>OY728133.1:470420918-480420918 GCA_963277665.1 Viscum album | reverse complement strand
AGAACAATTTTTACATAGGGTTATACATGTTGGATTTTCGATTATAAATATTCATTAGAAATCTAAAACGATTTCCTACATAATTATATTTTATTTATAATTTTTAGACATCAAATAAGTTAAATTATTAATGACACAATAATGATGCAATGTTTACCTCATTAATAAATCATTGAAATAAATAATATTATAATGATTAAAATATTATCTAAAACCTGTCCAATTCTTATTGGTTGATGTTATTTAGAATATTAGTCATCTTATCTTCGACCTCAATGATTGTTGGACCATTATAAACCGAATATAATTATATTATAAAGTAATACTTTCACTCTTTCCTAAAGAGCCCCTCCTCTCCCTTATAAAAGGAGACCACTTCTACTCATTCCTCACACCTCTCAAGCCACTTGGCTCGTCCAAACTCTGCCCAAATAAGCTCCCCACATCCCTCTCCTCCTCCTTGAAGTTTCCCCTTAGGCAGAAAGCATTTCAACAAGTCCTTTGGTTCCAACCAAAGTGAGTTACCTAAATTAAAGGTAACGATTTCTCTTAAATTATTTTCATTTATTTTGCTTCTTCAACCCCCAAACTCTTTTTATTTCCTTTCTTTTGTAACAACACCAGTATCCTCAATATACTAGGATGTTGTTATAATAAGGATTCAAACTACACATACACACAACTCCATCTAATGGATGATGAACATAATGTTTCTGTGGATGGAAAACTAACGCCTCACGAAACGATGATTGTTCAAATACGTCTTACCGCCTCTCATGGTGGCCATTATGATGGATCTGTAATTAAATATGATATTAATGATATATATTTTATATATAAGCTTCTGTAATTCCATTTTATTTCATACCATTATTCGTTTCATGTTGTATATACATACGATAATTTCATTTGAGGAAGTGCGGACTACCGCCCCCTTAAAATGATATGACTCGTTCATACCACACATGGAATGTATAAAGGATGGTGTTAATGAACTTAAGTAACATATATAAAATATTATATTATACTGGAATAGTAATATACCTATGTATCATTTTTATTCGATTCTTTTAAAATAAAAATTAAATGGAAATAGCGTTCGTGCGTACGTACGGACTACCGTCTCCAGGAACGCGATGAGATTCATTCTCCATCGTATCCATTCAAGTATAATTATCATTTAATGATTTAAAAATGATGTTTAAGGGCTTTATATCATTCTGGATATGAATAAGATACAACAAACATGACTTATGTAACAAATCATATAAAGAAAATGAGTAAGTTAACACCCGAAACGGCGATAATACTAAGATATTATTATCAAATCAATATTAAAAGATCATATATGATATCATATTAATGTATATGATTCTTGTATAATTTAGTAACAATTATTTCACTATTATACAGGAGGTTAACCAACCCCAACCAAGGAAAAGTACAAGGTAAGGGTTTACTTTACAACCTCTTCATTATCCAAGGTTGTTTATACGTAATAATCTATTGGGATCTCTTTATCATCCACAACCATGTTTCTTAAAAATGTATTTCAAAACATTTTTACTATTTACTAGAATATGAGTTAAAGTCATTTCTACCCTTTTTGACTTTTATAAGTGGTTTATAAAGGAATATTTCGATCGTTTTCAAAACAAGGTCCTTTTTAACCTTTTCGACAGAATTAAGGTAAGAATGTTTTTTTTAACTTATACGGCGGGTGCGGCTATTTTCCGCCGTTATAAAATCTTCAAAGCTTCCCTTACAAGATTATAAGAATATTTTCAAAGAAAATGTTTTATTTTATATGGATCTTAAATTATTTCAAAATAAAAGGAGATATTTCTTTAAAAAGAATTTTGATTTCATCTATGCCAACATCCATTGATGGATTTTAAGATTATTTGAAGTTGATTTATTATGATACAAAACTTCTATATTGTATTGAAGGTTTTGTGATATGTTTGACTGTGGATGTGCTATTTTTATACCATTCATAGTTTATGGTGAAAGTATTTACATTTCGTATGCTAGTTTTAATACGAATGTTTATGTTATGTTTAAATCTTTTCATATTGGAATGCATTGGACTTAATATGCGACGGGTGGAGCCCGCTATAGCTCCTCGATGCATCGGTAGGTCTCATGAGACAAACTAGTGTCTTGGCATAAGGCCTTGACAAAATCTTATTTGTAGTCTTGGCACGAGGCCTTGGCTATGTGGTTATGATAGTCTGGCATTATGCATTCCAACATTATGAAAGTGGTTATTGATATTGCATGTGATTATTCGATTAGTAGAATATCCATGTGAATAAGTAAATGGCATTATTTCATTTTACTTTTTCCATACTATGTTGAAGTTCAATTTTAAAAGGCTTTTGTTTTAGTAATTCATTGCCTTAAATGTTTATGATTATATTGAATGTTCCGCTATATTGTTATCCTTACTGGGCATTTGAGCTCACCCCTTTTCTATGTTTTATTTTTCCCAGGTAGTGAAGAAGTAAATTATGAATGACTTGCAGGGATATTATGAGGGGTTAATAGTGTGGATATGAAGACTTTGTTGTTGTAGTAGTTTTTCACTTTGAAATGTAATGTAAAACATTATGATTATATCTAGTGTTTCCAAGGCTACTAAACCAATCGGTCTTTCGGGATTTGATCTTTCTTGTGATCATGCCAATGTTATGTAATTAATGCACCGACTCTGGGTAGCTGGGGTCGGGGCGTTACATATAATCTCAATGATTGTATCATATTTAATTTTTTTCAAATCCTTATTAAATGTGAAGAATTAAATGTATAATTTATGTATTAAAATGATCATTATTTAATTATTATTATCTCTTATATGATGAAATAATTTCCTTTCTGAACATATTAAATCTACCAATGTCATTTTGGCCATATGAACTGAATATCGTTAATCTATCTGACTTGAAATTAAATGATTATATATTTGTTCAGAAGATTGTAATAAGTCAAAATAATAGAATAATGAACAATAAAATAGTTCTCAAAAAATTAAATAATTTACATATGTTTTTTATTCAAAATGTGATAAACACATTTGATGATTAAGACTTGAGTTATTGAATTTCTTCTCAATGTGTCTTTATTGAATAATATGTTGTTGCAATGCACCTAATTTATTCTATATGGTGTATATAATAACTATTTACATGTTATATCCTGAAACCTTCATAATTCATGGTTTATTATATTTCAATTTCAATTAATTTATCCATGGGAAATTTACATTAATATTACAAAATTGATTATGAATTCTTAACTCAATTTCCATTCATTGGTTTATAACCCTACTTTATTGACTTTTTTATTCCATGATTATGTGTTAATTGATATATAAATTTATTTCATATGATTTTATTGATTTCTTATGTATTAATAATTTCAATAAATAATCTCCCAACAGAATGATTTTCAATTCAATGATATGGTCTTTCTAAAGGAATTTTGTGTTGAATTATATTTCTTTGGGGAATACATTTATGATATGTACCATTCTTATTTTATATGTAGTATATAATAAAAATTTGAAATTATATATCAGAAATATTATTATGTCAAGGATATTTAATGATACATTCTATATTTATTAATTCATGAGGTTTATGATATAAAAATTACCAAAGGGAAAAATGATTAATATTAAAATCTATTTAATTTACAGATTTGTTCTGTTCAAGGATCCATAGGGGGCCATATGAATTTTTTTATTGAAACAAATAAGAATTATTTATCAATATTTATGAATTTAAATTTTATGTTTTATTTATTATCCATATTTTTTTAATAAATATATATAAAGAATGTCATTAGTAAATTATATAGATATTTTATATTCTCTTAGAATGAGAATCATTCCCATCCATATTCATGTTTTCTAAAATTTTTCAAAAACATTATTTTGTAAACATAAATGATTTGTTATTATATTCCAAAATTCATTTGATCTACTTTTAAATGGGTTAAATTAGAAAATTACATAATTTTTTCTAAATAGATCACTCTAGGCTCCAATTATAAAATGACTAAAAAGAAACTTATTTTTGACATTTACAACATGAACGGATTTTACAACCATCATAACAATTATTTTATTTGTAACCTACATTTTATTATTGAATGTTAGTTATCAAATTAAAATATTTTCATTATAATTTGTGTATTTTTATTTTTAAAAGTGATTGTCAAATTGGAAGGGTTATTTTTATAAAGATTGCTTCTTCTAGTTATTTTAATAGCCCTTCCATTCATCAACTATAAAAAACCACGATGTTACAATGGAAAATTTATTTTATTAAACCATCCTCATTAATTCACTTGATGGATTATTATTATTTCAGATAGATTATCAGGTAATTCGTTTATTCTCATTGGGTTAAGCAAGTAATGAAATTAATAAAGAATGTTTCCACGATATTTGGGATTAAATGAGAGATCTAAATAGTATACTTATTTTATGGTTCATTGGAATTATTTCTGAAAATGGATTTATTTTTCCTTATAAACCAAGGATTAGTGGTTTAGTTATAAACCATGGACATCTAGTTATGTTACAATCAAAACTAGTTTATCCAAGATAGCCCTAAAATTCATTCTGTATGAAAGTCACATGTATAGTTATTCCGTTTGTAAGTTTTCTTGTAAAAGTTAAATTAAAATTATCTTTTAATATACACACATGTTTTATTTCTTATTTTAAGGGGGTTCTACGGAAATAATTTTATTTTTCTTCTTCACATAATTATTAAATGATTAGTGAAATTTTTATACTACTTCATATTGGAGAAATGAAATCGGTTTTTAATTATTTAGTTGGAAAATATTAAAATAAAATGGATCTTTATTATTGATTAATATGATACATATAATTATTAAAAATTTATGAAATGTTTTACGGTTGATGAACTATATATTTAAGGGAATTAATTCAATTACTTTATCCTCATGCAGAACGATTATGTCAATATACCTTTATGATCCTCTTACTTCACTGATGATTTTTTTTAATATATATGTTTATCATTACAATTAATTTAAGATAACTATTATTATTTTCCATATTACATATATAATGTTGAATTATATAAAATTATTTAATTATAGGATGTATTTATATGTGATGAATATAGATGTAGATATTGAAGATATAATATGGGATATGAAAAGCGTAGTATATTGGAAGATATTTTTTAACATTTTGAACCAATTATTTATAAATCAATTTTATCAATTTTTCATAATTCATTAAATTTATAAACAAAAAAAGGTACTTTGATATGTAAGTGATCCATAATATTCATTTAATGTTTTATATTTACATCACAAGAATTGGATAACATTTTTTGGCATCACATCAAGAAATTTAAGGTTCACATTTTTAGAACCACATCTAAAAGTGTGGATTCGTGATCTTTACAAAAATGAACCATTAAATAATCATTTCAAACTCTCAAACACTTATTGGTAATAAGTAATTTCTTATTAATATATTTTATATATCTTAATTTAAAATATAATGATACTACATTATTATTTCAGTAATTAATATAAAAAATATTTCACATTCATTGTAGATTTTGTACCTATAAGATATCCCTATAAATTTTTAGGAAATAAAATCAATTTATAAAAAAACAATACCATAATATGAATTCCATATTTTTCTTTGTATCATATGAAAATCACCATATAATTATTTAAAACATATTTCATTCCAAATCAGTTTCCAAATAATTAGTACTTCATTATTGCATCATGGAAAATTAGAATTAGTATAAATTTTATTGGTGGATGATTGATATAAATTTTTTATTATGTCTTATATAGAAAACCAATCATTACATAATAAATTATTATATATTACTATATGAATATTCAATAGAAAAACATTAAAATCCCTACAATAATCATATTAGTTAACATATTTTCAAACATGGATACATGAAATTCCTATTCACAATAGATATAAACAATCTTGCTTTAATTCCATCACTAACATAATCTCTCTTAGGCATATCATACTTAAAACCATCCATCATAACCAATGTGATGAAAAAATAAGAAACGGTGGTCTTTGATGCACATTAATTGAAAATAAGGGAGATATCAAAGGACACTTAAGAATAATATTAGAATAAGGGTATATGATAATGATATTATATTTTAAAACTGCATATAGAATATAATATATAACAATCATGAGTCATCGAATAAATATTATTAGTTCATAATATTAATGTCATTATGGAATATATGAACATGATGCGTGAGATTATAAATTTGTTGTAAGAAAAAGTTTATTCTAAAAACCTAATCTTATAAAATCATTTATTTAGTCCTATATAAATTCCATGACTAACATAGTCAATTGGGTTCACTCTCTAGTCCATAATATGCATCGTAAAGGTTCACAAACTAGAATATCATAGTGGACATAGTCCCTTAAAAAACTAGATTCTCGATCCATTACATTCCATATTATATCCAGATATATCAATATTTACTCAATGAATTAGAGGGATATATAATTCTATGAATACTCACATATAATAAAAATAAATTCATATGTGTTATATAATATCATAAATCAATCATCATATATAATAACCCATAAAATAAATGTGTTTCATTAAAATTTAAAAATTTCATCCTAGAAAAATGCATGGAAAATAAATAAGTTTCATAATCATGTCATCATCATAATCATTAACCATCCAAATAAAGTATAAGGATTGTATCCTTGTATTATATCCACATTACAACTCATCTACTATCAATATATTTTAACATAAATGAAAATTACTTAAAATTTTTACACTGAATATTTCATGTGAAAAATGACATTTTCATTTTATAATAACATAATTTTAATATAAATGTTTTTGAAATACAATGGACAAATTATTCTATGAAAATATATTTTTCAAATTTTTATTTTATCTTTTGACTATTTAGTGGTCATTGAAGCAGTGACTTTTTTTTATATCATGAATGTTATAATAAATTTTTGCTTCAAATTTTTGGAAAATAGATAATTTTAAAGACTTTTTAAAATGAAAATAATATTATTTTTAATCCAGTTTAAAAATTAAAAAATATGGCTAAAAAATAATTTCAACAGTAATAAGTGATAATTAAATACATTTCAGAAAATATTTTAATTAAAATAATGATGTGGAAGAACAACATTCATGAACAAGTGGAAATAATTTCTTTTTTTAAACAACATTTTCTCATAAAATATAAGTACCCAAGAGGGGTAAATTGTATAATTACATGATTATTATATAAATAATCTATTTTAATGATTTTTTTTATATTATTTTGATGTAGATCATGATAAATCATCATCCAAAACATAATCCTGAAAAATACCATTAAACAATGAGATTGTAACATAAAACCTTTACTATATTGGTAAAATTCCCATAAAAACCACATGATTCAAATAACATCATATGAATATCTGTATAACCATTTTTTCCTTGATAATAATAATAAAATTTATTCCAATTTTTTACATAAAATACATCAATGTCGAAAGTGCCGAATACATCTTCAGTCTCCTGGAAATAAAATTGAAATGGAAATAACTAAACTCAAGTTAGACATTCATCCAAGGAACACTTACCTTATAAAATAAAATAAATTAATTACAAATATATAAAACAATTCTCAAACATATAATATCATATATAATCAACATATTAAATGTTAACACTAATTTATATAAAATTAATTTTTAAAATTGTGGTTTTTAGTTATTAGTTGTCAAATTTTTAATGATAATTTATGTACTATAGTTTTCGTCATCATAATTTAATCATGATTCCATAATATACTTAATTTTAATCATTGTATAAATATAATATATATTCAATATATATATACTCAATCATTAAATGTAGATATTGAAAAATTAATTTCACCTTTTATATAGATGGTACATTGTACGTACTCATAAATCTAGTATTTACTTATCAATAGATGAAATGAAAAAAAAAATATTTAATAATTCACATTTATAAGAACCTTATTATATAAAATATAACAGATATATTTTTTATATCTTATATTATTAGCATTCAAAAAATCTCAAATGAAAAAAATTATATCACTTCATCAAGAGGGTAATACTCACATATTCATTAGAGATATTACTATTTTCCAATGAATGGAAATGTAAGAATGTTGTAATTATTTTCTAATTATAAAATAATAAAAATTTCAGGAATATAATAAATATACAATAATATAAAAAAATATTACCATAATGATTTTGATGGAAAAGTAATTTCATCACTCCATCAAGGCAGAAGTAAACACCCATATGCGAGTGATACATTCAATTCCCATTGGATGGAAATTACATTGAATAATTTTAGTTTCACAATATAAGTAAATTTTTTATATTTAATATACTGATATTATTATTTTATGATTAATACTAAATATTTAATGGTTTAAAGGGAATAAATTAGTTGAAATATGCAGTGAAAGAAGAATACCTCTTCTTTGGTGTGCATCCTTTATATCCAAAGTCAATGAAAAATGGAGTGGTATTTTATGAAAAAATAACCTCTATATAATTTATAGTTAAGTAGTTAAGTGAACTGGGTAGGGGTTTTTGGAGAAATTTATTCTCAATGTTTTTTAATTAAATGAAATAATGGTGTCCTTTTATAATATGGGGAGGGAAACCACTTGGGGTTTCATAAAATATTATTATATTATAATTCCATAATAAAGAAAAATGCATCTAAATGGGATATTAACTAATAGTTGGGTCATATAGGTGGATTTATGAATAGTAAATTGGGTTTAGATGAGTTTAATTGGAGAAAATGCCCCCCATATCTGGTTTTAAGCCTGTGGTAAACCTGTTTTACTCCTAAACATTATAATGAATTTTTAAACTTTTTAAAAATCATTATTACAAAAAAATATATTTAAATTATTATCTAATATATAATTTTCTATTTAAAAAAACTTAAAAATTTATATCAAATTAAATTCATATATATAGAGTAATTTCATTTACAAATAAGCTGCAATAAAATTTGATGAAATATAGGTTTCTAGGAAATATGTTTTCTTAAGTAAATATTGTTTTATTCTAAAATACAAAGTAAACATTTTTCGAATAATGATAATTATTTTATGAAAAATATAATTGAATAAATTTATTTATAAATGATTTTAATAAAAAATTATAATTTAAAGCTTTTGGAAAATAAAATACAATTTTCAAGAATAATCAGCATTTTTACTATTCATTGAAAAATCAATCTTTGGGAAAATCATAAAAATTTCACTCAATGTTTTTTTTTTCTATGAGAAATTAGAAATTAAATTTCTTTTAAAAAAATAAATATTTCAAAAAATTAATAAATTAAATATAATACTTTATCACAAACAATAATAATTTTCTTTTGAAGAATGTAATGAATTGAATAAAAATTGAAAACATATTTATTAATATATTTTATTTATCTCAAAATATTTATACATAATATAAATATTTTGTTTATTACTATTTAAACCAACAATTTAATTGTTAGGTTATATATCTATATAATAATACAAGTCATTTGTACTCTAGAATGTCTGTATCACAACCTATTAATGAAATTAATTTTATTTGAAGATAATAATATCAAAAGATATCATAGTATTACATTGTACCACCCACCTAGTATGGGTTTTTTTAAAATTACTACACATTGATACAAACAAATGAGCATATATTTTTTTCATTATATACTCATTTTCCAAAATATCACGTTCGAGTTTCTGATTCCTCGGTGGAACTTTAACCAGATGAGTAGTCTAAATCCGTAGAACATTATCTCAATGATGAAATATTTATAAAAAAATTTCAGTATATGAAAATAATTACCTCTCATTACATAATATTGTTTCACTAAATGTGAAGGATGAAGTATATAATTCCTCAATAGAGAAACAGGGAACACATTTTGAGTTTGGGAGAGGTTCGTTGGATGAACCAATAGATATTCTACCAACCATAGTAGTTTAAGAATCTTGAAGGTTCCATCATATAATGGGTTTATATTTACATCAATTTTGAATCCCATAATCTTATTACATGGTGAAATTCACATGATTATGTTATCAAAAACATTTAATTCAAGATTTCACATATACTTGTAAGTATAAATTTTCTATTAACTCGAAGCCAGTATGATGTGATGCTAAAAGGATATTATTTTTTTCTTCAATTTCCTCATAAAATAAAAATTCTTAATGATTTATTTCTATAATATAATCACAAAATATTGGGGTACAAAAATTTATTCCGTAATAGGATTAGTAAAAAGCCATCATAATTTCTGAGTGAAAGCATATTCTGTAAGATAACTCAACTAGAGGAAGGAGTTGACCATAAAAAATTAAATTCATAGAAAAAGATCTTGTCTTATTCACATGTGTCTAAATTTTTCTATTAGATATAAAATTAATGAGTGTATTATATATACATATACATATATATATATATATATAATTTAAAACCAAATATAAATTCAATGCTTACTAAATACTTCTATAGAACATCAAGTTAAACCTCACATCACAATCAGATACAGTAGAATATAGTGCTCAATGAAATCTAAAGAAATCATTATTTAATATTATATAATTATGATGAAGCGATATATTTTAATTTATTGGAATAATGTTTTATAACTATTTAGAATTGTTAACCACAACCCTAAAATCATTGTATTGTACATATGTTTTGGTGAATTTGTATACAAAATCCATGGTTGTGTGTTCATATTTACAATCTAGTATAGGTGATGGTTTTAACATCCCATTATACTTATGTATACGATTATTAAAATTTTATAAGTAAACCACCCTGATATATTTGATACAATAACTCTATTCAAGTGGTACCACATGAAATACCCTTTCAGGTATCTATACACCTCCATTCATCCAGTATGAATAGAGAATGATGAAATGTGAGAATAATCTGAAACTCCACTTCAAAAATATTATATGTATTTAATAAATACATGAATTTTTAGGATTATAATTCCATTATAATCATGGATTACATGGGGAACATTTTATAACTAATTTTTATCTTCTCATCTAACTCTTTTCCCTATTTATTCCCCAGTTGGATAGATAGTTGAACAGTCAATTGAGATTGATAAGATATATCCTTTTACATCATCATTTCTGATACATCTATTGAAAATATACAAATAATGGATCAATTATAATCCTCATCGTAGATAATATTGAGTGTCCATTTCAACTCAAATCATCAACCACCTTATTTTCTTTCGCAGGGTGGTAATACATTGAGCAGTTATAATCATTAATCAACTTACACCATCTTTAATAATTTATATTCAACTTTTTTTGAATGAATATATTAATTAAACTTTTATTATTTATATATATGAGACAAAATTATCCATATGTAAAATTCTTCCATTTATTTAATTCATAGATAACCATATCTATCTAGAAATCATGTGATGGGTATATTTTTAGAGGAACATTCAATTGTTGTGATGTATATGCGACTACTGTTTCATTATTCAAGGGTACATGACTTTTTTAATTAATAAAATCACAAATAAATACCATAAACCCTTATCAAATATAGTCTAGTGTAAGCCCAATTTCAAATAATAACCATCAAAATAGTTTCACTAAATTTTCATGACATTCATTTTTTTAGTGGAACTTGTCTACCAAAAACGTTAACTTGTTGTGTGGAATTGAATGACATAATAAATTATCCACAATGATCAAATAATATAGAACTAAAAAAAGAAAAAAATAGCACTAGTACATTGTCATTTTTCTAGGACACTGTTCAATAATAGATATCATTTATGGATCAATCGATATTACCTCTCACAAAATAAAATTACCAAAAATGAATATCATTATATCCGAAATTCACACTTAGTTTATTTAATTAATATATTATTCTTCCTTAGGTATTTATTAAAATACTCTAGTGTTTTTTAATCTATTCATTAATCATTTTGTATATAATAATGTTTTCTATAAATATTACCACGAATTGTTCAATATTATATTTAATGACTCTATCCATTAAATCAAAGAGGATAACAGTGACACAAGTTAGAAAAAATAGAATCAAAAACAATAAATAGTGTTCATAACTAATATGGAAGGATATATTGGGTCTATATATAATTTTTAACCTTGACTAATACATTCTAGATCGAAGATCAATATTGGATAGATAATGTGATTCTCATAATTAATCCAAAATAATAATCAATATAAGATATATGAGACTTATTCTTGATTATGGTCATGTTCTATTCATCATAATCAATTCCATACTATATTTATCAATCATTCCGTCCTTTAAAAATAAGTGGTTATCACCATGTTTATGCACTAGATTAAATGAATCACTTATCTGGTATCTTCTAGCGTTCTGCCTCAAATTCCTGCAATACAGTAGCGGATATCCTATAAGGTGTATTTAAAATATGTTTCGAATTGGGTGTGACTTCTATTGAATAATAAACTTGACTATATTGAGTAGGACATGGAAAACATTATTATATTTCCTCATAATATTCATATATATTAGGAATATCCTTGATTTTGGGTTTCACCATAAGAATATATGATAAAAACCCCTTTTGAATATGAATCATGTCCAATATAATGGATTTAATTTCCATTTGATATTTATATATATCACCTCACCCATATATTATCATATATTGAATCCGAATATAAAATGTGAATATATTTTATCGAAAATAGATATTTAATTTATGTGAAGAGAGTCAATACATTCCTAAGACAACATCAAACACAACTAGATTGTTAATAACAATATTTTTATGTAGAAAACTCTCAAAAATAATAATCAGAAAATAATTATAGACATGATATGTAATCATTATTAAATTATTTTTTTTCAAAAATAATTCAATATATAAATATTTATGTTTTTTTATACACACACACACATATATATATAAAAGAGTGTATGTATCTTTGATAAAATTACTCATTAGTAATTATATAATGGTTGGTAAATTTTATTTTCACAAGATCAATATCAGAATGCACAAAAAATATTGATTGTGTGATATTTCACTTTGTCTATATTCTTAATAGGTTCATTATGTTTATCATCATCCTTAAAATAATAATTTTACCACTAGTAATGAAAAATAACTAACCCATTCCATTTGAAGCATTGGAGGATGGGTGGTGCATTCTGTTGTACTTTATTTTCATCTTTATCTAACTTCTTAATCACATCATATATACATTTTAATACCTAATGACATTTCATTACACTTTTAAAACATTTTCTAGTATATATTTTAGAATTTTCTCCATTCTCCTTCCACACATTGATCAATTTGAAAATTTCATATTATTCTTTTTTTGGTTTTGATTATTTGAATTTCCATTGAATTCCATCATTATTTTCTTATTAAAACTATGAAATAGATACATAACTTCTATATCTACATCCACTGTCATAAAACAGAAATCAATTTCTTCATATATACTAATGTATCTTATGATTAACGCCCTTCATAGGCTTGGATTTTAAGCTACTAATGAATCATTCAATCTTAAATTCTTATATGATTAAAGTATTAGATGTGTACATCAAGAGACTTCTAATTTTTTTCTTATATACTAATAAATTAAACATCCTTGATCATTAGATCAAGAAATCCGTTTACAATTTTCATATGATTAATAGAAGTAAAAAATATAGAAAATAATATCTTAAACTCACCATATTCCATAGAGTTAATATCTTCTTGTTGATCATGTTCTTGATAAGAGTCATCCAATGATCTACTTTGCAATCTAATAGATATAAACTAATATAAATTTTATGATGTTGTAAACACTGGATAATGGTAAATATAGTTTTAGTGGAACTGGTCCACTTCATAGAAACTATTATATTTGAGTATCTATTAAAATAAGATGGAAAGGTCCTTATGAAAGACTCACCAAAATTTTATTACCACATTTGATCATTTGGAATCCAATTTTGATTCATATCAGTATAATTTTACATAAGAATATAAAAAATAATTTTCTTTCTATATCTTATAAAATATAGTTTCATATTAGGAGAATTATTTCATTGTCTATCTCATTTAACAATTCAATAAAAAATAAATTGTTAGTAACACAATCACAGTAGGAAACAATATATTCACGAAAATAATTTATAATATTTATAAATCATGAAAACATCATTTCAAGATATGAAACCATATGTTTAACCAAGATAATTAATGGTAATCATATATTGAAATCTATCGTAATGGTTAAGAATGAAAGTGTTATTTAACAAAATACTATACTTCGGGACCATCAACGAAAAGTGAACAATATGGGAACCCTCACTGTTAACTAGAGTTTTAATTAATATATACAAGAAAAATACTTTTTTGGGTTATTTACACTAAATATGGATGTTTTTTTAAAACCACATTCAAATATGTATCTAAACATAGAATATTTTTTTTAATTGCATTATCCTCAGGTATCTCACTAAATGATTCTCATAAAAGTTTCAAAATGTTACTAAACCATACTTTGAAAAAAACTATATCAATACCCACTTTTTTATAAAAATATTACATATTATGATATTAATATTGTATATAAAACATTATAAACTTCCAGAATCATATTTTTTAATTTTATTTGGAAACCTGATACATAAACAAAATTCACAGGAATCAAAATTTATTCCCACTAATTGAGTCATAAGTTTAACACTTATTAGAAATGTCACACATATAACATTCATTTATATCCAAGGGGAAGTAAATATAATAATTTGTGAGATAAAATGATTAGTAAGGGTAAACAAGAGAGATATTATTGACTACATAAGAATAACATGAAATTAGGGTATGAAAACATGAGTTCAAATTCTTGAAACCAACCCCAGTATATCATATACTATAATCATGAGTTATTACATAAATAATTTCAATTCATAAGACATTACTCATAATGTAATATTATTTCATGATCTAGGGGAGTATTATATTTGTATACAACATAAGTTTATGGCACACAAATAATAATATTAAATAATTTAATTATTCAATGATCACTACACTGAAAAGAATACTATATTTTTTGCACTCCCCATTCAATGTTATCAGTAGTAAAGTTTGACTCACAAGGATATCATAGTGGACAAGGACACTTACTAAACTGGTTTTACCCCATTTTAGTCCTTATTTTCTTATAAGATATCCATCTTTAACCAATAAATTAAGGGATATATAATTAATGTCCCACCCATAATAAAATCAATATATATTCATATTTTTTCATAAAATAATTAATAATATATCATATATCATAATCCTGAGAAATGAAATAGGTTTTATAAATGTTTCATCAATTCATCATTGAATAACACATAAAAAATAAATGGGTTTCAAAAATATATCATCCTCATAATCATAAACCAATGAAAAAATGAATAAGCGTAGTATCCTTGTATGATTCCATTAGTAAGTCATAAGTAACATAAAATTATGTTATCCTAAATGAAAATCCACAAAAAAGATCACCTGAAATTTTTTAGTAGGACAATAAACTACTCATTCGGGAATTACAGCTTTTAAATATAAAAAATTATAAAATATTATGAATCAAATATTATTTTTAATTAAATATTGATTCTTTTAAAGGAATAATAAAATAATTTAGGAGTTATTATCTGGGAATATTATGTATATTAAACGTATGTTAGAAAAAGGATTCATATCACATTTTTCGTAAAAATACGAAAAAACCTTTCTAGTAAAGCAACAATAATACTCCTTGAAAATTATATTCAAAAAATTAAATTATGGGGAAAATGACATTAAAATAATATAATAAAAATTAAAATGTTATATAAAATATATTCCAGATAACATGGACATATTTTTAATATATTTTCACCCAATGTGTCAATTAGTTCAGTTCTAATTAAAAATACTTTCTTAGTCATTTTATGAACCAAAGAGAGGAATAATGATATATTTACATTAAAATAATAATTGTAATAAAAGGAAAATAAAATTAATTATTTTTTTACAAGTTATGAAAATACTTTTTATCATCAAAAAAATAATTGTAAACAATAATAATAAACAAATATATTGTAACATAACACATACCACTGTTCTATCTTTCATATAAAAACCTCACGAATGATATAAAATTATATATATATATATATGAATATAAAAATAATTTTCATGATAAAAAAACTAAATAATAAGAAGGGGAATCATATACCCCATGTTAATGAAATAAGTGGTGAATATTGCATATTGCACATTTAAATAAATTTCAAACAACATTCCATTCCCTTGTGTTTGATTATCAACAAAATTTATCTAACCTCTTATATTTTTAATTTATATTTATTAAAAAAATACCATAAACATTTACATATTTAAAATGTCATGTATTAAACCCTTATAACTTTACAACTGAAATTTATTATTACTTTTTTATTAAAATATTCATTTTAAGGGTTTAACTGTTTTAGTTTTCATATGATTTTGGGATTAGTAGATCCAATAATTTTACTTTAATCTGGGTTAGGTCAAATAAATATTTTTAATTAGGATATAAAAATATTTTATTATCAATATATATATATGTAAAGACCCGGAAATTTCAAGGAAATTTTTTTCATAATTTATTTGGAATTTTACGAGACAGTGGCTTCTGACGGAACCTGATTCTGAGGCCAGGTGTGTCCGGAATCAAGATCCGAAGATTAGCTCGGGTACGTTCAGTGAACGAACGAGCGGGTTTTTTCTAACTTTTGAATGAGTGCTCGGAATCAAAATCTGAGGGCACTGATGGAACCGCAACGCTGGTAATTGCTTAAGAAGACCTTTTCCGAAAGTGCATTTTCTCGGGAGGAGTTGTTTAAAATTTGTGGTGTAAGTGAAGAATAAAATAAAATTTGTAATCCAATTTTATTTTTGTTATAAGTAGATTTATACATTGTGTGGAAGTTGGGTTGGAAACTTCCCTTGGGAGAATAAAGGAGAGGTGGGGCCCACACAGGCCCCCACCTTTTCACATTCCCCATAACCCCATGAAACTCCTCCTTAATGTTGTGACTATTCCACTTCACTTTTAATGAATTTGAACACAATCTATACTCAATTAATTGGACACATTAATTAATTGAATTAGTTTTTAATATTAAAAGTGTTGGCATGTGTGAATAATTTTATACAAAGTCTTAATTTATTTTGGTTGATGGGTTGTGTGGGGAAATGGAGGAAATAGAACTCGTCTTCTTCGTTGGAGAACGTGAAGAACGTCAAGAACCTGACGAAGAACGTCGTCACCACAAGGAGTGAATAACGTGTTGTTCTTTTCCCCTCTCTGCAGCCGGTGAGAGATGACTTCGTCGAAGAACGACGACACGCCGCATCCTTCATCGGGTGAACACTGATGACGCTTACGGAGCCTAGATCCGTGACACCGTCTTCTGTGACACCATCTTCCGTGACGCCATCTTCCGTGACGTCCTTTCCCCGTGATGACCGTCGTTTGACGACCTCATCGAATTAGGGGTTTAATCTTTGTTCGAGTTTATTTAACTAACTTCATTGATATTTTATGGTGGCTTGCTATCATTATAACGGGAGGAGGTCGGACCGCACAAACACGGTCGACCCACCTCCCCCTTTTTCTGTCATACCCGTTGTGGATCTAATGAAGGCGATGAATTGCCATCGCACCGCGTGGAAAAAAATAAGAAGTGTGGCGCTGTCACGCCACACCGTTGTGGTAGAACGAAGTCGCGGCGCCGACGCGCCGCGCCGGAGAACCACGAAGAGGCCACGACCGGAGAGGGGCCGCAGCGAAGGGGGCGTGGCGCCGCGCCAGTCGGACAAGTCCGCGGCCTTTGGAAGCGGTGGTGCAGGGAGCGGTGGCCGGAACCGCCGGCCGCCGGAGCAAGGAGGGCGGGACCCGCAGAGGGGGTCCCGCGCTGACACACCGGCCAGCCAAGCCGGCCCGTTACCGATAAGTTGGGGATCATAACCCCTGGCTAGTAAAAGGGAGATTCCCCCACGTGGGGGGTCGCGGCTTCAATCAGGGGGGCATCGCCCTCCCCCCCATTCCCGCAACGGCTCGGCTAGTAGGAGCTAGCCGTGCGGGGCGCGCCACGCCAGGCCAATCGGCTGCCCAGGCCGGGCCGGGCATCCTAGGCCGGGTCGGGCCGCGCCGGCGGGGCTGGGCCATGCCCATCGGGCCGGGCCGTGTCCTCGGGCCGGGACGCACCCTATTGGGGCGGACCCGGGTCGGGTCGACCCGGTTCGGGCCGACCCAGGGGGTCTCGGGTCGGGTCGGTCCGGGCCCGAACCCCCTATTCTCGGGATGTTTCATTCAAATGCCCATAACATGGGCTACATACCTCTGATCGATGCACCGTTAGTTCCGATGCGATCCTTGAATTGAGAAGGCCGTTATGGTATATTACACTCAAGGTCTTGGATAACTTTGTGTACAGCTGGGTTGGTTCGAACTCAAAACCAATCATGCAATCAGAGCGGAAAAGCTTATAACATGATCTCCATACGTCCGATTGACGTGCCATTGACCTTGATGGATTCCTCTTAATTAGAAGGACCATTTGACTTACTCCGCTCTAGCTTTGGACATGGTTGGTGTGCGGTCGAGTTGTTTTTGAATTAAAAACCAACCAGGCCCCTGGAACGGAAAAGCTGATAACTTTCAGATCGGTCGTCCGTTTGATGAACCGTCAGCAGCATTGTTAATCACATTGAGAAACGGTCCCTATGAGTATACCATATGAGTTTTCAGGGTATATTTGAGATTTGTCCGGGTTGGTTCACACATGAAACCAACCGGGCACCTGGGACGAAAAGGCTAAGAACTCCCAGACCGGGCGTCCGATTGACGCGACGTCTTTTGCTTTGAGACACCCATGATGAGGCAGTCCTTTGAGATACTTCTTCGTGGGACTTTTGGATACTTGGAGTATAGACCTGTAGTTCGTTGAGCGGACCATCCCAGATATGAGCGTACGGAGTACGCAGACCATGAAACTGGCTGAGACCTGACGAATGCTTGACCGACTCGACTTGGAGTGAGTCGACCAGCCTAGTGGACAGAGCACTACTGTGTCTGGGTGCAGACCCACGGTGGATGGAGAACATGGTAAAAGGTACCAGACCCACTGTACTCGATAGGAGGAGTACCTCTGTAGGCTATGAGGGGGAGAACTACTGTGTGAGGTGGCAGACCCATGGCAGAGGAGCACTCCTTTATGAGGTGGCAGACCCGCGGTACTCGACAGGAGGAGTACCGCAGTAGTCTAAGGTTAGTGAGCAGTACCTCAGAGTCGTGACAGGATCACTGTACTCGTTAGAGACGGGGCTCTTCAGCAGTTATGGTTTCGATAATGAAAATCCTGGTTTGAGCTGAGTCTATGACCGTTGTGTTTACCTCATGATTGAGATGGGTCACCTGATAACTTAGGTATATGTATGGGCATATACCTAGGTAGTGGTTATCCGTTGATATCATAACATTTTTGTTTCCTCATGATTGAGATGGGTTAATTGATAACATAGGTATAAGTATGGGATTATACCTATGTATGGGTTATCTGTTGAGAACGTTATTTGTGGTTATCCTTGTTGGATTTAGTGAGACCTTGAGGATCTCGGGGTCCCTACTGAGTATCGTATACTCACCCCTGCACGGGCTATTCCCATAACTCGTTGAGTTGGTTGCAGACGACGGGCAGCGCTGACAGAGGCCAAGTGTTCGAGGACTGGACCGTACCCGGAGGTGGACCTCATAATGAGTCAGTATCCGGAGATGGACTTCACGATGAGATGATACTTGGAGGTGGTTCACGGGAAAGAGAATTGTGGAGGCTATCTATACCTACCCTTCAGGTAGGATCCATGTAAGACGATCCAGGAGCTGCACTATCTGTACCTACAATTCAGGTTGGATCCATGATGGACGACCTAGGAGCTGCTTCTATTATTCTTCCAGTTGTTTGTATTTCAGGTTGTACTTTCATTCAGTTGTAGCTGTACATCAATTGGGTTTGTATTCTGGCCCACTTACTTTTCAGAACTTTCTTTTGTACTTAGTGTATTACTTCAACTTCTACTCTAGGGTGTTTGTTTACTTTTATAAATGTAATGTCTTCCTAGTTATTGGGATTTATGCCTTTGGTGCTAGTCGCCAGCCCCTGGCCTATGGAAGGCGGGCTTGGGGTAGTCCCTGCACGGGCCCTAAGGACGGGTCGTGACAAATTTGTATCAGAGGAGTCAATTCTACCGCAGAACATAGGACGCTGTTATTTTCATTCTGTGAAGCAATAGTGTTAAGGGTACTAAGTGTGGATTTCAATTTAGGGGGTCCAGTGTTGGTGCGGCGGCCAACGTATCCATACACCAGGACCCTGACTACTGATTTATGACTTAGTGCATGAAAACACTGATTGCGTGTGTGTTTCACAAGATTTCTTTAAATCAGCTCATACCAGGTCAGCACACCAGGTTTAAATTGTTTGACAATGTCGCATCTATTCAGGATGTCTCCATGCAGTCATTCAGTTGGTGTTTCCGAGAGAGTACTCGATGATGGCCCACTAAGCGTCGAGGCTCTGGTGCAGAGCCCTTTTTACGATTTTGGCACCCTCGGGTGGTGTTACAGCAGCACCATCACCTGTTGGGAATCAGATGCCACCAGCTATACTAGCGAACTGTGCACACTAGCAGAGCACCTTGCAAGAGTTCCAGTAGCATCAGCCTCCAAGGTTATGAGGCGAGGCAGATTTCCAGACAGTAGAGCACTGGATGGAGGCGATTTATAGAGTTTTCTGCATAGCTGAGACATCATTAGAGTGGATGGTGGACTTGGCTACTAGTGTTTTCTAGTGAATGACCATGAGGATGGTCCTCACAGTGATGAGGCTTCGATATGTGGACGGATTCCTGAGATAGTACCTTTGGGTCATGTTCCAGCTATACATCACTACCTGTTGGTCAGCAATTACAGTCGGCGGTACCGATATGTGACACATGTAGACTTACTGCCTTACGCATGTTCCAACTTAAGATACCCCCATGTTTTGAGGCGATCCTGACTCACATGCAACTGAGGACTAGCTTGAGGAGGTGGCTGATATTTTTCTAGAGCTTATACAGTTTCGGCAGGACGACATGTCGGTAGTTGAGAATTCATTAGGGCGTACCAAACCATTCCTGGTACTCGATGAATGTGATGTGATCAGCGCTTCAGGCCTCAGACATCCGAGACAGAACCTTTTCTCTATGCTTTCCTACTTAGGCTAGGGTTCTGGAAAGAACCTTTGTGGTTGATAATTCTTTTGCTGAATGGATGCAGTTAGTGAAGGTTAGCACTGGGAAGGTAGGAAACTGGTGCCAGTCTCAGAGACTTGGGCTTGTAAAATGTATCAAGTTGAAGAAGTAGAAATGATAGATGAATCTGTAAGGAGGAAGACATGGAAGCATAGCTATGAGAGCAGCATGGGGTGGTGAACATTTTGACAAGTTGCAACCACCCGCCCTTGTAATTCCCACTAGGCTCAAGGAGCTGAGGGGCGAGAGAAAGAGTAGCTTCATTCGGTCAAGGAGTGAAACTGAAAGGCTCTAAGGATGATTCGAAGTACAGACTGTGTCTTCTACTAGCTTCCGTAACAACAAGACATTGATACGAATCATTCCTTCCTTCCACGAATCATGTCCCCGTCCTGGAGTTTCCGGTAAGCCGAAGACGTGATCGTCGTGTCTGGGGGTACCTTTGGGAGGAGACTCGATAATCACACTTATGCTGACAGTGTGATCTGACCCACGAGGTGAGAGTTTCGGTTGGAATCTCTTGGTGGTAGCATTGAGGCCTTATTATGTTTGTCTGAGTATGGATTGGATCCATAGTTCATAAACGGATTGACTGTATTAGGCAAAAAGGTTGTGGTTTATCTACAAAGTTGGGATGTGATTTTCCTTGGTCGGCGAAACGGAAAACCCAGGCATCACAGGATGGGATCATGCATAAGAGGGTGCATTCGATCACTCAGGAGATGGCCAAACTTACCCTTATGCTAGGATTCGCCAGAGTTGTTGCACCACTTCACGAAGAGCTGACAGGAGGCCTCTAGAGTTCGAGGATGATGACCACGTCCTTATACGGGTCTCACCTCGATGAGGTTTACGTAGATTTAGCCGAGGTGGTGAGATATCTCTGAGGTTCAATGGACCTTTCTAGGTCCTCAGTAGGGTAGGTGAGGTGGATTACCGCTTGACCATTCCACCTAAGTTGCACCGGGTGCACGATGTCATCCTCATATCTCAGCTAAGGATATACGTGCATGACCCTTCACACATCGTCAACCACAGGGAGTTGCACGTCGATGACGACGTGACATTCACAGAGGTTCTAGGGGAGAATTATGATCAAAAGGAGATGGTCCTATTTGGATGTTCAATTTCTCAGGTGCGCTTTCACTGGCAGCTCGGGAACCTCCAGGAGAGCACATGGGAGCGGGAGGCTCAGTTGTGTGCTCAGTACCACTTTTGTTTCCCTAGTTTGTGTTATAGCTTTATGGGGACGTTAATCCCTGAGGTGGGAGTAATTTAAAGACCCAAAAATTTCACGTAATTTTTTTTCATAATTTCTCTGGAATTTTACGAGACTGCGGCTTCTGACAGCACCTGATTCTGAGGCCCGGGGTTCACAGAATCAAGTTCCGAAATTTGGCTCGGGTACGTTCAGATAACGAACGAGCGGGTTTTTTCTAACTTTTGAACCAGTTCTTGGAATTGAAATCCGAGGGCACCGATGGAACCACAACACTAGTAATTTCTTAAGAATACCTTTTCCGATGGTGCATTTTCTCGGGATGAGTTGTTTAAAATTTGAGGTGTAAGTGAAGAATAAAATAAAATTTGTAAACCAATTTTATTTTTCATCTAATTAGATTTATCCTTTGTGTGGAAGTTGGGTTGGTAACTTCCCTTGAGAGAATAAAGGATAGGTGGGGCCCATACGAGCCCCCACCTTTTCACA
This sequence comes from Viscum album, assembly GCA_963277665.1. Lineage (NCBI taxonomy): Eukaryota > Viridiplantae > Streptophyta > Magnoliopsida > Santalales > Viscaceae > Viscum > Viscum album. Next base: position 480,397,743 of record OY728133.1, on the reverse strand, counting down.
TTCCCCATAACCCCTTGAAACTCCTCCTTAATGTTGTGACTTTACCTCTTCTCTTTTAATGAATGCCAACACACTATCTACTCAATTAATTGAACACATTAATTAATTGAATTGGTTTTGAATTTTTAAAGTGTTGTCATGTGTGAATTAATTAAGACAAAGTCTTAATTTATTTTGGTTTATGGGTTATGTGGGGAAATGGAGGAGATAGAAATCGTCTTCTTCATTGGAGAACGCGAAGAACGGCAAGAACCTGACAAAGAACGTTGTCACCGCATGGAGTGAATTACGTGTCATTCTCATTCCCTCTCCATAGCCGGTGAGAGACGCCTTCGTCGAAGAATGAAGATGGGAATCATCCTTCATCGAGTGAACGCTGACGATGCTTACAGAGCCTCGATCCGCGACGCCATCTTCCGTGATGCCGTCTTCTGCGACACCGTCTTCTGCGATGTCCTTTCCTCGTGACGTCCCTTATTTGACGACCTCATCGAAGTAGGGTTTTAACATTCGTTCAAGTTTATTTAACGAACATAGTTGATAATAGTTGCCTGCTTGCTATCATTATAACAGGAGGAGGTTGGACCACACAAACACGTCCGACCCACCTCCCCCTTTTGATGTCGTACCTGTTGTGCCTCGAACAAAGGTGATGTGGTGTCGTCGCACCGTGTGGAAACAAAGAAGAAGCGCGGCACCGTCGCGCCGCACCGTTGAGGTCGAACGAAGCCGCGACGCCTTCGCTCCATGCCAGAGAACCACAAAGAGGATGCGGCTGGAGCGGGGCCGCAGTGATGGGGGCACGGCGCCGTCGCACCGTTCCGGTCGGACAAGGCTGCAGTCTTTGGCCGCGGTGGTGCGGGGAGCGGCGGTCGGAACTACCGGCCGCCGGAGCAAAGATGGTGGGACCCACTGAGGTCGTCACGAGATGACACACCGGCCGGCCGAGCTGGCCGGTTTCCGAGAAGCCGGGGGTCGTAACCCCCGGCTGGAAAAAGGGAGAATCCAACACATGGGGGCCGCGACTTCAATAAGGGGGGGCAGCGCCCCCCCCCCCTCTTCCCGCAATGGTTCGGCCAGCACGAGCTGGTCGTGCGGGGCGCGCCACGCCAGGCCAATCGGCCTCCCAGGCCGGGCCGGGCCGCACCCACTGGACTGATCCGCACCCTATTGGGCCGAACCCAGACCCGGGTCCAGTTGACCTGGTTCAGGCTGACCCAGGGGGTCTCGGGCTGGGTCGGTCCGGGCCCGAACCCCCTATTCTTGGCATGTTTCGTTCAAATGCCGATAACATGGGCTACAGACCTTCTATCGACACACCGTTAGTGGCGATACGATCCTTGGATCAAGGCGGTCATTTCGGTATATTACACTCAAGGTTTCGGAGAACATTGGGTACGGCCGGGTTGGTTTGACCCCGAAACCAACCGGGCCCTCGGAGCGGAAACACTTATAAATTGAGCTCCGGACGTTTGATTGACATGCCGTCGACCTTGTTGGATTCCTCTTAGTGATACATGCCTTTTGGATTACTACGCTCGAGGTTCAGACACAGTTGGAGTCCCATTGGGTTGGTTTTGACTTAAAAACCAACTGGGCCCCTAGAACGGAAAAGATGATAACTTTCGGACCGGATGTCCGTTTGACGAACCGTCAGCAGCGTTGGTGATAACGATGAGAAACAGTCCCTATGAGTATACCCTATGAGTGTTTGGGGTAAAATTGAGATACGGCCGGGTAGGTTCGCACACGAAACCAACCGAGCCCCTGGGACGAAAAGGCTAAAAACTCACAGACCAGACGTCCAATTGACGCGCCGTCTGTTGCGTTGAGACCCACATGACGTGGTTGTCCTTTGAGATACTTCTTCGTGGGACTTTGTGATACTTGGAGTATCGAACTGTAGCTCGTGGAGTGGACCCTGCCGGAGACGAACGTACGGAGTACAGAGACCGTGTAACCAACTGAGACCTGAGGACTTCTTGACTGACTTGACATGGAGTGAGTCGACAAGCCCAGTGGGAATAGCACTAATGTTTTTGGGTGAAGACCCATGGCGGACGGAGCCCCTGGTAGCAGGAAGCACACCCGCGGTACATGATAGGAGGAGTACCTCTGTAGGCTATGAGGGGGAGCACTACTGTGTGAGGTTGTAGACCCATGGTAGAGGAGCACTACTTTGTGAGGTGGTAGACCCACGATACTCGATAGGAGGAGTACCTCAGCAGTCTAAGGTAAGTGAGCACTATCTCGGAGTCGTGACAGGATCACTGTACTCGTCAGAGATTGGGATCTTCAGCAGTCACGGTTTCGATAATGAAAATCCTAGTTTGAGCTGAGTCTATGACCGTTGTGATTACCTCATGATTGAGATGGGTAACTTGATAACTTAGGTATATGTATGGGCATATACCTCGGTAGTAGTTATCCAATGATATCCTCACCTTTTTGTTTCCTCATGATTGAGATGAGTTACTTGATAACTTAGGTATAAGTATGGGATTATAACTAAGTAAGGTTTATCCATTGAGATCCTTCTTTGTGGTTATCCTTGATGGATTTTGTGAGACCTTGAGGGTATTGGGGTCCCTAATGAGTATCGTATACTCACCCCTGCACGGGCTATGCCTACTCCTTGTTGTGTTGGTTGCAGATGACGGGCAGTGCTAACAGGGGCCGAGTGTTCGAGGACTACACGGTACCAGGAGGTAGACCTCACGACGAGTCAGTATCCGGAGGTGGACTTCACAACGAGATGACTCTCGGAGGATGATGACGGTCAAGAGCATTGTGAAGGATATCTGTACCTACCCTTCAGGTAGGATCCATGGCGGACGATCCAGGAGGTGCGCTATTTGTACCTACCCTTCAGGTAGGATCTGAGGTGGACGACCTAGGAGATGCTTCTATTTTTCTTCCAGTTTTAGGTATTTCATGTTGTACTTTTGTTCAGTTGTAGCTGTACTTTAGTTGGGTTTATATTCTCACCCACTTACTTTTCAGCACATTCTTTTGTACTTAGTGTATTACTTATGGTTTTACTCTGTTGTGTTTGTTTACTTTAATAAAAGCAATTCCTTCCTAGTTATCGGGATTTACGCCTTTGGTGCTAGTCGCCAGCCCCTGGCCTTTGGAAGGTGAGCGTGGGATAGTCATGACACGGGCCCCGAGGACGGGTCGTAATAATATATATAGTTAGTGTCATATATAAATGATAAATATTGATAAATTAATAACACCTTATACCGAGATTCTACTTCATATACATGTATGAACATTGTTTTCACATTTCGATTGATAGAAAAAATAGAAGGTAAGTAAAAAATAATCATTATAGAATCATTATTATATTATATTATTCATATATAGTAATTAAATATTTCCTTATTTATATCCATTTAAAAAAGAAATTAATAACTAATCACATCGCATTAAAGAGGAGGTGTCTCACATGAATTCCCTAGCAACTTTACCATTTCCCAACATATTGCAAGATATGAAGGATGATATGATATTATAATTATATTAAAATAACTATTTTAAATATATAATAAATATAAAAAACATAAAAATAAAAAACATTAATTATAGTGATTGAAAATGGATTGTATCGTAATATGAAGGAAAGAATCCAGAAATACACAAAAGTGATACTTTCACATCCCCACTGATAGAAGATTGGTAGAATAAAGGCAGTTTGTTAATCATTATAAATTTGTAGAAGATTTTTATACATATTTTATAATTTTTCTATAAATATTATATATTTATATAATATTAATGAATAAGAAATTAAAAGAGGTTGGGTAAGATAATTACATATTCTTGGGTAATCAACCATAATATAAATTATTAAGGACCCCTGGAATATTCTTTTTAGATGAATAGAACCTATAAATAATGTATAGGGTGTTTTATAATGGAATTTATATGGGTTTTTTCATGCTAAATGGATATAAATAGTGAAAGGACAAAAAAGTATGGTGTGCATTTATAAGTGTGGGAGACGACACACTTTGAATTTCTTAAAATAAAAATTTATAAAAATGAATCAATAAATAAAAATACATCTAAATGTGTATATTATTGATGTTTACATAGGATTAGGACTATATATGGCTATTAAATGGTATATTTACATGAATAATTCTCAAACATATAATTATATTTTTGTTTAACCACCCCCCACTATATACATGTTTTAAACATAACCATGACAATGAATTTTTACATGTTTTATTATTTATTATTAACATAGTTAATATTGAAATTGTTTTATAATAATGATTATTCTAATTTAATATACTTAATAACTTTTATCAAATCCAAATCATTACCTTAGAATAATATAATTTAATGTTTACCCTAAAAACATGATAAAAAGTGGTTATCCACGATAATTGTTTTCTTATCAATGCAATGTTTATTCAAAATGTCTATAATAAAATTGATTCCAATGAACTTAATTATATTATTCATAAAACAAAAGAAATATTTTTCATTGAAATCATTATTAATAATATTATTCATTTAAAATTTATGAAATAAAAAAAATTATTTCAAAAAAATCAATATTTTTCAATATTTATTTAAAAATAAATAAATTTAAAACATTCTCAAGGAAATTTTATTAGATAATTTATACCTGATCATTTCAAAAATTAATTCCATTATGTAAAATAAATTATATAAAAGTGGATGAAATTAATTATATAATGTTTTCTCAAAAAACCATTTTCAAGGAAAAGTATATTTCTTATGCAGATATTTACATTAATAAAAATAAGGTTATTATTTATCAATATATTTTATTTATGTAAAACAAATATAAATAATTCCAAATTTTTATTTAATCCTAATAAATTTACCAATTTAATGGCTAGGTTATAATTATATACTATATCATTGTTCATTTAGACATGGTTTCGTGTGTATCATTATATAGTGAAGAAATTAAATTTTTTTCAAGAGATATTTATCATAAAATCATGAAGTGTCACATTTTTACTTCAAAACACTTGAATTTTTTCATAACCATATTTGTCTAAAAAATAAAAAAAAACTCTTTTTTTCATCGGCCACAACAACATTTTTCTTAATCATTAGCTCTGCTACCATTAAAGAAACAATTGATTTTAATATATTGATACTTGGACATATAAATTGGAAGCTTCTAACATTTCTCATTTTATTTAGATATTATCAATGAAATTATTTCATATTAGATAATTGAAGTTGTTAATATGAATTCACCATTTTTAAATAAAGTCACAGTGTTAATTCCACATGGATTGTACATATCTATTATTCTTACCTTACTATTATCATCAGGTATATAAATTATGTATATTGGGAGATGGGTTTCCTATATAATATTAAAGAATTATAATTTGGTTGTTATTTCTAAACCAAACCATTTATTATTTCTCTAATATATCCCTTATTGGTTTTAATACAAAATTTAATTATTTTCATAACAATTTAGTTTTATGATTATATGGATGTTCTTAACTTTTCAAAATTTTATGATAATACATAGACATTAAATCATTTAATATATCGGTGAGGACATAGAAATATTTTTTTCTACAATTTTTTATTTTACTTCCATCATTTCTATAACAGGAAAACATCATTCACTGTCTAACACACATTCTTTTAATAATATGTCTCACAATTCCACCAACAATTAAATATTTTCTTTAATGTAACATATTATATTTTGATACTGATATAATTTCCAATATTCCCCATCTATATGGAATTCCACAACATTACTTATCTTATTCTAATATAGAAATATCTTAATAGAATTTTTATGAATCCACATTCATAACATCTTATGTTGTAATAATCATTACATTCTATTCTAATCCTTGGACTCAATTCCACAGCTTCTATTTATTACTAATTTATAAGATAACCTAGATATCCATATTAAAAAGAGAAACTTCTGAATATGTATCCTGAAAATATTTTTCAATGAATTGTCATTCAAATTAATTCATATATGATATTCATGTCAATTAAATCATAGGTTTAGTTGAATTTGATAGAACACAAATTTCAAAAACTAAAATAATCTTAATAAAATCATCACAAAAACATACCTCACGACTATAAATCCCAAAAAATGAATTCATATTTTCATCATACTCTCTTTAAAAACACATGTTTCACACAAAAATTTCATTGAAATTAAATCTTTCAATCACTGATTATCTTTGTATAATAAACTTATTTTCCTATCGTAATTAATAAAAGGTTTATTTATCTCATCTCAAGAGAATGTGTAAAACCTCAAATAATAATTTCCATAATAATAATACATTAAACTTTTAAAGACTCATTATATTTTCATTGTCACTCTTAAAATTAACACAAAGTTTTTATTTCTTTCAAAAAATCCTTAATAATTTATTATATTTACATTCATGGAATATAACTTCAATTCAGGATGATATATTTCTTATAAAAATTATATTACAATGTTTTTTTTCATGTTTGAGAATCTTCATTCAATATTTTCTTACTTTTTAAAGATATATTAAAAACATGAAAGTTATATAATAATTTTTCTCTATACATAATTGAGAAATCCTGAATGTTATGTCATATTTTAATTCCCCATTAATTACATTAAAATTTCCATCAATAATATTGTTTAGAAATTTATCCCCATGAACACTCATCTCTGTTATTTATTTCCTAACGAGATATATTTCATGCACATAATTCTTAGTGAGTTTCTTTTAAATATTTTCTATTATATTTTACTAAGATATCCAAATTTTCTCCAATGATTTTTTTTCTAAAGATCATCCGACTTTTTCATTAATGAAACCATTCTCATCTCATCATAATTAGAAATATCCTCACAGATATGTGAGTCATCTCAAAGCTATAAAAAATAATATTATATTACCAAAAAAATCATAAGAGGGATACTAAAATATAATATTTTTTATTTACAACAACCTATTACCCAATAAACTAAACTATCTTATTTATTTCGTTAACTAATTCACTATTAATTCCATTCACCAGGGATTATTCTTATTATTTTAGATTCAAATTAGTATTTTATACTAAATCTCTCTTAATTTCATTATATTATGTGAATAAATATTTCAATATGGGTAGATTCAGCCTCATGTTTTTCAATATTCGTATAAGATTATTTCAATATCACTATAATTGGTTATTCACTATTTAAATATCTATTTTTTAGGTAATAAAAAATATCTACATCAAAATAAACAAACCCCTCTAATTTATTATCATATAAAAAATAGAATAAGTTATAAAGTTATAAAATATAACATTTATTAAAATTAAATGATAAAAATATATTTTATAGAATTTTATGTAAATATTATTTAGAAGAAAAACATTAAGGATTCATTCAGAACATATCCCATCATCTTTGATACCCCATATTGTAACACATGACACCTAGATGTTGGGGTAATCAGGGGGTTAGAAAAAATATAAAATTTATCAAGTTTACTATTATCCATTGGATCTAGTTTATTCTTTATTAGGAACAATTACTACGAAATTTATCATATTTTCATTATCAAATGCATCCATAATAGGTATCATGAATATGTGTACAATGTGACGAAACAAAATTTCTTTTTCACCCACACAAGGATACTTAAAAGGATAACATCTCAATAATGTTTTTAAGGACTAATAATGACTACATGTCTTGTAAAAAACCAATAATACCATGTATTTTTATATTTAAATTTCATTCATTTTAATACATGTTGAATATTTTGGGTTATTTTGGTTGATTGATGGGATTTAGAGAAGTTATTAAAAATATGGCCATAGTTTTTTGTTGAAATACAATAGACTATAGATGGATTTGGAATAGAAGAGTGGGTATGGTGTGGCTATAGAATAGGGGGAGTCAAGATGTGTAACATTTTCTGTTATGACGTGGGTTATAATAGTGTGGTTTCAAAGTGGAGTATCCAATAGACCATTCCATAAAGGAAATAAATATTGGGTTCTACCACTCTACTGGTTTAGATGTTCCAATGTAATAGTCCTTAAATCCTCATAAAAATCTAATTATATATGTGGATAACTTCTTGATAGTTTTGGGTTCATGAATCATGGTCTAGAAAACCATGACATAACACTTCCATGTGATGAAACATCGTTGTAAAAATATTTTATTTTCATAGTGATCGACAACTTGGGACATTTTAATATATCATTTATAATTTTTCCAAGGACCCTCTAGGAATAGCCTACCTTAGTCTTTGTTTACCGTATAATTTGAAATGTTATGTTGGGTGTCCTTTTTCATGATTTAGATTCACCAAACATTGTATTTATTGGTTTGATGCATCACTCTCCATAGTGTTTCTCTCTAGGTAATACTAACTGTGTCTAAGGAATATTTAATTTTTATTGAGCAATCTATTTCTTTCATTTTTATAAACCAACAATTTTATGAATTTGGAGTTATATTTGTTTTCTTTAATATTATTATAGAACTAGTTTACACTTCATGAAGAGTTCATTCCATTAAGAATGACCCAAGAGGTCCTTACTACGATTTAAACATCATATGAAGTTATATATATTGATTCTAATTTTTTCTACATTATCATTTGAGAACTCTTATTTATATATCATTGTGACCAAGATAGTATCTATGGGTGAGATTAACCTTTTAAAAGGGTAGTGATGGGTTATGTCTTAGTTAAGTTATAATCTCGCCTATGATAATGTGCAATGAAATAGCATTGCACCCAATAATTATAATCTTGAGTGTGTTATTCATTCTCATTTGAGGATATAATCTCCTAGAATAGTGGTACAGCAGTCTAGGCGACTAGTTACCTTTCATTTGGGGGAATTTAATTCTTATTTATTCTTGTTTACTAGGGATTTATTATTTGTTGTGTCTGGGTGAATCATAAGTGATAAGTTGTGTATTGAGATGTAATATGTGAAAAAACATGGGTGATAATGTGTTCTACTATATTATGTGACATCCCATGAGTGATAAGGTTTTTTCAGGTATGAGAAATGGGGTTATTTCTTGAGTGATAAGGCATGGAACATGTTTTTGATTCTGTAAGTTCTTTTGAAAGACACGTCTTTTTGGCATAGTGATGAATCTGGTATGGATGTGGAATCCTGGATTCTTAGTTAGGGAATGATGACACAATATTTATTCTATGGTTATTTATTAATTAATTTACTTTTAAATATTCATCCATTTTATAATACTAAGGAATTATTAATAAGATACATTTTTTCATTTCCTATAGGGTTTATACATGCAACCTATGTGACAATATGATTCAATGTGTAATCGTTATATCCTAGGATCAGCCAAGTGGGATGGTCGCATATTAGGTATTTATGAACAATTTATTTTGGATGGAATTGGGGGGATTATGGAAAAAGATTTCAAATATTTATTATTGATTCCTCATTTATTTTTATACATTTTTTATATTTTATATGTATTTATTCATCACATATGGGGACCCTTTTTAACATGTGGTAATTTTTTTTGAATTACTTTATGAAATTATTTTGGAAAATGTTATTATTTTTTACACTGTGTTTATCCTTTTCATATATATTATATATTTATTCTTTTATATGTGTTTACACTAATGGTCATCTAATACTAAGGGAACAATCACCCCACAATGTCTTTCATTTACTCATTGATTGTCAAAGAACTCTCCTATATAGAGAGGCAATCATGAGGTCATGTGGCCCTTTGTATTTGACCTGATGAAATGGGCCAAGGAATAATAAAATGGTATCAAAAGACAAATTTTTTTGATTTATTAATATAATATCATTAGAACAAAGATAAGGTGATTAGAACACTTGTAAGAATCTATTATTATTTTTTGGTCAATACATACACAGTGGAAACTAACATTATTATGGTGGATGGGTTAATTACTTCATCCTAGGTACTTATAAATTAATTTATTTTCATTCCAGAATTTTATAGTTAAAATTAATAAAAAATGTATAATGAAATAAGTGTTATTTATAAAAATTAAGGAATCATTTTTAATTGAAATATAAATTCATCTGTGAGAGTATAAATATAATAAATGTATTTATAATTGAAAATTTCATATATTTATATCATTAATTAACTAAATAAATTTTTTAAAATGAAAAAATTTTTGTTGAAATTTTTGTACATTAGAAATATTTAAGAACAAATTATTAATTAATGAAATAATTTAAAGGAAAAATATTTTTAGAAAATAATTTCATAGGTAATTATTTTTTTCTTAGGATTATATATTTATTTTATGATAACTTAATTAATTTTTCATCGTTTTATAAAATCAATTATAAATATACTGTTGGTAATTTTATAATAAATGATATTTTTATTAGAAATAATATTTATCATTTTAAAAAATTATTTTCATAAAATAATGTCCATTTTTTAATTATAAAATTCAAAAAATGGGTATATTTAATTTTTTAGTTTTTTTAAAAAAATACTTTATTTTTTGGTGAATTATACAATATAGAAATTTATGCAATACGTACAATATTATTTATATACACTATTACAGTAGTCATTGATTATATATTCACTATAATTTAAAACATCATGAATTTATTTTAACTTATTTGGTGATAATTGTCAAAAATATTTATATTCTTCAGCCAAAATAAAAATCCGATGTATAAACTAATGTGAAAACATCCCTCTCATCCAATATAAATACCACCTCTCAACACGAATTATCCTTAGACATCAATGCATTAACAATTGGATATTTACATCCCAATTACCATGCCACAACTATTTGCAACGTCTGGGACCTAATAGATTCACTAAAAGGCCAAAACCAAGGGCCTTACAGAGGTTCTCAAAGAGGATAATTCAATAGGTAAAATAATATATCCCATTATCTTATATTATTTTCAATTTATTTTCATTAATTATTCTATCATCACAAAACATTATCCAAGTGATGAAATAAATATATTATTGAAAATATATTTATGTGTTATTGTGTTAATAGAATGTCCATCACAAAGACTCTCAACTTCTCCTCTTATTTTATAAAATAAAAGAATAGTATGTGACATGTCGATTCACAACCATCATGGATGAAGAATTTTTATTTTCCTTTACCACTTGAAGGAAAGACATAATAAAATTAATATGGTTAAATTATATTACAATAGATATATTATATGTTATATAATATTCTAAAGACAATATATAAACATTATTTTTAAAAAAATTATATAAGTTTGTGATGGTAGTAATAACCACCAAAATAAATTAAATCATTTTCTTTACTGTTTTTTATAATGAACCATACTCATATTAGAATAGTTAATCAATTATACATTAGTTTTGAGCACGTTTCATGTAATACCAATCTGTGGTAATGGACTTCTCTATAAAAATCCACTTTTAAATTTATATTTTTTTTAAATAAAACGGAATGTTTTTATGGCGAATGTATTCATGTTTTATCAATATGTTATGGTTATTGGGTATTTCATCAATATAAAGGGTGGTACCTATATCCCTCTCTAATGCATTTTGTATTTATATGTTGTATGTTGAAAATATGGTTACTACATGTGTAACTCTGATGGATACACAATAAGGTACCAGTAAGGGTTACCTTGTAAGGTAGCATTCCGGGTTACAAATCATATGATAACTATGATGTTTAAAATATTAATTAATTAATTCATCATGTTACCTTTATGGATTTATATATGTTTCATATTTTTATGGAAATATCTTGTTTTCCAAAATTATGTATATGATACTTTATGTTTGATAAGTATGTCTTTATGAATTTAATTTCATATGTTTATAAGTATTGATGAACTAATTATTCTTTCTATATATAACCCTTATTGATATTTATAATTTCATCCAATTTTTTAAAAAAATATACTATTTAAGGATGGATAAGAGTGAAAAAAAATCCATAACGAATATTGTAAATATTGATTCAAGCAAATATTACATATATTTTTAAAGAATTTTTTAAAATGGAATAAATTGATCCAGTTTTTAATAGTAACAATATTGTTTTCATGTGGGTTGATATGTATGAATTATGTACTCATTATCAAAACTATATACTGAAAATATATTTGGTAATTTATTAATGTGATTTCTAGTAGAATTATGTAGATTATGTAACATTTATGGTTGGATCCTTATAGTTTGTTTCACAACACAGTTTAGATAACCATATAGGTTAGGATGTTGTTAATAGAATAACATAAATAATACTTACCATATTGTTATTTTTAAATGATATAGTATTTTAATATTAACATGTTTCTATGAATAATATATATCTATTCATAATGGTTTTCAATAGATGAAAGTGGGATACTGATGTAGGAAGGTACTTATATGATTATATCTATGTGAATCTATAACCTAGAATAATCGGAATTGGAGAAGACCAGTTTCTTAGAAAAAATTGATTACATTATTCTAGCTATAAATAGAGGTGGAATCCATGTATGTGAAAAACATTATACCACAAAGTATTATTATGATAGTGGAACATTCTATAAGGCCACACCCTCTGGCTTTCAGTGGATCTTCTAACCTTGTGGTGCCTAAATGGTAGATAAAATTACTTGAAATGATGTTATATTTTATGGGGTGTTCAAATTATAAATTGGATAGTGTTTCAATTTATTGTTTTGATGTTGATCATAACCAGTGGAGGTCAATGTTCAATAATATCAATGATAATGAGGAGATTGATTCAGGGGAATGGGATGAATTTTAAAAAAACATTCCATGAATTTTTTTTTCTATGTGTGGGTCAATATGAGATGGAAATAAAATTTCATATATTGAAATAAATAGAAGAAGATTTAATGGTTGTTTATAAAATAACCTTCACTTGATTGGCATGTTATGCTTCAAATATTATATGAGATCATTTTAGAAAATCAATAATCTTAAATCAATATTTAATCCAATATAACAATGGGAACATGAATCCCAAGAATTATAAAATTTAGGATTAAATTATTAAATGTTCTGAGTGGATTGAAATGATGTTTGTTGATGATAATTTGTATAATTAAAACCAAATAGAGAAAAGTTCTAGATGGAATTTAATTGGTAAGAATCAGTATGATAAATCTCGTTGTATAAAATTCATGTTTTCATCTAGTGGAACTTGTAGTAAAAAATCACCATTGGAAATGCCTTAAAAAATATGTAAAGTGTTTCATAAATGGTAATTTTAAAAATATCTACCATGATTTCAATGAAAATGTAGTTAAGAAAAATTCTGATTAGAATATTGTAATATGTTTAAAATGTAAGGAGATGGGGGATTATGAATATACCTTATATAAATAATGATTAGAATGGTGGAATGAATTATTTTTTATAAGAAAAATGGTGGAGTAAAATCCATTGAAACTACGTTAGAAGATATTTGGAAATCCAATTAAGTGGTACATGGTAAATTTTTTCCATTATCATATTTTTAATATGTATTTTTTTTGATTTGAGGTCTACTGATTCCTTTATTTCTAAACAATTTTTTGGTAAATAGGAAATTTTACACCCCAAAATGTATTAAAAACATTTAGTATAAACACCCCTGTGAAATATTAAAGGAAAAAGAATTATATGAATCATTTTATTATTATAAATGGGTGGAAATTAACTTTTATCCTTTTTGGTTTTTTCCTTAGCGTAATTTGATGACACTCTCGTCTTGGAATACAATTTTATTTACCATCAAAATATTTATTGTATAGATAAAGAAGATGTGACTGAAAAAGTGTTTCAGTTTTTATTCAACAATGAAACAATAACATTAATAGCATATCGATAAACTGGTAAATTATTAAAAGATGTAGATTAATGTTATCATGATCATATTATTGAAAATAAGGGAACTTCTTAGCTAAATTATATTCCAGTTGTAAATGAATACCTTGCTGTTTTTCTCGATGAGTTTATATTGTTATACATGATAAGGAAGTCAAATAGATAATTGAATTACAACATGATATTAAGAATGTTTCTAAACCCCCATATCAAATGGATCAAGTTGAAAAGTATTAATTGAAAAACATGTTTTAGTAGTTTCGTGATAAAGGATTCATTCATCCAACAACATCACCATGGGGAGCTCTAATTTTTCTCATTAAAATAAATGATTGTTCCTTGTGAAATTTAATTGATTATAGATATTTAAATAAAATTTCTCTTCATAATTAATATCAATTACCTCATAATGACGACTTGTTTGATAATATTTAAGGAGCTTAGTATTTTCCAAAGATTGACATGACATCCAAGTACCCTCTTCTAAAGGAAATGGAGGAATACATTCCAAAAAATAATTTTCCAAATTATATGTGGGAATTATTAATTTGTTTTTTTACCTATGGTTTCAAAATAACACTTTTTTTTTATGAATCGTGTTAATAGAATATTCCATGTATATTTGGAAAATAATTTTTTTATTTTTCTTGATGTTATTTTAGTGTGCTTAAAATGTAAATAAGATCATGTAAAGAATTTTATGGTTATCCTAAAATCTCTGAAGGAAAATAAGTTATATTGGAAATTTATAAAATTTTATTTTTGGTTTCAAGAGATATATTTTCTTCAGAAAATTGATAAATAGGATGGAATACAAGTTGATCATTAAAAAATTTTGTTGATGAATGGAAAAAAATAATAAATGTGACCAACATTCGTAGTTTTCTTTTATTAATATTCTATTTTTGATTTATTTTTAAAAAAATTTAAGGTTTTATAGACTTCTACCTAAGTTAATATGATAATGGGTTAAAAATATTTGGGTATAAGAATGTGATTTTTTTTTCATTAAAGAAAAAAAATATTAGTGAATTATCTTATTTTGGAAATTATTTCTATAAATAGAGAGTTTTTCATCTATATAGAATCTTAATTGAAGGTATTTGGTTTCATTCTAGTAAATAATGAACAGGTAATTGCTCATGCTTCCAAAAAACTTAAACTTCATGAGTTAAATAATCCCACACATGATCTAGTATTAGAAGATGTGGTTTCACCTAAAAAATTTGGAGATTACATTTATATGGATCCAAATATGAAATCTATATCGGTCTTAAATGTTTGAAGTATATATTCACTAAGATGGAATTTCACATTTGGTTGAATATTTTTATTAAACAAAATAAGGATTATCATTTCGTGGTCAATTACGATTCTGAAAGAGATAAATAATTGGGCGATGACTCGATTTGAAAACATAGTTCTACATTAACCATTTTTTTCAAATATAACCCCATTCATGTTATTTTGATTAATTTGTTTCCGGGATGTTGTTGTTATAGAACATTTTGTTGCTTTGTTTCAAGAGGTATTGCATTCATCTATCTTAGATAGAATTAATGAAATTATAGATAGAATAACACGAGTTACAAAAAAAGGTTGAATTTGTTAATAAAGATATATTTCTTCAAATTAACATCAATAACGTTTGTTCTTATGATTTTGAAAGAGATTGTGTATTCCCTGTGAGTATTAGCCGAAGAAAGAACTATTACGTTAATATCACTATTATATATTTTTAGTTCATGTTGCCAGCACTGAGAGATACCAAGACCCTTATAAGTATTACTGGTTGGATGAATGAAGAAAGATATTATTTATTTTAAATTTAACTTTTTGGAATTCACATCTAATTAAAGAAGATATAAAACTACCAATTAGTATACTTTATCATTTTCTAGTTCTATATTTGAAATAGGAAAATATACCCATGGAATTCATGATAGCACCACAAAAGGCTAATTGAGATAACAATGCAATTCGAGTTAATGTTGATTAGAAAACTAAATCGACACATTATCTTTCAATTCGAGACACTCTTCTCTATATGTACTTTCTCAATAATACCTGAATGATATTTTCAGGTTACACGGAGTTCCTATAACCATTATAACTGATTGAGATCCCATGTTATCTTTTAAATTATGGAAAGGCCTTTAGATGTTGTTGTGGAATGAATTTAATTTTATTACATCCTTTCATCCTCATTCTGATGGACTGACCAAGCAAAAAAATTTGACATTAGGAGAAATATTTTTTTCTTATTCAGTGAATTACTAGGGAAGTTGATGTCATAATATTTCATTAGTTTATTTTTCTTATAATAATTTTTTTCATTCTAATATACATATGGAACTAATTGAGAATTATATGGAAAGAGATGTTGAACTTCTGATGTTTTGGATGAATTATCGGTATGCAATTTTACGCATCCAAAATAAGTAGCGGAATAATCTCACAAATTGAAGATGATCAAGAAACATATGATGAGAGTTTAGAGAAGGAAGAAATATTATATAGATAATAGCAGGAAGTAATTTCTATTTGATGTAGGTGAGCATGTTTTACTTATAATGTGATCATGGAAAAGTTTTATACATTTTTTATGAAATGAATCCAATGTCCACAGTTCGATGGTAATTATGAAAAAATAGAGAATGCTGGTCCAGTTGCCTACAATGTATATTTTCTTATAAGTTTATTGCAGGTATAATTTTTTCATGTTTCAATATTAAGAATTTATGGGAAATATTTTTATCATATTTTGAGCACCCATGTAGTTCAGATAAATGAGAACTGTTCTTACAAGTAAAATCATATTCACATGCTTGATCGCAGAGAGAAAGTATTTCAGAATAATTTAATTCACCAGATAAATTTATTGCTAGGAAACCACCTGGATTAAGAAGAAACAAAGTAATATTAAAATGATATAAAATAAAATTATCATCAATTTGTTAATAAGTAAATAAATATTGTGGTGACATTACATTCTAGAAGGTGGGGATAAAGTTATAACCAAGGTAGGTATAAAATGATTTATTATAATTTTGTAAATAAATTGTTAAATTGATTATAATTATATAATGAAATAAGTGGTATTTATAGAAATTAATGAATCTATTGTAATAGAATAATAACCTCATATATGAGAGTATAAATAAAAATAATTATTATTATAATTGTAAATATTATATATTGAAATAATTGATTAAGTAAACAATATTTTTAGAAATGATGAATTATATGTTGGTATTTTTTAAGTCATTAATATTTAATCACAATATATAATTAATATAATGATTTCAAAGAAAATATATTTCCATAAAAAAAATTCCTATATTATTATTTTTGGTCATATGATTATAAGATAATTTTATAAGATATTAATTAATTTTCTAATTTTTTATAACATCTGTTATAATATTAAAATTTTGATTTTTCAAATAACGAATGATTGTAATTAAAAATTAAATTCATCATATATATAAAAAAATTCATGAAATGTGGCCATTTTTTGGTTCCATAATCAACAATTGGTTAGAGTGATTTTATTTTATTTTTATTAAATAATTGTGTTTTTAGTGGACAATAAAATAATTTAATATATTATATATTTACACTATATATAAAATAAAATATTTCTTGGGCCATTAATGATGTAATCAGCATAATCTAGAACTTACCTTCATTTTTTAAATATATTTAGTGAAAATTTTAAAAAATTTCATATTATTGAGCTAAAAAATAAATTAATGAATAAAATAATGACCTAATAGACCTCTCCACAACTTTAAATACAACCCTTACTCACCTCATATCCTCCCACAAAAAATCCTTATTGGTAGTATAACATCTACCAAAATACCATCCTAAGAATCATCCCATGTCATAGACCTAATATTCCCTAAAAAAGAACAAAACCAAGGCCCATAAAGATGTTCTCAAGGAAGAGATTTCAATATTTAAAGTTATCTTTCATATTTATTTACTTTTCTTATTATATTTATTTAATTTTCTTATTCATTCATCACATACACTAATACAAGTGAAATGATAATTCTTGTATATTACATATAGTAGTATGTTATGGTGTTAATGGAATATTCATCATAAAACATCATTTCATCCTCTCTTATTCTAAAAATTTTAAGCATCATATATGACATGACGATTAACAACCTTCAAGGATGAGAAATTCCCATTTTCCATTAACACCTACAAGGCACGTCATAAAACAATTATTATGGTGAAATCAGATTTTACTATACATGTTATACATTTTATATTGCTTTGGAACTAATATATAGAAATTATATTAAATAAAATGATATGAGTTCATGATGGTTGAAAAAACCCCAAATGTTATTAAACTATATTCATTTATGTTCTTTCTAATGAACTATCATCATTTTAGAAAAAAATTATATATGTTATTATTTAATTTATTTAAAACTGTTTAATACCATTTTATTCCACTTATTGATTTTATAATTAATTTGACATGAATATCCATAATGATCCAACATTAAAAACAATGAAATAAATGATATAATAATAATGAAACTAATATAATATTTTCATCAAACAGGTGAAAATTAGTTATAAAAAATATTATTATATATTATAAATATTAATATAGTTATATAATATATTAGTAATACAATTTTATCTAATATACCATATTTTTTGAACATTTGGAATTATGTTGAATCTAATGAAAGGTAAAATTCTTCAAAATTTACATTTAAAATTTATATTTTGGAAATAACCACAATGATTTTTTTATGATGATTGTATTAATGATTTATGCTTATGATATAGTTATTTGTAATTTTTAAAGAAGTTTTTGACTTATCTCTCTCTATAATCCATTAGGCATGTTTATATTTAAGGTTGATTGTATGGGTACTCTAGCTATAACTATGATGGTTACACCATAACATAGTCGTGTGAGTTACATTGTAAGGTAATTGCGAGGGTTAGAAATCATATGGTAGCTCTGAGGGGTACAATATTAAGTATGTAATTCCTCCTGTTACCTTTATGATTTTATTTATTTGTTATATGTTTTATTGAAATATCATATTTTCATACCGTATGTATATGATAATTTATTGGTGTAATGTATCTCTTTTTGAAAATAATTCCATATATTTATATGTATTCATGTATTGATGGTTTTTTTCATTTTTATACCCCTTACTGAGGATTTTTGTGCTCTTCAAAAATATTAAAATGTTTTTCACTAGGTTTAAGTATTGGTAAGATAAAAGAAGAATCTGAGAAGAATATTGGTATTATTGTTTCATGAAAATATTTCACAAATTATTTAAAACATTTTTATTATGGATAAAATGGATACTATATTAATAGTGCCCACTTTATATGCTTGTGGGTTGATATGGACGAATTATGTCCAAATTCTCTAAAATAGTAAATTGAAATGATATTTGGAAATGTCAGAAATGAAATTCTAGTTGAATAAACTATATTAGGTAATGTTTAATTTCAAGTCCTTATACTATCTCATTTTGATGTGATGCAACAATCTCATGTTGATCCTCTATTATATTTTAATTTTTTATCCTGTATGATTTCCTCTCATCCTTTTTGAAAAATTTAGTGGATTAAATTTATCATATATAGTAACATATTTTCACAGGTCATGTGGATAATTTCATATGAATGATTCAGGTTTAAATTACGAAACTATAAATAATAATATATTCTAGGTTTCCCAAAATAAATTAAAAGTGACATCTATTTAATTTAACATGAGAATGTCATTATTTTATGTTATGACTAACTCGAATTTACATGTACCAATGTATTGGGCTTAGACCATGCATTAATTATAGGAAAGTTTCCATGTATTTTGGGATATACCTCTTGGGTTTGGTTCCTAGAGACATTTTATAGATGTTCCACTATTAATGTCACTAGTATTGTCAATATTTTGGTTTTTTGGAATATTTGAATATCAATTTTTGAATTAAATGTAATATCTCTCTATCTATGTACCATGGTAAGAGTTAATTAGAGGATGTATGTGAAGTTGAAATGATCATGTTGTACCTCATGTTGATCCTGAGGGTCAGACGTTGAACACATTCGGTTCCACTCCAATAGAACATGTAGTATGGCCTTTAAAGTAGGGTATTTTTTGTATAGATTCAGTTTGTGGTTTGGGGGTCTATCTAGGAAATTGTTTTTGTGGTATATTCATAAATTAACACCATAGGTATTATTCCCACATATGTGTCTTGGATCATGGAGAGGGACAATATTATGGGTTAGAAAAGGATACTCATTAGAAATCATTCCAACTAATAGATCTAATGGTCCTTCAACTGTTATGGGTACAGTTCTCATTACCCTGATATATTCAATTACATTGTTTGATAATTTGTTTTCTCATTCCTATATTTCTAATATTTCTATTTCACTATTGGTGTTTATTACAGAGATCCACCTACAACTATTAGAAATTTATACAGATTAAGGGATGAGGATAGATCAGGATTAGAGGTTTTCACATGTTTCATAATGAATTGGGGATAAATGAATAATTTTTATTTTATTGACATGGATATAAAAATAAATGCTCTGATTTTTGTGATGGATTTAAAAAGAATATTATAAGATCAAAATTATTGATACTATAGGTAGGTTAATTTTACATCTATTTAAGAAAAGGTGTATATTTTAGTTGGAGAGTGTAATGATGAGGTAGGTAGAGAAGGAAATAATTTTTTAAATTTACGATCAATTGAAATTAATACGAAGGGCATGGTTCATAAAGCTAATCTGATAATATTTCTAATTACATTTCCTCTAGTGGTAAACTTTTATAGGATGTATTTTAAAAGGAATCTGTATAGATTTTTCATGTAAGGGATATATATTTCCTGATTGGACAAATTACAAGTGAGGATCCCCAATCAATTTCACTTATTTTATGGTACCAACATAGTTGAGGGAGTTCCAGGAATAACTCGAGCATCATAAGATGAAAGGTATTATTAACCAGAATTCCAATCAATGGGGTTATCCCATTTTATTTTCCAAGAATGTGGATGGGGCCATCTTGATGTGAATTTATTTTAGAAATATGGGATGTTTTGTAGTAATGATCTGGTATCCTTTTACAATGATTAGTGACTTTTTTGACCAAATTATAGGAGTCATATGGTTCTACATGTTTGACAAGGGATATGATTATCATTATTTGGGGGTTAGTGTAGTTATGTACACATTTAATACATAGATATAAGAACTCAATATATCAATATTCATTCCATATTACCAAAACATGCAAGATGATAATAATGGATTATTGTCATCAGAAATTGGGATGCATAAAAAATAGTTCATAACTGAAATACCTCACCCCAAGATGTTATTTACAACTAGGACCTTTTTTATACATTTCATTAATAATAAATTTCTTCATAACATAGGGAATGAAACAATAATAAATTGATAGATAACCTAATTAGTAAGGATGATAAAATGAGATTTAAATATAACATGATCATAAGGGTTTGAGAACATGATAATGACTCATTAAAACAATACCCTTCATATTATAGATTATTATATTATGTCATGTAACAAAACAGAGTAGTACATAAGAAACCAATCGTAAAAGGAATCAAATAACATAATCTGTTTGATTGTTAAATTTCTATTTGACGAATATTTTTGTAATACAAATAACCAAATAAAATCATTTCCATTATATTTAAGTATTATATCCAACAAAAACAAAGTAGAATGGAAAAACTAATAGAAAAGTCATGGAATTCAATATTTACTCACAACTCAATCATACTAGAGAAATTTAGTTTCTTAACATAGTTCACTCCCCTTCCCAGTCCAATTTATCTCATGAGATGTCAATATTTATGCAACGAATTGGGGTAACATATAATGTGAGGCCCAAACATCACTTAATAAAAATCAGACATATGATTTCCACATGATCATAAAACATTAATCATTGCAGAACCAATACAATGGAAATCGGTTTGACAGTCATTTTATCATAATAGAATCTTTGGAAAAGAAATTTTTTTTATTAAACATAACCCCCTTAATAGGAATGGGTTTCATAAATAAATTTTCATCTTAACGATAAGTAATTTATAGAATTAATAGGTATGGTATCATTGGATCACATCGCATGTAGATAATATATATAATCATGGGTAGTTTCTATAGATTAATATAAATACTCTTAAAAGATCATTAGTGAAACTCTTGTGGAAAATTCCTTTTCCCATTCAATCTCTTGGAAAAATTGAAATATTTCCAAACAGTTATAGGAGCTTTTTTAATTGAATTGACACATGGATACATACAATAGAATATTTAAATAATTTTGTGATCATGATACAGGTAAATATAGTTTATGTCATATACATTAAGATAATGATTCCTCACACATTATGGGTAAAAAGTAAAAAACTCCTCATTTAGAATATGAAAAAACAATTCCTTTCATACAATTTTTTAAAATTTCAAATATGGTTTTAAATGAATTTAATCATTATTTGGATATAATTAAATACATTCATGAAAAAAAATAAGGTCATGGAAGGAAAATGGTTTTTGACTGAAGAAAGAAATAATGTTTTTCCAAAAACATTATTTTAGTCAATAGAGTACGTAGAGATTGGAACGTGAAATAAAATCATTTAATTTGTATAAATAAGAATAAGGGAATAAAATTACTGAGTTTCAGAAGATATAAATAATAACATATATTCCTCAGATTCATAATAATAAATAATACCTATTACCAATAATATTTTACCGTAAAATTGTTCCCACTTTAGTAATTATTGAATCATAAGAACAATAAAATATTGAAACATAGATAGATATTTACATCAAAAAACATTCAGGATAATAATAAGGAAACAAATTCATGGTAATTATATACACCACAAAAAAGATACAAGTGGTATATATGGCTTCTGTCCTAACAAAATAAATGTGAGTTCAAAACATATTACATTAATAATTAAGATCCTTAATAAACAATTGAACCACTATATAGAAAATATAGGTGTATTATAAATCTATTTAGGAATAAAAATCATATATATAATACCATTTAGTATTTATTAATAACCTTTGACACCTCATTGTTAATAATAATTTATTTAAATAACTATTTTGAGTAATAACTGCTTCATTTTTCATGTATGTTCTATTTCAATGGTTTTGGATCCTCTAGATTTATTATAGTTAAATAATTTACCCAATTTTAAATATGATATAAATATCATATATATTAAATATAAACACATTAATATTCACCCATTACATAATATATTGGCCAATGAATGACAATTTTCATGATGACGATTGGCCATACATACACATGAACATTGTCTCCATTAAAAAATGAATGAAAGAAAGGTAAATATTTAATCACTAATAAAGAATCAATATGATATCTTAAATAAAATATTTTTTCTTGAAATATAAATTTTTTATCATCTATATGAATATAAAATTGAAAATTTCTCACGTCACATCGTGGATGCAGTAGTCCACACGTATGCATGGGTGACATTATCGTTTTTTAATGGATTGGACGAAATGAATATAGATATGATATTAAAAAAATATGTTAAAAATATTTCACTAATATATATATATATATATATATATATATATTTTAAATCCATCGTCCCATCAATGTGTGAGAGGTGGTGATGGAAAAAAATTCAAACAAGTTTGAGTAGTAGTAGACCTTTATACACTGAATCACTATTTTCATTTCTCATCTGATACAATGTGAGATGGATATATGTAATTATATAAACAAAATATAATAAAATAAAATGTAATATAATATTTTTATTATAAAATAATAATATGTTGAACTTATAGTTAGTTAGATGAAGACGTAAGTTGAAAACACGTGGCTCTGTACTATACATCTTCTTCGGACAACGACATAGGTTTAGAATGAAAGCCTTAATAGGGAGGTTTAATAAAATAAATAATGTATATAGGATATGGGGAAATATATTAAGATATTTTTTTAAAGGATAAGTTTAATCAATAGAATATTTATGTTTCATTCACAATGGAGTTGGAGTGACTTTTTATATAGGGGGGAGAGCACACACATAGAATTTTTGGAAGGAAAAATATATGACCACATTTTAAATGCACCAAAAGGGTCCAAAATGGATTATTATCAAACCATATAAGATATAAAAACAAATTTTAGACAAAATATAATATTTATACATGTTTTTTTGTCATTTTAACCCTTATCATTTAGGCACAACACCCTAATAAACATGTATTAAACATAAATATTTTTTTATTATTACTATTTATTATTTAAAATATGGATATATTAATATATAATATTGATTATTATTATTTCAACTATGTAATTAATTATAAAATATCAAATTAAAATATTTTTCATAATTTAATGTAAAGTTTAAACCATATAGGCGATGAAAAAATATACTTTAGAAGAACATGTTTTCATAATAAAAAAATCATTTCATACAAAAATAAAATAATTAATTTATTCCAATGATATAAAATATATTAATAATAATATAAATAAACATTATTTAAAAATTATAAAAAAACAAAACTTCGTAAATCATACAAATTAAAATGCAATTTTTAATAATAATAAGTATTTTTTAGAAGTCATTGAATAATTAATCTATTCTAAAAATTCTAAAAAACACAATATAAGATAAATTTGATTTTTTTTCAAAAATATTTATATTCTAAAAAAATGAATTTAAATTGAACAAAAAAATATATGCACAAAATGTGAAGAAAATTATTTTAACGAAATAATGTTTTGAATCATAAATTTATTAAGAAAAAACCTGTACACCGATTTTTTTTCTTCAAAAAACCATTCTTTTAATTAAAATAATATTTCATTTTTATTAAAAATAAATTAATAACCATTAAATTTATATTAAAATTGTATAATTAATTTTATAATAATAATTTATTTATTCATATTCACAACCTCAAATTTAATAGATATGTAATAAATTTGTCCTTAAATAATACTATATAACAGTTCCATTATACTCAGTGTTACATGTAATACAAGATGTTGAGAAAATTAAATGTATTTAAAAAAAAATATTTCATAAAATATTAGTGTACAATTTTATAACACACATAAATTATTTATTCTCATAAAATTACAACAAATTGATACTTTCAACTGATATTGGTTCATACTCATCATATCCTCTAGTTCCCATGTATCTTCTTCTTGTTTTTGGTTTCACCACAAAACATTGAAAAGGTGAGTGGTCTTTTTTTATATCACATTCTCAGTATGGTACAAAATATAAAATCTTATTATTTATTGTAATGGTCACAATCCAAAATAATGACCTTGAAGCCCATTAAAATTTTTTGATACGGTATTTAATTCCATATGAGATATATATGGAACTCATTATTCACTTGAGGGAGGTTTTGGGGAAGTGAAAAGTGGTAAGAAATCATCTCTACATGATTAAGAATATAAAAAGGGGAAATAAATCAATGGATTAAATTTTTTTCATATTTAATCACATAACTATATATGATGGGAAAATTTATACAAATGCCTTATCACTGTCATCAAATTCCTTATTATGATTATTTTGAAATTTTTTTTTCAACTCTGTGTTCATGAAATGGATCTAACATTATATTTCATGTCACCATCTTGATAATATCCCAATAAATTTCATTCTCCAATATAATCCCATAACATTGGACATATAAACTTATTTCCATAGATTTATTCATAATGTGCAATGTGAATACTTGAGTAAAAGTTATTATTATTTGGAAACATTACTATAGGAATGTGTTTATCCCTACCATCATTGAAATCCAATGTGAAAAAATAAATTGTATAATATAGTGTTTGAAGGGTTCTATTAGAGTGGCCATATATTTTATGATGATACAAAATGATTAAATCAAATCATTATCTTGGTCATATTCAAGATTTATCTATATCATCAAGGAAATCATTGGATCCTAATCAGGTACAATTGTATTTGGTGCTCATGGTATTCTACCACTTTCATAATATATATCAAATAATGTGGATCTAGAGAGGAATATTCCATGATTGTGATGATGTGTGGGGAAATCATAACGAGTTTGAATGTAACTTGAATAGCATTGTGAAATTCATACTTTTTATAGAGTCCAAGGGCCAAATACATGGAGATGTATTCCCATTTCCATTAAGACATGGTTAATGGTTAGACCTTCCTATTATATTTTTGACACTCATCCTTATATTGATGAAATAATAATAAGGTAGAAATAAATAATACAATATATATATATCCATTGCATCCTATAGGAAATACAATTTCAAATCTATATAAATCATTTTACTTCTGTGATCGATAGAAAATGAATATCTACAAGATTTCTATTGAAACTCCATCTTTATATATGGTATGTGTATAACATATACATGGTTCATAAACCTTATCATTCAATCCTAATCAAGGATAACCTCAGGAACATTTCACACCTACTTCTACAACTTTACATCTTCCTTCTATGCTACATTATTCTTCACTTCTGTAGATTGTTAAACTCTCATTTGATAATGATAAAAATTATCCCCTTTATTCTATATTTATTTATCAAATATTTTCAAATCAATAATTATTTGGTCTTTTTAGATCCTCGTCATTGATAAGTTGACATGATCATTTTTACTAAAAGCATCAAGCACCATGTTTTCCTTCCTATGGTGGTAATTTATTGAAAATTAATTATCTTTAATCAGTTAAAACCCTCATGTATATAATATATTCAACATGTTCTACGTTAATAGATGCATTAACCATTTATAATATATATATATATCACCCTTATCTCTATAAAGATAATTCATTCATATATTTAATGTAAGAAATTACTATAGATAACAAGAAATCATGAGATGGGAATGTTTCCTCATTAAACTTTAATTTTTTATTTGAAAAAATGTTAAATAGCATGATTTTAAAATGGATATATTGGTTCAATAACATATAATAACTAATACATCGTGTTTAAAAGAAAAAAAACATTATTATGTATGTGCGGCCATTATAACCTTGCAATTAAATAAATGGGAATGAATTTTTTTCCCAAATTATGAAATATATAAGGGTCCACTCATTTCAAATTTGTTATTTAATTATTTTTATATAAGTAGTCAATTTTTAATATGTTCATATTATTCCACAAATATAAATTGTTGTTTTAAAAAATGGTTGTTCATAATTTTTCAAGTTAATTTTATAATTAAATTATATAATTTTTTAAAATTATTTTTCAAAAATGAATTTCAATTTTTAATTTATCAGGTAAAAAATTTTCATAGGATTATTTATTAAGAATTATAAGAAAATGTTATTTTTATATTGAATTGTGAAATATACTATTATTTTTACAAAAAGTTTATTTCCTTTATTCTAAAATGTACCATTAGTTTTTTAAATTTATCTCAATTTAATATAATTACTATTATGTTAAATGTAATATATATTATTAAATGTTATCTTTCCTTATACATTGTTTTGATATATGTATAATTTGGATCCTATAAATTCATTTTTAATGACACCCATATTCATTGGATTTTTCAAAATTAATATAAATTATCTTTTTTTACATTTATATTTGAATTTATAAAATGTATTTCATATTTGGAATCCATGGGGGCATATTTAGTAAATATTTATCTTTTATTTTTGGTCAATATGAATGACAACCTTAGTGATTTTTTTACCATAGGTAATGGTAAATCGGGTAATAAATGATATTGATAAAATGACAAGGATTTTAAAATGACACCAAAAAATTATTGAATTTTAGTATATGAGTCCATTTAATGCATAATCATTCATGATTTGAAAATATTGGATAGTTTTTTATTTCAGTTGAGATTATGACCATTATATTTTTCTATTTCTAGAAAAGGTACACTTTTTACACTCTTGTTTTTAATAACTATAATATTCTTAAATAGGGATTAAATATAATAAATTAATATTTAATATATTATAGTATTAATTTTTTTATTAGATAAATAATAAATTTTAATTCTTACAGAATGCTGATGTAGTAATAATTCATTTAATGGTGAAGTAAAATAAATGATATTAAAATATTAAACAAAATATAATTTGACATAATTAATGTGATTCATAATTTTTTTTGATTTATATGTGATATTATGGATGTTTAAAAATGTTTAGTTTAATTTTTAAGTGTTATGATGGTTTTAGAAAATTGAAAATAATAAATCTTTAATGAATTATCATTAATGAAAATGAAATTTAATAATATATTAATAAATGCTATACAATTTGTAAAAACAATTGATTTACCCAAATGACTAGGACATGGTTTATTTCATCAACCATTTTTGATTTATAATCATTTACCCATTTATAGTAGCTATATTTTACCTCTTATAGTAAAAACCCATGTTTTAACAGTATGTTATAAAAGAGATAATGTGGGGTTAAAAAAAATATGGTTAAAAAGTAGTAAAAATTTGTATAATTATGAATTTATGGGGATATTTTGACCCAAAATAATATTATATTTTAAATTTATCATTTTACCTATTTGAATTTTAAATTTAATTTATATTAAATAAATATTTTGATTTATTTTAAATATTCTTATCCAATCACTTATGAAATGAAACATACTCTCAAATTATCATCACACTTAAAAACCCATTTGTTATCCCATACATGAAAAAATAAATTCTAAAAATATCTCCCTTCCTTATGTATTCCATTTTTTCATAATACCTTCCTTAGATTTTTATAATTGTTATGAAAATGAGGTTATGAAAATAAGAGGTATAATTTTTAATCGTGTGTTTCATTATTCTCTCACCAAAATAAATATTCACAATCCATTATGAAATAAAACAATTATCCTACATGTCCTTAGATGTTATTGTGTTAATTTCAAAACCTATATCCTTCTCAAAGCTCAATAATTTTTTTTGAGGAATTCATCATTTGTGTGTACGGAGGACTACTGCCTCATGAAGTGATGTGATTCATTTTCCATTACATTAACTCATACATGGATTATAAATATCGAATTAAACTTCATATATGACAATAAAGACTAATATATAATTATAAAATGACAGTTTAAAATTTATCTTCATACCCTTCTATTCCCTAAAAATGGTAATATTTTTAATTCGTATGTGTGGAATGCAACCTCTACAAAGCAATGTGATTTATTTATTATCACAAAAAAAATTAATGAAAAAAAGAGATGCAATAAAATATGTAATGTGAAATATTTTATTTAATTTTCATTCTATAATGATAAAATAATACATAGATTTTTTCTGTAATTATCTTTGAAAAATTAGAACGTTACCCATGTGCACGTACAATTTTCCTTCTCCACAAATATAACATAGATAATTTACTAGAAATAACTTAATTCGATATATTAATAATTAATATTTATGGTTAAAATTTATAATAATTTCAGTATCCTTATTCTATATATTATAGATGAATTACCTCTTTAACAAAAGTCAACCAACTAAAGTCATTTCGGACATATGAGATAAATATCGTCAAAAGAGACAATGTGAATTTAACTAATTTAGTAATTATAAATAACTCTATATAAAATTAAAAAATGGAATACTGAACATGAATATTTTCTTAAACAAAGTATAATTTTATATAACATTCATTATTCATGATTTAAAATAATGTACATGATGAGTCATACTCAAAGTAAGTCATGTGGTCTTGATTATCTTTTATTATGGAATATGATATTACAACACACATAATTTCATTTTTATGTTGTATATTTTTCCACATTTACTTGTTTTATTTCGAGAAATTAACAATTGATATTAATTGGTATTAAATTTTACTTACATCAGTCGAGGGGAGGTTAATTGAATGTTACCAAATGCTAAATAAATTTTGAACTGCATTTATATTTGGTGTGTAATAACTCTTCTTCATTGAAATTATTATAATCTTTTTATCTATCAATTTCTATCAAAATTGATTTATATTATATTTACAGTCATTTTTTGTGGATTGAGATTTTTTATAACTAATCATTGAAATGAAAATTTCTCAATTATTTGATATAATGTTTGTAAGGGTTATTTGTCTCAAATAATCTTTTATTGGGACATATGTTTATGATATGAACCTATATTATTTTATGATACGTTTATACTAACACTTTTATATAGTATATCATCAATAACCTAATTTCTAGTATATTTAATGTCCCATTTTATGTTATTCATTCGTGTGTATTATTTTTGAAGATATTTCAATATACAAAAAGTTTTATGATACAATATCTTTTATGTTATGAATTTTTATATACATGGTTCCACAAGGGATATAGTATGATTTTATTTTATTGAAATAAATATATTCTATTCTTCTATTATTTTGAATTTGTTTTGAATTGTTATTTTATATTTCCAAAACAATTTGACAAATAAATATGCAGATGTTTTTTATAAGTGAAACTAGTCTTATATCACCTATTAAAATCCAGAATCACTCTCTTCAATATTAATGTTTTCTAAAATGTATTCAAAAATATAATTTTATGAATATTAATTCTTCCCAAAATAATTTTTTCATTAAATTATATATTTTTTTGAAATATGACTTTTATTTAATTTTTCATCATGGATAATTTTTATCTTTCTTTTTAATTTTATTGAGAAGAATGTTAATCATTAACATTAACACCAAGAATATAATTTTTAGTAGTCATAATGCCTCAAATATATGATTCTTACTTTATAGGATTACAAGGTTCATTTCGATGAAAGTGTTTTATTTAATATTTATGCCTTTTAGATATTTAAAGATTCAATTTATATGATGTTGTCATTATAATTAGTATTTTATTAAATGATTTGTTAATGGTATTTCAATTAAGCAAAATCTAAAATCATTGATTTATTCTATGATCAATTAGTTATTTTTATTAATGATATAATACTACCTCTTTCTAGTAATGTATTATTATTTTTTAAATGACTGTTTTGAAGAAACATGTTTCTGTTACAGGGGTTAATCAAATTTCGATGATATTTTCCGGGAGCCCATTTATGTTCAATGTGTAAATCATGTTATGATTTGTATAATGAATATTTTTTATGTGTTATGATCATTCGAATGCTCTAGGTATTTAATTCATGTTATTATTCATGTTATTTTTTATGATAATAGATGTTTCCATTATGAACCAATTATATGTGGTTCATTGATGTCCCTCCAATGAATTGGGTATAAATTTCAAAGTTATGGTTCTTCTTAAATGAGATTGATTTATCAAATTATTATTCTCATAAAACGTAATAAGAATATAATATGAGTATAATTCAGTTATTAACTGTGAGTCATAATCCATGAGCAGAAATATTGATGAATCTAATGCAATGTTTTAATGTTAATTGTAAATTTTTTCTAAGATGGCATGTGATTATAACTTCAAATTTATCCCTGATTGTTATTCCATATGTTTGAGTGATATAAAATGTTCCTTGTTAAAATAAATATCATTTATTTTAGAAATTTTATTTATTCTTGATATGGGTTATTAATGTTTCCATTAATCAAGTTTGATATCACATTTCCAAATACTATTAATTCATTAGAATATTTTCATAATGAAAATATTTATTCAATGGTTCATGATTGGTGATCCATGTATAGATCAGAATGAATTCCCATAGTTTATGATGAAATAAGTTTGTCATATAAACATAACATTATTCTAATGTTAGTTTCACTATAGATATTCATTTGTTAATGATTATTTTTACACTTAATAAGTATTTGAGGTCTACCTTATTACCTTTCTTATTTTCATATTATATGAAGAATGATGTTAAATTACCTATTTATAGAATGGTTTTATATGTGAGGAAAATTATGGGAGAGTTGGAATACATAATATTGAATATGAAAATCTCATTATAGTGGGATATGGTATTGATCTCCATAAACCGGTTGTTTATGAATCCATGTTGTCATGTTTCTTTTCATAATTTTTAAAAACACATATAATAAAAGGTAATTAGATAGGTATATTATCAACTATTTAATTTTGATGTAATATTTTTTGGATAGAAAAAATTGGATTAAATTTATTTGAATCAATGCTAAAAAGTATATTTTTACGTTATGAAGTCAAAATCTATGATTTAATTCTTCAGTTTGGTATGGTTAGTTATAAGGATCGTTTTATATAACCTTGTAGAAGAGGATGTTTCCATGAGATGTTATCTTAATAGTTATGGATACAATTATCGAATTATAAGTTTATTGTTTATCATAAGTTCAAATTATTAGACCCAACATTTGACAATTTATGTTCCATTATTCTATGGTTACTAATGATATTTTTGGATAAGTTTTATTAGGATAAGGTATGACAAGAACATATGTTTATCATGAGTTTTGATAAGATGTATTATACAGAAAATAATGAAAATACAATTTTGGAGATAAATAGAGATCGGTATGATATAACCTTTAAGGATTAAAAATTATTAATAATAATTTTTTGAGACTATATTGGATAAATTGTTATTTAATTATGGAAGAATATATATTCAACTATTTTTAATATATTTAAATAATTAGGTATTAATGTTTATTTTGATGAGGTTGATTCATTTTTAGAATTAACATTACTCATGTTTAACAATATCCCTCTGGTTAATGTCTAATGAAAGGGGGTATAATATGTTATTATTTTCGGGATCACGTGATATAGTAGATGTAGAGTTTAGTCTTTAGGCATGATAAATTCTTCTTCATTACTCTTCATTTGGATTAAAATATGATATTTTGGATTGAAATTGGTTAAAGGATGAAATTATACATATCAACTCAACAAATTTCATTATATTATAAGCATAGATAATAAAATATTACCTAAACTCTTGGAAAACTATTATAAAACAAGGAATTTTACCTATTTAATTATCATACCATCAAATAAATGGCCTTTAAACAATCTAGAATTTATGGTTTTGTAATTTTTATGTTTCCCAAAACTATAATTCCTATCACATACAATCAGTATATGGGACTTACTTTTTTATTTCAAACCATTTTTTCACATAAAATTTAGGTAATTAAATATAGAAATATTGTATATGTAATTCCAAAAGACATAAGTACTTAAATTTCACTATATATAGAGAATGTTTTATTGAAACTTTTTATGATGTGGGGTATCGGCAAAGGTATTTTGAAAATTGAAACCCTATTTACAGATCAGAATTAAAATTTTGAGGAAATAATTTCTTTATGGGGGTATAATGTAATATTCTAATATTTTAAAATGATTGTATATGTTTGATAACATACTAGATATGAAAAAATGCCTAAATGAACAAAAAATCGTTATTATTTACATTTTACCTTTTTAACTTAGCAGTTATATTAGTGATAATAAATAGTATTAGCCACATTATGAACAATATAATTCTACTACTCATTGATAATTAATTAATTAATTATTTGTAAATGTGAACTTGAATTTTGGTAAAACCATTTTAGACTTCAAAAATAAATTTGCATCAAATATGGGTTTTCTATATTTTTGTGACTTAGTATTATAATTAATTTATCAAAATTTATGAGAATTTAATAGAATATCTATTTTTTTTTAAAATTCATCATGTTATAAATAACTTTGTTTGATTTTTTATAATTTTTATGAATGATAAATTTTTCTGTGAATAGTGAAATATAACTACATTATAAATTTAGAATTATCGTTATATTGATAATTTCCTTTAGGATTTTAATTTGGTCTAAAATTACCAAAACTATTACCTGTATAGATGTATAATAATTAATTTCAATTTTAATCATACTTATACGTTATTTTTATAAATGTAATTTTTGGGTTTAAAAATAATAATTTCAAGAAAATTAATTTTTGTTACATTTTATGTGATTAATTTTAAATCATATTCACTCCCATTATTTTCTTAATTTCTAAAAAATTATTTCAAATATGGAATATGTAATTCCAAATTTACTAATAGGTTCCATTTAGTTTTGGTCAATTGTATGACTATCCTTTGTAATATTTTTTACAATCGTAGAAAGGACATCTGATAATTAATATTTAAAATAAAATGATGAATATTAAAAAACTACCCTAATATTCCCCTTATTTTTATTTGATGAGTAAAAATCAAAAATATTCACTCAAGACATAGATATATTAGTTTCTACTCTTTGTACAATATTCTGACATTTCTAGAATTTATTTTAATGTAATGTCAAACATATCATACTCATATTTTTAATAACCTTTTTTTTAATATGGGGTTACCCAAATAATGTGTTTTACTATTAAAAAGTTTATTATAACAAATATAAACATTTTCCAAAGTGGAATTTATTTTATATTTTTTGTGGAGAAATAATTAGGATATACGCTTACAAAATTTTGAAAGAGTTATTATTCAAATAATGGAAAATTCCAATATATTACAGTAAAACCATGAAAGTAACAAAAATTTGAGATAATTAATCTGATAAAATAATTTTATGGATGAAATGTTCATTTTAGGAAATATTTAACATAATTATTTAATATTATAATTTTTGTATTGATGTAATCAAAGTCAATGTAATGAGTAGTTCTGATGATCGACATTAGTGATATTTTGAAATAAATAATACATGATTAGAAGATATAAAATTTAAATACTATTATTTTGGACCTAATGAATTGTATATGGTTGAATATATCAACAATGTTCCATTCATGGGACTTTTTGATGTATTGTAATGATAATGACCCTCAATGTGTATAAATTACTAATTTGATGGTATGTTTTTAAAGGGTCAATAAGGTGATATAACCAAAAGATAAGGGTAGAAACATATTAAAATGTTGAATATGATTTACCATATAATGTGTATTTAAACCCATAAATATCTATATATTCCAGTTAATCAGTATTTCACATTATGATATGAAAATATATCTATATTAATTTAATATTTTGTTTAATTACAAAATAACCCTTCCCTACACAAGTAAAATTTAAATCCTCTTCACACTATTTTTTTTATCTAATACCCAACTAGATCCAACAACATAACCCCTGGAATAATTATATTGGAATTATTTTGGGCATAATTCTGACATTTGTGGCCTTATGGTGTTAAGTATAAGATGTTTTCTAAAGAGTATGTGTCAATATTAATCATCTGTTTCTTTCTTAATCCACCTCCAAATTCATTAACCTTGATAAAATAATAACAGAAGTATCCAAAAAATAATTATATTTTACTATGTTAATAGAAAAACCTATATCCACCTCCATCATTCAATAAATGGTACAGAAATTCATCCTTCATGTGGAAGGTGGAAAACCTCTCTGCGAACTCATGTACTCCATTACCCATCATCATTTCTCATTGACAGATTATATTTGTAAAAGTAATGTTTTTTAAATCAATTGAGAAAATATTTTTCTTTTTATAATTATATTATATCATTTAAATTCGTTCCCTTCTGTTTAGAGAAAATTATTACATTATTAATGTTCACGTGTGGACAACCACCACCATGATTCAAAGTGATTCATTTCTCATCACCAAATCACATGGATGAAAAATATAACAAATTTTAAAAATTAATACAATATATTTTATAATGTGTTAATTCTATAATGTTAAAATAATACATGTGTTCTCTCCATAATGATCTCTGAAAAATTGAATCATAACTCATGTGTTCGTACAACATACTATATCTATGATTATGACATGGTTCATTTTTAATAAAAATATTTATTTTTTGTATTTTAATTTATAATTGATTTATGAAAATAAAAATTATTTCATTTTTTAGATATGATGGGTTGAATACCTATTCTACCATACTCAACCTATGAAATTCATTTATATCATACAATCAGAGTATCATCAAAACAAAAAAACAACGATTTAATTAATTAAGTAATTATATATAGCATTGTATTAATAAAAATATAAACGGTTAAATATAAGCATAATCTAATTTTTTTGAAAATTAACATCTATTTTTTAATAATTAAAAATAAATAAGGTATGTGATAAGACAAAATCAATGTACGGAATTTCATCTCAATTAAATTTTAATAAGGAATACTTTTTAAATAATGCCCTCAATTTAATTTATACAATGTATATATTATCCCATCGATAAGTTATTTCATTAATTATTAATAAATAATGGTATTTTATAATTCAATTTTAATTACATCATACATGTGGATTTGACGATCATGTTTCACATTGGTAAATGTTTTCTTAATAAAATTTATGTTCATTCGTTTATAACCATTATTCATTGACATTTAAAAATATTAATTTGTATGAATATAACTATAAATTTATTTTTATTTACTTACAATTATTTTTTATGGATTTCAATTTTTAATCATAATCAATTCATTATTAAACTATAAATTCAATGATATCATCTTTTTAAGGGATATTTTTTTCATTTCACATTCCATTGGAAACATGTTTATAATATTCGACAATCTTCTTTTATAAGGTGTCTATACTGAACCATTAAAATATTATATCATGAACATGAAAGTATTTATGACATTAAATATATCAGTTGAAGCAATTCATTCCAATGGATTACGAATGCAATGTTTCCAATGAAAAAAAAGGCATTACATTACAATAACTTTTTATTTAATGATCAATCATGATCAAGGATCCATAGAGTAAATCATATGATCTTATTTTCATGAAAAGCATATATTTTATTATCTGTTGTCCATGAATTTAGTATATAAGTTTACTTTTTATTTAATATATTATTGATAATTAAATATCACGATAGTTGTTTGTAAGTGATATCAATGTTATATCTTCTCTTAAATTTAGAATCTGTCCATTAAATATTCAATTTCTTTAAAATTACTTCAAAGATATTCCTTTTAAAATATATTTTTTCATAAATATATAGTCATTGATATTTAATATTATTATAAATCGATTGATAAATTAAATTTACAATTTTATTTTGAATGGGTCACTTTTGACTTTCATTTCAATTTTTTTGAAATGAATGTATACTTATCACATGTACACAATGAGCATATGTTCACAATATAATGAACACAAAATCCATTTATTATTTAATTAAAATTATAAAACATTAAATTCAAATAAAAAGGGTAATTTAAATTTCATATGGTACTTATATTTTAAAACTGGAATTGGAATTGAATTAGTTATTTTCATCATTAAGGTTATAAAAGTTAGTTTAATAATATTTCCTTTAAAAAATGACTACAATCCTTGATAATACATATTATCCAATGTGCATATTTTGTAATGAAAAAATATTCATTATTTATTTGGGTATATTATGAATGATTCAATTATATTATTAAGAAACCTATTTATTTTCCATGTGTTAATCATGTTTTAATGTGATAGTCACGAATCTATCTCTATAACATGAGATAATAATGTTATGAATGATAAAATTGTTGTTTTTAATATTTTTATGATTAGATTAAAGTATAAATTATTTATTAATGTTATTTTTATTTGAAATTATTCATGATTATGGTTGTTTTTTAGTAACAAAATATTTTTTCATCTGTGATATCCCTCCAATGCATTTGGTATTGATGTAGACCGCATGGTAATCATGATGTTCATTCATTAGTTTCATTGATGGTTACTCAAATGTGATGTTTGGAAGATAATCATGATGTTCATCCATTATTATTTATTATGTTTATTCCAAATTTAATATTGATATTTATTCCATATTAAAATGTGATATCAAAATGTTCCAAGTTACAAAAAAATAATTTTTATTCTTGAACAAGGTTATCAATATTTCCTTCGATCAAGGATGATATTAAAAAATTCAGAATTATTGTTTTTTATGAATCATATCAAATGGAATGTCTTTATTCAATGTTTTATGATTGATGGTACATTTTTTTGAATCATATTAATTAACTTATGTCATGATCAATCCTATTTATTTCATCATCATACACTTATTGTAAGGACCTGATCATAAGTATTAAAAATTACAAATTATTTTAGATATAACTAACAATTCTAAAATTCCAAGGGACTTTTTGTTTAAATTTTTTTTGAATTATGAAATAATTTAACATAAAAAATCCAATAATTTCATGTGGCACATAAACTCAGTATCAAATTGCATAACAAACAAACCATTTTAAAATAAAACATAGAATCTTTCATGATATATATTCACGATTTTAAATATATATAGCTCATTTCTTTCTTAACAATTATTAATACAGTTCAATAATATTATAAAAACATTGTATAATCATAAAAAAACTCATTAATGAATATAAAAAGAAATAGAGAAATCATTATTCCATGAACACTTTTAAAAAATGCCATTTTCAAAATAAGAATTGGGTTCAAATGAAACATTTTTTCACCAATGAAATCACCTTCTATGACTAAAAAGTTTTATCAATAATTTAATTATAAATATAAAATAGAAAATAAATAACTTAACAATTTCTTTAATTTAATGGAAAAAATCAAAATGACATTTTCACAAATTTATAAATTTTACCACCAAAACTCATCATATGATTTCTAAAAAACATAAGATCATTATATTATCATAGAATATAATAATATTCCTTTAAATAAAAATAGTAATAATAGATATAAAATATAGGTTTCTTGGAACATCATTTTATATATCACTCTTATAGTCACTCTTTCAAAGGGAATTACCATATGTTCTACTTTAGTACCATATGCTTTTGAGGTTATGAAACATGTAGTTGAGAATATTTTATCTTGAACCCACCTGTTATTTTATAAAAATGTATCCACAAATAAATGTTTTATAAAGGATTTTCCAAAAATAAAAAAATTCTTAAGAACCACAACATAATCATAAATAAATTTATTATTCATCGGAAAAACAATTTTTTTCAAAAATATCCTTTTTCAATATGAAATCGTTCATTTTTAGAGAAATTAAACACATTCTAAGAAAAACAATTTATTTGAAAATAACCATATAAAATTAGAAAGAAGAAATAAATTAAAATATAAGTAATGATATCAAAAAAATAAATTCATGATGCGTACGTTAAATTTTTTTCCTATATACATCTTTTAAAAATGATACAAATTATTGTGTTTTGAAATTGAAAATAAAATTTATACCCAATCAATTTTTTAAAAATTTAAAATTATGTAAAAATGATTTTAAAATATCAAAAAAGAATATTAAAAACCATATTAATACATTTTTAGAAAATAGATATATGAATATGGATTTAAAATATTGTTTTAATGGAATTTTTTAAAAAAAATATCAAATTAAAGTCACTTAAATTGAGATAGAATTTCTGTTTCTGTTATTTACATTCCTAAATAACTGAATAAGTCCATTTTTTTATTTTTTTATGAAACATTTAGATTATTATTATTCCTTTTATATCGCTTATTTTCATGTTAAATACATTTTAATAATCACATAAGTTAACATCATACATTGTGACAATATTAGGTGCATAATTCCAAAATTCTTCTGTTGGTTGACTATACTCAAAGTAGTCATTATTTAACCATCCACAGAATATTTATAATGAAATAATTATTATCTTTATATATAAATTATACATTTTCAAACAAGTATGAAATTTAGTTATAAAAAATAATCTATGTTACAGTGACGGGGATGGTAGCCCAAACGAACGAATGAGTATCATATCCATTTAAAATGAACATTTTAGAAATAATTAACGTATTATTTTATTTTTAAATAATTATTAAAATATAAAATTAATCATATTTAGTATTTAAATATACTGATATATATTATATATTTAATGGAACAAAATTTTATCAATGGAAATTCCTTTCTTTAAATTATTTTATATATTATAAACCACTTACAATCACATTGAGACCACAATAAAAAAATTATAACTGAAGAATGACTGAAATGAGAGATATTTCTAGAAATTGAGGAATCTATACTAATGGAATAGTAAATGGATGATTGAATAGAAATGTGACCATTAGTAAACATAATTACATCAATAGAATAATATACTTATATATGAAAGTATAATTAAACATTTCTCATCATAGAAATGATAATATGATATAATTATATCATAGTATTATTTAAATTTTAAAAAAAAATTATTAATGATGTTTTGGTTGTATAATAAAATATTAATAAATATTAATAATTTTATAAATAATATAATGATGTAATATTTTTTCAGAAAATAGATTCAAATTTAATATTTTTATTTACTTATGATTATAATATATATTTATAAGACATTACTCGTTTTTTAAAAAAAAATTAAAATCAGTAATAATTTTAAATTTTATATTTTCCAACTAAATGATGATTTTAATTAAAAACTAAATTTCATAAATTTATAAAATTATTTTCATAAAATGGATTTCAATTTTAATTCTACACATATAAAACTGTTCATGGTGAATTTATGATATTGTTCTAAAATAGTTTTAGATTTTGTTAATTGTGAAGTTCAAGAATGTATGGTATATAATATTATAAGTTAGAATCACTATTTATGAAGTCAAGGCTGATGTAAGCACCGAAATATTGAATCATATTTTATTATTATATATATAGTCACAAGGGTCAATTTATTTATAGTCATGATCCAATATAACAAAATAATTAATAAAATAATATAAAAAACCCCTCTCCCCTATATATAACACCCCTTACCTAATCTTCTCATGAAAACTCCAAAGAATTGAATCATGTACAAATTTGTCAAAATTGTATTCCAAATCATCTCCACCATGCCTAAGAACATGTGATCTCAACCAATGTACAAAACCAATTTCCATATGAAGGTCATCAAGGAGAATAATTGAATATTAAAAATACCCTTTTATTTTCATTTAAATTCTTTTAAATTTATTTTATTTTTATATTACCTCCTCACCACCCATTATTGAAATGGAATTAGAACTATAGAATCATATATATACTATCATTTTATTATGTTTATGGAATAATTCATCACAATACATCTTCACATATAAAATTTATTTTAAAAATGAAATCATAATTCATGATGTGTTGATTTACAACCATCGTGATGATGTGTTTTCATTTTCCTTTATAAAAAAAAAGGTTGTTCTTAAAACCATTATAATTTTTATAATATGTTATAAAATTTATTTTATAACCTTTATTGTGTTATATAACTAACATATAAATAAAATATTGAATGATAAAACAAAACTAGTTCATTGTCATCTAAAACCGCCAAACATAACTGAAACTATCACGAACTAAGAAACAAATACCATCAAACCCGACACCTAGTCGATCCAGTGATGTGTGTCAAAGGGTGCTACAAATCCCCACAGTCATATAACTTGTTCCCAGGAATAATCATATTATCTAGGTAAAATGTCACCAATTTACATAATCATAATCAACCTATAATAACAAACAAATCATAACAAAATAATCATAACCAAATGAGGTAATGAAATTCAAAATCATGCATTAAAACATTAAAAAAATCTCACGCATACTACAATAGAATTTGAACAAATGTATTAATATAAAAACTTCATGAAATAATTGGATCAACATTTTCTTATCTCCAGCACCAGCCCCTGTATGAAGAGGAACACTAGAATATGAATATACCCAAATCATCACGATACATGTTACCCTTACCTAAGTCATTCATATAAAAGTATACATACACACAAAGGAGTATGTATTGTGTGTAAAAAATCCTTGTAGGTTGTCACCGAAATGAACATAATTCCATAATATAACATTATTTTAAAAATTAAAATTCACATTTCCTTAAAAACAATTGAAATAGTTAATATAAAACAATTTAAGTAAACCATTTTTAAAGGAAAAATCATTTTCACACTCGAACATTTTTAAATTAAAACTAAACACAAGATATAATATATGATGATGGTATTGAAAACATCATGAGATCACCATGGAATGTTCTTAATGGTACAAACTCAAAGGGGACACAAGTAACCTCATACCTCAGTGAAATTCTGTAAACAAAACACAACCCAAAACATCGACATGTAGGAAAAACTTAAAAGGAATCAATGCAATGTTCAAGTGGTATCCAGTCGTCCTTATAGTTTAGTTAGTTTTTAAATAATATATCATGCTAGATGAATATGTGAAAAGATTAATTTGAGTTGACTATCATACTAGTCATATCTTGACCACCTAGATACATATTATTACCTTCATGCTCAATTTCCATTTCACATATCACATAGATAAACAAATTCACACACACACGCACAAGGAGTGTGAATACACATATAAAACAACAATTTATAATAATGAAATTCATATTCAAATCCTAACAAACATCAATTGGACATTAAAACATATTTCCCATCATGTTAAAAATTTATTATGCAACCTGAACAATTTATAGAACAGAGTTAAGAAACAAAACATGGAATCACACATGAAAAACAACACATTTCTTTTAGAAAAAAATATTTTAATACATACACACCACAAATACTTTTGAAAACACATTTTCACCACCCATATATTCCATATAACAACATTAAATTCTAAGGTAATTATATCAAAATAACATAATAAAGCAAAAACATGGAATCAACTACTCAAATCATGAAAAGTTTTGGAAATAAGTGCTAATGGACACCCACACCACCAAGGGACCCTATGAGGAAATATTGAACCAAAAAAATTATTTGAACCCTATGAATCGATTTTTAACCATAAATATGTAACCCAACCAGCTGGAGATATGAAACCTTGAGAATGAAGAAGTTAAATCATAGATAAGAGGAGAAACCATGAAATAAAATAACTCACTTGATTTTTCCTTCAACAATCGCCACAAAAAACACCTCAAAATGGAGGTCTAATATAGAATGGTGGATAGATGGGGGAACCTACTACATGAAATATTGAGTGGCGGAGAGACTTTGTGGATTTCGGGGTAATTAAAAATGGGAAAAATGGGAATCCAAAATATTTATTATGTGGACAAGTGTTATTGTTTTCTACACGATTTTACAAACAATTTGGATATTGTGTTCCCCTCACTGTCCAAGTGCGACATGCCACATAGTTAGACAACATTTTTCTAAACTGTGTGCCAACCGTGTGGATCTCCATTGTCCAAAAATGGAATAAGGCCGCATGGTTTTCTAGGTTCAGTGAACAGTTTCCCCTAAAAATGTGGAAATAATGCCCCACCTACTATCAAGACCAAAATCACTATATTTTCGAAAATAAAAAATTGAAAACCCAAGGCTAAACAACAGACTAAAAATAAACAATGGAATTCTTCAAAATGATTACACAGATGTGATAATTCTCCTAACTAGAAATACATTTCCATCACATAAAGTCAATGGGATGGATAATTAGTGAATATGAATGTATATTCCATCTCAAAAAACGAAATACACTCATAGGTGACATTAAACATCATTACCATGATTCCAAGAAACATGATCCAATGTAATATACATCCCAAGATAAACATTATCAAGAGAATCTATAATCTGCATGAGCCTTTTTAAAATAGGAAAATCATGATCAACCTCAAACTCTTCCAAATTCAGCACATGAGATGGATCTATATTTCACTTATTCAGTGGAGATTCATATAATACATCATGAATTGATGTCAAATGAGAAGAAAAATATTGTTTTTATGCCACCATACCAACCTTCTCAGTGATCCTAATTCGACTCATAGACCTATGTGAAATCTTCCCATAGTGACCCAAATAACCATGACCCATGTAAGGTGCTACCATTAGAAACACAAAATAACCCACTGAAAAATATAATGATATTTTCCTTCAATCATCATAAGACTTATAGTAACACTAATCTATTAATAAACTATGTCTGATCAGCCTTACATTAATATTTCTTTCTCTAGCCTGGCATAGTCCCAAAAGTGAGGTCTCACCTAGAT
Organism: Viscum album; assembly: GCA_963277665.1. Lineage (NCBI taxonomy): Eukaryota > Viridiplantae > Streptophyta > Magnoliopsida > Santalales > Viscaceae > Viscum > Viscum album. The sequence goes on along the minus strand of OY728133.1, from coordinate 480,353,764 downwards.
CATCACAACACATGTGGGACTAAATTGGCCGACCATAAATCTCCACTAAAGGATCCTTTAAAATTGAATATTATTAAATTATTCTATAAGAAACCCAAACAATACCATATGTCTATATGATGAACCTCCATAATCCATCACACATTCCTGCATCATGCCTACTAAAATCTGATTCACCCACTATGTATGAGTATCCATTTTAGAATTGTACGTTATACTCTCTACATGATTTATGACCCCATCACCATATGAAGGCCTTTAAAAAATAATTGGGTAAATTGAGGATCCCTATTAGAAACAACAAATGAAAACACACTATGAATCATTATAACCTCCTCAACATACAACAAACCCATCTCATCCATATTGGATGAATCCCAGATCAGAATGATGTGGCCTAATTTTCTTATACAATTGATCGCAAACCAAATAGATTTATTTCCCTAGGGTGTGAAAGTAAATAAAAAAAGAATTTTCATGGTGATATCATTCGACTTTTATGTTTAATGGGTACTGGATGAAGTAAACTGCATGGGATTTGGTGAACATTATTAATCGATTGACATGTATAACACATCAATATGGTTTCTGTTACGTACTTCCTTATACCTAGACACCATAACTACCGACACACATCATAATACGTCATTGTATCCCCAGGATAAACCTCCCACTAAAACTGGTGGCTAGCCTTCATCATGACCTTCTCAAATTACAATAAAACTAAAAAGAAACCATTAAAGCACAAAACTCTCTAGTAGGAAATAAATAAATCACAAGATATCTCCCCACCATTTAGTAACTACATATATAATTGGCACAACTAATCACCGGGATAATCCAACTGAATTAGTTACTGAAGATAAGGTGTTGTCTGAGCACTATCCATGAATAGACCAATATTATGTTCGTTTTTCTCCAAATTAATTTGAGAAAATATCCCCAGAAAAGTACACTCATCACTGAAATTTTAAATTTATGCACTAGAACCTTCATACTTAATGAATCTTCCATAACATTACTCTTACATGGGGTATAGAATATATTGAAATCAAACCCTCTAAGGTAATTGACCCCCCAATGATGGCCCAAATTCGTATCTTTCTAAGAGTAAATTATTCATGAGATCTAATAATCTGAATAAACTACAAAATTCTCCACAAAAATGATAACTTATTCTAAATCTAGGTTTTGAGTTCGGTAAATGTTTTGAGGTGGTCGGAGATGGTGAGTTCCATACACCATAAAAATATCATCCTACATATGTACAAAACCCATATCCATACCATAATCATTCAAAATTACCACATAACACCTTTCGGATTTTGAAATGATTAAAACAAAAGATTTGGTCAACTTCCATTTAAGCTCCTCAAAGGATTAATGACACTATAGGCTCCACTCAAATAATACCTTTTTCAAGGTGAGCACCATATAAGGTGAATCCAGTCGAGAAAATTCACTAGTAAACCACATGTAATACACCACTATTTTGATAAATCTCATGATCTATAAAACATTGTTCAAAAGATCCCATGACATACGAAAAATAGTCATCTCGAGGTCCACCAAAAACCCTTTTTCAGAGACCATCTGGGCCAGAAACATCACATGTTGAATCCAGAAGGTGGACTATAAATATTCACATAACGATGATGATCCTGAAGAGTTTAAGAATCCACTATCAAATTCCTTGCATGATCCTCCTTGGTTTGAGAAGGAACCATGATTTCCTCTAGGAATTCAAAAACAAAAGAGAATAGGTATTGGTGGAAGACTCTATTCATGAGATCCATAAAGGCAGATGTGTCATTTTTCAAACCCAAAATGCATGAATAAATGCTCGAAATTATTTTACCTATATTAGAAGGCTATTTTTAGAATATGTACCTCTCAAAATCGGGATTTTTGATATATTTATCACAAATAAATCATCTTGAAACACCATTCCACATTAAGCTGATTGAATGGGTGATCAATTCTAGGAAAAGCATAAATTTTTTAGATATTTACCTAATTCAACATCTAGTAAACAATACAAAACTAGATTGATCCATCGGTCTTCATAGAAAATAGAATTGGGGTGGCCAAAGGAAGGACACTTAGTTTAATGAATCCTTTGGATTCCAAATCATCAACTTTTACCGTTATTTCACTCAAATTTCAATGGGAATTACGTTATGATGTAAGTGATATGAGTTTAATTCCTCGTGCTAACTCAATATAAAACTCCCCATCCAGCTCTAGTGTAAAAGAAAAAAATCCTCTAGAAAATCCTTTGGAAACTCATCCAACAAAAGATGAAATCAACCATTAGAAGTAAAACCCTCATCCTCTAATGCGAGCATTGATAACTGTTATATGATAGTTATCAATTCTATATGTTTAGTTCTAGTATGTTCAGGAAGAGGATATCATTCTCCATAAAAAAACAAGGTTACTTCTATCAGTTTCCAAACAAACTTATTCTTCATCAATATCAAATGTTTTGTTCCTAAAAAACCTTCTAATCCATACCAATGATATCATAAAGAGTTCAATATCTAAAATATGTAAATCTCATTCCAAATAAACCCCTATCATGGTGAGTATATAAGATGGACACCTATAAACCTTCTCTAAATTCATTACAAGAGGAGTTATCAACTCTATTGCATATGGAATAAGGTCATTTGCCATTATCAACAAATTATTAATATGGGAAGATGTAAAATAAATGAAATAAGTAATATCAAATTGATCAAAAAATTATGATTATTCAATAAGAATGGTACCTCAAATTATCGCATGCTCTACATGTGATTCTACTAGATCTATATCCATCGTATAAAGTCGCATCATCTCAGCCTGATCTGGAGAACAACCTCTAGCATATGGATCTTCCCTGAACTAACTATACCCAGTAGAAGTCACATCCATGCCTTTAAGACATCCAAATAGAGAACCCACTTCATTGGATGTCTTTGACATAGCTAACACCCCAAGAGTCTATATAGCATACACCACTCTGATAAGAAATTGTGTCCCTGTAAAATAAATAAAAGTGTTCTAAATCTCCAAATCGTTGATATGGTATGGTATGAGATGTGCATGTAGTTTTTATATTCCATACATTCCCCAACTAATGGAACACAACCAAACCAGCCATATAGGCCATAGGAGAATAAAATATGTAATGGTGTCCTTAACTAACACCTCACTTCTTCCATCTCATCCCACTTCATCTTTCAATCTGATTAACATACAATTCCAACATTTGACATAGACCGATAAAAACTATTCTTGTCACTATGATATGTATATACATTCATGGAGTGATTAACCACTATGGACAATATCATCCTATTAAATATGAAGTCATCTGATCTGATTTATAGACACATAATCTTGAAGAATCATTGAAAATTTATTTACTATTAGGAAAAGTTCTCAGGATCAAACCAAACTAACTCAACAAACATTTTATCATATTCCATCACAAACCTGTCTCCCTAGTTCAACACCCTGATCTCTTGGGATTTTTTATAGGATAGGACCACCATAAAATACTACTCATTAAAAACTGATTTAATATATTTATTATCCATCTTCACATTCTTTCCATATTGCACCACCATGTCCCACCACTTTCATATAGTACCTTCCAACAAGAAAAAAGAAAACATAAACATGATTTCTTCATAAGTATCATGAAACTCAAGAATCCTATCTATTTTATTATGAAACTAATCCAATTCCTAGGGTTTCATACTACCTCATAATGAAGAAGGCCTTTTCATAAGGAAGTCATAATCTTTGTCCTTATCGTTACATGGTTGGTCCCCTAATACATAATATTGACTAGGGAATTTTCCTTGTCCCAAATTGTGGACATCCTAAACCACTACATCCAGTATTCTCTGATTATATGGTGAGTGATAAATCTCTCCATAATATTTTAGTGGCTGCATTGGAACTCTTTGGAGAGGAATTTTTCTATAAGAATTAATAACCGCAATATAAAATATTAATACATAAGTTTAGAAATTTTTTAGAAAAAAACCAATTCAAACATTCCATAAATAAAATGTCATAAAATCCATCACAATAACAAGTCAACCAAAACACCAGACCCCCACTTAATTTCCAGAAAATTTCTGATGCCTATATGTCTCACTTGGAAGAGTTGTAAATTCATATCACATCATACCATGGAAACTAGATTCATGTGACGACATGTGCTAGCTAGACACAATACTCACTTCTAGAACCTCAATCCCTGAAAGTAATATATATGATATATCTAGAATCTTCCCTAAATAACATGACCCAAAAAGAGTTCAACCTTCCTCTGATACCATTTTATCACAAACTATGTATGGAATTCAATCTAACCCGACCCAGACCGTGACATGGCCCAAAGTGTATTCCTAATCCCCATCGGTTAAAAAATGTTCAAGGGTATCCAAAATAGTATATTGGACTATTTCCACCAATTTTCATAATCATTAACAACCAACAATAACAAAAAGAAACAAAACTGAACTATTATAACCGAATGATGTGTAACAATTTTCAGAATCATGGTTTATAACATTAATCCAACCCCAAATGTATAGAAACAGAATGGGAACAATAGAACCATTCAAAAAAATACCTTGAAATAAGAGAAACAACATCATAATGATACCACCACCAAACCCAGTAACAATAAGATCACTAGCTTCTAGATCAACCATCATCAGCATGATATATATTTTATTACTATGGTAATGCATAATGTGTTTTATATGTTGAAAAAGGTGTATGTAGGGTGGGATCTAATGCCCAGTAGGATGTCACCTAAAAAAATAATAGTACATTATATAACATTGTAAGACAAATTAGAAGGCACATTTCCATTAAAACAGTAAAAATGTTTCTAAGAACACTTTTTAGGGAAACATTTTTAAAGGAAAAACCCATTTCTCACATATTCATCTTTTATTTAAAAGAATAAACAAGGTCTACCTTATGATGAAGGTATTCAGAACATCACATGGGAACCATAAGAAACCCCTAAAGGTAATAGAACTAATGGAAACTAGGAACCTCATATCTCAGTGAAATGTTGTATAGAAAACACAACCGAAAACATCCTTGTGCACGAGCGACTGAAGTGGAATCCATCCAAAGTTCAAGTGGTATTGAATAATACTCATAGTTTAGCTATGGTTGAAATTGTAAATCTTAATAAATGAACTCAATCTAGGAAAATTAAAATTTAACAAGAATAGTAGTCCATATCTTCCCATTATGATACATATGATTCCCTTAATTTTGAATTTCCATTTCCCATGTACCATAGATGACCACATTCACATTCACTCATATGATATGTGAATACTCTTATGAAACCACAATTTCACTTGAGAAAAGAATATTTCAAATATGAATGCACATAAAAACCACTTTAAAACAAGTCTCAAACCAATTGTAGAATTTATTAATCTACTTGAAGATATTATAATATAAATTTTCGAAATAGAACAAAGAATCACAAATGAAATAAAACACACATCCTTTAGAAACCATTATTTCAAAAAATAATCCCCTAAAATTATTTAGAGAAAACATTTATCACTACACAAATATTCTATATAACATGTATAAATGGTCATTTAATAATATCCAAAATCATATAATAATGATAAAACATGGAATCACCATGCCCATGCTTGGAAACTTCTAGAAATTTGTGCCACGCCATAACATCACAACCATGTTTACCAATAAAAGAAATATTAAACAAAAAACATCAATATCAAACCTTAAAAATAAATATGTAATTCTAAATAGGCCATACAACCTACTATAGGCATGTAATCTCTTGAATGAAGATGGGAAACCCTAGAAAAGTGTTGAATTTAGGAATGAAAACACACTTACTTGAATGTTACATACATAATACCTAGTGAATCATTTTATAAAATGGAATCCCAATGGTGTTAGGAGGTGGGTTGCAAGAATATAGGTATGTATATATTGTGTGGGGGAGATAAGGGGTCTATTTAGTGTTACATACAAAAGGGTAAAAACCCAAATATTATTCTCTAAGACATGCCACTTGGTTTACCAACAAGATATTCCAAGTATTGGGTCAATATTATTCCCCTCACATTCTAACAAGGACAATCCACATGGTTATCCAAAATGATCTCCAAACCATGCACCAACTATGCTGTAAGATAATGACTAAAATTGAATCTAATTAGAGTGGTTACCTAGCATAGGTGCATGGTTTCCACTAATTATGCACTAACAATGTGATCCCTTTTATAATCCAAATATCTCACTCTTCCATAAAATACTCATAGGGAATCAAAAGGATTTATAGTAGACTAAATATTACCAAACAAATACCTCAAAATGAAATTATATTTGTTCCATAAATTATTATCATTATAATTTAATGTAATTAATCATCCCCATGTGTGGAAAAATAAAAATATAGAAGACCAATTAATCGTCTGTTATGTCACTAATAACATATAACTTCAATTTTTATGGAATTATTCCCAATATTAATATATATATATATTCTTGTATACAATTGAACCAATCATGAATCCCAGGAAACGAGCATTCAAGAAAAGTCAAAATTGTAATCTATAACTTATAAAAATTTCTATAAACCAACCTAATAAAATTATAATGAATCAAATACATGTATAGGTAGTTCCAGATTTATTAACGAATGACTATAATTTGATTATCCAGGATATTAATGTGAAGAAAACATTCAGACAATATATAATGGTATTCTCAATCCCAATTTCCTTTCTTTGGGTTATTCCTCTTCTATTCCATATTTCAATATGTATGTTCATTTAATATTCCTAAAATATAATTTCATTTTCCTTAACATTTAATTTTAGGTATATACATGCATCTAATAATATATTATGAAAAATTTAATGAATTATGTGAAATAAATATACTTTTTAAAAACACATATTTATCTTCTCTTGATATTTTTATTCCTCGCTCAACATTGATGAATCTTATACCATGAATTTTATTACCTTTTTATTTTTGGAATAAAAATGTTATACATTAATTTATTCATTATAAAATTAATCCCATTCCATTACTTGGTTTATTTTATGACCATGACTGATATGAGTTCTGTATGGAAATAATGATTCTGTAAATGTTATGATTTCATGGGTGTACCAAAAATTATATCACACTCTAATGCATTGGGTAATTTATTTTTCATCAAGAGACAATGTGAAATATACATTATGATGATCCTATCCTTGTTTGTAATGATAATTTTATGGTAATACAATTTCTATTGCATGAACATAACCAAATATTCATTCTCAGCTATGTGTGGTAGTTGACTACTAAGACCTAATGTTTCATTTTTATGAATTGAAACGGACCATGAATTAATCTAATTCTTCCTCTAACTATTATGATGTTGATCCCATTCTTATATTGTGATGATGAAGACTGTTCTCAACCATGTCATATTGATTCACATTCTAATATATCCATTTACTAGGATTTCATATCACCCATTTATATGATGTATATTCTGAAGTGACATATTATATTATGGAGTAATATAATCCCACTATGAAGCTCAATAATAAGGAATTAATTAATGTATATGATTTATTATTTAAATGTAATGTTTGGTTTTAATTTTCCCAACACACTAAAAATTTTAATCAGGATTTTGTAACAAATTTATGTTTTTTATATTTTAAATAACATAATAATTTATAAAAAAATGTAGGGTCTCTTTATTTTTGGTATTATAGAAAAATTTAGTAAATTTTTGAATTATAATTAAATAACATTAATGAAAACAATTAGTATGAGATTAATTTTATGAAAGTAAAAAAGAATATTTATTTTATAAAAAATCAATACATATGGATCCTATAAGATATTCCTTTAGATTTAATTTAAAAAAAGAATAAATTATTAATTTATGAATTTTTTATTTTTTTCAATACTTTTATATTTTATAAAAAGATGGGATCTTGGGGAAACAAGGCCAACATCTTATGTGGGGCACTGTGCAGCAATTGGTCGAGTGATATCCCCAATGCCTTGGGAGGTGGAGGTCAAAATTTCATAGAAATACTTTCCCAAATATTATAAGATATGAATTTTAATATGAAAAATGTGTAATTTCCTCATTTACATAAGAGTGAGAAATTTGATATGAAGTCTTTTAGGTAGAAAAACCACTAATGTTTACTTGATACTCTGATCCACTATTAACAAAAAAAATGATTCAACACAATGGAGAATATCATTTATGTGATTAAGTGTGCTAAGGTGGAGATTGTGCCTCTGGCTATTTATTATTTATATGGGGAGGAGGATCAATGATGGGAATTAATTAAGAACACCTATCCAAATACTGAAATTTATTTTATGGATTGGGAAGATGTTTTAAAAATATTTCTTAACAAGTATATCCCACGATCACTTTGTAAAAATACAGAGAGATAATTATTTAAGAAGAAAAAAAAGGAAGATGAATCTCTCAGGGATTATGAATGAAATAATACAATTCATGAAAGTTACACCTCAGGTTTTTTTAATGACAATGATATAATAACAGAAATACTCTATAGTGGTTTTAAACCGCACCTTCGAATATCCCTAGGAATTTGAGATATTTGGATTATTGAAGAGGATTTTTTATGTTCTCTCAAAGTGTAAATGGAGTGTAGAGAATGGAGAAATAGAAATAATGGTTGAAAGAAAACAAGATGTTTCATGAAGGGGGTTACATTGTCAATGTTGATAAAAATCAACTACTCATATGTCAAAAATTTGTGAAATAAGCATCATGGAAATTCCCTCAATGGGTTTGGGAAGTGCATCATGTTTGGGGGAGAAACCCACCATGATCATGAATGTCTAAGAGATGAGTGGTAGATAAAACATGTGGTAAAGGAAATGAGAGTACCACCTATTTTCCTATGATTGAATGGTAGGTAAAAGGTTCATTATGCAAGCTAGTGAACTAAACCTGAAGTCCTCGGTGATAATTAACGTCAGCTTCCACTAATGCCAATGTATTAATGGAAATATTCTTATTTCACTACTACTAAGGTGAATTCAGACAACAAAGAGGTGAAATGTATTCTGGTTATTCATTTAATAATATAAAATATACTATTTGATTCTGATTATACACATTAATTTATATCATTAATGATTGGAGGAACTATACAAACAACACATTAAGATATAGAGGTTGTGTTATCCGTGAGAATAGAAAATGGGAAAATTAATCCATCTAATGTATATAAATCCACCCTATTTAATTTCTGTGGACTAAAACTCTTAGTAAATATGGTCTTACATCCTTCAGTGGAGTTTTATGGTATTTTTTACATGGATTGGCTATTAAAAATAATGCCAAGAGAAACTATTGGGAATGGGAGATGACTCATCACATCCTGAGGCATCCTATATTTCCATACAGGTGTATGTAGAATGATTAATCTATTTTATATTCATTATCCAAGGTATGACTATTACTACCCTATGATAAAGAATATCAAACTAAAATTATTGAGATGAAGGATAAAATCATGATTAAAGTCATGACAAATGTGAGGGACTACAATCACGTGTTCCTAGAATAATTACCTAGTCTTCCTTATTATTGAGAGGTAGAGTTCTCAATTGAATATATTCTAAGATCTATTTATATATTAAAAAAACATAGAGAATAACGACAATTTTTTTGATGAACTAAAGAATCAATTACAATATAATCATGAAAATGGTTTAATATAGCCAAGTTCTTAGACAGTGGGTGTTTCATTCCACTTTTTCGAGAATAATGGTGGTTCTATTAATCTAAATATTTATTAATATGAGATCAATAAAATCATGATAAATATAAAGTATCCCCTTACATAGATAGATTGATTTTTCGATCAATTGAGTGTGGACAAGTATTTCTCAAAGGTGGACCCGTTGTTGGGAAATCACTAATTATAGGCGAGGAATGATGATATTCCAATAAATTTAATCCTAACAAGACACTAACACAGTGGGTTAATAGTTTTTTTTCTAACTCACAAATGCTCTAGTAATTCTAATGGACTTATGGAAAATAGCATTTAGATATTACGTCAAAATGTTTTTGTAGTATTTATAGATAATATTATAATATACACATAGAGAATGTGGGATCATGAGGATCATATGATTACTATATTGTATAATTTGTGATGGGAGAAAAATTATTATATGTATATAAAATGATAGTTATTGATAGATTAAGTATCCTTGTTATGGAATGTTATCACCACCAAAGTGATATCTATGGACCATTCCCTGACAAAGTCATTATAAGATTTACCAAGACAAATGTTTTTAATAGGGATACTGATTATCTTTCTTATAGAAGGATAATATTTTAGATTTATTAATAATGTATCATGTTTTTAATCCCACGAACCATGCTGACACAGATGGGTGGATTTGTGTTGAATGTGAAGACTAATTAAAAGAGTTAAAAATGGCTTATCGCCACACCATTTCTCACACTTCCAACTAGTGGGAAACATTTTGTGGTACACAATGATTCTTCATTAAAGCTCCTATGATATTTATTTACTAGAAATGATAAATTGATATCCTATACATTAATTATGATGAAAATTAATGATAAATTCTTTCCTATGAATCATCTGGACTTGGTGACTATGGTCCTCACATTGAAATCCTAGAAGAATTATCTCTCTCAGTATAAATATGATATATTTACTGATAATAAGAGCACAAAATATATACTCCCAAACAAAGAGATTAATATGCACAAGAAATGATGGTTGGATATCATCATGGATTAAAACTAATCTATCTCCTACAATCCATAAAAGTAAAATAATGTAAAAGGTTATCTAATAAGATTAGGTCCTACATAGTTATCAATGATAAAAATTGATAAGGATCTAATGTTTATATATTTTAAATAAGATGGACATGGGAATAATTATGGATGTAAAATCATCAATCCTTTCCCTAATTATTTCTCAACCATCCCACATAGTGAAAATGAAGGATGCTTATAATGAAATGATATGGAAATAAAGAAGAAGGTGGATGCTCCAAGAAAAGAGAAACAATCAGAGATCAAAATTTATTTGGAACGTGTTGTAATATTTGGGTCATGAGTATGATTACCAACCAATCGAGAGATAAAGAGGGAGATTCTGAGTTATGTACATACTTCTACATTATCTCTTCAACCAAATATACCAAATATGTATCGAGATCTCTAACAGCACTATTTTTCAGATAATATAAAGAAGGATATAGTTGAATATACATAAAAGTTCCTAGAATGATAAAATGTAAAGCATCAAAGGATCATGTATAAGGGGGTATTGAAACCCTTACCCATAAATATTGGAAATAGGGAAACATCGCCATTGACATTGTTTCTATACATCCAAATACATCCAGAGGAAACCAATATTAGATGGGTTTTTGTAGATTTCATTAAAAAAAATGCACACATTCTCTCATTTCGAGAGTAATTATTACTTGATTAAGTTTCACATATATACATTAGAGAAGTGTCAATGCTTAATGTAGTAAAACTATTTATTCTGTCAGATTGAGATCCGTGAATCACTACTATGTTTCAGAAAGTAATCTGACAAACTATAAACACGAAACTAAACTGCTGTATAAATTTTTATAAAAAATATATTGAAAAAATTAGTTTAAAATTAAGATGTTGGAAGAGATATTGTGACAATTTTCTATAGACATCAATGTTAGATGGGACTAACATCTACCTCTGGTTGAGTTCTCTTACAAAAATTGTTTCCACTCGAGTCTCTAAATGGCACCATATGAATCTGTTTATGTGAATTGTTGTAGATCTCCAACATACTAGGACGATTTCTGAAAACAAATGATGTTACAACCTGTAATAGTTGATGAAATGGTGTAATGGTGACAACTAATCAAAAACACTTCATGAAATCTCAAATTTGATAGAATAATGATACATAAAAACTATGATGTTAACTTGAGACTGAGGTTGGAGACATGGTATTACTCCCCATATCTCTGTATAAGAGGATCATTAGAGTTGGTAATAATGGAATATAATTCCCTAGTTACATCATCCCCTTCAAAATTCATTATCATGTCAAATTGTTTCCATATCTACAAGCACTTCCAACAACTATGTCCCTTGTACATTATGTATTACATGTATCCCTCTTGAGGAAGTACATTCAATAACCCTTACATGTTCTAAACCCATATGTGGTATAGTTGGAAAATTATCTCTCTTGTGAGGATCAACCATTGAAGATCATTTTTTGTAGAGGTAATGTTCTACATAAAAATAATACAGACTTCTTTGATGTATTATTGTAAAATAATAAGTACGAAGAGGAAATATGGGAACCATATTAAGTGATAATGGAGATGTAAAATCCCCTTTTTTCACCATAGAATGTAAAATTTAATTATGACGGTGAAATTTCATAATTGGGAAAGAATGTGAAGGCCCAAAATTTTATCAAGCGAAATTCATTTCATATAAATATATAATAAAGTATAAAACACATAAAATAACTTTTAAAACATAATAAAATATTTATAAATTCATAATTAATTTAATAAGAGGGATTTCAGAAAATTAAAAAACTTATACTGATGAAATAGTAACTCTACCTTTTGGAATAGTAATGTGACCATTAGGAATTATAATTAATACAATATAATTGTAGCATACTCAATGAATGTATAAATATAATTTATTCATTTCATAAATGATATTTTGATATAATAATATCATAGTATATGTAAAAAATGTTTTTAAAAATTATTAATTATGTGTTAGTATTTTTATAAAACAAATCTATTTATTTAAAATTTTATAATATTTACAATGAACTAGTAGAACAATTATTTTCATAAAATATATTTTTAAATTAATATTTTATTTTCATGTGATTATAGGATAAATTTATGGGAGCTTAATTAATTTTTCAAAAAGTTATAATATTAATTATAATTTAAATAATGGTATTTTCTAAGTAAATGATAATTATAATTAAATATTAAATTTCTTGTATTTAGATAACAATTTTTATAAAATGGTGTTTATGTTCTAATTATTCAAGAAAAAAATTAGTATGGTTGTTTTTTTATTTCATTAAAATAGACGAGATATTGGTTAATATTGAAATATGGTACTTTACGGTATATAATTATTCAAGTTAAAATCAATATTTCACGATTCATGAGTAATTCAAGCACCATAATCTATAATCCACATTATTTTAAATATAATTACAATCTAGTTAATATAATTTATAGTCTTAAGATAAAATTTTAATCTAATTAATAAAATAATAAAAAAACACCCCTCTCATCCTCTATAAATACCATCTCTCACCACCTCTTATCCTCACAAATCCAAAGCCTTGATGATTTTACGATTTCTACCCAACACACATACCATGAAACTGTACCTTATTAGGGATCCATTTTATTCAAAAAAATATAAAAAACAATTTCACTAAAGAGGTTCTCAATTGTTGTAACTGAAGAGGTAAAATCTTGTTCAATTTTCTTTTAATGTATTTACAATTTCATTATTTTCTTATTCACTCAACATCTCCCCTTATAAAAGTGGAATTATAACTCTATTTTATTATATATACTATACTTTTATTATTTTAAGTCAATAATTCATTATAAAATCTCTTTTCTTCTCCATTTAATTCTAATAAATGAAATATGTAATTATGGTATGTTAATTTACCACCATCTTGGATGATGCATTTTCATTTTCCATTACCTCCATCAAGTAAGGTAATAAAACCAATATAATGATAAAAAATATTGTTAAATTTTTTAATGATTTTTTGTAATCTATAAATATATTGTATTCATACAACTAATTGATAAAATAAAATGTTTTCATTATGACAAAAATCTGCCAAAATTAACATAAACGATTGTAATTACCAATTTATATAATGAATCATCATCATATCAATAATAAGTAATATATTTGACCTATTATGCTTTTTTAATTTTTCTAATAACTTTAAATATCAATTCAATAGAATTATTGTCATATTAAATGTACTTATATATTGGTATACAGGTGGACTGATCTTGAAAACCATGAAATGAACACTCAAAAAATGATATAATTGAACTATATAACTCCTGAAAATGGCCATAAAATAAATTAATAATATCTTAAAGGATCAAATAAATGTATATGTGGTTATTGAGTTTTTAATTCATTAATATTATTTTTTTAATCTATGATATTAAGGTGATGATAACATTTTCAATTAAGGTAAGGGGGGTCTCAAATAGAATTTCTTTTCTCTAGGTTATTAAACATTCATTCCAAATTTATTGTGGATGTTATTTTGATATTACTAAAATATAATTTCATTGTCCATAGATTTTAATTTTTTAAACATACATTCTTTTAATCTAATTTTATGAAAAAATTATTTATTTTATTCGAATGAACTATTATTTTTAAAAATAAATCATTTAAATATATTGAGATTGTTTGCACTTTATTGATGATTAACAATTCTTATTCCAATAAAGTGACTAAATATTTAATTTGTGAATCCCAAAGTTATTCATGAATGTATTCCTTATGAAATGACACACATTATTTTCCATGGGATATTTTATAGTCATAATTGATATATGTTATTTGTAGAAAGCATGATTATGTAAATGTTATGTATTGATGGGTTATCCCAGAATTATATACCACTCTAATTAATAAGGTAAAGTGATATATCTCATTAGGTAATTTTCAATATATAAGAACATGAATACATATTTTTTCTGAGTGATGATGTTATGGTTATGGACATATGTTATACATGAACATGATGTGAGATTTTTTCACAATTATGTGTGGTATTTAGACACTAAGAAATAATGTTTCATTTTTATGCATTTCCCAATTACATGAATTTATCTAACGACTCCTCTAATAATTATGACTATTTTCCCATGCTTATCTTAGGATGATAATGATTATACTCACCCATATCATAATGATTTATGTTATAATCATAACCCATTGAGGGATTTTACCTCACCCCATTTTTTGATGTATATCCTCATGTCACAAATTATTGTAATGAGTGTGTGAGGGCCATAGGGAATCAATAGAAGATGTAATTAATTAGTGTTATTTTTATTATATTAATATAATTTTGGTTGTTAATTTTACCAAGACATTACACCTTTGGATCTTTTTATGTAATGCCCTAATTTTTTTTAAATTTTAAATAATGTTAATGTATTTTAAGAAAATGTAAGGCCTCTATAATTCCTGTTATGTGGTGATAACAAATGAATCCCATCGATTTATGTTGGTGGTAATCCATACGTATGCACTATCGACATTATCGATTCTCTGTGAGTGGAATGGAAATAATTTAAATAACATATTGTATTTTAAAAATATTAAATTTATCATGAATATCATATATAAACATTATTTCCATAATTACAACCCATTATGAGATACAATTATGTAAAAATGAATTTCATCATTTCGTGATATAGTAGTCCCCCGTACACAGGAATGTTGAATTATTTTCCAATTTGATAAAGTGGTGATGTATATATGTCACCACACTAAAATAAAAATATATCAGTATATGGGGGATAATGTATTTATAATTTTATCTTTTATAATGTTTATTTTAGGTAATTAGAACAAGAAAAAGAACAAAAACATACAGATGAAAACAATACATCTTCTTTGGAAAAACACATTTATTTAACACATTAAGAAATTTAAGAATGGTATTTTTCCAAAAATCAGACCTATAAAATGTGGTTAATGATCATATAATGTTATTTGGGAAGGTATTGTATGATTAAATTGGTTATTATGTTATAATAAATTAGAATAAGAAGTTCTATTTTATAAGAGACATGAGGACACTCTAGGAATTTCATAATATTTTAAATTAATATAATTTTTTTCAATACATATTGGATAAATAGTGTGGAAATTCGAATATAGGAAGTGTATGGTTCAAATTAACCTAAACTAATGTAAATTATATAGTTTTACAACATTTATACCCTTATACATTATTATTAAAACTATTTAACGCTTTTACCTCTTCTCATGAAAACATGGTTATTTATACTATGTGGGTTAATATAGTTACAATAAAAATTAAAAGGAACCAAAAATTGACCATGGTTGAAATTTTAAATCTTATCGCAATTACATGAATGATTATAGTATTTTTAGGCATTTTATATCATTTATTAATATATTTTTTCTTATAAAAATAACTTTAATATCAAATTTGAGAACTATTCATTTTTTCAGTTTATTAATAACATGGAATCTTCTATAATTCGAAACAAATATTATATTATGTTGATTACCTATCATTTTATCTATAAAATTTTATTTATAAAATCATGTATCTGAAATTATATTTAATATAAAATTTTTAATATCATCCATTTCATTTTGTTGTTAACTAATTAATAACAACATCAGCTTTGTGAAAGAATTTAAGATAATTATTTAGTAACTAAAAAATTAAAAATAAATCACGATAGATATAAATATTATAGATTTTGAAATACTATTTAGAGATGAATATAACCTCTGTATAACCACATATTAAAAATATTGCACTTATTTAATACAAGAGTTTGATATGTAGACATTTCGTAAAATAAAAAACTACAAAGGTTATAATCTCACCCAAGTGATCCCAAAGGGACATATATTGAACCATTGGATTATTATTGTCTATATATACACATAAAATAATATTTAATCATATTTTGGTTTATTTAATTATTATATCATTATATTTGTACCATAAGTTACCTAATTTACTTTTTACCATGGTAAAGGAATTACTATTTTTACTATTCATTTTGACAAAAAAAGAGATCTATTTACTAAAATTGTAAACACTAATTAAAAAAAGGAATTTATTTTTTGATTTTTAAAACACAGAAGTTATAGATTTAATTAATAACATAGTAGTTAAAACAGAACAATTTTTTTTAATAAAATTTCATATTTGAAATATAAAATGTATCTATAAAAATTGAGGTGTAAATTTAATTTTAATTAACATAATTGAATTAATATAATTATTAATGAACAAGATAAAATTTAAAACTAATCAAAAATAAATTTTTATATTATAAATATTTTAAAATGTAATATTTCTTTAATAAAAAGATATAATTTTCACTACTCCTTGACCAATAAATATGTTTAGAAAATTTGAAAAAAAATCCTATGAATAATATGATAAAATTATTATAAAAATGACATTTTTTTTAAAATTAAATTTCAAAAATTTTAAAATTAATAATTTAAATAAAATATTATAAGAAATTTGTTTAATAAAATAAATTCTTTTTTATTTTATGAATTAATTAGAATATTTTTATTGAATATAACTTAATAATTATATAATATAAGTAAGTATTTTAATGATTTATTCTTTTATTATATATATTTTTAAATTCCCCATCACCCCCATTAGAATGTGATTCCTTATAACCATTAACTTGTGCTCAGTAACCAGGGTTTACCTTATCAAATTACCATAATTGAAAACCAATATCTTAAATAAGTTAAAAATATCCACATAAAATGGATGAGATTGAAGAATTAATATCATATAGAATAAAAACCCAAGTCTTACATGGAGGAGAACATTAGTGGGAAGTGAAAAATGGTAATGTAGAAAAATCCAACACCTAATGACTGATATAGAGTGAAAGAGGACATGGTCATGAGAATGTTGACAAACACAATGTCATAAATATGGTATGGGTAAAAAGAAAATATATTTCTAGGAAATAAAAGGCAATAGATAATGATTTTTATTGAAAATCAATTTCTTAATTTTTCAAGAATTCTTTTACACCTAGAATAATAATATAAGGAAATATACATACATTTCTAGTAATGTTTCACCCTTTAATCAATTTCAACTAAAATATATTTTTTCCCAAAACGATGACTATTAAATATGAATCCTTAAACCTAAATAACTAGAATAAACAATTAAGTATCATAAAATAACAATATATATAAATATATTCCTCCTCTCCTTAGAAAATAATAAATAATTTCTAGTAAAATATCATACAATTCTCCAAAAATAATGAACCATTATATGATATGAAAGTGAATTAATCTCCCAAATTCAACCTTAATACCCAATGATTATCCTAGATCATTCAAAATATATATATCCATAATGATAATAAAAAATATACCAAACGAATATTGAAACAAATATTACTATTTTATCACATGGTCTTCCATAAAAAATTTAATATTTTTCTCCCAAAATAACAACAATCACTGAAAATGTATCATAAAAGAAAAATATTTTCCAAAATCAAAAAATATCCCAAGAATATGAACCATTTCAATAAATAAAATAAATCAATATAAATACAATAAAATAATATACTTTTCAGAAATATTATTCAACCATTATTCATTAAAAAAAGATCTATAGATTTCTTTATTATTAATCATATAGGGTTTCTAAAATAATTAATGTCATCTGAAATAATATTAGTTAGGTAATGAATAAGTCATTTTCCAATCCGATGGTTATTTATTCAATAAAACATATGTTCGAAAAATGAACCTAACCATAATATGTAAAATATTTTAAATTAAAAAAATCATACTAATCATGACGTTGTGTAGGCTAGTGGTATGTGATTCACCCATTTCAACCATCAGTTATGGTTTGAATCCCTAATGCATTTCCAGATGTGATTGGTTATCAACCATCATACGAGTTTTCATTTTTTTTAAAACAATATTAATATAATTCATATAATATTTATGAAACTAGTGAAAAATTCTCCCAAATAAACATAATATACTCAAAATTAAATAATTTTTTCACCTCAAACATTATCTAATATCATTCATTCTGAATACCAAAATGTAAAAAACAATAATTAACTCATAATAAAAGATAATATTAAAATTAAATAAATCAAATTAAATTAAATAATATTTACACAAAAAATTTAATTATTCCTCAAATAACATTTTCATTTAAAATAATACTAAACTTAATTGTTTTACTAAATAGAATATATCCAAAAAATAATACTAATCATATTATTCAACTATCAATTTTGAAAATAAATGTGTTATCTAATATTTATAAATTAATATAAAAATTAATATTTGAAACCCATGATGTTGTTCATAAATTATTTTATTACCACTCTTGAAAACTTCATAATATCTCATGTTTCATAAATCTTCCTCTAATCCCAACTATAAGGATCTGATAATAACCATTACAAGTTTTTTCATTATTGGTCTCTAATTCTCTATCATACAATAATGTAGATCTTTTTAGTCGATTATTTTCATGAAATAGTATAAAATATTTTATAGTAAAATCCTATATTATATGTTAAAACCTATTCTCAAAATACATTTTTCAAATAAAATAAAACCATTTAAATTAAATCTTCTATTATTTTCCTGATATAGCATGAAAATACCATACTTGTACTATTCATTTTCTTCTCACACATCCTCAAAACCATTTAAAATCATTTTAATAAAGTGGTTCAAGTACAAACCACTCATAAAAGAGAATAAAAATAATGAAAGATATCATTAGTGCATTGAAAATTCTAAATACATTGAGTTTTTCAGGATAATAATTGTTTCTAAAAGAAATATTTTATCACCCTTGAAATCAACTTCCCAACAACTTTATTTTTATAAAAACATTCATAATAAATTTTAATGTAAAAAATAAAACTAATAATGGTGTCCCTGAAAACATATAAAACTCATAAAAACTTTTTTACAAAGAAATAATTTTGTACATCAAAAAGTAGAACATGATTTCAATAAAACATATCATTATAATATAACAATGATAAATCATTGTTTTCTCATAAAAATTCATATAATTCATAGATAAAATATGTTCGTTACTTTGAAATCAATTTACATATCAATATTTGAATCACTCATACTAATGGAATAACCACATATTCAATATCTGTAAAAATTGCTTGGAGATTATAATGATACAAGCCTTCTTTGGTTTGTCTTGGAACTACCCTTTAGTTATTAAAAAAATAACCACCAATGAATGGTTTATAACAGATCAACCCATTTTTATAAAAACCTAACTGACCATAAAATAATCATAAATCATGAATTCTTCCAATATAAATGAATTATTATGTAAAATAACCTTTTTCATTTTGAAATCAATAATTTTTAGAAAAACTGTGAACATAAAAATTCATAAAATTCCTGGAATAAACCCATGTGAACATGTAAATTTTTATTCCAATAAACAAATTAGTCTTGATTCTAGGAAATATATATTAGGACATAAATCATTAAATACAATCATTTTATACTTGTTTTAAAGAAATTCATAAGGTATCTCATTAAGAAAACCACAAAATGATTTTGTCCAAAAGAATTTGTAATATGTTAACCATGAGTAAAAATTATTTAAAAAATTATAGAAGAATAATAGAAACATTATTCTAATGAATATTTTTAAAACTATCATAACAATATTAATGAAAAATTCATTCATGAAAATATTTTAAAAAAATAATATTCAAATGAATGATACATTAATTAAATTTAAATCCTCACAAAAAAATTTCATCATCATGAATAATATAAATTGGATAATTTATTCATTCATAAGAAAAAATTTAATGTTTATTAATATTTTTATATCACTTATTTCCTTGTTATGTTCAATTAGATAATCAATTAAGTTTTCATCTAATGTTTTAATGATATACAGTACTTAAGTCCTAGATAACATCATTAAATTTGATTAAGTAAACATGGCAATTAATCCACCATATATATAGTAATTATAATAATAAATTATCATTTTTATGTATCAATACAACATTTAAAACATATTATTAATTTTTTTATGAATGACACACTATATTATATTCATATAAAGCTATGGATTACGTATGCTTGAGTAACATTTCACTTTTTCCATGATCATTATAGAAATAAGGTATGCATTATTTTATCTTTACATAATTAGAATAATACAATATATAAAATATTTCTTCTTTAAATATATTACTGTATAAAATCAATTTAATGTTGTAGTTAAAAACAATGAACATAACTTTATGTAGGTGGTTATAATGATATAAATGATATATGATATTTTTAAAAATATAATTATGTCATTAATATAACATATATGTATTATTTTAGTCATTATAACATTTCTTGAGATATTGTGATGGGAAATGAATTTCACAAGTTCGGGAGGTGGTAGTCTACTACATACAATGAAAATGAATTATGTTCATATTTGGGGGAATGGAGATGCATATAGGTCATTACCCTAAAACGGTAACATATTAATATATCTAATATATGATTTAAATCATTTTATCATGGAAAATAACATTTTAAGGATTTTAAGGAAGAAAATAAAACATGCAGATAAAAACTATTCCACTCTTTAGAAATCCCCCTTTACATAACAGCTTAAGACCTCTAATATTTGTTTTATAACTAAAATAAGACAACAAGAATGTGGTTGTGGATTATAGGATTATATTTTAATTGATATGTTCTATGCCAAATGTGTGTTTATTTTGGATGAAATGAGATTAAGTAGTTTACATTTACAAGAGAGTGTAGAGGAACTCGATAAATTTATGAAAACATTAAATTAATACAGATTAAATTTCCATTAAAACAATTACCAGATAGTTTTTTATATAATTTAATGTAATTATTATTCTAAATCCCTGAGAAAATATAAAATATATTTTTTTTGATTAAATATCTACAAATATCTTTTGGCTTCAACCCTTATTTAACCCCTTTAACTCTTACAGTCACTTCATGAGTCTCTAAACATTGTGGGTCAATATAGTTAGTATAAAATTAATAAAAGATCAATAATTGTATAATTATTTATATTTTTAACATTATACTAATCATATAGACAACTTTATAATTTTTACGAATTTTATATAATTTAATAATATTTTATTTACCTGAACATATACATAATGTCAATTTTTATTATAAATATATATATTAGATTTAATAATAATAATAATAACATATAATTTTATAATTTTTTATTAACCCTATCTTTTCATGGTAATATCAATTTTTTACCACAATACATATATAAAATTATTTTAAAAAAATTTTATTATATGATATATTTTTTATTTTTCATTTAATTAATTACTTATTGAATCAACACTATAAAATAAATTATTTAAATTATTAATCACTAAAATTTTACAATAAATTACTATGATGAGGATATTTAATTTAGATTTAAAAATAATATTTATATTCTAACATATACTCTAGAATACACCACATTAAAAAATTAATACTTATTAAAAAGAGAAGTCATATATGTTCAACCTTTCATAAAATAAAATACAATAATGGTCACAATCCCATCCATGTGGACCTATAAGGTCAAAAATTTAACCCTTGGATAATTATGATCGATATATATGTAAAAATTATGTTTTAGTCATGCTTTTTTATTAATTTAATGGTTCTTATCATTTCATTTTTTTACATAAATTATCTATTTACAATCACCTTACTAATAAAGTTACTAATTCTATAATTCATATATAAAAAAAATAAAAGGGACATATTTACTCTATTTGGACCCACTGATTACAAATATAGAATACATTTTTTAAAATTTGAAACACAGAAGTGGTTAAATTTATTTAACAATTAAACTGAAAATACGCAACAAAAAAGTATTTTTTAATAAAAAAATAATTTTAAATATAAATGTATTTTTTCTAATTGAATTATATAATCCATTTGAAAATTAATATTTTAAATAAATTAAATTATAATTAAATGATAATTAAATACTAATAATATAAAACAAATCCAAAACATATTTTTTCCTTGTTTATATTTTCACATAAAATATTGTCATCATATCCAAACCCAACGATTCTCTTTTTGAAACTACCCCAAGATCGGCTCCATTATCCATGATCATGTGACAAAAACCAAATGTAATAAATACTATGGGTGCCTAAGTCCTTATGTCCTTGTATGCATACTCCAGAACATCTAAATGTTGAAGTGAAAAGAAATTAATGAAAAAATGCATCCATGAGATTAATAATAATGCATGAGAAACCGATAATGAATATAAATATCACATCTATCTAAACTGAAAAGTAAAGGGAAAAAATACAATCCAAACCAAAAATATGTCCCAAACTCACAAATCATTAATATTAAAATGTTATTATATCCTAACACTAGATCTATAAGTCCAAACCACTATACATAGTCAAATGCACCAGGTATCCCTATGCTCCTCTGTAATCACCACTGGCGTATCCATCTTATTCATAAGGCATTTAATTTTTCATCTAAGAATATTTAGGGGTGAGTATATACATACACAATAGGATTCCCTGGAATATAATTTTGGTGTAGAAAGAGATAAGATAAAAATTGAAATTTCAACCAATAGTAAGAGAGTAAAAAAAATCAAACGACATGTATAAATATATATATATATATATATCATTGTGTGTGTGTGTGTATTTAAATATATACAGAAAAAAATAATCCCAAATGGGAGAGAAAGGGGATCTCCAAATCATTATCCAAACCAGGAAAACAGATCCAACAGTTCCAAATGTCCATCTTTGAATCCCATCATCTGTCATGACTATCCTTAGGTGTCACTATAGGAAGGGCCCATGTGTTGTAACAATGTCACATAGTTGATGTGGTTCAATCAGAAAAAATATGACATGTGCCATATTTCATTAAGAGGATTCAAATAGTGTATAAGTTATTTCACCTTATTAATTATGGGGGTACCACTATGTAGATAGGGAATAAATTTCCCAATTCATAGAAGCTTACCACATAGAAGATAGGGGCCACCACCCTAATTTTATAGGGGTACCACTCATTAGATAATGTACCTTTACACTCATCCATCAGTGGGTTCCCCATAGTAGTCAAAGGAAGCGGAGCCTAATACAACAAGTGGCACCACTCAGTAGATAGAGGGCATGTACCATAATATATTAAGGGGTAACACTCATTATATAGCGGTCATGTACAATAATTACATATGGGTTTCCACTATGTTGACAAAATACCAGAACCCTAATTCCATCAGGAGTACCAATGAGTGGATAAGAGACTCATTCCCTAATTAAATAAGGGAATATCACTATAACTATCAATCCCGATCACTACTATTGCTAAGTGTCGCCTAAAGTAGTGTCGCACTCGGAATTCCTCCTACATCACTCTCCACAAACATTATGTGAAATTCTCTTCATGATTAGATAAAATAGTTGAGGCAACCCCATGAAGGTTAGCAATACTTGTATATAAACATTCGCAACCAGTCCACCAACTATCCTACTTGATAATATTGATGTGTTCCAACTTATTGAGAGATTCAACTATCACCTGGTTAGAATTGTGTCCTCTTACATTCCATATAAAACCTATTATAGAGTCCATGTATATGTCATGAAATATCAACATTTTAATCTAAAGGGGAATAAACTAATCAACCAGATCCTGGTGCTCAGCCTTCACCTGATAACAAGTGAGGAACCAAGAGATATCCTCATCCTTGATCCATCTCATGCCGACCCACCAAAACTACCACTAAATGAATCTATACATCATCCCTACACTATAATTTACAATTTATAGAGATGTGTGTAACTTTCTCTTCACCTCCTCCC
The DNA here is from genome assembly GCA_963277665.1 of Viscum album. NCBI lineage: Eukaryota > Viridiplantae > Streptophyta > Magnoliopsida > Santalales > Viscaceae > Viscum > Viscum album. The sequence continues at coordinate 480,328,930 of OY728133.1, read as the reverse complement.
ACATCATGACCCTAAATTCATTTTATTCTATTGAATGTTATGATGTGATTAAATCCTTTAAAAATCCATCTATTGAATACCCTGACAATATCTGGTCATCTTGGGCATCATACATTATGTATAAAAAATTGGACTCATTCACAAACTAGAGGAGGAGAATAGTCAATTTTGTCAACTAAAAAAAACTGCACCATCATGCTCAAAGAGGTTCATCTACAAGAAATCAAACTACTTTCACACATCTTGAACCAAATGAGAATGTGACGTCCAAAAAAGGGAATATTCACCCAAATTTCCCATACATAGAGTATATACTATCTAAAATTTATTTTCATACTAGAACTATAGAAATCATTTATTTATTAGGTTCATGTCACTCTAAGGGATGATATAGCTGATACTCTGATGGTATGAGTAAACAACAAAGAGACATCCCAAAAAACTGTATATCTAAATCCTTAGAGGGAATACTATCACTAACTTCAATATGTCATGAGTCTCATAGTTCTTCTAATAGGGTATTAACTACCCCAACCCATATCTGTTAAATTTAGGTCAACAAATCAACACGCAGATGATCCCAGCTCATGTGGCATCATAATACACAATGTACTCCATTACCTCCTATGGTAGTCTCAAAATAACCCAAATAATAATCCTCAACCTCAACTCCCTAAAGGATACCTACAATAGCTCATTCAAAGTATGTGTCTTTGCTTTCATCTTTATGGTGGTAAAAGGGGCTACAATCATGAAGATGTCTGTCACTAACCTCCTATAGTACCCCACCAAACCTAGAAAACTGCACAATTATAACACCCACATGGTTGGGTCCCAAGAAATAACAACATCAATATTCCCACTCTCTATAAGTACTCCATTATCAGAAATGTCCTGCCACAAAAAGTGAATATCATTGATCTGGAATGGTCACGAATTGACCAGACCATAAATCTTGTTCTTTGAAAAAAAAGATAGTACTATCCTCAAGTGCTTAGCATGATCCTCCACAATCATCGATTACATGATTATGTGGTCAATAAATAAAAAAACATTCCAATTATTTATTAAATATCCATTAAATCAGATACACAAAGATAATAGAAAAAATTAATACACTAAATTTCATCACCAATAACTAATATATGATATATCATCATCAGAATGCGAGCTTTCGAATATCTACCCAAAAACACTAAACTAGTGGTAGTTGGATTTGGGATTGATTTTAAAGTCCCATATCTTGAATAAAAAACTAATAAAAGAGTTCATCAACCATAAAAAGTGTAACTTATAAATTTTTATGTCCTCTTTGTGATGATTATAATAAAAAAATATTTGTATTCTCTCATCCACCATTTCCATGGACAACATTGAAGCATCCACAGGGGAGACACCAGGAATGATAAAACAATTATATTGAAGGTACTCTATCTACAACTTCAAATTGTGGGTCTCAATAGTGGTTATACGATATATAAAAATTGATATCAGTGTGTAGTGAAGATGCCAGTCATGGGAAATATCCATCTCCCACCTCAGAGGACGTCCTAAAATTTACTCAAGAAATGCACACTTAAAATCAGCCAAAGCTAAAGGAATATAGATTCCAACAGAGCATTATGTTCCTTGAGATACACTCAACAAATAATCTATAATTGGATACAATATCATAATAGCTTATCCAATTCATGCTTCCTTTAGATCTCTCTCTACCATAAAAGAAATTCTCATCCCATCATTGAAAAGGAATCTGACTCATCAGTAGTCACAATTGATATTTTTACAGAAAATGGACAAGAAATCCATAAAAAATATTATATATATAGTTATATATTGAAAAAAAGGGGGTTCAAAAAGAACCTTTCTACACCAATTGATATCTTTCACTACATTCAAATAAAATATATTGAATAAGCATTCCTTGTAGGAACCTCAAGAAAAAGCATATGGGATAAATCATCAACTGGGAGATCCGACAACCAAACCATGAGTAAATTGATAAAGTAATGAATCACAACCAAGTATAATGTATAATTAATGAGTTGGAGATAAATATATCTTAACTCTAGACATCTCATGTGCTGTTGGGACAAATGCATTCATAGCACACATCTCTCTATGACAATGAACGCTAGCTCCCGGATCATGATATCGGCCGCATGGTGATGTTGATGGAAGGATATCATAGAATAATCCATCACCAATGGATCCTCCTATTAGAGCTCGACATACTCATTTTCTATATCTATATCCCTTGGGGACTCCCATACATTACTATTGAGACCCTGGATCATAGTTCAACCTCTACCGAATAGTAGATCCTCCTTCAGGCTTTCGTCCTCGTCATGTCTGGTTGAGAAATCACTCCCTGTTTGACCATGCCCATTAAATGTATAGCACAATCCCTCTCCAGGTTTCCCTAGTCGTATATTATATTTTTATGATACAATACCACATTCCTCTATATGGTCATGGAGTGTTCCCCTACACAGAGATCATGCCAACTATAATATCCTACCTGCTCTAGAATACCTAGCCCTCATCCCCATATTTAGAGAATCCCACAAATAGAAAGCTAAATGTCACCATATCTACTTCCAAAAACCTGATACATGTGGGAATATACAAGAGTACTACATTGAAACATATATCTATATGGATACCCTTCCAAAACATTCTTTCCCAAAAGTATCCAACTTAAATCATGTAGATGGTATACCACACAAGGCTTGTGAACCTCACAACATACTCTATGACTATCATTCGTCCATGATTCATATCCATAATATATTTACTCTAAAACGAGTTCAATATAGATAGTTATAACTCCTCATATGATATATTAGAAGGAATAATCATTATGCATATGTGGGAGAGGACCGACCATCAAAGATTTGGGCCCTGAAAAAAAAAAAGATTCCAGCATAACCACCTAATTAGTCGGTGTCTGAATAAGCCAATAGGCATGGAATACTGACCATACCGAATCCACCACTACTTGGGGACCATAGAACCTCAATAGACAGTGGAATTAGGACTCGCAATGTGGTTTAAGACAGTTCTTACCCTCAACCTTATCAACTGTTATGATCTACCGCTCAAAAGGTGGGGTTCTACCACATAACCACTTGGAATAATAATCTCATGTTATGGACCCTAAACAATGGCCTTATCACTCATTTAATAGTTATCACAATATAGAATCGGTAACATGAATACATTTCATTGCAGAGGTAACTTGAGATTTTAATAAATACATACCCTGTTAAAATGAGAATATATATAAATATGTATATCATTGGGAGAATAATCCGGAATTATATTCAATTAATCAATCATATTTGATACATTAACAAGATTTTCCTTCACCCACTATATTGGTATAGATAGTGAAGAAGATTTTGATCAGAGTATTGGTGTATGGATACATTAGCTGTCACACCAACATTGGGTACCTTAGCCTAAAATCCACACATGATACACTTCATCATTTTTACCTATATCCTAAACAAATCCTAAAAAGGGGACTAATTCAAACACCATTCCACAAAACTATAAAACTTTAATACCAATCTTTTATGACCTGACCCAACGAGGTTCGATCCACAACCTCCCCAAATCAGTCCTAATAGGCAAGGTATAGAAATAAAACTAAAGGGAATAAATAGCATGGTATGAGTTTTCCTAATGTACATGTATGTCGACACCTAACCATATCTATAAAAAACTATTGTGGAATAAATTAACAAAATCATCATCATGACTAATGACCATGCTTGTGACACCTCTAAATGATGCATGCTGTATCAAAATGTAAAAAAAATGTAAAGGAAATAAATGAACACCAGACTAGAAAAATGTCCCAACCTGAAAAAACAAAAAAGAATAAAAATCTTGAGGGATCCTCACTCCAAATATTCTATTATCAACCACCGTACATAGTAAAATAGTCTAGGTATCCATATTATTATTTATTATCACTATCGACCTGTTTAAAATATTCCTAAGACATGACAAGTTCGGAAAAATCCCATGCTAAGTGGAGTATATACATACCTAATAGGATGACCAGAAAGTTGTGGGGTAAATAGTAAGAGACCATGAAGAATATACAGTTCACCACATAACAAGATAGTAAAAAAAATTACGTGGATATTTATACATATATAATCTAAAAAAAGTTCAAAAAATAAGTGAGAAATGGGATTTTTATTTCTCAACCCAAACTAGGAAAAGAAAGTCAATAGTTATAAAGGATCGTCTTTGATTCACGACATCTCAAATTTCTTCCCATAGGAGTAACCATGTTGAGTTCCCACACCTCCACAGTATTCCACACAGACATGTGGACATTATATCTCAGAATATGATATACTCCATAGTTAATCATAGGAGTTCCACTCTTTGTAAGGATGACATGTTCCATATATGAGAGGGGGAACCACTCAGTAGAGAGAGGACCCATAGCCTAATGTAATAGTGGTACCTATCCGTAGATGGATCACCTCAACCATAATTTCATATGTGGTACCACTATGTAGATAGAGGACCTTCAACTGAATCTGTAAGTGAGTACCACTTAGTAAATATTTTACCGGCACATTAATCTGTCATGGGTTAGAACTCAATAGATAGAGGACCTTCCCCCAAATTTTTCTAGAGTGGGGGTGGTGCCACAAAGTATATAGGGAACCTAAACTATAATCATATAAATACAGGAAATCATTATATATAGAAGATTCACTATAATTTTCAAGAAAGGTACCACTTAATAGATAGTGGTGTTATTACATAATGCCATAGAGGCCACCAATATAATGTTCCTAATCTATCACATTCATAATTGAGCACATCCTAAATAATAATGACACTTAGGACACCTTACATCGTATCTCAAAAACCACTACAAAAGAATCCAAATTGTTCTATGTTGAAAAAAATAATCATATTCTTCTTACATTCCAATATCTGGTTTCACAAGAAGGAGATAAATGAGTTAGAATTTTCCTATGAAATTAAGTTAGGGTACACAACATGTAAGGGGACTCAAAAAATGGGTGGTCCCACTCTACTTTCTATCCATCCCCCAGATATTACACATATCACTTACCATTCATCAATACATTGTGTGTTGAGGTGTAAAATATCATGCCTCATCCACATAGGTCCATGCCCATACCCCTATGCATCTACATATAAAATTTCCCATGTTCGTATACTTTGGTACATGGGGTGTCCCCCCACACAAATTTCCGCCAGTGTCCTTCAGGATGTATTCATATACTCTGACTATGTGCTAATACACAGTATGTTTCTAGTCATTCCTCTATCAGTGTACCCATGATGTACCCACTGGGTCACATAGCATGTGGGGGTCCCACATGGCAATGACCTGTATTCACCAAGATGAGGGAAGGGATATCAAACAACCAAACCATTCCTTATTCTTATTGAAGGAGAGATAATTTTCCATGATTCACACCATCAATAGGACCCAAAGTGGCGACTACCACCAAGGGTATATAATTACACATAATATAGAAGGAATTACCCTATTTATAGAAAAAGATAACGAGATAAGATGGTAAAACCCAAACAACACCAAAACGAGATATAAGATTAAATCCACAAATCCATTCCCACATGAATTTTTAATGTAAAGTGATACAAAAATAGAATAAAAATCTATGGAAATGACTTAAAATAATGTAAAATATTAGAAACCACAATGCCCAAATAGCTCCTCCAAACCCCAATCTAGTAGTAACCAAGATAATCTACAACCTGCTAAAAGTGACCTAAAAAATTATAAATATGTAGGGTGAGCATATAGGAATAATTGGTATGTAATACCAAGAGGTCTCGTACACAATTGGGGAGGCAATATAATTCCCTGTGAGAAAATTGATATAACTGAAAAACCTATCCTGGAAACTATCCACTCAACTTCACTAAGGAAAACTCCCCAAATAGTATTATTCAGGTAAAGTAAGATTAACAAAACATCGATATTTAGGTTCCCGCAATGCTTTACCACTGGTAATTTAACAAATCATACACATCAGACCTCCCCCACATATTCTATTATAGTCCCACTACCTCCCCCAATAATAATCATATGGGCCATCCCAACCATACGGTCAACCCCCCCCCCCCCCCCCCGCAAACTGGTGGGCCACCACAACCACACATAACCATGCCCACCGACACTAAGGCCAAAACGAACACCACCATGCCCAAATACACCTAGGATATAATAACTAATGTCACTCTCAAACTAACATGGGCCTCATCCCGAATACACATGGGAAAGCATCCTACCCACACACACTTCATCTAAATACCACAGCACCACCCTACACGAAGAGTCTTGATCCACAAAAATACTTAGGACCTCACAAACTTCACAAATAATCTTTGGCTATCTGTGAGTGGGATCATAAATGGAGTTAATAACCATCCAATCAATGGAATGTTAGGAAAAAAACCCTCCCCCAGGAAATGGGGGTGTTAAGAACGATGTTCTCAAAAAGGGTGGGGTGTGTATGAGAAACATAAGAACAATAATTTTGACATATAGATAAAAAAGAACTCATCCAAAAATAATGGTTACGAAGAAGAAAACCAATACTTACACCACCACCATAACTGCTATTCCTACATGAACAAATATCCAATAGCCAAAACTAGAACAAAACCCATTTCTAGAAAAAAAAAACACCACTATACCCATTCTCATTATCATGTTCATGTCATTCATTTTTAAACATTCCTCCAATACCAGGATACTAATAGGCATAACCAAAACTAAAATAAAAAACCAAATTAAAAGCTACCAAGCATGATTTGAGCATTCACACATATTTTTCTTGTAATGTTACAACTAAAAAAGGAATCAGTGATATCCCTCAAAGTACTAGAACCAAACCAGGACCCAACATACAGATCCACACGGCCTTAGATTCACAAACCAACAACCTATATACCAAAGGTTCAATTCCCATCAAGCACTTCCTACACGACATCAATCAGATCAACCACACATATCACCAGAATAGATCAAGGATGTTTTTTATATTAAACTGCTCCATTAATTAAGTCCATTCATTCAATTTGGTAAACTATGGTGATCACAAAATATTTATTATTCGTTTTGTATCTATTTAATCATCTAAGTCTATGTGATTAACTAGTTTCCATGTTATATCCATTAAATCACAGGATTAACCTGAAAAACAAGGGGTCAACAGTGCACAAGGAAGGACTACCAACAACCATGATTTTTAGTGGACAAAATCCCATAAAAATTACAATATAAAAACAAAGGTATAACATAACCACGTCATCATAATTCCCACCCCTTAATTCATTAAAGGTGAATTTATTATATTTGTTAAATTTGGTATCATCTACATCTCGATGGAACATAATCATACCAACCCTGCATAATGCATAGTAATGAAAGACGAATGAATAACCCATAAATAGATGATCATGGATCAGTGTTTCATCCTTGTTCTAAGAACTGTGGTTGCACGAGAAAGAGGAAAAAAACTCCACAAAGGCTGAGCTAGAAGGGATCGAGAATTGGTGCATGATTAATATCTTGATGAAGCATGTCAGGTGCAATAAGGAAAGGAAAATGAATAAGGGATAATAAGATCTTCGTCTGATCGGGGTCTGATAAAAAGCCAGATCTAATATTTACATGCAGTGAATTCTCAAATTTCTTTAAAAGTAGATCGTGTTTCGGCCACGTGGTTGGGTTTTTTCACACGTTAGAATGTATTGAGATTTAATAGTTATCCTCGGAGATGGTGGAGATAATGGTTGTGGGCTAATATATATTCTTTATATAAAGAAAATCATGTAACATGGGAAAAAATAAAAATAATGAGAAGAAGGAAAATGTGGAAAAAAGTGTGTGAAAGGCCACAAATATTGGTAAATCAAGGGTCCCCACATTAATTGGTGATTTAAGAAAAATATTATGGGATTCAAAAGGTCTTAAACCACATTAAAATTTATAATAATTCTTAAAATAAGAAATATAGGAAAACTAGGGAATGAATCCCCAAATACCCATAGTGGCGCTGTTTGTGTGTGGCACTGATTGGTGAGACTAATCAGTGAAACTGATTAGTGGATCTAATCGGGTAAATATGATCGATGCAACTGATTAGTGGAAAATATCAGTGACGATGACTAGTGATGTGGATTAGGTGAAACCAAATTGGTGAAGCTGATTAATGGAGATGATTAGTGAAACATATGGGTAGAACAGATCAGGTTAAGAAGATAGGTGGAGTTGATCAGTGAAAACGATCATTTCAGCTGATCAAGTAATGCACATAGGGAAAAGCTGATCATTGGAGCTGATCTAGTGAAACTAATCAGTTGAGCTGATTTGTGAAATGGATCGGTGGAGCTGATCGGATGAAGATTATTGGGGAAAGCTGGTTGGTGGAGCTAATTAGTAAAACTGATTGGTGGATCACATCTGGTGAAGCTAATTAGGTAATGCTGATCAGTGGAGCCGATCAGTGAATTAGATCATTGAAGTTGATTCATGAAGCTACTATGTAAAGATAATTAGTGAAGATGATCAGTGAAGTGGATCAGTGAAGTGGTCAGTGAAGCTGATCAGTGAAGTTTATCGGTGAAACTAATAAGTGAAGTTGATCCGTGAAGTTTAGCGGTGAAGCTGATCGGTGAAGCTAATCCGTGAAGCTGATAACTGAAGATGATTAGTGAATCCTGTCAGTGAAGCTTATTAGTGATGATGGTTAGTTAATCTAACCGATGAAGATGGTCAGTGAGTCTTATTGTTGAGTTGGATTAGTGAGACACTGATCGATGAGACCGATCAGTGAGACACTGATCGATGTGATCGATCAGTGACACTGGTAGGTTACACCACAATGACACATTTCCACCAACACCGACATCCTCCAGACTCACCGATGGTGTCTAGAACACCCCAACACTTAGAAGGAAATTTGGCAGAATAATTGACCAGGAGGGTCTAGAACATTACACACATGGAGTGTGAACTTTTAATAATCTTAAACCCTTGATACCATAACCATGAGGATACTTGTTGTGTTTTCATTAACCATTATTGTCTTTACTCAAGTATTTCACTAAATTCTTATTTCATATCTATCATTCCATATATAGAAAATCTATTTTCATACATAGAAATTACATTAGTTTTTCATAATACATAATACATTACCAAAACAGTCACCCAAATGAAATTTTATTTTAGTACATATAGAAGCTTGCAACTAAAACATTCAATCTCATTGAACGATCATCAATATTTCCCAAAAATATATACTACCTTATAAATACTACATAAAAAAATATTCCCGACATGGTGAAAGGAAACATATTAAAGGGTTGACATCAAATTCTATATAAGGGAAAATAATGGGAATACGTAAGCATAACATGATCATAAGGGTATGAGGACATGAGTATAACATTTGAATATCAAGCCCGACATACGAAATTTCATGAAAATTAATCATGGATTTAATGCTGGTAGTTCATAGAAAATTAATGATATGTGAATTAATAGAATATGTACTAAAATACTAACATATTTATAAGGCATGAAATCTATGGAATACACAAAAGTAAAGATAATATTATGTCATAGATACCTTCCAAAACAATTATAACATGTTAGGATTCATCTTTGATAGGAGTGCCTACTTATTTATAGGCATGGGATATAGGTTGTGTACTTTTTTGTTTTCAGGGTTGAGATACAGATAATGTACCCTCTTAATTTCTTTATTGGGGTACAACCCATGATACCTCTAACTTCCAGTCAAGGGATATGACACATGTAATGTAATATATTCCAGATTGGGATAAAAGCTGTGTATCATCTTACCTTAAATCTTGGGATATTACCCATATATGATTTGAGATCATATAAAATATATCATTATGACCCTCTCCCATCACATGGTGTGAAAAAATGTATGTTATTGTTCCATTATGATCCGACTAACTTTACAGTTAGTGATATTCATGGTCGATCCCATAGAAAAATATAGAATAGATTTTCAACAAGAGTCATACTAGTCATGGTTGATTATTTATATATACAATGATGTGAACGTAAATGAATAAGTGAAAATACTTTCTAAAATTAAATTAAATGAGAATAAGTGTAGTATAAATATGAAACAACTTTATGTTGTTTCAATTTCATTATGGTTTATTTGAACCATCATTACATAGAATAAAAATTATAAATGATAATTGTTTACTGTGGGGATTTAATTAAATCATGGTTCCTTGGAATGGAATCAACTGATTATAATACTAAAAGATTAATCCCTTGGACCAGTGATTAATTACATAAAACACATTGAATTTTTTTTCATCTAGAATTGGGGCAACATGCTCACCTATTGATCATGGGGTCTCCTATTAAAATTCTTTCAATTACCTCCATTAGTGTGGTTATTAGTCTAAAAAAAATCCAATAGTAATTGTTGAATTAACTCATTAACGGTGATGTAAAATAAATATCATTAATAATTCAATAAAATAGAATTTGAATTACGACAAATCCATAATTTTATTACAACCCCAATATAATAACAATTCCCTCTTAGGACCATTTTTGTGGTTTTTGGGATAAGAAACAGGGTTATCACTACCGTTGATAAGTGAAGAATAAAATGGGTGATATAATTACACAAAATAAAATTGATATTAGGAAATAAAAATACAACACTGATTCAGGTGTCATGACCCGTCCCCCGGTCCTCGTGTCGTGACTATCCCAAGCCCTCCTTCCATAGGCTAGGGGATGGTGACTTTAACCAAAGGTGTATTCCCTAAAACTGGGAAGGAATTTCCTTTATAACAAGTAAACTCATGCAACCAAGCACCCAACAATATATGAACACAAGTAAATTGTATAGAAAACAGAGTGCGTACAGAAAGTAAAAGAGGCCAGAATACAAGCCCAACTGGAAAGTACAAAAAAATGAAAAGTATAAGTAAACTGAAACAGATCCTATGAACACCCGCGAAGGATCCTACCTGAAGGGTAGGTATAGCTCTCGAATGATATTCTCTTTGGTATGCCTCATCTAAGGTCCACCTCCGAGTAACATCCAGTACTGATACCCTCATCCTAAGTCAGTGTTGTCTGCCGTCTGTACCAAACACAACATCGTGCGGGTGTAACCCATATAGGGTTGAGTATAATGATACTCAGTTGGGACCCCAAGACCCTCAACATCTCACAAAATTCTCAAAGGATAAACCGAAACGCATGAAAACAACTAACAACCCTACTTAGGTATATTCCCATATGTATACCTATGTTATCATGTAAACCCACCTCTATAACGCCCTGACACTAGTTACCCAGAGTCGGTGTATTTTTACATAATATTTTAATGATCACAAGGAAATCATGTCTTGAAAGACAGATCAGTTTAGTATTATTGGAAACAATATTCATACATAAGATCAAATTTGCAGCTTGAAGAGATATATAAAACAAATATATTTCATTAGAAACATCCAAGCCTCCTATATTATGCATTCTAATCACTCATAACTAACTTCTTAATATCCTGGGAAAATGAAACATAAGAAAGGGGTGAGCTCAAATGCTCAGTAAGGTTAAGTAATACAGCAGAAAATGACATAAATATTAAGCATGGTAAATAAGGGAAACCACATGCCTTTACCAATAATAAACATGAATACATTTACAGAAAGAATCTGATCTGAGTAAATAATACCGTAATAAAAAAATCATGGTTATTCTTCTATTTTAATGACCACATGAACCATCAATATTATTTCCATAATGAGGGAACGTATAATTCCAGACATTTTGATACATTTTGTCAAAGCCTCGGCCAAGACGTCTAAAAATGATTAATGCCTCGACTAAAACCATAAATAAAATTGGGAAAGGGCATTATCCAATTCCAAATCTGCTTGTCTCATGAGACCTACCGATGCATAGAGGAGCTATAGAGGGCTCCACCCATCACTAAATAAGTCCAATACATTCCTCATATGAAAAGGTTTAAACATATTATAAACATTCGTATTAAAAATAGTATACTAAATGTCTATAATTTAGCCGTAAATCATGAATGGTATAATAATATCACATCCATCGTCAAACATATCACAAAACCTTCAATACAATAAGGATGTTTTGTATCATAATAAATCAACTCCAAATAAACATAAAATCCATCAAAGGATGTTGACATAGATGAAATCAAAACTCTTTTAAGAGAAATATCACTTTCTTTTTTGAAATCATTTAAGAGGAACATAATTATAAAATAAAACATTTACTTAGAAAATATTCTAATAAGCTTGTAAGGGAAGCTTCGACGATTTTATAGTGACAAAAAATAGCCGCACCGGCCGTATAAGTTAACAAAATACATTCTTACCTTTATTTTGTCAAAAAGGTTAAAAAGGACCTTTTTGGAAAATTATGGAATGATTCCTTTATAAACATCATATAAAAATTCAAACAAGGGTATAAATGACTTTAACCCATATTCTGTAAAATAGTAAGAATGTTTTGAAATACATTTTTAAGAAACATGGATGTGGATGACAAAGAGGTCCCAGTAGATAATTATGTATAAATAACCTCGGATAATGAATAGATTCTGAAATAAACCCTTACCTTGTACTTTTCCTAGGTTGATGGTATGTGAATCTAATTTATAATGGTGAAATAATTGTTATCAAATTATATAATAATCATATACATTAATACGATATCATATTTGATCTTTTAACATTGATTTGTTAATAATATCATTGTATTATCATCGTTTCGGGTGTTTACAGATTCATTTTTCTTTATATTATTTATTATGTGAGACATATTAATTATGGATGGGATATATATTATTCATATCCAGAATTATATCATGTCCTTAAACATTATTTTTAATCATCAAATGATAATTATACTTGAATGGATACGTTGGGGAATGAATCTCATCACCTTTGTGGAGACGGTAGTCCGTACATATGCACGAGGGACAATATCATTATTTTGATATTAAAATAATATATTATTGAATGGTATATTATATATACAGAATAATTAACATGTTATATTTATTATTCACATGAATTACACATCATTATTATGCACATCCAAATAATAATGTATTGAATAACAATTACACCATGAATTGGAGACGGTAGGCCGTACGTACGCACGTATAGTGAGATGTCATTCGAAGGATGGATAGAATACTGAATATGGTTGTACCATAGTTATAATAACATCAATTTATATAGAAGATACTGGATTTATTATTTTATAATGGAAACAACAATGAAATAAGAAGTTGAAGAAGAAAGGAACATGAAAAATGGTGGTGAAAACATTAACTCTTCTTGGGGTTCTTCCTTTTGATTTGATCAATGGAGCTCCTTAGGTTGGCTTTTTGATCAAAATAAGGCCTCTAGGTTGAATTGAGGGAATTATATAGGATATTTTTTTCGGTTTTGGCGGATCCAAATTGCTTTTATGCTCTGAATAATTGGTTAGAAGTGGTGTCCTTTTATAAGGGGGAGGAGGGGCTCTTTAGCAAGAACATAAAGTTTTATTTTATAATTAATTTATATTTGGTTAATAAATGCTCGAAAGTGGATTATTCAATGACTATGGTGGGTATAGGTCGCAAATATCTCAACAGATAGGTTTTAGACATATTTGGTTCACTTTATTATCCTTATCTTTTAGTATTAACTCTTAGTTAATTAGTTGGACACTTACCATGTCTCTTCCTATTTTTATATTATATAGTTAATAAACATACTATAAACATCTAATAGACCCCCCAAGTGGTCCATTAATGATAAAAATATCATTATATATGTCTCTTTCCAAACCATAGATTTTTAGGTATAGATGATCAATTAATAATATAATATTTGTTTTAAAAACTCCTTTTTGTCAATTTTGACACTATTTAATAATTGATTTTTGGTAAAGTCTTAACATATTTTTTTAATTATAAACTAAATCATTTAAGAAATATTAAGAATTAATATTAACAAATAAAATTTTGTATATCATAAAAAATTACAAAATATATTTATTTTATCATTTATAATACTAATTATTTGATTCATTCATTAATAAGGAAAATACTGCATCATTATTGTGTCATAAATAAATTTAATTATTCAATGTATAAAAATTATAAATAAAATACCATTACATTGGAAATATATATATATTTCTAATGAATATTTATATTCTAAAATATTAGATATATAACCCTATGTAAAAAATTATTTTGCTAAAAGATATATGCTTATGTCATTTTTGTATTTACTTTAACATAATTAATATAAAGTGTCATTATCACTTACAGGTGGATCCATGGGGTCCCAAAATCGACCCAAAGATGCCCATGGTCGGACATGTATCAAAAAATAGGTTTAGGACATGTTTAAGGTAATTTATTATTATTACAATATTAATTTTTACCCTTATTTACCGGATTTACCTTTTATCCATGGTAAATATAATATTTACTGAAATAATTATTCATAATTTCTTAAAATAAAAGTTACGTGAATAAAAAATTTGGATATACGGATTCTAAATATGGAATCCATTTTTCTAAATTCAAAATACAGAAGTGGCAGAAATCAATTTAAAATTAATTCTTGCTGTCAAAACAAAAAACGTGTTTTAAAGAAATAATAACTATCAAAATATTAACACTTGTTTATGTCCAGTTTAAATTGGAAATTATGTACAATGACTAAAATTGAATTAAATCGTAAAAATATATTCTAAATATACTTTTAAACCATTAAAAATTCATAATTTATCACTATTAATTATTTTTATTAAAAAGATGTTTTTAATTAGAATTTAGTAATTTTCACTATTCATCAAAATATAAAATTTATCTGAAAAGAACCAAAATTTCACCCTAGGATAATTTCGATATTAAGAATCTAAAAATGAAGTCCATTTTGAGGGATTAAATTTATAAAATTTCAAAAAGTTGGTATTAATATTCATAACGGCTACTTTGATTGGTCGCGGTGTGTTAGAATCTCGATGTTACGTAAAACACACCCTATTTTATTATTCAAAGAGAATCGTACCGTGGAAGCTAGTGGTGCTACATTATACCCTCATTCAAATAATTTGGTCCTAAAAATTTCTAGAGTACTACCACATGAAAAGACTCAGGTGGTTCTTCATCATATGTTCCTCGGGTTCCCATGTTGCCTATTCCATCTTATGGTTTCTCCATAGAACTATTACCAGACGAGTCGTCCGGTTTCTCAGAACTTCTTCTCTTGTATCAAGAATCATGGCAGGCTCATCACAATAAGAAATATCGGGTTCTAGTTCTAATTCCTCGTAAGTGAGTACATGCTTTGGGTCAGGCATGTATTTTCTCAATAGTGATACGTGGAACACATCATGGACTTTGGAGAGATTTGGCGGCATTGCCAAATGGTAAGCTACAACCCCAATTCGTTCTAGAACGATGAAAGGTCCGACGTATCGGGGACTCAATTTACATTTCTTACCGAAACGTATAACTCCCTTCCATGGAGATACCTTCAAGAAAACATGACCGCCTACCTGAAATTCCAAATCCTTCCTTCGGTTATTGGCATAGCTCTTCTGCCTACTTTGAGCTGCTTTGATGTGGTTTTGGATTACGTTCACCTTTTTCATCGTCTCCTCCACCAGCTATGGTCCTACATGTTTTCTTCCATAACCACCATCCCAACAGGATGGTGTGCGACATCTCTTTCTATATAACGCTTCATATGGTGCCATATGAATACTTGAATGGAAGCTATTTTTATAGGAAAATTCCACCAGAGGTAAATATTGACCGCACAGACCCTGAATGTCAAGTGAGCATGATATCAACATGTCTTCTAAGGTTTGAATATTCCATTCTGATTGTCCATCTGTTTGAGGGTGGTAGGAAGTGCTCAAACAAAGTTCAGTATCCCAGGATTTATGAAGACTTTTCCATAATCATGAAGTAATACGGGGATCATGATCAGAAACAATCGCTAGGGGAACTCCATGAAGTCTCAAAACATCATTAATATATAGTCTTAGTAGACGTTCAAGTGGTAAATCTTCCCTTATAGAAAGAAAATGTGCTGATTTGGTAAGACGATTAGCAATGACCAATATTGCATCATTCCTTCTAGAAGTCTTTGGTAGTCCCATGACAATGTCCATCGTGATATTATCCCATTTCCACTCAGGTATGGGAAGTGGTTACATGACTCCTCCAGGCTGTTACCTTCCAGCTTTCACCTGTTGAGAAACCATACATCTTGACACAAAATCTGTAATTTCTCTCTTCATGTTGTCCCACCAAAAATGTTCCTTCAAATATCTATAAATTTTGGTTCTCCCAGGGTGTATAAAGAAATTGGAACTATGAGAATCATCCAAAAATTCCCTTTTTAGATTAGGTATATCAGGAACACAAAGTATCCTCCCAAATTTCAAAATTATATCTTCATACACAAAGTCACTCAATCTCCCATCATTCACAACATTAATATTATTTTGAATCTCTTTATCATCGTTCTGAGAACTCTTTATCCTTTCTAGTAAATATGGTTTAGAAACCATTTGAAAAATCATTGATGTTTCACCTTCCATTGTGATTCCCATACCCATCATTACTAGATCCATGTATATAGGATCCTTTTCAGCTCTCATCTTGTTCAAAACTCCATTATCCTTTCTACTCAAAGCATCTTCCACCTTATTTGCCTTCCCCGTGTGGTAGTGTATCATGCAATCATAATCCTTGAGTAGTTCAGGCCATCTATTTTTCTTCATGTTGAGTTCTTTCTGTAAGAAAATATACTTCAAAGTCTTGTGATCATTATCAATCTCACATTTTTCTCCATAGAGATAGTGTCTCCAAATCATCAAATAAATTATTACATTAGCTAACTCAGGATCATGAGTATGATAGTTTTTCTCATGAATTTTTAGCTATCTTGATTCATAGGCAATAAATCTATCATTCAACATAAGGACACAACCATGTCCTTTCTTCGATGAATCACTGTAAATAACGAACCCATCATTCCCTGATGGTAGATTCAATGTAGGAGCATTGAATAATCTTCTCTTCAGTTCTTCAAAACATTCTTCACACTATTTTTTCCAAACAAATTTAACTCCTTTACCTGTGATCTTCGTTAATGGGTTAGCCAATCGGGGAAAATTCTGGATGAAATGACGATAATAACCCGCTAAACCAATAAAATTGCGTACCTCAGTTATAATTGTCGGGGCTGGACATTCTTGGATTGCCTTGGTCCTAGAAGGATCAACAAAGATTCCATCCTTAGAGACAATATGGCCAAGAAATGAAATCTCCTGATGTGATAATTCACACTTGCTAAAATTCTCATATAATTCTTTTCTTCTCAGATTCTTCAATATAACGCAAAAGTAATTGTCATGATCTTTGTAGCTTTTGGAGAATACCAAGATATCATTAATAAATACCACTATAATTTCATCAAGATATTCCTTGAAAACATTGTTCATTAGATCCATGAAAACATAGGGTGTATTAGTCAGCCCAAAAGGCAGTTTTGTAAACTCATAATGAATGTACCTGGTTCGAAATACTGTCTTCGGAATGTCTTACTTCTTCACACACAACTGATGGTATCCAGATCGAATGTCAATATTTGGAAATTATTGAGCTCCATTCAGTTGGTCAACTAGATCATCAATGTGAGGGAGGGGGATACTCATTCTTTATTATTATAGCATTGTTCTCCCAATAGTCGATACATAACCTCATAGATCCATCTTTCTTCTTAACAAAAAGGATAGGGGCTTCCCATGGAGAAAAACTAGGGTTAATAAATCCCTTATTACTCAATTCCTCTAGTTGTTTCTTTAGTTCAACTAATTCCACAGTGTCCATTCTATAAGGGGTCTTCGATATAGGCCTTGAACCAGGAATTAAATCAATGGAAAACTTAATTTCTTATTCTAGAGGATCTCTATGTAAATATTTCGGAAACAAATCAACGTATTCTCTCACAACAGGTACATACTCTATTTGAACATTCCTTTCCTCACCCACAATCATTTCATTCTCTTCCTCCCAAATAATTGAATTTATTTAAGCTACTGGGGTGGATCTTGGTAAGAATTAGGTGGTGATGATTCCACTCTAATGATAAGGTGTTCCTTATCATCATCATCAAAAATAGTAACCTCCTTCTTCTTGCAATAAATTTTTTCATCATGGTTTGAATTCTAATCCATACAAAAGATTACATCAAATTCAATCATAGGTATGACGATGATATCCACAGATAAAGAAAATTTATGTGCTCTAATGGGGATTGATTCACAAAACTTTGTTGCAATGATACTTCCCTTAGGAATTTTGACTGAAAACTCCCTTGTTAAATCAAATTGGAAAAATCTAATTTTCTTAAAAAACTCGGAAGATATGAAAAAATGCGATGATCCAGAATCAAATAAATCATTTTCTAAAATTGAGGAAACAATTAAATTACCTGCCACCACGTCTTTCATGGCTTCAAACTCAGTAGTAGTGATTGCATAGGCTTGGATTTGGTCCCTTGGCCTTTTCTGAGGTATGTTTCCCTGACACTTAGGACATTCTTTTGCATAATGTCTCATCTCCTTACAATTGTAGCATTTAACATTGGTTGTATCTTTCTTTCTTTTACAACCACTAGCTATATGGCCTTTTTGTCCACACATTCAGCATACTCCTTTTCCTTTTAGACTGGTACCTGGGTGCTTCCTTCTGCAATTAGAACAAGATGGAAATTGAATTCTTCCCTTATTCCCTGATTCCATATTTCATTTCCCAGAGTGTTTAGCAGATCTCTTTTTCTATTTCTTTTATTTAAAGTCATAAGACTTAGAGAATTCCTTTTCAATCTTAATAGGATATGAGACAATATCCTCATATGAGGAGAAAGATTTTGATACTAATGCTCGACAAAGAAATGGTTTTAACCCATATAATAAACGATCAATCTTAATACTTGGGTTACGTATATAATCTGTACCATGCCTTGCAGACCTTGTAATGTTAGCCTCATACTTATCAAAATTCTCGTCCTCCTTTTGGATCAGACTCAGAAATTGTCTTTCCATATCCGCTCGATCGTCATGAGGAAACTATTTTTATAAGAAAATCTCTTTGAACACCCTTCATTCCATATTTGATACTTCATCATCTTCCTTGGTGTTTTGAATCAATGACCACCATTGATCAGCATCTCCAGTGAGGCGGTAAATTTCCATGATAAATTGTTCCCTTTCACTACTACCCAAAGCGTGGAATATTTTATCTAAGGAATTTATCCATTTCTTAGCCACTAATGGATTTTTACTCCCATTGAATGTCGGTGGTTGTTTCCTCATGAATCGATCTAACATTAATCCTCCACACTGTGGATCTGGGTGCTCCATACGGGTATGGTTATTATTCATAACCAAAGTGAGTTGTCCCAGTATGGTTATTAACTGATTAGCACCAGTTGTATCACCAAATCCACTATAATTATCTTGAGAAGGAGTAAAATACCTACATGGTGTGCGTGCGTTGACACGGTTTCCATTCCTTCCACTAGGATCCTTTTCTAAACAATGGCATAAACTAGATCAGTTTATGAATCAAAATACATAATTCCATACTTTTAAAACACTTAACATAAATTGACTTATTTATGGATATAATACATAATCATAAAAGTGTTTTCTTTGAGGAATTATATACTCATAAACCCTTCATAATGGTGTGTAATGAAAATGAGAATTATCCTAAGTATATCCCCCGAGAGTGTCGTAACCAAGAGTGCAGCAAGGCATGTTGTCGTGCACCTATTCCCATTCGAGTCTAGATCAAAGCGGTGTTTTCGTGTTTTACCCCTTGGTACATCTGTTCTAGAGCCACCTCTACCAGCTCATATCCAGACATGGATGTAATTCTTGGAAAACTCACAAAAACTCTACAATACCAATATTCAAGGAATTTCTTCTATAATTATCCTCAAAGTATATCTAAGGTCTGTGTTCTCTAATCGGAGATTATCTAAATCTAGTTTCCAAGGTTTGTACTAAACCTCCCTCGGATATCAACTATTATTCTCAGACCCTATTTACCCATAGTCGGTGCATTATTACATAATATTAGCATGATCACAAGGAAATCATGTCTCGAATGACCGATTAGTTTAGTATTATTGGAAAAAATATTTATACATAAGTTCAACTTTACAGCTTGAAGAGAAATACAACACAAATATATTCCATTAAAAACATCCAAGAATCCTATATTATGCCTGCTAATCACTCATAACTAAATTCTTCATATCTTGGGAAAATGAAACAAAATAAAGGGGTGAGATCAAACGCTTAGTAAGGGTATGTAATACAGTGGAAAATGACATAAATATTAATCAAATTAAATAATTGAAACCACATTCCATTACCAATAATAAAAATGAATACTTTTACAGCAAGAATTTGAGCTGAGTAAATAATGTTGTAATAAAACATAATCATGTGTATTCTACAAGTTGAATGACCACATGAACCATCAATATTATTTCCATAATGAGGGAATGTATAATGTCGTACATTCTGAATCATTTTGTCAAGGCCTCTACCAAGACTTCTAAAAATGATTAAGGCCTCAGCCAAAACTATAAATCAAATTTGGAAAGGGCCTTAGCCAATTACACGTCTAGTTGTCTCCTAAGACCAACCGATGCATCGAGGAGCTATAGTGGGATCCACTCTTCACTTACTATATCCAATACATTCCTCATATGAAAGGGTTTAAACATATCATAAACATTCGTATTAAAACTAGCATACTAAATGTCTTAACTTTAACAATAAATCATGAATGGTTTAAAAATAGCACATACACAGTCAAACATATCACAAAACCTTCAATACGATACGGAAGTTTCGTATCAAAATAAATCAACTCCAAATAAACATAAAATTCATTAATGGATGTTGACATAGAAGAAATAAAAACTCTTTTTAGAGAAATATCTCTTTCTATTTTGAAATGATTTAAGAGTCACATAATTATAAAAAAAAATATTTACTTTGAAAATATTCTTATAATCTTGTAAGGGATGATTCGATGATTTTATAGCGACAGAAAATATCCGCACCTGTTGTATAAGTTAAAAAAGGCATTCTTACCTTAATTCTGTCGAAAAGGTTAAAAAAGAACTTTTTTTGGAAAATGATGAAATGATTCCTTTATAAACATCATAAAAAAAGTCATAAAAGGGTATAAATGAATTTATCCCATATTCTGTAAAATAGTATGAATGTTTTGAAATACATTTTTATGAAACATGGATGTGGATGATAAAGAGGTCCCAGTAGATAATTATGTATAAAAAACCTCAGATAATGAAGAGATTGTAAAATAAACCCTTACCTTGTACTTTTCCGTGGTTGATGGTAGGTTAAACTCTTTTATAATGGTGAAATAATTGTTATTAAATTATACAATAATCATATACCTTAATATGATGTCATATATGATCTTTTAACATTGATTTGTTAATAATATCTTAGTATTATCATCATTTTGGGTGTTAACAGGTTCATTTTTATTTATATTCTTTATTTTGTGAGCCTTATTTTTTTTATATGGAATATATATTATTCATATCCAAAATGATATGAAGTCCTTAAACATTATTTTTAATCATAAAATGAGAATTAGACTTGAATGGATACGAAGAGGAATGAATCTCATCGCATTCGTGGAGACTGTAGTTCGTTTGTACGCACGAGTGACAAAATCATTCTTCTGATATTAAAATAATATATAATTGGATGGTATATTATATATACAAAATCATTATCATTTTATATTTATTATTCAAATTAATTACACATCATTATTATACCCATCCATATAATAATTTATTGAATAACAATTACACCGTGACATGGAGAAGGTAGGTCGTACGTATGCATGTACGGTGACATGTCATTCATAGGATGGATAGAATACTGAATATGGTTGTACCATATTTATAATAACATCAATTTATATATAAGATATTGGTTATATTATTTTATAATGGAAACAAGAAGAAAAAAGAAGTTGCAGAAGAAAGGAACTTGAAAAAGGGTGGTGAAAACATTACGTCTTCTTCAGGTTCTTTCTTTTGATTTGATCAAAAGGACTCCTTAGGTTGGCTTTCTGATCAAACTAAGGATTCTAGGTTGAAGTTAGGGAATCTAGGAGGATATTTGGGTAGGGTTTTGCTGAACCAAATGCTTTGAAGGTGTGAATAATTGGTTAGAAGTGGTGTCCTTTTATAAGGTGGGGAGGGGCTCTTTAGAAAAACATAAAGTATTATTTTATAATAAATTCATATTCAGTTTATAATGGCTCCAAAGTGGATTAGTCAAGGTATAAGGTAGGTATATGTCTAAAACAACTCAACTAATAAGTTTTAGACAGATTTGGTTCACTTTATTAACCTTGTCATTTAGTTTTAACTCTTAGTTAATTAGTTTGACACTTACAATGTCTCTTTGTATTTTTATATTATATAGTTAATAAACAGACTATAAACTTCAAAGATACCCCATAGTGGTCCATTAATGATATAAATATCATTATATAAGTCTCTTTTCTGAACCATATATTTTTAGGAATATAATATCAATTAATAATATAATATTTTTAAAAAAACTCTTTTATGTCAATCTAGACACTATTTAATAATTTATTTTTGTTAAAGTATTAACAACTATATTAATAAAAAAATTATTTAATCGATCCTAACAAGTCATATTAACCAATAAAATTGTTGGATGTCATCAAAAACTTCAAATTATATTTATTTTAACAATTATAATACTAATTATTTGATTCATTCATTAATAAGAAAAATACATCATCATTATAGTGTCATATATAAATATAATTATTCAATGTATAAAAATTATAAATTAAATAACATTATGTATTAAATCTCATTATCTTTATAATAAATATTTATAGTCGAAAATACAACATATATAACCCTATGTAAAAATTGTTTTTATAAAAGATATATTTTTATGTCATTTTTGTATTTACTTTAACTTAATTAATATAAAGTGTCATTATAACTTACAAGTGGATCCATAGAGTCAAAAAATAGATCCAATGAATCCCATGGTTGGACGTGTATCATCCCATAGGTATAGGAGAAGTTTTAGGGTAATTTGTTATTATTATAATATTATTTTTTACCCTTATTTACCGGATTTTCCCTTTAACCATGGTAAATAAAATATTTATCGAAGTAATTATACAAAATATATAAAAATAAAAGTTAACTATTTACAAAATATGAACCTCCTGATTATTAATATGGAATCCATTTTTCTAAATTCAAAACACCAAAGTGGCAGAAATTAATTTAAAATTAATTCCCGTTGTCAAAACAAAAAACGTGTTTTTAGGAAATAATAACTATCAGAAGATTGACAGTTGTTTATGTCCGGTTTAAATGTAAAATTACGTCCAATGACCAAAATTGTATTAAATGGTAAAAATATATTCTAAATATAATTTAAAACCACTAAAATTTAAAATTTATCACTATTAATTATATTCATTAAAAAAGTTGTTTTTAATTAGAATTTAATAATTTTCACAATTCATCAAAATATAAAAGTTATCCAAAAAGTACTACAATATCACCCTAGACTAATTTTGATATTCCAAATCCAAAAAAGAAGTCCATTTTTTGAGAAAAAATTTACAAAATTTCAAAAAGTGGTTATTACTATCCATAATGGCTACTTTGATTGGTCACGGTGTGTTAGAATCTCGAAGTTGCGTACAACACACGCAACTATATTATTCAAAGAGAATCGTACCGTGGAAGCTTGGGGTGTTACAACCTCAATCATGAGTAAACACAAGGCTCAACTCATTATCCCAAAGCTAAACTATTTCACAAAAGATGGAATACCACGATGGTAACACAACATAGGTACGCCACACAGAATAATACCAAATGTTATCACCACGAAGGTAAGTACTACAATGGTACGCCACACAGAATATTACCACCAAGATAATGACTACAAGTTACAGACTCATCTCAAACTAGATATAACATAGGTATAGTAGAAGAGAATATTACATATAACTACCAATTCCACTTACTCTATTTAGAGGAAGACCTACGTAGGATCCTAAATCATCATCAGACCCACATAGGATCGTAATACATCGTCAGACCAATACAAGATCCTAGTACGACAGCTGACCCACATCAGATCATAGTACATCATCAGACCCACACAGGATCCTTGTATATCATCAGACCCACAGAAGATCCTAGTTCAACAGAATCGCGAAGGATCCAAGAGTAATCTCGCATGGATTCTTAGAGGAGATCTATGAGGGGCCCTCATTGACAGACCCACAGAGGATCCCTTTCTCATGTCACATACAGCTATAGGGTTTCCGCACTATGCTTTTCATGTCTCTGGGAGGATCTTATCATCAAGATACTAGTTGATACACCAAATACCATGAAGTACCTCAAAAACATATATGTAATAGGGGTCTCAACGCAATAGACGGTGTGCCAATCAGACGCCCGGTCTGTATGTTATTAGCATTTTGTCCCGAGGGCCCGGTTGGATTCGTGCTCGATCAAACATGACCATAGCCCAACATTATTCAAATCTCAAGTGGGTTATACCAAATGGACCATCTTACTCCTTGGTTTCCAGAGCAGAAGATGGTTTGTCAAACGGACACCCAAAGATCAAGATATGGTCGGATGAATGTATAGGGTAGAAACTGGTCTGGGTCTGGTCCGACCCGGTCGGACTGACCCAGCCCGACTCAGCTCAAGACTCCTTTGCCTACTAGGTCCGGTGTGGCCCGACCCACTGGGACTGGCATGACCCACTGGTACCTGCCCGAACCACACTGGGCACCCTTGCCCGGCCTCATGGGGGTGGGAGTCGTGTTCCACCTGCCTCAATCATCGAATGAACTAAGTCATTCAGTTTCTAGGTAGCATGTGGGACCCACCGCGAGTCAGGCACGGTCCAGCATTCCCGGTCAAAACTACCATTCCCTTCTCTTTCCAGTGGCGCATCGTGTGCCTCCCCTCTACGACCGGCTGAATGTCAGCCACCCTCCCGCCCCCTCCACGACACAAAGCTGCGGCCCTTGCGCGTCAGGCGGCGCATACAAGTGCCACCTCCCCCGTTGAGTGGCCAGCCTCCGCTGGCCGCCGCCCTTACTCTGCCGTGATCGATGGGTCACGAACCTTCTCCGGTTCTGCGGTTGCGCCACCTCCGTCTTCACGGATGGCCATGGGGCCAGCCACCGTTCCCAAGCCCCTCTGGTGTCGGTTGTTTTCCTCCTCCATCACGAAGAACACACCAAGAACCACAATGATCTTGCGGTGTGGCCAGGCCATGTTCGCTTATCCCGTAACCTCTGCTTTAGGGTGGTAGAAAGAGGCTCAAGTGAGGTGATTCATGGTGATAGAAAAATTTACGATGATCAATGAATAACAATCCCCTACCTCTGAGGATTATTGACGTCCATGAGGAGGGAAGGACGGACGTCAGTTCGTCGTCGTCGAAGACGTCCCATTTTGGAGGAGTCGCGTTCTTCATTAGGGAAGATAGAATGTTCTTCTTTGGAGAAGATGGTGTGTTACTTGTTGGGAGAGAATGATCCTCCAAAGTTCTTCCTTTCGCCAATGATTTCCCTCAACCAAAAAACAAGTGAAGAACCAACACAAGTTATATTAATTTTATCAATTAAATTTGTTGGCACAATTAATTGTGATAATAAATGGAAGAATCAATTAATGGATAGTTGAGAGGTCCCCCACACCATTAAGAGGGGTTTGGGTGGTCCCCACCACAATGGATTTAAATTTGGTTTTTTTTCAAGCTCTAGTGGTCCCCACCATCGAGCTTTCAAAAATGAGGTTTTACATATAAAATAATAGTTTATTTTATTTTTATTTCCACGAAAAATCACAAAAACTAACATTCACCGTCGACCTACTATGGTCGAGGTGAAGGTCTCCATAAGAGAATATCGATGTTGTGAGTTCAACGGTGCCCTCATATATTAATTCTGAGCACCAGTTCAAAAGTTACAAAAAACCACTCATACATTCACTAAACATAGTTAAAAAAGTTCATAAATTCATTCCGTGCACACCGGGCCTCGGAATCATGCACTGTCAATTTTTCACGGACTCTTAAAATTCCCATAAAATTTTAAAAAAATTACATGGAATTTCCAGGTCTTTACATTCTGCCTTCCATAGGGCATTACATACCCATAATCCACATCACAAAAACTAGGAAAACAACTGGCGGTATTGAGCATGAATCTGATCCTCCCGCTCCCATGTGCTCCCCTAGAGGTTCATGTGATGCCAACATACACACACTAAAGGTATCTATTGAAAATGATGAAATATCTATTATTGATCCTCAATCTCCATGAGAACCTTTTTAAATGTCACCCATCATTGATGTCTAGCTCACTGTGGTCGATGATGTGAGAAGGGTTGTGCACGTATCTCCTCATCTGGTATATGTGGAAGACGTCAGGCACCCGATGAAACTGAGGGGAACGTTCTAGGGAGAAATCCACCTATCCAAATCTACTGAGGACCTGGAAGTGTCTAATGAACCTTCGATATAACTTACCGCCCTATCCAAATCACTGAAAACCTCGTCAATGTGAGACCCGTAGAAAGACGTGGTCACCTTCCTTGAACTCTAGAGGTCCTTGTCTACTGTCGATATAAGACTTCTGCCTGATTTGTGAAGTCCTCATCCCCTCATGGATGATCTTCACCTTCTATTTGGTAGCTCGTACCATCTATGGTCCCACAAGTGCTGACTCACCAAGGTTAGTCCAGCACAAAGATGGTCTGCATGGTCACCCGTACAAAGCCTCAAAAGTTGTCATCCCAATGTTGGAGTGATAGTTGTTGTTGTATGAAAAATCCACCAAAGGCACATGATCCTCCCAACTGTGACTGATTTCAAGGATGCAAGAATGAATCATGTCCTTTAGTGTTTGAATGGTTCACTCAGTCTTTCCATCCATATGAGGATGGAAGGTTGTGCTCCAATGAAGCTGCATCCTGAAATCCTCCTGCAACCCCTTACATAGCCAGGATGTAAAATGTGCATCATGATCAGAGACAATCATAGACGGTAATCCATGTATCCACACAAGCTCTTGCACATAGAGGGGTCTCAGGATCTCTACTGAACCCTACTCTCTGATCGGTAAGAATTTTTCTAACTTGGTGAGTCAGTCAACAATCACCCAAATAGAATCATGAACCCAGGATGTACGTGGATGTCTTGTCACGAAGACCATGGATATCTTGTCCCACTTCCGATCTGGGAAATATAAAGGATGAACTAATCCTGGTGGTACCTGATGCTCCGCCAAAACTTACCAACAAGTGAGGCACCAAGAGAAAAACTCATCTACACCTTTCTTCATTCCTGGCCACCAGTGCTGCCGTTGGAGATCCTGGTACATCTTCTCCACTAATGGATATAGCACTAGAGTGGACATGTGGAACATCTTCAACACATCCTTCCGATGAGACACTGGTACCAAGTTATGTCCTCTGAAGTGGATGACATTCTCCCCACCTTCATAAAATCCATCGGGTGCAGGTTCGGTTGATATCTGAGCACGTCGAGCCTCGCTGTCAGTGTCCCCACACTGTGCCTCACTGAATCACTGAAGAAGTGGGGGAGTGATTGTAAGAGACTGAAGAAAAGATTCTCCATCTTGATTCACAAAGGATATCTACAAATCTGCTAGCTCATTTGTCACCTCACCTAGAAGCTGTATACCAGATCTCTTGTTGAGTGTATCTACTACGACGTCCCCCTTCCCATGAGTATAGACTATCTCGAATTCATTGTCCTGGTGGAACTCAAGCCAACATCGCTGTCTCAGGATTAGGTCTTTAAAAGAGGAGATATACCTAAGAATCTTGTGATCCGAGAATACTATAAAATGTTCACCCATCATTTAATTTTGCCACATCATCAAAGAGAATACCACTGCTAATAACTCCAGATCATGGGTAGCGTAGTTTTTATCATCTTGTCTTAGCTGTTGAGAACCATATTCTATCACTGCTCACTCATGCATCAGGACACATCCGAGCCCGGACTATGATTTGTAGTAGTAGAACATGTTCCCTACACCCTCCTTTAGTATCCTCAAGATGGGGGAACTAGTCAGCCTCTCTCTCGGATCCTGAAAACACCACTGGCATCTCTCCAACCAAACGAAGGGTGGCCCCTTCTTCATCAACACTAATAAATGTGTTGTAACTCGGGAGAATTCTGTCACAAATCTCCGGCAGTATCCGGCCAAACACAAGAAACACTATACCTCCATCACACTCCTGGGTGGCTCCCAAGCTTGTACAGCCTCAATCATCGCTGGATCCACTACAACTCTAGCCTTTTATATTACATGTACTGTAATGTGAACCTCTCGGATCCAGAACTAGCACTTAGAGAGCAAACTATAAAGCTAGTTCTCTCGGTGTGTGTCTAGTACTACTAGTAATTGATAGGAATACTCCTCCTTAGTAGCTGAGTAGATCATAATGTCATCAATGAATACCTCCACCCAATGATCATGGTATGGATGGAAGATCATGTTCATGAGTCTCATGAACACTTCTGGGGCATTGTTAATGCTGAAATGCATAACCCATAACTCATAATGATCGTACCAACATCTTAAAGTCATCTTCTGTACATCCATTTCTCGTAATCTGAGCTAGTTATTTCCTGAACTGAGGTCTATCATCGAGACCCACTATTCTCCCTTCAGCTGATCAAAGAGGTCGTCAATCCTATGGAGTGGGTACTTGTTCTTCATGGTCACCTGGTTTTGGTGCTAATAGTCAGCACATAGCCTCATGCACCCATCCGCCTTCTTGGTGAACAAAATCGGGGCTACCCAAGGAGAAACACTATGATGAATGGACCCATTCCCCTATAAGTCATCCAGGTGTACCCGCAACTAATGAAGCTCCGCAGGATCTATCTGATACATTGGTGTAGATATCGATATAGTCCCAAGGTAAAAGTCAATATAAAATTCCACCTATCAATTAATAGGTGTACCTAGAACATCATCAGGGAAGAAATCTGTGTACTATTCCACCTCTAATAGATAGCTCAGACTTTCCACGTCAACCACTCTGAGGGTATGGCTAGCCAACTGATGAGTGATCCGTTGCACTCTCATCTGAGTAAGTCCATCCTGCGCTGCAAAGGCTCCCTTCGTTCCGGTGAAGGTAAACCTGGTCACATCTGTGTGAACACACCGCATGTTGTTCCTAATACAGTCAATCTGAGCATGGAATGTAGATAACTAGTCCATACCCAAGATTAAGTCGTAAGCCTCGACTCCACTACTAGGAGATCCCTGATGAAACTCTCACCTCATGGAGTAAGCTCACACAACCAGCACTAGTGTGTAATCTCTGAATCCGCTCCCGTAGAATTCTCTAGTAATAATTATTTAGCCAATAGCTCCATCGGAATCTCGGAGCTCGGAATGAGGGTAGTTAAAATAAATGAATGGTTGGAAAAAGTGTCTATATGTACTAAAACTAAGGTAGAGTAGACACAGATCGTACCACCAATCATATCTGGAGATCCAAGGTCATAGGCCTCAGCTGACTGGAGTTGAGCTTTCCCCTTTCCACCTTCTCCCTTTGGTCGGGGTGGACAACCAGGTGGTGGTAGTGGTAACACCTCAAATCGTTTCCCACCCCAAGCTGCATGGTCAGCTCCTCTTCCATCTTCACATGCTTCCTATATACCTCATTGGTCGAACCTCTGTCTCTCCCGGGGTGGTCCTTCAAATGTTTTTTGATCATCCGTATAGCGGGTCAGACAGTCATGAGCCATGTGACCCTACCCGCCACATGTGAAATATTACATGCTCCTTGCATGTTTGTCTCAGTCTCTTATGTCTCGTACAACTGACCCTGAATCCTGTGATCGTCCACGCATAAGTCTAGTCCTCTTGGATCATTGTGACATCTATCTACAGCCAGCTACAGAATATTCACTATGTGATGCCCGGTGGTGGGTCTCGCTGTTGGAGACTTCTCTGCATGAAAAATCACAACTAAGAGGGCTCGATCTAACAACCCCACCTGCATCGGGATTCTAAGAGAAATTATCAAATCCCTGGTCACCCGCCAGAGTCCATTCTCGACGGTCCGAGATCAGAAGAATGTGTCCCACACTTTATCAGTGGAGTAGCATGAGAGGACGGTGAACCTCACTGAGTACTGAGCCACAGTTATGCTTCCCTGCTGCAGATGAAGAAGCTCATGTATTCTCACCATGGGAAGAGTCACTGGGACAAAATTTGCATGAAATAGGCTCACTAAGTCTTCCTAGAGATGTGTCACCTCATTGTGAACCTGGTGCATCATGCTCCACCATCTTTTTGATGATGCCTATAGAAGACTGGAAGAAATGATCACTATGAGATTAGCCTGTGTCCCTACCAGTTGGAAGACTCTCACCACGACCTCCAGCCAATCCTCAACTGCATGTGGGTCTGTCTCTCCCTTGATCCTGGGTGGCCACTGGCGTTGGAACTAGTGAAACACACTCTAGTGGCGTGCACACTCTACTGCTGGGGCTGGTGGCATCGGTGGACCAATGGTTAATCGTTCCGCTGGTGCCTCTGTTGGAGCCTCTACTAGAAGAGGGACCTACACCGAGGCCTTGTCACATGGTGAGCTATTAGTGCATACTATACCCAGAACCGTAGCTGGCTGTCTGCGTGGAGGCATCCTGAAATGAAACAGGTGTGCCACTGTTAATAAGTTATACCTGGAAAGCTGACTCAAATAGATCACAAAAAAACTCATGAAAACATACATGCAATTAGTTTTTTCATGCACTGAGTCAGAAATTAGAAATCAGGGTTCTAGTGTACGGATACGTCGACCACCGAACCAACACTGGATTCTTTAAACTGATGACCACACTCACTACACTTAAAACTATTGTCATTAAAAAGAATATCAGAGACCAATGTTCTATGGTAGAACCGACTCCTCTAATAACAATTTGTCACGACCCATCCCCCGGGGCCCGTGCCGTGACAACCCCAACCCTGCCTTCCGTAGGCCAGGGGCTGGCGACTAGCACTGATGGCGTATTCCCTAAAACTAGGATGGCATTGCCATTATAAAGTGTAAACTCAGGCAACCAAGAACACATCAATATATGAAAATGATTAAACTGAATAGTAAACAGAGTATGTATAGTAAGTAAAATGGTCCAGAATACAAGCCCAACTAGAACGTACAACAAAACTGAAAATTACAAGTAAACTGAAACAGCTCCTGTGAACACCCTCCGAGGAACCTGCCTGAAGGGTAGGTACAGATCTTGAATGATCTTCTCTACAGTATTCCTCTTCTATGGTCTACCTCTGAGTTACCTCTAGTCCTGGTACCCTCATCCTCATTTTTCATTGTTCGTTGTCTGCACCAAACACAACAAGGTGCAAGCATAACCAATGCAGTGGTGAGTATAACGATACTCAGTAGGGAACCTGAGTCCCTCGTGGTCTCCCAAAATCTATAAAGTATATACCAAAAATCATGAAAAAAATTGACATCCTTACATAGCGATATTCACATACATATAACTAAGGTATCATGTAAACCCACCTCAAGAATGAGGAAACACAAGGCTCACCTCATTATCCCAAAGCTCAACTGTTCCACAAAAAAAAATACCACGATGGAAATTCCATATAGGTAATTACCACAAAGGTAAACCACATATAATAATACCACAAAGGTATCATCACAAAGGTATGTACCACAATGTTAGCCAACATAGAATACTACCTCCTAGGTAAAGACTACAAGGTACAGACTCCGCTCACACCAGGTATTAATTAGGAACAGTTGTAGTAATGATTACATGTAACTACTAATTCAACTTAATCCATTAAGAAGAAGACCCACGTAGGATCCTAAATCATCATCAGACCCACATAGGATCGTAGTACATCATCAGACCCACACATGATCCTAGTACGGCAAAATACCCACACGTGGTCCTATTATGTCATCAGACCCACACAGGATCCTAGTACATCATCAGTCCCACATTAGATCCTAGTACAACAGACCATTAAAGGATCCTAGATTAATCTTTAATGGATTCCTAGAGTAGATACATGAGTACACTCAATCACAGACCAACAGAGGATCCCTTTCTCATGTCAAATCCAGCTACTGGGTTCCCGCACTAAGCTTTCTTATCTCCGGGAGGGTCCTCTCCTCAAGCTATAGTTCGATACTACAGCTGCCACGAAGTCCATCTAAGAAATATTCTAATAGACCTCCATGTAATATTGGTCTCAACGCAACAAATGGTGCATCAATCAGAATCATGGTCTGTATGTTATTGGCCTTTTACTCCCATGGTACTGGTTGGATTCCTGCTCGATCCAACCCAACTATACCCCAACATTATCCAAATCCCTAGTGGTGTATATCAAAAGGACTGTCTCACTCCAAGGTTTCAGGTGTCGCATACGGTTCATCAAACAGATGCCTGAAGCTCAAGATATTCCTAGAAGAATGTATATGGTCGAAACTGGTCTGGGTCCGTTCCGACCCGGTCGGACAAACCAGACCCAGTTAGGGTTGACCCAGCCCGCTGGGTCTGGCCCGGCCGAGCCCGCTGGTCAGCCCGGCCCAGCTGCATGCGTTGGAGAGTCACGTGCCCCCCGACCTCAATCACCAAACGACTAAAGACATTCGGTCACAATGCAGCACACTGGACCCACCGTGGGTCCCGATCGGTCCAGCTCAGCCTACAGAAATGGCCGACCCCTTCTCCTATCAGTGGCATGTTGTGCTCCGCCCCTCCTCGGCTGGCTGAATGTCAGCCACCCTCCCTTCTCCCACATGGCCCAAAGCCATGGCCCTTGCTCGCCTGGCAGTGCGGACACGCGCCGCCGCCCTAGTTATGCGGCCAACCTCCGCCGGCTCCTCCCTTACTGTACCATGACCGACGGGCCGCGACCCTTCTCCGACAGCTTGGTTGCACCACTTCCATCTTCATAGCTAGACATGGTGCCAGCTACAGTTCTGAAGTCCCTTTGGTGACGGTTCTCATCCTCTTCTATTGCGAAGTACACACCAAGGACCACAATGATTTTTCGGTGAGGTCAAGCCATGTTCCTTTGGATCGTACCCTCCGTGTTATGGAGGTAGCAATCGGCTCTATGTAAATGATTCAACGTGAGAGAAAAATTAATGATGATCAATCAAAAATACACCCCTACCACAAAGTTTTGTTGACATCAATGAGGATGGAAGGATGGGCGTCAATTCATCGTCTTTGAAGATGTCCCACATTGGAGGTGGCGTGTTCTTCATTAGAGAAGATGGTGCGTTCTTTGTTAGAGAAGATGTCGTATTCTTCATTGGGAGAAAATGATCCTCCAAATTGATCCCTTTCGTCAACAATTTCCCCTATCCAAAAACAAGTGAGGAGCCAACACAAATTTAATTGACTTTATCAAGTTAATTTTTTGGCACAAATAATTGGCATAATAAGTGGAAGAATCATTTAAAGGGGAGTTGAGAGGTTCCCCCCATTAAGTGGGGTTTCTGTGATCCCCACCACCATGGATTTAAATTGGGGGTTTTTCTTGATCAGGTGGTCCCCACCACCGATCATTCAAAAAGGAGGTTATAAAAATAAAAATATTTTATTTTATTTTTTTTCCATGAAAATCACAAAAAACTAAATTTCACCCTCAACCTACTACGATCGAGGTGCAGGTCTCCTTAAGCGAACAACGGTACTGTGAGTTCAACGGTACCCTCATATTTCACTTCTTAGCACTGGTTCATAAGATACAAAAACCCACTCATACGTTTACTGAATATACCTATAAAAACATGATTACATGGCATGAATCCAAAAGTACACACTGTGTACTTGGTTCAACCAAAATCTGTTTGTTTTCTCTACGAGAAGGTGATCTATCATGCCTCCAATTGACGTTCAATGTGTTAGTTGCTGGTTTCTATGGTATGCTCCATTTAACACCACATTAAATTGAGTGTGGTTTCAATTTCTTCTACCACCCACTTCTGGAATGGCATAAATGATGTGTTATTGTGTATTAGAGGATGTGTGTGATCTGTCTGGATATATGGGCATGTACTCTATCTGGTTGAACCATGTAGGTGAAAGGTTAATTGGTTTTTGTTTATAATGTACGCACCATGTATATATGAACTTTTGTTATGGTCACTCTCTATTTTTGAATTTGAATAGAATCTCCTGAATGATCAAAAAAACACTTCAATAAAAAACTTTATCCAAAAAATATCATCTATCCTAATGAAAAAAAATCATTTATACTCAATAATATATATGAAATTTTACAAAAAAAAATCGATTACATAAAACTCCCCAAACATGGTACTTTCTTTCCCTCTAGAAAAGTCTAAAATCCAATTTATATAATAAATACTCAAAAAATGGAAGCATTCAATTAATTATTTTTAAAAATTATAAATACATAAGAACTTATTAAAAAAGGAAGAAAATTAATTTAAAATATATTCATATCATTCCTCATTTATAATTTAAGTAAACACATTCAAACTATTTTATTCACATTGTTTATTTTTTTACATAAATACACATTCCAATTGATGATTTACCTTACTATAAAATAACACACTCATCATTGAAGATCATTTAATCATAGTTATACTAAATCTCAGGCATACAAAATATATCTATAGTATTCAATGTATTTTAATTATCAAAATAAAAAAATAAATAACAATAATAATTAGCTCTTTCAATAATGTTAAAATGATTCTGAGGCATGGTATTTAGGTGATGATGTGAAAAATAATCTTAAAGGCTCAAAAAACAGGGTTAAATTCTCAAACAATTAAAGAATGATATTAAATAACAGGTCTAAATGAAAATTTATACACATAAAGATCACTCAATGGTAACCATAAAAATAATATTTCCTTGGAAATAAGGGATTGTAGTCCTTCAATAATTATAATGAATGAATTGTTTTCCATATTGAATTTTTTGACATTTATTTAACATATTAAAAGAGACAACATAGGATCATAATGAAATGTTGTTTGGAACCCTTTCTTCCCAATTGACAAAGAGGCACTCTCACCAACACATGATTTCTGGGTTTCTCACTAGAATATACGATGAATCGAAAAACATCCCCTCTAAAAATCAATGGAATAATGACAAATATCATCAAAGAGATAGGGTTGGGAGGATAAACATTCTTGTAACGTTGATTCAAATCAAGGAGGTTCATGTTTCATAAGGTTTTCATAAAGGTAAGATGGAGGGTATGTATCAAGATCAAAGGGGATGAAAATATAAATCAAATGAATAGATCATTTTAATGTGATTCAAATTCACTGTGTTTTAAAAAGAACAAATTTCAAGTTATATTAGACATGTATGTCCCAATAATGTCTAAAAAATGTGGGTATGAGAAATAATATTTCCCAGAGAATATAATACCACCCATGAATGGGGATAAAAATCAGACAATCCAATCATAATATGAATAAACATGATCATTATAAAAAATTAGAGGAAAATAATTTAAATAAAAAATAATATTATATCCTAAATAATTTTAAAATTAATTAAGATTAAAATAATCATGTATCTATTTGAATTATCATGTTTTTATTTACCATTTTGAATTATAATAAACCATTAATTTTTTATATATTAAAATATTTTATCAATTAATGATCTATCATAGATTAGTTTAATGGAAAATCCCAGTGTAGTCAGAGAATCTCCCCCACACATAATATTGTCCATTGTCCCTAGGTGGAATAATAATGATGCAAAGTGGATGTAAAAAAATCATGATTGGGTGAGGAGAAGTAGTAAGAAAATATATACATATGATAGAAATGAAAAAAATAATACCCTTTTTAGGGATATAGAAAACATTGAATTAAGTTGATTGGATATTGCCATTATTATCTAGATTACAAATTACCATCAAATAAATGGAAAAGAAGTATTCATGTATAGAAAACATCACATCAAATTCATAAAACATATTATATATATATATAAGGAATAAAATGTGAAATAGCAGTTGATGGGTGGAATTAGAAAGAGTAATCATCTAAAATAGGTGCATCTAGAAGAATTTGTGAAGCCAAATTAGAATTTGGATGTACTTGGACATCACTATGTGTTGTAGGCTTGATGGGAATGACCTGGATTGAAGTAGTATTACTATCATCTTTTACATAAGTGGAGAGGTTAACATAAATTGTGAAAGGAGATATCAATAAAGGCATTTCACCAAAGGTTGAGGATCAGATGGAAGAGTAGACATTGGGGTAAACATAATTCCCTAGTGCTAAATAAGAAGGCCCAAAATCTACTCGATCTAGTCCAATCTCATATCCATAATATCCCAGCATTTCTCCATGGGGGCCAGGAGTTGGAATATATGGAGATCAACTATTGGTGTTGGTGGAGGTGGGAATGTGCATGGGTGAAAAGAAGATGGAAAGGTAGATGAAGATGGAAAATATGAATATGTAGGTTGGGGTGAAGAAGGAACATATTTTGGTGGATAGGGTGGTACCTGATCAGCATCACCACCAGGGGTAGGTGGGTTATTTCTCACCACTACCAATGTTGGGGCACCCTTCCTGAATATAATGTTGGCTCACCAATGCTCGGCCAAAATAATGTGTATAATGATGATAAATTCCATATTCTGGGAAGAGACTAAGTGATAATATGAGAGAGATTGATCAATAACACGTAGATATTGTTCCAATCATGTGGCATAGAAACCACCATTTAGGTTGCCCTAACGGTCATGGATCACTCAAAGAATGTATGTGGGCAAGAAATAATGTAGGTGTGGGTAATCATCCTAGAACATATAAATAAGATGCTCTATATTACATCCAATCATGAAACCCATATCCTCATGTTGTGGAATGAGGATGGAACTATACCAGTGAGGGATTAAGTGGAAGGTAGTGGAAATAATGAGAGTTTTCTTTTGGGAAGTGGGGGTGTAATTGTCCTCAGGTCCAACATGCTCCCTCCACAAGAACATGAGTTTAGATCACTCAGGTCAGGTAAGGGTGAAAATAGGGGGTGGGGTGGATGGATGGATATAGAAACCACACCCTTGGCCCAAATCGACCATGGTTTGTGAGAAATTTCAGGGCCTATCCTGTATTGAACTAGATGAGTTATATCACAATCCATAGATCATAATGTGGATATGTCAAACATGAATTTGTATGAAAAATCTAAAAGTAATTGTTTGGAAGTGGGAGTGCTGATCGAGAGTGTCTTAATCAGATGGTTATGCCCAATATGATCCCTTATCTCCCCCGATATTCCTAGACATTGGGGATTAATGATATCTAGGAAGAGCGTGTTACACTAAAATATGAATCATGAAACTCTATGGAACCTCACTACCACTAGATGTCAACCATATTTGAATAGGAAAGGGTGAATTTACAGACAGGGTTCTACTAGAGAGGGGTGAGGTGGGGCCTTAGCTATTGTTATAGAATGTACATCCACAAAGGACTTGAGTAGATTGGTGAAATCAATAGATGGATTTGAGGTCGTGCAAGTTATGGAAGGGGCCATGGACCCATCTGATGGTGCCAGAGTTTCTTAATAAGGTGAAATATTGGATCCCTCATCCACTATGGTCTTTGTAGTTATTGAATTGGGTGGAACATAAGCTATCATATATATTGTCATTGTGATTTCTAGACCAAGGATGATCAATTATGTGGGTGTCTTCAGTAGAGGAGGAAACATTCTCAATGACAGAGGCTACGACTCTACAGTAACTATCATTGATGGGGCGGTTATCTTCTAGAGTTATATTGGTTGTAGTTGCTCAGAAATAGCAGCTGATATGGGCTACTTCCCTCTCACTCTATCACTATCTTCATTGATCTAAAGTTGAAGTAAAATGGAGAACAAGAGAAAAGAAAATGAAATGCAATTAGTAAAAGTGACAAACCTTAAAACTTAATGTACATAATGTGTAGATACATAGTACACATAATTTATTATCATCATGTTTCCAAACCAAGTACTCTTTATATATACAATGAGTGCACATGTGTTTAGGTCAAATATGATTACACGATGTGTTTGCGGGGTGTATAAATCATGAATATAAACATTATATGCTGTTCGTGTAGGTTGATGGTCATTGACTCAACAAAGGGTGGTAATAAACATAGTTCCCACTGTGTGTACAAAATACACAATATGGGGGAGTGCATGGAATAAAATTAATGTAGCTTTGTTTAGATAGGCTCTTTAATAAAGGATTTTTCACATGACATTTTATGAAAAAAAACTTTCGTACATGGAGTGGAATGAACATAAATTCCATGTGATTTTATAATTTTAAAATGAATAATGAGTGGTCATTTATATATGTATATGGAATTTTTGTCTTTATTCCACTAGTGTACTGTATGTTTGGATGAACACCTATTTGATTCCCTAAATCACCCTAAATGACTGTAAAACATTGAAATACAGGGTATTGAATGGATTAACTTGATCGACGATCAGAATGTGGTTGGAAAACTAAATTGAATGGATCAAGAAATAAATATGGGATCTATGGAGGTGTATAGGCATGCTTGAAATGAATCAGGAGGAAAAAAACGGTGAGGATGGGGTTGGACATAGGCTCAACCCATTTAGGGATCCCAACTAATATTGATGGGGTACATGACGTGTAGAATACCATAAATTCCATGTGATAGTTCTTTAATAATAATAATAATTATTATTATTATTAATATACAATTATAAAAAACAAAATATTAATTATTATTTATAATTTATAATTAAATAAATAATAAAAATATTTTTTTTGAAAAAATAAACCTATACACATAGTGTATCATATAATTAAAATTGTTGTGTTTTAAAATTTCTAAACTGAACTACAACCTTATAATTGGTTCAGGGGGCACAATTTGAAGTAGTTTCTTGCGGGTCTGAACATAATCCCTCAACTACCAGAGTGATGGTTTTCATAATACATATATATTGGTCATTTAATATTTAATGGGTTAGGTGTAGTACAACACGTAGAAAATAATAATGCACAATTAGTGGTATTTTTGAAATATTAGGACGATGTGTGTAGATTAGCTGAATATGAATCAGGGTTTTTTAAACTCTGGGATATGATTCTGCCAATTTGGCAACATGACCTCAGGTTGATTTCTTATTTTTGAAAATATTTCAAATTATTATGTAATCATGTAATACATGATGTCTACTAAAATACATGATGTGGTGTTTTATTAAATTATAAAAAGTATGGAACTAAACCAATAGAATGGACTCAAACCTATATATTTTTTATCCATGGGTGATGACTGTACCATCCAATTCATCCCCAACACATGTTTTTAATTTTTTAAATTAATTTTTTTAGTTTGAAATAATCTCACACATCATTAACATAAACACATGTTGAATAATATTTAATCATGTACAAAATGTAGTTGTAGAGTGATTTGAATCGATGAACACTCTGATAAACATATGTTTTCTTGCCATCAGCACATGAATCTTTAATTTTAGTTATCTTAATTAAAATTTATAGATATTTAATTTTCTATTAATACACCAAATAAAAAAGAAAACAACACATTGCGTATTGAGTATCACATGGGATGTAGTAAAATATTTCTCAAATTTATAGCCTGGATGGGTGAAATGGTGGTTAGTGGTGAGTTATAGGGACATACATTTCATGTGTCAATTAAACATATAAAAGAATGAAAGAGGGAGGATAAGAGTGGATGTGTTTCTTCCCGACAGGTTTCTTTTTTAGTTTTGGATCAACTTGAGTAATAGTACATACAACTAATCTGAGAAAAGATGTGGGTATCATAGTGGAAACCACCAAATTTTTCTTGAACCCACGTATTTTAACCATATTTCATGACCTTCAGTTGATATGGTTGATGAATTTCAGAAGATATACTATGTGGATAGTGGATCCAATGTTTGTCTTGTGCCTTGGTGGGATTATTTAGGTCCTCCACCTCTTGAGAATCCAACGTTACTATACTAAACACTAGAAAGTAATCACATAAGTCCTCTAGAGTAGGTATATGACAATCATAGGTGTTAGAAAGAAATAATTCACATAATTAAGAATTTACATGATGTGATGAGTCTGCGTATTCGATATTTGTGTTTTGAAAATTATGATAATAAATTTATAGAGAATGAAGGGTGGGGTTCATGACATAAGATACCTCCATAATGGAAATAAGGTTGGAAGAAACATCCTCAAGATCAACTGGATTATCCAAATTGGAAATTCTATTAGATAACATCTCTACCATACTTCAATGTTGACACAACTATTCGGTTTGGTCATACTGGGATGAGGTAAATAACTATATCATTGTTAATATCCCTTCAGTATTACCTGAAGTCAATTCCATAGAAGAATCTCTTATATGTTGGGTGAATAATATACCTGGTCTTATCTCATATTGGAACCCATTATCTTTTTATGGATAATACTCATCAAGTTATGAGTAACATAGTATTGGATCATTCAAATAAAAATACTCTCCTGGTGGATCATACCAATTCTCAGTAGAATAGAAATTCCCAAGGAAGTGGGGTCAATGGTCCCATAAATAATCTAAATAAAGGAGAAAGTAAAAAACTCTAGGTAAATAAACCTTAACTTACACTCAAACTATTTTATTCCTTCTTCCCCACTAACAGTGAAATAATTTTGAATGCTCCCATTAGAAGGTTTGGAAAAATTGGAATTTATTCTTACCATTTTATCTGACTGAATTGATAGTTAGAAGAATTCATGTTTGATTCCATGGGGAACATGTATATGAAAATTCCAACTTGATTCAGATGATTCTTGGTCAAATATCAAGATAGATGAATGAAGGGAATGTAAATGAATTAGTGAAACTATTTTCAAAAATTTTATTGAAATAGATGAAGGGCATAACAAACAAGAATCATCATGTCAGGGTTTCAATTATATTAAGGATTATTTAAATATTCATTAATTTTAATTATGATAATTAAGGACATGTGTTTACTATGGGAAATCAATAAAATCATTATTCCTTGTTCTGGATACAAGTGATTACATAATTCAATGATTAATCCCATGCTCTGGTGATTAATTTCTGAAAACAAATTAAAAATATTGTCATGTAAAACATTAGAAACAATCTCACCCAATGTTCATTTCTTCTATTATTGAATATTATTTTTCTAACACCATTGATTTTATTCTTGTTCTATCACAAAAACAATAGTAATTAAATAATTTATCTCGTTAATGTATTTTTAATAAAGATATCATAATAAAGTCAACACACTAGAATTGAAATTTCAACAAATCCATAATTTTGTTACAACCCCAAAACAAGACCACTACCCTCTTATGACCATGGTTACAGTGTCAAGGTTGAGTAGAAGATTAATGCAAACTGTGGATATAAGAGGAAGAAGATAGAAGACAGATTGAAAATATATAGAAACTAAAAAATGAATTGAAAACACAAAATTAATATAGTGGAGATTTGAACAACAGGGAAGTATCAACTCCCCTTGAATTTCCGACATTGATCATGAAGGTATTCCTTCAAATATATATAATACTATAATTTATGTCATGTACCCTAAATTACATGTTGTGTACTTAGATAAACCATTATTTCTTTATTTCTCCACCGTTCGGTGATCTACCATGCCTCCCATTGAAAATCAACATATCAGTGGTTAGTTGGTATGGTATATAAAAATTAGAACCACCACACATGGAATTTAGTTTCAAATCAATCCCCCATACACTTTCATAAGTTAATACACAACATTTTATAAAGTAGAATATAGAAAGTATAGTATTTATAGCCTGATGGGTGTATACTCTGTCTAGGCGAACCGTGTTGGGGAAAGGTCACCTAAAATGTATTTAAAAAGTAAATGAAAAGTATATATGAATTTTTGTTATAGTCACTCTCGATTGTTGAATTTGACTAGAATCTCAATAATGATCAATAATAACATTGAAATATTAAAATTTATCCACAAAATAATGTTCATTTAGTGAAAACATTTTTTATACACAATAATGTATATGAAAAGATACACACAAATCAGGTACATCACATTACCCAATGCATTGGAGGGAGATATAGGTTCAACCCAATTCATAATAAAATCATTTAAACATTTACCACAAGATAATAAAAATTTTATCAAATCATGTACCAATAAAATAGATTGGTTTTATAATCATCATTTCACAACCCATGAAATGAAATGGGTTTCAATATTTCATCACATCATAGTCTATAGAATATAGATAGTTTTGCTAATAACTTCATTAAAGAATAATCCTTTAAAGGAAGAAGGTATCAAAAGAATATAACCAATCGAATAAAAATGTGTTTTATTTGTATTATTCCATTAAAAAATTAACCATTCTATAAATAATATGAATGGAACCAATGGAAAATTTCCACAAATGAAATGGGTAATATATAGATATATGATATTAGATGGAAAATAATTTTTATATATCATTAAAAAATATTTCTGAAAAAAACATCAATTTCAATATAAAAAATTATATTTAAAATATAAAGTCAATTGAAATCCACTTTCAAATAAATTACAATGAAATATTTAAAATAATTCATAAAATCATTTTTAAATCCATTTTCTATAAAAACTAAATAAAGGATATTGGAAAAATTTTGGAAAACTATTTTTGGTAAAAAACCATAAATCAAAAAATTTCCACAATACAAGGTAAAAAGATTCCATAAAAGTTAATATTTTAATCATTTAATAGATGATTCATGGGAATGTCATTCTGGTAGCAAGAAAATATGTACAATCAGAACATTGAATTTTATCTGTAAAAAGTAAAGAAAAGTGCCTCATCCAAAAAATGAAATGAATATTCCTTTAAAAAAAAATTTTAATTATAAAAAATTAGTGAAAATGTATTTTCAATACCATGGTAGAATAATATAAATTTTCTAGAAACATTATATAAAATACGGATTTGAAGGAATGTGGATTTCTAATTGAAGAGAGAGGTAATGTCAGGTTTTCTAATAAAATCTTTATCATATTATGCTCAACAAAGTTATAAAAGGTTTCAATTACATGGATATAACATGAATAATAAGAGATTAATATAAATTTTGAGTTATCCTGATATATGGATCATAATAATTCATCAATGAAAACATACTCATAATCAATCTGAAAAATGATGACAGTGTTTCGATGAACTATTACCACATGGTAACTGAAAATATTACCTTCCATATAAGAAGATTAAATTTCATAAACCATATGAATATCATGAGAAAATAAATATTTAAAATATAACATGAAAAATGAATTTTATACACCTCATAGAAAAATATAGGTTCGTAACATGACATGTGTCTCAATGAGGGAATATTGTAATGAAATTACATTACTGATATATTATCTTTTAAAACATAAACCATGTGAGAGAAATATCATACAAAAGTTATGTAAATTACAATAAATTTATGTATATTTTTCATCTAATTCATTCATGTAATGTATATATACCACATAAATGAAATTAGTTATGTATAAGGAATATATCTCACAGAAATATAATGTTTGATTAAATTCTCTTACCTTATGTGTTGACTCTCTCCACATTCACACTAACATATTGTATAATAAATATATGATTATTATATATATTACAAAAAAATATTAACATGTATAAAAATATATAATTTATTATTATTACATTATATTACCCACTTATTAATAAATTCAAGTTCATGTTTCTCATTAGTTAATATCCTCTTATTTTTTCGCATGTGTCGTAATTTGGAATATTTATTCATTTAAATTATATAAAATTTTAATTATATAAAATATGATATAAATAACATTTATAATAAGTACATATTTATTTTCTATAATCTTTCAATTATATATGTATGAAATGGAATGATCATTTATGGAGGCATTAGGCCGTACATACGCATGAATATTATTTCCATTTTACAATGTAATTTTGAATGAAAGAAATTAAATAACCTAAATATATAATATCATTAATTTATAATTATTAACTCATATTT
Source organism: Viscum album (assembly GCA_963277665.1). Classification (NCBI taxonomy): domain Eukaryota; kingdom Viridiplantae; phylum Streptophyta; class Magnoliopsida; order Santalales; family Viscaceae; genus Viscum; species Viscum album. Next base: position 480,284,500 of record OY728133.1, on the reverse strand, counting down.
ATTATATTATTCCACTATAACCATCCAAAAAACATTCCATGTAGTGTGTGTGTGTGTTAAAGAGTCACATCCTATTGATGGGGGGTACTTTACACATTTCAAAATAAAATTAACGTATTTACAAAAAATTGAAAGCGTGAAGGTAAGATTTATATTGTGACCAAATAATTATAAATACATAAGAAAAATGAAATATATATATATATATATATATGAAATATTTAATCAATAACAATTCCAAACTCTGAGAGGTGGTAGTGTTAAAATGAACAATATCGTATCGTGAGATGGTAGTTTCCCAAACACAAGAATTGTATGTTTATTGAACATTAGATGGATGTGTATGTAAGTGCAGGTGGAAGCCTTATAATAACAACACATAAAACTTTAAATTATATATGTGTTATTATATGAGCATTCAATAAGTAAAATTAAGATTAAGGATAAGGAAAATAAAGGAATGGTGCTTCAGGAATGATGTTACCTCTTATTGGAGTAACACATTTTGGTTTTCATCAAAGGGATTCCACGACATGATTTCTACCCAATAGAATGCATAAATAAGGATGTGAGGGAGGTTGGGAAGGTCTTTTTTCAGATAATGGAACATATTATGTGGCTTGATATGTTTGAATAAGTGGTACATTTGGTGGCCTTTTACCGGGGAGGGAAAGGACACACTTGTTATTTTTTAAAATAATTGTGTATTCCCATAGTATTACATGTTCCCAAAGTGTCCCAAAGGATCATTATAGAACCTCAGAGGTGTATTGGTCAAAATACCTCCACAAATAATATTTTGGAAACACTATAGGTAATTTTCCCTTATGATTAACGGAATTATATTGTGATGCTTATTTTTATTTGAATATCTATAACAAATTTTAATCACATATAGTGATATTTTTTCAATAATTAATATTATAATATTATAATATATATATAATATTTAGAAAACTTTTTAAAACAATTATTTTGAAATGAAAATATCATATAAGTGGAAAATTTATAATTAATGCTATTGTTATAAATTCGGCGAGATAGTGGGGTTTTAATGTTGGAATGTTCAAATTTTCATTAATATTATTATCTATATTAAATGAAACAAATGATTAAAATGATATAAATTGGATTAATAGATATATAATTTCATTATTTTTTCATTGAAAAAAACATAAAATGTGATTTAACTATATAAATAAATTAGAAAAAAGGTAGGTTTTAATTAAAATTTTGTTTCTTTAGGTAATCATCAAAAAATGATGTTTCTAAGAAAAATACCAAGATTTTCCCCTAAGATAATTTTGAAATTCATAAATAAAGAAAAATTTAATTTTATCAAATACAATTTTTATATTTTTCTAAATTTAATTTTAGTATTTATAATAAAAGGACATAAAAACAAGCTATTTTATGAAAATAGCATTTTTAAACATATAAAGACTTTAACAAAAGTATATTTTTCATTATCATAATTATAAATAATTTTTTCAAAGTAGTTATTACTATTAATATTACTAAATAAAATTCCTAGGTTATAATTATCTTTTTTAAATAATTATAATAATAAAATGATGTTTCCTAGAAAATCAGTGTTATGTGTAATACACACCTTTTAGGACCTGCATGTAGATCAAGGATAGTCAGTATTGCATGTAGCACAATACAATTCAGTTTTGAGAGTATCCAAATCCAATTTGGTGTTGTGTGTAGAGAAAGATAATTTGGTGTTACGGGTATCATAAGACAAGTCAATTTTTCTTATAGTGGAATCTATTCCAGAGTTTGGTGTAGCATAATATTATGTTGGGGAATCATATAATGAGATCATAATATGTTGTTGAATATAAGGAATGTATAAATTGGTATTTCCGTATAACATAATCTATATTTAGTGTTTCATGAAATAAAAAATATTGACAATAGATTAAATTAATTAAAAGAGAGAAAAAAAATATCAGGGTGTTATATTCCACCCACCTTAAAATGAATTTTTACCTTGATAGTCATCTCTGTTATCAATGTTTTAATACTTGAATGTTATTTTAAACGAAATCCACATCATAAGAATGAAAAATAAGACATCTATTAAAAAGGGAATGATAGATATGAAGCTTCTACACCAAGTAAATCATAACTTGCTTCCAATATAGAATAAAATAGGTAAAAGGTGGAAACATGGACATGAATGTGAAATATAACAATAATGTCTATATGGAGAGTGATAGAGAACAAGGATAGGACAAAGCTAAAAATCAAAAATCCATAAATTTGCAAAGATTTAATGGGCCATTTGATTCATCCGAAACAATGGTGCTAGTATAAATTTTTTTTCCAAGATCACATTTCCTAAAGGAAAATAAATTTCATGAAAAGATATACAATAATTATTTTAGGAACACATTTCACTTTTTTACCATGATAAATTTCCCATTCCTCTCACATTCCATTAAATTTTGGTTAATTTTCCTTTATTGAGGTGTTAATAGATAATGATATAAATTATAAATCATCCCATATTTATTCAACTTCCATAATCATAAAGAGGTTAGAATAGATAATATAATATAAATTACACCCCAATTGATGATATATTAATTTAATATCTAAAAATATATCTGATGTTTATCAAAGAATTGTCATTAATTGTTAGCGTTATAACCCTTCTAAAAGATAAATATATCAAACATTATAAAGAGGGATACAAAATTTTCTTTACATTTATACCCCATATATCAAAAATTATCTCTTAGTTTTCACATTACCAGCATATGAATACCACTTTGTATATTCAATTAAAACCTGTTAATATCCAGAATAACCATAAATCATTTTCGTGAACATTCATGCTTCTTTATTCCAATGATTACCGGATATCTTTTATCGTTAATAAATCTGGGTTCGTCTAGATTTTTTTCCACTTAAATATGTTACAACATCACATAATTTAAATACATCCCTCACTCCACAAACTATGTATCATTGACCATGTTCCCTGTTCACCCGTGTACCTGGCCACTACTTTATATCATAGGGTTTCCGTTCATCCGTCATAACACCATTCAATGTTGTCATTTTCCCATAATCTACATACAATATCACCTCCATCTCATTAATTCCATAATATCTTTTATCTTTCCACAATCCAAAGCTTTCCCTCTATCCGTCGTGACCCACAACAAAATTATCGAGATCCCAACATCTTGATTCCTATCACTCTCTGAATTCTTCCATTCCTACGAGACCACTGACTCATATTTCTCCCACTACACTCAGCATGAAGTTCCTTTCCTCTCGATCCTGGTACATTGTTCTGCTACTACAACTCATCATATGATCTTCCTCATCAATAGAATCATGTTCAGCTTTAACACCGGCAAACAACCCCTACCTTCCGCAACAAAGGAAACCATTGTAAGCAACTTCTCCCATAAAACACCACCTCTATTTATCAGGATTTCAATTCATAGTATCACCTCATGCTCCCAATTTTGGTCCCTTAAATTATAGGTGGCCATTGTTTATGTTGTAACAACCTATATTGACTACAAATCCACTTCCCATATGTGATTAGTTTTTAGTATAACTACAAAACAGTATGTAATCCATACTACTATCACCACATAAATCATTTTATTTCTATTTTAGGTACAATATATTTAGACCTAGGTATTGGTTGCACAATTACACCCCAAGAGAGGTCATCTTCACGTGAAACAACTTTTTATTGCATCAATGATAAATCAATCTATTAAGTCAGTGTTATTTCTAAGGTAAAACTATATGAATTTTCTATTAATAACAAATTGAATTATGTTTTCATTAAGAGATAATGAAATGAATGTATCAGAATGGGTGATGTTAATATATACTTTAATGATTCTGAAAAAACCATTTAATGAATATGTATTCATTTTCATTCATTGTTTTGTGGTCGGTCATTTCAATAAAAAATATTTTTGTTTCAAAAATTAATAGCAATATAAAAATTTTTCTTCCCATTATATGTTCATTATAATATTCTCACACATTATCTTACTACGGTTTCTTTCTAAAACTTGGGTATTCAACAAAAATAAAACCAATACAAACATGCAGTCACTGCCAACATCGAGAGATGAAAGTTTGCAAAGGCGACTGTGAATGAGAGAATGATAAAATATAGACAATTACTCTCAATGTCTAAAATGATTCAGTAATGTTGATTAGCAATATATAAGATTATACATTTATAGAAAATTCACCTTCTGACTACACTCTCATATGTTCTGCTACAACATATGAAGTAGTTCCAATGAATTCCAAGTTGAACAGAGGAGTACATATACCTTTTTTAGATTTATCTACCAATGGTGTGTTAAATTCCAATTAACCAATAATTTAATCATATAATGGAAAGATTACTTCAAAATAAATTCTAATAATCAATGAAATATACTATTAAATTCATTGTGCCTCATGATTGTGGAACTTCTTCACCAACATCTTCTAGAACAAGCAACGTAAAAGGTTGTATTTACTGTACAAAAGATAATACAAATTAGAATTCCTTCTTTCCATTTATACTATGCATTTTTTTGCTTTATTACAATTCTCTACATGTACTGGGAATTCACCTCGAGACTATACTAACATATTTTATACTGAAACATCTGATCCAGTACAAAAAATTTGCACCACCAAAAGGAGGAGCACACATATAAATCTCATCATTATCTATAAAAAGTGAGTTACATTGAAATATAATAGTAATTTTATTTAGATTAATTCTTTTAATATGATGTACTAGTGAATAATTAGTTTATTATTCTATTACATTCCCAGAGCATCATGATTGTGCAACTTCATCAATGGTATCTGCCAGATGAAGCAAAATAAAACAAATACCAAAATCCAATGCATAAAATTATGTTCACGTTGGTATGTATGATGTCAACGTATTCATATAAACAAAATTCAGGTTACATACCCCTTCCACTGAAGAAATGCATATTTCATCATTATATATGGTAGCTATAAAAACTAAAGGAAACAATCTGACTTACTAATCACTTGCCCCCTCATCCAAGAAGTCAATTGTCATTCCTTTACATATTTTTTCATTTTCACTCAATGTACCTAGTTGCATACTCTGTTTACAATAGATAATGTTTTCATACTTCACTTTATGGAAACCATCATTATTTTTCTAGTGAAAGTGTGGTATAACATGTAACCATGAATTCATATTTATTAGTTTATACATAGAAATCATCATGCTTTGGGTATTCAGATGTAAATAAAATTCAGCATCTATCCAACAACTAGATTTCTGGACAAGAATGAATAATGTATTTTCAGAAAGAAATTTAACAAGAAATGTTGAGAGTCAAGTTGAAAGAAATCCTGCAAATCATTTTTCTAGTATGTGTTTCTATAGTATGATTACTGAAACAATGAAATTATTTCACATGTATTATCATTTTGACTTTTTTTAATTCTATTGTAGAAAAAAGGAAACTACTTAAAATAGAAAAAAAATGCAGGTTACTATACTATATTTATTTATCAGTAAAATACGTTTCCATTCATGACTCATTTATGAAATTTATAATTCCATATTATTAACACCTTTTATTTTATCATTGTTCACATATGGATTATTTGAATATTGGAGAATATTTGAGTGTATGTCAGTTTTGAAATTCACTCATCTTTTTTGATGTGAGAAATTAAAAATGTATTAAAAAAAGTAACCCATTATATTCTCTATGCTTCTCACTGGGTAAAATTTGTTTGGAATTACTACTGTCATGTCCTCAGTACCTTAGAATTATTGAATTAGAACAAAACCCCATCGAGGCAAGATAATTTTAAGAAAATATGTATATTTACAATTATATTTTCCCCTTAATGTAAATGGATAGAAGGGGAGAACGGTCCATAATCAATGGTCGAGCACCAAATATATTGAGATTGAATGGAAACAACTACTGTCACATAGGTAGTTTGTGTCCTCTAGAGGGAGAACCACCATGGTTTTCATAACTGTATGTTTACGATACTGCTAATGATTATCATAATAGGGTTCAGAAATTCTGGTAAATTTTACTTTGAAATGAAAACACATTAATGTTATTGTGATATTGTCACATCATTTTAAAATTAATTTAACATGTAGTTATGGCGATACTAATTCAATCCCATATGACGATTTTAATATCATTTATAACCAAAAAAATATGATTCATGAAAAAATGCATTATCTCATCATTTTGGAAGATCAAGGGATATTCATGACCATTAAGAAATTACAAATTTAAGGATGAGACGACATAATAGAAGACAAAAAGATGCATCTACTTACAACATGCAAACTTATTTTGAGATTGATCTGCTTATTTATGGTGACATTTATGATTTCAACTGTGAATGAGATATTATCATTCAAAGTGAAATTGGTGAGATATAGTGTATTGATGATATTAACCCCTTGTATCATGTACTAAAATATCCGTTTATTTTTAACGGTTGTCAAGATGGATTTGTATACATTTTTTTACAATGTTCTATATCTTTTAATACAAGAACAATGCTTCGAAATGTTACAATGAGAGAGTACTTCACCTATCACATGATGTTTGGTTTCAATGATGATTCAACATTATAACATTCAAGAAGGTTGTTTCAATAGTTTTTGTTGATTCTTATAAATTGATATATTCTTATAGACTTTTTTTCACTCTCATTAATCAAACACACTTTAGGGTTGAATTGTACAATGGGTTGCAAGACTCTTTTCGATGAGGTGAGCATCATGTGTATGTATGTGGGAAATTAATAATTTTACCTTCCAAATTTATTAGTGGTCCTAGTTATATGTTTCCTAATTACCAAGATAATATGTTAATATGTAAATGGGTAGGATATCCATATTTTTTTAATGTTTACATGCAATACATTTTGGCATGAAATTAGTAGATTTGTTACACTTTACAATCTTTATCCTTCGTATTTCCTGCGTATTGTATCAAGAATTTTCAACATTATGGTTGAAGAGGAGATGATTGATTTAGGAGATGGATTTTTATTTCGGAAGTCAATAGTAGGTAACTATATTAATATCAATTATAGTCCATGTTATAAATTTTCTTATTTTGTTTATATCTTAGTGATTGGTTCCAATTTTCTCAATATTTTCCATGTAATTGTTCATACATTGGATTTTAAAAAATATCAATTACCTCATGTACATATTATTTTGTCTCTATATTGAGACAACAATATAAATAATCCATAATTCATTGATGGAAATGATTGTGATGTTGTTCTAAATAAAGTTAATTTCCAAAATCATCATGAGACTATTAAAAATGATATGATTCATGTTCCTTTTGTTGTTGATAATTGGAGGTCACGTTCTATGATGAATGGAAAGTGTAGTAAATTACTTCTAAAAATATATTTTGATAATACAACAGTTGATGATGATGGGTATGTTCTATACCGATGAAAAAATGATGGATGCACAGTCATGAAAAATGGAATTCCTTTGGATATTTGGTATGTTGTACCATATAATCCTATCTTACTATTCAACTATCAAGGTAAAATCAATATAGATGTTTTTAATCAATAATATTCAATCAAATATCTATTTAAGTATATTAGAAATGGTATTTATTGTGATACATCTACATTGTATCAGACCAGTAATGGAGAGTTGTCAGACGAGAGTGTTGATGAAATTACGATGTATTATGTTTTCTATTACATCTATTCTTGTGAGGCTTCAGGGAGGATTTGTTATAATGATATCCACTATAGATAACCTCCAATATAAATTTTGAATTTCCATTTACCAGGACATAATACTATTACCTACAATGACAATGATAATATTGATGATATCTTGAGTATGGGTAACATTTCAGAATCAATGCTCACAACTTGGTGTCAGGCTAATGTTTCTTATATGTACGGTATATGTATACCATATGAATAATTTCCCACAATATTTTTATTCCACAATCTAGAAAAAATGGAATACCAGAAAGCATGGGTTCTATATTGGTATACTTTATTATGTGCTACCAACAACTGGAGAACTATATTACATGCAGTTAATGATCACAAAGATCCTAGGTGCAACATCATACGAAAAAACTAAACATATGAAAAAAATTACTCATGGTTATTTTTTGGACACATGTTCTATATTGGGAGTACATAGTGATTAAAATTTTTTTATTGAAGTAATAAAAGAGGTCACAAATTGGGCCATGGGATAGTCTCTGCACAGAATATTTTCTGTCATGTTATTCTAAAACAATATGTCATGGCCTAACATCATGTGGAAAGAAAATGGAACAATCATAGTGAAGTCATTAATTATGCACAAAAATAGATTTTAGAAATTGCAACTATGTAATTAAAGTGTTTTAATTAGTTATTTTTAGGATATTAGATATTACATTACTGAATAGTAACTGTACTCTCTCTAATGTGTTTATTGTCAACCTTCTTAACAATGAATTTGATCATTTTGTTAATGGTAATTACTATAGTAAAACATTCTAATAGTACTATAACACTATATCTAAAATTTAATATATTTAACACTCATAGATCATAAAAGAAAAATATATGCTTTTCATGAGATATATGACCTTCTTAAAAGGAATAGTAGATCTCTTCAATTTTATCCACTAATGCCGGTTCCAGATTTTGAAAGTTGTTCACAATGAAATCATATAGTAGCAGATGAACTAAATTATGATAGTGAAATATTTCAAAGCATGTATCTAACATTGTAGACTAATCATACTGATGAATAAAAGAATGTGATGACTATAATTTTATATTCCCTAGCTTTAGGTGCTGGTGGTTACTATTTATTACATGGACATTATAAGGACCCGTCCTTAAAACATTACTTAATATTGAATTAAGTTGAATAATTCACATTGATGATCTTTTCAGGGTTAGAGTTTTAGAGAATTACGACATAACTATTACGTCTCAAAGATTACAAAGGAGACACATCTACTCAGTTTCCATTTTTTTCACAAAATAAAAACTCTTGAAAAAAAGAGTCAAGTATAATTATTGTTTTAGACAGCATGTCGATTCCTTGATCCCATCCATTACCCTATTCCACTTTATGTCCTGTGAAAAACATTTCAAGAAAATTGGGATGAGCATAAAAAGCTCAGAAAGGGTTATAACAATACGGAAAGAAAACATTAGTCCATGTATACATAATAATCAATGAAATCATACTTTACTCAAAAAACATCATAAATTTAACATACCTCATGAAATCATAATATCTATGAAATACTCAATAGAAATAATAAGTCATAAAGTTAACTTGAGGCATTCATAACATTCTTACGTAGGGAGTAACCCTCATGGTTATGTTTGGAATACCCATCACAGTATATTCCCCAAATCTCTTTAGAGAAACCTTAATGTTTAACTCCTTCACATTACACAATGCATTGGAGAGCTATATCGGGCTCACCTTCCCTTAGTCTATCAGGGAACAACCCGTCTTCATAAAAATACTTAGGAACCATAACATAATCATATCACATAAAACATGCATAAAGGAAACATAACATTTCCACATCTCAATCACAAGATATCAATAAAACACATTGATATAATATAAACATTATGAAAACCATTTTTAATACCTAAATAAAATAAAAGTAAAACATGGTATTTGCTTTTCATTTTTAAAAAATGTTATGGCTTTTAGAAGAAGCTGAAACTCAAATAATGGTCACGGTGGTGAAGAAGTCGTTGTCGCCGCATACATACGACAGAAAAAATCCCTTTTCTCATTTATTAAAACTCTTCATTTAAAAAGATTACTTTTGAATAATATTAAATTTCAAAGGGGTTTATACACCTTATAAAAGAAAGTTGTGTATAAAACAAAATATGCCTCAATGAAAGGATATTGAGATGAAATCCCTTATAAAGAAGGTATCCTTAAATTAAGGTTAAATCAATCTCATAATTATGTGTGACAAATATAAATACACCCAATATAAGTGGATATTAAATTTAAAACAACCAGAGTTCAATAACACATATTCATAGGATGACATATTCAATATCTACAAGTTGAACTAAAAGAAATCAGAATTGGGTTAACAAGTTCCTTTGGTAAAATTCGACAGCCTAACGACGTCACCTTAAAATTCATAAAATTAGTTGATGAGAGAAAAAATGGTATCTCATCACTTGGAAATAAAATTTACATCAATAATTATATAGAAGAACATATCCCAACATAAAAAGATTTAAATTAAAAGATATAACCAAATAAGTCTTTTAAAAAGAGGAGTGTGAAAGGTTCCCTTACAGATTTGGGAAACTTTCGAAACGTAAAACCCATGAATGAAGGTTCATACAATGAAGATTTAAATAACCATAAATGAGAGTATATTATACAAAGATTAAAATAATCAATAGTACATTAACCACACAAATGGAAATAGTGGCCAATGTATCATGAATATCACAGGAATAAAAAGTGAGATGAAAATCACCTTATGAAAATTCGGCAGCCCAACGACGCAACATAAAACATCCAAAAATGGATTGATGAGATCAAATAGGGTCTCTAATCCTATTAAAAAAAATTTACAGCAAGAGGAATATAAAATAAAATCCCCCAACATAATAAATAGGAGCTTAAAGTTAGTTACATAAAAAGGAGTACTTAAAAAGAAAGAGAGAGGTAGGATCCCTTACCACCAGTCCAACATGTCTTGTTCGTTTCATTATATTCCTGAATAATAAACATTGGTAAATTTATAATTTCTTAAGAACCTACTTTAAAGATTATTATTATGTTAATATCATATATTATAATTTTATAATAATTGGTTAATAATGCGAGTTCATATTAGATGTTTGGGTCGATGTTTCGTACATGAGTCAGAAATGAACTTGTTTGAAAATGATTGTCCATGTAGTTATAAGTAAATCATCTCTAGATAAGTATTAATTATTGAAATATCATATATATCTAGTAAATTTTCATTTTATACTGTTTCATAACATTTTGAGATAAAAAGATATGAAATGCACCGTTCATGGAGACGGTAGGCCGTACATACGGATGAACGCTACTTTCATTTCTTTGTCATATTAATGGAATTAAAAATAAATGATAGATATATATATATTATAATTCAAGTATAATATATTTTTTATATAGGTCACATATGTTCATTAATCTCATTCTTTATACATTCCATGTATTTCATGGACGAGTCACATCAATTGAGGGGGCGGTACTCCACACATCCTCGTATGAAAATTATCACATTTGCACAACATGAAAAAGCATAAAGGTATGTTTTAAATTTAAAATTCAGAAGAATAGAGAGGAAATAAATATAATATATATCATATAAAAATAGTTCCATCATAATTTCCACAATGAGAGGTGGTAGGAGAAGATAGAACAATCATCGTTTCGTGAGGCAGTAATTCGTCATCCACAGAAACAGTATGTTCTTTAACCATTAGATGGCTGTGTGTGTAATTATAGATCAAATATTTCTCATAAAAAAATACTAGTATATTAAATATAATGTATTTTTACAAAATAAATGAATAAAAATAGTTTATGGAGTTTGAGAAGAAAAATAAAACAAAAGAACATTAGGGAAGACTTTACCTTTAAATCGGGTAACTCCCCTTGGTTTGAACCAAAAGGGTTTCTTGAAGAGCTTTCTACCTAAGGTAAGGCTTCTAGGATGAGGATAGGTATGTGGAGAGAAAACATGGTCAGTTCTTGTCTGAACCAATGTATTGAGAGGTATCGGTAATGTGGTAGAGGTGGGGGCCTTTTATAAGAGAAGAGGAGGGGCACTCTTGGAATGTTATAAAATATTACTTTATTATAAAATGATTTTCGGCTTTTAAAGGTCCAAAAGGATATATTGCAAGGCTATATTGATGAGGTTTCAAAATCCCGACATCCAATAGCTTTTGGACAAGTGTAAGACTTATATTTTACCATATCATCTCATTTTATTTAAATCGTTCATTTAGGAGGTAATAACTGCATCATCACGGTGTCATAAATAAAATAATTTATTTAATATCTAAATATTATAAAAAAATATATCATGATGTAGGAAATATTTTTATATTTATAATGAATATTTATAGTCAAAAATATGTCTTTTATAACCCCATGTAAATTTTTTTTAGTAAAATAATACATGTTTGTGACATTTTAATTTTAACTTTAAATAAAAATTTATTAATGTCATTTTCCTACCAAAGTGGCTCTATAGGGTCCCCAAGGTAACCCATGGATTGTCTTGGTCGGCCATGACTCATAAAATAAGGGTAGTACATGTGTCATGGTCATTTTATATTATTATAAAATTATCTTAACCTTAAATTACAATAATTACCTTCAATCACGATTAATAAAACTTAAAAGTTACTATTCACAAAAAAAAATATTGTAATCCCATGGAACCAAATTTTAAATCCTAATGACAACCATGTATGTTGGATTTTTGAAATTCAAATCACAGAAGTGGTAATGTTTCATTTAAATGAAAAATTAGTTTTTTAACTACCACTTAGTGGTTTCACAATTCACCAAAAATTGAATTTTTTCAGAAAAATACCAAAATTTCACCCTAAGCTATATTTGATATTCCTAATTCAAAAAATGATTTCTGTTTTAAAAAATAAAAAAAAATAAGTTTCATTAATTAATTTAATAATTATTTCCCGTTGTCAGAACAAATAGCGTGTTTTTATTCAACAATATATATCAAAAGATTGACACTAGTTTATGTCCATTTTCAAAGTGAAATTAATTTCAACGGCCACTATTGGATAAAAGGGAAAAAATATATTATATTTTACTTTAAAACCAATTAAAAAGATAATCTAATCATATAAATAAATTTAATTAAAAAGTTGTATTGAATTAAATTATAACATTTTTCACTATTCATTAAAAAATGAACTTTATCGGAAAAATACCAAAAATTTACACAAAGTAAATTTTGATGTCCCGATTCTAAAGAAGATTTTTATTTGGTCCAATAGAATGTATAAGAGTGTCCAAAACTATAGTAAAGAGGGTTCACCATCAAAAGGTGATTAATCATCCTTTTAGTGAATTTAAGAGTATTTATGCATAAAATTGAATTCTTTTCTTATTTTAAGCCTTTATCTTTTATTGGATAAATGTAAAAACTTTTAAAATACATATAAAAATCATATTTTAGTTATTTCTATTCATTCCCACCAATATAATGGCTAGGCGTTAACTACCCTTTAAAATAATATTATTTTATTATTAGAGTGCAACGTAAGATTTCAAAGAAACTCGTTTGTTCATATTAGGTACGCCATCGAGCATAGCGTTCCCTTTAATGTAATATTATTATTTTATTCACAAATATTAATAAATATGAAAAGGTAATATTCTTTATTTACCTGGGATGTAACATCCTTCCCTCATTTTTGGAATTACGTCCACGTAATTTTAAAATTGGACTGGGAAACTTCATTTAAAAGCCCCACATTGGAAAAGGAGAAAATTAAACTATCGCTTTAAAAGAAAGAAAGGGAAGTACAAAGGTCACTCAAGTTAACCCATAATAGGATTCCATGTAGGAATACATGGAAATGGAAGAGAAAATAAAGGGTCATTTTCTGATGGAGAGTGATAGAAAACATGATTAAGAGAAAGTTAACCATAAGAAAATCACAAACTTGTGATGGGTTAAACGGTTTTTGATTCCCCAGTAGGAAAAGTTAACAGACATCATTTTCATTTTATGTTACTTTTCATTGAGTAATTTATTTATGAGCTTAAATAAATCATAAGAGAACATACATACTTGTCTTCTATTCATTCATCTTTTACTATATTTCTAACACAAACTCATACTTTCTCTAAATTATGAGTATTTAGGATGACTTGTTCACATTAAGAGCGCTATAATCTACATCTAGAGAATCACTTAATTTAAAAAATAGAACTATATATTTCCCATGTCTTTAGAAAAAAACCAAAACCAAAATTGTTAGTTCGAGATCAGATAATACCCAGAAGGATAATACTTTATAAAAAGAAAATATATTCTTAATCTCCAAAATTTGACCAACAAAACCCAAAGTTCAACGAATACCATTCGATATAAAATTTTTCCACAAAATTATTCAAAGTTAAACCAACTAAGATTGAAACCCAAATATTTGTAGGATTTAATCACATTGTCTTTCAAGGTAAAATTAACATTTATCTCCAAATAACATCAGTTGCTTTTAAAGTATCATATTGAAAAGTAATTAACCTAATCATATATCCTCCATGATAGGTCAATATTTTCCTAGATAACCCAAAATAAACTTATTCATGATTCCAAAAATTATGTAACTAAATATAATAAGTCATACTAACCAGGGACTTCACATAGTCTAGTGGTAGGCGATGCGCCCTTGTTTCCCTTTAGTTGTGGGTTTGATTCCTATGGCCTTACCAGATGCGACGGGTTGTCACCCATCCTATGGGTTATCCCTTTTATAAAACTCCAAAAATAACCCTAACATTTTTTAACCTCAATGGTTTCGTTATACCTCCCATTTTCATTCAAATTCATTACGATCTTAATATCTTAATCCTTGAAGTCTTATTTCACCACCATAAGATAAAATAAATAGATTTCAAAAAATGAAAAACATCATACCTTGATCATGGTGTCCATTTGGTTTTATCGTCATCCTGTTCACATAGGTTTAAGGTCCATGCATTGAAAAAATGATTTAGAGATCCTTAAAAATCATTTTCTTCCTCCATCCAAATACACCTTCTACACCATGTGTCATATGGGTGTTCACAGAAATATAGTTTTGGAAAATTATCATGTATGACAAATAATTTCAAGACATCTGATAAGACATGATTTCTATAAAATAGTCTCAATAAATTTGAGTTGAAACTTTCAATTAATGGTCCTTTTAAAATACCATAGGTATTTGATGAGAGACTATATTTTAAAAGAAAATATAAATAGGTTGCAAAAGGGTCTCCTTATTCAGCACCTTCTTTAAAATCATAATATGCTTCAAAATCTTGTGATAGGGTAAAATATTTGAAAATGATTTGATAATATCTACCTTTCTTGAAAATATTAGAATATTGTGAAAATAGGATTTGTCTAAATACATCCCATGATGCCCAATGATAATGAGGTATAGTGGAGGTGTTTGATATCTCAAACAGCTACATGCATGTGATTTGTATGCTAGAAAAAGTTTCAAAGTCATCCGAACATGACTTTGCAATAATAATTGAAAGAAAGTAATCAATAAGATATAAGAATGTCGTTTTAGATCCTCCTCCTTCCATTTCTTTGAATTGAAAAAGTTATAAAACAAGGATTTAACTCAGATAATAAACATAGGGACTAATCATGTGTTTAATGAAAACTCTTAATCCCTATAGTTGTCTAATCCGACCTTTGATACCAATATAAGGAACCATCCCTAATACATTACTTAATCTTGAATTAAATTGAATAATTCACATTGATCATCTTTTCAGGTTTAGAGTTTTAGAGAATTAGGACATAACTATTATATATCAAATATTACAAAGTAGACACATCTACTCAGTTTCCATTTTTTTCACAAAATAAAAACTCTTCAACAAAAGAGTCATGTCTAATTCTTGTTTTAGACAGAATGACATTTCCATGATCCCATCCATGGCCCTATTCCACTTTATGTCCTGTGAAAAACATTTCAAAAAACATGAGATGAGCATAAAAAGCCTAGTAAGGGTTATAAAAATACGGGAAGAAAACATTTTTCCATGTATAAATAAGAATAAATGAAATAATAAATTACTTGTAGAACATAAGAAATTTAACATACCACATGAAATCATAAGATTTATGAATAACTCAACAGAAATCATATGACATAAAGGTAACTTGAGGCATTCATAACATTCTTACATAGGGAGTAACCCTCATGGTTACGTTTGGAATACCCATCATAGTATATTCCCTAAATCTCTTCGGAGAAACATTAACGTTTAAATCCTTCGTGTTACCCAATGCATTGGAGACCTATATCAGGCTCACCCGCCCTTAGTTTATCACGGAACAACCCATCATCATAAAAATGCTCAAGAACCATAACATAATCGTATCACATAAAACATGCATAAAGGAAACATAACATTTCCACATTTCAATCGAAAGATATCAATACAACACATTGATATAATAAAAAAATTATGAAAACCATTTTAAATACCAAAATAAATGAAAAGTAAAACATGGTATTTATTTTTTATTTAGAAAAAGTTTTTGCTTTTATAGGAAGCTGAAACTCAAATAATGGCCATGGCGGCGGTGAAGTCGTTGTCGCCACATATGTACGACAAAAACATTCTCTTTTTTTGTTTAGTAAAATGCTTCCTATAAAAGATTCCTTTTTAATAAAAGAAAAAATCCAAAGGGGTTTATACACTATATAAAATAAAGTTTTTTATAAAACAAAATATGCCTCAATGAAAGGAGATTGATATGAAATCCCTTATAAATAAGGTATCTTTAAATTAAGGATAAATCAATCTCATAATTATGTGTGAAAAATATAAATACACCCAATATATGTGGATATTAATTGTAAAACAACCAGAGGTTATTCAAACATATTAATAGGATGTCATATTCAATAACTACAATTTGAACCCAAAGAAATCTAATTTGGGTTAAGAAGTTCCTTTGGTAAAATTCGACAGCCTAAGGGTGTCACCTTAAAATTCATAAAATTAGTTGATGAGAAAGAAAATGGTATCTCGTCACTTTCAAATAAAGTTTACATCAATAAGGATATATAAGAACATATCCCAAAATAAAAATATGTAAATTAAAATACATAACAAAATAATTCTTTTAAAAAGAGGAATGTGAATGGTTCCCTTACCGATTAGGGGAACTTTCGAAACGTACACCCCATGAAAGAAGGGTCATGAATTGAAGATGTAAATACCCATAAATGAGAGTATATTATAAAAATAGTAAAATAATTTGAATTAAAATCACCACACAAAAGGAAATAGTGGCCAATGTAGCATGAATCTCACGGGAATAAAAAGTGAGATGAAAATCCCATTATGAAAATTTGGCAGCCTAACAGCGCCACATAAAATATACATAAATGGATTGATGAAATAAAATAGGGTCTCTAAACTTATTAACATAATATTTAAATCAAGAGGTATATAAAATAACACCAACATATGAAATAGGAGCTTAAAGTAAGTTACATAAAAAGGAGTACTTAAAAAGAAAGAGAGAGGTAGGATCCCTTACCTCTAGTCCGACTTGTCTTGTTCATTTCATTATATTCCTGAATAATAAACATTGGTCAATTTATAATTTCGTAAGGAACTCCTTTAAAGATTATTATTCACTAAATATCACATATTATAATGTAATAATAACTGGTTAATAGTGTGAGTTCATATCAGACGTTATTGTCGATGTTTGGTACATGAGTTAAAAATGAATTTGTTTGAAAATAATTTTCCATGTAGTTATAAGTAAATCATCTAAAGAATATTATTAATGATTTAAATATCATATATATCCATTACATATTCATTTTATACTATTTAATAACTTCTGTAGATAGAATGAAATAAAATGAACTGTTCATGGAGACGGTAGGTCGTACGTACGCATGAACGCTACTTTAATTTCATTGTCATATTAATGGAATTAAAAATAAAGGAGAGATATATATATTATAATTAAAGTATAATATATATGTTATATAGGTCACATATGTTCATTAATATCATTATTTATACATTCCAAGTATTGCATGAACAAGTCACATCACTTGAGGGGGAGGTAGTCCACACTTCCTCGTATGAAATTATCGCATTTTCACAACACGCAAAGCATAAAGGTATATTTTAAATATATAATACAGAAGCATAGAGAGGTAATAAATATAATATATATCATATGAAAAATAGTTCCATCATAATGGCCACCCTGAGAGGTGGTAGGAGAAGATAGAACAATCATCGTTTCGTGAGGCAGTAATTTTCCATCCACAGAAACAATATTTTCATTAACCATTCGATGGTGGTGTGTGTAATTGTGGCTCTAATATTTCCCATAAATAATTAATATTATATTTAAGATATTGTTTTTGTTACAAAATAAAGGAATAATAATATTTTAGGGGGTTGGAGAAGAAAAATAAAACAAAATAACATTAGGGAAGACTTTACCATTAAATCGGGTAACTCCCCTTGGTTTGAACCAAAAGGGTTTCTTGAAGAGATTTCGGCCTAAGGGAAGGCTTATAGGATGATGAGAGGGATTTTGAGAGAAAAATTTGGCAGATCATTGCCGAGACAATGGATTGAGAGGTGTGGGTAATGGGGTAGAGTTCAGGGCCTTTTATAAGAGAAGAGGAGGGGCACTCTTGGAAAGTTATAAATATTACTTTATTTTAAAATGATTTTCAGATTTTAAAGGTCCCAAAAGGATATATTTCGTGGATAATTTGATAAGGTTTCGAAATACACTAATCCAATAGGTTTGTGACAAGTTTAATACATATTTTTTTTCCTAACTTCTCATTTTATTTAAATCGTTCATTTATGAGGTAATCACTACATCATCACGATGTCATAAATAAATTAATTAATTTAATGTCTAAAAATTATAAAAAAAATATCATGATGTATTAAATATTTTTATATTTCTAATGAATATTTATTGTCATAAATATAACATTTATAACCCCAGGTAAATTTTTTTTAGTAAAACAATACATGTTTGTGACATTTTAATTTTAACATTAAATAAAACGTTATTAATGTCATTTTCCTACCAAAGTGGCTCAATGGGGTCCCCATGTTAACCCATGGATTTTCATGGTCTTCCATGACTCATCCAATATGGGTAGGACATGTTTCAACGTCATTTTATATTATTATAACATTATCTTTACCTTAAATTACAATAATTACCTTTACTCGCGATTAATAAAACTTATATGTTACTCTTCACCAAAAAATTATTTTAATCCCATTGAACAACATTTTACATCCTAATGACAACCATTTAGGTCAGATTTTTAAAATTGAAATCACCGAAGTGGTAAAGTTTCATTTAAATGAAAAATTAGTTTTTTAACTACCACATAGTGGTTTCACTATTCATCCAAAATTGATGTTTTTCAGAAAAATACCAAAAATTCACCATAATATATATTTGATATTACAAATTAAAAAATTATTTATATTTTAAAAAAATAATAACATATAATTTTCATTATTTAGTTTAATAAATAATTATTGTTGTCAGAACAAATAGCGTGTTTTTATGCAACAATATATATCAAAAGATTGAGTAGTTTTAGTCCAATTTCAAAGTGAAATTAATTTCAATGACCACTATTGGATTAAATGGTAAAAATATATTATAATTGGACTTTAAATCCAATTTAATAGATAATCTATTCATATATATAAATTATATTAAAAAGCAGTTTGAATTAAAATACATCATTTTTCACTATTCATTAAAAAATGAGCTTAATCGGAAAAATACCAAAAAATTACATAAAGTAAATTTTGATGTCCCGATTCTAAAGAAGAATTTTATTTGGTCTAATATAATGTATAAGAGTGTCCAAAACTATATTAAAATGGGTTCACCATCAAAAGGTGATAAATCGACCTTTTAGTGAATTTTAGAGTATTTATGTGTAAAATTGAATTCTTTTCTTATTTTAAGCCTTTATCTGTTATTGGATAAATGTAAAAACATTTAAAAAACATATAAAAATCATATTTTAGTTATTTCTATATTTTCCTGCCAATACAATGGCTAGGCGTTATCTACCATTTAAAATAATATTATATTATTATTAGAGTGCAACGTAAGATTTCAAAGAAACTCGTTGTTGTGTATTGGGTACTCCATCGAGCATAGCATTCCCTTTAAATTAATATTAATATTTTATTCACAAATATTAATAAATATAAAAATGTAATATTCTTTATTTACCTGGGATGTTAAATATATAGTGCCACATGCTAGAATTTCATTTTGAATGTATTAATATATATAATATGGCCAAAAGGTGATATAGTTCTAGCAGTTTCATCCAGTGGAATTGCGACATTAATCCTACAAATTAGGTGGACAAGAAATTATAAATTTAAAAGTCTAGTATCTATTTTTGATAACACTGTTTTCAATCATCAGCAAGGAAGTGATGTTGAAAGGATTCTACATTTAATAAAGCTAATTATTTAGGGTGATGCACTGTCGCTTTATAAGTACTATTTTGAATATCTAGATACTTATTTATAAGATTAAATGTCCCTAAAATGTTATGAATATTAAAACATACCATTTAGTGGAATAATAGTTGTCTTTGGTGGGATTTCAACAAAATACTATATGTCATACCTCGTTGTAACAGAAATGAAATATTATTTCCATGTATAGAATCTTCATACATGTGGAAATATTGTAATGTTCATACATTTACCATGAAAATGAGACTGCATTCCAATCCCTCCACTAATTCATATGATGTCCATGACTTTGCAAAATGTACTTTAGATATTGGTGATGGTCACATTGGAAAACCAAATGATAATGACACTATAATTCAAATTACAACATCATATCTTCTTTCTTGGACTTAAGATCCCATTTCTACAGTTGTATAACATACATACCCCAATTTCTTGGGTAACAATGATGATTTCATTTATCACAAAGACAGTTCTGTCATATCTCAGACTCAGGATATTTTTGAAGAAGTAAATGAGTACATGATTTCTCTCACATGTTCTAAAGGAAATGATTATTTCCGCATAGATTCAGTTTGAGGGGAATGTTTTGATACATACAGGCAAGATAACATCTACACATATGAGATGTTAAATGGTATTACTATTTCGGGGATGACTTCCCACAAAATTATTGTAAAAATTGGGGTTCCTATCATGTTGCTTCGAAATGTGGATCAACATATTGGATTATGAAATAGAACTCCCATTATTATTAAACACATATGTGACCATGTCATCAGCGAAAATTTTTATGTGGGCGTAATTTATGATTTCTTTCATTCATGCCAAGATTAAATATGAAACACTTTGATTTTCAATGGCATTTCAGAAAAAAAAAAAGACAATATCTTTTTATTGTTTTGTATGCAATTAATATCAACAAAGGTCATGGCCAGTGAATCTCCTCTTTTGGGTTACATCATAGAAATATTTTATTTTTTCACGGTCAACTATATATCGTTGTGTCTGGAGGCCCAAGACTATTAGATTTTAAAATAGTACACAGTGATAGTAATCCCAAAATCATTGATTCCATACATAATATTGTCACCAAGGAAATATTTGATAACTTGTGTTAGGTATATTTTACATTTAAATGATTAAATATCATTGTTGGGTTTATTATTCACTGTTATATTTGATTTCATGATTCTCATTATTTCTGAATATGTTCTCTTTGTGAAAAATAATTTGAACAATACAAAGTTTTAAACAAGTCGTGATCAATTACATCTTTGAATGATATCACGCATTCCACTGATGATATATTGAATATACATGTTTGTAATTTCAATTTGTCATGCAACACATAATGTATGTACAACAATGATGTTGTTTCCTTTGATTTGATTCATGGAGATCAACAAGTTAGTTAAATCAGAAAAATAAATATGTTTTTATTACTTTTATAGTATTTTTTTATATTTACTATACAAATAATAATGTAAACACGATATGCCATATTTCAATTTTACACATTCATTGAAAAATTTATTATGCAGGGAATAGAGATACACTGTACTATTCATTGACAACGAATTATATCTAAATTAAAACATGTGATGCATCAAGGATTGCGATATTTTATACAAAACATTAAAATACATGCAAATCAAGGCATCTACTTAGGAACTGAATATTCTTGTTGCATACTGTTCACATAAACAACACATGTCTGCCCATGTGATGAACCACTTACAAATTTCTATTTCTATTTTACATCATTCGGAGACATTAATCATAGATGTGTTCTATAGGAACATATAATAAGGTCAATTTTATTGAGGTTTTCATAATAGATTCTATAATTTTTTAACATTTTCATTTACACAATCATACGACAGAATGGTTTTCAATAAAATAAATGATAGTTTCATTGTTCATCTTTTCTGGTAGGGAGCTTCATTCTTTGAAGAAGATATCAGTGGAACCCTTTCTTACAACCTCTAAATTTTTTCAAATTAAATATTGCCTTTCGGCCTCTAAATGCATTCAATATCTTTATCTTGGGTTCTGATGATTCCAAACACGTGCACTATCTTACCATGAATATTACATCTCAAAAAATCATTTTTGATGATTTCAAATTTTATATTTTTATATCTAATACTGCATATTAAAGTACCTTCTATTAATATTTAATTGTATGTCAAAATAAAATCTATTTTTAAAAACATACCTTTTGAGAACACCGAAGATTGGGTCCAAAAACATAACATAAAGGTACAAAAAAGTTATGTGTTTTGTTATAATATTTTTCGTATTACAGTATGTGGTCAATCATTTTTTCTGACTACATTTTAGGTATCCTTATTACTCTAATTGAATTTTCTAATAGGCTGCAGTACCTTACCAACATCTGGTCTGCAACTAAATATGTGAAGGGAATGAAAAACAATTCATTCTTGTTTAGAAGGATCCCAACATTAATAGTTACAAGGGTTAAATCTTTGATGGTTAAGGTGGAAAGACATGCAATGCAGCTATATTTTTAAATGAAAAAAAGATTTCAACCAATTTTTAGGAGGGTTTTTTACTATGGTTTGTGTTCGGTGGGTGGGTTTCCTCAATTTCTAGATTCCGTTATAAATTCACACCTCATTGTGATTCTGTATACCATCTATTCTTCTCCGCAGATTGAGCTATGAAGACAAGGTTATTTTTATTGCTTAATTTGAATCTGGATACCAATTCACTGTAGGAGGAGATATTTAGCTACATAATTTCAGATGTTTTACATGGAAATGAAGGTTCATGATATTACCTTTTCCACTATCTATAGGTTTATGGGAAGGACACAGTTGGTCAGGGGAGCGAAGAACCATTTTATATCTATATTTTCAGGTAAAAGAATAATTATAGGTTGTAGAACATGGGTTTCTGGTGGGATGGGGAGACTCGGTTGTGGCCATCAAAATGCCACAACCTAGAGCATCGAATATGAGGAAGGCCAGGTATGTACAAACAATTTTCATGTATTTCAAAATTTTAATAAAATAAGAATGTTCATGTTTTCAAGTTCCAGCTACACATTTTTTCCTTACATTAATAATGTTCTTTTATGAAATTTCTTTATATGATATAGTGTTCCTTCAGACGCTTTTTTTCCAACACCACCAACCATGAATACCAATGGATTTATTAATTTAGAATGAAAAATAAATCAAACAACCTAATCCTAATAATTCTTATGCCACCTCTACAAGACTCCATGTCATAGATCCTCCCAAAATACGTCATTGGGGTGACCATTTTCCGATTAGCCAATGTTGCATCAAATAATGCATTCAGTAAGAGGATCAGTCTATATTCCTCTAGTGAATCCATATCATTTTTTTTGTTTCTATGGTGGAGAATAATATATTTGGATTCATTTTTTTATTTAGGTCTGATACAAGATGAGTGGTAATGGGCTTTGGGATGATGTCACTCCGGAAAAACATTGGGTCTTTTGAACTCTGTTAATTTATCATGGAAGATGAAAATGTTGGAGAATATGGGGAAGTAATGGTTAATGAATTATTAGATTCATAAGGTACATTAATAGATCTGTATCCTGAGTGGCTAATCCCAATGAATACAAAAACATTTTGTTGCAGATGAAATTTTTTTTAAAAGGGGAGAAATCAAAATATTAATTGAATCAGATATTCTACAAGATCTATGATGGGTTTCAAATTATTTAGCTATTATTAGGGTACTCATTCTTTACCATTATACCATTTTCATCTCAGTCCTTATAAGAGATCCTATGATGAGATAATTTTGTTTTCATCCTTCATAAACATTAAATTCTATACATATTCCTTGAATGGGGTTGGTTGATGCAGCATTTGGGAGACATTGTGTTCTTTGGACGCATCTGTCTATATAATGGAATGTGCAATGCATTGAGTTTTTTCCTTTTGTTGTTTTCACATGTTGTCTATTACATAATTTTATATCTCAAGGATTGACTTCCCACTCCCACAAATTTTGAACCTTCTATTCCATTTTTTACCACACATTTTTTATTTTAAACATTACCATTATTAATATGAATTACTATTTTTAAAAACTGGAATTCTATTATTGATAATAAGAATTTATATAGTTCCATGTGAATGCATGGGTGGATTACTAGAATTCCTTAAATCCAATAAGTTGTAAAACCCATCTAGGATTTAATATATCACTTTTCAGAAAATAATTAATTGGTTATATGTTCATTGATAATCTTAAATAAAAATTATCCAAAACAATCATCACTACACCATGATAACAATAATTATCTATATATCTTGAATGCAATAATGGTAACCTTACCTTAATTAAAATATCTCATTTCCACTAAATCATTATATCATTTCTTCACCACCATTCAACATATCTTTATAGAAATCATATAATAAATATACTTATATATTTCAGGATTCTTATAACAGAATTGTTAAAATCCAAAACACAAATAATTCATTCATCAAACTTTATTAATAAACCATTACATAGGCTTCACATATTTACTCGATTATACCACTTTCCTAGAATATGAAATATGAAACATGTATTACGGTTCCCCACCTAAGTCTAATCAATTTTCTTGCATTTAATTTATCAATAATGGAAGGACAATGCTTACCTTTCACATGCCATTCATAGTCTCCTTATCTGAAAAAATATATCCAATAATCATGTACATTATATATTATATTCATGATATTTCCCCTTATGAAATCTTTTTCCTTCATGTCTATTCATTCCTCATATAAAAAATTAAATATTAACACAATAACTTTTAGTTATGGCTATTGAATAAAACCAAAAAACATAGACTGAGAAACACTTATCATTGTAGAAAACAACATAATCCTTAAAAATTACATATAGGATGTGGAAAATAATGACACAAACATATTTATTATATGAAAAATTATATTTATCTTATTATATTCATATTGAAATTATTTTTAAAACAATAATTATGTTTCATGAAGAGTTGGGGAATTTCAAAAGAATATCCCTCAGTAGTGTCAAACCATGTGAATAGTAAAGCATGTTGTTTTGTATCAGGTTACACTGAGTTAGGTCCAACACAGTTTGTGGTTATTGTCACATCTAGATATATGTGTTCTATAACCACGTCCACTTGTGTTATCCGATTAAGGATGAATTTCTAGGAATCCAATCAGTCTATCATTCACCTAAATCCATGAAGAATTCAAAAAACCAAACTCATCAACACAATTATCCTTAGAGACATCCTTATAAATATACCTAGTAATATACCTAGTTACCTCACAAAAAAATTTCTCATCATAGTTTCAAATGTTTCAATAATCCTTCCCTCTAGTCCCAACTATAATTTCCCTTGATTTTCAAAAATATAAATCACAATATTTTTTGTTTCATACTTAATAAGATAAAAAATCGGACGACCAATGACAGTTTTACTCTTGTTCCATTGAAATCATGTATAAAATAATCTTACACATTGAATGATATTTAAAGTTTCCTACAATGATTATCCCCTTAGTAATCCTAATTAATACTCATTCTTGAAAACTTGTTTAAAGGAAACATAAGAAAGGGATGAACTCAAATTTTTAGTAAGGTTAAATAAAGGAAATACCTAATAACAACATTAACATAAGCATAATAGAAGATATGAAAAACATTTAATGATCAAACTATTCCTATAAGTGATTCCAAAACATGAATCATGACATAATGGTTGGATGTTCACAAGATATGAATCATAAGTGAATCATGATAATATGACACGAAATCAAAACTATAAGGCCCCAACGATAAACTTCACATAATCTTACGTTAATCAATAATTCACATTAAGGAT
Source organism: Viscum album (assembly GCA_963277665.1). NCBI lineage: Eukaryota > Viridiplantae > Streptophyta > Magnoliopsida > Santalales > Viscaceae > Viscum > Viscum album. The sequence goes on along the minus strand of OY728133.1, from coordinate 480,258,275 downwards.
CTTTTTAGGTTTAGGGTTTTAGGGAATTAGGCCATAACTATTACATTACATCTCAAAAATTACAATGTAAAGACATTTCTCTATCCAATTTTTTTGAAACAAAATAAAACTCCTTAATAGAAAACTAGAAGTAATTTATTGATATAAAATCTACTCGATTTCATACTTTCTATTACCCTTCCTTATACCCGGTGAAAATTTTTCATATACATGGGATGGGAATAAAAATCTTAGGAAGGGTTAGAAAATATTGAATGAAAACATTAGTCCATCAAAACATAAAAATCAATGAAATCATAATTTTCACGCATAAAACATAACATCATTGACATACATCCTCAAATTATTAGATTTATAAATAAATCATTGGAATTATAAATCACAAAGGAAAATTGTGGATTCCATAACATATTAATATATTATCTGTAATGACCCAGAAATTTCTTGGAGAATTTTTTCTTAAATACTTTCGAAATCAACGAGTCTGTAGTTTCTGACAGCGCCTGATTCTGAGACCCGGTGTGCCCAGAATAAATTTTTTAATTTTTTTTCTGGTATGTTCAGTAAACGTACGTGCGGGTTTTTCTATCTTTTGAACCGCTGCTCGGAATTGAAATCTGAGCACACCGATTAACTCACAGTGCTGATATTCATTAAGGTGACCTTTACCGCAGTTTCCTTTGGTCCATTATAGAAGTTTTAATTTTGCGATTTGTAACAAATTAAAATAAAATTGTGGTGTTACATTACGTGTACACAAATTTATTTAATTTATTAAGTTGTGGTTATTTCCTAAAATGGGAAGTTATAGGTGGGGCCCACACCCACATAACCTCCCATGTAAGGATAATGTGTGGTGGGGCCCAAATGACAACTTAACCCCTCAACTCCCCCTTAAACTCCCATGAAACACCCCTTATTAACTCTTAAAACTCTCCACCTCCTCTCATTGAATTTTATACACTTCACCTCCCTTCCCATTTAGTTTTGAAAACCCATATAATTAATATCTTCATTAATTATTTGGCACCTCTTATTCGAATCAATTTGAATTGCTCGACAATTATTCTAAAATTGGGGAGCCTTATTATAATATTTGTGTTGGAAAATATTTTGCTGTGGGAAAACTCTAGAGAATTAGAAGAAAGGTGTTCCTCTCTCGATGAACAACACCATTATTCAGAAAAGAACATCTCCAATGAATAAAGCGGAGAACTTCTCCAATGACGCTTCCTCTTCAGATGCACCCCGACGTCAACAGAATCGACGTTTGTATTCGCGATGCCCGACCTCCGCAACGCTCGTCTTCTGAAGCTCGTTGATGTGCACCGTTATTAAAATTAAGGTTGGGGGTTTATGTTTAATTTTGAAAGAATTAAATTAAAATCTTTTTCAGCGATGTTTTCTTTATTAAAAGGTGGCCTTTGTTATCAATTAACGCGGAGGGCGCGGGCCGAACAAACACGGCCTGACGTCCCTCCGTTGGTTTATTGATTTTTTGTCGAAGGAGACGACGACGTCGGCGATCAGAGGTAATGGCCGCAGCGCGCCGACCACATTCAGAAGAACATCTACCCCCAACCTCGGACCGCTGGGACGAAGAAGAACCGGCCAGTCTCATGACTGGACGGGCTGGAAGAACCAGCCTGCTCAAGCCGGCCGGGCAGGATGACCGTGGTGCCACCATTGCACCGCATTGCGGGGAGAACGCAGACCATATTCTGTGGACCGATTCAGTGGGTGCACCGGCCGACCGACTACCGGCAGGGAGGATGCGGCACCAGTAGGTGCCGTGTGAGAGGAAAGCGGCCCACTATGTGGGCCCCTCGCGCTGGAGAAGACCGACCGACATTGGCCGGCCGGGCAGGAGGGGCGACGCTGCCAGTTTGGGAAACCAAGGGGGGCCCACACTGCTCGGCCAGCCGCAGGCTGGGCCGCCCTCGCCGGGTCGGGCCGCCTGCCTCCAGGTCGGGCCACGCCCCACTGGACCAGGCCGCGCCCCACCAGGGCAGGCCTCGCCCCTCTTGGCCAGGCCGCGCCCCACTCGGCCAGCCCGTGCCCCGCTAGGCTGGGCCGCGCCCCACCAGGCCCGATCGTGCCCCACCAGGCCGGGCCGCGCTCTATCAGGCATGGCTGACCCCCAGCCGGGTCGGACCTGCCAAAATAGATCGGGCTGTCCCACCAACCCACTTGGCTTTCCGGGGTGGTCCCGTTTCACTTAAACGTGAATAACATAAAGACCGCGCGTCCGATTGAAGCGGTGTCTATGGAACTGGGAACCTCAGGAAAAAGAAGTCCTTTTGAGATAATCTATGTGAGTATTGGGAAACTTTTGAAAATGGATGGGTTTGGAATGAGCATAATTCCAACAAGGCCCCTGGAACGGAAAAACTAATAACTCTTAGACCGGGCGTCTGATTGACACACCATCTATCACGTTGGGTTTATTTTGACGAGATGAAGCTTCGGGATAAATAAACATTGGACTTCTTGATAGTATATGTATCGGCCCCCCTTCGCTCGAGGAGCTGACCCTCCCGGAATCGAGTGTGATGTGTGCAGGAACCCTAGAGCTAGTTGCGATTGTGATAACTACTATACTAGAATCCTCTGGGGGTTCGATAGTGACGACTACTGTACTGGAATTCTTCCATGGGTTCGGCAGCGATGACTACTATACTGGGATCCTTTGTTGGTTCGACAGTGATGACTACTGTTCTTGTATCATGTGTGGGTGCGGCAGTTTTGACCTCTGTAATTGTATCATGTGTGGGTCTGACAGAGTAGCTGGTCTTGTATCCTGTGTGGGTCTGACAACATAGTTGTTCTTGTATCTTGTGTGGGTCTGATAGCTTAGATGAATCAGTGACTACATATGATCATCTCTATCTCTATATGAAATATCATTACCTGTGTGAACTAACTCTTGACTTTCAATCATTATCATCAATGTGATTGAATTCTTTCATGTGTGGAGTGGGTTGTGCTTGGGCTCGAGAGTTGGAGCTGAACTGTGATTGATGACTTAGGTATAGGTATGGGCATATACCTCAGTAGAGCTGGATGATACTTCTTGATCGCATTTTTCTTTTGTGTTTTATCCTTCAAGGATTCTAAGAGACCTTCGAGGGTCTCGGGGTCCCTACTGAGTATCGTATACTCACCCCTGCACGAGAAATACCCGTACTACATTATGTTAGATGCAGACGACAGACAACACTGATTGAGGTAGAGACTTGAAGAGATAGATGGTACTCGGAGGTAGAAAACTTGGAGACACATACTCGGAGAAGAAATACGGACCAAAGGTATTGAGGAGACTACTTGTACCCACCCTTCAAGTGGGATTTTCGGAGGATGACTCAGTGGTTTCTATTTTACTTTACTGTAGTTGTACTAGCTTTTCTGTTTTACTATACATACTGTTGGGCTTGTATTTCCGGGCCCCATATTTTAATGAATTACTTTTGTTTACAGTTTTTCTTGGTGATTACTTCAGTTGTGTACTTTGTTGTGTTTGTTTACTTTTATAAAGGCAATGTCTTCCCATTATAGGGATTTACTCCATTGGTTCTAGTCACCAACCCCTGGCCTATGGAAGGCGGGCTAGGGGTAGTCACGATAGGGGTCCCGAGGATAGGTCATGACAAATTGGTATCAGAGGAGTCAGTTCTACCATATAACTCAAGACTCTGATCACTATTTTCTATGAAGCAATAGTGTTAAGAGTATTGAGTGTGGTTTTCAGTACCAGGGAGTCCTGTGTTGGAGCGGCAACCGATGTATCCATACACCAGTACCCTGACCTTTGATTTCCGACTCAGTGCATGAAAACACTGATTTCATGTGTGTTTCAAAAGTAATCATTGTAATTACATTATTTCAGATCACCAGGTATATTGTTTGACCGTGGAACACCTTTTTCATTTCAGGATGGCCTTATGAAGGCAGCCATCTAGGGTTCCGTGTTACATATGAGATGGTAGCCCACAGAGCGACGAGGCCTCGGTGCAAGGCCCCCTCACAGCGGAGGCACCAGTAGTACCACTACCCGCTGGGCCACCGCTACCTCCCGCCCCAGCAGTAGAGAGTGCACACCACCTGAGTGCATTGCATGAGTTCCAACGGTAGGGGATTCCCAGGTTCCACAGAGTGATGGACCCATATGCAGCTGAGGGCTGGCTGGAGGCTATCGTTAGAGTTTTCAGATTGGTAGGGACACCAACTGACCTTATGGTGATTTTTCCACGAGTCTCCTTCACGCTGAAGCAGGTAGATGGTAGAGCCTAATTCTCTAGGAGCAAGATGAGGCATCATTACTCTGGATGGACTTCGAGAGTATCTTCCTCTTGGAGTTTGTTCCAGCCACCCTACGTGAGGTGCTAATTCAGGAGTTACTTCATCTACAGCAGGGCAGCATGATAATAGCTTAGTAGTCAGTGAGGTTCATCGACCTCTCACGCTACTCCACAAATATGGTGCGGGACCTGTTCATCAGGGCCTGAAACTTCTAGTAGGGATTGAGGAATTAGATTAAGGCTTTGATGATTCCCCTCTGCATCCCGATGTAGGTGGGGGTACTGGAGAGAGCCCTTCTAGTGGAGATCTTTCTTGCCGAGCAGTCTCTAGTAGTGAGACCAACCGCAGGGAAACACGTAGCGGAGTATTCTATAGCCAGCAGTAGACAGTTAACGCAGAGGTCCAAGCAGACCAGGCCATCAGGTGGGTGACCTCAGGATTCAGGTTCGGTTGTGAGGGGCACATGAAACAGATCCAACCTTACGAGGAGTAGGCAGTGTTATGCATGTGGCGGGCAGGTCCACATGGAATGTGACTTCCCGACCCGCCCTGAAGACGAGAAAAAGACATTAGAGGGACCACCCAAGCTGAGGCAGTGGTTTAACCATGGTGGTTCTCCAGAAACATGTGGATGAGGCAGAAGAGTTGGCTGAGCAGTGGGTGGTGGATGACGTTTCGAGGCTCTACCACCACCACCACTAGGAGGTCTACCCTGACCAAAGGGATCTATTGGACAGAGATGACCTCAGCTCCAGGCAGTCGAGGACTATGACCACACTGCACCTAAGATGATTCGAGGTACTATCTGTGTCTACTCTACCCTTTCTGCAGTACTTACATACACAGGTGCGAGTCATTATGTTATTGCCGCTTCCCTTTTTCAGAGCTCATAGATTCTGACCGAGCCATTGGCTCGATCCTTATGGCTAGAGACTCTTACAGGAGAAGACTCGATGATTACACACTAGTTCCTGTAGTGTGAGCTTACTCTAGGAGGTGAGGGCTTCGGCTGGGATCTTCTGGTAGCAGCGTCGAGGCCTTATGACATCATCTTTGGTATAGACTGGTTATCTACAGTCCATGATCAGATCGACTATATTAGGCACAAATTGTGATGTGTCCGCATATATGGGACCCGTTTTACCTTAACTGGTGAGAAGGGAGACTTTTGCAGTACAGGATGGACATACATAGAGGAGAGGGCAGCCGATCACACATAAGTGGGATAGTCTCATCCTTGGAGCGGTTGATGTGTGAAGTCCTAGTTTTCATTTTTTTGTTGGATTAATATGCGGATGTTTTTTCTGATGACATTCCAAGACTACCTCATCGTATATAGGTAGACTTCTACCTTAACCTGTACCCCGGGACAGCACTGATATCTACTCCAGCATATTATATGGCTCCCGAAGAGCTTCGTGAGCTAAGGGTACAGCTGGAGGACTTGCATGGAAAGAGATTTATCCAACCCAGTGTTTCACTTTGGGCATCTCGGATTTTGTTCACGAAGAAGGCGGATTGGAGCATGCGATTATGTGTCGTCTACCATCACCTAAATTAGGTGACCATGAAAAAGAAGTACCCACTTCTGAGGATTTATGACCTCATTGATCAGCTTCAGAGATAAATATGGTTCTCGAACATAGACCTTAGGTCATGCTATCACCAGATCAGAGTTTGAGATGAGGACGTGCAGAATATGGCCTTCAGGTGTCAGTATGGTCACTACGAGTTCTTGGTTATGCCTTTTGGAATAAACAATGCTCCAGTAGTTTTCAGAAGTCCCATGAACAGGATCTTCGAGCCTTACCTCGATCTCTTTGTCATAGTCTTCATCAACGACATGTTTATTTACTAGACTACTGAGGAGGAGCATGCCTACCATTTTTGAGTTGTACTGGATACACTCCGAGAGAACCACCTATATGGTAAGCTCTCAAAGTGCCAGTTCTGGATTCGAGAGGTTCACTTCTTGGGACATGTCATCTCGGAGTCTAGAGATGCAGTGGATCTATTGAAGATCGAGGGGGTGCTTGCTTGGGAGCCACCCATGACTGCGAATGAGGTTAGGAGTTTCCTGGGCCTAGATGGGTACTATTGGATGTTTCTGCCAGACTTCTCTAGAGTTACAGCACCGCTTTCAGCTTTGAAGAAGATAGGGAAACCCTTTGTGTGGTCAGGGAGATGCCAGTAGAGCTTTAAGGAGATGAGATAGATATTGACCAGTGCTCCCATCTTAAGGCTACCAGAGGAAGGCGTAGGGTACATTGTTTACTACGACACATCATGGACTAGGCTCAGGTGTGTCCTAATGCAGGAGCAATTAGTGATTGGGTATGGATCACAGTAGTTGAGAAAGCATGAGAAGAAGTACGCTACCCATGACCTGGAGTTAGAAGTAGTGGTATTCTCCTTGAAGATGTGGTTTCACTATCTGATGGGCGATCGCTTTATAGTCTACTCTGACCACCAGAGTCTCAGGTACATATTCTTTCAGAAGTAATTGAACCTGAGACAGCGTCGATGGCATGAGTTCCTCCAGGACTATGTGTTCGAGATAGTCAATACTCATAGGAAGGGGAACATTGTAGCAGATGCTCTTAGGACGAGATCAGGCATTCAGCTGCTGGGAGAGGCAACAAAGTAGCCAGCCACATTGCTGGTATCCTTTGTGGATAGATATGGCGTAGCCTTTCTTTAGTCTCTCACAGTCACTCCTTCACTTCTTCAGCGAGTCAGGGAGGCACAGCATTGGGAAGTGGACTGTGAGACGTGACGTGCTCAGATATCCACAGGGAAGGCACCTGATGGATTTTATGAAGGATGGGTGTATGTCATCATCTTCAGGGGACATACCATGGTACCAGTTTCAGCACAGGAGGAGGTGCTAAGGGATTTTAACAATTCCACCCTAGAGGTACATCCAGGAGTGGAGAAGATGTATCAGGACCTCAGACGAAAACACGGGTGTCCGGGTGTGAAGAAGGTTGTAGCAAAGTTTGTATCACGATGCCTCACCTGTCAGCAAGTGAAGGCAGAGCACCAGGTACCGGCAAGCTTGGTACAGCCCTTAGAGGTCCCAGATTAGATGCGGGACAGGATATCCATTGATTATGTGATGGGGCTTCAACGTACTTCCAGTGGACATGACTATATCTGGGTGCTCGTAGAATAACTCACTAAGTCGGCCCACTACCTACTGATCAAAGATTAGGGCTCAATAGAGAGCTTGGGATGCCTCTACATTCAAGAGATCATACGACTTCATGTTGTGACATCGACAATTGTTTCTGATCGAGATGCTCATTTCACTTCCCAACTATGGAAGGGGCTACATGAGGCTTTTGGGACGTAACTTCTCTTGAGCACCGCCTTCCATCCTCATACGGATGGTCAGACTGAGAGGACCATTCAGACTCTCGAGTACATGCTCCGTGCATGCGTCCTTGACTTTGGTCATAGCTGGGTGGATCACTTACCCTTGGTGGAGTTTGCGTACAACAACAGCTACCACTCCAACATAGGTATGGCACCTTACGGAGCACTGTACGGCTGACCTTGCTCATCACCTCTTTGCTGGACTAACCCAGGGGAGTCCGCACTTGTAGGACCAGAGATGGTTCAGGCTATAACAGAGAAGGTGCAGATCATCCAGGAGTGGATGAAAACTGCACAGAGCATCTAGTAGTCCTATGCTTATAGGAGATGAAGACCACTGGAGTTTGAGGATGTTGACAATGTATTCCTATAGGACTCACCTCGACGAGGTCTACAGAGATTTTTTTGGTTTGGCAAGTTATCTCCATGATTCATCGGACATTTCCAGGTGCTCAGTAGAGTAGGCAAGGTGGCATACCACATGGACCTTCCTCCTCAGTTTCATTGGGTGCATGACATCCTTCACTTATCTCTGTTGAAGAGAGACGTCCACGACCCGACCCACATCATCGATCATGGGGAGATGGAAATCGATGACGTTGAGACTTTCATGGAGGTCCCGGTGGAGATCAAGAATCAACAAGAGTGGGTCCAACGTGGATGGTTGATTCCTCTGGTGTGTATTCACTAGCAGCACGGGAACCTCTAGGAGAGCATTTGGGAGTGGGAGGCTCAGATGCATGCTCAGTACCCCCCATTTGTTCCCCTAGTGTGTTTTGTAGATTTACGAGGATGTAAAGACCTAAGGTGGGGATAATGTAAAGACTCATAAAATTCAAGGAAATTTTTTTCATAAATACTTTGGAATTTTATGAGTCTGTGGTTTTTTACGGCGCCTGATTCTGAGGCCCGGTGTGCTCGAAATCAATTACTGTTTTTATTTTTGGGTACGTTTAGTAAACGTACATGCATGTTTTTTATCTTTTGAACCGGGGCTCGGAATTGAAATCTGAGGGCACTGCTGAACTCACATCGCCAGTATTCTCTTAAGGGGACCTTAACCATAGTTGTGTTTGGACAAGAGTAGAAGTTTTAATTTGGGGATTCGTAACAAATTAAAATAAAATTGTGGTGTTACATTAATTGTAAAAAAATTTATTTAATTTTTTAATTTGTGTTTATTTCCTACAAGGGGATGTTAGAGGTGGGTCCCACACCCATGTAACCTCCCATGTGAGGATAATGTGTTTTGGGGCCCACACGAGATCTTAACCCCTCAACTCCCCCTTAAACACCCATGAAACCCCCCATATTAACTCTTAAAACTCTCCACCTCCTCTCTTTGAATTTTAAACATTTCTCCTCCCTTCTCCTTTAATTATGCTAACCATCTAATTAATATATTCATTAATTATATGGAACCTCTTTTTTGAATCAATTTCAATTTCATGAAAATTATTTTAAAATTTGGGAGCCTTATTATAATATTTGTGTTGGCAAATATTTCACTGTGGGAAAACTCTAGAGAATTAGATAAACGGTGTTCCTCTCTCGATGAAAAACACTATTCTTCAGAAAAGAACATATCAGAAGAAGAAAGCGAATAACTTAACCAATGACTCTTCCTCTTTGGACGCACCACAATGTCAACGGAATTGAAGTCTGTCTTCCGCGACGCCCGACCTCTTCGACGCTTGTCTTCCGCGGCTCATTGATGTGCACCGGTCGTAAAATTGATGTAGGGGTTGATGTTTAATTTTGAAAGAATTAAATTAAAATCTTGTTCATCGATGATTGCTTTATTCAAAGGTGGACTTTTTATCAATTAAAGTGGAAGGAGCGAGCCAAACAAATATGGCCTGACGTCCTTCCATTGGTTTATTGATTGTTTGTCGAAGGAGATGACGACGTCGACGACCGGAAGTAATGGCGGCCGCGCACCAGTCGCGTGCAGAAGAACTGCGGCCCGCAACCATGGATCACTTGGATGAAGAAGAACCAGCCGGTCTCATGACTGGCCGGGCTGGAGGACCGCAACGCAACCTTGGCACCATGCAGCGAGAATACAGTGGCCTGCGTTCCACGGGCCTCTTAGGTGGGCGAATCAGCCGGGTTGAAGGAGGCCGCGACACTCACAGGTTTTGCACGGGAGGAAAACAACCCATATAAATTTAGGTATATGATACATAAGTATATTATAATTAAAACATATTATTGATTATGGGGATGGTACATCGTACGTACACATGAATGATGTGTTCGTTTATTTTTCATATTTAATGGAAAGAAAAGTAAATTATACATATGTATATTAGAATTACAATATATTATCACACTTTATATACCTTAAATACGTTCATTATTTTAATCCATAATACATTCCATGTTTGGCATTAACGAGTCCCATCACTTTGAGTGGTCAGTACTCCGAACTTCCAAAAATAAAAAATTATCATATGTAAACATTATGGAATGCGTAAAGGTATGATTAAAATAAAAAAACAGAATAATATATAAAATTTAAATTTAATATATATAATATATAAATATATTTCCATCATAATTTCAACCACTAATGGGGGTAGGAAAATATTCAATAATCATCATTTCGTGATGTAGCAGTCCATCATCCACAGAAACAGTATGTTCATATCCATTAGAAGGAAGTGTGTGTAAGTGTTGTTTTAATCCATTTCATAACAACATCATAGTATATTCAGGGTACTTGTGTTTTTATTTAATCAAATAATAAAAATATAATAGGGAGTGATGAAGTAAAATATTGGAATGAAAATTTAGAGAAGACGTTGCCTCTTAAAACATGTAACTCCCTTTGATTTGATCCAAAAGGATTTCTGGAATTTCCTTCTGGCTAAGGTAACAATTCTATGAGTAAGGGAGGGATATTGGAAGTTTATTTGTGTAGAGTTTGGGCAACCAAAGGTTCTTGAGTAGTGTGACTAAATGTGTAGGGTGGATGCCTTTTTATAAGAGGTAGGAGGGGAACTTTAGGAATGTTTTTATCTATTATTTTTATTATAAAATGATTTTCAATTTCAAAATGTCCCAAAGTAATTTATATAAAATATAAGTTTCTTTTGAGTTTAAATCCTCTCAAAAAATATGTTTTTGAAAATACTAGGTCAAATATATAACCTTATCATTTATCATTAACACTTAGAAAACTATTTTAACTCTTACCATGTCTTCATTTATATTCATACATATGATTGATAAAATATTATGAAATGCAACTAAAACATCAAGTGGTTAATTAATGAAAATATCATCATTATTGATGTTATTTGGTCGAATATTATTTATTTAGGGACATTACATCATTTAATAATATAGTATTTTTGTTTAAATTACATTTATGTCAATTTGTATCTTATTCATATCCTGACTTTTTAAAAATCAATAAAAACGTGATTCATTCAAGAAAACATTATTCATTCAAATATAACAAGTCATAAACCTAGATAAAATTAGTGGATGGCATTTAATGTTTTAAAATGAATTTATTTTAATATTTACTATCTCATTTATTAAAATCATTCAATAATAAGGTAATCACTACATCATCATTATGTCATAAATATATTTTTTTTATTTGAAGTATAAAAATTATAAATAAAATACAATGATTTAGGAAATATTTTTATATTTATAATTAATATTTATATTCTATTATATCACTTATTTAACCCCCATAAAAATTATTCTATTAAAAAATACCTTCGTAAGTAATATTTTTCTCCACTTTAAATTAATTCATATAAAATATCATTTTCAAATCCAAGTGGGTCCATTATAAGGCCCCAACCTTAAAAATTACTTAATCTTGAGTTATTATAAGATTACACATTGATGATCTTTTCAGGTTTAGAGTTTTAGAGAATTAGATTATAACACATGCATTACATTCCAGATTTAAACAAAGTGGTTACATAAAAGATAGTACTAATTTTTACCATCAATGGTAACATATTTAAAATAAAACATGGATACTTTCTTGACACTTACTTGACACTATCATCTCATCATGTACATTTCTCTTGACCTGTGAAAAACATTTCAAAAACTCGGGATGAGCATAAAAAAGCTCAGTAAGGGATATAAAAGTACGAAATGAAAACATTAGTCCATGTATGAAATCATACTTTACTCATAAAACATAATAATTTTAACTAACCTCATCAAATCATGAATAAATCATAGAATTCATAAGACACAAAGGTAACTTAAGGAATTCATATAATTCTTACGTAGGGAGTAACCCTCATGGTTACGTTTGGAATACCCATCACAGTATATTCCCTAAATCTCTTCAAAGAAACCTTAACGTTTAACCCCTTCACGTTAACCAATGCATTGGAGATTTATATCGGGCTCACCCACCCTTAGTTTATAACGAAACCACCCATCTTCATAACAATACCCAAGAACCATAACAGAATCGTATCACATAAAAGATGAATAAAGTAAACATAAAATTTCCACATTTCAATCACATGATATCAATACAACACATTGATATAATAAAAACATTATGAAAACCATTTTCAATACCAAAATAAAATAAAATTAAAACATGGTATATATTTTTCATTTAAAAAATGTTATTGCTTTTAGAGGAAGCCGAAACGCAAATAATGGTCACGGCGGCAGAGAAGTCGTTGTCGCCACATACATACGACAAAGAAACATTCCTTTTATCTCTTAGTAAAATGCTTCATATAAAAAATATTCCCTTTTAATAATCGTAAATCAAAAAGGGGTTTATACACCGTATAAAATGAATTTGTGTATATATCAAAATATGCCTCAAATGAAAGGAGATAGAGACGAAGTCCATTACCTCGGGTCTGACTTGACTTGATCGTTCATAAACCTCCTGAATAATAAAATTGAGTTAATTTATACTTGATTAAGAACCTTTTTCAAGATCATTATTCATTTTATATCACTTATTACCATGTTATGAACACTATGTAATTATTTAAGATAATAATGGTCGTTTTGTCAATCCTTGGTACTTGAGTCAAAAATAAATTATTTATAATTACAAGTTTTTCATGTGGTAAAATATAAATTATATCCAGAACTATATTTAGATATCATATATATCATATATATCTAGTATATAAATGCATTTATAATATTTCATAACATTTAGTGGTAATAAATGAAATGCACCGTTCATGGAGACGGTAAGCCGTACGTACGCATGAATGCTATTTTCATTTCTATTTCCTATTTAATGGAATTGAATCATAATTATATAATTGTATATTATAATTCAAGTATAATATCATATATAATATCATTAACTCCATCCTTTATATGTCCCACATACGGCATTAACGAATCAAATCACTTTTAGGGGGCGGTAGTCCGCACTTCCAAAAATGAAGATATCGTGTTTACCCATAATAGAAACCATAAAGGCACGACATAGATGAAAAATTCATAAGCTTAAGGAAAAAATTGACATATTATATATCATATATAAATATAGTTACATCTTAATGGCAACCTTTAAAGGTGTTAGAAGAGTTTTGAACAATCATCGTTTCGTGAGGCAAAAATTCACCATCCACGGAAACAGTATGCTCTTTGACCATTATATGTAGGTATGTGTAAGTGTAGCTCGAATAAATCTTATAAAAATATCATAGTATATTTGAGATACTGGTGTTGTCACAAAAGAAATGAATAAAAAGATTTTAGGGGGTTGGAGAAGCAAAATGAAACAGAAGAACATTAGAGAAGTCTTTACCTTTAAATCGGGTAACTCCACTTGGTTTGAACCAAAAGGGTTTCGTGAAGAGCTTTATGCCTAAGGTAAGGCTTCTAGGATGAATATAGGGTGTGGAGAGATAAAATTATCAGAGCTTGGTGGATCCAATGGCTTGAGAGGTGTGTGTAAAGAGGTAGAGGTGGTGGCCTTTTATAAGAGGAGAGGAGGGGCACTCTTTGAATGTTATAAAATGTTACTTTATATTAAAATGATTTTAGGATTTTAAAGAACCTAAAATGATATATTTCTAGGATAAGGTGATAAGGGTTAGAAATATACTCATACAATTGGTCTTTGACAAGTGTAAATCTTATATTTTACATTATCTTTTCATTTTATTTAAATTGTTCATTAATGAGGTAATTGCTGCATCATCATGATGTCATAAATAATTTAATTTATATAATTTCTAAAAATTATAAAAAAATACAATGTTGTAGGAAATGTTTTTATCTTTCCTATGAATATTTATAGTCCAAGAGATAATTTATGTATACAAAATTAAAAATATTTTACTCCGGTGATACATTCTTTAGTGATATTCTCGTTTCTTTAAAAATAAAATGATAAAATGTCACTTTCACCCAAATGTGATTATATGGGGTCCCTAAGTTTGGCACAAGGCATCCCATGGTCTCCCATTACCCATCCAGTAGCATTAGGACAAATTTTGGGGTCATTGTTTATTATTATGATATTATTTTATTATCCTTAACTACCTGATTACTAATTAATCAAGATAATTAATGATAATTACCGTCGTTAATATTCATAATGTCCTAAAACAAAAGAGTCATAATTACATAATTTGGACCTTATGATTCCATATATGGAATCGAGTTTACCAAATTCCAAACATATAAAATTCAATAATTAATTTAAAAATAATTACCGTTGTCAAAACAAATTGTGGGTTTTTTTGAAACAATATCTATGAAAAGATTGACACTTGTTTATGCCCAATTCCAAAGTGAAAATAATTATAATGAAACCCATTGGATTAAATGGTAAAAATATATTCTAATTAAACATTAAAAACAATTAAAAAGATAATCTAACCATATAATTAAATTAGATGAAAAATGTAGTTTGGATGTAAAATGCAGTATTTTTCACTGTTCATTATAAAATGAACATTGTAAGAAAAATACCAAAAATTTATCCTAAGTAAATTTCAATGTCCCAATAATAATGAATAAGTTTATTTTGACAAATAGATCTTATATAATTGTCAAAATATAGATTTAAAAATGGTTCACCATCAAAAGGGGGTAAAACAATCTTTTAAAATTATTAGAGAATTCTATGCATATGATTGAATTTATTCTCATTTTAAGCCTTAAAACACTATCTAATTCATAAATAGATATAGATAATAATATCTATTATTCATTAATAAATTGGAATGTTACATCTTTCCCCCCTTTAGAAAATTGTGTCCCCTAATTTATTTACTTATCGAATAAGTGGGGTATTTATCTCTCATTGCATTTTTCGATTCCCATGTTGCCTCTTCAATCATGTAGTTTTTCCACAAAACCTTTACATGATGAATCACCTTATTCCATAACACTTTCTCCCTGCGGTCAAGAATCTGGACCGGTTGTTCCTCATAAGATAGATTCTCTTCCATTTGAACTACCTCTGGACTCAAAACATGAGATGGATCTGGCATGTACATCCTAAACATTGAAACATGAAAAACATTGTGTACCTAAGATAAACTCAGAGGTAAAGCCAATTGGTATGCAACTAATCCAACTCTCTCTAGAATTTCATGTTGTCCAATGAACCATAGACTCAACTTTACTTTCTTACCAAATCGCATCACACATTTCCATGGTGATACTTTCAGAAAAACATGATCACCTACCTAAAAAGAGAGATCCTTCCTCCTATTGTCTGCATAACTCTTCTGGCTGCTCTGAGCTGTTATCATGTGTCTCTGTATCAGCTGAACATTTTCTGCCAACTCTTCTACCAATTCCAGTCCCATTAACTTCCTTTCACCCAATTCATTCCAAAAAGTTGGAGTTCGACACCGCTTCCCATATAATGCCTCAAATGGTGCCATCTGTATACTGGAATGAAAACTGTTATTTTAAGAAAACTCAACCAAAGAAATATGTTGGTCCTAACTTCCTGGATAATCCATCGAACAAGCACGTAGCATATCCTTCAATGCATTAATCGTTCGTTCTGACTACCCATCTGATTGAGGATGAAAAGTTTTGCTAAAATTTAATTCAGTACCCAATGACTTCTAAAGTCCTTTCAAAAGTTAGAAGTGAACCTGGGATCACGGTCAGATACAATGGAGAGAGGAACTCCATGTAACCTGACTGTCTCATTGAGATACAAACAGGAAATTTGATCTAGATAAAACGTATCTTGTATATCATGGAAATGAGAAGATTTAATCAAGCGATCAACAATAACCCAGATTGAATATTACCTCGAGGTGTCTTCGGCAATCCCACAATGAAGTCCATGGATATATTCTCCCATTTCCACTATGGCCCTGGAAAAGGCTGAAGCATCCCTTTTGGTAACTACCACTCTGCTTTAACCTGTTGACAAGTCAAACACTTCATAGTAAAATCAGAAATATCTCTTTCAATTCCATCCAACCAGTAATACACCCAAAGATCTCTATACATCTTAGTACTTCCTGGATGAACTGAAAACGGAGAACTATGAGCTTCACATAATAACTCTATCTTCAACTTTGAATCACATGGCACACACAATCTCTTCCCAAATCTCGAAACAAAAGAATTATCAATGTTTAATTCATGCAACTTACCCTTCTGAACCAGCTCTGCCTTTTTCTGCAACTCACTGTCTTGCTTATGTGCTTGCTTAATTCTGTCTGATAGAGAAGATTTCACTGATACCTGAAACAAATCAGAAGGACATCCTGCACCAAAAACTTCTATGCCAAAGTTTATCAAACACTTAACCAAAGGATCATGTTCCAAATTCAACATTGTTAATGAATAATTACATTTTCGACTCAAAGCATCAGGCTGTTTATTTTATTTTCCCGGATGGTAATAAAATGTACAATCATAATCATTGATTAATTCTAGCCATCTCCCCTGTCTCATGTTCAATTCTTTCTAAGTGAATATATACTTTAAACTTTTCTGATTAGAATATATTTCACATTTTACACCATACAAATTATGCCTCCAAATTTTTAGAGAGAAAACAAAAACAACTAATTCCAAATCATGTGTAGGGTAATTTACCTCATGAATTTTCAACTAACATGAAGCATAAGCAATTACCTGATCATTTTTCATTAGGATGCAACCTAGTCCATTCAATGAAGCATCATTATAGATAAAAAATCCCCATTTCTAGAAGGTAGTTCCAAAACTGGAGCATTCACCAATCTTCTTTTCAGTTCTTGAAAACAATCATCACATTCTTTTTTCCAGATAAACATAACACACTTCCGAGTTAGCTTAGTCATTGGACTAGATAACCCAAAAAAATTTATAACAAACCTTCGGTAATAGCCTGCCATCCCAAGAAAAATACGAATCTTGGTTACATTAGTGGTTATTGGCGATTCTTCAACAACCTTTGTTTTTTTAGGATCAACAGTTATCCCATATTTAGAAACAATGTGACCAAGGAATGAAATTTTTTTCAACCAAAACTCACACTTTCTAAATTTCCCATACAAATTATTTTCATTTAAGGTTTGAAAAATAACCCTTAAATGACTCTCATGCTCCTCTTTACTTTTAGAAAACACCAAAATATCATCAATGAAAACAACCACAGACATATCTAATAACTCATGGAAAATTATATTCATAAGGTCCATGAATACAGCATGTGCATTGCTTAGCCCAAAAGGAATAACTAAAAATTCATAATGGCCATATCTTGTACGAAATGCGGTCTTCAGAATATCTACTTCCATTACCTTCACCCGATGGTACCCCAATCTCAGGTCAATCTTTGAAAACAACTTAGCTCCCTGGAGCTGATCAATCAAATCATTGATATGAGGCAAATGATATTTTTTCTTAACAATGATGTTATTCAAGGATCTATAATCAATTAAAAGTCTCATTGGACCATATTTATTTTTAACAAATAAAACAGGAGCACCCCATGGTGATGTGCTTGGTTGATTGAAACCTTTCTCTAATAAATCATGCAATTGCTCCTTCAACTCTAAATGTTCAATTTGAGCCATTCGATAAGGGGGTTTTGAAATTGGCTAAGAATCAAGAACAAAGTCAATAGTAAACTCAAATTCCCGATCTGGTATTATTCCTAGAATCTCATCAATAAAGACACCAGGATACTCATTTACCATTGGCACATCATTAATCTTAACAGTTCCCTTGTTTTCAACAATATGTGCAAGGTAACATTCATTTCCATTTTTTACATGTTTCTCGGCCTCTTGATATGTTATCAATAGTAAGGGTTCATTCTTGTACACAAACTGAAATTCTTTCTGAAAATAAACCTCTTTAAATCTAAAGTCAATCTTAGCATGGTAAATAGAGAGCCAGTCCATACATAGGATAACATCAAACTCTACTAGAGGTAAAGAAATAAGGTTTGCAAATAGGTTCTTTCCACAGATAAGGATATGAAGATTCTTGTAAATTATTTTTGCCTCAATATTTCCCCCAGTTGTTTTTACCACAAGTTCAGGAGTCATTTCTGGAGATGGAATTCCCAATTTACTAGAAAATTTTTCAGAGATGAAAGAATGTGTAGACCCTGAATCAAACAACACACTTGCATAATCTGAAAAACAAACAATGTACCGGATACCACTTCATTTGATGGCGCAACATATGCTGAAGTAGTTATAAAGGATTTCACCACCACTTTCTGCTTGTAGTCTAACTGCTTCCCATCACTCGAGCTCTTTGTTGGACACGCGTTTGCATAGTGACCCATCTCATTGCACTTAAAACATTTCACTAACTATAAATCAAATTTGGTATTACCATCACCCTGATCTTTTTTAGTACAATAATGATCCTTATGTCCCATCATAACACATCGGTAGCACTTTCCAGAATTCATAAGACATTCCCCAACATGCCTTTTACCACAGTTATCACTAACTGGAAACTTAGTTTTCTTACCATTAGAACTTTTAGAAGAATTATTCCCTTTCTCTTGTCACCTTGTTCTCTTCTTATATTGGTTGTTATAGAACAATTTATCATCAAGAAACTCAATTTCTACCTTCTCAGCACATCAAACAAGCTTTTCATAAATTTTGAACTCACAAGAAGCAAATGCCCTTCAATATTTTGGCATCAATCCTGAGTAAAAATGATTGATTTTACTATCAAGGTCTCAGATAAAATTTGGAGCATACCTTGCCAGTAGAGTGAACCATTATTCATAAGCATCCACTGAGTCTTCCTCTATCCTCAATTCCATGAATTGTTTTTCCATTCTATGTCGAACATCCTTAGGAAAATACTTCTAAAGTAACATACCGTTGAATTCATCCCAGTCGAGATAATCAATCTCATCAGCATCCCTGATATTTTTAACCATCGACCACCACTCATCTGTTTCACCCTCAAAAAGGTAAATAGAAAGACTATCCTTTTGATTGTCTGAACACCCCATGACATCAAAAATCTTCTCCATTTCTCTAATCCTCCCTTCAGCTATGACAAGGTCAGATGATCCCTTGAATGATGGGGGATGTTGCCTCAGGAAATGTTCCACCACTGACATGTTCCTCTGCAGTTGATCTGGTTGATCTCATGCATGGATACCTCCAGCATTTATCGCTTGAGTCAACTGCGCCATTACTGTAACAAACTATTCAGTTCCAATTCCGACCATTTCTGGATGCTGATTCAGTAGGTCGTTTCCTTATATATTCCTTCCTAGATCTGCTTCCTTGTTTCCTCTACAGAAAACCATTCTGAACAAACATGTCTTAGATGAAGCAACATGGTAATATTCAAATGCTATATCATTTTAATTTGACCATTAGAAAATATTTTAGGATAATCATTTAATATAATTTTAACTCTTAATGTTATCTAAACCGTCCTCTGAAACCAACTATAAGGCCCCATCCTTAAACATTAATTAATCTTGAGTTATTATAAGATTACACATTGAGGATATTTATAGGTTTAGAGTTTTATAGAATTGGATAATAACATATGCATTATATTATAGATTTAAACAATGTGGTTACATAAAATATAGTACTAATTTTTTCCATAAATGGAAACATATTTAAAATAAAACATGGATTCTTTCTTGACACTTCCTTGATACTATCATCACATCATGTACTCTTCCCTTCACCTGTGAAAATCTTTTCAAAAACACGGGATGAGCATAAAAAGTTGAGTAAGGGATATAAAAGTACGAAATGAAAACATTGTTCCATGTATGAAATCATACTTTACTCATAAAACATAATCATTTTATAATACCTCATAAAATCATGAATAAATCATAGAAATCATAATACATAAATGTAACTTGAGGCATTCATAACATTCTTACGTAGGGAGTAACCATCATAGTTACGTTTGGAATACTCATCACAGTATATTCCCTAAATCTCTTTGGAGAAACCTTAATGTTTAACCCATTCACATTACCCAATGCATTAGAGAGCTATATCAGGTTCACCCACCCTTAGATTATCACAGAACCACCCATCTTCATAATAATTCCCAAGAACCATAACATAATCGTATCACATAAATCATGCATAAAGGAAACATACCATTTCCACATTTCAATAATAAAATATCAATACAACAAATTGATATAATAAAAAAAATTCTGAAAACCATTTTCAATACCAAAATAAAAGAAAAGTAAAACATGGTATTTATTTTTCATTTTTTTAAAAAAAGTTATGTCTTTTAGAGGAAGCCGAAACTCAAATAATGGTCACGACGGTAGAGAAGTCGTTGTCGCCGCATACATACGACAAAAAACATTCCTTTTTTCGTTTAGTAAAACGCTTCATATAAAAAAGATTACTTTTGAATAAACATAAAATTTAAAGGGATTTATACACCATATAAAATAATGTTGTGTATAAATCAAAATATGCCTCATTGAATGCAGATTGAGATGATGTCCTTTACCTCGGGTCTGACTTGACTTGATCGTTATTTAACCTCGTGAATAATAAACATGAGTTAATTTCTACTTGATTAAGAACCTTTTTAAAGTTCATTATTCCTTTTATATCACTAATTGCCATGTTATGAACACTATGTAATTATTTAAGTCATTAATGGTTGTTTTGTCGATCATTGGTACTTGAGTTAAAAATAAACTCATTATAATTACAGGTTGTTCATGTGGTAAAATATCGATTATATCCCGGATTACATTCATGATGTAGATATCATATATATCATATATATTCAGTATATACATTCATTTATAATATTAAATAACAATTAGAGGTATGAAATGAAATGCACCGTTCGTGGAGATGGAAAGTCGTACGTACGGATGAACGCTACTTTCATTTCTATTTCCTATTTAATGGAATTGAATCATAATGATATAAAGGTATATTATAATTCCATTGTAATATCATATATAATATCATTAACTCCGTCCTTTATATGTCCCACATATGGAATTAACGAATCAAATCTATTTGAGGGGGCGGTAGTCTACACTTCCAAAAATGAAGATATCGCGTTTACCCATAATGGAAACCATAAAGGTATGCCATAGATGAAAAATAAAGAAGCTTAAGGAAAACATAAAAATATTATATATCATATATAAATATAGTGACATCTTAATGGACACCTTTTACAGTGTTAAACGAATATTGAACAATCATCGTGTCGTGAGGCAGAAATTCGCCATCCACAGAAATAGTATTGTCTTTAACCATTAGATGTAGGTGTGTGTAAGTGTAGCTCGAATACTTCTTATAACAATATCCTAGTATATTGGAGACACCTGTTTTGTTTCAAAATAAATTAATAAAAATATTTTATGGGGTTGGAGAAGCAAAATAAAACAAAAGAACATTAGAGAAGTCTTTACTATTAAATCGACTAACTCCTCTTAGTTTGAACCAAAAGGGTTTCTTGAAGAGCTTTCTTCTTAAGGTAAGGCCTCCAGGATGAAGAGAGGGATGTGGAGAGATAAAATAAATAGATCAGGTCTGAGACAATGGTTTGATAGGAGTTTGTAAAGAGTTATATGTGGGGTCTTTTATAAGGGGACAGGAGGGGCACTCTTGGAAGGTTATAAAATGTTACTTTATATTAAAATGCGTTTCTGATTTAAAAGGTCCCACATTGATATATTTCGAGGATAGGGTTATAAGGGTTCGAAATATACTCATACAATAGGTCTTTGAAAAGTTTAATTCTTATATTTTACATTATCATTTCATTTTATTTAAATCGTTCATTAATGAGGTAATCGCTGCATCATGATGATGTCATAAATAATTTAATTTATTTAATGTCTAAAAATAATAAAAAAAATATTATGATGTAGGAAATATTTTTAGATTTCCAATTACTATTTATAGTCTAAGAGATAATTTATGTAGACAAAATAAAAAATGTTTTACTCGGGTGATACATTCTTTAGTGATATTCTCCTTTCTTTAAAAATAAAATGATAAAGTGTCACTTTCACTCAAAAGTGATTCCATGGGGTCCCTAAGATTGGCACAAGGAATCCCATGGTCTAAAATGACACAACCAGTATCATTAAGATACATTTTGGGGTCATTTTTATTATTATGATATTATTTTATAATCCTTAACTACTCGATAACTAATTAATCAAAATAATGAAAAATAATTACCGTCGTTACTATTCATAATGTCCAAAAACCAAAGAATATTAATTACTTAATTTGGAACATATGATTTGAAATATTGAATCCATTTTACCAAATTACAAACATAGAAATTTCAATAATTAATTTAAAAATAATTTCCATTGTCAAAACAAATAGCAGGTGTTTTTGAAACAATATCTATGAAAAGCTTGGCACTTGTTTATGCCCAATTCGAAAGTGAAATTAATTATAATAAACACCATTCGATTAAACGGTAAAAATATATTCTAATTACACTTTAAAAGCAATTAAAAATATAATCTAACCAGATAATTAATTTAGATGAAAAAAAATTCTTGATTTAAAATACAGTATTTTTCACTATTCATTAAAAATTGATCATTGTCAGAACAATACCAAAAATTTATCCAAAGTAAATTTCAATGTACCAATAATAAATAATAAGTTTATTTTGAAAAATAGAGCTTATAAAATTGTCAATAGATATATTTAAAAATGGTTTTCCATCCAAAGGCGGTAAAATAATCATTTAATAATATTAGAGAATTCTATGCTTAAGATGTGATTTATTCTCATTTTAATCCTTTAAACACTATATAATTCATAAATAGGCATAGATAATACTATCTATTATTAATTACATACTTGGGATGTTACATCCACGGGGTCCCAAAATTGACCCATTGATGATCATGGTCAAAACGTATATAGTAAAATAGTATTAAGAAAAATGTTAGGGTAGTTTTCTATTACTATAATATTATTTGTTACCCTTATTTAACAGATTTACACTATAACCATGGAAAAAAATATAATTACAAATGTTACTATTCATGATTTCTAAAAATAAAAGGTACCTATTTACAAAATGATGACCTCCTAATTCAAAATATGGAATCAATTTTATCAAATTCATAACATAGAATTTGTAGTAATTAATTTGT
This sequence comes from Viscum album, assembly GCA_963277665.1. Classification (NCBI taxonomy): domain Eukaryota; kingdom Viridiplantae; phylum Streptophyta; class Magnoliopsida; order Santalales; family Viscaceae; genus Viscum; species Viscum album. The sequence continues at coordinate 480,235,018 of OY728133.1, read as the reverse complement.
AATTAATTCCCATTGTTAAAACCAAAAAGTGGGTTTTCTAAAATGTAATAACTATCAAATGATTGATATGTGTTTATGTCATATTTCAAAATGAAATTACATTAAATATACCAAATTGGATTAAATTATAAAAATTTAATCCAATTTCACTTTAAAACCAATTATATGTAAAATATAACTATAAAAATAAATTATATGAAAAGGTAGTTTGGACATTATATGCAGTATTTTTCACTATTCATTAAAAAACTGAACTTCATTAGATAATAATCAAAATTTCAACAAAAGTAAATTTTTATGTTCTTATTATATTTAAGAATTTTATTTCTTCCAAATATAACATATAAAGGTGTCAAAAAAATATATTTAAAAAGGGTTTTCCATTAAAAGGTTATAAAATAGACTTTCAAAAATATTAGAGAATTTCATACTTAAAATGAGATTCACTATTATTTTAAGCATTTAAAATTTATTGAAAAATTGTAAAGATAAATAACCAACATATATAATAATATTTTAGTTAGTTTTTTTCATTTCACCCAATACGACGGCTAGGCGTTATCTTCAGTTTAAAATAATAATAATATATTATTATTTTTCTGTATAACTCAATGTTCTGTGCAATACAGAATTTCGAAGACATGTCGTTGCATGTTGAGTATGATATCATAAAATGAATCCCCATTATTGTGAAAATTATATATTATTCATAAGTATTAATAAAAATGAAAAATGTTTATTCTATAAATACTAGGGTCGTTACAATAATTGTGAAATAAGACTTGGAATTTGGGTCATACACATAAGCATATAAATGATTCTATTAAGGATACCTACAAATACAATTATAATGTGTTAGTATTGGCATACAACCCACATACCTTTATATTTTAAGGATTGCGTCACAACCTCTGTACATATTAGTTTGTGTGCTTGGGCTACGACCCACTTACCCTTTTTATTTCAGTCATGGGATACAACTTGTGTTCCTGTGAACATTTAATTATAGGACACTACTCGTGTACCCTATTACATTGAGGGTTGGGATACAACCCATATACCCTTTTACTATTATGATTGGGCTATAACTAATATACCCTTTTACCTAAAATATAACTTACCATTAACCAATACATTTTAGGGAGATATAGGCTCCACACATCTCATAATAAATTCATTCATAGATAATCCATAAGATAATAAAACATTTAACATATCCTAAACTATAAAAATATATTGGTTTAATAAAAAAAATAATAACACTTGAAATTAAATGGGTATCATCAACATTTCATCTAATCAATACATTTGAATAATATATAGGTTTCTTAATAAATTCTTTAAACCAATACACATACAAATAATAATATTTCAAAATAATATTACCCATTGAAGAGAAATAAGTTCCATAAGAATCATTATATCAAAAGATAATCACTTTATGAGTTAATATGAATGTATCCTTCGAATCATTTCCTAGAGGTGTATGAGTAACATCAACGAATGTCATCTTAAATTGAAAATAATTTGATATATTGTTAAAAAAAATTAATTGAGGAAAAAATATTTTGTAATTTGTAAAATATTCTTTAAAACATAATACCATTTGAAAACAATTTTCATAGATAAAAAATTTCAAATATATAAATATTTCTTGAAATCATAATGAAAATCTTTTCCATTGAAAATATATAAAATAATCATGAAATAATCTTTTAAAACATTTTTCTTAGAATATAACAATAAATCAATGAATTTAAAAAATATTAGGAAAACATTTTCCTAAAAATTAGTTTGTAATATTATATATTATGCCTAAATATAATTAATGTCATAATCCTGAGTAAATATATACATCCAAAAAATTCCTTTTTAACTATAAAATGATTAGAAAAGTGCCTATACTAAAAAATAAAAAAAGATTAATTTTTCAAAAACATTTTGTTTAATTGGTAAAACACGTGTATAAAATTATTGTAAATACCATAAAATATTTTTTGAGTATTATATGAAAATATTTATAAAACATAGTTTTAACGGAACACAAATTTCCAACCGAAAATGGAGTTAAACTTGGACATTATAAAAAACAAATTACTTATCATATTATGTAATAAAGTGTGAAAAAATGATATCATTACATAGATATAACAATAATAACCAAAGTATTAGAAAAATAAATAAGTTTCATGAGATATTTATCATTATATTTCATCAATGAGAACATAATCATAAACAATCTCGTCAAACAATGAGATTATTTAAATAAACTATTACCACTACTTTACTATGAATCCTACTCCACATGTAAGAAAATGAAATTTCATGGAGCATATAAATATAATTATAGAACAAAAATAATGATATAAACATTCAAAGTTACTATATAAAACTCATATAAAAATATAGGTTCACAACATGGCATGTGTCCCATAGACGGAAAATTGAGATGAAATTACTTTACCGATATGGTTATTTTTGAAACATTCATACCTTAAGAGAATGATCATAAAATGGACTTATAGATACCCATAACATTAGTTTTAATATTCAGATATTACATTATTGGTATGTATATATAACACAAAAATAAATTACTGGTGTATACAAATTTTTTCTCATGGAAATAGAAAGCTAGATGAGATTTCATTACATTTTGTCTGGACTCTCTAAAAATTCTCAAAAAACACATATAAAATATTTATAAGTTTTTTATACATATTATATTGAAAAATATTCTCATATACCATACCATATAATGTTTAATTTTTACATTATACAATCATGTTATTAATAATTACTGTCTATGTTTTCTCTTTGGGAAATATCTACTCTGTTTTTTGCATTTGTCCAAATTAGTTATAATTGTGGTCCTCATACATATATAATTATTTAAAAAATGTAAAACATAATCTATAAGAATTTTATAATATATATATATATATATATTTACAATAATATATAAAATATAAAAATATGAAATGTAATACACCATTCATGGAGACAATAGATTGTATGTACGCACAAACACTATATTTAGAAGAAAATAAGGAAAAATTAATATAATTATATATAAATTATATAATGTATAGATATTATGTAATATTTATCAGATATGTTCACTAAACCGAACCATAATACATTCCATGTAGTTTGTGAACGAATCAAATCACATTGTGGGTGTAGTAATAAACACTTCCTAAATGAAATTATAGTATTTGCACAACATGAAAAAAGATGGAGGTTTGATTTATAATATATATATAAGTATAAAATCATATTATATATAATTTTTATCACATATAATAAGTATGTCTATTACAAATCCTATCTATTATTGGCGGTAAAATTAAAACGAATAACTTTTTTTTGTGAGGCGATAGTTTTCTGCACACAAGAACAGTATGTTCATTACCTGTGAGAAGAATGCTTGTGTAAATGCAGGTTTAAAGCTAAAAATATCCAAAATATAAAAATATTTTTGGTACTTCAGTTATTATATGAGAATTTGAAAATATTAATTTAGGTTGTGGAGAATGAAAATAAACAATGGAGCATGAGGAAGGATGTTACCTCGCCTTTGAGTCACTCCTATTGGTTATCACTAAAGAGATTCCATGGTTTTATTTATTCCAAAAAAGATAATTCAAGGAGAAATGAAGTTAACATGGTAATTAAATTGGGTAGATCTTGTATGATATTATGCATATTGAGTGGTGTGAATATGTGAGAGTTTTGGTGACTTTTATGGGGGAGTGAGAGGACACACGTGGTATATTTTAAAAGCATTGTATACTCCCCAAATAATAATTATTCTCAAAGTTTACCATTGGTCAATTTCATATCTATATAGGTGGATAGGCAGAAATATTTCAATCAAATGAATTTTTTACATGTTTATATGTCGTTTTCCCCTCAATATTATGGTTTTGTCTTTTATTAAGAATAACTTTACCTTAATCATTGTAATTAATTTAAATCAATTTCACTAATTTTTATGGATATAAATTTATTTTATATTAAAATAATGTTAATATAATTCTAATAAAAAACATACCTCTATGGTTTTTGAAATTCAAAAATTGAAAGGACTAAATTTTGTTTCATATTAATCTCTGAGATATAGTGAGAATGAAGGTTTTTAAAGTGAGAATGTGCACATGTCCATTAACAATTTTTTGTAATTTAAACAAAAAAGTATTCCAATAAAATTAATTGGATTAATAGATGTATAATTGTTTTATTGTGACTTTAAAACCAACATAAAATATAATTTGACTATAAAAATAATTTATTTGAAAAAGTAGTTTTTAATTAGAATTTTGTATCTTTCATTATTCATCATAAATTTTGTTTTAAAAAAAATACATAAATTTCACCCCAAGACATGTTTTATATTGTGATTTCAAAATGAATGTTTATTTTTTCAAATTAAAGTAATTAAATTGTCTAAAATTAATTTTATTATTTTTCATAGAAATGCATAAATTGTGCATTTTTTTAAGAAAATAGTATTCTTAAACATATAATGACTTTTAAAGAAAATTATATTTTCTGTTATCAACATTATAAAATACATTTGAAAATTAGTTATTAATAAAAAAATTACTAAATATATTTTCTAGATAATAATTATATTTTTAAATAATTAAAAAAATAAAATGTTATTTTTCATAATCATAGTGTAGCGTGTAGGGAACATCAAGGAAGTGTTGCATATAACATAACACAAGTGGGTTTTTCGTATAGTGCGGATGGTTTTGTGTTGTATGGAGAATAATATGAGACAATAGTTTCGGTTGATAATTTTATGCCTCTGTTGTGTGTACCACAAGCCAAGTAGGTGATGCATGTAGAAAAATCTATGTCATGTTGGGTGTACCACCAGCCATGTTGGTGTTTTGTATAACATAAAATTTTCATGAGGAATAGTATAATGAAATCGTAACATGGTTTAGTGTTCATGGAAAAAATTATGATGTTCATTACAATAATATAAGTTATTATAGCGTTTTATTAAATGAAAAATATCTACAATAGATTAAAATAAATAAAAAAATATGACACAAAATATTGGGGTGGTAAATTTTAGATCCACACTTAACACATCGAATCTAACCACCATTCCACACAAACATATTATGGGAATACTTCATTCTTCATGGTTTTATTTATGGTTTCCATAAAATGGATTTCCATTGATCTATATGCAGCCCAAATGAGTTTTTATCATGTTATTGTGCTGCTGATTGTATCATGTTTCATCATTGGTAATCCAGTAATATGTGGAATGACCAATATCCCTAAAATCAACCTGAAACATCTTCTGGTCATTGATCTATTCATCTCATGAAAATAATTCATGAAACCATGGTTTTAAAGAGGATGTACCTAAAATGAATATATCGATCAATGCCCACATATCCCTTTGGTGAAGAATTGAATTAACATGTGGAGGAAAAGCATAAACGCTGTGAAATAGTCATTTATCGTGTTTTGATGGATAAAAAATTACAAGGATTCATAGGGTGAGAAACATGGAATATCAGGAAATAATTTAACAATCAATTAAAAACTCATACATAAGAACATATAATGTCTTGGTTTTTTCAAAAAAGAAGAGAGAAATTTCAACACTCTAAATTTACTAAACAAATTGTGGAATAAAAAAATTTTATTCCTAACTCAATTATGATCTTTCATAGATGAATAATTTTCATTCTAATGAATAAGAGAAGTCATTGAATTAACTTCTCCATAAATCATTAGGATCTTCAGCTTCATTTTCATTTGTTTTTGATTCACCAATGGTGGTGGAATAATAATCCTCCCAGCGATAATAGGTTGATACATCTATACCTATAGATCCTACAGATGATGGATTTTATATAGGGAATTAGGTTTAGGTTGTTTGATAAAATAAATAGTTTTAATTATTTATTTTAATTAAATTTTCCATCAATGATCATTTTATCTGAACTCCCCAAACAAACCAATTTTAGTTTACACCATGGGTAATATTCTTGTTCCAGATTATACTGTTGTCTAAATTTTTTTACTTTTGACATTATTTAAAAGGATTTATTCTATAATTTCCTATATTTATATATCCCTCCAAATTTTGAAAAGTTGTTCAATGAGTTTTTTTCCCCGAATCAGTAGCCACAATATGACTTCTCAAAATACATTTCATACTAAAACAAATCATTAAAAAGGATAATAAAACATCCACTTGAGAAGAGTAATGTGGAAGTATGATGATCATTTGAAATAACACTTACTAGTTTTCCTTGTAGGAGAAATTTTATAGGATGGGAAAACATATTCTTGGATGAAAAAATAAATCCCATGAAATGATAGAGACTAATAGAGAACATTGTAATGAGAATGTTAACCAAAAAAATAATAAATATTTGATGGGTTAAATGATTATTTATTTCTTGATATGAAAATAAAACATTTATTGTATTTTATTAAAAATAATATTCCCATATATGATAAAAAAAATTACTACATTATCTTTTAACATATGGTAATATACTAACATGATAAGTATAGTTTTAACCATTAATAAATTTCCACCACGAACTCATCTTTTTCTCCAAATTATGAGTTTGGAAGGAGAATTTTTCTATCCTGAAGAACAATAATTACCTTATTGGGATAAAAAAATCAAAATTATAACAACTTTATATTCGTATTGCATTTATAAAATAATAATAACCAAAATGGTTAGTATAAGATAAAATAAAATTACATATAGAATAGAACATTATATGTTGAAAAACATATTTAATCTCCAAAAATCCAAAGTAATACCTAGATATTAAAAAAAACATTTAATAATTTATTAGACATAATATTACTTCAAAATATTATATACTATAATTGAAATCCAAAATCGAATAGGGATTTTATCACATAGTATTTCATGCTAAATTTAATATTTATAATCCAAAATAATATCTTTCTCTATGAATATGTCATTCCAAAAATGATATTTTTTAAATCACATTATCTCAATGATTTTCTATCATTTCAATAAAAAATGTAAACATCCCTAAATATAAAAAATCATATAGTCGTCCAATATATAATGAAACATTTATTTCCAAAATAAAATCACATAGTATTCTTTTTACCTTACTCATTTATGATCAATAAAATAGTAAATGTACTCAACAATTACATTAATCACTTAATAATTGAATCATTTTATAATCTTAGGGTTATATATTTCATAAAACATATGTTCCAAAAATTAACATAACCGTTATCATTGAAATATTTTTTATGAATAAATACAGTTTCATACTAACTAAGACATAAGTATGGCAGTGGTTTGTGATGGAACCTTATCTCCATTTGGTTGTGGGTTCTGTCACAATATCCTTCCCATACACAATGTGTTATCATTGATCCTATTATTTATCATTTTTATAAAACAACTTTAATATAAAAATTATTAAATTATAGATATTCTAGAATCATAATAAAAATAACCTTAATATATTCATTATTAAAGGGTTTTTTACCTCAAACGATATCTCAGGTCTTTTATATTGCATCTCAAAATTTTAATAACCCATATTTATCTAAAAATAAATGATCTTATAAACCATTATGAATAATAATACCTTTATATATATTTCCACTTAAATTTATATAATTACCCCTTAAATAAAAATTTCAATAAAACCTATACTAAACATAAGGATTATATTTCCATAAATATCTCTCAAAATATTATAAATATTCTTAGTTTACCATTGCATAAAACCTAAAAGGGGTTTTCTATGACATTGAAAAAAAGATCAATTTTATAATTATATATCCATAATGTTATTCCAAAAACTTCATATTACCACACCTAGAGATATCCTAGTCAATAATGTTATCTAAACACTCCTATAATATAAAAAATAAAAACACATCCTTAAGAAATACATGTTTAAATCACTTTGAGCTAGATTTCACATTCTTACATATAGTGGTTATTTTTACTTTAGGGTTTTACAGAATTGGGACAAAATATTATATAGTAAATTCACACAATATATGTTGACACTTATACTAAGAATCCATTTTCTATCAAATAAAAAAAATTAAATTTAAACATTGATTCATTTCATGATAAATCATCACAATTTTCAACATGGATTCTTTTTTCAATTAATATCCATAAAACCTAGGAAAATAATTTTAAAAACATGGTACTAGAACAAAAATTTAAATATGTTACATAAAAGTACGAAAATAATTGGTTATTCCTTGAACACCTATTAAATTTAACCTTTTTCAAAATAAATATTTGTTAAAAAACTATACAATTTGTCACTTATGAAATAACTTTATTATCCCAAATATTATTATAAAACAATTATTAAGATATCTTAAATTTAAATTCAAAATAAAAAATATAACCTCAATAAAATTATAAACACAATATAAAATTTTCAAAAAGTTTTACTTTTCATGCTTAAAAAGTATCATATGGTTTCCATAAAACAATAGAGCAGAATTTGACATTGAGAAATCATATGGTTCACATAAAAATTAGAATAGATCACAGATAAATCATATTTGATTCATGGGACATAATTTTCTGAATCACTCATACACATTTTCTCAAGATGTGATAAACTTTTGGTAGACTTCCAAGCCATTTGTGTTGGAGGAAGTAACGTAACTACCTAAAATTCATTTACCAAAAAAACATCCTTCATTAGTTAATGACATAACCACCCAATAATATATTTATAAAGAATCCATAAATCATTATTAAAAATTCTCAATAATCATAACAAAATAACAAATCAATAATTCTTCCATCATTGATAAATTAATATGGAAAATAACTTGTATTATTTTTAAATAACTTATTTATAGAAAAACTACACACATATAAAGAAAAAAAACATGATAATAACCATGTAAATTTTTTAATTACTGATCGATGAAAAAGGTATACATGAAAGTGGGAAAATCATATCATTCCTTTTTTACATTTTTTAAAAATCTCATAAATTAACTCGTATAGAAAATGAAAAAAGGATTCGATCCAAAACTATTTTAAAAAACACAATATTAGGTAAAAATTATTTTAAAAAATAAAAGTAGAATAATAAAAACCTTCTTCAAATAGATTTTATAAAACAATCATATGAATAAGGATGAAAAACAATGTTATAAGGGTAATATTAAAATATTGTCTTTTAAATTTAGTCTAACTCTTCACATAAATTCTTTGTAATACTGAATTATAGAGTTAGTTTAATTTCATATTTCTTAATAACAATTATCATTTGTGATTTTCCATTTATATAACTAATATCAATGTTATATAAAATTAAATAATCACCAAAGATCATGTTTTACATTTTGATGATATTCAATACTTATGTCCAAAATGGCATCAATCAGTTAAGTGTGGTCAAATTGTACATTTCACTACCATATCTATAATAAAAATCATTACATAATTACGATGTTTATCAAAAGAATTTATATATTTAAAAAATTTATGAAATGTGGTTATGTGATATGAACTATGTTGAAATCATTAGGACGGTTTGTCATATGTTTTCATGAGTAACGTTTCATGTTTTCAAATATCACTGTGGAAATAAGGTGTGCATTATTTCTAATCTCAATAACAATGATAATATCATATATATCATAATAATTATATAAATATACTTATATATACTATCCCATTGATGCAGTAATGAAAAAAGAATATAATCGGTACATAAAGGTGGTACACTTCCAAAAACTATACATTAGTGATTATTTTTTGGGCCCCTTTTTAAAATCAATGATAATTATAAAATCTAAAAGTGTTTCTTAGTAAAAATTACTAATTTAGAGTTATTTCATGGAATAATCACTAAATTTGAATTTGTTTAGTAGAAAAATTTAATAATATATGGAATTTAAAAAAAAACAAATCTAATTTTGTGACGTTTCCATAAATTGTCTCCAATTCCATAACATTTTGTAAACAAACCACTAAATTAATGTTATTTCCTTAATATATCCCCAATTTTGAGGAATTTTTTAAATAAGTCACTATTTTAGAGTAGTTTAATGAAGAAGGATTATAAATTAACCATGTTTCTTGAAAAACATCACTGATTTTTTGTTGTTTCTAGAAAATTTCACTAATTTAGAGATGGTTTATGAAAAACATCACACAACTAATGATGTTTCCAGAAATAATGTCGCTAAATTAAGGAAATTTTATAGAAAAGTAGACAACTTAACCCTGTTTTTAGTATGTATACATAATTTAACAATGTTTCTCATGAAACATTTCTTAAAATATATATACTTATAAATCTCATTCACCCCCATTGATGTAAATATATATATATATATATATTTATATATAAAAACACAGACACATATATATAAACATATTTATAAACCTATATATATATGTACACACACACACATATACATATATTTATATACACAAATACATATATATTTTAAAATTTGTTACTTTTTTTAGAAAATTTTTCTATTTTTGCGACATTTATTCCAATGTATTAAAACAAAACAGTTATATATATATATATATATATATATATATATTTAGACATGCAAACACATAAAAAATGAACATATATATGTATATGAACATATATATGTATATAAACATATATGTATATATAATATAATATAAAAAAATATATAAATAATACAAATATATATATATACACATTAATGTATTTATATTAATATATAAATTACATACATATATATATACATGATATATTAATTTTCTAATACTCACACACATATATGGATAAATATAAACAGAGACATAAATATTTAGACGTATATATATTAATTTGTATAAATACTGACACGTGTATTTAAACATGTATATATATATATATATATTAACACACACACAAAAATTTTACATATATATATAAACAAAAATATATTATAAATTTTGTCATGTTTTTAAGAAAATAAGGCTCTTTTAGTTGTTTTTTATAATTGATTTAAAAATTGATATTTAAATATATTAGTAATTTTTATTATACTTATATTCTTGTTCACAAAAACATGTCAACATGCACACACATAGACAAATTTATATTAATATATATATATATATGTATATATATATTATTATATAGATACCCATCAAACATTAACATAATTTATATACATATATATATTATAAAACATAAATATATAATATATAATATTAAATATAAAAATATATGTAAAATATAAGCAAATTTTTAAAATAAATAACCACACCCATATATCTATTATAATATATATAAAATCATAAAATATAACAATAGTATATATATATATAATATTAATATATATATACATAAACACATACACACACACATATATATATATATAATATAAACAAAAACATGCATATATATATATAATAAATTTGTCAATAAAAAATTTAATTATATATTTATAAATAAAACATAAATCCTAAAAAAAATCAAAATTGAAATTGGTGGGTTGGTCAGATGCTTCATCTTTTAGTGAGGTGACACATGGTTAGATTCCCCCACAATTACCCTTTACGATTTAACATGACTCTCATGTAGGTATTGATTAAAGTATAGAGAAGGGAAATTAACTATTGAGGGGGTGAGTGGAAGGGGAGATGTGGGGTATGGGTTTGGAGGGTTAAGAGAGGGACATGCATTATGTCGAGGTATTATAAAGAAATTGTAGAGACCCGAAGCTTAACGTACATTTCCATTACATTACTTTTGCGGAATACTTAGTTCATTACAAAAACACACACACAAGGACTGTAATAGTTTAGTGTCTTTGGAAACTCGGAATATAATCTTCTAATCGTGGTGAAAGATCTTCAACATATCCCATAAAGATCTTCCTTTTTTCTTACCTAAAACTTTTCTTTATATCCTGGGGAAAATAAAATATAAAAGGGTGATCTCAATTTCCCAGTAAGGGTAAACAAAATAAATATCAATCACATCATATTCATAAGAACATATCTTTTGTAAATATTAACCTGCAAAAGAGATCATAATTTCATAACATAGGATAGATCATAGTAGTGAAATGTAATCCCAATAATCATAACATAAAACATTAATCTTTGTGGCATACACACATAATCATAGAGAATCATTTCTTGTTAGTCAAGACTCATTGACAAGACTATCTTAGTGGACAAAGTCCATTTCTGAACCGAGTTCATTCCTCGTTTTAGTCCTGTTTCACGGAACCGGTATAACCTACCGTTCCAGCCATGTCTATCTCATGAGATATAAAATCTTTACCCAATTAATTAGAGGGAGATATACGTCCCACCCATCTCATAATGATACCATTTTATGTGTGCCACAAAATCATAAACCATACATCATAGCATAACCCATGTAATAAAAATGGGATTCTTAAACAACATGACATCATAAAATAATTCATATAAGATAAAGGAATTCATAAAAATAATTTCATCACAACATAATCAAATCAATGTAATAATAGGTATAAAAACAGAACCCCTTATTATCTTAGATGGAAAATAATTTTGATAAAACACTTGAACTCCATTCTTGAGGAAAATATCCTTTCTACTTCAAAAACACTTTTACTTTCTTAACATGTCATAAAATTCTAAACTAAAATAAGTTGATTAAAAATAAAATTGAAAACTTGTAAAGGAATCTTCTTGGAAATAATGTTTTAAAAATCCATTCATGCCGTATAAGTTAAAAAAACATTCTTCGTAATTTTTTCGGAAAAGTCAAAAAGAACCTCGTACGAAAAATGACAAAAGATTCCTTTCATATCTTTTACTAAAAACTAACCAAAGGGTAAAATTGGATTTAAAAAATTATATCGGGATGGAAATAATATTACATATTGAGGAAACATGGATGTGAATGATAAAATACACCCCAGTAAATGCCAAAGTAAAAATAATCTCGGATAAAAATGAGATTGTGATATTTCCCTTACCTTAGGTCTGATTTGCTTCATAAGTGTCATAACATCATGTATAATGATTTAAATAATGACATTGACTTATTCCAGAGTCATACTCATTATTATGATATCATATATGGTTCACTTATGACTTTATATTACCCGTTCTTTTGTAAATTCCATGTTAAAGAGTGTTTTGGGTAAAATCGTTTCATTTTTCATCTGTGTTTTGACTTGTAATTATTCATATGATTACATAGATCATGATTAAATAATTCTAGAATATAATACATGATTTATATATAATACATATTCAGAATATACATATATATAATAGATCAGTAAATGGAAAGAAATACACCGTTCATTGAGACGGTAGGCCGTACGTACGCATGAACGCTATTTTCGTTTCCTTATTGAGTTGAAGGGAATTAATTAGATGACATACATATATATACACATAAATCCAGTATAATTATTATGTTATATATTTCATGATTACTTATTTTATATACTTTATAATCATTCATTAATGGTTAACGTGGAGAATGAATCTCATCGTGTCGTGGAGATGGTAGTCCGTACGTACGCACAAGCGATGATATCGTTCTCGTGATCATGGAATTGTATTGGAGTGTATGTAAACTATTTCAGAATCAATATCACTTTACAATAATCATATATAGTTATTATGTACACCATTATACCCATCCAAGTAAGGTGGTGGTGGAAAATAGATTACACCACGGCGTGGAGACGGTATTCTTTACGTACGCACGCGCGGTGATTTAGTTTTCTGTAGGATGGATAGATGGTGAAGTAGGGTTGTTTCATACTTATAATAACATATCAGTATATTAGTGATACTGATGTTATTACTTCATAATGAAACAACTAAATAAGAAGAATTGGAATAAGAAATAAAGATGAAAGAATCGGTAACGGACATTACTGCTTCTTTAAAGTGCTTCTTTGAGACCTCCTTTTAGGGCACTAAAATAGGTCTTTGAAGAATACCAGAACCTCTAGGATGTTTCTAGGGAAGTGTAGAGGAGAAATTGGCAGGGGTTGGCCGAGCATGAAGGCTCAATGTGGTGTGAGGAAGAGGGGGAGGAGGTTCCCTTTTATAAGGGAGGAGATGGGCACCTTAGGAAAATCTCAAAATATTATTTTATATTAAGGTCAAATTCGGTTTATAATGGTTCCAAAGGGTCTCATTTAGAAGCTAAAGTGGGGATGGGTCGCAAGTCTCTCATCCAATAGAATTTAGAAAAATTTAGGTATCAATTATAACCTTATCATTTTGATTTAACTTTAAGTTAGATAATTTATCTTTTACTGTGTCTTCTTGTTTTCTTACATTATAAGGTTAATAAACATAATATATCAAGGCAAAAGAATCCCCAGTTGTTTATTATTAATATATATAACCTTATATAAGTCATTTGGCCGAACCTTAGATTTTTAGGAATAAAATAACAATTAATAATATAATATTTTTTTTAAAAACTATTTTATGTCTATTTTGACACTATTTAGTAATTGATTTTTTTGAAAATCATAACAAAATTATTAGTTCGAACCAAGTTACTTAAATCAATACTAACATGTCATATTAACCTATAAAAGCAGTTTAATTCATAAAAAGTCTCAAATTACATTTATTTGGGTGTTTATAACATCAATTATGTCAATATTTCATTAATAAGATAATTACTGCATCATCGTTGTGTCATAAATAAATTAAATTATTTAATGTCTAAAAATTACAAATAAACTTACATTATGTAGGAAATCTTTTTAGATTTATAATGAATATTTATAGAAGAATTGATCGTATTTATAACCCCATATTAAAAATGATTTACTTATTAAACATTGATTTTAACTCTTTTAACCCTTCTTTAAATAAATTAATAATAAATGTTCTAATCTAATCTAAGTAGTCCTAAATGGTCATATTTTATTACTAAGGCTGTTCTTGGTTGAATTACAGTTGTCCAATAGAATTAGTACATGTGTTCGGGTAATAATAATATCATTTTTACCCTTAATTACCCTATTTACTTTTAACCGTGGTAAAAAAACTAAAAAGTTACTATTCACCAAAAATTATTTTCATCTCATTGAACCACATTTTATTTACTGACATCAACCGTGTCTCTCGGATTTTTGAAATTCCACTCACAGAAGCGGTAAAATTAAGTTTTATGAAAAATTCATTTTTCTTAACTACCACTTAGTGGTTTCACTATTCATCAAAAAATGAAAGTTTCCAGAAAAATACAAAAAATTAGGCCTAAGCTATATTTGATATTATGAAATCAAAAATGATGTATATTTTACCAAATTCAAAACATATCAGTTGCATTAATTAATTTAAAAAATTAATCCCCGTCGTCAAAACAAATAGCGTGTTTTTAAGAGATAATAACTATCAAAAGATTGACACTTGTTTATGTCTTGTTTAAATGTGAAATTATATTCAATGACCAAAATTATATTAAATTGTAAAAATATATTCTAAATATACTTTAAAACCACTCAAATTAATAATTTATCACTATTAATTATTTCGATTGAAAAAGTTGTTTTTAATTAAAATATAGCGTGTTTTTACTATTCATCAAAATATGAAAGTCATCAGAATAAAATGAAAAATGTATCCAAAGTAAATTTTTATTTCTTTATTCCAAAGAATAATTTTATTTTTTCAAATGGAACTTATAAACATGTCAAAAACTAGATTTAAAGTGGGTGCGCCATCAAAAGGTGACAAAACTACATTTTTTTGAAAAATAATTATTTTACCCGAAAAATTTATTTTGTTCTTATACCATGTTTTAGAAAATGTGAAAGATGAATAATAATGTTATAAGATTCAAAATTCATTTAATACTATTCATAACGGCTAGTTCATAATAATATTATAATAGCATATCGTTTTTCAGTGAAAACTCGGTATTGCGTACTACACAAGCTATCGAGGAAGGTCGCGATTGCGTGTAATGCAAGGCAAGTCAAGGATGCGTGTTGTGAAAGCTCCTTTTGGTGTAGTGTACAACACAAGACATTAATGAAATTAAAAAGAATATTTTTCATAAAATCCTTGGGTGTTACATTCTACCACCCTTAAAATGAATTTCGCCCTCGAAAATCATCGGGGTTATAAATGGTTTACTATACGAAAGTTTCTTTAATAGAAACCCACATCGTAAAAAGGAATACCAAAACCAATCTTTAAAAACAAATATTTGAAATGTAACGGTTACCCAAATAAACTAATCACTTGCTTTCCACATAGGTTAAAATATGTATATGGAAGAGAAATCTAACTATCATGTTCTGATAGAGAGTGGTAGAGAACATGGCTATGGAAAAGCCAACAATCACAAAGCCATAAATTTGTGACGATCTAAGGTACCATCTGATTAATCGGATATAAGAGCACTAGGAAAACATTTTTGGTTTTCAAGATCATTTCCCTAAAGTTGATGAAATTGGAATTAGAAGAAATACTTTCGGGATTTTGGTATTGTCTCACCGTTTGTCGTTCTTTGGAAAATTTCCACTTTATCTCTTAAATAAATGAAGTTGAATTTTTCATTCGTGATGTGTTAGCAGATCATGTGATCGAATGATGGGTCATTCAATCTGTCTCAAACAAAAGGTTAGAAAAGTTATCAAAAAATACATAAGTCCATCTATAGTGAGATTAATCATATATGGTTCCTAAAATTGACTTATACTTCATATATCATACTGCTTAATATAATAAAACTAGTTTCTACTAAACAGGGACTTCTGTAAGCCAGTGGTAGGTGATAAAGGCCAGTCGCACTTCGGTTGTGGGTTCGATTCCCACAGTCTTGTCCGACGCGATGGGTTGTCGCCCGTCCTGCAGGTTGTCCTTTTTCTAATATAATATCAAAATTTCTATCCTTAAACAATACTAACTTATGTAAATCATAATCCATTCCAATCATTAGGATTATCTAAAATACTTTTGTCCAAGCTCATAATATAATGAAAATGATTACTTGAAATGTCATCAACCAAGAATGTGAATACCATCATTTATCCCCCATATATCTTGTTGGTCACATTCCAATCATGTGAATACCTTAATCATGTATTCTCTTGAAAAATAAATACCCATTAAACCTTAGTGAAAACATGAATGCAGTCAAAAGTTAACTCTTTCCACATACCAAAATCCAAAAATTCTATATACTCAAACAATGATATAACCTTATCCTTATATCAGTCATGAGCTCATGAATACTATCAAACATTTAATTTTCTCCTTATCCCTTCATTATGCGCATATCATCTACATTCAAAAAATATCTGAATAACCTTTCATGGATACTGGTACCATTAATCATACACTTTCAAAACTCACGGAAATAAAACAGTGTAACAATCCTTAGATGTCTCTTTATTCCATAGTACCATGAGATTACTTATACAACATTACACAAGATAAACATGTAATCATTCCACTACATTCTTAAACAATTGACTGAGATTCAACAATTCTTTCATCTCACATATCATTTGTAGTCTCTTCATCATCATCAACATAAATACTACACATACGACCATACTTATTCTCTTCATGAGACTTTCCCTTAGGGAATTGGTTTGCATAAGGCCCGTACATTCCACATTTAAAACAGTTAACCATTGTTGATGTCGTAGCAATACCATTATCCTCATCCCTGGTGTTAACTGAACATTTTACTTTGCACTTACTGGCTTTGTGTCCTTCTTTTCCACACCCAAATCATCGTCCAGTTCCTTTGAAACATTCTCCTTGATGCCTCTTCCCACATGATTTACATAGGGGAAATTGAACTTTCCTTCCTCTATGATCATTATGAAACTCCATCTTTCTCTTATCAGCCGAGTCAGGAAACTTAACAAATTTTACTTTATTGATCATATTATGAGATTTCTGATTCGGCATAATAATGATGTTTGGACTTCCAAATCGCATTTCATTTGGTTTCTCATGAAGAATATCATTCCATTGTCCATCATATCCTCCATTATCGTGAATCATCTTGTTTCCATCCATTTTCTAAAACCCAAAAAGAATAGTGTGAAATGCAAAAATCATGATAGGGAAAACAACATAATAAAGGGGGAGTACCTTCAATATCTAACATCTTAGGTTTAATTCTATGATCGTTAGCATAATTCTATTACTATAACCTATACGTATACTTAACCTTAGGTACATCCCTAGACATACCTTAGACATATCTCTAGGGATCTCACTAACGTTTTCGCATCCTAGTTTCCAAAGGATGACTACACCTTTCCTCTGATACCAACTGTAGCGGTCTGGAATTACTTCTAGTGGACTATAATTGAAACCTATCAGGGAACTCCATGGGTGGCTACACCCTCTGGGCAGGACACACCACCATCCCCAGTGGCAGCCATTTCCTCATGAATCCCTTGGGCAGAGAGCCATGCTTCGTCCAACGCTCACATGTGAGAGTTCCCAAGGATCAGATACATTCCTACATCCATTGCCTCTGATACCAAATGTAGAAACCCAAAGATTAATGTACATGGTCATTACATTACTTTTGCGGAATACTTAGTTCATTACAAAAACACACACACAAGGACCGTAATAGTTTAGTGTCTTTGGAAACTCGGAATATAATCTTCTAATCGTGGTGAAAGATCTTCAACATCTCCCATAAAGATATTCCTTTTTTTCTTACCTAAAACCTTTCATTATATCCTGGGGAAAAGAAAACATAATAGGGTTAGCTCAAATGCCCAGTAAGGGTAAACAAAATAAATATCAATCACATCATATTCATAAGAACATATATTTTAGAAATCTTAACCTGCAAAAGTGATCATTAATTCATAACATGGGATAGATCATAGTACTGAAATGTAATCCCGATAACCATAACATAAAACATGAAACTTTGTGGAATACACACATAATCATAGAGAATAATTTCTTGTTAGTCAAGACTCATTTCCAAGCCTATCTTAGTGGACAAAGTCCATTTCTGAACCGAGTTCATTCCTCGTTTCAGTCCTGTTTCACTAAACCAGTATAACCTACCATTCCATCCATGTCTATCTCATGAGATATAAAATCACTACCCAATGAATTGGAGGGAGATATAGGTCCCCCAAATCCATAATGATACCATTCTTATGTGTGCCACAAAATCATAAACCATACATCATAGCATAACCCATGTAATAAAAATGGGATTCTTAAACAACATGACATCATAAAACAATTCATATAAGATAAAGGAATTCATAAAAATAATTTCATCACAACATAATCAAATCAATGTAATAATAGGTATAAAAACATAACCCATTATTATCTTAGATGGAAAATAATTTTGATAAAACACTTGAACTCCTTTATTGAGGAAAATATCCTTTCTACTTCAAAAACACTTTTCCTTTCTTAACATGTCATAAAATTATAAAATAAAAGAAGTTGATTAAAAATAAACTGGAAAACTTGTAAAGGGTAAAATTGGATTTAAACAATTATAGTTGGATGGAAATAATATTACATATTGAGGAAACATGGATGTGAATGATAAAATACACCCTAGTAAATGCCAAAGTAAAAACAATCTCGGATAAAAATGAGATTGTGATATTTCCCTTACCTTAGGTCCGATTTGATTCGTAAGTGTCTGAACCTCCTGTTTAATGATTTAAATAATTTTATTGACTTATTCCAGAATCATAATCATTATTATGATATCATATATGGTTCACTTATGACTTTATATTACCCGTTCTTTTGTAAATTCCATGTTAAAGAGTGTTTTGGGTAAAATCGTTTCATTTTTCGTCCGTGTTTTGACTTGTAATTATTCATATGATTACATAGATCATGATTAATTAATTCCAGAATATAAAACATGATTTATATATAATATATATTCAGAATATACATATATATAATAGATCAGTAAATGGAAAGAAATACACTGTTCAAGGAGACGGTAGGATGTACGTACGCATGAACGCTATTTTCGTTTCCTTATTGAGTTGAATGGAATTAAGTAGATGAAATAAATATATATACACATTAATCCAGTATCATTATTATGTCATATATTTCATTATTACTTATTATATATACTTTATAATCATTCATGAATGGTTACCGTGGAGAATGAATCTCATCGCGTCGTGAAGACGGTAGTCTGTACGTATGCACGAGCGATGATATCGTTCTCATGATCGTGGAATTGTATTGGATTTTATGAATACTATTTCAGAATCAATATCACTTTACAGTAATCATATATATTTATTATTTAAACCATTATACCCATCCATGTAAGGTGGTGGTGGAAAATAGATTACACCACGTCGTGGAGACGGTATTCCGAACGTACGCACGCGCGGTGATTTCGTTTTCCGTAGGATGGATAGATGGTGAAATAGGGTTGTTTCATACTTATAATAAAATATCAGTATATGATTGATACTGATGTTATTACTTCATAATGAAACAACTAAATAAGAAGAAGTGGAAGAAGAAATAAAGATGGAAGAATCGGTAACGGACATTACCTCTTCTTTGAAGTGCTTCTTTGAGACCTCCTTTTAGGGCACTAAAATAGGTCTTTGAAGAAGACCAGAACCTCTAGGATGTTTCTATGGAAGTGGAGAGGTAAAATTGGTAGGGTTTGGCTGAGCTTTAAGGCTCAATGTGGTGTGAGGAAGAGGGGGAGGAGGTTCCCTTTTATAAGGGATGAGAGGGGCACCTTAGGAAAATCTCAAAATATTATTTTATATTAAGGTCAAATTCGGTTCATAATGGTTCCAAAGGGTCTTATTTCGAAGCTAAAGTGGGGATGGGTCGAAATCCTCTCATAAAATAGAATTTAGATAAGTTTAGGTATCAATGTTAACCTTATCATTTAGAATTAACTTTAAGTTAGATAATTTAGCTTTTACCGTGTCTTCTTGTTTTCTTACACTATAAGATTAATAAACTTACTATATCAAGCCAAAAGAACCCCAAGTTGTTTATTATTAATATATATAACCTTATATAAGTCATGTGGTCGAAACTTAGATTTTTAGGAATAAAATAACAATTAATAATATAATATTTGTTTTAAAAACTATTTTATGTCAATTTTGACACTATTTAGTAATTGATTTTTTTAAAATCATAACAGAATTATTAGTTATAAAAAAGTTACTTAAATCAATACTAACATGTCATATTAACCTATTAAATTAATTTAATTCATAAAAAGTCTCAAATTACATTTATTTGGGTATTTATAACATCCATTATGTCAATATTTCATTAATAAGATAATTATTGCATCATCGTTGTGTCATAAATAAATTCAATTATTTAATGTCTAAAAATTATAAATAAACTTCCATTATGTAGGAAATGTTTTTAGCTTTCTAATGAATATTTATAGTCGAATTTATCTTATGTATAACCCCATATTAAAAATGATTTACTTATTAAACTTTGATTTTAACTATGTTAACCCTCTTTAAATAAATTAATAATAAATGTCCTAATCTAATCCAAGTGGGCCTAAATAGTCATATTTTATTTCTAAGGTTTTTTTTGGTCGAATTACACTTTTCCAATAGAATTAGTACATGTGTTAGGGTAATAATAATATCATTTTTACCCTTAATTACCCTATTTACTTTTAACTGTTGAAAAAAAAAGTATAAAGTTACTATTCACCAAAAATTATTTTCATCTCATTGAACCACATTTTACTTACTGACATCAACCGTGTCGCTCGGATTTTTGAAATTCCACTCACATAAGTGGTAAAATTACGTTTTATGAAAAATTCATTTTTCTTAACTACCACTTAGTGGTTTCACTATTCATCAAAAAATGAAAGTTTCCAGAAAAATACCAAAAATTAGGCCTAAGCTATATTTGATATTATGAACTCAAAAATGATGTCTTTTTACCAAATTTGAAACATATCAGTTGCATTAATTAATTTAAAAAATTAATTCACGTCGTCAAAACAAATAGCGTGTTTTTAAGAGATAATAATTATCAAAAGATTGACACTTGTTTATGTTTGGTTTAATTGTTGAATTATATTCAATGACCAACATTGTATTAAATTGTAAAAACATATTCTAAATATACTTTAAAACCATTCAAATTAATAATTTATCACTATTAATTATTTCGATTGAAAAGTTTTTTTTAATTAAAATATAGCGTGTTTTTACTATTCATCAAAATATGAAAGTCATCAGAATAAAATGAAAAATTTATCCAAAGTAAATTTTTATTTCTTTATTCCAAAGAATAATTTTATTTTGTCAAATGGAACTTATAAACATGTCAAAGACTAGATTTAAAGTGGGTGCGCCATCAAAAGGCGACAAAACTGCATTTTTTTGAAAAATACTTATTTTACCCGAAAAAATTATTTTGTTCTTATACCATGATTTAGAAAATGTGAAAGACGAATAATAATGTTATAAGATTCAAAATTCAGTTAATACTATTCATAACGGCTAGTTCATAATAATATTATAATAGCATATCGTTGTTCAGTGAATCTCGGTATTGCGTACTACACACGATATCGAGGAAGGTCACGATTGCGTGTAATGCAAGGCAAGTCAAGGATGTGTGTTGTGCATGCTCCTTTTGGTGTAGCATACAACAAAAGACATTAATGAAATTAAAAAGAATATTTTTCATAAAATCTTGGGGTGTTACAGAAGTGGGTGGGGGTAGGGCATAAGAAGAAAATAATTAAATTTTTTTAAAAAACTAAATGGTTTCAAATAGACCATGGCATATAGAATTCAAAAAATTAATAAATAATAATATAATATTAAAGAAATGGTGAGGTCCAAATGAAAAATTCAGTTTCTTGAAAAAAAAACATGCCGATGTTTTTTACAAACGTAAGTAAATGTGGTGTCATTTTCTAATGTTGCTGCAAAACTTCAATAAATGGGGAGCCTCTAAATAGATACATTTATAAACATCACCAAATTAGCAACACCATTTTTAGTAATTGTTTTAAAATTTCTTGTGAATTAGTATGTGACATTTTGAATCATCACTAATGCAAAGGAAACTATTTCAAATTATGGATTTTTTTATTTTTAGTCTAAACAAATGCACAACATAAGTTATCATTTTCCAGTTCATAGACGAGTAAAAATGTAAATGATATATTTTATTTTAAGACTACTAAATAATTAATTCTATCATTATAACTATTATTGAATGATGGTGATGAAAAAAAATATATATTAGTTCGTAAGGCGGAAGTTTTCCATACACATGAATGATGAATTATTATCCCATTTCATGGATGAGGTCTGGAATATAAGTCCTTAAAATAGCATAATAAAATATAATAATATGTAGGGTGTTGGATTTTTTAGTTTTTCATGGGCAAATTATTGTTTAGGGACATGGAAGAATAATCAAAACTCAAACATGAAGGTAAAAAATATACTTCTTCTTTGCAAAACATCATTTACATAAAACTGTAAGACCTCTATGATTAATAATATAAATAATATATGAAATATATTATATGGGGCGGTTTTATACAAAGGTATTTCATTATGTATCGACTGAACCAATTTTTTTTACATGTGATGAAATGAGAATTTATGGTTCCATTTTATAATTGATGGTAGGGACAATCATTGAATTACAAAATATATTTAATTAATATAAATAAATTATGAATTAAAAATGTCTCAAATGTGAGTGATTACATAATATAATATTATATTATGTCAAAATATTCTCAAAGAATAAAAATTATACCTTATTTTGAATTTATTAAACCCTTATCATGTGGATTTATCCCCAATTTATCCACTTCAACTCTTAACATGACAACACAGTTTTCTACAATTAGATGGTCAATATAATTACAATTAAATTAAAAATATCACATAATTTGACCAAGGTTTATATTACAAAAATTAACCCTGTCGCATGGATGAATATATTTTTTATGTATTTTATATGTTTTAATAAAATATTTTTTAATACAAAATATCTGTAATGCCATATTTTAGAAAAATTCCTTAATTTTAGATTTGTTATTGGAATAAGACATATACAATTTAAAAAAATATATTATTATATCCCTACCATATTTTTTTCATCTATAAAATTATGTTTAAATTACTTCTCTAAAATAATATTTAATTTCATTTTTTTATTTCATTTTTTTATTTTTATCTTAATTATTTATTTACTGCATCATCCTTGTGAAATAATTTAGGGTATTTATTTCATTAATAATAATTAAAAATAATTAAAAATATTGAATATAAATCTTTTATATTTAAAAATAATATTCATATTTGAACATATCCTATGGAAAGATCTATATTAAAAATATTACACTTATTAAAAAATGATTGATATAGGTATGACAGTTTTTATATAAAATACTCTAATTTCCAAAAGTTCATATAAGTGTACCAAAAAGGTCTTTAATGTGACCTTATAATGATTATGTACTATTTATAATCATCCAATAAGATTTATTCATGTGTTTGGGTCATCTAATTGTTTTTATAATTCTTTTGTAATCAAAATTACCCAATTTACACTTTATTATGGTAATAATATTTCCATGTTTACTATTCATATTTATGAAAATAAAAGAGTATTATTTTTAAAATTTGTATACATTTATTAAAAATATGGAATCTATTTTAAAAAATTTATGTCCGAGATGTTTGGGAATTAATTAATAAATAAACAAGAAAAACACAGCAAAAAATAATGTTTCCGGAAAATTACCATTTTAAATATAAAATATATTTATTTTCATTCAATTTTAAAATACATTTTCAAAACCATAATTTAAATATCAATAGAAATATTTTATAATTAAAATTTAAAAATAAATTGTATCATTATAATACATGGAAAAAACATTGATATATAATATTATATTCAGTAAATATCTATATTTATCACTATTACGTGAAAAATAATTATTCTAAAAAAAATATAATAAAATAATCTTGATATAATTTTGATGTTATGAATTTGAAAAATGATTTCATGTTTTGAAATTAAAATTCTGTAATTTGAAAATTGAAATTTTTAATAAAATCCGAAAATAAATGAGTTTAATAAAACTAAATGACATTCTATTATAAGAATTACATAATAAATTTACAATGATATGACTAAATAAATTAGTAATATAAAAAAATATTAAAAAATTATTCAATCATTACACTTCTTATTACAATTATTCTAATCATACTCCCATTAATGCATTTAATAGTTAATTCCTATTTTTACCAATACTAAGAATTAGAGCCCAACATTATTATGTTTCATATCTCTATATGTTATGAAGATGGTTGTTAAATTAATTGAGTCAATATTGAATTCATATGTTGGAAAAAGTTGGGGGATGTTGAGGAAATAATCTAGAAAATTGAAAATATGGTACATTTAGAGATTATTTCTTTTCTTTTTGAACTAGATTTTTTTGAATACATTTTAGTAATAGTATTTCCAAATACAAAAATTATATAACCCTAAAAGGAAAATTGGTTGATATGTTATCCAATATATCATTTTGATGTATTATGTTTTGGATACAAAAATAGGGTCACATTTATTAGTATAAAATCACCAAATACAATGATTATATTCTCAATATAAGATCCAAGTGTGCAGGTCTCGAGATGTTATAAATAAGCTATAACCATATTATACTTCACAAGGATGCCTCTCATACCCTTATTTTATGTGTCACTATATATTATAAACCCTTTTCCACTAAAGGGTATTGCAATCCCTAGTGCACTAAATAATAATATTTTCATTTCCCAGAAATTTTCCGTTTATTCATCAATCAATAGAAACTAATCTCTCTTTAGAGTTAACTTGGTGAGTGGATTTGAGTTTCATGTGATATTCTCCATAACCATCGAGAATATATAGATGAACCATGAAATATTCATATCATATCCAAAATATATGGTCCATTTTAGTGGTCAATAACTTTAGTGTTTGATAGATGTGGTGATATACGGTCTCATAAGAATATATGACCAATAAATGAAATTTCTTATATCCAAAATTCATGCATATTAAATTTTTCATACAACATGTACACACACTATTTGTATATAAAATGTCACTAGTGATCATAATGTTATTTCTTACTCATTGAATATATTATAATATTATCTTCAATACTAACACATATTGATCATTGGATTATTTAATTATATTACCCTTTAAATACATGATCATATAAGGATAATAGTAAGGCTAAATGGAATTATTATATATTCAACATGTCCATAACATATCTAGAATTGAATATTGGGTATATCCTATTTCTTTATCATCAAATTATGATATAAAAAATAGAATTTCAATCATGATAGAGTAAAATAATTAACACAATTAAAAAGGAAGTCATCAATATGGGGGAAGTGGTTAATTGTTCATGACTGTTATCTTTTTTATTTCCCAATAATCAATCAATATTCACATTGATCAATATTTCATTTAAAAATGGAACATTTTTACCCAACAATTAAATACTTGGCCTAACAAATATATTGTCCGGATTCTATTTGAGTCTCCTTAAAAATGCATGTTACCGAATTGGTTCCATTCTATATGAAGCCTATGAAAACGTTGTGTCCCCATATATGATTTATATTGATAACTCAACATAAATTTTTAGGGGTAAGACTAGGTAACTATTCTATTAAGACATAAAAAACAAAATTACAATAGATACGTAATTTCTGTTGAGTTTCTCTATAACTAATTGGGATAAATCTCTCTTTTAAAAGTAATCAAGAAGAATATTATAATGTGATTTCCATCATATGGCAGATTTTTAATTTCAATAATTAATTATCATAGTATTTTTTTTCAAATAAAAAATTAAACCACATACTTGACAATTGATTTGGGATTTCTGTAGGGAAAAAAATCCATTCATGAGATAAGATAAAATTCAACAATATTTATAATAATATCATTTGTAGGAATAAAATTAATGGAAAAGTATATATGAGAAGATTCAAAGTATTGACATGTGATTATCATACTAGTATGTGTCTAAACTATAAACTCAATTTCTAATACATGGTAACATGAATCAATATTCCTTGATACATTTCTTGGAATTAAAGAAATCATGTAACTAATCTCAGATAGATTACATCAATATTTGAGCATACCTATTTCCAAATCAAGTTCATCATTCAATATTAAAGGACATACGAAAAATAATATTTTTGTAACAACCATAATGAATTATTAATTAGATAGATTAATTACGAAAATTCCTTCATTATCAATCATAAAGTGTTTTTGAATTTCAGAATCATTTCTCCTTGGAGTGTCATACTAGTTGCATAGAAATGCTGAAAATCATGCACCATGTGATGATTTAGTAAATTAAAATTCTCACCTTCTTGAGTTACTAATGTAAGGTGCAATTGGTATAGATTTAAATACATATATTGAATTCATATATTTATCTTATTTAGTGGAATCCACTCCCAATTTTAATCACTAAAATTAGAATATATTTTACTATACTTAGACTTATAATTTGAATAATCCTTAGGGTTTCCACTAATAATATATAATCCCACATCAAAAGGATTACTATACATGTCTTCTAATACCAACTATAGAAACCCACACATTTTATAAAATTATATTACATATCAATAGTTCAATATTTATTTCATTTTACAAAAAACTTACTTGAGCACCATAATGATTTAGAGTCTTTGGGAACTATAAAACATAAACAAAATATTCATAAGTTAACTACGTCATATTGGAATATGTAATTTATAAATATAACACTTATTAGATATACCTTCCAAAATAAATTTTATCATAATGAAGAATAGTGAAACATAGTAAATTGTCATCTTAGATGCTCATTATAGATAAACAAGTGAGTTATCCACATAACATGTGAATAAGGGTATGGGAGCATGAGAATATCATTTAATAACCAAAAACATTATACCATATAGAATAATATTATGTCATTTAATAATTTATTGTGGTTCAAAAGAAATGAATCATAAATGAAATAAATGAACATAATCCATGAGAGTTTAAAATTGGAATAATACACAGTGTTATGGAAATCATATAACCATATGAAATAATTTATGTAGCACCAATGGATCATCTTCAAAAATATCATATTGTAATGAGTTCACACACCCAAAAAATCAAACAAATCATAACTGACTCCAAATATTATCCTACTAAAAAAACTCATATTCTCTATTAGGTTCACACCATAGTACGGTACTATTTTCCACATGAGATACCAATCGCTACACATTTCATTTGATAGATATATAAATATTGTCCCACTAATATCATAATTAAAATAAAAATTAATGTTTTTACAAATTGAAAATACATTCATCATATCATATCCAATAGAAATGAAATTGGTCTCACAACCATTTCTTTATTGAATAACTCATAGAGAAGAAAATATTTTCTAAAACAATTCCTGTGGAAATGAATGAGGTTTAATAAAAATCATTTTAATATAGTCACAAAAAAACATGCAATATAATACGTATGGTATCACTAGATCGTATCACTTGTAGATCATACAAATAATGAAAGGGTTTTTAATTTATTAATATAAATAACATTAAAAGATCAATAAAAACATTTTTATGGAATATTCCATTGCTAGATTTAAAATCAATAGTTTAAATAATAAAATCTAAAAAATTAATGGAATAAATTTCTTTGAAAATATTCTTGTAAAGTTATAACCTATGAAATGATAAATTCATTGGTTATGATGATGGGAAATAACATTCATTTTGTACATGTTATGAAAAATAGTCATTTCACATTTATAATAAAATGTCAAAAGTACTTCATTCGAAAAATAAAAAAATACATTTTAAACCATTTTTAAATATTAATTCAAAGGTAAAACTTAATTAAAAAAATATTTTTTAAAATTGTAAATATATATTTCATATCATTTTTAAAAAACATGTTCATGGAAGAGAATGGATTTTTGAACGAAGAAATAAAAAAAATTAATTTTTTAAAAAACTATTCTTTTGTTGTCTTGTGTAAATAACGAAAAACAAATTAATTGAAAAAAATTAAATTTCCAAAAATACCAACAGGAAAAGAGAATTAAAATGTTTTTTAAGAGATATATCATAATATTTATTATCAAAATCATAATCATAACAAATCCCAATAGACAATGAGATTCTATCATAAAACCCTTAAAACAATGTTATCATTAGAATCAAAAGTTATATGATTGAAATAAAATTATATCTATATTTGTGTCCAATAACTTTCATGAGAAAAATCATAATTTATATTCATTGTTAGTACATAAAACACATAAAATAAACTCATGGAGTATAAGGTATGTGTAATGTAGTAATAAATGGGTGGAGAAAATCCCTTACCTCAAGTCTCGATATCTATTGTTCCTATTAGAACCTCTAATATAATAACTACTGGTTAACTATAAATCTATTCTAGAACCATTATCACTTATATAATACAATTTATGATTTAATTATAATCATTAGCACCATTTTACAACAATTTAGTATTAAAAAATCCCTTTTCCCAGTGATAGTTGATTCATTTTTGAAGTGATTTTTCATTCTTGTACTTTTATAATAGTTAAATAATTTCCATAATGGATATAATTATATAAAATTAAATAAAAATTATTTAATAAATATTTATATTCACCCATAATCATTGATATATTAAAATGAAATACAGTGTTCTTAGAAACAATAGGTCATACATATGCATGAATGATATTTAAAATTTTTCAACGGGTTGAATGAAATATATGTAAATATAAAATAAAATTTATGTAATTATTTATATTTCATTAATATCATATGTATCTATAAAATAAATCATTACTACCATATTTATCAAAATTAAATGAAACTGGTATCGAATCGCTTCAAGGAGATGGTAGTCCTCACATATGCACGAGCGACATTATTGTTTTTTAATGGATTAGAAATTAAGATGTCAGATATGATATTGTCATTACAGAAGTATAAAAATATCATTAATTATAAATATATATAATTTAAATCCAACAATATATATTTGTGAAAGGTGGTGATGGAAATCTAATTACATTAGCTCGTGAGGCAGTAGTCAGCTATACACACGATCGACGGTTTCACTTACCATTTGATGGATGTTGATGTGGATATAGTTTATTATATTCTCATAATAACATATAAATATATGGTGGATAATGATTTTTTATATAATCATAATTTAAATATATTTTAAGGAGTTATAGTACATTAAAAAATGGCAACAAAGAGTTTCAGACTATACATATTTATCGAAGAACATATTCTGGTTATCACTTATATCTTAATTTAGAGGTTTTAATAAAAAAATAATTACTGTATGGTTTGGTTTGGGAATTAAGGTAGGTAAATATATAGTTTTTTTTAACAAAAAATGCTTTAGAAGTGTTAATAATAGAAAATAGTTGGTATTCTTATATAAGTGGTGGTGATGACAGATTTGGAATTTTGAAATGAAATTGATAAAAAAATTAACATAAAATTAAGATCCAAAATGGAACATTATAAGAACATTATATGTTTTAAGGTGAAAATATTTCCATCCAATATAAATTGAAAATATTTTTTGGTAATTTAACATATATCTTTATAGTTAATCACACCGTTAAACACAATTTATCCTTAATTACATTAATTAATTTTTACTATTTCTAATATTCATCACAGAAAAAATTAATATTTAAATATTATATATGTATAATTATTATAATTCAAAACATTTATACTATTTTAATAAATTCAATTCATATATGTGGAAAATTTTAATTCAATATTAAACGAACATACGTTATGGAAAAACATTTTTCCAATGAAATATTATAATATATACAATAACAATTATATTCAAATTCAATATGAAATTGATTCCAATAACCCAAATAGATTAATAAAAAAATTAATTAGAAAATATTATTTTAAATTTACTATAAAATAGTTTATAATATTGAAAAATTCATTATAACAAAAGGATATTTTTTAAAAAAATCATTTTTCATTATTCATTAAAAAAAATTGATCAGATAATTATAAAAAATTTAATTATATTATCATTTATATTTTGTTTTTATAAAAATTACATTTATTTCAACAAAAATATAACAGTTTTGGATTTTTAAATTATATTAAATGCACAAAATTCAACGAAACTACGTTTAGAAAAATACGGTTTTTAAGAATCAAATATAATTTATTATAATTTCTTGCCAATATAAAATAAAAAAAGAATGATGAATCATTTATTTTATTATATAATACAAAAATTTCTATAAAATAATTCAAGAAAAGTGAATAATTTGTTTATTTTATATAGAAAACTTGTGCATTAATAAAAATAGTTTTTCATAAAATGTTCTTGTACATTCAAATTATTATTAGTATTTATATTTTTAATACATTGATAAATAATTAATTTATTTTATATAAGTGTATTCAATATAATTTTCTTTATATTGTTTTTCCATTTCATTCAATCCCATTTAATGATAATATTATAACAACCATTTTAAATAATAATATATTATGGTTCATTTATAATCGGTGTAGTGTGCATTGCAAGAAATCAATTAAATTATATTACTTTGATAAAATATATTATAAAACAATATAGATTTAAAATAATAGTATAGAATGTGTCAAATATGTTGTTAATGAATATTTTTTATTTTGAATGATTATATCATGTAATTTTTTGATGTATTAGTAAACCAATGATGTTCCTATATATCGTGAACTAGATTTTTCATTTTATATATAATGTAAATTGTTTATTTATTTTCCTGATGTAATCTTGGTATAATCAGGGACCGATGAGTGAAAAAATGATCTCCTGTTAATTTTTTTAGAATTATATATTAATTCCATATTTATCCCAACTATTCAATTTATAAATTTAGGATTTATGATGTGTACATTCACTAACACATTATCTCAGAGGTAAGGATCTCTATTGATCCCGATAAAGTAGATGTTGTTAAATATTAGGCTCATCCAATGAAGTTATTTGATATTTATATTTACTTTGGATTTATTAGATATTAATGGATGATCATTTAAGATATACCACACATGGAAATGCTTATGATGAAGAAGAAAAAGAAAATAGTAATGATCGAGAGGACTAATACAAGTGATATGGAATTTACCAAATTTAATATGTTGATGTTGTTAACAACAATTTTGATTATTTAAGATATTTCACTCAATTAGGTAATATATTTAAATTACTAAGAATTTGGTTTGGGAGAATGTTTTGTTTTTTCTATGCATGTGGTCACTGATGGGTCGCATCACCCATGATCCCATCCACATAACTACCAAACCAATGATTTAGATATAGAAACAACAATATTCATATTAAATGGTTGGATATATTATCAATTTGAATACATATTGTTCAAATAAAAAGTAGAAAATAACTTTTAGTATATATTTTATTAATGAGGAGTGAATTTATTGTTGAGTAATTAGGTCATGCGTTAAGTCATTAAACAGAAATGTGGAGTATTCTCTTGGAAAAGGGAACATCAATACAAACACTCAGTGTTAGAGGAATAAAGATAAGGGAGTTAATAAGTTTATATTGATGTGTAACCTGATGATCCTACTCATTGACTAGTTGTTGGATGATTTGAAGGACCTTGAGGTTGTAGTCTATTTCCCATTTAATTTTATTCATTTTCTAGTGGAAATAATTAAGTCCAGCTAGATTTATAATGTGAATTTATTTGGTTATATGAGATTGAATCATGGAGGATGATCAAATCCCATGTTAGAATCGGGATGGAGATGATGTATTATATATCCATGGTAATTTATTGATCCCCATTTTTAATAGTATATATATACAAATGGAATTTCATACCTCATAATAGGTGGTGTATCTAAGATCTACATAAATGTATAGAGATATCATGTTTTTTTTATTGTTTATAGTTATATGGAAGGGCATTGTTGGATTTGACAATCATTACCTTATATATCATAGGATAATGAATGATTAATAGTTAATGAGTAGTTTTGTTTAACACCATATAGTGATGGTATAAAAGATTGATGAGGTGACCACATACATTTTCACTGGATATTGTGCACTCAAATAGTTTATGTTGTTTTATGTTTGGTAATTGAATTATTGATGAAGGTTTCATATTTCATCCATTCAAGAGGATCAATCTAAAAATGAGTTCGGAAGTATTTATAAGTAGCCGAATGTGAAATTTCACAATGTTCCCTTTAAAAATGTATTATGTTTAATAGTCTGTTTCATTTCATGTTTCTATTGGGGGCTTTAGATGGAAATGGTTTATCATATAATGATTAATTTAAATTATAATCCATAGAATGGAAGACCATATAAAAGGCTAACATTTATATGGATGTGTACTATCAGGGCATACATGCTTTATTTTGGAGGATCATGAGATTACCATCAAGGAATAAAATATTTAATGTATAATAATAGAAACCATGATTTATTGAAAATTAATTTTTTATTCTCTTTATAGTAATACATTATATTTCAATTTTCGTGTATAGAGGTGGGAGGATTGGCCATAATGGGGCCAATATTAGTGTTGAAAACCACAAAGAAGATAAAGATGATATAGAAGTAGATTATTAGAATCTATATTAGGAAATTTTCATTGGGATAGTAGAGGTAGTGAACTATATTTTTTACTGGTGTGAAAAATTATTAATAATGGTATTTCCTCTAGTATGTAATAGATGTATGAGGGATTATAGGATGTTTCCTTTACTATATGTTTGTCCATTATGTATTATAGAGTTTATTGAGAAGATATATTTGAAATTTTGTCTTCCTACCTGAAATCTAGTTCAATATAACATTTTTCATGTGTCGCAACAAGAAAAGTATGAACCAGATCCTGTGAACTTGATTGATGATGACAATATTGAGAAGTGGGTTGATTCATTATACAAGGAATGCCCTAGATTAATTTGGACACAATCTGAAAAGGTATCATATGCAAAGACAACTACTATATTATATGTGTTATAGTTTCATGAATATAACCTTGATCATATTATGTATTTGGAGTTGGATGTGATGGTGCAGTGGATAGAGAGTTCCATCTCAAACCCATATAGACACATATCAGGGTAAATATGTCTTAGAAGGAGTGTGTGTATTGAAATAGAAATTTTAATCCCCCTTATGTATTTTTTTAAATTATTTTAAATAATTTTGATGTTTTTGGATTATTATTTTTCATTATATTTGTCTTAATAGTGGTTTTTGGAATGTTGGATCACGTATATAGATGAATTGTGTTTAAATTTTAGGGTAAATTGGTGCTGGGGAGTAGGATGGAGTGTGGCCACTTGGGTTTGGGAGGATTTCAAAAAATCATGTGGGTTATGTAGTGAGTTCAATATTTTATTGTTTCCTTTCAAAAATGTATAAGAGATATTTGTTAAGGGTAATATTAGAGGGGATGAAACCTCAAAAAATGCAGGGTCCCCATCATAGTGTGTTTTTTGGGGAATGCCATAAGAAAAATCAGAAGGATTTCAACCATAAATTTATTTTTGGGTACAAAACCCTTGGTCCATAAGAGTAATAAGTAATTATACATGGAAAGATAGTTTTATAGTGTATCTATTATGGTTTCAATTTGTTCAACACATTTGGTTTTTATGAGAAAGGTTTTAATTTCACTTTGGATTCCCTTTTATCCTCCTACACACTTCCTATTTTGAAACACACATGACTTAGGTGATTTTGGATGATCTCTTTGAGGAATTTGATGTCCCCTATCATTGATCATTGTTTTGTTGAAGTATTATTCATTTTAAGGAATTTAGTTTTCTAAAAATATTCCAACATAAAACTTATTTTGATTATTATTCATCTATAAATTGGTTTACATTGTCTAAAAGATTGTGTTTTTTAACGTTTACCATGTTATCCTATTGGTAAGAATTTTTATATCTTGAATTTCATGAGGGAATATGTGTGTGGCCTTATGAGAACATTGATTTAAATATTGAAATAATCAGTATGGTTCAAGTGGTTGTTGTTAAACACTTTGAAACTAAGAGATACTTTGTGTCTTAGTTAAGGGGTATTCCCACCTCGATTCATAGGAACTAGTAGTCCAATCTGCCAAATATATTTTACCTTTGGGTATAATTTTGTGCTCAAATGTGGAAATATTGACTTATTAAATTGGTATAAGGGTTTAGTTGAGAGTCCCTTTACATTTTAATTCATTTTACTCATGTTGTTTCTTGTTTTTGGCTACTTGATTTTTGTTGTCTTGATCATCCTTAAGTGATATGGTACAGATTGGGAGTTGATTTCTTGA
Organism: Viscum album; assembly: GCA_963277665.1. NCBI lineage: Eukaryota > Viridiplantae > Streptophyta > Magnoliopsida > Santalales > Viscaceae > Viscum > Viscum album. The sequence goes on along the minus strand of OY728133.1, from coordinate 480,199,556 downwards.
TAAAAAGGAATCATACGGTTGGTTATGTTGTGATTTGACCACCCCTATGGTATCAAAGATGGGTTAGGTAAATGAAATGATGTTATTTCTTGAGTGATTCTGAATTACCACGGTTTTGTTTAACATATTAGGTTCTGATAGACACACCCATTTAAAATTGAGAATAACTAGTAAGACTAGGGATTCATGGTGGCCTAGTTGTCACATAGTTAACTAGTGATTATTCCATGGTTGTTTATTTATTTATTTATTTCTACCGATGCACCCAAATTTACAAAAATCATGAACATGTATAAACGGATAGTTGATGGTGTCCTACTCAGATTATATTCACAGCCAACATGGGAATATTAATGTGTGAACAAAATTTATAGTCTATCGTCCATCCAATAAAAAGGGCCCAATTACAGATTTATTAATAGCTAATGATGGCTGTGATTAAGGTGATGTTGGGATATGATACAATATCTTCAAAAATAATATATCGTTTATTATTTTATTATTTAATAAATTATATATATATATATCTACCACATGTGAGGTTCTATATTGATGTGAGGTATTACTTTTTATGCCATCTTGATATTGAATGGGATTGTGCAATTATTATTATCATGATGTTTTTTTTCAAAAACTCATTATTTCTTATGTTTCATAAGCTACTCTGATGGGTATTTTATACAGAGGTAATAATTTTACCATGATTCTGTTCAGACCCTCATTGTTAGAAAATAATTAGTTGCATGTGGGGAGGTGAGAAAGAAGTAATTTGGCCATCCATCTGAGATAGGAAGGTCAATGACATGGCATCGCCGTAGATATTCGTTGTTAAAATATTGAAGAAAACCTCACTACTAACACATTGTCCATGGAAACATCCTCTCTAATACTCACTGCATTCATGATTCTTAATGATATCAGTTTATAAACTTGTAGGTCTCTTATATGTTTATTAATATTATGGTTTCTTCAATAAAATTTTAAGGAATTCGTAATTCACACAACCTAATTTTCAAATAGATTATATGATGCATTTTCAGTGTTTCTATTAAATACCTCACAAAATATGATTAATTTTTTTATAAAGGTTTCAAACAATTTATCAGTAAAAAATAAATAGAAATTTTCAATAAATATTATATAAATAGAACAAATTTAGCAAAGTAATTATCATTAATATATTATTATTTTTCAGGTCACACCCAATGTTTCCCCAATAATTCTCAACTATGAGTTTTGTTCTCTTTTCCTATTCTCGCATGATCAACATAAAATCTTATTTCCTCTCCAATAATTTTTTATTTTATTCAACACATATCCTACTTGAAAATTGATGTTTAATATATTCATGTTTAGATTCATAAATTACTCTATTATTATGATATAAAAAAATACTATGTTAATGGCTATTTTTTGTTCTCCCATTATCATGGAAAAATTATTTCATATCTTTACTTATATTATATCATATTAAAATATTTATATATTTACACAGTAATATCTTCTACATCACTAGTATTATAATTTAAAATTAAATGAACAACAACCATTAAATAATAAAATTCATCTTATTCAAATTAATCCTTTAATTAATTTTTATATAAGTATCTACCATGAGAATTAGAATGAGTTGTGAATAGATGAATAATAATATCAATCAACCTATAAGTTTCCAATTCACAATGTCTATTGGAATTTATCAAGGCTATATATATAGTATCCTGACATATTACATTCTAGAATATTTAATTAGTTTTTGACTAAAATTTCTTCAACATCCATAAGTGTTATGTTGAGGTACACAAACCCATGGTAAAAAACAAAATTTGATTCATGAAAAAAATAAAAATATTATAATCATGTCATTATAGATTTTGTATCACCAATATTCAGAAACAGTATATCATATATTCTAAAATTACCCTATTATAGAAAGGATCGACTTCCATGATGTGAATAAGTTCATAGACATATTCTTCATGGAAATAGTTATAGGTCATGGTGTGAATGAATCATATTATTCAAAATTATTTTCAATGAAATCCTTTTTATTATAAAACAATCATCCTTTTGGCGCAACATCATTTTTCCCATGATAAATTTTGACATGTTTTATAAAACATATGTATGACCATATGAAAATAACATAATTCCCAAATAATATTGTTGAATTATATTAGTTTCACAGAATTAGAATCACTCATTTCCCAGATTTATTAGATGAACATCATGTTTTATTTGATGTGTGTCCACTATATAATTTCATGACACATGTTATTTGAATATGGTAAAGTAATAAACCACATGTATGATCAATATCAAATATTTCCTACAGACATAAAATTTAAAATGATAATAATTTGCATGAAGATAACTTTTAATTTTTTTTTGAATAATCTCAATCCATAGAATTCTAATGTTCTAAAGGCATGAAAAGATACATGTATTATTAAATTCATTAATATTTAATTCCAATAATATATACTCAAATCTAAATTCTATAAAACCTTCCTTAACTTCTTCCAAGAATATGGTCCTGAATCTTCTATTAAAAATATCCTAATTTCAATAATATTTAATACACCACCACTATGGGTGACTACTTTTATAAAATAAACCCACATATAAATTCATCAATAATGATCAATCATCAATAATTTTTAAAAAAACACAACACAAAACCAAAACTCTTAATATTTTTCTATCCAGAAAAATATTTTCTTAAAATTAATAATTTTAATTTATTATTTCATAAAATCCTCACATTATTTATAAGATAGTGATTAATATATATTTAAAAATTATTATTAATTGGGTTATTATAAATTTATATCATATTCATTATTATCATATGAAAATTCATTCCAAGAATTATTTTACACAAAAAATAAAATAATATTTCCTTTACCTTCCAATATATTATAGTAAATCAATTTCCCAATATAATTTATTCATTTAAAAATTCTTCTCTCTAAATTTTGTATTTATTCATAATATTTTTTAGTATTATTGATTATTTTTTTTTATTTTTTTTGTAAAATGTATATCCTATGGATGATAATTATGGGTGAAAACTAGAAATCATATTTTTTAAAAGTAGTAAATGCCTTTTATTATGATTCTATATAGTTTTTTAGTTATTCATTAAACTAAATTTAAATACTTTAATTATAATATTAATTTTTTAAAACAATACCATTATGTTTTTCATTTCATGTAATCTTATTATAATGATTATTTTATATATGTAATTTATCATTTTATTATTCATCATAAATTTTAATGTATATAAAATAATTCTGTTTTCATACCATTCCAATTTTAATTAATTATGTAAATTAAAATTTCAAATTATGAATTTTCATTGTTCGTGCATGGATGGATAAATTGTTGATAATTAACCTCAATGGTTATAACATGAAGGAAACCATAAACATAATGTATTTTATTAGATCCACAATTTTATATGAAGTATGAAATTTTTTAACTTCCATTTAATTAATTAATTTCATCTTAATGTGGTTGCCTATAGGGGATATACATATAATCAGACTGTCTAAGGATTTTTTAGAGTCTATAGCCTGAGTTTTTAGAAATGTCAGCTGGGTGACATGGTTAGTAGAAATTTTTCTACCCAGTCACCCTGGTTTGAGTAAAACATGTCGGGTGATCCATCCCTCTAACAAGGGAGACACATTTTGAGGAAACCATGTAAATAGGGTTTATGCAATGTTGGGGGCCCTGAAGTATTTAAAATTTTAAAAATACATTCTAAGTACAATGTTTTTCTAACTATGTGTAGTTTCCTTATGATTGTGGTTATTAGATAAGGATGTTTCTTAGTTGGTACATAGATTGGAAAACTATTTAGTTAATCCATGAAACATTGTATTTTGAGGTTAAATGAATATAATTCCCTAACATGGTTTATTTTTTAACCCATATCCCTATTTTATTATTTCCTCTAGGATGCAACCCCTATCTCCATCTTGGAGAGATTTGTTGACATTTATGCCTAGTCATGGACATATGTCCCCAATCCAGACACTGAATAAGTCATTGTCATGAAAATTGGATGGCCATTAGTTAGTTATATATTTTCATCTTGAACATTTATATTTTTTCCTTGTTATTGGTGAAATTATTTAGGTACAATATCATATTCCCTATTTTCAGAAAATTCACATTTTCTTCTATTTTCATATGATATAGAAATTTTTTGACGTTTATAGTAGATTTTTGTTCCTCTTAAAATCTATGGTAGGTGGTCCAGTTCCATTTACATCATTGTTTGAGTTTTTATATTATTCCATTGTTCCAAATGATGGTTATTCTAGGTTATTCTTATAAATTTAATTTATATTCAAATTTATTGAATTAGAATGATCTACATGGACCATGAGACTCATTGAGGTGTAATTAAAAATCAAGGACCATTAATTTAAAAAACCCCATGGGTGTGTTGTTGAATGACATTAAATAACAATGGGTGGACTAGGTGTTTAACATTCGAGGAGGTGTTTCCCTTTTAGCTTTTACCCATGAATTTTATATAAATTTCATAAATTGCAAGATGAATTGAATGGAGGTAAGAGTGAATGGAATTACATCACCCTACCCCTTCATCCATTTCCCTTTTCTAATTTTTCTTATGATGAAATTTATATATTAAATGGAAAATTTAAAATTAATAGAACGATTTTTTTAATGATAGGCCTTATATGGATATTCGTTATGTAAAACACCTTACAATGTGAGTTAACTAAATATATTTTTGATGACCTATTTGAATCTTGTGAGACCTTACATTGTATAGATTTATTAGAGGACCATGACCATTCTTTTGGATATACTAGGGGTGAGTGGTGGATTTAATTTAAAGATCACTATATAATGAATCTTTTGTAATGAGTAATTAAATGAATGTAATTAATGATTCTTATGAAATATGGGTGATATATGTGTTCTTTTGTGAACTCCCTAGAAAGACCATTTTAAGAGAGACATTTTATCTTATTTAGGGATATGTGGAATCTAATATGGACATCCAAGGATGGAATTTGTTGGAATATTTCTATCAAAGATATGTGATAGTGTTACTCCTTTATGGGGATCCAACAACAATCTCTGAAAAATGGTAATATTATACCCCAAAAGTGACACATGGCATCCTATCATTGACCTCCAAGGGTGGGATCCCTGAGAGGTGGTATTACAGCACATGTCGAAAAATACAAGGATTCCTTGGTGAATCCGTAAGATATACTTGAAGGGTATTTGATTAATGCTATGATTGGAGTGGTACCTCAATCCAAAAAAAGGAACACTAGGGAAGGGAATATGTTACACTAAATTGAGTGAGGAATAGATGATAACATGATGCATCTTCAAATCCAAAGTGGATGATAGATTTGATTGGATCCTTGCATATTATATATTTCTTTATTGCATAAGTCCTATTGTATATGAAAATGGTTGATACTTTGGCTATGATATAGGTCCAAATAAATTATTATAATATAAATCATGACTTCATGATTACATAGAGATAATTAGAATTAGGTATAAGAATTTATAGGAGAATGGGTATTCCATGGGAACTGAGAAATATGTTGTCTATATATAAACCTCACTTTATTCAAGATTTATTATTACATACAATATATTTATTATATTTTCAATGACATGAAGGAATTAGAAACAAGTAGTGTTGTCATGTTCAGTTTATCTCATAGATTTATCATGTCACCATTATAGTTCCTCGACAATATTTATAGATATAGGTAGGGACCTATAAAATATTACACTTTCTGATGCTTAACGAATTATATCATAACAGCAAGGGGGAACATGATCGAGCTGTGTCTCATGATGATATTTTGGGATAATTAATTTTTAGTCTTTTTAATTTTGATAAATTTATTATGATAGATGAATGTTTATGTGTTTACCTATCTTATATATAGAATAACATGATCCTTATCTGTATATTTAACTATTGTATATCATTAAATGTTTATTAATATGATGGATGTTCATTCTTCCATTATCTTTTTATTTAATAATATTCCTCTATGGATTTATAGGATTTCACCATTGTGATATAGTCAGATCATGAATGTATAGTCTCCCTATATTCCACCATGGAACCTCACTACTAGATAATATCCCATCACATATAGTGAGGCATGATTTAGTTCATCTGATGTGATGGTGTTGATTTTTATTGATTGAATTAGGTCTTGAGAAAAATGATTTGGTATTATAGGAGTTTCTATTATTTAGACTTATTATTTGGGAATATTATACTAGATATTATCAATGTGTTGGAGTTTTTGTATGATATGTGGATGGGATTCAATAACCTATGTATAGGAAAAACCCAAATTTCATGGGATGGGATATGATATTCTGGTATATTCATATTATAGTTGATTTGACTACACCATTGGGTGAAACACTTGATGTTTTATGTTCCATTAGATTCTAGAATTTTTACCCCTATCCTGGCATGGTATGTAAGTAATGCATCATCCATCATTATAGAAACTTTAGAATTTATATGTCATCATTATTCCATGCCATGTTTATATTTAAAAAATTCTTATGTGAAACATGTTTTGGTCCCTTATTTCATTATCAATGGAAATGTTATGAAAGTTCATACATGTATATATTAAATGATTATTTTGGGGTAAACAGATGAAACATTTTATTCTATAATGTTTATAGGCACTAATATAATAGATGTGGTTATCCATATAGTTTTACCATTAAAAAGAGAATTTATAAATAAATTATAATGAAATTTAAATAAAATTTAACTCTAAATGAAATGGTCACAATTAAAAAGTGGTTTTAATTTCAATTTAAAGGCTGTATTACTCTATAAATTTTAATTCACACTCTGTATACTCGTAACATTAACGTATAGTATTGAACATGAAAATTAACCATTTTTAGAAGTGGGATATAGATAATATCTCTACCTTTTAATATGATTTATACATCACCCAAACCATTCATTAAAAGCATACAAAATGTAGTGAATCTTACATACGGTTTTCTATAAATATCCTATTCATATGTCTTCTTTGTTGTCTATTATCAAATATTATATTGTGGGATGCGTAGAGAATTTATAAAGATATTCCTCTACCACAGCCCAATGTCAGGTGCATGGAGGGTGGTGAAGACCACTCCCAGAGATGGTAGATCCAAGGTCACAAGTAAAACATGCTATAGTGAATCCTCGAGAACCTCAAGTGATACCCGATATGCACTCTAAGGTCCATGTTCAAGATGGGTTCCTATAAATTATAAAAACAATATAGGGTGCTCTATGACCTTCCCTGAAATTGGTAGAGTAGACATGTGACTTCCCAAAGAAGAATTCACCAACATTTTAAGGCTATATTAGTCCATAAGAATTTGATACATAGATAGAGTCTATACTATATATTTTTTATCATCTCTAGATAAATCCTAAGAGGATATTGAATTTTGATATGTATATTATTCAGGACTATAATAAGAGATTGTTAAATGGGATTACCAAAAAAGATATTCATCATTTTATGGATTGGAGGGATCTTCATACAACCATCTCTAACTGTTTAAATCCAATGATATTGAGGGATGATAAAGATCATGAGTTCATACATTTGAATTAAGTCTTTTATCAATGATGTAATATTCATCCCATTTTAAAGACTTCCTATTATTCATACCAATTCTAATAGGTGACAAGTCTTCTAAAAGAAAACTATTAGAGGATGGTATTAGATATGACATGAGATCTCATATGAATGACTTTTAGATTTAAACCATATCTAGAATTGTTAATCGTGCACTAAAAATTGATCATAACATGAGTGAGGTTATGTGTGTTAGCCTAGGTGGTTCTAAACTAAAATATAGAACTACATCGACCAATAATAGGAAGCATTACTTGGAGATTCCAGTCGATGATATTAGTATCATGATTACATAATCGGGTAGCCCGATGATGTTGAATCAGTGTGATAGACCTGGACATAGGATACCTTAGAGAATGAGGAACCATGTTTATTATTCAATATTTTTTTATGATGGGCCATATACAATGCTTTTCCATAGCCTTTCCCCAGCTTGAATGTGTGTGATGGTCTGAAAAGACTCCAAATTTAGGAGTGAGGTCAATGACATCTCATTAGGTAGAGAGATAGAGCACGAATGGATGGCTTGGATGAGGTTTTGGTCATGGGTGTGGTGGAATGACAATAGACACAAATTTGTAGCAGAGTCCACCTGATCAAGATTTTCAGGCTACATCTCAGGGTAGTGAATCAGTCTAGATATATATAGTGAAATTGATACATAAGGAGTAGTGTATTAGACCATCAGTAGTGAGAGGTATAATATTAGTTGATTCTACTATAGTATCTTCTCATTTGTAGATATTGGTTATTCTCATAGATTCATATTTCTTCCTATTATGGGTATTATGGACTCAATTTTATGTTCTCTAGATTAATTAAAAAACTAATACTTTGTACGGGAAATAATTAGAGAGTTTATGTCTCAATAGAGAGTTCCCCCATGGGAAAGGATGGATTCAAATTAAATGTGATATATTTTCCTTAAGATGAATGGTTTTGAAATAATTATTGGGATGAAATGGATGGTTATCTATTGTTCATTCATAAATTATTATTTTTATTGGGTAAATATCACATAATATTATAAAGGGTTTTTTTCACAAGGGTGAATTTGAAGTACATGTGAGTTGATCTTGACCCATGAATCATGGTCTAAACATGATGATAAATTGAATTTAATGATTATATCTTGATGAAAATGGAATTATTTTTGTGTATTTCCCATTAGTTGTTGATGTTTGTGGTTTTTTTAAAAGAAAAGTTTCCATGACTACATCCCAAGTGAGATGTAGAGTTTCCCATCGAGATAATTCATGGATCTGCACTGATTTACATTCCTATTATAGGATAAAAACATTTCAGTTTCAGGAGCTCAAGGGAGAGCTAGAGGATTTGAAAGCTAAGGGGATTATACAACCTAGTTCTTCAACATGGGATTCACAAATATATATTTCCTAAAATGAAAAGGGAACATTATGAATATTGGTTGATTACATTTAGTTGTACCCCTTATGGTTTAGAAGTAGTATCCATTACATCTTAATGATCTTATATTCATCTTTTTTTGCGGATTTAGAGTGTTCTCAATGATGGTCTAATATCGTGAAATCATCAGTGAATGTTCATCAATTTGACGCACCTCATACAAAATTTCATAGTAGTTATGGTATATATGGGTATCTAGTTATGATGTTATGTCTCGCGAAAGAACTAGAAGTTTATTTGAACTGATGAACCATCTGTTACATCCATAACTGGATTTGTTTATGGGGCTATTTGTGGTTGATATTTCTGTGTATTTATACACTCGATATGGAAATTCAAAAAATCTAAATATCATACTGAATTTACTGAGAAATCATCAGTTATTAGCTAAGCTTATAAAGTACCACTTCTTGATGAAAATCAGTCACCTCCTATTTTATCTTATCATATAGAAAAATGTATCAGTTTACCTAGATATGGTGAGAGATGTAGTTTACGGGGTGTATCCTAAGAAAATATTTGACATACTAAGTTTCATGGTTCTAGATTGATATTACATGAACATTATACTGTACTTATCATGTATGTCCCCGAGTTATTAGGAATTTTTATTTTATTAAATCAAAATTATTATATGGCTTGAGTTTCATGCTAAAAAAAGATAAGCTTTCATTATATTCCACACCAAGTTAATTATCCATTATAGAAAACACCCTGATATAAATACACTATATACTCTAGTTAGTTTTTATTATGGTACATTCTATACTTTGTTTGGATTAAGTTACACAAAATATTTAATTTTCGTGACAGGTTTCATTAGATGCAATACTGAGTATTATATAAATATAATATTATATTCTTATAATTATTAAATATGATTATTATTTCTTAGTTGTTAAAATGGATGGGATAAATAATGTCAAGTATCTTATTAAAATATTGAGTTTTGAAATTTTCATTATTTACATGATTATTAAAAATAAATTATTTTTCAATTAAAATTAAAATAAATCTATTCTAAAATAAAATATATTTTCTAAAAGATTTTTTAATCGTGGTAGAGAACATTTTTTTAAATTAAAATTTACCAATTTTTTTAAAATAAAAATTAGAAACTAAAATTTTTATAATGTAATGTATAAATTTTTTTCGAGGGTTTTTTTTATTTTTCTAATAATTTTCATTTTTTTATGAATATGGAAAAATAATTTGTTGCAATTAAAATCATCATGTTTGTTTAATATATTTATAATGATTAATTTTATTTAAAATCATTTAAAAATAATTATTAATTCAATTATATCTATTTTACTCCAATTTAGGTGATTTGAATCATTTTTATATTGATGTTTAATAAAAAATATTTGTAAAAATATGATTATTTGTTCACTTTAAAAATAAACGAGGTCGCCATGATTTGGAGATTAATTGAAAATTTTATTTTTCCACATTTTAATTTTTATTTGGAAAAATGGATTCCACATTTAGAATCAACAATATTTATAATTTCGAATTATACCAACCTTATTTTTATCAAAATATATTACTAAAAATAATGAAAATTAATCACGAAAGTTAAAGGGAAAACTAGTATAACAAGAGAATAATCATAAATTATAAGGGAATCATGACCTAGAATGTTTTCCAAGCCCCATTTTCTAGAAATATTCATAAATATATGACCTTAGTCTCAAATTTTATGAGTTTTTGGAACACTTTTCCCTGAATGTGACCCTTATAAATTTTTATGTAATTAATTAGACAAAGCGATTACCATTATTCATTATAATATCTATAAATCATTGAATTTCTTGAAATATAATATATTGGGTTATTAATATTATTTTGTAATATAAATGAGTTTATATCATTATATTTTACTTTATATTTTTATAGATGATATAATTACATTGAATTCTTAAAAAATGCCAATGTTGGGATAATTTAGTAAATAATTATATAAATAAAATGATACTAAAAAAACTAAGAGTGAAGAAAATTGAATGAATTATTTCATTAAATATTTTTTTGTAGATGAATATTCCATGTTAAGAAAATTTTATTATAAAATATCTGAAATAAAATAATTTTTTTTTGTAATTTTTTATGTTCAGTTAAATTAATATTTCCAAAATGGACTTTAATTATATTCTATAAAAATGATATTTCATTAATTATATAAAAATTTGTAAAAATATAATATTATATAAAGATATTTTTAAATATTAATCAATATAAAATATGGTCCATTCGTAGAAAAAATTTAGTATTTTAAGGACTATATAGGCCATTAACTAGTAACAATCATTGTTAGAGAGGTTAGGGTTAATGTTGTGTTTTGTCACAACACATACGGTTGTATTAAAATTAATCTACATCTATCATAGAATATTTATTATATGTGTTGTAATTTATTGATAATCCATGAGTAAAAAATCTCTAATATTTCTATCCTTAATTTAGACATTATGGATAAAATAACTATGTTATAAAACATGTTACCTTATTAAAAAATGTAATAATAATGAAACGTAAGAGTTATGGAATAAAATTTTCAAAACCATTCTATAAATTTATAGTTGAGGTTTGTATGAGCCATATAATCCCACTATTCATTTAGTTATTATTTTCATATAATCATTAAGTAAGATTGACCTCCCAATTCTGAATAATTTTGAGTATTTATACGAATGCCACTCCCCCTTAACTATTAAATGGATATCATTAATCCCACTTTTGGACAACTCTTAATCCATTTTACAATTCCAAAATCATCCCAAATTAATCACAATAATTCATTAACTAATCAAATAAGTCTTGAATTAAGAATTAAAACAACTAATGAAGTCCATTAGTGAAAAATGAAAGGGGATACTTTAAGAAGAGGTAACATACATCAACAAATGTTTTTGATTTTTTTCAATCCCCATAAATTATTTTAATATAATGATTTTATATTTAATAAAAAATAATACATATACTAAATTTTTATAAGTCAATTATATGACATTTTAATACAAACCCTTTCATAAAATGGCTTACGAAAACATTATTCATGGGTACAGAGGACTACTGCTTCGTTAAACGATGTTATTTATATCTCCATAATCACCTACCATGGTTTGGAATAACGATTTAAATACTAGTTATATATTATATGTTTGGTATTTATTAATTATTTATTCTTATTCAAGCATAATTTAATACATAACTTCATTCCATCCATTTTAAGGGAATATGAAAACATTTATAATGTGTATGGAATTCAACCGCCTAATAAAGTAATGTGATTATTTCACGCTTTACATGGAATGTATTCAGGATGGGAAGAATACCAATAAGTTTCATATATGATGTAATAATTGTAATATATATATTTCGTATATAAATATATATGTAATTTAATATTCAATATTATTATATGATAAGAAAATAGAAGTATCATTTATGCGTATGTGCAACCTACCAACTCCATAAACATTATATAAAATTTACATTCACCAAATATTTTGGATAAATAAAAATATAGATATAATTAATATTAATGATATATATATCATGATTTACATTATTATGAATATTAAACCATGATTGATGTTTGATGGATAAAAAATCTTAAGTCATAACATATCTGAAAAACAAATCATTTATTATCTAACACACAACATTATGATGTAATTGATTATAAAAGAGAAATATAAATTCATAATAAAATCACATATGATATGTTATATATAAATAATGTTATAAATTTTATAAATAATAAAAATAAATTTATGATACATATTTCTTAAATGAGTGAAATGAATGTCAAGACTTAAGGCATGGGATTTCTCCCTCAATTTTTACTTTGGTGAGACAAATTCTCTTTTCACCACAAACTTCTTCTATATGGGCTATATATGGAACATTATACCTTTTTTGAAGGTTCTCTTGAAATTAGTTTCTATTTACTTATTTGTTTTATGATATATATTTCATGGGATTATTTTTCATAAATTATAAATCGGTAAGGTAAATTTGTTTCAATATGTCTGCTTTGAGACACATGTTATGTTATACACCTATATTATTTAAATAGGTGTATATACCACCCCATTGATATGTGATATCATTAATATGTATATTTTATGTATACTTTGAGATTCATGAAATGTTATCATATTAGAGGGATTATGATTAAATGGTACCAAAGTGGCAAGTGTTTATTTGTATAATCTCATTATTTGTCAATATTGTTTATGATTTTGCTTCTAATAACGAAATTTTATGATCCATCCTTCAGGGACAATCAATAATTTCCATATCATTAGTAATTCAAGATATATTACTGTAATTTTTCAATTTTACAATTCTTTTGGTACTTTAGATAATAATAAATTTCTTATGAAAATCATACATTTTTTCTCTCTTCAGTTTGAAATCAGTTTGCTTTCAAAAACATGTTTATAAATATTTTTTCATAAATGTTTAAATATTATTTTGAAAGAATAATTTCCAATTATTTTATGTCTTTTAAAAAAATTATAAGGAATATTGTTTTATTATAGATATATTGTCTCTAAGCAATAATAAAAAATATTATTTTTTTACATATACATCACCTTTAGAATCATCCAATGTAATGATTGATTCATTCATTGTTCCATAATTTATAAAATTTAAATAATATTTTCAGTCTTAAATTATTCTTTATATGTATATTAAATATTTTTATTTTAAATGATTATAATTTAAAAAACATTAAATGTTTTAAAATGTGTTTTAAATGATTTTTAAGGATTCCATTATCAGTTTTAATGGATATTTTATAAACAAAAGGACGTCAATAGTGTTTTATAATAAAAATATTTTTTAAATCAAATAATCATTTATATTTTGTTCATGTTATATTCAATAAAAACAGTTTTCAAATGGTTTTATTGTTCAAAAAAATAATGTGAAAAGTACATTTTCCTCAAAAAATGATTAATATAATTCAAATATTTCATTATATGATTACAATTCAATCCAAAAATAAAATAATATTAAAATTTATTTAGATATGTGATTTTCAAAGAAGGAATATTTTTTATAATAAATGCTCCATGTATCATTCAGATTCCTTCTCAATATTAGATGATATCCTTTGATATATTTTACTCTTTATTGGGTCAACGATAGATAGAAACAATTTTTATTATGTATTTTAATCGTATATGTAAATGATGATATTTTTTATAAACCCATTTCTAATACACGAGATATATGATTAAAGAAACAACTTCTTTTCTCAATTTATGTCATAATGGTGTGATTATGAAACATGTCTGATTTCTATAGGAGAAGATATGATTGTATGTTTATAATTCCCATTTCATTTCATGGGATAGGATATGTTGATTGTCTATGATCTTGGGGCTACAACAAGTATGATTCCAATAATATATGGGTTAGAACTATATCTCTAGATAATGAAATGTTTTTATACACAAATATATCTTATCATATAAATGGATGGAATAGGGAATGAAATAGGTTCAATAAAGGACTTTTTCTACTATGAATAGTTTGGGAGTGAAACTATTGCACTATATGGAATCAAATATGACTAGGGATGGGTTTTTATCATGCCTAGTAGGTGTAACCCCCATGATTATTCATGATATATTTTATCAATGATCCTTTAGTCCTCCTGAATTATGTTTTATAACTATGTGGGTGCCAAAAATTTGTGTCTTATTCTAGTGGTATTTTCTCATGGATTATTTTCAATGATTACAATATGGTTTATATATTATTATCTTCTAATATAATTACATATATCATTATTATGTTATTTTATATGTAGGTTATAATTTTTAGAAGTTACGATCATGTTATGATACCCTAAAATTAATTTAATTCTTGTTTGTCTAGAATATTTTACCTTATTTTGAATATGAGGCCACATTTATTATGTTTCATTTCCCCATGTTGTGATGGAATGTATAATGTATGATTAATAAAAGAATGAAAATGGTGGAAACATTTAATATATTTCACCAGACAAGAATATTTTCTTCAATGTTTCTAAAGGATCTAAAATAATAAGAACCTCGTGTATTTCTCTATTTAATTTAAATAATGCTCATCATAAATGATGTATTATCCCTGTATATTAATCTTGTGTGTCTATGGATGTTATTAATTGAATATATTAGTTATCTTATAGAAACATGGATTGAAAAAGAATATGTATATTCCTAAGATTATTTTTCTGTATATTTTTTGGGATATCTCTAATGATAATTATAAGGATGAGTCAATGTATTGGAAAAAAACATTGAATTTTGGTAAATGATAGAGAGAATTGTTTCTAAGAAATACATCCCTATTTGAATACCATTATTGGATGTCACTCCAAAATAGATTTACCAAGGGGTAATAACCCAAAAAACACTATATTGAGCATGGCTTGATTATGAACTGGTTCATAACAACAGGCCTTACTGCACGTCTACTTTGATCCTCCTAGGGGATATTATTTAAAAATTACAAAACAATTTATAAAACACATCGAAGTATTTAAATACATTAAAACCAAAAACAAATAAGGATAAAACCATGTATTCCACGCTTTACAAATAATCATCATGATTAAAACATCATATAATCAATTTTCATAAATATTTGGTTTCCTCTTATGATTACCATTTTTCATACTATGTGTTTTTTCTATTTTTAAATAGAGGAAATGAAAATTATATTGGTTAACATTGAATGTGATAGACAGTTTTCTAAATATATATTGAATGGGATGATGATAAGAATAAAGGAATTTATTACTATATTTAATCAGTTTTCTATGAACATGATTATCATCATTCAACATAACCAGCTCTCAAAATCACCAATGAAGAGAATAAAAATGTTCACTGAGAGTTTGGGTAGTGGAAACCATGGGTGAAAGAAGTTTTAATTTCTTATATGTTGAGAATGAGGAAAGAAAACAACCAATTTAATATAAAAGATGACCCTAAAGATGTTTTGAAAATTAAAAATTACAACCCAAAGAAATAAATATCTAAGGAAAAATGATGAGGATGGATAATAAAATCATTGGTATTATTGGTCTACTTAAGATATATTCAATGATTGAATATTTGAAATTTATAAATTTTTTCCATAGGTAAATCAATTCCCTAAGCGGATGGAGCATGAAAAAAATTGTCTAGGTGGTTTGTGTAATGGATATACTATGGACGATGAAGAAACAATGATTTAGTAGAAGAAAAAGAGGTATGAATGAATATTCTATTGATTTCAAATTAACAGATTAAGGATGAGGAGAAATAATAGAAGTTATTATGTTTTAGAATACCCAAATAATGTTATATGAAGATATATATATATATATATATCTTTGTATTTTCTTGATGTTTTTCATTAAGTATTTTTATGAATATATTAAATGGTACTAATAGTCAAGAAAAGATACATCATTTCGAGGTGTTATTTTAATTATGGGAGGATAACACTTAATATTTTATAGATGTTAAGGTACTATTAATGGGATAAAGAGATGTTGGAAATGAGTATGTATATTGGGTAATACTGATTTCCTGGGAACATATTAATGAATTGTTGAACATTGGGTTTATGTTATCATGGATTGGAGATTAAAACAATTAGTATTTAAGTAATATATCTATTAATCTAAATAATTAATGAGGAATAATTCTTGTTTTAATATTGTTTTATTATAATTTAGTTTATTAAAAGTTTTTAATAAAAAAACAGTCTGAAATTATTTACATGTTTGGTATGAGGAAACAAAGCAATACATTATGAGATATGGGGGATCGATGTTAGGTAGATGTAGAGAAATTTAGTCAGCTTATTTAACATGTTTTTTATTTAATATTTCAAAAGGGCTAAAGGGAAAACCATTTTTGAAATGGTTTAGGTTGAACTTTGAATATTTTGTAAGAGATTAACGTATTGTTTCCCTTTAATAATATTTATCCATACTAGATAAAATTTGAAAACCTTTTCATTGTGATGATATGTAAATATATATTAGATGACATATCATTATTTTTGTGGAACATATAATCTATTGGTGATTGAATCATAACAAATTCCCCTTAATTTTGTGGAGAATGAGATGAAGGTCAAATTGAAATAGTAACAAACTATGGCTGATATTATACACATGAAATAGATTTATAAAAACTATGTGTATCATATTGTGAAAGTACATATAAACTAGGAATATTATCTTGAAAAAAATATTTTATTAAATTTATTTTAGATGAATCAAATGTTCTCATAAATCACCACAGATTTATGGTTTTGTGTGCATTAAATTTCCCTACATCACTCACTTTCTTTTCATCCGTGATATATATCACTATCTATATTTATTTATTCTTTTCTTTTATGCCAAAATCTCCCATTACGACCCATGATTCTATATTTGGAAACCTGGTTATATGTTACTTTGGGTAACCCTCTTGTTTCTAACAATCTATTTTTAATGGATGTTTTACTATTACTTTTTTATGATATGGGTTTCTTTGAAAGAAAATTTCAGGTATTAATCAATTTATTTATTATAACAATTTTGAGTGAAAGTTAATTATAAAAAGGATTGAGGGTAAAAAATATATTTTTTTTGATTTTTTTATAAATTAATTAATATTCATTGATGAATTGTGTTTCATGCTACAACATGTTATGTTTTTGTTATATGTTAAACCGTGTTTAGATTTATATCTATGAAAAACAATGTTATCATTATGGTATAAATAATATAAATTTCAGATTTTGATATAAAAACACTAAATTTGTCTTATGATTCACATAATAAAATGTTTCTTTGATAGCTTGAGTAACCCACAAGATAGATTTTTTCCTAATTAAAAAATAATATTAATAATATTATTTATTATAATAGTTTTCACCTAGATATTGGAAGGGTTCAAAATAATAATACTAAATAACTTATGAAAATATATACTTTTCTTTTGTTTTTTATTTACCAATTTATTATATGTAAAATAACCACAATATAATGGAAAATGAATTGTTTTCTGAAAAACAACGTCATTTCTAGAAGACAGTTTAATCGTGTTTTACACAGATAATTTAAAATAAAAATTTACCACATTTGTAAAATCAATTTAAAAGAAACACCAATTTTTAAATTAGAATATGAAAATTAACATTAGGTTTTTTTTTATTTTTCTTAGATGTTTCATTTATCGATGAATAGTAAAAAATATTGAATTTTAAGTGGAAACATCATTTTAATTTAATTTATTTTTAATGTTAAATCATTTTTTAATATTATTTTAATGATAAATTGGTTACATTATATAATTATTAATATAAAATTAATCACTTGAATAATTTTCATATTGAAATTGAAAATAACAACATTATAAACATTTTATCATTATTTTCTCATAAAAAACTAGCATTCTCTTCATGATTGAGGGATTAATTTTTAATTAATTTAAACCAAATATGTTATTTAAATTGTGAAACAAATATCACATACCTGTAATTATCATAATATAATATGTCTAATAAGAAAAAATTAATTATTTACAAATATGATTATTGAAAATATTAGAAATTAATCATTGTGATTGAGTGAAAAATGAGTTCACTCGGTGACTAAGCTATAAACATAAGGGAAAAAGTGACCTAGAAAATTATAAATAATCCCTAGGATGGAAATATTTTTATTGTTATGACCTTTGTATTTAATATGTTGAGTTTTTGTGAAAATTTTCCACAATGTGACCCAAATAATAAGTTAAAGATAGAAAAATAAAAAATATATATTTCTTTATTTTAATTTCTAAAAATATTTCGAACAGGGAAAAACAACATATGTCTAATTATAAATATTATATTTTATGATAATTGATGTTTTTTTAAAAATATATTTTTTTATTTTTTTAACATATAATATAATTACAATAAATTCTTATAAAACAAAATCATGTTAATTTTTTACATAATAATTAAATAATTCAAACTATACTAAAATCAATAAAAGTGAAGTGAATTTAATAAATTATAGGGTTAAATTTTTTTTAGATGAATATACCCTATTTATAATATTTAAACACAATATATTTAAATTCTATCATTGTATTGATAATTTTTAAATTCAGGTCACATAATAATGTCAAAATAGTTATTTCTGTTGTTTTATTAATTTACATTAAATTTCTAAAAATACTATAATTTTAATGTTATTTTTAATTATTTATAAATACCATCCACGTTAAATTCATGGAGAAATTTTTATATAATAATTAATCCATTGACGATTAAATTATAATGACCCTTGTTATAGTATATATGGTTAATGTAGTGTTTTTGTGGATTACCTGCGTTTATGTGAAATTTAATATCCAACACATTTATGATTTTTATTTTATAAATTACATATCTTATATATAATCAATGGGTATAAATTATATGAAATTTATATCATTAAATTATTCTTAACTGATATATTACTTAGATTAGGGAACTAGTTACCATATTGAAAAAATGGTAAAATAAGGAAACATATGAGTTATGGAACCAAATAATTAAAAAAATGTATAATTTTGTGTTAGAGGCGTTTATAGACTATATAATACATCCCAAAATTCATTTATCAGCTTTGGAGAAACATGAGGTAATGTTGACCCCCAATAGTTAATAATTTTGAGTATTTATAGGAATTCCACTCCTCGAGCACTATAAAAGGAAACTAAAATTTTCATACTTATTATATAATAACATAAGTATATTACATATACATATATGTTTTTTTATTTTTTGTATTTATTTAAAAAATAAACTTCCATGAAATATGTTGAGAATTCTTTATTCATGTATATGGTTGATATCAACCTCCTAAACCAATATTGTTCATTTTTCCACTACAACCTCACAATGTTGCCAAAAATGATGTACATACTATTTATATGTTATGTATAAATATATGATATCTATGATGTATTAATGGGTTTTTATGTATTATATATCACATACCACAATTCTTTCCTTTTGTTATAATATGATTACGCAGTTCGCATATACGGTGGACCATTCTGTAATGATGTGATGCGATTTATTCTTAATTTACATAGAATATATTAGTAACGGGATTAATAAAAATATGATATATATATATATGTATGTATTTATGATATATTAATGCTAATATAATGATTATATATATTTTTATACATTATTTTATACTCTTCAATTAAATTTCATAAGAAAATGGAAAAAATGTATACCTGTACGCAAGACCTACCGTCTCCTTGAATGGTTTATTCTATTTCCTAGGAAACAATTATAAGGTTTAATCAATTTAAATATATAATAAATATATATGATATTTATATCATGGTTTACATTATAGAGATAATGAAACCAATATCAAATTGTGTTGAAAGAAATCCAAAGTGAAAAAATATATGAAAAACACAGCGGTTATTACCGGAAACGTAACATTGGCATGGAATTGTTAATAAACATGTAATATAACGTCATAATATAATAATATATGCTATGATATATATATTTGTGTGTGATTATGTTTCTATAATATATTTATAAAGAACTTATATTTATTATAAATGACTTTTGAATGAGTGTGATGGATGTCAAAACTTATGCTAAGGGTTTTTTTTCTCTATTTTTTCCTTTGTGAGACACGTGGTATATTCAAAAACAGTCTAATACATGTGGTCTATATTATTCCAATGAATTTATATTATTATTATTTTATTAAATTTTTGGTTTATTTCAATATCCAATTTAGTATATCTATTTCAGTAGTTTTTGGTTAAAAATTATCAAAATTGTTACCGGAATTTTATGTCAATTTTCCATGTTTGAGACACATGTTATGTTTGGAATATATACTATTTTATGATATATATATAATTTAAATTTGATATGTTATATAATGAATAATATTAATTTCATGATATTTACATATTCATGTTATGTTATCCTTTAACATGGATTGTGATTAAATGATACAAATGTGGCAAGAGTTTATTTCTAAAATCTCATCGTTTATTCAAATGGTTTTTTATTTTTCCTCTATTGATGAAATATTATTAACTATATCTCAATTATTATAATTATTTCTCTTATTATATAGTTATTTATCATATATTGTTTTTATTTTTCGATTTTCCACTGTTAAGTAATTATGATAATTAATAAAAAGATTTTATTTCTCTCTTAGATCAGAAATATGATTTCAATAAGAACAATGTTTTACTAAAAATTTTGTAAAAAAAATTCATAAAATTATTTTTTAAATACCTTTTCCCATTTTTTATCTTTTTTCAAATGTTTTTAAAAAAGGATTCTTCTTGGCGTTTTCTGATCAAGGTTTTTTAACTTCAACCAAAAATATAAAAGGAACATTTTTTTTACATATTGTCCATGAATTAAATTATTTAAATTCATGAATAATTTATTTTTAAGGCTTTATTTATAAATATTAAATGGAATTTTCAAAATAAAAGGATTTATTATATATTTTTGAATGATTTTAATTTTTAAATAAGTAAATTTTAAAAATATTTTATGTTTAAAAAATTGTTTTAAATTATTTTCAAGGAATCCTTTATAGGTTTCAAATATTATTTTTAATGAAATGCATTTCAATAGTGTTTTATGTTTAAAAAATATTTTAAATGCTTCTATAATAATAATTTTAATGTTTTCAATGTTTTTTTGAATGAAAATGGTTTTGAAATCTGTTCTACAATTTAAAATGTTTTTATAAACTTTGGAAGTATGTTTTACAAAATATGGTTTTAAATGAAATTTTAACGATCATATTATAATATTCTTATGATAATATTGATGAAAATTATTTCTGAAAATATTTTATGAACCCAATTATCAGTTAAAGGATATTTTACTAAGAATTGTTTTGAGTGATCTTTCGTAATCACTCTCCTTATAATATGATATCCATTGATATAGTTTAATATTTTCAGGTGACGTGATCCATGTAAACCATTAATTTTTTACTTTAAGTTGTTCAATTAGGATGATAGGTTTTTTTATGAAACCACTATATTACACGGGATATAATCTTATGAATGATGGTTTATATATTTTTGGTTATTCTATGATGAAATGATTATAAAATCTACAATTTATCCATATATTATGATAAGATTAAATGATTAGGATACCAAGTTCATTTCATTGGTTAGGATGTGATAATTTTTTAGAAAATTGTGGAACACATATATAAAATTTCATTATGATATATGTGGAAACTTTGTCTCCATCCAACCATTGGTTAATGATTTTTATATCTCATGAGACAAACATGGCTGGAACATGGGGTAAACTAGGTATATTAGGGGGATTTATCCATTATAAAAATTGTGGTATTGATCCCATTACACTATAATGAATTATCTATGACATGGTATAGTGGTGTGTCCTGCCAAGTAGGTGTATCCCCCTATAGTACCCTGATATGCTCTATCAATAATCCTTGACATCAAAGGAATGATTTTATATTAATATTTTTATACCGAAACTTCTTGTCTTATGCCAATGTTATGATCTTGTGGATCATTTTCTTTGTATCCTTTATGATTAATTTCATATAAAATCTAAATATTTATCTCTTGTGTCATGATGATTATCTTTGGTATGCATGGTATGGTATTCAAATTTTCTATTCATGTTCTCATACCCATATGATCATGTTATGCTTATTTATCTCAATTATTTATCGTTATTGAGAATATAAGATAACCCTTTATTATGTTCCCTTTACCAAGTTTATGAATAAAGATTTTATGTTGGAGTGATAAAGGGGAATATCTTTATGGGAATCATTGACGATCTTTCACTGTACTATCATATTGTGTTCCATGATTCTAAAGGAAAAAAACTAATATGATCTTTGGGATTATATTTTTTAATGTAATGAATACTTATCTATAAATATGTAATATACATATATGTTATGTCTAGGTATCAATAGTTGGTATCATATAATGTTTAATAAATCCACTAGAATCTATGATGAGATATATCTTGGGAGATCCCTTGGGTTATTACTAAGTATATGTCTAGATATTCTCTAAGGATATGTTTAATGATGATACCTAGTATATAAAAAAGTAATGGAATTCTGTTTATAGTATAGAATGTGGTTTCCAATATATAAATCCTTATCTTGATACTATATGTTTATATGGATCTTGAACATATGTACCTCGGGGGGAAATCCCTAAAATCATTGTGTTAAGATAATGTCAGTCAGGAACTAGTGCTCATCATTAGGACATAGTAAACACCTAGTTTTTCGCTATTGGGGGATATTGTCTTGAAATTCATAAACTATTGATAAATCATAATTGATAATTTAAATAGATTAAATTCTCAGCTTATTTGAGTTGGAAATTTACAAACCCATTATAGACAATCACAGAGGATTTAAATAGATGAAGAGTATGAATGAAAAAGGGAAACCCCTAGTGTCATAGATTAAGGAATCATGTTTAATGATTTAGGCAATCTAGATGTAATTTTAATTTTTAATTTGTTTCCCATTATGATTAGTGTTTCTCACACTAGGTTTTCTAGTTTTAGTCAATAGATGTAACTAGAATGAACTTGTTTAAAATTGAATGGGATGTAAAATTAATTGGCGATAAACCAAATGGCTTGACTACAAGAGTAAATTTAATGTCTTGGACCTCTACGGTCCATTCCTTTGTGAAAATGTGGTGCTGGAGGTGTTCCAGTAGGTCAAGGTTACTTGGTGTGCGTTTGGGTGGACTGTTAAGGAAATATAAAGGGTTATGGAATTTTCATGGGAGGCGTGTGATTTGCATAAAGTGTGTGGACAAACCATGAAAGATTGGTATTGGAGGAAGTTGCTAATGCATGGTTTGTCTAACCATGCGGACTAACTATGCGAAGAGTGTTTGGCGAGGTAGAAGCTGACGCATGGTTAGCACACGGTTTATTAAACTGTCTGGACTAACCATGCATGCACTTAAAGTTAGATCCTAAAATTGTGTATCAAACTCTTTTTGCCTTTAATCTCTTAGTTTAAACCCCTAAAGAAGCCATAACTTGGGATTATCCCTTCCTTGGAGGTATAAAAACCTCTCCCAAGGGTTTTGGAGGCGATCCGGAGGCTTCTCTTCGCGAATCGAATCCGGTTTCTTGAGGTATGTGATCCTTTTTGTTTGGTTTCTTAGATCTACCTATATCTACTCCTCCTCATCTCTCGGGATCTTATATATATACCCTTTATGGGTATATCTAAGTGTGTGGATGTCTATTATGAAGAGATTTTGTCTTGGTTTTGTTAGGAGAGAATACCTAAGGAGGATTCATGGAAAATCGACCCGATTTCAGGGGCATTCATCGACCGTTGTGTTCTTCCTCGAAAACCATTGAGGTAGGGGATTCGTGGATTCTCTAATTGTTTATGATCAATCGTAGAGTTAGCATGATTTAGCTGATTGGATCACAATGAAATTGACCTAATTAAATACTTGAAATAGATTAAAATAATTGGTTTGATCACATGTTGTTTCTTTGTACTGTGATAATTGTTTGGCTCTTGATTGGATAGAGATTGTGGTATCTATACCTTGCTTATTAGCATGTTTCTCTTGATGAAATTGATAAAGAACGTAAATCCGGAATTAATGGATAATTAATTAGATAAAGATAAAGAGGCATGTAAATTAATCCTTTTGTGGTTGTTGTTCTAATTTGATGTTAATCAAATTGAGGTCGATGATGTGTTTAATTCAGTTGGTTGGGAAAATGAAATCTGTTGGTGCTTGTTGTTTGAAGGTAGGATTCTTTGTTAAAGGGCCATGAGCCCAAATTTGATGTTATGTTTACTTTCCTACTTCTTGTGATGTGTTGTGACCCTGGGAGGGTTTGTGGTATGTAGGGGCATGAAGGCCTTGTGGTTGTGGCAGCGGATGATGCCTAGAGTGGCGTGATGCATCGGTTTATGCATGTGGGTGTCGGGGTGGACACCAGGTATGATGGAATGGGATGAATTTTATTTTTGGATGCTTGTTCTTTCTTGGTTGTTTATCTACTTTAATTTTTCCCACTGCTCAAGGAATTTGGTCTTGCATACCCTTATTCCGAAAGGGGCGAAGACACGCGAGGTATGCCATGTGCTTTCTATGTTTACCCTCTCTATGTAGAATGGGTCTACTCTCTTACTATAGGCAGAACAGACTTGATGGGATGTATATATACTCACTGTGTTGAGCCCCCTAGTGTTTAGTAGGATAGGATGCTTCTCTAGAATTCCTAGGAATATGGGAAATAAATTCTATAATGAATGTTTGAATTAAATGATGTTAACCCATGGGGTTCCTGTTTGTTGAAACTTAATGATGAGGTTTTGAGATTTTGAAGGGACAAGGGTTTTTGGATGTGATGTTAATGGAATTTAATGTGGAATTACTCTTGGTTAATTAGTGTTTGAATAATTAATTAATGTACACTGAAAATGATAAATACAGGAGTGAAGTAATCTAATAAATCCATTTAAATGGTTGTGTGATTATATGATACCTAGTCTTAGAAGTGGCATCCCGGAGTCCAAGAGACGTTATCTGCAGTTGTGTCTAATACTAGGTTATTCCCATAGTGTGGATGTGAGTTATAGTATATTCTGTACTTTTTGGGTTTCTATACACTACTCCACCATATCAGTAAGGGTAATTGACACCCCGGGGATTCTGCGCCCTGGGGGGTGTTTTCCCCAACATTCTGATGGGCGGGTGAATGGATGACTACCCCCCTTTACCCCTATCCCTTCTCCTTGTAGATACTATTTCCATTTGGCACAATGGTTAGTTTTCCCCATATATGAGTGTAGAGGGATGTAATGTCTTGTGGTTATTCACAGACATATATTCTGAATATAGTATCCTATGTACTACTATAGGTATAACATGTATAGGTTGTGATTGCTTGAGGATCCTTACTTAGTGTATGGGCTGTAATGGCTTGAGGTATAATACTCGACGTATGATACACGTTATGCGAGCTGTGGTGGCTCCCGGAAACAACCTGGTTACTTTTGGTTGTGAAGATGGTGTGGTACTTCGCCCAGGTGTCTGTGGGAAAGCCTTTGTGGTGAACGTGGTGCAGATTGTGGAGCTTAGCCCAAGGGTATACTGTCACACCTTTGGAGAGAGATACACAGGACGTATGTCGTTCAGGCAAAGCGGAAAACCAGTGGAGAAGTAGTAGTGAGGTACCCTTGATATTATTTACTATATGATATATTCTTGTATGCTTTCCTCGGTGAGAGTATCCATGGGGAGGTTGGAAACCTAGTATACATGTTTATGTGACATGTTAGTTTCACTTGTTGTTCACATTTCATTAGCATGCTTTCATTACTGTTTCATGAGAGGCTTCGGGGAGGATCCTACTAAGTATACTATTATACTCACCAAACGTATATATAAACTGTTTTTTGGGTCACTTGTAGCATGTTGGAGATTAGTCTGGTTACTACTATATTGTGGTTACAGGAGCTGTTCGGGCTTGTGGTCACTGCTGTTTTTACATTCTTTTGGGTACTTGCAGTTTTCCCTTTCAGTTGTGGTACTTTTTCATGGAATTTCATATATGTAAAAGGGTTTAATTTATATTTCAGTTCTGAGTTGGAGTTGGATGGTGTCTATCTTATCTCTCTCATCCGCATGTGTTCTCATAGAGGTTAATGCCTCCCATTTGTGTGTTTACTAAACCCTCGGTGCTAGTTGCCAACCCGGGGCCTATTGGAGGCGATACATGGGGGTCATTATCGACCTTCTCACATTGTTGGCCCAGGAGGGGTACACATTGTGGGGAGGGGGTCATGACATAGTGGTATCAGAGTACTGGTTGAGGGATAGGATGTAGTTTAGAGTTAGGCATAAGTGAGGTTTCATGGGTTGGTAGGGAAACAACATCATTCATGTTTATCAAGTGAGGTAAACACTGGAGACCGACTGAGACATAGGTGTTTAGGGCCCCCTATGATCTGATGTACGGACCTTTATTTTTACAATGGCTACTAAACAACGTGATACTGGTTAAAGGGTAGATACCTTGGAAAGGGTCCTGCATCATTCTTCTTTGTGCCTGTGTTCGAATGGGTAGACCTTGGGATAGTTTAACATATAACAAATAAAAAGGAAACAACTAATTAATAAATATTGAGTCTTCCATATTATTGGCATAGGAGCTCTAAGTGTTTGTTGTTTTGAAGGTATGGATCCAGGTTGACGTCCTCATCAGGTTTGCATAGAAGATGTCCAGCAGGCTATTCCATCAGGTCGCCATGGGGTAGAGGTTGACGACGACGACACATGGAGGAAGAAACTCCGAGAGTTTCAGTGCCAGAGTCTGTAGAAGTATGACGGATCCATTTCAGATGTAGTCACAGAATAATAGTTAGAGGAGGTTGAGATAGGCTTCAGTTTGATCTATGCTCGTAAAGAGCACTGGGTGGCCTTAGCTCTGACGATGATGTATGGAGCAGCAAGGCAGTGGTGGTCCTTGTTCCTCGGGGGTCGGCAGGAATCAAGGATCTCAGGGGAGGAGTTATAAGACAAGTTTAGAGTCGTGTTTATTTCCTCGACTACGAAGTCGTCCAGTCGCCAATAGCTTCTTACCCTTCGACAGGGAAGCTCCACCATTCACAAGTTTGGAATCTGTTGCAGAATCCATTTCAGAAACATTATTACCCGATGAAGAGGCTACACGAGGCCTTTCGAGGAGGCTTTGTGTCTGGAGATCCATCGTCATGTCACCTCATTTATGCTAAAGACATATCTTGAGGTGCTGGTGAGGGCAGAGGTTGTTGAGAGGACTTTGGCTCAGACCGGATCATCACAAGAGGGTAATCGGCATGATTCCTCACGAAGCAGATCTGTGGTCCGGGGTTCCCGGTTTTCAGGGAAAAAGAGTATTCATTCAGCTGGGGGTAGGTCCCAGCCCTTCACATCTTATTTCTCTGAAGGCAGAAACTCTCAGGCCTATGCCAAAGTATCATGCACTTTTTTTCCTTGTGGTGGTCGTGGCCATCAGCAATGGGAGTGCCTGACCATTCATAGTGGTCATCGTGCACCAAGTGCTACGCTCCAGGTTCCTCCATTGAGGCAGTTCTACCCAAGGCATCAGTAGCCAGTTGCACCAGCTTCAGATCACCAGAGGGGAGATGGGGTAGGCAGAGGACAACCCCATGATGCTCCCAGTCCTCAAATAGAGGAGTGTGGCTGTGGTGGTGGTCATCATTAGGGTCAGAGAGGTCGTGGAGGAGGTCGGGGACAGCTTCATGCTCTAGCATTCCCAGCACCAGACGATCCAGATGTCGTTCGAGGTACCCTTTTCTTGTTTTCTACCTTGGTGTATGCCTTGTTTGATTAGGGAGCGACCCACTCCTTTAAATCACTTACCCTTGTCCATGCTTTGGGACATGAGGTAGTGAGGCTTCTAGTGCCCTTAGCGTTGACTATGCCAGTTAGAGGTCGAGCTGACTTGTTTGAATTATGTAGTGATTTTGAGCTACTGCTGGGGCAGCACCGCCCTTGGGGATATTTCTTATTTTTACGAATACAACCATATGATGTCATCCTTGGCATGGATTGGTTATATTCGGTGCAGGATATAGTGGATTGCTTCAGGAAGAAGGTCGTTTTCATTGCTGCGGATAGAGAGCAAGTGGTGTTTGTGGGTGAGCGAGACCCTCAGATGGGTAATAGGAGTGTTTCATCCTTATCATCAATGGAGTCAGAGATGATGCTGAGTTCATCAGAGGTTCTATAGTTTGCGTTTCCTAGGTCCATAGAGGAGTACCCTGATGTCTTCTTAGAGGAGTATGTAGCATTACCCCCTCGACGAGAGATCGAGTTTGGGATCGAGCTACAGCTGGGAGATTCTCATATCTATATGTCCCCATATAGGATGGCCCCTTATGAGTTATGAGAGCTGCGTAAACATCTTGATGGTCTATTATAGTGCGGTTTGATTCGGCCAAGTGTGTCATCGTGGGGTGCACCCGTTTTCTTCGTAAAGAATGTTGATGGTAGTTTGCGGTTTTGTGTCGATTATCGTCACTTGAACAAAGTGACAATAATTAATCACTGTACTCTTCCACGGATTGATGATTTATTCAATCAAATTAAGGGTGTAAGTTGGTTCTAAAGGATAGACTTACAGTCAGGATATCATCAGATGCGTGTGGAGGATGAAGATATCCCAAAGACTAATTTCCGTTATCGTCATGGGCATTATGAGTTCGTTGTAATGCCATTTGGCATGACGAATTCTCCAGCAATATTCATTGGATTGATGAATGCTATGTTCCGTGACTTCCTGGACAAGTGTGTGGTAGTTTTCATCGATGAAATCCTTGTGTACTTCATTTATGAAGAGGAGCATACATAGAATATACGAGCCATTTTGGGAGTTCTTAGTCGACATCAGCTTTTCGAAAAGTTGTTGAAGTGTGAGTTTAGGGATCAAGAAGTCCTTTTCATGGGTCATGTTGTGTCCCAACAGGGAGTATCTATGGATCCATCAATTATAGAAGCAGTTGTGTCTTGGGTATCCCCCAAGACAGTGTTAGAGGTGTGAAGTTTCCTTGGTCTCGCAGGCTACTACAGGATGTTCGTAGACAATTTCTCACGGGTTGCGACTCCTTTGACCTCTTTGACCAAGAAAGATCAGGCTTTCGTGTGGATTTATTAGCATCAAGAAACTTCTAAGTATCTAAAAGAGAAGTTAGTAAGTGCTCCAGTCCTTTGTCTTCCAGCTGAAGGAGTTCAGTTTTATGTCTTCAGCAATGCTTCACATCTGGGGTTAGGGTGTGTCCTCATGCCACAAAGGTTAGTTTTTTCTTATGGGACTCAGTAGTTACGTCCCCATGAACATAACTAAGCCACCCATGATCTTGATAGGGCAGCTGTGGTGTTTTCGCTGATGTTGTGGAGACATTACCTCATTGGCGAGCACTTTATGGTTTTCGCCGATCATAAGAGTTTGAGGTATGTTTTCTCCCACCATGACTTGAACTTACGAAAGAACTAGTGGAAGGAGTTATTACAGTAATATGACTTCAAAATATCATAAACACCTAGAAAGGGGAATGTTGTGCCTGATGCGCTGTGCCGGAAGTCACGTAGTGATGATGTGCGTGAATCCGATGATTTTTGGAGAGTGATGGATGAACTTCCAGCATTACATCTTGATATGTGAGATGTTGGGGGTAGAGGTTGTCTTTTTCATATTTCAGTATAGTCATCCATGATGCAGAAGGTGGAAGAGTCCCAGTTGGGGGATCTTGAGGTGGAGGTCTGGAGATACTGAGTTGTTTGTGGAGAGGCCCCTGATGGTTGGTCGGAGGATGAATAACACCAAGTGTGGAAGGCTTTTTTCCCTTGGCGATGCATGAGACGGTCCATAGAGAGTTCCATGTTTCTCCTTTAGCGGTGCATCATGGTGTTCCAAAGATGTACCAATCCTTGAGGAGTCAGTTTTGGTGGCCTGGGCTGAAGCATGAGGTTGCGGAGTTTGTGTCTCGATGTTTAGTCTGCCATAAGGTGAAGGTCGAACTATGTGTTCCAGGTGGTATTCTTCAACCATTAGAGATTCCTTAGTGGAAGTGGGAGGTCATCTCAATGGACTTTATTATGGGATTACCTTGAGCTCCGGGAGGACATGATGCTATTTGGGTGGTAGTGGATCACTTAACTAAATCAGCCCATTTCATAGCGATCAAGGAGTCGAGCTCAGTGGAGGTTTTGTCGAGGCAGTATCTAGAGGAGGTGGTTAGACTTCATGGAGTTCCAATAATGATCATTTATGATCGAGATCCTTGTTTTACCTCCAGAGTGTGGAGAGGTATCCATCATGCTTTTGGTTCTCAACTATGCCTTAAAACTGCTTTTCATCCTCAAAAAGTTGGTCAGACAAAGCGAACTATCTAGAATCTTGAAGACATGTTGCGCTCATGTGTTCATGATTTTGGAGGTTCATCGATGGGGCACTTATCCTTGGTGGAGTTCACTTATAATAATAGTTTTCACTCCACCATCAGTATGGCTCCGTTTGAAGCCTTGTATGGCCGGCCTTACCGTTCTCTGTTGTGTTGGACTAGGTTTGGAGATTCGGCAATTCTCGGACCGAAACTAGTGCAGAATACAACTGAGATGGTTCAGGTGATTCGTGAGAGGATGAAGATAGCACAAGATTTTCAAAACCCATATGCTGATCAAAGAATGATACCCCTATAGTTTAATGTTGGGGATCATGTGTTTCTAAAGGTTACTCCCCATCGTGGGCAGTGATGGTTTTGTCGTGGGAGTAAGCTTTCTCCCCATTTTGTTGGGCCTATAGAGGTGTTAGCTCATGTTGGATCTGTGGCATATCGATTAGTGCTTCCCCCTCAAATGAGTCAGATACATGATGTTTTCCATGTATCACAGCTACGTCATTATCTTCATGACGACTCCCGCATCATCAATTGGGGAGAGATCAATGTTGATGATGATTCCACCTTCGAGGAGTGACCTGTGGAGATCCAAGACCGCACGGAGAAAGTGTTGTGAAGGCATTCTATCCCTTTAGTTTGTGTCATGTGGTGACATGGTGGCTTGTTGGAGAGTACTTGGGAACGTGAGTCACAGATATGTGATCAGTATCCAGAGGTGTTTGATCTTTAACTCTTTTCTTGTATCGTTGTATCTTGTGTAGTTATGAATCCTTAATGTTTATGAGATGGATCCCTTTATTGCTTTGGTGACTAGCTCTCTTTTGAGGGGTATCTAGTTGGGTGGTTGTTCAGACCCTGTTTCGTTTTCTCTTTAGGTGGGTTTTGGATTCTCGAGGATGAGAATGTTTTGAGAGGTATCTGATTTAATGGCCCGGACCTCTCTGGTCCATTCCTTTATGAAAATGTGGTGCTGGAGGTGTTCCTGGAGGTCAAGGAAACTTGGTGTGCATTTGGGTGGAAATTTAAGGAAATCTAAAGGGTTATTTCCTTCACACGGGAGGCGCACAATTACCCTAAACCGTGCGTTGAAACCATGCAAGGATGATCTTTTAGACAGTGGCTAACGCACGGTTATCACACTATTTGTCTAACTGTGCGAGGAGTTCTTGGAGTGGCAGAATCTAACGCATGGTTAGCGCACTGTTTTTTAAACCGTGCGGACTAACCGTGAGGGCACATAAAGTTATATCCTAAAATTGAGTATCTTACTCATTTTTCCCTTTTCACCTCGTTTAAGCCCCTAAGCAGCCATAACATGGGATTACCCTTCCTTGGAGGTGTAAGAACCTCTCCCAAGCATTTTGGAGGCGATCTAGATGCTTATCTTCACGGATCGAAGCCGGTTTCTTGAGGTATGTGATCTTTTTTGTTAGGTTTCTTAGATATACCTAGATCTAATCCTCCTCTTCTCTCAAGATCCTAGATCTATTCCCATTATGGGTAGATCTAAGTGTTTGGATGTCGATTATGATGAGATTTGGTCTTGGTTGTGTTAGGGGAGAATACCTAAGGAGGATTCATGGAGAATCGACCCGGTTTCTTGGGCCTTCGTCGACCGTTGAGGTTTTCCTCAAAAACCATTGAGGTTGGGGATTCGTGGATTCTCTAATTGTTTACGTGTGATCGTAGAGTTAGCATGATTTATCCCTTTGGAACACAATGAAATTGACCTAATTAAATACTTCATCTCGATTAAAACAATTGGTTTGATTGCATGTTGTTTTTTTGTACCGTGATAACAGTTTGCCTCTTGATTTGCAAGATTGTGTGGTATCTATGCCTTTCCTGTTAGCATGTTTCTCTTGATGAAATTGATAAAGAACGTTAAGACGAAATTAATTTATAATTAATTGGCTTAAGATAAAGAGGCATGTAAATGAATCTGGTTGTGGTTTTTGTTCTAATTTTATGTTAATCAAATTGAGGCCGATGATGTGATTAATTCAGTTGGTTGGGAAACTGAAATCTGTTGGTGATTGTTTTTTGAAGGCCGGATGCCATATTAAAGGGACAAGATTCCAAATTTGATATGATGTTTACTTTCCTACTTCTAGTTATGTGATGTGACCCTGGGAGGGTGTTGTGATATGTGGGGGCATTGAGGCCTTGTGGTTGTGGAGCGGATGATGCCTAGAGTGGCATGATGCATCGGTTTATGCATGTGGGTGTCGGGGAGGACACTAGGGATGATGGAATGTGATGAATGTTGTTGTTGGATGCTTTTGGTTTCTTGGTTGTTTATCTACTTTACGGTTCCCCACTGCTCAAGGAAGCTGGTCTTTCTTACCCTTCTTCTGAAAGGGGATAAGACACACGGGGTATGCCACGTGCTTTCTGTGTTTAGACTCTCAAGGGAGAATGTGTCTACACTATTTCTATAGGTGGCACAGACCCGACGGTAAGTACATCTACTCACCGTGTTGATCCCCCTTGTGTTTAGTAGCATAAGAGGATTTTCTAGAATGCATGGGAATATGGGAAATTAATTCTATAATTAATGATTGAATTAAATGATGTTAACCCATGGGGTTGGAGATTGTTGAAACTTAATGATAAGGTTCAGAACATTTGAAGGGATAGTGGTTTTTGGATGTTATGTTAATAGAATTTAATGTGGAATTTTTATTGGTCAATTAATGTTCATAGAATTAATTAACATATTGTGAAATTGAGAAATATGGGAGTGAAGTAATATAAAAAATCCCTTTAAATTTTTCTGTGTTTATAGGATAACTAGTCATAAAAGTGGCATCTTGGTGTCTGAGAGACGTTAGTTGCAGTTGTGTCTAAGACTAGGTTATGCCCATAGTGTGGTTGTGAGTTGTAGTATATTATATACTTTTTTCTGTTTCTATATGATACTCCTCCCTATCAGTAAGAGCAACTGACACCCTGGGGAATCGGAGCCCTTGGGGGTGTTTTCTCCAACATTCTAATGGGAGGGTGAATGGATGACTACCACATTGACACCGCTCTATTCTCTTGGTATATACTAGTTCCATTGGGCACATCAGTTAGTTTTCCCCATATATTTGTGTTGAGGGCTGTAATGGCTTGTGGTTATTAACACACATATATTCTAGATATTGTATCCTATGGACTAATATAGGTATAACATGTATAGGTTGTTATGGCTTGAGGATCCTTACTCAGTGTATGGGTAGTAATGGCTTGAGGTATAATACCCGACATATGATACATGTTATGTGAGCTGTGGTGGCTCCCGGACACTACATGGTTACTTTTGTTTGTAAGGATGGTGTGGTTCTTCGCCCATGTGTTTACGGGAAATCCCTTGTGGTGCAAATTGTGGAGCATATCCAAACTGTATATGGGCTAGCCTTTGGAGAGAGATTCACAAGACGTATGTCGTTGGGGATAAGTAGCAAATTAGTGGGGAAGTAGTATTGGGGTACCCTTGATATTCTTTAGTATATGATATATTCTTGTATGCGTTACATGGTGAGAGTTTCCATGGTGTGGTTGGGAACATAGTATACCTGTTTAGGTGACAAGTTAGTTTCACTTGTTGTTCACTGTGCTTTAGAGTGCATTCTTTAATTTTGAACGAGAGGCTTCAGGGAGGATCCTACTGAGTATATTGTTATACTCACCTTACTTATATATAAACTATTTTTCAGGTCACTTAGAGAAGGTTGGAGATCAGTCTGGTTACAACTAGCTTGTGGTCACAGGAGATGTTCGGGCTTGTGGTCGCTGCTATTTTTTACTTTCTTTTGGGTAAATGCATTTTTTCCTTTCTTTTGTGGTACTTTTTCATGGAACTTCATATATGTACTTAGGTTTCTATTATATTTTAGTACTGAGTTGGATTTGGATGGTGTCTATCATATCTCTCTATTTTGTATGTGTTCTCTTAGAGGGTAATGCCTACCATTTTTGTGTTTACTATACCCTCGGTGCTAGTCGACATCCTGGGGCCTACTACAGGTGGGACTCGGGGGTCATTATCTCTTTTTCTCACATTATCATCCCATGAGGGGTACACTTTGTGGGGAGGGGTTCATGACAGTAATGTAAATTTTGCTTATTCCTATTCAGGTTTCACTGAACATGATTGACTAAATATACAATAAAAACTCTTAAAATATCCATAGAAGAGAATGAAAGTGTTCAAAAATATTTCTGGTATATGAGACCATGTTGAAAATATGATTCTGTTTTTTATTTGTTGATAATGTGGGAAGAAACTCCCAATTAAATGTCTTAGATGAACATGAATAGGTTTTTTCTTTGTAAAAGAAGGGAACAATGAAAGTTACTATAAAAGAAATTATGAAGAGATAGGTTAATGAAATGGATGAGAATACTGTTCTCCAAAATATATCATGGATGAAAAATGTTTCAAATATAGGAATTTTGGGTATTATGAAAATATATTTCTTAAGGGGAAAGAGTTTGAAGAGAGTTGGAAATGAAGTAAAAGTATTGTAAATACTATTGTCTATGAAGAGACCACAAATGATTTATGAATGAAAAGAGGTATTAAGGAATAAGTTGATAAATCCCAGTTAATAGAAAAAAGATGAGGTCAAATATTTGAAGTGGTAATGCTTTGGAAGTCTTGAAATAATATTATATGAATATATATAATAAATATCTATATAAGTTTATAATTAAGGATATGAAATAAAATTTTAAATGGTACTAATACACTGGAAACGTTATTTAAATGCATGGTGATAATGTAACTAAAGAAATATAACCCTTAATATGTTCATAAACTGAGATAATATAGATGGGATAAGGTGATGGGTGTTATAAATAAGTAAATTGGACATTACTGATCACCTTGGAACAAATTGATGTTTTTTTAAATACTGTTTATTCTATCATGATTGCAGTTTCAAACCATTTTGGATTTAATTGACATATCAAATAATAATTATGATTAATGAGGGACCATTTATGTTTTAAATATTGTTATATGGTAATCCATAATATTACCATGTTTTAAGAGAATAAATGATGATATTTATGACATGTTTGGTATATGAAAATCAAGTGATACATTATGATATATAGTCAATTAATGATCATTTTATTCTGAGAATTTTAGTCAGCTTATCTATCATGTTTTATTTTTTTAATGTTTTGAAAGGGTCATAAGGGAAATAATGTATAGAGTGGTTCATATTGAAAATTTAATGTTGTTTTAGAGATCATTGTATTAGTTCCCTATATGAATATTTCTCTATATAGGATAACATGTTAAAAAATTTATTTGTGATGATAACCAAAGACAGATGGAATAATATATAATTCCATTTTTAGATATTATGATTCATTGGTTCTTCATGCATTACTGATTCTCCATAATTTATATGATTAAGAGAGGAAGTGTAAAGGAACCACCCAAGGGTGAGATTCTTTTTATGTAATATATTGAAGAAAATTAAGTATATATTATCTAGAAAATTATTCATCTTTGTAAAAAAATCGTGAAAAATATCTCATTATACCTGAATTTTTGAGGAATTAAGTGGCCTCTTAATTAATAACAGAATAATGGGTATTTTGTTTCTAACATCCTCCAGATTAACCACTTTATTTTTATCTTTTGTCTCAATCATGTTATAAATATAAAATATTTCCTTCTATGATTAAATATTCACTTCCCATCTATGATATCCTTTCTAGAATCCTTGTTATTAGTTACTTTTGATAACCATTTTGTTTCCAACATTATATTTTCAATAGAAGATTTAATATTCATTTTTATAATGTGGGTATATATGAAAGAAAAATTAATATATTAACATAATTGGAAACAATATGAATTTTTATGGTGATATTTATTTTAAGGGGAGGTAAATTTTGACCCCAAATGTTTGTATAATTTTTTTTCGAATAGAAAAGAATTTATTGATGGATTTTTGTTTCATGGTATAAATGGATTTGCTTAATTTAAATGTGAAAAATATTAAACATACTCTAAATGGAAAATTGATTTTATCTTGTGGTATATGATACCCTATGTTTTTCTTGTGTCTCACTTAATAGATTGTTTCACTGATATATTTTGTATCATGAATGATTATGTTTTACTGAACTAAAATATAGTATCAATATTATTATTTAATATAATATTTGGTGTATAGTCATTGGAATGGTGAGAATGACGAAGGCTAAATTACATACAAAAAATTTAAATTTTTAACATGTTAATTATTAAATATTTATCATAAATAAAATTAGTATCCTTTAAATGAAATTGAAATATATTCTAAAAAATAATATCATTTATAAAAGATAGGTAAATCCTACTTGGTGCAAAAAATGTAAATTTAAAATGTACCAATTTTATAAAATTTATTTGAAAAAATAAACAACATTTTTAATGTGTAATATTGACATTATATTAGAGATATTAATTTTATTTTTCTTAGATATTTCATTGGTCGATGAATAGTGAATTTTTTTGAGTTTTAATTGAAAACTTTATTTTCGGTAAAATTTATTTATAATTGGAAAATAATAATTTATATTATTTTTAAATATTATTTAGATGAATTATATATATTAATACCATACCGGTCATTTGACTCAATTTCATATTGAAATTTAATATAAAAATAGTGTTAAATTTTTATAATTGTTTCTCTTTAAATACATTTTTTTCTCGTTATGACTATGGGATTCATTTTAAATTTATTTTTTCCACTTATGTGGTTAAAATTTGGAAAAATAAATTACATATTTGGAATAATAAGAATTTATAATTTATAATAAATTGAACATAATTTCAGACCAAAATTATTAGTGGAAATAGTTAAAATTATTCATAGTGACTAAGAGAAAAAAGGTCTACAAAGTGTATAAAAATTATTCATAAAGAGAAAAATGACCTAAAATCCAATCCAAAAACCCATTATAAGAAAATAATTCTACACAAAGGAAAGTATTAAAAAATTATACGAGTCTGTGGGAATCTTTTTCAAGAATTTTTTCTATTTAGTAAGTAAAGTAAAATATTGTTTTTAGCTTTCATCCTTTTTAATATTTAAAAAGATTTGGAATAGAGAAAAACAGAATATGGTCAGTTATAAATATCACTTTTGAAGATAAATTAATATTTTTAATTATAATATATCTTAATTTTTTTATATAATATCACTACATTATATTCTTATGCATAACCAACACACAAATTATTTTAATTAATAATTAAATAAATCCAATGAATATAAAAAAACTAAAAGCGAAGTAATTTGATTGTATTATTATGTTGCATAATTTTTGGACATGAATATTCTCTATTAAAGTATTTTTAACATTATATATTTTAATTCCATCATTTTATTGATATTTTTCAAATTTAGTTGAATGAAAAATTCAAAAATTATAATTAATACTATTTTAAAATTAATGATATATCATTAATTTATATAAATTTGCAATGAAAACTATATTATATACTTTTATTATTTTAATATTAATAATTATAAACTATGGCCCTTTTATGGATCAATTATTCAATTTTTTTTGAATAAATTGAACATTAAATATTAAAAAAAATTAGAGATGTTGGTGTTAAATTAGTATTTTTTCACATATACCAAAAATATGATAAACATAATTTATAAATCCTATAGTAATTTTACTTCATAATGTAGATATTATATTTAAAATTGGGGAGTAAAAAATATCGAATAAGTCTCACATTTAATTTTTTCATAATGGATACATTACATATCTTATAAAAGTACATACCACAATGAAAAAATAATGGTAAATTATTTAAACTTATGTGGAAGGAACTAAATATTTAAAACGTATGTATAAATTGGTGTAAGTGGTGTGGATCCAAAATATAATCCCCATAGACCATTATTTATCATATTTTGGGTATATTTGGCAAACATGACCTCCGAATAGGGAATACATTGAAGTATTTACAAATATGCCACTTTTCTTCGACTATAAAAAGGCACCCACTCCTCCCAAATCTATAAAAAATTGAAACAATATTTATCAGAACATACTAATCAAATAAATTCCAAATATACCTCAATTAATCATAGATTCCTTACATTATCCTAAATGGAATACAAAGAATATATTTAGAGAAATCGAAATCGAGATGCTCAAAGAATAGGTAATGTTCATCAATTAATGTTATAATTTTATTTCTTCCTCAAACAACTAAAATTTGTTTTTATCATTATTATATAATAAATATTTATATTATGTTTACTAATAAATTATTATGTCATTGTTATTATCTAAATCTACACATTCCTCCATCAAATGGGGTACAAAATCAGAATTTTTTTGTACGATGGACTACCACTTCCCAAACAGATGTCATTCATTTTTCAATAACCACATTTATCGGTTTGCAATAATGATGTTAAAAATACTTTTATATGACATATATGATACTTATTAGTACTATATTCTAATTTATTTATTGAGTAACTCATTTCTTCATGCTTTCTAAATTTTTGGGAATGTAGTAACATCGTTCGTTTGAACAACAGACTACCGCCTCACAATGAGATGTCGTTAGTTGACTATTTACATAGAATATAATAAGAATAATTATAGTAAAAACATATAATTTAAATGATATAATAATTCCTAAATAATTATAATATATATTAATTTATTTTACATTTCATTTTTTTAATATGATAAGAAAATGCAAATAGCGTTCACTCATACGTATGTCCTGCCTTCTACGTTGATGCTGTATTCCATTACCGATCATCAGATTTTATGGATACCTATAAATACTTATATAATGAATATATATGATATTAATATCATTGTTTACATCCTTTATATGATGAAACCATGATTTAAGGTAGAGGACGAAAAATCCCAAGTAAAATCATATACGATAAACAAATAAATTGCTTCCCAAAATGTAAATATAACATGGAATTGTTAATAAATGGGTAATATAAATTCATAATAAATTCATATATTGTATGATATATATGAATATTTTTATTTATAAGATTCATAATACACATATATCTATTATATAGGATGTTTTAATTAGTATAAAAACATTCAACACTTAAGGTAAGGGATTTTTGTTTCACTTTTTACATCTGTGAGTAACATTCCATATACACTATCTCATTCTTCTATATGTTGTATATACCTAAAACGAATGTATTTTGTGATTATTCTGAAAAAATTTATTTTACATATATATCCATTTGATAAAATCTATTTAATTGAGTTCATAGTTAAACTATAACCAAATTGGTTTGGGAATTATGTCTTATTTTTCCATAAATGATAAAAATATTATATTGTGCACCTATATTATATTACAAGGTTCATATACTACTTATTATAAATGTTATAACATTAATATAATTCTTTTTATGATATTATAAGATTCATTTAATATTATACTTTCATGGGTATTATTATTCAATGTCGCTAATGTTTTTTCAACAGTCTCATTGTTTATCGGCATTGCATATGATTATGTTTCCATTGATGATTTATAAGGATTCAACAATAAAGTATTATCATGAATTTCCTATCATATATTTATTCATGATATATTATTTTAATTGAATCATTGTTAAACTATTTGGTAATTAATATAATAAATAATTTAACCTTATAAATATATTTATCACTTCGGTTGAAAATCTATTTTTCATTCGGAAACATGTTTAAAAAAATTTCAATCAATGAATATTAAAAGAAAATTTCCGTATCTTTTATGTTATTACAATATTGTTTTAAAATTAATATTCATTATTTTTTCTGATCAATTCTTTTTTGAATCTAAAAACAATATGAATATAATGTTTGTTTTTAAATATTAGTCATATAGGTAATTCTCATCATTTGTGACTAATCCATTTGCTGAAGCATAAATTATACATTATAAATAATATTTTTAAAATAAATTTATATCTTATATGATTTAGAAATAATTTTATTTTAACAAAATTTTAAAATGTATTATTTTAGAAAAATTGTTAAAATTTATTATCAAGGATTATTTCATAGGTTTAAATATTAATTTTAATGAAAATTAATGAAATTTTTTTGTATAAAAGGATTTTATATGGTTTTATATGACTTCTTTATAATATTTTAATAGTATTTTCAAAGAAAACATTTTTCAAAGCGTCGTATATATTTTAATGTCTTTTTAAAAGTAGAATTTTTATTTTCCTAAAGAAATTATTTAAATGAATATTCTAATCATTAATAATTAGTTTACAATGTTATTTGAAATGAAAAGGATGTTGATAATTTTTTAGGAAAGTTATTTTAATTGAAATGATATTTTTCCAATGAAATATTTTATGTTTTCATACAATATTTCCCTCTATTTAAGATCAAATCCATTGATATTGTTTATGGTTTACAAAGAATATGTTTCAAGGACATAATTAGTATTAATTATTTGTATGTTTTATATTTATGATGAATATATTTTATGAATCCCATGTCTATTATTGGGGTTATATTATTATAAAACCTTCTTATTTTCATAGGATATGATATGATAAAATGATTATAAAAGAAGGAAATTTTTATAAGTTAATATATGAAAAAATGTTTTTGATACCCATTAAATTTCAAGAGTTTTAATATAATGAATATTTATTATATTCTGGATCCCTTAAGAATGTTTACATTATGATATGGGTGGGAATTATATCTTCTTATAATTCATTATGTAATGATTTATAATTATCATGATATTGACATAGAAAAAATGGGTAGTGAACCCAGTACAATATGGGACTTTATCTATTATGAAGGATTAGGGAGGGAACCCATTCCACTATAAAGAAATAGAATGTGACATGGGATGTCGGTGTTTCCCACCATGTAGCTGTATCCCCCATGGATTTACATGATAGGTTTTATAAATGAGCCATGAATTCAAGGGAATGAGTTAGTATTCATATGTGCATGAAACCAATTTATTTCATATTCCAGTGTTATCCTCTCATGGATCATATTGTAGGATTCCCTTATGATTAACTTCTTATTGACATCCTATCATTATTCCAAGAATCCTGAATACAAACATTGATAAGAACAATATGGGATTGAAATGTTATTCCTAGGTTATCATGCCTTGATGTTCATGTTTTGTTTAGGTTATCCTTATATTTACCCTTAATGAGAAACTGAGCTCACCCTTTCTTATGTTTCCTTTCCCAAGGTTATAAAGAAATCATTTAAGTAGCATTTCTAAAGGGGATGTTAATTTTGGGAAACATTTATAATCTTTTGTCAGGGTATAATATTATGTTCTAAATTTCAAATTGAATTAATCTATTAAGGTCTAGAATCACTTGTTTCTATAATTTCATGAATATTCCTCTAAATAGATGTAATATCTTTGTATTCTAGTCTATGGTCACAATATATCATATTTTTTAGTACCTCATAGTATATTGAATAAGAATAGTGTGGTGTTTTCATGGTCAAAACCTTGCAAGATGTCTTTTTAGGAGATGAGGGTTGATCGACATCATCATAGTTCTAGATTATACTAGATATGGGAATGATATATATTTTATATTGTAATGAATCTGGTATCAGTCTTGGATTAGTTTTGATTCAGGAGGATATTCATGGCATGTGGGTGTCATTATTTGTGTCCACATGAGAAGAATTTCTAGAAGAATGATCTTGAGTTCTCCACTATTGTCGTTGCTTGTGCTGTTAGAGGAATTACAGACAAGGACATCATTTTTTTGGGTACACAGACCAAAAAATACTCATGTACAACTTTATATAGCATGGTTTGAATAATAAAAAACTGTGGTTTGAGTACCTTCATTATGTCAACGTCGAGATTTCCTACATACCATGAATGGACAAGGTTGTTTTAATCACAAGGAGTTGTATGACTCAGATATAAGTACTAAAAGAGGCTTCTAGTGAGTTGAATCTTGGGGACTTTATATTAGATATTAACTTTTCGGTGTAGGAAATTCAATGTTAGACTAATCCATCATATTTTTATCTGACTTCCACTCTTTTGGATAATGTGATGATGAGAGAGTTATCAAATTCCAAGGGTATGGTCCCACGAGGGTGATTTTGAAGTGATGAACCACATATGTGTTGGATCATTGGTGTGAATGAGATCATGTTCCTCCAAAAATATTTCTAGGTTCATAAATACATCTATTAGTAGCTGAATCATGATTATCATGCCTCTATTTTTTCACGTCGCGGTTTTATAAAAATTTATCACAAATTTCATCATAAATACTAGGGTTCTAGTATAATGCAAGAGATAAGTAACTTCATTACTCGATGTTCAACTTTTTAGTATATGAATGTATGGAATGAAGGACCAATGGTACATCTACAACCGTCACCTATTAATGATTATATTTGTGTAGAAATCATATTAGATTTCATGATGTGGATTTCTACATCACATTGGTATAGTGATGTCCTATGAGTGATGGTAGAAATGTTGAAAAAGTAATCTCATTTTCTTCATATTCTAGATATTCAGTCAGTTTATAAGATTGAGACGCTCTATATTAAAACTATCACTTAGCTATATTGGGTTCTATGATCTATTATTTTAGAAAAATATAATCATTACACATCATGGTTATGGATGGGGTTTTAGAGGGAACTAGGGTAACATGTATTGTATAGTATATGCTATCACCCGTATACTGAAAGAATTTCTGAGTGAATGATATCAGTTTAGTATTATATGATCTGATAATTTGTCCTTAACAAGGAGGTTACAGGGAGAAACACTTTCTCCCTACCAATTTTTCCTATAATAATAGATTTCATGTTACAATATAGATGGATCTTTTTAAGGACCAATATGGTAGGTCATGTTGTTCACCCCTATAAAAGATTGTGGTAGGATATGAATCACTATTTGGTTCTTGCCTCATTATGGAGTCTTTAAAGAAGGTTTAGATTATTCATAAGTGTCATTCTACACCTCATTATAGAAAAAAATAAACTGATCATTGTTGTGTAAGACTAGATTTTGTAGTGTGGGTCATGTTTTCATATGAATTTCTCCTTGACCAGGGA
This sequence comes from Viscum album, assembly GCA_963277665.1. Taxonomy (NCBI): domain Eukaryota; kingdom Viridiplantae; phylum Streptophyta; class Magnoliopsida; order Santalales; family Viscaceae; genus Viscum; species Viscum album. The sequence goes on along the minus strand of OY728133.1, from coordinate 480,155,312 downwards.
ATCGAAGGATTCAAAAGAAAGAGAGGCTATATCCTTGTAACATCAGGCCCTTCAAGATTTTATAGATAATTATGATGATATCCTTTCGATTTGAGTTTCCTTATAGGCATCATTCTATGCATGATGTATTCTATATATCTCATCTTTATCGATATAGTTTTGATATGTAATATACTCTTTTCCCTAATATGGTGAGATGGAGATATATGTATCATATAAGTAGAATCATATAAATAATTTTTATTATGGCATAAAGGTCTTCTGAGGCTGTCTAGTTTCCCTATTAGGGGTGCTATATAAGAATAACTATGTACAATATGAGATTCAGTAGTAGTAGGTTGACGTAAGTGCCCAGTGTATGGAGTAATTATTCGAAAATTCTTCACCACACATGTAAGGGAATCCCTTGGACTTATTTATGTAAGGGGGTTGATTGTAATATCTTGTATTGTATATTAGGTAAAAAATAGTTTAATTTCAACTTAATTCATTAATTTTTATCTAATGTGGGTTCCTAGTTAGGTGATGGAGGAAAAAGGGGTGTTTGAGGCTTGGGTGGAGATTGAAGATTATATATTTTTTAAATGAATTTGTACCACATGTTTTTTAGAAACCCTACTACCCAAGATAAATGACTAGTTTAATCCATGAGGTTTGGTCCTCCCCTCTATCCAAGAATGCAATGTTTTATGAAAACCTAAGACTAGGGATATTTGGTCGAATGGGGGATCATCAGTTTTTTAAAGAGGTAAAATGCATATTTAGTGGATGGTTTTTCAATCCATGTTTCATTATAATTCATGGGGTGCTTAGAGAAAGTGATGTTTACATAGTTGGTTTATGTGATAAATAATTTCTTCCAAAAGCCTATAAAACATTATTTAGAGGGGAAATAACTTTTTTCATTACTCTATTTTTTGTTTAACCCCCTCTCCCTATTTTTCTATTATCAATAGAATTTAACCCCATCTCCCTCATTGAAAAGTAAATTGAAGCATATCCCATGTATTTTGTATAACACATCAAACTGAAATCAGAATCACTCAGAGTCGGACTCATTGGATGGTAGACAGTGAGTTATTTATTCATTTTTTAACATTAAATTCATGAATATATAATAGTAATATTATCTTTCTACCGAGACTTATGCCTTATATTCATGGTGTTGGTCCATTAAACCGTTTACATTTTATCTGGTTGAAAATTCAGGTCAGAATTGGATTAGATACCTTTATAAATATAAGGATGGTGGAATCATTGTCTCCCCTTAATGTTGGGATGTTTATATATTATTCCTTTGAATGATGCATCAGTTGAACCTATATACCTTTATAAATTTAATTTAATTTTAAATTTATTTAATGGGGATGTTTTAGATTAACCATGATACCTATTCATGATTAATTATTAGTCATGGACCATGAATTCAAAATACCCCTTGGGGGTGATTTCCAATGAGATTAATCCACCACGTGTGCCTGTGTATTTAATACACAATAAAGTGTGGGCCTTACCCCCTGAAATAGATATTTCAAATAAATTCATTAATTTTAAATTGAATTTAATGATGTTAGGAGGGAATGGAAGTCCATGTACCTGGGACTATAGCAATATATATAACTCTCTTGTGCTGGAGATATATTTTATAATTAAAATGGATAAGTTAAAATGAATGGAAGGATCTGTGTAATGAAATTAATTCTTATATGATGCCTTTTGTAATCCTAATTATAAGTTTTTTAAATGAATATAATTATAATGAACAATTGAATAAATGTGTGATCTTTCATGTTATTGTTAGAATATGATCCCATGATCATTTTTATATACATTCAAAGTGTGATATTTGGGTTCAAATTTAGGATCTACATAGATGGAAACATATTCATTTAATAATTATGTGAATTTAATGAATAATTATTATGTACCGTGGGTTATAAAGGGATGATTTTTTAATTCCATGGATGATATATTTTGAAATGTATATTATATATGTTTGACTTATACATGGAATCCTTTATGGAATGATAAGGATGGATTCATAGTGAATACATTTCATACACATGACTGACACATGTATTCCATTATTTAGAACCATTGATGGAGGTTGAGGGAGATTATATTATATTCCATGAGAGAAAATTGGGATCCCTTCATTGATTGATTGGGATAAACTTATAGAGAAGTGACTTTATAAAACACGTAGAGAGATACATGGATTCCTTGAGTGATTCCAATGATAAGATTTTTGGGTGTTTGACTCATACAATATGTAGGTATATTTAGGTGTTCCAAAATTTTAATTACATTAAAGGGCTCAGGTTATACTCAATTTAATGATAATTAAATGTGTATAAGATGAGTTTTTATGCCAAAGAACATGCTTAGATTTAGTCAGATATTTTCATATTATCAAGGGAATTTTTCTGTAAATCATTTTGGATATGATCACAGATGATATATTATATATGATCTAGGTCTCAGGGAATTATTACAATGAAAATCATGATTTATTCATTACATAGATATAGACCGTATTATAAAAAAGAAAGAAAAAAATGGGGGTTCAAAACCCATTGGGCATAGGGTACTGTAGCAGTACTGTAGCGGTACTATAGTAATGGTTGTACTATTGATCAGTGGGCACTGTATCGGCGGCAAGACACTATAGTAGCGGTGGGTGTTGTAGTAGTCGAGTTACTATTCACAGATTGGGCCTTGGGCCAAGAAAATGAGCCTACGGGCTATATAATGGTCTACATGCCCACTGGGCCTCCATACTATGTAATGGGTCTCCCTCTACCTAGTTAAAAGATGACCTTTCTTTGCTTTAATAATAAAATGAGGCTTAGGCCCCAACCATTGAAAAAGGAAAAAAATGATGGGTGTTCCATGGGGACCTGAACCTATGTAGTTATTTATATACCATACATCATTCTAGATTCATTTTAAAAATCTCAAAAAATTATATATTCATGGAATGGGTGGAATTTGACAACAATGGTGTTGTCCTATAGTAGTTATTTGAAACGTTTCTCAGGCTTCCTTTAGAGTACCCAAATAGACATTAGGGATATAGGTTAGGATAATGTAATGTTACCACATTCCAATGCTTGATGAATTATCAAGTAACATAATGGGTATAATAGAACCAAGCCTTGGATTTGGATTTTATTTAGAGATATATCTTTTTGGGTTACTTATTTGGATACATGTTTTATGAGGGATGCATGTTTCCATGTTTACGTTTCATATGAATATCATGAAAAAACCATCAAATTAATATGAAACAATTGAACATTATTACCTATTTATTTATATGATGAATTCTTATTATTTAATAAAATATATATTTGACATCATTCCATTTTGTATTACTAAGACTATGTTGTTGTGATCCACTATGACCATTAGTGTATAGTCTAAACACTTTTACACAATAGACCCTCACTTCTTGTCGGTAGTCCCTAAAATATGGGGAGGGGAACATGATGTCATTTGGCCAACCAAGTTTAGTTATGTTTTGTAAAATGTATATATGGAGTCATAAATTACCCATCTTCATTTAGTATAATTCTAGAATAGACAATAGAAGTTTTTACATCCTTTACTTTTATACTCCTAGGGAAAACGAAATCATTATACTTCAAATGTCACTACCTATACCTATTGATCCTCCTATTGAGATATATTATCAGATCATGTATGAACCATGAATTTGACCTCTAATTTACTGAATTTAGGACACTATAACCAAAGGTATTCATATTGTAAATTAGAAGAAATTACTTGTGAGGATAATAATATAAAACTATAAAAAATGAAAATTACCAAAAATAAATGAACATTATGGAATCCATGATTGGAAAAGGAACCTCTATGATTAGAGAAAATTTAATAAGTCGTTGTGACTTAGTGAATCATTTTCCATTATGGTTTTCGTAGTTATTCAGCTATTATTTTTTCTTAGAGTAAATATGGATCATTTTTAGCACCCAAACGTGAATGGAAAAAGAAATTTTACAAGGTACACATTTCTGAAAAATAAGGATAGTCCATAACATTATTTATATTTCACTAAGACCAAACAACATTAATGATTCATCATATAGGTACAATGAGAATAATTTATCCTTCTACTTTTGTAATAATACGTCTCCCAGATATTCTAATTCCTCCTACACTATTAGTAAGATAAATTAAATTATATAAATAAAAAGAAATCTATTCTTACATTGTAACAACCTGATATTTTATGAGAAGTATATTTTTTATGTATTATGTTATACGCAAAATAATCTTTCACTACACACAACACTATCTTGGCTTCCGTTACATGCAATCACGACTTTCCTCGATAGCATGTGTAGTACGCAATACCGAGTTTCACTAAATAATGATATATTATTATAATATTATAAACTAGGCGTTATGAATAGTATTAACTGAATTTTGAATTTTATAACATTATAATTCATCTTATACATTTTTTAGAATAAGGTATAAAACAAAATCAGTTTTTTGGATAAAAGAAGTATTTTTAAAAAAATGCAGTTCTACCGCCTTTTGATGGCGCCCCCATTTTAAATCTAGTTTTTGACATTTTTATAAGTTCAATTTGACAGAATAAAATTCTTCGTTGGAATCAGGATATAAAAATATACTTTGTATAATTTCTTCATATTATTCTGGTAAATTTTATATTTTGATGAATAGTAAAAACACGGTATATTTTAATTTATAACAAATTTTTTCATCGCAATAATTTATATGGTTAAATTATAATATTGAATGGTTTTATAGTATAAATAGAATAAATTTTTTCCATTTAATATAATTTATTTCCTTGGCACTAATTTTACATTGAATTCATAGGTAAAAACATTTCAATCTTTGGCAATGTTTTAACGTTTAAAACACATTTGCTTAACAACCAAGTTAATTTTTAAATAAATTCTGAAACTTCTTGGTTTTGAATTTTGAAAAATGGATTCCATATTTGGAATCAGGGGTTCATATTATGTTAATAGTTTTATTTTAATTATGAATATTAACTACGGTAATTATTATTTACTGCGGTTAAAGGTAAATAGGGTAATCCAACGTTAAAAAAATATTATAATAATTCAAAATTATGTTGAAACATAATCTAACCTTATTTGTTGATTAGTTTCCAACCATGGGTATCCTTGGGTCGTTTTTGGGACCCCATTGAGCCACTTGGTTGTGATAATGACAATTTGGATTAATTAATTTAATGTAAAGACAAAATTGACATTAAAAAAAAATTAGTAATTAATTTAATAAGGGGTTATATAAATTATATTTTCGACTATAAATATTCATTGGAAATATAAAAATATTTCCTACATAATGATATTTTTTTATAAATTTTAGACACTAAATAAATTAAATTATTTATGACACAATAATGATGAATTATTTACCTCATTAATAAATGATTTAAATAAATAAGATTGTAATGATTAAAATATTTTCCAAAACATGTCCAATTCTGATTGGATGCTTTTATTTTGACCATGAGTCATCTTATCTTCATATTTAATGATTTCTGGACCTTTTGGAACTGAAGATAAATTTATAATAAAATAATATTTCCACACTTTCCAAACGTGCCCCTCTCCTCCCTTATAAAAGGGCACCTCCTCCCTCTCCTCCTCACACCAATTTGAGCCTTCATGATCGGCCAAACCCTGAACATTTCACTTTACCAATTCCTTATAAACCTACTAGAGGAACTGGTCTTCTCAAAAGACTAACTCTAGTTCCCTAAGAGAATGTTTAAATGAGTCACTTCGAGAAAGAGGTAATACCTTCTACCGTTTTCTTCAAGTTCCATTCTTCTTCTACTCCCTCTTATTTTGTTGTTTCATTGTGAGGTAATAACATCAGTATCCCTCCTATACTGATATTTTATTATAAATATGAAACAACCCTATTTCACCTCTTATCCATTCTACGGTAAACAAAATCAACGCGTGTGCATACATATGGAATACCGTCTCCACGCTGTGGTGTAATATGTTTTCCACCACCACCTTACTTAGATGGGTATGATGGTGTAAATAAAAGACTATATATGATTATTGTAAAGTGTTATTGATTCTTAAATATTATACATACACATCAATACAATTCCAGGATCATGGGAACGATATCATCGCTTGTGCGTACGTACGACCTATCGTCTCCAAGATGTGATGCGACTCGTTCTATATGACATTCATTGAATAATGATTATATAAATGAATTTAATGAATTAATATGCTATATATTAAACTAATAACATTCTTTAAATGATGTATCTATATCCTATAAAGAGGAATACGAATTTATTCGACAAAACACGCATAAGAACATAATGCAATAAACACCCGAATAACAAGTAGAAATGAAATATTAATAATAAGAAGCTAAGAATATGAAAATATATGATATCATAACAATCAATATGATTCTCTAATAAGTCAATGACATTATTTAAATCATTATACAGGAGGTTCGGACATGTACAAAGCATATCAGTCCTAAGGTAAGGAAAAATATCACAAACTCATTTTTATCCGAGATTGTTTATAATTTGGTATTTACTAGGGTGTATTTTATCATACACATCCATGTTTCCTCAATATGTAATATTATATCTATACTCCTACAATTTTTTTAAATCCTATTTTACCCTTCGGTGAGTTTTTAGTAAAAGATATGAAAGGAATCTTTTGTCGTTTTTCGTACTCGGTACTTTTTGACTTTTCCGGCCAAAGTATGAGAAGAATGTTTTTTAACATATACGGAATGAATGGATTTTTAGAAAATTATTTCCAAGAATATTCCTTTACAAGTTTTCATGTTTATTTTTAATCAACTTCTTTTAGTTTTAAATTGTATGACATGTTAAGAAAGAAAAAATGTTTTTGAAGTAGAAATGATATTTTCCTCAAGAATGGAGTTCAAGTGTTTTATCAAAATTATTTTCCATCTAAGATAAAATAGTTTTCGGTTTCTATCCCTATTTTTACATTGATTTAATTGTTTTATGATGGATTTAATTTTATTATGTCCTTTTATATTATATGGATTACGTTATGATGGTATGATGTTTAAGAATCCCATTTTTATTACATGGGTTATCCTATGATGTATGATTTATGATTTTGTGGCACACATAAGAATGGTTTCATTATGAGATGTGTGTGATGTATATCTCCCTCCAATTCATTGTGTGAAGCTTTATATCTCATGATATATACATGGCTGGAACGACAAGTTAAACTAGTTAAGTGATATAGGACTGGAATGAGGAGTGAACTCGGTTCAGTAATGGACTTTTTCCTTTATGATGGTCTTGTGAATGAGCCTTGACAAATATGAAATGATTTTATATTATTATGTGTGTATACGACAATGTTTCATGTTTTATGTTATGATTATTTGGGATTAATTTTCATTACTATGATTTATCCCATGACATGATATTATGACCTCTTTTGCAGGTTAAGATTTTCAAAATGTTATGTTCTTATGAATATGATATGACTGATATATCTTTTGTTTACCCTTTCTGATCATTTGAGCTCACCCTTTTTTATTTTTTCTTTTCCCCAGGTCAAGAATAAGGATATTAAGTAGGATATGCCAAAAAGGGACTCTAGATATGATGAAATAAACAGAAGACAATGTAGTTAATTTTATGAACCAGTTGTTTATGTTTCCCAGTTTCTAAAGACACTATACATATATGGTCCTTTCATGGTATTGATATATGTTGTAATAAGTATGCTTCAACTCTGAATTAATAACAATGTATGTAAAGTATGGGTCTTTATTGTTGGTATTAGAGGAAATGTATAGTCAACCTTTGGAAACTAGGATGTGAAAGCCTTAGTAAGAACCCTAAGGATATGTCTATGAATAGAACACAATATTAGTGTTTTAGAAATGGCCATGAGTAACCTATGATAAGACCATAAGTGTGAAATTTTATTCCTGATTATGTGGTTTTCTTATTATGATTAGTGTTGATCACATTATGATTCTTTGTTTTAGTCAATGGATGGAACCTGAAGGAACCGTGTTAATGATGAATGTGATGGGAAATGCAATGATTGTCCCCCAGAGAAAACAAACGTTATGGGAGCTGGAATGAAAAATCTTGTATCCATGCTCACACAGGTTTCTCAAGATATGAACCATGCAGGACATACAAATGATTATTGGAAGGAGAAACATTCTATTGAATCCTTCATGAGGTAGCATCCACCTTCATTCAGCAAGTCTTCTGATCCATTAGTAGTTGAACAATGGATTAGTACCACTGGAAAGATATTTTAAGATCTATAATGTTCTGAACATGACAAAGTCATCTTAGTAGTGTATCGTTTATAAGGTGATTCTAATCAATGGTGGAATCTTATCAAGAATGTGAGGCAAAGAGATGAAATTGAGTCCACGGAATGGGACGAGTTCAAGAACTTATTTTTCAATAAGTACTTCCCTCGTATTCTTTTGAACAAATATGGAGAAAGAGTTTTTTTGAACTAAAGCAAAAGGATGATGAATCTCTTGGTACATACAAAGAAAATTTTACAAGACTTGTGAGGTACGCTTCCGTAATTATTATCCAACCTGAGAGTAAAATCGATCGATTCATTAGTGGCTTAAAACCAAGTCTTCGAATGCAGTTAGCCATAAGGTACTTCAATAGCTAAGAGGAAATTGTCCGATGTACTCTCGAGGTTGAGATGGAGATTGGATTAAACCATAAGACATATGGGTTTGATAAGAAGAGGAAAATGGAATTCAAAGGAAAATATAAAGACCACACTCAAAAGAAAATGAGTTTTCCTTTATGCTCAAATTGTGGAATGAAACATGGAGAGAATTGACATAAGGGGACAAGAAAATGTTATAAGTCTGGAAAAGAAGGTCATCGGGCTATTGAATGTCGAAATAATGGGAAGAAGATGTCTAATGATGCAAACAATGGAAGGGATACATAGAATGCACCACCTACACTTCAACGTTTCAAGTGAATGAAGATGGGGCATTATGCCAATCATTGCCCAAATCTAAGGGTTTATTATGATGATCGACATCAACAAACTCTTAAGGCCAAAGGTAAAGGAAAGTCACATCCAATTACTATCGGCGATGTGGAGTACGACAATGAAGTGGTGAGAGGTACACTTACCATCCACTCCAAAGTATCAAATATTTTATTTGTCTCTGGATCCACCCACTCTTTTATTTCTGAATAATTTTATAAGGGTATCTTCATATTACCTCAACAATTAGATGTTGAGTTAGCTATGACAACTCCTAATGGCACAACGGTCGCATCAAAAGTTTATAATTCTTCTCCGATGGAAGTTTGTGGGAAAGTGCTTCCTACAAATATTGTGATCCTTCCTATAGTGGAATTTGATGCAATTCTTGGAATGGATTGGATTTATTTATATGGAGATCATATAAATTGCCAAATAAGGGAAATCACATTTAATATTCCAGATCAGTCTATGATCGTCTATCGATGCAAGGACGAATATAACCTTCCAGAGAGAATTTCTTCCATCTTATGGCTCTTTATTCCACTAAATTAAGGTTATTTATCTCAAATGGTTGGGGAGAAACTCATGATTAAGAATACCCCCATTGTACTGGAGTTTGATGATGTCTTTCTAGAGGAATTTCCAGGTATTCCACCAAATCGTGATGTTGAGTTTTCAATAGAACTCATACCGGGTGCTATACCTATTTCAAAGACACCTTATAGAATGACCCCAATTGAGTTATAGGAATTGAAGAAGCAACTCTAAGAGAATCTTGATAAAGGATTCATTTTCCCTAGTGCGTCACCATGGGGAGCACATGTTCTATTTTTTAAGAAGAAATACGAATCAATGAGACTCTGCATTGATTATCGAGAACTTAACATGTTCACTATCAAGAACAAATACCATCTCCCATGCATTGATGATTTATTTGACCAACTACACAGAGCTAAATACTTTTCCAAGATTGATCTTCATTCAGGGTATCATCAATTAAGGTTCAAAAAAGAGGATATACCAAATACGGCTTTTCGTAGAAGGTATGGACACTATGAATTTATAGTGATGCCATTTGGTCTTAATAATTCCCATGCTATATTCATAGATCTAATGAATTGAGTCTTTAGAGACTATCTTGATCATTTTGTGGTAGTCTTTATAGACGATATTCTTGTCTATTCAAGGAGCAATGAAGAACATGAAGATCAATTGAGAATTGTATTGAAGACCCGGAGAAAGGAGAATCTTTATGAAGAATTTACCAAGTGTTAATTTTGGCTTAAAAAAGTTTCATTTTGGGTCACATTATCTCAAAAGAGCGGATATCTGTGGATCCAGCAAAAACAGAGGCTATCGAAAGATGGTCGAGACCAATAACAGTAAATGAGATCCGATGTTTTCTTGGCTTGGCTGGATATTATCGAAATTTTGTGAAATCTTTTTCAAGTTTATCTATCCCACTCACCAAGTTGACTCAGAATGGAGTTATGTTTGTTTGGACGGAGGAATGTGAAGAGAATTTCAAAGAGCTAAAAAGAAGGTTAGCCAGTGCACCTGTGCTCACACTGCCTTGAAGTGGAGAAAGGGTTGTGATCTACAGTGATGCATCCATGAAGGGATTAGGGTGTGTTATCATGAAAAAGGATATGGTGATAGGTTATGCCTCACAATAGTTGAAAATCCATGAGAAAAATTACCCAACTCATGATTTGGAGTTAGCTGTGGTAATCTTTGCATTAAAGATTTGGAGGCATTATCTTTATGGTGAAAGGTGTGATATTTATACTGATTATAAAAGTTTAAAGTAAATTTTCACACAGAAGGAGCTGAATATGCACCATATAAGATGTTTAGAGATGATTAAGGATTACGACTTCTCAATTCATTATCACCCTGGGAAAGAAAACAATGTGGCAGATGCATTAAGTCGACCAGACCATGCTAGCTTATCCATGACGAGCATCACAAAAGATCCAATATTTATGGATTTACAAAGGATAGATCTTGGAATTATAATGGAAGGGGAGAAATATTATCTTTCTCAAATGAATGTTCAATCATCAATACATGTGAAGATTAAAGAGGCACAAGAAGAAGATGTTGAGTTTCAAAAGAAGGTGAGAAATGTTCCTGAATTCAACCTTGTTTGTGATGGGATAATAAGGTTCAAGAATCAGTTCGTGTTCCTCCCATGCAAGAATTAAAGAAGGAACTGCTGGATGAGTCTCATATTTCTTCATTTTTTATTCATCCTGGAAGTAAAAAGATGTATAGGGACCTGAAAGAGTAGTTCTGGTGGGATGTCATGAAAATAGATGTTGCTGAATATGTCTATCGATGCTTGGTTTGTAAGCAAGTTAAAGCTGAGAGACAATAGTCTATGGGAATGTTACAACTATTACCCATACCAGAATGGAAATGGGAAAACATCACTATGGACTTTGTCACCGGTCTTCCTAAAACATCCAAAAGCAATAATGATATCTAGGTTATAGTTGATCGTCTTACGAAGTCGGAACACTTCATTGCTATTAGGGAATATTTCTTGTCGGATAAGCTTACCAAGATATATGTAAAGGAAGTGGTAAGATTACATGGAGTACCACATTCCCTTATAACTGATCGAGATCTGAGGTTTACCTTGATGTTCTGGTGAAGTCTTTAGCATACTCTAGATACAGAGTTGAGTTTCAGCACTTTATACCATCCTTAGATAGATGGTCAGTCTGAGAGGACAATTCAAACTCTAGAAGACATGTTGAGAGGTTTCTCTATAGATTTCAAAGGTGGTTGGTATCAATACCTACCTTTGGTGGTATTTACCTATAATAATATCTTTCACTCCAGTCTTCAGATGTTTCCTTATAAATCTCTCTATGGAAAGAAATGAAGAACTCCAACTTGCTGGGATGAAGTTGGGGAAAGAAAGCTATTAGGACCTAATCTTGTTGGTGAGATGGCAGAAAAAGTCTGATCTGTTAAACAACATGTAAGAGCAGCTCAGAGTCGACAAAAACGTTATGCCAACAATCAATGAAAAGACCTAGAGTTTGAAGTTGGTGATAATGTGTTCTTACGAATATCTCCTTGGAAGAGAGTAATGAGATTTGGGAAGAAGGAAAAGTTGACCCCTGGATATATCAATCCTTTTGAAATTCTGGACCATGTGGGGGAGGTAGAATACCGATAGGCACTTCCACCAAATCTCTCTCAAGTTCATGATGTGTTCCATGTATCTCTCCTGAGGTTGTATATACCTGATCCTTCACATGTACTAAGCTCAGAATTTGTACCGCTGGAGCAAGATCTTTCTTATGAAGAACAACCAATAGAGATTATGGATCATAGCGAAAAAGTTCTGCGAAACAGGTCCTCTCACTTAGTTAAATTTTTATTTAGGAACCACCAATTAGAAGAAGCTACATGGGAACTTGAGGATATGATGAGGGAGAGGTATCCTCATCTATTTGTTACGAAGTGACAAATTTCGAGGGCGAAATTCATTTTAAGGGTGGTAGATTGTAACACCCTGATATTTTATGAGATGTATATATTTTTTTATTATTTATTATGTTATATTCAAAGGAATCATTCACTGCACACAACCCTATCTTGGCTTGCGTTACACGCAATCGCGGCCTTCCTTGATAGCGTGTGTAGTACGCAATACCGAGTTTCACTAAACAACGATATATTATTATAATATTATAAACTACCCATTATGAATAGTATTAACTGAATTTTTAATTTTATAACATTATAATTCATCTTATACATTTTCTAGAATGAGGTATGAAAACAAAATCAGTTTTTTAGATAAATGAAGTAGTTTTCAAAAAATGCAGTTCTACCGCCTTTTCATGGTGCACCTATTTTATATCTAGTTTTTGACATGTTTATAAGTTCAATTTGACAAAATAAAATTCTTCTTTGGAATCAGGATATAAAAATTTTCTTTGGATAATTTTTTCATATTATTCTGGTAATTTTCATATTTTGATGAATAGTAAAAACACAATATATTTTAATTTAAAACAACTTATTTCATCGCAATATTTATAAGATTAAATTATAATATTTAATGGTTTTAATGTATAAATAGAATATATTTTTACCATTTAATATAATTTATGTCATTAGCATTAATTTTACATTGAATTCATATGTAAAAACATTTCAATCTTTGGTAATGTTTTAACTTTTAAAACCCGTTTGCTTAACAACGAGATTAATTTTAAATTAATTACTGCAACTTATATGATTTTAATTTTGAAAAATGGATTCCAGATTTGGAAACATTGGTTCCATAATATGTTAATAGGTTACTTTTATTTTTTTTTGATGTTATGAATAGTAACTACGATATTTTTTATTTACTGCGGTTATAGGTAAATAGGGTAATTCAAGGTTAAAAGAATATTATAATAATTCAAAATTACCATAACACTTGCTATAACCATATTGGATGAGTAGTACCCGACCATGGGAATCCGTGGGTCGATTTTGGGACTCCATTGAGCCACTTGGTTGTGATAATGACAATTTGGATTAATTAATTTAATGTAAAGGAAAAATTGACATTAACAAGAATCTTTTAGTAATAAATTTTTATATGGGGTTATATAAATTATATTTTCGAATATAAAAATTCATTGGAAGGATAAAAAAATTTACTACATAATGATGTTTTTTTATAATTTTTAGACACCAAATAAATAAAATTATTTATCACACAATAATGATAAAGTATTTACCTCATTAATAAATGATTTAAATAAATAAGATTATAATGATTAAAATATTTTTCAAAACATATAAAATTATAATTAGATGATTTTATTTCGACCATGAGTCGTCTTATCTTCATCGTTAATGATTTTTGGACCATTTGAAACTGAGGATAAGTTTATAATAAAATAATATTTCCAGACATTCCAAAGGTGCCCCTATCCTCCCTTATAAAAGGGCACCTCCTCCCTCTCCTCCTCACACCAATTTGAGGCTTCAGTCTCAGAAAAACCCTGCCCATTTAACTTCCCAACTTCCTTATAAACCTAATAGATGTACTGGTCTTCTCAAAAGACCAACTCTAGTGCCCTAAGTGAAAGTTTAAAAGAGGCACTTTGAGAAAGAGGTAATACCTTTTACCGTTTTCTTCAAGTACCATTCTTCTTCTACTCCCTCTTCTTTAGTTGTTTCATTATGAGTTAATAACATCAGTATACCTCATATAATGATATGTTATTATAAATATGAAACAACCCTATTTCACCTCTTATCCAACCTACGGTAAACAAAATCACCGCGCGTGCGTAGGTACAGAATACCGTCTCCATGCTGTGGTGTAATATGTTTTCCACCAGCACCTTACTTGGATGGGTATGATGGTGTACATAAATAACTATATATGTTTATTGTAAATTTGTAATGATTATTAAATATTATACATACACTTTAATACAATTCCACGATCAAGGGAATGATATCATCGCTCGTGCGTACGTACGACCTACCATCTCCACAATGTGATGTGACTCGTTCTATATGATATTCATTGAATAATGAATATATAAATGAATTTAATGAATGAATATGATATATATTACACTAATACCATTCTGTAAATGATATATCTATATCCTATAAATAGTAATATGAATTTATTCGACAAAACACACATAAGAACATAAAGCAATAAACACCTGAATAACAAGTAGCAATGAAATATTACTAATAAGAAGCTAAGAATATGGCCATATATGATATCATAACAATGAATATGATTCTCTAATAAGTCAATGACATTATTTAAATCATTATATAGGAGTTTCGGACATGTACAAAGCATATCAGACCTAAGGTAAGGGAAAATTTTGCATGCTCATTTTTATCCAATATTTATTATACTTTGGTATTTACTGGGGTGTATTTTATCATCCACATACATGTTTCCTCAATATGTAATATTATTTCTATCCTCCTACAATTTTTTTAAATACAATTTTACCCTTCAGTGAGTTTTTAGTAAAAAATATGAAAGGAATCTTTTGTCATTTTTCTTACGAGGAACATTTTGACTTTTCAGGACAAAGTGCGAGAAGAATGTTTTTTTAACTTATACGGCATGAATGGATTTTTAGAACATAATTTCAAAGAATCTTCCTTTACATGTTTTCAAGTTTATTTTTAATAAACTTCTTTTATTTTAAAATTTTATGACATGTTAAGAAAGAAAAAATGTTTTTGAAGTAAAAAGGATATTTTCATCAATAATATAGTTTAAGTGTTTTATCAAAATTATTTTCCATCTAAGATAAAATAGGGTTCTGTTTCTATCCATATTTTTACATTAATTTAATTGTTTTCTGATGTAATTAATTTTATGAATTCCTTTTATATTATATTTATTATGTTATGATGGCATGATGTTTAAGAATCCCATTTTTATTAGATGGGTTATCCTATGATGTATGATTTATGATTTTGTGGCACACATAAGAATAGTTTCACTATAAGATGGGTGGGACCTATATCTCCCTCCAATGCATTGGGTAAAGATTTATATCTCATGAGATAGACATGGCCGGAATGGAAAGTTAACCTGGTTCAGTGATATAGGACTGGAACGAGGAGTGAACTCAGTTCAGTAATGGACTTTTTCCACTATGATGGTCTTGGAAATGAGCCTTGACTAATATGAACTGATTTTCTATGATTATGTGCATATGCAACATAGTTTCATGTTTTATGTTATGATTATTTGGGATAAATTTTCGATATTATTATTTATCCCTTGTCATGATATTATGATCTCTTTTGAAGGTTAAGATTTTCAAAATGTTATGTTCTTATGAATATGATATGACTGATATTTATTTTGTTTACCCATACTGAGCATTTGAGCTCACCCCTTTGTATGTTTTCTTTTCCCCAGGTCAGGAAGAAGGATATTAAGTAGGATATGGAAAAAAGGGCCTCTAGATATGATGAAATAAAAGAGAGACAATGTAGTTAATTTTATGAACCAGTTGTTTATGTTTCCCAGTTTCTAGGGACACTATACCTATAATTTCCTTTCATGGTTTTGTTATATGTTGCAATAAGTATGGTTAAACTTTGAAGTATTAACAATGCATGTAAAGGATGGGTATTTATTTACATATTCTCATTTTATTGATGCATTGATATTGTTTTATGATTTCTTTAACTGGAATAAATTTAGTTAATGAAACTTCACACAATTATATTTTTTACATACCCTTATTAATATATTCTTCTCATATATTATTTTATTCTTCCTCTAGAATAATTTTTATTCCTATTATCCTAATGACATAAAATACATAGTTATAATTGAAAATTATATTGGAAATTTTTAAGTTTTTGAAAATGTAATTAAAAAAAATTTCTATAAATTTTATACTACCAGATATAGATGATCCATTAGAATTTTTTTATATTCAATATATCGTTAATGATTACACAAATGACCGTATATATCATGTTAAATTTTCATTTTATCATATAATAATCTAAATTACAAAAACTACTCAGAACTACAATAATACACCCACATGGTTTTCATCATAGAGTAGTGAAAAATTCTAACTAAATTTCCCTTCAAAATGGAAACTATAATGGAGCAGTGATCTTGCTGTAATAGTTTTTGATCACCTCATATTATTATCCACAATGACATGACATTCCATTGTTATGTACATCTAACTAATTATTATTTTTAAGGGAATGCATAATGAAGATAAAAATTACACCACAACTATTTTATGCATGCACATTTCATAAAAGCACACATACTGATCACCACAGAGCGACAATAAAGAATTTTTTCCTTGGATGTTTCAAATAAAAACAAAAGTAGTTAATCATGACATCTATGAAAGCTTATCAAGAGGATTTAATACCCATTTTCATATTTTGGTTCTATATATATTTGATCTAGTGTACTAATAAGGCCAAAACATTCCCCATGATCATTTTGTGCTTAGCCGCTTCACTTTGGTAGTTAAACTATTCACCTTGAAATCAAGAATGGATTAATCATGCCCTTTTTCACATATAATGGAAAATAAATTCATAAATCTCCATCCAACATGGTAAATTACATTATTATCTTATCACCCCCTCTTTATAATTAATAAATCTTATAAGATCCTTTAACTCTATGAAATTAAAGAATCCTAATGAACCAATCATGTCATATAACAATGAAGAACCTAAAAGAAGAAATAAAATGATTAAAATTATAATAAATAATTTTTGTTGAAAAAAATTCCAACACACTCAATCATACCCTGTTCACCAATTATTCAACTTTACTCATTACAAAATCTACTTAAAACCTCTTCGAATCAAATATTTTCCCCTTTATATTTTAACTACATAAATGGAACAAAAAAAATATTATGAATAGATAGTAATGGATAACCATCCAATAGATCTTATCTTACATGAGAAAACTCTATGTGAGATAAAATAACATTGAATAAATAATACAAGGTTTTTTATATGATGGGGATCTGGGAGTATCTTCCATAAAAAATCTTCAAAAACATCAATTAAAAACTTCATCATCATATAATGTAAACTTTTAATAATGAATTAATAATTCAACACCTAACAAAAACTTATTAACATAGTTATATCATTCTAAAATGACATATTAAAAGTTTCTATGAAACTCTCTAATTATATGATTACTTTCATGAACTAATTAATATTAAAGGATACTCCCCAAAATTATACACTTCCTATTTCACAAACAATAGGAAAGAAAATATAAAAGAACAATTTATATTTTTAAGTTGTTCCCCATATTGAAAATAACATCCAATGAGAATAAATGATATATATGTTTGATTGAATAGTATAAAAATAACTACAAGAGGAGTGTTAATTGTTGGTTTTAAAATAGTACAAAAAACATTCACTATTCTCTATATATAAAATTGTTGGATATAGCATTTTTCATAACATTTGATTATAAATTTTATTGATAGATTTTCTATATATCAATCTTTAGAAAATTATATAATAGGTGACACTTTTCCATAATTTTGAAAAAGAGAAAATAAAACTGGTTGATACAAGTTAAATAATTCTTTATTATGTGTATAAAAAACATATATAACATTATAAAAGTGTGATACATTAATTGACCATTAAGGTTGAGGATTATATATCATAAACATTATGTATCCAAAATTATTAAAAAACTATTAAGGTCTATATTCCATAATCAATAAAAACCTTGATATTATGTTTGGAATAAATATATTACCCTAGCCGTGAGAACTTTTGATCAGTAATATCAGACAATAATATGTATCCCTACCCATTTAATACCACGATTAATCATGACAACATAAATTATTAAATAACATGACATTTCATAAGTAATTTTAAAAAAATCATATAAAAATTTCCTAAAGAAATAGATTTTTAAAATTTTACTACAAAGAAATATCATTGTAACAAGAAGTTATAAAATATTAATATAAACTATTCACTGGAAATGATGAAAAAATAGTACTCCATGATCACTGCTTCCATTTATAGTTAATGGTCTAATAGTCATATTTCATGATTCATTAAGGTAATTATAATAACATATGTCTAAACAACTTTTTTGATAACTCAATATATTTTTCAATGATAATTAGTTTATAAAAAACCATTGTATTACCATATTTTATATGAAAGAACTTTATATCCCCATATCAATGATTTAATGAAAATATCATCGAGAAAAATTATCTTCTTCTATAAAGAAAATTATTTTATGGATGTCTTAATATAACTTCATCATTTTAATCTTACTCATATTCTGGCTTTGACACATCTGTAAATATTCATCCTGAAATTTATTTAACATTCTATCAAAATAATGATAAAATTTAATTAGAAGATATTTATTTATTCTATATTATAAATTAATATTTCATATTCTAAAAAAATTATTTTCTGGTAAAACTATTTTAAAACATGGGATTTTTAAATTTTATTAAAAATATAATTTAATGTAATATAATTTGATTTCAATAATCATGTTTTAATGTGATAAATTACATTTTTAATAATTAATCCCATTATTTTAAAATTTCGAAATCATATTTTTTAAAGACAAAAAAAATTAAAAGATTAACCCAGTCTCACTTAGTTATACAACTGTAATTTCTACTATTAAAATTTCCCACCCCTAATGTTAGAATTTTTACATTAATAAATCAAACCATTTGTAACCTTATCTTCTCAGATGTTATAAATCCCCCCCTCCATTTTTACTTTTGAGAAGATAGATTTTATAACTTTTAATGTGTACCTGAAATGTTTCGGGATGAAAAGTTTGCATCGAACATAAATTTCTACTAAAAAATTGATATTTATTAAAAAAAAATTAAAAACTATGACTAAAAAAATTATATTAATCCATTAAATTTAAGTGGAAATAACATCCCTTCAAAATTCTATAAAACTATTATAAATATAATTGAGTTATTAAAAATTAAAATTCTAATGATATTTAGAAACAAAATTCATCACTTCATCATGAGATATTTGAGGATAATATTCATCTTCTTAAAATGATATTAGTATTTTTATGAATCTAAAAAATCATTTCTAAAAATTGATTCATATTAAATAATAATATTGATGTTCTAGTTTTCTTATTTCTTAAATATGATCTAATATTTGATATCATGATCTTTTTAACCTTCAGCATGATACTCTTGATGGTCAAAACTATTTTATACAATGATTATTCTACTAATTATAAAAATTAGTATTTATAAATTTAATATTCATCATACACTTAATGGTGGGATACATTTACAAAGATTAAAAATTATTCCCAATAAAAAAACAACTTTGAATGTTTTTCAAAATCATCTTCTTGATTCATTAAAAAAAAGTCAATCCACGGATTTTACATTATTAGAAAATTATGTATGTATATATATTATTGAATTAGACTTTGTATTAATTGAACTTAAAAACTTATCAATTATATCACCATTAAATTTCATGTCATTTTATCATCCAAAAATCCATTTAATGATGTATTTTAACTTCCTTAAATCTGCATGAACTACTTATTTAAAATATTTTAATTATAATTTATTTATAATAACCAATTTTTGAAATTTTTTATAATGAATTTGATTTTTCAAAAAATATAAAAAATATATTTCTTTTAGGAGATTATTCCCTACATTTATAGAAATAATAACATAATATCATAAAACATTGAATAATATCACTGAGGTAGTTTAGTTTTTTCTCAATTTTATGAAAAGTGTTGGATGTCTCTGACTTTTTGGAATTCGATTAATCCATTTGATGCTTATACCTGCAAGTCCAACATGAATCATCATTCACTAAATCATGATGATTAATACATTAATAAAAATGTTCCATCTCTTCCCTTTTTAATTAATCCCAAGAATTTCAACATTCAATATGTTCTTAAACACCATTTACATCTTTTCTAACATAAAAAAATCAAAACATTATCTTTATATAATTTTTTCTCTAGAATGATTCAGAATTTATATAGATGTGTGATTTACTAGAAAATTTATTCAATGAATATTTGTTCATTTTAGAGATAATGAAAATTATTTTTATCCAGACCACTCATCAGGATTTGATATCTATTTAATGTATTTAATAAATCATGTTTTCTTCTTTATCATTTCATCCCTAGAAATTTATTTATGAAATTTTCATGGATTTCAGATTGTAATGCAAAAAAATTAAAAAAATTCATATATATTTCCATAACAAATATATGATTTTATAAATTTATTTTTTGTACTTATGCATTTTTAGAATGATGACATTTCATAAACATGTACATATGAACATTTCTATTTGTAATATCCTCTACCCTTTCTTGAATAATATTGTTTTATCGAAATATATAGGGTCCATTTAATTTTTATAGGTTTCCAATACTCTTTATCTTCCTCTATTATATTTTGATGTGTCTACTCCTTCTAGTAAAAATTAACTACATTACAAAGTCAGTAGTTTCTATTATGTATCAAATCATCTTTCTTCTATAAAAATTATATGAATGATTCAGATAAATTTTATTTTAAATTCTTCATTAAACATAATTAGACATTTCATGAACAATACTCTTATAGAACGTAGATATGTTTCCAAATCTATTATTTTAGAGATATATTACTCTAAAATTCAATAAAATTATTTTTATAGAATTCAATCCTAAAATTCCTCATATAAATATCCTCTTCACTAATTAAAGATGTCTTATCTCTAATAATAGTTTCTCTATTGTTAATTTTCATTAGAATCAAGGAAATTAATAATTACTCATTGATAAATAATTCATATAAATGAAACATTAGTTTTACCAAAGCATCCTTTCATGCTTCAATAATATTCAGAACAAACTTGTCAAAAGTAATTTTTACCTAGTTAAAATGGAAATCATGCACATATATATCTAGTAAATTCAATTTATATCTATATATTTTCATAGTTATCAAGTTATTCTGAATAAAAATATATTCACACTAATTTTATAAATGAATAACAAACATGTTCTAATAATTTTCCCTAAAAGAATACAGAATTTATTAAAACAATTATTTTCTAAATGATTCTAAACTGTTAGGAAACATATTTGTAACTATATTCATTTTACCATCCAATGAAATTTATAATAACTCAAACACATTCATGATATGAAAATTTCACATAATAAGAAATAGAGATGAAGTTAAAAAATTTAATCCATATTCTTTTAAAAAATCAAATGACGATAAAAAATTCCTTACAATCACCAGATAAAAAAAATCTTCCTTCTCAAATATTAAGTGTTTTCTACAATGAAAAAATTATTACAATATATTATAAATAATCATACTTATGAAATCATACATTTTGGATCTGCCTCAGTTACATTGAATAATGTATAAATGTATCACTTAAAGAGTCTTTGAATTTTGATGGAGAATCAAATGAATAAAAAAATAGCAGACTGAGGAGAATCATAATGCTGAGAGATGGTATCATGAAGTTATAAGGGATAAGAGATATACTAATAACAAAATATATAGTCATTTTATAGTGATGTTATATCCTACCCATTTTTAACAGTTGTTATCAAAACACAAATTACCATCAGAAGCTGACCAAATTGAATAAAATTTAGTTATTAACTCGAATATATATAAAATTTGTTTTTATGTTTTATAGGTTGATGATTTTTTAAAAATATATATATGTATAATTTTTTTTAATATTTTCAAATGTGTACACAAAAAAGGAAAAATTTTCTATAGATATAATTGAAAAACTGAGGTTATATAAATTTACCTTATAAAGAAAAATTTGTAAACATAAAAAACATTATTTACGAATATTAACTTCTATTAACAATTAAAAACTAAATAATTTTGAGTAGAATAAATAAAATGAGATTTTAGGAAAAATTCATCTGGAAAATTTTGTACAAAAAATACATAGAAAAATGATTTTTTCAAAAAAAAATTGAAATATTTTGTTATAAAATAAATTTAATTAATTTTGTGAGGAATATATTGTAATGAAATTTTTATAACTATGATTATGTAAGGAATTTTTTAACTAATTTTTTTTAAAATATATTTCATAATGAATATTTCTTAATTAATAATTAGTATGAAAAAATATTAATGATAAACTTTGTATGAAAAATTCAAGAGTTAAATTTTTTTACAGATAATTTTTTTAAGAAAATTTTTTTAATGAATAACATAAAATAAAAATTTTATATGTAAAATCTTGGAATGAATTTTTTTAAGGCGTTTATAAGTAATATATTTAATGAAAATTTTTGAAAAGTAATTTTTGTATCATAAAATTTGAAATGAAATTTTTTTAAAATAAATTTGGAAAAATATTCAATAAGGAATCTTTTGTAATGAGAATATAATAATGATAACGTTAATAAAAATTTGTGGAAATACATTTTTAATGATAATATCATAATGAATAATTTGTAAAAAATCATAAAAATTATTTTGTAAGGAGAAACTTTTAGGAAAAATATTTTTATGAAAATTATTTATTTAAAATTGAATAATAAGAATTTAATAATAAAATTATAAATAAATTTATTGAATTTACTTTTTTGGAATGTATTTATTAATATCTTTATGATAATTTATTAATTAAAATTTTGTAAATAAATCTTTTTCTGTAATTTTCCTAAACCAAAATTATGAAGGATGGAAAAAATTTGAAACACTCAATTCTATTACTCCTTTTGGGAAGGAGTTAATTACTGTAAAGTGAATATTTTTATTAAAAGATTATATTAATTATAATTTTTTTTCCATTACTTTATTATTTTAAATTCACTAAAATCTATTTAAATTAAGTGGGTTTTTAGGTGTGTGTTGCATCCAAAATAATTGTGCACAAAAACACTCAAGTGCCACATCATTTTTTAATTAGTGAAAAGTTGTAAAGAATTTTCTTCATGAAAGACTAAGAAACTAATCCCTCTCATAGAAAATGAAAATTCTTAGATGTACTTATTTTTCCTAATTTTCAACTCCAAAACCATTATTTGGAAAACATTGATGGTCAAATTATTTTCCTGAATAATTAAATAAAAGAAAATTCATAGTCCCATTTATATAGTGAAAAAATACTTTAATCCCCTTATAATGAGACTTTTATGTATTATCCTTATAGATTTCAAATAAAAATACATGTAACATGAAACGTGGATGACTATCTCTATGATATAGAAAACTCCCAATCATTCCTCAAAAAATATTTTCATCAACCAGTTACCCATACTGATTAAAATATATATAATTTTTGGTTTTTATAGTAGTTGTTATACTTTTACTCTGTTCATATATAACGTTCATATGATGACCATCTATATACTAATTTTGGGATATTAATGTTCCTTTTTTGTGAAATTTGAAAACGTGGAATGAAAGTATGTTCACCCATCATGCTCATATCAAAATCGAATTTCATAAGATCTACAAAGGGATATATATATATATATATTATTTCATCCAAATATAATTTTTTTGTATAAATTTTAACAATTAATGTGATTGAAGAAATGATTTGATTAATAAATATTTTATTTGATGCACCCTTAACTTATTTTTTCATAACAAAACTCTCATAAATCTATAATACACAAATCCTTATGTTCACAAATATACCTTGTAAATTTAAATAAAAAACATGAAGAATAATTTTTTTTCAAAACTATGTGGTCGTCGTATATAAACTCTCTCACGTATATATCCATTATAGAAATCATAGTTAATATTAGTATGAAAATATTTGAAATTTGTAAATTTATCATAAGATAGAAGTTTATAGATAGCCTCAAGGTTATCTATTGGAGAATTGGATTTGTTATATTCCATGTATTATTAATGGTCATAACTGTTTTCAATTGGCCTATCCTTATTTATGAACAAGATTACAGGTTCATCGTGTTTATTTTTAGAATACAATTTTACACCATTTATAGGTGAATATTTAGTTCATTCAACCAAAGTAGAAACAAGATTTCCTTCAATTCGTAGAGTAAAATATTCAGATATTTTTTCATATCGTTATCACCAAAATCCTCATTAGAGTTATTATATTCAGGTTGTGATAAAAAAGAAATTTGTTCATGTTTATTTCTTATGGAACTTATATTTCAAACTCGTTAATCTATATGAAAAATGATTGTTTTAATAGGTTGACACAAATGAAATAACAAATTATATAGGATTATAAAAATATATTCTCGAACAACATGATAAATTTATTTTTGAGGTTGAACTTCTGAAAAAGTTTCATTAGTGGTTCTCTCCCAAGAAGAACTTTAGAACATGTATTTAAATTTAGTTTCTGAAATAACATCCAAATATCAGGGTTGTGGTGGTTTAAAAAAAGGTCCAGTCTCATCATATTTAACATGCATTTCTTCCTTAGTATGACATGAATATATATTAAAAACATATAATACATACATTCTATTCATTAACTGAAAATATCCCATAACCATATTTTAGATAAAATATATGTATATTATCTTCAGAATTCAGATTTTATACATTACATACAAAACCATTGAAGTATGAAAACATTTAATTTCATTAAACGCATTAATCCTGATGAGTTTTGTTAGTAAACGTTATCAGTAAAAAAACATTTATAGTATAGTAGGTAGTACTAACTAAATATGACCAAAAATATTTATCAACTGAGTATTCATTAAACAATATTCTTGAAATTTACCGAATAATTTTATTCCTTATTTAAAATCATCCATTTTTCATTGGAGGTTTCGTTTATGAAAAGTTATGTTTTTAATTTTTTCCTAGAACATGTTTCTAATATTATGTTAATAAATTATAAACCATGATCACTATAATTTTTTACAAAATGTATATTTTTCAAATTTTAAAAAATGGGATAAAATAGTTTCAAAAAAAGAAAATCTTATTGATTTTTTTTACAATATTTAACCATGTATTTCAATTGTAATAATTAACTAATACATATACATAATACATTCCAACAATATTTCTATATTTTTTACCAAATAAATCCATATACACCAAATATAAAGAATTATAAGAAGAAACATCACTAATATATTTAGATCTTAATATATATTGATTTTCAATTTTATATGGTAAACAAACTAGAAGAATTAAACCATAGAGAGGAAATGTCTTTTACTATTCCTTTCTTAGAGAGTGTGGATATTTTTATAAAACTATAGTGTCAAATACTAATATTCCACAACCAAAAATGGTATTACATTATATTATGGAAATTTAGGACATGGATCATATGTTCCACAATATTATGTTTGTATTTATTGCTAGTAGTATATATAGAAAAAATAAAGACAAATTTTGAACTATGAATAGTATATTTATCATTCTTGATATTCTCAAGATAACACTTATCACGTAATTTTATTATGATAAAAAATGTTTTCTAATTTTTTTTAAAAAATTAAACATTTGAAATTATATTTTTAACAGGATGAACAATGTTACCTATTTCAGAAATTATTTTTTGAGAATTATAACTGAAACCGAATTTTACACTTTTTATTTGAATATTATTGTTAATAAATTCTTATTCCCAATAATATTAAAGGAAGATCAATTATCTATGTACAATATTTTATTTCTATATGTTCATTTCATAGTTTTCAATAATTAAAAAAATGAATATCACTATTATTTAAGAAGATGTTGTGAGCTAGAAATCATCTATACCCGAAATAGATAAATTTTTGTATGATGCAATGAAGATTAATATTAACATTAAAGAACTCATGAAGAAATAAAAATATTTGTTTCTGAAATCATGTGAATTTAATTTTTTAATAGCACAAAATAATTTTAAATGATGTATATATTTCTGAATAAATGTACTTTTTAATTGGTTTTGGCCAATTTTTGCAAATTTCTTGGTTATATATTTTATTTTTAATTAATATCTATATTATAATCCTATTTTATTTAATAATGTATAAATTTCACTCCATTAAATATTGGGTTCACATTTCATTTTTTAATACACTTATATTCAAAATTCATAATGTGGGAAAAAGATTTAAATCCATTTTTGAAGAGAATGTTCTATGAAATTTAAAATAAGGAAGGTCAAAATTCTAAAAGAAATGGGGAAAATTATAATAGTAAAAATGTATGATTTTGTATCAAAGCAGAGAATTTTTCACTTTAATATTTTATTTTAAAAATTTGTCCATTTCATTTCCAATTGGGGTATATTATTGAGATGAAATGTATTTTAACACTCTGTAACCTGATTTTGAAAATCAGAATAGATTTCTATAAAATATATCTTTTAATATATATTATAAAACCAATATTTTATGAATGCTTTATAGAAAAACTATTATTATAGAAAAGGGAAAATAGTTTTTCATAAGTAATAAATTACTACCCTTTAAATATTGTGTTCTATTATTTGAATAGACAGATATATATAATTTTATATGGAGATTTATAAATGCATCGATGCCATAATAAAACTATGTCTAAACTAACAACATTATATTAAGACATCTGAACAAACATTTTCTAGATAGAAGAAGATTTAATATCTGGTTGTTCATTTAATAAACATTTTGAGATGTTGATGTATATCATTCATTTAAGAATAAGTCTATAACATTGAATAAAATAAAGCTATGTCATGATTGTTTAAAAAATAAATGCATTAGACATACATGTTGAGATGATAATGTGGATATTTTTATATGGTTTATTATGCCGATTCAAAATTCATTTCGATACTTTATAACCTAATATTGTTAATAAATAAATAAAATCCTAAATGAATATCTATTACATATTTTAATACTTTCTTGTATTTATTAATTTATTAAAACAAATATATTTTTTAATATAGTAAAATATGATTTTTTTAGAAGGAATAAATTACTATTATTTGATGAAATTTTCTGAAATTTCCAATTCATGGTTCCATTTAAATAGAAAATAATGTTGATACCATTTTAGTGTTACATGTTTCCATTATTAAAAATATTTGACCTTTATTTTTTGGCCAAAACATTGGATTCCAAATGAATTTGTTATAGATATCCACAATTCTAGTAGATAAATCAGAGGGAAATATTTTATAATGTTTTTTAGGGTTTTATTTATAACATTATAAATTATTATTTTACTTGATTCTATGTGATATATTTTCAATTGTAAAATTTTATAGAATTTTTTTATATATTACATAGATTTTTTATCTCTGGAAATAAACTTAAATATCAGTCTAATTTATAAAACTTGTTTAGTAAAAAATTTATCCAACTGGTATAATTAAAAAATTATTTGAACATCGGGAGTTTGAATGTTGATAAAATATATACATTATAACGAAATATTGTGTTTTTTAAATAATTTTTCATGTGTAAAATGTAATTTCAACTCAACAAGATTCCCCTTTTTGGGAAAACAAAAAGTAACTTATAAAAGAGACAAAATATTGAATTGAGAACCCCAATCTCCATTAGTTTTGAAAATTCTCTATTTTCCTTTATAACTGTACACCCCTTATTTTAGAATGTTAAATATTCAACATTAAAATGTTCTATAAATTTATCTTATTAATATATTTAAATTTTATCTACCATTATGATGTTCTAAAAAAGTGGTTTTAGAACAAAAAAAAACGTAAAATGATAGAAAATTTTATTTCTAGTTGAAAAAAATATACTATAAAACTAATATTTATTAAAAATGAAATCATATAACAAGTGAAAATTTTAAAATAAATAAAAATTAATTGGAGAGAACATCCATTTAAAAAAATTTGTAAACATTTAATATAAGATTTTGTTAATATAAAAACAAATTCCAAAGATTTTAGAATACAATTTCATCATTTATTTACGAGGTCTTCGATTATATTATTCATCTTTGTAAAATCCTACTAATATATTTATGATTCACTTAATGATGATTTGAATCTTGAGACATCTTATCCAATAACATTGATCCTGTAATTATCATTTTTAAAAACTATGATATCAACTTTTGAATCATGATCTTTTAAAATTTCATCATGAAAACCTGGAAGGATTTGAACTATTTGTTTCAACGATTCAACTAAATCATATGAAGATCTAGATTCAAAACATTTAACTTGATACATTTCAAAAACCCATGTTAATTTTCAAAAAATTGGATCTTTTTCTTACAAATCATTAAACTTCAGAAAAATTTCAATAAAATCATTATCTTGATTTATAACTAAAACCTTTAGATGATCAATAGCTATTGCATTATCAGAAATACCTCTATATATATTTATAATATCCTTGGATTGTATTTTCCATAGATGTAGACCATTCTCAATTATATAATCATTGAACAAAAAAAATTTATATCCATGCATCTATATAATGAATTCATCAAACTCTCTTATATTCACATGAACTAATCAATTAAAATATTTTCATTACTCTTCATTTTTAACAACCACTACTACAAGATTTTTCATTGAATTTGAATTTTCCAAAATATAAAACACACATTTCATAAACATTCATATTTCATAACTGTCTATAAAACAACCATGATATCATCAAGACTTTGAATTACTTCATTGGGAGTGTTATGTTTCATTTTCATTCTATGTAAATTATTGATAGAAGGTGAATTCATGGAATCTGATGATTCTGTTGAATTTCAATAACATTAGGGTCTAAATATTTCCACTATCATTGAATCTTATTTAGTAACACCATAATAATATAATTCCAACACATATCAATCCTCCTCATCAGTATCATAACTACCTTAAATATGACCTAAAGAATCATCACCATCCTATGAAACATCATTACTTTCATCATCATACTCTCTATCCAAAATATGATTTCTAGAATGTTTCATAAATTCTACAGAATCATGTCTCTTTAGAACATTTATGGAAACAATTATAATACTTTTCATAGGCATGGAAATTTTTGTGGTCACGATAGCTCATTAGGATTTAATTTCTATTTGTATTCTCGAATCATATGTTATTTCTCTTATAACCTTTTCTTTTTTATAAAATTATTTGGGGAAATATCACTAGATTTTTTAGATTTCTCTGAAGAAACAACTGAAACTACGACATTATATTTAACCACATCCCTAATTGAAAATTATGAACATATCGATCATACTTATAAAATATTTGAATGATTACCTTCTAGAAAATGAGATATTTGACCTTTTCCATTAAAAATAGCTACTAAAACATCCTCTGTAGTTTCATGTAATAAACTAGTGATCTTCTATTTTATTTAATTTTCAAATTTCCTCTTTATATTTTATTCTTTTTTACATATTATTGTGGGTTGTTTACTTTATTGATGAATCATCTTCATTGTC
This sequence comes from Viscum album, assembly GCA_963277665.1. Taxonomy (NCBI): domain Eukaryota; kingdom Viridiplantae; phylum Streptophyta; class Magnoliopsida; order Santalales; family Viscaceae; genus Viscum; species Viscum album. Next base: position 480,125,290 of record OY728133.1, on the reverse strand, counting down.
CAACCCAAATGTTTATTATTAGAATAAATACAATCAACATTCTCTATAAATGCTAAAAAACATCATCTAATATTTTCATAGGATTATTTATTTACATTTGAGGACATATCTAAACTTTGTTTCTATGATTAGAATTGGAATTAAGTTTCTCAAAACATTATTCTAAAGTGACTTTACTCAACATGTCAAAAAACATTGTTTGATAAAATACACAAATCAAATACATTTTAAAAATAATTTCATAACCAATTATAGATATCATATCTATCATATATTATTTCTATTATTAGTTTCTAAAAAAATCATGAAGTTGAAAAATAATAGGTTGATAAATATTAGATATAATAGCAATATTACATTTGAGAAACAACCCTTTACTATATAAATCATATTCATAACATACTTCATTAAATTATATTACCTCATGTTTGAAGGAAACTAAAAATAGACATACCTTGTATTGGAATAATCACCCATCCTATTTCATTAGGATTAAGATTATTTAGTACAAATTGATTGAAAATAATTTTATTGAAAAATATTTAAATTTTTTAGATCATTTTCCTTCATGAAAAATAGAGAATCAATGATCCTTTTATTGAAAATCTTCAATACTTTTTAATAAATTTATATGTAACTATATTTTATTCCCATCCAATTATATTTCCTCTAACTCAAATATCAAAATTTTATTAAACATTTAATTATTACCAATGAAATTAAAAGTTACACCTTTTTGTATTTTTTTAAATAAATTGAATATATGAATACAAATTCCATACCTACTCTTGGTAGTTAAAATCAAAATCATACTTCTCAGTAAAAAATTATTCCATAACATCAGAAATAAATACTCTATTATGCATTGAATCATACATATCAGAATATAACTTATATATCATCATTTCTTTAACTAATATATGTCTTGAAATATCACATGAAGAAGATAAACATTTTAGTAGTGATTCAAAAAAATATGAAAATATCATATGATGGACCATTAGAGTGGTATGATTTAATAACAAGAATAAATTAATGGTAATATATATTTTCCCACCCCCGTATACATGAAATCTAGAAAGAGATGGTTTGAATTACGCAGATATTGTATTTCTGATCACTACATAATTTTGATCAACGAATCAAATTTTATTTAGTAATATAAACATCATATAAAATTTATAAAATTTTAGAAGGGAAAAAATTATATAAATTTATTTCTAATTTTTTTTGGAATATTAATAAATAAATGTTCAAAGAAAAAATACGTAACAAATTTTTTGTAATGAAATTTTTTATAATTGAAATTTAAAAAAAAAGGTTTTGTAATTAAATTTTTTTAACAAAATATATTAATGAAAATTATATAACAACAATTTTTTTAAAGAAAACTTTTTAATATTATTTTTTGAATGAAAATAATGAAAGATAAAATATGTAGTACAATTATTAATGAATATATTTTACTGGTAAATGATTATAGAAAATTTTGTAAGAAAAAATTTGTGTAAAATTTATTTCAATTTAAATTTTTTAATTCATTTTTTTATAGATTATTACAATAAAAGAATTTATTTATGAAGTATAAATTTTTTAAACCATTGAAATCATGTACTACCCTTTTATGGAGATTATAACTATAATGACATATTTTTAAAATTTTATATATCAATGTTTATTTTATGGAATATTCTTATGTTTGGTATAATGTAATAACTTTTATCAGAATTAAGGGGTATTTTAAAAATACCAGCTTAATATTCTCACATTTTAGAGATTTGTGAAATGATATCACATATTTGTGATCTTGTAGGAGATTGTGTCTTATATTAGTATTTTAATATCATGATTGATGTGTTGGGTTTTTTCATAATATAATGGAACATGTTTTGTTACAAACAGGTGGTGTTTTACTAAAAATAAACAACAAAATTTTGAGTATTTGTTTCATAAACAACACTTTAGCACAATATCCAAAATATGTAATGTTTTATAAATCCATTGTTTAATATTCTAGCTAATTGTTTTCTAACAATACCATGAAACAAATGTATCTCCATTAGTAAAAAATTATTTCATATCCATTTTACATCACTTAAAACCAGTTTAAAGAAAAATATCATGATTTAATTCATTTGTAGAAGAATAACGTTATTCATTATACATAGTTCCCTTTTTAAAAATGAGAATTTATTTTATGTCCTTAATATGGTACTCATTAATTTTATCATGAAATATTTCACACAAGGATATAAAAAATGTAAAATGTATATAAAAAGAAGTTAGATTAATGAAAATCCTATCAGTCATCTAACCTATTTTGATCACGTAGTTTCTCATATTCATCATGACCTAAATAATTTGAGGATAGGATTAGATTTTTGTACATTCTATGTTTCTATATCCAATTTTTGAAGAATATATTATATATACTTATTTTGGTATATGAAATCTCCTTTAAATTTTTGTGAAATTAAAAAAGTATGATATAAAATAAGTTTACCGATCATTCTCATCTAAAATTCAATATCCATAAGATACCCAATGAAATATAAAAGGGATTTATTGATTTAATCCAAATATTAAGTAATTGAATTTTTTTTTAAAAATTATGGTTTTTATGGGATCATTTTTAGTAAAACACACTAGATCTTGATCACCCATAAATAATTTATATTTGAAAAAAGTATAGAATCAGAGATTCATACATGGATCTAGGAGCTAATATAAATCCATAAAGCCCCTTAGTATGTTTAAATACAAGATATATAGATTTTGTTCCAAACAATGGGTTGTTGGACAGAAAATTCCACTTTTTTATATTGATTATTGAATTCAAATGTCACATACAATTGAATAATATTAAATTTACAGATGATGAATATGCTATAAGTACATAGATAGCATTATGTGTATCTACAAGATATTTTTTTCACATTCTATGTCTCCTAATTTATTATAACACTTTTTAATAATATTTTATTTATTTCTATCGGTGATTCTATTTTCATCACATTATTTTGAAAAAAATCACTCACATACTTGTGAATCATTAGGATATTCAATAAAATCCAAAAAATGATTTTTTTTCATATTTTATAAGTTCATATTTCCAAACATTTATCAAATATTCATCACCTAAGGCCTCACCAGTATTCATATAATGAATTTATTATAATATTTCACAATATTAAACATCGATTCTTATATAATTTCTATTTCTAGCTGGTTAATCTATTGAAACAATGATATTATTAGTAAGATTATTCAATTCAAATAAATAAATCTTTGGATTTTTGAAAACCTTTTATTCAACAAATAGATGAATTTATTGTTGAGTAAGAACATTTTTAAAAATTTCTACAATTTTTGACTCATAATGAGAACTTCCCTACATGGTTTGAAATGTACAATTTGAAATAATATCATAATATGTGTATTGAAGAGGTTTAAAAATGATAACTATCATAAAATTTAATATGGATTTTTTCCTTCAAAACTACTTGTGTTTATAAAAAATTATAGTCCATACCTTTTGTATAATATGAAAAATAAATCCATCATCATATATTAATAAAAATATATTAAAATTGTCATTTATATTCATAGTGTGTAATTTTGAATCAATAAAAATGAATCAAGTTGGTTTTTGATTTCTTCAGGTCAAAATATTATATGGTGTTTTACTAACAAATGGTTATAGTAATTAAAAATTGGTTTAATATCATGTAGTACTATCTACTTTGTCTTAAAAGTTGTAAAAAATATGTATTTACTCAACATTGTTCTCATAATATTTTGAAATATTCTAATTTTTTCATTAAACCACACAATTATTCTCTAGTGATTTTGAGTAGTAGAAGTTATAAAATATAACATTTACACTAAAAAATGTATGAAATTATTATTATAAAATTTGCTACGATGATAACAATCAATAGTTAATAAAAAGTAGATTTTCATTATTTTTTACCGGATATTCATAATTTTTAAAGAAGAAAATGGTTTCCAACATTTTTTCAATAATATAGACCAATGTATACCTAGTGAAGTCATTCAGTAAGACATATAAATTTTATTTTCCACAAACTCATCATGTTTTTGTAAGACCAAATAAATCCATGGGCACTAACTTTAAGGAATTAATGGATGAAACATCAATAATAGATTTGAAACTATAATTATTTTTAATTAAAATTGATAGGGATAATAAAATTTTCAATAATAAACTTTATTACCTAGTAGATCAATTATTAGTCCATTAATAAAGTGTATAGAAATTTTTTGAGAATACAATGCCCAAAAATTTTATTCCACGACCATGATATATCCTCTATTTCACTAATTCAAGGTGTATATTTGGACTTAAGATCATCTAAGTTATGAGTGTATACATTCTCATGCCATTTGGTAGGAAGAATAAACATATCTTCAAAATAATTAATAATATATTTTTTTCAATCATGATGTTACTAAGAATACTCTCATCACATTGCTGGATTTTTCTAATTAGTTTTTTCTTATTTCCTATAAATATTTAAATATTTGAAATTAAATATTAATAATGAAGAAATATATTACATATTAAAATAATTCAATTGAATCATTTTCACTAAATGTGAATTTTTTAACATTCAATTTAATAATCTTCTGGGAGAAATCCCTTCTCCAAGTCATATTTTTAGAACATCCACTTATCTTGTATGAAATGTTTTTATTGTTTGTGTAATTGTTATTTTATGTAATGTATGATGATTATTATTTCTGGAATCTATACCATATATTAACATGGATATTATAAAATATTATTTATATTATCCACACCTATCTACCTTTATTATTTAGAACATTTCCAATTCATTATAAAAATATTCTTTCTGAAAGAAATAATATAGTACTATATTTTAATTACATATATATTTTTCCAATTTTCGACACTTTTAAATATATTAAAAATTGGGAATAATTTTATTATTTAAGATTTAGTTTGTAAATTTAGTTTATTATTAGTAAAAAAAATTATATACATTCCTATGAGTTTTTTTTTACATTTTATCATTATTTAATTCAGTAGAAAAAGATATTGATATAAAATTACTCATAGATGAGATTTTATAATTTAATTTAATAACTCAATTTTTGTACACAATAAAAGTAATAATATAATTATGTTTTTATAATTCTTCTAAAAATTTTGTTTTCTCAAAAATGGATTTCTCTAATTCATCTAAAACATTAGAACATTCATGAGTGACTGTATAAAATCTGAAGTTATTTAATGTTTTCGAGAGTATAATCAAGATTCATTGAAACAAAATTATTTTTATTCTAATAAAAAAACATAAAATAAATAAATTTCTTCAAATATAGGTAGACTATTATTGAATATTTATAAATTATAAATATTAGATGATTATATAGAATTATTATTCTATATAATTATCTAGATAATATTCATTAAACAAAATATTTTTCATGGTTTCAATAGATAACAGACCCATTATGAATCCATTAAGCATTAAAATTCTAGAAATAAATCCAATATTCTTCTAAAATTCACTTTAATTATCTAATAATTTATTTGTTGAAATATAAATTAACATACACTTTATTGGTTTTCTAATTTCATAATTATCATGGAATTATGTCTAAAAATATTCTTTGAATCCCCCTTAGTGTTTATATCTTTCTTATATTTTTTGTCATGATTGAGACCATCTTGTATAATATGACTAGGATTCATACAATCATACCATTTCATGTAATAAGAATCTTTCATTTCATTAATCTCGTCAAAACAGTTTTTATTATTGTAAAGACTATCCTAGTTTCCTTCAAGATTTTTCACTCTTTTGGAATGGTTACCTAACTAATTATTATATTGTTCATAAAAACTACAATCTCTTTCATGATGAACATTATTTTTCATAGATGAAATATTACTGTTCTTGTTAGATATTAATTTTATGAAAGTAAATAACATTAATCCAAAATAAAATTCCTTTTTTCAAAATAATATTTTTAGAATTCCCTTTAAAACTACCTTCATACTATAGAGGAGTTCTTATCAAATCATATATGTCCATCTTATTAATTTTCATAGTATCATCCAAATATGTTCTCTTGTATTAGAATTCACATTCAATAATCTAAATTATCTATTCCAAAAGAATATCATTAGAAAAATATCTCTCTCCACTATACTGATGGGTTTTCTAAATAGTCATAAATCTATGTTTTATTTTTGAAACAGATTGTCCAGGTAGAAAATCAATAGCTTTCTAGTGTGATCTTTTAATTTTGCTTCATGTTTCGATAAAATTAGATATTAAAAAGATTTTTTAGTGTCAAAATTGTTACAATTACGTTTTGTAACACCTTATGAATAAATTATACTATAGATATTACTTATAACAGAATAGATAAAAGTATTCCTTACATGATTTTTCAGTTAAAATTATATCTTCTATTGAATTTCAAAAATAGAAAAATATTTTTTCAGGTATTCGATAAATTCTAGTAAACATAACAAAATTGAAAACTATTGTTTTAATAAAAATGGATTTCATATTGTATCTATGATATTTATTTTCTTCTTTATCATAAATTGGTGGTCTAATAGGATTAATATTCTCAATAGTTAAAATTTTCAATCCATAATTCATTTTAAAAAGAAATATAATCATTTTATATATAAAAATTAGTGTGAAATTTTTTTATTAAGATTTTATAAACACAATTCTATATAATAATCTGTAAAACATAGAAACATGTCTAATATAAAAAAAATAATACTATCATATTAATAATGATAAAATTCTATGATAAATAATGTTGAAAGAAAGGGTATAAAAATGACCAAAATAGTCTGTGGTGATCTATAGAATATGAATAAGACAAAAAATATTCAAGAACCTATTTATGTAGAATTATCAGAAAAACAGTATCATCCAAAATGTAGTGTTTAAAAATTGGACTGAGAGTTCCTCTAAATATCTGAGTTTATAAAATCAAAGAACAACAAAAAATTTCTATATTTTAAAATAATGAAAACTAAAATATATATAAATATAAAATAAAACATTGAACATGGTAAATAAAAATATATATAACATTATAAAAACTGATTTATGATTGAACAGTTAACATTTATGTTGATTATAACCCAAAACAAAGGTGTCCACCATTTTGAAGAAACGTTGAAGGTATATATTATTTTCATAAGGAAGAATACAATTTTATGATATGAAGAACCATGTTTCCCTAAAAAAGGAACCCATAATCAACATGATCATAAATGTTGTTGTCTATATATCCATATAAGTCATCTATCATAATCTATTAGATAGAAGATAACAAAATATAAATATTCTTATGGAATTTACGTATAATATTTAAAAAGTCACCTTATGAAAATGAATATGAAAGGGTTGAAGTACATCTATCTCAAAGTAAAAAATATATGAAAATCTATTACAAATATCTATGGATATTCAGTTAAGAAAAATATTCCTCCATGTTCATAAATTCTCTCATTTATATGAAATCACTAAAAGTAGTATTCGATTAATCTCATAGGTTGTTATAATGGCATTAAAATATTCTTCTAAATTGAGATATCCACAAGTCCATATAGATATCCCATGTTTATACCCCATCACATCATACCTACATTTCAAAATGTTTCACGAAATTATTCGTATATAAAAAAATTATATCCTCATTTGTGTGATTTAATTAAAATATCTATCTAGAAAACATATCAACTTCTCTTAAGAAAATGTTTGTTTGGACGTAGTCATATAAAATCATCATTTTAGATAGAATTATATTAAAATTTAAGTGATTTTTTAAATATTCATATAGAAATATATATAACTATTTGTATGAACATTAGAAATAATTTTTCAGAAAATAGAAATTTATTCAATCAAAAAAATTGATATTCTTATATTTGAGAAATTGTAATTCTATAAAAAAATCATCAAACTCAAATATATAATTGTTAGTTATATATATTCATTATGGAAGTTAGTTTTGATTTTCAAAAAATGGTTAGAAATTTTAAAATGACACTTTTACTTAAAAGGGGATAGATACACCTTACGTTTTCCCTATTGAGAATCTGGTTAAACATAAAACTTATCCTTAGAGCCTCAGATGCTTCTTTTGAGAATGGTTTGATTAAGACATCAACAATATATATCTTTGTAGGGAAAATTTAAAAATATTACTAATTATTAACCACATTCTCTTTGATGAAGTGATATGTATTATAAATTTTCTTAGATAATGATTGAAAAATTGGATTAATTTAATGATTATTAAAATTTTCATTATCAAATAACAATAGTATTTAAAATATTAATTCATCCCTTATATCTTTTGATATAGTTATCATCTACAAATGATATTTTATGTAATGTGAGGTAGTCACATATTATTACTCAATAGTGCTCATGGTGAATGAATTATACTTATTTGAATTCCCACAAATACATATTTCTCAAATAATTAATTCTTCCTCAAATGTTAACATCACATCATCAACACATCCACCCCAAGCCACATATAAAAAAAAACTTATCAAGAATATGTTTAAATCCATATTTTATGACATATTTTGGTGTAAATTTTATGTATCCACATATTTTTATTTCACAAATGAAATGTCATATTTTGGCGGTCACATAAATAATAATAAAAAATTGACAACACAAATAATATAATATCATCATTTACTAAGGTTTGACAGACTATCAATTTGCTTTTTGAATTCCCTCATATCATTATCGATTCCTTATTGAAATAAGGAAAATTATTTTCGATCTTAAATTTTCATTGAAAATGAATGTGAATCGTCAATTCTATTCTTCATCAACATTTAATTATTAATTTTATCTTACGGTAGAAAAATATAGTCATTTTATAATGGTATTATTTTCATATAATGTGTAATCTAACAAGAATAGAAATTTTAAAAATCTATTGCATTTATTTAGAAAATTAATTACAAATACTTTAATAATTTATAGAATAAATAATGTTATCAACATAAACTATAAAAATTACAAAATACCTCATTTTAATCACTAATGTATATATTACTGTCATATCTTCCTTTCCATAATGTATACATCCTCAAGATAGTTGCAATGATATTCTTGATTCTTATTTTATTATATTTCAATTCTTCAGTAACCATTAAATATAATTCCATTCTTCTCCATGATAGAAACAACATCGTTGTTCAATGTACACTTCCTCTTCTAATTAACCATTTAAGAAGGATAAATTGATATAAATTTGAATGGTCATGTATATAAATTATGATTAAATGGGTATAATAATTATTATGGATCAAGTTAAGGATCTATTTTAATGATCTCATCCATGTATACTCCTTCAGCCTATAAATATTCTTTAGAAAAAATATTTCCTTATTTTTTCCCAATTAATATTTTTCAGTATTCGTGTTTTAAAATACATCATTTTCCTAATATTTTTCCTGTCATGCTATTAGTTACCAACTCAAAAAACACTTTATTATTTAATTGGTCTATCTCTAAAATAATTTAATTAATCCAACATTTATTATTAACTTATTGTTGAACATATTTTTGTTCTAAATGATAAATTAATATGATATGAGTGGTTATCTTCAAAATCCATCTAGTTTGAATCAGTTTTTTAGGATTTATAATAAAAATTTAGACCTGAAAATTTTTGTTATGAACTGGATATTTTGAATTAGAATTTTATTTATTATTTTAATTTTTTATTTAAACATATTAAAATTTAACTACCTCATAATTTATAACATTTATTTTTAAATTTCCCATATCATTTCATCAAACTAGTTTCATTGAGATCACTTTTAGAATATGATTCTTCATGTGACTTCATTTTATTTTTATATTTCATAAAATAAACATAAAAAATATCCAAAAATTTCTATTACTCTTTATTATAATAATGATAACCGCTTTTAATTGGTTCATAATCTAATAAGATACTATCAAAAACTCTCAGTTGAAATTTTCTCAAAATTTAGACATTAAATTTTACAATGAAAGAGCTGAAAAAGATGTTCCAATACTAAAAAAATAATATTTTTTGGAATACATATACTTTTATGACATATTATAAATATTCATAAAAATTATATTATACTTAATATGAAATTATAATCTAATTAATTTTCTTCTATAATATTGAGAGATGTCATTATTTAATGACATATCATGTTCTATTTACATAATATATCTATTATTTTTGTGAGGGATACTATATTTTAAAGTTTGTAAGGTGCAAATCATTCATGAAGGATACCTTTTTTTCAATATAATATTAATATATAACAATGGTATACTAAATCCCATTATCTATTTGAATCTTCATTAATAGGTAACAAAATATTTATCTTCCCTAATATTGTAAGTATTATTCCTTTTTAGAGCCTATGATTAATAAATCATTATCATAATAAATTAAATGAACGTAATTAATCAATAAATTAAATAAAATAGTCATCTCCAACTTTTTATTGCTCCCCCATGGTCCAAACATTGTCAATCTGAATTAACTCAAAATAATGATTAAAATGTTTTTTAGTCTTCCTATATAGTGTATTAACATAATATAAATTTATATATTTATAGTACATATAAACAATATCTATTATAATCAATGTGATTTCAATAACACTATCCCACATATAATATGAAGCATATTTCTTTTGTTAAATATAACAATTTCTTTCATTCCACAAATGATTTTAATATTTCTTGACAAATAACAGGACCTTCTAACATCACCAATCTAAAATATTCATCTTATTTGATGTCCAATTATCATGATACACCCATTTTGAAACTTCTCAAAACATAACTATCCTTCTAAAATATCACCTCATTTATGTCAACACATAACAATGATACATAATGAGTATTTTACTTTTTTTCTTTATCACGAAATGTGTTTTTGGGTTTCTATTGATCATTAAAATGCATTTATAATTGAACAAATTTTATTTCTAGTGAACTATAATTTATAATGGTCATTGATTATTATTAATATTTTTCAATATATTTGAGGATTATCTGATGAAATTCCAGGAGTCATGCATAACTATTATCCAAAATCATTGGGAAATATTAAATAGTTGTTACGTAGGAAACATCGATGACAATAAAATTCCATTTTAATATTTACATACCATTGTGAGATTTATCAACTCTATCTATTTTGAAATTTTGGGGTGATATAATATCAAGAATACATTTTTCAAGATTACTAGGATCCTGACATCATTTACATACATTGCTAAATGGTTGAAATTTATCATGTATTTTCAAAACATATTTCTGAATTGGTATCTGAATTCTTCTCCTTTGAATGGGGTTACTAACCCAAAATTTCAATATTATAGATCATTATAACTGATCATTTTTTTTTGTAATTATACCGTAGGATCATTTAATTATTCCCAAAACCAATAGAGTTCCATAAATTACCCTAAATAACATATTTTCCATCAAAATATTCATGTATTCTAGAATTATGAAACAATCATTCAATATTATTCCCTACACTAATATAGAATTCTCTTTTAGGAATTTATATTTGGATAATTTATAACACATTCTTGTTCACTTCTAACTTCTTCAAATACAATTTTAATTCACCTTTTTTGTAGTTAATTCATTAATTATTACACACTAATGATTTAATTAATCTTAAAATTCACATGATTTTTCTATGAACATGGTCTTCTTGATTTGATTCTATTTCTCTAAGATACTACCAATATTTACAAAATCCTTATCATCCTTAAGAGATTATTTATGTGGGTTTTTTAACCACACACTTAAAAAATTATACAATTTATGAAATAGAAATATGAACATTGGATATGTATCTTGCCAAATGTGATTTTATTTTCAAATTTTTTTACATAAAATGATCATCATCATTTTCATTCCGAATCATAGTATCTTTCAAGAAGATTTTAAGTGTATTCTAATCATTTATAGACTACATAAATCCTTAAATCTAATCAAGAAACAATTAATTTTCATTTCTAAAAACGTATTCATCCTTGATCGTTAATTTTTTTAATCTCCATATTTAATTTTAATATATTTAAGAGATATTTATTTTATACTATTTAGAAGATTAATTCTACATAATTTCCTTCACTATCATAAAATTAAATAAATCATTCACTATTGAATAATTCTTTATTTAACTTAACAATGGGATGTTATTAAACAAATTATCTTGAAATATTTATTCCCTCCTCTTCCTCACTATTATTACCACTTTATTAAATAGATATAATATTTAACATTCTTATTTATTTGAAAATATTTATCTACCCAAAATATGAAATTCATTTACTCTTTAATATTGATGATATGTTCTTAAATAATATTATTGGTGTTTCTTCTTCTTCTTCACTAAATCCATCTAAATTTAAAATAGGATCATATAATGAACAATGTGGAACTTCTCCAAAAATAAATAATTTTAGTTGAAGTATACCATTAAATCACCCCTTTCATCTTCTATCATTATTAGAGATTAGTGAAATGTTTTTATACATCATTAAATGAAAATAAAAATTAGTATTAGAATAGATATATTATTCATTATTGAAAATGTTATTTTCCATTTTTTTCTTATTAGTAGATTAAAAAGTGGTTGATTTTTCATCCTCCAGATTATTAATGATAAAACTATATTTAACTATTTAATATGATAATGGGAATCAATTAAAATAATTAAAAGTAATATACTTAATTTATTTCTATTTCAAGGAAATTAATTTAGAATAAACCATATCGTGTATAATACAAATCATTTTTTTAACACTGGCTACATCTTCAAACATCTTTGTATACCCGTTCATTGTGTTCACAACATCACTAACTCATTTAGAGTAACTATAAATCATTTAATAATAATTAATATGAATAAATTTATGCCTTTCTGTCTAAAAATAAAATTTATAACAATTCACATTGGTTTTTTCCTTCAAGGATATTTTTATGTTCATCCAAAATATATTTAGTTGTCTTGAGTCTATTAAAAAACTAGAATTATGAGAGGGTTGAAAGAATAACATTCATTATATGAAAATTATTCTATAAATTTCTTCTATCTATTTCTTCCATAGAAACACTATTATCCAATTTAATATACCCATTAGTTAGGACATCCAATACTTCATAAATTATAAATAACATGTATGTAATAAACCAATCATTCTATATTCCATTGGTTTTAATATAAAATATAGAAATCCCATTTTTATTAAGTAATGTATTATAATATATGAGGTACAGTAAAAATTTAGTGAATATAAAATTAACTAGATAGATAGTCCTTCATCAAACTCCAATTAGAAAATCCATAAGGGGGCCACTTTCTTTATAAAAATTGAAAATAAACCTCCATGATCAATGAAAAATAACAATGTGAGGGGTGTGAATCTGTGATTCAATTACCTTTTAGGTTTCCTTGGGGAAACAACACTAATAATCAAATGGAGTAAACATTGATCAATATCAAAAGACCCAAACACAATACAAAAATAATACTTACATGATTCACCTATCTAAATGAGAACACTAGTGCGAGGAATGATTAAGATTTAATTAATATAATATATATCAATAGTTTCAATATGTCGGTATAACGAGAAGGGTTTATCCATGTACTCTTAATATAGTAAGTCTCGATATTATTCTAATTCATATCACACCGTTAAAAGATAAATGACATGGTATTAATAGGAATATATCCTTCTATACATAGCCCCCATTTTTGTAGTGTTTTTCTTCAATATATTCTTCTACCTAGTGATAATCTCTAAATAACTATTCAAATTTTTCATATTTTTAAAACATGATAAACTTATATTCCAATTATTATATCATCATAACTTATTATATATTTCTTATTGTATTCATATTTTTTTTAATTCCTTAATTCTCTCTGATGAAATGGAAATGAATAAAATTAAATTTTAATTTTCTCAAATTTGAATTCATAAAAATACAACCATCTACACATTTAACTACTAACAAAAAAATTTATCCATAGTACATAGTTGTATATTTAATATGAAAATGATGCATAAAAAATTATATTAGAAATTTATATACATTTTCATTATAGAATATAATAACTGATTTAATAAAAAATCATTAACTTCCTTTTGATAGTAAAAACGGATTACGCCATGGTGTGCTGCCAAATTATACGATGTTTTTTTCCTTCAAAAAGATAACTACAATATACTATTTAATTTTTTTCCCAGATGTTGTGATCTAATATTAGAATTTCCTACCAATGATTTCAATTCCACGGTTTTGGTGGTCTTCCTAATCCTATTTATCGGAAGGATCGTGATCATCATTGGAACAACACAAACACTATATAAAGAGATATTTCACACAAGCACTCTAAAAGATGACCACAAGGCCGCCACATCCAATTCATTCATTCGTCTCTTCATATATGAAACATCCGGTTCAACAAATCATATCAATCCATTTTACTATGATTTTTGACATTCTAATACTACAAATATTATATATTTTATTCCACTAAGACCAATATCTTCCAGACTAAAATTTTGGACACATCCATTTTACAAAAGCACACCACCACTACCACACAACACTAGTCATGGTTTCATCAAGTCATTTTTCATCCCTTTTGGGAAATTTTTTTATAAAATTTCCTACAAAATGGATATGTACATGATTGGATATTCAATTCCACAAAAATATTTCTATAATATTCGTTGATCCTTCAACTATTCATGAAATTTAATAATCATAATGATATAATAATTATATATAATAGTTAGTAACATCCTACCAAAAATCTTATAGTTTAAAATATAATATTATTTTTTTTGACAAAATGAATCCACAATCAATCATATCATTATAATAAATCTTTTATATCACTCACCACAATAAAAATCATAAAAATTAATTGCCATGACATGCTTAACTAATTTGGTAAATAATATATTATGAATATATTTAATATATTATAAAAAGGTATAAAAAACCTATTTCAGAACATCCACTAATCCTCAACATATTTAATAACACAAAAAACCCATGAACATTAGGGGTATTTGAAATAGTCCCCACACACATTGCTATTGTTATCAGAATACATGGTCAATGACCCAAAGCCTATCAAATCCACCCTCAACATAATTCAATAACATTTTATATAAAATATAAGATGAGAATATTCAAATTCTTAATAAAATAACTATACTCGATAACTAGGAAAGTAAATATCATGTATTTATAAAATTTAAAGTAGACAAATATTAATATGTAGTCTAACCATTACCTATAAATTCAACATTATAAAAATATTTCATCATAATAACTAGTAAATCGTCTCACCCTTCCATCCTTAAATGTTAATAAGTATGAGTCAAAAATTTTCTAAAATTTCACACATAATTACTATTATTTTTAACATAGTTAGGTATTCTTTAACAATATCACCCAAAATATCAATATACAATTAAAATAATATGTATACTGTAAAAACACCCTAATAATATTAAATGTACCTTATAAACCAAATAAGTAATTACATGATAATTTAATGGATAATTCCATATATATTGATTTAACAAAGTCAAATTTACATATAGATGATGAGGGAAGTGAACAAACTCTCAAAAGATAGTGATTTGACTTCCTCATTTATGCATAACTATAGTAATTTTCATCAAACAACGGTCTTTGTACCCAATTTCTAATATCACATGAATTTCCCATTCTAGGGCATCTATATACAACAAGGGTGAGAGAAGGGATTAATATTGTCTAAATATTGTGGCACTCTCAGAAAAATTATGAAATGGTATTAATTTCACTTAAAAATAATAAAAAAAAATATACAATTTTGGATGATCTGAAAACTAGTACCGATTACTATACAATATACATGGGTTACTATTCTAGACAACTATCTGTTAATCTGGGCTTATTAGTATATTGGAAAACCTAATAAAATATTTCAACATGTCAATATAAATTTTTATTTATAAAGATCATCTAGATCATATAAATATAAAAAAACTAGATCATTTAACATCATAGAGTGTTTTACTATCTATATAAAATAGTTTACAAGATTATATATTAAATCATATCATCTAATTCGTGTTCATATCAAAACAATCCATCATTACACTACTCTAATACAATATAGAAACCACTATGAAAAAATAATATACTCTTAAAATCCAAATGATATCCTCAAAGTCACTATGATAAGATAAATTCATTATTATAATGAAAATATCATGTATAAAAAATTAAATTCAATATTTTATAGTAAATCAATTATAATGATTCTAAGCTAATAGTGTTTTCTCAAAAGTTAACCATTTTTCCATAATTATATTAAAATTTACAGAATTGTATCCTATATTACATTGAAACACACTATATGTTATGTACTATTTTATAATATATAATGTGTAAAATAATATCTTCAAAAATCATGCAAGAACATTGTTTGAAAAAATTTTAAGAAACATATCCTTTCCAATCTATATTATAATACAATCATGAATAATCATTAAGGTATCAGGGTCCAACTCACCAATAAAAAAAATATAAAATATATATTGATTAACAAAAATATAAATATGATAATAGTAAAATTATTTCCCTAGTAATTGATATGATAAATTAAAATAAACATCTAAAATTATGCACAATAATTTATTGACCCGTAGTACTATCTATGGTCTAATTACTACCAGCAACCATGAATATGATCATTAAACCATCATGTAATATATAATTAATGATCAAAATTATTCATAATATTTATACTATTGATCAATATTTCTATTATAAAATACTTATATGTCATAAGTTGAGGTGAAATATTATATTTTAATTCGATAATACACATATTAAAGCTACCGATGTTGTACCCTAGAAAAGAAATCCCAAATCAGGTGCCAAAAACACATACATTATAAAAAGAATCTCATTCCTTGTGAGGTGAACCAATCAACATAATTATATATTTCTATAATTTAAACATTACATTTCACAATAAAAACATAATACCATGACTAGATGGTTTAGTGTATTTGAGGATCACCTATATAAGAAACTTATTTTATGATAATAATGAACATTTCACTATAATTGAACCGCATTATACATCCTTGTAGACTTATCAAGTGTTACAGTCATCTTCATGGATAGAGGAATTGAAACAGAAGAATTGGGTGTATTGAAATATTAATTTAAAGAAATAATATAAATAAGTCAACAAAGGATACATAATAATCTTGTAATGAAACAAAATAATGGAAGAAATACATTTTTAAAATAAAATAAAATAACAAGAGTTGTCCAAATTTCATGATAGCTGGGCAAGTAATCTAAACTGAACAAACATAAACCATTGTATATGAGGGTGAGACAATCATCATGATTCACAAAGCATTACATTGTTATACGAGCTATAAATATTATAGTAATATAAGAATTAGAATCCTAAAAATTTTAATAGGACATATAAAACTATCTCCCTTAGTTCATTAATAATCACAACCAATTTATCAATGTGTATTATACATAAAAACATTTTTTCCCATAGTGGATCTAGAATCACATCCTATTTCCCATAGCACATCAATTATTATTACTCATTTCCAATTATTATATCATGTAATAAAAATCATTACATAATAAATTATATAGTTATTTTAAACCCAACCAAAAAATAATCATTATTTATATATATTTTCCTTATAAATTTAATTAGTTATCATATAAAAAATCTCAATGGAAAATAAATTTGATTCATAATATTTCATAATAGAATCACATAAATTGGATTGAAGACAAAAATAAACTAATTCAAAAAAATTAATCATCCCAAACTAACTATTCCATAAATTAATTTTCATAGTGTATTATAAAATAAAACATCAATGAATATTATTTTTTTGTCGTTAATGTGTAAAATGGAATGAAAACTATAATGTTTATTTAGAAAACATTTCATATCATTTTCATAAAAATAATTATTTTTCTATCATATATGAAAAGATCACTTTTGATAGCATGAAAAGAATAAATTTTCAAAGTCATTATTTGGAATAAACCATGATAATTATTCTTTGATGAAATATAAAATTATTTCAAAAAGGTGAAGTGAAATTTTTTTAAAAAAAATTTACTTTTAAAATCATTCTTCAATAAAGGATAGGTCAAAAAAATATAAAGGATCCAAAGAGTTATAGTGAATAGTTTTAAAAAAGATATACTATTATAAGGAATATACAGTAATATATTTGTTTAATTGATATAATGGTATCAAAAAGTTTTGTTATTTATAAATTAATTATATTAAAAAATAGCCATCAATAATGGAGCACTAATAAATAAATTTTAAAAAATCAAGAATTTATTTTTAAAATCATTATTTTACTTTTGAAAAAATATAAAAATATTTATTTTTCCTTGGAAACTAATTAATATTCAAAATAAATTGAAATATATATTAAATCCTAAACGCTAAATTTTATATATATGACTTTTCATAATGATAAAAGTATAAAATCATATAAAAACATTAAATGAAATGATTTTTTCAAAATGAAACATGTGGGAGGAATTAATTTTCTTTTCAAGACCTTTAATTATTGTAAAATTGCATAAAAAATTAAAAAATTATTGAATCACAAATAAGGGTATCCATAAAATGAATGCGGTTATATAAGTGTTAGATTATTGACTATAGAGAAGAGCTGGGTTTTAATTAACGCAAAATAGTCACATCATATTTATTATTTAACAAGATAAATTAAATGGGGGCAGGACATGAGAACCCCAAAAATAACCATATTTGAGGAAAATAATTTTGGTTTTAAAGTGGAATTCCATAAAAATTAACCATATGAATTATTATTCAAAATTAATCATTATTTGAAATGGAGATTTGTGATCAAACCCATATGGATTTGATCACCATAGAACCAAATATCCTTAAGATAACATACTTTTGATAGATCTATAATCACTGTGATACTAATTTAATATTTGTTAAATGTAAATCACTAGGTAGAATATGCACCATTGAAATGAAAAAATGTGATGTAAATGTAAAATTTCTCGATTAACAAAAAATTTGACAAGAAACCCCTTACCATTACTCTCAAATTCAATTAAGATGTGTTTTAATCTGGTATAATGGACACATCTCTAATAATAAGTAATTAAATGACTGTATTTACATATTTTCCATTATATAAAATTATATTACAACCATTTATAAGTCAGTTTTATTTTTTTATATCATTAGATGTTAGGTATTTTGATTATTTCATGTTTGGTTGAAAATTTTGATGTTAAACCACATTCATTGATAAAAAGTTCATAATTATTATATTATTTATGTTATTTTTTATATGTTCTATAATGATTTATAATGTCATATTTCTATTTTAGGAGATTTTTATTTATTATATAAGATTATTAAATAACTGGAGCGTTTTTTTATTAATTTTTCAAAAAAGTGATATTTTTGTTAATGAGTTAAATAATATTATTTCAATAATAGAAAAAAAATATTTACTTTTTGAATAATATGAAAAATAATTATTAATTTAATTACCTTAGTCATTCATGATATAAATTTTGGAGTTGTTTTTCTAGAAAAAGACATCCTATACTTTGGAATATATGTATATATGACAATTTGAAAATTAATATCACATAATATTAAATACTTTTCATTGTTCTTCAGGTCACATATGTAAAAATGTATAATTTTAAATGTCACCTTTATAGAGTTAAATTAGTCACCAATTTTGATGAGAACATTTAAATTCCATTATTATATTATGAAATAATTTATTTTGAATAATATATTTTCATGGGAGATAAAGAATGTTGGATGTTAGGTGTGAGTACACGTAATAAGAAGATACTTCTTCGCATGATGTTAATTCATGTTAAAATCAATGGATGGAGATTTTGTGAACATACTGAAATCTATTAATAAAGTATGTTTATGTGTCATCATATATTTTTATATGCGAGTATGTTTAATTATACATAGACATTAATATTATAATAAATGATTTTCATGAATCTTATAATCCAACGTAAAGAAAAAAATATTGTTACATATTAAAGGGAATATAGGTGTGTTGGGTGTGTTATGAATAACATGTTAATAATGAATAATTTGATGAATTTTTTCTCCTTCCATATTTATAGATGATTATATCAATTACCTTTGATCAAAATTGAACCATTAGATAAAATTTCATGGTTGTAGTTTTTAAAATAGTTTATTTTGGATAGTCCAATGAAGTCGTATCAACCACATAAGATGGCTACATAAGTTTGAAACCTTATTAATGAGATATTTTGACCAATAGACTTTATTATAGAGTAATAATACATGTGTAGTTGTCGACATTGAGATAATAACCTCTTTCTCATGGGTTACTTAACTCGTTGCCAAAATGTATTCATATATTTTAGGCAAAACCATCTAATTCCACTGAGAAATATGTCTAGAGTGTAACACACTAATTTTTTTCATTGATCATAATTAAATTGTATTTGATTTGAATTATTGAAATAAAAATTATTCTCATGAGAGAAGAATAATTATAATTATTATTATTTGATCACAAATAATGTCAAGATAATAAAAAATAGTTATTAATTATTAAATTATTCAATTATTTTAATAATTAGTAAATATAAATCCATGAGAATAATAATATACTATTTACATTATTTTCTAAATTATTTATAAATATTTAATAGTGAGACCATGATAAGAATTTTAATTTATGAATAAATATTTAGAAAATAATTATATGGGTATTCGATAAATGTAGAGGGTAATGGGTGGAATATGATAATGTATGGGGGTATATGTTAATTTCAAACCCAATAAAATAATATTTATTATTTCTATAGATAGATTACTTAATAAAATAATAATATTATTATTAATAACAATAATATATGGCATGTGGATAAATAAGTTTAATTATAATATTTAATATCCACTATGAAGTTAAATAATATTTTGACCTAAGCACTAACTATATAAATATATTAAAACGTCTATTATATAAAGTTAATCAAGAATTTAAAATCATTTAGGAAAAAACACTCTATAGATTCCACCTTCTCGCATCATCTTGAGAATGATAATAACAAGTAGGGATCCTTCAATCCCAAAGGATCATGTAGTGATCACAATGAAAACACAAGATTATCGATCTATCATGATAAAATCCAAAATTTCCTATGTATTAGAAATAGATAAATGGAGCACATGTGGATCACCATTATAGAGGAATGACTTTGGGTTCTCCCTATACAACGATGGTAATCAAAATGGGGTTTTAGACAAATATATATTCATAAAAGAATGATTATGACCAAGAAATATTAATTTAGAAATGATTAAATAAATTTTAAATTTAATGTGAAAAATATCTTCTCTGGGTTCAAGAATTTTCGATGAAAATATTCAATTGAAAACATTTAATTGTTCTTGATGATGAACTAATTCAAAATTGAAGAGTGTTCCATCAATTCTAACCAAAACCATAATGTTTATTAACCCCTAGATCTTCCATTGTGAATGTTACCTTAAAATGATGTTATTGCAGTCACATTTAAATTTATAAATATTTATTTTGTTATTGATATATTATTCATAATAGTTTTTAGATATTTAATTTCTAGTGACACTTTATTTAACCCCAAGATTAATATAAATGCTTCTCAAATTTTAATATTTTTTATTTACTATTCATGTTTTCTTTATTCCCAGGAAAATATGAGGAATGGTCATATATTCCATTGGAGGTGCCAAATCTTTCTTGATGGTACATTGGATTAAACAACATATATATATAGTTCATGTTGTGTACCCATGTTTATTTGACTTTGACAACTTGTGTTATACCTAGAAAACTAAGAAGTTATTATACTAGGTTTATTTTCTTCACACTATGTATAAACATGGTAAACCTAGAACATTATTTTTTAGATTATATGGTGTGTAGATAGTGTACATGATTGGAGTCTATATTTTTTAACAAACAAAACTTCATTTTATTTTTAGTGAAATATATAGTTTTACGTCATGAGAGACTAACATGCTAGAACATTAATGTAACAAACAACATGTATACATTTTATATACGGTGTTATTCATTAATACCCAGGTATGAAGAGTATAAAATGATAAATGACGTGTTACACTAACACGTGATAACTGGATCACATAGTGTGAAATTAATTAGTGCATGTTATTTCATATGGTCGATATACATACTCACGCTCCAAACTTTTAACTCAGATAGAGGGAAATCCTGGTACCAGCCTTTTATCATACCAATACTTGCGTTATAGTCTCCAAAAAAGGAAATCATTATTTCATTAAATTAACTAATTACATATTTGAAACCAAACTACCAAATTATATATAGATGTGTTAGATAATGTAACAATGGTTTTATTAAATTACTAAAATTTTAATTAATTTATGTTAATTATATATAATTACTTTTAACATTTAATCTATTTTCAATTAATGTATTTATTATTAATATATAAAAGATACATCTAACAGTTTATATGATGAATTGAATTAATTAATTTTATTTTTTAATAAAACCACACTTATCATAACAATAATTATTATATTAATTTAAATTATTTAAAATGTAATTTTACATATTTTTTGTAAGTCTATAAACATTCATGGGATTTTATTAGACTTTTGTATGCTTGTTTAATTTTATTTAATTTAATTTTATATATTTTCAATTATTAATTATTAATATATATATATATATATGATCACCATTATGTCATCCCTCCCTCTTTTATTACATAGGAACAATGTTTCCATGGTCAATTATGTAATTCAACTAAAATAATCCTTTGGTTCCCCTCATCTATGTTTGAGTTATAAATATATGAAATAAAAGTGGAATCTTCTAGGAACATGTTGGTAGTTCTAGAAATAACATAAGAAAAACAAATCTATGTGTTACACTGGTGGACATGTGGAATAATGAAACTCATTCGATGAGTGGTTCAAGAATTATTCCCATGGGTGTAGTTTGATTTATTGTCCACTCAATAGAACAACCATTGGATATGTTAATGATTGAGTAATTTATTTATATCTCTCTTATGGAATATATTTTTTATGTATTGAAGACTCCAATCAAATAAATAAATTTACTAATACAATATATTGGAATTCAAATAATTTGATTCTACAAAATTATTTTATTTGGTACATGTATAATTACATAAGAAAAATACACTTAATATTTCAACACATGTAAAGAGTAAAATAATGATAATTTATTCATAATAAATAAAACCTTTTAGAACAATATTATTTCATACTAAGCCTTCCATTACCTGATTAAGAATGAAATCCAAATATCTATGTGTTTGAATAACCCTCTATGAGACACTTGTATTTTTCATAAAGTTCTTATGATTAATTTTGGTTAACGTACCCAGTATAAATCAGGTGAAGTGTCCAGAAAAAGACATGATGTAAACCGGAGGATTGTTTTTATGACATATGAGTAAGGGTTCTTGATTGGGGAGTTCACTCAATGGATCAAAAATCATGAAGTCCATATTTATCCATGATCCTATTCTCTAAATACTTACAAGTAATTGATTGTACCCCCATAATTGTTATAAGTAGGGTCAAATGTATCATTTAAATTATAATTGATGGGGGACTAGACATTCTGAGACTGGTGTGGAGTATTTTTTAGACATTATACAATTATGGAGGAATTATTTAAAATCAATTCATTTTTCCTTAGATAAATTGAAATTAACTTAATTACTAGTAATATTTTCATTTAAATTGTAGAATATTTGAATGTTAATAAACCAAATTATCTATGTGATCAATACTATATAAATACTATCACTTTTATTATAGTAAGATAGTTTAGTGGATTGGATGCCTATGTGTTACTTTGCACCAAGAATTAAAATCATACCTGATAGAATCCTCCATTCCTAACCCACCTGCAGTGAAGGTGAGTGATGAAGAATTCCTAATAAATGATAAATAATGAGTGACCATGTTTATTTTCAATTTCTAATGCCTTCAACAGTGTCTAATAAAATCATGAAGTATCATGAATATGTGAATTCATATATTATTATACCACATATCCCTAGTCTATATGAGGAGATAGGTAAATAGTAATGGTTTGACATAACTAAGGTACATTTTTTGAGTATTTTTTGAGAAGGTGTAAGAGGTGTGACTCAAAATGTCAAAATCAATGGATACATTAGGAATCTAAAGAGTCAAGGATTTAAATTTCTATTTGAACTATGAATCTAACTGAGTTTTTCATCACATCTATAGATATTATACATCTTTGTTGAAAATTTATATATGAAATAATGAGATATGTCTCTCTTAGGTCACCTTCCAATATTTATCTAAGTTTAATAGGACATGAAGTGATAAAATCCATACATTCATATAGAGAATAAATTCAAAGGATTAATAATCAAATTTATGTGCATATATTCTTCATAAATAAATTATATGAAAACAAAGGTCAATTGGAAATAATTTTAAGAATACTTTATCTATTTCAAAAGTGTGAACAAGGAACAATCGAAGAAAAATTAAAAACTGGGAAAGAATGAATGTTAAGATTCAGGAGCATTTTTTTAATTATTTTGATCTATCTATTTCAAAAAATTGTGTATTATATACTTAATTTTTTAATCACATATGAATTCAAATATATTAATTAAGTAGATTTCATAATAGTCACTTAGTAGAGTAATATTTATGAGAAAAAAGTATAGATAGATTTTTTATATGGTATATTGGTTGTTACAACATTATAATGTCATATATAATTATCATGGTTTTATTATATTTTAATTATGTTTCCTATACTAACAGAAAAATTATATTCATATCCATAATTGATATAAATGTATTTTTTAAATTTTGGAAATAAATTTTACTTTTTTCATAATGATAGAATTTATTATTTTATTCAATGATTAAATATTTTCCTTTATGTTTTGGATTATTCAAAACAAATAAAAAATTTATTAATGATACTAATTCACATGAATCATACTAGAAAATATAATGGTTTCACTAACTAATTTATTTAAATGAAAATATTTTTACAAAATTATAGTAATAAGTATATTTAGATTAATTTTAAGGAAAAAAATTGAATTATGAATTTTATTCTTTCAAATAAAAATGATAAACAGTTCCCCTTTTAGTTAGAAAGGTGATGACTAAAACCATAGGATTTTATAAATTATTAATTTTTGAAATAATATATCTTTTCGATATTTTTAATTTTACATGACAGAAAAAAAATTCTTTATATATATGTATATATATATATATATATGAAACTCAAATTCAAAGATTCCACCCATGAAAAACATCAACCTGGCTTGCACTACAAACAATACCAAAGGGGCTTGCGCTATAAGCAAAACTAACATGGCGTATAATGCACACAACACTGTGTTTCTATGAAAAATCATTATATATATATAATTATTTACATTATTAAATTATAACCTAACCATTAATGATTGTTAATATAATTTTAATTACATGTATCCAAATATTTTTTATAATTTTTTTTATAAACAATTCATTTTGATAATGAATGATATGATTTTTGGTAAAATACATTCATGTTAAAAATATTGTTTTCTTAACTCGACCTATTTTAATTATAAATAAAATTTTAGACAAATTAAGATACTGAATTTGATATAAAAATATATATTTTTTAATTCATAAAGTGGAAATTTTCCACAGGTGAATATTGGGGATTTTGATGAGAAACAACAATTTTTTGATGAATAATGAAAATATATATTTTTAGTTGAAATCATTCTTTTTGTCTAATTAATTATTAATGATAAATTATATTATAAATATTATTAATATTCGTATTATGTAAATATTACATCTATTAATACAATTTAATTCATTGAAATGAATTTCACTTTGAAACTGAATACAAAATCTTAATAAACTTTTTATCATTTTTCTACTTTAAAACCCCATTATTTCGTCCCATCTTTATGATTAGAAATAATCCTAATTTTTCAAAATAATATAATTGAATTTAATATATAAAACATACACAATTGTACTCATTATAATATTTCCAGTCTAACAAGGCCATGATAATTCTTTTACCAAAATTATTATTAAAATAGATCAAAATTAATCATGGCCATTAAGGACAAATTACGCTTAATTATGTACCAATCATTAAAATTAAAATCTGAAATGACCAAATAACATTTCCAGAACCAATTGGATGTCCATATATATTCAATAAATCTTACATTCTTTAGTATATATTGATTGGTATTACATTTTATATGTAATAACATTTGAACACCTAACTTATTTCAAGAAACTCTAAATAATACCTTTTCCTTCCCTAAAAAGACCACCACCTATACCAATTCCCCACACCTATAAACCATTTCAAGTTCGCTCAATCTCTACCGAAGTATCCTAAAAAATATCCACTATTATTCCTGGAATATTACCGTAGGTAATAAATCTTTTCAAGGAATCCTTTGGTATAAATCAAAAGGAGTTACCCGATTGAGAGGTAATGTTGTATCTCAATGTACTTTCCATAATTTTCTTTCTCCACCCCCTAGATTTTATTTCAACCATCATTTTCAGAAATAAAACATTATAAGAAATATAATAGGATTTATTTATGATAATTATTATACCCACACTTACACACACCCCCATTTAATCGATATTGAACATACTATTTCTGTGTATGGTGAACTACTACCTCATGAAATAATTATTGTTCCATTATAATATACCACCAATCTTGGTTTCCATTTTTTTTGGAAAAACTATTTAATATTTAAAATTTTATATTTATTATATTTTTATGTTTTTTTCTTTTACAACAAACATATATTTACATTCATTTGGTGTTAATATGAAAATATCATTTGAGGAAGTGTGGACTCTCTCCCCCTCAAAGTGTTTTGATTTGTTCACACACAAATTGAATGTATTAAAGATGAGTATAATGAATATATATATAAAAATATTACATATTATTTTTAATATAATAACTATATATATATACATTTTTCATTTACATTATCTAATTTAGTACAAAGATAAAAACAAAAACAACATTCATGTGTATCTACAGCTTACCATCTCCATGAATTGTATATTCCATTTCCTATTCATTATGGTATACATTATTTTAATATAAATATTACCTATATAAATTATATTTAAATCATTCCCAACATTATGTAATCATGATATATGTATAAGGAAAAACTGTATATCAAATTAAGATATATCTTATAAACCAAGAAAATATTACCTAGAGTGAAATATTATCATAAGATCATTAAAAAGAAGTTAGTATAAGGTCATCTTCAAACCATATGTGGATATATATAAATAATAATACTTATATATATAATTAATATAATAAAATCAAATTTATCTTACATGAATCTTGTATAAGTACATAGAGACTTAGGACACAAGGTAAGGGTATTTCATCTCATATATAATTTCTGTGAGACACATGTTATGTTTGCTACTCTCTCTACGTGTGGGGTATATTTACAACCCATGGTTGAATTATATGTATCTTATTCATTAATATTTTTCAATTAAAATTTATATTTCATGATCCATCTCACATGGTGTTTAATTTCTAATAGTTACCAAATCAGTAAAATGTTTTGTCTTAATTTTGTTTCTATGAGACTCATGATTTCTTATGCAACTAAAATATTTTTTGACATGTATATAATTCTATTTTTAATGAAATATCTTGAATGTAATTATTTTCATGATATTATATGCTTCATTTAATTTAAATTTCTTATAAGGATATTATTAACCCTTGATACCATTTTATAAGAGTTTATTACGAAAATATCATCTCTTTTGGAGATAGTTTCTGTCTATGCTCCTTTTAATAACATATTATCTTCCATATAATAAAAATATTTATGATTTTCCTTATCTTATGACATTTTAGGAAATTATAATTCATTGTGACCATATTCAACTCTTTGGTATATAATATTGTTACGAATGTTTTTATGTAATCCTAACATTAACCTCACTTTAGTCGAAAATACAATTTTTCTGAAATTTTTTTCCAAAAACATTATTATATTATTCTAGAATATTTAAAAGTTGTTTTTATTGTAATTTTATTTTACAAATTTATACAATGTAATATTGCATCGAATTTCGGAATAAGGCATTTTTTCAAACCATTTTACCGTATCAAAGAAATTATCTTTCTTCATCGTACAAGATATACAGATTTACCCATTATCATTCCATTGAAGCTTCCTTTTCATTTTTATGAGGTTTGTCATTAATTAATTTTTTTAATGTATTTTTCAATAATTTTTTTCCAAAAATGATTTCAATCTTATTTTATATGTTTTCATGGAATCTATTTTGATTTTTTTTTTCAAGCCTTATTTATATGTTTTCAAATACTTTTCAATGAAATGGTTTTTAAAATGTTTCTGAGATCTATTTTTATATTTTTAATGTAATTTAAAATAAATATTTTCCAAAATGTTTTTAATATGTTGTTATATGTTTTACATTTTCTTCAAGGAAAAAGGTATTTATTATTCCTTGAATCTTATTTTATATGATTTCATTGAAAAAAATTAATAATGATTTCATAATTTTTCATGTAATTTTAAATGAAAATGATGTAAAAAAATATTGTATTAAAAAAAAATTTCTATAACGAATAGAAATTTTCCTCATGAAGTTTTTTAGATAATATTTCAAAAATATTTTCCATCAAAGAAAACATATATTGATGTTATGCTTGCCTTTCTAGGAAATGATCTAAAAGTTCAATTCAAATATTTTCTATTAATTAATTATTCTTAAAGTCATGGTATTTATGAAACTAATTTATCCTTCATGTGTAATACATATATGAAATATATTTCTCTTTTAAGGTTTATTCTTTTTATGAAAAAATTATGAAACATTTACCTTTTCCATAGGTTATGATATGATTACATGATTATGATACCCATTACATTTTTTGGGTTCTGATATGTTTATATATGATCTTGGGACTCATGTATGTATGAGTTCAATATGTGATGGTTAGGACCTGAATCTCCCTCTTATACATTGGGTAACGTTTTACATCTCTTGAGATAAAAAAATATGGTCTTCAGAATGACCCTTGACTACATGATAGCCATGGGAGTGAACCATGACTACTAAGTTGGTATACCGAGTGACCTCAAGCTACAATGGTATCCATGGGAGTGAACCAGGACTAATATGATGGTATGTGGAGTGAACACATACATGTATGATGGTCTTGACACTGATTCCTTGGTTATTATGGAAATCAATAAATTCTTATGTATTTTCTTTAATTTCATGTCTTAATGAAATGTTATTCTTTCATGGATTCTGTCCTTTAATTATTTTTTATTCACATCTTATGAACTACCAGTATTTATGCCACGATTCATGTAAAATATCTTTTATATGTAGGGTATTATATTAAATTTTCATGATCAATTTCATATACCCTTATGTGCATTTTTATGCTTACATGTCTCCCTTTTTTACCGTTACACAACATTTGAGCTCAACACTATTTTTGTTTTCCTTCTGAAGTTGAATAGATATGTATTATGTTTTATGAGACTAAGAATGGTTCTAGTTAATAATAACCTAGTGGGAGATAATGTATCTCTTCTATGTATCATTTTTTATATTTCTATATCTCCAAAGGAACTTTACTAGATAATTTTTTGGGAATCTGTTTGTATGTTGTTTATGTATTCCAAAAATGATATGTAATGTAATTCTTTGAAAAGACAATGTCTCTATACTTGGTATTATAGAAAAGTTATAGTTAAAATTTTGAAACTAGGATGAGAAAAATTTAGTGAGATCCCAAGGTAAATTTATAATGATATGTCTAGGAATTTCTACAAGGATAAGTATAAGTATGAGTTAATATTTAAAAAATTTTCCTGTAATTTTGGTTAATGATAGAATGAGTGGTTTCTAAGAAATACATCCCTATATGTTTACTACAAGTTGATGTGGCTCTGGACCAAATTTACCTTGGGTTAACACTCTGAAAAGATGTTACAAGCATGAATCAGGGTAATCTGTTATAAGGCAATGGACGTTCTTGCACAACTAGTTTGACACTCATGGGGGATATGCTTTGGGAATTCATATACTCTTCATAAACAATAATTATGGATCTATATATAATTTAGTTGTGAATGACCTATGATAAACCATAGGTGTCAAGTATTTTGGAGGTGTCATTATTTATAAATCTTATAAGAAATACTTTTCATGGCTATGTGGTTTTATGCAATGATAAGTCATTCTCAAACTATGATTCTATTTTTAGATAATGGGGGGGGGGAACCAAAAGGATCTAGATTAACTACGAATGTGATGTAATATTTTATAATGATTGTTAAAATGGGATGATCAGTGGTGTGATGTATGTTGTCATCATATGTACTATGTTTTCATGGATGTTTATTTACAATTTTTTCCTCAAGAAACTCTTATAATCACTAAGTAAGATAAAGAAAGAGTTCTATGAGTGTTTGGGTAATGGAGACCATGGAGGAAAGATGGTTTGGATTCAATTGTATCAAGAATGTGGAAATAACCACCTTTCTTGAATGTGTTATAAGAACAATAATGTGTTTTGACCTTAGAAAACAAGGATACAAAAAAATTATTTTAAGGTAAAAATGAAGTGGTCCGTTAAAGAAATGAATGGGAATTTTGGCCTGCCTATGTCATCATCAGAGTTTAACTATTTTAAGTGTGTAATAAAGTGGTCATTATTTAACCCCATGTCCTAAAAGAATGTTCCAGAAGAGAATCATCAAGGTAGTGTAGTAATTGGTTATGTTCCTTGTGACGAAAAGACTACATATGAAAAGTGAATGTAATGAGTTGTTTTTATTAATAAATTAAGGATGATGTAATCAAGGTGTGTACGAATTTGTATTCAATAGTTCTAAATGATGAAATTGTCAATGTTTGTTCTACTTATTATTTTTATCTCATTATTTACAATATTAGTTTGAATGTTTCCCCTGGACTGGTGTAGTGACTTAATGATACGATGATATTTTGATGAAGGGAATGTAACCCTCAGTATGCTCTTCATGATAAAATAAGGTTGTTTGGAGAATGATACGTGGGATATGAATAATTAAGTAAGAATTTATTAATTACCTTCTACCAAAGTAATTATTTTTTTTGGTTTACACTATCATTGATAATGCCTATATTATTTTGTATTTAAAGTATATATCCAATACACTTTGGAATGTGGAATCATACTGTTATTCCAAAAATAATTACGATAATTCCAGTTGTTACCATGTTAAATGATAATATATTATGAGTTTATTCACATGATTTTTATGTGTCAAACTAGATATACATTTTGATTAATAGGGGAATCAATGTGGATCTAATTTCATGACTCTCTTTATAAATATTTTGATATTTTATCTTTGATAAGGGTTATATGGTTAACCATTCCTAAAATGATTAAGATAAAATTTAGTATAAGTATTTGTGAAATAAGTTTTTTTTTGAAAAACATGTTTAGAAGTCTAAGCAGCTATCAACCTTATTTATGGGATGTACGTTGTATATATATTATATTAGTGTGGTGTTTAAAAAAGGGCATCATGTAAATCGAGTGATAACTATTATGTTCTAGCAAGGTCGTTGTTCCTATACCCATGACTGATGTATGATAAGGGATTCACAACTACCATTATCCTACGTGAAGTCTTGGATAGTGTATAATTATTATTTTTTGAATAAAATTTTGTGATGAACCAGTAGTGTTACTTTTTATCTATATAGAATAATGCATATTTAGTTTTCTAGACAAATAGTTAGAATTTTTATTCATCTAGGGGCCTTAATATATTTTAAATTGTATTCTCATGATTAATTCATCAAATATTAATTTCATTACCACCATTATATGGGTTAATTGATGTATTAGATATTTTTTAAAGAACAAAAAATGAAGGAAATTTCCTTTATATAAATTTATCAATAATTACTCTACATTTTGAAAGTGATCAAAAAACATTGATACCCTAATTCTATAATTTTCATTTAGTTTATGCCCTTTTAAATCATCAGATGTTTATGAATTTTAGGCCCTCAAAATTCATATTATCATTGACATGGTTTTTATTGATTCCCTTATTCAATCAGTATAATAATTTACACTTCTCTGGTATATGAAATCCTTACTCCCAACCTATGTTCTCCTATGTGGAAACCCAGTTATATATTACTTTGGGTAACCATTATGAAACCAAATTTCCTATTTTAAGGGATGTTTTAGTATACATTTTTATAGTGTGGTTTTCCATGAATGAAACATTCTTTTCTTAATCCTTTTATAACCCAAGATATATTTTGTGTGAAAAATTCATTATAAGGGATGTTTTAGTATACCTTTTTATGGTGTATGATGCATGCAACACTGAGTTTTTAGGAAACACACATAAATATTTTTAATTAATTTAAATATATAATTATAACATAACCATGTAAAATAGTAATAGTAAAAATAATAAGAAACTTCCAAATACTTTTTATAATTCTATTATATAAATTAGTCATATTGATAATAAATGATAAGATTTTTGATAAAGTGCTTTTATGTTAAAAATATCATTTTCTTGAATGGTATGATTTCAATAATAAAATTATTATTATAAAAATTTATAAATTTAATTGGACAAAAAAATCAATTTTCAAATTCCGAATGTAGAAATTTTCCCAGTGTTATTTTTTGGTATTTTTTGAGAAACATCATTTTTTGATTAATATGTGAAATACGACTTTTTAGTTAAAACCCACATTTTTTCAAATAACTTTTTAATGATAAATGATAGAATAAATATGTGTATTGGTAAAATTATAAAAATATTACATCTACTTATCAAATTGAATTCATAATAATCAATTACATTTTGAAATTGGATATACAATTTTAATAGTCATCTTAACTTTTTCCTACATTAAGACCCCATTATTTTGTAATGTATACAGGATTAGCAATAATCATAATTTTTTCACTTATGTGAATTGAATTTTTAAAATCAAACAAACACCATTGAATTTAGTCAAATTTTATATTCTAATAAGAACAAGTTAAATTTTTTCAAAAAATACTTCCAGAAGTGATTAAAATTAATCACAAATGTTAAGGCCTAATTCAGATCAATTATGGAATAAACCATTAAATTAATGGCTGAAATTACCAAACCAAATTTTCAACATCAATGTTATGTCCATATTTTATCCATACACTTTCCATTCATGATGATGGTTAGTTTGTTATGAATTTGTTCTGTTATGACTATGTGCACACCAAACGTGTTTCTAAATATTCCAAATGGGTCATTTTCATTCCATATAAAAGGACTGAAACTCTACTCATTATTAAAGCCTCTCAAACCTTTTAAGTACCTCCAATATCCTCAAATATAGCCTCAAATAAATCCTCACTTCAACCTTAATGCCTCCATTTGGGAGGAAATCTCCCCACGGAATCCTTTTGGAATAAACCAAAAAGAGTTACCCGATAAAGAGGTTACATATTCTCTCAAGATCATTTCATTTATTTTCTTTCTACAACTCATCAACTCTATGCATTCTATTATTTTGTGAAAAATATTAATATACTAAATATACTTTTATGTTTTCCTACTAATATTTTGATCCAAACATACACAAACCTCCGTCTATTGGATGTTGAACATACCGTTTCTGTGTACGACAAACAATTGGCTCGCGAAACGATGATACTACATTTCTCCTTTACCACCAATAATGGTGGCCATTATGGTGGAAACCCTATTTATATATATTATATATTATATTTATTATGTATTCAAGCTTTTTTATTCCTTTACAATACTCATAAATTACCTTTTATTTTTTTGTCAATATGATTATCTCATGTGAGGAAGTGTGGTTTACCACCCCATCAAAGTGAAGTGATTCGTTCACAAAAAAAATATAATGTATTGAAGATGTATTTGAAGAACTTATTTGAAATATATTATATATTAATTATAATTTCAAAATTATATATATATATACAAATATATTCATATGTCACTTACATAATTTTGTTCAATGCGACAATAAAAATGAAAACAACGATTATGCATACGTACAGCTTAATGTCTCCACTAATGGTGTATTCCATTTACATACAATTTATTCTATAAATTATTTTAATACAAATATTCTATATATAAATTTCATATATACCATTCTCTATATTCTAGAATCATGATATTAGTAAATGGGCCAACGACATAACAAATTATGATACATGCGAAGAGCAAAGTGAATATTACCTGATGTGAAACATTATCAGAAAATCATTAATAAGAAGGTAATATAAGGTCATAATAAAAAAATTGTAATTTATATAATAATATGATTCTAAGAAATGTTTAAATGAAAAATATATTTTTTATACATGATTCTTGGACGAGTATGATGAGATTCATGAAAAAAGGAAAGGGGATATCATCTCACCTTTAATTGTTGAGAGATACATGTTATGTTCACCACTCTTTACATTGGTGTGGTGTATGTACTGATCGTGATTTTATTGAATGAATCCTTTAATTCAATTTAGGGTTATTGACATTTCCATTTTATGATCATTATTACATTGGTTTTAATTTTCAAAAGTTTCCAAATCAGTAAAAAGTTTTGTCTCAATTTTCTTTCTTTGAAACTCATCAATGTAATGAAACTAAACTCTGTTTAAAGGTTAACATATTTCCATTTTTCATGAAATATAATGAATATAAATATTCCTGATATTATATTATTAATTTAATTTAAGTTCCTAACATGGAGAGAATGAACCCAAGATACCATGTTACAAGAGTTTTTTGAGAAAATATCTTTTTTTTCATGATTGATTATTTTTATGCTTCCCTTGATGAAATCGTCACATCTATCTCTCAAGAATTTTTTTAAATTTATTTATCCTTTATTACTTCACTATATAATCATGTATTGGTGTTGTATAATAATATTAAGTTAATATGATATTTAAGAAAGTCTTTTTAAGACAACCAGACTATACCCTCTCTTTGGTAAGAAATCTATGTTTTCTAAAAAGGGTATGAACACATTTTATACCATTAACATACAATAACTATATGTTCTTTTTACCCATAATGCCTTTTATTAATCTCTTTAAATAAATATTCCTCCCACATTCTGAAAAGAAATTTACTTAACCTATTTTCCATACAAAAGTAATGTTATTTTTACCACATAATACACAAACAGATTTACCCACCATAATTCCTTTGAAGCTTCCCTGGCATTTTAAAAAGATTTATATTTAAGTAAATGTTTTTAATATATTTAATCATTAAATATTGTTTTCAAAATGTTATCAATGTACTTTTATATGTTTACATGTAAAAAAATTTCAAAATGTTTTCATGCTTATTTATATGTTTTCAATGTGTTTTCAAAGAAAAGGTTTTAAATATATTTTGAAGATTATTTTATATGTTTTCAAGGAAAATGGATTCAAAACGTTTTAAATATTAATTTTTAGGATTTAAATTAATTTTTAATGAAATATTTATCCAAAAATTTTCACTCTCTCTTCATTTTATTGCAAGGTGTTTTGTATGAAAACATTATTTAAAATGTTTTAGTGATTATATTATATGTTTTCAAGGTAAAACATTCTGAGTTTTTTTTTCATAAGTTTTCGTGAATTTTATCAGAAATTCATATTCAAATGGTTTTATGTATAAAAAATATTTTTTCAAACAGGAATGTAAATTTTAATGAAGAATTATTTTTAGAGGATATTTTGAAATTAATTTCAATTTAAGATAATATCATTTGATGTTACTCAGGCCTTTCTAGGAAATTAACTAAAAGTTCCATTCATATTATTTCTATGAAATAGTTATGGTTAATTTAATGGTCCTTATGAAACCCATTTATCCATATTATGTTATATATATATATATATATTTATGAAATCAATTTCCCTTTTATGGGTTATGCTTTTGATGAAATGATTATAAAACCTATATCATTTTCCAAAGGTTATAATATGTTAAAATATTTATGATACCGATTTCATTTCATGGTTATAATATATTTATTTATTATCTCTTGGAACATATATGTGTTATTTCATTATTTGACCGGTGGGACCTATATCTTCATCCACTGTATTGGTAATGTTTTTTATCTCATGAGATAATATAATATGGACTTAGGATTGAACATTGACAACTATCATGGCCATGGGAGTGAATTATGACTAGTAAGATTGTATGAAGTGTGAACATAATCTACATTGATGGTCATGGGAGTGAACCATGAGTACCATAATGGTATGGTGAGTGAAACTATACTACTAATATTTTCTTGAAATAAATTCCCTAGCTATTATTGAAATCATTATTTTCATTTGTGCTTTCCACAAGTCTGTGTCTTACATCTATGATATTATTTCATGGCGTATGTACTTTACTTACTTTTTATTCATTTATTATGAACTAGAATGATATAATCCATGATGCATTTATACGATCATTGTTATGTTTGGTATGATCTTATATTTTTGTGATCACATTCTCATACCCTTATACTCATGTTTATGCTTACATGTCTCTCTTATTTACCCTTACTAAGCTTTTGAGGTCTCTCTTATTTATGCTTCTATCCATAGATTTTGAATATATGTATTATGTTTTTTGTGTCTAAGAAGGTTGGTAGTCAAGAACCTAGTAGTAGATAATGTACCACACATATGTATCAATGTTTATATTTCCATGTTTCTAGGGGCACTATGCCAACTATGGTCCTTGGTTTTTTGTTTCTATAATGTTTAAGTATTTTGATAATATTATGTAATGTTTAGGTTTGAAAATAAAGGGTATCTATATGAATGTTCATTGGCTATTCTAGAATAAGATCATATTGATGAGTGTGGATATTTTATGGTTTATGTAAGGGGTGGGTACCCATTCTTATGAAATTTTACTACCGATTTTAGTATATATTGATATGCCATAATATTGAGATATATATGAGATTATTTTGTTAAATTTAATGAATTTAAGAATAATTCTTATAAAATTCATGTTATGATGAATAAGAAACATTACATAGACCATTTTAGAGAGTAAATTAATAAATACATTGTTGATTATTTAATATAGAATTGGATTGTATCCCAACTCACTCCTCATTTTACACCTCTGTTGAATAGTGAATGTGAATGGTGAAACCACACATTTTAGACATGATTTTATCAAAGATGGCTCGTGAATGTCATCCATTATATTTTTAAGGATATGCATTATAGAAAATAATACCTATCAGGTTACATATAATGTGGAAGATTGTAATCCATACCAATTGTTTAGTTGAATGGAAGTAGTATTTTCATATATACATGTGTGGGGTGGAAAAGTGTTTGTTAGGTAAATAGTAGGAAACTAACATGCACTCTGAGTAATAATGTGTCACTATATAGTATATAGAAAGAATAAAAAAGTGTTATTTTTTAATATGTCCTTGAAAATAGAAAGGACATTGTAAAAAATACACACCATATTTAGTTATTGGCATAACATGTCTAAATGATATAGTTTGAGTGAGATAGAAATATATGACGTCTTGTCCTAATTTACACAAGAGGTGGAAAATGTATAAATACAATAAATTCACATCAAATAATAAGCTCTAGAGACACATGTACTGCATAGGATAAAAATAGAGGTTTGAGAAACTATAAGATATGGTTTTATATTAATCAATAATGGAGAGCCATTATTTGGTGATAATAATGAGCTTATAAACTATAATGAAGTAATATTTTCAACAAATTATTCAATGTGGAAAAAAGATACGAATTATAAAATGGATTCCATATACCAATACCAAGTCTACATTTCTATAGATCATCCAATGGAAGTAACTATTAATGATTTTATATGGGAATTGAAGAATAAACTAGTCGTGAATTGATAATTCATTAAAAATAAGGAATGAACGGTTGTAATAGGGTTAAAACAACATCAATTCATAGACACAGATTAAGCATTTTCATAGTATTAAGTTCTTAAATACTTAGGAATTACAGTTTCCCTTAAAACAGACCATAAATATGATATTTTAAAAATGGATTTTAAAACAATAATTTTTAAAGGGAAAATTTAAGAAGTTTTCCATTTGACACAACTTAATGTGATTGTGACTCTAACGAATTCCAAAAAGGTATTGATATTTTAAAGATTGATTTATGTATTCATGAAATGATCTATATAATTGAACATTCAGTTTGATATATCAATAATGGTATTTTGTTTCATAAATATTGGATATGATAATTGTGTTTATAAATAGTATTATTTGCGGTGTGTTCATTTTCATAAATATTTTTGATGATGACCTACTACTTATTGGAAATGAAATTCTAGTATTTTTGTTTATTAAAACATATGTGAATAAATTCATCTCCTAGAATGAATTAAGTGAATTATGATATATTCTTAGGATAACTATCCATTGCATTTGATCCAAGAGGATTATTAGACTATGTTAAGATATACATATTGACAATCCATTGAAGTAATCATTCACAGAAATATCTGAAAAGTGATTGTTTCCATTTTCACATGGCATTTATATTTAAAAAAAATATGTTTTTAGATACAAGAGTTAAGAAACACTATGTCAAGGATTCCATAGGTGTTGATGATTGGATCAACCATGTATGTTATTCTATAGAAAATTATACACATATCTTATGCCTTTCGTATGGTTTTAATATATCCATATTGTAATGACCAAGAATTTAATTAATGGAAATTCCCTTATGAATATATAATTGTGTCATATTTAGTAAAATAATATTATATAGTACATAGGTACTGCCTGATGAAACTGACAAACTTTTATTATAATAAAATTAATATTTTATTTAGAGATCAAATACGACTATAGGAATAGAAATATTTAAAATGGAAAAAATTATAATATAATGTAATAGTTATAAGAATATATTGACATTCTCAATCTCCTAGAATAGTCAAATTATTAAAAAAACACTGTAGAAATAATGTAATATATTTTTTAGAGAAATAGTAATGAAAAAAAGTAATTATATATATAAAGGTGATATTAAATAGAAGTGAATGAAAAATTAATGAATCATGAATAATTTATGGAAAGTAGAAAAGAATATGGTCTTTAAAAATATGACCATTAGAACAATAATCTTACAATTAGAATAGTAACATTGCACTAGGATAGTAATCAGAGCATTATGAATAGTAACATAATCGTCAGAATTTTTTGAATTCCTTTGGAGTTGATGAATAATGTATAAGTGTCTTATAAATCAATAATTCAAAAAAAATTATATCATGATAAAATTAATGTATTGTTTTCAAACTGATAAGTGGTGTGTTTGATATTTTGAAAAATAATACTGTTTTATTTTAAATTTTGAAATAAATATAATGATTTTACATAAAATTTGTGTTATTAAAATTGATTGATAAAAAAATTTGTCTTATTATAATGATGAATTAATTTTAAGAGAATATATGTAACTTTAAAAGGGTTTGAAAATTGATCATAATATGAAAATTGTTATTTTTTAAACCAAATTGAGTTTTTTAGTAAAAAACGAATATTATTATATTTATAAAATTATCATCATAAAATGGATTTATTTTTTAGATTTTTCATTTTGAAAAATCGTTTCGTTGATTCTTTATTATTGTTAGAAAATAGGATTATTTTTGTTAATAGTGAAACACAATGAAATATGGTATTTATCATTACAAGATAAATACATTAATTTTGGAGTCATGGACAATGTCAGAACCAACTATATTTAACTCACATACGTCATTAAATATATTTTGTAAAATAAATCAATACTATTCACTTTTTTGAGCCAAAATAATAATAAAATGATTATAATATTAAAAAAACCCTCTCCTCCACATATAAATACCTCGCATCCCAATCACTTATACTCAAATTTTCTGAGACATGGAGATTTCCAAACACCATCCTAATTACCAACCCTATAACATCCTAGGTAAATAAAGAGTAAGGAATTTTCATATTTAATAATATTTTTAAATTAAATATTAATTTTAATTTAAAGGGGATGCAATTTTTGATGGTGTACCTGACACAGAACAATGGGTTTCTCCAAAATCTCTTGTTTCTCACAAGGCCGAATCATACTAAAAAATAATAATATAATATTATTTTAAATGGTTGTTAAATCCTAGATGTTGTATTGGCAGGAATGAAAATCACTAACCACAAAATTATTATACATGTTTGTTAAATATTTTAACATTTATCTAATAAATAGTAGAGGATTAAAATGTGAACGAATACAATTTTATGCATAAACACTCTAATATTCTTTAAATGGTCGATTAACCACCTTATAATGGAGAACCTTTTTTAAATATAGTTTTTTTTTCACTTTTACATGTTATATTGGAAAAAATAAATTTATTCTTTATAATTAGAACATCAAAATTTACTTTGGATGATATTTTTTTATTTTTTTGATAAAGTTTATTTTTTAATGATTTGTCAAAAATACCACATTTTAATTCAAAACGTCATTTTAATATAATTTATTCATATAGTCAGATTGTTATTTTTATTGGGTTCAATGTGTAATTGTATTATATTTTAAAAAATTAATCCAATGTTGTTCATTGGATGTAAATTCATTTTGAAATTAGACATAAATAATAGTTACTGTTTTGATAGTTATTATTTCGTAACAACACGATTTTTGGTTTTGACAATATAAATTTATTTTAAATTAATTAATGAAATATATATGTTCTGAATTTTGTTAAATTGACTTCATTTTGGAATTTTTAATATCAAAATTATCTTCAAGTGAATTTTTCTTATATTTCTAAAAACGTTCAATTTTTGATGAATACTGAAAAAACACATCATATTAGTTAAAACCGGATTTTTCATTTAAGAAATTTTATTCCACTTCTGTGAATTTAATTTCAAAAATCTCACATACACGGTTGTTATTAGTATTTAATATGAGGTTCAATAAGATGAAAATAATATTTGGTGAATAGTAAGTTTTGATTTTTATTTACCGCGTTTAAAGGTAAAAAGGGTATTTCAAGGTTAAAATAATATTATAATGATATAAAATTTCCATAACACTTGCCCTTACCATATTGGATGTGTAATGGATAACCAATAAATTAAATGGGGTATAATTTTGTCCTTTTGAAGCCTTTTTATTATGATAATGACATTAATAACTTTTTATTTAAATTAAGAATAAAAATATCATAAACATTAATTGTTTTTTCAAAACAATTTTAATGATGGGTTTTATAATTGATATATTTGACTATAAATAGTAATTATAAAGATAAAAATATATTACACATCATTGTATTTTATTTATTATTATAATAATTAAATAAGTTGATTTAATTCTGACACAATGGTGATGCAAAAATTGCTTCATTAATAAAGGATAAAAATAAATGATATTATAAATATTAAAATAAATTTAGTTTGAACTTTTTTATTTCATACACGTTTTTTATAGATTAGGAAGACTTGTTATCTTGAAATTATCGAATGTTTTTTGAAATAATCATGTCAGTTTGAATTTTTTAAAAAGTCATGATATGAATGGTAATTAAATTGACATAAAATCATTTTTAAATCAATCAATGTTTTAATAAATGATAAAAAAGTCCAATAAATATAAAATTTCATCCAAATGAGATATATTTTGTTTAATTTTTTTTAATGATCCATTTTGGGTCTATTGTAAATTTATTATAAATATATTAACAACATAGTATGAATATATAAGAGGACACGGTAAAAGTTAAATAAGTCAACAAAGGGTTAAATAAGAAAGATATGGATTAAAGAAATATCCAAAACCTGACCAATAATTATTGGATGATTTTATTTATAATTATATGAATCTTATCTTAG
Organism: Viscum album; assembly: GCA_963277665.1. Lineage (NCBI taxonomy): Eukaryota > Viridiplantae > Streptophyta > Magnoliopsida > Santalales > Viscaceae > Viscum > Viscum album. The sequence goes on along the minus strand of OY728133.1, from coordinate 480,083,014 downwards.
AATTTAATATGTCCTGGTCCTTTTTAAGAAAAACTATTTTTATAATAAAATAATATTTTCAAACATTCGTAAAGAGCCCCTCCTCTCCCTTGTAAAAGGCTATCACCTCTAACACTTTAAACACACCTTTGAATCCACTTGGATCGTCCAAAATTTGACCAAATAATATCCCAAGATCCATTTATTCTTCCTATAATCCTCATGTTAGGAGGAAGTCGTGTCAAGGAATCCTTTTTTGTTCAAACCAAAGGGAGTTGCCCGATTTAAAGGTAACGTCTTCCATCAAGTTCTCTTCTTTTATTTTACTTCATAACTACCTATGTTCTTAATATTGTCTATTTACATAAAAAAATAGTATCTTTAATATACAAGGTTGTTTTAATGTGAAGGATTTAAACTACACTTACACACACTTCCTTCTAATGGACACAAACACATTGTTTCTGTGTATGGCGAACTGCTGCCTCACGATACGATGATTGTTCGATTATCTCCTACCAGCTCTAATGGTGGCCATTATAATGGAACTCTATTTATATGTGATATATATTATATTTATATTGTCTCTATGTTTATTTATTGTTTATTTATTACATAACTTTATGGTTTCCATAATGGGTAAATACGATAATTTCATTTGAGGAAGTGCGGACAACCACCCCCTCAAAGTGATATGACCTGTTCATGCCATACATGTAACGAATAAAGGATGGTGTTACTGGAATTTTATATAATATTATACTGGAATTATAATATAACTATGCATTATTATGTTTTCATTTCCATTAAATTCAAAATAGAAATTAATGTAGTGTTCATGCGTACGTACGGTTTACCGTCTCCATGAACGGTGAATTTATATTCTTATGTTCAAATGTTATGTAATATTATAAATACATATATATAGAAGATATATAGGATATATATGATATATAATTCATTAATATAATTATATAGATAATGTAATTTCAATTATATGTACTACATTAATTATAAGATGTTCATTTTTTACTCAAGAACATAATATCAACAAATCGACAGTTAATAACTTAAATGATTAGGTAATGTTTAAAACATGGTAATGAGTAATATAAAAGGAAAAATAATCACAAAAAAGTTTCATAAGAAAGTAGAAATTAACATTAGGTTATTATTCTATAGATTATAGAATGAACGAGTCAGGTCAAACATGAGGTAAGGGACTTTGTCTCAATCTCCTATCATTAAAGAATATCTTGATTTATACACAACATTTGTTTATATTGTGTATAAAACCCTTTGAATTTTCATTTCATTAAAATGTAATCTATTTAAACATATCGTTTTACTAAAATAAAAAAAGGAATGTTTCTCTTTAATGTACATGGTTGAAAGACCTTTCCTCCACTACGAGCGTTATTTAATATTTGGCTTCCATAACTAGCCCCAATGTTTTAAAAGGAAATTAAATACAATATACTATTTTATGTATTTTGAAATTGAAAATTGATTTGATAATGGATTGGTTCTGTTAATATATTGAAATGATATATTATTATTGAAATTTTGAAATTTCATCTTTTCTTTATGATTGTTTTAGGTGTTATGAATATGTTATGGTTCATAGGCATTGTTTACATATACGGGTGGCTCCGTAATAAACCTAGTGTGGATGAGCCCGAGATAGCTCTCGAATGCATTCAGTAATGTGATGGAGGTAAATGTTAATGTTTCTTCTAAGAGATTTGATGAATATATTGTGATATTTATTCCAACATAACTCCCCATGTAGCAGTGAAGACAATAATGTAAATATGATATAGATTACACAAGTTACCTTTTAAGATTTATGATTTCCATGCATTATTCATAAATCTTATAATTTTTTGTGGTATGTTAAAGATTGAAAAGTATGATCTAATTGATTTATATGTATTAACAGACTAATGTTTTTCTTTCCTTGTTTTATATACCTTACTGAGCTTTTCATTCTTATCCCTTCTTTTTGAAATGATTTTCATAGGATATAAGGAAGTGTAACATAAAGAAATAATTCAAGAAGATTTTTATCAAGAAAAGAACTCTAGTTTTATTTTATGTGTTTTTATTTTATAAAAAAATGGATTCTGAGTAGAAGTGTCTACATTGAAATAATTGAGATATAATGTAATAGTAATGGAAAAATTCACTAAAACTCTAAACCTGAAAAGATCATCAATTTGAATTATTTAATTAATTCAAGACTACATAATGTTAAAGGTTGAGCCCTTATATTTGGTATCTAAGGTTGGTTTAGATAAGGTTAGGAGTAATAATATTTTTTAAATTAATATAATAAATTAATTTTTAGTCATATTGAAATGATATTGTATTTACAGATTACAATGTTACTTCGCCAAAGATATTTTGTGTTCAGAATGGTTTTTTGCAGAGGAAACATGGAAGCTATGATGATATGACATCAGGAGGATAACATCCTTCCAAATTAGCAACCTGATATGGTCGGAATTAGAAATAAATTGTTTGTTTTAGTGATGGAATAGTTGACTCAAACTATAAATGGTGGTGGAATCCATGCACGAGATCATCGAGATCGACCACATAGGGACATGTCAGTAGTGGAGAATTTCATGAGGTATCATCCCCTATTATTCAAGGGATCATCTAACCTTATTCTAGATGAAGGGTGCATTAAAGAATTGGAATTGTTTTTTGATGTCATTGGGTGTTCAGAATGTAAAATGTTTAGTCCTTTTGTTTACTATTTGGAAGGTGAAGTCGATCAGTGGTGGTCAGTGGAGAAAAATATCAGGGATAATGATGATATTTATGCTCTTCATTAGCATTATTTCAAAGGTATGTTTCTGGATAAATATTTCCCTATGGTGGTTCATCTTATGATGGAAAAAAATTTCATATAATTTAGGTAAGAAGATGACTCAGTGGCTGCTTATGAAAAAAATTTACTCGAATGGCAGTGTATGCTCCAAATTTCATACGAGATCATGATAGTAAAAAAATTCATTTATACTTAGAATTAAAGGCAATGTATTGAAGGGACGTAGAATCTTGTGAAATCAAATGTTATGAAAAACTTGTTCTCTTTGTGGATATGGTTGAAATAGAGATTTCTATTGATCAGGTGTTCGTTGAAAAACTATATAATAAGAGGTCGAGGTGGCATACAAATGGAAAAAACTCGTAGAAAAATACTAATGGTAAGAAACATAAGTTTACTATTTGAGAAAATTGTAGGAAAGAGAACGTTGTGGAATGTTTCTTGAATTATTATATGTGATGCTGATGTGGTAAAATGGGACATAAGGATCATAATTTCACTGAAAAAGATCATGGAAATGGTAAGAAAAAATCTAATTTACAGATAGTAAAATGTTCTAAGTGAAATAAAATGGGTCATTATTAAAATTTGTGTCCAAAAAAGAACTCAACTGAGGGAAATAAGTCTTAAATTAGGATGAAACGGGTGGTGAAATCATATGAAACTACATTAGGAAATGTTGAGTCATCGAATGAAGTATTATCAAGTACCCTGTTTGTTTTTTCAGATTATGCGAATGGGTTTTTTGATCCAGGGTCTACACATTCTATCATTTCATTGAGGTATTCTAGTAAATTGGGAATTCCATATAAATATATGAATCCTTAACTTATGTAAAAAATACCAGGGTGAAATTCAGAGACCAAATGGAATTATAGGAACCTTCATGTCCTTGTGTGCGAAAAGAATCTACCAACAAACCTTGTTGATTTGCCTCTAGTAGAGTTTGATGTTATTTTGTGTATGGATTGGATTTATTTTATCATAATAAAATTCCTGTAAATATAAATACGTTTATTTTAAGAAATAATTTTAGATTGTTGTCCAATAATGAACCCTTTCTTTCGATAACATATCAGGAAGCTGAAAAAATGGTAAAAGGTGGAAATGAATGTTACCTTGCACATATTGTTGAAAACAAAGGATCTATTCCGATTAATGAATTTCTAGTGGTAAATAAGAATATTGAGGTTTTTTCAGAAGAGTTTCCTGGTATAATACCAGATCATGAAGTTGAATTTACTGTTGAATTCATTACCGATGCTAATCTATTGTCAAAACCACCTTATCGAATAGATAAAATTGATCTGTTAGATATAATGAATCAATTTTAGTAGTTATTAGCTAAATGTTTCATTCAACCTGGCACATCACAATGGGGTGTTATTATCTTGTTTGATAAAAAGAAATATGGTTCAATTTGACATTGCATTGATTATAAATCATTGAATAACATCACATTCAATAAAAAATATCCTTAACCTCATATCGATGACATTTTTATCAACTCCAAGGAGCTCAATATTTTTCAATGAATGACTTGAGGTTGGGGTACCATTAATTGAATGTTAAGGAATTATAAATTCCGAAGATATCGTTTCATATTAGATATGGCCATTATAAATTTTTGGTTATGCCTTTTGGATTAACCATGACACATATTGTATTTATGGATCTTATGAATGGAATTTTTCACGTGTTCTTAGATAAGTTTTCGGAAGTGTTAATTTATGATCTTTTGGATTATTCAAAAAGTAAAGAGGAACATGAATGTAATTTAAGGGTTTTCTTAAATAACATAAAAGAAAACAAATTGTATGGGAAATTTAGCACGTGTGAGTTTTGGTTACAATTTGTTTTTGTTCACATTATTTCAAACAATGGCATAACAGTTGATCCTTCTGAAAAAAATTTGTTGAATAATGGCCAAGACCCACAAATATTTCTTAGATCCTTAGTTTTCATGGTTTAGTTGGTTATTAACAGAGGTTGGATGGAAATTTTCATGGTTTTCTCGCCCAATGACTATGTTATCTTGAAAAGGTGTTAAGATCATTTGGATAAAATAATGTGATGATTGTTTTCATTAATTGAAATGAATATTGGTGAATTATCATGTTTTGGAAATACCTTCTAGAAATGGTGAATTTTTTATCTAAAGTGACACATCGTTGAAAGAATTTGGTTTTGACCAAATGCAGAATGATCAGGTAATTGATTATTCTTCACGTAAGTTAAAACCTGATGAGTTAAATTGCCATACACATGATTTGGAATTAGCTACTTTTGTTTTTTGCATTTAAAATTTCGAGGTACCATCTATATGGTGTTAAATGTGAAATATATACTAACCACAAATTTTATTTATATATTCACTAATGAATAATTGAACATGAGAAAGAGGATATGATTAGAACTAATCAAGGATTATGATTGAAAGATTCATTATCATATAGGGAAAGTAAATAATATTGATGATGCTTTGAGTATAAAATGTAATGCTACATTAACCAAGTTACTTTTGGAATAATAACTTTAGATTAATGATTTGATGAATATTGGAATAGAAGTTGTTGGTTTAAGAAATTCCTATGTTTAGTTTCATGTGTTAGTGATATCATCCCCAGCAGATAGAATTAAGAAATCACAGAAAGAAGACAGTGAGTTGTAGAAAAAGGTAGAGTTGGTTCAGAAGGGTAAGTTACCTGAATTTAACATTGTTTAAGATAATGTTTTTAGTTTTGGGAAGAGTTCATGTTAGTCTTGTGATTCACAGTTAAATAAAGAGTTGTTATGTGAGTCTCATATTTCTCCATTTTCAGTTCATCCACAAAGTACTAAGATATACATAGATCTTCAGGATTACTACTGGTGGGATAGAATGAAAAGAGACATTATTCACTTCACTGTGAAGTTTTTGACATGTCAATAGGTTAAAGATAAGTGACAGATATAGAAAGGGATACTTTAGCCTTTACTAGTGCCTGAGTGGAAATGGGAAAATATACCCACAGAATTCTTTGTGGGATTACCAAAGAAATCTCTAGGTAATAATGCAATCTGTGTTATTGTTGATCTATTGAATAATCCTTTTCATTTACTTCTAATTTGAGATACATTAACTCTATATAAAATTTATTGGTTCTATGTCAAATAGATAGTCAGGATTCATATAGTTCCTCTCTCCATTGTATTTGATCGTGGTCCCAGATTCAGTTCTAACATCTATAAAGGCCTTTAGACATATTTGGGTACTAAATTAAATTTTAGTAAATCTTTTCATCCTCAATTAGATGGAAAGTCAGAACAAAAAATTCAGATATCGTAATATATGCTACCTATTTGCTCAATGGATTACCAAGGATGATGGGAACAACATCTTTCTTTGAAAGATTTTTTGTATAATAACAGTATTCATTCCGGTATAAAAATTGATCCATTTTTTGAAATTTATGGAAAGCAGTGTCAAACTCAATAATTGTGGGATGAAGTAAGTGAAAGGATGTTAATGGGACCAGAATTGGAAGAAGAGATGGTAGAAAAATTTCACTAAATTCAGAATCACATGAGAACAGATCAGAGTAGGCAGAAAAGTTATGCGGATAACCAGAGGAAGGATATATATTTTGAGTTATGTGATCATGTCTTTCTCAAAATTTCCCCATGTAAATGTGTGATGCGTTTTGGTAAGAAAGGGAATGTTGAGTACGATGTTCATTGGACCCTATGAAATCATAGAGAATGTTGGATCAGTTACCTACAGAGTGTCCTTACATTCATGTTTATCCCAGGTACACAATGTTTTTCATGTTTCAATTTTGAGAAAGTATATTAAGGATCCATATGATATTTTGAGTCTAGTGGTAGTTTTGTTGGAAGAGAATTCATCTTATAGAAAAAAAATTGTCCATATTCTTGACTGAAGAGTGCATGTGTTGCGGAATGAGGTAATTCTTCTAGTAAATGATTTTTGGAAAAACCACATGGTTGAAGAGGTAACATGGGAATCAGAAAAAGTTAAGAGATATAAATACCCGCACATAATTGATATGTGAATAAGATTACGAGGACTTAATTTAGAAAATGGGGGAAGGATGTGACATCCCAGGTAAATAAAGAGTAATACATTTTCATATTTATTAATATTGGTGAATTAAATATTATTTTTACTTTAAATTTGATGCTATGTTCAATGGAATAACTGAAACACAAAATGGGTTTCTCCGAAATCTCTTGTTGCACACAAGGCAGAGTCATAATGAATAATAATAATATAATATTATTCTAAATGGTTGTTAATTCTTACTTATTGTATTGGTGGGAATGAAGATAACTAACTATAATATCATTATACTTGTTTGTTAAGGTTTTTTCATTTATCCAATAAAAGTTGGAGGCATAAAATGTGAATGGATCAAATTTTATCCTAAAACACTCTAATATTCATTAAATGGTCGATTTACCGCCTTTTGAGATAGAATACTTTTTAAATATATTTTTTCACTTTTATATGTTCTATTTGACAAAATAAATTTCTCATTTAGAATCGGGACATCAAAATTCACTTTGGATGAAATTTTGGTATTCTTTTGATAAAGTACATTTTTTATGGAATAGTGAAAAATACTGTATTTTTGTTCAAAACTGTATTTTAATATAATTTATTTATATAGATAGATTGTAATTTTTTTTTATAAATTTTAATTGGATTATATTTTTACCATTTAATTCAATTTTTTTCATTATAAGCAATTTCACATTGAAATTGGACATAAACAAGTGTCAATTTTTTAATAGTTATTATTTCTTAAAAACATGTTTTTTGGTTTTAACCTTGGAAATTAATATTAAATTAATTAATGAAACATATATTTATTTGATTTGAAAAAATATTTATCATTTTAGAATTTGGAATTTCAAAATTAGCTTTCGGTTAATTTTTGGTATTTTTCGAAAAACGATCAATTTTTTTAATAGTGAAAAAAACTACATAGTTGTTAAAAACTGACTTTTGCAGTTAAATGAAATTTTAAAACTTCTATGAACATAATTTCAAAAATCCGACATAAATTGTTGTCATCATTAAGTGAAATGTGGTTCAATAAGATAAAATTAATTTTTGGTGAATAGTATATTTAGATTTTTATTTACCACGGTTAAAAGTAAATATATTAAATCAAGGTAAAAATAATATTTTAATAATATTAAATTACCTTAGCACTTGTCCTTACCTTATTGGATGAGTAATTTCTGACCAAGATAATCCATTGGTGAGACTTTTGGCCTATGAATGTCATTTGGGTAAGATAATGAAATCAATAACTTATTATTTGAAGTATAAATAAAATAGCATAAACATGTAATTTTTTTAAAACAATTTTAATGTTCTGTTATATAATTGATATCTTAAACTACAAATACTCGTTATAAATATAAATATATTTACTACAACATTCTATTTTTTAATGAAAATTCAAAATTAAATAAATAAATTTAATCATGACACAATGGTGATGCATTAATTGCATCATTAATAGAGGATTCAAATAAATGATATAATAAATATGAAAATAAATTTATTTTGAACATATATATGCAATCCATGAGATTTAAAAATTATTTGGACTTTTTATCTTTGAATTAATGAAGGTATTTTTTTAAAAAATATTCTTGGGATTTTTTAAAAAGTCGTGGTAAAAATAGTATTAAAATTGATATAGTGTTTTTAAATCAATAAATATTTTATTAAATGATAAAATTGCCCTAAACGTATAAAATTCAGCCAAATGACATACATGATGTTAAAAACTTCATTATTGATCCATTTTGGGTGTCTTGGCATTTTATCATAAATATATTAACCATATGGAAAGAATATATAAGACGACCTGGTAAAAGTTAAATAAGTATACATAATTTCAAATTAGAAAGATAAGGATTAAAAAAATATCCAAAACTTGTACAATTATTATTGGATGATTTTATTTAGACTTATACACACCTTATTTTTGAATTAAATAATTTCAGGGCCTTTTTAAATCAAAAATAATTTTATAATAAAATAATATTTTCAAACATTCCTAAAGAGCCCATCCTCTACCTTATAAAAGGATATCACCTCTAACCCATTAAACACAACTCTCAAGCCCCTTGGCTCATCGAAACTTTAACTAAATAAGCTCCATAGAACCCTCTATTACACCTAGAAGCCTTACCTAATGATTATGGTAATTCAAGGAAGCCTTTATGTTTTTTTATTAAAATTGGTGACATGAATTGGTCACCCAATTCATGCCCCAAAATACATTATTAGAAACCAAAGAAGCAGTAAAAACATGAGGTGAAATGAACATACCTCAGAAAATATTTAGAGAATTACAAACCAAAAAACATCAAGGAAAAACCAGAAATATCTTGATAAGAAAAAAGTGATTGAAACAACATCTTATCAACTATTCTGTGAGATCCAAAAAGAGTTGTACTATCCATGGGGACTCCACCAATCCATAAAGTATGAATGGAATCCAACACCTCCAAAACATTTCTCATCTATCAACCTGAGCCTTGTACTTCACAATGTTATATAATTGTTCTTCTAAAATGAATGTTTTAAATAGAACCATAGGAAAATGAAATCATAGAAGCATGTACACGAGCCGGTCGACCATGACAAGCCTTCCCATTATTCAAAACTTAAACATCAAGAGGACATCCATACACTTCCATAAAGCTATGAATTTGATAATTAGATAACATAGGGAATTCTAGTGGAGAAATAAGCACAAGAAGGCTACACCTGAGCTGTTCATCCATTCCAACTCTTCACTTTATTCAATATTGAATCTTCCAAAGAGAATCCTAAAGGAGATCCAAGCAATAAGTTTGTCATTGTTAGTATGCTCAGATAAATCTTATGCACTCCGCCATGGCCATCATAGAATCATCCCCCTGATGAAGTTCCATATGAGCCGGTGTCTTCATCCATCAAGAATAATGCTACTCTAGCTCTCTCATCGTACCAAGCCAGCCAGAAAAATATCCCGTCTCAGGATAGCATCAAGAATGTGGATCACATAACAGGGTGAAAATCCACTCTCCAGCACATGAAAGTTAAGACATCCATCAAGGAATCAATAATAGTGAAATCAGGAGACACAAAATCATGGAGGGAAAACCACAAATTCCATTACAAACAAGAAGAATCATATATCACAGAAAAAGCATGTAATGCCCTAAGGGTCCTTCCAGAACAATTACAAATCCTATATAAATTGTAACACTTTCCAGAATCCTCAAAATCCATTTGGTATTAAGATTATTGAGAGAAAAAACATCACCCTTATTCAGTAATGTCAAATTATAATATTATTACATTACATTTAATAGAACTTTTCAATATAAAAAAAATAATTGGAATGCTGCCTAATCTATGAAAGAACCCCACATAAGAAACTGGGTAGAGGAAGTAGTCCAAAAATCTCGTGAAGGAATAGCTTTTAATCTATGGAAAAGGTCATTCCAAGAGAATATCTTTAAAGTTTAAATCATGATTCATTTTGTACTCATCCATCATCCTTATGAAGATCTATTCTATGATTTCAAGTTATTTTTGACCATTAATAGTTTTATTCCTATATTTTTGGAATACGATCTCATCTTGCCCTTCCATCCAATCATGGACTTCATCCCCCACCACATCCTCATTAAAAATAAGCATATTTTTAGACATGTTTCTGTTTTACATCATTATCATTATTTTCTGTTGAGTGATCCACCACATCATGGGATTTAACGGGTTCATTGATTTCCATCTTAGAGGTATCAGAAGATCAAATGACAATAGTTCCTTCGTGGTGAGAGTAATATCTAAACGTTTTTTTTCTATGATTTGGAGTAATGAATACATAAAAATCCATAATGGGATTTTCCCCCTTCTTATACATTGATTTTAAATAGATTTCCTCAATTTTATTAGGTTAGTCATCATCCCCATGTGAGAACTCACTAGAATCTGAGAGTTCACTCTGTTCATTGGATCAAAAATCTTGTAATTATATATTATTTTCATTCTCCTCAGCTAGAGGAGGAGGGATAGTGTTGTCCCTTTAAGCAAATACAAAATCGACGTCACCTATCATTCCCTTCGTTTCAGAAGGCTGATCCATATTTATAACCTTTCTCACGTTAGATTTTTGTCTATTAGCAGGAAGGCCAGGTTGATCGGCATTAGCCACCTATCTAGCATTGATCACACCCTTCTTGTATTTCTCAACCCAAATAGCATTCTTTTCCTCATGACATATAGTATTTTTTAAAAGGAATCCTTTTGGTTCAAACCAAAAGGAGTTTCCTTAATTAAAGGTAATTCCATCCCTTATGTTCTATTCTTTCATTTTACTTCTTCACTAACTATGATCTTGTTATTCTTTGTTTACATAATTACACTAGTATCCTCAAAATACATGGTTTTTGTTATGTTATGGATTAATACTACACTAAAACACCCTTCCATCAAATGGTTTTGAACATATTGTTTCTGTGTACGACAGACAACTACCTCATGAAACAATGATTGTTTGATTATCTCCTACCACCTCTCATGGTGGCCATTATGATGGAAATATATTTATATGTGATATATATTTTATATATATTATCTATATTCCTATCTAATTTTCATTTATATCATACCTTTAGGGTTTCCATAATTGGTAAATACTATGATTTTATTTGAGGAAGTATGGACTACCACCCACTTCAAGTGATATGAATCTTTAATGTCGTACCTGGAACATATAAAGGATAGTGTTACTGAAATTATATATGATATTATACTATATTTTTAATATACCTATGTATCATTATGTTTTAATTTACATTTAAAACATAATTTAAATGAGATCAGTGTTCATTCATGCGTACGACTTGTCATATCCATGAATGGTGCATTTCATTTTATATCTCCAAATGTTATGTACTATTATATATATATATACTGGATATATATGATATATATGTTATATATTTCAAGAATATCATTGAGGATATAATGAAATTTTGGCTACATGGATAACTTTAATTATAGGAAGTTCTTTTTTGACTTGTGTACCAAATATCAAAAAAATGACCATTATTAGCTTAAATGATTATGTAATTTTTATAACATGGTGAACAGTAATATAAAAGTAATAATAAACATGAAAAAGGTTCTTAGGAAAGTATAAATTGAAATTATTTTAGATTTTAGGAGATTAAAGAATGAACGATTCATGTCAGACACTAGGTAAGGGATTGCGTCTCAATCTCCTTTTATTTAGGCATATTTGGATTTATACACTACATTCTTTTATACTGTGTATAAACACCATTGAATTTTAATTTTATTCAAATGGAATATTTTTCTATGTAGAATTTTACTAAATGGAAAAGTGAATGTTTCTTTTTAACATAAATGGTGACAATGACCTTTCTACTGCCACGAGCATTAATTGATATTTTTAGTCCTTAACAAGACGTAATGTTTTTAAAAGGAAATTAAATACCATATACACTTTTACGTATTTTTGTATTGAAAATTGTTTTAATAACGGACTCTTTATGTCAATATATTTAAATTATATATTGTTATTGAAATGTGGAAATGTTATCTTTCCTTTATGTTTTCTTATGTGTTAGGATTATGTTATGGTTCTTGGGCATTTATTACGTATATGGGTGGTTCCATGATTAACCTAGGGCAGGTGAGCCTGAGATAGCTCTCCAATGAATTAGGTAACTTGATGGAGATAAACATTATTGTTTCTCTAAAGAGATTTAGGGAATATACTGTGATGGGTATTCCAAAGTAACTCCATACGTAGCTGTGAAATCTACAATGTAAGTTTGATATGGATGCCACACATTACCTTTATGATTTATGATGTCCATGTGTTATACATATATCATATTATTTTTTGGTATGTCAAAGATTCAAAAGTATGATTTCTTTTATTTTTACGTACTGATGGACTAATGTTTTCTTTTCTTTTTTTATAACAGTTACTGAGCTTTTCATGCTCCTCCCATGTTTTTGAAATGTTTTTCAAAGGATATAAGGAAGGATAATAGAAAGGACTAATTGAATATCATTTTTATCATGAATATAAATCTTGATTTTTTTTAAGAGTATTTATTTTATGAAAAAATGGATACTGAGTATAAGTTTCTACTTTGTAAAAATTGAGATGTAATTTAAAAGTTATTTCCTCATTCTATGAAACTCTAAACCCGAAATGATCCTCAATTTGAATTATTAACATAATTCAAGATTACATACAGTTTAAGGCCATGTCCATATAAACCTGATACGTTCAAACACATCATGGAGTTTCTAATATCATATAGATTATATTTCAATGATACTTAATTGATATCCGAAGAGTATGAAACCAATTATATTGGAAATAATCCTGACTAACCAATTTAATTTTATTCTTCTACATCGATCCCATCTAATCCTCGTCAAAAAAAAATTGTGACATATTAATCTAATTTTTTTGATATATTATTATAAGTCTGTAATATTAATCTTATACCATCCCTTATTATGATTCTTAAACTAAATAATTATTTAAAATATAGTTATTTTACAACTTCTACAAACAACATACTATGGTATTATCCCCCTCCACCATGGTTAGTGCTAAAAAATATTATTTTTAATAATAAGATAATAAATATATTGTAACTTATTTCACATTATGTAATGAATATATATCCAAAATATTAAATATAGTTAAACTAGATCATTTTGGTTGGTAATACCACCAAAATTAACATATGATTTGACATTACCTTTTTTCAATAAAACATCCACCCCTATGTAAAAACACATAATGGTACTTGGGAAAATAATAATTCATGGATTTACATGAATACCATTTTATCTCAAATATATACTTATATTCCCATTTGAAAAAAACATCATTAATTAAAAATGAGTTATTTGATTTGGGAATCATGAAACAAATGCTCTGGGAATAAAAAAATTAAGCTTTATAACTCTAAAAATTCATTATAGATGAAAATAATAAAATAATCATAAATCACATATAGAAGTAAAATTTTCTGAATATTGAATTTAATTTATATAATTTTATTATCCTAGAAATTATGTTTTATTGCAAAATGGACCTAGACAAAATCTAAGGGATCTACCCAAACCACCATTTTGGTTTAGTTATGACCTATATCTCTCAAAATTGCATTCACTAATTATTTAATTTCATGTAATTATTAAAAATTAAATATTTATTTCTCTCATAAATATACAAATATTTGTCTCTAATTTTATTTGGGGAAATATATTTAATATGTTATTTTATCCAACATGAGATGTAATTTTAATGTCTTTACATTGAAATGCATTCGAATATTTTTAAGAATATTTTTTTAGTAAGGCCCAAAGACAGAGTGAGATTTTGTGGCATGATGTTATAATAATTAATTTTTCAAAATTATTAAGAATATTAAATATCACATTCATGCAGTTCTCCTGAAAATGAAAATAAATTGAAACATAGGTTGGATCAGAAAAATAAGTGCACAATTAAGGTCCTAAAATGGGTTTTACCATAGGAATATCATATAATTTATTGGTGTTGGGATTTTTTATAAAGTGACGATGCAGTTGAATAATTAAATTAAATAAATTAAATTATTTGGTTTATTTTTTAGGAAACAAAAGAATATAAATATCATTTATATACATCGTTAGTAGTTGATCATAGGGTTGGACACTAATCATCGATGTCATAGAATACTGTTGGAGAAGAACATAGTTAGTAAATGAAATCATATCAAATCATATCGAGAATTATACACAAATTCTCCTTGAGGATCTCACAAATGATGATAATTCAAATTTTAACTTTTTCAATGATCTATCCATATCATGGTATGATGTTTTAAATGTGAATTTATCCCTATATATTTATCCAATGATCAAAGAAAATCAATCGATTAACTGATTTTTCCATGGATCTATTGTTATTTAGGTATAGGCTACTTTTGTGGTTTGGGGATGATATTTTATTATTTCATTTATTTATATACATATTCATTAGGAATTATTAATATGATGGATTGTATATGAAAAAAATCATTTTTTAGGTTCCTTCCTCACTTTTTTAGGGTTTTATCTCCTCATTCTTTGTGTCTCTGGCATAGGCCATTTCATTTTGACTGTGATTCGATGAATATCTAATGAATGATAATTTTAAAATATATATTTTTCTGAACAGATCATTAAAACTAGTTTTGGACGGAAAGTAGGTGAAACATTTGTAGTACATGACTATGAAAGAATAACTATAGATAGATAAGAAGTTATTCGTATCAAATTTTGAATGTGACGTAAACAATTTGAGACGTTGGTGGTTCCCAAGAACCATATTTATATGGAATTGGACCAAAGAAATCAATGAGTCCTAATAAACCTCATATCCAGATCATATGGCACAATTCAGGGTGGAATTGGTAGATGGGGACTACACTGAATAAGACCAGTCCATGTTATAGATGTTTTGTAAAAAAACCAGACCACATTGTGTGTAGTCCCTTGAAGCCATGTCATGTAGCCATATTAATTGTGGAAAAAGGTATACAAATAAATAAAATGATGAAATGCTTGGGGAGAATTATCTAACCATCTTATAATGAATATGGGGTACACACCCAGGATGCCACATAGTGTTGAATGTCACGTGTTCTCAGTCACATGTCATGTAACACGTGGTGGATGGATCAACATGTATTGAGAGTACATGCACAGTTTTCTGAGTTATTCCTCATTATATATAAATTAATTTTTCATGGGAAGGCTATAATAAACTATTAGAGCCATGTTCATGGACATGGTCA
Source organism: Viscum album (assembly GCA_963277665.1). Lineage (NCBI taxonomy): Eukaryota > Viridiplantae > Streptophyta > Magnoliopsida > Santalales > Viscaceae > Viscum > Viscum album. Next base: position 480,067,296 of record OY728133.1, on the reverse strand, counting down.
AGTACATAGGCAGGGTTTTGTGTACAAATCATGAGAATAATTCAACACTGGGTGCCAGGGTGAATTCTACACAATGTGACCCTTAGAGAAAAAAACATATTGAGAAAACATACATGTCATTGAGCATGAAATATGGAATGTTATAGGATTATTTAGACATTCCGTGTACCCACATTTACTAAATTTTCACCCGTTTTAGATTATTTTTGTTCATCTTTATTCATTGCTCAACTTAGTTGACATTTTCTATGATATTTCATTGGCCTATATCAGTTGACTTTGTTACATTGTTTCATTAATATGTTGGTTCAGTGTATTATTCCACTATCATCTTACTATTTTGCGCCTATTTTGCTAATTAATTGTTCAGGTAGTGAGGGTCAGTTCCATTATTTTGTAGTGATTTTTCTCACAGTGATTCAACTATTGACTTAGTTTCATGGAGGATGTATCCCTCCAATAGGCCTAGAGATATCCTTATTTCTATCATATTTCATTATATAGGGTTATTTTTAATTTTTATGGACAATATTTACAATGGTGTTGAACCAATTTTTATTATAATGTTCCTCATGGGGTCTAGTGTCCCTCTAGTAATAGCTAGTCATTATCCCCAAATATGTATGTCATGATTTGATCTTTCTAAAGCGGTGTTGTATGAATGAGTTTGTATCTGATATAAAACCCCTCAGTTTACATTACATCATGACTTTATGAGTGTGAAATCTAGGATTTCTATTATCTGTGTCAGTATAGATCATGGAGTGTTCTTTTATTGAAGAGAATTATAAAGAACCATTATGTATGAATCCTATGATGGATTTAAAGTTGTGATAAAACGTATATAAGGTTTGAATATTTTTAGTATATCTGTATTTGTCATTATATATATCACATTTTTATTGACTTAACATGTGATAAGATGAATACTCTTGATGCATTTTTTATTATTTATTGTTGGGTTTCCTAGAAGGTATTTTTATACTCTCCCTTGCATGGTATATTACTGTACATATAATGTATTTTTAAAATGATGGTTGTTTTCTAGGTTCCGTAGATGTTAATGATATTTATGACATAATTTGATATAGAAAAACCAAGGTTCATACTAGTGTTTAAATATTCACAAGTCCCCTCTATAAGATAAATTAGGAATTTAATTCTTATTTTTGGATGGGCTTATATTTTTCTTCATTTTATTCTCTCCACTACATGTTATACATTGATTGTGGAACTATATATTTATCAATGAATTGTTACCTATTATTTTTAATTTATACGTGTTATGGGATCATGTATGTGTGAATATATATTAGTAAATTAGGATAATTACCCACATCTGTGTTATATTCCTTCTAGGTACTAGTATCCAGCCTATAGCATATTGTAGGCAGGCTTGGGAAACATGCATCTCATTCATCTTTGGGTCATGTCGTGACAAAATGGTATCTTAGGGGTGACCATCCTGACGTATTATGACAATACCTGGGTTTTGTATTAGAGTTTGGAGTTTCTTTTTTCTATATATGAGGTTTTATTTTGGAACTAGAGAAACATTGATAATGTATTTAAATATTTTCTCTCATGATAGGGTTTTTAGTTTTTGTTTGGTGGTTGATGTATCTATTGACTAGGGCCACAATATCCTGCATATTGAATCAGTATACATAGATAATGGGGATAGTGAAAAAATTGTAACAAGAATCATATTGGAATGGTATGTGGTTTCCATGTCATTCTTAAGTCATCTCCCCAAATATAATAATTGACCATGGTACGTCTTGATAATAATCAAGATTACACGATGCCGATAGTCAGATAGGATTCTGAGATGGTGTCATAATGGTGACTAGATGATTCAAGGGGGTTTAGTTTAGGGGCCCACTGATGAGTGTTTTTATCCAAGTGTAATCCAAGAAGTGCTATACACTATTGAGTAGTATGTGGATACTTTTTTGGATTATGAAGATGATCTTCTACGTATTTCATAGTTTATATCACTAGAAGGGAAAGATGATGGAATTCACATGCTTTTCCTGTGACATGAGTTCATGATTTGGGGATCATTGAGTTTCTAATATGATACAAACCCTCATATGTTATATGTTTTCCTCTAGGTGATGGTTTTGGTTTTTTCTCATCTTGTGTGGTCGTCAATCAATAAGGGATTTTAACTTGTGATTAATTTCCCTCGTAGAGTAGTAGTAGGATCTAGTGGATTCATCATATGAAAAACCTATGTTGAGTGTGAATCAATATTTCTTTAGTTATCAATCATAGAGGATACATGGTTGTTTGAACCCCCCTTATTAGGTGGGGGAGGACTAGTGTGATACCGTCGTGTGAATGTTTTGCTTTGATGGTACCCCTCAGTTATGTTGGATGAGGTGGAGAGACATATCCAAGGTGAAGTGGGGAAGCGGTAACGCCCTATGTTTTTTATTGGTTTCTGTGGCTTTTTTGGTTAATGTTGTTGATGAATTAATTCGTTAGATTAATCCTCTGTTTTGTTAAACATGTGGGTAAAAAAAAGAGTGAGTTCCAAGTAGTGGGAGATCATAGAGGCTTGAACTATAGTTTGAGGTATGATGTTTTACAACACATCCCCTATGGGAGTTTTTCACACTTAGTTACAAGCCACCATTCCCAAGCATGTCCCCTTTCCCAGAACTAGTGATACTAGTGTAGCACTATTTTCAAGACCCCTGTGTTGGAGGCCCTTATAAAGAGTATTAGTGATTGTAAAAATCTAATGATATTGTGACCAAATTCTATGAGGAGATAGAGGGACTCATATTGAAATCATTTCATTATGGCTATGGGACCCTACAACGTTTTCTATATTATGTACTAATTGATGACCATCAATTCTCATATGATTTCTACCTATGATTCTATTAGTTATTCAACTTATTCAGGATGTATTTTTCCTACTTTTATTATAATTGATCCCTAGAATGTGTAGGATTATCTCATTATCATGAGGATAAAAACATTTTCTTATAATTGTCATAGTTTTCCCTTGTTTTAGATAATAATATGATCTTTTAGTTAGTGTGATGGTAGATAAGTATGAGGGAATTATTCTTGGGGTCATATTGAGCTTACCTACCTATCATGAGTTTGTTCTATCCATGAGATTACACTAGGGATTCCTCGATATCTATTCTAGTATATCATATCACCATGTATAGATATACGAGCAGAAGGTTTAGTCAAAAGATTTCAATGAACGAGGAATCTTAAGAGCTAATGTATATTCCTAGGAATCATTGTTATTTTCTATTGGGAGGTTGATGATTTCTTGAAGATGAATGGGGATTGGTGTAATGTTGTCACAGTGACATGTGGGAAAAAATTTACTCCTGAGAATCTATTTCTTCTGCACCCAAGAAATGGAGGAAATGTAGATATCATATTTTAACCTTGGGATGTGTTATCATCATCTCCATGTTTTATAGGTTAATGACTGAGAAGGTATTTCTAGAGTTGTTGATAATTTCATGAGTACATTGGGATAACCACTAGCATTTTGAGCAACAGAAACAAGTTCATCAGACATAGGAGATATATCGTTATAATATATTGGGTCATTATGTGGTATATTATATTTATGGTATCCTTTTTACCTTAGTATCAGAGTGGGGGATAATGATATGTAGAAGGATGTTTCTAGACATTCATTGGGTGTTTTAGTCATTTATAAGATCAATTTGATTGAGTATTTGGAATATATTTCTTCAAAAATGGGAGGATAGTGGGCTATGAAAAGGTTTTGGTGGTGTGGTCTTTAGAGACACAATTGGAATAGACATGGAATCATAGTCTCATAGTGGGGTTTTCCATACTCTATTATTGAGTGAGTTGAAAAATCAGATTAACTCTTTTTTGTTTTCACAATGGAATGAGGATGTTTAATATACTTTTTGTTAGTACTTGTTACCCTTTAATTCATCTGAGTTCCAAATATATAAGGCCTAGGGATATTAGTTAATAGATTTTTCATTAACAGATATCAACTAGATACATTTATTATGGAATTACTCAATGTAGGGAATAACATCATATAATTTTAAGTATAAATGGAGATTATAATCATGATGTGAGAAAATATTCTAAGGGGTTTTTTTACATAAGTAATATATCTAGTGGATGTAAAGGTTTTCTAGGACACCTTGGAATTGATTAGGAACACACAATAGTTTTACAATTTTTACAAGTTAAACAATTTTTTTCACATATCTGATGATGAGGAAAAATAGAAGTTTTTGGAGAGTTTAATACGCATGTGTGTGCGAAGAGGTATTATAGTTTTATGGAATTACCTTGATAAAAATTTTAGACTATGAATATTATATTTGGGCACAGTGTGGGAGAGGTTGTGGGAAGCCTTTAGAGACTTAGTTTCAATTGAGTGTACGAGTTTACCCTAGTCCTCTAGACATGTAATGTGGATCATTCGATTTATTATAGAATTGATTTGGTTTTTCATATTGATTATTGAGCCATATCTATGATGATCACATACCGTCGTTTGAGTTTTTTTAATCCTGATGATTATCAATCACCACTCGGTAATAATTTTTTATGTCCATGTATTTGAGACCTAGAGGGAACCAATTATACTACTTAGATCTAATGGTTAATAGCACTTGGGTACTATTTTTGGTTCTAGGGATTGTTTTAAAAGTTGTATCTCACCCAGGGGAGGGTGAGGACTTCTTGGAAGATGATATGAGTAATTAATGGGATGATAACAGAAGTTATAGGAGTTAGATAGTTACAATGTTTTATCCAAGTGGGTAGGCTATCATTGTTAATAATTATCCCTTAATTTTATTACATCTATTTTAGGTTATCAACATGTTGTGGCATGAAACCATATGTCCACTATAGTTTTTGGTTTTTGGTGCTCTCTACATTTAACATATGAAAAGGTATATGCACGAGTCTTGTGATATTGTCCTTGGTGAGATGGGAAGTGAGAGTTGAGTGTCCTATTTCAAGGAGAGGATATTATTGAGTCTCAGAAGAAGAACGACCATTCATGGTAAAAAAAATTTACTTAGGTTTATTTTTAATACCATAGGGAACCATTGGGAGAGCTTGTGGGGGCACATGACCCACCTAAGAGATCTGTATCACCACCTTATTCATAGTTTATATATCTTATGATGATCTAACTGTTATTGATTGTTTTTTTGTTTATATTGGGTTTTATACTTGATATTTATATACTGATCCTTGCATGTGACTTACCCACACATGTCATGTATGATGTAATGGATAGAACTTTTTGGTGTCCTTAGTGGATGATTTGAAAGCAGAGATAGTTTTGGATAGAATAACATTAGTGCATAATATTTTTTCATTTAATGGTAGCCTCATATATATGAGAATTTGGGAATTTACTATCCATTTTTTGGTGATCTTGTATTTAGACTCTTATTCTCTATCCAGTACTATATTTCATTCTATGATTGTGGGATTATAGATGTATGCTTTAATTTTTATGATTTTTTTATTTCACCATTGTATAAGATTGCAGAAATGTATGTCTGTGTGTTTATTAGTAACTTTGGATAGTTCCTCTCATGTGTGTGATATTCCTTCTTAGAACTAGTCCCCATCCCCTATCCTATTAGAGGTAGGAAAGGGGTAGTTTCCTCTTAGGCCCCATTTGGATGGGTCATGACAAGAACAATGTCATTAAGTTGGTAAATTTTCTGTTAATCACATATGAGTTACTGAATTTTTTATAACACATAATCATGTACAAGTTATTATGGGTGTTCCCATATATAGCACTAATGCATTTTTTTATTTTTAATTCAAATGAAATGTTATGTATAGGAATATTGATTAAAGTTAATCCTTTATTGGACACTTTCCACATTATTATATTGTATTTTATGTTACTCTTGACTTATTAATATATAATATTTTATCTTCTACATGAGAATGTTTCCATTATCATTTGATAATATTTTAATTATATAATTAAACCATATTATTATTCATTTTCCATCTCAATTATGATGTGATTTTATTTGATTTAGCTCTCATGTTATGATTATTTATCATATTTATTTCGTTACAAATATTTTTAGCTAGTCTATTTCATTAATTCATTCCCTATGTTGTTATTTTTATATTTACGATGTTATATATAGATACGATTTGTTTTTTGGGGAATCAAATCTGTTCATTTTTTTAGATTCCCATTTATTTGTTATAAAATATTTATTCTAAAGACAATTATCTTTTTTGATAATTTTGTCTTAGTTAAATGATATTTACGATATAATTCATTAAATAATATGTGTTAATGTTTTGGGTCTCAATAGTTAGTAATATTATATGGTGTAGTTATTTTTGGGAATTAAAAATATAATACACCAGTGATAACCACTTTAATATGTCTAAGTAGATGATAATATCTTGAAATTTTGGAAATATATATATTGAGTGGTTTTTGAGAAATAAAATTCCCATATGGACACTTTATATGGATATGGATCTTGAATACTTTTACCTATGGGTAATAACCCCAAAAAACATTAGTTGGGATTTGAATATATTTTCTCATTGTGCATGATAAATGGGTCTTCTTGAAAACCTATTTTGACACTACTAAGGGATATGAATTGGAATGTTATAATCCCTTTACGAACCATAATGATGGATTTGAAAAAAATTATTAGTATATAAAATAGAATAACGAACTTAATATGCATAACCTGGATTGAAACCTAGAGAATTATATGTTAATATATACTTCAACTTACATATGTTAATAGATTCCATTTTTTATATGTTTATGAGTTTTGTATTGTCATGTTTTTATTATTATTTTATTTAATGGTTTGAAATACGAATAACCATGATAATAAATAACATGATATGAAATTTTATGATTTTCCTAACGATATACAAAATAATAATAGATCTAGAGTTTAGAACTTCATCTGTGTACTAGATCAAGTAAATTATTCTATAAATTATAGTTTGAATCAAGTAGAATATCCACTATATCCTATGAATGAATGAGTTACAATCGAGTCCTTTATTTGATAAAGACCTCCTACCTTTTGTGGATCATTTTATCCCATTATCATTTAATAATTGTTTAATTTTACTGAGAAGAAATTACCCATAATCAAATGTTGTAACAAGAAAGAGTCATTCAGGCTATATGTCACCATGATAGGGAAGTCGATTAGTGGTGGAAACAGATCAAGAACATGAAGTCCAAAGAGGATTTTGTATATATATAATAGTAATTATTCAAGAAAATATTTTTAAATAATTATTTTCCCTCAACACAACATCTTCAAATGGTGATTGGATTCCTCATATTCAATCAATATTAATATGATTCTACTAGTTCATATGATGAAGGATTCAAAAGACATGTATGGTATGCCATCTAATTTTTCCTTAACAGAAAAGAATGTTGGGGAACTAATGTATTTGACTAAAACTAATTAAAATAAATTGATTAGTGATTCATGAAATTGGATGCTATGAAGTGATTTAACATTGATCCCTTAAATCCATGAGGGATATTGGTTACTCATCATTGTCTAACGGTCCTAGTGATAAAAAAATTATGAAAAAAGTCTTTAATATGTAAGGATAAATGGATAAATACCATTGGGGAAACAAATTCAAACATCCCACAGGTCAAAAGTTTGGGACAAAGAATCTTGGATACTTTACAATGAGAACTTGGATGGTTTTCATATATTAATAAGTGGGGAATCATTCTCATTAGTGCAAAAGAGAAAAGTAGAAACCCATTAATTTAGAAGAACAAAATAATTTTCATATCCACATTGGTCTAATGATACAGTGTTTCATATTCAACGAACACATAAATTATTCAAGATGATTCCCTGATATAATGTTTTTAGAGATAATAAATGAAAACATCCTATAATTAATAGAGAATATGGTAGGTAATATGCTATCACTTCTAATGAAGTGTATTTTTACAATGATTTGGTAATAGGAAAACCGTTTACTTAATCAATAATAAAAGATGATTTTTTTATTCTTATTCTACGAATTAATTAATTTCTTACATATTTACTACAACTATTCAAACACCACCTCAAAACATGGGGATTGAGCTATATATGAAAAATAAACTAGATAAATTATTTCATTTGATATATATAACTCTTACCCTCTCAATTATTTTATTCTAAAAACTTCCATAATATATTCTAATAATTCCACTACTAGAATTTGATTCTATATTAAAATATAATGACATTACGTATATATATCCAACCACATTGGTCAAGAGATGAATATCCCTAATCCCATCCAATGTCATTATCTAATTATGTACATGGGTAAGTAGGGGGATGAATAATGTTTCAAATAGTTTTCCATACTGTGGTTATTATATCCTTATTAGAAATCATATCTAGATAAAATGTTGACAATAAGGATTGTTCTATTCATGAAGACATTCCTATTTCAAGGGATTAGACTAATGTATTCCCTGAAGGGCTACATGGTCTTCTTCTAGTGAGAGAGTTATATTTATAAAATGAAATTATACATGGATAAAGGCATATATCCATGAATCCCTGTAGAATAGTCACTATTGATATAGATGAAATAATAGAGATTTTACAAGAGAATTTATACTATGGTTTTATATTAATATGTTCTTCATTAATGGTTATTCTAATCAACATCTTCTAAAAGAATAATTGGTCAATGATGCTTCATATTGATTATAATGACATAAAAAATCATGATTAAAAACACATATCCCCTTCCATGGATTGATCACTTATTCAATCTACTATTTAGGGATCAATGTATTTCGATGTTGTTCCAACATTTGTGATATAATGAATTAATGGTGAAGATTTTCATTACCCCAAAATACCATTAAAATGACGTATAGACACAATATGTTGATTTTAATTCCCATAAAACTTTCTAATTCATTAAAAATCTATGTGAAAACAACTAATAGTGTTATTAGATATTACAACAACAATATTTTCGCAGTATGTTTTGATTATATTTTGACTTAGACTAATAGAATGGAGTATCATGAAGAGAATTTTAATATTATGATGACGAATTTGTCAAACTAGATGATTTCTTAAAAGTATATTATTTATTTGTTCTAGATAGTGAATATATAATTTTTAGGGATTTTTATCACCAGTAAAGGGATATTTGAGGACCCTTTTATGAAAAAGGAAATTGAGGTGGTGCCTATCCAAAAAGATATAATTGAGATCCATAGTTTCCGTGGAATAGTTGGGTAGAATAATTAATATTAATGAAACATCTCATGATTATTGAAATCACTTACCAAGAAAAGACAATAGTGGTTAATGTATTTATTTTCTAATTAATTCTAGGAGATCATCGATGAATTGAAATAGCGGTTCAAAATTTCACTATTCCTCTCAATTCCCCCAAGTGGGAAACATTTTTTTATACAGTGATGCGTCAATAAATTGATTGGGATTTTTACTATTGAGTAATGATAAAATGATAACCTTTTTCTCATGGTATTAGAAATTCATGGAGAATAACGATTCAAAAAATAATCATTATTTTAATTGAGTGAACAATTAATTTAAAATATGGTAACATTTCTCTTTGTGTATAAATGTGAAATATATAGCTAACATAAGATCCTTATGTTTATAGTTACACATCGAGAGATTAATATAATCGTGAAATAATGGTTATAGCTAGTCGGGGAATATTAATTCACCATCCACTACCATCTTGGGATTGAAAATTATTCAAAATATATTTTTAGAAAAAAAGATCTAAAAAAATACAACAATGAGTGTTGAAAATGAACCAATATTATTATACTTTTGAATGATGGAAATGGGGACCATAATTGAATTAAAATAATCATTCCATTGAAAAATTATTTATTCTCCATCCCTTTGGGTAAATTCAATGGATTCCCTAATAACTGATATAGAAAATTAGAAGAATTTTGAATTTATAAGTAAAGAAAAATACTATGAGTGATCATTGAAGAAAAAAGATTTATAATAATTGTTTTTTGACTATTTGAAACATCAATTCTGGAAATAAAGGAGGGTATATTGAATGATGAACATATCATGAAATTATATATCTACCTAGGGAGAGTGGATATGATTTCAGTTCTATGATAGCATTGTTAGTGGAAGAATTTGAAGAAGGAGAAGACATTACATAAATTAGAATATATAGTATGTCAACATGTGAAAAATGGAAGGAAAAGTTCTAAAGGGATTATGAAACCATGAACCATAGTACATGGAATTGGGAAAACATCAACGTTGGATTTCTAGTAGTGTTACAATGACATCAAGAAGGGATAATTTAATAATGGTTCTGGTGTATAAATTTCTAAAAATGAGACACATCATTTAAATTTTTTAGGATTTCAAACTCGATCAACATGCAGTCAAATAAATTAGAGAAGTGGTGAGGCTCCATGAAACATCACTATCGATTGTGTCATATCGATATCGATTATTAATGTCAATATTTTTTAAATGCATCCAACAAGATATTCAATTTTTATTGAACTTAAATATGGATTATCACCCCCAAACTGATGGCCATTCTATGAAACCTCAGTAGAAACATGATGACATGTTGAGAGATTTCTCAGTGAACTACACAGTGGGATGGGACAGATAAATTTATTTATAAAAATACTCATAAAATAATAGTTATAACTATATAATCTAGATGGAACCAAGTAAATACGATTATAGTAAGAGATTTATTACACCATAAAGATGGAATAAATTTGGTGAACACAAGCTATTGGGACCTAAAATGGACATGGAGTGGGTAGAAAGGTCAATACCATTCAATATAATATATGATCCTCTCTATGTCAAAAAATGAGTTACATTGGAAATCAATACTGAGGTATAATGTTCTGGGTCAGAGAGAAGGTAATCCTAGAAATATTACACTAGAAGAGTGTCTTGATATCTAGGTGGAAGGGAAAGATATGTCTCATATTCGTCCTTCCCTTTGAGATTCTTGATCGTATTTGATCCATGACATACAGACTAACACTCCAACAAACCCACATTCAAATTCATGTTATATTATTTATATCCCTATCAGGGATATACATACGGGATCCCTCAAATGTGATGAATTATTTTTAGGTACAACTAGATTATTTTCTCTCTTATAGGTAGAATATGGGGTGTATATTGGATAATAGATATTTTGTTTTATTCCACAAGAAACCTCACTTACTCATTGTATTAAAAGAAAAATCATAAGTATAAGTAGGAGATAATGGAAATGTAGGATGTAATGATGGAAATGTATCCCCACATGATTTCACCATAGCATGATAATATATATTTTTACCGAAAATTTTGTAAAAGGGTAAATAATGTAATGAACAATAAGTTTATAAATGAAATTTCCTTTTTGAAAATATAATAATGTCATATTTTGTAATATAATATTATATAATGAAGACATATCACATGTTGAAAATAAAAAAACTATTATAATAATTTGGCTAATTTTTTTTGAAAATATATGGCCAAATAATTGAAATTATTACAATGGAAAAAATATAAAATTATATAATAAGAATATAAAATATTGGATAATCTCAATCACCCAGAATAATAATACACATTAATAAAACTATAGAAATGATGTTAAATAAGAGTAATTAATTTATTATCACTAAAGAGATAAATATTACCCTAAGATACAATAAAAAGAATTACTAATGAATGATTCTTGAGATATTTATTGAATGTTGTGAAATAATATGAGCAATACCAATATAATTATTGAAATAGTAATTCCTCTGTTGGAATAGTAACCTGATCACTATAACATAAATATGATAGTGATGAATAGTAACACGACCATTAGAATAGTAAACACACATATGAAAATGTAAAATAATATTTGGGTATATTATAAATAAAAATATATTATATTTATATTATGATACATGCATTGACATTATTTACAAGTGATAAATGAAGTGTTTTTATTTTTTCAAAAACAATAATGTGTGAATTTAATTTTCATAATAAATAAAAATATTTAAATGTTATTATTATATAAAATTGATTTATAAGTTATTAGTAAGCAATATTATAATTATTGGAAATTTTTATAAGACTATATGTAATTTGTCAATTGGTTAGAAATTTAAATATTATATTGAAATTAAAATTATTATCAAATAATTGAGGATTTTAGAAAAAAAATAACCTTATCATATTTTAAAATTTATATCATAATATGTTTTTCAATATAGGAATAAAAAAATAAAAAAATGGGGTTTCATTTTTGGTGTTTATATAAATTATATTGATTTTTGTTGAATAGAGAAATATGATAAAATACGATATTTCACATTATAAGATTAATACACATTTCTTGAGTCAAGATGATGTAGTTACCCACTAGTTCAATATAAAATTAATCAAGTACCATATAAATTTATATGAATCAGTAAAATTGATGGTTTTGTGTGAAAATAATAAATAATGAATATTATTTTCAAAACACCCCTCTTCTCCCCTTATAGATACCACAACTGAGTGCCCCTTATCCCCAACCCCCGAATCCATGGAGTATTCCAAAATTCCAATTAATTAAATTCCCAATAATCTACCCATTTCATTGTTCTTTTCTTATCATCCAAATACCATTTAATGGAATAATAATTAAAAAAAAGAGGAGGATACCAAAGAATGAGGTTAATATATCATCTAACATATTTCATTTTAGTCTTATTATATAACCATATATAATCAACATTCTCATAAACATGGTAACTTATTATCCTAAATTCATAGTCATGATATTATTATGTTGGAATATTCTACTTCTACCCTCCATTATTTTTGTTTTCTTAATGAAATCTTTGTTTTAAAAATGCTTGGATCACCACAACCATGAACATCATACTTTTTTTCTAACCACCTTCATAAAAAGTCATTAAAATATTATTATGGTTACATAATAAGTATTTTGTATATTATAACTTATTTAGCATTATAGAATCAATATTTACAGAAAATATAATATAGAACATATCTAGATTGTGATTGTCATTAAAACACCCTAAATAAACTAATCATTTAACATGTACTTTTTTACAAAAACAATCATCACTTTGTTAGGAAATATATGGATATTTTAGAAAATATTACTTTATAGAGGTATATGAAAACCATTTCTTCAAAATTATAGACATTTAGTATCAATTTAAAAAGACATCAATTATTAGGCAAAAGTGATCCGACCATGGAACATGGAATAAAATTCTTACAAATAAAAAAAATTACACATTTTCTATCATTAAAATGGTTAAAAATGAACATAGAAAATTTATAATAAATTAAGAATTAATGGATTTGGTTTTAAGTTATTTAATTAATTAATATAATTTTATTATCTATGAAAGTAAGTGAAATGTAGAATGGATGTGAACATAAATTAATGAATATCTCATATACACCCATTTTTTGGGCTATGAATTTTCTCTCAACAAAACTCACTTTATCTCTATAATTAATATTATTTTAGGATTTCAATTTATATATATATCTTATATACCTATCTTATTTTTCCTTAATTTGATGGTCAAATAAATGATATAATTACTTATCAGAAATGAATCCTATTTCATTCCACGTGTAATTTTTAAGGTTCTTTTTTATGATTGATTTTCATTTTCAGAACACATATAGTTGTAATTATTATGATAATTCAATTATGATAGCACTGCAATGTAATGGGAATTGTTGTTGTATCATAAGCTATTATGTATGGGATTATAGTTTAAACCTAAAACATTATGGGACTCAATCAACCCTATGATGGTACCTTGGCTATTAGCCTTGACTTATGTTTATGTTATGTTATATATTAGTCTCACTTTTAAATGAATCCATAATAATATGATACAATGGTAATTATATTATTCTACCACATGATTATTAATGATATTTATATTTCATTATATCATTTAAATCCTTTTTAATCACATGTTATTATTCATTATCATGTATATTCTATTATTAGAATGTTTAGCTTTTTCATTTATGTGATTAAATTAACATAGTTTTATTTTAAAAGGTTGCGGCCGAAGCCTCATTTTTATTATTAAATCAAAGCAAAGACCTCTTTCAACTAGGTAGAGGGAAACCCATTACATAGCCCAAAGGCCCAGTGGGCTTGTAGCCCATTACATATCCTGTAGGCCCAAATTTTATGCCCAATTCACATTCTATGAATAGTAACCTGCTGCTACAGTAACCGCATAGTACCGTCGCCGCTACAGTGCTCTGCCGCCACTACAGTACCTGCTGATGAACAGTGTCGCCGCTGCTATAGTACCGCTACAGTACTGCTATAGTAACCTACGCCCCATGGGTTTTCAACCTCCATTTTCCAGGTAATATTATGAGGTGCTTACCACTAAGCCAAACCCCAACTACTAGTTTTATTTTAATTTTACATAATTGATATGTAAGATACAAATTTGGAAATAATATGTTTGAAATAATTGGGATAAAATAAATCAGACCAATCTAACCCCCATTTTATGGAATTTAAGAATATCCATGTATTACATATATTTTTAATAAATATTTATCTTTTAAAAATATTAATTCTTCATTAGCTTTTGTTGCACAGAATTGTGATTTTAATGAACCATGTGACACTATTACTAATAAATGGCAATTATAATGTAGAAAATAAATTGATATGAATAAATATTAATAAATAATTTAAAAATTTATATAATGATTAATGTCGATATGGATTTATTGTTTATTTATAAAAAAATAATCACATAAGTTTTAGTAAGATCACATTATTCTTTAAAAATACTATTTATTCAATAAATGTGTTTATAATCTTTTTATGAGTAAATATTAATTTTTAGAGGATATAAGAAATATTTTTTTAAGAATTATTTTAATTTATTTTATTAAAATGTCAAAATTATCTTTTTTTTCTAATAAACTTTTTAAATTAATTGTGAAAATATTGATTTTTAATGAAAACTATATTTTCAATAAAAATAATTACATGTAAAAAACTATATTTTTCAAAAGTTTACAATTTTAATTAATTGATTTTAATTTAAAATAATTTATTTTAGGTTTTTTATAATGATTTTATATAAAAAATTATTATTAAAACATTTTATGTTTTCAAAATAAATTATTCTGAAAAATTCTTTTTCCTGGAGTTTCAACGGTTTTATATTAAAATAAATCATGTAAGTTAGGTATTTTTAATTTCCAAAAACAATGAACATATTTGAGTCATAAGGTCAAAATATACCGAATAGGCCCATTTTAATTTAGGACAATATGAATAGTTACCATGGTAAATTTTTATATTACAGTAAATGGTTAATTGGGTAGCTTAGGTTAAACATTTAGTTTTATTGACTATAAAATGACCCAAACACATGCCAAAATATTATTGTATGAAGGTAATTCAACCCTCAATTGATAACGATATAAATTTAGTAGTCTAATATACACTATTTCTAGTAAAAGAACATATATAATAATTAAATAACAATAAGTAATAGAAACTATCATTCTTTATCTTTAATTTCTCTTTTATGTCCACATAGGAAAAACATATGTCATTGTAATAACATGGTTCTTAAATTGATGTAACATTCCTTTATTTTTAGTTTTTATCTATGAAAACCTGAAAAAAAAGGTTAAGGGACGAATGTAGGACAGTTTCAGAGTGTTACTATGGGTTACACATAGTGTAATCTAAGTACACACTGTGCATTGATGTCGGAAGTCCATTTTATGACATTTAAGAAAATTTCTAAGGAGGAAAACACTAGCATATGAATAGTGTGTATTGTCATGTACACAACATGTAATTTTATATTTTTTTTTTAAAATAAATGTATGTAGCTTTATTTCATCATTTTCTAGATAGTGGGCTCAACTAGTTCACAAACTAGTAGTACCGACCATAGTTTTTGTTCCTGAATCATCATCTGAACTCCGATTCGAATGCCATCAGATTTGTTGTAACCCAATAAATAATCTATCTATTCCACTTGAGATATTATTTGTGATTTTTTACCTCTTCCATATTACATAAGGATCAATGTTTATATCTGTTTCTTAGATTTTCTCTATTCTAGGCCAGATTAGAGTTCGAAATTGAAGGAGGAGAGTCGTATGAGAATGTTTAAGGTGGAATCATGTCATTAACTAATTCTCACATTGAATATATATTCTTGAGTTTTCTATTCCCATTTTATGGTGTTTCCATAATTTATAATTTCCCTATGTTATTTCCAATTTATATTAAGGTAATTTAAATTGTTTTCTCATTCTTGAATTAGGTTTTTAACATCAATTAGGGCCACCCCTTGGGGTTCGATACCCTCAACGGTTGTTTATGGCTATTTGGAATAATTTTCCTTTGTGGAATTCATTTTTTCCCTCTTTGTGTAGATGAAAAATGGTTTTTTTAATAACATAGAATTGCAATTGTGTTAAATTATAATTTTTTTGACAAAGCATTTGAGATTATTGACTATTACATAATCCACATGTTATGCCTATTCTTGTTTAAGCATTTTTGAAATGTTTTTCTCCAATTATGAACCTACCCATTTGTGTATTTTTATGTATAGGCCTTGTAAATATTTATATTACATGTTTTTTTATTAGGTGAAATGTTCCCACATAAGTTGTTTATTGTTCAATTCATGTAATAGTTTAATTTAAATGAGTTTCTTGTTATGATAATTATTCCCACGTGACTTTCATAATTCTAAAGACAAAAATTATTTACTTTTACATGTGTTTATGTTATGAAAAATGTGCCCATGTGAGTAATCGAAAGGCCCAACATTATGAGGTTGGTCAGGCTATTATGTTCAAGTAGTGGTAGCAGTCATGCTCATGGGGGATTTACATATTTTACTGAGTGAAACAAGAATCATTGAGTGATTCCATGGATGGACTCTAATGGCTTTGTTTAGATGTATTGATTAGTATATTAGTATTTCTTTATAGGACTGCCAGTAACTGGATTAGTTAACCAAGAATAATACCACACCTATAATCATATATGGATTCTAATGAGGATCGCCTGTTCAGACTTGTAGGATGTTGGTAGGTTTGAACCTAGAGTAATATAGATATTATGAAGAGGTTTTATGGGATGGTATTGTTGGATGTTGGTACATTTCCACCAAGAGTTTTATTGGGATTCCTGAGAGTTTAATAGGGAAGAGGTTGTAGGTTATAAATAAAATTTCCCCTGGAGTGATATCTGAATTCCAAGAAAGAAATGTCATGGACAAAATTGAGTTATAAATTTAATATTTAAATTAATTCACTTATGATGTGTCTTCCAAGGAAAATCATAATATTTGATCTCGTATTCACATATATATTTAGATTTCATTCTAGGGTATATGTCATTCATTTTTTAAATAGGGTTTGTCAGTCATAAGATGGATCTCAAGACTTATATACAATTCAATTTATTTGAATTAATTAATGAAACCAAAATTAATTTAAATGTATACTAGTTATTGTAGGATAGTTTTATTTTTATTACTTAAAATATCATTTTCTTCATTATTGTACACATCATGTTATATATATTAACTAATAGATTAGCACATATCTTGGGTGGTTTCCTATTGGGATTTTGTCTCACACCCCGTTTCGGTCATGTTATTAGTTCCACGTAGGTTATATTGGTGCCAGTGTTGATAAAATTAAGAACCTTTCTACAGGTACTTGATTTTTTATTAGGAGAAGGATATCATGGGACCAAGTTAATTCCTTCAATTCTTCTAAGTCTATTTTTGTCCTTTTTTACTTTTGGTACTTGTATTTATTATTACTATAGTGTAACTTATTTTATATGATTTCCTAGAACAGGTGACATGGAGAATCATCCTTTGTATTCTTTGACATATGGTCAATTTTATGGTCAGTCATCCACTATTTATTTTTGTTGTGTTATTACTACATTCCCTATTGAATTATTATTATTTATTATGAATTACACTCATTCAATGAGATCATTGTTTCCCCACAATCACACCTTGTCCATTGCTACTAGTCAGCAACATCTGAAATTTGGGAAAATGTGCATGAGACTATGTGGACAACCATGTATGGTGAACCATCAAGTGGGATTCGTATCTGAAATTTTACAAAGTGTAATCAGATGGTGTTATTTTTTTTCTTTTCTATCTTTTATAGAAAAAATAAATATGGATATTAATGAAAAAAAGGTTTTTAATAAGTTGTGTCTAGGAGATTCTACCCTTTGTATAGGGAAAATCAAAATTTCATTGAAATCAATTTTAATTTTTTTGGTTGTTGAGTTTTACAGTTGATTACATTTCACCATTGTGTGAAACAATTGTATCGTGCTATTATAATAGATTATATTATGGATTTATTCTGTTGCAGCCTGATGAGATAATGGTATTCCATCTCATGAGTCGTACATGAACTTTTTAGAAATCACGGACCATGTATTTTTGTCATTCCATTTAAATAGAATTAAAGATTGAATGATGTTGTGATTGATGACATGATTGATATTCATAATATTGTGATAGGTACCACGATAGATATACCTACTATTATAAAAGGTGTATTATTATCTGTTATGGTTTGAATTGGATAGATTGTAGGATTCGATCTCTATATTGTGTGGGTGATATTGGATTATAATATGGTGGATCAGGTTTCAACATCAAATTGAATATGATTTGCTATATATGGATGCCAAAATTTGACTCACAGGGAGTATTGGCCCTCATTGATCCGAATTTGTTATACCATTGGCTGAAATTCTATATATGTGGGTTTTAAGGATGTTTAAGAGGATTACATCCCAAAATATCAGACAACAATAAATTGGATGTTATAACACACGCCATGTGTTCTTTTGTTCGGGAACAAATGTTTTCTTAAGTACACATCATATACTATGTATACATATCGTGTTGAAATTGATTTTGTGTCCATCCATGTGAAGAAGAAAATGGAATAATGGTCATGGAAAATTAAACAGATGTGTACCATAAGTACACACCATTTTATCTAATGATTCATTATCCTATATAAAACCAAAATTAATAATGGTATCATTTAATATTCTAGAAGAATGTTAATACTATTTCATTCCTCCTCTAGATTTTCTCTTTAATTTGACAAGATAATCCATAATGGACTGACCATGGAAAACATGTAAAGAACGCACCCGAAATAATGGAAATAAAAACATATTATTAATAAATTCATGGAATAGTGTTATAAAATGATCATATAATGTGTTAGAAATATTATTACGTTTCTTAAAAATATTAATTACACTATTTTAACCATTATACAGGAGGTTTAAACACATTGTATGGTAGTGTAACTTGATATAAGGGAATTTTTATCCCAATTTCAATTCTTTAGGTTAACATTATACTTTATTGATTACGTGGTACTCAGATTATTTATAAAAAGAATTTATTATATTATTTTTTATTTTTGTATTTATAGTGCATACACATAATACATTCATTTTATTAATTCTCACTTCAAATATATGATATTTATAAGGGAATTCCATTTAAAAAAATAATATTTTTCTTACTTTTTTTAAAGGGAATGATTTATATGATATAAGTATTCATGTTTTAGGATTATGTTCTTGTTTTCTGGAATTTTTTATGATGAATGGTGTGGCATATGTCTCCCTCCAATGCATTTTGTATGTTTATGTTGGAGGTCTATTGTATGTTTACTCATATTGTAACTATGAAGTTTAACCTATAAGGTTGCTATGAGGGTTACATTTTAAGATAACCATGGGGGTTACAAATCATAAGGTAGTTGTGATGGTTAAAATATTAAGTATGTAATTCCCCATGATACCCATTTGGTTTATGTATGTTTTATATGTTTTATGGAAAACTCATGTTTCACAAAGTATGTATATGCGTCTTTATAGGTTAGAATTTTTTATTTGTGAAAATGATTTCATATGTTTATATGTATTCATGTAATAACATCTTATCTCCTTCTATTTGTATCCTTTACTGAGCTTTTTGTTCTCATACCAAGTTTTAAAATGTATATTCACATGTTTTATGGTTTGGTAAGAGAAAAGGTGATATCAAGATGAATATTGTTGATACTTTTAATTAAATGATTTAATTTTTTTAAAAAAATAATTTATATTATGAAAATTTTGATATTTTTTTAGTTGTACCCACTTTGTGGGCAGGTGGGATTATATGTTTGAATTATGTCTTAAATTTCTAATACTCTAAACTGAAAAGATCATTGTCAAAGTAAAAGAAGAATTCTAAAAAATTTACTAGATTTTTTAATTTTTATAGTTTTTTCCAAAAAGCATGGCCGATTGTATCTTATCAACCATTTATGGTTCTGATTCTCAGCTAATGTGTATAGCATCACTCGGGTTGAATCCCCAACAGTGATACTTTTTAATAGTAAATTATTTTTAGTTGAATGTATTTTGACTAGGGGTGTAGAGGTTAATTAAAATGATTTATTGATTTAACAATTTAAAAAATATTGGCGTGAGTTTATTATTAGGTAGTTAATCTTGTGATATATTTTAACATTGCATTATATTTCATTAAATTAACACCCAATTTACAAGATGATGTTGATCGTAATTCCCAAGTGTTATGGATTTAATCCATTCCTTAACTTAACTAGGATTCTACTATCAATCAGTACTTGATTGTTATAGTGTATTTATAGTTCCAATAACCCAAGGATTCCATACATTAAACAAAATATGTCATTAATCCATGACATTTTGTGTCCAACATACACAATGTTAAAATAAAGAATACACATTGAGCATTACCTCTCAATCGCTTCACATCTCTAAATTTTGTCTCACCCCAGTGAAAGATTTACTCAGCTCGTTAAATTTTTATTAATATAGTTTATTATGTTTATGATGATTAATTAATAAGAGAAGAAAATGAAAGGGATAATAAACGAGTGGTGTGCCGAACACAAACACAAGCGATGAATAGTATTAAACACACACTTTTGATTGAATGAAAAAAATAGAACAGATTTATTTTTAACACGATTTAAGAAATTTAAATATCATTAATATTTCGAAACAGTAGGTAGATGAAAATAAGAGTTAATTGGAAAGGTACTTGCATTAAAATATAATTACGAAACAAATACATAAAAGATTATCACAAAGAAGAACACAAAAGTAAATGAAAAAAAGAGAGGTTTATGGTTATCTAAAGTGAAAACATGTGTATTGAAGGCCATCCCAGGCCTTTGGAAAATATTTGGTCATGCCAATGTGTGATTCTCTCTTCTGAAATTCCAACCCAATGTAAGGAGAGGAGGGGAAAGTATTTATAGCCCAGTTGTACTCCAAAACATACCCTCTACTTGCATGGAAATTTTGATAAATCAGATAGACGAATTTAGAGATATCATCTTCTTAAAAGTTGAATATACTAATTTTTAATGACTACTCTCAAACATTGTCAGAATTTGGATTTATAGATCCAAATTTATGGTGGTTTTTGTAAATAATTTTAAAAGGTCCATTTCAATCCAAACATTTTAGAAAGCAAAAATGTGAATGGGTTTATGAATAGGAATATTCCCTCAAATAACCATCCTTTCATCTAACAATTTGGACTAAAATATCTTAGATTTCACAATGAAAAATCCTAGATTGATTTGATGACGAGACCATGAGAAATTTCATGAATATTGTTCAGATTTTAGTTCTCGGCCAGAATGTTGGTGGGAATTCAAAGCATCTGTTGGGCCCCTTTTTGTTGAAGTTGGACCTCAAAATTCTTATCCCTGATTCATTTGGATAGTCAAGAACATATGGCGTAGTATCATAAAATTTGGCCTTCATGATTTATACTAATAACTCGATCATCATGGCTTTTCTTGTTTATTCATAGATTCTTTGGGTCTTCTTGTATGAAGAATATGACCCTCAAAATGGGAGATTTAGCCAAAGGTACCTTCTAATGAAATGTTTTAACTTGAAAAATGAACTATAAAAAATAATAATAATTAAATTTTGATAATTAGGGTGAGATTTATAATTAATATAGTAAAATGAAATGATTTTATTAATTCCAATTGTGCTCAAAATTACATTTAATATTAAAACATGAGTATTTCACACCAATTATGCACTTTTCAATGAAAATAATTAAATAGATAAATAAAATCTTATGAATAAATGAATAACATTACTTCCATATATTCATGTGATTATGTTGATTATCTCTTATATTTTTGGATTTCTATAACCATTGTTAATTCTATAATTACTCTAGGAATTGGATTTCCCACTATGAAAAAAAATCATTATGAAAGTCGATGATATACATGATATTATTCCCACAAAAAATATTTCCTTGTATTCATAACCAAGGTTATATGGTTTAAAACCACTTACATGTAATATAATATATAAATATTTGAGGTTTTCGACCAATGACCTGTAATTATTTCAAATTACCTCTCTATAAAGTCTGAAATATAATTGAATGGCCATATTACAGAGTGTAAAAATGTAAATTTTAAGGAAATTGGTTGATATTGATGGTATTAGAATATATATATATACATGAATAGAATTATCTTTGAGGATTTCACTAAAAATTTTAGGAATCCACCATGTCAACTAAACCCCCACCAACATTAATATTTCGAGAAAAGGGAATAAAAATACTAACAAATAGAATCATATATCATATCTATGATATTAAATGAGTTAATATGGTAAACTTATTTTATAAAAGAAATGGTATTACACATATTCCTAATTATAACAATAAATATGTTTAAACTAAAGGGAAAACTTGTTATAATGTCTACATAGAAAACTATAATCTTTTCCAATTCCTATGAAATGACAATTTTCCATTAATGTTTATTCAATAGTTTTTTGAAAGTTTGGTAGGTAAACCACATTATTTGTTCCTTTATAGATTCTTTGGATATCTTAAGATACATATAGATCATGAGGCATAAGAAAATACAACATTTAAATGCATGTTTAGTAGATTTTTAGATAAAAGTATGTTATTTGGTTTCTATAATGCTTTAGGTACGTTCCATTATTGAATTGTAAATATTTTCCCTTATTAATTATATCATTGAATATAATTATTTATATATGATTTCACTATTTATAGTTTTTATTTCTATAAATTATTATCTAATATCTATTTTTTGATTCATCGATGTAGTGAAAATAATATTTCATTAAATTATAAAAAAATAATTTAATGGCATAATATGGTATTATTCAAGGTAATGTTGTTTATAATGAGGTTATATAGGTTGATAAGTATATAAATTGATTTTATTTCTTGATATCCACATGCTAACTATATTTAGGATTTTTATTTATTTTTTATTCCTAGTGGTTTTAATTCTAACTTCATTAAATATGTTAGTAAAACATCACACTTATTGTCCAAAAAATATTAAAAATATATTAAAAACATTTTTCATTAAATTTATAATATAAAATTTCAATTATTTTAAAATAGTCCTACATCCCTACCAATTATCCAACCACCAAGGTTGGATATCTCCATTAAAATCGATTTTTATACCTTTAACTATGTATTTAGTTATATCATTTCACAGTGGATAGATCTTAACCTTCATTCCATTGTATATTTATTATGAACTCTAGATCTAATATTTGATACTTATACTATAAATGAAATATAATTCCAATCAATAGTTTTAAATTTGGAAAAAATTCAGTCTTATCTCCTTAAGTGTAATTTAGTTCAATTTTCTAGTAATTCAACCATTCTGTTTTTTTTGAAGCATGATTCTAAACAATGTCTTATTTAATAGGTGATCCTTCATCTAAAGTTAAATATTAATATTCATTATAATTAGGGATAAAATTTTAATTTCTAATAATATTATCCAATTTCCATTTACCTCAACATATTCCGTTATAATAAATTTTTAATTCTTCAAATTATACCTAATGAGTACTTATATATTACATAAGACACCATCATAACTTTTTTACTCTATGGACTTTTTAATTTCCTCATAATAACAGCTAAGGATAATTAAACACCAAATAGATATGATTATGATTTATTATATGTATTAAATTTTGTAGGAACCATTTTTTATAAAAATCTATAAAGGCCAAGTGATAAGATGATGTGTACCTAACAATGAGTCTGCATATATCCTCATATTCTCCCACACACTGTCTTGTGGGGGGCACTTTAGTCCCCAAAGGACTATAAAAATGTCCAAGAATCTGGTCTTTATTACCTCAAATTATTTCATGACGCTTATAAATATTATAATACATTCACATTGTGTCAGTCTACTAGATGTGTGTTGAAGAGGAATAAAATTTCCTAATAACCATTTCTGTTTTCTACTATAATTGATATTTGGGGTATTATTTTCATTTGATATGTTCCCAATTAATTTATAATTTTTTATATTACTCTTCTAGTTTATTATGTCTCAAAATGGGTGGGGGAAACTGAAATTAAGACAAATAACATCAAATTAATTATCGAGTTTTTAAGATTTGAAATGTATTATATTTTTGGATTACAATGATACATTATTTCTGGCCAGTTCTTTACACTTTTAATCAATGCAAGGATGAAATTTTATGTATTTATGGGGTTTAAAACCATGTTTTTACACAAAATAACCATCAAACTAATATATAAGATTAAGTGACCAAAAGAGAGGTTAACAACGTTATAAAAAATAGTTTATCTCAATAGGAAATATTGGAATTATCAATTAGTTGAATCATTTTGGGAATACCATAATAATTTTAAATATCCCATAGGTATGTCTCTGTTTTTAAATATTTTTTAAAAATATTATCTTCTTTTAGTTGGGTTTGATAATTTTCCATTATGGGAAATAAAATAACAGAACATGAATATTATTAACAAAGGTACTCATCAAAATTATAAAATTTAGAATCTTATCAAAATTTTATAGAACACCTATAAAAATTATGGAATGAATATAAGAAGACCATCGTTTCCAATGAAAGGATTATTTTTCAAATAGAGTTCAATATGTGAGTGAAATTAATCCTATAATAATCAAGGATTAATTTAATGCCTAGTAATATTTCTTCCCGTTTATTATGACCAAATATTGAATCTTGAGTATTTTGATATGTTCTTGTGTATACCATAAATGAATCTAATAATATTTTCTTAATACAAAGAATATAAAATTATGAATCCCATTCATGTGTAATTTATGAATTTATTGGTGGATTAAATTTATCCCCACCATAAATCTTATCATTGATATCAATAGTTTATATCACTCCCTGAAACTATTTTTCCCATATTCTGTAAATAAATACATTATAATAAATATATGAGATTTATTGGGGATAATAATATAATTAAGAGTATAGGAGGAACTGCATATGGTTTTAGGTTATAATTTTAACATGATTTTACTTTTCTTTCCATTTATTTTTATACTTTTGTTTTATATTTTTTATTTGAAAAAATATTGAGTAGAAATGAAAATTTTAAAATAATTTTACATTCTTAAGTCACTTGTGAAGAAATTATTTGTTTTTGATGACATAATTTAAATGATAATTTATATAGGATATTTTTGATAGATTTTGAATATTTTTAAAAATTGTGTATGATGATTTTTTAAACACATCCATTACTAATAAGAACAAATGTTAATTTCCTTATCTAGATATATCCTATAATATAATTCTATTATAATCTTACTAGTACCTTTTATTCTTGAGTGAACCCATATTGTGTATTTTAAACAATAGATTAATTTTACCCTTTACCAATGTAATATATAATAAATAAATACAGTAGTTTTATTGATGTAATTATTTAAAATGAGCCCTTTTTTTAGCCCAAATGGCCATAAAATGCATTTTATGTTAGCCACATTTCAACTTTATTTCACCTGCCTTCCTTCACTCTTGAATTGTTTTCATGATCATAATAAAAAATAATTATGGTGGAATTGGGTTAATTCACGTGTTATGATAAGTATGAGTAAATTTATATATATGTTCGTGGTGGAGTAGAAATTATATGGAAATCCCATAAGACTTATACGTCACAATATAATTAATTTTTTCAACATGAAAAAAATATAATATATATATATATAATGGAAATTGAATCCTTAATAACATTAAATTATGAAACTCTTAATAATTTCCAAATTAAAATTTCCTGAGTAAATAATAACATGGTTTATTCATTTGTCTTCACATTATATAAAAATAGTAAAAAATAAAAAAAAATGAAAATAAATATATACATATAAGAAATCAAAATAATATTTCACTACAAATTAATTATTATGACTTGTGGCATTTTCTAGGAAAGGGGTAATTGAGTTGTTTGATTAATTTTTGGGTACTTTGAGTGAGGAATACACCTTATGTTGAATTATTTACCAAGTATTTTATTCTAATATAAAATCTAACTATGTTTGGGTACTTGTATTCAAATTTTTTAAATGTTACCAAATGTTCCTAAGTAACAATGCACAACCTTGAAAATCACCATGTTTTGGACACGTTTATTTTTCTCTAGTGTAGAGGTGTATGATTTTACCAAGAATACTGTATTAATTTCATGATTAAAAGATAAAAATAAACTTTCATATATTTTATTGATGATATATGAGATGTGAAAATTTATAGTGATATAGGCTTCAACATGTTTCATTGGTGAATGATTTTTTTTGGTCAAATTTCAATTTAGGAAAAATAAAAATTAATTGTAAATTGATCTCATAAAGTATACACAATGAATTTTTTTCAAATAATCTTTTAAATTTTAGAAACAATTGATTTTTTTGTAAATATTATTTTTTCTAGAATTTTAAAAATTATATTGGAAGGATTGTATTATCGACATTTACTCAATCATTTCATCATTTATCTAGTCACATCATTAGATACTTGGTGATTAATTTTTTATAACTAATATGTTTTGGGATGAAATAATAAAATTAGATCCATTCACAAAAAGCCCAAATCTGATAGTGGTTTTTTTATCATAACATTAAATACCCAAATCTAAACATTAAAATAAATTTTTAGGATTCTATGGTCATTAGGATTCAATTACTCTAAAGAAAAAATACCAATATAATTAAAAGATTACTAATCGAGGCCCATAATGTGAATAAAACCTAAAAATATATAATGGAACCATCTACAATTTTAATACATAAATTTGCTATGGAGGATCCAATTATGATGATTTTAGAGTATGTATAATGTATGTGTGACTCACAAAATTAATAAAAAAACATGTAAAATTTATATTTATATGTAAAAAATAAATTTGAGTCACTAAGGAATAAAAAATCAATCATTAATAGCTCACCTAAGCCAATATATATTAAAATTTTCATATACCTAACTTGAAAATTTTATCATAAAATAACTTCATGTCTCATTTGAAAGGTTTTAATGTTCAAGTGTAAATTTTGGAAGATCATGATAACTTAAATCGTCTATTTTATTCTTCGTCCACCTCATATACTTTTAATCCCATTATTGATCAACCTATGTACTTTTATATTATGTAATCTTAAGTTATATTTTTATAATACTTTCAAGGAAATTGAATATCTAGGTTTTTGGTCTATTATTTATAATTTATATCTTTTTATTTAGTTTTTATGATAGTATACTCAAATAAAAATAAATGGAGAATAAATATTCATTATTTGTTTTATAACATGGATCATTTGATTATTTGAGCACATTTTCATTTTTTGAATCTTCCGATTCCATGAGTTCTAAGTGGATTGTTTATGTTTAAAAAATCTATAATGAATAACTCAAGAAAATGAATGTTATTGTAATTATAAAATATTAAACATAGCACTAAATCTTGTAATCATGTCACCATGTTTTTGTAATACCCTAATTGAGTTTGGACCTCAAATTAGAAAAAAAAATATTAGTTTTGAGTACTCATCTATAATAAATATCATTTGTTGGTAAAAACATTAGGTTTTTACCGTGTAATATATCATATTCCTTTTTGGTTTTAGTATACATAAATAATGTAATCAATGATCAAAATAACATCCTTTGAGAGTGATAATTATTGAGCATAAAGGGACACTTTCCCTAGGTTGATCATTATTTCATGAACTAGATTGGGTCATTTATTAACATATTTTCTATTTATGTTTAAAAATAAAGAATCCCCACAACATCTCATCTATTTATAAAATTATCATGTTATAATAAACATTAAATAAATGATCAATTTTTTCCTGGGAAATGAGCTATGTTATGCTATTCTACCAAACCTACAAAAACATAATTTAAATTATGGCGTGTTTGATTTTGTGAATATTTTTAATCATCAAATATGTTTAGGGAGTGCATAAAATATATTTATTTATCCCTTTAATAAAATAATTATTTTATAATTCATTTTGATAATATATAAAATAAAATGATTCCATAATTTTATAACATCAACAAAAATTCATCATTTATTCTCTATATTCTTCTTTAGTACCATATAAATAGTAAACAACAAGGCTCGGGGTAAGTGTTAATGTTATATATTTTTCACAAACTCAAATTTTTATTTATTAATTGATTATGGGACTATTCATCTTCTATTTAAAATTATTTTAGATTATTTACCATTAGATATAAGGACATGGAATAAAATACTCTTAGATATTCCTTCATCTATTTTATTTCACCATTATATCACTTTAATACATTTTATAGGGGACTCAATTATTATACCCTAAAAATAGATATGTTTAGTGATTTTTAGTGATTCTTGATATAATCGTGGAGGTTATATTGTTCATGAATTCAAAATTTCATTTCATGAAAAAATTTGGAGTTGAAGATAGAAACCAATCCCTATGAATAGCTATAAAAATAAAATTGTGAGTACTAATCCCATTAATGAAATCTAGAATACTCTTTGTCTTTTTAAAACATAGGGTATAAATTTTACTTGGTGTACAAAAAATTAATTTTATTGACCACTAACATAAGATCATATCATTTGGGTATTTTAATACATTCATACATTCCATGATTTAAATTAAAATAAAAATTAAATTAAATAATGAAACTGGAATAAATAAAAAACAAGGAAAAAAGTAATGTTTAATTGGAAAGATCACTAAATGAATATAGTTTTTCCTCCCCTAGAATGACACCAATTTTAGAGGTTTTTGTCATAACTCTTTATAAAAATTAGATAATCTTTTGAATATAACAATATAATTGACCAGAGGATCTATCTCATGGTGTCAAACTCTCACTCAAAATTCATATAATAAATTATTGTACTTTTAAAATTTTATAGAAACAATTGAAACATTGGGAATTTGTTTTTTTCATTGATACATTTATCAAATGTAGTAAAATATAAAATATTAAATAATAGATACGAATGTCCAATAGTTAGATATTCACTTAACAAACAATGTAATGGTTCATAAAGGGTAATATCATTCCCTTATCACAAAAAGTTAATTAATCTATAATCATAAATTTATCACTGTGTGTTTTTTAAAATGAATGAAAAGCAATACACTAATATAGATAAATAAACATTATTGTATATATTTTTCATAAATATTAATTCAATTTATTCCACAGTTATTTTATATATGGTAAAATTATATTTTTTTATAATTTTACATTATTTTTATGTTGTGAAATTTAATGTTAAGAATAAAAATAAAATTTAAAATTAATTTATTTAATAATATTTTAAAAATAAAATGAATTAACAGAAACCTTAAATTTCTATTTATTTTCAACAATATTGGTGATAAATATGAATTTTTCTTCACACATTAAAATTAATCGCAGCCCAGTAGGATTTCATATAGTTATGTAAGGTAAGATCGAAATATGCATAAATAAAAAGGGAAAATTTAATGGTTTTGCAAGTAATACCAAGTAAAATGAACTCTCACGTAAGAATAAATTTCTAAAATTTATTTGATTTTTTTATTATGTAATATAAAATAAGGAGATAAAAATCTTGAATAAGATTTACTAGGTAAATAAATATCATTTAATAATGACATGTGAGATCCAAAGGCTATATATTATTTGTTTATAATCTTTTAAGTGAGGTCTATACTTCACCAAACAATGTTTCACATACATTATAATGGAGAGCCCAACTACTCAGGAAGTAATCAATTATAGGTACATAAGAATGAATTTTCCTCATTTAATATTGATTAGTATCTATGTAACATAGAAAGGGTAATCAATAAAATTATTTTTGATCTGTGGGATGAGAAAGTGGAATATGTAGTATACATGTACCATATTGAAAATCTGATTGGATATGTTTTTTAACTAGATTTTAAAATTCTAATAACATGGATAGGTGGAATTTTTTTGAAAAGAAATAAAAACAAAAACAATATTATGGGATGTTGAATTATTGGGAAAAAGGATAGTTTGAGCTATTGTATATACTGTTTGGATCAACATGAATAATAATTAGATATCATTGAGTATTTATAGGCTTATCGCCAAAAGTAGGAAGGATCTCGAAGTTGATCTAGAGAAGATATATAAGTGTACATGTATTCTAAAATTAGGGTCTCAAGCTATCTATGATTTATTATTTACATACCTTTTCATTTTTTCTTAAATCTTCATAGATGTATATCTAGGCGACACCATGATTAATACAATGAGTTCTCTCATTTATTATTCTTGAATTCATGTTTGTTTTTATGTTTCCTCACAATTAATTTTATTCAATGGAATATTTTTCATATATTATTAGAATATTTATTGTTTATTCTTATATTTTAATAATATATTTTTATTATTCTCTAAATATTTAATATCCTTAGTTTATTTTGATATGATTTCATATACATGCAGTAGAGGATAATATGGTTAATGAGTGAGTGGAATGAAGCTTGTCTCATATTAATGATAAATTAATTCATAAATAATATGTCATTTGATAGTGTACTATTGTATTGGTGAGTTTTAGTTAACCAAATTTGATAGAAGAGGTGAATAGGTAGTCCATAATTCATCCATTGGTTGAAAGTATCAGAGGGGAAAAAATTACATTTTAAAATTTGGGAGATTTTCTTCAGAGAATTTCTAATATTGATCACTTATCTATTAATGTAATTTGTGATACTCATAGTTTAATTCAATTTTTATTTTATTAACCAAGACTAAAAATTGTTATTCATTATTTTATAACACTTTTTAAAATAAAAATAAATGTAATCTGAATGGAAATAAATTTATTGAGAGGTGACCAATGGTTTCCATAAATTTAATTATTTAGATTTTTTATATATTATGAATTATAAACACTGAATACTCATATAAAAAATTCTGTGTCTTCTTTTGAGAGGCACAATCAATTATAATTTCGTTGATTGTTTATTATCTATGTTTACTTTTGGAATTCAACTAATTAATGAATTATTAATGACATGATGGGATATATTGCTTTGATAAATAAATAGAAATTTCATTTTTTTAAAAAGCAATAAATTTAAGGTCAATGGAAAATATTCAATATGATTAATCTAATATTTCCATTTATATTTCCTCAGATCCTAGGGATACATATTCTAATTCAAATTATGATAACATGAATAAAAATGAGAAAAATGTTGATAAATACTTAATTGGAATTTATAAAATAAATATGAATGATTAAATTAATCAAATAATATATACATCCCTATAAACTAATTTTAAAATCCAAATTACAATTATTTATCTTCTTAAAAGGCTTCCTGGTCTTATGTTCGAGGTTAAAAAATTCATCTAATGGAGATCCAAATTGTGTGTACATTCTTATAGCCATGAAGAGTAATTAAAGACCATGTAAATTGGAGATAATTTCACTTTTCCAGTTATGTGTTTAATAATATATGGATATAAAATATAAAAATAGGATAATTTTAAAGTTACTATGAGGAAAAGTCAATTTTGAAACATTAATGAAAAACTAGAAGAGGTTCAATAATATCTTTTCACGATTTCGACATTAAATTGTTATGGGGAATCATTTATTGGTTTTATTTTAACACAGATTAATTTATAGTGATCAATGATTCTAGTATAAATCATCAAGAGGAGAATCAATGATAAATCACCTAATGAATCCAAATTTCTCATTAAAAAGAGTGGTTATAATAAATAGTATATTAGAAATATGAACACGGAAATATGAGGATTTCATGAGGTAATGTAATATCATTAACAAAAATATAATATAAATTAAATATTCTTTTTGAGATTTTATTATTTTAAAAATACATCAAGGAATACACTACTATATATAATTTCTGACTTTGTACTTCCAAAAATAATTTCACTATTTCATATCCATATCTTCAAGAACGTGACAGATGTGTTAGAATATTTCATGGTAAATTATACCTTCTTAAAATGTATGTTAAATATTATAAATATTACTGTAATTTATATTATAGAATTTTCCAGTAGTAATAATTAATTAACCTATTCCAAAAAAACATTTAACAAGGTACCTACCTCAACCTTTTTATCATATAAGGAGAATCATTGAAAAATCAATATCATATCAACCACAAGATAAATTTAATGATAAAAAGTATCATTACACTGATTTTGTTTTTAGAAAAACTTATTTATAATGAATAATATAAACTAAAAAACAAGGAAATTAGATCAAACAATTTACAATCATTGAAAAATGGTTATAATTTTGAATGGTATCCTACAACAAGGGTTAGATAAAATTCACTCAAAATTTATTCATAACCTCAGAAGCAATTTTTGTATTATTAAATGGATAATTGGTATGAAAATTCATCCTGGATTTCAAGAAACAATCACAAAAAACATATTTATAGGATAGAATAATTAAAAAAATTATAGGATCAAATAAACTGAAACACCATTAATTGAGGATGATGGTAATAAAAATATAGAGGATAGATATTTCCAAACACAACCATTTACATCAAAAACATCCTAATAGTAAATGGAATCTAATTGGTCTTTTTAAGAAAAATATTCATTGTATAGGATAGGATAAATTAATATTTTATTTTTAATGGCCATAAAAAAAGTCATTGTATATCAAATTTCTCAAAGAGATTGGTAACAAAATATTAATTATTCTAATGTGTCCAAGAGTATGTTTAGTGCAGAATAGGTTTCCCTTCATAACACAAAAAAAACCTAAAATATTATTGTATATAATATCCATTAAAATATTATGCACTATGAATAATTTAACTTTTACTATTTATTTATTTATTCATAGAGCTTAAATAAAAATCATTCCTCACTCCATCTAATATTTATATAGATTTCGGGACTCATTCATATGAGAGTAATCATGTAATTTTCTAAAGATTGATAATATATCTAGGGGAGTTTTGAAATATTTTATTGAAATAGTGTTGGAATTTATTTTCCCTTCATAATTTCATATGTAGAATATAGAGGAAGGGTGAGGTAACTCACAAGAACATATTTTTCTTAATAATCATTTTTTAATAACTAAAAATACAAATATGAATGTTCATATAGGGATATTTTTAATATAATCTAATGATTATATCATTCACTTTAATATTTATAGTTAAATGAAATTATCTCCTAATGAGAATTATTTTTCCACACTTTACTATTATAAAATCCATGCCTTTCACTAAGGTAAAATAGATTTTTAAAATAAATTTAAATTTGTAAACATACCCATGTATTTAAAATATTTTATCAAAAGTAAAAATATTTATGAAAGAATGTTTGAAGAAGAACTGGGTGATTGTGATAATGAATTAACTAAGGAATGATATGATGGTTTTGATTAATTATTTAAATATAATAATAAAACTAATTATTTTCTACATTTCATGTAGATTTGGCATGTTATTGATGAAAATTTTTACATTCATTGATATGCCCTCTTGAATTATAATTTAAATTTTTTTTATCAAATACAAAATATGTTTTATTTAATAGATGATAACAGGTTTCCATTAATCATAGTAAATATATTAATCATAAATCAATAAATTATATTATTAAACATTTTCAATCAAAATATTCTTAAGTAATTTTTATATTGAGTGATATCTCTAAAATGGAACCAAAATTTTATATATGAAAAAATTTATTTCAATATAAATATATATTAGTAAGGCTACCTCAAAGGAAAATAAACCCCACAT
The DNA here is from genome assembly GCA_963277665.1 of Viscum album. Classification (NCBI taxonomy): domain Eukaryota; kingdom Viridiplantae; phylum Streptophyta; class Magnoliopsida; order Santalales; family Viscaceae; genus Viscum; species Viscum album. The sequence goes on along the minus strand of OY728133.1, from coordinate 480,032,965 downwards.
TATTTGTTTTTTTAGAAAAATTGGACGTGTTTATTCACACAATATTAATTTACGGAATTATTGATTCTTAATGTGTATGTCACAAAAAATATAATTGAAAATAAATTTAGTCCTAATTTTATAGATAACATGAAAAATAAATTTTACCAGTAAATATTAAATATTCTTTTAGGTTGTACAAATATTATAGGAAACTAAACTATATTAAATGAAAAAATTATTTTCCCATACCTTTTATTGAAAAAATTACTATATATGATGGTTTATAATTATTTCTTTTCTGAGTTTTAAAATTATTGTCAAGTCCCCATTACATTAGATGACACGTATTAAACAACATTCAACATCACATTTGGAACATTCATGAAAAGGAGAATTATTTTAATGTTATAAAATACAATGGATATATTTCAATAATTTATTCTTAGTATATTTCTAATTTTATTGAGGAATGATTAAAAAATTTTCTTCTTTACTTCAGTATATTTTTCATATCATTTGATAATTATAACCGAATTTTTAAAAATTGATATAAAAATTTATTTAAGGGAAATTATTTCTAATCATTGTTATATTTACTAACACATTTTATAAAGGATTAGTTTAAAAAAAGGTTATTTTCAAACATAAAATTAATACTGAAAACATAATGATAGCATAAATACCTCCTCTCTATAACATATTTTTTATGACATGTGATTTCATTTTTATTCCATGTGGGGTTTTATAAGATTTGAATAATATTTGATAAAAAATATTTTATTACTCATGTCTCAGCTAAAAAAAAGGATGTAACATCATTTTTTATGATTCATAGAGGGTGATATTTTATATGATATAGAGAGAAATTAAAACACCTACCCCGATTTTTTGGCCACCATGTTGTAAATATAGTGCCTATAAAAATGATGTAATGCTGGGAAGGGAGGTTAAATCAGTGTTAATATTTTATTATTTATTCTAGAAATTAACCTCCTTGATTTTTTAGAATCCAGAATCACTAACACATTAAATCACACACTATGTTTCACATAAAAGAATCATATCACAAGGAACATGATATTTTTAAAAGGCTGATCCCAATGTGGGTGTATACTTCTTACTATGTTTGGGTAAAGTCTGAGATAAAGGGGACCCACTAATAATCTAAAGTGAATAAAATTAGAAAAACTGTTAAAAATCATTTAATGTATCATAATATGATTAAAATATCTTGACAGGTTATTTATACTTTATCCTACATATTTATAATAGGAATAGAAAAAACGAATTAGAAATATAACTTTATTAATAGGATTACTCTATAACAACATTCAGCCTTCATCTCAAATTTTTTATTTATCTATAATAAACACATTATAAATTATAATAAACCAACAGACACTATAAGGGATAAATACCTATCTTTTTATCACATCATTAAGTTCTTCAAAATTCAGACCATATGATGGATCAGAACATTTGTCATGCCAAGTAATTGTCCAACATTTCATTCCAAAATAGTAATGTTTATAAATATTATGGCTAGTCCTTAAACATTGCGACCTTTTGGATTTTGGGTTCTTCTTACACCATGAAATTATCTTCTAGAATCACCACACTTCTCTTCGACTCAACAAATTTTTATAACATCTAGGTTATCTACTGATACTTTCATCAATATCTTCTTCATCACTTATTTTAAAATTATATAATCTACATTTAATTATTATTATTTTATTAATGAATCAACTGAAGCTTCATAAATTTGACTTAAAATTTTAAACTCTAGCTTACACAATTCATAGTCGATCACCTTCAGTGCATCCAAGAATTTTATAATATAATTTTCTAAGGATTAGATAATGATAATGTTATCCCTATTTTAATATTGAAATAATCTTGGATATAATCATGGATTATGAATCATGATACATATATATTGAATTAAAACTCAATACCCTCACACTCATGTTTCAAACTATATAGTTAGTTTAGACAATAAATCATTCTCAATGGCCATATATCCCAATGTTCAATAATTTTCCAAACAAATCATTCACACAATTCTCCTTCTGTATCCCATGAATTCAACCATATATACAATACTCATACTACATAAACATCAACATAATCTTTTTGTTTTAGAATATATTCCCCAATACATCATAAAAAATTAATTAATGCAATGTTACACAATACCTTATCTTCCATTGTTTTTTTACCATCCTTTTCTGATTAAATTATCTCCAATTTTATTTGGATTGGTCAATTATACATTCAAAACTCTCACACGGTCATAGTTTCATCAACAAAATGTATATGGATTATTAACTACTCTTTCTTCCAAAATCATCCTGCATGATATTTCCCATCTCATTAATTCTTTATCTAAACATAATACCTTATTCATAAGTCACCTCTTTCTATAATTTTCTTCAAACTGCATCAACCTTCTCAATTTTTTTTATAAATTAAACATTTATCATTTTAACACAACTCAGATCACAATATTTCTCATAAAATAATTCATCATGTTTACTTTTGGAACTACCTTTTCATCAAGTTATTTATTTCAACATCTAAAAATTATTCTAATTATCTAGGATTTATCTTATTAGATTTTAATATCCATGGATTTGAACATCAATTAAACAATTGGTTAAAATGTATACTTTTAGAAAAAAAAATTTCAAAACTAAATAATGTATTTTTACATGCCTTTAATAATTATATTACCTATAATCACAATTAAATCTCAAACCAACATGATATTTGTTACTTTGAAAGATCAGCATAGCATCATTCGATTTAATCTTTCAAATTCACTTTATAGAACCTTTTTAACATCTCAAACTGATAAAAATTATGTAAATTTTGTGTTTTAATTATATATTCATTGAAATCTAATTAATATAATTGAATACATTAAAAATTGACACTAATATTACACAACTATAGAGTACTAGTAGATCTAATGTCACATAATTCCTATTATTCTTCTTTTATAGATGAAGATCAATATTCCTCTACTCAAACATGCATAGAGTTAATATTTTGAATCATAAATGTACCATTCAAACCATGGTAGGATGGATCTCGTGATTCTTATAAATATTAACTTTCAATCTTTTATGACCTTTAATCATCAAAAAAAGGTGGATCAAACTCTATAGATGTATCTTTTAATTGGAATGCATGTTAAGCTCTTGAATACAGAATCAAGAATCATTCTAAACATTTATTTTTCATTCTATTACCATTAACTTCTTCTACCTCAAAATATATCATCTTGATTTAGACATCTAGATTCAGAGACTAAACATTCAATGAATTCTAAAAAATATTCTCACACACACCATCAATGATATATCAAGAACATTATCACTAATTAGGGTTATAAAAATAAAAGAAAACATTAATAATTCCATGGATTCATTAATATCATGCTACTGATATTTTTTAAATTTGAAAAAACATATTTTCATACATTACTAAATATTAGTTTCATGAAACACACTACTAGATAAAGAAATGTTTTTGAGAAATATATTCCTCAGTGATAGTGAATTTTTTTTAGTGATTTTTATGTTCTCTCACTTAATCATACCACATATCTTTTGTCCCCTTTTTTACAATATTAATATAATAATATTCAAAAAAATACCATGTAACTTTATACTATAATTTTTGTCTACTTCCCTCCAAAATTATTAATAAAATCAAAATGATATTGGGGTATCTCATTTATTCTATAAGTAATTTGGAATGGTTAAACACGAATTTTCATTCTTAAGACTTAAAATATATCTCTTGTTATATATTTATTAGTAATATCCATAATAAAATATTTTTTAAAATACACTCATTCCTCACATCTCTATTTGAAACATTGTTCTTGATGAAATGATAATTAATATTAATATGTTTAGAAAAGTCACTTACCATCTATCTTCGGTGAAAGATAATGACAATATCCTATCATCTGAAGCTACCATTTATAATCATGTTGTCAGTTATTTTGAAAAAAAATTAATGGTCCTCATATTAACATGAACATTCTCCCTGGGAACATCATGAGTTTGGTCAATGAAGAAGTAAATCATTCTCTCTAAACTGCTCCCCTAGACCATGAAATCAAAACCATGGTCTTCAGTCTGAATCCTGACAGTGCTCCTGGTCCTGATGGCTTCAATAATGGTTTTTTCAATAGCATTGGGAGGTAGTCCACACTAATGTCTACAAACCTGTTAAATAATATTTCAAGACTGGCTCTCTTCCATATGGTCTAAATTCTCAATTCCTCACCTTAATTCCAAAGGTGACCAATGCCTCTGAAATCCATCTTTTTAGAACCATTACTCTAATCAACTCTATTTATAAAATCATTACTAAGCTTCTTTCTAATAGACATTCTTATCTATGTAAAAAAATTATTTGATGTAATCAGTTAGGTTTCATCAAAGTTAGATCCATTCAGAAATGCATTTGTCTTACTTCGGAATGCACCAACTCTCTAAAAAAAGTCTCCTGAGGGGGAAACATTTCCATTAAGAATGATGTTAGGAAGGATTTTGATAATATTGACTAGTCTCTAATTTTCAAAGTTCTCAAATATTTTGGCATTAATGATATCCTCATTAGTCGGATTCACTCTCTCTTCAACTCTGCCTTAATCTCAATTCATGTTTATGGATCTCCCAAGGGATATTTGAAATTCTTTAAAGGAGTTCGTCAAGGTGGTCCTCTCTCTGCCATTATCTTTCCCAGTTCAGAAGACTACCTTTGTAGATTGCTCTCCTCTCTTGGTCATCAATGTAAACTTAAACTCATCTTAGTATCTAAGAATCTAGCTGTCCCAACCCATATTCTCTATGTCGATTACATAATCCCTTTCCTCAATGGAAGAAAACAGAACATCATTAAACTTAAAAAAGTCATATCCCACTATGAGAATGTTTTGGGTCAAACCATCAGTTGGAATAAATCCTTTATTTTCATTGTGAAATTATCCCCCCTCTCTTAGAAAGGTCACATTATAGAAAATATGGGCATAAAAAAGATTCATTTCCTTTCACTTATCTGGGAGTTACTATTTTTTGATGTTGGCCTAAAGCTATTTTTTTAATGTTGTTGTTGATCAGGTGATTAACCAAATTACTACCTGGAGAGCGAAATCCCTGTCCCTAGCTGGCATGATTTGACTTTTGAAATCGACCATTATCACCAAATTGGTTTATTCCCTCATGATCTAAAAATGGCCTCTTAGTCTTCTCAATAGAATCATTATGTATATTATAAATTTAGTATGGACTGGTAGCATCATTGGGTGAAAACTGGTTACTATTCCCTGGTCAACCTAATGCACCCCTCTTGAGAAGGGTGGCCTTGATATTAAAAATCTGAAATTGTTCAATGAGGCCCTCCAAGCTAGGCTCACTTGGAGAATGATCAATAATACCTCTGACTCCCTTGATTTCCTTAGAAATAAATTTCTTATGAGGTTAAATTATGGGAATATAAACTATGTACAATATTGTCTTTGGCCCACTTTAAGAAACTTGTTTGTCCGTATCATGAATAACTCTAGATGGTTGGTCAGCCTGGACTCCACCATTCATTATTGGCTGGATAACTGGACTAGCTCCCATCTTATCTCCATGATTCCTCATAATACTTCCCCTGATAGCATTAACTGCACTATAAAGGAAGTGATGGAATCCAGAACCCTAGAGCTCCCTGACTCTATCATGCAGGTGGTTGATGGTTACCGTTTCTCTAATGATGATGACATTCTGGTTTGGGAACCGGCTCATAATGGTGTTCTTCACTCAAAAAAAATTCAATCATTGTTTCGCGAACTTGGAATATGCCTTTTCTTGGTTGAAGTTTTTTGATAAACCTTTGATTAAACCTTCTAGTCTCAATCTTATTTTGTGATTGGTGCAAAATCGTATCCCTACTGAGACTTGTCTCTAATATTTTGGAATTCATCACTGTTCTAAATACCCTCTTTGTCATCAACATTGAGAGGATATAAAACATCTATTTTTAACTTGTGATATGAATTTTTCTATGTGGAATTTTATTTCTATCATCTTTTATTACAGGTGGCCTTCTTTTGAAAATATTCTCTTCTAGGTATAGCATTGTGTGAAGCTCAACTTCACACCACAATTCAAAAACCTCTTTCTATCTGCTATGGCGGAGCTTCTACACATTATCTGGTATGATAGAAGTACCATTATTCACAATAATCACTCGCCCAATCTCATTGCAGGACATACGAGAATCATGATTGCCATTAACGATGATTCCTCGATCCAGAAAGATAATTGTGACAACTCGATCGGTGACTTCATGATCTTGCGACGTCTGAAGATTGAAGGCATTATTCCTCATCCAAAACGCTTTCTTTAGGTCTTCTGCAAAGCCTCGCTACTTTTATGGATCAAGATCAATGTAGATGGAGCTTCCAAAGTAAATCTAGACCCTGTGGGTTGTGGAGCAATCTCAGAGACTTCAAAGGTCACTACCATGGTTGTTTCTATGGAAGTTTCAGGGTCACCTCCTCCCTTGAAGCTGGGATGTTGGCTCTCATCCATGTCATCCTTTTTGTCAAGTATAAAGGCTGGAACAACATCTAGATCAAATGTGACTTCACCACCATTGTTAAAGAAATTTAGAATGGGGGAATTCACCACTCCTGGCCCCATACTTCGAGTTGGATGATCTCCCTGAACTCGCTTTTGGAAATCAGATATATTGCCACCCATGCCTATAGTGAAGCTAATATGGTGGCATATGGTCTTTCCAACTAGGGGATCAGCCAGGACCTTACGTGGTCTGATGATTTTCCAGATGAACTCCTACCTCTCGTTAATGATGATTGTAATAAAATTCCCTCTTTCAGACTCTTGTAATTTTATTGCTTGTCTTTAATAAATTCTATCTTCGTCATTGACCAGGACATTGCCTTAAAAAATGCTTAGATCTGGAGCTTCAAATTATATTTTTGGAAAGACCAATTTCACTTTGATCATAATAAGTAATTTTCAATTGTTTTTCAATTTTCACCAATAAGTCATATAGATTCACTTTCATCCAAGACATTTCTACACATCTATATGTTGTAGAAACATAATTGAAATTAGTTTCCATCAAGGTTACAAAATTTTTTTTATATTCAATCTCACATAACGTTATCTCAAACAGAGAGATCCTACTAATATTAATTATATATAATTACAATATTTAACCAAATATATATTAATGAATCCTTCATGATAAATTATTTAATTATTTTATATATCTAAAAGTAACTCGAAGATCATTTGATGTAAATTAAAATTTTATTAGTACCTGACATGAGTGATTCCATCAGATCACATTCATATCGAGAGCACAATGTTAATTCATAAACAATATATTATCCTGATTTGGTAAGATAATAAAATAATATAATCATTTTTTTAAGTCATTATCATTCATACATTTTTATATTTTACCTTTTTCCATCTTAACACCGACATTCATTGGTGTTTGTACTTCTATAGAATCTCCCATGAATAACTCCTTCAACAATTCATTGGAATATTACTCCCAATATAACAATAAATAATTTTCATTTTATTGAACTACTAATCCCCTAAATAAACTTATCTCTCTAAGAATTGACATCTCAAAATGATTTTTTTAAATTCCACACAATAATACTCATTATCACCTATAATAAATATAGAATAGATATAAATAATAAAAAATATAGTACATGTTCTCATATCCATCAAAAATATGTCACAATCCACATTTCCTCAAGAAAATTAAAATTTGTTTTCAGTAACTATGAATTTTTGATTTCATGTTTTCATAGGCATTTTGACCCATATGAATATTTTATTATTCTTTACACCATGGTTCCATTACTATTAAGATATATATACTTCAATTTTCTCAAAAAATATTATCTCAACTTTCTCTATTCAAAAAATCTATATCCATTTGATTGATTATATAATTTATGTATCCTGAAATATCTAAAAACATCGTTTTAACTTTTTTTCTTATAATGGGTGATTTTTATTCTATTTCAATAGTTTCTAAAAAAGAATAAACATTATAATCCAAGGGTCGGGTTTCACGAATTCTCAACTTATCATTAATATTATTTCTAAATACTCATATGGTTCCATTAATATTCATCCCTTCATGCTTTGGTAAAAGAGCCCATGTTTTGATATTTTCAATTTTGTATAGATTTTCATTCCTAAAATTTATCCACTCATCATATTTTACATCCTCATAAACCCATTATTGTTAAGCCTAGGATATACGAGTTATTTAACATTCATGTGTAAGTTTTATATTAGTCCTTGCCAAGGAATCCTAATTTCAATGTTTTTAATGTTTCACATGATTTTATAGCTTCTCATTATTATCCTTATAGTTTAAATAGCATTATCATCATCACTAGACTAATCATAGAAAGTATTAACTTGGTTAGGCAATTATTATCTTCCATTTCACTACCTTTTTCAAAAAAAATTATATTACCTTCCTTTATTTCAACAAATTATTATTTACACATCTTTTTTAAGATGATCTTATTTCAATGACTTCTAAAAAATATAAATAATCTCAGTTATGAATCTCTTTGTTCCATCATGTGTATATTCTATCATTGGGTGTATACCTTATAAAAAATCATTCCTAAAAATTTTCCTCAAACATTCCCAAATACTAATGTATTATCTTCAATAAACATGGACCCCCAAAAATTTTGAAATAATTCACTACAGGATTCCCCTTATAACATATTTTACAAAGAGGCATATTTTTTTCCATCCCCAAAAAAAATATTTTCTAAATGTGAAATAGATCACTTACATATTTTTTCTATAATTTCATTGATTGTTTAAATTCAACAATCGTAGTTCCTCCTAACCCAACTAAAAACCCCATCTTCTATTAAAAAACTCCATTTTGGGGTGTATTAGGATCAAATTATTGATGTTTAATCTCTCTCATAGGCACACAAGGATATATATATATATATATATAGGATTAAAAAAAATAATGAACTTATTTCCGTTATCAGTTTTCAAATTCATAATATAACCACACCCAATTATTTCTAAATATTACCTTTGAATTTTCTATACACACACACATTCATATTGTTACTTTATAAAAATCACATTATTCATCATAAAAAAATAATCAGTTGAACTTATAAATTAAAAATCACTATTGGTAGATTGATTCCTCACTAATAAATATTATTTATAGTGAATTGTTCAAGAGGTCTATTGAATTGAATATATACCATTTTTTACTTTTGTGTACCATTCTACCCTTTTGGAATGTTTCATAGATGACATATAATTATCTATGTATTATGGGTGAATCTCTCAACATATTTTCCACTGATATTATTTTTCTTATCCTATCATTAAGGTGGCCATTTATTATATTCCATAATTTATATCCATCATTAGGGATTAGATAAAAAGAGTTTCTTTGACTACCAATTTGGAACATGTTTCTACTTGTTCTATATTCTTAATTAACAATTCATACATATTTTGATCAATTTATGATACAGTAGGTTTTAATAAAACAATATTTATTCACATCAACATAATTTTTTCTAACACTCAATATGGTTTTTAGGGATTAATAACAAATATAACATCTTGAATAAATGAACACTAACATTTTTATTGATTTTGGAAACACAGAGAACACAACACACAAAAGATGACTCATAGTGGTATGAAGTAATGGAGCGCCAAGATATAATTAATAAAAAATTTGATGCCATCAGATAGAAAAGATCTTAATTTAAGGAAGAATGATACATTTTGGTTTTGGAAAGTCTAAGATTCCATGAATTAGGAAACCTTATTTCCCTCTCACCATGTGTGAGTGATCTCTATATGGGTGCCCATGATCTTTTTATATATTTGGATATAATATTTTATGGTCAAGGGAAAACATCTAGTTAAAAGAATAGCTTTATAGAGGATCAAGGAATCCATTTCCACTACCTCCAGGTTGATAAGTATTTTCTCACTTAACTCTAACCCCGTAATCATCAATGTTTCCTCAGCCTAAATAACATCACCTCAACTTTAAAAGTACAAGAATGCAGTGATGACAGATATATCTTTCGTAAATTTGTTTAAACCTGCATCATACTATTTATTGTTCTTAAATATTTTTATACCTCATATCCTATGAGAATTATATAAAACATCATGTATCAATGAATTATTTTTCCTAATAGATTTTAGATAAAATTCAATGATTATGGATAATTATTCCATATATTTTCTTAAAAATATATTACTTCCTTAAAGATAAATAAAATACACGAGATAAATAGTCATAAGTTTTTTACAAAAATTAAATTGTTGTCCACATATTTCATATATTTCTTCCATATAACTAATTATGTTTTTAAGTAGTAACACAAGACAATCTTTTAGAAAAATCATTCATATTCTTATCATTCTTCCTATTATTCGTAGAGTTTCTTATGTTAATTTTAGTGTTTCTCCCCCAAAATTCATGGCTACACAAGGTAAGAGAAATTTTACAACAATATTAAGAGGTTTTATTCCAAAAATATACCACAACACCAACAATAGCCTTTAAACATGGTCATTCCAAATTAATATAAATATGGTTTTGAATGTTCTTTTGTTCTCATAGAACATAATGAGAATCTATTTTCCTCCTTTTAAGAAATTATTTACTCCAAATGGTTCCTCAAACTACACATAACATAATATTGGGGAATTAATAACTTATCTCAGCTCATGGAAGCACAATTTTAATTTTGGAATATGCATTTTTAGTTAAAATAATTTTAGTAACCGTAGATAAAGTAGGATTACATTATTCTTACATCTCCTAGACAATTTTCTTAGTAGTTTTATATTATTCAAAATTAACATCTATAACTTATTTAAAATATTCAATCATCATATTTATAGTATTTTTAGGTCTAAGACACAATTATTGTGTCATAATAAAACTATATTCTTTTATAGAAATTTATTTTCCCTGTTCTCTTAACATCATATCCTGAAATACAATTCATAACATAAGATTACTAATATATTCAACATAATCATATTTAACATTGAAAATTTCTCCTTCAACCTATTTTATCTTCTCATCCACTATTTTTAGTAGCTTAAATTCTTTCTTACCTTGAGCATTTTGACAGATAAATTCAATAACATAATCTCTCAATATGTTCTAAATATATGTTTCCTCACATTATTCACCATCTTCACCATGACATTATATTTATTCATGTTTTCCCATATGAGAATTTTTTTTCCTACAATTTTCAAGATCCACTTTTTCAAATTTAATATTTTAAGTGTATTATTCTTCCACTTATTTTTTTAGTATGAGATTTATTTAATTTATAATAAACAGTTTCTGGACATAAATTATTTTCTTATATTTTATAGAAGTTTTACGTGAAAATTATTCCAAAATATTTATTTATTTTCATATCGATTAGACTCAGAAATATTATTCTACTATCATTAAAAAATATTCCAATTCTTCCAAATTTTAAAATATTTAGTGCAAGTTCAAATTTCTACTTACTAATTTATTTTCTAAAGATCATAGAGATAAGAGATGTGAATCTATTATACTTTTAATCATTTTCATCCTTGTATTTAGATTCATTAGAGTACCCATATTCCTTTTATTTTATTTAAATATTTTTCATAGATTTGAATTCCATCTATTCTTTATTATTATTATTATTATTATATTGGATATTTATTATTCTCGTAGTTAACAAGTGTATATGTAACTCATCAGGAGATAAATTATCATTTTATTCCAAAGCATACATTTTATGGTAAAACTAGTTAAGGATGTTTCTCATAAAATTCTAAATAATATTAAAATATTCAAATATATATCTGAAACCACTAATGTTACTAACAATTTAACTCACTCTTGTGAAATATTCATCAAAAGTTTATTCATTTTCAAACTTCACAGATTAAAAATGTACCCTCTATGTATTTAACGTTGATTCCTTTATATTGAAATTAACTTCATGAATAATTCCCTTTTTTATAGCCACAGATATATTTAATACATAAAAATTACATCTTATTGCATAAAAAATCATTACATATGATAACGACCAAAGATGAAATAATACAGCTCTTTTATATTCAGAAACATGGAAACAGAATCTTCTTGTTGATAGGATATACACATAGTCTCTTTCATAATTACATCACAACTAGTACACATCATAGAAATATAATTCTTACTATATTTGCGAACTAATTCATAATAAAGTATGAGTTCAAATGCTCTGTAAGGGTAAAATAATCCATGGTCACATATTAATAACATGAGATTAAGGGTATAAGAACATGATATTAACATTTAAAAACCATCACCTACATGTGATAGATAATAATTCAGACACAATGAATTCATTTTGGAAGATCAAGAGACATTAGTCATAAAGTAATCAAATAACATAATCTAAGAGATTATAACATTGGAATAAGACAAATTTTTGGTATACACATTAGAGAATAAGTTCATTTCATTATTAGTTAAGGAACACTCCTAAGACTATCATAATGGATTGGGTTCACTTCGTATACCAAATTAGTAGTCATGGTTAACTCTAAATACTATCATAGAGGATAGATACCTTTACTGGACTTTGTTCATTCAAAATTCTACTCTTGTTTATCTCATGAGATATCTATCATTGCCTAATGTATTGGAAGGCTATATAATTCAAATCCCACCCATCACATAATAAACATAATACACGTGAGATCCAAAAGATAATAAAAAATTAATTATATCTTATACTATGAAATTTCAATGGGTTTCTTAAACATTTCATCATAGCTTAACCCATGGAAAATAAATGTGTATCATAAAAAATTCATCTTAACAGAACCCTTTGATAAGAGACATGTTTCATAAACATATCTCTATTATAATAATAACCCATATAGGGAAATAATAAGGATGGTATCATTGGATAATATCCCTTGAAAAATTTTAAAAACATTAAATGATGTCATCATAGATGTGAATTTTCATTATAATATCACTTGGAACATATCATACTAAAAATGACCTATTCTATTTCAAATCAATTATTTAAAATGATAAAATTAAAAAAAATTATTAAAAAAACAATTCATTGAAGAGACCTCAAATAATTATAAATTAATATTCAAATAATAAAGAGGTCATGATGGTTTTAAATTTAATTCATTCTATATAAGATAAATGACATTATTTCATTCATACTTGTAAATAAAAGTAAAAAAAGTTCATAATTCAAAAAAATAAAAGAATATTCCATTTATAATTCTTTTTTCAATTAAAAAATTTGTAAAAATGAATTAAAAAGTAATTTTAAAATAGAAATATAATTTTTGAAAACACTTGTAGAAAAATTGGACATGGAAGGAAAACGAATTTCGACCAATGAGTGAAATAATGTCTGTTTTCTTCAAAAAAAATTATTTGGTATCTTTAGTGCATAAAGAGAGTAAAATGAAGTGAAACATTTAACATATATAAATAAAAAAATGGGGGGGTAAATTATTTGGATTATTTAGAGATATGTTGTAAAATTTCATCATTGTAACATAACCATATACAATTATGAGAAATAATTAAATAGTAAAATAAAACCCTTACTTCATGTTACATTTGTTTCTAAAGTGCTTTAAAATCATGTATAATAAAATTAAATTTAACATAATTATAAATAATAGTATTTAAAATAATTATAATTTCTTATAATATCTAGTTGTAACATTTCACCACCCATATATTAATTATTCCATTTTTAAGTTATTTTTTTTGGGTGTTCGATATTTCATTTTTTATTAGAATCTTTGTTAAGTAGTCTGGGTACTCATAATTTGAACCTAATTCAATAATCTCTATATTTTTAATAATTATATATTCATAATAAACATTAATTATATATATATATAATATCATAATTAAAATATAGATATTGAATAATTAATTACACCGTTCATGGGGAAAATCTTCCTTAAAAACGCGTCGATGTTTTTTTACATTTCAATGGATGAATGAAAGAAAGGTATATAATAATTCACATTTATAGTATCATTATTATATCACATTCAACATAAATATTTATAAATTCAATATTTATTACCCACCATATAAATAAGGAACAAAAAATGAATCACATTACTTTTTGGAGGTGGTAGTCCACACGCACCCACGAGCGGAGTTGTCAATTTCCAACGGATTGGAAGGTTATAGGGTAGTTATGATATAATAATACTATAAAAATAATTATATCATAAACATAATATATTTAAATTAGTCACTCCATAATACCCATCCATAAAATATGGTCATGAAAAATGAATTGTATCCTAATGTGAAGATGGTAAGTCATGCGTAAGAACGAGTGATACATTGACTTCTCATATAATGGGATAGAGGGTAGATAATGGTCAATTAATAATGATAATAAGATTTAGTAATTTTTTATAATATAAAACTTATTTTTTTATGATAAATACAAAATATTTATATGATATAAAATAAACAGATAAAAATCAAAGTGACTATTAATGGTGATCGACTCTTCCTTGAAATAACTTCATTAGATATTTACTTAAGGACCCTAGTTTTTGTCCATTGGGGATACCAAAACCACTATAATTTTAATATAATATTTTATAAGTTAATTATTTTTTTAACGAGATATATAGATCAATGTGGTGCAAATAAGGGAATAGTGGGGTGTCCTTCTAAAAGGGAGGGAGAAGACACACTTGGAATTTCATATAAGATTAAAATATAATAAAATAATTCTATAGAAAATGATTAAAAAGGAAATTAATTAAATTTAAAAAATATTTAAATGTATAATTAATATGTTATAATGAAATTTATATAGGTTCTGAGTCATTTTAATCCTAAGATGTTTTATTAACCACTTCATTAGTCATTGTTTACCACCAAAATGGTAAAATCTATATCAATATTGAAGTGTTGTGAATGTTACCATAAATGGGA
Source organism: Viscum album (assembly GCA_963277665.1). Classification (NCBI taxonomy): domain Eukaryota; kingdom Viridiplantae; phylum Streptophyta; class Magnoliopsida; order Santalales; family Viscaceae; genus Viscum; species Viscum album. The sequence goes on along the minus strand of OY728133.1, from coordinate 480,017,890 downwards.
AAATAGATCATAAATGAACCATTTATGCAATTTTGAACCATATTACAATAATGTGGTTGGATATAATATTTTTATGAATTTATTACCAGTAAATAAAGTATTAATTATTATTAAATATTATTAATGTAAAATTTGGAACCATTTATTTAATTCGATTTTAAATATAGAAATATAAATATGCAATTAAAATATAATATTTTCAAGAATACTTATTATTTAATATTTATCTAAAAAAATTGGGTAATGATATAAATCACTCAATTTTTATTAATTTTAATGTTTTAATTATAATTTATTTTCATTCTATTAATTGAAAAAATATAGTTTCATTGTGGAATAAACATTTATGGTAATTTTATAATTATTAAAAATTAAAAATAAATTACCATCCTAAATGTAATTTATTTAATCAAAAATAAACATTAATATTTATTCATAACATTCTTTATTCTCTATGTGAATACAAAATTGATTTTTAAAAGTAATAGGGATACATTTTGAATTTGTCTTTCATAACTAGATACTTAGGTCATATTCAATTAAATATGGAACCAAGTGGAAATATATTAGATAAATGCATTAAAATGGTCAAAATAAATTCATAAAATTGGATATTTTTTTAAATATGTTTTTAAAAATTATCCTAACATTTTAACCCTGGTTAATTCATTTTATCCTTGGAAATGTGAAAAAAGATCAATATGATTATTATTCATATTGAATAAAAAATGTGACCAATTTACCAAAATGGATCATCCTAATTCTAAATATATAAAACCATTTTAGTGATTAAATTTCTATAATTTATAGATGTATAATTTAAAATAACAGAACAAAACTAGACAAAAATAACTTTTTAGAAAAATATTTTTATACATTTCTCAGAAATTTTTTTTATCTCATTCCTAGAAAAAATATTATATGAAATATAAAAATTTTATTTAATATATAATATATAAATTTAGTTAAAAAATTATGTAATAGTGATTAATTTAATTTTTTAAAATAAAAAATCATTTCATGTATAAAAACATTTTCTTTTAAAAAACATATTTACTTATAGATGATTTGTATTTCCAATTTTAATTTATCAATAACGAATGAATTTATTTTTTTGAATAAATAAACAAAAAAATTTATAATTTAGTTTTTCATATTTATACCCACCAATTTATATTATAGGTTATAAAAGTATAGTACATTATGATTTATTTAGAATCATTATTTCATGTATTGGAAAATATATAAAATGAATTCCACTATAAAAATTTATTCACATTAATACAACAAAATTGATGATATCATTGTTTCAATACATCAATGGGTTCCCATGTTCCTTCGTTAAATTTTTATTTCTTCCAAATAACATTAAAAATTTGTGTAGTCTTGTTTTATAGAACTTTATCTCTATGATACAATATTTTACATTTTTTTCTTTATAGGTGTAACACCCCGACCCCAAATGCCCATAGTCTATGTATTATTACGTATCATTAGCATGATCACAAAATATCATGTCTCGAAAGACCGATTAGTTTAGTATCCTTGGAAGTACTAGGTACATTCATAAGGTTTACATTACATCATAAAATGGAAAACGACAACAACATTATTTCCGTAGACGACACTGAGATCCCATAGACTATCCCTATAGATCAGTCATAATATACTTCTTCACATCTTGGAAAAAATAAATCATAGAAAGTGGTGAGCTCAGATTCTCAGTTAGGATAACAATATAGAAGAAACATTCATAAATATGCACAAATATTTAAGGCAATGTATAATACTAAAACAAAATCCTTTTAAACTTGAACATCATCATAAAATGGAATAGATAAAATCAAATAATGTCATTTACATATTCACATGGATTTTCTACCAGTCGAATAATCACATGCAATATCAAAAGTCGCTTTCATAATGATGGAATTCATAATTTTAGACTTTCATAACCATATAGTCGAGGCCTTGTGCCAAGACTACAAATATGATTTTTTCAAGGCCTTATGCCAGGACACTAGTTTTTCTCTTGAGACCTACTGATGCATCGAGGAGCTATATCGGGATCCACCCATCACTTACTAAATCCAATTCATTATTCATTTGAAAAGTTTGAAACATAATCTAAACATTCATATCAAAACTAGCATACAAAATGTCATCATTTTAACCACAACCCATGAATGGTATAAAAATATTTCATCCACAAACAAACATAACTCATTCATTATAATATAGAAGATTGTATTATAATAGATAAACCTCAATAGAAAATAATGATTTATGTTGACATATATGAAAATAATCATCTGATCTATTTGAGAGAAATATCCACCTTTTTCTTGATAATATTTAAAAGTCTCACTATTTATCAAGAAGCCATTTAAAATAGATTTTTGAATAAAATTGTCCCAGATGACATTGAAACTTTTAAAATGAATTTTAATTTTAAAACTTTAATTTCCATATAAATAAATCCTGAAAACATTTTTAAAACATGGACATTAATGATAATGATTTAGAACATTAAATCTTTAAAACATTTTAAAATGATATTTTAGTTAGAGTTCCTAACAAAAAGAGAGACACTTGAATAAAAATAATTGAGATAATCAAAACATTATAATATCATGGGAATAAAGGGATTCATGATATACTATGTCAAAGTACGTTATATAAACCACATAAAAGTGAATTGGCGTATGGAATCAAAAAGATCACAATGGAATGTAAATTGAGATGAAATAACTTAAAAAGACCGCATACTTAGGTTAAGGATAAATCAACGACATAATTATGTATGAAAAATATAAATACTCTAAATATTATTGGATATTCAGTGTAAATCAATCAGATTACATTCACATATATTCTTGTAAAAACAACACCTATAAATTGCATGTTTAACTCAATAAATAGAGATTGAGTTAAAATTACTCTTATCAAGTTCATATGGTTGACTTGAGAATTTTTCAATGGTGTGATTATGTGTGTCAAAAGTATATCCATATAATTGGGATTTTAAATTACTACACAAATTATAAATAGTGATTCCACACATAATCATGGTGTAAATTGATCAATGAAGTATGCGCAAAGCCGAATGAGTAGAAATTGAAATTTTAAATTCTATTAAAAAATTTGGTAACTTAAGAAACATAAATCCCATGAAAGATAGATCATAAGATGATGATGTAAATACTCATATATTAAATTATATTTCACAAATAATAAAATCATAGGGCAGTATATACACCACACAAAAGGAAATAGTGGCAATATTGCATGAATCTCACGGAAATAGGAAGTGAGATAAAAACCCTTACTTCATTGTAATCAGTCGAGTCATATGCCCAAAAGTTAATTACAACAAAATAAATCACAGAATACCATGAATATAAAGAGAATAATGATAATATATATATATATATATATCAAATTACAATACACAATACTCCACATTTAATAAATAAGTGGCAAACAATGGAAATCTCATGAAATTAAAAGTGATGTAAGAAACCCCTTACATTGTACTTTTCCTTGGTCGAAGGTAAGTTAAACTCTTTTATAATAGTTAAATAATTGTTATTAAATTATAAAAGAATCATATAAATTAATATGATCTTATATATGATTGTTTAATATTTCTTTGTAAATAACATTTTAGTATTATCGTCGTTTCGGGCGTTAACTGATTTTTTTCCTTTGTATGATTTGTTTTGTAAGTAGTGTTTATTGTGAATATGATGTATCTTATTCATATTCATAATTATATTAAATATTTTAACATTATTTTTAATCATCAAATGAAAATTATTCTTTAATGGATTATGATGTGGAATGAATCTCATCACATTCGTGGAGACGGTAATCTGTACGTACGCACGAGCGACAATATAATTATTTTGATATTAAAATAATATATAATTTGATGGTATATAATATATATAGAATCATGATCCTGTTATATTCATTATTTAAATCAATTATACACCATTATTATACTCATCCAAATAATAATGTGTTGAATGGCAATTACACCACAACGTGGAGACGGTGAGCCGTACGTACGCACGAATGGTGACATGTCATTCAAAGGATGGATAGAATATTGAATATGGTTGTACCATATTTAAAATAACATCACAGTATATAGATGATACTAGGGATATTATTTTAGAATGGATACAACAAAGAATGTGGAAGTGAATGAAGAAAGGAACTTGATAGAGGTGATAAAATATTTACCACTTCTTTGGGTTTTTCCTTTTGATTTGATCAAAAGGGATTCTTAGGATGTCTTTCTAAATAATTTAATACCTCTAGGATGAATGGAGGACTGTTGAGAGGTTATTTTTTCATTGTTTGGTATATTGAAATTGCTTTGAATGTGTGAATTAAAGGGAAGTGGGAGTGGCCTTTTATAAGTGGGGTGAGGGGAACCTTAGGAAAAGCTAGAAATATTATTTTATAATAAAATAATTCTTGGTTTATAGTGGATCCAAATTGATTTATTTAAATTATAAGGTAGTTATGTTTTGATAAACATTCATCCAATAGGTTTTAGATAGGTTTGGGTCACTATATTAACCTTTTCTTTTAAATTTTACTCTTATTCAAATATTTTGACATTTCCATGTCTCTTTGTATTTTTATATTATATAGTTAATAGACATACTATATACTTCCAAAAGAAACCCAAGAGGTTCATTAATGATAAACCTATCATTATATAAGACTTTTGGAAGAGCATTTGATTTTTAGGAATATAATATGAATTAATAATACAATATTAGTTTTAAATACTCTTTTATGTCATTTTTGACACTATGTGGTATTTTTTTTTCTAAATTTATAAAAACATTTTTACATCAAATAAAATTCATCAAACCATCCCTAAACTGTCATATTAACCTAGAAAATTAGTGGATGTCATAAAAAGTCTCAAATTACATTTATTTGGATATTTATAATATCAAATATTTTAATATTTTAATAATTAGGTAATTACTGCATCACCATTGTCTCATAAATAAATAAAATTATTTAAGGTCTAAAAAATATAAATAAAATACTATTATGTATTATATCTTTGTATCTTTTTAATGAATATTTATAATTGAATTTATCTTATGTATAACCCTATATTAAAAATAGATTATTTATTAAGCTTTGAATTTAACACATTTAACTCTTCTTTGAATTAAATAATAATAAATATCCTAATCTAATCAACGGGGACCTGAAGGATCATATTTTATTCCTAAGGTTTTCATTTCTAATTAAACTTATCCAATAGAATTAGGACATGTGTTAGGGTAATAATAATATCATTTTTACCCTTAATTACCCTATTTACTTTTAACCATGATAAATAAAAATCAAAATTTACTATTCATAAAAAATTATTTTTATCTTATTGAACCATATTTGATATAATGATATCAACTATCTCTCTCGGATTTTTGATATTCAATTCACAGAAGAGGTAAAATTTAGTTTTATTCAAATTTTCAAATTCTTCTAGGAGGTGGGAAAAAGATAGTTAAAAGTTCAATAAAATTTTTATATATATATAATTATTATAAATTGAATCCTATGAATTAAATTGAACTTATATAGGTGTTATGTATCTATTTTGACACAAATTAAATTTATATAAAATAAATAATTATTTAAAAAAATTAGGTTTTTAACTATAACTCAGTGTATTTTACTATTCATCAAAAATTTAAAGTGTTCAGAAAAATACAAAAAATTCACCCTAAGATAATTTCGATATTCCGAATCAAAAAATGAAGACCATTTTAAAAGATAAAATTTTCAAAATTTCAATAAGCAGGTATTACTATTCATGATGGCTAGTTTGATTGGTCACGGTGTGTTAGAATCTCAAAATTGTGGACAATGCAAGCTATTAAATTATTCACAGGGAAACGTACCGTGGAAGCTTGGGGTGTTACATGGTCCCCCCCTTTGGAAATTTCATCATCGCAATTTTTAAAACTGGGCTTTGGAATATAATTAAAAGTCACATATTGAAATAAGAGTCAATAAAACTGTTACTTTAAAAGAAAGAAAGAGAAGTACAAAGGTTACCCAAGATAACCCATACTAGGAATCCATGTCGGAAAACATGGATATGGAAGATAAAAAAACTGTCATGTTCTAATAGAGAGGGATATAAAACATGATTAAAAGAATTTTAACAATAAGAAAACCACAAACTTGTGATGGGACAAACAATCCTTAGTTTCCCGGTAGGAAAAGTAAACGGGAAATGTTTTTTTAAGATACACTTCATAAAGATGAGGAATTTATTTTTGAGATTGACTTGGAACATAAAGAGATATACATACTTTTTAAGTAGATTTTTATTCTTTAATAAATTTCCACCACTAACTCATTTTTTCAACGATGAGTATTCAAGACGACTTGGTCACACAGGAAGAGCTAGAATCATCTTCTAGGGAATCACATGATCCATAAAGGATAAAAAAATATTTACCTTGCCTTTAAAGATTAATCAAAACAAAAATGGTTATTAAAAGACCAGATGATCCCCCAAAATGATATTTCTTTAGATAAAGAAACACTAATCTTAAATTCAAAAATTAAACCAAAAATAACACAAAGTTAAATAAATACCATTCAATAAACAATTGTCCTTAAAATCCTTTAATATAATCCAATCAAAATTTAAAACCCAAAACCTAGAAGAATTTGGTTATGTAGTCTTCCACATTAAATTTTATCTCCAAATGACATCGACTACTCTTAATGTCATATACTTAATAGTAATTAATCTAATCACATATTCTCTATTATAGGTTAATCATTTCTATAAATAACCCAAATCACTATAAATCCACAATAAAAACATAGATAAAAATCCACCATTACTTCTCCAATGAAATTCCATAGTTTTCTATTTTCTTAAGGCATGTAGTGTTCCGAACAGAGCAAACATCTTCCAAAATTACATTTATCACTTAATCACCAAATCATTTCCTGGTACTAAGGGTATTCATTTGATAAGACATAACATCCCAAATCAACTTATTATTGATCAATAAAATTATTTAACTAAAAATAATTAGTCACACTGACCAGGGACTTCGCGTAGTCCAGTGGTAGGCAATAAATCCTAATCGCACTCTGGTTGTTGGTTCGATTCCCACAGCTTTATCTAAATCGATGGGTTATCACAATTTCTATGTGTTGTCCTTTTTCAAAAACTATATTTTATAACATTACCAAATGAGATAAATTCCTCATAACATAATTTGACTAAAAAATTTGTCTCATACCTTGAATTTTCATCCCAAAAATAAAATAACTTGTAATTGCATCAAACCCAATGATCATATAAAACCAAATGCATATTTATAACTATATCCACAAGAGAAAAGATAATTCTTCCTCAAATATCATGTTCACATGAAAAACTACAGGGTTACAAATACAAGAGAATATATTTTCAAAGTAATCCCATCAGAAACGAGCACATATACTTTTAAAAATTTCTCCCAACATTTATTTCCACATAGATTCTTCTTTGACCAGGAAAATATCCTATAGGATAGGGAAATCAGTAGGTTAATGGCCAGGTCCCCTACATTTACAAAAAGAAATGACTGTAAATGGGTTTTTGGAAACATTTTTATTTTATTCCATAGTACTCTTCATTTTTCCTCAGCAATTATTTACTTTATGTCCCTCTTTCCCACACATAAAGAATTTATTTGTTCCATTGAGACACTTGCCTAGGTGTCTCCTTCCATATTTCATGCATAATGGAAATTGAGTATTTTTTCTCCATGGTATCCATTGTTGTAGCTCTTATCATTCAACACCATTCTCTTCTTTGTTGAGTCTAATATTTGGTTAATATATATATTGTTGATCATGTTTTTGGAAAACAAATTTGGCATGAAAATTATATTTTTTACGCCTATAAACATTCCATTTTGTTTATCATTTCCACCACCGTTCCCACCTTGTACATCATGCTCAATGTTACAATGTCTTCCTTGAAATCCATCCATTGACTAAAACTAGAAAGTATTGTGTGAGCAATGGTAGTCATAAAATCATTTAGAGAATATCATGACACCATATTTTCAATTTGGAAAACCTTAGGATTAACCAATGTCATTTATTCTCATATTATATTAAAATCCTTCAAATTTGTTTTTAATGAAAATGTAAATTATCCTAATAATATCCCCAAGTAGTATCGTAACCAAGAGCACAACAAGGCCCATTATCGTTCTCCAGTTCCCATTCGAGTCTAGCTCAAAGTAGTGTTTTTGGGTTTTAAACCTAGGTACATCTGTGCCTAAGCCGCCTCTACCTGCTAATATCCAGATATGGATGTAATTCTTGGAAAAATCACAAAATCTATACAATAAGAAAATTTTAGGAAGTTCTTCTTTACTAATCCTCAAAGTCTATCTTAGGGAAATATGCACTAATCAGAGTTTATCTAAATATCGTTTCCATCGTTAGTACTAAAATTTCTCTGATACCAACTATAAAACCCCAACCCCAAAACGCAAAGTTGGTGCATTATTACGTATCTTTAGAATGATCACAAAAGATTAAGTCTTGAATGAATGATTAGTTTAGTAGCCTTGGGATTACTACATACATTCATATGGTTTACATTACATCATAAAATGGAAAACTAAAACAACATTGATTCCACATAAAACATTGAGATCAAATAGACTATACCTATATGCAAGTCATAATATAATTCTTCACATCTTGGGAAAAATAAAACATAGAAAGGGAAGAGATCAGATGCTCAGTAAGGATAGAAATATTACAGAAACATTCATAAATAAGCACAAACATTTAAAGAAATGTATAAGACTAAAAAACGCCTTTTAAACATGAACTTCACCATAATATGGAAAAGATAAAATCAAATAATTCCATTTACATATTCACATGGATAATGTACAAGTCTAATAATCGCATTCATTATCAATAGACACTTTCATAATGATGGAATCCATAATTCCAGACTTTTATAACCGCATAGTCAAGGCCTTGTGCCAAGACTACAAATAATATTTTGTCAAGGCCTTGTGCCAAGACACTAGTTTGTATTATGATACCTACCGATGCATCAAAGAGCTATAGAGGCCTCCAAACATCACTTACTAAGTACAATGCATTCCTCATATGAAAATTTTGAAACATAATCTTAACATTCATATTAAAACTAACATACAAAATGTCATTATTTTAACCACAAACCATGAATGGTATAAACATTTCACTTCCACAGTCAAACATAACTCTTTAAATAAAATGTGGCAGATTGTATTATAATATAACAACCTCAAAAGAGAATAATGATTGATATGTACATAGATTAAAATAATAATCAAAACTATTTGAGTGAAATATCCCCCTTTTTCTTGAAACCATTTAAAAGTCTCACTGTTTATCAAGAAGCCGTTTAAAATAGATTTTTGATTAAAAGTGTCCCATACCACTTTGAAACATTTAAAAGGAATTATAATTTTAAAACATTAATTTCCATATAAATTAATCTTTAAAACAATTTTTAAAACATGGACATTAATGAGAACGATTTAGAAAAATAAATTATTAAAACATTTTAAAATGATATTTTTGTTAGAGTTCCTAACCAAAAGAGAGATATATGAATACCAAAAATTGAGGTAATCAAAAAATTATAATATCAATGGAATAAATGGATTCATGATATACTATGTGAAAGTACATTATATATAACATATAAAAGTGAATTGGCGTATAACAACAAAAAAGACTCAATGGAATGTAAATTCAGATAAAATCTCTTATAATGACCGTATCCTGAGGTTAAGGATAAAAAACGAAATAATTATATGGTAAAAATATAAACACACTAAATATTATGGGATATTCAGTGTAAATAAATCAGAGGACATTCACACATATTCTTGTAAAAATAACACCAATGAATTGGATGTTTAACTCAATAAATAGAGATTGAGTTAAAATTACTCTTATTAAGTTCATATCGATGACTTGAGAATTTATCAATGGATTGATTATGTCTATCAAAAGTATATTCATAGAATGGATATTGGAAATTATTACAAAAATAATAAATAATGATTCCACACATAATCATGGAATAAAATAATCAATGAAGTATGTGGAAAGCCGAATGAGTGGAAATTGAAATTTGAAATTCCCTTACCAATTTGGTAACTTAAGAAACATACATCCCATGAAATATGGATAATAAAATTAAGATGTAAATACTAATAAATTAAAGAATATTATACACATAATATAATCATTGGGCCGTACATACACCACACAGAAGGAAATACTGGCAATATGGCATGAATCTCACAGAAATAGGAAGGGAGATGAAAACCCTTACTTCGTTGTTATCAATAAATTCGTATGGAAAAAAGATAATAAAACCGAAACAAATAACATAATACAATTATTATTAAGTGAATAATTATAATATATATATCAAATGACAGTACACAATACAGTACATTTAAAAAAGAAGTGGCGAAAAATGGAAATCTCACGGAATTAAAAGTGATATAAGAAACCCCATATATTGTATTTTTCCTTGGTCGACGGTAGGTTAAAATCCAATATAATGGTGAAATAATTGTTATTAAATTATAAAAGAATCATATACATTAATATTATATCATATATGATCTTCTAATATTACATTGTTAGTAATATTTTAGTATTATCGTCGTTTCTGGTGTTACCTGATTTTATTCCTTTATATGCTTTGTTTCGTAACTAGTGTTTGTTATGAATAGGATGTATCTTATTAATATTCAGAATTATATTAAATATTTAAAGATTATTTTTAATCATCTAATGAAAATTAGTCTTTAATGGATTACGATGGGAATGAATGTCATCATGTTCGTGCAGACGGTAATCCGTATGTACGCACGAGCGACAATATCATTATTTTGATTTTAAAATTATATATAATTTGATGTTATATCATATATACAGAATTACTATAATATTATATTTATTCTTTATATAAATTACAAATCATTATTATACCAATCAAATAATAATATATTGAATAACAATTACACCACGACGTGGAGACAGTAATCTGTATGTATTCACGTATGGTGGAATGTCATTCAAAATATTGATTGAATAATGAATATGGTTGTACCATATTTATAATAACGTCACAGTATATATAATATACTGGAGTTATTATTTTATAATGTAAACAACCCAGAAATAGTAATTGGAAGAAGAAAGAAACTTGAAAGAGGTGATGAAATATTTACCTCTTCTTCGGGTTCATCCTTTTGATTTGATCAAAAGGGATCCTTAGGGTGGCTTTCTGACTAAATTAAGGCCTCTAGGATGAAGGGAGTAATGTTGAGAGGTTATTTTTTTCAGATTTTGGCCAATCCATATGGCTTTATAGGATTTAATTAAAGAGAATGGGGAGTTCCCTTTTATAAGAGGGGTGAGGGGCACGTTAAGAAAAGCTAGAAATATTATTTTATAATAAAATAATTTTCGGTTTATAATGGCTCAGAAATGAATTATTTAAAGGATAAGGTGGGAATGGGTCTAAAACCACTCAATAAATAGGTTTTATACAGTTTTGGGTCACTATATTAACCATATCATTTAGATTTAACTCTTAGTAAAATATTTTGACATTTACCATGTCTCTCGGAATTTTAATATTATAGGGTTAATAAACTAACTATATACTTCCAAGAGAACCACAAGTGGTTCATTATAGATAACACTATCATTATATAAGTATTTTGGCCTAAACATAGATTTTTAGGAATATAATATCAATTTTTAATAAAATATTTGTTTTTAAAACACTTTTATGTCAATTTTGACACTATTTGGTATTTTGTTTTTAAAAAAATTATAACAGAATTATTTCTTTGAAAAAAAATTCATCTAATCAACCCTAAAATGTCATATTAACCTTGAAAATTTGTGGATTTCATAAAAATTCTGAAATTATATTTATTTGGATATTTAAAATATGAAATATTTTAATATTTTATTAATTAGGTAATTACTGCATCATCATTGTGTCATAAATAAATTAAATTATTTAATGTCTAAAAAATATATATATAATACCATAATGTAGGAAAACATTTTATATTTCTAATGAATATTTATAATCGAATTTATCTTAGGTATAACCTTATATTAAAAATGGTTTAGTTATTTTGCTTTGAATTTTTCACTTTTAACTCTTCTTTGAATTAAATAATAATCAATGTCTTAATCCATTCCCAGTGGACCTACAGGATCATATTTTATTCCTATGGTTGTTTTTTGTTGAATTACACTTATCCAATAGAATTAGGATATGTTTTAGGGTAATAATAATATCATTTTTACCCATAATTGCCCTATTTAGTTTTAATAGTGGTAAATAAAAGTCAAAAGTTACTATTCACCAAAAATTATATTTATCTTATTAAACAGAATTTTACATAATGATATCAATTGTGGCTCTTTGATTTTTGAAATTCAATTAATAGAAATGGTAAAATTATTTTTTATTAAAATTTTCAAATGTTCGTAGGAGGTGGGTAAAAGACGGTTAAAAGTTTAATAAAATTTTATATTTCTAAAATTATTATAAACTGACTCCAATGAATTACATTGAACTTATATATGTATTCTATATCTATTTTTACCTAAAATAAATTTAAATAAAATAAATAATTATTTAAATAAAAAATACGTTTTAAACTATAACTCAATGTTTTGTATTATTCATCAAAAATTTAATGATTTCAGAAAAATAGAAAAAATCCACCCTAAGAAAATTTCGATATTCTGAATCAAAAAATTGTGTCCATTTTGAAAGATAAAATTTATAAAATTTCAAAAAGTGGGTATTAATATTCATAATGTCTAGTTGGATTGGTCACGGTGTGATAGAATCTCGATGTTGCGTACAACGCAAGCTATTACATTATTCAAAGGGAAACATAACATAGAAACATGGGGTGTTACAATAGAGAATACAATTTTATAGTGTTATGACCTCCATTTTTAGTATACTTGATGGATTATGAATGAAAATTCTAAAGAAAGGTACATGAAACACTTTTAAACTTTAAAAGGGGTTTTTTGGAAATCCAACTGATAAGATACCATCCATACTAATTAAAAAATCTCAAATAGGATAATATACATAGGGATTATATTCCCCTTCTTCCATATTCTCATAATCTTCTTCCATGGTGAAATTTTTAGAATAACCTATTCACCAAAGTCAGTCTCTAGATCTCACCATCGATTATCAGTATATGATTTTTATGACTCTACGCTACCTTGATGGGATTTTGAATGGATCTAAATATATCTACCATTTTATAAGTTAACATATGACCTAATTGATTTCTTTTCCCATCTTATCCCAACACATTTGTGTTCTACAATTAATTCTATATAGGGATTTATAGGGAGATATCTAAATTCTCAAGTGAAACCTATTTTTGAATGATAACATTACTAGAGAAGATGTTAAATCTAACCACCTTTTAACAAAATATAATAAGTTATCATTATATTGTCTAGGGGATTTAGTGGTTCACCTAGACTGAAAAAATATCTTAGGTTGATATGATTTACTAAAACAAAAAATTTTGTCCTGAGGCGGCTAATGACTTTACCATAACATAAAATTAAAACTCATATACAAGTTAGATATAATGAAATTTGTTACTATATGAATCCTTATCACTTAAATAATGTATATTCAATAAATATCATGAAGATATTAATATTCTCTGATAGACATCAACTGTTATGACATCCTATGATGATTAACAAATACCAAAATAGGTCAAACATATTCTGTGGAACATATTTTTCTCTTTAAAATGATGTTATAATTTAAACATTAATGATCATCATATATATCACAAATTTCTCTTTAAATACAACTCTTACATGTATTTAATGAAAAAAATACCACAGCTTACTCCAAATCATGGGTTAGGAGATTTTTTCCATGAACCATTAATTGGCATGAGAAATAAGTGATATCTATGAGAACCCATCCAAATCCCTTCAATAATGAATCACTATATATTAAAAACTCGTCTCCCCTATTGGATTATGTTTGCATAGAAAATATGACTAACATTATATTTAGTTCCTTGAAATTCTCCTCACATTCATCTATCAAAAGGATGATGGATCCCTTCTGAGTTAACTTATTGAGTGGATTCGGTAGCCATGAAAGATTATCCACATATCATTTATAATTTAAATCCAAATAAATAATACTATGGATCTCACTCACAGTGTTCAGTCTGATCCAATATTCAATAACTTTCACATTTTATTTATCCATCGGCATACCCTCTTTTGAGATTATATGAAAAAAATGAATCTTTTTCCATGTAAATTTCACACTTGGTAAATTTTTCGTACCAATTTTCCTTCAGTATGGTCCTCAATATAATCCTATGGTGATCTTAATTCGTTTCCATGACCTATGAATATATAATAATATTTCCTAGAAATACTACCACAAACTACCCAAAGATGTCTCTAAAGATGATATCCATTAAATCCATAAAGATATAGGTGGAATTTGTAAGACAAAATGGTGTCACTATATATTCATAGCATCCATACCTTGTAATGAATGGTGTATTTCATAAATCCTCCATCATGAAAGTGAATTGATGATATCAAAAATATTGATCAATCTTTGAAAAGTGTGGAGTTCTTCATAGTTTATCAAACAAGTAATGAATATGGTGTGGAATAAAATTATTTTTTATTGTGTTCTTATTAAGTTCCCTATAATAATTATGAATTCACATTGATCATTCTTCATTAAAATAACATGTTTTCCCCAAGGGGATCCACTAGGATGAATTAATCCACTATAATGATTCTTCATTAGTTTATTCTTTAATTCCTATAACTAAATTTGTGCCATTTCATATGGATTATTTGAAACAAATATCGAACAATGAATGTTTTCTATTGAGATATCAAACTTACAATTTAATGGAAAACTCGGTAACTCTCCTGTATTGATATTAACAAAATTTCATACAATAAGAATATCATCAATGTTGAGTTTCTCCCAAACCATTTGAGATAAGAGAAACATTTAGAATATGGATCAAGACCCATACAACAAATATAATATCCATAGGAATTTCACTTGTATCAATGTTGAAGTAGATGATAATATGTTGGATTAGAATATCAATTGTGGAATATTTTACTCAACTAATTATATCAGATTTTTTTGATAAATTTCAATCCATGCTTAATTTTACATCAAATTTAACAAGATAGAAAATATCAATATTTGTAGGAATAATATTCCCACAAACATCAATTAGATAAAATCATAGATTTATGATGCAATTATCACACCATTAAGGGGTTTCAGTTCTAATTTAACCTATAATATTTGGGGATATCAATTGAAATTACCAAATAATTTTCATGATATATCTTAATTATTATAAATAATATCAAATATGGTACTCCGTTATTTTTTTCATAACTATAACCACCTCAGCATCATTATTCTATCTTCAATCCATTGATAAAACTCAAATGATTAGCAGGATTATGACGTGTCATTAATCAGATTGGTTAATGATGAAAAATAATATATAAGATGTCTAACTTAGTACACCATATTTTCAACTTATGTCACCATAGGATAAACCTTATATAACAATGGTCATCTTATATGAAAATCCAAAAAAATGGTTCATAGAGAAAATATGAATTAACCCAGGCATATCCCAAGGGAGTGTCAAACCAGGTGAATTGTAAGCTTACACTCACCATGAACTTGAATGATGTATGAGATATACTCAACCAACATTATTCAGGATTATTATCCCTAGATGCATCTGTTCTAAAACCACGTTATCATATAGTATCTAGATATAGATGTCTTATAGGAATCCCACACTCTTTTTTCACCACAACATAGGTATTTATCTTATACATAGGATTATCCTAAGGGTTCATTCTAAACTTTTCTCATCCTCATTTACAAATGAAAACTAGACCTGACACTAATACCAAATATAGTGACCCATACATTTCATACAAATAAATTTCATATTATTAAACGAATATTCATCACACAGTATAATGATCCAAACCATATTAATATAGGTCTACTATCTATAGAATCATTGAAACAAAAGAATCATATTCATAATATATCTATAAAAACTCCTACTTACCTATTCACAACTAAAACAATTCTTAAAAATTTCCTACATAAATACATACTTTATATCCCATGGAAGGAAAATATTGGGAAGGGTGAGCTGAGATACACAATATGGGTAAACATGAGATATATCGATGATCATATGAGCATATCAAAGTAATACATATATGATAATATGAGGTAGGCATTTGCAAACATATCCTACATATCAGAGCTCATAATTTTTATCCATGGGATAAATCATTATAGATAATAAGGAAAGAATCATGTATGAATCAATGAACATGAACCATGAGAGTCAAAAAAAATATTGTAATATAAAGACTTTTAGAATACCCATAAGTAGAGATAATAATTTATTTACTAGAAAAGGATAACTTCCATGACTATCATAGTCGATTGGGTTCACTCTCTAAATCATCATAGTAATCAAGGTTAACTATAGAAACTATCATAGTGGAAAAATCACTTATTTAACTAAGTTATATCCATATTTCAGTCCTATTTAACTAATGAGATATCTATCATTTCCCAATGCATTAGAGGGATACATAATTCTAGTCATATCCATAAAATAATGAAAATGAAACATATATGTGATAAAATATCATAATACATTTATTTTATCATAACCTAGGAAAAGGTAATGGGATTCATAAACATTAATCCACATCAAAAACTATGGAAAAGAAACACTCACATAAACATTTTATCCTAGAATAATACATGGAAAATAAATGAGTTTCTTAAACATCATAAAATTTTAATAATAAAAAATATTGATAAATAATAATGATGGTATCATTATATTATATCCATATTAAAACATTAGAAAAAAAATATTATTTCTTCTTATTTTAAAAAATATCATTAAATTTACAATTTTAACTTTTCTAGAGGAATATTTCTTTTTCTTATTTAATTCGGTTATTAAAAATCAAAATATATCCAAAATATTAAGGATATTTTTTATTGAAAATAAACTTGATAACATTTAATAGAATATTCAAAGAATTAATTTCTCATGGTTGAAGGAAGTTCCATTCATGTTGTTAAAGTTAAAATAAAGCTTTCCTTTCATACATTTATAAAAAGTCATAAAATAAACTCATTCATAAAATGAGAGGATGATAACATTGAATACATTGAAAAAAATAATAATAATGGGTCAAAATACATTAAAAAATTATTGTTTAATACTGAAAACAATTTTTAAAACATTTTTAGAATATATAGGCATGGATGAGAAAGTATTTTTTACCAGAAAAAGAAATGATGTAGATTTTTATGAAAAAAATTCTTTTATTCTCATGAGTACATAAAGAGTGGATGATTAAAGAAAAACATGAGATTTACATAAATAAATATTGGATAATAACATCTACATTATTATTTATTGATATAACATAATATCTAGTCGTACTATCTTAACTATAAAAAAATCCAAATAAATAATGATATTGTGACATAAAAACATTACCACAAGTTCCACTTTCATTGATAGAATAATGACGTCATGTATAATAAATTTATGTTAATTATAATTCCATAAAATAGTCATTAATAAACATATAAGATAATATAAAAACCAATTATGACATTTCAAAACCCATGTATTAATACTTCCTTGTAAAAATGGTTATTTTCAAGTGTTGACTATCTCATTTTTCTAAAGGATTTCATTTTGGTAGTTATAGTTATTTTACATTGAACATAGATATATCCTATCTAGTTTTTTAATAATGATAAAAATATCATAATATATATATGAATATATTTAAAATTATTCCAAAAATATAGATACAGAAAAATGAATTACTCCATTCTTGGAGATGGCATGTCGTACTTATGTGTGAACACTATTTTCACTTTTTGAAAGATAAAAAAATCGAATGAAAATAAAAGGTAAAATTTATAGAATAATTATTATATACTATTCATAATATATACTCATAAAATTTATATTTATTACCCTCTATATAAAGTGGAAAAGAAAAATGAATCATATCACTTTATGGATGTGATAGTCCACGTGATGAATATGATATAATAATTATTCTATAAATGTTACATATTATTTTAATTCCATTATTTTTATCTGTTAGAATGTGAAAATAGTTTTCATGCATAGGTACTGCATTCCATTTAAAAGAATGGTGTAATTTATTTTTCTATCTCTAC
This sequence comes from Viscum album, assembly GCA_963277665.1. Classification (NCBI taxonomy): domain Eukaryota; kingdom Viridiplantae; phylum Streptophyta; class Magnoliopsida; order Santalales; family Viscaceae; genus Viscum; species Viscum album. The sequence goes on along the minus strand of OY728133.1, from coordinate 479,999,439 downwards.
ATATTTTAATAATTATAAATATATATATATATATTATATGAAAGATAAAAACAAATTATTGAAAATAATAAGTAAATTTTATTGAATAATTATTACATCAAATTCATATTATATATTCATAAAATTCACCCCTAATACCCACTATATAAATTAAAAATTAAAAATGAATCATATCAATTTGTGGAGGTGGTAGTCAACATGTATGCATGATCAATAATTGCACTTCAAATTTTATGGGAAAGAGGGTGAATAATAATAGTTTCATAATCATAATATCATTTTAGGATATTTACTATATATATTTTAATATTTTATGATAAATAACATATATTTTTTGATGTTAATATAATATGTAAAAAAGGAAGTGATCGGTTATGGAGATTACCTCTTCCCAAAAATAAATCTGCTAGATATCCTCTTAAGGGACCTTGGGTGCGTTATTTGTCGATAAAAAGCATATATAACATGTATAGGGATGTCTATAAGGTATGTTTTAGGTATATTTTGATATATATGGCTAGAAGTGGTTTACAGAATATAAAGGAGGGAATCCTTTTACAAGGGAGGGAGATGAAACATTTATAATTTCATAAAAGATTAAAATTTGATAATGTCACTCTAAAGAAAAATTATTGAAAATGGGAATGAATTACAAAAAATATATTGCAAGTTAAAAATAACTTCATCTAATGAAATTTAGACATGTTTTTGTGTCATTATAAACCTCATCTTTTAGATTAATAATTTTGTTAATCATTGATTACCAAAAATATAGAAACAACTATTTTAATAATAATATGTTAAGAATGTTACAAAAAATAGACCATGGTTTATATTTAAAACCATATTCTATTTACTTGGACAAATATAAAATTTATATGAATTATAAATCATTAAATAAAAATTAATAATTATAATATATCCTTAATGTCAACATTGTAACTATTCAATAAATTTGAATTTTATAAAACTAATTCAAATATTTAATTCAAATATATTATTTTAAAACGTCCATAATATACCATATTAATCTAAAATGTTTTTTGAATAGTATAACTCAGTGAAATTCTAATACTTTAAATTTATTTTAAATCATTAATTTTATTTTTTCTATTAATTTATGAAATATTGTATTGGTGTTCCGTTATAATTTAATGTAACAATATAATTACTAAAAATATAGAAGAATTAATATTCTAATAATAATTTCATAATTCTCAAATTAACCTTTAATATTAATCCTCACCTTTATTTTTTCCTCATTTGAAGACATTAGGGATATTTAGTTAGTGAGCAGCATTTTGTATTATTCTTTTATTAAATTAAAATACAAGTCATATTCATAGAAATATAGATCCAAGATTCCATATATTTTAAAATATTATGAAAATTTATTAATTACATTCATACAATGGTATAAATGTACGTTTTATATAAATTTTAAACACTTATCCCTAAATTTTATCCTAATATTTACCATTTTACCCTTACCAAGATGATAAAAATTCATATTGCTTATTATTCATATTGACCTATATTAAAAGATGAATATTTACCAAATATGATCTTATTGCTTCCAACAATGGAATCCATTTTTATACATTCAAATTCAATATTAAAAAAATCCATTTTATAATGAGTTTTCAAAATGCGACGAAACCTACTTTTTAGAAAAAATATATTTTAAAAATAACACTGGATTTATTATTATCTTATACCTAAAAAAATATAGGATAAAAGTTAAAACATTTTATTCAATATATAATATATTTATTTCATTAAATTAATACCATAATATAGATAAATTTATTTTTATTAACATAAAACCGCATTGAATGCATAGAAACATTTTTTAAAACAAATTTACCCTTCACATAAAATGTTTTTTATTTTATTTTATAATCAATTCATAACTTATTAATTAATTTCATAAAGTGTTGACCACAAATTTTTAATAATTTAGTTAGTTATATTCATACCATCAAATTTAACTAAAAGTTTATATTGTTATAAGGAATTATAGATCATTTAGACTCGGGGTTGTATGTATCACATGCTATTAAATAAGTAATATTTATTAAAAGAAAAATATATCACAACATATTGGGGTGTTACAAATTAAACCTAGATATATTTTAAAATATAAATAAACATAAACATTGAAAATATTTTTTATGATATAAACTATATAATTTAATTCATACCCATTCAATCAACCTCCATGTTTCTGTTATTAGCATACATAATGGGAGAATCTTTCTCATTGGGAGAAAATCCAATAATACTGGAATAAAAAACATCCAAGGCTAGTGAGACAAGATAAATTATCATCATATTATTTCATTCATGATATTTATTTCAATAAAATATTGTTATACACCAACTGTTGAAAGAAAAAACATATTCTCCTTCTTTAACATAATAAAAAAATTGATAATAGGAACCATATACTTGTTCCAGTACTAATTAAATTTATAAAAAATAAATTGAAACACTTAGAGTGGGGATTAATTAATTTTAAACTTTTATAAATTCCGTTTGAAATTATACACTTTGTTTTTTTATAATTAGTATCCACTTAAACATTAAATCACACCTCCACCTGTATAAATCCAATAAAAATATATCATAATACATAAAAGGTTTTTTACTTAGTTGGATCCCAATGTAGGAATATAATATTTTTATTTTCAGGTTCATTGTATGATAAAATTTTTCAAGAAAAAATATAAAGTTAATATACAAATTCTATCTCTCAAAATGATTTATTTTATCCCAATAGGTTTTCACTCCACTAATTGTTTCATTATATGTGATATTTATATATTACAATGGTAACAAATAGAAAAAACTAATTGATAAATATCACTTTAATCCCATGTTTCATTAGTAATGAAAATTGATCTTCCTCAATGACTAATGAACTCTTTGGAGTTAGATAATTCCCTCTTCTATAAAAACTAAATGATTCGAATTTAAGTAGTATCATAACATTTCCATTGAACACTTTATTTTGTGATTCATCATTTGGACCATATATAAGATTTTTACACTATATTTTTTGTGACAAATTTGGCTGGATATGTTTTTTAGACATTAGAATATTTTTATTTTTAAGAGTGTTCTCAATTGTTTTCAGAAAGGATAAATCATTTTACATTCTATTTTTTTTTGACAATATAACAATGATTTACTAATTTTTATTTCAAAAATATCATATGTTGTTTGTAGAACATTTCATTCAATCCTTATGAAGGGAAAATGGTGAAAAGGTGTTTTCAATCATATTCAGGTTTGATTGGAAGGAAAGTTGTTCTTAGAATGAAGGGAAGTTACAATTCATTCATTATAAAATCTTTCAAAGTGAAAAATGATCTATTAATGGTTAAATTTCATGAATAATATTTTTAATTAGGATGTAAGAAATTTATTATGGTAGAATTAGGTATAACCATCAAATGATGTATCAATTTTTCATTATTAAAAAATCTAGATGTCTGAAAAATTTGTATTTTTTTGTTGCCGAAGAAGATTATAAGGTAGCACTGTTTCCCAGTGTTTTCAAAATTTTAGGCCTCCAAATTAGAAGTTATTTTGGTAAAAGGATTTTTTTCCTGAAAGGATTTAAAATTTCATGGAGAATGAAGCATAGTTTGTGGAAAAAATGAGGAGTAACGAATAGATAAAGAAAATTGGAAAATTAAGGGTTTCTTTATAGCAGTGCTATATAGACCAGAAAGCATGATACATGAACCGCATAGGGAAAACAAATCATGGGAGGCTTGTTGTTTATAAAAGATTATATTTTCCAAGAAGCATGTCATTTTGGATTGAGAGGTGGTGATTCATTTTTGGAAAACATCAACCTCACTAAGAGAAGAAAGGAGCTATACAGACTGCATAGCATAGTTTTCAGTAAAGGTTATCCCATATAAAAATTTTGGGTAAATCAAATTTTCAGGTTTTGTGGATATGTTTTCACATATAACTACCCATAATCATATCATTATTTGAATAAAGATTTTATTAGAAGATATCATCGCTGCTAAAAGAATTCGACTAAGTCAGAAAGAGTTCATGATGAAGAATTCAATGATGAATAAGTGTTCCTGTGGTTGAATTTTGTGGAGGGAAGTCGTTCATAGAGGATAGATTCCATGATGGAGGAAGATGTTTGTGGAAGGATTTCAGAGGGCTCTATATTCTGAAAAGAAAAAAGAACTGCATAGTATAGGCATTTCATGGAATTATAGGTTTTTCTTGAATTAGGGGTGTTCTGTGGAAGAATCTGGAAACTATGAAGTAGGTGTGGTCTTTGGAAGAATAGCTAGACTATCCACAAAGCACTCATGCCACACTATGAAACTCAGCATGCATTGAAACACAGTACATGGTGTAGTTCACAATGGATGAGGGAAAATATTTAGAGGGATCAAGTATTTTCACTATGGTACAAAAATTGTATGTGAATGAATTTTTTTCAAACTAACAGTATATGGAAAAGTTTTATTTTAGATGTGAGAAATCAAAAATGGAAATCAAATGGTGGTTTCAGACTAAGTATCAATATGAATTTCGGAATGTTATTACTAAAAACTAGGTAAGAATGTGAGGATTTTTTTCCAATATTTTATTTGTGAATTTTGATCAAGAAACACCATAACATGTTTGTTAAAAAAAATTTACATCATGTTTTTCTATTTGAACCCCATAAACTATTGTATGAAATATAGTGCTACATAAGATTAAAGGAATATCCTACTCATTGTATTCCAAAAAATAGTATTGTTTTCTTGTAGATTTTGTGGTATTATGTTACTTTCAAACCATATCAAGGACTATCTAATATTGTGGCGTAGTGAACTGTGTAAATTCTTGTGTTCTTGTGGATGCGTGTTTGAGTTTTTTCAGCTGGGATAGAAATATTTAATAGTAGTTTAAGGTTTATTCATTTTTAAGTAAACATAAAATAAAAATATATCACTGATTCTCCCCCCACACCTTCTTAGTGATGCTACTATCCTGGTTGGGTAATAACAATCGATATCAGAGGAAAGGTTCCATTCATTCATTCATTACAGAAGTTTTGAATATAAGTTATGATGGAGAATTGGAATTGTGTGAATAGTGTGATGAATCTAATCATTGATGGAAATAAATATAATATCTGAAAATATATAATGATTACTTATCTTATGTATATTGGGTTTGATGATCTTAAATCAAAAATAGATTTATTTCATCATATTGGTGAAAATGTTCCTCTTATAGATTGATAAGAAGAATCTTATGAATTATAGAAGAGGTAAAAATAATTTACTCCCATTATATTCTGAATGTCATTTCATAAGATTGGAAGGTGTTTCCACAACTAAAGGTATCTAGGATAAGATAAAAAACATCTATAAAGGAAATAGAAAAGTGAAGAATGTAAAAATATAAATATGGAGGATGATGTATGATGATTAAAAAATGGGTGAATATGAATCTATTGGGAATTTATTTACGAGGTTAGATGACATTTTCTGCACTATAGGATGTCTTGGTAAAAATTGGGAGGATTCTATAGTTGTTGAAAATATCTAAATAATTTTTCATGACAATTATGATACTAAAGTTTCTTCATTAGAAGATAGAGACCCAGGAACATTATCTATGGATGATTCTGATAGAACAATAATTACTTATTATATGTGAAGGGTTATGATTATTAATTGAATAATAAAATCTATCAGTAAAATTTCATTCAATGTTACCATGATAGAAAATTCAAAGAAGTTTCCTGGAGAATATGATGTTTCTAACTTGAACTTTGAAAATGATGTATATAAAATTTTTTATGATATTTTATCCTTGTTTTCTAAAAATGTGAGAGTATGTATAGGTAAATATAAAGGTAAAACTCCCTTAAAATGATTCGAGTTTGTAGACATTGGGTACCTTTCATCAAATTGTATTAAAATAAAGAAAGAATAGAATATTTATATATAATAAATAAGTTCATGAATTTAATTGAAGAAATAGAGTGATAAAAATAAATAATTATCCATTAGAAAAGATAAGAAATTATTCCAATCCAATAAAATAAGATTCTTATCAAATTTTAATGGAGAAGAAGAATGTGAATCTGAATCTAAAAAATATTTTTTATTAGTTTAGGGAGAATAATTTTATTTCAATAATGAATAATGAACATCAATAAGTAAATACAAAGGAACTATAGGAATAATTGGAACATGTCTGCAAAAACTTTCTAAAGCCTAACAGAGGGATACAAGTTTTAAAAACTCTATCATATATGTTGGAGAAATTTATTAGAATGATAAACCTGAGAAGGATCACCAAAAGTTAACTTTAATGGTGGAGAAGAAATATATAATTTTTCGACAAGTAGAAATATATTAAAGTTATGTACATTTCTAAGATTAACAATGTGAAAAATTCAAATGTTTCTAAAAACCACACATCCTAAAAATATTATATTACTTATGGTTTTGATAAGGTTCTAAATAATTCATATATTAATAAGAATTTTTTATTTGAAAATAGAAAGATTGATGGTCAAAAAATTCGTTCATTAATTTTTCTGAGAAACATACTCGCCACACCAGTCAATCCAAAAGATTCAAAGAAAAATATTCTCTTTAGGGATACTGCTGTAATTATGGTGGATTGTAACATATGAAAAATATGTTCTTATTTAAAAAACAAAAATACTTATTTTCAGTAGCTTATAGAAGACATGGTTGGAAGGGGAGTCATTAATCTCAAAAGAAGACTTATGAGAAGGATGTGTGGAAGAAACCAGAAAATGTTGTAGTGAAAGTTGATAATAGGTTATAACCCATGGAAACTATTTTTGTATTATGTGAACACCCTTGATATCTTTTTAATTATTGTCTTTTTTTCATTATCAGGACACGAGAAAATTATTAAAAATTCTTAGAAGCTATAGGTTATGAATGAAAAGTGAGAAATAAATCACTAATTTTTGAAACCTCCTTGAAGAAAATAAAAGGATAATGATCTTGGATTATTAAAAGTGGGTTTTGTTATCATATTATAGGATACAATAAGTTATTCAATAATTTGAAAGGCTTCAAAGAATTAACTCTGAAAATTGGCAATGATGAATCTATGAGAATCAAAGGTGTCAGATCATCCATCACGGAGAATGAAAACATGAAGTCCATTAAATTTTTATATGTTGATGGGATGAAACATAATCTAGTGTTTCAAAACTCTATGATGAGGGTAAAAAAGTAATCTTCATAAAATATGTGTTTTTTTTAAAAGTGAGGAGGAAGGAAGGATACTTACAAGATACCAATGAAAAAAAGTTCCTTATGGAAAATTGGTGAAATAAAAAACACTTTTTACTTGGTTAGGGTGGAATAAAATCAGTTTTGGAATAAAAGTACGGGACCCAGGTGTTAAAGAAGCAAGAGAATTTTATCAATGGGAGACAGCGTCCGTGGTATTCTTGATATTTCAATTTTAATAGATTGATATTGCATTATATTTTATAAAGGAAAAATTACTAACTTGTTGCACAAAAAGATAGATATTTGTTGAAAATAACCCCTCGAACATATTTATTTTCATATTTGTGGTATAATGACAAAACAATAAACTAATGGATATAAGTACTTCTTCACACTCATTTATGAATTTATGTTCATTAATATTATTATGTATACGAAACATAATTCAAATTCTTTGAATGTGTTTTAATGTTTCAAGTGGAATGATGAGAAGGAATGTTAGTATTCAGTAAAAATGTTTAGAATTGATAACGGAGGTGTGTATAAGAATGAATAATTTTAATGTTATCCTGAGAAACATGGATTCTGTAACGAGTTTAGTTCACCATACAGACCTCAACAAAATGGGGTTTTTAAAAGGGATAATAGAATTGTGGTTGAAATGGGGAGAACTATGTTACTTGAACATGGTCTCCCACATTACTATCGAGGGAACACTGAGTACTATTGTGTATTATCAAAATTGATGTTTCTATCGTCCATGATCATATATGAATCCTTGTGAAAAAATTTATAGGAAAAATCCAACATTGAAATACTTAATAGTTTTTATCCATGCTTTATAAAAAAGAAAGGTGGAACCATGAAATGTTAGAGCAGAGAGGTAAAGACGGAATTTTTCTTGGTTATGCTCTTAAATTATGCGGATATAGATTTTTGAACGAAGAAAAAGAAAAAAATTTATCATTTCTAATTTGAATGTTTTTAGAAATGATGATGATAAAAAACAGACTTATACTGACAATGATGTTGTGTAGGATAATGAAATTTTTGTTAACAATTTATTATACCGATACTGACAATGGTTATCCTACTCAATGATAAGAATCGGACTCTGTTATTTTATGTATAGATGTTGAATCTAAGATAACTCATCTGAGGATAATTAAGAATGTATAGGCTCATAACATTATTTCTGATCAACATTATAAGGTTCAAACAAGAAGAACATCAAATGGAGTTACACACAATTCCTTGTATTCAAAAGTCAGGCCGAATAATGTGAATAAATCATATCAGAATATTAAATGTATTTTTTCAATGAGTGAAGAACATGATCAGATAGAAAATAATGATACGTGGGAACTCTTAACATATCCAAAAACTAAAAAAATTTATCAAACGAAAATGGATTTTCAGAAGAAAGGAAAATGAATAAGGAAAAGTTATAAGGAACAATGCAAGACTATTGTAAAAATGTTACTCATAAATTAATGGTGTTTATTTTTATGAAAATTTTTACAGGTTGAAAGGTTAGAACCCATCATAATTGTTTTTTCTTTTACAACATTTTGAAGTCGTTTTTTTCAAATAGATGTGAATTAAAAACTTTTGTATGGTGATCTTGATGATGATGTTTTTATTGGACAACCACGTGGATTTTTTCCTGGGAATTAAAAAATTATGTGTGTAAGTTGGAGATATAATTGTATGAGATAAATTAATATACAAGATCATGCTATTCCTATTATATAAATTCAAAAAGATTATGATTTTTATGAATTTAAGAGTTGATATAAAAACTTACATCAAATAGAGTTAGGAATTTTCTATCATAATAATGTTTTATGTTAATGACATTATCTTTATTGGGAATGATGAAAGAACTTGTGATATATTTTATGAAGTGATTAAAAAGTGTCTTATGATTTCCATACTAGGGAAAATGAAATACTTTAGTGGTTTAAAAATAATAAAAATTAAGAAAAACATTTTTATTTCTTAAGAAATGTATGCTAAAAAACTCATTAAGATGTTTGGAATGGAAAATTTGAAACCAGATCCACACTAATTTCGGTGGGAACCATGTTGTCTAAAGATATATAATGAAAGTTAGTTGATCAGAAGAAGTTTCGAAAGGTGATTGGAAGTTTTTTTATTCTACTTCCTCATGACACAACATTGTATATGTTGTAACCATATGTCCATGATTGCAATGTGCTCTAAAATAATCAAATTTAATTTCTGGAGAAAATAATGATCAAAAACATCAAAGGCATAACAAATCTTGGAATCAAATATTATATCTCTAAAATTATTGTTTTTTATGGGTACATAGATGCTGATTTGTAAGGAAATTTTGATGATATAAGATCAACATATGGTGGTTTTTTCCTTATGAGGATAGTTTGTGATAATTGGCATACATACAAATAGAATTTAGTAACTCATATCATGTTTAAAATGAAGAATGTTTATGCCACTCAAGATTTTACCCATATTATATGGATAAAAACTCAGATGGAACACTTACATGTTTATTTAATGTAACCCTTTCTCTCAGAATGTTATAATCAAGGTGAAATAAATCTTATAAGGAACCCAGGACAACATTCTCTTTCAAAAAATATTAACATAAAGCACCACTTCATCAATGGAAATGTGGATATGAATTGATGAAAACTGGAGTGTGTTCTTACATTGGATCAAGTTTCTGACATATTTACTAAACTATTACCAATGAAAAAAATTTATAAATTAAGGTTGATCATTTGAATCCAATCTCTTTCTTATCAATGTAAAGGTATTTGTATTTATCCCCTCTCCCTCATCATACCTCTATATAGTGTTTTCAAGGTAGAGAATTGTTTCATTTAAATATCCTTATGGATGAATGTAGAAAGGGAGGTGTGGGTAATATATGATTCTAGTTTGTAAGTGTTTGAGATATTTTAATTTTTTTTATTGAGTGGTAGTAGGAAGGAAAAAAGTTTAATCAAGGAAATCTGAAGAACTGGAAAAGGATTTGGAAGAGTCATGAGTAAGAAAGGATGAGCAGGAATGAAAAAGAAGTTTCATAGTCACTACTTTTAGTCATTGTGGGTTTTATTGTCAATAATTCATGTTTCCAATAATGAATTTTATTATATAGGCTTAGATTTTTTTTATAAGTAATTTATAGCTTGAAATTAAAATGGTATGTGATTTATGATTATTAGTTGAAAAAATTCAAATGTGATATATTTCTAGAACCAAGCTGCCTGGAGAAGGTTTTTGGAAGTAGGAAATGTTTTCATTCAACAAGTGATTTCTATTGTTGTCAAAAAGGATAAATCAATTAATTTTTTAATAATTTTGGACAATATGAAAATGATTTAAAAAATTTTATTTCACAAATATCATAATTTTTTAGAGAAATTGTGAAACAATATTTTTTATGGAATGGGGGAGAAAATGTGTTTTTAATAGTATTCAAATATGATTGGAAATGAGAATGTTGTTGAAATATTGGGAAGTTCAATACATTCCTTGGAAAATCTGACGATGTTAAAAATGATCTATTAATGGTTAAATATCATAAAAAATAATGTTCTTCATGAAAAATGAAATAAATATTAATATAAGTTGGTTGAATATTTTAATTATGTAACAATTTGTGATTATTTACAATTTTATATGACCACAAATCAAATTGGTTGATGTTGTAGAGCCATATTTTAATGTAATGTCATTTCCTATTGTTTGCCCAATTTTTTGGCCTTAAAATAAATATTTTTTTAAAAAATATAAATTTTTTCAAAAAAAAAACATCTATAGTTCATGGACCTCGAAGCATAGTATTCAATCCACAAAGGAGGAGTGTGGAACGTCAAGGGAAAATAAATAAATAAAGGATTTCTTCATAGCATCGCTTTGTGGACCGCGAAGAGTGCTACATAGACTGCGTAGGGTAAATAGTTTGGGGGAGGCATTTTGTTCAGGGAATATTATAGTTTGTTAGATGATTTTAATTTATGGTATAGTGGTGGTTCTTTTTTTTAAATATAATGGTCACATAAAGGGAATAAAGGTGCTATGCTGGCCACATATCATAGTTCGTGGAGAAGGTAGGCCCACGTCGAAATTTTGGGTAATTCAAATTAGCGGTTTTTGTGGATCTATTTTATTTTATAAAGACCCCTAATCAGATAATTAGGTTAGATAAATCTTTATTAGAATATGTCATCACTCTTGGAAGAGTTGGGGTACATGCAGAAGAGTTCATGATCGAGTATTCTGTGAAGGATAAGTGTTCTTATGGGAGAATTCTATAAAGGGATGTAGTTCATGGGCGAAATAATAAGTAATTGTAAAAGCTTTTTAGGGAAGGATTATTTAGGGATATATATATTTTAATGGAAAAAAGATTACATACATAGTCATTCCATGGAAGAATTGGCCTTTTGTGAAGTCAGGGTAGTCCTCAAAAGAATCTAGTGTTTGTGGAGCAGGGGTTATTCACGAAAGAATGAGTTTTTTCACGAAGCACTCACATTAAGAGGTGAATCTCAACACATGGTACAAATCAGTATGTTGTGTAGTTCACGGTGGTAGAATTAATGTCCATGAAGGACCCAAGTTAGTTCACTAATGCACTAAAATAGTTATCAATAGCAAGTTACGCAAACTAACAGTATGTGGAAAAGTGGGATTTCATTTGCGAGAAAGAAAATGTGGATATCATACTAAGGATTCGAACTGAGTACCATTTTGAAGTCTAGTAATTTATTAACAGATTCTGGGTTAGAAACTAAAGTATTTTTTTCAAATATCATATTTTTTAATGTGTATTGATAATCAATGTAAAAAAAATTTACATCATTTGGTGTTACATGAAGAAAATACATTATTGTTTTCATAATAGTGATACACGAGTGTATTGGAATATACTACTCATTTTATTCCGCACCGAAGGATTATTTTCTATTTTATTATGTTGAATTGAATTATTTCCAAACCATTACATATACTGGCTACTCATTTTGAGTTGTAAACCATGTAAATTCTTTTGTTCTTATGGATGTATGTTTGAATTATTTCAGTTGGGAAATTAATATTTAACATTAGTTGATGGTTATTTCACTTCTAAGGAAACATAAAAATAAAAAGTTATGACCAATTAAACTCCTCCCCCTCTTACTGATACATCTATCCAAACTTGGTAATCTCAACACATACTCATTATTCATAGAACAACTCTATTAGAAATATAAATTTTCATAACATATTTTTTTAGTCACTCAACAATGTGATCATCAAAAATTATTGATCTTCCTCCACCATACAAAGTTATTTTGAAATCATTTCTCTTTTCTTTGACTCAATATTTTTTCAGAACATGTTTTTATCTACTTACACTCTCATCAATAACTTATTTAACACTAATCTTTCTATTTTATACTACTCATTGAATTAAATTATTAAAGTAAATTTAGAAACTCATAATTAAAATGATGGATTAAAATTATTAAACTTCTTGTTACATAATTCACAATCATCCATCATTTAAGCCAAGAATTATTTCATTATCTATCTCTATAATGTCATTCATATATCTTGCTGTCAACCATCAAAAAATATTTCACAAAACAGGGCCACAATCATGGATTATGACTTATGATATTTATATCTATAAGAATATCCCAACATATTTGATCTCATTATTTTAACTTATTAGTTATTTTATACATTGTAACACTCTCATCGTTATCATCTTCTGATATTTTTTACTTTTAGGAAAAATTATGATCATGCAATTCTTCTACTTTAATTTGTAATTATGATTTTTTATACAGTGCTCATACTACATTAACATTAGTTTCATATTCTATTTTATCTTTAATTACTTAAGACTTCATGAAATGTTAATTCATTTAAAATTAATAATGAATATGATTATTTGTTCAATATCATCCTTTACGAATTCTATTTTCTTCAACTCCATCCCAATCATTCAATTATAAATTTATAATTTTGACTCTATCATATTTGATTCAATAAATTTTGCAACATTACTAATTAATTATCTATCCAAACTCACCATCTAGGATACTATGGATCTTTTGGAATCATCTTTTGGACCTGATTCCTTCTACCAAAGTCACCACTTTCATTGGTAAATATACATTGAAATCAACATGCTTCCATATTCTTCTCCTTAAATAATTGAAAATACCTTCTTCTATAACAACCTCTTCATCGAATTTGATAAGTAAAACGTAAAAACATACATATAATTAACTCGTATTAAGATTTCAATATTTTAGTATCATTATCATTGACTAGTAGTTTCTTTACTAGTTTTCCATGTAAAATTCCAGACATAACATTTCTAGAAGTAAATCATGGATCATCACTTGACATTACTGACTTTCTCAGCAAGAATCATTGTTGATTTTCAAACAACAATGATATTTTTCACTCTGAAAGATCAAATTATCATCATTAGATATAATCGATTGTATTCACCTTATTCGTCCTCTTCATCTTATCAAATAGATATACATTAGAAAATGTTTTGGACACACTTATTGAAATGTTCCTCGATATCATTAATTCATAGGAATGTGGGTCAAAGATTAGAATTTAAAATATGAATCCAGTAATCAAAAAAATGATAATCTAATAGTGATAAATGGAGTCTTGAATTTGAAACCAAAGGAACCCTTCTAAGCCTAAACTAATCTAGAATTATTGATTGATATTGTGATCTAATCACAAAATTTCATTGGGAAACACATGTTAACATATTCACTATATTTGATGAATAAATAATAATGAATTAAGCTTAAGTGGTAATTAAAATTTAGGATCAAAAGAGTTAGTGGATTATATTTTCGGAATTATTCCTTAAAATAATTCATTAATTTTATGATGAATGATATGTTGGGACCCATTTGATAAATTATTAGAATAAACTAGTATTTTTTATTATTCTAGAGAGAAATATATTGATTTATCAATACCTTTTTTTAGATGGTATATTAAACTTAGATGTATTAATGAGAACTCCCTATGAAAACAGTGCAATGAGGTCGACCTTCACTCTCACATTCCCCTCTACCATGTTTGGGTTCATCACTTACTCATCATAATTTTTTTTAGAAATATTGTTTTGGAAATCATAAAGTTGAAAAATCATATTCTCAATCCATCACCATTTAATTGTCACCAATTTTTCCATTCACGTGTTAAAAAATAATTCCCCATACTTTTGACCAATCATCCCTGAAATGACTACACACTCATGTTAGATTGATTTAAATTTTTTGTCACCTCTTCTTTTCCTCTAAAAATAAAATAACCTTTTATGTTGGCCGAATAATTATTTAAATGCACAAATAATCTTATGACACAACTACCTCTTTTTATATTAAGGGTATAACAAATCCACATTTTCCATCATTTAATACCCCATAATGCGACATCATAAATAAATATTTTATTTGAAATTTAATTCCATTAATATTATATAATGTAGATCCTTCAGATAATGGTTTTGATTATACTGAAGATGAATGAGTCACAAGTTCCCTACATAGTGTTCAAAATGATTTTTTCATTTTTCTCTTTCCCTTCAAATCAGCATCATTACTTGAAATTAACCATCCATGATGTATGCCTTAGGCTACGGTGTGGACAATATCAGATCATTTCACTATGAAATCTTTCTCACCTTATAGGGTAACAACGGAATCTGCAATGTGTGATCCATTTCATTATCCCGCATCAATCTTCCAAAAGCTTTTTCATTATTATTTAAGTTATTATCTTCCTTCTGCTGAGAAACAAGTCCTAATGGGGTTGGTGGAACAATATAGTCATCATGTGCCACCATGAACCTATGGAGATCTCCTCTCATCACTACAAGGACCTCACACATATTAGATTGTGTTACCACTTGACTTGGCCTCCAACCTATTTTACAAATGGGATGGATCTATCAGCGTCTTTATCGGCCACCCACATCAGGTTTTTATGTGGCATGAAGTGTGGTTGAGATCCATCTCTAGGAATTGGCCCCATTTTTTCTTGTACATGTTGATGACTAAGACATGGGTGAATCTTCTAAGATAAAAGATACATTACATGGTCTTCTACTCCTTTATTTAATGTTCTGATTATAACACAATGTTAAAAATTATGTCATAAGATAATTGTCCTCAATAGACCACCATGGAATTTTTTGGTTATAGTGTTTAAAAAAATCATCAACAATCTAGAAATCCCCTAAAACAAGAAAAGCGATAATAATGGAATCAAAATGGACATAAAAGCATTCATAATGTTAATAATGTTGGAAAAATGATGTAACGCCTCATCTTGAGAGCCACTAAAATGGTTCCGTAATTTGGTTTTCTACATGGCCTCAAGTGTGCCGCCCCATATGAAAAAGGATTATAATTAGAAGTGAGTTGGATTGTGGGGATAATATACACCCATAATCAATGTAACATAATTCTATAAAAGAGAAACAGACAAAAGAAACAATGAAATATAAATAGTGTCAATATAATAATCATGACTTACAATCAATATAAATAATGAATAAATAACCATACATGAACATGATGACTCATTATATAAGTAGTATATACATATAAGAAATAAATAAACATGGAAAATATCCTATAGTAATCACATATACATGATGGGCCACTATCTCCATGTTATGTCCTATTCTATAATGAGCAGCAACATAAAATCACAATCTAGATCTAAACCTGCAATTGAGTGGTCTGTTCGAGTACCAAATGATAGACCAAACAGGTTGGGATATAAAATATAAAGGAAACCACTTATGATTACTAATTATACACATAAATTTATTATAAACCAAATCATTTTCTTGTATAATAATAAATTAGTGAGTAAGGAAATGTAATCAATTCTACTCAGGTTCATCAAAGAATACTCATTTGATTATACTAGCATTGACCTAAACCAAAATATCTACGATAGTTTCATCATGTATATATATTTATATGAAAATCTGTAAACATATATATACATGATATACATGCACTGAAGCATACGACCAAGCAGTCCACATATGATAATAATATAATATGAGTCACATTATTTAAATATGGCTACCAACTCAAGCATCTAAATAGGTGATACATAGAATCATGCTCTTCAATCCCAATGAATGGTGTGAAACATCATATCTATCATCATAATCACTCGACATGAATGGTCATCTCAAACAACCCAAAATAGTTTGAAATTCCATGTACAACATCCTAGACCAAGGGGTTGTAAAACATCACGTCCAATAACCCTATCCAAGACTCCCAATATAATCACGCATATTGTACTCCCACTTTCCCAATGATAAATTAATAGAAGAATTATGAAATGAGGAACCTTGTATCTCTCAAGGTGTAGTGTAACTTCACTAGAAACCTGAGTCAATTAATGGAATTCAATCATGGTAATCCAAGGATCGCACAAGGAATATTAATTACAAAGGATTAAAAAAATACATTTTGAAATTTAAAAATAATCCATGATAGAACATTCATTATATAATATAAGTAATCCTGATTCATTTCATTAATCAGTCCAATTATAAAGAATTGTATGGTCTAAGTATATAATATTGTCATAAAACAATTCAACTACACATCTAGGTCAATCCATTATTATCATAAATATAATAAAAGTAATCAGACTATGGGGGTTTATCCAACCCATCTAACAATTTTTTTATTCTATTAATCATTTTCCATTTAACTAAAAAAAGAAAATAGTTTCATATAATCACTAGGTGATTGTCAAATATAGTCCCTTTTAATATAAATATTCTCTTTTCATAAATTTAACTTTTATTTCAAGGGATACATCAATTATAATATAATGGATGATTAGTAACATAATTACATTTATCCACTTCAGTAATTCAATTATAACATCTCACCAACCAAAACTAAACTAATCACACCATAGTGGTGTTATGTTCATAAAGAAAAAATCCATCACATTTCCTAATTGAACCCACCCTAGGAGTAGTTTGGTTTGAGGTCATAAACCTCTAAACATGTATATGGTTTTTTTAATAAATTACTAAAAAAAGGATCAAACAATAAAATTAATTGTTTTTATCAATTTTAGAAGAAACATCCAAATGTTCTATCATCTTATACAACATCGCATTTTATAAACGATGAAATAATAAAGGGAAATCAAATAGGTTGTCTAAGGAATCCTATCTAACTCAATATATGATTAATTCATTTTTACTGTTATTCAAAACCACTATAGTGCTCCCCACAATTGGATATATCATTATAGAGACATTTAGAAGCCTTGGCACTCCCACTATCATAATTTTAAATTTGAAACATAGACCTAGAATCTTAATAACACTCCCATCATGATTATCAAATAACAATAACTGATCGTAAAACAGGACTTGATTCCTAATCCTCAATTATATTGAATTGGTGGAATACCAATTGACCACACTATAGCTAGTCATTCCTGCTTTTCATTTAAAATACCTGAAAAAATATTACACATCACTCATCTCTTTTGATGATGTATTTATGGTTGTTCCACATTGGCCACAATCAAATAATTATAAAAATTCATGTTAAACCACCTATGCAAAACTATTATTGAAAACTATAAAATTTAACTGTTGGATCATTAGAAAAACCTAATCTCAGTTCCATTCTTCACAGTTACTCTAAGATTATTTTGATCATATTCACCAAATTTCATACTCGGATTCCAATTAAATATTCATGTTGAACAATCCCCATATCCAAAATCAAACAATATAAATGTTCCAAAACAAAAATCCAACCACTTTTCTCATGATTCCATGACCATTATTACATGAGATTCATCTTTAAAAACCCTATGGTGATCTCTTCCACCACAAAAAAATTTCTCACAATGATCCTCAAGTTAAACTCACTATAATTTTCATCAAACAAAATAGAAAAGATATTTAATTTTCTCCTCTTAAATACAATGTTATCATGGAACACATAATAAAATTTCAAGATAAAAAAAAATTTATTATCATTAAACTAGGATTAAACTAATACCTTAATAAAAAATACCATTGTTAATCATTTTTAGATATCTAGATCCTCATTCAAGCAAAATAGGTTCTACTTTCCCTGAATCGAACCCTATCACCACATCTCTAGGAAATGTGTGACCAAGTCTAACTATAGTTAAACCAGCACACGACACCTAAAAACCATGATGGTACACCTATAATTGTCACTTCAAGGTCATCCCTCAAAAAAATTATTTCTATTTATTATGGAACACCAATGTGGCCTCCTCCCATCTCTATAATTTAATTACAAAATGATCAGTCGAACCCGACAAGACAGAACTATTTAAATGTAATTCAGCTTAATAGGTGAGAGAATATATAAATCCTTGATCAGCTCTCTTTAATTTCATGGTACTAATGATAAATCAAGATCATACCCTAAATTGTAATTTTAACTCATTTCATTAATCCATGGTTGGGTGCAATACTTTACACTACTCTGTCATGTTTCATTAAAAGTGCATAGTTATTATAAAATAATTTCTTTTTCTATTTCATTCATGAACCCTGTTCTTTAATCTAGTTCTTACATTCCATCCTAATCCATAACTAGTCTTTTACATCGATCATCCTCTCAAGGATTAGAAAAATTAAACTTACAATCATTACGAAATTCAGAATCCCTTCCGAACATTCATAAATGGTATTTAATGGTCATGTTACCTAAACATGGAATGAAAAACTATCTATAACCAATATGATTTTCATAACATTAGGATTTTACCAGATGAGACATTATTACAAATTAAACTTAATCATGAACATAATATCCATCCACCGAACATGGTTCGTAATAATGTCTAACACTCTTATACTAAGTGATAATTTAGTGGGAGAATTAACTTGGCTTTACATAAGTGTACCAAATCAGATTCACTTTAGTCGTATGCATGACACTTCTATTAAACCAATTTCACTCACTACATTAGAATCAATTATAATACAAACAAAAAACTATAAATAGTGGTTTTATAGAACCTGCTCCATTACAACGTCACCCCTTGCACTATGATAACTCAAATTTAAATTAATTCACATGTCACTGTACTCCATAGATGACATGTGAATTAGTAATAATATATCGAGGATGAGATAATTTTCATCAAAATCATATGGTCTGTGGTATAATGTTATCAACTAAATGAGTATAACTTGTATCATGTTACTCCCTTGATATTTCATCAGCACAACAGAGCATCATGTGATGTTATCCATAGGCCAATAAGCCTAATGAATAGCAGCATATTTTGGACCCCATGAAATTTTGAATCAATACTCTTATTTTCTTATAAGACTGTTAATTCTGTTAATCATTTGCTGAGTTTTCAATTATTGATATGGAATGGTTACTTAACCCACTAAGAGAAAAAACATTCAATATGCTTCTTTAAACTGCTAAACAAGAGCATTGCACAATGCACACTTCCCTAAAAAGGGTCAAATCATCACAGAAACACCCATCATTCTAGGTTTAAGATCATAAACAATGAGTCTTATATCAATTCAAATGAAATAATAATTGCACTTCCCATGCATGTAATTCAAGGTAATAATCCATTGATTCATTACATTTATGTGTGTGTTACCGACAATAGGCTAACCCTAATGATTCATAAGGTGTTGATTCTATATTTATATCAAGCCAAAAAGGCCTTTAGGCTTTCCAGCCTAACCTCTAAGATCACTCTAAAAGAAAAGGGTCAACAAAGACCTATGGGAAACATCCACATCCATATCCATGGTAACATTTAATATTAAACCTCACATTATGGATGAATCTATGAGATATACATTAATGTATTATTACAACTGTCATGTAAATTATAATTTTTTTTGAACTTTTCAATGGCTCAATTTAAAAAATTTCATGTACCAGTTATAATGGAGACTATATTAAGATCATATTTTAGCAAACACTATGTGCCATAATAAGATACTTGTCTCATAATTCCCAATTTCATTTAATAACCTTATATTTAACCATGAAACAATAAATAAATATTAGTTAAAGAAAATTTCAATTATTATATAAAAACGAAAACCCCATTGAGTATGTAACTGGGATTTTAATGAACCTAAACCTCATAATTGTACTGGTCAAAATAGACTATAAGGAATTTTACATTTTCCAAATGATTGCTTTTGTAAGGTACCACCGTAAATTTATACATAACCAGTATAAATGGTTTTAGACACCAAAAATTTTCATCCCATATACCATAACTATACCTCTAAAGGGTTAAGCGCTAAAGAATAAGTTGAAGGGGGCCTATGAGGGTGGTGAAAATGAAATCTGGATCTATTTATGTTAAATCAAATTATGTTTATTTATTTAAAGATTAATCACACCTTATGTGGGTTTATCTTATAAATATAATGAGGCCAGGATGACCAACATAGGTCGAGTGAAGCCTATAAAATATGTAACCACATCATTTTAGAGTTGTATTTTTTAAAAAAACTTATATTTTGATGATGGCCTCATTAGATGATTCTGCATTCCAAAATTATAACGGAACATTCTTTTACAAGTTACAGTTGTCACATCATGTGACTATAACCATACCTTCAAATCCTATTACTAGAATGTAACATGTCATATATAATTATGTTATTAGGCTGGTAACCACTCTAAATTTATAGAAACACAATATTTATATATTTGAATTCAAATCAATGTAATTGAAATTGAGTATCATTTCATCTTGGGTAACTATATTTCAATGGATTAAAAAAATAATGATTATATAGTTAGGGTTCCAGTATAAACATATATAGGAAACACAGTTTAGGTCGATGTATCCACATTAGTAACCAATTTTTTTCTCTTTATTCCAGCACAAAACCTTATCTCAATATTAAATATATCATTCTTGGAACATGTGACATGCTACATGAAATCTAGGAACTAGATTTAATCGAGAATGGTATCTAAATGATATTTATATATTCAAGTGCCTAGAATGATGTGTGAAAAATATATTAATTCCATTCTAATACAATGATAAACTAAGATAAATCATAAAAAATTTTAAACATTAGATATTAACTCAATATCCTGAGGAGAAATAGGAATCAACTATAATTATTAATGAATGAACATTACAATTCTGGGAAAATATATCTTTCCACCTTCTAAAGGTTGGACAGACTTAGTCAAATTTTTTTACCAACTTCCAAAACATTCTTAATCTTATGTATAAAAATTCAGAAATTGATAATCCATAGAAAATGAATATTATGATACCTGTTTGTAATATATTGACATGGGAGACACTAATGTGGTGCTCCAATCTAGTGCACCATATGCACTTAATAACACCTCCCCACGTGCCATAGGTTTCTGATTATTAGTGATGTAAAAATGATGGTTTGGTGGGGAGACACCGTGCTCAAAATAAAATTAGAACAATTGTATAAACAAAAAACCAATATAGGAAGAAAAGAAATATAAAGGGTGGTATTATAATAATCAAAACTGATAAAAAATATAAATAATTAATATAAAATGATTCATGAACATGTTGAGTAATAATACAATAATCAAATATATATGAAAGAACTAGACAAATAAGAAATAAATTGAAAATGATCGAATCCTATAGAGAAAATGATTACATGCTCATACCCAAACTCAAGGTCATGTCCAAGTCTATAATGACTAACATCCCCTAAGAACAATCGAAATCCTAACCTATAACAAATATTTTTGTCCAGGTACCAAATGGCAGCCCAAAAATGATGTGAGATAATTTTAGTAGGACACCACCAATGGTGTATAATTCATCACACTCAATAACTATTAAATAAAGTGGTATGTAGGTATAATAAAAAAATGTAATCAAGTCTACTCGAGTTCCTCAATGGACACCTAATTAACCATACCTACTTCAGTCTATGATGAAATAACTCTCAATATTACATCATGTATATATATATATGCATAAATATAAACATCCATATGTATGAATATGCAAGTACCGATGAGGACTTGAGGCATAAGTTCAATGAATCCATAAATAATATTAATATAATAAGGGTTAAATTTTATAAAATATGGTTAGAAGCCTATGAATATGAATAGGGGATACAGAGCGCTATACACATCAATCCTAATGAATGGAATGAAAAATCATGCCACACATTTTGATCTTGTGGCATGAAACATCATGTCTAACAACCCAAATGATGGGAAACTCCATTTCCAAAATCCTAGACCATGTGAGTGTGAATTTTAATTTCTATAAACCCTATAAAACCGCTCACAATATTGTAACACCCCAAGATTCCATGGTACGATTCCCATAGAATAAATATTGTAGCGTGTGTTGTACGCAACTTCGAGATACAAACACACCGCGACCAATCAAAGTAGTCATTATGAATAGTAAAACCCACTTTTTGAAATGTTATAGATTTTATCTCTCAAAATGGACTTCATTTTTGGATTCCGAATATCGAATTTAGCCTAGGGTGAAATTTTGGTACTTTTCGGATAACTTTTATATTTTGATGAATAGTGACAATTACTAAATTCTAATTAAAAACAACTTTTTTAATAAAAATAATTAATAGTGATAAATTATGAATTTGATTTTTTTTGAAGTATATTTAGAATATATTTTTACCATTTAATAATATTTTGGTCATTGGACGTAATTTCACATTTTAACCAGACATAAACAAATGTCAATCTTTTGAGTGTTTTTATTTCTTAAAAACTAGATTTTTGTTTTGACAGTGGGAATTAATTTTAAATTAATTTCTGCCACTTCTGTGATTTGAATTTAGAAAACTGTTTTCCATATTTAGAATCAGGAGGTCAAAATTTTGTAAATAGGTAACTTTTTTTAGGCATTTTGAATAATTACATCGGTAAATATTTTATTTACCATGGTTAAAGGGTAGATCCGGTAAATAAGGGTAAAAAATAATAATATAATAAAACTATATTCCCCTAAAACTTGTCCTAAAACTATTGGTTGATACATTTCCAACCATGGACATCATTGGGTAGATTTTTTGACCCCATGGATCAACTTGTAAGTGATAATTAAATTTTATATTAATTATGTTAAAGTAAATACAAAAATGACAAAAGCATATATCTTTTAGGAGAACAATTTTTACATAGAGTTATATATGTTATATTTGGGACTATAAATATTAATTGGAAAGAGAAAAGGATTTTCTACATAATGGTATTTTATTTATAATTTTTATTCATTGAATAATTAAATTTATTTATAACAAAATAATGATCCAGTATTTTCCATATTAATGAAAGAATCAAATAATTAATATTATAAATGTTACAATAAATTTAATTTTAAAGTTATGATGCCATAAACGAAATTTATTGGTTATTATGACATGTTATGATTTCTTAAATGAATTTTTTTGTATTATCAAAGTTTTTAAGGCTTTAACAAAAATCAATTATTAAATATTATCAAAATTGACATATATGAGTTTTTAAAACAGATATTATATTATTAAATGATATTCTATTCCTAAAAATATAAGGATTGGAGAAATATATTATATCATGATATTTTAATCATTAATGGACAACTTGTGGGTATATTTGCTGTATATAGTATGTTTATTAACTATATAATATAAAAATACAATGTGACATGGTAAATGTCAAACTAATTAACTAAAAGTTAAAACTAAAAGATAAGGTTAATATAATGACCCAAACTTGTATAAAATCTATTTTTTGAAAGGATTTATACCCATAAACACCTTATACTTTTAATAATACACTTTGGAGCCATTAAAAACCGAATATAAATTTATTATAAATTAATACTTTAAATTTTTTTAAAGACCATTCCTCCCCCTTACAAAAGGACACCACTTCTAACCAACTATTCATACCATAAAAGCCTTTTGGATCGGTCAATCTCTGTCCAAATACCCTATAAATTATCCTCCCTTAATTTTAATGGCCTTATTTTAGTCAGATATCCATCATAAGGAGTCCTTTTGATCAAATCAAAAGGAAGAACCCGAAGAAGAGGCCATGTTTTCACCACCATCTTTCAAGTTCCTTTCCTCTTCAACTTCTTTTTTCTTTGTTATTTACATTCTCAAATAATAACTCCAGTATCTTATATATATTTTGATGTTATTATAAAAATGGTACAACCATATTCAGTATTCTATCCATCCTTTGAATGACATGTCACCACACGTGCGTACGTACGACCTACCGTCTCCACGTCGTGTTGTAATTGTTATTCAATACATTATTATTTTGATGGGTATAATAATGATGTATAATTTATTTAAATAACAAATATAAGATGATAATTATTCTGTATATATGATATAACATCCAATTATATATTATTTTAATATCAAAATAATGGTATTTTCGCTCGTGCGTACGTACGGACTACCATCTCAACGAACGCGATGAGATTCATTCCCCATCATATCCATTAAAGTATAATTCTCATTTGATAATTAAAAATAATTTTTAAGGAATTGATATCATTTTGGATATGAATATGAAATAACATATCAATAACAAACATGGATTATGTAACAAAACATATAAAATAAAATGAGTAAGTTAACACCTGAAATGATGATAATACTAAGATATTATTAACAAAGAAATTTTAAAAGATCATATATGATATCATATTAAGGTGTATGATTCTTTTATAATTCAATAACCATCATTTAACCATTATACAGGAGGTTAAACTACCCTCGACAAAGGAAAATTACATGTTAAGGGTTTATTTCACAATCTCTTCATTATCTGAGGTTGTTTATTTGTAATTTTCTACTAGGACCTCTTTATCATCCACTTCCATGTTTCTTAAGAATGTATTTCAAAGAATTATTACTATTTTAAAGACTATGGGTGAAAGTAATTTATACCCTTGTTGACTTTTTATAAGATGTTAATAAAGGAATCTTTCCATCGTTTTCTAAACAATTTCCTTTTGAACCTTTTCAACAAAATTAAGCTAAGAATGTCTTTTTTAACATATACTGTGGGTGCGGCTATTTTCTACCATTATAAACTTTTCGAAGCATCAATTACAATCTTATAAGAATATTTTCAATGTAAATGTTTTATTTTAAAATTTTGTGACTCTTGAATGATTTCAAAATAGAAATATATATTTCTCTAAAAAGGGTTTTGATTTCATCTATGTCAACATCCATTGATGGATTTTAAGTTTATTTGAGGTTGATTTATTATGATACAAAAATTCCATATTGTATTGAAGGTTTTGTGATATTTTTGACTGTGGGTGTGCTATTTTTATACCATTCATGGATTATCGTTAAAGTATTGATGTTTCATATGCTAGTTTTAATATGAATGTTTATGATATGTTTAAACCTTTCCATATGAGGAATGTATTGGACTTAGTAAGTGACGGGTGGAGCCCGCTATAGCTCCTCTATGAATCGGTAGGTCTCATGAGAAAACTAGACATGGAATTGGCCGGGGCCCTTTCCCAATTTGATTTATGGTTTTGGCCGAGGCCTTAATCATTTTTAGATGTCTTGGCTGAGGCCTTGACAAAATGTTTCAGAATGTCTGGCATTATACATTCCCTCATTATGAAAATAAAATTTATGGTTCATGTGGTCATTCGACTAGTATAATACCCATGATTATGTTTTATTATGGAATTATTTACACAGCTCATATTCATTCCGTAAATATCACACTCGCCTTTTTTATGTTATTTATTTTATTTTTTTATTGGGAATCTAGTGGCTCGGGTCGAAGCCCGAATTAAATTTGATTGAGTTCTTATTTGAAAACGGATTTTTTTTCCCTTTGTTGCGTCTAGAACACCACAGTCAAAGCCACCCGACCTCATCTGGGATGCCACGTGACCTCACTTAGCTCGCCGCATGACCTGCCCGATGTTTAAGGTAGATGAGAACTATGCGACGAATAATAAAATGAGAAGACAATGAAAATGGAGCCCCCGCTCGACCTCGGGCAAGGCACGATTTTGAAACTGCGCAGCCTGGACTGGTACACCGGGTGACCTGACGCTACTTAGATAATTAAATGAAATTAATTAACAATGAAGTGATAAAACTAAATTAGTCATAAAATGAAAATAGAACAAAATAATAAGAGTTAGATAAAAACTTAATTAATTGTTTTTCTGATAATAATATTATTATTATTATAATTAATTATTTTGTTTATATTTAAGATTTTCTTTAATAATGATTTAAAAGGATTGTTTTAAATATTAATACATTATTATCACTATTTTTAATATTATTATCATTACTACTATTATAATTCTTATTAGTATTATTAATTAAGTTATTAACATTATTATTATTAATATCACCATAAATTATCATCATCATTCTTAATTATTCTCATTAAAATTGTTAACATTATGATTGACGTTATCTTTTCAAGGACTTAACTTTAATTAGGCTATTGTTGTTATTGTTATTGTTATTTTTATTATTATTTTTATTAATGTTTAGTTTAAGAATAATGTTATTGCTAATGTTAATATTGTTAGTAGTTTTATAATGTTTTCTTTTCATCTTTTATTTATTTTATTTTTTTCCACCCTTTTTGTTTAGGGTTTCTTTTTTCTTCTTCTTTGTTTTTGGTACCCTCCTACCCAGGCTGCCGCACCGCCCCTTTTTCCCCCCATTCTCATCACGCTGAACTCCCCTCTCCCATGTCTTTTGTCCTCCCTTCCCCTTGCATGCTTCTACTCCACGCCGCACCCTCCCTCCTCTCCTTGCGGTCTCCACCTTCCAGCAACCCCGACCGCCGCTCCGTCTCCCTCTCCGGCGATGGGCCAAACTTCCGCCCCCTGCTTCGTCCCGCGTTTCCCCGCCAGCCCGACTCCACCCAGCCAGCACCACCCTCCGGCGAACCCGAACTGCCGCCCCCTACTCCATCCGGCGTCGCACCGCCTGCCCGACTCCCCCCTTGCCGCTTCCCAGATGCGCCACACCCCATCTCATTATTTCCGCCGCGTGACCCCCCTGCTCACCTTGTCCAGCCGAGCCGCAAACCCTCTAGAACCAAGTTCGGCAAGCTTGCTTGCGCCACACCCCCCATGGAAACCGATCTCTATCTTCCCGGAAAATCCTAGCCAGCACCCTTCTTCCTCCTTCCGAAGGGTTTTCTCCCATCGTGTCGCACCTAAGGCCGACTGCCAAACATCCTCTCCATTACTTTTCCCAGCCAGCATCCTTGTGGCTGAATCCCTAACTGTGGATTTCCTTATGGAGCAACCTCCCTCCGCCGATGAAGCACCGGCACGACATCCCTTTTGGCTGACCTTCCCTCCGACACGCGACCCCTCATTTTGTTAAGGTATTAACTCTTCCTTCAAATTTTATTCATTCCAGCGGGTATGAGGAGAGTTACAGGTTGTTTTTGAATCCTTATTTTGTTCGAATTCCATTTTTAGGGTATAAATTGAGATGTTTGTGATGTTAATGGGTTGCGATTGGAGTTTCGCACCCATTTTTGGGAGTCTCGGCGTCAAAGTTAGATGGTTCCGCAAATAATTATTTTCTGATGAATTTATTTGCATCTTTAATTAATTTAGCACATTATTTAGTTAGTTTTCAGGGTGCAAAGTGGTCTTATTTCATTCTCTTGAGATCACATATGCATTGATTTGTTATTAATGTGTTTTGGTGATATTATTATGATTTCTTAGAAACCCATGTCAAGCTGTTTTAGTGTTTTATATATTGTTAACCTTTTAATTAAATGATATTTATGGTGAAAATCATGTTTCGATAATATTACGTCATGTGTTTAGTTCTAAAGTGGAATTTTAAATAAAACCAAATTTATCGTTAGTGAAAACATCATTTAATCGTTTGTTAGCACTTGTGTTAAACTACTCAAACAGTTTCTTTTTAATTGGTGTAAGTGGTGTGGATTGAACTCTTGTTGTGGTGTTGTGTGTATTTGGTTACGAAAGAAGGTTTGGTTGGTTTTGTGTGTAAATTCATGCTCTGATCTTAAAAAAAATTATTAAAAATCATAAATGTTTTATTAAATAGTTATTAAGGATTCAAGTTGTTTTAATTGGTTGTGTAAGAAATGCAGATTTAGTTTTGGAACATTTTAGTGTGTGTATTATTTCAAATGGAATTTGCATGTGCGAATGGTAGTTTTTGGTGTGCGTGATGTCTGGATTTATTTGAGTGTATGATTATGACATGTGGTATGAACTTTGAATTACTTGAGCACAAACGGGAAACTTGGGTACTAGGTGGTCAGACTAGACTAGCGTGCTAGTTATACAGGAGTGGCATCGGCCCAGTTTCACTTAGCAGAATTGACGCTTACAACACTAAATAAACATTGGATGATGACTGCAGACTGCTATGTTAGGAGGTGTTTCCCTACCAGTAGCTCGTGAATGGGAATGTGTGATATCGTTCACTGAGACCTGAGGTTCTTGGGTCCCACATCTCGCTAGTATCTTTAGGGTCTCCCATGTATTGAGCTCTTCCTCTGCTTTCTGCTCACCATCGGCACATGGTGTGACGTTGGGGTTACCAAGAAAAGTGTGTGTGTGTGTGTGTGTGTGTGTGTGCATGTCTGTGTGTGTGCATGCGTGTGTGGGTGTTCGTGCATGTGTGTAAGTTAATTTATGTTTTTTTCTTTTTATAAAAGTTTCCCCTTAAAAACCATTTTCATTAAAATTCATTAAACATTAATTTATTTTTATTCGGTTAAATTTCAAATGTATTTTTCATTTAATAATTATGTGTGGAACCTTTTTATTGGGTGACGTCCTACTGGGCTTTTGGCTCACACCCTACATACACCTTTGGGTGTATGTAGATTTTGTTTCTTGTGTATTTCATGTTGTGACATCATGCTCAGTGATGGTGGTTTGGGATGCAGTTGGTCTTCTCATGAAGAATGGTGTTGAGGTGGCCTCTCCTTTTCTGGGAGGTTTGAGTTAGAGTTTTAGTTTCCGCTGTCGTCTTTTCATTTTATCTATTGGTTCATGTTGTAGACTTTAAACCTGTTTATAGTTTCAAGGCGTGTTTGGTTGCCTACTTCTAGTTTTAGTTTATTTATCTTGCTAGTTGTTTTTTTATCTTATATTTTGGTTAAATCGTTCCCACATGTTACTCTTGGTACCCGGGCACTTGTGCCATCCTGTGGGGATCAAGAACGCCCTTCGGGCCTTGCCGCGGATAGGGTTGGGCGCCGGGTCGGATGGCGACCCGGCCTGGTTCGTGACAAAATGGTATCAGAGGGCAAGGTTTGCTCTCTTGGGTCGTGTTCTTTTCAGATAGAGTTAGAGTAGACCATAATTAATGTTGTTGTGACTCGACGTCCTGGCTATGAGTAAGGTGTCTGGCCAGCACACCTCACGGCGGGACTCAAGTTACAAAAGTATGTTGGGGTTTGTTTGAGTTTCTGGTCCTCACGGTTAATCGTGTCTAAGGGAAATGAAAAGGGAGTAAGTTCAGTGTTCATAGTGAGCTCACAGGGTCTGGCAAGCCTTGTGGAGCCGGGGAAACTGTCCTAATGTACTCTCTTTGGCCTGTGGCAAGATCGGCGTATGGCCGCCAACCATATGTTCCAATCACGGGCTGACCCTAGTTTCATCATGCTTTCCTCCTCGTCTCTTTGTTTTGGAATTGTGAGAATTTGGTTTTTAAGTAAAAATGATTTGGTATTTGAAAGTATTTTGAAATAAAGCACTTTAAAAATAAAATGATGTGAAAGGATTGGAAAGTGTGGGTTGGATGTTTTGGTTTTGAAAAAAAATGGAATGCTTTGGTTTTATCCTTGGTGTTCTCATGGGAAACCACATGCATGAGTGTATACGAAAAAGGGAAATGGTTAACGGCACGAGCGGATGAGTGCGTGGATGGACAAGAGGTGGGTGATGGCGAGGCATGAGAACATGCATGTGTTTGGCCCATGGGACACCATTGGTGTTTGTGCAACCCACCAATTTTACTTATTTTCCAAAAGTTTTGTTAAATGAAAATTTTGGTGTTTTAGTAATCGGTGGTTGCGTGACGTGTCCTTGTGTTTTTAAAATGTTGTGTGTTGGGCGTTTTGAGCCGAGAATCTCTTCTGAATGATTTGTGACCTGAGATTGAATTCTTATTTGTAAATTGGTATGCAAGCATGTGGTTAGTGAATTTTTTTAAGAATACTTCAGGGAGCCCTTACAGTGGTTCCCCCTATACGTTTGGTGTTCGATTATGGTATGTCTTGATCATTGGACCAGTTCGGTTGAGTCTACGGTTTTCTTTCTTGACTACTGTACGACCTCCCAAAAAGCATTTACATGTGATTAAAGTGTGGCCATGGTCAATTCTTCGTTGGAAGACCCTCTAGTAGATCAGAGGAATCTCTTCGTGAATTCTAGAATTGAACTCACCTAACCTTTTTGCAACTAACCGGATCCTCTCGCAGTCAGATGACATATGCGAGGGGAGTGGAAGGGAGTTTTGGTCATTTGAGTTGTCTGATTTATTGGGTATGAGATTTGACATCGTCATGTTTGAAGGTTCCCCTGGAAACATTGAAAGGAAATCTAGCGAGGAAGGGTAAAGGCGGTTCAAAATTTTCAGTGTTGGCCAGTGTCATGAAGGTCTTTGTAGTCATTACATCGGCTGCAGTTGGAATGTTTGGTGACGTCTTGCAGCGTGAGTTCCTTTTGACAGTCAACGGTCGTTTGGAAGCTGTAAAGGAGTCTCCAGTGGGAAAAAGGTGGAACCAACCCTAATTTTTTGGTGTGGTCTATCGTTCTAAATGACCTATGGTCTTTGGATTGTTTCATTTAAGGAAAAATTCATGTTAGGCCACTAGTTTGGCAGACCCAGTCGTATGAGGCTACTATGGTTGTTTGCAGGAATCATGTTGTGTTCATAACATGGTTTAAATTCTTTCACAGCGTAATGTTCCTATCAATAGCAACAGTCATGTTCAGGTGACGATTAGTGGTGTCATGTTCTCATTTAGTGTGACAAAGGGTGATGTGCATGCACCATTTTAACACTGGTGTTGGTGAATGTTCCATGTATGATCAGTCAGATGTTGTAATGTGTCATGGTTACTGGTGTTGTCTCAGTTGCAGTGCAGTTGTGTGTGACACCTAAATAAGAAGCTTCGTTCATGAGTCTTCAATACCTGACTGCGAGGTAGGATATGCTTCAAACATCAGGGCTCCAGCCACAGGCCTCGGAGTGAAGCTGGCACGTGGTCGGGAACACTGAGAGTGTATGATACCCCAACATTATTTCTGTCATCAGTGTTAAAATTATAAGCAATCTAAATTGTTTCTATGGTTGTTCCGCTCTGAATGAGCCATCTGGTTGAATGAGTTTTTCGCGACCATGTGGAGGCGTGTTCGTCTCGTTGCCTTAAAGTCTTGGGGGTTGCGTCACATTAGATTCAATCACTTTAGGGGTCTTTATTGGAGTATGATGAGTAAATCTGTCTCAAATATGAATAATGCTCATCCACTAATGTTGAAATGCTGATTTGTCTTGGGTCATACTTTTGACGCCCCAGTAGTCGGGCCCCTCCCTCCCCGCCCCTTGTGGTTTGGTGTTTGGTCACCATCATGAATTTTTCAACGTTCTGTACCCTCTGTTCGTTCTAGTGGCGGCGAGACCCACGATGGGTCTCGTACAAAGGACTCTAGAATAAATTGATGTTGGCCTTTTCTAAATGGTGGGAATTCCGCTTGGACCTCCCCATGTTGGTTTTCTAGTCTCGTCTTGGGCATTGGTAGGCTCTTAATGGTGGGGATTCCCTCGTGCTACCTCATACTGACCTTTTGGTTTTTTTTCTAATGATGGTTTGGTGATAGGTAATAAGATTATTCTTTGGATGTGGTTGGTCTTGTTTGTCGGTTCCGGTCAAACAATGTGTTTTTCGTCCGACGGTTCATGATGTGTTTCGGTTTGTGAAGTTGATTCTCGCAAGTACGAGAGTTCCTATCCTTGATCAATAAATTAGATGTGTTCTACCTTTTTGGGGAAGACAACACGTAGAGGGAAAAAATATTTTTTTACGGGTTTCTTGACGTTGTCATTAAGTCACTTTCTCTGAGCATGATGTGTCTGCCTCTTCTCGTTTCTTGTTTGTGGGGATCCTCCTTGAACCTTAAGGGAGTGTCGTTTTCTACATTGGGTCTGAGCCTTAGTTGTGGCTTTCCAGGGATGGAAAGCATTATAGTGGGGAGAATTTTCACACTCATCTTTTTTATATTATTTATTTTATTGTTTTGTTGGGAATCTAGTGGCTCGGGTCGAAGCCCAAAATAAATTTGTTTGAGTTATTATTTGAAAACAGATGTTTTTACCTTGGTTGCATCTAGCGCACCGCGGTCGAAGTTGCGCGACCTTGTCTGGGTCGCCGTGAGACCTCACATAGCACACCGCATGGCCTTCACGATGTTCAAGGCAGATGAGAACTATGCGACGAATAATAAAATGAGAATACAATGAAAATGGAGCCCCCGCTCGACCTCGGGCGAGGCACAATTTTGAAACCGTGCAGCCTGGCCTGGTACACCAGGTGACCAGACGCTACTCAGTTAATTAAATGAAATGAATTAACAATGAAGTGATAAAATTAAATGAGTTGTAAAATTAAAATAGATCAAAATAATAAGAGTTAGATAAAAACTTAATTAATTGTTTTGCAGATAATAGAAATATTATTATTATGGTTATTACAATGATTATTATTATAATTAATGAATTGGTTTATATTTAAGATTTCCATTAATAAAGATTTAAAAGGATTGTTTTATATATTAATGAATTATTTTCACAATTATTAATATTATTATTATTCCAACTATTATAATTCTTATTAGTATTATTAATTATGTTATTAACATTATTATTATTACTATCACCATAACTTATCATCATCATTCTTAATTATTCTCATTAAAATTGTTAACTTTCTAATTGACCTTATCTTTTCAAGGATGTAACTTTTATTAGGCTATTGTTATTATTGTTATTCTTATTCTTATTATTATTTTCTCTAATGTTTTAGTTTAAGAATAATGTTATTACTAATGTTAATATCATTAGTAGTTTTATTTTTTTTTATTTTCATCTTTTATTTAATTTATTTTTCCCCCATTTTGATTAGGGTTTCTTTTTTCTTCTTCTTTGTTTTCGGTACCCTCCTACCCAGGCCGCCACACCCCCCCTATTCCCCACATTCTCATCGTGCTGAACTCCCCTCTCTCATGGATTCCGGCCTCCCTTCCCCTTGCGCGCATCTCCTCCACGTCGCACTAGCCCTCCTCTCCTTGTGGCCTCCTCCTTCCAGCAGCCACAACCGCCACTCTGTCTCCCTCTCCGGTGACAAGCCGAACTGCCTCCCCCTGCTTCGTCCGGTGTGGCACCGCGTGCCCGACTCCACCCGGCCAACACCACTCTCCGGTGAACCCGAACCGCCGCCCCTACTCCGTCTGGTGTCGCACCACCAGCCCGACTCCCCCCTTGCCACTGCTCGGATGTGCCACACCCCATCCCATTCTTTCTGTCATGTGACCCCCCTTCTCACCTTGTCCAGCCGAGCCACAACCCTCTGGAACCATGTTCGGCCGGCTTTCTCGCGCCGCACCCCCTAATGGAAACTGATATCTATCTTCCAGACAAATCCCAGCCATCACCCTTTTTCCTCCTTCCGACCGGTTTCCCCCCTTCGCGCTGCACCGAAATCCAACTGCCAAACACCCTATCCATTTCTTTTCCAGGCTAGTATCCTTCTGGACGAATCCCTACCTATGGTTTTCCTTATGGAGCAACCCCCCTCTGTCGACAAAGAGTCGGCACGACATCCCTTTTGGCTGACCTTCCCTCCGACAGGCGACCCCTAATTTTGTTAAGGTATTAACTCTTCCTTTTAATTTTATTCATTCCAGCGGGTATGAAGAGCATTACGAGTTGTTTTGGAATCCTTATCTTGTTCGAATTCTATTTTTAGGGTATAAATTGAGTTGGTTGTGATGATAATTGGTTGCGATTGGACTTTTACACCCAAGTTTGGGAGTCTCGGCATCAAAGGTAGGTGGTTCGGCTCATAATTACTGTTTGATGAATTTATTAGCATGTTTAATTAATTCAGCACATTATTTAGTTAGTTTTCAGGGTGCAAAGTGGTCTTATTTCATTCTCATGAGATCTCATATGCATTGATTTGTTATTAATGTGTTTTTGTGATATTAGTGTGTTTTTCTGGAAACCCATGTCAAGATGGTTTAGTGTTTTATAAATTTTTAAATTTTTAATTAAATGATATTTGTGGTGGAAATCATGTTTCGATAATATTACATCGTGTGTTTGGTTCTGATGTGGCATTTTAAATAATACCAAATATATCGTTAGTGAAAACATCATTTAAACGTTTGTTAGAACTTGTGTTAAACTACTCAAATAGTTTATTATTAATTGGTGTAAGTGGTGTGGATTAAACTCTGGATGTGGTGTTGTGTGTATGTGGTTACGAAAGAAGGATTGGTTGGTTTTGCGTGTAAATTCATGCTCTGCTCTTCAAAATTTATTTATTAAAAATCTTAAATGTTTTATTAAATAGTTAATTAAGGATTCAAGTTGTTTTAATTGGTTGTGTACGAAATGTAGATTTAGTTTTGAAACATTTTAGTTTGTGTATTATTTCAAATGGATTTGATGTGTGTGAATGGTGGTTTTTGGTCCGCGTGATGTCTTTCTTGGTTTGAGTGTCTGATTATGACATGTGGCATGAACTTTGAATTACTTGAGAAAAAATAGGAAGCCTGTGTACTAGGTGGGCGTACTAGACTAGCGTGGTAGTGATACGGGAGTGGCATCGTCCCAGTTTCACTTAGCGGGATTGACGCTTACAACACTAACTAAACATTGGATTGTGACTGGAGACCAATATGGTAGGAGGTGTTTCCCTACCAGTGGCTGGTGAAAGGGGATGTGTGATATTGTTCACCAAGACATTAGGTTCTAGGGTCCCACTTCTCAATATTATCTTTAGGGTCTCCCATGTATTGTGCTCTTCCTCTGCTTTCTGCTCACCGTCGACACACAGTGTGACGTTGGGGTTACTAAGAAAAGTGTGTGTGCATGTGTGCGTGTGTATGTGCATCTGTGTGTGTGAGTGCATGTGTGGGTGTGCGTGCGTGTGTTTATGTTAATATAAGTTGTTTTCATTTTAGAGAAGTTTACCCTTAAGAACTGTTTTCATTAAAATTCTTTAAACACTTATTTATTTTTATTCTGTTAAATTGAAAATTTATTTGTCATTTAAAAATTATGCGTGGAACCTTTTTATTGGGTGACGTCCTACTGGGATTTTGGCTCACACCCTATATACACCTTTGGGTGTATGTAGATTTTGTTTCTTGTGTATTCTAGGTTGTGTCATTGTGCTGAGTGATGGTGGTTTGGGTTGCAGTTGGTCTTCTCATACAGAATGTTGTTGAGGTGGCCTCTCCTTTTCTAGGAGGTTTGAGTCAAAGTTTTAGTTTCCACTATCGTCTTTTCTTTTTAGCTATTGGTTCAAGTTGTATACATTAAACCTGTTTATATTTTAAAGGCGTGTTTGGTTGTCTACTTCCATTTTTAGTTTATTTATCTTGATAGTAGTTTTTCTGTCTTTTATTTCGGGTAAATCATTCCCACATGTTACTATTGGTACCCGGGCACTTGTGTCAGCCCGTGGGGATCAAGAAAGCCCTTCAAGCCTTGCCGCGGACCGTGTCAGGCGCCGGGTCGGATGGCGACCCAGCCTAGCTCATGATAATAAAAGTATTCATGTCTATTATTGGTAAAGGTATGTGGTTTTAATTATTTACCATGCTTAATATTTATGTCATTTTTCATTGTATTACTTACCATTACTGAGCATTTGAGCTCACCCCTTTTCTTATGTTTCATTTTCCCAAGATATGAAAAAGTTATTTATGAGTTACATTCAGGCATAATCTAGGAGAATTGGATGTTTCTAATGAAATATATTAGTGTCGTATTTCTCTTCATGATGTAAAGTTGAACTTATGTATGAATCTTGTTTCTAATAATACTAAATTGATCTATATTTCGAGACATTATTTCCTTGTGATCATGCCAATGTTATGTAATAATGCACCGACTCTGGGTAACTATGGTCGGGGTGTTATAGTTGGTATCAGAGGATGTTTAGTACAAACCTTGGAAGCTAGATTTAGATAAACTATGATTAGAGCACATATTTCTAAGATAGACTTTGAGGATTAGTATAGAATAACTTCATTGAATTTCGGTATTGTATAGATTTTGTGAGTTTTCTATGAAATATATCCCTGTCTGGATACGAGTAGGTAAAGGTGGATCTGACACCGATGTACCTAGGGGTAAAACCTGAAAACACCGGATTGATCTAGACTCGAATGGTAACTAGTGCACGACAACGGGCCTTGGTATACTCTTATTTATGACACTCTTGGGGGATATTCTTAGGATAATTATCATTTTATTTAAAAACCATTATGAAGGGTTTCTGTGTATATACTTCTTAAAAGAAAACATTTTTATGATTATGGATTATATCCATAAATAGTTCAATTTATGTTAAATGTTTTACAAGTATGGAATTCTGTATTTTGATTCATAAATTGATCTAGTTTATGTCATTATTTATAAATGGCACATAGTTGATGAAATGGTAACTGTATCAACGCACGCACTCTATGTAGGGATTTCCCTCCTGCTCAAGACAATTATAGTGGAGCTGGTGATGCAATTGGTTCTGATCAGCTAATCATCATACTGGGACAACTCACTTAGGTTATGAATAATAACCTTACCCGTATGGAGCACCCAGATCCATAGCGTGGAGGATCAATGTTTGATCTCTTCATGAGGAAACAACCCCCGACATTCAATGGGATTAAAAATCCATCAGTGGCTGAGAAATGGATAAATTCCTTAGAGAAAATATTCCATGCTTTGGGGAGTAGTGAAAGGGAAAAAGTTATCATGGATGTTTACCGCCTCATTGGAGATGCTGATCAATGATGGTCATTGATTCAAAACACAATGGAATATGATGAAGTATCAACTATGGAATGGAGGGAGTTCGAAGATATTTTCTTATAAAAATACTTTCCCCATGACCATTGAGTGGATATGGAAAGATAATTTCTGAGTCTGAGGAAAAAGGAGGATGAGAATGTCGTTAAGTATGAGGCTAACTTTACAAGGATAACAAGGCATGCTAGAGATTATATACATAACCCAAGAAGTAATATTCATTGTTTGATTGATGGGTTAAAACCATTTCTCCATCGAGCATTAGTATCACAATCTGTCTCATCATTTGAAGATATTATCTCATGTGATATCAAGATAGGAAAAGAATTCTCTAAGTTTTATGACTTTAAATCAAATAAAGAGAAGAAGATATCTACTGAACACTCTAGGAAAGGAAATGAGGAATCAGGAATGAAGGTAAGTATTTAATTTCAACCCTGTGATAATTGCATAAGGAAGCACCCCAGTTCCTGTCTAAAAAGAAAAAGAGTATGCTATAAGTGTGGACAGAAAGTCCATCTAGTTGGTGATTGTAAAGGAAAGAAAGATGCTACCAATGTTCAATGCTATAATTTCAGGGAGATGGGACATTATGTAAATGAATGTCCTAAGCATCAGGGAAACTTACCTCAGAAAAGGCCTAGGGACCAAGGCCAAACTTATGAAATCACAACTATTGAGGTTGAAGCCCCGAATGACGTGGTGGCAGGTAATTTAATGGTTTCCTCAATTTTAGAAAATACTTTATTTGATTCTGTATCATTGCATTGTTTCATATCTTCTCGGTTTTCAATGAAAAATATATATTTCCAATTTTATTTAACAAGGGAGTTGTCAGTCAAAACTTATAAGGGAAGTATCATTGCAACAAAGTTTTGTGAATCAGTCCCCATTAGAGCACATAAATGTTCTTTATCTGCAGATCACATCATCATACCTAAGATTGAGTTTGATATAATCCTCGGTATGGATTGGATTTCAAACCATGAATCAAAAATTTATTGTATGAATAAGGTGGTTACTATTTTTGATGATGATGATAAAAAACACCTTATCTTTAGAGAGGAATTGTCACCTCCTAATTCTTACCTAGATCCACCCCTAGTAGCTCAAGTAAATTAAGTTTTTTGGGAGGAAGAGAATGAAATGGCTATGGGTGAGGAATGTAATTTTCAAATATAGGATGTACCTATTGTGAGAGATTATGTTGATGTGTTTCCGGAAGATTTACCTGGATATCATCCATAACGAGAAATTGAGTTTTCCATTGATTTAATTCCTGGTTCAAGGCCTATATCAAAGATGCCTTATAGAATGGCCACTGTGGAATTATTTTAACTAAAGAAACAACTAGATGAATTGAGTAATAAGGGATTTATTCACCCTAGTGTTTCTCCATGGGTAGCCCTTGTCCTTTTTTAAGAAAAAAGATGGATCAATGAGGTTATGTATCAACTGCAGGGAGATCAATGCTAAAACAATAAAGAACATGTATACCCTACCTCGCATTGATCATTTATTTGACCAACTTCATGGAGCTCAATACTTTTCAAAGATTGACCTTCGATCTGGATACCATCTGTTGTGTGTGAAGAAGGAAGACATTCTGAAGACATCATTTTTAACCAGGTACGGGAATTATGAGTTTATAGTAATGCCTTTTGGACTGACAAATGCACCCTCTGTTTTCATGGATCTAATGAAAAGAGTTTTCAAAGAATATATTGATGAATTTGTAGTTGTATTTATTGATTATATCTTGGTATAATCCAAAAGCTACAAAGATCAGGGAAATCACATGCACATTATATTGAAGACTCTGAGAAGACATGAATTATATGGGATGTTTAACAAGTGTGAATTCTGGCTTCAGTAGATTTTTCTTCTTGGTCATATTGTCTCTAAGGATAGAATCTATGTTGATCCTTCTAAGACCAAGGCAATTCAAGAATGGCCGGCCACGATGAGTATAACTAAGGTATGCAGTTTTATTGGATTAGCAGGTTATTATCGGCGTTTCGTCTAGAATTTTTCCCGATTGGCTAACCCGTTAACGCAGGTCACACGTAAAGGGGTTAAATTTTTTTGGACAAAAAAGTGTGAAAAATGTTTTGAAGAACTGAAGAGAAGATTATTCAATGCTCTTATATTGACTATACCATTGGGGAATCATGGGTTCGTTATTTATAGTGATGCATCAAAGAAAGGACTTGGTTGTGTCCTGCTACAGAATGATACAGTTATTGCATATGCATCACGACAGGTGAAAATTAATGAGAAAAACTATCCTACTCATTATCTTGAGTTAGCTGCTTTAATATTTTCTTTAAAGATTTGGAGACACTATCTCTATGGAGAAAAATGTGATATTTATACTGATCATAAGAGTTTTAAGTATATTTTATCACAGAAAAACTCTACATGAGGCAATGGAGATGGCTTGAACTACTCAAGGATTATTATTACATGATACACTACCACCCGAGGAAGAAAAATAAGGTGGAAGATGCTTTGAGTAGAAAGGATCATAGAGTTTTGAACAACATGAGAGTTGAAAAGAATCCTATATACATGGATCTAGTAAATATGGATATGGGAATCACCATGGAAGGTGAAACATCAATGATTTTTCAAATGGTTTCCAAACCATATTTACTAGAAAGGATAAAGAGTTCTCAGACCAGTGATGATGAGTTTTAAAAAAATATTAAAGCTGTGAATGATGGGAGATAGAGTGACTTTGTGTATGCAGATGGAATTTTGAAATTTGGGAGGAGGCTTTTTGTTCCCGATATTCGAGATCTAAAAAGGGAATTGTTTGATGATTCTCATAGATACAATTTCTCTATAAACTCTGGGATCAACAAATTGTATAGATATTTGAAGGAACATTTTTTGTGGGAAAACATGAAGAGGGAAATTGAAGATTTTTTGTTAAGATGTATAATTTTTCAACAAGTGAATGCTGGAAGGCAACAGCCTGGAGGAGTCATGAAACCCCTTCCCATACCTGAGTGGAAATGAGATCATATCACGATGGACTTTTTCATGGTACTACCAAAGACTCCTAGACAGAACGATGCAATATGAGTCATTGTTGATCGTCTTACCAAATCCACAATTTTTCTTTCTATAAGGGAATATTTACCACTTGAACGTCTATCAAGACTATATATTAATGAAGTTGTGAGACTTCATGGATTTCCCCTATCGATTTTTTCTGATTGTGGTCCCCGTTTTACTTATAGATTCTGGAAAAGTCTTCAGAATGCCTTGGATATTGAACTTTGTTTGAGCACTGCCTACCACCCTCAAATAGATGGATACTTAGAATGGACTATTCATACCTTATAAGACATGTTGAGATCATTCTCACTTGACTTTCTGGGTATGTGGGATCAATATTTACCTATGGTGGAATTTTCCTATAACAATAGCTTCCATTCAAGTATTTAGATGGCACCATATGAAGTGTTATACGAAAAGATATTTCATACACCAACCTGTTGGGGTGATGTTGGTAAAAGAAAACTTGTATGCCCAGAACTGGTGGAGGAAACAGTAGAAAAGGTGAAGGTAATCCAAAACCCCATCAATGCAGCTCAAAGTAGTCAGAAGATCTATGCCGATAACTAAAGGAAGGATTTGTAATTTCAGGTAGAATATAATGTTTTCTTAAAGTTTTCTCTATGGATGGGAGTTATACATTTTGGTAAGAAAGTTAAATTGAGTCCCAGGTACATCAGACCTTTCGAAATTATAGAACGAATTGGGGTTGTAGCTTACCGTTTGGCAATTCCTCCAAATCTCACCAAAGGTCACGATGTGTTCCACATATCACTGTTGAGAAAATACATGCCTGACCCAATGCATGTAATAACTTTTGAGGAATTAGAACTGGAACCCGATCTATCTTATTGCGAAGATCATGTCATGATTCTTGATACCAGAGAACAAGTGTTGAGAAACCGGATGACTCGTCTGGTAAAAGTTCTATGGGGAAACCATAAGATGGAAGAGGCAATGTGGGAACCCAAGGAACTTATGATGAAGAACCACCTGAGTCTTTTGATGCGGTAGTACTCTAGAAATTTCAAGGAAAAAATTATTTGAAGTAGGGGAGAATGTAACACCCCAAGCTTCCACGGAATTATTCTGTTTGAATAATACCGTAGCGTGTGTTGTACGGAACTTTGAGATTATAACACACCGCGACCAATCAAAGTAGCCGTTATGAATATTAATACCCAATTTTTGAAATTTTATAAATTTTATCTCTCAAAATGGACTTCATTTTTGGATTTGGAATATCAAAATTATCTTAGGGTGAATTTTTGGTACTTTTCGGATAACTTTTATATTTTGATTAATAGTAAAAATTACTAAATTCTAATTAAAAATTTTTTTTATTCAAATTAATTAATAGTGATAAATTATTAGTTTGAGAGGTTTTAAAGTATATTTAGAATATATTTTTACCATTTAATAATATTTTGTTCATTGGACGTAATTTCACATTTAAATCGGACATAAACATGTTTCAATCTTTTGATAGTTATTATTTCATAAAAAACATGCTTTTTGTTTTCATAGCGGGAATTAATTTTAAATTAATTTCTACCACTTCTGTGTTTTGAATATAAGAAAATTTATTCCATATTTAGAATCAGGAGGTCAAAATTGTGTAAATATGTAACTTTTATTTTTATACATTTTGAATAATTACTTCGATAAATATTTTATTTACCATGGTTGAAAGGTAAATCCGGTAAATAAGGGTAAAAATAATATTATAATAATTATAAATTACCCTAAAACATTTCATAACATTATTGGATGATACATTTCTTACCATGGGAATCTCTGGGTCGATTTTGGGACCCCATTTATCCACTTGTAAGTGATAATGACACTTTATATTGATTATGTTAAAGTAAATACAAAAATTACAGAAGCATATATCTTTTAGAAATCCAATTTTTATATTGGGATATATATGTTATATCTTAGACTATAAATATTAATTAGAAAGATAAAAATCTTTCCTACATAATGGTATTTTATTTATAATTTTTATACATTTCATAATAAAATTTATTTATGACACAATAATGATGCAGTATTTTCCTTATTAATGAAAAAATAAAATAATTAGTATTATAAATGTTAAAATAAAAATAATTTGAAAGTTTTGATGCCATACACGAATTTTATTTGTTACTATGACAAGTTATTATTTCTTAAATGAATTTGTATCTAATTAATAATGTTTATAAGACTTTAACAGAAATCAATTATTTAATATTTTCCAAATTGACATAAATGAGTTTCTAAAACAAATATTATATTATTAATTGATATTCTATTCCTAAAAAACTATGGATCGGAAAAAGGAATTATATCATGATAGGTTAATCATTAATGGAATACTTGGGGGTATATTGTATTAATATAGTATGTTTATTAACTATATAATATTAAAATACATAGTGACATGGTAAATGTCAAACTAATTAACTAAGAGTTAAAACTAAAAGATAAGGTTAATATAATGACCCAAACCTGTCTAAAATCAATTTTTTGAAATTATTTAGACCCATAACCACCTTAGAAATTGAATATTACACTTTGTATCAATTAGAAACTGAATATTAATTTATTATAAATTAATACTTTAAGTTTTTCTTAAAGAGCCCCTCCTCCCCCTTATAAAAGGACACCAATTCTAACCAATTATTAATACCTTCCAAGCCTTTTGTTTCGATCAAACTCTACCCAAATACCCTCTCAACTCTCCTCCATTAATCCTGGAGGCATTCCTTTTGTCATAAATCCATCCTATGGAGACCTTTTGAAAAAATCTAAATGAAGAACACGAAGAAGAGGTACTGTTTTCACCACCCTATTTCAAGTTCCATTCTTCTTCAACTTCTTCTTTCTTTATTATTTCCATTCTAAAAAACTAAATCCTGTATATTCCACATATTTTAATGTTATTACAAATATGGTACAATCATATTCCGTATTTTATCCATCCTTTGAATGACATGTCACCATATGTGCGTTTGTATGGCCTACCGTCTCTACGACGTGGTGTAATTGTTATTCTATACATTATTATTTAGATGGGTATAATAATGATGTTTAATTCATGTAAATAATAAATATAACATGATAATTATTCTGTATATATGATATAACATCCAATTATATATTATTTTAATATCAAAATAATAATATTTTCGCTCTTGCGTACGTTGGGACTACCGTCTCCACGAACGCGATGAGATTCATTCCCCATCATATCCATTAAAGTATAATTCTTATTTGATAATTAAAAATAATATTTAAGGACTTGATATCATTCTGGATATGAATAAGATATAACCTATCCATAAAAAACACAGTGTATGTAACAAAACATATAAAAAAATGAGTAGGTTAACACCCGAAACGATGATAATACTAAGATATTATTAACAAAGTAATGTTAAAAGATCATATATGATATCATATTACGGTATATGATTCTTGATTAATTTAATAACAATAATTTCATCAATATACTAAAGGTTAACCTACCCTCGACAAAGTAAAATTACAAGGTAAGGGTTTATTTCATAATCTCTTCATTATCCGAGGTTGTTTATAAGTAATTATCTATTGGGACCTCTTTATCATCCACATCCATGATTCTTAATAATTTATTTCAAAACATTATTAATATTTTATAGACTATGGGGTAAATTCATTTATACCCTTGTTGACTTTTTATAAGATTTTTATAAAGGAATCTT
Source organism: Viscum album (assembly GCA_963277665.1). Taxonomy (NCBI): domain Eukaryota; kingdom Viridiplantae; phylum Streptophyta; class Magnoliopsida; order Santalales; family Viscaceae; genus Viscum; species Viscum album. Next base: position 479,955,187 of record OY728133.1, on the reverse strand, counting down.
TCCATCTTTCTCCAAACAATGTCCTTTTTATCCTTTTCAACAAAATTAAGGTAAAAATGTCTTTTTTAACTTATATAGAGGGTGCGTCTATTTTCTACCATTATAAACTCATCGAATCTTCCCTTACAAGCTTATAATAATATTTTCAATATAAATGTTTTATTTTATAATTATGTGACTCTTGAATTATTTCAAAATAGAAAGAGATATTTCTCTAAAAAGGGTTTTGATTTCATCTATGTTAACATCCTTTGATGGATTTTATGTTTATTTGAGGTTGATTTATTATGATACAAATCTTCCATATTGTATTGATGGTTTTTTGATATGTTTGACAGTGGATGTGCTATTTTTATACCATTCATGGTTTATGGTTAATGTATTGACATTTCGTATTCTAGTTTTAATATGAATGTTTATGATATGTTTAAACCTTTTCATATGAGGAATGTATTGGACATAGAAAGTGACGGGTGGAGCCTTCTATATCTCCTCGATGCATCGGTAGGTCTCATGAGACAACTAGATTTGGACTTGGCCGAGGCCCTTTACCAACTTGATTTGTGGTTTTGGCTGAGGCCTTAATCATTTTTAGACGTCTTGGTTGAGGCATTGACAAAATGGTTCAGAATGTCCGACATTATACATTCCCTCATTATAGAAATAATATTGATGGTTCATGTGGTCATTCATCTAGTAGAATACCCATGATTATGTTTTATTATGGAATTATTTACTCATCTCATATTCTTTCCATAAAATTATTCATGTTTATTATTGGTAAAGGCATGTGGTTTCAATTATTTACCATGCATAATATTTATGTCATTTTTCGTTGTATTACATACCCTTACCGACCATTTGAGCTCACCCCATTTCTTATGTTTCATTTTCCAAGGATATAAAGAAGTTAGTTATGAGTGGCATGCAGGCATAATCTAGGAGGCTTGGATTTTTCTAATGAAATATATTTGTGTTGTATTTCCCTTCAAGTGTAAAGTTGAACATATGTATGAATCTTCTTTCTAATAATACTAAACAGATCGGTCTTTCGAGACATGATTTCTGTATGATCATGCCGATTTTATGTAATAATTCCCTGAGTCTGGATAACTAGGGTCGGGGCATTACAAATATAATCATGTATACTTAACTACTACTTTCTCTATTAGCCCTAAACTAAAGCGCTCTATAAATAGTAACTCAATATTGATCAAGGAACACTATAACTTCACTAGACCCATGATCCTATTGAATAAATTCCTATATGTGAATCCAATGTTAATCCTATGAATGTTAATTACAAATGTGTATATCTATTATATTTATCAATTTAAATATGGTCCATGAGAAAACATTCATTTTATAATATATGTCACCATGATTCATTTCATTAATCAAAATAGTTAAAAATAATTATAAGGGACATGTTCATAAGTAGGTCATATTCCAATTCATGTATGCATTTATATCGGTCTATTATAATTATCAAACTCATAAAAGGCCAGGGACCAATGGTGTTTACCAAACTCACATAATAATTAAATTTATTATATTTATGATATCCCTTACAAGTGAAAATATTAAATAATTTCATCTAATCACTTGGTTATGTATAGGTGTATTCCCTTAAAATTTTGTGATTAACTTATCTAAAGTTGGCCATTTTGTTTATGGGATGACTCAAGAACAAAATAGTGGTGGATCAAGAGCATAATTTTGTTGTACCATTTCATTAATTAAATTATAACATTTTATCATCCAATGAAATTACAAACACACCATGGGGTATTTTGTTTATAAGGAATGGGAAAATAAGAAAATATTATTAGAGAATCATATACAATCTAAGGGAGATCAAACATTACCAATGGGGTTCAATTCCTAGTAGGTATGTATAAGATCTTAAAAATCCTATGTGGGTGGAAGGAGGAGCTACTCGGTATCTATTTTTCATTCGAATATTGGGAAAAGAAGAAATGAGGAGAGGATAAAGGTTGTAGGGGAATCCTTCCATTATATCAAATTTAATATGCTGCATAGTTTGGGTGCACATTTTTCAGAACTGTATGCCAATTGTACAGGTATCACTATCCACAGACCACACCATTCATAGTTGGGTCAAATGGTTAGACAAATCATGTGACAACTATGTTTGGTCTCTCTTAATTCTTACGAGAAGTTGCACAGTTTCCCTTGGGTGGCACATATATTCAATTAATGATACCTTTATAAAAATAGGACACACAGTTTAGGCCACAAGGTTAAAACAAACTATATGCCAACCATATGCCCAGGTCATTCCCTTTTAGAAATGAGTTTTCAAAGATCAATTCTTCCAAAACCCATCTTTAATATCAATAAATTTTTTATGACTTAAACCACATCCAAAAATACACTTTAAAGAATTCCAACTCAAGGAATTCCATTACAAATCTCATTTAAAAAATTGGACCATCCACCCACTGATATGTTTACAAATCCATTATAATTTAAATATGGTTTAAAATATAGGATCTTAAGAACGATAGATATAGAGAATGGAAAATCTATGTATCACTTATACATCATTTGAAATATCTATTTTTTTATGAGCTCGATCAAAATGTATAGTATTATTCTTCCGCATCTATTATGTACCTCTAGATTCAATCTCACAAAATTCCATTAATTCTAATTTCATTGCACTAACTCAATCCTCCACTACTAAAATATTCTAAGAGATAATATTCTATGTCATCAATATATTATCTAAACCTTGGTACGCAGTATCTTATAATTATTTCAAATATAATTGTCAAAAAAATTCACATTAGACTTATTAACATATCATGTATCATCTTATATATATAAAAATTCACTTTCTAAAACATGGGAACCCTATGGATATTGAATCATGACACCTTCTAACATATGTATGCCTTCAAAATATAATAAATTATTCTTCCTCAAAACATATGATCTAAAATAAAAGATTAAAACTCAATGAAATAACCTTCAACTATTTATAAGATACATTATCACATAACCCTTAAATTTTTCTCAATAACATTCTCACAAGAAAATCAAAAAATTTAAAAAACCTTTAACAATTCAATGGTTTAATTAGGGACCTATAAGTTTAATTTTTATTTGATGGATTCTGAAATTTGGTTTGATCTATTTTTTCACAAAGGATAGAAGGAGAATTACATTTCATTTTTTATTCCTTTATGGTGTTCCATTCAATCAATTAAAATTATACTAAGAAGAAGAAGGATTTCCTTTTTATAATTTAGTTTCTTGATATGCTCCATTTATAAATTTTGGGAACAAAATGAATTATTTTTTATTATTATATTATACTATAATAGTTATTGATTAAAACCAATATGGAATAAAATCCATTGAGATGTACACAATTAGTTTGGGTTTTTGATATAGAAAGAATGGACAAAAAGTGATTATATAACTCAATAGAAGGCCACATTTTAATACATTCATATATACCATAGGTGGACATTAAATATGTTGCACACTATTAGAACTCACTTTCAGGTTGGAAAATATTTATAGTTTTAGGTATGACTCCATGGTATTCTATAATTATGAATTTATTAGTGAATTATAAATTTTCATCAAATGTTAATAAAATAAAATTTTAAAACTATTTTATGAAGTGAAATATTTTTTTGAATGATCCATTTATTCCAAATATTTATAGTGATAAGCAAATTAAGATACATAAACATAAGTGTGAAATGTATTTTTTTAATTAATATTTTTCTTATAAATTCATTGGTAGATAATTTAGTTTCCCAGAGGATGGATTGAGATGTCTGAAAATATAGACTTTATTTTACCAATTTATTTATATATTTCCTTGTGTTTTGGAAAAAATATTAAAACTGTATATTTTTTTAATATTTCCAAGAGATGTGAAATTCTACAACAAAAAATAATATTTGTGAGATATTTTATATTTATGGATTATATTTTAGGGGATATTTATGGTTTTTTTCATATTTATAGTATTTCATTATATTTTTATGTATACAGAGGAAAGAGAAACTCACATTGATGATTCAAAAGTTGTTGATTTTGTTTTTTCATTGATATTTTACAAATTCAATGTATTCAAAAATATCAAAAGAGATCATGAATGAAATTAATTTAATTGGATCATGGTTTCATTTACAAAGATATATAGATGGATCCACATAACCTCATTACCTTATTAGTCTTAAATAGATGGTAAAGGTAAAATATCTATCTAGGAGGTGAAAACGATCTTAAAAATGGTTCAATGAAACTATATAAATATTAGAAAGAAGTTTTTTGATGTATATATATATATAGAACTCCATTAAAAACTCATATGGGTATGTCACTTTATAAATTATTTTGTTATGATTTAATTTACATGTTGAAAATGATAACTATGAATATTAAGTCATGAATATATTAAAAATAGACAAGATATAAGTTATAAAAAACATGAAATTTCAAATCCAATATGTGTAGGGGAGAATGGTATAATATAATGATTGTTTAAAAATTTAAATGTATAGGATGATAGGTTTAACATGAATATATTAATAAAAATATAGAGACCTATGTTGAGATAATTTCCAAACATCTGGTTCTAGGATAAAGCTCGTGTTAGATAATTTTATCCCAAGATAGAATAGGCCATTAATTTTTAAAATAGTTTTATTATTTTTTTAGTTGAAATAATGGGGGAATATTAAAAACATTCACCATGGTAAATGGGTAAAGATTAAGTATTTTTCATCATTATTTTCCATGATAAATGTCGGAGTATCTCACTAACCTCTTAGCTATATATGAATAGCTGTTTGGTTGTGTCCTTTTTTCACACATAAATATTATTCTATTTTCATTTTATAAATTCTTTTCTCTTAATAATAAGTTATGTATATTTAAAACCATTAAAAAAAATTAAATATATGATTGACCATTGTTATATTACAATGAAGTGAGTATCCCTTATAGGTTTGTTAGTCAATTTTGTGTTTTATTTGTTTTTTATGGTTTTTATTTATTTTTTGGAATGTTTTTTTGTCATTAAGATTTTCTAAGTATCTTCGATTAAATTTGTTAGTTTAAAAATCAATAAATATATTAAGAACTAATTTAATTTTAATATCCAAATTTAAATGAATGTATATATGAGCCATAACCTTTTTTTTCCCAAAACCCAATAAATTAAATTCATAATATTAATGAAAATTTCATGAAATATAGAACCATTCCATGAGGTATTATACAATACCTTTTTGAAATTACTTCGAGAACTAGAAATATTTTTTCATTTATATTGTAACTTGATTCATATCTGATTAATGAAAATATATTGAAACTATTTTTCAAATATTCTTCAGATTTAGACATTTCATAACTAATGGTTAGGTAAACTCTATTTAGAAAATCCGTTTTTGAAAAATCTTTTAAACCCACCTTGATATCATGAAATTTATTTTAATACCTATAATCCATGAACTTCCTTATAGGTAACCGCATAATAATATTAATTTCTTACTCACCCTATTCATGAGTGAATGTTATTGGTATAATTGAAAGCAAGTGAGAAAGAGTTTATTATATGAGTTCAATGGGAGGCATGTTACATGATGGAAAATATGATCTGGAAATTTTTTTCTTTTTTAAATTATCATTCACACATATCACTTATGAAAACAAAAATACCACTCTATGTTTAAAAAAAATAGAGAAAATATTAATCACTGAGCAGTGTATAAAATTACCATGTGAAAACCTAAAATATTAGAAATATGAGAGTTTTGTGAGGTGATTTATATATAAGGGAGATGAGTGTGGGTAATTTTATTATCTATTTAAACTATAAGTTATAAACTTATTTTATAGATCTTAAAAATATATTTATAATTTCAATTGTTAAAAATTATCTAGAATATTTTAACCACAAAATATCACAAAAATTCTTTAAAATGAACACATGATATTGAATCTATATGTATAGAATTAAGATACCCAACAAGAATATGGTAACTAATGCATTATATTGAGAATTGAAAACATTACAAATTATTTTAGGAGTGATCATTGAAACATTTCATAGAAGTTATGTACATGTGTGTATGGATGTAAATAAAAGGAGGGAATTAATTGGATTAAATTGATAATAATTAATGAATTGTGTACATTGAAATGGAATGATATGTTTTAAATTAATTTTAATAGAATATAAGCCTCTCCATTAAATTATAATTTTTATATTAACATGTTTATCATTATGTGATTTCACTTTTGATATTTTTTAGAGGTCAATGATTCAAGTGTAAGGGAATTGATAATTATAAATTTATATATATTTTTATTTAATAATATTTCATTTTATTCACTCATATTTATGTCTTTATGAACATGAAAATGATTCAAAATTTTAAAATAATTTAGTTTTTTCAAATTTAATATTTAAATGTGGCTCAAATTTAAAATTTATTTACAAATAATATTTTGGAGAGAAATGAATTAAATTAAATATTAATTTTCTACCTCTTTCTATCTATAATGGTGAAAACTATAATTTGGAATATTCATGTTCAAATGAATCTTGGAATTTTAATAATTTATTCTAAATACATGAGTAAGGATTAAAAGATACAAAAATAAAAATGGAATATCTAAATATTTTATAAGTGAAACTATGAAAGATAGGCCCTTGTGTGAGTATAATATTTTACTCCACAAGTAATGTTTGTTTCTTTGGACTATTAAATTGAGAGAACTAATACTATTGTAAGGTTGATTTAAGAAATATGATATTTAATTAATATTGAATGGAAAATATCAAAGTCATTGTAATAATGCATCAAAAAATAATAAGTGAAATCCATACATCATTAGACAAAGTATGACATACATAAGAATATGTAAGTCAACTACTCTCTTAATAATCAATTATAGATGCAAAAAAATCATATAAAATTGATTAAAAACTATGTAACATTGTAAAGATAAATAAATTTAATCTTTTTTGAGGAGTGGATGGATATATGTTATGAAAATTGTAGAAATTCCATGTAAATAATATTCATAAAAACCGAGTCTAAATATATTATTGGATTTTCAAAAAATACGTGGGTAGGTAATATGCATCTAAATTAATTTAAATCTAACAAGTGATCAATTTAAGTGGATCTATTGTAAAATAAAGGAGTGGCTAGGCTAGATTCTAGAATGTTAGGATCAATACATAGAGGAATCATAGATCCCTGAGTATATATCATATTTCCAATTAAGGTATAGGGTGTTATAACATGATCTAAATAGTCTATATAAGTGGATGGAATAATTATTTTAGGGGATATTCTTATCCGGGATATATGATTTTGATAATTTTAAGATTTATTGTTTATAAATATCTTGATATAGATAGCTAAACCACCCATTAGATTATAATCAATACCATATAATTCATATGTCCATTTTTTCTTTTGATGTTTCTCCACATTCATTATAATTTTATTAATTAAAGTGGATGAATATTTGGTAGAGTGTGGAATTCTTCCTTATATTTACTTATATAATATAATTTTTTCAATTCATCGTCCATATTTTATTTCACCTCGCATGATTCAGTTAACATACAGTGCATTGGTGTATTTTCAAGTAGATATTCGTACAAGGTTGTTATCACTTTATCCTAGTTTACTAAATTTAAATAGAAAATGTTATGTGAGACATTAGTTTTGTATTAATGTAATGTTACTCAATAAATTAAAGCAGTGAAATGTGATAAATATAAGGTCACTAATTAATTCAATAAGTTAAATTATGGGAGGAGAAAATAATTCATTGTTAAATAAAAAGGAATTAGTTGAAGTATTTGTAATTATTGATCAAATCTCAATCCTTATTATTTACAAAAGTGTCAGAATTTTTTAATTTTTACCTTAAAACAAAAATTTAAAATACAAATTTCATATTTCACTTCGAATAATATAATATACATCCAATCTTCTTATTCATAATGAGGATACAAAAAGAAACCTCACTATCACCAAAAATAAATAAGATCGACATTATTAAAAGTGAGTTAGGTGAAGAAAATTTAAATATGTTAAAACAATATGAGAAGAAAAATATTAACAATAATTAAAAAATATTGATACAAAATACCCACTACGTAGACACATTTTAAACATAAAATAATAATGAGACTGAAGGATCATTTATTAAAATATGGATTCAAAAATCCACTATAGGAATCAACTTATACTAACCACTAAAATGTTTTTACGTAGAAAAATAAATCAAGGAAAAGATGGAAAATTAAAAAAAAATGTAAAAAATCATCCTATATTGTACACAATAACATCCAATTATATTTATCCCCCACCCCTTAATAAGATATAAAATCTATCTCAGAATCAAAAAGAATACATAAAAATGATAATTTAATATAATATAGACCAAGATGGAGTGAATAAACATCCTTTATTATTTCATCCTCTTCAGTCATCTCAGTTTAGCATAGTCCACTATTTGTTCATCTCATCTTGATTAATTCATCTATCTCCAAAAAATGAATTTTCATATACACATCCATTAATTGAGATTGAACCTACCATTACATAAATCATTTATAAGGATTTATTATCTTACCTGATTGGTACTAATTCAATATTTGCAAAAGAATCAATGACATATTTCTAGATATATAATGTTTCCCTAGGAAAAGGGTGAACTTATCCACTACATAATAATTAAATTGAAATCATTAGTGTAATCTTTATCACTTTGTAAAGGTTCCCCAAATATATATTACCCTAACATATATGGATGTACTAGGTGGATTATCTTGATCATTGGACATGCCTCAGTTTTTTAATTATATTTTTTTGGGCTCCTCAGATTGGTCATATTGGATTTTAATGGGATGTTGGAATTCCCATAGATCATAGAACCTTAAAAATATAATGGCTGGATTCGTTGCTCGGATTAATATGATGATTATTTTCAACATAATAGGGTGGGGATTTCTATAGTTGTTGGGATCAGGAATTTACTTAGGTCATGGTCCAAAAAGACTCTTTAATCATTATCCTAAAAATCCCAAAATATTAATGTTATATTTATAATATTTATACAATAAGTGTAATATTATTCAAATAATAAATTCAATGTAATTTATTTCTATATAATTCTTAAAAACACCCTGAATTTAATAATTATATCAAACTAACAACATAATAAGAAAATAAAGTATATGGGTGGTTTCTATAAATTATGATAAAATATTTTGGAATTAGAAAAATAAGTTATATTTTGATTCTATCAATAATACCAATGGTTTAATCTGGACCACCATGTGACCTTAATAATTCAATACCATTAGATAGTGGTTTAAAAATAACAATAAGGTCCAAATCAAATTGATAGAAATATTATTCCCCAATGTTATATACTAAATACCATATACAATATACCATAAAAAATAATAATAAGTAAATATTGTGTGGTAATAAATCCATGTGGGATCACAACTTATGGTAAAAAATAAAAAAAACATTACACCCCATAAAATACCCATAATATGATATGATAATAATTCATATAGATATACATTAGTGGTTCACCGAGAGGGTTAAATATATATAATAAATTAAGTAAAAAAGAAATAAAAACAATGGTGTAACCATCCCCTCAAACACATAGTACATATCTTTCACTAAGCCTCTTCCAACTCATGTAAAAATAATTTAAGATCCAGTGAATATCTTCAAACCCTTCATGAAACCTATTAGACTATATAAGAATAATACACTTACTTTACAGGTCAATCAATGATTTTATGTATGTAACATAAAAGGAAACCACCTATGGGTACTTACAAGTTTTAAAAATATTGGTGAGTTCTTATAAAATGTGGAATGTGGTGAAATAACTATAAAATAACATCAAACACAAAACCAGTCAAAAATTGTGTGCTCACCATGCCACCGTGATTCCCAAATTTACATATTTTTGCAATTTTCATTCATTTTTTATCCTAGTAAAAAGGGGTGAAATTAAATTACAATGCAATTCATAGGGTAACGTTGTCGGTTCATATCGCAACACGTCATGGTATGAGGTATAACATAGTTATACCAGATCATACTAATTTGAAATGTTATATAACATAGTCATATATTATTATAATTAGATGATATGGTGTAACATAGTTGGATCATACCATAAGAAATATAAACCTATGATTTTTTTGTTGAGTCTTAAATGGGGGACAAATAATTGTGTATATATCTTATATAATAGTAATGATATGAATTTTAATACTTATGGTCTCTGTAATAGCCAAGATATATGGTGAAAATAGTTATCTCATATAATTTTTATCGATGACGCATAATATAGAAATCATGAATCACTATTGAGGGACACAGTGAAACATATTCGGATCATATCATAGAGAAGATATGTGATATAATAAATTTATATCCTCTAATAATAACAAGGGTAATATTTTATTTTAAACAAACCAACCCCACTAGTAATGATTTTTGGCTACCATAGAAGAGGAGTGTAACTGCTGAAACAAACCTCCAATAGGAAATAGGTGTGTGACTAGAACTGAGGGTATATAACATACACACATAATATTAAATTCTATATAATTTCCAAGAAATTAAAAAATAACCACCAATAAACCCAATAATTTTATATTGGCCAAATCCCATTACATAAAAATTTATACAAAATAAATCCAAAAAGAAATACAAAATATAAAATCCTATGTCAGTGACCTCTAATATTCAGAAGTAAAAAAACCTTCACTATCTATAAAAATATTGTTCAATAGATTTCTCCCTTCTATATACATAAAAAAACTCACATTCACATGAACATATACACACACATATATATATTTAAATAAGGGTGAAAATACAAGTATACTCATAAGGATAATTCTTGAAACATCATAAGAAAACATCGAATAATCATAATAAGTCGCTAATATATATATATATATATATATATCAATTCATTACCATATAGATAAAATATATCACCATCATCACCAACGATCACTCAGAAAGTAATGCACAAATGTATGTAACAAAATATTAATAACATAAAGAGAAGAAGGATACCTTGTTACTATATTCCAACTAAAATTGTCCCTCTAAACCCCAAAGACCTATGCTTTTATTCTCCCATCCCTTCCATAATTCATGATGCACACCCATGTAATCATGTCATAAGCACAACTATATTAACACATCTACATTACCATCATTTCTCCATAATCATATAATAAGGCCGACATTCATCATAGACAACGTAAATATACACTGAACCTTAATTTTTAATAGATAATTCATATCCAAACATATAATAACCATAATACATTATATCCCAGATACATGTATACAATATAACTTAATCCACCATAGCCTATATATACCTGTATATCATAACTGAGTTCCATTACAGCTATTATGAACACATATCCTATACTTTTTAGCCAATATATCCTATGTCTGAATACATAAGGTCAATGACTAAAATGGAGAGTGCGGTATTGTATTATTTATATATCCATATCATCGAGAACCTATATGTTTGGGAACACCTAGAACCCGTGGCCAAATTGGGTACCAACAACCAAACTGACTCTGGTGGTGGAGTATTAGCAATGAAAAAACATAATGAAATATATAACACAGAAGCATTCTATAGTAAACATTATAACTGTAGAATCATTATTAATATTATTTATAATATCACAACCCATTTTCGCTTACTATGGAATTTGAAGCTAATATTTTAGGAATAGAATCATCAAATTAAGGGTTATCTCTATTTATTTATTAATATTCAATTAATACTCATTTAATTTCATCTAGTCATCAAATCTAGATTAATACATTAATTATATAAATAAAAAATAACATTAATTAATTATTATAATAATATTTATTCCTCACTTATTAATTTTCACATCCATAATTTCATTATAAATATCATAAGCATTTTAAATAATTCTGCAATCAATACTCATTCATCTTATTTATCATTTAATATCATTCCATAATACGAGGCACTAAGACTCATCTATTCATATATCTAGGAATAATTATCCCAAAAGAAAAATAGTTACAAATAAAAAAACATTAAATAAATATAAAAAATAATAATTTAGAAATTAAATTAGGCTCTTAATATTAAACCATCAATCCATCGTCATCTCTATCATTTTCTACATCATCTTCATCATTCGGTCATCAATCAAAAAATAATATATTCAGATAGTAATATCAATAGAGATTATATTTATGCTAACCACTATAGGTTTTAAATTAATCTCATAAAGGGTTTAAATATACAATAATATATTTAAATTGTAGAAAAAATAATTTCAGTAAAAAATCCATATAAACAATAATGTTACCACTCAAAAATGAAAAAAAATGGAAAAAAGATCTGAACTCATTTGGATTTGATTTTTAATTCAAGAATTCAAATTTTAATTTACCATATTGATTATATTAATTATTTATGAGAATATTTCAGACTGAATATACCATACATAACATGAGTAATAAAAATGATAATAATCTAATAATATATTCGGATAAAAGTATTATCATATTATAAAAACTAAGAATATACAATTATTAAATTATAAATCTCATTCACTATATTTATTTATTCCATATTTTATATATTAACTTATTTTTAAATATGATATATTTTCATAAATTCATAAATAAATTATTTCTTGATAATATCACACAATCTAGAAAATTATGGAAAACAATTATAAGGATATTATGCATGTATGAAAAACCACCCCATTATATTTTCAAAAAAAATTTTTGGAGAGTTATCATGTTTATTTAATCCCATAAATTTACCCAGTGAAATTACTATAATGAATAATCCACATAAATACATAAAATAAAGGAGAAGTTATGGATCCTCAACATCAATATTCGATGAACATGAACATGAAGTGGAAGAGTGTTTACAAAGTCTAGTACATATGACAAAAAACCTTAAAAATAAAAAATATCTAAAAACTCCATTAAAAATGATTTATCTACAATGGAAATAGATATATCGTATAATACTACATTCATTAAAGAATGGGGTTAAAACTTGAAATAGAAAAAAATGTAGCCATAATCATAAGGCAGCTTATTAAAGAATAGAACAAATTTAATAGAACTCACATTACTCAAAATATGATTCAATGGCCATCCTTGTTCAAATGAAATAATGAAGACTAAAAATAGAGTAAGAAAAATGAATTTAATGAACTTGTATGAATTGACCATGTCAATTTTCTCCGTGAATAATTTTTTTTAAATCAACCTCAACTATTTAAATTTTCATTTAAAATTTATTGTGATATTTTTTCATCAATATAAGGTATTTATATTTCTATAATTGTGGTCCACACTTGGAAATAGTATATGAAATCATTTTAAATTTCAAATTTATTTTATTTAAATTGTTTTATGATTGAAAATGAATTTTTCAACTGGATAATACAATTTTGAAATTATAAATATAAATTGGAAACTTTCAATAAGGTTGAGACTCTTATATAAGTGGAATGTTAATATTACATATAAAAAGTAAATTTTTTTAAAATTTTATATACAACAAATATTTCTATTAAGTATCACAATGTTACATTAAAATATGAAAGTATTAATTTTACACATGATAGAAAGACTCATACATCTTGATATAAGAATATTATGTGTAAATTTATTACTTTTACATAATAAGACTTTTTTATTGTGTATCATTATGAATTAATCTTAAATATAAAACATTTTCTATAGTATTGGATGAAAATTGATTCATAATGGTCATTTCATATAAAAGAGTAACATGTAAGGGAAATTACATAAATAAAAGAAATACATATGTTTTATTTTGTGATAATGTTAATATATAATGGTAACTCCAAATTCCTTATTGACACATAAAGAATATTCTAGACATAAGAAAAAAGCCGTATGAACCCCATGAATTTGAATGTTTTAAAAAAATTAATAAAAAATTTCATAAATCTTCCTCATCCTGTAAACTACAAGAAAACATCACTACATTCCCTCAAAACCCATGAATTAAAAGATGAGGGTTTAGGGAGATTATATCCCTTACATGGGATACCTATCAAACAATTTTGACCCCTAGGAATCAAAATAATACTCAATAAGTGAACATAGAAATTTAAAATCATAAATAAACACTATCCAAGATACCTATCAAATAGGTACCTCACTAAAACAAAATAAATTTTAATTTTTTATAAGTTAAAGGAATTAAAAACACGTCATCATTAATCATGATATAGTTTAATCTAAGGACAAATATATCATCATTTAAAAATCATTCATCATATAACTCTAGATAATGATTGTGAATTTTTTACTAATGATATCATGTACAGTCTAATAAAGTAATATTATCCATAGTCTACAAACTCATGGAAAAAATTCCCATGAAAAACATTCCCCTGATGGTCCTAGATCTCAATGGGAATTTCTGAGAATTATGCATCATCTTTAGCCATCACATCACTCTAGACACTCTTATTATAATCATCATGGATTTATAAAAAAATATGAGATATAAAGAAAATGTTTTAGATCAATTCCATCTTTGAGGTTAATTATAATTAATATTAAACATCACAATCATTCTCTTACAACTAAAAGGTTTGAGAAATCTTGGGGATGCTTACTCTTACAACTAAACCTTCATTACCCATTGGGAGAGGTACATTTAGGTATGTATGCTCACTAATACCAAACTCCTAAGGTATCTTCCTATGATCATCATAGGGATTATGATTATATTGAGCTGCCTTAGTCAACTAGAAAATAACCTTCACCTTTAATATTAATCTCGACACTAATTTACATCTACAAATAAATAACTATCCATTATATTTCTAACACAATAGATTATGGGAATATAATCAATATAATTATTCAAATCAATCCATTATAATAGTCAATTTATACTTTTTATTATAAGAAAAATAATTTATGTGTAGGTGCTTCACCCACAATCCTTCAAAATCTAGAACACATGAATGAATATTTTCACCAATGTTTTGGATAGTCTTCTCTTTCTAAACATACATATATTGATGAAAATAAGTGTTGTGGAATAACAAGTAAAAAAGTATACTAGAGAACAGTCTACTCTTTGGAGGTGGAATAAGGATCAAAATCAGAGATGATCATCTTAAAATCCCATGGATCCTCACAATCTCCTCGAAAAAAACCTTTCTAATACATCCAAATTTCACAAATCATTAATCGCTGAGTAGTGTGACAACTTCACCATAGGACCCATGATCCCATATATGGAATAATATCATCCCATGGATCAAGGTAAATAGGTGATTAAATTCATCAATATATACCCCCACATCCAATATGGATCATATAAGGGATAAAAAGTCCCCCTAGTATCATATTATTATTTCATTACCATTTGGTAAACTTAAAACTAAGATTCAAATTCTACAACATTATTAGTCATACTAGACTGCTAGAACTAATTTCTAAAATCATGGTACTTCCTAGCCAGACTAGGATGTATTATTAATGAATGTTGTGGAACTCCTGAAGAACATCCTCATTCATCAGTGATGGACTGAATAAAATTAATTGGAAAAAAACCAAATTTGTATCATCCTTAAGCTATTCCCCTAGGGAGTCAACATGGACAATATATTCTCTTCAAATACCTAACCAGGGATCCATAAATTGAAATTTATCTACCAATTTTACCAAGGATTGCATGGATATTTTTTTGATACACCCTTTTGCATTAACATCCACCATATCAAGGTGAATCAATAAAATATCCTCCATGACTCTATAAGTATCATTAGTTTGAATAAACATCTCAATTCAACTTCCTACTCAATGAGTCAGTAATTTAATTTCAAATCCATAGTTTATAGATAACATCTACAAAATAATAATAAATTAATTCTACCACTAATTATTATTTTTAGTTAAAATATTCTTATTAAAAGATATATCTCATGCTATTTTTCGTTTTTATAGACTAACAAGAACTCACCAATGAGATAGAGTCTATTAAACCTAAAATAAACACATTAATGACAAGCTTCAGATCTTGGTAATGTAGTTATAATCAAGGGATCATAACTGCTAATACCAATAATAGGTGACTACTTTAGTTTGCATAAAAATAAAAACCCCTATATGGTGTGAATCATAAATATTATCCAAAAAACTCCATCCTTTGAAAGGAAGAGAACTAAATCACTAAATATCCTTTACTTTAGATGCTCTAAAAAAGATTGGAATTTTTTAGTCTATATAAAAGAATACATTTTGAGTCAAAGGACATTAAAATAGTTTCCATCTATGATATATTAGGCATGAATCCCCCATAATATTCTTCAAGACAAGAAAACTATAAAAATTTTAAAAAATCATGGGTAATAAATAAAAACCTCATTTATCATAAAAGTATCCATAAATAATCCTCATAGAGACACAACATGTATTTATACATACAGTCCATAAGACCATTACAAAAACAAATATATATAGGAGTTGGAAAACCCAAAAGAACTGAACCAAACTATAAGATGATTCAAGAAAATCCAAAATATTTTTGTTCGTATGGGTTGGGTTGAGGAGTGGTTTTAATATACCTTTTTATTTTTCAGTTTGTTTCATGTTCCAAATATAACTACACCTATTAAACTAAAACATAATTATTTTTTAAAAACACAATTTTATTGTTTTCTGTTAGCTCATTGCATTCATAGATTCCCTAATCGAAACTATCTCTCATGTTTTTTTTCTAGTCATAATTAATGAATAAATGTATAATTTTGATTGTATTTCAAGTGTAATTTTATGTCACCAAGTTAATTATTATGTATAAATTCCATTACTATTATCGGGAAATTATTATAAAGTATAATGGGTCCATATCTAGGATGTTTTCATAGAAAGATATGTTAATATTTTATCTGAACTAATCCAAACCAAAAATTAATGTTTTATATAAAAGATCAATCTAATCCAAACCTCTACTAAATGATTTAGTTTTTTATGCATTAGAAATAAACCGTAATTTGTTCTCTAGATTTTTTCTTTATCAAAACCTATTTACAGCAATCTATATCCATCCCTTTTAACATCTTCCCAAATATATTTTGATACCACAAGACCTATAAGACCACTCGTAGATGCCCTAAATTATTTTCCTTGTATACAGAATACACAAAGATTTTATAGATTAAAACAATCCGAATATAGTCTAGGAAATTATGAAAGGATTATTTCATGTGTCCCCTGATCATGAATGATATGTTTATTCCTCTTAAGGGAATTACCATGAATTTGTATATCCCATACTGATATCAAAAGGATGTATTCAAATTATCCTCACCCTTTGCCTGTATATGATGATATCATGGCCATAGGTCAAACATAATGAACTATCTAGATCTATTTTTAGAATTTAATAAATCGTCAATCTGAATTATTGAATAAGGGTTTTCTTGGTCACATAATTCAAGCAACAATAATTGACTCACATGAAAAGAATACCATACACCTTCTTCGTAAATAAGACAAGATCACACTATGGTGACACACTAGACTGAGAACATCCTCAATATAAATGTTCATCTCTCACAACAAAGAAGGTGTTATATTATATGTGGAAATTTATATTTAATATACAGTCAGTTGTATCTCTATCCCAAACATGATTTCACCTTGATTGGGTAGTGTCATAACCTTTTTCTATAAAAACATATTGATACTCTTTAATTAACATGGTAAACATCACTAGATGAATGTTTAATGAACTCAACATCCACTATACAATTATGGAAGGCAATGAGTTATCATGACTCTATCCCATATAATGATCATGCACTCCAATGAACACAACATGCTCCTAGTCCATATCAAATAATATAAATTTCCTCCTAAAAAATTAACAACATCCTATATAGAATGTATATATTTCAAGAATAGGATAATTTCATATGGTTATATCCTAAAACATAGGGAACCCATCATTGAGAAATGTTTCCATAACATCATATCAAATGTTTCTATACACATTATATACTCATACCCAGTATCTAACTCTTGTAGTCGACACCAAGGGAGCTGGAATCCTCTCCCCCTTAGGTCTTATAGCCTAGACTAGGGATGGTGTGATGAAGGAGTTTATAACAGCTGAATAAAATAATTCGTACACCCATGTAGAATGTAATTAGGGGATAACTTGAAAAACCATTGTCCATTATTGCATTGTAAACTATAATTCAGGCATCTAATAGAATCATTTTCCATTTTATATCCAACACTGATGGAGATCACTTATATATAAATTCTATTATCTCTATCATTGGGGAAAAGGGACATCATGGGATTATCTTATGTCTTCCCCATATTCCCACTCCAATCCCATTCCTAGAGCACACTACTACTTATTTTGTTTCTTTCTCGGAGTATACAGACATAATGGATAATCCTAATCTGGTTTTGTAGTACTACACTGACTATAAATGCTGGTTGGACACATAATATTCTACTACCTATAATATATTTATTAAAATAATATAATATAAAATCTCCCATAGGGGGTTCAATAACTTCTAGGTATGGTGAAATGGTATAAATAAGTCTTAAGTCGAATCATATTTATTTGAAACATTGACTTACTAGGAACTATGAGACTCTATACAAAGCTTTACTCTATGAAGGGTACGGAAGACTCACCTCCCAAGATAGTGAAATATGATATTTCATCTTATAAATCACCTATAACTTCATTAAAAATTCAAAAAAAAAGCAACAAGAATGGGGTAACATGTTAATATATATCTAGAAACAAATCCTCCTGAAATTCATCTCTCTAGCATCCTCATCTGTCAGAATATTTAATGAATACTATAAAAGTTTCCTGAATAGAATACCAATATCTCACATGTTGGAGTACCCTTGTTGATGGGAAATATTACCCAAATTTTACATGACCAACATGATATAATAAAATAACATAGCCTATAATTGATCCCAAAATTACTCTAATGTGATTTATGAATCTTAACATTCACCAAGGAACAAAATCCATCATTGGTGGGAATCTCCAAGAATCATACTATTGGATAGTGGAATTCAGTCCTTTGTTTTAGAATGGATCTTCCTAAAAATATATTTTCACCTCCTCTAACGTAGACTTGGTCTCCGCATCCAAAGAAAAGATCCCACACTTTAGAAAGACATGATGTTAAAATCATAAATAATCATCCTCTAATAATCATATTCATCTACTTCAAATCTACGGTGATGTGAAGTAATATCATGGTGAGAATAATCATCATGATCCTAATAGGTTTGTTTATGTAGATCCATACATACACAAAGAATACTTTAGGGAATATTTTGACACAGAATATAAAAAATAATATCAATTAATTAATATTGATCTTAATTCCTATTATTAGTCTAATTCAATCACATGTATATAAAATAATGGTGGATGATCCGTAATTAGGTCTCTAACATGAAATAATAAACACCGTTTTTATTACCCTAAGTAACCATAATATCCTTACATCATATCGTAGGGGGGCATAAAATTATATATCCAAGAAAATATACCTTGTTTATGTAACATACTAAGGTGAAATGATATGGGTTCCCTAAAACCCATGTAATACTCACTTATTCCTATCCCAAAATTCCACCCTATCACTCAACAAAAAATTTTGATACCACTTTTCCAGAATCCAACCCAAATGATACCCATCCTTGGTTAGAATAGAAGCTCAGAGTGACCCCCTAATTATGCGTCCAATAGACCATGATTTAGAGAATAGACCAAATGATATAGAATACAAACATATGTGAGAAATTACCATAAAATTCCCATGAAATGATCAAATAAAATACATATTTATATATATATATAATAAAATTATATAAAATTTAATACAATGTAAACCAAAAAGTAAATAAACCACATCAACTCATATGTTAGCTAACTCAAAAACTCGTAACTCATGAACAATATCCATGAGCTAGTATCACCCTTCTCGATCACCAACTCTCTCCTATAGACTTCTGTGTGTGTGTGTGTGTGTGTGTGTGTCTACGGATGTTAGAATTCGAGTATACTATGTAGGATCCTCCCTCTCACCTCTCATGAAAATGTGGAAGAATAATATTAAATCCCCTAATAAAAAATAGAGAAAACAACTTGTTATCTAGAAAAGGTCCATTATAATCACTTCCTCACCAAGGCACACTCTTCAAGGAATAAACATATGTATGTGATATAATATCAACCAAATATATTTGAAAAGCGTACCACACTACCAAATTACTAGTATAGTAGTTTCCTAAAACCCCAATTACATATTTCCTCATGTTTACATCCCCTACACAGGTAATTCTACACACCCATGCGATTATATCATATCCACATCCACCTAAAAAATGAAACATAAACATCACATGTCCTTAATATTATAGTAATACTGAGATATATCACATATTGGGTAAATGTGAACTATACCATAAAAAAATAAAACCTTTTCATTTGTTCACATATAATAACCATAACCCCTTAAATCATTGATACAGGTATACAATATACCATAATCCACCAAAACCCATAAATACATATATAAAAAAATTGGGGGCCAATATAGCATGTATGAGTGTATATATAAGCCAACATACCCCAAATATTCCTACATACTTCCAACATATGTAAGAGATATAATTATTTGGGAATAAGTGTAATACTTATATATTTTTTAAAAATAAAACTATGTTCGATAGCATATTAGATACATGACACCCAGTTTAAATTAAAAATGAATTATAATTATTTCTTAAATGTGGTCCACATAACCTAGCCATTAAATTAGAGAGAAGTAACAATATTAACTACATTATTAAATATATAGTGTTCCAAATCATTACTAATGTATTGATTTATGCTTAAAAATAAGCACTCAATGTTTAGTAAAACAATTTTATTCATCAAAAAAATGATTTTAATTTTTATTAGTGACTGAAAAATATAATTAATTTATCAAAACTTTAGAAATTTTATGATAAAAGAAATTAATCTTTTAAATCATACTGAAAAAATTATTCAATGATAAAATTTAGAGATTTTTTAAAAAAATATCATATTTAATGAATAGTTAAAAACATCTTTTTTTGACAATTATGATTTATGTTATAGTTTTTTAAAATTAAAATTATTTTTTGGATTAGATTTAAAATTTCAATAATTTTATTTAAAATAATCTTATTAATATGTTATGAATTCATTATATACTTGATATTGGTATAAAATCATTTTATATAAAAAAGTAAATTATTTTGAAAAAATACTTTCGATCACATCTTGGAATTTTTAGTTTTATATTATGTTATTTCAGTTACATTTTTTGAATCATAAATAATACATTATATGTGTTGAATCATATCTTATAAAATTGATAAATAGTTCCCTTTTATTTTTTTATCGATATTAATAGTAACTTTGGTAATTTTTGTTACTACAGTAATTGGTTATTTGACTAATTATTGTTAAATGTAAAATTATAAGGACTAATAAATGACTCTAGCACTTTTCTTAATTTTTTTGTAAGATTAAATTCAGTAAATACACATCCCTTATTTGGTTATATGACATTTTCCCCATTTTTTTATATAACCTTAAATTTATTTTAGGTAAAAGAAATCTAAAAAATGTTACAGAATTGTTTTTATAAACATAATTTTTTAACATAGGTACAATTAGAGGAAATGTTTGGTTATAAATATTTATTTTGAAATTTTTCTATTTTTTCAACATTACTGTAATTTTTTTAATTTTTAGTGAAGAAATAATTACATCAAATGCTTAAAAATAATGACACTATAATTATTCAATTAATTGAAAAATAAAATGAATGATATTAAAAATAGTAAAAATTAATATAATTTGAAATAATTCATGTGATACAAAATTTTTTATTGACAAATAAATCATTTTTGGGATATGTAAATATTTTAATTCTAATTTATTTATTCACGATCTTATTAATTTTAATATAATTGAAAGTTTTTAAAATTTACATTATTGATATTTTATGAAAATAATATTTTATTAAATTTTTAAAAAATTAAAAAAATTATCTTTATCTATGTGATGTATATATGATTCTATATTTCATCCATGGTCTGTTTATGGGTCTTTTCATAATTATAGTATCTATCATTACCCATAGTGTGTAAAAAAATTTTATCATGGTATGTCTGAAAAGGGTTAATAATGGTTCAAAAAAATATTAAATGGTAAAAATGTGGTCTAAAATTGTCCATATTTAATCATACGGTATTATTTCGACTCATAAGCATCATAAATCTGAATATTGTCAATTTGAATCCATTTTTAATTATAAATTTATTTATATTAATTTAATATTTTAAATTCATTCCGAGAGTTTCCCTCCACTCTCTTTTAAAAGAGGACCTCTTATTATAAATTAATCATACGTAAATGACAATTTTTTTACCATTACACACCCATATACCATCATAGCATACCCCCCCAAACTATATAGGTCATATTTGGGAGTTAATATAATCCTAAGAGGTCTTTAGGTGTAATGAAAATGAGGTTATCTAAAGAAGAGGTATTGTTCTTAACTAGGTGTTTTTGTATTATTTTTTCTTCCACCAGATTCATTTATTGTTAAAATAAGATTATATAATAATAGAATTTTATATATACTAGTATTTTAATATTTCAATTACATATCATATATACATATCTATATTCCATCAAATGGGAAAGTCATTCATCTTCAGTTTTTACGGCATACTACCTCCTCGTGGGCTGATGTAATTCATTTTCCATAACCACCTATCATATATGGACATAGTACAGGATTTAATATATATATATATATTAATTATATTTCTTGAAATATAATATATCATTTAATTTTTTACCTTTATATTCACTAAAAAAGATAATGTCAGTTGTGTATACATGTGGAGTACCACCTCAACAAGGCGATGTGATTTATTTATCATCAACACATCACTTGGATGATATATATATATATCTATGTATATTTACTATTAAATAATTAATATTTTAATTTTAATATTATTATAATTCTATAGAGATAAAATAATACCAACATTCATTGTATAATGATCATTGAAAAATGGAAATGTTAGTCATGTGTATGTATGGTCTACCATCTCCCTGATTATAATGTAGTTATTTTTCATAACCATATATAATGGTTAGATTTAAAAGTAAAATTTTTCATTAAAAATAAATGTTATTTCCAGATTATTATTTTGGATATGATTAAATAACAACCTCTTTGACCATATTCAACCTACCAAATTCATTTTCGACTTATCAACCAAATATCATCAAAATATCTGGCAAAAACATAAATGATTACATAATATTTTTAAACATATTTGTAACACCCAAGGTAAATAAAAAATATGACATCTTTATATTTATCCATATTTTCGAATAGAATATTAATATTACATTAAAGGGGACGCTATTCTTGATGGCGTACCCAATACGCAACAACGGGTTTTTTGGGAATCTTACGTTGCACTCTAATAATAAAATAATATTATTTTAAATGGTAGTTAACGCCTAGTCGTTGTAACGGCGGGAATGAACAGAACTAACTACAAAATTATTATATATGTTTGTCAAATATTTTTACTCCTTACAATAAATGTTAGAGGATTAAAAATGCAAATGAATCCAGTTTTTAAGCGTAAACATTCTAATATTCATTAAAAGGATGATTAACCGCCTTTTGATGGAGAACCCCTTTTAAATACACTTTTTGAAAATTTTATAAGCTCTATTTTTTAAAATAAACATATTATTTATGATTGGGACATTGAAATTTACCTTGGGTTAATTTTTGGTTTTTTTCTGACAATGTTCATTTTTCAATGAATAGTGAAAAATACTGCATTTTACATCAAAACTGCTTTTTCATATAATTTAATTATATGGTTATATTATCTTTTTAATTTTATTTAAAGTGTAATTAGATTATATTTTTACCATGTAATTCAATTATAGTCATTGGGATTAATTTCACTTTGGAATTATGCATAAACAAGTGCCAAACTTTTCATAAATATTGTTTCTAAAAAACACGCTATTTGTTTTGACAACGGGAAGTTTTTTTAAATTAATTATTGCAATATATGTGTTTGGAATTTGGTAAAATGAATTACATATTTGGAATCATAAGGTCAAAATTATGTAATTAAGGCTCTTTTTGTAACAGCTCGAGATTTTATGAAAAATATCCTTTTTAATTTTATTAATGTCTTGTGTTGTACGCTACACCAAAAGGAGCTTGCACAACACGCATCTTTGACTTGACTTGCATTACACGCAATTGCATCCTTCCTCGATAGCGTGTTTAGTACGCAATATTGAGTTTCACGAAACAACGATATGCTATTAAAATATTATTAAAACTATCCGTTATGAATAGTAATAACCACTTTTTAAATTTTATAAATTTTATCTCTCAAAATGGACTTCATTTTTGGATTTGGAGTATCGAATTTAGCCTAAGATGAAATTTTGGTTCTTTTCGGATAACTTTCATATTCTGATGAATAGTGAAAATTAATAAATTATAATTAAAAACAACTTTTTTTAATCGAAATAATTAATAGTGATAAATTATTAATTTGAGTGGTTTTAAAGTATATTTAGAATATATTTTTACAATTTAATACAATTTTGGTCATTGAATGTAATTTCACATTTAAACCAGACATAATCAAGTGTCAATCTTTTGATAGATATTGTTTCTTAAAAACACGCTATTTGTTTTAACAGCGGGATTTAATTATAAAATTAATTAATGCAACTTTTATGTTATGAATTTGGTAAAATAGACTTCATTTTTGAATTCGGAATATGAAATATAGCTTAGGATGAAATTTTGGCATTGTTCTGAAAAACATCAATTTTTGATGAATAGTGAAACTACTAAGTGGTAGTTAAAAAACTGAATTTTTCATAAAACTTAATTTTACCGCTTCTGTGAAGGGAATTTCAAAAATCCGAGAGACACGGTTGATGTCAGTGGGTAAAATGTGGTTCAATGAGATGAAAATAATTTTTGGTGAATAGTAACTTTTTACTTTTATTTACCACGGTTAATAGTAAATAGGGTAATTAAGGGTAAGAATGATGTTAATATTACCCTAACACATGTCCTAATTCTATTGGACAAGTGTATCTCGACCAAAAACAACCTTAAGTGTAAAATATTATCATTTAGGCCCACTTGGATTAGATTAGGACATTTATTATTATTTAATTCAAAGAAGAGTTAAAAGAGTTAAAATCAAAGTATATTTACTAAAACATTTTTAATATTGGGTTGTACATAAGATAAATTCGATTTTAAATATTCATTACAAAGCTAAAAAGATTTTATACATGATGGTATTTTATTTGTAATTTTTAGATATCAAATAATTTAATTTATTTATGACACAAAGATGATGCAATAATTATCTTATTAATGAAATATTGATATAATTGATATTATAAATACCAAAATAAATGTAATTTAATACTTTTTATAAATTACACTAATTTTCTAGGTTACTATGTTTTATTATTGTTGATTTAATCAACTTGGTTCGAACATATAATTCCGTTATAACTTTCACAAAAATCATATATCAAATAGTGTCAAAATTGACACAAAATAGTTTTTAAATCAAATATTATATTATTAATTGTTATTTTATTCCTAAAAATCTAAGGTTCGGCCAAATGACTTATATATGGATATATGTATTAATAATATACAATTTGGGGTTCTTTTAGCATGTTATAGTAAGTGTATTAACCATATAGTGAAAGAAAACAAAAAGACACGGTAAAAGTTAAATTATTTAACTTTGAGTTAAATCTAATTGATAAGGTTAAAATAATACCCTAAACATGTCTAAATCCTATTGGATAATGGGATTTCGACCCATCACCACTTTAGCTTCGAAATAATACCCTTTGGAACCATTATAAACCGATTTTTACTTTAATATAAAATAATATTTTTAGATATTCCTAAGGTGCCCCTCTGCTCCCTTATAAATGGGCACCTCCTCCCCCTCCTCCTCACACCAATTTGAGCACTCAAGCTCGGACAACCCCTGACATTTTCTCATCTACACTTCCCTAGAATAATCCTAGAGGTCCTGGTCTTCTTCAAAGACCAATCATTGTTCCCTAAGTAGAGGATTCAAAGAGGTGTTTCAAAGAAGAGGTAATATCCATTACCGATCTTTTCAATTTCTTTCTTCTTCATCTTCTTCTTCTTTAGTTGTTTCATTATAAAGTAATAACATCAGTATTACTTACATACTTATATGTTATTATAAATATGAAACAACCCTAATTCACCTTCTATCCATCCTACGGAAAAATGAAATCATCGCGCGTGCGTACGTACGGAATATCGTCTCCACTCCGTGGTGTAATCTATTTTCCACCATCACCTTACAAGGATGGGTATAATGGTGTAATGAGAAACTATTTATGATTATTATAATGTAATATTGATACTGAAATAATATATATATACTCAAATACAATTCCACGATCATAGGAACGATATCATCACTCGTGCGTACGTACGGAATACCGTCTCCACGATGTGATGCGACTCGTTCTACATGATCATAATTACATAGTAGTTATATAAATGAATTGAATGAATAAATATGATATATGTTACACTAATACCATTCTGGATATAAGGTATCTATAACCTTAAAAGAAGAATAAGAATTTATTCGGCAAAACACGCATAAGAACAAAAGGCAATAAGGACCCGAGTAACAAGTAACAATGAAATATTACTAACAAGAAGCTAAGAATATAGCCATATATGATATCATATCAATATGTATGAATCTGTAATAAGTCAATAACATTATTTAAACCATTATACAGGAGCTTCGGACACGTACAAAGCAAATCGGACCTAAGGTAAAGGGAAATATCACAATCTCATTTTTATCCGAGATTGTTTATTCGTAAGTATTTACTGGGGTGTATTTTATCATCCACATCCATGTTTAATCAATATGTAATATTATTTCCATCCACCAACAATTGTTTAAATCCATTTTTACCCTTCGGTGAGTTTTTAGTAATATGTATGAAAGGAATCTTTTTTTGTTTTTCGTACGAGGTACTTTTTGACTTTTCCGACAAAAGTATGAAGAATGTTTTTTTAACTTATACGGCATGAATGGATTTTTAAAACATTATTTCCAAGAAAGTACCTTTACAAGTTTTCAAGTTTATTTTTAATTAACTTCTTTTATTTTAAAGCTGTATGGCATTTTATGAAAGGAAAAATGTTTTTGAAGTAGAAAGGATATTTCCTCAAGAATGGAGTTTAAGTATTTTATCAAAATTATTTTCCATCTAAGATAATAAAAGGGTTCTGTTTTTATCCCTATTATTACATTGGTTTGATTATGTTGTGATGGAAATATTTTTATGAATTCCTTTATCTTATATGAATTGTTTTATGATGTCATGTTGTTTAAGAATCCCATTTTTATTACATGGGTTACGCTATGATGTATGGTTTATGATTATGTGGCACACATAAGAAAGGATTCACTATAAGATGGGTGGGACCTATATCTCCCTCCAATGCATTGGGTAAAGATTTTATATCTCATGAGATATACATGGCTGGAACGGTAGGTTATACCGGTTCAGTGAAACAGGACTGGAACGAGGGTGACTCGGTTCAGAAAGGGACTTTGTCCACTAAGATAGTTTTGGCAATGAGTCATGACTAACAAGAAATGATTTTCCATGATTATGTGTGCATGACACAAAGTTTCAAGTTTCATGTTATGATTATGGGGATCTCATTTTCACTTCTATGATTTTTTCCATATTAAGCTATTATGATCTCTTTTGCAGGTTATGATTTTCAAAAATATATGATATGATTTTTATTTCGTTTATTTGCCCTTGCTGAGCATTTGAGCTCACCCATTTATGTTTTCTTTTCCCCATGATATAAAGAAAGGTTTTAGGTAAAAAAAAGGGAAGATATTTATGGGAGATATTGAATATCTTTCACCACGATTAGAAGATTACGTTCCAAGTTTCCAAAGACACTAAACTATTACGATCCTTGTGTGTGTGTTTTTGTTATGTACCAAGTATTCCGCAAAAGTAATGTAATGTCTATATACGTCAAGCTTCGGGTCTCTACAGTTGGTATCAGAGAAAAGGTTTAGTCAACCTTTGGAAACTAGGATGCGAGAACTTTAGTGAGATCCCTAGAGATATTTCTAAGGTATGTCTAGGGATGTCCCTAAGGTTAAGTATACGTATAGGTTATAGTAATATAATTACGCTAACGATCATAGAATTAAACCTAAGATGTTAGATATTGAAGGTACTCCCCCTTTATTATGTTGTTTTCCCTAGAATTATTTTTGCCTCTAACACTATTCTTTTTGGGTTTTAGACGATGGCTGGAACCCGAAGGAACCGTGTTGATCAATGCAATGGACAATGCAATGATTGCCCTCCTGAACAAACAAATGTTATGGGAGATGGAGTGAAAAATCTTATTGCTATACTTACACAAGCTATGAATTATTCTGGACTTCCAAATGAGCAGAGAAGGGAACCATATTCTATTGAGTCCTTCATGAGGCAACGTCGACCTTCATTCAGTGGGTCTTCTGATCCACTTGTTGCTGAACAATGGATCAGTACCACTGAAAAGATATTTTCAGTTCTTCAATGGTCTGAGCATGATAAAGTCATCTTAGCAGTATATCGTTTGGAAGGTGAAGCTGATCAATGGTGGAATCTTATCAAGAATACGAGGCAAAGAGATGAAATTGAGTCCATGGAATGGGACGAGTTCAAGAACTTGTTTTTCAGTAATTACTTCCCTCGTATTCTTCGAACAAAGATGGAAAAGGAGTTTCTTGAGCTGCAGCAGAAGGATGATGAATCTGTTGGTATATACGAAGAAAATTTTACATGACTTGCAAGGTATGCATCTGGCATTATCATCCAACCTGAAAGTAAAGTTGATCGATTTTTCAGTGGCTTAAAACCAAGTCTTCGAAGGGAATTAGCTATAAGAGACTTTAGTAGATATGAATAAATTGTGCATTGTGCTATCAAGGTAGAAATGGAAGTTGGTGTTTCATATCCATCTCATGGTTTTGACAAGAAACGAAAGATGGAGTTCAAGGATAAATCTCAGAATAATGGTGAAAAGAAGATGAATGTTTCCTTATTCACAAAGTGTGGAAAGAAGCATGGTGGAGATTGTCTTAAAGGGACTAGAAAATGTTTTAAGTTTGGAAAAGAAGGTCATCGAGCAGCTAAGTGTCAAAGTAATGGAAAAAGGGATTCTAATGATGTGAATAACGAAAACACTGCAGAGAACACACCACCGACACTTCAATGCTTCAAGTGAAAGGAAATGGGGAATTATGCTAATAAATTCCCTAATCCAGGGGTTAGTGATGATAAACATGAGCAACTGCTTAAGGAAAAGGAAAAAGGGAAGTCACATGCGATCACCATTGGCGATTTTGAATATGATAACGATGTGGTGGAATGATTAAGTGTTTATATAATGGGATTCGAAAATAATTTTGTATCATAAAGTATTGGAATATTAATGTGTTGGTCTAATGTGGTATTAAAAGTGATTGAGATATTTTTGGAAATAAGATGATATGAGCATAATGAAGGGAAAATGAGAAAACGAAATGTTTAACAGTATTCATGAGCTCATGATTGATATAAGGACTAAGTGATATCATTGTTTGAGTATATAGAAATTTGAGGATTTTGGTATGTGGAAAGTGTTAAATTTTAACTGCATTCATGTTTTCACTAAGGTATTCAAGAGAATACATGATTAAGGACTTTGAATGTTTGGAATGTGACCAAAAAAACATATCTTATGATATATGGGGATCGACGATGATGTTAAATCTCTGGTAATCGTTTTCACTATGTTATGAGATTGGACTGCAGTATTATGGATAGGCCTAAAGATTGGAATGGATTATGTTGGACATAAGTTAGTATTGTTTAAGGATAGAAGTTTTCTCGATATTTTTGATGGGATGTTATAGTAATTTAGTTTTAGAAAAAGGACAACCTGCAGGAGGGGCGACAGCCCATTGCGTCGGACAAGGCTGTGGAAATCGAACCCACAACCGAAGTGCGACTGGCCTTTATCGCCTACCACTGCCCTACAGGAAGTCCCTGTTTTGTAGAAACTAGTTTTATTATATTAAATTGTATGACATATGATGTATAATTCCATTTTAGGAACCATATATGATTAATCTCACTATAGATCGACTTATGTATATAATTTTTTGCTAACATTTTGATTGAGACAGATGGAATGACCCGTCATTCTACCACATGATCTGCTAACACTTCATGAATAACAAATTCAACTTCATTTATTTAAGAGATGAAGTGGATATTGTTAAAGGCATGAACAACAATGAGATTGAACCAAAATAATTTAAGTATTTATTCTAATTCAAATTCTTTAACTTTAGGGAAACGATCTTGAAATCCAAAAATGTTGTCCTAGTGATCTTATATCTGATGAATCAGATGGTACCTTAGATCGTCAAAAATTTATAGCTTTGTGATTGCTGGCTTTTCTATAGCCATGTTCTCTACCACTCTCCATCAGAACATGATGGTTAGATTTCTATTCCATATCCATATTTTCACCTATGTGGAAATCCAGTGATTAGTTTATTTGGGTAACCGTTATGTTTCATACTTTTATTTTTAAAGATTTGTTTTGATATTCCTTTTTACGATGTGGGTTTCTATTAAAGAAACTTTCGAATAGTAAACCATTTATAACCCTGACGAATTTCGAGGGTGAAATTCATTTTAAGGGGGGTAGAATGTAACAGCCCGAGATTTTATGAAAAATATTCTTTTTAATTTTATTAATGTCTTGTGTTGTACGCTACACCAAAAGGAGCTTGCACAACATGTATCTTTGACTTTCCTTTCATTACACGCAATCGCATCCTTCCTCGATAGCGTGTGTAGTACGCAATACTGAGTTTCACAAAACAACGATATGCTATTAAAATATTATTAAAACTAGCCGTTATGAATAGTAATAACCACTTTTTAAATTTTAGAAATTTTAGCTCTCAAAATGGACTTCATTTTTGGATTCGGAGTATCGAATATAGCCTAAGGTGAAATTTTGGTACTTTTCGGATAACTTTCATATTCTGATGAATAGTGAAAATTACTAAATTATAATTAAAAACAACTTTTTTTAATCGAAATAATTAATAGTGATAAATTATTAATTTGAGTGGTTTTAATTTATATTAAGAATATATTTTTACAATTTAATAAAATTTTGGTCATTGAATGTAATTTCACATTTAAACCAGACATAATCAAGTGTCAATCTTTTGATAGATATTGTTTCTTAAAAACACGCTATTTGTTTTAACAGCCGGATTTAATTATAAAATTAATTAATGCAACTTCTATGCTATGAATTTGGTAAAATAGACTTCATTTTTGAATTTGTAATATGAAATATATCTTAGGATGAAATTTTGGCATTGTTCTGAAAAACATCAATTTTTGATGAATAGTGAAACTACAAAGTGGTAGTTAAAAAACTGAATTTTTCATAAAACATAATTTTACCGCTTCTGTGAATGGAATTTCAAAAATCCGAGAGACACGGTTGATGTCAGTAAGTAAAATGTGGTTCAATGAGATGAAAATAATTTTTGGTGAATAATAACTTTTTACTTTTATTTACCACGGTTAAAAGT
The DNA here is from genome assembly GCA_963277665.1 of Viscum album. NCBI lineage: Eukaryota > Viridiplantae > Streptophyta > Magnoliopsida > Santalales > Viscaceae > Viscum > Viscum album. The sequence continues at coordinate 479,923,199 of OY728133.1, read as the reverse complement.
AAATAGGGTAATTAAGGGTAAGAATGATGTTAATATTACCCTAACACATGTACTAATTCTATTGGACAAGTGTATCTAGACCAAAAACAACCTTAAGTGTAAAATATTATCATTTAGGCCCACTTGGATTAGATTAGGACATTTATTATTATTTAATTCAAAGATGAGTTAAAAGAGTTAAAATCAAAGTATATTTACTAAAACATTTTTAATATAGGGTTGTACATATGATAAATTCGATTGTAAATATTAATTAGAAAGCTAAAACTATTTCCTACATGATGGTATTTTATTTGTTATTTTTAGACATCAAATAATTTAATTTATTTATGACACAAAGATGATGCAGTAATTATCTTATTAATGAAATATTGACATAATTGATATTATAAATACCAAAATTAATGTAATTTAAGCCTTTTTATGAATTCCACTAATTTTATAGGTTACTATGATATATTAGTGTTGATGTAATCAACTTTTTTAGAACATATAATTCTGTTATGACTTTCAAAAAAATCATATATCAAATAGTGTCAAAATTGACACAAAATAGTTTTTAAATCAAATATTATATTATTAATTGTTATTTATTCCTAAAAATCAAAGGTTCGGCCAAATGACTTATATAAGGATATATGTATTAATAATATACAATTTGGGTTTCTTTTGGCATGTAATAGTAAGTGTATTAACCATATAGTGAAAGAAAACAAAAAGACACGGTAAAAGTTAAATTATTTAACTTAGAGTTAAATCTAATTGATAAGGTTAAAATAATACACTAAACTTGTCTAAATCCTATTGGATGATAGGATTTCGACCCATAACCACTTTATCTTCGAAATAAGACCCTTTGGAACCATTATAAACCGATTTTGACTTTAATATAAAATAATATTTTGAGATATTCCAAAGGTGCCCCTCACCTCCCTTATAAAAGGGCACCTCCTCCCCCTCCTCCTCACACCAATTTGAGCACTCAAGCTCGGCCAAACCCTGCCATTTTCTACTCTACACTTCCCTAGAATAATCCTAGAGGTCCTGGTCTTCTTCAAAGACCAATCTTAGTTCCCTAAGTGGAGGATTCAAAGAGGCGTTCCAAAGAAGAGGTAAAATCCATTACCGATCTTTTCAATTTCATTCTTCTTGAACTTCTTCTTATTTAGTTGTTTCATTATAAAGTAATAACATCAGTATTACTTACATACTTATATGTTATTATAAATATGAAACAACCCTAATTCACCTTCTATCCATCCTACGGAAAAATGAAATCACAGCGCGTGCGTACGTACGGAATACCGTCTCCACGCCGTGGTGTAATCGATTTTCCACCATCACCTTACAAGGATGGGTATAATGGTGTAATGAGAAACTATTTATGATTATTATAATGTAATTTTGATACTGAAATAATATATATATACTCAAATACAATTCCACGATCATATGAATGATATCATCACTCGTGCGTACGTACGGAATACCGTCTCCACGATGTGATGCGACTCGTTCTGCTTGATCATCATTACATAGTAATTATATAAATGAATTGAATTAATAAATATGATATATGTTACACTAATACCATTCTGGATATAATGTATCTATAACCTTAAAAGAAGAATAATAATTTATCCGGCAAAACACGCATAAGAACAAAAGGCAATAAGGACCCGAGTAACAAGTAACAATGAAATATTACTAACAAGAAGCTAAGAATATAACCATATATGATATCATATCAATATGTATGATTCTGGAATAAGTCAATAACATTATTTAAACCATTATACAGGAGCTTTGGACACGTACAAAGCAAATCAGACCTAAGGTAATGGAAATATCACAATCTCATTTTTATCCGAGATTGTTTATTCATAAGTATTTACTAGGGTGTATTTTATCATCCACATCCATGTTTCATCAATATGTAATATTATTTCCATCCACCTACAATTGTTTAAATCCATTTTTACCCTTCGGTGAGTTTTTAGTAATATGTATGAAAGGAATCTTTTGTCGTTTTTCATATGAGGTACTTTTTGACTTTTCCGACAAAAGTACGAAGAATGCTTTTTTAACTTATACGGCATGAATGGATTTTTAAAACATTATTTCCAAGAAACATCCTTTACAAGTTTTGAAGTTTATTTTTAATCAAATTCTTTTATTTTAAAGTCTAATGACATGTTATGAAAGGAAAAAAATTTGAAGTAGAAAGGATATTTCCTCAAGAATGGAGTTCAAGTATTTTATCAAAATTATTTTCCATATAAGAAAATAAAAGGGTTCTGTTTTTATCCCTATTATTACATTGGTTTGATTATGTTGTGATGAAAATATTTTTATGAATTCCTTTATCTTATATGAATTGTTTTATGATGTCATGTTGTTTAAGAATCCCATTTTTATTACATGGGTTACGCTATGATGTATGGTTTATGATTATCTGGCACACGTAAGAAAGGATTCATTATAAGATTGGTGGGACCTATATCTCCCTCCAAATGAATTGGGTAAAGATTTCATATCTCATGAGATAGACATGGCTGGAACGGTAGGTTATACCGGTTCATTGAAACAGGACTGGAACAAGGGTGACTCGGTTCAGAAAGGGACTTTGTCCACTAAGATAGTCTTGGCAATGAGTCATGACTAACAAGAAATGATTTTACATGATTATATGTGCATGCCACAAAGTTTCAAGTTTCATGTTATGATTATGGGGATCTCATTTTCACTTCTATGATTTGTTCCATGCTAAGATATTATGATCTCTTTTGCAGGTTATGATTTTCAAAAAGATATGATATGATTTGTATTTCCTTTATTTTCACTTGCTGAGCATTTGAGCTCACCCTTTTATGTTTTCTTTTACCCAGGATATAAAGAAATGTTTTAGGTAAAAAAGGGAAGATATTTATGGGAGATATTGAAGATCTTTCACCACGATTAGAAGATTACTATCCAAGTTTCCAAAGACACTAATCTATTACGATCCTTGTGTGTGTGTTTTTGTTATGAACCAAGTATTCGGAAAAAGTAATGTAATGTCCATGTACGTCAAGCTTCGGGTCTCTACACTTTTGTTTTTGGACATTATGAATAGTAACGACGGTAATTATCTTTAATTATCTTGATTAATGAGTAATCGGGTAGTTAAAGATAATAAGATAATATCATAATAATAAAAAAATGACAAAGAAATGTGTCCAAAGGCTACTGGTTGTCTCATGGCCGACCATGGGATACCTTGTGCCAAACTTGGGGGGCCCATGGAATCACTTTTGTGAGAAAGTGACTTTTTATCTTTTTATTTTTCGAGAATGTTAAATGTAACAAAGAATGTATCACCTAAGTAAAATATTTTTAATTTTTCCTACATAAATTATATTTTGGACTATAAATATTTATTGGAAATATAAAAATATTTCCTACATCATAGTATTTTTATTTATAATTTTTATTCATTAAATAAAATAAATTATTTATGACATCATGATGATGCAGCGATGACCTCATTATTTAACGATTTAAATAAAATGGAAGGATAATGTAAATTCTAAGACCTACACATGTCCAAAACCTATTGTATGGGTGGATTTCGAACCCTTATCACCTTATCCTTGAAACACATCTATGTGGGACCACTAAAATCTGAAACTCATTTGCAAATAAAGTTACATTTTATACCTTTCCAAGAGTGCCCCTCCTCTCCTCTTATAAAATTCCCCCACCTCTACCTCTTTACCCACACTTCCAAAGCCTTTGGCTCGGACAACCCCTGCCCATTTCATCTCTCCACATCCCTCTCTAACTCTTTGAAGCCTCACTTTGGGAAAAATTCTTTCCAAGGAAGCCTTTGATCTCAAATCAAAGGAAGTTACCCGATTTAAAGGTAATGTTTTCACTTGTGTCCTTTTGTTTTATTTTTCTTCACCAACACCCTAAGATCTTTTTATTCATTCATTTTGTAACAAATCCAGTATCTTCAATATAGTAGGTTGTTTTTAGAATACGTTTTCGAGATACACTTACAGACACCTACATCTAATGGTTAAAGAACATATTGTTTCCGCGTATGGAAAATTTCTGCCTCCCGAAACGATGATTGATCAACATTCTTTTAACACCTTCAAAGGTGGCCATTAATATGACACTATATTTATATATGATATATAATATTTTTATGTTTTACTTAATCTTCTGTATTTTTTCATTTATGGCATACCTTTATGGTTTCCATTATGGCTAAACGCGATATCTTCATTTAAGGAAGTGCGGACTACTGCCCCCTCAAAGTGATTTGATTCGTTAATGCCATATGTGGGACGTATAAAGGATGGATTTAAAGTTGTAATATATGATGTTATACTGGAATTATAATAAACCTTTATATCATTATTATTTTCATTCCATTAAAGTATGATATAGAAATGAAAGTAGCATTCATGCGTACGTACGACTTACCGTCTCCATGAATGGTGCATTTTATTTCTTATCCCCAAATGTAATGTACTATTATAAGTACATGTATATAATGGATATATATGATTTATGTTACATTTAAATGATTAATATAATTCTGTAATTAAAATATACGTATTTGTCATTTATTTTTAATTCCATTAATATGACATAGAAATGAAAGTGGTGTTCATGTGTACGTATGGCTTACCGTCTCCATGAACGGTGAATTTCATTTCATATCCCCAAATGTAATGTATTATTATGAGTACATATATATAATGAATATATATGATGTTTTTTATATATAAATGATTAATATAATTCTGGAATTAAAATATACATACCTCTCATATAGTTTTAATTCCATTAATGTGACTTAGAAATGAAAGTAGCGTTCATGCGTATGTACGGCTTACCGTCTCCATGAACGGTGCATTTCATTTATTTCCTCTAAATTATTATGTGATATTTTAAATACATATATATGCTGGATATATATGATATCCAATTCAGGAATTTCATTCTGGATATAAAGAACCTTTGACCACACGAACAACATGTAATTGTAAGAAGTCCACTTTCGACTTAAGAACCAAATATCGACAAAACAAACATTATTACCTTAATGATTACATAATGTTTATAACATGGAAATAAGTGATATAAAAGGAATAATAAGCTTGAAAAAGTTTCTTAATCAAGTATAAATTAACTCAAGTTTATTATCCAGGAGATTAAAACGACGATCGAGTCAAGTCAGACCCGAGGTAAGGGATCTTACCCCTCTCTTTCTTTTTAAGTACACTCTTTTATGTCATTCCTTCTAAGCTCATATTTCATGTGATTCAGATGTTCTTTTATATTAATCTTACTATAATTTTTATGTTCATATGATGAGAGACCCTATTCTCTCTCATCAATCCATTTTGGAAGTTTTGAGTGGCACCGTTAGGCTGCTGAATTTTCGTATGAGATCTAACCTCTCTCTTTCTTTTTAAGTACTCTCCTTTATGACACTTCTTTTAAGATCCACTTTTTTATGTTGGGGGATGTTATTTTATGTTCCTCTTTCTGTAAAATTTTTGTTAATATGATTATATACCCTATTTTATCTCATCAAACCATTTTTGTGGCGTCGTTAGGCTGCCGAGTTTTCGTAAGGGATTTGTCATCTCACTCTGATTCCCATGAGATTTATGCTACATTTGCCACAATTTCATTTTAGTGGTGTATGTAATACCCATTACTTTACTCATTTTGTATAATACTTTCATTTATGAGTATTTACATCAATGTTGTATTGTCCTTCTTTCACGGGGTGCATGTCTCGAAAGACACCCATGTCGGTAAGGGAACCTTTCACCCCCCTTTTTAAAAGAATTCTTTTGTTGGGGATTTTAATTTAAATATTTTTATGTTGGGATATGTTCTCATATATCCTTATTGATGTAAATTTTATGTCCAAGTGATGAGATACCCTTTTTATCTCTCATCAACTCATTTTCTGAATTTTGTAGTGACGCCATTAGGCTGTCAAATTTTTGCAAGGGAACTTCTTAACCCAAATTTGATTCTTTGGGATAAAATTATAATCCTTGAATATGTCGTTCTTTGAATATGTGTGAATAACCTCTGATTGTTGTACACTTAATATCCACTTATATTTGGTTTATTCGTTTGTCACACATAATTATGTAATTGATTTATCCTCAAACCAAGGATACTGTCTTTGTAGGGGACTTCATCTCAATCTCCTTTCATTGAGGCATATTTCGATTTATACACAACTTTATTTTATACGGTGTATAAAACCCTTTGACTTTTACTTTTATACAAAAGGAATCTTTTTCTATGAAGCGTTTTACTAAATGAAAAAAGTAATGTTTCCTTTAACGTACACGGTGACAACGACCATTTTCGTTGCCACGAGTATTATTTGATCTTTGGCTTCCTCAACAAGCCGTAATGTTTTTAAAGTAAAATAAATACCATATACCCTTTTATGTATTTTGGTATTGAAAATAGTTTTGATAAAGGGTTCTATTTTATCAATATATTTAAATGATATATTGTGATTGAAATGTGGAAATGTTATCATTCCTTTATATTGGTTTTATGTGTTATAATTTTATAATGGTACTTGGACATTTTACAGGTGGTTACGTGATAAACCATATGACAGGTGGTGCCGTGAATACCAGGATGGGTGGTTATGTTACAACCTATAATGCATTGGGTATGGAAGTCGGCCGTATGGCTATTCCATTAAGTATGTAGGGATGTTGGCCGAATGGCTATTCCATTAAGTGATATGTGTGGAAGTCGACCTTATGGTTATTCCACTTAAGTATGTTTATTTACCAAGTTACCTTTAAATGTTATGTGATCTTTATTTGGGTTTTATGGAAATATTTTGGTTACAGAAGGGCAAATAATGAACATTTATTCAGTGAAGAGTTTTTACTACTTCATGAAGGTGAAGGTATTACTTCGATAAAGTATACAAGGTTTCCTTGTTGTTTTGAATAACTAACAGTTTTCATTCTTTGTGTATCCCTTACTGAGCTTTTTATGCTCACCCCAGGTTTTTGAAATGTTTTTCACAGGACATAACATGGAATAGGGTAAAGGATGGGATCAAGGGAAAGTCATGCTATATAAAACATGGAACTAGACATGTTTCTTTTTATTAGTTTTTTTATTCTATGGAAACTCAGTAGAAGTGTCTACTTTGTAATATTTTGAGATGTAACAGTTATGTCCTAATTCTCTAAAACTCTAAACCTGAAAAGATCCTCACCGTGAATTATTCATTTAATTCAATATTAAGAAAGGTTTAAGGTTGGGGCCGTATAGTTGGTATCAAATGTCGGTTTAGATAACTTTATAGGTTAGGGTATCCTCTAAGCATAAGTGACATTACCATAATGGTTAGGGTTTCTGAAAGAGTCGTAGTATTAGATAAAGTCAATGAGTAAGTATATATTAGTGTTTATCTTCTTCATTAGTATATGATGGTTTTGTTGATATACTCACACTGACCTTTTTGTTTTTAGTGAATGGATGGATCTAGCAGGCACCAAAGAGACAACATGTTTCAAGGAAACTGTGGTGGTTCTTCATTTAAGATACTAGATAAAATGCGGGATTCAATGTGGAAACTCGTGGTTGTTCTAAACCAACTATCAATGAGTCATGATCAACCACTTGATCATTGGTATGTTCTTTAATGCATCATGTACGAGATGACCAATCGATGTGGAAGTTCAGGTAATAATTATAAAGGTAACCATTAGAGTTTATATGATCCTTACTTTTGAGGTAATTATGTGTTATTATATGATATGCTGGAAAATGAAAGGCATTAGATAAACTTGAGGTTAAAATATGTTATGATCATTTTTGAAGATTTTATCTCGTTTTGGGGAATGTTTTAAAATTATATAGTTTTGGAAAAAGGACAACACGCTGACCGTGTGACAACCCGTCGCGTCAGACAAAGCTGTGGGAATCCAACCCACAACAAAAGTGCGACTGGTATTTATCGCCTACCACTGGACTACGTGAAGTCCCTGGTTAGTTTGAATGATTTATTTTAGTTATATAATTTTAGGAATTAAGAGTATGTTTATTTTGGGTTATCTATGGAAATTTATTAACCTATCATGGAGGATATGTGATTAGGTTAATTACTTTTCAATACGAGACATTAAGAGCAACTGATATTGTTTGGAGATAAATGTTATGATTAAACTTGGAAGACTATGTTACTAAATCCTTCAAATATTTGGGATTCAATCTTAGTTTTCTTTACTTTGAATAATTTTATGGACAAATTTTTTATCAAATAGTCCTCGGGTTTTGTTGGACAAATTTTGGAGATTAAGAATAGATTTTGTTTTTATAAAGCGTTATCCTTTTCTGGATTATCTGATCTTGTACTAACCTTTTTGGTGTTGGTTTTGGTTAAAGTATAATGGCATGGGATGTATATAGTTCTCTTTTGTGGATTTGGTGATTCTCTAGAATTTGATTATAGTACTCTTAATGTGAACAAGTCTTCATAAATACTCATCTTTTGGAGAAAATATGAGTTTGTGTAAGAAATCTAATAAAAGTTGAAAGTCAACATGATAAGTTATTATGTTTCCTTATGAATAAATTCCTCAATAAAAAGTAACATAAAACAAAAATGTTGTTTATTAACTTTTCCTACTGGGGAATCGAATACTATTTATCCCATCACAAGTTTGTGATTTTCTTGTGGTTAAATTTCTCTTAAACATGTTTTCTATCATTCTCCATCAGAACATGACCAGTTGTTTTTTCCTCCATTTCCATATTTTCATACTTGAAATACTAGTATGGGTTAACTCGGGTGACCTTTGTACTTATCTTTCTTTATTTTAAAGTGAGTGTTGTACAGACTCTTGTTCCGATGTGGGACTTTCAAGGATGTTTCCATGCTCAATTTTAAAATTGCGAGGACGCAATTCCCTAAAAGGGGGAAGGATGTAACACCCAAGGTAAATAAAAAATATGACATCTTTATATTTATTCATATTTGAGAATAAAATATTAATATTACTTTAAAGGGGATGCTATTCTCGATGGCGTACCCAATACGCAACAACGAGTTTCTTGGGAATCTTACGTTGCACTCTAATAAATAAAATAATATTATATTAAATGGTAGATAACGCCTAGCCGTTGTAATGGAGGGAATGAAAAGAACTAACTACAAAATGATTATATATTTTTGTCAAATATTTTTACTCTTTATAATAAATTTTATAGGATTAAAAATGCAAATGAATCCAGTTTTTAAGCGTAAACATTCTAATATTCATTAAAAGGTTGATTAACCGCCATTTGATGGCGAACCCCTTTTAAATCCACTTTATGAAAATTTTATAAGCTCTATTTTTCAAAAAAACATATTATTTATTATTGGTACATTGAAATTTACCTTGGGTTAATTTTTGGTATTTTTCTGACAATGTTCATTTTTCAATGAATAGCGAAAAATACTGCATTTTACATCAAAACTGCTTTTTCATATAATTTAATTATATAGTTATATTATCTTTTTAATTTGTTTTAAAGTGTAATTAGATTATATTTTTACCATGTAATTCAATTATGGTCATTGGGATTAATTTCACTTTGGAATTAGGCATAAACAAGTGCCAAACTTTTCATAAATATTGTTTTAAAAAACACGCTATTTGTTTTCACAATGGGATGTTTTTTTAAATTCATTATTTCAATTTATGTGTTTAGAATTTGGTAAAATGAATTAAATATTTGGAATCAGAAGGTCAAAATTATTTAATTAAGACTCTTTTTTTTGACATTATGAATAGTAACGACGGTAATTATCTTTAATTATCTTGATTAATGAGTAATCGGGTAGTTAAAGAAAATAAGATAATATCATAATAATACAAAATGAACAAAAAATATGTCCTAAGGCTACTGGTTGTCTCATGGCCGACCATGGGATGCCTTGTGCCAAACTTGGGGGCCCCATGGAATCACTTTTGTGAGAAAGTGAGTTTTTATCTTTTTATTTTTAAAGAATGTTAAATGTAACAAAGAATGTATCACCTCAGTAAAATATTTTAAATTTTGTCTAAATAAATGATATTTTGGACTATAAATATTCATTGGAAATATAAAAATATTTCCTACATCATTGTATTTTTTTATAGTTTTTAGACATTAAATAAAATAAATTATTTATGACATCATGATGATGCAGCGATGACCTCATTATTTAATGATTTAAATAAAATGGAATGATAATGTAAAATATAAGACCTACACATGTCAAAAACCTGTTGGATGTGTGGATTTATAACCCTTATCACCTTATCCTCGAAACACATCAATGTTGGACCACTAAAATCTGAAACTCATTTGCAAATAAAGTTACATTTTATACCTTTCCAAGAGTGACCCTCCTCTCCTCTTATAAAAGGCCCCCACCTCTACCTCTTTAACCACACTTCCAAAGCCTTCGTCTCAGACAACCCCTACCCATTTCATCTCTCCACATCCCTCTCAAACTCCTTGAAGCTTCACTTTGGTCAGAATCTTTTCCAAGGATGCTTTTGAGTTCAAATCAAAGGAAGTTACCCGATTTAAAGGTAATGTCTTCACTTGTGTCCTTTTGTTTTATTTTTATTCTCCAACCCCCTAAGATCTTTTTATTCATTTATTTTGTAACAAATCCAGTATCTTCAATATACTAGGATGTTGTTAGAACAAGGTTTCGAGCTACACATACACACAACTACATCTAATGGTTAAAGAACATACTGTTTCCGTGGATGGCGAATTTCTGCCTCCCAAAACGATGATTGTTCAACATTAATTTAACACATTCAAAGGTGGCCATTAAAATGAAAATATATTTATATATTATATATAATATGTTTATGTTTTACTTAATATTATGTATTTTTTCATTTATGGCATACCTTTATGGTTTCCATTATTGGTAAATACGATATCTTCATTTAAGGAAGTGCGGACTACCGCCCCCTCAAAGTGATTTGATTCGTTAATGCCATATGTAGGACGTATAAAGGATGGATTGAAAGTTATAATATATGATTTTATACTGTAATTATAATATACCTTTATATAATTATTATTTTCTTCCATTAAAGTATGAGATAGAAATGAAAGTAGCGTTCATCCGTACGTACGGCTTACCGTCTCCATGAACGGTGCATTTCATTTCTTATCACCAAATGTAATTTACTATTATTAGTACATATATATAATGGATATGTATGATGTATGGTACATATAAATGATTAATATAATTCTGGAATTAAAATATACTTATCCCTCATTTAGTTTTAATTCCATTAATATGACATAGAAATGAAAGTAGTGTTCATGCGTACGTATGGCTTACCGTCTCCATGAACAGTGCATTTCATTTCTTATCCCCAAATGTAATGTATTATTATGAGTACATATATATAATGGATATATAAGATTTTTGTTACATATAAATGATTAATATAATTCTGGAATTAAAATATACATACCTCTCATATAGTTTTAATTCCATTAATATGACATAGAAATGAAAGTAGCGTTCATGCGTATGTACGGCTTACCGTCTCCATGAACGGTGCATTTCATTTCCTTCCTCTAAATGATTATGTGATATTATAAATACATGTATATGATGGATATATATGATATCCAATTCAGGAATGTCATTCTGGATATAAAGAACCTTTGACCACACGAACAACATGTAATTGTAAGAAGTCCACTTTCGACTTAAGAACCAAATATCGACAAAACAAACATCATTAACTTAATGATTACATAATGTTTATAACATGGAAATAAGTTATATAAAAGGAATAATAAGCTTGAAAAAGGTTCTTAATCAAGTATAAATTAACTCAAGTTTATTATTCAGGAGATTAAAACGACGATCGAGTCAAGTCGGACCCGAGGTAAGGGAACTTACTCCTCTCTTTCTTTTTAAGTACACTCTTTTATGTCATTCCTTCTAAGCTCATCCTTCATGTGATTGGGATGTTATTTTATATTAATATTACTGTAATTATTATGTTCATATGATGAGAGACCCTATTCTCTCTCATCAATCCATTTTGGAAGTCTTGAGTGGCGTCGTTAGGCTGCTGAATTTTCGTAAGAGAACTAACCTCTCTCTTTATATTTAAGTACTCTCCTTTATGTCACTTCTTTTAAGATCATACTTGTTATGTTGGGGGATGTTCTTTTATATTCCTATTTCTGTAAAATTTATGTTAAAATAATGAGATACCCTATTTGATCTCATCAAACCATTTTTGTGGCGTCGTTCGGCTGCCGAGTTTTCGTAAGGGATTTTTCATCTCACTCTGATTCCCGTGAGATTTATGCTACATTTGCCACAATTTCCTTTTATTGGTGTATGTACTACCCATTACTTTACTCATTGTGTATAATACTTTCATTTCTGAGTATTTACATTAATTTTTTATTGTCCTTATTTCACGGGGTACATGTCTCGAAAGATACCCATGTCGGTAAGGGAACCTTTCACCCCCCTTTGTTAAAAGAATTATTTTGTTAGGTCTTTTAATTTACATATTGTTATGTTGGGATATGTTCTCATATATCCTTATTGATGTATATTTTATGTCCAAGTGATGAGATACCCTTTTTATCTCTCATCAACTCATTTTCTAAATTTTGTAGTGACGCCATTAGGCTATCAAATTTTTGCAAGGGAACTTCTTAACCCAAATTTGATTCTTTGGTATAAACTTATACTCCTAGAATATGTCGTTCTATAAATATGTGTGAATAACCTATGATTTTTTTACACTTTATATCCACTTATATTTGGTGTATTCATTTGTCACACATAATTAGGTAATTGATTTATCCTTAAACCAAGGATATTATCTTTGTAAGGGACATCATCTCAATCTCCTTTCATTGAGGCATATTTTGTTTTATACACAACTTTCTTTTATAGGGTGTATGAACCCCTTTGAATTTTACTTTTATACAAAAGGAATCTTTTTCTATGAATCGTTTTACTAAACAAAAAAAGGAATGTTTCTTTTAACGTACGCGGTGACAACGGCCTTTTCCGCCACCGCGAGTATTATTTGATATTTGGATTCCTCAACAAGCCGTAATGTTTTTAAAATAAAATAAATACCATATACTCATTTATGTATTTTGGTATTGAAAATGGTTTTGATAAAGTGTTCTGTTTTGTCAATATATTTAAATGATATATTGTAGTTGAAATGTGTAAATGTTATCATTCCTTTATATTGGTTTTATGTGTTATAATTTTATAATGGTACTTGGACATTTTACAGGTGGTTACTTGATAAACCATATAAAGGGTGGTGCCGGGAATACCAGGATGGGTGGTTACGTTATAACCTCCAATGCATTGGGTATGGAAGTCAGCCGTATGGATATTCCATTAAGTATGTAGGGATGTTGGCTGAATGGATATTCCATTAAGTGATATGTGTGGAAGTTGACCTTATGGTTATTCCACTTAAGTATGTTTATGTCCCAAGTTACCATTATATGTTATGTGATCTTTATATGGGTTTTATGGTAATCTTTTGGTTATAGAAGGGTGAGTAATGAACTTTTATTCAGTGAAGAGTTTTTACTACTTCATGAAGGTGAAGGTATTACTTCGATAAAGTATACATGGTTTACTTATTGATTTGAATAACTAGCAGTTTTCATTCTTTGTGTATCCCTTAATGATCTTTTTATGCTCACCCCAGGTTTTTGAAATGTTTTTACAGGACATAACGTGGAATAGGGTCAAGGATGGGATCAAGGGAAAGTCATGCTATATAAAACATGGAACTAGACATGTTTCTTTTTATGTGTTTTTTTATTCTATGGAAACTCAGTAGAAGTGTCTACTTTGTAATCTTTTGAGATGTAACAGTTATGTCCTAATTCTCTAAAACTCTAAACCTGAAAAGATCCTCAATGTGAATTATTCATTTAATTCAATATTAAGCAGGTTTTAAGGCTGGGGACTTATAATAGTAATAACTGAAATAAAATTAATAATAAAACTGACAATGGTTCTCAAGAAATAAAATAATTAATATAATTTTATTATTAATGAAGATATTGAATATAGGTGATGATTTGGACTCAAGGTAAGGGATTGCGTCCAAATTTCCCTAGATTGAGTCATTTTTAATGGTTTGTGACAAATTTTCTTAATAATGTATATATGTTTCCCATTTTTCATTTTATATTATGAATTAATAGATATTAATGATATTTTTTGTTGCAATTTAAATTTTTTTATCGAAATTAATTTGACAACGATGTTACCAAATGGAAAAGGGTTTCTTAACTAAATTTCATTTTATTGTGTTATACTCTCCTTCATTGGCTCCTTATGCCTTGATTTCATGTGAAAATATCTCCAAATTTTTGTAATATTTATTTTTGCTTATTTTTTGTGGATTTAAAATTATTAGACCAAATTTATTCATGATTAATTTTCAATTCAATTATAAGATCTCTATAAGGGTTATTCATCTCAAATCATTTTCTTTATGACATACGTCTGTGATATTAACCTATCTTATTTCATGATGAGTATATACATTCCATTTTCCATGTTATATAATGAACATACATATTTTTATGATATTACATGTTTTATGTTATGTAATTTTTTCATGGTGTTTATTATTGAAGAATTTCCAAAGTGGAAAAGGCTTTATGTTGCAGTCAAAAATTATTTCTAATATTGTTTATGTTTAAGATTATTTTTTGAGATATAATATTATATTATTTTCTTGAACAAATTATAATTTATTATCCTCTATTATTTAATGTTTTTTGCTATTTACTTTCTATTTCCACCCTCATTTATTTAAGAAATATCATGAAATACATTTGTAAGTGATATTGATCTTGTATCATCAATTAAAATGGGAATTTTTCCCTTCCTCTTTCATGTTTTCTATAAAATTTTAAAAAATGTACTTTTATAAAAATAAATTATTTATTAAAGTTATTTAACATAGTATTTAACCTTCCTTTAGTATAATTTATGTGGTAATTTCTAAAAATTTTCCTAATGGGTCACTTTTGAGTCCCTTTTTAAAAAATGGTTGATAAGAATGTATATTTTAATCATTTAAAACATGATACATTATTACCACCATCATGACAGATATTTTATTATGATTTAATTATTTGTTTCCATGCTTTCATTGAAGAAAATTATTTTTATAATATTTTACTAATTTTTATTCTTCAAATGTTATTTTGTTAGTGAGAATATTATTTTACTCAATAATAATTTTAATGATATTTTAATGGTATTCCTATACATCAACATTAACAAACATTTATGTAACTTATTTTTCATAGGTTATATTTTATTTTGAAATCATTATCATTATTTAATTATATGTATTAGGCTTTTTTCAAATATATTTTCATATTAAATTTTTTTTCCATTGGATAATGATGTTTTCAAAGGAATAATGGATGTATCTATGAGTTTTATATTGACATGCAAAGGTCGAGGTACATTATTTCTATTATGGTTCTTGATAATTGTTTATAAATATGGATGGTTTTGTCAAAAACCATGTTCATGTGGTCTTATAAAAGCTATCCATTTCATTGGGTAAAGGGGTAGAGTTAAATGATAAGGTTTCTCATAAGATATTATGGGAATATATCGTGATGGTTATCCCATGTATAACCATTTTGGTTATTTCAAGTATAATTGTTATTGTTACCCCAAGTGTAACCATTATAGTTAATACATGTGTGACCATAAAGGTAACACAATATGTAATAGTGATGTTAAAATGATACCCCAAACTAAAAATTGTTGGTAATGTATTGTCTCAATAATAAAAAGAAATATATGTTGATCTTGATTCTCAAAAATACAATTATCTATTTTCCAATATACATGATTGAGGTATTTTTACTGATTTTATATCACGTTTACATGTATCTTTTTAATGGAATACAATGCTATAATATATGTTCCAAAAATACTATTTATACCCTATGTTTGGTAAATGAACATATGGACAATCATCCCTAAACATGGCTGAACAGTAATCATATGGATCAGAAACCCTATGTTCGATAAATAAATGTATGGTTTATCCACCCTAGGTTTGAATAAGAGTATGAAAATCCAATTCAATAGTGAAGTCTGTAATCTATTCTTATTCCCTGTGATGTGTAAAGGAAACATATACTATAAAAAGTAACCCAACACTATTTAAAGGAACCTTACTATATGCAAAGGCACCCTACACTATGCAAATAAATATTATGCTACATTGTTTTACCCTACATTAGACTATTCAATGTCAGAGATTCAAATCAATGATTTTTTCCGAGATATCAGCAATAGTATCTGTAACATACAAGGTAAATAAAGAATAATACATTTTCATATTTATTAACATTTTCTAATAAAACATTAATTTTACTTTAAAGGGGTTTCTATGTTCGATAACGTACGAGATATGCAACAAATAGTTTCTTTGAAATCATAAGTTGCACACTAGTAATATAATAATATTATTTTAAATGGTAGTTAATAAATAGTCTTTGTATTGGCGGGAATTAATATAAATAACTAAAATATGACTATATATGTTTGTTAAATGTTTTTACATTTATCCAGTAAAAGATAATGGCTTAAAATAAGAAAAGAATTCAATTTTAGGCATAGAAACTCTAATATTCACTAAAAGGTCGACTTATCACCTTTTGATGGAAAACCCTCTTTAAAGATAGTTTTGGTCACTCTTATACATTATATTTGACCAAATAAAATTCTTATTTAGAATCGGGACATCAAATTTTACTTTGTATAAATTTTTGGTATTTTTGCGATAAAGTTCATTTTTTAATGAATAGTAAAAAATGATGAATTTTAATTTAAACCTATTTTGAATCTAATTTATTTATATGAATATATTATCTTTGGAATTGGTTTTAAAGTGAAATTAGAATATATTTTTACCATTTAATCCAATGGTGGTCATTGGAATTAATTACACTTTGAAATTGGACTTAAACTAGTGTCAATCTTTTGATGTATATTGTTTCATAAAAACACGCTATTTGTTTTTACAATAGGAATTAATTATTAAATTAATTAATGAAAATTATATGTTTTAAATTTTTTAAAATAGATATGAATTTTGAATTTGGAATATCAAATATAGTTTAGGGTTAATTTTTGGTATTTTTCTGAAAAACATCAATTTTGATGAATAGTGAAACCACTAAGTGGTAGTTAAAAAACTGTTTTTTTGTTTAAATAAAAATTTACCTCTTTTGTGAATTTAATTTCAAATTTTTGACATACATGTTTTTCATTAGGATGTAAAATGAGGTTCAATGGGATTAAAATAATTTTTGGTGAATAGTAACTTTTAAGTTTTATTAATCGCGATTAAAGGTAATTAGTGTAATTTAAGGTAAAAATAATGTTATAATAATATAAAATTACCTTGACACATGTCCTACCCTTATTTTATGAGTAATGGACGACCAATACAATCCATGGTTCAACTTGGGGACCCCATGGAGCCACTTGGGTAAGAAAATGACATTACTAACTTTTTGTTTAATGTTAAAATAAAAATGTCACAAACATGTATTGTTTTACTAAAAAAAATTAAATGGGGTTATACGAGTCATATTTTTTTCTATAATTATTCATTGAAAATCTAAAACGATTTCCTACATCATGATATTTTTTTATAATTTTTAGATTTTAAATAAATTAAATTATTTACGACACGATGATGATGCAGTGATTACCTCATTAGTTAACGATTTAAATAAAATGAAATGATTATGTAAAATCTAAGACCTAAACATGTAAAAAACCTATTTGATGGGTGGATTTAGAACTCTTATCTCATTATCCTTGAAATATATAATTGTGGGACGTTTAAAAACCGACACTCATTACATAATAAAGTAACATTTTATAACTTTCCAAGAGTGCCCCTCCTCTCCTCTTATAAAAGGACCCCACCTCTATCACCTTACCCAAACCTCTCAAGCCATTAGCTCGGCCAAGCTCTGCTCCTTTTATCTCTCCATATCCCTCTCCTCATCCTAGAAGGCTTACCTTAGGCAGGAAGCTCTTCAACTAACCCTTTTGGTTCAAACCAAAAGGAGTTACCTGAGTTAAAGGTAATGTCTTCTCTTGTGTTCTTATGTATTATTCTAAACTATTTTTATTCCTTTATTTTGTAACATCACCAGAATATTCAATATAATAGGACATTTTTATGATAAGGATTCGAGCTACACTTACACACACCTCCGTCTAATGGTTAAAGACCATACTGTTTCTGTGGTTGGCGAATTTCTACCGCACGAAACGATGATTGTTCAATCCTCATTTAACACCTTTCATGACGGACATTAAGATGTCACTCTATTTATATATGATATTTATTATTTTTATGTTTTCCTTATGTTTCTGTATTTTTCATTAATGGAATACCTTTATGGTTTCCATTATTGGTAAACACGATATTTTAATTTTCGGAAGTGCGGACTACCGCCCCCTCAAAGTGATTTGATTCGTTAATGCCATATATGGGATGTATAAAGGATGGAGTTAATGATATTATATATGATGTTATACTGGAATTATAATATACCTTTATATCATTATGATTTCACTCCATTAAATACGAAATAGAAATGAAAGTAGCGTTCATGCGTACGTACGGCTTACCGTCTCCATGAACGGTGCATTTCATTTCTTACCTATAAATGTTTTGTACTATTATAAATACATGTATATTCTTGATATATATTATATAAATGATATCCAAATCATGAATATCATTCTGTATATAATGAATCTTTGACCACACGAACAACATGTAATTGTAAGAAGTCCAATTTTGACTTAAGTACCAAATATCGACAAAATGAACTTTGTTAACTTAAATGATTACATATTGTTTATAACATGGAGATAAGTTATATAAAAGGAATAAAAATGTTAAAATGGTTCTTAAGAAAGTAAAAAATTAACATTATTTTCTTATTCAGAAGATTAATGGGCAATCGAGTCACATCGGACATGAGGTATGTGACTTCGTCTCAATCTCCTTTCATTTAGGAATATTTTTTTCTAATACAAGACTTTATTTTATATGCTGTATAAACCCCTTTGACTTCTACATTTATTCAAAAGGAATATTTTATATACAAAGTGATTTACTTGAAGAAAAAAGGTATGTTTCTTTTTAACATACGGGGTGACAACAACATTTCCGCCGTCGTGAGTATTATTTGATATTTGGCTTCCTCAACAAGCCGTAATATTTTTAAAAGTAAATAAATACCATATACTCTTTTATGTATTTTGTTATTGAAAATGGTTTTGATAACGGATTTTTTATGTCAATATATTTAAGTGATATATTGTGATTGAAATGTGGAAATGGTTTCTTTCCTTTATAATTATTTTATGTGTTATGATTTTATACTGGTACTTGGACATTTGACGGGTGGTTATGTGATATACCAAATGACGGGTGGTGCCATGAATACCAGGATGGGTGGTTACGTTATAACCTCCAATTCATTGGGTATGGAAGTTGGTCGTATGGCTATTCCATTAAGTGATATGTGTTGAAGTCGACCGTATGGTTATTCCATTTAATTATGTTTTTGTCCCAAGTTACCTTTATATGTTATGTGTTCTTTATATGGGTTTTATGGTAATATTTTGGTTACAAAAGGGAAAGTAATGATATTTTATTCAGTGAAGAGTTTTTACTACTTAATAAAGGTGAAAAGTAATACTTTGATAAAGTATTCATGGTTTACCTGTTCTTTTGAAAAACTAACAGTTTTCCTTCTTTGTGTATCCCTTAATGAGCTTTTTATTCTCATCCCCTGTTTTTTTGAAATGTTTTTCATAGGACATAATGTGGAATATGGTCAAGGATGGGATCAAGGAAAAGTCATGATATCTTAAAGATGGTACAAGAAATGACTCTTTTTTTAGAGTTCATGTTTTGTAAAAAAAAGGAAACATTGTAGAAGTGTCTAATATGTAATTTTTTGAGTTGAAATAGTTATGATCTAATTTTCTATAACTCTAAACCTGAAAAAATCCGCAATGTGAATTATTCATTTAATTCAATATTAAGTAATGTTTAAGGTCGGGGGCCTATAGTTGGTATCAGAGGTCGATTTAGACAACTTTAGGAGTTATAAAATTGTTAAATTTTAAATTAATTTATTGTATGATTGAAATGATATAGAATTTAATGATTACCAAGTTGCTTTGCCTAAGATATTTCTGTGTTCATAATGGTTTTCAGCAGATGAAACAAGGCAGCTATGTTGGGACGACATCAAGAGGAAGACAACCTTCCAAATCCGTAACCTAAGATGGTCGGAATCAGAACTGAACAGTTTTGTTGCAGTGGTGGAACAGTTGACTCAGGCTATAAATGGTGGTGGTATCCATGAACGAGATCAGCCAGATCAACCGTAGAGGAACATGTCAGTGGTGGAATATTTCATGAGTCAACATCCCCCATCATTCAGAGGATCATCTGACCCTTTGTTAGCAGAAGGGTTGATTAATGAACTGGAGATGATTTTTGATGTCATGGGGTGTTAATAACATCAAAAGGATAGTCTTGTTGTTTACCATTTTGAAGGTGAAGCTGATCAGTGGTGGTCTATGATGAAAAATATCAGGGATAGTGATGAGATTGATGATCTTCACTGGGACGAATTCAATGGTATGCTTCTTGAGATGTATTTTCCTATGGTGGTTCGTCTTAGGATTGAAAAAAAATTCCTAGAATTGAGGCAGGAGGATGACTCAGTGGCTACTTAAGAAGCAAATTTCACTCGACTGGAAAGGTATGCTCCAAATTTCATATGAGATCTTGATAGTAAAATCAATCGTTTTTATTTAGGTTTAAAGCCAAATTATCGAAGGGCTTTAGCATATCGTGAGTTAAAAAGTTATGAAAAACTTGTTCGATGTGCGGAGGAGGTGGAAATGGAGATTGCCGATGATCAGGTGTTCTATAAAAAACAACAGAATAAGAGGTCCAGTTGGCATGGAAAGGGAAAGAATTCATCAAAGAACAAGGATGTATGAAAACCAAATATCCATCCTGTGAGAAGTGTGGTAAAATGCAGCTTGGAGAATCATTATTCAAGCCTGGAAAGTGCTTTCGGTGTGTCAAGTCTGGTCATATTTCTCGTAACTGTAAGGAAGATGATCAAGTAGGCAATGAAAAGCCATTTTTAAGATGTTTAAAGTGTAATAAAATGTGTCATTATGCAAATGAGTTTCTAAAGAAGAACTAAACTAAGGGAAAGAAGCCAGAGTGCAAGCAGAAAGGGGTGGTGAAATCCTTTTCAACTACTTCATCAGATGTTGGGCCATCGAATGAAGTAGTATTAGGTACATTTTAGATTGTTCATATTATGCCAATGTGTTGTATGATTCAGGGTCTACAAATTCATTCATTTTTTAGATGTTTTATAGTAAATTGGGAATTCCATATCAAGATATGAATCCTGAACTTATGGTAAAAACACCTAGAGGGAACGTTGAGACAAAAAGAAATTATAACAAACTTTCTATCCTTGTGTGCGAAATGAATCTACCTGAAAACCTTATTGTTTTGCCTCTAGTAGAGTTTGATTTTATTTTGGGCATGGATTGGCTTCCTGTTCATCATGCTAAGATTGAATGCAGAGCTAAAACGGTTTCTTTTCAAAAATATTTTCAGTTTGTGTGCAAGAATGAACCCTTGCATTTAATAACATATTAGGATGTTGAGAAACTAGTAAAAGATGTAAATTAATGTTACCTTGCAAATATTGTTGAAAATAAAGGAACTGTTTAGATTAATGATGTGCCAATGGTAAATGAGTATCTTGCTGTTTTTCCTGATGAGTTGCCTAGTATTATTCTGGATCAGGAAGTTGAATTTATTGTTGACTTAGTTCCTGATTCTAAGACAATTTCAAGACCCCTTTATCGAATGGCTCAAGTTTAACTTTTAGAGTTAAAGAAGTAATTGCAAGAGTTATTAGATAAATGTTTCATTCGACCTAGCACATCACCATGGGGTTCTCCTGTATTTTTTGTTAAAAATAAAGATAGTTCAATTAGAATTTTCATTGATTATAGAGCCTTGAATTACATCACTGTTACGAACAAGTATCCTTTGCATCATATCGATGATTTGTTTGATCCGCTTTTGGAAGCTCAGTAGTTTTTGAATATTTAATTGAGGTTGGGGTACCATCAATTGAAAGTAAAATAAGAAGACGTTCTGAAGACTGTGTTCCGTACAAGATATGGCCATTATAAATTTGTAGTTACGCCTTTCGGGTAAACCAATGCACCTTCTGTATTCATGAACCTTATAAATATAATTTTCCATGTGTTCTTAGATAAGATTGTTGTTGTTTTCATTGATGATATTTTGGTGTTTTATAAAATTAAATAGGAGCATGAAAGTCATTTCAGGGTTATCTTGCAAACCGTAAAAGAAAAGAAACTGTATGGAAAATTCCGCAAGTGTGAGTTTTGGTTACAACAAATTTCTTTCCTTGGTCACATTGTTTCAAAAAATGGCATAACTGTTGATCCTGCTAAAACAAAAGTTGTTGAAGAATGGCCAAGACCCACAAATGTAACTGAGATTCATAGTTTTATTGGTTTGGCAAGTTACTACTGAAGGTTTGTTGAAAATTTTTCATGGTTATCTAGTCCAATTAATAAGCTAACTCGGAAGGGTGTCAAGTTTATCTGGACAATAGAATGTGATGATTGTTTTCAGGAACTGAAAAGAAGATTGGTGAATGCTCCAGTTTTGGCACTACCTTCCAGAAATGGGGAGTTTTTTATCTATAGTGATGCTTTATTGAAAGGACTTGGTTGTGTCCTAATGTAGAATGATCAGGTAATTTCTTATCCTTCATGTCAGTTGAAAACTAATGAGGTAATTTACCCTACACATGATTTGTAATTATCAGATGTTGTTATCACTTTAAAAAATTGGAGGCATCATTTGTATGGTGTAAAGTGTGAAATATATACTGATCATAGATGTTTAAAGTATATATTCACTCATAAAGAATAT
This sequence comes from Viscum album, assembly GCA_963277665.1. Taxonomy (NCBI): domain Eukaryota; kingdom Viridiplantae; phylum Streptophyta; class Magnoliopsida; order Santalales; family Viscaceae; genus Viscum; species Viscum album. The sequence continues at coordinate 479,900,016 of OY728133.1, read as the reverse complement.
AACATGAGACAGAGGAGATGGGTAAAATTAATCAAGGATTATGATTGTATAATTCATTACCATCCGGGAAAAGAAAATAAAGTGGTTGATGCTTTGAGTCGAAAAAGTAATTCTTCATTAACCAAGCTACATTTGGAATGAAATCCTTTGGTTTTTTATTTGATGAACTTTGGCATAGACGTTGTTGGTGTAGGAAGTTCTTCTGTTTTGTTTCAGGTGTCAGTGAGATCGTCCCTATCAGACAGAATTAAGCAAGTACAGAAGAAAGATAGTGGGTTGCAGAAAATGGTAGAACTGGTTCAGAAGGGTAAGTTACCTGAATTTAACATTGATAATGATTGTGTTTTGAGGTTTGGAAAGAGACTATGTGTGCCTTGTGATTCACAGTTGAAGAATGAGTTGTTCTGTGAGGCTCATAGTTCCCCGTTTTCAGTTCATCCTGGCATTACTAAGATGTACAAGGATCTTCGGGAGTATTACTGGTGGGATGGAATGAAAAGAGATATTACAGATTTTACTGTGATGTGTTTGACTTGTCAGCAGGTTAAAGCAGAGTGACAGTTACTGAAAGGGATGCTACAGTAATTATCGGGGCCAGAGTGGAAATGGGAAAATTTATCCATGGACTTCATTTTGGGATTACCAAAGACATCTCGAGGTAATAATGCAATATGGGTTATAGTTGATCGATTGAATAAATCTTCTCATTTCCTTCCTATTTGAGACACATTCTCTCTAGATCAACTTTCTCGATTTTATCTTAAAGAGATAGTCAGGTTACATGGAGTTACCCTCTCCATTGTATCTAGTCGTGATCCCAGGCTTACTTCTAACATTAGGAAAAGCCTTCAAAAGTAATTGGGTACTGAATTAAATTCTAGTACAGCTTTTCATCCTCAGTCAGATGGGCAGTCAGAACGAACAATTCAAACTTTGGAGCATATGCTACGTGCTTCCTTGATGGATTATCAGGGAATTTGGGACCAACATCTTTCTTTGGTTGAGTTTTTTTATAATAACAATTTTCGTTCCAGTATACAGATGGCTCCATTTGAAGCATTATATAGGAAGCGGTGTCGAACTCCAGCTTTTTGGGATGACGTGGGTGAAAGGAAGTTGATGGGACCCGAATTGGTAGAAGAGATGGATGAAAAAGTTCGGTTGATTCAGAAACACATGAGAACATCTTAGAGCAGACAAAAAAGTTATGCGGATAACCGGAGGAAGGATCTATCTTTCGAGGTAGGTGATCATGTCTTTCTCAAAGTTTCGCCATGGAAAAGTGTGATGTGATTTGGTAAGAAAGTAAAGATGAGTCCAAGGTTCATTGGACCATATGAAATTCTGAAGAGAGTTGGATCAGTTGCTTACCGAGTGGATTTACCTCCGAGTTTATCTCAGGTACACAATGTTTTTCATGTTTCGAGATGTTGAGAAAGTATATTCCAGATCCATCTTCTGTTTTGAGCCCACAGGTAGTTCATTTGGAATAGAATCTCTCTTATAAAGAACAACCAGTCCAGATTATTGACAGTAGAGAGCATGTGTTGCTGAATAAGGTAATTCACCAGGTAAAATTTTTATGGAAAATCCATATGGTTGAAGAGGCAACATGGGAATCTGAAAATTCTATGAGGGATAAATACCCCCACTTATTTTGATAAGTGAATAAAACTGCGAGGACGCAATTCCAAAAAGGGGGGAAGGATATAACATCCCATGTAAATAAAGAATAATACATTTTCATATTTATTAATATTTGCGAATTAAATATTAATTTTACATTAATGGGGTTTCTATGTTCGATAGCGTACCAGATATGCAACAAAGAGTATTTTTGAAATCTTACGTTGCACAGTAGTAATATAATAATATTATTTTAAATGGTAGTTAATATGGAGCCGTTGTATTAGCGGGAATAAATAAAAATAACTAAAATATGACTATATATGTTTTTTAAATGTTTTTACATTTATTCAATAAATGATAAAGTCCTAAAATAAGAAAAGAATTCAATTTTAGGCATAGATACTCTAATATTCACTAAAAGGTCGACCAATCTCCTTTTGATGGAGAACCCTCTTTAAAAATATTTTTGGTCACTCTTATACATTCTATTGGACCAAATAAAATTCTTCCTTAGAATCGGGACATCAAAAATTACTTGGTGTAAAATTTTGGTATTTTTCCGATAAAGTTCATTTTTTAATGAATAGTGAAAAATGTTGAATTTTAATTCAAAACCTATTTTTAATATAATTTATTTAAATTATTAGATTTTCTTTGGAATTTGTTTTAAAGTGAAATTATAATATATTTTTACCATTTAATCCAATGGTGTTCATTGGAATTAATTTCACTTTGAAATTGGACTTAAACTAGTGTCAATCTTTTAATATATATTGTTTCATAAAAACACGCTATTTGTTTTGACAACAGGAATTAATTATTAAATTAATTAATGCAACTTATATGTTTTTTATTTTTTAAAATAGACATCATTTTTGAGTTCGAAATATCAAATATATCTTAGGGTATATTTTTGGTATCTTACTGAAAAACTTCAATTTTTGATGAATAGTGAAACCACTAAGTGGTGGTTAAAAATTTGATTTTTCATTTAAATGAAACTTTACCACTTTTTTGAATTGAATTTCAAAAATCTGACATAAATGGTTGTCATTAGGAAGTAAAATGTGGTCCAATGGAATTAATATTTTTTGGTGAATAGTAACTTTTAAGTTTTATTAACTGTGATTAAAGGTAATTAGTGTAATTTAAGGTAAAAATAATGTTATAATAATATGAAATTACCTTGACACATGTACTACCACTATTGGATGACTCATGGACGACCAATTAAATCCATGGATCATCTTGGGGACCCCATAGAGCCACTTGGGTAAGAAAATTACATTAATAACCTTTTATTTAAAGTTAAAATAAAAATGTCACAAACATGTATTATTTTACTAAAAAAATTTACATGGGGTTATACAAGTCATATTTTTTACTATAATTATTCTTTGGAAAGATAAAAACATTTCCTACATCATGATATTTTTTTATAATTTTTAGAAATTAAATAAATTAAATTATTTATGACACCATGATGATGCAACAATTACCTCATTATTTAACGATTTAAATAAAATGAAAAGATAATGTAAAATCTAAGACCTAAATTTGTCAAAAACCAACTGTATGGGTGGATTTATAACTCTTATCACCTTATTATAGAAATATATAATTGTGGGTCCTTTAAAAACCGAATCTCATTACATAATAAAGTAACATTTTATAACATTCCAAGAGTGCCCCTCCTCTCCTCTTATAAAAGTCCCCCACCTCTTATAAAGGTAATGTCTTCTCTTGTGTTCTTATGTTTATCCCCCTAAACTCATTTTATTCCTTTGTTTTGTAACAAAAACATCATCTTCAATGTACTAGGATGTTTTTATGAGAATTATTCTAGCTACACATAACACACCTCCTTTTAATGGTTAAAGAACATATTGTTTCTGTGGTTGGTGAATTTTTGCCTCACGAAACGACGATTGTTCAATCTTCTTTTAACACCTTTAATGGTGTCCATTAAGATGTCACTATATTTATATATGATATAACTTATGTTTATTTTTTCATTATTCTTCTGTATTTTTCATTTATGGCATACCTTTATGGTTTCCATTATGGGTAAACACGATAATTTCATTTTCGGAAGTGTGGACTACTGCCCCCTCAAAGTGTTTTCATTCATTAATGCCATATATGGGATGTATAAAGGATGGATTTAATGATATTACATATGATATTGTACTGGAATTATAATATAACTTTATATAATTATGATTTCACTCCATTAAATATGAAATAGAAATGAAAGTAGCGTTCATGCATACGTACGGCTTACCGTCTCCATGAACGGTGCAATTCATTTCTTACCTCTAAATGTTATTTACTATTATAAATACATGTATATTCTGGATATATATGATATATATGATATCCAAATCATGAATATAATTCTGGATATAATGAACCTTTGACCACATGAACAACATGGAATTGTAAGAAGTCCAATTTTGACTTAAGTACCAAATATCGACAAAACGAACTTTATTAACTTAAATGTTTACATATTGTTTAAAACATGGAAATAAGTTATATAAAAGGTATAATAAACTTGAAAAGGGTTCTTAAGAAAGTAAAAATTAGCTTTAGTTTATTATTCAGGAGATTAAAGAGCAATCGAGTCACGTTGGACATGAGGTATGGGACTTCGTCTCAATCTCCTTTCATTGAGGCATATTTTGTTTTAATAAAAGACTTTCTTTTATACTCTGTATAAACCCCTTTGATGTCTACTTTTATTCAAAAGGAATCTTTTATATACGAAGTGTTTTACTAAATGACAAAAGGTATGTTTCTTTTTAACCTACGCGGTGACAACGACCTTTCTGCCGCCGCGAGTATTATTTGATCTTTGGCTTCCTCAACAAGCCGTAATATTTTTAAAAGTAAATAAATACCATATACTCTTTTATATATTTTGGTATTGAAAATGGTTTTGATAATGGATTTGTTATGTCAATATATTTAAGTTATATATTGTGATTGAAATGCGGAATATTTTTCTTTCCTTTATAATTGTTTTATGTGTTATGATTTTATAATGGTAATTAAACATTTGATGGGTGGTTACGTGATAAACCAAATGACGCTTGGTGCCTTGAATTCCAGGACTGGTGGTTATGTGTTAACCTCTAATTCATTGGGTATGGAAGTCGGCCGTATGGATATTCCATTAAGTGATATGTGTGGAAGTCGGCCAAATGGTTATTCCATTTAAGTATGTTTATTTCACAAGTTACCTTTATATTTTATGTGTTCTTTATATGGGTTTTATGGTAATATTTTGGTTATAAAAGGGAAAGTAATGATATTTTATTCAGTGAAGAGTTTTTACTACTTCATAAAGGTGAAAATTATTACTTTGATAAAGTATTCAAGGTTTACATGTTGTTTTGAAAAACTAACACTTTTCCTTCTTTGTTTATCTCTTACTGAGCTTTTATGCTATCCCAAGTTTATTTTGAAATTTTTTTCCCAAGACATAGTGTGGAATAGGGTCAAGGATGGGATCAAGGAAAAGTCATGCTATCTTAAACATATAACTAGATTTGAATCTTTTTTTAAAAGTTCCTGTTTTGTAAAAAAGGGAATATTTGTAGATGTTTCTATTGTGTAATATTTTGAGATGTAATAGTTATGATCTAATTCTCTAATACTCCAAACCCGAAAAGATCCTCAATGTGAATTATTCATTTAATTCAATATTAAGTAATGTTTAAGGTCGGGGCCTTATAGTATCAATGTAATTAAATATCAATTGAATGTTATCTTATTACCAATTCAAAGGATCATTTTGATTGATTCTAATAATTTTATTCGATGGAATAAATATTTCCTATTAATAAATGATTTTATAAATTTTATGATTAATTCAGTGTGAATATCTACAATCCATCCGAAGACTTTGTTGCATCTAGAATACCAAAGAAAGATATCTTCTTTATATATTATATCATAATTTATTTTGGAAATATATATATATATGACTATATACTTGTGAATATTTTTTAATATAGAAATGATAAAAATAATGATTGTCCTAGTTGTTTTCAAAATAGTCTACACTTGTTTGAAATTTTTTCATCCTCAAACTACTTTGAAACCGGTTAGTGTTTGTTTATGTATAATTTAAGATCAATTGGGACCATGATTACATCTAATATATTATTTACTAAAGACATTTATCTTTGAAAAATAAGATTTGTATTCTATTAGTTACTACTACAACTATAAAGTTCAACCTGTACAATCATCAAATCAAACTCTTTTGAGTTATTAGAGTTTCAACTTCTCAGAATTAGTTGTGGTGGAGTGTCAGCTTCTCAGTATAAGCTATGGTTTTTTGGCTCTCTGCAATGGAAACAAAAGACTATTTTATGCCTTGTTATAGTGGTTTCAACTATATCAACTCAATTGTATATTTTAAGGTTTTATGATAGGAGGATATTTCTATGCAAAATCACTAATCTCATAGATAGGGCATTGGTGGAGTCAACTATGGGATCTTTATGCCTTGACCCACTATAAAAATGTTGTTCTTTTATTCCATGTTTATCTGATGCTCATAATATATTTTACAAGACACAACATTTATGTATCAATCACATAGAAACTAGAAAAGAAAGAATTAGTCCTAATTGTTGAAATGAAAAAACTCAACCCCCCCCCCCCCGCCTCTTATGTATATTTGTATAATTCTTACATTACAATTGGTATAAGAGGAGATTGTTTTGGTAAATCTGATAAAGATGTAACCATATCAAGAGAATAATTTCTATACAAAGTAAATTGAAATGGTTTACACAAAAGAAGTTATGCCTATGATTCATGATCAATATTTTTGTGGTGATAATTATGGATACTGGAAATCAAAAATGATCGCCTTTTGGAAGAATACGTGATTCAATGTTTATTCAAAGATCCTCATTCCTTATGAGATTCCAGAGAAACCATGAACCTGGAATGTTGCATAAGAAGCTGAATATTTCATCAACTCAAAGGTAATGAATTCTATCTTCTGTGGACGTGGTCCTAATGAAATTAATTGTGTATCACAATGCCCTAATTCCTATAAGATGTAGTATACTATTGTTGTTCTATACAAAGGAGCATAAAATATCAAAAAAATGTGGTATGCTACTTTAATACTAATGTTTGACACCTTTTTATTTTTTAATGGTGAAAGAATCACACAAATTAAAAGACGGTTAAACTAAATATTCAATAATATTATTCCCTTCGTGTATCCAGTTTCCCAATAAGGTCAAGCACTGAAAGTACTTAGAGTACTACTTCCAAAATAGAATGGAATATCTGCAGCTATTCATCAATAAACACCTATCAATAATTTTACTATACATTAATTAATTTGAGCGTTGATGATGTATGAAGATGAAATAAAATCTAAAGATTAAGATCATATGATTTTACTAAAAAATGGAAAACACTTCCTTTATGGTGAAATATGAGAATCATGAACGAAAATCAGAACATAAAGTAAAAAATAAGAATATGGATTCCCAAGACTCTAAAATGGAACTAGATCAGCTAGACCGAATGTTTATAAAATTATACAGGAAGAAAAGATTCTTTATAAAATTAATCAAGGAGGATGAATTTGAACTTAGAGAAGTACGATGTTACAAATGAAAAAAGATGGGTCACATCATATCAGATTTCCCCCAGTTGAAATATAAAATAATAAGTTTACAAAATAAATTTCAGAAGAATGAAAATTATGAGCATAAAATAGAAAAGATCCATGGAATCTCTAAAAATTGTATCTAAATACTGTAGAATATCATCAATATATGATTCATATAAATAGATGAAAAATAATATAAAAAATATGAGTTTCTTGGATATGGAGGAAGAAGAGGTAAAAACCTATTATTATTATGCCTCTAACATTGAGAGTTTTTTTAATTGTAAATTAATTTCTTACATTTTAATTCTATAATAAAAATTCAATTCCATAATAAATAATCATAAATCATTAAAAAAATATTCCTAATGTTTTTTTGTGTGAAAGGGAAAAAATTATGAAATAGCACCAAGAACTAATTGAAAATTTTAATTCACTGATATCAAATTGTATTGTTCATTAGTATAAAATAAGAAAAACATAATGAAGTTAAATCTAATAAAATTTATAATATTATTTGAACAATGGAGAAAATTCTATAAATTATTTTCTTGGAGTGAATTTTATTGAAAGAGAAAAGTTTTGAACATGAAGAAATGATGAGAAAACAAATTTATACAAAATTATTTTTTGTAAGATTCAAAAAATGCTACATGATGTGTTTGTGGAATAAAAGATCATTATAATAACAAGTGTTTTTTTAATAAATCCTCACATTAGTGGTCTTAAAAAATATTTTTTTTGAAAAATAGTGTTTAATCTAGAAAAAATATAGGAAAATAATTCAGATTTGGTTTCTTAGATCATTTCATGATGACACAAATGAACCCAAGAAAATATGTTTACCAAAACAAACATATTATTAAATCATTTTGAAGATCAAATACCATAAGATCAAACTTTATATATGGTATATGAAAAGTGGTTTTTCTAGACACATGAGTGGATTATCTAAATATTTCCATACACTAACACAAATTGATGGAGGTCTACTCACATTTGGTGATAATGAAAATATAAATATTATTAGATTTTGAACTATTAGAGATCTAATTCCATTCACAATCAAAAAATAATTTTATGTAAACGGGATAAAGAATATCTTGATAAGTATTTCTCAACATTTTGATGATAGATTTTATATTTATTTTCTTAAAAACTACTACTCTTTTGTCCAAGATAAAATGATTAAATTTAAATCACCAAGAACTGAAGATGTCTATGCTTTGGATCTCAATTCCTAGTGGAAAAAAGTGAATTGTTTATATATTAGGATAATTTAATCATGGTGATAGCATAATAGTCTTATAATATGAAATAAATATGGTTTATATAATTTATCTATGAAATAATTAATTTCTGATTTCCTCATCTTATGTTTGAACAAAATATATTGTGTGGTGCATGTGAAATTGAAAAAAAAATCATATTTCAAATCAATTAAAAATTTTCTTCATATTATCCATTATATTTTATCCATATGGATTTTTTTTGACCATCAAGAATAGCAAGTTTGGAAGGTAAATTATATGTCTATGTTTTAGTTGTTTATTTTTCTTAATTTACATGGGTATATTTTCTAAAACATAAAAGTTAGGTATTCAATATTTTTGAATGTTTCTGAAAAAAATTCAAAATAAAAAATATTTTAAAATTTTCTCAATATGATGTGATCATGGTGGAGATTTTGAGAAAAAAGAATTTAATTCATTTTAGTCAAATTTAGGTATTAAAAACACATTCTCTTCCCCAATTACTCTTCATCAAAATGTGATTTTTTAAAGAAGAAATTGAACTATTCAAAAAATTTGAAAATAATAATCTAAATGAATACAGTCATCCTATATATTTCTGGGTAGAAGCTATAGGAATATCTTGCTATATAATCAAGAACGTTTTAATAAGACCACTTTTTAAAAAGAACACCCTATTAAATATTAAATAATAGAAAATAAAAACTAAAGTACATTAATGTTTTTGGTTGAAATATATATATATTGAATTATAAGGAAAAAATTGGTAAATTAGATCCAAAAGATGATAAATTAATATTTGTAGGTTATTCTGTTACTTTTAAACACTATTGACTGTTTAATAATATATAATGGATTTTTTAAGAATATTTTCATGTGAATTTTGATGAAACCGAACCTTTTAATAAAAATAAAAATCAAACATATGAGATAAATTACTCTTTAGACAACATGAGACTTGAATCACCTGAAATGATTTTGAGAATAAAATTAATGAAATTTAGTCTAGTTCAGAAGCACATGAAACAGAAGAACATGAAAGTGTCTTACCTAGACAGTCTAGAATCTTAAAGAACCACCATATAGAAACAATTATAGGAGAACAAAACACATGATTTAGACCTTGAATAAATGGAGGAAAACTTGTTGAATTACAAACCTTTCAATATCAGTTTTAATCTAATTATTTTGAAGATTAATTAAGAGGTAATAGTTGGTTGTTATCAATGCAATAAAAACTAGACCAATTCAAAAGATATTATGTTTTTCTATTTGTATAAAGACTATACAATTATATAATAACTGGAACCAAATAGATCGTTAAAAATAAAAAATCAGATTAATAGACAATTATGAAAAAAAGCTAGATGGATAGAAAAAGTATCTAATCAGGAAGAAGGAAAACATTATGATAAATCCTTTTAACCTTTACCTAGAGTTAAATAAATTATAATCCTTTTAGATTATGAATATCATATGAATTTTAATTTATATTTTTCAGGATGGTAAATCATCTTTTTTAACTGTAAATATAATGGAGGAATTTTATGTTGAACAACCTACTAGTTTTGAAAATACAAAAAAAAGTGAAAATTTTGTTTGTAAAAATACTAAAGCTCTCTATAGGCATATACAATCACATATATCTTGTTAAGAAATAATAAAATTATTTTTATTAGAAAATTTATTTCATGTGGGATTAGTGAATCTTACACTTTTTTATAAAACTATTTGTTCTATTATTTTATTAGAACAAGTTTATATTGATGATTTTTTTTTTGTCCAAAAAATAAAAATATATGAAATTATTTTTTAATTCTAATGAAAAAAGAATTTTATATGAGTATGATGGGATAATTTAATTTCTTTTTAGAATTTAACATTTAACAAAAATATTTTGGGAATTTTATAAATCTTTTTTATTATATTATTTATTAATTGAAAAATTTTGGACTTGAAACAATAAGACTTATACAAATCTGATGTATAACAATAAAAAACATGATTTGGATGAATTTGTAAAACAAGTTGACAACATTTTATGTAGAGGTATGATGGGTAGTTTATTATATCATTCTAACAGTAGACCATACATAATGTATTTTGTATGTCTTTGTGTAAGATTTCAGCCAAATCAAAAATAATCCCATCTTAACACTATTAAAATATTTCTTATATACTTAAAATGAACTATTTTTTAGTTTCTTCTTCATCCAAATCATTATATTTTAATTTAATTTTACATTAAAATACACTGTTTGGGGGATATATATTAGATATAAAAATTACCCTAGGAACCTCTCACATTTTAGAAAAATATTTAGTATCATGGTCAAGTAATAAACAACTTTCAGTTTCCCTTCCATGAAATAAAGGAAAATATATATCATTAGGTAGTTGTTGTGAACATGTTTTGTGCATAAAACACACTCTATGGACCATTAGACTAAAATTTAAATATATTCCTATTTTATGTGATAATAATAGTGTATTAAATATTTCATAAAAAACATATAAGTCACTCTAGGAATAAGTATATTGATATGAGGTATCATTTACTAGTAGATCATGTTCTGAAAAAGGATATATATTTATTATTTTTCAGTACCAAATATCAATTTTATGATATTTTTACTTAACCACTTCTAACTATATGTTTTTTATTTTAAAGGGGTTTAGGATTATTTAATTTTAAATAAATGTTTATTAATTTATTTTTTTACTTTTTTGTCAGTTATTTTTATTTAGATATTATCATTTAATTTTTTTATGTCATTTTAAAATCTTTTATTTTTATATCAGTTCATTACAAGATGTTTTGTATCCTGATATGTATGTTTTTTTTGTTTGATGAACTATATCATGATGAATTCAAATAGGTATTTGCAAAGATATATGAATTATTGATGTTATCAATAAGCTATTATGAGTTTTTATTCTTATGGAAGGATTATTTCTCATTAAATGTTTAGACTATGAAAATTTTAAGACATATCATTATGTCCGATATGACTTCACATCATTGTTTTAATTTCTGTTACTATGAGGAAGCTATGATATTTTTGTGTTAACTCTTGTAATAATTTGTTACATGTTGGGATGATGGAACAATATAAGATCATGGAAACTACTTTTGGGGGACCATAGAATGTTTCTATCAGTTGGTTCTATTAGACCATGTTTAGAAGAAGATGAAAACTCTAGAGAAGAGGAAAATCATTCTTAGATAATAATAATTTTCATAAACAACGGTGAGGTTATGGATTTAGTAGATGAATAAGGTGGAAGAAGAGGATATTATGGTGTGAGAGAGGAATAAAATCTTGAAAAATATTCTCAATGGAAAGATGAACATAGATAAGTTTCCCTTATTTCACATGGATCCACCCATAATAACCATTCATTGGTTATTGTTGATTCATTAGATGTAGAAGTATTTACATTAAGAGAAAGAACATAATCTTAATAAATGGTTGGTTCAGAGAGAGAGAAAATTTTGGCTATTTTGGTGGTAGGAAAACCTCAATATGTATCTCTATAGAGTTTTATGACTCTTATGATAAATCTTTGGTTTGTAAGTATACTCTTTTAGATGAACATAAATTTTCTCTTAGTTATTAATTATATGATAAAAAAATAAGATAGAAGATCTCAAGAGTTCAACAGTGCCGAGGGATGATTTTGATTCTTATCAAAATAATTTAATAGATGTTCATGAAACTCTTATTTCAGTGGGTGACATTGAAGGTTTTATCATATCCTTTTCCAAGGAGATCAGATCTTCGAAGGAATAATATGTTATAAAATCACAATTTTATGATTTAAAGCATTAGTTGGGAAGATATTTCACTCTCCTTGAGCAAGTCATGAAACATATTCCACGCAACAGAATACTATAGATTTTATTAGAAGATATGATGTTTTTAATTCATTGTTGGTTGATTTCAATGATAGACTACATATTATTCAGTGTAATTGTGATTCCTGGAATATTATACTTTAAAATCATAATCATTTTATAAGTCAACTGACCATAATGATTCTTGGTCATGTCTAGTTATTTATCAAGTTAGAGATAAGATAACTACAGTCTAAACAATCTGTTAATGAGTTTTTCAAATTAAATTTGGTTAATAGCATGATGACTGGTAAAGATTCTAAGATGATGCTTTTGTAGTGGAGATGAGTTTTCAATAACCATTTTCAAATCATGTTTGTGAAACTGAGTGATATCCATGGTGTTTTCCAATTCATTAGATATCATTCTTCATCCACCTCCATTGAAGTCGAAGAAGAAGAATAAGCCACCCCATCTAAACCAAGACCATTATTTTTGACACATTTCTTATGCTAATTCTTAGATTTTAACATATTTTCAAAACATTTTATTTTCGATTCAATTTACATTACATTCTTTTAGTTTCATGCAATTTTATTTAGTATCAATATTTTAATTATTTATGTAAATTATTTAACTACCAATTATAAATATATCTATTGTTCACCACTTTTAATAATTATTCATTTCATTTTAGTGAAATATTATCCATGGTTTATACTTTATCAGTTTCAACTTTTTATTTGATATAAAAAATTGTGGGTGAACATTTTGAAACCACAAACATTTTCAATTTACAAGAATCATTTTCTTTAATTGAAGTAATATGATGAAATACAAATAATATTTGGAACAATATATATGTTCTTTACAAAAGGTTACAAATCCTATATTTTTTTTGAGTTAAATTATGTGTTTTTTAATCATAAAAAAGGGGGATATTATTAAGAATATATATTCTAAAAAATACTCTATAATGTGTGTTGTTTTTGATCCTACCAAATACCATTGTTTTTTTCATACACTTTCATTAATTATTTTTTAGGAATTTATATCATTTTTACTTGAATATTTTAGAGGAAACATGAAGCCACAAGATGTGTTCTGAAAACACTATTCATAAGGTATGTTCAAAAAAAGAATGTATGGATAACAATCACAATGCTAATCTAAACAGTACAGATATAGATTGGAAACCCTACATTTGGTAAATGAATTTATGGTTTATCAACCCTATGTTTGAATATGAATGTAAAAATTCAACTCAACGATGCACTCTAGAATCCCTATTTATTCCCTATGCTATAAAAATAACCCTACACTACCAAAAGGAACCCTACACTATGAAAAGGAACCCTACACAATGAAAAGGATAACTACGCTAAACTGAGGAACTGTATGATATAGAGTTGAACCTTTCATTGCTCTATTCAATATCTGAGATTTAAATCGAGGATTTTATATAATGTTTTTGAAATAATCTAGATGTTATTAAAGATAAATTAAAAGATATATTATTAATAATTCAAAGGATCATTTTTATTGATTCAAAGAACCATATTCAATAGAATAAATCATTTCTATTTATAAGTTATGTTATAACTCTTCTGATTAATTCAATATGAATATCCATGATCTGTTAGGAGACATTCATGGTTCAAAAATACCAAATCAAGCTATATTCTCTATATATTCTATCACAATTTATTTATGGAGTATATATACGACTATAAAAATGTGAATAGATTTTCGAATATATGACTTCTACAATGAAAAAAATGCATTTTTTGTTTTCAAAAATATGCTACAATTTGACGATATACTTTGCATCCTTGAACTGCTGTGAAAATGATTATTGTTTGTTATTGTAAAATATATGATCACTTGAAACTAGGATTCCTTCAAAGATATGATTTATTAAAGATTTAGATATTTAAAAAAGAATACCTTTATTCTGTCAGTTTCTATTACAAACTGTGATGATAAACCTTCACCCTCATAAAATTAAACACTTTTGATTTATTAATGTTTCAGCTACTCAAACTCATTTATGGTAGAGTTTCAACATCTCAGTATATGATATGGTTTATTTCTTCATATAAAAGAACCTAAAATATCTTTTAACCCTTTTGTAAAGGTTTCAACTTCCAATACACAGTTATCGATTTGAAGCTATTGTGATATGAGGACCTTTCTAGGGAAAATCACCAAGCTCATAGAGAAAACATTGGTGGTGTAGACTATGGGATCGTTGTGCCTCAATTAACTATTAAAATTTATGTTTTCTTGTTCTATATTTTTCAAATACTCAATAACTTAAAGTACAGAACACTTCATATCTGCATCAATCACAAAGAGATATAAAAATCCATAATTAGTCAAGATTTTATAAACAACACAATTTACCCCCTCACATCCTGTGTATCTTTACTTTATTCCATACTGACATACATATACTTTATATATTATTATGTTGGTTTTTTATGGAAATATTTTAATTTATAATTTTAATATAATTATTGTATGTTTATTGAATAATAGTTTCAAATTCATAATTGTAAAAACCTATTGTATTTAATGATTTCATTGATTAATATTAACATCACACATCTCATGATTATTGAATCCTATGACACATATATTTGTTAAAATAATAATTTAGTGTTTCATGATTGATAATATAGGTATTTATGGTCATGATTTTATTTATTTTATGCACATAAACTATTATTATTTCACCATACCCTTATGATCATCTTACTCTCATTGATTCCATTCAATTGTTAATGCTTGTGTTTACTGATAATTTGATATCGACCTTTTTAGGTTTCTTTTTACCCATGTTACGAGGAATGATTATAGAAATGTTTTTCTACAAATATTTCATATGTGATTAAATTTGTGTTATTTTTTTAAGTCTTAATATAGAATATGAAATGCTGGTTATAGTGGAAAAATAGTCTTTGAATTCATGAGTGTTGTTTACATAATATTTTTTCTTATTTTTATAAAACTATAAACAAATATTTTTAAGTGGTATATAATTGACCCAATATTTCCTTTTTATGTTTTATGGTTTTTACGGTAAATATTTTTACACAATTATTAGTATCAAATTCAGAAATGTAATGTTTATGTTTTTAGCACCAAATATGTGGTTGTGGGTTTATGACCGTTATAGTTGGTATTAAGAAATGTTTTTGAAAAATGTAGAGATTGGGATGTTTTTTTGAGGTTATATTAGGATTTATGGATAACATTATGGGTTTATAATTTTTAGTTTGATCGAATGTTCAATTTTTTAGAAACAACTTTTGTGGTTTCAAGGGATGGAATTTTACTCTGATAAACGACATTTTGGGAGATATTTTATTGGATTGAGTTATTTATTAGACTTTGGTCTTACATGTTACATTATTTGAGGATTCATGTTTGGAATTTATTTTTTAATAATATATGTTCTTAATGATCCTTTATGGTGATTCGAGTTATTTAGGGAAATGATTATAATATCATGGTTTCTATATTACTATGTCATATATATTTTTGGGTGTTTGACTTTATGAATGACAAATGTTATTCATAGAAAATATTTAAATTATAATGGAATAAATTATGATAAAATCCTTCAAATAATTTTATTTTATTATTTTTTTGGAATATTTTGAATAATTTTAGCGATATTTAGTTATGGAAAAATTTAATTATAACTTTATGAACAACTATTGTTGTTTCGATATTAATGTATTATTTTTGTGTGAAGGATTGATTATTGTTGATATTATCAAACCTTATTCCCACTATTTTGGTTTTGGTAGATGTATAATGATACAAGGAATATCTTGTTGTCCTTTTTTAATCATTGTAAGCTAATTTTAACGCATCAGGTATAAACAATTCATCTCTAATAATAATAATTTGGAGAAAAAAATGAGAGTATTGTAGAAATTTAATAATGTTTAAAATTATTCATATGAAGTAAGTATATATCCTTATTATATTAATCGATATAGTAATGTAATTCCTCAACTCTATAGAAAAGGATCCTAGAACAAAAATTGTATCCCATTTCTTTATCATCTAATGAATCAATTATATTTTTTAAACCAATTTTTTATGTGATTTTTGTTGTTGTCAACTTTATCAATATCACTAAATTTCTTATGATCATTGATTTCAATCCGTCTCCATAATTATTGGTTTATTATTATTTTCTTTAATGTCCAAATTTTCACCTACCACTATTTTTTCTTATATGGAAACCTAGTTATGGGTTACTCTGAATGGTGCACAAGAGCCTCAGCCTAGTTCGTGAGGACTCAAGAAGTGCATCCAAGAGACCTAAGTTCAAAAATAAGTGGAGACATATTTCTAGGATACTGTAGTAGTATTTTTGCGGTGTTGTATCAAATACTATAGGATTACCGTAGTAGGTACTGATCTATACTATAGAATCTGGAACAATTCATCCATTTGAGCTTTCAGGCCACCGGTTTGGTCCTTTAGTCCATTATGGTTTTCAGGCCACCCAAGGCCTTCATAACAGTAAGGATTTTGGGCCACCTCATGGCCTTCAGGCCTCCTCAATGAATTTAGGCTACCTTAAAGCCTTTGGGCCACCTTATGGCTTTCGGGCTACCTGAAATTATCCTTAATGGACAAGGAAGACTCTACAAAGAGCCGACTCCAAATGGGGATTTAGATTAGGTGTATTCACCAGAGAAGAAGCTAATGGATGTGGAAGAATGAGATGGTATGGAATTTCCATTGGGACTATCCTGTACAAGCATGGGAATCCTAGTCAAACATCCTTGCAAAGGTGGAGAGCCGATGTCACAATATAGATGCTAGGGAGGAGCAGTTCCATGTATTTATAGTCTAGATATTTTGTTGAAGAACTACGGGTCATGTAATTTCTAAGCCTACAAGCCTTATAAGGGTTCCCCATCATCCATTGAAAAGGGGGTTATCATAAATCAATAAAAAGAATTCCTTCGGGTGATTCGGTTTGTTACTATAAATGGCCTTCATATTTCCGTTTACCTCCTTTCAAGAGGAAGTTTTATCAACAATTTTAAAGATATTAAATTTCCATAAAGGTAATTTGTTTACTTTGTACAAATTCATATAGTGAGGAAGCAATTTATTTAATTAGTAGGGGTTAATGTAATTTCTTAATATGTTTTTTAAAGAATTCTATGTTTAATAGTGTATAATATATGCGATAGAGAGCCTAAACGAAAAATGAATTATTATTACTTAAATGTGAAAATTATAACCAAACAATAAACTGGTGGAAAAAAATACTATTAGATGAATTTTGAAATATATATTGTCTTTATTCATTACAAATTTATTAATTTATTCTTACTAAATAAGATCACAACTTTTAGTAAAACAATTTTATTCTTTAAGGACATGTTTTCTTCATGATATGTTTTATTATCTCTATTGTGATTAGAATAATATAATTAATTTATGGAAATTATATAAATTATATTTTATAATATTAATAAATTTAATTTTAGAAATCATCATAAAAAATTAGAATATTATAAAATTTCTATTTTTTTAAAAAAAAAATTATTTCTTCAATGATTTGGGAAAAATAATGATTTTTGATTGAAAACTATGTTTTATTTTAAATTATTTTTAAAGTAAAGAATATATTTGGGATTAGTTTTAAATTTTCATTATTTTATTTTTATTTAAAATAGTAAAATTATTATTCTTCAAATGAAGTACATACTTTTATTTAGTATCAAAACAATATTTATTATAAGTTATTCTTTTAAAACTATTAATTTTTTGCATTTTTCTAGTTTAATATTAAATTAAATTATAACACTTTGTGTTTGGAATATTGAAAAATGGAATCCATATTTTGAATCTTAGGGTTGAAATTTGTTAAATATTTATATTTTATTTTTTTATCAACATGAATATTTACATTAGAAGGTTTTGTTACCATGGTAAAGGGTAAATTAGGTTATTAAATTTAAAATTAAAATTATATGGACTAAAAGGTTACTTTATCAGTTTACAGAAATTTATTTGATGAATCGATTTTTTACATACTCATCCAATATTCAGTTGTATGACCTTTTTTCATTTTTATGTGATTAGAACCTTTATAATATTTTTTGTAAAAGAAAAGTAATAAATGTCACACAATTGTTTTTAGAAAATATATTATTTTCAACATGAGGATAATAAAATGGTATATAAATTTATAAATATTATTTTTAAATCTAATTGATTTATATTCATCATGATAATATATTTGAAAACAAATCTGAAGAAATACTTACCTTAAATTCTGACAAAATGATGAAGTGGTGCCTATTCAATTAATAGAAAAATAAATAAAATGATAATAAAAAAAATTAAAATTAATAAAATTTTAAATAATTCATGTGATAAAAAAATTTAGATAAATATATAATTTATGGTATATTTTAATTTATTAAATTCCAATTTATTTTTTGTTCATTATGTTATAAATGTACAAGTAAATGAATAGTTCAAAAATTGAAATTATTGAAAATTTATTAATTAATATTTTATTAAATGGTTTTAAATTACTAAAAAAATATTTCATCATACATTTTATTTATATAATGATTAAAATATCATCCATGTTCCATTTATTATTGTTTTAACCAATTATATTAACTATCATTTCCCTCAATGTGTAAAACATATTTTTGTCATGGTATGTGTGAAAAGGGTTGATGCTGGTTTCAAACAAAGAGATATGTGTCCAAATATTTTACAAAACATTCCAAAGTCAATTGGATGAGAGGATTTATAATAATACCAATATTTTATTATATAGTTATCAATTTTAAGCCATTTTTGACATAAAAATTAATTTATATTAATTTAATATTTTATGAAATTATAAGACTGGCAGTCACCTGTCTTATTAAATAGAACCTATTATTATGTTTTCATCACTCCTCAATAACCATTTTCACAATTAATGACCCAAATACCTTCCTAATATCCCTCCCTACATTATGTTGGACTTATTATTGGAAAAATACAAACCATATAGCGATTTATGTGTAAAAAATGGTGGTTTTCTGAAGTATATGTATAATTCTTTACCAAATGTTTTCTTTTTTATTTCTCTCCCATATCATTATAATATTATTCAACATTTTTATATAATAAAATATCAATATAACATATACAATTATTATAATATGATAATGGTATAAAATATATCCATATCTAACTTCCACCAAATGGAAAATGAATTCATCATTCACCTGTATGGAAAACTACCTCCTTACAGACCAATGTAATTCATTTTTAATCAATAAATCTCTTGAATTGTTATAATGATATATTTAATATATATATATATATATTCATGACATATTTATATTTCCTAAAATTTAATATATCATTTACTTTACTACCCTTCCATTCACTGTAAAATCGTTACTTCATTCATGCATACATGTGGACTACCACCTCCACAAAGTGATGTTATTCGTTTTTCATAACCACCTCACATATATGATATATATAGGTATATTTAAAGAATTAATATGTTATATATGAAATTATAATAACTATTATATATTAAATAATACTTAACTTATTTACATAAGGACCATTTAAATTTTAATTGTCACACATTCATATGTACGACCTACCGTCTCCATGATTGTAATATAGTTCATTTTTCAAAATAATAATTAATGGTTGGTTTAAAAATATAATTGAATTATTAAATTGATAATTCTTTAATTAATATTTTTTTATATGATGTAATAATTTCCTCTCTGACCATATTCGACATAAAAAATTCATTTTGGAATTATGAACCAAATATCATCAAAACATATGATGTGAACTGAAATGAATAAGAAATTGTTTATAATACAGTAAAAAGTGAAATAAAATAAATAATAATATTTATAAATTATCTCAGTAAAGTAAATAATTAACATGTTCTTATTATTCAAGATGATAAATAACATATGGGATGTTTCAGATACACAGTAAGGTATTATTTTTTATTTTACCTTCATTGGGGAATATTTTAATGTCATACACCAAATTTATTTTATACAGTGTATATACTTACCATTTTTAATATTTTTTCATGAATACATCTGACATAATGATATTTAAAATTTCAATTTTAATTTTAATTATTTTATCTAATGGTATTTCATATTATGTTACCATGCAGTAATGTTTTCATAACTAAATTTTCATTCAATGGGTTATAACACTTCTTCATTGAGTTTTTATTCCATGATTACGTATGAATATATCTATAAATTTTATTATTCTATTTTTTAAAATTTTATGTGAATATTTAAATTGGGTACTAATAATTTCAAAATATATTAATTCTCAATTCAATGATATTTTCTTTGTAGGATTTCTTCATCTCCAATCCCATTTCCTTGGGATATATGTTTATGAAATGAATATCTATTTTTTTATAAGTTGTGTATACTTTCACTTTGATATGATAAGAAATGAATAAAATTATGAACAAGATACTAGAAAATTTATTTTATCTTATTCATCCCTTTTTATTATGATTTAAAATTTACCAAAATGGAAAAGGCTTTGAGCTAAAATATCTCTTTTTTGAAATTTTATATGTTCAATATTATTTTTGGGGAAATCATATGTTATTAGTTTCTTGAACCACATATCTTTTATTGTCCTATAGTTTTGAATTATTTTTACTTTTTAATATAAATTTCCTAAATTACTAATTAAATTATCATATATAATATCTTTTTTAGTGATATCGATAGAATATATTCTTTCTAATTGGGAATCAATCTCTTTCATCTCCATGTTATCTAAAATGTTTTCAAAAAATTTATTTTATAAAAATAAAATATTTTTTAAATTTCTTTTTACTTGATATTTTACATGCATTTAAATTTATTTAAATTAAATTTCATAACTTTTTCCAAATGGGAAACTTTTGACTCCATTTTTACAAATTTCTGTCCAAAATTTTTATTTTTAACATTTATAAAATTAATAGATTCTCCCTCTGACATGTCCATTATTATCATTAAATATTATTCTATAATTTTCCATAGTAATTTTCCAATAATATTTTGTCACAATATTTTAATAATTTTCCTTTATAAAATTGATATTCACTGTGAAAAAGGTTAGTTTACTTAAAAATTATTTTAATTGTATTTTAATGGAATTCACATTCATCAAAGTCAATGACCCTTGTTGTAACTTATGATCCACTAGGGATATTTTATATTGATACTTTCATAATTTTTTATATGTATGTATTATAATTTGTTACAAATATTTTCATGTAACCCATTTCTTTTCTTTATGTTAATCATGTATTTAAAGGAATAATGTATGATTCTATGAGTTTTATTGTGAGATGAAAATGTCTATGCACTTAATTTTTATAACATTATTGGAATTTCTTATAAATATGGGTGGTTCCATTATAACAAAATGTAGGTTCAGAACATTATATATCTCCAATGCATTAGGTAAAGGGACAGAGTTAATAAATTAGGTTTTTCTTAAGTGATTGTAGGAATATAATGTGATGGTTTTCCAAGTGTAAATGTGGTGGTTATTCATGTGTAACTCTGATAGTTACTCCAAGTTTAATCGTGACAAATACTCCATGTGTGACATTTAAGGTTACTCCACAAGTAAGAGTGATTTTAATATGATGCTCTATGTTACGTATATGATCTATATGTTCTTTATATATGATTTTTAAGGAAATATTTTTATATTTAAAGGTAATATAATGATTTTATGTTTAAATAAAATAATTTTATACTTCTTATGGATGAACAGATATATATTTTAATGATTCCTTTGACCATGACTGAAATCACAAGTCTCGTTATTATTGAATCATATGTCTATTTTCGTTGTTTAAGTAATTATTTCATGTTTCTTGATTAATGATCCTGGAATTTATGGGTATGATTTTTTTTATGTTATGCTCAGGAACTATAATTATGTCATTATACCATTATTCCCATCTTAACATAACTGATGACATTCAATTATTAATTAATATATTTAATATTTTAGATAATTTTAGTTCACCCTTCTTATGTTTCATTTTCACCTAGTTATGAATAGTGATGATAAATTTTTTGAGTCTAGAATGTTTTCATATGTGAATAATACTTTGGGAGATTTTGAGGACATAATATGTTATATGATAATTTAGGTATAATGTAAAAATACTCTCTTAATATCATCAGTATTGTATAAGTAATTTTTTCCCTAATTATCTAAAACTCTTATCCTAAAAGGTCCGTGGACATTTAAGGTATCTAATAATTTATTTTTTATATTTTATGGTTGGATGTTAAAAATTGATTAATATTTATGATTATCAAAGCCAAAAATGTAATGTTTAAGTTCTTCTCAAAAGATCTATGAGTGTTGGTTCTAGGATGTTTTAAATTGGCATCCATACATATCCTTGTTAGACACTATATTAGGAATCACATAGAATCCTGGGCCAAATATGGTCATTCTAATCCCCAAATATATTGATTGGTAAAGAATAATAAATAACATAACAAATTATTTTGTATAACACCCAACCATTCTATTGGAAAATTACCTAACCCTAAAATAAATATTAATATATGGTTCATCAAGATGATATTTATACCGTTAATAAGGACTATGCAGCTACTATTTTAATAACACAAGAATGAAATTATATCTTATAATTACTCATTTAGTAATATTCATATATCATTTATTTAATAATATCGCATTACCCACTCAAGATTAATAATTAATTAATATAAAGAAAAATATATTTAAATGAATATTATAATAATATATTTTCTAATTTCATCATTTACCAAAATATAACATCATTTTAAATATTGTAATCATTATAAATAATTCTAGAAACCTTCCACATTTAGTTTATTTATTATGTAATATTATTCCATCATTTTCGACACTAAGACACATTTATTATAATATCTATGTAGAATAATAGTGGAAGGGAAATATCAATAAAAATAAATCTATAATATAATATAAAACATGTAATAATAATAATTTAGAAATAAAATAATTATCTTAACTTGAGTAATCTATCCAACATCATCTCTATCACTTTCCACATCATCATCATCATTCCATCATCAATCTCAAGAAGTCTCCATCAAAA
Source organism: Viscum album (assembly GCA_963277665.1). NCBI lineage: Eukaryota > Viridiplantae > Streptophyta > Magnoliopsida > Santalales > Viscaceae > Viscum > Viscum album. The sequence goes on along the minus strand of OY728133.1, from coordinate 479,876,455 downwards.
AATATTATCAATACAACTAATCATTATAATATAAATTGAGAGATTTAAGTTAACCATAAAAATACATTTAAAATACATTATATATATATATATAAACAAAATCAAATATACATTTATTAGTAAATATAATGATCAATTATAATTAAAATAATAAAACATGAAAAATAATGGTAATAAGTTTCCAACGCATTTAACATTTATGTTTTAAATTTTAGAATAATTATTTAACTTTACAATATTGATTATATCAATTATTTTTTACAGGATTTTACCATGAAAACAACATATATAATATAACTAGTAACAAGAATAATAATCTCATAATATTCTCAAATCAAAGATTTATCATATTTATGAATTTGTGATAGATGAATAAAACAATTTTAAGTCTCCTTAAACATATTACATTTACTTATATATTTTAGTTTGTTATTTAGGTTTAAAAATATCATATTTTAGTAAATAAAGTTACAAATTATGGTAAAATAATATACCACTATCTTGAAAACAATGTCATGAAAAAACAAAAATATTATTATCACATGAAAAACCAACCCATTAACATTTAAAATATTAATTCAAGTTAATTATCATATTAGGTTAATATATACCATTTAAATAATGAAAATAAAATCCCAATAAATTGATATTTATAGATAAAATTATAATAAGTTATGAATCCTCAACCTGAATATTTTTTTTTACCTGATTAGGAAGTGGGAAAATTTTCCAAATGTTGATAACTTTCAAGGAAAATCCTTAAAACCCTAAAATAAGAAAAAAATCCAATAAAAACACATTTTGATACCATAATAAATGAAAACATATTATGATATTTTTTTCTTGGAATAAAATGGTGAGAACCCAGAAGAAATGAATGATAACTCTCTCAGAATCATCAAAAGTCTGATCAAAAGATGGTACTAATTGAGTGGAACATGCGAGAATTAAAAGAAGATTCAAGTATCATATAGGTTCAGAAAAGGGAATATGAATCAAAATAAATCATGGGAACCTGATTTTAAATTCCTAAAATGATTGAAATACAACATGGTTCTCTATAACATTTTTTTCTATATATAAAAAAATCATCTCATTTAATTCCAATTAAGAATTCATTGAGAATTTGTCATCACTTTATAAAAGTTTAATTCCCAAAAATATGGAACACACACTTATAAAGTATTAATAATTTATTTTACATTTCAAATTTATCAAATTGAAAAGTTTCTCTTGTTGATAATATATTTTTCTATTAAAATATACAATAATGGACCATGAAGGAAAATGAGGACATTTTCACTAAAGGGAAGAATCTAATATAAAGAGAAAGTTACTTTTACATATAAAAAATAAAAAAATGTATTTTCTTTTATTTATTGGAAATATTAACCTTATGATTCATAACATTTCTTTTACACATGAAAATATTACTTTCATTCATGAAGGTATGGCCTTTATTTTTTAAAAGATAGCTCTTAAAAATATATTTATTACTACTATATATTTTAAATTTACTCATACATATCATAAGGAAAAACTATTAGATTTCATGTAGGGGCCCGGATTTCGGTAGCCCTTATATTTGGGAATATTTAGTGTTGATTAATACTAGAGGTAGTTCCATGGAGTTTATACGACAGTTGAATGAAATTTAGAGTGCCATTACCAAAAATGGTATGGTTATAGTGTCGAGGGAAATGTTACACCATTTTTTTGGTGTATGTGGCATAGTTGATCCATGTTACAACATATTGGAGCTCAAGAAGGCCAAAAGGGTCATTTAATTTTCAAGAATGAATACATAATAGAGGAGGGCTATAGAGTAGGACATCATTCATTTGATGAGAGCTTCAGCATGGAAGAGCATGGCTACAACATAATAAATTTGAAGGATACTTTAATTTGATGGTTACATGCACCATGGGATAAAGGATATGGTGTGGTCCCTTTATTGGTATAGGGGGTCCTATGATATGGTACTTATGGATGTACCAAATACCCTAAATAAACATTAATGGGATTTGAATGTGGAACACAGAACTATGCTTGACTGAAGGCTTTTGTCACATGGTCCCTAAAACTTTGTCGTAAAATGGACTATTTTTGGAAGTTATGTCGTTTGGTATATGGGGTTGTAACATGGTCCCTTATGTTTTAATATTAAAGTAAATATCCAAACCATGTTCAAACATCATTCATTCCAACATCTCTCTATATAACCCTATGCGACTAAAAAAATTTAAGGAATTACAATCCCTTTCTATAGGGATTAATCCATATATTCTCATGATCAATCTATGGTTAAATGAGGTCCATTATACCTCTATTTTCTAGAAGGTCCTCTCTATTTGATATTTTCTCATTCTACTTCTTCATTAGAAGATTTTTTATGTGATTAATACAATTATTTTGAGGTTTTATTTTTTGTTCATTTGTGTATTTAGGTAATGATGACTCTGGGAGATCATACATTCCTCATAGGTGATGTGATCAATGATCTATGACGTTGATAAGTTCTTGTGTGAAGAACATAAACACAATTGAGGTAGGTGATTTATCATTTCCCATTTATTTACATTAAAATAATAAATTGGTAATGGTTTATCAATTTCTATAATAGTTAAATCAACATAGTAATGAATTAACTTGATTAAATAATGGAATTTTTTAGTAATCACATGCGGATGTTTATAAAATTATTATCTTTTGACTCTATTTTGGATGATTGTGTCATATATATACTATGATTTTCAGCATTTTTTTAGTATTTTTTTTAAATGTTTACATTGATTAAAAATAATAATAAATTAAAATTTATAATTAAATGATTAATTTTTTTTAAGAATATAAAAATTCACATGTTTTTAATATATTTTATCTCTTAATTTGATTATAATCAAAATGATGTTAAATGATTATTTGATTAAAGTTTTATTACATGTGATTCTTGAATTGATAAACAACAAGAAACGTCAAAATTATTATTGAGAATAATATTAAATATTCATTGTTAAATGATAATTATTGTTCCATATGTTTGTTAAAAAAATTATGCTATATGGAATGTTTAATAATTATAATAGAATATTATATTTTATGCATTGTGTATTCCTTATATGGAACAAATAAATAATGAATCATTTAATTCTATATGAAATAAAACATGTTATTTGACAAATATAAATTATTAGGGTCAATGAATCTCCTTATTTATAGTAGATTGAGGCCTTGTGATGGGTTTCCTGAGATCATGTTTGCTAGTGAAGGTTGAATGCCTAGTTTTTAGGTCATATATTTCATTATTGACTACGTATGTTATTAATACATTGTGATTTTATCAGGATGTGATCTTTTTAAGGTGAAGTTTTATGATCCTAGGATTGATAATATAAGGCTAGTTGATGTGATATGGTGAGGGGAGCCATGGATGATGTGGGGGGAGTTGAAACCTATAATGGTGAGATGCATCATGGTATACCTGAGGGTATAGGGGATGACACCAGAGTTTTTTTTGAACAATTTTAAGATGGTATTACCTATTGATGTTATTAAATAGAGATTCATTATTAATTTGAATCTATTCGATTGATGGTGTCCAAGTTGCTTGCTAATCTTAATTTATATCCCCACTACTTGAGGAAACTATATGTTCATGGTTTCATATCATGATTCCATCTTATGTTCATGGTTTCATATCATGATTCCATTTTATGAAGTTTCATAGAGTGATTGGAATTATGGAATTATGTTAATAATTTTTGACAAATTAATTAATCCATGGGGTTGGAGTTTCTAGAATTAAAATGGGATGTTACTCTTAAGAAATTGTGGACTCAGTTTGGAATATTCCTAAAAGGAATAGACATGTCTTGATGTTTAAAGTAATCAGAATAATTTTATGTAGTGTATAATTAATTAATTAACATAATTATGATGACGAAAATAAAATAAATTATTTTAATGTATCTATTTAAAATTGTTTTTTTATTTCATATATAGTTCAATATAGTGGTATCTAGGAGTCTTAGTGACATTAACTGCAGTTGATTTTAACAATATTTTCTTCCCATAGTGTGGTTTTGAGACATATTATATATTGTATATTTTGTTATTTCATATGCTACCCCACCCATCACTATTAGTGCGACTGAAATTCAATGCACCCTGCAAGGATGTTTTCCCTAATATCATGTTGGGAGGATACATGGCTGACTACCCCCACAAACCCCTCTCTCTTCTCTTGGTATTTTCTTGTGTTGGTATGAATAGAGGTTGGATTACCTACATGCATGTGTGTTAAGGGATATGATGACTTGTGATTGTTTCACACACATGTATCTCAAGATATAGTATCCAATGGATTATTATAGGTATAATGTTTAAAATATTTTATGGTCTAAGGTACCTTATTTGGAATATGTTCTGTGATGTATTGAGGTATAATACCTATTGTATGATGCAAGTCATATGGGTTGTTGTGGCTATCATGAACTACTTGGTTACAATATGGACATGTGTTATAGTATTATGTGATTATTTAATTCATGATGTTCATATTATGGTACTTATCCTAGGTGTTTTGGGATAGATTACTATTAGAGATAGATTTATTAGGATGTGTGATGATAGGGAAAAGTGGAAAACTAGTGGTAAAGTGGTAGCAGGGTACCCATGTTTTTCATATTATTACTTTTCATGAGGCCAGGAAAATAGAAAACATATTTAGGTGATATGTTAGATTCACAATTGTTCATTGTGATTTACCATAATTTCTTTTTCTTTTTCAAAATATTCTAAAGGTTGGATCCTATAAATTATATTTTCATGCTCACCACATGTATATATATACAGTTTTCAAGTAATAGGAAAAGGTTGGAGATTGGACAGGATATTACTTACTCATGGCTTGGTAAGAGCTGTTTGGGCATCAGGGTATCTTTCATCTTTACCTTTTTAGTACTTATAGTTTCTACTTCAGTTATATTAGCACTATATTACATTACATATATGCACTATGGATTTATTTATTCATTATAAGAATGTTTTTATTGGTTTATCTATCTCATCTATCTCCTGTACATGTTATCATAATGGGTAATGCCTCTAATTTTTTTGTTAATTATACCATTGGTGCTAGTCACCGGCCTTGATCCTACTTTTGGTGGGACTCGAGCAGTCACCATCTACATTCCTTCATTTTTTTTCAAGGAGGGTATTCTTTAGTGAGAGGGGGATATTAGAGAGTGGTATCAATTGTTTAGTTTGAGGGATATTATGGAGTTTGGAGTTAAGAATAGGTGAGATTATAAGGGTTTGTAAGGAAACATTGTTATTTATGTTTAGTATGAGATTAAACATGGTATACTAGCTAACACATAGGTATTTAGGGCCCCATATGATCTGATTCACAAACCATTATGTTTACAAAGCCTACTAAGTGAACTGAAAATGGTTTCAGGGTGTTGAAAATGGAAGGGATTAGGTATTAATCATCTTTGTTCCTTTGTTTGAAATGTGTAGACCTTGGGATATGTTAAGCCTTAAAATAATAAAATCATATAAATAATTATTTAATATTTAGTATTCCATATTCTATTTTTGGAGTTTAATAACTTATTCATTTTTGCAAGTATGAACCTAGGTTGACATCCTTTCCATTTTCACACCAAGGATCATTAGCAGGATGTGCCAACATATATCCTCGGAGTAGAGCTCAATGACAATGACACACGAAGGAGGACACTATTGGAGAATCAGTTCCAAAATATATTAATGTAAAAGAGATCAATTTTAGACTCATTTATAGAATATTGGTTAAATGAGGATATGATAATTTTATATTGATCCATTATTAGAATGATCAATGTGTTTCATTGTCTATGACGATGATTCATGGAGTATTAAGGTAGTGGTGGATCTTGTTCCTCTAGGATTGTGAGGAATTTACAGTCTGGTGGGAGAAGCTGCAAGAGTAGTTCCAAGCAGAGTTATTTTATTTTACAAAAATGGAGACTATTCTCTAGGAGATTCATACAATTTTAATGGGGAGTTCCAGTGTGTGATAGTTTGGGATCCATTTATACACACTTCCCTTATATGCTACATACATATTTTCATATGAAGAGGCCACGGAGAGGAATTTTTAAGAGACATATCAACAAGATATCTAGTTCTAGGTCACCATGATTATATTGTCACATATCATTATTGTTATATTAAAGGGTTTTCATTGACCACAGGCCTGAATTGGGTCATCCTCAGAGGGTAGTTTATTGGATTCCTCATTAAGTAGACTGAGGTTTGGGGTTCCTAGTTTCTAGGATAAAAGAGTTCTCAGTCTGCTGGGGGTTGGTCCTTTCCTTCATAATAATCTTTCTCTATGGTGGTGTATATCAGACCTTTTCCAAGGTATAAAATACATTTTTCTTGTGGAGGTTGAGATAATTAGTAACAAGATTGAAAAAACTTTTTATGTTTTAAACTTGTACATAGTTCTTCACATCTGGTCCTTCCATTGAAGAATTTTTATCTGAGGTTACAATAGGAAGGTGTTCTGGTTTGGGGTCATTATAGAGGGCATAGATTGGATATAGGAAAAACTTGGGTTGTTTCTCATTATCAAAGATCATATCCCAACTATAGAGCTTCTCCTATTTATTTTTTGATTGTTTGTTGAGAAATTCGTGGTAATCTTCATGTTTTAGAGTTGTTAATTTTAGGAAAAAATATTATATTCTGGGTACACTTTTCTTATTTTTTATGTGGGTTTATGCTTTGATTTATTTGTGAGATACACACTCGTTCATATCACATTCTCTTGTTAATTTTTTTGGACTTGATGAGGAGATACTTCCAGGGACCTTGGAGTCAACTACACTCTTTGGAGGTCAAGCAGAATTGTATGATATGTGTAGAGACTATGATCTAGTGCTGGGGTTTCACCGCTCCTTAAGAGATTTCTTATATTTAAAAATACATCTATAAGACATCATCCTTGGAATGGATTTTATATATTCAGTTCAATATATTTTGGATTTATTCAAGTGATATATTGTGTTCTATGATTATGATAAAGATTTTCTAGCATTCATTGATGAGTGAGACCCTCATATTGGCCATATTCATGTTCCTTCCTTTTTATCCTTTATGACTGAGATGATAAGAAGTTCCTTAGAGGTTAATCCAATGGTCTTTACAAGTATTGTAGAAGAGTAACCCAATGTATTTCCATATGAGGTTATACCATTGCCCCTTAAATGAGAGATTGAGTATTGTATAAATATATATATTTGAGTGTTCCACCTATTTTTATGTCCCTATATATGATGGAACCTTCTATGTTGTGAGAACTGTAAGTACATATTGATTCTTTGTTACAATAAGGTATTATTCAGCCTACTATATCACATTGGGTGAACCATTTTTTTCATGAAGAAGGATGAGGGTTGTTGAAATCAATACATCAAATATTTTTCTTGAAAAAAGTGAATATAATGAACATCTATACTCTTCAAAAATCGATGATTTATCTGATCAGATGAAGGATGAAATATGGTTCTCAAAATGTGATCTGTGGCCAATATATCACCATATGTGAGTGAAGTATGGTGATATTTCTCATGATATATTCTAATTTCTTGATAGGAGTGTGTTTTGATAATATTTGGTATGATTAATGTTTCATCCATATTCATGGGTTTATTAAACATAGCGTTCTATGATTTCATCGATATATTTATGTTGGTTTTCATTGACGAAATCCTTTTTTACTCCATGCTTTAGGGGGAGAATATATGGAAACTCCATGCTATTTTGGGAGATCATAATTGTTAATATCTATTATGGAATTTATCAAATGTGTGAGTTTTAGGCTCATGCATCTCATTTTATAAGGAATGTGGAGTCCCATCTTGGAGTTGTTGTGGATAACTCAATGATATAGGAAGTTGTTTCTTGAGAATCCATATAGATTATGGAAGTCGTAAAAAGATTCATCAACTTTTCATAATATTACAAGAGGTTATTAGCTAATTTATATTAGTTTGAAAATACTAATAAAACCTTTACATGAAAGAATCATGCATTCTTATGGGCTGAACATTATTAGGAAACTTTTGAGTACCTAAAGGTGAAGTTGGTAAGAACTCTATTCCATTATATTAGATAAGAGGGTTCTCTATTTTAGGTTTACTATGATGCTTCGGGTATTGGTTTGGGATATGTTTTGATGCCTTAGAGTTCAATTTTTTCTTATTGGTATTGGTAGTTATGTACCCATAATCATAACTTTTCCATGCATGATATTATGTTGGATGATGTTGTGTTTTCCATGATTTTTTTGTGACATTAACTCATCAAAAATAACATTATGGTTTTTTCAAAAATAAGATCTTGATATTTTTTACTCATAGTGTGACTTGAAATTTCAATAGTAGTGGTGGATAGAATTATTTTTTGATTACGACTTCATAATTTTTAATTCACTAGGAAATGGGCATTTTATAACAGATACATCTAGTCATATATAATTTGGTGATGTTGTGCATCAATCTAGTGATTCTTGGAGGGTGTTGGTAGAACTCTCAAAAATGAATCTAGATATGGGAATTAATTGAGATAGAGGTTTCCATTTTCAAAAAAAAATTATAATTATATTTGGTGTTGTAGGTGGAGGATTCCTAGATAAGGAATTCTGAGGTGGATGTCTATAGAGACTATGATATTCTATGTGATTCCCTAGGTAGTTTTATTGACGATAAATAGTACCAATTTTTGTTCCTTGAGAGGATTTTGGTTCTATTATGATGGTTGCAATGGTTCTCTATGAGTTCAATAGATCAAACAAGGAGGTATATCCTATTGTGATAATGATTTACCGAGATTTGAGAGGTCATTTTTGTTGCCGAAGTTTGATTCATGGAGTTGTAGAATTTTTTATTGATTTTTAGTCTATTAAAGGGTGATTGATGAGCACTGTGTTCTAAGTGGTTTTATCCAGACATTAGATATTTCCCAGTAGAAGTGGAAGGAAATCATGATTGACTTCATTACCAGTTTTCCTTGATCTCATGGATGATTTGATTTTATATCATTGATATTTGATCGTTTTATGAGATAATCCCAGATCATATTGATCATGTAGTTGATCACTGTAAGGTTTTTATCATGGTGGTATCTGAAAGAGGGGTGGGGCTCTGCATAGTCCCAAGGATAATTATATCTGATCTACATCCTTATTTTACATCCTAGGTGTGGGGAGATATTTTGATTTATTTTGGATCTCATTTATTTCTAATCACTACTTTTCATTCACAGATGGAAGGTCAGATCGAGCAGACTATTCAAACAGTTGAATACATGTTATGTTCTTAAGCCATAGATTTTTTATGTTCATGTATGAGGCACATTACCTTGGATGAGTTTTATTAAAATAATGGTTTCTACTCGAGATTTCATAGAGATCCATTATAATCTTTTTTACATATGGTATTTTTTCTCTATTATGCTGAAATTTGGTGGGAGAGTATGAAATTCTCAACCCAGAACTAGTAGAGAATTCGACAGAGATAGTTTAAGTGATTAATGAAAGGGGAAAGTAGTAAAATATCATAAAAAAGCATATTTTTATCATTTAAGGTGAAATATTAAGTTCAAAATTGGAGATCATTTGTTTCTAAAGGTGACTCAAATTCACAAGTAGTGAAATTTTAGTCATGGGGGTGAGACTTATTCCATGTTTTTTCATAATTTTGTTGTTTTTGATGATGTAGAAGTCATGACATATAAGATAGAACATCCCCCTAATATGATCCTAATAAATTATGGTTTTTATATTTCATAACTATGATGTTACCTTCATAATAACTCTCACATCATCGATTAGGGTGAGATTGATGATGATGATGATGTTACCTTCTAGAGTAGCCTATGGAGATCTAATACCACCATGGGAAGGTTTCTCATGGGAATTTTATCCCCTTAGCTCATGTCTAATGGTAACAAAGTAGCATAGAGGAGATTTCCTATGAATATGATTCGTAGGTATGCACTCAGTACCCCATGTTATTTGTTGTTTTTCTCATCACTTATTAAAACACTCTTTATGGTCATTTTAACTTTAAACTATTTATGAGATGGTTTCATCTTGTATCTTGATGTGTATTTACCCTCTTTTGAGATTTATTTCTTTTGGGAGAGTGTTTATGAGATAGTTAATGATGTTGTGTAGTATTTATTTATGTTCTTGTGAGGAGGTGGTTGATCTCTTCTGATGGAGAGATCCTTGAGAAGTATCTCATAGGGTGGGTATTTGGAAGCCCCATTTCTTGTTTATTTATTTTTATCTATAGTTTAAATTATTTAGGAGAATAATATTTCGGTAGTTATCTGATGTAATGGATATGATACCGATGGCCCTTAATTTTATGGTTTTTGGTTGTTTGAGGAACCTATAAAAAGTTCCCAGGTTCATGGAGAACAATTGAGGGAAAATGTTAGTGACACTACCAGAAATGGCATGGATTCATTGTGTAGGGATACATTTTTCATGATGTTGGTGGTTATAGTTTAGTGGATACATTCTAAGAGTTAGTGGATCTCACGAGGATAAAAATGTACACTTACATTTTAGAATATAATGTGTATATAGGTTGTGGAATATTTCTATATTCAGCGGTTGATCACTATATCATGGAAGATATAGGCTACAATAGAATTAATTTTAAGGAAACATCCTTTTTAGGGGTAGTATCACTATGGGTAGTAAGTTGTAGTGTACTTCCACTCTAAGAAGAAGGGGTTCTAGCTATATGGTGATTATGTCTACATTGTAGACCCCAGATCCCCATTAATATGATCTATCTATAGATCCCAAAACCACCTTTGATGGAGGGTTTATAAGGAACCAACCATAAACCTTACTTAATCTTGAGTTATTACAAGATTACACACTGAGGATTTTTTCAGGTTTAGAGTTTTAGAGAATTAAATCATAAAACATGCATTACATTACACATTTAAACAAACTGGTTACATAAAAGATAGTATTATTTTTTTCCCATCAACGGAAACATATTTTAAAATAAAGAATGGATTTTTTCTTTACACTTCCTTGACAGTATCATCATATCATGTACCTTTCCCTTGACCTGTCAAAAACATTTCAAAAAAACATGGGATGAGCATAAAAAGCTCATTAAGGGTTATAAAAAAATATGGAAAGGAAACATGAGTTCATATATACATAATAATGAAATCATACTTTACCCATAAAACATAAGCACTTTAACATACCTCATAAAATCATGAATAAATCATAGATTTCATAAGACATAAAAAATAACTTGAGGCATTCATAACATTCTTACGTAGGGAGTAACACTCTTGGTTACGTTTGGAATACCCACCACATTATATTCCCTAAATCTCTTCAGAGAAACCTTAACGTTTCAATCCTTCACATTACCTAATGCATTGGAGAGCTATATCAGGCTCACCCGCCCTTAGTTTATCACAGAACTACCCATCTTCATAACAATGCCCAAGAACCATATCATAATCGTACCACATAATACATGCCTAAAGGAAACATAAAATTTCCACATTTCAATCACAAGATATCAAAAAAACACATTGACATAAAAAACATTATGAAAACTATTTTCAATACCAAAATAAAAGAAAAGTAAAACATGGTATTTATATTTCTTTTAAAAATAATGTATGGCTTGTAGAGGAATCTGAAACTCAAATAATGGTCACGGCGGCGGAGAAGTCATTGTCGCTGCATACGTATGACAAAAACATTCCCTTTTGTCGTTTAGTAAATGGTTCGTATAAAAAAAGATTCATTTTGAATAAACATACAAGTCAAAGGGGTTTATACACCGTATAAAAAAATTTGTTTATAAAATAGAATATGCCTCAATGAAAGGAGATTGAGACGAAGTCCCATACAAAGACGGTATCCTTGGTTTAAGGATAAATCAATTACATAATTATGTGTGACAAAAAAATACACCAAATATAAGTGGATATTATGTGTAAAACAATCAGAGGTTATTCACACATATTCATAGAACGACATATTCAAGGAGTACAAGTTTATCCCAAAGAATCAAATTTGGGTTAAGAAGTTCCCTTGCAAAAATTTGACAGCCTAACAGAGTCACTAAAAAATTTTGAAAATGAGTCAATGAGAGATAAAAAGGGTATCTCATCACATGGACATAAAGTTTAAATCAATAAGGATATATAATAACATATCCCAACATAATAGTATGTGAATTAAAAGACATAACAAAATAAGTCTTTTAGAAAGAGGAGGGTGAAAGGTTCCCTTACCGACATGGGTATCTTTCGAGACATGCACCCCGTGAAAGAAGGACAATACAACATTGATATAAATACTCAAAAAATGATAGAATATTACACAATGAGTAAAATAATGGGCAGTACATACACCACTCAATGAAAATTGTGGAAAATGTAGCATAAATCTCATGGGAATAAAAGTGAGATGAAAAATCCCTTACGAAATCTCGGCAGCCTAACAGCGCCACTTAAAACTTCCAAAAATGGATTAATGAGATCAAATAGGGTCTCTCATCATATTAACATAATGTTTACATAAATAGGAATATAAAATAACATCCCCCAACATAAAAAAGAGGAGCTTAAAAGAAGTTACATAAAGGAGAGTACTTCAAAAGAAAGAGAGAGGATAGATCTCTTACGAATATTCGGCAGCCTAACGGCGCCACTCAAAACATCAAAAATGGATTGATGAGAGAGAATAGGGTCTCTCATCATATGAACATAAAAATTACAGTAAGTGTGATATAAAAGAATATCCCAATAACAAGAAATATGATCTTTAAAAGGAATGACATAAAAGAGTGTACTTAAAAAGAATGTGATGAGTAGGATCCCTTACCTCAGGTCCGACTTGACTCGATCGTTCTTTAATCTCCTGAATAATAAACATGAGTTAATTTATACTTCCTTAAGAAACTTTTTCATGTTCATTATTTCTTTTATATCATTTATTACCATGTCATGAACACTATGTAATTATTTCAGTTAATAATGGTCGTTTAAACGATCATTGGTACATGAGTCAAAATATGCTCTTTATAATTACATGTTGTTCATGTATCCATTATATACAGAGTTATAATCATGATGTATATATCATATATATCATATATATCCAGTATATACATGTATTTATAATATTACATTATCATTTAGAGGTAAGAAATGAAATGCACTGTTCATGGAGACGGTAAGTCGTACGTACGAATGAACGCAACTTTCATTTCTATTTCGTATTTTATAGAATGGAATCATAATGATATAAAGTTATATTATAATTCCAGTATAATATCATATATAATACCCTTAATTAAATCCTCTATACATCCCACATATGGAATTAACGAATCAAATCACTTTGAGGGGGCGGTAGTCCGCACTTCCTAAAATGAAGATATCGCGTTTACTCATAATGGTAACCATAAAGAACATGCCATAAATGGAAAATACAGAAGTTTAAGTAAAACATAAACATATTATATATAATATATAAATATAGTGACATCATAATGGCAACCTTTGCAGGTGATATATGAGTGTTGAACAATCATCGTTTCGTGAGGCAGAAATTTGCCATCCACAAAAACAGTATGTTCTTTAACCATTAGATGTAGGTGTGTGTAAGTGTAGCTCTAATACTTCTTATAACAACATACTAGTATATTGAAGATACTGGAGGTGTTACAAAAGAAATGAATAAATTGAGTTTATGGGGTTGGAGAAGAAAAATAAAACAAAAGGACTCAAGTGAAGACATTACCTTAAAATAGGGTAACTCCCTTTGGTTTGAGCTAAAAGGCTTACTTGGGAAGACTTATTCCCAAAGTGAGGCTTCAAGGAGTTAGATAGGGATGTTTAGAGACAAAATGGACAGAGTTTGGACGAGCCAAAGGCTTTGGATGTGTGGGTAAGGAGGTAGAGGTTGGGGCCTTTTATAAGAGGAGAGGAGGGGCACTCTTGGAAAGTAAAAAAATGTTACTTTATTTTAGAATGAGTTTCAGATTTTAATGGTCCCACACTGATGTGTTTCTAGGATAAGGTGATAAGGGTTCGAAATCCACCAATCCAATAGGTTTTTGACATGTGTAGGTCTTAGAGTTTACATTATCTTTCCATTTTATTTAAATCGTTAAATAATGAGGTCATCACTGCATCATCATGATGTCATAAATAATTTAATTTATTTAATGTATAAAAATTATAAAAAATATACTATGATGTATGAAATCTTTTTACCTTTCCAATTATTATTTATAGTCAAAAATATGACTTGTATAACCCTGTGTAAAAATTGTTTTAGTAAAACATCTCATGTTTGTGTCATTTTTTACTTTAACATTAAATAAAAAGGTATTTATGTCATTTTCCAACCAAAGTGGCTCCATGGGGTCCCCAAGTTGACCCATTGATGGTCTTGGTCGGCCATGACTCATCCAATTATGTTAGGACAAGTGTCTATGTCATTTCATTTAATTAAAACATTATTCTTACCTTAAACTACACTAATTACCTCTAATCGCGATTAAAACCTTAATAAGATACTATTCACCAAAAAAATTATTATAATCCCATTTAACCAAATTTTCCTTGATAATGACAACCATGTATGTCGGATTTTTGAAATTCAAAACACAAAGATGGAAAAAATTTTATTTAAACAGAAAAATCAGTTTTTATAAGTACCACTTAGTGTTTTCACTATTCATCAAAAATTGAAGTTTTTCAGAAAATTACCAAAAATTCACCCTAAGGTATATTTGATATTAAAAATTCAAAAATTATGTCTATTTTACAAAATTAAAAACATATAAGTTTCATTAATTAATTTAATAATCAATTCCCGCTGTCAAAACAAATAGCGTGTTTTTATGAAACAAAATGTATCAAAAGATTGACACTAGTTTATGTCTGATTTCAAAGTGAAATTAATTCGAACGAACACTATTGGATTAAATTGTAAAAATATATTCTAATTTCACTTTAAAACCAATTCAAAAGATAATATAATCATATAAATAAATTAGATTAAAAAGAGGTTTTGAATTAAAATACAACATTTTTCACTATTCATTAAAAATTGAACTTTTTCGGAAAAATACCAAAAATTTACACAAAGTAAATTTTGATGTCCTGATTCTAAAGAAGAATTTTATTTTGTCAAATATAACACATAAAATTGTCAATAAGTGGATTTAAAAGAGGTCCACCATCAAAAGGCAGTTAATCGACCTTTTAAAGAATATTGGAATGTTTACGCTTAAAATTGTATTCATTCGAATTTTTAATCCTATAACATTTATTATAAAGAGTAAAAATATTTGAACAACATATATAATAATTTTTTAGTTAGTTCTATTCATTCCCGCCATTACAACGGCTCGACGTTAACTACTATTTAAAATAATATTATTTTATTATTAGAGTGCAACGTAAGATTCCCAAGAAACTCGTTGTTGCGTGTTGGGTACGCCTTCGAGCATAGCATCCCCTTTAAAGTTATATTAATATTTTATTCACAAATATGGATAAATATAAAAATTTCATATTCTTTATTTACCTGGGGTGTTACAGGGTTGCTACGGAATTGTCTCTTAATATGTACCCTAAAATTCCTTATGTTTGGTAATTCTGCGGCTTTGTCTATAGGGTTACATCATGGTCCCTTATGTTTTTATCTCCATATTAATAAACATCCCCATTATTTCCACCTTCTCTCCATATATCCATATTTGAAAAAAAAAATTGAAGGAGTTCACATCCATTTTTATATGGATTAATCCCTATCTTTCGGGGATCGATCTATAGTGATGAGAGGTAAGTTCTACCACTTTTTTCAAGCGGTTTCTCTCTGTTTGGTAGCATTTCCTCATGTTTCTTCTTTCCATTATGTATTGGTGATCTCCATTACTCTTATGGTGTTTTATTTTTTGTTATATTGTGTTTGTGGCATGATTTCTCTAATAGATCATAGTTTTCTCATGGGAGATGTTGTAAGACATATAAAACATTGATCTATTCTCTTAGTAAAATCATTGATCCCATTAAGGTTAGAGATTCATCTCTTATTTTTTATTTAAATGATGTTGTAAAGATACCCTGGTTTATCCTTCATATGGTAGTGAAATTGACCTAATGATGAATTAACTAAATTAATGAATGGTATTGGATAGAGATATCATATAGATGTTTTATAACCTGATAGTGGTTTGACTCTTTATTTTCTAGATTGTGTGTTATATATACAATGAACATTTTTCATGTTGTTATGATTGGTATATCATGTTGGAATTGAATGAAAATTTATATAATTTAATGCCTGGATTAATTGATTAATTGAATTTTGAATTTTTAAAGAAGTATGTATGTAATCTTATGTATCATGTAATTTTATCGTAATCAAATATATAATAAATGAATTTTTTCTTGTTGATTTATTCCATTGATACTGCAATTGATCATGAATATGAAACATAATAATTCTTGTTGATAATAATGATAAAAAAGAATGATTAATTGAGAATTTTTATTCCATAAGATTGTTGAAACTGAAATATTATGGTAGATAGAATGTTTAATAATTGTATTATCTTTTTATAGCTGATGTCGTTGGTTTCCCATAGTTATAACTGAGAATAATGAATTGGTTAATTAAAGATGCAATAAAATTGGTTTTCTGATAAATATGAAGACTTGGGGAAGAGAGTTCTCGATATTTATAATGGCGGATTCATTTTGTTTGGGGAAGTGAAATCTTGATTTCTTGTGAATGATAAATGTATTATTTTTAGGGACTATATTTCCATGTTAAATTATTTTTTCATGTTTCCATATTATGTTATCTATATGTGATCTTTTCCTTGTGATTTGTTTTGATCCTAGGATAGATAATGTTATATAGAGAGGTGATTCCCATATGATGGGGTATTACTTGACACTTATAATAGATAAATGAATCAGGATATACGTGAGGGTGTCATAGATTGAACTAGAGATGGTAAATAATTTTGGAATATTGGATTACATTTGGATGTTCATACAAATAGACACATTGTTGATATGAATATATTTAATGGATGATAGTTGGGTTGCCTATTAATTTTCATTCCTTTCCCCATACCATAACGCATCTGTGTGTGTTGGTTTCATCTCTTGATGGTAGCTTAGGATGATTTCATATAGTAACTAGATTTATTGAATTTTCATAATAATGTTTAGTAAATTACATAACCATTGGGGTTGGTGTTTCTATAATTAAAGTGGGTTGTTACTCTTAAGAACTTGTGGGCTCGGATTGGATTATGCCTACACAGAATGGATTTGAATTCATAGTTATAGTAATTAGAATAATGTTAATTTGTAGATAATGAAATAATTAACATTATGTAAATGATGAATTGGAAACAAATTTATTTAGTATATCTCTTTAAAATTCATTTGTGCTTATAGGATATCTAGTTTTTAGATGTTTTAGTTAGAACATTGAGTGATGTTTGATGCATTTGAGACTAAGACTAGGTTATTCCCATATTGTGGTTGGAAACTATATTATATCTTATATATTCTATGATTTGATACACTACCCACCCATTTGGTTTGGGATAATGACTCTTAGTGGACTTTAGGGGGGTGTTTTCCAATGAATCATGGTTGGAGGATGGATGGATGACTATCTCTTACAGAACCTCTCTCTTATCTTGGTTGTTTCATGTTCTTATATGAACAGAGTTGAATTTTTCTTTATATGTGAGTGTAGAGGGATGTGATGGATTGTGGTTCATTGAAAAAAAATATCTCTCGATATAGTATCTAATGGATGATTATAGGTATGATTTTTATTTGGTTTTGAAGGGTTGAGGTATCTTATTATACTTATGGGTTGTGATGGGTTTAGGTATAATACCTGATGCATGATACAAATTATACAATCTATGGTTTATAACAAAAACTACATGTTAATTATATAGATATGTGGTATGGGATGATGTGATGACGTGATGAATGAGGTGCATGTCACCATACTTATCCCATGTGTTTTTGGGAGGGTTTATATTTAGAAAGTGATGGATCTGGTCTTGTGACATTTGGGAAGTATAGAAACTAGTGAGGATGTTTTAGTAGGGTACTGTTGTTTCGGATATTATGCATGATCTCTTGTTTGAGATACATGGTGGTGGATAGCAATATTAGGGATTGGAACGTGGAATACCTTTTTAGGTTATGACATAGTTTCACTATTGTTAACTATTATTTAGTATGATTTTATTATCTGTTTCATAAGAAGATCTATAGAGGATCCTAATGATAATACTATTATGATAACCCCACATATATATAATCTATTTTTAGTTTATATGTTTCACGTTAGGGATCAGTTAGTATAATACTAAATCATTTCATAGCAGGTGTTTTTTGGGGATCGTGGTCGATGTTATATTTACCTTTTTGGAACTTGTAGTTTCCCTTTTAGTTGTATTATTATAGTATGACATTACATGAATGAACTTGGGGTTTATTTTATCTTTATGAGTATTTTTTTAAAGTCTTATTTATATTATATCCAACCTTTTCAGATTGTCATAGAGGGAAATGCCCCCCTTTGTATGATTATTATACCCTCTATACTAGTTGCCGACTAGGGGCCCACTAGTGAAAGTACATGGGTGGTTACCATCTTACTTATCTCACTGTGGGACTAGGAGGGGATCTCTTTTTATGTAACTGAACAAGAAATTTTCAAAATTTGGAAAATAAATTTACGCACTATGATATGTACAGATCATTTCATACCAAAGGGTGATAAATAAGGGTCATTTTAACTACAAATGAAATATGTAAGGGTCATTTTGGGACAAAGGATACACTTAAGGGCCTAAATGGTAATTCATAAAGGTATCTTTTACAACCCTCTTCATACATTAGGGTCATTATAGACTTCAAAAAGTTATCCTGAATCCTAAAATTGAAAATTTTAACTTAAAATTCAATTTAAAATGAATTAAACTTTCCTCAATCTCTGAAACTAGCTAAAAACATATTTAGACTCTCTCAAAACCCATGAAATGACAAAGGTATAGTTCCAGATAATCTAAGCCCTTATAGTATCATAACATTATCATAATGTTACATCTAAAATATGTTATAAAAATATTACATTAATGAAATTATTATATGGTCAATAAGAAAATGTATGCCCTAACATAGTCACTTATCCTTTCTCTATATTCCACACATCTATTTACCAATCCCCTACATAATCTAATACCCTTGGTTATTTATTATGAAGCATGATTCATAATATAATACATATTACCATTATTTAAGTGATTAAATCAATTAAGTTTCACTAAAATACACAAATTCCATTCCTTTTCCTCTAATCTAATTAGGTACTAATTCCTTAACCAATCCTATAGGGTATGTCAACTAAAAACAATACACAATAACACAAAACTAAACAACACATTAATCCTAAATTATACCAAAAAAATTTCCATCAACAGTACATCGACAATTTATCTAGATAATTCACATATTTACACTGATCACCAATGACGTGATTTCTACTTGGCCCCTAGAAAACCCTGAATCGTTGTCATACAAGACCATTTTTATTCATTTCCCTTATTTTTCAAAGCCCAAAATAGACATACCAAATTAATCACATGAATTATATATAAGTCCCAAGGTAAAATATGATTTCTAAGAAACACAAATTTTAAATTAGGCATGGTGTAACATCCTTCATTCTCTATATAGTCTTTATTGTTGAAAACGCAAATTTTCTTGATACTTAAAACTCTTTTTAGGGCCCTACTCTTCTAAATAAACATTTCAATAAATATTTTTAGAAAAAAGATGTATATATATATTAGTGAAGTATGATGATAACACATATATCATGCATTAAATATTTACACAATGAGAATATTAATTTAATTCAAAACAATTATAGATCATGAAAAAACTCTATAAATATGGGACAAAATAAAATTTTAAAGGAACTACCGCAACATAAAAAATGAAACTTATGAAATTCCATAGCCTCCACTTATCCTATATAAGGGATTAACTCTACCACTAATAGATATAATATTTATTCATTAGTATTGATTGAAAAATTAAATCAAGGGTAATACATACTAAACAAACCTACTGGTCCTAATGAATAAATTGAGTTCAATTCCCCAAAACCACTTTTTTATAAATAAATTTTATATTGTTCACTAGGTTATATAGTTTTGTTTCATAGTAATATAAAAATTAACCAAATAATGAATCATTTCTTATAATTAGAAGTTTAGTTATATAACTATCCATGAAATCAATCCATTTCATATATTGAATTGTGAAACAAAACTTTTTGACTCATATTACACCAATTTATACAATTGGGTACAAAATATATCTATAATATTTCTATAAAC
Organism: Viscum album; assembly: GCA_963277665.1. NCBI lineage: Eukaryota > Viridiplantae > Streptophyta > Magnoliopsida > Santalales > Viscaceae > Viscum > Viscum album. Next base: position 479,855,933 of record OY728133.1, on the reverse strand, counting down.
AATAATACACTTGAAAAAAATATGGAGTCCCTTTTTCAATCTAAACATTCTTTATTGATACATATTATAAGGTTCTTTAGTGAATGTTTTCTATTACCAAACTCATTCCAAAATGTATTAGTTCATCCAACTAAGTAATTAAACTCTTCCTAAACAGTCCTTAAGGGATTTTTATATCAAACCCTATATAATATCATGAATCTGAAAATTTGTGGCCTTCTAAACTAATACATTTCTATCAGTATAGAATACATGAACTAAACAAAACAATGTAATTTGATTTTTATTATAAAAAAATATATTATTAAATGAGTTTCATTACAGTAGTATTATCTTGTACAAAAGGGATAATAAATAATGATATATTTGTAATTTTATATATCATATTAGACATTGTCACTACTATTTTAGCCTTGTTTATAGAGTATCCTGTGAGATATTCTATTTGTTAAGTGAATACTGATGATTTTACAAATTATCCATTATTTAAAATAATTTTAATATATATTTTATTGAAATAAATTTTTTCTAATGATTTTTATAATAAATATTTGATTGATTTTGATTGAAGAATAAATTTGGAAGTCTATGTATCAAATATCACATGTATGTTTCACCATGAAGGATGAATATATAATTACAATAAATGGACACATGAATTATAATTCTTCATGTGACATACTCATATCATATTCTCTATAATTATATCATATATACTTATATATCCATATTATATGATAAAATATATCTTTATTCCATGAATAAAATCTTTCACGTCTATAACCTATCATCACTACCCCATGATGAGGCTCTCTATTTTTTAGTAAATTCATTAATTATTCATAGTGATCATACATATAGATGATTGTTCTTCTCCTGAAATCACCTTTAACCATTGTTACATCATTGCATCCACTATTAGAAGCTACTTCAAATAGACCTAAGGACCTAAATGATGTTTAGTGGTCCCCATAAACCAAAATATATTAATGGCCCAAAAACCTTATGTATTGTGGTCTGAAACAAGGCGTGAAATCCCATTTTAGTTAAATTATATTACTTCTATGGTACCCTACTAAAACACTCACATTGCTATAGTTTTTAATTAATACTATAGTACCATGGAAATTTACCCCTCTCAAGATTTAAACATGGAGAACATACTACATTATGGGGTAAGTTTACCACTTTTGTAATACCTAAAATACAAAAAAAAATCATCCCTAATTATAAAATTAAATTCAAAAAGCATCCTCTCCCTGAGGTGGAAATAAGAAAGCAAAATGATTTTCTGTTATTTTAAAAAAATTTACCATTCATGGTGTTCTGATTAAAGAGAAATTGGATATCACAAAATTAACATATTAACAGTAAGAAAACATCATATATAAGATTATTTTTTAACAAAAATCACTTATTAGTGATAGCATAAAAACATTATCCCTCCTTTTTTATCACTACATCCAACTGTACTACAATGATCCTAGATTTATTTTTGTAAATGTTTTCCATATTTTAAGGTACTTTTTTTCATTTAAAATCATTTTAGGAAACCAATATGTTTTTAATATAAATTATCAAAAAAATTATTTTCCTTCAATTTCATTGCATCCAAATTATTGATTTTCCACTAGATGTGAGTTTTTTAATGTCAAAATGATTTTATTTCACTATTTTTTAGTGACTACTAAACATTTATTTAGGAAATATTTAGAACACGTTCCTATAAATAGGTCATTAGGGACTCATTTGAAGTTATTTTTCCTCTCTCCTTATTTTTTATCACTAATATTATAGTCATTATATAAAAAAATAGTTATTGTAAAGTAATTTAAAGGGATATGAGGTTGATGTTATAGAGGGTTCATTTTTCTAGAATAAGGAAGGTGCTAACATTTTTCAGAGTTCTGGGGGAGACTTAAAAAAATTATTGGTGGAACAGTGATTTCTAAAGTGATTCAATACAAATAATTTTCAAATTTTGTGATCCATTTTTACATATGTGATTATTTTTCTTTGTCTATTTCCATTTTGAGTATTATAATTCTCATATTGTATTTTAATGTATAATAAATATAATGTATCAAATAATTATCATTTATATGTGTTATTCCTTCTATATTGTTATGTAAAATGTGATTTTTATTATGGATGTTAATATTTTTAATTATAGATGATCTTGATAATGAATGTAATGAAAACAGAAGGAACAAATGATTTTTTTATGATTTCTATAAAGTCTAATGAAAAAGAATGGTATTTTGATCCTTAAAGAGGAAAAAAATTTGGGGTCTAGTATTATTCCAAATAGTTTGGTATTTCTAAAAGTGAATTATGTTTAGTTTAGGGAGGGTCCATTGATTAGAATAACACGAGACTAATTTTAGTAGTTTATGAGATTCAGAGTGTTTCTAACTTATTGTTATACAATAGTTCATGGAATATTATTCCTTAGAAATTTTATTTTCAAAAGGATTTGAAAATTTTAAATAATTCATAAGGTTTGTTCACCATTATAAGGATATCATTTTTTTTATAGGATGTGTGGGTATATAATTATTTTGGACGGTGCTATTATTGGAAGGTTTTGTAACAAAATTCTTACGGGAAATTATAAAGTGGTCTTCCATATGAATCTTGTCATGGTTTTTTTATTAGTCTTTTTGTACTTGGGTAATGTATATACATTATATCATAGTTCATTGTGCGGATTTTTGGTAGGAATATAGGGTTGTTTACTTTTATTTTCTTCCATTTTTTCATAGATTGGATGATGGCCATAATAGAATATTCGAAGGGTAATGTTGTGATTTTGTGATGGTGTTAACAATGAAGATAATTATAGAGTTTTGTAGATGAAGTTCTTATTCAGGTGGGTTATTCATTACGAGTCAAATACATAATGAATTTGTAGATAGGATAATGATCTAACTATTATTTAGGAATGTTATGTCATGATTCTAGTTTACTATTTTTTTGTATGAGGAGTTTCATAAGTTGTGGGTTTTAATGTTTATTCTTGAAGGTGTGTTTTAGATTGTGGGAATTCCATAGGTGTTACAATTATTTATAAAATTTCTTGGTTTTTAGGACGTTTTTTCCTAGGATATGGGATTTTTCATGTTTTATATCTAAGATGTTAATGATTCTAAGGTGGATGAGAGCATACTGGTTGGGTGTCTAGGTGGTTATCCACTCCTCAACATGTAATGGAATTCCATGAGACAATGAGATATAACTATGGTAGAGGAATAGTGAGATGTATACCTTGATTTTTAACTATGGAGATTCGATAAGTAAAGTGATTATTTTATTGGGATGATAGGTTTGTGTAGATATATATTTTTTGTTATGGTATTCAAGTGATGTGATGGAGTAATATATTACATGAATCTCCATGAAAATAAGGGCTGAATCAGTGTCCTGAAATCAAGATATTGTTGGGAATACTATATGAATAAGTGAGTAAGTATTTCTCATTATACCATTAAGGTTATATATTGATTAATTCTGGTGTGTCTTTATATCACCATAAATTGTGTTGATGACATGATTTCCATTTGGAAAATGATAATAGTCTACATGGAATGATTTGTGTGGGTCCCTTATTTTGATGAATTTTTGTGGTGTGAGTTATACTATATATGTATATGAGACTAGTGGGAAAGATTGAGGTAAAAAAGTCCAAGATTATATGGACTGACCCTAAATATACCTTGTCTATTTAGGCCCACATTTAACTAATGCTCCTAAAATTGAGTATGTTATGGTATGTATTTTAAAAAGACTAGTCTATGGCTCGTATCACATTTTTGGTCAAGATTATTGATAATTTGTTTAAAAAAATATCAAATATTTTTATAAAGAAGTATTAAAATATTAATAACAAGATAGATATAATTAAATATATATATATCATATATTAAAAAACCTTAATGTTTTTCATAAAATATGTTATAGTAAAATGATATTACATTAAAATAACAAAGTAAAAATATTCATAACTATGAGTTGACCAATAAATGTAAATTTAATTCCACTTATAGTGGTGATATATTAATCCTACTCTATTTAATACTATCTAAAATAAATTCCATTTTTATAGTCCATTCTACCCCATAAAAACTGGTTGGTGAGCATATACAATGATCATGAGGCCTATTAAAAATCCTAAATATTTTTATAAACATTTAATATTGCGGAGTAGGCTAATGGTCGTCTATTGTTATAATATATATATTATATGCATGCCTGGGAGAGGGTTAGTTTTTTATCCTCTCCAATCACTGATGCTTTAGTATTCAGTAATAAAATCCATATAGTTGAATTCTTGAGAGAGAACATTATGAGTATGTTTATACTCATCCCTGATCTCATTTCAACTTTTAAATATTTTGGAGCATGCTAGTAGAGGTATGGGGATGTTTTATGTCTGCAGTCAATGGATAGCTGGTGTAGGAATTCAAGTATACTACTATTTAGTTGTAGTTGTTTATTATGTATATTTTTTGTTTTATGGATCTTATGTTTTTATTTGACTAATAATTATTATTATATTGATACAGTTGAATGAAATTTCATTCGTTTATGATATACATGAAATTCATTTTTATTACTCCATTTTTCTATATATTTTACATCCCAGTATTTGATTATTAAGGGAATTTCCTCTCATATCTGTAAGAGTAATACCCTCAATTCAACGTAGTATCCATTTTCTTTTTATAATTGGAAATAGGGTATCAAATTTGATATTATAGGATCCAAATGTGGGATATCGATGTTATTGACTTATAAATATTGTTATTATAGAAATTGTTTTGATGGTATGTGGAGTAAGAATGTGTGAGGTTTCGTTGGTAGGAATCGTAATAGTATAATTGAAATTTTTATGTGATTTGGGAAATCAATTTTGGGTTTTGGATATTGAGGGAGGATGTGATGTTATAAAAGGGCCTTAATAATCAACTAATCATTTATAATGGATTGTTTACTGAATGAACTATATTTTAATAGGTATGGGAAACCAACCATATAGTTTCATACAAGTCATAATGGTTAAATACTCTTATAGAATGACTGTTTTCAAGGGAAAAACTGAATAATTGATTTTTTATCAAGGAATATGTATCTTAAGGGTATGCATTGTTAAATTAACATTATTAATTATAGTTATGACCCAAGGTTTCCCCGATATTTTTGTCATTAAAAGGAGTTTCAGTAGCATGATAATGTTTTACAGTGGCTTGTGCTTATTGTTTTAGTAATGGATGAACAATATGATTTATTGTTTTTTTTAATGATACTAAAATTTTAATTTTGAGGAATATATTTCATGATAAAATAAAAGTTATTGGATTTATAAGGTGGATATATTGTTTTGAATGATTTGAAATAATGTGAAGAATCATGTATATTTTTTCATTATCTTCTTGAGTGGATCATATTTATTATGATAGGTGTTATATCTTGGATATCATCTTAAGACATAAATTTCTTGGACAAAATTTAAAAATAATTTTTGGATGGATTATCAATAAGTATGAATTTAATTTGACTATAACCAAGTTTTTCTTACATTAATTAGTGGATCTCTAGTTATCTGGTGTTTGGTTCAAAATTCATGGTCTTACATCATTATTCGCAAGATTTTATGGAACATAATGAGAAAAACAAACCATTTTAAGGTGTAAATTTTCCTAATATATAGATGAATATAGGTATTTTATAAATCAATACCTATGATTATAGGATTAAGACTACTGTGAAAGAATTTGTGTTGTTTTGTAAGAAAAATTCTCAACTGATTCAGTAGATAAGTACTCAATGTTGAGTTGTAAGATAATGTTCTTTTTCAATTCATCTTTTATGATTGAATCAAAATCATTAGGCAATCACCAAACAACTTGTCAATCTTAAATAGAGAGAAGTTTGAGATCTTATTGAGGTATAATAGATTTTATATATTTCTATTATAATGGTATGATATATTATTAGCATCAATTTATTTATCTTTGTTGGGATTTTTCTTCCCATGTAGGATAAACACTACTGAGATGGGGGTGAATCAGTGGTTCAGTTTTCATTTATAAAGAACTTTCTTAACTTCTTTAGTAAATATTTTTAACCTTTGAAACTTTTTAATGATATGATCTACTCATGTATAACGTATAAACATCACCTTTCATATGTAAAATGCATAAAGATAATGTATAATATGATATTTACATGGTTCGGTACAAAGTATAACTCATTTCTATGTTGGATAGTCCCACCAACATGGATTCCTTCACTATATTTCTTTAAAAATAAAAAGTCACAAGTGGAGAAAAATTTTACAATTCCATTAGAAAATTTATTTCTGTGGTTGGTTATACCCACCTAATATCCTTTTTAGTATCCAGTTTCCGACATATAGTTATACACCCCAGCAAAATAATCATGCAATTTTAGAAACTGGTATACATCCACAATTAAATTATTCACATTTCTTCTTTATTACTAATTCACTTTAGATATTCCTTAGTTTCTCCGCATATAAGGTATATCAAACATTAATTTTGTAAAATAATAAACAAATTAATCAATTCTCTATAGAAAAGGTTAGTCTTGAAACATCTTCTATAAACTCAGTTTGGAAATATTCCTCAGAAAAATGTAAGTTTAATAGTATTGTTTCTGGAAAAATCAGTCTAATGGTCTCTATCCATTTGGCCTCTATCCATTTCTTCATTTTATCGTCCTTCTTCAACTGAGTAGAAATTAAATTGGTAGATCACAATTCTTCTATTTAATAGAACTCAGTCTGATTCATCTTTTAATCTACCTTTACCAACTAAGTAGAAACTCAATTGGTATCTAAAAATTCCTCCATCCAATGGAACTGATTCTGATAAACCATTCTCTAATGGATGTCTATCTGATGGGATCACTCTGATGAACTTGATCTGATAAAGCACTATCCATTGTATCAATATATGAATATTGTATTGAACCATACTCTAATATATTAGTTCTGATTGAATTTCCTCACCATAAACATGTAACAAAAATTCTATTTAGATAATCGATACCTCAAAAATCCACATCTCTCAATACACATTTACAATTCAAGTTTTTTTATCATACAAATGAGTTGTGACCTCATTTTATAGGAACCCCTGAATGGAAAAGGCAGGAAAACTAAGGTAACTTCCCAATTAATAAAATTTGTAAATCCTAAATTTTTCATTCATTTAAGTCTTAATGTTTGACTTCTTAAACTATTCTCAATCCTTATGGACACTTCTATAATATTATTGAATCTAATAAAAACATCATACTTATTCATGTTTGCAATAATTTCTTAAGTATTATTCTTCATTATGATTTATCATTATGATTTTTCATTATGATTTTCTATTACGATAAAGACATATACAGAACAGAAGAAGGACCATTATGTTGACCTATAGTAAATAATGAAAATTTTCACATAAAGATGCTCCATAAATAATGTTAAATGTAATACATTGAAAATAAATTTTAAATGTCATCAAATTATTTCTTCTTTTCATTAATTCAACATACTAGTGATCTCATGTATGAAGATTTCATCAGTGTCTGGCCGCACCCAGTGAATTGGTCTCTACTTCACTCTGACGAACAGTATCATTGTCTGTTTGTTGATTCTTCACCTCTTCTTGAGAAAATTCAATACTTTTGTTCTTCTTACATGAAATATTTGTTACAGAAAAAATTATCAATTTTTTTATTGACCCAATTGAGATACAATTAAAATATTATCAATCACGCTACCAATGAGTATAACACTTAATTAGATATAAAATGGTCACCCTCTATATGAATCAGTGTCAGAATCTAAAACAATAGTTCAGTGTAAAAATGATGATCTTCATCCTTCTATGTATGGTTTTCCTTACACTAATGAGAAGCATCCAAAATACATCAAATTATATATTCCACTCTTTAGAAAAACATAATCTTGTATCATGATGTATTCATGATTTATGAATTTAGTTTTTATCCTCATAGAATCATTTGACTTCCACCAAATAGTATTGTAACTTTATTGACATCCATAAATTCTTTATTTCCAACAAATCATCAATACAATTACAACCACCATCTCTCATATATTCCTTAATAAATATTTCATCAAAAGTTTCCGAGACAACATATGGATTTTTAAAATACATAACTACAATGAATCATAATATTTAACACTTTTATGTTCTATTATTTCCCAACCTTTCTATATCACTTAGAATATTCTAAGATCTATTATTCCTAAGAATGATTCCCAATTGTCTATCACTTCTCATTATAATCAATTATTTCATTTCAGACTCCATATGAATTTCAATAGCTTCTATATTTTTATCAATATCCCAATCTGATGGATCTTATTGAATTATTTAAAATTTTTATTTGATTCTCATGTAGATGATATAGATCTATTTGTCATATTGATGGTTCTAGATCTTATTGAAAACTCCACACATACACCTTTCTTCAATATATATTTCAATTACCTACTCAAAATACATTATTTCTTCAATATATTTTTCAATTTACAAAAAATACAAACAAATCACATAATGGACCACACCATCGACCCCTTTGTTTTTATTTTCAATACCCACTTCAAAATAATAATAATTTTTTTATTTTCTCACTTTTTATTTTCCCCATTTCAATCTTGATCACCCTATTTATTTTCTCTTCCTGTCTTCATATCTCTCCCACTTATTGACAATCAAAATCAATGGGACCATCATGACAAGTTCTTTTATTTATTGAAAATTGTATCCTTTCAACGATTTAGAACATTTCATCTCAAAATAAGTAAAATATTCTTTTGGGGAACATAATTTTTACATGATTTTGGTAACAAATATTAATTAACAAAAAAATAATAAGTCTATCCGGGTGTACTAAGATTATAAAATAATAGTTAATAACCATGTTTTTTAATGTCTTCAATTGCATAACTTTAATTTAATATTTTTTTATGTTTCCTTAAAAATTCAAATTTCATAAGGAAATTATGAAATGATATTTTTCTGGAAAAAAAACATATAGCCATATCAAAAAACATATTATAATTTTCAGTTGTATATACAAAAAATTAAAAATCTCAAATTTTGTAACTTCTTTACTTTCTTTTTTGATAATAGTATGATACTCATACACCATCTTCATTATTTCACCTTCTTCAATTCCCAAAAAATTCAATAAAAATAAAAATATTTTTAAAATAAGGAGTAAACTTAGTGGTTCATTGAAAAAACATGGACGTGACATTCCCCTCACAAAATTTCCATTTTCTTCTTCATATTGGATTTTTCATTGGATAAATTTTATTCCTTTTGTTCATCATTCACATATTTGTAAGAAGTTTCTTTTTATCTATAGACACTTATAATAAGTATGACAATTTATTTTCCTCTTATGGATATTTTTTTATTATATAAATTTATTAACAACTCTTTCATTCCTACATGATGTCCCATAAGGAGAGTAAAACATCTATTAGTAACATTCCCTTTTTGGTCTCACCTCTTACATTTTTTCAAAAATTTCAAACCAAAATCCATACCTATATTTTTACTAAATTATATCACGTCTTCAGAATAATTTTTCTTCCATTTTTATTTAGATTATTTTTGTTCTTATTTTAACATTATTTCCAAGTCAATCTATTCTATCCAAAAAACTAATCACTCTTTCTTTTCAGACTCGACATGTATTTTTTTCCACATTCTTAACATTATCATCTTTCAGTTTCATCTGAGATTCCTTTTTCAATCCCACATTATTTTTACAAAAAAACATATATTCTTTGATCATCATATCTTCATAAGGATTTGTATCTTATCCTTGGTAGATACATTTTGTGACATTATGAATATGATCTATGTATGAAAACTCCACATCAGTAATAATGAACTTTGAATATTGATTTTTTGGATTGATGGTGAACTTGTTCAAAAAATTATTTTTTTCATTATATCATAAATATTTGTGGACTAAATTGATAGGGAGAATAATTTCATGGAGAATTACAATATTTATTAGTGAAATATGTTTTTTGAAAACTTTGGTAAGCTTAACATTACACCTTCATTGAAGTTTCACATTTAAAATCAACTTCCTTGGTGAAATTTTATCTCATATTTATTATACCAATTTTTGTTTTAACCAAAAATCATTATATTTCAGAAAAATAATCTTATTTATCATCCCTAATAAAATTTAGAACGTCTATCATTTTTTCAGAAACATCTTTCTTCAAAATGTTCTGTTTATTTTATTTACTAAGTACAGATTCTTTCATGTTGAGGTTCTCACGAATGGTTGATATTTCTTCATAGATTTAAAGTTTTCTTCCAAGAACATCAATATCTATATTCTAAGATTCGGTGATATTGAGATTTGTCTCTTTTTACTTAATTTGATCATTGGTCTAAAATGTTATTCTTTCAACATATTTCTTCAGCATCTTTCTTTCTTTCTTGAGTTAAGTATTCAAATAGATTTCTTATTCCACATTATCTTTGAGGATTTGTTCAATTTCACTATTTTCTTCTCCATTGTCATCATCACTATCTAAAGATTTATTTCCATTATAAATAGATCAATAAAGTTTGGTTTATGATCATTTTTATCCCTGGATGATGAATAATCCTTATTTCTTTTTTTATATAAGTTTTCATCTTCTTATCGAAAGAAAATATTTCCTTAAATTTCATCAACTTTGCTTCCAATATTTATGATCGTATTTCATAGACACATACTCATCAACTTTCTTACTTGGATTTTTTTTGACAAGTTTCATTTTCCTTAAAAATTTCAATATTTTATAGTTTTAATTTTACACATCCCCATATAATATTTCATAGAAAAAATGAAAAAAATTGAATTCAAATCTAAAACTTAATCCTCTAATTCCAAATCACTTGATTCTTCATTAATTTCTTTATCATTTTTTCCTTTTTAAAAACGATTATAGGGAATTTTCATAACCATACATTCATTTATATTTGATAACATTTTCTCTTCCCATTCTATAGGTAATTAAAATAGTATGAAGATCATTAAAATATATAGTCTCAGGATCACTATCTTATAGTGGTGAGGATTTAACATCAAACTTGTTAGGAAAATTTCTTAATATATTTTCACCAACATTGGAGTCTTCCAACATCTCATGAAGAAATATCATGTTGCTCACATTGAAATTCATCCTTGTAAATAATACACCAATAGATTCATGATTAGAAATTCTTATATCATTATACTTCAGCCTCCATAGTTTTAACTTTTCCTTCTTTACCATTTAATTTCCTTCATAAATATTTTTCAACTTATCCCTTATATATTTTCTAGTTAAAACTCCCCTTAATCTATGAAACTAAAATTAATTTAGTGGTGATAGTAAATCATTTTTGCTCTTACATCATTCCCAAGATTTTTATTAGCAGTAATAGTAAGAGGAGAATTCTCAATAAAAGAAAGAAATACATCTAGGAAAGCATCCAAAAACATCATACTGAATAGAAATAAGATATAGAAGCATTATATATTTTTATATATGATAGTTAATCCCATTTAAAATTGAATCCCCTTATAGTTCACATAATATAAATTCTCCGTTCTCATTTATGGATATTTCATAAGGAACATGGGCTCTGATTTCAATTGTTGTTCCCATATAGGATCAGGACCACTGCGAGGGGGTTGAATTAGTGGTTCTTTTTTCATTTAAAAGAATTTTTCTGAACATATTAAGTAAATATTCTTAACCAATGAAACTTTTTAATGTTATGATTCACTCAATCATAAATACCCAACATCGCCTTTAATTTGCAAAAAAATAGAAAGAGAAGAAATCACACAATATTTACAAGGATGAGTAAAAATAAATACTCTTTGCCATGTTTTATAGTACCACCAACATGTATTATTTCACCATCTTCATTCTATAATACAAAGGCACATGCTATGAAAAATTATAAAATCCTAGTAGAACCTTTACTGCTATAGTTTTTTATACCCCCAACTATCCTTTTAAACACCCACTTTCCAACATCTTGTTATACACACCAGAAAATAAATCAATCCTTTTCAGTAACTCGTATGTATCCACCATTAAAATCATATCTTTCCTTATCCTTTTTTATATTCTCTTAAAAAAAGTCCTCACTTTCTCTACAAGTAATAAGAATCCAACATTACCTTTAAATAATCATATAGAGATTCAATAATTCTATAACAAACATGTGGGTATTGAAACTTATTCCAAAAACACAGTTTCGAGATATTCCTTAGATTATGTCAATATGATATTTATGTGTCTAGTAACCTAGTTCTTATAGTATCCAATTATTTGTCCATAATATAATTCTTCTTTCTTCTTCTTTCTTCAACTGAGTAGAAAATCAATTGGCAGCTCACAGTTTTCCCATCTGATGGAACTTAGTTTGATACTACTTTTTCAATTAATTCTTCATATAAGTTGAAACTCTGAGAAGCTCACAATTCCTCCATCTAATAGAACTCATCCTGATGAACCTTTCTACAAAATATACCTCTCTGATTGTCCCACTACGATCGAATTTCTCTTATAAATCATCTTATATTGGAACTTTCTTTGAAGATGATATTGATCCTCACTCTGATGGAATTTTTCAAATGAAACTTCATTAACATCAACCTAAAACCCAAAAATAATTTGGATACTAAATACCTGAAAAAACAAATTTCCTTTCACTTAATGGACATTAAAAATTCATGGTATTCAAATTAATAAATGTATTGTTCCCTCCTTTTATATTCACCCCTAAATGGAACATGTGGTAAAAAAAATTCCACTTCCTTCTCAAAAAAATCACAAATCCTTAATTTGTCATTATTTTATGTCATTATCTTTGAATCCAACAACCCATATCAATAATTCTGGGAAATTATGGAATCTACTTGAATCTACTCAAAACATCACACTTCTTCATGTTTAGAAACATTACTTCGGTCTGATTCATTAGTTTGATTTTTCATTCTGATTATTCATTATGATGAAGACGTTTATAGAACTCTGGATAGCCCATTATGATGACCTCATCAAAACACATAAATTATTCTCATATAGATTCTCCATAACAACTATTAAATGCCAGACATTGAATATCATTCTGAAATATCTTCAAAGTATTTCTCATTTTCTTCAATTCCTTAGACTGGTGATCTTCCTTCTGAATTTTATTTGTGTCAGTTAAGGTTTAATGAATCATTCTCAACTCCACTATGATGCATTCTATCAGGTCTAGTATATTGAATCTATACCTATTCTTGAGAAACACTTGAGTCTGCACCTCTTCATGAGAAACAATCAAAACATCTGTTCTTTTGATCCTGACCCAATTTTAAGGTAACAAAGTATAAATTCTGGTTTGCATGACCCAATTGAGATACAATTCAAAAAAAATTGAAACAATATACCTCAAATTTATAATATACATCTGATATATAGAGGATACCAACAATGGGAATCTGTATCAGAATTCATTATGATTATTTAGTGGAATACCAATGATCTTTATCCTTCTGTGTCTAGTGTTCCTTACACTGATGAGCAGCATTAAGAACACTTTTTATCATATTATCCACTTTTGAAAAAAAATAATCATAGATCTTGACTACTTTATGATTTAGGAATGTGGCTAGGATCGGTGTAGCATATACTAACATTCATTGGAATGTATTGCAACTTCCCATATTTCCAGTAACTTATTTCTTTCCAACCAAGACACAATACTATTTGAATCCTAATCACTCCCCATTCCATTCATAAAACATTCATCACATGTTTTCCAAACAACAAATTATTTTTTTCAAATAAAAAATAGGAAAATTAATGTTAGATTTAATACTTATAGGTTCTATTATTTCCCATTCCTTCTTTCTCACTCAGCATCTTCTGAGGATGATTCAGTATAATATTGTTTCCCAGTAGTCTCCAACTTCTCATTATGAAAAATTCATTCATTCTAGACTCAATATGATTTCAAGATACTTCTTCAATTTTATCAATATCCTTATCTAATGGATCATATTGAATCATATTGATGTGATAGATCTGATTCTCATATAGATTATCTAGATCATATTCCCAAGCCGATGGTTCAGGATCTGATTGAAATCGTTACACATACACCTTTCATCAATCTATATTTCCATTACCTTCTCAACTTACCTTGGTTTCATCAACATATTGATCTATTGAATAAAAATAGAACAAAAAAAAACTCCTTCCTAACATGGACACTTTATCCTTGATATGTATCATGATAGTAGATGGTCTTCCTTTAAAATTTCATAACCCAATATAAAAATAATGGAAATATCATCTTCTTGTGAGTCCTTAGATGTAGTGAAGGGATATTAGTATAAAATAGATGGTTTTTCCAAATCATAATTGGGATAGAAAAATATATGAAGGTTGGAAGTTGGATTATAATATTGGATTTGATATGAGAGGTCAATGTAATTCTATTTAGGTCATTGAGGATAATGGCTTAGAGATAGAGATAGATATGATTTATGTCTATTTAAAAAATTATTATTTATTGATAATAAAAAAAATTTCATATTATTTTATTATTTTAAATCTTATTTATGTGTCAAGATTTATTATTAGCAGTTTTTTTTCGACCACTAAAGTTGATATTAATCAAAATTTATTCTAGGTTTCTTAATTGTTTTCATCAATGTGAGAATTTTTTAGGGATGATTATTAGTGTCGTTATATTTTTTCACTCTATATATATTATTATGATATGATCCTTTGGATTTAATGGTTATTTTAATTATCAAAATATCTTAATTTATATCAACATTGAGATTTTTCTTGTTTTTGGTGGCTGATAGTTTTTTATTAGAGGGAGAGATAATTTTTCTAGGAATATTTTTTCATAGTTTCTCTCAATTTAGTAAAGTATAAGAGCTTTAAATTGGGAGTTTTATAGGTTTAGTTAGAGTAGTATAATTAAATTATTCATGTTTTTTCTAAGGATATCCTGAGTCATCATTTGTGTCACATGGTATTGTTTATTGTTAACTTATATCTAGATACAAAACTAATATTTCTTTTCATTTAGGATGGATTTGGATACACATTGAGAACTAAAAAATTGGATTAATTAATTTTTAATGAATGGTTTCATCAAATTTAGTGTATCACTAAGGTGTCCACTAGTTTGTTATTCAATTAAAGTAGAAGTAATCTTGATTATTTTCACTGACTATCACATATTAAATAGTGTAACAATTAAGAATCATTATACATCTCCAAGTATTTATGATATTTTTCATCATAAGGTTGTGAGTTAGTTTTTAAATTTAAATTTTCCTTATGGATATAATAATTTTATAATTAAAGAGGATCATATCATGAAGATGAATTTTGTTACAAGTATGAAAATTATGATTGTTTCATGATTTTATTTAGTTTAATGAACTTGTATGATGTGTTTATGGGGTTAGTGCTAGAAATATTTATTCCATATTTTGGATAGGTTTTTATAGTTTTTGTTAATAATATTATAGTATTTTTAATATAGGAAGATGGGTATAGAGGTATTCTTAATTATTGTCTAGAGTTTTTTATAATATAATCATCTATATATAAATTTTTTCATGGTTTTTTTGAAAATTTTATGTTAATTGACTACGTATTTTTATCATAGAGAGTAGTGGTTATATCAACCTTGGGAAAGTTTATGTAGTTATTTCATGTCAGCCTCCTTGTAATGTATAAATGGTGTGTAGATTCCTTTTTTAGCATGCTATTATAGGAGGTTGATTTCACATTTTTCAATGATTGTGACTCCTTTATCATCTTGGATAGGTATGGTTCATGACTTCTCTTTTATAAAGGGATGTGAATAAACATTTGATGTCTAAAATTATAATTTTACTAGTGAATCTATATAGTGGATATTAGTGCAGGGCATTCCTTCTATGTTTTATTTTGTTGCTTCTCATTGGGTAATAGGTTTTGTTTAGATATTAGAGAGTTTTTTTGTTAGATATGTTCCATGGTAGTTTCACCCACATGAGTGTAATTAGTGTATCCATGATCTTGAGTTTTTTTATAATGTATTCCTTGAAGATATGGATTCAATATTTATTTGTAGAGTGTTTTATGATCATTACATCTTACAATATTGAACATTACATTTTTTCATAGGGAAAGTAATTTTACACATATGATATGTAATTAATTATTATATTATTGTGATTTATATATGACATATAACCTAATAAAGGGAAATTTGGTTTTATAGGCACACTATTAAAATAATGTTATTTATTTATTATTATAATTGAAAATTAATTGAATAAAGATAATATAGTCAGAATTTTTTCATCATAGAATAGTTTAGTTGTATGACCAATTTTTTAAGACAAATAAATTTATGGACTCTTCTTCAGTGAAATATGATATTGATTCATGGTTAGCAGATCCAAAGAAAAAAAATTTCTTTAATTATATTACTCAGCATTATGTACATGATGGTTATTCTATATGTGAGGATTGTTGTGTTTTTTTCAAAGGGAAATTATTCACCCTATAGAGTATGAATTATATAATGTTTTGTGAGTTTCGTTATTAACCTTTGGTTGTATAACCTAGTGTGATGAATGTATATCATGATTTGAGCTAGATATTTTTTTGGTTTGGGATGAAGAGATATGTAGAAGAAAATTTAAAACAATGTTTCTTCTCTATTAATGGCTGAATATTAAGTATCAAGTTATAATTGGTTTCGTATAGACATTATCAACTCAACTGTCAAATATTGAGGATATATCAATATTGTCTCATAAGTACACCTCATTTAACTCAAGGATTCAATATTATATAAGTTTTTGTCAATTTGTTAATAAATAAGATAATCCCCCCCCCAAGAGTATTATTAAATAAATTTCATTTAAAAGTTATATGTTTAGTATGAGTGGAATTTTCATGGATTTTCTTGTTTAATATTTTTTTATATTTTATTTACATCTCAAATATAAGGTTGACTTAAACATGATTTTTTATTTAAATTATCTCTAAGAATTTCATTAGATTGAAAAAAATGCCCAAAGGGGATTATTATTTACACACCAGATGATATATTATATGTTTACATATTGGATGTTAGTATCTCTTGGTTTTATAACTTTCTGATGTAATCATTGGAACTCAAAATATCAAATCATTTTTTTATTCCCTAAAAATGATGATCGTGCTTCTCATAACTCCCCTCTTATGGGGGGGAGGGTCCCTCTTATGGTTGGAATCATCTCATACAAGTGAATTAATCTCATTTATAATTCCAAATTATATTTTTATTCCCTTTTTATCTCACTAGTCCATATGGTTTCTTAATTATTTATTAGGATATGAAATCTTCTATATTACATTGTGAATTTACCTAAAACATTAGTACTCCATCACTTGTCATGGAATCATTGGTCATCAGAAACCACTTGATGATTAATTTTAAAATATCATTAAAACAACTTGGGATTTAAAAGATCCTAAAATGATTATTTTTTTCAATTTACATCATATCCTTATTTTATTTGGTGAGGAATAATATTTTTTTTCCATAGTCCAAATCCCAAAAAAAAATATCAATGGAATGAAATTATCCCTCTTGTGAAGGTATTGTGGATTCCACAAGAATCAAGACCCCTCAAACAATGATATTTGGGTAGGCTTACTAGACCATTTCATCCCCTTAAAAAACCCAGGTATCCTATAAGTTATTGGAAATATTTTTATATATTTATTGAGTTTTGATAGTATGATATTTTCTCTTTTTCGCACTATCACACCATGAATGTTTGTTGAATAGGGTGTTTCAAATCCACCAAGGGAAACTATTTTTATTTATTTCCACGTGGAATTAATTTTTTTCTACAAGTTTCATATTTATCCCCAGTTTGACTTACACATTTATTGTTATAGGTTGGATCACCCTCAGAGGAGGGGTCGCCAAGGTCCTAACAGGAAGATGGTTTCCATGGAAGATGGCATGCTGCAAGATTATTTATTTCCACTCGATGAAATTGTAAAACTTCAAACTATTAAAATTTATTTTATTATCCCTAATATCATGTTGATAATTTTCCTTAGGGTTATGAGGTTGAATCATCTTTAATGGAAGATATATTGATGGATCATACTATCCTCCCACAAATTTCATATAGTGAAACATCTTATATGGATACTCTATTCCCAGGTCTAGCCTCCCCTTTCCCTAATTCTAATTTGACTTCCCTTTAATATGAGGTATTTCATGGTATTAATACTCCAAATAGTTTGCAAGATATGGATTCTCTGCAGAAGGATCTATCATAGGATGAAACCACAAATGTTGATAGTGATATTACAGATAAATAAAAGATAATATTGGTTGTGACTTTTGTGACATTGTATAAGGAGAAAGACTAGGTTAATATCTTAACTTCATTATAATTTGAAGTTTATTTTCCTTTGGTCTATACCCAATTACAAAATCACTTCATGATTTTGGTTGAAAATATCAAGGGTAAAACAAATTAAAATTGATGGAAATAAATTATACTGTTGTGGAATAGGAAATACGTTAGTGTAATGTAGTATATATATCTACATAGGTTTAAAGAAATATATGAGGTACCACCAGATTTTTTTAAAGGATCTAATTTCATTGTTTCATTTAATTGTGAGAAGGATCATCTAGGGGATTTTATTATTCTTTATATTATGATGATCTAGAATAATGGTGTCTTTGATTTGGGGATATTTATTCAACTAATGTAATAAATCTTGGTAGCTTAAGTATTATTCTAACCTCCCAAAACAAATGATTACTATATATTTGGGTAAATCCCTAGAACCTAATCCAATTCAAGGAAGGGTAGGTCTATGAAATATCTTCTAAGAAACTCATGCTAGGATCAGTGTTGGATAAAAAAGTGTATAATGTTCATGAACCAACACACCATGATGAAAATGATCATCCTTTTTTAATGAAGGGACTAATGGATGTGTAAAACTACGATTATCTGACCATAACAGATTACCAAAATCCCATGAGAGGTTTGGATTCATGGTTCATATCATTCCCAATGTGGTTCACAAAATAAATTAAGATTATCTATAATATGTTTTGTAAACACCCTTTACAAAAATTTTATATTACAAAGAATGAATCAATTATTCTTCCACCAAATATGGAATCTAAAGTGTATACGGAAAAATTTCTACATGGTGACTAAGAAATCCCTAAAAATTTATTTGAGTTTCAACTTTGTTACACTTTTGATGTACTGGAATCCAAGATATTCTCTTTTTATGATTAGCAAGTGGTCTAGATACTTATCATATCAACTCTTGAAAAAAAATATTTAGGTCCATCACAACCTCAAAATTAGTGATCTAGGCAATAAATATCATCAATCCCCTCCTGATTTGAATTTTCGTGAATATTGTATTTTCCCCAATTTTTGGTTATGGCTACTTTATCCTTTAACTAGTTGAAATTTGATTCCACTTAAACCAATGTGTATTGAGGAATATAAATAGAAAATTTTAATTATAATGAAATTTAAAGGGTATATGACTTAACTTCATAGATCTCACTTTCAATAACAACTACCATATCTTTATCTATATAGGACCATATTATTCATTATATTGTCTCCCTTTCTACTATCTATTATACCATGTGGATCTTAGTGATAAATTTTATATTTTATCAAATTTAGGGAAAATTATATTTTATCATTTTCAATTGATTTATTATAGGATGATTATATATCAAAATAAGAAACAATCTTAGGTGAACTGGAAGTGTGGGCCTTTAGATTTTGGGGTTAGAGATAATTTATTTTTTTTAGAATCATTGTAGCTTGTGTATCAGTTGATTATAATGTTGTGTATCATAGGATTATCCCATATATTATGTTTCCTTAATAATTTATTATTCCTTTGTATATTCTTTTTTGATACATTTTAATAAAATATATATTGGGACTTCCTCCATAGTTTTATTTATTTTATGATTTTCATCATATTTCATTGTTAAACAAGTGTTTGTATGATCATTATCATGTGTTGGTATTTGGTGAGAAAGATCTATATGTGGATACATTTTTTGAAAATTATTTTTTTACTATTTCATATTTCTAGGAGAATATTATTTCATACTTATTTAATTTCACTAGTGTGTGTGATTTTTAGGAATGGTAGAGTTTAGGAGAGTAACTTGATGTGTATTTTATATATATGATTTCAATTTAGAATTAAATTTTTTTTACATTATTATATTTTATTATAATCATATGGTTATTATGATGATGATTATGATGGTTGTGATATTGATGTGCTGGATGAGAATATAGTTTTCAATTTGACATGAGTTTCAGATTTATGAAGATAAAATGATTTAGGAGGGGAAATTTACGAGCCTTAGTTTCATTTTCTCAAATTTTGTACAGATTTTTATGTTATTTTAATCATTTTGGTCCTTATAGGGATTCTAGTAATTTTTTAATCATTGATGATCTTGTATTTTTATTTTCATCAATGATTTTATATTTTTATTTTAGTGTTTACCCTTCGATGTGAGTTTCATTCTTATCAAAGGACTTTTATTTTCTAATTTTTGGTGACTGTTGGATAGTTTTTAAGAACATTCGTATGTCAATTTATCATATCTCATATTTAAAATGGGTGGAAACACGAAAAAATACTCTATTGGGTCAATATATAGCGAATAGTGTTAAGGTATCCTTAAAATCATGGGAGGAATTTCTTATAAATAAACCAATTACCTACTATAATAACTCAAAATCCACTATAATATGTAAGGAATATAATTTGAATAATATAATAGATGAATATATATATATATCAAATAAAATAAATAAGATACATTTAAAAATGAGTCATGTTAATGTTCATGTACAAACACCACATCCTGAATAGATTTCACCTAACATACTAAAGATATGGAAGTGTCCATCATAAAGAGATCGCAACTCTGCCTGCTTTTAAAATCAAAACTACCCAAACAAGATCTATGATCAACCATCCACTGTATCATCTGATCTTTATAAATACAATAAGAATAACACACAAATGTTTATGTACGGATTAATATAACAATACCCAATATGTTCATCCCAAATAATGAGCTAGCCCCATAAACATCATGTTTCTATATATAGTGATATGAAGTATAGTTTAAAAATATGATGTCACTTGACATCATCAATAGTCATAACCAAGATCCCCCCAATGAATCAACCAATATCGCAATTTCAACACACTCTCTAAATTATTATGTTTCAAAAAAATTGAAATAAAAAACATATCTCATAACCCATAATATTTTAAACATCCAATAATACACATTGGATACACTAATCAAGGTATTTTGAAGTAAATACACATATGTAACTATCTTGTAAGTAATAAAGAAAGTACACATATATTCTTACCTATAATGTGTTAGAGGAAATACACATTTCTATCTAGAGGCAATATGTATCTACAAATCTAGAAAAAATACATTTCAAAATGTCAAAGGAAATACACTTCTCTAGGGAAAAAAGTGTATACTTGAGTATAAGATGAAATAAACTTCTCAAAGGATTCTGTTATATATATACATATATTTTTTGACCTTGAGTATTATATATTTAAATATGTTAGGAGTTAGTATTTGGTTCATCATCATACAAACCAATCATTGTGTTGTGGGAGAGAAGGGGTGTCACCACCCAAGTGAATTATCATTTATCACTATATTGTAAATAGGATAATGGAGGAAATAATAATCACCAAATATCTCTTAAAAATAACTAATATATCTCATCATGTAGAAATGGGGATTATAGGTATAAAAACATATAATCTATCATCAGTGTCTATCCCAATTTTTTTGTGATAAAGACAAGTCAACTATCATCTCACTTTATTCCCAGTTAAAGGGTGACTGTAAGGATTCCATGATAGTATCTCATCACCATTGATATCCATTTATCATATATAGAATAAAATCTCAATGTAGGTGAGTAACTTCAACCAATCACCCCAAACCTAATCAAATATCTCCCTATCTATCTCATAGTATGTCTTTATAGAAATCAAGAGCTTCAACATTATCCGCACAGGATTCATAGATGCCATGATAATACCAAGTCAGGGATAATTACACAATTAATGAATGTTAGTTATTGAAATATCCTTCCGGTAATATCATTACATGGTTGATATTAAATTTACCTTAATTATCTCTATATACCATAGCATACCCAATAAGTTTGAACATTCACATACCATTTCATTTTTCTGATAATATTTCTAAAATTATAAAATTTATTAACGGTTTGTTAAGCTAAGCACACCATAACCTATTCAATACCAACTTACTCACACATAGTTTCATGTGTTTCATCCTTAGTAGATAATGATACTCTTCTAAATTACTTATCAATTATCATATTTTACCCAAAAATGTTTCAAAAATATTTTACCACCATAGTCCCTAAGGTTCAAGTCTTCATTATTTTTTATTTATCATCAATTACCAATCATTCATTATGTATATCCATTTTCCTTTGTAATAATTTCACACAATATGAGGGATTTCCTACCCTCATTGTTATATCATCCATCCAATTACATTAACTACTTATTACATTAATTACTATAATCACTCATTATCAATTTACTCCTTTCATCCACATTTTTTATTTATCAATAAATAAAATTTTGTTTCTTGGTATTCAATTATATCTTTTAATAAACTCTTATATAGTTATGCTCTTTACAAAACATCTAAGGAATCTACTTATATTATGAACACTACTTTCTTATTATAATTTTTATAGTCTCATTTTTCATTCTTTATTTGAGAACCCACATTATTTTCTATAATTTCCTTCATTCCATTACATTAATACCATTTATCCATATTTTACGTGATCTGTGTATTTAATGAAATATTTTATAATGAATTCATAATCTCTATAAGATTTTTAAATCCTTTTATGAGTGATCATTATTAAATTTTATGATTTTATTCTCTTTATTATTGAAATATTATGAATGTTGGTGGTTATCAATCATAAACCATTCACCACCTCCTATCATTATGAAATTCATTGTTAATTAAAAAAATATTTTATATGTTTTCATATTTTACTAAATATTATTAACATCAAATAATAATAATGAATTTACCAACTATAATCAGCCAAATTTGATATCCCTATATTAATAATTATGATTTAATTCAATACATTTCTGACTAAACAAAATTCTCATTACATTATAGGGACTCTCAAATTAAAAAATTGTTTTAACAAATTTAAACTATTTACAATTAAAAAAATTATTTAGTTAATAAAAATAATCTTACTTTAACTCCCAAATATTTTCAAAATGATCTCAGCTAGGTTTCATTGGGTCCAGGATATTGATCTGGGTCCCGTAAAGTATTCTCCATCAAATTTTGGGGTCCCTCACACCCAAACATGAATGGGGATTTTTATCAAATTGGGGGATCCGCATTTCTCCGCCATGTTCATCCATGAAATTATTTTATCACACCTCCACCATATTAAACATTGATCATCCAATAGTTTGATTAGACAGCCTAGATCGGGTCACATTAGATTCCAACATCACATCCACTATCAAGAAAAATCCATTAAATCATTTATATTGAATATAAATTCTACATCCAATTCATTCTCCTCATCACGAATGGGTAAGGATGATGTGGTATTACCCATACCATCAGAGCCAAATAATCCAATGGTTCTACATCCCTGATATAGATCCACTGAGACCCCGTAGTCAAGGGTTGGAATGGTTCACATCTAGTAATGTTTTGAAAATCAAACAACTGGGCTTTGCCTCCCGCAAAAAAATCCTCCTTTTTAGACTTAATAAAATATGGTTGATGATGTTTTACTATTCAAAAATAATAACAAATTTCATACCATATTTAATTCAGACACTTCATTCTAGATCCCTCCTTTGTTTCCCAATGTTTAGTCACCATGTGCCCCAAAACATAGAGAGAATTGGAATAAAAAATAAACTGATTTCTATAAAATATTTACATATAATATGTTAATTATATATATTTCAAATGTATTAGGATCAAATCATTTAGGTCTTTCCAATGATATATAGTAAGTTTAATGAAATTTATAAACATGTTTCCAATATTGTCCATAAAAATTATCTATCTGATGACCTAAAATCTATTCATTGGATTTTTATGAATACAAATATAGTAGATTCTTTTTGTAACATGGAATAACATTCTGAAATTTCAATCTTTTATTCAATTATTTGATAATAAAATTAAAGTTGATATGTTAAATATTAAAATAATGGAGTATGATCAAACCATACCTGTTTTCATATTTATTCATTTATTTCTAACAAAAACCATATATTTGGTGGATTGCATCCATTTTCAATACATTTTCTATATAACATATATCTCCTAGAAAATATGAATTTATTTGGGGGATCTATATTAATTTTCATTCACAATGAATAATAACAAATATCATTTTTTTAATAAATCTTTAAAATGGTCTCACCACTATATTTCCCCAAAGGGACCATGACTGAAAATTAGTATATATATATATATATAATATTATAAACAATACATTTTAGATTCAATGACATAAAATATTTTCCAATTTGACACCCAAATTAAAGTAAATTTACAAATTCATCATTTTTAATCAAAAAATAATATTTTCATTGAAATTTTCCTATGGTGATCAACCATGAACCAAAATAAATTAATTTAAATTATAATTAATACTAATAAATCCATTAACACTTAATATGGAATTGAATTTCGGTCATAGGAAAACATATTTCATGTTTAAAACTCATACAATTATATAGACACAACAATAAAATTGTTCTTCTTAAAAAATAAAAGAACACAAAACTAACAACCTTATGTTTTCCATACCGAAATAATGAACCCTAAAATTTATTTTTAACCAAATAATGGATTTTAAATCAATTATATAGGTTGTTATCCAGAACTAATATAAAACCCCCTACAATTTTAAGAGAATTCATTCAAATTATGTTATCCATATTAAGCTATCCATCTAGAGGGGGAATTTTAGAACAAACTATGATTCCTTCTATTTATGAGATAATAATTTAATACACAAAAACATAAATCATAATTGATAATATCTATAACAATTATTGATCACATAGGTACTATAAAACAACTAACAAAACAATCTATTATAAAAAACTCAAACATTATAATTTAAGATAGTATAGATGGTATCATTCAAAATTGTGATTCTCACTCAATACATTCCATTACATATAATAAAAAAATTCTACCCAAATTTTAGAATTGAGTTCCCCTACTTAATAGAAAGGCTCATGGTTTCCATTACAATATATTTGATCACAACTTATCTATTCAAAAACATCCTCCTTTTATTTGTCATCAAAACTCAAATATCATTAATACTTGGTGAGGATATACTTGCTGAATTCAAATTATATTTTTTCACCCAAGGGTCAGAAGTAATTTGGAAATCCCTAACAAAAATTTATCCTTAATTGGCCAAGATAACTAGTAATTGAAATTACAGAAGATCATAACCGTAGGATATCATAATATCAAATCACCCTTTCAACATTACATTAAAAATTCATCCCCCACTTCTACAATTTCATGAAATAAACATGCCTCTATACAAATATTTTAATTGAAATATTTGTATATATGTTACAATTCTAACTGTTTAGGCTGACCATTGGTATAGATTTATTGGAAGTACTCTATATAAAATACTTTTTGCGAACTTTTGGTATTGGGTATGGTATACCAATGATTTTATGAAATTGTTGTTATAATTTTTCATAATATGATGTGTGTATACTCACATCCCCTATAACCCATAATTCATATCTACCGTGAATTAAATCCTACCCTCCCTTTTATCCAGAGATATCCCCTTAATCAATGGTTTTTTATTCCCTTATTCTTCAACATCAGATTGGTTAGTTCCAAATTCATCATTTATTGTACTAAGAATCAGTTTCATTTGAATCTTGGAATAAAACACTAACTAGAATCTAGATTGGTCTGGAATTTTCTTTATTCATTGAAACTATGTTCATTTAGATTATATTTTTTAAATTATTTAAAAATAAATTTGATCATAGTTGATGTATTTTTTAAATTTAGTTACAATCAACCTCTACGTAAATCAAGTAACAAAAAATATTATTTATTTGTGTAATATCTATTACGTTATCATGTTATCTATTATTATCATAATTTTTTTGCAAATTTCATAAATAATTAAGAAAATATTTATTTAGTTATTCTATTTTAATTATTTAATGATCCAATGTTATGAATATTTAATTTCAATTTATTATAGTTTGAATTTATTGAATAATCATCCTGGTAAATAATGAAATTTTATTTAATAGTAACTCAAATCCACTACATAATATAATAGTATATATTATATATTTTTTACTTTATGTCTTATATATTTTTTGTTTACTACTAGTATACATTGATTATAGTATATGTTTTTTCATATATTTTGTTTACATAGAAATGTAACGACCCAAAATTTAATTAATGGAAATTCCTCTTAATCTAATTAAATGTCTCATTAGGTAAAATGTTTATATAAAATTTTAACTTCAATGGTTTTATGTTTTTGGATTTCAAAATATCATTAATAATTCTGACAGTTGCTAATATATTCATAGAATAATAATCACATGATTAGAATAAATATAGGACTTTAACAAATCCAATTTGCTCAGACAATGGAAGTGATGGCCTCATCTAGTAGAAATGACCCCATAAGAATCGCATTTTTCAGAGCATGGAATGGAGGTTGTGTCTTTTGGCTTTGATCTTGACTAAGACCAAGCTGAGCTTGAATACGTTAAGCTCGAATGGAACCGCCAAGGAGAGAAGTGAATGTTGATAGAGATTCCCACCCGAGTAATGTTATCTGAGCCACCCCAAGAGTATGTCACCATCACACACCTTAATATTCAGTCTTATGTGAGTTTTATAAATGTTTATATAACAATACCCTCTCTCTATGAATATATACATTATTTTTTTATAAAAAATGTGCATTCATTTTATTATTATTACTTTGTAAATAATTTTCAAAAAAAAATAGTATTTTTAGTTATTTATCAACTAAGAAATATATTTTGATTAATTAATGGAATTTTGATTTAAATATTATTTTATTTAAATATTTGTATTATTATTAATTTAATATTTATTAAATATAAATTATCATATAATTTTATGATTGCAATTGTAATTTTTATTAAGGTTTGAAAGATGTTTTTGACAAAACCCAAGAATTTTCGATAAATATAGGTTTTTAATTTAAAAGTAAAAATTTACATATTTATAAAATAATTTAGATAAAATAAATATTATTTTTAGAATCAAGATTTCTAAATTATCCAACTGTGAATTTTTCTTAATTTTCTGAGACAGTCAAATTTTTTGCTAAAAATTAAATACTGTTTAAATATATATTGTGTTTTATGAAAGCATAATGACCCAATAGTGATGTAATAAAATACTATAAAAATTATGTTTGGAGAGTATATTTTTTACTATTAATATAATATGATTTTGGGTTTTATTGATTTATATTACAATGATTTAGTGGACCATTCAAGTCTAATAAAACATTTTTTCTTTTTAAATTGTTTTCCTAAAGAGAGTGACTCACCTCCAAATAAGAAAACCTATTATTTTAAAAATTTATCCCATTAAAATTATAAAATATTGTTTTCCAATCCCCTTTGGAAAAAAACCATGGGGAAACACCATGGGCTGGCTTGTGGTTTTGATTAGTTTAATTTGAGGTGTCCCAAACCTAAATAATAAATAATTTCGTCTCCTTTCCTATATAATCCCACCCTATCTCCAACATTCTCTTCACTCAAAGCCTTTTGAGTTCATAAAACCTCTCATCTCCCATATCTATAATACTCCAAAGGTTCTCCATGCTCCCAATAAGCCTCTCTCAAGCCTCTCTCAAGTCCTTGGAAGCACACTTCCATGTAAGGGTTTTCCTCCTTTCTCATTTTTGTCCAATTTTATTTAAGTTGTTATGCCCATTTAATTTCAATTATAAATGTTGGGGTATGATTTCACAACACCCCATACATACCCCTTTATGTTTGAATGATGGTATACACCTTTTTCATTCATTAGTTTCCTCCCATGTACACCTGTTACTATACCGAAATTCCGAACGGAATTTCTCTCTCCTCATTTACATTAAATAAATTCTTTTGTATCATGAATCTAAATTCCATTACAATTGTTAGTAAATGTATCTATATGAACCCCATTAATTTAAATTAAATTTACATATGATGAGACACCCATATCCGTCACATCAATGATTTTAATGAATCCTTAGGTCACGTTGTTGTGCAGTAGAAATTACACGACATTTTTTCAAGCCATGATCATTGTGTAGTGAATACCATAACCATTTATCTATCAAGTTTATTCACCATTATTCACATTTACTTATTTATTATATAGTTTCATGTATTAATTCCACATTCCTTTATCTTGGAATAACTTATTGTGTTTAATGGATCCATGTTTTAAGATCCATGTGGCACTCTTATGCGTGAAGTGAAATGTTTAAGAAGGGTGTGCCCTGTTAGCGCTCCAATGCATTGAGTAATGTTTAATAACATGATACATCATATGAAATGGGTGTTGACTCATTCTAATTAATTTTCAACAAGGTTTTACTCGTGCTTCATGTGCAATGAGGAGTTACTCTTGCTCCATGTGCAATGAGCCTTGGCTCATGCTAATTCCATGGAATGTGTTGTTGCAACATTTCCATGTTATGATTATCATGCCTTATCATGCCTTTATGTTCATGTTTATCTCGAGCTCCATTTATATTCCTATTGTTTAACATGTATTGTATTCCTCATTTTATTATATGTGTATTCCCTTACTAGGCTTTACAGCTCACCCTTTTCTTATGCATGTCTTCAGGTTATCCCATGCAATTATAAGTATGAGGGACTGTAGTGGTAATGTAAAGGAATTTTTCAATAAAGATGTTGTATTTAATGTTTTAAGTGGTTATGTAATGATTCTAAGACCAAAATAAACTAGACCGCTCAATCTTTCAGGTTGTATCAAGTGCAATTTATGTAATAAATCATTTTTAAGTGTGAAATAAAGTGCAGGGTTTTTATAAGAAGGTAGTATAGTTTAAAATTATTATATGATATTAATGATAAAATTATACTTCTACAGTTATAATATCATGTACAAATTCTTTATACCCATTTTATATGGAAGATGAAAATGTTTTTAGTGTGTACGGTGGATTACTTCCTCGCGAAGCGATGTGATTCTTTTTTATCTTATTCTTTACATGGAAGGAAATAAGGATTAATTTTATGTTTACCTAAGATATAAATGGATTATTAATCAATATAGAACATAAACTTATTTTAATCATTACTACTTTACCATATATTTAATAAATGATATTGTGACTCGTGTGTACGGTGGACTACCACTAAATGA
The DNA here is from genome assembly GCA_963277665.1 of Viscum album. Taxonomy (NCBI): domain Eukaryota; kingdom Viridiplantae; phylum Streptophyta; class Magnoliopsida; order Santalales; family Viscaceae; genus Viscum; species Viscum album. Next base: position 479,826,237 of record OY728133.1, on the reverse strand, counting down.
AGGGATGTGATTTATTTTGTAACCACATCACATGAATGATATATATAAGCGTATTTAATTATTTAATATGATATTTATTATCACCAAATAAATATAAAATAACACTTATCTAATTTTCAACATGAAAAATTCAAAAATGGTAACTATAGATGCCAAAAAAGTCCGTAACTCCCAGAGGAAGTTTCGAAATGACGAAGCGAAGTCATATTTGGAATCAGAGGCCGAATCTGGAGGCCCGGGAAGTGGTGCATGAAATAAATGAGAATCCGCGCGAAATATTGATGTTCGCGTGAAAAATCCCCAGGATTCACGCAATCTAGCCGATGAGGCGCGCAATATTTGCACGCCCAGGTTCTTCATGGTGAGATTTTGCGCGCCGAGGGCTCCTGGCGCAGAAGATTTCCCGCGCTGTCTAGATTCTGTGCCGGCCGATGCCAATAAATAGAAGGAGACCCCAAATGGTTTGGGGGTTTCGGAATTTGGATCGACTATCGGGTGAGAAATTCGACTCCCCCCGTGCAGAAGATGACTTCCAGGTAATTCCCCTTTTCACGCAACCTTCCCCCGGGGTTCGCCTTTGCGCGCAACACCACCGGCCTCAGTGAATTTGCCCCCTCCTCCGGGTTCTTTCCTTGCACGCAATCCATGTCCAGTGCGCGCAATCCCCTTCCATGTGCGCAATACCTTGCGCGCAATTCCCTCTCCGTGCCCAGTTCCCTTGCTCTAATTGCGCGCCATCCCGTTGTTTTGTGTGCAAACCTTCTCTTTGTGCTCAAAACCTAGGTCCTTCACCTTGACACCCCTTGGCTGCCTCTCTGCGCCGGCACCGGATGCATCCCCTGCCGGGCATGCACTCCATGCGTTGTTTTCCCATACGGCCTTCCAAGCTCGTGCGAAGTAACCTCAAGGTCCCTTGGGCAGTGTTTCCCATTGCGTTTCTTTTCCTTATGCTTCTCTGCATAGGCACGCTAACAGCTATTGCTTCTTCACATAGCCACGCTAACGTGGACCCCTCAATGGTTCGCCCTGCGGCCCCCCTTTATTACAGTATTGCCGATGCCTTCCCTCCCACAAGGGGTAGAGGGCGTTGGGCATGTAAGCCCTAGGGTTGTGGAGTGAACCCACCTCCTCTAAGCTGCAGGATGTTAAACTTCTAAGCACCTCATTCTTAACACATGACGTTATACTGTGGTCTGACCCCGTGCTTTGCATGCAGGGTCCCCCCAGCTCGGGCATTCATTACGCCCACTCGTCTCCACGGGAATGGACTCTTCCTTACATGGAATGAGATCCTCCTTGTCGGAGTGGCGTTTGTCCACAGGGGAAGGGCCGCCACAGAGCGTAAGCCCCTAGCCTCTCAATGGATGATTGCACCCGTGCATCTCTATACTTCCCCCTTCCAAGGCCAGTGGAGTCCCTTTCCCACTGCGCTTTGTCGCACCACGGGCCTCCACCCGGGAGTAATCCCCGACACCAAGGGCCGCCAACCACGCGTAAGCCCCTGTTTCCTCTTTGGGCCGCTCAACACGTAAGCCCAATTCCGCTTCTCACGGACGCACCCTTTGCGACGTGATCGTCTGGTCCCTGCTGCCTCTTGTTTCTGACACCGAGCATGACTCACGTGGGCTTAGAGAGAGCGTTGACAATGAAACCCTATTTTTCTCCACCTCAGAGCATAAGCCCCATCCCTGCGAACTACATGGACTTTGATCTGTGCTAACGCATGGTACGTAGGAAGCTTCTACGAGGTTCAAGCCCACCACCCGGTCGTCTCGACCTCTCCACGTCGGTTTCCTGACCACCATGGGCCGCCTCAGAGCGTAATCCCTATATCCCTCATCCCGCATGACGTTAAATTGTATTTCTTCCCACATGACGTTAAACTGTATTTCGTCCCGCATGACGTTAAACTGTATTTCGTCCCACATGACGTTAAACTGTATGTCGTCCCGCATGACGTTAAACTGTATCCCGTCTCGCATGACGTTAAACAGTATCCTGTCCCGCATGACGTTAAACTGTATTCCCCCTCTTGGGCCATCTCAGAGCGGAAGCCCCATGTCTCACACCCACGTCTCATCCTAACTTCTCCCCTGAGCCCACGTTCCTTGGGAAGATCATGCCCTATCCCGGATATCATACTTCCTCCAAGATCCAATCCATGCATTCATTCTCATGGGTCGCCTCTCCAGGTGACCCACTGTACCACCGAACTACGCGGACATTGATTCCCTACCATGGGATACGTAGGAAGCCTCTACGAGGTTCAAGCCCGTCACTCCACCATCCATCTTGATCCTTACCCGGGCCGCCACATCCCGGTGAGATCATACCACCCCATCACACTCCATGACATCTGGGAAGCCACCCACATGCTAGCCCCAACATCGGTGTTCCCCCTAGGGGTCCTTCAACCTGGTCCGTCTCCACAAAACGTTAAACTCACGACTTATCTTGTGTTGAACATGGGAAGATGAGGAAAACCTCATATGGTACACATTCCATGCGTTTGATGTGGGATGCCTCGGGCTTCCGCACCCTGGAGAAGCCCTATGATAAGGGACAGAAGAGAGACATGCCAATGACACCCCAACGTGACCATTCTCCTCACCGAAGGTTGCTGCCCCGATAAGACCCCTTGGAGCGTCTCGACGGAAGCAGCGTAATTAACTGGTGTCCATGTTGATATGGCGCCGGGAATGAGTTTCACGAACCCGTCTTAAATCTATGAGGGAGACCCAGACTAAGTGACGAGCTCCGAGGAAGAATCCACGGAAGTAAGAACTGACATCCCATCATCCCGATTTCGATCAAGGAGCAGACATCCCTGAACAAGGAACAGATGTCACCTGCCTTTGGAAAGCGGGAATGTGGGGTAACAAGCAGCGCATCCTTCCCACAGATGGATGTCCGCGCCCCGGCGAAAGCATCAGAAACAAAATAATGGTGATCCCAACCTAAAGCTCTTCTCCTCAATATGGGGAATGGTAGCGGTTAGGGTGCCGGAAGATTATCATGTCACCTGGTCCGGGTAACCCTCACCAGGACGTGAAACCCACCAGGGGTCGAGGCCGTCAGGGTGCTGACCACTCCATTCTGTGACATCATCAGTGTGGATCCCTCTCGCTGAACACGGAAGACGGAATGACGATGGGATTTGGTTTTTGATCTCTTTTTCTGTTGATGCTAACGGGTTCATCTCCCTTCTTCCAAGAATCAGATCACTACATTCGGAGCTCGATCGCCACCTGCCCACCGGCGTAGGGGCAGGGGAAGTACTGACGTGGCTACCCCGCGTGGTCCCACCTTTTCCACAGTCACTTCAACTTCGGCCGCCGTAGCATCCGGGCGCTCACGCCCCCTCTCCCCGTCAGAAATCATCCAACATAGGGTGATTAATGACTTGGTTCGTAGGTACGAAGAGGAAGGTATCATCCCCACCAGGGGTATGGCCTATTTGGATCTAGAGGTGGCTGCGACTCACCACCATCGCCGCCCCCGAGGGCCGCGCAGGGAGCCTCTGCTTCCCACTCCGACGTTCAATTGCTTCGGGAGCCTATCCCTGGAGCGCCTTGACACATCCCTCCCCTATGACAATGAGGTGGGGGATGTCCGGGTCCACCCGATCGGAGACCCGTCACAGGGGTAAGTAGCAAGAACCCCCACCAGGTTGCGTCGACGTCGCCACCTGACTCCCTGAGCCGAGGAGCAGGCAATCTTCATGCCTGCACCACCGGCACCGACCCATCTGACCCGAAACCAGCATCGGGTGCGAGCGGAATAGAATTCCCATCCTGGGGAACCAACATCATCAACCACTGTGGCCCGATCCACTGCTGACTCCTGGTACCAGACCCCCACACACGTTGAGCAGGGGAAGCCACAAGCCCGACTGGGATCGAAACCTCGACCGCCCTGCAGGCAAGTTGGGTCGAATCTTCTGGTCGTGGGCACTGGCAATGGCCACCGCGGACCAATCCGCGGTAGTTCCACCCACCATGAATGCTAATTCAGTGCCACTAATCTAGAAAGCCGAAGTATTCTTCGCGATGGATATGATCCGGTCGTGACTCATTCCTGCACCCACTGCATCGAGTATGAAGTCACTCCCCCTACATCCGACCATGAGTATGGATTCGTTGAATATCCGGTCGCTCACTCGCATGGAGGTCCTCCCCATGTCCCTTTCGACATCTGTCCCGGTGCTTCTCGCACCCCGGCCATCAGTACCCATGGCCCCAGCTCTATTGCGGCCAGGGGACTCCTTGATAGAAGTCATCCTTACCCTAAGGATCCACCCAGCGGTAGGAAGGCCAGGTGTTGTCATCGTAAGGGGAATTTCATGGGAGTCCGGATGGAAATTAGACCATTCCGTTTCTCAGATTCTGAGGTAGAGTACGACTCGACAATGGAACCTTCCCCCCAACCCTTTGAGTTGAGGGCAGGGATGGGGACGCTGCGTGTCAGTCTCATACTCCCTGAATGCAAGATCCGTATGATTCCCTCCTCCTTCCGAAGGTATATCCAGGAGGACAAGGACTTGGCATACCCCCCGGGGTCAAACCTGCAGTTGCCACTGGCCTCCCCGGAAGCGCCTTCCGCCCTTTTCAAGGAGGGTGGGGAACTTTTCTGGGGGCCGACGGAAGATTCGCGAAGTGACACACCCCCATCAAGCACTGACGCTGTGATAGGAGTCCCATTCACCAGCCCATCCTATCGCGACGTGGCATCCAGGGCACTGCAACCCCTGGAGGATGACTCAGGGATCGGCGGCCAGTTGGCCTGTTCGTCGTATTCCCTGCCGGCCAGCCCACCGGCCAGGCGGCCTTCCTCGACGCCATTTCCAGTTCCCTAACTATCCTCGGTGGATGAGAAGAGGCAGCAAGTTCCAGACCCCAAACCAGAGTCACGTAGCTTCTGGACCGTTCTTACAGCGGGCCACTTCCATGAGAAGTTTTGGCCAGTCAGAGAATTGGATTTTGATGTGCCAGAGTCACTCACCCCGAGAGAGTTTGAATGCTTCCAAAAGACCCTTCGGGTGACTCACTCCCGCCTTCAATATCAGCTAGTGCCTTATCCCGGGAGCCAAGCGCATCACGAGGATATCGGTGAGCAGTGTCGTCGGGTCGACCTAGCAGCACTCCCTACGATTTGGAACCCCGAGTCATTAGGCCACCACGGGGCCCTCCAGCAACAATTCATCCAATGTTTTCAAGTAATCAGAAAAGTTATTGAGGAATCCACCCCCCACGTGCACGTCTGCGGATGGGGGATGTACGCTGATCTTATTTTCTGTGTGATCCGCCGACAGCCCGATTCACTGGGCGGCCCTGAGGGAACGTCGCCAAGGGCAGTGGAAGTCAACATGGATGACCTTTCAGATGAGGGAAACAGTGTGAAGCCCCTCTAAGGGGATTCACCCCCTAAGGAAAAGCCGCTACTGGACCCATCTGGGATGATTACTCGCCAACAGAGGAGCATCCTAGGTCTCTATGTACCCACGGAGGCACTGACACTGAGCCGAAACATCGGCAAGGGTAAAGAGCCCGTCGGGTCTATCAAACTCGCTGACCCATCTGCCTCGGTGCAGAAGGCAGACGAAGATCCCGAGAAGGCCACGCTACTCCAACACCTTTCTGAGTAAAAGAGGCTGGTTGATGAGCTCGTGGCCGAATGCATTGCAGGGCGGCGGCCTGACTATGGTAACCCTAGACCAGGACAGCAGGGGCAGGAGCATCTACCCCTTTCCTTGATTCCCCCAGGCAATCGTGACCATGTTGTGTTCACCGACAGGGGAGACGCTGGAACCCATGGCAAGAGGGCACGATATGTTTCGCCGAACCCCCCAAGTGGTGGGACCACTTGGGGGACCCTGATCGGTTCCCTCCCACCGCCCTAAGAGTCGCTCTTCCAGCCACCCTGCGAGCTGCTAAGCATGACTATCATATCGATGAGCCTGGAAATGTGCTCGTGGTTGGAGATCCCCGTCAGGACAAGAATCCACATCCGGATGATCTGATGGAAGTACTCATCACCCACTTGGAGGCCCTGGAAACTTAGCAGGTGGTAATCCCACCAGACGACAAGCCATACCCAGCATGGGTGGATGATATGCCGGCCCCCCGTTATTTGGGAATCCCACTTTAGCCCCCTTCAACGGGACCGGAGACCCTTCATAACACTTGGCCCACTTCAACTCGAGGTGCGGGGTGATGTTAGGGACTCCGGCGCAGCAGGAGGCTGCCAAGCTCAGTTGCTTCGTTCGGACACTGGAAGGGCCAGCATTGGTCTGGTACAGCCAGCTCCCTGTTGGATCTGTGACTAGCTGGGAGAACCTTCACTGGAAATTCCTCTACCAGTTTAGTTCCACAACCCGGAAGACGAACATTGAAGACCTCTTCAGGTGCAAACAAAGGCCTGATGAGCGAGTCGCGGACTTTGTCGCCCGGTGGAAGGGGCTCACTTACTCCATTGACATGCCACTGACTCAGGAGCAATTGCTGACGATGTGTGTAGGGAACGTCAAGGCAGAGTTGTTTCCTTCTCTGATCACATAGAATTACACCGGAGGGTTCCGAGAATCCTCGGACAAGGCTCAGTGCCTCGAAGAAGTCATGTAATAGGCTGGTCAGGCACGCCTACTGCCTCCTGTAATCTCTGCAAGGAGAGCCTCCAGAGCCGAGCTCACTGCTGTAGCCCATATAGAGGCCCCCAGACAGCTAGAGTTGCTGCTAGTAAGGCCAGATCAGTAGGGTCATAGGGGTCCACCCTCACAGGCACCGCCTCCGGCCCAGCATCGAACGCCTCAAAATCGGCAGGCGCCTCCGCGTAACGCACCGCCACCACCTAGGCAAGATAATCTGGCTCCGCCTCCTAGGTCTGATCCTCCGGCCCCTGGTCATGGTCATCCCCCAAGATCCCCATTTTTAGATAGAATGAATCTGACTTACTCGTTTGGAGAGGCCTAGGTCCCCAGTTATTTCTGTAGCGCCTTAGAGCAGAGGATCATGCGGCTGCCTGAGTGACAGAATCCAGAAGAGGCATGTCTCACTAATCACCCTAACTACTGCCCATAACACCGGATCCTAGGACACACCATCCAGCAATTCTATGTGTTCAAGGACTTTCTCCAAGACCAGATTAACAAAAACATAGTCAGGTTGGGCCCAGCCCTGGCACAGGTGGCAGGTGTCTTCGTGAGATCAGATGGCAGCAGTGACAACGGGGATGAGTGGGAACAGGTTTCCGACCATGGGTCCCTGATGTATGTTGACTGGATGGCCCGCAAGATGGTCTCCCATGCCTATGGCATCATCCGTGCCTGCCTCAGTCATCCAGAGCTTTCGGAGTCTGTGAGCGCCGCTTTGGCATCGTCGTCCCAGCCTACCTCTTCCCAGAAGAGCAAGCGACGGCGCAAGAAGAAATAACGCACCTTGCCATTGTCGTCATCTTCCCGCACGCTTGGTGATTTCATGCCCCCAGAAATGGGGATCCCTCCGAGACCTCGTCCGGTAGTGGATGACTTCTCAAGTGAATGCCAGGGGTACGCTTCGGTGAACACCGTAGAGTTGGTAAATCCCTTTTTGACTCCCGACGATGAGGAACGCCAGGTGGACCTCCCAACATCCCCAGTCGTCGCCAACATCGACGGAGCTGTGGCTACGTGAATTGTTGTGGCATGGCAGTCATCACCTCCAGTCAGGTCGTGCACGCTACCAAAACCAGGCAGCAAGCCCGGTACAGAGACCAGCACTCGCGGCTCCCTCTCCTGGTGTCAACAGGTTCGCTTCCACCACCGTCTGTGTTCCTGGATCGGGAGGAACCGCCTCATCTGTGTCACAACCAGCCATGCCCTTCCACCGGCCGACTACGGCCGTCTGGTCCTAGCACGACAGCCACCCCCCGGGCCTCGGCTAGTGAACAGCAGGACGTGCCTAGTACCAGTCAGTCACCGGTCCCGCCAGCAGGGCCCGTCATGCCCCCAATCGCAGAGCGACCTCCTGTAAGAAGAAGCTCATGTTTGGCTCGAAAGTAGGATGTTCTGAATCATCTGGCCGGCATTCTGGAAAGGCTTTCCATCTTTGAGGCCCTTCGCCTGTTGTTTGAAATGCATGAGGTGCTCGCCGAGGCTCTAAGGAGCCCCCTCCAGTTTGAAACAGAGGAAGCGGCCACATAAGCCTTCCACACCAAGGTGATTGAAGATGTCGAATGTCAGGCGGTTATCTCATTTTCTGGTGAAGATGAAGACCTTCCCATACAGGGGCACATCCTCCCACTATACATCACTAGCCAGTTCAATGGCGTGGAAGTCTGTCGCTGTCTTGTCGACACGGGTTCCGGGATTAACTTGATCCCAACTTGGACACTCCGAAAACTGGGGTTGTCTGAGAATGATTTAACTCCCTCCGACCTCAGAATCCATGGGTATGATAGGACTGAACAAATTCCACTCGGCAAGATTCGACTGAAGACCCAGTTCTGTGGCCTAATTTCCAATACTGAATTCATGGTTGTCTCTCAGGACACCGCCTACAACGCGTTGATGGGCAGGCCGTGGCTCCACCTTCACGCAGTGGTCCCCTAATCATACCATCAGTGCCTCAAATACTCCCTTAAGGGTCGAGTGGGCGTGATCCAAGGAGATGCGCCTCTGTTTGCCTCTTGTGAAGCCCGTTACCTAGACGCTGACTATTACAAGAGCAAGGAAAAGCAGATCCTGGCAGGTGAGGTCGAGCCCGTCGCTATCATGATTGATACCTGGGCAGGTTTGGATGATGCATATGTCTTCCCAATCCATTGATTGGAGGCCACGACCCCCGATATCGGAGAGTGCTTTGTTGTCTCGGGTACCAGAGGAAGGCATATTTCCGGGTCTATGCGATGGTGAGAAATCACCTCATACTCTTACACCAACCAGGCTCAGGTGATCCCCGAGCCTCCTACCCCTATACGATATCGGGAAGTTGGGATCATGGAAACGACAGTACGTCGTACGTGTCTGTTTCACCGGTCCGGAATCAACCAACTCAAGCCAACACGTCACTACTACTTTGATGTCGTAAAGTGTGGCCCCTTGGGCCGAAGGCCATATGGGATTGGATCAACTTCCTTCGTCGCCATGGTCTCCGCGGTGCATGAGTCTCTCGTCGTGGTGACCTCCACCGCCCAAGCCAGTCCAAGCTCCCCATCAGTGTCTAGCCGCCCTGAAGCGGCTTCCCCCACGGATGATCTTTCCACAAGCGGAGAGGAGGAAATGGAATATGCTCCTCCTACCTTTGAGGAGGGCGTCTCCACCATGGTCGACGAGTTAGTGTAGGTGAACCTCGGTAGTGAGGGGGACCCAAGACCCACATTGGTCATCACGGCTATGCCCCCCGAGGAACGACAAAAGTACATAGACTTCCTTAGACAGCACTGTGATGTGTTTTCCTGGAGTTATGATGAGATGCTGGGACTAGATCCCCAGGTAGCCATCCACCGCCTTGGCCTCCTAGCAAACCATCGCGGGTTCAAGCAACCTCCCAGAAAAATTCACCCCTCTCATGGTGCCATGGTTGAGGCCGATGTTGATAAGTTCATCAGGGCCAACTTTGTCAAGGAAGTCCAGTACCCCAGGTGTCTAGCCAACATTGTGCAAGTCAGGAAAAAGAATTGGTAGATCAGGGTCTTCATTGACTTCCTGCAATATTAATCTCCAATTTCCAAAGGATGACTTTCCCCTTCTTGTGACAGAGCTGTTGATCGATGCAATGGCCGGTTTCCAAGCCCTCTCTTTCATGGATGGGTAATCCGAGTATAACCAGATCTGGAAGGCCCCAGAGAATGAAGATTTCACTACCTTCAGGGCCCCACAGGGTACATTCTGCTACCGGGTTATGCCCTTCAGCATGAAGAATGCGGGTGCCACCTATCAACGGGCTATGCACCGCATATTCAAGCCGATCCTCGGGACACTGGTGGAGTGCTACGTAGACGACCTAGTGGATAAATCTCGTCAGCGCCAGGACCATCTCAAAGACCTTGATAAAGTGTTCAGCTTCCTCTGTTCTCGCCACCTGAAGATGAACCCATTGAAGTGTGCCTTCGGGGTCACCTTCTGAAAGTTTCATGGATTCATTGTTAGGTATCGAGGCATCGAGATAGACCCAGATAAGATCAAGGACATCAGTAAGATGCCTCCCCCAAGTAATATTCGGGAGCTTCGAGGCCACCAAGGTCACTTAGACTATATACGCCGATTCATTGCGAATCTGGCCAGCAAGTGTAATCCCTTTTCTCGGCTCATGAAGAAAGGATCCACCTATGGGTGGGACGAAGAGTGTCAGATTGCTTTTGAGGAAATCAAGAAGTATCTACTTCAACCTCTGGACCTGATGCCACCCGTTCCCGGAAAGCCGTTGGTCCTTTACGTGACCGCCCTGGAACGATCCCTAGGCCCCCTTCTCACGCATAAGAACAACGAGGGAACAGAGAATAGCCTCTACTACCTTAGCCGCATGCTCCTCGACGCGGAAATTAGATATTCTCCCATCGAGAAGAGTTACCTGGAGCTCGTATTTTCCATACAGAAATTGTGGCACTACTTGCAGCACCACGAGGTACAGCCGGTCTCCTGGGTAGACACGTTGAAATACATCCTGAACTGACCTATGTTGAACGGTCGATTGGTGCGCTGGGCGGTGATCCTCCAGCAGTTCGACATCAGGTTCGTACCATAGAAGGTCGTCAAAGGACAGGTGTTGGCAGACTTCTTAACTACCCACCCGACCTTTGCGAACCAGCCATTGGGTCTTGGCGTTCCGGATTAGGCAATCCTCTCAGTCGATCACGACATCCCATGCTGGCAGATGCACTTTGACGGCGCCTCCCGAAGCCCCACCGGTAGAAGGCTCAACGATCCTTGTCTTAACAGGGTGGGCTTGGGTATCGTCTTCATCACCCCGAAGCAATCCGTTCTTCCAAATTCATTCCTATTGTCAGAAGGATGCACCAACAATGAGGCAGCATGTCATTCCCTCATCACTGGCCTCGATTTGGATCTCGAGGTTAACGTACCCCATCTGTATGTAAAAGGGGACTCTGAGCTAGTCATCAAGTAGGTCAATGGTGACTATGCTATCAGGAAGCCAGAACTCATGTTGTTGCTTGATTGCACCCTCCATCTAATGGGTATGTTCCCCCCCGAATAGATGTCGTTCACATTCCCCGGTCACAGAACAGTCGAGCAGATGCTTTGGCCAGCATGGCCGCATCACTTGCAGAGCCCGAACAGGATGACCTAATCATCCACGTGGCCCACCGGAGAGTCATTTCTCCTGTTATTCCAGAGGGCGATCATGGCCCACGAGTGAACCATCTCACTGCTGGTGCCCCTACATCAGGACTCCCAGGGGCTTCAGGTGTGGTGATCGAGACAGTTCCGGATTAGAGGATCCCCTTGGTTGAATATCTCCGGCACGACAATCTTACACTGGACCGATCAGAGCGAGAATGAATCTGATGCCACGTGCCGCAGTTCACCCTTCAAAGCGGTCCCAGCCATGATCAGCTCCTTTAAAGGCACGGTTTTAATGGTGTTCTCCTCCATTGTCTTCAAGGATTCGAGATCCCACAGTTCATGCAAGAAGTTCATGCTGGTTCCTGCGGCGCCCACCAGGCCAGGTCGCAGTTGTCTCACCAGATTCAGAGGCTCGGATACTTTTGGCCCTCCATGATCCACGAATGCATCGAGTATGGCAAGAGGTGTCATGAGTTCCATGTTCATGCTAACTTTGTGCATCGACCACTGGATCCTCTCCATTCTTCCAAATATTCTTGGCCCTTTGCAGTCTGGGGGTTGGATGTCATAGGGCCTTACCCGCCGGCGACGGCCCTCCAGTGCCGGTTCATCTTAACCGCTATGGATTTCTTCTCAAAGTGGGCAGAGGCAATCCCGCTCAGGGAAGTCAAGGCTTGTTCTATCGCTAACTTTGTGAGCTCCAATATCATCTACCGGTTTGGAGTACCTCACTCTATCCTCACAGATAACAAAATCAACTTCCAAGCGGCCGGGCTGAAGAAATTGTATGCCAAGTACAAAATTCTCTCTAACCACACCTCCCGCTATCATGCGCAGGCGAATGGACAGATTGAGGCGTTTAACCAAACCCTCTCTAACATTCTACAAAAAATGGTTGGTCAGAATAAGAAAATTTGGCCGGACAAGCTCCCCAACACCCTCTGGGATTATAGTACAATGACTCGTAACTCCACCCAGGTGACTCCGTATTCCCTGGTATACGGAGTTGAGGCTGTCCTACCCATCGATATCCAACTACCCTCATTTCTCACGGTAGTCTACAACCAGCAAGCGCCAGATAGAGTTGACGAAATCCATCAAGCCGAATTGGAAGCGCTGGACAGAAGTAGGCTTCGCGCTTTACATAACGTGGAAAGGCATCAGAGCATGATGGCTCAAGCTTTCAATAAAGAGGTTCGCCTCTGCTCCTTCCTACAAGGTGACCTGGTGCTGGCTCTCAGAGCGCCAATGATTCTCGGCAGGAAACCACCAAAGTTGGAACCCAAGTGGGAGGGGCCTTTTATTGTCCATAAGGTCTTTCCCAATGGCGCGTATTCCCTGGTGACTATGGATGGTGAGCGTGTCACTCCTCCCACCAACGCTAGGTTCCTCAAACTGTATTTTTCCTGAGCGCACCTGGTCCGAGTTCTAAGACCTAAAACTATGATCCGTATTTTGTCCTAAATGACGTTAAACTATGTTTCAAGAACTACGTGCAGCTTGACTCTCATCCTAATGAGATACGTATGAACGCCCAGAAATTTCATCTTGGGTCTATCCCCATGGATTACCAAACTATGTCCTTTTCCTGGTTCGAGTTCTAAGACCAAAAACTAAGATCCTCTTATGGTCCTGCATGACCTTAAACTACACCCGGTCCAGCATGACCTTAGACTGCATTTTTCCCTACATTTGGGATCTATGGTCCTATACTACCTTAAACTGTATGGTCCTACACGACCTTAAACTGCACCCGGTCCAGCATGACCTTAGACTGCATTTTGCCCTACATTTGGGCTCTATGGTCCTATACGACATTAAACTGTATGGTCATGCGCGACCTTAAACTAAACATGGTCTATCATGACCTTAAACTGCATTTTTTCCTACATTTGGGCTCTATGGTCCTATACGACCTTAAACTGTATGGTCCCGCACGACCTTAAACTGCACCGGTTCCGAGTTCTAAGACCTAAAACTAAGATCCGTATTTCATCCTATATGACGTTAAACTGTGTTTCAAGATCTACATCTAGCTTGATTCCCATCTTAATGGGATATGTAGGAATGCACAGACCTTTCGTCTTTGGGTCCATCTTGAGGTCTGTTGTCGCGTCTGTCTCGCTTTTGGGACCTTGATCATAGGATCGCGTGGCGTGCAATGGTATCATGTCCTCATTCACGTCAGGTTTGCAATAGTTGCACCACACGCACCTTGTCCTCAAGATTATCCCTCCTACGTCATGTTCCCCAAGACATTAAATGGCGTCGTCAAGAACTACGTACGGCTTGATTCCCATCCTTATGGGATGCGTAGGACAACCTGAACACCTAGATGTCAGGTCCAGCCCCATATCTTAGGAGATCCCATGATCTCCCGGTTGCCATGGTGTTTGGCATTATGCCCCCCCCCCCTTTCCTGGGGATCCGCCATCTTTTGGATGATCTCAGAATGAGCCCTTTGACTCTTTCTAGTGTTCTGCTAATGTGTTCAGAGTACTCTGGTCTAGGACCTGGAGGCAAGTTCCATCCACTTGCCATGATTCGTCTTCCCCTTCATTCGGGCCCCCATCATCCCTCACACCCAGAGGGACCCCCAAGAATGGCCTGGATACAATGCCCAAGGGCTATCCTACCATCACGGGCCAACGCCCCAGTGGGTTTCAGACAAAAAATTGATACAAATACCGCATTGCGAATATGGTCAGCGGTTAATGCTCATTTTTTGTCCCCATGGCTAACACGACAGGATGCTGTGTTGCGAACGTGGTCAGCAGAAATCCTCGGTCGTCACGCCAGCTTCCCCGGGCCCTGAATGTTTGTTGCATGATTCATGTCATGTTCCACCCAACTGTGTCAAGGTGGAATCTCGACACTCCTTGTACTGACCCTCAGTACAACCCCACACGTCAGATAGACCAATCTGCGTAACGGTGTCTCTTGGGGATCCCACGATCTGAGCGCTAGAGTATGTGCTTGGGTTTCTTCTTTACAGGTTGTGTGCAGCTTGACCCTCATCCCCATGGGAAACGAGGAGTCGCCCGGACATTGAGTTTCGGGACCAGCACATTTGGGAGCTAGCATCCCATGTACCCTCCTAATGGAAGGACCCTCGTTGGCCCCTTGGCCCGAGGCTCCTCTCTCGGGATCCCGCGCAGTGATGGTATCGCCTCATGCGTGTTCCCCTTGGTCCAAACCATACGACCTTAAACTGTGATGCTGGTCCAAACCATACGACCTTAAACTGTGTTGTTGGTCCAAGCCATAAGACCTTAAACTGTGATGTTGGTCCAACCCATATGACCTTAAACTGTGTTGTTGGTCCTACCACGAGACCTCAAACTGTGAAGATATCGTCTTGGACGCCTGAAGAAAAATGGCACTGCATTGTGGTGACCTTCCCATGGGGGACATCACGCCAGGTATTGGTCATTTACCATGCTGCTTGTCAACACCTGTTATGGCTTGATTATTGTGGAGACTCCAGCAATTTCTACCCTAGGCTAGTCACCCCATAAAAGAAAAACCATTCACCTTCAAGAACAAACAAGATATATAAAATTCCGCTTATTTTGGTGCGAGGTCTAGACCAGCACGACTTCTTTGCGCAGGCGCCCCATCGCGCCATGCTACCTTTTAAGAACTATGTATGGCTTGATTCTCATCTTTATGGGATATGTAGGAGCACTTGGGAATTTCCCCACATGCCCAGACTAACTTTCCGCGCTTGGTCTCTCGGCCTAAACGCGTCCCTAGGGGCACATAGTAAGCTGGGTTTTTCCCCATTCACGTTGGGTTTTGCAATTACTTTACCATGTGTCTCCCATTCCCCTTCTCCTTTGGTCCGAGTTCTAAGACCTAAAACTAAGATCCTTTCTTTGGCTTTCTACGACTTGCTCTCTTTTGTGGGATTGTACAGTGTGGTATGGGATTATGTCCTCATTCACATCAGGTTACTCGCCATGCCGTGCCTATCCCTAGATGAGACGTGTCCCTCGTCCCGTACGACGTTAAACTATATTTCGTCCAACATGAAGTTAAATCTTCCCTTCTAGAACTACGTGTGGCTTGATTCTCATCCTAATGAGATATGTAGGAACGCCCAGACATTTCGTTTTGGGTCCAGCCCAGGGATTACTAAACATCGTCCCTCCTTATTGTCGGCCCCTCGGCCCGACTTCATGGGAAGTGGTGTAATCGAGACATCTACCCCGATTAGGTTTGGGATGCCCCATGGTAATAATGGGAAGCGGCGGTTCTCTTTCCACAGAGGTCTTCTCTGGAAATTGGGATGACCCGTGATTAGGTTGGTATGTCCTCCTAATGCGCCTTTTCCATAGTGGTGCAATTTCGGGAGTGTTTGACGTTGTTCGAACAAACCACCACTCCACCTTCCACACTTTGTGTGCCCCCATTATTCGTATCTTCATCTTCTTTCACATCTAGTGGGACCCCCTAACAGTATGGATGATAGACCTATTGTCTGCCTACTGTCATGTGCCAACATTCTGGAGGACTGTTCATGTTTGATGGGACCCCCTAACAGTATGGATGGTAGACTATGGCCCGCCTATTGTTGCAATATGGATGATAGAACTTTGGTAAGCCTATTGTAGCAATATAGATGATAGACCTATGGTCCGCCTGCTGTCCTGGGCCAACGTTCCGGAAAACTGACCGACAATATTTGAGTTAGGCCACGTGTTGCGAACATGGTCAGCGGTCAACCCTCATTTATTGTCCCCATTCCAGGCCAACATGATATGGATGTTGTGTTTCTGCCACAGTTGACAGTTATCCTCCATCGTTGCGCCCCATCGTGTTCTGATTTTAGGCAACGTGATTCACCCTTCCTCTCCATCTCCCTATGTTCGGATGGATTTCAATGCCCCCAAAATTGCCCCACTCGTGTGTTCAAGAACATTGAGAAGTTGACACATCAATTGGTATTGGGCCTCCTCAGAAATCCAGGCCCAATTTCGGATGCCTGAAGCTTGGTCAATGCCCTACAGTTGGACGAAATGATGGCATGAGCATCCTTTGCTTCTCGCGTTGGGCGCGACCCACAGGAGCCTAGGGATGAGTTATTAGTTTCAGAACTATGGTTGAGAATATTAAACCAAGGGTACAAATGAATGGATTTGTACATGTATTGGATTGATATGATTAGTAGTACAAGAAAGAAGTTCATGAGATGGCCAAAACAAAGCCCTTAGGGATCAGCGTGCTGAAGCGATCTTTCCAGCGCTGCTACCCTTTGGCTGGTAGCCTCCAGGACCTCTTCTCGCTCCTTGAAGACTCTCTCCTCATCATTCACCACAGAGGGCATCTCATCAACCCTAGCATGTGCCTACACCCGCTCGGTTCGAAGTACGGTCATCTGGTGACTCCCCTCTATCAGTTGTTCCTGTGTGTCAGCCTGCTGAGCCGTCAGCTGCTCCACAAGCTCAGAGCATGTTGCAATCAAGGCCTCTTTATCTTCCGCCTGCCCTTCGAGGTGCCGAACTTCCCGCTCTGCCCTCAGAAATTTTTGGGCAGTTGTCGATCCTTCCCGGCACTGGGCAACGTCGGTGCGCCGGCTGCTCTCGCGTATCTTCTCGACCATGTAATCACAAACCGTCAAATGAAGGCACTGAGCGTCAGCCCCTCCAGCGCACAGGAAGTGCAGCCAGGTCTGGAGTGATCCCATCCGCCTCAGCCAATCTGACTGGGGATGTCTGAGAAAGCACTGGATACACTTCCACCCTTTGAGTCATGTCATCCGGCTCTCCTCAACTGCCTCTATGTCTGAGTCATCTATCTCCTCAGGGTCAGCGGGTCGGTATATAGGGAAGGCGGCCAGAAGATCGGCAGCAGGATCCGCCACAGGGACGCCTTCGTGAGGAATAGGATCCTCGGCATCCGGGGAACCTTCTTCTCTCGCCCCAGTAGCGACGATGCCTCCATAAGCTTCCGACCTCATCTCAGGAATGGCGCAACTAATGTCCACCTCCCCATGTTCATCAATTGTTCGGGCCGAATCTGTGTAGGGAGCATGTTCTGAATGAGGTGGTATGTCCGCCACTGGTCCACTTGTGGAAAACCTGGGCTCCACAGCCTGACGTGCCTCCAATGTTGAGATCACTGTGCAATGCATATTCTAGTCAGTTGGGATCTTTTGGCACCACGCTCTAGTAGTGCAGCGTGAGACTTACAGGAATCTAGATCATCGATCTCCAGTGTTCCGGCCACTGCAGGAGCCGCCGTAAGGGGAGACCCCTCTATGCTTGTAAATTAAATGATGGTTGTCGGATCCCCATCATGTCCCACCGGATCCTCTCCTCCCTCCTCTGGTGGAGACGCTCATCCAACGCTCAACTACTCCTAAGTGAGGTGGGGAAATGGGTTAGAAGTTGAAAAGGAGAATGGATGAATAGGAAAATGAATGAAGATGGAGACAGACCTAGAGTGTCTCTGTTATGTAGAAATCAGAGTCGAAAAACTCGCCGCTCTCTCGGAGACTCCCTTGGATGGTCGCCCCTTGTGACCCCTCACCATCGGGTTCTCCTTCTTCATCTTCTCCTTCTCCTTCGTCTTCTCTAGTTTCCTCCTCCCCCTATGACTCCTCATCACTATCGCCTTCTCCCGGCGGCATCGCTTCCATATCATGCTCCTGGCCGAGCATCACTTTCACTAGGAAAGGTGGCTCCGCACGCCGACCCCTTTGGCATGCGTATGTGTCCATGGCCGTTAGATAAGCATCTCGTCGATGGAAGTTTACTCGTTCGGTAATTCGAACGAGCCCGACCTCTGGCTGTTGGATCACATTTTGCATTATCTTCTGCCAGAT
Source organism: Viscum album (assembly GCA_963277665.1). Classification (NCBI taxonomy): domain Eukaryota; kingdom Viridiplantae; phylum Streptophyta; class Magnoliopsida; order Santalales; family Viscaceae; genus Viscum; species Viscum album. The sequence goes on along the minus strand of OY728133.1, from coordinate 479,808,130 downwards.
GGGTTCAACGCTCCGCGACTACCGCATGGTCATCCAGGCCGACCACAGTGCCGGGAGAATTGCATCTTGGGAAGTTTCAAGTAGGTATCTTATCTTCTTCCCTGGCAGTTCCCTGGCCGCCTCATGTGACCCCCCACGGGTAACGAGGATGTGGCGGCACTATGTGATGTTTCCACTACTGGAGTCACGGCCTACGCAAGCCTCACTAACAGACGCCCCCTTGGTTCCCCCCTTCCGGCGGCACCTCGCCTTCTTTCCCATCGCCCGGTTTCCGCGCGAGTAACCTCGAGTTGCCGGAATCGCTTGCATAAAATGCCCTCAGAGTATGTGATGGTCTAGTGTTCGGCATACTTGGTTTCTAGGCCGGCATCGACCCCAGTGGGAGGAAGAGTAACGACATCGCCAAAGATGAAGGTGGTAAATATCAACCACATCTGGTGTAGGACGCAAGGATTCTTCTCCTGCCATACAGCCGTAAATACATTCTTTGGCATTCGTTGGAGGCACCTGAACGACCTGGAGAATCGGGATGGCACGTAAGGCTCGCAGATCACCTTCCCGTCGATCCGAGCTACGAGCACCCCGCCCCGAATGCTCTGGAAATATTCCTGCTATTCTAGAGATCCTCGCCCGTTGTCTACCATCTAGCCGACTGGGGTGGGGAACGGGCTGAAGTTGAAGTTGGCAGTGTTGCCAATGCGGATCCTCATGCCCTCCTCATTGAGCGTCATCGGAGCCACCCCTGCGATGTTTAGCAAGGATGGTCGCATACCATTTCCTAGAGGACGGATGGCAATTGGGAAAGTGTACCCGTCGAGATGAGCCGCCACCCAGCCATGAAAAATCTGGAAGGGACCATATACTCTCTGAGGCAACCCCCCTCGTGAGATGCGTCCCTGGATGGCATACAACTTGGCCAGTACGGGGACGCCCAAGATGAATCGTTTGTTGGAGGCCATGGTACCCGCCATTACCAGTGTCGCTGGACAGATGCCCATCCTCACTTCCTGCACTGGTAGGAGCCACCTGATCAGGAAGGCGGCAAGGAACCCGGCATACCGGACGTTCGGGTCCCGGGCCTCGATGACGCGATAACCCCATGATTGGTATTGCCCCGCCTCCAGGGTCCTCCAGTATGACCCGTCCCTGCTCCTATGAGCCGCGTTTTTGCACCGTTTACCCCGTCCCGACATCTTGACGGCCGAATCCTTCTTAAGGAACAGGCTGAACCATCCCTTGTAGGCAATGTCCTTCAAGAAGTCCTTGACCCCATCCTCTCTTTGGCTAGCTCCAACAGGTACCACGTCAGCATAGGCATCTGCGACCTATCTCCCCAGGTATTCTTTAGAGGAACGCACTTGTTGTATTGGTATCCCTCTAATGGGATAGATCTGATGCAGTGAACTTCTCAGAGACTGATGTCATCTTCTCCAAGATTAAGGTGAAATGTGTTGGTGTCAGGAGACCACTGGGTGAATAGCTCCAGCCTGAGTTCAGGTTGACGGTGGAAGTGGAACTGCGATGTCCATACCGCCTCGAACATGCCGATATACCGCAGTTCATCCCCGAACTGGTCACAGGTATGGCGAACCCAGAACACCCAGGCCCATTCGCTGGTGATGTTGCCCCGGGACCGCAGGTCCAAATCCTTCGGCCAGCCCTTCGTGTCATCTGTGACGCTCTGACAGAACGTGCTTGCGTAGAGGGCCAGAGAATTCTCTGCGATAGGCTTGTCCCCGGTAATGGTCCTAGTCCTAGGGTTCAGGACATAGACGTCAATATTCCTGGTTTCCCTAGCAGGATGGCCGTTTTTGGAGATGTTGTAGCGAGGAAGTTCGTCCTCCCGGGTCACCCATGACCGTGGCGTGTCCACCTCGAATCCTGGCAGGGGCACCTCTTCCAGGATTCCAAAGTTCTAGAGCGGGAGGTTGTCAGAAAGGGGATACGTCTTCTGGGCCTGGGTTAGCTGATTGAAAAGGGTCAGGTTGTTGAAGACAATCACCTTGGCGCCATTCACCTCCTCCTTTTCTGCAATTTCTGCCCTACGAGCGGCGACTTCCCCCTCATAGACTCAGTTTGCGGCCATCTCAAATTTATCAGGAGTTGCACGAAATCAGGTTGATGTGCGTGGAATCAGAGAGTGTTGTGTGAAATCTAATGTAGTTGTGCGAAATCTGGGTGTATTGCGTGCAATCAGCACACTAAGCATGGAATATCCCGAGCAGGTGCGAAAACACGGCCAAAATTCGGAAGGAATTCGGCGCTGCCAGAGCGTTTTTACGCACAGCCGCGGGAGAAATTTCGCGCATGAGAGTGATACGCCTATCACGCGGAAAAAGCTGAAGTATGGATTTGGGTCCCAGCACCCCTTTTTATAGGCGAGGAGAGGGTTCCGCACCGTGCGGAAAGAGAATTTTGTGCGAGTCTGTCGTTTTGCGCGCCCCGTTGTAATTTTGCACGCAAAGTGCCCAGGAGGCCCAACACTACGGTGTTTCAGCGTTTACCTTGGAATCTGATCGTTGTGACCTCTTGTCGATCCACTTCCAAGTGGGGGAATTTGTAGATGCTGAAAAAGTCCGTAACTCCCGTAGAAAGTTTCGAAATGACCAAGCGAAGTCATATTCGGAATCAGAGGCTTGATCCGGAGGCCCGAGAAGTGGTGTGCGAAATAAATGAGAATCTGCGCGAAATATTATTGTGCATGTGAAGAATCCCCGGGATTTGCGTAATTGAGCCGATGAGGCGTGCAATATTTGCACGCCCAGGTTCTTCACGGTGAGATTTTGCGCGCCGACGGCTCCCGGTGCGGAATATTTCTCGCACCGCCTGTATTCCGCGTCGGCCGATGCCTATAAATAGAAGGCCACCCCGAACGGTTTGGGGGTTTCAGAATTCGGATCGGCTCTCGTGCGTGCAATTAGACTCCCCCCGCACGCAAGATGACTTTTAGTTAATTCCCCATTTTGCGCAACCTTGCCCCGGGGTTCGCCTTTGCGTGCAACTCCACCGGCTTCAGTGAATTTCCCCCTCCTCCGGGTTCCTTCCTTGCGCTCAATCCATGTCCAGTACGTGCAATCCCCTTCCGTGCGTCCAATACACTGCGTTCAATTCCCTCTCCATGGGCCATTACATTTCCCCAATTGCACACCATCCTGGTGTTTTGCGCGCAAACCTTCTCTTTGCGCGCAAAACCCAGGACCCTTCACCTTGACGCCCCTCGGCTGCCTCTCTGCGCCGGCACCTGATGTCTCCCCTACCGGGCATGCACGCCATGCGTTGTTTTCCCGTATGGCCTTAGAGGCTTGTGAGAAGTATCCTCAAGGTCCATTGGGTGGTGTTTCCCGTTGCGTTGCTTTTCCTTATGCTTCTCTGCATAGGCATGGTAACAGATATTTCTTCTTCGCATAGCCATGCTAACGTGGACCCCTCAATGGTTCGCCCTGTGGCCCCCTTTCATTACGGCCTTGTTGATGCCTTCCCTCCCACAAGGGGTAGAGGGAATTGGGCATGTAAGCCCTAGGGGTGTGGAGCAAACCCACCTCGTCCATGCTGCAGGACGTTAAATAGCTAAGCACCTCGTCCTTAACACATGACGTTAAACTGTGGTATGACCCCGTGCTTCGCACGTAGCCCCCCCCCCCCAGCTCGAGCTTTCTTTACGCCCACTCGTCTCTATTGGAATGGACTCCTCCTCTCATGGAATGAGATCCTCCTTGTCGGAGTGACGTTTGTCAACGGGGGAAGGGCCACCTCAGAGCGTAGGCCCCTAGCCTCTCAACAGATGATTGCACCTGTGCATCTCCGTACATCCCCCTACCAAGGCAAGTGGAGTCCCTTTCCCACTTCTCTTTGTCGCACCACGGGCCTCCACCCTGGAGTAAGCCCCGGCACCAAGGGCCGCTAACCACGTGTAAGCCCCTATTTCCTCTTTGGACCTCTCAACGCGTAAGCCCCATTCCGCTTCTCACGGGCGCACCCTTTGCGACGTGATCATCTAGTTCCTCCTGCCTCTTGTTTCTCACACCGAGCATGACTCACGTGGGCTTAGAGAGCGCATTGACCATGACACACTCTTTTGGGCCGCCTCACAGCATATTCCCCATCCCGGCGAACTACGTGGACTTTGATCTGTGCTAACGAATGGTACGTAGGAAGCCTCTACATGGTTCAAGCTCACCATCCGGTCGTACCGACCTCTCCACGTCGTTTTCCTGACCACCATGGGCCGCCTCAGAGCGTAAGCCCCAAATCCCTCGTCCTGCATGACGTTAAACTGTATTTCATCCCGCATGACGTTAAACTGTATTTCATCCCGCATGATGGTAAACTGCATTTCATCTTGCATGACGTTAAACTGTATGTCATCCCGCTTGACGTTAAACTGTATCCCGTCTTACATGACGTTAAACTATATCTTGTCCCGCATGACGTTAAACTGTATTCCCCCTCTTGGTCCATCTCAGAGCGTAAGCCCCATGTCTCACACCCACGTCTCATCCTGACTTCTCCCCTGGGCCCACGTGCCATGGGAATATCATTCCCTAGCCCAGAGATCTTACTTCCTCGAGGCTCCAATCCATGCGTTCATTCTCACGGGTCACCTCTCCAGGTGTCCCACTGTACCACCGAACTACACGGACTTTGATTCCCTGCCATGGGATATGTAGGAAGCCTCCACGAGGTTCAAGCCCGTCAATCCACCATCCATCCTGATCCTTACCCGGGCCGCCACATCCTGGTGAGATCATGCCACCCCATCCCACTCCATGACATCTGGGAAGCCGCCCACGTGCTGGCCCTAACATCGGGGTTCCCCCTTGGGGTCCTTCAACCCGATTCGTCTCCGCAAGTCGTTAAAATCACGACAGACCTCGTGTTAAACATGGTAAGCTGAGGAAAACCTCAGATGGTACACATTCCCTGCGTTTGATGTGGGATGCCTCAGGCTTCTGCGCCCTCAAGAAGCCCTGTGATAAGGAACAGAAGACAGACATGACAAAAACCCCCCAATGTGACCATTCTCCTCACTGAAGGTTGCTGCCCCGACAAGACCCCTTGGAGAGTCTCGACAGACGCAGCATAATTAACTGGCATCCATGTAGATATGGTGCCGGGAATGAGCTTCACGAACCCATCTTAAATCTATGAGGGGGACCCAGACTGGGTGACGAGCTCTGAGGAGGAATCCGCGGAAGGAAGAACCGACATCCCATCATCCCGGTTTTGATCAAGGAGCAGACGTCCCTGAACAAGGAACGTAGGTCGCCCGCCTTTGGAAAGCGGGAATGCGGGGTAACAAGCAGCGCGTCCTCCCCACAGATGGATGTGCGCTCCCCAGCGAAAGCATCAGAAACAATAGTAACATTTATCATATGTACGTATGACCTATTGTCTCCATGATTGTAATCTAGCTCATTTTTCAAAACCATATTTCATGGTTGGTTTTAAAAGTACAATTTATATATAAAAATTAAATTTCATATTTATTAAAATTATGGATACAATTAATAAAATAATCTATTTTACCATATTCAACTTACTAAAATAATTTTTGGCATATGAGTTGTTTATTGTTAAAACATATGACATGAAATTAATTGGTTGAGTAATTGAATATGACATGGTGATAGATAAAATAAAAGGCATAATAAAAAAGGAATATTGAATTATGAAATTAAATAATTAACATAACTTTATTATTCATGTAGATAAATAAAGTACCTGACAAATCTAGAACAATGTAAGGAATCATTCTATCACACCCTTCTCTTTGGGTTATGACCATTATGTCTATAACTCATGTAATCCCTCTTTAAAGTTATTAAATGCATTAAAATTATGTATAACGTCTCCCATATTCATGTATAACATTTTATCCTTTACTCTAGTGTGGTAATACATTAAATTTGTTGATTTTCTAAATGAATTCATTAAAAAATTTACTTTTATTATGATATGAGACAAGATTATTCAACTAATTTTCTTTCCATGGTTAATTTTTACATTTTTACTTATGATTGAATTACATTATGGAATACATAGATCATGAAAATTTTATTATGGGCTCCCTAAGATATAACTCTAATTCATTGGGTAATTTTTTGTTTCCTAATATTCCATGTTGGGGTATCATGAGTAAATCTAATCCATTATGAGAATTTTTCTTCCATGTTATATGGTCAAGGTAGTCAACCATGACTCATGTTTATGTAAAGTTATATATTTCTTCCAATTTTCTTATAATACCATAATATTTTGATTCAATTAATTTTATTTTATTATTTCATGTGATTAATCATGAGCATTTTATTGTGTGATATCGTATTACACCTTTAACACACATGTCACATTTCCTCATCATGTTTATTCCCTTATTAGGAATTCTATCTCACCCTCTTGTTTATGTATTCCCTAGGTTATCCTATATATTTTTAGGAGCTCAAATGGATTAAGGAATTAATTATGGAAAAAAATTTAAGAATCCATGTTTTTGTTTCATATGATGTGATTTAAACGAATTCATCAAAATATACTAGGCCTCATGGTCATTAGGTTTGTACTTATTTGATATTAATGTTTTAAAATAGTGTAATAATATATCTAAAAAGATGGGGTCACTATATAGTGAGTTCATTCTTCTCATATTATCATTTTGGTAGATGTTATTGAATGGGGTGGTCCTGTATCCACACCCATATTCTACATCCATAGAATATAGTGGTTGTTAATTTATTAAATCCCATTACATCCCATTTGAAGTGGGTAATATTGTACACCCATAAATATCCACAAAAAGTCTGGTATAAACTTTTTAATATCACATGGATAGATTATATAGTGACACTGAATATTCCTAATAGTATTTATCATAAATATTTTTTTAATCCATATACAAATATCCATAGTTCATTTCCAAGATATATATAGATCCCAAACTAACAAACAACCACTTACTGAATAAGAAGAATCACAAATAATTCCAACTTATAATCACCTTATCTCAAAATGATAAATAAATAAATTATTTAATTTGAATTGTATATTTTTACATGTTTTTTTATCAATATAAAATTTTCTTTCCTATATAATTGCTCACAATATCATGCATCACTACTATAGAGATATCAATTCAAACCATGCTTTTATAGCACTAATCTGATCAGGAAAATATGATGTCATAAAAATACCCAATCATGGGGCACTAATTGATGAAAAAATCAGTGGTTTAACTCTTTTAAAATAATTTAATTCTCTGGAGTTTCAAATATCATATATGAATGAATTAAATGCTTTATCCAAATGATAGAAAAACTCAGGGAAATTCAGAAAACGTCAATAAATTTATCAATCATCACATAAGAAATTGATACCACTTTATAGTAGGACTATTTAAATTGTATACTTAGGTTCTCAAAAATATTCTATCTAGATTTTCACCAATGCATATCATTTTTTTCTCTATCTCCACTCCTCATCACTACCATTAATGCAAAATGCAACATCCCAATCTTAATAAACCTTACCCACTGTCTCAAAAATAGAATCTCTACCACAATTTTGAAGAAAATGATAGGGATTTTGTTATATCCCTCTCAAATTTTTCCCCATATACTATCCATGTATGAAATAAAATAAACAATGAAATAACCAAATCATGAATCAAATTATAACACCCTCATATTTTATTATGTATTAAATCAAATATATATATATATATATTTGAATAGCATGTGATATAAACAACATAGGACTAAATTTAATAATAATTTTTTAAAATTATTGGAAGAGAATCAATAAATTATGAATAAAAAATGTTCAAATAAATAAATGAACACACACTGGTAAATAATATGAAATAAGTTTAAGTACTATTTAAGGTTGAAATGATATTTTTCTATTAATGAGATTTTTCATTATATTTTTTATTTTCAAAACAATATAAATTAGTTTTTTATATATTTTTAAATTGATAAAATATAATTTTTTTAATTTCATCATAAAAAATAATATTAAGGTGAAATTTTCAGATTTTATTTAAAACTAGTTGTTTTTTGTGTGAATTGTGAAAAATACCGATTTTAAAAATACTACTACCTTAATAAAATTTCATGATAAGATGATGAATTGAAATTTTATAAAAAATTGTATAAATATCATATATATATTAAAAAAATAATATAATTTATTTAAAAATATATGTTGTACTATATAAATCTTTCTTTTTTCCTTTGTAAAATTATATTAGTATTTTTATTGAAATAAAAAATAATTTCAGTTCTTCTATTTTAATTACGTTTTCAAAAGCTTAATTTATGATTTGGTTTGGTTTGAAATTAAAATAATTATCCTTTATTTCCAAAAAACAAAATAATTCCATGCGAATAAAAATTATAATTTTTTTTATAAAATCATTTTTATGCATTAGGAGCTATTTTCTAAAAAAATCATTGCATTTTCTAAACTTATATTAAAATTGATTTTTACTGATTATAGAAATCAAGTCAGAGAAGAATGATTTAACATTTTTAATTACTATTTTAAAATTTTATAATGATTTAAATTTAATTTTTATTTAAAAATAATGGTTACCATGTTAAAAGTTAATCACCATGGTAAAGGATAAAAGGGTTAACATAGGGTGAAACTAATAAATCTGTTTTAAAATTTCTCTAAAAATAATAGGAATTTTATTGGATGCGTGAATTTGGACCTTAAACTATATTATAACACACATATTATTTAGTATTTAGTTCATTTTAATTAAATTAAATCTCTTCGATAGCTTATAATGCACGCAACATTGGGATTAAATTAAAACACTCTATTAATATATTATTTAACATGATAATCATAACTTAGCTATTAAGTTGGTGGGAATAAATAAGTACTAACTAAAAAATGAATCATATATGGATTATAAATTTATAAAATATAAAAAACTTATATCTATTTATTATAAATAAAATCATAATAATATTATAAAAAAGAAATGTTTTAGGAAAAACTACATTATTTTCAAAGAAAACAGTTTTCTCGCATCTTAAGCACTTTTGATAAAATTAATTTTTTATAGTTATAGAAAATTTATTTCATAAAAATAACTTCATTTATTAAGTAATCATATAGAAAATCTATTAGGGGGAATTTTTAGAATGTTTATGAAAAATTTCATTTTTCAATGAATAGTGAGAAACAGTAATTTTTATTTGAAAGCTATATTTTCATTTAAATTATTTTAAAAGATTCATAATATATAAATATGTTTTAAAGTAACATTAATTTAAATATTTTATAATAAATACTATTTATTTTTGTGGAATTAATTTCATAATGAATTTTGATATTATACCCTTCTATAACTATGAGAATTTTCTCTTTGGTTGCCCATTTTATCATCAAGTCTATGGGTAAATTTTTAAGTTGGATATTACCACTTATATGAATTGAAAATGGAAAATTTTGATATATATTTTCAATCATAATAATTTATATTATCTGATAAGATCAATAAAATTTGACCATTATAAATAGTAAATGTAGTAGAAATTAATTACCATTGTTTTGGTAAGAAAAATCTAATTTACTATACTGTAAATTAAAAGAAATGGTTAAAATTACATAAAAAATTTTACACAACCATTTATCTAAACGTATTCCATACTTATCACATATAAATATCAATGGTGATCTATTTTATAGTCATTTGACATGATAAAATGTGGGTATAATTGATTCCTTTCAAAAATTTCTTGTGTGTTCTTTCCCCCACTTATAAAAGGCAACCCCTATGTTCCCATCTTCACACTACCAAATCCATTTGGTTTATAAAATCCCTTTCCAAATCACTTAAATAATCCACTAACAACAACCTATATCCTATGTATTTATTATATATCCATCCAAGTAATGGTTTTTGTGTAAACAAAAATAGGTTCCCATAATAAGAGGTAACGTTCTTAAAAGAGCGTTTTTATTTTATTTCATCTTCGACTTACCTAAAATATTTATTTAATAACGATAATGTATAAAAATAATTATATACCATATTATAAGATGTTTTTATGTTTATTTAATAACTTATATCAATCTCATATTCCATTAAATGTGAAATGAATCTACCAATCGTGTGAACAAGGGAATATTTCCTCGTGAACTGATATAATTTTTCTTCCATAACCAAATTTAAAGGAAGGCTATAATGATATATTAAACACGTTAATTTGATATTTATGAAATTATCGTACTTCTTTAATCATAATATCATATATAACTTCTAACTTTTCATTCCTTTTAAAATTTGATAATGTCACTCATGTATATGGCCGAATACCGCCTCACGAAGCAATATGTTTAGTTTCTCACATATGATTTACATCAATGGTAATAAGGATAAATTTATTTAATATATTTGATATATATGACCTGATATAAATTTTTAAATATTATAATATTACCCGCTTACTTAATCTTTCACTCATTAATGGAATGATATCTTCGCTCGTGCGTACGTAAGGCTTACCATCTTTATGAAGCGATGCAATTCATTTTCCATGTAAAACCATCAAGAATGATCCTAAAAATATAAATAATTAGTAAATAATATATTTTATAAAAAATATAATTAAGTATATTATATATTTATATCCTATGTATAAGGACCATGACTTTTAGAATAAAACGGGCATGAGAAAATTAAGTCATTAACAACAGAAAGAATGAAAATAATGATATATTATTAACAAAAGGGTTGTAAAATGTTATAATAAGATCATATATTATAATATAAATTTGAATATTAATTTAAATCATTTTCAACTAAAAGAAATCATGAGATAAGGGACTTCGTATCAATTTCCGTTCATTGAGGCATATTTTATTTTTGTGCATATAATTTATTTTATATAGTGTTAAAACTACCATTTAATCATGTAATATAATGAGTTATTCATACTTCATCCCCCATATGAATTATCTAAGTTTCCATTTCGTGATTTCCTATTGATCAGGACCTAGTAATTAAACATCGAACTAGACTACCTGTGGATTCAGTAGTATGAAAACTATCTTAATGCCACATTTACAGGTTTTTATGTTGTTATATACTATCATTATATATAGTCTTTTGAGTTGATTATGGGTGATAACATGGATAGAACATGTGTCCCCCTTTCTTGATGTATCTTTCTCGGAGACATTTTACATGCTAGCCAAGGCAGGTATTATCAATTGGGATTATTGTAACACCCCAAGCTTCCACGGTACGTTTCCCTTCGAATAATGCGATAGCGTGTGTTGTACGCAACCTCGAGTTCTAACACACACCACAACTAATTAAACTAGCCGTTGTGAATAGTAATACCTACTTCTTGAAATAATATATATTTTATATTTCAAAATAACCTTCATTTTTGGATTCGGAATATTAAAATTAGCCTAGGGTGAAATTTTGGTACTTTTCGGATAACTTTCATATTTTGATGAATAGTGAAAATTACTAAATTTTAATTAAAAACAACTTTTTTAATCAAAATAATTAATAGTGATAAATTATGAATTTTAGTAGTTTTAAAGTATATTTATAATATATTTTTAACATTTAATATAATGTTGGTCATTGGACATAATTTTATAATTAAACCGAACATAAACAAGTGTCAATCTTTTGATAGTTATTATCTCTTAAAAACACGTTTTTTGTTTTGACAGCGGGAATTAATTTTAAATTAATTTCTGCCACTTATGTGTTTTGAATTTAGGAAAATGGATTCCATATTTGGAATCAGGATGTTAAAATTGTGTAAATAGGTAACTTTGATTTTTAGACATTTTGAATAATTACTGCGGTAAATATTTTATTTACCATGGTTAAGGGTAAATCCGGTAAATAAGGGTTAAAAAATAATATTATAATAATAATAAATTACCCTAAAACGTGTCTTAACCCTATTGGTTGATACATGGTCGACCATGGTCATCTTTGGGTCTATTTTGGGACCCCATGGATCCACTTGTAAGTGATAATGACACTTTATTTTAATTAAGTTAAAATGAATACAAAAATGACACAAGCATATATCTTTTAGAAAAACAATTGTTACATAGGGTAATATATGTTGGATTTTAGATTATAAATATTCATTAGAAAGATAAAAATATTTCCTACATTATGATATTTTATTTATAATTTTTAGACATTAAATAATTTATTTTATTTATGACACAATGATGATGCAGTAATTACTATAATAGTGAAAAATTAAAATAATTGATATTATAAATACCCAAATAAATATAATATGAAACTTTTAATGAATAAAACTAATTTTATAGGTTAATATGATATATTAGAATTGATTTAATTGACTTTTTTCTAAGTAATCAATCTGTTATGAGTTTCAAAAAAATCAACTATTGAATAGTGTCAAAATTGACATAAAAGAGTTCTTAAAACAAAAATTATATTATTAATTGATATTAAATTCCTAAAAATCTAAGGTTCGGCCAAGAGACTTATATCATTATAGGTTCATCATTAATGGACCACTTGGGGGTCTCTTGGATGTATATAGTAAGTTTATTAACCATATTATATAAAAATACAAAGAGACATTGTAAAAGTGAAACTAATTAACTTAGAGTTAATACTTAATGATAAGGTTAATATAAGTACCCAAACCTGTCTAAATTCTATTGGTTGAGTTGTTTTAGACCCATCCCCACCTTAACCATTGAATAGTCAACTTTGGAGCCATTAGAAACCGAATATGAATTTATTATAAACTAATATTTCTAGCTTTTCCAAAGGTGCCCCTCACCCCTCTTATAAAAGGGCACTCCTCCTTCTCATTTCTTCACACCTTCAAAGCCTTTTGGTTCGGACAAACTCTGCCCGAATACTCTCCCAACATCCCTAAATACAACCTAGAGGCCTTATTTTGATCAGAAATCCAACCTAAGGAGCCATTTGGATCAAATCAAAAGGAAGAACCCGAAGAAGATGTAATGATTTCACCACCCTTCTCCAAGTTCATTTCTTCTTCCACTTCTTCTTCCTTTGTTCTTACCATTATAAAATAATAACTCCAGTATCTCACATATACTGTGATGTTATTATAAATATGGTACAACCATATTCAGTATTCTATCCACCCTTTGAATAACATGTCACCATACGTGCGTACGTACGGTTTACCGTCTCCACGTCGTGGACTAATTGTTATTCAATATAATATTATTTGGATGGGTATAATAATGATGTGTAACTCATGTAAATAATAAATATAACATGTTAATGATTCTGTATATATGATATACCATCCATTTATATATTATTTTAATATCAAATTAATGATATTGTCGCTCGTGAGTACGTACGGACTACCGTCTCCACGAACGCGATGAGATTCATTCTCCATCGTATCCATTCAAGTATAATTATCATTTGATGATTTAAAAATGATGTTTAAGGACTTTATATCATTATGGATATGAATAAGATACAACAAACATGGCTTATTTAACAAAACATATAAAAGAAAATGAGTAAGTTAACACCCGAAACGACGATAATTCTAAGATATTATTAACAAATCAATGTTAAAAGATCATATATGATATCATATTAATATATATGATTCTTGTATAATTTAATAACAATTATTTCACCATTATACAGGAGGTTAACCTACCCCAACCAAGGAAAAGTACAAGGTAAGGGTTATTTCACAATCTTTTCATTATCCGAGGTTGTTTATATGTAATAATCTACTGGGATCTCTTTATCATCCACATCCATGTTTTCTTAAAAATGTATTTCAAATTTTTTTTATTATTTACAAGAATATGGGTTAAAGTCATTTATACCCTTGGTTGACTTGTTATAAGAGGTTTATGAAAGAATCATTCCGTCGTTTTCAAAACAAGTTCATTTTTAACCTTTTCGACAGAATTAAGGTAAGAATGTTTTTTTAACTTATACGGCGGGTGCGGCTATTTTACGCCATTATAAAATCTTCAAAGCTTCCCTTACAAGCTTATAAGAATATTTTCAAAGAAAATGTTTTATTTTATATGGATCTTAAATGATTTCAAAATAAAAGGAGATATTTCTTTAAAAAGAATTTTGATTTCATCTATGTCAACATCCTTTGATGGATTTTATGATTATTTGAAGTTGATTTATTATGATACAAAACTTCTATATTGTATTGAAGGTTTTGTGATATGTTTGAATGTGGATGTGCTATTTTTATACCATTCATAGTTTATGGTGAAATTATTGACATTTCGTATGCTAGTTTTAATATGAATGTTTATGTTATGTTTAAACCTTTTCATATGGGAATGCATTGGACTTAGTAAGTGACGGGTGGAGCCCGCTATAGCTCCTAGATGCATCGGTAGGTCTCATGAGACAAATTAGTGTCTTGGCACAAGGCCTTGGAAAAATTTTATTTGTAGTCTTGGCACGAGGCCTTGGCTATGTGGTTATGATAGTCTGGCATTATGCATTCCAACATTATGAAAGTGGTTATTGATTTTTGCATGTGATTATTCGATTAGTAGAATATCAATGTGAATAAGTAAATGGAATTATTTCATTTTACTTTTTTCAAACTATGTTGAAGTTCAAGTTTAAAAGCCTTTTTTTTAGTAATTCATTGGCTTAAATGTTTATGCTTATTTTTGAATGTTCAGCTATATTGTTATCCTTACTGGGCATTTGAGCTCACCCCTTTTATATGTTTTATTTTTCCCTAGATGTGAAGATGTAAGTTAGGAATGAACTTCAGGGATATTATGAGAGGATTATAGTGTGGACTGTGGAAACATTATGTTGTTGTAGTAGTTTTTCATTTTATTATGTAATGTAAAACTTATGAATATATCTAGTGTTTCCAAGGCTACTAAACCAATCGGTCTTTCGAGATTTGATCTTTCTTGTGATCATGCCAATGTTATGTAATAATGCACTGACTCTGGGTAACTAGGGTCGGGGCGTTACAGTTGGTATCAGAGGAAGTTTATTACAAACCTTGGAAGCTAGATTTAGATAAACTCTGATTAGAGAACGTAGACCTAAGATGAACTTTGAGGATTAGTATAGAAGAACTTCCTAGAATTTTTGTATTGTAGAGATTTTGTGAGTTTTTCGAGCAATACATCCCTGTCTGGATACGAGTAGGTAGAGGCGGCTCTGGCACAGATGTACCTAGGGGTAAACCCCGAAAACACCGCTTTGAGCTAGACTCGAATGGGAACTGGTGCACGACAACGGGCCTTGCTGCACTCTTGGTTACGACACTCCCGGGGGATATGCTTAGGATAACTCTCATTTTTCTTTACAAATCATTTTGAAGGGATTATGAGTATATAATTCCTCAAAGAAAACATTCTTATGATTATGGATTATATCCATAAATTGTTCAATTTATGTTAAGTGTTTTACAAGTATGGGATTATGTATTTTGAATCATAAACTGATCTAGTTTATGCCATTGTTTAGAAATGGCGCCTAGTGGAAGAAATGGAAATCGTATCAATGAACGCACTCCATTTAGAGATTTTCCTCCTGCTCAAGATAATTATAGTGGAGCTGGTGATGCAACTAGAGCCGATCAGCTAATCACCATACTGGGACAACTTACTCAGGTTATGAATAATAACCTTACCCGTATAGAGCACCCTGATCCGAAACGTGGAGGATCAATGTTAGATCGATTCATGAGGGAACAACCACCAACGTTCAATGGGAGTACAAATCCCTTAGTAGCTGAGCAATGGATATTTTCCCTAGAGAAAATATTTCAGGCTTTGGGGAGCAGTGAAAGGGAAAAAGTTATCATGGCAGTTTACCGCCTCACTGGAGATGCTGATCAATGGTGGTCATTGATTCAAAACATGAAGGAAGATGATGAAGTATCAAATATGGAATGGAGGGATTTCAAAGATCTGTTTTTAGAAAAATACTTTCCTCGCGACCATCGAGCAGATATGGAAAGGCAATTTCTGAGTCTAAGACAAAAGGAGGATGAGAATGTCACAAAGTATGAGGCTAACTTTACAAGGTTAGCGAGGTATGCTGGAGATTATATTCGCAACCCAAGAAGTAAGATTGATCGTTTCTTTGATGGTTTAAAACCATTTCTCTGTCGAGAATTAGTCTCACAATCCTTTTCGTCATACGAAGACATTGTCTCATGTGCTATCAAGACCGAAAAAGAATTCTCTAAGTCTTATGACTTTAAAGAAAAGCAAGAGAAGAAGAGACCTGGTGATCAATCTGGGAATGGAAATAAGGGGAAGAAGGGAAAGGTTGAATATCCATCTTATGGTAAATGCGGGAAGAAACATCCTGGTACTTGCTTGAAGGGGATGGGAGTCTGTTACAAGTGTGGTGAAAAAGGTCACCAAGCTCATGATTGCAAGGGGAAGAAGGAAGCTACCAACGTTCAGTGCTACAATTGCAGGGAGATGGGACATTATGCAAATGCATGTCCTAAGAGTCAGGAGAACTTACCTCAGAAAAGGCCAAGGGATCAAGGCCAGGCTTATGCTATCACTACTGCTGAGGTAGAAGCTCCGAAAGACGTGGTGGCAGGTAATTTAATGGTTTCCTCAAGTTTAGAAAATGCATTATTTGATTCTGGATCATCGCATTGTTTCATATCTTCCCAGTTTGCTAAGAAAAATAGATATTTCCAATTTGATTTAATAAGGGAGTTGTCAGTTAAAACTCCTAAGGGATGTATCATTGCAATAAAGTTTTGTGAATCAGTCCCCATTAGAGCACATAAATTTTATTTAACTGCTGATCTCATCGTCATACCTATGATTGAGTTTGATATAATCCTCGGTATGGACTGGCTTTCGGACTATGATGCGAAGATTTATTGTAAGAAGAAAGAGGTAACGATTCTTGATGATAATGATAAGGAACACCTTATTTTTAGAGCAGAATCGTCACCACTTAATTATTATTTAGATCCACCCCCAGTATCTCAACTTAATTCAATTATTGGGGAGGAAGTGAATGAAATAACTGTCGGTGAGGAAAGGAATGTTCAAATAGAGGATGTACCTGTTGTGAAAGAATTTGTAGATGTATTTCCGGAAGATTTACCCGAACATCCTCCAGAACGAGAAGTTGAGTTTTCTATTGATTTGATTCCTGGATCAAGGCCTATATCGAAGACCCCTTATAGAATGGCCACTGTAGAATTAGTCAAACTAAAGAAACAACTAGAGGAATTGAGTAATAAGGGATTTATTCTCCCTAGTTTTTCTCCATGGGGAGCCCCTGTTCTTTTTGTCTAAAAGAAAGATGGATCTACGAGGTTATGTATCGACTACAGGGAGATCAATGCTATAACGATAAAGAAAAAGTATCCCCTACCTCGTATTGATGATTTATTTGACCAACTGCATGGAGCTCAATACTTTTCAAAGATTGAACTTCGATCTGGATACCATCAGTTGTGTGTGAAGAAGGAAGACATTCCGAAGACAGCATTTCGAACTAGGTACGGGAATTATGAGTTTACCGTAATGCTGTTTGGATTGACTAATGCACCATCTGTATTCATGGATCTGATGAATAGAGTTTTCAAGGAGTATCTCGATGAATTTGTGGTGGTATTTATTGATGATATATTGGTATACTCCAAAACCTACGAAGATCATGAAAATCACTTGCGCATTATCTTGAAGACTCTGAGGAGGCATGAATTATATGGGAAGTTTAGCAAGTGTGAATTCTGGCTTCAAGAGATTTCTTTTCTTGGCCATATTGTCTCTAAAGATGGAATCTCTGTTGATCCTTCTAAGACCAAGGAAATCCAAGAATGGCCACCACCTACGAGTATAACTGAGGTACGTAGTTTTATTGGTTTGGCAGGTTATTATCGACGTTTCGTCCAGAATTTTTCCCGATTGGCTAACCCATTAACGAAGCTCACACGTAAAGGGGTTAAATTTGTTTGGACAAAAGAGTGTGAAGAATGTTTTGAAGAACTGAAGAAAAGATTAGTCAATGCTCCTATATTGACTCTACCATCGGGGGATGATGGGTTCGTTATTTATAGTGATGCATCGAAGAAAGGACTTGGTTGTGTCATTATGCAGAATGATAGAGTTATTGCCTATGCATCACGACAGTTGAAAATTCATGAACAAATCTATCCTACTCATGATCTCGAGTTAGAAGCTGTGATCTTTGCTTTGAAGATATGGAGGCACTACCTCTATGGTGAAAAATGTGAAATTTATACTGATCACAAGAGTTTGAAGTATATTTTCTCACAAAAAGAACTCAACATGAGGCAAAGGAGATGGCTTGAATTACTCAAGGATTATGATTGCACGATACACTACCACCCGGGGAAGGCAAACAAGGTGGCATATGCTTTGAGTAGAAAAGACCATGGAGTTTTGAACAATATGAGAATTGAAAGGGATCCAATTTTCATGGATCTAGTGAAGATGGACATGGGAATAACCAGGGAAGGTGAAACATCAATTCTTTTTCAAATGGTTGCCAAACCATCTTTACTAGAAAGGATTAAGAGTTCTCAGACCGATGATGAAGAATTCCAAAAGAATATTAAAGCTGTGAATGATGGGAGATTGAGAGACTTTGTGTATGAAGATGGAATTTTGAAATTCGGGAAGAGACTTTGTGTTCCCGATTTACTTGATCTAAAAAGGGAATTGCTGGATGATGCTCATAGTTCCAATTTCTCTATACACCCTGGGAGCACCAAAATGTATAGAGATTTGAAGGAACATTTTTGGTGGGACAACATGAAGAGGGAGATTGCTGATTTTGTGTCAAGATGTATGGCTTGTCAACAAGTGAAATCTAGAAGGCAACTGCCTGGAGGAGTCATGCAACCTCTTCCCATACTGGAGTGGAAATGGAACAATGTTACGATGGACTTTGTCATGGGGCTACCAAAGACTCCTAGAAGGAATGATGCAATATGGGTGATTGTTGATCGTCTTACCAAGTCAGCACATTTTCTTGCTATAAGAGAAGATCTACCCCTGGAATGTCTAGCAAGACTATATATTAATGAAGTTGTGAGACTTCATGGAGTACCCTTATCAATTGTTTCTGATCGTGATCCCCGTTTTACTTCAAGATTCTGGAAAAGTCTTCAGAAATCCCTGGATACAGAACTTCATTTGAGCACTGCATACCACCCTCAGACAGACGAACAATCAGAACGGACTATTCAAACCTTAGAAGACATGTTTTAGATCTTGCTCACTTGACTTTCAGGGTATATGGGATCAATATTTACCTCTGGTAGAATTTTCCTATAACAATAGCTTTCATTCGAGTATTCAGATGGCACCATATGAAGCGTTATACGGAAAGAGATGTCGTACACCAACCTATTGGGATGACGTTGGTGAAAGAAAACTTGTAGGCCCAGAACTGGTGGAGGAAACGGTGGAAAAGGTGAAAGTAATCCAAAATCACATCAAAGCAGCTCAAAGTAGGCAGAAGAGCTATGCCGATAATCGAAGGAAGGATTTTGAATTTCAAGTCGGTGATCATGTTTTTCTGAAGGTATCTCCGTGGAAGGGAGTCATACGTTTTGGTAAAAAAGGTAAATTGAGTCCCAGGTACATCGGACCTTTCGAAATTCTAGAACGAATTGGGGTTGTAGCTTACCGATTGGCAATGCCGCCAAGTCTCTCCAAAGTTCACGATGTGTTCCACGTGTCTCTGTTGAGGAAATACATACCTGACCCAATGCATGTACTCACCTATGAGGAATTAGAACTGGATCCCGATCTGTCTTATTGCGAAGAGCCCGTCAAGATTCTTGATACGAGAGAACAAGTGCTGAGAAACCGGACGATGCGTCTGGTAAAAGTTCTGTGGAGAAACCATAAGATGGAAGAGGCAACGTGGGAACCCGAGGAACTTATGATGAAGAACCACCCGAGTCTTTTTATGCAGTAATACCCTAGAAATTGCAAGGACGCAATTATTTGATGGAGGGTAGAATGTAACACCCCAAGCTTCCACGGTACGTTTCCCTTCGAATAATGCGATAGCGTGTGTTGTACGCAACCTCGAGTTCTAACACACACCACAACTAATAAAACTAGCCGTTGTGAATACTAATACCTACTTTTTGAAATCATATATATTTTATATTTCAAAATGGACTTCATTTTTGGATTCGGAATATTGAAATTAGCCTAGGGTGAAATTTTGGTACTTTTCGGATAACTTTCATATTTTGATGAATAGTGAAAATTACTAAATTTTAATTAAAAACAACTTTTTTAATCAAAATAATTAATAGTGATAAATTATGAATTTTAGTAGTTTTAAAGTATATTTAGAATATATTTTTACCATTTAATATAATGTTGGTCATTGGACATAATTTTACAATTAAACCGAACATAAACAAGTGTCAATCTTTTGATAGTTATTATCTCTTAAAAACACGCTTTTTTGTTTTGACAGCGGGAATTAATTTTAAATTAATTTCTGCCACTTCTGTGTTTTGAATTTAGGAAAATGGATTCCATATTTTGAATCAGGATGTTCAAATTGTGTAAATAGGTAACTTTTATTTTTAGACATTTTGAATAATTACTGCGGTAAATATTTTATTTACCATGGTTAAAGGTAAATCCGGTAAATAAGGGTTAAAAAATAATATTATAATAATACTTAATTAACCTAAAACGTGTCTCAACCCTATTGGTTGATACATGGTCGACCATGGGCATCTTTGGGTCTATTTTGGGACCCCATGGATCCACTTGTAAGTGATAATGACACTTTATTTTAATTAAGTTAAAATGAATACAAAAATGACACAAGCATATATCTTTTAGCAAAACAATTGTTACATAGGGTTATATATGTTGGATTTTAGATTATAAATATTGATTAGAAAGATAAAAAGATTTCCTACATAATGATATTTTATTTATAATTTTTAGACATTATATAATTTATTTTATTTATGACACAATGATGATGCAGTAATTACTATAATAGTGAAAAATTAAAATAATTGATATTATAAATACCCAAATAAATATAATATGAAACTTTTAATGAATTAAACTAACTTTCTAGGATAATATGATATATTAGGATTGATTTAATTGACTTTTTTCGAAGTAATAAAGCTGTTATGAGTTTCACAAAAATCAACTATTGAATAGTGTCAAAATTGACATAAAAGAGTTCTTAAAACAAATATTATATTATTAATTGATATTAAATTCCTAAAAATCTAAGGTTCGGCCAAGAGACTTATATCATGATAGGTTCATCATTAATGGACCACTTGGGGGTATCTTGGATGTATATAGTAAGTTTATTAACCATATTATATAAAAATACAAAGAGACATTGTAAAAGTGAAACTAATTAACTTAGAGTTAATACTTAAAGATAAGGTTAATATAAGTACCCAAACATGTCTAAATTCTATTGGTTGAGTTGTTTTCGACCCATACCCACCCTAAACTTTTAATAGTCAACTTTGGAGCCATTAGAAACCGAATATGAATTTATTATAAACTAATATTTCTAGCTTTTCCAAAGGTGCCCCTCACCCCTCTTATAAAAGGGAACTCCTCCTTCTCATTTCTTCACACCTTCAAAGCCTTTTGGTTCGGCGAAACTCTGCCCAAATACTCTCCCAACATCCCTCACTACAACCTAGAGGTTTTAGTTGGATCAGAAAGCCAACCTATGGAGCCCTTTTGATCAAATCAAAAGGAAGAACCCGAAGAAGAGGTAATGATTTCACCACCTTTCTCCAAGTTCATTTCTTCTTCCACTTATTCTTCCTTTGTTCTTACCATTATAAAATAATAACTCCAGTATCTCACATATACTGTGATGTTATTATAAATATGGTACAACCATATTCAGTATTCTATCCACCCTTTGCATAACATGTCACCATACGTGCGTACGTACGGTTTACCGTCTCCACGTCGTGGTGTAATTGTTATTCAATATAATATTATTTGGATGGGTATAATAATGATGTGTAACTCATGTAAATAATAAATATAAAATGTTAATGATTCTGTATATATGATATACCATCCATTTATATATTATTTTAATATCAAAAGAATGATATTGTCGCCCGTGCGTACGTACGGACTACCGTCTCCACGAACGTGATGAGATTCATTCTCCATCGTATCAATTCAAGTATAATTATCATTTGATGATTTAAAAATGATGTTTAAGTACTTTATATCATTATGGATATGAATAAGATACAACAAACATGGCTTATGTAACAAAACATATAAAAGAAAATAAGTAAGTTAACACCCGAAACGACGATAATTCTAAGATATTATTAACAAATCAATGTTAAAAGATCATATATGATATCATATTAATATATATGATTCTTGTATAATTTAATAACAATTATTTCACCATTATACCAGAGGTTAACCTACCCTAACCAAGGAAAAGTACAAGGTAAGGGTTATTTCACAATCTCTTCATTATCCGAGGTTGTTTATATGTAATAATCTACTGGGATCTCTTTATCATCCACATCCATGTTTTCTTAAAAATGTATTTCAAAACATTTTTTATTATTTACAAGAATATGGGTTAAAGTCATTTATACCCTTGGTTGACTTGTTATAAGGGGTTTATGAAGGAATATTTCCGTCGTTTTCAAAACAAGGTCATTTTTAACCTTTTCGACAGAATTAAGGTAAGAATGTTTTTTTTAACTTATACGGCGGGTGCGGCTATTTTCCACCATTATAAAATCTTCAAAGCTTCCCTTACAAGATTATAAGAATATTTTCAAAGAAAATGTTTTATTTTATATGGGTCTTAAATGATTTCAAAATAAAAGGAGATATTTCTTTAAAAAGAATTTTGATTTCATCTATGTCAACATCCTTTGATGGATTTTAAGATTATTTTAAGTTGATTTATTATGATACAAAACTTCTATATTGTATTGAAGGTTTTGTGATATTTTTGACTGTGGATGTGCTATTTTTATACCATTCATAGTTTATGGTGAAATTATTGACATTTAGTATGCTAGTTTTAATAGGAATGTTTATGTTATGTTTAAACCTTTTCATATGGGAATGCATTAGACTTAGTAAGTGACGGGTGGAGCCCGCTATAGCTCCTCGATGCATCGGTAGGTCTCATGAGACAGACTAGTGTCTTGGCACAAGGCCTTGGCAAAATCTTATTTGTAGTCTTGGCACGAGGCCTTGGCTATGTGGTTATGATAGTCTGGCATTATGCATTCCAACATTATGAAAGTGGTTATTGATTTTTGCATGTGATTATTCGATTAGTAGAATATCCATGTGAATAAGTAAATGGCATTATTTCATTTTACTTTTTTCATACTATGTTGAAGTTCAAGTTTAAAAGGCTTTTGTTTTAGTAATTGATTGCCTTAAATGTTTATGCTTATTTTTGAATGTTCCGCTATATTGTTATCCTTACTGGGCATTTGAGCTCACCCCTTTTCTATGTTTTATTTTTCCCAGGATGTGAAGATGAAAGTTATGAATGACCTTCAGGGATATTATGAGGGGATTATAGTGTGGACTGTGGAAACATTATGTTGTTGTAGTAGTTTTTCATTTTATGATGTAATGTAAAACTTATGAATATATCTAGTGTTTCCAAGGCTACTAAACCAATCGGTCTTTCGAGATTTGATCTTTCTTGTGATCATGCCAATGTTATGTAATAATGCACCGACTCTGGGTAACTGGGGTCGGGGCGTTACAATTATGGACCAAGAGATCAATTCAATGACAGATGGATTGAGTGGTTTCAAATCCAGATCTGTTCCCATTTAATATGATTTCCATATGAAAAGAATTATAGACCCATGGATCAACTGTTGTTGATTTATGTTATTTTATTCACCTTAATAATTAACATACATACATATATATAAATGAATATATTTATACATAAATATATATTTATATATATTTGTTATGAAACATTGAAGAATTGACCAGGATAATAGTCCCATTGATTGACTATTGTTTCTAGTTATATGTTTTATTTATAATTTTATTTTTGTCTCAGATAGACTGAGCATATTTTATTAGAATTAATTTTTATAGCATATTTATAGGTTCATTGTCGGGGAGGATGAGTCAGATTGTTTCTCCCACAAATATGTACATCTTGGTCTATGTGTAGACAATATTTTTTTCTTTTGAAGTTGATCATAGGTTTGATGATGGAAAGGGATGAGTTACAAATTTTCATGATCAAGTAGATACATGCATTTGGATTCTTATGATCATGATAGAGCAACTTGACAATTTCTGAAGACAACTCATGTAGTCTGGATTGGAGTTAGTAGTGGGTTCTCGTACATTCATTTTGATTTTATTTATTTACACCTTCTTTAAGGGTATTGCTAGTGGGTGACTAGTGTTGTGTTAATGACATGGTTGTTTTGGATTTTATATAATTTTATTTATTATTACAACATGATTATATTTCAGTTATTTAATTTTTCCGAACTCTATTTATTCACTTCATGGATGATATCTAGTTATCTAATCTATTCTTACTCTAACATGAGGTAATAGTCTCTTTGTGGACACACCTTTTTCCATCAATACTAGTTGGTCGCCCCAAGAATTTGGAAAGCCATTATTGGGGCCTTGTATTGAACTAGAGTGGAGCATTGTTTTAGTGGAATCCAATTCAGCAAATTATAATCATTTAAACTCTTGATATTCATATTCCTCATCTCTTTTATTTTCCTCTCTTATAGAAAAAGAAAACATGGAATGTAATGTAGATCATTTTAAGGGTCTACCTAATATATTGATTTTTATTTAATCTTTGGTAAATCATAGAGGGATCATAAATCTTCATTGGTAAAAGTTTATATCACTATGGTGAATCATTTGAGGTTAGAGGCTTAATTTTATCACTATTTATGTTCTAAATCTCGTTTTTATAATGTATTGTTTTTATAATAAAATCATTTTGTTTATTTTAAATGATTTAACTTTTTTGTGAAATTATTATTAACAGTCTTATGTCGCGCTAGTGTTTAGTGTGTAACGATTTGAAATGGATTTGAATTTTTAGATATTCAGTTGTTGTTTTCCTTATTAAAAAAGATTATTTGGAAATGTTTTATTTTTTGAAAATAATTTTATAGATTTAAGTACTATAAATGATTAAAATATTGTCAATATTTAGAATTTTTTGTTTTGTTTAATAATAATAAGAAATGGATTCCCATTTTATATTGGTGGCCTCTTCTTTGAAGAAGGTATTTTGTTATTAATCTATAAAGTTTAGTGAAAACATGGGAATAGGGGTCGTATTCTTCTCATGAGTAATTTCACCTAGTAGGTAAAAATGATTATTATTATTTATATAGCCTCCAGTGTTTTAAAATGGAAATGGGTGTTTGAGTGGTTTCCTCTTCATAAGGTTTATTATGATGTGGTTTTATATTGTTAACTAAAATATTTCCATGGTTGTACATTTTTTGAATTTTTTAACATTTTTATAAGAATTGGAATGGAATGGAATTTTTTTTAAAAATTAAAATGGGTTTTCTTTGTTTTTACACACATGAAGATCATGAGAAGTAATTTTGTATAAAACATATAGAGTTATTTTAAACACCCCTAAAATAATTACCATGTGTGGAAGTTGATGTGGCTCATCATGATACTAGTAAAATGAAGTCTTCTTACTTTAATATTAATTTTTAGTCACTATAATTGTATTACATGCTTTAATAATCATATCAAGGATTAATTATTCCTTGTGTATCTTTTTTATGCCTGGAGTAGATGGTGAAAATACTATTTTTGGAGTGGTGATATGAAAACATCAGCCATAATGTTTGTAGAATATATTATATAAATGATGCACCTCATATGATTTTATAATTCTTTAGTTTTGTTTTAAGATATATATGGTATGAGTCATAAATTGATTTAATGTTAATGACTGATTATAGTTTCTGTGGTCGGTTTTTCTAGGGTGTTTGAAACTCTAAGTTAATCAAAACATATATTTAATTTAAAGGAATATATTAGAATAATTAAGGGAAACCCATACACAAATGATATTTTATAATTTCTCATCATTTATTAATTTCCATTAATTATCAGGGGATATGCCTAAGTCCTTGTGACACACTAACATTGGTCGGAGGGAATGGTGACCATTGGTTTATGTCTAAATGTTACAAATTGTATTTTTTTTATTTGGTTTGGATGTAGGTGAAGATATATATTGGTCAAAAATAATAATTTGGATATAAATTTCCATATCTAACAAATTTAAAAAAAACATGAAACTATAATAAGTTAGGATATGGAATGTGGTTAATTTTCCAATTATAGTTATTTTGGATTGTCTTGATAGTGTTTCCATTCATAAAGGTGAAATATTATTTAACTGTAATTTAATAATTCAGGGATATATATAGTATCATGGATTTTAAATCATTTTAAAATTACTCAAATATGATTACATAATGATTATCAAAAATAATTTTGTGTTTTTAAATAAATTAGAAATAAAACATCACCTAAGATTGTGTCATAAACTATTTTTACAGACATAAGAATTTTGGTCGATTCTTTTACATTTTAAAATGACGATGATAAGGATTCTTGTTATCTATGGTTAGAATGAATCTATCAAAAATGACCTCCCAAGGATCCTCACATTTATTAATAATAACTTAGGGTATTGGTATAATCTTTTTAGACCATGTTTTTGGTGTAAAAAATGAAATAAATTGCTTTTGTGGACTAGTGTAGATCAATATATATATATATATATATCATAAATCACTATATTAAAATCCCCTATTATTCAATTAAGTTTTCAATTTGTCACATTTTGTTGATTCTAGGTGATATGTGGGTTAATTGATACTTTGACCATGTTTTTAATTTAATGATATTAATTATATTTTAGAATTTAATGGATATGGAATAAATTCATTTTTTTCATTTTAAAATATTATAGGTGATTTGATGTTTGGGTTATATTAAAGATCAATGAGGTTAATTGATTTCTTTTGTAAATAATTTAATAATACAATTAAATATAACTTCTAGTGACATTGATATTGGTGAAAATTATGGGGAAACTATGATTTAATTAATTATGAAAAATAGATATCACCACTTTTGATCTTATCACTATACATTATATCTTGGATATGAGAAAGACATGATAGATAGTTTTAAAGAAATCTGGTATTTCCCTGATGAAGATAGATGATTTTTGTGGCAATGAATCATTTTCTCTTTATGATATAGTTATACCAATCATGGACATATATTTTGTAGCAACAGTAATATTAAATGAATCCACTAATTATGATATGTATATTTTTAATATAACATTATGAATCAAAATTAGAAACTAAATGTAATTGAGTATATCACCACTAATTTTTTTTTATTATAATACCCCTATATTTTATGAAATATATTCATGCAAATTTATTTAAATTATTTCATAGATTTAAGTATATGAAAAAAATAGTTTATCATGGATCAAATTAAACAATATGTTTATCTTTTATTGCACACTACATCAATTTACTTTGAGGACTTATGTTATAGAGAAACCTGAATCATACCAGAACAAAAAATACAATTAATATTATTATGATTTCTATCACCAAGATATTAGAATGGTGGTAATTAATGAGATTAAATAAATTATCAAATTATAGTATAAACATTTTTATAAGATGAATCCATTAGTTTCCAATTAATTATAAACTAAAATAAATAACAATGGAATATAAAGGATGTGACATCTTAGGAAATGATTGAATAAGTATTTTTTGTATATATTAATATTTATGAATTGGATACTAATAGTTTAAAAAGGATGTTGTTTTAAATATATTATATGACACACAACATGATTTTCTTTTAAATACTACATTTCAGGAATGACTAAATTAGTACTAGCAATAATATACTATTATTATTATTATTTTATATAGCAGTATTTCCTTATTCTAATGATATAATTTCCATCGAACTAAATTTTTAAATTTTTATAAATTTTATATGAAAAAAACAAAATTTTTGCAATAATAATATCAAAATTTAATTTGGGTTAATTTGTTTTATTTTACTGATAAGATTCATTTTTTGATGGATACTAAAAAATATTGAAATTTAATTGAAAACGTTTTTCTTGTCTGATTTATTTATATAACATAATATTATTTTTAATTGGTTTTAATGTTTAATTATTTCAATTTTATATCATTTAAACCAATTTAGCTCATTTAAATAAATTTAACATTGAATTTATATATAAAAAAATGCAAATTGTTTATCATATTCAATTTAAAAACCTTGTTTTTTCAACCTATCAGTCTGACTAATTTTAAGTTGATTTCTACTATTTATGTGGTTAGAATTTTTAAAAATATATTCTATATTTTTAATTAGAATGATTTATAATTTCTAATTATTAAAAAATTATTTTTAACATAAAATATTAGTGGGTGTAATTAAAATTATCTATATCGATTAAGGAAAAAAAATATCTTACATAGTGGTCAAACTTTAATCATAAAGGGGAAATCGACCTAAAAACATGCCCAAAAAAAATTTTATGAACATTATCCAACCATATCACATTTTTCAGAATTTTTATAATTGTAAGAGGAAAAATATGTAAGGGATACCTCCCAATATTGTTTACATATTTATATTTACAAAAATACCACTCCCCCTCCACTATAAAAAGGAACGCACCCTCCCCACTTCATCACAATTCTCCTGACCAATGGATAATCAAAAACCTGAGAAAATAACCTCCAAAGTTTTTTCTTATAATCCTTTAAAACTCATTTTTTTAGAAATCAATCCATGTAATTAATTTGGTGTAAATGAAAAGGAGTTACCCAAAAAAGAAGTATTGTTCTTCAATGATCAGTTTTTCATTATTTCTTTATCAAAAAACTCCAACTATTCTTATCACGTTTTCTTATAATAAATTAATTATCCTTAATATGTTTATATATTTTTTATTAAAATATTTATTCCTACACCTATACACACTTCTATAAAATGGGTAACGAACATACCATTCGTGTATATAGAGAACTACCACCTCATGAAACGATGTCAATTGTTTTTTTCATTACCTCCTATTATGGTAGGGAATTATTATGTAAATAATATTTTTTATATTATTTATATAATATTTATATTGTATTAATACTTATTTAATTGTTATATAACACATACTTTCATTCTTTGATCTAGTGAAAATACAAAAACATCATGTGTGGACGTGTGGACTATCACCTCCTCAAAGCGATGTGATGCGTTCACATATTACATGAAATGTATTAAGTTTTTTTTTAATAAAAAATGTAATATAAATGAAATATTTATGATATTCATGGATTAATTATATTTCTTTAAATGTAAAATATATTTTTCTTTATGATTTTTTTCACACACTGAAAAACTAAAACTATCGTTCATGGATGTGTGGACTACCACCTTCTCGATGTGATGTAATTTATTTTACCTCACAAAAATATTATATATAAGTATGTATAATTAAATAATATTTAATATATTATTCAATGATAAATATTGAAAGATAAATTTTACTTACCTTCATTCTATATCAATCAATGTAAAATGGAAACCTTACTCTGGTGTACGTATGGCTTACCCTCTCCATGATTTTAACATTGGTTCATTTTTCACAACCATGCTTATTTATTGGTTTTTAAAAGTATAATTGATATATAAATATGATAATTATTTAATTACTATTATTTTTATATTTTTATATAATGACCTCATTGGCCATATACATCCAACCTTAGTCATTATGATATAGAAACTGAATATGGTCAAACAATCTATGTAGACATAATTTTTTAAGTAGTTGTATAAAACATTGTAATAAGTATAATAATGGTAATTATAAACTTCTAAATCGTTTTGAATCATGTAAATAGTAAGATAATTTTATTATTATATAATTTAAAGATACGTGTGACAATTTAGACTCAAGGTAATGGATTTCTTCTCAATCACCTTTTGTTGAGAAAATTCATGATGATATGCACCTTTATTATTATATATGGTATATATATAGCCAATTTGAAATTATATATCCATATTTCATATATTATCAGGTAATTTAATGTTTTTTTTAATTTTTTATCTTTCATTATTTTAATGATTGAAACGTTCAATGTGGTATGGGACTCTTTAAATGTTTAAAGATTAAATATTAAAATCTTTTCTCTATGTCAATATTCTTGATATTATTTTATATATTTATTTATATGGTTATAAAAGGATTATAAGGATAATTTTATATAAATCCAATTTCATTTTAAAAAAATTTAATGAAATATTTTAAAGTTTCTTAATAAGAACTTTTTGAAAAATGTTAAATAAATTGTCATATTTTAAAGTAAGGTGATAATAAACTTTCATAACATCATGACATTTATTTTGTTGATAGATTACATTGAAATATTTATTGTCTTCATAAATGAAAAACTTTGTTTCCTTTTTTTGGGTTATTATGGAATTTAAATGGATTTTAAATGAGATAAGCAGTTTCAAATTGAAAACTGGTTTTCAAAATAAATGGTTTTTATTATTTGAATGTGTTTACCTAGGAATTTAAAAATAGTTTTTAATTGGTTATATAAAGATGGTTGATTACTATTGAGTAGGTAATTTAGGATTATATAAATCATATGATCTCAATAAAGATTATGTTAATTATTGAGACCCATTATAGCTCATAGGTGATGCCGATACTGTTTATTCAAATGGTAGAGCCCTATTATAGATTGTGAGAAATGGGTGAGCCCGATATAGCTTATACGAAGGATTTAGCCCCATTACAGCTCAAATTTGAGCCCAATATAGCATTTACAATGTTTTATCTCTGTTATATATCTCTAATTCATTAGGTAATGATAATTCTGGAAGACTTCCTTATGGTTAATCTAATTAAAAGGGTTTTGAATGGGTATAATCAATATGATTAGCTAAGTCAAATATAAATGTTTTTTATTTCTTTATTTGGGTTTTAATGATTTCATTTGGGAAAAATGGGTCTTTTTATCATGCGAATTTTTTTATTTTATATTATCAATGAAAATTGATGATAATTTTAAAAATTATATTATCTTTCTTATTTTTACTGAACTAATACTTACTTTTCTCTTTATATCCATTACTGATATTTTTTTATCATCCCATGCTTTCAAAATGTTTTTACAATGTTTAAGGATGAGTAAGGAATTGGAAGATATACTGTTGAAAGTAATTAATTCTCTTATTAAAATATATCCTTCATTATTTTAAAATTTTTAGATCATGGAAAATATGTATACTATTTGGAAGTTTCCACTTTTTATTTTATGGTTTTGATTTGTTTGACATCTGGCCCAATTCTCTAAAACTCTAAACCTGGAAAGATCATCAATGTGAGAGAAAGTAATTTATTGAGTCAAACTCATTATTATTTAATGGTTAAGCCTAATTCCTTATATTCAGTAATAATGGAATGGGTTAGAAAACTTTATATTTAAGGATAGTGTTAATAGTCCCTTATAATATTTTACTTTATGGTTATCTTTAAATGATATAGAATTTAATAATTTCATGTTTATTCATATAAAGTATGAATGTTTATAATTTTTTTCCCTTGATGGGACAAAAATATGTAGTGGGAAAAAACTAAGAAGAAAATAAACTTCCAAAATAGAATCCGAAGATGGTTTGAATTTGAACTGAGTTGTTTTTTGTAGTGATTGATCACTTGAATGAACCTATAAATGGTGGCAGTATCCATGAAAAAGAGGAACCTAATCTTCCATGAAGGAATATGTTGATAGTGTAGAATCTTATGTGGAACCATTATACATCAATGAATAGATCACTTGACCTAGAAGTAGTAAACAGATGGATCAATTCCATGGAGAATTTATTCGATGTCCTGGGATGTTTCGACCATCAACTGTTATCTTTTTCCATCTAAAATTTTAAAGGTGAATCTGGTCGATGGTAGTATTATGTTAAGAATAATACAGAGAAATATGATCTTGATTCCAGGGAATAGGAAACAGTGAAGATGAATTTACCTAAAAAATATTTCCCTAATTTCATTCTTATTAGGATTGAGAAACAATTCATGGAGTTACGGAAAAAGATGATGATTATGTGGCTGCATATGTAACAAACATCAAAATATTTTATAGTTATTTTTTGGACTTTATTTTATAAAATGACTATAAAAATAATATATTTTACTAGGGATTGAAACCATTTCTATGAATTGATTTGGCCTCTTGAGAATTTAGAAGTCATGAATAAATGGTTCATTATATTGAGAATGTTGAAATGAAGTTTTCCAACACATATGTGAGATGATATGAAAATAGTAATAAATGGTCATGGTGGGAGTAAATGGAGAAAGAAACAATCAATAATTATACAGTCAAGCCTAAAATTTGTTCCAAGTGTGGTAAAATACATTTTGGGGAATGTATGTCTGGATCTAAAAAGTGTCATCACTGTGCTATGTTTGGTCACAAGTTTTGTGACTACAAATGAAAAGTGTCCCTAACAATCCAAAAATGAGATAACAAATAGATATTCAATAGTAATATTATTATCTTTATTGAGTTGTGACATTATGATAATTTATTTCCTAATAAACTGACTCAGCGTGGAAATCATCATAATAAAATGTAAAAAATTGTTGGTGAAATCATTTTCTACTTCTATAATTGATGTTGAACTATCTAGTGATGTGATTTTTTCTACAGGGAGTTATATATTTTTTAATTTTTTATCATAATACAAACTCTAAGGCACCCATCCTTTAATGTTTTAAATAATGTTAAAACCTTGGGTGACATTTATTGAGTTTCAATAGTTATATGAGGTATATGTTTAAATGTTATTTAAGGAAGGATGACTCTACTTGGTTAGATGTAATTTTAATAGTATTGGTGACTATTATAGTATTATATCTATGGAATGACTTATTTTTAACTTTGGATATAACTGTTTAACATTATTTAGTGATGAATTGTCTCATCACATTGATGATTGAATTATCTTACTATGTGATAACTATGTTGTTTTTGGTTAATATCAAAAGACATGAGGATATTCATGTTATCATTTTGCAGATTATGTGATATATTAAAATGTAATTCTAGTGATTGAATCATAAAAATCCATCATGGATACTCATTTATTGGAGAAAGAGATGATTTTTTTCAATGTTTATTAAACTATGAATCTCTAATCATCAGATATGTATATTTCATTCTCCACTAAGTAATATGTAACATCCCAAGTAAGTAATGAGTAATATATTTTTTATATCTATGTCTATTAATGAATTAGATAGTGTTTTAGAGGCTTAAAATGAAAATAAATCCAATCTTAAGCAAGGAATACACTAATATTTTTAAAAGATTGTTTTACTGCCTTTTGATGGAAAACCATTTTTAAATCTATCTTTTGAAACTTTAATATGCTATGTTTTTCAAAATAAACTTATTCTTTATGATTTTACATCAATATTTTCTTTGTGTGAATTTTTTGTATTTTTCAGACAATGTTCATTTTTTAAATGAATAGTGAAAAATACTGCATTTTACATCAAAAGTGCTTTTTAATCTAATTTATTTATATGATTAGATTATATTTTGAATTGGTTTTGAAGTGAAATTAGAATAAATGTTTACCATTTAATCCAATGGTGGTCATTCGAATCAATTTCACTTTGAAATTGGACTTAAACTGGTGTCAATCTTTTGATACTTATTGTTTCATAAAAACACGCTATTTGTCATGACATCGGGAATTAATTATCAAATTAATTAATGTGACTTATATTTTTTGAATTTTGTAAAATGGACTTCATTTTTGAATTAGGAATATCAAATATAGCTTTGGGTGATGTTTTGGTATTTTTCTGAAAAACTTCAATTTTTGATGAATAGTGAAACCACTAAGTGGTAGTTAAAGAAACTGATTTTTCGTTTAAATGAAATTTTACCACTTCTTTGTTTTGAATTTCAAAAATCCGACATAAATGGTTGTCATTAAGAAGTAAAATGTGGTTCAATGAGATTAAAATAATTTTTTGGTGAATAGTAACTCTTAAGTTCATAATCGCGATTAGAGGTAATTAGTGTAGTTTAAGGTAAAAATAATGCTTTAATAAAATGAGATGAGCTCGAAACATGTCCTACCATTATTGGATGTGTCATGGCCGACCAAGACAAGCCATGGGTCAACTTGGGGACCCCATGGAGCCACATTGGTTGGGAAATGACAGAAATAACTTTTTATTTAATGTAAAAGTAAAAATGACACAAACATGAAACGTTTTACTAAAACAATTTTTACATGGGGTTATACAAGTCAGATTTTTGATTATAAATAGTCATTGGAAAGATAAAAAGATTTAATACATCATAGTATTTTTTTTATAATTTTTAGACTTTAAATAAATTAAATTAGTTATGACATCATGATGATGTAGCGATGACCTCATTAATAAAAGATTTAAATAAAATGGAAAGATAATGTAAAATATAAGACCTACACATGTCCAAAACCTATTGGATGGGTGTATTTCGAACCCTTATCACCTTAACCTCGAAAAACATCAATGTGGAACCTCTTAAATCAGAATACCATGTTAAAATAAAGTGACTTTTCTTTACCTTCCATGAGTGCCCCTCCTCTCCTCTTATAAAAAGCCCCCAACTCTACCTCCTTACCCACACTCCCAAAGCCTTTGGCTCGGCCAAAATCTGCCCATTTTGGCTCTCCACATCCCTCTATTACTCTTTGAAGCCTAAATTTGGGCATAAGTCTTCCCAAGGAATCCATTGAGCTCAAATCTAAGAGAGTTACCCGATTTTAAGGTAATGTCTTCTTTTGAGTCCTTTTGTTTGATTTTTCTTCTCCAACCCCCTAAACTCTTTTTATTCTTTTCTTTTGTAACAAATACAGTATCCTAAATATACTAGTATGTTGTTATAAGAAGTATTTGAGCTAAACTTACACACACCTACATCTAATGGTTAAAGGACATACTGTTTCCGTGGATGGTGAATTTATGCCTCCCGAAACGATGGTTGATAAACATTCTTTTAACACCTTAAAAGGTGGCCATTACGATGTCACTATATTTATATATGATATATAATATGTTTATGTTTTCTTTAATCTTTTGTATTTTTCATTTTGGGCATACCATTATGGTTTCCATTATGGGTAAACGCGATATCTTCATTTAAGGAAGTGCGGACTACCGCCCCCTCAAAGTGATTTGATTCGTTAAATACCATATGTGGGACGTATAAAGGATGGAACTATGATATTATATATGATATTATACTGGAATTATAATATACCTTTATATCATTATGATTCCATTCTATAAAATACAAAATAGAAATGAAAGTAGTGTTCATGCGTACGTACGGCTTACCGTCTCCATGAACGGTGCATTTCATTTCTTACCTATAAATGATTATGTAATATTATAAATGCATGTATATGCTGGATATATATGATATATACATAATGATTATAATTCTGGATATAATGGATACATGAACAACATGTAATTATAAAGGGTTTATTTTTTACTCAAGTACCAATGATCGTTAAAATGACCGTTATTAACTTAAATAATTACATAGTGTTCATGACAAGGCAATAAGTGATATAAAAGGAATAATGAACTTGAAAAAGGTTCTTAAACAAGTAGAAATTAACTCAATTTTATTATTCAGGAGATTAAAGAATGACAGAGTCAAGTCGGACCTGAGGTATGGGACTTCGTCTCAATCTCCTTTCATTGAGGCATATTTTGTTTTATACACAACCTCATTTTATATGGTGTATAAACCCCATTGACTTTTATGTTTATTCAAAAGGAATCTTTTTTATACGAAGTGTTTACTAAATGACAAAAGGGAATGTTTTTGTCGTACGTATGTGGCGACAACGACTTCTCCACCGCCATGACCATTTTTTGAGTTCCGACTTCCTCTACAAGCCATACTTTTTTTAAAAGAAAAATAAATACCATGTTTTACTTTTCTTTTATTTTGGTATTGAAAATGGTTTTCATAATGTTTTTATATAAATGTTTTGTATTGATATATTGTGATTGAAAGGTGGAAATGTTATGTTTCCTTTATGCATGTTTTATGTGATACGATTATGTTGAGGTTCTTGGGAATTATTATGAAGACGGGTGGTTCCGTGATAAACTAAGGGAAAGTGAGCCCGATATAGCTCTCTAATGCATTGGGTAACATGAAGGAGTGAAACGTTAAGGTTTCTCTGAAGAGATTTAGGGAATATACTGTGATGGGTATTCCAAACGTAACCAAGAGGGTTACTCCCTACGTAAGAATGTTATGAATGCCTCAAGTTACCTTTATGTCTTATGATTTTTATGATTTATTCATCATTTGATGAGGTATGTTAAAGTGCTTATGTTTTATGGGTAATGTATGATTTCATTCTTATGTATATTTGTACCCATGTTTCCTTTCCATTTTTTTATATCCCTTACTAAGCTTTTTATGCTCATCCCATGTTTTTTTAAATGTTTTTCACAGGTCAAGGGAAAGGTACATGATATGATGATAGTGTCAAGGAAGTGTCAAGAAAGAATCCATGTTTTATTTTAAATATGTTTCCATTGATGGGAAATAAGAATATTATCTTTATGTAACCACTTTTTTTATATGTGGAATGTAATGTAAGTTTTATGATCTAATACACTAAACCCGAAAAGATCCTCAATGTGTAATATTGTAATAACTCAAGATTAAGTAAGGTTTAAGGCTGGGGCCTTATAGTTGGTATCAGAGGTCGGTTTAGATAACTTTAGGAGTTAGAATTCTATTAAATGATTATCCAAAAATATTTTTTTTATTGTCAAATTGAAGTGATATAGTATTTCAAGATTACCATGTTGCTTCATCTAAGACATGTTTGTTCAGAATGGTTTTCCGCAGAGGAAATAGGGAAGCAGTGCTAGGAAGGCATGCAGAAGGAAATAACCTTCCGAATCAGCATCCTGAGATGGTCGGAATTGGAACTGAACAGTTTGTTGCAGTAATGGCGTAGTGGACTCAAGCGATAAATGGTGGTGGAATCCATGCACGAGATCAGCCAGATCAACTGCAGAGGAACTTGTCAGTGGTTGAACATTTAATGAGGCAACATCCCCCATCATTCAGAGGATCATCTGACCCTGTGCTAGTTGAAGGGTGGATTAAAGCACTGGAGAAGATTTTTGATGTCATGTGGTGTTCAGACAATCAAAAGGTTAGTCTTGATATTTACCGTTTGGAGGGTGAAGCAGATCAGTGGTGGTCGATGGTTAAAAATATCAGGGACGCTGATGAGATTGATGCTCTCGACTGGGATGAATTCAAAGGTATGTCTCTTGAGAAGTATTTTTTTAAGGCTGTTCGACTTAGGATGGAAAAGAAATTATTGGAATTGAGGCAAAAGGAAGACTCAGTGGATGCCTATGAAGAAAGGTTCACTCGATTGGTAAGGTATGCTCCAAATTTTATCTGAGACCTTGAAAGGAAAATCAATAGTTTTTACTCAGGATTAAAGCCAAAATATCGAAGGGAATTAGCTTATCGTGAGTTTAAAAGTTATGAAAAGCTTGTTCGATGTGTTGAGAAGGTTTAAATGTAGTTTTTTGATGATCAAGTGTTCTATAAAAACCAACAGAAGAAGTGACCGAGGTGGCAGGAGAAAGGTAATAATTCTTCAAAAAAGTCTGATGGTAAGAAAACTAAGTTTCCAGTTTGTGATAAATGTGGAAAAAGGCATGCTAGGGAATGTCTTCTGAATTCTGGAAAGTGCTACCAATGTGGTAAGATGGGACATAAGGCTCGTGATTGCATTGGAAAAGATCAGGGTGATGGTAAGACCAAATTTGATTTATATTTAGTGAAATGTTATAAGTGCAATGAGATGGGTCACTATGAAAATGAGTGTCCGACAAAGAGATTGAGGGATGGGAAGCAGTTAGACTACAAGCAGAAAGGGGTGGTGAAATCCTTCGCAACTACTTCAGCAGATGTCGGGCCATCAAATGAAGTTGTATCAGGTACTTTGTATGTTTTTTCATATTATGCCAGTGTGTTGTTTGATTCGGGGTCTACACATTCTTTCATCTCTGAAACCTTTTCTAGTAAAATGGGAATACCATCTCAAGAAATGACTCCTGATCTTTTGGTAAAAACACCTGGGAGAAATGTTGAGGCAAAAAGAATTTATAAGAATCTTCCTATCCTAATCTTTGGAAAGAACCTACTTGCAAACCTTATTGTTCTACCTCTAGTAGAGTTTTATGTTATCCTGGGTATGGATTGGATCTCTATTTACCATGCTAAGATTGACTGTAGAGATAAAGAAGTTTCTTTTCAGAATGAATTTCAGTTTGTGTAAAATAATGAACCCTTGCTGTTGATAACTTATCAAGAGGCCAATAAACTTGTAAAAGACGGAAATGAATGTTACCTTACACACATCGTTGAAAATAAATGAACTGTTCAGATTAATGATATGCCAGTGGTAAATGAGTATCCTGATGTTTTTCCTGATGAGTTGGCTGGAATAATACCAGATCGGGAAGTTGAGTTTACTATTGACTTAGTTCCTGATGTTAAACCAATTTCAAAACCCCCTTATCGAATGGCTCAAATTGAACTTTTAGAGTTGAAGGATCAATTGCAAGATTTATTATAGAAAGGTTTCATTCGACCCAGCACATCACCATGGGGTGCTCCTATTTTATTTTTTAAAAAGAAAGATGGTTCAATGAGACTTTTCACTGATTATAGAGCCTTGAATAACATCACTGTTAAGAACAAATATCCTTTGCCTCATATCGATGATTTGTTTGATCAGCTCCAGGTAGTTCCGTATTTTTCAAAGATTGACTTGAGATCGGGGTACCATCAGCTGAAGGTAAAGGAAGAAGATGTTCTGAAGACCGTGTTCCGTACAAGATATGGTCATTATAAATTTTTAGTAATTCCTTTTGGGCTAACCAATGCACTTGTTGTATTCATGGACTTAATGAATAGAATTTTCCATGAGTTCTTGGATAAGATTGTGGTGATTTTCATTGATGATATTTTGATGTTTTCTAAAAGTAAATAGGAGCATGAAATACATTTAAGGGTTATTTTGCAATCCTTGAATGAAAAGAAATTGTATGGGAAATTTAGCAAGTGTGAGTTTTGGTTGCAACAAATTTCATTCCTTGGTCACATTGTTTCTAAAGATGGGATAACTATTGATCCTACAAAAACAAAAGTTGTGGAAGACTGCCCAAGACCCAAAAATGTAACTGAGATTCATAGCTTCCTTGGTTTGGCAGGCTATTACCGAAGGTTTGTTAGAAATTTTTCACGGTTATCTAGTCCAATGACTAAGCTAACTCGGAAGGGTGTTAAGTTTATCTGGACAAAAGAATGTGATGATTGTTTTCAGGAATTGTAAAGTAGATTGGTGAATGCTCCAGTTTTGGCAGTACCTTCCAGGAATGGTGAGTTTGTTATATACAGTGATGCTTCATTAAAAGGACTTGGTTGCATCCTAATGCAGAATTATCAGGTAATTTCTTATGCTTCACGATAGTTTAAAACTCATGAGGTAATTACCCTACACATGATTTGGAATTAGCTGCTGTTGTTTTCGCTTTAAAAATTTGGAGGCATCATTTGTATGGAGTAAAGTGTGAAATATATACTGATCACAAAAGTTTAAAGTATATATTCACTCAGAAAGAGTTAAACATGAGATAGAGGATATGGCTGGAATTAATCATGGATTATGATTGTACAATTCATTACCATCCAGGAAAAGCAAATAAGGTGGCTGATGCTTTGAGTCGAAAAAGTAATGCTTCATTAGAAATTTTATGTTTGGAACGTGATCCTTTGGTTAAGGATTTGATGAACATTGGAATAGA
Organism: Viscum album; assembly: GCA_963277665.1. NCBI lineage: Eukaryota > Viridiplantae > Streptophyta > Magnoliopsida > Santalales > Viscaceae > Viscum > Viscum album. Next base: position 479,768,037 of record OY728133.1, on the reverse strand, counting down.
AGTTGTTGGTGTAGGAAGTTCTTCTATTTTGTTTCAGGTATCAGTGAGAACATCTCTATCAAATAGAATCAAGCAAGCACAGAAGCAAGACAGTGAGTTGTAGAAAAAGGTAGAGCTGGTTCAGAAAGGTAAGTTGCCTGAATTCAACATTGATAATGATTGAGTTTTGAGATTTAGGAAGAGATTGTGTATGCCTTGTGATTCACAGTTGAAGAGAGAGTTGTTATCTGAAGCTCATAGTTCTCCGTTTTCAGTTCATCCTGGCAGTACTAAGATGTACAGAGATCTGCGGGAGTATTACTGGTGGGATGTAATTAAAAGAGATATTGCTGATTTTACTGTGAAGTGTTTGACATGTCAACAGGTTAAAGCAGAGCGGATGTTACCGAAAGGTATGCTTCAGCCTTTACCAGTGTCAGAGTAGAAATGGGAGAAAATATCCATGGACATTGTTGTGGGATTACCGAAGACATCTCGAGGTAATAATGCAATCTGGGTTATTGTTGATCGCTTGACTAAATCTGCACATTTCCTTGCTATACGAGATACTTTTTCCCTAGATCAACTTTCCCATTTGTATCTTAAAGAGATAGTCAGGTTACATGGAGTTCCCCTCTCCATTGTATCTGATCGTGATCCCAGGTTCACTTCTAACTTTTGTAAAGGCCTTCAGAAGTCATTGGGTACTGAATTAAATTTTAGTACAACATTTCATCCTCAATCAGATGGGCAGTCAGAACGAACAATTCAGACCTTGGAGGATATGCTACGAGCTTGTTCGAGGGATTATCAAGGAACTTGGGACCAACATCTTTCTTTGGTTGAATTTTTATATAATAACAGTTTTCATTCCAGTATACAGATGGCACCATTTCAGGAATTATATGGGAAGTGGTGTCGAACTCCAGCTTTCTGGGATGAAGTGGGTGAAAGGAAGTTGATGGGACCCGAATTGGTAGAAGAGTTGGCAGAAAAAGTTCAGCTGATAGAGAAACACATGAGAACAGCTCAGAGCAGGCAGAAGAGTTATGCAGACAACAGGAGGAAGGATCTATCTTTTGAGGTAGGTGATCATGTTTTTCTCAAAGTATCAGCATGGAAAAGTGTGATGTGATTTGGTAAGAAAGGAAAGTTGAGTCCAAGGTTCAATAGACCATATGAAATTCTGGAGAGAGTTGGATCAGTTGCTTACCAAGGGTATTTACCTCCGAGTTTATCTCAGGTACACAATTTTTTTCACGTTTTGATGTTGAGAAAGTATATGCCAGATCCATCTCATGTTTTGAGTCCAGAGGTAGTTCAGCTGGAAGAGAACCTATCTTATGAGGAACAACCGGTCCAGATTCTTGAACATATGGAGCAAGTGTTACGAAATAAGGTGATTAATCAGGTAAAGGTTTTGTCGAAAACCCACATGATGAAAGATGCAACATGGGAATCTAAAAATGCAACGAGGGATAAGTACCCCCATTTATTCGATAAGTAAATAAATTGCGCTGATGAAATTTTCAAAAGGCGGGAAGGATGTAACATCCCAAGTAACTAATGAGTATTATATATTTTTATCTATTTCTATTAATGAATTAGATAGTGTTTTAGAGGCTTAAAATGAAAATAAATCTAATCTTAAGCACGGAATACACTAATATTTTTAAAAGATTGTTTTACTGCCTTTTGATGGAAAACCATTTTTAAATCAATCTTTTGAAACTTTTATAAGCTATGATTGTAAAAATAAACTTATTCTTTATGATTGGGACATCAAAATTTACATTGAGTGAATTTTTGGTATTTTTCAGACAATGTTCATTTTTTAATGAATAGTGAAAAATACTGCATTTAACATCAAAATTGCTTTTTAATCTAATTTATTTATATGATTAGATTATCTTTTGAATTGGTTTTGAAGGGAAATTAGAATATATTTTTACCATTTAATCCAATGGTGGTCATTGGAATCAATTTCACTTTGAAATTGGACTTAAACTGGGGTCAATCTTTTGATACTTATTGTTTCATAAAAACACTCTATTTGTCATGAGAGCAGGAATTAATTATTAAATTAATTAATGTGACTTATATGTGTTGAATTTTGTAAAATGGACGTAATTTTTGAATTCAGAATATCAAATATAGCTTAGGGTGAAGTTTTCGTATTTTTCTGAAAAACATCAAATTTTGATGAATAGTGAAACCACTAAGTGGTAGTTAAAGAAACTGATTTTTCGTTTAAATAAAATTTTACCACTTATGTGTTTTGAATTTCAAAAATCCGACATATATGGTTGTCATTAAGAATTAAAATGTGGTTCAATGAGATTAAAATAATTTTTTGGTGAATAGTAACTCTTAAGTTCTTAATCGCGATTAGAGGTAATTAGTGTAGTTTAAGGTAAAAATAATGCTTTAATAAAATTAGATGAGCTTGAAACATGTCCTACCATTATTGGATGTTTCATGGCCGACCACGACAAGCCATGGGTCATCTTGGGGACCCCATGGAGATACTTTGGTTGGGAAATGACATAAATAACTTTTTATTTAATGTAAAAGTAAAAATGACACAAACATGAGACGCTTTACTAAAACAATTTTTACATGGGGTTATAAAAGTAATATTTTTTATTATAAATAGTCATTGGAAATATAAAACTATTTCCTACATCATATTATTTTTTTTATAATTTTTAGACTTTAAATAAATTATATTAGTTATGACATCATGATGATGCAGCGATGACCTCATTAATAAAGGATTTAAATAAAATGGAAAGATAATGTAAAATCTAAGACCTAAAGATGTCCAAAACCTATTGGATGGGTGGATTTCGAACCCTTGTCACCTTATCCTTGAAAAACATCAATGTGGGACCTCTTAAATCCGAATACCATTTTAAAATAAAGTGACTTTTCTTTACCTTCCAAGAGTGCCCCTCCTCTCCTCTTATAAAAGGCCCCCCACCTCTACCTCCTTACCCACACTCTCAAAGACTTTGGCTCGGCCAAACCCTGCCCATTTTGGCTCTCCACATCCCTCTATGACTCCTTGAAGCCTCACTTTGGGCATAAGTCTTCCCAAGGAAGACTTTGAGCTCAAATCTAAGGGAGTTACCCGATTTTAAGGTAATGTCTTCTTTTGAGTCCTTTTGTTTGATTTTACATCTCCAACCCCATAACTCTTTTTATTCTTTTATTTTGTAACAAATCAAGTATCCTCAATATAGTAGGATGTTTTTATAAGAAGTATTCTAGCTACACTTACACACACCTACATCTAATGGTTAAAGGACATACTGTTTCCGTGGATGGTGAATTTATGCCTCCCGAAACGATGATTGTTCAACATTCTTTTAACACCTTCAAAGGTGGCCATTAGGATGTCACTATATTTATATATGATATATAATTTGTTTATGTTTTCTTTAAGATTCTTTATTTTTCATTTTGGGAAGACCATTATGGTTTCCATTATGGGTAAACTTGATATCTTCATTTAAGGAAGTGCGGACTACCGCCCCCTCAAAGTGATTTGATTCGTTAAATACCATATGTGGGACATATAATGGATGGAACTATGATATTATATATGATATTATTCTGGAATTATAATATACCTTTATATCATTACGATTCCATTCTATAAAATATGATATAGAAATGAAATTAGTGTTCAAGCGTACGTACGGCTTACCGTCTCCATTAACGGTGCATTTCATTTCTTACCTCTAAATGATTATGTAATATTATAAATGCAGGGAATAATGAACTTGAAAAAGGTTCTAAACAATTAGAAATTAACTCAAGATTATTATTCATGAGATTAAATAACGACCGAGTCAAGTCGGACCCGAGGTATGGTACTTCGTCTCAATCTCCTTTCATTGAGGCATATTTTGTTTTATACACAACCTCCTTTTATATGGTGTATAAACCCCTTTGACTTTTATGTTTATTCAAAAGGAATATTTTTTATACGAAGCGTTTACTAAACAAAAAAAGGGAATGTTTTTGTCATACGTATGCAGCGACAATGAGTTCTCCGCCTCCGTGACCATTATTTGAGTTTCAGCTTCCTCAACAAGCCATACTTTTTTTTAAAAGAAAAATAAATACCATGTTTTACTTTTAATTTATTTTGGTATTGAAAATGGTTTTCATAATGTTTTTATATCAGTGTTTTGTACAGATATATTGTGATTGAAATGTGGAAATGTTATGTTTCCTTTATGCATGTTTTATGTGATACGATTATATTGAGGTTCTTGGGCATTATTATGAAGACGGGTGGTTCCGTGATAAACTAAGGGCGGGTGAGCCCGATATAGCTCTCTAATGCATTGGGTAACCTGAAGGAGTGAAACTTTAAGGTTTCTCCGAAGCGATTTAGGGAATATACTGTGATGGGTATTCCAAACATAACCAAGAGGGTTACTCCTTACGTAAGAATGTTATGAATGCCTCAAGTTACCTTTATGTCTTATGATTTCTATGATTTATTCATGATTTGATGAGGTATGTTAAAGTGCTTATGTTTTATGGGTAAAGTATGACTTCATTCTTATGTATATATGTACCCATGTTTCCATTCCATATTTTTATATCCCTTACTAAGCTTTTTAAGCTCATCCCATGTTTTTTTAAATGTTTTTCACAGGTCAAGGGAAAGGTACATGATATGATGATAGTGTCAAGGAAGTGTCAAGAAAGAATCCATGTTTTATTTTAAATATGATTCCATTGATGGGAAAAAAATACTATCTTTATGTAACCACTTTTTTTATATGTGGAATGTAATGCAAGTTTTATGATCTAATTCTCTAAAACTCTAAACCCGAAAAGATCCTCAATGTGTAATCTTGTAATAACTCAAGATTAAGTAAGGTTTAAGGTTGGGGCCTTATATAAGATGTTTATGTAATCCTTCAAAACTAGGAAACAGATCTTGAATTAAAATTTTGTCATATTACCATAATTTTTTATGATATCAATGTCCATTTTCAAACCTATTTGGCATGTGGTTTTTTTTCAACATTTACTTCCTCTTGACCACGTTATCTATCACTCTTTATTAGTCCATGGGAATTTTTTTTCCTTCTAAATAAATATTTTAATTTACCACCAATGTTATACCTACATTGAATCCATGTTATGTGTGGCTATTTGTGATTGTTAAGCTTCAAACATTCACATTTTTTAGAGAATTTTTTAAACTTTTTCATGGTTTGTTTTTAAATAAATTAAATCATGAAATGTTAATCATTAGATTACTAAGAATAATTTCGATGTTGAAATTCATTTTAAGATGGTAGAATGTAACATCCCATAATTTTAAGAAATATATTCTTTCATGTTAATTTAAATTTGTTAATGTATTTCATTACCTACAAAACCAAGTTTATCTTTCATCAAATGGAAATCCATGTTTATATTTCCTTACAGGTAACATCGAGTTCCTTTGATGACTTATGTTAAACACAAGCCAGAGTCTTACTGGACAACAATATACTATTACTATTTTGATGATAGTTATCACCATGCCATTTTAATGTATAGAATAAAATAGATTAACTATATTATCAAATTATAGGTCACACGTGTTTATAATATTAACTCATTGGTTAAAAATTAAATATAAATGAAAATAATGATGAATTCAATATAATGGATGTAAGAGCCCAGGTAAACAAAGAATAAAACTTTTTTGCATTTATTTATAGTTATGAATTGGATGGTAATTTTATAAAAGGGGAACTATGTTAAACATTGTATATGACACTCAAAATGATTTTCTTCGAAATATTTTGTTTCACGCAAGGCTGATCTATACCAAACAATAATATATTATTAATATTAATATTTAATATAGAATCTCTAACACCTTTTAATGGAATTATATTATTTTAAACAATTATGATACTTTAATAATTTTTAAATGAAAAAATAATTCAATTCTTTAATAATAATATCATAATTTACACTTGGTGAATTTTTTGTATTTTTTTGAGAAGTTTATTTTTTTGATGAATATTGAAATTTTTTTATTTTAAATGAAAACTACTTCATCATATAATTTATATTATAAAGATAAATAACATTATTAATTACTTTTAAATTATAATTATGTAGAATTCTAATCATTTAAACCAATTTAGTTCTTCGGAAGAAAATTGACTTTGAATTTAGATATAAAACAATGCAAACTTTTGAACCTATTCACTTCAAAAAACAAACTTTGTCGACCCATCCCTCGGATTAATTTTAAAATAATTTTTTAAATCAATGTAGTTTGATTTTGTAAAAATGGATTCAATATTTTTAATAATCATAATTTATATTGTATAATAAGTTAAACTTCGTATTTTACGAAAATGACTAGTGAAAGTAAATAAATTCAATAACAATGATTAAGGGGAAAATGTGTTTACTTAGTGGTTAGACTTTCATATTTAGGGGTCGAATGACCATGAAACATGTCCAAACCCAATTGTATGAACATTATTAAACCATATACCATATTTTATAGAGCCATTATCACTATTGGAGGTACAATATTTTAAGTAGACCTTCCAATAGTGTTTACCTTTTTATATTTACAATAATGTAACCCCCCCCCCCTCTACTGTAAAAAGGTACTCACCCTCCCCACTTATTTACACATATTAATAACTTTTTATCCAAAAAAAATATTCAAAAAATCTCTAAAAAATCCTCTTATGGTCCTATAAACCTATCTTTGGGCACAAATCAGCGCATTAAAGTCCTTTGGTGTGAACCAAAAGTAGTTACCTGAAAAAGAGGTCACAATCCTCCACATTCACTTTTTTTATTTATATCTCAATCCAATTAAATCATTCTTATTTCATGAATATATAATAAAATCATTATTGTGAATATCAATATTTTTTGTTATAAAGGTTCTCCTTACACCACCACATAATTCCATAAAATATGTTACGATCTTACCATTTATGTGTATGGTGAACTACCGCCTCAAGAAACAATTTTTTTTTTGTTTTTTCTTTACCACCTCTTATGGTTTGTAATTATGATGGAAATACTATTTTTATATGATATATATGATATTTTTTTCCTTAATACATCTTATTTTATATTATAAACACATACCTTCATTCTTTACATTTTGTGAATAACATGATAACATTATTTGTGGACATGTGGACTACCGCCTCCTCAAAGCGATGTGATAAGTTAAAACATTTCATTGAATGTATTAAGAACTGATTTAATAAAAATATGTGATATAATTGACATATATATGATATTCATTACATAATTATATTTTTATAAATATAATATTTTATTTTTTTATTATCTTTTCACACACTGAAAAAGTGATAACGGTGTCCGTGGATGTGTGGAGTATCACATCCTTGAGCGATGTGATTCCTTTTACATCACAATAATTATATATATAAGTATATATGACTAAATAATACGATATATATGATACAATTATCACTCTGTAAAAATCAATGTTACAGACATTCTTTTCATAATGATCATTGAAAAATGGGAACGACACTCATGTGTATGTATGGCCTACCATCTCCATGATTATAATGCTGGTTTTTTTCATAACCATAATTCATGATTTCATTTAAAATTATAATTTATTTATAAATATGATAATTATTTAATTATTATTTTTATGTATAAGTTTATATAATCCACTCTTTGACCGTATACAACCATCATTAGTCGTTTTGACACATAAACTGAAACTGTTTAAAACACCCGATGTAGAGTTAATTGTTTATGTTGTTTTATAAATAATGTTGTAAGTGAAATAAAATTAATAGTAAACTTGAAAAAATATGAATTAAGTAAATAATTAACATAATTTTATTATTTGGGAAGATAAAGACACCCGTGACAATTCAAACTCAAGCTAAGGGATTTCATCTCAAACTCCTTTCATTGTGGAATTTCTTGATGATATACACCTTTATTATTGTATGAGGTGTATATACAGACCCTTTGACATTATGTATACATATTTTACCAATTATAATATTTTTTTAATTTTTTTTCCATGTTAACATTTTAAGTAGAATGTGATTTAAACGTTCAAAATGGCATTGGACTCTTTGAATGTATAAAGATTAAATTTTCAAATCTTTAATCCGTGTCAATATTTTTTATATTATTTTAAAAATTTATTTATGTGGAAATAAAAGGATTATAAATGAATATTTCTTTCTAATTTTAATTTCCTTAAATTTTTTTAAAAGGAATATTGTTACGTTTTTTATGAGGAATGTTTTTTTAAAATAAAAAATTTAATGTTATATTTTTAAATTACAGTGTTAATGACCTTTCCTGTCATCCTGAATTTTATTTGATTTATATCTTTCTTTGAAATCATATATGTTTAAAAAAATAAAAAAATCAATTTTGTTTTTTTATTGAAAATAGTTTTTCAACAAAATTAGTGTTTAAGTAAAGAAAATTGGTATTTTTATATAAATTTCTTTTAATATGGATTTAAAACAATTTTTTAATAGGTTTTATGATGATAACTTTTTACTCCTCATATGGTACTTGATAATTATAAGAAATGGTTGATCCAGATTTAGCTTATATAAATAGTATATCCCCATTATAGGACATTAGTGATGCTAATTAAACATATTTGTAATGTTGAGGACCATTATAGTTCATGAGAAATGAGTGAGCCTGATAAATCTTATACAGAGGGTTCATCCCTATTATAGATCTTGGGTGGCCAAGATATATCTTATTAAAATACTGATACCCATTATAGATCTCCAATTCATTTTTTAATAATAAAGATGGAATTCAGCCATATGGTTATTACAATTAAAAGGGTATTGAAATGGTTTTATGTATATGGCACTCTAAGTCACTTCAAGAAGTTTCAATTTCATTCTAAGGGTTTCAATTCTTTTATTTCAGATAAATGTGTATTTTTTCATGTGAAATTTTTTATTTTATATTCTCAATGAACTTTGAAGATAAAGGTAAATGTTATATGAATTTTTATGTTTTAACCAAACTAATAGTTTCTTTCTTTTAATATCCTTTTCTGATATTCTTTGATCATACCAAGATTTTTAAATGATTTAACTGGGTATAATGATGAGTAAGGGATTCGAAGAAGTCATCTTGAAATATATGAAGAGACTTCATAAAAGATATCATGATTTATATTAAAAAATTTAGATTCTGTGAAAATTGGATAATGTTCAGAAGTTTCCACATTTTATTTTATGTTTTTTATGAATGAGTTACGACATAATTTTCTAAATATAAAAACATTAAAATATCCTCAATGTGAAAGAAAGTAATTTTTTTCTAAAACTCAATATTATGTAATGTTTGAGGTTAGGTCAGTATATTTATATCATTTAATATAAGTCTTTTAATTTACTATGAGAGATTATATCACAAATTACGTATATTTTATCCTAAAACCATTCATCAATCGTGATTACACATGTCACAATCTTATTAAAAAAAGTTTTCAAATATATTAATCCCCAAATAAATCGGTCAAAAAGCTACTAATAATTAAAGAAGGATTAAAATAGATGTATACTATAGATAAATACTGGCTATTAATGAAAAGTCCCACCACATGGCCCATATGAAAAGTATTGAGGGAGTAAATTATATTTATCTTATATTTTTTATTTCTAAATCAAGAAAAATTTCAAACAATAAGGATAGATGAAACACAGGAATATAAAGAAGATATGTTAGAGATAATGGGAGAAAAACCATGATACTAGTAGATAATGTAATAAATACTAGTCATAAAGCCAAAGTGATAGTTAAATAATTTAATAATCAATGTTATGTAATCATAATACCCTCAAGTAGAGAAGTATTAATAAAAAATAATTTATAAATTACATTATCATGCAATTATTTTATCTATAAAAGAATGAATAATATTCAAATAGAAACATGTTTCCATCAAGGGATTAGTTTTATGATTTCAATTTTTGATAACATAATTGTATTTATATTATTGTCTTCCTCTATACTACATTACTAAAAAAGGTCAATAAAATATAAGGTTGATCTAAAGATGAATAACCTGACTTTTCCCAATGTTATTTCTTATAATATTTCCATGTTTTTAAACTTATCTTTTCATACTAATAAATTATAGTGGTTTCTCATAGTAAGGGGTTGGTTATTGTCACTCTTGCATTCATATCACACTACTTTATTTCATTATAATTATAATTTGGTTCACATATTACATCCAGAGTACTCACTCTTCAACTGACGGAGTTAAGTGATCCAAGAGATTAGTATTGTGGAATTTTGATCATGTTTTATGGGGTGAGATACATGATAATAGACTATTTGATGGATACTTGACTTGATTAAGTGTATTTAAATTAATAATATTGAAAAAAATTTCATAAGTTATATGAAAATAAATTCATTAACTATGGTTAAACAATTGTCTAGTGGGAACCAAAAGTAGATAAATTTTCAAATTGTCGAACCACCTTTATTGGGTTGATCACTCAAATCTATAAAGAAGAAAAAATAGAATAACAATTGAAATTTATATAATATCTATTATCGCATTATTTATCTTTTAAATACACAAATCTAGATTTAATAGGGATAAAAAATATCCCAGGATCTTGATATTTGGTTAGATATTTCGGTGTGATCAATTCTAAAATATTTCATTATAATTTCAGTCTCTAATTACCTTAAATTTCCATTTTTTTAGTCAAAAGTTTCTTACGTGACATACTATATTTTATATTTTTATTAAAAAAATTTATTAGAGGTATGTTGAATTAAATTTCTTAAAATGTTTTGAAGAATTCATTATTAATTTATACAACCAAACATTTTTTTATTGAAAAAAAATATTAGGGAAATGGTAGTGGAAGATATTTATTCTCCTACTATTGATTTTGTAAAGGGTTATTGGATGTATCCTTTCCCCTTTGAGGCCTCTTTTCCACATCCCTTTATTTTATCTCTTTAGGGTAATTTTCACATTTATTCTCATATTTTCCTTATTGTTTAAAAAATTATTATCTTCTACTTTTTAAATAAAATGTTGGTTCTACTTGGACTCAAATTTGGAAATAGGAAAAATCTATTCTACAATCTTATGTTTTTTCCACACTCACATTCTATTTTGGATTTTGAAATTGTTGTGCTGGTAATTTTCCATGATTCTTTGTTATTTTTTCATAAGCCTTCATATTTTACTTTTAAATTATTCAATATCAGTTATTTACATTTCATGAATAGGATCAATTTGGATCTATCCATGTGGTTATAAACCTAATGAAGTTTTTTTTAAGGACATACATTACCAAAATGTGTGGATTGGAATGATTTTTGGTTGTTGGTTGCATATCATCTAAACTATAAAATATTTATTTATATTTTTCTTATATATAGTATAGTGGCTAACCCAGGGGTTTGTCTCAAGGGGGTTGTATGTTTATCACAGTGGATCTTCAAAAATATTTTTAAAATTATTCATATTTCAAAAATAGTAAAATAAAATCTGAAACAGTGATGAAAAATATGAAATTAAAATGTGAACAGCAGAAAAATAAGAAGGTATATAGAAATACATAAGAAATAATAAAAGAATGTCAGAAAGAAAATAACCAAAAATAAATTGGTAAAATCTCTAGTACTTATCACTAATCTATAAATATTTTACTAAAAATGATCAACCTCTAGAATTTCATATTCGATATATCACACATACACATCTAACTCTCTAAAAAGTGAAAAAAACATACATACAAAATTGATTCATTAAATGAGTTATTTCTTAAATGTGAAAAGAATCCCTAGATGAATACATTTTTTTAAATAATATCTTTTGTTTAATTTTTTTCTTTCTAAGGTTAAACAGGTCATATGACCTCTCCAAATTTACTTTTTTGAGTAAAAAATAGAATCAGATTTAAAAAGAAAAACGAGTTGGGAGTATAAAACCCTCATTTTGAATAATTATTCTCTAGTATCTCCTTGTTTCAAAATTGATAATTTATATGGATAAATAATAACACAACCACAAGATTATTTTATCTCTAAAAGGCATAATATATCACCTCATAGAATTTGGTTTATATATTAACCCTCCATGACTAGAGGTTCGAGATCATAAAAAATAAATAAAAGAAAAAACATACCCAAATTTTATTTATAAATAGGTAAAAATATAAGAGTAATGGGGGAAAATATGAGAGAGTGTGTGTTAGGGAAAATATAAAGAATAGATTCCCTTATGATATATGTTTCCTTTTTATTTTAAATATAGAAGGATGAAAAAAATCACAATAAAACAAATTAGCATCCATGTCCACAATGAGAACCCTGATGATGGTCTTCAAATTACCTCGATACTGCTCTAGTGAATCCAAAAAAATGACTCAAATGATTTCACACCCCCCCATATATATGAAATTTTAATTTATATATTAATTAAATTAATAAAAATTTAATTCATGTACTTATTAAAAAAAATTAATTTTTTTTCACAATAGTTCTTCCCTCATCACTTTCTTACATTGTCCTAGATTTATCTTAGTAACAATTACATAAATTCCTATCATTAAATTCCCCAAACCACATGTTTTTAGAATATACATCCACTCTGAATAGAAAATATATTCTCTAAGAAAACCTCTATATTGACATAAATTCAACTATTCATCCTCAGAATACTATAGAGACTTGATATATGATTATCATCAAAATCAATTCCAAATAGATCCATTAATCCATTCAAGAGGCCAAAACTTGTTCTTTGTCCCACCCACTTAATGTGATTGAATATCCACCCAAGATGAACATGAATCCCCAAACAGAGTCGCCTTAGGATTTATTTATATTCCTATATCCAATCTCACTTCAAAACCGAGAAATCCTCATTAAAGGATGACATCAAACACCCTCCAGGAATCTTATCACATTATTGAAATTGTAGAGTTTATATCCAACCAGTCCAAGACATAATCAAAATTATTAAAAACATCAATTTCAATAGATCATACTCAATTGAAACACAACTAACGATAGATCCAAAAATATTTGAAGTAATCCATTCTTCCACACACAAGGTTCCATCGGGAATATCGACCACAAAATCAACATCATCCTCTCTAACAAACATTCTCAAAAGGTTTATTCAGATCATATCAAAGAAAATCATCAATATGTGTCGAATCTTCATCGTATTTGGTTAATAACAATGATTTTTCAAAAAAAATGTTAAAACACCCAGGTTTATCATCCTTGAAGAAAGTAGACTCAAACTTTTTTCTCATCTATGATTGGGATTACTCAATAAATAGACACCACAATTCCCAAGTTTCATGATCATCCAGCAGTGAAACAGTGTAATTAAAATGTGACATGGCTCCTTAAATTCACTTATCTTTTGGTTCATTTTCATTTTTGAATTCATCATCAATGTCAATCTTAATTCTTAAATTGAAAAATAATTATCTCAAGTTTTATTTTAGGCCAATCAGTCTTGTGGTTCGAGTTCGAGCTCAAGAAATACTAATAAATTTATGCATTTATTTTCACAACATTCTGATTAATTAGTTTTTTAAAATACACTAGGAACACCGCCTTAAAAAAATTTATACATGGAAATGAATTAAAATCGTATATTTCTCATACTCTTCATTAACAACACTCGACATGAACATGGTGAAATCTGGGTACGTGGAATGGTGTTGAAATTATTGATGTTATTAAATAAATGTGTGGTGCACTACTATTGATTTTTGGATACATAGCTATTTAGATGCATGAATAACTTCAAAAAATGGATATGATCCTGCAATATAATTCAATACAAATGAAAATCAGCAATTCGAAGAAAATAAGTAAAATCACTTGCAGACTGAGATAGTGAAATTCCTATATAAAAAATTTCATATATAAATAAAATAGAAAAATATTAAAAATGGAAACAAATGAATTTTGATGAAAATAATTCCTATAACAAAAAAAATGAAAAAAGAACTCCTAAAACAATTTTAATGAATAATTCAATAAATGTTCCATAAATATCAATTTAATATTTTTCATAAAATAATAAAAATTATTAATTTAAAATAAAGTAAAATCATTAGAAAAAACTAAGTATTTAAATTAAATCATAAATGATTATAAAATTCCTCAAAAAATTAATAATATAATCCAAACTTAAACAAACCAAATAATTTTTTCAATAAAAGTCATTTAATTATGAAAAATGAATGTCCATGAATTTAATGAACTAGAGATGTAACACCCCAATATTTTTAGAGGAACATCGGGATAAAATGCATGTATGACATGAAAAAACAAGATTAAAATATAAATAAAGCCTTGATTTTTTATGATATAATTATTTTTAAATATATTCAAACTCTTGAATAGCTTATGATGTACACAACACAAGGTTTAAAGGAAACTCAATACTATATTAAAATATTATTATAAAAACTTTGGTCACAATAACCTAGATTTAATTTTCATGGGTAAGAATATAACAAAATAAATTATTAAAATTATGGTTATATATTGATTTGAAATAAAATTAGACTCATTTAAAAGTAAAAAATTGTAAAAAATAGTATTTTTCTAAAAAACTGGTTTAATCGCGCTTTGTGTCCATAATTTTAAATTAATTTTAAAAAAATTTAGAATATTTGTTTTAATAATATAGTTATATTTTCAAATAAACATATAAAAATTATCTTAGGGTGATTTATTTTTATTTTTTCAGAAAATTTTCCTTTTTAATGAATTTTGAAAATTACTGCTTTTATTGAAAACTGCATTTTAATTTAAACAATATTCAAGGTTGAATTATATATTAAATGGTTTTAATGTAAAATTTGATAAATAATATTAATATTATCTAATTTAGGTCATTGGTATAATTTTTATGTTCAATTTAAATAATAAAACATTCAATAATTTTGATAATTTTCTCATTGGAAATCAACATTTTTATCGCGTCTGCAAGTATAATTTTAAAAATATTTTATACCCCATATATAAAATAAATTTATAAAAATTAATTACATATTTTTAACAATAATAATTTATATTATATAATATCTTCCTCTTAGTTTTTTTACCATTATGAATAGTAATGGCAGAAAATAATAATTACAAATGTTAGGGTACAAATTGATTTACCTAGGGTTAAATTAAGAAAATGAGGGTTAAAATTAACTACAAACTTGTGAAAGACCAATTTTCTTAAAATATTTAGAAATTATAACCTATAATTATCTATAAGTACCCATTTTTAGGTTTTTAATAGGATAAAATTTTGGTGTAATTGATTCTTTTCAAAGATTCCATCTATGTCCACTCCGCCTCTTATACAACCACACCCCCAATTCTCCGCTATTCACACTTCCAAATCATTTTTATTCATCCTATACATACCCAAATCGCATAAATACTTACCCCCAATCATTATAGAATAATATTTGGATCATAAATTCATCCTAGTAAGTATTTTTTTTGTAAACATAAGGAGGTCATTCGAAGAGTACATAACGTTCCTAAAATACTATTTTTATTTTATTTCCTCTTACACCTCCTTAAGATATGTTTCCATTATAATAGAGTAGTAAAACAAGTATATACCATATAATTATATTTTGTTATGTTAATTTAATGACAAATATTCATATTCCCTTCCTTCAAATGGGAAACAAAACTAGAGATAGTGTGTACGGCGGACTATCGCCTCACGAACCGATTTAATTTGTTTTCCATCACCACCATTCAAGGATGGTTATAATGATGGATTTACACATGTATATTATATTTATTGGATTATTATACTTATATAATTTTAATATCACATTTATATTTTTAGGGTCCATTCTATTAAATATATGATAATGTCTGTTGTGTGTACGGAGAACTATCGCCTCGTGAAGCGATAGGATTATTTTTCAGTACACTTGACAAGGAATTTAATAAGGATAAAATTAATAAATATGTATGAAATATATTAAAATATATTTATATTATAAATTTAATATATCACCCACTTTCTTACCCTTTCACTCTTCAAGGAAATGATATCATCGATCACGCATATGTACGACCAACCATCTCCATGAAGTGATGTGATTCATTTTCAATTCCCATGTTTTATATATTATTATAAATATATATATATATATTGATTTAATATGTTATTTATAAAATTAATTTAATATTGTATATGATGGATATATATCATATTCCCCCGAATAATAACATTAATGACAAAACATGCATGAGAAAACAAGGAAATTTACACTCGAAACGATAATAATAATGAAATATTATTAACAAACGTGTGGTAAAGCATAATAAGAGGATAATATATGATATTATATTTATTAATATTGTTTTAATATGAATTAATTACATGATTTAATTAATTATACATGATGTTAAACAATTTTCAACTAAATAAAAGTGTTAGGTAAGGTACTTCATCCTAATTTCCCTTCATTTAGGAAAATTCAATTTTTTTTCACCCAATTCATTTTATAGGGTGTATATACCACCCGTTATACATTTAAAATCATGAATCCTTTATAATTTATTTTATTTTGTGTTTTTGTTTTAATTATTTAATCCAAGTGTATTTGACATGAT
Source organism: Viscum album (assembly GCA_963277665.1). Classification (NCBI taxonomy): domain Eukaryota; kingdom Viridiplantae; phylum Streptophyta; class Magnoliopsida; order Santalales; family Viscaceae; genus Viscum; species Viscum album. Next base: position 479,751,375 of record OY728133.1, on the reverse strand, counting down.
TGTTTCTAAGCGGTAAATAATTTCATAACTTAATTTATTTTCATTAGGTTATACTAATTATTCATTTACCTTTAAAATTATAATATTATGTAAATAATGAATTTTTATTATATTATTTTTATATATACCTTTTCTATTTTGGATTTAAATTTTATACAAATAATCTATTCATTGATTAAATCTCTTATAAATGTTATGATCATTGTAAGGGATTTTGTCTCAATTTTCATTTCATTGAGACATATTTTTTAATATGAACATGCCCACATTAATGTGTTGTATATAGTACCCCTTTATGTATTTAACATTAATAATTATTTATTCATGATGTTTAATGCATCAATTCAATGTTATGCATCCATCCAATGATAAGAGATTTTATTGAAAAGAGGGAAGAAGAGCAAAATTATTACATCCCAGGTAAATAATGAATATTACATTTTTCATATTTATTAATATTTTTGAATTAAATATTAATTTTACTTTAAAGGGGATTATATGTTCAATGATACACCCAATAAGAAACAATGAGTTTATTTGAAATCTTACATTGCACACAACGTTGCGTTATACTGAAAAATAATATAATATTATTATTATTTTAAATGGTAGTTAACACATTGATTTTTTATTGGTAATAAAGAATATAACTTACTATAATATGATTATATATGTTTTATAAATTATTTATATTTATCCAAAAAAATTTAGAGGTTAAAATGTGAATGAATCTAATTTTAAGCATAAATACTCTAATATTCATTAAAAGGTCGATTTACCGTCATTTAATGGTGAACCCTCTTTAATTCTAGTTTTGGTAAATTTTATATGTATTATTTTAAAAAATCAAAATATTCTTCAGACTTGGGACATCCAAATTTACTTTGGGTAAAAAAAAATTTATTTTTATGATAAAATTCATTTTTTAATGAGTAGTTAAAAATACTTTATTTTAATTCAAAACTACTTTTTAATCTAATTTATTTATATCGTTAGATTATCTTTTTAATTGGTTTTATAATGTAATTAAATTATATTTTTAACATTTATTCCAATTTTGGTCATTATAAGTAATTTTACTTTGAAATTGGGCATAAAAAAGTGTTAATCTTTTGATAGTTTTATTTGTTAAAAAAACGCTTTTTGTTTTTACAACGGGAATTAATTTTAAATTAATTAATGAAACTTATATGTTTTAAATTTGTTAAAATAGATATAATTTTCTTAATTCTGAATATAAAATATAGATTTGTTTTATTTTTTGGTATTTTTCTAAAAACCTTCAATTTTTTATGAATAGTGAAAATACCGAGTGGTAGTTAAAAAACCCAATTTCTTCATTTAAATGATATTTTACCAGTTCTGTGAATTGAATTTAAAAAATTCAGCATACAAGGTTGTTATAATTAATTAAAATTTGGTTCAATAAGATTAAAATATTGTTTGGGTGATTAATATCTTTTGACTTTTATTTACTGCGGTTAAAGGTAAATAGGATAATACAAGGTACAAATAATTTCATAATAATATTAAATTAGCCTAACATGTGTCCCTAACCTGTTGGTCGATACATTTCCGGCCATGGTCATTCTTGGGTCGATTTTAGTACCCCATGGATCAACTTAATAGTGATAATGACACTTTATATTAATTAATTTAAACTAAAGACAAAAATGGAACCAACATATATCTTTTAGTAAATCAATTTTTTCATGGGGTTATATAAGTTATCTCTTTGACTATAAATATTAATTTAAAATTTAAAAATATTTCATACACATAGGTAATTTTTTTAATTTTTATACATCAAATAAGTAATGTTATTAATGACACAATAATGATACAATGTTTACCTCATTAATGAATGATTTAAAAAAATAAGATTATAAAAATTATAATAATATCAAAACAAATTCCAATAATTATTGGATGATTTTATTTAGAACAAAAGTAATATTATATTCTACTTAAATATGTTTTGGACCTTTATAAACCGAAAATAATTATATAATAAAATAATATTTTCAAACATTCTTAAAGAGCGCCTCCTCCCCCTTATAAAAATTCCTCAACTCTAGAAAATTACTCACACCTCTCAAGCCCCATGTCTCATCCAACCCATGCCCAAATAATCTCTCAATATCTATATATTTTTGATATAATCCTTACTTTGTGTAGTATAAACTTCATGAAATCCATTTGGTTCAATCCACAGAAAGTTACCTCATTTAAAGGTAACATCATCTCTTATGTTTTTTCTTTTATTTTACTTCTCCAACCCCCTAAAAACTATTTATTCCTTTATATTATAATAACAACAGTATTATCTATATACTAGGATGTTGTTATTATAGGTATTCTAACTACCCCTACACAAACCTCAGTCTAATGGGAAAAGAACATATTGTTTCTATGAACGAAAAACTACTACCTCACGAAACGATGACTGTTCAATCTTCTCCTACCACTTCTTATGGTGGCCATTATGATTTCACTCTATTTATATATGATATATATTATGTTCATGTTTTATCTATTCTTTGGTATTTTTTAGTTACAAACATACCTTTATGCTTTCTTATATGGGTAAACATGATGATTTCATTTGAGGAAGTGCAAACGACAGCCCCCTCCATGTGATATGATTCGTTCATTAAATACCTGGAACGTATAAAGGATGGAGTTAATAAAATTATGTAACATATATGTAATATGATATTATAATTTTATTATAATATACCTATGTATCATTATTTGTTCATTCCATTAAATATAAAATAGAAATGAAAGTATCGTTCAGGCGTACGTACGGCTTACTGTCTCCATGAACGGTGCATTTCATTTCTTATGTACACATATCATGTAAGATTATAGATATATATATATATATATAATGTATATATATGATATATATGATATTTAAATCAGGAATATGATTCTGGAGATAATAGAATTTTGACAACATGGGCAATTTGTAATTATAATAAGTTCATTTTTGACTCAAGTACCAAATATTGACAAAATAACCATTATTAATGTAATTGATTCCATATTGTTTATAACCTAGTAATAAGTGATATAAAATTAATAATAAACATGTCAAAATTTCTTAATAAAGTATAAATTAACTTTAGTTTATTATTCTAGAGATTAAAGAACAAACGGGTCATGTCAGACACGAGGTAAGGGGTTTTCATCTCACTTTTTATTCTCGTGAGGTTGATGCTATATTTGACACTATTTTCATTTTCATGGTGTATTTAATTAACATCATTGAATTCATTGTGTAATATAGCTTAACTTATGTGTATTTACATCTTCATTATATGATCCATCTTTCAGGTGGTGTATGTTTTTTATGTTACAAATCGGTAAGAGTACCTTTCACTCTCCACTTCTAATAAATGACTTCTTTTATGGTATTTATTTAAATTTAAATTTTCAAATGAGGGATATGTTATTATATATAATTATTTCTAAACATTTTATATCCATGTGATGAGAGACGCTTTTCACTCTTGTCAACTCATTTTCGGAATTTTAAAGAGATGATTTTAGGCTATTGACTTTCTGTAAGAGAACTTCTTAACCCAATTTCAATTCGTTGGGTTAAACATATACTTCTTGATTATGGAGTTCTATGAATTTTTTTGAATGAAATCTATTTTTTTACACTCAATTTCCACTTATTTTGGTTGTGTTATTATTTTTCATACAGAATTATGTCTTTGATTTTTCCTTAATCTAAGTATATGATCTTTGCAAGGGACATTGTCTCAATTTACATTCCATTGAGACATCATTATTGTTATGTGACAATTAATTATTATGTGGTTTATATACTATACTTTTGTATATTATATAATGAATCCCTTTAATCTCATGATATTATAAAGCTTTTATTAAATGTTATTACTCAAATATCTGTATTCAAGCGTCTCTCATTTTGTTAGAAACTATTTAACTAAAATATGGTCGTAAATGTTTTAAAGATTTATTCTTCTAAATCATTCACATTAATTTCTATGTTTTTATTTTTTTAAGGATTTAATTATAAGGACATGAATTTTTTAAAATTAAAATTTATTTCAAAAGATTCAACGTGGTATTGAACACTTTGATTCAAAAATCTCTTTATTAAATGTTTAAAATGGTTTTGAAAATGGTTTGATAAGGAATTGATTATGTCAATATCATGGAATGCTATATTATTATTTCAATGTGGAAATGTTATCATTCATTTATTCTTGTTTTATGTTTTATGAATATGTTATGGTTATTGCACATTATTTACGTATATTGGTGTTTTCGTGACAAAATATAGGATGGGTGATCCCGATATAGCTCTCCAATACATTGGGTAACATAATGGAGGTAAACATTAATGTTTCTCCTAATAGATTTCAAGAATATAATGCGATGGGTTTTCCAACATAACTCTTTACATAGTTGTGATAACTACAATGTAAGAATGATATAGATGATACAAGTTACCTTTATGATTTATGACTTCTGTGTGTTATTCATAAATCTTATGATTTCCTGATGTATGTAATGTTTGAAAAGTATGGTTTCATTGATTTGTATTTATTGATGGGTTAATGTTTCCTGTTATTATTTTATAACCTTTAATGATATTTTTATGCTCATCCCATGTATTGAAATGTTTTTTCACGGGACTTAAAGATGAATAAGGTCGGGGATGGGATCAAGGAAAATTCATGAGGTCTAAAACATGGAACTATATATGTATATTTTTTAGAGTTTTTTTATGAAAAAATAAATACTAAGTAGAAGTGTCTAATTTATAATTTTTGAAATGTAATGTAATAGATATGGCCTAATTATCTAAAACTCTAAACCTGAAAATATCCTCAATGTGAATTATTGACTTAACTCAAGATTGTGTAATATTTATGTTCGGGTCTTTATAGTTGGTGTTAGAGGTCGGTTTTGATAACATTTGAGGTTAGGGTGTTATGTAAGCATAAGTGACATAACCATAATGGTTAGAATATAAGAAAGAGTCGTAGTTTTTTAGGTAAACCGAATGACATTAAGATAACGTGAACATGTATGTTTTAGTGTTTACCCTCCTCATAAGATAATATATGATGATTTTACTGATATACTCACACTAAACGTTTTGGTTTTAGTCAATGGATGGATCTATCAGTCATCAATGTAACAATGAATGTGAATAAAACTGTGATGGTTTTCGTAATAAGAAACTAAATGAAATGGATGCTACAATGAGAACTATTGTTGTTATTATCAACCAAATATCTGGAGTCATGATCGACCACCTGAACCTTGGAGATTTTTATAAGCCATTCTATATGCAAGAAATAAATATCTATAGATGTTCAGGTAATAATTATAAAGGTAATTATATTCAAAAACCTTTGTGTTAGGGATGTGGAAAGAATCATTTAAGAAAATAATTCAAAGGGACGGGAAGATGCTATAGATGTTTTAATGAGAGTCACAAAGCAAGAACCTACCATGAAAAAAGGAAGCATCCAGTTGAGTCTAGGAAAGTTAAAGAAGCTCTTTCTGAAGAATCAATTGAATGTTTTCAATGTGGTGATCATAGTCATTATACAAATAGATGTATTACGAAGAATGTTTGAGAATGGGATCAGTCAGATATTACAAATATATGTTTTCCAAATCCTAATGTCATTTGAATTGAATATGAGGAAACTAAAAAGGACCAATGAGATGTATGAATTATTTTTTTCATTGATGTTTTGACTTTTTTTAATCTTTGGATATGATTAATGATTTTTTTGTAGGAATAAAGTATTATGGAATATGTAGGAAAAGAATGTATAATGGATCATGAAGAACGTGGAATGAGTAAAAAGTCTACATATAAGGGATTCAAGAGTTATGGTACATTTTAGGATGATAAAATGCTTAATATTATTAAGGATCAATTGATGATGGGATTACATTTGATGAATTTTTCTAGTATGTGTAACCGTGAATTCTGATATGTGAAAATGTTATTTAAGAAATAGTGACCTTTTCATGTGTGGACATAATGGATAAGCTTAAGGGTTCATATGATATTTTGTTTTTGAGGCAATTACATGTTATTACTTTATGGGATAAAAATGCGAGGTATGGGATAAAATTTTTGGTTAAAATATGTTATGGATATGTTGAAGGGATATATCACATTTTTTGGAATGTTATAAATTTATATAGATTTTCAAAAAGGAAAACACATAGACCATGTGACACCCCGTCACATCAGACAAAGCTACAGGTATCAAACCCACAACCAAAGTGCGATTGGGGTTTATCACCTAACACGAGACTACGTGAAGTCCTAGGTTAGTATGACTAATTATTTTTAGTTATATGATTTTATTGATCAAGAATAAGTTGATTTCGTATATTATGTTTTATCAAACAGATATCCATAATATAGAAAAATGATTTGGTGATTAAGTGATAAATGTTATTTTGGAAGACTTTTTTTCTTTTGGGAACACTATATGCTTAAGGTAAATAGAATTCTGTGGGATTTATTTTTTGGAGTAATGGTTGAAATAATATTTTGGAAGAATCTTTATTTTTATTGTGAAGATAAATTGATTTTGGTAACTTATGGAAATGATTAACCTGTCATAGAGAATATGTGATTAGGTTAATTACAGTTCAATATGAGACTTTAAGATTAGTCGGTGTTTTCGGAGATAAATGTTACAATTTACAATGAGAGACTATGTGTATAAATCCTTCTGAGTTTTGGGTTTTAATCCTTCTTTGTATTATTTTGATGAATTTCAAATACGATTGTATATTGAATGGTCTTTCTTGAACTTTGGGTTATTTTTGTTGAATTATAGAGTTTAAGAGTAGTATTTCATTTTGTAACGGATTATCCTTTTGGGGATTATCTAATCATGTAATAACCAATTTGGGTTTTGGTTGATGTAAAAATAAAGGGAAAATATATAGTTCATATTTTGTATATTATGTGATACTCTAGTAGTTGATTATTGCACATTATGTGTGACCAAGTCATCTTGAATACTTACCGTTTGGAGAAAAGATGAGTTTGTAGTATAATTTTATTAAAGGATGATACTCTAAATGACAAGTAAGTATATTTCCTTACAATATTAGTCTATATATTAATACAATTATTCAAATATATGAAAATGATATTGAATAAAAAATACTATAAGCTCACTTTTATCATCATACATTCACCCAACAATAAGTATTGTGGGGTTAACTTTCTGTGATCAAGTTCTATATCACTCTCTATTAATCTATGAGAGTTAGTTCCTCTTCCATATCCATGTCTTCATGGAATCCTAGTATCTTTTTTCATGAGTGACCTTTTTTCTTCTCTTCCTTTATTTTAAATTTATAATTTTATTGACACTTTTTCCGATGTGGGACTTTCAATGATGTTTCCAAGCCCAATTTTTAAATTGTGACGACGCAATTCCCAAAAGGGGGGAATGATGTAACATCCTAGGTAAATAAAGAATATAATTTTTTCATATATATTAATATTTTTTAATTAAATATTAAATTTACATTAAATGGGATGCTATGTTCGATGGTGTACTCGGTACGCAACAACGGGCTTCATTGAAATCTTAGGTTGCACAAAACGATGAGTTGTACTGAAAAATAATATAATATTCTTATTATTTTAAATGGTAGTTAACACAGAGTTGTTTTATTGGTGGGAATTATTAGAAATAACTAATATCTGATTATATATGTTTGTCAAATGTTTTTACATTTATCGCATAAATGGAAGAGGATTAAAATGTGATTGAGTCTAATTTTAAGCATAAATACTCTAATATTCTTTAAAAGGTTGATTTGATGCCTTTTGAAAGCGAACCCTCTTTAAATCTAGTCTTGGTAACTTTTATATATTATATTTTACAAAATAAAATCATTCTTTAAAATCATGGCATCAAAATTTACTTTTGGTGAATTTTTTTGTATTTTTCTGATAAAATAATTTTTTTAATTAATAGTGAAAAATACTATATTTTAATTCAAAAATACCTTTTAATAGAATATATTTATATGGTTAGATTATCTTTTTAAATGGTTTAAAAGTGTAATTATATTATATTTTTACCATTTAAACAAATGTTGGTCATTATAATAAATATTACTTTGAAATTGGGAATAAACATGTGATAGTCTTTTGATAGTTATTATTTCTTAAAACACACTTTTTGTTTTGATGACAGGAATTAATTTTAAATTAATTAATTAAACTTATATGTTTTTAATTGGGTAAAATCTACATAATTTTTGAATTCAGAATATCAAATATAATTTAGACTAATTTTTTTGTATTTTTCTGAAAACCTTCAATTTTGATGAATAGTGAAGACACTACGTTGTAGTTAAAAAACAGACTTTTTTCATTTAAATGAAATTTTATCATTTCTATAAATTTAATTTCAAAAATACGACAAACATGTTTGTTATTATTAGGTAAAAAAATTTCAATAAGAAGAAAATATTTTTCGGTGAATAGTAACATTTGCTGCAAATCATTTTTTTTCATTTTCATAAGCCGGTTTAGGGGAACCGGTACCCCAAACCGGTTTAAGGAAAACCAGAAACCGTACAAGCTCATCCCACCACATACAGCATTCAACAAGGTTCAAATTTCAAAATTCAAACTTCAAAATTCAAATTACAAACATCAAACCAAGCAGATCCACCGAAACCACGCGCTCCACTTCGAGCCGCGCGCCCATCATCACGCTTCGAAAAACATGAGCCCCACCTCGAGCAGAGAACCAACAACATGCAGCACCAACCACGTGCCCCACCTCGAGCAGGGTACCCATCATCATGTGTAATCGCCGGTGAGACAATCCGGCCGACCACCAAACAGATCGCCGGCGAGCAACACTGGCGACCGTCGTCACCATCATCAACATGCAAAACGCCGGTGAACAGAATCGACGTCTTTCATCACCATCACCATCGGAGGAAACCCGACACCGCATCATCACCGGACCAACCCAAAAGCCATGAGCAAACAAAAGCTCGTCCGTCCGACAAACATTCACAGATCCAAAAAAACAAACGCAACATGTGCGCATCACAACCCAGAGAAACCAGAAAATAATAACGTCATAGCGAAACACCATCATCGCAGAAAAAATCACGAACGAAACCAAACTGAACTCAGTAACACCATCCAGCCGCGCAAGCAACGCCATCTGTCTGAAGCACCCGCCGCCACAACCAAATCGGCCGCTTCAGACACAACGAAACCCCACTGCACTCACCTGAGAAAAGCCGAAACCCCACGCAATGCCGCCACAAAAGCGCGACCATCAGATGCTGAGAAGCTCACCGCAGGACACCAGCGAGCTACCGAGAAGGAACCCATGGGCGCTCCGTAGAGTGTGCCATCGACGGGGACCGGTCTTACACCCGTAGGTCTTAACCAGCAACAGCCGAAGCCCAAAGCGAAACTCCACAGCAAGGGAAGACCACGAAACTATGCAGCGCCGTAGAGATCCTGACCGAATCACTGAGCTCAAGGGGAAACGCCACACCGTCCGCAGCGAAGGGGCAGCGGCGGCGAGAGGATAAGAGTGATAATGACACTTTATATTAATTAATTTAAAGTAAAGACAAAAATGACATAGACATATATGTTTTAGTAAATAAATTTTTAAATGGGGTTATATACATTATATCTTAGCCTATTAATCTTAATTTGAAACCTAAAAATAATTCCCACATTGTGGTATTTTTTTATAATTTTTAGACATCAAATAAATATATTTATTTGTGACACAATAATGATGTAGTGTTTACCTCATTAATTAATAATTTAAATAAATATTGTTATAAAAATTAAAACAACATAAAAATCTATCAAATTCTTATTGGATGATTTTATTTCAAACAATAGTCATCTTATATTTGACTTTAATAAGTTTTTGACATTTAAAAACCGAAAATCATTATATAATCAAATAATATTTTCATACATTTCTAAAGAGCTCATCCTCCCCCTTATAAAAAGCCTTCACCTCTAACCCATTACTCACACCTCTAAAGCCTCTTTTATTGCCCAAACTATGCCAAAAAAATCTCTCAAGATCCCTTTATTCCTCCAACAAGACTTACATAGGCATAATGCACTTCAAAAAATACTTTTGGTTCAAATAAAAAGGAGTTACCTGATTTAAAGGTAACATCTTCACTTAAGTTAATTTCTTTTATTTTACTTAATCAACCCATTAGACAATTTTTATTACTTTATTTTATAACAACACAAGTATCCTTAATTTACTAATATGTTTTTATGAGAATTATTTGAACTACACCTACACACACCTTCGTCTAATGGGTAAAGAACATACTGTTTCTGCAGACAACGAACTATTGCCTCACGAAACGATTATTGTTCAATATTCTCCTACCACCTCTCATGGTGGCCATTATGATGACACTATATTTATATATGAAATATATTATGTTAATGTTTTCTCTATTCTTCTGAAATTTTTATATACAGATACACCTTTAAGCTTTCCAATATGTGTAACACGACAATTTCATTTCAGGAAGTGCGGACTACCTCCCACTCAAGGTGATATGATTCATTCCTGAAATACATGGAATATATAATGGATGGAGTTTATGAAATTATGTAACATATATTTCATGTGATATTATAATGGAATTATAATATACCTATGTATCATTATGTTTTCGTTCCATTAAATATGAAATAGAAAAGAAAGTATCATTCATGCATATATACTGCTTTCAATCTCTATGAACGGTGCATTTCATTTCTTATCTCCAAATGTCATGTTTTGTTATATATATATATATACTAGATATATATGATATATATGATATTTAAATCATGAATATGATTCTTGATATAATATAATTTTGAACACATGGATAATTTTTAATTATAAGAAGTTCATTTTTGACTCAAGTACCAAATATTGATAAAACGACCATTATTTACATAAATGATTGAATAATGTTTATAAAATTGTAATAAGTGATATAGAATGAATAATAAAATTTAAAAACATTTTTAAAAAAGTATAAATTAACTTTAGGTTATTATTCCGGAGATTAAAGAACGAACGGGTCAAGTGAGACTAGATGTAAGGGGTTTTCATCTCACTTTTTATTCTCGTGAGCTTCATGCTATATTTTCTACTATTTCATTTGGTGTGGTTTATGTACTGATCATGATTGTATTAATTGTTTAATATACCATAATTTATTGGTATTTACATATTCATTTTATGATCCTCCTTTCATGTGGGGTATGTTTTGTACGTTACCAAATCGGTAAGGGAACCATTCACTCTCCTCTTCCAATCAAAGACTTATTTTATGATATGTATTTAAATTTCAATTTTAAAATGTTGGGATATGTTCTTAAATATATTATTTCTGAACATTTTATGTCCATGTGATGAGATAACGTTTTCACTCTCCTAAACTAATTTTTTAAATTTTAAGGCAACGTCTTCATGCGGTAGAATTTCTATAAGAGAACTTCTTAACCTAATTTCAATTCATTGATTTAAACATCTACTTCTTGATTATGTCGTGATATGAATATTTGTGAACGAAATATGATTTTTTTACACTTAATAGCCACTTATAATGGTTGTATTATTATTTCTCACATATAATTATGTCATTGATTTGTCCTTAATCTAAGGATATGGTCTTTGCAAGGGACTTTGCCTCAATTTAAATTCCATTGAGACTTCATTATTGTTATGTTCAAGTTCATTATTATATATTGTATATACTATCATTTGGAATATTAGATCATGAATCCCTTTATTCTCATGATATTATGACGTTTGTATTAAATGTTATTAATCAAATATTTTTATTCAAGCGTTTCTCATTTGGTTAGGAACTCTTTAACTAAAATAAATTTTCAAAATTTCTTAAAGATTTATTCTTAGAAATCTTTCACATTAATTTCCATGTTTTAGAAATGGTTTTACATATTTAATTATATGTAAATGAATATTTAAAATTAAAATTCATTTCAAAAGCTTTAAAGTGGTATGAGACACTTTGATTCAAAAATATCTTCATTAAATATTATAAATGGTTTTGAAAATGGTTGGATAATGCATTGATTATGTGAATATCTTGAAATGGTATATTGTGATTTAAATTTGGAAATGTAATCTATCTTTTATTCTTGTATTATGTGTTGTGAATATGTTATGGATATTGGGAATTGTTTATGTATATGGGAGGTTCCATAAAAAACCTTGTGTGGGTGAACCCGAGATAGCTCTCCAATGCATTGGGTAATGTGATGGAGCAAAAAATTAATGTTTCTCTTATGTAATTTATGGAATATACTGTGATGGGTATTCCAACGTAACTCCACATGTAGTAATGATAGCGATAATGTAAGTATGATATGCATGCTACAAGTTACGTTTATGATTTATGATTTCTACATGTTATTCATAAATCTTATGATTTCATGAGGTATGTTTTGTTTGAAAAGTATGGTTTCATTGATTTTTATTTACAGATGGGTTAATGTTTAATTTTCTTATTTTATAACCCTTACTGAGCTTTTTATGCCCATCCCATGTTTTGAAATGTTTTTTCCAGGACATAAATATGAATAGGGTCAAGTATGGGATCAAGTAAAGGTCATGTTGTCTAAGACATAGAACAAGGAATGTTACTTTTTTAGATTTTTTTAATGAAAAAATGGATACTAAGTAGAAGTGTCTACTTTGTAATTTTTTGAAATATAATGTAATAGTTATGGACTAATTCTATAAAAATCTAATCTTGAATAAATCCTCATTGTGAATTATTGACTTAACTCAATATTAAGTAATGTTTAAGGATGGGTCCTTATAAAAATGGTCTAGGGGTCTAAAATAATGGAGCCCCAGGTAATTATACCTAACAATATTAACAAACTCTATGGGAAGGTATATTTTTCGAGTAAACATGATACACAGATTATAAGGAGTGTCCATGGAATCCAAGAAGTAGGAAACTATATTTACCACCTAGAATGTGTTTGAAATAACTATAATATCCCATGACATTACAATATTTTCATTTTTGAATAAAAAATATGTAGCTAGATTTATACACAATATATTTTTAATCATACACTATATACATCATTGAGAATATCTTGTAGAATATGCAAGACCGATTTTCAACATTCTATAATATATTTTTATTATTATTATTTAATATAAAAGGTATCATATATCTGTTTCATGGACATGTATGAAAAAGATTCATTTCAATTGGAAAATATTTCTTATATATTTTTATAAAATTTTTTGGTTTTAGAAATGAATATATAACACAATTTAATATAAAGAAAATGTTTTTTATAAACAAATATTTTTATGCACCCAAAAAAAATTATCCTATTCAATTAAATTCATTACTATTATGGAATTATCTTAATTAAATTTTATATTTTTTATATTAATAAAAAATTTACATTAATACATCAGGTTTTAAATTCATAAGATAAGAACAAATATAATTTTCTGAATAAAAAGCAACATTTTTATAAAGATAATTTTTACCAACATTTAGAGTCAAACATTTTTTAGTACAAATTTTTGGAAATTTTATAAATTTTTTTTAAATGAAATTCATTTCTAAAAAATAAAAGTAAAAATTATCTTAGGGTGAAGCTTCTTTTATTTTTCTATGAATTTTCATTTTCTAGATGAATAGTGAAAAATATAAAATTTAAAGTGAACATTGACTTTTTTTAAAAAAATTATAAGTTTGAATTATATTTTTAACTAATTTTAAATTTTTTTAAATAAATATTAAATCTATTAATAAAATTAATGTTATCAGATCAATTTTATGTCAAATTTGGATATAAACACATTTAAAACATTTGAAAATTTTTACATTAAAATCCCCCAATTTCATCATGTTTGTGGGATTAATTTTAAATTAATTGATACTAATTCTGGGATTTGAATTGGAAAAAATGGAATATATATTTGGAATCAGAATAATTTATAATTTCTTGTAACATCAACATAGTTTTTCACAAAAAATATTAGTGAAAAAATAAAATTTAATTACAACAATTGAGGTAAAAATGTGTTTACTTAGTGGTTAAACTTTATTCTTATGTGGAAAAATGACCTATAAACCTGTCTAAACCCTATTTTATAGACATTTTAGACCATATATTCCAATTTATCGATCTTTATCATTATTTTAATCATATTAAGAAATGGAAACCTCCCAATACTGTTTACATGTTTATATTCCCAATAATGTCACTCCACCTCCACTATAAATAGGAATTCACCCCCCCCCCCACCCACCCCAACTTATCCACACATATAAATCGCATTGAATCATTATAACCCTACCCAAATAAGATTCTTATATCCCTCTCCACATACTACAATCCTGAATTCTCTAATAAATCAATCCAAGGAAGGCTTTTGGTATAAACCAAAAAGAGTTACCTAAATAAGAGGTAATGTTCTTCAATGAGAACTTTAGATTTATTTAGTTCTCCATTTCATAAATTATTCTTATATCATGATTTGATAAAAGAATAATTTCATTTAATATACTTATATGTAGTTATATTAAGGTTAAAACCTATACTTAAACACACATCCACCAAATGGGAAACACTGTCATTATTCGTGTGTACAGCGGACTACCACCTCACGAATTGATGTCATTTGTTCTTTAAATACCACCTCTAAATGATGGGATTAATGATGGACATGCTATTTTTTATTATATATATTATATTTATAATTTATTCATTCTTATTTTATTCTAATATAACATATAACATCATGTTTTTTATTTTTTGGGAATAAGATAACATCATTTGTGGATGTGTGGACAACCACCTCCTCAAAGCAATGTGATTCGTTCACAATTTACATGAAATGTCTTAAGGATTGGATCAATAAGAATAAGTTAAATATATTTTGTCATTATTATAATATAATTATAATATCTATAAGTATCATTTACATTTCTTTATTTAATACGACAATAAAATACAAGAAGCGTCTATCCGTATTTATGGCGTACTGCCTCTATGAACGGTGCATTTAATTTCCAATCTCCAAATTTTATGAATCAATCTATAAACATATATACTGAATATATATGATATTTAAATCATTATTTATGCTATTTTTATGACTAAATCATGGCCTATGTAATATAAATTCAAAACATACTCGAAACACAAGAAAATTAACTCTCAAAATGATGTAAATAATTGATGTTTATTAATGAATGGGTTATAATATGTTATAAACAAATCATCTAAAAAACAATATATATTTATATTTTTTATAGGTTAATAAAATTCTTAAAACCGTTATAAATGATTTTATAGAGTTTTTAACCAAAATTAAGCATAAGGTAATAAATTTTGGTTGAATTTATATTCCATTGGGACTTATTTATTATTGTGAACCAATTCGCATTGATGTGGTGTATATACATCCCCTTTTATTCAATATAATTATTCACTCATAATTCACGTTATTTTATGTTTCAACTTGAATTATTCAAACCAAGGGGTTTTAACATGAAACTTACCATATGGTAAATGTTATCTTTTGAATCTCACAGACGTTTATGATTGTTACCCTTCTCTTGAAACAATTATTCTCTTCATAAAATATTTGATAGGAAAATACATTTCTCATAAATATCAATATAATATATCATAGATATTATTATTTTTTAATTTTCTACCAATTTCACATTTTTTGTATACTTTTAAAGTTATTTAATTAACTAGGGAGTTATTAATAAATAGGTATCCTTTAGTCAATATGGATATTTGATAAGGCTCATTGCTTATGAGTTAAATTGATTACTCGATATAAGAGGAATTTTTTGGACACGCACTATATGGGTTGTGGATCGTTTTTATTCAACCCCATCAATGCATTGGTAGTCTCATGAGATGAATCAGTTTTCCAAATCAGATGAGTTTTTACACAATACGTTTTAAACTATCTTGAGGATAGATATTGATGGTAAAGGTACCATGTTAATGGAAAACATTATATCTAATAATTAAGAATTTTCTTTATTGAAGATTCAGTTATTATTATTATCTATGAAATTTTTTCATTGACAACAACTATGAATGAATTTCAATTCATAGTTAATTGATTTAATGTAATGTGTGTTCAGTTATTTAACTTTCCATATTTATTATTCATTATTAATTTATAATGGATTATTATATAATTGACCCTTATTAGGCATTTGATCTCACACTTATTTCTTTCCCTTCCCTATGTTATGAATAAGAAATCAATGAATATGCTTTCAAGGATTTTTTTTCTCATTTTATTATGTACCAGGTTTTATTTATTATTTCAAAATTAAATATGGGTATCATGTGTATAAAATTGTTTTTAAAAACTACTAAATTGATCAGTCCATCAAGATCCGACTCCTTGTAATCGTGTCAATGTAATGGTAGTAGGCACTTGATCTAGACTTAGTGGGTGTGGGTCACTATAGTTGGTATCAAAGAAAGTTTATTATATACTTTGGGAACAATATTTAAGAGAAAATAGATTAGATCTCATAACCTTATTCTAGACATTGATAATATTTATAAAAGAATATCCAAAAGAAACCATGTTTATGGTTAAGAGTTTATCTATGCATAAAATTTTCAAGTTATTCTAACTATTCCACAAATTTTGGGATTAAAAATTAAATTATAAATGTTATTATCTAATTTAGTTTTTGAAATTGTTTAAAAATGGAGCCAAGGAATAATAATTGTTTCAATATTCATGACCAATATAATGATTTCTCTATTGAGGAAGCCAATATGACTGGTATTAGAACAGATCAAGTTTAGTATATATTAGGTAATATCAATTTTGGTATGATAAATAACCCTACATAAATGGATTAACCTATTCCATAATGAGATTATCCAATTTTGGAACACTTTATAGGATATAATCCCCCATTATTTAGTGGGACTTATGTTCTGATAGTAGATGATCAATAGATTAAATCTCTAGAGAATATATTTATGGACTTGGGATGTAGTAAAAATGAAAGGGTAAAACATGAAGTGTATTGTTCAAAAGGTGGTTTTGATAAATGGTGGTTGTTGATTGAGAATAATGGGAAATAAGAGGTAATATAACTCGTTGAATAGAATTATTTTAAGGAGGTATTCATCAAAAAATGTTTTACTCGTGAGGGAAAAACTAATATGAAGAAGAATTTTATTATCTTAAATAAAAAGGATTAATAAAGTTTCATGGAGTATGAGGATACCGTTACAAGGATAGAAAGGTATGATGAAAATTTCATACGCAACACAGAGTGCAAGATTGACCATATATTTGATGATATTTAAACAAGTCTTTAGAGGTCACTAGTTTCTCAAAAAAAATATCCATATAATTAAATAGTTTTGTATGCTATCAAGAAAGATAAAGAATTATATAAATATTATGTCTTGGAATGGAAGACAGAGAATAAGTGGATGGAAGATCAAAAAATAGATAAGGTAAAAAATATAATGGAGTATTTTTGACATTAGATAATTTTAGAAATAAACACTAATGTACTTTCTTGATGGGAATGGGAATTTAATTTAACTATGGAGGAATATACCCTCAAAGTTTGTGATTAAAATTTGAGAAAAAATTTAAAATTTTCAATGATTACACTATATATATATTGGGCACTACACAATTATATTCCCCAAACTTTAAGGGAATATACCTCAGAAAAATTCATATGATCAAGTTCAAGATTATGTATTTAAAAAACCAGATGTGAACTGATTAATGTTCATAAGTATTTGGATCCTTAAGTAATGTTGTAAAATCTTTTATCAATGATATCTTAGTAATGAGTATTATGGAATGTATAAGGATTGTACTTCAGTACATTTTCATTATGGATTTGAAATCATATTTTGAATGATACTGATGAATACGAAAATTGATTCACTAAAAATTTGACCTTCTTAGAAAACATATGATTAAGGGAAGTATAACCCTTAATTTTTTCTGGATGTTGAGATAATAATGTTGGGATAAGATTTTATATATATGAAAATAAAAATTGTAGTACTCACTACCTATAAATTTATTTATGAATTCTAGAAAAAGTTGTTTTTTCTATTATTGACGGAGTCAACAATATTTTTGGATTTAAGGAATATATCTTTTAACTTAGGTTTTACAGAAGTAGTATAGAATAATTTAATTTTTTTAGTAATGTTTTATTATAATTAAATTTATTAAAAATTTTCAAGAGAATAAATGATGTAGGTTTTCACATGATCAATATGAGATGATAAATGAGCTATTTCATATTGACTAAAGTCTAATGATAAGATCATTTTGGAAATTCAGTGACCTTCCTTATATAACGCCCCGACCCTAGTTACCCAGAGTCAGTGCATTATTACATAACATTGGAATAATCAAAAGAAAGATCAAGTCTCGAAATACTGATTAGTTTAGTAGCCTTGGAAACACTAGATATATTCATAAAGTTTTACATTACATCATAAAAATGAAAACTACAATAACCTAGTCTCCATATTCCACACTCTTATCCCCATATACTATCCCTGCAGGTCATTCAAAATTTGCTTCTTCACATCCAGGGAAAAATAAAACATAGAAAAGGGGTGAGCTCAAATTCCCAGTAAGGATAACAATATAGCGGAAACTTTCATAAATAAGAATAAACATTTAAAGTAATGTATAATTAAAACAAAAGCCTTTTAAACTTGAACTTCAACATAGTATGGCAAAAATAAAATGAAATAATTCCATTTACTTATTCACATGGATATTCTAATAATCAAATAATCACCTGTAATATCAATAACAACTTTCATAATGATGGAATGCATAATGCCAGACTATCATAACCACATAGCCAAGGCCTCATGCCAAGACTAAAAAGAAGATTTTTCCATGGCCTTATGCCAAGACACTAGTTTGTATCATGAGACCTACTGATGCATCGAGGAGCTATAGCGGGCTCCACCTGTCACATATTAAGTCCAATTCATTCCCATATGAAAAGGTTTAAACAAAACATAAACATTCTTATTAAAACTAGCATACGAAATGTCAATACTTTCACCATAAACAACGAAGGGTATAAAAATAACATATCCATAGTCAAACATATCACAAAACCTTCAATACAATATGGAAGTTTTGTTTCATAATAAATCAGCTTCAAATAAGCTTAAAATCCATCAAAGGATGTTGACATAGATGAAATCAAAAATATTTTTAGAGAAATACCACTTTTTATTTTGAAATCATTTAAGATTCATATAAAATAAAAAAATTACTTTGAAAATATTCTTATAAGCTTGTAAGGGAAGCTTCGATGATTTTATAATGGCAGAAAATAGCCGCACCCTCCGTATAAGTTTAAAAAAACATTCTTACCTTAATTCTGTCGAAAAGGTTAAAAAGAAACATGGATATGGATGACAAAGAAGTCCCAGTAGATTATTACGTATAAACATCCTTGGATAATGAAGAGATTGAGAAATAAACCCTTACCTTGTACTTTTACTTGGTTGAGGGTAGGTTAACCTCCTATATAATTCTGAAATGATTGTTATTAAATTATTCAAGAATCATATACATTAATATGATATCATATATGATCTTTTAACATTGCTTTGTTAATAATATCTTCAAATTATCGTCGTTTCGGGTGTTAACTTACTCGTTTTCTTTTATATGTTTTGTTACATATGCCGTGACTGTTATTGATAGATTGTATCCTATTCATATCCAGAATGATATCAAGTCCTTAAATACTATTATTAATCATCAAACGATAATTATACTTGAATGGATACGATGGAGAATGAATCTCATCGTGTTCGTGGAGACGGTAGTTCGTACATACGCACGAGCGACAATATCATTCTTTTGATATTAAAATAATATATAATTGGATGTTATATCATATATACAGAATAATTATCATGTTATATTTATTATTTACATGAATTACAAATCATTATTATACCAATCCAAATAATAATATATTGAATAACAATTACCCCACGACGTGGAGACAGTAAGCCATACGTACGCACGTATGGTGACATGTCATTCAAAGGATGGATAGAATACTGAATATGGTTGTACAATATTCATAATAATATTAAATTATATAGGAGATAATGGATTTATTATTTTATAATGGGAATAAAAAAGAAAGAAGAAGTGGCAGAAGAAATGAATTTGAAAAAGGGTGGAGAAAACATTACCTCTTCTTCGGGTTCTTCTTTTTGATTTGATCAAAAGGGCACTTTATGTTGGCTTTGTGATCAAACTAAGGCATCTAGGTTGTAGTGAGAGAATTTGAGAGAGTATTTGGGCAGATTTTGGCCGAGCCAAATGGCTTTGAAGGTGTTAATTAATGAGAAGGGGGAGTGCCCTTTTATAAGAGGGGTGAGGGGCACCTTTGGAAAAGCTAGAAATATTATTTTACAATAAATTCATATTCGGTTTATAATTGCTCCAAAGTGTATTATTTAAAGTTTAAGGTTGGTATGGGTCAAAAAACACTCAACCAATAGGATTTAGACAGGTTTGGGGTACTATATTAACCTTATCATTAAGTATTAACTCTTAGTTAATTAGTTTATCTTTTACAATGTCTCTTTGTATTTTTATATTATATGGTTAATAAACATACTATATACATCCATGAGACCCCCAAGTGGTCCATTAATGATACACCTATCATGATATAAGTCTATTGGCCGAACCATAGATTTTTAGGAATTTAATATCAATTAATAATATAATATTTGTTTTAAAAACGCTTTTATATCAATTTTGATACTATTCAATAATTGATTATAACAGAATTATTACATCAATAAAAGTTAATTAAGTCAATCCTAACATGTCATATTAACCTATAAAATTAGTGTAATTCATAAAAAGTCTCTAATTATATTTATTTGAGTATTTATAATATCACTTATTTTAATTTTTCACTATTATGGTAATTACTGCATCATCATTGTGTCATAAATAAATTAAATTATTTAATGTCTAAAATTTATAAATAAAATATCATTAGTTATGAAATCTTTTTAGATTTCTAATTAATATTTACAATAGAATTTTTCTTATGTATAACCCTATATTAAAAATGTTTTAGTAAATAAACATTGATTTTAACTCTTTTAACTCTTCTTTGAATTAAATAGTAATCAATGTCCTAATCTAATCCAAGTGGACCTAAATGATAATATTTTATTCCTAAGGTTGTTTCTGGTAGATATAATGTTGTCCAATATAATTAGTACATGTGTTAGGGTAATATTAATATCATTTTTACCCTTAATTACCCTATTTACTTTTAACAATGGTAAATAAAAGTAAAAAGTTACTATTCACCAAAAATTATTTTCATCTCAATGAACCACATTTTACTCCTTGATATTAACCATGTCTCTCAAATATTCGAAATTCCAATCACAGAAGCGGTAAAACTATGTTTTTTCAAAAATTCAGTTTTTTAACTACCACTTAGTAGTTTCACTATTCATCAAAAAATAATGTTTTTCAGAAAAATACCAAAAATTCACCCTAGGCTAATTTAGATATTCCCAATCCAAAAATGAAGTCCATTTTGAAAAATAAAATTTATAAAATTTCAAAAAGTAGGTATTTCTATTCATAACGGCTAGTATGATTGGTTGTGGTGTGTTAAAACTCGATGTTGCATACAACACACGCTATTGCATTATTCAAAGAGAAGCGTACCGTAGAAGCTTGGGGTGTTACATTCTCCCCTCCTTCAAATAATTTGGTCCTAAAAATTTCTAGAAAACTACCACATGAAAAGACTCGAGTGGTTCTTCATTATATGTTCCTCGGGTTCCCCCATTGCCTCTTCCATCTTATGGTTTCTCCACAAGACTTTTACCAGACGAGTCGTCCGGTTTCTCAGTACTTGTTCTCTCGTATCAAGAATCTTGACGGGTTCTTCGTAATAAGACATATCGGCTTCCAGTTCTAATTCCTCAAAGGTGAGTACATGCATTGGGTCATGCATGTATTTCCTCAACAGAGATACGTGGAACACATCGTGAACTTTGGATAGACTTGGCGGCATTGCCAATCTGTAAGCTACAACCCCAATTCGTTCTAGAATTTCGAAAGGTCCGATGTACCTAGGACTCAATTTACCTTTCTTACCAAAATGTATGACTCCCTTCTATGGAGATACCTTCAGGAACACATGATCACTGACTTGAAATTCTAAATCCTTCCTTCGATTATCAGCATAGCTCTTCTGCCTACTTTGAGCTTTTTTGATGTCATTTTGGATTACCTTCACCTTTTCCATCGTTTCCTCCACCAGTTCTGGACCCTCAAGTTTTCTTTCACCAACGTCATCCCAACAGGTTGGTGTGCGACATTTCTTCCCGCATAACGCTTCATATGGTGTCATCTGAATACTCGAAGGGAAGCTATTGTTATAGTAAAATTCTACCATAGGTAAATATTGATCCAACATACCCTGAAAGTCAAGTGAATAGGATCTAAACATGTCTTCTAAGGTTTGAATAGTTTATTCTGATTGTCCATCTGTTTTAGGGTGGTAGGCAGTGCTCAACTGAAGTTCAGTATCCCTGGATTTCTGAAGACTTTTCCAGAATGATGAAGTAAAACGGGGATCACGATTAAAAACAATCTATAGGGGTACTCCATGAAGTCTCACAACTTCATCAATATATAGTCTTGCTAGACGTTCCAGTGGTATATCTTCTCTAATAGCAAGAAAATGTGCTAACATGGTAAGAAGATCAACAATAACCCATATTGCATCGTTCCTTCTAGGAGTCTTTGGTAGTCCCATAGAAAATTCCATCATGATATTATCCCATTTCCACTCAGGTATAGGAATAGGTTGCAATACTCCACCGGGCTGTTGCCTTCCAGCTTTCACTTGTTGACAAACCATACATCTTGACACAAAATCGGCAATCTCCCTCTTCATGTTGTCCCACCAATAATGTTCCTTCAAATCTCTATTCATTTTGGTTCTCCCAGGGTGTATAGTGAAATTGGAACTATGAGCATCATCCAGCAATTCCCTTTTTAGATCAGGTATATCGGGAACAGAAAGTCTCTTTCTAAATTTCAAAATTCCATCTTCATACACAAAGTCTCTCAATCTCCCATCATTCACAGCATTAATCATCCTTTGAAAATTTTCATCATCGGTTTGAGAACTCTTAATCCTTTATAGTAAAGATGGTTTGGCAACCATTGGAAAAAAGAATTGATGGTTCACCTTCCATGGTTATTCCCATGTCCATCTTCACTAGATCCATGAAAATTGAATCCCTTTCAATTATCATGTTGTTCAAAATTCCATGATCTTTTCTGCTAAAAGCATCTGCCACCTTGTTTGCTTTCCCCAAGTGGTAGGGTATCGTACAATCATAATCCTTGAGTAATTCAAGCCATCTCCTTTGCCTCGTGTTGAGTTTTTTTTTGTGAGAAAATATACTTCAAACCCTTGTGATCAGTATAAATCTCATATTTTTCACCATAGAGGTAGTGCCTCTATATCTTTAAAGCAAATATCACAGCTGCTAACTCGAGATCATGAGTTGGATAGTTTTGTTCATGAATTTTCAACTGTCGTGATGCTTTGGCAATAACTCTATCATTATTCATAAGGACACAACCATGTCATTTCTTTGATGCATCACTATAAATAACGAACCCATCATTCCCTGATGGTAGAGTCAATATAGGAGCATTGACTAATCTTCTCTTCAGTTCTTCAAAACATTCTTCACACTCTTTTGTCCAAACGAATTTAACCCCTTTACGTGTGAGCTTTGTTAATGGTTTAGCCAACCGGGAAAAATTCTGGATGAAATGTTGATAATAAACTGCTAAACCAATAAAACTATGTACCTCAGTTATACTCGTCCATGCAGGCCATTCTTGGATTGACTTGGTCTTAGAAGGATCAACAGAGATTCCATCTTTAGAGACAATATCAACAAGGAAAGAAATCTTTTGAACCCAGAATTCACACTTGCTAAACTTCCCATATAATTCATGTCTTCTCAGAGTCTTCAGGATAATGCGCAAGTGATTTTCATGGTCTTCATATCTTTTGGAGTATACCATGATATCATCAATAAATACCACCAAAAATTCATCGAGCTATTCCTTGAAAACTATATTCATCACATCCATGAATACATAGGGTGAGTTAGTCAATCCAAAAGGCATTACTGTAAACTCGTAATGCACGTACCTGGTTCGAAATGTTGTCTTCGGAATGTCTTCCTTCTTCACACACAACTGATGGTATCCAGATCAAAGGTCAATCTTTGAAAAGTATTGATCTCCATGCACTTGGTCAAATAAATCATTAATGTGTGGTAGGGGATACTTGTTCTTTACTGTTATAGCATTGATCTCCCTGTAGTCGATACATAACCTCATAGATCCATCTTTCTTTTTAACAAAAAGAACAGGGGCTCTCCATAGAGAAACACTAGGGCGAATAAATCCCTTATTACTCAATTCCTCTACTTGTTTCTTTAGTTCGACTAATTCTACAGTGGCCATTCTATAAGGGGTCTTCGATATAGGCCTTGATCCATGAATTAAATCAATGGACAACTCAACTTCTCGTTCTGGAGGATGTCCAGGTAAATCTTCTGTAAATACATCTACATATTCATTCACAATAGGTAAATCCTCTATTTGAACATTCCATTCCTCACCCACAGTCATTTCATTCCCTTCCTCCCCAATAATTGAATTTATTCGAGCTACTGGGGGTGGATCTTGATAAGAATTAGGTGGTGACGATTCTACTCTAAAGATAAGGTGTTCCTTATCATCATCATAAAAATCGTAACCTCCTTATTCTTACAAAAAATCTTCACATCATGGTCCAAAAGCCAATTCATACTGAGGATTATATCAAACTCAATCATAGTTATGACGATGAGATCAGCAGATAAAGAACATTTATGTGCTCAAATGGGGACTGATTCACAAAACTTTGTTGCAATAATACCTCCCTTAGGAGTTTTAACTAACAAATCCCTTGTTAAATAAAATTGGAAATATCTAATTTTCTTAGTAAACTGAGAATATATGAAACAATGCGATGATCTAGAATCAAATAACGTGTTTTCAAAACTTGAGGAAACCATTAAATTACCTGCCACTATGTCTTTTGGAGCTTCTACCTCAGCAGCAGTGATAGAAAAAGCTTGGCCTTGATCCCTTGGCCTTTTCTGAGGTAAGTTCTGCTGACACTTAGGACATTCATTTGCATAATGTCCCATCTCCCTGAAATTATATCACTGAACATCGGTAGCTTCCTTCTTCCCTTTTCAATCACAAGCTTGGTGGCCTTTTTCACCACACTTGTAATAGAAAGCCATTCCGTTCAAGCAAGTATCGGGGTTTTTCTTACCACATTTACCGCAGGATGGATATTCAACCTTTCCCTTCTTCCCCTTATTTCCATTCCTAGATTTATTAGTATATCTCTTCTTCTCTTGATTTTCTTTAAAGTCATAAGACATAGAGAATTCCTTTTCAGTCATGATAGCACATGAGACAATGTCTTCGTACGACGAGAAGGATTGTGAGACTAATGCTCGATGGAGAAACGGTTTTAACCCATCAAAAAAATGATCAATCTTACTTCTTGGGTTACGTATATAATATCCAGCATACCTTGAAAACCTTGTAAAGTTAGCCTCATACTTTGTGACATTGTCATCCTCCTTTTGTCTCAGACTCAGAAATTGTCTTTCCATATCTGCTCGATGGTCACGAGGAAAGTATTTTTCTAAAAACAGATCTTTGAACTCCCTATATTCCATATTTGATACTTCATCATCTTCCTTCATGTTTTGAATCAATGACCACCATTGATCAGCATCTCCAGTGAGGCGATAAACTGACATGATAACTTTTTCCCTTTCACTACTCCCCAAAGCCTGAAATATTTTCTCTAGGGAATTTATCCATTGCTCAGATACTAAGGGATTTGTACTCCCATTGAATGTTGGTGTTTGTTACCTCATGAATCGATCTAAAATTGATCCTCCACGCTACGGATCAGGGTGCTCCATACGGGTAAGGTTATTATTCATAACCTGAGTGAGTTGTCCTAGTATAGTGATTAGCTGATCAGAACCAGTTTCATCACCAGCTCCACTATAATTATCTTGAGCAGGAGGGAAATCCCTATATGGACTGCATGCATTGATACGATTTCTATTTCTTCCACTGGGAGCCATTTCTAAAAAATGGCATAAACTAGATCAGTTTATGAATCAAAATACATAATTCCATACTTATAAAACACTTAACATAAATTGAACTATTTATGGATATAATCCATAATCATAAAAATATTTTCTTTGAGGAAGTATATACTCATAAACCCTTCATAATGATTTTTAATGAAAATGAGAGTTATCCTAAGCATATCCCCCAGGAGTGTCGTAACCAAGTGTGCAGCAAGGCCTGTTGTCATCTACCAGTTCTCGTTCGAGTCTAGCTCAAAGCGGTGTTTTCGGGTTTTACCACTAGGTACATTTGTGCCAGAGCCTCCTCTACCTGCTCGTATCCAGACAGGGATTTATTACTCGGAAAACACTCAAAATCTCTACAATACCAAAATTCTAGGATGTTCTTCTATACTAATCCTCAAAGTCCATCTTAAATCTATGTGCTCTAATCAATGTTTATCTAAATCTAGCTTCCAAGGTTTGTACTAAACCTCCCTTTGATACCAAATGTAACGCCCCGACCCCAGTTACCCAAAGTCGGTGCATTATTACATAACATTGGCATGATCACAAGAAATATCGAGTCTCGAAAGACTGATTAGTTTAGTATCCTTTTAAATAGTAGATATATTCATAATGTTTTACATTACATCATAAAAATAAAAACTACAACAACATACTCTCCATATTCCACACTCTTATCCCCTCATACTATCCCTGCAGGTCATTCATTATTTACTTCTTCCCATCTTGGGAAAAATAAAACATAGAAAAGGGGTGAGCTCAAATGTCCAGTAAGGATAAAAATATAGCGGAAACTTTCATAAATAAGAATAAACATATAAGTCAATGTATAATTAAAACAAAACCCTTTTAAACTTAAACTTCAACATAGTATGGAAAAAATAAAAAGAAATAATGTCATTTACTTATTCACATGTATATTCTACTAATCGAATAATCACATGCAATATCAGTATCCACTTTCATAATGATGGAATGCATAATGCTAGACTATCATAACCACATAGCCAAGACCTCAGGCCAAGACTACAAATAAGATTTTTCCAAGGCCTTATGCCAAGACACTTGTTTGTCTCATGAGACCTACTGATGCATCTAGGAGATATAACAGGCTCCACTGGTCACATATTAAGTCCAATGCATTCCCATATGAAAAGGTTTAAACATAACATAAACATTCGTATTAAAACTAGCATATGAAATGTCAATACTTTAACCATAAACCATGAAGGGTATAAAAATAACATATCCATAGTCAAACATATCACAAAACCTTCAATACAATATGGAAGTTTTGATTCATAATAAATCAGCTTCAAATAAGCTTAAAATCCATCAAAGGATGTTGACATAGATGAAATCAAAACCCTTTTTAGAGAAATATCTCTTTTTATTTGGAAATCATTTAAGAGTCATATAAAATAAAACATTTTCTTTGAAATTATTCTTATAAGATTTTAAGGGAAGCTTCAAAAATTTTATAATGGCGGAATATAGCCTCACCCACTGTATAAGTTAAAAAAACATTCTTACCTTAATTCTGTCGAAAAGGTCAAAAAGAACATTGTTTGGAAAACGACAGAATGATTCCTTTATAAACCCCTTATAAAAAGTCAAAAAAGGGTATAAATGACTTTAACCCATATTATAGTAAATATTAAAAATGTTTTGAAATAAATTTTTAAGAAACATTGATGTGGATGATAAAGAAGTCCCAGTAGATTATTACGTCTAAACAATCTCGGATAATGAAGAGATTGTGAAATAAACCCTTACATTTTACTTTTCCTTGGTTTTGGGTAGGTTAAACTCCTATATAATGGTGAAATAATTGTTATTAAATTATTCAAGAATCATATACATTAATATGATATCATATATGATCTTTTAACATTGCTTTGTTAATAATATATTATAATTATCGTCATTTGGGGTGTTAACTTACTCATTTTCTTTTATATGTTTTGTTACATAAGCCATGTTTGTTATGGATAGGTTGTATCTTATTCATATCTATAATGATATGAAGTCTTTAAATACAATTATTAATCATCAAATTATAATTATACATGAATGGATACGATGGAGAATTAATCTCATTGTGTTCGTGGAGATGGTAGTCCGTACGTACGCACGAGCAACAATATCATTTTTTTGCTATTAAAATAATATATAATTGGATGGTATATCATATATACAGAATCATTATCATGTTATATTTATTATTTACATTAATTTAAAATCATTATTATACCCATCCAAATAATAATATATTGAATAACAATTACACCACGACGTAGAGACGGTAAGCCGTACGTACGCACGTATGGTTACATGTCATTCAAAGGATGGATAGAATACTGAATATGGTTGTACCATATTTATAATAATATTACAGTATATAGGAGATACTGGATTAATTATTTTAAAATGGGAATAACAATGAAAGAAGAAGTGGAAAAAGAAATGAATTTGAAAAAGGGTGGTGAAAACATTACCTCTTCTTCGGGTTCTTCCTTTTGATTTGATCAAAAAGGGATTTTTAGGTTGGATTTATGATAAAACTAAGGCCTCTAGGTTGTAGTGACGGATGTTGAGAGAGTATTCGGGCAGAGTTTTCCCAAGACAAATGGCTTTGAAGGTCTGAATTAATGATAACAGGGAGTGCCCTTTTATAAGAGGGGTGAAGGGCACCTTTGGAAAAGATTGAAATATTATTTTATAATAAATTCATATTCGGTTTTAAATGGCTCAAAAGTGGATTATATAAAGTTTAAGATGGGGATGGGTCAAAAACCACTCAACCAATAGTATTTAGATAGGTTTGGATTACTATATTAACCTTATCTTTAAGTATTAACTCTTAGTTAATTAGCTTAACTTTTACAATGTCTCTTTGTATTTTTATATTATATGGTTAATAAACTTACTATATACATACAAGTGACCCCCAAGTGGTCCATTAATGATAAATATATCATTATATAAGTCTCTTGGCCTAACCTTATATTTTAAGGAATTAAATATCAATTTATAATATAATATTAGTTTTAAAAACTCTTTTATGTCAATTTTGACACTATTCAATAATTGGTTATAACAGAATGATTACTTCGCAAAAATTTAATTAAGTAAATAATAACATGTCATATTAACCATTAAAATTTGTGTAATTGATAAAAAGTTTCAAATTATATTTATTTTTGTATTTATAATATCACTTATTTTAATTTTTCACTATTATGGTAATTATTGCATCATCATTGTTCCATAAATAAACTAAGTTATTTAATGTCTAACAATTATAAATAAAATATAATTATGTAGGAAATCTTTTTATATTTCTAAGAATATTTACAATCAAATTTATCTTATGTATAACCCTATATTAAAAATATTTTAGTAAATAAACATTGATTTTAACTCTTTTAACTCTTCTTTGAATTAAATAATAATAAATGTCCTAATCAAATCCAAGTGGACCTAAATGATAATATTTTATTCCTAAGGTTGTTTTTGGTCTAGATACACTTTTCCAATAGAATTAGGACATTTTTTAGGGTAATATTAATATCATTTTTACCCTTAATTACCCTATTTACTTTTAACTGTGGTAAATAAAAGTAAAAAGTTACTATTCACCAAAAATTATTTTCATCTCAATGAACCAAATTTTACTCCTTGATATTAATTGTGTCTCTCAGATTTTCGAAATTCCAACCACAGAAGCGGTAAAATTATGTTTTATGAAAAATTCAGTTTTTTAACTACCACTTAGTAGTTTCACTATTCATCAAAAAATGAAGTTTTTCAGAAAAATACCAAAAATTCACCATAGGCAAATTTCGATATTCTGAATCCAAAAATGAAGTCCATTTTGAAAAATAAAATTTACATAATTTCAAAAGGAAGTTATTACTATTCATAACAGCTAGTTTGATTGGTTGTGGTGTGTTAGAACTCGATATTGCGTACAACACAAGCTATTGCATTATTCAAAGAGAAGCGTACCGTAGAAGCATGGGGTGTTACACCTTCTAATGTATTGGATCATAATCTTTAAGAAAAGTTAATCATTTATTCAATAGTTTATGTTTGTCATTGGATTGGTTTTTGTAGGTTAATGCATCATCACCATATGATGTGACCTTGTCTAAGAGATGAAGTATAAATATTTTAAGTAACTCCCAAAGGATAATATTGTGTTTATGAAATAGAAATTTATCATGTAAGTATATTTACTTATATTAATGAAGTGTGAAAAAATTTATCAACTATAGGATAAGGTTTATGAAACAAATTTTGTTCCTATTATCCTATTTTTAATGATATTGATGGCCTTTTCACGTCTCTGTTTTTTTGTTTTGTGGTCAACAACTTTCTCATAAACGTGTTCTCTATCACTATTCATCATAAATTAATAGTTATATTTCTCTTCCATTTCCATGTTTTCACTAATGTTCTCTTATTTGAATGAATAGTAATGTGATAACCCTCACGATTACCTTTACCTTTTATTAAGAACTTATGTTATTAGCCATATATACTCTGTGGGTTTTTCAACAATAGTATTTTTAAAAATAAAACCCTTGATTACCAAGATCAAGTTTGAATTGTGAGAACACAATTTATTTACGGTGGATGGAATGTATCACCACAAGACTTTGAAATATTTTTCTTTTCTAAAAAAATGAATTGTGTTGCTAGATTTATTTATACACAACACCATGTTAAGCTTACACTACACAAAACACTGATATTAACTTGTGGTGCTATCAAGATTCAGTTTTACCAAAAAATATAACATTATTATTATTACATAATTTTATAGTTATAATATATGTTTTGAAATGGCATATATTAAAAGTATTAACATCATTTGTTTTTCCCATATTTTCATATAATTCTTTGGTTTTAGAAATTAATATAGAACCAAGTTGATTATAATGGAAATTTTTCTATAAAGAACTATTTTTATTCACCCGAAGGAAATTTAATATAATAAATTAAATTAATTACTATTAATGAATGAAAATAATAAAATTAAAATATTACATATTCAATCAATTTTTATACACTCATCCAACAGGTTTTATAGGTATAAGATAAGAACTAATCAAATTTTACTCATAAAAAGATATATTTTTATAAAGGCGGGTTTTTTCTTTTTAATAGAACACCTTTTAAAATATTATAATATAGAAAATATTAAAAAAATTCAAAATAAAATTAATTATTGAAATATTAATGTAAAAATAATCTTAGGAATAACATTTGGTATTTTTCTGTGAAGTTAATGTTTTTGATGAATAGGGAAAAACGCTGAATTTAAATTGTAAACATACAATTATTTTAAACAATTTATAAGATTAAATTATTTTTTTATTGGTGATAAAGTTTAATTAGACCAATTTTATATCTTTTAATCCAATTCAGTTCATTTAGATAAATTATTTATTTTATTTTGATGTACAAATATTTCAAACATTTGAACATTTTCACATTAAACACTCGATATTCTGTTACGTCTGCAAGATTAATTTTAAATTAATTTTTTCTACTTCATGGATTTTAAGTTATAAAAATGGATTAAATATTTTAATTAATAAAAATTTATATTTTATATTAAGTTAAAAATATTTTTTGACCAAAAATATTAGTGAAATAATTTAAAATTAATTACATTAATTAAAGTGAAAATGAATTTACTTAGTGGTTTAACATTAATCCTATGTAGATAAATGACCTAGAAACATGTCCAAAAAATATTGGATACCCATATTTAAAACATATACTCAATTTTATATAACTTTTTTATTTTTTATAAGTAAATTTTTAAGGTAGACCTCACAATATTGTTTACCTTTTTATATGTACAAATTGCCACATCACCTCCATTAAAAAAGGGAATGACCCGCCTCCCCTACCACTTATTAATGAATCTAAAAACACATTTATATTCCAAAAACTAATCAAATAATATCTCAAAATCCCTCCCCTCATATTATATTCCTCAATTGTGAAATAAATCCAACCAAGAAAGGCTTTTGGTATTAACTAAATTGAGTTTCTCGAAGAATAGCTAATATTATTCAATAAGAACATTAGTTTTATTTCTATAGACATCTATTAAATTATTATTATATATGGATTATATAACAAAATATATATTTTCAATATAATTAGATTTTTTTTATATAAATGTTATGACCTATAGTTACACACACTTCAATCAAATGGGATACGCAATCGTTGTACATGTGTACAGTGGACTACCACCTTAGAAACTGATGATGTTCTCTCTTCCATTACCACCAATAAATTTTGAGAATAATGATTGAATTACTATTTATATAAGTAGTATATTGTATTTATAATTTAGTTTTTCATCTGGAATTTTTATTTAATGCATACCTTTATGGTATTTATTTGTTGGGAAAAGAACAACATCATTTGCGGGTGTATTGACTAACGCCTTCTCAAAGTGATGTGATTTATTCACTATTTACATGGAATTTATTAAGGATGTGTTTAATAAACATATGTTACATATATGACATAAATATGATACTATAATTATAATATATATATATGTATCATTAACATTTACTTTTATTGTTCGATAATAATATGTGAGTAGCATTCATGTGTACGTACGACGTACCGCCTCCATGAATAGTGTGTTTCATTTCGTATATCAATTTTATTTGGATCGATCTAAATACATATATAATGAATATATATATGATATATTCATTCTATATGTTATTAAATCATGATCCATGTACTAGGAATGAAAAGTTGCATATCAAAAAAACTCGAAACACATGGATATTAACACTCGAAACGATGAGAATAATGAATGATTTTTAATGAAATCATTATAATATTTTTTTAAAGGATCATATATTATATCATAAATATTAAGATATTTATGTTATAATTTAATAAAATGATTAAAAAAATAATATAGAAGGTTAATGAGTGTTCAACCAAAAGGAAGTGTAAGGTAATAAATTTCATCTTAATTTTCATTCCAATGTGACATATTTGTTATTATGAATCAATTTAATTTAATGTGGTGTATATACTACACATTTTTTATTAAATATAATAATAGAATAATAATTCATTTTATTTGAAGTTTCACTTTGAAATATTTCATCCAATGGGTTTTTAATTTAAAATTACCAAGTTGTAAAAGTTATCACTACAATATAACTTTCTTTTGTGACTGTTAACTTTCTCTTGAAAAAATATGTCTCTTGGAATCATTTTTTATTATAAATTAGATTTATTCAAAATATTCATATCATCTATCATGAATTTTATTATTTTCTAAACCATGTACTATTTTAACATATGGCATATAATTTGAATGTTGAATGATAAATTGGGGAATTATTCAAAAATATGTATCATTTTCTCGATATGGATATTTGATAAGGCACATTATTTAAGAGTTATGTCTATAATTTGATATTTTAGGTATGATTTTGACATGAACTACATGGGTTTTGGACAGGTTCATGAAATCCCCTCGATGCATCAGTTGTCTCATGAGACAAACGCGTTGGCCAAATTAGATGGATTTTTACCCGATATATTTTAAACTATCATGGGGATAGATATTAATGGTAAAGGTATCATGTTTCTGGGAAACATTACTTCCAATAATTAAGAATTATCATTATTTAAAATCATTTATTATTATTATTATCCATGATATTTTTCCTTTGACACCATCTATGGATCCTTTTTTATCAGTTTATTTTTTTAATGGAATGTGTATTCTGTTATTTACCTTACTATATTGATTATTTATTATTAATTCATGATATATTTTTCTATACTTAACCATTACTAAGAATTTAGTGAGATATTAATTCATTTCCTTTCCCATGGTTATAAATAATGACTCTCTAAAATAGATTTCAAGGATGTTTTCATCTCATTTTATTATGTATCATGTTTAATTTTCTATTTCCCAATGTTATATTGATATCATGTATGTAATATGGTTTTAAAAAACTGCTGAATAGATTAGTCCTTCAAGATTTTATTCTTCGTAACCATTACAATGTAATTATAGTTAGCACTAGAAATAGGATTACAGGGTTTGGGTCTCTACAATATCCATATAATTATGGAAACTAGTCATGTGTATGTGATCTAGATAAATGATATTCTAAGGGTTTGAGATAGCCTCTAGGATGGACATATGTATAATAGAAGAATATTTTTAAACTCAATCCATAATAATATCATGGGATATGCATAATTAAATCCCAATAAGCATGGTAGAGTATTTTTACATCAGGTAATCTACTTGGATAAATAAAACACTAAATGTGATAATGAAAGATTTGGCCTTGTTACAAGAAGATCATCCTCCCTACATGTTATCATTATTACATAAACCATCAATATTCTATTTGATACTATGAATAGGAGGTATCCCATACACCCATTTACCTTATGAATACATTCATTGATCTATTTTATCAATGATACTCGCATCCATGATAAATTGTTATGATGGGAAGATCTACCACATCTTATGAAGAGGGAACAACTCAACCGCTTCGGTCTAAGCCCTGACCATCACACCTGTCACACACTATGAAACCCCTCATGCCTATCATTGTTACATTCCTTCCAAATACTCCAACATCTAGCTACTATTAACAATTATCTCACCTTACTCTCATAAATATTTACATATGTTCCATAGAAATGGTAATTAAGAATGTTTCTACTAGAAATACCTTGCACATCATAGCCATTGAAATAACTAAATCCATACCAAAGGAATTTCACCTATTATCCTTTTAAGAATATATGAGTTAATGATGCATCCTTGGTAATGACGCAATCATTTCACCTAGAAATAATAGAGATCCCCTTTCATCTCACCCCATCATCCATGGGTAGATCCTAGTTACGAATACAATATAAAATGAAATTAATCATCATGGGAATCTCATTTCACTAAAGGGAACCTCTCATGCATCGTGTTTCATCTTTGGATGACAGACACATTGATACACATTTTTTCATAAGAACTCAGCTGAGTAGTTTGTAAAAACAAGAATGTGTTATTTTGTGTCGATCTAAATACATCTATAATCCACTTGTTTTTCTAGGTTGATGATGGAATTAAAAAAAGGAGGGAATCATGATGGCATTTGGGAGGGAGATATCCGGCAGTGGGAATTCTGGGAAACTCGACACACTCCCAAACCAATTATTATTCCATATGTTTATCATTTTACACCCCCACAGTTCACCATGGGTGTTGGTTATGAATAGGGGTGTGCAGATGGATCAAATACCATATCCTGTAGTTTCTTCCCCCGATCCATCAAGACATGCCCCATGTTTTTTGTTCATAATCCATACCCACAATGACCATACTTTCATGATATCCTAGGACATACT
The DNA here is from genome assembly GCA_963277665.1 of Viscum album. Classification (NCBI taxonomy): domain Eukaryota; kingdom Viridiplantae; phylum Streptophyta; class Magnoliopsida; order Santalales; family Viscaceae; genus Viscum; species Viscum album. Next base: position 479,715,521 of record OY728133.1, on the reverse strand, counting down.
AGATTAATGGTAGCTCATGATTTCAGTATCTCTTTCGAGTCTTATTCTTCCAGTCTCAGCCTCCTGATCCATCCAATTCTATGATTCCCAATTGTTTTTGCCTTCCAATTACACATATTAGGTGAAACTGATTAAGATATTCTTAATATTTCAAATAACCACCATGGGAACAATTATGACTAAAAAGAAATTCATGGGGATGGAGGTCATTAGACTATTTACTAGGGTGATTCATTCCCCAATTGAGAGGAAATTGTTTTTCAAGATAGTAATGCAGTTTGATATTTTTTCAACCATTCTATAAAAGTGATGGACACCTATTATACCCAGGGATATTGGGTGTCTTAAATAATAAATGGGAAAATAGCTTTTGTGGAAGCCCAACCTATCTTCAATTGTATTCCTCCTTTCACCCAATAATGGTCTTGGTAAGTAAAAAACACCCATTCCCTGATTGATAATATGGCCACTCCAATTGTTGTACATGTCTTGAATATGATTAAACTCCTAGATAGACTAGTAATTACCAATGATGAAAATAAGTATACTATCCAAAAATAAAATGTGGTAAATCTCATTGATGTTTTTCCAACAACAAAATGGATTCGCGTAGCCCTCACTGATGATTTTTTAATTACATCCTAAAAGCGTCTTGGTCCAGAGTCAAGATAGTGGGTGATAATGGGTCCCATTTTCATAGTCCCCAGAATGACTTGAAGAACCCACAGTTTTTTCCCATGAATGTGAGTGAAAAACAAGGAGAACTAATGAATATGAATAACATGTCAACCACCCAAAAAAATAATCACATACATCCCATGACTCTAATGATTAAACTCCACTTTACCCTATCATATGATTTTTCAATGTCGAGATTCATAGTAATGTAAAAAATTGGGACCTTATTATTGATATCAATCATTATTTCTTGTACCCTGAAATGGTGGCGTGGGTAGATCAAACCTAGAGGAAACATTTCTGATCATTGGATATCTATTTATGGATGTGAATTATGAGTCTTCTATTCATAACAATGGCATTGAATTTTTTGTAAAAATTTCACATACTAATTTGAATGTACTGTTTATGAGAGGAAGGATCATTAACCATTGTTATAAGTATCTAGGTGGTGGAATAGGCCACTCTTAGTAAGATCCATCGTAAGAAAAAATAATTGGTGATGGATATGAGATCATTTTTTATAAGGTCCAAGGTATATATATAAAAGGATCCCAACAATACATCAAGTCCAAGGTTATATCAAGAGTTTTAGGTGGTGATAGCCCCCCATACCTCCCCATCATCTAGAATATTCTCCAAAAAATAGTTAATATTAGGATAAATAATTTGTAGAATGTTTTCAAAAAGGTCAGCATGGCCTCTAGGGTATTCATCTTGAATGTGAGGGTTAACATCCACAATTAGTTCATTGAAGTAAGACATTAACATACATCATATCAAATGGGTATCGTTGGTAAATGAGAAATCCTTGAGAATAATTTTTTGAATAGTGGTGAGTTCCTTTTACCAATGCATGCACTGAAGAATTAATTGTTTTAATCACCCTCTTTATTCCAAGTCACTCTATTCCTCTCTCTTGTGACTCGTTCCTACTCACGGACCAATTCAGCTAGATGGTTCTTCATGAAAGCTTAATTGTGAAAAGATCATCATACCACCTAACTTAAATATCCATATTAGTTGTATAGATGAATTCTTTAGTTATATCCATATACAAAAAATGGGAAGCCATTATATAATTCCATATTTTGAATTCCTCTTTCAACTATTGAAGTTTTTCTAGAACCTGACTTATGAGCCTTCATTCATGTTTTTATCCCATAGAGATCAAACCCCCAGATGATAGTTGAGATCAATCACCATTAAGCTTGAGTATAATAAATTCCCACTCCTTACACCACCATCATCCAAAAATATAAAAGGTGGGGATTGGTCTGATTTCCCTCATACCAGATGTTCAACATTCCATTTTTTAAGGAAGATATGTATTTCATATTAGAAAATAAGCGATCATTCTAGAACCTCACACGAAGGATTCCATTCTAATTATTACACAATGTATATTTTTCCCCTGAGTACCACGTATCCAAGAGGACATTTTGATACAAAAATTCATCGAGCCCCTTCATTTCTCTATTTCGTTAGACCCCTCCACTATTATTCTCTAATGTGTCCATAATATCATTTAAATAAAATCTAGCGAGCCAAGATAAATCCCCCAAATTGAAGTTTTATAGATCCTGCTAAAGATGTTCCCTCTCCCTTATGTCACACCTGGAATAAAAAATAGAAATATAGAAACTATAATTAATGGAACTCATCCTCAACATTAAATGTTAGTAAAAGATAAAAAAAATCTTCACATAAATGGTGTTATTCTAGAAAACCTAGATATATCTGTTATCAGGCTCCCCATGCATGAATTTACGAAGCCTGAGTTGGATATCAATGTCCTCGATTTTAGATGGGTGTTTCTTATGTTCAATGATAGTGACTACAGAAGCCTTATTATGAAGAACCTCAGATGAGTGGAGATTCAAATTCACACAGTACCCCAGACCCAAAATATTCAAAATGAGAATGTAAATAATTTAAGAGGATGCCACCTGTATTTTTCCCCTAGAATTGATGAGAACATAAAATTAGAAGAGGATGAGTCTTATTCCCATTTAGAATGAGCTCTGGTTTGGGAACCACTGGGGGGATAAATACCATGAATTACATGAATTCTTCCACATGTAATAATGCACTATATCATTTTGAAATATGGATCCTAGATGATGTTGTGGGGTTATGACCCCTAGATATTTGAACTGGGGTGATGAAAAGTTCTTTTCCACATTGATGAATGGTTACCAACTTCTCTGGGCTAGGGGAACCAAACCATGGGAGGAGGATAAAGGATAAAATGATGAATAAACATCCACCTAGTCGTGATTGGGGATAGGGATTGGATGTGGGTACAGACAACAAATTATGGTTATCCATATTCTCTTTATTATGAATATGAATACTTCTAAAACCATATAAAATTATCCCATATGTTGTTTACATTGAATTTTATTTTATTAATTGAAAAGTAATGATAAATATAGGTTTATTAAAAATTGTGGGTATTCATTCATAAGGCATATTATTCATGAATTGAATAGATTATTCAATATATGAGGAATGATTTGGATATAAATTGGCAGTTTGGACAAGAATTATATATCCCCCCGATGCATCGACTAGCCTCAGGAGAAAAATTGGTTGTCTAAATTAATATTTTTCTATCTCTAGTTTTAAACTCTCATGTGAATGGTCTCTATGGTAAAGGTATCATGATTCATTATATCATGACATCCAAAAATTAATCATTTCATTCATTGAGAATTTATTTATTAATCTTATCTATGAGATCATCACATTGATATTATGTCAGGATTCATTTCATTCCCATGTTATTGTTTAAATGGAATGTGTTTTCAGTTATTTACCATTACATGTTTATTATTACTTATCAATTATGATAGTAAAGTAATTGATTAAATGGAATTTATGTATAATTATTTACCTTTCTATATAGATTATTCATTTTTTATTCATAATAGATTCTACTATACATTACCCTTACTGAGCATTTAAGCTCACCTTTATTTTCATTACATTCCCAAGGATATGAAGAAAAAATCATTGAATGTGTTTTAAAGTATGTAGTTAATTTCCTTTTATTATGTATTATGTTTCATTTTCTATTCCCATTAAAAAATGGGTATCACGTATGTATCTAGTTCTCCAAAACTGTAAACCAGTATATACATTGGCATTTGACAAACTTGTATCATTCCTAATATATTAAAGTAGGCACCGACTCTGGGTTACTCGGTTTGGGGTCATCTTAGATAGTATCATAGAAAATTTAGTAGAAACATTATGAACTAGATTAAGGAAAGAATAAATTAAGTAAGATCTTCTTATTCTATAATATAGGGATAGGTATAGAAGAATAACATAATGTTTTTTATGGTAAGATTATGTGATTTTTTCTAGAAATACATCCATGTTTGAATACTAAAAGTAGTAGTGGTTCTGGAATACATGTACCCATGTGTAATAAAAATATAAAATGTTTATTGGCTTGACATGAGTGTTACCTAGTAAATGAAAATTGTCCTTCCTGTGCACTTGGTTGGACACTCCTTCAGGATATGATTTAGTTAATTCATATTTTCATTACAGACCATTATAAATTATTTCAAAATATAATTAAAATTAATGACCTAGGTTAAACACATATTCTCTTAGATTATTAATAATCTATCATGATTTTGATCTTCCATGTGTGATGTTTCCTGATTTTTTGGTTTTCCACTACAATTTTTTTTTCTCACACAATGCTTCTTGGTTGTAGTCAACAGCTAGAACTAAAAGGAATCATGATAACATGGACTATGAAGTAAAATTGGTAATTATGGTCAAACAAATGGGATTATGACTATAGTGAAAGAAATCATGATTATCCCATATCAGTTATCCTAATATATTATTAACAACCCATACATTAACAAAATATCAAACTCACCAAAGAAGAGAAAGATAGTGTTCTCTAAGAGCATGAGTGATGGAAACCATGGAGGAAGGTAGGATTTATTTCCTTTATGTCAAAAATGTGGAATGATACACCACAAAAATTGTATCAAAGGAATGGGAATGATTTTTTTTTGTTTGTAAAATAAGTGGATAAGAAAATGAATTGCTGAGGAAAAATGAAGTGTATGATGGAAGGAAATAAATTTCATCTTATGGGAATTTTATAGTTTTCTGTCTTAAATATAGTTATCCTGGGAATTATTTGAGACAATGACCTCTTCTAAATGTTACCCACTATACCTAGGATGGATCTATGTTCAAATAAAATGGTTGTAGTATTTATGTATTGTGATTTGTTATTTAAATTTTATAATTGACACTACCAATGGTATTTTTGTTATAAGAATAGTGAAACATCTATGCATTGTGTTAAATTTAAGATGAAATTTTTTCTTCATTAATATAATAGTTATTGATACCATCATTATTTTATGATTTTAAGATTGATCATTTAACTCCTCTTTGGAAGAAATTTACGGTTGGGATTTAACATGATTATGGATATATTTCGAAAACATTTATGGGATACAATCTATTGGTTTAATTTATAAAAAAATTATTTGAAGAAGAATGAACTTTACTTTTTGGACTTATGTTTAAATAAAATGGTAACATTTGTGGTTTATCTTATTATATATGTTGAGGTATTTATAGGTTATAACACTTTGAAAATGTTATAGGAATTATATTAATATGGTTTTATAAATATGAAAACTTGTATAATGAGTGACAACCCATCGCATTTGAAAAAGATTTGGGCCATGAACCCACAACCAAATGGGGAAAATGTTTTATGCCTACAACTAGACTACATGATGTACTGGTTAGTATGATTGTTTTTTACATAATCTATTTGGGAGTTAAATATTAAGTTGATTTTCGGAAAAATATTTTAGTATTAAATAATTTTGATTTTCAGAAAATTAATTATATATCAGGAGATGTTTTATTTGGTTGAGCTATATATAACTACTTGGTTTATTATAAATTATTTTTTAGGAAGAATAAAACGAAGATTTTGGGTATATAATTTAAAAATGTCTCATATCACCTTTATTTTAAAAACATTCAATAATGTATAGAATATTGAGGATAATTATCATGTGGGGTTATTTATTTCTGGAATAATTTATGTTCAACAATTACTGGGAACATTGAAGTAAAATTTTTTATTTTACCATATGAATTTTCATACATTTTTGTTATTATATTACCTTATGATAACCATTTCTATTTTCATTAATAATTAAATATTGGGGGTGTAACTGGTTATTATTTTTTAGATACTATGACCCATAAAAAGTCAATTTGATAACATTGTACATAAAGAATTCTTTTTGGTTATTCATTTCTTGGAGAAAAAATGAAGTGGAAGAATGTTGAAACCTATCAAAAGGGTTATGTTTTACTTATAAAATATAATTTTTATCTCTTATATTCTTAGGTACTAAAATAATTCTTCAACATTGGGAAAATTACCCTGAAACAAAAATGTAATATTATTACCATTATATGTTATGAATCATTAGTCATTTAACTCGTAATAGATTTATGGTTATTAAGTCATTAAATATTCATTAATTATTCAATTTCTTGTGATTAATGATCTCGGTAAGTCTTTATAATTATTTACACTTTTCTTCTATGTCCATTTATTCACTTCCCCCAATGTTCTCCAATTTGGATAACTAGTTATGTGTTATTGAATATGACCATTATACTTCCATTTATCTCAAATTTAGAGGATATGTTAATAACCATTTTTATGATGTGTTATTACAACAGATTTATTTTCAAATTCCATACCCTTAATTTTGAGATCAAGATTAAATTATGAGGATGCAATTTTTTAAGGGACTAGAATGTAACACCCCAGATTTTACGAGAGTAACATCATGTTCGATAGTATCTATTACGTGAAAAAAATATAATAAAATAATATTACACCATTATAAATTATGATATAATTATTTTTAAATATACTCAATCTTTTTAGTAGCTTACGATGCACAAAAAACCAGTTTTAAATGAAACATGGCACTTTATAAAAATATTATTATTTAAAATGTGGCCACTATAACTTGTAATTAAGTAATTGGGTATGAGTATTACTAAATAATTTATGAAATTTATGGTTATCTATTTATCTTAAATAAAATTAGAATTATATAAATAACGAAAAAATTCCGAAAAAATTTATCATTCTGAAACGATTTAATCTCACTTTGTGCACATAATTAAAATTTTATTTTCATAAATTTTGAAAAAAAAAAATTAAAAATGGAAATAATTTTTCAATCATCATATAATATTTATATTCAAGTAAATTTTTGGGATCTTTCAAAATAGATTCATTTTGTGATGAATAGTTAAAAAATACTTATTTCTATTGAAAACTATAATTTAATTTAAATAATTTACATGGTTACATAATATTTTAAATTATTTTTAATGTAAAATAATATCAACTGTATTCAAATTTAAATGATTTATTTCATTTTTATGAATTTTATGTTCAATATCTATATAAAAACTTTCATTACTTATGATAATTTTTTCCTTGAAAACCCACTTTTTCACCACGTCTATGGGTATAATTTTAAATTGGATTTGGCCACTTGTCAGAAATTAATTTTAAAAATGGGTTCCATATTTGGAAATATAATAATTTATATTATCTAATAATTTCAACTTAATATTTCCTTTTATGAAAATCAAAAGAAGTAAAATTTAAATTTTGTCATTATAGTAAAAAAATTATTTACAGGGGTTAAACTAAGAAGATAACGGTACAAATGACCTAAAAACGTGTACAAAGCTCATTTTATGGAATTATTTCAACTTTATAACATCTTAATAGTAGATAATGACCCATTTTTAAGGATTTTTTGATGATAAAAATTTCATTTTAATTGATTCTTTTAAAAAAGTCCATGTCTTTCCTTACACCCCTCTCCTCCTCTCTTCAAACATCCATAGCCATTTGGTTCAACAATTAACTACCCAGATAATATTAATACATATGTATCCTAATTATGCAATCTTTTTTTATCATAAATCCATCTTGTATGTCTTTTTTTGTAAACTTAAGGATCTCATCCAAATATAAGGTAACATTCCTAAATGAGCATTTTTTTATTATTTCATGTTCCCACACCTAAAAATGTTATTTAATAATACTAGAAAAATAAAACCAGTATATAAAATATAAAAAAAATTATTATGTTAATTTATTTATCTATATCCATCACCTCCTCCACCAAATGGTAAATGAAATTGTCGCTCATGTGTATGGTGAAATACTGCCTCACGATCCGATTTAATTTGTTTTCTAAAATCATATTTCAAGGATAGATATAACTATAGATTTAAAAAATTTATATTATATTTATCATATTATTATACTTAGGTAATTTTAATATCACGTATACATTTTTATATTCCATTCCATTTGAACTATGATAATATTTATCATGTGTACTGTGGACAACCGCCTCACGAAACGCTGAGATTCATTTTTTTACTTATGATTTGAAAGGAATTTAATTATGATCAAATTAATAAATATATTTGAAATATATTATATGATATATCTTATATAAAATTAACATATCACCCACTTCTTTACCCTTTCAATTGACGAGGTAATGATATTGTTGGTCAAGCGTACGTACGATCTACGATCTCCACAATGCAATGTAATTCATTTTCTAGGTCTAACATTCATAAATAATTATAAAAAATTATAGAATGAGTAAATATGATATTTATGAAATTTCTATAATTCTATATATGATTTATATATATATTATTAACTAGAACATGATCATTAATGAAACAACATGCATGAGAAAACAAGGTAATTAACACCTGAAAGTGTGAAAATAAGGAAATATTATTAACAAATAGGTTTTAAAATGTATTAAAGGACAATATATAGTTTTCATGTATGAATATGGTCCAGTTATAAATTAATAACATGATTAAATCTATTATACGAGAGGTGAAATCACATTCATCTAATGGGAAGAATGAGGTAAGAGACTTCATCACAATTTCCCTTCATTAAGGCATATTCTATTATTGTGAAACTAATTTATTATATATGTTGTACATAATTCCCCATTGAAATTTAATATCATGAGTAATTAATAATTTATTTTAATTCAAGTATCAGTTCATGTTATTTCATTTAAGGGTATTTGACATGAAGGTTTCCAAGTGGCAAAGAATTTTGTAACTGAACTTCCATTCATCAGGTTTTATTAATTCTCCATTGAACTTTGATATTCCAATATTATGTTTATAATAAATTTTTATAATATTATATTTTATTTCAAATTTTTATATATGGACTTATATTTAATACATATGATCTATTCATTGATAAATTCTTCCTTCAGCATTATTTTCATTGTAAGGGATTTTGTCTCAATTTCTATTTCATTGGGACATGTTTGTTAATATGAACCTATCAACTTACATGTGGAGTATATCTTACCCATTGGTGTATTTTACATGAATAACTATTAATTCATTATAGTTAATGTTTCAATTCATGTTTTTCAATATTCTTTGTTTCATGGGCATCAATATTGCCTAAACTATAAATTTTTCTTACATGTATTGTTTACATTGAATGTTATTTGATTAGTTTTGGAAATATTGATCAATTCCTATTGTTATATCAATGAGGATTATTTTTTATAAGGAATATTATTCATGAATTCAATTTAATAGTTGATATATGATATTTTTTTTTGGAAATGTAGCTATGGGTGGGGGCCAAAATTATATAGTCCCTCGATTCATATATTGGTCTCATGATAAAATTTAGTTGGCCAAATTAAATGAGTTTATGACTATATTTTTAAACTATATATTATATTTTATTGATGGTAGGGTTATCATGATACCAAATATTATCCCCACTAATAATTATGTATTTCCTTCATCGTTAATTCAATTATTTTTATTATCCATGACAGATTCACCATGATATTATCTTTGGATTCATTTCAAACTCATATTATTGATTAAATGGAATGGGTTTTCAGCTTCTTACATTTACATATTTATTGTTCCTTATCTATTGATGATAGTCAATTTAATTAAATAGAATGTGTGTTCAGTTATTTACCTTTCTATATTAATTATTCCTTATCTAATTCTAATAGACAATTTATTGATAAAATTACATGGAAAGTTCAGTCAGAGGAAGAACTCTGACCATTTATTAAAATAAAGGAAAAGTGCATCAAAAAAGTAAAACACACCTAAAAAATAACTATAGATCAGAAAACATCATACCCATCACCATATTCATGATAAACTGCTTCATCTGCAGAAGTGGATTCCCAATATGAGCTTTCATAGTACTTCAGAATATTGGCATACTTCTTTCTCAGATTCAAATTTTCCAAATAAATAAAATCATCAGAAGATTAAATTCCATTTTTCAAACCAGAGACATCCCCAGGACAATTCTCCCTTTTGGTGGATGATCTGGTAGACATCAGATTCCACAGGTAAGAGTAATCTTTACTTGGCCTTCTCCTTGGTAGACCAGTCATACCGCCGTCACTTACAGAAACCATATTTTTTCCGCCATTCACAATATCATTGTAGGACTATTTGGAGACACCATTAGCGTTTTATTTTTCACTACCAGATAAATATCCCAATTTTCCATTGATGTGCACATAATCCGTCATTTGATAGCCATCAGTTCCTCTAATCAAATTACCATCTAGTGTAGGTAGACATCCTCCTCCTGGCTGCTAGGCTTCGCTGTTAGTGTCAATTTAAGAGAGGCTTTGAAGTGGCACCTCATTGCCAAGACCATAAAAGGTCATCTTACCCATTTTATCCATAATCACTCTAGGTTGATAATATGAATCAATCAGCAACTTATATGGGTCAGTATCTTGTGGGCCTTCATCCATGGGGGAACCATTCTCAATCATTAATCCCTCGAACTGGTTACAAGTTGGAACAATAACCATCTGCAATTGTCCAGTTCCAATGTCATCCGCCAAAGGCCTCTTCCAGCTCCCAAGATCCAAATTCAGACAATCAAAGACTTGCTTCACCGGTGGATTCAGAACAGGTCGCACTTCTTTCACCACGACTACATGCACAGGATCCCCTTTATGAAAACTTTACATAACCTCACACTCCGCTACAAGGTGAGTTTTCTCTTCCACAACTGCACAGCCCATGGAAGATGCATCCAATCTCACCCCCTGCTCAGAAATCCCAAGTTCATCCTTTTTTGTGGCCTCCTAAGGGATTTCATTTATCAGAGAGGACCTAGGATAAAACTCCACTAGCTGCTACTCCAGACCACCAGAAAGAGGAGTCTCTATATCCTCTTCCCTTTGTTCATTCCCATCTAGAACATCACAAACCTCACCCTCACCACCATCGCTATAGGTGACTCAGTTGATGCTGGAGGTCCAGCACGACCCCCATTTTTAGCATATTTGCGACATTCAGAGACCCCGTTTCTCTACCTATGATAGAAGAAACAGAAATTGACACATGAATCATAGAGGATGGATTGAACATATATGTACTCCCCTTCAATCACGATCCACACCAGCTCCGGTGGTGGATGTGATAAATCCATTTCAATGCAGATCCGTATAGCCATTGGGTGTGAGAGTGAATTTGTCTGATGATCACAACAGAGAAATCATCCAATGGAGTTGCAAATTGACCGTAAAATTCCAAGGTTCTGGAAAGGCAGCGGCTACCCAGCAAGTTGAAGCTAAATCACCGAGGTTGGAGAGTCTCGATTCATATGAAGATCAAAAGTCCAACGGAGAAGGTGAAAACGAAAACCATGAATAGATTTACTATCACATAACAAGGCTCAAATCAGATCATCCTCATCAGCGAAGCAGAGGAAGATTTGTCGCAGCCCCAAAATCCCAATAGACACTCGTTGAGTCAGTCCCCATTCCACATTAACGTGCTTGGAAAAGACCTCCACCAAAGGCTGTCACTGCACAAATATTGCAACCAAGGCCATGGAAAACATTGAAGAGGCTTCATCGAATTCTTTAATAGTGATTGGAACCATGAGCTAGCCATTGAAGCAGCTAGGGAATTTCAGAGAAACACTTATACTGGGAAAGAGATGAGCGTCCATAACTGAACGACAAAAAGAACCTTGACCCCCGGACCAGACACCCTGAGAATCATCAGTAAGATTCGGATGAGACCCCTCACCCAAAGGAGGAGGAGGGGCCGCTGGATCAACCATGTCGTTTGGGGTAGGTCATCGTCTTATTGATAAAATTAAATTTTTGTTCAGTTATTTACTATGATATATTGAGTATTCTTTATTTATTCACTATAGTTTTCATAGTATGCAACCCTTACTGACTATTTGATATCACACTTGTTTTTTTATTCTCCCGTTGATATGAAGAAGAACTATTTGAATGGTGTTTTAGGGATACATTTCATTTTATTTTGTTATACATTAATTTTATTATTCCCAATATAAAATGGGTATCATGTATATATTTGGTTCACCAAAAAAACTAAATAGTTTAGTCCTTTTGGATTTTACCCCATTATATATAAGACAATGTAAAAAGAAGGCATAGGATCCTTGTAACTGGTGTTCTATTAATTACAATAGATATATCAAATTCCCCCTCACATAAAGATATTTCTTATCATCAAGAAATCCTCTATTCAATTTTAATGGTAGAAAATAAATTTGAAAATGGAAAAACTAAAATTCCAAAAAGAAATTATTATCAAAATAATTTCCCCCAATTGATTATCTCAAATTTAAAAATTAATTATATTTTTGAATTTAGTGTTCTCAATGAAAAATTTCTACTACTTTACAAGAATGATTCAAATTAAAAAAATTTATGAAAATTTTCCACACATCAATTTTCATCCAACTCAATGTATAAATTTCTATTTACCTTGAGAAGAAAAATAATCACTTGATCAAAATACATAATAACAAAACATTCTATTTTGATAAGAAACCCTAATAATTATAAGGGAGAATAAATAAATCATTGAAATGTTTATATAATAAAATAAGGAAATATTGGAGAAAATAGGTTCACCCTGGATTAGGATATTGATTTCGTAGTATGTTTGGATGCATATCATATGAGTTTAGTTTAAAATAAAATTTTTAAGTCCAATAATAATAGTATAAAATTACTCTAAAATTGGTACCAATTTTTTCAATAGGGAAAATAAATAATTATTTTCCCAATTAAATCCATACAAAAATAAATATTAAACTAATGAAAGTGTAATTTAAACCTTAAAATTTGAGAAAACAATTTATCCCACATAATAAGACTACGTGATTTTTTAGAACTCTCAAATATTAAAAAATGAACGGGTTCTTTTAATGAATTATCAATTGATTATAGTTTAGCTAAAATTAGTCCTCTACCATACCCTTAAAATCCAACAATTTCTTCATTGTTGAATATCTAAGTGGTAAAAACATATAAATATTTAATATAAAATGGATTAAAAATGCCACTAATAAAAATTATTTTCTAAAATGTTAATAAGAAAGAATATAAAAAAAATAGCATGTCATTCAAGAAACCAATAAATTTACAAATACACACAAACATCTTATGGATCGCAACTAGGTTATATAAAATAAAAATAGAAATTATAAAATTTGTATTTAAAAAACTGAATGGAATAATTATTTTGAAGATGAGATAAATGAAACATGAAAAGCCATGGCAGAGTGAAAAAAACCCAATAACAAAAGTTTATAGTAGGCTATACAAGATTATTTTAGTCTATACTTTCATCGTAAAAATAAATTTTCAATGAAATATTTCAACAAAAATAGAAATATGTTTTTGAATTTAAAAAATAATTAAAATGTATATTTTTTGATATAAAACTCCCATGGTTAAGTATATTTAATCTTACATGTTCAATAATAAGACACCATTTCAGCTTCGTGATAATACACTATAATGTCCTATTTTTTAATCCAAAAAATTGAATGGAATAAGCAATAAATTCCATTAATTAAATTGAAAAAATACAATAAAACCATGTTTAGATTTAAGGGTGGTTGGTAAAAAGTTTATAATAAATATAACATCTCTAGATATTTTTAAATCATGTAATTTATAATTTTATTGGATATGAAATTCATCTCTCCATAGAAATTAGAAAAAAAATATGATGTACATTCATTTAATCTCTATAGATTAAACAAAAGTTTTTTCATTAAAGATCATTAGATGAGCATGTTTGAAAACTATTTTCTCATCATTACTTTACCAAAAGAAGAAAAAAATCAAAACAAATGTATTATTCCACCAAAAATGTTTAATATTGTGTATTAAAAATTAAACACATATAAATATAAGTGTGTAATGATACAACATGGAAATTTACATGGAGTGAAAGAAGTTACTGAAGATGGGTTGTTAAGTGAAGATTCGTGCCTTATTATTTTTCTAATATACAAATAAAAAATATATTACACATAAATTCATCATTTATTAAATAATAGTACACTTAATAAAAAAGAAATATTGATAAGTATAGTTTCTTTAGGTATTAGGTACATTAAAAAACAATTTAGAATAGGAAACATCATCCTTATTGAAAAAATCATTAAAATTCTCTCACGTAAAACTATATGGGATCACCTAGGGAAATACGTAAGAAATGGGTGATCTATAAATCCCATTAAGGGTATAAAAATGGAATAAAATTAAGTGATTAATATAATTTAGACAACATAAATTCTAATGCGTCATAAACAGAGTAATAATAATAAACATGAATGATAATACATGATATAGAATGATAACATAAAGGCAACATGTGAAATGTGGAAATATCTTAAAACACTGGATCATAAATATAGTTCAGGGATAACTTCCAAGAAATCATGACAGAAAAGTCTCATAAATGAATAAAGATCATTAATTTTCCTATTATTATGTCTCATGAGACCAAATATTACCGAATTCATTAGAGCGCTATAAATTTTTTAGCACAACCATCACTTTCATTTGATTCTCATGTTTAACTGTGCCATATAGATAACACAAAATGGATTCAATCATCATTATATTTTTTCCCATGATAAAATAGTGTAGAATAAAGATATTTGACTCAAAAGTAAATTATATATAAGTTTATAAAGTTGAAAACACATTATATGAAATGGGTATGGTATTCACTACATTTTTTTTTGGTATGGAAAATCATGGTGAAATTTCAGTAGCATAATGATGTCACTTAAAAATTCATAAAACTAGTTTATGAGAGAGAAAGAGGTATATCATCATTTTAACATAAATGAGGATTTAATAGGGAGATTTAAATAAATATACCAACATTAGCAATTTAAAATAATAGGCATAAGATGTCCATAAAATTGGAATAAATAAGAGAAAGTGGCGATCCCTTCTTTGGGTGTGTGAATCCAAATGCATCAGAGGATATTATTCAGTGAATGGGGGTCACTAGAGAAGAATTTTGAGAGGGTATGTAAGAGTCAGAACGTTATCAAATTATTTTTGGTAAGGAGAAATGTGATATTGTGTGGGATTATATAGGAAATTTATTGGGAATTTTTAATCATTTCTCAAACATAGGTTATTGATTCAATATCATAGAAAAAAAAATAAAAAAACATGCCATGGGTGTTTCCTATGGTATCTTCCAAACAGGATTGATTTTAATAGTTTTATAAGTAAATGGTTCAAATTTAATTAAATAATACCCTTTCATATGTGTAATTTACTCATACTCTTGAAGAAATGATTGTATAACCGTAAAATGTATTAATGGTTGTAGAGGATTCATAATGGCTTTATAAAATTAATTAAATAAACATAAAATCACAATATTTTAAAATGAAAAAAATTTATTTGGTCATGGGTACCATTTCTAGTATTTATTAAATCACTTTTTGGTAATATTGATGTATAAATATACAAAGTATAGTTATACGGTATTTAATTTTTTACACAAAAAATTGATTGTCTCATAAAACTATTAAAAATTATCGATTGTGTAATTTATATGTTCTAATTCCAAAAATAATATTAATTTTGTCTAAATAATTTTGCAAATATTTGGATTTTTAATTTTTTTTTTAAAATTAAATCAACATTTACTAATAAATAATTGATTTTTTATAATAACAGTTTTCGAACCCTTATAAAAATTAAATTTGATTTAATAAAAAAAATTTGATCATTTATATTTGATAAAAATTATTTAATAATAATATTTATTTTAAAAATACATTAATAAATCAAAACAATTTCCATACTTTAATTTTAATATTATATAAAATTTCTATTTTTTTATTGTATCAACCTCGAAATATTTAATAAATGTGATTTATAGGGTTTGATCCATCTAGCTGAGGCCATCACTTCCTTTGATTGTGTCAATAGTAAATTTTTTTAGATCTATATTTTTACTAATCAAGTGATCATTGTTGAATGAATCTATTATCAATAGTAATGTTACTTAATGGTCATTTAAAACAAGTACAATATAATAAAACTAAATAATTGCATGTGTTTTCTATAACCATATTACATAATAAGGAATTTAATTAAATCACAAGGGGAATTTTATTTATAATAGTTTGGGCTGTTAAAATATTCTGCCTTAAAAAAATTAACCCTCAAACTTCTATTTTCTCACACAAAAACAGATGAGGGTAACATTGTTTCATTTCCACCTCTAGTTCCCATGTTGCATCTTCAAACTTTTTGTTTCTCCACAACACTTTTACCAAGAGCATTGAATTATTCAATAAAACAGTGTCTTTATGATCTATGATCTTCACCAGTTTCTCCTCATCAAAAAGGTCATTCTCCAATGGAACCACCTCTAAAATGAGTACATGTGAGGGGTATTTTATGTACTTTATCAATAGGGATACATAGAATATATCATGTACATGAGATATGATAGGTGGGAGATAAAGTCAGTAGGCCACCGCTCTGATGTGACCAAGGATCTCAAGGGGCTAATGTATCTTGGACAAATATTTCACTTCCTCCCAAATCTCATCCCTTTATTACATAGAGATCTATGGAGGAATAGAATATATCTAACATCAATCTATAGGTATCATCGAGGATTTTTATCATATCTCTTCTATCCAATATGTGTTTCATTGACGTTTTTCTACATGGTCCTAACATTTTCCACCATTTCCTAAACATTTTTAGGACCTAGCAGTTTTCATTCCCCATCTTCATACCAACATGAAGGTGTTCTTCACCTATTCTTATAAAGGGAATCATATAGATCCATTTGGATGCTTGATTGAAAACTGGTATTATAAGAAAACTCAACTAGAGGAGGATATTGTTGGCATCCTTCTTTGAAGTCAATTAAGAATTCTCTCGAAATTTCCTTGGGTTTCTGGATAGTTCTCTCATATTTTCCACCAGTTTGGGAATGATAAGCCATATTAAGTTCATATTAGTGTTTAGAACATATTTGAGACTTTTCTAGAACATGAATGTTGATATTGAATTTTGATTGGATACAATTGATAGTGGAACTTCATGAAGCCTTACCACTTCATTGATGTATATCTGTGCAATTTGAATGAATGATAAATCCTTTTGAATCTCAATAAAGTGTGTAGTATTTGTATGAAAATCCACTATATCCCATATAAAATTATTCTCTCTTGATTTCCTAGTAATACATGTAAAATTGTTCATGGTGATGTTTTCCCATTTCTATTTAGTAATGGGAAATGGTTATATAATCCCCTTGGATTTTTCCTTTCCTCTTTTGTGTTGCTCACATACAAGTCGTATTATTGTACATTCCATAATCTCCATCATTATATTTTCCACCCAATGCAAGTCTTGGATATCTCAAAACATATTTTTGATTCCTGGGTGGATGGAGAAGGTTCTGTTATGTGCATCATCCAATAGATGGTACTTTAACTCATGATTTGATGGTACACATAGTTTTGACCCAAATCACACAACACATTATTCATTAACATTGAACATTGAGGATTTCCATTTCCCTTTAGTTTCCAATTTATTCTTAATTCTTAAATCATCACTTTGGGGATCCTTATTATTCTCCATAAGGGACGATTGAGAAATAATTTTTGAAAGGAATTACGATGTTTTTTCTTTTATGATTCTAGTGTCCATCCTATCCATATATGAGATGATTGGATCCCAATAAATTCCCATCAATGATATAATTTATGGATCCTTTCTACCTATAAAATATAAAATTTTATTCTATTTCCAAAGATGTTAGTGGATTGATCACTCATATTCCTTAGTAATATCTAACCATCTTCATTGGTGTATATTCATCTCTTTTTGTGTGAATATACACTCGAATATTTTTTAATCTATATATACTTCACAATTCTCCCCAAAATAGATAATTTTTCAGATTTTAAATTATAATATCATTAAATACAACTCATGATCTTGTGTTGGGTAGTTCTATTTGTGAACATTCAACTATTTTGAATCATAGGCTATGACTTTAGAATATTTCATTAACACACATCCCAATCCTTTATTTGATGTATCATTGTACACCATAAAAAGTTCTCCACTTTATGATTGTGTGACCACAGGTGTAGTGATGAGCCTTCATTTTAGATCCTTTAATCTCTCTTCCCATTTATCATTCCAATAAATATTTACTCCTTTCCAATTTACCTTGGTTAGAGGGTTTAAAAATATTGAAAATTTTCTCACCAATCGATGATAATACTTAGCTGATCCAAGGAAACTAAATATATCTATCAATGATTTTGGATTTATCCATACTTCGATCTTTTCTACCATTGAAGTGTCCATAGATATAAAATTTCTTGTGATAATATTCCCTAATAATGAGACTTAATTAAACTAGAAATCACATTTTCTATACCTTTCATAAGGTTTATACTTTTGTAAGGTCTTTATCCCAGTGATCGGATTCTCCACATGATCCTCCTTGGTATTGTAGATTATTATAATATCATCAATAAGGACTACCAAAAAAATTCTAGGTAATATCTAAAGACTCTATTTATCATTTCCATGAATATTTATGGATCATTTGTGAGTTGAATTGCATTACTATGAACTCATATTGCATGTATCTTGTACAAAAAGAAGCCTTGGGGATATCCTATGTCTTCACACAATCATGGAAATATCCAAACGAAATATCCACATTAGAGGAGTATTATTCTCTATATATTTGACTAAAACTTTTATAAATATTTAGAAGACAAAAAATGTTATTTATTTTGATCATGTTGAGCTCATGATAATAAATGAAAAGGCACACTGACCCATCCTTTTTCTAGAAAAAGAACACTGGTGCACCCCATAATGAATCACAGGGGAATATGAACCCTTTTTTAAGATTATCATGTAGCTATTTCATAAGGTCCTCAAGTTCCCCAACATCAATCTTATATGGATTCTTAGATAATGTTAATTCACTATGTATATGATCGATTAATAATTCAACCTATGGAATAGGATTAAGACCGATCAATTCCTCAAAAAAAAACACATCAACATATTCCCTCACAATGAGCATGTCTTCAAAGATGAATCTTTCCATAGACTCAATCATTTGAGCTAGGTATCATTTCTCGTACAGTAATAATATCCACACTTGAGATATTTGTGATAAATAAATTCATCATCATCATCTCACATGTATATAATCGAACGAAGATTATCAATAAGAAGAGTGATTTCCATATCATGGAAATTTATGTTGGCTTTATATAGGGAAATTATATTCATGCCCATATAATATATCAATTTTATCCAAAGGGAGAATGAAAGTTTTTTATTGGACGTTAAAACCAAAATATTTTATAGGGGGGATTTATATACTTGGGATGCAATAATTTCTCCATTTTTCATTTTCACTGAAAGCTTTGCAACCACGATTTGTGGTGGTTTTGGAATATTTATACTAAACGCTCATGGTATGAAGGAATGATTAGAACCTAAATAAAACATTATGTTCTTTATTATTGGATGAATAACTAGCATACATGTCACCACTTCATTTTCGAGATCCGTCTCAACACATCTGAGGGAAAAATATCACCCTTATAGCCTTGGAGGTTGTTGGTTGTCCCCAAAAACCCTTGGCTTAGTGCATTGGTTTTTAAAGTGCCCTACTTCATTGCAGTTGAATAAATGAACAATGAAATTGGGGTTAAATAGACCATTCCTTTCCTCCATCACATTTCTGGGTTTTTCTAGTCAACAATCTCTAGTTTTGTGGCATCCCATCCCACACATGAAGCATTTCCTCACCACCTTAGTCATTTTCCAAGGTTCTTCTTTATACAAATTTGACAAGTGTGGTGTTGAAATTTCACGGAACTGTTGTATTTTTTCATCGAAAAAAGAATTAAACTCATCCTTAAACCTCTTATCCCTGTGATACCCTTAATATTAACTGATCTTCATTTCGGATTTGAGGGAACATTTGACAATTTCCACATAGCCCTCTAAGTATCATATTTCAAAGTCTTTTTAGAGACAAGGTTTTTCCCACCAAAAAAGTGGTAAACCTTGAATTCTGGGGTAATAAAAAATATAGATGTATGCGACGAATTTCCATTGAATTTTTCCTCAAAAACCATAATATGTTCATTGTGTTTTTTCATTAGGGTCAGGAAATACCTTTCCATTTTATGTCAGAGAGTTCTAGGAAATTATTTATCAAAAACCAATTAATGTAATTACTACCACACCATTACATTGATCTATTCCTCAGGATTTTCATTCTTGATCAATGAAAACCACTTATCAGATTCTCCCTTCATATGATAGATAGACGGTAGAAGCTTCTCTTGTTAATAACATTTATGGATCGAGAATATCTTCTCAATGGAGTTGATATTTTGTTCATCAATTAAGGGATTAGATGATCCATTCAATTTTAAAGGCCTTAGCTGCATAAAGCTCTCAATTTTAGCTTGTTATTTATTAGGGGAGTTTGGGTTCTCCTCCTAATTAAGGATTATATTCAGAACCTAAGCCATATGAGAGAGTATAATAACAAATATTTTGATTCCTGCTCCCATCAATTTGGGTACCTCATTATTTTAGTCATCATAGTGCCAGTCACATTGATTTTTTACCTAGTTCCTCCTATTTTTGGCCATTGGCTAGAATAAAGGGAAAATTGGGGATAAGTATTTTTGAACTATTAAACACATAAATGGTAATTTAATGACATTAATGTGATAACTTATAAAATACATTTATTTCAAAAACTTATGCATTTATAGGATTTAATATGTGTTATCCATGCTCTATTTCCAAAAATATATTGTTATAGTGATTTTTTATAGTCCCTTAATAATGGTTCTTAATGACATTATATGTTTGCTAAAGAATATCCCACTGGATTATTAAACCAGGTATGCATTAAGACCCATTTTTATGTACCAGGTTACACTAAGTCAGGACTGACACACCCTGTCAGAGTTGTTACCCCAAGGTACATCTCTACTAGAACTACATCCACATATAGTATCTGGACCCTGATTTATTTTCATTATAACCCACTTACATTGTAATTACAAAAATATAGGTAAATTTTCTTATACTTATTCTTATCCCTAATGCCTTTTCTGTAGTTTTAAAATCCAGAACTGGAAGAAAAACTAAAATTTTCTGTTGATTCCAACTACAACATCCCTTTTCATTATTATATATTAATTCATGATTTACTACAAATTACTATAATTAATAAAACATGTAAAATCTAGAAGTCTAGTATATTTGGGAATTAGTAAAATAATATAATAATTTAAAATAGGAAAAAAGAATCATCTTTATTGAAAACTTCCTTAACATGCTCGCACATTAAAACTACACGGGATAACATGGGGACATACATAAGAAAGGGGATAGTTATAAATCCCAGTAATGGAATAAAAATGGAATAACACTAAGAAATTAGTACTTTTTAGAAAATAGGTATATCAATGGGTTATAAAATTAATTATAATAAAAATCATGAATGATATCACATCATATAAGATGATAACATAATGGAAACATGGGAAATGTAGAAACAACTTAAAACATGGAATCATAATCATATTTCAAGGAAAATTGATAAGGAATCCTTAGATAGAAGTCCCATAAAGGAATTAGGTTCACTCTATATCCCAACATTATTTCTCATGAGACTAAACATTATCTAATGCATTAGAGTGTTATATAATTTTGGATGGACCTATAATTTTCATTTGTGCAGTAGTCTTATTGGTACAATAGGAAGTGATGTTTTTTGTTGTTTACTCATTGTGGTTTCATCATTATTTGACATAGGTGGATGGTGGTGATGGTATTATTGGCTCATATCCTTGGTCGGAGTCTTTTGTGGTGATGTTGTCCTTGATGGTTTTTAGTGGATGCAGCGTTGAGTTTTTTTTATGACTCGTATTTGGTGGATTTTCTAATGGTTTGTGGAGATGGTGTCTCATGACAGTGATGCAGGTGAGCCCCAATGTGTAAGGTGATGACGGCAATGATGGTGTTTGATTCCAGAGATGTACATTGGATAGCAGCTGATAGTGACGAGCGGATGAGGGTGACCTTGGTAACTGAAGACGTGTTTATGGTGATGGTGATTTTCAGGTGATATGATGATGACTATGAGGTGATGTGGTCCTAGAAGGTAGGTTTCATTGGTGGAATAGTTTTCTTATTCAATGTGGTATTTTATAGATTTTTTGTATGGATGGTATCTTTGGAATTTGGAAACAGGGTGCAGTTGTCTTGGGCCGGTTAAGGGTTTAGTGTTATTTTAAAATCGGTACGATGTAATATGTAATTTGTAATGTGTGTTTGTGAGGGGGTGTCTTGATGATTGGGGAACTTCTGTAGGATCCCACTTTAACTCAAAGTGTCATTTTCAATAATATAAAAAATAAATTGTGGTGTTCACTACACAATTATTTTGGTATAGAAAGTCATGGTAAAATTTCTAAAGCATAACGACATCACATAATAATTCATAAAAATGGTTTGTGAAAAAAATTGATAACTCATAATTTGGAAACCAAATAGGAAATAATATGGACCTATAAATAGATATCCTGACATTATCAATTGTGAATAGGAGTCATAAGATGATAAGGAATGTGAATAAAGAAGAGAACATTAGGATCCCTTACTTGAGTGTGTGACTCCATATGCTTGGGAGGAGATTATTGTGATCTTTGGGAGCCTTGGGAGGACTCAAGAGAGGGTATGGAAGATTAGGGATGTTCTATAAGTGTATTTAGATTGGGTAAATTTGATATTGGGTGGTTTAATATATGAAATGAGTGGGGGATTCTTTATTATTTCTCAAACACAGCTTCAGGATTACATATAATAAAATAACAAAAACAAAAACCATACCATGGTTTTTCCCATTGTTTCTAAAAAATGGGTGTGGTTTTCATTATTCTATTAAGCCAAGGTCCAAAAATAATAAAATAATACCCTTTATTATTTGGAAATGTTTCATACTCTTGAGGAAATTATTTTACAACCGTAAAATAGTTTAATGGTTTTGGAGGATTCATAATGGCTTTATAAGATTAATAAAATAAACATAAAATCATGTAAATTTCAATATAAGACATATATTTGGTCTTTTATACCATTTATAGTATTTATTACAGCATTTTTAGTTCATTATGATGTCATTATATACAACGTATATTTATATGGTATTTAATTTTTTACCCAAAGAAATCGATTATCCCAAAAAATTATGAAAATTTCACCATTAGATAATTTCAATGTTTTGATTCAAAAAAATATTCATTTTACCAAAATAATTTTATTATTATTTGAATTTTTAATTTTTTAAAATAAAATTGACATTTACTATGAAATGCCAGAATTTTTTATATTAACAGTTTTTAGACCCTTATAAAAATTACATTTGACCTCATAAAAATAAATGAGAAATTATATTTGATATAAATTATTTCATATTAAAATTTTATTAAAATTTTATTTTTTAAAAAAATACATTAATACATCAAAATAAATTTCTTAATTGAATTTTAATATTACCAAAAATACTATTTATATTTAATTAAATCAAAAAAATTATAATGTAAAAATAATAGGATAATTATATATTCTGTATAAAAAAATAATATACATAATCATATTTATATATTATTTATACATGTCACTTTAATACACCAGAAAACACACTAAGATTAAGGTCTATGATAGTGATATTTTCATGGGGTGGTTCAGTGACCATGTTTTCGGTCTTGATCTTGATGAGCTCGAACTTCTCTCATAAATAGTCTCCATTTCTCATTTGTTGTTGGTTCTCAAATTTGGTTTGTTTAAGGGAAAAACCTAGAGATGATATCTCCCTTGGAATCCTTAATAAATGGGTTTCATAGGGTATGATCCTACTCATTGAGGTCATCAGTTCCTTTTTCTATGTCAATTTAATTTGTTAAAATCTTATATCTATACTACGCATGTGATCACTTTTCAATGTCTATATTATCAATGGTAATGATTCTTAATGGTATTTTAAAGTTGATATAATATAATAAAATCAAATAAGTTGATGTGTTATCTATAACCATTTTACATAATTATATATTTAATTAAATCACAATGTAAATTTTATTTATAATAGTTTGGGTTATTACACCATAGCTAGATAGTCTTTTCTTCATCCCCATTCACTAGGATTATATTGTTTCTTATTGAAGAAATACCAAAATTTATTCTTTATAACATCAGTTCTCAACTTATATAGCTTCTATAATATCCCAATTTAATCTTCCTTTATTTCACCCTCCTTGATTTAATTTATATTAAGGATACATAGATAGTGGAATAAGATATTAGGGTGCTTCCCCACTTATTCAACTTCAGTAAAAATGTACACATGTTGTAAAAAATCATTTCTTGAAAGTGATTCTTTTTATGATTAAATCTCTTCTATAATTTCATTATTGAAAACCACATGTGGGTCAATCTCCTCTTTTTTCACAATTTTACAACTCCAAAATATACCCTTGTTCATCCAAAACTCAAAAAAAAATATTCATAATGGAATTAATGGAATCTTAATTTCGTTAATAGTTTCATTAACAGCCATCTCCAGACCCTCCAGGAAATCTTGATGTTTATAAAACTCTTTAGAACCTACACTTGGATAAGTATCATCAAAATAATATGTAACAAACTTAGAATAAAATAAAATAATGATTTTATCAGTTAAGTGAACATCTCTATTAATTTCATCATATTTACCTTCTTCCAGAATATTTGGTGCACCTGGGAGTGTATCCAAGCCATCAGTGAGGTGGTAAACCTTCTCCGGACTCTCTATGAAATGAAACACCTCATATGTGTTGTCTTATATAGAAAAAGAGTTTTTATCTTTAGATTATTTTTTTTGTTAATACATGGAAAAATCATAAGATTTTTTATTTTCATTTAATACATCACGTTGAACATTTAAAAGAATTTTATCTTCCATAATATGTTCATCTTCATTTAATTATTCATGACCCTCCTCTTGCCATATTTCAGCAAAAGTCTCTAAATACATGTCATGAAATTCTTGGTTGGTATCTACTGGATAACATAATTAAAAAATTGTAAACTCCAACTTATTTTTTCTTTTCCTACTCTTTTTTAATACTATATTCCTTGATAGATTGATCTTGAAATAGTTGATGGATTTTTTCTCCAGTCACTTAGTCTTTGTTAGTGGATTTGATAGCTTACAATAAATTCATTAACTTCTCAGGATCTACCACATGATCCTTAAAAGGGGTTTTAATAATTTTCCCTAATGTACAATTCTGGTAATCATCTATGGATTGTATATCTTTCCATACTTAATATACTTCAAACTATGAGGAATAACCAAGAAAATAAGATTCTATCAAAGTTTACATTAATAATTAAAATAAAGTTAAAAAATAAATAAAACTAACATTAAACACTGCAAACGGTGCCAATTTTTGATTTCTGATCATCAGAACTATCAAAGGATCATTTATATTTTCCCTCACATTTTGCACATTAGATAGCCAATTGGTCTATCTCAGTGAGGAATGTTTTTATCTCAGTAACTTCTGTAAATTCATTCTATAATTTTTTTTATATTTCTAAAACACTAAAAAAGAAAATGTGAAATAAATATAAAAAAGATGAACTGAATATGGGAATAGCATGAAAATTAATGGGAAACAAAATAAAAGGAAAATAAGAAAAGAAATTTAGCTAGAATATAACCAGTTTTAGATTGATCAACTCTCTGCTACATATCACTAATCTATAACTATTATACTATATATGATCAACCTCACATAGAACGTGCTTGATCTGTTAACACATGCACCTATAACTCTATAAAAATGAAAAAACATAAGAAAATTATTCATGTACAAGAATGATCTCTAAAATATTATTGGATTCTCTAGGGTAAACCTTTTTATTACAGAATCTATTCTATGTAAATTTGTTCTTCACTAAGTTGATAAATCACACCTCTTATCCTGAGTTAATAAATTGAGTCACTAATATAATAATAGAAAATGAAAAAATAGATGATAGTAGAAATACATCCTTGTGAATGATAATGATCTTTCATCTCTATATTTTATAATTGAGAATTTCTAATAATTTTGAAGAAACCAATGAGTTGTATAGTTTTAATCTACATGAAACATCTTGAATCACTTTCTAGAACTAGTTTTATACATTAACCTTCCATCAATACAGGTTCTAGATCACACATGAATAATGTGAAGAGAAAAATTTTCCAAATTTTCGTTACAAATAGAGAAAAATACAATAGTGATGGAAGAGAATAAGAGACTATATACGTTGGGGAAAATATAAAAAATATGGCCCCATAATATTTAAGGTTCCTCTTTATTTTGAAGATAAAAGTTGAAAAAAAGGAAAAAAAACCTTTTTCTTATGGCATGCCCTGAGGTTGATAATATTTTTATCCTATTACTACTCTAGTGAATCTAGAAAAGATATGAAACTAATTATTTTTCAACCCCATCTATCCTCAATTATAATTGGAAGCTTCATTAAGTTGAAAAAAAATTAATGCAAGTAGTTATTAAAATCCATGGGTCATTTTCAAACACAATAGTGATTCCCTCATCACCTTCTATCTTGGTCTAGGACATATCTCTATAACTATTTCTTTAATTATCTATGTTAAGTACCCCAAAACACATGTATATAGATTTCACCCACTCTAAATAGTAAATATATTCTCCAAGAAAACTCTTAAAATGAGTTAAATTAAACAATTCACACTATGAAAACCATGGAGAAATAAAGTATAAATCTTATTAAAATCAACACTAATGAGAAATATTAAGTAATTACTAAAACCATAACTCAATCTCTACATCAGACTATTCAATTATTCGAAACAACCACCGATGATGAACATAATGCACCTAAGGAAGTACTGTTGGGTTTCATTCCAAGTCATGTAGAAAAATTCACTTCAAACACTTTAAAGACTTGTTGAATCATTTTTTAACACCCTTCTAAAATCAATTATTATGCTTGCATCCATATCATTCTGATCCAACTAGTCCCAAATTTAACATTCTTCATCAACTACCTTAGTGATGGAATCTTTGAATCAATTGAACTACTAATATGGAAAGATCCTTCAATAATGACAGAATGTTTTTGGTCCACAAACACAGTACCAACGTGAAGATCAAACATGAACCCATTCCCATATTCTTTAATCGACTAACTCGAATGGTTTGGTTAGCTCAAATCATATCAGATCAAAAATATGCATCAGGGCTTCATCATATTCAATCACTAACCATAATTCATCAAAGACAATGCTCAAGCTCCCTCATTTATCTTCATTAAATAAAACAACCCCAAAATGATTTTTTTCTAGATCTGATATATTTTTATCTATTCATTAGCACCCTAACTCCCAATCATCATTTTATTCAAGACATACATCATGTTTTTGATGATTTTTCTTGGACCCCTAGATTTGTCGATATCTTCGTTTGTTTTTTTTTTGAACATATCCTCAAAATTGATCTTAGTACATAAATTAAAAAATAATTGTCTTAGGTTTTATTTTCACCCAACCAGTCTCATAGTTCTAGGATGAGCTCAAAAAATATAGATAATTTTGATTTGATTATTGACACAACATTCCCATAAATTGGGATTTTGGAATGTGAATTGGGTATGTGACATCGAATATTTTTCTTTGTTTAAATTCACTAAAATTGGATAAGTGACATTCCCTTCTTCATCCACCCTTATGCAAACCTAGGAAAATTTGGGTATGTATAAATGTCCTGAAAATTTGCTGCATGAAGAACCTCAAACATGGATTTAATCCTATAACATAATTAAATAAAAATAAAGGTCTTTAATTCGAGGAAAATAATTGAAATCACTTACAGTCTATGACATTTCAATTCCCACAATAGTAATTTAAAATTTAAATCCAATACAAAAATATTAAACCATTAAAACAAGTAATTTTGATGATATTTATTCTCATGAACAAAAACCTAGAAACTCTCCTAAAACCCATTTCAATAAATATGTTAACAAAATAAACATAAAAATATTTTAAATTTTTTTATTAAAATAAACAGAAATTAATTTACATAACATTAAACTCATTAACAAAAATATTCCCCATTTTCATTAAAACATTAAATTATTTTCAAATTCAACCCCAAAATGAAAAGTACACTCTAAACCTCATAAAATAATATGTTTTTGAACTAAAAACCCATTTAATTCCCAAAAATGGATGTGAAAAAATGTAATGAACAAAATATTTAACCATTTTATGGTTTTATTTAGGGTTATTAGATTAATGAGACCTTTTTATATTTTCATGGAATGGGTGGTCTAGATTAACTTTATTGGTTACCAAAATCCCAATTAGGCTTGGGAAGTGTCTCTCCATCCTGTGTTTTGTGTTTGAAATTAACTTTTTTGGTAGTTAGGTAAACATATTTTAGTCTCAAATATTTCTTCATGTCATTCATCATAATATTTTATAGTATAATAAATACCACAACCCTTAACTGGTGTTATTAATCACTTGATTTAATAAGATCATTTTTCTAACTAGACTGGTCAGTTAGTAAAATTTAAACTCTAATAAGGGTTATCTAGTTGATCTTACCCCATGTTATAATCTTATTGAAGTACATATTTTACACAAAAAAAATCCATTTTTACTGACTTCTTGATCATTCCTCTAGATTTAAATATTTGCATGTCAATCAATGAACCTTTAAATGATACCCCAATTATATTTCAACCAATATCTAGCATACCATTCTAGAAAAAAACTAATAAATGTTGTACCAAATTTTAATGGTTGGATTTATAGCACATATTATGTTGAACCTTTCATAGTAATCATTATGTGTCTCTCTTGTATATTTTATTATGTCATTAATATCATTTCTTATAGTAGGGATCTTTGTGGCTTGACGTTTTTTTAAATAAAATTTATTTAATAGTCATCTCAATAATTTACTTCTCTATATATTATTTTAGAAATACACTCTTTAGATTCCCCTCTCAATGAAAATGGATAGGATATCAATTTTTATTTGTATTTATCTACTCACCTTGGATATATTGTAACACAACCCATTGTTAATTATATGATATGATTATTAGGATCCTCTTCAAAAAGTCTATGAAACCTTGGAAAAAGTTTAATCAGTCAGGTTTTAAATAAAAATAAGCTTGTAATATTTTTATTGCCATGGGATTGTTCGGAATAATGAAATAGGATTACAAAATGTAATAATTGGGCCCCATAGGCACCCCAGTTTCAACACAGACACATGTTTTCTCATTTTTGGGTCCCACCCACATACCAAAACTTGTCAACTTACTAATTACAATCCCTATAGGCCAATATTTATTAATTATATATTGTTTGTTATAACTCGTGCACACCTTTGGAAACTCCCCAGGAGGTCACCCATCTTAATCACAACTATAGGACAAACCTCATTAAAAGTTGAGTTTTAATTAGGTATAATCTCAAAAATAAAGGTGATCCTTATAGACATGTGTAATAACATTTATCATTTTAAAAATTAAATATCATGCGGTGCTACATTCCCCCAATTAGGGAACAACATCCTCATTTTAAACCCTATATCTCAACCCAGGAACTGTCACTACACTTCCTACTATGTTTCACATCAAATACAAACATGAAAAAGATGCCACATAGGTTCCATAGTGTCTCCATAAACTCATTTCTCTTCCATAGGGCCCACCCACATACCTAAATGAATCATCTGAAAAATTATTTCCCCCAAAATCTTACAAATTTTATTTCTAGTTTGTTTTTCCTTTACTCGCACACAAGCTAGAAAAATTCTCATGAGGTTATCCATCCTTATCACTAATCCATGCCAAACAAATTCAGCTGTGGATTTCAAATTAGGTAGACTCACGAAAATAATGCTTCATCATATTTACATGTGGAGTAGCATATAGTTTTTAAACCATTAAACATTCTAGGGTGTTACATTCATAGCTCCAAAGGCACCCTTACATGGAGTTTTTAAATGGTTTCTTACCCTTAAACAACTCCCACATTGAGTAAAATGTGTTTTTACATGTTTCAGGTTTTCATCTTCCCAACTCAATCATGTAATGCACTCCATCAGTTTTAAAATCATGAAATCATGAGATTGAATTCAATTCACCCAATTTATTTTATATGGTGTAAATACAACCCGTTTTACATGTAATATCATAAATCCTTTATAATTCCCGGTATATTGAATTTTAATTTTAATTATTTCATCCATGTGGATTTTACATGAATTTTACCAAGTGGCAAGGGATTCTATCTCTATTTCCATTTCATTGAGACATATTTGTTAATATACATATATTTACTTTTATGTGATGTATATACATCCCCTTTAATGTATTTAACATGAATAATTATTTATAAATGATGATTAATTTTTCATTTCATGTATATTTTTTGAGGGTTTTCAATTTAAATGTTTACAAAAATGTAAATATTTTATTGAATATTTTCTCTTCCTTATGTTATTGTTTACTTTCTCTTAAAACAATACTTTTGTTGTTATAATTTTTCATTTTAAATTACATTTCTATTAATTATATATTCTTATATGATGGATATTATTATTTCATAAACCAAATACCATTTTTTAATATGGTGTTACATAGAAATTTATTTTATTTACAGGGGAATTATTGAAAAATATGTATCTTTTACTCAATAAAGATATTGGATAATAAAGACTATTGATTAATGAATTAAATATATTATTTAATATTTGACGAATTATAAGGACATAAAGTTATAAGTGGGGACCAGTTATATATATCCCCTCGATGCATCAACGGGTCTCATGAGACAAATCAGTTGGGCAAATAAGATGGGTTTTTACCCAGTATTTTTAAACTATCTTATCAATGGTCTTGAAAGTAGGGGTATAATGATTCTTAAGATAATTATTTCTAATAATTAATTATTTTCTTCCTTTATATTTCAATTATTTTTATTATCCATGATATTTTATCAATGATATAATCTTTAGATGTATTTCATTCTTAACATATTGATTAAATTGAATATGTTTTCAGTTATTTGCCTTGAAATATTGATTATGATTGGTTGATTCATGATATCATACATTGTATATAACCCTTATTTATCATTTTATCTCACCATTTTTTTGATCCCTTTCCTTGTGATTTGAATATAAAATATTGTAATGATTTCATGGATGAAAAATGATTCATGTTAGTATAATTTTCATTTTATTTCCCTATGTATTATGTGTATCATGAATATATATTGTTCCAAAAAACTATTAAACTAAAAATTAAATAGGTATTTGACACATTGAATCTATACTAATATAATAAATTATGAACTAGCTATACGTTACTAGATATGGGGTTTTTATAGTTGGTATAAGAGTATGTTTAATTGAAACCCAAGGAACTAAATTAAGGAAAACATATATTCAGAAACATAACCCTATAATAAACTTTAAGGATATGTTTAGAAGATTATCATAATGTTTTGGTAAGGAATATTCTATATGATTTTTTTACATGATATAAATCCTTGTCTGGATACTATAAGTGGATGTGGTTTAGGAATAGATATGCCTAGGTTTAATAACTTTGAAAACGGTGCATTGTTCTTGACTCGATCATAACCCAGTGCGTGATGACATGACTTAATGTGCACATGGTGTGACACTTCTAGATGATGTAATTAGGATAAAATATATTTTATTTACAATCCATTATGACGTGTTAAAAAATAATTTTATCCATAAAGAAACAATTTTTATGATTCTGAGGTTAAAAATGAATAAATGTTTTATTTATGTTAATTGTTACAAAAAAATTAGAATTAAAAATTATTATTTAAAATTCAAATTTTTATGATAAAATACAATATATTACATTATTTATTAATGGTTCCTAGAAGTTAGAAAGGTATGAATTCTCATGTAAAATGTAGATATTTCCCAATTGAGAAAGTCAATACAACTATTATTATAACTAATAAGGTCAAAGATATATTAGGGAAGCTTAAATTGGTTATTTAAAAATACCATTCCTATATTGAGAAACTTGTTTTATAATGTGATTATTTAATGCTAGATCACTTCATGTGATAGAATACCTCGTCATTTTGTGGGAACACTTATCCAATGGTAGATAGGAAATGGTTTAAGTCTATTAAGAATATATTTATAGCCTTAGCATGTGATGAAATGTAAAAGGATGCACATGCAGTGTATTACATCGAAGGAGATGCTGATAAATCTTAGTTGTTTATCAATAATTATATTTCATAAGTGTAAATTGAACCCATGGACTGAAATCCTTTTAAGGAGACATTATTCGGCAAATACTTCCCTCATGACAAACAAAATTAAATTAACAGAAAGTACCTCATCTTAATGAAAATAAATAAAAAGGTGTTTCTAGGTATAATTATACCATTAAAAGTATATCCAAGTATTATAATGATAAAATATGAAACATTGAGTACCAATTTGAAAATTACTTTAGAAGGATTAAGCCAATTCTAAAAAGGGAACAAGTCTCTAACAAGTTTTATTCATATGATGATTTAGTTTTATATACCAAAAATAAAGATAATGATTTATCTAGATCTTATATATTCAATGGAAATCATGAGAATAAGAGGTTTAATGAGCACCATGAAAAAGGGAATTCATCAATGAAGAATAAAAAAATTTACAAATTCCCACCTTTTGAGAACTATGGAAATAATTATCATTCCAAATTATTGATGGGATTAGGAGTTTGTTATTATTGTGGTGATAATATTATTCAGGATAAAGAATGAAATGGGAAAAAATATAACAATAATATTCATTATTTTAACTATAGGAAATGGGTAACTACACAAATTAATTCCCTTAGAATAAATAAAATCTTGTGAATAAGAGGAAAAGTGGGATGTAAAAGATTATGTGATCACTAAAACTAAGGTATAAGTTCCTAATGATGTGATGGTAGGTACATTAATCATAGCTTCAAATTTAGCTAATTATTTATTTGATTTTATATCCTTGCACTTGTTTATATATTATATGTTTTCCAAGAAAATGATAAATTTTCCTAGAACTTTATGAATGGTATTTTTAGTCAAAACTCTTAATGTATAAATCGATATAATAAGGATGTGTTAAGAAATCCCTCTAATGAAAATAAAATGTTTTTATTTTTTTACTATGTAAACATACATATGGTTAACATTGATATAATCCTTAGTATGTACTAGCTTTCGAAATAGGATGAAAATTTTTATTTTCATAATAAGGAAATTATTATTTATGAAAATTATGTATAATTCCTTATATTTATAATAGATATATCATCATCTAAGACATGTTTAGATCCACCCTCAGTATCTCTATTGAATTTGATTCTTGGAGAAGAAGTGGAAAAAATCTTGTGATGGAAAAGGAAATAGTCAAATTGAGGATGTATCTATCATATAGGAATATGTTGTTGTAGTTTATGAGGAATTACCTTGAAATATAATAAAGTGTGAAGTTGATTTTTCAATTGATTTAATCCTTGATATAAAACCAATAAAAAATACTCCCTATAGAATGGCCATTTTTGGAATTAGTGGGTCTAAAGAAACAAATAGAGTATTTCTGAGATAATGGATTTATTCACTCCAGTGTTTCTCCATGGGATCCCCTGTTCTCTTCATTCACGATAAATATGGATCCATGATGTTATTCGTTGATTATAGGGAAATTAATGCTAATATGATAAATAACAATTATCTCATACCTCACATTAATTAATTATTCAATCAACTTCATAGAGACTAATATTTTTAAACGATTGACACTTATTTTGGGTATCATCAATTGGAATCAATAAAGAATACATTCTGAATACATCATTTAAAATGGGATATTAACATTACATGTTTACATTAATTCCATTTCTATTGAATAATTATCCCTCTATTTTTAAGGACCTAATAAAAATAGTATTAAAATAATATATAAATTATTTATTGTGGTATTAATTGATGATATTTCAGGGAATTATAAATTCTATGAGAACCATGAGAGTCACATGAAGATATTTATTGAGACTCTTATAAGGAAGGATTTATAAGGGAAATTTACTAAGTTGTATTTTGGGACATAATATGTTCCCTTTTGGGGCCATATTGTCTCTATGGATGGAATATCAATTGATCCAATAAAGACAAAGATATTCATAGAATGGCCTATAGTAATGAACATAACTAAGGTATTTAGTATCATTAGTATGAAATGTCACTATGAGTGATTATTTAATATGTTTCTCCAATTGTCAAACCCATTAACCAGGATTAAATTTAAAGAGGTTATGATCCATTAGAAAAATTATTATGGAGAATGTTTTCATGAACTGAAGAATAGATTTTTCAATTATCCTATTTTAACTCTACTATCGGGAATTGATAAGTTTGTGATATATAGTGATACATCAAAGAAAGTACTAGATTTTGTTCATAATTAAAAATGAAAAAGTTATTTCTTATGCTTCAAGGAAATTGAAAACTCGTGAATAGATCTATCATACCCATAATATTAATTTGGAAGCTATAACATTTTCTTTGAAGATGTGGAGACATTGTCTCTTTTGTAAAAGATATGAGATATACACATATCATAAAATCCTAAAATAAAACATTTTATAGAAAGAAATTAATATATTATAATGGTGATGGATTGAGCTACTTATGGTTTATGATTTCTTGATACACTACCACCCATGGAAAGAAAAGAAGGTAGTTTATGCATTGAGTAAGCAATGTCATGGATTTTTGGCCAAATAATAAGGAATGATAGGGATAATATGTTAATAGAACCACTAAATATGGATATGGGAATTATTAAGGAGAGACATAACTCCCTTTTCAAATTATTGTGAAATATTCTTTATATAAAATAAATAAAATGTTATCATTACGATGATGAGAAATTTCAATAGAAAATTAAATATTTGAATGATGGGAAATTCATATAAATCATTTAGGAAATTGATGTTCTGAAATTTGGAACGATATTATGTGTTCCATCTATACCTGGGATAAAAATGTAATTTTGGGATGATTTTAATAGCTTGAACATATCTATACACTATATAGCATAAAAATGTATAGGGATTTGAGGGAACATTTTTTTGGGATAACATGAAGCTGAAAATAAATGATTTTGTGTCCATTTTTTTGTATTTAGAGAAGTTATTATTTTAATACAACATCTGAGAGAAGTCGTCAAAATATTATTTATCCTTATATAGAAATTAGAGTAAATTATTATGTACTCTATCAAAGTACTAAAAAATAATCCTAAAAAATAGATAAAATAGGGGTTATCATTGACCACCTAACCAAAACTACATATTTCTTCACTTTATTATAATTTTTACCTCTTTAAATCCCTTCAAGGACATATATTACAAATAATGTAAGACTTCATGTTGCACCTCTTTCGATCTTGTCTTGTCATGATCCTATTTTTACATCAAAATTATTGTAGATTATTTTGAAGGGTATTGATACTGAGCATCATTTGAGTACTTCATACAATCCTCATGTTGATGGATAGACCAAAGTGACTATTAAAAAAATGTAATACATGTTTTATTCATTCTAACTTGACTTTACAGTAATGTGGTATCATTATTTACCTTTCGTAAATATTTCCTATAATAATATTTTCATTCCTGCATTCAATTGGAACTGCATAAAACATTATATAGAAAAAGATATCATACTCTAATTTATTGGGATGAACATCGTGAATAGAAGATAGTATTCCCATAACTATTTAAAGAGGAAACAACAAAGGTAAAGGATATTCAGGCTCACATTAAAGAAGATCATATTAATAAAAAGAGTTATGTCGATAATCGGAGGAAGTATTTAGAATTACAAGTGGGAGATCATGTTTTTTTGGGAGTATCTTTATTGAAAGTTGTTATAAGGTTTTGTTGGAAAGGTAAAATGAGAACTAGTTACATCAAAACATTTGAAATTTTGGAATGGATTGGTCTTTTTTCCTACCATTTGAAAATACCCCAAATTTACAAAAAAGTAAATCATGTGTTCCATATATCATTGAAAAAAAGTTCATGATATACCAAACACATGTTCCCACCTATAATGAAATATAATTACAACTTGATCTATATTACTATGAAGAACCCATCAATGTTCATCATACTAGAGGGAAATTAATGGGGAATCAGATGACTCGTTTGGCAAAGGAACATTAGAGAAATTACAAAATGGAGGAAATAGTGTTGAAACAATATGATGTTATGAAGAATAACTACCCTCATATGTATAGAAGGTAATATACAGAAAATATCTTGGAAGAAGTTTTTGAAGAGGGAATAATTTAATGCCTCAATACTTTATGATTTATTTCCTTCACAATAAATTAAATCTCTCTCATACATTGTCATGCATGTAACATCATGTTTAAATGAAACGTGATACCCTACAAAAATATTATTTAAACAAGAACATTATAAACTAGGTTATTAGTTGGTGAGTATGAATAGGTCATACTAAATTATGAAAATTATGGTTATCTATTTATTATTAATAAAATAAAAATCATTTGAATTTAAAATAATTAATTTCTAAAAAATAATATTTTTCTAGATAAATTAGTTTGATCCCTTCTTGCACACTTGTGAAAAAAATAACTTTTTGAAATATTTAGAAAATTTTGATGGTAAAAAAATATTATTTCATGAAATAATCATATCAAAATCATCCCAGGATGATTTTTTTAAATTTTTTTTAAAATTTTTAATTTTAGGATGAATAGTTAGAAGTATTCATTTTTTTTAAACTAACTTTTTTTTAAATAATTTGTAATTATAAATTATAATTACAATTATTTTAAAGTAAAATTAGTTAAATTATATTATAATAAATACAATTTAAGTTAGTTTAATTAATTTTATATTTAATTTTTATATAAAAATCATCTATACTTATATGGATTTTCACTTCTAAAACTTGCTTTATCATCTTATCTGTTCATATAATTTAGATTTTATTTTTACACTTCTATGAATTGATTTTGGAAAAAAATATTATAAATTTTTAATCATAATAATTTATATTATCTCATATGTTTGACTTAAATTTTTTCCCTTATGAATAATAATATTAGTAAAATTAATTGTAATGGTTAATGTAGAAATTGAATTAAAGAGATTTAAAATAAAACGATAAGGGTTAAAAATAACCTAATAACTTTTCCAAAACCGATTTTATAGACATATATTGACTTTATCAACTTTGATGATTGATGATGACGCATTTTTTAGTCTTTTGACCTGATAAAAATGAGTGTGTAATTAATAATTTTCAAATATTCCTGTTGTTTCCTCTCGCACACTCATAAAAGGCCACCCCCTCTCCTCCCCTCTTCACACTTTCAAATCCATTTGGTTTAGATAATCCTTACTCAAATAAAATCCTTACTCTCCTCCAAACATTAAATATCTCTTTTTATAACCTAAATCCATCCTAGGTAGGGGTTTTTTGAAAACCAAAATTCTTCATTCGAAGAATAGGTAACCTTCTTAAATGGTCATTTTTTTCCTCCATCCCAATAAAATATTATTTAATCATGATAATATAATAACACTAGTATATATTATATAATGATATTTTATTATTTTAATTTCATAACATGTATCCATCTCCACTTCCATAAAATATAAAATGAAACTGCTAATCGTGTGTATGGCAGGCTACCACCTCACGAATTGATGTAACATGTTTTCCATCAACACCTCTCATAGTTGCATATAATGGTCGATTTAATATTTATATGTAATATTAATTATGTAATTAAATTTTATAATTATAATATCATATATACCTTATTACTTTCCATTCTAGTTGAAATTTAATAACATGGATCGTGTATTCGGTAGATTGCCAACTCATGAAGTGATGTGATTCATTTTCCACTAACAGTATAAATTGAAGGTAGTAAGGATAAATTCAATGAATATATGTGATATATATAAAATTATATATATTTTTGGAAAATTAATATATCATAATCTCCCTTACCCTTTCTCTCATTAAGAGAATGATATCATTTCTCATGTGTATATATGACTTAATATCTGTACGAAGCGAAGAAACACATTTTTCATTACCAAAATTAAATTATCATTATAATAATGTATATAATGATTAGGTATGATATTTTATAAAATAATAACACTTTTTATATGATATATTTATTTCGTATTGAGATGAATTGTATCTCTCATAACAAAACATGCATGAGAAAATAAGGCAATTAACACCTGAAATAGTGAAAATAATGAAATATTATTAACAATATGGTGGTAAATATAATAATAGAATCATATATGATATTATAAATATGATTATTTTTCTATAAAAATTCAATAAATTATTTAAAACTTTTATACAGGATGTTAAAGTATGTTTCACTAAAAGAAAGTGTAAGGTAAGGGACTTCATCCAAGTTACAATTTATTGATGAATGTTTTATTATTGTGCACCAAAATTATTTTATATTGTTGAAATAATAAACCTCTTAAATATAATATATTTAATCCTTTATAATTAATGGTATATTAATTTTCAGTTTGAATTATTTCATACAACTGTATTTTACTAGAATGTTACCAAGTGGTAATGGATTTCGGCTCAATTTTCATTTCATTGAGGCAAATTTATTAATTAGAACATATTCACCTTTATGTTTTTTATATACTTACCCATTTATATATTTAATAGAAAAACCTACATATTAATGATTATTAATTTTATTTTTCATGTTTATTCTTCATGGTGTTACAATTTAGAAGTAACCAAGAAGGTGAATAATTTATTTTAAAATCTCACATTGATTAGTGGTCTTTTACATTCTCTTGAAATAATCATTTTTTTATGCTCATTTTTATTTGGAAATAAAATTTATCTTAAATATTGATTTTATTATATGATTTATATGATTATTTTGAAAAAAATTATACCGTTTTTACATAAAGAGTTTAATTTGAATGTAATTTGATTAAAAAGGGAAATGTTGATAAATCTATATCCATTACCCAATACAGATATTTAATGGTATGTCATATTGATTCATGAATTAAATTTATTATTTAATATATGAGGAATTATTTATACATGATTTTATTTGTGGGTACCAGTTATCGAAATACCCTCGATGAATCAACAATTCTCACAAGATAAATCAGTTGGTCAAATCTGATGGGTTTTTACCTAGTATTTTTAAACTGTCTTGTCAAAGGTCATGAAAATATTGGAATCATGATTCCTAAGATCATAAAAACTAATAATTATTCATTTATTTCATTTATAATTTATTTATTTTCATTATACATTATAATTTCACAATGAAATTATATCTGGATTCTTTTCATTCTCAGTTTTTTATTAAATGGCATGTGTGTTTTGTTATTTACCTTTTCATATTGATTATTATTTTCTGATTCATGATATCTTTTACTGAATCTAACACTTATTGATAATTTGATCTCAAACATATTTTATTTCATTTTCCTAAGATATTAAGAATAATTCTGGAATAAGTTCGAGGATGTAAAATTTCTTCCATTATATTGATTTGTATTTTATTTCCCTATGTAAAATGTGTCGCATGTATGTATATGGTCTTCCAAAATTACTATAATGATCGATCCTATGGGATTTTACCCCTTGTATCTGTGAAAATGTAACAAAGCACGAACCAGTTTTGAGTTACTGTATTTTGGGTTGTTACACCTCTCATCTGTTGGGTGTAGTGTTTTAAGGAGGTAAGATTATTGGGGTATGAATTTATATTACTTTTATTTCATTCATGAGTGAATTTAGGTTGAGTTTATCATTTACTTATATAAATTAAGTATAAATAATTATGAAAATATTATTAAATTTCTTAAATGATAATAATCTATAAAATATCAAAGAGTTATAAAGATTTATTATCTAGAGTTCATCCAAAATGTTTATAGAGAGGGAAACATATTATTGTATATGGAATTTCAATTTTCCATATAGAAAAATGGTTACTCATGCTATAGTTTAAAATGATAATATGAAATTATATAGAAGAGAGAAATATATTATAACATGTTTTATTATATTTATTTTGGAATTAAAATAAATAATTATAGTTTTAGAAATCCATGGTGAGTGGTTTGAGGTGACAAAAACATGGACTTGGTTTGGGTGATAATTTTTTGATGAAACATAATATTCTTCATCAACGAATTGAGGTAGGAACTTCCTTAATTTTTGAGATATCATTTACACATGTTTCTTTACATAATCCTTATACTCACATACTTTGTTTATAATTCTTGATTGTGATCTCTTGTGGATGTTTCTGTAGTCCATGAGCCTCATTATGATATTTTATTCCATGAGTACTGCCAGATTATCTTATTTCCAATTTTGATTATGATCACATGTTAATATGTGTCTCTACTATATTATCGTGATTATATGTTTTTATTTCATTGTCTTCTCTATTTCTTATATGTGTTCCCAATCCTTTTAAGTTGTTACTAGTACTTAATAAAGTTGGACCATCATGTGATGTTTATCCCTCAGATGGGTAATGTGCATGACATGAAATGTGGACAATGAACAACCTAATCACAGGGTAGGGGAATTATGGTATGGGGTCCTGAATCAAGTTAGTGCGTAGTGTAATGATAGTCTGGAGGCTTGACTCGAGGGAGAATGTTAGGGGAATGATGGTCTTGGGGCGGACCCAAGGCATAAATGACAGTCTAGACACCTAACCCATGATACGGTTGGGATAAAATGGTTTGGGAGTCTAATCTGACTTGATTCCATGATACATCTAGGAGATTTGTAATGATTATAGTTCCTTTCTCTTTCTCACTTATATAACCCTATTATTATCCAATCGGTATGTAGCCAATTTAGGTATAACTCACGGTCTATAGAATCATGGTTAGATCATGCCCACTCGGCAGGTTCAGTATGATTATTGTTCTTGTTAAATAATTATTATTTTCATATAATGCACTTTTTCTAATTGATCATGATTTTAAAAGATTAATTAGTGGTATCCTGATAGTTTTATTACTCAACCCTTATATAGAAATTTCAATGCAAGTGCATACTTCATGTATAATGATATGGGAAAGGGCAATAGGCTCATGGTTAATGGATGAGGATAGGAGCCTGAAGTAGATAGTGTAATGGGATGGACTCCAATGGACCTCGGAATTATATTTATAAAGTTATATACTACATTTTTTACTCGTGTTTTTCTTCCCACTTCGGGAGAGCTTTTATCACTTTTATTTCATATATGTCATCTTTTTAGTTTTTTCATGCTACTCTGATTATTCATTATATTATTTATTAATTATTAATTTTTATATGGCATGTTATTGTTCATATAGTCTCCCCAATGATTGAATTTTACCATTGCTGCTAGTTTTTAGCCTTATGTGTATGTGTAGGTGTGTATGAGTTCAAGAAGCATTCTAATTCGGACATGGTGGTTCAGTTTGGCTTGTTACAAAAAATATATATAAGGGTTTGATTTTTATTTTCAACCATGATCTCATATTCAAAATAAATAATTGAAGTATCACATGATTTTTTTAATTAAATGTTTGAAAATATGAAAAAAAAATTACATTTCTGAGTTAATATAGATTAGTTAAATCAATATATAGATTAATAAATTAATGATGATTATTGTTAAAACTATTTATATGAATTTTTGTTATGAAAATTGACACCACATACCTGAAAATGGAACAAAATTTTTAACACACCCATCACATGGTAAAAAAAATAATTATCTATGGGTAAACTATTGTATAGTAGAAACCAAAGTTAGTGACTAAAGAAGGGTGAAAACTCATAAAATAAAAATTAGTAAAATGAATGGTGTCGATTTGATTTGATAAAGATAAGAAAAATTAAAATGAAATAAAATTAATTGATTCAAGTGATAAAATAAGTGATTGGTTTAGGGGTTGGATCCCCAATTTCTATATTATCCCAAACATAAATTTATTTACCCTTATGCTAAAATTTTATCAATGAGATAATTCATAATTCCTTCAACTCATTTTAAGGGGTTGTAATGAATTTGATTTTAAAATTACAAGTGACCTCTTCCAAAAAATTCTTCTTTCTATGAGTGTAAAATAAAAACAATGGTCTCTTACCATGTTACCCAAGAAACGCCCAATCAGGTGAAGGAACACCTCAGTAATAATTAAAATATGCACCCCTCCACACTCATATTAGAGATCACTAGATAATTTGGCATTAAAAACTAATATTTCAATTTTATATATTTATATTTAAGTATAGGGGGAAATATTTTATCACTCAAAGTAGTAAAAAGTCTTTAAATAACAACTAGCCATAATAATATTCAATTAAATATTCCTACACTAGAAACCATTATAAGATAATAGCATAAGGATTTTATATTATAACACAATAAAAAAAGGATATCCTTCATTGTAACATCCCAAGTAAGTAATGAATAATAGATATTCTTATCTATGTCTATTTATGAATTAGATATTGTTTTAGAGGATTAAAATGATAATAAATCTAATCTAAATCATATAATTCTCTAATATTTTTAAAATATTTCTTTCCTTCCTTTTGATGGTGAACCATTTTTAAATCAATATTTTGACAATTTTATAATCTTTATTTTTCAAAATAAACTTATTATTTATGATTGGTACATTGAAATTTACTTTGGATAAATTTTTGGTATTTTTCTGACAATGTTCATTTTTTAATGAATAGTGAAAAATACTGCATTTTACATCAAAACTGGTTTTTATATAATTTAATTATATGGATAGATTATCTCTTTAATTGGTTTTAATTTTTAATTAGAATATATTTTTACCATTTAATCCAATGGTGTTCATTATAATTTATTTCACTTTGGAAATGGGCATAAACAAGTGCCAAACTTTTCGAAGATATTGTTTCAAAAAAACCCGCAATTTGTTTTGACAACGGGAATTATTTTTAAATTAATTATTGAAATTACTATGTTTTGAATTTGGTAAAATGGATTCCATATTTGAAATCATAAGTTCTAAATTATGTAATTAATACTCTTTTGTTTTTTGACATTATGAATAGTAATGACGGTAATTATCTTTAATTATCTTGATTAATTAGTATTCGGGTAGTTAAGGATAATAAAATAAAATCATAATAATAAAAAATGATCCCAAAATGTATCTTCATGCTACTGGTTGTGTCATGGCCGACCATGGGTTTCCTTGTGCCAAACATAGGGACCCCATGGAATCACGTTTGGGTGAAAGTAACACTTTATCAGTTTATTTTTAAAGAAAGAAGAATATCACTAAAGAATGTATCACCCGAGTAAAACATTTTTAATTTTGTCTATATAAATTATATCTTAAACTATAAATATTAATTGGAATTCTAAAAATATTTCCTACATCATAGTATTTTTTGTATAATTTTTAGACATTAAATAAATTAAATTATTTATGACATCATGATGATGAAGCGATTACCTCATTAATGAACGATTTAAATAAAATAAAAAGTTAATGTAAAATATAAGACTTAAACTTTTCAAAGACCTATTTGATGAGTATATTTCGAACACTTATCACCTTATCCTAGAAATATAACAATGTGTGACCTCTAAAATCCAAAAATCATTTTAATATAAAGTAACATTTTATAACTTTCCAAGAGTTCCCCTCCTCCCTCTTATAAAAGGACCCCACCTCTACCTCTATACCCACACATCTCAAGACATTGTCTCGGCCAAACTCATCTCCTTTTATCTCTCCACATCCCTCTCTTCATCCTAGAAGCCTTAACTTAGGCAGAAAGCTCTTCAAGAAACCCTTTTGGTTCAAACCAAGAGGAGTTACCCGATTTAAAGGTAAAGACTTCTCTAATGTTCTTTTGTTTTATTTT
Source organism: Viscum album (assembly GCA_963277665.1). Classification (NCBI taxonomy): domain Eukaryota; kingdom Viridiplantae; phylum Streptophyta; class Magnoliopsida; order Santalales; family Viscaceae; genus Viscum; species Viscum album. Next base: position 479,671,196 of record OY728133.1, on the reverse strand, counting down.
GCTTCTAAAACCCTTTAAAATCTTTTTATTAATTTATATTTGTAACAACTCCAGTATATTAAATATACTAGGTTGTTTTTATAAGAACTATTCGAGCTACACATACACACACCTATATCTAATGGTTAAAGAGCATATTGTTTCCGTGGATGGTAAATTTATGCCTCACGAAACGATGATTGTTCAATATTCTTATAACACCTTCAAAGGTGGACATTAAGATGTCACTATATTTTTATATGATATATAATATTTTTATGTTTTCCTTAAGCTTCTGTATTTTTCTTCTATGGCATACCTTTATGGTTTCCATTATGGGTAAACACGATATCTTCATTTTTGGAAGTGCGAACTACCGCCCCCTCAAAGTGATTTGATTCGTTAATGCCATATGCGGGACATATAAAGGATGGAGTTAATGATATTATATATGATACTATACTGGAATTATAATAAACCTTTATATCATTATGATTCAATTCCATTAAATAGGAAATATAATTGAAAGTAGCATTAATGCGTACGTACGGCTTACCGTCTCCATGAACAGTGCATTTCATTTCATACCTCTAAATGTTGTGTAATATTAAAAATGAATATATATAATGGATATATATGATATATATGATATCTAAATCATGAATATAATTCTGGATATAATGGATATTTTACCACATTAACAACTTGTAATTATAAAGAGTTTATTTTTGACTCAAGTACCAATGATCGACAAAACGACCATTATTAACATAAATAATGACATAGTTATCATAACACGGTAATAAGTGATATAAAAGGAATAATGAACTTGAAAAATGTTCTTAAGAAAGTAGAAATTAACTCATGTTTATTATTCATGAGGTTAAAGAACAATCAAGTCAAGTCAGACCCGAGGTAAGGGACTTCGTCTCAATCTCCTTTCATTGAGTAATATTAAGATTTATACACAAATTTCTTTTATATGGTGTATAAACCCCTTTGAATTTTACGTTTATTCAGAAGTAATATTTTTTATATGAAGAGTTTTACTAAATGACAAAAGGAATGTTTTTTTGTTGTACGTATGCGGCGACAACGACTTCTTCGCTGCCGTGATCATTATTTGAGTTTCGGCTTCCTCTACAAGCCATAACTTTTTCTAATAAATGAAAAATAAATACTATGTTTTACATTTCTTTTATTTTGGTATTGAAAATGGTTTTCATAATTTTTTTATTATATTAATGTGTTGTATTGATATCTTTTGATTGAAATGTGGAAATGTTATGTTTCCTTTATGCATGTTTTATGTGATATGATTATGTTATGGTTCTTAATCAATTTTTATGAAGATGGGTGGTTCCGTGATAAACTAAGGGTGGGTGAGCCCGATATAAATCTCCAATGAATTGGTTAATGCGAAGGGGTTAAACGTTAAGGTTTCTCCGAAGAGATTTAGGGAATATACTATGATGGGTATTCCAAATTTAACCATGAGGGTTACTCCCTACGTAAGAATGTTATGAATGCCTCATGTTACCTTTATATCATATGATTTCTATGAGTTATTCATAAATATTATGATTTCATGAGGTTTGTTAACGTGCTTATGTTTTATGAGTAAAGTATGATTTCATTGATTCTTATGTATACATGTACTAATGTTTCCTTTCCGTATTTTTATATCCCTTACTGAGCTTTTTATGCTCATCTCATGTTTTTGAAATTTTTTTCACAGGTCAAGGGATAAGTACATGATTTGATGATAGTGTCAAGGAAGTGTCATGAAAGAATCCATGTTTTGATTTAAATATGTTTCTGTTGATGGGAAAAATGAATACTATCTTTTATCTGACCGCTTTGTTTAAATGTGGAATGTAATGCATGATTTTTGATCTAATTCTCTTAAACTCTAAACCTAAAAATATACTCAACATGTATTCTTGAAATAATTCAATATTAAGTAATGTTTAAGGATGGGGATTTATAGTTGGTATCATAGGTCTGTTTGGATAACTCTAGGAGTTAGAATAATATTAAATGATTATCCAAAAATATTTCTTTATGGACAAATTGAAATTATATAGCATTTTAAGATTACCATGTTGCTTCATCTGAGACATGTTTGTTCAGAATGGGTTTCCACAGAGGAAATAGGGAAGCATTGCTAGGAAGGCATATAGAAGGAAATGACATTCCAAATAAGCATCCTGAGATGGTCAGAATTGGAACTGAACAGTTTGTTACAGTAATGGCGCAGTTGACTCAAGCGATAAATAGTGGTGGTATCCATGCATGAGATCAGTCAGATCGACTGATGGGGAACATGTCAGTGGTGGAACATTTCAGGAGGCAACATCCCCCATCATTTAGAGGATCATCTAACCCTGTGCTAGCTGAAGGGTGGATTAAAGCACTGGAGAAAATTTTTGATGTCATGGGGTGTTCAGACATTGAAAAGGTTAGTCTTGATATTTACCGTTTGGAGGGTGAATTAGATCAGTGGTGGTCGATGGTTAAAAATATCAAGGACGCTAATGATATTGATGCTCTCGACTGGGATTAATTCAAAGGTATGTTTCTTGAAAATTATTTTCCTAAGGCTGCTCGACTTAAGATGGAAAAACAATTCTTGGAATTGAGGCAAGAGGAAGACTTAGTGGCTACTTATGAAGAAAGATTCACTCGATTGGCAAGGTATGCTCCAAATTTTATCTGAGACCATGATAGTAAAATCAATCGTTTTTACTCAGGATTAAAGCCAAAATATTTAAGGGAATTGGCTTCTCATGTGTTCAAAAGTTATGAAAAGCTTGTTCGATGTGTTGAGAAGGAAGAAATGGAGTTTTCTGATGATCAAGTGTTCTATAACAACACACAGAATAAGAGACCGAGGTGGCAGGAGAAAGGGAAGAATTCTTCAAAAAGGTCTGATAGTAAGAAAACTAAGTTTCCAGTTTGTGATAAATGTGGTAAAAGGCATGCTAGGGAATGTCTTCCGAATTCTGGAAAGTGTTACCGATGTGGTAAGATGAGACATAAGGCTCGTGATTGCACTTAAAGAGTTCAGGGTGATGTTAAGACCAAATTTGATTTACATTTAGTGAAATTGTTTAAGTGCAATGAGATGGGTCACTATGAAAATGAGTGTCCGACAAAGAGCTCGAGTGATGGGAAGAAGTTAGACTACAAGCAGAAAGTGGTGGTGAAATCATTTGCAACTACTTTAGCAGATGTTGGTCCATCAAATGATGTGGTATCAGGTTCTTTGTTTGTTTTCTCAGATTATGATAGTGTGTTATTTGATCCGGGGTCTACACATTCTTTCATCTCTGAAAAATTTTCTATTAAATTGGGAATTCCATCTCAATAAATGACTCCTGGACTTGTGGTAAAAACATCTGGGGGAAATGTTGAGAGAGAAAGTATTTATAATAATCTTCCTATCCTTATCCGTGGAAAGAACCTACATGCAAACCTTATTGGTTTACCTCTAGTAGAGTTTGATCTTATCCTGGGTATGGAATGGCACTCTATTTAATATGCTAAGATTAACTGTAGAGATAAAGATGTTTCTTTTCAGAAAGACTTTCAGTTTGTGTACAAGAATGAACCCTTACTGTTGATAACATATAAATAGGCCGAGAAACATGTAAAAGATGGAAATGAATGTTACCTTTCACATATTGATGAAAACAAGGGAACTGTTCAGATTAATGATGTGCCAGTGGTAAATGAGTTTCCTGATGTTTTTCCTAATGAGTTTCCTGGAATTATACCAGATCGGGAAGTTGAGTTTACTGTTGACTTAGTTCCTGATTCTAATCCAATTTTAAAACCCCCTTATCAAATGGCTCAAATTGAACTGTTAGAGTTGAAGGAGCAATTGCAAGATTTATTAGAGAAAGGTTTCATTCGACCTAGCACATCACCATAGGGTGGTCCTGTTTTATTTTTTAAAAAGAAATATGGTCCAACAAGACTTTTCACTGATTATAGATCCTTGAATAACATCATTGTTAAGAACAAATATCCTTTTTCCTCATATCGATGATTTTTTTGATCAGCTACAGAAAGCTCAGTTTTTTTCAAAGATTGACCTGAGATCGGGGTACCATCAGTTGAAGGTAAAGGAAAAAGATATTACGAAGACCGAATTTCGTACAATATATGGCCATTATGAATTTGTATTTATGCATTATGGGATAACCAATGAACCTGCTATATTAATGGACCTTATGAATATAATTTTCCATGAGTTCTTGGATATGTTTGTGGTTGTTTTCATTACTGATATTTTGGTGTTTTCTAAAAGTAAATAGGAGCATTAAAGTCATTTAAGGGTTATTTTGAAAACCTTAAAAGAAAAAAAATTGCATGGTAAATTCAGTAAGTGTGAGTTTTGGTTGTAACAAATTTCTTTCCTTGGTCACATTGTTTCTAAAGATGGGATAACTGTTGATCCTGCAAAAACAAAGGTTGTTGAATAATGGACAAGACCGACAAATGTAACTGAGATTCGTAGTTTTCTTGGGTTGGTAGGCTATTACAGATGGTTTGTTATAAATTTTTCCTGGTTATCTAGTCCAATGACTAAGCTAACTTGGAAGGGTGTTAATTTTATCTGGACAAAAGAATGTGATTGTTGTTTTTAGGAACTAAAAAGAAGATTGGTGAATGATCCAGTTTTGGAACTACCTTCCATGAATGGGGAGTTTGTTATCTACAGTGATGCTTCATTGAAAGGACTTAGTTGCGTCCTAATGAAAAATTACCAGGTAATTTCTTATGCTTCGCGTTATGGGAAAACTCATGAGGTAAATTACCCTACACATGATTTGGAATTAGATGCGGTTGTTTTAACTTTAAAATTTTGGAGGCATCATTTGTATGGTGTAAAGTGTGAAATATATATTGATCACAAAAGTTTTAAGTATATATTCACTCAGAATTAATTGAACATGAGACAAAGGATATGGCTAGAATTAATCAAGGATTACGATTGTACAATCCATTACCATCCGAGAAAAGAAAATAATGTGGCTGATGCTTTGAGTTGAAAAGTAATGCTTCATTAACAATGTTGCTTTTGGAATGTGATCCTTCGGTTAAGGATTTGATGAACATTGGCATAAAAGTTGTTGGTTCAGGATGTCCTTCTTTTTTGTTTCAGTTATCAGTGAAATCTTCTCAATCAGACAGAATTGAGCAAGCACAGAAACAAGACAGTGAGTTGCAGAAAAAGGTAGAGCTGGTTCAGAAGGGTAAATTTCCTAAATTCAACATTGATAATGATATTGGTTTGAGATTTGGGAAGAGATTGTGTGTACTATGTGATTCACAGTTGAAGAGAGAGTTATTATGTGAATCTCATAGTTTCCGTTTTCAGTTCATCCAGGAAGTACTAAGTTGTATAGAGATCATCAGAAGTATTACTGGTGGGAGGAAATGAAAAGAGATATTGCTGATTTTATTGTGATGTACTTGACTTGTCAACAGGCTAAAGAAGAGCGGCAGTTACTGAAAGGGATGCTTCAGCCTTTACCAGTGCCAGAGTGGAAATGGGGGAATATATCCATGGAATTCATTGTGGGATTTCCGAATACACCTCGAGGTAAAAATGAAATCTGGGTTATTGTTGATCAGTTGACTAAATCTGCTCATTTCCTTGCTATACGAGATACTTTTTCCCTAGATCAACTTTCCCATTTGTATCTTAAATAGATATTTAGGTTACATGGAGTTACTCTCTCTATTGTATCTGACCATGATCCCGGGATCACTTATAACTTTTAGAAAGGCCTTCATAAGTCATTGGGTACTGAATTAAATTTTAGTACAGCTTTTCATCCTCAATCAGATGGGCAGTCAGAACGAATGATTTAGACTTTGGAGAATATGATACGTGCTTTTTAGATGGATTATCAGGGATGTTGGGACCAACATCTTTCTTTGGTTGAGTTTTCATACAATAACAGTTTTCATTCCAGTATATAGATGGCACCATTTGTGGCATCATATGGGAAGTGGTGTCGTACTCCAGCTTTTTGGGATGAAGTGGGTGGGAGGAAGTTAATGGGATTGGAATTGGTAGAATAGTTGGCAGAAAATGTTCAGCTGATACAGAGACACATGAGAACAGCTCAGGGCAGGCAGAAGAGTTATGCAGACAATAGGAGGAAGGATCTCCCTTTTGAGGTAGGTGATCATGTTTTTCTCAAAGTATCACCATGGAAAAGGGTGATGTGATTTTGTAAGAAAATAAAGATGACTCCAAGGTTCATTGGATTATATGAAATTCTGGAGATTGTTGGGTCAGTTACATATCGAGTGGCTTTACCTCTGAGTTTATCTCAGGTACACAATGTTTTACTCGTTTCAATGTTAAGGAAGTACATGCCAGATCCATCTCATGTTTTGAGTCCAGAGGTAGTTCAGCTGGAATAGAATATATCTTATGAGGAAAAACCAGTCTAGATTCTTGACCACAGGGATCAAGTGTTGCGGAATAAGGTGATTCATCAAGTAATGGTTTTGTGGAAAAACCACATGATTATAGAGGCAACATGGGAATCTGAAAATGCAATGAGGTGTAAATACCCCCCACTTATTTGATATGTAAATAAATTATGGGGACGCAATTTTCTAAATGGGTAAGGATGTAACATCCCAAGTTAGTAATGAATAATAGATATTCTTATCTATGTCTATTTATGAATTAGATAGTGTTTTAGAGGCTTAAAATTATAATAAATCCAATCTTAAGCATAAAATTCTCTAATATTTTTAAAAGATTGTTTTACCACCATTTGATGGAGAACCATTTTTAAATATATCTTTTGAAAATTTTATAAGCTCGATTTTTCAAAATAAACTTATTTTTTATTATTGTGACATTGAAATTTACTTTTGATAAATTTTTGGTATTTTTTTGACAATGTTCATTTTTAAATTAATAATGAAAAATACTGCATTTTACATCAAAACTGCTTTTCATCTAATTTAATTATATGGCTAGATTATCTTATTAACTGGTTTTAAAGTGTAATTTGAATATATTTTTACAATTTAATCTAATGGTGCTCATTATAATTAATTTCACTTTGAATTGTACATAAACATGTGCCAAACGTTTCATAGATATTGTTTCAAAAAAAACCTGCTATTGGTTTTGACAACGAGAATTATTTTTAAATTAATTATTGCAATTTCTATGTTTGTAATTTGGTAAAATTCATTCCATATTTGGAATCATAATGTCCAAATTATGTAATTAATACTCTATTGTTTTTTAACATTATGAATAGTAATGATGGTAATTATATTTAATTATCTTGAATAATTAGTAATCGTGTAGTTAAGGATAATAAAATAAAATCATAATAATAAAAAATGACCCAAAATGTGTCCTAATGCTACTTTTTGTGTCATGGCCGACCATTTTATTCCTTGTTCCAAACTTAGGGACCCCATGGAATCACTTTTGGGTGAAAGTGACACTTTAACATTTTCTTTTTAAAGAAAGGAGAATATCACTAAAGAATGTATCACCCGAGTAAAACATTTTTAATTTTGTCTACATAAATAATCTCTTGAACTATAAATATTAATTGGGAATCTAAAAATATTTCCTACATCATAGTATTTGTTTTATAATTTTTAGAAAATAAATAAATTAAATTATTAATGACATCATGATGATGCAGTGATTACCTCATTAATGAATGATTTCATAAAATGAAAGGATAATGTACAATACAAGACATAAACTTGTCAAAGACCTATTGGATGAGTATATTTCGAACCCTTATCACCTTATCCTAGAAATATATCAGTGTGGGGCCTTTAAAATCCGAAACTCATTTTAATATAAAGTAACATTTTATAACTTTCCAAGAGTGCCCCTCCTACCTCTTATAAAAGGCCCCCACCTCTAACTCCTTACCCACACTTTACAAGACATTGCCTCAGAAAAACTATGCTCATTTTGTCTCTCCACATCCCTATATTAATACTAGAAGCCTTACCTTATGCAGAAACCTCTTCAAGAAACCCTTTTGGTTCAAACCAAGAGGAGTTACCCGATTCAAAGGGAAAGACTTCTCTAATGTTCTTTTGTTTCATTTTGCTTCTACAACCCCCTAAACTCTTTTTATTCATTTCTTTTGTAACAACACAAGTATATAAAATATAATAGGATGTTTTTATATGAATTATTCTATCTACACTTACACACACCTACATCTGATGGTTAAAGAGCATACTGTTTCCGTGGATGGCGAATTTCTGCCTCACGAAACGATGATTGTTCAATATTCTTATAACACCTTCAAAGGTGTCCATTAAGATTTCACTATATTTATGTATGATATATAATATGTTTATGTTTTCCTTAAACTTCTGTATTTTTCATCTATGGAATACCTTTATGGTTTCCATTATGGGTAAACGCGATATCTTCATTTTTGAAAGTGCGGACTACCGCCCACTCAAAGTGAGTTGATTCGTTAATGCCATATGTGGGACATATAAATGATGGATTTAATGATATTATATATTATATTATACTAGAAATATAATATAACTTTATATAATTATGATTCAATTCCATTAAATAGGAAATATAAATGAATATAGTGTTCATGCGTATGTACGGCTTACCGTCTCCATGAACGGTGCATTTCATTTCTTACCTCTAAATGTTATGTAATATTATAAATGCATGTATATACTGGATATATATGATATATATGATATCTACATCATTAATATAATTATGGATATAATGTATATTTTACCACATGAACAACTTGTAATTAGAAAGTGTTTATTTTTTACTCAACTACCAATGACCGACAAAACCACCATTATTAACTTAAATAATTACATAGTGTTCATAAAATGGTAATAAGTGATATAAAGGGAATAATTAACATGAAAAGGGTTCTTAAGAAAGTATAAATTAACTCTATTTTATTATTCAGGAGGTTAAAGAATGATCAAGTCAAGTCGGACCTGAGGTAAGGGACTTCGTCTCAATCTCCTTTCATTGAGGCATATTTTGATTTATACACAACTTTCTTTTATATGGTGTAAAAACCCCTTTGACTCATAAATTTACTTAAAATGAATATTTTTTATATGAAGCGTTTTACTAAAAGACAAAAGGAATGTTTTTTTGTCATACGTATGCGGCGACAACGACTTCTCCATCATCCTGAACATTATTTGAGTTTTGGCTTCCTCTACAAGCCATAACTTTTTTTTAAAATGAAAAATAAATACCATGTTTTACTTTTCTTTTATTTTGGAATTGAAAATTATTTTCATAATGTTTTTATTATATCAATGTGTTGTATTGATATCTTGTGATTGCAATGTGGAAATGTTATGTTTCCTTTATGCATGTTTTTTGTGATACGAATTTGTTATGGTTCTTGGGCATTGTTATCAAGACGAGTGTATCTGTGATAAAATAAGGGCGGGTGAGCCTGATATAGCTCTCCAATGCATTGGGTAACATAAAGGGGTTAAACATTAAGGTTTCTACAAAGATATTTAGGGAATATACTATGATGGGTATTCCAAACGTCACCATGAGGGTTAGTCCCTACATAAAAATGTTATGAATGCCTCAAGTTACCTTTATGTCTTATGATTTATATGAGTTATTCATAAATCATATGATTTCATGAGGTATGTTAATGTGATTATGTTTTATGAGTAAAGTATGATTTCATTGATTCTTATGTATACATGTACTAATGTTTACATTCCGTATTTTTATATCCCTTGTTGAGCTTTTTATGCTCATCCCACGTTTTTTAGATATTTTTCATCGTTCAAGGGAAAAGTACATGATGTGATGATAGTGTCAAGGAAGTGGCATGAAAGAATCCATGTTTTGTTATAAATATGTTTCCATTGATGGGAAAATGAATAATACCTTTTATGTAACCGCTTTGTTTAAATGTGTAATGTAATGCATGATTTATGATCTAATTCTCTTAAACTCTAAACCTGAAAAGATCCCCATCATGTATTCTTGAAATAACTCAAGATTAAGTAATGTTTAAGGTTGGTGCCTTATATTCATACTACCCTAATCACTAAAAGGGTTTATTTTTCTATGTGTGGGGCAATATTAGATAAGTAATGAAAAATATATAAGAAATTATATAATAAAATATGAAATTCATAGATCCAAAACTATATTATCATGACCTTTCATGCCTATCACTTATTAAATAACTCATTTAATCCACTATTGTAGATCATGGTGAATCATCAATGTTTTCATGATTATTCCTCATTATCTCTAACAGGTATAGGAAGATTTTGTTTTTATTCGTCTTTGAATTCATCCTATGATGCTTAATTATTTTCAAGTGATATGGTTCCCTTATATTAAAAGAATCTTCCTAAAATAAATTCTAAATATTTTAACTAGGTGAATGTTTTGGTAAGGTTGAAACATGGTATCAAAACATTCAAACATGTCATGTTGTGGAGGAATATTTTTCGTAGAATAGAACTTAAATATTATGTTTTCTTAAACACTCTATTAACCTTATGGTGAAACTATAGATCTTTATGGCATGAGAAATTCCAATTTTGAAATGGTATAAATTTTAAAGACCCCAACTCTAGTATCCCAAAATTAGTTGTCACTCTAATGCATTGGAATAAGATATAGCTGATCAAGTCTCCAAGGGAAAAATATTTTATTTTTCTTAGTAAAATAGATATATACATGAATATCACATCATAATTGAAAACATAAAATACCAAATAGTATTTTTGTTGATAAAACCACTATAACCTTTCTTATATATGTGTATTTCATTCATAATATACTTCCTAGAATCATGGGGAAAGAAAACATAAGAAAGGGTTGAGATCAGATGCTCATTAAGGGTGTACATACTTTGGGTATTATTAGGAATATATAATTGAGAATAAATATAGTAAGGTAAATATATAAAAACATGATCCATTTAAAAAATATCTTGAGTATAAACAGTAATATGGTATGAATAAATGATTATAAAATGATTCGACACAAATAATCACATAATCTTGAAACTTATCCATGAATATCATAACTAATTAAAAATCAAAAGGACAACAATAATTAATCTCACAATGAGGTAATTAATAATAAATAACATCATAAACACACAATAAATAATTCATTTCAATACATATTACGTAAATGGGTGACACATCATCCAAATACCCAATTTAGTTTGTTTTATGAGACCTACCAATGCATCGATGGTCTATAATGATCCTTATCCATCACATACTAAGTTCAATACATTACTCAAATAAATGGGGTGATGAATATTAAAAGTAAAAAATCATATTCAATATCGTGAATATGAAATGTTAATACTTTTCCCAATTAATATACATAATCATAAACCATCCAAAATAATATGAAAAATGGTATCAAAATAGTAAATATTTAATCAAAATCATCATAAACCATCTAGATAATTAATATGTATTGTATAATTATAAAATATTCTCATTAAATCATAATGGGAAATCTATTTTTTCTATTGATGAATAGAAATACCATAAAAATTCCATTAAAAACATTCTCATGGAAAATATCCTTTTCAATTTGAAAATTATTTTTGAAAAACTAAAAATTCCAAAATATTAGGAAAAAAATTAAAATGAATTCATAGAAAATTGTAAAGGATGATTCAAAAAATTTATTGGTCATGATGATAGGAAATTCAATTCAGGTCAAGTATATTGAAACAAATATTCATTTCTCATTTTTTAAGAAACATCAAAACATACCTCTTCCAAAAAAACTAAAGTAAGATTCCTTTTTAACCATTATGTAAAATTGAAACATGGGAAAAAATTTATTTAATAAATCATTTGATAATATTAAAATAATTGGAATCTTTTTTAAAAACATGTACTTGGATAGAAAATTTCCTAGCTGAAGAGGAAATAATGTCTTCTTTTCTAAAAAACAATTTTTTTTGTCTTTTGTGTACATAAAATTAAATATTTAAATAAAAACATTTATTTATAAAATATATATATATATATAATAATTTTTTAATATAGAAAGCTAATATAATTCCCCCAATAGAGACTTAAACCTAAAAAATCCTGAACAGTGGTGAGAGTGTGAAAATAACCCTTACAAGATTGCTAACATTTGACTATTATGCCCCATGAAAGAATAAATTAAAATTTAACTTTAAATAACATTAATATAAATAAATTATTTCTATAACATATAAATGAGGTAGTATATGCACCACATATAAATATATAGGGGCATAATACAAAATATATCTCAATAGAGTGGAAATTGAGATGAAATATCATACAAAGATCATATAATTGATCTGACAATCATTCGAGTAATATATTATGTGTATCAAATTTAAATCCAAATAAATAAATTTTAAATTCAATATAACATAATTAAATTTCATTGCACAAAAAATCATATAATTTAAAATGAAATGAAGAAGTAATATAGCCTAATGAAATTAAACTGAGTTATGAAACACTTACCAATTGGTAACAATCAATTCCAATCACCTTGGATTAAGTGAAATTAATTTTAACATAAAATAAAAATAATTATAAATTATTTATTATATGTGATGTAAAATGTTTAGTATAAACGCAAATTAAAATAAATTACATTTATAATAACAAAATATGCCTCAATTCTGGATGTTTGTGATCAAATCCCTAACATCATACCCAACTTCCTTTTTTACATGTCTGAACCCCCTATATAATAAATATATATTTATTATATATCTAATATATAACCATTTTAATAAATATAATTCCTTATATAATTTACATATAAAATTTCATCACCCATTTATAATCAATTCATTGTTAAAATTACTGTTTTCTGTAATAACTACTTCACTTTTTATGTGTTCTTTAGATTTTTAGTTTCATCCCTTATTATTTGATATTGGTTCCATAATCTCCATTAAGGATCAACATGATATAAAAATTATATATATTCCTTATCAAATTATTTATAGTAATACATAAAAGTTAGATATAAAAAATAAATTACACTACTCTTAGAGAGTATTGGACATATGTATGCATGTTGTTTCTATTTTTTAAACGTATTGAATGAAGTAAAGATAAATAATAATTAAAATTTCCTAAATAATTATTATATCATATATATTAATTATTATCCATTCCAAAAAAAATTAAAAATGTATCGTGCCTCCTCATGGAGGCGGTTGTCCACACATACGCATGAGCGACGTAATCTTTCTTCAACAGATTGGAAGGATAATAGATAGATGTGATATGATAATTTAATAAGTATAATTATGTCTTAAATATAATATATATAAAAAATAAATATATCATTATATCCATTTATGATATGTAATCATGGAAAACAAATTACATCGGTTTGTGAGGTGGTAGTCTGTCGTACACAAGATCAACTGTTTTGTTTCTCATTTGATGGAAGATGGTTTAGATATAGGTTATTCCATAAACCTACAAAAAAATCATTATATGTAAGATACATATTTGTTAATTCGTCATATTTGTACGATATATTAATGGGTTATAAGAATATATCAAATGAAGATGCATGGTTAAAAACTATATATATTCTTCAGAGAACCCCTTTAGGTTTATACCTAAATCTATTCTAGGATGGTTTTCTAATTAATATTTTCACTACAGGTTATGGGGAGGGATATAAGGAAATTATTTGGGTATTTATTTGACTTTACAAATTTATTTTTATATGTTAAAAGGATAGTATAGGTGGTTCCATTTTATAAGTGGGGGAGAGGACACACTTGGAATTTTCTAAATGAATAAAATATAAGCACGTTTTACAAACACCAACTGGAAAAAAATAGACCATTACAGAACCTTAAATGAGATAAGGTATAAATATTGACATAAAATATAAATTATTATTGTTTTTATTTCCTGTTAACCTTTATCATTTGAGTTCAACCCCCACCCCCGGTAAACTTGTTTTATCCTTAATCGCAGTAGTTAATTTTTATTGTTTTTACAATATGTTATGATAAAAATTAATTTGATCATATAAAATAATATTAATTTTTATTATCCTATATATGTAATCCATTTTTTAAAAATTCAATTTACAATATATGAATATTTTAATTTAAAATTAAACCAAGAAGCAGGATTGAAATGAGGTTTTCCAATAAAAATTTTCTTAAGTATGAACTTTGTTATATAAATATTAAAAATATTTATGATTAAAATGATATAAATTTTAATAATATTAATATATTTAAACTTATTATATTTTTAAAACACTTTCATCAAAAAAATATCTTCGTAAATGTTTTAAATGAAAATTTTAGTTTTTAATTAAAATAATATTTCTTACTATTAATCAAAAATAATAATATTTTCACAAAAATTTAAAAAATAACTATAGGATAATTTTTACATGATTATTTTAAAAAAAATTATTTTTTGAAATAAATTGTATGAAAGTGTTAAAAATTAATTTTAATATAATTATGCAAAACACAATCGAACTATTTTTTAGAAAAAATATTGTCATTAAGAATAAAACATGATTTATTCTTATCCTATGAATAGAAAAAATATTAGTTGAATGATAAAATATTCCATTGAATATATAATATATGAAATTCACTTATATTATTCCAAAATATTTATTTATTTAGTTTTTAATGATAAAATACATTTTGGGTATAAAAATAGTATTTCATAAAAACATTTCTTTTACCTTCAAATGTTTTTTATATTCATTTATGAACAATTTAGAAATAAAAAATTTATTTTATAATTTTTAAAATAGTATAAACTTAATTATTTTCATATTCTTATTCCTAACCACGAATATAATGGCTAGGTAATACTGTTAATATTTAAACAAAATATTTTATAGGTCATTTAAGTTTGATGTTGTCGGTCGTATATGTTATCGAACACAATTTTCTTATTTTATAATATCAAGGTATGAAAATCTTGACACCTTTAATAAATTTAATCCTCTTAATTTGAACATACTCTCCAAAATGAATGGTTTTCTATTTAAAAATTTATTCTTTCAATACCCAAATCATAAAAAGGGGTAATTGGAGGAGGAATCGAATGGGCCCATAAGGGGTGACGCAACGCGATGGTTTTCTCCTGTCACTGCCTCCTGGTTTCGTCCCGGTCAGGCACCTCTTCTTCTCCCTTGGTCAGCTGTTCGTGGTGGAGGCTCCCTTGGTTCGGTCCTCTCGGTGATGCGCTTGATTTTTCTGGTCTTTTGCTCCACTCCCCTCTCGGGATAGGGTTTCACGGTGGCACAGGTGCCCAGAGACTGAATCCCATATTCCATGGGTTGAGGGAGTCATCTCATCTCGGATGCAGGCAATAGGTGGTTGGGTGTGGCCTCTTCGGGTTTTCTGGTTGGTGGCGATGGGATTTTGAACTAGATCTAGTTTTTTGCTGGGTCCTTTTCCGGTTTGTGCAACAAATTCTCTTCTTTATTCATTCTTGCTTCTAGCTTCGGTTTTGGTGGATTTGGGATGCTGTTTTGTGGATAAATCTGGTGGTTTTGTACTGGTGTTGATGCTCTTATGGAGGTAGAGAGGATCTCTCCGGTTTTTCATTTTAATGTGCGCTTCGCTGATTTGGTTTTGGTGTTTCATTCGGCCTCTCAGTGTCATCTTCGGCCTTGGCTGTCCCGGAGGGATGGCTGTTGGAGATGGATGCCGAAGGTGAATGTAACGATGGATGCCGGGGAAGATCTTCGGCGGTCTGGTTGATGTGGATAAGTATGAAATCAGGTGTTTTGTTCGAGGCAGACCGTGGATCGAGGCGGTGATGGTCAGGCATGTTGTGGTTCTAAGCTTGAGGTGTGATGGGTTTGCGGCTCAAGGCGTGGATGGTGGTGTTTTTTATTTTTGAATTTATTACGGTGTTAACGATGTATTTGGCTTATGTGTGTGGTATGGGTACCAGAAACCCTAAACCGGCTTTTAGAAACTGATAAAAAATGGTTTTTAGTCATAAAATGGTCAATAAAACATATTCTTAATAAGAGAGAATGGTGAGTTCAAAAGACAACTAGAATAAGCATAACTAGGTTTCCACATAAAAATCTTTTATTGGTAAGTAAATATTTAAAAATAGAAGAAAATTGTAATACCTAAAAATTTTTGCAGAGTGAAAGAGAACATTGACCACATGAAAGTTAATGATCAAGAGAAATTTAAAGAACAAAACCATAAACTAATGTGGTGAGAAAAAGACCATAAATTTATTGGAAATGAAGGTAAATATATGAAATTATTTTTTAAAGATATTTTTTCATAATTTGAGGTACTCTTTTACTATGAAGATATAGAATAAAGTAAAAATATAATTATTAATATATTATTATTTCATAATAATAATTCCGTACTTTAGTTCTGTTTTGGTCAATTTCCATTTAATTTCTTACTCCATGAAATGAATTTCAAAGATTAGTTTTTTTTATTTTAAAATCACTAAAATTAACTTTTAATGGATCTTATAATCCATAAATGAATAATACTTTATTCATCATGTTTTTAAATATTTACCAAAACAAAATGGCTGGAAATTTTATCTAATATAATACATTAATCTAAAAAACCTCAATAATAACCCACGAATATCCATTCCAAAAGTATTTAACTATACAATCATTTAATTAAAAACAATTCCATATTAATCATGACACCACGTTGGCATGTATTAGTCATTTTACCCTTTTCATTCTTCATTTTGGGGTTCATGCTTCACAGCCTTTTCAGATGTAATGAGTTCTCACTAGATATGTGTTTTTTCATTTTTCTACATAATATATTAATATATTTCATATAATATTATCATAAATATAATGAATATAATGAAATATAAAATTAATCATAATATGACATTTTAACCACTAATGTTTTCTATACATCTTATTTTTTCACTAAATAAAATAATATTAATATACTATTATTGCCTTAAAATAAATGTTAATATTATCCCTAAATAATATCAAAAATATTAAACATATGAAAGATTCATTATTCCCCAAATAATAATTCTTTTAAAAACTAAGGGTTTCATCTACCTTAAACAATTAAAACATCTCTGAAAATTTCCTTAATCACATGAAAATAACATCACTTAAAACCACAGAAGGGGGGTATAAGACATTAATCTAATTATCAAACATAAAATCATATTCCCATAATTGTATCTATAAATCTTAATTTAATCATATATTTGGACATATATACTTCCAAAAATTAAACCAACCCATATATTTTTCCAGATTCTTATAACCAAAATACCATTGATAAAAATACATATACAACATAATTATTTAATCTCAATAGATTAATACCTAAAAACTTTTACATAAATGATTGGAATAGAGTATGTTCTTCCTTGGTCTATGTATTATCCTAAAAAATAGGGTATTGAATTAGAAAATTCCAAGGTTCTCCACATTTAAGGAAATATACTATAAATGGATCTCTATGGTAAAATTGATTTCACTCTTCTGAACTCCTCATTATTCCTCATAAATTCATTTCTTTATTCCCTTATTTTACAGATATATAACATTTTCCTATTCATTTGATACAGTCACTTGGGTGTCTCTTTTCATATTTCTTAGGTGAAGTAAATGGATAATTATTTCCTTCAAGGTCTACACAACTCTAGCTCTTAGTGGGATCCATCCTTATCTTTTGTGGTGATTCCAGGAGGTGTATAAGGTATGTATTATTAATTATATATCGGGGTAAATGATTATGAATAATCACAATATCTTTTAATTCAGTAATAATCCCATTTTTTCAAAAATGACAACATTTTATATAATATTAGTATTAACTTCATTCCCCTTGGTTCAAGAAATTGATTTGAACTAAAAATCACGGTGTAAGAAACAATGATCATAATTATGAAAAATAATTTATATTATATCAAAATAATGACACCATTTTTTCAATCTATGACACCATATGTTTAAAATAGTTCATAAACAATCATCATATATTAAAATACATTTTTTTGGTTTCTAATGAAAATCTGAATTAACCCTTATATATCCCCCAGGTTTTTCAAGATAGGTTTGAAATAAATCCCATTGTTAGAGACCAATTCATGATTTATTCAAATCCCAATGAAACCTCTTTAGAGTTATTAACCCAAGTTAAAACTCTTCTACATCCACATCCACTTTTTGTATCCAGAGAGGGTTTCATTTCCATCAAAATCAAATACACTCTACCTTATCAAAACATTAGAATACTATCCTATACTTATAATTACCCTAAAACACAATCATATGGTTATGTTCTATAGTATATTTATACCAAAATCTAATTCCCAATGTTTCTACGAAACTTTCTCCAAATCTAACTATAAAGACCCCAACTCGAGTAGCCCAGAATAGGTGGTTACTTTATTACAGTAGTATAAGAATAAAGTGATTGTATCCTGAAAAAATAAATTCTTCAATATTCTTGGTAAGCTAGATATATACTTAAAAACCAAATTATAATTGAAAACATGAAATAAAACATAGTATTATCTTTGAGAATACCATTATCCCATTTAGTATATCCCTACATATCAATAATAATAAAAGTCCTGGTATCCTAGGGAAAGGAAACATAAGGAAGGGGTGATCTTAGATGCTCAGTGAGGTTATGAATATAGTGAGAGATATTTTGAATAAATAAATCATAATAAATATGGAAATAAAAAATCTAAAAACACATTTCATTTAATCAACAAATTGAGCATGAATATAAATTTTGATGGAATAAATGATTATCAAATAATTAAAAATAAATAATCACAAGATCTTGAATATTATCCATGAATATCCTATCTTATAAAGTAATCACATGGACATTAAAAACTAAACACATAATGTGTGAATTCATAATTAAAAACATCCAAAATATAACACCAATTCCTCATTCCAAAACATCTTATATAAGTTGATAAAGCCTCATCCAAAAAACCAAAATAGTTTATCTCATGAGACCTACTGATTAATTGGGGGTCAATAGATGGATTCGACCATAACTTAATAAGTCTAATCCATTCCCCATATGAACTGTTAATACTTTCCCTAATCAATAAAAGTAATCATAAACCATCTAGAGTAATATGGTGAACGGTATCAAAATAGTACATCCTCAATCAAACTAACCATAAACCATCTGGATAAATAATAAGGATGGTATAATTAAAACATATTGTTAGAATATCAAATGTATGATTAGGTTTTTTGTCTTTAATGAATATAAATTCCTACAAATGACACTAAAAATGTAATTGTAAAAAATACACTTTTCACATTGAATAACACATTCAAAAATAAATTTTTTTTAGAATATTAGGAAAACTATGTTCTCTTAAAATAATCATAAAAACATTTAAATGAATATTCAAATAAATTAGTGGTCATGTTGATGGAAATTTATTTCCATTTAGGGTATGTTAAAATAATGATTCCATTTACATTTTTTTATGAAAATAAGAAAGTTCCTCATTCAGAAAATGACAAGAAGATTCCATTTAAAACATTTTAATAAATTAAATCACGAGTAAAAAATCTTAAAAATTCATTGGAAAATATAAAAAAACATAATTAAGTACACTTTTTGAAATCATGGACATGGAAGGAAAAATTCTTGGCCAAAGAGGGGATAATGTACATTTTCCATGAAAATATTTTTTTATATTTTGTGTAAATAAATGTTTAAAATTGAAGGAAAACATAAAATTATCAAAAATAACTATAGTAGATGAAAATATATTTGGTTTAATATATATTTATT
Source organism: Viscum album (assembly GCA_963277665.1). NCBI lineage: Eukaryota > Viridiplantae > Streptophyta > Magnoliopsida > Santalales > Viscaceae > Viscum > Viscum album. The sequence continues at coordinate 479,651,355 of OY728133.1, read as the reverse complement.
ATATAGTCCCCCTAGTGGATACTTAAGAATAAATAATTCCAAATAATGATGATATTGTGAAATAAACTCTCACCATATTGGTAAATTTTAAATAATATACCCCATGAAAGAATAAATTCAAGGTAAAATATAAATTCCAATAATTTAAATAGATTAATGATATAAATTATAAATACGTTAGTATATATACCACATAAAAATAAATAGGTTCATAACACCAAATATGTCTTAATGGAGTTTAATTTGATAAGAGATCTCTTACAAATATCGTACCATTGAAGTGGGAATATATAAATGAATTTATTAAGAATATAAAATTTAAATCCATATAAAAAATTAAATACAACATTAAATAATCTAAATTAATTTAATAGTAAATATTATAATATCAAATAAAATCAATAAGTAATATTACCCAATGAAAAGAAAATGAGTTATAAAGCACTAACCACTTGGTGACCTTCATTTCAAACCTCCTTCGATGAAGTAAAATAAATTTTTACTGAAAAATATAAAGGATTCATGATATAATATATAAAAGGATCTATATATACACCATATAAAATAACTTAGGTGCATAACATAAAAATACACCTCATTAAAAGAAAATTGAGATGAAATCCCTAACCTCATGTCTCACTTTCTTTATACGTTTTAAAAACCATGTACAATAAATATATATTAATTATATATATATTATAAATATATTTTATAACCATAATTATATATATCATACCTAATATTATTTAAATATAATCTTTTATAACCCATTTATTAACAATTCTTTGTTGAAATTACTCTTTTTTGTAATAACTGCTTCGTTATTCATGTCTATTTTGTTTTAGTAGTTTGGGTTCTTATACTTTGACAATGGGAAAATAATATATAGAATATTAACCATGTTTTAAATATCATATATATTCAATATATAAATATTTATATTAATCTAAAAAGATAGAAAAATCAATTTCACCAATCATGGAGATGGTGGATCGTACAAATACATGAGTGTTGTGTCCATTTGTTTAATGGATGGAACGAAGAAAAGGTAAATAATATTTAAAAACTAAATTATTTGTATTATATCATATTGTCACGAGCTGACTCTACTTGGGATCAAGCTGTAACTACCCCAAGCCCGCCTCCATATGCCATGGGCTGGCGACAAGCGCTGAAGGCTAAACAACTCAGGAAGGCCTTTGTCTAAGTAAATGTACACACACACACAGCGCACTCGATGCAGAAGTGCAGAGTAAAAAAGAAAAGAAAAGTAAAGTAATTTTCCAACAGCTATAAATAGACCATAAAAGGTACATCGACCTGTAAACAATACAATGTATGTGATGAAGGTAAACTAAAAAGAAAAGGGAAAAAACACGCTCCCAACCAGAAAAGTGCCACAACCCAGCAACAGGTAAACAAAAGTAAACAGGTGATAGAGTCCCACACCTAGAACCCGACTACGACCACCGTACGCTGTCCAAGCTCCGGAACTCCTAAGCTCTACTGAAGTCATGACCAACTTGCTATCGTCTGCAAAGGCACACCAAGTGAGGGCAAAGCCTAAGAAGTGGTCAGTATTAAAATACTCAGTATGATGCCCCGAATGATTGAGGGAGAAAAAAAGGAGGTACTGAAGAGGTGAGCAGTAGATCGAATATGAAAAAGTAACGGAGTACAACTGACAGTGCAGTAAAGAGTACAACTCAACCCAACAAGAGGAAGGAAGTAGACTTGTCCTAACAGAAGGAGATAGAAGCAGTGAGAATATGATATTCTCGTCGAGTCTTCGCTACCAATAGAAGGAGAGTATACTCGTCCAACCACGAGAATCTAGACACGGAAAGCACATGGCATACCCCGCGCGTCTTCGCCTTTCTTGGAAGGAGAGTAACCAAAAAACAAGAAGTGGGTACTGGAACAAGGTATAAATATATACATATGTTCAAACAAGAAACCCTAAGAAGATCTTAAGGGGATCTCCATATTATAGCTCAGCCCAAGAAAGTGAGTCGCCAACAATCCCAAAAGTAAACACCATTGATGCCTAGAATTCGGCACGACTGCCCCGAACTACATGCCAAGGGGAACAAATCACCATACATTGACACTATCTGCTTTTGGCGGCATAGACTCACCTGCATGGTTTTAGGTGACATCTCAAGGACGCGTCTTGGTGGTGAAAGTGCCCCTCGTATTTGAGAGTTCTGGGGAAAGTCAAACCACACCCCCTCACTGTCCCATAGTTGAGAGGTCTGCTCAAAGCCAAGATGTCACATCACTGACCTGCACAACCAAGGGTCCCCCTCCAGTAGTCACGGAGAAAAGCCATAGACTAGCCCAGTAGAAAGTACCGAGTCTGAAAGAAGTCGTCGGGTAACCCACTACCCAGCCCTGCTGTTGGGTAAACCCTAAGAGGTCATTGGGTAAACCAATTCCTGGTCTCTACTAGAGGGTAAACCATAAGAGGTCATCGGGTAACCCACTACCTAGTCTCTACTGTAGGGTAAAACCTAAGAGGTCATCGGGTAACCCACTTCCCAGTCTCTACTGGAGGGTAAACCCTAATAGGTCGTCGGGTAACCCACTACCCAGTCTCTGCTGGAGGGTAAACCCTAGGAGGTCATCAGGTAACCCACTGCCCAGTCTCTACTAGAGGGTAAACCCTAAGAAGTCAATGAGCAACCCACTTCCCAACCCCACTGAAGGGTAAATCCGGAACTGCTCTGGCCATCTCTACTGGATGGTACAACACTAGCCAACAGAACGTGGACTGGGTATTGTGCAACCACCCAACTCTAGAACAATTCAACTAGTAGAGGTTCTGCGCCTGTGTAGTGTGGGTCACTCCGATACCTGAAACTATCAATTGGGAAACAAGTCATGGTAGATCGAAGAAGGAAGGTATGATCTTGATATACGGTTAGGGAGTCTACGCCTAGGGCTCACTAGGCTCCACACCCTAATGGAAACTACCACCAAGATAGAGGATCGGTGACCTTGTAAAATATTGGTCACACCAAATCCACAATTACCATACCAGAGAACACGAAGGGAAGTGATACTGAAAGCCCACATTGCTAAAGGAATAGGGGAACCCAAACAACTCTGCCGATCAACCGTCGAGAACAGAACCAGGGGAAACCAACCCACCCTACTGGTCTAAACCATCATTAGTAGGGGGACCCTCTACCTCGTGAGAGATCAAAGGTACGTAAAGCAGAACAAGGCACGCACAAGGGTCCAACACGACATGTGGCCCTATCTCATCTCCAAAACATGAACTCAAACATTCCTGGGTACAACTACAAAATTTACCTCCCAGCGTTCTCATATACTCCCAGAGTATACAACATCTCTAGCCCAAAGGCTATTGAACGCATGGCACCCAAAGTCAATCTGAAGACAAAAATGTAATATTTCCAACATGCTTCCTCCACATCCCCAGAACATCCAACCATATTTCTTAAAACATCAACTTCACTCACACGGTAGTGAACACTATCACATGCCAAGTGTTCGCTTACAAACACAGCAAGAACAACTGCCACTGGATCACCTTTCATGCTTCCCCACTTAATGAGATCTCAAATGAGTCTCCACACATCAAAACGGATCATGTCATTTTAATCCTCATATAAAAACATATGAGATAGACCACTTACTCACCTCAAATGAACATCCGACGAAAAAGTTATCCAACACCGCTTTACGCCTGAACGACATCCCGTGGTCCCGAGCCTCGGTCCCGAAAACAATCGGGCGAGTCGCACCACTGTGATGCCATCAGGAAAACACTTCAAATTGACTACTTACTTGCATGGAACGGATGTCCGAAGAAGAAGATGCGTTTTGTCGCACCGCACACAAGCGGTGCTACGTGGGACCCACATCACGGTCAATAAACGCAACAAACGGATGACACCCTTGTGATCCTCTCGGAAAAGCACACAAGATTGAATAATCACTTGTCCAAAACGGTCACCCGGTGAAAAAGATGGAAATCACCACCAACTCCCAAAACGGCCCTCGTGGGGCCTACACCACCGTATAGATTTAAAGAGGGCAGATTGTGCCATTTAATGCCCTTAGAAAAAACACCTAGAATCAACTGCTCGAACGCCCCGAACGGATGTCCGATAGAAAAGTTGTTAAACGCTGCTCGTAGCTTAAAAGACGGTTCACGGGGACCATGCCTCAACTATGATTTCAATGCTTGAAACCACTCAAAAAAACTAAGTCTCGGTGCTAAGGTCCCAATGTCGCTGACGACGCTCAAATCGAACATAGGATGTGTTCATGCCATCCAAAACAAGAACCTCGGAGAAACATGCTAAACCACTTAACGTACGTGTCATGTCACCACGTCCCTCATTTTAGGAATTAAAAACCCCCAAAACCATCTTAAAAGATTCGTCTCAATCCAAGGATTATGCAGCTGCAAGCGACATGCAAAATGGACACCCGTAGCGAAAGATACGGGTGTCCAAAGTCATAGGGGATGAACCCCTTTGGGCGGACCGGCCCGGGCCGGCCGGTCCCCCCAGTCTAGGCCAGCCCGCACCGACCTGCCCGACACTGACCCGTGGTCCACCAGCAGATCAGACCTCATGGACAGTCATCTTTCCGTGTGAAGACCCACTGAGGGTGGGTCTCTGTCCCACTCGGGGTCGCGCACCGTGACCCCCAGTCGCACCCCGCACCGGCGGCTTCAGCCCGCCGCGCCGCCTGGGTGGTCGCTGCCTCTGCCTGACCCCACGACACTGCCTGAGCATGTGCCACCACCTGAGCCCATTCCTCTTCCTGAGCCCCCTTCCACACGAGGATGTCGCCGCCGCCGGGTAATGACGTTCCGCCGCCATCGCTCGTCGGACCACCAGAAAAACACAAATTTTGCTAAAAAACTTCTCAAGGCCACCCCGGATGCCCCGAGACTCGAAATTTTGATCCGAAAGTATTGTTGGAAAGCTCAGATCGTGATCTAATAAAAAATATACATCACCCAGAAATTCAACTGAAAATCAACACAATTAATGGCCTCTAAAGGGGGTTGCAGGGATTAAAAATTTAAATGCACGAGCCTACCTCGTTGGGCGTAGCCCGACGCTTCACCGATGATCCACCGGACTGCCGCGCCTTGCCAGAGAGGAGGATATTGAAGGTGGATCCTTGTTGGTAGATCTTGCACCTGGGATGAACAACCAAGGGGAGGAGTAGAGAGTGGATGGTGTATTTCAATCGAAAAAACACACTTAACAACCCACCGGTTGGCCCATACCTGAACTTTTATCGGGGCCAGGATTTAGCAACCCCTAGGGTAAAATCCACGTTTTGAGTGCAACGGCGGTCTTAGAAGTTTAATCTGAGCCTCCTTTCAATAGTTATTAAATTTAACGTTTGAGGCCGCTAAATTATGAAAACTCCCCCGATGATATTTTTCACAGAAGCCTCGCGCCCGCGAAAATTACATCCCTCCTAGGGTAGGAGGCACCCTCCGGAATCAACAGTGCCCTCGATTTTCCCGTCCGAGCTACCGTTTAGGCATTATTAAATTTATTTGGCATGCCCAGTGTGAACGCACTAAAAATTTAATTCTGGCCACACCTGTAACAACCCGAGATTTTATAAGATACATTCTTTTTAATTTCATTTATATCTTCTATTGTATGACAAACCAAGATAATCTTCTTCTATACGCAACACCGTATTAGATTGCAGTATACGCAACACTTTTCTTGGCTCTTGTTACACACAATTTTCAAGTTCGTTTGATAGAAGTTATTCTACGCAAAATTGAGTGTATATATATATATATATATTCAATGTATAAATAAAATATGGTAGGATACTATTATACGCAACAACAAAGGAGTCGTTCACTACACGCAACCCTGACTTGGCTTGCATTACACGCAATCGCGACCTTGCTCGACAGCGTGTGTTGTACGCAATACCGGTATTTACTAAACAACGATATATTATTATAATATTGTTATGAACTAGCCGTTATGAATAGTGTTAACTAAATTTTTAATTTTATAACATTATTATTCATCTTACACATTTCTAGAACATGGTATAAGAACAAAATAAATTTTTCGGGTAAAATAAGAATTTTTCAAAAAATACAGTTTTGCCGCCTTTTGATGGCGCACCCACATTAAATCTAGTTTTTGACATGTTTATAAGTTCAATTTGACAAAATAAAATTCTTCTTTTGAATCAGGATATAAAAATTTACATTAGATAAATTTTTGATATTTTTCTGATAACTTTCATATTTTAACGAATAGTAAAAACACGCTATATTTTAATTAAAAACAAATTTTTTCATCGTAATATCTTATGTGGTTAAATTATAATATTGAATGGTTTTAAAGTATAAATAGAATATATTTTTACCATTTAATATAATGTATGTCATTAGCATTGATTTTACCTTGAATTCGTAGGTTAAATCAATTCAATCTTTTGCAATGTTTAAAAGAAAAACTCGTTTTCTTTCGACAACGGGATTAATTTTAATTTAATTTCTGCATCCTTTCTGTATTTAATTTAGAAAAATGGATTCCATATTTGGAATCAGTGGGTCCAAATTATTTTAATAAGCTACTTTTTATTTTTGGGCATTGTGAATAGTAACTACGGTAAATTTTATTTACTATAGTTAAAGGTAAATCGGGTAATTAAGGGTAAATATAAGATTATAAAATTACCCTACCACTTGGAAAAATCCTATTTGATGGATAAAAGTAGACCCATATAACCTAAGGGTCAGATTAGATTCATTTTATATACTCTTTTTCATTAAAATAATTTAATTATTATTAAAACCAAAGAAGGTGACAACATGTCACTTTCTTAAATCTTGTAAGTATAATAATTTTAATGTAGTGATAAACTTCATGAAACTTCGAACATGAATAGTATCCAAAAAATCTAATACAATTATATACATAATAGTAATTTATTTATAATTTTTAGGGATTAAATAATTATCATTTATTATGACACAATGATTATGCAATAATTGTCTTATTAATGAAATATTGACATAATTGATGTTATAAATGAAAAAATAAATTTAATTTGAGACTTTTTATGACTTACACTAATTTTCTAGGTTAATATGACATGTTAATGTTGATTTAAGTAACATGGTTTGAACTTAGCATTCTTTTATGAATTTCATAAAAATCATGTACCAAATAGTGTCAAAATTGACATAAATTAGTTTTTAAAACAAATATTTTATTATTAATTGTTATTTTATTCCTAAAAATCTAAGGTTCGGCTAAATGACTTAGATAAGGATATATATTAATAATAAACAACTTGGGGTTCGTTTGACTTGATATAGTAAGTTTATTAACCATATAGTGTAAGAAAAAACAAAAAAGGCATGGTAAAAGTTAAATTATTTAACTTACAGTTAAATCTAATTGATAAGGTTAAAATAATAATATAAACTTGTCTAAATCCTATTGTATGAGAGGAGTTAGACCCATCCCCACTTTAGCTTTGAAATAAGACCCTTTCGAACCATTATAAACCGAATTTGACCTTAATATAAAATAATATTTTGAGATTTTCCTAAGGTGCCCCTCTCCTCCCTTATAAAAGGGCACTTCCTCCCTCTCCTCCTCACACCAATTTTAGCATTCAAACTCGTCAAACCCCTGACAAAATCTCTTCTCCACTTACCTAGTACCATTCTAGAGGTCCTGGTCTTCATCAAAGACCATCCTTAGTTCATTAAGTGAAGGTTAAGTGAAGGCGCCTCAAAAAGAGGTAATATCCATTACCGATCTTTTTTCAATTTCTTTCTTCTTCAACTTCTTCTTATTTAGTTGTTTCATGATAAATCAATAACAACAGTATTTATTATATAATTATATGTTATTATAAATATGAAACAACTCTAATTAACCTTATATCCATCCTACGGAAAAAGGAAATCATCGCGCGTGCGTACGTACGGAATACCGTCTCCACGCCGTGGTGTAATATATTTTACGCCACCACATTAATTGGATGGGTATAATGGTGTAATGAGTAACTATATATGATTATTATAAAGTGATATTGATACTAAAATATTATACATACACTTCAACACAATTCCACGACCATGGGAACGATATCATCGCTCGTGCGTACGTACGGACTACCGTCTCCACGACGCGATGAGATTCACTCTCCACATTAACTATTCATGAATGATTATAAAGTATATATAATGAATAATAATGAAATATATGACATGTTAAATCTACTGGATTTATGTATATATATATATATGTCATCTACTTACTTCCATTCAAGACAATGAGGAAAGGAGAACAACGTTCATGCGTACGTACGGACTACCGTCTCCATGAACGGTGTGTTTCATTTCATTTATCTATCTATTATATATATATACTGAATATATATGATATATAAATCATGTTTTATATTCTTGAAGTATGTAATTCATGATATAAGTAATAATAATGTCAAGAACAACAAGTCCAAACACCTACGATAAATGAAACGATTTTACCCAAAACACTTCTTTAACATGGAATTTTCAAAAGAACGGGTAATATAAAGTCATAAGTGAACCATATATGATATCATAACAATGAATATGATTCTGTAATAAGTTAATGACATTATATAAATCATTATACAGGAGTTTCGGATACGTACAAAGCATATCGGACATAAGGTAAGGGAAATATCACAATCTCATTTTTTATCCGAGATTACTTATACTTTGGTATTTACTGGGGTGTATTTTATCATACACATCCATGTTTCCTCAATATGTAATATTATTTCCATCCACCTAAAATTGTTTAAATCCAATTTTACCCTTCGGTGAGTTTTTAGTAAAAGATATTAAAGGAATCTTTTGTCTTATTTCGTACGAGGTACTTTTTGACTTTTCCATCAAAAGTACGAGAAGAATGTTTTTTTAACTTATACGGCATGAATGGATTTTTAAAACATTATATCCAAGAAGCTTCCTTTACAAGTTTTCAAGTTTGTTTTTAATCAACTTCTTTTAGTTTATAATTGTATGACATGTTAAGAAAGGAAAAGTGTTTTTGAAGCAGAAAGGATATTTTCCCCAAGAATGGAGTTCAAATGTTTTATCAAAATTATTTTCCATCTAAGATAATAAAGGGTTCTGTTTCTATCCCTATTATTACATTGAATTGATTATCTTGTGATGGAATTATAATTTTATGAATTCCTTTATCTTATATGAATTGTTTTATGATGTCATGTTGTTTAAGAATCCCATTTTTATTTCATGGGTTATGTAATTATGTATGATTTATGATTTCGTGGCACACATAAGAATGGTTTCATTATGAGATGGGTGGGACCTATATCTCCCTCCAATGCATTGGGTAATGATTTTATATCTCATGATATAGACATGGCTGGAACGGTTGGTTATATCGGTTCAGTGAAGCAAGACTGAAACAAGGGTAACTCGGTTCAGAAATGGACTTTGTCCACTAAGATAGTCTTGGAAATTAGTCTTTACTAATAAGAAATGATTCTCTAGGATTATGTGTGTATGCCACAAAGATTCATGTTTTAAGTTATGATTATTGGGATTTCATTTCACTACTATGATTTATCCCATGTTATGATATTATGATCTCTTTTACAGGTTAAGATTTCCAAAATGTTATGTTCTTATGAATATGATGTGATTTATTTTTCTTTTTTTACCCTTACTGAGCATTTGAGCTCACCCTTTTATGTTTTCTTTTCCCCATGATATATAGAAAGGTTTTAGGTAAGAAAAAAAAGGGAAGATCTTTATGGGAGATGTTGAAGATCTTTCACCATGATTAGAAGATTACATTCCGAGTTTCCAAAGACACTAAACTATTACGATCCTTGTGTGTGTGTTTTTGTTATGTAATAAGTATTCCGCAATAGTAATGTAATGCCCTTGTACGTTAAGCTTCGGGTCTCTACAGTTGGTATCAAAGGAAAATTTTAGTCAACCTTTGGAAACTAGGATGCAAAAACATTAGTGAGATCCCCAGAGATATTTATATGGTATGTATAGGGATGTCTCTAAGGTTAAGTATACGTATAGGTTATAGTCCTACAATTGCGCTAACGATCTTAGAATTTACCCTAAGATGTTAGATATTGAGGGTACTCCCCCTTTACTATGTTGTTTCCCCAAGCATGATTTTTACCTCTCACAAGATTCTTTTTGTGTTTTAGTTAATGGAGGGAACCAGAAGGAATTCGGTTAACATTGAATCCGATGGACAAATTGGTGACTATGAGCAACAAAATTGTGTAATTCCTAGAGAGAATTATCTTGTGATTATGCCAAATCAGTCATCGCGATATATGATTAACAAGGTGAAATTTATTGGTATGCCTAATTCATCAAAGAAGAGGAAGATAACCTATTATGCATGTTTGCATGTTGAGGAGCATAAAGAAAGGAAGATTGAGATTTCTAAAGAAGGGAAGAAGAACCTTGAGGAATACCTCAAATGGAGGGACCGATGTTATCTGTGTGGAGAAAAGGGTCATAGAGTGACAGACTGTTATGGAGTTCAATGTCTTATTTGTGGAGAACATGGGCATTACCCAACTCAATTCCCTGACCTAAAAAGTTACTTCTAAATCATGGAAGGACTTATTCCAGGACAATCATTGAAGTGGATGGACTGAAGTGTTTATGTATTGGTATTCAGGAATAATGTTGTTGAGGTACTTTTATGGTGTATTGAAATATTTATGTATTGGTCTATTGTGGGTTTCAATAATATTAAGGTACCGGTAACCATGAAAAGTGATTCAAATATTTTGGAAAGTAGATAATATGCACATAATGAAGGGATAAGGAGAAAATGAAATGTTTGATAGTATTCATCAGCTCATGATTGATATAAGGACTAAGTGATACCATGGTTTGAGTATATAGAATTTTGAGGATTTTGGAATGTGGAAAGTGTTAACTTTTAACTGCATTAATGTTTTCACTATGGTTCAATGGGTATTCATTTTTCAAGAGAATACATGATTAAGGCCTTCGAATGTTTGGAATGTGACCAACAAGACATATCTTATGATATATGGGGATCAACGATGGTATTAAATCTCTGGTAATCGTTTTCACTATATTATGAGAGTGGACTGCAGTATTATGGATAAGCCTAAAGATTGGAATGGATTTTGTTGGACATAAGTTAGTATTGTTTAAGGATAGAAGTTTTTTTCGATATTATTGATGGGATGTTATAGTAATATAGTTTTAGAAAAAGGAAAACTTGCAGGACGGGCGACAACCCATCGCGTCGGACAAGGCTGTGGGAATCGAACCCACAACTGAAGTGCAACTGGCCTTTATCGCCTACCACTGGCCTTCAGGAAGTCCCTGGTTAGTAGAAACTAGTTTTATTTTATTACTCAGTATGATATATGATGTATAAGTTCATTTTTGGAATCGTATACGATTAACTACACTATAGATGGTCTTATGTATTTTGTATCCTTTTGTTTGAGACAGATGGAATGACCCATCATTCTATCACATGATCTGCAAACACATCAAGAATGACAAATTCAACTTCATTTCTTTAAGAGATGAAGTAGAAATTGTCCAAATAATGAAAAACGGTGAGACTATACCAAAATCACGAAAGTATTTGTTCTAATTCCAATTTCATCACCTTTAGGGAAATGATCTTGAAAAACCCAAAATGTTGTCCTACTGCCCTTATATCTGATGAATCAGATGGTACCTTAGATAATCACAAATCTATGGCTTTGTGATTGTTGGCTTTTTTCATAGCCATGTTCTCTACAACTATCCATCAAAACATGATGGTTAGATTTCTCTTCCATATCCATAATTTCACCTATGTGGAAACCCAGGGATTAGTTTATTTGGGTAACCGTTACGTTTCATAATTTTGTTTTTAAAGATTGGTTTTGGTATTCCTTTTTACTATGTGGGTTTCTATTAAAGAAACTTTCGAATAGTAAACCATTTATAACCCCGACGAATTTCGTGGGCGAAATTCATTTTAAGGGGGGTAGAATGTAACAACCCAAGATTTTATAAGATACATTCTTTTTAATTTCATTCATATCTTCTATTGTACGACACACCAAGATAATCTTGTGCTATACGCAACACCGTATTAGATTGCAGTATACGCAACACTTTTCTTGGCTCTTGTTACACACAATTTTCAAGTTCATTTGATAGAAGTTATTCTACGCAACATTGAGTGTGTATATATATATATATATTCAATGTATAAATAAAATATGGTTGGATTCTATTATACGCAACAAAAAAGGAGTCGTGCACTACACGCAACCCTGACTTGGCTTGCATTACACGCAATCGCGACCTTCCTCGATAGCGTGTGTTGTACGCAATACTGGGATTTACTAAACAATGATATATTATTATAATATTGTTATGAACTAGCCGTTATGAATAGTGTTAACTAAATTTTGAATTTTATAACATTATTATTCATCTTACACATTTCTAGAACATGGTATAAGAACAAAATAAATTTTTTGGGTAAAATAAGTATTTTTCAAAAAATGCAGTTTTGCCACCTTTTGGTGGCGCACCCACATTAAATCTAGTTTTTGACATGTTTATAAGTTCAATTTGACAAAATAAAAATTTTCTTTTGAATCAGGATATAAAAATTTACATTAGATAAAGTTTTAATATTTTTCCGATAACTTTCATATTTTAATGAATAGTAAAAACACGCTATATTTTAATTAAAAACAACTTTTTTCATCGTAATATCTTATGTGGTTAAATTATAATATTTCATGGTTTTAAAGTATAAATATAATATATTTTTACCATTTAATATAATGTATGTCATTATCATTGATTTTACCTTGAATTCGTAGGTTAAATCAATTCAATCTTTTGCAATGTTTTAAAGAAAAACTTGTTTTCTTTCGACAATGGGATTAATTTTAATTTAATTTCTGCATCTTTTTTGTATTGAATTTGGAAAAATGGATTCCATATTTGGAATCATTGGGTCCAAATTATGTTAATAAGATACTTTTTATTTTTGGGCATTGTGAATAGTAACTACGGTAAATTTTATTTACTATAGTTAAAGGTAAATCGGGTAATTAAGCGTAAATATAAGATTATAAAATTACCCTAACACTTGGAAAAATCCTATTGGATGGATACAAGTAGACCCATATAACCTAAGGGTCATATTAGATTCATTTTATAGACTTTTTGCCATGAAAATAATTTAATTATTATTAAAACCAAAGAATGTGACAACAGGTCACTTTCTTAAATCTTATAAGTATAATAATTTTAACTTAGTGATAAACTTCATGAAACTTCAAACATTAATAGTCTCCAGAAATATAATAAAATTATCTACATCATAGGAATTTATTTATAATTTTTAGGGATTAAATTATTATCATTTATTATGACACAAAGATGATGCAGTAATTGTCTTATTAATGAAATATTGACATAATTGATGTTATAAATGCCCAAATAAATGTAATTTGAGACTTTTTATGACCTACAATAATTTTCTAGGTTAATATGACATGTTATTGTTGATTTAAGTAACTTGTTTCGAACTTTTCATTCTGTTATGAATTTCATAAAAATCATGTACCAAATAGTGTCAAAATTGACATAAATTAGTTTTTAAAACAAATATTATATTATTAATTTTTATTTTATTCCTAAAAATTTAAGGTTCGACCAAAGGACTTAGATAAGGTTATATATATTAATAATAGACAACTTTGGGTTCTTTTGGCTTGATATAGTATGTTTATTAACCATATAGTGTAAGAAAACAAAAAGACACGGTAAAAGTTAAATTATTTAACTTAGAGTTAAATCTAATTAATAAGATTAAAATAATAAAATAAACTTGTCTAAATCATATTGGATGAGAGGATTTCGACCTATACCCACTTTATCTTCGAAATAAGACCCTTTGGAACCATTATAAACCGAATTTGACCTTAATATAAAATAATATTTTGAGATTTTCCTAAGGTGCCCCTCTCCTCCCTTATAAAAGGGCACTTCCTCCCTCTCCTCCTCACACCAATTTGAGCATTCAAGCTCGGCCAACCCCTGCCAAAATCTCTTCTCCAGTTCCCTAGTATCATCCTAGAGGTCTTGGGCTTCTTCAAAGACCATCCTTAGTTCTTTATGTGGAGGTTAAGTGAAGGCACGTCAAAAAGAGGAAATATCCATTACCGATCTTTTTTCAATTTCTTTCTTCTTCAACTTCTTCTTCTTTAGTTGTTTCAGGATAAAGTAATAATATCAGTATTTATTATATAATGATATGTTATTATAAATATGAAACAACTCTAATTACCTTCTATCCATCCTACGGAAAAAGGAAATCATCGCGCGTGCGTACGTACGGAATACCGTCTCCACGCCGTGGTGTAATCTATTTTCCACCACCACCTTTATTGGATGGGTATAATTGTGTAATGAGTTACTATATATAATTATTATAAAGTGATATTGATACTGAAATAGTATACATACACTTCAACACAATTCCTCGACCATGGGAATGATATCATCGCTCGTGCGTACGTACGGACTACCGTCTCCACGACGCGATGAGATTCATTCTCCACTTTAACCATTCATGAATGATTATAAAGTATATATAATGAATAATAATGAAATATATGACATTTTAAATCTAATGGATTTATGTATATATATATATATATATTTCATCTACTTACTTCCATTCAAGACAATAAGGAAAGGAAAACAGCGTTCATGCGTACGTACGGACTACCGTCTCCATGAACGGTGTGTTTCATTTCATTTATCTATCTATTATATATATATATACTGAATATATATGATATATAAATAATGTTTTATATTCTGGTATTATGTAAATCATGATATAAGTAATAATAATGTCAAGAACAACAAGTCCAAACACTTACGATAAATGAAACGATTTTACCCAAAACGCTTCTTTAACATGGAATTTACAAAAGAACGGGTAATATAAAGTCATAAGTGAACCATATATGATATCATAACAATGAATATGATTCTGTAATATGTTAATGACATTATTTAAATCATTATACAGGAGGTTCAGATATGTACAAAGCATATCGGACAAAGGGTAAGGGAAATATCGCAATCTCATTTTTTATCCGAGATTACTTATACTTTGGTATTTACTGGGGTTTATTTTATCATCCAAATCCATGTTTCCTCAATATTTAATATTATTTCCATCCACCTACAATTGTTTAAATCCAATTTTACCCTTCGGTGAGTTTTTAGTAAAAGATATTAAAGGAATATTTTGTCGTTTTTCATACGAGGTACTTTTTGACTTTTCTGACAAAAGTACGAGAAGAATGTTTTTTTTAACTTATACGAAATGAATGGATTTTTAAAAAATTATTTCCAAGAAGCTTCCTTTACAAGTTTTCAAGTTTATTTTTAATCAACTTCTTTTAGTTTAGAATTGTACGACATGTTAAGAAAGGAAATGTGTTTTTGAAGCAGAAAGGATATTTTCCTCAAGAATGGAGTTCAAATGTTTTATCAAAATTATTTTCCATCTAAGATAATAAAGGGTTCTGTTTCTATCCCTATTATTACATTTAATTGATTATCTTGTGATGGAATTATATTTTTATGAATTCATTTATCTTATATGAATTTTTTTATGATGTCATGTTATTTAAGAATCCAATTTTTATTTCATGGGTTATGTAATGATGTATGATTTATGATTTCGTGGCACACATAAGAATGGTTTCATTATGAGATGGGTAGGACCTATATCTCCCTCCAATGCATTGGGTAAAGATTTTATATCTCATGAGATATAAATGGCTGGAACGATAGGTTATACCGGTTCAGTGAAGAAGGACTGAAATAAGGGTAACTCGGTTCAGAAATGGACTTTTTCCACTAAGATAGTCTTCGAAATTAGTCTTGACTAATAAGAAATTAATCTCTATGATTATGTGTGTATGCCAAAAAGTTTTATGTTTTATGTTATGATTATTGGGATTTCATTTCACTACTATGATTTATCCCATGTTATGATATTATGATCTCTTTTGCAAGTTAAGATTTCCAAAATGTTATATTCTTATGAATATGATGTGATTGATTTTTCTTTTGTTTACCCTTACTGAGAATTTGAGCTCACCCTTTTATGTTTTATTTTCCCCAAGATATAAAGAAAGGTTTTAGGTAAGAAAAAAAGGGAAGATCTTTATGGGAGATATTGAAGATCTTTCACCATTATTAGAAGATTACGTTCCGGGTTTCCAAGGACACTAAACTATTACAGTCCTTGTGTGTGTGTTTTTGTTATGTAATAAGTATTCCTCAATAGTAATGTAATGCCCTTGTACGTTAAACTTCGGGTCTCTACAACACCGGGGCTCGGAATCGCACATCATCTGAAGGCACTGCTCTGGAATAACATCAAGAGTATTCCAAAGTCTTTTATAGAAAAAATTGGTTTCTTACATCATTCCCTCCTTCAATATTTTCATCCTTGAAAATCAAAAGTAGGGAAACAACTCAGGGTACTAAGCCCACACCTGGATCTCCCATACCCATAAGAACTCTTGCATAGTTCTGTGTCACCGCATATGGACCAAAGGATTTGGTCCTTTCACGTGGTGTTTTCCCTCACTGATGGCGTGCATAGGTGCATGCACACCTCTTCTCGAGTGAGTCACGTCGTAGATGTTATCCACCCAAACTAGCCTTTGGGTTTACAGCAAGGTAGGGGGACCTTTCCATCCCTTCTCATGGTCTCAAATGGCCCGAAGGACCTCGATGGGTAGCTCAGCATCTCGGTGTCACCTCTACATCGTACGCTGCGTCTGGAATCATCGTTTGGACCCGGGACAAAGCCCAGTGATTCCCTCCTTCAAAATATCCCTATGGTGAAACACCTAAGGATATCTGGTCACACAAGATTCACAATTGATGTCCCACAACAAAGACTCTATTACAAGCTCAAAAGGTGAAGTATTCTCCACCATCGACTAAAGAGAAAGGTTCCAAACCTTCTAATCTACTGACACAAGGTTACACCGACACCCCACGTCACCTTGGTAACACATAAAACAAGGAGAAGGGAGAAAATAATTTCACATACAGAGCCTAAAAACTCTACAGCAAAAAATTAGAAGAGTTATATAGTGTACCTCTTATCACCTCATGCTCTGTAGGATCATAGACATCCGAAGCTCTCGACTGTATTTAGTCCAAACTGTCAGCCCCCGGAGCCTGACGTGGACCTCCTGGTGGTGATGGAATGTACTCGTAAGGTTTTCCCCCACTTCCAGCTCCTCTCGCACCTCCACTAGAACCACCTCTCTGGGGACTACTCCGACCATGGTACTGCCTCCGTCGTGGTGGTGAACCTACTACCTGCCTGATGTTCTTAGAATACCTGGTCGAGCAGTGACATGCCAAGTGACCTCTCCCATCACAAGCATAGCACTAACGCTCTCCTAGATGCACTGGTGTCCTATGGAACCACATTGGTGTACGACCCTACCCTTGGGTTTTCTCAGGGAAGGGTCTCCTCGGTTGAGCCCCAGTGATTTGCCGCCACAGTGGTGCACGACCAAGTCTCTGAAACTAGCAGGTGGAAGGCCGCCTGTGTCGATGTTCTGTCTATTGATGCCTGCTAGTTGTGGCAGACATCTCAGCTCCATCATGCCTACTGCCACCACAAACTGTATAATGTGACAGAAAGATCTCTGTCACCAGTGCCTGCTCTAGCACCTCGACATAAGTGGGAATGCCCAAAGGTACCATGACAGCACCAATATCTATGTGGAGACCCTGCTCGAACTTCCTTGATTGGAAGTAACCGTCGTGGACTAGGTCTGGGTAAAAGTGTCCACAGTCTTCGAAACAAGTCACATACTCAGTCACTATCATCCCTTCCTACTAAAACTGTAGGAGATCCTAGATCTGAACAGAGCGTAAGCTGGATAGATAAAACTCCTCATGAAACAGCAGCTGAAAGTCATCCCACAAATGTGACGACTCATCAAGTAACTGATTCCCCAGACTCCACCAATGCTCAGCTGATATGTGGAAAAGTTTGGCGTCCAAAGCCACCATCAGATCCTCCGGTGTCTGCGCAAGCCTAAAAAGGTGACCCATTGTCTCTAGCCAAACCTCTGTTGCCTGATGGTCTTGCTCCCGACTGAACCTTAGTGGTCTCTGCTGCTGGAACTCACGAAGCACGCTCAACCTGCGCTCAAGATCTGTCTACTCTGCTGGAGCTGTCTGCTTCTCACCAGTTGGGGGTGTTGCTACCATCCCACCCGGAGAAAGGGACTCGCATGATGGGTTATGTACTGAGGCCTCATCGCTCACAGGGTCTTCTTCATGAACCAAAGCTGGTGTCCTGGCTGGCTGTCTTTACGGAGACATCCTTAATGTTATCAAGGAGTTCTGTGATCAAATGAGCATATATGTATATAATAGTAACAACAATGGAGAGCTGACTTAAAAAGTAAATACAAGACTCAATCCTATGTGATGCACAAACCAATTTCCCTACAACGAGTTTCTCAGCATGTCGAGTCGACAAACAAGTTATCAGGGTCCTGTTGAAGGGGTACATCGGACACCGCACCGTCACTGGACTCCTTGGCCTGAGAGCCGCTCCTGAGACACGTTGACACTTTTTCCCTAGATCCCAACCAATTTCTTTTTAGGGATATATGAACAATGTCCCAAGGAACCAAACACCTCTGATACCACTTTTTTATGACCCTACACTACCCGGGCTCAAGCAACAACTAACCCAAACCCGCCTCCATAGGCCAGGGGCTGGCAAAAAGTGCCAAAGGCTAAACAACTCAGGAAGGCCTTTGCCTAAGTACCTGTACACACACACGCAGCCCACTCAATGTAGATTTTACAAAAAAAAAGAAAATAAAATTAAAGTTCCAACTACTATAAACAGAACAAAAAAGGTGCATCGACCTCTAAACAATACAAAGTAGGTGCTGAAGGTAATGTGAAAAAAAGGGGCAAGACACGTGCCCAACCAAAAATGTTTCACAACCTGGAAACTGGTAAACAAAAGTAAACAGCTAGGAGAGTCCCACACCTAGAACCCGACTACGACCACCGTACGCGGTCCAAGCTCCCGAACTCCTAAGATCTGCTGAAGTCACGACCAAACTGTCTGTCATATGCAAGGTCACATGATGTGTGGGAAAATCCCAAGTAGGGGTGAGTATAAAAATAATCAGCAGGATGCCCCGAAGGCTCAAGGGAGAAACAAAGGAGGTACTGAAGAGGTGAGCATTAGATCGAACTGGGGAAAGTAATGTAGTACAACCGATATTGCATTAAAGAGTACAGCTCAACCCAACAATAGGAAGCAAGTAGACTCATCCAAACACAAGGAGCTAGAAATGGTGATAAGATGAACTTCTCGTCGAGTCATCTCTACCTATAGCAGGAGAGTAGACTCGTCCAAACACAAGAAGCTAGACACGGAAAGGAAGTGGCATACCTCGTGCGTCTTCGCCTCTCCTGGAAAGAGAGTAACCAAAAAACAAGAAGTGGGTACTGGAAAAAGGTGTATACATATCTATATGCTCAAACAAGAAACCTAAACAAGATCGTAAGGGGATCTCCTTCTCATAGCTCATCCCAACAAAGTGAGTCGCCAATAGTCCCAGAAGTAAACACCATCGATGCTCAGCATCCTGCACGACTGCCCCGAACTGCAAGGTAAGTGGCTCAAATCACAACACCTTAACACTAACCACGTTGGGCGGCACTGACTGTCCCGCATGGCTTTAGGTCGCATCTCAAGGACATGTCTTGGTGGGGAAAGCACCCCTCATACTTGAGTGTTCTGGGGAAAGTCAAACCATAACTCGTCACTGTCCCACAGTCGAGATGTCTGATCAAAGCCTTGTTGTCACATCATTGACCCATACAACAAAGGGTCTTGCTCCAGTAGTCACGAAGAAAAGCCACAGATTAGACTAGTAAAAAGGATTGAGTTTAAAAGAAGTCATCGGGTAACCCACTACCCAGCATCGATGGAGGGTAAACCCTAAGAGGTTGTTGGGTAACTTACTGCCCTGTCTCTACTAGAGGGTAAACCCTAAGAGGTCGTCAGTTAACCCAATGCCCAGTATCTACTGGAGGGTAAACCCTAAGAAGACATTGGGTAACCCACTGCCTAGTCTCTAGTGAAGGGTAAACCCTAAGAGGTCATCGGGTAACCCACCGCCCAGTCTATGCTGGAGGGTAAACCCTAAGAAGTCAATAAGTAACCCACTACCCAGCCCCGCTAGAGGGTAAACCCAGAACTGCTCTGGACATCCCTACTGGATGGTACAACACTGGACAACAGAACACAGAGTCGGTATTGCTCAACCACCCAACTCCAGAACAATTCACCTAGTAGAGTTTCAGTGCCCGTGTAGTGTGGGTGACACCGATACCTCAAACTCTTTTTAGGGAAACATGTCACGATAGATCATCGAAGGAAGATATGATCTCGATATGTGGCTAGGGAGTCTGCGCCTAGGGCTCACTGGGCTCTGTACCCTACAGGAAAAAACCTCTTGGGTAGAGGATCGATGCCTGCATAAAGTATTGGTCACACTGAATCCTCAATAACCCTACCATGGAACACGAAGGGACATGATACTGAAATCCCACATGATTAAAGGAATAGGGGAACCCAAACAACTCCGTCGATCAACCGTTGAGAACAGAACCAGGGGAGACCACTCCACCCTACTGGTCTAAACCATCATGATCAGAGGGACCCTCTAGATCATGAAGGATCAAAGGTACGTAAAGAGGAACACAGTGCGCACAACAAACCCACAAGACATGTGACCCTATCTCATCTCCAAACCACGAACACAAACGTCCCTGGGTATAACTACAAAATGTACCTCCCAGCATTCTCGTATGCTACTAGAGCATATCGCATCTCTATCCCAAAGGCTATCGAACTCATGGAACCCAATGTCAGTGCAAAGACAAAAATGTAATTTCACCAACCTGCTTCCTCTACGGCCCTAGCACGGAAAACTATATTTCATCAAACATCAACTTCACTCACACAAGATTGAACACGATCACACACCAAGGGATGGCTTCTAAACAAAGCAAGAAGAACCCCCACCGGAGTACCTTTCATGATTTCCTATTTAATGAGATCTCGAATGAGTCTCCACACATCCAAACGGATCGTGCCGTAGTAATCCTCGTGGAAACAAATGTGAGATAGAACACTTACTCTCCTCAAACAAACATTTGACGAAAAAGTCATCCAACACTGCTTTATGCCCGAATGGCATCCCGTGGTCCCGAGCCTCAGTCTCGAAAACAGTCGGGTACATTGCACCACTGCGATGCCCTTGGGAAAACACGTCAAATTGACTGCTTACATGCATGGAACAAATGACCGGAGAAGAAGTTGTATTTCACTGCACTACACACGAGCGGTGCTACGTGGTACCTACATCACCATCCTGAAATGTAAAAAACGAATCGCACTGTTACGATCCACTTGGAAAAGTACACAATATTGAAAAATCACTTTTCCAAAACGAACAACTGGTGATAAAGATGGAAATCACCACCAACTCCCAAAATGGACCTTATGGGGCATACACCACCGTGCAAAATTTATGCGGGGAGATTGCGCCATTGCAATGCCCTCAGATAAAACCCCCATAATCAACTGCTTGCATGCCCCAAATGGAAGTCCGAAAGAAAAGTTGCTAAATAATGATCACAGCTTAAAACACGGGTCGTGGGTCCCATTCCTCAACTCCCGTTTCAACACCTGAAACCACGTTGGAAAACTACATCTCGGTGCCAGGGTCTCGACGCCACTAATGGCGCTCAAATCGGACATCGGAAGTGTCTGCACCATCCAAAACAAGAACCTCAGAGAAACAAACTAAACCACTTAACGTACGTGTCACGTCACCAAGGCCCCCGTCTTAGGAATTAAACCCCCCCAAACTATCTCAAAATCTTTGTCTCAATCTGAGTATTTTGGTTCCGTAGACGGCATGAAAAACAGACACTCGTACCGAATGTCATGGGTATCCGAAGTCAGAGGGGGCGAACCCCATTAGGCAAGACCGGCCTGGGCCAGCCGGTCCACCCAGTCTGGGCCGGCCCGGCTCGTAGTGCCAGCCTGTGGTTCAGCTGAGCGGCCCGACTCTGACTTGTGGTCCACCCGCAGACCAGCCCTCATGGCCAGTCATCTTTCTGCGTGAAGACCTGATGAGGGCGGGTCTCTGTCCTTCTCGGGGTCGCGCGCCGCGACCTCCGGTCGCGCCCCGCACCGGCGGCTTCATCCCGCCGCGCCGCCTGGGTGCCTACCACCTCTGCCTGAGCCCACACCACCACCTGAGCCCGTGCCACTGCCTGATCCCACACCTCCTCCAAAGCCAACTTCCGCCCAAGTATGTCACCACCTCCTTGGAATGTCGCGCCGCCACTGTCGGTCGCCGGACCACCATAAAAACAAATATTTGTCTGGAAAACTTCACAGGGCCACCCCGGATGACCTGGGACTCAGATTTTTTATCGTAAAGGATCATTGGAAAGCTCAGATCGAGATGTAATAAAAAAATGGAATTTTCCTGAAAATTCGACAGCAAATCCATGCAAGTAATGACATATGAAGGGGGTTGCGGGGATTAAAAATTTAAATGCACGAGCCTACCCCGTTCGACGTAGCCTAATACTTCACTGATGATCCCCTGGACTGCCGTGCCTTTTAAGAGAGAAGGAGCTGGAAGGTGGAACCTTGTTGGGAGATCTTGTGCCAGGGAAGAACAACCAAGGGGAGGAGAGGAGAGTGGATGGTGTGTTGAAAACACATAGTTAACCACCCACCCGTCGGCCCATACCCAAACCTTCATCGGGGCCGAGATTAAGCCGCCCCTATGGTAAAATCCATGTTCTATGTGCAATGTATTTCCCTGAATTTTATTCCGATCCTCCGTTCAAAAGTTATAAAATTTAACGCACGAGGCCGCTAAATTACGAAAACACCCCCGGTGATATTTTTCACAGAAGGCCCGCGCCCGTAAAAATTACACCCCTCCTAGGGTTGGCGGCATGCTCCAGACTCAACGGTGCCCTTGGTTTTCCCATCCGAGCTACCGCTTAGGATTTATTCCATTTATTTTGTGTGTCTAGTGTGAATGCACAGAAAATTTAATTCTGACCGTATCAGGGCTCGGAATCACATACTGTCTGAAGGCACTGCTCTGGAATAACATCAAGAATATTCCAAAGACTTTTATAGAAAAAACCATTTTCTTACACATATATATCATACGTATTCATTATCATCCATTCAAAAATAAAATGAAAAGCATATCACGTCGTTTCATGGAGGTTATAGTCCACACATATGCACGAGTAACGTTATCAATTTCTAATGGATTGGAAGGTATATATAGATTTGATATTATAATTTAATAAGTAAAATTATTTCATAAATATAATAATTATATATATATATATATATAGACATAATAAATAAATCATTTTATCCATTTTTTGAGAGGTAGTGATGGAAAATTAATTACATCATTTCATGAGGTGGTAGTCGGTTGTACAAATGATTGATGGTTTCGTTTCCTATTTGATATAACAGGGGTTGGATATATGATGTTATATTAACATATTAATATCTTAGTTTATTTAATATAATATTTTTTCCATTTTATCATAGTTTTATGTGGTTTTAATGGGGTAGTGTAAAAAATAAAATGAAGATTCATGGTTAAGAATTATACCTCTTCTTCGAAGAAACTCTTTAGGTTTATAATTGAAGCCTTCCTATAAAGGTTTTATGATCAAAAAAAGGACTCATGGTCATGTATAGGTATTTAAGTAATGTGTTTTTGTATTTATTTTAGAAACAAAATGTCTATTTAAGTGTGTGTAAGAGAGCAGAGGGGTTCCCTTTTAAAAGTGGGGGAGAAAACACTTTAAATTTTTGAAAAGAAAAAAATATAACCTTGTTTTACTCATGAAACATGGCCTATAAATGGACCATTTTAGAACCATAGATCATATAATGTATATATTTTTTTTCATAAAATATAATTTAGAAAATATTTTAGGCCATCTTAACACTTATAGTTTTAGTTTAACCCCAGGTAATCTTGTTTTATCATTAACAGTGGAAATTAATTTTTACTATGTTTAATATTAATTATGACCAAAAATTATGTTTTTTTATTCACTAATATTAATTAAGATGATAAAATAATACAATCCATTTTATCAAAATCTATTTATAAAACTTGAATAAATTAATTAAAAATTAAACCCACAAAAAAGACAAAGATGGTATTTTCAAAAGTATAAAACGTATTTATATCCAATTTCAACATGTAGTTGATTTAAAGGATTTAAATTGGATTAATAATAATTTAATTAAACTAATTATATTTTTAAAACAACTTAAAACAAATTTTAACATTTTAAAATCATTAAATTTAACTATAATTTTCACTAAAATCATTATTTTTCATTATTCAATGAAAAAATAATTGTTTAGAAACTTTTAAAAAATACACTATAAGATAATTTTAAAATGATGAATTAAAAAATGAATTTCTTTTTTTCAAACAATTTTTTTAAATTTTATAAAAATTAATTTAAAAATAATTTGAAAAATGTGACAGAACGCCTTTTTAGATATTAAACATTTTTATGCATAAAAAAATATTTATTCATATCCCATTCCAAGAAAAGATAAAATTTTATAAATGAAAAAATAATTTTATTGAATATAAAATATTTAATTATTATTAAAATTATTTACCAATGGTTATTAATTTAATACATTAAGATAAAAATATATTACAGGAAAAAAATAGTTTTCAGGAAAAAAATTATTTTACTTTCAAATGAATTTTATATTCATTTTATATCAAATTTATAACCAATGTATTTTTTTACATGTGTAATAAATATACTTTTCATAATTTAGTTATTATTTTTCATAACTAATAATTTAATGGTTGGTTTATGATGGTCATATTTAGTTAATATATTTCATGGTTAATTTAAGCTCATTCTTGTGTGTCATATATGTTTTTAAACAAGACGTTCTTATTTTAAAATCTATATGTGTTACACTAAAACATGACCAATACTCAACATATCATGATTAAAATTCACACATCATGCTTAGTTTTTCTTTTCTTTTTCAAAGTATAATTCTTGAGTCGAACATCTTTGCAAAATCTCACCAATTATTTATCATTTACACATGCCCCTTTAAATTGGAATATCATTTATATATTCTCATCAATAGGAATATATATTACCCAGAAATAAATTAATGTACTATTATGTACCATCTATGTTTAGAAAATACTACTACCTATCTTCCAGAAGGACCTTTAAATATCATTAGGGATCCTAGACTCTTCATATTCTTATAAAATAAAGGTACTTTTATGTATATAAGTAGGTCATAGAAATTAATCATACATGGTTAAATAATGAATCTTATATATCCAAATTTAAGATCATTTCCTTTGACAATTTTTGGTTAAATATTGTCATTTACCTTAACACATCATCTAAGTTACTTTTACTAATGGTAGGAATTTTCCGTACTTTTATCCACTACATCAAAATAACTTTTACACATGGTTGAATGAATTATACACATTACAACACTTATCCAAATTCATCGATTTTCTACTTCAAATTAAGTCATATGTATTCTTAAAACATCTAGATTTTACTTTTATACACTTTATACTTATCTAAATTCCTTCCTCATTATATCAACCAACTTATTTCCCTTTAAATTCACAACACTAAGGATTATTAATATCAATTAATTTATTTTATTACAAAAATAAAATATATTCATAATTTTTCCCATTTTAATAATTATACATGAAATATAATAAAATTACACTTTAATTTCAAATAATCCTAAAAATAAATAATTATTAAATGTGTGGGAAAAATATTGATTGTAAACAAAATATAATTAATTTATTACCAACGTTAAGGATCTATTGAACCATTATTTCACACTTCATGTAATAGTGTTCAATGATTCAGACAAGTTTACATAAAAATTATAAGCCTTGTTACAATCAAGGATCTTAATGTTTTGATAACTAAATTGGAGAGAGAGTGAATGATGTATAATAATTTATATGATTTGAGTCACTAATAAATGATAAAAATAGAGTAATATAAGGTAAAAATGATGGAATGGGTCTGAGTAATCAACTTAAGATTAGCCACATTTTATCATTTTTATTTCATATTTAATATAATTTTTTTAGTTAATCTAACCCAAAATAAACCATCTTTTTCTCTATTTTTATTTAAAATAAAAAACAAAAAAAAGTGACATAAAATATAATTATAGGTTTTCCTACCTCGTTTAGATATAAACCAAATTTTCCACAACATTGTTTTATTTAGTGTTTTAAAATACCATAGGTGAAAGGATCCATAAAATTCTTTTTCCAATAATTTATAATTTTTCTTAGAGAGCTTAATTAATTAAACCTAGTTTTCTTTATTTTTTTGAATTTTTTATTTTATTTTATTTCAATTAAATTTTTTCTATTTTTCCAGTTTTTGTGAACATATCATAACCACATTAGTCCAAAATTTCATATGAGACTCTTGTATGGAAACTATGTTGGGATAAAATCATTAGAATATTCAGAAAAATAGTAGAATAAGAGAGTGACAAATATTTTTTAAACAAATATAGGAGGAAGAAATAAATATTGGAGCTTATGAATGATAAAAACACTCATACCAATAATTATGTAATCCTTTGTATAAATAGAGTTCCTGATTTCACTATTGATATCGACCTCCACCATTCTATAAAAACAATAACCAATAATTGATCATCTTTTGAGGCGGATTCTAAGTGGTCAAGATGATATACTCCAAAATAATGAAATAAAAATATCTAAGGATTCATGTATAATACTTAATTCAACTAATTAATATATAATAAGATAGTGGTAAAAAATTAATAAGAACAAAAGTAAGAGGAAAAAGTACATATAACCTTTGATGAAGAAATCAAAGAGGTGGAGGAAACAGAAAAGGAATTCATTCCACTATCTAGACTTATAAAAGAAATTACACAAAAGTTATGCAAAAAGAATACAACAAACCAACTACAATATTTTTAGAAGAAAATAATTATTAAACACTAGTTATTTGATTTTCATAAAAATTAATTGAAAACTAAATCTTTATATTTTGATACTGTAAACTCATCACATCTATTTCTTATTTTAGATGATAAAAAAATTAAGAATAGGTCATAGATTAAGTGTTTATTATTTATGATATTAAATAAAACATTAAATAAACTATTTTTTTTTATAGTCTAGAAGATGAATATGGTACTAAGCTAGATGTCTATTAAGAATGAAATTATGGGGAATAATGAGGTAAGATATTTCATTTAATGGAAAATAAAATAGTAGTTGGATATATATTCACTAAATATGAATAGAAGTAGGTATATATGTTATCCATCCTCCTTCATATTATAATACTATAATTTTATAAGGGGTGGGAATTATTTATTTTGATCATAGATAACTCCATAATAAGAAGTCAATTTGTAAGGTCAAGGTAATGATAGGATATGGTGGTCCAAACATAGAAAACCATATCCAACTTATGGATATGGATTGATCCAGATATTTTATGGATATAGATATTAAATGAAACATGTCATTTAGGGAAACCAACATTAGTTTCCTAAAATATCATTTCAATTTTTTTATTATTAGTAAATTGATATATTTTTCTTTGTAGGGATCCTAATTGGGAAGCAGATTATGTTTCTATGTTTTCCACTATTAATTAAAAAATATATTATCAATTTATTTATATTTTTATGATATATTAGGTTATTCTATATTAAAAAATTAAAATTTTGTATAATCCATATTTATGAAATGAACAAAAATTAAGAGATATGGTGGTGATAAATCTTCTATTATAATTTCTGGTTTTTTATTTTTTTAATTTAAAAAAAATCAAAATTTAAAAAAATGACTATTAAGATACCATAAAAATTTAAATAAATAATCCTTAATGAGAAATTGAAAAACTCTTGTATTTTATGTTTATATAAATTTAGATAATTTTTCATATTCCAAATATTAATTCTCTAAAATTTATATCAATTAAATAATTGTTTTTATTCATTCCCTAAGTTATTGTCAAAAAAATTACTACCATTCCTGAGAGTTTTTCCAAAACCATTACAAAATTATTTATAATACACCATTTCTATAGATACGGGGATAATTAAACTATTGAATAATTCATTGTTTCTATTTTAAATCTATACGATTCAAATCACATTAATTTAATTAAGTCCATTATTTTTTTAAATACTAATAAATATATTGATAATCCCTTTAAATTTCATCCTCTCTTTAATCCCTTATAAACCATAAATAGTTTGATAATTTATTCACCTTAAACTTTTATTATCGACCTGTATGATAAAATTTAGTAGGATTTCATTTCTACCATGTGTGGGTGAATAATTGTTTCATAACATAGTTTGGAAGGAAGTGTATATGTATAATATGAGTGTCTGATGTTTTAAATTCTTTTAGATGAATTTATTTTAAAGAAATATTATTTTTATTTTTCTGATTGCATTATTCCTCAATATAAAAAAATAAAATCTGAAAGATAAAAATATAAAAAAAAATCTGAAAAAATGGAAGAATAGAGGAAGAATAAATCATTTTTTGACTAAATAAGCTTATGAACTGTTAAGATAAAAGTGAAAGTATGATGCTAGGAGATAAACATTATATGGGTTTGAGTAAGGAATTTTCATGAAGCTAATATTTTCTTATCATTTATTATACATAAATAAGCCATATATAACATTCAACGTTAAATTTAAATATCATTACCCACTCATCATTATCCTTAAAACTACCCTATAAAATTCCTCAGAATTAGTGTAGACTTTTTCAATATTAATATATAATTTTGATACATATAATGCCTATGGATATAATACATTCACCTGAAGAATGAGCATACCACTATTCAAAAGATCCTTCAGTGATAAGTGAGCTAAATTATAATGAGGTATGTTATAAATATACATGAATATTAATAATTGTTTCAATGATGGTAGTGAATAGGAATTAAGATTAGTAAAATTTTAACACATATGAATCGTGATATATTTATAGATTTTTAAGCTCAAATAGTTCTTTCTCTTTGACTTGGATGTTTGAATTTGGTAGGGAATTCATTTTTACTTGATTTCATTGATGATCGTTTCAATGGAATATAAATTCTAAGCATTGGGTAATTGATAGAGTTTAATTTATATATATTTTTTTGAATAATTTTATTAAAATCTCCCAATATTTAAATAAATAATGAATTTTTATTATTTAAATAATTTTAGATGTTTTGTGTGTCAATTAATATATTCATCTAATTGGAAATTTAAATGATATTATTTAGATTTTATTTTTTAATGGAAAATAAATAACCTTATTTAATAAGTAAATTGAAGTCATATATTATTGAAAATCAAATGATAAAATTGTTTTTTTGTGAATAGTTGAATCCGGCATATGGATGTCCCCACTGAAGACATGGATAAGGGTGGGAAACTCTGTTTTCTTCAATTATAAGTACAAAATCACCAACTATAATCTATTCATTAAATAAAATATCTCAAATATCAGTAAGGAATGATATAAAATTATAATGGATTCATGGATATTGTCGTTAGTGATAGAAGATATTAATGGATACAAATCATTCAACCATTATAATATAGATATATCAAAAAATTTCACAACTCTCTATTTTGGAAGAACATTGTGATGTAAGTCTATAACAAACTGTGATATGGATATTTTGTACATGGAATGATGAATGAATGGGAATGACTAGAAATAAATGAGAATGTTACTTATAAAAATTTTGTATATCATCACTTCTAACTTTTCAATGGAACTGAAATAGAGAATATCATTATTTATAATACATTATATCATAAAACCATTAAAAATCATAAACTATGATTTATCCTTTATAAAGCCTACCGGCCAAAGATCCTAATGCCTTTCAACCTTAATTTTTTACAGCTAGAATCTATTCAACATTCCAGGGGGGATAGAGATGTTGGTATACAATTGATAAACTCAAGTCACTGATGAAAAAAGAAAACAATTTGGACCACATGTGTAGCACCGCTGGTTTGAGGTATTTATCTTTCCTTATTCACTTTTATTTGTTTAAAGTGGTTGAGATATGTTGGGAAGGGGTTGGGAGAGTCCGGTATGGTTTGGAATATGTTTGGAGGCATTTTTAAGGGTGCAAGGCTTGAGCATGGTAAGGGAAAACATTGCAGGTTATCCAGGTAACCGTGTATGGGGAGACAGTGGGATTTTCGCAGTCTGTTCATGGATTTCCAATCTATGAAAGAAAACTGTGTGGGACCCCTTCTCTTGAGGTAGTGGCATCTAAATGGTTAGAGAACGGTTTTTCAAACTGTGGGGGATAACCATATGGACACTTAAAATGGGTATTTTTAAATCTATGCTTACTTAAGTTTGACCTATTTCACTCCAAACTTCCTCCCACTCAAGCCTCCAATGGTATTTTTGATTCTCAGGGGTTTTAGGGGCACTTCCACTCATTTTTAAGCGATTTAAAGGGGTTTGAAGGTGGTTTCTCCTAGGTAAGTATCTTCTCTTGGTTTATCTTTAGTTTTCTATATATCTACTCTTCCCTCTATCTCGGTTTTCTAGATCTACATCCTTTTTGTGTAGATATAGAGATTTTTAGCCAATAGTGATTATTTTAGGGCATGTTTATGATAGGTAAGAAGATCTAAGGTGGTTTCGGTGGTGCATTCGCCGGATTTGTGGCGCGGTTTCTTGTGGGTTGACTTCATCGAAACCCAAAAGGCAGGTGTCTTCTCTATTGACTCCACTTGATTAAAATAGTTTGTTTCATTGCAATTAATTCGTTTTTCTGGAAATTAATTGTGAATATGATGTGCTAGATCTTGGTGGGAAACCCATTTGGTGAAGATTTGTATATTTTTGGGTGAAATGGGATATGTTTGAAAGAAGTGTTATATTTTGTGATTTTAAACTATTTATTTTAAGTTTTTTTTCTTAGTTTGTATTATGAAAATGGTTTGTGAAAATGGTTCTCAATAAAAATGTGGTTTTATTGGAATGCGATGTGGCATGGAAAATGGTAGAAGTTGTATTCCATAATGGGTGATTTATTGAAGTAAATTGGAATGTTTTGGAAATGGTTGTGTGATTATTATGTGTCCTTGGTGATTTATGCTTGTTGGTTGATTAAGTGTTATAGATTCTGTTGATTTTCTGGAATTGGGTGGAATGTATCACTATAAATGGTAATGGTTAGTTGATGTAAGAGAAACCATTATAGATAGTGGTTGGGAAGTACCAGTAGTTGGAAATGTAGTAAACGGGGTGGATGGAAGATCCACGGTTTTGGTTTCCTTATTGTGTGTTGCTTTTCAAGATGGAATTTGTTGGGATAATGTGTGATGGTGCTATGGATTATGGAATATTTTTGGATTTCCCCTGTTTGAAATGGAATGTAAGGGTATGTTTGGATTGGGTAAATGGTTGCACTGTTTAATGTTTTATATAAACTTATTTATATAAATGTGATAAAGGTTCTTTCCTAGTGGCGTGGGTAGGGAGGTCATTTGGGAAAATCATACCGAGTATTATTACTCACCCTTGATTTTGCACATGGGTTCTTTTGCTGACATTGTATTCTAGGACACAGGTAAGGGAATATCATCTCATTTTTCTAGAGGTTCAACATCATTCTTTGGTGATGTTTTTGTTCTTGGAGCATATAGCTTGGTGTGGATATTTGGATGGTGTCCTAGTTCTTTTTGGTCTTGTTGTGTAGTCTTCTTTATTCTAATCTAATATTTTTTTTGGTTATATTGGAATTTGACAATTTTAATGGAATATATTTTTTAATATTAGTAATGTATGGGTTATGTTTTTTTCCATGTATCTTGTATCCTTGTTGGTAATGGAATATTTGGTTGGTTGATTTTATCGTAAGGGAAAATCATTCCCCAATGATTATTGAAGCCTTGCCATTTTTTGCTACCCTTTGGTGCCCTGGGAACATTGCTTGAGGACAAGTAGCATTCCTCTTTCCTCTCGATCTAATGGGATGGGGCGGGATGTTAAAAGTGGTATCAGTTTGTTCAGTCCTTGGCATTCAAGTTAGAGAAGTTGTTTGTTCCTTTGGCTTTGATTATTGGTCTAGGTGTTTCCATTCATTCTAGGCCTATTCTATGAGTCAGGATGGTATTAAGGCATTGGATTTTTGGAAATTGTAATTTATAGAATAAAATGACGTAGCTAACCCTTTTATAATAAACTTCATGTAACCAGGGATTTGGGTACATAAGTTTTTGGAGACACTTATAAGCATTAGTAATCTCACTGTCGTGGGCATAGCCAATGAGATCAACATGACATGCATGGTAGAAATAACTTCCCAATAAGATGCATATTTCATGGGGGTATAATGATTTATGGTGTGATTTGAATATGTGTATTTTGAAAAATCTGAATTGGGTTTCAAAACATAAGGATTTGAAGTATGGAAACTTGTTGTATTATGAAAATGCGTCGATTTTGAAAACATTGTGGATTTTTCTGAATAGTGAAACATGGGAAATGTGAACTTTTGGAAATCCTGTTTGTGATAAATGTTATGTATTGAATTTGAAAAAAAAATTACCTTTTTCTTGTGGGAGTGGTACCTATGGTTGGTTTTTTATTGATAGAAATAGCATCAGGTATCATAGAGACCAACCGAAGGAAGATGCTGAAAATGTCATCGCACCTAAGTCCCAAGTAAACTAGCAGCTAGTGTAGAGAATAGTACAAGCTTTATAGGTTGTAGAAATTGGGAGTAAAGCAGATGTACCAAAGCATGTGGATCATGTGGTTCTGTTTCAAAGGTAGAATCCACCTATTTTAGGGGTGATTCATAGCCAAAAATGGCTGAAGCATGCCTAAATGAAATGAATAGGATATTTGAATTCAAGGGAACATAGATAGATTTTACAGTGATGTTAGCCACATAAATTTTGGAAGATATTTCCCTTAATTGGTGGGTGTTGATGGTATAATCTAATATAAACCAAGGTGAGACATGGTAGGGTTTTGAAGGAGTCATTTAATAAACAATTATACCCTCATACATTTGGAACTCAGCATACAATGGATTTATTTAGTTTGAAGAAAGGGAACATGGCAGTAATGGAATATGTGGATATGATTATGAACTTAGTGTGGTTAGAAAACAAGGAAATGGGTAGTATATCATTGAACGCACGAATTTTTGAAGGTGGGTTGAGGTAGAAAATTCATTCCAGGATTGTAGTGCTGTGTATAAATGATTACATGGAAACTTTGAATAGTGCAATGGTGGATGAGCAGGATATTTTGGGGGATACTGCTGGAGAAATTATGTTGGTACCCATTGGGAATAGTGGGAACTCAAACATTGGGTTCAAGAAGAAGAGGGAAACTTATTTCTAGGGTGGGAGTATGGCTCAGAATCTGAGGGAAGGATTGGTGAATCTTCCTCTGAAGCCTCAGAGTAAGCTAGGTTGTTTCCAGTGTGGCTTTATTGGAACAACAAATGGGATTGTATGGAACAACCTTGATCATGTCATAACTATAAGTATATGGGTAATCTTCAATAGTATTTCCATAATGCTCTGAGTTCAGGTGCTTGTGACACTCCTTAGAGGTCATAGGCATCCTATGCCTTGACAGGACAGGGGTAGAAGCATATTCCTCATCAGGAGAGCTGAGTCATTCATGGTGATTCTACCAATACCATGAAACCTATGTAGGGTAATAAAGAGCAGAGCAAGGAAATAATGTAGTTTTTTGGAGATGAACAGGTAGTGATGGAAGATCATTCGGGACCATCCATGGTGTGTGGTATGGTTTTTTTTTAAATTCCACATTGATGAAAGATTTACTTGATATGGGTGCTTCACATTCTTTTAGTGCTTCCCATACTGTTAGTTTATAGGTTTTTCATATGAAAATGATGCCATTTGTTTTGAAACTACAAACTATTATGGGTAAAAGATATTGTTGATCTTTCCTTTGTACATCTTGTTGCTTTGTGGATGAAATTGAATTTATGTTCTATTTCTCATTGCATGAGATGGATGCTTATGATATAATCCTAGGAAAGTATTGGTTGACAATTTTTAGGGCCAACATCAATTTATATGGTTGAATGGTTAGTTTTACGATGGAGGATGGAGTTGAACATCGCTTTAGTGGGGAGAAGAAAGAAAATCTGGGTGCAACAGAATTGTTGGCACCAGATCTTGGAACAATATCATATCAATTAGAAACATTTTCATTGGAATCAAAGGAAGCATTTGAGAAAAGAGGTTTCCTGCCATTGATGATCATTTTATAGATGTATTTACTGAATAATTCTTACGATTTTCACCTGTTAGAGAAGTGGAGATTACGATTCTTCTCCTTCCAAAGATCATCCCTATCTCACTTATGTCTTACCAAATAGAACCATCAGAATTATGAGAATTAATGATGTCGTTGGAGGAGCAAGAAAACAAAGTGTTAACCTGTCTTAGCATGTCTCTATGGTAACTGGTGGTTTTTTTGTTAAAAAAGTTGACGGAACTATGTGGCTTTGTCTTGATTATCATAGAATTAATCAAGTTGAAACAAAGAACTGATATCCACTTCCACACATTGATCATTTTTTGGCCAGTTTAGGAGAGATAAGTGGTTCTCCAAGATTGACTTGAGGTCAGGATATCATCAATAGCATGTATGTAAGGAGGATATCCCCAAAACAGATTTCATAAGTATATATGGCCATTATGAGTATGTGGTTAGGCCCTTTGGTCTAACAAATGCACAAGTAGTGTTCATGGAATTGATTAATCAACTATTTCTGAGATATATAGATTCTTTTGTGGTTGTATTTGTCGATGATATACTGTTGTATTCTAGGAAAAGGGTAGATCAGGGCAACACTTGGTGATGGTGTTGGGGGTTTTGAGGGATCATCAGTTGTATGCCAAATTGTCAAAGAGTAACTTTTTCATACAGGAGTCTCATTTCCTTGGCCTCATTATTACTAATAAAGGTATTATAGTTGATCTATACAATATAATGGATGTTATCTCCTAGAAATCACCAAATAACCTTTTAAAAATATGGATCTTCCTTGGTCTAGCTGGCTAATATCAGCATTTTGTTCATGATTTCTTGCATTTTTTCACACCAATGATAGCTTTAACAAGGAATAATATCTCATTTAAATGGGATGATAAGTGTGAGAAATTCTTTGATGATTTAGATTTTTTCCTTACTGGAGTTCCAATCATGGTTTTTTAGATCTAGGGAAAGGGTATGTGGTTTATTGTGACACATTAGGATCAGTATTGGCATGTGTTCTCATGAAAAGAGATCTTGAGGTTTCATATGGCTCATGCAAGTTGATGTGTAATGATAAGAACATCCCAACACGTGATTTGGAGTTGGCTATAGTGGTTCCTGCCCTGAAAATGTGGCTTCATTATCTCATTGGTGAGAAATTCATAATATTTACTGACCATAAGAGATTAAAGAATATTTTATCACATATAGATTTGAACTTGAGGTAAAAGAGATGGATAGAGTATCTCCAGATGTTTGATTTTGACTTGATGTACACATCGTGTATGTGAAACATAGTGAAGGATGTACTAAGTCATAAATCATATGCTCAGGTGGTAAAAAAAAACATCAGATAAGTGGAAGTTGATCTCTGTCAAAGCCGACATGTTGTAGGAATGTGAGGACCCGGGTGGCCAAAGTGGTTTTCTGTCTAATTTCCTTGGTTCATGACATGGATATTTTTGTTAAAGAGGCACAATCATATGATTCATAATGTATGCAAATGAGGTCAAAACTCCATTGTTGGGAGACTTTTGTGAGGTGGGAACTAAATGAGAATTCAATCCTGTGTTTTTAAAATTATATGGTGGAATCAGTGGATTGTCAGGAGGAACTTCTCAGGGCCTATCATCATTTCAAGTGAGATGTCCATCCTGGAATTCAGAATATGTGTAATGCATTGGATGTGAAGGTTTGGTGGGATGGTATGAAAAAGGGATGTGGTCAAGTTTGTCTCTAGATGCATGAATTATCTGTATGTCAAGGAAGATCGTCAATGGTCATTAGGAATGTTCCAATATTTTCCTATTCCAATTTAGAAGTCGGAGAAAATAGAGAATGATTTTTTGACAGGTCGTTCAAGAACATTCATGAAGCACAATTCCATATGGGTGATTATGGATCGACTCACAATGATGGCCCATTTCATTCCGATTCGTAAATCATATACAGTGGGGGATCTAACCAAAATCTATATCTAATAAGTGTTAAATATTCATGGTGTTCGAATTTCGATTGTATCATATAGAGATCTAAGGTTCACATCTTGTTTTTGGGAATCCTTACAGCATTCCCTTGGGACACATTTGACGATGAGCAGGGCGTATCATCATGAGATTGATGGATAATCTGAGAGGATGATGCAAACCTTAGAGGATATTCTAAGGGCTTGTGTGATGGATATTGTTGGTTCATGGGAGTATCACTTAACTTTGATGGATTTCACCTATAATAAAAGTTATCTGGATTCAATACACATGGCTCTGCTTGAGGCATTGTATGGGTGTTTGTGTCATTCTCCACTACACTGGGTGGAAACATGTGAGACATCAATGATCGGACTGAGACTTGTCCAAGAGACTAAAGAGAAGATAAATTTTATTAGAAATGTGTTGGAGACAGCTCAATGTCATCAGAAATCATACACGGAAAATCGTCAATGACCGTTGTCATTCGAGGTGGGTTATCATGTTTTTTTAGAATTTATCCTATATTAGGACATTGTCATTTTGGGAAGAACTGTATGATATATCTAAGGTATATTGGGCCTTTTGAGATACTTGAGAAGATTGGAGAGGTGGCGTATCATTTGAATTTTCCACCATAGTTTTTTGTGATGTACAATGTGTTTCATATGTCGCAATTGAAAAAGTATCATCTAGATTGTGACCATGTGATTTAATTGAGATCATTTTAATGTTGAACCATGTGATTATTTGGTGAAAATTCTAGGGTGGATTATGGATAAGAAAAAAAATTCCTTTAATAGAAAAAATCATTGGTTTAGTTCTTGTTTTGTGAAATCGTTGTCAGATTTAGGAGGAGACATGGGAGTAGGAGAAATAGATGGACAGGTAATGCCTGAGCTCTTTCGGCAAATATATGGTTCCCTACTTTCTAAGGAAGTAAAGTCCAATGGTGGGGAGAATTTAGAAATATAATTTTTGAGGTATATAGGATTTTTATGCCTTTTGATGTTTTTAATGTAATTGGGATTATTTGGGAAGAGGATGGGAGATTTTGGAATGGTTTTTAATAAGTTTGGAGGCTTTTCTATGGATGCATTGTTTGAGAATGGTTAGAGAAAATCATGCAAGTTCTCCAGGTAACCATGTAGAGGGAGACTGTGGTCTTTGTGTGGTCTATGAATGGTTTTTGAAACCGTGCAACACAACTATATGGGACACCTTATCTTGAGGCAGTGTCGTTCAGATTTTCAGTGTATAGTTTTCCAAACTATGTGGGCTAACTGTTCGGGCACATAAAAAGGGAATTTTTAAATCTAGGATCACTCTTTCTTCACCTATTTCACTCCAAAATTCCTCCCACGTGATCCTCAATTGGGATTTTTGGTTATAATGTGTTTAGGGGCTCTCCCAGTCATTTTGGAAGCAATTCTAAGGGGTTTCAAGGTGGTTTGAAGTTGTTTTTTCCTGAGTAAGTCTATTCTCTTGGTTTCCCTTTTGTTTTCTCTAGATTTACTCTTCCCTCTATCATGGTTTTCTATATTTAGATATTATGTGTGTGTGTAGGGTTTTTTATCCTAAAGTTAAGATTTTATGGTTTTTGATGATAGGTAATATGATCTAGATTGGTTTCGGTGGTGCATTGGCCAAATTTGTGGTCTGGTTTCTTGTGGGTCAATTTTTCTGGAACCCTAAAAGTAGGTGGCTTATCACTTGACTCAACTTGGTTAGAACTAGTGTTTTTTGTTTCAATGATTTTTTTTCATGAAATTAATTGTGAATATTGTCTGTGATATCTTGGTGGGAAACACATTTGGTGAAGATTTGAGGATTTTTGGGTGAAATGGGATATTGTTGAAAGAGGGGTTTTGTTGTGTGATTTTAAAATATAGATTTAAAAAATCTGGGTTTGCCTTATGAAGATAGTTTTTGAAAATGGATTTCAATAAATAAAAATTGGTTTTATTAGAATGAGATGTGGTATTTAAGATTTTAGAAGATTCCTTCAACAAATGGGTGATTTATTAAATTGAATTGGCATGTGTTGGAAATGGTTGTGTGTTTATTGTGGGTCCTTGGTGCATTATGCTTGTTGGTTGATTAAGTCTTAAGGATTGTGTTGATTGTGTGTAAGTGGTTGAGAAGTCTCACTATAAAATTTTGTGTATAGTGTATGGAAGATCCACCATTAAGGATTGTGGCTAGTAATAACCACTAGATGGAAATGTAGTGAATGGGTTGGATGGAAGTTCAAACGTTTTGGTTGACTTTTTGTGTGCTTCTTTACAAGATGGAATTTTTTGGGAAAATATGTGATGGTGATATGTCCTATGGAATTTTTATGGATTTTCCTTATTTTGAATTGCTTGGTAAGGGTATGTTTGTCTTGTGTTAATGGATTCACTATTTAATTTTTTATATAATCATCTTTATATAAATTTGATAATAGTTATTTCCTAGTGATGTGTGTAGGAAATTCATTTTGGAAAATCCAACTGAGTATTATTACTCACCCCTCCTTTGGCACATGGGTTCTTTTGTAGACGTTGTATTCTGGGACATAGGTAAGTGTATAGAATCTCATTTTGCAAGCAGTTTGACAAGATCATTGGTGATATTGTGGGTCTTGGAGACTTAATCCTGGCGTGGAGCTATAGATGGTGTTTTAGTTATTTTGTGTCTTGTTGTGGTGCCTTCTTCTGGGTACTTTGATATTTGGTTTGGTTATATTGGCATTTGTGAATTTTTATGGAATAGTTGGTTGACAATTGTTATGTATGGGTTGGGTTGTTTTGTTTATATTCGTCATTTATCTTTTTTGGTAATGGAATATTTGGTTGGTTTGTTTTATCTTAAGGAAAAATTGTTCCCAAATTATTTCTGAAGCCTTTAGAATTTTTTTCCAGCCTTTGGCACCCTGGGAACATTACTTAAGGCCAAGTAACATTCCACGACCCTCTCAAAAAAATGGGATTGGGAATGATGTTAAAACATGAAAAGTTCTAGGAGGCACACCAATTCTCTTTATGGAATTCAACCAAATTGGATAAACATTCTAAAAATAATTAAAGATAAAAATTATGAAAAGAATGAGTACATGTCATATATAATGCGTATAAAATCATGTTACTAGTAGAAGAGGTACACAGTAAGGGAAGTGTACTTGGAAAGAGATTCTTGAATGTTTAATAATACATGTAGAGAAATCATAAGTCTCTCAATCACACATGGAATAACATTAATGGTATTTTAAATAACTCACGCATGTTGTTGTGTTTTCTTTAAAAATAGGAATAGAAGATTATGAGAAACCAATTCCCATATAAGGAATAGTTTTAGGATTTTATATTTTTTTAATTTAATTATTTATATTATTTCCTACTCCTATGCTCTATAACTCCAAAAAAATTGATCACTAACCCCTATGGTTTGATTCAAGGCGTAAGAACTAAATTTTTCTCTATGTTCTTAATTATATCATTATAATGTATCTTGTTTTATCTTTTCAGTATAGAAATTAACATATGTTAGTTTGTGTAAGGGGTTGGTAAATTTATAACATAAATTTTCATTATACTACTACCTTTATTATTTCAATGTAATCATGATTACATGTTTTCTTCCCCTGGATCATTCTTCATCAGATGGAGTTGATTGACAAAATGGATGAGTGGTGTGGAATTATGTCCATGTGTTCTTAGGTGTTGATCAAGCTCTATTTTTTGAATTTTTAGGGATCATAAAATAATATTATAAGTATAATAAATCCCATTATTGTGATATATAATCTATATAATAAACATTAAATATAACCTATGAAAATATGGATGTGTAAATATATGTTAAAAATCTCCATATTTAATCATTAATAGAGTATTATTAATGAATATCACAAGATATACAGATAAAATTATCCTATCTTTAAAGGTATTATATTTTTAAAAGGATCCCAAAACATTTCTTGGGGATCCATAAACACATAAGGGGTGTTAGTTCCTTCACCTGCTAATAAACTATATTTTAGGAGGAAGATAAAATCAAAAGAATTTTATTTAATATCAAATAACTATATTGAGGTATATCATCAATTTATATTGTCATCCTTGATGTGTTTCTTTTAATTAACTGTTTCATCAGTATTCAACACATTGGAATACATTTATTCCCATTGGACTTATTAATTGATATCCTTAAATGAATACAATCCATTTAATCGAAACATTGTGGATTCCACTTAATTCATTCATAATGTATTATAAATAATTAAACCTCATGGGAAGATACATGAACCAAAATTTATTTCATTAACAAGCATTATTAGTACATATACAAAATATCTCACATTTACTGAAATCTAAAATTGAATTTATACAAAACCTCATAACTCTTTTTGAATCCATAAAAACTCCATTTAGATACAGTTTTTACATACTCTCTTTAATTTGGAATAAAAACATTATCTTTAAAATAATCCTTATCAGGAGGCCTGAGTATGTGACCGTACAAGATTTAGTATCTTTGAAAAGAAACATGAATTCCCTATTTCATTAATGTAAAAAAAAGTGGCCTCTGGAAAAGAATTAGTGCAACTGAAGCTTCTAAGTGATTTGGTGTGATCTATATCATACATATGCATATCTCTATATAAACATGTCCACCAAAAGATAAACCACAAAAAACATATCTATAATTATATAATCTCTATGAACATGACATTGCGTGACCAATATTCATAGAACAGTGTCAATATAGACTATTTCATCTCATATTTTCATGATTCTCTGGGAAAGACTGGAAAAATTGATGAAAAATAACATTCCATTCATCAAATATATAAGTACATCACATACCCCACATCAAAATAACTAATCACGTCATATATGATTTATTTAAGAATGAAAATTAATTTCCTTATTATAATTAAATCAAGGTCCATATGTATTAACTCATTATACAAGTTGGTATATCCCATCATGGTTGCACTCCAACTGGCAGCATAATCAATAACAAACACAACAACCCCCATATTAGATAAGTAAATATGTTGAGTTATGAAGGTAAGGTGTAAAATTGTAATGTATATCAAGATAGTTATCTCACCAACATCAAGTAATGGGTATTAATTATAGCCATAAAACCTTAATTATATTGATGAATATATGAAATTTCATGAGATATACTTTTGAATGTTAATCTAAGTAATAATTATCTACTTATTACCTCATGAATATATTCTTTTTATCTCATAAATAAAACTTTTTATTGAGTATAAGTTTCTATTAATGATATAATATAATTTTTGTAATATCCTTGAATCCAGTAACATGGATCCAGTGTTTTACTTTATTACATCAGCATAAGATACAAGGAAATGAATCTTGAAAGACTGAATAGTATTGTAGTATTAGTAAACTAGACACATACATGATTCCCATATAACATTTTCAAAAAAGATAAAATAATTTTTTCTTGAAAATATCATTATTCCCTCTAGCTTATCCATTCTCATTACACTTCTTGAATTCTTAGTAATGGAAAAAATATAGTAGTGAGATTAAATTTATGGAAGGGGTTAAGTATAGTGGAAGCTAACATAAATCAATAATCATAATCATAGAATGGTAACTTACTGAACACACATGTCATTTAAATAATTTTACATCCATAGTCAATATGAAAAGTTAAATAAATAAAAACACATTCCATTTAATCAATAACATGACTATCAAAATAGGATTAGGCCTAATCAATATTAAAATGTAAATAACTGAAAACACATTACATTATATAAAAAAACTGAGACTGAAATGAATCCAAAGATAATATCATAAAAAATGTCTCATGTATACTAATAAATGAATTATCAATGAATTAAGTTCATAATTATTATAAGTTGT
Source organism: Viscum album (assembly GCA_963277665.1). Lineage (NCBI taxonomy): Eukaryota > Viridiplantae > Streptophyta > Magnoliopsida > Santalales > Viscaceae > Viscum > Viscum album. The sequence continues at coordinate 479,608,868 of OY728133.1, read as the reverse complement.
GATCTCAATCATCATGATACCTCTACAATTTGGGCATTATCAAGATATTTTAAAACTAATGTGTGGGAATACACCTGAACCCATTTAACTAAGGCTAGCCAACAAATTCATCGCATGAGACTACTAATTCATCAAGGGGATATCTATAACCGATCCGCACGCATATCTTCGAGTCCAAACCATTCCTCATATGTCAAATAATCTATTTAATTCGTGAAAAATATGTCTTATAATCAAATACTTGTATTTAGTAAAGGATGCAGGTTTATCAATATTTACTCAATAAATAAAATAAAATTAAAAGTAAAATATCATACCTTAAATGATATAAAAATTAATAAATAATTATATACATGATAAATATAATGGATGTTAAGTGGAAATTTAATTTCCAATGATTATACAAAAATGAATATTTCAATGAATAGTTAATAAAGAATCAAATGAATCAAGAGAGTGAATATCAATACATTCCTTGGTAATAAAATAATAAACTATTAATAGAAATAATAAATATGGTATAAAAACAACATATCCCTCATGGATTATAAGTAAATTAAATGGTCATTTTTTTAACTAATAGAAATACCAAAAAAATATTTTCAAAAACATTTTTGAGGAAAACTTTATTTTAATTTTGAAAATTACTTTTCAAAACTAAAAATTTGCAAAATTTTTGGAAATAAAATCTTTCTAAATTAATAACTTATACATATAATGGAATATTTATTGAAATGAGAGTTTATGTCTGTAGTAAATTTTTTATGTGTCATATAAGTTAAAAAACCATTCGTTTCACACAATTGTAAAATGGGTAAAAAGATCCTTTTTCAGAAAGAAACAAGAAGATTACATTCAAACCATTATATAAAATTAAAACACAGGTAAAAATTCCTTTAATAAATTATTTTTAAAATATTTAAATATTTTTGAAAACCTTTCCTAAAAATACGTATTTGGAAAAAAAGGTATTTTCAACCGAAGACAGAAAGGAAGTCACATTTTATTAAAAACAATATAAACTAATTTAAGTGCCAAAGAGTGGAAAAATTATATAATTACATGAAAAATCATTAATAACTATAGAGAAGTAAAACTAAATGGGTTTATTATCAAATTATTAAATAATTTTCTTCAATGTAAATTCAAGAATAAGTAATACTGATCCAAATGTAATAAGTAAATAAACCCTTATACATATCAAAACATTGATGTGGGAATTAACAAAAAAATTATGTGTGAAATATTCAAATCCACATAAAAAAGTGTAAATACAACAATTTACTGTCAAAGATTATTACATACATAATTTTAAAAAATTAAGGACAATGAAGAAGTAAAATAACCCAATAAAAAGATATTAAATTTTTAAATTATGTACCACATGGAACCATTTATGTCAAAATACATTTAGATGAAATAATTAAAATGGAAACATAAAATAAAACAATTTTTTAATTAATCATGATATTAAATTTCAAAGGGGATGTATATATACCATATAAAATAAATTAGTATCACAACATTAGAATATTTCTCAATAAAATGAAATTGTGATGAAATCCCTTACCTCAGAAATCATTTTGGTTCAACATGATTTAAAAAAAATTTAATGGATTTATTAAGGTAATTAATTTATATTATTACAATATTCATATTTATACTATCATATAGGATCCTCTTATAATATTTTATTATCCATTAGTTAATGATAATTAATTATTTTCATTGTTTCAGGTGTCAATTTCCTTAATTTCTCATCCGTGTTTTTTCATGAAAGTTATCGTTCTACTGTATAGTATATATATATTATCTAAATAATTATATTAATATAACATATATCATATTCACTCAATATATTCATTTTTAGAATCATTTTTTAATGTTGTACATGGAAAAATAATCGCATCTCTTCATGGAGATTGTAGGACATATCTATCCACGAGCCACCATATCATTCCAATAATGAGTGAAAGGATAAGGAATTGGGTGATAAATTAATCATATAGAAAAAAAATTCATTTTATATGTATAAAATATATTAATTAAATATATCTTTACTACTTTCCATGTAAATCATAAGTTAAAAATGATTCGCATCGCTTTGTGAGGCGGTAGTCCTCCGTACACATGAGTGAGGTTATCATATTCTAAATAGAAAATTAGAAGTTATATGTGACAATATAATTAAAAATACATAATAATCTAATAAATATAATATAAATGTGATAAAAATATCAATATATCCATCCTTTATAAGTGGTTATGGAAAATGAATTGCATCAGTTCGTGAGGCGGTACTCTGCCATACATATGATCAATGGGTTCATTTCACATTTTAGGGAAGAGGGGATTGACATAAGTTATTACATTAACATAATAAAAACTATGTATATGGTAGATAATTGTGTTATTATATTATCATGATTTAATAATATTTTAAATAGTTGTAGTAATAAATAAAATAAAAATTCTCATTTAAAATTGTTACCCATTCTTCAAGGAACTTCTTTTCGTACTCACCAAAATCATTATTAGGATTTATTTATGATAAAACCAAGGGCCCTAGGATGTTTTATATTGAAAAAGTAAGTTATTTTGTTAGGTATATGTCGAATAAAATTTCATTGAATGTGTGAAGAGTAGAGGATCAAGGGTGGCCTTTTATAAATGGGGGAGAGGATACACATTGATTTTTTTGAAATATTGAATTAAAAAAACATTTTTCACATTGGAGAAGACTCTAAAATGGGTAATAATATACCTTTATAGGTTATCAGGTAGATATATTTCCATTCAATTCATTTTGGTTAAGCTGGTTGTCACGAACCATGTTGGGTCTCCATCCAACTGGCACACGAACCTGTCCATATCAAGGCCCGAAGGGAATTCCCAATCACCGTGGGATGGAAAAAGTTCCGAGAATCATATATAAAGGTTTTGGAATGATTTAACAGAGTTTATAAATATAAAACAACCAATAATAATAAATGAACCAAATCTAAAAATCACATTTTATCAAACCATAAACAAAAATCAGAATTGAATTAAATTGTTCTAAAATAAACCCCAAGAGGGGCACAACTAAAAAATAATAGAAAGTCTAACTCAAAAACCACCACATGGAATGGGGGAATATACCTTAATCAATCTACACCACACCACACCATGGAATAAAGCTAACAACCTGAACCACCATCACCAAATACCTTTCTCTTACCTATGTCAAACAATAAAATATCTAATTACACCCAAAGGTGTAAGTAGGGTGTGAGCCTAATCCTAATATGATGACACCCAAGAAAACATTCCTTGTTATAAACATTAGAAGATCAAAATATTTCAATTTTTCATAAATAGAAAATGCTCATAACAATTCTAAAGAGATGCAACTTGAAATAAAAATAGATTTCAAGAGGAAAACATTAAAAAATGAAACATTTCAAATAAAAAACACATTTTTTTGAAATTACCAACAAAACCCACTATATGCTGATGGTAAGTAAAATATAATCAATGATCACTAGTCGTGAGAAATACCCTTATGCACTAGCTAATAATGGGACACTAGGTACATTGTATCTCGGTGAAATGTGACATAATAACCTCAACGAACTAAATTCTCATGCCTGATCTGCTAGTATGGAACACACCAATAACCTAATGGTTTCCAATAAATCATCATTATTTAGATAGTGTTTTCATTGTCAATATTTCTAAGTGAAACTAATAAAATGCCACTTTAAAATTACTAGAATACTATTCTTAGTCCTCCCACCTAGATACACGGGCTTCCCATTTGTGCTCAATAATGTTACACATGTTATAAAATTCTATTTTCACATCAAAAGTCAATTTCTAAATCATACACACACAAAACTGTAATTACATGTACATTAGTGAACAATATTCCCTTTCTTTTAATGTCTTATGGATATAAAAAACACATGCACTTTTTTTTGAGTTTAAATAACCGTTAAATATCATTACCATTGATAATATAGTTTGTGAACAGTGATCACTTGACTAGTATATATATAGGGTTTTAACAAATCCTTTTGACACAGACAAAGGATGTTATGGCCTCGGATAGTAGGAGTGTTCACTTTGAAGCCCATTTATAAGTATATGGCCTTAATAAATTACATAATATTTAATTAAATTAATAATTCACATTTCGGATATTTTCAGGTTTAGAGTTTTAGAGAATTATAACATAACTATTACATCTCAAAAGATTACAATGTTTACACTTCTACTTAGTTCCCATTTCTTTCATAAAAGAAAAACTCTTGAAAAAAAGAGTTATGTCAAGTCCCATGTTTTAGATAGCATGACTTTTGCTTGATCCAATCCTTGCCCCTATTCATCTTTAAGTCCTCTAAAAAGCATTTCAAAACTTGGGAATAGCATAAAAAGCTCAGTAAGGGTTATAAAACAATGAAAGAAAACATTAGTTCATAAATACATAAAAAACATAAACGCTTTTACTTACCTCCGGAAATCATAAGATTTATGAATAACACATATAAATCATAAATCATAATGGTAACCGGTGGCATCAATAACATACTTACATTGTAGCTATCACAGCGACATAGAGAGTTACTTTGGAATACTCATTATAGTATATTCCCTAAATCTCTTAGCTGAAACATTCACGATTACCTCTATCATGTTACCCAATGTATTGTAGAGCTATCTCAGGCTCACTCGCCCTAGGTTTATCACGAAACCACCTATATACGTAAATAATTCCCAAGAACTATAACATGATCATAACACATAACATAACCATAAAGGAAATAGAGCATTTCCACATTGGAATAACAATATAACATTTCAATATATAAACGTATCAAAACCACTATAAAAACTATATTAAATTCAAAAAATACATAAAATAGTATATGGTATTTATTTTCCTTTTAAAAAAATTTACATCTTGTTAAGGAAGTCAATGATCAAATAATACTTTCAGCGGTGGAAAGGTCGTTGCCACTGCTTACGTTAAAAAGAAACATTCGTTTTTGTGTAGTTTAGTAAAACAGTTCATAGAAAAAGATTACCTTTGAATGAAATGAAAAGTCAAAGGTTTTTATACAACGTATAAATGAATGTCGTGTATTAGAACAAAATATGCCTCAATGAAAGCATATTGAGACGTAGTCCCTTACCTCATGTCCGACTAGACTTAATCGATCTTTAATCTCCTAAATAATAAAATAAAGTTATTTTTTACTTGATTAAGAACCTTTTTGAAGTTTTTTATTCCTTTTATATCACTTATTACCAATTTATAAACATTATGTAATCATTTAAGTTAATAACATTTTCTTTGTCGATATTTGGTACTTGAGTCAATAATGAACACCATATATTTAAAAGTTATCCATGTGGTCAATAGTCCTGTATATATAGAATGATATTCATTATATAGATATCATATATATCATATATATCATATATATCATATATATCATATATATCCAGTGTCATGACCCCCTCCCCACAAAGTGTAACCCTCCTGGGCCGACAATGTGAGAAGGAAGATAATGACCCCCGAGTCCCGCCTCTAGTAGGCCCCGGGTTAGAGACTAGCACTGAGGGTATAGTAAACACACAAAAGGGAGGCATTACCCTCTAAGAGAACACATGCAGAAGAGAGAGATAAGATAGACACCAATCAACTCCAACTCAGAAATGAAATATAAAAGAAAACCAATTACATATATGAAATGTCATCAAAAAGTACTACAACTGAAAGGGGAAACTAAAAGTACCCAAAAGAAAGTAAAACGGTAGCGACCACAAGCTCGAACAGCTCCTCCTCCAACCACAAGCTAGCTGTAACCAGCTTGATCTCCAACCTGCTCTAAGGGACCTGAAAAAAATTTTATATATACATAGGGTGAGTATAACAGTATACTCAGTAGGATACTCCCCAAGCCTTTCATGAAAAAGTAAAGAAATCATGCTAAAGCCCAGTGAACAACAAGTGAACCTAACTCATAACCTAAACAGGTATACTAAGTTCCCATCCTCACCATGGATACTCTCCCCAAGTAACGCATACAAGAATATAGCATATAATAATTATTATCAAGGGTACCCCGCTACTACTTCCCCACTGGTTTTCTGCATTGCCCCAATGACATACGTCATGTGCATCTCTCTCTAAAGGCTTGCCCGCAGACACCTCGACTAAGCTCCACAATCTGCACCTCATGCACCACAAAGGCTTGCACGCAGACACCTGGGCGAAGCACCACACCATCCTCCCAACCAAAAGTAACCAGGTATGTTCCGGGAGCCACCACAGCCTACATAACATGTATCATACATCAGGTATTATACCTCAAGCCATTATAGCCCATACACTGAGTAGGGATCCTCAAGCCATCACAACCTATACACGTTACACCTATAGTAGTCCATAGGATACTATATCCAGAATATATGTGTGTGAAATAACCACAAGCCATTACAGCCCTCTACACACATATATGGGGAAACTAACTCTTGTGCATGTTGGAACATGTATCTACCAAGAGAAGAGAGCGGGGCCAAAGGGGGTAGTCATCCATTCGACCTCCCATCAGAATGTTGGGGAAAACACCCCACTGGGGCTCAGAATCCCCGGGGTGTCATTTGACCTTACCGACAGGGTGAACTAGCGTATAAAAACACAAAGAGTACAGAATATATATATAACTCACATCAGCACTATGGGAATTACCTAGCCTTAGATACAACTGCAGCTAATGTCTCTCAGACTCCAAGATGCTACTTCTAAGACTAGGTATCCTATAAGCACACAAACATTTGAAGAGATTTATTATATTACTCCATTCTCATTTTATCAGTTCCACTGTACATTAATTAATTCTTTAAACATTAATTAACCATGAACAATTCCACATTAAACTAAATTGGCATCACATTCAAAATCATCTGCTCCTTTTAATATTTACATCACCTTTAGATTACAGTATCTCCATCCTCATGGATTATCACCATTTAATCGAACTTTCATTACAGAATTACTTTACCATATTCAAAGGTATTCTAGAAAGGTATCCTATGCTACTAAACTCAAAGGGGGCTCAACACGGTGAGTAGATATACTACTCATCGAGTCTTTGCCTCATATAGCAAGAGCATAGACCCATTCTCCCTTGAGAGGCTAAACACGGAATGCACATGGCATACCCTGCGTGTTTTTTCCTCCTTAGGATGGAGGGTAAGAAAGACCAGCTTCCTTGAGCAGTGGGGAAAAGTAAAGCAGATAAAAAACCAAACCAAATCACCAACATCCAGCCATCACATTCATCCCATACCATCATCCTTAGTGTCCTCCCCGAAACCCACATGCATAAGCTGATGCATCTCGCCACCCTAGGAGTCATCCACTGCCACAACCACAAGTCCCCATGCCTCCACATATCACAACAGCCATCCAGGATCACATTACATCACAAACAGCATGAAAAAAACATCACATCAATGGGATCTTGTCCCTTTAACAATAAATAGGGTAACTCAAAAACCCCTTTAAGAAATTCTCACACAATCTGTTCTTTAATCCATATTTAATTAGAAGATTTGTTATTTGTAGGTTCCAATTACAGGATACCTAATCAGTAACCTATCATAATTAGATAACCATGCTTAATTCCCTAATTTGATTAACCTCAAATTAGAACAACTACAACAACGACGACCACGAGATTCATTTACATGCCTCTTTATCTTTATCCAATTAATTAACAATTAATTCCGGATTTACGTTCATTATCAATTTCTATCAAGAACGAAAAACTAATCAAAGAAAACATAGATATCACTCTATCTAGAAAAACATGAGGCAAACAGTTATCACGGTACAAAGGAAAAACATGAGATCAACCAATTATTTTAATCCAGTTCATGTATTTAATTACGTCAATTTCATTGTTATCCAAAGGGCTAAATCATGCTAATTCTACGATTGCACATATACAATTAGAGAAACCATGAATCCACTACCTCGAAGAGTCCTTGACGTCCTTTATCCACACAACGGGTCATAATCCTCCTCTCACGACAACTGCATCCACCAGAGGATGCCACGGTACGATAGTACCAACCAACCCCAAGAAAAACCCATTAGAATCATGGAAATTACAGAATATAATATGGAAGGGGGAAAAATAGAAGATGATCCCCAAAGGAACGACGATAAAACATACCTCATTGAAAAGATTGACCGACACAGCTCGGTTGCATCCAAAATAGAGAAGAACCAATCAGAGGATTAGGATTTGATTGTGAAACTCCTGCGGGAATGATTGAATGGTTCTAGTGTCTATTAGCTGAGAACAAGGAGGAAGAATAAGGGAGAATGATATCTCGTCCCTTTTTTAAGATTTAATGAGGCGGCAGTTTAAGATCCGGTTACTTCTCCACTAAAAACAGATCGCATTAACCCACACAGTTTGACCAAGTAAAAAAATCCTGAGCCATAAGAATAATTAATATAGGATTTATGGCATTTGAATCGGCCTTAAGAGTCCTTAAAACAAGGCTTTAAATGTATTTTACGTCAAAGGAAACGTCAAAGGGGCGAAACTGTAGGAAGCTGGAAACACTGTTCACATACTCAAAATTTGGAAAATGAAAGAAAATGTCGCCGTTAGACCTCACCGTTCTGGAAACACTGTTCAAGGCTACCGTTATAAGGTCACCATTAGAAGGTTATCGTTCTAGAAACACTGTTCAGATATACTGTTATATGGTCACCGTTATAAGGTCACCGTTTTGGAAACACTGTTCAAGTCTACCGTTATAAGGTAACCATTAGAAGGTTACTGTTCTGGAAATACTCTTCAAGTCTACTGTTAGAATTCCACGGATAGAACCTCATAGATAGAAACACTATTCAAGTCTACAGATAGAAGTCCACCGATAGAACCTCACCGATAGAAACACTTTTCACTGAACCTCACCGATAGAAACACTGTTCACCTACCGATACTATTCATAAAACTGGAAACACTATTCACAAAACTGGAAATTCGGCAAAGTGTTGGGGATAAGTCACCTTGACCTCCCAGAACACCTCCAACCACACATTTTCACAAAGTAATGGACCAGAGAGGTCCGGTCCATTGCATTATATACCTCTCAAAACATTCTCGTCCTCGAGAATTAAAAACCAACCCAGAAGAAAAGAGGGGTCTGAACAACCACCCCATAAGATACCTCTAAGGGGAAAACCACCATGAGTTGTTCGAAAGCTGGAACAAAACTACGACATCCTAGAGTATGGGAACAAAAAATCCTTATCCAAACAATTCAATCATAACATCACATCAATGTTACTTAAATAAAACATGAAAGGTCTAACCACAAAGGAAACATCATTACCTGAAAGGAGTTAAACATTAAACAACTCTGGGTACTGAGCACGTATCTGTGAATCACACTCCCAGGTACTCTCCTCCATGCCACCGTGTGGCCACAAGACACAAACTAAAGGGATAGAATGCCCACTCAACACCTTCTCCTTGCAGTCTTGGATCTCCACAGGTCGCTTCTCAAAGGTTTCATCATCATCAATATCGATCTCTCCCCATTCAATAACATGAGATTCATCATAAAGATAACGATGGAGATGTGATACATGGAAAACATCATGTATCTGACTCATCTGAGGGGGAAGTGCTACTCGATACGCTACATCTCCAACACGAGCTAACACCTCAAAAGGCCCAACAAAACGGGGAGAAAGCTTACTTCAACGACCAAACCTTCGCTACCCACGACGGGGAGTCACCTTCAGAAACACATGATCCCCAACATTAAACTATAAGGGTCTCCTTCTTTGATCATCATATGATTTCTGAAGATCTTGCACTGTCTTCATCGTCTCACGAATCACCTGAACCATCTCTGTTGTATTCTGCACTAGTTCTGGTCTGAGAATTGCTAACTCCCCGACCCCAGTCCAGCACAACAGAGAATGGCATGGCTGGCCATACAAGGCTTCAAACGGCGTCATAATGATGGTAGAGTGAAAACTATTATTGTAAGAAAACTCTACCAAGGGTAAGTGCTTCATCCATGAACCTCCAAAATCAAGAACACAAGAGAGCAACATGTCTTCAAGAGTCTGGATGGTTTGCTCTGTCTGACCATCCGTTTGAGGATGAAAAGCAGTGATAAGGCACAGTTGAGAGCCAAAAGCATGTTGGAGACCTCTCCACATCCTGGAGGTAAAACGAGAATCTCGATCAGAAACGATCATCCTAGGTACTCCATGAAGTCTCACCACCTCCTCCAGATACTGCCTCGACAAAACATTCACTGAGCTCGACTTCTTGATCTCTATAAAGTGGGCCGATTTTGTTAAACGATCCACTACCACCCATGTAGCATCATGTACTCCTGGAGCTCGAGGTAAACCTGTAACAAATTCCATTGAGATGTCCTCCCACTTTCACTGAGGAATCTCTAATTGCTGGAGAAGACCACCAGGAACACGGTGTTCGGCCTTCACCTTCTAGTAGACTAAACATCGACACACAAACTCTGCAACTGCACACTTCAGCCCAGGCCACCAAAACTGACTCCTCAAGGATCGGTACATCTTTGTCACACCATGATGTACATCCAAGGGAGAACTATGGAACTCTCAGAGAACCGTCTCGCGCATCGCCAAGGGAACAAAAATCCTTCCATGATACAACACTCGATGTTGTTCATCCTCTGACCAACCATCAAGGGCATCACCACAAACAACTATATCTCTCCAAACTTCCACCTCTAGATCACACAATTGAGACTCTTCCACCTTCTGTATTAGGGAAAACTGGACCGTCATCTGGAAAAGACAACCTCTACCTCAGACCTATTCCATATCAAGATGCAAAGCTGACAGTTCCTCCATTACTCTCTAGGAATCACCAGATTCACGCACAAAATCATTACGTGACTTTCGGCTCAGTGCATCAGCTACAACATTCCCTTTTCTAGGTGTATACGATATTTCAAAGTCGTATTCCTGCAAGAACTCCATCCACCGAAGCTGCCTCAAGTTTAAGTCACGTTGGGAGAAGACATACCTCAAACTCTTATGATTGGTGAAAACCACAAAGTGCTCAATAATGAGGTAATATCTCCACAACTTCAGAGAAAACACCATGGATGCCAACTCAATATCATGGGTGGAATAGTTGCATTCATGGGGACGCAACTGCCGAGACCCATAAGAAACAACTGACCTCTACTGCATGACAACACAGCCTAGCCCCAGATGTGAAGCATCATAGAAAACATCAAACAGGACTCCCTCCACTGGAAGACAAAATACTGGAGCACTCACCAACTTCTCCTTTAGATACTCAAAAGCTGCCTGACATTGATCATTCCATATGAACGCTTGATCCTTGCTGGTCAAAGCTGTCAAAGGAGTCGCAACTCGAGAGAAATTGGCTACAAACCTCCTATAATAGCCTGCGAGACCAAGGAAACTTCGCACCTCTGACAAGGTCTTGGGGGCTTCCCAAGACACCACTACTTCTATATTTGATGGATCCACAGTTACTTCATGTTGGGACACATCATGCCCTACGAAACGAAATTCTTGAGCCCAAAACTCACACTTCGACAACATCCCAAATAACTGATGTTGGCGATGAACTCCCAAAATAGCTTGTAGATTCTCTGCATGCTCCACTTTAGATGTGGATTACACAAGGATGTTGTCGATGAAAACCATAAAAAACTTGTCAAGGAATTCATGAAACATAGAATTCATCAACCCCATGAAAACAGCTAGAGTATTCGTCATGCTGAATGGCATTACAACAAACTCATAATGCCCATGACGACAACGGAATGCAGTCTTCAGGATATCCTCATCCTTTACACGCACCTGATGATATCCTGACTACAAGTCGATCTTTGAGAACCAACTTGCACCCTTCAGTTGATCAAATAAGTCGTCAATCCACGGGAGAGGATAGCGATTCATTATGGTCACTTTGTTTAATCGACGATAATCAACACACAACCGCAAACTCACGTCAGCATTTTTCACAAACAAAACTGGCGCACCCCACGGTGACACACTTGGCTGAACAAAACCGCACTGCAACAGACCATCAAGATGAATAAATATCTCTCGTAACTCAGAAGGGGCCATCCTATATAGAGACATAGAGATAGGAGAGGCTCCTGGCTATAGCTCGATCCCAAACTCGATCTCTCGTCGAGGGGGTAAGGCTACAACATCTTCTGGGAAGACATCAGGGTACTCCTCTACGACCCTAGGAAACGCCAACATCTGAACCTCTGAATAACTTAGCATCATCTCAGCCATTATGGATGATAAGGATGAAACTCATCTATGACGCATCCGAGGATCTCACTCACCAACAAACACCACTTTCTCTCCATCTTCGTCAAAGAAAACGACCTTCTTCCTGTAGCAATCCACAATAGCTTGCACAGAATACAACCAATCCATGCCGAGTATGACATCATATGGTTGTATTCCTAAACATAGGAAGTCTCCCAAAGAGCGGTTTTTTCCCAACACTAGCTCACAGTCTCTACGTACTTCAAACAAGTCGGATTGACCTCCAACTGGCGTAGTCAATGCCAAGGGCACTGGAAGCCTCTCTACCTCAAGTCCAAAAGCATGGACAAGGGTAGGTGATATGAAGGAGTGTGTTTCTCCTGAATCAAACAAGGCATACACCAAGGTAGAAAACATCCAAAGGGTACCTCGAACGACATCTGGCTCGCCTGGGGCTGGCAACGCTAGAGCATGAAGCTGACCACGACCTCCTCTATGACCTCTCTGGCCCTTATAACGACCACCACCACAGCTGCGCTCTACTCTCTGAGGAAGGGGAGCGTCATGGGGCTGTCCTCTTCCTGATCCATCTACCCTCTGGTGATATAATGCTTGTGCAACCTGCTTCTACTGCCTCGGCTGGAACTTCCTCAATGGAGGAACCTGGAGCGGAGCGCCCGGTGCACGATGACTGCTCTAAAATTTCGGGCACTCTCACTGCTGATGACCATGACCACCCTAAGAAAAACAAGCGCCTGATCCCTTGGCATAGGCCTAATAGTTTCTGCCTCTGGAGAAATGAGATGGGAAGGGCTGGGACCTACCCCCAGGTGAACGAAAACTCTTATGCCCTGAAAACTGGGATCCCCGGACCACAGATTTGCTTTGTGAGGAATCATGACGATTCCCCTCTCGTGACGATCCGGTCCTAGCCAAAGTCTTGTCAATAACCTCTACCCTCTCCAGCACCTCATGATATGTATTTAGCATAAATGGGGTGACCTGGCGCTAGATCTCTGGATGCAAAGCCTCCTCGAAATGCCTCGCCCTGGCCTCCTCATCTGGTAACAGGTCTGAAGCATATCGTAGAAGGCTCCTGAAATGGATTCCAAACTCTCGAACACTGGAGATCCCCTCTAGAAGGGTAAGAAGCTCCTGGCGACTGGACGCCTTCATAGTAAAAGAAAGAAACTCAACTCTAAACCTGTCTTGAAACTCCTCCCATGAGATCAATGATTCCTCACGATACCCGAGGAACAAGAACAACCACTTCCTCGCTGCTCCACACAGGATCTTCATAACCAAGGAAACCTAGTGTTCCTTCCAAGCACGAATCGAACTGAAGCCTATCTCGACCTACTACAACCAGTCTTCTGTGACTGCATATGAAACGGAGCCCTCGTACTTCTGTAGACTCTGGCGCTGAAACTCTCAGTGTGTCTTCCTCCAAGTTTCATCGTTGTCAACCCCTACCCAGTGACGATCCGCTGGAACAGCCTTCTGGACATCTTCTGCACAAACATGATGAGGACATCGACGTGGAGCCATACCTGTAAAATAACAACTATTAGATCTCTTAATCCTGGAATATGGAAGAATCAAAATTAATAAATTATTTTTTTTCTTTTATTAACTATTTTTAGGTTAACCTATCCCAAGTTCTACCCATTCAAACATAGGATCAAAGAAGAATGATGCATGATTCATTCCTAGGTCTTTACCCTGCAACCAGTATCACTTTGTTTAGTAGCCATCGTAAACTTAAAGGTCTATACGTCAGATCATAGGGGGCCCTAAATGCCTATGTCTCAGCCGGTCTCCAGTGTTTACCTCACTTGCTAAACATGAATGACATTGTTTCCCTACCAACCCATGCAACCTCACGTGTGCCTAACTCCAAACACCATTCTATCCCTCAACCAGACCACTGATACCACTCTGTCACGACCCCCTCCCCACAAAGTGTACCCCTCCTGGGCCGGCAATGTGATAAGGAAGATAATGACCCCCGAGTCTAGCCTCCAGTAGGCCCCGGGTCAGCGACTAGCACCGAGGGTATAGTAAACACACAAATGGGAGGCATTACCCTCTAAGAGAACACATGCGAAAGAGGGAGATATGATTGAAACCAATCAACTCCAAATCAGAACTGAAATATATAAGAAACCCAGGTACATATATGAAATGTCATGCAAAAGTACTACAACTGAAAGGGGAAACTAAAAGTACCCAAAACAAAGTAAAACGGCATCGACCACAAGCCGGAACAGCTCCTCCTCCAACCACAAGCTAGTAGTAACCGGCTTGATCTCCAACCTGCTCCAAGTGACCTGAAAAACAGTTTATATATACATAGGGTGAGTATAACAGTATACTCAGTAGGATGCTCCCCAAGACTCTCGTGCAAAAGTAAAGAAAGCATGCTAAAGCCCAGTGAACAACAAGTGAAACTAACTCGTCACCTAAACAGGTATACTAAGTTCCCAACCTCACCATGTATACTCTCACCAAGTAACGCATACAGGAATATAGCATATAGTAATGATTATCAAGGGTACCCCGCTAATACTTCCCCACTGGTTTGCCGATTTTCCCCAACGACATACGTCCTGTGCATCTCTCTCCAAAGGCTTGCCCGAAGACACCTGGGCTAATCTCCACAATCTGCACCTCGTGCTCCATAAAGGCTTACCTGCAGTCACCTGGGTGAAGCACCACACCATCCTCCCAAAAAAAGTAACCAGGTAAGTTTCAAGAGCCACCACAGCCCGCATAACGTCTATCATACATCAGGTATTATACCTCAAGCCATTATAGCCCATACACCAAGTAGAGATCCTCAAGCCATCACAACCTATACACATTACACCTATAGTAGTCCATAGTATACTATATCTAGAATATATGTGTGTGAAATTACCACAAGCCATTACAACCCTCTACACACATATATGGGGAAACTAACTTTTGTGCATGTTGGCACATGTATCTACCAAGAGAAGAGAGCGGGGCCAAAGGGAGTAGTTAGCCATTCGACCTCCCATCAGAATGTTGGGGAAAACACCCCCTAGGGATCAAAATCCCCGGGGTGTCAGTTTCCCTTACTGACAGGGTGGAGTAGCGTATAGAAACACAAAAAGTACAGAATATATATATAACTCACATCCACAGTATGGGCATTACCTAGTCTTAGATACAACTGCAGCTAACGTCTCTGAGACTCCAGGCTACTACTTCTAAGACTAGGTATCCTATAAGAACACAAACATTTGAAGAGGTTTATTAGATTACTCCATTCTCATTTAATTAGTTCCACTTTACGTTAAATAATTCTTTAAACATTAATTAACCATGAACAATTCCACATTAATGTGAATTGGAATCAAATTGAAAATCAACTGCTCCTTTTAAGATTCACATCACCTTTAAATTCCAGTATCTCCATCCCCGTGGATTATCACCATTTAATCAAACTTTCATTATAGAATTACATTCCCATATTCCTAGTAATTCTTGAAAGGCATCCTATGCTACTAAACACAAAGGGGGCTCAACACGGTGAGTAGATATAATACCCGTCGAGTCTTTGCCACCTTTAGCAAGAGCATAGACCCATTCTCCCTCGAGAGGCTAAACACGGAAAGCACATGGAATACGCCACGTGTCATCACCTCCTTCGGAAGGAGGGTAAGCAAGAACATCTTCCTTGAGCATTGGGGAAAATTAAAGCAGATAAACTACCAAACAAAACTACCAACATCCATCCATCACATTCATCCCATACCATCATCCTTGGTGTCCTCCCCGACACCCACATGCATAAGCTAATGTATCTCACCACCCTAGGGATCATCCACTGCCACAACCACAAGTCCCCATGCCTCCACATATCACAACAGCAATCCAGGCTCACATTACATCACAAGCAGCAGGAAAACAAACATCACATCAATGGGCTCTTGGCCCTTTAACAATCAAGAGGGTAACTCAGAACCCCTTTAATAAATTCTCACATAATCCGTTCATTAATCCATATTGAATTAGAAAATTTTTTATTCGTAGGTTCCAATTACGGGATAACCAATTAGTAAGCTATGAAAATTAAATAACCATGCTTACTTCCCTAATTTGATGAACCTCAAATTAGAACAACTACAACAATGGCAACAACCAGATTCATTTACAGGCCTCTTTATCTTTAGCCAATTAATTAATAATTAATTATGTCTTTACGTTCATTATCAATTTCCATCAAGAACGAACAACTAATAAAAGAAAACATAGATATCACTCTATCTTGAAAAACATTAGGCAAACTGTTATCATGGTACAAAGAAACAACATGCGATCAACCAATTCATTTAATCCGGTTCAAGTATTTAATTACATCAATTTCATTGTGATCCAAAGGGATAAATCATGCTAATTTTATGATTGCACATATACAATTAGAGAATCCATGAATCCCCTACCTCAAATAGTTCTTGATGTCCTTTATCCACACAATGGGTCACAATCCTCCTCTCACGACAACTGCATCCACCAGAGGATGCCACGGTACGACAGTACCAACAAACCCCAAGAAAAACACATTAGAATCATGGAAATTACATGGTATAATATTGAATGGAGAAACAATAGAAGATTATCCCCAATGGAATGATGATAAAACATACCTTATTGGGAAGATTGGCCGACACAACTCGGTTGCATCCAAAATAGAGCGGAACCAATAGGAGGATGAGGATTTGATTGTGAAACTTCTATGGGAATGATTGAAAGGTTCTAGTGTCTCTTAGCAGAGAAAAAGGAGGAAGAACATGGTAGAATGATATCTCGTCCCTTTTTGATGATTTAATGCGGTGACAGTTTAAGATCCGGTTAATTCTCCACTAAAAATGGATCGCATTAACCCACACGGTTTGACCAAGTAAAAACATCCCGAGGCAAAGGAATAATTAATATAGGATTTATGAAATTTTAATCGGCTTTAAGAGTCCTTAAAACAAGGCTTTAAATGTATTTTACATCAAAGGAAATGTCAAAGGGGAGAAACTGTAGGAATACGGAAACACAGTTCACATACTCAAAATTTGGCAAAGGAATGAAAAGGTCACTGTTAGACCTCACCATTCTAGAAACACTATTCAAGTCTACCGTTATAAGGTCACCGTTAGAAGGTTACCATTCTGGAAATAGTGTTCAAGTCTACAATTATAAGGTCACCGTTAAAAGGTTACCGTTCTGGAAACACTGTTCAAGTCTACCGTTATAAGGTCACCGTTAGAAGGTTACAGTTCTTGAAACACTGTTCAAGTCTACCGTTAGAAGTCCACCTATAGAACCTCACCGATAGAAACACTGTTCAAGTCTACCGATAGAAGTCCACTGATAGAACCTCACCGATAGAAACACTATTCATCTACCGATACTGTTCATAAAACTGGAAACACTGTTCACAGAACTGGAAATTCGGCAAAGTGTTGGGGATAAGTCACCTTGACCTCCCGGAACACCTCCAACACCACATTTTCATAATGTAATGGACCGGAGAGGCCCGGGCCATTACATATATTATATATATATATATATATATTTATTTATAACAGTTCAAATCATTAGGAGGTAAGAAATGAAATGCATCGTTCTTGGAGACAGTAAGTCGTACGTACGCATGAACGCTAATTTCATTTCTATTAATTATTTTAATGGAATTAAAACATAATGATACATAGGTATATAATAATTTCAGTATATATAATATCATTAAATCCATCATTTATATGTCCCACATATGGCATTAATGGGTCATATCACTTTGAGGGGGCGGTAGTCCGCACTTCCTCAAACAAAATTATCACGTTTACCCATCATGGAAACCATAAAAGAATGCTATAAAATAAAAATACATAAGCATAAAGAAACCATAAACATAATACATATCATATATAAATATAGTGTCATCTTAATGTCCACCTTTATAAGCGGTAGGAGATAATCGAACAATCATCATCTCGTGAGGTGTTAGTTTTCCATCCACATATACAGTATGTTCTTCACCCATTAGATGGAGGTGTGTGTATGTTTTGTTATAATAATTATCATGAAAACATACTAGTATATTTAGGATTATGTTGTGGTTATAAAATAAAGGAATAAAAAGATTTTAGGGGTTGGAGATGTAAAATAAAAGAAAATAAGTTAAGAGAAACAGTTACCTTTAATTTAGGTAACTTCCTTTGGTTTAAACCAAAATGACTTCTGGAAGTTCCTTATGCCTATGTTAAGGCTTCTAGGAATAGTATAGGGATGTAGAAATATTAATTGGGAAAAGTTTGGATGATTCAAAAGGCTTGAAAGGTGTCAGGAAATTTTTTTGAAGTGGGGGATTTTTATAAGGGGGAGTGGATCTTAAAGAAAGTGTGATAATATTATTTTACTACATAATGATATTCGGTTTCTAAAGGTCCAAAAATAATTAACGTCAAAGATAAGATGACTCATGGTCGAAATAAAATCATCCAACAATAATTTTATAGGTTTTGGATATTGTTTTAATATTTAAAATCTTATTTATTTAAATCTTTTATTAATGAGGTAAATACTACATCATTATTTTGTCCGGAATAATTTAATTTATTTGTTATATAAAAATTAAAAAAAAATACCATGATGTAGGAAATCTCTGAATATTTCCAATTAATATTTATAGTCAAAAATATAATTTATATAATCCTTTGTAAAAATTAATTATTAAAAGATATTTGTTTTTGTAATTTTTCCCTTCACTTTATGTTAATTAATCTAAAGTGTCATTATCACTCCCAAGTGGCTCAATGGGGTCCCAAAATAGACCCAAAGATTCCAATGGTTTTAAATGACTCAACCAATAAGGATTGGATATGTTTTAAGGTAATTTTGAATTATTATAATATTCTTTTTACCTTGAATTACCTAATTTAACTTTAACTACAGTAAAAAAAGTCAAAAGTTACTATTCAGTAGATATTATTTTAAACTTATTGAACCAAATTTTACTTATTAATAACAACCATGTATGTAGGATATTTTAAATTCAATTCATAGAAGTGGTAAATTTTCATTTAAATGAAAAAGTCAGTTTTTTTAACTACTACTAAGTGGTTTCACTATTTATAAAAAATTGATGTTTTTCCAGAAAAATACCAAATATTCAGCCTAAGAATTATTTGATATTCCGAATTAAAAAATTTCATATATTTTTCAAAATAAAAAACATATAAGTGGCATTAATTAATATAAAATTCATTCTTGTTCTTAAAACAAATAGCGAGTTTTTAAGAAACAATAACTCTCAAAATATTGACCCTTGTTTATGTCCAATTTCAAAGTGAAATTAATTACAATGAACAACATTAGATTAAATGGTAAAAATATATTCTAATTAAACATTAAGACCAATTAAAAATATAATCTAACTATATAAATAAATTAGATTAAAACACAATTTTGAATATTAAATACTATATTTTTCACTATTCATTAAAAAAGAACTTTATCGGAAAAATTCCAAAAATTTACACAAAGTAAATTTTGATGTCCCCATTCTAAAGGAAGATTTTATTTGGTCAAATATAATGTATTAAAGTTAGAAAAACTATATTTCAAGAGGGTTTGCCATTAAAAGGCAGTAAATTGGCCTTTTAATGTAAATTATGCTTAAAATTAGAATCACTCA
The DNA here is from genome assembly GCA_963277665.1 of Viscum album. Lineage (NCBI taxonomy): Eukaryota > Viridiplantae > Streptophyta > Magnoliopsida > Santalales > Viscaceae > Viscum > Viscum album. The sequence goes on along the minus strand of OY728133.1, from coordinate 479,588,808 downwards.
CATTTTAAGCCTCAATCGTTTTATTGGATAAATGTAAATACATATAAAAAAACATGTATAATCATATTGTAGTTAGTTTTGTTCATTCTCACCAATAAAATGGCTAGGAGTTAACTACCATTTAAAATAAGAATATTATATTATTAGTGTGCAATATAAGATTTCAATGAAACTTGTTGTGGCATATCGGGTACGCTATCAAACATAGAAACCCCATTAAAGTAAAATTAGTATTTATTTCACAAATATTAATAAATGTGAAATATGTATTATTCTTTATTACCTCGGATGTTACAACCATCCCCCTTTTGGAAATTGCATCGTCACAATTTTACTTATCAAAATATGTGGGGGTATTTATCCCTCATTGCATTTTCAGATTCCCATGTTGCCTCTCCAACCATATGGTTTTTCCACAAAACCATTACCTAGTGAATTACCTTATTCCGCAACACTTGCTCTCTTCGGTCAAAAATATGGACTGGTTGAACCTCTTAAGAGAGGTTTTCTTCCAACTAAACTACCTCTAGGCTCAAAACATGAGATGGATCTGGAATATACTTTCTCAACATCAAAAAATGAAAAACATTGTGTACCTGGGATAAGGTTAGAGGTAAAGCCACTTTGTACACAACAGATCTAACTTTCTCCAAGATTTCATAAGGTCTAGTGAACCTCGGATTCAACTTTCCCTTCTTACCGAAACCCATCACACTTTTCTATGGAGAAACCTTGAGAAAGACATGATCACCTACCTCAAAAGAAGGTTCTTTCCTCTGGTTATCTGCATAACTTTTCTATCTTCTCTGATCTGTTCTCATGTGCTTCTGAATCAACAGAACTTTTTCTGTCATCTCTTCTACCAATTCTGGTCCTATCAGCTTCTTTTCAACTACTTCATCCCAAAAGGTTGGAGTTCGACAACACATTCCATATAATGCCTCAGATGAAGCCATCTGTATACTAAAATAAAAAACTTTCATTAGATGAATATTCAATCAAATAAAGATGTTGGTCCCAACATCCCTGGTAATCCATCGAGAAAGCACGTAACATATCCTCCAATGTCTGAATTGTTTTTTCTGATTTCCCATCTGATTGAGGATGAAAAGCAGTACTGAAATTTAATTCAGTACCCGACGACTTTTGAAGGCATTTCTAAAAGGTAGAAGTAAACCTGGGATCATGATCAAGTACAATGGAGAGGGGAACTCGATACAACCTGACTATCTCTTTAACATAAAACCAAGAGAGTTGATCTAGATATAAAGTATCTCGAATAGGAAGGAAATGCGCGGATTTAGTTAATCGATTAACAATAACCCATATTGAATTATTACCTCTATATGTCTTCGTTAATCCCACAATGAAGTCCATGGATATATTTTCTCATTTCCGCTCTGGCGCCGGTAAAGGATGAAGCATCCCATTTGGTAACTGCTTCTCTACTTTAACCTGTGGAAAATTCAAACACTTCATAGTTAAATCAGAAATATCTCTTTTCATTCCATCCCACCATTAATACTCTCGAAGATCTTTGTACATCTTAATATTTCCTGAATGAACTGAAAATGGGAAACTATGAACTTCACATAACAACACATTCATCAACAGTGAATCAAAAGGCACACAAAATCTCTTTACAAATATCAAAACATAGTAATTATCAATATTAAATTCAGGCAACATACCCTTCTGAACCAACTCTACCTTTTGCTGTAACTCAATGTATTCCTTATGTTCTTGCTTAATTTTGTCTGATTGAGATTATCTCACTGACACCTGAGAAAAACAAAAGAAAATCATGCACTAACAACTTCTATGCCAAAGTTCATCAAATCAAAAACCAATGTATCTCGTTCCAAATGTAGCATGGTTAATAAAGCATTACTTTTTCGACTAAAAGAATTAGCCACATTATTTTCTTTTACCAGATGGTAATGGATCATGAAATCATAATACTTGATTAATTCAAACCATATCCTCTATCTCATGTTCAATTATTTTTGAGTGAATATATACTTTAAACTATTTTGATCAATATATATTTCAGATTTTACTCCATACAAATGATGCCTCCAAATTTTTAAAGCAAAAAACAAGAGTAGATAATTCCAAATCATTTGTAGGTTAATTTAACTCATGTGGTTTCAACTGGCCTGAAGCATAAGAAATTACCGAATCATTCTGCATTAGGAAAAAACCAAGTCCTTTCAATGAAGCATCACTGTAGATAACAAACTCACCATTTTAGATGGGAGTGCCAAAACTGGAGCATTCCCCAATATTCTTTTCAATTATTGAAAAAAATCATCATATTCTTTTGTACAAATGAACTTAACACCTTTTCGAGTTAACTTAGTCATTGGACTAGATAACTAAGAAAAATTTTCATCAAACCTCCGGTAATAACCTGACAATCCAAGAAAACTACGAATGTCAGTTATATTTGTGGGTCTTGGCCATTCTTCAACAACTTTTGTTTTAGAAGGATCAACTGTTATGCCATTTTTCTAAACAATGAGACAAAGGAATGAAATTTGTTGCAAACAAAACTCACACATGTTGAATTTCTCATATAGTTTCTTTTCTTTTATGGTTTGAAATACAACCCTTAAATGACTTTCATGTTCCACTTTACTTTTGGAATAAACAAAAATATCATCAATGAACACAACCACAAAAATATCCAAGAACTCGTGGAAAATTCTATTCATAAATCCATGAATTCAGTAGGTACATTGGTAATACCAAAAGGCATAACTAAAAATTCATAATGACCATATCTATTACGAAATGTGGTCTTCGAAAAGTCTGCTTCCTTTAATTTAAATTGATGGTATCCCGACCTCAAATCAATCTTTGAAAAATATTCATCTCCTTGGAGCCAATAAAAAAAATCATCAATATAAGGTAATGGATATTTTTTCTTAACAGTGATGTTATTCAATGCTTTATAATCAATGAAAAGTATCATTGAACCATATTTCTTTTTAAAAAATAAGACAGGAGCACCCCATGGGGATGTGCTAGGTCAAATGAAACATTTATCTAATAACTCCTTTAATTGCTTCTTTAACTCTAAAAGTTAAATTTGAGCCATTTGAAACGGGGGTTTTGATATTGGATTAGCATCAGGAACTAAGTCAATAGTAAATTCAACTTTTCAATCATGTATAATACTAGGAAACTCATCTGAAAAAACATCAAGGTACCCATTTACCAGTGGCACATCATTAATCTGAACATTTCCTTTGATTTTAACAATATGTGCAAGGTAACATTCATTTCCATCTTTTTCTAGTTTCTTAGCTTCCTGATATGTTACCAAAAGTAAGGGTCCATTCTTGTATACAAACTGAAAATCATTTTGAAAAGATACCTCTTTAGCTCTGCAGTAAATCTTAGCATGATAAACAGTATTCCAATCCCTAACCAAAATAACAACAAACTCTCCTAGAGGATAAACAATAATCTTTGCAGGTAGATTTTTTTGTCACACAAGGAAAGGAATGTTCTTATGTTTTATTTTTGTCTCAACATTTCCTCCAAGTGTTTTTACCATAAGTTCTGTATTCATATCATGAGATGGAATTAACAATTTACTAGAAAACTTCTCAAAAATGAAAGAGTCTCTAGAACCTAAATTAAAAAACACCTTGGCATAATCTGAACAAACAAACAGTGTAATTGATACTACTTCATTTGATGTCCCAACATCTACTGAAGTAGTTCCAAAGGATTTCACCACCCCTTTATGCTTGTAGTGTGGATGTTATCCCTCAGTTGAGTTCTTTGTTGGAAACTCATTTTCATAATCACCCATTTCATTGCACTTAAAAAAATTTATTAACTATAAATCAGATTCTGTCTTACAATTACCTTGATCTTTTTTAGTGTAATTATGTTCCTTATGTCCCATTTTACCACATCGGCAGCACTTTCCAGAATTCAAAAGACAATCCCCAGCATGCTTTTTACCACAATTTTAACAAATAGTAAAATTAAGTTTCTCACCATCAGACTTTTTTGAAGAGTTATTCCCTTTCACCTACCACCTTGACCTCTTATTATGTTGTTTTTAAAGAACACTTGATCATCAGAAAACTCCATTTACACCTTCTCCGCACAACAAACAAGTTTTTCATAACTTCGGAACTCACGAGATGCTAAAGCCCTTCAATACTTTGTCTTTAATCATGAGTAAAATGATTGATTTTAGTATCAATATTTCATATGAAATTTGGAGCATACCTTGCCAGAAGAGAAAAGTTTGTTTTATAAGATGCCACTGAGTCATCCTCCAGCCTCAATTCCAGGATTGTTTTCCCATTCTAAGACGAACCACCATAGAAAAATATTTCTCAAGAAACATACCTTTTAATTCATCCTAATCGAGTGCATCAATCCCCTCACTATCCCTGATATTTTTCACCATCGACCACCACTGATCAACTTCACCTTCAAAACACTAAATAGCAAGACTAAAATTTTGATGTTCTAAACAACAAATGTCATCAAAAATCTTTTCCAGTGCTTTAATCCAACCTTATGCTAGAACCGGGTGAGATGATCCTCTGAATGATGGTGGATGTTGCCTCATGAAATTCTCCACTACTGAAACATTCCACTATGGTTGATATAGATGATCTTGCGCATGGATACCACTACCATTTATTGCCTGAGTCAACTGTTCCATCACTGCAACAAATTGTTCAGATCCGATTTCGACCATCTCAGGTTGCTGATTTGGAAGATTTTCTTCCACCTAAGGTCGTCCCAACATAGCTGCCCCTTTCCTATGTGGAAACTCATTATGAAAAAAAATATCTTAGGCGAAGCGACATGGTAATCTTTAAATGATATATGATTTCAATATTAATATAAATTATTTTATCGATATTAATTTAACAATAACCTAACTCCTAAAGTTATCTAAACCTACATCTGATACCAACTGTAAGGACTCGACCTTAAAACATTAAATAATATTGAATTAAATTAATAATTCACATTGAGGGTCTTTTCAGGTTTAGAATTTTAGAGAATTAGGACATAACTATTACATCTCAAAATATTACAAAGTAGACACTTCAACTCAGTTTCCATTTTTTCATAAAATAAAAACTCTTGAAAAAAATAGTCAAGTCTACTTCCATGTTTTAGACTACTTGAATTTTCCTTGATCTCATACTTGACCCTATTCATCTTTAAGTCCAGTGAAAAACATTTGAAAACATGGTATGAGCTTAAAAATCTCTGTATGGGATATAAAACAAAGAAAGAAAACATTAGTTCATAAATACATACATAACATAAACCCTTTTACTTGCCTCATTAAATCATAAGATTTATGAATAACACATTGAAAGGATAAATAATAAAGGTAACTTGTTGCATCAATAACATACTTATAGTGCTGCTATCACAGCTACATAGAGAGTTACTTTGGAATACGCATCACAGCATATTCCCTAAATCTATTATGAGAAGCATTCAAATTTACCTCTTTTATGTTACCCCATGTATTGGAGTGCAATCTCGGGCTCACCCACCCTAGGTTTATCATGGAACCACCCATATACAGAAATAATGGCCAAGAACCATAACATGATCATAACACATAACATAAGCATAATGGAAAGATAACATTTCCACATCGCAATAACAATATAACATTTTAATATATCAAAATATCAAAACCATTATCAAAACCATTTTCAATACCAAAAATGCATAAAATAGAAAAATGTATTTATTTTCCTTTTAAAAACAGTTATGTCTTGTTAAGGAAGCCAAAGATCAAATAATACTCGCGGCGGTTGAAAGTTTGTTGTCACCGCTTACGTTAAAAAGAAACATTATTTTATTTTTTTAGTAAAATGATTCATAGAAAAATATTCCCTTTGATTGAAATGAAAATTCAAAGGTTTTTATATAGAGTATAAAATAATGTCGTGTATTAGAACAAAATATGTCTCAATGAAAAGATATTGAGACGTAGTCCCTTTCCTCGTGTCCGAATTTACTCGATCACTCTTTAATCAACTGAATAATAAACTAAAGTTAATTTCTACTTTCTGAAGAACTTTTTTCAAGTTTATTATTCCTTTAATATCACTTATTACCATGTTCTAAACATTATGTAATAATTTTTGTTAATAACATTCATTTTGTCGATATTTGGTACTTGAGTCAAAAATGAACACCTTATATTTACAAGTTGTCCATGTGCTCAATAGACCTTTATATCTAAAATGATATTCATTCTTTAGATGTCATATATATCTTATATATCATATATATCCAGTATATATATATATTTATAATAGTTCATATCATTTGGAGGTAAGAAATGAAATGCACCATTCATGGAGACGGTAAGCAGTATGTAAGCATGAACGCTACTTTCATTTATATTTATAATTTTAATGGAATTAAAACATAATGATACATAGTTATATTATAATTATAGTATATATAATATCAATAACTACATCGTTTATACATCCCACATATGGCAATAATGAGTCATATCACTTTGAGGGGGTGGTAGTTCGCACTTTCACAATGAAATTTTCGCCTTTACCCATCATGGAATCCATAAAGGTATGCTATAAAATAAAACTACAGAAGAATAAAGAAAAAATAAACATAAAATATATCATATATAAATATAGTTTCATCTTAATGTCCACCTTGATAGGCGGTAGTAGATAATCGAACAATCATCATCTCGTGAGGTGTTAGTTTTCCATCCACATAAACAGTATGTTCTTCACCCATTAGATGAAGGTGTGTGTAAGTGTAGTTAGAATACTTCTCATAACAAAATCCTAGTATATTGAGGATACCTTTTTTGTTATAAAATATAGTAATAAAAATATTTTAGGTTTGGAGAAGTAAAATAAAAGAAAATAAGTTAAGAGAAATAGTTACCTTTAATTTGGTTAACTTCCTTTGGTTTGAAACAAAAGGACTTATGGAAGTTTCTCTGCCTAAGGTAAAGCTTCTAAGAGGAGGATAGGGATATAGGGAGATTAATTGGGCATAGTTTGGACGATCTAAAAGGTTTTAGATGTTTGAGGACTTGATTAAAGTGAGGGATTTTTATAAGGGAGAGGAGGGGTTCTTCCGAAAAGTGTGATAATATTATTTTATTATATAATGATATTCTGTTTCAAAAGGTCCAATACTAATTAAAGTCGAATGTAAAATGACTCATGATCTAAATAAAATCATCCAATATTAATTGGATAGGCTTTGGATATTTTTTTAATATTTATAATCTTATTTATTAAAATCTTTTATTAATGAGGTAAATAGTGCATTATTATTGTGTCATGAATAATTTAATTTATTTGATGTCTGAAAATTTTAAAAAGAATACCATGATGTTGGAAAAATCATTAGATTTCCAATGAATATTTATAGTCAAAAATATAATTTATATAACCACTAGTAAAAATTAATTTACTATAAGATATTTGTTTTTGTTATTTTTGCCTTTACTTTAAGTTACTTAATCTAAAGTGTCATTATCACTCCCATGTGGCTAAATGGGGTCCCAGAATTGACCCAAAGATACCAATGGTCGTAAATGTCTCAACCAATATGGTTTGGACAAGTGTTAAAGTAAATTTTAATTATTCTAATATTCTTTTTACCTGGAATTACCCAATTTACCTTTAACCGCCGTAAAAAAGTAAAAAGTTGCTATTCACCAAAAAGTATTTTCATCCTATGGAACCACATTTTACTTACTACTAACAAATATGTATGTCAGATATTCAAATTCAATTCACAGAAGTGGTAAAATTTCATTTAAATGAATAATTCATCCTTTTTAACTACTACTAAGTGGTTTCACTATTCATCAAAAATTGAAGTTTTTCAGAAAAATACCAAAAATTCATTCTAAGAATTATTTGATATTACGAATTCAAAAAAGTTTTCTATTTTTTCAAAAAAAAAATAGAAGTGTCATTAATTAATATAAAATTAATTCTCATTGTTAAAAGGAATAGTGTGTTTTTAAGAAACAATAAATATCAAAAGATTTACACATGTTTATATCCAATTTCAAAGTGAAATTAATTCCAACGACCAACATTGGATTAAATGGTAAAAATATATTATAATTACACTTTAAAACCTATTAAAAAGTTAATTTAACCATATATATAAATTACATTAAAACACGGTTTTGAATTAAAATCCAATATTTTTCACTATTCATTAAAAATGAACTTCATCAGAAAAATTCCAAAAATTTACACAAAGTAAATTTTGATGTCCACATTCTAAATAAAGATTTTATTTGGTCAAATATAATTTATTAAAGTGTCCAAAACTATATTTAAAGAGTGTTCTCCATTAAACAGTGGTAAATTGGCCTTTGATGTAAATTATGCTTAAAATTAGACTCATTCACATTTTAAGCCTCTATCTTTTTATTAGATAAATGTAAATACAATTAACAAACATGTATAATCATATTGTAGTTAGTTTTTTTCATTACTGCCAATAAAATATCTAGGAGTGAACTAACATTTAAAATAATAATGTTATATTATTAGTGTGCAACGTATGATTTGAAAGAAACTCGTTGTGGCGTATCCGGTACGCTATCGAATATAGAAACCCCTTTAAAGTAAAATTAATATTAATATCACAAATTTTAATAAATATGAAATATGTCTTATTCTTTATTTACCTGGGATGTTACACCATATATAGGATTCTTTGAGGGAGATATCATTTTAGAGATATTTCCTAGACCAATCCCAAGTCGAGATCCAACAACATAAGCATGAGTGAAACCTTTTACAAGAGAAGTTCAATCTCATCGAGATCACGACTGAAACAATGTTCACCGAACAACCCTATGAAAGACCTAACATCACCCACCATAATCTTATGGAATATTCTAGATTAATAAAGGGATATTTAATAAGACCCTAGAATTATGATTATTTGAATTATTTTTTTATATAATAATGAATTTACATTCATTTTGTTGTTTTTACTTTGGAAATGGTTTTTAAATCACAAATGGTATTTTTAGTTAATATTTAAATTTAATTAAAAAATATATTTTGATGAATTATTGTATTTTTGAATTAAATAATATTTTAATAAAATATTACTAAGAAATTAATTTTTCTTAAATATAATTGACCGTATAATTTTTATGAATACAATTGTAATTTTTATTAAGGTCTGACAACTATTTTTGTCAAAACCCATGAATTTTTTATAAATATCAGTTTTTTATTTTGAAATATAAAATTCACATATTTATAAAATTATTTTGATGAAATGAATATTATTTTTTTAATTGAGATATTGAAACTATCAAATGATGAATTTTTCATAATTTTCTGAGACAGTCGATTTTTTGGGTAAAAATTAAATACCTTATAAATATATAATGTGTTTTATGACATCATAATGACCCAAAAGAGATGTAATAAAATACTATAAAAGGGATATTCGGCCAATATTTTTTTACCTTAAAAATAATGGGATTTTAGATTTGTTTTATTAATATTAAAATTTTTTAGTGGACCCTCCAAGACTTATTAAATATTTCATCATTTTAAAATGATTTCCTTGATAGTATGACTCACCTCCACATAAGAAAGCCTAAATTTTTAATAATTTCTCCCATTGGACGTATAAAATAATTTTTCCCACTCTACATTGGAAAAACCCATTGGGAAAACCCCTATTAATGTTTGTGGTTTTGAATATTTAATTATATAGATTCCAAAACCTATGTTTGTAATATAATTAAGTATTCCCATATCATTTCCTATATAAACCCACCCAATATCTCACCTGTATTCACTAAAAATACTTTTATCACGTCCCTACTCTACCCTCCTCTCTCTATAAACCTCCCAAGGTTCCCCAATCTCTCAATAATCCAATTTTCAAGCTCTTGATGTAACACACTCAAATAAGATATCCTCACTTTCCTCTCCTCCTTTCAAATTCAAGCATCTTATTGAAATTAGTCAATGTAATTTCGAATGGTTATATTTTCATTCTTTTATAATAATTCTAATACTCTCATTATTATGTTATTTTAATGAGTTATTATTCATATTCCCTTATTTTGACCCTATCTTAAGTCGTTACTGTGTCGTCTTAAGGGATTTCTTCCTTTCTCATTTTTGTCTATGTTTCTTTACATTGATATACGCTTTTATTTTCAATTATGAATTTTGGGTTATGATTTATCACCTCCCCCACACTTCCATAATTAGGTTTTAATTATTAGAGACCTCTTTATTTCAAATTAATCCCTCCCACCTACACCCATTACCATTCCAAAGTTTCAAAAGAGATATTCCCTTTCTCCTCTTTCTTTAAGTTTCTTTGTTATGTTAGGCCTTATATTTCAGAATTTCATGTGATGGGACATGTATCTGTATTACCCCTTACATTCCATTTCATGTACATATGATGAGACACCCCTTTATCTCTCATAAATATTTTTTATTAATTTTTATGTCACGTCGTTATGCTGTAGAAATTACACCGTGATTGTCCAAGCCAAAATCATTGTGTAGTGAATACCATAACTAATTCACTATCCATGATATTCACCTATACGAACATATAAATTTTTAAGGGTTCATAAATTCATGTATTATGAATTTCTCAATCGTGTAATAAATGATGATGTTGAATGATTACATGATATATTATCCATGTGGAACACTTATGCGTGAAATGATATGTTTATAAAGGGTGAATCCTAATAGTGCTCCAATACATTGGGTAATGATTAGTATCTTGACACGCCATGTACAATGAGGGTTCACTCATGAGAATCCATATGAAATGTGGGTTTACTCATGATAATTCATGTGCAATGATGGTTAACACATGCTAATCAATGTGCAATGAGCCTTGGCTCATGCTAATATAATGTTGTATGTCGTTACCACATTTCCATGTTATGGTAATCATGTTATATCATTACTTTATGTTCATGTTTCTCTTCTGATCCATTGATATGCCTATTTCCTAACATGTACTATACTCTCTATGTTATTCTTATTTACTCCCCTACTGGGATTTATAGCTCACTCTTTTCTTCTGTATGTCCTCAGGTTATCCTATGCAATGCTAAGTACGATGGAATGTTGTGGTTATGTAAAATAATTTTTCGATAATGATGTTTTATTTTATGTTTTATGTTGTTATGTAATGCTTCTAATTTCCTAAGAAACTATACCTCTCGATCCTCGAAGTTGTCTTAAGTGCATGTTTATTTAATAAATCATGCCTAAGTGTGTAATAAAGAGCAGGGTTGTTATAGTTGGTATTAAAGGGTGGTATAGTTATTTTTTGGATTTGGATTAGAAAACCCTAATGAAATACTTATAGATAAGACTATATATAATAAAAACATCCATAAATTTTTTTGAGTATAGATTATGTATTTTATTAATAAAATACATCCATGTTCGTATACGAACTAGTGGTGGTGGATTTGGCACAGATGTATCTAGGGGTAAAACCCAAAAACAACGCTTTGATCTAGATTCAAATTGGAACTGGCGCATGGAAACATGTCTTTTTGAACTCTTGGTTTGACACTCCCTAGGGATATGCTTTGGTAAATTCATAAGCTTATTCTGAACCATTATTAAGGGGATAAAAAATTCCACTTGGAACATATTTTGGGAAGTAGATCATGGATAACTTAGATTGACACCTATAAATTCATAACATAAGTAAAAATGTAATTTATAACCTATCCCTTTTTTTATTGGATTCCCCTTTATGTTTTACCCCTAAATTTTATTTAATTCCATCCAATGGCTGGTAATAAGGGGAATCATTCTAACAACTGATCTGAAGATCAATGGGACGAATTTTCCAATGAGACTTCCAATCCGATTGGAGAGGGAATCACAAACATTTTCATGATACACTCCCAGTTAACTCAAGTTTAGAATAGAAACATTGGTCAAAAGTAATGTCAAACCACCCACCCCCCAATAAAGAATAATCCACAATCAAGTGCTTCATGAGAGAAAGGCATCCTACTTTTAATGGATCATTTGATCCCTCAGTTGCTGAACAATGGATCAACTACATTTAGAAGATATTATATCCTTCAATTTTATGAACAAGTGATGGTTCTTTTGGATGATTATCATATGGAGGGTGAATCTCATCAATGGTTGAAATTTATCAAAAATAAAAATCTTGAGGAAGATATCAACGCGTTGGAATGGTAGTATTTCTAGAAAATGTTTTTCGATAAATATTTTCCTCACACCCTCCGACTTAAAATGGAAAGGGACATCCTTGCGCTCATGAAAAAATATGATGAATCCATCAAATATTATGAGTAAAACATCACAAGGCTTTCACAATACTCCTCTTGAATTGTCTTTACCCCTGAATGGAAGGTTGACTGCTTCTTTTGTGGAATAAAACATAGCCTACGAAAATCCCTAGCGATCTGTGACTTTGATAACTATGAGGAAATTTTTTGATGTTCCCTCAAAGTCAAAGTGGAGATCGGTGAATCTCTAGGGTATCAATGGGATAAGAAGAGGAATGTGGACATTATTTTTGGCAGTCCTATGGATAAATCCATTGGTTCCAAGAATCTCTAGCACCCCACTTTCCAAAGGTGTAGAAAACAGAACACTTGAAATTTCTTGAATGGGACAAGGAAATGATTTTTTTGTGGAAGAGAAAGGAACCTGGCCATTAATTTTCAACTAGATAAACCTCATACATCAATAGAGGAGAGGAACACTCCTTTTCAACCTCAACACATTGTTCATTACTACAACTACAAAGAACCAGGGAACTTTTTGAACCATTTCCCCAAGACAAGGGTTTTCGGAGTCAACAAAAAACCTCTAATATATCAAGGGTTAGATATTTCTATCACTACCGCCAAAGTGAATCACGAAAACAAAGTGGTGAAAGGTATGCTAGTTATAAATTCAATAATAGAGACCATGATTTTTTAGTCTAGTTCCATGAATTATTTTATATCCCAAAAGTTTTGTTGAACAATCCCAACACCACAACAAATCATTGAAGTAGATATGTCTGTGAGAATGGAGAATGGGGAAATTATTGCATCCCATTAATATAACTCCTCCCCTATCACAATTTGTGGCTTGAAATTTCCAGGGAACTTCATCATACTCCCTCTAGGGGAATTTTATGAAATTATTGGCATATATTGGATTTCCCTATATAGATCCAATATAATTTTCTGTGAGAGGGAAATCACTCTAAATATAGTGAATTGCCCCCTAATTCTATACAAGTTCAACGAGGAGAAAGAATCTTATTTTGAAATTTCATCTCAATCGTGGATATTACTGCCCTATGATCATACATAGCTTGATCAGTTGACTGAGTCTATGTAAGAATCCATCCTTGAATATAAGCCTATTTTGATGGAATTTACAAAACTGTTTCCCAAGTAATTTACTAGTCTTCCTCAGATAATAGATATTAAATTCTCGATTGATCTTATACCTAGATCATTTCGAATATCCAAGACTCCATATAGAATGGATATTGTGGAGATTTACGAGGTAAAGAAACAACTGCATGAGAACTTGAATAAAGGGATTATATGCCCAAGTGCATCACCTTCAGGTGCACCAGACCTCTTCATCAAGAAGAAGGATGGGTCAATGCTCCTTTGCTTTAATTATCATGAGCTAAACAGAATCATGATAAAGAATAAGTATCCTCTTACACAAATTTATGAATTGTTCGATCAGTTAAGGAAATAACAATATTTATCCAAGGTGGATCTATGGTTGGGATATTACCATGTAAGGGTGAAGAAAGTGGATCTCCCCAAGACTGCTTTTCATAAAAGGTATGAGAATAATGAATTCATAGTAATTCCTTTTAGACTCACTAATTCTACAAAAATCTTCATAGACATGATGAATAGAGTCTTTACAGATTACCTCAAAAAAAATTAGTAGTCTTTATGGACGATATTCTAATATACTCCAAAACTAAGGAGGAGCATTAGGAATATCTAACCAATGTACTAGAGACCTTGCAAAAGGATGATTTCTATGAAATGTACCAGAAGTGTGAGTTTTGGCTTAAGTAAGTCTCGTTCATACATCATATCATCACAAGAAATTAGATATATGTGCATCCCTCCATGACAAATACAATTGAGGGATGGACGAGGCCAACATGTGTGATAGATATCCATATCTTCCATGGTTTAGTTGGGTAATATCACTGATTTGTGAGAAATGTTTCACGAATGTCAAACCCTCTTACCAAGCTAACTCAGAAGGGAGTCAAGTTTTCGTGGAATGATTAATGTGAAGATATATTCAAGGAGTTAAAAAGGAGGCTTTTCACTATGCCCATGTATACACTACCATCAATTATAGAACTTATTTTGGTATTCAGTGATGCTTTGAAGAAGGGATATGGAAGTTTGTTGATGAAAAATGACAAAGTCATTTCATATGCTTCAAGGCAATTGAAATTTGTTGAGAAAAACTATAAAACACGTGATCTGAAGTTGGATGTAGTAATATTCACTTAAAAAATTTGGTGACATTACCTCTTTGGGTAGAAATTTGGAATATATACGGATCACAAAAGCCTCAAGTATATATTCAAATAGAAAGAGTTTAACATGCTCTAATGAATATGGTAAGATATTATCAAAGGCTATGATTTCTCAATTCACTACCATATTTGGAAAGAGAATAAAGTTGCAGATTCTCTAAGTAGAAAGGACCATGTCACGACCCGTCCTCGGGACCCGTGTCGTGACAACCCCAAGCCCGCCTTCCATAGGCCAGGGGCTGGCGACTAGCACCAAGGCGTAAATCCCGGAAAAAGGGAAGGCATTGCCTTTGTAAAGTAAACAAGAACCACAGAGTAAGCAAGCGGAAAAGTAAACACTAAGTAAAAACTGTAACAAGCTGTGCTGAAAGTAAAAGGGGCCGGAAATACAAGCCCAACTATAAAGTACAAGTGAAAGGGAAAAACAAAAACTGAAAAGAAAAGTCGTAGCATTGAGTCGTCCTCTGGAAGTCCCACCTGAAGGGTGGGTACAGATAGACTCCACTGCTCCTCGGGTCCACCTGACTGCTCCGAGTACGTCCCGCCCAGTGGTCCACCTCCAGGTACCGTCCTGCTCCGCAAGCCTCCACCACAATCAGCAATGTCCGTCGTCTGCAACCAACACAACGTAGTGCAGGCATAGCCCGTGCAGGGGTGAGTATAAGCTACTCAGTAGGGACCCCGAGCCCCCCGATGGTCTCTCGAATCCACAAAGGATAAACCACAACGGAAATATACATTCACGAAGTAACAACCGACACTGCTTAGGTATATGCCCATACATATACCTAAGTCATAAATCCTCGTTCGGCTCCAACATCCGAGCCCAAGCACAACCCAGTCCACACAAGAAAGCAAATGTATACCCACATAGTATAGCTCAACACAATCCACAAAGTAGAGTAAATCGTAAATCCACACAGGATAGTTCAACACAATCCACAAAGGAGAGTGACACAAGATTCAGCTCACACAGGTATACTTCTTCGAATGATGATAGAGATGATCACTGATCCATCTAAGTCGTCGGACCCACAAAGGATCGATAGGTACTAACCCTTGAAATGACCCAAAAAGGATCTGACCCACAAAGGATCTGACCCACAAAGGATCGATAGGTAACTAACCCCCGCAAAGACCCACATAGGATCGGGCCCACACAGGACCTGTAGGTGCTGGCTCACACAGAACCGCTGAGCGCTGACCCACATAGGATCGGATCCACACAGGATCGGTAGTACTGATCCACATAGGATCGCTGAGTTCAGTAGTCTTCGCAGTCCACTGAGGATCCCTGCACAGTCTTCGTCGCAGTCCACTGAGGATCTCTGCACAGTCGTCGTCATTACAGTAGCAGTCGCAACCAGCTCTAGGGTTTCCGCACACAACAAGCTCGTTCGGGAGGGTCCGCTCCACGAGACGAGAGGCTGATACATCAACTGACACATAGTCCAGAGTTGATGTATCCAAAAGTTCCGTCTCATCAACAGGAACTCAACGTCGCAGACAGCGCGTCAATCGGACGCCCGGTCTGAGAGTTATTGGCTTTTTCGTCTCAGGGGCCCTGTTGGTTTTTAAGGAAAAACCAACCCGACTGTACTCCACATACGTCCAAATCTCGGACAGAGTATGCCAAAAGATCCGTCTCACTTAGAGGAATCCACTAAAGCCGACGACACGTCAATCAGACGTCCGTTGCTCAAGATATGAGGGTTTCCGCTCCGAGGGCCCGGTCGGTTTCGTGTACGAACCAACCCGGCCGAACCCATAGTATTCTTAAACCATGAGTGTGATATACAGAAACGACCGTCTCGATCCAAGGATCACGTTTCCACTGACCACGCATCGTTCGGAGGCTCGTAGCTCATGTTACGGGAAAAAGACCGAAAACGGTCCGAAGACGGGGGGTCTGGGCCCCGGCCGACCCGGCCCGACCCCCCTGGGTCGGCCGAACCAGGTCAACCCGACCCGGTCCGACCCGGATGGACCCGGTCCAATCCGGCCAGGGCGAGGCCCGGTCCGGCAGGCCCGGCTCGGCTCGGCCGAGCGTGGGAGCCGCGGGGCGCCGCCCCCGTGGGATGAGGATGTCGTGACCCTCGAGGGGCCGCGCTGGACATCAGTGGACACGGCTTCTGCCGCGTCCCGTGTGGGCGAGCCGGACCCGCACATCCGAGGGTCCACTGGCCGCCGCTGCCGCGGCTTCAGCCACGGTGGCCCTGTATGGCGGCGCGCCGGGGCGCCGCTGCCTCCGGCCGCCAGAGACTTCCGCGGGCCACCAAAGTTGTTCCGGTGGTCTGTTTTCCTTCCTGTCTGCGCCGCTGCTCCTCCCGGGACCCGTTCTTCTCCGCGGAATCATCAAATTGCCTTTGCGGCATGCTTTGTCGTCGCCCGCCAAATCCTCACAACAACGAGGAGTGGAGGAGGGTTGTCGGGCCGTGTTTGTTTGGCATGCACCCTCCGTGTTAGACGGTATCAATTGGGAGGATAAATCAACACATGACATACGTATCAAAACAATTTTAAAAATTTAAAATTGCACTTGATCCAGGTTCTTGTTTTAAAAGAAACAATCACGGGGATATAAAAAGGTATTTCCAAAATAAAATCGCTACCTCGTCAAGTCATCGCACACGCGTTCTTTGCGGAAATTGATCGTCACAAAAGGAGGGGACCGTCACATCGTCGCGGTATCCGGCGTTGCGTCGAAGAACTCCGAGGACCAAGAAACAATAGATTTAATTATAAATAATTAAATCCGTTTTTTGTTAAAACCCACAAAGGAGATTTAAAAGAAACCCGAAATCTCTTACCTCCCGCAGTTGGTGATCGGAGATCGGGGCGGGGAAGAACGTCTCGGATGAGGCATCGTCAATCTCCGAGGGTGACGGCGTTCTTCGCGTTCTTCACATTCTTCGTAAAGGTGGGTGAAGGCACAAAACTTGTCAAAACTTCTCAATGAGTATTTTTCCAGATGTCGTGCGTTGGTCGTATTTTATTATTACGCCAACAGATTTCAAACAAGTTAAGAAAGGAATGAAATTAATTCATATAATTAATTTCATCGAATAAACCGCCAATTTAATTCAACGAAGAAAACCACCCAATTAATTCAACGAAGAAAACCGTCCAATTAATTGGTGCATTAAGAAAAAAAAGAAAACACATCAGTTGACTTTCATAATGACGGGTTTTCGCGGGTGCGCTACTTAGCGAAAAAGAAACGGTGTGGCTCGTGCGGGTCCCACCTCACAAATATCCTACCAAGAGGGTAGGATATTTTTGGATAGCACCCTATCCGCATCAACTCAGCATAAGCCGCTTTAAGTGGCTTCAAGTGGCTTCCAGGTGGCTTATGTGAAATAAAATAAAGTTTGTCGTACAATTATTTTATTTCTTAACTTTAAGCCCGAAAATTAAAAACCACACCCGAGAAAACGCAACTCCGGAAGAGGAGTTTCTAAGCAAGTACCGGCGCTACAATTCCATCGGTGCCCTCAGAATTTGATTCCGATCACTGGTTCAAAAGTTATAAAAACCAGCTCGTCCGTTCACTGAACCTACCCAAGCCAAATTTCGGAAAATGATTCTGGGCACACCGGGCCTCGAAATCAGGTGCCGTCAGAAACTGCGATCTTGTAAAATTTCAAAGAAAATTAAGAAAAAAAATTCCTTGAAATTTACGGGTCTTTACATTACTCCCACCTCAGGGCTTTACGTCCCCGTAAAGATACATCATAAACTAGGGGAATAAATGTGGGTTCTGAGCACGCATCTAAGCCTCCCACTCCCGTGTGCTCTCCTGGAGGTTTCCGTGCTGCCATCTGATGCGCACAAGAGGAATCGATCGCCCACGTAGGACCCAATCCTGTCGATCCTCTATCTCCACCGGGACCTCCGTAAAAGTCGCCCCATCATCCACGTCTAGCTCCCCATGGTCAATGATGTGTGTCGGGTCGTTCACGTATCTCCTCAGCTGAGATGTGTGGAAGACGTCGTGCACCCGGTGAAACTGAGGTGGTAGAGCCAGGCGATAAGCCACCTCGCCAATCCTGCTGAGGACCTGGAATGTTCCAATGAAGCGTGGAGACAACTTTCCACCTCGGCCAAATCTCCACAAACCACGTCGAGGTGAGACATGCAATAAGACGTGGTCGCCATCCTCGAACTCTAGTGGCCTCTGCCTCCTGTCAGCATAAGACTTCTACCGGCTCTGAGCTGTCCTCATCCACTCCTGGATGACCTAGACCTTCTCTGTCATGGCCCGGACCATCTCTGGTCCCACAAGTGCTGACTCCCCGGGGTCTCTCCAGCACAAAGGGGATCTGCAAGTTCTATCGTACAACGCCTCATATGGTTCCATCCCGATGGTGGAGTGGTAGCAGTTGTTGTACGCGAACTCCACCAAGGGTAGGTGATCCTCTCAGCTGCAACCAAAGTCGAGGACACATGCGCGGAGCATGTCCTCAAGATTCTGAATGGTCCTCTCTGTCTGACCATCCGTCTGAGGGTGAAAGGCGGTGCTCAGACGTAGCCGCGTCCCGAACACCTCCTGCAACCCCTTCTAAAGCCGGGAAGTAAAGCGAGCGTCTCGATCGGAGACGATAGACGATGGCACACCGTGAAGACGTAAAATCTCCTGAACGTAGAGATGCCCCAAGCCCTCCACTGAGCCCTGCTCACGGATGGGTAAGAAGTGTGCCGACTTGGTGAGTCGGTCAACAATCACCCAAATGGAGTCATGACTTTGGAAGTGCGTGGAAGTCCAGTCACGAAGTCCATAGATATCCCGTCCCACTTCCACTCTGGGACCTCCAAGGGCTGTACCAAGCCTGCTGGTACCTGATTCTCTACCTTCACCTACTAGCAGGTGATGCATCAAGAAGCAAACTCTGCCACAGCCTTCTTCATGACCGGCCACCAGTGCTGTCGTCTGAGGTCCTGGTACATCTTCGTCACTCCAGGATGTACTTCCAAAGGAGAAGTGTGAAACTCTCTCAGCACATCCTCTCGTAAAGCGACCGGTACCAAGGTACGTCCTCAAAAAAGGATGACGTGCCCTACTTCAAAGGAGAATCCATCAGGTGCCTGTCTTGAGGATAACTGTGCATGCCGCGTCTCACAGTCAGCGTCTTCACACTGTGCCTCTCTGACCCGCTGCAGTAGTGGAGGGGTGACTGTGAGAGACTGATGGTAGGCTGATCCATCTCTATCCACGAAGGATATCTGCAAAGCGGCTAGCTTCTCTGTCGCCTCCTCAAGTAGCTGGATGCCCGTCCTCCTGCTGAGGGCATTGGCTACCATGTTCCCCTTCCCAGGAGTATAGACTATCTCAAAGTCATAGTCCTGGAGGAACTCGAGCCATTGCCGCTGTCTCAGGTTCAGGTCCTTCTGCGAGAAGATGTTCCTAAGACTCTGGCGGTCAGAAAAGACTGTAAAGCGCTCGCCCATCAGATAGTGCCGCCATGTCTTCAGAGCGAAGACCACTGCTGCTAACTCCAGGTCATGGGTAGTGTAGTTCTGCTCATGCGGCCTCAACCTACATGATCCATAGGCAATAACGGCCTGCTACTACATTAGGACACACCTGAGTCCGGTCCCTGATGCATCGCGGTAGACTACATATCCAACTCCCTTCTCAAGCAACCTCAAGATAGGTGCGCTGGTCAATCTCTGTCTCAGCTCCTGGAAGCTCTGCTGACATCTGTCTGACCACACAAAGGGTTTCCCCTTCTTTTTCAATGATGAGAGTGGTTCCGCAACTCTAGAGAAGTCTGGCACAAACCTCTGATAATATCCAGCTAGTCCCAAGAAACTCCGCACCTCCGTCGTGCTCCTGGGTGGCTCCCAAGCTAGGACTGCCTCAATCTTCGCGGGATCCACTGCAACTCCTGCCTCAGAAATGACATTCCCCAAGAAGTGGACCTCACGTAACCAGAAATGGCACTTTGAGAGCTTGCCATAAAGCTGGTGCTCTCGGTGTGTGTCTAGTAAAACCCGCAAGTGGTAGGCGTGCTCCTCCTCCGTGGTCGAGTACACCAAAATGTCGTCGATGAAGACCACGACAAATCGATCGAGGTATGGCTGGATGATCCTGTTCATGAGGCTCATGAACACTGCTGGAGCGTTGGTTACGCCTAAAGGCATAACCAAGAACTCATAGTGGCCATACCGACACCTGAAGGTCGTCATCTGCACGTCCTCATCTCGAACTCTAAGCTGATGATAGCCTGACCTGAGGTCTATCTTCGAGAACCATCGTGCTCCCTTGAGCTAATCAAAGAGGTCATCAGTCCTCGTTAGCGGATACTTGTTCCTCACTGTCACCTGGTTCAAGCGACGATAGTCGACAAACAGTCGCAAGCGCCCGTATGCCTTCTTGGCAAACAATATCGGGGAAGCCCAGAGTGAAACACTGGGTCGGATGAACCCCTTGCCCTGCAAGTCCTCCAACTGTACCCGAAGCTCTCGATGCTCAGCGGGGGCCATCCGATACGCTGGAGTGGATATTGGGGCTGTCCCGGGGTACATATCAATATAAAAGTCTACCTCTCTGCGAGGAGGTAGCCCTAGACCGTCATCGGGAAAGACGTCAGCGTACTGATCCACCACTGCAGGAAAACTAGGACTCCGCACGTCAACTGCTCCAAGGATGAGGCTAGCCAACTGATGAGTGATGGGTTGTCCTATCCTCTGCGAGAGTCCCTCCTGTGCTGCAAAGGCTCCCTTCTCGCCGGTGAAGGTGAACCTGCTCCTTTCGGTGCGCACACATCGCACCTTGCGCCTAAAACAGTCAATCTAAGCAAGGACTGTATATAACTAATACATGACCAAGATAACATCATAAGGCCTCGACGCCGCTACAAGAAGATCCCAGTTGAAGCTCTCGCCTCCTAGAGTAAGCTCACACTGCCGGCACCAGTGCGTAATCGTCGAGTCTGCTCCCGTAGGGGTCTCTAGCCGTAAGGATCGAGCCAACGACTCTGTCAGAATCTCTGAGATCTGAACAAGGGAAGCGGCTATGAAAGAGTGACTCGCTCCTGTGTCTATACGAACTGCAGTAAGGGTGGAATAGACACAGATCGTACCTTGAATCATCTCTGGTGCGCCGTGGTCGTAGGCCTTCACTGCCTGGAGCTGTGCCTGTCTCTGCCCGCCAGCTCCCGGTGGTCGGGGTGGCCCTCCTAGTTGTGGTGGTGGCAGAGCCTCAAAGCGTCGCCCACCACCTGCTGCTCGGCCAGCTCCTCTACCTCATCCGCCTCCTCCCTGCGGACCGCCACGGTCGACCCTCCACCTCTGCCTAGGTGGCCCCTCCACCGTCTGCTGCTCCTCGGTACGGCGGTTCGGGCAGTCACGAGCCATGTGGTCCTGCCCGCTGTAGGCGTAGCACTGCCTGCCTCTCGGAAGACTGGCTCTGCGCTGTGTGCCCCGCACTACTGAGCCAGTGTCCTGAGGTCGTCTACGAGAGGTTATAGTCTGCCTGGAGCCCTGAGTCATCCATCAGCTACCTGCTACCGAAGACTCCGCTACCTGCCGCCCTGCGGTAGGTCTCACTGTGGACTCAGCCAGAAAGCTCTCGATCAGAGGGGCTCGCTCCAGTACTCCTGCATGGGTCGGGATGCTGAAGGAGATCAACGATGCCCTGATCTCGTGTCTCAATCCCTGCTCTAAGATCCGGGCCCGGAAGAAGGGGTCCCGTACCATGTCAGTCGAGTAGCGAGAAAGATCGGTAAATCTCGCCGAGTACAGGGCGACCGTCAGGCAGCCCTGCCGTAGCTGAAAAAGCTCCTGGATACGCACTGCACGGAGGGTGGCTGGGACGAACATTTAGCGGAAGAGGCCCTTAAAGTATGTCCAGATGAGAGAGGCCTCATCGTGCACCTGGAGCATCAAGTTCCACCATCGTCCTGCTGGTGCGTGTAGTAGGCTCGCCGCGAGGATCACCACGAGGTCTGCTGGTGTCCTCACTAGCCTGAAAACTCGAACGACCGCCTCCAGCCAGTCCTCGGCTGCCTGGGGGTCCGTATCCCCACAAAACCTAGGTGTTCACTGGCGCTGGAACATGTGCAGAGCTCCGAGGCGACGTGCTTCGTCAGCGGTCGGTGTTGGAAGCATCGGGGGCTCGGCGGGTAAAGGTACCGCCGGTGCCTCTGCTGTCAACAGGCCCTGTACCGAGGCCACGTCGCTCGGTGGGCTGTCGTCACGCTCTACTCTCAGAACCCTAGCTGGCTTCCATCGTGGGGCCATCCTGAAAAATAAACAAGTGTGCCACAGTTAGAATAGTATACCTAGTGAGCTGACACAAGTAATCATAAAGAAAACTTGAAACACACATGCAATCAATGTTTTAGTGCATTAAGTCGGAAATCAGAAGTCTGGGTCCTGGTGTACAGATACGTCGGCCACCGCACCAACACTGGACTCCCTGGACTGATAACCACACCCAATAGGCTAAACACTATTGCTTCACATAGAAGAAAGATCAGAGTCTGCGGTAGAACCGACCACCTTTGATACCAATTTGACATGACCCGTCCTCGGGACCCGTGTCGTGACTACCCCAAGCCCACCTTCCATAGGACAGGGGCTGGCAACTAGCACCAAGGCGTAAATCCCGGAAAAAGGGAAGGCATTGCCTTTGTAAAGTAAACAAGCACCACAGAGTAAGCAAGCAGAAAAGTAAACACTAAGTAAAAACTGTAACAAACTGTGATGAAAGTAAAAGGGGCTGGAAATACAAGCCCAACTGTAAAATACAACTGAAAGGAAAAAACAGCAACTGAAAAGAAAAGTTGTAGCGTCGAGCCGTCCTTTGGAAGTCCCACCTGAAGGGTGGGTACAGATAGCCTCCACTGCTCCTCGGGTCCACCTGACTGCTCCGAGTACGTCCCGCCCAATGGTCCACCTCCAGGTACCGTCCTTCTCCACAAGCCTCCACCACAATCAACGATGTCCGTCGTCTGCATCCAACACAACGTAGTGCGGGCATAGCCCGTGCAGGGGTGAGTATAAGCTACTCAGTAGGGACCCCGAGACCCCCGAAGGTCTCCCAAATCCACAAAGGATAAACCACAACGGAAAGATACAATCACGAAGTAACAACCGACACTGCTTAGGTATATGCCCATACATATACCTAAGTCATCAATCCCCGTTCGACTCCAACATCCGAGCCCAAGCACAACCCAGTCCACACAGGAAAGAAAACGTATACCCACACAGCATAGCTCAACACAATCCACAAAGGAGAGTAAACCATAAATCCACACAGGATAGTTCAACACAATTCACAAAGGAGAGTAACACAAGATTCAACTCACACAGGTATACTTCTTCAAATGAAGATAGAGATGATCACTGATCCATCTATGTCGTCGGACCCATAAAGGATCGATAGGTACTAACCCCCGCAATGACCCACAAAATATCGGACCCACAAAGGATCGATAGGTAACTAACCCCCGCAAAGACCCACACAGGATCGGGCCCACACAGGACCTGTAGGCGTTGGCTCACACAGAACCGCTGAGCGCTGACCCACACAGGATCAGATTCACACAGGATCAGTAGCACTGATCCACGTAGGATCGCTGGGTGCAGTAGTCGTCGCAGTCCACTGAGGATCCCTGTACAGTCGTCGTCGCAGTCCACTGAGTATCTCTGCACAGTCGTCGTCGTTATAGTAGCAGTCGCAGCCAGCTCTAGGGTTTCCGCACATAACAAGCTCGTTCGGGAGGGTCCGCTCCACGAGCCGAGAGGCTGATACATCAACTGACACATAGTCCAGAGTTGATGTATCCAAATGTTCCGTCTCGTCAACAGGAACTCAACGTCGCAGGCGGCGCGTCAATCGGACGCCCGGTCTGAGAGTTATTGGCTTTTTCGTCCCAGGGGCCCGGTTAGTTTTTAAGGAAGAACCAACCCGATCGTACTCCACCTGCGTCCAAATCTCGGGCGGAGTATGCCAAAAGATCCGTCTCACTTAAAGGAATCCACCAAAGCCGACGGCACGTTAATCGGACGTCCGTAGCTCAAGATATGTGTGTTTCCGCTCCGAGGGCCCGGTTGGTTTCGTGTACGAACCAACCCGGCCGAACCCAAAGTATTCAAAACCTTGAGTGTGATATATCAAAACGTCCGTCTCGATCCAAGGATCGTGTTTCCGCTGAAGGCGCATAATTCGGAGGATCGTAGCTCAAGTTACGGGTAAAAGACCGAAAACGGTCTGAAAACAGGGGGTATGGGCCCGGGCCGACCCGGCCCGACCCCCCCTGGGTCGGCCGAACCGGGTCGACCCGACCCGGTCCAACCCGGCGAGACCCAGTCTGGTCTGGCCAGGGCGCGGCCCGGCCCGGCCGGGCCGGCTCGGCTCGGCCGAGCGTGGGAGCCGCAGGGCGCCGCCCCCCGCGGGATGAGGATGCCGCGACCCTCGAGGGGCCGTGCTGGACATCAGCGGACGCGGCTTCTGTCGCGTCCCGTGCAGGTGAACCGGACCCGTGCTGCCGCGGCTTCAGCCGCGGCGCGCCGGGGCGCCGCCGCCTCCAACCGCCGGAGACTTCTGCGGGCCACCGGAGTTGCTCCGGTGGTCCGTTTTCCTTCCAGTCTGCGTCACTACTCCTCCCGGGACCCGTTCTTCTCCGCGGAATCATCAAATTGCCTTTGCGGCACGCTTTGTCATCGCCCGCCAAATCCTCACAACAACGAAGAGCGGCAGAGAGTTGTCGGGCCGTGTTTGTTTGGCCCACACCCTCCGCGTTAGACGGTATCAATTGGGAGGATAAATCAACACATGACATACGTATCAAAACAATTTTAATAATTTATAATTTCACTTGATCCAGGTTCTTGTTTTAAAAGAAACAATCACGGGGATATAAAAAGGTATTTCCAAAATAAAATCCCTACCTCTTCATGTCGTCGCACGCACGTTCTTCGCGGAAATTGATCGTCGCGGAAGGAGGGGACCGTCGCGTCGTCGCTGTATCCGGCGTTGCGTCAACGAACTCCGAGGACCAAGAAACAACAGATTTAATTATAAATAATTAAATCCATGTTTTGTTAAAAACCACAATGGATATTTAAAAGAAACCCGAAATCTCTTACCTCCAGCAGTAGGTGATCGGAGATCGGGGCGGGGAAGAACGTCTCAGATGAAGCGTCGTCAATCTCCGAGGGTGACGGGGTTCTTCGCGTTCTTCGCGTTCTTCACGTTCTTCGTGAAGGTGGGTGAAGGCACAAAACTTGTCAAAACTTCTCAATGAGCTTTTTTCCAGATGTCGTGCGTTGATCTTATTTTATTATTATGCCAACGGATTTCAAACAGGTTAAGAAACAAATGAAATTAATTCATAGAATTAATTTCAATGAATAAACCGCCCATTTAATTCAACGAAGAAAACCGCCCAATTAATTCAACGAAGAAAACCACCCAATTAATTGGTGCGTTATGAAAAAAAAAAAGAAAACATGTTAGTTGACTTTCATAATGAAGGGTTTTCGCGGGTGCGTTACTTAGCGGAAAAGAAACGGTGAGGCTCGCGCGGGTCCCACCTCACAAATATCCTACCAAGAGGGTAGGATATTTTTGGATAGCACCCTATCTGCATCAACTCAGCTTAAGCCGCTTTAAGTGGCTTCAAGTGGCTTCCATGTGGCTTAAGTGAAATAAAATAAAGTTTGTCATACAATTATTTTGTTTCTTAACTTTAAGGCCGAAAATTAAAACCACACCCGAGCAAACACAACTCCGGAAGAGGCGTTTCTAAGCAAGTACCGGCACTGCGATTCAATCGGTGCCCTCAGAATTCGATTCGGAGCATCGGTTCAAAAGTTCGAAAAATCCGCTCGTCTGTTCACTGAACGTACCTGAGCCAAATTTCGGAAAATGATTCCGGGCACACCGGGCCTTGGAATCAGGTACCGTCAGAAACTACGCTCTTGTAAAATTCCAAAGAAAATTAAGAAAAAAAATCCTTAAAATTTATGGGTCTTTACAGACCTAGAGATTCTATCAGTAATAAAAATTTAAACGGATCTAATCTTCTTAGATTTGATGAATATATACATGGGAATCATAATGAATAAAGAATAATCAATCATTTCACAAATGAGTGCTTAACCATATCTAATGTAAAGGTTCAAGGATTCTGAAAAGGATGATGTGGGAATTCATAAGAAAGAGGAAACTATCCGAAAAGGGAAATCCTTGGTTTTCAATGTTAATGAAGAAGGAATTGTGATGTTTGGGTCAAGACTATGTGTTCCATCAAATCCGGAGTTAAAGAATTAACTTTTGGATGATGAACATAGTTAGAATTTATCCATTCACCCAAGAAACAAATAGATCTATAAAGATATCCAAGAGAATAATTGGTGGGATAACATGAAAAAAGCGATTGCAGAGTATACATCAAAGTTCCTGGTATGTTACCAAGTGAATGCTGAGAGGATAAAGTCTAAGGGGATAATGAAACCATTACCCATACCGACATGGTAATGGTGGAATATCACCATGGACTTTGTCATCGTACTTCCAAATACATCCAAAGATAACAATTCCATCTGGGTTTTTGTGGATCATCTTACAAATACTACACACTTCATTAAAATTCTAGAATATTTATCATTGGATCAAATATCATGGATATACATTAGAGAAGTGGTAAGGCTGCATGGAGTAACACTATTGAATATATCTAATCGAGATCCAAGATTCATTAATTTGTTTTGGAAGAGTCTACAACATGCTCTGAATAATGAGTTGAACAAAAGTATGGCATGTCATCATCAAACTGATGTCCAATTTACGGGAACTATCCAAAAACATGAGGATATGTTTAAAGAATGCTCAATGTAAATCAAAGGATGATGGTATAAACATCTTCTTCTGGTTGTGTTCTATTAAAATAACAGTTTCCACTCATGCATCCAAATGGCTCCATATAAATCCATTTATGGGAATATGTGCAGAACACCGGCATGTGTGGATGATGTTAGGGATAAAAAACTCATAGGTTGAAAAATGGTCTAAGAAATGGTGGAGAAGGTTAAGACCATCCAGAAGCACATTAAAGATGCTCAGAGTCAAAAAAAGAGCTATGTTGACAACCGTCGATGAGACCTAGAGTTTGATATGGGATACATGTTATTCCTCTGCATATCAATATGGAATGACATTATTAGATTTGGTAATATTTTAAAGCTTATTACAAGTTACATTGGACCTTTTGATATCCTTTATCGCATTAGGGTAGTGGAATATCTACTATCACTCCCAACAAACCTATCTCAAGTACATGACATATTCTTTATACCACTCGTGAGGAAGTAAATACCTAACCCATTGCATGTACTCAACCCATATGTGGTACTATTGTAGAATGACCTCTCCTACAAGGAGAAAACAGTGAAGATCTTAGATCATAGGGAAAATTTTCTACTTAATAAGACAATTTTGACCCTCAAAGTGTTTTAGAAAAACCCCAAGTTTGAAGAAGAAATGGGGAACTAGAGAAAGTGATGAGGTAGAGTAAACCACATCAATTTTAGTGTGGTAAAGGGAAAATTTTATGGTGAAATTTTGGAAGGGGGGATTTTTGTAACGACCCAAACATTCATGAATAAAATTCCTTTTTATAATGTTTTATGGACATAGAAAACAAATTCACTTTTTTTGGGTTTAAAAAAATATTATGTATCATAACCATTGATAATATAGTTTTTGAATAGTGATCACATGACTAGAATATATATAGGGTTTTAACAAATTTTTCTGACACGGACAAAGGAAGTGATGGCCTCGACCAGTAGGATCATTCCATTCAAAGCCCATTTATCAGATCTTTTGAGGGATATAGATTTTACGGTATTTTCTCTAGACCAAGACCGATAAAAGATCCAATGACATAAGAATGATTAAAACCATTTATGGTAGAATTTCAATCTCATCGAGATCAGAGCCCAAACCGTGTTCACCGAATTCCTTAAAGAAAGCCCCAACATCGCACACCATACTCTTAGGGAATATGCTGGTTTAGTAAAGGGATATGTAACGAGAACATATAATTATGATTATGTGCATTATTTTTGTATAAAATAATGAATATACATTCATTTTATTATTGTTACTTTGTAAATGGTTTTTAAAGAACAAATAGTATTTTTATTTATATTTAAATACAATTAAGAAATATATTTTGTTGAATTAATGGATTTTTGAATCAAATAATATTTTAATAAAATATTATTACAAAATTAATTTTTATTAAATATAAATGATCATATATTTTTTCTGAATATTATTGTAATTTTTATTAAGGATTGAAAACTATTTTTGTCAAAAACCATGAATTTTCAATAAATGTGGGTTTTCATTTTAAAAGTGAAAATTAAAATATTTAGAAACTTATTGAGATGAAATTGGTATTATTTTTGGAATTAGGAGGTCAAAATTATTCAATGGTTAATTTTTCATAATTTTCTTGGAAAATCGAATTTTTGGGTAAAAATTAAATACCTTATAAATATATAATGTGTTTTATGACATCATAATGACTCAATAGTTTTGTAATAAAATTATATAAAAGGTATGTCCATCCAATATATTTTTTACCTTAAAAATAATGTAAATTTAGATTTTTTTGATTAATTTAACAATGCCTTAGTGGACCCTCTAAGACTTATAAAATATTTTATCATTTTAAAATGATTTCTGTAAGAGTATGAATCACCTCCACATAAGAAAGCCTAATATTTTAATATGTTCTGCCATTGGAAAAATAAAATATTTCTTTCCTCTCAAATTTGGAAAAAAACATGGCCAAAAAATACTGTATGTTTTGTGGTTCTTAATATTTAATTATATAGATTCCAAAAGCTAGGTTTGTGAACTATTAAAGAATTACCCTCTCATTACCTATATAAACCCACCAAATGTCCCACTTTTATTCAATACAAATACATAGAGAACGTCCCTAATCTATCATCCTCTCTCTATAAACCTCCCAATGCTTCCCAATCTCTCAATAATCCCCTCTTCGAGCTCTTTAAGTCACACACTCAAGAAAGGGATCCTCACTTTCCTCTCATTTCAAATTCAAGCATTTTATTTGAAATAAGTTCTTGTAATTTATGATGGTTGTAATTTCATTATTTTTTAATATTTCTATTAATATCCATTTTATGTGATTTGAATGAGGGATTATTTATCCTTTCTTATTTTAACCCGAACCTATGTTGTTACATTGCTGAAATTTCGTAAGGGATTTCTTCCTTTCTCATTTTTGTCCAAGTTTCATTATGTTGATATACCCTTTTGTTTTCAATTAAAAATGTTGGCATATAATTTGACAAATCCCTCAAACTTCCCATTCTTATGTTTGAATAATAAGATACCTATTTATCTCTCATTAATCCCTCCCATGTACACATGTCACCATGCCGAAATTTCATAAGAGTTATTCCATTTCTCCTCTTTCTTCATGTTTCATTATTAGGTTATACATTCTATTTCAAAATTACATATATTGGAACATTTATATATATAAACCTCTTACTGTACACATCATGTAAGTATGATGAGATAACCCTTTCTCTCTCATCATCCTTTTTTATGAATTTTCATGTCACGTCATTATGCTTTTGAAATTACACTATGATTTTCCAAGCCTAAATCATTGTGTAGTGAATACCATAACCATTTCTCTATCAAGGTTATTCACCTTCACGCACATATAAGTATTGAAGTATTCTTAAATTTATGTATTCCACATTCATTTTTCATGAAATAAATGATTATTTCTAATGATTCCATGTTATATGATCCATGTGGCACACTTATGCATGAAATGGAATGTTTATAAAAGGTGTTACCTGATAGAACTCCAATGAATTAGGTAGTGTTTAGTATCATGATACGATATTTACAGTGAGTTTCTACTCATGATAATCTATGTACAATGAGGGTTCACGCCTGATAATTCATTTGTTGTGAGGGTTTACTCATGATAATCCATGTGCAATGAGCCTTGGCTCATGAAAATATAATGTTTTATGTCATTTACACATTTACATGTTAAGATAATCATACAATATCATGCCTTTATGTTAATGTTTCCCTTGTTCTCCACTGATTTCCCTATTTACTAACATGTACTTTATTCTTCAAGTTATGCCTTGTTTACTCCCTTACTGAGCTTTATAGCTCACCCTTTTCTTATGTATTCGCTCAGGTTATCCCATGCAATGCTAAGTACTAAGGAATGTTGTTTCCATGTAAGAAACTTTTCAATAAAGATATTGTATTTTATGTTTTAATTTGTTATGTAATACTCCTAATTTACCAATACACTAGACATCTCAATCCTCAGAGTTGTCTTAAGTACAATTTTATGTAATAAATCAGGATTATTTGTATAATAAAGAGCAGGGTTGTTATAAAAAATGATACCCTAAACATGTTACTAAACATCAATGTAGTTCACTAAACCCAATAAGAATTTTATAAAATGACATCAATAGGTGTTATAAGCCATTTTCACACAAAATTCATTCAAAAAACATATTTTAAGGATAAATTACAAAAAATACCATACCAAACCATAATTGAAAGCCCTAAAACCATTTAATAAATCAATTTAACGAATCATAAAATAATCCCAAATAATACAAAATGGAATACACATGAAAACCCCCAATTCGATGTCAAAATGAAATATTAAAATTAAAAAAATATTCAATGCTAAGAAAAATGGTTTTTTCACCATAAAAAATAGATGTAAAATATGATAAATGGGTTAGTTAGGGAAGATAAATTAATAAAATAATGTGTATACATGGAACCACCTACCTTCAATGTCAAAACCCCCAAAAATTTGTGTGAAAATTCACCCGCACCACAACTACACAACAAGTGAGTGAAAAAATCCCCAATCAAGAACATTGAACCAAAAAACTCAATATATAAACCTAGGGATGAAACCCTAGCTACTATAATTTTATAACATCATGAAGGAGGGAAGAAACACTAGATAGAAGGAAGAAAATGAGAGAAAGACTCACTTATGTTGAGAATCATGAAGGTTTCCTACTAAAAACCCATTCAAAAATTGGTTGTAATGGAGCTTGAGGAGGAATGGAATCCTTATATGGCTGAAATGGTTGAATGTGGGAAGAGAGTTTCACATTATTTTTAATTATGAAAGGGTAAAATGGGAATAAATAAACATATATAACTTGGACATTGTGCACGGTTTGTCCGCATAGTTTAGTAATTTGTATGGCCTAACTGTGCACCCAGTTATGTCCACCCAAAAACATCCATTTTTCTCCAAACTTCTAGGGGGTCCTTGTGGAAAATATAGGCCACTAATAGAATAGAAAATAATTTAAAATAAGTACATATATGTGACAATTCTACCCACCATGAAATCTTTATACCCCCAAAAGTCACCCAAAGGCTTGATCAGAAAACAAGAATGGGAACTCTTTCTCTACCCATGAATTACACTAAAAAGTCACATGAACATCATTCACATTCTGCCAAAGGATATGAATTAGTGGAATAAACTTTCCCGGAAGCACCTTCTCTTGGGAATTGACTATTCGCATCATCCATTCAAACACTGATAAATTAGGCTCTATTTCAAACTCTTCCTAGTTCAACCCATGGGACGGATCCAGGTTGTACTTATTCAATTGGGAGAAATGGAATATTTTGTTAATAAATGTCAACTTATAAGGCAATGCAAACCTATATGAGACATTTCCAATTCACCCATTGATATAAAAAGGTCTGACATAGCTCGATGTTAGTTTTCCTTACATTCCCAAATGACAATGGCCCAAACAAGGGACCACCTTCAAGAATAGCTGATCACCCACAGAAAAGTCAAGATCTTATCTCCTCTAATCAGTATAAGATTTTTGGTGACTATAAGCTATTAATAACCATTTTATGATCAACTTTGACCTTTTTAGAAGTCTCTTTCACAAAGTTCACCCCCAATAGTGAGGCCTCATCTACCTCAGCCCAACATGGGGGGGGGGGAAGACAAGTAAAACCATAGAGAGCCTCAAAAGGATCCATTAGAATATAGGATTGATAAGTATTATTATAAAAAAAATCAACCATTCCCAAATGGATATCCCAAGATCCTCAAAAATCTAAAACACATGCATGAAGCATGTCCTATAGAATCTGATTTACACAATTTTATTTCCCATCTGTTTGAGGATGGTATACCGTGATCATGTTAATTTTTGACCCCAAGGCCTTTTGAAGGCCATCCCAAAACTGAGAGGTAAATGGGGGGGTCTCTATTTGAGGAAAATTCCGATGGCACACCATGAAGCCTTACTACCTCCAAAATATACAATCGGATTAGCTCATCCACATTAGATATATCTCTATTCAAAATGAAGTAGGCTGATTTGGTCAGATGATCAATCAATACCAAAATAACATACTTATCTTGAGGGGTACAAGGTAATCCAACAATTAAATCGATGGATACCTCATCCCCGTTTTAGGTAGGAATGGATAATGGTTTAGGAAAACCAAAGGGCCTTTGATGTTTTTCTTTTACCTTTTTACATGTGTATCATCTCAATACGAAATAATCTTTGTATCATATTCTACTTGGCCACTAGAACAACCAAAAAACATCATAATACATTTTGGTAGTTACAGGATTAAAGACCCACTAAGATTAGTGGCTATCCTACATCACCACCTTCCTTAGAGAAAATGGAACCATCGAATGGACCTTGAAGAACAAGATGCCCTCCGGAGATGAAGTCGAATCAGAAGATGTCTCCCCACCATGAAGAAACTACATATACTGCTAACACAAGTCATTACTAGGATACTCCCACTGAATTACCTCTTATAGAGAGTGATTCAACTGAATTATCACCAACAACTCACCTCCATTGTACTCCTTGGTCATCACATGAAACTGAAAAAAGAGCCTCATTAGAGTTTACTCATCACTAGACTTCCTCAAGCCTTTCAATGGTACTTTTCAAATCAAGTAATCTACCACCACATTACCCTTACCTAGGTATATATGTTATAAAAGTAGAACCCCTTTAAGCACTCAATCCAATATCGCTACCTCATATTAAGATCATTCTGAGAGAAGATGTAGGATAATCTCTTTTGATCAAAGTAGACCACAAACTTCTCCCTGAAGAGGATGTGATGCCATGTCTTCAAATAATGAATCACTGCTTCTAAATCAATGTCATGGGCCATGTAATTCTTTTCATGTGGTTAGATCTAGATAGATCCATATGCCACCGTGTGATCTGAGACCAATACCTAAAGCATCACAATAAACCATATAGCACTTTCTAGATTCCAAAAAGATCAATAAAGGGGTGGTATTAAACCTACATTTCATCTCCTTGAAGGATTCATGAAATTATGGGACCCATTAAAACATCATCCCTTTTTGGGTGATCATGGTCATGGGAAAATCAAACTGAGAGAAATCCAGAACAAACTTCTTGTAGCAACCATCCAGGATGAGGAAGCTCCTAATTTCAAACACATTCTTCAGCTTCTCCCATGACATAACTGCACCGATCTTATCTGGGTCCACCAAAAACCCCTACTCCGAGATGAAATGACCCAGAAACATCACTTACTTGATCTAGAACATGCATTTGGACAACTTTTCATAAATGTAATGATCCCATATAGTACCCAACACGATCCACAGATGATGATCATACTCCTCCTCAGATCCTGAGTAATCCAGTATGTCATCCACAAATACCACAAAAATAAATCTATATATTACTAGAACACCCTATTCATATGTTCCATAAAAACTCCTATATTGTTGGTCAATCTGAAAGGCATGAACAAATACTCAAAGTGTTCATACCTACTTCAGAAATATATTTTCAGGATATCTTACTATTTCTCTCTAACATGGTGGTTAGTTGAATTAAAATATATTTTGGAAAACCATATTTCCCCCATTAGTGGGTAAAACAAGTCATCAATTCATGGAAAATGATACTTTTTCTGGATGGTTACCTTATTCATCTTCTGGTAATCAATGAACAACCAGAGAGATCCATCATACTTGTTTACCAAAAACATAGGAGTGTCCCAAGGAGAGACTCTCAAGTGAATGAATCATTTGGATTCCAAATTTCTCCAATTCAATCATTAATTATTTAAACTGGATGGGGGAAATACGATATGACAAAAAAGATGTCGGTTGTGTTCATGGCACCAAATCAATCAGAAACTCCAAATCCTACTTTGGGAGAAATCCAGGAAAATAATTTGGAAATAACTTTGGGAACTCATCCACTACATGAGGTAATCCTTCATCCAGGGCACTACCATTATCCTCTAGCACAAGTGATGATAACTGAAAGAAAATATTTCCCAACTCTGGAAGTAGAGGTCTTACACTACCCGACTTAGGATTCCATTCCCCAAGAATAATCTGAGGACTCCCATCAAGAGCCATGAAATTCACCCACTACCTATAACAATCGATATCTACTTGTAAGTGAACTAGCCAATCCATATTCAGGATTACATCAGAAAAGTCCATATCCAAGACCAGGAAATCTCATTCCATCTGAAATCCTGACACTGAAAGCACACATGATGGGCACTTGAGACCTTTCTCCATCTTCTTACCCAACGGCATCACCAACTCCATCGCAAAAGACAACAAATTTGTTAAAAAAATAAAGAAGATTCACAAGATGTGCAGCGATAAAAACAAAAAATAATCACTTGTATCAAAGAGAATGGTTGTAATATAAGATAAAATATAAATGGTACCTTGATCTATAGAAGGCATTGCATCTAATCACGCTAGAGTCTGGTCCACAACATAAATATGTCTGCTCTCTACTTAAGAAAGACCACTCTCATGTGCCTCTTACCTAAATTGGATCTTCCCAGAAGATGATCTAGCCCAACAAACAAACCACAAAACAGAGATCCCACATTCCTCGTCAGCATTGATTGCACTAAAACTCCCATGAAGCCTCAGATCCTACCCCACTCAAGTATGAGTGCATCACTCTGAAAATCATTGCACATGCACCATAACTACACATTGATAACAAGGACTAGGAGGGGAGGTACATGCAGCCTGAATTTGACCTTCCTTCCTGCACTGATAGAGCACCACAGACCCTACTTTAGAAGCTACGGATGATGACTACCAAGAAGGATGGATTGAACTACCACCGCCCTTCTTCTACTTCTCATCCCACTTCCTCTTTTTCAAGAAGTATTTTCAAATTCCCATGGAAGACACCACTCTAGAAAACTAAGACATACCTTTCTGGTCAATCTCAACCATGAAATCACAATCAATGACCTCGACATAGTTACCCAGATTGAACAAGAAGACCTAAGAGTAAATTTCTTGTCGTAACCACTTCTCAAACTTCAAGGATTTCATAGATTCATTAGAATCAATCTCAGGCATGTACCACACTAGCTATGAAAAACAGTTAGCATATTCCTTCACAGACTGATCTCCCTGATAAATAACCATGAACTCTTGGGATCTTTTATAGTCTAGGACCTTGAGACAATAATGCCCGTCGAATATGGTCTTTAAATCCTTCCAGATCATCTGCTCATGCTTCCTAGATTGAAGCACTGATTCCCACCACTTGTGAATGGGTCCCTCTCAAAAAAATAAGGATAATTTCACCCTAACCTCCTCTGGTGTCTTAAAAACATTTAACATGTGATTTATCATCTCAAGTCACTCCTCTTCTTCCTAAGCCTCCTTGATACATATTATAGTATGGGTAATTCTCTTGAGATACTAATGGGATTTATCATTCCTCCAATCATGTTCACCTTCTCTAACTGACGTAAGATTAGGACCCACTCCCTACCCCAGATCCTGGAAATCCTGGACCATATCTTCCACCAACCTCTAATCAAGTGGTGGTGGAGAACTTTCTCTTAGTTCCTCCAGTGGGTGCATGAGAGCTTTCTAGGGAGGTATGTTGCTACAAAAAGCAATAGTCACAAGAGAAAACATTAGTACAGTTGTTCTGAAAAAATTTATTAATAGAATCAAATATTAATAAATCAAACTCATCACAACAATGAAATAAAAAACTACATCACCGCTACCTGATGTCCTTGTTTAGTCTGTAGCTCACACATCCCACCTGTAAGTAGAGTCAAACAAAAATCTCCCAATCCCATGGTGACTCGATGTCTATCACCAGAGGTGTGGGTGAGGCACCCTACTCGAATCCAGAACTCTAAGACCTAATATTACATGATCCTGTCCAACTAGACTCATCAAAAATATTATCACCCAAAGAGCATAACCATTCTCTCATACCATTTTGTCAGGAACCATGTTGGTTCACCATCCAACCAGTGCCCAAACTGGTCAATGGAATGGCCTGAAGGGTATTCCCAATCCCCACAGGCTAGAAAAAGATTCTATGTATCATAAATAAAGGTTTTTGAATGATTTACCCAAGTTTAGAAACATAAATAAAGAACAATAATAAATAAACTGAATCGGAAAATTCAATCCAAGGAAACCATAAATAAATTTCATAATTGAATTACATGGTTATATAAAAAAACCCAACATGGAAACAACTAAAAAGGAGCATAAAGTCTAACTCAAAAACCACCACATGGAATGGGGGCATCTCCTTCAATCCATATCCATAACACCACACTAAGGAAGAAAGAAAACAACCTAAACATCCATCTCCAAAGACCATACCCATACCTATGCCAAACATTTCCAAATCTATATACACCGAAAGGTGTAAGTTTAGTGTGATCCTAATCCCAATTGGATGCCACCCAAGAAAATATTACATTATGTAAACATTATAAGATAAAAATATTTCATGTTTTTATAAAAAGGAAATTGTAGTAACAATTTTAAAGGGATTCGACGTGAAAAAAAAATTGAAGAGGGAAGCCTTAAAGAATGAAAAAATTTAAATAAAACACACATGATACTGAAATTACCAACCAAGCCCATTGTATACTAATGGTACATACAATATAACCAATGATCACTAATCATAGGAAATACCCCTATGCACTAGCTATTAATGGCACACAAGGTACATCATATCTAAGTGAAATGTGGAATAGGAACCACAACGAACTACGCTATCAAGCATGGACCACGAGTAGAGAACACACTCATTACCTAGTTGTCTCTAATAAATAACAATTATTTAGTTAGTATCGTCACCGTAAATATTTTTATGTGAAACCAGGACTAGGAAACTTCCGAATCACTAGTATAATAGTCCTAGTACACCCACCGAGATTCTCGGTCTTCATATTTATGGTCAATAAATTTCCACATGATATAAAATTCCATTCAACAGTAAAAATAAATTTCTAAATCATACACACAAAAAATAGTACCCCAATCATGTTCTTCTCTCTCAATGTAGCTCAGTAAACCTAATACAAATTTTATAAAACAATTTCAAGAGGTGTAAAAAGTATTTCCACAAAAAATTCATTCAAAAATTCTCTTTTAAGGACAAACTCCCAATAATACCATACGATAGAACATTTATTTTTTATTCAAATATTAAGAATCAACCAAGACAAAAATCAAGGTGGTCTAAAATGATGAATCCCTAAGGAAACCCCAAGGAAAAACCCAATATATTCCTAAGGTAGTGACACCTCTATTTAGAAGACCAAAAAGGGATCTTTAAGACTTCTCCCCCAAGGAAGAGCATTCTCATAAATTTTTTCCTCCCTAGGAATATGACAAACCATACATATATTGGAAGTCTCCAAGGCACAACAACGAATGAGGTATGTCAAACACCAAGGCACCTCACTGTTCCTTTAAAGGGCATGAATCCATACCATGGAATCCCTAACACCATTTAATAAATAAATTTCAAGAATCATAAAATAATCCCAAATTATACAACATGGAATACTCTTGAAACCCCCCCATAATTCAATCTCAAAATGAAACATTAATATTAAAAACTTATTAAATTCTGTGAAAAAATAGTTTACATACAACACCCAGTAGATAAGAAACATGCTAAATTGGTTCATCAAAAATGATAAATTCATCAAATAATTTTTACATGGAACCACCTACCTTGAAGGTCAAAAACCCCAAAACATTGTGTAAAACATCACTCGCACCACAACCGTAACACAAGTGAGTGAAAACAAACCCTAATCAAGATGATTAAACCAAGAAACTCAATATTAAACCCTGTGGATGAAAAAATAGTTGATATAATTTTATAAAATTAAGAATAAGGGAATAAATCCTAGATATAAGGAAGAAAACCAAATAAAGACTTCCTTACTTAGAGAATCTTGACGATTCCCCACTAAAAACCCCTTCAAAAATGGGTTCCATGGGAGCTTGAGGGAGATTGGAAGCCTTTTATGGATGAAATTGTAAAATGGGGGAAGAAAGGGGCGCATTAGGTTTAATTTCATAAGGAAATATTGGAATAAAAAACTTTATGACTTAGACATTGTGCATGGTTTCTTTGCACAGTTTAGTAAAGTATACGCCCAAACTGTGCACCTAGTTCTGTCCACCCAAAAATTGACATTTATGTCCAATATTAAAGGGGTATAATAGGGAGAAAATATAGAAAAAGAATATAAAATAAAATACCTGAAAATCAGTACATTTATTTTACATTGTAAGGTCATTTCAACCATTTTTATTTTAGTTTAACCCCCCCCCCCCAAATTAAATTGTTTTTTACCTTAACAGTATTAATTAGTTTTTCACTAGTTTTTTATTCATAATTGTCAAAAATTAAGTTAAAAATATTAGATGATATGAATTATTCTGACTAAAAATATGTAATCTATTTTTATAAATTCATTTCCTAAAATTTGTATAATTTTATTTAAAATTACAATGGAAAACGCAGTGAAAACAGAGTTTCAAAAACAAAATTATCATTAGTATATAAGTTTTTAATATCAAAATTCAATATAAAATTTATTAAAATGGCTTAAAATAGATAAAATATAATATAATATATCAAATTTTTCTTTAAAAACAATTTAAATTTTAATTTAAATATCAATATTGTTTAAATGAAAATGATGTTTTCACTAAAAATCTGTATTTTTTACTATTTATCGAAAAATAAAAGATTTCAGAAAATTCAAAAAAAAATCACCCAAAGAATATATTTATATTTTTATTTTGAAAATTAATTTATTATGTAAAATAAAAATTCTAATAGTGGTAAAAATCATTTTTAAATTATTTGCGCAAAACATGACTAAACCATCTTTTATAAAAAATATTATTTTTCAGAAAACAATTATTTTTTCTTTTAAAAGGTCCTTGTTTTATTTATAATAAATAGATAAACATAATTTTCATAATTTTATTTTTACTATCCATAACATCCATTTTAATAGCTTGGATATCATATTATACTATATTACAGTTCATTTAGACTTAGGGTTGCGTGTTACGCAGTCTATCGAACAGATTAAATTAAAAGAAATATATTTTATGGATTACATAAGCTCAATGTTAAATGTCACATTTGCTATCGAATACAATATAATTATTTTAGAATTTTGGGGTGTCACATTCTCCCTACCTTATATAAATATCATTCTTTCAATTTGATCTTACACACAGAAATCAGGGGTTTTATATTTGGAAATCTATTTTTTAAAACACGTATCCTAAAAAGGGTTAATAAAACAACCTATTAATAAAATATAAATGGAAGTAAAAAAGTTTATATAAAATAACACAAAACTAGGTTCCAAAGTATTATAATGTTTAAGAAGAGTGAATATATTTACCTGGAATAATATCCTAAATAATCATAAAAAATGATAGAGGCCATTGATCATAAGAAAGTTAATGATCCACGGTATGTTAAGAATAAAAAACCATAAAAATTCGATGATTTAAAATTACCATTTGATTCATCAGATATGATGGTAATAGGATATCATTTTTTTCAATATATTTTTCCTAATGTTGAGTAATTATTTTACTATGTAAGAATATATGTACAAAAACTTACTTGATGTGTTTCTATTTCAAAAGAAAATTTTCATCATTTGGATGTGCATTGATCAATTTATAATTATTTTATTACAATAATAAATGAAACTAAAAAGATTAATTTCTATTATATATGGACTAAAATTCAAATTTAATGGGGAATAATATCCCTAAAAGAGTGACGCATATTCCCATCTATCTCTATCTATTTTATAAAACTAATATGGTTAGCACAAATTAACTAAAACATTAATCTCTAAACCTCAACAGTAAAACAACTAGTTCACCATAAATATTTATTCATAAACATTTTTAATAGTAAAATTTTAAATATTAACCATGGTATAATGTAGTCTAATGGTAAGTTCAAAAACCTTTATCATCCTTCCGTTGTGGGTTCAAGCCCCATAGCCTTACCAGACAAGATGGGTTGTCACCCAACATGCATGTTGTCCTATTTCTAAAACTATATTAATATAATTTTTATAACCTTCCTAAATTATGATGACCCATAATAACAACAACATTAAAGTTAAGATAAATTGTAAAGGGTACCAATACCTTTAATCTTATATCCAAAAAATCTAATCGTATTCTTCCATAAATAAATTTTTTATATATTAAACCAATAGGTTTTATTCACATAAATGTTTTCCAAAAATATCCTAAAAAATGTGACATTACTAGCAAAAAAATTTCAAAATGGGTGCTTAAAACATAGAACCTATGAGAAACATTAAAATCATAAACCCATCTTGGTATCTATAGATATTCTGTTAACGTAGACATATATTCATCTAAAATTTAACAAAATCCATAGATATTTCATGATTCTTATAATGAAATTATGTTTGGTAAAAATATTTCTAAAATTAAATTCATGAATCCAAATACATAGATACATACACTATTTTATGAAAAAATATATCCCTTATTAGTCTAGGGTTTAACCATTAATAGATCCAATTGACTTGAATAATTCATAGGTTTTTCTAAGAGCTTGATAATTCATTTCTTTATAACTTTCTTTTCTAGACATAAAAAATTTTCTCATTCCTTTCATATAATTTCATTTTTGTGTTTTTCCACATTTTTTACATGAATTAATTTGATCCTTCTTTTATGTATGGTCTCCATCACTAAATCTCTTAGATAAATGAATCCTTATCATATTTGGGGAGTTTAGGAGATAGTTAAGGGGTTGGTTGTTAATCATATTTCTGGATAACTTATTTGTAATAATCATGATATCTTTGATTCATGTTATCATTCCATTTGGTTTCTCACAGTCACCACATTTTCCTTCATGTTCATTGTTAACATGATTCCTTTCGGTTCTATCCATTTATTAAAACCACAAAACTAGTGTGACCAGTAATAATCATAGTGGGACACCACATAATCATAAATAATCCTATATCAAATTTCTAAATCATAAAATAATAATTTCAATATATGACACATAATTTTTGTTATAGGTCATTAATTTTCATCATATATGGAAATAATTCATAATGGTTTTTAATTAAAATGTGAATTATCCTAGTAATATACCCCATTAGTGTCAAAGTAGGTTCACAGTAATGCCTATTATCATCCATCAGGTGATGATCGAGTCAATTACAATGTTCACTTTTTGGATTTATTACCCCTAAATAAATTTGTGATAAAACCACATCAACCTATAGTATCAAGAAATGGATCTATTTCCAGTAAAAACCACATAATCTCAACCATATCAAAACATCGCTATATTATTCTATATATATCCAAAAAGTCTATAATATGTTTATCATCCCTAATCTATGTTTTCGTAAATCTAGTTCTCAAGGATTCTACTAAACATGAGATGATACCAACTATAAAGACCATGACTCTAATAACATTGAGTTTGTTTCTTAATTCATTACATTTTCATAACATATAAGTAATTCGTTCTTAATAACCAATTGGTCTAGTAGTATTGGGAAACTAGATACATAAATGGTTCTCATATTACCTTTGAAAACACAAATTAGAATATTTTTCTTTTACAAATATCATTATTCCTTATAAAATATCATTTTTTATAATTATTAGTACACTTCATGATAGACTGGTAGAGGAAACAAATAATATTGATCTCAAATGATCAGTAGGGGTTAAGTGTAGAAAAATCTATCATTAATCAATATCAATAATCATGAAAAGCTAAAAACCTAAACAAACATGACATTTATATAAATTTTCTATCATAATAAATATGGAAATTTAAATAATTTAAAATACATTCCATTTATTCAATAACATGTAGATCATAACTAGATAAGGAATAACCAATATGGTAAGGTAAATAACTGAAAACACAAGCAATTTAATAAATAAACTGGGAAAAAATACATCTATAGATAATACCACAGAGAAAATATCATGGAAAATATTAATTGAATTATCATTGAAGGAAATTATGTATTATTTAATAACAACTTATCAGTCATCAAGATAGCTCTACTATCAATACCTTTCTTGAAATAGTGTAAAACTCATGGGTTGGTATACACTAAAACCCCCTTTAATTGAGGCTATATAATTGAATCATATCATGAGACTACCAATGCATTGAGGGAATATATATAATCATACCCCACCAATATCTTATTATCCAAATCATTCCTCATATATCAAATAATTGATTTAATTCATGAACAATATTCATTATCATAAAATATCCTTATTGAGTAAAGGATACGTATTTATAAATATTTCCCCATTCAATAATATAAAATTCAATGTAAAAACTAAAAATATAAATGATATATGGTTTAATAAATTAGTATATCCATGATAAATAATATGGATATTTAGGGGAAATATAATTTTCAATGGTCATATAAAAATTGAATATTTATAAGAAAATTGAATGATTAAAAATGAATCAAGAGAGTGAATTTCAATACATTACTTGTCCAAAAAATCATAAACCGTATTTAGAAATAATAATTATGATATTAATATAAAAAATCCTCATTTAATTATGAGTAAAATAAATGGTTTTTTCCATTTATCAAAATAAATACAATAAAAACATATTTAAAACATTCTTGAGGAAAACATAATTTTGACTTTGAAAATCAATTTTTCAAAATAAAAATATTCATAATATTAGGAAAAATATTTTTTTAAATATTATATTAATCTTTTAAAGGAATCTTAAATGAAATGATAGGTCATGATGGAAGGAAATTTTATACATGTAGTATAAGTTTTAATATAATGATTTCACACTATTATAAAAAGGGTACAAAGATCATCATTTCGAAAGATACAAGAAGAATCCTTTTTTAAAAATTGAAAAAT
Source organism: Viscum album (assembly GCA_963277665.1). Taxonomy (NCBI): domain Eukaryota; kingdom Viridiplantae; phylum Streptophyta; class Magnoliopsida; order Santalales; family Viscaceae; genus Viscum; species Viscum album. The sequence continues at coordinate 479,544,829 of OY728133.1, read as the reverse complement.
TAAAAACATGTGTCAAATTTTATTTAATAAATCATTTAAATAATGTTAAAAAAATTTAAAACATTTTATGAAAAAATGGATTTGGAAGAGAAATTATTATTTATTGAAGATAGATGTGAAGTCATATTAAACTAAAACAATTATCAATAATTTGAAGTAAAAAAGAGTGTAAAATAGTAATATTACATTAAAAAATAATTAATATCCATTTTAAAATAAAATTCTATTGATTTATTATCCACTGATCAAGTAATTTCCTTCATTGAAAATGCAATCATAAAATAACCTTATAATAATGAGATTGTGAAATAAACCCTTCCAATGATCGTAGCGTTGAAGTTTGAATTAACTGGGGAATAGATTATGTGTTTAAAATGTAAACCAACATAAAATAAGTGAAAATAAAACAATTTATATTTATAATATATTACACACATAATCTTAAAATGTTAAAGATAAGGAAGAAGTGATATAACCCAATAAAAATAAATTGAGTTATGAAATTCATTACCTCTTGGTAATATTTAATTCAAAATACAATTGGATAAAATAATTATAATATAACATGAAATACCATGAATGATTAATTAATTATGATATTACATGTTAAATGGTTATTATATACACTATATAAGTAAAATTATTTACCTAACATTACAATGAGCCTCAATGAGATGAAATTAAGACAAAATCCCTTACCTCATACTTTATTTTGACTGAAAATAATTTAGTATCATGTATACTGGTTTTAAGAATGTTATTAATTTATATAACAATCATATTCATATTTATAAAATCATATAGGATCCTCTTATAAAATTTTCCCAGCCATTTGTTAATAATTTTTCATTATTTTCATTGTTTTGGGAGTTAGTTTCCTTGTTTTCTCATGCGTGTTTTATCATGAAAATTATGGTTCTTGGATATATGATATCGATCCATAATATATCGAATTATATTAATTCTATAAATATAATATTTAATCATTTAATAAATTCTTATAATCATTCTTGAATTTTGGTCATGGAAAATTAATCGCATCGCATCGTGGAGAGGGTAGGTCATGCGTACGCACGAGCGATGATATCATTCCATTAATGAGTGAAAGGGTAATTAAATGGCTTATATATTAATATTAAATAATAAATATAATTTTATATTTCCCACATATATTCATTATATTTGTCCTTATTACTTTCCTTGTAAAGCATATGTGAAAACTGAGTCACATCATTTCACCCGGTGGTAGTTTATCGTACACACGAGTGACGTTGTCATATTTTAAATGAAAATTAAATTAAGATGGTATATTTTATATTATAATTAATTAAGTATAATAATATATTAAATATAATATAAATGTGTTAAATCAATCATTATATCCATCCTAAAATTATGGGGACCGTAAATTAATTACATCAGTTTGTGAGGCGGTAGTCTGCTGTACACACGATCGAAGGATTCATTTCGTATTTTAGGGAATGGGGGATTTATTTAGGTTATTACATTAACATAATAACATATATGTTTATTTAAGACACTTATTTTATTAGATTATCATTATTAAATTATATTTTATGGAGGTTTAAAATTAAATAAAATGAAAATACTCGCTTAATAACATTGCATATTCCTCTGGGAAAATATTTTGGTTATCACTGAAAGACAACTTGAGATGTATTTATAATAAAATAATGGATATATTTTTATTTTAGGGTAGAAAAAAATTAATTTGGGTAGTTATTATCTGAACCAAATATCTCTTTAAGTGATAATATGGGAGGAGAGTGGGTGGGATTTTATAATTGGAGGAGAGGACAGACATTGAATTTTTGAAAATATTCAATTACCCCCATGTTTTTATCATGATGAAAGACAAAAAAAATCATTATCAAACCTAATAGGGTATATGGTCTAAATATTTCCATAAAATGTGGGTTTGAGAAGTTATTATGTCATTTAAACCCCTAACGTTTTAGATTATCCCCCTGGTAAATTAGTTTTTACCTTTATCACAACAATTAATTTTTAATGATTTTACTATTAATAGTGGAAAAAATTTAATTTTAACTTATTAGATAATATAAATTATTATTATTCCTAATATTTAATTTATTTTATTAAAATTTAATTCATATAAGTATCATAATACAATTTAACATTATTCCCGCATAGAAGATGAAAAATCGAGTTTTCAAAAAGAAATTTGTCCTAAGTATTGATGTTTTTTATATCAAAAGTCAGTATAAAATTGATTAACATGGAATAAAATGGTTAAAATTTAATATAATTCATCTTATTTTACTTTAAAACATTTTTAAAATTTAATTTATTATTGAAAATTTATTAAATCAAAATTCGTTTTTCAATAAAAATCTGTATTTTCACTATTCGTTGAAAAATATAACATTTCAATAAAATCCAAAAAACATCACACTAAAATAATTTCGATATGATGATTTCAGAAAAATTTCTTAATTTCAGAAAATAAATTTTCTAAACATGAAATAATTAATTTGAAATTATGTGTGCAAAGCATGACTAAACCATCTTTTAGAAACAAAATCATTTGTCAGAAAACATTTCATTTTCTATTAAATAAATTTTATTTTATTTGTAATCAGTAGATAAAAATAAATTTCCTTATGGAGTTATTAATAACCATAAATTCCAATTTAATGACCATTTTATAATGGTATACTAAATTAATATTCATTTAGACTCAGGGTTGAATGTTACACAAGTTATTAAAGGGATTAAATTTAATGAAATATATTTTATGGGTTATTCATTATATGTGTTTTTTTATTGAATTCACTATATAATAAAATGTTCTTTATTTATAATTTTTTGGTTTTACATTCTCACCACCTCAAAATAATTAAGTTCTCATAATTTGAACTTTCACTCATAAATCAAGGGTTTGATATTGGAAATTTTCATTATTGAAAACCCAAATAAAAAAAGGGTTAAGGTAACAACCTATTGATAGGAGAGAAAGGAAAGTAAAATGGTAACATTTAATTCAAATAAATATGTTTCTATATAGGAAAATATTTTTGAATGTAAATATATGGACAACGCATAAAAGCATAACATAATATAGAGAATGGTACAGGTCATCGATCACAATAATGTAAATGATTAATGGAAAGTTAAAGACCTAAAATTCATAAATATGTGATAATTTAAAAGACCATTTTATCCATCAGATATTAAGGTAATAAAATAACATTTTTTATTCAATATCATTTTCCTAATTTTTAGGAATTCTTTTATTTTCTATAAATATAAGTAAATATCTTTATTTCATATGTTTCTATTTCATAGGCAAAAATTCATCCTTTGTTTATGTTTCAATCAATATCTGGTTCATCACTTAATAAAATAAATGAATATCCAAAAATGAAATTTTTATGCTTAAAGTACTGAGATTATCGTTTAATAGATTTTAACATCGATACAAGATTGATTCTTCTTTCCTTATATCTCTAAAAATTTTCCATAACTAATATAGTTATCACAAGTCATCCAATAAATCAATCTCTAAACCTCAATAGTAACACCATTGGTTCATCATTAATATCTATTAATCAAAATATTAATCTAATAACAATGATATATTAAATAGAACATCACATAGGTTATTTTTCGGTTATAAACCCTTATTATCCATTAGTTTTTGGTTCAATCCTTGCAACCTTATTGAATATGATGGGTTTTCACTTGGATTGTGGGTTATCCTTTTTCTAAAACTGTATTAATATAATTCCAATAATATTCTCAAATTCAAATGAAAAATATTTAATATGACATGAAAAATAATATAAACCATAAATTTTATCAATACCTTTATCTTATTTCTGAAAAATGTAAATGAATTATTCCTCAAATAACTCTTTCATATACTAAACCAATAGGTTTTAATCCCATTATTGTTTTCCAAAAAATATCTTTTACATGTAAAATTACTACCAAAATAAATTTCAATATGGGTTTTAAATAATATGAAATTAATATCAACCATAAACTCATAAACACATGATAGTATCAATAACTCTTAAGTAAATGAATAAATGTATTCCTTTACAATTTAAAAAAATTAGTAGATATTTCATTTTTTTTATAACAAAAATGCCATTTGTTGAAATAAATATAAAATTTAATTCTTAAATTTGAGTAAATAAATACTTCAACTGTTTTATTACATCATATGTCCTCCCTTTGTCTTGGGGTTAACATTTATGAGAGGTAATTGACATGGATAATGCCCAGGTTCCCTATATCTAAGAAAAAGAATTATAAATAGAACTCGGGTATGATCTTTATTTTATTCCATCATACTATTCATTTTTTCTTATAAATTCATTGCCTTATTCCCTTCTTTTCTACACATAAAACATTTTCCCATTGCTTTCACACACTTTTAGGGTTTTCTTTTTCCACACTTCTGGAACAAAGGATTTCCACCCTTCTATCCTCCAGGCTCTCCATCACTGGAGCTCTTAGAAAACATCATTCTTTTCTTCTTTGGTGAGTATGGGATTTGGTTAATATGTAAGTTGTTAATCATATTTTTGGATAACTGATTAGGCATAATCATAATATCTTTCACTTCTATCATCATCCCATTTGGTGGCTCATTTTCACCACATTGTCCTTCAAGTTCAATTTTAGTATTATTCCTTCATGTTCCAACCATTGACTAAACCAAAAACATAGTGTGAGAAATAATAATAATAATAATAATAGGAAACCAAATAATCATCATGTATAATTTATAGTGTTTCTAAATCATGACACATAATTTTCAATATAGGAACCATAGTTTTAACCTAGGTCATTTATTGTCATTATCTATTCAAATCCTTCATAATTGTTCATAAAGAAAATGTCAATTATCTAGTGAAGGTCACCCAAGAGTGTCAAACCATGTGTGCAGTTTTTCATGTCGTCATCCACCATATAATTATCAAGTCAAGCCCCATGTTCCCATTTCATAAATTTTTTCCCCTAGATACATTTGTGCCATAACCATGTCCACTTGTAGTATCCAGATGGGGATATCTTTCTAGTAAACCCCACATAATCCTTTCTATACCAAAACTTTATTATTTTATTCCATACTAATCTTTAATGTCTATTATAGGATTATGATCCCTAATCTATGTCTTCCCAAATCTAGTTCCCAGGGATTTTACTATAATTTCTATGATACCACCTAAAACAACCCTGAATCTAGTACCCCAAGGATGGTGTCTTACTTTATTACATTGGAATAATATAAAATAAAATTAATCCTAAAGAACCAAATAATTTAGTAGTATTGGTAAAACTAGATACATTCATGATTCCAATATTACATTGAAAACACAAATTATAAAGTAATTAGTTTTAATATTAACATTATGTCCTCTAGAATATCATTCCATATCATTATTTGTAAACTTATGTATTCTTTGGAAAGGAAACAAAATAGGTTTGAGTTCAAATGCTCATTTCTGATAAAGTTTGGATGAAAACGTTTTGAATTGATGAGAATAGTCATGGAAAGGTAAATAATTGATCAAACATGCCATTGAAATAACTTAACTAGAATAATAAATATAGAGAGTTAAATAACTAAAAACACGTATAATTTATTCAATAATGTGACTATCATTATTTGATAAGGCATAATCAATATTTTAAACAAAATTAACGAAAAAAACATTTCATTTAATAAATAAACTAATAATGAAATGCATCTATAGGTAATATAATGGATAAAATATCATCTATAATAAAACATAAATTCTAAAAAATGAAAAGATTAATTATTGGATATCATGATATCAGGCATCATAATACCTCTATTATGAAGACCTTTCACAAGATAGTTTAAAATAGATGGTTAGGTACAAACTAGAAACCCATTTACTAAAGGATAACCAACAGATTCCTCTAATGAGACCACTGATGCATTGAAGGAATGTCTATAACTATGACCCACCCATATATTCATGTCCAAATCATTCATCATATATCAAATAATCGATTTAATTCATCCAAAACGTTTCTTATCATCTGTCATGACCCATCCCAATTGGGGTCATGTCGTAACTACCACATACCCACCTCTAATAGGCTAGGGGTGGAAACCAGTACTAAATATACATATCACTCACACGGGAGGTCTTATCATAATTTACCAATACACTCCCACAAATCTCAAGGAACATAGTATGTTAAAATGTTAAACAACTAAAAACTATTAATGTATGCATTTTAAATCCCTCCATTAGAGTACAAAAACAACTACTGGGAAGAATAGGGCCAAATTCAAGCCCACCATAAAAGAATTGAAAAAATGTTTAACCAATAAAGTGGGTGATGACTATTTTAAATTAAACCAATTGAACACACCTTAGAATATCCATATCACTAATCTCCACCAGGTCATAGTCCATCTAGGAATTCATCAAAAGTTTGATCATCTCTATAAGACAAGACACATATGGGAAAAACCCTTTGTAAGGGTGAGTATAAAATTACCTAGTAAGACACCCAAAAATCACTAAGAATATAGTATAAATAATAATATTCATATAATCATAGGTAAATTTCAACATAACATGTAATAAGAATTTTCAGATATACTCAACATATACACATGACCTCAAGGTAAATTCACAACCATAATGCCATCCTTGGATTCATCCTCGAATGTTCCACATATAACTCATCTGATAGAACACATTCAAAAATCAGAGAACAATGATGACATCAATACATGAGGCCATCATAATCAGGTCTCTCTATGAGAAATGAATGTTTAATTTCTAAAGATAATGATAAATATAAGGGGATCACACCCAAGTCCATGGGGTATACTAACAACCCAATCTGGATTAACCTGCTAAGTAGGGGATTGATGCCCATATAGAGTTGGTCAGGATGATACCAATAATCCCACATAGGGAAATGATTATGATGTAGGATAACACTCTAGGCCTCATTGAGGGATTCAAAAAACTCTATCCAATACTAAATTTAGTCTGAATAGATATTCATCCTATGTATAGGAATTGATTCCATACTAAAACCATAGGAAAGAATCATGGGAATGTACATAAATAAAACTTTTCCAAGATGAATAAGAGAAGGGATCTAATCATTCTTTGAATGTGTAAACTTCATGTACTATTAATACACAATGTTCCCTTTAGAACTCGGTTATGCCCATGTAAAATAGAATGTGCTCATTTCCATGCTTGAGAACATAGTCTGTTTGATACCATGTACTCCTAGTCATATCTGTGTCTAGATGAATGTGTCTATGTCTAGTTATCCATGCCCATTTTCATGTCTAACCCATCATTCCCATCTCTGAGTACCTCCCTGGGTACATTCCAAGTCACCATGAAGAGTCACATACTGTGTAATAGGGGTTACACACTGTGTGATACTAAAAACCACATAGAACCCTATCACCGCAACCCGGGCCTTACACACAGAGTTTTTTCATTCATAACACTTCATGTAATGAAGATTTTCTATAAAACAATTGTTCTTATTCACATGTCATTTCCTTCTAACCCAGCCACTCATCCAGTCTCAAATCACAATGAAGAGCATGGATCTGGTCTGACTGAGTTTCGGATTCACCGTTCACCAGAATCTGACCTTCTTAAATTCTTGGTAAACACCCATATGTGATATCCATAGCTACACTATCAAATCATAATAAATAGAAATAATTATACCATTCCTAAACCATCATCACCATCATCATAGCTCGATTTATTTATCATTCTGAACTTAGATCTATGATAACAATCCCTTACGCTAAGACACAATTGTGGAACGGGTGTTTATATAGTACATATCAAACCAATGGCCCAAGAAAATAGTGGGGATGATCACATTAAGGACCAGGGGAGGAATCTAAGAAACACAAAAAATAGGAATGACCTTATGTATTTTTTATTGTTCTCAATATATTTTTATTTTAATGATGAATGGATATCAAAATTAAACAACAAATTCTCAAAAATTCCCCATAGAGAAACATTCACCCACAATAAAATCAATCAATGAATATATATGTTGGTTGATTGATTTTCATAAGATGTAGGTATAATAAAATCAGGATAAATCCAAATAAAATAATGTCATACCTCAAGGTGGATTGATTTCTAGCAATGAATGAATCTGTTTTATTTTTATTGGCAATATCCTCGAGTTCTGTTGAACATTTATCGATGATTTGTGATCGGGTCGTCGTTCTCCCATAGAAGCTCCTCTAATGATCTCTCTAATAGCTCAAGGGTTATGCATCATACCCTTATATTCCAACATAACCATATACTTATATAAAAAATAAGGTTATTTAATTTTAATTCAATAAATTAATTTAATCAATTTATTTTATAAAATGTTTTCCCATGATCGTGCCTTACAAAGACTTCTATTGTGCTTCAAGATTAAGTCACACCAATGGTAAAACCTAAGGGAAAAATCAATTGATGTCTTATATTTCGTATATGAGAATCCTTTTAGTAGTTATTTTTATTTTTCATGAAAAATGTGGATGTATGATATTTATTATATTTAATATATTTCAAAAATTAATTCTAAGAACACCAAGACTCGGAATATCACACCATCTTAGTTCTTATCTAGATAAATATTATATATAATATTAAAAAACAATACATGTAAAAATAAGATTCATTATATTCTCCCTACCCATGTAATTTACATCCATGAATGTTAGAACAAATGGATGCACAAAGATATGTGGGTACTAAGAACGCATAAGGGCCTCCCGCTCCTGGGTTATCTTTTGAAGGTTCTTATGATTCCAATAGATGTCCACTAAAGGAATCACTCTCCCAAGAGGATCCACTCATATCAATCCTAAATCTCTATCGGGTACACAACAAAGGTTGCTTCAACCTTGATTTCTAGCTCACACAATTTGATAACAAGCGATGAGTCATGAACATACCTCCTCGGTTGTGACATGTGGAAGACATCATGTACTAGGTCTAACTATGGTGGTAAATCTAAGAGGAATGCCATCTCACTGACGTTACATTGTATCTATAAAGGGTCAATGTATCTCATAGATAGATTTATACTCCATCCAAATCTTTTCAATTCGTATCTTGGTGAGACCCTCAGAAACACATGGTCTCCTACCTTGAACCCCAAATACCTCAATCATTTATCCTCATAGGAATTTTGATGGAGTTTTTTAGCCCTCATATACTCCTAGATAACATGGTCCTTATCTTTACTGGTCCGTAGCAATGATGGGACCTTAAGTGCTGAATCTCCTGGGTTGTCCTAGCATAGTGGTGACTTGTAGGGTTACCCATAAAATGTCTCAAGTGGTGACATGTCTATAGTGGAATGTAAGATATTTATGTACAAACATTCCACCAATGGTAGTTTATCCTAAAAAAATTCCAAAATCTTTCATGAGAGCTGATAAAATATCCTACAAGACCTAAATGGTTCATTCAATCAAATAGTTGGTATGGGGGTGAAATGTTATGATCAAATGCATCTGAGTCCCAAAGGCCTCCTATAATCCCTTCCATATTTGAGATTAAATTTTGTCATATTTGTTAGAAATGGTAATTTAGGGAACTCCACGGAGTTATAATTTCTCCTACAAATAGAGGCATCCCAATAATTCTATTGAACGCTACTGCTCAAGAGCTAGTAAGTGGGCCAACAAGGTGATTCAGTCCACAATAACCCTGATGGAATTGTGAATCATTGAATTACATGGTAAAACCTTTATGGATTATATGGATATCCCATATAAATTCCCCTTTGGAACCTCATGTTGTTGAGATAAACCTGTTGGGACCTAGTGGTCAGCCTTTACTTACTACCATGTTAGGAATTGAGAGAAAAACTCTTTTACTCCCTTATTCATGAATGGACACAAATATTGTTGATGAAGTTCCTGGTACGTATTTAAAACACTTAGATGTATCGATAATGGTTATGTATGGAACTACCTTATTTACTCTTCTCTAAGTGAAACTGGTAGCATCGTCCATCCTTGGAAAAAAATGACATGCTCCCCAACATGACAAAATCCATCCGGATCATGTGTAGCGGATATCTATGTTTGTAGGGTCTCAAAGTTGGTCTCCCCATTTTGTTCCTCCCTAAATAGCTATCAAATTATAATATTAAAAACCATACACTGGAGGTAAGTTGATCTATACCTATCTAAAAATCATATATTCAATGAAGTCAACCCCTCTGACACCTCATTCAACAACTACGAACAAGATGTCTTGTTTAGAGAATTTGCAACCACATTCCCCTTCCCTTGAGTATAGAGAATATCGAATTTGTAATTCTAGAGGAACATTAACTGTATCTTTCTTCTCATGTTAATATCCTTTTGAGATAAGATATACGAGACACTCTTATAGTCAGAATATATAATAAACCTCAATAAAATCAGGTAGTGTTGATACATGTTCAGTGTGAAGACAATAATTGTGAACTCAAGATCATGTTTTACATATTTATACTCATGCGGTATCAAATGATGTGAATTATAGTCAATCAGTACATGTCTTTTCATCAGAACACAAGCAATACCAATCCATGATGTATCACAGGACACTATATAATCAACATCCGCCTCTGGAAATCTCAAAATGGGAGTGCTCATTAATCATTTCCACAACTCCTTAAAATCCATATAGAATCTCTATGTCCACACAAACAGATTCTCATTTTCTGTCAAATATTTCATGGGGCTTGATATCCTATAGAAATAAAGTATGAATCTTCGATGGTATCATTCCAACCCTAGTAATATTTATACCACCTTCACACTCTTAGGTGGATCTTAATTTAACACTACCTCGACCTTTCCATGGTCCACTACTACATTTTCTACTAGAAAAACATGTCCCATAATGTGGACAGACTAATTAAATAACTAAAACAATGAGTTATTCTCATAAAGTGGGTGCTCTCATAGTAAATATAAAAGTATCAACAAGTTCCTCATGTTCTCCACCTCAGTTGTCGAGTACACTATGATATCATCAATTAAGACTACTATTAACTATTATAAGATTGAATTAATGATCTATTTTATAAGTCCCATGAACACTGATGACATGTTTTTCATGCTAAAGGGTTTCACCAAGTACTCATTGTGACCATAGAGACATCTTAATTTCATATTTGGCATATCATCACCCCGTAGTCACCGCTAGTGACAGCCTCGTCTGAGTTTAATCTTAAAGGACCATAATTGCCCAATCAACTAATCAAAGAGTTCATCAATCATAGGTAATAGAAATTTTTTTCTAGTCACCTAGTTTAGGGGATAGTAATATAAACGCATACTCAAAATCCCTTTCACCTTCTAGGTGAATAACATTGGGGCTGTCCAGGGTGAAACAGAGGGTCTAACGAATCCCTTCCTCTGAAAGTCTTCTAACTGCACTCTCAACTTGCAAAGATCTGTAAGAGCTATCATATTTTTTGAAACATATATTAGGTGTGTCTTGATGTTCAAAACAATTCATAAGTATATTTATTAGTTGGTAGGTAATCCTGACACATCCTTAAGAAATGCATCCTCAAACTCCACCACCATTGTAGGAAACTAAAAACTCATATAATCTATTATACCAAGGGTCATTATATCCAACTAATGTGTAATTAGTTTCTACCTCCTATATATGATTCCATCCTACTCTTGTTTAGATTTCTCTTCATTCACAAATAAAAATATAGACCATCATTATGAACACACCGCATCCTCTACCTGAAATATTCTATCTAGGCATGAACTCTAGAATAATAATACATACCTAAGATGATGTTGTAAGGCATCATCACTACTGATAAGATATCCCAAAAGAATCCATCACCTCTTGGTGTTATTTCACACCATTGTAACTAGTGTTTGATCACATATTCAACTCCATTTGGAGTCTCCAAGAGAAAGGGTTGAGCCAAAGGCTCAACCATAATCTCTCTTTATCGAAATAGATATGTGGAAATAAATAAATGATTTGGACCTATTTCTATCAATGAATTATCTAAGGTATAAAATACATATATCATACCTCTTATTATCCCTATAGCCTATGGGTAATAATCCTTGACAGCCTATAGCTACCCTGGCTCTTGTCCCATAGCTCCGTATGCCTGGTGTGGACCATCTGTGGGTGGTGGTGGAAAAAAATCATAGTGTCTTCGACTCCAATTTCTCTCCCATATCCTCTACAATTTATTTTACCCTAAGGACATACCTTCTCGTACTAATACCTCTACCTATTTTTTACGTCCACTATCTCTCTATCAGTCGCACGTTAGGTCAAAGAATCTCACAGGAGATGTCCCCTACAATCACAAGAGTTGTACCACCTCCCTATATAATGAATACATCAATCATGTTATCCCTAAACCACATACCCTCTATCTTGGGATTTCCTCCTAAATCTTCTCACACATTTGGGTCCCTATTTTGGTCATCAGATCTATGTCTCTGATGTTTTAACTCTTGTGTGCTCATTTTCGGCACAATCTCTCTACGTCTGCTCGGCCAAGAAACTTAGACCACCAAATAACTCTTTTATCACCCCAAAAACTGTTTGAATTAATAGAGATTTATCTCTATCACGTATTTCTATATATATTTCTCTATCAATGTTCTAATCCTGAAAGAAGTGGTCATATACCATATCAATCGAGTACAGAGAGAGGCTGATAAACCTTGATGAATACATAGGCTTAGTTTTACTACCCAACTAAAGTGGTAGAATATCTTGGATGCATACATCCCTAAACATATATGGATAAAAATAATCTCTAAAAAGATACTCTAACATTGAACATGCAAGAGTCACCTCATCATATGACTCAGTCGCTAAGCCCCACCACCATCCTACATGTCCACGTAGAATGGTCACTACCAGGACCACTATGTGATCTATTGATGTCTTAAAAAGATGTAAGACTCATGTAACACCCTCAATACAACCCTCATTATACTATGGGTTAGTATCACCTCAGATACTAGGGGGTATCAATCACTGAAACTCTTGAGGCATGCTCATTATATGCACCAAATTTGATGGTACTACAAGTATAATCTACTACTCAATACCTGGAGATATGACTAGTGTGCCACCTGGGGGTAACACCTCCTAAAAACATCTGTGTATCAAAACATATTCACAAACAAAATCATACTCATGATATTGATGCTGAATCCTGTATGGAAAATATTGTGGAGGCATCTCAAAATAGACAACATGTACCACATTCAATCAGTATATTTGGATAGCTGACTCATGAAGTACATAGAAACCACACCTGATTCTTATATGATGCATGTACCAATGTTTTTTATTTAACCAATGTATTCATGTACCAAGTTAATAAGAAGGTAATCAGAGTCCGGGTGTATAAATACATCATTCACTACACTATCTTTGGAGTCCCTAGCCTGAGATCCAAACATGAATCACATAACATTATTTCCAAAACCTAGTCATATAGACTTTGGTCCAAAGGTATAATTAAATCCTCTAATACAACTTTTTCATAAACTATACATACAATTCCCATGTCGTAACTACCCCAATACCACCTTTAATAGGCCAAGGGAAAGCGACCGTTGACGTGTAATCATATCAGTCAAATGGGAGGCCTTAGCCTCATATACCTATACACACGCACACATCTCCAAGCCCATAAATATTTGAAATATAAAACACTTGATAAACATGCAGGTATACATCTAAAATCCTAGCATCATATTATGATAACTAGTACTGGAAAGAAAAAGGTACAAATAAAATCTTATAATAAAGAAATTGAAAACACATACAACCAATAAAGTGGATGATGATTTATATCAATGAAACCATGAAAACACACCTCAGTATATCTAGATTAGTAATCTATTCATAGTTCTAGTCTCTCTAGGAATTTTTAAAATGGCTCATCATCTTCATAATGCATGAAACATGTGGGGAAAGACCATGCATGGGTGTGTATAAAAATACCTAGTAGGACACCCCAAAATCATGAAGTATGTAACATCAAGAATAATATTCATGTCAACATAAGTATATGTCAATAGAATAACCAAAAATAATATCTAGATATAATCAACATAATCACAAAAAATAGAGGTAATGTCACAACCATAATATTATCCTAGGATTCATACTTAAATGTTCCACATGGAACTCATTCGGAAGAATAAACTCCATGAGTAAGACAACACTAATGAAGTACATCTGATAGTTTGTGCTCATCGGGTCTCTCTATTATAATTACACACTGGAATTATGAAGAGAATGATACACAGAATGGGATCACACCAAAGTCCATGGTGTATACCAATAACCCAATCTAGATTAACCCACTAAATAGGGGATTAATTCCTACATAGTGTTCATCATGATGATACCATGAACCCCACCGAGGGAAACTATGATGATAAAGTATCTGACTCAAGACCACATTGATGGATTCCCACAATATGATCTTGGACTGATATGTCTCTGAATAGTTCACCATCCTATATATAGTAATCAATTATACATTAAACCCTTAGGGAAAGTATCAAGGGAAAGTACCATAACAATACTTTTTCAAGATGAAGAGGTTAAGGGATCCAATAATTCTTTGAATGGATGAATGGTGTGTACTATAAGTACATGTAATGTCCCTTATACACTGGGTTATGCCTGTGTAAAATAGTATGTGACCATTTCCATGACTTATTACATGGTGTGTCTGAACATGTTTAACCCTAGATGTCTCTATGTCCATCTGGTTGTGTTCATGTCCAACTAGCCATGCATGTTTTCATGTCTGGATAGTCTTACTCATGTCCTCTTAACACTTTGGTTACTTTCCTAGTCACCAATATAATTCACATTTCATGTGATATGGGTCACACACCATGTGATACATAACTCCCCACAGAACTTGAGTGTCGTAACCAAGGCCTTACAAATGGAAGGTGTTCATGTGTTACATGCCTTATAGTGTGGAATTTCATGAAACTTATGAATCTTCCTCACACATCATTGTCTTATCCTCTACCCTCAGATCTTGCCTCAAATAAAAATATAGAAAATTGATCTAATCTATCTGTGTCTCACCATCACCACTCACTAGAATCCAGCCTTCAAAACCACTCAAAAAATTCCCAGATATGATGTCTGCAGTTATTCCATCAAACCATAATGAACAAAAATAATTATACTGATCCCAATCCATCATCACCATCACCGCATCTTAATCCCAGAATCGATCTGAATCCATAAATGTGATATCAATCCATTATTCCAACAAATGCATGTGTGATGGTGGTTTATCCATCATTTGATGAACCACGAGCCCAAAAATGATTTTGGTGATGATCGTATGAAGAATGGGGGGAGAAAACCAAGAAACAAGAAAAATTGGAAGGAACCTCGATCGTTTTTAGTTGGCCTTGATATATTTTAATTAGAACGATGCCTAACGATCCAATTTAAAAATAATTCACTTAAATTCCCATTATTTAATCTCGTACCTCCAATATGATCGATCTATGAATCAGTCTATTGGTCAATTGATTTGTGTTCATTATAGGAACACTAAAATGGGGATAAATCAAAATAAAACATCATACTACCTCAATTTTTATCAATAATTAACAATTAATGAATATGTGACATTGTCATTGGGGGGATCCTTGAGTTCATTCACATACCGATCAACGATCCACAATCATGTCATCGTTCACCCCTCGGAGATCCTCTTATTCCCTCTCAACCAGCTCTTTTTGTTATGAAGTAATCTATTAAATTCCATCATTACCATGTACTTGTAACCCCCCATGCTTCCATGGTACATTTCCCTTTGAATAATGCAATAGATTTCACTGTACACAACTTGGAATATTAAAACATCACGACCAATCAAACTAGCCGTTATGAATAGTATTACCCACTTTTTAAAATTTTATAAATTTTAATTTTCAAAATGGACTTCTTTTTTGGATTCATAATATCAAAATTATCATAGGGATTATTTTTTGTATTTTTCTGAAAATGTTCAATTTTTGATGAATAGTAAAAAACAATGTGTTATTGTTTAAAACCAACATTTTATTTAAATAATTATTTATTTTATATAAATTTATTTTATGTTAAAATAGATACATAATACCTATATAATATAAATTTACTTCATTGGAGTCGTTTTATAATATGTTTACATATATAAAAATTTTATTGAACTTTTTACCCTCTTTTACCCACCTCCATGGAGCATTTGCAAATTTGCATAGAACATAATTTTACCACTTCTATGAATTGAATTTAAAAAATCCGAGAGGCACGGTTGATATCAATAAGTAAAATGTGGTTTAATGAGATGAAAAGAATTTTTGGGGAATAGTATCTTTTGACTTTTATTTACCACAGTTAAAATTAAATAGGGTAATTAAATGTAAAAATAATATTATTATTACCCTAACCCATGTCCAAATTATATTGGATAAGTGTATTTCGACCATAAACAACCTTAGGAATAAAATATGATCCACTAGGTCCACTTTTATTAGATTAGGACATTTATTATTATTTTATTTAAATAAGAGTTAAAAGTGTTAAATTCAATGTTTAATAACTAAACCATTTTTAATATAGGGAAATACATAAGATAAATTAGAATATTAATATTCATTTGAAATATAAAAATATTTCCTACATAATTGTTTTTTATTTATAATTTTTAGACATTAAATAATTAAATTTATTTATGACACAATGATGATGTAGCAATTACCTTATTAATGACAAATTCAAATAATTGATATTATAAATATCAAATAAATCTAATTTGAGACTTCTTATGAATTACAATAATTTTATAGGTTAATATGACTTTATGGGTTGATTAAATGCATTTATTTCTAAGTAATCATGCTATTATTAATTTATCAAAAACAAATACCAAATAGTGTCACAATTGACATAAAAAAGTTTTAAACACAAATACTATATTATTAATTGATATAATAATCCTAAATATCTATGGTTGGGACAAAAGACTTATATAATGATATTTATATCCATAATTAACCACTTGGGGTTTGATTGGTAGTTTATTGTGTGTTTATTAACCATATAATATAACACTACAATGAGACATGGTAAATGTCAAACTATTTAACTAAGAGTTAAATCTAAAATATAATATTAATATGGTGACATAAACCTATATAAAACGTATTTTTTGAGAGGTTTTATATCCATAACCACCTTATCCTAGAAATAAATCATTTTGGATCCATTAGAAACCGAAATTTATTTTATTATAAAATAATATTTCATGCTTTTCATAAACTGCCCCTCAACTCTCTTATAAAAGGGCACTTACATACTTTTATTTTACACCACCAAATCCATTTTTCTCTTCCAACCCCTACCCAAATAACCTCCCAACTATCCTCCCTTCATCCTAGAGGCCTTCTTTTGGTTATAAATCCATCCTAAATATCCCTTTTGATAAAATCAAAAAGAAGAACCCTAAGAAGAGGTCAATATTTTATCATCTCTTTCAAGTTCTTTTCTACTTCCACTTCCACTTTCTTTTTTGTTTCCATTCAAAAATAATAACTCCAGTATCTTCTATATACTTTTATGTTATTATAAAAATGGTAAAACCTTATTCATTATTATATCCATCGTATGAATGAAATAGTCAACATACGTGGGTACGTATGGCTTACCGTCTCCACATCGTGGTGTAGTTGTTATTCAATACATTATTATTTTGATGGGTATAATAATGATGTATAATTGATTTAAATAATATATATAACATTTTAATTATTATATATGATATACCATCTATTTAAATATGATTTTAATATCAAAATAATAATATTGTCACTCATGCGTACATACGGATTACCATCTCCACGAATGCAATGAGATTCATTTACCCATCGTAACCATTAAAAAATAATTTTCATTTGATGATTAAAAATAATTTTTAGGAACATAATATCATTCTGGATATGAATTAAATACATCCCATCCATAACAAACATGTATTATGTAACAAAAAATATAAAGTAAAATGAATCAGTTAACACCTGAAACAACGATAATACTGAAATATTACTAACAAAGAAATATTAGAAGATCATATACGATATCATATTTTTTTATTGTTCTTTTATAATTTAACAACAATTATTTAACTATTATATATGAGGTTAATGTACCCTCAACCATGGAAATGTACAAGGTAAGGGTTAATTCTACAACCTCTTCATTATTATAGGTTGTTTATACGTACTAATCTACTAAGAACTCTTTATCATCCACATCAATGTTTCTTAAAACGTATTTCAAAACAATTTTACTATTTCCTAGACTATGAGATAAAGTCATTTATACCCTGGTTTTAATTTTTATAAGATTTTTATAAAGTAATTGTTCCGTCATTTTCTGAAAAAAGTTACTTTATGACATTTTCGACAAAATTAAGGAAAGAATTTTTTTTAACTTATACATCAGGTTCCGCTATTTTCTGATGTTATAACACCTTTTAAGTATCCCTTACAATCCTATAAGAATATTTCCAAAATAAATTTTTTCTTTTAAATGGTTCTAAAATAGAAATGGGTATTTCCTTCAAATAGTTTTTATTTTATCTATGTCAACATCCTTTTATGGATTTTAAACTTGTTTGAAGTTGATTTATTAGGATACAAATCATCCATATTGTATTAAAGGTTTTATTATATGCTTGACTATGGATGTGTTATTTTATACCATTCATGGTTTATGGATTAAGTATTGACATTTCTTATGCTAGTGTTAATACGAATGTTTATGTTATGTTTAAACCTTTTCATATGAGGAATGCATTGGACTTAGTAAGTGATGAGTGGAGACCGCTATAGCTCCTTGATGAACTGGTAGGTCTCATGAGACAAACTATTTCTTGGAACAAGACCTTGACAAAATATTATTTGTAGTCTTGGCACAGGGCCTTGACTATGTGGTTATGAAGTCTGGAATTATGCATCCATCATTATGAAATTGGATATTTGACATTACATGTGATTATTCGACTAGTAGAATATCCTTGTCAATAAGTAAATGGAAGTATTTAAATTATCGTTGCCATATTATGCTGAATTTTAAGTTTAAGAGTCTTATGTTTTATTCTTATACATTGCCATAAAATGTTTTTTCTTATTTTTGAAAGTTTCCACTATATTGTTATCCTTACTGAGCATCTGAGCTCACCCATTTCTATGTTTTATTGTCCCCAGGATGTGAAGAGGTATATTATGACTGACCTATATAGATAGTATATGGGATATTAATGTGGAAAATAGAGACAATTTTTTTGTATCTAGTACTTCCATGGCTACGGAACTGATTGGTCTTTTTGGACATGATTTCCTTGTATCATGACTATATTAAGTAATAATGCACCAAATCTGGGTAACTGGGGTCGGGTTGTTAAATTTGGTATCAGAGGAAGTTTAGTACAGACCTTGGAAACTAGATTTAGAAAAACTCTGATTAGAGAACACTACCCTAATATAGACTCTGAGGATTAGTGTAGAATAATTTCCTAGAATTTTGGTAATGTAGAGATTTTTTGAGTTTTCCAAGAAATACATCCCTGTCTGGATATGTGCAGGTAGAGGCGGCTCTGGCATAGATGTAACTAGGGGTAAAACCTGAAAACAACGCTTTGAGCTAGACTCGAACAACAACTGGTGCATGACAACGGGCCTTGTTTCACTTTTGGTTATGAAACTCCTAGGGGATATTCATAAGATAATTCAAATTTTCTTTACAAACCATTATGAAGGATTTATTAGTATATACCTCCTCAAATAAATTTTTTTATGATTATGGATTATATCCATAATCTATTCAATTTATGTATAGTATTTTATAAGTTTGTAATTATGTATTGCGATTCAAAAACTAATCTAGTTTATGCCATTGTTTAGAAATGGTGCCTAGTGGAAGGAATGGAAATCATATCAATTCATGTAATTTGTGTAGGGATAACCCTTCTACTCAAGATAGTTATAGTGGAGCTGGTGATGCAACTGGTGTTGATTAGCCTATCACCATACTGGGCCAACTCACTCAGGTTATGAATAATAACCTTACCCGTATGGAGCACCCTGATCCACAACGTGGAGGATCAATGTCAAACCACTTCATGAGGAAATAATAAACTAGAATAAAGGGCACTAAAAATACATTTGTATCTGAGAAATGGACAAGTTCCTTAGAGAAAATATTTCATGCTTTGGGGAGTAGTGAAAGAGAAAAAGTTTTCGTGGAAGTTTATCACCTCACAGGAGATGCAGATCAATGCTGGCCATTAATAAAAAACACAAAGGAAGATTAAGAAGTATCAAATATGGAATATATGGAGTTTAAAGAGATTTTCTTATAAAAATACATTCCTCTTGACCATCGAGTGGATATGGAAAGGCAATTTTGGAGTCTGAGGCAAATAGAGGATGGGAATGTCGCAAAATATGAGGCTAACTTTACAAGGTTATCAAGGCATGTAACAAATTATATATGTAACTCAAGGAGTAAGATTGATCGATTATTTGATTTGTTAAAACCATTTCTTCATTGAGAATTATTCTCACAATCCTTCTCATCATACAAATATATTGCCTCATGTGCTATCAAGACAGAAAAGTAGTTATCTAAGTCTTACAACTTTAAAGCAAAGCAGGAGAATAAGAGATCTATTGAAAACTCTATAAATGGAAATAAGGGGAAGAGGGGAAAACTGGAATATCTACCCTATAGTAAATGTGGGATGAAACACCCTGGTACTTTCCTAAAAGGAATGAGAGTCCGTTACAAGTTTGGTAAAAAAGGCCACCAAGCTCGTGATTGTAAGGGAAAGATAGAGGTTGTGAATACTGAATCCTATGATTATAGAGAAAAAGGGCATTATGAAAATGAATGTCCAAATCTCCATGGAAACATACCTCAGAAAATGCCAAGGGAGCAAGGCCAAGCTTATGTGATCACTAATCCAAAGGTTAAAGTTCTGAAAGATGTGGTGGTAGGTAATTTAATGGTTTCCTCACGTTTAGGCAAAGCATTATTTGATTTTGGATCATTGTATTTTTTTTAATATTTACCTGGACATCATCTAGAGCAAGAAATTTAGTTTTCCATTGATTTCATTCTGGGTTCAAGGCCCATATCAAAGACTTCTTATAGAATGGACAATGGGGAATTATTATATCTAAAGAAACAACTAGAGGAATTGAGTAATATGGGGTTTCTTCTCTCTATTTTTTCTCCATGGGGAGCCCCTATTTGTTTTTGTTAAGAAAAAAGATGGATCTAGGAGGTTGTGCATTGACTATAGGGAGATCAATGCTATAACAATAAAGAACAAGTATCCCCTACCTCGCAATGATGATTTATTCAACCAATTTCATAGAGCGCAATATTTTTCAATGATTGACCAATGTTATTGATATCATCCGTTATATGTGAAGAATGAAGACATTCCAAAAACAACATTTCGAACCAGGTATGGGCATTACAAGTTTACAGTAATGCCTTTTGGGTTGACTGATGTACCCTATATTTTCATGGATTTAATTAACAGAGTTTTCAAGGAATATCTTGATGACATTGTAGTGGTATTTATTTACTATATCTTGGTATAGTCCAAAACCTGGGAAGATCATGAAAATCACTTGTGCATTATCCTAAAGACTCTTAGAAGAAATGAATTATATGTTAGGTTTAGCAAATCTGAATTTTCGATTTAGGAGATTTCTTTTCTTAAATATATTTTTTCTAAGGATGGAATCTTGATTGATCAATCTATGACAAAGGCAATCCAAGAATGGTCATCACTGACAAGTATAACTTAGGTATGTAGTTTTATTGGTTTAGCAGGTTATTATCGACTATTCATCCAGAATTTTGACCAATTGGCTAACCCATTAACCAAGCTCACACATAAATGGGTTAAATTTTTTTGGACAAAAGAGTGTGGAGAATGTTTTGACGAATAAAAGAAGATAATAGTCAATGATCCTATCTTTACTCTACCATCGGGGAATGATGTGTTTGTTATTTATATTGATGCTTCAAAGAAAGTACTTGGTTGTGTCCTTATGCATAATGATAGGTTTATATCCTATGCTTTATGATAGCAAAAAATTCATAAGAAAAACTATCCCACTCATAATCTTGACTTAGCAGGAGTAATCCTTGATTTGAAAATATGGAGACCCTATCTCTATGGTGAAAAATGTGAGATTTAAAATGATCATAAGTGTTTTAAGTATATTTTCTCATAGAAATAACTCAATATGAGACAATTATGATGGATTGAACTACTAAAGGATTTTGATGGAACTATACACTACCACTCAGGGATGGAAAATAAGGTGGTAGATGATTTGAGCAGAAATGATCATGGAGTATTGAAAAAGATTAGAGTTTAAAAGGATAATATATACATTGATCTAGTAAAGTTGGATATGGGAATAACCATGGAACGTTAAACATCAATGATTTTTCAAAATAGATTCCAAACCATCTTCACTAGAAATGATAAAAAGTTCTCAGACTGATGATGAGGAATTTCAAAAAAAATTAAAGCTGTGAACGATGGGATATTGATCGACTAGATTTATGAAGATGGGATTTTAAAATTTGGGAAGAGACTTTGTGTTCCAGATATACCTGATCTGAAAAGGGAATTGATAGATGATGTTCATTTCTCTAATTTCTCTATACACCCTGGAAGCAATATGATGTAATGCGTTTTGAAAGAACATTTTTGTTGGGACAACATGAAGAGAGA
Organism: Viscum album; assembly: GCA_963277665.1. NCBI lineage: Eukaryota > Viridiplantae > Streptophyta > Magnoliopsida > Santalales > Viscaceae > Viscum > Viscum album. The sequence goes on along the minus strand of OY728133.1, from coordinate 479,521,927 downwards.
GATTGATGATTTTGTGTCGAGATGTATGGTTTTCCAACAAGTGAAAGCTAGAATAAAACATCCTAGAAGAGTCATGCAACCTCTTTTTATACCTGAGTGGAAATGGGATGATATTATCATGGACTTTGTCATAGGACTTCCAAATAATCCTAGAAGGAATGATGTAATATGGTTCATTGTTGATCATCTTACTAAGTCAGCACATTTCCTTGCTATAAGATAAATTTACCACTTGAACATTTAGCAAGACTATATATTAATGATGTAGTAAGACTTCATAGATTACCCCTATCAATTGTTTCTGATCATTATCCCCATTTTACATCAAGATAATGTTAATGTATTCATAAATCCATGAATACTAAACTTTGTTTGAGCACTGCCTACCACCCTCAAACTGATAGACAATCAGAATGAACTATTCAAAACTTAGAAGACATTTTGAGATCTTTCTCACATGACATTTAAGGTATGTGGGATCAATATTTACCTCTTTTAGAATTGTCCTATAACAATAGATTCTATTAAAGTATTCAGATGACACCATATGAAGGGTTATATGGAAAGAGATGTCGCACACTAACTTGTTGAGATGATTTTGGTGAATGAAAACTTGTAGACCTATATCTTGTTGAGAAAATGATGGAAAAGGTGAAGTTTATCCAAACCCACATCAAAGAAGCTCAACGTATGCAAAAGAGGTATACCGATAATTGAAGGAAGGATTTGGAATTTCATGTAGGTGACCATGTTTTCTAGAAGTTATCTCCATGGAAAGATGTTATATGTTTCAGTAATAAGGGTAAATTGAGTCCTAGGTACATCGGACCTTTCAAAATTCTAGAATTAATTGGATCTGTATCTTACCGTTTGGTTATGCCGCCAAGTCTCTCCAAAGTTCATGGTGTCTTCTACGTATCACTGTTGAGAAAATACATGCCAGACCCAACGCATGTACTCATGTATGAAGAAATAGAAATAGAACCTTGATTGTCTTATTGCGAAGATCCTATATAAATTCTTGATATCATAGAACACCAGAGAACAAGTGTTGAGAAACCGGATGACTCATTTGGTGAAAGTTCTATGGAGAAACAATAAGATGGAAGAGGAAAAGTGGGAACCTGAGAAACATATGATGATGAACCACCTGAATCATTTTACGTAGTAGTATTCTAGAAATTTTGAAGTAAAAATTATTTGTATGAGGTAAAAATGTAACACCCCAAGCTTCCACGATACGTTTCCCTTTGAATAATGAAATGGCTTGCATTGTAAGTAAATTGGAGTTTTAACACACCACGATCAATCAAAGTAGCTGTTATGAATACTAATAACCAATTTTTGAAATTTTATAAATTTTATTTTTCAAAATGGTCTTCAATTTTGGATTCGGTATATCAAAATTATCTTAGGGTAAATTTTTTGTATTTTTCTAAAAACATTCAATTTTTTGATGAATAGTGAAAAACAATGTGTTATTGTTTAAAACCAAACTTTTATTTTAATAATTATTTATTTTATTTAAATTTATTTTTGGGCAAAATAGATACATAATACCTATATAATTTCAATATAATTCATTGGAGTCATTTTATTATAAGTTTAGATATATAAAACATTAATTAAATTTTTTACCATCTTTTACCCACCTCATAAGAGCATTTCCAAATTTTCATAAAACTTAATTTCACCATTTCTAATAATTGAATTTCAAGAATCTGAGAGACACGTTTGATACTAGTAAGTAAAATGTGGTTCAATAAGATGAAAATAATTTTTGGTGAATAGTATCTTTTGACTTTTATTTACCATGGTTAAAAGTAAATAGGGTAATTAAAGGTAAAAATGATATTATTATTACCCTAACACATGTCCTCATTCTATTGGATATGTATATTTTGACTAAAAACAACCAAAGGAATAAATTATGTTCCTTTAGGTCCACTATGATTAGATTAAGACATTTATTACTATTTTATTTAAAGAAGTGTTAAAAGTGTTAAATTCAATGTTTAATAACTAAAACATTTTTAATATAGGGTTATAAATAATATAAATTAAACTATAAACATTCAATAAAAAATTAAAAATATTTCCTACATAATGGTATTTTATTTATATTTTTTATACATTAAATAATTAAATTTATTTATGACACATAGATGATGCATTAATTACCTTATTAATGAAGGATTAAAATAATTGATATTATAAATATCCAAATAAATCTAATTTGAGACATTTCATGAATTCCATTAATTTTATAGGTTAATTTGACATGTCAGGGTTGACTAAATGAATTGTTTTCGAAGTAATCATGATGTTATGACTTAAAAAAAATTCCAAATAGTGTCAAAATTGACATAATATAGTTTTTAAAACAAATATTATATTATTAATTGATATAATATTCGTAAAAATCCATGTATTGGCCAAAGGGGTTATATAATGATAGGTATATTAATAATGAACCACTTTGGATTCTTCTGGCAGTTTATAGTAAGTTTATTAACCATATAATTTAAAAATACAATGATACATGGTAAATGTAAAACTATTTAACTAAGAGTTAACCTTATCCTCAAAATAAATCATTTTGGAACAATTAGAAACCGAAAATTATTTTATTATAAAATAATATTTCAAGATTTTTCTTAAGTGACCCTCACCTCTCTTATAAAAGGGCACTTCCCCTTATCTTAATTTCACACCTACAATGCCATTTTTTCTCAGCTAACCCTGGCCCAAATATCCTCCCAAATATCCTCCCTTCATACTAGTGGTCTTCCATTGGTCATAAATCTAACCTATGGAGCCATTTTGATAAAATCTAAATGAATAACCCGAAGAAGAGGTAAATATTTCAACACCTCTTTCAAGTTCTTTTCTTCTTCCTCATCCAATTTTTTTGTTGTTTCCATTATAAAATAATAAATCTAGTATATTATTCATACTGTGATGTTATTATAAAAATGGTATAAGATTTTTCATTATTCTATCAATCATATTAATGACAAATTCACCATATGTGCATACGTACGGCTTACCGTCTCCACGGCGTGGTGTAATTGTTATTCAACACATTATTATTTGGATGGGTATAATAATGATGTATAACTGATGTCAATAAAAAATATAACATCTTAATTACTCTATATATATGATATACCATCTATTTACATATGATTTTAATATCAAAATAATGATATTGTCACTCGTGCGTACGTACGGATTACCATCTCCACGAACACGATGAGATTCATTTCCCCATCGTAACCATTCCAAAATAATTTTCATTTGATGATTAAAAATAATGTTTAGGAACTTAATATCATTCTATATATGGATCAAATACATCATATCCAAAACAAACACAACCTATGAAATGAAACATATAAAGGAAAATGAATCAGTTAACACCCGAAATGACGATAATACTAAAATTTTATTAACAAAGATATATTAGAAGATCATATATGATATCAGATTTATGTATATGGTTATTTTATAATTTAATAATAATGATTTAAATATTATACAGGAGGTTAACATACCCTCGACCAAGGATAAGTACAAGGTAAGGGATAATTCTACAACCTCTTCATTATCCAAGGTTGTTTATACGTAATTATCTACTAGGACCTCTTTATCATCTACATCCATGTATCTAAAAATGTATTTCAAAACATTTTTACTATTTCCTAGACTATGGGTTAAAGTCATTTATACCCTGGTTTGAATTTTTATAAGATTTTTATAAAAGAATAGTTCTGTCGTTTTCTAAACAAGGTACATTATGACCTTTTCTACAAAATTAAGGAAAGAATGTTTTTTTTGAACTAATATGGCGGTTGCGGCTACATTACGCTGTTATAACACCTTTTAATCTTCCCTTATATTCATGATTTTAATGGGTTATCTATTTTTTTAAATCCCGAATCAATGATTTTTCTCTTCCAAAACAAAGTTCTATAGAATGTGACTTTGGTCGAACAAACCTACAGAAACCCTAACAAACTCTATGGATTCAAGGATTCTTTTAATCACCAAGAGGTTGGGTCAGTGGAAGAAGTATTTCTTAACCATAGAGAAAGGGAATTTAGAATCTAGAAAACATAACTCTTCCTCTTCAAAGGTAGGGACATTAATATCTAGAAATCAAAAGGATTCCTTTGTTTCTAAGTAATCTCCCATCAATCTTTGATGTTGAGGAAGATAAGACATAGTCTTCCCTTATAAGATTATACGAATATTTCCAAAATAAATGTTTTCTTTTAAATGGTTTAAAAATAGAAAGAGGTATTTTTTTCAAATATCTTTCATTTCATCTATATCAACATCCTTTAATGGATTTTAAACTTGTTTGAAGTTGATTTATTTGGATACAAATCTTCCATATTGTATTGAAGGTTTTGTGATATGTTTGACTACGGATGTGTTATTTTATTCCATTCATGGTTTATAAATTAATAATTAATATTTTGTATTCAAGTTTTAATATGAATTTTTATGTTATGTTTAAACCTTTTCATACGAGGAATGCATTGGACTTAGTAAGTGACAAGTGGAGTCCGCTATAGCTCCTCGATTCATCGATAGGTCTCATGAGACAAACTAGTTTCTTGGAACAAGACCTTGACAAAATCTTATTTGTAGTCTTGGCACAAGGACTTGACTATGTGGTTATAAAGTCTAGAATTATGCATTCCATCATTATGAAATTAGATATTTGATATTACATGTGAATATTAGACTAGTAGAATATCCAAGTGAATAAGTAAATGGGATTATTTGATTTATATTTTCCATATTATGATGAAGTTTTAGGTTAAAAGGATTATGTTTTATTCTTATACATAGACTTAAAATGTTTATGCTTATTTATGTAAGTTTCTACTATATTGTTATCCTTATTAAGTATCTGAGCTCACCCCTTTCTATGCTTTATTTTTTCTAGTATATGAAGAAGTATATTATGAATTACTTAGAAGGATAGTATGTGGGATATGAATGTGGTCAATGGAGAAAATGTTTCTGTTTTTTTATTTTATAATGTAATGTAAAACTTATGAAAGTATCTATTACTTCCAAGGATACTAAACTGATCGGTCTTTCGGGACATGATTTCCTTGTATCATGCTTATTTTATGTAATAATTCACCGACTCTAGGTAACTTGGGTGAGGGGGTTACAGTTATTATATGAAAAATCACTACATAGAGCTTTAATTAAATAAATTTATTTATTTAAACATTCTCCCACAACTACGCCCATCCCAAATTTTCGACACACTCCATGTTTTGGTTGTGCCTATGGTAAAATCTACACCCTGAACTCAATGGATTCCTTGGATTTCTGATCTGATCTTTTTAAAAAAAATTATTCCTCTTTTTTAGGAATATTTTTCACACAAGATATTTAATATATTTAAAATATTTAAAAAATTAATTTTGATCACACCAGGGATTAGAATCTCATTTCGACTCACCACTAAGCTCCATAAATAATCCATTTAATATTATAAAACAATACATATTGAAATCAAAGTCATTACATCATCAAAAATCTATGTTTATTATCCATACAATGGCCCAAAAGCCTTTAAATATTTTATTATTGATAAAACCCATTTTTAAGGGTGGAAGGGGGAAACCCAAGTATATAAAAGGCATAGGAAAATCACACCTGATGGAAAAAAAGGAGTGAAAACCAAACTGAAAACTAGAATAGCCCCTCCCCAGTATAAATTTATGATGAAGTAGTCCAACATTGCAAGGCTAATCGGCAATAAAGTGTAATGTGTCAAAGCACATGCCTAATCTGATGGCTAACGCCATACCCTCTCAACAACCAGATTCGAAAAACATAGCAAAGGTAAACCGCCAGTTTTGAATCCTCCTCTGGCCCTGATCCAAGTGAACGAGTTCGACTGCACTAACTTCCCCCCTCCAGGATCAAAACAAACAAACAAGACAACATGCCCCTAAAACACCAAGAAACATTTTTGGAACTATGGAATCTTCATAGACATCTGTGCCTCCACCGATACCAATGAAGTGACGCCGAAACATACTCCCGAAATACAACCAAATTCATAACCAGATCAGAACATCAAAACCCAACCTGCAATAGTTGTGAAGACACTGAAGGGAAAAAGAACCCCCCTTCTCCCTCTGGACCACTTGGATTCCATCAACATGCCACCCTTGGATTCCACGATGAAGCTGTCGCAGATCCATGTTGTCGCCAAGCATAGAATGCCCGAGACCACCCACTACACTGGAAGCGTGTTGAGGTCATCGAGCCAGGATGAAACTGCCAAGCCAAACCGGATCCACACTATTGATACCATCGGGGAATTGGATCTACGCCGTCGAGACCGCCATAGACAACCTGAGCCAGATCCACACCATCAAGACCACTGGAGACAATCGGATCCATGCTGACAAGACCTCTGGAGACAACTCGAGCGAAACTGAAACACTGAAGAACGATCCTCTGAAGACGCCGAAGTCGCACCGCCTCCCCTAGAAGAAACCCCAGATCCATCGACGAGTCGCGCTGGAGAACTGAGCTACACCACCTCCGAAACAGAATCCAGAAGAAACCGATGATAATCCGTCGAGCATCGCTGGAGGAGGGGAGGAGAAGATCCCAGAGGAGAAAAACCCTATAAACGACCCCGCAGAAGAACCCGCCGCTCAGAGGCTAAAATTCAAGGTATGATATGAAATCCTCTATGTTTATTAGAGTACTTATATTTATCGATATTTCCCCAATCAATAAAATAACATTCAATATAAAACATCATATGTTGAATTGAAATGTAATTTAAGAAATAAGTATACACATGATAAATAATATGGATATTTATGGGAAACACAATATATAATGATCAAAATAATGTTAATATTTAAATATAAAGTTAATGATTAAAATAATTAATCAAGAGAGTTAATTTCAATAATTTCATTGGTCAAAACTATCATAAACCATCCATGTAAATAATAATGATGGTATGAATACAATATATCCTTAGTGGAGTATATGTAAAATATTTGTTTTCTTTTATTAAGGAATATAAATACAATAAAAATATATATAAAAAACCTTATGGAAAATATACATTTAATATTGAAACAAACATTTAAAAACTAAAAACATCATGAATATTAGTAATATAATGTTATTATAAAAATAATATTTTAAAAATGTAAATGAATCTTAAAATAAATTATAATTCCTCATGGTGGAAAATTTTATACATTCCATATAAGTTAAAAAACATTCATATTTCACTGTTGTAAAAAGGATAAAAATATACTCATTTGAAAAGAGAAAATAAGATTCCTTTAAAAAAATTGTAAAAATAAAAAAATGGGTAAAATTTTATTTAATAATTCATATGTAAAATGTAAAAAAAAATTGAATAAATTTTCTAAAAACATGTATTTTGAATAAAAAAATTTATCGATCGAATAGAGAAATGGCGTCATATTTTATTAAAAACATTTTATCAATAATTTTTTTTGGAAAAGAGTATAAAAAATAATACAATTAATTAAAAAATTCAAGAACAACCAAAGAAGAATAAAGTTAAAATGATTTATTATACAATTATTATTTAATTTCATTTGATGTAAATTCAAGTATAAACAATCCCAATTAAAATGAGATTATGAAATAAAACCTTACAAAGTTCAGAAGGTTGAAGTGAGAATTAACCAATGAATTGATTATGTGTGTAAAATTAAAATACACATAAATTAGTTTTCAATAGAAAATTCATAGCCAAAAATGAATTACACACCTAATATTACAATATTAAATAAATTGAATAAGTAATATAACCCAAGGAAAAAAATTGAGTTATGAAATTATTTACCCATTCGAAACATTTAATTCAAAATCCTTTTAGATGAAATTATTAAAATTAAAACTTAAAATACCATGAATTATAAATAGATTAATATATCACATGTAAAGTGGTATTATCTAAACTATATAAAATAAATTACGTTCATAAAAATGAAATATTCTTCAATGAAGTGAAATTGAGATGAAATCACTTACCTAATGCTTTCTTTTTGGTTGAAAATGTTTTAATATATTTTATAATGGATTTAATAATGTTATTAATTTATAATATAACCATTTGAATATTTATAATATCATATAGGATCCTCTTATAAAATTTTACCAGCTATTTGTTAATAATATTTCATTGTTTTATTGTTTTAGGCGTTAATTGCCTTATTTTTCATGTGTAATTTTTCATGAAATATTAGGTTATTAGATCTAGGATAGACATACATAAAATATATAATTATATTAATGTTATAAATATAATATTTACTTATTATATTTTTTTTAAATCATTCTTGATGGTTTGACATGAAAAATGAATCACACTGTTTCATGGGGATAGTAGGTCAAATGTACACATGAGAGATGATAGTGTTCCATTAATGAGTGAAGTGATAAAGAATTGTCTTTCATATTAATCTTAAAAAATGAATATAATTTTGAAATATCTAACAAAATAATTGTGTTTAACTTTATTAAATTCCATGTAAACCGTAATGGGAAAACAAATCACATCACTTTGTGACGTGGTAGTCCACTGTACATAGAAGCAATTTAATCAAATTTTAAATGAAATGAAAATTAAGATAGAATATGTGATATTATAAAGAAATAAGTATAATAATAACATAAATATCAAATAAAAGTGTTAAATCTATCATTATATCTGGCATCTAAAGGTGGTGATGGAAAACAAATTATGTCAATTCGTGAGACGGTAGTCCGCCGTACACAAGATAGGCAATTTATTTTACCATTTGATAGACGATAGGATGGATGTATGTTATTCCATTAACATAATAAGATATATTAATATCTTGTATTATTTTTTTATTTTTTTATAATTATTAAATAGGATACTAGATAGGTTTTAGAATAAATAAAAAGAAAACAATCATTTATGAATGTTACCTCATCTTTGGGTAACTTCTTTTTGTTCAAACCAAAATCCATCCTATAATCGATTTATGATAAAACATGAATTTGGGATGTCATTTTTATAATAATTAATTTATTTGGGTGGTTATTTTTTATAAAAATATTCATTTTAAATTGTGAAGAGGGGATAAGATGGGGTGGCCTTTTATAAGTGGGGGATAGGACACACATGGAATATTTGAAGAGATTCAATTACACCCACTTTATTATCATTAAATCAGCATAATAATGGGTAAATATAAAACCTTATAGATTATAATGTCTAAATAATTCCATAGAATGGTTTTTGTACAAGTTGGTTGTTCATTTTGATACTTATCTTTTTAGTTTAACCCCTAGTAAATCAGTTTTTTCCTTAACCGTGGTAATTAATTTTTACCACTTTTTAAATTTATAATGGTAAAAAATAATGTTTGAATTATAATATAATATAAATTATGTTGAATAAAATTATGGATTTCATTTTTCCAAATTCAATTCTCATAATTGGTATAATGCCATTTAAAATTATACCCCCAGACACGATGAAAAAGCGGGGTTTCAAAGAGAAAATGCTCATAAGAATATGTAGTTTTAATATCAAAATCCAAAATGAAATTGATTAAAATTACCTATAATAGTTAAATTTATAAATAATTTAACTCAATTTACTTTAAAACCAATTAAAAATTTAATTTATTAAAGTAATTTATTTAAATGAAAATGTAGTTTTCAATAAAAATCCATACCTTTCACTCTTCATAGAAAAATGAAATATTTCATAAAAAGAAAACAAAATCACCTTAAGATAAATTTTATATCATGATTTAAAAATTTATTTAATTTTAAAAAATAAATTTCATAAAATTATTAAAATTATTTTTAAATTATGTGTGGAATGTGTGACTAAACCATTTTTTATAAAAATAATAATGTTTTTTAGAAAGTATTTATTTTAATTTTAAATGATTATAATTAAATTTATAATGTATAGATAACCATGTTTTTCATAATTTATTAAATAATATTGAAACCCATGAATTTTCCATCTAGTTTATAATGGTTCACTATATTACCATTCTTTTTTACTCAGGGTTGCGTGTTATGTAATCTATCTAAGAGATTGTATTTAAAAATATATATTTTGTGGGTTTTTTAAGATTGGTGTAGTTTGTCTCATATTCTATCGAATACAATTTAATTATATTATATTTTCAATGTTTTATAACCATGAACCATAAAACTCTATAATGGTCATAGATTAGGGAAAACTCAAAATTCAAGTTTGACAGGATAATATCATTCAACCACTGACATAAAATAAAATTACAACACAAGTAAATGAATGATAAATGGAGGTTTTCTTTGTTATAAAATCAGGATAAATTTTATAATCTTAATATCTTTAAATGAAATTTAATAAAAATATACAGTTCCAATTTATTATCTCATATATGATAAACTACTAGTTTTGGCCTTATTTGTGCTATTTTTTTGGGTTTTGTTCACTCATTACGTCTATATTTAATTTATGTCACATCTATATGTAACCCTTGGATAAAACTCACTCACAAAAATATTAGTGACTAACATTTATATAGTAATCTAGTTTGAATAATTGTGAGACTTTGGATTCATATTTATAATTTTTAACTCTTTAAAAATATTAAAACTCCTTAAATTAAAAATATAAAATCATATGATGTTGTAGTTTATGGTGTAATTATAAATATTTCTAATCATAACATCATCATCATATATGGGACTTATACCATTAAACATTGTCATTGATTTCTATGTAACTATTTACAATTTTACAATTCAACATATCCTAAACACTTTTAGGATAATGTGATGTTCAATTTATTATGGTAAACACATTTGTCCATTTACAGTTCTCTTTTCTATTATACACTAAAATACTTTAGGATATCAAGTAATTTTTCCTTTGTAAATAGGGTCTCAAAATAGCGACATTAATTTTATCATAATATCTAAATATAAAAACTTAATATTTTCTCTTCTATCACATATCCTAATTTTTTATATATTCATTGAATAATAACTTGAAATTATATTTAAACCATATTTTATTTGTTAATTTTATCTTCTATAAATTTAAACATACTCTTACTAGTCTCTTAGACATTATCTTTTTTCTGAAAATATTTTAGCTATATTGAACAAAAACTTATTTTTGTTTATAAATAACACTTATTTGATTTTAGTATAAATATTTAACAAATAAACTAGTTTTTCCTTATTTTATATATTATTATATTTCATTAGATTATTTTCCATGAAATTAAAATTGTTCTTTAAAATATGTCACTAATGAGTAATGGGAAAAACATCCCTCGAATTTTAGAAATAAAATTGGGAACACTTTTATCCTTGTCTCCTCTTTCAAAAATATTATACAATATGATAAATCATAATGAATGTGTATAAAATAAATCAAATCATGTTCATAATAATACATTTTATTAAGAAAATACATCCCTAATCTATAAGATAAATAATAAGAAGATAAAAATCCTTTTCATTGATAACTTGATCTTGGAATACATTCAAATATTCTATGTTTCAACTATTTTCATCATTAAATGAATGAAAATTAAAATCTATATCAATTCATACCTTGATTTTTAATTCCTTTATATTTATAAATAGAAGAAAATATACATTTGGTACCATTTACCCTATAAATCAAAATTATTTTTTTCTGAAAATATTTACTCAATAAATAATTCAATTTATTAAATCTTTAAAACCTAAAATGTATAAAATTTTCATAATTTTAAAATTAAATATAATAACTTCAATTATAAAATAAGATCAAGGTAAATGGAAACTAAATTTTATTGTCATAACTAGAAATTAATATAGGGATCTATATCCTAATATAAATTTATCATAAAACAATTTCATACACTATATAAACAATTTTATATACATGGATAAAAAAAGGAATAACTATCAAATAAATGATCATTTCAAAAATTTAAACATCTGAAAAATTTATGAACTTTTTCAAAATAAAAATTTACTATAAACCTTTGATAATTAAACTTGAAATTATGGTTCTTCTATAATTATAGACATAAACAATTTTATATAAAATTTCAATATTATGACTTCAATACTTTATTTTATATTGAATCTAAATTAAAATATATGATATTTCATGAATTTTATATTTTAAAAATAAATTTCTATTATTTTAACATTTTACATGATATTAATATCATACACTTTAAAATATTTTAAAAAAATAAAATTAATCAAAAAAAACATTTTCCATATGGTATAAAAAGTATCTTCAAATAAGGCCTTCTAATTAATTTGAACATTAAAAAATAATTAATTTTGAAAAATAATAATTGATTATGAAAAATGCCTTATTGGTTTAATTTATAAACACATTATAAATTATCAAGGTAATTAAAAAACTATTTAAATATTAAAAATAAAACATATAACTTTATTAAAAGGTTTAACAACTTTTTATTATGATTTATATAAGGGAACATATCCATGTAGTCTAGCCCTTTGTCTGTTTTTGAAGCTCGTGGTGCTTGAAGGATTCCAAGAGGATGTATGGAGGGGTTTAGATACTAAAAACTAAAATTTGGGAGAATTCAAGTTGTGTGTATGTGTTTCAAATCATGTATTCAAATTTCACGGCTTCTTAAGTCTGGTTCACAGGGTATTACACAACATTTAATGTTTCAAGATTAATTGGTTTTAGGAAAAACATTTTTCAATAAGATTTGAATCATGGCATTTAAACAATGATCAAGGGTTTCCTGATGTTTAACTTCCATATCCCAAATTCCTATAAATTCTACAGTGGCTAGGGAGTTCTCAAAAAACTTTGACCTTCTATCATTTTCCAATAGGTTGATGAACTACTTCCCTTGTGTTTTGGAATTCCTTTGACAAATATCGATACTCTCCTTCTCCATTCGATCCATGGTGATCCAAGGTGCATTGCTTCTTCATTTTCTAGAGTGTTATTCCTAATCAGTCTAGTTTTTTTTGTTTCTTCTAACCATTTTATGGTTTATTATCTTTTTTTATTTTAATTAGGTTTCTTTTTTGTTGTTGGATATTTTTTTGATGATGTATTTAGGATATTATTATTTCCTCATGGGAGATGTGATCAGAGACTCGTAATGTTGGTCTGCTCTCTTGTGATGAATGTTGATGCCTCTGAGGTGGGGGATTCATTACTCTTTTATTTATATGCATGAAATCATAAATTTTGAATGTTTTATCCCTTTGGATAAAAATTTAATCATCCTAATAATCATTGAACCATATTAATAAATAATTTTTTAGTGATCACATTTTTATTTTAATATCATGAAAGTGATTTGCCTCTTGATATTTTAGATAGTGTGATATCTATATTTTTTTACAATAATTTCATTTGATGATATGGATTGTAATTTTTTTTCTTTATAGAAAATAGTAAAGATCATTAAGTTGGAATTAATTGATAATTAATTTTCTCGAGAATTAAGGAATATGTATGTTTGAACATAGTGTTTCTTATAATTTGATGATGTTCAATTGATTCAATACACATGTTTAATTAAATATGATCTTATATGTATTAATAAAATTTATATATAACATGTATCATTTTATTCATATTGAAAATAAATAAAATACATGTTAAATGATAATGTTACCTCTCACAATTTGATAAAACTGGTTTAAATGCTATGAACATGTTTAACGTTTGATATCTTAATCCCTTGGTTTTCTCATAGTTGGATCCTATAAATAATGAATATATTAATTTAATATTGAATTAAAATCATTTTTTTATTGAGGATAAATTCTAGGGAATGTGTTTCTCATCTACTTGAGAAGGATTAGTTCCATGAGTTCATATCATTGAGATCTCATTTTTGTTTGAAGGTTTGATTCCTTTTCATATGGCTTAGATTTTCCTATTGGTTATGCTTGTTTGTATCATGATTATTTTATGATGAGCTCTAGATGTGAGCTTCACTATGCGATGTGATATGGGTTGGGGTATCCTGGATGTGATATGGGCATGGGATGGTTAATCCTGTAATAGATAATGTGATATGTGTAGTAGGGTTGCCAAGAGTATGTGGTAGTAGTTGATGCCTATAATGGTGAGATGCATTAGTATATGCATGAGGGTGTCAGGGATGGATCTGGGGATGATGGAATGGGTTGAAGATAGGATTACCCATTGATGATATGACGTGATCTAGGATTCCTTCTTTTCAATATATTTAATGAATGATGGTTGGGTTTCTTGTTTTATTTTCATTCCTTTCCCCACTGCTTGAGGCAGCTAGATGTGTTTGGATGAATTTTTTCTCTTGGTGGAATCTTAGGATGGTTTTCCAAAGTACCAAGATTCTGTAATGATGATAATAACAAATATATAATTATTAACCCATGGGGTTGGTGTTGATGTAATTAAAATGATGAAAAGATATTAATCTTGAGAATCCAAGGACTTTTTTTGAATTATTCCTAGACCGAATAAACATTACTATAATGGTTAATATTTGGTAATTTATAATAATGTTAATGGTTAATTAATTTCCAATGAATTAATTAACATAATGTTATTTTTTAAAGATAATTAGTAATTTAATACAGCTCCTTAAAAAGCTAGTGTGCTTATAGGGTATCTGGTCATAGTAGTGAAAGCCAAGAGTCTGAGTAATGTCAGTTGTAGTTGATTATAAGACTAGGTTTTCCCCATAGTACGATTTTGATCTATATTATATCCTATATAATCTATGATTTCATATTATTACCCTCCCATGTAGGTTAGGTCAGAAAAAACCTGATGTACTATGTGAGGGTATTTTCACAAACATCTTTGTGGTATGATTGATGGATGACAACCCCCACTAGCCCCACTCTCTTCTCCTTATAGGTACTTGAGATTGTATGTATGATGGTTAGTTATCCTATATATATTTTATAGAGGAATGTAATGTCTTGTGGTTATTACACATAGATGTACGAGAAAAAATAGTATCCAAATGATAATTATTGTTATTACATGTATAGGCTATGATGGATTGTGGTACCTTACTTGGTGCATGGACTATAATGGCTTGAGGTATATTAACCGAAGTATGATAAATGTCAAACAGGTTGTGGTGGATGTTAAAAACTACTTTATTATTATATATGGATATGTGGATGGGATGACATTCTGATGTGATACATGAGGTGCATGTAATGCCTTTACCTGGTTTCTTAGAGATGGCATATTTTGCGGAGAGATGGCTCTGGAAGTATGATGTAGGGGTAGTGTGGAAACAAAATGGGGAATTAGAAGTGGGGTACCCTTGATGTTTCATAATTTCCTTATATTATATCTTGTATGTGATACTTATTAGGATTTATACATGGTGAGGCTGGGAACTTAGTATACCAATGTAGTTAATGAGTTGGTTTTATTTTTGGTCAATATGCTTTATAATTCCTTCTTTATCTTTTGCAAGAGAGGATTTAGGGATGATCTAAATGAGTGAAATATTATTCTCACCCCACGTTTATATAAATTTTTTTCATATCAATTAGATCAGGTTGGAGATCGGGAAGGATATTACTAGGTCATGGTTTTGTAGGAGTTGTTTAGGCTTCTAGGTCATTGTCATCTTTGAATTTTTGTGTATTTGTAGTTTTCATTTCAATTATTAATGTAATGTATGAAATTTTATTTTTACACTTGGTATGAATATATATATATATATAAGATAATTATTTTATTGTTTTATCCTTTATATATCTCTCTTTCTCATGTTCTATTATATGGTAATCCATCATATGTGTATTCTTATTATAACATCAGTGCTAGTCACTAACTCGGGGCCTACTGGAGGCACAGCTCGAGCAGTCATTGTAATGCCCTGACCCCAATTACCCAGAGTCAGTGCATTGTTACATAACATTGGCATGATCAGAAAACATCAATTCTCAGAAGAATGATTAGTTTAGTAGCCTTAGAAATACTAGATACATTCATAAGTTTTACATTACATCATGCAATTAAAAACAACAACAACATTTTATTCATTAACCACATTCATATCCCATAGACTATCCCCGCAGGACAGTAATAATATACTTATTTCTCATCCTAGGAAAAATAAAACCTAGAAAGGGGTTAGCTCATATGCCCAGTAAGGATAGCAATATAGCAGAAACAATCATAAATAAGAATAAACATTAAAGGCAATGTATAAGACTAAAAAAATCCTTTTCAACATAAACATAAACATAATATGGAAAAGATAAAATCATATAATTCCATTTACTTATTCAGATAGATATTTTAATAGTCAAATAATCATATGCAATATCAATAGCCACTTTCATAATTATGGAATGCATAATGCCAGACTTCATAACCACATAGTCAAGGCCTTGTGCCAAGACTAGAAATAAGATTTTGTCAAGGCCTTGTTCCAAGATGGTAGTTTGTCTCATGATACCTACCGATGTATCGAGGAGCTATAGTAGTCTCCACCTGTAACATATTAAGTCCAATCCATTCTTCATATGAAAAGGTTTAAACCTAACATAAACATTCGTATTAAAACTAGAAAAAAAATGTCAATAATTTATCGATAAACCATGAATGGTATAAAATAACACATCCACATTCAAACATATCAAAAAACATTCAATATAATATGGAATATTTGTATCATAATATTCAACATCAAACCAGCTTAAAATCCCTCAAAAGGATGTTGACATAGATGAAATCAATAATTTTTTTTAGAAATATCTCTTTTTATTTTAAAATCATTTAAAAGTCATATAATTATAAAAGAAAACATTTATTTTGAAAATATTCTTATAATCTTGTAAGGGAATCTTTGACGATGTTATAACGACATAAAATAGCCACACCCATCGTATAAGATAAATAAAACATTCTTACCTTAATTTTGTCGAAAAGGTCATAAAGTACCTTGTTTGGAAAACGATAAATAGATTCCTTTCAAAAACATATATGGTAAAATAAGTGTATAAATTACATTAACACATTGTCTAATAAAGAGTAAAAAAAATTTGAAATACATTTTTAAGAATCATGGATGTGGATGATAAAGAGGTCCCAGTAGATACTCACATATAAAACAACCTCAGATAATAAAGAGATTGCAATATTAACAATTACCTTGTACTTTCACTTGGTCTAGGGAATGTTAACCTCCTATATAATGGTGAAATAATTTTTATAAATTATAAAAGAAACATATACATTAATATTATATCATATATGATCTTCTAATATTCCTTTGTTAATGATATTTCAGTAGTATCATCGTTTCAGGTGTTAAATGATTCGTTTTCCTTTATATGATTTGTTATGTAAGTCGTGTTTGTTATGGATAGGATGTATTTTATTCATATCCAGAATGATATTAAGTTCTTAAATATAATTTTTAATCATAAAATAAAAATTATTCTTGAATGATTATGATTGGGAAATGAATCTCATCGTGTTCGTGGAGACGGTAATCCGTACGTATGCATGAGCGACAATATCATTATTTTAATTTAAAAATCATATGTAAATATATGGTACATCAAATATACAGAATCATTAACATGTTGTATTTATTATTTACATAAATTATACATCATTATTATAACCATCCAAATAATAATGTATTGAATTACAACTACACCATGACGTGGAGACAGTAATCCTTACGTACGCACGTATGGTGACTTTTTCATTTATAGGATGGATTGAATAATGAATATGGTTGTACCATATTAATAATAACATAACATAATATAGAAGATACTAGAGTTATTATTTAATAATGGAAACAACAAGTAAAGAAGAAGTGGAAGAATAAAAGAACTTGAAAGAGGTTATGAAATATTTACCTCTTCTTCGGTTTCTTCCATTTGATTTGATCAAAAGGGCTCATTAGGATAGATTGCTGACTAAAGGAAGGCCTATAGGATGAAGGTATGAAATTTGAGAGGATATTTCGGCAGGTTTTGGCCGATCCTAATGGATTTGAAGGAGTGAATTTGAGAGAAGTGGAAGTTCCCTTTTATAAGAGTGGGGAGGCACGCCTTAGGAGAATATTAAAATATTATTTTATAATAAAATCATTTTCAGTTTATAATGGAAGAAATATGATTTATTTCACGAATAAGGTGGTTATGGGTCAAAATCCACTCAACCAATAGGTTTTAGATAGGTTTGGGTCACTATATTAACCTTATCATTTAGGTTTAACTCGTAGTTAAATAGTTTGACATTTACCATGTCTCTTTGTATTTTTATATTATTTGGTTATTAAACATACTATACACATCCAAGAAAACCTAAAGTGATTCATTAATGACATATATAATATTATGTAATATTTTTGGATGAACCTTAGATTTTTAGGAATATAATATCAATTAATAATATATATTTGTTTTCAAAACTCTTTTATGTCATTTTTTATACTATTTGTTATTTTGTTTTAGTTAAATTCATAATAGCATTATTACTTCAAAAAAATTTCATTTAATCAACCCTAACATGTCATATTAACCTAGAAAATTAGTTTAATTTATTAAAAGTATCAAATTAAATTTACTTGGATATCTATAATATCAATTATTTTAATCAATCATTAATAAGGTAATTACTGCATCATCATTGTGTCATAAATAAATTTAATTATTTAATGTCTAATTTTTTTAACTAAAATACCATTATGTAGGAAATCGTTTTTTATTTCTAATTAATATTTATAGTTGAATTTACATTATGTATAACCTTATATTGAGAATGTTTTAGTTATGAAAACTTGAATTTAACACTTTTAACTCTTCTTTGAATTAAATAATAATAAATGTCATAATCTAATCCAAGTGGACCTAAAAGATCATATTTTATTCCTAAGGTTTCTTTTGGTCGAATAACACTTATCCAATAGAATTAGTACATGTGTTAGGGTAATAATAATATCATTTTTACCATTAATTACCCTATTTACTTTTAACGATGGTAAATAAAAGTTAAAAGTTACTATTCACCAAAAATTATTTTCATCTAATTGAACCAAATTTTATTTAATGATATCAACAGAATATCTTATATTTTTTAAATTCAATTCACAGGATTAGTAAAATTATGTTATATGCAATTTTGCAAATGCACCTTGGAGGTGGGTAAAAGATGATAAAAAGTTCGATAAAATTTTATATATCTAAACTTATTATAAAATGACTCCAATGAATTACATTGAACTTATATAGGTATTATGTGTCTATTTTGACCCAAAAATAAATTTAAATAAAATAAATAACAATTTAAATAAAAATTCATTTTTAACCAATAACCCAGTCTTTTTCACAATTCATCAAAATTTCAATGTTTTCAAAAAAAAAACGAAAAAATCACCCTAAGCTAATTTCGATATTCTGAATCCAAAAATGAAGTCTATTTTGAAAGATAAAATTTATAACATTTTAAAAAGTGGGTATTACTATTTATAATGTCATGTTTTATTGGTCATGGTGTGTTGAAATCTTGAAGTTGCGTACAATGCAAACTATTACATTTTTAAAATAAAACGTACTGTAGAAGCTTGGGGTGTTACATTCTCCCCTCCTTCAAATATTTTCATCCTCTAAATTTCTAAAATATTACGAAAAAATAGATTCGGTTGGTTCTTCATCATATGTTACTCGAGTTCCCATGTTGCCTCTTCCATATTATGATTTCTCCATAAAACATTAACCAGACGAGTCATTTGGTTTCTCAACACTTGTTCTCTAGTATCCAGAATTTTGATAGGCTCTTACTAATAAGACATATCGGGTTCCAGTTCTATTTCTTCATAGGTGAGTACATGTATTGGTTCAAGCATGTATTTTCTCAATAGTGATACATGGAACACATCATGAACTTTTAAGAGACTTAGTGGCATTTCCAAATGGTAATATATAACCCCAATTCGTTCTATAATTTAGAAAGTTCCAAGGTACCTATGACTCAATTTAACTTTCTTACCAAATCATATAATTCCCATCTATGGAGATACCTTCAAAAAAAAACATGATCTACTACCTTAAATACCAAATCCTTCTATTGTTTATCAGCATATCTCTTCTTCCTACTTTGAACTTCTTTTGATGAGGTTTTGGATTACATTCACCTTTTCCATCATTTCCTCAACATGTTCTGGGCCTACGAGTTTTCTTTCACCAAAATCATCACAATAGGTTTGTGTGCGGCATCTATTTATATATAATGCTTTATATGGTGCCATCTGAATACTTGAATAGAAGTTATTTTTATAGGAAAATTCTACCAGTGGTAAATATTTATCCCACTTACCTTGAAAGTCAAGTGATAAAGATCTCAACATGTCTTATAAGGTATGAATAGTTCATTCTGATTGTCATTCAGTTTGAGGGTGGTAGGCAGCGCTCAAACAAAGTTCAGTATCCAGGGATTTCTGAACACTTTTCCAAAATCTTGATGTGAAATGGGGATCACGATCATAAATAATGGATAAGGGTACTCCATGAAGTCTTACAACTTCATTAATATATAGTCTTACTAGACGTTCAAGAGGTAAATCTTCTCCTATAGCAAGAAAATGTACTGACTTGGAATGACGATCAACAATGACCCATATTGTATCATTCCTTCTAGGAGTCTTTGGTAGTCCCATGGAAAAGTCCATCATAATATTATCACATTTCCACTCAAGTATGGGAAGAGGTTTCATGACTCCTCCAGTATGTTTCCTTCCAGCTTTCACTTGTTGAAAAACCATACATCTTGACACAAAATCAGCAATATCCCTCTTCATGTTGTCCCACCAAAAATGTTCCTTCAAGTTTCTATACATCTTGGTTATCCCAGGGTATATAGAAAAATTTGAGCTATGAGGATCATCCAAAAATTCCATTTTTAGATCAGGTATGTTAGGAACACAAAGTCTCTTCCCAAATTTCAAAATCCCATCTTCATATATGAAGTCGATCAATCTTCCATTTTTCACATTTTTAATTTTCTTTTGAAATTCCTCATCATCAGTGTGAGAAATTTTTATCCTTTCTAGTAAAGATGGTTTGGCAAACATTTGAAAAAGAATTGATGTTTTACCTTCCATGATTATTCCCATATCCATTTTCACTAGATCCATGAAAATAGGATCCCTTTCTAATCTCATCTTGTTCAAAACTCCATGATCCTTTCTACTCAATGCATCTTCCACCTTATTTTCCTTCCCATGGTGGTAGTGTATAGTGAAATAAAAACCTTGAGTAGTTCATTTCATCACCTTTGCCTCAGGTTGAGTTATTTTTGTGAGAAAATATACTTCAAACTCTTGTGATTGGTATATATCTCACATTCTCACCATAGAGATAATGTCTCTATATCTTCAAAGAATTTATTATAGCTGCTAACACAAGATCATGAGTGGGATATTTTTTTTCATTAATTTTTTGCTTTTTTTTCTGCATATGTAATAACTATATCATTATACATAAGGACACAACCATGTCCTTTCTTTAAAACATCACTATAAATAACGAACATATCATTCCCCTGTGGTAGATTCAATATAGGAGAATTGACTAATATTCACTTAAATTATTCAAATCATTCTTCACACTCTTTTTTCCCAAAAAAATTTACCCCTTTATGTGTGATCTTGGTTAATGGGTTTGAAAATCAGGAAAAATTCTGGAAAAAAGGTCGATAATAACATAAAAACCAATAAAAATGTGTACCTCAGTTATACTCATAGGTGCGGATAATTATTGGATTTCCTTGTTATTTGAAGGAACAATAGAGATTCAATTATTAGAGATAATATGGCCAAGAAAATAAATCTCCTGAAGCTATAATTCACACTTTCTAAACTTCCCGAATAGTACATTTCTTCTGAGGGTTTTCAGAATGGTGTGTGAGAGATTTTCATGATCTTCGTAGCATTTTGAGTACACCATGATATCATCAACAAATACCCCTACAAATTCATCAAGGTATTACTATAAAAATCTTTTCATTAGATACATGAAAATAGAGGGTTCATTATTCAGCCTAAAAGGCATTACTGTAAACTCATAATTATCTTACCTTGTTCGGAATGTTGTTTTCAGAATGTCTTCCTTCTTCACGCACAACTGATGTTATCTAGATCAAAGAAAAATCATTGGAAAATATCAAGCTCCATGAAGTTGATCAAATAAATAATCAATGTGAGATAGGGGATACTTGTTCTTTATTTTAATAACATTGATCTCCCTGTAGTCAATGCATGACCTCAATGATCCATCTTTCTTGTTAAAAAAAGGACAGGGGATCCCAATAGAGATACACTAGGGAAAATAAATCCCTTATTACTAAATTCCTCTAGTTATTTCTATAGTTCCACTAATTCCACAGTGGCCATTGTATAAGGGGTCTTTGATAGGGGCCTTGAACCAGGAATTAAATCAATGGAAAACTCAATTTTTCATTCTAGAGGATGTCCAAGTAAATCCTCTAGAAACACATCAACATATTCCTACACAATAGGTACGCCCTCTATTGGAACATTATTTTACTCACCCACATCTATTTGATTATCTTCTTCCCCAATTATTGAATTTAGTTGAGCTACTGGGGGTAGATCTAGATAATAATTAGATGGTGGCGTTTCTACTCTAAAGATAAGGTACTCCTTATCATCATCGAAAGGTGTAACCTCTTTCTTTATATAATAATTTTTTCCATCATGATCTGAAAGCCAATTCAAACCAAGGATTATATCAAATTCAATCATGGTTATGCCGAGGAGATCAGCAGATAAATAATGTTTATATGCCTTAATGGGAACTGATTCAAAAAACATTGTTGCAATGATACTTCCCTTAAGAGTTTCGATTGAAAAATACCTTGTCAAATAAAATTAGAAATATCTAATTTTCTTAGAAAACTGTGAAGATATAAAACAATGTGATGATCTAGAATAAAATAAATAATTTTAAAAACTTTAGGAAACCATTAAATTACCTACCACCACATATTTCTGGGCTTCAAACTCATCAGTATTGATATCTTAAGCTTGGAACTGATCTGTTGGGCTTTTCTAAGGTAAGTTTACTTGCCTCTTAGGATATTCATTTTCATAATTCCCCCTTTCTTTATAATTGTATCATTCAATATTGGCAGCCTCTTTCTTCCCCTATCAATCACGATCATGGTGGCCTTTTTCACCACAATATTAACAGACTCTCATTCACTTCAAGAAAGTACCGGGGTGTTTCTTCCCACATTTAATGTAGGGTGGATATTCAACTTTTCCCTTCTTCCCATTATTTCCATTTCCAGAGTGTTCGGAAGATCTCTTCTTCTCATGCTTTACTTTAATGTCATAAGACTTAGATAATTCCTTTTCACTCTTGATAGCACATGAGAAAATATCTTCGTATGATGGGAAGGACTGTGAGGCTAATGATCGATGGAGAAATTGTTTTAACCAATCAAATAAACAATCAATATTACTTCTTGGGTTACATATATAATCTGCAGTATGCCTTGCTAACCCTGTAAAGTTAGCCCCATATTTGCAACATTCTCATCATTATTTTTTCATAGACATAGAAATTTTCTTTCCATATCCACTCGATGGTCACGAAGATATTATTTTTATAAGAAAATCTCTTTAAACTCCCTCCATTCCATATTCGATAATTTTTCATCATCCTTTGTGTTTTGAATCAATGATCACCATTGATCATCATCTCCAGTGAGATAATAAACCGCTATGACAACTTTTTCCCTTTCCCTACTCCCCAAAGAGTAAAATATTTTCTCTATGGAATATATCCACTACTCAGCTACTAATGGATTTGTACTCCAATTGAATATTGTTGGTTGTGGCCTCCTGAAGCATTCTAACATTGATCCTCCACATTGTGGATCATGGTGCTCCATACGGGTAAGGTTATTATTCATAACCTTGAGTGAGTTTTCCCAGTATGGTGATAAGCTAATCAGCACCAGTTGCTTCACTAGCTCCACTATAATTATCTTAAGTAGGAGGGAAATACCTACATGGATTACTTTCATTGATACAGTTTCCATTCCTTCCACTATGCGTCGTATCTAAATAATGGAATACACCAGATTAGATTACGAATCGCAATACATAATTCCAGACTTGAAAAAAGAGTTAACATAAATTGAACAGTTTGTCTATATAATCCATAATCATAAAAATGTTTTCCTTGAGAAAGTATATACTCATAAACCCTTCATAATTGTTTGTTATGAAAATGAGAATTGTCCTAATCATATCCCCTGGGAGTTTCATAACCTAGAGTGCATCAAGCCCCGTTGTTGTGCACCAGTTCTCGTTAAAGTCTAGCTCAATGCAGTGTTTTCAGGTTTTACCACTAGGTACATCTGTGCTAAATCTGCCTCTAACTGATCGTATCTATATAGGGATGTATTTCTTGTAAAACTCACCGAATCTCTACAGTACCAAAATTATAGGAATTTATTCTATACTAATCCTCAAATTCTATCTTAGGGTAATGTGCTCTAATTAGAGTTTATCTAATCTAGATTCCAAGGTTTGTACTAAAAATCCTATGATACCAACTGTAACTCCCTAAACCCAGTTACCCAAAGTCAGTGCATTATTACATAACATTTTCATGATCTGAAAAGATCAAGTCTCGTAAGACCAATTAGTTTTATATCCTTGGATAAACTAGATACATTCAAAAGTTTTACATTACATCATGAAATGAAAAACAAAAACAAAATTTTATTCATTAACCACATTAATATCCCTTAGACTATCCCTATAGGTCAATCATAATATACTTCTTCACATCCTGGGAAAAATAAAACATAGAAAGCGCCGAGCTTAGATGTTTAGTAAGGATAATAATATAGCGGAAACTTTCATAAATAAGCATAAACATTTATGGAAATGTATAAGACTAAAAAAAGCCTTTTCAACTTAAACTTTAGAATAATATGGAAAAGACAAAATCAAGTAATTCAATTTACTTATTCACGTGCATATTGTACTAGTCGAATAATCACATCCAATATCAATAGCCACTTTCATAATGATGGAATGCATAATGCCAAACTTCATAACCACATAGTCAAGGCCTTGTGCTAAGACTACAAATAAGATGTTGTCAAAGCCTTGTGTCAAGGCACTAGTCTGTCTCATGATACCTACCTATGCATCAAGGAGCTATAGCGGGCTCCACCCTTCACTTACTAAGTCCAGTTCATTCATCATATTAAAAGGATTAAACATAACATAAACATTCGTATTAAAACTACCATACAAAATGTCAATAATTTATCCATAAACCATGAATGTTATAAAATAACACATCAAGATTCAACCATATCACAAAACCTTCAATACAATATTGAAGATTTGTATCATAATAATCAACTTCAAACAATCTTAAAATCCATCAAAAGGATGTTGACATAGATGAAATGAAATTTTTTCTGAGAAATATCTCTTTCTATTTTGAAATCATTCAAAATTCATATAATTATAAAAGAAAACATTTATTTTGAATATTTTATTATAATATTGTAAGGGATGTTTCGAAGATGTTATAAAGGTGGAAAATAGCCGCACCCACTGTATAATTTAAAAAAAACATTTTTACCTTAATTTTGTTGAAAACGTCATAATGTACCTTGTTTGGAAAACGACAGAAAGATTCCATTAAAAATGATATATGTTCAGATAAGGGTATATATTACTTTAACCCATTGTCTAATAAATAGTAAAAAAAATTAAATAAATTTTTAAGAAACATGGATGTAGATGATAAAGTGGTCTGTGTAGATACTCACGTATAAAACAACCTCGGATAATAAATAAATTGTGAAATTAAACCTTACCTTGTACTTTTCCTTGGTCAAGGGTAGGTTAAACTCTTGTATAATGGTGAAATCCATGTTATTAAATTATAAAATAAACATATACATTAATATTATATCATATATGATCTTATAATATTTCTTTGTTAATGATATTTTAGTAGTATCATCATTTCAGGTGTTCACTGATTTGTTTTCCTTTATATGATTTATTACATAAGGCGTGCTTGTTATGGATAGAATGTATTTGATTCATATCCATAATTATATTAAGCTCTTAAATAATATTTTTAATCCTCAAATGAAAATTATTCTTGAATGATTATGATGGGGAAATGAATCTCATTGCGTTCGTGGAGACGGCAATCCGTATGTACGCATGAGCGATAATATCATTATTTTGATTTAAAAATAATATTTAAATAGATTTTATATCATATATACAGAATAATTAACATGTTATATTTATTATTTACATCAATTATAAATAATTATTATACCCATCCAAATAATAATGTATTGAATAACAACTACACCACGACGTGGAGATGATAATCCTTACGTACGCACGTATGGTGACATTGTCATTTATAGGATGGATAGAATAATGAATATAATTTTACCATATTTATAATAACATCAGAGTATATATAAGATATTGGAGTTATTATTTTAGAATTGAAACAACACGGAAATAAGAAGTAGTAGAAGAAAAGAACTTGGAAGAGGTGATGAAATATTTACCTCTTCTTGGTTTTCTTCCTTTTTATTTTATCAAAAGGGATCCATATGTTGGATTTCTGACTAAAGGAATGCCTTTAAAATTATGGGAGGATATTTGATAGGATATTTAGGTAGGGTTTGGCCAAGCCAAATGGCATTGAAGGTGTGATTTTGAGATATGGGGAGGTTCCCTTTTATAAGAGGGGTGAGGGACTCCTTAGGAAAAGATAGAAATATTATTTTATAATAAAATAATTTTCAGTTTCAAAAGGCTAAAAAATAATTTATTTCGAGGATAAGGTGGGTATGGGTCGAAAACCACTCACCCGATAGGTTTTAGACAGGTTTGGGTCACTATATTAACCTTATCTTTTAGATTTAACTCTTAGTTAAATAGTTTGACATTTATCATGTGTTTTTTATTTTTATATTATTTGGTTAATAAACATACTATAAACATCCAAGAGAACCTCAAGTGGTTCATTAATGAAATATATAATATTATTTAATCCCTTTGGTTTAAACTGAGATTTTTAGGAATAGAATATTAATTAATAATATAATATTTGTTTTAAAAACTCTTTTATGACAATTTTGAGACTATTTGGTATTTTGTTTTTGATAAATTCATAAAAGCATTATAACTTTGAAAAAAATCATTTAACCAACCCTAACATGTCATATTAACCTAGAGAATTAGTGGAATTAATTAGAAGTCTCAAATTAGATTTATTTGGACATTTATAGTATCAATTATTTTAATCAATCATTAATAAAGTAATTACTGCATCATCATTGTGTCATAAATAAATTTGATTATTTAATGTCTAAAAATTATAAATAAAATACCATTATGTATGAAATCATTTCATTTTTCTAATTAATATTGATAGTCGAATTTATCTTATGTATAACCCTGTATTAAAAATGGTTTAGGTATGATAACTTTAATTTAAAACTTTTAACTCTTTTTTGAATTAAATAATAATAAATATTTTAATATAATCCAAGTGGACCTAAAGGATTTAATTTTATTACTAAAGTTATTTTTGGTCGAATAAAACTTATCCAATGGAATTTGGATATGTGTTAGGGTAATAATAATATCATTTTTACCTTTAATTAACCTATTTACTTTTAACCATGGTAAATAAAAGTTAAAAGTTAGTATTCCCCAAAAATTATTGTCATATTATTGAACCACATTTTACTTACTAATATTTACTGTGTCTCTTAGATTTTTGAAATTCAATTCAAAGAAGTGGTAAAATTATGTTTTATGGAAATTTTCAAATGCTCCTAGGAGGTGGGTAAAAGGCGATAAAAAGTTTGATAAAATTTTATGTATCTAAAATAAATATAAAATGACTCCAATGAATTACGTTGAACGTATATAGTTATTATGTATCTATTTTGAACTAAAATAAATTTATGTAAAATAAATAATTATTTAAATAAAAAGTCGGTTTTAACCAATAACGCAGTGTTTTCACTATTCATCAAAAATTGAAAGTTTTCAGAAAATAAAAAAAAATCACCCTACGCTAATTTCGATATTCGGAATCCAAATTTGAAGTCCATTTTAAATATTAAAATTTTAAAAATTTAAAAAGTGGGTATTAATATGCATAACGGCTAGTTTGATTGGTCGTGGTGTGTTAGAATCTCGAAGTTGCGTATAATGGAAGCTATTACATTATTCATAGGGAAACGTACTGTGGAAGCTGGGGGTGTTATAGTCACTATCTATCTTCCCTCTTTTCTTGCCCAAGAGGGGTACAATTTTGGGGGAGGGGTCATGTAATAGTGGAATCAAAGGATCAAATTGAGTTATAGGATGGAGTTTGGATTTGGGAATAGGTGGGGTTTATGGGTTAGTAGGGAAATTGTGTTAGATGACTTTAGTAAGAAATGTAAATGTGGGACACCTATTGATACATGGGTATTTAGGGACCCCTATGATCCTATACATAGACCTCAAAATTTACTAAGCCTACAAAATTATGTAAAACTTTTTTAAAGGTAAAGAACTAGGAAAGGATCAGGAGTCATTCTACATTGAACCTATGTTTGAAATAGATAGACCTTGGGATAGGTTAAAACATTATAAAAGATAATAAAATAATTAATCAATGTTAAATATTCCATATTCCAGGTTCACGAGCTCTAATATTTTTTTATTTTGTAGGAATAGCTCTAGGTCAACATCATCTTCGGGTCTATGCCAAAGATGTTCAGTGAGATGTACTAGATTATCTCCACAAAGTGGAGATTGAGGATGACCAAACTTTTAAGAGGGTATATCGATATTTTTAGTAATGGATTATACAGAAGTATGAGGGATCTATTTTAGATTCATTCACATAAGACTGGTTAGAGGAGGTTGAGATAGTTTTCATTTTTATATTTTCTTAGAGGGGACAATGGGTTTTGTTGGCAGGGATGATATTGTGTGGAGTAGTAAGGAAGTAGTGGTTCTTTTTTCTTGTGTATCATGAGGATTTAGCTGTCTTATTAGAGATGTTCTGAGATCAGTTTTGGGAAGTGTACCTTTCTTCGATCAAAAAGGTTGTTGGTCACTAAGTGATGTTTACCCTTAAACATGGTATTTACATTGTGTGAGATTTTGGAATCTATTTTAGGACCCTTCTATGTTATGCTTCATACCTTTTTCTAGATGATGAGGCTATAAATAGGCATTTTAAGGGGGCTTTAAAACTAGATATCCAGTTCCAAGTCACCATGTTTATGTTGAATATGTATCTCATGGTGATTCCAAGAGAACATGTTATTGAGAAGAAGTTGTCCAAAACTAGATCATCATGATAGGGGGTCATTAGTATTCATCATGAATTATTGTTGCATTATGGGGTTCCTATTTGTCAATATAGAAGAGATTTTGGTTAGTTGGGGTCTGTCTTATCCATCATCATCCCATTTATCCAAGGTTAGAGGCTCTGAAACCTATACCAAGGGATCATATGCATGTTTTTATTGGGGAGTCTAGAGTCATCATTAGATAGAGTTCCCAACTTTTCTAAGACATTAAAAAGTTCCAGGTTCACTAATTTTTGTTACTCTGTTGAGTTAGTATCAGTCAAGGAAGTAGTATAATGGTTCTCAAGTTTAGGATCATCAAATAGGAGATGGTTTAGGAAGAGTATATATTTTACATGCTCATATTCCTCAGAGAAAAGAGTTCAACAATGTAGTTGGTCATCAGAATGTTCATATAGGTTGTGAAGAAGGTCATGTTCATGTTCATGCATTATCATTTCCAGCATCGGGTGAGTCAGGTGTTGTTCGATGTGACCTTATCTTATTTTATACATGGGTGCATGCTTTTTTGGATTCAAGATATATTCACTCCTTTATACCACCTACCATCTTCCATGCTTTGGTACTTGAGGTAGAGAGGCTTCTAATTCCCATTCCATTTCCTACACATGTTATTGGATGATCTAACTTGTATGAAGTATTTAGAGACTATGAGATTATACTGTGGTGGAAACACTCTTGGGGAGATTTCCTAAGTTTACATATTTATCCATATGACATCATCTTCAGCATGGATTGACTTTATTTAGTTTATTATATTGTGGATTTATTCAAGAAGAATGTTGTGTTCTAGTATGCGGATGGAGAACCGGAAATGTTTATTAGTTAGTGGGACACTCAGATGGGTCAGATGCTTGTTCTGTCCTTATATTCTATTATGTTCAAGTTAATTTTGATCTCATAATGGGTTTAGAAGTTTCTGATTCCTATGGTTGTGTAAGAGTAACTTGATATCTTTCAATAGGATATTGTACCATTACCACCTCTATGGGAGATTTAGTTTGGGATCGAGCTATATACAGTCATATCTCTTATCTTGATGTCTCTGTAATAGATGGAACCTTCTGATTTGAAATAGCTACAAGTACATCAGGATGATCTATTGTTGAACGTTTTTTATGAGTGTAGCACCCTGGGATGATCAAGTTTTTTCATATATAAGGTCAATGGACGTTTTATTATTTTTATCAATTATCTTTTCTAGAACCAATTGATAGTGAATAAATATTATCCTCTTACATGGATTGATGATTTATTCCATCTGCTGAAGAGAGAAATTTGGTTCTAGAAAATAAATTTTAAATCTATATATCATCTTATTCTGTTGAAGGATAAGGATATTTAGAAGACTACATTATATTATCACCATGGGAATTATAAGTTCATTGTGATTCCATTAACTAGGATGAATTCTATAGCCATGTTCACGGGGTTGATGAATACAGTGTTTATAGAGTTCCTGTATAAGTTATTGGGGGTTTTCATTGATAACAACAATTAGTAATTTTCATTTGGGGTGGAGCATACAGAGAATATATATTCCTTTTTGGTAGTTCTTTATCATGGTCAGCTATTAAGGAAGTGGTTAAAGTGTGAGTTCTAGTCTTTTGAAGTTCATTTATTAGGTCATGTAGTATATCAATAGGGAGTAGTTATGAATCCCTCTAAGATAGAGGTGATATATCCTAGGGATCCCCCAAGTAAGAGGTATATGTGTTATGATTACTTGGGCATAAAAACTATTATAGGAGTTACATAGATGATTTCTATTAGGTTCCAACTCCTCTGATATCCTTAACCCAGAAGTATCATGTGTTCATGTAGACTAAATAGTGTTAGATTGATTTAAAATACCTAATGGAGAAGGTTTTTAGTGCCCTGTTACTTGTTTTCCTGTTGAGGGAGTTTAGTTTGAGTTTCTGTGTGACACTCCATGTCTTGTCTATTGTTGTGTTCTATTTAAGAAGATGACGATTTTTTCTTCTCGGTATCGGTAGTTACATACCAATGATCATAACTATTCCACCCATGATCTTGAGTCGGTGGAAGTTGTGTCTGCTTTGATGTTTTGGGGATATTACCTCATTAGTGAGAATATTTTGGTTTTTACTGATAATAAGAGAATGAGGTATATTTTCTCCTTGAATAACTAAACCTTTCATCAACATCGGTGGATGGAATTCTTTCATAATTACAACTTTGAGATTTCATAAACCCTTGTAAAGGAAAATTTTAAAGCTAATGCACTGAGTAGGAAGTCACAAAATGTTGCCATGTATGAATATGTATATTCCTAGAGATTTATGGGGGAACACTCAAGGATTCTCCTATATATGGGAGAGGTTGGAGATAGTGGTTTTCTTTTCTATATGACAGTGTATTTATCTTTGGTTCAGTAGGTGGAGGAGTCCCATTTGGGGGATTCTAAGGTGGAGGTCTAGAGAGACTGAGTTTTTTTATTCCCCTGATAGATGTTATAAGTATAGACAACACCAAATTTTGTTAAATGGAAGGATTTTCATTCCTTTAGTGATGTGTGAGATAGTTCTATATGATTTTTATATCTATCCTTCGATGGTACATCCCAGAGTGACAATGATGTTCTAAGAATTGAGTGGATCATTTTTTTACCCAACATTAAAGTGTGTATATTCAAATACTATTTCTCAATTTTTATTCTTCTAGAAGGTTAAGGCTAAGAATCATTTTCTCAGCGGTGTAGTCTTCCAGAAGGTGAAGTATAATCACTGTGTTCTTAGTGGTTTAATATATTCGTTATATGTCCCCTTGTGAAAGTGGGATGGAATAACAATAGACTTCACTATTATTTTACCTTGATATCAATCAGGATATGATGCTATATTGGTGATAGTATATTGTTTATTGAAAGTGTACCACTTTATTTTGAGCAGAGAGTTTATCTCATTAGAGGTTTTGTCAAGGAATTATCTGGATGAGGTGGTGTGACTCCACAAAGTCATGTGGATGATCAGCTTTGTTTGAGATCCTTATTTTACATCCAGAGAGTGGAAAGGTCTCTAGAATTTTGTTGGAACTCAGTTATGCCTTTTCACTAGATTTATTCCATAGAAAAATGGATAGATAGGTCAAACCATCCAGACTCTTGAAGACATGTTGTGCTCTTGTGTCCTGGATTAAGGAGGTTTGTGCATGAGTCACATGTCCTTGGACGAGTTGTCTTACCATAATTATTTCCCATCCACCATTTTCATGGTTTCATTTAAAGCCTTGTATGACCAACCATTCTATTCCTTGTTATACTAGAGCAGGGTCAGCTATGAAGCAATTATCGAGCTATAACTGGTATAGAATATGATAGATACGGTATAGGTAATTCATGAGATGATGAAGGTAGCACATGATCGTCAGAAATCCTATGTCAGTCATTGGAGGAGACCCCTAAAGTTCATTGTTGGAGATCATGTATTCTTGATGTTTACCCCACATAATGGGAATCAAAGGTTTGGTTGTGAAATATGTTTTCTCCCTAGTTTTTTAGGCATTTCATGGTGTTGGTTTTTGTTAGAGCTTTGGAATATTATAAATCACTTCCCCCCATATATGAGTTGGATACATGATATTTCCCACATATTTTATCTCTTTTATAATCTTAATTATTAATATTAGGTCACTAATTTGTGTGAGATCAATGTTAATGATGATATGACATTTGAGGAGCATCCTGTAGATCTCCAAGACTGCCAAGAGAAGGTGTTTAACAAGTGTTTTATTCCCTGGATTTGTGCTTTTTGGGTTCATGGTGGCATGGAGGAGAGTAGATGGGAATGTGAGTCGTAGATTCATCATCACTACCTTAATCTATTTGATTTTTTGCTATTCTCTTGTAACATTTTCTCTTGTGGATGTTGACCTTTCTGGTTTATTATATGGTTTTACCTTGTTTCATGTTTTGGATTTACTCTCATTTGAGAGGTATCACCCTCGAGAGAGTGTTTAGGAGATGGTTGTTTTTGTTTTTTGGTTTTTCACTTTTTCTCTCTAAGTTAGGTGGTTATGCTTCAATGATGGTGAGATCCTTGAGAGGTAACTCAGTTGGTGGACATTCAGATGACACCTTTTCGTTTCCACTCTAGTTCACGTTTTGAATTCTCAAGATTGAGAATTTTTTAAGATATATTTAATGTAAGGGCCCAAATTTGTTTAACCTGAACCTCTATTTGTTTTCAAAGCTCATGGAGCTTGAATGAGGCCTAGATAAATTCTGGAGGTTTTTAACTGCTGAAAGCTAGAATAATAGAGAATACACATATTTTAAATGTGTTTCACATAATGTATTCAAATCTCATATATTGTTAACTATAGTTCATTGGGTGTTAAATGATGTGTAATATTTTGTGATTAACTATGTCATGGAGATGAATTTTTTGATGAGATATAAATATTTACATTTACAAGATGTGAAAGGGTTTCACACCCTGTAAATAACCTATGCAGCACACCTATAAATGTTGCAGCAGCTTAGAAGTTCTCAAACCCTATGGCCCTTTCTCATTTTACAAGCATCTAAAAACCCTCTTCCCAGATGTTTGGGGATTACTTTGAAAGGGATTGATCTCTATCTTCTGTATTATATCTATTGTGATCTATGGTGTGTTTTATCTTCAATTTCTAATGGGCTCTCCCTGATTGGTCTCTTTTCCTCTAGTTTATCCTCTCTATGATATGACATTTAGTATATGTTATTCTAAAGAGGTTTCATTGTGGTTTTTTGTGTGTTTTTGTAACAACTTTAGGAGGTCAAATTTTCCTCATGGGATCGTAGATCTGTAACATTTTTTTGTTCTCTTTTGAAAAACATTAATTCCTTTGAGGTAGGAAATTTGTTTCTTCTCTATTTATTTATGTTAAATCATAAATTGAGCATGGTTTTCTTCTTTTTAAGACAATTAAGTTAACCTATTAATCATTTAACAAGATTAATAAATAATTGGTTACAAATCTCTTGTTGATGTTTAATATCATGATTGAGGTTTTCTACTTCATTTTATAGATGGTTTAATAAATATGATATTATTTTCATAATATCTTATGATCTTATTGATTAGAATTATTTTCTTGATGGAAAATGATAAATAACATAAAATCAAACTAATTTATAATTAAACAGATCAAGAATTATAGAAGTGGAATGGCTGAGTTTGGTTTTTCTTATAATTTAATGATGATCAATTTAGGCAATTCACATGTTCAGTAAAATGTGATCTTCCATGTGTTTTTGGAATTGAAATATAATGTATAGCATGTTTATTATTGTTGATAATAAATAAAAGTAATCTTACATGAGAATTTAACTCCTTACAGTTCAATGAAACTAGTTTAAATTCTAAGAACATCTTTAGATATTAATAGATTGTGATAGCTTGATGCCTTAGGTTTCCCATAGTTTGAACTCATGGGTAATCAGTCAATTAATTAAATATGGAATAAAAATTAGTTTCTTGATAATAATAATTTATAAGGCATAAGATTCTCATATTCCTATGAATGATCAGTGCATTGAGTTTAGATCTGTGAGGGATTGTTTATTTTCTAAGTTTGTATTCTTTGTTTTAGGGACAAGATTTTATTATTTGTTATTCTTGTTTGTTTCTCATTGCTTTTATGATATTATCTAGATGTTATCTTTAATATGTGATATGATATGGGGTAGGGAGGCCCAGATATGATATGATCCTAGGATGGATTATGTTATATGTGGTGAGGGGAGGCTTGGATGATGTGGCAGATGTTGATTCATGTGATGGTGATAAGAATCAGTTTATAAATGAGGCTTTTGAGGATGGAACCAGATATGATGGAATGGGATAAATTCATTCTTACTCAATGATTTGGTTCTTGGAGATGGTATTATCACTTGTGAATATATTTATTGGTCAATGGATATGTTTCTTATTTTATTTTCATCTTTTCCCCCACCACATGAGGTAGCGAGATGTTTTTGGTTGCATGTTTTCTCTTGGTGGTAGATTATGATTGTTTTCCTAGTGTAAATGGATTTTAGAATGATGCTAATAATGAATAAATAATTCTTAACCCATGGGGTTATTATTGACATATTGACACATCAGAAAAGATATTAATCTTGGGAAACCATGGAATTGAATTGCATTATTCATGGGGGGAATAGAATTTATTTTTTTAATATAATTTAATGTGGAATAATGTTAATGGTTAATTAATTTCTAATGAATTAATTAAATATAGGGATTTTTTTTAATATGATAAGTAATTTAATTTAGCTCATTAAAATTCTTGTGTGCTTAAAGGATATCTAGTCTTATTAGTGGAAATCGGGTTTCTGCGTGACATCAGCTACTATTGATTCCAAGACTAGGTTTTTTCCATAGTGTGATTGTGAGATATATTATATACTATATGTTTTTATGATTTTATACACCACCCACCCATTTCAGTTTGGATTGCTGAAACCCAGTGGACTCTAGTACGGTGTGTTTTCCAACATCTTAATGGGAGGATGGATGGCTCACTACCCCCTCTAGCCCTGCTCTCTTCTCATCATAGTTATGTGTGTTGGTATGCATAGACAACTGTTTTCCCATATCTGTGTATAGAGGGTTGTGATGTCTTGTTGTTATTACACCCACATGTATTACCATATAGAGTATCTAATGGATTATTATAAGAATAATTTCTATATGTTTTGATGGCTTGTGGTTCTTTCCTTGGTGTATGGGTTGTAATATATTGAGGTATAATGTTCAATGTATAATACATGTCATACAGTTTGTTTTGGATCATAAAAAATACTAGGTTACTGTATATGGATATTTGAATGGGATGTTGTGATGATGTCATGAACAAGGTGCATGTGATTCCTTTCCAATTTGACTTTGGGCTTTCCTATTTTGGAGATAGGTGGCACAGGATGTGATACATTGGGGAAAAAAGAAAAATAGTGGGGAAGTAGTAGAGGGTACCCTTGATGATTGATTATTATATTAGATGGTCTCTTATATATGATACTTGGTGAGATTTATCCATGGTGAGGTTGTGAACATAGTATAACCATTTAGGTGACAAGTTAGTTTCACTGTTATTCACCATACTTTATCATGTTTTATTTATCTTTTTTCATGAGAGGCTCTAGGGAGGATCCTAATTAGTATACTGTTATGCACACCCCATGAATATATAAATTATTATTTAGGTCATCTGGAGTAGGTTAGAGATCAGGATGGATATTACTAGCTTGTGGTTTTATATGATATTTTTGGGCTTCATGGATGCTATTGTCATTACCTTTTTAGTTGTTTGTAGTTTGGTTTTCAGTTGTTGTAGTACTGTATGAAATATCATTTTTCCACTTGGGATATAATTCTATATATATATATATCTAAACTAGTTTTTATTGGTGCATCCTTCTTATCTCTCTATTTTCCATGTTCTATAATAGCATAATTCTTCTCATATGTATGTTTGATAAACCCTTAGTGCTAGTCATTGACGTGGGTCCTACTAGAGGTGGGAATCGGGCAGTCACCATCTCCCTTCCCTCATTGTCGGCCTAGGAAGGGTACACTTTTGGGATAGGGTATTGTGACAATTTATATAAAAAATTACAAACCATATTAATTTGAAAAATATTAACTCTATAATTATTAAGAAATATTTGAAATAATTAATTTAAAAAATATGTAAATAATTAGCCATAATCATTTTATTCTTAAATATTTATAAAATTTGTATTTCATTATTTATAAACTATTTATATATAATATAATTTAATTATTAATTATATTTTATTAAATAATAAATAAATTTTTAATTTATTATGAGAACAAAAATGATCAATTTCATATTTAACATGTGTTTGTAAAAAAATATAAATCTTATCACAAATAATTTTATAAGTTTATTATAAACTTATAAGACTAAAATTTTTTCTATATAAAAACAAATACTATGTTTATATGTATTCTAAATTTATTTATTTTAAATAAAAAATGTTATTTATATATATACCAATATGTTTCATATAACAACTTCATATCCACTTTCAATATGAACTCTTTTATATTAATCATTATACGACATTTAACTTTTAATATAAGATATTAATATGAATTATAAAAAAAATTATTCCAAATTCTATTATGTGAATAAAAACACATTTACTGTTGTTTAAGTAATATCATAAATTTGGACCCTTTTAATACAAAAAATTAAAATCAATTCATTATAGACAATTCTTAATTTATAAAATATAAACTACTATATATTTTTGGCTTATTTATATAATTTATAATCACTTTTATAAATTACCCTAATTATTTATAAATAATAATATCATATCATGATCATATGTAAATAAATATAATTTGTTAAAATGAATTTTAAATATTGGAATTTAATATTTTTAATTTTTTATAAATAAATGTTTCAAAAACATTAATACAATTAACTATAATATATTTATAATTAATAAATATATAAACTCTTTATTAGTTAAAATATTCCCCAAATACCTTTTTCTATGATTTATTAACATTTTATAAACCTTATAAATTTGAAAAATATTTTTTTATATTAACTCTTTAATATTAATGATATGTTTAAAATAATTTTGTCAAAAAAATTAAAACAATTAACCATAAAAATTATATTGTTAATTAATTTATAAAAATATCAATAAATTATATAAACATTCCATAATATTTGATTCCAATATTTATACACAAGTAATAAATGACCTGAAACTCTAATAATCTGTTTTCCCCCAGCAACTACATAGATCGCATTGACTTGTTAATGTATGTCTCTCTTTTCACTCCACATTATGTTAACAATTTAAAATAACATCAAGTGGTGATACCTATAGATACCCTATCTTAACATACTTGAATAGTACAGAATTTTATATGAATATAAATCATATTATAAATGTACATTCCCTAGGACCATAATGGTCTAGTGTCTATGAAAACATGGAACAAAATCTTCTAACTCCGTGAAAGATATTAAATGTTTCAGATGAAGATATCCACCTTTTGTACTTCTACCTGAATCCATTCTTCATAACCTGTGGAATGGAAACATAATAAATGTGTGATCCGATATTCTCAGTAAGGGTAAATCAAATAGATACATAAGCATAACATGAGTATAAGGGTATGAGAATATGATCAAAACAATAAGAGATCATATCATGCATACCAAAGATCATAAACATTGATCATGGAATAAATATTAGTAGTTCATAATACATTAATCATAAGGTAATTAAGAGTGTAAGTCATGAAATAATTACATATGAATAAGACATAGAATTTGAGGAAAACACATAAGAACATAAAATGATTTCCATAGTAGTCAATTCATCAATTCCATAGCCATATTAGTAGTATGGTGTAATGGAATGGACCCCTACGGTCCATTAAATTCTCAAAATTAAGTGTTTGAGGTGTTCTTGGAAGTCATAGTGACTCATTTAAAGTGTTTTCCAGAAATCTATTTTTCCAATGGTAGGTCAGGCCTCGGTTGGTCGGGCGTCGGTGGGTCTGATGTCGGTAGGTCGGGTGTTGGTGAGTGGTTTCAGTGAGTTGGGTCGGTATGTGTCATTGGTGAGTGGAGTCGGTGAGTGGCATCTGTGAGTGGTGTTGGTGAGTGGTGTTGGTGAGTGGTTTCGGTGAGTGGTGTTGGTGAGTGTGGTTGGTAGGTGACAATAGTAGGTTGAAATGTTAGGTGGCATCGGTGTGTGGTGTCAGTAGGTGGTGTCGGTGGGTCACATCGGTGGGGCGTGTTAGTGATTTGTTCAATAGATAGTCACCCATTGGTGACTTGCTTTAGTGAATCACCCAACAATGAGTCATTTATAGCTTTTCCCATTTTTTTCCAGTTTCCCCCCTATTTTATTTTATATAATGTAAATAAAGTTTAAAACCTTGTTTGACTATTTTTTAAGTAGTTTCAAAATATATTAATTATATCGTTAATATCCTAACATCCCAAAGGCATTCAAATGTCTAAGACATGTGATCTTGACCATGATCATAATTTTACGTACTTTGAAATCATATCCCTTATGTTGATATAGGATCTTATCTTTTTTAAAGAAGATATCATGTCTTCTTTGAACCCTTTACTTTTCTCTTAGTTCACCTAAAACCTTTCTTCCCTGAGGAGTCGCATCTGGGTTGTAGACGTCGGTCGATTTTTCCCATGGAGTCATTCCTACTATTTGTGTGACACCCTATTTTTTGACACAAGGAGAAGTTATTTATTATCTGTTCTTTGAGGTAGGTATCCCTTAGTCTTTATTTAATTTTGTATCATGTGGGGTGGATAAGATAATTCCCCTTTTTTATTACGGTTAAATCACAACTTTTAACTAAGGTTATAATAAGGATAATATATTAAGATGATCAGACCTATTACGATAATTGGTTTTGTTACATTAGTAATAAATGAGGGGAGGAGAATATTATGATGATGATTGTTTTTTTATCAGTTATCCATGATTCATGTTTTGAATTGTATGCTTTCTGAAAATCATGGTCATTGGTGGTCTTTTCTTGTGCATGGGTGATGCTTTACTCTTGTTGTGGATCCCATGTTGAACTGATAGAATAGTGAAATTGATTAAACATGTATACCCTGTTAAAAAACGGATCCCATAGAATCAATATTATTATAGGATAACCCATTATTTTCAAAGTATAATAACATAATGAGTGTGTTAAATATGAATACACTTTTTCTAGTTTGGTGTGGTTGTGTGCTATGTGTGTATATTTTCTATCTTGTTCTTTGTACGGTTTGAGTGGTACTGATGTTGAGAAAATGGAGGTGTGTGTGGAAGGTTTAAGGGTGTAATGGAATCTCAGGTTGAGAGATTGATTGATTATGTAATGAATGGGTAGTGGCGGGGCAGCGGGGCTACTTATTTTGGTTGTGCTATGTTTATGTTACAGGGTGAGAGGTGTTGTACAGTGGGATTACAACTAGGTTGTGTTTGTTTTTTAATCGATGTGGAGTTTTTATGTAGTGGTACTTCCAAGAATGTTCATTATGTGATGTGTTGGAGGGTGTTGTTGTGAGTTCGGGGTTTTCCCTTAGGTTGGGTGGAGTTACATTTAAAAATGATAATGGTAGTGGTTGTCTTGGTGCTAAGAGGAGAGGAAGTGTGAAGTTTGGCATTTTATCATATTTTTATTCCTCTATTTGGACTGGTTGTGAGGATGTTTGTGTGTCATGGTTTTTAGTTTCCCAAGTAGGGAAGGAATAAATGGTAAATTCTTTATAACGTCAAAGTGATTAGGTGTTAAGAGGATTTCTTTTATCAACATCGAAAGTGACTGACATTCATCAAGATATGTATGTTTAGAGATAGAGAAAAATGTGGAAGTTGTATGAGGTAGTTTTTTTGGTTTAGAACCCATAGGTTGTGATATGTTTTTGGTACCTATATATACATACTTTTACTATCTTATGACCCTATATGCACCCCACCCTAGTTGATAAATAAGTGTCGAACTCCCCTATTGTTACAGGGGAGGGTGTATTTCACAAACATCTTGGTGGGGGGATGGATGGATGGATGGCCACCCACTCTTCTATAACACCCTGAGATTTTATGAGATATATTCTTTTTAATTTCTTTGATATCTTCTGTTGTACACTACAACAATATTTTCTTGTGATATACGCAACACTATATTACTTTGCAGTATACGCAACAGTATTCTTGGCTCATGTTACACATAATTTCATGTTCTTTTGGTAGAAATTATTCTACATAACATTGAGTATATATTTTTTTCAATGTATAAATGAAATAAGTTTTGATTTTGTTATATGAAACACTGAAGGAATCTTCCACAACACGCAACCCTGACTTTTCTTTCATTACACGCAAGAGCGACCTTCCTCAATAGCGTGTGTTGTATGAAATACCGAGTTTCATTAAATGAGATATTATTATAATATTATAATGAACTTCCCATTATTAATAATATTAAAAAAAATTATAATTTTAAACATTATAATTCATCTTACACATTTTAC
Source organism: Viscum album (assembly GCA_963277665.1). Classification (NCBI taxonomy): domain Eukaryota; kingdom Viridiplantae; phylum Streptophyta; class Magnoliopsida; order Santalales; family Viscaceae; genus Viscum; species Viscum album. Next base: position 479,480,373 of record OY728133.1, on the reverse strand, counting down.
AGATCATGGTATGATAACCAAATAAATTTGTTCGGGTAAAATAACTATTTTTCAAAAAATGCAGTTTTGCCGCCTTTTGATAGAGCACCCATTTTAAATCTAATTTTTAACAAGTTAATAAGTTCAATTTTACAAAATAAACTAATTCTTTTAAATCAGGATATAAAATTTTAATTTGGATAAGTTTTTGATATTTTTCTGATAACCTTCATATTTTGAATAATAGTAAAAATACGGTAAATTATAATTAAAAACAACTTTTTACATCAAGATAATTTATATAGTTAAATTATAACATTTAATGGTTTTAAATTATAAATAGAATATATTTTTACTATTTAATATATTTCAATTAATTATCATTAATTTTACATTGAATCCATAGGTAAAAACATTTCAATCTTTTGCAACGTTTTATCTTTTAGAACCAATTTTCTAAACAGAAGGATTAATATTAAAATAAATAATAAAACTTCTATATCTTGAATTTGGAAAAATGGATCCCATATTTGGAATAATTAGGTCCAAATTATGTTAACAGGATACTTTTATTTTTTATAAATTATGAATAGTATCTACGGTACATTTTATTTACCACATTTAAAGGTAAATTAGGTAATTAATGGTAAAAATAATATTATAAAATTACCCTAACACATGTATTAATATAATTGGATGAATATATTTTGTCATAAAATATACTTGGATCGAAATGGTATCAATTATAACCCACTTGTATGTGATTAAGACCTTGGATTTATTTTTTTAAATGAACATGAAATATGTCTCACTCAAACATTAATAATGAAATTATTTTTAATATAAGGTTATACAGAATATAAATTCTGTTATAAATACTCATTTGAAATATAAATTTTTTTTATTTATCATGGTAATTTATTTGTAATTTTTTTGAAATATTTAATTACTTTAATAGCTTATACATTAATAATGTAGAAATTATTTATTTAGTGAAAAAACAATAATATAGTTTTCATTAAATTAATAGTACCCATAAAAGCCCCAATACCTTACCAAAACTTATTGGTAGTGTAAATATACACCATAATCATGTAAATTTAGAATTATTGACCATTTTTAGCCTTATAAAAGCGATTATGACACTTATATTAGTTTATTTTAAATGATGTCAAAGTTGTCACCTTCATAATTTAATAAACATAGCATTTTAAAGGTTGGGTTTTTTAGAAGATAAATTCGCTTAAAAGTATTTTTATTAAATATATTAGATTTATCTTCCTCATAATATTTTATTTTTAATTTTTATGCAACAAATTAGTATATTAAATAATTATTCAAAAATGTTTTTTTAATTATTTTATTAAGAGAAATATCAAATAAATGGTTTTAAAAATATTAAAATAAATATTATATGAACTAATTAATATTCTCCACAAATTTTATAGATTAATATGACATGTTATAAACCTATTAATTATTTTGGTTCCAATATATTCTCTGTGTGTATTTTATTTAAATTCAAATAAATAAATAGTGTCCAAATTGACACTATTATTATTTTAGAAACATGACATATTATTAAATTGTTTAAAAATCACAATAATTTTTAAAAATTATAAATTGAAATTTATATGGTGTAAAATTTTATAAAGTATATAATTATGTTCAATTCACAACACATAAGTAATTATTTCTAACAATTTAAAATTTAGAATTTCATTACCATAAATAAAATTAAATAGATTAAATAAGGATAAATCAAGTTGATAAGGTTTAAAATAAATTCCCAACATGACTAAATTTTATTATTTGATTATGTTACAACCATATCACATCTAATATTCAGATTTGACTCATTTTTTGAGGTTTTTAAGTGGGGTTGAGTTTATTATAAATTAATATTTTAGAGGTTTCCAAAAGTGCCCCTCTCCCCCTTATAAAAAGGCACCTCCTCCCTCTCCTCCTCACACCACTTTGAGCATTAAATATCAACCAAAACTTCACCATTTCACTTCTCCACTTTCCTATAAACATAATATAGGTCTTGGTCTTATTCAAATACTAACTTTAGTACCCTAAGGGGAGGTTTAGAAGAGGCGCGTCGAAGAAGAGATAATATCCTTTAATGATTCTTTTAAATTTATTTCTTCTTCTACATCCACATCTTTGGTTGTTTCATAATAAAGTAATAAAATCAGTATAAATAATATACTGATATGTTATTATAAATATGAACCAACCCAATTTCACCTTCTATCCATCCTACAAAAAACGAAATCACCGCGCGTGCGTACGTATGTAATACCGTCTCCACGTCGTGGTGTAATCTGTTTTTTCACCACCATAATATGTGGATGGGTATAATGGTGTATAGAATAACTATATATGGTTATTATAACATTATAATAATTCTAAGATATTATATCATCCACTCTAATTCCATTCAATAATTATGAGAAAGATATCATCGCTCGTGCGTACGTACGGATTACCGTCTCCACGACGCGATGAGATTCATTCTCCAAGTTAACAATTCAAGAAAGATTAAAAAGTATATATAATAAATAATCATGAAATATATGAAATATTTATTATACTAGATTTATCTATTTATTATTTACTTACTCCCATTCAATTTAATAAGGAAACAAAAATAGCATTCATGCGTACGTACGGCCTACCATCTCCATGAACGGTGTATTTATTTCCATTTATCGATCTATTATATATATGTATATTATGAATATATATAATATATAAATAATGTTATACATTATTTATTTAGGTAGTCATGATTTAAGTAATCATAGGAATAATAACAAGTCAAAACACAGACGATAAAAGAAATAATTTTACCCAAAACGCTGTTTTAACATGGAATTGACAAATGAACGGGTAATATAAAGTCGTAAGTGAATCATATATGATGTCATAAATATTATTTTTGTTCTGTTAAAAGTAAATAATATGATTAAACCCACTATATAAGAGTCTTGGACACATATACAAGAAATTGGACATAAGGTAAGGGATAATTTTTCAATCTCATTTTTATCCGAGATTGCATATATGTAAGTATTTATTGGGGTTATATTTTTCATCCATGTACATAAAAATGATTTTAATGAAGTTTTTAATATTCTTCAATGTATTTTTAAAGTCATTTTTACCCCTATTTGACTTGTACTTTGTGTTATTGATGAAATATTTCTTTTGTTTACCATAGGTGGTACTTTTTGACATTTCTGACAGAAGTACAAGGAGAATATTTTTTTAACTTATACGGAATGAATGGATTTTTACGATTTCATAGAGCATTATTTTCATGAAGCTTAATCTACAAGATTTTGTGATTATTTTCAACAAAAAAAATTCTTTTAAAATTTCATGGCATTTTGTGAAAATAAAATTATTTTGAAGAAGAAAGTATATTTTCCTAAAGAATTCATTTCAAGTGTTTTATCAAGACTATTTTCAATATAAGATTACATTCTTTAATATTGTCATGTTTCAAATAGAATGTCTATATTATTTACATGGTTTGATTTTGTTTATGATGAAATGATGTCCATTTTTTATATGAATTATGTTATGATGGGATGATGTTTATGAAACCCATTTTATTCTTTGGGTTATGATGAATGATTTATGTTTATTTTGTGGCACACGAAAGAATGATTTCATTATGAGATGGGTGAGACCTATATCTCCTTCCAATGAATTGGGAAAAGATTTATATCTCATGAGATAGACATGGATGGAATAGAAAGTGAATCTGGTTCAGTAATACAGGGCTAGAACGGAAAGTAAACCCTGTTCAGTAATGGACTTTGTCCACTATGATGGTCTTGGTAACAATGCCTTGGCTAAAATGGAAATCATAACATGTGCTTAATGGTTTTCCACAATTACATGTTTTATTCCGATGCTATTTTATCATGATTAATGTTTCATCGTGATCTATGCCTTATGTACTGCCAAGATTTTTTTCACAACTCAATATTTTGTATGTTTTACCATTATGTTCATTTTTTTAAGTTCAAATGTATATGGTTGGTTTTATTTTCTCCACGTTTACCCTTACTGAGAATTTTAGCTCACCCTTTTTATGTTTTCATTTCCCCATGATATAAAGAAAGGTTTTAGGTAAGAAAATAAAAGGGAAAGATATTTATAGGAGATGTTGAATATCTTTTCACCATGATTAGAAGATTATGTTCCAAGTTTCCAGAGACACTAAACTATTATTGTCCTTAGGGGTCAGTTTTCGTTATGTATTAAGTATTCTGAAAAAGTAATGTAATTTACATGTATGTCACTATTTGGGTCTCTACAGTTGGTATGAGAGCGATGGTTTAGTCAACCTTTGGAAACTAGGATGTGAATACTTTAGTGAGATCCCTAGAGATATTTCTAAGGTATGTCTAGGGATGTCCCTAAGGTTTAGAATAACTATAGGTTATAGTACTAGAATTATTTTGACGATCATGAATAACCTAGGGTGAACCTAACGTGTCATGGATTAAAGAATGTGTGATAAGTTTGACATCCCATAAGTGACTTTTTATGATTATGTGGTTCCCCGTTATTTTAATTTTTTCTTACACTATGGTTTCTGGTTTTAGTCAATAGAGGGAACGATAAGGAATTCAGTTAACATTGATTTCAATGAAAAAATTGGTGACTATGATCTAAAAAATTGTGTAATGCGTGGAGAGAAATATATTATTGTTGATTCAATAAGTTTTTCCTTATGACTTTTCCATTCCTTTAAGTTTTGAAAATCACAAACAACTTATCTTAAGGAAAATCTCTTTTTACCCCTTGTTTTATTTTCTTACGGAAAATTTCCTTCCCCAAGGAAATTTATCCTTACATTGCGTTAATTATTCAATAACATTTGTTTTCTAAGTGTAAAATTCATATTGTAACTAAAAACCTCATAATCGTATAATAATTATATATGAATCATTCTGTTTAGGACTCTGAACTTCTACTAGTTCGACTCTAAACTTCTATGAGTTTGACTACAAACTTCTACTAGTTCGACTCTGAACTTATATGAGTTAGACTCCGAACTTCTATGAGTTAGACTCCGAACATCTACTAGTTCGACTCCAAACATCTATGAGTTCAAATCCAAACTTCTACTAGTTCCACTCTGAACATCTATGAGTTTGACTCTGAACTTCTACTTGTTCGACTATGAACTTTTACTACTTCGACTCCGAACTTCTTCTAGTTCGATTCAGAACTTCTATGAGTTCGACTCTGAACTTTTACTAGTTCGACTCCGAAATTCTATGAGTTCAACTCTGAACTCTTTGAGTTCAGGTTTTGAATTCCTGTGAATCCAAACTCCTAATTTCCTTAAAATTTAGACTCCATAATTTTATAGAATTCAGGTTCTGAATTCGGACAAAATATAATCCGAATATCTCTTTATTATAGAATCTGAATTCTATTTTTTAGTTAGGCTACTGACTTTCATAATTTTCTTACATTCTGAACATTTATTTACTTTCATTCTGAACATCAGTTTTACTTATGATTACACTTGTTCTAATATAAAATGATGTCCTGCCTTCAGTTATCAACTAACTGTTGATTGAGTGACACGTATATAGGCCCCTCTGAAATTAAAGGAGAAATATGACTGTTGGAGGAGGGAGTTGACCGTTGTATCTTCGCCTATAAATAGGAGCTCATTTGAAAAGGAGAAAGAACGCTAGACAGAACACTAGACAACATCTTTGACATTGGTGCTTACATGCTGTTGAAGTGATTTCTACAGAGAGATTCTCTTACCAACTCTCAATCTTCGTGCAGAAAGTTTGAACGGCTTGTTCAAACTTTTCTTCAGGAATAATTGATTCGTACGACTCTAATTATTGCTGTATACAATCAAAGTCTTCTGAGGATAGGAAGATAGAGGTGTCGACTACCTGATAGTTGAGGTCTTGCGGGGATATCAAGACAGACTTTGATCTTCGTATCGATGGCTTATCCTGGTGTGGGTAAGATATACTTTCTTGAAATTATAAATCAAGGGACCTCTTATCCACGGTTTTGGATACCCTTATTTTTGGGTTAAAAGAGTTATTACTTGTTACTTGTTTTTGTTACAAGTTTTTCGGCTGCATTTTGTATTGTTAAGGAAAGTATAACTTTCTTATACTTCATTACTTGTACTCTAATTTGGTTAGATTATATACGCTCTAAGGTATAATCTTAGTTGGTGTAAACTTTGGTTAAGTTTCATTTCCTGAATCACTTTTCTGGAATGAAGAATGTTTTTAGAACTTAGAGGTGTTGTGAATTTTGGTTATGCAAAATTTCCTTAAGGATTTTCTAAAAATTACAATCCCCCCCCTCTTGTATTTGAGTATCTCATCTTTACATATTTGATCCTACATTTGGTATTATAGAGTATATAATACTCAGACATACCTCCTTAACAATTGGTATCAGAGGAATTGGTTCCATCTAAATTCATCTCACGATTAGATTCAGAATAATTTTTTTCCCATAACATTTGGATTCATATTTCTAGATTCATACTTTTAAGAATCTATTTTTCAGTATCATAGTTCGAATTCACTTTTTTCTTAGAGATACAATTTCTCTTGCTTAGATTATTTTCTTTTGTTTACAGACTTATACTTATAACAAGTTAGTGTGCCAAAGTTTTTCTTAAGGATTGCAGGCTTAAATGTTGGTTTTATCGACAACCTAAATCCTACTAGAACACCAATTTTTGATGCTAATGATTACGAGTATTGGAGAGATCGAATGAAGACATTAATTATCAACACTGGTTTTGAGAATTTTTTTATGTTTATCGGAGAATATAAAATTCCTGAAAAGGAAGTTAGTACCTTTACTAATCAAGAAAAACTTGAATACCAACTAAACTATAAGGTACACAATACTTTACTTTGTTCAATGACTAGGAACATATATATCCAAATTTCTTCTTGTGAAACAGCTAACTGTATATGTAAGAAACTTGAAGTTACACATTTTGGCACATCTAAAGTGATTGAGACTAGGAGAGCCATGCTCAGATCTAAGTATCATGGTTTTAATTTTCCTTATTGAGAACCAATTTTTATGGTGCAACAGAGATTCATGACTATCGTGAATAGATTAAAATAAATGGGAGAGAAAGGTCTAGATGATGAAGCCCTTGTTGAAAAGATCAGAGATATTATTCCCAAAGAGTGGGAATCAAAGAGAACTGCTATCGATGAAAAAGTAAAGGTTACTCAAATTTCTCTTGATGAACTTGAAAGTGCGGCCGATTGTCGCCTATCGACCGTTCAAAGTTCTGGTGCTCTGCTAATGTGTATAGCAGCACTCGGGTCGAATCCTCGGTGATGGTACTTCGTAATAGTCGATTGTTTTTTAGTTGATTGTATTTTGATTAGGGGGGTTTGTTTGCAGAGCTTAATTGAAATGATTTATGGATGATGTTTGATTTACCAAATTGATAAAGATTGGGGTGAGTTCATCATTGGGGAGTTAAGCATGTGATATCCTTGAGCCTTACTTTGTATTGCATTAAATTAACACCCATGTCATAAGTTGATGTTGATTAGAATTCTTAAGTGTTAAGGCTTTAAACCAAGACTTAACTTAACTTAAGGTTATAATCTCAATCATATCTTATTTATGGTTGTGTATTTATGGTTCCAATAATCCATGGAAACCACATGTTAAACAAAACAAGTCATTAATCCATGACATGTTAAGTCCAACATACACAATGTTAATTCAAAGAATATTCATCGAGCAGAAGCTCTCAATCACTTAACATACCTAAATTATAACTCACCCCAATGAGAGATTTAATCAGCCATTTGGATGTTTAATAATCTGGTAATATATGTTTATGGTGATGAATTGTAAAGAGAAGAAAAATAAAGGGACAAGATAAGAGTAGTGTGCCGAACACACACACGAAATAATTTAAGAATCAAGAATGGAATTTCGATTGAATGAGGAATCATAAGAAGGGAAGGTGATTGAACTGAATTTAAACTATTTTAAGAACATTAATATTAAAATACATAAGGTGGAATAGAATAAGAGATATTGAAGAAGTAACTTGCATTAAAACAGAATTACAAAGAAAGGGAATTACAAGATTACAAAAATGAAGAACACAAAAGTAAGTGAAAAGAAAGAGAGGAGGAAAGGTCTCTCAAGTGAAAACTTGAGTTTGGCAGGTCCTCCCAAGCCTTTGGCAAAGCTTTGGTCGTGCCAATATGATCTCCTCTCTTCTGAAATGCCAACCCCTCTCAAGGAGAGAAGGGGAGAGTATTTATAGCCCAAGGAGTGGACTGTTTGCATTCACAATCTGTCCCTCCACTTGCTTCGCCAATTTGACAATTCAGACAGCCGAATCTTCAAATATCTTCTTCTTCAAAGTTGTGGGAAATAATGTTGGGCGACTACTCTCAAAATTTGGAGTCATTTGGACGTAAGTATAAAAGTTTATGTCCGGTTTAATAAACAAACTTAAACTGTCCATTTCAATCCAGTATTTTTGAAGTCCATAATGTGAAAGGGTTTTTGAATATTAAGATGCCTTCAAATCCGAATGGTTTCTTCAAAAAAGTCGGCCACCTACATCCCCTCTTTCACACTGCAAAATCTCAGCTCTCTTGGATGATTACATCAGGAGATATGTCATGCATACTATACTGATTTTCATTCTCGTCCAGAATGGTGGGCTGGACTTCAAATATTCATTTGGGCCCCTTGTACTTGGATTTGGGCCATGAAATTTTTACCCAAGATGAAATGTAGTGTCCCCCGAATTATGGTGGAGAGTTAAGGTTTTTGAACTTCTGTATGGAGCCCAGTAAATCAATCTTCATGAATAGTCCAGTTTCTTCACAGATTCTTTGGTCTTGTTTGTGAGGACCATATGACCCTTCAAATGGCAGAATTGGATCATGGTTCCTTCTAATGAAATGTTTTATATTGAAAGGAGAATCCTACAAGACAAGAACCACACAATTTGGATCAGTATAGTGATAGTTATAATTAAAACATTAAACTGACTCAATTTGACTACTTCTAAAAATGCTCAAATATTATACTTAATATTAAAACATTAATATTTCACACAAATTATGCACATTTCATATAAAATAAGTAAAGGGGGAATATAATAAGTCATGAAAATATTAATAACATCAACTCCCCCACACTTATATTTGCGCGTGTCCTCATGTGCAACAAATATAAAAACATGACAAAATCATTTTCACTCACCAACAAATATTAAAATTTTGTTTTCTCCAATCAGGGGAGGTTTAGAATATTTCACTCATCCATATTGAATTCCATCACAAATTTGGTTCACAATAATGCATCAAAAACAATTCATTTTTTCATGTTCAAGGTTTGAATTGGAAAATGTAGGCACTCAAAACTTACTCCTCTCAAGATGATAAAAATGTATTTTAGGAGGTTCACTCATTCACCAACAAAAAGTGAAAATCAAGAGTTTGTAAGAGCTCTCAGCTTCCATTCCCAAATCTAATGTGTACAAGAATCAAGAGGACTTTTAAGGGGTTTTTCAGTGGCTATGGGACGGTAGGTATATAATGTCCAAAGGAAAAGAGGGGTTAAAAACACCAACATGGAAAAATCAATGCACATTTTTTTTGAAATTTGAATTGAAAGGAAATAGAAACACATATTTACAAGGGCATGAATGTGTGATGAATGAAAAGTGAGGGAGATAGAAAATGGAATAGGGTGAGATGATGGAATATGTACAACATGGAAGACTTCCAATAATGACACAATACAAGATGATTCAAGTGTTCTTTTTTTTTCTTTTTTTTTTGCTTTTTTTTCGAAAGTTGTGCTTGAAACAAGTCTCACAGTCATCTCCCAACCCATGCTTGATCTCCTCATGGAACTAATTTTAGTAGTTATAACATGATCAAAGGTTGATGATGAATGATTTTTGACCCACCCAAGACACAACCCATTCCTTTTTTTTCATTTTTTTTAATATAATTTTTTTTCATTTTTTTTGAACACTTTTCAATGAATTTTGTACAAATGACAATTACACATATACACCCCAAAGCTCACAGAATTACAACCTCTCCCCCACACTTGAATGGAAGCTTGCCCTCAAGAATATGATGACACATTGAAAATCAATGAAAGTACGCCCAAAAATGAAGTCTATTCCCCCCACACTTAAATTTCAATAAATTATACAATGAAAATCCATGAAGATGTTGGTTGGGACAAGGTTTTAGGCTTGTAATGTGGCTATCAAAAGAAAGGTTTTCATAGGCTCAAAGGGGCTTTCAAAAGTAGGATAAATGTAAGGGTAACGGGAGGCTATTTGGCTATTCTAATTCTCATGTGGCTTAGAAAATGCCTCTATCATATTAATGCACACAAAAGATGGAAATTCAGCTCGAAGGTCCACAAACTCAAGACTCACAATCTGTGGTGAAGACACAGAATGAAAAAGATGGCCATAGATGACCTTGGAATGAAGGCTAATGTTATTCCTCACGGTAGGGGAAAATCATTTTCCACCAAAAATTGTTCATTCAAAATGTTTGTTATTGACACAAAATTGTTTACCCAAGTTTGAGATAAAAATTCAATATATTTGAGTTTAAAACAAGCCTTTTGACTCCCCAAAATGGTTGGACAAAATTTCAAAACTAGATGGTGAGTAAGCATGACTCTTTTTTTGTAATTTTTTTAAGTAATTGTGTTTTTTGTTTTTTTTTTAGTTTTTAAGGTTTTTTTTTTTAAAATACACACCCACACAAGAAAGATAAAAAGAAAGGGTTTGATGAATAAAGTGGTAACAAAATGAAAGAGAGAGGAAGAAGAAGAAAGAGGTAGAGAGAGGAAGAGATAGAGAGAGAGTTAAAGGGAAAGAGGTGCCCCCTGGTTTGGATTTGGTGGGTCAATGGAAGTCGATGTGGAACCTGAAGTGAATGGCCTCTCATGGTGATGCTTTAACCGGTGTCCATTTACCGTGAATGTTCTTTTTGAAGAAGGGTCTTCGACTTGAACTGCACCAAATGGGTAAACATTAGTAATAATAAAAGGTCCATCCCAACGAGAATTGAGCTTACCTGGGTGAAGTCGAAATCGAGAATTGAAGAGCATTACCTTTTCACCTTCATGAAATACCTTTCGAAGAATGTGCTTGTCATGGAGTGACTTTGCCTTTTCTTTGTAGAGAATGGAGTTCTCATACGAATCGAGTCGAAGCTCCTCCAATTCAGTCAACTGCAACAATCTTTCTTCACCAGATTTTTCACAATCAAAATTACATGTTTTGACAGCCCAAAATGACTTATGTTGGATTTCAACTGGTAAATGACAGGCTTTACCAAAGACTAGCCTAAATGGAGACATCACAATGGGTGTCTTATAGGCTGTTCGATAGGCCCAAAGTGCTTCACCAAGTCTATCGGGCCAGTCTTTTCTTGTGGCCTTAACAATTCTTTCAAGCACTCTTTTCACTTCTCTATTAGAAAGTTCAGCCATTCCATTTGTTTGAGGGTGATATGCAGTGGATGTTTTATGTACAACCCCATTCTTTTTCAAAAGTGACTCCATGGTTCTATTACAGAAATGAGTTCCTAAGTCACTTATCAAAGCACGTGGTGTTCCGAATCGATGGAAGATATGGGTTTTGAGGAACTCACTCACAGTTTGAGCATCATCTTTCCTAGTGGGTTTGGCCTCGACCCACCTAGAAACATAGTCAACAGCAAGGAGAATGTAGGATAATCCATTGGAAGGGGGAAATGGTCCCATGAAATCGATGCCCCAAACATCGAAAAGCTCACAGAAGATTAATGGCTTTTGAGGCATTTCGTTTCTTTTGGAAATTGTGCCAAACTTTTGGCAAGTGGGACATGATTGACAGAACTCGTGTGAGTCCTTGAAGAGTGAAGGCCAAAAGAATCCAGAATCTAGGACCTTTCGAGAAGTCCTTTGTGGTCCAAAGTGGCCACCTCCAGGCATTGAGTGGCAGAATTCCAAGATGGAGGATTGTTCAGTTTCATCAACACATCTCCTAATTACCATGTCAGCCCCAGTTTTCCAAAGTTTATTATCTTCCCAAAAATAATGCTTTGAATCACTTTTCATCTTTTCTTTTTGTTCTTTTGAAAAATATTCAGGGAAAACACCGGAAACCAAGTAATTGACAATTGGGGCATACCATGGTAACTTTGGAGTGAGAGAGGAGAGGTGTTCAGTTGGAAATTCAGGATCAATTATTTCAGAATGAGAAGAATTAGAAATTCTACTCAGGTGGTCAGCCACAGGGTTTTCTTTTCCAGGTTTATCTTTTATCACAAGGTCAAACTCTTGGAGCATTAAAATCCATCTTATTAGCCTTGGTTTGGAATCACTTTTCTTAAGTAAGAACTTTAATGCTGAGTGGTCCGTGAAGATGATGATTTTGTCACCTAAGAGATAGGGCCGGAATTTATCCAAGGCAAAAACCACAGCTAAAAGTTCTTTTTCAGTCACAGTGTAGTGTGATTGAGTTTCATCCAATGTTTTTGAGGCATAAAAGATGACATGAGGAATGTTTTCTCTTCTTTGACCAAGAACAGCCCCAATGGCCCTATCAGAAGCATCACACATCAATTCAAATGGTAAGGACCAATCTGGGGGTTGGATTATTGGAGCAGTTGTGAGAGCAGATTTGAGTTCAATGAAGGCTCTCTTGCAAGCCTCATGAAAATTGAATGTGACATCATTTTGAAGTAAACGAGTGAGTGGGAGGGAAATCTTGCTAAAGTTCTGAATGAATCGCCGATAGAAACCGGCATGACAAAGGAAGGACCGAATTTCTCGAACTGATTTGGGTTCAGGAAGTGATTGGATCACCTCAATTTTGGCTGGATCAACTTGGATACGCTCTTGAGAAATTATGTGCCCTAGAACAATCCCATTTGAAACCATGAAGTGACATTTTTCAAAATTTAGCACAAGGTTGCACTTGACACACTTTTGAAGGACCAAAGAGAGTGAATGTAAGCAAGATTCAAATGACTCGCCATAAATGGTAAAGTCATCCATGAATACCTCCATGCAATTCTCAATGAATTCAGAAAAGATACTCATCATAAACCGCTGGAATGTTGCAGGAGCATTACAAAGGCCAAAAGGCATTCGCCTATAGGCATAGGTTCCAAAGGGGCAAGTGAATGTGGTCTTTTCTTGGTCTTGAGGTGCGATTGGAATTTGTAAGTAGCCGGTGTAACCATCAAGAAAGCAATAGTGTGACTTTCCGGCCAATCTCTCAAGCATTTGGTCAAGGAAAGGAAGTGGGTAGTGATCTTTTCGTGTGTCAGCATTCAATTTGCGATAATCGATGCACACACGCCATTTGTTTTTCACCCGAGTTGTGACCACTTCTCCATGTTCATTTGTGACAACTGTTATCCCTCCCTTCTTAGGAACGACTTGAATTGGACTAACCCATTCACTATCAGAAATTGGGTAGATAATACCAGCTTGAAGAAGCTTGATAATCTCTTCCCTAACTACCTCAAGTATGAGTGGATTGAGTCTTCTTTGAGGTTGCCTAATTGGTTTGGATGATTCCTCTAGATGGATGTGATGCATGCAAAGGGCAGGGTTGATTCCTGGAATATCCTCTAGGGTCCAACCTAAGGCATTTTTGTTTTCCCCTAACACTTGAACAAGTTGGGACTCCTCAGTTTCAGAAAGTGAAGCAGAGATAATGACAGGGTAGGAGGGATCATGGAAAAGGAATGCATACTTGAGGTGTGAAGGAAGTGGTTTTAGATCAGTTTCAGCCTTGATTTGAGAGCTAGACAAGTTAGGAGCAGGAGAAGGGATTCTAGATGGGTTTGGATCATTTTCCTCAACACTGTCCAAGGTGGAGCAGTAGAGATCAGAGTTGATGTGGGATTCAAGAGAGTTTTCAAGTTCCTCTAGATTGATGGAGTCTATGAATGAGAGGTCCACATCAAATTCACCATTTATGACTTTGTTAATCATGGTGCAGATTTCACAAGACCCTTTATCATTAGAACATGAAGAACATGGTGGATTGGGGTTCGATTGAATCTTAGAAGTGTCCTCAAAAGCATGGATTGAGAATGCAGAGTGATCCTCACATGGGTATCGCATGGCTTGGTAAATGTTGAACTTGACCAGTTGGTCACCGAATTCCATGGATAAGATGCCTGAGTGGACATCAATCTTGGTTCTCGCTGTCATGAGGAATGGTCTTCCTAGAATTAGGGGAGATCGAGAAGAGGTCGTCTCACCTTCCATGTCAAGGACATAGAAATCAGCTGGGAAGATAAGATCATTGACCCGAACAAGAACATCCTCAATTATCCCCTCAGGACTGGCAGTGCTTCGATTGGCTAATTGAATGACAATACCCATTGGGTGCAAGGGACCTAGACCAAGGTTGGAGAAAATGGATTTTGGCATGACATTTATTGAGGCTCCAAGGTCTATGAGTGCATCATCAAAGTTGGAACTCCCTATTTGACATGGAACCGTGAAGGTCCCTGGATCTTTGCACTTTATGGGAATAGACTGCTGGGTGGAAACATTTTCAAAGGTCCTAAGTTGCCTCTTATGGGTGCACAATTCCTTAAGAAACTTGGCATACTTAGGGATTTGTTTGATGGCATCTAAGAGGGGGATGTTCACTTCAACACGTCTAAACATGTCAAGCATTTCCGGATCAGGTTCAAAGGACTTCTTAGGCTTGGAGATGGCTTGAGGAAAAGGAATTGGGTTCCTTAGAGGAATGGAAGGAGGTGAAGGAGTGGATTCAAGTTCCTTTTCCAGCTTTTTGTTCTTTTCATTTTCTAGATCAACATTGAAAGGGGAGGTAGAGGAATCAGCATGGGGCATAGCAATTTGCTTTCCCGATCTAAGTGCAATTGCACTTACATTACCCTTAGGGTTGGGTAATGGTTGAGCTGGGAGTTGGGATGAATTGGATGGTTGTTGCTGGATAAGGTGGGATGCAAGTTGACCTATTTTGGTTTCAATGTTCTTGAGGCTAGAACGGGTGAAGGAAGCAAGATCCTCTACAGCACTTTCCCATGGTTGTTTAGAAGAAGAGGCTTGTCCCAAATTGGGTTGGCCTTGATTTTGGTTCTTGGGAAAGCGATTGTATTGGGTGGGGAATTGGGAAGGCTCGTTAGGATAGTGGAATCCAGGAGGAGGATTGTTCCTTTGGGGTTGAGGAACAAAAGGATAAGGTTGATGGATACCACCACTTTGACCATATTGGAACTGGTTTGGATTTTGAGGAGGGAACTGAGGAGGATGAGAAATGGGATTACCATACCTCAGAGGTGGGTTAAAGGTAGAAGAGAAGGGCTCAGAGTGGGGTTGGTTGAAGTTTCTAACAAACTGACCTGATTGTTGAGGGTTGAAGTTTCGCTGAGCATATGCCGCATTGAGCTCCATTGGACTAGATGAATCAGATGGATCATCTTGAAGTTGTGGACATGTGTCAGTCGGATGAGATGGAGAGTTGCATATTCCACAATTCTTGATAGGTCCAGGGAATAGTGACTGTGGAGAAGATGAGGTTGGGGCTTTGGTAGCCACCGCTAGTTGACGCACAAGACCAGTAAGTTCACTCATCCACTCAGTCATCTTGTTGGGCTCTATGGATTGATTCTCTTGGGCTTGTTTCACTTGAGCATGTGCTCGAGTATGGAATTGATGCGTGTTTGCAGCCATGTTACTTATGAGATCTCTTGCAGCTGCAGGAGTTTTGTCAACAAGAGCACCGCCACTTGCGGCATCAATGAGAGTTCGCTCCATAGCCAATAACCCCTCATAGAAGTATTGGATCAGGAGTTGGTCAGGGATTTGATGGTGTGGACAAGTTGCCACAAGCTTTTTGAACCTCTCCCAATACTCATGGAGTGATTCATTAGGGAATTGACGGATGCCGCTTATTTCCTTTCGGATAGAAGCTGTTCGGGAAGCGTGAAAGAACTTCTCAAGGAAAAGTCTCTTCATGTCAACCCATGAGTTTATGGAACCAGGTGGGAGGTAGTAGAGCCAAGACTTGGCAGAATCTGCTAGGGAAAAGGGGAAAGCTCTAAGCTTGATTTGTTCTTCAGAAACCCCTTGAGGCTTCATGGTAGAGCATACTACTTGGAACTCTTTAAGGTGGAGATGTGGATCCTCACCGGCTAGCCCGTGAAAATGAGGGAGAAGATGAATCAAACCCGACTTGAGTTCGAAGTCAGCCTCTATGTTTGGATATTGAATACCAAGAGGTTGGTAATTCATATCAGGGGCAGCAAGTTCTTTCAATGTTTTTTCCCTAGGATTGGCCATATCTAATTCAATTGGTAGGGCAATGATTGGTTCTTGGGTGATTTGGTTATCCCTAATGGTCCTCCTAATTCGACGAAGAGTTCTATCAATTTCAGGGTCAAACAAATCCGAGGGATTGTTTGGAAGGCTACGGGGCATTCAGAGAGATTTTGGAAGAAAGAGGAAGACAGGTTTTTCTTTGTATTTTTTTCAGTTTATGATTTTTAAGAGGAAGACGGGTTTTTCTTTGTGTTTGTTTTTCAATTTTTTTAAACTTTTGTATTTTTTGGGTTTTTTTTTACAATAACCAGAAACTAATGAATACTTAAAGCACCATCCCCGGCAACGACGCCATTTGAAAGTGCGGCCGATTGTCGCCTATCGACCGTTCAAAGTTCTGGTGCTCTGCTAATGTGTATAGCAGCACTCGGGTCGAATCCTCGGTGATGGTACTTCGTAATAGTCGATTGTTTTTTAGTTGATTGTATTTTGATTAGGGGGGTTTGTTTGCAGAGCTTAATTGAAATGATTTATGGATGATGTTTGATTTACCAAATTGATAAAGATTGGGGTGAGTTCATCATTGGGGAGTTAAGCATGTGATATCCTTGAGCCTTACTTTGTATTGCATTAAATTAACACCCATGTCATAAGTTGATGTTGATTAGAATTCTTAAGTGTTAAGGCTTTAAACCAAGACTTAACTTAACATAAGGTTATAATCTCAATCATATCTTATTTATGGTTGTGTATTTATGGTTCCAATAATCCATGGAAACCACATGTTAAACAAAACAAGTCATTAATCCATGACATGTTAAGTCCAACATACACAATGTTAATTCAAAGAATATTCATCGAGCAGAAGCTCTCAATCACTTAACATACCTAAATTATAACTCACCCCAATGAGAGATTTAATCAGCCATTTGGATGTTTAATAATCTGGTAATATATGTTTATGGTGATGAATTATAAAGAGAAGAAAAAGAAAGGGACAAGATAAGAGTAGTGTGCCGAACACACACACGAAATAATTTAAGAATCAAGAATGGAATTTCGATTGAATGAGGAAGCTTAAGAAGGGAAGGGGATTGAACTGAATTTAAACTATTTTAAGAACATTAATATTAAAATACATAAGGTGGAAGAGAATAAGAGATATTGAAGAAGTAACTTGCATTAAAACAGAATTACAAAGAAAGGGAATTACAAGATTAAAAAAATGAAGAACACAAAAGTAAGTGAAAAGAAAGAGAGGAGGAAAGGTCTCTCAAGTGAAAACTTGAGTTTGGCAGGTCCTCCCAAGCCTTTGGCAAAGCTTTGGTCGTGCCAATATGATCTCCTCTCTTCTGAAATGCCAACCCCTCTCAAGGAGAGAAGGGGAGAGTATTTATAGCCCAAGGAGTGGACTGTTTTCATTCCCAATCTGTCCCTCCACTTTCTTCGACAATTTGACAATTCAGACAGCCGAATCTTCAAATATCTTCTTCTTCAAAGTTGTATCCAATAATGTTGGGCGACTACTCTAAATATTTGGAGTCATTTGGACGTAAGGATAAAAAGTTATGGCCGGTTTAATAAACAAACTTAAACTGTCCATTTCAATCCAGTATTTTTGAAGTCCATAATGTGAAATGGTTTTTGAATATTAATATGCCTTCAAATCCGAATGGTTTCTTCACCAAAGTCGGCCTCCTACATCCCCTCTTTCACACTGCAAAATCTCAGCTCTCTTGGATGATTACATCAGGAGATATGTCATGCATACTATACTGATTTTCATTCTCGGCCAGAATAGTGGGCTGGACTTCAAAGATTCATTTGGGCTCCTTGTACTTGGATTTGGGCCATGAAATTTTTATCCAAGATGAAATGTAGTGTCCCCCGAATTATGGTGGAGAGTTAAGATTTTTGAACTTCTGGATGGAGCCCAGTAAATCAATCTTCATGAATAGTCCAGTTTCTTCACAGATTCTTTGGTCTTGTTTGTGAGGACCATATGACCCTTCAAATGGCAGAATTGGATCATGGTTCCTTCTAATGAAATTTTGTATATTGAAAGGAGAATCCTACAAAACAAGAACCACACAATTTGGATCAGTATAGTGATAGTTATAATTAAAACATTAAACTGACTCAATTTGACTACTTCTAAAAATGCTCAAATATTATACTTAATATTAAAACATTAATATTTCACACAAATTATGCACATTTCATATAAAATAAGTAAAGGGGGAATATAATAAGTCATGAAAATATTAATAACATCAGAACTGTTTGGAACTCTTCTTCAACATCAGACTAGAATGAAGAGAGATGCTGAAAACATAAAGAAGAATAATGGGAATGGTAGTGTTTTTTTTACTACAACTTCAAATCATATGAAGGCTAAGACTCTTGAGAGAGTTACTAGATCCAGATCTAAGAAAGTTGTTATTCATTCCAAATCTAGTGAAATTGAATCCTAAGAAAATGAATTATCAAATCTTGCTCGAAGGATGAACAAGATAGATGGACATAGGAACTTTCAATCTAAATACCAGAAGAAGGAAATGAAACACCAGAATGATTCTGAAGTTACATGCTATGAATGTTAGAGAGCAGGAAACATAAGACCTAACTACCCTATGCTCAAGAGAAAAGAAAGAAAGGAAAGTAATTATGAGAAAAAAAGAGAAAGAATTATTACAAGTCCAAAGCTAAGAAAGCGTTGAAATCCAATGACACATGGAGTGCCAGTGGTAGAGACTCTTCATATGAATCTTTGGATTATGAATCTTCTGGACAGAAGAATCTTGGTCTTTTTGCTAGGCTACCTATTGATAATCATTGATTGATGTTTAAGGTACAAAATGGTGAATTAATGACCAATGTTTCTTTGAATCCTAATGATAGTAAATATTATAACTCTTAAGATGAAAAATATTCTTCTGATAAAGATAATACAATACCTACCTATGAAGAAGTTTCTAGGTTTTCCAAGATTCTTGAGAATGAAAATTCAAAACCCATGAAGAAACATGATAAGGAATATTCAGGGAATACTACTCTTACTAAGGAAATATCATATCTTTCGAAAGATCTTGAAAAGAAAAATTCTGATTTTGAAATTATTTTAAAAAATCTTGAGAACGTAAGTTCTGAGAAGAATAAACTTTCAAAAGATCTAGAAAATGTAATTTCTAATAAATATGTTTTTGAGTGTAGCTCTAGTTCAAATGTTTTTGAAGGCAATTACTTAGTTATTAAACTCAAATCCAAAATATTCTCCTTAAGGAAGTGTTTGTCGAAATTTACCCTAGGAAAGGAAAATTTTGATAAAATGTATTCACAAATCCGACCTCAAAGGAATATTTCTGGTTTTGGTTACACTTGTTCTACACTGATTTTTAGTAACAACCACTTTGTTCCTCAAAGTGCCCCATTCTTACTAAATGTATGTGTGGTGGTCACTGGGCAAAGAATATTTCATTAAACAAAACCCAATCTTTAGGATTTCATAAGGCTTTTTTTCTAAGAAGATGTGGGTACCCAAAAATTTTCTTTCTGAAATTTCCATATCCAATCATGTCTAGATTCCGAAAACCTAACTTTTTCTAATTTTTAGGAAAATAGGGATAGTACCAACAATAATACTTTTTATATTGATAGTGGATGTTCTTGGCATATGACTGGTAAAAAAAACTATTTTGAAAAGATTATCTAGATGAAAGGAGGAAAAGTAACTTTCGTAGATAATGCTCAGGGAGAAATTATTGGTATAGGTAACATTGTTCTTCTTGGAAAGTCTTTGATTTCAAATTTTTTATTTGTTAATGGTCTTATGAACAACCACATTAGAATAAGTCAGTTATGTGATGAAGGTTACCCTGTGAATTTTAGGAGTGATAAATGCCTAGTACATAATTCCAATAAAGAATTTATTCTCTCTGCAAATGGGTAAGAGAATGTATACACTTTGAACATAGAAGACCATAGGAGCCAAGAATTACCTTTCCTTAGTGCAATGGAAGATCATTCTTGTTTGTGGCATAGAAGGTTAGGACACTGTAACCTTAGGAACTTATGCAAACTCTCTAAGAAAGGTTTAGTTAAGGATATACCAGAGCTTAGATTTGATTCTTTTAAAGTTTTTTACCCTTGTAAATATGGAAAGTAACATAAATCAAGTTTTAAATCAATTAGTGAAGTCTCAACAACTGATGCACTATAGTTGGTGAACACGGATCTTTTTGGTTCAACACAAACTCGAAGCATTGGGGCAAGTATTATGTATTTGTCTTAGTTGATTATTACACTAGATTTACATGGGTCTATTTTCTATCCAAGAAGTCTGAAGATTTTTCTTATTTAAAAAGTTTTAGAGCCCAAGTCAAAAATTAAAAAAACCTTCCATTGAAAACTATTCATAGTTATCATGGAGGAGAATTTCAAATTTCTGATTTTGAAACTTATTGTAGTAAAAAAGGTATTACTCACGATGTATCAGCACCTCGAACACCTCAACAGAATAGTGTTGTTGAAATAAGAAATAGAATTCATTAAGAAATAACTAAAACCATGTTGAGTGAGTATTTTGTAGAAAAAATTTTTTGGTCTGAAGCTGTAAGTAATGATTTTTATACTATAAATCGGGTTTTAATTAGACATTTTCTTAATAAAAATCCTTATGAGTTATGGAATGGTAGAAAACCTATACTTTCCTACTTTAAGGTTTTTGGTTTAAAAGTATTCATAAGATAATTTACAAAATTCTCACCAAAATATGATGAAGGAATTTTCTTAGGCTACTCCACAACTTCTAAGGATTATAGAGTTTTTAACAAGAACACCTGCACGGTTGAAGAGACAGTACAAGTCATATTTGATTAAACTAATCCTTTTGTTTTTAAACAACCCCAACCTCCATCCTCGGATGTGTTTTCAAAAACTAATTATCAACCTATGATAGAAAATCCTTTTGTTAAGGAAAATGTTCAAGAAGATGCTTCTGAAACATTTACCCCAAAATATTTCATGCCCTATGTTGATGAAAAAGTTTTACAAAACCGAAATCAGTTGTTTCTAAAGAATCTTCACTGTGATAGTATCATTTCTGATGTGAATCAACATATAAGGAATTGATGTTCCTTAAGAAATGAAATATAACATCTAGAATTCCTTTACCAATTAGAACCAAAAAACACTGATGAAGCTTTAGGTGATGATGATTGGATTAAAGGCATGTAAGATGAACTAAATGAATTCGAAAGGAATAAAGTATGGACCTTGGTTGAAAGACCTAAGAAAAATTCTATAATTAGAGTAAAATGGGTCTTCAGAAATAATTGTGATGAAAATGGATTCATCGTTAGGAATAAAGCTAGATTAGTTGCTAAAGGCTATAATCAACAAGAAGGAATATACTATGAAGAAACCTATGCTTCAGTAGCTAGACTTGAATCTATTCGTATTTTACTTGCCTTTGCTGCAATCTTCAATTTCAAGCTTTTTCAAATGGATGTGAAATGTGCTTTCCATAATGGTTATGTTCAAGGGGAAGTTTTTGTTGAACAACCTCCTGGATTTGAAGACTAAAAACATCCTGATCATTTTTTTAGACTTAACAAAGCTTTGTATGGCCTTAAACAAGACCCTCGAGCTTGGTATGATAGACTTACAGGATTTTTGCTTCAAAATATATTTATTAAGGGAAATGCAGATCAAACCCTTTTTATAAAGAAAGATAAGAAAAATGTTTTTATTGTTCAAATTTATCTTGATGACATTATATTTGGTTCAACTTAATAATATTTAACTAATTCCTTTGCAGATCTAATGAAATCTGAGTTTGAAATGAGTATGATGGGTGAGTTAAAATTTTTCCTTGGTTTTCAAATTTCGCAAAAACCATAAGGAACTTATATATCTCAATATAAATATATTAAATATATTCTTAAAAAGTATGGATATGACAACACGAAAAGTATTATTACTCCCATTAGTACCTCAAACACACTTGATCTTGATGAAGCTGAGATACCAGTAGATCAAACATATTTTAGAGGTATGATAGAAAGCTTACTATACTTGACAGTTAGTCATCCAGACTTGATGTTTTCAGTATGCTTATTTTCTAGATATCAGTCCAATCTTATGTAATCTCATTTAAAGGCAGTGAAGAGAATTTTACACTACTTAAAGGGAACCATGGATCTTGGACTATTTTATACTTTTGGAAATTATTTTATCTTAAAAATATTTCCAAATGCTGACATTGGTGGATGTATAATGGATAGAAAAATTACATCCATAACATGTCATTTCTTAGGAGATTCATTAATTTATTGGTCATGCAAGAAGCTACACTCAGTAGCACTATCCACTGCTGAAGCTGAATTGGTAGCAGCTGGAAGTTGTTGTGATCAAGTGTTATGGATGCAACACACACTCACGACTATGGATTGAGTTTTACAAAGACTCAAATTTTTTGTGATAACACAAGTTCCATTTCCCTTAGCAAAAACCCTGCACATCACTCTCATACAAAGAACATAGATATTAGGCATCACTTCCTTAGGGATCACACACTAAAAGGAGATATCATTCTTCAGTTTATCGGAACACAAGATCAAATTGCTGACATTTTCACAAAATGATTACCCTTTGATAGATTTGAATACATTAAATAGAAGGTAGGAATGATAACTGAAAGGTAATCTTCCTTAATTAACTTCTTGTTGAACCCAATCTCTTTACAGTAATAAACTCCTTTTCATAAGAGGAGTACATCTGTTATGAATTTTTTTCAAAAAAAAATCGTAATGAAGTTTTTTAATTCTATCATAATAGAGTTTTTCATGTTTCTTTTAATGATGTTTTTTCGAAATTTTTGGAATGAAAATTTTCTGAATGGAAATTTTCGGAATGGATATTTTTGTAATGAAAATTTTCGTAATGGAAATTTTCATAATGGGAATTTTCGTAATGAAAATTTGTTTTTCTTTTTCTCACTCATGTTTTTTTTAATCTAAAGACATTCAAGAATATTTTTCATCAATACAAATAATTCTCTTGACAATGCAAAAGGTATGATTCATTTTGAGTTTTCTTATTTTTTTCACCTGCTGTTAGTTTATTTTGTTTTGAAAAATTTCTCGAATTCAGGTTTCCTTAAATCCAAATATTTTCTTTTAGAAAACCTCAAAAGATTGGATTCAACCAAATTTTTTCCTTGCGACTAATTTTACAACCATCAGATCATTTCTGAAAAATTCTCAACTGTTAGATTGGTTTTGGAAGAAAAAAGGTCACTTCCATTGCCTATATAATGGAACCTCGATGGTTGTACCACATCGGTTGTCAAGCTCTTGCGTCTCGAAGCTCTACCTCTCTACAAAATCACGTTCTGAATTCTTCAGAAGTACTCCGGTCCAAATGTCTACAGAATCCAAGAAATGTCTACTAAGCTGATTTCAGAGTGTCTAATCTACAGGGAAATATTGGGGCATCCAAATGTTTTCAATAAGTATGATTCTATCATTTCCAAGAACATAAATCTCAATGGATGGGAAAGTATATCTATTTTAAAGATAGTAGCTCAAGATGTAGTTTATCTGGATAATCTTATATAATTATATGAGTCAGTGTGATTCTTTAAGAAAGATGAAGGTGAGGGGTTTTCATTCATAGCATATGGAAAAACCTAAAAACTCTATTACACCAAGGCTGCAAGCTTGGGGGGCTTATCATACGAAGGTGAAGACGAATTTTGCTCACACAAGTTTCCAGATGTTCAGGGATGTTTCAACAAGGTGAAGGATATGAAATGCCTTGGGCTAAAAGATAACAAAACATTAAATATTTCCCATCTATCTACCAACAGATGGATTCTACAATTATGGGTACAAGGTCTCATTTTTCCAAGAAGGGGTGATAAGGATACCCTTAAGAAGATTGATATGTACATCTTTTATTTGTTTGGTAAATCTAGGAAAGGAGAACTTCATGAAGCACATCCTTATCGATATTGAGAATATCAAGAATGGAAATCTTAGAGCTCAGATCATTATGTGTTTGGTATTGTTTTCTAATCTAATTGTTCGGTTCCTATAATCCTTCAAATTTTCATGCAGCTCAAATCCAAGGAATTGAAAGGTGATGCTGATTAGTGATGACACGTTAAAGAGGATGAAAGTTGGTTTTTCAAAACAGACAGGTGAGTTATATGATCTACCAGAGGAGGAGGTAGAAGTCAATCCGGAAAATGTAGAGAAAGTTGAACCATCCAAGAAGGTTGGCAAGAAAAGGAAGTTCAAAGAAGTGGAAGTTGAAGGTAAAATTCCTAAGTCTAAAGAAGTCGAATCCGCACATCCTAAACCCAAAAAGAAAAAATCCTACCCGAATGAGGTGGTAGCAAAGTGAAGAGAGCTCAAAGAAAAAAGGAAATAAGGGGAGCCACTATTTGGCTTGGACCCTGCTGAGGCTAAGGCCTTAAAAAAAAAATCTACTGATGAGTTAGAGAAGCAAGCTAAAGAGAATAAGATAAAGAAGAAGATGTCAGAGGTAGAGATTGTTTAATATCTTTTGAAATCCACAAAAATTGCCTCTGAGAATATTCTCATTCTGAAGTCCTTCTTGGTTGAAAGTTTACCAAAAACTCATGGGAAGAACTTCATGACTCCAGAAAAATCTCAAGAGAAGGTTGATGAAGAAAGGGAAGTTGAGAAAGAAGTAATGAAGAAAGATCAAAAAGTTGTGGAGGAAGTTCAACAAGCTGAGATGAGTTGAGGTTCTGATGATGTAATTTGGAAAGTTGAAGAGTTTCAAGATAAGGGAACCCCATCTGAGAAGTTTTAACTCCGGACATCTCAAGCCAAATCCTCAAAATTGACTACACCCACAGATGATGAAAAAGGTGAAGAGGAGGTCAACAAGCCATCTGAAAAATAATTTCATAATCAGGACATTATCCATCCAGAAGATTTTGAGGCTGGGTTTGAGAAAGAAAAGTTTGATGAAGACAAGATTGTGAAATTATCTGACAATGAACATGAATCTCCAGAAAAAGAGGTCATTCCGAGGACTAGTAAGGGTAACCAAGTGCTTATTTGTAACCCAATGAAAGATATCATAATGAAGAAGCATGTTGAAGGCTCTTCTAAAAGGAAGATGGTGGAAATAGAAGAAGAAAAATCTCCTAGAAAGTTTTCTGATTCGGAGTCATCTGCATTGGGACATGATTTTGTGGTTGAGTCCCAGAAGAAATTGGTAGACACCATTTTGATCATTCCTATAATAGACTCCAGATTCTAGATGTTGTAGCACAGCTTGAATCAGAATTAAGAATCCTTATCCATGGTAATGGATAAATGTGTGAAGATTAAAGCAGAGCATAAAAATTTTCTTATCAACTACAACGTCCACATAAAGCCATGTAGCAAAATAACCCTTTGGTCTAAGAAATTTTTTAATGATATGGAAGTGCTTGATCAGTTCCAACTAGATGTTGAGGAGGATTTTGGTACTGAGGATATCAAAATAAAAATTCTTTCAGATATTTTTCAGGATAAGATGAACCTAGAGAAAAATATTTCGATTCAAGATGTCAAAGATCTAAATGGAAAGCTGAATTATGTTTCTCAAGGTTTGAAATCAGAAAGAGATATCCGGACTGAGATGGAAGAGAAGATAGTGAAGCAAGAGGAGTTTCTGAAGGCTCGTCAGACGCCCTGAAGGCTCAAGAAGATAGAATCAAAGTCTTAGAAAAGAAAGTGGGGGAGGATCATAAAGAGCTCCAAAAGCTGATGACAATTGTAAAGAAGATTTTTCCCAAGAAAAAGGAAACAAAATAGACTCAATCCTATCTTTTTTTGCATTTGATTTTCCTTGTAAAAATTCTTCCAATTATAACAGAATTTTGGTTGCTTGTTTTGTTTGGTTTTCTTTACTAATATCTCAGGTATCATATTTATTTTTCATTCCCTCAAAATCTTTTTGAAAATCACAAAGGGGGATAAGGAAAAAGAACTCAAAAAAGAAGAAGGAAAAATCTAAAGGAGAGAAGGAAAAATATTCATAAGTAAAAGAGGTATCCCTAAGTAAGGGGGAGTTAATCTAAGGAGGAGTTTTTAGTACTAGAAATTTTCGTACTTGAGAAAAATCCCATTCTGAAAAATCCAGAATATGATCCTTAGAGTTCTAATTCCTAAGGGGGAGTTATTCGTATTCATCTTTGTCCATATGAAAAGGGATATGAGTTTTAATTTTTCTAATTTCTATTATTCTTTTTCATAAGGATGTTTGTGCTTTCCAAAAAGGAGGAGATTGTTGAGTCAATAAATTTTTCCTTATGACTTTTCCATTCCTTCATGTTTTGAAAATCACAAACACTTTATCTTAAGGAAAATATATTTTTACCCATTATTTCATTTTCTTAAGGAAAGTTTCCTTCCCCAAGGAAATTTATCCTTACATGGCTTTCATTGTTCAATCACATTTCTTTTCTAAGTGTAAAATTCGGATTGTAACTAAAAAACCTTGGAATCGTATAGTACTTAGATATGAAGAATTCTTCTTAAGACTCCAAACTTCTACTAGTTCAACTCCAAACTTCTATGAGTTTGACTCCGAACTTCTACTAGTTAGACTCTGAAATTCTATGAGTTCGACTCCGAACTTTAAGGAGTTCGACTCCGAACATCTACTAGTGCGACTTCGAACTTAAACTAGTTCAACTCCGAACTGTTACTAGTTCGACTCTAAACATCAACTAGTTCGACTTCAAACTCTTATGAGTTCGACTCCAAACTTCTACTAGTTCGACTCCAAACTTCTATGAGTTAGACTATGAACTCTTTATGTTTAGGTTCTGAATTCCTGTGAATCCAGACTCCGAATTTCCTTGAAATTCAGACTCAGTAATTCTATAGAATTCAGGTTATGAATTACTACAAAATAGAATCTAAATATCTATTTATTACAGACTCTGAATTCTATTTTTTAGTTAGGCTACGGACTTTCATACTTTGATTAAATTCCTAACTTTTGTTTACTTTCATTATGAACATCAGTTTTACATATTCTTACACTTGTTCTAATATAGAACTATGTCGTTCCTTCAGTTATCAACTAACCGTTGATTGAGTGACACATGTACAGGTCCCGCCGAAATTCAAGGTGAAATATGACCATTGGAGAAGGGAGCCAACCGTTGGAGTTTCGCCTATAAATAGGAGCTCATTTGAAAATAAGAAAGAACACAAGACATAATACTAGACAACATCTTTGACATTGGTTCTTACATGCTACTGAAGTGATTTCTTGAGAGAGAGGCTATTATCAACTCTTAATATTCGTGGAGAAAGTTTGAATAGCTTGTTTAAACTTTGTTTCATATAGACTTACTTCATGCGACTCCAATTGTTTCTGTATACAATCGAGGGATTCCGGGGATAGAAAGATATAGGTGTCGACTACCTGATAGTTGAGGGCTTGTGGGGATAGCAAGACAGACTCCGATATTCGTATCGAGGGCTTACCCTGGTGTGGGTAAGACAGACTTTCTTGAAAGAATAAATCAAGGGACCTCTTATCCAGGGTTGTTGGATACCCTTCTCTTTGGGTTAAAAGAGTTATTACTTGTTACTTGTTTTTGTTACAAGTTTTTCCGCAACATTTTGTATTGTTAAGGAAAGTAGAACTTTCTTATACTTCCTTACTTGTACTCTGATTTGGTTAGATTCTATACGCTTTAATGTAGAATCTTAGTTGGTGTAAACTTTTGTTAAGTTTCATTTCCAGAATAACTTTTCTGGAATCAAGCAAGTCTATATATCTTTGAGTTGTTGTGAATTTTGGTTATGGAAAATTTACTTAAAGATTTTTTAAAAAGTACAATTCACCCCCTCTTGTATTTGAGTATTTGATATTTACATATTTGATCCTACAATTTGTATTATAGAGTATATAATACTCAGACATACCATCCTAACAATTATGATTTTTCCAAATCAGTCATCGTGATATATGATTAACAAGGGGAACATTAGTTGTATTACTAAGTCATCAAATAAATAAATATAGACCTTTATGCATGTTCGAATGGTGAGGAACATAGAGGAAGGAAGATTAATCTTTATAAATATCAAGAAGAAGGGAATAAGAAACTTGATTAATACATCAAATGGAGGGGAAGATATTATCTTTGTGCGAGAAGGGACATAGAGTGACAAACTGTTATGGAGTTCAATGTCTTATCTGTGGAGAACATGGGCATCACCCAACTCAATGCCCTGACCTAAGAGGTTACTTGTAAATCAAGGAATGACTTATTCAATGACAATCATTGAAGAGGATGGATTGAAGTGTTTATGTATTGGTATTCAAGAATAATGTTGTTGAGGTACATTTATGGTATATGGGAATATCTATGTATTGGTCCATTGTGGTTTTCCATAAAAATATGGTACATGTAACCATGAAAAGTGATTTAAATACTTTTAGAAAGCAGATTATATGCGCATAATGAAGGGATAAGGAGAAAATAATTTTTTTGATAGTATTAATGAGCTCATGACTGATATAAGGACAAAGTGATATCATGGTTTGAGTATATTGAAATTTCCGGATTTTGGTATGTGGAAAGAGTTTACTTTTGACAGAACTGATGTTTTCACAAAGATTCTATGGTAATTCATGTTTAAATAGAATACATGATTAATGAATTCAAATTTTTGGAATGTGACCAACAATATATATATTATGATATTTGGGGGATAAATGATGGTATTGACATGCTTGGTAGATTACCTTTCTAGTAGTCATTTTTTTTATACTATGAGATTGGATAGAAGTATTTTTGGTAAGCCTAAAGGTTGAAATGCATTATGTTGGACATCAGATAGTATTGTTTAAGGATATAAATTTTTTATATTATTTCTGGAATGTTGTAATAGTATAGTTTTAGAAAACGGACAACTCATAGGACGGGCGACAACTCATCGCGTCGGACAAGGATTCAGGAATAGAACGAACAACTGAAGTGTGATAGGCCTTTATCACCTACAAATGGCCTACAGAAAGTCCCTGGTTAGTATAAATTAGTCTTATTTTATTAATCATTATGATAGGTGAAGTATAAGTCCATTTTTGAAACCATATACGATTAATCTCACCATAAGATGGACTTATGTATATAAAGTTTTCTAACCTTATGTTTGAGACAGATGGAATGACCTATCATTATATTTCATGATCTTTTAACACTTCACGGAAGACAAATTCAACTTCATTTATTTATGAGACGAAGTGGAAATTGTTCAAGGCACAAACAATAGTGAGATTGTACCAAAATCAGGTAAGTATTTATTTTAATTCAAAAATTCTTCAATGTTAGGGAAATGATCATGAAAACCAAAAACGTTGTCCTAGTGCCCTCATATCTGATGAATCATATGGTACCTTAGTCATCACAAATTTATGGCTTTGTGATTGTTGGATTTTTCATATCCATGTTCTCTAACACTCTTCATCCAAACATGATGTTTAGATTTCTCTTCCATATCCTATATATTTACCTATATTCTCCTATGTGGAAACCTAGTGCTGAGTTACTTTGGGTGACCTTTATGTTTCTAACTTACCTTTTTAAAATTAAGTTTTAGTATTCCTTTTTAGGATGTGGGTTTCTATGAAAGAAACTTTCATGTAGTAAACGATTTATAACACCAACGAATTTTGAGGGAGAAATTCATTTTAAAGGGGGTAGAATGTTATACCCTGAGATTTTATGAGATATACTCTTTTTAATTTCTCTGATATCTTCTATTTTATGCTACACCAAGATTAGATTGTGCTATACACAACACCGTATTAGTTTGCAGTATATGTGACAACATTCTTGGCTCAAGTTACACACAATTTCAAGTTCTTTTGACAGAAATTATTTTACATAACATTGAGTATAGATTTTTTATATGTATAAATGAAAAAAGTTTTTATTATGTTATATGAAACACCAAAGAAAGCTTTCACTACACGCAACCCTGACTTTGCTTGCATTACATTCAACAGAGACCTTCCTCAACAGCGTGTGTTGTATGCAATACCGAGTTTCACTAAATGAGATATTATTATAATATTATTATGAACTAGACATTATGAATATTATTAATAATATTTTGAATTTTATAACATTATCATTCATCTTACACATTTTATATGTCATAGTATGAGAATAAAATAAATTGTTTTGAGTAAAATAACAATTTTTCAAAAAATGCAGTTTTGCTACCTTTTGATGGCGCACCCATTTTAAATCTAACCTTCAACAAGTTTATAAGTTCAATTTTACAAAATAAACTTATTCTTGTAAATAAGTATATAAATATTTATGTTTGATAAAGTTTTGATATTTTTCTGATAACGTTCATATTTTGATAAATATTAAAAATACAATAAATTTTGTTTAAAAACAACTTTTTTCATCAAGATAATTTATGTGGATAAATTATAATATTTAATGGGTTTAAAGTATAAATTGAAAATATTTTTACCATTTAATATAATTCAACTCATTATTATTAATTTTACATTGAATTCATAGGTAAAAACATTTCATTCTTTTGCAACGTTTTATCTTTTAATACCTGTTTTCTAAACAACGAGATTAATTTTAAATTAAATACTGCAACTTATGATTCTTCAATTTAGAAAAATTTATTCCATATTTGGAATAATTAGGTCCAAATTATGTTAATAGGATACTTCTATATTTTAGACATTATGAATAGTAACTACGGTAAATTTTATTTACCACAGTTAAAGGTAAATTAGGTAATTAATGGTAAAATTAATATTATAAAATTACCCTAACACATGTCTTAATATAATTGGATGATTATATTTAGTAATAAAATATACTAGGGTCGAAATGGTATCTATTAGAACCCAATTGTATGTAATTAAGACCTTTGATTTATTTATTTTTAAATGAAAGTGAAATATGTCTCACTCAAACAATAATAATTAAATTATTTTTAATATAAGGTTATACAAAATATAAATTCGTTTATAAATACTAATTTTAAATATAAAATGTTTTTATTTATCATGGTAATTTATTTGTAATTTTTAAGAAATATATAAATACCTTAATAGCTTATACATTAATAATGTAGAAATTATTTATTTAGTGAAAATACAATAATATAGTTTTTATTAAACTCATAATACCCATAAAAGTTACAAATACCTGACCAAAACTTATTGGTAGTGTAAATATAAACCATAATCATCCAAAGGTCTAATTTATGATCATTTGGAGCCTTATAAAAGAGATTATGACACTTATATTATTTTATTTTAAATGATGTCAAAGTTGTCACCTTCATAATTTAATAAAAATAACATTTTAAAATTTGGGTATTTTAGAGGATAAATTCGATTAAAAGTATTTTAATTAAAGATATTAGATTTTATATTTATCATTATATTTTATTTTTAATTTTTATGCAACAAATTAGTATATTAAATAATTATACAAAAATGTTTTAGTAATTATTTTATTAAGATAAATAACAAATAAATGGTTTTAAAAATATTAAAATAAAATTTATATGAACTAATTGATATTATTAACGAATTTTATAGATGAATATGACATTATAGGAACCTATTAAATATTTTGGTGCGAATATATTCTATGTATGTATTTTATTTAAATTCAAATAATTGAATAGTGTCAAAATTGACACTATTGTTATTTTATAAAAATGACATATTATTAAATTGATTAAAAATCAAAAAAAAATTGAAAAATTATAAATTGAAATTTATATGGTCTAACATGTCATAAAGTATCCAATTATATATAATTAAGAACACATAAATAATTATTTATATCAATTTAAAATTTAGAATATTATTACCACAAATAAAATTAAATAGATTAAATAAAGATAAATCAAGTTGATGTGGTTTAAAATAAATTCCCAACATGTATAAATTTTATTTTTTGATGATATTACAACCCTATATCATCTAATATACGTATTTGATTCATTTTTTAAGGTTTTTATGTGGGGTTTAGTTTATTATAAATTAATATTTTAGAGGTTTCTAAAAGTGCCCCTCTCCCCCCTTATAAAAAGTCACCTCCTCTCTCCCATACTTAAAACAATTTGAGCCTTAAATATTGGAAAAACCCTAAAAATTTCACTTATAAACATTACAAGAAACATATTATAGGTCTTGGTTTATTCAAATATCAACTTTAGTGCCCTAAGAGGAGGTTTAGAAGAGGCGCGTCAAAGAAGAGGTAATATCCTTTACCGATTCTTTCAAATTCATTTCTTCTTCTAATTACTCTTCTTTTTTTGTTTCTTAATAAATTAATAACATAAGTATCACTCATATACTGATATTTTATTATAAATATGAACCAAACCTATTTCACCTTCTATCCATCCTATGGAAAACGAAATCACCGCACGTGCGTACGTATGGAATACCATCTCCACGGCGTGGTGTGATTTGTTTTTTCACCACCACCTTATGTGGATTGGTATAATGGTGTAAAGAATAACTATATATGGTTTTTATAAAATGATACTAATTCTGAGATATTAGATCATCCACTCTAATTCTATTCAATAATTATGGGAACGATATCATCGCTCATACATACGTACGGATTACCATCTCTATGATGCGATGAGATTCATTCTCTAAGTTAACCATTCAAGAATGATTATAAAGTATATATAATAAATAATAATGAAATATATGACATATTAATGATAATTTATTTAACTATATGTTATTTACTTACTTCCATTCAATTTAATTAGGGAACGAAAACAGCGTTCATGCGTACGTACAGCCTACCGTCTCCATGAACGGTGTATTTATTTCTATTTATAAATCTATTATATATATGTATATTCTGAATATATATTATATATAAATCTTGTTTTAAATTATGAAAGTAATTAATCATGATCTAAGTAATTTTATGAATAATTACAAGTCAAAACACGAATGATAAATGAAATGATTTTTACCCAAAATGCTATTTTAACATGGAATTGACAAATGAACGGGTAATATAACGTCATAAGTGAATCATATATGATATCATAAATATTATTATGGTTTTGTTACAAGTTAATAACATCTTTAAACAAACTATACAGGATTCAAGGACACATATGGAAAAAATTGTACATAAGGTAAGGGATAATTTTGCAATCAAATTTTTATCTGAGATGGCTTATACGTAAGTATTTACTGGGGTTATATATTCCATACATGTCCATAAAAATGTTTTTCATAAAGTTTTTAATATTATTCCATGTACTTTTAAAGTCATGATTACCCTTATTTGACTTTTACTTTGTGTTATGGATGGAATCTTTCTTTTGTTTACCATACGTGGTACTTTTTGACATTTCTGACGAAAGTACAAGGAGAATGTTTTTGTAAACTTATATGGCATGAACAGATTTTTACGGCTACAAAATTCCTTATTTTCCTGAAGCTTCCTATACAAGAATTCATGATTATTTTCAACAAATATAATTTTCTTTTAAAATTTCATCGCATTTTGTGAAAAGAAAATTATTTTGAAGAAGAAAGGATATTTTCATCAAGAATTCATTTCAAGTGTTTTATCAAGACTATTTTCCAAATAATATTGCATTCTTTAATATGGTCATGTTTCAAGTATAATTTCCATATTATTTACATGGTTTGATTTTCTTTATGATGAAATGATATCCATTTTTTATATGGATTATGTTATGATGGGATGATGTTTTTAAAACCCATTTTATTCTTTGGGTTATGATGAATGATTTATGTTTATTTTGTGGAACATGAAAGAATGAATTCATTATGAGATGGGTGGGACCTATATCTCCCTCCAATTAATTGGGTAAAGATTTATATCTCATGATATATACATGTCTGGAATGGTATGTGAATCCAGTTCAGTAATACAGGGCTGGAACGACAAGTAAACCCAGTTCAGTAGTGGACTTTGTCCACTATGATGGTCTTGGAAACAATGCCTTGGATAAAATTAAAATCATAACATGTGCTTAATAATTTTCTACAATTAAATTTTTTATTCCCATTCTATTTTATCATCATTAATGTTTCTTTATGATCTATTCCTTACGTACTGCCAATATTTATTTCACAACTCAAGATTTTTTATGTTTAACCATTATGTTCGTGTTTTTAAGTTCAAATGTATATGGTTTGTTTTATTTTCTCCAAGATTACCCTTACCGATCATTTAATCTCACCCTATTTATGTTTTAATTTCCCCAGAATATAAATAAAGGTTTTAGGTAAGAAAACAAAAACAAAATATCTTTATGGGAGATTTTGAATATATTTTCACAATGATTAGAAGATTGTGTTCCATGTTTCCAAAGACACTAAAATATTACGGTCCATGGGTGTCAGTTTTTTTATGTATTAAGTATTCTGAAAAAGTAATGTAATTTCTATGTACATCAAGCTTTGGGTCTCTACATCTTCCCAACCCCCTCTTCCAAGTGATGATATCCTAGGACTCTTTGGGAAGGTTGTAGTTTGTGAGGCCCAAGTGTGTATGGGCGAGGTGTGCTTCTCAAGTTTATTCAGGATGAGATGTATTGTGGTTCCCAATTATCTTTGAGATGTGGTGTGGTTTGTGGTCTAGGTTTGTGCGGGTTGGATGAGATGTGGTATGTGGCCCAGGTGCCTTTAGGAGGGTTGTGACATTCTTCTTTCAGAAGAGGTGGCAGCTACCGTACGTTTTTCGTCAAGGTGGGAGAGGATTTATTCAGTGGTAAAGTGGTGTGGGGAACCCTATCATCGATGTTCTTACTATATTACTTTATATGACTTGTGTTACTTGGTGAGCATGCATTTTTTGAGTTTGGGGTGGCTAGTATAACTGGTTAGTAGTTTTTGGGTTCTACTATTTATCATGGGGACATTAGTATGCTTCTCCACTTGTGCATGAGAGACTTTGGTTTTCCATACTGAGTATAATTTTATGCTGACCCTATATATGTAAAAAAAATCAAGTTTCCATTAGGACTAAGGGGATCGTGCTAGGAATTACTAGCTCAAACATTGGGACAATTGTTTTGTCCCTTCTTTGACTTGTTTTGGGTATTTACTTCGGGGACACATGTTTTGTAATAGTTATATTTTAAAAATGCATGTGGGGTGGATTTTGGATTTCTTTTATATATATGTGATGGAGTTATTTTTTGGATGATATATCTAATCTCTCAGTATTGGTTACTATAAAAAGGGAAATTACTCCCATTTTTCATGATTTGTATACCCTTGGTGCTGGTTGCCACCCCAAGACAAACTGGAAATGAGACTAGGGGGTCATTATATCTCTTTCTCCATTTCTAGACTAGGAAGAGCATATTTGGATGGAGGGGTCATGATAGAATGGTATCAGAGTTTATGGTTGAGATATGGGATGGATTTTGGAGTTACGGAAAATGGGGATTTCATGGGTTTGTAGGGAAATAGTGCTAAGTGACCTCATTGCATGACATAGGCAATGGAAGATAGGATTAGACACTGGATTTTAGGTCCCCACATGATCTGATGTAAGGAATATGAGCATAATAAATAACCAAGTGAGGGTACATTATTTGTAGGGTAGATTCCGTAGGATAGGTACATGAATCATGATGAGTTTTATTTTAGTTTGAATTGTGAATTTCAATGAATTTAAACAAATAATGAGATAAAGTTAATCTTAAACAAAATTCCATACTACTCGGGCTTAGGAGTTCCTTATTTACTTTTCAGTTATGGAACTCCATCATCATCCATGAGTGGCTCAGGAAGTGGAGGCTCAGCAAGCCGATCCAGCTGATTAGAAGATGGTTGATCTAGAGGAGGTGGACAAACAGTTGTAGTGAACATTACATGCCTCCCAATAGTAGACCTTAGAAAAATACATGGTCATTATCTTGGACATAGAAATAGAGAGCTACCTTGAGGAACTTGAGATCACATTAAGCCTGATTTGGGCTCTGATGAAGTGTTGGGTTCTATTAGAAGTTTATTAGATGATGGGAGTTTCACGTCATTAGATAATGATGTATCTAGGGGAGGAAAAAGAGGATGATGTTCTATGGGTTGATTTCAGATAGTTCGGGATAGAATTCGTTTCTTCGATCATGAAGGCTTAGAAGCGACAAAAGCTACTCTCCCACCAGCATGGGAGTTTGTCGGTATGGGAGTTGGAGATCAGGTTCAAGGATCTCATTCACTTCACTATAGATCTCTTTCTAGATGATGAGTCTCATGGGAGACGCTTATAGGAGGCACTTCTTCCTTCTCTACAATACACAGTTACTCCCTTAACCTTGTCGACATACCTAGAGGTCCAAAATAAAGAGTAAGTGGTTGAGAGGATGCACTTGCGAGGAGTTATACCAAAAAAGGAGATCTAAAAGGGTTGTATAAAGGGAAAGGCTTCCAGAAATAGGTATTAGGTGCCAGGGAAATCAATGTTCTGTCCAGCAGGTAGTCATATTCAGTTGTTTCAGTTTTAACCTTCTGATACATGTGATTTTCCTATAGGCTTGGGACTCAGTTGTTCCACTTGTGGAGACCACATGCACCTTCAGATTCAGTGTCTAGATCAAGCTCAGTGTGGTACAGGTTGGAAGTTTTAGTTCCATCCTCTGGAGACGTTGTAGACCAGGACGTTTTAGTAGTATAGAAAATAGGCTCCTACTCCACAGTGGGGAGATGGGGCAGGTACAGGCTGACCATTGGGTGTTCCTCAGGGACCTCATCCTATTCATGGTTGAGGAGGCGGTCTTCGGTAGAGGGGAAGAAGAGTTGGGTGTGGTTATTTGTACTCCACAGAAGCAGCAGTTCTTGTAGGTTCGGAGATTGTTCGAGGTATGATTATCTTGTTTATTATTATTTCTTGTGATTTTTTTGATTTGGTATCTTTTCACTACATATTTTCACCTACTCTATCCCATGCTCAAGGAATATACATAGATAGTATTTTCATGCCTCTAGTGTTGATTAAGCTAGTTGGATGTTAGAAAAACTTGTTTGAGTTTATTTGAGGTTGTAGACTGATGTTGTGAATGCATGAGTATAGTGAATACCACTTTATACTATAAATGAATCTGTACGATGTTATCCATGGCATCAGCTGGTTGTTTTCCATGAAAGGTGTCATTTACTGCTTCAATAGAAGGATCATGTTTTTCGATAGAGATGGCTAGCATCTGGATTTTGTTAGTGAAATGATTTGTCAAATGGGTAGACGATTTGTAAAGCCCCTTCTTTCCTTGTTGGTTGAGATGTCAATGGAATCGTTGGATGTTGAGATGAAGGAGGTTCCCAGTGTTTTTGGGTAATTCTTGGATGTCTTCCTCGGGGAGGTTTTCAATCTTCCCCCCTGAAGTGATGTTGAGTTTTGTATAGACTTTCATCCCAGTGCTTATTCGATTTTGATGACTCCTTATCGAATGTCACCTTCTGAGTTGTGGGAGTTGCAGATTCAGATTGAATACTTGATGAAGAAGTGATTCATCCGACCAATTGTGTCACCATGGGGTCCTTAGGTCTTCTTCACAAAGAAGGAAGATGGTGGCCTGAGGCTGTGCATAGACTACCACAGGTTAAATCAGGTGACGTTCAAGAATCGTTACCCTTTACTAAGGATAAAAGATATTTTCCACTAGCTGAGGGGAGAGAGTTAGTTTTCTAAGATAGATTTGTGGTCTAGTTATTACCAGTTGATAGTGAAGGAGGCTGAAATACTAAATAATTTATTCAGGTACGGATATGGGAACTTCAAGTTCATGGTCATGTCATTCAGTGTTACGAACACACCACCCATGTTCATGGGGATCCTGAAATCTGTCTTTCATGAGTTCCTGGACCAGTTCATTGTCATATTCATAGATGATATCCTGATCTAATCGAAATAATAAGAGGATCATTCCAAGCATCTCAGGACTATCCTGGATGTCCTCAGATTCCACCAACTATATATAAAGTTGTCAAATTGATGGTTCTGGAAAAGATATGTACACTTATTTTTTAATGTGGTTTCTTAGAAGGGTGTATCAGTGGACTCATCACAGGCCAAGACAGTTTTTTATTGGGAAGAACCCAATAATTACATAGAAGTTTGTAGTTTTATCATTCTGGTGGGATATTACAGGAGATTTGTACCTGATTTTTCTCGAGTTGCATCTTCGTTGATGGCTCTGAGAAGAAAGGTCCAGGACATTTTGGGGAGTGGGCAATGTCAAGAAGTGTTCAGCTATATGAAGGGGAAGTTTTTTTAGTGCTCCAGTTCTTGAGTTTCCAATGGGATGGATGATGTTTGAGGTGTTTTGTGATGCCTCCCATATAGTATTTGGTTTTGTGGTAATTCTGCAATGGGGAGTGATATCTTATGGTTCTAGGATGTAACATCCTCATGAACTTAACCATCCACCAATAATTTGGAGCTAGTAGCGATCGTGTTTGAGCTAACGTTTTGGAAGCATTACCTAAAATGGGTGAGATTTATGGTCTTCCTAGACTACAAGATCTTGAGGTATATCTTTTTCTAGTAAGATATGAACTTTTGATAGTGGAGGATGATATAGTTTCTTCAATATTATGATTTCATGAACTATTAAACCTCAGGTGTTGGGAATGTTATGGCTGATTCTTTGAACTTGAAATCATAGAAGGAGGTTGTTTAGGAATCTACAGATTCTTGAAAGGAGATGGAGGAGTGGGACCCCTTGCACTTAGATGTAGAAATAGATGGTGAAAAAGGTTGTATGTTTCCGAAGATGGTGTAGTCATCTCTAAGGAATCAGGTGGAGGAGTCTCAGTGGGAAGACTCAGAGGTAGCGGTGATGCGTGATCACATTGACTAGGGTGATGCTCTGGAGTGATGGCCAAAGGATGGATAGAATCAGATGTAGTTTGGTGGGAAGCTATTTGTTTCAGTGGATATGAATGAGGGAGTTCTCCATGAGTTTCATTTATCATACCTAGCAATACACCTGGGAGTTTCTAAGAAATATTGTGGCTTGATGATGTAGTTTTGGTGGCCTAGAATGAAGCAGGAAGTGGCAGAGTTTATGGTGAATTGATTAGAGTTCAAGCAAGTGAAGGCAGAGAACTGTGTGTCTGGTGGTTTGTTTCAGCCCTTAGAAGTCCCTCAATGGAAGTGGGATGACATATCAGTGACGTTTTTCACAAGATTACCCAGGTCTCAACGATTCGATGATGTAATCTGGGTAGTGGTGGATCAGTTGACAAAATCGGCTCACTTATTAGTGATTAAGTAGTTGGGAATAGTATATACCTTGGCTAAGAGGAATTTGGATGAGGTCGTGTGGTTACATGGGGTTATGAGATCCATTGTATCAGATCAAGATTTTAGTTTTACCTCATGATTCTAGAGGTAATTGAAGCATGATTTTGGAACTTAGTTACTCCTCATCAATTTTCCCCCCTCAGACAAATGGGAAGACAAAAAAGACAATCAATAATTCAGAGGACTTGTTGCGGGCATGCATCTTAGACCTTGGTGGATATTTGGTATTATACATACCCTTGTTAGAGTTTTCTAACAATAATATATATCACTCTTCCATTTTAATGGATAGATTTTAATCTTTTTACGGAAGACTGTTTTGTTCACATTTTTGCTGGACAAAGGTTGGGGAGATAGCTGTTCTTGGCTTTAAGGAAGTTAAGAGCATGAAAGAGAAGTTTTAGATTGTATGGGAGAGGATGAGAGAATCCCAGGATCATCATAAGTCATATTTTGATCATATTAGGAGGTCCTTGGAGTTTGATTTTGGG
Organism: Viscum album; assembly: GCA_963277665.1. Lineage (NCBI taxonomy): Eukaryota > Viridiplantae > Streptophyta > Magnoliopsida > Santalales > Viscaceae > Viscum > Viscum album. Next base: position 479,440,173 of record OY728133.1, on the reverse strand, counting down.
GGCCATGTGTTCTTAAAGGTTTAACCTTAATGGGGGAAGTGGAGGTTTGGAAAAGGGAGAGATCATTCTCTAAGTTTCATTATACACTTTGAGGTGTTGGGGTGAGGTGGTGAGGTGGCATACCAGTTGGAATTTCCATTATAGTTGAATAGGATCTTTTATGTCTTTCATGTTTCCTATCTTTTTCGGTATCTTCATGATGACTCCCATGTAATAGACTTTGGAGAGTTGGATATCAAGGGTGACACAACATTCATGGAGTGTCTAGTGGAGATCTAGGATTGTTAGGAGAAGGTTATACATTGACGGACCATTCCTTTGGTTCATTTGTTGTGGAGGCATGGTGGGATGGATGAGAGTACTTTGGAGTGGGAATCGTAGATCCATGTCCAGTACCAAGAGTTTTTTTTTGTTTTTCTTTGTGATGTAATGATTGAACCTTGTTTTCTATGAGATGAGTTTCTTCCTTATTATATAATGTGTGACTAATTCCTAGCATATAGAAAGGGGATGAACTAAATCCTAATCAAGACACATTAATGGAGATGATATTAAACATGTGTGGGTGAGTCAGTGCCACCCAAAATGGATAGTATCTCGACATGGAGAAAGGAATTGCAGGATTCATGTGTTTGAAAAATGTGGTTTTGGTGATTTAGTGGTGTTTCTTCTGGTCATTTGAGAGTAATATATTTCAGAGGAGGTGTTCATAGATGTTGTGGTTTTACTCCAGCTTCCAAAAAACACAGGGTGGTTTATTGTTGAATTTTGATAATGGTATAAGTGTTTCAAGTGAAATAATATCCTTTAGAGGTATCTCATTAGGTGGTTTCTCATAACACTCCTTCTTATGGGTTTTTTTCACTCTCTATGGACATAATTGTTTGATATGTATCTAATGTAATTTCTCAAACCCCTATAGTCTATTATATTTCTAGAATTAAATGTTTGAGGTGTTCTGGTGACTCATTTCAAGAGTTTTCCAAAAAAACTAGTTTTCCAGTCATAGGTCAAGCATCAGTAAGTCAGACGTCATTAGGTTGGGCTTTGGTAGGTCGGGGCATCATCAGGAAGGGCATCAGTATGTCAGGTGTCAGTAAATGGAATAGGGGAGTGGTGTCGGTGAGTGGTGTCCGTGATTGGTGCTGGTGAGTGGTGTCAGCGAGTGGCATCAATGAGTGGTGTTTGTCAGTAGAGTCGGTAGGTAGAAATGGTTGGTGGTGATAGTAGGTGGAATGAGTGAGTGGCATTGGTAGGTGGTTTCGGTGGGTTGCATCGGTGACTAGTTCAATGGTGAGTCACCTGATGGTGAATTAGCCATTAGTGACTCATGTCAATGACTAACCCAACGGTATGTCATTTCTATATTTTCTCAGTTTTTCCAGTTTCACCCCACTTACATTTTATTTGACATAAATAGAGTTAAAAAAGTATTTGAACATTTATGAAGTAGTTTAAAAGGATATTAATTATATATTTAATATCCTAACACCCTGAAGAGTTTGAAACGACCAAGAAACATGGTCTTGACCACAATCTAAATTTTAAGTACATTTAAATTGGCTCCCATCAATTGATATAGGATCTGGAATTTTTTTAAGATGGGATCCTTTCTTCCTTGAACCCTTCCGTTTTATCTTGGTTCTCCTAACACATTTTTCATCCAAGGATTTTCATCCGTGATGTAGGTGTCATTCAAGTTTTCCCTTGCAGTCTTTCCTGCTACTTCTGTGACCCACTATTTTTGATGTACGGAAGATTTGATGATCATATATTCTTCGAGGTAGGGATCCCATTATCATTCATTAATTATGTATCATGTGGGGTGGGTAATCAAATATCCCTTTGTGATTAGATACAATTAAAAACTTTTAATTAAGGCTGTTAGTAATATAATATATTAAGAAAAATGGACCTATTGTGATAATCGGTTTTGTTACATTAATAATAAATGAGGGGCGGGGAAGGAGATGATGATTACTATTTTTGTATTTGTCAACCCTAATTCATGTTGTCAATTATATGATTTTCTAAAATCATGGTCATTAGTTGTCTTTTCTTGTGCATGGGTAATGATTTACAATTGTTATGGATCCCCTATTGAACTACTAGAATTATGAAATTGATTAACCATTTATAACTAGTTAAATAAATGGATATCCCATGATCAAACTACTTCTGTGATAACCCATGATTTATCAACATGGAATTAAAGAAAGAGTGTGTAAAATATGAATACACTTTTCCATGTTTGGTGTGGTTGTGTGATGTGTGTGTGTATTTTTCCTCTTATTCTTTTTACGGGTTGTGTGGTGATAATGGTGAGAGCATGGTGGTGTGTGTGGATTTTTTAAGTGTGTAATGGAATCTCAAGTTGAGATTTTGATTGATTGTGGAATGAATGAGAAGTGTTTGGGAAGAGGGGCTGAATATTCATGTTTTTATATGTATATCTTACTGGGCGAGCATTGTTGTGATGTGGGACTGAAACCAGGTTGTGTTTTTTTTTGTTATTGGGTGTCGTTTCCTTATGCCGCAGGGTTACCATGTATGGTTGTGTTGGGATATATTGAAGGGTTTTATTATGAGTTTAGGGTTTTTTTAGGTTGTATGGCATTAATTTAAAGAATGATAATGGTAGTGGTAATATTGGGATCTAACAAGGGAGTTAGTGTGAAGTGGGGTGTTTTATTTTAGTTTTCTTCCTATGTTTGGCTTGGTTGGGAGGCTGGTTGTGGGTTATGGTTAATAGTTTTCTGGGTTGGGATAGAATAACTGGTAAATACTTAATAATGTAAAAATTATTTTGGATAAACGTCTTTATTTTATCAACTTCTGAAGTGACCATCATTCATCAAGATATGTGAATTTTGAGGTAGCAGGAAGGTGTAAGTGTTATAGGGTTGTCATTTTCTTCAAAACCCATAGGTTGGGCTGAGTGCTTGGTTCCTATATATACGTACTTTTACTTTCTGGTGATTCTATCTTCACCTCACCCTAGTTGATAACTACATGATGGACACCCCCATTGTTATGGGGGAGGGTGTATTTCTCAACATCCTAGTGAGAGGATGGATGGCTGGCCAACCACTCTTCCCTACTCCCTCTTCTATGAGGTGACATCCCGGGACTCTTTGGGAAGGTTTTGGTTTGTTAGGCCTATGTGTGTGTAGGGGAGTTATGCTTCTTAAGTTTCTTCAGTATTAGATGTATAGTGGTTACCAGGTGTCTTCAGGATGTGGTGTGGTTTTTGGACCTTGTGTGTATAGATGGGATGAGATGTGGTATATGGCCAAGGTGTGTATGGGTGGGTTGTGATGTGGTTCTTTCAGAAGAGGTGGGAGCATCAAGACATTTTCTATTAGGGTGTGAGAGTGGATAATTAGTGGGAAAGTGGTGTGGGGTACCCTATCATATATGTTCTTACTATATTACTTTACTTTAATTGTGTGACTTGGTGAGAGTGCCTTTGGTGAGGTTGGGGTGGCTAGTATACCTTGTTAGGATTTTTTGGTTTCTGTTTTTTCTCACTGGGGCATTAGTAGGCTTCTCCAATTTTGTATAAGAGACTTTGGTTTTTCCTACTGATTATACTTATATTCTCACCATACATATATAAAAATATTTTTAGGATTCTTAGAGGATTACGAGGACCAGTCTAGGAATTACTATCTCAAACATTGGAAATGTTTTTGTGTCACTACAGAGCCTTGTTTTCAGTATTTACTTTGGAGACACTTGTTTTGTAATAGTTTTATTTTAAACATGCATGTATGATGGATTTTGGATTCCTTTTGTATATATTTCTTGGAGGTGTTTTGTGGTTAATATAACTTATATCTAATATTGGTTACTATAAAAGTGTAATGCCTCCCATTTTCTAATATTTATATACCCTTGGTGCTGGTCACCACCCAAAGGCTTACTGGAGGAGGGACTCATGGGGTCATTATATCTCTTTCTCAATTACCAGCTAAGGAGGGACATCTTGAGAGGGAGGGTTTCATGACATAGGGGCCCACTCACCATACCATCTTTGTAGTCATGGTTCACTCCCATGACTATGTTAGTAGTTGAGGTTCATTCCCAAGACTATCTTAGCAAGAATATTCCTTTACATAACCACGTTCACTCCCCATTGCAACCATGTATATCTCATGAGATATAAATCTTTACCCAATTCATTGGAGGGAGATATAGGTCCCACCAATCTCATAATGAAATCAAACATACATGTGCCACAAGATCATAAATAATCATAACATGACCCATAAAATGAAATAGGTTTCATAAACATGTAATAATATCATCATTTATGGAAGAGAGATAGGTTTCATAATCGTTTCATCAAATCATAACCCATGAAAATAAGTGGTATTCATAACGATCAATCCATAAAACATAAACCATCAAGAAAAATTATATTAATGGAAACACTTTATTATTTCCATAGAAATGAATGATTAAATCCAACATATTTCATCATAGATGGGAAATAATATCGAAGGATATTTGAAAAATTTGTCTTGAGGAAGATATCATTTATTCCTTAAAATTCATTTTAAAACATTATACCTTTTGAAATCCATTTTCATTGAAGATAAAAATGAGAAAATATAAAGGATTATTGAAAGCATTTTTGAAAAACTTTCACCTAGAAAACTTATAAAAGAATCTGGAAAACATTTAGAAAACATTTTTCTTTGAAACATTATAAAAGAATATTGAAAAAAATTTTCCTCAAAAACATATAAAAGAAACTTGAAAACATTATCAAAAAATATTTCCTTCAAAAGTAAAAAAAGAATATTAAAAAAATTTTAAAAACATTTTTCCTTTAAAATATATAAATGATGCATGAAAAAGTTTTGAAAATCATTTTCCTTGAATTTTTATTGAAAAATTGTGAAGAATTCTTGAAATCATTGAAATCATTTTATTTGAAAACAACATTTTGAAACCGTATAATGGAATTTTTGAAAATCATATAAAACATTATTGAACATAAAACATTTTGGAAAACCTTTTATAGTGAAAACCACATTAAATTAAAAAAATTACAGAATAGTAGGAAAAATATCATTAAAAATAACATTGTGATATTATAAAGTAATCTTCAAGGAAATTATAGTCATGATGATGGGTAAGTACGTACATATTGAACATTCCTTTTTCAGCTTAAAATTTTAGAAAAGTGCCTCAACCAGAAAACTAAAAGGATATTACTTTAAAAAAAATTATAAAAAGGTAATACATGGGTAAAAATGTAATTTAAACATTATATGTTAATAATAAAACATTTTTGAAAACCTTTTAGAAAATACATATTTGAAAGAACCAAAATTTTTGACTGAAAGGGAAGATATATTCATATATTCATAAAAGATTTTCTTAATTATATTTAGTAACAAAGATTGGTAAAATTATAAAATTACATGGATATAACATGAATATTCAAAGGGTAATATAATTAATGATATTTCTTGATATGTGGGTCATAATATTTCATTAATGTAAGCATAATCGTAAACAATCTTGATAAACAATGAGATTGATGTAATAAATAATTACCTATATTGGAAACTTTAAATAATGATGGAAATAATAACAATAAATTAAGATTAAACTAATATAAAAACAAGGATATCATGATATAACAGGTAAAAATATAGTACAAACACCTCATATAAAAATATATGTGTGTAACATCGTATGTGTCTCAAAGAATAAAAATTGAAACGTAGTTAATTTACCGATTTGGTAACTTTTGAAACATAACCACCATGAAATAAATATCATAATACAGATATAAAAATACCAATATATTAATTATAATAATCATAAAATAAATCTTGGGGTAGTATACACACTACACAAATTAAATTAATGGTGAATAAGGTATGTGTCTAATAAAAATAAAAAAGTGAGATGAAATCCCCTTAACTTATGTCTAGAATCATATCAAACTCATTAAAACCTCATGTATAATAAATATAAATTATTTATAATTATTTTATATAACCATAGACTTACATATAATACCATATATTATTTGATTATGAATTTATATTACCTAATTATTAACACTTCTAGGTTTAGGTTTCACTTCGGGTAATATTTGCTTTATTCTTTGTATTTGTATTGACTTATTATTCTTGATAATATTACATGGATAATGATTTACTTACATAAAAAATGTAAAACATTATATCAATATCATATATATTTAGTATATATGTATTTATAATAATCTATAAAATAAATAAAGATGAAATAGAATACACCGTTCATGGAGATGGTAGGTCGTACGAATGCATGAACATTGTTTCCATTTAGTTGTCATATTGAAATAAAGTAAGCAAATAAAATATATGTATATATGTATATAATATAATTAAATTATAATTATTATGTTATATATTTCATATATGTTCACTAAAATCGTCATTATCACATTCCATGTAAAGTGTGAACGAATCAGATCGCTTTGAGGATGAGGTAGTCCACAGTCCTGAAATGATGTTATCGAATTTTCACAAGATTAAAAGTATAAAGGTATGTGTTATAAAATAATTAAATATGAATAAATAAATAAAAAATATAATATATATCAAATATAAATATATTTTCTATCATAATTTCTAACAATGAAATGTGGTAAATAAAAAAGAACAATCATCATTTTGTGAGGTGGTAGTTCATCGTACACATAAAAAGTTTGTTCATTACGCATTAGATGGAAGTGTGTGTAAGTGTAAGAAAAAACCAGATCATAAATACATTTCATTATATTTAGGATAATTTTTTTTAAATAGTCATTTAATAATAATATTTTAGGGGTGGATAAATAAAATATAATAAAAAGATCTTGAGGAAGGGTGTTACCTCTTATTTAGGTAACTTCTTATGGTTTTCACCAATGTTCTTCCTTGGAAGGATTTATTTAAAAAGGTATGACTAATGGAGTAAGGTATGGATTTTTTTAAGTGGATTTTGTGGATCTTGGATGAACCTAATTGGTTTTATAGGTGTGAATAATGGGAAGAGTTAGTGGCCTTTTTTAATGGAGGTAAAGGACACACATGGTATTTTTGAAAATAATTGCATGTTCCCCTAGTATTACTAATTAAAAAAGTGTCATAACTGATCATTATGTGACCTTAGATGTTTAATGGACTAAATATGGTCCTAAAATAGGTTTTGGACTAGTTTGTTGGTCATTAGTCCCCTTAATATTATGGTTTAGTCCCATGTTTAGCTTAAGTTTGCATAATCAATGTAATTAATTTAAATCACCTTCACTAATAATTTTGGTAAAAAAATTAATTTTATTATATTAAAATAAATATATTATATTGATTAAAACATTCTATATCTAATTTATAAAATTTATTTAATAGAATCGATAAAAGTATTTTTAATTCTAATCTCACAAACGTTACGAGAAATTGGGTTTTTAAAGTGAGAATGTTCAAAAAGGTCATTAAGATTTTATATCTAAATTCAATATGAAAAATATTAAATTTGAACTAAATTGTATTAATATATTTCTAATTTATATTTTTTTACTATTAAACAAACATAAAATATAATTTTACAAAAAAAATATTTAGATGAAAAAGAATTTTTGAATTAAAATTCAATATTTTTCACTATTCACCTAAAAATGATGTTCCTTTGAAAAATAAAAAAAATAACACTAATATAATTCCAAAATTATAAATTAAAAAAATAAATTTATTTTATCAAATTTAATTTATATGTGTTTCTGAAATTGATTTTATTATTGTTCAAAAAAGAACATAAAATGTAGTTCCTTTAAGAAAATGGTATTTTAAGTATTTACCAAAAAATATATATTTCATTATCAATATGTTTTATTTATATGAAACAATTATAAATAAAATTTAAAAACTACTAATTAATATTCATATTACCTGGTTTAATAGATAGGTTATAACTATCATCTTTAAATAATTATTCTAAAAAAATGTTGTTTTATAAAAACAGAATGTTATGTGTAATTCTAGCCAAGTCATTATTACATGTAGTGAAATATTACCTTGGTTTAGAATATAACGAAAGTATGAACTAGTAATTTAAAATAAAAAAAACCATTTTAATTGATGTGTGAAATCCTAAATATGAAAAATATTAAATTATTTTAAAAAAAAGTAATTCTCCAAATCTTAGGGTGTTACATTGTGCCAATAATAAAATGAATTTCTCCCTCTCAATTTGGCCAGTTTATCAATGGTTTAATACTTTAATGTTCTTTCCATATAAACCCATAACATAAACATGAATAAGAAAAAAAATTAAAGAAGTTACATTGTAATTGTTATGGTTACCCAATGTAACTCAAAACTAGGTTTCCATGTTGAAGAACAGTGGTCAGGAGTGAATATTGGACATTGATTAAAATAATAAATATTTATAGGTAGTGATTGAGTTCATCAATCAAAAATAAGTGAATAATCAATGGAAAATTGAGGGGGCCAAATTCGAAAATTTATGATGATTTAAAAGGCCATCGGTTCAACAAAAATTAAGGTATTAGGATAGTATTTTATTTTGTGATCATTTTATTAAAGATTAATGTTTTTCTTGAAAATATATACTTTCATGGTTTCAGGAAAACCTCACCCTTTGTTGTTCCTTGATCTGCTTCACATCTATCTCTAAAAATAAAGGTGAATTTTTCATTCCTAAAGCTATAATAAGTCACGAGATCTATGATATCACATCCCATATACAATCAATTATAATCAATAATAAGTTGTTTGAATAAGTTATCCAATATGCATAAATCCTCACATGATGAGAAAATACATTAATCTCAGAAACTTCATCAAAAGCGTAACATAATATTTTCTAAAATGGTTTACCTTTTTACCCTTTCGAAATATGAAAATCAAAAACATTATAAATAAAATCATAAAATCGTCTTAACATTGATCTATAATATATCAAAATATAGGGTAATCAACGGTGTATAGTTTACCTTATCCAAATTAATAATCTCTTCATCAATGTTAAACACAATTTTATCAACATTGTGATCACAATAAGGGTTACCTTAGATTAATAAAACTATCACATTTCTATTTCTTCTACACCATTAAACATATCATTTTAAATCTTTAATGAAATATTATACTACAAATATTTATATATATCATGATTCATATAACATAATATTTGAATTCTAAAACATAAAGACTTCATTCTACCAACTTTATTCTTAAAACATTACTTATGATTCATAATCCTATTCCTTAATACTTATTTCCTAGAATATAAAATTATGAATTATGTATTAAAGTTCCTAAAGCTCATATAATCATGCTTCTTATGTTTAATGTAATGAATACTAGAATAACACCACATACCAATCACATGCCATCTTCGGTCTCTTTATCTTCATAAGTATAACCAATACACATACCACCTTCATGTTTCTCTTTATGATATTTACACTTGGGAATTTGATTTTTATAATTATCATAATTTACAAATATGATACATTCCATGTTAGCCATGTTCTTTTTAGTTATCACTATTGAATAAAACTAGAAAGAATAGGGTGAGAAACACATATCATAGAAGAAAACCACATAATCATGCAGGATTGTGTATAGGAATTATAAATTATGAAACCTTCATTAACATGTGACGCCCTAGTTTTATCCTAGGTTATTCATGTACAAATTATTTTTTAAAAATTCTTGATGCTTCATGAATAGTTTTTCAATTCCCAAAGAATATTCGATGGGAGTATCAAACCACGTGTGCAATAAGGCCCATTTTCATGTACTAGGTTACACTGAGTCAGGACCAAAACGCCTTTTTTGAGTTTTTACTTGTAGTTACATCTATTCCACAAACATATACACTTATAGTATCTATATAGGGATTTATTTATAGGAAACCACTCACTCTATCCATTACCAAAATTTAAAGACATTTTCTTATGCTTTTACTTATCCATACACTTATCCGTAGACATTTCCTTTAGGTTCTGACTAAAGTTTCATTATCCTAGTTTATAAATATTAATTAAAAATTTCCTTTGATACCAACTATAGTGAATCAGACTTAACATACAAGGATATTACATCATTTTTTATGAATACTCAGTATATTACAAAACTAAATTCCCAAACACCATAATAGTTCAGTGTCTTTGGAAACTTGGAAAAAAATATTCTAACTTGGTGAAATATATTCAATGCTTCTCATGAAGATATCCCCCATTAATAATTTTACCTAAAACTATTCTTTACAACCAGATGAAAGGAAACATAAGGAAGGGGTGAGCTCAGATTCTTGATATTGGTAAATAAAAGAGACAAATAAGCATAACATTATTATAAGAGTTTGAGAAGATGATCACTACAATAGAAGATAATACCCTTCATATCAAAGATCATAAAAATGGATCATGGTAGAAATATTAGTAGTTTATAATACATGAATCATAAGTGAATTAAGATAATAAGTTATGAAATCATAACATGTGACTAATATATAGATTTTTTGGTAGACACATATGAACATAAAATTATTTCCATAGTAGTAAAAAGATCACTTCCATGACCATCTTAGTAATATGGGTTCAGTCTCCTTACCATCTTGGTTGTCATGGTTCATGCCCATAACCATTTTAGTTGTCAAGGTTCACTCCTAAGACCATATTAGCTGAAAGATTCCATTACTAAACCGTCTTTACTCCCTATTCTAGCCATGTCTATCACATGAGATATAAATATTTATTCAAGGAATTGGAGTGAGATAAAGGTCTCACCCATCTCATAAAGAAATCATACATACATGTCCAGCAATATCATAAAAAATAATAACATTACCCCTGAAATGAAATGGTTATCATAAACATGTAATCATATCATAACCTGTGGATGAGATAAAATTTTCATAATCATTTTATCATATAATAACCCATGAAAAGAATAAGGTTTCATAAACATCATGCCATCAAATTTAAAATATTCCTAGAAATAAAATTAATGGAAATATTGAATCATTTCCCCAAAAATTCATGAATAACATCAAAAGATGACATCTTAGTTAGGATATAATTTTGAAATATATTTTAAAAACATTTCTTGAGGAAAATATCCTTTCTTATTTAATATCTCTTTTTTAAAAATGTAACCTTTTTAAAACCATTTTCATTTAAATAAACATGAAAAAATATATATAATTCTTGAAAACATTTTTGAAACCTTTTTCGTTGAAAACATATAAAGGAATATTTAATACATTTGGAAAACTATTTTTCTTTGAAAACATATAAAAGAATCAGGAAAACATTTCGATACAGTTTTTCTTTAAAAATTTATAAAAAATATTGAAATCATTTTGAAAACATTTTTTATTGAAAACTTTTAAAAAAAGCTTAAAAACATTTTAAAAACATTTTTCTAAAAAAATTTATAATAAGAGCTTGATTTTTTTTTGAAAACCTTTTTATTTAAAATTTATTTACAAATTTATTAATAAATCTTGAAATTATTGTATACATTTACTTGAAGATAAACTATTTAAAACATATAAGGTAAGATTTGGAAATCACTTAAAACTCTTTCTATACATAACTTTTTTTTGATAAAATGTTTATTTGAAAACCATGTAAAATTTTAAAAAATATAGAATATTAGGAAAATAATTTTGTTCAAAAAATAACCTGTATACATATAAATGAAGATTCAATGAAATTTCGGTTATGATGGTGGGAAAGTCTGTACAAGCTAAACTTTTTAATCACGCTAAAAGTTTAGAAAAGTGCCTTGACAAAAAAACTTAAAGAATATTCCTTATAGAACAATTTTTAAAAAAAGTAAAACATGGATAAAAATGTCCTCTAAGCATCATAGGATAATAGTAAAACATTATTGAAAACTTCTTGGAAAACATAGTTTGGAAGGAATGCACATTTCTAACTGAAAGGAAAGATATAACCATATCTTCATAAAAACAATTAATTATCATAAGTACCAAAGAGTGGGAAAATGGTACTATTACATGAATATAACGTGAATATCTATAGGATAAGAAAATTTGTTATATTTCTTAAAAGATGGATCATAATATTTTTATCAATATAATCATAATCGTTAACAATCTCAACAAACGATGAGACTAAAGCTATAACTTGTTTCCTACTTTGGTAACTTTAAATCATGATCGAATGAATAACATTACATGAATATTAAACTATAATTAAAAGATTAATATTAAGGACATAAAAGTTCAAAATTCTTTACATACACCTCATATGAAAATATAGGTTCATAACATGGCATGTGTCTCATAAAAGGAAAATTGAGAAAAAGTTACTTTACCAATTTGGTAACATTTTAAACATAAACCCTATTTTATAAAAATCATAAAATGAATATTTAAATACCCATAAAAATAATTTTAAGAGTCATATAATACATAAATGGTCATTATAAACCACAAAAACTAAATAATTGGTGAATAAGGCATGTATCTCAAGGAAACAAAAAGTGAGATGAAATCCCCTTAACTTATGTATTTACTCTAATCGTACTCGTATAAAAAATCATGTATAATACATATTTATTTTTATAAATGTTTTAAAGAAAAATATTATTATATATAAAACCTTATATGAAATTATAATGAATTTATATTTCCCTCTTATTAACAATTCTATGTTAATGTTTCACTTTAGATAATATCTTATTTGTTCTTCATACATGTTTGTACATATTATTCTTGATCCTCTTACTTGGATAATGATTTAATTACTTAAATAATGTGAAACATTATACAAATATCATATATATTCAATATATATGTATTTATGATAATATATAAAATTTATACAGATGAAATGGAATACACCGCTCATGCAGACGGTTGGTCATACGTACAGATGAACGTTGTTTACATTTTTTTGTGTTATTGAAAGAATGTAGGTATATGAAATATATGTATATATGTGTATAATTTCATTACATTATAATTATTATTTTATATATATCATATTTTTTCACTGAAATCATCTTTAACAAATTCAATGTAAAGTGTGATTGAATCACAACACTTTGAGAATGAGGTAGTCCACACGTCCACAAACGATGTTATCGTAAATACACTAGATGAAAAGTATAAAAGTATGTGTTATAAAAGAATTAAAAAGGAAAAAATAAATAATATATATAATATATATAATATATAAACATTTTGTGTATAATAATTCTCAACCATGAAAGGTGGTAATGGAAAAAAACAATCATCATTTCATGAGGCGGTTTTTTCTCCAAACACATAAACAGTATGATTGTTACCCACTAGATAGATATGTGTACGTTTAGGATGAACCCTTATCATAAAAAAATTATGTATATTGAGGATAATTTTTCTGTATAATCTTTATTTAATAATATTTTTGGAAATGGAGAATAAAAATAAAATAAAATAGCTTGAGGAAGGGTGTTACCTCTTGTTTGGGTAACTCCTTTTGGTTTTCACTAAAGTGATTCCATGGATGGATTTATTCCAAAAGTGTGTATTCAATTAGTAAATTAGTGATGTTGGAAATTTTATTGGGTAGATAGTGGCTTAACATAATTTCTTTGAGAGGTATGAAGAAGGGGGAGAGGTGGTGGCCTTTTATAATGGAGGGAAAGGACACAATTGGTATTTTTTAAAATAATTGTGTTTTCCCCAATAATTTCCAATTAAAAAACAATAAAAATGGGTAATTATGTAACCTTAGAGGTTTATTATAACAAATATTTCCATAAAATAGGTTTTTTAAAATTTTATAGGCCATTTATCCCCTTAAGATTAAGGTTTTTTCCCTTGTTTGGCTTATTTTTACATTTATCATTGTAATTAATTTTAATCACTTTCACTAATAATTATTTCCAAAACATAAGTTTATATTATTAGGCTATAAATATTATACTAATTACAACTATGTATGTCCATTTTTCTAAATTAAATTCACATAATAATAAAAAATAATTTTAATGTTAATCTCATAGACATTTCAAGAAAGCTTGTTTCTAAAGAGAGAATGTTCAAAAAGTTCACTAATATTTAATATCTAATTTGAAAATGAAAAAAATTCCAATTACCTAAATTGAATTAATATATTTATAATATATTTATTTTCTCTTTTAAAATAACTAAAAATATAATTTAACAATATAAATAAATTAGATGAAAAATAAGGTTTGAATTAAAATACAATACCTTTATTATTCACATAAAAATTAACCCTATGATAATTTATACATTATTAATTAAAAATAATAATTTTATGTTATAAAATTTAGGTTCAATTAGTTTCTAAAATTATTTTTATTGTTGTTCACATGATGGCATAAAAGGAAATTCCCTTAAGAAAATAGTATTTTTAAACAAATTAATACTTTAACAAAATTTATATATTTCATTATCAATATGTTTTATTTATATGAAACCATTATAAATAAATCATAAAACCAAGTTATTAATATTAATATTACCAATTTTGATAGCTAGGTTATAACTATATCATTTAAGTAATTATAATAATAAATTCTTGTTTCCTAGAAACTCATTGTTACATGTAATGTTAACCAAGTTATTGTTGCATGTAGAGTAAGCATACCATGGTGTAGCATATAAATAAATTATTTCCTAGTGATTTAATGTAAAAAGGTATCTTTCACTATTTTGTGAAATACTTAATTTGAAAAAGGTTAAATTAATTAAAAAATTATAATCCCAAAATTTCAGGTTGTTATACTACCAACGTTACATTATCATATAATATTACATTGATAGGGGAAACTAATTATCTTCTCATAAAATGTGTTCATCATTTATCAATTTAAGAATCACAATAATTTGACGATGAATTTTTCTCTTTGATAACACTAGTGGGTTTTAGGGGATCCTAAAAAGATCTTATAAATGTAAGAAAACCCATTTTGGTTATCTATCCTCAATAGAATAAACATGAAATATAAATTAAGAACATAAATTTTCATACCTAGATGAAAAAATATACATATTAAATCTTCGATGGAGTATTATTGATGAATGTTGCAAGTGGATCAGACGAAAACCTCCTTCCTCTAAGGGGATTACACCTACAAAAGTATCCGAGAATGTTTCATAAGGATTTGTAAATATTGAAGTGGTGATAGTTGCTTCAACTAATTATAATCAGTATTTTAGGAGGAATGGAGAATCAGTATGCTAGTATACAATCAGTCATACCCAATAGTAGGGGTCTCATCCCTTTATATATTCACCATTTACATGTTTCATTTAATAAAATCTGTCTTCAATATTCAACATATTGGTTTATTTTTAATATATTTAGAATTATTAATTGAATTCATTCAATGAATAAAATTCCTTCAATATATTCCTAATGGAGTCCATTTAATCCATTTATAAGGGATTATTTAAAGTGAAACTATATAGGAAGATACATGCAACTAAATTTAATTGATTCAAATAAATATTTTAGTTCACATACAAAACTATTTTCATATATTATCTATTTATTTTCATGAAAAATAATCCCTTAAAATATATCAAATATGGTTTCTAATATTACTTTTATAGTTTTTATTTTTTTATAATAAATAAATATTTGGTCTAAATAATGGATTTTTAAAGATATTTTTGTATATTATTGAAAATTCATTCTATGATTTCATATCCTCACCTGGGATATTTTTAGTATATGTGAACAGATAACTACCCAGTGAAAGTATTAAAATGGATATGATCCTAGACTATTACTCTACACTTAGGCAATTTACTAAACTCATGGTATACAAGTAACAAACTATTCTTGGATGGCATTCCACATCACGGAACCCAACCAGCTATTAAGCTCGAAGGGTGTTTCTAATCCCTATGGTCTAGAATGTAGTACCTGGGTATCAAGGATGAACACTTGGGAATGGATTCATCCTTGTAATAACTATATAAATAAGAAGGTATAAAATAATAAACAATTAAAATAGGGAACAAAAGAAATAAATAACTTTCTCAACTTAAGATAAATTAAATATCCATAAAATTAATTAAGAAAGACTAAGAAGAGGCAAATAATAAATAAAAAAGATATCAAAAAGGCTAATAAAACACTATTAGAAAATAATATAATAACCTAAGATACCACTCAAACATCACTACATGACCCACAATAATGTAACATAACCTAACCCATCCATCCTCAGACCAGAAAAGAAATAAATAAATGGGATCAAATAAAAGTCAGCTGATAGGGAACATATGATTTTTAGACATGCACACAAAGCTGTATATTCAAGTTATGATCATAATATTCCTAAAACCAAGTCCTGATGTCATACAAAAATATCAAATTCAAGGGGACACTGAAAAGGTATATGTATTAGGATCCTGAAAATCATCATCAAAAGTATAAAAATCATGGGAAAATCACAAGTAATCAAGTAAAATGATCATTAACTTTGTGACTCAGAACTCTAGGTCACCCTAAAATAACCTATCAATATCCTAGTACTCCTATAGATCTAATTGGGCCATATAATCCATCTTTAGAGAATCTAGCAACCATGGGCACATAATAATCATTCTAGAACTCATCATGTCTAACCTATAAACATTCACGATTCAACACAAAATATAAACAATGTATTTAACTTTTCTAGTTAACATGGCAATATCTTATGGTAAGTCTCTTTTTAAAGTTAATCTCTTCAATAGCTTTTACATAAAGAATGAAATATTATTATAACCTAGCCATTAAATTGGAGGGAATGAATAATATTAACTAAATTATAAAATTTATATATAATGTCTTCAATATAATTTTTTAAATTCATCCTATTTTTTTATATACAAAATTTAAAAATAAATCTACTTTTATTCAAAAAAGTGATATTTTTCCTATGGTATTTTTTCTTCCTTTTAATGGAACTATTATTTTAAATATAGTTTTTGAAAATTTTATAAATTAAATTTTACAAATTTACTTCATTTTTTATTTTATAATATGAAAATTTTCTTTGGTTTAATTTTTTGTATTTTTCAGATACGTTTTATTTTTTAATGAACAGTAAAAAAGTACAACATTTTAATTGACAATGGAATTTTCATATAAATAATTTTTGAAGTTAAATTAAATTTTTAATCAATTTTAATAAAAAATTGGATTAATAATTCATATATTAATTAAATTAATGTCATTTTAATATTTTTATATTAAATTTGGATATAAAAAAAATTTCAAACATTTCCTTATTTTCACTTTAAAAACTGATTTTCTCGTTCCATCAATATGATTAATTTTAAATTAATTTTAACCAATTATATGTTTTAAATTTTGAAAAATAGATTCAATATTATAAAAAATTAGTTGAAAATTATGTAAAAAGGTCCCTTTTACTTTTTACCAATATAAATAGTATCTTTAAAAGTTAAATTACCACGGTTATGGGTAAATCGGATAATGAAGGGTAAAAATAATATTATGAATATTATAAAATTATCCTAAAACTTCTCTTAAATTTATTTTATGAGTTATTTTAGACAAAAATTGTACTTGGGATGATTTTATGATCTCTTGGGGCCAATTTGATGACTTAAATCCAATTAAATTATTTTATTTTAATGAAAAGTCAAATATTTCATACTTTTGTTTTTAAAAATATATATCTTTTAATATTGGGCCAACTAAAGAATATATTAATCTATAAATAGTATTTTAAAATATAAAATGTTTATATTAGTCAAATTAATTTAATTTTAATTTTTAGTAAATAAATAATATACTTAAAACCTTACACAATGATGAGGAAGTAATTATTTAATTAATAGAAATATCAAATAAATGATACTAAAAATATTAAAACAAATATAATTTTAAATAATTAAATTCATCCATGAATTTTTTGGATAACATTGACATTTTATTGGTGTGTAAAAGTAGTTGGTTATAATATATCTTGTTTTATTGATTTTTTTAACAATCAAGGTAATGAATAGTGTCAAAAATGAGGTTAATGTTATTTTAAAATAAATAGTATTTTATTAAATGACATAAAATTCTGAAAAATATTAAATAGGCCTACAAATTTGGATATGGTTGAAATATTCATCAATTATACATTTATGTTTCTTTTATCATTTTATAGTTACAATATTGACCCTCAAAAAGTAAAAATCCATGTTTTCACTATAAGAGTTAAGGGACTAAATAAAGGTTAAAACCAAAAGAGAAGGGTAAGAATTTGACCAAAACATGTCTAAAAATTATTGGATGAATTATATTGGACCCTTATGACAATAATATATAATAAAAGTTATTTAATGGACCCAACTCTATAAAAATATATTTTATATTATATAAATCAAATATAGTTACAATATGTCACTCTCTTTCTATTTAATACCTTTTTTGTGTTCAAATAGGGACAAAATATAGATATGAATGAAATTAAATTAATATATTGATCTTAATTATGTTAGTTTCATTATATAATTTTATTTTGAATTTTTTAAAAAATTATATAATTCCTTAAATTCTTCTTTAATGCTAAAACATTATTTATTTAATTAAAAGAAAAATAAAATAATTGATTTTAAAAATATTATTTTTGAAATATTTTGTGTGATTTAATGTTTATATAAACTTTTCTATATATATAAGATATATTATATATGTGGTAAATCATTATATCCAAATTAGAAATTTTTCTTTATGTATTTAACATCAAATTAAATAAATTGAATCAAATTTGACAATAATGATATTTTATTGAATTAATATTTTATTAAATTATTTAAAACTCATAAATATATTAAATGAACCCAAATTAAATAATATATGGTCTAAAATTTTATCCCCTATTAATTTATAGACCAATTTTATTTCATTGTCTGTATAATAACATTATTATATTTTAATATTTTGAGGAATTTTGAGAGTATCATAGGACTCAATTATAAAAAGGTATCTCCTTCCTCACTTCATCACACCAATTTGAGTCATATACCATTACCAAACCCTACCCATTTATCTTCTCAACAAACTCAGTTAAGTTTTATATTTTCTAGTCCTTCCGAAATACCTAACCTATATCTCCTAAGAGTATATTAAAGGAAGCCCTCCGAAGAAGAGGTAATCATCCTAATCGACTCTTTCAAGTTTGTTTCTTCTTTCACTTCATCCATATGTGTTGTTTCAATGATAATGTAACAATTCCAGTGTCATATGTATTCTGAGATTTTATTATTATTATGTTAAACCCATATACCACCTTTTATTCATCCTATGAAAAAAAAAACATCACATATGTGTATGTATGACTTATCATCTCCACACCGTGGTGTAATTTGTTTTTCATAACCACTATAAATGGATGGGTATAATGATGGAAATAATGGATAAATATAATAATTAATAAATTATATTTATTCTGGAATATTTTAATATACCATACACTTTATGAACATTCGACATTAAGTGAATGATATTGCCGCACGTTTGTACGTACGACCTACCGTCTCCATGACGCGATGCAATTTATTTTCTATGTTCAATATCCAGTAATGGTTATAATAATGTATATAATGAATAAATATTATATATAAGACCTTAATATAATTATGTAAACTATGGAACTATATCCAATGAAAAATAACAAGGACTTAGAAAAAGATGTATCGGAAAATGAAGCAGCGAACACCCAAAACAAGGGTAATCGTGAAATATTATTAACAAAATGGTGATAATTTCATATAAGAATAAAATATATGACATCATAAATATGTATATGGATCTGTTATAAATTAATAACGTGACTTAAACCATTATATATGAGGTTATATCACATTCAACTTAAGTAAAGTGCAATGCAATGGTTTTTCTTATCTCGCTTTTATTTATATGAGATATGCCTTATTCGCCACTTTTTTATTTTATGTGGTGTAAAAAATTTTGGTATATCATATCATGATTATATTTATATTCATGGTATTCAATGTTCCATTTGATAATTATTTAATTTTATGGTTATTCTGATTCAAATATTTCAAAGTGTTATGGGATAATTTTATTTAAAAATATCTTTTTAATAGATTATTAAATATATAAGGAATGATTTGGACATGAAATACGTGGGTTCAAGACTAGTTAATGAAAGCATCATGATGAATGGGTATTCTCTTGAGATGAAATTAGTTGGTGATTGTCCCATTGTGTTTTTTCCAAACAAATCAGATAGGATTCCACCCACATACTTAACCTCAAAAAGGGATTGATATTGAAAGTAACAATCTAGAGGATACATCTTGATAGCTAAAACGTCTTAAATTATTCTCTTATGCCATATTAGTTATTAATACCCGGGGAATTTTCACTGTGAAAAAAAATTGATGGATATATTTTCATTGTCATCTTATTTGTTACATAGAATCTGTGTTTATTTATTCACCTTGTTATACTAATTATGCCCATTGATTCAAGTTAAATTATACTATACTTTACCCTTACTGAGCATTTGGTAACACCCATTTCTTATGTTTCATTTTCCTTAGGTTTAAAAGTAGTTTATTATGACTAATATTGAAGGTTAATCTTCAATAATAATGGTGTTCTCAATGAAAATAATTTTTTAATTATATGTATAAAATGTAATTTGAATTCCAAATATGTATCTAGTTTACCAAGACTACTAAACTATTAATTGTTTGGGGATTGTATTCCTTGTATCTTATTCCAATTTAATAATTTAAGGCACCAACTCCAAGATACTGGGTATTGGGTCTTTACAGTTGGTATCATAACATGTTTATTAGATACCTTGAGAACTAGATTTATGAAAAGATAGATTATTTAATATAACCCTATGACTAACTTTTAGAATAAGTCTATGTATAGGATATCTTCATATTGATTTGTTAATTATAATTTATAACATATGTTAGACCTATAAACTCATAGACTCGGAAGAAGATTTCATTATTTAGAGACCCTGTAAGTGTTTCTTCATGAATATATCACAATGATTAGGGTTTCTCACATTGTTCTTTGGATTTTGGTCAATGGTCTGAATCAATATGGTTATAAAAGTAATGGTTATAATTTTGATGATGAAGATATTAAAAATGGAAAATGAAAGGAAGGAGGTATTAATGAATAAGATGATGAAGTGTAGTTAATGGTTTAAAAATGAATAATAAATATTAAAGTTATTATGTATATAGATTCAAGAATTATTTCATCAATGGTACTATGGTTATAAGAAACATGAGATATATAAGGATTGTACTGCAGTATTTTTCTGTAAAGATTTTAAAACATTTGATGAATAGTACCAGTTATTAGGATAAGTGAATCGGTTGTTCCCAATGATAAATAAATGATTATGGGATAATATGGGTGACCATATAATTGGTTAGAAATTTTATTTTTTATGGAGTTCACTAAATGGTTGGATTTAAGAAATATATTAAACAACCTGAAAATTTATTTTTTGAAGCATGCAGGTTTTCATTAAGGTTTTAAAGTGGTCGATGTATTCATATATTTTATATGTAAAATGAAGAGTTACATTAAGTTTTTTGGGGAAAATAATTTTTAAGATTATTTTGGTAATTTGGTGACCTTCCTTATAAATTTTAGTCTCTGAAATTGGAAATACATATTTTGGATGAATTTTAGGATTAACTACTTATTGTATGGGTTGAATCAAAATTTGGAAATTATTATCTAAGGATAAAGTATAAAATTTTATAACCATTTTTTTGGTAAACATTTAAATACTGAATGAGTGACTTATGATAAAAAAAATTAATTGAATTAATAGGTGTATTATTTATTTAATTTTATATTAAAGACAATTTAAAATATAATTTAAAATCATAAATAATTTAGATGAAAATCTAGTTTTCAATTAAAATGCAGTATTTTTTCTATTGATTAAAAAAATGTAACATATTAGAAAAATATCAAAAATTCAACCAAATTAAATTATAAGAATGTATATAATGAATAAATATGAAATATATGACCTTAAAATAATTATATAGTTGAGGTAACTATATCCTATGCACAATAACTTGGACTTGCATGACAAAACATGTATCGGAAAATAAAGCATTTAATACCCAAAACAAGGGTAATACGGAAATATTTGTAACAAAAGAGTGATAAGATTGTAAAAAGAACATATATGATATCATAAATATGTATATAACTATGGTATAAATTAATAACATGATTTAAACCATTATAAATGAGGTTAAATATTGTTCAACTAAAGGAAAGTGGAAGGTGATGGTTTTTCTCATTTCACTTTTATTTCTATAAGATGTTCCTTATTCACAACTTATTTATTTTATGTCGTGTATAACCCCATTAATATATCATATAATGAATCTATTTATCTTCATGGCATCCAATGTTTCATTTGATAATTATTTAATTTATGAGTTTTAAGATTCAAATATCTCAAATTGGTATGTGTCACTTTGAATTAAAAATATCTTTCTAAATCTATTGTCTAATATATGAAGAACTCTTTGGACATGAAATACATGGTTTGGTAATTGGTTAATGAAATCCCCTCATTGCATCGGTGGTCTCTTAAGATAAAATTTTCTGGTGAAATGCCCTTATCATTTTATTATAAGTAGAATCAGATGATTTTCTACCCATAGACTTAAACTGAAAAGATGATTGATTTTGGTAGTAACTATTTAGGGGATATATCTGGATAGTTCATACATCCTACATTATGCATTTAATTCATTTCATTTATTACTATCCAAATGATTTTTACAATGAAAAAATTTATGGATTCATTTTTAGTCTCATTTTATTAATTACATGGAATTTATGTTTAGTTATTTACCTTGCTATGTTTATTATGCTCCTTGATCCAAGTTAGCTTCTATTTTACTTTACCCTTACTGAGCATTTGACATCACCCCATTGTTGCCTTTTATTTTCCCCAAGTTTTAAAGAGGATAATTATAACTAATATGTTGGGTTAAGATAGTAGAATAATGGTGATCTAAAAAAATAATTTTATATTTTATCTTTAAAATGTAAATTGAATTTCAAATATTTATCCAGTTTTTTAATACTTCTAACTATTATGTATTTTGGGATGATATTCCTTGTATCTTATGCCAGCGTAATAAAGTAAGGTACAATCTCCAGGATAATGTGGTCTAGATCTTTATAATCCAGGTCTCCTACTTTGTCTCTTTGGATACCATGATATTAATAAAAATAAAGTAAAAAAAACAAAGTAATAATAAGTTCATCTCATAGAGATATATTTAAAGAAAAGTAAATATCCTCTATATCATCAACAACACCCTCTTAAGAAATAAACCATTTTTTCATCCATGCAATATAAGGACCCAATCCATATTCAACCCATAATTTAATTTTCAAATAAGAATTCATTTTTATGCATTCTCTAATATCTTTTCAAGTTTATAGTTTTATATAATTATGTCATAAATCTTACGTAACAAACCCATGCATTATAAAGTGGTCACTTACACCTAGTGTGCACTTTTTCACAATACAATAATTTTAAAATGAAACATGTTTTATTTTGAGTAAAAATCTTCATGATTTCCAAATTGAATTCATTGTCATTCCTAATACACCTTAAAATCTATGAAAAACATTTGATAAAGTAATAAGAGTATAAAAATATAAACAAGGGACATATATAAATAAAAAAATAAACTTTTTTGTCTATTTTAAAATCCATGAGATCATATAAGAGAGTTTTCCATTAACATAATAATCATTGAGCTCAAATTATCATGTACTTACATATGAAATTAGTTTTACTACCCAATTTTTTCATAAATTTTTTTATAAGAAAACATAATTAAAAATTCGTAATCATGAGGGTTTTTATAAAACATGAGTACCCTGGAAAAATAATTTCATAAAAACCTACCTTTTAATGTTAATGGAAATAATAGTGCCTTTAAACAAATTATCATTAGATTAACTTTGTAAATTAAAATATTTACCATAAAAAGTATTTAAAATAATATAAAATTAATGTAGTTTATTTGGTAAATAATCTTCATAAAACCCTTGAAATAACCCTTATAAATGGAATAACTTACATAGTTAATTCAAACATAATTTTCCAAACAACATGATCATTACCCAATATATTGTAGACCTATTTCAATATAATATATCATCAAAACAATATATAAGTACCATAACACTAATAAAACATATAAAATGATGAATTCCCATTAAAAACTAATAAAAAATTCTTTTAAAAACATGATTAAAACATTTTCACATATTGATATATCCATTTTTTTATAACCAAATTTTCAAAACTAAAATACCTAGAACAAATTGAAAAATATTTTTTCTTTGAAGAAAACATGTATGATTATAAAATAATCCAAATATAAAATAATGTTTCAAGTAGTTTAAAAATAAATTCATTTTTTATACACAAAAAAATCCTTTTAAACTTTGTAAGGTAATCCAAAAATTCCATACAAAATACTCAAGATTATTCCTTTAAAAAACCATTTTAATAAATTCAAGGGAGATGTAAAATGACCAATTTAATTAATTTATTTGAATATTTACTCATCTAGAAAACAATATTTACCTTGATGAAAATTATTAGAAGAAAATCATTAAAACATTTCAAAACTAGGTTTTAAGATATAAGATCCCTTACCTCGAGTCTAACATGGGACATAAATTCTTTATCTTCCGGATTAAAAATGTTCTGTTGATTATTAAATTTTTAAGAATATTTATATTAATATTTATATTTTTATTATTCCTTTTATTTCACTTATTACCATGTCAAACATAGTCAATTAATTGATTAATTTTACTTTGGATGTTCTGAGGATGTTTATTTCCTAAGTCAAAAATGACTTTAGTAGGATGACTATGCTCAAATGGTTCGAGAATACATAATTTCCAAAATATTAATCATATTATAATTATATTTTTTATATATTAAGTAATTGTTTATATCTAAATATGAAATTTGTTTATGAAAAATTAATTACGTTACAACATGGGGACGGTTGTCTGTACTTATGCATGAGTAATGTTTCTATTTTTCAATGAAAAATGGGATAAGAATGGTCATTATTATTTTATATTTATATAATGATAATTATATCATAAATATCATGTATTTTTTAAATCCACTTATATATACCATCTGGTTGAGGTGATGATGAATAATAAAATACATCAATTCACGAGGTGATAGCCTGCACGTACACACAAGCAATGTTTTTATTTCTCATTGGATGATATAAAAAGAATTAAAATATTTATTTTCGATTATATAATGAAATTTATAGCATGTATATCATTTTTTTCATTTTGATCCATTATTATGACCATCCATAAGATTCATTTATGTAAATTGAAATGCATAATCTTGTGAGGCAGTAGTTTGAACATACGCATGAGTGATGTTTTCCTTTTCAATAGATGGATTAGTAGAATAAAAAGGGTTATACTAACAAAATAATAACATTAAAATATATTTTATATACTAATGAAATTATATTAAAATGTTTAATAGAGTTTTTAAGGAGGTAAAATAAAAAATAAAATGAAAGAAGTTGGTTAAGAACTATAAATATTCTATAGAAAATCTCATTAGGTTTATAAATAAATCTTTTCTGGTATGATATTATGGTAAATAATATACCAATAGGAAATTTTTAAGGAATTTAGGAAGGTATTTCGATGGGTATTGGTAGATATAATATGCTTTTGAAGTGTTGATAACATAAAAGTTATCGTGTCCTTTTATAAGTGAGGGAGAAGAAATGCTTCGAATTTTTCAATATTATATGATATATTAATGTATTTATGAATCCAAGTAGCTTAAAATTAATATTTTTAAAAAATATTTGATATAGGGTAGAAATATGACCGTACAATAGGATTTAAATGTGTTTTTAGGTCATTTTAACTCTTTTCATTTCAGTTTTATCCCTTATAACTCGTTTTGACTCTCATAGTGGTCACTAACATTTTTTACCAAAGTTAAGCTTCAAAATAACTAAAGAATAGGATGAAATATTTAAAAAAATAACCAACTGATTCCAAATATGAAATATATTTTTGGAGATTAAATATTTAATGTTATAAAAACTTACTATTAAAATTATAACATGCAATGTAATGAAAAATAGTTTTTTCGGTAAATTCCTTTTATGTATAATAATTTTCTATACCAAATTCAGGTATAATTTTGGTCTAGATGACCTTAATTGAATTGTATATAATTAAAAGGAAATAATTTACTTTTAAATCCAAAAAATATACTTTGAAAAAACATAAAAATAAAAGAAAATTTCCTTAAAAATTTGAATTTTCTACTATTCGCCCAAAAATCAAATTTTTCAGAAAAATTTCAGAAATAAAATCTAATATAATTTTAGCTTATTGGTCTCAAAAAAATATAATTTTTATAAAATTCAAATTCTATAATTTTGAAATTTAATTTTTGAATAAAACTATATAATATGTGAAACTCAATCTAGTTAGAATAAAAAAACTATTTTTGAAAAAAAAAATTCTCTGTTATTCTTATAATGAATATGGCTCAATAATATATAATTAATGAATATTAATAAGGGGGAAATTGATCTATTATTAATATTACATTTTTTCAAATGCATAGGCATGAGTAATAAATATCTCACATAGGGCCATATCCATAATTACCCTAATAAAAACAAATGAGATCAACACTCAGGGAGACCAAAGATTTTTATAAATTCATTATGAAATACCAGAAAATCCTTTCCAAACAAATCTCAAGATTCCAATCCATTTAACATTATTTGAAATTAAATAATTTAAAATTACTTTAAAAACACTATAAAAGAAACACTAAATTTCCCTTTAGTTTGTTTGATTATATATATTGTCAATGGTATTTTTTTCAATAAAGAATGTTATTATATGGTCATGGAAACTTTAGTAATGGATTGGATCTTACACCCACATATGACAAGATAAAGATGTTGCCCGAGCAATGTGGGAAATAGAGATGAGAAGCATTTCATTGGAGTTATATAATGTTTTATATCATTGAAATAGATTTTGAAATATTTGGATTATTTGTTAGAATACAAATACATTATATGATTTAATGTGCTGATACTTATGAGAATTAATAGGTAGTGATGATGGAAGTGTTCTAGTAATTTTTTATAATATATTGGAGATGTTTAGAGTGTATTTATTTGTACGTTGTGGAGACTCCATCCTAGGTTACTAATGTGATTAGATTCAAAATGAAGTGTTATCCAACACTTGTATAAAGGTTTGAATAGTTTAGGTGATAGCTAGAAGCATAAGGGTAGTGAGATATGTAAAAAATACTCTATATTGAGTATTTATTATGATATTAGTATTTATAAATTGATAAAACTATGTCGAATTATTATAATAATTTCCTGTATTATATGGAACTATTTTAGAGTTATTTGAATTGAATGTAAGATTTAGGAGTTAATTGGAAGAATATTAAACTTAATAAGAAGAAATCTTGAATTCATGTGTTCAAATGAAAAGAATGATAACAGAAAATATCTTATAAAACACAAGTTTATGATATTGGATTATTAAAAATATCTGGTGAAAATAACCTAAAATATTCTAAATTTATTTATACTACACATAAAAATATAGAAAATATAGAAAAGGGAACTTTCCTATGTATAGGATAATTCATGTATACAGAATAAATTTTTGAATCACGTTATAAATTTCATATATGAAGTTGTTGTTTGAAAAATAGAAAAATAAATTATCTTAAATAGAAGTGGATCAAATCATTAACATGAGTTTTACAGACACATATAATATTTTTTTAAAATGAATGTAATTTTTTCTATGAATATTAAATTTTCCACCCCATATGATATTTTACCAAAAAGTATGAATTATTCATCAAAGTATGAAATTTTGATAAGTTTCATGATATTTTAAATTGTTATATTTCATAAACTTTTTATTATTATTTTTTTGATATTTTAATCTGATTTGATATTTTTTCCTTTTATGTTATTTTATATAAAATAATTTTTCAAATATCCAATGGATCCTGCTTTGTGAAAATTAGAAGTTTCAAAGATTAAATTCTGAAGAATAAAATTAATTGAGATGATGCATGAACAAGTTTTCCTATATTAAAAAATTAAAAATTAAATAAGATACATTACTATATTTTTCAAATATACATCTTTTCATAAATATAAGATAAGATTAATGTTAGAGAGAGTTTTAAAATATGAAAATAGAGTTTCAAGAATTGTTTTGTTCAAATGAAATGAAATCTGATATTTTTTATGTTCAATTTCATTATTCTAAAAATAATAAATTTAAATGAGATTCAATATTAGTTTTATGAGGATAAAAAATGTGGAATCTAAATGAGATAAATTCTCTAACGATATATGATTTTAATATGAGAATATTTGAAAATCATCATATGGTGATCAAAATGAAAATAATTATGATGAATATGTTTTGTGCATTATCATGAAAAATATCATAGAAAACAGAATTTTCTGATCCAATATGACATTCAAGCACACATGATTCATTATATAACTAGGCTTATTGGTTTGAGATAATCCACACTATAATAAAGATTTTGCTGCATACAAAATGGGCTGATATATATGACCACTACATATTGTAGAATATAGTGAGATAATAATTTATCTATGGGAAATTAAAAGTTTGAAAATTCCATAGAGGTGGTCGTTATATCTTTAATGAGATAAGGACTAAGAAGTAAAATGGAATAAAAAAAACATTGTTCCATGGATGTTGATTGTTTTTATTTGAGAAGAAGATGATAATATCATGCCTATTAAAATATGGATATAAAAGAGGTATTTAGCTAATAAAAAGAGAATAAGAAATATAGAAAAGATAATGAAATAAAAATACTATAAATACATAGTTGATGGTGGTTGAGGAGATAAAGATCATTTTAGATATTGGGAGATTTCTGAAAAAAATAAAATGTGATTATGGATTGTGGGAAATGATTTTGATAAAATATTCATTATTCAGAAATAGAAAATAGTAATTCTTAGTGACCTATGTATAAAAATAAACATAAGTAGGGAGTTCATTGTTCGAATATTAAAAAATTTACAGCCATAACAGAATTAATATTCTAAAGAAAACTTAAAGAATAAGAACGATAATGATATCATATAGATCTAAAGCTGAAGATCATATGGGTGTTGAAATTGGTGGAAGAAGAATAATTTTTTCATCATTATGATAACAAACCAGTGAGCTGAAGTAGTGAGAAAAATAAATAATAAGATTAAAGGAAATACTATAAAAATATTCATATTTTTTATTATTAGTGTTGATAATTGTCGTAATTGATAAGTGAGAAAGCCTTATAAGTAGTGTTATTAGATTCTATGATGTTGAGTTGATAGCATTGATCGAGTTTTTTGGATAAATTCTGAATAATTACTATAATTTTAAGATCTTTTATTAAGGATAAGAAGATATCTATTTGGTTTAGATGCATCATATAAAATATAAGATATATATTCCATATATATCTTAAAGAAAAAACTTGTTTATATATTGTATGAATATATAGATAATATGGGACTCATGGTATGAAAAGGGAGTGCATTATAATAATTTGGAAATGGTGAGAAGATATTGGAGGAAGTCCAATGATAAGAAAAAAAGTTTATATATAGTGATACCTTGTATAGGTTTGGGAAGAACCAGCTATTATAGTCAACATTTTTTTATAGTATATTATCCAAGACTTAGTAGAATAACCTATCCCAGTAAGGAGTAGGTATTTCAACAAGACCTTAAAAAATACCACATGAGGTTTATCTAATTTTTTTGCTTTCATCTTACTAATCACTTATTGGTTAAACTAAAATAAATCCATTTACACTAATTGGAATCAGTTATTAAATTCCAAATTGGGGAAAATTTTACTAGATAATTTAGAGTTCGGTAAAAATATGAAACACCTGATTAATCCCCAAGTGTTTTCACTGATTCTATGTGGGATTTCAAGTGTCATAAAATCAAATATTATCCTATGATATGATATATTTATGAATATACATTGAATTTAATTTCATTTAATTAAGTGTAAATTTTATATGTTTAATTATTCTTAGATATAAAAGAACATAATATATTCATGTTGTTGTACATTAGTAATTTTTTTCCAAAGACAATTGAAAATAGGGAAAATAAAGTGGTTAATAATCTGAGAAAAATATCAAGGATGAGAAAAGAACCATCAACATATGAAGGTAGTCAAAGTGTTTCTAGTAGTTCAAGTATTTATGAAACTGATGGTTTTAAGGTAGATGAAAAGCTCTATTGTGAGGTTGTAAGTTATTTGAAGAATGTTCCTACTAAAACCTTTGCCCATGTATTTTGGTTTATTTAGGATCTAGATGATGAAAAATAAAAACTATCATAATATTATAAATAAATTAAAAAATATTATTATGGAAGTTGTAAAAATTAAAATCTCTTATCAAATATTTTAAAGATAACAAATTATCCTTATATATTATCCGAAATAAGTTTTTAATGGCTAAACAAAATTTTCAATTATTCATTGCTGAGAAATATAACACATGTAATATGTGGAAATAAAGAGTTGTATAGTTCAAGTTTGTGAAGTAATTTTTCACATAAAAGGAATATAAATCATTGGTAAATTGATTATGAGAACATGTGTAGAATAATCCTCCCCATCCTTATGGAATAAGGTATCCCACTACCATAATAAATCTATAAGGTTTAAATATAGTTATTCTATAAAAATTGGACATAATTTAAATTATAGTAAAATTTGGGTGGAAAAATATGTTGGTAATCACACTAAAATTACAATGGTGTGAGAGGTAATGTCTAATAACATAACCCCCCCCCTAAAATTTTATCCCAAAATTTTGGGATTAAAACAAAAAAAATAGAAATGTGATCATGTAGAAAAATATGTACCTCCTAAACATAAAGTGAAGATCATAAGATTTTTTTGAATATGTGGGTGTTACTAAAGGTTTAAAAATATGTAAATTGATTTTTGAAATAATATTTCAACTCATACAATCGATATAATGATAAAAATAGGGGAGATATAAAGGTGAGAGAAAATATGTATGATAGAATTCATAGAATGTGAAGAATCTGTCTGTGATAAACAAATTTGAAATCCTTTATAATTTATATAAGTATTATAATATAATTATAAACATATATAAATAATGATTTTTTGTTACAAATAACCATATATCTCATGTTGGTGATAGAAGTATGCCACAATATCAGAAGAAACAAAGTAATAATGAAAAATCCACCATGAGGAGTGGACATGTGAAGAAAGTTGAAGAAATCAATCCAAATAGTGCATTAACGATATCTGATGAAAAGGGTGACCAAAAAAAGAAAATAAACTTTTATTTTGGTAGTAAAGACAAAATCATGGACCATTTTATGTTGTAAATAAATCAAAATTATAGAGGAATAAATTTTGAAAAAAATCGGGAATTAATCCAAAAATAGATTGTAGGATTGGACTGGATGTTGAAACCCCTAATAAATATTTTATGAAGATACCCAAAAATGGTAACGTGAAACCTAATGAAAGTTTGTGTGGGAGGTTCAAGAAGATATTCCACATGGCCAATAAGGTAAAGTCATGGTGACTCGATAAAAGTGATCTCATAAAAGAAAAGGGGAAAGAACCAATGGTAATAAGTTCCAAATCTATTACTATATGAAGTATCCCGCACCTATAAAGAATTAGTAACATGTTACTAAACTATTTTTGATCATATTTCTCGATCTAATAGAAAATTAAAGAAAGTTATATCTTATTAAAAACAAAAAAAGGATCATTTCTAGTTGAAGACAATAATCTATTTATAGATAAGAAGAAATATGAAAACAGGAAATAAACCATGAATCCTCAAGATGTTTAGATTTTGAAAGTAATGAAAGAAGAAAGAATGAAGAAGATCAGACAATTTTGACATACAAATAAAATTAGAGTAGGGTTGATAAAGGAGTCTCATCCCTACTAATACGACTAAATAGTGTAGTAAAACTCACCTTTTTCTTACAACATTTTTTATTATTCCTTAAATATGTAATTTAAGTTGAAGCTAAAAGGAATTCATCGGTCATGGTGGACTGAAAATTTTGTCTATATTCACTATAAAATTTGCATCATGTTTCAACCAATATCAAAACAACTTATCTAAAAATCACAATTTTGAAATATGAAAAATTAAATTATCCTATACAAAAATGATTTGAACAATGAATATGATTTTTTGAGCTATGGATGATATTTTTTCAAAATATAAAATGAATTCATCTATGCATATGAAATCTTTCTCCTCATATGATATTTTCCTAGAACTTATTAATGTTTTATCATTGTATTAAATTATTAGAAGGAAATATGATATTTTATTTCCGCTTAATTTAGTAAATGCTAAGTCCAAAATATATTCGAAGATCATATGATTTTTGAGCTCGGTACAACATATTACTTAGAGGGATTTTTAAAATATCCCATGGAGACATATTTGTGAAAAAATTAGTTTTCCATGATTAAATTTTGAAGATAAAGATGAATTAGGATGATGCTTGGTCCTTTTCTAATGAAAAAAATTAGAAAATAAACGTGAATGAAGCCTAAATTATTAATACGATTCTCTTTGAATTGAGATAATAGAATATTAATGTTGGAGATACATTTTTAAATCTAAAAAATAATGTTTCCAAAAAAATAAATTCAAATGAAATGAAATCTAATATTTTTTTCCTTGAAAATCATAGATATTAAACTCAAAAAGTTATATGATTCAAGATTCATTTGAAAAAGAAAAAAAATTGGAAGATGGAGGAGATCATTGTTCTATATATCTATTATTTTCAAATGTGAATATTTAATCATAATAATCTAGTGACCAAAAAGTAAATAGTCATGATTATGATTTTCTATGATTCTTCATAAAAAAGTTTATAGCAATCTGAATTCGGTGATACAAGCTATCATCAAATAACACTATATTCAGAATAAAACCAAGATGAGTGGTTTCAAGGAATCCAAACCAAAAAGATGGTTAGGGCGCATGAAAAATGGTTTGATGTGGAATACAAAAATTTTGTAAATATCATGGTGATATAATACTTTATCTATTATAAATGGCATATTAGAACATGTTTGGGAGGTCTTTGTGTTGTATTGAATATGAGATGGACTGAGACGAAAAATGGAATGAACCACATTGTGTTCTATGGTTTTTGAACATTTTGATTTTATAAGAATATGAGAATCATGATCCTACTATATGAATTATAATGATTATTTATTCATCTGTGATAAATAGAATGATAGAGAAAAGAAAAAATCCATAGTACTCTGGGAAATACATAGGTGATAATTATTGGGGAAACAAAAATCATGTGAGATAGTGGGAGTATTTCAACCTATAGAAAAGGTTATTGAGGATAATGGGAATAAATTTTTATTATATATTCTATATTATAAAATTTAAAATCTGATTTCCTAGTGAGATACATATAAATATAAAAGTAAATAGATATTTATTTCTTCACCTTTTAATAAATAGAGTATAACAACTCATACTTTTCATACATTTATTTTTCATATTTTTAGATAAATATTCATTACATGACATTACAATCCATGAAAAAATAATATACTTATTGTGATTTAGAAATATGGATACATAAACAACTTGTTCATATGAGACCCTTATAATCTTCATCTATGTTATTCATAACTAGCACCCTTCTTAGAAATATCATACATAAAACCTCCCTTCCAAACCTAGGGAAAGGAAATATAAGAAAGTCTGAGGTTGGATTCTTAGTAAGTGTAAATATGGGAGATATAAATGATCACTGAAACATAACATAAGAATAAGGGTATGAGAACATGATATTAAAATTTGAAAATTCATACCATTAATATCATATATAATAATCCTGAATCATAGAAAAAATATTGGTATCTGATAAGACATACATTATGAAAGAATCAAAGAATATGTTCCATGTGAATATAAAATAGACATAAGAATATGAAAAAAATAAAATATTGCAAATGCTTTAACATGTATAAATAGAAACAGGTTCACACATTAAGTTAAGGACATGAAATAATGACCTCACATAAACTTATGGACTTGTGACTGGGTCCATGCATAATATTATGGATATGAAAGAATGGTCCCAGCATTAACATATGGGCATGAAAACCGGGTCCATGTATAATATTATTTACCTAAAAGTCAAATCCATTTAATAAATTATTAACATTAAATCAGCTTCAGGTATAACATATTCAACTCATAAGTAATTTATATTTATTTAATGTATTATGAGATGAAATCACTCCAATAATTGGAGTTGAATATGTTATACCTGAAGCTGATTGGGATTCACTCCAATAATTGGAGTGATTTCATCTCATATACTTCCATGAAATCAGCTTCAGGTATAACATATTCAACTCATTTGTTAGTCATTTAAAAAAGTAATGATGTCTCCCCTTCCTCAACAATTTCTATATCCATATTTACTTGATCTATAAACATATGATCCCTTTAAATCCATATTTTGGCCATAAATCCATGACATTTCATGCTCAAAACATTTACTACCTTATTTATTTCCCTGGGTGATACTGTATCAAGCAATCATAATCCTTGAGTAGCATGATCCATCATCTTCGCCTCATTTTGATCTTTTCTATGAAAATATATATTTTAGACTCTTATGATCTATGAATAGCTCACATATTTATCCATGTAAATAATGTATTTATATCTTCAAAGAAAATATAACATCTTTTAACTCAATATTATAGGTTAGAAAATTTTCTTCATGATTCTTTAACAGTACAGATTCAAATGAAACAACATTGTCATTAATCATGAGGACACAAACAATTTACATTATTCGATTCATATATATCACAAATCCATCACTTCATGATGGTATATTCAAATCATATCATTGACCAATCTTATCTTCAATTCTACAAAACAATATTCATATTCCATCTTTTATGTGAATTTAACCACTTTATGTGTAAGATTGGTCTAAGGTTTATCCAATAAGGTGGAATTTTGAAAAAATTGTCAACAGTAACCAACCAAACCAATGAAACCATGTGTCTTAGTTATGTTCATTTTTGTAGGAAATTATATTATTTCCTTTTTCTTCATAGGATTAACTAAGATTTGGTCCTTGGAGATAATATGGCCCTCATAAAACATTATGAATCTAGAATTTAGACTTGCTAAGTTTCACAAATAACTATTTACTTATAAGAGTCACAATTTTGATTTTAAACTAATTATCATGGTCCTAATAGTTTTTTTAATACACTAGGAATTTGATAAAATAAGTCAATCCATAAAAAAGAGGGTTCATTAGTCAATCCAAATGAAATTACTATAAATTTGTAATATCCATAACTCATATCAAATATTGTATTATAAATATATTCTTTCTTTACCCCCAATATATGATACAAATAATGAAGGTAAATATTAGAAAAATATAAAACTCTAGGAATTTGATAAAATAAGTTATCAAAACAAGGAAAAATATATGATTAATTTATTATAATAGAACTAATTTCCCTATAATAAATGCACTACGTCAGAGATCCATTTTTCTATTTAACAAAAAGAATATTGGCTCCCCAAGTTGAAACCCTAGGAAATATAAACCAGTTATCACACAATTTCTCTAGTTTTTTCTTTTAATCCACTAATTCCATAGTTTCCAACCTATATGGAGTCTTTGATATTGGTCTTTCATTAGGGAATAAATCAATGAAAATATTAACTTCACACTTTGGTGTATGCCCAGGTAATTCATCAGGAAATACATTAATGTATTATTATAAATTAGGTGCATCCTAAATTTGAATATCGTATTTTACAACTTTAGGTTATTTATACTTTTAATCCCTAATAATATCATTCAAAAGATCTACTTGAGGTGGATCTAGTTATGACTCAAATGATGAAATATCCCCTCTAAAGATACGTAATCCCACATCTTCATCATGCATCAAAATTTCCTTCAATTTGTAATAAATGTTTCTATAATATTTTTTAATTTATTCCATGCCATGTATTATATCAAATTCAACCATACGTATGATAGTAAATTCGAAGAATAGGTAATTTTATGTTTCATAATAGTAACTTCCTAAAACATCCTTAATACATTGATCTTTACACAAGAATTTTTGATTGAAAATCCCTTCTTAAGGGGCTTAGGAAATATCTAATTTTATTGGAATGTATGGTACACATAAAAGAGTGTGAGGATCTACAATCAAATAATTAATTAGCTAAATTTTAAGATATGATTAAAGTACCATCCACCACATTTTTAAGAACATTCAATACATCTTTAGTGATCGCATAAGCCTAGTATTATCCCATGGGCCTCTTATTTTGTATATTTACTTGAACCTTGGGACATTGGATTAAATAATGGCCCATTTTTATCTTCACACTTATAATAAACTCTATTTCCCTTCATTCATTTTTCAGGATATTTCTTTCCATAATTTTTACATGATAAAATTTACTTCACCTTATTTTTCTTCGTTGAAATGTTCAATTTTTATTGGTTTTTTAAAGAAATTTTGTTATCTTTATTTCCATAGATTATTTATTTTCTAGAAAATCACTTCTCTATTTTGCTGGAACATAATTCTATTTCATCATATGATGAAAATTTTTGAGAAATGGGTACCCCTCTATGACTTGGTTAAAGCCCTTAAAAGAAATATCCAATATTTATTTTCATATTGGATTTGTAATCTTTAGAATACATTGATAGTATTTTAAACATGTCCTCATACTTTTTAACACATTCTTATAAATTTTAATTTAATCTAAGTAACTTTGTCTTCATTTTAGTTTTTTTCTCATATGACAAGTATTTATTGATGAATATTACTTTAAAATCTCTTCATTATATATGTTTGATTTCTTCCTTCTCCCAGGTATTTTTATCAAAAACCACCACTAATCTACATCACCTTAAAGGAAATATAACTCTAGTATAACCTTTTTCGTTTCATTAGATCCCATGTCTAGGAATATATTCTCAAGAGACCTAATCCATTACTCAACTACCACAAGCTTTTTAGTTTCACATAAATATATAGGCTTTTATTTCATGAAATGATCCAACATAGGTGAATAATGTTGTGGAACAATAGGTTTTCTATTTTGACAAGGTTATTCATCAAAACCAGAGTATGCATCCCAAATATGGCCATGATCTTCTCAGTGTCAATTATATTGCCTTTCTCATCATGAATGTTTCAGCATTATCCATGACTATTGAAAACCTTATTTCCACTATGAAACATTTCTAAATAATGGAATATACTAAATTATTTCATAATGTAATGAACTCTAAATCCTAATGTTTAATTCTAAATATACTATAATACTTAACATAAAATGAAAATTTATGAATTTTTATCTCATAATTATAAACTTCTTTTATTTGAAATATCATTAAATCGTAAAAATATTTTCAAATCCTTCTTAATGGTTTATAAAGTAAATTTTAATTAACCAAAGAATATCCGATGGGAGTGTCAAACTGGGTGTAGAATAATTCATATTTTCATGCACTAGGTGATGATTGATTCAAATATTAATGTGTCCTTTTCTTATTTATTACCCCAGGGTATATAGTTCCAAATCCACATACACTAGTAGTATCCAGAAATGGATGTTATTTATTTAGAAAAACCACATAATATCTTCATTACCAAATCATTATATTGTTATTATATGCTTATTCTCAAATTATATCATATTCTTATGTTCCATAATCTATATTTTTCTAAATATAGTTTCCAGGTTCTCCATTAAACATTCATTGATATTTGTGAATACCTAAACCCGCGCTTTCGGTTATAGCACATAAAAATGATTTATATTTTTTTAAGTAAACTAAAAATTACACAAATAATTTTACATTATGGTACCTTTTCTAGTCTAGATTTTGTATAATTAGACAAAGACATTACATTTTGTCAAAACTGTACAATAATAAAGTAAAATAACTACAAAATTTCATGTACTCTAAATTTGTAAGAGAAGATAACACCTTCTTAAAATTATACTAAACCTATGGAAAATAAATTTAAAACATAGTGTGAGCATCAGAAAGGGGGTAAAAACTATTCAATAATACTTCATTTTTTAAAATACTATAGTACTTTAAAAAATACTAATTCTTTGTAAAGTGATTTAATAATAAGCTAGTGACTTTTGTTTCAAAAATCATTATGAAAGCTCTTGAAAACTAAACAATAAGTCATTTTGAAACATTTAAGGATGTCAAGGCCTACCCTCATTCCTTAGGAATGGGTTTACTCCCTACTCACCATTCATGTTTACAATGTCCAAGTGTAATTGTTTACAAAAATATCATTTTGAGCTTACCTTGCACATATATATATATATATATTCATTGAAGTTTTTGTTTTAAAAACATAATCATGCATTGAATAAACATACAAACTTTTATTTATTTATAAATTTTTATACATTTAAATGAAGACTCATTAGGAATCAGTTATGATATTTTTTCCAACCAAAATCCATGATAATTAGACTTTGCATGGACTATTAATTAAATTAATGAACATCCATGAATTTATAAAAATCATAAAATTACTTTTGTAATAGTTTTTTCTATAAAATAATAATTTATTCATTGTTCATTTTTATGTATGTATATAAACACATACATATGGACTGTCATTAATAATCAATAAATATGGCCATAATTATGATCATAAATGACTTGTGTGTAAAATGATATCTTAAAATGATATAATTCCTTTGCATGATAAAAATATATAAAATAAAAAATCTTGAAAATATTAAGTTTTTTAAATAATACAATGTAATTATAAAT
Source organism: Viscum album (assembly GCA_963277665.1). Taxonomy (NCBI): domain Eukaryota; kingdom Viridiplantae; phylum Streptophyta; class Magnoliopsida; order Santalales; family Viscaceae; genus Viscum; species Viscum album. Next base: position 479,401,088 of record OY728133.1, on the reverse strand, counting down.
TGAAATTATAATAATAAAATATATATTTAAAATAAATTATAACTCCATTTCATAATTATAAAATTGAAAAATAATATACACATAAATATATTACACAATTATTAATTTTATTAAAACATAATTTCAATATAAATTTTCAACATAAATTCTTTATTGAGGAATTTGAAAAAAATATATTAGAAAAAATATATATATATTGAAATTTTGAAAATAATACTTTTTACCAAATAAATTGGAACATAAAAGTAAAATATAAAAACATAAATACTCCCTTATGATAATAAAATTTCAGGAATTAATTGTTTGAGAATAAATGTTTCCATTAAAAAAATAAGATCCCTTATTGTCAAGGGAACCTAAGTATAATGTTCATACTTTTTCATTGAATAAAATAAATTAATAGTGAGACATAATTTTAAGAAAATATCCCTCGTATAAAAATTAACATGAAATCAAATTCAAAACTAATTTTGATAAATACAAATCCCTTACAAAATGTGTTTTCTAAAAAAATAATATATCATAATTGAAATTTGAATGAATTAAAAATTATAAACGTTGAAAATAAAACCCTTACAAAATTAAAATTATAATGAAATAAAATTTTCAAAATAAAATTTTTTTCATACAAATAAACTCTCTTAAATCAAAGAAATGAATCAATATACCTTCTGTCCAGGACGTGGATACTATAGAAGGAAGAACATAAAAGTGAAAACATTTTGGTTTTTTATATATAATGAAGAAGTAAATACTGAACCCTTCCAATGGGAGTTGAGGTTTTTTATGTCTGATTCCACTATTTTAAAAAAATAAGTAAGTAAAAGAGGTAGGAAAATTTGGTCTTGGTTTAAAGATTATTGAGAAAAATGAAACGTGTGAGTTTTTATTAATTGAATGATCATTCAAATGAAAATATGAAAATATCTTTGACACTTATGTGTATGAAAACTGAAATAGATGCATATTTTTTATGTCATAGATAGTTTCAGATGGGACAAAATATTTAAATAAATCCTTAATTAAATTCAATACATACAGTTATCGATTAAAATATGTGTATTTTATAATATGTTGAGATTAAGTGGTAGTTAATTCTACAATAATATTGGATTATTTCCGTAAAAAATAAATATAATCAATGATCCAACAATGAGACAAAATTTTCTTTTAATCTAGTCTAAAATCAGGCCACAATTTAAAAAGCATGTAGACAATAAATAGTTAGTTGAAATGATTAAGGTAGAAAAAACACAGAAATAGTTCAATATAGAAAGAAATATGTTGATCCATGGAATATATAGTTTGATTAGGAAACAAGAAGATTTTGACACCTATAAACTGAAATACACACCTAGATCTAAAAATGAAGAGCAATTCACCTCCCTCACTGACATCTGAATCCCTAACCACGCACGGATCTCCATCCCTGACATTTGATCTTCGTTAGGCGGTCGATCCATTTCTATCGATTGTCAACCCCCTCATTTTAGTCAATATCTCTATCCTTGATCGCACTCGTTTGCATCGGCTTCAACCCAAGGGTCACTCGATCACAACTCTGCCTTGGCCTCGAAGCCATACCGCTCGGCTCGACCCATAGCTTAGGGTTCCCCCACTGGTTAATGGCATAAACCGAAACCCTTATATAATTTTCCCCATGTTTCTCATTTGTATTTATTTTTTATCATTTCATCATTTATTATATATATGTGAAATTCTATTTTAATAATATAATTATATATATTTATAATTTCAAAATTTTATTAAACAAATTCTAAATCCATAATTTTATATAATAAAATTAAAAATTATGAATATTGTTAGTTTTAAATAATTATTATATTACATTTATATTATTAAAAAATATATATTATAAAAATATAATTATTTAATAAATTATATTATCTTTAATAAAATTATAATTTTTGTTTAAAATATATATAATTGTATGTATATTTAAATTACCAATCATTTTTAAGTGATAAATTATAATTCCCATAAAATACTATTTTATGAAGAAAAAAAATTAATTTTTCGAATTATATACTAACCAAAATTTAACATTATTACTAACAATCATATTAATTTTGGAAGTGACTTATTATTTTAAAATGTATTTCATTTTTTTATAATTATTTAATAAAAATTTGATTTTTGTAACAAAAAACATATATTTTAAAAATAATCAAATAAATGCATTTATATGAAAATATTAATTTTACCAAAAAAAAAGAAAAAAAGATATAATTAAAATTAAATATTATTTATTGAAATTAATAATTTATTTAACAATATTATAAGATAATATTTGAAAATTATATTTTTCATAAAATGGTAATTAAATATTTTAATATTTCATCATGTATAATGAAGGTTATTTTTTTACAATGTACAATATTCCATTTAGAAACAAATTTTATGATTAAATAAATGAATTATCTTATTTTATAATAGATATTTCATAAATTAATTTGTTTAAATGATAAAATAATTCATTATTTATATAGAAATTATTTCAATATGTTACATTCATCCCCCCCAAAAAAGAATTTCTCTATTGAAATTCATTGGACATATAAAAATAAATTATGAATTATTTTATTCATAATTAAGAAAAACAATAATAGTAAAACTTCTATACTCTACCACTTATATTTTCCTCAAATGCCACTATATAATCTCAAAATTCTTCTACACTATCCTTCTAATACCAAGCGTGAATCCCTAAACCTGTGCTTTTGGGTTAGCACATAGAAATATTGTGTATAATTTAATTATTAAATTCAAACTAAAAAATACACAGAGAATTTTACAAACCAAAAACGTTTTCTGATCTAGGTTTGGGAGAATTAGGAAAAGACATTACATATTGTCAAAATATTACAAAAATAAAGTCAAATAACTAAATCACTTATTATGGTCTAACTCTTCATGTTAAGAAAACACCTTTAGAAAACTCTACTAAACGTGTGGAAAATAAATTTAAAACCTAGGTTGAGTATTAATTTTCCCATATGGGGTTTAAAACAATTAGATAATACTACATTTTTTAAAATTATATAGTGCTTTGAAAAATACTTATTCGTGTTAAAATGATTTAAAAAAAATTAATGACATTTTTTTGAAAAACATTATACAAAATCTTAAAAACAAAACCATGTGGCCACTTGAAACAATGAAGGACGTTTGAGCCTACCTAATTTCCTTATAAATGGGTTCACTTCTCATTCATCATTCATGTTTACAATTCCCATGTGCAATTTTTTACAAAACATACATTTTGGGATTTCCTTACATATATATATACTACTTTCATTTGATTTTTAGTTTTAAAAACATAATCATACATTGAATATACATACACTTATATATATATTTATAATCTCATTGGGAATCACTTACGAGATTTGTCCAAACCAAAACCCATCATAATTAACCTTATCCTAGATTATTAATAAAATTAATTAACGTCCATGTATTTATACAACTCATAAAATTCATTTTGGAAGTGGTTTTCAATAAAATAATAGTTTATTCAATGTGCATGTTTGTATATGTATATTAACACATATGTATGGAGTGTCATGAATAATCAAAAAATATGGCCATAATTATGATCATGAATGACATGTATGTAAAATGATATTTTGGAATGACTTGATTCCATTGCATGGGAATAATACATAACATAAAAGATCATAAAAATACTATGTTTTGTAAATAATATCATGTAATAATAAATTGAAATATACTAATAAAAAATATATATCTCTTCCAATAGAATTAACATGAAATCAAATTCAAACATAATTTTGATAAATGCATATCACTTACTAAATAGTTTTTCTAGAAATAAACAGAATAACATAATTAAAATTAAGATGAATTAAAAATTATAAACTATGAAAATAAAACCATTAAAAATTTAAAATTATAAAGAATTATATATTTCAAAATATTTTTTTCCGTGAAAATAAAATCTCTTACCTCAAATAAACGAATCAACAGCCCTTCTGCAAAAGGTCAGGATACACCATATGGAAGAACATAAAAGTGTAAAAGTTTTGGTACTTTTCAAAGAATGAAGAATTGTAGACCATACCCTTACAAAGGGTTCGAGGCTTTTTATAGTCAAATCCACTGTTTTTAGAAAAAATATTAGAAAACAGATTTGAGAATTTGGTCTTAGTATAAAGCTTATTGGGTAAGCTGAACCAGGTTGGTTTTTTAATTTCATGTCATGAAAAATGAAGATATATAAATCTATTTCATAATATATGTATGAAAACCAAAATATATGAATATTTTTTATATAACGTCGATAGTAACATATGGGATAAAATGATGAGATAAATCCAAAATCAGATTTGAAACATATATTTACCGTTTGAAATATCTTTATTTTATAATCTGTTCAAATTAAGCAGTTGAGTATTGTTCAAGAAGGTTGGATTATTTCCAAAAAAACTCAGTATAATCAATGATCCAATAATGAGATAAAAATTTCTATTAATCCAAACACAAATTGGACCACAAATTAAAAATAATTTGATAACAAAAAGTTATTGGACAATAATTGAGGTATAAAAAAATGAAAAAATAGGCAAACATAGGAAGACATATGTGGGTCAAAGGAAAATATAGGTTGGTGATGAAACAAGAAGATTTATACACCTAAAATTTTAAAAACAAACATAGATATGAATCAAAAAATAGGCCATCTCTATTGTAAGCATTTGAAACCATGACCACACTTGGATTTCTATCACATACACTCGATCGTCATCTGATGGTCGATCCTCTTCGACTGAGTCTCGAACCTCTCATCTGAGTCGAGATCTTCGTCCTTGATTGTGCTTTCCTGCATTAGCTTCAACCCATAGGTCCCTCGGTCACATATCTCATTGGCCATGAAGCCCTACCGCTCGGCTTGACCAACAACTCGGGTTCCCCCACTGCTTGATGGGTGAAACCCAAATCCTTATCTGATTTTCCCCCAAGTTCTCACATTAATTTACTTTTTATCATTTCATCAATATATATATATACGAAATTAAATTTTAATAATATAAGTATATATATATTTAATTTCAAATTTTTATAAAACAAATTCATAATTTATAATTCTATATAATAACTTTAATAATTATGAATATTGATTATTTTAAGGAATTATTATATTTCCATTGATATTATTATAAAATACACATTAAAAAATTCTGATTATTTCATAAATTATATTATCTTTAATAAAATTATATGTTTTTTTAATTTATCTAATTTTATGTATTTATAAATTATTAACCGTTTTTTAGTGTTAAATTATAATTTCAAAAAAATATTAATTTATGAACAAAAAATATATTTTTTTAAAATATTTTATGCTTAAAAAATTTTAACATTATTATTGAAAATCATTCCAATTTCAATTGTGGCATATTATTTTAAAACATATTTATATGGTTTATAATTATTTAATAAACTGTTGATTTTTTTAATAAAAATATATATTTTAGAAATAATCAATTAAAAATATTTATATCAAAATATTCATTTTAAATAATTAAACTTTAAAACATTATTAAATTAAAATTAAATATTATTTATTGAAATTAATAATTAGTTTAAGAATATTATAACATAATATCTGAAAACTATATTTTTCATAAAAGAAAAATTAAATAATTAAATATTTCATCATTTATAATAAAGGTCATTTACTTACAAATTAAAATTTTCCTTTTAAAAAAATATTTTGATTAGGTAAAATCACTTAGTTTATGAATTACATTTCATAACTTAATTTATTTAAATTGTAAAACAATTTATTAAGTACTTAGAAATTTTTTCAAGATTTTATATTCTTCCCCCCTTAAAAAAATTATACCCTCGCAATTCGTTCGTCAGACAAAAAAATCTTAATTTACACTTATGTATTAAGAAAAACTAGAATAACATAACCTCTATACTTTGTCGCTTATATTTTCCTCAAATTTCATTATCTAATACCCCAATTTTTCTAGATCTTCATTCTGATACGAAATATGAATCCCCGAATATAGGCTTGCAGGTTCATCACTGAAAAATGATGTGTATATTTTTTATTCAAATTTAACTGAAAATACGAAGAGAATTTTATATACCAAGACATTTTTTTGGTCTAGGGTTTGTAGGATTAGATAAAGACATTACATTTTGTAAAAACTGTACAAAAATAATGTAAAATAACTAAATTTTTTTTGTCTTTCTAACTCTACAATCAAAATGATCACATTAAAAAAATTGTATTAAACTAATGGAAGGTAAATTTATAACATTGGGTGAGAATTAGTTTTTCCTATAAGGGTTTTAAAACTATTCTATGATACTACGCTTTTTAAAATACTGTGGTACTTTGAGAAATACTTATTGATTTGTAAAATGATTTAAAAATAATCCACTGTGTTTCTTTCAAAAATCATTATCCAATATCTAGAAAACAAAACCATGGAACCACTTGAAACATTAAATGATATCTAGGTCTACCCATTATCCTTAATAATGTGTTCACTCCCTACTCATCATTCGTGTTTACAATTCCCAAGTTCTATTTTTTAATGAAAATAACATTTTGAGTTTTCCTTACATATATATATATATATATATATATATACTTTTTCCACTGGAGTTTTTATTTTAAAAACATAATCCTACATTTAATACACATAAATACTTTTATTTATATATAAATATATATGTATAAATATGAACTCCCATGGGGAATCACTTTGGAGATTTGGTCCAACAAAAACCCATGATAATTAGCCTTCACAATGACTGTTAATAAAATTAATTAAAATCCATATATTTATAAAACTCATAAAATTCATTTCGAAATTGTTTTTCTATAAAATAATAATTTATACAATTTTCATGTTTATATGTGTATATAAACACACAGACATGCACACACACAGATATGTGTATATATATAGTGTCATGAATATTCAATAAATATGGGCTTAGTTATGATCATGAATGACATGTATGTAAAATAATATCTTAGAATGATATGATTCCTTTAGATGAGAACAATGCATAAAGTACAAGAACTAGAAAATATTATGTTTTGTTAATAATACCATGTAATGATAAATTGAAATTATAATAATAAAATATATGTTTAAAAATTATTATAACTCCCTTTAATAATTATAATCTTGAATACTAATATACAAATGAATATATTACACCCTTGTTAATTTTATTAAAACTTATTTTAAATATAAATATTAAACATAAATCCCTTATTGAGGAATTTTTTTAAAAAAATATTTGAAAATATATATATATATACATATTAATTCAGAAAATAATACTTGCTACCAAATAAATTCGAACATAAAAATCAAAGAAAAATATAATTTTTCTCTTAAGATAGAAAACATTAAATAATTAATTGCTTGAGAAAATATGTTTCCCTTAAAAAAATAAAAAGTATCCCTTTCTATTAAGGGAACATAAATATGAAGTCTATAATTTGTCTTTAAATAAAATAAATTCATAGTGAGACATAATTTTAAAAAAACTATCCATTGCATAAAAATTTACTTGAAATAAAATTCAAACATAGTTTTGATAAATATATATCCCTTACTAAAGGAGTTTTCCAGAAAACATAATAATAGAATTGAATTTTTGAAGATTTAAAAATTAAAAAATATGAAAATAAAACCCTTACAAAATAAAAATTATAATGAAATAAAATGTTCAAAATAAAATTTTTCTCGTACAAATAAACTTTCTTACCTCAAATAATTTAATCACCATCCCCATTTCCCAAGGCATGGATACACTATAAGTAAGAACATAAAATTGAAGAATTTTTGGTTCTTTTCACAGAATGAAGAAGTAATGACTACACCAATCCAATTTGAGTAAAGGATTTTTATAGCTGGCTCCTCTATTTAAAATAAAAAAGAAAAGAAAATAATCAGAAATATTTGGTCTTGGTTTAAAGAATGTTGAGAAAGCTAAATACGTTGAGTTTTTTTAATTGCATGATCTAACAGAAAGTGATATGCAAATCTCTTTGACAGTTCTATGTATTAAAATTTAAAGAGATTCATAAAAATTTTTATATATCATTGATTGTTAAAAATGGGAGAAAATGATTAAATAAATCCAAAATCAAATTAAAAACATACATTTATCTATTCAAAATATGTTTATTTTATAATCTGTTAAGATTAAGTGATAGGTGATTCAACTATATGATTGAATTATTTAAATAAAAAATTAGTATAATTAATGATCCAACAATGAGAAAAAAATTGATATTAATCCAAAGATAAATCAGACCAAAAAATAAAAGTTGGTAGACAAAAAATAGTTGTTGGACAATTATTGAGGTATAAAAATACACTATGCACAGACACCTAAAAATACACTACTACATCTGAAGACAAAGAACATTTCATCTCCCTCACTGACATATAAAACTCTAACTATGCACAGATCTCCATCGCCATCTCTCAATCCTCTTCGACCAAGTCTTGAACCCCTCATTTGAGTAATGATCTCCATCCTCGATCGTTCTTTCCTATGTTGGCTTCACCCCAAGGGCCGCTAAGCTATGACTCCTCCATGTCCTCAAAGCCCAACCACTCAATTCCACCCACATCTCGGGCTTCCCACACTACTTGATTGCTGAAACTCAAACCCTTATCCATGTTTCCCCCTGTTTCAAATTTTAATTTACTTTTTATCATTTCATCATATATATATATATATATATGAAATTAAATTTTAGTAATATTATTATACATATTCATAATTTCAAAATTTCGTAAAATGAATTTATAATTTATAATTTGATATAATTACTTTAACAATTATGAATACTAATTATTTTAAATAATTATTATATTTCCTTTAATATTGTTAAACAATACATTTTTTAAAAATCATATTATTTCATAAATTATATTATCTTTAATAAATTATATGTTTTGATTAAAAATTTTAAAATTTTATTTATTTATATATTAAAAATCATTTTTAAAATTTAAATTATAATTCCAATAAAATATGATTTTATGAACAATATTTATATTTATATATTAAAATTATATTCTAACCAAAATTTAATATTATTAATGACAATAATTTTAATTTCAAAACTAACTTATTCTTTTAGAACATATTTCAACTATTTATAATGATTTAAAAAACTTTTTATTTTTTAATAAAAAACATATATTTTAAAAATAATCAAATAAATATTTTCATATCAAAATAATATTGTTAAAAAATATAACTATAAAACATTATTAAATTATAATTAAATATTATTTATTAAAATTAACAATTTATTTAACCATATTAAAACATAATACTTGAAAACTATATTTTTCATAAAATCATAATTAAATTATTTAATATTTTATCATGTATAAAAAAGATGATTTTTATAAGGTAAAATATTCCATTTAAAACCAAATTTTCTTTTTATTAAATAAAATCCCTTATTTTATAAAAGATATTTCACAACATAATATTTTAAAATGATAAAAGAATTCATTAATCAATTAGTAATTTATTCAAGATGTTATATTATCCCCCATAAAAGAATTACTCTCTTGTAATTCATTCATCAGAGAAAAAAACTAAATTTTTATCTTTAGAATAAAGAAATACTCAAATCACAATACTTTAATACACTACCACTTAGATTTTTCCCAAATTACCTCATATAATCACCTAAGTTTTCTAGACCATCGCTCTGGTGCCAAGTGTGAAGCTCCGAACCCATACTTTTTGGTTCAGTACATAAAAATGTTTTTTATATTTTTTAATAAAAGTTTACTAAAAAATAATAAGATAATTTTACATACAATTACCTTTTTCGGTCTAGGTTTTGGAGAATTATAAAAATGCATTAAATTTTAAAAAAATGTACAAAAATCATATAAAATAATTGTATTTCTTTATGTGCTCTATCTCTACAAACGAACCGAACGCCTTCATAAAATTATATAAACCCATGTAAAATAAATTTTAAAAATATATTAACCATTATTTTTCAAGTAAGAGGTTTAAAACTATTAGATAATACTATGATTTTGAAAATATTATAGTACATTGAAAAATAATTATGTGTTTTTAAATACATTAAAAATAATCCAGTGAATTCTTTTTGAAAAAATTATACAAGCTCTTGAAAACAAAACCATGAGGCCACTTGAAGCATTGAAGGATGTCTAGTCCAACCCACCTTCCTTAGTAAAGGGTTCATTACCCAATCCACGTTCATGTTTAAAATGTCCAATTACCATTTTTTACTAAAAGAACCTTTTTGATCTCACCTTACACACACACACATATATATATATATACATTTCTCACTAGAGTTTTGGTTTTAAAAACCTAATCATGTTTTAAATACACATACACACTTTTATTTATATAAAAATGTTTATATATTATTATGAACTCTCATTGGAATCACTTAGGATATTTAGTACAACCAAAACCCATGATAATTAACCTTTTCATGGACTGTTAATAAAATTAATTACATTCATGTATTTATAAAACTAATAAAATTCATTTCAGAAGTGGTTTTCGATAAAAGAAAAAAAATCAATGCGCATGTTTATATATGTATATAATCACAAATATATGTTTCATGATTAATCAATAAATATGGGCATAATTATGATCATGAATGATTTGTATGTAAAATGATATTTTAAAATGATATAACTCCTTTTCATGGGAATAATACATAAAATAGAAGATCTTGAAAATATTAATTTTCTTAAACAATACCAAGTCATAAAAAGATAAAATTATAATAAGAAGATATATTTTTTTTAAAAAATTATTACTTCATTTCATAATTATAAACATGAAAATTTATATATACATGAATATATTATACCATTATTAATTTTATTAATACATAATTTCAATATAAATTTTGAACATAAATTATTTATTGAGGAATTTTTATAACCAAATTTAGAATATATATATATACGTATTAATTATGAAAAAAAATTACCAAATAAATTAAAAAATAAAAAATATAAATAAATATTTACTCCCTTACGATAATAAAATTTAAATAATTAATTGTTTAAGAAAAAATATTTCCCTTACACAAATAAAAACAATAAATTTTTGCCAAGGTAACATAATTATGAAGTTCATACTTTGTGTTTGAATAAAAAAAAATCATAGTGATGTGTAATTTAAAAAATATATCCCTTGTAGCATAATTAACATGAATTCAAATTTAATAATAATTTTTATAATTACACATCCCTTACAGAAGGGGTTTTCTAAAAAACATAATAACATAATTGAAATTATTAAGAATTAAAAATTATAAACTATTAAAATAAAACCCTTAAAAAATTAAAATTCTAATGAAATATAATTTTTAAGAAAAATTCATAAAAATAAACTCCCTTACCTCAAAGAAATAAATCAATAGCCCTTCTTCCCAAGGCTTGCACACATTAGAAGGAAGAACATAAAATGCATAAGTTTTGGATCCTTTCATGAAATAAAAAATTCAAGACTGAAACCTTCCAATGGGAGTGAGTGATTTCTATAGATAACTCCTCTATTAAAAAAATAAAAGAAAACAATTTGGAGTATTTTTTCTTGGTTTAAAGCTTGTCGACCAAGCTGAATCGGGTGATTTTTTTTTTAAAATTGCATGATCCGAAAAATGGAGATATAAAAATCTTTTTGAAATTTCTGTGTATAAAAATGGAAGGAGTTGCATATTATTTTTATGTCATTGATAGTTACAGACAGGGGAAAACAATGAAATAAAACCAAAATCAGATTCAAAACATACAATTATTCATTAAAATATCTATATTTTTAATCTATGGAGATTATGTGGTAGTGTATTGTTCATGAATATCGGATTATTTCTTTAAAAATCATTATAATCAATGATCCAACAATGAGACAAATATTCCTATTAATACAAACACAAATCTAGCCACAAATTAAAAGTAAGTGGACAAAAAATAGTTGGTGGATAATTATTGATGTAAAAAAACCTAGAAATAGATGAATATAGAAAAATAGATGTGGGTTAAAGGAAAATATAGGTTGACGATGAAACAAAAAGATTCATACACCTATAAATTAAAATACACATGTAGATATGTTGATAAAGAATAGTTTGTCTCCCTCACTAACTTTTGAACCCCTAACTATGCTCAGATCTCCATCATCTGTTCTTGACCCTTATATGGCAGTCGATCCTCTTTGAAAGAGTCTTGAACTGCTCATCTAAGTCGAGATCTCCATCCTTGATCATTCTCACATATGTCAGCTTCAACCCAAGGGTTGCTCGGCCACGAGTCCTCCTTATCCTTGAAGCCATACTGCTCATCTAGACCCAAAAATCGAGATTCCCCCACTGTTTGGTAGCCGAAACCCAAACCCTTGTCCAATTTTCCCCATGTTCCTCGTTTTTATTTATTTATTTTTTTTTCTATTTCATCATTTTTTTAAGTTTACAAAATTCATCTTTAATAATATAATTATATATATTTATAATTTCAAAATTCTATAAACCTAATTCATAATTTATAAATTTATATAATAACTTAAATAGTTTTGTATATTATTTATTTTAAAGAATTATTATTTTAACTTTAATATTATTTAAAAATACATATTATTAAAATATGATTATTTCAAAAAATATTAGTATCTTTAATAATATTTTATGTTTTGTTTAAAATTTATATAATTTTAAGTATTTATAAATTATAAATCATTTTTATGTGTTAAATTATAATTCCCATAAAATATTATTTTATGAAATATATATATATATATATATATATTTATTTATATTTATATTAATTTATATTGTAAAAAAAATTAACATTATTAATGACAATCATTTAATTTTAAAAGGGACTTATTATTTTAAAACTTATTTCTATTCATTTTAATGATTTAGCAAACATTTCATTTCTTTAATACAAAAAAAATATTTTGAAAAATAAAATAAATATATTTATATCAATAAATTATTTTACTACAATAAAACTATAAAACAATATTAAATAAAAAATAAATCTTATTTCCTGAAATTAATAATTTATTTAACATAATTCTTTTATATTTTTTATAAAAGAAAAATTTAAAATTTTAATATTTCATTATATATAATAAAGGTGATTTTTTATTTAAAAAATAAAATATTTCATTTGAAAAAAAAATTATTTTGATTAAATAAAATGACTTCGTTTATAATATATATTTCACAACTTAGATTATTTATATGATTAAACAATTCATTTAGCGCTTATAAATTTTTTCAGGATGTAATAATACTAACTGTGATAAATACAACTCTAGTAATCTATATTTGGTGCCTATTTTTTTACACTGGACAAAGAATCTAATGTCGAAGGAAAAATCATTTTATTATCCTGATAGAATAAGATACATACATAATACCCATATTACATTGGGAATAAAATATAAAAAATGATAAAAGAAAATGATCAGCATCCTTGAAACTCAATGAAAGAATTTAACATTTTATTCAGGGGAAAGGAAACAAATTAACACTTATCTCAAATCCTCAATAAGAGTTATATACAGTTGAAGCTATCATAATTAGATAATACATAATAAATATGTTAAGGTAAATAACTAATAAGACATTCCATTTAATCAATAATTTGAACATGAAATACATCCATGGATAATATCAAAGAAAAAAAATATTAAGGATAATAATAACTAAATCTTCAATGATGAAGATTCTTAGTATTTTATTTGATGATATTTTGAATTAGGATATCTATACCACCAACACCTTGCACCAAGATAGTTTAATTGATGGGTAAGTGTACATTAAAAACCCATTTAATTGGGTCAACTGATTCGTATCATGAGACATGTTGATGCATTGAGGGGCTATCTATAATTGGGCCCCACCCATCATTGCATGTCTAATACATTCCTCATATATTGAATAATTAATTAAATTCATAAAAAGTATGACTTATCAATAAATTTCTATATTGGATATAGAATACAAAATGTCAATATTTTCCCAGTCAATAAATTTACTTTAAAACTAAAACACCATCTGTATAAATCATAAAAGGTTTAAGAAATAACCATATATTTGATAAATAATATGGATATTTAATGGATATTTAATTCACAATGATCACAAGAAATTGAACATTTCAAGAGAATGTTAACAGCCACAAAATTAATGAGGGATGATATAGGTTTTGTAATAAATTCATTTATTTTGAGGAATGAAAGAAAATAGAATTGAAACCTTAAAATAATATTTTTTAAAATATTTCTCTTTTTAAAATCATTTAAATAATTTATAAGAAGTTAAATTTTTAAAAATGGTCACGACGGTTGGGAAGCCTATTAACGCAGTGTACGTTAAAATAAAACATTCATTTTATATTTTGATAAAATGGAGTAAAACAACCTGTTGGTGAAAACATTATAAATATTCGTTAAAGCCATGTAAAAGGTCAAATATAAAATAAAATTTCATTAGAAAATCATTTTGGTAAAAAAAATAACTTTTGTAAGAGATTTTTTAAAAATATATACTATAAAGAAATATATGCTTGGTCAAAGAGAGAAATAAAATCATACATTCTATTAAACATATCTCTTGAAATAGTAACTTTAATTGAATCATTAATTATCATGAAAAAATATTTATTCATGTTAAATACTTCAAACGGTCATTATATAAACACAAATAGTAAAAAAGGTGTATAAAACCAAATTTGTCTCAATGAGGTGGACATTGAGACGAAATCCATTACCTCATGATTCCACTTAGTAAAAAAAGATTTAAAAACATTTATAATGGTTTTACACATTTAAATAATTTATAAAAAGAATTATATTCATTTCAATGTTCATATATTATAAATTTATAAAATTTTATCACTTGTTCATTAATAATCTTTCGTTACTATCATTGTTTCGGGTGTTAATTGCTTTGTTTTGTTATGAATTTTTTGTCATCAAATCTATGGTTATTATTTATAGAATATATTTCATTCATTTATATAATTATATTAATATTATAAAAATTATTTTTATTCATTATATACATTTTTTCAATCATTCTTGAAGGTTATACATGGAAAATGAATCATATCGCTTCGTGGAGAAGGTAGGTCATACGTACGAATGAGTGACATTATCATTTACTTAATAGTGAAAGGGTAAGTAAGTACATGATATATTAGATTTAAATAATAAATATTATATTATAATTATCATATATATTCATTGGTTCTTCCAATATTACTATACATGTGAGTTGGTGATAGAAAAAAATGACATCGGTTCCCAAGGTGGTAGTTTGTTGTTCACACGAGCGATGGTTTCGTTTACCATTTGATAAAGAAGGAGATGATTAAATTTTATTTCATAAACATAATTAAATTAATATATATGGGAGATATTTTTTATTATACTGTAATTTTTAGGACATAATTTAAGTGGTAAAAGAATAAATAAAATGAAAAGGCTTCATTAAGATAATTACCTTCTCATAGAGGTACATCCTTTGTATCACTTCTTAAGGGCCTTAGGGTTGGTATTTTGGGAATAAAATAATCTCTAAATCATTTTTTGTTATATTTATAGGATATTTTGTAAGGTTTTGGTTGATATATAGGGCTCAAAGTTCTGTAAAGAAGATAGGTGAGGCTATCCTTTTATAAATGGGGGAGAGGACACACATGGAATTTAAAGAGAATAAAATATATTAATGTATTAATCAAAAAACAAATCGATCAAAAATATTCTTTTTATTAATATTATATGAGTTAGGGTCAATATATTTACAATAAATAGAAATTAGTCAAGTTTTTGGTCATTTTGACCATTATCTCTTTAGTTTAACCCCCAGGTAAACCTATTTTAACCATTAATGGAAGATACTATTATTGGAAAAATATACCAAAGGTAAATACCAATCCCAAATACAATGAAAGTCAAGTGAGAAAACCCTCATAATATATTCCAATATTTGAACATTAATTTTTGACTACCCATTGGTTGGATGGTGATAATTACTACTCAAATGAAGCTCAATATCCAAATCCTTCTGAATACTTTTCTAGAATTTTGAGGTAAATCCGGGATCAAAGATAGAAAAAATTAAAAGATAGCCTCCATGAAGTATTACAAATTCATTAATATAGTCATGAAAGGAACTCGAGATGTAAATCTTCTCTTATATAAAGGAAGTGTAAAACTTTTGTAAGACGATCAATAATAACAAATATTGAGTCATTATTTCTTTGAGTATTAGGTAATTCTAGGATAATTTCCATAGTAATTTCATCTCATTTCCACATTTGAATTTTTAGAGGTCACATGACTCCTATTGGATTTTTCTTCTAGTCCTTGACCTATTAATAAACAAATAATCCTGACACATAGTCAACAATTTATAGTTTCATATTATCCCACTAAAAAAATTCCTCCAAATCCTAATACATCTAGGTGCTACCATGGTGTATTGGGAAATTTGAGCAACGAGAATCATCCAATTATTATCTTTTTCGCTCTTTATAAATTTAACATAAAGACTCGTTCCAAATTTCATAATTTCATATTCATATAAAAAGTCTAATAATTTTCTATCATTCACTTATTTAATTTTATTTTGAAAATTATTATCATCATACTAAGAACTTTTTAACTTTTCTAATAAAGATAGTTTCGTAGTCATTTGAAAATGAAATGATTTCTCTCCTTCCATAAAAATTCCGATATCCATATTTAATATATTCGTAAACATAAGATCCATGCCCATCTTTATTTTAGAAATACCTCTATGACCATTCATGCTCAATTCATATGATGACTTCTTTTCCTTCGCTGAGTGATAATTTATTGAGAAATAATAATACTTGAGTAGCTTGAGCCATTATATTTTCCATGTGTTGAGATCTTTGTATATTATATATTTATTCAAGAATCTTATGATCTATGAATAATTAAAATATTTATCCATAGATATAATGTCTCCATATCTTCCAATAAAAGATTATGTCTAATAACTTAGTTGTGCTCATAACTCCAACTTTATAGATGCATAGGAATGAACTTTATCATTTTTCATAAGCACACAACCAAACCCCCTTTTTGATATATCCCGATATATCACCAATAAATCATTTCACTGTAGGGGAGTTGAAATAATATAACTGACCAATATACTATTCAATTATTCAAATAATTCTTTACATTCCATTTTCTATGTGAACTTAAACCCTTTACATGCATTCTGGATTAGTTCATTATCCAGTTAGGGAATGTTTTTAAAAAAAATCACTGGTAGTAACATACGAAACCAATGAAACTATATACCTCCATTAGGTTCATTAATTTAGTTAATTATTTGAATATTTTTTATTCATAGGATTAAATGATATTATATCCATAGTGAAAATATAACCTAGAAAATAAGCTTTCTGAAGCAAAAATTCAAACTTGATAAATTTCCAGTATAACACTTTTCTTTTAAGAGACTCAATAATGATCCAGAAGAGATTCTCATAGTCCTCATATATTTTAGAATAAATTCGTATATCATCAACAAATACCATAAAAATTTACCAATATATTTCTTGAATACTCTATTCATTACATCCATAAAAATAGAGGGTGAATTAGTCAATAAAAATGCATTTACTATAAAATTATAATTTTCATACCTTATATGAAATATTTTATTCATAATATCTTCCATATCTACTCATAATCGATGATACATAAAACAAAGTTCAATATTTAAAAAATATTGAGCTCTATAAAGTTGATTGATTAGGTCATCAATACAATGTATA
This sequence comes from Viscum album, assembly GCA_963277665.1. Classification (NCBI taxonomy): domain Eukaryota; kingdom Viridiplantae; phylum Streptophyta; class Magnoliopsida; order Santalales; family Viscaceae; genus Viscum; species Viscum album. Next base: position 479,383,197 of record OY728133.1, on the reverse strand, counting down.
TGATACTTTTTCTTTATCATAATAGAATTTATTTCTATATAATAAATTCACAACCGCATAGATCTATATATTTTTTATGAAAAGAACCGAGTCTCCCCAAAGTGAAACACTATAGTGTATAAATACCTTATCACATAATTTCTATAGTTTTTTATTAAACTAAACTAATTCCATAGTGGTAATTCTATAGGATGTACTTGATATATGTCTTGCATGAGGGATTAAGTTAATGGAAAACTCAACTTCATACTCCTTTATATGTCTAGGTAATTATTTGTAAAATACATCAAAACATTCATATAAAATAGATGCATCCTCAATTTGAAGATCACTTTTACCATATATAGGTTGTGTCTTCTCTTCTTCCCCTAAGAATGTAATTCAAAAAAGACACTATAGGTGGATCTAGATATGAATCAGATGATAAAGTATCCTCTCTAAAGATAAGTAATTACATATCAATATCATGAATCATAATTTCATTCTCTTTATAATAAATTTTTTCATCATATATTGAAATATAGTCCAAAACATAGTGTATATAAAATTAAACCATATTTATAATAATAGATTCCACAAATAGGGAACATTTATGTGTCATAATAGTAACTTCATAAAACATCCTTACTATAGTGAGGTTTCCAATATGAGTTTTGACTGAAAACTCCCTTCTTAGGGTGCTTGGGAAATATCTAATTGTTATAGAAAATACGGTAGATATAAAAGATTTATAAGATCCAAAATAAAATAATGAATTATATACATTTAAATATATAATAAAAGTACCTTACACCACATATTTATGAACTTACACTTCAGCTTTACTGATCATGTAAGCTGGGCCTTCTCCCATTGGCAGCTTATGGGGTAGATTCCCTTGACACTTGGAACACTGGTTTGAATATAGCCCCATTTAATTATATTTGAAGTACTGGATAATAGTGTTACCTTTATTTTCCTTACGTTCATGAGTGAGATGAACATTATCTTCCCACTTGCAACAAACTTCCATTCCCTTCAAGCATTTTCCAGGTAGTTTCATTCAACAATTTTCATAGGATGGAAATTGATTCATCTTCTAATTCGTCAATGTGTTCCCTTTCTCTTGGTGTTTAGAAGAAATATTTTTTTCTTTATTTACCTTTAATATATATGTTTTGGGAATTTACTTTTTTTATAGAACATAATATTATTCCATCATATGATGTAAAAGTATGTCAAACAGATACCCCATAGAGACTTGGCTTAATACCTTCAAAGAAATACTCAATATTACCTTTATTATTGCATATGTAATCCATCATAGAAAACCTAGAGAGTATTGTAAAGTTATCCTCATACTTTTTATAAATTTTTTCTTCCATCTACATTCATATGAGTAACATTCCCTCTATTTCAGTTCATTTCTCATGAGGGAAGTATTTTTTGAAGAATATTACTTTAAAAGATCTCCATTCAATATTTTAAGATTATTATTCCTCCCTAGTGTTCTAGATCAATTTCCACCATTTATTATCATCAAATTTAAGGAAATATAACACAAATATAACTTTTTCCTTTTTATCACATCACAAGTCCATAAATATCTTCTCAAGATACTTAATCCATTACACATCTACACTAGGATTTGTAGTTTCACTAAAATATATAGGCATATATAACACGAAATGATCGAAAATAGGTGAAAAATTATATATAACAATATATTTATCTATTTGGGAGAGGTTATTCACCATAAACCAAGTAAGATAACCTAAAATGGACATGATATTCTTTGCTCCAACACCAGTTGTATTGGCTTTCTCAAAAGGAAAATGTCAACGCTAGCCATGAGTACTGATATCATTATTTCTGTTAGAAACCATTTCTAAACAATGGAATATGTTGAATTAGTTTATAATATTATAAATTTTAAATCATAATGTATAATTAGAAATATTTTGTAACACATAACACAAATTGGAAATTTAGGCATTTCTAATCTCAGAATTATAAACATGGTTTTTTTATCAATATCATTAAATCATAAAAATATTTTTAAATACTTTATAATGGTTTGTAAATAAAATTTGAATTAACAAAAGAATATCCCCTAGTAATATTAAACGAGGTGTTAAGAAAGGCCTATTTTCATGCACCAGGTGATGATCCATTCAAATACCAATAAACAGTTTTTAAAGTCATTACATCTGGATAAAACAATTCCTGAGCCAAATCTACTTATAGTATCTAGAAAGGGATGAGATTTATTATACAAACAATATAATATCTTCCTTACAAAAATATAAGTATTTCCTTCTTATATTTATTCTCAAATTGTCCCATTGAGTTATGTTCCCTAATCTATGTTTTCTAAAATCTAATTTATAAGGTTTCTACTAACCATTATCTAATACCAAGTATAACAAACCAAACTCCATTAATACAGAGGTGGTGTCTATTTTAGTATATAGGAATAGATATTAAGGATTTAATCCTAAATGTACAATCAGTTTAGTATTATTTTAAAACTAGATACATACATGATATCGATTTTACATTGGGAATAAAATATAAAACATGATAAAATAAAATACTCGACATCCTTGAAACTCAGTCAAAGAATTTGTCTTCATATCCTATGGAAGGGAATAGAAATAAATTTGAACTCATGTTCTCAGTAATGGTTACATACATTAGAATATATCATGATTAGATAAGTCATAATAAATATTTGGTGGTAAATAATTGAAATCACATTTAATTTTATCAATAAATTGAGCATGAAATGAATCCCTGGATAATATCAAAATAAAAAATCTCATGGATAATAATAACTGAATTATTAATTGATTAAATTCATAATATTGGAAATCATGATCTCATTTATCATGATATCTATACCATCAACTCCTTTCACCAAGATAGTTTAATCGATGAGTATGAATACACCAAAAACCCATTTAATATAGCCAATAAATTCACCTCATGAGACACGTCAATGCATCTAGGGGCGATATATAACTAGGATCCACCCATCAATAAATTTACAATTCATTCATAATATGTTAAATAATCAATTCAATTCATAAAAAATATTCCTTATCAATAAATGTCTATTGTGAATAAAGAATAAGGAATCTCAATATTTCCCCAATCAATAAAATAACCTTCAAAATAAAACAAAATTTTTAAAAATGATATAATATTTAAGAAAAAATTCCATCCATGATAAATAATATGGATATTTAAGAAAAAATTAATTTAAAATGTTCATAATACATAGAATTGTTCAAGATAAATGTAACAACTACAAAATTACTGAGAGATACTATATGTTTTGTAAAAAATTCATGTTTTTTGATATATAAAATTAAATAGAAAAAAATTAAATAATAAATTAGAAAATATTTTTCTTTCTAAAATCTGTGATAACATGTAGATAATAAAATTATCATAAAATGGTTATAACGGTGGGGAAGTTCATTAATGTTGTATATTTTAAAATAAAACATGCTTTTAAATTTTGTTAAATATGTTGAAAATGAACCTTTGGGTAATATTTTTATAATATTCCATTAAAATCTTGTAAAAAATTAAAATATTACTTAAAATGATCGGAATAAGTCATTTTCTTAATAAAAATGACTTTTTTAAAATAATTTTGAAAAATATGGGCCCGGAATAAAAATGTACTCGATCAAAGAGGGAAATAAAATCATCATTATTTTAAAAATATATCGTGAAAGAGTTACTTGAATTGAATCATTAATTATTATTAATAAATATTTAATAATTTTAAATACGTAAAATTGGAATTATATACACCAAAATTTTTAAAAAGGTGCATAATACCAAATATGTCTCAATAGAATGGAAATTGAGATGAAATCCCTTACCTCACGCTTCCTCTTAGTTAAACATGATTTAACCTCATTTATATTTTTTTTACATTTGTTATTAATTTATAAAAGATCCATATTTATTTATAATATCATATATGGTACTCTTATAATATTTTATCATTCATTCATTAACAATATTTCATTATTATCATTGTTTTGGGTGATAACTGCATTATTTTCTAAAGCATTTTTTTTCATGGAAGTTCATATCCTTGTGAATAGGATATTGTTTCACAATATCTATAATTATATTAATGTTATAAATATACTTTCTATTCATTATATAAATTTTAAGAATCATTCTTGAATGTTGTACATGGAAAATGAATTGCATTGCTTCGTGGAGACGATGGTTCGTAGGTACGTACGAGTGACATTATCATTTCCTAAATACTGAAAGGGTAAATAATTATATGGTATATTAAATTTAAATAATATATATTATATCATAATTATATTATATATTAATTATTTATATCATTATGATTATACATTTGAGTCGGTGATGGAAAACAAATGACATCGTTTAGCGAGGTGGTAGTCTGTCGTACACATGAGTGATGATTTCATTTCCCATTTGATAGGGAAGGAGGTGGATAAATATTATTTCATCAAAATAATAAAATATCAGAATATGGGAGATACATTTTTATTATATTTTAATTTTTAGGACATAATTTATGGTGGTAAAATAAGTAATATGAAAGAGATTCATTAAGATGATTACCTTCCCTTAGAGATACCTCCTTTATATCTCTTATTAAAAGCCTTAGGGTTCATATTTTGAGAATAATAGTAGCTATAGAACACATATAAGGATTTTGGGAGTATATTTGTTTAATTTATGGTGAAGATATATGGCTCAAATTTGGGTACATAAGAGAGGGGATGAGTGTCCTTTTAAAAGTGGGGTATATGACACACATGAAATTCTTAAAATGATTAAAACATATTAATGCATTAATTAATAAAAATGAAAAAAATAGACCATATATAAATAATAGATGATATAGGTTCAAAATATTTTCATCCAATATAAATTATATAAGTTTTAGGTAATTTTAACCCTTATCTATTTAGTTTAAACCCAAGGTAAACCTATTTTAACATTAACTATGGTGATAAATTTTTATCATTTTATCTTTTCCTTATTAACATAAATAAAATTGGAATCATTAATAAATTTGTAAAATATTATTCCAATTATTGAATAAATTCTATCAAATTCAATTAATTTAACTAGTATAATTTAATTTAATGTTAAAACCATAAAATGTGATGAAAATGATTTTTTAGAAAAAATTAATCTCTAAGTATACAAATGTTTTATACCAAATTCATGTTCATAATTCATTCAAAATACAAAAATTGGATTATTAAAAATATAATTGAAAAATATTTCCATTAATCTATTTTTAAAAATGTAACCTTATAAATTAATGAATCTAAAGATGGTTTTCAATAAAAAATAGTGTTTTCAATATTCGTTGAAAAATTAAAATTTTCAGAAAAATACCAATAAATAAGACTAAGATAATATTAATACAATAATTTCAAAAATGAAGTTCATTTTATCAAATAAACTTTCAAAATTTAGAAAATATTAATTATATAATTTTTCATAAGAAAAACAATAAAAAAACATTTTAGTAGAAGGCATATTTTTGTAGAGTTAAATGGATACAAATAATTGTGTATTTATCTCCAAATAATTAATAAATTTTGTATTGAATATTAAATTCATATATATTTATCCTTTTTCTACCCTCTAATTTTATAGCCAGTATATAATGGTTATATTTAAATAACAATATTGTGTTGTTCGTTTAAGCTTAGTGTTATATGTTGTATATGCTATCCAAGGTATTGTTCTTTTAAAATATTAGTTTATTAAAATTATGAACTATGATATATAGTATATGTGGGAGATCCTAGTGACCCTTGATACATGACTTATGATTTTCTGTAATTTGGATCCCAGTGATTTAGGAGGGAAAATCGAGTGAGGGGTTAGCCCGAGCTTGTGAGTTTGTTTGACATGAAACCATGGGTATATGATTCGGGTTGAGATCGATGCATGGGAGGTGATATCGAGTATATAGTCCATGAATGAGAGTGTTCTTTGGATATTTTCATGGATCGATCATGAACTAGCCAGAGGGTTGGAATTCCCTTGGAAGGGTATGAGATAATCATGGTGATGATGCATTAGGTTTCTATGGGATAAAGTGCCTTTAGTGTTGGAGTTATAGTTTAAGAATGGTTTTGATTGTAGGATCAATCAAATAAATAACCTTGTTATTTTGGGATGTGTTTATAGGCATGGATATTATAATGGCCCGTACCTATCTGATCCATTTCCCTTGTTGAAATATGGTAGTTGAGGTGTTCTAGGAGGTCACGGTGACTCATCCCCAACACTTAGCCAAATTTCTAGTTCTGTGAATAGTGTTTCCAGAATAGTGAGTTTCCAACTACATCCTCTATTTCCTTTACGAAATTTTGAGTTCATGAATAGTGTTTCTAGAATGGTGAGGTTCTAACTATAACCACTACTTCCTTTTCCAAATTTTGGGTTCATGAACAGTGTTTCCAGAACGGTGAGGTTCCAACTGCAGCCTCAATTTCCTTTACCAAATTTTGAGTTCATGAATAGTGTTTCCAGAATGGTGAGGTTCCAACGGTAGCCTCTATTTCCTTTTCCAAATTTAGATTTCATGAATAGTGTTTCCAGAACAGTTAGGTTCCAATGGTAGCCTCTATTTCCTTTTCCAAATTTCGAGTTCATGAACAGTGTTTCCAGAACGGTGAGGTTCTAACGGTAGCCTCTATTTCCATTTCTAAATTCAATGTTTGGTGTACAGTGTTTCTAGTTCCTACACTTTCTCCCCTTTGACATTTCCTTTGACGTAAAATGAATTTAAATAATTGTTTTAAGGACTCTAAGGCTGATTCAAAGGCTATAAATCCTATATTAATTTTTCATAAGGCTCGGTATGCTTTTACTTGGTAAAACCATGTGGTTTAATGCGATCTTCTTTTAATTGAAAAAACCAATATATATTAAACTACTACTTCGTTAAATTTTCTAAAGGGGTGAGATATCTTCATCCCATGTTCTTTATCCTCATTATTGGGTGTGAGATGCTCAAACCTTTCTTTCCTTCCCATAGGATTTGTGCAGTCAAACATTCCTCCTTGGATTGGTTCCCCTTGAATTTCTTCTTACTTCAAGTGCACCTTCTATATTGGGTGCAACCAAGATGTATCAATAGATCTTCGTTATAAAGTATGATCTATCATCATTTTTTTGGGTTCATATCCTTCTGTTTCTCCTTTCCCTTTTATAGAATGCTATCTTTATGTTCCTGATATACTTTTCTTCAGTGTTGATTGGTGTGGTGGTGTCAATCCATCCTCGGTGTCATGGGGGAAGAGATCATAATTCGTTGTGTAGCTCATTCTCGTATAAATAATTTCAATAACATTTTGAGGTAGGCGATTCATTACTTCTCTTTTCTTTTATGTGAAACTGTGGAGTTATCACCTTTTAGACCACTGGATCATGATAAAATTGGCATATTAAATATTTGAATCGGATAAATAAATTGATATAGATCGTGTGTTATTGTCTCTTGATTTTGTAGATAGTGTGATCTATATTCTTTCTTTCTTATCTTTTCATTATTGATAAAAATTGCTAATGAACATAAAGATGGAATTAATTGATAATTGTTTGGATAAAGATAAAGAGGTACGTAAATGAATCTGGTTGTTGTTTTTGTATTTTGATGTTAATCAAATTGATGCAGTAAGCATGTTTAATCAATTTGGGATAGCTTATGGTTTAGGTTTCCAGAAGTTGGAACCTGAGAATAATAAATTGGTTAATTCAAGTTGGATTAAAGAACTATTTGTTTTTCCTTATAGGGTTATAAGTTACTCTCTTGCTTATTTAAGGGCCAAGAGCCCAATAGATATGTTGTTTGTTTTCTTGCTTCTTGTGTTTTGATGTGATCTTGGAAGGATGTTGTGATATGTAGGGGAAGGGAGGCCTATTGGTTGTGGTGGTAGTTGACACCTAGAGTGGATAAATGCATCAGTTTATGCATGTGGGTGTTAGGGAGGACACTGGATATGATGGAACGGGTTGGATGTGAATGTTTAGATGCTTGTTGTTTCTTGTCAATTGTTTATTTTCCTTTCCCCACTGCTCAAGGCATCTATTTTTCTTACCCTCCTTCCAAAAGGGGAAAAGACATGTGTGGTATGCCACGCACTTTCTGTGTTTAGATTCCCAAGGAAGGATGGGTGTACGCTCTTGCTATAGGCGGCAAAGACTTGATGGGTAATTCATCTACTCACCGTGTTGATCCCCCTTGTGTTTAGTAGCTTATAATGTTTTTATAGAATGCCTAGGAATATGCGAAAGTAATAATGTTGTTAATAAATCATTGAATAAATTATGTTAACCCATTAGGTTGGAGCTTGCTGGGACGCAATGCTGAGATGCAATTTTGAAGGAACAATTGACTTTGGGTGTGATGCTAATGAAATATAATGTGGAAATTGATATTGGTTAATTAATGTTTAAATAATTAATGAACATAAAGTGAAACTGATAAAAATTGAATGAATTAATGTAAGCAAGCTCTTTAAATGGTTGTGTTCTTATAGGATACCTAGTCCTAGAAGTGGCGGCCGTGAGTCCGAGATAAATTAGCTAGAGTTTAGTCTGAGACTAGGTTATTCCCATGGTGTCATTATGAGATATAGTATATTTTGTACTTTTTGTGTTTTTATATGCTAATCCACCTCGTTAGTTAAGAAATTGACACCCTGGGGATTCTGAGCTATGGGGGGTGTTTTCCTCAACATTCTGGTGGGAGGATGGATGGACGACGACCGCCTTCGTCCCCACTCTCTTCTCTTGGTAGTTACTTATGCTGGTAGTCACAATGATTAGTTTTCCTCATATATGTGTGTAGAGGGTTATAATGGAATGTGGTTATTCTCACACATATATTTTATATATAGTTTTCTATGGACTATTATAGGTGTAATGATTATAGGCTGTGATGGCTTAAGGATCCTTACTCAGTGTGTGGGATGTAATGTCTTGAGGTATAATGCCCAATGTATGATACACGTTATGTGAGCTGTGGTGGCTCCCAGAAACTACCTTGTTACTTTTTTTGTGTGGATGTCATGGTTTTTTTTCATGGGGTGCATTTTTTTGTGCTTCGCCTAGGTGTCTATGGGAAAGACTTTTTAGAGAGATATGCATAGGATTTGCGGTGTTGGGGAAAACCAGAAAACCAATGGGGAAGTAGCAGTGGGGTACCCTTGATATTCGTTATTATATAATATACTCTTGTATGTGATATACGGTTAGAGTATCCATGGTGAGGTTGTGAACTTTTTATACCTTTCTAGGGGATGAGTTAGTTTCACTTGTTGTACAGTATGCTTTAGCATGCATTCATTAGATTTTCATGACAGGATCAGGGGAGGATCCTACTAATAATACGGTTATACTCACACTATGTATATGTAAACTATTTTTTAGGTCACTTGGAGCAGGTTAGAGATCAAGCTGGTTTCTACTAGCTTGGGGTTGTCGGAGCTGTTCATGATTTTGGTTGCTGCTATTTTTTTCTTTCTTTTGGGTACGTGCGGTTTTTCCCCTTTCAATTGTAGTTGTTTTACATTAAACTACATATGTGTACTTAGTATTTCTTCTATATTTTTTTCTGAGTAAGAGTTGTTTGGTGTATGTCTTATCTCTCTCTTTCTCATGTGTTATCTTAGAGGGCAGTGCCTTCTATTTGTTTTTTTACTATAACCTCGATGCTAGTCGCCAACCCAGGGCCTACTAGAGTCAGGACTCGGGGGTCACTATCTCTGTCCTCACATTACCAGCCCAAGAGGGGTAAAACATGTGGGGAGGGGTCATGACAGAGTGGTATTAGAGGTCTGGTTGATACATAGGATGGAGTTTGGTGTTAGGAACAGGTGATATTTCATGGGTTGGTAGGGAAACAGTTTCAGTCAAGTTTATAAGGTGATGTAAACACTGGATACCGGCTGAGACATAGGCATTTAGGGCCCCTCTAATCTGATGTGCGGAACTTTATGTTTACAATGGATACTAAACGAGGTGATACTAGTTGCAGGGTAGAGGCCTAAGAAAGGATCATGCATCATTCTTATTTCTTCTTGTGTTTGAATGGGTAGACCTTGGGATAGGTTAGTCTAAAATGAATAAAAGAAAGCAATTAATTAATTATTGTTGAGTATTCCATATTCTAGGTTTAGGATCCTAACTATTTATTATTTTATAGTTATGGCTCTAGGTCGATGTCCTTGTCAGGATCGCATGGACGATGTCTAGCAGGTCGAGCCAACAGATCGCTGCAGTGTAGAGGTAGAAGATGACGACACATTGAGGAGGACATCGTGAGAGTTTCAATGCTAGAGTTTGTAGAAGTACGAGGTCTCTATTTCAGATACAGTCACATAAGACTAGTTGGAGGAGGTCGAGATAGGCTTTAGATCGATCTGTGCTCGGAAGGAGCACTGGGTGTCCTTGGTTGTGACGATGCTGTGTGGAGTAGTGAGGCAGTGGTGGTTCTTGTTCCTCGAGGATCGTGAGGAGTCAGTGATGTCATGTTAGGAGTTCCGAGACTAGTTTAGAGTCGAGTTTCTTCCTTCAACAGTGAAGTCATCCAATCTCTAGGAGGTTCTTACCCTTAGACAGGGGAGCTCCAGTGTTCAAGAGTTTGGAATCTCTTTCAAGAACCTTTTACAATATGCTTCGGACCTTTATCCAGATGAGGAGGCCAGGGTGAGTCATTTCAAGGAGGCTTTGTGTCTAGAGATCCAGTGCTAGGTCACCCCATTTATGTAGAAGAAATATCTTGAGGTGATGGAATGGGAAGAGGTCATCGACAGGAAATTGGCCAGAACTGGATTTTCATGGGAGGGGATTCATCATGATTCTTCATGAAGAAGAGTTGTGGTTTGGAGTTCCCGGTTTTATAAGATGAAGAGTTTACGTTAGGCCGGGGGTAAGTCCCAGCCCTCCACATCTTATTTCTCCATGGGAAGCAGCTCTCAGGAATATTCCAAGGTATCATGCACTTGTTTTTGTTGTGGTGTTTGAGGTCATCAGTAGTGAGAGTTCCAGAACATTTAGAGCAGTCATCGTGCACTAGGTGTTCCATTCCAGGTTTCTTCATTGAGGCAGTTCGAGCTAAGGCAGCAGCAGCAGGTTACACCAGCTTTGGATCAGCAAAGGGTATATGGGGTAGGCATAGGACATCCCCATGATTCTTCCCATCCTTACAGAGTAGAGCACGAACATGGTGGTGGACATCATCCGAGTTCGAGAGGCCGTGGAGGAGGTTGTGGTCAGTTTCATGATTTAGCATTGCCAGCACCAGGGGAACCATACATCATTTTAGGTACCCTTTTCTTGTTTTCTACCTTCGTGTATTGATTGTTTGATTTAGAATTGAAACACTTCTTCATATCACCTACCCTTGTCCATGCTTTGGGACTTGAGTTAGAGAAGCTTCTACTGCCCTTGGCATTGACTACGCTAGTTGGAGGTCGATCTGACTTGTTTGAAGTATGTAGATATTATGAGGTAGTGATGGGGAAGCATCTCTCTTGGGGAGATTTCCTATGTTTACGGATACAACCATATGATTTCATCCTCTTTACGGATTGTTTGTATTCAGTGCAGGCTATAGTGGATTGCTTCAGAACGTAGGTTGTGTTGTTTGATGCAGATGGAGAGTCAGGGGTGTTTTTTTGAGAGTGATACCCTCAGATGGGTCAGACGTGTGTTCCATCCTTATCATCCATGATGGCTGAGCTAATACTGATTTATTCAAAGGTTTATTATTTTTCATTTCCTAGGGTCATAGAAGAGTACCCTGATGTCTTTCTAGAAGAGGTTGTATCATTACCCCCTCAACGAGAGATAAATTTTGTGATCGAGCTACAATTAGGAGCATCTCTCATCTCTATGTATCCATATAGGATGGCCCCTTCTGAGTTATGAGAGCTACGTATACATCTTGATGGTCTGTTACAGTGTGTTTTTGTTCATCTGACTGTCTCACCATGGGGTGCACCAGTTTGTTTCATGAAGAAGGCTAACGATAGTTTACCATTGTGTATCGATTATCATCGCTTAAATAAAGTGACAGTGAAGAATAACTATCCTATTACATGGATTGATGATTTATTCGATCAAAAAAATTGTTCAAGTTAGTTTACAAAGATCAAATTACAGTCAGGAGATCATCAGATGCGTGTGAATGATTAGGATATCCTGAAGATTGCTTTCTGTTGTCATCATGGGCATTATGAGTTCATTGTAATGTCTTTCGGTGTGATGCATGCTCCAGCTGTGTTCGTGGGATTGTTGAACGTGGTGTTCCGTGATTTCCTGGATAAGTTCTTGGTGGTATTAATCAACGATATCCTTGTGTAATCTATGTCTGATGAGAATCATGCAGAGCATCTACACGCTATTTTGGGGGTTCTTCATTAATATCAATTGTTCAAGAAGTTGTTGAAGTGTGAATTTGGGGATCGATAATCCCGTTTCTTTGGGAATATTGTGTCCCAGAATGGAGTATCTATAGATCCATATAAGATAGAAGAATTTGTGTCTTGGGAAGCCCCCAAGACAGTGGATGAGGGGCAAAGTCTCCTTGGTCGATCAGGGTACTACATGAGGTTCTTAGAAGATTTCTCTCGAGTTGTGACTCCTCTAACAGCATTGACCAAGAAGGTTCAGGCATTCATGTGGACCGATCAGTTTCATTCAGCATTCAAGTATCTAAAGGAGAAGTTAGTAAGTGGTCAAGTTCTTTGTATTCCACTATAAATAGTTCAGTTTGATGTTTTATGTGTTGCTTCACATATGGGGTAAGGTTGTGTTCTAATGCAGTAGAGATTAGTTGTTTCTTATGGGTCTTGGCAGTTGTGTCCCCATGAACGTATCTATACCACCCTTGATCTTGAGTTGAAATCAATGGTGTTTTCTCTTAAGTTGTAGAGACATTACCTCATTAGTGAGCGCTTTGTGATTTTCACTGATCATAAGATTCTAAGGTATGTTTTCTACCCATATGACATAAACATGCAACAACGTCAATGGATGGAGTTTCTATAGGAATACGACTTTGAAATATCGTATACCCCTGGAAAGGGGAATGTTGTAGCTGATGGGATGAGTAGGAAGTCAGGTAGTGATGCAGTGACTGAATCTGGTGATTCCTAGGGAGTTATGAAAGAACTTTCAGCATTACATCTCGATATGGGTGATGTTGGGGGAAGAGGATGTATTTTTCAGATGATGGTGCAATAATCTCAAGAGTAGCAAGTGGAAGAGTCCCAGTTTGTGGATCTTGAGGTGGAGGTCTGGAGAGACCGAGTTGTTTGTGGCGAGCCCCTGATTGTTGTTCTAAGGATGAATAACATTGAGTGTTATTTCATGAAAGGATATGTATTCCTTTGGCCTTTCATGAGATGGTTCTTAGAGGGTTCCATAGTTCACCTTTAGTGGTGCATCCTGGCATGACAATGATGTACTGAGCCATGAGGATTATGTTTTTGGTGTCCTGGGTTGCATCATGAATTTTCGGAGTTTGTGTCTCGATGCTTGGTCTACTTGAAGGTCAAGGCTAAGAAATGTGTCCCATGTGGTTTGTTCTAGCCATTAGATATTCCTCAGTGGAAGTGGGAGAACATAACAATGGACTTTGTTAAAGGTTTAACTCATTCACAGGGAGGACATGACGCAATTTGGGTGGTAGTTGATCATTTAACAAAATCATCCCACTTCATATTGATCAATGAGTCAAGCTCAGTGGACGTTTTGTCAATGCAGTATCTGGGGGTGGTGGTGAGACTTCATGGAGTACCACAGATGATCATTTCTGATAAATATCTTCATTTTACCTTTAAGGTGTAGAGAGGTCTCTAGAATGCTTTCATTTTTCATCTATTCCTTAGCAATTCATTTCATCCACATGTGGATGATCACATAGAGAGAACCATCCAGAATCATGAAGACATGTTGTGATCTTGTGTCCTAGATTTTGGAGGTTTGTGGATGAGACACTTACCCTTGGTGGAGTTCTCTTACTGTAATAGTTTTCACTCTACCCTTGGTATGGCTCCATTTGAATCCTTGTATGAACAACCTTTATGTTCTCCATTGTGCAGTACTGGGGTCGGAGAGTTAGCAATTCTCGGACCAGAAATAGTGCAGAATACAACATAGATGGTTTAGGTGATTCATGAGAGGATGGAGATAATGAAAGATCATCATAAATCATATTTAGATCAAAGGAGGAGACCCATATAATTTGATTTTGGGGATCATGTATTTCTGAAAGTGACTCCCCGTTGTGGGAAGCTAAGGTCTGGTCATGGGAGTAAGCTTTCTCCCTGGTTTGTTGGTCATTTCAAGGTTTTGGCTCATGGTGGAGTCATGGTGTATCATATAGTGCTTCCCCCATAGATGAGCCAGAAATATGATGTTTTCCACGTATCACAGCTCTTTCATTAACTTCAGGATGACTCATATGACATCGATTGGGTAGATATCGATGTTTATGATGATGCGACCTTCGAGGAGCGGCCGGTAGTGACCTAAGACTACAAAGATAAGGTGTTTCCCAAGTATTCTATTCCCTTGGTTTGTGTCTTGTGGCGACACAGTGGTGTAGAGGAGATTACCTTGGAATGTGAGTAATAGATACGTGCTCAGTACCCCTAAGTTTTTTCATGTTTAACTCTTTTCATGTTAAAAAAATGTTCTCTATGTGGTTGTAGACCTTTCATGTTTATGAGATGGATTTCTTTGGTTTCTTCTTATGTCATTCTCTCTTTTGAGAGGTATCTCAAAGGGTGTTTGTTCAGACCCCATTTTAGTTTCCCATTAGGTGCGTTTTGGATTCTCGAGGAAGAGAATGTTTTGGTAGGTATCAGATGTATTGGCCCGGAACTCTCTGGTAAATTTACATTGCTGAAATCTAGTGTTTGAGGTGTTCTAGGAGGTCAAGGTGACTCATCCCCAACACTTTTCCAAATTTTCATTTTTGTGAATAGTGTTTCCAAAATGGTGAGGTTCCAACTGCAACCTCTATTTCCTTTTCTAAATTTTGAGTTCATGAACAGTGTTTCCAGAATGGTGACGTTCCAACTATAGCCTCTATTTACATTGGAAAATTTTGAGTTCATGAAAGGTGTTTCCAGAACGGTGAGGTTCCAATAGCAGCCTCTATTTACTTTTCCAAATTTTGAGATCATGAACAGTGTTTCTAGAATGGTGAGGTTCTAACGGTAGCCTCTATTTCCTTTTCCAAATTTAGAGTTCATGAATAGTGTTTCTAGAATGGTGAGGTTCCAATGGTAGCCTCTATTTCCTTTTCCAAATTTCGAGTTCATGAACTGTGTTTCTAGAACGTTGAGGTTCTAACGGTAGCCTCTATTTCCTTTTCCAAATTTAGAGTTCATGAATAGTGTTTCTAGAATGGTGAGGTTCCATTGGTAGCCTCTATTTCCTTTTCTAAATTTCAAGTTCATGAACTGTTTTTCCATAACATTGAGGTTCTAACGGTAGCCTCTATTTCCTTTTCCAAATTTCATGTTTGGTGTACAGTGTTTTGATCATCCTATAGTTTTTCCCCTTTGATGATTCATTTGACATAAAATGCATTTAAAGAATCATTTTTAAGGACTATAAGGACTATTAAAAGTTTATAACTCCTATATTAATTTTTCCTAAGGCTCGGGATGATTTTACTTGGTCAAACTATGTGGCTTAATGTGATCTGCTTTTAATAGAGAATCCAACTTATCTTAAACCGCTACTCCATTAAATCTTCTAAATGGATGAGATATCTTTATCCCTTGTCCTTCCTCCTTGTTCTTGGGTGTGAGGTGCTCAAACATTTGTTTCCTTCTCATTGGATTTGTGTGGTCAAACATTCCTCCTTGGATTGGTTCCCCTTGAATTTCTTCTTGTTGTAAGTGCACCCTCTGTATTTGGTTCAACCAAGTAGTATCGATCGATCTTCGATATAAGGTATGATCTATCTTCATTGATTTGGGTTCATATCCTTTAGTTTCTCCGTTACGTTTTATGGAATGTTTTCTAAATGTTCCTAATAGACTTTTCTTGGGTGTTGACCGGTGTGGTGGTGTCTCTGCATCCTCAGGTGGATATAGTTGTCACAGGGGGAGGAGATCGTAATCCTTTTTGTGGATCATTCTCGTATAAAGAACATCAAGAACCATTTGAGGTAGGGGATTCGTTGCTTCTCTTTTCTTTTACGTGCAACTGTAGAGTAAGCATGTTTTATCCCACTAGATCAAAATACAATTGAAATATTAAATATTTGAATCGGATAAACCAATTGATATTGGTCATATGTTATTGTCTCTTAATTTTCTAGAAAGTGTGATATCAATGCATGCATTGTTATCTTTTCATTATTGATGTAAATTGGTAATGAATGCAAAGAATGAATTTATTGATAATTGTTTGGTTAAAGATAAAGAGGCATGTAAATGAATCTAGTTATTGTTATTGTAATTTGATGTTAATAAAATTAATGCAGTAAGAATGTTTAATCAATTTTTTATGACTTATTGTTTAGGTTTCCTGAAGTTGGAACCTACGAAAAACAAATCGATAAATTAAATTTGGATTAAAGAACTAGTTGTTTTTCCTTGTAGGGTTCTGAGATAGCCTCTTTCTTATTTAAGGGTCAAGATCTCAATTTATATGATGTTTGTTTTACTACTTCTTGGGTCGTGATGTGATCCTAGAAGGCTATTGTGATAAGTGGGGGTAGGGAGGCCTATTGGTTTTGAAAGTAGTTGATGCCTATAGTGGCGAGATGCATCGGTTAATGCATGTGGGTGTTGGGGAGGACATCAGAGAATATGAAACGGGTTAGATGTGAATGTTTGGATGCTTTTTGTTTCTTGTTGGTTTTTTATCTTCCATTATTTCCCCACTGATCAAGGAAGCTGGTTTTCTTACCCTCCTTCTAAAAGGGGCGAAGATGCGTGGGGTATACCACGTGCTTTCCATGTTTAGCTTCCTAAGGGAGCATGGGTCTACGCACTTTTTATAGGTAGAAAAGACTTGATGAGTAGTCTGTCTACTCACCATTTTGAGCCCTTTTGTGTTTAGTATCTTAGAATGTTTTTCTAGAATTCCTGAGAATAAGGGAAATTAATAATTTTGTTATTAAATGATTGAATAAATGATGTTAACCCATGGGGTTGAAGCTTGCTGGGATGCAATTATGAGGTTGCAATTTTAAAGGAATAGTGAACTTTGGTTGTGATGCTAATGAAATATAATGTGAAAACTGATAATGGTTAATTAATATTTAATGAATTAATAAATGTAAAGTGAAACTGATAAAAAGGGAATGAATTAATGTAAAAAATCTCTTTAAAATGGTTGTGTGCTTATAGGATACCTAGTTATATAAGTGGTAGTTTGGAGTCTGAGAGAAGTTAGATGCATTTGAATCTAAGACTAGGTTATGCCCATAGTGTGGTTGTGATCTATAGTATATTCTAAAGTGTTTTTGTTTCTATACGCTACTCCACCCCGTCAATTAGGGATACTGGCACCCTGGGGATTCTGAGACCTAGGGGTGTCTTCCCCAACATTCTGGTGGGAGATGGATGGTTGACTACCCCCTTTGGCCCTGCTCTCTTATCTTGGTAGTTACTTGTGCTGGTAGGAATAGTTGTTAATTTTCCCCATATATGTGTGTAGAGGGATGTAATAACTTGTGGTAATTCACACACATATATTTGGGATATATTTTCCTATGTTCTAATATAGGTGTAACGTGTATAGGTTGTGATGGCTTGAGGATCCTTACTCAGTGTTTGGGTTTTAATGGATTAAGGTGTAATTCATTGTCTATGATACACATTATGTGAGTTGTGGGGGCTCCTGGAAACTAGTTTGTTAGTTTTCCTAAATGGATGTGGTGGTTTTGTTGCACAGGATGCCTGTTGTGGTGCTTCGCCTAGGTGTCTGCGAGAAAGCCTTTTTGGAGAGAGATGCTTAGGGCGTGCGACGTTGGGGCAAAGCGGCAAACCAGTTAGGAAGTAGTAGTAGGGTACCCTTGATATTATTTATTATATTATATACTCTGGTATGTGATACATGGTTAGAGTATCCATGGTGAGTATGGGAACTTAGTATACCTTTTTAGGGGACGAGTTAGTTTCACTTGTTGTTCACTGTGCTTTAGAATGATTTCTTTACTTTTGCACGAGAGACTCCAGGGAGGATCATACTGAGTATATTTTTATACTAACCCTATGTATATATAAACTATTTTTTTGTTCACTTAGAGAAAGTTGGATATCATGATGGTTTCTACTAGCTTGGGGTTTCAGGAGTAGTTCTGGCTTGTGGTTTCTATTGTTTTTTCATTCTTTTGGGTACATGCAGTTTTTTCCCTTTCAGTTGTAGCTTTTTTGCATGACATTACATATGTGTTCTTGGGACATCTTTTATATTGTTGTCTAAGTTGAAGTTGGTTGGTTTATGTCTTATCTCTCTCTTTCTCATGTGTTCTATTAGAGGGTAAAGCCACTCATTTTTGTTTTTACTATACACTCTGTCATGACCCATCCTCGGGCCCGTGTCGTGACTACCCCAAACCCACCTTCCATAGGCCAGGGGCTGGTGACTAGCACCAAGGTGTAAATCCTGATAACTGGGATGGAATTGCCTTTTTAAAAGTAAACAAAACACCATAGAGTACAAGCGGAAGTAATAAACTAATTACAAAAGAAAGTGCTGACAAGTAAAAAGGGCCAGAATACAAACCCAACTGAAAAGTACAGCTACAATTGAAAGGACGTACAACAGAAATATCAAACAGCTGGAAGAATAGAAGCAGCTCCTGGGTCATCCACCTCAGATCCTACCTGAAGGGTAGGTACAGATAACGCATCTCCTGGATCGTCCACCACGGATCCTACCTGAAGGGTAGGTACAAATAGCCTCCACAACGCTCTCGCCCATCAACCTCCTCCGAGTATCGTCTCGTCGTGAAGCCCACCACCGGGTACCGTCCAATCCTCAAACACTCAGCCTCCGTCAGCACTTCCCGTCGTCTACAACCAACACAATAAGGTGCAGGCATATCCCGTGCAGGGGTGAGTATACGATACTCAGTAGGGACCCCGAGACCCTAAAGGTCTCCCTAAATCCAACAAGGATAACCACAAAGAAGGATCTCAACAGATAACCCTTACATAGATATAAGCTCATACTTATACAAAAGTTATCAAGTAACCCATCTCATTCATGAGGAAACAAAAAGGTTATGAAATCAACGGATAACAACTACCTAGGTATATACCCATACATATACCTAAGTTATCAAGTGACCCATCTCAATCATGAGGTAAACACAAAGTTCATAGTCTCAGCTCAAACCAGGATTTTCATTATCGAAACTGTAACTGCGGAAGAGCCCCGTCTCTGTCGAGTACAGTGATCCTGTCACGACTCCGAGGTACTGCTCACTAACCTAAGACTGCTGAGGTAATCCTCCTGTCGAGTATCGCGGGCCAGCCACCCAAACATAGTAGTGCTTCCCGCCGGGGTCTGCCACCCAAACACAGTAGTGCACCCCCCCTAATAGCCTATAGAGGTACTCCTTCTATAGAGTACCATGGGTCTGCCACCCAAACACAGTAGTTCTCCCCACCGTGGGTCTGCCACCCAAACACAGTAGTGCTCCCCACTGGGT
This sequence comes from Viscum album, assembly GCA_963277665.1. Lineage (NCBI taxonomy): Eukaryota > Viridiplantae > Streptophyta > Magnoliopsida > Santalales > Viscaceae > Viscum > Viscum album. Next base: position 479,363,480 of record OY728133.1, on the reverse strand, counting down.
TATACAAGTCACTCTGACTTGAGTCGGACAAGCAGTCTTCAGGTCTCAGCCAGCTACATGGTCTCCGTACTCTATACGCTCGTCTCCAGAAGGGTCCGCTCCACGAGCTACAGGTTGATACTCCAAGTATCACAAAGTCCCACTAAGAAGTATCTCAAGTACCACCACGTCATAGGGGTATCAACGCAACCTACAGCGCGTCAAATTGGACGCTCGGTCTATGAGTTATTAGCCTTTTCGTCCCAAGGGCCCGGATGGTTTCATGTGCGAACCAACCCGTCCATATCTCAACTATACCCCAAACTCTCATAGGGTATACTCATAGGGATTGTTTCTCAACAAGATCACCAACATCGCTGACGTTTCATCAAACGGACGTCCGGTCTGAATGTTATCACCTTTTCCGTTCTAGGGGCCTAGTTGGATTTCGGGTATAATCTAACCCAGCCACTATCCAACTACATACAAATCTCATGCTAAGTATGCCAAATGTTCCGTCTCATCAATATTAATCCAACCAAGTCGACATCACATCAATCGGACGTCCGGAGCTCAAGATATAAACGTTTCCGCTTCGTGGGCCCAGTTGGTTTCGGGTTCAAACCAACCCGGCCATACCCAACGTTCTCTGAAACCTTGACTGTAATATACTGAAACTACCGCCTCGATCCAAGTATCACATCGCAATATACGGTTCATCGATCGGAGGTCTGTAGCCCATGATATGGTTAAAAGTCAGTAAGTGGTCTGAAAATGGGGGGTTTGGGCCCGGTCCGACCCGGCCCAACCCCCCCTGGGTCGGCCCGAACCGAGTCGACCCGAACCAGGTCCAGGTCCGGCCCATTAGGGCGCGGCCTAGCCCAGCCAGCGCGGCCCAGCCCGGTGTGGCCGGTCCGTCAAGGGGCGGTTCGGCGCTGGCCGAGCGGGGTCTCCCCAGCGCTGGCCGAGCGAACGTGCAAGGGGGTGTTTCCCCCTTGACTGAAGCCATGGCCCTCGCGTGGGGGCCGCTCCCTGCCAGCGATGTGGCGTTGGCCGCCGCGTCTCCCTCAGTCCCACGCGGCCACGGGACTACCGCCTGCCACCGCGGTGGACCCTCCTTGCGGCCCGCTGGGCGACGCCGCCTCCTGGCGGATAGCCAGTGTCGGCCACCGCCTCCGGCCGCCATGCCAGCATGGCGCGCCGGCAGGCCCTTCCGGAGACCACCGGATGTGCTCCGGTTGTCCGTTTTGCCTGCGGTCTTCGCCAACGGTCCCCCCAGGACCGTCTCTTCACTAAGAAGTCTTCAAATTGACTTTGCATCCCTATTTTTTTTCGCCCGTCAATCCGTGCACAACGATCAACCAGCGGAGTCTTCGAATTGCCTCCCGGCCCCGACTCCGATCGTGGTTTCGTTCGGCCTTAATAGCGTGGCGTGACGGCGCCGCGCTTCTTCATCGCGTTCTTTCTTGTTTTCGCGTGGTGTCGTTGCACCGCGCCGCCTTTGTTCATGCCACAAAGAACACAACATCAAAGGGGGGAGGAGGATCGGTCGTGTTTTGGCGGTCCGACCTCCTCCCGTTAACTGATAACAGGAGGCCCGAATATTAAACGAAGGACACAAAGAACTAATTACAAAAAAAACCAAACCCCTACCTTTGATTCATCGGGGCGCACGTTCGTCGCAGGGGAAGATGATGACATCGTTCACCGCGCGCTTCCACATCTGAGTTCGTGCATCGGTGGGTTGATGATGAAAAGGGAGGAAAGAGTGTCTTTGGAGAAGCACCACGTCAGAAAAGGGGGCTCTGGGGAAGAAGGCCGAAGAAGGTCGGGGAAGAAGCATCGCCGACGTTTTTCGCATTCTTCGCTGGAGAAAGAAGTTCTCTCAAGCTCTCCACCAAAAGGTGCAAGAACGTGCCAAAATAATAGAATATAATCTATTATTGTTGGTGGTGTAAATTAAATAATTGGTCCCCACTTAATTAAGTTCACGATGGTTGGCATAATTCAAAATTCAAAAAGTGGAGAGGCTCCGCCAAATTAATTGTCCGAGTGGATGACATAATTAATTTGGGGAGTTTCGAGGGGGGTTTAGGGGCCCGGGTGGTCTCCACCTAATTAACAAGGATAAGGTCAATGAGTTTCCTCCCATTAAATGGGGGGTTTTGAGGAGGTTTTATTCACCTCCATTAATGGTGGAGTTAGAGTCCAAGAGGCTCTCCCTCATTAATGGGGGAGTTTTGGGAGATTTCCTCCCCTCCCATTAAATGAGGGGTTAAGTCCCGCATAGACCCCATGTCCTAACCTCTCGTGGGAGGTTATGCTGCTCGGGTGGTCCCCACCCTAATAATCCTCCCATGGGAGGTTAGGGTGTGGCGATCCCACCACCAACTCCCATGTGGAGCATTCAACCTACACTATCCACATGGAATGGGTTCAACTAAGATAAAATAATTTGTCACTTATTTTATTTTATTAATCCACGTGAAACCCAAAAACCAACTCTCAAACCCGATCATATGTCGTCGAGGTGAAAGTCCTCTAAAGCGAAAAACGGCGCTGCGAGTTCATCGGTGTCCTCAGATTTCGATTCGGAGCACCGGTTCAAAAGATAGAAAAATCCACTCATTTGTTCACTGAACCTACCCGAGCTAAACTTCGAAAAATGATTCAGGGCACACCGGGCCTCGGAATTAGGTTCTGTCAGAAACCGCGCACTCGAAAAATTCCAAAGAAAATAAGAAAAAAATTTCCTTCAAATTTCCGGGTCTTTACACACTTGGTGCTAGTCACCAACCTGGGGCCTAATGGAGGCGGGACTCGGGGGTCGCTATCTCCTTTTTCACATTGCCGACCTAGGAGGGGTAAACCTTGTGGGGAGGGGGTCAGGAAAGTTAAACTGTGGTTAGGTGCTCATGTTTTAGAATGTTTCCTATGTGATGCGTGATTTTTTATTACACCATGGATCTAGTAAAGTTATTGGTTTTGAAGATGAGTTCCTAAGGCGCTTCTGTTTGGATAGAACTAACATTAAGTTGGATTATTATTAGTGTTTTGGGGATTTTAACCTTGGCATATGTTAGATGTGAAACCCTTATAGGTTAAGCATTGAGTATCCTATATTATTGGTGAGAATGAAATGAACAGGAGTAGATTCAATCTAATTTTTTTGATTTAAGACCCACATTGCCATGAGTTAAGATGCTGTAGTCATTATAGAGTATCAAACCCAAGGTTTTTTATTAATTAAATGTAGTTTGTACAGGTTAATCATATATCTTATTGAATTTTGAATTGGTGAATATCTATGAGTGGGATAAGGACCAGTTTAAATTTAAGTGTTTCTTATGGGTGTGGTCAGATGAAGCCCTAATGAGAGATGAGGAGGATGTACTATATTATATGGATGATGCTATGAATGACGTGATGTCAGGGATTTAATTGATGATCATGTATTAGAAAAATTATCACACCTCCTTGGTAAGAGATTCTGTTGAGGTTACTCTCAAGGAGTGGTTTGATGGAAGATGAATGGTGGGGAGTAAACCATTAGCAATTATATTTTTCAACCTTTTTCATTGATGATACCTCAATGGATATCATGGGTGACATTTAAATAATTTATTAATGATGGATAAGTGAAGGTTCATGTTGGTTCATGTTGGTTCATGGGTATGAGCAGGATAACCATATACAGTCATCAAGTTTATTGATGGATAGAACGTGGGTTGTGGTGGTTGGATTTTGATTTCCATTAAAGATAAAGACACTCCTACGGTGGGGAGTGTCATGTTGATCATGGGTATGTGTACCTTTTATGGAAATTATTGTGAATACGAGAGATCATTTAGTGTATGGTCATGATGGAACTTAATGTTGGTGTGCTAGTATATTCAATTTTATTTGGAATACTCAGTGAATGCCTGATATGAATTTGAATGTAGTGGTGAATGGAGTTTGGGTATTAGTGTCAATATCAGGATGAATTTGAGATGATATGAGGGTGATTTAGATAAATGGTGTGTCATTTACCATTTAATTCCATGATAGAGGACATGGTTTGTTGAGAACATGACCATGTAATTACACCAAGGGTCTGGTACAGACTCTAGCATGGGTGTTTAGGACCATCACGTAATGTATCCGGGATTTAAGGAATTGTGATCAGGTAAATGGATATAATGTTAGTAGTTGAAGCTAATCAATTCAAGTAAAATTTGGTTCGAGGATGTCCACATATATTTTTAATGTGTGATTAGATAAATTGGATTGGAAACCCCATCAGCTGCTTTGTATTGAGTATGATAGGTTTAGGTGCATAGTGCACCTTAAATTTAAAGTTTCACTATCAAAACAAATGGGGAATTCAATAATTTATCATGGCCTCTTAGAATTGAATTTATTAATGAAGTAGCTTATTAGGTGTTATTAAAAAATCACCATGACTTATATAAAATGATAAACTCTGTGGTGGTGTGTTTTTAATAAAATATAGCCATTTTAGGGTGTAAAATTTAAGGGGAATTTGAAGAAAAAATGGTGGATGGTTTATTTTTAGAATCATGAATCTGAATAATATGCAATGTTTTTATGAATATTAATAGGCTTTCTAGACTTTGGATAATGTTTGGGTGGTGATTTAGAAGTTAAATTGAGCTCTGGAGGAAGGTAGGGTGGAAAGGGTTGTAGCCTATAGCCATTGGTCAGGACAATAGCATTGCAGGAATGCTGGGTCCATCAACTAAATGGTGGACCAATACAGGATAGTCAGTATCCCAATACAATTAATTTTATGGCTTTTAATATGGGTAAAATGACATTATTTCCCATGGGTTTTTAGAGGGTTAATCCCCTCATTCTCCCTTCCTCTTACTCACATGGATTAATGGTGTATGCTTCTCGTTCCTCCTTCTAACATTTTTAATTTAAAGAATTAATATATCATTTTCTTGTTGATTCATGGTGATTTCATCCCTCTGTTTGCCCCTTTTCCTCTTCTCCAAAATTATCTCAAATTTGTTTTATCTCTAGTTAGGGATTTGTTTTTTATTCCACTAGATCATGGTAGAATAGGCTGAATATGATGGTGACTACATTCTTATTAGTAAGAGAGAGTCCCATGGCAACGTATGAAACCCCATTATTTGTGATTCACTATAGTTATATTGTGCTTGAAATTTTATTATGGTTATCACTACAAATTAAATTAAACTGGGTGTTTTATTGGTGTTACTTCTTAATTATTTTTCTCAAAATGTTGTGAGGAGTACTTAGTGGACCTACCACATTCTCTTGGAAATGGTTTTGATCCACCAGGGTCAACCAGTGGGTCATCCAATATTTATGGATTTTTTAAATTAAATTATTTTATTGATTATAAATGATTATAATTAATTTTATTGAGTGATTTCCTATGATTAACGGTCATGAGGGAAGAAAATGGCTGGTTGATTATGGATTCTCCTTGGAAAAGTCTTGGAATGTGTAGTATATACACTTTAAAATGGGATAATTCTTCATATAAGGTAGGTAGTATTCTGCATAAGACATAAAGAAGTTGTGTTTTTTTATGGTGAATTTATTGTGTAGTATCTCCATTAAATCCATTGACCCATTCTAATTAATTAGGGGGATTTATTTAAGGTCAAATTTTAAATTAAATGGATCTACAAGGGAAATAATTAAATAAATTGATCAATTTATTAAATAAATTACCTTATACTATTGAACTTTTTTGGGGCCAAACTAGACCCTCACGAACTGGCTTGTTCTCCTTGTATGTTGATGGTTAAGGCCATGATTATTAACTATGTACCTTGATATATTAACCCCCTTAAGGGGGTTTTAAAAAAAATGTGAGATATGGAACTTAGTGGCCCAACATAAGATCCCCTTGGCCTCCTCCATGTGGGTGTGGGGTGTGACTTGAGATGTGCTTCCCGAGTAGGTCGTATAGGGACCTTAGAATACTTTTGAGACAATATTCTCATTTATATGGGGCGATGAGTGAGATTTTTGAGTGACAAGGGGTATTGAAATGGGTCATGAGCCAATCCGTTGGTCTAACATTAGAAAGGCTTGATATTTGAGGACAATAAGGTCCTGAAACAATCATGTCATGACTTTGAGGGACTAGTCAGTTCCTCGGTTTGATGAAGACTCTAGTAAGGGTGTGTGATGTTTTTTTGGATAAAAATTATATTGGGTGTCACCTTAGAACCCAAAAAACCTTAAAATACCCATGAGACCATGATATAATTGAAATTAATTGAATAATGATCAAAATTTTAATTTGAATAATTGGTTGAGGTAAATTTAAAAGATATGAGAAGCCCAAGGGATGGTAGATTCCCATCGCACTCATTGATTCATTCGGTAGACTAGGGAATCAGTTTCCCTTAGGTAATCAAGCTTGTTTATTTATTTATCTTACCCACCATATTCTGAGTAGAAAATGACCTCGAGTGGTCTTTTTATCTCTAGAGAATACAACCCTTGTAGAGTGTCCTATACTAAAGAAAAAAACTATGTAGGGTAGTCTATGAAACAAAATAAAACACCCCTTATGGGGTGGTCCGTGATGCTAAATGGAAACACCCCATGTATGGTAGTATATTTACTTATAATGGGGATTCCATGGATTAGGATATGGTATTATTGTGGTTCTAAGAAGAGGATATGTACTTCCATGTAATATTAGACAAGGTTTATAGGGTCTTCAGTAGGTATGGTCAAGTTTCCCACACTACTAGAGCTTAGTATATGGGAACCATTATATACTGGGATAAAGCATTCCTCATGTTATCATTCAAGGATTGAGAATTACCCATGTTGTTATATATATACTTGGGTGGATTAGTCCCTTGTTTAATTATCTATATCTAGGTTGAAATACCCCCTAGGTTGTTATATTGGTTGGCACAGTCATTATGATTTGTTCATAGATACTTCATCACTAGCTGAGGTGGGTGTAGTTAATCAGGGTCATGGACGATAGGATTAAATGTGTTTATATATTTATTTTCCTATAGTTATTTATTAATTATTCAGATTATATCATATGTCCATATTAATGAATTTATTGGAAATGCGCATAACAAAATTGGTCGAACCCTACTAAGTTTTGTAATCACACCCTTCTTGGGCAGTTATTTCACTTTGATATCTGAGGAGCTCTTACTTGTATGTAGGTTCAAGTTGGATTGAGGCCCAATATGTCTTGATCGATATAGATTAAATGGATGGGATTTAGATATTGGGAATAGTTTATACTCGAGGATTGTATTGGAGCATAAATTATTTTTATTTTGGACTTCATTTACTTCTTTATTTTATATTTGTATATGAGACTATCCAAATGGGTGATCAATATTGTATTCTAGCATGACTATTCAAGTATATACATATAATTTCAGTTATTATAGATAGTTCTTGTATATTTATTACTATTACATTGATGTGTTCTTATGGGTTATGTTTGGATGATTTATATGTAGTTACTCACTCTAATATAGGGGCTATAATTACCTCGCAGTACCACCATAGTCCCTCAATACTATTTGGAAGCCTTTGAAATATGAGAAGGTACTTCTGAGTTCATATATTTCCACCAATCTAGTTATTTTTCATAGTGATATGTCTTGGTATATTGCAGTCATAAACCAAGAAAACCATAAAACCTTGGTTTTGAAAATCACAGGTCTCTTTCAAAGTAAGGATCACACCCCAATCTTTTTAAAGATTTTATTTATTTCAAAATAGTTTTCCCCTATAAACATTTTGAAACATTTCTGAATTTTCAATTCTAAATTTATCATTCTTAAAAAAACACTCTAAGAGGGTAAAATTATTTAATAAATAAATTATCAACTAATTTTTAAAACTAAAACACGTTTTTGGATTTTAGAATGAGATCAACAACTTCAAAAATTATTTCCTAAAAACAAATATACTTTATATGAAACCCCCAAGGATTTGTTTTCTAAATTTTATGTGTGTTTTTCATTAAATCCATTTTTCACACATAGAAAACAGTTTCACAAAAATCACATAGGTGAAATCACCACAAAAACTCATCCAAAATCCAATCCACCCATAAAAAAATATCACAAGACCATACTTGACTCTTTTATCATTACAAAAATCAACCAAGGGGATACAAGAATTCATATATCCAATTAACAAGACCAAACTAGATGTCAAAATATTCTTTATATAGTCACATGGTTTCATATTCCATGTTCCAATCATGAAATAGTTCCTAAAACATTTCCAAAATGAAGTTCTTGGCCAATGTATGGTTTTTTAGACTATGAAATCCAACATTATGGCTCTAATTCCCTTTTTTCATTACAAAATTCCAATAATAACACCCAAGTCATCTCATACCATTAAAATGAGGATCAAAATACCACCATCATTAAAAAATCCAAAAAATAATATATATGGAATCATAATCCCAAATACTCATGGAAACTCAACTATCATCATAAAAGGTGGTGATAAAGACCTACTAAAAATTAAACTCTTGAGTCTGAATGAAAATAATAATCTCCATTCTACCATGACACACCTAAATAATAAAATATTTCATCAAGAACCTAGGACCTCTTAAAAACCTAAGAATTAATACAATTTTTAATAAACCAAATTTGTATAACATTCTACATTACCTGGCCTAGATAGCTACTAGGCTTGAAGGGAGTTCTCGGTCACCACTAGTTAGTAACCAGTTTATGGGTATCAATGAATGATACTTGGGAAGAATTTCACGCTTGTAATAACTAGATAAATAAGTAGGTATAAAATAATAAATAATCCAAATTAGGAATAATAGAAAGAAATAACTAATTAAACTCAAGGTAAATGAAACATCCACATATATAACAAGTCCAAAATAAAAATATTCAAAGTATAAATAAAAAACAGATAAAATAGATGATATAACCCTGATTAAAAAAACAACAACCCAAGATACCACTCGAAAATCTCTTTGTGACCTGCGATCTCACACTATAACCTAACCCATTCATCCTCAAAACATAAAAATAAAGAACAAATGGGATCAAATACTAGTAACCTAATATAAATTATAAGATCTTCATACACACAAACCGGTGTATATACAGGGTGTGAGATAAGAATTATCATAACCAAGACATGGTGTCACGCAACAGAATTGAATTCAAGGGGAAGAAAAAAAGGTGTACATATCAGGATCCCATAAATCATCATAAACTAGATCTAAGAATCATTGGACACCAACCAAGACTCAAGAAACATGATTTTTAACTTGGAGACTCGGAACACCAGGTTAGCCTAAAAGGACCAGTCAATGGCCTAGTTGACTTGTATAACTAATTGAGCTATATAATTCATCATTTAAGCATATATCTTCAATGGTCACATAATCCATCCAATTATAACTCATCTTATCTAACATGGAAACATTCTCTTATTGGAACTCAATATACATAGGTGATTTCACTCATCCATGTTTCATACTTAGTCTCCTCGGATTCTTAGGATATCAATAAAAAGTATATGAGAAAAATAAATGAATCACATGATCATCACATATATAAATATTTAAAATAAAAGAAAATAACCCTCTTCAAATCACTAATAACCTCATAATAAACAATCCATTTTTCATTCATGGATATGAATCAATAATAAACATCCCCCACTAGGCTGCATCAATAATGATAATAATAAAATCAAAAAGTCTCAACACTAAGGGAAACCATAATTTTAAGTAAGTTTATTTATAATGTGAAAATTGGGCCTTAAAAAACATTCCCAGTATGCCAATAATTTTCACATCATTTAAAAAATCATCCATTTAATAATTACATAAAAAACACTTGGAAAACTACACATTCATTTGAAAATATTTCAAAATTGAATCAACACCCAAAAGGACTCAAAATAATTGAAACAAGGTCTAATCACACCATTTTTTTTAATATTTATTTTAAATAACACACACATCTTTTCAAAATCAATTGGAGTCAAACACCCCTTTTATATCTTAAAATTTCTTTAAAATATCCACTTAAGAATTTTCACATACACTTTTCATGAGACAACTCCATGAAATGTTCGAAACCCCATAAAAACCCACATAAAACCAATCATTGGTATAATATATAAGTACACATTTTAAAGGAATTAATTATAAAACATCAGATCATTTGATAACATTTAATATAATGGAATAGCATAAAAACACTCAATTCGGTTCAAGCAAGGAAAAAGATTCAATAACTATCTCTTATTGGTGAATGCCTGACCAAGAATTAATATTCTCATAATGAACCCTAAACATAAAAACCCCAATTTTTAGACCCATCCTAACCCCTAAAATTAATCCACATAATTATTAGGGTTCAAGAAATAAATAAACTTGAGGGATAAGGGTGAAGGAAGAATAGGGGAAGAACTAATAGGGGGCTTCCTTTAGAAAATAACATAAAATAGAGAGAGAGAAGGATTAAAATAAAATTTCAAGAGAGAGTAGGTTCTCCCCATGAACACCCAAGGTTTGAATATTGATAGGGGAAATAAAGTAGTCCAAAACACTAAAAACATATATGGGAGAAACCAAAATTTTGGTTTTTAACAAAACTAGGTAGCTCGCATGGGTAGGATGTATAGTTTAGTAAATGGTGTAGCTCACACTATAAAATATTAGTAAACCTTAATTGTTTGGATACATAATTCAAAAAACCATGCACCAAAACTTAAAACCCCACTATTTAAAACTATATCACTATCAAATTACAACCCATGTGTTTTTTCCTAACCATGTATAAGCCAAGTACCAAAACCCCAATCCCAAACGGGCTCACATGATTAGCATTATAAATTGAAACTTTTGTCCCAAAAATATATTACCCATAGATACTAATTTTTTTATATCAAAATAAACTATAAATCCTCTTGTTTATGAATTCATTCATGTTTTCCCCTAGCCCATTCAGACTAACCAAGAAATATAAGAAAACTTCCAAAAAATTCAAAGTTTCAAGCCCAAAAATTAAAAAACAAAAAATACCCAAAAATAAAAAAAATAAACAAAAAATACCTAAGGGTGTCACAATTCCAATTTAAAATATCTGAAAAACAATATTCTTTAGAAACTTCATAGCACCAGTCCATAATACTCCCAACATCCCTCTTTCAACATATTAAATACAAACACAATCATCTTAGATAAATCCTAACTTTCTAAGACTTTAACCATCAAACCTAAGAGAAAATAAACTATTTTTTTATAGGATTTCTCCATTTCATGTATATTTATAGTAACAATTCATCTAATCCTTTTAGATAATTAGGAAAGTGATAATCCATGACCAGTAAAGAAATAACTAAGTATCCCAACATTAGAATCTCCATGTTGGGAGTGTAAATCTTGTTTCATGTTATAATTCAATAAAATAAAAGGAAATAATTTGTAAAATATATTATTCATTATGGTTCAAGAAGGTATATTATATGACTCTAAAAAGGGGTAGGTTGATCGTGAAATCATATCATTTGATGTGTTTTTGAACCATAAATGGAATAGTTTTTTTAGAAGTTACAATAGTTGGGTATTGGATTAGAACTAACTAGTTTCCATAGTGGTTCATTTATGAATTTTGGATAGTGGTCCAAATAGTTGACTATTTTGAACATTCTATAAGTGGTACCACATGTAAATTTTTATATAGGGGTTTAAAAGATTACTTATAATTCGTGATCTAATTTTATGACTTATAAAATGTTGTTTGAATTCTTATATACTCTAATTGTAATGTAAAAGGATGTAGTTAATCTACTATAGATGCAGGTATTGAATCTAAACCATGTAAACATGTGTTTATTTTCCATTATTATTTTTTACTTGGATTTTTGTGATTTATTAGTTTGTTCGTGTGTGTGTTTGTGAAGTCAAGAAGGTGGAATGTGTAGGGTGTGTGGTATTATTATAATATGGTAAACTAAGATTGTGGGAGAAATTCTAGTTAAGTATGTTCCAAATTATATGTTCTATTTGTGGCGATTATGATATATAACTTCGTGAAATTTTATGGTGAAAGTTTCCCAATAATTGGTATCAATACAGGTGATTGTTTCAACTCACTCATCATCACACTCAAATGTATCTTAGGTAACTCTCACTCTCTTTTATTGATAATATTTTTTATTTAAATTTCATTTTACTATAATAAAAATGTTTAGTGTCAAATAATTTTATAGTAAATGTATAAATGTTTTATGGAATGGAATTTGGTTTATATTGAATACAGATGGAGGACTATCTCATTCAAAAGGACATAGATGTTCTATTGATGGGAATCGAGCTAGAGAAGATAGATTTGGTATAATGGGAATGTTTTTATAGGAAAAACCTTGGGATAGTGAGGATTTAATTTTCACTAAATGTCAAATTTAACATAGATGGGGTAAAGGTCGTGATAGAGTTGATAAAAGACTTGAAAGACATATATGAGAAATATGAAAAACATAAAAAAGTGTACATGATTTGAAAAATTTTAAACATTAGTCTATCAAATGGTAGACCTAAATAAGATAATATTAATGGATTTAACATGATCCTAGAGTAGTGTAAATTATTGAAGGTTTTGTTTTTGGAAGATTTTTTGGTGCTTCTACTACAATCAATGTTGTGAGAGTCATGGGATGTTATGGTAATGGTAGTTAAAAATTAATTTGGACAAATGAATTTGTGTTTATGGATGTGGGGAACCTAATAATGAATTATGAACTCATATTAAGGGATCTATAAAAAATTTCATAATCATAATATATATTAAATGAAGTGTATAGTCATCCTAATGGAGAAGTATGATGGAATAATTGATTGATAGGCCTTAAGACAGTATTAAAGGTAGATTTTTTAGTCATATACCTATTTGTTTTTATTTTGGTAAAATATGATATTTCAATAATTATTAATGAAATTATAAGGTGAAATCCATATGGTAAGCTTCCAAAAGTTCATATTCCATGATTATAGTGAATGGTGGAAGAAACGTTTTTCACGGTGTTAACATCCTAGTGGAGTCTTGGTTGATTGACTATGGAGAATTATTCCACTCAATGGAAGAGAACTGATTCATGGTGAATAACATGGATATAAAATTTGACAATGTACACTTGATAGATAATAAATCTCTAAAAATCTTGGGTAAATGTGATATCAATATCTGAATAAAGAATGGAGGTTTCTTAAATATGATAACGGTGATACACATCTTAATACTATGGAAGACTTAATTTTCATAGGATAACTTGAAAAGAAATACTATTGATCTAGTTTTTTCAAATGATTTTAAAAGGTGAATTGAATAACCATGGTAATATCATAAAAAGTAAAGGATGTGACTCATTATATGATCAGAATATTAGATATAGAATTAATTTTTGGAGGAATAATATCCAAAAGACCATATTTGTGGAATTATTGGCTCATATATCTTAGTGAGAAGAACATGAAGGTTCTAACATGAAAAATGAAAGTTGAAAATCAATTACACTAAGTTCATAAGTTTTTAGAATTGATTTTTTTTGGAAATAGAAAAGGATTACATTCAACTTTAACTGATTTAATTATAGATCCTATAAGTTTAACTAGTTCACTCAGTGTTTAGGGGTCTACCAGAGACTAATTACATTGTGGGGTACTTTACATTTTGATTTTCATTTATTATTAGATAATGAAAGTATGGGTTTTTTTTATAATGTATAATTCATATTTCTTCGAAAAAAAACCATTTAACTGAAGGCTATGGTTGATAGGGAAACAGGTGAGAAGGTAAAATATTGAAGAACTGATAATGGTAGAGAGTATAATAGAAAGAAATTTTGAACCTTCTTTCATAAAATATGGATCGGGGTGGAGAAACTTATACCCAATACACCATATTAAAAAATTGTAGTAGAGTGAATGAAATGAATGTTAATAGATATATCACAAAACATTCAAGTGAAATCAAGAATTATAAAAGTATTTTGGGTGGAATTAGTGAATATAAAATCATACATGGTTAATAGAATTTTATCTATTTAACAACCCATATCTTTATTTCACATTAATACTTGATTTATTACATAATATTAAAGATAATAAAACCTGTAAGATATATAATTCTAGTGTTTTGGGAATTTTTTCATATCATAACATCATGAACATGGGATACAACAACATTATTGAAAACTTCCCTAACATGCTTCTAAAATTCCATGTATTTTAAAACAACATGGGATAACATGGAAAAATACATAAGTAATGGGTGAGATATAAATCCCATTATGTCAATAATAATGGAATCATGTAATACATGTCATAAAATAGTTATATCAATATTTAATAAAAGTAACATGAATAAGAAGGCATGATATATAATGATAATCATAACATGGGAAATGTGGAAACATCGTAAAACACTGCATCATAATCAAAGGTAAATAATAACTGATAACATATCATTATGTAAAAATTCCCATAAAGAAATGAAGTTCAATTTCTTTACAAACATGAAATCTCATTAGACAAAACATTACCCAATTCATTGGAGCGCTATATAATTTTGGGTGCACCTGTCACATTCATTTCATTATCATGCTTAAGTTTCCACATAGATCATAATATATGAAATAATTTATCATAACGTTTTATTACATTAACATGGATTAGGGAATAAATATATGTATGTTACAAGTAAAATATTTATATGTGAATAAACGTGAACACCCTTTATAGGAAATGGGTATGGTATTCACTACACAATTATTTTTGCATGGAAAACTCAGGGTGAAATTTTGACAGCACAACGTCATCACTTAAAAAATAACAAATTTGGTTGATGAAATAAAAAGTGGTATATAAAGATTTTTAAATAAATTTTTAAGTAATATAAACATGTAAATACATTTAACAACATTAGGTATTGGAAATGTAGGGCATAATATAATAAAACATTTGAATAAAGAAGAGTAGGTAAGGATCCGTTACTTGAGTGTGCGACACTAATTGCTTGGGAGGAGATTCTTGAGAGCTTGGGGGAACCTTGGGAGGACTCTATAGATGGTATGGGAGATTAATAAAGTGAACCAAAGAGTTTTAGTGAATATAAATGGGATCCTGGGTTGGTTTATATAGGAAGTGAGTGGGGGTTTTTTTATTATTTCACAAACATAGTTTTTTGACTCTATATAATAAAATATCCAAAACCAAAAACCATTCCATGATTTTTGCCCATGGTTTATGAAAAATTTGATTGGTTTCCATTATTTTATAAGTTAATGGTCCAAACTTAAAAAATTAATACCCTTTATTATGTATAGGTGATTCAAACTCTTAAAGAAATAATTATAAAACCATAAAATATATAATAAGTTTTGAAGGATTCATAATAGATTTGTAAAATAAATAAAATATAATAATAATATAATTATTTTAAATATAAAACATATATGTTATTATTGATACCTTTTATATTATTTTTTACATAAATTTTGGGTCATTATGATGTCATAATACAAAAAGTATATTTATACGACATTTATTTTGTACTCGAAAATTATAATGTCCTGAAAAATTATGAAAAATTCACCATTGGTTAATATAAAAATTATGATTCCAAAAAAAATATTAATTTTATCTAAAAAAATTATAAATATTTTAATTTTCACTTTTAAAATAAAATTTACATTTATTAAGAAATGTTCATTTTTTTTTACAATAACAGTTTTTGAACCCTTATAAAAATTACATTTGATTTCATATAAATTATATTATAATATGTATTTAGTAAAAATTATTTAATAATAATATTTTAATAAAATATTATTTATTTTTAAAATCCATTAATTCAACAAAATAATTTCCATAATTGAATTTGAATATAACTCAAAAATACAATTTGTGTTTTATTGTATCAAAATAATAATCATTTATAAAGTAAAAATAATAGGATGAAAATATATCCATTATTCTATTAAAAATAATTTAAATAATATAATCACTAGGGTCTATATACATATCCATTTAATACACCTGAAAAATCTCTAAGAGTGATGTGTTTGATGGTGAGACTTTCATGGGGTGGTTCAGCATACATTGTTTGGACCCTGATTTCGATGATCTTTAACTTCTCCCATAAATGATTTTTATAATTCTTAAGCTGTTTGATCTAATCTTGGTATAGGTTGAGAGATAATCCAAAGGATACTATCTCCCTAAGAATCTCTAGTAAATGGGTTTTATAGGGTATGATTATATTTGTTTAGGTCATCACTTCCTTTGTCTATGTCAATTGGATTTATTAAAACCCTATATTTATACTAATCATATGATCACTATTAAAATACTATATTATAAATGGTAATGATGATTAATTTTTTTTAAATTTTATAATATGTAATAACACAAAAGGAATTCATGTGTTTTCTATAACTATATTACATAATAACACATTTAATTAAATCCTAAGTGGAATTTTATTTTTAATAGTTCAAGTAGTTACAATATTCCATCCTTAATAAATTATTCCCTCTAAATATTAATTTTCCATTCTTAAATAGATGAGGGTAACTCTATTTATTCACCTCCTATAGTTATCCCATCGCTTCTTAGAAATTTTTATTTCTACACAACATTTTGACCAGGTATATTATCTTGTTCAATAGAACATTGTCTCTATGTTATAAGATCTTAAGAGGATTATCTTCATAGGGAAGTTCATTATCCAATACTATCAACTCTGGATTGAGTACATGTGATAGGTATAGTATATACTTTTTCAAGAGGGATACATGGAATAAATCATGTACTTGAGATACGTTATGTTATAGTTCTAGTTAGTAGGCCACTACTCTGATGCGATCAAGGATATCAAAGGGGTAGATGTATCTTTGAATAATCTTTTCCATCGTTCTAAATATTATCAATTTATTCCTTGGAGATATGCATAGGAATACAATTTATCTAACATAAAACCCTAGTTCTCATTGATGATTTTCATCATAGATCTTTTGTCGACAATGAGGATCCTTGATGTGCTACTAAATAGTCTTAACCTTTTCCACCATTTCAGGACTTAGTAGTTTTTTCCCCAACTTAATCCTAACATGAAGGTGTTCTGAACCTATTCTTATAAAGGTATTTGTAGGGATCCAGTTGGATGCTTAAGTGGAAATTGTTTTTTTGTAAAAGAACTCGACCAGATGAAGATGTTGGTCCTATACTTCTTTGAAGTTAATTGAGTATTATCTCAACATTTCCTCAGGTGTTTGGATAGTCCACTAAGTTTTTATATCTTTTTGAGGATGATAGGTCATGCTAAAGTTCAGCTCAGTTTTTATATCATGTTGGAGAATTTTCTAAAACTTAGAGTTGAATATAGGATCTTGATAAGATACAATTGATTGTGGATCTCCATGTAGCCTTACCAATTCTCTACTATATATCTGTGCAAGTTTATCTAGTGAGAAGTCCTCTTGAATTGTGATAAAGTGAGTTGTCTTTGTAAGAGGATCCAAAACAACGCATATAGCATTGTTTCCCCTTATTTTTTCTGGAAGATTGATGATAGAGTCCATGGGGATGTTTTCCCATTTTTATGTTGGTATGGGTAATGGTTGCATCATCCCCTTACACTTCTTCCATTCATCCTTCACTTGCTAATATAATAACATATTTGATGTATATTCACGGATATCCCACTTCATATTTTCCAAAAATATTTATCTCAGAGATCTCAATAAATCTTTCTTCTCTCTAGGATAATGGAGAATGTAAAATTATGTGTCTCATCCAATGGTTCCTTATTTAACTCGAGATTTGAAGGTATACATTGTCCTGATCCAAAACTCACAACTCTTTATGCATTAACATTTGACTATGATGATTTATCTTTTCTTATAGTTTCCACTTTATTCTAAATTTCCAAATCATCCAGTTGATCATCTTTTGACCTCTCTAAAATGGATGGATGAGAAATAATTTTGAAAGTATTTATGATTTTCCTTCCTTTATGATTATCTTGTCCATCCTTTTAAAATATAAGAAGATCAGATCCCACTAATTTCTTATAAATGATTAAATTTATTGATCATTTCTACTTAGAGCATTCACCTCTTTATTCGACTTACTAGGATGGTCATGGATTTATCAGTTATAGTCCTTGATTAGCTCTAACCATCTTCATTGGAACATATTCATCTCCTTCTATGTGAATATATAATTGATCCTTTTCTAATCCATATATATTTCACACTTCTCCCCAAAGAGATAATGCATCCTTATTTTCAAAGAAAATATCGTTGCATCCAAATATAGATAATGTTTTGGGTACTTTTTTCATGAACTTTCTACTGCCTTGAAGCATAGGCTATGACTTGGTCATACTGCATTGACAAACTTCCCAAAATGTTTTTTTAAGCATTGTTAAATACTGTGAACATTTATCCACTTCTAGGTAGTGTGAGTATATGGGAAGTGATAAGACTCTTTTCAACTTTATAAATATATCTTCATATTCATCATTCAATGAAAACATGAATCCCTTTTGATTTATATTGGTTAGATGGTTTGTAAATCAGAAGAAATTTATAACAAATCAATGATAATACCTATCGAACCTATGGAAACAACTAATATCTTTTATAGATGTTGACCCCATACATCCTTCAATTGCTTCTATATTTGAACATTCCAGAGATACCCCATTTATTATGATGATATACCCCAATAATGAGACTTTATTCTTCCAGAACTCACATTTAATGTACTTGGCATAAGTATTCTCCTTTCATAAGGTCTTTAGAATATTTCTAAGATTTTATTCATGCTCCTCTTTAGTTTTGTAAAATATTATAATATAATCTATAAATAAAACTAAAAAATTGTTGAGGAAATATCTAATGACTTTATTCATCAATTACATAAATATTTATGGAGCATTAGTGAGTCTGAATAGAATTATAATGAACTCATAGATAATGTTCCTTATAGGAAAAATAGTGTATGGGATATCCTCCTTCTTCACCCCAACATGATAATATCCTAACTATAAATCCAATTTTTATAAGTATTGTGCTCCACATAGTTGATCGAACAATCCACCAATTCACGGAAGAGGATACTTTTTCTTTGTCATGATCTTGTTGAAATCATAATAATCAATGCAAAGAAACATTGACTCATCCTTCTTCTTGATGAAGTTGAAAGGTTCACCCCAGAGTGAAGAAATTGGGCATATGCACCCTTTATCTAGATTCTTCTATATTTATTTCTTCAACTCTTAAAGTTCCACATAATCCATTCTATATTGATTATTAGATAATGTATACACCCTAGGTATAATATTTATTGAAAATTAAACCTCTCAACTAGAAGTAAAACTGGGAAAATCCTCATGAAACACATTAGTGTATTCCCTCACAATAGGCATGTCTTATAGGATGGTTCTTTCTTTAGAATCAATAATTTAAGCTAGATAGTCTTTCTTGTTGGAAAAAAATATCCATTGTTGAGATGTTGGTTATAAAGAATATTCCTCCACCTCATTTCACTTGTACATGATAAGGGGTCTATTTTTAATATAGATAGTGATTTCCTTCCTATGGAAATTTATGTGGGATCTATATTGGGAAATTCAATCCATACCCAAAATTACATAAAATTCCACCAAATGGAGTATGACAAGGTTAGTTGGGATGTTAAGTCCAAAAATACTGATAGGTTAGGAATTATATACTTGGGATGCAATAATTTCCTAATTTTCCATTTTCACTGACAGATCTACTTCCATGCTTTCACTGCTGGAAAAATCACTTATACCCACTATAAGGACCTAACCATGATTTACTGGAGTTAGTGCCTTATTTATTTATGTTGGCATATAAACAAGTAATATTCATCCTAAATGATATATTATTTTAATAGCATTGGAAAAAAGATACATACATAAGTTCATCATTACAACTTGAAAATAAATACAACATATAAGTCTTATTTGGAACATCCACAACTATACATTTTAGCCCTACAGGTCATTCATAATAAATTTCTTCATGTCTTGATAAAATGAAACATAAAAAAGGGGTGAGATAAAATCCTCAGTAATGGTAAGAAATACAGTGGAAGATATCATAAATATAAACATTAGGCATTGTGAATAACTAAAAACACATGCCTTTAAAAATGAACTTGAACACATTATGGCAGGAATAACAGCTGAATAAATATTTCCATAACAAAGAATGAACATGGGTATTCTAATGGTAGAATAACCACATGAACTATCAATATTATTTTCATAATCATGGAATTCATAATGCAGGACATCATAACAATATCGGCAATCCCTCACGCCAAGACCATAAATAATAATTTTGTCAAGGGCTTATGCCAAGACTGTGGATTGTCTCATCAGATCTACTGATGCACCAAGGGGATATGGAAGGCCCCACCAAAAACTTAATATTTACAATTAATTATTAATATAAATGTGGATAAACATAAACAACATATACATTAATATTGAAAAAATGAAATGAAATGTATATAACTTTCCCCTAACATTAATCATAAACACTAACCATTTAGAGTAAATTAGTGAATGGTTTTAAGATTGCACATACAGAAAAAACTAATCATAACACATTAAATAAAATATGGTAGATGATAACATAAAATATTAATCCCAATAATAAATAATAATCAATAAGAGTGTTGAAATATATGAAGATACTCTTATAAAATCTTCGAGTTATTCTTGGGTTAAATACTCTTTTACTTTAAAAAGAAGAGTTCTTTTAGAAAAATATTTATATAAAACCATAAGTGAAGTAAGATAGTATTTTCATAATAAAATAATTTATTTTATAAATATAATGGTTTCCAAAAACATATTATAGAGTTCCCTAGAAAATAGGTAAGAATTTGAGAAATTCCGTTGAAACAGGATTGTTTATCTGGAAGGATTTTTGAATGATTATTTTAAAACATATAACTCCCCATAAATAAAAGTTGGATTCTAGTTGGTACATATATATTGTACATTATAAAATAAGATATGATGATTAAATATAAATAAATAAAAATTTAATTGAGGTATGTAGATAATAAGAGTAACCCGAATGAAAATGGAGGTTTGGTTAGAAAACCCTTACCTTAAGTCTGAATGTTCCTCTCTTGACCTTATAGTCCTAGAATATAAAATTAGACTCATTAATAACTTAATTAATAACCTATTATAATTTTATTTATTTTATCATAATTTTATAACTCTTTTATTTCCTTATTGATAAGTAATAATATGAATTCTGTTATTTTGGAGTGTTCATTTTCTTGATTTTCATAATCAGTTCACTTTTTTTTAAATAATGGAGTTCATTTGGAATTGATGTAAATCTCCAAAATATAATTTAAACATTATTTATGAACATAAATAGTTTTTAAGGGTTATTTATATCATTTTGTCACATGGAATGAGGATGAATCATTAGATGAAATAGTAATGACAATCACTTAGATTATTTTAGCGGTATTTCCATTATTAGGAACTAGTTTGGTCATATGATTTAATATTATTTACATATACTAGTTCCTGGATATTAACAAGGTTATAATACATATATTATAGTCTATATCAACCGTAAAAATGGTTTCATGACCTTTAATTAAGGATAAATTATAGAACGAAACTTTTTCATCCATGAAGGTTGTAAATTTGATCCTCGTGAATGATGATTTCATTTCTAAGAGAGAGAGAGAGAGTAAGAATATTGATAATTTTTATTACATTACCATGGTATAATTCCATTATATACATGATACTATATTTATATGGATAAATTCTATAGATTATTTTAGGATATAATATAAAAAATATAAATTGAAATGAAACCAAATGAGAAAAAAAAGATGTTTTACCTCTTGAAATAACCTCCTTGAGAACTTCCTTAAGGGAAGGGGTTTTAGTCTTTTGGAAATACCAAGAGCTCAAGGACATGGGGAGTTACTATGTAAAGGTATTTGGGAATAACCTAGACATGTAAAAAGGCTTGAGAGGAGTGAAGAGAATAGGCAGTGAGGGGGGTTTTATAGTGGAGGAGAGGAGGAAATTTGGAATATTTATTCATTATTTTATTAATTTCATCAAGACAACTGATAGTGTGGATTCATTTAACCCATAAGAGTAATAAGTGCTTGTGAGTTAGAAACTAGATGTATTACATTATCCTTACATCACTTATGACCCAATAAATCATGTATTTAGCATTTGTTGTAAATTATCGTATTTTACTATTCACCTAAAATTCAAGTAATTTAGAAAAATACAAAAAATTTACCCCAAAATTTTTTTTATGTATATAATTAAAAAAATAAATCCATTTTTTGAAAATAATTTTCTATATATTTTTAATTTAATTTTTAAATAAACTCATAATTTATTCCAAAAAATAACTTTAAAACTATAACTCATTTTATAACACCTTGAGAAATTAATCAAGGTCCCATTAAATTATATTATAACCATAAGACAATAAAGTTAAAATTTATGATTAAATTTTATGAAAATATATTTCCATTTTAAATTATTAAGTTAATCAGAAAATTATAATTAAAATATTTACAATATACAAAAATACTAATACTTATACTTTGATTATTTTTTCACTTATAAGATGTCTAAATTGTCTTTATACACTCATGGGTAAAGTGTATATTTTTTGGAAAATTTACTATTAATTAATCTTCATTAATATTCATTATTATTCTTAGTGGTATACTACTATTCATAAGGGTATGTTACAATTCATCAAAAACTAAGTTTATCTTATCAGACTCTAAATATCCTACTGAATGAAGTAGTGTATGTTAGGTTTTTGAAATTCAAATCCCTGAGGTGGTAAAATATTGTTTATTGGCTAGGTTATAATAATGTGTTGTTTTTTAGAGACTTATTGTTTCATGAATTCAATGTTAAATTAATTTTCAATATCATGGGGTATTATATTTTTTCCTCTATACAAAAATTCATCCTTGAAATTGCCAGAATGTAACCTCACAAAACGATTTGGGTAGTTCTTCATCCAAAGATCTTTAGGATCCCATGTCACCTTTTCAATTTTATTATTTTTCCAATGTAACTTTACCAATAGAGTGGTCTAATTCCTCAACAATTTTTATTTAGTGTCCAAAATCCAAATAGGCTCTTTAGAGTAAGATAGATCATGTTCCAATTCTATACATTCATAAGTGAGGACATGTGTTGGGTCTAGCTTTGACTTTCTTAGTAATGAGACATGGAATACATAGCATACTTTAGACAGGCTAGATGGCATAGCCAAACGATATGCAATAGCACCAATTCTCTCCAAAATTTCAAAAGGGCCTATGTACCTAGGGTTCAGTTTCCCTTTCTTCTCAAATCTTATAATACCCTTACAATGATATACTCTTAAGAAAACATTATCTCCCACTTGAAATTACAAATCCTTACTTCAATTACCAGCATAGTTTTTTTCCTAATTTTAGATGCTTTTATATGGCCTTGAATAGATTTTACCTTTATTTTTGTTTCCTCCACAAGCTCTGATCCCACTAGCTTCCTTTCACCAACTTCATCCTAACATGTCGGTGTACGACATCTCTTTTTTTTACAATGCTTTATATGGTTCCATTTGAATACAGGAATGGAAACTATTATTGTAGGAAAACTCTGCCAAGGTTAAATACTAATCCGACATACCATGGAAGTTGATCAATCATGATATCAACATGTCTTCTATATTTCGGACCATCCTTTTTTATATCCTGTCAGTTTGAGGATGATAAGAAATACTCAAACGAATATCAATATCCAAATATTTCTAAAGAATTTTCCAAAATTTCGATGTGAATCAAGGATTGCGGTCAAACACTACTGAAATAGGTGCTCCATTAAGTCTCTCAACTTCATTAATATAGAGTTGTGTAGGGTTTTCCAATGGAAAATCTTCCCTTATAGCATAGAAATGTAAAGACTTTGTTTGTCGATCAACAATTACCCATACCACATCATTCTTCCTTTGAGTTTTGGGTAATAAAGTAATTAAATCCATGGTGATTTAATCCCATTTCCATGTAGGAATAGGTATAGGTTGCATGACTCTTCTTTGATGTTGTCGTTCAGCATTAACTTTTTGACAGAATAAACATCTTGATACATAATCATAAATTCATGGTTCATGTTCTCCCACTAGAAATGTTCCATGAAATCTCTATACATTTTAGTGAAACTACGGTCGATAGAGAAATTTGAGAAATGATCATCATCAAATAACTCCATTTTCAGCTCCGGTATAGAGGGAACACATAGCCTCTTCAAAAAAATTAGAATTCCATCTTCACACACGAAGTTATTCAACTTCCCATAATTCATATAATTGATTTTCTATTGAAGGTTCCCATCATCAAACTATGAATCTTTAATTCTTTCCAATATAGATAGTTGTGAAACCATTTGAAAAATTAGTGATGTTTCACCTTCTTTGATAATTCCCATATTCATCCTCACTATATCCATTTACAAAGGATCCTTGTCAATCCTCATTTTTTTGAGAACTCCATGATCCTTCCTGCTCAATGCATGAGTTACCCAATTTTCCTTTCTTGGGTGTTAGTGTATGGTACAATCATAATCCTTTAGAAGTTGGAGTCATCTTCTTTTCCTCATGTTGAGTTATTTCTATGGGAAGATATAATTAATACACTTGTGATCTGTATATATCTCACATATTTCCCCATAGAGATACTATCTCCATATTTTTATAAAAAATATCGCAACAACTAACTCAAGATCATGAGTAGGACTTTTTTTCATGAATTTTTAACTTCCTTGATTTATATGAAATAACTCTATTATTATATATAAGGAAACAACCAAGCCCTTTATTTAATTCATTACTATAGATTACAAACCCATCATTCCCCGATGGGAGGGTTATGATAGTATCATTCACTAATATCATTTTCAATTCTTTGAAATAGTTCTCACATTCTTTACTCCATACAAACTTAACCCCTTTATGTGTAATCTTGGTCATTGGGTTGGATAAATGGGAAAAGTTCTAAACGAAACACTGATAATAACCTACTAAACCAATAAAACTATGTACCTCAGTTATGTTCATTTTAGTAGGTCAGTATAGAACAGCCTTTGTCTTCACTGGATAAATTGATATTCCATCCTTAGTGAAAATGTGTCTGATAAAAGAATCTTATTGAAGCCAAAATTTAAACTTCCTAAACTTCCCATATAATTCATTTCTTCTAATAGTCTTCAGAATAGCGCACAAGTTATTTTCATGATCTTCATATCTTTTAGTGTATACCAAGATATAATCAATAAATACCAACCACAAAGTTGTCATGATATTCCTTGAAAACTATATTCATTAGATCAATAAAAATAGAGGTATAATTAGTTAGTCCAAAAGGAATTTCTTTAAACTCATAATTCCCACACCTATTTTGAAATACTATTTTTTGGAATGTCTTCTTTCCTCATAAGAAACTTATGATATCCAGATCGGAGGTCAATATTTGACAAATATTGAGCTCCATGAAGTTGATAAAATAAATCACCGATATGAGGTAGGGGATACTTTTTTTTATTGTTATAGCATTGATCTCCCTATATTCAATGAAAATCCTCATAGATCCATCATTTTTATTAATGAAAAGAACAAGGGCTCCCCATGGAGAGACACTAGGGATAATAAATCCTTTATCACTCAATTCATCTAATTGTTTCTTTAATTATAATAATTCAAAAGTGGACATTCTATAAGCATCATTTGATATATGCCTTTAACCAAGAATTAAATCAATAGAGAACTCAACTTCCCACTCTGGAGGATGTACAAGTAAATCCTCTGGAAGCACATCAATATATTCTTACAGAATAGGTATGTCCTCTATTTGAACATTATTTTCTTCACCCATAGTTATTTCATTATATTCCTCCCTAATAATTGAATTCATTAATGCTACTAGGGGTTGATCTATCCGAGAATTAGATAGTGATGTTTCTTCCCTAAATTTAAAGGATTCCACATCATCCTCAAAAATTGTATCCTACTTCTTCTTGCAAAAAATTTTCGCATCATGGTTTGAAAGCCAATAAATACCGGGGATTATACCAAATTAAATCATGGGTGTGAAACTAAAATCAAGAGATAAAGAATATTTATTTTCCATAATGGGGATTGTATGACACAACACTGTTGAAATGATACTTCCCTTAGGGGTTTTGACTGAAATATCGCTTATTAACTCAAATCATAAATATCTAATTTTATTGGAAAATTGGGAAGATAAGAAAGAATGTGATGATCTAGAATCAAATAAATCATTTTCTATGTTCAAGGAAATGATTAAAGTACCTTCCACCACATTGTTCGGAACTTCAACCTCCACAGTTGTGACCGTATAAACTTGGCCTTGCTCCCTTGTCTTTCATTAGGGAATATTTTCCTGAATCATAGGATATTCATGTGAATAATTTCCCATATCCCTGAAATTGTATCATTGAACATTGGTATCTTCTCTCCTCCCATTAAAATCATGAGATTGGTGGCCTTTTCATCCACACTTGTAATAGAATCTCATTCCCTTTCAGGCAAGTGACAAGGTGTTTCTTCCCGCAATTACTGCAGGATAGAAGGTCACATATTCCCTTCTTCCCCATTTTCTCATCTCCTTTTCTAGAGTTTTTGAAAGACCTATTCTTCTCTTGTGTTCCTTTAAATTCATGAGACTTATAAACTTTCTTTTTCCATATTGATAACACTTGAGACTATATCTTTATATGATGAGAAACTTTGGGAGACTAGTTCCCTTTAGAGAAATTTTTTTAAACCATCAAATAATAGATCAATTTTTCTCCTTGGATTATGTATGTAGTCTTCAACATACCTTTCATCATTATAAAGAAATATTATTAATTGGAAACATTTTCATCCTCCTACCTCGGATTCAAGAATTTCCTATCCATATCCAATCATTTTTCACAGGGGAAATATTTTTCCTCGAAGATTTCCTTAAAATCCATCCATATAATATCTTCTATTTATACATAATCCTTTGTGGTTTGGATTAACTACCACCACTGATTTTCATCTCCTGATAGATGATAAACTACCATGAAAACCTTATCTCTTTCGTTACATCCCAAAGTGATAAATATTATCTCTAGGGAATATATTCACTACTCAGCTACAAATGGTTTTGTAGACCCATTGAATGGTGGAGGCTATTGTCGCATAAAATGATTTAACATATCTCCCCCACATTGTATATTTTTATGATCTATACGGTTTGGTTTATTATTAATAACCTAAGTCATCTTTCCTAGTATAGTTATAAGTTTCTCAGCATCAATCACAGCACCCGATCTAACATAATTATCTTGCATCCGAGGGAAATCCCAATATGGGACATGCACGTTCATGCAGTTTACATTCCTTCCGCTAGGAACCATATCTAAATAATGGCATATACTAGATTTGGTTATGAATCATAATGTATAATCTCAATGTAAAAAAATACATAGCATAAATTGAAATTATATACATAGTTAATCTCATAATCATAAACATGGTTTCTTTGAGAAAAAATTTACATTTAAATCTTTCATAATGGCTTGTAAAAAATGTGAATTATCCTAAGAATATCCACTGGGAGTGTCAAACTAGGTGCATAGTAAGGCCCATTGTTGTGTACCGAGATATCCCAGGTCAACCCTGAAAATCTTTGTCTGATGTTTCACTTGTGGGTACATCTGTGTCAGAACCACTTCCACTTGTAGTATCTAGATAGGGATGTATTTTTAAGAAATATATACATAATCTATTACATACCAAAAAATATAGGATGATCTTGTATTTTTATCCTCAAATACTATCTCATGGTTTTTTTCCCTAATCTATGTTCTCTAAATCTTGTTTCCATGTTTTCTACTAAACTTTATATAATACCAATTATAAAGACCCGACCCCAGTTTCCCAGAGTTGGTGCCTTATTTAATTACATTGGTATATAAAAAAGGAATATGACTACCGAAGGGATGATTAGTTTAGTAGAATTGGAAACAATATTCTTACATACGTTTATTATTATATCTTTAAAATAAATACAATATATAAGTTTTATTTGTAACATCCATGAAAATAAGTTTTATCCCTACAGGTCATTCATAATACATTTCTTCATGTCTGGAGAAAATGAAACAAAAGAAAGTTATAAGATCAAACTCTCAGTAAGGGTAAGCAATACAGTGGAATATATCATAAACCTAAACATTAGGCATGGTGAATAACTAAAAACACATGCCTTTATAAAATAACTTGAACACATTATAGTAGGAATAAAAGATGAATAAATAATGCCATAATAAAGCTTGATCATGGGTATTATACTAGTTGAATAACCACATGAACTATCAATTATATTTTCATAATGAGGTAATGCATAATGTGATACATCATAACCATACTGTCAAGGCCTCGTGCGAAGACCACAAATAATCATTTTTTCAAGGCCATGTGTCAAGACCGTAGTTTGCCTCAAGAGACCTACCGATGTATCGAGGGGATATAGCAGGCCCCACCCAACACTTATTATATCCAATTAATTCCCCATATGAATGAGGATAAATGTAAACAACATATACATTCATATTTAAACTATTATATGGAATGTAAATAACTTCCCTCGAACATTAAGCATAAACACTAACCATTCAGAGTAAATTGGTAAATAGTTTAAAGATAGAAAATCCAAAACCAAACAAATAATATACTATTAAATTAAATATGGTAGATGATACCGTAAAATATTATTCCCAATAATACATAATAATCAACAGTATTGTTGAAATATATGAAGATACTCTTATAAAAACTTTGAGTAATTCTTGGGTTAAATACACTTTTACTTTGAAAATAAGTGTTCTTTTGGAAAAATATTTATATAAAACCATAAGTGAAGTAAGATAGTATTTTCATATTAAAATGATTGATTTAATAAAGATAATTGTTTACAAAAACATATTATAGAGTGTTCTTGAAAATAGGTATGAATTTGAGGAATTCCCTTGAAACAGGATTGTTTATCGAGATGAATTTTTAAAAGATCTTTTTAAAATATGTAACTCCCCATAAATTAAAGTAGGATTTAGGTTGGTACATATACATTGGAAATTATCACAGAATATATGAGGTGTACATGAAAATAAATAAGAATTTAATTGAGGTATGTAGACAATAAGAATAACATGAATGAAAATGGAGGTTTGGGTAGAAAACACTTACCTTAAGTCTGACTATTCTCCTCTCAACCTTATGGTCCTAGAATATTAAATTGGACTCATTAATAAATTAATTAATAACATATTAGACATTTATTTATTTTATCATAAATTTTTTTAGTTCATTTATTTCCATATTGATAAGTTGTAATACTAAATTTTTTCATTCCAGAGTATTTGTTTTCTTGATTTTCATAATCGGTTCACTTGTTTTTAAGTAATGGAGTTCATGTGGAATGGATATAAATATTCAGAATTGAATTTAGACGTTATTTATGAACATAAATATGTCTAAATGGTCATTTATATAATTTATTTACAAGGAATTAGAATTAATCATTAGATGAAATATTAATGACAATCACTTAGATTATTTTAACAGTATTTTGATTATTAGAAACTAGTTTGGCCAAATGATTTTATATTATGTACATATACTTGTTACTGAATATTAAGTAAGTTATAATACATATAATATAGTTTGATTAAACCATAAAATTTTTTTCATGACCAGTAATGAAGGATAAATTAGAGAACTAAACTTCTTCGTCCATGAAGGATGTATATTGAAACCTTACGGACGATGATTCCATTTATAAAAGAGAGAGAGAGAGAGAGAGAGTAAGAACATTTATAATTTTTATTACATTAACATGGTATAATTACATTATATAGATTATAATGGATTTATATGGATCAATTGGGAATAGGATTTTAGGAGATAATAAGAAAAAAAGATAAATTGAAATGAAACCAAATGAGAAAAATAAAGATGCTTTACCTCTTGAAATAACCTCCTTGAGAACCTCCTTAAGGGAAGGGTTTTTGGTATTTTTCCAATACCGAGAGCACATAGACGTGGGGAGTGACTATGGAAGGCTATTTAGGTATAACTTAGTCAAGGAAAAATTCTTGAAAGGAGTGATGAGAAGAGGGAGTGAGGGGGTGTTATAGTAGAGGAGAGGAGTAAATTTTGAATATTTTATTCATTATTTTATTAATTCCCTCAAGACAACAAATATTGTTGATTCATGTGACCCATAATAGTAATAAGTGCATATGAGTTCCAACCTAGTGGTATTACATCATCCATACATCACTTATGACCCAATAAATCATGTATTTAGCATTTATCATAAATTATCATATTTTACTATTCACTCAAAATTCAAGTATTTTAGAAAAATCCCAAAACTTTAACCCAAACATTTTTCAATGTATAGATTTAAAAAATGAAATCAATTTTTTTAAAACAATTTTCTAATTTTTTTTTAATTTAATTTTAAATAAAATCATATTTTATTCCAAAAAAAACAAATTTAAAACTATAACTTGTTTTATAAGTCCTTGAGAAATTAATCAAGGTCACATAAAATTATCTTATAACCATAATACAATAAAGTAACAATTTATAAATACATTTTATGAAAATAAAGTTTTATTTTAAATTATTAAATTAATCATAAAATTGTAATTAATATATTTATGACATACAAAAATACCAATAATTATACTATGATCATTTTTTCACTTATAAGATGTCTAAATTGTATTTATACACTCATGGGTGATGTTTCTATTTTTTGACCGATTAACTATTAATTACTATTCATTACTATTCATAAGGGTATGTTACTATTCATAAGATTATGTTACTGTTCGTCAAAAACTAATTTTGTCTTATCAGACTCTAAATATCCTATTGAATGCAACTTTGTATGTCAGTTTTTTGAAATTCAAATCACAGAGATGGTAAAATTATGTTTACTAGCTAGGTTATAACAAAGTGGTGTTTTGTAGAGACTCAGTGTTTTACGCATTCAAAATTAAATTTATTTGATAAATATTGGGGTGTTACACCTACGGGTTGGAACCGTGGTTATAGCCCCTAAAACAGTGGGTATAGGTTATACCCACAGTTCCATAAACCGTGGGATACTGAGGCATTGGTATAGAGCTATAGCCATGGTTTTAAAGAAACCATGGGTATAGATCTAGATATTTCCATAATACCCACGTTTTCATTTAAACCATGGGCATACAATAATACCCATGGTTTACAAAACTGTGGGTATAGATTATCACACTATAAATAATATACCCACGGTTATTGAACTATGCGTATATATCCTATATAGTAAAAAAATACAAAGCACAATACAAAGGCACGGGTTTGGGGTCTAATGTACTGTATAAAAGTGGTAGTCATCAATAATGGGACCATTTGTTCAACCCATTTGTGGTTAATAATTTAAATTCATAGGTTTAGGTTAAAAATTTTAAGCTTAATTGGATTTTTGGAAACCATAAAATTTTATATAAAATGGATTCAACCTTGGGTATTCCCATCAAAATGGATCAAACCACTAAGGAAGTTATGTCTAGATTTTTTTCTCAAGTCTTAATTGATGTGGATATGTGATCCTATTTTATTGATATAGAGAGCTATTTTAACTGCTCTGGATGATCAATTATCCTTAATAATAGTCTATGATAAGGTTCTACTCTTCTTCTCTGGCTGTTAGTCTATTGGTAACATAAAATACCTTTGCCGAAAAGATCTCTCATGCTTTTTATACTCAAAGAAATGTCATTATTTTTCTCATTGCCTCAAGAAGAAGAATAAAGTTATACCACTAAAATATGTTGAGGATATCGAAAATATTTCTATTAAAGGTGAAAATGGCTATACCCAAGAGCTTAAAACTAAAATGAGTGAGCAGTCTAACACAGTAGAAGTTTCTCTGCTAAATGGTAATGATGATGGTCCAAAGGAACTAAAGTTGGCTCATGATAGTCAAAATCGGGATAAGAATTTTGGAAATGAGGGTGGTGTCACTAAGTGGACTGGACCTTCAATGCAAGCAGAGAGACTTGGAAATAGAACTATTCTTGAGGTTAGTAGTAATGTGGATCCATTTGGTGTAAAATATACTGAGATAGGGAAAGACTCTATCAAAACTTGGGCTCAAGTGGTTGATGTAGAAGCAGTAATGTATACAATTGAGGAGTCAGAAAAAAAAAGAAATTACACCCATGTTGGATATAACTTTCATTTCAAGTATTAACACTTGCTGCATCTACATAGACATAATGTTATTGAATAGAGTAGTTATCATTTTATCTTGGTGAGGGTTGGTAGTTAGCCGAGCTCTGACTAGTCTTATGTCTTTTGAGGTGTAGTGATCATAGTCCCAATAAGGGAATTAACATTGTTTATATGGGGTAAGTGGGTCATATATTGGCTTCTTACTATCACCACTATCCTCTAACCTAATCATACTCACCTGATCACCTATCTCAACCTCGGGTTCCTATCTAAGAAGAACTAGATGTATACCTGGAGGAGGGATGCGGTCCCCTCTAAAATTGTCTCACTCTATACACTACTTGACAAGGATCATAGTAGAATGATTTCTCCCACAAACAATTAATTTAAACCATGGAAAATAAATAAAATTTCATCATGAATCATCCCTATTCCAGGAATCCATGCCAAAGGAAAAGAAAATAACTATAATAAACCCAATAAAAGAAAACCAAAAATGAAACACACTATTAATCCCACAACTACTGGGATCTCCCTCCCGTACGAAAAAACTGCATAGCGGCCTCTAGTTCTCATCTGACCCCCTTCATAAAATATAAGTACCCTACATATGTATAATGTGGTAAAAGGCCTAAGTGGATGACGCAATAAATAAAATAAAATAAAAACTAAACTACAACATACCTTTCTCCTCCGATTAAACAAGTCATCTCCCAATATATAAGAACCACAACACCCCCATGGGTTCATTCAAGTTCCTGTAAGTAAGTCGGAAGAGAAATATTATGAGAGTGGTTTCACCTGATTATCTTAATAAAATAAAAAATAGAAATATGATTATAAATGGAAAATTAGTTCAATGAAATTGAAGTTCAAGAGAGTGTTAAATTCTAAAAATAGAGTCTCTATAATTGATAATTATAATGGAAATAAAACCTTAAGATACAAGATATTTTTCTTAGATCTTTGTATATAATTATTCTATTTATAGTCATGATTCAAGCTTATGTTTTAATAAGATCAACTATGTGATCATATTTTTAATGAAAATGAAACTTGATTAGTTTTCAGGAATAATGAAGTTGAAACAATTTGATGCTCAAGTAAATATTCATTGATCACAATATTTCAAAACTTGTTCTTATTGATGTATGGGAATGAGATGGGGTTAATGGGATACTTCTTGAAAATTAGAGGCTCAATTTGTATCTGTAAAAAATATATAGTAATACCACAATGAACATAATAAAATACCAAAAATGTTCTAAGACATATCCTTGCTTCTTCACACTAGTTAATCTCTTCAGTAGTTTCTCTCACAAGACATGGTCTAAGGTAAGAGTGTATTCGTACATATACCCCAACCACCCATTGATGGATCCTCACAATTATTGTTTAACCTAATGGTAGGGCTATTTCAATTCGACTGTTAAACATCCTTTGACTTAGTCACCAGTTCCAATAATGAGATCTACCCAATAGAAAACCAAAACTCTATCCATGTATGTACAAACCAAGTTAATAACAATAATTTAAAGATGTTATGTTTGTGGAATGAGAACATATTTTGGATAAAGAGAAATTCTTGGGAAAATTTGATGATCCACTTCAAGGAGGATGTTCCAAGAAGATCGGATCATAGGATCTGTACAATCACTACTAGAAAATGGGTGGAAATATGTTCCTCCTTTGATAATTAGATCAATAAAATAAGTAAAATATATAAATATGCTTAAAACAAAACTTTTCTCATTTATACAATCTCAAAAAGAGATCAAAGAAAAAAATGAAGGAAATATGAAACTTACTATTCAATTCCTTTCTTCACTACTCTCTTACTAAAATTTACAAAAACAAATACCATGGATCCCTCTCATAAGTTTTAGAAGAACTATAAAAAAATTTATAATTTGTTATCTGTTTTGATTAAAAACCTTTTTTTGTGATGTCATGAATCTTGGTTCAACAAACTCTTCGCTAGTGTCTTCAATCTCCCCACATCTCCCCCATTTCTCCCCTATTTCTCCCCCATTTTCCAGCTTCTTCATCTGGTGTTGAAAATAAATTTTACATGTTCATCATAATCATCAAACTGGTACATCAAAAAACACAAAACGAGATGAATCTAATTAATTACATCATCCATATGTTGGACATTTCTAAAAACTGTAAATAATACTTATACAATGAATATAAGAAATTGTATGATGGAATTACAAGGTATATCTTTATAAACTAGTTTCTATATGAATGTAATAAAAATATATACAACATAGAACGATATAGAACCAACTAAATAAATAAATATAAATAAATTATTCCTCAAATTTATATTGACTCTGTCGTATGCTAAAAACTACACCTACGAAAAAAAGGCATCCCATCCTCTTGAACCTTGTGGAGAATGAACCAATTAAATCATCATCTAGACCCAGTTATCTAAAAAGGAACTAGAAAATAATTGTATACAATGAGAGAATCATCATTTCCAAATACTTTAACATGTATGGTTTAAACACAGTGATACAATGGGTACCATCGATGATATATATATACACCAAAGTTCTTATAGTGGTTATAGGTGAGGTAGAGGTTGGAATTGATTATATGGAAGTAACTAAATCCTAGGTTGATTCTAGGTAATGAGTGGTTGATATGTGGGGTAAAGGAATAGATAGTGGTTCTAAAACAGGTACATTAGTAACATAAATAAAATGAAATAGGATCATTGTGATGTTATCCACATCCCTAATCCCATGTTCTTTAAATTGATGAAACTCATAATTCACTAACTTGAATTGATTGAGAATAAAAATCATTACTAATAACTTATCTAACATATAACAGAAGGTTTTGTTTGGGGGAGGCATCTTAAAATATCTGGACAATGATATGAACTAATTCTTGAGATATTATTTTGTGTAAAACCATTCAAGATAATAAATAATTGCACCCTTTAATAAAAAAAATTCTTTTGTAGTCTTAATGGATTCATATTTAATTAAACCATATTTCTATTCTCTTTGAGAAGAAGTTTCCATTTGAACTTGATTTCTAATATCATTCACACTATCCAAAATATTTCAAATTTCATCATGAATCAATATTAAAATAAAATCACCATCAATAGATAATGAAGGAGTATAATAAGGTGTTGATGTGTTTCTTGAACGTCTTGTTGGAGTGGTTATCACTTTGAGATATCCTATATCCATGATATCTATAATATCTATGATTCAACTTATAGGGATCTAATTTGGATTCTAAATAATCAAATTTGTCTTTTGAAATATTGAATCACCACAGTTATATTATCTATTTTAGGTATAGTCTTGTCCTGATTTGTGGAGAAAAAAATTTAATTGTGTATGAAATTTATTCCTCTTTGTCATGAGTATTGTCCCAACTAACAAAAAAACATATTTTTAAACATCTAAATGGTAGATACTGATCTAAATAAAATTTCTAGTAGTAATTATAGGAGGTTGATCAGAAGATGGTTCATCTTATTGATATGGACAATCATGTTCTTGATTAGGAGAACCCTCATAAGAGGAATCATCATCCAGATCAAAATAGTGAGAACATAACTCACTAGTAGGGTGATAAATATCTATAACGGATAAATAACTAGGGGAAAATGATAATTAGGTTGATAGATATATCTAAGGGAGGCCTCATATTCTTCTTCTGAATCTTATATTACCCAACATCTAGTTTTTGAGAATATTCATAGATATTCTATTCTTGAGATTGATTTATAGGAATATCACCAGGACAAGGCGAAGTGGAAAAAATCATTCATATATCTTCATAAGATCTAGTTCAAACCAGTGTTTCTAAAAAATGAGTATAATGAAACTTTAGATTAAAATATTAATGATTCCTTTTAATAATAATAAGATCATTTTTCTACATTTATAGGATTGTCATCATCACCATCATCCATTTTACCATCACTTTCCTTATCATCCTTATAAACTTTTTAATCCTCTTCATCATCCAATTTATCATTTTTTAATCATCATTCTCTCTACAAACATTAATAGGAGAAGATACCATATTATAGAAACAATATTTTATAGTGGATTATTCACTAAATGGAGAGGAATAAAAATTAAGATCTCCCCATATCTTAAAGATTAGTGGACTCTCTAAAGAAACTACACCCATATCCTTATCACAACCTAAATTTTTAAGAGTTGTTCCAGATATCCTTGATTTGTGAACTCTATACCCCCCTTATAAGGTTCTTATTCTCATACTAATTCACTAAAAAATGGTAATTTAGGTTCCCAGGTAGCTTGAACTAGAATTTCAGAAGACTGTGCAACAACTTGAGTATGAGACACCTCTTCTCTCACAATTTATCCCACATCTATAACCACATGAATTGGAGTGACACTATAGCTCTAATAAAAAATATTTTTTTACTTCCACATTGTGAAATTCAACCTCGTCATATGATTAATTAGAATATAAAATTTCATTATATACTAATTTCTATATGAAATTAATAAAAAAAATACACCATAGACATATATAGAACCAACCAAATACATAAATAGAAATAAGTTATTCCTAAAATTTAAATTGACTCTGTCACTTAACATAAAATACACCTGCTAAAAAACGAATCTCGTCCTTTGGAAACATGTATAGAATTAATCCATTAAATAATTATCTAGAACCAATTATCTAAAAAGTCACAAAAATAATACTTTTATCCAATGAGTTAAGATTCGTTTTTAATTAATTTAACATGTATGTTTTAAGTACAATGACACAATGGGTACTATTGATGATATCAACTCACACATGTAATTATCAGGTTTATAAATCAAAAATGTGTATAGACATTTATATATATAATAATCAATATATTTTTTACTTGAATGAATAAATATTCCAAAGAAAATAGATAAGATAAATTTAATATCAATTACAATGAAAATAGTTGTCTCCCTTAAAAAAGAGGGTCCAAACCTATATATACCTGTAATAATCATAACTTGAAATCAAAAATGGAATCCATGTCCACTTAGTAAAACCAATAAGGTATCGTGTATATATGATTGGTCTATATCATCTTATAAGAGGTAAAATTATCCTTGGAAGGATACAAGATCCTCTTATACATTACAAAATAGATATAATATATAGATTATAGGGTTTAATATATAAATATAACATGTACCTTCCATATCCATTAACTCTCCCATGTCCAAAAATAAAAGTGTTAAAGTGATATATAGTATAAAAGACCTTTCACCTAAATTAAGTAAGAGTGAAATATAATTAAAAGGTATGGGAAACAAATAATTTAATACGATATATGATAATATTAAATTCTATACTAATAAATAATAATAAGATGAATAGATTTTGAATAAATTGTAGTGTGGAAACACACACATTAGTAATTTTACACATGTATACAATACAAGACACACAACCAATATAATTTTTATTAATATTGAATATCTTTAGAGAACATCATACTTATAAAGATGTATACAAAGTATAGTATTTAGATAATACAAGACTAAAAATAGGGATCTTGAAAATTCTCAATAAAAATAATAATGGAAAAGCAATGAATAATTTTAATAAACTAAACAATGCATAAGTCATGGGATAACCAACAACGAAGGTATACTAGTAAAAATGATTGAATTTCTTACCTAAATAAATCTTCTAAATTTAAAAAATTTAATTTAAAAATGTTTTATTAATGAAAGGTGTTATTTTATAACCAAAATCTCTCAAGTAATGCATATATAAGGAAATTACACATTACAAATTATTTCCCTTTCAACTTAATAAAAAATTATCTAAGGTTGCAGTGATTTTTTTATTAAAATGTGATTTAAAATAAAGAATATATGATTGTATGATTTCAATAGGATGTCTTTACATAACTAATGTTTATTTTGAGAACCAAATCATACCCAAAAATTCACGAATTTCAAGATGACTATTATCTTAAAACATAAATTCTAACATTAAAACATTTCCGTAATCACAAATTTTATAAAAAAACAACCATTATTTATATAATTGTTTTTTGGAATTTAAATATCCCATGTAACTTATAGTGTAACATTGATAATGGGGGATGAATTGGAAGTTCGATTTTTATAGTTTTATATGAAATCAACAAATGTGGATAATTAAAATCATGTCAAATTCATTCTTAAAATCTCCCCCCCCAACTGTATGCAACAAAAATAAACAAGAGGAGAAAACCACGGAAGGATTTTACATGGTTCACCTCTAATGTGGGAAATGATGTTCCAAATGGTTTGAGGTCAAGTCTGTGACATATACATATCACTAATATGACAATGTGGTTACAAGAGAAAATTAATCTTCCTTGAAAAATTTGTGTTTCTCAACACATTCCTCTTCTGATAGTTCAATATTATTGAACCCACAAATATATAAAATATATTAAACATCCAAAATTGAAAATTCATCATTCAAAATTCTTTTTCTTTAGAAAAAATAAATAGATATTCTCATTAGTACATCAGAATATTCAACATAAATTTAGTCTTACTCTTCCTAAAGGGCTTCAAAATCAATAATTTATTCACTATAAGATCTTCATTATTCATAATATGGTATGATAGGGTTTCAGTATAATACCTTAAAAACCCTTCTATTTATAACTCTATCTATTGAGGCGGAGGAAGAGGTGGCCATAGCCGGGGGGAGGTGGAGGCGAAGGATTCCATAGAGGAGGATGCGAGGGCTGGGAAGTGGAGGCGGAGGCGACTATGGCTAGGAGGAGGTAGAGGCAACCGTAGAGGTAGAGGCGAGGGTCAAGATTCCGAAGTAGGGACCAGGATGTGGAGGAGGTTACTGGGAGGACGAGGTGGAGGTGGTCGTAGAGGCAAGAAGGCGGAGGGAGGAAGGCGGGTGCCAGGAGGCAGGTACCGAGAGGCAGAGGTGAGGGTGGGAGGTCAAGGTCAAGGAGGGTAGGAGAGGTCGGGGAGGCCAGGTAATGGGGAGATGTGGGGGAAGAAATGAAAAATTGGTCAGCCGATCCTGGTAAAAATCTCAAACCATTGTTAGTATACCCATGGTTTTAACAAAACTTTGGGTATAGATCAAAAAATATTTTCTGTACCTATGGTTTTCTAAAATGTGCGTATATATGCATGGGTATAGACCCATTTTCTAGAATTATTTTTGGTGGTGTTTGAATAGTTCTAATAAACTTTCTCCATATGAAAGAATACATAGAACCAAAATCAAAAAGAATGATTTCTATTATTGAATGAATAACTGGTGTACCTGTCCCCACTTCATTTTTGAAATTCACCTCTGTGGTTGTGATGGAAAAATCTCAACCTTTCTATCATAGAGGTTGTTGGTTTTATCTGAAACCCCTTTACATAGGTAATTTATTTTCAAATTACCATGGTCTCTTAAATTTGAAGCAATGAACAGTTCCCCGAGGGTTGACTAGGTCATTCCTTTCCTCCATTTATTTATTATTTATCAAACTTAGGTTTTGGACTCTATATAATAAAATAACAAAAAACACAAACTTTATAATGGTTTTTTCCATGGTTTCTTCCAAATGGGGGAAGATTACATTATTTTATAAGTCCAAGGGCCGAATGTAATAAAATAATACCCTTTCTTATGTGAATGTGAGTCATACTCTTAAAAAATGATTTTAAAATTTTAAAATATATATTATGTTTTGGAGGATTCATGATGGCTTTATAAAATAAATCAAATAAACATAAAATATCTTTATTTTAATTTTAAAACATATATTTGGTCATGGTTAATTTTTATAGTATTTATTACATAAATTTTGTGTCATTATAATGTCATAATACAAAAAATTATATTTATACAGTATTTAATTATTACCCGAAAAATTGAATGTCTTTGAAAATTATGAAAAATTCACCATTGGATAATTTTGATATTCATATTCATAAAATAATATAACTTTTATCTAAATAATTTTCTAAATATGTTAATTTTCAGGTTAAAAATAAAATCAATGTTTTTTGAACCCTTATGAAAATTACATTTTACAACATAAAACTTTTATGATAATTTATATTTAATAAAAATTATCTAATAATAATATTTTATTAAAATAATATTTATTTCAAATATCCATTAATTAATCAAAATAACTTCCGTAATTTAAATTGAATATTACCCAAAATTACTATTTGTGTTTTATTGTCAAAATAAAAAACAATTATAAAGAAATAATAATTGGATGAAGATGTATCCATTATTCAATAAAAAAATAATATTCATAATAATATATCTATGGTCTTGATACATATCCCTTTAATATACTATCAAAACCTCTAAGAGTAAGGTGTGTGATGGTGAGACTTTCATGGGGTGGTTCGACATAAATTTTTTGGGCCGTGGTCTCGATGATCTTCAAATTATCCCATAAATGGTTTTGATTATTCTTAAGTTATTGGATCTCAGCTTGGGATTATTAAAGGGAAAATTATGATGATTCTATATCCCTTAGAATCTTTGATAAATGGGCTTCATAGGTTATGATCCTACTGGTGGAGATCTTTAATTCCTTTTCCTGTGTCAATTAGATTTGTTAAAACCATATATTTATACTAAGCATATAATCAGTATTTGATGAATATATTATCAACTGTAATAAAACTTAATGGTATTTTAATTCCAATAGGATATAATAAAATCAAATTATTTCATCTGTTTTCTATAACCATATTACATAATAATACATTAATAAAATCACATGGGGAATTTTATTCATAATAGTTTAAGTTGTTATAATTTTCTCCATAGAGAGGTAATTTTTTTGAACATATGAAGTCTGAAAAACAACTGGAATTAGTAAAAAAAATAGGTTTATTTCTTGTGTTCATTTTACCATCAAGGACTAATATAAACTTTATGTAAAGTCCAAGGCATTTTTATTTATGGGATGTTGTGATAAAAATTTTGGATTCCATCTTTGGGATGATGATAATCAGAAGTTGATAATGAGTTAATTTATTCTCTTCATAGAGAAGGTCCTGTGGAAGGAGTTGAACATATCTAAGAAGTAATTTGAGATTATAGAATCAACTAATCAAGTGTACGTTGATCTGAGTGTGAGTACCAAAAGGATACCATGTGCTTGATAATTCATATGGAAGAACTGGAAGTGAGACCACTAAAAGATGTGTTGTAATTATATAGTATTTTTGAATCATCATGGAATGAACTAGAATTTAGAGTCTTATAAGATTGATATCTAGAATATAGTGAACTAGAATAGGTAATATTGGGAATGAATAAATGTGTTCTTTATATACTAATGGAATATGGGAGATGACTATGTTATATATAGGAAGAACGAACTGGAGAACAAGTGGTTGTTCCACTTAAAGAAAAAAATATGGAAAGATGTAATACACAACACAGATTCTATTGAATGAATTTTAGTATAATAAAGGTATTGAATTATCAATTATTTTTACACCATTAGTTTGCACACTACCATCTAGATTGTTTTGGGAAAGGTTGTATTTGATAATTTTCACATAGAGATGATAGACGTAAAACAACCTTTTTTCATGGTGTCTTAGAGGAAGATATTTACATGAAGTAACTGATGGGATTTGTGGATTATCAAAATAAGAACTTGGTGTGTAGCCTAAAAAAATAATCCTTTATGGATTTTAGTAGGAACCAAGTTACTGGAATCATAAATTTGACCCTTTAATCTTTGAGTAAGGTTTCACTCAGTGCAACAGGGATCATGGTTACTACTTGAACGTATGAGATGATGTAGGTTTAATAATAATACTTTTATTCATGAATTACATCTTACTTGTTGGTACATATATTACAGGGATTTAGGGTAGCAAGCATGTTTTGTTGGAATGATTGATAATAAATGAAATCATAGAGTCTAAAGAAATATTTTTTATGAGGATTTATTGATATAGGAAAGCTCAAACCATGGTACTATCCCACTGGGGATATGGTTGGAATATTATTGATAGATTTGGTACGTTCAGATATAAGTCCTTCTGAACTATATTGGATGAAAAGTTTAAATTATCAATGGTTCAACTGTAAAAAATATATTATGGGGTTAATTATATGGAGAAATTTCTATTTTCATCAGTGTTAGGAAGCCTGATGTACAACATTGTGTAAACTCGATGGGAAATTGCATATGTAGTGGTATTGTAAATTTTTTCATGCCAAATCCATAACTTTAAGGGATAAAAAGATATATTATTATGCTTTGGGAAGGATTATTTATTGAAATTTCAAATTCATGATAACTCCAATGGGTATTTAGATACTTTTAAGGGCACCATATGTTTTGTGTTTACATATGGAGGAATAGTAATGAGTTGGATGAAATAACTACGACTGGTTATTACTCTCTTTAATGAACCATAATTCTATCAACAGAATTTACCTTATGATTATATTAATATGTTATATTTAGTAATTCACATAAACCACAAGATAAAAAACAAAATTTTATTATAATAATTTTAATATTTTATTTTGAGAATAAAAAGGCCATAATCATTGAAATTATTGCACTGGGAAAAAATATAAAATCAGATTACAATAATTGGAAAATTTGGATCTAATATTTCCCCAAAAATAATTGCACTCATGAAAAACACTATAGAAATAAATCATAATGTTAGTAATTAAATATTAATTTTGAAAATTTAAAAATACAACCATCATAGAAAATATAGGTGAATGAACAATTTAGGAAATATTAGGTATTTATAGAAAGTATGGATCTCATATAACTATTTAAATTTTGACAATTGGAATATTAATTTTTCCATTAATAACAGTAAACTGACCATTAAAATAATATCCTCACCTATGGATATGTAAAATAATATCTAGAGATCTTATAAAATTAAAATATGGGATAATTATGCCATGGTACAAGTAAATAAATGTTTTAAAATGATAAAATAAGTGTTTTTATTTTTTAAAAACTTATATGTTTTATTTTAATTTTTATAAAAAAATGTGATTATTTAAAAGAAATTTTATTTTCATAAAATTAGTTTTTAAAATTATTATTCTGTTTTATTATAATTATTATATAATTTTATAATACCTTAATTAATTTTTAAAAGGGTTATAATATTGATCATAATATTAAGATTGTAAATTTTGAAATAAATCAATGTTTTATTTAAAAATTACTTTTCTCACAGTAAGAAAATTATTTTCATAAAATGGATTTCATTTTTGGAATATAAATGTCAAAAAATGATTGGTTTTTGTTTTTTTTAAATTTTTATAAAATAGTTGATTTTTTTGAATAATGTAATACGGTAAAAATGGTATTTAACTTTATAAGATAAATAACTAAATATTTGAGTCATGGATGATGTACTCAACCATTAGTTAAAACTTACATGCACTGTGTACCATATATAGTCAGAATAATCAACACTATTGGT
Organism: Viscum album; assembly: GCA_963277665.1. Lineage (NCBI taxonomy): Eukaryota > Viridiplantae > Streptophyta > Magnoliopsida > Santalales > Viscaceae > Viscum > Viscum album. The sequence continues at coordinate 479,319,594 of OY728133.1, read as the reverse complement.
AGTCTTGATCCAAAATTTTAAACTAATGAATGTAATATTCAAAAACACCTCTCTCCTCCCCATATAAATACTACCCCTCACCACCCCATCTCCTCGAAACATATAATCCTTAGATCATGAAAAATTTATACCCAATTACCTAACCAATACTCTTCCTCATTTCCTAGATCTTATGGTTAAACCAAAATACCATTTTAAGGAGCCTTAAGGGGTATCCTAAGAGGATACAACCAAAGAGGTAAGATTCTCAACTAATCTCCTTTAATTTTTTTATTATTAAAACACTCCATAAAATCCCCATAATCATAATAATAGTAACATAAATATTATAAATATATTTATATTTTATTATTATGTCGTAATATCCATCGTATACCCTCCCTTTTTCATTCTTAAAATGAAAATGTTCTTTACAAAATGGTTTGTTCAACGCCTCTATGAACAACGTACTTCGTTTTTCTCCAATGCCTTCAAGTATGGTCATAAAAATATTAATTTAGTTAAATAATATTATAATAAATATATTATAACTTATTTCATATTATTTAATTAATATATATACATGATTTAAAATAAAATTAAACTATTTTGTGATATTCGGTAAAATCACTTAAATGAACTAACCAAACAGCAGTAAGGTTTCTACTAAACAAATCAACCCTATATCAAGAACAAAAGGATATTTGGGACCATTTAAATTTATTTTAGGACATTAATTCCACATTATTTTACTTAGGTAGTTGTATTTTTTTTTTAAAGAAGATCAAAAATTATTCCCAAGTGATATGACCTTGGATCCATGAAACAAATTCTCTTGGAACCACAAAATTAAGCATTATATCCCATTAAAATGGATATAAATGAAAATAATAAAATTATGGTAAATTAATTATAGATATAAAATGTTTTTAATTAATTAATTAATTAATTTTATTTGATTATATTGGATATTAAGTGCAGTTGCATAACAATTCTGGAACGTAAAGTAAGGGGTCTCTATGAACTACCCTTTTTCTTTGGGTTATGTCCTTTCTCTCTCTAACTAACTTTCTCTATCTCTATTTTATGTCATGTAATGATTCTAAATTATTTATATTTTTCTCTTAAATATATAAATATCTTTTTATCTTTTTATTTTATGTGGAAATACATTCTGTATGTTCATTTCTAGCATAACTTTTTTAAAATCAAACCCGATTAAGGTGGAATTTTCAAGTCCTTAATCATTTTTTGTAATTACCATTTAAATTAATTGTTCCCATTCATTATTTCATTAAATAAATTAATATTTAATTCATAAATATTATTTTTTAACTCTGGTTTTCAAATAAATTTCCATACTTACTCTTTCTCCAAAATTCTTTAACTGGTTCTTTAAAACACAGTTCTGAAAGTTAATTTCTATACATAATTCTATAAATTTTATCATGATGTTTTTACAAATTAATTCCTTATTTTGGTACCAAATCTTATGTACTAATATATTAATTTCTAAAATAATTAATTCCTTATTTCCTTTTTAATATTTCTAAAATCTCTTTTGAATATGATATTAGGTGAGATTATGCATCCCATTTATTTCCATGGGTAATTATTATGTTTATGACTTATGATTGATTTAATTTTATAGAACCCATAAGAATGTATATGTTATTATGGGTGTGACTATATAGAGATCATATGCATTGGGTAATTTTTTTCACTCATAATATGGTATGTATGGGGTTTGGGAGTCAACTAAATCCATCATGGTGCTCTATCCACCATGAGTTGTTGTCTTGGTGGTTCGCATTGACATTTTATTATTTCATGTTTTATGTCGCTACAAAATTACTTTGTTTATATTATATTATGATTTCATGTTCTTTATGTTATTTCTCCATATTATTATTCAAAATACTTTTCTTTTATCATATCAATTTCTCACTTTTGACGCATTTGTTATGATTCATTATCCTGATTATTCCCTTACTTTGATTTTTATCTCACCACATTTTTTATGTATTCCTTCAGTTATCTAATTTATTTTTAGGACATAAATGGGATTTAAGATATTATTAAAGAGAATAAAATAAATATTTTTTGTTTTAATTTTCATTTGATGTATTATGAACCCATTATTCTAAATATATTAGGCCTCATGATGTTTGGGTTGTTCTTATTAGATGTTAAAAATAAATTAATAATATGTGTAAAAGAATTGGGATATTATAGTTGGTATTAGAGAAAGGTCTTGTTTTTTTTAGGAATAATAATATAGTAATTTACTAATAAATCTACGTAAAAGTATAAGAATAGAAAAATATTATGAAATTTTGGTGAGGTATAAAGTGATTGGTTTTCAAGAAATTACCTCCATTTCTAGATATTACAAGTGGATGTGGAACCATCACAGTTGTACCTAGGGTTATCAACCCCAAAAATGGGTAAATTGGGAACTAAATCTATCTAAATTCAGTGAATTACAAAGAGGCCTTACTTCACACCTGGTTTCATAATCTTATGGGATAGAATTTTTTTAATTCATAAACACTTTACTTAACATTATTAAGAACTTTAAGGAATTGTTAGGTTAGAAAATCTAAAATAAATAATATAATGGATAAACTAGATTGAAACCTATAGACTCATATGTTTTTATTTATGTGGTATTTATAATTTATTCCTTCCATGTTCATAATTCAATTTTTTATTTAATTTTTAGTTTGAGTATTCTCATCACTTATTTTTTATTTTAGTTAATGGAGGAAATATGTGGAACCACTCCAACAACCATCACGATAAGAAATTTGATGATTTCCCAATAGATTTTCCTAAACTTATGAGAGAAAGAGATAATAATTCCATGGTAGTGATATCTCAAATTAATCCTTATATGAAAAATAACTTTAATTGTGTGGGGCGTACTCCTACTAAGAAAGAGAAAGATGTGGTCTAGTCCGTTATACGACAAAGGCCTCCTACCTTTAGTGGAAATTTCAATCCTATCATTATGGATCAATGAATTTAATCTATAAATAATATATTACATGTCATATAATACTCAAAATAGGTAATTTTAGGTTGGTTTTGAATCATCTTGAGGGGGAAGTCAGTTAGTGGTGAACAGATCAAGAACACGAAGTCCAAAGTGGAAATTGATTCCATGTAACGGAAAGTATTCAAGAAAGTATTAATCAATATATATTTTCCTTAAACCCTCCATATTAAAGTATAGGGGAAGATCCTCAAACTAAATCAAAAGGAAGATGTTTATATTGGGGTGTATAAGAAAACATTAAATGTTTTTCATGATATTCTTCTAACTATATTATCAACACCAAAAGAAAGTTTGACCATTTATTTAATGGGTTAAAGTTGATTATATGAAAATATTTGGAAATTGGAAACTTTAACAGATATGAAAAAACTATTATTAATGGACACAATGTCAAGATAAATATTGGAGACTCTTATTGGTCATGTGGTCCTGGAAATAAAAAGTGTAAAATGGAGTTTTCTTTCGTAACATCAACGAATAAATATCATGCATGAATGAAAACCCAACTTCTCACAAGTTAAAAAATTGAAAAGAAGCATCCCAAAAACTATCTAAAGGGAACTGAGAGATACTTAAAATGTATAAAATAGTGCAATCTGTAAAATCAATGCTAAAGGGATATGAATAATCCCACTAATATGATAATGGAAAGATGGTTTGGAACAAAAATCAACATGTGTTATAGTGTTTTAACTTCAAGGAATAGGGGTATTACCCAAAATAATTATCAATTGTGAGGTTTTTCAGAACCTCTATGACATAGTGAGAAGGGAAGGGCATATTCTTCAACTACTGTTAAGGATATGATAATGATGCCATGACAGGTTCATTGGTATTTCATTCAAGAATAGATAATGTACTATTTTATTTTTTTCAACACATTATTTCATATCTTTCATGTTTAGTAGATCTATTAAAACACCAACTAAAACATGGGGGTTGATATTTCAGTGAGAATAGAAAATAGAGAAATTATTTCATCCCAGGTATATAACTCATCCTCATTCAATTTTTGTGGACTTCAAATCCCTAAAAATATTTTCTTACTTTCTTTATATGATTTTGATGTTATATTGGTCATCGATTGGTTATCCTTATATAAATAAAATATTAACTACCGGGAGGGGTAGATCACTCTTCATATCCTAATTCATCCTTTTGTTTTATAAAAGTTAATGGAGTATGATTAATCTCTTTTGGAATCTTATTCTTAAGCATGGATATTATTTCATTATGTGCAATAATATCTTGATCAAATTATTGATAAAAATGAGATAATCTTGCACAAATACATTCCCATTGTGAGGGATTATACTGATGTATTCCCTGAAGAATTTTTTAGACTTCCACCAGATCAAGAGGTTGACTTCCCAATAAAAATTTTACTTCGATCCCTATCCATATAAAATTATCTATATATAATTTCCATCATTGATTTACACTTACTAAATAATTTGTTACAAGTGAATCTGGAAAAGGGTTTTATATACCTTAGTGCATCATAATACATGGAATAATTTACCATCACATTTTATTCAATGAACATGGAGTATAGAATACATAAATTTATGTCCCAATTCAAATATGTATATGTTTATAAATTTGAACATCTTTGATAGAAAATGGGTATGGTATTTACTACACAATTGTTTCGGCATGGAAAAATTGTGGTGAAATTTTGGCAGCATAACAGTGTCACATAAAAATTTATAAAATGGGTTTATGAGAGAGAAATATGTCTCTCATAATTTGAAAAATATTTTTGAATTAATAGTGACATGTAAATACATGCCCCAACATTATTAATTGGAAATCAAAATCATAAGATAATAAAGAAACTTTAATAAAGAAGAGAAGTTGGGGATCCCTTACTTGAGTGTGTGACTCCAATTACTTGGTAGGTGATGCTTGATAGCCTAGGGAACCTTGGGAGGACTCTAGAGTAGGGAGGGTAGAGTAATGAAGTGATATAGTGAGTTTTAGTGAAGATAAATGGGATCTTGGGTGGGTCTATATAGTAAATGAGTGATGATTTATTTACTATTTATCAAACATAGGTTTTGGACTCTATATAACAAAATAACCAAAACCACAAACTTTACAATAGTTTTCTTCCATGGTTTATTCCAAATAGGAGTGGATTCCATTATTTTATAAGTCCAAGGGGTGAATGTAAAAAAATAATACCCTTTCTTATGTGAATGTGAGTCATACTCTTAAAAAATGATTTTAAAATTTTAAAATATATATTATGTTTTGGAGGATTCATGATGGATTTATAAAATAAATCAAATAAACATAAAATATCATTATTTTAATTTTAAAACAAATATTTGGTCATGGTTACTTTTTATAGTATTTATTACATAACTTTTGGGTCATCATAATTTCACAATACACAAAATTATATTTATACAGTATTTAATTATTACCCGAAAAATTGAATGTCTTAGAAAATTTTGAAAAATTCACCATTAGATAATTTTGATATTCATATTAATAAAATAATATTCTTTTTATCTAAATTTTTCGTTAAATATGTTAATTTTTATGTTTAAAATAAAATCAACACTTTTTGAACCCTTATGAAAATTACATTTGACAACATAAAACTTTTATGATAATTTATATTTAATAAAAATTATCTAATAATAATATTTTATTAAAATACTATTTATTTCAAATATCCATCAATTAATCAAAATAATTTCCTTAATTGAAATTTAATATTTCCCAAAATTACTATTTGTGTTTTATTGTCAAAATAAAAATCAATTATAAAGAAATAATAATTGGATGCAGATGTATCCATTACACAATAAAAAATTAATATTCATAATCATATATCTATGGGCTTGATACATATCCCTTTAATATACTATCAAAACCTCTAAGAGTAAGGTGTGTGATGGTGAGACTTTCATGGGGTGGTTCGACATAAATTGTTTGGGTCGTGGTCTCGATGATCTTGAAATTATCCCATAAATGGTTTTAATTAGTCTTGATTTATTGGATCTCTTCTTAGGATTATTCAAGGGAAAATTCTGATGATTCTATATCCCTTAAAATCTTTGATAAATGGGCTTCATATGTCATTACCGTACTGGTGGAGATCTTTAATTCCTTTTCCTGTTTCAATTAGATTTGTTAAAACCATATATTTATACTAAGCATATAATCACTGTTTGATGAATATATTATCAACTGTAATGATACTTAATGGTATTTTAATTCCAATAGGATATAATAAAATCATTTGATTTCTTGTGTTTTCTATAACCATATTACATAATAATACATTAATTAAATCACATGGGGAATTTTATTTATAATTGTTTAGGTTGTTATAATTTTCTCTGTAGGGAGATAAATGTTTTGAACATATGAAGTTTGAAAAACAACTGGAATTAGTAAAATAAAAAAATTCAGGTTTATTTCTTGTGTTCATTTCACCATCAAAGACAAATATAAACTTTATGTAAAGTCCAAGGCATTTTTATTTATGGGATGTTGTGATGAAAATTTTGGATTCCATCTTTGGGATGATGATAATCAGAAGTTGATAATGAGTTAATTTATTCTCTTCAAAGTGAAGGTCCTGTGGATGGAAATGAACATGTCTAATAAGGAATTTGAGATTATAGAATCAACTAATCAAGTCTACATTGATTTTAGTGTGAGTACCAAAAGTATACCATGTGCTTGAGAATTCATATGGAAGAACTGGAAGTGAGACCACTAAAAGATGTGTTGTAATTATATAGGATTTGTGAATCTTCATTGAATGAGCTAGAATTTAGAGTCTTATAAGATTGATATCTAGAATATAGTGCACTGGGATAGGTAATATTGGGAACGAATAAATGTGTTCTTTATATACTAATGGAATATGGGAGATAACTAAGTTATATACAGGAATAACGAACTGGAGAACAAGTGGTTATTCCACTTAAAGAAAAAAATTATGGAAAGATTTGATACACAACACAGATTCTATTGAATGGATTTTAGTATAATAAAGGTATTGAATTATCAATTATTTTTACACTAGTAGTTTGCACACTACCATATATATTGTTTTGGGAAAGGTTGTATTTGATAATTTTCACATAGAGAAGATAGATGTAAAACAACATTTTTTGTGGTGTCTTAGAGGAAGATATTTACATGAAGTAACTGATGGGATTCATGGATTTGCAGAATAAGAACTTGGTGAGTAGCCAAAAAAATAATCCTTTATTGATTGTAGTAGGAACCAAGTTAGTGGAATCATAAATTTTACCCTTTAATCTTTGAGTAAGGTTTCACTCAGTGCGACAGGGATCATGGTTACTACATGAACGTATGAGATTATGTAGATTTAATAAGAATACTTTTATTCATGAATTATATCTTACTTATTGGTACATAAATTACAAGTATTTAGTGTAGCAAGCATTTTTTGTAGGAATGATTGATAATAAATGAAATCACAGAGTCTAAAGAAATATTTTATATGAGGATTGATTGATATAGGAAAGATCAAACCATGGTACTATCTCAATGGGAATATGGTTGGAATATTATTGTTAGATTTGGTACGTTCAGATATAAGTCATTCTAACCTATATTGGATGAAAATTTTAAATTATCAATGGTTCAACTATAAAAAATATAACATGGGGTGAATTATATAGAGAAATTTATATTTTTATCAGTGTTAGGAAGCCTGATGTACAACATGGTTTACACTCGATGGGACATTGCATATGTAGTGGGATTTGTAAATTGTTTCATGCCCAATCCATATCTTTAAAGGATCAAAAGATATATTATTATTCTTTGGGATGGATTATTTATTGAAAGGTCAAATTCATGATAACTCCAATGGGTATTTAGATACTTTTAAGGGCACCATAAGTTTTGTGTTCACATATGGAGTAATAGTAATGAGTTGGATGAAATAACTACGACTGGTTATTACTCTCTTTAATGACCTATAATTATATCAACGGAATTTCCCTTAAGATTATTTTAATATGTAATATTTAGTAAATAACATAAACCAAAAGATAAAAAACAAAATTTTATTATAATAATTTTAATATTTTATTTTGAGAATAAAAAGGCCATAATCATTGAAATTATTACAATGGGAAAAAAATATAATGTCAGATTACAATAATTGGAAAATTTGGAACTAATATTTCCCCCAAAATAATTGCACTCATGAAAAACACTATATAAATAAAGCATAATGTTATTAATTTAATATTAATATTGAGAATTTAAAAATATAACCATGATAGAAAATATAGGTAAATGAATAATTAAAAAAATATTAGATATTTATAGAAAGTATGGATCTCATATAACTATTTAAATTTTGGCAATTGGAATAGTAATTTTGACATTAATAACCTTAAACTAACCATTAAAATAATATCCTCACCTATGGATATGAAAAATAATATCTAGAGATCTTATAAAATTAAAATATGGGATAATTATTTCATGGTACAAATAAGTAAATGTTTTAAAATGATAAAATAAGTGTTTTTATTTTTGAAAAACATATATGTTTTATTCTAATTTTTATAAAAAAATATAATTATTTAAAAGAAATTTTATTTTAATAAAATTAGTTTTTGAAATTATTATTGTGTGTTATTATAATTATTATATAATTTTATAAGACCTTAATTAATTTTTAAAAGGCTTATAATATTGATCATAATATTAAGATTGGAAATTTTAAAATAAATCGGGGTTTTATTTAAAATTTACTTTTCTCACATTAAGAAAATTATTTTCATAAAATGGATTTCATTTTTGGAATATAAATTTCAAAAAATGGTTGGTTTTTGTTTTTTTAAATTTTTATAAAATAGTTGATTTTTTAGAATAATGTAATACGGTAAAAATTGTATTTAACTTTATAAGCTAAATAACTAAATTTTTGAGTCATGGATGATATAATCACCCATTAGTTAAAACATACATGCATTTTGTACCATATATAGTCAGAATAATCAACACTATTGGTAGTCTTGATCCAAAATTTTAAACTAATGAATGTAATATTCAAAAACACCTCTCTCCTCCCCATATAAATACTATCCCTCACCACCCCATCTCCTTGAAACTTATAATCCTTAGATCATGAAAAATTTATACCCAATTACCTAACCAATACTCTTCCTCATTTCCTAGATCTTATGGTTAAACCAAAATACCATTTCAAGGAGCGTTAAGGGTTATCCTAAGAGGATACAACCAAAGAGGTATGATTCTCAACTAATCTCTTTTAATTTTGTTATTATTAAAACACTTCATATAATCCCCATAAACCTGATAATATAGACATAAATATTATAAATATATTTATATTTTAGTATTCTGTCGTAATATCCATCGTATACCCTCCCTTTTTCATTCTTAAAATGAAAATGTTCTTTACCAAATGGTTGGTTCAACGCCTCTACGTAAAACGTACTTCATTTTTCTCCAATGCCTTCAAGTATGGTCATAAAAATATTAATTTAGTTAAATAATATTATAATAAATATATTATAACTTATTTCATATTATTGAATTAATATATATACATGATTTAAAAAAACTATTTTTTGATATTCTGTAAAATCGCCTAAATGAACTAACCAAATAACATTAAGGTTTCTACTAAACAAATAAACCCTATATCAAGAAGAAAAAAAGGATATTTGGGACCTTTTAAATTTATTTGAGGAAATTAATTCCACATTATTTTACTTAGGAAGTTGTATTTTTGGTTGAAAAGAACATCAATAATTATTCCCAAGTGATATGACCTTGGATCCATGAAACAAATTCTCTTGGAACCACAAAATTAAGCATTATCTCTCATTAAAATGGATATAAATGAAAATAATAAAATTATGGTAAATTAATTATAGATATAAAATGTTTTTAATTAAGTAATTAATTAATTTTATTTGATTATACTGGATATTAAGTGCAGGTGCATAAAATTTCTGGAACGTAAAGTAAGGGGTCTCTATGAACTACCCTTTTTCTTTGGGTTATGGTCTTTCTCTCTCTAACTAACTTTCTCTATCAATATTTTATGTCATTTAATGATTATAAATTATTTATATATGTCTCTTAAATATATAAATATCTTATTATCCTTTTCTTTTATGGGGAAATACATTCCTTAAGTTCATTTCTAGCATATCTTTTTTAAAATCAAACCTGATTAAGGTGGAATTTTCAAGTCCTTAATCCTTTTATGTAATTACCATTTAAATTATTTGTTCCAATTCATTATTTCATTAAATAAATTAATATTTAATTTATAACTATTATTTTTTAACTCTGGTTTTCAAAAAAAAATTCATACTTACTCTTTCTCCAAAATTCTTTAACCGGTTCTTTAAAACGCAGTTTTGAAAGTAAATTTCTATACCTAATTCTATGAATTTTATCATGATGTTTTTACAAATTAATTCCATATTCTGGTACCTAATCTTATGTACTAATATATTAATTTCCAAAATAATTAATTCCTTATTTCCTTTTTAATATTTATGAAATCTCTTTTGAATATGATATGAGGTGAGATTATGCATACCATTTATTTCCATGGGTAATTCTTATGTTTATGACTTATGATTGATTTAATTTTATAGAACCCATAAGAATGTATATGTTATGATTGGTGTGACTATATGGAGATCATATGTATTGCGTAATTTTTTCACTCATAATATGGTATGTATGGGGTTTGGGAGTCAACTAAATCCATCATGGTGCTATATCCACAATGTGATATTGTCTTGGTGGTTCGCATTGACAGTTTCTTATTTCATGTTTTATGTCGCTAAAAAATTCCTTTTGGTTCTATTATCTTATGATTTCATGTTATTTATGTTATTTCTCCATATGATTATTCAAAATACATTTCTTTTATCATATGAATTTCTCACTTTTGATGCATTTTTTATGATTCATTATCATGATTATTCCCTTAATTTGATTTTTATCTCACCACATTTTTTATGTATTCCTTAAGTTATCCCATTTATTTTTAGGATATAAATGGGATTTAAGATCTCATTAAAGAGAATAAAATAAATAATTTATGTTTTAATTTTCTTTTGATGTATTACGAACCCAGTCTTCTAAATATATTAGGCTTCATGATCTTTGGGTTGTTCTTATTAGATGTTAAAAATAATTTAATAATATGTGTAAAATAATTGGGATATTATAGTTGGTATTAGATAAAGGTCTTGTTACTTTTTAGGATTAATAATATAGTAATTTACTAAGAAATCTAGGTAAAAGTATAAGAATAGAAAAATATTATGAAATTTTGGTGAGGTATAGAGTGATTGGTTTTCGAAAAATTACCTCCCTTTCTAGATATTACAAGTGGATGTGGAACCGTCACAGTTGTACCTAGGGTTATCAACCCCAAAAATAGGTAAATTGGGAACTAAATCTATCTAAATTTAGTGAATTACAAAGAGGCCTTACATCACACCTGGTTTCATACTCTTATGGGATATAATTTTTAAAATTCATAAACACTTTATTTACCATTATTAAGGACTTTAAGGGATTGTTAGGTTAGAAAATCTAAAAGGAATAATATAATGGATAAACTAGATTTAAACCTCGAGACTCATATGTTTTTATTTATGTGGTATTTATAATTTCTTCCTTCCATGTTCATAATTCCCTTTTTTATTTAATTTTTAGTTTGAGGATTCTCATCACTTATTTTTTATTTTAGTTAATGAAGGAAATATGTGGAACCATTCTAGCAACCATCACGATAAGAAATTTGATGATTTACCAATAGATTTTACTAAACTTATGAGAGAAAGAGATAATAATTCCATGGTAGTGATATCTCAAATGACCCCTTATGTGAAAAATAACTTGAATTGTGTGGGGTGTACTCCTACTAAGAAAGATCAAGATGTGGTCTAGTCAGTTATATGACAAAGGTCTCCTACCTTTAGTGAAAATTTCAATCCTATCATTATAGATCAATGAATTTAATCTATAAATAATATATTAAATGTCATATAATAATCAAAATAAGATAATTTTATGTTGGTTTTGAATCATCTTGAAGGGGAAGTCAGTTAGTGGTGAACACTGATCAAGAACATGAAGTCCAAAGTGGAAATTGATTCCATATAATGGGAAGTATTCAAGAAAGTATTTTTCAATGTATATTTTCCATAAACCCTCCATATTAAAGTATAGGGGGAGATCCTCAAACTAAATAAAAAGGAAGATGTTTATATTGGGGTGTATAAGAAAACATTAAAAGTTTTTCATGATATTCTTTTAACTATATTATCAACACCAAAAGAATGTTGGACCATTTATTTAATGGGTTAAAGTTGATTATATGAAAATATTTGGAAATTAAAAACCTTAATAGATATAAAGAAACTATTATTCATGGACACATGGTCAAGATAAATATTGGATTCTCTTATTAGTCATGTGGTCCTAGAAATAAAAAGTGTAAAATGGAGTTTTATTTAGTAACATCAATGAATAAATATCATGGATGAATGAAAACCCAACTTTTCACAAGTTAAAAAATTGGAAAGAAGCATCCCAAAAACTATCTAAAGGGAATTGAGAGATACTTAAAATATATAAAATAATGGAATCTGTAAAATCAATGATAAAGGGATATGAATAATCCCACTAATATCATAATGTAATGAAGGTTTGGAACCGAAATCAACATGTGTTATAGTGTTTTAACTTCAAGGAACAGGGGTATTACCCAAAATAATTATCAATTGTGAGGTTTGTCAGATAAAATTAATGACAAAAACCTCTATGAAATAGTGAGAAGGTAAGGGCATATGCTTCAACTACTGCTAATGATATGATAATGATTCCATGACAGGTTCATTGGTTTTTCATTCAATAATAGATAATGTACTATTTGATTTTTTTTCAACACATTATTTCATATCTTTCATGTTTAGTAGATCTATTAAAACACCACCTAAAACATGGGGGTTGATATTTCAGTGAGAATATAAAATAGAGAAATTGTTTCATCCTAGGTATATAACTCATCCTCATTCAATTTTTGTGAACTGAAAATCCATAAAAATATTTTCTAACTTTCTTTATTTGATTTTGATGTTATATTGGTCATGGATTGGTTATCCTTATATAAATAAAATATTAACTACCGAGAGGGGTAGATCACTCTTAATATCCTAATTCATCCTTTTTTTTTATAAAATTTAATGGAGTAGGATGAATCTATTTTGGAATCTTCTTATTAATAATGGATATTATTTCATTATGTGCAATAATATCTTGATCAAATTATTGATAAAAATGAAATAATCTTGCTCAAATACATTCCCATTGTGAGGGATTATACTGATGTATTCCCTGAAGAATTTTTTAGACTTCCACCTGATCAAGAGGTTGAGTTCCCAATCAAAATTTTACTTGGATCCCTACCCATATCCAATTATCTATATATAATGGCTGTCATTGATTTAGACTAACTAAATAATTTTTTACAAGTGAATCTGGAAAAGGGTTTTATATACCTTAGTGCATCATAATACATGGAATAATTTTCCATCACATTTTATTCAATGAACATGGAGTATAGAATACATAAATTTATGTCCCAATTCAAATATGTATATGTTTATAAAGTTGAACATATTTTATAGAAAATGTGTATGGTATTCACTACACAATTGTTTTGGCATGGAAAAATTGTGGTGAAATTTTGGCAGCATAACGGTGTCACATAAAAATTCATAAAATGGGTTTATGAGAGAGAAATATGTGTCTAATTATTTGAAAATTATGTTGGAATTAATAGTGACATGTAAATACATGTCCCAACATTATTAATTGTAAATTGAAATCTTAAGATAATAAAGAAACTTGAATAAAGAAGAGAAGTTGGGGATCGCTTACTTTAGTGTGCGATTCCAATTACTTGGTTGGTGATTCTTGATAGGTTAGGGAACCTTGGGAGGACTCTAGAGTAGGGATGGTAGAGTAATGAAGTGATATAGTGAGTTTTAGTGAAGATAAATGGGATCTTGTGTGGGTATATATAGGAAATGAGTGAGGATTTATTTACTATTTATCAAGCATAGGTTTTGGACTATATATAACAAAATAAACAAAACCAAATACTTTAAAATAGTTTTATTCCATGGTTCATTCCTAACGGGAGTGGATTCCATTATTTTATAAGTCCAAGGGTTGAATGTAATAAAATAATACCCTTTATTATGTGAATGTGAGTCATACTCTTAAAAAATGATTTTAAAATTTTAAAATATATATTATGTTTTGGAGGATTCATGATGTCTTTATAAAATAATTCAAATAAACATAAAATATCATTATTTTAATTTTAAAATATATATTTGGCCATGGTTACTTTTTATAGTATTTATTACATAACTTTCGGGTCATTATAATGTCATAATACACAAAATTATATTTATACAGTATTTAATTATTACTCAAAAAATTGAATGTCTTAGAAAATTTTGAAAAATTCACCATTGAATAATTTTGATAATCATATTCATAAAATAATATTCTTTTTATCTAAAATTTTTTCTAAATATGTTAATTTTTACATTTAAAATAAAATCAAAATTTTTTGAACCCATATAAAAATTACATTTGACAATATAAAAGTTTTATGATGATTTATATTTAATAAAAATTATCTAATAATATTATTTTATTAAAATAATATTTATTTCAAATATCCATTAATTAATCAAAATAAGTTCCTTAATTGAAATTGAATATTACCCAAAATTACCATTTGTGTTTAATTGTCAAAATAAAAATCAATTATAAAGAAATAATAATTGGATGAAAATGTATCCATTATTCAATAAGAAAGAATATCCATAATCATATCTCTATGGTCTTGATACATATCCCTTTAATATACTATCAAAACCTCTAAGAGTAAGGTGTGTGATGGTGAGACTTCCATGGGGTGGTTCGACGTAAATTTTTTGGGTCGTGGTCTCGATGATCTTAAAATTATCCCATAAATGGTTTTGATTATTCTTAAGTTATTGGATCTCAGCTTGGGATTATTCAAGGAGAAATTCTGATGATTCTATATCCCTTATAATCTTTGATAAATGGGATTAATAGGTTATGATCCTACTGGTGGAGATCTTTAATTCCTTTTCCTGTGCCAACTAGATTTGTTAAAACCATATATTTATACTAAGCATATAATCACTATTTGATGAATATATTATCAACTATATTGATACTTAATGGTATTTTAATTCCAATAGGATATAATTAAATCAAATGACTTCATGTGTTTTCTATAACCATATTACATAATAATACATTAATTAAATCACATGGGGAATTTTATTTATAATAGTTTAGGTTGTTATAATTTTCTCCATAGGGAGATAATTTTTTTGAACATATACAGTCGGAAAAACAACTAGAATTAGTAAAATAAAAAAATTCTGGTTTATTTCTTGTGTTCATTTCACCATCAAAGACAAATATAAACATTATGTAAAGTCCAAGGCATTTTTATTTATGGGATGTTGTGATGAAAATTTTGGATTCCATCTTTGGGGTGATGATAATCAGAAGTTGATAATGATTTAATTTATTCTCTTCAAAGAGAAGGTCCTATGGAAGGACTTGAACATGTCTAAGAAGGAATTTCATATTATAGAATCACCTAATCAAGTCTACGTTGATCTGAGGGTGAGTACCAAAAGGATAACATGTGCTTGAGAATTCATATGGAAGAACTGGAAGTGAGTCCACTAAAAGATGTGTTGTAATTATATAGGATTTGTGAATATTCATAGAATAAACTAGAATTTAGAGTCTTATAAGATTGATATCTAGAATATAGTTCACTGGAATAGGTAATATTGGGAACTAATAAATGTGTTCTTTATATACTAATGGAATATGGGAGATGACTAAGTTATATACAGGAAGAAAGAACTGGAGAATAAGTGGTTCTTCCACTTAAAGAAAAAAAAATTATGGAAAGATGTGATACACAACACAGATTCTATTGAATGGATTTTAGTATAATAAAGCTATTGAATTATCAATTATTTTTACAGTAGTAGTTTTCACACTACCGTCTAGATTGTTTTGGGAAAGGTTGTATTTGATAATTTTCACATAGAGAAGATAGATGTAAAACAACCTTTTTTATGGTGTCTTAGCGGAAGATATTTACATGAAGTAACTGATGGGATTCATGGATTAGAAAAATAAGAACTTGGTGTGTAGCCTAAAAAATAATCCTTTATGGATTGTTGTAGGAACAACGTTAGTGGAATCATAAATTTGACCCTTTAATATTTGAGTAAGGTTTTACTCAGTGCAACAGGGATCATGGTTACTACTTGAACGTATGAGATGATGTAGGTTTAATAATAATAATTTTATTCATGAATTATATCTTACTTGTTGGTACATAAATTACAAGGATTTAGGTTAGCAAGCATGTTTTGTTGGAGTGATTGATAATAAATGAAATCACAGAGTCTAAGGAAATATTTAATATGAGGATTGATTGAGATAGGAAAGCTCAAACCATTGTACTATCTCAATGGGGATATGGTTGGAATATTATTGATAGATTTGGTACATTCAGATATAAGTCCATCTAAACTATATTGGATGAAAAATTTAATTTATCAATGGTTCAATAGTAAAAAATATAATATGCGGTGAATTATATAGAGAAATTTCTATTTTCATCAGTGTTAGGAAGCCTGATGTACAACATGGTGTACACTCGATGGGACATTGCATATGTAGTGGGATTTATAAATTGTTTCATGCCAAATCCAAAACTTTATGGGATCAATAGATATATTATTATTCTTTGGGATGGATTATTTTTTGAAAGGCCAAATTCATGATAACTCCAATGGGTATTTAGATACTTTTAAGGGCACCATGAGTTTTTTGTTCCCATATGTAGGAATAGTAATGAGTTGGATGAAATAACTATGACTGGTTATTACTCTCTTTAATGACCCATAATTCTATCAACGGAATTTCCCATATGATTATATTAATATGTTATATTTATTAATTCACATAAACCACAAGATAAAAAACAAAATTTTATTATAATAATTTTAATATTTTATTTTGAGAATAAAAAATCCATAATCATTGAAATTATTGCAATGGAAAAAAATATAAAATTAGATTACAATAATTAGAAAATTTGGAACTAATATTTCCCCCAAAATAATTGCACTCATGAAAAACACTATAGAAATAAAGAATAATGTCAGTAATTAAATATTAATATTGAACATTTAAAAATATAACCATGATAGAAAATATAGGTGAATGAAAAATTAAAGAAATATTAGGTATGTATAGAAAGTATGGATCTCATATAAGTATTTAAATTTTGACAATTGGAATAGTAATTTTGCCATTAATATCAGTAAACTGACCATTAAAATAATATCCTCACCTGTGGATATGTAAAATAATATCTAGAGATCTTATAAAATTAAAATATGGGATAATTATGTCATGGTACAAGTAAATAAATGTTTTAAAATGACAAAATAAGTGTTTTTATTTTTTTAAAACATATATGTTTTATTTTAATTTTTATAAAAAATATAATTATTTATAAGAAATTTTATTTTCATAAAATTAATTTTTAAAATTATTATTCTATTTTATTAAAATTATTATATAATTTTATACGACCTTAATTAATTTTTAAAAGGGTTATAATATTGATCATAATATTAAGATTGGAAATTTTAAAATAAATCAGGGTTTTATTTAAAAATTTATTTTCTCACATTAAGAAAATTATTTTAATAAAATGGATTTCATTTCTGGAATATAAATGTCAAAAAATGGTTGGTTTTTGTTTTTTTTTAATTTTTATAAAATAGTTGATTTTTTAGAATAATTTAATATGGTAAAAATGTTATTTAACTTTATAAGAAAAATAACTAAATTTTTGAGTCATGGATGATGTAACCACCCATTAGTTAAAACATAAATGCATTGTGTACCATATATAGTTAGAATAATCAACACTATTGGTAGTCTTGATCCAAAATTTTAAACTAACGAATGTAGTATTCAAAAACACCTCTCTCCTCCCCATATAAATACTACCCCTCACCACCTTATCTCCTCAAAAGTTATTATCCTTAGATCATGAAAAAATTATATCCAATTACCTAACCAATACTCTTACTCATTTCCTAGATCTTATGGTTAAACCAAAATACCATTTCAAGGAGCCTTAAGGGGTATCCTACGAGGATACAACCAAAGAGGTAAGATTCTCAACTAATCTCCTTTAATTTTGTTATTGTTAAAACACTCCATATAATCCCCATAAACCTGATAATAGTAACATAAATATTATAAATATATTTATATTTTATTATTATGTCTTAATATCCATCGTATACCCTCCCTTTCTCATTCTTAAAATGAAAATGTTCTTTACAAAATGGTTGGTTCAACGCCTCTATGAACAACGTACTTCGTTTTTCTCCAATGCATTCAAGTATGGTCATAAAAATATTAATTTAGTTAAATAATATTATAATAAATATATTATAACTTATTTTATATTATTTAATTTATATATATATACATGATTTTAAATAAAATTAAACTATTTTGTGATATTCGGTAAAATCGCTTAAATGAACTAACCAAACAACATTAAGGTTTCTACAAAACAAATCAACCCTATATCAAGAAAAAAAGTATATTTGGGACCATTTAAATTTATTTTAGGACATTAATTCCACATTATTTTACTTAGGTAGTTATATATTTGTTTGAAAAGAACATAAATAATTACTCCCAAGTGATATGACCTTGGATCCATGAAACAAATTCTCTTGGAACCACAAAATTAAGCATTATATCTCATTAAAATGGATATCAATGAAAATAATAAAATTATGGTAAATTAATTATAGATTTAAAATTTTTTAATTAAGTAATTAATTAATTTTATTTTATTATACTGGATATTAAGTGTAGGTTCATAACAACTCTGGAACGTATAGTAAGGGGTCTCTATGAACTACCCTTTTCCTTTGGGTTATGGTCTTTCTCTCTCTAACTAACTTTCTCTATCACTATTTTATGTCATGAAATGATTCTAAATTATTTATATATGTCTCTTAAATATATAAATATCTTATTATCCTTTTCTTTTATGGGGAAATACATTCTTTAAGTTCATTTCTAGCATAAATTTTTTAAAATCAAACCCGATTAAGGTGGAATTTTCAAGTCCTTAATCCTTTTATGTAAATACCATTTAAATTATTTGTTCCCATTCATTATTTCATTAAATAAATTAATATTTAATTTATAACTATTATTTTTTAACTCTGGTTTTCAAATAAATTTACATACTTACTCTTTCTCCAAAATTCTCTAACTGGTTCCTTAAAACACAGTTTTGAAAGTTAATTTCTATACCTAATTCTATGAATTTTATCATGATTTTTTTTACAAATTAATTCCAAATTTTGGTACCTAATCTTATGTACTAATATATTAATTTCCAAAATAATTAATTCCTTATTTCCTTTTTAATATTTATGAAATCTCTTTTGAATATGATATGAGGTGAGATTATGCATCCCATTTATTTCCATGGGTAATTCTTATGTTTATGACATATGATTGATTTAATTTTATAGAACCCATAAGAATGTATATGTTATGATGGGTGTGACTATATGTAGATAATATGCATTGGGTAATTTTTTCACTCATAATATGGTATGTATGGGGTTTGGGAGTCAACTAAATCCATCATGGTGCTCTATCCACCATGCGATGTTGTCTTGGTGGTTCACATTGACATTTTCTTATTTCATGTTTTATGTCACTACAAAATTCCTTTGTTTCTATTATCATATGATTTCATGTTCATTATGTTATTTCTCCATATTATTATTCAGAATACTTTTCTTTAATCATATCAATTTATCACTTTTGACGCATTTCTTATGATTCATTATCATGATTATTCCCTTACTTCGATTTTTAGCTCACCGCATTTTTTATGTATTCCTTCAGTTATCCAATTTATTTTTAGGATATAAATGGGATTTAAGATCTCATTAAAGAGAATAAAATAAATAATTTATGTTTTAATTTTGTTTTGATGTATTATGAACCCGGTCTTCTAAATATATTAGGCCTCATGATCTTTGGGTTGTTCTTATTAGATGTTAAAAATAACTTAATAATATGTGTAAAAGAATTTGGATATTATAGTTGGTATTTGAGAAAGGTCTTGTTATTTCTTAGGATTAATAATATATTAATTTACTATGAAATCTTGGTAAATTTCTATGAATAGAAAAATATTATGAAATTTTGGTGAGGTATAGAGTGATTGGTTTCTAAGAAATTACCTCCCTTTCTAGATATTACAAGTGGATTTGGAACCATCACAGTTGTACCTAAGTTTATCAACCCCAAAAATGGGTAAATTGGGAACTAAATCTATCTAAATTTAGTGAATTACAAAGAGGCCTTACTTCACACCTGGTTTCATACTCTTATGGTATAGAATTTTTAAAATTTATAAACACTTTATTTACCATTATTACGGACTTTAAGGGATTTTTAGGTTAGAAAATCTAAAAGGAATAATATAATGGATAAACTAGATTGAAACCTATAGACTCATATGTTTTTATTTATATGGTATTTATAATTTATTCCTTCCATGTTCATAATTATCTTTTTTATTTAATCTTTAGTTTGAATATTCTCATCACTTATTTTTTATTTTAGTTAATGGAAGAAATAAGTGGAACCATTCCAACAACCATCACGATAAGAAATTTGATGATTTCCCAAAAGATTTTTCTAATCTTATTAGAGAAAGAGATAATAATTCCATCTTAGTGATATCTCAAATGACTCCTTATGTGAAAAATAACTTAAATTGTGTGGGGCGTACTCATACTAAGAAAGAGCAAGATGTGGTCTAGTCCGTTATACGATAAAGGCCTCCTACCTTTAGTCAAAATTTCAATCCTATCATTATGGATCAACGAATTTAATCTATAAATAATATATTACATGTCATATAATACTCAAAATAAGATAATTTCAGGTTGTTTTTTAATCATCTTGAAGGGGAAGTCGGTTAGTGATGAACACTAATCAAGAACACGAAGTCCAAAGTGGAAATTGATTCCATGTAATGGGAAGTATTCAAGAAAGTATTTTTCAATGTATATTTTCCATAAACCCTCCATGTTAAAGTATAGGGGGAGATCCTCAAACTAAATCAAAAGGAAGATGTTTATATTGGGGTGTATAAGAAAACTTTAAAAGTTTTTCATGATATTATTCTAACTATATTATCAACACCAAAAGAAAGTTGGACCATTTATTTAATGGGTTAAAGTTGATTATATTAAAATATTTGAAAATTAGAAACTTTAACAGATATGAAGAAACTATTATTCATTGAAACAAGGTCAAGATAATTATTGGAGACTCTTATTGGTCATGTGGTCCTGGAAATAAAAAGTGTAAAATAGAGTTTTATTTGGTAACATCAATGAATAAATATCATGGATGAATGAAAACCCAACTTCTCACAAGTTAAAAAATTGGAAAGAAGCATCCCAAAAACTATCTAAAGGGAACTGAGAGATACTTAAAATGTATAAAATAGTGGAATCTATAAAATAAATTCTAAAGGGATATGAATAATCCCACTAATATGATAATGGAAAGAAGTTTTGGAACAAAAATAAACATGTGTTATAGTGTTTTAACTTCAAGGAACAGGGGTATTACCCAAAATAATTATCAATTGTGAGGTTTTTTAGATAAAATTAAGGACAAAAACCTCTATGACATAGTGAGAAGGGAAGGGCATATGCTTCAACTACTGATAAAGATATGATAATGATGCTATGACAGGTTCATTGGTTTTTCATTCAAGAATAGATAGTCTACTATTTGATTTTTTTTCAACACATTATTTTATATCTTTCATGTTTAGTAGATATATTAAAACACCACCTAAAACATGGGGGTTGATATTTCAGTGATAATAGAAAATAAGGAAATTATTTCATCCTAGGAATATAACTCATCCTCATTCAATTTTTGTGGACTGAAAATCCCTAAAAATATTGTCTTACTTTCTTTATTTGATTTTGATGTTATATTGGTCATGGATTTGTTATCCTTATATAAATAAAATATTAACTACCGGGAGGGGTAGATCACTCTTCATATCCCAATTCATCCTTTTGTTTTATAAAAGTTAATGGAGTAGGATGAATCTCTTTTGGAATCTTCTTCTTAAGCATGGATATTATTTCATTATGTGAAATAATATCTTGATCAAATTATTGATAAAAATGAGATAATCTTGCTCAAATACATTCCCATTGTGAGGGATTATACTGATGTATTCCCTGAAGAATTTTTTAGACTTCCACCTGGTCAAGAGGTTGAGTTCCCAATCAAAATTTTACTTGGATTCCTACCCATATCCAATTATCTATACAGAATGGCCATCATTGATTTAGACTAACTAAATAATTTGTTACAAGTGAATCTGGAAAAGGGTTTTATATACCTTAGTGCATCATAATACATTGAATAATTTACCATCACATTTTATTAAATGAACATGGAGTATGAAATACATAAATTTATGTCCCAATTCAAATATGTATATGTTTATAAAGTTGAACATCTTTGATAGAAAATTGGTATGTTATTCACTAAACAATTTTTTCAGCATGGAAAAATTGTGGTGAAATTTTAGCAGCATAACGGTGTCACATAAAAATTCATAAAATGGGTTTATGAGATAGAAATATGCTGCTCATAATTTGAAAATTATGTTGAAATTAATAGTGACATGTAAATACATGTCCCAACATTATTAATTAGAAATCTAAATCATAAGATAATAATGAAACTTGAATAAAGAAGAAAAGTTGGGGATCCCTTACTTGAGTGTGCGACTCCAATTACATGGTAGGTGATTCTTGATATCTTGGGGAACCTTGGGAGGACTCTAGAGTAGGGAGGGTAGAGTAATGAAGTGATATAATGAGTTTTAGTGAAGATAAATGGGATCTTGGGTGGGTCTATATAGCAAATGAGTGAGGATTTATTTACCATTTATCAAACATAGGTTTTGGACTCTATATAACAAAATAACCAAAACCACAAACTTTACAATAGTTTTCTTCCATGGTTTATTCCAAATGGGAGTGGATTCCATTATTTTATAAGCCCAAGGGCCAAATGTAATAAAATAACACACTTTCTTATGTGAATGAGAGTCATACTCTTAAAAAATGATTTTAAAATTTTAAAATATATATTATGTTTTGGAGGATTCATGATGGCTTTATAAAATAAATCAAATAAACATAAAATATCATTATTTTAATTTTAAAACATATATTTGGTCATGGTTACTTTTTATAGTATTTATTACATAACTTTTGGGTCATTATAATGTCATAATACACAAAATTATATTTATACAGTATTTAATTATTACCCAAAAAATTGAATGCCTTAGAAAATTTTAAAAAATTCACTATTGGATAATTTTGATATTCATATTCATAAAATAATATTCTTTTTATCAAAAAAAAATCTAAATATGTTAATTTTTACGTTTAAAATAAAATAAACATTTTTTGAACCCTTATGAAAATTACATTTGACAACATAAAACTTTTATGATAATTTATATTTAATAAAAATTATCTAATAATAATATTTTATTAAAATAATATTTATTTCAAATATCCATTAATTAATCCAAATAAGTTCCTTAATTGAAATTGAATATTTCCCAAAATTACTACTTGTGTTTTATTCTGAAAATAAAAATCAATTATAAAGAAATAATAATTGGATGAAGATGTATCCATTATTCAATAGAAAATTAATATTCACAATCACATCTCTATGGTCTTGATACATATCCCTTTAATATTCTATCAAAACCTCTAAGAGTAAGGTGTGTGATGGTGAGACTTTCATGGGGTGGTTTGAAGTAAATTCTTTGGGTCGTGGTCTCGATGATCTTAAAGTTATCCCATATATGGTTTTGATTATTCTTAAGTTATTGGATCTCATCTTGGGATTATTCAAGGGAAAATTCTAATGATTCTATATCCCTTAGAATCTTTGAGAAATGGGCTTCATAGGTTATGATCCTACTCGTGGAGATCTTTAATTCATTTTCATGTGTCAATTAGATTTGTTAAAACCATATATTTATACTAAGCATATAATCACTATTTGATGAATATATTATCAACTGTAATGATACTTAATGGTATTTTAATTGAAATAAGATATAATAAAATAAAATGATTTCATGTGTTTTCTATAACCATGTTACATAATAATACATTAATTAAATCACATGGGGAATTTTATTTATAATAGTTTAGGTTGTTATAATTTTCTCCATAAGGAGATAAAGTTTTTGAACATATGAAGTCTGAAAAACAACTAGAATTAGTAAAATAAAAAAATTTCGGTTTATTTCTTGTGTTCATTTCACCATCAAGGACAAATATAAACTTTATGTAAAGTCCAAGGAATTTTTATTTATGGTATGTTGTGATGAATATTTTGGATTCCATCTTTGGGATGATGATAATCAGTAGTTGATATTGAGTTAATTTATAATCTTCAAAGAGAAGGTCTTATAGAAGGACTTGAACATGTCTAAGAAGGAATTTGAGATTATAGAATCAACTAATCAAGCCTACGTTGATCTGAGTGTGAGTACCAAAAGGATACCATGTCCTTGATAATTCATATGGAAGAACTGGAAGTGAGACCACTGAAAGATGTGTTGTAATTATATAGGATTTGTGAATCTTCATGGAATGAACTAGAATTTAGAGTCTTATAAGATTGATATCTAGAATATAGTGCACTAGAAGAGGTAATATTGGGAATGAATCAATGTGTTCTTTATATACTAATGGAATATGGGAGATGACTATGTTATATACTGGAAGAACGAACTGGAGAACAAGTGGTTGTTCCACTTAAAGAAAAAAATTATGGAAAGATGTGATACACAACACAGATTCTATTGAATGTATTTTTGTATAATAAAGGTATTGAATTATCAATTATTTTTACATCAGTAGTTTGCACACTACTATCTAGATTGTTTTGGGAAAGGTTTTATTTGATAATTTTCACTTAGAGAAGATAGATGTAAAACAACCTTTTTTATAGTGTCTTAGAGGAAGATATTTACATGAAGTAACTGATGGGATTCAGGGATTAGTAGAATAAGAACTTGGTGTGTAGCCTAAAAAATAATCCTTTTTGGATTGTAGTAGGAACCAAGTAAGTGGAATCATAAATTTGTCCATTTATTCTTTGAGTAAGGTTTCACTCAGTGCAACAGGGATCATGGTTACTACTTGAACGTATGATATGATGTGGGTTTAATAATAATACTTTTATTCATTAATTAAATATTACTTGTTGGTATATAAATTACAAGGATTTAGGGTAGCAAGCATGTTTTGTTGGAATGATTTATAATAAATTAAATCACAGAGTCTAAAGAAATATTTTATATGACGATTGATTGAGATAGGAAAGCTCAAACCATTGTACTATCTCAATGGGGATATGGTTGGAATATTATTGATAGATTTGGTACATTCTTATATAAGTCCATATAAACTATATTGGATGAAAATTTTAAATTATCAATGGTTAAACTGTAAAAAATATAATATGGGGTGAATTATATGGAGAAATTTCTATTTTCATCAGTGTTAGGAAACCTGATGTACAACATGGTGTACACTCGATGGGACATTGCATATGTAATGGGATTTGTAAATTGTTTCATGCTAAATCCATAACTTTAAGAGATCAAAAGATATATTATTATGCTTTGGGATGGATTATTTATTGAAATGTCAAATTCATTATAACTTTAATGGGTATTTAGATACTTTTAAGGGCACCATAAGTTTTGTGTTCACATATGGAGGAATAGTAATGAGTTGGATGAAATAACTATGATTGGTTATTACTCTCTTTAATGACCCATAATTCTATCAATGAAATTTCCCTTATGATTATATTAAAATGTTATATTTAGTAATTCACATAAACCACAAGATAAAAAACAAAATTTTATTATAATAATTTTAATAATTTCTTTTGAGAATAAAAAGGCCATAATCATTGAAATTATTGCAATGGGAAAAAAATATAAAATCATATTACAATAATTGGAAAATTTGGAACTAACATTTCCCCCAAAATAATGGCACTCATGAAAAAAACTATAGAAATAAATCATAATGTTTGTAATTAAATATTAATTTTGAAATTTTAAAAATATAACCATGATAGAATATATAAGTGAATAAACTATTAAATAAATATTAGGTATTTATAGAAACTATGGATCTCATATAACTATTTAAATTTTGATAATTGGAATAGTAATTTTTCCATTATTAATTTTAAACTGACCATTAAAATAAATTCCTCACCTATGGATATGTAAAATAATATCTAGAAATCTTATAAAACTAAAATATCAGATAATTATGTCATGGTACAAGTAAATAAATCTTTTAAAACAATAAAATAAGTGTTTTTAATTTTGTAAAACATATATGTTTTATTTTAATTTTTATAAAAAATATAATTATTTAAAAGAAATTTTATTTTCATAAAATTACTTTTTAAAATTATTTTTCTGTTTTATTATAATTATTCTATAATTTTATAAGACCTTAATTAATTTTTAAAAGGGTTATAATATTGATCATAATATTAAGATTGGAAATTTTGAAATAAATCCGGGTTTTATTTAAAAATTACTTTTCTCACATTATAAAAATTATTTTCAAAAAATAGATTTCATTTTTGGAATATAAATGTCAAAAAATGGTTGGTTTTTTTTTAATTTTTATAAAATAGTTGATTTTTTAGAATAATGTAATACGGTTAAAATGGTATTTAACTCTATAAGATAAATAACTAAATTTTTGAGTCATGGATGATGTAATCACCCATTAGTTAAAACATACATGCACTTTGTACCATATATAGTCAGAATAATCAACACTATTGGTAGTCTTGATCCAAAATTTTAAACTAATGAATGTAATATTCAAAAACACCTCTCTCATCCCCATATAAATACTACCCCTCACCACCCCATCTCCTCGAAACTTATAATCCTTAGATCATGAAAAATTTATACCCAATTACCTAACAAATATTATTCCTCATTTTCTAGATCTTATGGTTATACCAAAATACCATTTCAAGGATCCTTAAGGGGTATCCTAAGAGGATACAACCAAAGAAGTAAGATTCTCAACTAATCTCCTTTAATTTTGTTATTATTAAAACACTCCATATAATCCCCATAAACCTGATAATAGTAACATAAATATTATAAATATATTTATATTTTATTATTATGTCATAATATCCATCGTATACCCTCCCTTTTTCATTCTTAAAATGAAAATGTTCTTTACAAAATGGTTGGTTCAACGCCTCTATGAACATCGTACTTCGTTTTTATCAAATTCCTTCAAGTATGGTCCTAAAATTAATAATATAGATAAATAATATTATAATAAATATATTATAACTTATTTCATATTATTGAATTAATATATATACATGATTTTAAATAAAATTAAACTATTTTGTGATATTTGGTAAAATCGCTTAAATGAACTAACCAAACAACATTAAGGTTTCTACTAAACAAATAAACCCTATATCAAGAAAAAAAGGAAATTTGGGAACATTTAAATTTATTTGAGGAAATTAATTCCACATTATTTTACTTAGGTAGTTGTATTTTTGTTTGAAAATAACATCAATAATTATTCCCAAGTGATATAACCTTGGATCCATGAAACAAATTCTCTTGGAACCACAAAATTAAGCATTATATCTCATTAAAATGGATATAAATGAAAATAATAATATTATGGTAAATTAATTATAGATATAAAATTTTTTTAATTAAGTAATTAATTAATTTTATTTGATTATACTGGATATTAAGGGCAGGTGCATAACAATTCTGGAACATAATGTAAGGGGTCTCTATGAACTACCCTTTTTCTTTGGGTTATGACCTTTCTCTCTCTAACTAACTTTCTCTATCACTATTTTATGTCATGTAATGATTCTAAATTATTTATATATGTCTCTTAAATATATAAATATCTTATAATCCTTTTCTTTTATGGGGAAATACATTCCTTAAGTTTATTTCTAGCATAACTTTTTTAATATCAAACCTGATTAAGGTTGAATTTTCAAGTCCTTAATCATTTTATGTAATTACCATTTAAATTATTTGTTCCCATTAATTATTTCATTAAATAAATTAATATTTAATTTATAACTATTATTTTTTAACTCTGGTTTTCAAATAAATTTCCATACTTACTCTTTCTCCAAAATTCTCTAACCGGTTCCTTAAAACACATTTTTGAAAGTTAATTTCTATACCTAATTCTATGAATTTTATCGTGGTTTTTTTACAAATTAATTCCATATTTTGCTACCTAATCTTATATACTAATATATTAATTTCCAAAATAATTAATTCCTTATTTCCTTTTTAATATTTACTAAATCTCTTTTGAATATGATATGAGGTGAGATTATGCATCCCATTTATTTCCATGGGTAATTCTTATGTTTATGACTTATGATTGATTTAATTTTATAGAACCCATAAGAATGTATATGTTATGATGGGTGTGACTATATGTAGATAATACGCATTGGGTAATTTTTTCACTCATAATATGGTATGTATGGGGTTTGGGAGTCAACTAAATCCATCATGGTGCTCTATCCACCATGCGATGTTGTCTTGGTGGTTCACATTGAAATTTTCTTATTTCATGTTTTATGTCACTACAAAATTCCTTTGTTTCTATTATCATATGATTTCATGTTCATTATGTTATTTATCCATATTATTATTCAGAATACTTTTCTTTAATCATATCAATTTATAAATTTTGACGCATTTCTTATGATTCATTATCATGATTATTCCCTTACTTTGATTTTTAGCTCACCACATTGTTTATGTATTCCTTCAGTTATCTAATTTATTTTTAGGATATAAATGGGATTTAAGATCTCATTAAAGAGAATAAAATAAATAATTTATTTTTTAATTTTATTTTGATGTATTATGAACCCAGTCTTCTAAATATATTAGGCCTCGTGATCTTTGGGTTGTTCTTATTAGATGTTAAAAATAATTTAATAATATGTGTAAAACAATTGGGATATTTTAGTTGGTATTAGAGAAAGGTATTGTTATTTTTTTGGATTAATAACATAGTAATTTACTATAAAATCTAGGTAAAAGTCTAAGTATAGAAAAATATTATGAAATTTTGGTGAGGTATAGAGTGATTGGTTTTCAAGAAATTACCTCCCTTTCTTGATATTACAAGTGGATATGGAACCGTCACAGTTGTACCCAGGGTTATCAACCCCAAAAATGGGTCAATTGGGAACTAAATCTATCTAAATTTAGTGAATTACAAAGAGGCCTTACTTCACACATGGTTTCATACTCTTATGGGATAGAATTTTTAAAATTAATAAACACTTAATTTACCATTATTAAGGGATTTAAGGGATTGTTAGGTTAGAAAATATAAAAGGAATAATATAATGGATAAAGTAGATTGAAACCTAGAGACTCATATGTTTTTATTTATGTGTTATTTATAATTTATTCCTTCCATGTTCATACTTCTCTTTTTTATTTAATTTTTAGTTTGAGTATTCTCATCCCTTATTTTTTATTTTAGTTAATGGAAGAAATAGGTGGAACCATTCCAATAACCATCACAATAATAAATTTGATGATTTCCCAATATATTTTCCTAAACTTATGAGAGAAATAGATAATAATTCAATAGTATGAATATCTCAAATGACTCCTTATGTGAAAAATAACTTGAATTGTGTGGGGAGTACTCCTACTAAGAAATAGTAAGATGTGTTCTAGTCCGTTATACGACAAAGTCCTCCTATCTTTAGTGGAAACTTAAATCCTATCATTATGGATCAGTGAATTTAATCTATAAATAATATATTACATGTCATATAATACTCAAAATAAGATAATTTCAGGTTGTTTTTGAATCATCTTGAAGGGGAAGTCGGTTAGTGGTGAACACTGATCAAGAACACGAAGTCCAAAGTGGAAATTGATTCCATGTAATGGGAAGTATTCAAGAAAGTATTTTTCAATGTATATTTTCCATAAAACCTACATATTGAAGTATAGGGGAGATCCTCAAACTCAATCAAAAGGAAGATGTATATATTGGGGTGTATAAGAAAACATTAAATGTTTTTTATGATATTCTTCTAACTATATTATCAACACCAAAAGAAAGTTGGACCATTTATTTAATGGCTTAAAGTTGATTATATGAAAATATTTGGAAATTATAAACTTTAACAGATATGAAGAAACTATTATTCATGGACACAAGGTTAAGATAAATATTGGAGACTCTTATTGGTCTTGTGGTCCTGGAAATAAAAAGTGTAAAATGGAGATTTCTTTGGTAACATCAATGAATAAATATCAAGGATGAACGAATACCCAACTTCTCACAAGTTAAAAAATTGGAAAGAAGCATCCAAAAAACTATCTAAAGGGAACTGAGGGATACTTAAAATGTATAAAATAGTGGAATCTGTAAAATCAATGCTAAAGGGATATGAATAATCCCACTAATATGATAATGAAAATAAGGTTTGGAACAAAAATCAACATGTGTTATAGTGTTTTAACTTCAAGGAACAGGGGTATTACCCAAAATAATTATCAATTATGAGGTTTGTCAGATAAAATTAATGACAACAACCTCTATGACATAGTGAGAAGGGAAGGTCATATGCTTCAACTACTGCTAAGGATATGATAATGATTCCATGATAGGTTCATTGTTTTTTCAGTCAAGAATAGATAATGTACTATTTGATTTTTTTTCAACACATTTTATCATATCTTTCATTTTTAGTAGATCTATTAAAAAACCACCTAAAACATGGGGGTTGATATTTCAGTGAGAATAGAAAATAGAGAAATTTTTTCATCCCAGGTATATAACTCATCCTCATTAAATTTTTGTGGACTAAAAGTCCCTAAAAATATTTTCTTACTTTTTTTATTTGATTTTGATGCTATATTGGTCATGGATTGGATATCCTTATATAAATAAAATATTAAGTACCGGGAGGGGTAGATCCCTCTTCATATCCTAATTCAACCTTTTGTTTTATAAACGTTAATGTAGTAGGATGAATCTCTTTTGGAATATTCTTATTAAGCATGTATATTATTTAATTATGTGCAATAATATCTTGATCAAATTATTGTTAAAAATGAGATAATCTTGCTCAAATACATTCCCATTGTGGGGGATTATACTAATGTATTACCTAAAGAATTCTTTAGACTTCCTCCTGGTCAAGAGGTTGAGTTCCCAATCAAAATTTTACTTGTATCCCTACCCATATCCAATTATCTATATAGAATGGCCATCATTGATTTAGAGTAACTAAAGAATTTGTTACAAGTGAATCTGGAAAAAGGTTTTATATACCTTAGTGAATCATAATACATGGAATAATTTACCATCACATTTTATTCAATGAACATGGAGTATAAAATACATAAATTTATGTCCCAATTCAAATATGTATATTTTTATAAAGTTGAACATCTTTGATAGAAAATGGGTATGTTATTCACTACACAATTGTTTCGGCCTAGAAAAATTGTGGGGAAGTTTTGGCAGCATAACGGTGTCACATAAAAATTCATAAAATGGGTTTATAAGAGAGAAATATGTCTCTCATAATTTTAAAATTAAGTTGGAATTAATAGTGACATGTAAATACATGTCCCAACATTATTAATTTGAAATTCAAATCATATAATAATAAAGAAACATGAATAAAGAAGAGAAGCTGGGGATACCTTACTTGAGTGTGCGACTCCAATTACTTAGTAGGTGATTCTTGATAGCTTAGGGAACCTTGGGAGGACTCTAGAGTAGGGAGGGTAGAGTAATAAAGTGATATAGTGAGTTTTAGTGAAGATAAATGGGATCTTATGTGGGTTTATATAGGAAATGAGTGAGGATTTTTTTACTATTTATCAAACATAGGTTTTGGACTCTATATAACAAAATAACCAAAACCACAAACTTTAAAATACTTTTCTTCCATTTTTTATTCCAAACGGGAGTGGATTCCATTATTTTATAAGTCCAATATCTGAATGTAATAAAATAATACCCTTTCTTATGTAATGGTGAGTCATACTCTTAAATAAATGATTTTAAAATTTTAAAATATATATTATGTTTTGGAGGATTCATAATGGATTTATAAATTAAATTAAATAAACTTAAAATATCATTACTTTAATTTTAAAAGAGATATTTGGTCATGGAAACCTTTTATAGTATTTATTACATAACTTTTGGGTCATTATAATGTCATAATACACAAAAGTATATTTAAACCATATTTAATTATTACCCGAAAAGTTGAAGGTTATAGAAAATTATAAAAAATTCACCATTGGATAATTTTGATATTCAGAATCCAATAATAATTTTTATTTTATCTAAATAATTTTATAAATATGCTAATTTTCACTTTTAAAATAAAATCAACATTTATTGAGAAATACTGGTTTTTTTTATAATAACATTTTTTGAACCCTTATAAAAATTTCATTTTGCATAATAAAAATTTTATGATAATTTGTATTTAATAAAAATTATCTAAAAATAATATTTTATTATAAAAATATTTATTTCAAAAATACATTAATTCGTTAAAATAAGTTTCTTAAATGAATTTGAATGTTACTCAAAATTACTATTTGTGTTTTATTGTATCAGAATAAAAATCAATTACAAAGCAACAATAATTGGATGAAGATATATCCATTATTCAAAAAAAATAATATAAACAATCATATCTCTATGGTCTTGATACATATTCCTTTAATATAAAAACAAAACCTTTAAGATTAAGGTGTGTGATGGTGAGAGTTTCATGGGGTGGTTCGGCGTACATGTTTTGGGGAATGGTCTCAATGAGCTTGAAATTATCCCATAAATGGTTTCATTCATGCTTTAGTTATTGGATCTCAGCTTGGTATTATTCAAGGGAAAATCCCAATTATTCCATATCCCTTGGAATCTTTGATAAATGGGATTCATTGGGTATGATCCTACTGGTATAGGTCATTGATTCCTTTGTCTGTGTCAATTGGAGTTGTTAAAACCTCATATTTATACTATGCATATAATCACTATTTGATGACTATATTATCAAATGTAATGATACATAATGGTATTTTAAAAGAAATAGGGTATAATAAAATCAAATGATTTCATGTGTTTTCTATAACCATATTATATAATAATACATTTTATTAAATCATGTGGGGAATTTTATTTATAGTAGTTTGGGTTGTTATAATTTTCTCCACAGGGAGATAAATATTTTGAATAGATGTTGTCTAAAAAACAAATGGAATTAGCAAAATAAAATAATTTAGGTTTATTTCTTGTGTTCATTTCACGATTAAGGACAAATATAAATTTGATGTAAATTTCAAGACATTTTTTTATGGTATGTGGTTATGAATATTTTTGATTCTATCTTCGGAATGATGATAATGAAAATATAATAATGAGTTAAGTTATTCTCTTCAAAGAGAAGGTATTATGGAAGTAATTAAACATTTTTAACAAGTAATTTGAGAATATATAATCAATTAATAAATTCTAGTTGATATCAATGTGAGTACCAAAAGAAAACCATGTTCTTGAGAATTCATATGGAAGAATTGGAAGTGATACCATTTATGGATGTGTTGTAATTATATAGGGTTGGTGAATAAGTATGGAGTGAACAAGAATATGGATTATTAAAATATTTATATCTATAATATAGAGCACTATAATAGGTAATATTGGGTATATATTAGTCATGAGCCATAGTTCATATATCTACCAGAGTTATGACACAAGTTCAAAGGTTTTGATATGAC
This sequence comes from Viscum album, assembly GCA_963277665.1. Taxonomy (NCBI): domain Eukaryota; kingdom Viridiplantae; phylum Streptophyta; class Magnoliopsida; order Santalales; family Viscaceae; genus Viscum; species Viscum album. Next base: position 479,285,341 of record OY728133.1, on the reverse strand, counting down.
CTGAACTTATAACTTATAATGGATGGATAGATAGATATGTATAAAGAATTTTCCACTCTAAGTGACTCTATATAGTATGATTTAGTTAGGAAAGAATAAATTTTTTCTTTAGATACTAATGGAATATGCGAGATGACTAAGTTATATAGAGGAAGAATGAACTGGAGATTAAGTGGTTGTTCTATTTAAAAGAAGAAAATGATGGGAATATGTGACACCCAACATGGATTATATTGAATTTATTTTAGTATAAAAAAGGTATTGAATTATTAATTGTTGTTACACCAGTAGTTTTCAAACTATCATCAAGATATTTTTAAGCAAGGTGGTAATCGATAATTTTCACATAGAAAAGATAGATGTAAAACAACCTTTCTTTATAGTGGCTTAGAAAAAGATATTTACATGAAGTAACTGATGGGATTCAAGGATTAGAAGAATGAGAACTTGGTGTGAATCCTAAAAAATAATCCTTTACGGATTAAAGTAGGAACCAAGTTAGTGGAATCATAAATTTGACCCTTTAATCTTTGAGGAAGGTTTCACTTAGTGAAATAAAGATCATGGTTACTACTTGAAGGCATGAGATTATAAATGATTAATAATAATGGTTTTATTCTTGAATTACATGTTACTTGTTGGTCCATAAATTACAAGGATTTAGGGTAGGGAGTATGTTTTGTTTTACATATTTATAATAAAATAAATCATTGAGTCTAAATAAATATTGGATATAAGGATTGAGTGAGATAAGAAAGCTCAAATCATGGTTCTACCTCAAAGGGGATATGGTTGGAATATTAACGAGAGATTTAGTATGTTCAGATATAATTCTTTCTAAACTATATTAGATTAAAAAATTAAATTATCAAGGGTTCAACTGTAAAAACATATAATATGGGGTGAATTATATCGTGAAATTTCTATTTTCATGAGTGTTAGGAAGCCTAATGTACATCATGGTGTACACTCACTGATACATTGCATGTGCAGTGGGATTTGTAAATAATTTCATGAAAAATCCATAAATTTAAGGGATAAAAAGATATATTATTATGATTTGGGATGGATTATTTATTTAAAGGTCAAATTCATGATAACTCTAATGGGTATTTAGATACTTGTAAGAGCACCATAAAGGTTGTGTTCACTTATGGAGGAATAGTAATGAGTTGGATAAAATAATTATGACTAGTTATTACCCTGTGTAACGACCCATAATTCTATCAATGGAATTTTATTATGATTTTATTAATGTGTTATATTTAGTAATTCACATAAACCACATGATAAAATAAACAAAATTTTAATATAATAATTTTAATATTTTATTTTGGCAATAAAAAGGCGATAAACATTTAAATTATTACACTGGGGAAAACATAGAAAATAAGATAACAATAATAGGATAATTTGGAACTACTCTTTATCCCAAAATAATTTCACTAATGAAAAACACTATAGAAATAAGCATAATTTTAATAATTAAATATTCATTTTGAAAATAAAAATATATAACCTTGATATAAAATCTAGGTGAATGAACAATTAATGAAATTTTAGGTATTTATAGAAAGTACAGATCTTGTATAACTATTTAAAATTTGACCATTGGAATAGTAATTTGGTCACTATGAATTGTAAATTGACCATTAAAATAACATCCTCACCTACGGATATGTACAATAATATTTAGAGATCTTATAAAATGAAAATATGGGATATTTATGTCATGGTACAAGTAAATAAATGTTTTAAAATGATAAAATAAGCGTTTTTATTTTTGTAAAACATATATGTTTTATTTTAATTTTTTTTTAAAATATATTGATTTAAAATAAATTTTATTTTCATAAAATTAGTTTTCTAAATTAATATTCTATTTTATTAAATTTATATTGTTTTATACGACCTTAAGTAATTTTCAAAAGGGTTATAAAATTGATCATAATATTAAGATTTTTATTTTTCAAATAAAATAAGGTTTTATTTAAAAATTAATTTTCTCACATTTATAAAATTATTTTTATAAAATTGATTTTATTTTTGTAATATAAATGTCAAAAAATGGTTGGGTTTTGTTTTTTTTAAATTTTTATAAAATAGTAGATTTTATTAGAATAATGGAATACAGTAAAAAGTTATTTAACATTATAAGATAAATAACTGAATTTTTGAGTCATGGATGATGTAGTCACCCATTATTTAAAACATACTTTCACTATGTACTATATATAGTCATAATAATCAACACTATTGGTAGTTTTTATCCAAAATTTAAAACTAATGAATGTAATATTCAAAAAAACCTCTCTCCTCCCCATATAAATACTACCCATCACCACCCCATCTCCTCGAAACTTATAATCCTTAGATGTTGAAAATTTTATACCCAATTAACTTACCAATAATCTCCTTCATTTCATAGTTCTTCTGGTTAAACCAAAAGACCATTTCAAGGAGCCTTAAGGGGTATCTGTAGAGGATACAACCAAAGAGGTAAGATTCTCGACTGATCTCCTTTAATTTTATAATTATTAAACAACTCCATATAATCCCCATACACCTAATACTAGTAACATAAATATTATAAATATATTGACATTTTATTATTATGTAGGAATATCCATCGTATACCCTCCCTTTTTTTGTTCTTAAAATGAAAATGTTCTTCACAAATTGGTTGGTTCCACACCTCCATGAACAACATACTTTGTTTTTCTCCATAGCCTTCAAGTATGGTCAAAAAATATTAATTTAGTTAAATAATATGATAGTAAATATATTGAAAATTATTTTATATTATTTAATGAATATATATACATAATTTTTAATAAAATGAAACTATTTTGTGATTTTTGGTAAAATCTTTTAAATGAACTAACTAAATAACATTAACGATTCTAATAACCAAATCAGCCCTGTATCAAGAAAAAAAGGATATTTAGGACCATTTAAATTTATTTAAGGACATTAATTCCATTTTAATTTACATAGGGAGTTTTATTTCTATTTGAAAAGAACATCAATAATTATTCACAAGTGATCTGACCTTGGATCCATGAAACAAATTCAATTAAAACCACAAAATTAAGCATTATATCTCATTAAAATGGATATAAATGAAAATAATAAAATTATAGTAAATTAATTATAGATATAATTTTTTTTAATTAATTTATTTATTTATTTTATTTTATTATCCTAGATATTAAGTGCATGTGCATAACAATTCTGAAACACAAAGGGGTCTCTATGAACTACCCATTTTCTTTAGGTTATGGTCTTTCTCTATCTAACTAACATTCTCTATCTCTATTTTATGTCATGGAATGATTATAAATTAATTATATATGTCTCTTAAATATATAAATATCTTATTATCCCTTCCTTTTATGGGGAAATACATTCTTTATGTTCATTTCTCACATAACTTCTTTAAAATCAAACCTGATTAAGGTGAAATTTTCTAGAACTTTATACTTTTATATAATTACCATTTAAATTATTTATTCCCATTAATGATTTCATTAAATAAATTAATATTTAATACATAACTACTATATTTTAACTATAGTTTTCAAATAAATTTACATACTTACTCTTTATCCAAAATTCTTTTACCGGTTTTTTAAAACACCATTTTGAAAGTTCATTTATATACCTAATTATATACATTTTATCATGATTTTTTTAAAACTTAATTCTATATTTTGGGACCTAATATTATTTAATCATATATTAATTTGAAAAATATTTAATTCCTTATTCCCTTTTTAATATTTATGAAATCTCTTTTGAATATGATATGAGGTGAGATTATGTATTCAATTTCATTCCATGGGTAATTCTTATGTTTATAACTTATGATTGATTTCATTTTATAGAGCCCATAAGAATGTATATGTTTTGATGGGTGCGACTATATCGAGATCAAACACATTGGGTAACTTTTTCCCTCCTAATACGGTATATATGGGGTTAGGGAGTCAACTAAATCCATTATGGGACTCTATCTACCATGTGATGTTGTCTTGGTGGTTAGCATTGAAATATTCTTATTTCATGTTTTATGTTGCTGAAAAAATACTATGTTTCTATTATCATAAGATTCCATCTTCTTTATTTTATTTCTCTATATTATTTTTATTAAACTTTTCTTTTATCATATCATGTTATTCCTTTTGAATCATATGTTTTTCTTTATTATCATGATTATTCCCTTACTATGATTTTTAGATCACCACATTTTTTATGTATTCCTCAGGTTATCCAATTTATTTTTAGGATATAAATAGGATTTAATATCTCGTTAAGGAGAATAAAATTAATAATTTAGGTTTTAATTTCCTTTTGATGTATTATGAACCCAGTATTCCAAAGATATTAAGCCTCATGATCTTTGGGTTGTTCTTATTATATGTTAAAAATAATTTAAAAATATGTGTAAAATTATTGGGATATTATAGTTGGTATTAGAGAAAGTTCTTGTTATTTTTTAGGAATAATAATATAGTAATTTACTTAGAACTCTAGGTAAAAGTCTAATAATAGAAAAATATCCAAAACTTTTTACGAGGTATAGAGTGATTGGTTTTCAAGAAATTACATCCCTTTCTAGATATTAGAATAGGATGTGGAACCATCACAGTTTAACCTTGTGTTAATAACCCCAAAATTGGGTGAATTGGGAATTAAATCTATCTTCACTTAGTGAATGACAATGAGGCATTACTTCACACCTGGTTTCATACTCCTATGGGATAAAATATGAAAAATTCATAAAAACATTATTTACCATTATGAGAGACTTTAAGGTATTGTTAGGTTAGAAAAACTGAAAGTAATATTATATTGGATAAACTAGATTGAATCCTAGAGAATCATAAGTTTTTATTTATGTGGTATTTATGATTTATTCCTTCCATGTTCATAATTATTCTTTTTATTTAATTGTTAGTTTGATTATTCTCATCCGTTATATTTATTTTAGTTAATAGAAGAAAAATGTGGAACCATTCCAACTACTATCATGATAAGAAATGTGATGATTTACCAATAGGTTTTCCTAGCATTATAAGAGATAGAGTTGATAACTTCATGGTATTGCTATCTTTAATTACTCATTATGTGAATAAAAACTTGAACCGTGTGGATCGTACTCCTCCTATGAAAGAGAAATATGTGTTCAAGTCCATTATACGACAAATGCCTTCTATATTTAGTGGATATTTAAATCCCCTCATTATAGATAAATAGATTAACTCCATAAATAATATATTTCATGTCATATGATACTCAAAATAAGATAATTTCATGTTGGTTTTGTATCATCTTGAAGGGGAAGTTGGTCAGTAGTGAACATTGATCAAGAACACGAAGTCCAAAGTGGAAATTGATTCCATGTAATGGAAAGGATTCAAGAAAATATTTTTCAATTTATATTTTCCATGAACCCTCTATATTAAAATATAGAGGGAGTTCCTCAAACTGAATCAAAATGAATATGTTTCTACTGGGGTGTACAAGGAAAACTTCACAAGGCTTGCATGATATGCTTCAGACTATATTATAAGCACCATAAATAATGTGGACCATTTATTTAATGAGTTAAAGTTGATTCTATGAAAATATTTGGAAATTAGATTCTTTAACATATATAAATAAATTATTATTCATGGACACAAGGTCAATATAGATATTGGAGACTCTTATTGGTCCTGTGGTCCTGAAGATATAAAGTGTAAAATGGATTTTTCTTTGGGAACATCAATGAATAAATCTCATTGATGAATGAAAACCCAACTTACCACAAGTCAAAAAATTGGAAATAAGCATCCCAAAAACTATCTAAAGGGAATTGAGAGATACTTAAAATGTGGAAAATAGTGGAATCTAGAAAATCAATTCTAAAGGGGTATGAATAATCCCACTAATATGATAATGGAAAGAAGGTTTACAATAAAAATCAACATGTGGTATAGCATTTTAACTTCAATGAACATGGGTATTATCTAAGATAATTATCAATTCCAGGGTATGTCAGATAAATTTAATGACAACAACATCTTAGAACTAGTGAGAAAGGAAGAGAATATGCTTCAACTACTGCTAAGGATATGAGAACTATTTCATGATAGGTTCACTGGTTTTTCATTCAGGAATAGAGAATATACTATTTTATTTTTTTCAACACATTATTTCATATATTTCATGTTTGGCAGATCCATTAAAACACCACCTAAAAACAGGAGGGTTGATATTTCAGTGAGAATAGAAAATATATAAATTATTTCATCCCAAGTATATAACTCATCCTCAGTCAATTTTTGTGTATTAAAAATCCCCAAAAATATTTTCTTACTTTCTTTAGTGGATTCAGATGATATATTGGTCATGGATTGGTTACCCTTATATAAATAAAATATCAACTATTGTGAGGGGTAGATCACTCTTCATGTCCCAATTCATCCACTGGTTTTATAAAATTTAAAGGAGTGGGATGAATCTCTTTTGTAATTTTCTTCTCAATTGTGGATATTATTTCATTATGAACAAGAATATCTGGATCAAATGATTTATAAAAATGAGATAATCTTTCTCAAAGACATTCCCATTACGAGGGATTATACTGATGTATTCCCTGAAGAATTTTTTAGACTTCCTCCTGATCAAGAGGTTGAGTTCCGAATCAAAAGTTTACTTGGATCCCTACCCATATCTAAGGATCTATACATTATGGCCATAATTGAGTTAAACTAACTAAATAAGTAGTTAGAAGTGAATCTAGAAAAGGGTTTTATATACATCATCGCTTCATTGTGGGGTGTGTTGGTGCCCTTACTCAAGAATATGGATGGGTTAATGTGCCACTGCATTGATTATCATGAACCCAAAAAATCACAATAAATTAAAAGGATCCTCTACCACAGATTGATGACTTTTTTGACCTAATACACGGGGACTAGAATTTCTATAAGGTGGACTATTGATTATGATATTACCCATTAAATGTAAATAAGGTATATAATCCCATAACTACCTGTTGGAAATGTTCTGGACACTATGAGTTCATAGTTATACCCTTTGGACACACTAATGCTCAATAATATTTATAGAATAAATTAATATAATAATTATAGATTACCTGAGAAAATTTTATTTTGTATAAAGATATGATATTTTTATATACTACAAATTTAATGAGGAGCTTGATGAGAATTTGAATACTATTCTAAAGACCTTTTGAAAGGATAATTAATATGCAATGTACAGTAAATGCATATTCTAGATGGAAGAAGTATCATTCTTGGGGCATGTTATCACCAGCAAAGGGATATATGTGGACCCTTGTAAGACAAAGGAAATTTAGGATTGTCCTAGAACAATATATATAATGGATATCCATAATTTCCATGTATTATCTAGGTATTATAGATGATTTATAATAAAATTATCACGATTGTCAAACTTTGTAACCAAGATGACTCGGAAATGGGTAAAAAAATTGAGTGACGTGTGATAGGAGAGATACAAAGAGTTTAAAATAAGGTTTTTCACTACACCATTCCTCAAACTACACTCAATTGGGTAAATTTTTATGTTATACAGTGATTCCTAAAATAAGGGATTTGGTTTTGTATTAATCCAGAATGTTAAAGTGATATCTTATACCTCAAGGAAATTGAATCTTCATGATAATGACGACCCATTTCATGATACGGTGTTGTATGAATTGATATTTTCATTGAAAATATGTGATAATTATCTCTATATGGAGAAGTGTGAGATATATACAGATCATAATATCCATATATATATATATATTCACACATAATCAGATTAATATGAACTATATAATATGGTTAGATCTTATTAAGGATTATGATTTGTCAATCCACTATAATCCTGGGAAAGAAAATAAAGTGAAAGATACTCTATGTAAAAAGGATTTGGAAACCTTATCAATAAAGTTAAATGATAAGGATCCACTGTTCTTAGACTTCAAATGGTTTTACATGAGAATCATAAAGGAAGGAACATCATCATTTTATTATCAAATTATTTCTTTACCATACCTTATGTAGAATATAAATTATGGTCAAAGAGATGATTTTGAGATTTGGAAGAATATATAAGCTATGATAAAATAGAAATACTCATAACTAAATATTGATCAATATGGATTTATATGATTTTGGTTACAACTATGTGTACCATCAAATATGGAGTTAAATAAATAGTTATTGAATGACTCACATATCTAAATCTTTTCAATCTACCCATGGAGAATAAACATGTATCAATATTTTTATGAGAACTATTGGTGGGATAGTATAAAGAAATAGATCATGGAATATACATAAAATTTCTTGGAATTTCATCAAGAGAAGGCTAAAAGGAAAAAATTATAAGTGGATGATTCAACCATTACCTATACCTATATATAAATGGGAAGATACCACCATAGACTTTTTCACTAGTCTTCTGAAGACTTCAAGAGGAAATAATGTTATATAGCTTGTGGTGGGCCATCTAACCAACACTTATAATTTAATTACTATTTTAGAGGACCTCTCAATCAATCAACTTTCAAGGATATACATAAAATAATTTCAGAGGATATATGAAATAGCATTATCGATTATATCTGATTGAGGTCAAAGGTTTACCTCTATGTTCTGGAAAAGTATCTAACATTCTCTAAACACTATGTTGAACTTCATTATGAATTATCACCCCCAAAATTGATGTCCTATCTAGGAAAATGAGCCATTAATTTTATGACATATTGAGAGAATTCTCAATAGAATTCAAATGAGGATGGTATCAAAATCATCCTCTAGTTAAGTTTTCATACAAGAATAGTTTCTACTCAAACATCCAAATAGATCCATATGAATACCTTTATGGGAATAGATGTATAAAACCTATGTTCTAGGATGAAGTTGGTGAATTCAAGACTCTTGATCCTAAAATGGTCTTGGAAATAATAGAAAGGGTCAAAACTATTCAGCATCACATCAGGGCTACTCAAACTCAATACAAGAGTTATACAAACCATCATCAATGAGACCAAAGGTTTGAGGTTGGGGTTAAAGTGTTCCTCTATATATCTCAATGAAATAAATTCATGATGTCTGGGAAGAAGGTAAAACTAAGTCCTAGGTACATCAGCCACTTTTAGATTCTTAATCATATTAGAGTTTTGTTTTTTCTGACTATTACTCCCACCAATCCATTCTCATTACATAACATATTTCATTTACCCATATTGAGTAAGTACATACAAGATCCCTCATATTTACTAAATTTAGTATGGGTGTATCTGTAAAATTATCTTTCTTATGAGGAGAAGTCAGTGGGGATATTGGAAAATGTAGATAAAGTTCAACTTAATAAGATAATTCACCAAGTAAATGTGTTTTGGAGAAACCTTAAGTACAATGAGGGAAAATGGGAACCAGATGAACTGATTAAGTATAAGTTCCCCAGCCTATTATTCACCTTACTAGGTAAAAAATAAACTTTTTGAGAGATATTTCTTAAGGGTGAAGAATATATGAACCAGAATTCTATCAATGAAATTTCACTTCTAATAATATAAATGTGTTATATTTAGTAAAAAACATACACCACATGATAAAACCAACAAATAGTATAAAAATTTTAACATTAAATTTAGTGAATAAAAATGTCCATAATAATTTAAAGTGTTATAACAAGAAAAAATTTAGAAAATAAGATATCAATAATATGAAAATTTAGATCTTCTCGATCCCCCAAAATAATCACACACTTGTAAAACACTGTATAAATGAAGTGAAATGTCAGTAATAAAATATAAATTTTGAAAATTAAAATATTTAACCTTGATAGAAAATAGAAGTGAATGAATACTGAATGAAATATGAGGTATTTATATAAAGTAGGGATCCCATGTGACCATAAAAAATCTGGTCATTTAGATAGTGATATGCTTGTTAGGAATAGTAATTTAATGATTAAAATAGTATCCTCACCTATGTAATTATAAAATAATATTATAATATCTTATAAAATGAAAATATGGAATATTTATATCATGTTATATGTAAATAAATTTTTTAAAAATGATAAAATAATTGTTCGTATTTCAATAAAACAAATATGTTTTATTTTTGTATTTATAAAAAATATAATGATTTAAAAGAAGTATTATTTTCATAAAGGGGATTATAAATGAAATATTATACTTTATTATATTGATAAAAAAATTATGATACCTTAAGAAATTTTTCAAAGTGTTGTAAAATTGATCATAATTATAAAATTAGTATTTTTTAAATAAATGAGGTTTTTATTTAAAAAATAAATTTTTCATATTTTTTAATTGAATTTCATAAAATATATTTCATTTCTGTAATAAAAATAGAAAAACATTATGGTGAATTTAGGAACTTTTCTAAAATATTTTAATATTTGTGAATAATGAAATACAATTAAAATGGGATTTAAAATTATAAGCTAAATAAAAGAATTTTTTATTCATTGATGATGTGAGAACCCATTATTTCAAACTCACATACACCATTTACTATATATATTCACAATAATAAAAACTATAGGTAGTCTTGAGACAAAATATTAAACTAATGAATATAATATCCAAAAACACCCCTCTCCTTCCCTTATAAATATTATTGCTCGATACCAATTCTCTTCACAACTTATAAGATTTGGAACTTGCTAATTCTATACCCAATTACCCTCTAAATCATTTCCCCCACATTCTAGTTCTACCTTTATCACTGAAATACCATTTCATGGAGCCATAATGGGTATCCTAAGAGGAGACAACCAAATTAAGTGGTAAGATTCCTAACTAGTCTCCTTTAATTTTATTCTTCTTGTAATACACCCATATGGTCCCCATAAACCTAATAAGAGTATAATTAGTAACCTACAGATAATTATATGTTATTATTATGGTAAAATATATATCTTATAACCTCTCTTATTTCATTCCTAAAATGAAAATGGTGTTTATAATATGGTTGGTTCAACACCTCCATGAACACAGTACTTCTATTTTCTCCATCACCTTCAAGGATAGTTATCAAATTATTATTATGAACAAATAGAATTATAATAATTATACTATAAATTTTTTCATGTTATGAAATGAATATATATATATATATATATATATATATATATTATTAAATAAAACAAAACTTTCATGAAGTTTGGTGAAACTGCTTCAATGAACTCACCGTATAACATTAATGTTTTTATTAAATGAATCATCCCTATATTGAAACATAAAAAGATATTTGTGTCCATTTAAATTTTTTGAAGGAATTTAATTCCATTTCATTCATCTTTTTTATTTTTATTCCTATTTTACAAGAATGTAAATAATTATCCACAAGTGATCCATCCATGAAACCATTAAGTGAACGCTCTCATAACAAAAAAAACATTATATCTCATTGATATGGTTATAAATGAACACAAAAAATTTATAGTAAATAAAATATAAATTGAAAATGTTATTAATTAATTATTTATTTTATTTTATTTTATTATCCATCACATTAAGTGCAAGTGAAAAATGATTCTTGAACATAAGGTAAGGGATATATTTGAACCACCAGTTTTCCTTGGGTTACGGAATTTCACTCTACAAATTACATTATCTCTATATTTTATATTAGTTATTTATTTTAAATAATTTATATATGTCTATTAAATATATAACTGTCTTATTCTCCCTTATATTTATGGGTAAATACAAGCCTTATGTTTATTTTTCAAATGCCTTCTATAAAATCAAACGCGATTAAGGGGAACTTTTCTAGCACTTGATCCTTTTATGTAATGCCCATTTAGAGAATTTATTTCTATTCACGTTTTAATAAAATAATGGAATATTTTAGTTATAAATATTCAATTTTACCTTTGGTTTTCAATGAAAAATCCATACTTACACTTTCTATAAAATTCATTAATTGATTCCTTAAAACACTGTTTTCAAAGTTCATTTCCATATCCAATTCTCTACCCTGTATCATGATTTTTTTGCTAAATGAACACCATATTTTGAGACCTGTGATTATGAAATAATATATTAAAATCTAAAATATTTTATTTCTCCTTCTCTTTGTAATCTTTATGAAACCTCCTTTTAATTTTTTATGAGGCAGGAATATAAAACCTATTTCTTCCCATGGGAAATTATTTTTTTTATTCCATATGATTTATTTCATTTTGTGGAACACATAATCATGTGCATGTTATTATGGGTGTGAAATAATATAACTCCAATTCATTGGATAATTTTTTTTCTCATGAGATAGTATTTACGGGATTAGGGATTGAAACTAATCCATGATGGGACTATTTTCTTCATGTAATTTTGTCTTGGAGGTTAGCCATGAGTTGTTCTTATGTCATGTTTTATATTGTTGAAAAATTTACATATTTACATTATTTCATGATTCCATAATATTTTTTTATGATTCAATATGAGTATTTATGATCCTTCTATTTTATGGTATCATTTTCCTCCTTTTACCACATATATTAATCTTTTTTATCATGATTTTTCTATTAATTGGATTTTTAGATCAAACATTTTGTTTATGTATTACCCATGTTATCCTATTTAGTTTTAGGATATCAATAAAATTTAGGAGATCATTAATGTGGATAAAATAAAGATGTTATTTTTTAATTTCCTTATGATGTATTATGAACATATTCTTATAAATATGCTAGGCTGCTTAAACTTTGGGTTGTGTTTATTGGAGGTCAAAAACCATGTAATATTATATATAAAAGAATTTGGTCTTTAGACTCTATCCATAATAGAAGCTTAGTATATTGATACAATTTAATAAGGGAATGAATTTGTATGTTTGGTCTACTGGATGAAGGATCTCAGAAGGGTTCATGAGGGTAGATTATTATTCTGAGATTATTAGAGTGAAATCTATTTGGTCGGAATCCGGTGTTTTAATAATGGATGAAACATATTTACCTAAAATATCATTTCATAGGAAAAATATTGGAAGGTATATTACTAGATTAGGTAAATATATCAAGAAACAATTCAATGGATAAGTTCACTATGGTATTAGTCTATGAAATTTTGAATAAATATAATTTTTTACAGGGATTTGGTTGAAGAGAAGGAGGAGGATAAAACTAACTATTCTTAATGCCGAAGTGGAAGAGTTTATTATTCCAAAGTGTTAGAGAGTTTATAAGAGTTCCTCAAAGAATTATTCAAGTGAGACATTTTTGGGAGTGTGAAGCCTGTTTAAATTGTAGATTCAATATACTAGAATAAGATACTCCATACAGTAGATTGTTATTGATAGTTAAGAAAGTAGAAGTGAATAAATCTAATAGGGGTAATGTTGATCGAATTATAATATAGTCTACTATGAAAATAAGTTCATATATATAAGAAGATTTTAAGGTGTTTTAAATGAATTTATATTTCAATTTATAATGTAAATTTTTTATTAATTTATTACACTAAAGAAAAAAAATATGAAAAATAAAAATACAAAATAAAAAATAAAAAAATTAAAAAAATGTGAAAATATTAGAATAATAAATCATTATTTTAATTGAATAGGCTAGTGAAACCTTAAAACAAAATAAAAAGGATGATGTTGGGTGATACACTTTTTAGGGGTATGAGTGAGGAGTTTTCAATAAGCTAATTATTTGTAATAATGAAATGTACTTAAAGAGTCCATACATACCTTGGAGCATTAAATTTTCAAATCATTACAGAATCATCATTAACCCTACAACTACATGTAAAATTCCTCATGATTAGTGTGGAATTTATCACTAATAATATAAAAATTTAGTGCACAAAAACCCTATTGATAGAATACAAGTACCTGATGAATGAGAATAACTCTACTCAAATCATCCTTGATTGATGAGTAAGAAAAAATAATGTCAGGTATGTTAAAAATTTTCATGAATATTAATTAGATTTTTAAAGATGTTAATTAAGGGGAATTATTATTAAGAGAAATTTCACATATAGGAATCATGAACTAATTCTTTATTTATAAGCTTAAACTATTATTTCACTTAATTCTTGATTTTAAGTGTAGGTGGATTGAGAATGTTCAATTTTTATATATTTTTATTTTTATATAATTCTATTACAATCTACCATTATCCACTTAAATAAGGAATTTATTAAATTTTCATTATTTAATATGTTTTATGGGTTAGTTAATATATTCATCTAGTTTTTAATTTAAATGATAATAATTATATTTTAGATTTTAATGGGAATTAAAAAACCACAATTTATATTATTTTATTTTTTATAGGTGATTTTTAGTATTGTATATATTGAAAATAAAATGATAAAATTGATTTTTGTGTGAATATTTGAAGGCTACAAGTGGTTGATGCCACTTTAGAAGTTGATAGTTGTTAATAATTAAATTAATATCAAGATTTATTCAATTAGTAGTTGTATATCACTACTTATGATATAGTCATTGGATATAATATATCAGATATTAGTAATTATTAACAATAAAATACAAAGGAATCAGGTATATTGTCGATGGTGAAAAGGGAAATCAGTGGATTCAAATCAATGACCCTTTATGACAGTGACATCAAAAAACATCCAATTCCATTAATTTTGTAAGAAATATTCCATGCACGTTTGTCACTATTTGTGATATGGATATTTTCAATACTACATTATGAATTGGTAGTAATAAACAAATGTTAGTGAAGATTCTTTCACTAGTGAATTGAGTATATAATCAGTTATGACTTTTAAATTGAACTTAATGAGATAATATCATTGATTATAGTACATTGTTTCATAAAAACATGAGAAAATCATCAAACGATATTCATTATGTTTCAAGCCTACCAACCAAAGCTCTTAGTTTCATTTATCCTCAAAGGTACTCCTCTAGATTCTACTAAATAATCTTGGAGGATTTAGATAGAGGTATTCCAACTACAAACTCAATTAATTGATTAAAAAATAAAACCATATGGATCGAATGAAAAATTTAAAAGGGGAATACATATTTTGTGTAAGGATTATTTTACCAAATTGGGTAATCTTTATAATAAGGACAAGTGGAATTCATTAAAGGAAAGAGGATATGTGAGAGATATTGGGTATAAAACCATGTTTCTAGAAGGTAAGTCTCCCAATAAAGGAATATGGGTTGTAGGGAGATTTTATATGGTTTATTAATCCATGTTAATAAATCATAATCCTCTCAAGAAAACATGTATTGATCTTAATTAAATTTTTAACAATATGGGTAGCTTCTTTTTTCCCTTAAAATTCATAATTGGAGAAAAAGATAAACTCATTCCCATATAGGGAATCATTGTTGGATTTTATATTTTTTACCTTGATTTTATTTATATTATTTCCTTACCCCATGCTTTTTAACTCCAAATATTGATCACTAATCCATATGGTTTTATTTAATTTGGAAGAACCAAATTGTTTCATAATTTATTAATTATAAGATTATAATGTTTCCTATTTTATCTTTTCACTATAAGAATTTACATTGGGTTCTTTGATTAATGAATTAGTTATTGTAGCTCTTTAGTTTTCATTATTCCACTACATTTATTCTTTTAATGTAACAATGCTTACATATTCTCTTCACTTGGATCATCTTTTATCTAATGAAGTTGATCGATCCAAGGAATGAGTGGTGTGTTGTTATAGCCACGTGTTATTGGGTATTGATCAAGCTCTATTTTTACTTATTATTTGTCAAATTTTCATGAAAATAATCCCTTAAAATATATAAAATATTTTTATTAACTAAATTTAAATTTTTTAGTTTTATTTTATAATAAATTAATTTTTTGTTCAAATATTTAATTTTTAATATAATTTTACTATTAATTGGAAATTAAATCTATTATTTATTATCCTCACTTATGTATTTTGGAATTTAAAAGATACTTGAATAGATAACTGCCCAGTACAAGTAGTATAATGGATATGATACCATTCCAACACTCTACACATAAATAATTTACTAAACACAAAACATCCCTATAAAGAACCGGCTTAGGATGACTTGCAATGTCATATGACCTAGCCAGGTACTAAGACTGAAGAGAATTCCTAATTCCCATGGGTTTTCAACAACTATTATTGTATCAAGGGTGCACACTAGGGAATGGTTTCAACCTCATAATACCCATATATTAAAAAGGTAAAAAAATAATAAACAAACCAAATACAGGAAAAAATAGCTAACTCATCCTAAGATGAATGCAATATCCACATACATAACTAGGTTAGAATAAAAAAATTCCATAAATAAATAAAATAGATGATGAAATATCCTATACAACCCTAATCAAAAATAAAACAATAATCCAAGATACTTCTTGAATATCTCTATGTGACATATTATTACGCACCATAACCTAACCCTTATACCTCAAACCAGATCAACAATCAATGAATGAGATCAAATACTAGGCACCTGAGAGAAAAATTAATATTTTTATATACATGAACACACTGGTATATATATAGGGTGTGATCTAAACATACCTAAAAATAATCCATGGTTCCATGTAACCAAATAAAAAGAAAAGAGAAAAAAATAAGGTATACGTTTCAAGATCCCATAAACAATCCTCAAAAGTATTTATGAATCATGGGACACTTAATAGGTCTCAAGTAACATGACCCTAAACATTAAAATTTAGAACACTAGGTCACCTGAAAATAACTCATCATCCTCATAGTAATCATGCATTACTAACTAGGTTGTATGATCAATCCAAGGACCACCTAGGTACCAAGGGCACATAATACATTCTATTTATACTCATATAATCTAACTAGGAGTAATTTCCAAGTTATTTAACAATCTACTCCAGGTATTTCACTAATATAGGTCTCCTAGTTATTCTCCTATGATTACAATGATATCAATAAAAAAGTTTTCAGAAAAAAATGAATCACATCGTAATCTCATATATCAATATTTAAAGAAAAAATAATAACCCTTATCTCACTTATAACACCCTGTAAAGAAACAAACACTTTCTTCTTCTATACATATGCATCAATAATAAACATCACCCATACATACACATCCATATTGAGTATAATAAAAATAAATAGGCTCAATATTGAGGGAAACAACAATTTTGAGTAAATTTATTTATAAAATTACAAATGGGCCTTCCCCAAACATTCTTGGGATTCCAAAATATTACACATTATTTGAAATTAAATATGTTAAATATTCTTTTAAAAACACTTATAAAACAATTTTGATGTCCCATTTGGTGTCTGTGATTGTATTTTCTATCAATTTTATTTGTTTTCAATAAATCATTTCAATATATAATCATGGAGACATGGCTAATAGATTAGAGTTTCTACCCACTTAATATAGTCTAGATATGGTACCCATGTATTATGATAAATAGAGATGTGTTATAAGCTATTGGAGTTAAAAATAAAGTTTCATATGTTTCAAATATAGTTTAGTATATATGGATAGTTTTTGAGAATCCAAATACATGAAACAATTGAATTTTTTGATCTTCATGAGACGTAATGATGACTGATAATAGAAGTGGCCCAATTATATCTACAATAGATTGGAGAATTTTAGACTGTAGTCAGATATAAGGTGTAGAGAATCCCTCGTAGGTTATTTTTGTGGTTAACTACTAAAATCTGTGTTATAAAAAAATTGATGAAGGTTTCCTAGGATTGGATGAAAAATGAATGAATAAGGATAGTGAGCTATGATAAAATAATCTATCTTCATTATTTGTTCTGTTTCAAGCATTTGGAATAAGATAAAAAGATTTTAAAATTATTTCAATAATTTTCATAGTTTTTTTTATTTTTCATGAGTGATTTAAAGTTAATAGAAGAGTTTGGAGTTGATTTAAAGATGTTCAGAGTTCATTTAAAGAAATCTAGAATTCATGTGAGGGATCATGAAGAATGATAAAGGAAAATAACTTGTAATCCAAGCATGTATGATATTTGAGTTTTAAAAATATCTATTATAGAGGATCTAAAAATTCCAAAGGGAATTATCCAATGCATTAGAAATTATGGGAAGATGTTAAATGGTACTTTCCAATGTGTATAAGAATTCATAAATGTGGACGATATTTAGGCAGCACATACTAGATTTTATCTACATTGATTAAGTTTGAAAAATAGAAAAAGAAATTATCTTATGAATAAGTGATTTGGGTCATGAATATGTAGTTTTAGGCCATAGATGATATTCTTTGACAATAGAAAACTCATTCATCTAAATTTATGAATTTTTTTACCTCATACGAAAGTTTCACAAAATGTATGAATTTTTTTACATTGTAAAAAATTTCAAGAAGGTAGAATGATATTTTACTTTTCTGGATTTTAGAAAATTATGATCACATAAGATAAACATATCATATATGATAATTATGCCTTGTGTGATGTTTTACTTAATAAAAATTTTGTAAATATCATACTGATCCTACTTTATGAAAAAAAATATTTTCAAAATTAAATCCTAAAGAAGAAAATGAGTTGAGATAAATCTTAAACCCATTTTCATGGATAAAAAAATAACAAAATAAATTTTATAAAGGACTAAATTATTGAGATTATAATTTTTTAATTGAGAAAAAATAAGATTAAATTTAGAGAGAACTTTTAATGTCTAAAAATAGAGTTTCTAGAATATTTTAATATTGATGATATTAAATATAATGTTTTTTATTCTAAACATTGTTGATCTAAAAATAAAAAAGTGAAATTTTATTCTAGATTAGTATGTTATGGATTAACAAAATGGGATTTGGAGGTGATCACTATTCTATCAATATATGCTTTTTAAATGATAATATTTTAAATTCATCATCTGGTTATCAAAATCAAAATAATAATAATGATTGTTTTCTATGATTAATTAAGAAAAATATAAAATTAATATAAATTATTTGATATAATATGAGATTAAAGATCATATTCATTATAAGGCATCCAGTCTGAGTGGTTTTTTGTGATTCCACACCATAGTAATGTTTAGGGTATATGAAAAATAGAAAGATATAGAATACCACATTATAGTATAATATATAGTGAGATCATAATTTAACTATTAGTAATGGTATATCAGATTATGTCATGGAGGGGGTCATGGTGTCTCAAATAAGAGAAGGACTTATAATCAAAATGGAATGAATAACATCATGTTCCATTTTTTTTGAACATTTTTATTTGAGAAGAATGTGATAATTTTAAGAATTATTTAAGAAGGATCTATAAGATCTATTCTATCAATGAAAACGGAATGAGAAATAGGGGATAAAAAAGTAAGTGTATTCCAAATACATGGGTGATAGTAGATGAGGAGACAAAAATAATTTCAAATTATGGAATAATTACCACATATAAAGAACATGATTGAGGGTAATGGGAGTTGATTTTTATATAATAATATTTATTCAAAAATAAAAAATATAATTCTTTAGTGACCTATGTATAAAAAGAAAAAGAATGATAGAGATTATTGTTTAACTATTCAGAAATAGATATCTAAAGCTAAAGGTATATTCTAAATAACACTTGAATAACAAGGTCAAGGAGGATCTGATATTTTGTTGAAGCATAAGATTTTATTGGTGTCAAATATGAAGGTAGAATAATAAGGTATCCATCATTTTGATACTAGATTAGTGAACTAAAGTAATGAGAAAAAATAATAATAATAATAGAGTAAATAATAACGAACTTTACATTAAATGTATTCTTACTGTTGAACCTTTTATTAATTGGTAAGTGACAATGCTACGTGATTAGGTTTACTGTATTATGCAAAGATGAGTTGAAAATAGGAAATGAGTTTCATTTATTACTAATGAAGTCTTGCTAGAATTCAAATAATCTTTGTTTCAAATAAAGATATTTTTCTTGTTGATGTAGAATCATCCTATAAAGTATCAAATATCTAATTCAGAAGGATCTTGTAGGAAACACTTCTGTATATATGGTGTGAATCCATGGAACGAGTGGAACTCAGGGTATACAAGGAGAGAATAGTATGAATATATGAAAATAGTTAAAATACACTAGATGAAGTCCTGTGAGAATTAGAAAATTCGATACATAGTGAGAATCTTTGTAGGTGTGGGAGATACCATCCATTTTAGTCAACATTTTATTATATTTGGGAATCCATGATTGGGGTAAATAACCATTCATGGGAAAGAGTGGGTATTTGAATTGAATATTATAAAAATTTTGTGAGCCTTTTATTAGCATTAGTTATCTATGTGTGTGTGTGTGTGGTTGATGATTTCTTAGTTAACATAAAATAAATCCATCTGAACCAATATTTATCAAGTGTTAAATTAAAAAGGAAATTAAATTTTTTAAGAGAATTTAAAATTTTCTAAAAATAGGAAACTCCTGAATAACTTCCCCCCCAGGTGTCTGTACAAATCATAAGGTGTATCTCTTGTGGTATCAAAGCTAAGGTTATCCTATTATTGGATCTATTTTTAATACTACTTGAATTTTAATTCATTTAATGAGGAATATATTTCAGATATCCTCAATAGTTAAATTAAAAGTTATTTTTATGAATATCCCTACTAAAAATTTTTCTCATATATTTGGTTTTATTTGGGATGTAGATGATGAAAAATCATAGCTGCTATAATAAATTATATAAATGAAATATTCATTGGTTGGGAATTTATAATAATACAACCCTCTCATAAAAGATATGAAAGTTAAGAACAAATAATTACATATTAGTAGAGATAAATCCTTATTGGATGAAAGAAATTTAATATTCTACATTTATGAGAACGAAAATTTGATTAAGATCAGTGATGAGAAGATACATGCATTAGAATAAATGAAAAAAAATAATAATCTAGAAGTTAAAGAATCTCAATTGGGAGTTAAGGAAAAAATAATTAAAGAGTTTGATAATACCTTATAAGAAAACAATAGGATTCAAGATTAAGAGTTTCATAATATAAATATTAAATGGAAAGATAGGATAAAATTATCTATGAATAATAATAATAATCTAGGTTTTAATTTTCGAGAGGTAGAGGTAAACCTAAAGAATCCAGAAGTGCAATAACCTAGAACATACCAAGATCTTGAAAGAAATATTTCATCCAATAATGTTTTAGAGAGTATTTTCCATCAAAAAACTAAAATTTGTGAAAAATATAGTGTGAGAACATGTGGAAAATCATTTATGTCATACCCATGGAAAAGTTATCCCACTACCATAATAAAAATGAAAATGTTAAATTTATTTCACCTATAACTATTGTATATAAATATAATTCTAGGAAAATGTGGATGAAAAAAATTCTATTAATTTCACTAATGTATCTAGAGTGGAGGTGATCATGTCCAATAGAATCACCCTTTAGTGAACATGACCCCAGTATCCCAGAGATAGTGTTGCACGTTATTACATTAACATGGATATAAGGAATCACATACTAAAGGACTGAAAAGTTTATATGTTTTGGAAAAATATATACATACATGATACCCATTATACATTGGGAAAAAAATAAAGCATAAAAAATTAAAAACTCATCATCCTTAAAACTCATTCTAAGAATTTCTCTTCATATCTTGGGGAAAGGAAACAAAATAATGGTGAGATGAAATTCTGAATATGGGTTAGGTACATCAGAATATATCATGATTCAATAAGCATAATAAACATGTAAAGGTAGATAACTAAACACACATGTCATTTAAATAACTTTACTATCATGTTGAGATAAGGAAGAATCAATATAGAAAGGTAAATAACTGAAGACACATGTCATTTAATCAATAAAATAAGAATTAAATGCATCCATATATAACATCATAGAACAAATATAATGGAAAATGATAAAAAAAATTAATTATTAATAAAGAAAATGATTAATTATTTAATGTCATGTTTCCCAGGAACATGATACCTTTACCTTAAATATCTATCATTAAGATATTTTAAAACATATAGGGAAAAAAATCCTCTCATTTGGACAACTAATTTTTCTCATGAGACTACCAATGCATCGAGTGGTTTTATATAATTGACACTTGACCCATGTCTATCATGTATAAATCCTTCCTCACATATCAAATAATCTATTTAATTAATAAATAACGGGCCTTATTATCATTTATCCATATTGATTAAAGGACAATGATTTTTCAGTTTTTTCCTATTCAATCAAATAACTTTGAAATTAAACATTGTATATAAAAATGGAATATAGTTTAGGAAATTATCATATAAATTACAAAAAAAATATTAATATTAAATATAAATGTAATTTAAAATAAAAAATTATTATAATAAAGTGATTTTTTTATGATAAAGATAACAATATCTAAAAAAAGTGAGATTGCATAATAACTTTTACCACTTGGTGATTTTCAATTCAAAACAATGAATTGGATAATTCAAATTGAAACTTAAAATACCATAAAGTATGAATGAATCATGATATTAAATTTTAAATCAGCAGCATATACACCAAATAAATGTTAATTGGTTTATAATAACAAATAAGACTCAATGAAATGTGAATTTAGATGAAATACCTTACCTCATGTGTCCTTTTGGGAGAATGTGATTTAACCTCATGTATAGTGGTTTTAAAAATTTTATTAACTTATAAAATAACCATATTATTATTCATAATATCATGAATAATCCTTTTAAAACATATTATCACCCATTCTTTAATAATCTTTCATTATTCTCATTGTTTCAAGTGTTAATTTCCTTATTCTCTTATATGTTTTTTGTCATTAATGATCTAGTTAGGGAACATAATATTGAATTTCATCATCCCTATAATAATAATCATGAAATAATTATCATATTTATACATAAATTTTACTTTTAAAATCAATAATAAAATATGTTTATGAAAAATGATGTATTTTACGATCATGGAGACAGTAGATTGTACGTACGCATGAGTAACGTTTCCATTTTTCAATGATAAATATATAAAAGAGATAAGTAATATGTTATCCTTATAGAATTATAATAATATAATATATACCATATTATACACTTATATATATCATCCATGTGGTGTGGTGATAAAAATAGAGTCACATCTCTTCGTGAAGGTGGTAGTCCACACATACACGAATGATGTAATCATCTTTAAATGAGTAAACAATAAAAGAAATAAAATGATAAAAAAATATCTTCAAATAATGATAAATTTGTAACTATTATCATAATTAGGTAATTTTTATAACATATAATCATTAACCTTATATTTATAACCTTCCATGTGAATTGTTAGTGAAAGGTGAATCACATTGCTTCACGATGTGGTAGTTTGTTGTACACACACAGGATGTTATCGTATTCCCTATGAAATAGAGGGTAAAAATATATATATATGATATAGTGACTAAATTGGTATAAATATATTATAAATATAATATATATACTTTATATCCATCATCGTACCCAACCTTGAGAATAAGAAATGG
Source organism: Viscum album (assembly GCA_963277665.1). Lineage (NCBI taxonomy): Eukaryota > Viridiplantae > Streptophyta > Magnoliopsida > Santalales > Viscaceae > Viscum > Viscum album. The sequence continues at coordinate 479,261,784 of OY728133.1, read as the reverse complement.
AAAAACAAATAACATTGATTCACAAGGTGGTAGTCTAACGTACACACGAATGATGATTTTGTAACCCATTTGATAGAAGTGGAGAAGTTTATAGGTCATGAATTTATTATAAATAAACCATATTATATGTAACATATAGAGGTTATTATATCATTGTTATTTAATAAAAATTTATGGAGTTGGAGAAATAAATAAAATAAAGAAGCTCATTGAAGAACATTACCTCTTCCTTAGAAATCCTTCTTGGGTTTGCACTAAATCCTTCTTATGATGAATTTTTTCCCAAATAAATACCTCTAAGATGAGGAGAGGGAAGTTGGTAAGTTATTTTTCTAGGTATTTTTTGAACCAAAGAGGTGTGAATGAGTTAAAAAAAATAGAAGAGTGGGTGACCTTTTATGAGTGTGGGGACACACTTGGTATTTTTGAAATGAATTGAGTGCTCCCACATTTTTCATATGTAAAAATGGTCCATAATGGACCATTATAAAAAATTAAAGGTCTAACGGTCTACATATTATTATAAAATATTTTTTTTACAATTTTATATTTCATTATTACCCTTATATTTTTAGTTTAACCCCGAGGTATTCCTATTTTTACCTTAACCGTGGTAGTTAATTTTTACTGCATCCACTATTCATTTTCGTCAAAAATTAAGTTGAAATTTTTAAAAATTAGTTATTATTATTATAAATATTTAATACATTTTTTCAAATTCGATTCACGTAATTGGTAAATTTTAATTTAAAATTAATCCCATTGATGTGATGAAAAAACATGATTTTTAAGGGAAATGTCCAAAAGTATACAAATTTTTTATATCTAAATTCTATGTAAAAATGATTCCAATGACCTAAATTAGAATAATTCACATAAACATGAACTAATTTTACTTTAAAACTAATTGAATATATAATTTAACATTATATTTTATTTAACCATAAAGGCTGTTTTCAATTAAAATTTAGTATTTTTCACTGTTCGTCAAAAATGAAACTTTTTATAAAAGTACCAGAAATTAAACCTAACATTATTTTGATATTTTTATTTAAAATATTAATTTTATTTTTTCAAAAAAAAATTCTATAGTTTTTAAAATTTTATTTTAAATTATGTTTGCAAAGAGTGACTAAACAGTGTTTTGTTTTAACCCTGTGTGTATCACAAGTTATTGATGAAATTAAATTTATTCTAAAAGAGATATATTGTAACATATTATGTTTTTACCTTATTCCCTCCTACAAAAATTTTACCCTCTAAATTTTAATGTATATTACCTTCTAATAAATGAGGGTTGTTTTTATTCATAATATCCTTTAGTTCCCACATTGATTCTTCTATTTTTTTTATTTATACAAATTACCTTTACCAGTTGAGTAATTCAATTCATCAATAATTTATATATAGTATCAATAATCTATATGGTTTCCTCACATACGGATATATCTAGTTCCAATTATATTTCATTTGATTTGAGAACGTGTGTTGGTTCTGGAATAGACAACCTTAATAATGATATGTGGAACACATCATGTATTTTTGAGTGATTTGGAAGCATTACCAAATAATAAAAAAATACCATTATCTTTAGGATTTAAAAGGGTCAAATATAATTTGGGATCATTTTACCTTTCTTACAAAACCATATAACACCCTTCCATAGATATATTTTCCTGAAAACATAATCTCCCACTTAGAATTCAAAATCTTTCCCTAGATTATCAATATAACTCGTTTTCCTACATTGAGTTTCTTTAATATGATCCTCAATAAACTTTAACTTTGTTTTTTTCTCTTCAACATATTCTGGACCTGGGAGTTTCATTTCACCAATGTCATCCCAACAATTTTATGTATGAAATATCTTTCTATATAATGCCTCATATGACGCCATTTGAATTCTTGAATTGAAAACATTGTTATCAGAAAACTCTACCAAAGGTAAATACTAATCCCACATAACTTGAATGTCAAGTGAGAATGACCTAGAAATTACTTCCATTGTTTGAATAGTCCTTTAAAACTATCCATCAGTTTAAGGGTGGTAGTAGGTGCTCAAACTAAGCTCATTATCAAGATCCTTCTAAAGACACTTTTATAATTTTAATGTAAAAACAGGATATCAATCAGACATAATTGAAATAGCTCTTCCAGGAATTATTATAACTTAATTAATATAGATCCTTGTGAGGAGATCAATATTTAATTCTTCTATTATTTCTGGGAAATACACATATTTGGTTAGGTGATCAATGATATCCCATATTGAATCATTCTTTCTAGGAGTATTAGGTAGTCCTGTGAAAAAGTTCATAGTAATGTCACCACATTTTCACATAGGAATTGGAGGATGTTACATGACTCCTCTAGGATGTTGTTTCATTGATTTCACTTGTTGACAGAATTAAAATATACAAAAATAATAATAAATTTATCACTTCATGTTACCCCAAAAAAATGTCCCCTCAAATCCTTATACATGTTTATGTTACCAGGGTGTATTAAGAAATTAAATCTATGAGCGTCATTCAGAAATTAAATTTTTTCTCAAGTATAGATAGAACACATAATCTCTTTCCAAATTTAAAAACACCATCTTCACAAATGAAGTATGCTAATTTCCCATTATCTAAAGCTTTAATTTTTTTGAAAGTAATCGTCATTATATTGAGAAATTTTTATCCTTTTTTATAATGTTAGTTTCAAAATAATTTGAAAAATTATTGATTTATCTTCTTAATAATTCCCATGTCCATATTTCTAGATCTATGAACATAGTATCTCTCTCAATACACATTTGGGTCATAATTTCATGATATTTCTTTCTCAATGAATCTGCTACCTTATTTTCTTTCCTTGGGTGGTATTGTATTGAGAAATCATAGTCATTAAGTATTTCAATCCATTGCCTTTGTCTCATGTTGATAACTTTCTGTGAAAAGTTTTATTTTATGATTGTATGATCTGTGTATATCTCACGTATTTTATCATAGAGATAATGTCTCCATATCCTCAAAGAAAAGATTACATTTTTCAACTCAAGATCATGGTTTAGTTAGTTCTATTCATGAGTCTTCAATTGACTTATTGTATATATAGTAACTTTATCATTTTTCATTAGGAAACAACCAATTCACTTCTTTGATGTATCACAATATATCACAAACCCATTACTTCTAGATAGTACAGTCAAAATTGGAGCATTGAAAAATCTTCTCTATAGATCATCCAAACATTCTTTCCATTCCATTTTCCAAACAAACTTAACCTCATTACATGTAATCTTTGTTAAGGTGTTATCCAATTGAGAAAAATGATGAATTGATCACCAATAGTAACCTGAAAAACCAATGATACTATATACCTCAGATATGTTTATTTGTGTAGGGAATTATTTGACTACCTTTATCTTCATGGGATCAACTGATATTCCATCCTTGTAGAAAATATCACCAAGAAAAGAAACTTATTAAATCTGAAAATCGCATATAATAAATTTACCATATAACTTCTTCCTTCTAAGAATCTCATGAATAATCTGCAATTTATTCTCATGGTACCCATGTCTTTAAGAATGCATAAAAATAACATTAATTAATACCAAAAAAATCAACAAGATATTCCTTGAATAATCTATTCATTAGATCCATAAAAAATAGGGTTATTTAGTCAATACAAATGGAATTATTATAAACTCAAAATGTTCATACCTTATTTGAAATGTCGTATTCGAAATGTCTTCCTTATTGACTTGTAATTTATGATACCTAGAACAAATGGAAATCTTTTAAAAACATTGGGCTCCGTGAAATTGATAGAATAATTCATCAATAAAAGGAAAATTGCAAATTTTGTTTATTATAATATCATTTGTAAGATCTTAGATTTTGTGGAGGTTTTCCCCAATTTAAATTTTGGTTCCAATCTCTCATTTTTTGTTAATGAAATTTTTATAGGGAGTATGATAGGTTTTGGGGTGTAACAATGGTCTGGGAGATGAGAAATTGGAGAACCGGTCCAATTTATGCATGGCACATGGTTAGCGTGTGGTTAAGAAAACTGTAAGGAATTTCTAGGTAACCATGCAACCTTGGAAAGATTCTTAATGCACGATTAGCACACATTTTGTCAAATCGTGCGGCCTGCCTATGTAACCATGTGACCCATCTTTCCTTGGATAGTGTCTAGCGCATGGTTTTCACAAGATTTTTCAAACCGTGTGGGTAAACCGTGTACCCCTGTAAAGTTAGGAAAAATTAAAAAATTCCACCCTCGGGTTTTATGTTCTAACTTGGGATTATCCTACATTTCACCTCCTGCAAACCTAGATATTATCCCTAGTGACCTAATCTTCCAAGATTTGGTTCTCCTTCAATCCTAATCTATTTGAAGTTCCTTTGGTTTCAGATCAAAGATTTGGGTGAGTCTAGTCTCTCTCTTGCTTCTCTTTTTGTTATGGGGTTTTCATCTTCCTCTACTCTCCATTAGAAGCTCTAAAACCTTCTTTTACAAAAAGATCTAGGTTGAGGGTTCAAATGGGGGTTGAATCGGGGTCTAATGCTATGATTAAGAGTACGTTCATTATCGGATTCGAGGTAGGTGTTCTACACATTATATCCCATAGTTTTTGAGTGTATTTTTGTATTTAAGTATGTGTTATTGCTTCTCTCTAGTTTTGAATTGAATTATTTTGGTGATTTTTGGTATAATGAACATCTCAATGATGATTTTAACCCCTCACAATCCCCATGGGATGTTTTTAGGATGATTTAACCAATTTTTGGCCACCCATGGTGTGTGCGAGCATTCTCAAACCAAGTAATTAGTAAGGATAAGTATAAAGTTAAATCATGGTGATTTAGATCCATATTGAACATGTTGAATATGATTAGTGTAGTTAAAAATAGAATATTGGTAGTTGTTCCTAGGTTTTGATACTGGCATAAGGGGTTGTTTGGAATAGTTTAAAAAGGGTTAATTGGGTGAATTGAAATTGTGTCAAATGTATTATGAATTATTTTTGAAATACCTAAAAGGATTGGTATATATGAAATGATGAATGTGTTAAATTTTCAATGGGTTGTTAATTAAATAACATGTAAATGGGTTTGATAAGGGGATTGAGGAATAGGTAGAATGGGTTAATCCCTGGGAAGTGTGGGGTATAACTAATTGTTTGAAAGTAATAAATTGTTTGTGTGATGTGATTTAAGAGTTGTACTTGAATGTATAAGTGGGTAAATTCTTGTAAAATGATAAATTGGAAAAATAGGCTAATGTATGGGAATTTTTTAATATACTTAATAGGTTTAGGCATGAGAATAAAAATAATGATAAACGACTGAGTAATGTGAATGGAATATGGTTTAATGGGTTATGGCATAGTATTAATTCCCAAGTTTATGGTTATGTAATGTTATTTCCATTAATATTGGTTTTGGTTGGTTGTTATGTGGTATGTGTATGATGAATGGATAAATAATCATGTTCTCATGGCTTGGTATAGTGGGGTATTGACATGAGGTTCTATGTCCAAAGGTCTAGTTAGACTAAGGCTCTAACCTCCACCTCAAAATGCATTGGTTAGGGAAGGGGTAGAGGATCTATTTCCCTAATGGTTACATTCCACATGGACTAAGGCTTTGAGGTGAGTATAATGTGACGATGTGATATGTTTATCCCTAGTGAGATAGGGACTTGACTTATTCCCCAATGTATATAGATCGATTTCCTTAGACCCATGTGTAGATGATGTATATTCCTAACCCATGGAACACATGAAGATAGTGAAGTAGGTAAAGAATATGGATAAGTGATGAACATAGAAATGATGATAGAAATGGTGATACAAATGGTTAAGATACAAATGGTTAACTAATGGTTATTGAGTTTTTCTTTTTGGTTACCTTGTTATTTATTTCATCCTATAATTCAGTATCTATTAGAGTGGATATATTGTAGAAACCATTTGTGGTGGCCTACTAAGTTTTTTACTCACACCCTCCCGGGCCACTGTTGGGTACCTTAGAAAATTTCATGGTTTTAAGTCAGGATAGGGTCAAAGGCCTAGTGCTCGGAAGTTGAGTTGGGATTAGTACATGCATGGATAAGGATACAAAGATGGAATCAGGACCCATTTTGGGTATTTAACCATTTCCCTTTATTTTGGTTTTTATTATCTTTGGCACTATTACCATGTCATGACATGGTTAATTTTGAATTGTGTTTTGTAACTAGTTTTGGTAGATGTTTGGTTATGAATGTTTATTGGTTGTTTCATATTGTCTCTCATGTTTATATTGTGTTCTATTATGGGTAACTCTGGTAAAGAGGGTATAGTTTTCCCACATGACTTATTATACCATTGCTGGTAGTTGGCAACCTATGGTGTATGGGGTGGCGCGCTTGTGGTCATGTGATGACCCAAATCAGCGCATCAGTTTAGTGGATTCAAGGTTAAGGACTTAAGAAATTTCTATTATAGGTATTTACTTTATCTTTCTTTTGTTTTACTATTTTGGGATATTATATTGGAGTCTAAGAAGTTCCACTCCTTATAAATGAGCTCATTCTTGGGAGTACTTAACCCATGTACAGGAGAAAACCCAAGATACCCAAGGTGAGGGTTGTTGTTTTTTATGTGTGTTGTTACAGTTGAATGATATTTCACCATTGGGTGATGCACATGTTGTGTGACGTGACTGATTTACAATATTTTTCTCATGCTTGGAATGTCATTAGGTTTTTCATTAATGCATCCTTTTAGGAACCTAAGGATATAGGTGGCATGAATCATGATAGGAACACACATGATGGGTGTATGGGGTATTGAGAGAGGAATGCATTTCATTTCATTGAATAATATAAAGAAAGTGGTGTCTAATAATGGTAATGAAAGAGAGTAAATGAAAATAATGTAAATGAATAGTTGTGGAATAGTGTGTGTAAAAAAACATTATGACCTGGTTAAAATTTTGGGTTGTAACAAATTATAAAGGCTGAATAGTGTCTAAAATAGAAATATTTCATAGTAATGGTAAAATGGTTAATCAATATTTCCTAATAAAAATGTGTTAATAAGTTAAAATGAGGTTTGTAATGAGTTTTGAAATTAGTAATGTTCCAAAGAGAAAATATTTTCATGGTGAAAGAGGAAATGGTTTAAATTGGGTGTTTGAAAAAATACATGTGATTAAGTAAATTAATTACCCCATGTGGATCTTGACCCACTATAGGTATGGTAGAGGGTAGTGTTCTATGTGTCGTGATGACTGTTGGGATAGTGTATGCAAAATGGGTTGTTTAAGGTTAACGATATAATATATTTTCCCATATGTGGTTTAACCCTTTAGATCATTCATTGGGGTGTTTTTTAAGGATTTATTTGGATTATGGTTATGAATATGATGAGGACCTTTGAAATGTGGGTTGAACGGGAGTTTAAAACATGAAATCTTGAGTTTAAAAATGTTGAAGTTAATTAAAAAAGGATGTGTATTGACGAAACCTTTGGTAGAACTAGGTACTGGGTATTCCTTGAATTTTTTATTTAACCCTTGTATGGGTGGTTTGGGGCAGTGGGAGTGCCCTAGTTTAGGACCTTGAATTTGTTTTGTGAGACCTTTTTGGTTATGATATGGAATAAGAGTTTGTTAGGGCTACCTTGGTGTGGTTGTGGCCATTGGGTCATGAGACACTGTTCAGTGATGTCAGTATGGAAATCTATGTGGGACTCAATTTTATGGAGAACATGATGGACCTTAAGGATGGTGCCCCAATTTCGGTGACTTTGTGAGTAAGGAACTTGCGAGTTGTCTTTTGGATCTCAAATAGGACCTTTGGGTCATAGTGTCGATGTATGTGTATGGTTTACCTTTGATGTGTAACCTGGAGTAAATGGTTGTTTGGTGTGCTTGGAAAAGTGTGTATTGGAATGGGGGTAAGAGTACCATTCCCAGAAATTTCATTTTTTGTAACTTAATGTGTGTGGTTTTGGATGACGACTAGTAGATTTTTCTTGTTGTGACTTTAGTTTAGAAAGTTGTTATCATTAAACATTCAAAGAGACCTATGAGAGTGTTCAGACAGGTTCCTAGTGCTAAAGGGATTGAGTCATATAGGTGGATGTTTTTACCTTGATAGTGGGTCACAAAAAAATATTACTTTATACCGTTTTAGGTTAGAGAGATCAATGGTATGATTGGTAGTTGGTGATGCAACTCGAGTTGTGGTTACGCATTGATATATTCTATAAAATTAAGGGTGACCTCATGGGAGTCAAGCCCAATGATGTTGTTTCCTTAGAATATGAAGTGTGGGATATGAATCATAGGTTGAACTGAGACGAATGAGTGCCATCGGTTTTTGATAAATGGTATAGTTGTTCCCTAGTTCATTCATAAGGGTAACCTAGTGCTGGTGATGGGATGTAAGGTTTATTTGAAGGGTTTTATCATAGGGTTATTTGGACCGTCTATTTGGATTAATATGAATGGAGGTCTTGATTTTGTTTTTGAGTGGAAGAGGCATGTGTAACTGAATCGTAGTTAGATTCTTTTGTTTTAAAGGTGACTCTAAGGAGAGGGTGATCATGTAGCTGATATTTTTGTATGAATGGTTTGGTTGTTGTGTGAGATGTAGAAGAGGCCTCTAGGATAATGAGGCTGACCAACCAAGATGCGTGGTTAGGTGAGTAATTAGGCAGTGGAATGTGCCCAGGTAAGGGTTTTATTGTGAGAAACCATTGGGTTTCATTTAATTAATTGTTAGGTATGAACCAAAAGAATTTTGGTAGTGTAGTGGAAGTAGTGCCACGAGAAACACTGGTCCATGACTTCTTTGGGGATGGACGTGGACTGGTGGTGGTTAATTGTTAATGAGATGTGTTGGGAAGGCAAGCCTTAGATCCTTGTTAGGCCATGTTGTCCCATAGTGGAAGGTGACATCAGTAATAGATAAGTTGGTGGTGGTATTCTTTGGAACCTTTTCAGCATAACTCAGTTAGTGATGATCATTCCCAACACCTTAACATCATCCTAAGTGCGTTGAGAATCATTGGATTTATGCCAGGCGACTTGAGGATATTTTGGTTAGATGAGTAAATCGTGGAGTGTACATTCATGGGGTTGTATATGTGGACTCGGATGATGTGATGTACACCATTGAATTTTTTAGGTAAGGTCTTCAGGATGGACTGGGCGTTGAAAAACGTCATGGGTTCCCTTCATGGAATCCATAATGGGCACTGGGTGATGTTTGATTTCTTGATCTAAGAAAATAGTAAAAGTTCTTATCTAGGTTTTTGGGTTCATCTTATGGCTGAGTGTATGTTTTGGTGGTTGGAATCCCTTGTGGAGATCAATGATGAAGACACTCTTATAGTGGGGAATGATAATTCAGTCCTGGATGTGGGGATTAGGGCATGAGTTGATGTAGTTGAACCAAAAATCTAATGAGGAACCTATGAGGTGCAAGTTGGGTCTCTCAAAGAGGCTATATAGTCCAAGATTATGGTTATTTATTAATCCAAGTGGTTTCCTTGGGCTCATGGTAGTTCCAAATGAATTATATATTCCTTTGTTAAGGTTTTGAAATGGGTGTCAAGACATGACAACGGTTTGTGAAAATAGGAGTTGGGTTCAATAAATCCAATTAATATCAACAGTAGACTCGGGTAAGTATCTTTTGGTGGTATTGGAATTCCTTGAATCTTAAGGGAACCTTTTCCATGTGATGGTATGTCATTCCAATGCTGAAATTCTACCAAAAGTTAGGGAATGACCTTGATAGGTGTGTTGGTTGATAATGATGGGCTACAAGCTAGTAAGTTCCATGGAAAGGTTAAAAGGAGTAGTGTGCCATCAGGGGAAGATGGGTGTTATGGGAACAGATAGTCAGGGTGGTCCAACACAATAGGGAAAATGGGAATGGATCTGATGAATTGTGACCCACCTCGAGTTCGGTATTGGTGGTGGAAATGGATTTTGGAAATGAAGTCGTACTTGAGTGAGTCCAAGTTGATCTTAGTCCTCAAATGGATAGATTAATAATGTGTTTATGAAAATTTCCAATGGAAAGTATAGGGGCCAGTGTAGGGAGAGAACCATAATAGATACGTGGTTGGTTGATGTTGTGATCAGAGTTTCAGGTTGGAGGGACTCAAGTGATCATCATTTAGATGAGTTGGCCATGATATCGAACATTGGCACGAGTCTAAATGGGTGAGTTCCTATGAGATTTTTAAATGATTTTGGATGTATACTTATGGAATGGGATCATCTAGACATTAGTGGTGGATCGATATAAGTTATAAAATGTGGTTGGAAAGACGGTGTGTTATCCTTTGGGTGATATCGGGTTTTGGTCACCATTAGAGTTTAGAAAAAAGATTAAATGACACCAAGTGATTTGACTCATGAGTTTTGAAGAGGATTAGACCAATGAGGTGCTGATTAGTTTCCCTATGATGATATAATTCTATGTGTGGAGTTTTCATGTGTTTTGAATAAATAATTGTCATCTAAGTTTTCCCTATGATGTTCTAGTGGTCGAGGTATGGGTAAAGTCTATACGTCCTTCGAAGAGTATCTATCTCAAAGGGTGGATCGTAGTGAAAAATTCATACGGTGAAAGATTGTGCCCTTAGTTTATGTTTTATGGTAGCCTGATAATGTTAAATAGGAAAATTGGGAAAGGGTAATGGATATACAGGCCTTGTAGCTTTATTTCCCTATTTAGGAAGCCCATCGATTCTTAGGAATGTGGTTCGAGGATGAATCGTTATAAGGTAGAGAGGTTGTAAGATCCCATACATCGTTGAGGTATGTCCCTAGTTAAATTTTATTCCCAATATCTCATTTTTTGGTTAATTATATGGTTTCAGGGAGTATTTTGGGTCTTAGGGGTGCACCAAAGGTCCGGGACATGATAAAGGGGAGAACTAGTCTTAGCTGTGCACAACACACGGTTGGTGTAAAGCTAAGAAAACTATGCAGAATTTATAGGTTACCATGCAGCCTTGGATAGAGTCTTAAGGCATGGTCTGTCAAACCATGAAGCTTCCCCAGGTAACCATATAATACATAATTCCTCAGAAAGTGTCTAGTTCATGGTTTGTGCATTGTTTTTCAAACAGTGTGGGTAAACCATGTTCACCTGTAATGTTGGGAAAATTTACAAAATTGATACCTTAGGTTTATGTTCTAACTTGGGATTATTCTCCATTTCACCTCCTACAATCCTAGGAAAACCCCCTAGTGACCCAAGATTCCAAGAGGTGGTTCTCCTTTGATCCTACGACATTTGGAGCACCTTCGGTTGTAGATCAAAGCTCCGGGTGAGTCTAATCTCTCTCTTGCTTCTCTTTTTGGTCATGGGTTTACATATTCCTATTCTCTACATCGGAAGCTCTAAAAATTTATTTTCCAGAAAGATCTAGGTCGATCCTTTAAAGAGTGGTTGAATTGGGATCTAAGAATATGATTAAGAGAGTGTTTATCACTAGATTCTGATGAAGTGTTGTCGTGTGCGCTCTCAAAAATAGTTATACTAAGTGCAGCACGGTGGCTGGCCTAGGTCGATCTCTTGAGGAGCTGTTAAGATCAATCACTCACTAATTCTAATTCAATACATATATGTGAAATAAAATAAATGAAAATGAAATTTTATAAATGATAATTAAATACTAAAAGTAAATATGCAAATGCATTGAAAACACAATGAATGCAAATAGAACGACGTTAGACAGAAAGGAGATCCTCCCAAGAGATTATCCAGAGTGAACCTTCATCGTCTCATAGTTAAATCAAATTTACATAATGAACATGCTTCATAGTATGCATAAAAATCCTCCTCATCATATTGTTTTGAATATATGGTACTCTCAATGATCACTGAGAGACCACACATCCACCTCCTCGATCGAGGGAAAATAATGCCGAAGTGAAAGCTAATCCTCGGGCGGCAAGTGGAGACCCAAAGGCACCTTGCCCACTAAGATACCCCTCAGTATAACTCTAAGAAAACAAGAAACATAAAAAATGATAGCTCAAAGACTTGGATGCATCAATGGAATACTCCCCTGGGAACTTCCTCTGGTTAGATACTCATGATCACAAGCATAAGAGTTCACAGTGAAAAGAAAACGGGGAGAGAAAACAAAACTCAGAAAGAAAATTGGAGAAAGGAGAAAACTTAAATTAAAACATGAAATGAAATTAGAGAATGAAATTAAAATAAAATAAAATAATGAACTACACAAAATTTCCAACAAAGGTCACCCCTAAGTTCCCAACCATTAGGAATAAAGAAGAAACACTCTTTCATAGAGAGAGGGGGTGAAAATTTGGCTCCAAAAATAGTCCTCCAAAATTATGTGCAGGTTATCCTTCTTTAATGATATAATTTGGGAATTTTTGCTTCTTGAAAGTTGTGTCGGTACTATTCCTCCACAATATTTTAGCCTTAGTGTTCCACTTATGAAGCTTTTATAACTGTTTTAGAGCAGAACATTTAATCTGTCCAAATGACTCTTCATATTCCACAACTCCAACTTCTCATTCCATTGAGACCTTGAATCCAGTGGATTAACATATAACCTCCTTAATTAAATATGTTAATTAATTACTTTTCCAGCTCCCTATTTAATTTCAACTTCATTTTTTTGGTACAATTTGATATACAAGCTCCCCTTTAAAACATTCCAGATTTATGAAAAGTTCTCAAGGCCTGGCTTGTGAGCTGGATTTGAGCTTCCAAATGATTGATTGAGATTTGGGTCCAAAAGGGAAAAATGAATCCCATAAAACATATAAACCTAAAAATATAATAATTTTTCAATTTTGATCAGTTTAGAAATTGTTATGGCTGAAACAATAAAATATATTAAAACTGTTTAAATTCCAAAATAATCCATTTTTCCAATTATGCTAAAAAAAGTTCCTAAAACATAAAATAAGATAATTTCCATTGAAATAACAAATTGGTGGGATTAAAAACATTGAAATTCAGAATAAAATAATTGATAATATTTGTTCTATCAATTCCCCCACACTTAAACATTGCACTCCTAGGAATTATTTTTTACCATGGTCAAAACAAACTTCTCAAAGCATAAATGACAACACAATCAAATTATCATATCTAGGAAAATATCATTCCTCATACATGGATAAAATTTTCAGAACTCCTCAAAAATCATATGAATTAATTCAATATCATGTTAATACTCACATTCATGTCATACCTACCTCCCCAGAAAAATATTTCTCTCTTCGCCCAAGGATTTTAAATGTTGAGTATTTCTCATTCCCAAGAACATGTGTGATTTCCATATGCTTGATATCCTCATAGTATCTATCATTCACATAGATAAAAATGTGTCAATCATGAGGTCTTTTTCATGGGTTTTTCTGAGTCTGAGTGTTGGTAGGTTTTAAATGTAAAAACATCTGAGGCAGAATGAGGAGGGTTTTGCTCTAAAGTGAAGTAAATGCATGAAAACAGTTTCGTTCAAGAATAGTGTGCTCCGTAATCAGCACAAAATATAATCACCTATAAACACCTCTTTCTTTGGGAATTTAACACTTTTTAATTTCAGAATAAATTAATTCCATCCCTTTTTTCCCCAATTGTAGCATTATTTCAGCTTGAATATAGATCTGGATTTCTCTTCAGAATCATGATTTTGAGGAAAATAGAGGCAGTATTTGATATTAAAAAATTGGAGAACACCCAACCCATATTTGTAATGATATTTTGGTCCACCCATCCATCTTCCCATCATGAAATTTTTCCACCCAAGTAGCAGTAAATATGGTAACACTTATGTTCATCTCAAACAGTTTTTTTAGGAAAGCGAAATACATCCCATCTTCTCCCTCCCCCACACTTGAGTTCAACTACAATCATGCATTTAACTTCTAGAGAAGTTTGTAAAGGGTTAAATGGCTTTTAATGTGGATGAATAACAAGTTATTTCATGGATAATAGGGTCTTAATGAAGGTCAGATGAAAAGGTATGCCAAAATAAGATTTCAATGAAAAAAGGGTTTTCAAAGTGGTGCATCAATCATACTTGACACATTTAATGAACTCTAACAGCTTTGAAAATGATAAAAATAGAAATATAGTTATCACAGATCATGTCTCTAGACTCTCAAGAAAAATTGAAATTTAAGAATATTTCAAATAGGTGTAGAAACCTCTCGGGTTGGGAAATATTTTCAATTTGGACAGCACTAGTGCGCATGAGTTTCACAATCAATCAAAATTCATCAAATGAAATGATCATAAATCAGAAATAAAATCCATTCAGTAATCATTTAAATCCTAAAATATTCAAATCAAGCAATGTTCTAAAAATAACAATATGGTTTTAATTTTCCAAATAATTCAATTTCACTCGAGATTATTAAAAACAGACCAAAAATGAAAAAGGAAAACAATAAAATTTCAAAAAAACAACATTAAAAATAAAATGGAAGCACACACAAAATTCTTAAAAACATGTTTAAATCCATACCCCAAACTTATTCAATTTACTACCCTCATTTCAGCTCAAATCAGATCAAGAGACATTTCCACATCGAATATATATTTGGTAGAAAATAAAATAATGAAAAGGAAATAAACAACCTGATTTATTTTTCAATGGTAACCTTGAGTTAATATCCTAGCTTCTACCACTTTAAAACTACAAGAAATAAATGAAAATACATAAGAAAAATAAATAAAAAGAAAGCGAAAAAGGACAGAAAAGAGATAATCTTGGTTTGACCCCCAAGCGGGTTCTAGGTTTTTACTGCCCCTAGTTAGGTAGTTATAGTGGATTATCCCCAATCAAAAGGTGGATGTGATTTCTTTGAGATAAACCACAAAATGTGACTTTTCCCAGTGTCCATGAGTAAATAACAATAATGGAGAACCCCAAAGAATATAATAATATTCCCAACCCCCAAGAAAGTTGAAAGATTTAATTTGAGTTTATGAGTGGTATGTAATAGAATACAGGGGTTCTCCTAGTTAACTTCAGTGGTGTCCTCCTCCATATAGTATCCAATTTGTTGTATAGGAGGTAGTCGCACCACTACCATCTTCTCTAGTTTATATTCTTCAATCATCACCACTTGGGTGGGCTATTCTTTATCATCTGAGGTCTTCCCCAATTTTGTTGTATCATAAATTTCAGTAAAGTGGATGTCAGAAAACAATTCAAATTGAATAAGATTAAAACATGATGAATCAATCAGGAAATCTTCCCTTTCAAGTAAGTCTGCTTGGAAATTGATCTCATCAGGAAAGACCATTGCTAACTTTATCTCATCAGGTGAATATTCTTCATCATCTTCCAAAGAAAGAGAGAGTTAAAAAGGTACTGATTTTTCAATATCAAGAATGGGAAGATCATGTTTTCGGTTATCTTTAACAAAGATATTCCAGGATTCTTCCAAAAATTATTGATCTCCCATAAGTGAATCAGCTGGCATGTGTACTTCCGGGACCTCCTCAAGAAATGTTTGAGTACGGGATGATATTTTTAATTCCTTAAGAAACTCTTTCTCACCCTCCTTATGTTATTTGACATAAAAAATGATCGGTGAAATATATTTCACCACTTGTTCTGGCTCAGGTTCTGGTTAAGGATCAGGTTCAGGTTCAGGTTCATGTTACTCCCATAGTGAACGAATATATTCATCAAAACTTTTAGAATTTCTCTTCAATTTTTGAATGTCTTCATGAATTTCTTGCATATGAGATTTTATAATTTCATATTTTTGTTGCACTTGATATTTTTTAGTCCATGAAAGATAATCACCATTGAAATACATCACGAACAAAGAAGTTTTTTTTTTAGTTTTTGAAATTTATGTTTTTTTTAATGAAAGGAAAAAACAAAATTTAAAAAAATGTTAATAAAAATAGTGAGTGAATACCACATTGATCCTTGGTAACGGTGCCAATTTGATGAATCGTTGTCATGTGCGCTCTCAAAAATATTTATACTAAGTGCAGCATAGTGGCTTACCTAGGTTGATCTCTTTAGGAGTTGCTAAGATGAATCACTCACTACTTATAATTCACTATATATATATGTGTGTGTGTGTGTCTGTGAAATAAAATAAATTGAAATTATATTTTAGAAATGATAATTAGATACTAAAATTAAATATGCCGATGCAATTCAAACACAATGAATGCAAACAGAATGATGTTAGACAGAAAGGATATGCTCCCAGAATATTATCCAGAGTGAACCTTCATCGTCTCATAGTTAGTTTCGAATTTACTTAATGAACATGCTTCATCGTATGCATGAAAATCATCCTCTACATATTCTTTTGAATATATGTTACTCTAAATGATTTTAGAGAGACCACACATCCACCTCCTCGGTCGAGGGAAAATATTGTAGAAGTGAAAGCTAAACCTTGGGTGGCAAGTGGAGACACAAAGGCATCTTGCCCACTAAGATCCCCCTTAGTATAACTCTTTGAAAAAAAGAAACATAAAACATGATATCTCAAAGACTTTTTTTCATCACTAGAATACTCCCTGAGGAACATCCATGGGTTAGCTACTCATGATCACAAGCATAAGAGTTCACAGTGAAAAGAAAACGGGGAGAGAAAACAAAAGAGAGAAAGAAAAATGGAGAAAGGAGAACACTTAAATTAAAACATGAAATAAAATTACAGAATGAAAGTAAAAGAAAATACAATACTAAACTATATAAAATTTCCCACAAAGTTCCCCCATAAGTTTCCAACCATTTTTAATGAAGAAGAAACACTCCTTCCTAGAGGGAGGGGGTGGAAATTTGGCTCCAAAAATCGTCCTATGAAATTATGCATGTGTTATCCCTATTTAATGACCTAATTTTGGAATATGTGATTCTTTAAAGTTTTTCCCCTACATTTTACCCATTTCTCCACAAAAATGTAGCTTTATTGGCCCTCTTATGAAGTTGTTATGACTGTTTTAGTTCGGATCATTTAATTTGTCCAGGTGACTCTTTGTATTCCACAACTCCAACTTCTCATGCCATTAAGACCCTGAATACAATGTATTAAGACATAACCTCTTTAATTAGAGATTTTAATTAATTAATTTTCCAGATCCCTATTAAATTTAATCTCCATTGGTCCTATACAATTTGAAATACAAGCTCCCCTTTAAAACATTCCAGATCTGTGCATAGTTTTTGAGGAATGGCTTGTGAGCTAGATTTGAGACTCCAAGTGATTGATTAAGATTTGGGTACAGAAGGATAAACGGAATCCTATAGAACATATAAACCTAGAAAATAATAATGTTTCAATTTGGATCAATTTAGAACAAGTTATGGCTGAAATATTAAAATATATTAAAACTGTTTAAATTTCAAAATAATCCATTTTTTCAATTAAGCTCAAAAATGTTCCCAAAACATAAAATGTGATAATTGCCTTTGAAATAACACATTGGTGGGATTAAAAACATTCAAATTAAGAATATAATAACTAAAAATATTTGTTCTATCATATTCAAAGTAGTTTTTCTAAACATATATCCCATACTTTATGAGTGGATTTGTGCATATGAGTATGTGTTCTTACTTATCTCATATTTTGATTTGAATGAATTTGGTGGGATTTGGTAAAATAAAAATCTAAATGATGATTTTGACCACTCACAATCCATGTGGGATGAATTGAGGATGCTTTAACCAATTTGGGGCCACCCATGGTGTGCGCCGGCATTCCCTGAACCTGGGAATTGGAAAGGTTAACTGTAGAGTTGACTCGCAGTAACGTAGAGCCATATTGAACATGTTAAAGACGTTTAGTGGAGTTGAAAATGGAATATTAGTAGTTTCTCCTAGTTTTTGGTATTAGAATAAGGGTTTGTTTGGCATAGCATAAAATTATTAATTAGATGAGTTTAAATTGTGTTGAATGGATTATGAATTGTGTTGGAATACCTAAAAGGATTGGTATATATGAAATTATGAATGTGTTAAATTAGAAATCGATTGTGAATTGAAGAACTGGTAATTGGGTTTGTCTAAAGGGATTGATTAATATATGTAATGGGTTAATACCTGGGAATTATGGGGTATAGCTAATTGGTTGAAAGTAATAAAGTGGTTGTGTTATGTGATATAAGAGTTGTACTCAAATACATAAGTGGGAAAATACTTGGGAAATGATAAATGTGATAAATGGGCTAATGTTTGTAAATAATTAAATATACTTAATAGTTTAAGGAATAGGAATGGAAATTGGGATACAAATCTAAGTAATGTGAATGACATATGGTTTAATGGGTTATGGAATAGTATTAATTCCCATGTTGAGGGTTATGGAATTTTATTTCTATTTATATTGGTTGTGGTTGGTTGTGATATGGAATGTTTGTGATGAATGGATAAATAATCTTGTGCACGTGTCTTTTTAGAGTCTGGTATTAACATGAGGTTCTACTACCATGGGTCGAGTTAGAATGAGGCTCCAATTTCCACCTCAAAATGCATGGGTTAGGGAAGGGGACAGAGGATCTATTCCCCAAACAGTTTCATTCCACCCGGACTAATGATTCAAGGTGAGGATAATGTGTTTATGTGATATATTTATCCCTATTGAGATAAAGACTTGACTTATTCCCCTATTCATACAGACATATTTTCTTATACCCATGCATAGATGATGTATATTCCTAACCCATGGAAAAAATGAGGATATTGGATTAGGTAAAGAATATGGATAAGTGGTGAACATAGAAATGATGATAGAAATGGTTTAAGATAAAAATGGTTAACTAATGGATACTGAGTTGTCCTTTTTTTACCTTTTCATTTATTTCATAATTTCATGAATTATCTATTAGACATGATATATTGTAGACATTTTTGTTGGTGGCCAAAAGAGTTTTGTACTCACTCCCTCCTCGGGCTGCCATTGGGTACCTGAGCAGATTTCATGGTTACAGGTTAGGACAAGAGAAAAGGACTTATTATCTGATGTTGAGTTGGTCTTGGGAAATGCATTTATAAGGATACAAACATAGAATAGGGACATTTTTTGGGATTTATCTATTTGTCTTTATTTTGGGTGTTATTCACTTTGGCACTAATAACATTTCATGTCATGGTTAATGTTGAAGTGTGGTTTGTACCAAATTTTGGGAGTTGTTTGGTTTTGAATTTTTATTGGTTGTTTCATATCTTCTTCACTATTTATATTGTTTTCTACTTTGGATTACTCTAGTAAATAGGGTATAGTCTCCCAACATGACTTATTAGACCCTTCCAACTAGTCGGCAGCCTCTAGCATATGGGGAGGTGTGCCTGAGGTCATGTGACCACCTGACTCGAGGCACCAGTTTAGTGGCTTTCAGGTCAGGGGAATTATAGAATTTATTTCCATATAACCAATTCATAGCCTCATGGATCCATATTTAATCCTAATAAAGAGAATATGAGCTCTCCATGGAATAACACTAGGGATGATAAATCCCTTATCACCCAAATCATATAGTTATTTCTTCAACTCCACTAATTCCATAGTGGACA
Organism: Viscum album; assembly: GCA_963277665.1. Lineage (NCBI taxonomy): Eukaryota > Viridiplantae > Streptophyta > Magnoliopsida > Santalales > Viscaceae > Viscum > Viscum album. The sequence goes on along the minus strand of OY728133.1, from coordinate 479,242,232 downwards.
TTCCATAGTGATTCATTAATATTGTTCTTACTATAGGTATTAAATTAATATAAAACTAAACTTCAAACTCTAGGGGATTTCTAGGTAATTCCTAAATAAATACATCAATGTATTTTTATAAAATAGGTACATCCTCAATTTGAAGATTACTTTCTTTATACATAGATTTTGTCTTCTATTCTTCCTTGAGAGTGTCATTCAATAGAGCTACTAGGGGTGGATGTAGATAATACTCGGATGATAAATTCTCTACTCAAAATATGGGGGATTCTATATCTTCATCACAAATGATAGTCTCCTTCTTCTTGAAATATAGTTTTTCATCATACTTTGAAATTCATTCCAGACTAAGGATTATATCAAAATAAACCATAGGTATTATAATAAGGTCAACAAATAATGAAAATTTTTGTTCCAAAATGGGGAATTATTGACACATAATTATTTTAATGTAACTTACCGCATGAGTTTTGATTGAAAACTCTAATCTTAAATTAAAAGTAAAATATATAATTTTCTTGGAAAACTAGATAGATATAAAGGAATGAGAGGATCCATAATCGAGTAAAGTGTAGTCTAAATTTGAATATAGGATTAAAGTACCGGCAACCACATACTTGGGTACTTCCACCTCACCTATAGTGAACATATAAGATTGTTCATCTCACCTGGGACACTTTTTTGTATATTAACTTTATGATTGGGGAATTAGTTTCCATAGTTCCTCATCTCCCTACAGTTGAAAAACTAGATAGTAGTGTTTTACTTCTTCACTATTCATTATTTAAATGGATGACCCTTTTCTCTATACTTATTACAAACCCTCAATCCCTTCAATTATTTACCAAGGTGACTCTTTGCATACTTATCAAAAAGTTGAAATATATCATTTTCTTCTTATTATTTGAGGAATTCCCTTTATCTTGGTGTTTATATAACCTCTTATTCTCTTGATTCCCCTTAAATATATAAGATATAGAGAATCCTTTCTCTGTTTTGATGAAACACAAAACTATTTCATCATATGAATAACAATTTTGAAAGGTCAGTTCCCTTTGGTGACTTTTCATAAAACATTCAATGGAAAAGTCAATCTTGTACTTAATGTTGTGTATGTAATCCATATCACACCTAACTAGCCTAGTAAAGGTAGCCTCATACATAAAAATAAATTATTATAACTTTTTCTTTAAGATAAGTAAATTTTTCTTTATTTTAGTTTGTTTCTCATGAGGTAAATATTTATCGAATAATGTCTCCTTAAAATATTTTCATTCCATGAGTTCTATTTTCTCTTCATCCTTAGTATTATGGATCAATGACAACAATTTATCAGCATCCCCTTTGATATAATACACTACAATTGTAACCTTTTCCTTTTCATCACATACCAACACTATAAATATATTCACCATAGACTTAATCAATTACTTACATACAATTGGATTTGTAGTCCTACTAAATATTGGGGGATTCTATCACATACAGTGGTTCAAAAATGGATCAGATTGATACAAAATAGGTTTCTCCATCTGGGAAAAATTATTCTTCATAACCTTATTAAGATTCCCTAAAATATACAAAATTTTCTGTGTTCCAATACTAGTTATATTGGCTTCCTCAGCTGGGAAATATCTGCATTAACCACAAGTATTTGTACCCTTATTCCTTCCAAGCATCCTTTCTAAATAATGGAATATACTAGATTAGATCATAAAATGATGAATTATTTTAAATATGGTGTTACACTTATAATAAATTAAAATTTATGGATTATTAATATTAAAATCAAGAACTTTGGTTTCTTTCGGGATGTCTTTATTTCAAAATCCTCCATAATGGTTTGTAAATAAAATGTGAATTATCCCAAAAATTTCCACCGAGAGTGTCAAACCAGGTGCCTATTAAGCTCTATTTTCATTTAAAAGGTAATGATCTATTCAATATTCATGATCCATTTTCAGAGTTATTACCCTTAGGTACCTTTTTTCTAAAACCACATCCACCTATAGTATCCAAAAAAAGATGTATTTCTAGGAAAACCAACATAATCTCTTCCTTACAAAAACATTAGGATGTTATTTTATACTTATCCACAATGTATTTAATAGGGTTATGTTCCATAATCTATGATTTCCTTAATCATGTTCCCATGGTTTCAACCAAACCTCCCTCTAAAACCAACTTTAATGACCCCGACATAGGTATCCTGTTTCCAGTTTCTTACTTTATTAAATTGGTATAGATATAAGGAATAACATCCTAAAGGACATAAATGTTTAGTAGATTTGGAAAAATATATACCTACATGATAACCAATTTATATTGGGAAAAGAAAATAAATCATAACAAAATTAAAAAACATAGCATCCTTGAAACTCATTACAAGAATTCATCTTCATATCCTAGGAAAAATAAACAAAATAATGGTGAGATAAAATATTTAGTAAGGGTAAAGTATCATCGAATATATCATGAATCAATAAATATAAACAACCTAGAAATGTAGATAACTGAGAAAACAAGTCATTCAAATAAATTTAATATCATGGTGAGATAATGAAAAATCAATGTGGTAAGGTTAATAACTGAAAACACATCATTTAGTCAATAAACTGAGAATGAAATGAATCTATAGGTAATACCATAGTGAAAATATCATGGAAAATAATAATAATTTAATTATAAATGAATAAAATTCTTAATTATTGAACATAATGTTTCCCAAACACATGATACCTTTACCATCAAGATCTATCCTCAAGATAGTTTAAAACATACTAGGTAAAAACCCATCTGATTTGGAAAACTGAAGCATCTAATGAGACAACCAATGCATCGAAGGAGTTTCTATAAATGGTCCCCAAATCATGTCTTAAATTTCCAAATCATTCCTTGAATGATTAATTAATTAATAAATAATGTGTTTTATCATCAATTATCTATAATGAGTAAAGGATACATGTTTATCATTTTTTCCCAAGTTAATCAAATAACATTCCAAGTAATCACCATATGTAAAAATAGTATACAGTATAGGAAATAATCATAAAATTACAAAGTAATATGGATGTTAAATATTAATGAAATTTCCAATTAAAAATGAATAAAGAAAGTTATTTTTTCAAGATAAAGTTAATAATCCCAAAAGAAAGTGAGACTGCACAATAAATTTTACCACTTTATAATTTTAATGTCAAATACCATTGGATGAGATAATTAAAAGTGAAACATAAAATACCATGAAGTATGAATCAATAATTATATTAAATTTCAAAGGGGTAGTATATACACCACATAAAAGTGAAATGGTGCATAATTAAAAATAAGTCTCAATGGAATATAAATTGAGATGAAATCCCTTATCGCACATGACATTTTGGGAGAACATGGTTTAATCTCCTATATAGTATTTTTAAATAGGGTTTTAACTTATAAAAACTATTTAGTATTTACAATATCATATATGATCCTTTTATTATATCTTATCACCTTTTCATTAATAATTGTTCATTATTCTCATTGTTTCAGGTGATAATTGCCTTGTTCTCTTATGTGTGTTTTGTTATTAAAGATCCAATTATTTCAAATATTATAGAGTTTCATCATATTTTAAATAATAATCATGAAATAATTTTCATATTTTTACATTAATTTTAATTTTAAAAAATCATGAAATATTGTTATGAAAAATGAAATATGTTACGATCATCGAGAAGATAGGTTTTACGTATTCATAAGTAACATTTTCATTTTTCAATGATCATTATAGAAATTAGGTAAGGAATATTTCACCTTTAAATAATAATAATAATATCATATATACCATATTATATACTTATTTATATCATAAATTTGGTTTGGTGATGAAAGTAGAGTCACATCACTTTGTGAAGGCAATAGTTCACACATACACGAACGATGTTATATTCTCTACATGAGTGCAAAGAAAAGAAGTAAAATGATACATATCATATTTTAAAAATGATAAATATGTCATGAATATCATAATAATTTCATTTATATCACATATAATCATTAACTTTAACTTTATAACCTTTAATTTGAAGTGTTAGTGAAAGATGAATCACATCGCTTTACGAAGAAGGTAGTCTGTCATACACATAAGTGACCTTATCATATTTACTAAAGAAAGGAAGTTAAAAAGATATAAATGATATATTAAAACCATAGGTATAAATATTTTTTTAATATATGATATATACTTTAGATACATCACTATACCCTACCATGAGAGGTTGAAATGGACAAACGAATGACATTAGTTCATAAGGTGGTAGTCCACCGTACACATAAACAATGATTTCATAACCCATTTGATGGAATTAGAGATGATCATAAGTCATGAAATTGTTATAAAAATCTCTCAATATATTTAGGAAACACAGGTTATTATATCATTATGGTTTAATAAAAAAATTAATGAGGTGTAGAAATAAATAAAATAAAGACGCTCGCAAAATAACATTACCACTTCTTCGGGTTTCCTCCTTGTTTTGGAACTAAATACTTAATAGGTTGGATTTATACCAAAAATAAGGCCACTAAGATGAGGGGAGGGAATTTTGGAAGATATATTGTCCAGTCTTGTTTGAAACAAATAGGTTTTAATATGTGATGAAAAGAGTATAGGGGGTGGTATTTTATAATTGGGGGAGAGGACACACTTGGTATTTTTGTAAATAATTAAGTAATCCTACGTTTTTCATATGTAACAGGAGTCCAAAATGGGAACTTATAAAAAATTATTGATTTAATGGTTGACATATGGACATAAAATAGTGTTGGGACAAGTTTATAAGCCATTTTTACCCTTATATGTTTAGTTTAATCCCTCAATAAATCCATTTTTACCATAACCACAGTAATTAATTTTTTCAATATTCAATATTAATTTTGGTAAAAAATTAATTTAAAATAATTATATATTAAAATTTATTATTATTAAAAATATAGAATAAAATTTTCTAAATTTAATTCACATAAGTGAAAATGTTAATTTAAAATTAATCCCGTATACATGATGAGAAAGAGCGTTTTTTAAAGAAAATGTCCAAAATTTTATAAAATATTTTTATCTAAATTCAATATAAAATTAATTAAAATTAAAAAAATTTAAATAATTTTTATAAGATTAAACTAATGTTACTTTAAAGGCTATTTAAAATATAATTTACCATTATTAATTATTTAAAAGAAAGGGCAGTTTCAAATAAAAATCTAGTGTTTTCACTATTCATAAAAAAATAAATAAATATCAGAAAAATACCATAAATTCACCATAAGATAATTGTTATATTATTATTTCAAATAGGAATTTTTTTCAAATGTATTTCCTAAAAATGTTAAAATTTAATTTTAAATTAAGTGTGCAAAGTATGACTAGAGAGTGTTTTTTTAAACCTAGTGTACATCACAAGCTATCGATGAAATTAAATTTATTCTAAAAGAAATATATTTTAAAAAAATTGGGGTGTTATACTCCCTCCCCACAATAAAATATTGAAACCAAAAAAAATGGCGTTACAACCTAAAAATAGTAACAATATCAAGTAGAATATTTTCTAAAAATTGTATCTAAAGAAAAGATAAAAATGCTTTTGGTGAGATTTTGGTTATTCTAGAGGTTTTTTCATATATTAATTGATTTTTAAGATAATATTTCAACACATATAACTGTTATATGTACATAAAAATTTGGATCAAAGATAAATTTGGCAGAAAATTTGATGGAAACGATTCAAAAAATAATGAAGCATCTGTCTATGAGATATTGATTTAAAAGACTTGATAATTTATGTGAGTATTGTAATGTAATTGGAATCACATATAAATAATCCCAGTATATTCCTTACAACCACATATCTTGTGATGATGGATGAATAACTCCATAATAGCTGAAAAAATAAAGTAATAATGATAACTCTTCCACAAGGAGTGAAAAAGTGAGGGAAGTTGAAGAAATCACTACCAAGAAAAAATTAAATAAATATTATGAAAATGGTGTCTGCATAAATAAAAAATATGATTTGATTATGTCAATAAATTAAATTTCATGAACCATTGACTGATGTCTATAAATTATAAATCTAAAGGAAGTAAGTTGGAAACAAATTGGGAATCTATCCAAGAAAGTGATAGTAGGATTAGATTGGTTGTTAACACCTCTAATTAATAGTTTTAGAGGAATACCAAGAAGGGAAAGATTAATTATAGTGAAATTATTTTTGGAATTTGGAATAAGATATTCCACATACCCAATAAATTAATGAAATGGTTTCCAGGTCAAAAGAAACTCATAAAAGAAAATGGGAAAAGAAAAAGTGGTAATAAGTTCCAAATCGGTTGCTAGCAGTCCCTACCTAATCAGAAGTAGGATAATGTTTTTAACAAAGGTTTGATCATATTTCATGGTTATTTGGAAAATTATATAAATTTATATGAAGTTTTAAACAAATAAATAGCCTTTTATCTTAAGAAAAAGAGTTATTTATGGATTAGAAGAAACCCGACACCAAGAAGAAAACTAAACTGCTTAAAGATGTTCATATTTCAAAAGTGAATAGGGAAGAAAGCATTATGAAAATAAGACACTTTAGACCTATAAAGAAAACTAGGGTAGGTTTGAGACCGTGGTCTCTTCCCCAGGGTTATAATTGAGGAGTAGAGGATGAATCTCCTTTTAACCATACATTTTTTATTATACCTTGAAGAGGGAATTGAATGTGAATTTTGAAGAAATAAATCCACAATTGTTTATTGAAATTTTAGTTTGTGTTAAATATTAAATTTATATAAATCATTAATGGGTATCATAAATACTTTGAGCTCACATCTGGAAGAGAGTAACTATAGTGATAAAGTATGTAGTGCATCCATTAAGGGGGAGTGACTGAAGAATTCAGGTTTTCCACAAATTTATTATTCTCACATAATTATTTATTTTTGAAATTTTTGGAAATAGTTGAAGTTTTTGGTATGATACTCACTCTTCTATCCATGTTATGGTTTATTTTTTCTCATCGGAAAGGGGGAATGAATTTTTTACAATATGGAGAAGTGGAAAAACTTTCACTATAATTTCTTAAACTGTTTGTTAAGATGAGTAATGTTTCTTGAAACATTTTGAAAATCTATTTTCAAATCCCAGAAGAGTTGAATTCTAAGTTGGTACCACATTGAGTAATGTAAATATATATCCTTGATTATTTTGTTAAATCGTTATTATTTTCTATAATGGGATATCCCACATAGGGCTATAGTTGACATAGTTAATGATCATTACTAAGAAACATGTGGTTCCATCATTCTCTCAAATAAATAGACAAAATATCCTATAAAAATGGGATAGAATGAAATCAGAAAGAAACTAATATAAAAAAATGGTTTTTAAAGTTATATGAATAAAGAGAAAAATTGCATTATAAGGCCTTCCCTTGTAACTATGGCAAGAACAAGGGGGATAAATTGTTTTTCCCAATTTGTTTTTATTATCATTAAGGGAGCACATGAAAAGTGAACTTTGAGTTGTATGTTGAGATTAATTTTAGTTTTTATGAAGATTAATATATTTAAAATAGATCCAAATAAGGTATTGAAGTTCCCTTTGGTGTTTGTGATTATATCAGTTATCAATCATATTTTTTATAAATAAAAAATATCAATATATGATCATGGATACTTGGGAGATTTATTGAAGTTTTCACCCAATAAAAAATGATGAATATATTTCCTATGTATTATGTGTAATGGAGATGATCACATTATCATTAAAATTGAAAAGAAGGTTTCATATGTTGTCAATGTAGTTTGGAAGTGTTTTCTACTCAGCAAAAATTCCAATAAATTTGGTTATTAAATATTTTTATCATCATGAGAAATAATGGCTCATGCGGATGGAAGTGTTCTAGTTCTATATATGATAGATTCGATATGTTTAGAGTGTAGTAGGTGGTATGTTTTGGAGAATTCATCCAATTTTAATGTCATGATTAACAATTGAAATATATGTTATTCAACACTTAGATAAAAGTTTGATGAGATTAAATGATAGATGGAATCATAAGGGTGGTGTGTTATGTGATAATATTATATCTTTAGTATTTACATTATTTAAATTATTTGTAACATTCTAAAAAGTGTTTCGAATAATTATAACAACTGTCATAATTATTTTGAGTTCTATAGTGATTTTAAGTAAAAGTAAGATTCCAGAGTTGATTTATAAAATCATGAACTTAATTTGAATAAATCTATAATTACTATACTAGAGAATGAAGAATGATGAAGTAAAATATCTTGTAATCCAATAATATATGATATTTAAGTTTGAAAAATATCCAGTGTAGATGATCTGAAAAATGATAAATGGAATTATCCTATGCCAAATAAAAATTAAAAAGATAAAGTAAGGAATTTTCTTATGTATAGTAGAATTAATATATGTGAAAGATATTTGCATAGTGAATAATTCATTTAATTTATACAGTTTATGTTTGAAAAATTGAAAATAAAATAATCCTATGTAGAAATGATTTGAACCATGCATATGAGGTTTGGATTCATGGATGGTATTTTCTAAAAATGGAAAACGAATTTATCCATCCATATGAATTTTTTCACCTTATACTGTATTTCCACATCATGTATGAATTTTTTATCATCATATGAAATTTTTAGAAGGTTGTATGATATTTTAATTTTCATTATTTAAGTAAAGGTTGATCCAATAAGATATTTGAGTCCTATAAGATAAATTTTTATTTTAGAGTGTTTTTTTATGATAACTTTAAAAATATACTATGGATCCTTCTTTTTGAAAGAATTATTTTTCGATAATTGAATTTTGAAGAATAAAATGAATTTGGATGATGCTTGAATTGATTTTTTTTATGAATAAATCATATAAAAAATATGACACCAATATAAATTATTAATATGTTAATATTTGAATTAATATGATAGAATATAAAAGTTTGAAAGATTTTTAAGGTTTATAAAATGGATTTTCTATACTTATTTAATTATGATGAAATGAAATATTATGTTGATGATGTTGAACTAAATTTTTCTAAAAATAAAAAGTGAAATGTGATTCGAGCATGTTTTGATGGGGATAAAAAAATATGTAACCTATAGGGGATCATTGTTCTATCGATATATTATTATCAAATGAGAATATTTAAAAATCATCATCTTGTGATCAAAATGAAAATAATCATGATGATTTTTTTAGTAATTCATCATGAAGAATATCATGTCAAGATGAATTTTATGATCTAAGATAAGAATAAAGCACGCGTGATTTGGAAGACAACCTGACCAAGTTGTTTAAGAGAACCCATGACAAAATAAAGTTTGTGGTCCATGAAAAATAGGAAGAAGTGGAAGACCACATCATATTATAGATCATGGTGAGATAATAATTTATCTATGATAAAATTCATGTTAGAACATTTTGTGGATGTGTTCATGGTGTCTCTAATGAGAGAAACACTGAGAAAGAAAATGGCATGAATGATATCCTTATTTTATGCATGAATAATTTTAATTTAAATTGATACATTATATTAATTAATTGATTTATTTTTCCTAAATATGAATTTATTTTTGTATTTCTAGGTAAATAATATTATAAATTTAATTTTAGAAATATATATATATATATATATATAATAATTTCAAGGAACTATATGATTAAGGAGAAATATATGTTTTTATACATCCATGATGGATGCATTTGGGTAAATAAGGAACTAAATAAAGGTAGTTGTGATGGATTCAGAAGGGTGGAGCCACATGTGTTAAGTCTATATAAGGGTCTTATGCTATCTTGCATGAAGGTAGTAGATGGTTGACCACATCAAGGTAACTTGAATTCATAGCAATGTAAAGGTGAATTAGTTGGATATAAATCGAATAAAAGGTAAATTAAAGATTTATGTTAGGGTCCTTGGTCATGCATAGAAGTTTGTAAAGGTAGATAGTCTGCCACATATACATAATGATGTTGTTGTAGAATGATGGTTCACACTATGTACACCTGATTCATGGGAACAAATGAATAATGAATAGACAAATATTAAAGCTAGAGAACAGTTGTATCCACAACCTATTTATCTCTACCACACCTCCAAAACCACTTCTTATACTAGAACTACAATTTAAATTCTAATAAATTATGGTCAAGGGTGATTTATTCACTTGATTAATATAGAAAAAAGATGGAAGTCTAGAGAGCTCCTTTATGGCGATGAAGATGGAGCCTAGGTTTTACTTCTTCCCTTGATTTACCAAACTTAATAGAATTTTATTTCCTTTTTAGTGGTAGGCCTTCATTTTTGGATTTTATTAAGGATACTTAAGTAGGATCTAAAGATTCTGGTGACCATAACAGAGATAGGATCTCATCGGGTGAGGATTCCAAGATGCTCTCCTTTTGAATACTTCTCTGGCATGGTCTATCCTTGTTGGATATTCTTATAAAGAGGAATTTTTAAAGAATGTAAGTGAAGATTAGACTTTTTATGCTTGAATATTTTTTTCACCCTCTCATGATACCAATTCAGTTTATGATTTTAAGAAGGGGGTACTAATCAAGTGATTTTGAGTCAACATAGAGTCTTTGAGAGGCTAGATTTGTGTCTTAATTCTATCATTATGTGTATTGTTCATTCAAAGGTGAAAATTTCTTTTAAATTGTGGGTTCTAATAAGAATATGTTTCTCTTTCTTGTTCTTTTATAACTAGAAATTTATTTCCTTGGGGTGCAGATTCTACCACATTCTCGTTTATAATTCAGACTCAAAGAAAAAGGCATGGGGATTTAGTTCAGTATATCTGAAACTGGGATCTATTAATTTAAAGGTATAAAATCCAAAATTAAACCCCTTTTAGGTAATAAAATACATTTTAAAAGTTTGGTAAATAATTTTAGGTTTAAATTACATCTATTGGAATCCAAGGAATTAATTTGTTATTGGTTGTTGAATTGAAGTGCCAATCAAAATGAATAAAACAATTGAACATTATATCTTCAGGTATTTTTCTTGACTATTAGTGGAAATTATGCCTCTACCTATAAGAGAGTAATTCCAATTAAAAACTAATTTTTGTCTTTGTTTAGGATAATACAAATTAGAATACTAATAATTAGAAACATCTAAGAATAAGCCTAAAGTTGTTCTTGGTTATACTAATTCTTTGAAGGGGTCTAAATCTTCTTTAGTGATGAGGTTTAATATAATTGATCCTACATTGGTTATTTTTTGTGGATGTTCTAAATTTAATAAATGTGATGGTGTTTTCTTGGGAAAATCCCCAAATAATGGCATGAATTCTCTGTCTGAGACTGCCCTTCCCTAGATTTCAGCAGGTGGGATGGTGCAGTAAGATGTTAATAGTCTTGTCTTGGTTAGGGATGAGTATGGGTAATCACCCATTACTAAACATGGTGGTGGTGATATTTAGTAAATAGAAGGAAATATGGAATATGTGGATGTTTCCCATGTATTTGAAGCTGGGGATGATGCCTAGTTTTTTGTTGCTAGTGACACTACCTAGGCTCAAGATGATGATCAGTATGGGGTTGTGGTGACCAATGTTAAACCCAATAGGTTTGAAATAAATTATGTGTAGGAAAAATTAGAAATATACATATATCAGGATATAAAATTTCCTTACAACATTTTTGATATTACTAAAAAATGGCATGATATTCCAAACCTGGATGAAGATGAAAATTTATAGAAGATAAAATATAATTATAGAGACAATGTGCTCCAAGTGATTCATATAGATATTGAGGGGTTATATTCTCTTATAAAGAAAATAACACCTAGAATAATATTATTATAATATTACACCCATGATGAGTTCTAGATACACTCCCTTGGTGACATGAATTTCAGATCACTCCAGCATTTTCATCTCAATGAGTGGAAATTCTGTCCAGTATTATGATGATAACATTCATTATGATTATGAACTTTAATATTTTTTCTCATGGATAAATTTTATTTTTGGAATTTTGATTTCATTTGACGGTATAATTACTTTGTATGGCCCATTATTTTCCTTCTTCATTATCTTATTTTATTTCTCTTTAGTGAAAGGGTCATTGACCACGAGCCATTTTGTATCGAGTTATACACTGAAAGTAGAAACTCTTATTGTTGAATATGTCACATGCATACATGAAAAATGGAAAGTAAAAAATACTAAAGTAATATATCTATGTCATGGGTTATACTGCATAGAGAGCTTGATGAGTATGGAAATGGATATTACTACATCATGCAAGGAGATTTTGTGGATTATAAGTAGATCTCAAACACAAAACAACCACTCTATTAGTGTAGAAATGGACTTGGTTAAAAGAATGAGAATTAAAGAGTGAGGGATAAAATTATTTTCCACTAAAAATCCTAAGGATTTTATGATACTCTATATAGGTATATCGGATTTTGAAAATATTTTATCAGTGTGAATTTTTGGAAGGATTGAACTCAAACTTGAATTTTATTATCACATGTAGAGTTGGTTGTTATTTTTGAATGATAGTTAGAATAAATATTAAATGAGATGCTATAGGGGTTCAAAGTGTAGATATAAAATAGAATATGGGATATTATTTCATGTAACTATAGAGTCATTATTGTTTCTAAGAAGACTTAGGAGGATCCAAACTAGGGATTTCATCCAACACTTACTATTTCTTAATATATAATTTCTTCTTTGGTTCACTTAATTTTTATTCCCCCTCGTGAATATCGTGAGGGAGTAGTATTATAACTTCCAAGTGATGTAATTAAAGGGGTTGTAGGTATTGTGAAGTATATTTTCACTTTTATTTTTTAATTGGGTTATTTTATAGACATTCCATTCGTCATCTCTTTCATCTTATAATTATATGATATTTGATAACATGGATGAAAGTGTAAAAAAAAATACATCAACTAATTATCTTGGAATGATGCATGAACATTGCATGGTTTTTTTTATAATTATATTTACACAAGGTATTGGGTTATATAATTCTCTAATCACTCTAAGTAGTTCACCATATGATTAGGGAATTTTCAAATTAGAGATATAATACCAAGACCAAGGATTATCTTACACTAAAATCCAACAAAAATCATGGATAATCAATTTACATTCTCACTTAAATACACAAACAAAACAAGAATTAAAAAACATGTTTTATCTTCTTAATTTGATTTATCCAAAATATATTTCCATTTTATTATCAAGCATGGTTTAATCACTTTAAATATCTAATGGTTACTAAAACTCTCCCATGTGTTCAACCTCAAACATTACTTATAATAAATTTATTTAGTTATTAGTAATAGTTTGAGTCTTTTTTTAAATTTGTAAAATTTATTACCACATTGGAACAAAAAATTCCCTTCGATCCATTTCAAATTTCTGGTGTTGATTCAAGGGATGGTAACCAAGTAGGCATATATGTACAGAGTTTATTTATTTTATTTTCAACTAGTTTTATTTTTGGTGTCACATTGGGTGTTTTCATGCTATTTTTTCATGTCTAATTCATTATACATTACTATTTAACTCAAGGGAAATGTAAATAAATTCTCAAAGACAACACCAACATAGAATTATGTTTGAGAAAGAAGATCAAATAATAATCCATCTTGGATAGAATGGAACAAAGAGTGCAAGATCTAGGGTGGCTCACATTTAAGGATTTTGGTAAAACCTCAATTGTGGGGTTTCAACCAAACATCACAGCTCCTCCATTAGGGACAAACCACATAGAAATAATGTTTTATATCATCAAAATGGTATCAAATTCTATCCAATTCATCTAGAAACTACATGAAGACCCTAAAATTCACAAGTGAAGTTTCCTTGAGCATTGTGACACTATCCAATACCACAACATCTCTAATGATGTGGTAAATCTTAGGTTGTTTTGATCCTCACTTAAAGACAAATATTTATAATTAATTTAATGTTTTTTACGACAATCTATCACAACATGGGATGAATTTTTAAGGAAATTATTAACTCACGTCTATCCTCCCATAAAATTAATGGATATTCAAATCAGCATTCTAAATATCAAAAAAAAAATGGTGATGAATCATTACATCATGCACGGTATAGGTTTATGGACCATATTAGAAAATGTACTGATAATGGAATCGACATGTGGCTACTAATGAAAACATCATATAAGGATCCATATGAGGGAAATAGATCACTAATTAATGCTATTATTTGAGGTTCACTAATAAAAATCATAAAAGGAGATCCATTTACATTTAAATGATATGATGAGTAATATATTTTAATTTAAAATTGAAGAAGGAAAAATAGGATAATTTCACATGGTATAAAATAATGGATGTAGGGTGGAATAAATGGAAACTTTTAAAAATAATATGGACATAATGAGGGTCATACACCAACCCTAAGGTACGTATTTTGTAGATGTTAAATACATTGATTATAACCATCAAAATAATTTTTAGAGGTGTTTTCCATAACAAATTAGTAAATGGTACTAACTAAAAGATTAAGGGGACCAACAAAAACAAGGACCTTCGATTCAAATCCAAATTCACACATTGGAAGATAAATTTTCCACCTTCATGAAACCCATTGGGATATCCATCAAAGAGTTGTAGGCTAATCAAAGGGCTGCCTATAGAATCTGGAATTCCAAACTATCTAAATGGAAAACCAACTTAAAGAAAAGATTAAAATAGTACATCAACATGAAACAGAGGCCTCCACTAATATAGAATTAAAATTTATCACCCTTAGGAGTAGTAGAACAATAGAAGAAAGTGTTACTTGAAAAATAAAATAATAAGTGAAGTAATTAGAGATGTAGAATAATGAGGAATGGAAAAATGATCAAAAATGAAAAATAAATGGATAAAAAATATGATAGAAAAATCTTAATGGAATCCCCATAACCCTATAAACAAATATTACCCTTCCTAGAGAGTTTGACGAATTTAAAGGTGGTGGAAAAAAGGGTAAGTTTATAGACATGTTTAAGAAACTTGATATTGACATTCCCATTGATAATTTTTTAGTAAATATGACTAAATTTGTTAAGTTCACTAAATATATGGTATTAGACAAGATAAAATTTGAGGATATAGACACAATACCACAATTTAAGAAAGGTTTATCTATGGTGTCAAGGATTCTACTAAATAAGAAATAAGACCCAGTAATTTTTTCAATTTTGGAAAAAATTAAAGATAATGAGTTATTAAAAGATTTTTGTGGTCTAGGATTGACTATGGAAATTATTTAATAATCAACATTAAAGATCCTAGAGGTTGAGGATTTTAAACCCAAATGATTTTCTCTTTAACTGGCAGATGTAATAGTGAGATTCCTTTGATGTTTTTTTGAAGATGTTATAGTCAAAGTGGATAAATTATATTTTGTAATATAATTACTTATGATTTAAATGTGTAAAGATAGAACACTCATTATAATTAAAATTCTTTTTTTAACAATAGGTAGGTCTTAGATAGATGTGAAATATGGGTAGTTATCTCTATGTTTTAGTGGTGAAGTAGTAAAGTTCAACATTCACCAAGAAATGAAGAATAAAACTACAAAATTAGATGATCATGAATAGTAGAAAAGTATGATGATAAATATGTGACTTACATTGAATAGATAAAGGTGGTAGTTTCTATCAAAACTCAATAAAAATTTGAAAAAATGAGACTAAGAAGATAGGACCATTGGATAAGATTACAGATGAGAGGGGAATATCCAGAACAACCATGTTTGAAGAGGGTTGGTATGTTTGGATAGATCATGATTATAATTTAGGACATTCATAGACAACTAAGAAATGGTGGATTGTCCGGATGGAGTTAGAAATTATTCTACCCATAGGGTGGGTGAATCTGATTTCATAGAAAGAAAAAAGTGCCCACTTATGTTTAGAATACCTAAATATGACCATTTTTTTATTTATATAGGGTAACCTATTTCTAATCCTCCATAACTTGATATTCAAAGAGTTAAGCTCAATCTTAATTACCATAAACAAGCACTTCCAAAAGTTAACATGAGTTTTTTATATTTTATTTTGATTTAATAGATGGTGGTTACACTCTATTACTAATTTTATTTTAATTAAATATTGGACCTTCACTTACACCAACTATTTTTATATTGTTTGGTCTACGATGAGAGGCATGAAGTGAGAAGGGAACAAGATCAGTAAGTTATAAGATAAGAAGTAAGAGAATAATAGTAGAATGATGAGTACGAGTTTAATGATTATATTTATTATTAATCCCTGATATTTTAAAATCATTATTTGAGTATTAAGAGAAAAAATTATTTCCCCATAATTAGAATTTTTATATATTTCTAATATATGACATGATAATTATGTAGGGACCCCATAATTCCATGTTTTATATTTAAATTATTTATGATCTTGAATTTGTAAAATGGGGGTATGAATGGTTAAACTTAAACATAGGGAGATTACTTTTATGTATCATGATTTAAATAATCTAGTTGATTTATATATTAGAAATTTTCCTTAAATTTTTCTAGATTTTTATTTTTAAAATTCATTTAAATTGATTTTTTAATATTATTCATTCCCTGAGTGATTATATTCTATGTATTACATTCCCATTATAGAGAGGATTTAAAGACAATATTTACAATTATTTTCAAATCATTTTTCTTGAGAGATATATGGAACATGTGAACCTTCAAGAAATTACATCATTATGTTTTCAAATCTATGATTGTTCAATGTCACTTTTAATAAGACTAAATCATTTTAATTGATAATCCCTTTAAACTTGATTTCTATTTTACATTGTACCCTAATTAGCCGATAAAATTTATGAATGATCTTTGGTAGGGAAGATCTATATTACAATCCTTATATATCCAGTCCTACCCTTACTCTTTAGATTTTTCATGATCCTTAAGGGTTTAAGTGTGGGGGAGAGGTTTCCCATAGTGGAAATAATGGTTTTAATTATGTAAATGGTTGATGTATTTTCATGAGGTTAGGTAAATATTAATGTTTTTATCATTAATAGTATTCTTTTTTTACCCCTCTTGAAAAAAAAATATAAAATCTTTTTTGATAAAATATTGTTTGAAAAAACAATTACAAAATAGAAAAAAAATGGTTTGTGACTTGTAAGGGTAAAAATTCCCCATTTATTGACTGATGATCTTCAAATAAATATTTTAATTGGTGTTATTAATATATCATTTAGCATTGGTTGGTGGATCTGAGACTTACCACAATCATAAATTTCAGGGAACAAATTGAAAATTATGGGAAATATGGTGTATCATTTGTTATGGTTTATTGTTATTCTAGACTTTACATTGTGTTTGGGGAAATATAAATGATTAAATTTGTATGTTACTTTTCATTGAGCTCAATTTTGTTATCATGAAATATTCCTTAGTGATTATCCTCTTTATTTATCCTTATAATTTTGTATACATCATTACCCACCTACCTTTATCGATGGAGTCATTTGATCCTAATTTTAAATTCATCATGATAATTTTTTATATTTTTCTTTACAAGGTGGAAGTTTTAGATCTAATGAAAGAATATATAAAGAGACATGTATTCAAAGTATTAGAAAAATTATACATATTTTGTTACTTTGAGTGATGAGAAAAAAAAATCAAATTGAGGGAAAAGAAGTGACATTCTTTGTAATAATAGATTTAGATTCTTGGATGGAATAAATGGTAAGCTTAACCAATTTTCAAGGGGGAAAGTAAAAAAACATGGAATATTAGTTTCTTTTTAAAGTGGTAAATTGGAGAGATATTCTTATGGGATGACTAAAAGTTTCTTCCCCATTGATTACTATTCAATTATTTTGTCTTTGAAATTTTATCAATAATAGCATGGGAATTAGTTTATAACCTATTTGGAGAACTATTCTTGGGGTCATGTATGAGTTTAACTATGGGGGAACTTGATATCCTTGTTTTATGGATGAAAAAATTTAATTTTAATTAATAAATTTTATTAATTAATTAACTAATTTTTCCTATATATTAATCTCTTTAATTTTTTTGGGTAAATAATATTTTAAATTGAAATTTTAAAAAACAAAATATGCTTAATAAATTTGGGATACAATATTATTAAGGATAAATATGAGTTTTAAATGTGTATAATGGTGTAATGTGGGTTACTAAGGACAATATAAAGGTAGTTTTATTGGATATAGAAGTGTAGAACTACCTGAGTGATGTCCATGAAAGGGTATTATGCTTTCTAGTGTGAATTTAGTGGATGGATGACCATATCAATGTAACTATAGTGTATAGCTACGTGAAGGTGAATTAGTTGGATAACATTCATGTAAAATAAAATGTTAGAGTTTTGTAATGTTATTTAATCATGTACAGAAGTTCATAAAAGAGGATGTTCATCCATGTAAATATAATGATTCTACTAAATAAATGAGTTTCATTCAATCTATGTGTGGTTCATAGACATGGATTAAGAAGGTATGGGTGAATCTTGAAGTTGGAGAACTACCATGGACACCGCCTTTTAATATAATGCATGCATCCAATACCTCTATGGAGACCAAAAATTCCATTAAAATTAAAGGAACCCATATATGAGATTGAGTTATATTGTGAAGTTTAAAATTCTTATTGTTAAAGATAATTCATGCATGAATGAGAAATAGCCAATAAAATGGATAATGTAATATCAATAAATTTTGGTTTATAGTTCACGGTGAGCATGATAAGGGTGGAATGACAAGTACTATGATATAGGAGGAGATATCATGTATTACAGGCCATTCTTCAATAAAAACTGACCACTTTTTTAGTGTGTAAATGTATGTGGCTACGTGGATGCAAAGGAAAGATTGGAGGCTACAAAGAATGGCCATTTAAACACCTAAGGATTTGAAGCAACGCTATGGTGGTAGAAACTACTTGAAAATATTTTATCTATGGGAATTTTTTGATTTATCAAACTCAAAAAAATTGTATATTATCACATGTTGAGTTTTCTATAATTTTTAAATAATAATTTAAATAAAAATTAAATGATAGGATAAAGGGGTTTCAAAATTTAGATACAAGATAGAGTATGGGATAGTTTTTCCTATAAATATAAAGTTCCCACTACTAGTAAGAATATTTGGGGGGGACCAAACCTTGTAGTGATGATAACACTTATTGTTTCTCAACCTAAACTTTCTAATTAGGGTATTTTCATTTGTATTTCTCCTCATGAATATCATGAGGGGATTTTAATCTAAGTGAAAATAGATATAATTAAAGGGGGAATGTGCATAGTGAAGTATATTTTATCTTCTATTTCCTGATTGGGTTGTTGAATATGCAATCCTTTTATCATATATTTCATATTATCATTGCATGATCATTTTTTACATTGAATAAAGTGTAAAAATTGAATGCATCAATTAATTGTCTAGGAATTATGCATGACTATTGCATAAGGTTTTGGATAATTATGATTAAACAAGGAATTGGGTTATATAATTCTCTAATAACCCTAATTTTTTGTCCATTTGAATGTAAAATAATCAAGTTTGAGAGAGATAGGGAGAGAATATCAATTCCAAGGTTTCTCTTAGACTCAAATAAATTAAAAATCATGGCTAGTAAATTTCATTTCTCACCTTACTAAAATCACAAATAATAAATTAGAAAACTTGGTATGTATTCTTAATTTGATTTCTCTGAACTATATTTCCCTTTAATTATAAAGTATAATTTAATCACTTTAAATTTCCTAATGTTTACTAAAACCATCTAATAGGTTCATCCTCGAATGTTTCTTATAGTATATCCATTTAGTTAGTTATAGTAGTTTGAAATTTTATATATTTATAAATTTGGAAACCTCATTAGAACTAATGATTCCCTTTATGTCATGTCAATGAACCACACTAAGGTCCATAGTAATTCACCATTTTAGTTTATGATGAATATGATAAACTCAAGAAAACAATTAGAAGGATAAAAAAAGATACATTCTTCTAGTAAAAGATAATTAAAAATATAAAAAAACAAAAAATAAAGGGCACTCTTGGAAGTACATAGGCGATGATGGTAGATAGAAAAAATGAATTTTAGATCATGGGAAAATTACCATGAATAAAAACATTATTTAGGTTCATGGGAATAAATTTGTACGGTATATTATTTATTCCAAATAATAAAGTCTAATTTCATAGTGACCTGTAGAAAAAAATAAAATAAAAGTTAGAAATTTTATTGTTCAACTATTGATAAATGGAAATAAATATCTAAATGGATATTCTGAAGGAACCTCAAATAATTAGAACAATAAGGATCTCATATTGAGATAGATATGAATTCTTCTAAGTGTAAAATTTTAAAGAAAAAAAAAGAATAATTATTCCATGTTTTTGAGACCATATCAGTTATTTGAAGTGGTGATAAGAATAAAGAAGATGAACCAAGGAATGATTGATGAGTTGTGAATTATTTTTATTAGTAGTGTTGAGCCATTTAGTAATTGAGAATCATGGAATCTTGGTGAGGATGATTATTTTAGACTATTATGTTTATATGGAAATAGGTACTGAATAACATGAATTACTATTGAAGATCTACTAGAATTCAATAACATTGTATTGAGGAGAAGTATATTTATCATGTTGATTCATAAGCATCATGTGAAATATCAAAGATCTACTTTAGAATTATATTTAATGAAACACTTGTTTATACATGGTGTGAAGCTGTGGAACCTGTGGGTCTCAGGGTATGCAAGGATATCATTGTGTAAATTTGTGACAACCTTTAGAATCTGATAAAATATGTATTATGATAAGAAAGTAATTTTTTACATAGTGACACTCTATATAGGTGTTGGAAAAACTAACCATTATAGTCAATATTTAATTATAAATGATAATTCATGATATAGGTAGATAACCAATCATATAAATATGTAGTCTTTTAACAAAACCATGTGAAAATATTGTGTTCCTTTTATCTTATTTACTTGCATGCTTGTGGTTAATTATTTCTTAGTTAAACTAAAATATATTCATATGCACTAACCAAGAAGAGGGGTTAAATTCCAAATGGGGTGAAATTTTCTAACAAAATTTGAAATCTGGTAAAAATATGAAACACCTAATTCACCCCCCCCCCAAGTTCCAACACTAATCCTAATGGTTAATTAAAGTGGGGTTAGAGATAATTTTATCCTTTGATCGGATCTATTATTCAACAATGATGCTTCATGCACTCGAATAAGAATATTTTTTAAAACAAATAACATTATACTTGATATGGTTAGGTTGTTCAAGGATTTTGAGATAGCGTTGTTAGTGAAACATCTTATCACATCTAGCTCCTCCTCCAATATGGTTGTTAGGATGTGGTAGGGATAATGGGTTTAGTGGATACCCCATCATCGTGTCCTTAATGTCAACACAGATAAGTCATGCATCAATGGAATCATGTGTGGTGGAGGATTGATTAGGGATTAGTGGGGAATGGTTATAGTGGATTTCTCAAAATTTTACAGAAGTGGTTACTCATTTTAGGCTAAAATGCAAGCTCTAGCCACGGGTCAGAGAATGTGAAAATAGAGTAATATTCACATTGAGGTTGTTTATACTGATTATTTAACTATTTCCAAAGTGCTTATGTCCATGGTAACATCCCTTGGGAAATCACATATATTATCATAACTTTCAAGGATCTCATGACTAATCACATGAATATTTCTCACATGTGGCAAGAGGGAAATATGGTGGCTAACTTCCTAAAACCAAAACATCATAAAATGAAATAAATTCATTGTTCTTCAATATAGGGCCATTTCTAGATGACGGGATTCATTTTTAAAAAAGTGAAGCCTTGGGACTACATAATTTCATGCCTCTGATGTTTTCTCAAACCTTTCTTGTATTTTCTTGTATTTTCTTTTGGATATTTAATAAAATTAGAAATTTTTATGGTCATTGGATATATTCTTTAAGACCCATTTAATATGTTTAAAGATCCTTATATGGAAAGATCAAAATATATTATTTTTGTTACACATGTGGAAATATCTAAAAATATTATTGAAAATTAGAAAAATAAATAGGCCTGGAAGATAATAAAAATTCTAGGATAATATAAGAATCGCCATTGTCTATAGGTAGTCAAATTGACACTAGTAGTTCACGTTGATTTGCAACTAATGGATTTAGGGCTAAAAATAACCTTTAATGTGAGGTTGGAATTTAGTTTAATAATTCTCCTTATGAAACCTTTTCTTATATATTTGGTTTTATTTTGGAGAAATATGAAGAAAAAAATAGCTAATAGAATATTTTAAAGTAATGAAAAAGGTATTGGAAGGGGAGTTGAAAAACATAAACTCTCTAATCAAATAGATGAAAGCTAAATACTAATAAATATGGACTATTAGGGAGATGTTTTATATAGCTAATGTAAATTTAAAATTTTATGTTTTTGATAAACATAATCTAAGTACAATTAGTGATGAGAATATACATTCATTATAAGAAACATATAAATCTATTATGGGAATTAAAGAAAACCAATTTGGAGTAAAGGAAAAAATAACTAGGAATTATGATCATATATTGCAATAAATTAGAAATATTCATTAAGAAAATTTTTAGAATATTAAAATTTACTTATAGGATAGGCTGAAATTAGTTGAAACTAAGAAAAATACTCTTCTACCTGAATGGACCAAAGGCCTTCTTTTTTATTGATTTTTTGATAACCCTTTTTCAAGGGATGAGGGGGAACCATTAAAAGGCCCATATGCTTAGATATTACATGACCCATAGGTCTTAGAGAAAATATCCTGACTATAACTACATGGAAATTATCCTCCCCATCATATATATCATTATATCAGCTCTCCACTTTCACATTGTTATTTGGATAGGCTTCTTGTGCATGCACAGGATGGTCCTGATGGTAATTTCAAACCCTCTCATTATTCCACATTTGTTAGCTTCTGCTATGGTGAATACACCTGCTCTGAATCATCATCTAGAATCGGCTCCTTGTAGAGTCTTCCTTGTCCATTTAGTATAATTTCAGGTGTCCCGAAATATTTAAGGTGGCACGAAGGAATTAAGGTGTCCTAAAGGCCATGATATGGCCTGAAATCCTTACTAGACCGAAGGACTTGGGTGGGCCAAAGGCCTCGAAGGACCCAAGGACCATACTAGTTCCCCGAAATCCCAAATGGATGAATAATTTCAGTTTTTTCATTACTGCTACAATGTATGCTATAGTATATGCTATAGTACCCCAAAAATATGACTCCAACCAATTTTGAACTCAGGTCTCTTGGATGCACTTTCCGAGTCCTCACCTACTGGGTTGAGAAACCAGAAGTGACACAACCTTCAACTTTCCTATTTATTAAAATAAATATTGTCACCTATCTAGTTTTAGAGGGTATTTTTCCCTAAAAACAATTAAAATATGTGGTAAAGTGAGTTTGAGAACATATTGAAAATCCTCCACCTCATGATCATGGAATAATTTATCCTACTTCCATGATAATGTTGTAAGTGTTAAATTTATTTCACCTGTAAGTGTTGGAAAAAATTCATATTCTCAAAAAATATGGATGAACAAAAAATTCAGCAATACCGCCAATGTATCAAGGTTGTAAGTGAGAAATTCCAAGAGAATGAACCCCCAAATTAGAGTACAGAATTTTGGGACTACAACACAAAAATAGTAAAGTGATAAAGTAAAACAATCTATATATCATACACCTAACATGAAGAAAACATGATTCATAGGAAGATGGTAGTGTTTCTAGAGGTTTTGGTATATAGACATTGATTTTTGGCATAATATTGAAACTTATAAAAGTAGTATAAGTATATACATAAGGGGTATTGAATCTAAATGTGTGAGGAGGACTTCTTGATAGAAGTCAAAAAAATGGAAGAAATGGGGTGGATTTCATGAGAAAAATTCTTGAAATCAAGAAAGTGGAAGCTTGGAATTAAAGGGGGATGAAGTAGATGATATCCATATTCATTACCAAGGTTAGTTAAATGAGAGGAGAAATAAGGGAATCAAAAATTCTTAAAATTATGTTCGTGGAATTGAAATTTCATGTTTTAACAAAGTTGATAAACTCACATGGTTATGCCATTGGGTTTGGTAAATTTTATGCCAACTATGCAGTTCATACTGGATAAGATCAACACACCCATATAGTTGAGTCATAAGTTTCACTAACTACACAAAAAAATTGAAAAACTACACTATAAAAGACTACATCATTTCTTCATGGCCACTCACATGGGTTTTCCTATCTGTGTATAATATGTCCTCTAACATCCTAATCCAAAAAGGGTTCACATGGTTAACACCATAGATTGCTTTGTTTAGACTAGATCCTGTGTTACCCATGTAGACTAATCATGTGTTAACAAAATTAAATAGAAAATCCTATGATTATGACTTCACACATAGATTACCTTATCACATTCACACTAATATTGATACATAAGAAAATTTCTCGAAAAAATAATGTTTCTATCCCAAAACATCCATAAATTTAAATTACAATAAAATAATATAAAATACAAAATAGAATAGTCTTAGGTGTGTCATAATTATTCCCTTCATCACAATTTTTGGACCCATAAACACATTGGTGACTATGAAAGAAAATGATAATAAAAACCCCATCACCTATATACGATGTGGGGGGATTGGAAATGTTTACCAAGGTCTAGTGAGAATGAAACACTTGATTAATGTGCAATTTCTTAAACCCATGGGTCCAATATTAAAGCCTAACCAACCATATCTAAGCATAAAATAAATCATAACCACTATATATAGATCTCTATGGAACCATAAACCAATTGTAGTTCCTATTTACGATTACTCTAAAATGATGAGATAAGAGATAAACAATCCTAAGAGAGAAATACCACCAAGGAAGCCAAGTTACCAATAATACCATAAAATAAAATAGAAACTAGCCTTAAACCACGCTAATTATCTAATAATATACATCATAACCACAAATAATTCAAAATTGAATGTATATACAAATGATAACCAATAAATAAACCCCAAATACATTACATCCCATATCACCAAAAGGGATATGATACCTCAACTAATGATATACATCAATAAGAAATTACAAGGGATTTAACCATTGGTTTTAAAACCATGTTGAAGGGGACAATAGGATCTCATACCTAGGTTACCCTCTTATAGAGAACCCAACCATATCTTAACCAAAAATTATTAGTGCTCTCAACTGGTTCCAATTGTATCCCATTCATCTAAAACACACACCCAAGGCCCTCCCATGCCCAAACCAAAAAAACCAGTCTCATGTATATCTCTCACCAAAAGCTAAAATCACTAGTCCATCTACAAAGGTCAAAAATAACCACCACTCACAAAGGTTCAAGAAGAAATGTGAATCTAATAAACCCTCTAGAGGAAGGCTACCTCAAAACCACACCCACTCTAAGATCACTGAATGATAATTCTAAAATAAATCATCAACCAAAATAGAAACATACACTCAATATTATAAGAATATTTTTTCTCATCAATTAAACCATTCAAATGAGGTTTAATAACCAAAACTACTCTAATGAACCTAACTGGTTCCCAAATAAACCTACTAGGAAAATTCTATCTTGGATAATTTCAAGCCTCTCCACTACACCACCTGGACAAAAAAATACCAATCTATTTAGAGTTGAGGAAGAACCAAGAAAAATAAAGGGAGATACCCCCAAGTATAACACCCAACCTATATTCAATACCTTTCTAGGATATGTACCTTAAATATAATGAAACATGAACCCAACTTTTTCATGTATCCTAAAACAAATCAAATATTCCCAAAATATATCAAGTGAAAAAGGCCAACTGCATAACTCACCAAAATAAGTAAAATTATTTCAAAAAATAATCATGTTAATCCATGTCCCATTGGTAAGGAGTCCAAAAAATCATTTCAAATCCAATGAATATTTTGAAAAAGCATGAAAAACTTTTATGCATTCCACCCCATTTAAAAATAAAAAAGGAACTGCTTTCACAATTTTAATTTTAAGTTAAAATTATTGCTTAATTTAAAACATTCATATAAAATCCACCTTTCATCTTAAAACACTAAATCTTTTTAAAACATTTCAAAACCAACAACCATTTAAGAACTCATCAAGGGTCATAAACCAAACAATCCACCAAACCTTGGTTTTGAAAATCATTGGTCTCTTTAAAAGTAAGAAACCCACCCAAACATTTAAAAATTATTATTTATATCAAAACACCTAGATCCTTTAAACATTTAAAATCCATTCAAAATTTTTATTTCAAAATAGACCCCTATGAAAAACAAACTCCAAGTGAGTCAAAAAAATTACAAATAAAAAATCATTTGATTTTAAAAACCAAAACACTTTCTAGATTCCATAATGAGATAGATCACTTGAAAAAATATTTACTAAAAACCAAATACATTATATAATAAAAAAAGGCTTCATTACAAATGAAAAATATATTTTTCCCATGAAATACATCTTTTACACATATAAATCAGTTTCACAAAAATATCATAGGTGAAATAACACCATAAGACTCAATCAAAATTCAAACCACCCATGTCCATTTATCACAATACCATACTTAATTATTTTCACATTACCAAAACAACCCATGGCCATCCACGATTCATTATGTATAAATAAAAAAACAAAATAGGATGTCTAACTATTTATGACTTAGTTGTATGATTTGATGGGCTATGTGAAAATCATACAATATTTCATGAAATGTTTCCAAAATAAATATAATGAACACTTCATCATTTTTTGGAACATGCAATCCAACCTCCCATATCTGATTTTGTTTCTATTTTCATCCAAAATTACAAGAACATCCCATAAGCGAACATATACTATACCAATGGGGATCAAAATACTACCATCTCAAACTAGAATCTAATAAAATAATCAAAACTAAATCCAAATCACAACAACCCAAGGAAGATCAAGCATCGTTATGAAAGTTCGTGATCATGATCCTAATCGTGACCAACCTCCCAAGTCTCAATGAAAATCATAATCTTAATTATATCATGAAACACATAAATAAAAAGGGAGTGCTTCAAGTACCTAGTCCCTCATAAAAAACAAAGATTTAATACTATTTTTAATACAAGTTAACCTAACGCATCACCTAAATTAACCCACTACCAGTCACAAAAGTAATTCCTAATCCCCGCATACTATAAACTAGTGCTTAGGTATCAACGATACACACTTGGGAATAGTTTATTCCTTTTAATAACCATATATATAATCAAGTGAAAAATAATAAATAGTCAAAATAAAGAACATTAAAATTAAATAAATCAATCAATTCAAGATAAATATAACATCCACATACATAATAATACCCGAAAAAAGAGTCCAAGGATAAATAAAAAACTACTATAATGGATTATGTAACCTCACTTCAAAATAAAACAACTTGAGTTACCACTAGAATATCTCTAGGTGGCCCATGGTCGTGCACCATAACCAAGCATATCCATCAACATATTAGATGAGAAATCAATGAATGGTATTATATACTAGGAACATGAGATAAAATATAAGAGTTCTATATACATGAAAACATTTGTGTATATGCGAGGTGTGATCTATATATTCGCACAACCAAGCCATGGTTTTGCGCAACAAAATTCAAATTAAAGGGATAAAAATAGGGTGTATGTATCTGGATAACCTAAATAATACTCAAAAAGATAAAATAGTCATGGTAAAATTACTAGGAATCAAGTAACATGATCTTTAATTTGGAAACCTAGAAATCTAGGCTATCCTAAAATAACCCATCAATCATTTGGGGGTCTTAAAAACTAACTAGGATATATAATCCATCCTGGGAGCACCTAACTACCATGGGGACATAATCATTCCCATTATAAATCATTATATATAACCAAGAAACATTCCCTAGTGAGTATACAATCTATACTAGGAATTTATATCATTTATTTATTCTACTTTGTATCATGTGATTCTAGTTATATTAATTAAAAGGTGATGATAAAAACAAATCAATCATTAAGTGATATCATAGATAAATATTTAAAAACAAAATTAATAACCATCATCTCATATCCAACACCCACTTAATAAATAATCCCTTTTTTATCCATTCATAGGTATTAATAATAATCATCTCCCATAGGGCCACATCTATAATGAGAATAATAAAAAAAGGGTCTCAACACTAAGGGAAACCATAATTTTTTGTAAATTGATTTTTAAAGTGCCAAATAGACCTTCCCAAAACACTCCTTAGATGAAAATACATCTCACTTAATTTAAAATTCAATCATTTAAACATTATTTGAAAAAACACTAGGAAAAACATTCTTTTGAAAAAATGTAAAAATGAAACCAAGACCCTACAATCTCAAAAAAATGAAATAACATCCAATAATTCCCCTTTTCTCAATAAAAACCTTTTAAACTACACACACACCTTTTCAAAATAAAATTGTGTAAAAACCAAAAAAATACTCACATAGTTTTCATACAAGGTTCATAAAACCATGAACCAATCATGAAAAATATCACTATTAAAAACTAAATCACTATCTCATGACCAATCGTATGATTTTCACTAACTATGCATAAGTCATGACCTAACACCCAATGGAAAAAAGGTATTGCATTTTTATCACAAAAATATCATTTTTTGAATCAAACCATGTGTTACACACAAATATTAATCATTTTATAAAAAAATGTACCATAAACCCCCCTATGTATGACTTTAAACAATGTTTTCCCCAACCCATGTACACTAATTTTGTTATAGAAGAAAATTTCTAAAAAAATGTTTCATTATTAAACATTAAAAAATTTTAAATCACATAAAATAAGATAAAATAAAAAAATGTTTCATGGGGTGTCATAATACTAGAAGAGAATCTATAATAAATCTTCTTGATAAATTTCATATGATCAATCCATGATACATCCAACATCCCTATTTCTGAAAAAATAAATCCAAACCAATCCATCTTAGAAATACCCCATCAATCTGATCCTTTTACTTTCCATCCAAAGTGAAGTGGTGTTAGTTTTGTCTATCCTTCAACCATTCAATATATCCCTATAAAAAAATTCAATCAATCTATTTAAATAACCTGGAAGGCATCGAGAAATATCCTTTAAGAATTTAATAAGTATCCCAATGTTGGAATATCCCTATTGGGAATCAATTTACTGTTAGAAGATACATTGGATGATTGTTTAGTCTTTATGGTTTGGGTAGTGGAAATAGATGACTCTGTTATGGGGAATGTTGATCGAATAATGATGTTTTATGATGTGCATGTGCATTATAAGTGGGTTAAATAGTTTTTCTCACTAGCTAAAATAGTTAGGTGTTTACTACAATAGGAGTTCAGTAGTCCCTATATAACGCCCCGACCCCAGTTACCCAGAGTCGGTGTGTTATTACGTAACATTGGCTTGATCACAAAAGATCAAGTCTCGAAAGACCGATTAGTTTAGTATACTTGGAAACACTAGATACATTCATAAAAGTTACATTACATCATAAAGTGAAAAACTAAAATAACATGGTCTCCATAGTCCACACTCATATCCCCTTATGACTATCCCTACAGGTCATTCATAAAATACTTCTTCACATCCTGGAAAATATTAAAACATTGAAAAGGGTGAGCTCAGATGCTCAGTAAGGATAACAATATTATGGAAGCTTTCATAAATAAACATAAACATTTAAGGCAATGTATAACTAAAATAAAAGCCTTTTAAACTTGAACTTCAGTGTAATATGGAAGAAGTAAAATGAAATAATGCTATTTACTTATTCACATGGATATTCTACTAGTCGAATAATCACATGCAATATCAATAACCACTTTCATAATGACGGAATGCATAATGCCAGACTATCATAACCATGTAGCCAAGGACTCGTGCTAAGAATACAAATAATATTTTTTCAAGGCCTCGTTCCAAGACACTATTTTTTCTCATGAGACCTACCGATGCATCGAGGAGCTATAGCGGGCTCCACCCGTCACATATTAATTCCAATTCATTCCTTATATGAACAGGTTTAAACATATCATAAACCATAACATAATCATATCACATAAAACATGCATAAAGGAAACATAAAATTTCTTCTTTTCAATCACAATATATCAATTCAACACATTGATATAATAAAAACACTGTCAAAACCATTTTCAATAACAAAATAAAAGAAAATTAAAACTTGGTATTTATTTTTGATTTAAAAAAGTTATGGCTTGTAGAGGAAGCCGAAACTCAAATAATGGTCATGGCGGCGGAGAAGTAGTCGTCTCCGCATACATATGACAAAAAAAACATTCCCTTTTGTCGTTTAGTAAAATTCTTCGTATAAAAAATATTCCTTTTGAATAAACGTAAAAGTCAAAGGGGTTTATACACCGTATAAAATAAAGTTGTGTATAAAACAAAATATGCCTCAATGAAAGGAGATTGAGACGAAGTCTCTTACAAAGATCATTTTTTAAATAAAATATATCTATTTTGTGTATTCACTATAAGTACACATAAAGAAATTACAAATACAAGATAAAACATAATAATATCAAGACATAATTTGAAAGTATGAGATTAACCCAAAGAATGGAAATTGGGTTATGAAGTTTCCTTACCTCATGTCCGACATGACTCGATCATTCTTTAACCTCCTGAGTAATAAAATATAGTTAATTTATAATTTCTTAAGAACCTTTTTCAATTTCATTATCCCTTTTATATCACTTATAACAATGTTACGAAAATTATGTAGTCATTTAAGTTAATAACGGTCGTTTTGTCGATCTTCGGTACTTGAGTTAACAATAAACTTCTTATAATTAAAAGTTGTTTATGTGGTATAATATCCATTATCTCCATAATTATATTCATGATTTAGATATCATATATATCATATATATCTAGTATATATATTAATTCATAATATTACGTAACATTTAGAGGTAAGAAATGAAATGCACCGTTCATGGAGACGGTAATCCGTACATACGCATGAACACTAATTTCATTTCTATTTCGTATTTAATGGAATGAAATCATAATTATATCAAGATATATTATAATTACAGTATAATATCATATATAATATCATTTACTCCATCCTTTATACATCCCACATATTGCATTAATGATTCAAATCACTTTGAGGGGGCAGTAGTCCGCACTTCCTAAAATGAAATTATCACGTTTACCCATAATGGAAATCATAAAGGTATGTCATAAATGATAAATACATAAGAATAAGGAAAACATTAACATAATATATATCTTATATAGAAATAGTTTCATCATAATGTCCACCATTATAGGTGTTAAAAGAATATTGAAAAATCATCGTTTCGTGAGGCAGTATTTCACCACCCACAGAAACAGTATGTCCATTAACCATTAGATGATGGTGTGTGTAAGTGTAAATAAAATAATTCTCATAAAAAAATCCTAGTATATTTAAGATACTGGTGTTTTTACAAAATAAATCAATAAAAAGAGTTTAAGGGGTTGGAGAAGCAAAATAAAACAAAATAACATAAGAGAAGACATTACCTTAAAATTGGGTAACTCTTTTTTTGATTTGAGCCAAAGTCTTCCTTGGGAAAAATTCTTCCCAAAGTGAGGCTTCTAGGAGTAAGAGAGGAATGTTGAGAGAGTATTTTGGTAGATGTTGGCCGATCCAAATGGCTTTTAAGGTGTGGATAAGGTGGTAGATGCGGAGGCCTTTTATAAGAGGAGAGGAGGGGCACTCTTGAAAAGTAATGAAATGTTACATTATTATGAAGTAATTTTCGGATTTCAAAGGTCCCACAATTATATATTTAGAGGTTTATGTGATAAGGGATCGAAATATACTCATACAATAAGTTTTTGACAAGTGTAAGTCTTATATTTTACATTATCTTTTCATTTTATTTAAATCGTTAATTAATGAGGTAATCGCTGCATCATCATAGTGTCATAAAATTTTTAATTTAATTAATGTCTAAAAATTATATAAAAACAATAATGATGTAGGAAATATTTTTATCTTTCCAATGAATATTTATAGTCTAAATTTTAACTTATATAACCCCATGTAATAATTGTTTTAGTAAAACAACACCTGTTTGTGATAATTTTATTTTTACTTTAAATAAAAAGTTATTAATGTCATTTTCTTACCCAAGTGGCTCCATGGGGTCCCCAAGTTGACCCATGGATTTTCTTGGTCGTCCATGAGTCATAAAATATGTGTAGGACAAGTTTCAATATATTTTCATATTTTTATAATATCATTTTTACCTAAAATTTCACTAATTACCTTTAATTGCGATTAATAGAACTTAAAAGTTACTATTCACCAAAAATTATTTTAATCCCATTAAATAAAATTTTACTTCCTAATGACAACCATGTATGTAGGATTTTTGAAATTTAATACACAGAAGTGGTAATGTTTCATTTATACGAAAAATTTTTTTTTAAACTACCACTTAGTGGTTTCACTATTCATCAAAAATTGAAGTTTTTCAGAAAAATACCAAAAATTCACCCCAAGATATATTTGATATTACGAATTAAAAAACTATGCCTATTTTAATAAATTAAAAACATATAAGTTTCATTAATTAATTTTATAATTAATTCCCGCTGTCACAACCAATAGCGTGTTTTTAAGAAACAATATATATCCAAAGATTGACAGTTGTTTTTATCTAATTTCAAAGTGAAATTAATTTTAATGACCATCATTGGATAAAATGGTAAAAATATATTCTAATTATACTTTAAAACCACTCAATGGTATAATTTATCACTATAAATTATTTTGATTAAAAAAGTTGTTTTTAAGTATTTTTTTACTATTCATAGAAAATTGGAAGTTCTCAGAAAATTAAAAAAAATTAAACTTAGGATAATTTCGATATTATGAATCCAAAAATGAAGCCCATTTTGAAATATAAAATTTATATAATTTTAAAAAGTGGGTATTACAATTCATAACGGCTACTTTTATTGGTCGTGGTGTGTTAGAACTCGAGGTTGCGTACAACACACGCTGCTCTATTATTCAAAGAGAAGTGTACCATGGAAGCTTGGGGTGTTACATTCTCCCCTCCTTCAGTAAATTGCATCCTCACAATTTGAAATTTTTCTTTGAAAATAAGAAATACCTTTGTGGAAAACCCACATCAGAAATAGGGTTAATAAAAATATAACATTAAAAGAAAGAAAGAGAAGTACAAAGGTCACCCAATCTAGCCGATATTAGGATTCTATGAAAATATGGATATGGAGGAAAAACAGACCATCAAGGTCTGATGGAGAGTTGTAGAAAAAAGGATTAGGAGGAAGTTAACTACAATAAAATCACAAACTTTTGATTGGTTAAGCGATCATTGATTCCCCAGTAGGAAAATTTAACTGACAACTTTTTTGTTTTAAGTTACCTTTCATACAGTTGAGGAATTTATTTAGGAGATTTACTAAGAACATAAGGAAATATTCATACCTATCATGTAGACTTTCATTCTTTAATAAATTTTTATCACAAACCCATCTTTCACTCAAAAAGATAATAGAACTCAAAAATAATATATCTATCCTAATCGTATGAGGTTTCAAATATTAAAAAATACCATTTAGATTAGGAAAACTATTTTGTAATAACCAGGGACTTATTTTAGGCTAGTGGTGGGTAATAAAGGCTTGTCACACTATGGTTGTGGGTTCGATTCCTGCAGCTTTGTCCGACGCGACGGGTTATCCCCCAACCTGCAGGTTGTCCTTTTACTAAAACTATTGTATTATAATATTCCAAAAATAATCTTCAGAAATATTTTAACCTTAAAAAATATTATCCAAAGTTCAACTTAATCCATTCCTACCTTAA
Organism: Viscum album; assembly: GCA_963277665.1. Taxonomy (NCBI): domain Eukaryota; kingdom Viridiplantae; phylum Streptophyta; class Magnoliopsida; order Santalales; family Viscaceae; genus Viscum; species Viscum album. The sequence continues at coordinate 479,208,173 of OY728133.1, read as the reverse complement.
TAGTTATCCAAAATACCTCTGTCCAGATTTCTCTAAAATGTCTCTAAATTCCGAAATAAATTGTAACATCAGATTCCTCATACAAAGTAAAGTTTCTCTTATTTTCTCATGCTAAAAATATGATTACCTTCATCATATTGAAACCTTAATTAAAAAAACAAGTACTGTAGTACAATACTTATATATATCACATTATTCTTATAACCATAATATAGTTCTTGAGTCCAAAAACACAAATATAATAATTATTCCACTTCAACTGTAGTAACAACATAAGATTTTCCTTGATCCCTTGGCCTTTTCTGAGGTAAGTTTCACTGATGCTTAGGACATTCATTTTCATAATGCCCCATTTCCCTACAATTATAGAATTCAACATTGATAACCTCTTTCTTTCCCTTTCAATCACGAGACTGGTGACCTTTTTCTCCAAATTTATAACAAACTCCCATTCCTTTTAGGGAAGTACCGGGGTGATTCTTCCCAAAATTATCGCATAATGGAAAATCCTTTTTTCCCTTTTTCCCTTTATCTGCCTCTTGTTCCACCGTTCTCTTCTTCTCTTGCTTTACTTTATTATCATAAGATTTAGAGAATTCCTTTTCTGTCTTGATAGCACACGAGACTATATCTTCATACGTTGAGAAAGATTATGATACTAATGCTCAATGGAGAAATGGTTTTAACCCAACAAAGAAACGATCAATATTACTTATTGGGTTATGTATATAATCTGCAGAATACCTTGCTAACCTTGTAAAGGTAGCCTTATACTTTGCGACATTCTCATCCTCCTTCTACCTCAGACTCAGAGATTGCCTTTCTATATCTGCTCGATGGTCATATGGAAAGTATTTTTCTAAGAAAATTTCCTTAAACTCTCTCGATTCCATTCTTGATACTTCTTCATCTTCCTTTGTGTTTTGAATCAGAAACCACCATTGATCGGCATCTCTAGTGAGGCGGTAAACTGCCATGACAACTTTCTCCCTTTCACTACTCCCCAAGGCATGGAGTATTTTCTCTAAGGAGTTTATCCATTGCTCAGATACTAATAGATTTGTACCCCCATTAAATGTTGGCGATTGTTGCCTCATGAAATAATCTAAAATTGATCCTCCAAGTTGCGGATCAGGGTTCTCCATACGAGTAAGGTTATTGTTCATAACTTGAGTTAATTGTCCCAGTATGGTGAGAAGTTGATCAACACCAGTTGTATCACTAGCTCCACTATAATTATCTTGAGTAGGAGGGAAATCCCTACATGGAGTGCGTGCATTAATACGGTTTCCATTCCTTCCACTAGGAGCCATTTCTAAACAATGGCATAAACTAGATTAGTTTATGAATCAAAATACATAATAACAAACTTGCAAAACACTTAACATAAATTGAACTATTTATGGATATAATCCATAATCATAAAAATGTTTTATTTGAGGAATTATATACTCATAAACCCTTTATAATGGTTAGTAAGGAAAATGAGAATTATCCTAAGCATATCCCCCAGGAGTGTCGTAACCAAGAGTGCAGCAAGGCCCGTTATCGTGCACCAGTTCCCGTTCGAGTCTAGCTCAAAACGGTGTTTTCGGGTTTTACCCCTAAGTACATCTGTGCATGAGCCGCCTCTACCAGTTCGTATCCAAATAGGGATGTATTTCTCGGAAAACTCACAAAATATCTATAATACCAAAATTCTAGGAAGTTCTTCTATATTAATCCTCAAAATCTATCTTAGGGTTATGTTCTCTAATCCGAGTTTATCTAAATCTAGCTTCCAAGGTTAATAATAAACTGCCTCTGATACCAACTATAACACCTCGACCCCAGTTACCCAGATTCAGTGCGTTATTATGTAACATTGGCATGATCACAAAATATCAATTCTCAAAAGACCGATTAGTTTAATAGCCTTGGAAACACTAGATACATTCATAAAAGTTACATTACATCATAAAGTGAAAAACTACAATAACATGGTCTCCATAGTCCACACTCATATCCCCTTCTGACTATCCCTGCAAGTCATTCATAAAATACTTCTTCACATCCTAGAAAATATTAAAACATTGAAAGGGGTGAGCTCAGATGCTCAGTAAGGATAACAATATTGCGGAATCTTTCACAAATAAACATAAGCATTTAAGGCAATGTATAACTTAAACAAAAGCCTTTTAAACTTGAACTTCAGCGTAATATGGAAAAAGTAAAATGAAATAATTCCATGTACTTATTCACATGGATATTCTACTAGTCGAATAATCACATACAATATCAATAACCACTTTCATAATGATGGAATGCATAATGTCATACTATCATAACCATGTAGCCAAGGCCTCATGTCAAGACTACAAATAAGATTTTGTCAAGGCCTCGTGCCAAAACACTAGTTTGTCTCATGAGACCTACTGATGCATCGAGGAGCTATAGCGGGCTCCACCCATCACTTCTAAAGTCCAATGCATTCATCATTTGAACAGGTTTAAACATATCATAAACCATAACATAATCGTATCACATAAAACATGCATAAAGGAAACATAACATTTCCACATTTCAATCACAATATATGAATTGAAAATATTGATATAATAAAAACACTGTCAAAACCATTTTCAATACCAAAATAAAAGAAAATTAAAACTTGGTATTTATTTTTCATTTAGAAAAAGTTATGGCTTGTAGAGGAAGCCGAAACTCAAATAATGGTCACGATGGTGGAGAAGTCATTGTCACCACATACGTACGGCAAAAAAACATTCCCTTTTTTCATTTAGTAAAATTCTTTGTATAAAAAATATTCTTTTTGAATAAACTTAAAAGTCAAAGGGGTTTATACACCGTATAAAAGAACGTTGTGTATAAAACAAAATATGCCTCCATTAATGGAGATTGAGATGAAGTCCCTTACAAACACCATTTTTTAAATAAAATAGATATATTATGTGTATTCACTACAAGTACACATAAAGAAAGTATAAATACAAGATAAGACATAATAATATCAAGACATAATTTGAAAGTATGATATTAACCCAAAGATGGAAATTGGGTTAAGAAGTTCCCTTACGTCATGTCCGACCTGACTCGATCGTTATTTAACCTCCTGAATAATAAACTATAGTTAATTTATACTTGCTTAAGAACCTTTTTCAATTTCATTATCCCTTTTATATCACTTATTACAATGTTACAAAAATTATGTAGTCATTTAAGGTAATAACGGTCGTTTTGTCGATCTTTGGTACTTGAGTCAACAATAAACTTCTTATAATTACAAGTTGTTTATGTGGTAGAATATTCATTATCTCTAGAATTATATTCATGATTTAGATATCATATATATCATATATATCTAGTATATACATTCATTCATAAAATTACGTAACATTTAGAGGTAAGAAATGAAATGCACCATTCATGGAGACGGTAAGCCGTACGTACGCATGAACGCTACTTTCATTTATATTTCATATTTAATGGAATGAAATAATAATGATATAAAGGTATATTATAATTATAGTATAATATCATCTATAATATCATTTAATCCATTCTTTATACATCCCACATATGGCATTAATGATTCAAATCACATTGTGGGGGCGATAGTCCGCACTTCCTAAAATGAAATTATCGCGTTTACCCATAATGGAAATCATAAAGGTATGACATAAATGAGAAATACCGAAGAATAAGGAAAACATAAACATAATTTATATCATATATAGAAATAGTGTCATCATAATTTCCACCATTATAGGTGTTAAAAGAATATTGAACAATCATCGTTTCGTGAGGCAGTATTTCACCACCCACAGAATCAGTATGTTCATTAACCATTAGATGAAGGTGTGTGTAAGTGTAAATAAAATCCTTATCATAAAAACATCCTAGTATATTTAAGATACTGTTTTTGTTACAAAATAAAGGAATAAAAAGTGTTTAAGGGGTTGGAGAAGCAAAATAAAACAAAATAACATAATAGAAGACATTACCTTAAAATCGGGTAACTCTTTTTTTGATTTGATCCAAAGGCTTACTTGGGAATAATTCTTCCCAAAGTGAGGCTTCTATGAGTAAGAGAGGGAATTTGAGAGAGTATTTGGGCAGAGGTGGGGGGTCTTTTATAAGAGGAGAGGAGGGGCACTCTTGAAAAGTAATGAAATGTTACATTATTATGATGTAATTTTCGGATTTCAAAGGTCCCACAATTATATATTTCGAGGATAAGGTGATAAGGGATCGAAATATACTCATCCAATAGGTTTTTGACAAGTGTAAGTCTTATATTTTACATTATCTTTTCATTTTATTTAAATTGTTAATTAATGAGGTAATCGCTGCATCATCATGGTGTTATAAAAATTTTAATTTATTTAATGTCTAAAAATTATATAAAAAATATCATGATGTATGTATTATTTTTATCTTTCCAATGAATATTTATAGTCGAAAATTTAACTTATATAACCCTATTTAATAATTGTTTTAGTAAAACAACACGTGTTTGTGATAATTTTATTTTTACTTTAAATAAAAAGTTATTAATGTCATTTTCTTACCCAAGTGGCTCCATGGGGTCCCCAAGTTGACCCATGGATTGTCTTGGTCGGCCATGAGTCATCCAATAAGGGTAGGACAAATTTCAAGATATTTTCATATTTTTATAATATTATTTTTACCTTAAATTTCACTAATTACCTTAAATTGCGATTAATAGAACTTAAAAGTTACTATTCACCAAAAATTATTTTAATCTCATTGAACCAAATTTTACTTCCTAATGACAACCATGTATGTCGTATTTTTGAAATTCAATACACAGATGTGGTAATGTTTCATTTACACGAAAAATTAGTTTTTAAACTACCACTTAGTGGTTTCACTATTCATCAAAAATTGAAGTTTTTCAAAAAAATACCAAAAATTCACCCTAATCTATATTTTATATTCCAAATTAAAAAATGATGTCTATTTTATAAAATTCAAAAAATATAAGTTTCATTAATTAATTTTATAATTAATTCCCGCTGTCACAACAAATAGCTGGTTTTTAAGAAACAATATATATCAAAAGATTGACAATTGTTTATGTCCAATTTCAAAGTGAAATTATTTTTAATGACAACAATTGTTTAAAATGGTAAAAATATATTCTAATTATACTTTAAAACAACTCAATGGTATAATTTATCACTATAAATTATTTTTATTAAAAAATTTGTTTTTAAGTATTTTTTTTTACTATTCATAGAAAATTGGAAGTTCTCAGAAAATTAAAAAAAATTAAACTTAGGATAATTTCGATATTCAGAATCCAAAAATGAAGTCCATTTTGAAATATAAAATTTATATAATTTCAAAAATTGGGTATTACTATTCATAACGGCTACTTTTATTAGTCGCGGTGTGTTAGAACTCGAGGTTGCGTACAACACACGCTACTCTATTATTCAAAGATAAGTGTACCATGGAAGCTTGGGGTGTTACACCCTAGTTTCTATGGTGGGTATTGTATAAATTGTGTATGGTAGTAAAACTAAATGACTAAATGGAACTTACTATAAGCAAGTGTGACCAGATTCATATGTGTATGGATATGATTGAAATATGAATTGTAATTAGTGATTTAATTTTTCAACTTGGAAAAATTGATTTAAATACTTATATATTGTCATTGGAATGGAAAAGGAATTAGTGTTTCCCTCATAGATGTAGAACTCTTGGTTGAACCATGTAAACTTGTGTGACCTTTCCATTATCATTTTTTACTTGAATGTTTATGATTTGTGATTTTTCTTGACTGTGTGTGATGTCTACATGGTGTTGTGACACAGATATGAGGTTTACATATCTTTTGGTACACTAAGACATAGTGAGTACTTTTGATGAAGAAAAATTTGGAAGATTTTTTTATTATTTATTTCTTATAGTGGATAAATTTTTGGAATTATATAATGATAAATTCCAAAAAAACGGTATCAAAGTTTTTAGTTGTTTTGGATCACTCATAAATAAAAACTCACTCTCTTTCCTTGAAATTATTTTTTGATTTAAATGGTATTTTATTGTAATAGATATTTATAGAATAAAATTAAGGTATGTTATAGTTAAAAAAATGTATGTAACATACTTTAGTTTCTATATAATTTAGGTGGAGGATTTGTCATTCAAAAAGAATTGTATGTTTCATTAATGGGAGTCAAACTAGAGAATATTGATCATGTGGAATATGAATTTTTGGATAGAAAAACCCTTAGTTTGGTGTGTATTTCATTGGAATAGAATGTGGAATTTAGCATCTGGGAAGTAAAGACAATGATATAGCTAATGAAGACCCTATAAGAAGCTGAAGAAACATAACAAATTGTTTATGATGTGAAATTTATTCAACGTGAGTATATACAAAGGTATACATATGGAAGATCATGTGAATGACTTCAAAATGATCTAAGGGTATCTCAAATCAATTAAGGTTAATTTTTTAGATGACATTTTTGTGAATCTATTATATTCATCACTATCAGAGTCATGTGATGTGATGGTAATGGAAGCTATAAATTCTTATGAAAAAAAAAACTTGGTGTTATAAGATGTCAGGAAAATAATCCTGAATGTACGACTCAGAGAGAAGGAAGTCAAATCACTTTTAGAAACATTCTAAATGTATAATTAAGAGTATAGTTACCTCCATATATAAGTAAGATTAAATAATAAAAATATAGGCCTCGAGAAAGGAATCCCGCAGCTCGGCCTGAAGTCTAATATAAATTTCCATAAAAAATAAAGGAATAAAACCTTAAAATGTGATGAATATTTATGATCAACTGAATCTTATGATGATATAACTGAAAATTTATTATAATCAAGTTTGAATTATTTCACTCAAGGTTGAGTCTTATGCTTGAGTTTGAAGTCTTGTGCTAATGAAAATCCTTACGCTTGAAAAAAAACCTTAATATCCCCCTTATAGAAATTATTAGGCTCAGGGGTGATGTCTTATGCTGGTGATCAATATAAATTTAGAAAATCCATGAATTATTAAATTGATTCATCTTAAAATTCAAATTAATGTGAATTATCTTAAAGATAGGGCTTGCAGTAAGTTGGGATAGGGCTTCTTATGGCCAATTGCAAGACCCTTCATGTAGTCACATGAAGATTTGTATATTTATATTCACTTGAGAGTATCACATGAAATCATTTTGATTTCATTCATATAGTTTGTTGCAAGGCCCTTTATATGGTCATTTAAAGTGTTTTCCCTTTACAAGTTATTCCATTATCAACTATTATGTCTTCATATGGTCACTTTCCTTTTTCATTTTTTTAATCAACCTGAAATTTTGAAAATCAAAATTCTTTTTAGGATATGTTCAGAAAAAATATTTTTCAAGCATGAATATTATATTATTAACGCCTTAAAATATTTCTTAGAATCAATGTATGGATTTTACCTAATTAAAAAAATGAGGAAATCTATTAAAATTCATGATTAAATCTATTTAACAAATTAATAACATATTAATTCCAAAATTTAATAAAACAAAATAATTTTACATTTGAACGCCTGTAAAAAATGTAATTACAAAATTTGAAACAATATATGGTTTTGATCAATAAATATGTATAATTCAGTTAAAAAACGTGTTTTAACGAATTATTAATGAAGTTTCGATTTGAAAAAAAATATTAATTTCCTAGGTTTCATCTAAATTATGGGTTTTTAACCAATGAAAAACAATTAAAATTTATGAAAATTTTGGCTCTCATCACTCCCCAACACTTAAAACCATTGCACTCTATAAAAATATAGTGAATTAAATTATTTGAGTATATGTTTCCTACCTAGAAATTATTGCACAATCTAGAGAATAATAATATCAAATATTCCTCTATTGATTTACTCACTTTTCCTCCTTTATGAATTAAATTCATTTTCATGATTTAATTCACACACAAGTTCCTGTTTAGGGATGTAATTAGAATGGATCCTAGTGGAGTCGTGATTTGAATGAGTGGGAACATCCTAAGTATTTATCCTAAAATATTCATTTCCAAATTTTATTTTCATACCTACTTAATACTTCCTAAATGAAATTCAAATATATCATCTTCCCCTTCTTCATCCAAGTTAAACATTCCTCAAACCTATCCATTCCATTTTTCAAATAGAGCTTATTGAATGTTTCCCCAACTATATTTTTGAAAATAACTTATTCAATGAAGGAATTTAAACCCAAAACTAAACCAACCCTAGAAAAAATTGTCCCCCATGAGTAATTTTATTATTCAAGGAATATAAGATATGCATGAGAAGCCATATCTTGGGTCTCTATAACACTTATTTTATGGATAATTCACACATACAAGTACTTATGTTGACTTATGAATATTTATATATTATATAACTACTTTTTATTTTACTCTGATTTATTTGAATTATATAATTTTATTTTTTGTAGGATCTTTGAGGGGATACACAATCACTAGGTTTTGGTTACTTAGTATTGATTTCTTCATTTCACTTCCCTTGAGTTATGATTTTGGTACCACTAATTTCTTTTTTTATTTATAATTATTTTCCCATTTCTAAGAAAATACATCCATGAAATCAGTGGTAATTTCACTCATTATGAAGCAACCCAATTTAAATACATATTTATTATATATAATTTCCATAATATAATCATTACATCTCACAAAATAATCTCAGAAACCCATGAACTAAAGGTTTGGTTTATTTGAGGACCAGTAACATAGGCATCTTATTTTATAAAACTTTTGAACATTTCTCTATAATTTAAACATTCTTGACTCCTTATATGATTACCATAATATATACTCATCTTCATAACCTGGTTATGGGAAATATAATAAATTCATGAGCTCAAATTCTCAATAATGGAAATATTGTCAAAATTTCATCAATTGTTAGATCATAAGAGTATAAGAAAAAAAGATCAGGGGAGAAATGACTTATTAAAAATAACATGGAACAATAATAATTATCCAAATTTATGATGGAAGGTCATGTAATATCAAAAGAGCAACATATACCATGGAGGTAGAATGAGGAAAAATTATACAATAAATGTGTTCCATGGAGCATAACATAATTATATAACATAGAATTATGGCATTAGATTATGAATAGGTATTCATAACATTATGAACATAGATAACCATGTTGAGTTCACGCTCATTCTTGTGAATATTTATAACCACATCGAGTTCATACAAATTCTTATAAACATATCTAATCACATTGAGTTCACACTCATTATTATGAGCATAGTTAATCAAATAATTTTCATGCTTAATATTATGAACACGGTTAACTACATCATGTTCATTCTTAATCATGTGAGCATTTCTAATCATCATCGTGTTCACACTCAACATCATTACCTCATTAGGTATAAAACCTTAACCAACGCATCGGGGGAGATAAAGGCCCCCACCCTTTATCTCTATTACATATGTTTTCCATAAGATGAAAATAATTCAACATATCATAAAAAACTAGGGAAAAAATGGGTTTTATTCATCACATCTTTAAAAATTATTCAACAATAAAAATGGGTTTCATGAATCTTTAAGGTGGTATCACTGAAACTAACCACAATCATGTAAATGGTTGATATCCAAAATTAAATCACACTTAATAGAGTATTTCATAATAATAATTAGAAGTTAATTTATTAAAAATTATTTCTAAATAAATAAATACTTTATAGATACAAAATAAAATTTTGGTGAAATCATAAAATAGTCTTTAGAATACACTTTTATTTATAGTTGAAAATAATAAGATATGGTAAATTTTCAAGTTCATTTTTTTAATGATGAAGAGAAAACACAATGAAAAATTTTAATTTTAGAATTAATTTTTAATATTAGATATTTGAAAATATATATGTGTTATCAAAAATTGATTATTAGGGGAATATAAAACCTTTGATATTGAAAATTTTGGAAAATATTTTGAACAATTTGAAATATCCTTATTGAAAACCCACATAAAAAAAGAGTAACCAAAGAATAATTTTAAAAAGTAGATAAGGGAAATATGAAGTTCACATGTGATAAAAAATAATTATATTTCCAATCATTAACAATAAAATTGGTAGGAAATAAAATTATAGACATGGAGAACAAATCCATCAAAAGAGATTAGAATTGTTCTTAACATATTAAAATTTTTTGTGAGACAATAGATTCATCATGATAGAAATATTTAGTGTGAAACATGTTTTTATATAAAATAATTTATATATACAAAATAACATCATCATATATTATAATAGGTCAATATTAAAATATAATAGTCAAAGAAAAGTGAATATGACCTAAAGAAATGATTTGAGTCATGAAAACCTCTTATAGGCTAGGAATCCTTGGAATCAAAATCCACTAAAATAATAAACATTATATAGATATTAAAATCGCATATAGTACATTAATATGTTAAAATAAAATCATTATTAAGAAAACACACCATATCAAAGATATCATAGGGAACAAAATAAATTATGTGCCAAGAAATCAAATTTGAGACAAAGAACACCTTACCTTTATTACTTCTTAGTTAAATGTTATTTAACCACCTGTAAAAAAATGAACTATATTAATATACTATTTTAAAAAAATATTAATACCTAAATATATATATAATTTTCATTTATAATCATTATCTACTTATATATTAGTTATTTATTTTCGATTTTCCCACATCGAGTGTTTATAGTTTTGACTGTTTGTACAAGTTTTATAGGAGCAGTGTTAGTATTCATTATTTTATAAAAAAATATCATTAAAATTTAATTAAATTTACTATAATTTATGAATTATAATAATTTTTTATTTTTTAATTTCCCTTGATGAGTGTTTCACTCTTTATCCTTGAAGATGAAATCAATAAAAAGAAGATTTTGGTAATTCTATTAACCAACAAAGATGTTTTCTTAATTATTGTGTTAAATATTTATGTATACTTTCTAAAACCAAAATATATATATTTATTTAAATATTTATATAACATTATATCATAAATTATTTTTTAATATTCATACATGCTATAATATCATATCATTGTTCAATTAAGTGGTCAAACCGACCCAAACATTAACTTGAAATGACTAATGGGTGTTTATGTAGTGATTTAGTTATTATATATCTACATTTATTTTGTAATTATATATATAAGGCCCTGAACATAAACATTACTTATTATTGAATTAAATGAATAATTCACATTGAGGATCTTTTCAGGTTTAGAGTTTTAGAGAATTATGTCATAACTATTACATCTCAAAATATTACATAGTAGAAACTTCTACTAAGTTTCCATAAAATAAAATAAAACACTTAAAAAGAAACATGTCTAGTTCCATGTTTTAGATAGAATGTCTTTCCTTGATCCCATCCTTGACCCTATTCATCATTAAGTCATGTGGAAAACATTTCAAAAACTTGGGATAAGCATAAAAAGCCCAGTAAAGGATACACAGAGAAGTAAAACTGTTAGTTTTTCAAAAACAACCAGTAAACCATGAGTATTTTACCAAATTAATACTTTTCACCTTTATGAAGTAGTAAAAAAAACTGTTCATTGAATAAAAGATCATTACTTACCCCTTTTGTAACCAAAATATTACCATAAAACCCATATAGATAACATATAAAGGTAACTTGGGACATAAACATACTTAAATGGAATAACCATACGGTCGACTTCCACACATATCACTTAATGGAATAGCCATACGGCCGACTTCCATACCCAATGCATTGGAGTTTATAACGTAACCACCCATCCTGGTATTCACGGCACCACCCGTCATATGGTTTATCATGTAACCACCCATAAAATGTCCAAATACCATTATTACACATAAAATATTGAAAATAGAAACATTTCAATAACAACAATTCATTTGCAATCACAATAAGTAATTCCAAGATAGTTAATTAATCAATCCATTTTAAAAAAATCATTTAAAAGAGATTTTTGAATCAAAGTGTCCCATACCACTTTGAATATTTTAATGGAATTATAATTTTTAAAACATTAATGTCCATATAAATAAATACTGAAAACCATTATGAAAACATGGACATTAATGATAAAGATTTATAATAATGAATATTTAAAACATTTGAAACGATATTTTTGATAAAGAGTTTTTAACAAAATGAGAGACTCTTGAATACAATTAATTGTAGAATAACATTTAATCTTAACTTTATAATATCATTAGAATAAAGGGATTCATGATATAATATGTCAATGGACAGTATACACACCATATAAGAGTGAATTGGTTCATAACAACAATGAAGTCTCAACAGAAATGTGATTTGAGATGAAATCCATTATAAAGATGGTATCTTTAAATTAAGGATAAATATATCACATAATTATGTGTGAGAAATATAAATACACCCAATATAAGTGGATATTAAGTGTGAAACAATCAGAGGTCATTCACACATAATCTTGGAAAAACAATACCAATGACATTGATATTTAATTTAATGAAATGAGATTGAGTTATGATTTCCCATACAAGTTTGTATGAATTTATCAATGAGATGATTATGTGTAGAAATAGTATATCCACACAAAGTTTTGTGGAAATTACAAAATAGATATTCCACACATAATCTTGGCATAATAAAATCAATAAGTAGAGGTTTAACCCAAATAATTGAAAGTGGGTTAAGAAGTTCCCTTACAGAAATCTGACAGCCTAACGGCGTCACTTTAAATTTACGAAAATGAGTTGATGAGAGAGAAAATGGTATCTCATCACTTGGAAATAAAATTTAAATAAATAAGGATATATAAGAACATATCCCAACATAATATTATGTGAATTAAAAGACATAACAAAAGAAGTATTTTAAAAAGAGGAGGGTGAAAGGTCCCCTTACCGAGTTGGGTAACTTTCGAAACGTACACCCCATGGAAGAAGGGTCATACAATGAAGATGTAAATACCCATAAATTAAATTATACTAAAAAAAGCGTATAATAATGGGCATTACTTACACCACTCAAAGGAAATAGTTTCAAATGTATCATAAATGTCACAGGAATAAAAGTGAGCTGAAAAATCCCTTACGAAAACTCGGCAGCCTAACGATGCCACTTAAAACTTCCAAAAATTGATTTATGATATCAAATAGGGTCTCTCATAATATGAACATAAAAAATTACAGTATTAGGAATTTAAAAGAACAACCCCAAACATAATAAATATGATCCTAAAAGAAATGACATAAAAGAGAGTACTTAAAAAAAGAGGGGTAAGACCCCTTATGAAAATTCGGCAGCCTAACGGCGCCAATCAAAACATCCAAAATGGATTTACAAGAGAAAATAGGGTCTCTCATCATATGAACATAAAAATTACAGTAATATTAATATAAAATAACATCCCAATCCTAAGAAATATGATCTTAAAAGTAATGACATAAAAGAGTGTACTTAAAAAGAAAGAGAGGGGTAGGATCCCTTACCTCGTGTGTGACATGACTTGATTGTTCTTTAATCTCCTGAATAATAAAATTTGGTCAATTTATAATTTCTTAAGGACCTCCATTAAATCTTATTATTCAGTTCATATCACATATTATAATGTTATAATAATTGGTTAATAATGTGAGTTCATATCAGACATTTTTTTCGATGTTTGGTACATGAGTCAAAAATGAACATTTTTTAAAATGATTGTCCATGTAGTTATAAGTAAATCATCTCCAGAATAGTATTAATGATTTAAATATAATATATATCCATTACATATTCATTTTATACTACTCCATAACATTTTTAGATAAAAATTAAATGAAATGCACCGTTCATGGAGACGGTAGGCCGTACGTACGCATGAATGCTACATTCATTTCTTTGTCATATTAATGGAATTAAAAATAATTGAGAGATATATATATTATAATTCCAGTATAATATATATGTTATATAGGTCACATATGTTCATTAATTTCATTATTTATACATTCCATGCATTGCATGAACGAGTCACATCACTTGAGGGGGCAGTAATCCACACTTCCTTGTATGATATTATCGCATTTGCACAACATGAAAATCATAAAGGCATGTTTTAAATATAAAATTACAAAGAATATAGAAAACATAAATAAAATATATATAAAATATAGTGACATCATAATGTACACCATGAATGGTGTTAAGAGAAGATTGAACAATCATCATTTCGTGAGGCAGAAATTCGCCATCCACAGAATTAGTATATTCTTTAACCATTAGATGAAGGTGTGTGTAAGTGTAGCTCGAATACTTTATATAAAAACATCCTAGTATATTTAAGATACTGTTTTTGTTACAAAATAAAGGAATAAAAAGAGTTTATAGGGTTGGAGAAGCAAAATAAAACAAAAGAACACAAGGGAAGACATTACCTTTAAATCGGGTAACTCTTTTTGATTTGAGCTCAAAGGCTTTCTTGGAAAGGATTACTTCCAAAGGTAAGGCTTCAATTATGAAGGGAGGTATGTGGAGAGATGAAATTTTCAGGGTTTGGCCAAGACAAATGCTTTAGAGGTGTGGTTAAGGTGGTATAGGTGGGGGCCTTTTATAAGAGGAGAGGAGGGGCACTCTTGGAAAGTTATAAAAGGTTACTATATTATAAAATGTTTTTCTCGGATTTTAAAGGTCCCAAAATTATATATCTTTAGGATAAGGTGATAAGAGTTCGAAATCAACCCATACAATAGGTTTTTGACATGTTTAGGTTATATATTTTACATTATCTTTTCATTTTATTTGAATCGTTAAATAATTAGGTAATTGTTGCATCATCATGGTGTCATGAATAATTTAATTTATTTAATGTCTAAAAATTATAAAACAAATATAATGATGTAGTAAATATATTTATCTTTCTAATGAACATTTATAGCAAAAATATGACTTGTATAACCCCATTTAAAAATTGATTTAGTAAAACAACTCATGTTTGTGACATTTTTATTTTAACTTTAAGTAAAAAGTTATTTATGTCATTTTCCTACCAAAGTGGATCCATGGGGTCCCCAAGTTGACCCATGGATTGTCTTGATTGGCCATGACACTTCCAATGAGGTTAGTACATGTGTCTAGGTCATTTCATATTATTAAAACATTATTTTAACCTTAAACTACACTAATTACCTCTAATCGCGATTAAAAACTTAAAAGTTACTATTCACAAAAAAAAAATTTAATCCCATTGAACAAAATTTTAATTACTAATGAAAACCATGTATGTAGGATATTTGAAATTCAAGACACAGAGGTGGTAAAATTTCATTTAAATGAAAAATCAGTTTTTTAAGTACCACTTAGGGGTTTCACTATTCATCAAAAATTGATGTTTTTCAGAAAAATACCAAAAATTCATCCTAAGATATATTTCATATTATGAATTCAAAAATTATGTCTATTTTAAAAAATTCAAAACATATAAGTTGTATTAATTAATTTAATAATTAATTCCCGCTGTTAAAACAAATAGCGTGTTTTTATAAAACAAAAAGTATCAAAAGATTGACACTAGTTTAAGTCCAATTTCAAAGTGAAATTAATTCCAATGAACACTATTGGATTAAATGGTAAAAATATATTATAATTTCAATTTAAAACCAATTCAAAATATAATATAATCATATAAAAATATTATATTAAAAATGGGTTTTGAATTAAAATACAACATTTTTCACTATTCATTAAAAAATGAACATTATCGGAAAAATACCAAAAATTTACACAAAGTAAATTTTGATGTACAAATTATAAAGAAGGATTTTATTTTGTCAAATAGAACATATAAAATTTTCAAAAGTATATTTAAATAGGGTTCTCCATCAAAAGGCGGTTAATCGACCTTTTAAAGAATATTAGAAGATTTATGATTAAAATTGGATTCATTTGCATTTTACGCCTCTAACATTTATTGGATAAAAGTAAAAATATTTGACAAAAATATATAATCATTTTGTAGTTAGTTCCGTTCTTTCCTGCCATTACAATGACTAGGCGTTAACTACCATTTAAAATAATATTATTTTATTACTAGTGTGCAAAGTAAGATCTCAAAGAAACTCTTTGTTGTGTATCGGGTAAGCTATCGAACATAGCAACCCCTTTAAATTAAAACTAACTTTTTATTCACAAATAGAGATAAATATAAAAAAATATCATATTCTATATTTACCTGGGGGGTTACATCCTTCCCCCTTTTGGGAATTGTGTCCTCACAATTTTAAAATTAAGCTCGGAAACTTCATTGAAAGCCCCACATCGGAAAAAGAGTAAATTAAACTATCACTTTAAAAGAAAGAAAGGGAAGTACAAAGGTCACCCGAGTTAACCCATACTAGGATTCCATGTATGAAAACATGGATATGGAAGAAAAAAAAGGGTCATGTTGTGAGGGAGTGTGATTGAAAACATGTTTAGGAGAAAGTTAACCCCTAGAAAATCACAAACTTGTGATGGGTTAAATGGTATTGGATTCCCCAGTAGGAAAAGTTAACAGAACAAATTTTTTTTAAGTTACTTTTCATTGAGGAATTTATTTTTGAGCTTAACTAAAACATAATGAAACATACTTGCTTGTCATGTTGACTTTCAACTTTACTAGATTTCTTACACGAACTCATATTTTCTCCAAAAGATGAGTATTTAGGATGACTTGTTTACATTAATAGAGCTATAATCAACTTATAGAGAATCACCTAATCCAAAAAAGAAAACTATATACTTCCCATGTCTTTGGACCTTAACCAAAACTAAAACCAAAAAGGTTAGTATGAGATCAGATAATCAACAAAAGGATAATCCTTTATAAAGAGAAAATCTATTCTTAATCTCCAAAATTTGTCCAACAAAACCCAAAGTTCAGCGAAGACCATTTGATAAACAATTGTCCATAAAATTATTCAAATTAAACCCAACTAAGATTAAAACCCAAATATTTAAAGGATTTAATGACATAGTCTTCAAGGTACAAATTAACATTTATCTCCAAATAACATCAGTTGTTCTTAAAGTCTCATATTGAAAAGTAATTAACTTAATCACATATCCTCCATGATAGGTTAATAATTTCTATAGATAACCCAAAATCAACTTATTCTAGATTCATAATATCATCTAACTAAAAATAATTAGTCAAACTAACCAGGGACTTCACGTAGTCAAGTGGTGGGTGATAAATACCAGTCGCACTTTGGTTGTGGGTTCGATTCCCATAGCTTTGTCCGACGCGATGGCTTATCACATGGTCTGCGTGTTGTCCTTTTTCCAAAAACTATATAATTCTTAAAACATTCCCCAAAACGAGATAAAATATTCAAAAATAATCATAACATATTTTATCCTCAAGATTATCTCATGCCTTTCATTTTCCATCATATCAAAGAGTAACCCATAATTACCTAAAAAAGTAAGGATCATATAAACTGTAATGGTTACCTTTATAATTATTACCTAAACTTCCACATCGAGTTGGTCATCTCATATATGATGCATTAGAGAACTTTCCAAGGTTCAAGTGATTGATCATGACTCCTTGATAGTTGGTTTAGGATAACCACGATATTCCTCATTGAATCCCCCATTGCATCCAGTCTCTTAATCAGAGAACCACCAAAGTTTCCATCAAACCTATTCTCACTTTGGTGCCTGATAGATCCATCCATTTACTAAAAACAGAAATGTCAGTGTGCGTATATCAAAAAAATTATCATGTACTAAAGAGGAATATAAACACAAAGATATACTTACTAATTTACTTTATCTAAAAACAATGACCCTTTCTGAAATCCTAGCCATTATGGTAATGTCACTTATGATTAGAGAAGACTCTAACCTCTAAAGTTATCTATACCGACCTCTGATACCAACTATAAGGCCCCGGCCTTAAACATTACTTATTATTGAATTAAATGAATAATTCACATTGAGGATCTTTTCAGGTTTAGAGTTTTAGAGAATTAGGTCATAACTATTACATCTCAAAAGATTACATAGTAGACACTTCTACTAAGTTTCCATAAAATAAAAAAACACTTAAAAAGAAACATGTCTAGTTCAATGTTTTAGATAGAACGTCTTTCCTTGATTCCATCCTTGACCCTATTCATCTATAAGTCCTGTGGAAAACATTTCAAAAACTTGGGATGAGCATACAAATCCCAGTAAAGGATACACAAAGAATGAAAATTGTTAGTTTTTCCAAAACAACAAGTAAACCATGAGTATTTTACCAAAGTAATACCTTTCACCTTTATGAAGTTGTAAAAAAACTCTTCACTGAATAAAAGATCATTACTTACCCCTTTTGTAACCAAAAGATTACCATAAAACCCATATAAATAACATATAAAGGTAACTTGGGACATAAACATACTTAAATGGAATAACCATACGATCGACTTCCACACATATCACTTAATGGAATAGCCATACGGCCGACTTCCATACCCAATGCATAGGAGGTTATAACGTAACCACCCGTCTTGGTATTCACGGCACCACCCATCATATGGTTTATCACGTAACCACCCATAAAATGTCCAAGTACCATCATTACACATAAAATATTGAAAATAGAAACATATCAATAACAACATTTCATTTTCAATCACAATAAGTAATTCCAAGATATTGAATTAATCAATCCATTTTCAAATATCATTTAAAAGAGATTTTTTAATCAAAGTGTCCCATAACACTTTGAAGCTTTTAATGGAATTATAATTTTTAAAACATTAATGTCCATATAAATAAATACTGAAAACCATAAATAAAACATGGACATTAAAGATAAAGATTTAGAATAATGAATTTTCAAAACATTTAAAACGATATTTTTGTTAAAGAGTTTTTAACAAAATGAGAGACTCTTGAATACAAATAATTGCAGAATAACATTTAATCCAAACTTTATAATATCATGAGAATAAAGGGATTCATGATATAATATTTCAAAGGACAGTATACACACCATATAAGAGTGAATTGGTGCATAACAACAATGAAGTCTCAACGGAAATGTAATTTGAGATGAAATCCATTATAAAGCTGGTATCCTTAAATTAAGGATAAACCTATCACATAATTATGTGTGAGAAATATAAATACACCCAATATAATTGGATATTAAGTGTGAAACAATAAGAGGTCATTCACACATAATCTTGGAAAAACAAAACCAATGACATAGATTGTAAAGACCCGTAAATTTCAAGGGAATTTTTTTTTTCTTAATTTTCTTTGGAATTTTACAAGAACGCAGTTTCTGACGGCACCTGATTCCGAGGCCCGGTGTGCCCGGAATAATTTTCCGAAGTTTGGCTCGGGTACGTTCAGTGAACGGACGAGCGGGTTTTTCTAACTTTTGAACCGGTGCCCGGAATCGAATTCTGAGGGCACCGATGAAATCACAGCGCCGGTATTCTCTTAGAAACGCCTCTTCCAGAGTTGCGTTTTCTCGGGTGTGGTTTTTAATTTTCGGGCTTAAAGTTAAGAAATAAAATAATTTTGCGACAACTTTATTTTATTTCACTCAAGCCACTTGGAAGCCACTTGAAGCCACTTAAAGGTGGCTTGAAATGAGTTAAACCGGATAGGATGCTATCTAGAAATATCCTACCCCCTTGGTAGGATATTTGTGAGGTGGGGCCCGCATGAGCCCCGCCGTTTCTTTCCGCTAAGAAACGCACCCGCGAAAACCCGTCTTTATGAAAGTCAACTGATGCGTTTCTTAAAATCTTAACAGACCATTTAATTGGGCGGTTTATTTTGTGAATTAAATGGGCTGTTTCTTTTGTTGAATTAATTCAACGAATTAATTAAGTCGTTTCTCAACCAGTTTTCAAATTCGTTGGCGTAATAATAAAATAAGGCCAACGCATGACCTTTGGTTATTTGCGCATTGAGAAGATTTGAGAGGACCCTTGTATCTTCTTCTCCCTTGCGAAGAACGTGAAGAACGTGAAGAACGCGAAGAACGCCGAACCCAGAAATCGACGACGCTCCCATCCGAGACGTTCTTCCCCGCCCCGATCTCCGATCACCAACCATTTGAGATGAGTGATTTCGGGTTTCCTCTAAAGGTTCTTTTTGGTTTTAAACGAAACTCAGATTTAATTATTTATAATTTAAATCTATTGTTCTTGGTCCGTTGAGCTCGCCGACTCAACGCCGGATTCCACGACGACGCGACGCCTTCCCGCGACGACGCGATGATCCCCCTCTTCCACGACGAGCTTTTCCGCGAAGAACGCTCGCGCGCGATGACCAACGTGGTAGGGATTTATTTTGGGAATTACCCCTTTTTAATTATTCCCGTAAGTGTTTCATTAAAAATTTAAAGAATCGGTTTCAAACGAACAATTTTATTTTATTAAAATTGTCGGTTCATGTGTTGAACAAAATTCTCCCGTTTTTTTATCTCTAACGCGGAGGGTGCGGGCAAAACAAACACGGCCCGACGACCCTCCGTCGTTCATCATTTTGTGCGGATTTGACGGGCGACGACGAAACGTGCCGCAACGGATGTTTGATGATCCCGCAGTGAAGAACGAGTCCCGGGAGGAGCAATGGCACAGACGGGAAGAGAATCAGACCACCGAAGCGATCCTGGTGGCCCGCGGAACTCGCCGGCAGCGCGGGTCGCCGGCGCGGCGGCGCCGGCAGCCGGGAGCGGCGGCGCCCCGGCGCGCCACCGGACAGGCCGCCGCAGCTGAAGCTGCGGCGGCGGTGGCACCCGCGGACCCGCGGCCGCACGGGTCCGGTGCCCTCGGACACGGCTGAAGCCGCGTCCATGACTCAGCGCGGCCCCAAGCTGGGGGTCGCGGCACCACCAGGCCGCGGGGGCGGCGCCCCTCGCGCCTCGGCCGTTCGGCCGCTCGGCCGAACCGGGCCAGACTGGACCGGACCGGGTCGGACCGGATCGGGTCGACCCTGTTCGGCCGACTCCCGGGGGGGTCGGCCCGGGCCCGTACCCCCCGTCTTCGGACGGTTTTCGTTCAAAAGGCTGTATCTTGGGCTACGGGCCTCCAAACGACCCTCCGTCAGTGGCAACGCGATCCTTGGATCGAGACGGTTGTTTTGGTATATCGCACTCAAGGTTTCGGAATACTTTGAGTTCGTCCGGGTTGGTTCGTACACGAAACCAACCGGGCCCTCGGAGCGGAAACGCTCATATCTTGAGCTACGGACGTCCGATTGACGTGCCGTCAGTTTTTTTTGAGTTCCTCTTTGTGAGACGGATCTTTTGGCTTACTCCGCCCGAGGTTTGGACGCAGGTGGAGTATGGTCGGGTTGGTTTTGCCTTAAAAACCAACCGGGCCCCTGGGACGAAAAAGCCAATAACTCTCCGACCGGGCGTCCGATTGACGCGCCGTCTGCGACGTTGAGTTCCTGTTGACGATACGGAACTTTTGGATACATCAACATCGGACTTTGTGTTGGTTGATGTATCAGCCTCTCGGCTCGTGGAGCGGACCCTCCCGAACGAGCTTGCTGTGTGCGGGAACCCTAATGCTCGCTGCGACTGCTTCCTCGACAGCGACGACTGTGCAGAGATCCTCCGTGGACTCCGACGACGACCGTGCAGAGATCCTCAGTGGACTGCGGCGACGACTATGCAGAGATCCTCAATGGACTACGACGACTACGGCACTCAGCGATCCTACGTGGATCAGTGCTACAGGTCCTGTGTGGGCCCGATCCTGTGTGGGTCCGATCCTGTGTGGGTCAGCGCTCAGCAGTTCTGTGTGAGCCAGCGCCTTCAGGTCCTGCGTGGGCCCGGTCCTGTGTGGGCCCGATCTTGTGTGGGTCCGATCCTGTGTGGGTCACTGCGGGGTTAGTACCTATCGATCCTTCGTGGGTCCGACGACTTAGATGGTTCAGTGATCATCTTTATCGTCATCCGAAGAAGTATACCTGTGTGAGCTGAATCTTGTGTTTACTCTCCTTTGTGGATTGTGTTGAGCTATCCTGTGTGGATTTACTGTTTACTCTCCTTTGTGGATTGTGTTGTTCTATCCTGTTTGGGTATACGTTTGCTTTATTGTGTGGACTGGGTTGTGCTTTGGCTCAGATGTTGGAGCCGAACGGGAAATGATGACTTAGGTATATGTATGGGCATATACCTAAGCCATGTCAGATGTTACTTCATGAATGTATCTTTCCTTTGTGGATTATACTTTGTGGATTTCGGGAGACCTTCGGGGGTCTCGGGGTCTCTACTGAGTAGCTTATACTCACCCCTGCACGGGCTATGCCCGTACTACGTTGTGTTGGTTGCAGACGACGGACAGCGCTGATCGTGGTGGAGGTGTGCGGAGCAGGACGGTACCTGGAGGTGGACCACTGGGCGGGACGTACTCGGAGCGGTCAGGTGGAACTGAGGAGCAGTGGAGGCTATCTGTACCCACCCTTCAGGTGGGATTTCCAGAGGACGGCTCGACGCTGCAGTTTTCCCTTTCAGTTGCTGTTTTTCCTTTCAGTTGTACTTTACTGTTGGGCTTGTATTTCCGGCCCCTTTTACTTTCAGCACAGCTTGTACAGTTTTTACATAGTGTTTACTTTTCCGCTTGCTTACTCTATGGTGCTTGTTTACTTTTCAAAGGCAATGCCTTCCCTTTT
Source organism: Viscum album (assembly GCA_963277665.1). Classification (NCBI taxonomy): domain Eukaryota; kingdom Viridiplantae; phylum Streptophyta; class Magnoliopsida; order Santalales; family Viscaceae; genus Viscum; species Viscum album. The sequence goes on along the minus strand of OY728133.1, from coordinate 479,185,472 downwards.
GTTGGGATTTATGCCTTGGTGCTAGTCGTCAGCCCCTGGCCTATGGAAGGAGGGCTTGGGGTAGTCACGGCACGGGCCCCAAGGACGGGTCGTGACAAATTGGTATCAGAGGTGGTCGGTTCTACCGCAGACTCTGATCTTTCTTCTATGTGAAGCAATAGTGTTTAGCATATTGAGTGTGGTTATTAGTCCAGGGAGTCCAGTGTTGGTGCGGCGGCCGACATATCCATACACCAGGTCCCTGACTTCTGATTTCCGACTTAATGCACGAAAACATTGATTGCGTGTGTGTTTCAAGTTTTCTCTGTGATTACTTGTGTCAGCTCACCAGGTATACTGTTCTGACCGTGGCATACTTGTTTCCTTTTCAGGATGGCACGACGACAGCAGCCAGTTAGGGTTCCTAGAGTAGATCGCGACGACATCCCGCCGAGTGACGAGGCCTCGGTACAGGGCCCGTTGACAGTAGAGGCACCGGCGGTACCTTTACCCGTCGAGCCCCCGATGCTTCCAGCACTGGCAGCTGACGACGCACGACGCCTCGGAGCTCTGCACGAGTTCCAGCGCCAGCAACCACCCAGGTTCCATGGGGAGTCAGACCCCCAGGCAGCCGAGGACTGGCTGGAGGCGGTCGTCTGAGTTTTCAGGCTAGTGAGGACACCAACAGACCTCATGGTGATCCTCGCGGCGAGACTACTGCACTCAGCAGCAGGGCGATGGTGGAGCCTGATGCTCCAGGTACACAATGAGGCCTCCCTCATCTGGACAGACTTCGAGAGCCTCTTCCGCTCAGATTTCATCCCGGCCACCCTCAGTGCGGTGCGCATCCAGGAGCTTCTTCAGCTGCGGTAGGGCAGCTTGACAGTCGTCCAGTACGCGGCGAGGTTCACTGACCTATCTCGCTACTCAACCGACATGGTACGGGACCCCTTCTTCCGGGCCCGGACCTTCGAGCAGGGATTGAAACACGAGATCAGGGCATCACTGATCTCCCTCAGCATCCCGACCCAGGCAGGAGTGCTAGAGCGAGCCCTTCTGATCGAGAGCTTCCTGGCTGAGTCCGCAGCGAGACCTACCGCAGGGCGGCAGATAGCGGAGTCTTCGGCAGCAGGTAGCCGACGGATGAATCAGGGTTCCAGGAAGACCAGGCCTTCCGGCAAAGGACCTCGGGACACTGGCTCAGCGGTGGGGGGCACACAGCGCGGACCCAGCCTTATGAGAGGCAGACAGTGCGACGAGTGCGGCGGGCAGGGCCACATGGCTCGTGACTGCCCGACCCGTCGTACCGAGGGGCAGCAGACGGTGGAGGGACCACCCAGGCAGAGGCAGAGGGTCGGCCGTGGCGGTCCGCAGGGAGGAGGCGGACGAGGCAGAGGAGCTGGCCGAGCAGCAGGTGGTGGGCGACGCTTTGAGGCTCTGCCACCGCCACCACCAGGAGGCCCACCCCGACCGCAGGGAGCTGGCGGGCAGATACAGGCTCAGCTCCAGGCAGCGGAGGCCTACGACCATGGCGCGCCAGAGATGATTCGAGGTATGATCTGTGTCTATTCCACCCTTTCTGCAGTTCTGATAGACACAGGAGAGAGTCACTCTTTCATAGCCACTACCCTTGTTCGGAGCTCGGAGATTCTGACGGAGCCGTTGGCTCGATCCTTACGGATAGAGACTCCTACAGGAGAAGACTCGACGATTACCCACTGGTTCCGGCAGTGTGAGCTTACTCTAGGAGGCGAGAGCTTCGGCTGGGATCTTCTTGTAGTGGCGTCGAGGCCTTACGACGTCATCTTGGGCATGGATTGGTTATCTACGGTCCATGCTCAGATTGACTTCATTAGGCGCAAGGTGCAATGTGTGCGCACCGACGGGATCAGGTTCACCTTCACCGGCGAGAAGGGAGCCTTAGCAGCACAGGATGGACTCACGCAGAGGAGAGGTCATCCCATCACTCATCAGTTGGTTAGCCTCATCCTGGGAGCATTTGACGTGCGGAGTCCCAGTTTTCCTGCAGTGGTGGATCAGTACACAAACGTCTTTCCCGAAGACGTTCCAGGACTACCTCCTCGTAGAGAGGTAGAATTTTATATTGACCTGTACCTCGGGATAGCCCCGATATCCACTCCATCATATCGGATGGCCCCCGCTGAGCTTCGAGAGCTGCGGGTACAGTTGGAGGACTTGCAGGGAAAGGGGTTCATCCGACCCAGTGTTTCACCCTGGGCTTCCCCGATTTTGTTCGCCAAGAAGGCGGACGGGAGCTTGCGAATGTGTGTCGATTATCGTCGCCTGAACCAGGTGACAGTGAGGAAAAAGTATCCGCTACCCAGGATTGATGAACTCTTCGATCAGCTCAAGGGAGCACGGTGGTTCTCGAAGATAGACCTCAGGTCAGGCTATCGTCAGCTCAGAGTTCGAGACGAGGATGTGCAGAAGACGGCTTTCAGGTGTCGGTATGGCCACTATGAGTTCTTGGTTATGCCTTTCGGCGTGACCAACGATCCATCAGTGTTCATGAGCCTCATGAACAGGATCTTCCAGCCATACCTCGATCGATTTTTCGTAGTCTTCATCAACGATATCTTGGTGTACTCGACCACGGAGGAGGAGCACTCCTACCACTTGCGTGTTGTACTAGACACACTCCGAGAGCAACATCTTTATGGAAAGCTCACGAAGTGTCAGTTCTGGTTACGTGAGGTCCACTTCTTGGGGCACGTCATTTCGGAGGCGGGAGTTGCAGTGGATCCCGCGAAGATCGAGGAAGTGCTAGCTTGGGAGCCACCCAAGAGCGTGACAGAGGTGAGGAGTTTCTTGGGCCTAGCCGGATACTATCGGAGATTTGTGTAGGACTTCTCCAGAGTTGCGGCCCCACTCTCAGCGTTGACGAAGAAGGGGAAACCCTTCTTGTGGTCAGACAGATGTCAGTAGAGCTTCCAGGAGCTGAGGCAGAGGTTGACCAGCGCACCTATCTTGAGGTTGCCTGAGGAGGGAGTTGGATACGTAGTCTACTGCGATGCATCAGGGACCAGACTCGGGTGTGTCCTGATGCAGGAGCAGGCCGTGAATGCCTATGGATCACGACAGTTGAGGCCTCATGAGCAGAACTACGCTACCCATGACCTGAAGTTAGCAGCAGTGGTCTTCGCCCTGAAGACATGGCGGCACTATCTGATGGGCGAGCGCTTCACAGTCTTTTCTGACCACCAGAGTCTCAGGTACATCTTCTCTCAGAAGGACCTGAACCTGAGACAGCGGCGATGGCTCGAGTTCCTCCAGGACTATGACTTTGAGATAGTCTATACTCCTGGGAAGGGGAACGTGGTAGCCGATGCCCTCAGCAGGAGGACGGGCATCCAGCTACTTGAGGAGGCGACAGATCAGCTAGCCGCCTTGCAGATATCCTTCATGGATAGAGACGGAGCAGCCTTCCTTCAGTCTCTCACAGTCTCTCCTCCACTTCTACAGCGGTTCAGAGAGGCACAGCGTGGGGACGCTGACTGTGAGACACAGCGTGCACAGATATCCTCGGGACAGGCACCTGATGGTTTCTCCCTTGGAGCAGAGCACGACGTCCTTTTCAGAGGACGTACCCTAGTACCAGTCGCTTTACGAGAGGAGGTGCTGAGAGAGTTTCACACTTCTCCTTTGGTGGTACATCCTGGAGTGGCAAAGATGTACCAGGATCTCAAACGATAGCACTGGTGGTCGGGCATGAAGAAGGCTGTGGTAGATTTCGTTTCACGGTGCCTCACCTGCCAGTAGGTGAAGGCAGAGCATCAGGTACCAGCAGGCTTGGTACAGCCCTTGGAGGTCCCGGAGTGGAAGTGGGACGGGATATCTATGGACTTCGTGACTGGACTTCCACGCACTTCCAGAGGTCACGATTCCATTTGGGTGATTGTTGACCGACTCACCAAGTCAGCACACTTCTTACCCATTCGAGAGCAGGGCTCAGTGGAGAGCTTGGGGTGTCTCTACGTTCAGGATATTGTACGGCTTCACGGTGTGCCATCGACTATCGTCTCCGATCGGGACGCTCGCTTTACTTCCCGGCTTTGGAAGGGGTTGCAGGAGGCGTTCGGGACGCGGCTACGTATGAGCACCACCTTTCACCCACAGACGGATGGTCAGACGGAGAGGACCATTCAGACCCTCGAGGACATGCTCCGTGCATGTGTCCTCGACTTTGGTCGCAGATGGGAGGACCACCTACCCTTGGTGGAGTTCGCATACAACAACCGCTACCACTCCACCATCGGAATGGCACCCAACGAGGCGTTGTATGGCAGGCCTTGCAGATCTCCTTTGTGCTGGACAGACCCTGGGGAGTTAGCACTTGTGGGACCAGAGATGGTTCGGGCCACGACAGAGAAGGTCCAGGTCATCCAGGAGCGGATGAGGACAGCACAGAGCCGGCATAAGTCATATGCTGACAGGAGGCGGAGGCCACTAGAGTTCGAGGATGGCGACCATGTCTTCTTGTGTGTCTCACCTCGATGTGGTTTGCGGAGATTTGGTCGGGGCGGCAAGTTGTCTCCACGCTTCATCGGGCCTTTCCAGGTCCTCAGCAGGATTGGCGAAGTGTCTTATCGCCTGTCTCTTCCACCTCAGTTGCATCGGGTGCACGACGTCTTCCACGTATCCCAGCTGAGGAGATACGTGCACGACCCGACGCACATCATTGACTATGGGGATCTAGACGTGGATGATGGGGCGACTTTTGCGGAGGTCGCAGTGGAGATAGAGGATCGATAGGAGCGGGTCCTACGTGGGCGATCGATTCCACTTGTGCGCATCAGAGGGCAGCACGGGAACCTCCAGGAGAGCACTTGGGAGCGGGAGGATCATATGCGTGCTCAGTACCCACATTTGTTTCACTAGTTTTTGATGTATCTTTACGAGGACGTAAAGTCCTGAGGTGGGAGTAATGTAAAGACCTGTAAATTTCAAGGGAATTTTTTTTTTCTTAAATTTCTTTGGAATTTTACAAGAGTGCAGTTTCTGACGGCACCTGATTCCGAGGCTCGGTGTGCCCGGAATCATTTTCCGAAGTTTGGCTCGGGTGCGTTCAGTGAACGGACGAGTGGGTTTTTCTAACTTTTGAACCGGTGCCCGGAATCGAATTCTGAGGGCACCGATGAAATCGCAGCGCCGGTATTCGCTTAGAAACGCCTCTTCTGGAGTTTCATTTGCTCGGGTGTGGTTTTTAATTTTCGGGACTAAAGTTAAGAAATAAAATAATTTTGCGACAACTTTATTTTATTTCACTTAAGCCACTTGGAAGCCACTTAAAGGCGGCTTGAACTGAGTTAAACCGGATAGGATGCTATCCAGAAATATCCTACCCCCTTGGTAGGATATTTGTGAGGTGGGGTCCGCACGAGCCATGCCGTTTTTTTTCGCTAAGAAACGCACCCGCGAAAACCCGTCTTTATGAAAGTCAACTGATGCGTTTCTTAAAATCTTAACAGACCATTTAATTGGGCGGTTTATTTCATGAATTAAATGGGATGTTTCTTTCGTTGAATTAATTCAACGAATTAATTAAGTCGTTTCTTAACCAGTTTTCAAATTCGTTGGCGTAATAATAAAATAAGGCCAACGCACGACCTCTGGTTATTAGCGCATTGAGAAGATTTGAGAGGACCCTTGTATCTTCTTCTCCCTTGCGAAGAACGCGAAGAACATGAAGAACGCGAAGAACGCCGAACCCGGAAATCGACGACGCTCCCATCCGAGATGTTCTTCCCCGCCCCGATCTTTGATCACCAACCATTTGAGGTGAGTGATTTTGGGTTTCCTCTAAAGGTTCTTTTTGGTTTTAAACGAAACTCAGATTTAATTATTTATAATTTAAATCTTTTGTTCTTGGTCCGTTGAGCTCGCCGACTCAACGCCGGATTCCGCGACGACGCGACGCCTTCCCACGACGACGCGACGATCCCCCTCTTCCGCGACGAGCTTTTCCGCGAAGAACGCCCGCGCACGACGACCAACGAGGTAGGGATTTATTTTGGGAATTACCCCTTTTTAATTATTCCAGTAAGTGTTTATTTAAAAAGTTAAAGAACCGGTTTCAAACGAACAATTTTATTTTATTAAAATTGTTGGTTCATGTGTTGAACAAAATTCTCCCGTTTTTTTATCTCTAACACGGAGGGTGCGGGCCAAACGAAAACGGCCCGACGACCCTCCGTCGTTCTTCATTTTGTGTGGATTTGACGGGCGACGACGGAACGTGCCACAACGGATGTTTGACGATCCCGCAGTGAAGAACGAGTCCCGGGAGGAGCAATGGCGCAGACGGGAAGAGAATCGGACCACCGGAGCGATCCCGGTGGCCCGCAGAACTCGCCGGTGGCGCGGGTCGCCGGCCCGGCGGCGCCAGCAGCTGGGAGCGGCGGCGCCCCAGTGCACCGCCGGACAGGCCGCCGCGGCTGAAGCCGCGGTGGCGGCGGCACCTGCGGACCCGCGGCCGTGCGGGTTCGGTGCCCTCGGACGTGGCTGAAGCCGCGTCCATGACTCAGCGCGGCACCACCAGGCCGCGGGGGATGCGCCCCGCACGCCTCGGCCGTTCGGTCGGGCCGCGCCCTGGCCGGACCGGACCGGGTCGGACTGGATCGGGTCGACCCGGTTCGGCCGACTCCCGGGGGGGTCGAGCCGGGTCGGCCCGGGCCCGTACCCCCCGTCTTCGGACGGTTTTTGTTCAAAAGTCCGTATCTTGGGCTACGAGCCTCTAAACGACCTGCCGTCAGCGGCAACGCGATCCTTGGATCGAGACAGTCGTTTTGGTATATTGCACTCAAGGTTTCGGAATACTTTGAGTTCGGCCGGGTTGGTTCGTACACGAAACCAATCGGGCCCTCGGAGCGGAAACACTCATATCTTGAGCTACGGACGTCCGATTGACGTGCCGTCAGTTTTGTTGAGTTCCTCTTTGTGAGACGGATCTTTTTGCTTACTCCGCCTGAGGTTTGGACGCAGGTGGAGTATGGTCGGGTTGGTTTTGCCTTAAAAACCAACCGGGGCCCTGGGACGAAAAAGCCAATAACTCTCAGACCGGGCGTCTGATTGACGCGCCGTCTGCGACGTTGAGTTCCTGTTGACGATACGGAACTTTTGGATACATCAACTTCGGACTTTGTGTCAGATGATTTATCAGCCTCTCGGCTCGTGGAGCGGACCCTCCCGAACGAGCTTGCTGTGTGCGGGAACCCTAATGCTGGCTGCGACTGCTTCCTCGACAGCGACGATTGTGCAGAGATCCTTAGTGGACTGCGACGACTACGGCACTCAGCGATCCTATGTGGATCAGTGCTACAGGTCCTGTGTGGGCCCGATCCTGTGTGGGTCCGATCCTGTGTGGGTCAGCGCTCAGCGGTTCTGTGTGAGCCAGCGCCTTCAGGTCCGGCGTGGGCCCGGTCCTGTGTGGGCCCGATCCTGTGTGGGTCCGATCCTATGTGGGTCACTGCGGGGTTAGTACCTATCGATCCTTCGTGGGTCCGACAACTTAGATGGTTCAGTGATCATCTTTATCGTCATCCGAAGAAGTATACCTGTGTGAGATGAATCTTGTGTTTACTCTCCTTTGTGGATTGTGTTGAGCTATCCTGTGTGGATTTACTGTTTACTCTCCTTTGTGGATTATGTTGTTCTATCCTGTTTGGGTATACGTTTGCTTTCCTGTGTGGACTGGGTTGTTCTTGGGCTCATATGTTGGAGCCGAATGGGAATTGATGACTTAGGTATATGTATGGGCATATACCTAAGCCGTGTCAGATGTTACTTTGTGATTGTACCTTTCCTTTGTGGATTATCCTTTGTGGATTTCGGGATACCTTCAGGGGTCTCGGGGTCCCTACGAAGTAGCTTATACTCACCCCTGCACGGGCTATGCCCGCACTACGTTGTGTTGGTTGCAGACGACGGACAGCGCTGATCGTGGTGGAGGCGTGCGGAGCAGGACGGTACCTGGAGGTGGACCACTGGGAGGGACGTACTCGGAGCGGTCAGGTGGACCCGAGGAGCAGTGTAGGCTATCTGTACCCACCCTTCAGGTGGGATTTCCAGAGGACGACTCGACGCTGCAGTTTTCCCTTTCAGTTGCTGTTTTTCCTTTCAGTTGTACTTTACTGTTGGGCTTGTATTTCCGGCCCCTTTTACTTTCAGCACAGCTTGTACAGTTTTTACTTAGTGTTTACTTTCCCGCTTGCTTACTCTGTGGTGCTTGTTTACTTTTCAAAGGCAATGTCTTCCCTTTTGTTGGGATTTACGCCTTGGTGCTAGTCGCCAGCCCCTGGCCTATGGAAGGCGGGCTTGGGGTAGTCACGGCACGGGCCCTGAGGACGGGTCGTGACATAGATATTTAATTCAATGAAATGAGATTGAGTTATGATTTCCCATACAAGTTCGTAAGAATTTATCAATGAGATGATTATGTGTAGAAATAGTATATACACACAAAGTTTTGTGGAAATTACAACATAGATATTCCACACATAATCTTGGCATAATAAAAACAAGAAGTAGAGGTTTAACCCAAATAATTGAAAGTGGGTTAAGAAGTTCCCTTACAGAAATATGACAGCAGAACGGCGTCACTTTAAAATTACGAAACTGAGTTGATGAGAGAGAAAATGTTATCTCATCACTTGGACATAAAATTTACATAAATAAGGATATAGAAGAACATATCCCAACATAATATTATGTTAATTAAAAGACATAACAAAAGAAGTCTTTTAAAAAGAGGAGGGTGAAAGGCCCCCTTACCGAGTTGGGTAACTTTCGAAACGTACACCCCATTGAAGAAGGGTCATAAAATGAAGATGTAAATACCCATAAATGAAATTATACTACTCCAAGTGTATAATATTGGGCAGTACTTACCCTACTCAAAGGAAATAGTGGAAACCTCGCATAAATGTCACGGGAATAAAAGTGAGATGAAAAATCCCTTACGAAAACTCGGCAGCCTAACGACGCCACTTAAAACTTCTAAAAATGGATTTATGATATCAAATAGTGTATCTCATAATATGAACATAAAAATTACAGTATTAGTAATATAAAATAACATCCCCAAACATAAGAAATATGATCTTAAAAGAAATGACATAAAAGAGAGTACTTAAAAAAGAAAGAGAGGGGTAGGATCCCTTACGAAAATTCGGCAGCCTAACGGTGCCAATCAAAACATCCAAAATGGATTAAAGAGAGAAAATAGGGTCTCTCATCATATGAAAATAAAAATTACCGTAAGATTAATATAATAGAACATCCCAATCATAATAAAGATGAGCTTAAAAGGAATGACATAAAAGAGTGTACTTAAAAACAAACAGAGGGGTAAGATCCCTTACCTCGTGTCCGATGTGACTCGGTCGTTCTTTAATCTCCGGAATAATAAAATTTGTTCAATTTATAATTGCTTAATTACCTCTTTTAGATATTAATATTCAGTTAATATCACATATTATATTGTTATAATAATTGGTTAATAATGTGAGTTCATATCAGACGTTTTTGTCGATGTTTGGTACATGAGTCAAAAAAGAACTTGTTTGAAAAGTATTGTCCATGTAGTTATAAGTAAATCATCTCAAGAATAGTATTAATGATTTAAATATAATATATATCCAGTAAATATTCATTTTATACTACTCCATAACATTTGGAGATAAAAAGAAATGAAATGCACCGTTCATGGAGACGGTAGGTCGTACGTACGCATTAACGCTACTTTCATTTCTTTGCCATATTAATGGAATTAAAAATAATTGAGAGATATATATATTATAATTACAGTATTTTATATATGTTATATAGGTCACATATGTTTATTAATTTCATTCTTTATACATTCCATGTATTGCATGAACGAGTCACGTCACTTGAGGGGGCGGTAGTCTACACTTCCTCGTATGAAATTATCGCATTTGCACAACATGAAAAGCATAAAGGAATGTTTTAAATATAAAATTAATAAGAATATAGAAAACATAAATACCATATGTATATATATATATATATATATATAATATAGTGACATCATAATGGCCACCATGAAAGGTGTTAAGAGAATATTGAACAATCATCGTTTCGTGAGGCATAAATTCTCCATCCACAGAAACAGTATGTTCTTTAACCATTAGACAAAGGTGTGTGTAAGTGTAGCTCTAATCCTTCACATAAAAACATCCTAGTATATTTAAGATACTGTTGTTGTTACAAAATAATGGAATAAAAAGAGTTTAGAGGGTTGGAGAGGAAAAATAAAACAAAAGAACAGAAGGGAAGACATTACCTTTAAATCGGGTAACTCTTTGTGATTTGAGCTCATAGGATTCCTTGGAAAGGATTATGCCCAAATGTGAGGCTTCAATGATGAAGAGAGGGATGTGGAGAGATAAAATGGGTAGGGTTTGGCCCATCCAAAGGCTTGAGAGGTGTGGGTAAGGTGGTAGAGGTGGGGGCCTTTTATAAGAGGAGAGGAGGGGCACTCTTGGAAAGTTATAAAAGGTTACTTTATTATAAAATGTTTTTTTCGGATTTTAAAGGTCCAAAAATTATATATTTTGAGGATAAGGTGATAGGGTTCTAAATACACCCATCCAATAGGTTTTTGACATTTGTAGGTCTTAGATTTTACATTATCTTTTCATTTTATTTAAATCGTTAAATAATGAGGTAATCGATGCATCATCATGGTGCCATAAATAATTTAATTTATTTAATTTATAAAAATTATAAAACAAATATCATGATGTAGTAAATCTTTTTATCTTTTTAATGAATATTTATAGTAAAAAATATGACTTTTATAACCCCATTTAAAAATTGATTTATTAAAACAACTCAGGTCTGTGACATTTTTATTTTAACTTTAAATAAAAGGTTATTTATGTCATTTTCCTACCAAAGTGGCTCCATGGGGTCCCCAAGTTGGACCATGGATTTTCTTGGTTGGAAATGACACATCCAATGAGGGTAGGACATGTTTCTAGGTCATTTCATATTATTAAAACATTATTTTTACATTAAACTATACTAATTACCTCTAATCGCGATTAAAAACTTATAAGTTACTATTCACCAAAATATTATTTTAATCCCATTGAACCACATTTTACTTCCTATTTACAACCATTTATGTCAGATTTTTGAAATTCAAGACACAAAGGTGGTAAAATTTCATTTGAACAAAAAATCAGTTTTTTAAGTACCACTTAATTGTTTCACTATTCATCAAAAATTGAAGTTTTTCAAAAAAATTCCAAAAATTTACCCTAAGATATATTCGATATTATGAATTAAAAAATGATGCCTATTTTACAAAATTCATAACATATAAGTTTCATTAATTAATTTAATAATTAATTCCCGATGTCAAAACAAATAGCGTGTTTTTATGAAACAAAAAGTATCAAAAGATTGACACTAGTTTAAGTCTAATCTCAAAGTAAAATTAATTCCAATGACCACTATTGGATTAAATGGTAAAAATATATTCTAATTTAACTTTAAAACCAATTCAAAAGATAATCTAATCATATAAAAAATTTAGATTAAAAAGAGGTTTTGAATTAAAATACAACATTTTTCACTATTCATTAAAAAATGAACATTATCGGAAAAATACCAAAAATTTACACAAAGTAAATTTTGATGTCCAGATTATAAAGAATTATTTTATTTTATAAAATAAAACATATAAAATTTTCAAAAGTATATTTAAAAAGGGTTCTCTATCAAAAGGTGGTTAATCGACCTTTTAAATAATATTAGAAGATTTATGCTTAAAATTGGATTCATTTTCATTTTACGTCTCAAACATTTATTGGATAAAAGTAAAAATATTTGACAAACATATATAATCATTTTGTAGTTAGATCCATTATTTCCCTCCATTACAATGGCTAGGCGTTAACTACCATTTAAAATAATATTATTTTATTACTAATGTGTAACGTAAGCTTTCAAAGAAACTCTTTATTGCGTATCGGGTATGTTATCGAACATAGAAACCCCTTTAAAGTAAAATTAACATTTTATTCACAAATAGGGATAAATATAAAAAAATGTCATATTCTTTATTTACCTAGGGTTTTACAATATAATTTTGTTTTTCTTAGTGTGATATATCATAATTATAAATTAAGTACAATAATAAGTAATAGATTACCTAATATGAATAAAATATTTTCCTTTAAGTACGCTTGTTTTAATTGGTTTAATTAATGATGATCACTAATTGATCATACCACTAACAGGATCTTCAATTTTTCATACCTTAAGTTTAATGATATCATAGAAAAAATATTTATCTGTTAAATCCATTCTCATGACTAGTCGTGTATAGTGGTTATTAAAATAAAATAGAAATTAATCATTGTATAGAGGTGGTATTCCACACATATTCATGGTTGATAATTTTGTTTTCCATAAAATGGGACAAATATATAATATGATTCAAAATTTAATAATATAAATTATGTTATAAAAATTAAAATTATTTTTTAAATTAAATATTATGACCATATTTTTAAAGTGGTTAAGGAAAAAAAAACTTGATGATTTGTGGAGGCAGTAGTTCTCACAACACATAGTTAAAAGTTTCATTTTTCTTAATAGAAAAGGGAAAGGTGGTTAATTATTGTACCATAATTATAATAACATCTCGTTATAATAATTATACTGATTTTATTATTTTGATATGGTGAAATTGAATTTTAGGAAGAAGAAATGCACATAAATAAATAGAATAGAGAATGAGAGGTTATGAACTAATACCTCACTTCTTTGATTATCTCCTTTGAAAAAGGAGTTAATCTCTTGAGGGATATTATTTGGGTAATTATAAACCTATTTAAGAAGTATAAGAGTGTTAATAATAGGTTTGGTTATATTTTATCTTAATTAGTGGGTTTTTGTGTGAGGGAGAGTGCGGAGAGGAGTGCCCCTTTTATAAGTGAAAATGGATGGTGTTTTTGTAAATGCACAAAACTTTTAAATAATGGGAAGTCACTCTCAAGGAAAGTGGATAAAAACTGAGAAATAATCAAGATTAGAATAGATAATTTTGATACACACCTCAACCAATCATTAAAAAACATTATTTTAACATGTTTATCCCTTTACCTCTTAGGTTACTAATTTTTACCATTTTTTTCACCACATTAACTAGTTTTACCTAGGTAATTTATCCTTTATGCCAAAAAATGGTAATTATTATATAATTTGGACATATTTATTTCAAATTAAAAATCTATTTAATAATATTAAATGTATAAAAGTTATAAATATTAATTTTAAAATAATAAATGTATTAAGTATTAAATTATTTTTTGAAAAATATATATTAAGTTCAAAAATGATAAATATGGGTTTATAAATTGAGACCAAATTTTTATAAAAATTATAAATACACTTATAAAAGATATTTTTTTTCTTATAAAAAGGTTTCATAAATTTATAATTCTTACTTATATACTAATAATGACATAACATTCATGTTATTTTTAAATATGATATTTTATACTATTCACTTAAAAATAAAGCTTTTTAGAAAACAAATCCCAAATATTCATGAAAAGAAAATTATTAAATTTAAAATAAGAAAAATTGTTTAGTTTCATCTAATTCATATTATAATATTTATAAATTAAATCTTTAAATGAAAATATAAAATATAAATAAAAACTACTTTTATTAAGAAAATGGCCTTTTTAAACATTAAGTGTCCTTAATACTATTTCAACTCAATTTCTAATTTTAAATATGTTAATATATTAGTTCATATATAATAATATTTTAAAATTTTCAATTTAATCAATTAGGATAAAATGTACAATTCTTAGCAAAATTTGTCTTGGAAAAAATATTACTTTCATACTAAATACGCTTTAACAAATACCAATAAAATTAATTATTTATATTCTAAAATTTAATTTTACAAATACATTTATATTAAAATAATTATTTTAATTTTATATATATATCATATCATATTTTAATAATATTATTAATCTTTATACATAATTCAGGAATATATATATTTTAATAACATATTTTTATTCCATCATCGGTTATATTATTTTAAATTACTACTTAATAATACACAACTTTAGTATACTTATTAAATATAAGACCAACAATAATATTTTCAACGAACATATTTGAAATGGACATATTTTCAACAACCATATTTTGAATGACCAAATATCATTCCAATATATATATATATATACCTAAATCATTTATTTATTCCACTATTACTTCAAAAGTCATAGTTATTATTTAATATTATAGAATTTTCATTATGGTATCTATATTCATGGTGACCTTCCTCATTATATGTTTTGTTTAGATATTGGTGATCCTCAAGGTTCAATATGATCCAAGGGATTTCATAATTGATAATATTTTATTCTTTTCTATTTATTATACCATATTGATTTATACAGTTTTAATGGATGTACTTTATCTTTGGTAAGTAATAATTTATGTTGCACAATACTTGGTTTTCTGTGATTTTATTGTGATATTCTACTTATGAATGAATAAAGTGTTTCTAGTTTAATTCATAACATGTATTCCTCATTTCATAATCAATTTTGTTTACTTTAAACAAATAGAAGAAAAAATATAATTATAAACATATGGTTTATAAAAAGAATATGCTTCCTAAAATCATGGGGAATTACATTCCCCCCCCCCCACCAAATAAATTATGTCCTCAAAATTTTAGTTACCACAAATAAAATGGAAGTAGTTAAGGGAATATGAATTATATTGATGACTCATTATATAATTTAATGATAGATATAAACCTTACAAAATTTAGAGACATATCACTTTCTTCAAAATAAGATTATACATAATATTGAGTTTTTCTCCAATTATTGGGGCTAAGAGTCTATCGTTATTTGGTATTTAGACCCACATTATATAATTTTTTCTAGATAGTGTTTAATATTATCATTTAATTTCTAGAATATGATAGGTTAATATGAAATTTGTTTTCCTTACTCAATATTATTTTTCCTCTAGGTGTAGGTAAATAATCCATTACTAAAATCATATAAATTTATTTAATGGAAGGATTATAAGATTTACATAGGGAACATTCCTAATAAACAAAAAACTTGAAATAAAATAATCACACCACTAAAATATTTTTTTAATGATCAAATCATTGGGGTGGTGATTTAATGATCTTATAAAAATTATTAGATATACTAGAGTTCCATGAGTTAAATTCCAACAAGATGTATACAAAACTATATTGGAGGGTATGTGTACCTTAAATATCAGGTTCCTATTCAAGAGTAGTGCTTATATAGGAATTCCTTTTTCTTATTGGTCTTATAGGTTGGTGATGCTCATCATCTTGGTTAGTCCTTGGATTAGGCCATTGACTTGGATAATTCCCAAGTTCCACACACATAATATATTAAATTATTAATTGTATATTAGGATGAACTTTATTTTTTCAATCACCTAAACTAAAATATTTATTTTTCCTCAATAGTTTGACACTTGATGGACTCCTTTACTATAGATAAAATATAATTGAGTTACTTTAATACATTCCCTTGGGTTTCACTTTCCATATTTTCAACATGAATTAAATATAAAAATGTTTCTTTCATAATCTTAATTATTTAATCTTTCAGGACACTCCATCATTCCTTTATTTTGTGTCTTTATAAACTTAACTAAGTTCTCATTATTAATCATATTTCATGATATCTATTTTGGAATAATATTAATTTTTCTCACTCCAACTCCCGTTATGATGGGTTTTTCAATGATTTAATATCTTCATTGTCCCTTTTACCCATGGTTCCTTTTTGTTCTATTCATTTCTAAAATCAAAAGGTTTGACATGAGTGAAAAAACATTAACAATATGAGGGAATTATCATAATAAATAATATAAAATGAATTCAAAATTAAAATATTTTACCCTTATCATAATTTTAGACCATAATTTCTTTATTTCAACCTATATCAATATTAGTTTTAGCAATGCCAGTTTAAGTTGGGTTATATTATACTTTTCAAAATAATCCCTTAAATTAACTCAAAAATCATTCCATCATAGCGGTTAGTATAGAGCATGTGATCAAACAAAGAAAATACCATAGAAGTTTCAAACAAGGTGTGCAGTTAGGAATAATTTTTTACACATATTGATGATTAATTTAATGCCTAATCCATCCATGTTGAGGTTATTAACCCTAGGTACATCTATTATAAAACTTTCATCAACTTATAGTATTTATACATGGATGTATTGTTAGTAAAACCACCTACAAAAGACTATCAATATTTCAGGATATCATCCTATACTTAGACTCATCTCTAGGGTTTTCACAAAGGTTATCTAACCTTAATAAAAAATGTAACTAGACTAATATAAAAAAATAACTAAACCCTACTCAGATACCAGCTATGATGAACCAAACTAAACAGAAATTAAATAGTAGAATTATCACATGATTTAGATAATAAATCTCACTAATAGTTTCACAGCCTAGATAATTAAAGTTTTAGTGTCTTGTAGATTAGTTATATAAATATATTGTTTTATAACACTTGGAAATATTTATCCATAATCGACACATACTATAATCCCTTCTAGACTTATCATAAGTTATACTTGTCTTCATAACATGTGGAAGGGAAACAAGAGATAGGGGTGATCTCAAACACTCACTAAGGGAAATCCTATCAACAATTCATCAAGTGTTAGA
This sequence comes from Viscum album, assembly GCA_963277665.1. NCBI lineage: Eukaryota > Viridiplantae > Streptophyta > Magnoliopsida > Santalales > Viscaceae > Viscum > Viscum album. The sequence continues at coordinate 479,168,716 of OY728133.1, read as the reverse complement.
TCATAACTATATGAGAAAAATGATCATGGGAGACATATCTTATTAAAATAACATGTAACAATAATAATTTTCAAAATTCATGATGGAAGGGAATGAAATCTAAAACGAACAACATATACCATAGAAAAATTCTATGGAAACATCATATAAGCAATGATTTCTATGGAGAATAATATAAGAATATAACATATAATTATGGAAAAGTCATAATAATAGGTATTCATAACATAATGAACATATCTAGACTAATTTATTTTACATTTATTATTGTGGATATAGATAACTACATTGAGTTCATGCTCATTCTTGTGAACATTAATAAGGTGTAAGATCTTGAACTTCTAATGAGGTGTGTTTTTGTTTAAATTTTGGTTCAACTCCATTTGAATTGGTTAATAAAATTATTCACATGATTAGGGAAGGTATGAGGGGTTTATGGGGTTTTAGAACATGAAAAGTGGGAAAAGGGGCCATCCAATGCATGGCGCATGGGTGGGACATGGTTAGTATTAACCATGCACTAGAACAGTGTGCTCTGTAGAAGTCAGTGCATGGTTTGAAAACCATGTAAGGGGATCCTATAAAATAGGTGTCCTTGGATAGAGACAATTGAATGTCCTTTGTATGGTTTTCTAAATCAAGTGGTCTCCCTAGAAAACTATTTGACTCATGCCTCTCTTAGACAATGTAGGTTGAACGGTTAAAACATGGTTTGGAAAATTGTGCTGCTAAACTGTGTGCCTCTCTAAAATTAGGAAAATTATAGTTTTCCCCACTCGAACATTATATGATTTACACCTAATTTTCACATGATTTCCACCCCAAATCCTCCCCAAAAATCTTAGGGTACAAACTAGGATATTTACACTCTCCCAAGGATCAATTTCTTTTGATTCTTAGGTGTTTGGAGTACCGTTTAGTGGGAATCAAATCTTTGGGTAAGTATATAACTCTATTTCCTTCTATTTTTAAGTAGAATCACTGTGGGATATTTTCTATTCTTTTGAATCTCAAAAACCCTAATATTTATAAGGGATTCATATTTTTAGTCTCAGGGGTTTTTTTAGCTAAAATTAAGGGCCAAAGTGGGGAAATTTGTTTTTTTTGAGCTTGAGGTAGGTTTTCTATAATCTTTATCCCATAATCTTGATGTTACTCTCATGTATGTGATTGTAAAAACACACTTCCTTGTTGTGTTTTTGTTTCTTTAACTAAAAAAATAAAATTGAGCCTCAAATTGATGTGTGACATCCTTAATGGACTCTATTGGGTCTATTGATGATTATAAGACAGGTCCTAAGGCCACCCATGAGTTGTTTTAACTGTTGAAAATTGTGAAACAACTTATTAATTTAAAAATTGGAGGGTTTGTGACATTAAACCAGGTTTAAATGTTGTTCAGTATATTATCATAGTATAAGGGGTTATTTGGTTTACCTTGGAAAATATAATGGGCTTTGAGATGATTATGGGTAAAGGTGATAAATGGTTGAAGGAGAATTCTTGTGTTGTTAAACAGGTTAATATAATGTCTAATAGTTATGGTTATGAATAAATGATAAGTTTAACTAGTTAAGGAAATTGAACTAAGTGTGTTGAATACAATAAACCATGAAAATGATGTTAATAGAAGAGGTGTGACCTTGTTTTTATTATTCAATAGAAATTTCATTGATGATTATCCTTAAAAAATGTAAATTTATGGTATGGTTTGATGTCAGATTGAGGATATTAATACATGGGGTGGGAAATAGTTATTCTCTAGGCACCACCGATGTATTTCATGGTATATTCCAAACTAATTTTATAGGCCCCATTTATGCATTTTATGGTCTGGATGTTGGAATTATGCTTCAAGATCCCACTGTTAGATATGGTTAGGATGCTAGACTGAAACTCCATGAACCTATGGTTGGACATGGTTTGGGTACCTGGACTTAGGATCCATGGTATAATGAATTATATGTAATTTATTAATGAATTCACTTATTACATAAAGTGTTTAACCCCTCATGGGGAATTGTTCAAACATCCAACATGGGTCAAAGCAGGTTTGGTGAGATGGGTGTTATTGAGGAATCTAGGAGACCATAAGGCTAATTGACCTCTATTAAATTATGAAAAAAAATTATACATTACTTTACTATTATTAATTTATAATTATATGTATACTATTATTATACTAGATATTTCTTTAGACATTGTTGGTGGTGTCCTACTCAGTTGTAATCACACCATGCTCGGGCTGTCATTAGTACCCAGTCATATTCCATGGTTGTAGGTCAGGATAAGAGAAAAGGACCTATGATAGATGGTTAGGTAGGTATTTTTGGATGGATCAGGGATAAAGGGATTTAACTGATGTCAGGACCCATTTTTATGGATTTTCAATGTGTATTTATTTTTGATTTTCTTTTGACACATGAAACTAGTTGGAAATAAAATGCTTATTATATTTGGTTTCGGGAATTTACCTAGTTTTTTTAATTGATTACATGATTCAGGGTTATTGATTATTAATACATTGGTTATTATTTATTTTCATTTTTTGTATTTTCTTACTCTGTTAAAGAGGGTATAGTCTCCTCACATACCTCATTATACCCTCACAGCTAGTCAAAAACCTGTGTTGTGTGGGGAGATGCACCTAAGGTCATGTGGTGCACTAGCATCAGGCACTCGTTTAGTTTCATCCAAGATAGGAAGTTACAAAGTATTATTAGAGAATTTTATTTTCTATTATCTTACTATTTTGTAAATGTGTACATGATACTAGGATATGTCGGACCTTGTAAATGATCTCATGCATGGGATTTTCTAACTCATGTTTGGTAGAAAACCAATGTTCCTGGGTGGAATTGTTGTTCTTGATGTTCGCCTGATACTGTTGGATTTTATTTCACATTGGATGATACACATTTGTGGTGATGTTATTGATTTCTGATATTTAATGCATTGGTCAATAAGGAATGATATAGTATGTTCATGCATCATTTTAAGAACTCAAAGATTTATAAGACATGAATCATATTAGGTACACATGGGAAAGCATGTTATGGTTGGGTGATGGGAAATGAATTTTTTTCTATATGATATTTTAAGGAAATAAGTGCATAATAAAGAATTCTAAATTTATTTAAAATTGAAAATAATTAAATTGAAATGGTTAAAATGATGTTAAATGAGAAATTTGTAAATTTTAAGTTTTATATTACCTTAAGTTAGACATGTCTCGGGATAGGGATGGTTGAGGATAGTTATGGTGTTGCAGTTATGGTTGTATAGATAGTGTACATAGAGTGACTTTTCTATGACTAGTTTTGATCCATATTTTTTCTAACCATAGAAAATATATGTTATGTGCCTTGATATTTTTGTTTTGAATTTTGTAGATATGCCACCATGGTAATGAATTCCAATAGGGAAGTAAGGGGACAATGCTGAGAATGTGATTTTGGTAGTGGGACCAGATCCCCTGTTTGTTCTGATGGACAGGGTGGAAGATAAGTTCCGTGAAAACTTAAATACTTTTAGGAAATTCATGGAATGGATTCCAAGTCAGGTTTTTATGTTTTTGTTTGATGTAAAGAGATGGTTTCATCTATATCAACCTATAATGTTCACCGGATAGGGTTCACCTAAGGTAGTTGTTTTCTAGATTGAGTTGATCCATATGATTCTCAATCACTTAGAGGCTCTTATAGAGAAGAAGTTCAAGTTATGATTTTATATGTTTCGAGTAATAAAACATTTATAGTGGGATATTCTGGATCATGATGAGAAGTTGTAGGGAATGGTATGGAATGATTTCCAGGAGAAGTTCCTAAAAAACAATTATCCAAAAACCTTGAGAAAAGAGAAAGTTTTGGATTTTATGTGATTGACCCAGGGGGTATGTTTGTGATGGATTATGTTGGATGCTTCAATAACTCATAATTTTGTTTCTCCAATATTGATAGGACATGATAAAAATATGGAAAGATTATTTTAGGATGGACTTAGATGTGAGATCAAGTCCCAAGTGAATGTCATTCACTTGAAGTGGATGGATTAGGTAGTAAATCAATATCTCATTAATGAGGAGACCCTGAATGAGGCTTCTAGTGGTGGAAAAAAAGTAGTTAGGTAATTAAGTGGTGTGTCTTATGATATTAGGAAGCATCGTTATGAGATCCTTCACTAGGGAGATGTCAGAAAAAATAGATAAGGGAGAGGATCGACCTCCCATGGTCATGACCAAGTGTTCTGCAATTAGTGTGGAAGGTTGGGTCACATGTGTGGTTAGTTCCCCCAACCACCAGTATATTTCTGATCTTGTGGAATAATGGGACGCATAAAATAATTCTGTGGGAACCCTCGATATATGGGAAATGATGTGGGATGTAGGCGGATATAAAGCACCAATAGGGGATCTCTACCCCGTATCAGTTCAACATTTAGAGTTTGACTGGTTGTACTGATCAGGGTGAAGGATGATTTTCTCCATGAAAAAGGATTCCATATTAATAGAGTGGTAAAACACATGGGTATTAGAAAATAACACAAGGTAGAGGGACAATCCAACAATATGTAGTTCATCCTATACCCATTGGTGGTGAGGATGGGTCATTAATTTTCAGAGGTATGATACTTATATCTTCCATTCTTTATAGTACTTTATTTGATATATTATCCTCTCATTACTTTCATTATACTTGACTTATGAATGTATTAGACCTGATGATGGAATATTTTTTGGGAATTATGTTGATCGATATGATGTCAGTGGTGTGAATGGAGGGTATCTGATGCTGCAAGGAGTGTTTCCTTGAGATTGGTGGGTACTACCTCCTTTGGAACTCGTTCATACTTAAGATGTTATGTTTTTACCTAATACTAGTAATGGATTGGTTGTCTTTTAATCAATATCACATTGACTGTTACCCTATGAGAGTGACATTCACATCTCTTGAGAGTGATATTCATGTTCACCATAGAGAGTGGGATGTAAAAATCATCCATGCATGTCTAATTTATTAGTGGTTGAGTGAACTCATATCCCATGTGGTGAGTCTTGTTCTTAATGAGGGAGGAGTAAGTCATGATGTCTTACATCCTATAGTGGATCAGTTTTTCAGACTTGTTTCCTGGGGAGTATTTAGGTTTTCCACCTAAGAGGGAGATTGGGTTTATTATTGAGATGGTTATAGGGGATGATCTAGTTTCTATTCTATTTTATATAATGGCACTAGAATAGCTTCAAGAGATTAAGATTAAGTTGGAGGATTTAGAGAATAAAGGGTTTATCTTTCATAGTAAGATAACTTTGGATTCTCGGGTTTTGTTTTCTAAGAAGGATGGAAGAACATTATAGTAGTTTCAATATTATTCATTTATACTTTTTTTTACAATATTATCAAATCGGATATTGGTTTATACACCCTTAGTGGTGGCCTACAAATTTTTAATCACATCATGATCGATCCACCATTGGTGCTCAAGTAGATTTTATGTTTTTAGTTCAGGTTAAGGGAAAAGGCCATATGATAGATTGATGGGTTAAAATTTTGATATGGATCATGGATGAGGGGACTGGAATGATTTTGGGACCCTTTCAGGGATTTTCAGTGTGCCTTCATTTAGGGTTTCCTTTTGACACATTAAACTAGTAAGACATGACATGTTTACTGATTTGATGTGAGGATTTACCTAGTTTTGGGAATCGACATTATGATACATGGTTATTAATTATTACTATTTTGGTTATTATTTATTTTTATTTACACTACTATATTACTTTGGTATAGAGGTTATAGTATCCCCACATACCTCATTAGACACTCACTACTAGTCAACATCTTTTTTAGTATTGGAAGTCACACCTAAGTTCATGTGTCGCACCGAATTGGGGCAATATTTTAGTGGCATCTGGGTTGGTATGTTACATAAACAATTTATTCCATGATCGTTCCTATGAACATATCTTATTCAATCATGTTCATGATTAATCTTGTGAACATAGTTAACTATATCATGTTCATTCTTAATATTTTGAACATAGCTAAGTTATATTATGTTTTCTTTCAATATCATTACCTCATGGTGTATAAAAACATAACCAATGCATTGGAGGGTGATATAGTACCCACCCTTTATCAATTATATATATGTGTTCCATATGATTATAATAATTCAATATATTTTGAAAACAAATGGGAAATAAACTTTATTTCATTCACCACATCATAAATAATCCATGTAAAATAAAAATGGTTTTCATGACACATCAATGTGGTTTCATTGAAATTGACCTCAAACATGTAAACAATTGATTCCAAAAATTTTATCACCATAATAGATTATTTAATAAGAAAAAATATAACTTGATGTATCAAAAATAATTTCCAAATAAATAAATAATTTAGATATAAATAGTTAAATGGTGGTGACATTGTAAAATAGTTTTTATAAAATTATTTTATCTTTTGATTAAAATAAGAAGTTATGGTCACTTTAAATGGTATTTTTTTTTAAAGATAAATTAATTTTCTTTATGAAAATTGAAATTTAAAAAATAATTTTCAATAATATATCATTGAAAAGACATAAAATTAATCAAAAAAGAATTTTGAGTGGGAGATAAAACCTTTGATTTTGAAAAATGGAAAAACCTTTTGAACATTTTGAAATAACCTTGTTGAAAACCCACATCATAAAAATAGTAACCAAAACATCCTTTTAAAAAGAAGATAATGGAAATATGAATATGAAATGAGATAAAAAATAATAATGTTTATAGTTATAAAGGATAACATTTCCAAGAATAAAAATTATAGACATGGAGAAAAATCCATTAAAAGAGATTGGAATTATTCTTAATATAGTAACATTTTTTATGAAACAATAGATTCACCATAAAAGAAGTCTTTAGTGTGAAATATGATTTCTAAAAAAATAAGTTTCAAATACAACATAACAAAATCATATGTTCTATTAGGTCAATATTGAAATATAATAGTCAAATAACAGTGATTATGAGCCAAGTAAAGGACCTAAGTCATGAAAACCCATTACAAACATGGTGTACTTTGAATCAAAATTCATTTGAATATAGAAAATGGTAAGTATCTTAAAACAACATGAATTCAATTAATTTAGTGAAATAAATTCATTAGGAATCAAACATTACATATCAAAGATATCATGGTGCACAAAAGAAATAATGTCTTAAGATATTATATTTGAGACAAAGAAACACTGACCTTTATTTCTGCATAGTCAAATACACTTTAAAATACTATAAAACAAGAATAAATATCATAGTATAAGTTTTAAAAACTATATTCATGCCTAAAAATATTTATAATTTTCATTTATAATCATTACCTACATGTATTTTAGTAATTTGTTTCTTATTTTCCCACATTGGATGTTTATAGTGTTGACCATTTGTACTAGTTTCAAAGGAGTAGTGTCAATATTCCATCTTCTGCAAAATTTAATCATTAAAGTTTTATTAATTTTATTTTAATTATTAACTTATAATTATTTATGAATTTTTAATTTCCCTTGATTAGTGTTTCACTCTTTATCCTTGAATATGAAAACAACAAAAAAGAAGGCTTCGGTGATTTTCTTAACCAATGAAATATGTTTTCTCAAATATTGAGTTAAATATAGATATTTATTTTACAAAACTAAAATTAATAATTATTTAAATATTTATATTATATAATATCATTAATTATTCTTATATAATCATCCATGATATAATTCCATAACATTGTTCCAGTAGTTCGTCAAACTGACACAAAGAAGAACATATCATGATTAAGGATGATTATAAGGAAATTTAGTTGTGATATAATTACACTAGTATAAGAGTGAAATAATTTATTGTTTATTAGTGCGATATATCATAATTACAAATTATTTACAAGAATAATTAATGGATTTCTTAATATGAATAAAATATTTTTCTCTTAGTATTCTTGTTTTAAACAATTGATTTAATGATGATCATTTGTTGACTATATCATTAATAATTTACCAAATTTTCCATAACAAAAACTTAATGATATAATAAAAATGATATTTATCTATTAAACCCATTCTTATAACCATCTATGTATAGTGGTGAGGAAATGAAAAAGGAAATCAATCGTTCTATGGAGGCGGTAGTCCATAGTTATACATAGTTGATAATTTCATTTTCCATAGAATGGGAGAAATTTATAATATTATTTATCATTTCAAAACCCAAAATATGTTATAAATATCATATTTATTTATTACATTCAAAATTATTAACATCATTGTAAATTGGTTAAGTAAAATGATACATGACGCTTTGTGGATGTGGTAGTCCACACAATGCATGGTTAACGGTTTCATTTTTCATAATAGAAAAGAGAAAGGTGGTTAATGAATCTATCATTGTTATAATAACATACCATTATAATACTTATATTGATGATATCATTCTTATATGTAGAATTGAAATTTTAGTAAGAATAAATGAACATAAAGAAATAGAAAAGAGAAATAGAGGTTATGAACTCATACCTCACTTCTTAGATTATCTCCTTTGAAAAGGGAGTTAATCACTTGAGGGGTGGTTTTTTATAATATCATAACATATTTAATGTGACTAGGAGTTTTGAAAATATTTTTGAGAATATTTTTCTGAACATAGGGGGCTTAGGGTAAGTGAGGATATGAGTTCCCCTTTTATAAGTGAGAATAGTTTTCATTTTTGTAAATTCCCAAAACATTTATATAATGGGAAGTCACTCTCAAGGTAAGTAGATTAAAAATTGAGAAGTAGTGTATATGAGAAGATATAAATTCTATAAAAAAATCAATCACTCAATTAAAAATATTTTTCTAACATGTTTATCTCTTTACCTCTGAGGTCATTCATTTAACCATTTTGTTTTTACCATGGTAACTAGTTTTTACCTAGGTAATTTATCTTTTATGACCAAAAATAAAATATAATTTATTATATAATTTGGACCTAATGATAAAATTTTTAATTAAATTTAATAATTTTAAATTTCTAGATGTGATAAAAATTAATTTTAAAATAAAAAATCTATAATGTATTAATAACAAATTTTTTGAGAAATATAACTTAAGTTATAAAAGGATTATTTTGGGTATATAAATTCAAAAAAATTAAATTATAAATAATATTATAAAATTATTATTTGGACTAAAAAGGATTCATTAATTTAAAATTCTTAGTTATATAATAATAATTTCATAAAATTCATGTTATTTGTAGAAAAATTATTTTTCATTATTCACATAAAAATCAATCATTTTAGAAAAAATCCCAAAATTTAATGCTATGATAATTTTGAAATTATAAATAAAATAATTAGATTATTTTTTTCAAATTCAAATCCAAAATTTATAAATTTAATTTTTAAATTAAAATACAAAATATAACTAAAAAATTATTTTATTGAATAAATGGAATTTTCAAACATTAAGTGTTATTAATATTATTTCATATAAATTTATAATTTAAAATATTTTATTATATTAGTTCTTATATAATGATATTTTAAAAGTGTTAAATTATATCTATTTGGAAAGGGTGAATTTGTCTATCGGACACAAAGAATTATTTAGTTTTTGTGCGAAAGGTTACCCTAAATCAGGTGTTACTCGGTATGAATCCGGATCAATGAAAAGTTTTGTGGATGTGGAAAAGAGTATGGGCAGCACCTCTTTTCTAGATTGTGAATCTGCTCCATTAGGTAGGATCATCAGAAAAGGGAATATTGCGCATGTTTAATCCAATCAAAATGTTGTTGAGGAAAGGGTGAATTTGTTTAAGTTATCCATAATTGCTTGGGTTTTGATTCTGAATGGGGTGAAGCCTTGGAAGTTCAATGAACTTATTAAAAGGATTGCTATGATCTAGGGATTTGATGACTGGAGGATAATGGCGATGGGCCATGGGTTATATGATATTTTTTTCCATATAATGAACTCAAGAGACATGCTCAGAGTCTTGGCTCAGTCTCCCTAAATCCTGGATTCCTTCAAATTTCTGAATGGGACTGGAATTTTGATCCGAAATCTGTCAAGAACACATATGATCAAATATGGATACAGGTATGAAATATTAAATGGGTATATTGGCACCACCAAATTTGATGGGATATTGCTTCGACTATTGGTAATCTAATTAGGCTACATAATCAAATTTACAATACCTCTTTTGGTCATTATATAAGGATTTTGGTTGAGGTTGATATGTCTATCACCCTTGTGGAAGAAGTGGTGCTAACCACTAAGGATGGTAGTCTTACTCTTGGGATTTTTTATGAGAGGAAGCCAAGTTTTGTTTGAATTGTCATTTCTTTGGACATGTGGTCTCAGATTTCAATAGACATAAAATCTACATCTTCTGTAAAATCAGAGGGCATGAGGATTTTACTTGTCGGAGAAATAAGGGAAAGGCTATTGGACCTGACCCCTCTAATGATAAATAAGATTCAGGTAATCATCATGAGAGAGATTCTAACTTGGGGGATTCAATTCAGGTTACTGTGGTGGATCCCAATCAAGCTAAAGAGCTTACTGCACCATCTGTACATGTGATTGCTCATGACTTGGACCCTTTGATCCTATCAGGGGATTCTCCTCAGGAGGGAAAGTCCAATACTGAGAAATTTTCTACGCAACACATTATTCCCACTTGTGTTGTTGTTTCTGTTCAATTGTGTGGCCAGGATTCTATTGAAATCCTTGTTTCTGATTCGGCTGGGCTAGCAGGTCAATCTAATCAGACTAACTCTGCTACATTGGAGCATATTCTTGGAGTTCTGTTGGTGAATGATGTCAATTCTGATAATCCATCCAATGCCTCAAATGATGTGTTTCTCCCTTCCAGTGGTGATTCCTTGAATAGATTTTCATCTCCCAGTCATGAGATCTCTTGTGAGGATAGTGATGAATTTTCTACTATGAACCAATATTCATATGATCCTCCCCTGATGAACTGGGTACTGCTATATCTACTAAAGACATGAAACAAGGTGATGATGGGCCTAGCACTAGGCTCAGGTCAATGAAATGAAGATCTTATATTGGAACTACCATGGTATTGGGAATTCTCCCATGGTCAAGTCCCTTAGTCCTCTTATTATAACCAATAATCCTTTATTAATAAGTATTGTTGAGCCACGAATGTAATTTGAGAATTGGTTCTCATTTAAGTGGTCTTTTTTGGGTTACTCATTTGTTTCTAATAATAAAGTGGGTGACAGTGCTGAATCATTTTGGGTCATGAAGCATCATAGTGTTTTGATTAACTCTCTCATGAATGATATTCAATTTGTGTCTATCTCATGCATTATAAATTGTCTCAATATTTTAGTAACTTATGTTTATTCTTTCAATTTGTACACAAGGAGAAGAGATCTATGGGGGAATCTTGTAGATATTTCTTAGGTTATGAATAATAGTTGGATTCTACTGGGTGATTTTAATACTGTCATGAGACCTGAGGAAAAACACAGGAGAGAATTTTTGTCGTACTTCAGCCTCTGGCATTTCCTCTTGAATTGATTAATGTGGTTTGATTCAAGTCCCTATGTCTAGAGATTATTTTACGTAGATCAAGTACACCATCAACAGATGAAAAGAAAGCAAGTTGGATAGATGTTTTGTGCAAGTAGATAATAGAAATAGTTTAATGGATGCATCTAGATTCACCTTTTCAAGGATAAATTCGGATCATAATCCTATTATTGTTGAGGTCTGCGACAGTAGATTGAGGTCATCCCTGATTCCCTTTAAATTAAATAATTCATGGATGGTCATTCCGGGTTATAGGGAGATTGTTTTGGATGTCTAGAATTCTGACTTCTTGGGAATTCCTTCCCATATTGTGTGTTTTAAATTAAAGGAAGTCAAGCTAAGATTTAGGTAATAGAGTAAAGTCTCATTTTCCTCCCTTGTTAGTGACATTAAAGAAGATGAAATTTTCTTTCTAAACCATCAAAAAGATAATATTCTCTATGATGTACCCACCCAGGAGGAGGTACAAGCTACTTAAAATATTTAAAATATCTTGAATCTTAAAGAGATATTATATTATAATCAGTTTAACATGATATAGTTAAAGTAGGGAGATAGGAACTCTAATCTGTTTCATTTTATGCATAAGGAAAAGAGAGCTAGGATGAGTCTTAATGCCATTAATATTAATGGGAATATGTTCTCCTCTGAAAGTGAGATTGTTAAAGTTGTTACAAACTACTTTGATATTCTTTATTAAGAAAATGGATTTGATAACTCTGATAAAATTATCCATTGTTTTGATCCCACTATCACTGATATTCAGAATAATAGTCTTACTGAAATTTCCAATTCCAAGAAGATTTATAATGCTCTTCTATCTTTAAATATTGATAGTGTGGCTGGTCCTGATGGTTTCACCAACAATTTTTTTATGTTCTATTGGGATATTGTTAATCATGATGTTACAAATTCGGTGAGAGATTTTTATAGGTCCTCTTTTATACCTTTTGGGATGAACTCTAATTTTATTTCTCTAATTCCTAAAGAAGAATGTGCCCTTGATATTAAAGACGTTCGACCAGTGGATATTGGGAATACCATACCCAAGATTATCAATAAAATCATGACTCATAGGTTGGGTTAAATTTCTAAGGGGATTATTTCCAATAATCATCTTGGTTTTGTACCAGGACGAAACATTCAAAATTTCCTTTTCACTACTTCTGAATGTGTCAATTCCATGAACAGGAGGCAAAAGTTTGGTGCCATGGATTTAAAGATTGACATATCTAAGGATTTTTACATTATTAGGTATAGTTTTATTTTCAAAATTTGTCAAATTCATGGGTTTTTTCAGAGATTTATTGTACTTGTTGGATCTATATTGGGAAGTGTGAGGCTCTCTATTCTTATTAATGGATCCCCTAGAGGATTATCTCGATGTAAAAGATGAGTAAGGCAGGGGTAACCTCTATCTGGAATGCTATTTTCTATTGAAAAATTCTACTTGAGTTGGTGTCTTAATGACCTTGCTAATTTTGGTTGGTTTCAGAAGATGGAAATTGGGAGGAATCTTCTTACTCCCTCTCACTTGTTCTATGCTGATGACATTCGGCTATTTGGAAAGGTAGAAAAAGGGACCATTTCATGTATCAAGGGAATATTTTCACATTATGAGGAGGTTTCAGATCAGGTTATTAGTTGGAATAAGTCATTGGTTATGTTTGGGGAAGGCATCACCATCTCGAAACAACATATAATTTATTTGAATCTTGGCATGAAGAGGAGATCTCTAACCATTACTTATCTTGGCATGTCTCTGTTTTAGGGAAGAGTAAATCATTGTTATCTTGAGAACATTGCTTTGAAAATTCTTAATCGACTAATGAAATTTAAAGGTAAGAATATATCCCAGGATAGAAGAATTTTCTTGGTTAATTCAGTGATTACCTCAATGTTTGTCTATTCATTATCTCTTTATAGATGGCCAAGGGCACTTGTTAAATAACTGACTCGTAAGATTAGAAATTTTATCTGGACTGGATAATTAATGAGAAAAAGCTAATCACAGTGGCCTGGAAAGACTTTATTAAACTGACCCAAATGGTGGGAATGGGGGTGAAATACTTTAGGTTATTTAATGATACTTTGATTAAGAAGTTTGTGTGGAACCTGCTTTCCAGATATGATCCTTCTACAGAGTTTCTCTACACTAGGTTTGTGGAAGAGCTTCAACATGGTTATGGTTATTATATGTATAAGGACCCAGACTTATTACATAAATAATCTTGATTTTATTAAATAAAACACTTCCTTTTACATTGAGGATCTTTTCCAGTTTATAGCTTTATAGATTTGGGGGATAATACATTTATAACATTACACATTGTTACAGAGTTGATACCATAGAAACATTTTACATTTAAAACTTAAAAAATTATTCCTTGACAATTATTCAAAATTTAACAAGGATTACTTCTTTATATTAAACATACATTAACCTTTTAAAATCATTTAAAACTTGGGATGATCACAAAAACTCAGTAAGGGATATAAAAAGAAGGAAAGAACACATTAGTTCTTGAATACTTGTAACATAGGAAATCATTTTCAAAAGACATACTTATCACTTGTTACATATATACTTACTTGGTGAAACATGAGATTTCTAAAATACCTAAGAACATAAGTATAAAAATAAAGTTATCTTGTGGAAATACTTAAATAATCTTGTAACCCTCTCAGTTACCTTATAATTTGTAACCCTCACGTCTACCTTACTATTTGTGTAACCACCACAGTTACACATGAAGTAACCATTTGACCAACTTCCAACTTATACATACTCAATGAATTTGAGGGAGATATAGGTCCCAAAATTAATCATAAACAATTCCCAATAACAATAACATAATCATACAACATTAATAATATCATAAAAATATTTCTTTCGAATTCTGTAAAACATAACTTTAAAAGATGATTTTAAAAGAAAAGCCCCTTATAAATATCATACAATTGAAGTGAGACTTAATATAGTGGATATAATATTTATATAAAATGTAATTAGACATAATTAAACATAATATAATCAAAACCCATCACACAATCAATTTTAATACCACATAAATGATGAAGTAGAAGGTTAGTCTAAAGAATGGAAATCGGGTAAAGAATTCTCTTACCTCAGGCTTGTCTTACTTCAATATTATTTCAAATTCCTATATAATGGTTCAAAGAGTGTAATTATTATTTTACAGAAACATTTTCATGTTTATAACATCTTATATGATCATTTCATAACCTCATTTCACCCCTTAATTGTTAATATTTTATTCCTTGCACTGTTTTGGGTGAGTTCCTTACATGATTTCCATGATTGGTTCATGATGGATGTTCTTGTAGATTGGAAGTGAAACTATAGAAATTTAATTAAAACTTATTTAAATATTTAAATTTCCATAATTTATACCATTTATGATTTTTATGTTTTATATGATGGTGATTCATAAGTTAAAACATTAATGATGTTCGTTTAGATCATTTTAGTGGTTCTTTGATAATAACAACCTCATTTATTAATATAAATTTAAACCATGAGTAAAAAAGAATCCCAAAACCATGTATGTGACATAATAAATATATTATAACCTGGTTAAACCATAGAAATGTTTTCATGACAAGACTTCAAATAATTAATGGAAATTGAAATCACATCGTCCACAATGTTAGTAATTCGACACATCACGGATAATGTTTTTATTCCTTGAATAAGTGGGAGAGGAGAAGAATAATGATGATGAGTTTTCGACGAACATGAGAACATATAAAATATTCATGGTTTATATAGATTTCATGCCTATTGGGTAAGAAGATATTAAGAAAGAATAATAAAAGAAAGTAACTAAAAATAAAACAATAATTGAGAAATTGCTTACAAAAAATCGGCAGCCTAACGGCTATGCCACATGGTTTTAGAAAATATTAAAAATATAGGTGACAAGGGTAACACATCAAGAAATGAATAAAAATACATAATATATAAATAATAATAAGTAAATAATAACATGGTATGGAATCATTAAAGTATACCACATAAAAGATAACTTGAATGGAAAAAGAAAGAAATTGAGAATTTTTTTACCTTGTAGAGTAACTCCTAGAACTGGAATGTTGGGACCTTTGGGGGTTGCAGAAACCTTGTGAGGACTACTAGAGAGGTAAGGATTCCATATATTCATCCATGAGGAATTTCGAATGAATCTAATGAAGGAATGGGTTGGTATTTATAGCCAAAGTGGGGGAATATGTTAATAATTTCCAAGGGACACCTCATTAGTGGTATTTGAAAAACCATGGGCTTGCCCATGGTATTCTCCCATGTTATAAGCCACTTGGGACACCTAATAACTTATTTTACTATACATAAGTCTACCAGATTTATTACATCATCATTACATCATTAATTATGTCATTAACACACCGAAACTCAAAACTGTATTTTTTACTATTCACCAAAAAATCTACTATTTCAGAAAAATCCCCCAAATTAACCCTAACCATTTATCGACGTGTAGAATTCAAAAATGAAGTCCATTTTTTGAAAATAATTTTATAAATATTTATAATTTAATTTTTAGATAAAATCATACTTAATTCTAAAAATAATAATTTAAAAGATATAACTACTTTTATATCACATTTAGAAATTAATCAAGATGTCATTATCTTAAATACTTAAGAAGATTAAATAATAATAAAATTTACTATTCATTATGTTCATATTACTATTAATATTACTATTCATAAGGGTATGTTACTATTCACTAAAAAACAAGTTGGTTCCAATAGACTCCAAATATCATATTGAACACAATTGTAGATGACCATTTTTCAAAATTCAAAACATAGAAGTAGTAAAATTATGTTTAAAGACTCCTTATAAATATCTACATTAAACAAAATTTCAAGCATTTTAATTTAATTCTATAAAACCTTAGAGTGTTAAATTATCCCCACCTTCTGGTAATTGTGTCCTCACAACTTTTATTTACTTATTAAACAAGTGAGGGCACCTTTTCCTTATAGCATTTTCAGACCCCCAAGTTGCTTCTTCAACCGTGTGGTTTCTCCACAAAACCTTTACCTGGTGGATTACCTTATTCTGCAATATCAGTTCCCTTAGTTCAAGAATCTAAACTATTTTCTCTTCATATGAAAGGTTCTCCTCTAGTTGAACTGCTTCTTGGCTCAGAACATGAGTCAAATCTAGTACATACTTCCACAACATTGAAACATGAAAAATAATGTGTACCTGAGACAAACTTGGAAGCAAAGATACTCAGTATGCAACTGGTCCAACTTTCTCTAGGATTTCAAAAGGTCTGATGAACCATGGACTTAGCTTTACTTTCTTACCAAAATGCGTCACACTTTTCCAATGAGATATTTAAGGAAAACATAGTCACCTACGATGAAAGATAAGTCTTTCCTTCTATTATCTGCATAACTTTTCTGCCTGCTCTGAGATGTCCTCATGTACTGATGGATCATCTTTACTTTCTCAGTCACTTCCTCTACTAATTATGGACCCATCAACTTTCTGTCACCGACTTCATCCTAAAACGCCGGAGTCCGACACCGCTTTCTGAATAAAGCCTCAAAAGGTTTCATTTGTATACTGGTATGAAAATTATTATTATAAGAAAACTCAACTAAACAAATATGTTCATCCAAACTTCCATGGTAGTCCACTAAACAAGATCGAATAATATCCTCTAATGTTTGAATCATTCATTCTGACTATCCATCTGATTGAGGATGAAAAGTTGTACTAAAATTTAACATTGTGCCCAACGACTTCTAAGTCCCTTCAAAAATTTAGAAGTGAACCTGGGATCCCGGTCAGATATAATGGAAAGAGGAACTTTATGTAACCTTACAAAATTCTTAGGGTACAATAAAGAAAGCTAATTTAATGACATCGTATCTCAAATAGAAAGAAAATGTGTAGATTTTTTCAGGAGATCCACAATAACCCAAATTGCATTGTTACCTTGAGATGTCTTAGGTAGTCCCACCACAAAGTCCATGGATATATTCTCCTACTTCCACTCTGGCACTAGCAAAGGCTGAAGCATCCCCTTTGGTAACTACCTGTCTTCTTTAACCTGCTGACATGTCAAACATTTCATGGTGAAATTAGCAATATCCCTTTTCATTACATCCCACCATTGATACTCCTGAAGGTCTCTATACATCTTAGTACTGCCATGATGAACCGAAAATGGAGAACTATGAGCTTCACACAACAAATCTTTCTTCAACTGAGAATCACAGTGCACATACAACCTTTTTCAAAATCTTAAAATATAAACTTTATCAAAGTAGAATTCTAGAAGCATACCCATTTTAACCAATTTTACCTTTTTCTATAGCTCACAGTCTTCCTTCTATGCTTGCTTAATTCTATCTGACAATGAAGACTGCACTGAAACCTGAAACAAAACAGGTGTATTCCCTACACCAACAACTTCTAAGACTAAACTTATCAAATCATTAATAAAGGGATCATGTTCCAAACATAACATGGTTAATGATGCATAACGCTTTCAAATCAAGGAATCCACCAGTTTTTTTTTCTTTTACAGGATAGTAATTGATCGTGAAATCATAATCCTTTATCAGTTCAAGCCATCTTCTTTGCCTCATGTTTAATTCTTTCTGAGTGAATATATACTTCAGATTTTATGGTTAGTATATATTTGACATTTGGCTCCGTACAAATTATGCCTCCAAATTTTCAAAGAAAAAACCACAGGTGGAAATTCAAAATCATGTGTGGGATAATTTAACTCATGAGGTTTTAGTTGTCTTGAAGCATAATAAATTACCTGATCATTTTTCATCAAAACACAACCAAGTCCCTTCAATGGATTATCACTGTAGATGATGAAATCACCATTTCAGGAAGGCAAGGCCAAAACTGGAGCATTTACCAATCTCTTATTTAGTTCCTAAAAAACATCACATTCTTTTTTCCAAACAAATTTAACCCCTTTCTATGTTAACTTAGTTATCGGGCTAGATAACCGAGCAAAGTTCTTAACAAAACGTTTGTAATAACCTGGTAATCCAAGAAAACTAAGAATCTATGTAACATTTGTGGGTCTTGTTCATTCATCAACCACTTTTGTTTTGGTACGATCAATTGTTATTCCATCCTTATTTATAATGTTCCCAAGAAAAGAAATTTGTTGCAACCAAAAACCACCCTTTTTGAATTTTCCATACAGTTTCTTTTCTTTTAAGGTTTCTAAAACAACCCTTATATGTTTTTTATGCTCCTCTTTATTTTTAGAAAATACTAGAATGTCATCAATAAATACAACCACAAACAAATCCAAGAACTCATGAAATACTCTATTCATAAGATTCATGAATACAGAAGGTCCATTAGTTGACCCAAAGGGCATAAAAACAAATTCATAATTCCCATATCTAGCACGAAAAACTATTTTTGGGATTTCATCCTCATTCACCTTCAGCTGATGGTATCCAGATCTCAATTCAATCTTAGTAAAGTACCTATCTCCTCGGAGCTGATCAAATAAGTCATCAATATGAAGAAAAGGAAACTTTTTTTTAACAGTGATGTTATTCAAAGCTCTATAATCAATGCAAAGTCTCATGGAACCATATTTCTTTTTAACAAACAAAATAGGATCTCCCCATGGTGAAGTTCTAGGACGAATGAATCCTTTATCAGGAAAATCCAACAATTGATTTTTTAATTCAATAAGTTCTATTTGAGCCATACGATATAGGGGTTTTTAAATTAGCTTAGCATCAAGAACTAAGTCAATTGTGAATTCAACTTCCCGATTAGGTATGACACGGGGTAACTCATTAGAAAAAACATAAAGGTATTACTTTACCATAGACACATCATTAATCTGAATAGTTCTCTTATTTTTAACAATATGAGAAAGATAACGTTCACTTCTATATTTAAACAGTTTCTCAGCTTCCTGATATGTTATTAATTTTATGTGTTCGTTCTTGTATATAAACTGAAACACTTTCTAAAAAACAACTTCTTTAGCTCTACAGTCAATATTAGCATGATAAACAGAAAGACAATCCATTCCCAAAATATCATAAAACGTGACTAAGGGTAAAACAATAAGGATTGCAGGTAAATTCTTTTCACAAACCACAATATAAAGATTCATATAATTCCTCTTTGCAATAATATTTTCCCCTAGTGTTTTAACAAAAAGTTCAGGTCTCAATTGTTGAGGTTATATTTCCAATTTACCCAAAAATTTCTTAGATATAGAGGAATGTGTAGAACCCGTATCATACAAAACTTTAGCAAAATATGAGGGAACAAACAAATTACTTGATACAACTTCATGGGATGGCCCAACATATGCTGACGTAGTCGCAAAGGATCTCACTACACCTTTCTGCTTATAGTCTGGCTTCTTTGCATCATTCAGATCTCTCTTTGGGAAAGAATTTTCATAATGACCCATCTCATTACATTTAAAACACTTTACATTTTGCTTATTAGGATTAGTCTTAGGATCATTTTAATTGCAATATCGGGCCATATTTCAAAACTTACCACATTTAAAGCACTTCCTAGTTTTGCTAAGACATTCCCCAGGGTGTTTCTTGCCACACTTTTCACAAACTGGAAACTGGATTTTATTACCATTAGATTTATTTGGTTGATTCTTACCCATCGCTTTCCACCTGGACCTCTTCTTCTCCTTCTTTCCAAAATGTATGTGATTATCATCAAACACTCTCTCTACCCACTCAGTGCATCGTAAAAGTTACTCATAACTTTTGAATTCATGGGTGGCCAATGCCCTTCGATACCTTAGCTTCAACCCTGAGTAAAAGCAATTGATTTTGATATCAATATCCATAATAAGATTTGGAGTATACCTCACCTATCAGGTGAATTTCGCTTCATGCAAATCCATTGAATCCTCCTCCTTTTGCTTCAATTCAAGGAATTGCTTCTCCATCCTAAGTCGCACCACCTTAGGAAAATATTTTTCAAGGAAAAGACTTTTCAGTTCATCCCACTCTAAGGCATAAAAATCCTCTCTACCGCTGATATTCCTTACTATTGACCACCACTGATCAACTTCACCTTCAAAACAATAAATCGAAAGACTTACCTTTTGATTTTCTGAACATCCTATAACATTGAATATCTTTTCAAGGGATTTGATCCATCCTTCAGCTGCTACTGGTTCAGAAGATCCATTGAAAGTAGGAGGGTATTGTCTCATAAAATGTTCCACTACTTTCATGTTCTATTGTGTTACCTCTGTTAGTTCTCTTAAATGGATGCCACCACCATTTATTTCCCACGTTAGCTGAGCCATTACTATCACAAACTACTCGGTTCCAATCCATACCATTCCGGGTTGTAGATCCGGAAGGATGTAGTTATTTCGGTGCCTCTCCTCTTCAGCATCCCTGTTTCTTCTAAGGACAACCATTCTGAACAAACATATCTTAGATGAAGCAACTTGGAAATATTTAAATTCTATAACATTTCAAATTAATGATAGAGTAAAAATCATTTATGGTATTCTTTTAACATCATCCTAACCCTTAAAGTTATCTAAACCATCCTCTGACACCAACTATAAGCACCCAGCCCTATTATATACATAATCTTGAATTTAGTCTAGAAAACACTTCCTTTTACATTGAGGGTCTTTTCAAGTATAGAGCTTTAGAGATTTGGGACATAATACATTCATAACATTAAACATTGTTACAGAGTGGATACCATTGGAATAGTATTCATTAAAAACATAAAACATGATTCCTTGAAAATTCTTCAACATTTAACATGGATTAATTATTTGTCTTACACATCCATTAACCTGTGAAAATCATTTAAAATAGGGTATGAGCACAAAAACACAGTAAGGGATATTAAAATAAGGAAACAACACATTAGTCAATGAATACTTGTAACGTATGAAGTAATTTTCAAAATACATACTTATCACCTGTTATATATATACTTACTTTGTGAAAAAAGAGATTTCCACAATACCTAAGAACATAAGAAGAACCATAAAGGTATCTTGAGGAATTACATACATAATCTTATAAACCTCTTGGCTACCTTATAATTTGTAACCCTCACGGGTACCTTACTATTTGTGTAACCATCGTAGTTACACTTGGAGTAACCATACGGCTGACCTCCAACTTACACATACTCAATGAATTGGAGGGAGATATAGGACCCACTATTCATCATATACAATTCCCAAGAACCAGAACATAATCATACAACATGAATAATATCATAAAAACATTTCTTTCTAATACTTTAGAACATAATTTTAAAAGAGTATTTTAAAAGAAAAGCCCCTTATAAATATCATAAAATTGAAGAGAGACTTAACAGAGTGGATGGAATATGTATATAAACTATAGTTAGACATAATTAAACATTATATAATAAAAACCCATCACAAAATCAATTTTAATACCACATAACTAATGAATTGGAAGGTTAATCCAAAGAATGAAAATCTGGTTAAGAATTCCCTTACCTCAAGCTTGTATTACTTAAAACATGTTTAAACTTCCTATATAATGGTTAAAATAGTTTTATTAGTATTTTAGATAAACATTTTCATGTTTATAACATCTTATATGGTCATTTAATAACCTCATTTCACCCCTTAAGTTTTCGTATTTTGTTCCGTGCACTGTTTTGGGTGAGTTCCTTACATGATTTCCCTGATTGGTTCATGATGGGTGTTCTTGTCGATTGGAAGTGAAACTCCAGAATTGGAATGGAAAGGTATTTACATATTTTCAATAACATAATTTATACCATTTATCATTTTGATGTTTTATATGTGGATTATTCATAAGTTAAAACAATAATGATGTTTGTTTAGATCATTTCAGTGATTCTTTGATAATAACAACCTCATTTTGTCTTATAAATTAAAACCATGAGTAAAAAATAATTACAGAACCATGGATGTGAAAAAATACATATATTATAACCTTTTTTAACTGTAGAAATTGTTTCATGACCAGACTATAAATAATTAATGGAAATTGAAATCACATCGTCCAAGATGTCGATAATTCGACACATCACGAACAATGTTTTTATTCGTTGAATAAGTGGGAGAGGATAATAATAATGATGATGAGTTTTCCATAAACATGATAACATACAAAATATACGTGCTTTATGGATATTTCATGACTCTTGTGTATGAAGATATTAATAAACAATAAGAAAATAATGGAACTCAAAATAAAAGAATAATTGAGAAATCCCTTACAAAAATTCGGCAGCCTAACAGCTATGCCACATGGTTTTAGAAAATATTAAAATGGGAGAGTACAAGGGTCACCCATACAGAAATGAATTATAATAAAGAATATATCATGAATAAGAATGAAATAAGAACATGGTATGGAGACTTGAAAGTTATACCACATAAAAAAGAACTTGAATGGAAAAAGAAACAAATTGAGAATTTTCTTACCTTGTAGAGTAACTCCTAGAACATGAAGGTTGGGAACTTTGGGGTATGATGAAACCTTGGGAGGACTAATATGGAGGTAAGGATTCCAGATATTTGTTGATGAGGAATTTGGAATGAAGATAATGAAGGAATGGTTTGGTATTTATATCAAAAGTAAGGGAATATTTTAATAATTTCAAAGGGACACCTCATTAGTGGTATTTGAAAACCATGGGCTTGCCCAAGGTATTTTCCCATAGTATAAGCCACTTGGAACACCTCATAACTTATTTTACTATACACAAGTCGACAATATATATTACATCATTAATGATTTCATTAACAAACCGAAACTCAAAACTGTATTTTTTACTATTCACCAAAAAATCTGTTGTTTCAGAAAAATCCCCAAAATTCACCCTAACCATTTATTGACGTGTAGAATTCAAAAATCAAGTCCATTTTTTAAAAATATTTTTATAAATATCTTTAATTTAATTTTTAAATAAAATCATACTTAATTCAAAAATTAATAATTTAAAATATATAACTGCTTTTATATCACATTTAAAAATTAATCAAGATGTCATTATCTTAAATCCTTAAGAAAATAAAATAAAAATACAATTTACTATTCATTAGGGTCATATTAGTATTCATATTACTGTTCATAAGGGTATGATACTATTCACCAAAAAATAAGTTGGTTCCAATAGACTCTAAATAACTTACTGAACACAATTATAGATGACCATTTTTTGAAATTCAAAACATAGAAGAAGAAAATTATGTTTAAAGACAACTTATAAATAACTACATTAAAAAAAATTCAAGAATTTTAATTAATTTTTTGAAAACCTTGGGGTGTTATATTATCCCCACCTTCTGGAAATTTCATCCTCAAAATGTTTATTTATTTATTAAACAAGTGAGGGTACCTTGACCACATAGCATTTTCAGACTCCCATGTTTCTTCTTAAACCATGTGGTTTCTCCAAAAAAAACATTACCTGGTGGATTACCATATTCTGCAATACCAGTTCCCTTCAATCAAGAATCTGAACTGTTTTGTCTTCATATGAAAGGTTCTCCTCCAGCTAAACTGCTTCTGGGCTCAAAACCTGAGTTGAATATGGTACATAATTATTCAACATCGAAACCTAAAAAACATTATATACCTGAGACAAACTCGGAGGAAAAGCTACTCGGTATGCAACTGGTCCAATGTTCTCTAGGATTTCAAAAGGACCGATGAACCGCGGACTTATCTTTCCTTTATTACCAAAATGCATCACATTTTTTCAAGTAGAGATTCTAAGGAAAACATAGTCTCATACCTAGAAATATAATACATTCCTTATGTTATTTACATAACTGTTTTTCCTACTCTGAGTTGTGCTCATGTGATGCTGGATCATATTCACTTTCTCAACCACTTCCTCTACTAATTCTGGCCCTATCAAATTTCTTTCACTGACTTAATCCCAAAACTCTAGAGTCTAACACCACTTTCCATATAAAGCCTCAAAAGGTGTCATCTATATGTTGGTATGAAAACTGTTATTATAAGAAAACTCAACTAAATAAAGATAATGATCCCAACTTCCCTGGTAGTACATTAAACAAGCTCAAATCATATCATGTAAAGTTTTAATCGTTTTTTCGGACTACCCGTCTAATTGAGAATGAAAAATTGTATTGAAATTTAACTTTGTGCCAAACAACTTCTGAAGTCCCTTCCAAAAGTTAGAAGTGAACCTGGGATCGCAGACAGATACAATGAAAAGAGGGACTCCATGTAACCTGAAAATCTCCTTGAGGTACGATCGATAAATCTGGTCCAAAGACATTGTATCACAAATAGAAAGAAAATGTGAAGATTTTTTCAGTCGATCCACAATAAACCAAATTGAATTGTTACCTAGAGATGTCTTAGGTAGTCCTACCACAAAGTTCATGGATACATTCTCTCACTTCTACTATGGAACTAGCAAAGTCTGAATCATCCTCTTCAGTAATTGTCGCTCTCTTTTAACCTACAGACATGCCAAACATTTCATGGTGAAATCAACAATATCACTTTTCATTCCATCCCACCAGTAATACTCCCAAAGGTCTCTATACATCTTAGTAATACCAGGATGAACTGAAAATTAAGAACTATGAGCTTCACACAATAAATATTTCTTCAACTGAGAATCATAGGGCACACACAACCTTTTTACAAATCTCAAAACACAAACTTTATCAAGGTTAAATTCTGGAATCTTACTCATTTTAACCTATTATACATTTTTCTGTAGCTCACGGTCTTCCTTCTATACTTTCTTAATTCCGTCTGACAACGAAGACTGTATTAAAACCTAAAACAAAACAGGTGTATTCCTTTCACCAAAAACTTCTAACAAAAAATTCATCAAATCATTAATCAAGGGATCATGTTCCAAATGTAACATGGTTAATTATGCATGATGTTTTCGACTCAAGTAATCCACCACTTTTTTTGCTTTTCCAGGATGGTAATTGATCATGAAATCATAATCCTTTATCAATTCAATCCATCTTCTCTACCTCATGTTTATTTCCTTCTAAGGGAATATATACTCCAGACTTTTATGGTCAGTATATATTTGACATCTGGCTCTGTAAAAATTATGCCTTCAAATTTTCAAAGAAAAAACCACAGCTTCTAATTCCAAAACATGTGTGGGATAATTTAACTCATGAGGTTTTAGTTGTCTTGAAGCCTGAGAAATTACCATATCATACTACGTCAAAACACAACCAAGTCCCTTCAACGTAGTATCAATGTAGATGACGAAATCACCATTTCGGGAAGGCAAGGCCAAAATTGGAGCATTTACAATCTCTTATTCATTCCTAAAAACAAACATCACATTCTTTTTTCCAAACAAATTTAACCCCTTTCCGTGTTAACTTAGTTATCAGGATGGATAACCAAGAAATTTTCTTAAAAAAATGTCGGTAATAACATACTAATCCAAGAAAAATACGAATCTATGTAACATTTGTGGGTCTTGGCCATTCATCAACCACTTTTTTTGGGAAGGATCAACTGTTATTCCATCCTTATTTACAATGTTCCCAAGAAAATAAATATGTTGCAACAAAAAATCACACTTTCTGAATTTTCCATACAGTTTATTTTCTTTTAAGGTTTGTAAAACAACCCTTCTATGTTTTTCATGATCCTCTTTATTTTTATAAAATACTAGAATGTCATCAATAAATGAAACCACAAAATTATCCAAGAACTCATGAAATACTCTATTCATAAGATTCATGAATACAACAGGTGAATTAGTTAACCCAAAGGGAATAACAACAAATTCATGATGCCCATATATAGTAAAAAAGGCTATTTTTGGGATGTCATCCTCCTTCACCTTCAGCTGATGGTATCCAGATCTCAAGTCAATCTTAAGAAAGTACTGATCTCCTTGGGGCTGATCAAACAATTCATCGATATGAGGAAAAGGGTAATTTTTTTTAATAGTGATGTTATTCAAAACTCTATAATCAATTCAAATTCTCATGGAACCGTCTTTATTGTTAACAAAAAAAATAGGAGCTCCCCATGGTGAAGTTCTGGGAGGAATGAATCCTTTATCAACAAAATCATGCAACTGATTTTCAATTCAATAATTTCTATTTGAGACATAAGATATGGGAGTTTTGAAATTATATTAGCATTAGGAACTCAGTAAATTGTGAATTCGACTTTCCAGTTAGGTATTACACTGGGTAACAAATTAAGAAAAACATCAGGGTATTCATTTACCATAGGCACATCATCAATCTGAATATTTCCCTTATTTTCAACAATATGAGTAAGATAAATTTCACTTCTACATTTCAACAGTTTCTCAGCTTCCTGGTATGTTATCAATTTTATGGGTTCATTATTGTATATAAAGTTATACTCTTTCTAAAAAACTACTTTATCTCTACAGTCAATCTTAGCATGATAAACATAAATCCAATCCATTCCCAGAATAAACTTTACTAAGGGTAAAAAACAAGGTTTTCTAGTATATTTTTTCTATAGACCATAATAGAAATATTCTTATAATTCCTCTTTCTTACAATATTTTCCCCTGGTGTTTTAACAACAAGTTCAGGTCTCATTTTTTGAAGTGATATTTCCAATTTACCCGAAAATTTCTCAGATATGAAGGAATTTGTAGACCCCATATCAAAAAAAAATTAGCAAAATCTGAGTGAAAAAATGAAGTACCTGATACAACTTTATTGGATGGCCCAGCACATGCTGATGTAGTTGAAAAGGATCTCACTATACCTTTATGCTTATATTCTAACTTATTTGCATCATTAGGATCTCTCTTTGGGCAGTCATTTTCATAATGACACATCTCACCACATTTAAAACACTTTAAATTTTTCTTATTAGGATTAGTCTTAGGATCATTTTCATTGAAATCTCAGGCCATGTGTCCAAACATACCACATTTAAATTACTTCCCAGTTTTTCTAAGACATTACCCAGCGTGTTTCTTGGCATACTTTTCAAAAACTAGAAACTAGATTTTCTTACCATTAGATTTCTTTCGTTTATTCTTACCCATCACATTCCACCTAGACCTCTTCTTCTCATTGTTTCCAAAATTCATGTGATCATCATCAAAATCCATCTCTACCCTCTTAGTACATCAGACAATTTTCCCAAAACTATTGAATTCATAGGAGGCCAACGCCCTTCGATACCTTGGATTCAGTCCTGAGTAAAAGTTGTTTATTTTAATATCATGATCCAGAATAAGATTTGGAGCATACCTCACCAGTCGAGTGAAGTTCTCTTCATACACAGCCTCTGAATCCTCATACTTTTTCTTCAATTCGTGGAATTGCTTCTCTGTACTAAGTCGCACCACCTTAGGAAAAAAATTTCAAGGAAAATAATTTTAAATTCATCCCACTCTAAGGAAAAAAAATACTCTCTACCCCTGATATTCCTTACCATTGACCACCACTGATCAGATTCACCTTCAAAACAATAAATAGAAATACTTACCTTTTTATTTTCTGAACATCCCATAACATTGAATATCTTTTCAAGGGCATTGATTCATCCTTCAGATGCTACTAGGTTAGAAGATCCATTGAAATTAGGAGGTTGGTGTCTCATAAAATGTCCCACTACTGTAATTTTCTGTTGTGGTGCCTCTATGTGTTCTCATGCATGGATGTCACTGCCATTTATTACCTATGTTAGTTGATTCATTACTGTCACAAACTGCTCGGTTCCAATCCCTACCATTCCAGGCTATAGATCTGGAAGGATGTTATAAGTCCCCAGCCTTAAACCTCACTTAATCTTGAGTTATTACAAGATTACACATTGAGGATATTTTCAGGTTTAGAGTTTTAGAGAATTATATCATAAAACTTTCATTGCATTCCACATTTAAACAAAGTGGTTACATAAAAGATAGTATTCATTTTCCCATCAACAGAAACATATTTAAAATAAAACATAGATTCTTTCTTGACACTTCCTTGACACTATCATCATATCATGTACCAATCCCTCGACCTGTGAAAACATTTCAAAAACTTGGGATGAGAATAAAAAGCTCAGTAAGGGTTATAAAAAGTATGGAAAGGAAACATGAGTACATATATACATAAGAATGAAATCATACTTTACCTATAAAACATAAGCACTTTAACATACCTCATAAAATCATGAATAAATCATTGAAATCATAAGACAAAAAGGTAACTTGAGGCATTCATAACATTCTTATGTAGGGTGTAACCCTCTTGGTTATGTTTGGAATACCCATCACAATATATTCCCTAAATCTCCTCGGAGAAACCTTAACGTTTAACTCCTTCGTGTTACCCAATGCATTGGAGAGCTATATCGGGCTCACCCGCCCATAGTTTATCACGGAACCACTCGTCATCATAACAATGCCCAAGAACCATAACATAATCACAGCATATAACTTAAGCATAAAGGAAAGATAATATTCCCACATTGCAATAACAATATAACATTTTAAGATTTTGAAATAATGAATCCATTCTAAAAACCATTTTCAAAACCATTTAAAACATTTAATAAACATATTTTTAAATCAAAGTGTCCCATACCACATTGAAGCTTTTAACATTTTAAACCATTAATATCCATATAAATAAATCCTTAAAACCATTTTGAAAACATGGATATTAATGAGAAATATTTATAAGAATAAATCATTAAAACTTTTAAAACGATATTTTAGTTAAAGGGTTTTTAACAAAATGAGAGACACTTGAATACAATAATTTTAGGAATAACATTTAATAATATGATGAGAATAAATGGATTCATGATATAATATTCCAAAGGACAGTATATACACCATATAAGAGTGAATTGGTTCATAACAACAATGAAGTCTCAATGGAAATATAAATTGAGATGAAATCCATTATAAAGATGGTATCCTTAAATTAAGGATAAATCAATCTCATAATTATGTGTGAAAAATATAAATACACCCAATATAAGTGGATATTAAGTATAAAATAATCAAAGTTCATTCACACATATTCAAAGGATGGCATATTCAATAACTACATGTTGAACCCAAAGAAATCGAAATTGGGTTAAGAAGTTCTCTCGACAGCCTAACGGCGTCACATCAAATTTTAGAAAAAGAGTTGATGAGAGAGATAAAGGGTACCTCATCACCTGGAAATAAAATTTACAGCAATAAGGATATATAAGAACATATACCCACATAATAAGATGAAAATTAAAAGACATAACAAAAGAAGTCTTTTAAAAAGAGGAGGGTGAAAGGTTCCCTTACCGATTTGGGTAACTTTCGAAATGTACACCCCATGAAAGAAGGACTATACAAAATTGATGTAAATACTCATAAACGAAAGTATGTTACACAAAAAGTAGAATAATGTACAGTACATACACCACTCAAAATTAAATATTGGCAAATGTAGCATGAATCTCACGAAAACACAAAGTGAGATAAAAAGCCCCATACGAAATTCAGGCAGCCTAACGGCGCCAATTAAAACTTACAAAAAGGATTGATGAGAGAAAATAGGGTCTCTCATAATATAAACATAAAAATTACAGTAATATTAATATAAAATAACATCCCAATCATAAGAAATATTATCTTAAAAGGAATGACATAAAAGAGTGTACTTAAAAAGAAAGAGTGGGGTAGGATCCCTTACCTCGGCTCCGACTTGACTCGATCGTTCTTTAACCTCCAGAATAATAAACTTGAGTTAATTTATACTTTCTTAAGAACCTTTTCCAAGTTTATTATTCCTTTTATATCTATTACTACCATGCTATGAACACTATGTAATTTTTTTAAGTTAATAATGGTCGTTTTGTAGATCATTTCTACTTGAGTCAAAAATAAAATCTTTATAATTACAAGTTGTTCATGTGGTAAAATATATATTATATCCAGAATTATATTAATTATTTAGATATCATATATATGATATATATCCATTATATACATGCATTTATAATATTACATAACATTTAGAGGTAAGAAATGAAATGCACCGTTCATGGAGACGGTAAGCCGTACGTACGCATGAACACTACTTCCATTTCTATTTCTTATTTAATGTAATTAAAACATAATGATACATAACAGTATTATAATTTAATTATGGTATCATATATAGTATCATAAAATTTATCCTTTATACGTACCACATATGGTGTTAACGAATCAAATCACTTTGAGGGTGTGGTAGTCCGCACTTCCTAAAATGAAGATATCGCATTTACCCATAATGGAAACCATAAAGGTATGTCATAAATAAAAAATAAATAAGGTTAAGTAAAAAATAAACATATTATATATAATATATAAATATTGTGTCATCTTAATGGCCACCTTTTAAGGTGTTAGAAGAATATTGAACAATCATCGTTTCGTGAGGCAGAAATTCGTCATCCACGGAAACAGTATGCTCTTTAACCATTAGATGAAGGTGTTTGTAAGTGTAGATAGAATCCTTCTTATAAAAACATCCTAGTATATTGAAGATAATGGTGTTGTTACAAAATAAAATAATAAAAAGATTTTAGGGGGTTGGAGAAGCAAAATAAAACAAAAGAACACAAGTGAAGACATTACCTTAAAATCGGGTATCTCTATTTCATTTGAGCTCAAAGGCTTTCTTGAGAATACTTCTGCCCAAAGTGAGGCTTATAGGAGTAATATAGGGATCTGGAGAGAAAAAATGAGTAGGGTTTGGCCGATCCAAAGGCTTGAGAGGTGTGGGTAAGGTGGTAGAGGTGGGGGCCTTTTATAAGAGGAGGGGAGGGGCACTCTTGGAAGGTTACAAAATGTTACTTTATTTTCAAATGAGTTTCGAATTTTAAAGGTCCAAAATTGATGTATTTAGAGGATAAGGTGTTAATGGTTCTAAATATACTCATCCAATAGGTCTTTGACAAGTTTAAGTTATATTTTTAACAATATCTTTTCATTTTATTTAAATAATTTATTAATGAGGTAATCGTTGTATCATCATGATGTCATAAATAATTTAATTTATCTAATGTCTAAAAATTATAAAACAAATATCATGATTTAGGAAATATTTTTAGCTTATTAATGAATATTTATAGTCAAAAATATGACTTTTATAACCCCATTTAAAAATTGTTTTAGTAAAACAACTCATGCTTGTGACATTTTTATTTTAACTTTAAATAAAACGTTATTTATGTCATTTTCCAACCAATGTGGCTCCATGGGGTCCCCAAGTTGACCCATGGATTTTATAAGTAGGCCATGACACATCCAATGAGGATAGGACATGTTTCTAGGTCATTTTATATTATTAAAACATTATTTTTACCTTAAATTACACTAATTACCTCTAATTGCGATTAAAAACATAAAAGTTACTATTCACCAAAAAATTATTTTAATCCCATTGAACCACATTTTACATCCTAATGACAACCATGTATGTCATATTTTTGAAATTCAAATCACAGAAGTGGTAAAGTTTCATTTAAATGAAAAATCAGTTTCTAAACTACCACTTAGTGGTTTCACTATTCATCAAAAATTGAAGTTTTTCAAAAAAATACCAAAAATTCACCCTAATATATATTTGATATTCTGAATTAAAAGTTGATGTCTATTTTAAAAAATTCAAAACATATATGTTGCATTAATTAATTTAATAATTAATTCCCGCTGTCAAAACAAATATCGTGTTTTTAAGAAACAATATCTATTAAAAGATTGACACTAGTTTAAGTCTGATTTCAAAGTGAAGTTAATTCCAATGACCACCATTATATTAAATGGTAAAAATATATTCTAAATACACTTTAATATAAATTAAAAATATAATCTATCCGTATAAATAAATCATATTAAAAGGATGTTTTTAATTAAAATGCAACATTTTCAATAAAAATGATCTTTATCGGAAAAATAAAAAAAAATTACACAAAGTAAATTTTGATTTCCAGATTCTAAAGAAGGATTTTATTTTGTCAAATACAACATATAAAATTTTCAAAAGTATATTTAAAAAGTTTTCTCCATCGAAAGGCGGTTAATTGACCTTTTAAAGAATATTAGAAGATTTATGCTTAAAATTGGATTCATTTGCATTTTAAGCCTCCAACATTCATTGGATAAAAGGAAAAATATTTGACAAACATATATAATCATTTTGTAGTTAGTTTCGTTCATTCTTGCCATTATGAAGTCTAGGTGTTAACTGCCTTTTAAAATAATATTATTTTATTATTAGATTTCAACGTAAGATTTCAAAGAAACTCGTTGTTGCGTATTGGGTACACCCTCGAGCATAGAATTCCCTTTAAAGTAATATTAATATTTTATTCAAAAATATGGATAAATATGAAAATGTCATATTATTTATTTACCTGGGGTGTTATATCATTCCCCCCTTTTGGGAATTGCGTCCTCGCAATTTTAAAGTTCGGCTTGGAAGCTTCATTTAAAATCCCACATCGGAACAAGAGTGAGTAAAACTATCACTTTAAAAGAATGGGAGAGAAGTACAAATGTCACCCGAGTTAACCCATACTAGGATTACAAGTATGAAAATATGGATATGGAGGAGAAAACAAAGGGTCATGTTCTTATGGAGAGTGAAAGTAAACATGTCTAGGAGAAAGTTAACAACAAGAAAATCACAAACATGTGATGGGTTAAACGGTATTTGATTCCCCAGTAGGAAAAATTAACAGACAGCATTTTTGTTTTAAGTTACTTTTCATTGAGGAATTTATTTATGAGCTTAACTAAAACATTAGGAAGCATAATTAATTGTCATGTTGACTTTCAACTTTTACTAGATTTTTTACACGAACTCATATTTTCTCCAAAAGACGAGTATTTAGGATAACTTGTTCACATTAAGAGAGCTATAATCAACTTCTAGAGAATCACCTAATCCACAAAAGAGAACTATATACTTCCCATGTCTTTAGACCTTAACCAAAACTAAAACAAAAAAGGGTAGTATGAGATCAAATAATACCCAAAAAAATAATCCTTTATCAAAAAAATATATTCTTAATATCCAAAAATTGTCAAACAAAACCCAATGTTCAACAAAGACCATTCAATAAACATCTATCCATAAAATTCTACAAAGTAAAACAAACTAAGATTGAAACCCAAAATGTATTAACCAATAATTACCTCAAATTAAAGGATTATATAAACCCAAATGGTTCTCTATAACTATATCCACAAAAGAAAGGATAATTATTCCTTGAATAAAATTTTCGTATATCAAACATCTAGGTTACTATAAAAAGTCTTCTAATGTAACCCCATCATCAAAAGAGACTTAATACATCTAAGAATTTCACCATCCTAAAATCTATCATAACTCTTGAATCCCTTATATGATTACTTCTTACTCATTAAACATTTTTCATGATCCATTAGCCATTCCTTTTCAACTTATTCTGAAATACTTCTTTCCTACAAAAAAAATCATGAATCATATCCTAAGATTCCAACAATAGGAAAACATATGTAACGAAATAATCCATACCTTTCATTATTCATTTTCAGTTTCTTCATCCTCAATCGGAATGGAATTAGGTATTGGTAAATGAATATTTGTATGATCTTGGTGACCCCATTCCTGAAACATCTTCATAGGACATGTGTTTGCATAATGACCATGCACACCACATTTAAAACATTCAGTTGATCCTTCAGAAAGAACTTCTTTCCCTTTCCTAGAGTCAACTAGATGATTCCTTTTTCCATGGAAGTTTCTTGCTTTATAACCTTCATTTCCACACCTATAAAATCTTTCTGTCCCTTTGAAACATTTTTCTATGTGTTTCTTTCCACATATTTGACACATAGGTTTTTGAACATACTTACCTTTATGATTATTACCTGAACTTCTGTAGGGATTTGTTTCTCGCATATACGATGTCTTATAAAAATCACTAAGGTTCAGGTGGTCAATCATGACTCCAGATAGTTAGTTGATGATAACCACAAGAGTTCTCATTGCAGCTCCCATATCATTCAGTTGTTTTTTCATAAAACCATCACAGTTTTCTTCAAATCCACTGTTACTTTGGTGCCTACTAGATCCAGCCATTTACTAAAACCAAAAAGGTCAGTGTGAGTATATCAGTAAAATCATCAAATAAAAGATTAAGATAAACACCAAGATATACTTATCCAAGTTATCTCAAACTCATTCTAACATTCAAAAAAACGATGACTCCATCTAATATACTAACCATTGTGGTTATACACAACTTGTAACTTTTTCTTAAACAACACTCTAACCTCTAAAGTTATCTAAACCGGCCTCTGATACTAACTATAAGGCCCCAGCCTTAAACCTTACTTAATCGTGAGTTATTACAAGATTACACATTGAGGATATTTTTAGGTTTAGATTTTAAGAGAATTAGATCATAAAACTTGCATTACATTCAACATTTAAACAAAGTGGTTACATAAAAGATAGTATTCATTTTCCCATCAACGGAAACATATTTAAAATAAAACATGGATTCTTTCTTGACACTTCCTTGACACTATCATCATATCATGTACCAATCCCTTGACCTGTGAAAACATTTCAAAAATTTTGGATGAGCATAAAAAGCTCAGTAAGGGTTATAAAAAGTATAGAAAGGAAACATGAGTACATATATACATAAGAATGAAATCATACTTTACCCATAAAACATAAGCACTTTAACATACCTCATAAAATCATGAATAAATCATAGAAATCATAAGACATAAAGGTAAATTTAGGCATTCATAACATTCTTACGTAGGGTGTAACCCTCTTGGTTACGTTTGGAATACCCATCACAGTATATTCCCTAAATCCCTTTGTAGAAACCTTAACGTTTAACTCCTTCGTGTTACCCAATGCATTGGAGAGCTATATCGGGCTCACCCGCCCTTAGTTTATCATGGAACCACCCATCTTCATAACAATGCCCAAGAACCATAACATAATCATAACACATAACTTAAGCATAAAGGAAAGATAATATTCCCACATTGCAATAACAATATAACATTGTAAGATTTTGAAATAATGAATCCATTCTAAAAACCATTTTCAAAACCATTTAAAACATTTAATAAAGAGATTTTTAAATCAAAGTGTCTCATACCACATTGAAGCTTTTAACATTTTAAAACTTTAATATCCATATAAATAAATCCTTAAAACCATTTTTAAAACATGGATATTAATGAGAAATATTTATAAGAATAAATCATTAAAACATTTAAAATGATATTTTAGTTAAAGGGTTTTTAACAATATGAGAGACACTTAAATACAATAATTTAGGAATAAAATTTAATAATATCATGAGAATAAAGGGATTCATGGTATAATATTCCAAAGGACAGTATATACACCATATAAGAGTGAATTGGTGCATAACAACAATGAATTCTCAATGGAAATGTAAATTGAGATGAAATCCATTATAAAGATGGTATCCTTAAATTAAGGATAAGTCAATCACATAATTATGTGTCAAAAATATAAATACACCCAATATAAGTTGATATTAAGTGTAAAATAATAAAACGTCATTCACACATATTCAAAGGATGACATATTCAATAACTACATGTTGAACCCAAAGAAATCAAAATTGGGTTAAGAAGTTCCCTTGACAACCTAACGGCGTCACATCAAATTTTAGAAAAAGAGTTGATGAGAGGGATAAATGGTACCTCGTCACTTGGATATAAAATTTACAGAAATAAGGATATATAATAACATATTCCCACATAATAAGATGAAAATTAAAATACATAACAAAAGAAGTCTTTTAAAAAGAGGAGGGTGAAAGGTTCCCTTACCGATTTGGGTAACTTTCGAAACGTACACCCCATGAAAGAAGGACTATACAACATTGATGTAAATACTCATAAAATAAATTATGTTACAGAAAAATTAGAATAATGTACAGTACATACACCACTCAAAAGGAAATATTGGCAAATGTAGCATGAATCTCACGAAAACACAAAGTGAGATAAAAAGCCCCTTACGAAATTCTGGTTGCCAAACGGCGTCAATTAAAACTTCCAAAAAGTATTGATGAGAGAAAATAGGGTCTCTCATAATATTAAAATAAAAATTACAGTAATATTAATATAAAATAACTTCCCAATCATAATAAAGATGAGCTTAAAAGGAATGACATAAAAGAGTGTACTTAAAAAGAAAGAGAGGGGTAGGATCCCTTACCTCGGGTCCGACTTGAATCGATCATTCTTTAACCTCCTGAATAATAAGCTTGAGTTAAGTTATAATTTCTTAAGAACCTTTTCCAAGTTCATTATTCCTTTAATATCTCTTACTACCATGCTATGAATACTATGTAATTTTCTTATGTAAATAATGGTCGTTTTGTAGATCATTGCTACTTGAGTCAAAAATAAACTCTTTATAATTACAATTTGTTCATGTGGTAAAATATATATTATATCCAGAATTATATTCATTATTTAGATATCATATATATAATATATATCCATTATATACATGCATTTATAATATTACATAACATTTAGAGGTAAGAAATGAAATGCACCGTTCATGGAGACGGTAAGCCGTACGTACGCATGAACGCTACTTCCATTTATATTTCTTATTTAATGGAATTAAAACATAATGATACATAATAGTATTATAATTACAGTATGGTATAATATATAATATCATTAAATTTATCCTTTATACGTACCACATATGGTGTTAACGAATCAAATCACTTTCAGGGGGCGGTAGTCCGCACTTCCTAAAATGAAGATATCTCATTTACCCATAATGGAAACCATAAAGGAATGCCATAAATGAAAAATACAGAAGCTTAATTAAAACATAAACATATTATATATCATATATAAATATAGTGTCATCTTAATGGCCACCTTTGAAGGTGTTAGAAGAATATTGAACAATCATCGTTTCGTGAGGCAGAAATTCACCATCCACGGAAACAGTATGCTCTTTAACCATTAGATGAAGGTTTTTGTAAGTGTATCTAGAATCAATATTATAAAAACATCATATTATATTGTAGATACTGGTTTTGTTACAAAAGAAAATAATAAAAAGAGTTTAGGGGGTCGGAGAAGCAAAATAAAACAAAAGAACACAAGTGAAGACATTACCTTAAAATCGGGTATCTCTCTTTGATTTGAGCTCAAAGGCTTCCATAGGAAGACTTCTGCCCAAATTGAGGCTTTTAGGAGTAATATAGAGATGTGGAGAGAAACTATGAGTAGGTTTTTGCCGAGAAAAAGGCTTGAGAGGTGTGGGTAAGGTGGTAGAGGTGGGGGCCTTTTATAAGAGGAGAGGAGGGGCACTCTTGGAAGGTTACAAAATGTTACTTTATTTTCAAATGAGTTTCGGATTTTAAAGGTCCCACATTGATGTATTTATAGGATACGGTGTTAATGGTTCTAAATATACTCATACAATAGGTCTTTTACAAGTTTATGTTATATTTTTAACATTATCGTTTCATTTTATTTAAATCCATTATTAATGAGGTAATCGCTGCATCATCATGATGTCATAAATAATTTTATTTATTTAATTTCTAAAAATTATAAAACAAATATCATGATGTATGAAATCTTATTATCTTTCTAATGAATATTTATAGTCATAAATATGACTTGTATAACCCCATTTAAAAATTGTTTTAGTAAAACAACTCATGCTTGTGACATTTTTATTTTAACTTTAAATAAAAAGTTATTTATGCCAGTTTCCAACCAATGTGGCTCCATTTGGTCCCCAAGTTGAACCATGGATTTTCTTGGTCGTCCATGACACATCCAATGAGTTTAGGACCTGTGTCTAGGTCATTTCATATTATTAAAATATTATTTTTACCTTAAATTACACTAATTACCTCTAATCGCGATTAAAAACATAAAAGTTAATATTCACCAAAAAATTATTTTAATCCCATTGAACCACATTTTACATCCTAATGACAACCATGTATGTCGTATTTTTGTAATTCAAATCACAAAAGTGGTATATTTTCATTTAAATGAAAAATCAGTTTCTAAACATCCACTTAGTGGTTTCACTATTCATCAAAAATTGATGTTTTTCAGAAAAATACCAAAAATTAACCCTAAGATATATTTGATATTCTGAATTCAAAAATAATGATTATTTTAAAAAATTCAAAACATATATGTTGTATTAATTAATTTTATAATTAATTCCCGCTGTCAAAACAAATAGCGTGTTTTTAAGAAACAATATCTATTAAAAGATTGACACTAGTTTAAGTCCAATTTCAAAGTGAAATTAATTACAATGACCACCATTAGATTAAATTGTAAAAATATATTCTAAATAAACTTTAATCTAAATTAAAAATATAATCTATCCATATAAATAAATCTGATTAAAAGGATTTTTTTAATTAAAATGCAACATTTTCAATAAAAATGATCTTTATCGGAAAAATAACAAAATGTTACACAAAGTAAATTTTGATGTCCATATTCTAAAGAAAGATTTTATTTTGTCAGATAAAACATATAAAATTGTCAAAAGTATATTTAAAAAGGGTTCTCCATCAAAAGGCGGTTAATTGACCTTTTAAAGAATATTAGAAGATTTATGCTTAAAATTGGATTCATTTTCATTTCAAGCCTCCAACATTTATTGGATAAAAGTAAAAATATTCTACAAACATATATAATCATTTTTTAGTTAGTTCCATTCATTCCCGCCATTACGAAAGCTAGGCATTAACTGCCTTTTAAAATAATATTATTTTATTATTAGAGTGCAACGTAAGATTTCAAAGAAACTCGTTGTTGTGTATTGGGAACGCCCTCGAGCATAGAATTCCCTTTAATGTAATATTAATATTTTATTAAAAAATATGGATAAATATGAAAATTTCATATTCTTTATTTACCTGGGGTGTTACAGATGTCATTATGGCAATGCCTCTCCTCTTCAATATCCATGTTCCTTCTACGGACAACCATTCTGAACAAACATATCTTAGATGAACCAACATGGTAATCTTTAAATACTATAACATTTAAAATTAATGATAGAGTAAAAATCATTTATGATATTCTTTTAACATCATCCTAACCCCTAAATTTATCTAAACCATCCTATGATACAAAATATAAGGACCCAGCCTTATTACATACATAATCTTTAATTTATTCTAGAAAACACTTCATTTTACATTGACGATCTTTTCAAGTTTAGATCTTTATAGATTTGGGACATAATACATTCATAACATTACACATTGTTATAGATTGGATACCATAGAAACAGTTTCCATTTAAAACATAAAAGATGGTTCTTTGAAAATTCTTCAACATTTAACATGGATTCCTTCTTTATCTTACACATCCATTAACCTATGAAAATAATTTAAAACTTGGAATGAGCACAAAAAATCAGTAAGGGATATAAAAAAAAGGAAAGAACACATTTGTCCATGAATACTTGTAACGTATGAAATCATTTTCAAAATACATACTTATCACATGTTATATATATAATTACTTTGTGAAACATGATATTTACACAATACCTAAGAGCATAAGTAGAACCATAAATTTATATTGGGGAATTAATTACATAATCTTGTAACCCTCTCGACTACCTTATAATTTGTAACCCTCATGGCTACCTTACTATTTGTGTAACCATCGCAGTTACACTTGGAGTAACCATACGATTTACCTCCAACATACACATACCCAATGCA
Organism: Viscum album; assembly: GCA_963277665.1. Classification (NCBI taxonomy): domain Eukaryota; kingdom Viridiplantae; phylum Streptophyta; class Magnoliopsida; order Santalales; family Viscaceae; genus Viscum; species Viscum album. The sequence goes on along the minus strand of OY728133.1, from coordinate 479,128,318 downwards.
TTTTAGGGAGATATAGGTCCCACCCTTCATCATATACAATTCCCAAGAACCAGAAAATAATCATACAACATGAATAATAGCATAAAGACATTGCTTTTGAATTCTGTAAAACATAATTTTAAGAGGATTTTAAAAAGTAAAGCCCCTAATAAATATCATAAAATTGAATAGAGACTTAATAGAGTGGATGGAATATGTATATACACTATAATTAGACATAATTAAACATAATATAATCAAAACACATCACAGAATCAATTTTAACACCATATAAATAACGAAGTAGAAGGTTAACCCAGATAATGGAAATCGGGTTAAGAATTCCCTTACCTCAGGCTTGTCTTACTTCAAACTTGTTTAAAATTACTATATAATGGTTAAAAGAATGTTATTAGTATTTTAAAGAAACATTTTAATGTTTATAAAATATTATATTATCATTTAATAACCTCATTTTACCCTTTAATTGATATTATTTTCTTCCTTGCACTGTTTTGGGTGAGTTCCTTACATGATTTCCATGATTGGTTCATGATGGATGTTCTTGTGAATTGAAAGTGAAACTACAGAATTGGAATGGAAAGGTATTTAAATATTTTTAGTACCATAATTTATACCATTTATCATTTTGATGTTTTATATGATGATGATTCATAAGTTAAATCATTAATGATGTTCTTTTAGATCATTTTAGTGGTTCTTTGATAATAACAACTTCATTTTGTCTTATAAATTAAAACCAGGAGTAAAAAATAATTTCTAGAACCATGGATGTGAAATAATACATATATTATAACATGTTTCAACCATAGAAATGGTTTCATGACCAGAATTGAAAGAATTAAGGTAAATTGAAATCACATCGTCCATGATGTCTGTAATTCGACACGTAACAGACAATGTTTTTATTCCTTGAATAAGTGGGAGAGGAGAAGAATAATGATGATGAGTTTTCCATGAACATGAGAACATACATAATATCCATGGTTTGTGTAGATTTCATGCCTCTTGGGTAAGAATAGATTAATAAAGATTAAGAAAATAAAGGAACTCAAAATAAAAGAATAATTGAGAAATCCCTTACAAAATTTCATCAGCCTAACGGTTATGCCACATGGTTTTAGAAAATAGTAAAAAGAGAGGGGAAAAGGGTCACCAATCTAGAAATGAATAGAAATATAGAATAGATAATTAATAATAAGGAAATGATAACATGGTATATAACCTTGAAAGTTATACTACATAAAAGGGAACTTGAATGGAAAAAAGAACGAAATTGAGAATTTTCTTACCTTGTAGAGAAACTCCTAGAACATGAAGGTTGGGACCTTGAGGGATTGAGGAAACCTTGGGAGGACTAATAGAGACATAAGGAGGTCAAATATTAGTTTATGAGGAATTTGGAATGAATCTAATGATGGAATTGGTTGTTATTTATAGAAAAAGTTAGGGAATATTTTAATAATTTCCAAGGGACACCTCATTAGTGGTATTTGCAAAATCATAGGCCTTCCCATGGAATTTTCCCATGGTATAAGCCACTTGGGAAACCTCATAACTTATTTTATTGTACAAAATTTGACCAGATTTATTATATCATTACTACATCATTAATGATGTCATTAACACACAGAAACTCGAAACTGTATTTTTTTACTATTCATCGAAAAAACAATTATTTTAGAAAAATCCCCAAAATTCACCCTAATCATTTATAGACATGTAGAATTCAAAAATGAAGTCCATTTTTTGAAAATAATTTTGTAAATATTTTTAATTTAATTTTTAAATAAAATCATACTTAATTCAAAAATTAATAATTTAAAAGTTATAATTGCTTCTATATCACATTTAAAAATTAATCAAGATGTCATTATCTAAAAGCCTTAAGAAAATAAAATAATAATACAATTTTCTATTCCTTAGGGTCATATTACTATTCATATTACTATTCATAAGTTTATGTTACTATTCACCAAAAAACAAGTTGGTTCCAATAGACGTCAAATAATATACTAAACACAATTGTATATGACCATTTTTTGAAATTCAAAATATAGAAGTAGTAAAAATATGTTTAAAGACTACTTATAATTATCTATATTAAAAAAAATCTCAATAATTTCAATTTATTTTTATAAATCCTTGGGGTGTTACAATATGACTTCCTTTGTTTGGCCTGCCATCAAGTAGGCTTATGTTGGTCTTATGTAAAACTCGAGATGAATGGTTTGTGAACACTCTCCTCTGAACTGTTGGAGAACTCCTTGGTTGTCCTGGCCCATTTGTGAATAAATCGTTGTTCCTCCATCCTTGATGAACTTTGATATTGTTGATATTTATAGTACTTTGAATATGAATGGCTTATTACCTGACCACCTTTTCTTGCATATCTCACGATACATGTATGTTTATTTTGATACTCTGGTTTGGATACCCAACTTCAATGGGATTTTTTCTACTAAAGATTGTTAATGATTGATTTGTCGCCCCTCCCTGAACCCACCCTCCTGTATTTAGGGTGTGCTGAATTTTTTTATCCCACCTGCTTCAACCATATTTGTTTGGAAAATTTGGAAACAGCACCTTATATTGCAAAATCTATTGCAGTGCACTAGTTTTCAGTTGGCCCCTGCTTGTCTTATCTTCTTAGTGGTGGATGAAAACCATTAGTATCTATTCATTTCTTGTAGATTCAAATGCAGGATCTGGATGTATCTGAAGGATCTTTTCACATGCTGTTTTAACTTGGATTCCATGGAGGATATCTTACAGTCCATTTGTAGAAAGGATCGATGTGGACAGATTTACTCCCTTTGGTTGGTTTCTTCTATGAGTGACTTCTCCTTCATTTTGAAGGAAATAAATTATTTGTCTTTCAACAACATAAATCCCTCCTTTCACAATGGTGTTCTATTCATACATCGTGCCATTCAGACTACCACCCTTATTCAAACAGGAACTATAGATAATGATGTTTATGACCTTGTTATTTTGAGATCACTTGGTGTGAATGGAAATTCTTGTAATCCGTTAATTATGAAGTATGTTCTTTGGATACCGCCCATATCCAGGTGTCTCAAAGTCAATGTTGATGGAGCAGCCTTGGGTTCTCCATGATTTTCTAGTTGTTGTGGTGTTTTTTGAACTTCTTGAGGGTTTTTTATAGGTTTCTTCTTCCATTTTATTCAAAAGGGTCTTGCAATTGAATCAAAAAATTTATCCATGATTCATGAAATTAAATATGCTATTCAGTTTAATTGGCATCAATTATGGTTGGAGTCTGATTCGACTATTGTTGTTCAAATTCTTAGGCATCACTCCTAGAATGTACCATGGATGATCCCACTAGCCTGGATTGAATGTCTTTGGCTTGTGGAGGTGATTTCCCTTGAAATTATGCATGTTTATCATGAGGCCAATCGGGTTGCTGATGCTATTTCAAAGAGATCAATTTTAGAGGTCAGTTCTAGTTGGTCTTGTGTCTTACCTAATTTTTGTAATGATCTTGTCCAAGATGACCTTCGTGGTGAGGTCTATACCCACCTTTTTTTAGATGCTCTGTGACTCTATTATCCGGTGCATTTTTACTTTTATTTAATATATTTTCCTAGGAGTAGGTTTCTTTCCTTCCTTCTGGATTTTGGGTAATACTTTTATATTAAATATGATTTAACAATTACCATTAAAATGAAATTTTTATATTCTAAAATTTAATTTTAATACTTCATTAATATTAAAATATTTATTTTAATTTTAAATATACATGATATCAAATTTTTATAATATTATTAATATTTATATGTGAAACAATAGTATATATATCTTAATATCATTTTTTTATTTCATTGTGAGTTATATTGTTTTAAATTTACTAATTAACTATAATATATTAAAGTATAACTATAAAATATTTTTTCAATGGACATATTTCCATTGACCATATTTTCACTAAAAATATTTCCTTCCCATATATGCAGACTTACTAGATGATTTTTTCATTCCACTCTCAGTTCAGAAGACATTATTCTTATTTCATATTATTGATTTTGAATAATTATTTCTCCTTTCATGGTGATATAACTCATTATAGGTTTTGTTTGGATATCGGTGATCCTTAGGGTTTAATATGATCCATGATATTCCTTAGCTGTGAAGATTTATTCTTTTCTATTTATTCCCCTTAATTATATATACACTTTAATGGATGTATTTTATTCATGGTGTGTAATAATCCATGGTGTGAAATACTTATTTTTATATGTCATTTTTTGTCACATTATACTTATGAATTAATAAAGTGTTTATTGTTTAATTCATGTCTCATATGACTCATTTCATAATGAATTGTAGTTAATTTAAACAAATGAAAAAAAATATAGAACTATAAACATATAGTTTTTATAAACAATATGCTTCTTAAAAATATGGTCCATCACATAGAAATAATTTAATTTTAAAATTTTTCTGAACTAATTAACTTCCTCCATTCAATAATATCATTAGTCGTAGATAGTAAATCACTCATCTCAGGTTTTCGTATCTTAACGTCACTCCATAATTAAAAACAAAATCCAAGATATTTTATGTATCGGTTTTGAAAATAGTTTGGCACACTATGATTTTTTGTCTTAAAATTAAATAAAAAAACACAAGGTATTTACATCCTAAGATACGTTTTCATCTCCCCCAAAAATATCTCACAAAAAATCCAATTAATTCTGGCTTAAATTTATCAAGTAACATAGATTTTAAATTAAAATCATTTACACTAGTGTGAAGGATAGATAAAACTAGACCGTTCTTTATCCAATGGAAGCAAATAAAAGTTTAGAATCATCCATTGGTTCTTTCCAAAATTATTCATGATAATGATTCACTTATTGTCCATTTACCTTTAATGGATAATTTGAATGTTCTTATTTAATCTCAAATTCACCAAATAGAAATGTGTTAGTCACTATGTAAGGTCTGCTCCATTTGGAACAAACTTAATCAGGCATAAGAATCATTCTTGACGATTACAACAACATGTTTTCTCCAGTATCAAAGATTCTTTATTGGATGATATTTTCATTGAAAGAATTGGACTTATAATTATATAGTATTGAATTATCATAATATTCCATTCTAATTTATTAAAGTCCCATCATCTGCAACTTCCATTATTCCTCAGCATTTCCAAACTCTATGTTTACCCTCTTCACATCCCAAAAGGCCTTGTTAAGTAACTCAACATGAATTTGACTATACATTCCATAAAAAATTCTATATGGTAACATACCCATGAATGTTTTTTATGAAGTTCTGTATGCTCATAATTTATCCTCTAGCTTCTTACTCTTGTATTTTTTGATGGGTTATAATTTATTATTTGGAATCCTATTTATCTATCTATTGGACACCTCTATTTTCCCATTTATTTTTGGGTGATACGAAGTTGAGTTATTATGGTGCACTACATATTTATTCACCAGTTCATCCATGTTTTTATCACAGAAGTGTGTTCCTTGGTCACTAATTATATCTTGGAGTACTTCATTTCTATAAAAAATTAAAATTAAATGAAAACCTTAGAATCATCAGTTCAAGGTGACTTTACTTAAATCTATCTTGAAACATAGTCTGAAACTAATATTTTGTATGAAAAATAAAATTTTATGGGAAATGTACCCATGAAATCAAATCCAAATCCTCAAATGTTTCATATAAAATCAAAGGTTTTGGAGGAATTTCATGTATTTTTTAAATTTCATTTGTAAATTGGATGTTTGGATAGGATTTATAAAAATTATTTGAGCCTTTAAAATTTGATGTCCAAAATTAACCAGCTCACAATACCTTCATAGTAGTTATTTTTTGTCCAAAATGGACTCTATGTGCATGTGTATATAAAAATGTAAGAATAGATTTAATTTATTTCCTAAGAATGAATTTATAATTACTTATTTATTAAAAATATTCCATAAATATGGATCTTACCATACATAATATGTTGAATCAAATTTCAATGAAGAAGTTTGATGATGGGTAAATGAGGGGGAACCTTTGGTGTGATAAAAAAATAACCAAATTTGTATACAAGCATACTTTGGTGGCTTCATATAATTTCTCACAAGGGAAGTAATCATCCATATTTTTTTAGTTAGTGTCTTTACTTCGGAAATGTGAGTTAATATAATTATGTGATCAACAACCAAATTTTAATAGCCCTTTTTTCCTTAATTTCCAAGTCACACTCTTATAGCAGCAGCATCCACAACACCAGTATTGTTTTTGTATCTATATTTTTATTATATGACCTAGTGTTATATTATTATAGTAAACAATTATTTTACTTCCAAAAATATATGACCAAAATTTCTATAAATACATACAATTTCAAAAAAACCTTTTTTAATTATTTTATAAATTAATTTGGTTTTTTCTATGTTTTTAGACATTTAGGCTCTTAATTTTTGGTTCCCATCAATTTTCAATGATAACACAACTCTTACAACATTGTTGGAGACATCACATAGTGTCTCAAAGGAGAAATTCTAATTTTGTGGATAGGTTATGGGGGTTTTGATTTGGATTTATTTAAGCTTTTCAAAATATACCATGCATGAATCATCAAATAAAAAATTAGTTTCCTTTTTCAGTAGGTTGGTTAGGAGAAAATTAATTTTTCTATAGTCTCTAATAAATATTCTATAAAACGCAACATGTACTAAAATGACCAAATGTTCCTAACAATTATAGGATAAGATTGTGTATAAATCAAATCAATTTTGTCCTTATATAGTTAAATGTCTTACTTATAAATTATGTTACCTATTATATTTCACTATTCTACAATAAAGTGTCATTTAAAAAAATTAACAATTTTTTATCAATGAATATTATTAAAACCTTTTTCAAACTCGTAATACAAGTTCCAAAACAAGTTACATAAACAGAAAAATCTTCAAGGAATACATCAAATATTCTCTCAATAAAATATAAAATGATACTCACCATACACCTTTGAAAATTACCTAGATAATTTAAAGACTAAAGGAAATACTTTGGTAATAAATCATACTAAAGGGGTAAGAGAATGTAGTGTTTTTATAGTCCTACAGATCTATTAAAAACTTAAATTACCCATAAAATATATCAAGTAAATAGTAGTGATCCTTCCTTTCTAGTCACTCTAACATTCAGTCTTCAAAAATAAGGGGAATTGTTCTATTGTTATCACATGTTTTAATTTCCAGTATTCAATATAGACTCTCTAGCTATTTTTAATCCTTTTGGTAACTCATTAATTTATCTCATTATGTAAATTTTTTTACCCAATTTCCTTTGGGATAATTTTAATGGGAGTTACCCATGGGGATTCTGATATTGGGTATATGATTATAGCTCCAAAATGTTTTATAACATCCATATTTATAACTTCTAGGAGGGTAAAGTTAAGAGATATTTGTAATTTTCTCACATGTTTATATTTATATTCTAACAAAATCATATACATGAGGGTGGTAGGGCTTGTCCCTTGAGTGTATTCTAGTGTCCCACTTATTTCCTTAATAATTTTTTTTTCAAAATTTCCGACAATTGGTTATCTCGATTGGGTTTTAAATTATTTTATATTATTACTAGAATTTTCTCATTTTACTTTAGATAAGAATATTTTATGTTGGATGGGATTAGCTTTAATTCCAGTTTATTGGGGTTCTAATGATGTTTTAAACTAAGAGTTATCTTTTCTAGAAACTTTCATAAGTGAAGTAGTAGTGTGAGTGAAATTTTAAACAAATTATCAAAATTAATTTCAACTATTTCTTAAAACTAATTATTATATAAAATAGATTACGGATTAAGTCCATTTTCAAAAAAAATAATCAAATAAATTGGGTGTTTCTATATCTTCTACTAATATTATTATGTCATACAACATTTTGATATTCTATTTAGAACAATAATGAAATTCAAAGTGATTTAATGTGAACATAGATTACCCCTTGTGGGGGTATTTCATTAAATCAATAATATTAAAATTCATTATTTTTTATCCAAAATTCATTGCACAAGTGATATCATTAATATTTATTATTATTTTGGAAGTCTTAATAAATGTATTTTCTAAGATTATAGGGGTGTGAGATTTACCTTTTTCATATTCCATGTTTATAATGTAAAAATTGGTAGGGTATACAAATCATTTCACTCTTACAAACATATCCTCCTGTACTTGAATAGAATAGGTAGGGATAAGGTTAGAAAGTAGAGAAACCAATCATATGGGATTGAGATATCCTAGTATAGGGATGAATAAATAGAGTAGGGTTTTACATAATATAATCTATTAAATCTTATAGTACATTGGAGACTTTTATTTATTTTGTGGTGAAATGGATAATGAATACACCCGAGTCATGGAATCTTATAGGTATTTGTGGGGAAACATGGGTAGAGACAGGTATACCTAAATTTATATTTTCATTCCCTTGAAATTTTATCTTCATATTGCACATTTATTTGATTAATTTTATATACCTTTCGATTTTTTGAATGGCTTCCACCAAGGGGATTTTAATCTCTACCTTTTTTAATATTTCTAGAATCACTTTTCATATCATATCTTCACTTGTATTTCTATGTGGTTTTACTCTATATGGGAAGGTATTTTGGGGCTGGTTTGAGTCTTACACCCTTTCCTTTCCCTTTTCCATTTTCAATGGGCATTTCTCACAGGTTCTTATTCTTGAGATTCCTTCTCATGGATAGATTGTTTAGGATTATTGGTTTATCCAGTTCTATATTTGGATTAAGATAGGATTTATTCACTATTATTCAGATCTTGTATTCACCTCAATGAAATGGAACTAACATTTTCCTTATAGTTAAGAATTTATTAGGTAGGAATCTTACATGAGCCTTGATTTAACAGGTTTTTGAGAGTAGATATAAGATGTAAGAACTATTAATTCAACTACTTAAGTTCTAATCTATAAGAAGAGAGAGTAGTTCATTAACTGGTTTTTGACTCCATGAGTTATAGTATCATTTTCTTAATATAAGTTACATTATTCCTTCCTTGTTATTAACTTATATAAGTTGGATAGTTTATACTTTAAAAGGGTGGTGGTTGGAAAGTTTGTTGAAAACCTTTTTGGAAGGGTAACCTCTGATATTTATAGTTCCCAACTCCATATTTACTATTACAATACTCTATGAATCCTTTATTGTTTTTTACTACTATAGTTACAATATTTGGAACATGGTATCATAGATTTCAATTCCTTGAACTTGGGGACATCCATCTGTGTAGTGTTCATAAAAATAAAATTTATAAAACTCTTAGTGGTATGGTAGTGATTGTTTCATATAACTTGTTTATAGATAACTATATCATAATATAGGTTATTTATTAAATGTTATTTTCAATTAAAGTGGAGTTATAAATTTTTACTTAATTCACTCCTCTCATTGTAGTCTTTGTACAAAACCGATGGTAGTTTTGGGAAATTATTTTTTTTAGATCTATAACATCAGTATAGAAATTTTCTATGAGTTATCCTCTATTGGAATCATATAGAAGGTTCCAGTCACTATCTATTAATCCCTAGTAAAATAATACTAGAATATTTGTCTCTTCATAAGACTAGTGTGGTCAGGATGCATTCAGTCGCTTGAATCTATCCCAGAACTAATAGTGTGTTTATCCACTTACTTTAATGATCCTATAAAATTATTTACTTCGCTTGGTAACCATATAGGAATTCAAATATTTTTGGAGGAAAAATCTATGTAGTTTATTATAGGTAGTTTCTTCTCCAAACTACAGATTATATAGCAATTCCTTGGATGTTCCTTCAAGAGAGAAGATAAAGAATTTATAGTTGACTTGATCTTATGAGACTCTTCTCTATTTTAAATTACAACATAAATTAGAAAAATATATTAAATTTTGGTTAGGATACTCTCCTACCAACCCATGAAATTTTGGAAGAGTTTAAATAATTATTGTTCAAAGTTCAAAGTTTGGGTGGTTATTCTTTTGTAACTTTTAGTTATTTTTGTTAAAATTTAGTGTACATAATTATCTTAAAGTCATATTCAGTTAAGATAAATTTTATAACATATTTTAACTACCTATAGTAACTCTAATGTAATAAGATAGAGAGAATTGGGAGTGTGTTAATGTAATAGTAAAAAACTCCCTTTCCTTATCCTTGGTGATTCTTAAGTTATGAATCCTTTTCAGGATAGTACGATCAACGTCTGGATCAAAACTAGTGCGGTGAGATGAATTATTTATTGTCATTTCTTGAAACAATTTTAAACCAAAGTAATAAAATACACTATACTTATTCAAAATTATTCTATGTGGATGGATAACCTATCAATTAGTTTCCATCAAAAGAGTTTTTAAACCTAAATTAAATGCATTAGTAGTGGATTCAGGTTATCTTCGAATAGGAGAGTGGTTTGGGTGTGTTCTTATCTTGTTTAGTGGGTTAAAATATGAAATTAATGGTTTATTTAGATTGTTTTTAATTCAATTTTGGAAATGGTGAACTAACCTCATCTATCCACCTCTTACCTATTAAATCATTATTCTATTTATGCTATCATGTTGTCTTTCTAACTGAGTGAAACATCTATTGACTATCCTCTCTTGAAAGTTTGGTCTCGATCAGAGGGTTGAAATGTTCACTATATTTTATATCCTCACATATCTCTATTATTGAATATTTCTAATCAAAATTAGATAAATACACTACTCATTATTGAAATAATTAGAGTGAAACTAAGTGGTATGTGTGTGTGATCTAGTGAAGAGGGAAAAAAACTCAACATGCATATAAATAATGAAATATCTTAATACCTAAGTAGTTTTAATAATTAAAAAGAAATAAATATAATATATAATAAGTTAAAATATAGAATTCATCAATAGATAAAATAAGAGCCTCCTCAGCTCAACTACTATGGGATTAGTCTTCCATCATTGGAGTTATTGAAGTGAAATAAAAAGAAAATAAATAAAAAAGTATCACCATAACTTGATCCAAAAAATTCTCTCCACATTTAGTGTAAAATTATCTATTTATATAATAATGATTATATATTCTTGTAAAATGTCCAAATATACCATGTGAGTAGCATGAGATTATTATACTTCTATAGACATTTTAGAACTTACAAAATATTCCTCAACTTCGGTATTGAGCCCTAGTGGACTCTACTCATCTAGATAATAGACATGTGCCTAACTTGAGGACCATTAGGGAATCATTAATTCATCAAAAATATTTATACAATTATCATGATCAATATTTATACTAGTTTTAGAAGAATCAAATAAATAGTGCTTTTCTATGATGTAGAAAAGATGAAGTCGAGTTCTTCTAGAGGATGCCTCGTGTGAGGAGATGATATACATGTACTGGAGCTAGTTTCATTTTTAGTGAGGTTGGTTTTTGGGGAAAATAAGCTTTGGTATTAAAATTTATTTAATTTTTATGTAATTTGAATGGTTTCATGAGTGTTGATGTGTTGGCCCAATTCTAAACTTGAAGTCGCAGGTGAATTTCTAAAAGTTGATTTCTTTTTTAACATAGGTATGAAAACTTAGGATGAGGAGAATCTTTACGATCAGTTGCGAAGTATTATGATCTATATGAAAAAGTATTATAATAAATAGTGAATTATTATTCTTTAGGTTTAAGTCTTATGTTTAATTTTGAAGTCTTAAACTGGTGAAAATCCTTATGCTCATCCAAGAAAAGCCTTATGATCCCCCTTCTAGAAAGTCATACGCTCGGGGGTGAAGTCTCACATTGATTCTCTATGGAAATTTGGAAAATTCTTAAAGCCTTATATTGGATCAACCTCAAAGTAAAATTAATTTATAGTAGCTTGAAGAAAATTATTTCATTTAGTTAGAATGGGGCTTCTTATGGTCAGTTGTAAGACCTTTCTTGGGGTCAGTTGAAGGGTTCTAAATTTTTGGGTTATCCCATAGTCGACCATGAAATCTTTATATGTTCACTTTCCTTTGCCATATTTTTTTCAGCATCCAATACTTAAATTCAAAACTTAGTGTAGGATATGTTTAGATAAAATAATTTTCAATAATGAATATTATCTTTTTAACACCTTATACTCTTTTTTAAAAATCAATTTGTTGATTTTACTTAATTCCAAAATTAATAAATAAATTAAAATTCATGATTAAATCCATTTAACAAATTAATTCAATATTAATTCTAAAAGTAAATAAAACAAAATAATTTCAAAATTGAAATCCCACAAAAATGTACTTTGAAATTTTGAATCAAAATATAGATTTGATAATTAAATACATAAAATGAATAATTTAGTTAAAACTCATGTTTTAATCCAATTATGAATGAAATTATAGATATCAAAAAAAATTAACAAAAAAAAATTAATTTCATGGGTTTTATCTGAATTATGGAGTTATTTATCAATTAAAAATGGTTTAAATTTTTTAAAAATATGGATCTTATCATGTGGATTCATGGGGTTTTGAGGACCATCAGCTTAGATCGAGATACCCATTTTACCTCATGAGTCTGTAGAAAACTACAGCATGCCTTTGACACCCAATTACACCTAGGTAGATCTTTCTATCCCCATACAAATAGGCCAATATATTGGACCATCCCTTGGTTGAGTTATCATAAAAAAAATATTTATCACTCATCCATCATTATAAAACCATTAGAAGTGTTGTACAAGCGGCCTTATCAATATCTATTGTATTGGATAGAGTTTAAGGGTTTATATGTTCTTAGTCTAAAGTGGTATAGAATATGAAGAACCAGATCCAAGTGATTTTGGAGTGGATGAAAGTAACACAGGATCACTATAAGTCATATATAAATCATTGGTGGAGATTACTAGAGTTTGAGGTTAGATTCCATGTGTTCTTAAGGGTTTACCCTTATCACGGGAAGTGTAGATCCGGTCGGTGAAGTAATAGATCTCCTTGATTTATTAGGCCTTTATTGGTTTTTTAGAATGTCAATGAGATGGTGTATTTTTTTCTCTTCCTCTATTGTTGGATAGGAACTATGAAATCTTTCACTTCTCACAGCTTCATCAATACTTCATGATGACTCCCATGTCATTAACTAGAGAGATTTGGACGTCAAGGGTGATTAAAAAATCATGGAGTGGATATTGGAGATTAATTATCATTGAAAGAGGGTGTGAAAAGGGTGTTTCATCCCTCTGGTTTGTGTTTCATATGGACATGGTAGTTTGGATGAGAGTATTTCGTAACATGAGTTGCACATGCATGCTTAGTATCCTAATCTATTCATGTCTTGATTTGTTTGATGATGTATTACCTAGATTGAAATTGATCTATATAGTTTCCTATATTCAATTATTATTATGTTTTTTTAATAGTGTCTTTCTCATTTAATAGGTATCTCCTTGGAGAGTGATGTAGGTTTTAATTGGATGATGTTTTCATCTAGGTTTGGTTTTGATTCTCAGGGACAAGGGTTATTTGAGAGTTATCTAATGTAATGGATAGGACGTTCTAAAATAATTAATTTTGCTATTTTTCATGGTGGAGATTACCAAAGGAGTATTTAGTAAGGATATGTGATTTGGATAAGGAATTTAAACTGTGGGAGCGGTTCATGGAATGAACCATGTGTCTCGGTATGAATGTTTTTGGGAAAAACTGGTCAATTTCTCTAAGGGTTCAGTTCACATCATGAATCTTTCTTCAGAGCATGAATCCTAGGTAGTTCGAGTTTGTTGTTTTTGTCATAGGTATTATTCATAGTGTGAGACCCCCCATTCATGGTGTCAATTTTCTCCTTCTTTTTAGGATCTATAAACATGGATTTTGGAGGTAGTTTAACTGAAAGTGTTAGCGAGATGAATACCCTTATCACGCTATGAAAGGGTTATCTCCATCCCGAGTATAAAATTAAGGTGTCCCTTCAATTTCCATCATTCCTCATTCATATTTCTTGAATCTTGGTTGATTTTCTATAATCTTATATCCCCTTATTCCTATAATTAATCCTTTTCTTTGGAAGATTTATTATTGGTGATCTAAGGTGATTTTTCTCTCTTTCATTCTAAGTTTCCACTTTGTTCTTCATTTTTAGAAGGTCATAAAAACTAGTTTTTGGGATAGTTTTGATGAAATTTAAATGAGATATTGATTAAAATCATAATTTACTATATCTTTTAGGGTTTCTTTATGCATTTTCGATCAGTTATCATCCCTTCCTTCCTTGGGTCTTGTATAGTGATTCATAAATATTCCCTCAAGGTATGAGATTTGATAACTATCCTCATTATCATGTATAATATATTATTTTTGTGATTTTTTCTCCTTTAATAGATAGTTTTAATAAACTTAACAAAATAAAATTAACTTAACTAAAGTAAATTTTAAGGGGATAGGATTAATCCATATGTGATTTATGGGGTTCTTTTTATTTCTTAAAGGTGATGATTTGATTGTTTCCTAGTTGAGAAATTATGGTTTTTTATATTCTATTTTTTTTATGAATGTTATTATTATAACCACCTATTCATAAAATTATAATAACTTAAATATGGTAATTAAGTGTTTTTATGAAAATTAGGTTAGTTGTTTTACCTCCCATTCTTATGAGGTTAAATGAATATAATTAGAATAATTGAAATTTAGAATTGATATGGGTAGTGGTCACTAAAATTGGTGTGTTTTATGGTTTTGTTATCATTAATATTTCTAGGAATTCTATGGTTTTGGGGGGGTGATTTTATGGTGATATTAATGGCTGGGAAAGTTGTATGGTAATGGGAATTATATCTACAGATGGATTCCATGATTGACATCAATTATGGAGGCTGGTATTGTTCGATTTTTGGGTTATACTAATGGTTTTGGTATGGGATGTGTGACATATAGTGTAGTGATAGTGGTGTGTGATGTGGTAATGGTTTTATTAGTTTCCTAGTGTCTATATAGTTTATTCAGTAATGTTAAACATGGTACTATGTCATGGGTTTTGAATTAATGGTATGGTCTAGAATTAAACAATTGTGTTCTATAAATAAAATTATAAAACATGAAATAAATGGGTAATGGTTGTAATTAATGTGGGTTATTATATGAATAATATTTTATCATAAAACATTGAATATGAATGGTTAAATTAATTTAATGTGGTTGTTAATAGTAAATCTAGAATCAATGTAATGCTGAAAGTGGAATGAGTATTGTGTGTATTAATATGGTTGTCTTGTTTGAGAAGTATAGGATGGTTATGGAATAGTAAATTGAAGAGATGTAAGGTTTGTGTTGGAACTTTTTAGTGGGAAGTGGTATTGTTGTGGTGATGTTTTGTAGACTATTGTTTCATTTCTCAATTGTAAACCCTCTGGGGAAAGGTTGTTTGTACCTATTATATTTATATTTATATTTGATTTCATACACACCTCACCCGAGTCAGATAACATTATTAATTTCTACAAATTTTGGTTCTAGGAGTTTTCCCCAACATCTAGTTTTTAAAGGGATGATGGTTGATTACCCATCTTCCATAATCTTCCATCAATAGTAGTTATTGTAGTGTCGATACACAGTTAGTGGAAGTACCTAGTAGCGGATCTATTTGATGGCGATGATACTTAGTGGGGTAAATTAATAGGAGGAGGAGGGCATGAGGTTTATGTCCCTTGTGTTCGTGATACCCTACAACACCAGATATGATACTTTTTGATGATTATGTGGATGTGGCATGTGATATGTACTTACTAACTGATTTAATCATAGGATGTTAGACCCTGTGGGAGGTTGGGATTGGTGGGTCTATAGTCTAACCCATATCAAACTCTTCCTTATTAATTTATGATGGATATAGAAGGGAATGAAGCATAGAATTTTTTACATTAGGGAATGATAACAGTGAATCTGTAGGGAAGTTTTTATAGGGAACATTTGATTATATTTCTCAATATTGTTCTATTATTCTTAGATGTTTTATTTGGTGAGTGATTCATAGTGAGGTTCAAGGATAGTTGACCTATTCGGTGCTTTTGATTCTTCTTTTTGTTCACTGATGCGGTTGTATACTCCTTACACATTTATACAAGAGGTATTTGGTATGATATTACTGAGTATACATGTTATGTTCATATCTATATATATAAATTGATTTCCAGGTTATCCAGAGGGATTTGGAGACTGGTTTAGACATTACTATCTTGGTTCTTGGATCTTATAAATAGTTACTTCCATAGGATATTCTTTCTACTGTTTTTTTTAGAAATTGGTATTTGTATGTCATGACACGCATGTTCGATGAAGGTTATTTTATAATTCTATTATGGTGTTATCATGTAGTTTTCCTTTATATTCCTAGTATTTTTTATGGTAATGCCTCCCATTTTTGTGTTTCATACCCTCGGTGTTAGTCTCTAACCTGGGGCCTATTGTAGGTGGCCCTTGGGGGGTCACACTCGTATTCAATGTCGGGCCAGGAGGGGTACCAAGTGAGGGTGAGTCCTAAAAACTAAAATAAATTTTTTGGATGGTTTTTTTGGTGTAATTTCTCACCACCCAACACTACTAATAAGTGTCCAGAATTGTGGTTGTTACTTACCTAAGTCATGCCTCCCTATACACTACAGACTACTGACTAGTAGCGAGGGGTCTAAGGAGCTTTCTTAGAGAGACTATATCACCTATATCAGAGAATGAAATCATTAAATAAATAACCAAGTAACCTCACATCATCACATTAGAGTAAACATGTTAAATAAATTGAAGAAAACATTCTAGTATAAATGAAGGGTGGTATATAGCCATACAGACTCTAAAAATGCTAAACAACAGTACAAATTCTCACCCACCAAGCCAATATCATGTACAAAATTAGTAATTAATGAAATAAAATAAAAAATATTCCTTACTACATCACCAATCCATACCAAATTCCAATCTCTAATCCCATATGAGCTGCTCCATCTTGATCATATAAATACAAATCCTCAACCCATCTTGTGCTTGAAGCAAGTGTAGAGATTCTCAGGTACCCAAGTTCCATAGATTCTCAGGTAGGGTGTAACTAAAAAACATAGTGAAAAATCACAAATGTAGTCCATTTAATAACTATAAATATAGTGATATTTATATGTGACATGCTCAAAAAAAAAAATAAACTTTTAAATAATAAAAAAATACCTTATTTGGATAGTTCCAAAATGTCTCTGAGAGTGTCATGTGAAGTATTCTAACCCAAGTGACATGTCCCAACCATTTTAAATCCTTAGGTTTGTTTAACTCATCAACCATACCTTCTTCGACCAATGATCGAGTGTCTCTGAGCATGTCATGATAACCATTCCTCCCAATATAACAGACCCGAGTCTCCATGGTATACATATCAAGTATCACAGACCTCCCCTACGAGATTTTTCTTAGCCAAGCCATAAGCCCAAAAGTAACACTGGCCTCCCCTATTGGATTTTTATCATATAGTAGTATCATATACCTAGTGTATTCACCTAAGAAGCTCTCTCCCAAAATATTGGATCAACCATGGATCTATATCCATAGCAGGACCATCGATAGTAACACAGATCTCCCCAGTGGGATTTTTCTCATCCAGGTATCACAAACCTCCCTTATGGTGGTTTTATCATCTAAAAAACAAGACCACCCCCCATGGTGTTTTCCATACATAAATAAAATACCACACCAATAGTATAAAACAAGTCAATTAATATCAATACCACCCCCTAAGAGAGTTTTTTGATTAAAATAATATCAACACCACCCCTGAGGTCATTTTTCAAGTCATTTATAAAAAGAGGTAAATGAGGGGTTGTTCGAATTAATAAATCCCCCGTAACCATCTATACCTAATCCCACTCTCTCACTGAGGTAAAAACATTAGTTGGTCACTCTCTAAGTTCCCAGAGGTCACCATAAAATGGAGGAACACTACTTGGGGTCCTTAGTCTTAGTAGATTCTCAAGATTTTACTTGTCTCATAGAGAAAAACACACTCCTCAATGGTGTCATAAACATACATTTCATTAGGGGCCATACAAGTCATAACTCCCAATAGATAGCTTAAATACTATCTCAACAATCCAAGTCATCACTAGGTTATTCCTCTCATCCATGTTCTATTTAATGATCCTAATGGATCTAAGGTGTCATAAGGGTCCTCACATGGATTTCTTAGGTTGTTCATTTCACGTCATCCCACAACTTCTCTATGAGGTTTACAAGGGCTCATATGAAGGGGATACTATGTCATAATTATTAAATTTTAGATAAGGAACACCCATCATGGGGGGTCTAAGTATTAAGTAAAAACTATTTAGGCTATGACCTTAGCCCTTGGTGGATGGGCTTCTCAAGCCTGTGCACAAGGGACAATGTGGCTTTTCACTTTGTTTATCCTAGGGAATTTTATTTTAAGTAAAGTAATCCAATTAATTATTAGAAAAAATAAATGGAATAGGTTATCACCCATGGTGGTGTGACAATGCATCCACATGTAGATAAAAAATGAATAAATCCATTAGGCCAGTATGAGGACCCCCAACCTAATGAAGAAGCTTTCCCCTTTTTAAAGTCTTAGTCTAGTATCTCTTCCTAGGATCTCCAAAACCCATCAATTCATTTTCTATACTCATGATTCCTTAACTACCATCGCAATACATTTAATTTAATTAATTATAATCATTTATAATTAATTAAATGGTTTATAATTAATTAATGATTTAATTTAAGTTAGGAATAACTACCAAATATTCAACCTTTCATACTGAAACCATGACTAAATACATTAGAACAATCCATGGAATTTACTTGACCTTAAACTGGGTAAAATATAAAACATGTGTCACCAATTCCATAATAATGTTTATTTAATTTTAAAATAAACTCCATATAAAAATAGACACAGTGAAATAACTTCATATAAATGACATGTGAAATCATGAAAACATTGACTCAACATTTCCTCTAGCTATGACATATAAAATATCCATTGGAAATAGGATATTTCATCATTCTGGTGAAATATCTTTCAATAACTAAACCAAAAAAAATGAATCAGTGAGAGAGGGAGAGGAAGAGGAATAAGAAATGGATATGGAGTTCATACCTTAAATTTCCATTAAACAGAACCCCAAACTAAGGGTATTGAGGAAGAAAAGAGTGGGGGAGAAACCCCTAGTCATGTACACAAAAGAAATGAGGGAAATGGGGTTTCTCAGGGAAAATGTATACTTTTACTCCCCTTAAAAGCCCCATCAGCTCGCCTGTGATGTGATGCTGTCTAGCTAGTGGCACTTAAAGGGCTACGTGTGCTACTTACCAAGACACCGGCCAGTTAGTGTCTATAGGATATAGCCCCAGGCACCATATACTATATCTAATGCATCATGAGCTTGTCAGTATACCTCTAGAACCCTGTTTTTTCATCCAAAAAGCCTATTTTGAGATGTTCAACCTCTTAGAATATTGTTCCATATTTCAGTTAAAAACTCATCTCATCATTTAATTGAAACTTTAAAATTTTCTTTTAGATTTCAAACTTTCATGTACACATGGGATATTACAAACTCCCCACTGTAACACTCCCCATCCCCTGAGAAGTCTTTATGCTAACTGACCATCCTGAACATCCTCGATCACTAGTTTTAAGCCAAAATTCTGCATTTCATTCCTTAATTATAAACATGCTCCCAAAGTTCCTTTTTTAATTCCAGGAACTAAACATACCAAAACCTTATCCAACACCCATTATTAACACTAAAATAATGATATGGAACTTATCTGAGCTTGTCATTTCCAATACATATTAGACATCTTTATTCCATTGATCATATATCTTATGGTGCTTCCCACCATAGGACCTATATCATATCATCAAACTCTAATGTTATGGATCTTATTTTATTTTAATTGATTATCAAAATGTCCTAACAACGTGTCTAGTATCATTCCCAACAAACCATGCATGATAACATTGGCACCAACATCTAATTCTCATTTCCAATCCAAAAAAGATGTGATCCCAAAATCCAAGTCCAATATAAAAATGCTGATTTTTCGAAAATATACCCCAGATAAAGCCTAAAACAACCCATTGTATCCAAAATTATTGACACAATGTGGATTCTGAGTCACTTCATATAATTACAAGAAAGAACACTTGATCAAACCTCCTCTAGACAACTTATCCCAAAACCGCATGCCTTCAATTATATTTGTGTTAGTAGAACACTCAATACTAGTGCCCCTAATCCCAAAGATAACACCTAATCATTTATACCCGCACACTAAAGTCCATAACCAAATTTCTATGAAATTATATGTCTAGAACACCAAGCATCCAAAACAAGTCAGTTTTCCCTGCCATACCACAAACAATGATGCACCTCCAATACAACACATCCAGATCATCTTAATTCATATTGAGTCTGAATCCAACACCCAAACTCTACATGATATTACATCCCAAATCACATTCATGATTCTATAAAGAATCCAGTTTTATTCAGTCACATAGCTCACGAACATCTCAATCTACAAAATTATCATTTGATGATTTATTTCAATGCACCAACATCACTTCCTACGTGAGGGTCATATGACTGGGTCTGATACGACACTTCCCACCATCGAGGTGCATTTATCATAACTCTAATGAACTAAATTCTCAATCATCATGGCCCAAACTCTATCCATTACTAAAAATAATTTTTGCATGAGCCCAAAACTGCTCATGCATGAGCTCCAATCCAAAACATAACTTTTCACACAATCCCAACTCATGGAAATTCCACCCATGGAATCCACCAAAAATCCAATCCAAACCCATGGTTACCACCCAAAATTAGAGATGGGTGAACTCCCTGCCATACAACCTTCCTTGTTCTTCCTTAAGAACAATTCCCAATATACCCCAAAACACATGAATGTCACTCCTGTTAGGCCACTCCCATTCACTCAACCCCATTTAAACATGGAATACTTATTTATCAAGAGGGAGGCACCTCCCCTTATCACACCACATACTGGGTTACCATGCTCGAAATAATCTTGTATAATTCACCTCAGTCCTCAGGCCACACATAATCTTCACAAATTTAAAATTCAATAGGTATCACGCACAACGAGTGTTCACTACCTCAACACCATTTATACATAACGGTTTCACAATCCCATTCCACTCAAATCCATATACCAACCAGAAAAGTAAACTTCCAATTTTATTTATCCCTTGATCTTAAGAAAACATAATAGGTGTATTCTAGAATCCCACTAGGTCACATAACTCAAATCATGCTTTTTTGAGCTATAAATCACCAAGACTAGGTTGACTGTGTTCCATGGGATATCAGTCTTATCTAACCAAGATCTCTCTTAGAATGCCTTTACAAAACCAATAACATTAAAATTTCTGATTTCTATCACTCGATCAACCATTCATCAAGATAAATAAAAATATAAATCATTTAGCTGTGATCTAACCATGAAACATATCCAAAACCAATAAGTCTAGGCACTCAAATAGTCCTACCCTTCAAAGTCAGTCTCAATACCACGACACTTTATGTGTCTCATATCCCAATGTGTTATTATTATTAAAAAAATCCATAAACATACCCATATTATAAACTTGATATCACCTTTCATATATAAATTTCAATCCCAAGGAATCTACTCATTCCTTTCTACCCCTATGCTACTCCCAAGCATAAGAAAACCCCTATCACGGGTTTACCTCGATAATACAAGTCATTAACTCACTGAGGGCTGAGTTGAAAAAAAGGGTATATAGGTATCCCACATTGGAGAAAATTAAAGTCTCATAATAAATAATAACCCATGTTATATCACAAATTCTCTGTAACACCCCAAAATTTCATAGTAAGTTATTTTCTTTAAAGTAATTCAATAGCTTGCGCTACATGCAACACCGAGTTCGGGCACATCACGACTTACCAAACTAGCCGTTCAAAAAGCGGTTATGAATAGTATTAATTGAATTTTGAATTTTATATACTAAATATAATTTTAACATCCATATTATGTGTTTCCTATACATAATATAAGAAAAAATTCAATTATTTAGATAAAAGAAGTATTTTTCAAAAAATGCAATTTTACGGCGTATTAATGGAGAACCCTTTTTAAATCCAATATTTGAAACCTTTATATATTAAATTTGACAAAAAAACTTAATCATTATAATTGGGTCATAAAAATTTAGTTTGGATAAATTTTCATGCTTTTCTGATAACTTTCATATTTTGATGAATAGTGAAAATTACTAAATTTTAATTGAAAACAAAATTTTTTAATAAATATAATTTATAGTGTCAAATTATACATTTGAATGGTTTTGAAGTATAATTAGATTATATTTTTATCATTTTATCCAATTTTGGTCATTGGAATTAATTTAAATTTAAATTGGACATAAACATATATCAATCTTTTGATAGTTTTTACTTTTCAAAAACCCGCTTTCTAGTTTTGAGAATGGGAATATTTTTTTAAATTAATTAATAAAAACTAATTTTTTTTAATTTGGTAAAATAGAAATCATTGTTTAATTTGTAATATCAAAATTAGCTTTGGGTGAATTTTTGGTATTTTTCTAAAAACTTTCAATTTTTGATGTATAGTGAAAATACTGCGTTATTGTTTAAAGATGGATTTTTATTTAAATAATTATTATTAATTTACATTTATTTTAATGTAAAAGTAGATAAATAATAACTATATTAGTCCAATTTAATTCATTGAATTCATTTTCTAATAATATTAGATATATAAAAGTTTATTGAACTTTTTACCGTTTTTAGCCACC
Source organism: Viscum album (assembly GCA_963277665.1). NCBI lineage: Eukaryota > Viridiplantae > Streptophyta > Magnoliopsida > Santalales > Viscaceae > Viscum > Viscum album. Next base: position 479,105,453 of record OY728133.1, on the reverse strand, counting down.
TTCTAGGCACATTTGAAAATTTGTATAAAACATAATTTTACCAGTTATGTGAATTGAATTTAAAAAATCATAGAAACACGATTTAAATCAGTATGTTAAATTTTTTTCAATGGGATGAAAATAATTTTTGATGAATAATAACTTTTGAATTTTATTTACCACAGTTAAAAGTACATAGGGTAATTAATGGTATAAATGATATTATAATTACCCCAACACATGTCTTAATTCTATTTTATAAGTGTATATCAACCCAAATAAACCTTAGCGATAAAATATGATCCTTTTTTATCCACATGGATTAGATTAGGATATTTATTATTGTTTTATTTAAAGAAGAGATAATAGTGTTAAATGTAAAGTTTAATAACTAAAACATTTTTAATATAGTGTTACACATAAGATAAATTAGACTTTAAATATTCATTATAAATATAAAAATATTTAATACATAATTTTATTTTATTTATAAATTATATGCATTAAATATGTAAATTTATTAAGGACATAATGATGATGTAGTAATTACCTTATTAATGAAAGACTAAAATAGTTAATGTTATAAATATTAAAATAAATGTAAATTGAATATTTTTATGAAATAACTAATTTTATAGGTTAATATTACATTTTAGGGTTGATTTAATTTATTTTTTATAAGTAATGAAGTTTTTTTGACTTTCACAAAAATCAAATACTAAATAGTGTCAAAATTGACATAAATGAATTTTTAAAATAAATACTATATTATTAAATGATATAATATTTCTAAAAATATAAGGTTAGGAAAAAGGACTTATATAATTATATATATATCATTAAGGAACCAATTTAGGTTATATTTTCATTTTATAGTAAGTTTATTAACCATGTAATATAAAAATACAAAAAGACATGGTAAAAAATAAACTATTTAACTAAGAATTAAATCTAAAAGATAAGGTTAATATGGTGGCCTAAACTTGTATAAAACATATTTTTTGAGAATATTTATACCCATACCCACATTATTCTCAAAATAAATCTATTTGGAGCCTTTAGAACCTGAAACTGATTTTATAATAAAATAATATTTCAAGATTTTCCTAAAGTGACCCTCACCTTTCTTATAAAATGATACTTCCCCTTCTCTCAAATTCACACATCCAAATCCATTTGGCTCAGCCAACCCTGGATCAAATATCTTTCCAACTACCCTCACATAAACCTAGAGTCCTTAATTTGGTCATAAATCCAACCTAAGGATCCCTTTTGATCAAATCAAAAGGAAGCACCCGAAGAAGAGTTAATAATTTCACCACCTCTTTTAAAGGTCTTTTCTTCTTCCTCTTCTTTTTTCTTTGTTTTTTCCATACCAAAATAATAACACTATTACCTTATATATACATTTATTTTATTATAAATATTTTATAACCATATTCATTATTCTATCCATCCTATGAATGACAAAGTCATCATACGTGCATACGTTTACCGTCTCTACGTCGTGGTGTAGTTTGTTATTCAACAATTCATTATTTGTATGAGTATAATAATGAGTATAATTAATGTAAATAATAAATATAAAATGTTAATGATTCTTTATATATGATATACCAACCTATTACATATGATTTCACCATCAATAGAATGATATTGTTGCTCATGCATACGTACAGATTACCATCTCCATGAACGCATTGAGATTAATTTCCCATTGTAACCATTCAAGAATAATTTTAATTTTATGATTTAAAATAATGTTTAATAACTTAATATCATTCTATATATTAATAAAATACATCCTATCCATAAAAATATGACTTATGTAACAAAACATATAAAGGAAAACGAATCAGTTAACACCTGAAACAATGATACTACTGAAATGTTATTAACAAAGCAATATTAGAAGATCATATATGATATAATATTTATGTATGTGGTTCTTGTATAATTTAATAACAATTATTTAACTATTATAAATTAGTTTAACATACCCTTGAATAAGTAAAAGTACAAGGTAATGGGTTTTCATCTCACTTTTTATTCCCGTGAGATTCAAGTTATAATTTATACTATTTTCTTTTGGGTGGTGTATTTACTGCCCATGATTGTATTTTTTGTGTAATATAATATAATTTATGGTTATTTAAATATACATTGTATAATCCTTCTTTCATGGGGTATATGTTTTTTAAGTTACCAAATCGTTAAGGGAATCTCAAATTTCAATCTCTACTCATTGGGTTTTATGCATAATTCATTAATTATTTTACTCTAAGATTATGTGTGGAATCACTATTTATTTATTTATGTAGTAATTTACACTCCACTTTGTGTGGATATACTTTTTATACACATAATAACTCCATTTATAAATTCTCAAGCCATTGATATGAACTTGATAAGTGTAATCTTATCTCAATTTCCATTCATTGAGTTAAACGCCCAAGTCATTGGTTTTGTTTTTACAATCATATGTGTGAATGTACTCTGATTGATTTACACTGAATATCGAATAATATTGAGAGTATTTATATTTTTCACACATAATTATGTCATTTATTTATCCTTAACCTAAGGATATGGTCTTTATAATGGATTTCATCTCAATTTACATTCCATTGATACTTATTTGTTGTTATGCGCCAATTCACTTTTATATAGTGTATATACTGTACTTTGACATAATATATCATGAATACCTTTATTATCATGATATTATAAAGTTTGTAGTACCTTAATTATTTCTATTCAAGCATCTCCCATTTGGTTAGGAACTCTAACTAAAATATCATTTTAAATGTTTTAAAGATTTATTCTTCTAAACCTTTCTCATAGATGTCCATGTTTTAAAAATGGTGTTAAGGATTTATTTATATGAACATGAATGTTTTAAAATTAAAATTAATTTTAAAAGTTTTCAAGTGGTATGGGACACTATGATTCAAAAATCTATTTTTAACATCTTTTTTATAAATAATGAGACTTTTAAATGTTTTTAAGAAAAAAGTGATATTTCTCTCAAATAGTTTTACTGATTATTTTCATCTATGTCAACATCCTTCATTATTAATGATTGAGGTTGATTTATTATAATAATATCTTCCATATTTTATTGAATGAGTTATGTTTGACTTTGGTTGTGTTGTTTTTATACCATTCATGGTTTGTGGTTAAAATATTGACATTTAGTATTCTAGTTTTAATACGAATGTTTAGATTATGTTTCAACATTTTCATATGAGGAAAGTATTGGACTTATTTAGTGATGGGTGGAGCATGATATAGCTCCTCGATGCATCGGTAGGACTCATGAGAGAAACCAGTGTCTTGGAACAAGGCCTTGAAAAAATCTTATTTGTAGTATTGGCATGAGGCCTTGACTATGTGGTTATGATGTCGGGTATTATGCATTCCATCATTATGAAATTATCTATTGATATTACATGTGATTATTCGACTAGTATAATATCCATGTGAATAAGTAAATAAAATTATATGATTTATATTTTCCATATTATACTGAATTTTAAGTTTAAAAGGCTTGGGTTTTAGTCTTATACATTGCCTTAAAGGTTTATGCTTATTTATGAAAGTTTCTGCTATATTTTTATCTTTACTGGGCATCTGAGCTCATCCATTTATTGTGTTTTCTTTATCTTAGGATGTGAAAAAGTATATTATGATTGACCTGTAAGAATAGGATAAGGTATATAAGTGTGTTCAAAGGGGACACAATGTTGTTTTTTTATTTCATGATGTAATGTAAAACTTATGTGTGTATCTAGTACTTCCAAGGCTACTAAAATAATTGGTATTTCGTGACCTTATCTCTTGTGATCATTCTAATTTTATGTAATAATGCTCTGAATCTAGGTAACTAGGTTCGAGGAGTTATAGTTGGTATCCGAGGAAGTTTAATACAATCCTTGGAAACTATATTTAGAAAAACTCTTATTAGAGAACATTACCCTAAGATATACTTTAAGGATTAGTATAGAATAACTTCCATGAATTTTGGTAATGTAGAGATTTTGTGAATTTTACATGCAATACATCCTTGTCTAGATAAGAGTAGGTAGAGTTGTCTCTGGCACAGATGTATCTATGGGTAAAACCCTAAAACACCACTTTAAGCTAGACTCGAACGGGAACTGGTGCACAATAATGGGCCTTGCTGCACTCTTGGTTACGACACTCCTAGGGGATATTCTTATCATAATTCACATTTTCTTTACAAACTGATTTGAAGAATTATAATATAAGAAGAGAATAAATAAACTTGTTTAATCCTAAGGTGTTTTAGATTGAAAATAAGGTTTCCTGATATTCTCTAAATGATTTTATGACTATTGTTACTCACACTATGCTTTCTGGTTTTAGTAAATGGTTGCATTCCAAGGAAATCATAATAACATTGAACATGATGTACAAGGTGGACACGATGGTGGAAATGAGAAACTAAATGTATTTCTGACGGGCATAAAAGATATTGTGTTCATGCTGAAGTAGGTTTTCAAAAATATGATAAAAAACATATACGTTAACAAACTCCCAAACTCAACAAAGAAGATAAAGGTGGAGAGTGATAAGAGCTCCATTAGTGGAGACCATGGGTAAAAGAAAGCTCAATTTTCAACATGTAGTAAATGTTGAAGGAGACACCCAATAAAGTGTCTTAATGGAACAAAGAAATGCTTTATGTGTGGAAAATAAGGACATAAAGTAAATAATTACCAAGGAAAAATGAAGAGTATTATGGAAGAAAAAAACCCTAAGAATCCATTTAAAGCCATTTTCCGTAAATATAGGGGACCTGGGTGTTACCCGAGTCAATGCCCTATTATATAGGATAACCACTAGGTCGAGGATAAACCTATATGGAAATAAATGGATGGATAAATGTTTAAATGTATTAATTCTCTTTTTTGATGGGATTACTTTGGAATAATTTTATCTTGTATGTGTAACCCTACTGTTTTCTATGTGAAAATTCTATTTGAGGAAGAATTATCTTTTCTTTTGTGGATGTAATTATAAAGAACCATTTGGGTTTATATGATCTTTGAATTTGAGGAAATTACAGGTTATTAATTTTTGGGATGAAAATGCGAGGTATGAGATAACATTTGTAGTTAAATTATTTAATGGTTATTTTGGAGAATTTATCTCATTTTGAGAATGTTATAAAATATAGTTTCTTAAAAAGAAAATACATAGACCATGTAACAACCCATCATGTCAAATAATGTTGCATGAATCAAACCCACAACCAAAGTGTGACTGGGATTTATTGCCTACCACTAGACTATGTGATGTCCCTGGTTAGTACGACTAATTATTTTTAGTTAAATGATTTTATTTATCAATAATAAGTTGATTTGGGATCTTATATTTTATCAAATATATATCCTTAGTATTGGAAAATGATTTGGTGAATAAGTGATAAATTTTATTTTAGAATATTTTCTCTCTATTGAGAACACTATATACCTAAGGAAAATAGAATACTATGGGATTTCATTCGATGATTAGTGGTGTATTTTAATTTTAAAATAATCTATGTTTTTTATACATATTCAGGTTATTAATTTAAATGATTAAACTATTATTGAGAATATGTGATTTGGTTAATTGCACTTTAGTATGATACTTTAAGAGTAGTTGATGTTATTTGGAGATAAATGTTAAGATTTACTATGAAAGACTATGTGATTAAATTCTTCTGAGTTTTGGGTTTCAATCTTAGTTTTGATTATATTAAAGGATTTTAAGGACAATTTTTTATTTAATAGTCTTTATTGAACATTTCCTATTGTTTGTTTAATTTTGAAAATTAAGATTAGTATTTATTTCTATAAAGGATTATCCATTTTGGGGATCATCTGATCTTGTACTAACCATTTTGGTTTTGGTTAATCTCTAAAGTCAATGGAAATATATAGTTCATCCTTTGTGGATTATGTGATTCTCTAGAAGTTGATTCTAGCACCTCAGGTGTGACCAAGTCATCTTGAAGACTCATTGTTTAGAGAAAAGATGAGTTAGTGGTAGAAATTTATTAAAGGATAAAACTCTAATTGAAAATTAAGTATATATCTTTATGTTCTTTGTCAATATCATAAATAAATTCCTAAACTTTATGAAATGGAACTTAAAACAAAAAAAAACATTGTCCCATTACTTTTCAGACTAGGAAAATAATGACCATTTCACCCATCACAAGTTTGTGGTTTTCTTATTATTAACTTTTTCCTGATCATGTTTTCTATCACTCTCCATCAGAACTTGACACTTATTTTATCTTCTATATCCATGTTTACCTACATGGAATCCAAGTATGGGTTATCTCGGGTGACCTTTGTACTTCTCTTTCTTTTTTTTAAAGTGATAGTTCTATTGAATCTTTCCAATGTGGGACATTCAATGAAGTTACCAAGCCCAATTTTAAAATTCTAAGGACACAATTTCCAAAATGGGGGAAGAATGTAACACCCTATGATTTTATTGTAAGTTATTTTCAATAAATTAGTTTAATAGCTTGTGCTACACACAACTCTGAGTTTGAGCACACCACGACTTACCAAAATAGTCATTCAAAAAGAGATTATGAATAGTATTAACTACATTTTGAATTTTATATACTACATATAATTTTAACATCCATATTATGTGTTTTTTAGACATAATATAAGAACAAATTCAATTTTTCAGATAAAAGAAGTATTTTTCAAAAAAAATGCAATTTTACCGCCTTTTAATGGAGAACCCTTTTTAAATCCAATATTTGACACTTTTATATATTCAATTTGACAAAATAAACATCTTCATTAGAGGAGGGACATAAAAAATTAGTTTGGATAAATTTTCGGTTCTTTTCTAATAACTTTCATATTTTGATGAATAGTGAAAATACTAAATTTTAATTGAAAACGACTTTTTTAATCAAAATAATTTATAGTGTTAAATTATAAATTTGAATGGTTTTTAAGTATAATTAGATTATATTTTTATCATTTAATCTAATGTTTGTCACTGGAAGTAATTTTACATTTAAATTGGATATAAACACATACCAATCTTTTGATAGTTTTTACTTCTCAGAAACCTGCTTTCTGGTTTTGACAACGGGAATATATTTTTCAATTAATTAATATAACTTATATTTTTTGAATTTGTTAAAATATACATCATTTTTTAATTTGGAATATCAAAATTTTCTTTGGGTAAATTTTTGGTATTTTTCTAAAAACTTTCAATTTTTAATGAATCATGAAAAACACTACGTTATTGTTTAAAGATTACTTTTTATTTAAATAATTATTTTTAATTATATTTATTTTAAATCCATAATATATAAATAATACCTATATTAGTCCAATTTAATTCAATGAAGTCATTTTATAATAAGATTAGATATATAAAATTTTATTGAACTTTTTACCGTCTTTTACCCACCTTCTAGGCACATTGGAAAATTTGTATAAAACATAATTTTACATATTTTGTGAATTGAATTTAAAAAATCTAAGAGACACAGTTGACATCAGTAAGTAAAATTTGGTTTAATAGGATGAAAATAATTTTTCATGAATAGTAACTTTTGAATTTTATTTACCACGGTTAAAAGTAAATAGGGTAATTAAAGGTAAAAATGATATTATAATAACCACAACACATGTCCTGATTCTATTGGATAAGTTTATTTCGACCTAAATCAACCTTATTAATAAAATATTATCCTTTTTGATCCACTTCGATCAGATTAGGACATTTATTATTATTTTATTTAAAGAATAGTTAAAAGTGTTAAATTGAAAGTTTAATAACTAAAAAATTTTTAATATAGGGATAAACATAAGATAAATTTTACTATAAATATTAATTATAAAGATAAAAAGGTTTAATACATAATTTTATTTTATTTATTATTTTTAGACATTAAATAATTAAATTTATTTATGACACAATGATGATGTAGTAATTACCTTATTAATGAAAGACTAAAATAATTGATGTTATAAATATTAAAATAAATTTAAATTGAAACTTCTGATGCATTCCACTAATTTTATAGATTAATATAACATTTTAGGGTTGATTTAAGGTTTTTTTTTAATTAATGAAGTTTTGTTTGACTTTCAAAAAAAACAAATACTAAATAGTGTCAAAATTGACATAAATGAATTTTTAAAACATATATTATATTATTAAATGATATAATATTCCTAAAAATATAATGTCTGGACAAAGGAATTATATAATTATATATATAACATCAATTAACCACTTTAGGTTCTCTTGTAATTTTATAGTAAGTTTATTAACCATGTAATATAAAAATACAAGAAGACATGGTTAAAATTAAACTATTAAACTTAGAATTAAATATAAAAGATAAGGTTAATATGGTGACCTAAAATTGTCTAAAACCTATTGTTTGGGAATATTTATACCCATACCCACCTTATCCTAGAAATAAATCCATTTGGATCCATTAGAAATCGAAAATAATTTTATAATAAAATAATATTTCAAACTTTTCCTAAAGTGACCATCACCTCTCTTATAAAAGGGTACTTCACCTTCTCTCAAATTCACACATCCAAAGCCATTTGGATCGGCCAAACCCTACTCAAATATTTTTCCAAATACCCTCACATCAACATATAGGCCTTAATTTTATCATAAATCCAAAATAAGGAGCCTTTTTGATCAAATCAAAAGGAAGGACCTAAAGAAGAGGTAATAATTTCACCACCTCTTTCAAAGTTCCTTTCTTCTTCCACATTCTCTTTCTTTGTTGTTTCCATACCAAAATAATAAATCCAGTTACTTATATATACTATGATTTTATTATAAATATTGTACAACAATATTCATTATTCTATCCATCCTATGAATTATAATGTCATCATATGTGCGTACGTACGGCTTACCGTCTCCACGTCCTAGTGTAGTTTTTTCTTCAACACTTCATTATTTGGATGGATATAATAATGTGTATAATAGATTTAAATAATAAATATAACATGCTAATTATTATTTATATATTATATAACATCAAATTACATACAATTTCACCATCAATAGAATGATATTGTTGCTCGTGCATATGTACAGATTACCGTTTCCACGAATGCGATGAGATTCATTTCCCATCGTAACCATTCAAGAATAGTTTTCATTTTATGATTTAAAATAATGTTTAAGAACTTAATATAATTCTGGATATGAATCAAATACATCCTATTCATAACCAACTTGACTTACGTAACAGAACATATAAAGGAAAATGAATTAGTTAACACCCGAAACAATGATACTATAGAAATATTATTAACAAAGCAATATTAGAAGATCATATATGATATCATATTTATGTATGTGGTTCTTGTATAATTTAATAACAATTATTTAACTATTATACAGTAGTTTAACATACCCTCTACTAAGGAAAAGCACAAGGTAAGGGGTTTTCATGTCACTTTTTATTCCCATGAGATCCATGCTATATTTTCCACAATTTCCTTTTGTGAGGTGTATGTACTTCCCATGATTATATTATTTGTGTCATATAATTTAATTTATGGGTATTTAAATTTCCATTTTATGATCCTTCTTTCATGGGGTGTATGTTTCGTAAGTTTCTAATTCGGTAAGGGAATCTCAAATTTCAATCTCCACTCATTGGGTTTTTATGCATACTTCATTGATTATTTTACTCCAAAATTATATGTGGAATCACTATTTATTTATTTATTTAGTAATTTACACTCCCCTTTGTGTGAATATACTTTTTATACACATAATAACTCCATTTATAAATTCTCAAGTCATTGATATGAACTTGATAAGGGTAATCTTAACTCAATTTTCATTCTTTGAGTTAAACATCCAAGTCATTGGTTTTGTTTTTACAAGAATATTTGTGAATATCCTCTAATTGATTTAAACTTAATATCCAATCATATTTAGAGTATTTATATTTTTCACACATAATTATGTCATTGATTTATCCTTAACCTAAGGATATGGTCTTTATAAGGGATTTCATCTCAATTTAAATTCCATTGAGACTTCTTTTTTATTATGCGCCAATTCACTTTTATATGGTGTACATATTGTACTTTGACATAGTATATCATGAATCCCTTGATTCTCATGATATTATAAATTTTTTGTTAGATCAATTATTTTTATTCAAGCATCTCTCATTTGGTTAGAAACTCTAACTAAAATATCATTTTAAATGTTTTAAAGATTTATTCTTCTAAACCTTTCTCATTAATGTCCATGTTTTAAAAATGGTGTTAAAGATTTATTTATATGGAAATGAATTTTTTAAAATTAAAATTACTTTTAAAAGTTTTCAAGTGGTATGGGACACTTTGATTCAAAAATCTATTTTTAATAGCTTCTTGATAAATAGTGACACTTTTAAATGTTTTCAAGAAAAATGGGATATTTATCTCAAACAGTTTTACTGATTATGTTAATCTATGTAAATATCCTTTATTATTATTTATTGAGGTTGATTTATTATAATAAAATACTCCATATTGTATTTAATGAGTTATTTTTTACTGTGGATGTGCTATTTTTATACCATTCATGGTTTGTGGTTAAAATATTAACATTTCATATGCCAGTTTAAATATAAATTTTTATATTATGTTTCAACCTTTTCATATGAGGAATTTATTGGACTTAGTAACTGATGGGTAGAGTCCACTATAGCTCCTCGATGCATCAGTTGGTCTCATGAGAGAAACTAGTGTCTTGGAATAAGGCCTTGAACAAATCTTATTTGTATTCTTGTCATGAGGCCTTGACTATGTGGTTATAATGTCTGGCATTATGCATTCCATCATTAAAAATTTATATATTAATATTACATGTGATTATTCGAATAGTATAATATCCATGTGAATAAGTAAATGTCATTATTTGATTTATATTTTCTATATTATACTAAATTTTATGTTTGAAAGTCTTGTGTTAGAGTCTTATACATTGCCTTAAATTTTTATGCTTATTTATGAAAGTTTCTGCTATATTGTTATCCTTACTGAGCATTTGAGCTCATCCCTTTCTTATGTTTTATTTTTTCTAGGATGTAAATAAGTATATTATGATTTACCTATAGGGATAGTCTAAGGGATATGATTTTTTTCAAAGGGGATACAATGTTGTTGTTGTTTTTTATTTCATGATGTAATGTAAAACTTATGTATGTATCTAGTACTTCCAAGGATACTAAACTAATTTTTCTTTTGAAACTTTATCTCTTGTGATCATGCCAATGTTATGTAATAATTCACCGACTCTGGGTAACTAGGTTCAGGGTGTTACATGCTCCCATTTAAAATATATCATAGAATACAATATGCCAAAACACCCATATATAGGGTCTCAAGAAGGTCATAACTCACAGGAAACACCCTTATACCTATTCAAAAAACTCATGGAAACTCATGTGTTGGACCATCCACTAAATTTGTCTCACATATACACAATGTGGATCATGTTTTAGAACCAAAAATCACTCATTGGGATCTCATACCCTATGAGTGTCTTCATATCAGACTTCTCTATGGAGGATCATGGCTCATCTATGGTCCATTGATCCTTCAGTTCATGTAAAAAAAGATGTTTTTATTTCCTTATAAAAAGGTTTCTAAACCCATACCTATTAAAAAAAAGTATAATCAAATTCTATTATATATGGTAAAACACTATATTAGTTGTTATTTTTTACTTTAAATAATAAAAACCATTTCTTAATCACCCATAAGGGGGTCATCACTATGGCATTGAGTGCCTTCCTTAGCCCACTAGGGTCATGGAATGTCTAGTGAAAGAGAGAAATCATCATAATCATCATTATCGATCATATATCTAGAGAATCAATATGACCTATCATGAAAAATAAATATACATACATTTCAGTCTAGCAAAGAAGAATTCCACCAAGTACTTAAACATGAAAAATTCATATGAGAAGTTATTAAAACTTTAAATAACTGGGAATTTAACATCAGTGACATAATCTCAAACTAGAAGGTTTATATGTCATGTGAATCCCTACATTCCAAGAATTATTCTTGTTGATGTCTCTTTCCTCCACAGACCAAGAGAAAAAATCCAATAAAAATTATAATTATCAAACACCATGTGCATCACATAAGGTGAAAATCATATCACTATTAACATAAAAAATAATGAATACTGATACCATACCTCTGGAAACCTTGACTCCATATCGAAATATACCTTCAAGATTCACTAGTTCAATATCCATTATAGCCTATGACACATTCCTATTTCTACTAGATATTATATCCCAAATAGTAATAAAAAAAGATATAATACCACTTAAAAACATATTTTAGACCCAGACCACTAATCAGTGTTCCGATCGGTGTTCACTACTTATCTTAGAATATTTGTCTTATATGATAGAGGCTGCCAACTATCAACAGGGGTCTAAGAAGGTACCATAGGAATACTACACCCCCTATATCAAAGTGTTAAATCATAAATTAAATAACAGAGTAACATAACATTGTCACATTAGAGTGTTCATGATAAATAAACCGAAACAATAGCCTAAAATGATAAATGAAGTATGACATATAGTCTTATAGATTTTAATAATTTTAAAACATATAATAACATATCTCTCTCTAGGAATATCATATATACAAAATTAGACATGAAAGAAAAAAAATAAAAACTAGGATCTACTACATCACTGAGCCATACCACATCCCAATCTTCAATCTCATCTGAGATAAACTAATTCAATCATATAAATATCGATCTTCATACCAACATACGCATGTAATAAGAATATAGTTTCTCTGGTAAACAAGTGTTATAGACACTCTATTAGGGTTTGAGTAAAAAACTCAATAGGGAACCACCAACATTGTCTCATACATAACCATAAATGTAGGGATATGTGCATGTGACATTATCAGAATAAATAAATTATATGATAAATAATAAATAAAATAAATAACCAATAATACCTAATTCAACCAATGTTAGAATTTCTCTAATCATGTCTTGTGTAATGTTCCAATACAACTACCATGTCCAAACTATTTTTGATTCTTAGTTTTGTGAACCAATTGTGTCATGCTTTCTTTGATTAGTGTCAGTGTGTCTCTAAGCACATTGTGATGAGTGTTCCTCGCAATATAATAGAAATGATTCTCCCTAGTATACATATCAAGTGTCATAGATCTCCACTACTATATTTTTCTCATCCAATTAATTATTCCACAAGTAATATAGACCTCCACTATAAGAGTTTTCTTATCCATTAGTAACACAGAGCTAGAGAATTCTCTTAGGAAGCTCCATCCTAGTTATTGGATCAACCTCACTCCATATCATGGAATCCCCATAAAAATTAACATAGACCTATCCTATAGTATTTTTATTATTTAGGTATAATATACCTCCAATACAAGAGTTTTCTCACCCAGTAATAATACCTCCCCAAAGGTGTTTTCGATACATAAAGAAAAGACCACCCCAAGTGTGTATACCAAGTCAAATAATATCAACACTGCCCCTAAAAAAATATTCCAATTAAAATAATATCATCTAAACCCTAAGGTAATTTTCAATTTCATTTATAAAAATAAAGTAAAATAGTGGGTTGGTCGAACACCTAAACCCTCCATCACTATTCATAACTAATCCCTCCTACTCACTAGGGTGAAAACATTACTAGTGTTCCCACTAGGGTCCCCTTGATTACCAAAATAAGGGGTCATTCCATGTGGGGTTGCTTGTCTTGGTCAAGTATTGGTTCATCATCCATATCATATAAGGAAGCATTCTCTCAATATTATCATAAAGATAAATGGACTTAGGTTCCATATAAGACATCACTTCCAAGAGGTGGATTAAAGCCCATCTCAAAAACCCAAGAAATCACTAGGTTGTTTCACTCACCCATGTTCTGTTCAATTATCCCAATATCTCTATGGTGTCACAAGGGTCCTTAAATGGAGCACTCATTCCATTCATCTCATGTCATCCCAGACCTCCTCTTGGTGGTATCTAAAGGCTCATATGAATGGTCCACTATGTCATAATTATTAAATTTTAGCTCATGAACACCCATCATGGGGGTTCAAGTGTCAAGGAAAAACTATTTAGGCCATGACCAAGTCCCCCCATGGGTGAGGCAACCAAGATGGTCAACAAGGGAAAATGTGTCCTTTTCACTTTGTTTATCACATGGGATTTCATATTAAGTTAAGAAATTAAATTAACTATCAAAAATCTAAATTGAAAAGGTCATCGCCCTCAGTGGAATGAACACACATCCACATGCATATAAAAAATTTATAAATCCACAGGGAAAGTAAGAGGACTACCTAAATCCTGGAGAAGATTTCCCTTTTTCAAAGTCTCAGTTCATCAACTCCACCTAGGCTCACCAAAACCTGTTTGTCTATTTTCTATCCTCATAAGGACCTAACTTACATCACAATACATTTTATTTAATTAATTATAATAATTTAAAATTAATTAAATGGTTTAAAATGAAATAAAAAATTAATTTATGTTATTCATAACTATCAAATATATTATTGGTCAGACCGTAACACTTGAACTATGACCAAACACATGCTAAAAACTCATGGGGTTCCCCTGACCTCAAACTAGGAAAATAAATAATATACATCACCAATTCCTTAAGAATTTATCTTTTATTTTAAATAAAACCCCTATAAAAATTAACACATCAACGTACCTTGATAAAAACAATGTATGATGATATATTGACATTTTCTTAGTATATCCTTCAATTAGGCTGCACAAAATATCCAACAAAAACTAGAGATTTCACCATTCTACAGTAAAATTCACATCAATACCTAAACCAAACAAACTTTAAATCAACGTGAGAGAGGAGGGGAAGATGAATGAGAGAATCATATGGAGTTCATACCTAGAATCACAACTAAAATCTCCATTAAATGGTGTATCAAACCAAGGGGATTGGAGTAGAGAATGGGAGAACCCTATCTATGTGTGCAAATGAAAATGGGGAAAGGGGTAGTCCCCTCAAAACAAATAAGGGTAAAATTTTTACTTTTCCACATTAAAAGCCCCACTAAATGGATGGTACTAGGACACCAGCTACCTGATGGCTCCCTGGTGGTTGTAAAACCACTACTACATCCAATGACTATCTGGTGTAGGGCCACCAGCTAGTCGGTGGCACCTATAGAGATATATGTGAAAATGCCCAGGTCGGTGGCTTCAGGCTACAACCCTGGCCACCCCAGCCTACCTCCAACACATCCTGGGCCCTTTTGGATACCTCTTAAAACATGTTCCTCATCCAAAATTTCTCTTTTAAGATGTTTAAACTCTTAGAATTTTCTTCTAAATTCTACTTCAAAATATGTCCCATCCACTAATTGAAAGTTCAAAATTTCCCTTGAATTTCAAACATTCTCATACACACTAGATATTAATGTATATAAAAAAAAGTTTTATCATATTTAATGAACTATGAAAACATTTTTTATCATATTATTTTAAAAAATTGTAATAAAAAAATTTCAAATAGTAAAAAAACTATTTTTAATAACTAAAAATCAAGAAAACACAAGGAAGAAATTGGTATAAAAATTCCAATAAAAAATAATAAAATAGATCTCCATTGGATAAACAACAATATATAATGATAATATTAAGAGATATATTTTAAAGATGCATAATCACATAAATCATAAGATATTAATAATGTAAAAAAACTAAAAATATTCAAAAATAATAAAGCAAAAACGATTCAATAAAAAGAACATGTTCACATTATTAACAAAAAGATAGTAAGTTATTTTCATGCTCGATCAAAATAAAATAAAAAAATAGTAAAAATGAAAACATAAATTTAATTTTATTTGATCCAAATTAAACCTACATGCATGACAAGAGAACAATGAATAAATCTCACTATAAAAATGAAAATAGGCATGATATATTTATCAAAGTAGAATAAAAGTAAACATAAAACTACTAGATTTATAAGGATCATATAAGACTTATATAATGAAATAGAAACAAATTAGAATCTCAAAACTAGGATTTCCATTCAAGAAACAAAAACGATGTTGTAAAATATTAGTGGAGAAAAAATCATTTCACTCTTTTAATTTTTTATTTTTCTCTTTATTAATGAAAAAAATATTAAATAGGTAATATATTTCATTAAATAAAATAATAAAAAAACAAATCAATAAAATATTGAAATCATTTTTTACTTTTTATTTTGTATATTTATCCCTATTAATGAAATAATATATTAAATAAATAATAAATTTCAGTAATGAAAATTATAGAACTATAAAAAAAATAAAACACCAAGGGTGTGAAATCATTTCATATTCTTACTACTTCATATGGGAGTGTAAAATACTTTCACACTCTTTTTGTGTGTCATGATAGCATGAAATCATTTCATGATCTCTGGAACCATATAGAAAAATTAAGAAAACCTAGACCTGGAAAATAAAAAAATCCATATATGAATTTTTTTTCTTTCATATCATCACTTAAGACTTCAGATATCTAAGCTTATGATGGGTTTCATAGTTCACTATAGTCATATATCATCAAATATAGTGGTACAGAATAATATATATATATATATATCATAACATGTTAAATTCAATTATAAAAACAACACCTGCTTATTGTAAATAAAATTAAATATTATTCTAATAAGTTGTTATCACTAAAACACAATAAAAAAAGTTTTGGTAGATTCTAAAAGCTAAATAACTTTAAAGATAATCAATAATTCATGGGGCTTACATGTAAGTGTGATAAAACTGTAAGAACCCAGTTTTTCACTCAGGTATGGATCCTTTAAATTTTGGTCTAATTATTTAGTTTGGATCTAATATGGAGTCCTAGTGAGTTAGAGAAGGTCCCAAGGGTTTATAAGTCTTGATTTGATCATAGAACCAATTTGTTTTGGAAAAAATGGCCTTATCGCATGGTTAAAGTAAACAATGCAAAAAGGGTTCACGATTACATCTAACTATGCAAATGATCTGAATTTTGGGTTGAGCCATCTTGTATGGTTGGGGCACAATTTAACCTAACCATGCAGACTAACCATGTATCTTCCCCTCTTATCCATATACCCATGCATGTTTTACACATGGTTTGGAAAACTGTGTGGACAAACCATGCACAAGCTAAATTTTGGAGTAATTTTACCCTTTTTCCATAAATATATAATTAAGCTCCTCCTTCCCCCATAATCCAATTTCTAAGGGGATTAGACTCCTTTCCTATCATTTTGGATAATTTTTAAAGCCTATGGTAGGGATAAACAGATCTCCTTCATCTGGGATCTGATCTAGCTTATGTTTGTCACGTTGGATGTGCCACGGTAAGTACTCAAGTCCATTTGAAACATTCTTCTTCTATCTTTCTCTCGACCTAGTTATCGAGGTGTGATAATTTTTTCCTTTTTCTCAGATCAACTCCATTCTAAAAAGAATCATAGGCTGACATCATAGGAGTATATTTGTATAACCATAATTTGGGTGGTCTATAACTCATCCCTCAAGTTCATTGATTATGGAATTTTTCATGTGGGGCTCGCCGATTTCATCGAGTGTTGTTTATAGAATTTATATGCCATGATTATAATCATTATAACCTTATGGTTATGATCTATAAAAATATGTGATTATTTTTTATTGGTTACTCCCCCTACTTCTACCATCCCTTGTAGGATGTTATGCCATAATTGTCGTTTTAGTCTATTGACATGTTTGATCCATTGTTTGGGTGTGCCTTGGATTGACCTTCCTATGTGTAATATTTTATATATTAAATGACTTGATTTATATTTTGAATTTTATAATGTAAAGTACCATGTATTATCACTACTTGAACTACCTAAGTTAAGTGCTTCAATTAATAAACTTATGTGAAATGGAAATTGGAAACTATACTAAGTATATGACTTTCCCTTTTAAAATGTAATTGAATAATAGGTTACACATTTTTAGCACCCATTACCATGTTGATGAAAGGTAGTTGAGTGAGACTTTCTTATGAAAATACCTTAAATGGATTAAATTAATGGTTTTATTCCACATGGCCTTATCACACTAATGAAATGAAAGGCTTGAACCAAATGGACTTATTGATTAATTATGACTTTATTAAATGGTTTCATGCTCCATTATCCTTGTCAAACTAATGAAATTTAGTGAATTGAAACATGTGAAATATTATTTGAAATCATTATAAAATAGTATTTTCTTAACTTGATCTCACCCTGAATTCCATATAGAATATCTTGAGCTTTCAGGAACCCCATTCTGATTCAAGGATTCTGCTTTCTTTGGTTGAAACTCACTTAGAACCTGATTATTTTTTAACCTTTGAATCCCAATATTAAAATTTATGATCCCTCATGTATTATTATAGGATGCCTTGGATATACTCCTTGGATCAAAGATTGACAAGTAGGTTCCATGGTTACAACCCATCGGGCCTAGTCATTGCTTAGCCACGTTTTACTTGGATGAACTCCTTGGACTTGGTAGGAATATTATTATGGAATTATTTGGACTATCCTCCCTGTATTACACTCTTACCCCTAGCTGGGATGTATTTATTACTGATTTGGTGACCCTTGAGGTTTACATTGCCTTGGTTATTACCTTATAACTTCATTATGAAATATCATTATAGGTTTCCTTGTTACTTCCTGGAACCTTTACAATTATTAATATGTGACTTATTTGTAAACTAGTAATAATAAATTAATGAACTTGTTACATGTTTAGACAACAGTAGAAGGCTGAAGAAGGTACTTGGGTATTTATTTATATTTCACTGCATTAATTTATATATTAATTATTACACAGAGTTACATTTTTATTACTCGGGACAGATGTTATAGACACCATTGGTGGCATCCCACTGAGATTTATCACACACCCTCTCCAGGAACTGTTTGGTACTCGACGTATATTACATGAATTAGGGTGTTGATAAAGGAAAGAATACAACTTTGAACATTTTATTGATTACTATTTAGGATGGGGCTTAATATCAGATGACTGAGTCAGACCTCAGGATGCTTGGGATATTCTTTTTATTTTCTTTATACTTTTTTGGAACATGTTATGGTTGATGTATTGCATCCATGTTTTCTAGTTTTATAGTGAAATGACATATCATTATCAGTTTTTATATGCTTGTATGTTATTCTAGTTATTTCAATTATTTATATTATTGTCTCTATTTTTCCATTTTCGCTTATTTTTACTTATATTTCTTCGTCTATTTTCCTCTATTCATACTTATCTGTTATGCTACACTTTGGTAATGAGGGAATAGTCTCCCCATAGACACGCCCTAGTATCTCACTTCTATTCCGAAGCCTCTGGAATTTGGGGAGATGTGCTTGAGGTCATGTGGCCCACCAAGCTTGGGGAACCTATTAAGTGGAATCTAGGTTTGGTACGTCACAAAATGGTATCATAGGAGTTTTAATTTCTTGATTTACTATTTGGATACAATAGATTGGATATTAGGAATGCTTGGTACTTGGTCATAAGTCGTACTTGGGTGTCACGAACCCATGTTCGGGGTAAAATCCAAGTTACCCAAAATAGAATTTTTTTTCTATTGTTCTTAATATAGTTGACATTATTTCAACTTTGGGTGACACACATGTTGTGTGGTGTTTTTGATTATTATTTTTATTGAGATTATATGTTATACTTGTCCTGATGAGATTAGGTCAAGGATCAATGTTATATGCATCATATAGTCACCTAGAATTCACATGTACTGCATGTTTCTTTGCCATATAGGTGCGTTCCATTTTTTCATTTCTTGATATGAATGTGATTGTTGATTAATTTTGTGACAGTTATATTATGCTTATATTAATCTTGGTTTCAATTTAGTGATTTCCTATCTCAATTCATGAGGTGTATGGGTATTCATGGGTTGGGATGAGTAATTTACCAAGTCAAGCCATTATGCTTTGAATAAATGGTAGTAATTTTCATTGTAAGGTGTATGGGAACTGATTAAATGGGAATGGATATCCATTATAAAGTAAAACATGACATCTAAAATAAAATGGTTGTGTGTCCTTATCCTATCTTATCATGTTTATGAAAGGTAAAGGAGTGAACCTGGTAATTAAATGTAAAATGAAATGAAACTTGTACCTGAGAACTTACTGATACATGGACATCTAAACAAGTAGTTGGGGTAGTATACCTAGGATAGTTAGTTTTCTTATGTTTAGAGTCCATTAGTGGTGTTATATTTATGATTCTATGTTTTTCTAAGGTGTGTGATTGGATGAAAAGGTGCACAACTAGATCAGGTAGTTCAGTTGGGGCCTTTTTCTTTTGATACAACCTGTTATGGGTGTTTATGACCTTGTGAAATATAGCAACTGCTATAGGGTTTCTTTTTTTATGAACTCAAATCGGGTTAGTGGGACCCTCATAGGTCACCTTATCTGTTAAAACGAATTTATGTGATAAATTTCCTAATTAATGATGGGATTTCAATAAAAGGAAAATGTTTTAAAAAGTAAGTTTGTTGAGACATTCATGTTCTTATTTTATGTATTAGTTAAAACTTTTAAATGGTTGAAGATTTAAAATGTGAATAAAAGTAATGGCTCTAAAAATAGAACCCGTAGGATGACTCCTTTAATCAAACCCTCATGTAAGGTTTGTTTAGATGTCTCTTCACTTTTATTTGAATAGAACTATAGGAATTTTCTCTTGGCCATTTCTTTTTTAAAAATTACTTTCATGATTAGATTTTGAGTCAGTGACTTCAGTTGGTGTGACCTATGGATAGGGTTGGTGATTATTCATTCATAAGGGGTTATCCCTTGGTAGGTATCACCATAAGAACATAAATACTTTCTAGTGTAATGAGATTTTAGACGTTGGTGATATTCAAGTTCCATTGACCCTTGTAGGACTTTGAGTTTCTAAGTGAAGAACTTGTTCCATTGACCCTTGTTTGTGTTTTTAGCCTCTTTTTTGGGTGTGAGCATTGAGTAATGCTCATTTTAAAATGTTTAGACCTATCTCAGGCATGGTCGTTTACTTTACAGGTCACTTGACCTTTTCTTTTCCCTAGTGATGGGTGATTGGGTATGTCATCGTATAGGTTATTATTCGTATGGGGAAATATGAATCTGGACTAAACCTTTTGTACGGGTCATCTAAAACTTGAATGCATAGGGATGATAAGACTATGGGTAGTATTTGGGATGTGTCATTTTATAATGTTACCTTGGGGTAGTATGCATTGATATATGTGGTACCTTAGAGTCCTAAATGAAATAATGAATCTGTCGAGTTCGGTGAATTCTTTGAGCCTTGTGCTGTTGAGTATGGTCTTGGGTCATCTCCATGTAGAGTGACATGAGCGTTAAGAAATCATGTTTGTCCCAATTCTCAAGATGGATTTTTATATACTCATTTTTATGACATTATGGTCATTTTGGTCTTGGTTTCAACTTGTTTTTGTCCTTATTTTTACACTTGACATTGTGAGTGTGACTCATAGGAATTTCATGCGTTTGTTTAAAGTGTTTTTGATCTGGCATGCTTGTAAGCAGCTAGTATACCCTTTTCTTTTGACGATAATGAAAATCCTAAGGTGGGGAGTGTCACTTAAGTTCTGGTGGTTATGCTCCCTTCAAATTAGATGGAACACCCTAAGGAATATCATTTATAAACGGTTGATCTCACTTGATTTCCCTAGGGTCTTCTAAGTCTTAAATTATTTTGGTTCTTGCTTGGTAGTGCAAATTTGTTGGTGTTGGGTGTGTATAGTTAGTTAGAATCCTTATCGATCACTTTATCTTTGATAAGATGGGATTTTATGGAACCTTATTAGTAATCCATGATATCCTCTCAGTGTCCTATTTCTTAGATACTATCATATCGACTATCTTGACTTCATCCTTGATGCACTAAGAGAGTGTTGGTCTTACACAGTGCTAAAGCTTTAAACTGTTGAGATTTTTTGGTGGGTTTTCTCAATTTTGTATACTAAAAAGTGGTTATTATCATGGCTTGGAAAGTCCAAAGTGATTCATGAGTTCCCAAGTAGAAATTCCTTGGTCAGACTCATAGACACCAACTGTTTCTTATTGCTATATGAATGTCGCTCTGGGCTCAGTAAATGTTCTAATTTGGGTATTGCAGCCTTGTACCACCATCTTCTTAGTAAAATAGAGTGTTAACAAATTTTTAATTGTTCCAAAATACTCAAATATAAATCTTCAGGTAATGGTTTAACATATGAAGAATCATTATAAGTTAGGAATGGGCTTCAATGTACAAGCTTGTTGTAAATGCAAGATTCCTTGAGGAAGGAATTGATATTCAATTTAAAATTCATCATCCATATAAGATGGTAATCTTCAAGATAAGTATTACAAGTGTATCGACTCGTTCTCTATTCTTCTTGTTCAATGTGAATGGTTATAAGAAACGGTTTCAAAGCACATCATCGGGTAAATGTGGGTGTAGTTTAAATAGGATCAGTAGTGCCTTTGAGGGAGCTTATATAACTAATTTCTATTAGGCCTGTCAGGATTTGACTATTACTTTTTAATAAAATCACATGAGAATAATCATTAGAATTCTTAAAGGCGTGATTTGTAAGGAAATTCCAATGGTGTAGATACCATGGCTCAGAATTGGCCATTTTTGTGATAAAAATCATGACAGGGAGCACCACTGACTCGATGTTTAAAGAGACTACGAAGTGATTGTGTCTCTAGTTAAGTGGGCTCGCTAGTATCCTTGAACTAGGATGAAACATCAGATAGCAAGCTTTATCACTAGGTGTTCCACCTATCAACATGTGAAAGTAGAGCACCAGAGACCTGCAGGCTTGTTACAACCTCTTCCAGTCCATGAATGAAAATGGGAAGATGTTTCCATGGACTTTGTAGTCGGGTTACCTAGGTTGCCTAAAAGTAGTGACATTTTATGGGTTTCCATTGATAGACTAACGAAGGTCGCACACTTCATTCCAATTTGGGAGACTTTATCATTTTATGAGCTGGGAAGATTGTATGTCGGTGAGATAATAAGACTTCATGGGGTCCCATGTACTATCATTTGAAATAGGGATGCTCGTTTCAAGTCATGGTTTTGGAAGGGATTGCGGGAAGCTATGGGAACACAAGTGATTCTAAGAATTTCATTTCACCTTCATACTAATGGACAATAAGAATTGAAAATAAAGGTTCTTAAGGACATCCTCCAAGCATGTGTTCTTGATTTAGGCGGTTCTTAGGATAATAATATTAGTTTTATCAATCTTTCCAATAATAATAGATTTTAAGAGGCAATTCAGATGGATCCTTTTGAGGTCTTATATGGTAGGTTATGTCATTCACCCCTGTGCTTTCCGAAGGAAGTTGAGGTAGCCCTACATCATACTCATCTAGTTCAGGAGACTTCAGAGAAGGTTCAGCAGATCCAAAAGCGTATGACTACTGCTCAGTCTAAATAGAAATCTTATGTTGATCATATTCAATGACCTCTAGAGTTCGAGGTCTAGGATCTTTTTTCCTTCAAGTATCACCCAAGAAAGGTAAGAGATGGTTACATAAATAAGGGAAGTTTTACCCTCATTACGTAAGTTCATTTGATATTTTAGAGAGAGTTAAACTGGTATCCTATCAGTAGCTACTATCTCATAGATATTGTGTCATGCATGAAGTCTTCCATGTTTCATAGCTTCGCCAATATCATGTCGACCATTCTCATTCCTTTGATCCTGAGGAAGTTGATTTAGATGACGATACTTCCTTTCAGGAGTATCTAGTACACATCGTTGACCAGAGCATGAAATCTCTCTGAGGTCGGTCTATCCCTCTAGTATAGGTGCTGTGAAAACACAGACACGTGCTGAATGAGACATGGGAGCCAGAGTCTGACATACATGATCAGTGGCCAGAGTTTTTCTCAAATAGTGTTTCACCACCCTTGGAAGGTAAACTCAAGGAAGATTTCTTTTAATGGGGGAAGACTGTAAGAACCCAATTCTTCAATCAAGTATGGATCCTTTAAATTTAATTCCAAATCTTTATTTTGGACCTAATATAAATTTCTAGTGAGTTAGAAAAGTTCCCATGGGTTTCTGGGGCTTGTTATGAGCCCAGAACCTATCTTTTTTGGAAAAATGGCCCCTTCGCATGGTTAGAGTAAACCGTGCATAAAGGGTTCACAGTTACATCTAACCGTTCAGATGGTCTGCATTTTGGGAAGAGACATCTTGCACAGTTGACACACAATTTACATAACCAAGTGGCCTAACCATTTAGTGCCCCCACTTCTCTTGGTACCCATTCATGGTTTGTTCGTAGTTTGGAAAACTGTGTGGACAAACCATTCATAGGGTAAATTTTGAGTAATTTTACCCTTTTTCCCTTAATGATCTAATTAAGCTACTCCTTAATATCTAATCCAATTTCCAACGGGATTGGAATTCTTTACTCTCATTTAGGATCATTTTTAATACCTAATGTAGGGATCATTATGTATCCTTCATTCGGGATCAGATCGAGCTTTTGTTTATCATGTTGGATGCATAACGATAAGTACTTGAGTCTGTTTGAGTCGTTCTTCTTATCTCTTTCTCTCGACCTAGTTATCAAGGTGTGATATTTTTTTTCTTTTACTCATATATACTCCATTATAAGCTAAATTAGAGGCCAATATTAGAGTAGGAGAGTCTTACGACCCTAAGTTGGGTGGTCTATAACGCTTCCCTCAAGTTTTTTGATTATTGAATTTGTCGTGTGGGGCACACTGATTTCATCGGGTGTCGTTTATAGAATTTATATGTCATGATTTTAATCATTAGAACCATATGGTTATGATATTTCCAAGTATGTGATTAGTTATTAGTGGTTGCACCCACAACTCCATCCATCCCATGTATGATGTTATGCCATAATTTTTGTTTTAGTGTTTTGACACATTTGAGCCATCGTTCTGGTGTGCCTTGGCTAGACCTTCCTAAGGGTAAGTATTTCTATATTAAATGGATTGATTCATATTGTGAATTTCATAAAGTCATGTACAATGTATTCTCACCACTTAAACCACCTAAGGTAAGTGATTAAATTAATAAAAATATGTGAAATGGAAATTGGAAAGTATACAAGGTATATGACTTTCCCTTTTTAAATGTAATTTAATAATAGGTTGCACATTCGTAGCACCCCTTACCATGTTGATGCAACATAGAATAGTGATCCTTGTTTATGAAAATTCCTTAAATTGATTAAATGAATGGTTCCATGCTACTTAGCCTTGTCACATTAATGAAAGGAAAGTCGTGAGCCAAATGGACTTATTTATTAATTATGAATTGATTAAATGGTTTCTTGATTAATTAACCTTATCACACTAATGAAATGTAATTAATTGACCTGTGTAAAATATTGTATGATATCATTATCAAATAGGATTTTCCTGAATTGATCTCACCTTGGATTCCATAAGAAATGCCTTTAGCACTTGAGAACCCCATTATGATTCAAGGATTAAGATTTCTTTGGTTGAAACCCACCTAGAACTTGATTCTTGTTTGACCTTAGATGCCCATTATAACACTGTAGGATCCCTAATGTATTATTACAAGATTAATTGGATACACTCCTTGGATCCATCATTGATAAGTAGGTTCCATGGTAATATCCCATCAGGCCCAGTCATTGCTTAACCCCATTTTACCTTGGATGAACTCCTTGGACTCGGTAGGCATCTTGTGGTGGAATGCCTTGGACTATGGTCCTTAGATTACACTCTTACCCTTATCTAGGCTATAGCTATTACTGATTTAGAAACCCATAAGGTCTATGTTGCCTTGGTTATTACCTTGAAACTTCATTATGAAATATTATTACTAGTTGCCTTGTGAGATCTTGGATCCTTTACTATTGTTAACATGTGATTTATTTATAAACTGGTAACAATCAATTAATTAACTAGTTATATGTTCAAACACCGGTCGAGGGATGAATAAGGTATTTGGGTATTTAGTTAAATTATATATCTTTACTTTATATATGCATGTTTTCACACTGTTACATTTCCATTACAGGGGAAAAATGTTATAAACACCATTGTTGGTGGCCCACTGATATTTATCTCACACCCTCTATGGGAGCTGTTTAGTACATGGGGAAGATTACATGAATATAGGTGTTGATAAAGGGAAGCATACGGCTTTGAACACTTGATTTCTTTCAGTTTAGGATTCATCCTGGAAGTAGATGACCGATCTGGAGCTTGGGATGCTTGGGGTAGTCTTTGGATTTACATTATACTTTTATGGAACATGTTATTCCTATTGTATCATATCCATGTTTTATAGTTTTCTAGTCACATGGCATATCATCATCAGTTGTTGTATGCATTTATGTTATTCCAATTATTTCAGTTATTGCTACTATTGTCTCTATTTTTCTGTTGTGCCTTCTATTTACTTATATTTATTCTACTATTATCCTCTATTAATACTTATGTGTTGTGTTATACTTTTTTAATGAGGGAATAGTCTCCCCCTGAACACACCATAGGCCCTCACTACTAGTCTACAGCCACTAGAATTTTGGGAGAGGCACTTGAGGCCATATGTCCCACTAGGATCGACGCACCTATTAAGTGGCATCTGGGTTCGGGATGTCATAATAACCTTCATACAAATGAATTTTGAAGAGTATTTGAGAAGAAAAGTGGAAATTATCCAAGATATGCACACATGGAATTGACACTACTACTTATTTGTGAAAATACAGCACAACCTTTTATTGGTGATAAAAAACCAATGGTAATGGGAAAAATTATAAGTTCTAAAAAAAGAGCCGATGAAATGTAACTCTTTGTCACTATTTTTCTTAGTGATGATAATCATAAACATTTAGAAATGAATTTTTAAGAACTGATAAACACTTAATAAGTAAAAAACATAATCAACATGTAAGGTAAATCCATGTTATGTAAAGTTTTTCCATTTAACAAAAAACAATATGTCGTAAATATTAAAAATGAATAAAAATGAATAAATAAAAATATAAAACATAAAAAAATATTAAAAATGAAAAAATAATGTTAAATAAATAAGAATTAAAATTGAATATATTATATAATTGATAAAAATGAATAAATAATATTAATTATATAAATTTAAAAAATATTAAAAATGAATAAATATTAAAATTAAAATGAATAAATATTTAATAATGGTTTTAAATTAAAATATTTTGAATAAATTAATAATTAAAAATGAATAAAAAATAATTTTATAAAGATTGAAATAAAAATATTAAAATAAAAATGAATAAATAATAATTCTATAAATTACAAACATATTAAAAATAATAAAATGTATAAATAAATATTAAAACATGAATAAATTAAAAAAAATATTAAATGAATAAATATTAAAAATAAATATTAAAATTGAGTAAATTATAAAAAAATATTAAAAATGAATAAATAATATTAAATTATTATATATTAAAAATAAATAAATTATTGAAATATTAATGATTGAGGATGAAGTTAATACAATATTAAAAAATGAATAAATAATATTAATTACATGAATTACATGGTGGAGAAACATCGGATGAAATCAGGGGGCTTTAGGGTGGGAAAATGTGCCTTCAGAGGATCAAACAGTGGGCCTTCATGATTTAAAATTTATAATGAGTTGGTTATGAAGTGGATCAACCTTTGGAAGAGAGTGTGATCTGTCCTCACTAGGATAGAGTTGTATGTGTTGTTTCATTTATTATAAACTCTTAGAACTTATTTGAGAGGTAAATTCATCTCATCATCCTACATGAAACTTTGGTTCAAAACAGAGGGTGAGAAAATTTTTGCAGGTGTTGTAGTATCACTGTAGCAGGTCCAATAGTTGTACAGTAGCCTTACTATAGCACTGTGGCATTGTGGGTACTGTAGAAAGTACTATAGTGGGGTACTCTAATAGTGGTTCTATTCATCCCGAATGAGCTCTCAGACCACAAAAATGGGCCTTCGAACCACAAGGACTTCGGTCCATCACAGACCTTTGGATACAGGGCCTCCGGGCTATGAAGAAAATCAGGTTTGGCTATACTAAAGAAACCCCAAGATGATTTATCAGATTAGTAACAATCAATATGAAATGTTATGGAGGACATGACATCAGGCCATACAGCTCTACACGGGAAACTACAAGCCAATAGCAATGTCAAGTGGTGAGCAATGTGCAGACTTGATGGGGTGGTGGGGAGGGATTGTTTCAATATAGTTGGGTCTAATAAAGTTATAAGGATTTTTTTCCCTTAGGCCTACTGGTCATGTAATTCTATGGACTTTATGCCTTTAGGCCTTCGATTCGTATAAGGGTTCCCTCTCAACCCAGTTAAAAAGAGAGATTATCATAAAAATAAGATAATATGTAATTAACTACCATATATGTATATATATTATAAATTATATAATATAAATATAAATATATAAATTTAAATATGAAATATAGTTTTATATAGTTCATATTATTATATTTAATATATTTATATATTTATTTATATAGTTCATATCATTATATTTTATAATATATATGTATAATTATATATAAATTTATATATGTATAATTATCACTATGTTATATATATATATAGTTAGAATACATATATTTATCAATATAAATGTATACTATAAAAAAATAATATCTTCAATTTAATTAAAATAATTAAAAACATGAAATATAATTATAATCATTTAATTATATATAAATTTTTCATATTTAAATATATTATTAACATTGTTATTATATGTATAACATCATTTATAATACCAATAATTAATGTTATTCAAATATAATAAATTCAATTATATGTGTGTGTGTGTGTGTTTTAATAATATATGTGGGTGTGTGTAATTTATAATTTTTAATATATATATATATATATAATTTAAATATAAAAAAATAAAAAATTGAGTATTTTTTAAAATAAAATTGATATAAAAATTAATATTTATATTTTAATAAGTAAAATATATTGTAAAGGTTTTTTATTTTAATAGTATAGTTTGTGCCCTAAAGTCCTTTAATTTTTACTATTATCAAACCCTTTTTTAATAGGTTGAGAGGGAACACTTTAAATGATCCAAAGGCCCGGAGACACAATGGTCTTATAATTACATGACAAAAAGTCCCAAAGGCACAAGGGATAAACTACAATAGCTTCTCTTGAAAGTATGACGTATTTCCCTTCTAGAACATCATTCCTATAGCCTTTCCATTTCCCACATCGACTTGTTGGGTGCTCTGTATAGTCATTTTTTGCCGCCAATGATTAGTTTCATTATCCTTGCACCCTCAATGGACACCCCACATACAAACTCATCATATCGCCACAGCCCACACTCCACCTAAGCTGCTCCATGGCCGGAAGGCCTAGTGGCTTGATGGACATTGATGGGCCGAAGGCCCTATAGCCCCAAAAGTCCAATTTTGTGCCTCGAAAGACCATTCGAGATGAATAGTGTTGTTCTTATAGTCCTCACACTTCTATTATGTTATAGTATTACTACAATGATATAACAATGGTACAATACCTAGGAAAATTCGCTCCCACCCTATTTTGAACCCAGGGATTTTAAAATATAACTAATAATATTTAAATGAAATTTATTACTGTTAATATTTTTTATTATGTATAATACTAAAATTATATACATTTATATAAAAATTATTTATTAAAATTTATATAAAAATATTAATTAATATAATAATTTTAATATATTAGAAATTAATTTTAGTTTATTTAATAAACAAATTTCGTTAAAATTAATATTATATGCATTGTATATAGATAGTTATGCACATGTATGTGTTGAGTTTACTTATTACACACACACATGTCCTTGAATTCTTCAAACACGAACACACACACACATTTATATGTGAATAGTTTTTATATATAATACTAATAATATTATATAAATTTATATAATTATTAATAATTAATATTTATATAAAAATATTAATTAAAATGAGAATTTTTATATATTAGTAATTAATTTAAGTTTTTTTATATAGAATTTATAATAACATTAATATTGTATGTGTTGTATATAGTTGGATATACACACATTAGTGTTGGGTTCACCTACATGCAAACCCATATCCTTGGGTTGTTCAAACATGCACACACACACACACACGTATATATTTATATGTGAATAAGTATTTTCATATATATAAATTGATAATTGAAAGTAAAAAAACTTTATATATTTAAATCAATTTATAAAAACAACTTGTATTTAGAATTTTAGTAATTTTATAATTACTTTTTTTTATTTATAAAATAAAAAATAAAAAATAATATTTATATTTATGTAATATATATTTTAAATTTTGTGTATGTATACATATAATTAGTTATGAATATAATTTTATTTATATAATTAATGATATATTGTAAAAAATATTTATGAATTTACATAAATAATAATATTTTTAATTATATTTAGAAATAAATTATATTTTTTATTAAATCAATATAATATATACTTCTATAATTAGTAATAATAATATATCTCTATATTAAAAACTGTAAATCTACTTAAATTTGATTATTAGAATCCTTACTTTTAATATTATAATTCTATAATTAATATATATTTTAAAAAAATTATACATTTATATTTTTCATGTAGTCGATAAAAAATATTTTATTATTAATTTATATATTGAAACAAGATTAGGGTAATGCCCCATTTATTAAGGAAAGAAATAATTTTTTAATTGATTTGAGAGGAAACCCTTACTTGACTCATAGGCCCAAACATTACATGGTTTGAATGTCCAAATGAATGTTGCCCCAAAATCCCCTAAAGGAGATAGCATGGAGACCTAAAAGAGCAGCTTGTATCATGTCGGGTCACCAGTCTTACGCCATATCACCCCTTGTTAGTAGTCATCACATAGTGTCTATAAATTGAAACACAGTTATTAATATTTTTAAATAAATATATATATATATATAATATTAAATATTCATTCATTCATATAATTAATAAAATATTTAAAATATTCTTAAAAATATTGAAATATAGTTATTATTAATATTTTATATATATATATATATAGATAATAATATTATAAAAATTTACATGATTAGCACTTTATTGTAAATATTTTATATTTAAATCTAATTTTCTTATATTTATTCATTTTTATTTTAATATTTATTCATTTTTAATATTTTCTTATTTTATATAATTAATATTATTTATTCATTCATTTTAATATTTTTTGTAATTTATTCATTTGTATTTATTATTATTTTAATATTTATTCACTTAATATTATTTATTCATTTTTAATTTTATTATTTATTCATTTTTAATGTTTCTTACATATAGATTTTTGTCAAAAGGGAAAAACCTTATATATCATATAATTGTCTTATGTAGTGATTGAATTTCTTATGTATTATGTATTTATCATAGTTAACTATAGTGATGATAAAGTATGCCTTTATCAACATTAAATTTAGTGTTGATAAAAGATACCTTTATCAATGCATAAAGTGTTAGAAATGATAAAGGTGATTTTATTAGCACTAAATTTTACATTAATAAATGCTTTCTTTATCGGTGATTATCATTTTAACACTGATAAAGGTTTCTTTTATTAGAACTTTTTGGTTAGAACTAATAAAACCCTTTCTATATTTTTAAAAGAACCCTAACAATCACACCACTTCTTCTTTATGTTCAAGCTTTTACACTACTAATTTTTTTTATCATTTCTACTAAATATTATGAATAAAATAAATTTATATTATTTTTAACTTGTTTATCAATCAATCATGCATGAGTTTTTCATAATTTATTTTGTTGTTCTTCCCATAAGAGGATATACATAAAATTTCATATTCTGCATATATGTAAATCTATATATATGTGGGTATAAATTTTTATATAAACAATAGGATTAATTATATCCATAATTATTTTGGTTTTTCTTCATTTAATCATTTATATATATTTGGTTATATATACATACACACACAGATATATATATATATATATATACATACATACATACATACATACATACATACATACATATATATATTAGTGTCAGCTATTTTTATATGTATAAATATGCATTTTTTGTGTGTGTTTATATATTTGTGTGTCTGTTTGTGTGTATATGTATATATATAGATAAATTTATAAATTTATATTTAAATAAACACATATATTATTAATATTGTGTATTTTAATTAAATCTATATTTATTTTTTGTATACTTCATTTATGTATGCATCATAATGTTCAAGAATATTTTCTAAATTTATAGTATATACTTTGAAATTTTATCTTTCAATATATGTATATATATTTGTACATGTATATTTATTTGTTTAAAAAAACACAAAAACATATACATGATTATATATTTACACACGCATAATTAATTTGTTTATATATTAAGGTTATTATTATTTCATGGGCAAGGTGCATCCCTCCTTTTTTATTGAAACAAATACCCATTACCTAGTCATTGTAGACTCGATGAGGAGTTAAAAACCAGAATAGTAGGCCTTTATAGGCCTCGACCCGTGAAGTACATGCATAATACCATTGTTGAACCACCTATAGTTGGTCCTTCCATCACCCATAGACTTCTTCTTCACTGTCACTACCTTATGGCCTAGAAACCCACTATCAAAAAAGCAACGCTAACGCGATCCGCCGTCATGTCCACCATCACCCACATCCATAAACTTCATCACCTTTACCCATCAGTATCAACATTGTGAAATTTCGACATAATCGAGAATCTGTCACAACCCGTCCTCTGAGGCCCATACTGTGACTACCCCAAGCCCGTCTTCCATAGGCCAGAGGCTGGGGACTAGCACCAAAGGCATAAATCCCTAAAACTGGGAAGGAATTGCCTTTATAACTTGAAAACGCACACAACAGAGTACAAGCTAGAAGCAAAACACTAAGTAAAACTATATAACAAAAGAGTGCTAAAAAGTAAAAGGGCCCGAAAATACAAGCCCAACTGTAAAGTACAAGAAACTGAAAGTACAAGTACTAGAAAAAAGGAAAATAGCTCATGGATCTTCCACTGGGAAATCCTACCAAAAGGGTAGGTATAGATAGCCTCCAAAACACTCCACATCCGTCTGTCTCCTTCATGAACTGTCACGCCATGTGGTCCACCTCCGGGTACCATCCAGTCCGGGTACACTCAGCCTATGTCCGCACTGTCTGTCATCTACATCCAACACAACGAGTTGCGGGAATAGCCCGGGCAAGGGTGAGTATAGAGATACTCAATAGGGACCCCGAGACCCTCAAGGTCTCATGAAAACCAACAAGGATAAACACCAAGTATGAAATCAATAGATAACCCCCACGTAGGTATATGACCATACATATACCTAAGTTTCCAAGTAATTCATCTCAATCATGAGGAAAACACAAAAGTTACTGACTTAGCTCATATAGGTATACTACTCACGTAGAGTGTTAGAGATGATTAGATGTAGACACTCGATCATCTATTCTGTCAAACCCACATAGGATCCAAGAATAGAAATCAGAACTGTCAAACCCACACAGGATCCAGGAATAGTAATCAGAGTTGTTGAACCCACATAGGATCCAGGAACAGTAGACAAAGCGGTCAAATCCACACAGGATCCAAGAACAGTAGTCAGAGCTGTCTAACCCACATAGGATCCCGGAACAGTATTCAGAGCTATCAAAACCACACAGGATCCAGGAACAGTAGTCAGAGCTGTCGAACCCACACAGGATCCAGGAACAGTCGTCAGAGCGCAGCCAGCCACAGGGTTCCGCACAAAGCATGATTGATTCCAAGAGGGTCCTCTCCTCAATCCAAGTGTCTATACATAAACTACCACAAAATCCAAAGTTTTTGTATCCAAAAGATCCATATTTTCAAAAGGAACCCAACGAGATAGACGGCATGTCAATCGGACGCTCGGTCTGAGAGTTATTGGCATTTTCGTTCCGAGGGCCTGGTTGGATTTACGTTTGATCCAACCCATCCAAACCCCAAATATGTATAAACCTTGAGTGGGGAATACCAAAAGAACCATATCCTTCCAAGGTTTTTGTCACCATAGACGGTTCATCAATCGGATGCATGTAGCTCAAGTTACGGGGAAAAGAGTGGAAACAGGTCAAATGGGTCCGGATTGGGATCCAACCCGGTCTGTAGGTCCGACCCGGTCCACGGATCCGACCCAACCCATGAGGGAGGCCCGGCCCTTGCGAGGCCCGTAGTTGGATGCATGTGGGGTCTACCCTAGCCACATCCAGGGGGGAGGCCACACACCCTGGATTCCCGAACGTCTTAGCCATTTGGGGGAGTCAACCCGGCGCCATGTGGCGCTGATACGCGTCACGCGGGAACCACACGACGGGTTCCTCTCCTCCTGGATAGCTGCCCATCCATCCACCTCTTGTATGGCGTGGTTGTGTTGCGCTTTCTTCGAAGAACTGGCGGCTCGGGCCGCCGGTCCTTCTCGCGGTCGCCCTTGCATCGGTCGCCACTGAACTGTCGCGGCCAGGGGCCGCTGCCCCCTTTTGTTCCACCGCGCGGCGCAGTTGCTATGTGACTTCCCCGAAAACCCAGTGGCTTGAGTCGCCAGTTTTCTTCGTGGTAGGGCATGCGCTGGCCGCCGCGGCCCGTCGGCCGCGGGCTACTCCTTTGGAAGTGCATTTGCGCAATATTCGTCCACGCGGTGACGTTTGTCGATTCCATCTGCCGACGAACTTTCTGCGGGTCACCAGACGAGTTCTATTGGCCCGATTCTCATTCCAAAAGTAGTCACTCACTCCTTAGGATGTCGCCTTTGATCCGAAACCATTTTTTATGAGTATCACTCATCCCGGACTCATGCCACATTTAGCGTCAAATTCCACAAAGAAGGCGGAGGATTCGGGCCGTGTTCGTTCGGTCTGCACCCTCCGTGTTAGGGTGATAGCATGCGGCTTCGAATAAAAATCATCAATGGAAAATGAAGAACGTGCAAAAATTAAAAAATATTGAACCCCTACCTTTGTTTTTTTTTTGACGATGAAGTCACAGAAAGAAGATGAAGGAGATCATCGTTCGTCGCGTCCACCGCACACTTCTAATACCGAGCTATGTCAGCTCATTGATGACGATGTAGAGGTTAGTTCAGTTGATGACATCCCACGTTGGTATGATCCGAGGATGAAGGTCGAAGGAGATCGTTTCCATCATTCTTCATTGAAAGAACGCGTTCTCCATTCTTCAACAGCGAGAGCTTTTCTCTCTTCTAACAAGTTCCACCAAATGAGCAATTCCAACCCCCAAAATAATAGATTGAGTTTATCTATTATTTTTTTATTGGAAAAAATTAAAAATGAGTTAATTAATTAGGTTATCTCAAATTAATTAATCAAGAGGTTGTCACCATAAAAACTTGTGTGTTGGCTCCATTAAGGTGGAGGGGTGGTGGCACCATTAAGTGGGGAGATCAAGAGGTATCTACCTCGGGTGGTCCCCACCATATTAAACTTGAAGAGGAGGTTAGGTTCGGGTGGGCCCCACCACCATAACCTCTCATGGGAGGTTAAGGTGTGGTGGTCCCCACCCCCAACTTCCACATCGAGGCTTCGACCAACCAAAATAAAAATAAAGCTACACCTTTATTTTTATTTAATTCCTTCAATAAAAACCCAAAAACTATATTTTATTTCAAACCATCTGTCATGGAGGTGAAAGTCTTCATAAGCTAATATCGGCGATGCAAGTTCAACGGTGCTCTTAGATTTTAATTCTGAGCACCGTTTGAAAAGTTATAAAAACTCGATCGTACGTTTACTAAACGTACCCGAAAAAAACTTCAAAAATTGATTTTGGGCACACTGGTCCTCGGATTCATGCACCGTCAATTTTCGAAGACTTGTAAAATTCCCATGTATTTAGGAAAAAAAATTCCATGGAAATTCCAGGTCTTTACATTCTCCCCACCTCAGGGATTTATGTCCCCGTAAGCTACAACTCATACTAAGGGAACAAGTGGGGGTACTGAGCATGCATTTGAGCCTCCCGCTTCAATGTGCTCTCCTAGAGGTTCTGGTGCTATCAGCGAACGCGCACCAGAGTTATGGACTATCCATGAAGGACTCGCTCATGTTGATCCTCAATTTCCACTGGAACCTCTGTAAAAGTCTCCCCATCATCGACGTCCAACTCTCCATGGTCAATGATGTGAGAAGGGTCGTGCACATATCTCCTCAGCTGAGATATGTGGAAGACATCGTGCACCCGGTGCCACTGAGGTGGAAGTGTCAGGAAGTAACCCACCTCACCTACTCTGCTAAGGACCTGGAATGGTCTGATGAATCTCAGAGATAAATTGCCACCTCATCCAAATCTCCGTAAACCTCATCAAGGTGAGACCCGTAGAAATACGTGGTCGCCATCTTCGAACTCTAGATGTCTCTGTCTCTTATCTGCATACGACTTCTGTCTGCTCTGGGCAGTCTGCACCTTCTCCTAGATAATCTGCACCTTCTCCGTGGTAGCTCATACCATCTCTGGTCCTACTACTGCTGACTCCTCAGGGTCAGTCGAGCACAAGGGTGATCTGCAAGGTCTCCCGTATAACGCCTCCAAAGGTTTCATCCCAATAGTGGAGTGATAGCTGTTTTTGTATGAAAACTCCACCAAAGGTAAGTGATCCTCCCAGCTGTGACCGAAGTCAAGGACGCAGGCACGCAGCATGTCCTCGAGGGTCTGAATAGTCCGCTCGGTCTAACCATCCATCTGAGGATGGAAGGTGGTGCTCAGATGAAACTGTGTCCCGAAAGCCAAATTCAACCCCTTCCATAGCTGGGAAGTAAATTGTGAATCATGATCGAAGACAATAGAATAAGGTACTCCATGTAGCTGCACAATCTCCTGCATGTAGAGGCATTCCAATCTCTCCACTAAACCCTGCTCTCTGATATGTAGGAAGTGGGCCAAATTGGTGAGTCGGTTGAAGATCACACAAATCGAGTCATGACCCTTGGGAGTTCGTGGAAGACCCGTCACAAAGTCCATGGATATCCCATCCCACTTCCACTCTAGGACCTCTAAAGGATAAAACAATCCTACTGGTACTTGATGTTCCACCTTCACCTACTGAAAAGTGAGTCATCGAGAGATAAACTCCACTACTACCTTCTTCATACCTGGCTACCAGTGCTGTCGTCGGAGGTCCTGGTACATCTTCGCCACTCCTGGATATACTGCTAGAGGGGACGTGTGGAAATCCCTCAACACTTTCTCCTGAAGTGACACTAGAACCATAGTACGTCCTCTGAAGAGGATTATGTGCTCCCCACCTTTAGAAAATCTATCAGGCACCTGACCTGTAGATATCTGAGCACGTCGTGTCTCGCAGTTAGCGTCTTCACACTGTGCCTCCCTGACTAACTGAAGAAGTGGAGGAGTGACTGTAAGAGACTGAAGAAAAGCTGCTCCATCTCGGTCCACAAAGGATATCTGTAAACCAGACAGCAGCTCTATCACCTCTCCTAGCAGCTGTATACCAGATCTCCTACAGAGTTCATCTGTTACAATGTTCCCCTTCCCAGGAGTATAGACTATCTCTAAGTCATAGTCTTGGAGGAACTCGAGCCATCTCTGATGTCTCAGGTTTAGGTCCTTCTAAGAGAAGATATACCTGAGACTCTGTTGGTCTGAGTAGACTATGAAACACTCACCCATCAGATAGTGTCACCACATCTTTAAGACGAAGACCACTGCTGCTAACTCCAGTTCATGGGTGGAATAGTTATACACATGTTGTATCAGCTAAAGAGAATCATAAGCGATCCCTACTCACTTTTGCATCAGGACACATCCAAGTCCAGTCCCTGATCTGTCGCAATAAACTACGTACCCTACACCCTCCTCTAGAATCCTCAAGATGGGGGAACTAGTCAGCCTCTACCTCATCTCTTGAAAGCTCTACTGTCATATCTCTGACCACACAAAGGGTTGTCCCTTCTTCGTCAAGGCTGATAGTGCTGTTGAAACTTTGGAGAAGTCTGGAATGAATATCCGGTAGTAACCAGCAAAACCCAGGAAACTTCGTACCTCCGTCACACTCCTGGGTGGCTCCCAAGCAAATACAGCCTCAAACTTCACTAGATCCACTAAAACTCCATCCTCTGAGATGAAATGTCCCAAAATTGAACCTCTCATATCCAAAATTGGCACTTTGAGATCTTACCATAAAGCTGGTGCTCTCAGAGTGTGTCCAGTACTACCTAAAAATGGTAGGCATGTTTCTCCTCAATAGTTGAGTAAATCAGAATGTCGTCAATGAAGACTACAACAAAGCGATCAAGGTATGGATGGAAAATCATGTTCATGAGTCCCATTAATACCGATGGAGCGTTGGTTGCGCAGAATGGAATAACCAAGAACTCATAGTGGTTGTACAGACATCTGAAGGTCATCTTCTGCACATCCTCATCTCGAACTCTGAGCTAGTGATAGCCAGATCTGAGGTCTATCTTCGAGAACCATCGTGATCCCTTCAGCTGATCAAAGAGGTCGTCAATCCTCGGGGGTGGGTACTTGTTCTCCATGGTCACCTGATTCAGGCGACGATAGTCGACATAAAGCCTCAAGCTTCCATCCTCCTTCTAATAGAATAGAATCGGGGCTGCCTAGGAAGAAACACTAGGCCGGATGAATCCCTTCCCTTGAAAGTTCTATAACTTTACCCGCAACTCGTGAAGCTCTGCGGGAGCCATCCAATACGCTGGTGTAGATATTAGTGTTGTCTCGGGGTACAGGTCAATGTAAAATTCCACCTCTCTAAGAGGAGTTAGTCCTAGGACATCATCATAGAAAACATCCATGTACTGGTCCACCATTACAGGGTAAGTTAGACTCTCCACATCAACTGCTCTGAGGGTAAGGCTAGACAACTGATGAGTGATTAGCTACACCCTCCTCCGAGTAAGTCCTTCATATGCTACAGAGACTCCCTTCTCACCGGTGAAGGTGAAACTGGTCCCATCCGTGTGGACACACTGCACTTTG
This sequence comes from Viscum album, assembly GCA_963277665.1. Classification (NCBI taxonomy): domain Eukaryota; kingdom Viridiplantae; phylum Streptophyta; class Magnoliopsida; order Santalales; family Viscaceae; genus Viscum; species Viscum album. Next base: position 479,066,243 of record OY728133.1, on the reverse strand, counting down.
TGCCTAAAACAGTTGACATGAGCATGGACTGTAGATAACCAGCCCATACCCAAGATGACGTCGTAAGAACTCGATGTCGCTACTAGGAGATCCCATCTGAATCTCTTGCCTCCTAGAGTAATCTCAAATTGTTGGCACTAATGTGTAATCGTCGAATCTACTCCCTTAGGAGTTTCTATCCATAAGGATCAAGCCAACGGCTCTGTCGGAATCTCTGATCTCTGAACAAGGGTAGTGGAAATAAAAGAGTGACTAGAACCTGTGTCTATAAGAACTAAAACTATGGTGGAGTAGACATAGATCATACCTCGAATAATCTTTGGAGCACCATGATTGTATGCCTCAGCTGCCTAGAGCTGAGCTCTCCCCTGTCCACCTACTCCCTGCGGTCGGGGTGGACCTCCTGGTGGTGGTCGCGATAACACCTCGAAACGTCGCCCACCACTACTTGCACAACCATATCCTCTTCCATGTCCACATGTGCCTTGCGGATTGCCTCGATCGAACCTCTACCTCTGCTTGGGAGGTCCCTCGACTATCTGTTGATCGTACGAACGGCAGGTCAGACAGTCACAAGCCATGTGACCCTACCCACCGCATGTGAAACACTATGTGTTCTCCGAATGACTGGCTCTATCTCATGTTCCTCTCACAACCAAACCTGTGTCCTGAGGTCGTCCACCATATGGTCTAGTCCGCTTGGATCTCTGTGACATATGTCTGCTGCCTGCTATAGAAGACTCCGCTATGTGACGCCAAGTGGCGGGTCTCACAGTTGGTGACTGCTCAGCAAGGAAACTCTCCACTAAGAGGGCTCGCTCTAGCACCCCTGCCTGAGTCAGGATGCTGAGTGAGATCATCAAAACCCTGATCTCTCGACTGAGCTCCTACTCGAAGGTTAGGGCCTTGAAGAATGGGTCTCGCACCATATCTATGGAGTAGTATGAGAGGACGGTGAACCTCACTGAGTACTATACTATATTCATGCTACCCTGCTGTAGATGAAGTAGCTCTTGTATCTGCACTGCACGTAGGGTGGCTGGGATAAACTCCGCTTGAAATAGGCTCTTGAAGTCTTCCTAGAGTAGTGTCACCTCATCATGCACCTAGAGCATCAGGCTTCACCATATGCCTACTACTTCCAGAAGGAGACTCACGGAAAGGATCACCATAAGGTCAGCTGGTGTCCCTACCAGTCTGAAGACTCTCACCACAGCCTCTAGCAAATCCTCATCTACCTGCAAGTTCGTCTCGCCCCTATACCTGGGCAGCCTCTAGCACTATAACTCGTGAAACATGCTCAGGAGGCATGCACTCTGTGCTATTGGGGATGGTGGCATTAGTGGTCAACGGGTAGTGGTATCGCTGGTGCCTCCACTGTGATAGGGCCCAACACCGAGGCCTCATCGCTCGGTGATCTGTCATCTCGTACAAAGCCTGGAACCCTGGTTAACTGTCTGCGTGGAGATATCCTGTAGAGAAACAGGTGTGCCACTATCAAAAAAATTTATACCTGGTGAGCTGAATCAAAGAGATCACAAAGAAAACTCCTCAAAACACACACACAATCAGTTTTTTTGTGCACTAAGTTGGAAATCAGAATTCAGGGTCTTGGTGTATTGATACGTTGACTGACGGACCAACATTGGACTCACTGAATTGAAAACCACACTTAGTACCCCTAACACTATTGCTTCACAGAAAAGATCAGAGTCCTATGTTCTGCAGTAGAACTGACTCCTCTGATACCAATTTGTCACGACCCATCCCCTAGGGCCCGTACCGTGACTACCCCATGCCCGCCTTCCATAGTCCAAGGGCTGGCGAATACCACCAAAGGCATAAATCCCTAAAACTGGAAATTCATTGCCTTTATAACCTGAAAATGCACACAATAGTGTACAAGCTGGAAGAAAAACACTAAGTAAAATTATATAACAAAATAGTACTAAAAAGTAAAAGGGTCTGAAAATACAATCCCAAATGTAAAGTATAAGAAACTAAAAGTACAAGTACTGGAAAAAGGGAAAACAGCTCCTAGATCGTCCACTGGGAAATCCTACCTGATGGGTAGGTACAGATAGCCTTCATAGCACTCTACGCCCATCTATCTCATTTGTGTACCGTCACTCCATGTGGTCCACCTCCAGGTACCATCCAGTCCTGGTACACTCAACCTCGGTTAGCATTGTCCATCATCTGCATCCAACACAATGAGGTGCGGGCATAGCCTATGCAGGGGTGAGTACAATGATACTCAGTAGGGACCCTGAGACCCTCAAGGTCTCATGAAAACCAACAAGGATAAACACCAAGTATGAAATCAATAGATAACCCCCACTTAGGTATATGCCCATTCATATACCTAAGTTACCAGGTAATCCGTCTCAATCATGAGGAAAACACAAATGTTACTGACTCAGCTCACACAGGTATACAACTCATGTAGAGTGTTAGAGATGATTAGATGTAGCCACTAAATCATCTATTATGTCGAACCCATGTAGGATCCAGGAATAGAAAGCAGAACTGTCAAACCCACACAGGATCCAGGAATAGTAATCAGAGCTGTTGAACCCATATAGGATCTAGGAACAGTAGACAAAGCTGTCAAACCGACACAGGATCCAAAAATAGTATTCAGAGTTATCGAACCCACACAGGATCTAGGAATATTAGTTAGAGATATCAAACCCACACAGGATCCAGGAATAGTAGTCATAGCTGTCGAACCCAAACAAGATCTAGGATCAGTCGTCAGAGCATAACCAGCCACAGGGTTCCGCAAAAAGCATGATTGTTTCCAGGAGGGTCTGCCCCTCAAGCCAAGTGTCTATACATCAAATGCAATGAAGTCCCATGTTTATGTATCCAAAATATCTGTCTTTCCAAAAGGAACCCATCGCGATAGATGGCGCGTCAATCAGATGCCCGGTCTGAGAGTTATTGGCATTTTCCTTCTGACGGCCTAATTGGATTTATGTTCGATCCAACCTGGTCGTACCCTGACTATGTCAAAACCTCGAGTGGGGTATACCAAAATAATTGTCTCCTTCCAAGGTTTATGTCTCTGCAAACAGTTTATCAATCAGATGCATGTAGCCCACGTTACGGGCAAAATAGTGGAAATAGGTCAAATGGGTCTGGACTGGGATCTGACCCGGTCCGTGGGTCCGACCTGGCCCGCGAAGGTAGCCCGGCCCGCGGGGGCAGCCCGGCCCGTGCTGGGTCTGGCCCACGTTGGGTCCGACCTGCACGAGAACCGCGGCTGGCGGCTTGTAGGGTCCACCCTAGCCGCGTCCAGGGGGAGTTCGCACCCCCTGGATTCCCAAACGGCTTAGCCATTCAGGGGAGTCAAATCGGTGCCATGTGGCACCGGCCCGCGTTACGCAGGACCCACACGATGGGTCTCACAAATCCTGGTTGGCCGAGCATCCAGCCACCTCTTGCGCGGCGTGGTTTCACCGTGCCTCCTTTGGCAACCCGGTGGCTCGGGCCGCGATTCCTTCTCGCGGCCGGCCTTGCGCCGGCCATCGCTGCACTGCCGCAGCCATGAGTCGCGGTCCCCTTTTGTTCCACTGTGCGGCGCGGTTGCACTGTGCCTTCCCTGGAAACTCAGTAGATCAAGCCATTGGTTTTCATCGTGGCTGAGCTTGCACTGTCCACCACTGCACTGTAGTATCCTGTTGGCCACGGGCTACTCCTCCGGCGGCACGGTTGCACCACCGCCGTCCACGCAGTGACGTTTGTCGGTTCCATTTACCAGTGAACTTTTCGCGGGTCACTGGATGAGTTCTGGTTGCCTAATTCTTGTTCCGGAAGTAGCTGCTCACTCCTTGGGACATCATCTTCGATCAGAAACCATTGTTGATGAGTATCACTCATCCTGGAATCATGCCGCATTTAGCATCAAATTCCACAAAGAAGGCGGAGGAGTCGAACAGTGTTCATTCAGCCTGCATCCTCCGCATTTGGATGATAGCATGTGGCTTAGAATAAAAATCCTCAACGGAAAATGAAGAACATGAAACAATTAATAAATATTTAACCCCTACCTTTGTTCATTGTTCAACGATGAAGTCGCATAAAGAAGACTACGGAGATCGTCATTCGTCGGGTCCTCCGTAAACTTCCAATCTCAAGATGCATTGGATCGTTGACGATAATGCAAAGGGTAGTTCGGTTGAATACATCCCACGTCGGTAGGATCCGAGGATGAAGGTCGAAGTAGATCATTGCTGGCGTTATTTGTTGGAAGAACATTTTCTCCGTTCTTCGATGGCGATAGCTTTTCTCTCTTCTCCCAAGTTCCACCAAATGAGCAATGTCAACCCCCAAAATAATAGATTGAGTTTATCTATTATTTTTTTGTTGGTACAAAATTAAAAATGAGTTAATTAATTAGGTTAGATCCAATTAATTAATAAAGAGGTTGGCACCATAAATTCTTTTGTGTTGGCTCCATTAAGGTGGAGGGGTGGTGGCACCGTTATTTGGGGAGCTCAAGAGGTTTCTACCTTGGGTGTTCCCCACCATATTAAACTTGAAGAGGAGGTTAGGTTTGGGGGGGCACCACCATAACCTCTCATGGGATGTTAAGGTGTGGTGGTACCCACCCCCAACTTCCTCATGGAGGCCTCAACCAACCAAAATAAAAATAAATCTACAACTTTATTTTTATTTAATTAATTCAATAAAAACCCAAAAACTATCTTTTATTTCCCACCATCTGTCGTCAAGGTGAAAGTCTTCTTAAGAGAATATCAATGCTGCGAGTTCAACGGTACCCTCAGATTTCAATTCTGAGCACGAGATCAAAAGTTATAAAAACCCACTCATACGTTTACTGAATGTACCTGAACAAAACTTCAAAAATTGATTCCGGGAAGACCGGGCCTCAGAATCATGCGCCGTCAATTTTCACAGACTCGTAAAATTCCCATGTATTTAAGAAAAAAAATTCCACGGAAATTCCAGGTCTTTATAGAATCACTCTTGTGCTCCATTGATTCTTGTCGTGGTTTGCGCCTACCAGCCCACGTGCCCTGATGCCATTGTCTCCTCCTATTAGAATCTTCCTGAAGGCACCCTTTGTGAATTCCACCCCCACTACACACTGCCCCCACCACGCGTTCTTCCCACCAAACATGCCTCCCTAATTTAATCCTCTTAAATGGAGACCTACATGATTTGAACCCTACAATGATGCAGTATTACATGGTTGCCTTATACTATATATAAAATTATATTTATATATATAAATTTTGTGTATATATATATTTTATAAAAATATATTTATATATACAAATTTTATTATATTTATATATTTTTCTATTTATTAGGAAACATAGGCTTTATATATATTCTTTTATATTCTTTATATATGAACGTATTATAAATTATAATTATATTTTTTAAAGTTATAACTTACACAATTTAAGCATATAAAAAATTATACATTGTATGTATACGTTCTATGTATTTATTTATTTATTTTATTAAATATGAATATTGGTAAACCAAATATTATGAATATGAATCAAAAATGGATGGATGTTAATTGTATGAAAAAATATTTTCAGGATGGGGTTAAATATATTGGTCATAGATATATGAAAATATGGGGGGATAAATTTCCCTTTCAAAAAATTAAGCCTAAATAAAAATAATAAAGAGATATATCCATTAATAAATAATTAAAATTTTTAATTTGTGTTTATAAAGAAAATATTGAAGTAATTTATGTATAGAAACAATCAAACTGGATTTATACAAGTATATGAATTGATTTTAAATGATGGATTTCCAAAATAGTAAACATAAGACAAGAAAAATTGATAAGGAGTTTGGTTAAAGCTAGATATTATCCCCTACTTATCCACCCCTTGACTTCAGATGTCAATAGTATAGATCCCTTGATCTTAGTAGTGATCAAGAAACTCATCACTCATAATTTTCGTTTTTGAGAACCCTTTTAATCTTCGCTGGTATCAAACGAACTCTCCCTCACTTATGTGGAGTGAGAACCCAATGTAAAAAGATGATTGAAAAAAGAGAGGTTTTATTTTTGGAAAACCTATTATAAGATGATCACAAATATCTTTGATGGATGAATACAATGGAGAAATAGATATTTATGAGAAATATTGAGAACCTTTGAAATATTGAGAACTTTGGTTGGCTCTTTAAGAAAATTTAGAATTCCATCACTTCATCATCAATTTGAATCATGAGAGCATCAATGAGAGAGAGGATGTAAAAGTGTGGTTATAATGTTCAAAGGGATTATTGTTTTAGTCTCCAAGATTCTAGGAATATTATATAATTTTTTGGGGGTCATTTAAGCTGAGGAATGCTATAGTTATGGAATTTTTTAACAAAACTAATGCTTTCCTGAAGTTTCTTCCACAACAACACTGAATACCCAGTAGCCACCACCAAGTAGCCGATGAGCCTCCTAAAACCTAGGGTTATTGTAAAATTACCATATACAAGATACTATCTGAATGTGTCTGGTTGGTGGCCTTTGAAAAGAAATCGGAAACACTAGATGAGACACCAGTGGGCTGGTACTCTTCTATTGGTTGGCCGATGGGAAATCTGGAGGGAAATCGGTACTTCCACCATGGAACTGGGTAGCTGATACAATTTGTATTTCTTCAAATTCTATATTTTCCGACTTCAATTCATTTTAAATCCTTCTTTGGACCATATGAGATATATCTAAGGTCTTGAAGGATGAATGGAGAGTAGAAAAACCTTTATCAATGATTCAAATTTAACTTGATGATTCCATTGATTCTATCACTTGGTATTCAATAAAAACACCGAAAGTCAATTAAATGAAAATTTTAGAAACCTGGGTGAGATTTTTTATCATTAAATGACCGAGATAGAGAGAGAGGTTCAAAAATATCCCAATTTATTATGATCACAGATTCTTAACATAAAAAGACAAATTAAGAATAAATCAATAATGAAAGATATAGTAAAGATTTTCAATATGTTAAAAAGCTATTAAATGATCTTAATAAGTAAACACTTTATGTATGGTATTAAAAATGATAAATAATTTTTTTTAAATATCTCCCTTTATAAAAAAATTAATCAATAAAGAATAATAATAAAAATAAAGAATTTAGGAACCACTCACCCTTTGTGAAAATAATTTTAATAAATTTATCCTCCTTTGTAAAAATTTTACACGCTTTTAGGAAATTTCTCCCCCATTATTATTATCAAAAAGATAAAAATAAAAAGGTAAAGGATAAACTCAAAAAATATTTGAATAAAAACTCAAGGGAGATTTTGAAAATCCAAAAACAATTAAGATAATATTCAAGAGTGAAAAATATTTTTAAAAGAAAAAAAAGATTATGAAAATAGCCTTTAATTTCAAAACATCACAAATAATATTATTATTAGAGAAAGTGAGAGAGATGAATGTAAAATATAAGATTATAAGAAAAAAAGAATGACAGAATAGAAAAGGAAGATTTTGAAAAACACCTCTTAAATTTCAAATTACCCAAATAATATAATAATTAGAGAGATATAGATAGAAAATTAAGTTAAATATTAACCAAAAAATGAGTATTAAAGGAAAAAAATAAAATAGTTGATAAAAAAAGAAATATGAAGAAGATAAAGAAGAAAATAAAAGTATATAAGGAAAATAAAATAGATACAAACCTTTACCACAACATCACTTTTCCTCGTGGAATGATTTTACATCTATTGATTGATTTCTTCCTTGAATCTACGTGATAAGGAAATTATTTTAATTTAAATAATACTTTGGAAACATTCTATAATTTCAATTTAGTCAAAGTAAACACAATAAAATAGTTAGAGAGACAATCATTTAGAATAAATTTTTTACTGGTCATTAATATTCTTTAAGATAGATTAAAATAAACATTTTTTGTTTTAAAATAATTATATACATAAATAAATATATGTTATTTTAAAATTTATTTAAAATATATTATAAAATCAAATGTAATAAAGTTTTTTTAAAAACAATATATATATTATAAAAAGTACTTATTTTAGAAAATAGATTTTGAGAATTTAAAAAATAGAAAATATCTTTTAAAAGTATTAATTAAATAATTTTGAAAATAAAATATATGTCTTAAGGAAACCTTCATAATTAAAGATATATTATTCCCCCTCAAATGTTAGCATAGTGCGGATAAAGATATTATAGCCAACATAAAATAAAATAATAAAATAATTCATGTTTTTAAAAGATTTCAAATAAGATCAGGATTTTAAAAAGACAATCTAAGATAGGAAAAGATAAAATGAGATGTGTTATAAGATAACCATCTATAGTTCACATTTAATTAATTCTAAATGATCAAGGGATTGAATTTTGGTGAAAATATCAATGATTTGATATTTTATTGGGACAAAATCCAATAATATATCACTTTTTTTAAATAATATCTTAAGAAATGGTATTAAAGGTCAATATTTTTGGTATGAGAGTGATGGATAGGATTTATGGAGACATTAATGGAACTTTTATTGTTTCACTTGATAGGTATAAGATCAAATGTTATACTTAAGTCTAAGATAATATGTTTTATTCATAATATTTGAGTGCAATAACTCTTAGTTTCTATGTATTTAACTTTGGCCATAGAAAAAACAACCAATTTATACATATTAACACTACATGAGACAAGGTATTTTACTAGAATTTGGTAAGTCACACTAGTAATTTTCTTATATAGTTGGAATCCTCTAAAATTAGAATCAAAAAAGAAGTTAATTAGAAATAGATTCTTTTTAGATAAAAAACTGAGAATTTTATATTCTTTTAAATACTAAAAAATCCTTTAGACTTATTTGAAATTATATTCCTTTTGATTTGATTGAAAATGATTACAAATACAAATATTAAACATGATATTTGGTTGGGTCACAGTAAGGTAAAGTATACTATCAATCATAATTCTATAATGTTTTTTTCACCATTTTAAAAGCTTCATCCACTGTTATCTTATAAGTTCTACTCATGGGAATTATAACCTTCTTATCATGATCCATTCTATATCATTTTATGTTTTCATTGGTGTATTTTCATTGGCTTAAAAATATTAGATTATTTCTTTGAGAAATTTGAAAATAAGAAAGAATTTGAGTTCACCTATAAAGCTCATATCAAATTCCTATTTCATTAAATCATAAAATTAAAATCAAATTGTTTTCATTGGTAGAGAAAAAAATAACATCATCAATTTAAATTTAAATGAGTAATAAATATTTTTATATGTTTTTTAAAAATAGATTAGAATTTTCTTTTCCCATTTTAAAACCATTTTAATGAATATAATTTGAGATTTTCTTTACACCAAGACCATGTGGGTTGTTTTAAACCATAAAGATACTTTAATATTTTGAAAATAGATCCAAGAAAAGTGGATTTTCAAAACCAAGAGGTTATTTTAAAAAAACATTTTCAGAAATAAAAACATTTATAAAATTTCTTTTGAAATCCATTGGAAAAAAATTATATTAATATAAGAGGTTAATTTCAATAGTGTTTTTATGGACTATAATTAAGATATGGGTGCAAAGGTTTCACCAGAGTCGATTATATATTCTTGGTTATAACATTTGGATACAAAAAAAATATTTTTTTAATAATATTACTATATTCATCTAGTTTATATCTAAAAACACATTTAGATCCTATAATTTTATGATCTATCCAAACATATGAAATTTCATTTAAAGATAAAGGATCATAGGAGATGATCACTAGGTTATTCCATGAGAGTCCAAACATTATTTTAGGTGAATTGATTTAGTTACTCTTTCATATAAAGAACCCAATTTTCTTTTTTAATAGAATCGTTAAGGTTTTGGGATTTAAGTTGAGAGACAAAGGTAAGGTTTAAACCTAATTTAAGACTAATATATGAGTATGAGTTTTTTATTGTAAATCTTCATTTAAATTTTTTGAGGTATGGTCATTAGATTTTTTGAAAACATTTATAAAATAATTTGAAGTTTATTATTGTTCTTATGCAACGTATTTAGTTAAAAAGGTTTATTTTAAAAAAATATTTTTCAAAACATTTTAAGAAGAATATTTTGGAAAAATTTCATAAAAAATAACATAGATTTATTCTTCAATGGTTTTAGTCCTTTTTGAAAATAAATGGTATGCTTTGGTTGAGTTGGAGTACCCAATAAAGACACCTTTATCATATTTATAATCATATTTTTGAACACGGTATTTGGGGTTTAAAATAAAACAATTGAAACCAAAAACATTTAAAAATATGGCTTTGGGTTTTTAAATAATCCAAATTTCACAATGGGAATTTTTAAGAAAATGTATTATGAGAAAGTGATTAATGATATCGCATGCAGTATTCTCAACCTTGACCCAAAAAAAGTGTTAAATAAAATTTATTTATATGAGTTCGATTGATTTCATGGATTGTTTAATTTCACCACTCTACTATCCAAATTTGTAGAGGGGTTGGAGAAGTATAAATGGAATGATTATAACCTTAAGAAGAACACAAATCATTACATTCCATATTTTTAAATTCTTTTCCATGATTACTAGAGATTGAAATAATTTTAAATCCTTTTTCATTTTAAACTTTTTTTAGAAAACTTGATGAAGGCTTTAAAAGGTTCATTTTTATGAGATAATAAATATTCCCATTTTAATCTTGTAAATTCATCAACAATTATTCGAGTATAATATTTTACTCCTAAATTTTTAATTTTATAATGACAAAAAAAGTTAAGATGAATTAGTTTAAGAGTTTTTGAAGAAAAACTTATTTTTTATTTAAATGATGATTTTTGTTGCATAACATATTATAATGCTTCTCAAACCATGTCATTATTGAAATAAAAATTTGTAAGTTATCCTACTATTTGACAATACTTGATTTTGATAAGGTATTTTTCAATGCAATGACTAAAGAATCTATACCAAATCCATGAATCACTAACTGGTGCACTCAATAAATTTATGTTTTGGCTTGAAATATATTTTAAGTTGATTTTAAAAATATTTTAAAATCTTGAAGTGGTAAATAAAAGCTTTACTTTTGAGTTATAAACATTAAAAAATCATTTTTAAAAGATATTTTAAAACTAATATAACACAATTGACTAATTCTTAGTAAATTGTGTTTTAAGCATTTAATAAATATTTTTTTTAATTAAAAATTATTTATAAAGACTAATGGTACCTTAAATAGTTATCTTTCCCCTTGGATTATCATTGAAAGTATCATGATATCCTTCTAGTTTATTAATTTGGTTAAATTCAGAGATTTCACCACACATGTGTCTTGTGTAACAACTATCAAGATACTACAATTATTTTTGGTTTCTTCTTAGAATATACTTTTCTAAAAAATAGATGATTAAATATTTTGGTACCAATATAAACTTGGTTCCTCTTATTTTTTCCAATAATGATTTTAGAATTTTTATTTTCTTACCATGAGGTTTTATTTTTCAAAAATTATAAGAAAGATGGATTGATTTTGGTCTCATGTATCTTGTATTCTTATAATCACATTCATATATTAAATTTCCAATTATTATTTAATAATTAAAAAATTTCTGTTGTAATATCCTTTAATGAAAGTAGTTATTGATTGATTTTTAGTTATTCTTTCATGATAGTATAAACCAATACTATCCTGATATTTCCCATGTTTTTTAGAGCCTAAAACCTTATACAAATTATTTTCTCCTTGGGTAAATTTGAAAAGTTAATTTTTTATGTATTTAATTATGGATTTGTGTTTATCGACATCTGGTTTATTTTTTATTTTCATTATGATATATTCCTTTTCCTTGAAGAGAATATCTTTTCCTTTTTGGAGATTTTATTTTTCTTGAACCCTTAACATATGTTTCTTTTCTTGTTCTGAGTATAAATATAAGAGTTAATGAAAACCATTTTCTAGTTGACTACCAGCATATTTTAGGTATTCGGGATTTATGTGACTAGAGGAGAAAAAAGAATAATAGAGAGGAGAATAAGTAGGATAATAGGAGGAGGAGAAATAGTAAGGGTCGTACTAACCTCATTGTATTAATCAAAATGTACAATAAGGAACTTTGTTTTTTAGACACTTGAAGTGGATGCGGAATTAGAATCCACTGAGTCATCACTTATTCACCACATTGTGACTATTATATCCTTCTTACCTTTCTTATTTTATTTATGATTCTTCTTGTAAATGGGGCACTCTATATTTATGTGACCTTTTTTACATTCATATCATGTCACTTCTGGTTTAATACTTTGACTTTCCTTCTTGGATCAGTTAGGTAATTTCTTCTTTTGGAAGTAATTGTGCATGTTCTTAAGAAGTAGACCATAGTGTATATTTTTACCTCTAGATGATTCATCATTAGTATACTTTAAGGTAATAGTTTTATTGAATTTTTTATATATGTATTTTAATAATGATTTCTTATATCATTAAGGATGTTATGAGTTCCTCAACTTCCATATCTTTCCATCTTTATCTTATTTAATGGATATGACTTTGGGATCCCAGGATATAGGTAAAGCCCATAAGATTTTATTTATGATCATTTCTATAGATAATTCATCATTGAAGGAAATTATACCACTGTATATTTTGACAAATCACATAAAAATTATTGTAATAGATTCATTAGAATTCATAGTGAAACTCTTAAAATCAAGACGATGCATATCCAATCAGGTTTTCATTAATTTATTTGCGCCTTTGTGTGTGAATTTTAATAATTTCAAAATTTTATAATTTGTTTTTCAAAAATAAAAATGATTAAACTCATTTATATCAATACCACAATATAGGTAATTCATATAATTGTTATTAAGTTCTAAATTCACAACATCTTTGAGATTCCATTTTCCTTCATATTATTTAGTGGGTGCGTATTCATGCATTACCACTTTCCATATAAGATAATAATACTACTAAGAAAATTTGACATTTGATCCTTCCAATGGGAATAGTTGGCACCATAAAAAATAGGACCATATGAATTATAATTTGATTCCATAATAAAATCAATATTTGAAATCGATTATGATTTGAAAAGAAATGAATGAAAATTTTGAAAGAAATATAATTTTTTATAAAAATAAAAATGAATACTTTGATACTAATTATTTTTAAGAGATATATGGAAATAGGGGGGTTAATTTCCCTTTTAAAAAATTTAAGTGGGAGTAAAAGGAATAAATAGGGAAAAGGATTAATTAATAATTGAGAAATTAGATTTGGGTTTATAAGGAAAATATCAAGTAATTTAAGTGTCTAGATGATCAAAAAAATTTATGAAAGTATGAAAATCAATTTTAAATGATGAAATGGAAAAAAAATAAAAGAGAATATAAACACAGTTGATAAGATGTTCAGCTAAAGTTCAATGTGATCCCCAATATATCCACCCCTTGAATCAATAGCCCAATAGTATAAATACCTTGATCTTAGAAGTAATAAAGAAACATGTCCCTCTTAATTGTGATTTTTGATCACCCACTTGAGATTCACTAGTATATAAAGAAACCATCCCTCACTTATGTGGAGTGAGAAATCGATGTAGAAAGGTGGTTGAGAAGAGAGAGGTTTATTTTTTGTAAAACCCATTACAAACCACTCAAACATATATTTTATGAATTAATACAACAGGGAAATAAAGACTTTAGAGAAATGTTGATATCCTTTTAGAGATTGAGAACTTTTGAAGGCTCTATGAAAGAATTGATACTTCTATCAATAATCCATCAATTAGAATATTGAGAGCATTGATAGGATAAAGGATGTCAAGGTGAGGTTCCAAGGTGTCGAGGGAGTACTTTTATAGCTTCCAAGAGTTCGGGGATATTCTAAAATTATTTAAAGGTAAATAAATTAGAGGAAGTCCATAGTTATGTCATTTATTACCATGATTATTTATTTCTAAAAGATTATGATATTCTACCATAGGATACCCAGTAGCCAACACCAAATATTTGGTGGGGTTCCTAGAACCTAGGGTTTCTAAAAAATCAACATCGGATAGCCTCTACTAGCTAGTGGATGGCCAATATCCTTCAACCAAAAAATATGAAATACTGGATGAGTTACTGCTAGATGGTGCTTCTTCCACCTACTATTCAATGGTAAATATGGAGAGAACCTTCAATTACCACCATGTTATTGGGTACTCTGTACACTACACCAGTTATCCAGTGCAGTCTACCCTACTATCACTTAAAGAGTGGCCCCCTATACTTCCTTTTAAATCATTCTTTTTATCTTATAAGAAATTTAAAAGGTCTTGAAATATTAATAGAGATAATACCAAGAATTCATCAAGGATTCAAGGGTAAAATTAAGATTTAATTTATTATATCACTTGGTATTTAATTAAGAGACTTAAACTCCCTTAAATGGAAATATTAGAAACATATTTGAGTATTTTTTATCATTAAAACACCATGAGAGAGAGAGGTGCAGAAAAAGTGTTCATCAATTTTTCAATAGAGCATGGAAATTACCCTTCTCAAATCATTTTTTAGTGATTAATTTATTATTATTCAAGATGAATTTGTCAAGAATAGTTGGAAGAACAAAAAATCTATCAAGAAATAGATCAAAGTTATAAATTTTGGACTAAACATAATGAGTAAATTAATATAGCTATTTATTATGATAAAAATATGGTTTATAGATCATATAATATTAGTAAAAATGAAAATGATGATAGGGATTTTATTAAAGAAATGTAAATAGTAGTTGATGATGACTTTCATGATAGTCCAAATATGTTTGCGAAGTTAAGGAGTTGTGAAAATACGTCATTCTATGTTGGTTGAAATAAATATACAACATTTTTAGTCATGATTAAGTTATATAATTTTAAATCTTGTAACAAATGGATTGATACTAGATTTACAAAACTACTTTCTCTCTTTAATGATATGTTATCATCAGATAATGGGATTCCTTATCAAACATTCGATGTTAAATGAATGTAATATTTAATGGGTATGATCTATGAAAGAATATATATCTGAAAAATGATTTTATATAGTTTCAAATTAACCATGAATCACTTTAATAGTTCCCTAAGTATAGTTAATCATGATATAAGAAAGATATATTAAATCTTTAAAAAAAATTGTGGAACTTTACAATCATTTCAAGGCTTAGATGGTTATATAGAAGTGAAAATACTACAAAGAAATTGGTGTGCCTTGCAGATTCAAGGATTTAATATGGGAAACTACATCACCTAGAAGACTCTCTTTAGTGTAAAAAAATTGATCATGAGTGTCCTAAATTTGAATATAATTCAAGAAACCTCCACCTTATTCTATCTAAATGAATCTTTTTTGGTGAACAACATAGAACTCATAGTACATGACTGGTTATATAGGTAAATTATAAATTGACACTGTCATTATGCATGAAGAAAAAATACATTATATTATCTCTATTAATATCAGGATCAAAAACCTAGTAATTATATTGATGATTATTTTTCCCCATTAAATGAAGAATATAAATAGTGTTCATAGAAACCAATATACCACTACTCTAAAGAAAGTATGGGGTGCACTTTACTTAAACAAAACCATGGTATGTATTTTAAATCCATAGTAAATCTTTTATATAAAATGAAACAATAACATAATTATATTCCTTTGTTTATATATAGATTGATGAATTATATTTTCAATCCACTTCCATCCCACATTATGTTAAATATAAAGATGATCATATAAATAGACAAGGACAAATATTATATCAAACAAACTAAAATTTGTTCATCATTAATATAGTATTACATAATAATGACTACTTAACTCTCCTATATTTTTTTCAATTTATACATAAGAATCATCATCAACTTTACCTGATGAATAACTAATTTCAATTTTTATAAAAGTACATTTCAAGAGTATTTTTACCCCACTAATTTCACTACCTCGTTTATTAATGTTTTAAGTTCATGTAGAAGCAATGTTCCAAGATAAAAATATGGACTATATTTAATTTAATGAATAAATTTATGGAGAGGGAATTAATAACAAGATTGGTATTGAGAATGTAATGAAATTCTAAAGCATTAATGGTTTGGAGCCTCGATTTTGAATGTATACATGAGGTTTATTTTCATAATATATTTATCTAATAATTGATCTACTATGTTAATTGTAGTTTAAAACTATTCATATTTTCTATAGATATTTATACTATAAAAATTTAAAAGGAAGACCTAGAAAAGAAATATTTGTATTTTTTGGTCTTTATATCACTTCTACACAAAACACGTCAGTGAATGAAGATGAAATTTTAGTAAGATCACACCAAGTAGACCCACTGTTTGAAAATAAAATAACAAACAAATGGCTCTTTTTAATGATTATAATGTATGGTTAAGACACTAAAATATAATAATATAAAATATATTTTTGTTTTCGTTAATACTTATGCCATTTTATTTCTTTAGGAATCACCAGATGTTCACTACAATCAATTTGGATACTCCATAGATATATTTTTTGGATCCAACGCATGGATATCAAACAAATTGGCCACACATGATTTCCCTTATTAATATGTAATACAATATATTAAACATTTTACAAATAAAAATTAAATTATTTTTTTATTATTATATTTTAAAAAACATTTTTTTATGAAAGGTTGTAGTTTTTTTATTATCAAAACCATGGTATATGATGGCCAATTCATATAAGAATCCTTTGAATTTATACATCTGGATAAGTGTTACTGTATATATAATAAGATTTCACTATCAAAATATATAAAATAAATTACTTATTATGATCAAGGTTTTTTAGTGTCTAAAATAAAGTAATGACATCGATTGTGGTTTTTTATATTTGTACATTTATGTAAGATATCATATTCCATCCACAAAACTACATCTCCAAAGAGGTATTTCAAAATGTAATTAAAATTTCATTTAAAATATTTATTAAATTCTTTTTTATCTATATTTTTCTTTTACTACAAGGAATTTAAATAATCCACATATTTAAAATGGGAAATATATTTATTTCAGAATGAGTGAGAATCTTACATGGTGTCATAATATCTATAGACATCATAAAGAGGTGATTTTATTTCACATTTGTAGTTTTTTCTGTGGAGATCATCAAAAGTTAGTTTATCTACTACTTATTTAGTTAATTTTATTGTCATTTTAAGTTAGAGTTATGGAGATATATTTTAGAATTGAAGGGTTTATATCTTAATAGTAATAAGACAGAATATATAGAGTGTTGTTTTAGTAAAGGATTGTGTAGTAATGTTATGGATGTGATATTTTGAGACCTCATTGTTTCAAAAGTGTTTTTTTACTTAATCTCATTTCTACAAAGTTTTGGAGATATTAATGTAGATAAATCTCATTAGATTAAAACTGGATAGATAAAATAGATAAAGAATTATGAGGTTATTTATAATCTTAAAATTCATTTGAAATTGAATGGTAGATTTTATTAGAC
The DNA here is from genome assembly GCA_963277665.1 of Viscum album. Taxonomy (NCBI): domain Eukaryota; kingdom Viridiplantae; phylum Streptophyta; class Magnoliopsida; order Santalales; family Viscaceae; genus Viscum; species Viscum album. Next base: position 479,048,719 of record OY728133.1, on the reverse strand, counting down.
TGTTATTAGACTATCTATTCTATAGGGTTGCGAGCATTGGACTTTTATAGAACACCATGAACAAAAAATAAGGGTAGTATAAATAAAAATGGTAATATGGTTATGTGGGTATACTAAGAGAGAGAGAATTAGAACTGAATATGTTTGAGAGAAAATTAGAGTGGTTCCTATACATGAGAGATTAATGAGATTAGATTAAGATGGTTTGTATAAGTTAGGAGAATACCTAAGGATCCATATATTAATACGGTAAGATTAATGATATATTCAATTTTGAAAAAGAGTAGAGGTATTCCTAAAAATATATTTTTGTTCAAAATGTGTGCCACATACTCAAAACTAAGAAAACACACTTGGATTTTATTTTTACATAAGAAGAACTGTCTTTGATTCATTTTTGATTTGTTGGATTTAATTGCACATTAATCTAACACATAGTGTGTTTTTTATGACTAAAAGTGCATGTTTTCATGTAAAGGTAAAATTTTAACTTAAAAGATGCATCACAAAATCAAAACTAAGAAAAATCACTTTTATTGTCTTGATACTTTAGGAAAAATATTGAAAATTCATTTTTTACATGTATGAATTAACCTCATGTCAATATGACACATGATGTGACCAATGTGACTAAAAGTGTGAATTTTTAGTTTAAAATGACACTTTAGTTCAAAATATGTTTCATAGACTCAAAAATAAAAAAAATAATTCTGATTGTATTAATAATTTAGTAAAAATATCGATAATTAATTTCTAATATATAATAAATAACTGTGAATAAATTTGGAATATGGTATGACCCTTATGACTAAAAGTTTTTATTTTTCATTTAAAAGTGACATTTTAGTTTAGGATGCATGTAATATAATCAAAACATATAAAAATTCTAGGATTTCCTTAATAATTTATAAAAATGATCAATTATTCATTTGTGATGTATAGGAACTAACCTCATATAAAACCAACATGTCGTGTGACCAGTATGAGGGAATGTTCATCTTTTCAATTTAAGAGTGAAATTTTTGTTTAAAACACATGCCACATACTCAAAACCAAGAAAAACGCTCATATTTTATTGATAATTTAGGAAAAATATTTATGATTCATTTTTTATGAGTATAAATTAATGGCATGCCAATATAACACATGGTGGGGTCGTTATGAGTGAAAGTGTGTGTTTTCATTTAAAAGTGATATTTTATTTCAAAAACTCATCACAAAATCAAAACTAATAAACATTATCATATTTTATTGAATATTTATTATAAATATTTTTAATTACTTTTTTATTTTTTGGAATTAACCTCACATTAATCTAATATATGATGTGGCCTATGTGACTGAAAGTTCATTTTTTTCATTTTAAAAGTGATATTTTACTTCAAAATGAACATCAAACAGGTCAAAAATAATAAAATAGACTAAAATTATATTAATACTTCAAGAAAAAGATCTATATTTATTTTTTTATTTATAGGAATTAAATTCATTTCAATCCAACACACGGTGTGTCCATTATGACTAAAAGTATGTTTTTTCATTTAAAAATGGAATTTTGGTTTAAAATTCATGACACATACTCAAAACTAATAAAACATTCTCAAATTGTCTTGATACTTTAGGAAAAATATCTATAATTTATTTTTGATGTATAAGAATTTACCTCTCATAAATTTTATACACAATGTTTCCAGGATGCTTAAAAGTGCATGTTTTTAGTTTAAAAGTATCATTTTAGTTCAAATCACACATTACAGACTCAAAAATGAGACAAAATACTTGATGTAAATACCATGTTTTACTAACACTTCCTTTTTATTTTCCATATATTGAAGATTTTTGGGGTATTTTTTATTATTTATTAATTGGTTTTGTTGAAAAATTATTTTTTTTCAAATTAATGTTACCCTTATGCAGGAACCCCTTCTTGTGTATGGGTAAAATTATTTTACACTTCCATAGATCATTTTGAGATGTTATGTAAAGGTAATCAAGTTTTATTATAGGTTTCATAAAGGTAATATCTTGATTATATTGGATATATAAGGGAAAACCTATTTTTATAAATCTTGCATAAGGTTAAACTGAATTTTCTTTATGTTGTGTCAGGGTCATCTTCGATTTAACTCACTGTTTACGGATCAATATGTTTTTTCAAATCTCACATAATGGAATATGCTTGGTTAGGTTTTTTTTTTAAAAAAAATGAGACCTTTTCCAAAGGATAGGCCTCTTGAATAAATGATAACAATTACAACTATCTAAAGGTAGGTATTTTATATTTATCTCTTATAAAGAGATGCATCGGCTCGACAGGGAGAGGATTAGAAAAATTCAATCACCACAACTCACCTATTTGTTCACAAGGCCATATGCAAGAGATCATATTTTTTATGTAAATGTATCTACCTATTAATTTATCATTTCATAAAGGTGATGTGAAGTAGCCTTATGTAGGTATTTTTTATTTTTTGTTGCGTAAGGGTGATTATTAAGTTACCCTTACATGAGAACATATTCTTATGTAAAGGTAATGATTTATTTACTGAAAAAAATTACATAATTCTCGCATTCTTCTTCCATATTCTTGAAACTCTGATTTTATAGAAATATTGGTATTCATAACTTGAAAATATTCAGAAATAAAAACAGAAAATATTGGAATAATAATTTTTTGATTTAAACAGTTAAAACATATTAATTGAAAAATATAAATAATTTAAAAGATAAAACATTTAAATGTCTAAAAATATACCACAATTATAATAATATAAAATTTTATAACATAAATATGTATACATTTCATAATAAAAACAATTTCCTCACTCATGCAAGTAATTTGATCTATTTAAAGTGGGTTTAAATGGTTGAATATATTAATAATCATAATTCTAGTTTTTAATGGAACACAAAATGGAGTTCATCCTATTTTAGAAGAAGGAAACCCATCCAGTCGAGTTGTGTGTGGTTTATAAATATGGTAATTTTATATTCAATACGAACCATTCCCATTTATTATTTTTATTGATATTAAGTAAGAATTAAAAGAATTTAAATGAGAACCCCTAGGTTGTTATGAGATATGGCATGTGTTATTTTTTTATTTTTGAAAATTATTTGTATCTATATCTCTCTAATATACCTCATATTGGTTCTCCCTATTATTTTTCATGATGGGAGATGACATATAATAATTATAATCACCTTGAAGAAATCTATATCTTAACCTCACTAACTCTGGATCATGTGAACATATCTCACCATCCCATCGACTATGAAGCACAACGCAGAATGTTGGTGTAGGTTGTAGTGATTCTCATGCCTAGTTAAATAGGCAGAAGATTTTGTATTTCTTTATCTTATGATGTACTATATGATTGATATATTGAGAACACTTCTAGTACATTTTAACTTTATACACTTCAATTGATATCCCCTAGTAATAGATGACTAAAATCATCATAATTTGTTTCTTTTGAAAGCCTTTTGGAATGAGTGTAGAGAAACATCCTCACTCACTGGATTAAAACACGCTAATATTTCCTTAGACCAAAATGAATTGAATACTTAAATGATTTTTTACCTACATTTAATTAACCTAATACATTGGGGAAATTTTATCTCCCTCCAAGGGTTTGGTGAAGATAATATAGTATGGGGAGAGGGGTTGAGTTTTACTTACACATTTACTATATTAATCACCTCTCGGTCCATTGTATATTTTAAAGGGTGGGGTTAAATTTATCTTTCACATTGAAATATTACACTCTTCTCCCAGGCCCTTGTTTAGTTCAGTGGAAGGGGTCCTTGCATGATTTCCTTTCATTGGAGTTTTTTTTTTGAATTGTTAATTATTATTATTACTTTATACTAAGATAATCAAATATTTTGGTTCATTTTTATAATTTTGTGATTCTGTGTGATAAGGGAAATTTGAAAATGAAAATGAAGAGATAAAACTGGAATGGTGGTGTTGAAAGGAAGGAGAATATGATTTTCTTACCATGCCATTGTTGATTATATATTGTATATGTGTTTCCTATTATAATCTATTGACCCTGGGATTTGGGAATATTTGGAAAATGGAAATAAATAAGAATAAGGAAATTTTTGGGAATGGATATGGAAATATAATCTTATATTATAATTATTTTATATTATAAATTATTTATGTGATGTTGTTTAAATTTTTGAATTCATATCAAGTTTTGCATTAAATTATGGATTTGTATTTAAATATGAAATGAGATTATTTATGTTTAGTGTTGAATAAATTATATGAGTATATATGTTTCTGAATACATCTTGATTTATTAAATTGATACTCTTATGTTGAATAAATTGTGCATGTGATACCATATTATGATAGAAAGGTAGTGATGAAATAATAAATGAAAGTAGGATATTTGATAAAGTTATCATTGATATATTAGTCTAAAAATAGATATAGGCAGCCTCATGAATGGATATAAATAGAAGAGTAACCTATAAATATATTTAAAGTGTAAGGAGGTACCTTGGGAGAGAGTCTGAATGAGAAATAGGATGGAATTAATTATGAATTGATACAAGTTGTGTGTAAGGTAAAACAATATTAGTCTTATTAAGTTTTTCATCTTTGGATAGATTCGTAAGAACAATTTGTGTCCTAAAGATATTGTTAAATTAACTAGATAATTAAGGAGAGTAGTGAGATAAATAATTAATGGTTAGTGATAACTAATTTTCCTTGTTGTAATTTATTTAGTAGAGCAAACTAAGGAATTAGTTGTGAATAAATAATTTATGAAATATAGAGGAGTTTAGAACTTAGTTGGAGTAATTATTTAATCATGGGTGGTGTGACTTGTTTGCCTCTTAATTATTATTACTTATTATTATATATTTCAATAATGTACTTATTCAATTGTATGTCATTTATTAATTTTGATATATAGATATTTATTATTGTATTTTTCTTATGTGTTTCTTTTTTATGGAGGAATGATTATATGTTTAATTGTAGTAGTTATCTACTTAATTGTATGTGTTTCATTTTCCTTTATTAATTGGTTTCACGAGATTCTTCTTACCTGTGATTATTTTTTATATTTATATGACTTAGGCTATAATGTCTCATGGTTTTTACTATCATATATTTACATATGTAGGTCTCAATAGAGCAATGTTAAAAAACATGAATTTACATATGTGTTGTAATGGATTAAAGATGACATGTACACAAAACCTCTGGATGTGATGGAATAAATGCCCATATTTTGTAATGAGAGATAATGGATCAATCTTTAGCATGAATTAATAGATGATGGAGATTTATGGAATGCATGGATGAGGTTATGTGATTTTATGGGAAGTAGGGATGTGATGATGAGACTATATGGGATGCAGGGATGTGATGATGTGACTGCATGGGATGTAGGGAAGTGATGAAGTGGTTGTGTGGGCTGCAGAGATGTAATTATGTGGCTACACAGGGTGTGGGGATATGATGATGTGGCTACATAGGGTTTAGGGATGTGATAATGGAATTATTAGTGCAAGTTGAGAGTTGGGTTTTCCCACTTCTTTAAATAATTTTATAAATGTGATATTATATGGAATGTTTATTCATTATTGATGATATATATTAGGATTCCTATTTTATTATAAATCCCTATAAATAAATATTTCTTATGCTCACTTTTGATAAGATTCTAGTATTATATGATAAGATATCAACATGCGATGTTTTTAAGAATGAATAATATGTGAGTATTATTTGTATATCAAATTTATCCATACCCTTGTCTTTTTTAGATGTTTTCACACATGTCTATCCCAAAATTATATTTCTTATGGATATACAATTTCTTAGAAATATGATCCTACCAAGTACTCCCAACTTATCATCCCTCTACTCTTTTCTAAGTGTTTTCAGGAAAATCCAAGGGAGATTGGAGATATTGTTTGGGTAGATATGATGGATTCAGAGGATGATTTTGAGTTTCAATATAGTTCATTCATATAATTTTACTTTATTGATATATGAAACATATTTAATGGTTTATGGTTATTAATATAAATTTTTATGATATTCCTTCAGTGTTGATTGGTAAATTATTCTATTCTTCTAGTAATTAAGAAGGTAATTCCCACATTATTGTGACAGGATCCCTTAGTGCTAGTCGCCAACCTAGGGCTCATTAGAGTTAGACCGTTGGGGTCACTCAAATTTCCTATACTGATCCAGGAGGAGTTTTATCTGGGGTGAGTCATAAAAAATTGGTATCATAGTGAGGCTGATAGATAGGATGGAGATTGTAGTTAGAAACAGGTGATGTTTTCATGGGTTTGGTAGGGAAACAATGCAATTTAAACCTAACCAGTGAGGAAGGTGGAGAACTTTCTAGAACACAGATATTTATTTCCCCTTGTAAGCTATGAAAATACATTAACATCATGGATACCAAATAGGATCTAGGTATTTCAACCCCCTTTGATCTGATACAAGGACTATGATGGCCAACTGACTATGGTTGGGTGGAAAATTCACTGATTATAGGGTAGAAAAAATATGAGGGATACAGGAATCATTAATATAGTTTTTAATTTTGTTTAATATTTATTTGTGATTATGATTTCATGTTTATTTATGATAACCTATATTTATCTGATGAACCCTTGATAATTATATTAAAATCAAGTTTAACAAAATGATTCATGCAAGTAAACATGTTATCTTAAACTACCGTGATAAATCTATAACTTCAAAATTGATGCATGTTAATTAATAAATCAATAAGATCATGTTTAAAATTAAAAGTGTTATTTTAAATTTATTCCATTATATTATGGAATGGTTTTATTACTGGTAATGCATGTATAGAAGTTTTATAATACATGTTATGATTTATACTTTTAAGATCAATTCATGAGATTAGTAAGCCTATAAGTATGTAAAAATTTAATAGTGTTATTTTAAATATAAATTCTTATTTGTTTCAGTGCATAGTCATGCAATTTTTTTCCTGAAAAATCTTTGGAAAACATCCTTATTTAAGCATTCTTTTAAAAACTTTTGATTAAATTAAAAAAAAATTATAGATAAAAAGCTTTAAAAGTATGTCTTAAATTCTATAATTTCTTAAAAATATTAGTTTATGTGATATGTAGAACTGGTAAATTTAAAAAAAATGAATTGAATGAAAGTTTTAATCATGAGTTTATATAATTAAAGTGAATTCTATAATTTTAAATTCTTGTTACATAGAATGAGTGACCTAATGAAATATTTTGAATCATACCTAGTATATATATTATGCTTATAAGGGGAAAATGACACATTATTTAAATTAAAAAATATTTTAGTGGAATGTATTAAATTCTTAAAATGAAATGTTATCTCATTTGATAAGATATAATAATAATTTGGAAAAATATTATATAATTTAATTCAAGTTTTAGTATAGGATATTTTAGTCCAAATAATATTGTAGTTATTTAAAATGTTTCAATATGTGCTAGTTCCAGGTAGTACTTAAAAAAGAAATAATATTTTTTGTTTTTATAAATTAAGAAGTGATATAATTTACCTGAACGGGCTATTTTTTATAGGATTTATAAGATTTATAAATGTTATAAGTGATTGATAATAAAATAATGCTAAATTATGTTACATTTTGATCATTGTGATGACATGATGAGCATGATAAGTTCCAAAAGTAACAATGTGATTTAAATCCACTGCATGATTGTATAGCACATTATTTTAATTTTATATATGATTTATTAAGTTATTATTGAATAAATGTTAAGCATGAAAGGAATAAAAGTGGAAATGTGTGATAAATTAAAAGGATTATTAATTTTAAAGAATTAAATTATGTGGTTAAATATATATATATTGTTAGAGATGTGTGATAATTATACAAGTAATAAAAATAAAATGTTAGATTCACCTACCATGAAAATGTTTATCTTTCATAAATGATTTGAATTTTAGCATTCCATGTTAATAATTATCATAAATCATATATCTTTGTTTCTGATCATAGATTTATTATCTTGAGATTATTATTTGTGAATCGAATAACTATGGAATGTTTTTTATGTCCTTGGTAGGACCTCGTAAGATATTATGTGGAAATACATGGTTGGCTTGGATATATATAGGGATGTAATATTGTATGGATTAAGTTTGAGGAAAGTTATAGTGGGTAGTCATTGATGGATTGTTTGACATTAATTATCTCCCTTAATTTCTAGTTGTTGGTTGATTATTTACTAGCTGGTAATTATTTTTTTACCGACCATTATTTGATATATTACATGAGATGATGGAATATTGTTTAAGCATGTGTATTTTGAGGTTATTGTTGTTATAATAAAATATAAATTAATTTTATTCTTAATTAGATTTACTTATATTGGTTCCAAATGAATTATAATGGAAATGAAAAATGATGTTGTTATAATTGATGATGGTGACCTATTGTGACCGGACCATGATTGTTTAAGGTATGCATGCCTTGATTCATATTATTTTGTTATTTTTGTTATTCGCTGCTACTTGTATTAAGTTTTTTCAATGTTATATTCTAGATATATAACCCTTGATGTTAATCAAGTATTAGAATACAATTTTTGGGTTTGTATATGAAATTCATGATGCATTTGTGTTATCATTGTTTGTTTTCCTTAGAAATGGCTTATAAATAATAGAGGACATGATATAGTGACTCGAATGTGGATAGTGCTGTGAGTATAGAATCAGGTATGATATTATTTCATATAACATTATTAGGAATGGAAAGTTTTTTAGACCTTGGTGGGTATTTTTTTGGAGTGAGTTTTATTATAGATTGGTTACTTAATTCTTTCTTATATAATTCTAAAATGATTTTAGAATAAAATATAAAATTATTTTTTAAAGAGAAGTGTTTGTGATGATTTATATTAGTAAAAAATAAATTTTTCCCTTACCAAACTAGTAATTAATAATTCAAGGATTTATTTTTTTTAAAAGGGTTGTTGTTTTTATTCATGAAAGGTTTTAAAATAGTAAAAGTATATTTTAACTTAATATTTTGGAACTGATCTTATAGTTTTTATTTAAAATAAATGGATTTTTATGGATTTTAAAAAAATTAAATGGATTTTTTCCTTATAGGTACTAGATAGTTGTACTCCAAAAAAATTAAGGGATTCATTTCCAAGAAATTAAAATAACTTTTAAATGAATTATGAATAATGGTTTTTTAAAAATTATAACCATTTAAAAACTTGTTTTCTTGGATGTATTTTAATTTTTCATTAGTTTATATAATCCTATTAGAGAGTTATATATCCCTGGATATTAAGTATAATGATTTTATTATGTGGATCTAGTTTTAAATTCTTGAGGGAGATAATTTTAGGAGCGTTATCTATTGCAAAGACCAAGTTTTTCTAAACCTTTTTTCCTTTTCCATGTATTGAGTATTTTGGGGTGTTTTCTTACTATTTATAAGTTTTTTTTTGAAAATATAATTTTTTAAATTATTTTTACCTTTACATAAGACCCCATTCCTATGTAATGGAAAAACTATTTTACCCTCCTATAGCTCATTTTGAGGTGAAATGTAATGGTAATCTATTTTTATTATAGGTTGTGTAAAGGTAATATCTTTATTCTATTTTCTACATAAGGGGAAGCCTATTTTTATAAATATGATATAAGGGTAAAAAGAATTTTCCCTATGTTTTATAAAGTTCATATAGGATTTAAGCCACTTTATAAGGTTTGGTTTGTTTTTATAAAGATCATGTAAAGGTAAATCCTTATCTATGTAATGGTAACTCCCTATTCTTTTAAATTTTGGTAAGGTTAATGTGAAGTGCTCTTATAAAATCATTTTTCATTTTCCATTGTGTAAAGGTAACTATGAAGTTACCCTTGTGTGAGAACCTATTACTAGATAAAGGTAATGTTTCATACAGGAAAAAACTTTTATATCCCTCTTCTTCTTCCACATGCCTATAACATGACATTTATGGAAATATGGGTATTATTAAATTTAAAATCATGGGAAATAAATGTTTATAATTTTTTAATAATAATATAATGATTTAAAAAAAATAAAATGTAGTAATTAATCGAAATTTTAAGGATTTAAAAGTTAAAATGTTAAAACATATGAAAGTATAAATTGATTTTAATAATCTGAAGCAAATAAATATAAATATGTAAATTTTATAGTGTAAAAATTATTTCCTCATCCATTCATCTAATTAATCCCATTTAAAAGGGGTTTAAATGGTTAAATATATTAATGATAATAAATCCAATTTTTAATGGAACTTAAAAGGTATTTTGTTACATATGGAAGGAAAAAACATGTTTAGGTGAGATGTGTATGTTTCACACTTCCATAAATTTTATATTAAATATGAATTATCCCATTTACATTTTTTTAATTATATTAAGTATAAATTATATGATTTTAAATGATAACCCTTAGTAGTTGTGAGACCTGTTATGCATTGTTTTTTTAATAATGAAATTTTTAACTTTCTATATCTCTCTTTAATATTACTTATCTTAGTCCTCCCTCAAATGGTTCATGATGGTAGATAAATATATGTATTCTAAGAAACTTAAAGTAATTCAAGCCTCGAACTCACTAACTCTGGGTCATATGAACATCTCCCACATTTCCTATACCTATGAAACACATCATAAAAATTATTTGGAGGCTACAGTGTTTCCCATATAGAACTTCTCAGTTCACTTGGTATGGTATTTTTTATTTCTTTATCTTAAAAAGTATTATATTCTAGATATGATTAGAAAACTTATAATCTGTATCAAACCTTGTATACATTGATCAAAAATCCCTAGTATCGGATGACTGAAATAATCATCATTCATTTATTTTGAAATCCCTTCAAAATGATTATAAGGAAACCTCATTGATTTCTCTATTGAACCACGCCAATATATCCTTAATACAAAATTCCTTGAATGATTCAACAATTTTTAGCTATCTTTCCTTAACCTCAGAGAGAGAGGCGAGTTTAAATATCTCCTTAAGCTCGGTGGAGATGATATTTTCTATGTTAAAGGGTTTTTTTTAATTATGAATTTACTATATTATTTTCCTCTTATTAACTTTTATGGAACAAGTGTAGGGGTTTCATTTTATCTTTCGCATTGAAATTTACACTCTTCTCTCGATCCTTTTCTTGGTCTAGGGGAAGGGGAATTTTCATGTTCTACTTTCATTGGAGTTCTTCTTATGGATGGTTAATTATTATTACTTTATACTATGATAATAAAACATATGGGTTTTTTTCTATAATAATGTAATTATATGTGATATAGTAAATTGGGAAATGGAGATGAATAGATAAAACTAGAATGGTTTTGTTAAAATAAATGTGAATATGATTTTCTTACCATGTCATTGTTGATAATATATTATATATGTGCAGCCTATTATAAGTTGTTTCCCATATGAGTTGGTAATATTTGATAAATGGAAATAAATTGGGAATGGATATTTAAAATTAGAATGAATCCTAATTAATTTATATTATAAATTGTGAATGTTATCCTACTTAAATTGGGGAATGGATATGAATTTTTTCATTTAATGATGGATTTGCATTTAACTGTGAAATGAGGCAGTTACTGTCTTGTTTTTAATAAGTTATGTGAGTATATTTGTTGGTGAATACATGTTTCTATATTAAATTAATATTATTATGTTGAATAAATTTTTCATGTGTTACTTCATTATGATGGGAAAGTAGTGATAAAATAATAAATATAAGTGGGATATTAGATAAAGTCAACATTTATATATTATTCTAAATATAAATTGATGAAACCTTATTAATATATATAAATAGAAGTGTGATATGGAAATATATTTAAAGTTTTATGAGGTACCTTATTAGAGAGTCTAAACGGTAAATAGGATAGAATTAATTTTGAATTGATATTAGTAAATTGAAATGTAAAATTATATTAGTTTTATTAAGGTTTTCTTCTTAGGATAGATTGGCAAGCATAAGTTATGACTTAGAGGTATTTTTAAATTATCTAGATAATTAAATATATAGGTGATTTAAATGATTAATTCTTAGTGATAACTAATTTGACCTTGTATAAATTTTATTAGTAGCGAAAACCTGGTAATTAATTATAAAAAAAATAGTTTATAAAATATGGATGAGTGGAGAACTTAGTTGGGGAAATTATTTAATAATTAATAGTGAGACTAGTTCACCACCACATTATTGGTTCTTCTTGTTATATTTTTTTTATGCATTTATTATATGTGGTTGCTTACTTTCAATGTATTAATGTTTCTTGGTGGGTTATTATTATGTGTTTATTTTATATGGATGAATGTTTTTATGATTAATTATTATAGTTATCTACTTAATTGTATCTATTTTATTTTCCTTGATTAATTTCTTATACAACTATCTTCTTACCCTCTACTTGTTTTTGATATTTTTATACATTGGTTTTTAATGGATCATGGTTTGACAAGCATATATTTACACATGTATGATGTAATGGATCAAGGTAACGACACTTTCATTTAATTATAGGTTGCAATGGCTTAGATTTAACATTTACACATAACCTATAGGTGTGATGAATTGAAGTTTTATGTCATGTATTAGTCTTTAATTAATTTAGGTTTAGTACAAAGTCATGGATAATCAGGTTTCATGGGATGTAGGGATGTAGGGATGTAATAGCATGGGTTGAAGCAATGTGATGATGTGACTTCATGTGATATAGGGATGTGATTATGTAACTATATGGGTTATGGGGATGTGATGATTTGGATTCATGGGATTTAGGGATGTGATGATGTGGTTTCAAAGGGTGTAAATATATGATGGTGTAGCTTCAATGGGTGAAGATATGTGATGATGGAATAATCGATGTTGGTTGAGAGTTGGGTTTACATGTTTGAATGAATATTTTTATAGATGTGATATTATATGGAATGTTTATTCATTATTAATGTTATATTATAATCCTATTATTTTATTATAAATCCCTATAAATCAATATTTATTATGCTCACTTATGATAATTTTTTGGTATTATATGATAATATATCTCTAAGTGATTCTATTAAGGAAGAAAATTTTATGATTATTACTTAATTATCACCTTTATCTATACCCTTTTCTTGCTTATATGATTTCCCACATGTTTATCCCAATATTGTACTTATTATGGATAAAGAATTTATTATAAATATTATCCTACATAGTAATCCCAAGATCTCACCCCTCCACGGGTTTCTAAGTGTCTGTAAGGAAATCTGGGGGAGATTAAAGCTATTATTCAGGTATCTTGGATGGAGTGAGAGTATGATTTAGAGTTTCAATTTCATTTCTTCATATTCTTTTACTTTATTGATATATGAGGTATATTTGACATTGTTGTTATGGTAATAAACATATATTTTTATGAGAGTACTTGGTGGATGGTCATTGCATTATTCTATTCTCATGGGATGGGTAATGACTCCCATTATGGTGACGGGTTCCCTCGATGCTTATTTCCAACCCAAGTTCTATTAGATATGGGACTTGAGGGGTTACTCTTATCACTTCTATAGAACCAAAAAAAATTAGTTGGGTTGATTCATGAAACAATATTTTTATTGATACTTTAGTAAAAATATATATAATGAATTTATAACATTTATAAATTAGTTACACATCAATCTGACACATGGTGTGTCTATTATGACTAAAAGTGTATGTTTTCATTTAAAATTGACATTTTTTTTCAAAACATGTGTCACATACTGAAAATAGAGAAAACTCACTCAAATTTTCTAAATAATTTAATAAAAAAATTGATAATTCATTTGGGATGTGCATTAATTAACCTCACAACAATCTGACATACAGTGTGCCTATGTGACTAGAAATGTGTATTTTCATTTAAAAGTGAAATTTTCAAAACATGAATAACATACTAAAAACTAAGAAAATAATATTAGGTTATCTTGATAATTTTTTACAAATATAGATGATTTATTTTTTATGTGAAGAAATTAACCATGCATCAATCTGACACATAGTGTGGCCGGTATGACTAAAAATGCATGTTTTAGTTGATATTTTAATTCAAAACACATTCCACATAATAAAAAATGATCAAAAACAATAATACTTTTTTGATACTTTATTAAAAATATTGTTAATTTATTTTTTATGTTTTGGAATTATTTGTACATCAATCGGACACACGGTGTGACCATTATGACTAAAAATGTGTGTTTTCATTTTACAATGATATTTTAGTGAAAAATTAATACCACATACTCAAAACTAAGAAAAAAATCATATTATCATGATATTTTAGGAAAATGATTGATATATAATGTTTGATGCATAGCAATTAACCTCACATCAATCTGACACTCTGTGTGACTAGTATGATTGAAAGTGTGTCACACACTCAAAATAGAGAAAACGTGTTGTGAGTATCGTATTACTTTGTAATATATTCTATTTATATATTATATAATATTTTATATTTATGTTTTAAGTTTTACGTTTTATCATTATTTTTCTATTTTTATTTATTTTTTATTTGTGAATTATTTTATCATATTTATGTCTTATTTATGTATTTTTAGCATTAAAAAAATAAGAATTGTTTTTATTACTAGTTCACACTTCTTTTCTTCAATATGGGGGGTGTTCAATAATTGGGAGTGCAATTAGGGTCTATGGGAAGGGGCTCCCCAGGATAATGGAATAAAGGTCCACTTGGTATCCTATGATTTAAATTGTATTTGATTTTTATGGAAAATATAAATTTTAGTAATAAATGTTACATATCAATGTAATTTTAATGTATTAAAATTTTTATAATATAAATTTATTTGTAATTTATATTTACTATAATGTATATTTATATGAAATTTATTTATAACTTATTTATTTGGATACTATTGTTTATTGTTCATATAGCATCACACTACTATATCTGATCAATTTTATCAGACCTAGAGATAGAACTCATAAAATTTACTTTTATTAGTGCTGGATATATCATTGATAAAATTTCTTTTATCATCATTATCACCGTTAGCACTTTTTTAGTGCTGAGAGAGCCAAAAACGTGTGCTGATAAAACATTGATTTTTTTGTAGTGTGGGATAGAATCCATTAAAAGGGTGTAAATATAATAATGAATGGTACTTTAATATGTTAGAATAATTTGGAATATTTCCTGATGTATCTACAGTTAAAAGGTCTAGTATGCTGCATGTTTTTATAATAGTAAAGTTGTTTCCATGTGGAGTGACCATATTTGGTCAATGAATAGGAGGTTCAAAGAGAATCTAGATTATTTTTTTGATGTCTTTATAATCAGGATGAGGCATCTAAAGGGTTAACACTTTGGACCCTAAAACTAGTTCAGTGGTTTTAGGTTATAATTAGAAGTAAATGAACAGTATAATATCTCAAACATGGGATACAATGATAACTCTGTGTAGTAGATACTATAGACTGGTTCTAGTTTTATTATATTGATTCATTCTTAGTTAATGTTTGTTAATTAAATTTTTTATATTTTAATATTTTATTTTACTCTTGAATGATTGTAGTGATCATTATATTATTCTAGAGTAATGTTTTCTTCTTATGATGTTAATCAATTTTATCTATCTATTTAATCAGTTTATATATGTTAGAATGATTTTTTCATTGAGTAAAGTGATTCACAATCAATTTCATTTGATGGTATTAAATTTAATAGCTCCAAACTCTTCTCAATATCTATATTTGAGCAAATAAAATGAGGTATGAATTGGTATTGAAACACATTTTTATATCTAGTGAATAAATCATATCACAATGGGAAAGAGATCTTGAATTGATACCTTGTTTTATTATTTCTAAACCATAAAAAACACAAGGTGAAGAGTCTATGGTCATAAAACTCTTTCACTAAATAGATTAATTATAATAAAAATTCTATTTTATACAATGAAGGACAAAAAAATATATGATCGACCTAGGATTGGATACTTCAAATTTCACTAAATTTTAGCTTGAATAGATTCAATCAAAAAACAAAATGTTTTGTTTCATTTTCATTCTTTCAAATTAAAAAATATAAAAAACATGATAAGAAGAATATATCATTGATTAAAATTTATACTTTTTTAAAAAATACCAAGGCATTCTTCCATTTTATATTCTAAAAGAAAAAATGTTATTTTAATAGGACAATGACATCCACTCATCAAAATTTTGTGTCTTATTGGGAAGGTAAGTTTTCTTAGTTATTATTTATTTTTTTATTTCTTCATTTTAATCATTCTGGAAATGATTAACTATACAAATTTAAATTCATACCATGCATTTTCTTATGAATCATGGGTGATTAAACATGTTTGAAATGGAGGTAATATTGAAAAATACTAAATTATGAAAGCATGTATGAGTTTTTAGAGAGATAAACAATAACATTGATGAACTTCAAAGACAACCGGCATAAACTATTGTTGTAATTTATGAGTATAAATAATATATGTTAGAGAAACCATCTAAATTAGTTTATGAATAAGGTGATAATGCACTCATAGTCAAATATAAATTAGTGGATTTTGAAGAAAAAGTGGGGAACCTACCATGTCCTATCACATTTTATTTTCTAGGGGAAGTGAATATGAATAAGTAAGTAATATATTAGGCCTTTAAGAGAGATAAACTAATTATATATATTAATTATATATAAATAGAAAATATTATTGATATTTCATGTTTTTATTATTCAGAATTAGAAAATTTTCAACTTACCCTAGAAAAGAATGAATAAGAGATGTTATACTTTGAAAAAATAATTAATGGGGATGGTTTTCTACCCAAAACAATAATATATTTCCTAAAATCATTACAAATATTAGAATATTTCAAATTTGATGTAAAAAAGGGAGATAATTTTAATTTTTATTCATATTTGATTAATTTTTCACAAACTAAATTGGAGTCTAACTCTCTTTGTTTTTATAATAATAATTCAACAAATTCTTGGAATTCTATAAAAGATGAATAAGAAGGGGAAACACTAGTTTTATTTAAATAATTTTATTCTCTTATTAAGAGTAATATGGAATAGAAAATTTTCTAATTCACCTATAATAAAATATAATTATGAAAAATACAAAATAAGAAGGTGGATATGGAATTATACATTCTTAAAAAGGACATCTAGAAGATACTTGAAGGAGGTGTTCTGAATAAGTAATGTGAATGGATGCAGACATGAGCTAATATAATGTGGTGATTCCTATTAAGAAAATAATATCCAACATTAGACTATGGATAAACACTATAACTATTTACTTACAAGTAGTGAAAATGCAGTGCTTTGGGGTGTAAACCCCAAGTTTTTTACATTTATTCATTTAGTTTTCATGTCACGAACCAACCAAGGTCGACCCTGAACCGGTCACCCGAGCCGGCCCGTGACATGGCCCGAGAGGCGTTCCCGATCCTCCCGGGCTGGTGACAAGCACCAGGGCATCAAAGAGAGCAAGAGGGAACAATTTCGCCCAAATAAAATAAATAAAGTAGCAGAAAGAAAATAGAACAACACAAGGTAAATAAACAACACGAAAAGAAAGAACGACCAACGATAAAAACTAACCTAACCATGACCAAAACTCCTCACGACTCCAAGAGTCTCTCACCAGTCCCCAACCAAATATCTCCCACAACGAGAGAGCTCAATTCAACCTACAACAGAAACTAAAAATAGGAAAACACTATAGGCATGAGTATTAAAACTCAGTAGGTAGGACCGACTAATTCTATTCCCAATGCAAATACCATTAAATAAAGAATTAATTAATTTCAAGTTTGAACTATATTTTACAAAATATGGGTTTTTACACACACTCTCATTTCTAAAACAAGTATCAGTCCATTGACCTTTATAATTTTAAAAAAAATTAATGTTTGAAAGGAATAGGTGCATTTCATTTTAAAACATTTTTTTTCAAACAATTAGAAAACCAAACTTCACTTTTTAGCCAAAAAGGAAAACTACACATAACACACAACACACACCAAGGGAAATGGAAAAAGTGGAACACAGGGGCCAGCAACTGAACTAGACCTCTCAAACATCTGCCACATGCAAACAAACACTAAAGAAAACATGGGTCGAACCTAGGAGATTGTGAACAATCCAGAACTTAATATACATGTGACTCATCCTGAAAGCATGATCTAAATCGATGACATTATAATGCCCTAACTCCCAGCATAGCCCTACATGGCCTAACCGAGGGGTCCAATCCCCATAGCAGCAATAACTCAGTATTCCCCTGCTATGGGGCCACTAGCTAGTGCGTATTCTAAACTTGTGCAGCAATTGTTCTCAGAAAATTCACTCAATATGTCAGGTTCCCATGTCAACACACACAATAAAAAGGGGTGCGTCCACAATGTAAATCAATTAGTCATGATGCACAAATATCGCACACAACTCACACAATCAACGCACACCAAAGATCACCCCTGAGTGGGTTTTCCAAAATAATTTATTTTATTAAAGTGCCAAACGGGCCTTCACCAATTTTAAAGCAAAACCTCATTTCTCGAGAAAACTCAAAACCCTTATTCAGAAGAAATCATATATAATTAAAACTAGAAGTAAATTTGAAATTCTGTGAATTATTTTTAAAGGCCAAATGAGCATTCTTTGAATACTGGGTGTCTGCTCTTCAAGAAAATGTTTCAAGTGTTCAGTATAAAATAAACGTCTCTTTTCGCACCAAATAATCATATAAAAATTAATTATATTATATTATTTCCAATTTATTAAAATTAATAAAACATCAAGAAATTAATAAATTATAAATCTAAAGGTATGTACAGTGGGGGACCTACCTCGACTCGCAATCGAAACACGATGACGCGACACGCCTCGAGCGGTCGCACAATAACGAGTAGGCTGACGACCGCAATTTCACGGAATTACCTCACCAATGCGCTACAACAAACACACAGTAACCAAAATACATAAATACTAACTTAAAACAACCCAACCGAATAAATAACACAAAATAACTACCCCAACATATTTTCAAAACACAACTTGCACCATCAACATAATTTACTAAACCACTTTAACAAAAATTATAAAGAAATTCCAAATAGACACCCACAACTTCACATAAACAAAACTGATTCAATGAAAACTTTTTTGATAAAATTCACACCCACGCCCAACTGAACATAATACACACCACTTTCATAGTTAAATATACTAATTTCACAATTTATAAAAAGTAATTAAACAACTCAGGATTGGCTTTCATAAAAATGTATCTTAATCCACATGAGTATGCTATAAGATATAAAACGCAAACTAAACTCATTTAAAAACTAAACTTCGCACTAAACTAATTAAACAAACTCAATTATTTTAAAAACTACGTTCGCACAAATTTTAATTAAACAAAATACACACTAAAATAAACATACGATACTCAAGAAAGGATAGCGTGAACCTCACCTTGACGCAGAGATGCGCTTGAACAGTGGGGTCGCGAGGTACTACGCAATGACTGGGGAACGAAAAAGGGGCCACACATGGACTACGTGGCTGGAAAGCAGGTCCGCGGGGCGACGTACCGCCGAGCCAGAGGAGCATTAGGCTGGAGATGTGTTCGGTGGATAGAAAGGAGTCCTAATGAAGGTGCGCACGGCTGATACGACGTGTGGATAGCGGTATGGAGAGGCTAAGACAAGAGGCCGTTGTGGGTTAAGTAGGAGGAGGCCAGGGTGCACTGCAAGAAGGAGTCGGAGGTGCGGAGGGAAGCTACTGGTGACCTGATCGTGATGAGAAATGAGAAAAGTCATCGTGGCTTGCTCAACCGGTGTAAGTTGGGGCGCGGGAGGATGAGGCAAGAAGGAGGGTCTGGTCGTGCCTAGTGTGCAAAGCTGGCGAGAGGGCTCTAGGTAAACCGGATAGGAGCCAGGCTACTGCGGAGGGGAGCCAGCAGAAGGATGGACTTCGCGTGTGGATGATTGAAGTCAAGGGCCTGGGTGTAGCGGCATCGCATGGAAGGAGGGATGGGCAGGCAATCGGGATGGGATCCGGGGTGCACTAGATAGGAGGCACGCCAGTGGTTCATAGGAGGAGGGAAGGGGCATCACATGGGTAAGCCAGACAGGAGATAAGGTAGGGGGAACGGTGCTGGGTTGCTGCCAAGTGGAAGGAGAGGGGCTCCGGCGGTGCAGCACTGCAGATCCGGTGTGGCATTGTGCAGCAGAACCAGGAGGAGGCGGGCTGAACTTAGGGACGCTGAGGAGGGTGAAAGGCCTGAGGCTCGAGGTGCGGGGCGTCTAGAAGCGCTGACATGGAGGTGGACGGAAAGTTGGATGTGGGTGTAGGGCGGACGGAGAGTCACAGCGCGATGTGGAGTTAGGGAGAGGATGCAACAAGGGAGGTAAATTGATGGTGGGTGTGTGGACAGAGCGGGATCGCGGGTTGGCTGTTACGTAGGAGGAGGAGAAGAAAAGGTAGGGGATGGAAGCTCGCAGGGGAAAGGATGAGAAGCTGCGTGGAAGAAAAAAAGAGAGAAACCCTAGCAAAGGGGAAAAATAAATAAAGGAAAAAAACCTTAAAAAAACAAAACCTAGTAATATTAATAATAATAGTAGTAATAATATTAATAATACTAATAATGATAAAAATAAAAATAATAAATTCAATCTAAATAATAATAATAATAACAACTACAACATAAAGATAAGGATATTTACAATAATAATATTTATAACGATTTTAATAATAATAATAAGGATAATGATAATTTTAATAATAAAAAAAATAAAAAATGATAAAAATATTAATTTTAACTTTCCAAAGACAGGAGGACTGTGTCGTGGAATGGGCGAAGCCATGCGGGGTATCCAAAATGCGCTCCGCCCGGGCGCTCAGCGACATCAACTCAAAAACGTGCGCTTCTTGACAAAACTTGAAAAAAAACTCTTTCAGGATTTAACCTGAACCTCAGAAAAAAAATTAAATTCAAAGAAAATAATAAAATAAAATGATAGACAGTTCGGGGTGTGAAAATTCTCCCCACCATAACACTTTTCTCCCTCGGAAATCCACAATAAGATTAAGACCCAAAGATAAAAATTCTTATATGTCACTCGCCCCCAAAAGTTTAAGTGCCTCTAGTTGATCGCTCCAAATGAACACTAAACTCCCATGACATGCAGCTTATCCTCAAAACATGAACACTTTAAACACCACCAAAACGAAACCCTAAACGAAACTCTAATACTGATACGGGGAGGCCCAAATGGACTCCCCACCATAAGGATCCGTCTAACCCTAAATTAATTTCAGTGTAACTCTGCGAGACCCATTGTGGGTCTCTCCACTATAAGAACTGATGATATTAAACGAGCTTAAAAACTTTCCACATAGAATAGAAACCCCCACCATGATGGGGGGGAAGGGAAGGGCCTGACTGATAGAGCATGAAAACTATTATCATCTCTCCATCAACAATGTCTCACCCTCAGAAAAACACAAACCAAACCACACTAAGGATGAAGATTAACCCAAGGACCTTCTTCACCCCTGGGGTCCTCCTGACTACGCGCGAACTTCACTCCGGGGCCTATGGCTGGAGCACCGATGATTGAAGCATCTCCTGCCTCGCAGTCAGGATTCATAAATTACCAAACATAACCCACACACCAGAATTTCACCAAACACACTTCCAATAAAATAAATGATTCAAAGAGGTTTAACCACAACCATTCTTACAACTAAAAGAAAAGGAACACCGCAAAATGCTATAAGAGACGATTATTATTCCCAAGAAACACTAGAAAGAGAATAACTCAAACTGATCCCCAAACATTGCCCTACTCCTGCTGACGGGCCGAGGTGACCTTCGATGAGCCAGGCTTGGCTTCAGCGTGCTTCTATTAAACACCGCGGCAAAAATGCTGCAAGTGACCCCAACGTCCACAGATGTGGAAGGGTCTCAAAGCACTCAGACACGTCGGCCTCTTGTGACCCTTCCTACCACACTGGTGACAGATCACAACATTACGCTATGGAGAAGAAGACTAAATGTCTGGAGGCCTCTTGATTCCTCTACCAGCACCACTAGCATTAAGTCCCTTCTCATTCTTCTTAACACCATCCTCTGCACTATTTCTCAAACCTGGAGGATTTTCCACCTCAAGTCCTCCTGCTAACCCAGCTTCAGCCAAAAAGGCTTTCCCCACAACATCCGAGAGTGTGGTTAGGTTGAGCTCTTCCACTTTCAATCGCAACTCAGGTCAGAGTCCAGACTCAAATTGTCGAGTCTTCCCGGTATCATTCACAAAAAACCACTGATCATACAGAACTAGGTCTATAAAACATCGATAGAATTACAATACTGATTCAATGCCCTGC
This sequence comes from Viscum album, assembly GCA_963277665.1. Taxonomy (NCBI): domain Eukaryota; kingdom Viridiplantae; phylum Streptophyta; class Magnoliopsida; order Santalales; family Viscaceae; genus Viscum; species Viscum album. The sequence continues at coordinate 479,026,257 of OY728133.1, read as the reverse complement.
TGAAGACAACACAACTCCATCCTATTCCTCATCTTTGTCAACTCATTGAAGTGTTGTTGGATGAACGATGACTTGAAAAAATCCCATGTTAGATCTTCTCGGGGCTTATTCCGAGACATGGACTTCCACCATTTCCAAGTTGGACCTTCAAGCATAAAGGTATCCAACTTCACCTTTAACGAATCAGGTAACCCAATGAAATTTACTTCCTCTCAATCTTCTACAACCACTCCTCTACCTCAAGTGGCTCTACTTGTCCATAAAATAGAGGAGGGTTCAACTTCTGAAACTCAAGGACGTAATCTATGGGTTGATCAACTGGAGGATTCTCTAAGGATGCACCACCCGAAATTTCTCCTTGGGCGTCCATCAAACCGTCATGGGGGTGAACACTAAGGAACAAGGAAACAAAGGACATAATCAAAACATGGTCATTTCCATTACAATTTAAACTTTTCACAATTCCTAAAATAAAACTATACAAAACAATTTTCAGAATGAAGGAAAACTCAAACGATTTACTAGGGGGAAACAAGTGATGATGGGTGAATCAGACATATGGTTGGTGGCCATACGTCAGTCACACCATATTCACTGAGAGCATTCTAGGGTAAAGTACCTGGCTCCACATGGATTTCCAGACCATGCGAGATCATGGAGGTCACCTGCCCAGCTCCAGTTTCATTTCCCAACAACAAGAAAACCATAAGAATCAAAAGACAACGACAAACCCGAACATACCACAGTAACCCGAGGTTCAGAACGATCAAGGGTTCATGACATCCTTCTCGTCCGTATTCCCCATGTCCCGAAAATTCCACTCCTTCTAACATGAAGACCCCAAATAACGATGGGTGCTCTGAAAAAAATAAGGTTCTCTCAAGAGTCGACCTCCTATGATACCATTTTGTCATGAACCAACCCAGGTTGACACTGAACCGGTCACCCGAGCCAGCCCGTGACATGGCCCGAGAGGCGTTCCCAATACTCCCAGGCTGGCGACAAGCACCAGGTCATCAAAGAGAGTAAGAGGGAACGATTTCGCCCAAATAAAATAAATAAAGATGCAGAAAGAAAATAGAACAACATAAGGTAAATAAACTACATGAAAAGAAGAAAGACCAACGACAACAACTAACCTGACCATGACCAAAACTCCTCACGACTCCGAGAGTCGCTCACCAGTCCACAACCAAATCTCTCCCACAATGAGAGAGCTCAAGTCAACCTGAAACAGAAACTAAAAATAGGAAAACACTATAGGAATGAGTATTAAAACTCAGTAGGTAGGCCCGACTAATTCTATTCCCAATGTACATACCATTAAATAAAGAATTCATTAATTTTAAGTTTGAACTACATTGTAAAAAATATGGGTTTTTACACACACTCTCATTTCTAAAACAAGTATCAGTCCATTGCCCTTTATAATTTAAAAAAACAATTTTTAATGTTTAAAAGGAACAGGTGAATTGCATTTTAAAACATTTTTTTTGAACAATTAGAAAACCAAACTTTAGTTATTATCCAAAAAGGAAAACTACACATAACACACAACACACACCAAGGGAAATGGAAAAAGTGGTACACAGGGGCCAGTAACCGAACTAGACCTCTCAAACGTCCTCCATATAGAAAAAAAACACTAAAGAAAACATGGGTCGAACCTAGGAGATCGTGAACAATCTAGAACGTACTATACATGTGACTCATCCTGAAAGCATGCTCTAACTCAATGACGTCATAACTCCCTAATGCCCGGCATAGCCCTACATGGCCTAACCGAGGGGCCCAATCCCCATAGCAGCAATAACTTAGTATTCCCCTGCTATGAGACCACTAGCTAGTGCGTATTCTAAACTAGTGCAGCAATCATTCTCAGAAAATTCACTCAATATGCCAGGTTCCCATGTCAATACATACAATAAAAAGGGGTGTGTTGACAATGTAAATCAATCAGTCATGATGCACAAATATCACACACAACTCACACAATCAACGCACACCAAAGATCACCCCATAGTGGTTTTTCCAAAATAATTTATTTTATTAAAGTGCCAAACGGGTCTTCACCAATTTTAAAGAAAAACCTCATTTCTCGAGAAAACTCAAAACCCTTATTCGGAAGAAATCATATATCTTTAAAACTAGAGGTACATTTGAAATTCCGTGAATTATGTTTAAAGGCCAAACGGATATTCTTTCAATACTGGGTGTCTGCTCGTCAAGAAAATGTTTCAAGTGTTCGGTATAAAATAAATGGCTATTTTCGGACCAAATAATCCTATAAAAATTCATTATATTATATTATTTCCAATTTATTAAAATTAATAAAATATAAAGAAATTAATAAATTCTAAATCGAATGGTAAGTGCAGTGGGGGACCTACCTTAACTCGCAGTCGAAACACGATGACGTGACACGCCTCGAGCGGGCACACAAGCACGAGCAGGCTGACGACCACAATTTTGCGGAATTACCTTGCCAATGCACTGCAAAAAATGCACAACAACCAAAATACATAAACACTAACTTAAAACAACCCAACCGAATAAACAACACAAAATAAATACCCCAACATATTTTCAAAACACAACTCGCACCATCCACATAATTTTCTAAACCACTTTAACAAAAATTATAAAGAAATTCCAAAGAGACACCCACAACTTCACATAAACAAAACTGATTCAACGACCAATTTTTTTATCAAATTCACACCCACACCCTACTGAACAAAATACACACCTCTTTCATAGTTAAATAAAGTTATTTCACAATTTATAAAAACTGATTAAACAACTCAGGATTGGCTTTAATAAAAACGCATCTTAATCCACATGAGTATGATATAAGATATAAAATGCAAACTAAACTCATTTAAAAACTAAACTTCACACTGAACTAATTACAAAAACTCAATTATTTTGAAAACTATATCTTCACCAATTTTAATTAAACACAATACACACTAAAATAAACATACGATACTCAAGCAAGGACAACGCAAACCTTAACTTCACGCAGAGATGCTATTGAACAGTGGGGTCATGAGGCACCGCACAATGACTGGAGAATAGAGAAGGGGTCACACAAGGACTGCGTGGCTGGAAAGCAGGTCCGCGGGGTGACGCACCGCTGATCCGGAGGTGCACTAGGCTGGAGATGTGTTCATCGGCCAAAAAGGAGTTCGGACGGAGGTGCGCGCGGCTGATACAACGTGCGGATAGCAGGCTGGTGAGGCCGAGAAAAGAGGCCGCTGCGGGTTAAGTAGGAGGAGGCCGGGGTGCACTACAAGAAGGATTCGGAGGTGCGAAGGGTAGCTGCTGGTGACCTCATCGTGATGAGAAATGAGAAAAGTCATAGTGGCTTGTTCAACTGGTGCAAGGTGGGGTGTGGGAGGCTGAGGCAAGAAGGAGGGTCTGGTCACGCCTGGTGTGCAAGGCCGGCGAGAGGGCTCTAGGTGAACCGGATAGGAGCTGGGGTGCTGCAGAGGGTATCCGGAAGGAGGGTGGCCTTCGCGTGTGGATGACTGAAGGCAAGGGCCTGGGTGCAGCGACATCTCATGGCAAGAGGGCTGGGCAGGCGAGCGGGATGGGATCCGGGGTGCGCTGGATAGGAGGCATGCCATTGGTGCACATGAGGAGGGCAGGGGCGTCACACGGGTAAGTCGAACGAGAGATCAGGCAGGGGTGCGGTGCTGGGTTACTGTTAAGGGGAAGGAGAGGGGCGCCGGTGGTGCAGCGCTATAGATCCGATGGGGCACTGTGCAGCCGAACTAGGAGGAGGCAGGCTGAACGTTGGGATGCTAAGAAGGGTGAACGGCCTAAGGCTTGAGGTGCGGGGTAGCTAGAAGTGCTGATAGGGAGGTGGCCAGAAAGTTGGATGCGGGTGTAGGGCGGACGAAGAGTCACAGCGCGATGGGGAGTTGGGGAGAGGGTGCGGCGAGGAAGGCAAATTGCTGGTGGGTACATGGCTAGAGTGGGATCGCGGGTTGGCTATTGCATAGGAGGAGGAGAAGAAAAGTGAGGGGATGGCAGCGTGCAGGGGAAAGGAAGAGAAGCCGCCTGGAAGAAAAAAAAGAGAGAAACCCTAGCAGAGGGGGAAAATAAATAAAGGAAAAAAACCTTAAAAAACAAAACCTAATAATATTAATAATAATAGTAGAAATAATAATAATTATACTAATAATGATAAAAATAAAAATAATAAATTCAATATAAATAATAATAATAATAATAACTACAACATAAAGATAAGGATATTTACAATAATAATATTTATGACGATTTTTATAATAATAATAAGGATAATTTTAATTTTAATAATAATAATAAAAATAAAAAAAATGATAAAAATATTCATTTTAACTTTCCAAAGATAGGCGGACTATGCCATGGCATGGGTGAATCCGTGCGGGGTATCCAAAACGCGCACCACTCGGGCGCTCAGTGACATCAACTCAAAAATGCGCGCTTCTTGACAAAACTTGAAAAAAAAACTCTTTCGGGATTTAACCTAAACCTCAGGAAAAAAAATTAAATTCAAAGAAAATAATAAAATAAAATGATAGACAGTTCGGGGTGTGACATTTCAATTTTTAGTTTCTTTAGTTTTGTTTTAAGTATTATTAATTTTTTTTCATGTAAGTTTTCAAGGAGGTTCGTTTCCTATTAAATACATTGAAGGTCAAATAAAACACTTAAAGATAATTTTGATCCTAATAAGTTAGGTTGTATCTCTCTATATTTTTCTCTATGTATTATCTATCATAATATCTGTTTAAATAAAAAATTTAGTCTTACATACATTAAATAAAATTAATGAGATAAGTATAAGGGAGATATAAGTATAATATTAGATTAGGTTCAGTTTAGTTTTTCATTTTTTATATTTTATTGTGTTTCCATGTTTTTATCATGTTCTAATTTGATTTTTTGTATTTCTTAAGCTTAAATAAATATTTTAATAGTTTCTTATTGTTAATTATTTTGTAAGAAAATTGATAATTTTTTAAATTAATGTTTTAAATGATTATGGATATGAGTTATTTACTTTTAATTTTTACTTTTAATAATTTCATGATTTTGGACCAATTATTAAATTTTATTCTCTTAAGTGACTCACTAATGTTATATTTCACTTTACTTATAGGTATTATAACCCATCATTTAAATATATTTCTAATTCCCTATTTTTATTGATAGAATCTTAGGCTATGATTAATGATCTAGAACATGATTTCATTAATTTTCAAAAAAAAATATTAAATAATGTGTATTAATATGATTAAAGTGCATTTTTAAATCATTAAAATCCATTGAGACCAATCGTATCAATGATCCCTATTTTTATCCCTGGTATTTCATGCATTTCCTTATATGTGAGTTATATTTTTAAGCCATTATTTTCTTACCAACCTTACTCATAGTGTTTTTCAAGACTATTTTCAAACAATGTTTGGGGGGAAATGTTATTCATGTTTTCTATGAGAGATAAAAACTTATGTAAATTGAGATTTGTTTCATTTTTATAAAGTAATTGTTCATTTAAAACATATTTTTATTCTTGAATTTTCCTATTCAAAAAAATATTAGAAAAAAATTACATACAAAATAATTGAAAAAATAAAAATAGAAAAGGTAAAATCATAAAATAAAGATAAAAGAATTACTAAATTTAGATTGATTTTATTTGTGTTTAAATGGGAGGGATTTTTTATAGTTGATAATATTATATGATTGGGGAATTTTTATTGAGTTTTAATTTTAATCATACATTATGATTTTATTGAAAACTCCTCATTGAGATTTATTTTGAGAATTAATTGTTTAACCCTTATCCTCGGAGAACCCCATGTAAAGTCTTAATGATTGGCATAATATTATTGAATCTGTAGTGTAAAATTATTGTGATAGTGAGAATATGTAATAACTTTTATATATTAAGAATGAGTACAATTTTCATATAAATATATTTTAAAATAAGAGTGAAAAATGCATTCCTTAGAAGGTAGGTTTTAAAATTAGGCATAGATGGAAATGAAAGGTTAAAATTAGGGTCGTTATGAGGTGATTAAGTCAATGAAATGGAATTCATTTATGAAACTTGATACATATATTTTTATAAATAATTATAATTTCTCAAATTTTACTTGGTAATTATTTATTATTAGGATATTATATTTTTCCCATGAAATCAAAAGGAAAATATGGTGGAACTGATCATTCCATATCTTCACATGTTATTTATCTATTTTTCATGATAAATAATACCTTAAAATATATTATATATGATTATTGATCATTTTTTCATTTTTTTCATTTTTTTTATAATAAATAAATTATTGGGCCTAATATAGGATTTATAATGAAATTTTAATATTAAATATTCATTTAAATATTTTGGAACTTCACTTATGTATTTTGGTATTAATAGGATGTATTAATATAGTTGTGGAGGGTCTATTGTAGTGACCCTAAAGTTATCTAGAAGAATTTACCTTCTGAATAGATATGTGTGTCCAATAAGGTAATATAGATGACAAGGAATAACATAACCTTGTCATTAATTCAGAACCTAAAATTTATATAATATTACCTTTGGATAAAAAAACTAACTTGTGGAATCATAATAATAGAGATATATTTTATGTTTTAAAATCAATTTATATGAAATTATTTTTATTGCACTTATATCTAAAAAAATTGATCTCTTATATAAGTTGAATATAATAAATTTACTTTCATTTTTGGATTCACTATGTAAAAATGATCTTAAGATTATTTTTTGGGATTTTTTTGAAATAATTTATTTTTAGGTGAATAGTGAAAAAATATTGTTTTTTCCAAAACAGTGACTTTTATCGCTTTGTCAACATATGTACATGGCCTAAAAGTTTATAAAATAATTTAATTAATAAAATATTTATTTTATTTGTATAATTATGAAATATATAAAATTATTTTTAACTTATAAATTCTATTTTTAATTTTTTAGTACATGAACAATATTTTATTAGAATTTAAAAATTATTTTCCTTTATTTATTTTAATTAAATATTTTCATAGTAAAATTTGGTTTTGTATTGATTTTAAATCCAAAATTTCTTTTTTTTAATAAATCAATTATAATTATTAAAATCATCTACCATCAGTAATTTATCTTATACAAAGTTTTAAAGTTTTAAAAACACTCATTTATTCAAAAACAATTTTTATGTGTTATGTATTTAATTTAAATAATATTTCCACATATTTTTGAAATTGATTATCTTAAATGGTTCTCAAATTCAGAATCATCATGTAAAAATTTGTTAATAAGGTTCTTCTTATATTTTTAGTAATAAAATAATTGACATGATTAATATTTAATTTAGAATAATAAGTGTTTAAATGGTTGATCTATGGTGGAATAAATTTTCCTAAATCAAATTTAACTTTAGAACTTATATAAATATTTTTGTTAGGTTTTAATTTCTTACCTATATTTCTTACCTACCTTTCCTCACCCAACTCACCCACCTTTTCGGTCATTCCATTATTACCCCTTAATATTCTTTTCCAGGGAAAAGGCTCTCTTCCTCTCTTATAAAAGGGGGATCACTTCAAAACATTCAATAATACACTCCTACTTATATTTTTTCTTGAAAATCTACCCAAATTTCCTATATTTTAATTTTTTTACATTATCTAATTCCCTTTTTCACCACAAATTATCCTAATCCCTTCAAATCTATGGCTTTCTTCAAGATAAAGTTCAAGGCTCAACATAGGTAACACAGCTTTCTTAACATTTATTTCTTATACATTAATTTATTAACCAACCATAAACATAGTATAAAAATAACTTCATAATAATTAGTGTATTTATATGTTATTATAATAATGACACAAACATTATTTATTCTCTCACATCTATAAATAAAAACAAGAATCATCGTTAGTGCATTTGTATGGAATACTGCCTCCACAAAGCTACGCTTTCGGTTTTTGATCACCAATTTTCATGGGTGGTAAAAAAAGTTTATTTACTAATATAATATAATACTTATAGAATTTTAATAATTATAAATTTATAATATATTTTATTTTTTACTTTCTTTCCATTCTATGAAAATGGGAGCTTCGTCCATGTGTAAATGCGGACTACTGCCTCCAAAAGATGATGTTTATCTTACATTTTCCATATAAACTAACATTAATGGACTTAAAAATATATTTAATATATAAAAATTTTTCTTTAATAAACTATTAGTATTCTTTAATGGAAATATTATAAATTAATTAATGTTTTAAATAAACAATTATAATAAATGAAACCGCTAAAAGGGAATATTAATGTAACATTTCTAAATTTTGTTCATTCATATATTGCATATTTAAATTTATAAATATGTTATAATGAAATATTAAATAAAATAATAATATTCAATTATGGATATTATTAAACTATTTTATACCACCTTTAACCATGGTCAACAAACCAAAATTATTACTAAGAAATTAACCAAAAAATCTTGAGTGACCGACGTAAATAGAAACTATAATAAGAATAAGTACCAAAAGATTATAAATGGAACATATAAAATTAAATATAAATTAATAACTTTCTTGGTTATATATTTAATAAAATTATATATGAATTTAAGTGAAAGTGCAGAATGCTTTCGAACATAAAGGTAAGGGATCATCTGAACCACCCCCATTACTTTTGGTTACACATTCTCTTTCTTTATCTCTATTTTACATTATCTTATTCTTAAGTATATCATCCATATTACATATATATGTGATCTATACATATATAAATAGTTTAAAATTCGTTTATTTTTTTGGGAAAACACATTTTTAAGTTCCATTCAAAGTTTTATCTTTTAAGTAAACCTGGTTTTTAAGAGAACTTCCCTTTGTTTACAATCATGTCAAGTATCACCCTCATAAAATTTATTAACCTTGATTTTTTTCTAAAAATTTATTTGTTTCATGAAAACCCTTTTTATTTTAATTCCATTTTTAAAATAAAACATTTTTCCTTTTTTTCTTTAAAATATCCTTCACTCATTTCAAAAAGCATCACCAAATAGGTTCTTTTTATTATTACTACATCGAATTATTTTCCAAAATGACTAATCATGTTCAATAACTATGATACTTTTTTCCATTATGAATGATAAAATTATTTATATTCTTCTTCTCTTGAATATCCATATAAAATAGTTCTTTCTTATTCCTTAATATAGGATTGTGAAACCCACTTTCTTATCATGGTTTTTATCATGCTTATGATTTATGTATGGTTTCTATTTCCTTTTGGGGAACACATAAGCTTATAAATATTATGATGGAGGTTATAATATGTTCTGATGTGTGGGTCTATTATACACTCCAATTCATTGAGTAATGTTAATTTCTCATGAGAATATATTTATGAGATTAAAGAGTGAACCTAATACTTTGTGATGGCCTAGGAAAAGTCTGTGGCATGTGATTATATCCTAGGGAGTAATCATTGGAATATTATAATGATGGAATATGTATTAAACCTTGTAATATACTTATGATGTATTGTTTATTATTTTTCCACATATGTGGGATTACTTTCTCTTGGGATATCATTTCCTTATTCCATGTTTTTATGTTTATGATCATTCTCTTTATGAAATCAATTATGACTCTTGACTCTCATATTATGATTTCAGTCCATGTTTATTCCCTTGTTGGTATTTTTATATCACCCTTTAATTTATTAATTTTCCCAAAAATATCCCATGAAATTTTAGAGAATTTATGGCAGTATGATCACTATTTGAATTTTTAAATAAAAACATTGATTTTATCTTTAAGTTGTTGTATTTATGTATCTAATCTTATAAATACACTAGACCTCTCAATATCTAGTTTGTATTTATTAGAATATTATTCTAATAATCATGTAATAAAGTATGATTATGTAATTTTTTATTATAGTTGGTATCATGGGAATGTCTTGTTATTTTATAAGATTAATATTAGAGAACATTCGTAAAAACCCTTAGTATGAGCCTAAGAAAAGTGTAATATCCTGATGTTTTGGTAATGTAGATAATATGTGGTTTTACTATAAATACATACCTTTATATGTACTACAAGTGTAAATGGGGATAATAACCAAGAAAAAGGGTTGGTTGAGTATATCTTAGATATCATTATAGCGCATGGTGAATGGGACCTTACTGTGCACCTGTTTGAAACTCACAAGGGATATGATTTAGATAATTCACATTTTCCATACAAAACATTATGAAGTATTTGAATGTATTATTAAGGAAATTGATGAAGATAACCTAATAGGAATATTTTTATGGAAAATGTAGATTGAATCATAGAAATTCATAAGTTATGGTATGCAGAATAGTTATGAATTATTTCTTCAATGTTCATAGTTTCATTTTACATTTTTATTAATTTGATTATTATCACACATAAGGTCCATTTATTCTAGAAAATATATAGAAATAGTAGGAACCATATCAACAGTGTATGTAATGGGTAGTGTGATAATTTCTCTAATGAAATTCCTAACATGATGTAAGCTTGATTGGGTAACTCCATGGTCTCACTAACATACTTACTCAAGTTAGGGGTAATAACTTGAATCAGGTGGAACTCCATCTAACATCTAGTAGAGAACATGTTTTGATGGAGTCCATTATGCATCAAAGTCATCCTATGTTTAGTGGATCTTATGATTCCTTCGTCATAGAGAAATGGATTAACTTTATTGTGAATATATTCATTGTCCTACAATACTCCAAGATATATAAAGTTACATTGGTGGCCTATCATCCTAAGGAAAAAGTTGATCAATGGTGGACACTGATCAATAATGAAAAGTCCATTGAAGAAATTGAATCAATGGAATAGAGATAATTCAGGGGGATATTTTTAAACAAATATTTTCCTTACATGGTTCATCTAAAAATGGTAAGGGTATTTCTTGAACTCAAGAGAAAGGATGGAGAATATTTGGGGTCATATAAGGAAAAAATTATGAGGCTTTCTCAAAACTCCTTTGGATTTTTCATCTACATTGAAAGTAAAATTTATCTCTTCTTTAATTTTTTAAAGTTGAATCTTTGAGAATATTTAGTAGTTATGGAATTTGATATTTATGAGGATGTTGTAATATTTTCCCTCAAAGTTGGTATAGAGACTAATGATAAGAATCAACAAATGGATTTTATCCCCGAAGGTTCATTAGATAAATCTTGTGATGGAAAGAAAATATAACTGCCCACTTGTCATAAGTGTGGGAAGAAGAATTTTGGAAACTAATTCAAGTGGATAAGAAATGTTTTAGGTGTGGAATGGAAGGGCAAAAATCAAATAAATTTTAAATCCAGATGAATATTACCTCTAATTCAATAAATAAATAAAAAGGTTTTGGTTAATCATTAGTTGATCATCTAATGTTTTAGTTGTAATAAACATGTACACTATGCTACCCACATCCCTATTCCAAGGGTGATCAAAGGTAATGAATGATAACAACCTCCAAGGTCAAGAAAGAAAGGGTAGGCTTATTCTATCACTACTAATAAGGTGGATCAGGATTTTAGTGTGGTGACAGGTACACAAGTTATTCATTCAAGAATAAAGAGCATATTGTTTGATTCTAGATCTATTCATTATTTCATATCGTTCATGTTTAGTATAACTATTTAAACCCCACTATAAAACATGAAATTTATGTTATCAGTGAAAATTATTAATAGAGCTATTATTGTATCCCAAGTACACAAGTATTCCCCAGTTAATATATGTGGGGTGAATCTTTTAGCAAACCCATACATACTCTCTATAATGAAATTTAATGTTATATTAGGTATGGATTGTATGTCTTTATATATAGCCTTTATAAACCACGAGATAAAGAAATCACTTTATATTTTCTAAATTATCCTCTGATCCAATACAAGTGTAAGGAGGAGAAATATGAATCCCCTTTGTAATTTTCCATCACAAGAATGGATATTTTTTACCTATAAGCATACATATCTTGATTATATGATTATAATAAAGGAGATGATGACTCTGGATAAGATACTCATTGTAAGGGAATGTGATAATGTATTTCATGAAGAGTTTCATATCCTTACTCTTAACCAAGATGTTATTTATCAATTCGACTTATAAATATTTCCTTGATGATATCCAAGAATTCTTATATATTTTACCTCACTAAATTATAATAATTAAAGAAGAAACTATAATAGAATATGGATAAGGGATTATTATTCCCAAGAAATTCACCATGGGGTGAACAATATCCCTTTTTCAAAAATAAGGATGGTTCGATGTATCTCTACATTGATTATTATGAACTCAAAAAACATGATCAAGAACAAGTATTAATTTTCATGGATTGATGACTTGTTCAATCAGTTACATGCAGATTAATACTTCTATACAGTTGATCTTCAGTTCAAATATCACTAATTAAATAAGAGGAATGAGGATATTCCCAATACCACCTTTCATATAAGGTATAGGAACTATGAGTTCATATTAATGCCATTCAAACTCACAAATTATCTAGCAGTCTTCATGGAAATGATGAATATATTATTTAGAGATTACCTTGATAAATTTTTGGTATCCATTATAGATGATATTCTTATATACTCTAAAACTAAGGAGGAATGTGATGAGTATTTTAATATTGTACTAAATACATTGAAGAAGGATAATTTGTATGAAAATTATAGTAAATGTGAGTTTTAAGAAGAGAAAGTATCATTCTTAGGGAATGTTATCACAACTAGAGGGATGTATGTAGGTATGTCAAAGACTAAGGTATTCGAGGAATGGACTATACCAACATTTATTATATAAATCCATAGTTTACTCATATTATCTAGGTATTATCGTTGATATTTGAAAAATTTATCATGATTTTCAAACCCACCAACCAATCTAACTCAGAAGGGAGTGAAGTATAATTAGAATAATGAATGTGAGGAAAGCTTCAAGGAGTTCAATAAGTGGCTAATCACAACACCTATACTCACATTAACTTCAATTATGGAAGTATTTGTGATTTATAGTGATTATTAAAATAAGGGTTTTAGATATGTACTCATGTATAATGATAGAGTAATCACATATGCCTCAAGACAGTTAAAGGTGCATGAATAGAACTATATGATGCATTATCGAAAGTTGGTTGTAATAATATTCACATTTAATATTTTTAGAAATTATATATATGGTGAGAAGTTTTAAATATATACAAATCACAAAATCCTAAAACATATATTCACATAGAAGGGGATCCACATGTTTTAATGAAGATGGTTGGAGATGATCAAATATTATGATTACTTAATCCACTACCATCCTGAGAAGGTGAATAAAGTGAAATATTCTCTAAGAATAAAGGATATTATAACCTTATCCATGATGATAATTTATAATGATCCAATCCTTTTAGACATGAAAAGGATATACATGGGAATAATAAAAGAGGGATCATCGTATTACATTTTTCAAAAAAATTGTCAACCATCTATTTTGGAGAAAATTAAGAAAACCTAAAGGAATGATTTGGAGATATAGAAGAATATGGATGTGGTTATAATAGTAAAATACTCAAAGTTCATCATAGGTGATGAAGGAGTGGTGATATTTGGGAACGAAATATTCATGTCATCTAAGATTTAGATAAAGAGGGATATGTTGAATGATTCTCATAGCTCAACATTCTCCATTCATCTAGGAAAAATAAAGATGTATAGAGATATCTAATAACACTATTAGTGGAACAATATGAATAATAATATTGGTAAATATACATCAAAGTGTCTAGTGTGTCGATAGGTGATGGATTAGAGGCTAAAATAAAAAGATATAGTGAAACCATTTCCTATACCTACATGAAAATGGGAAAACATTACTGTAGAATTTATCAAAGGTCTTCCAAATACATATTAAGGGGAAAATTCTATATGGTTTATGTTTGAGGTTCTTAAAAATTCTTATCACTTAATTTATATTCAATAGTATTTCTCACTCAATCAACTTGCAAAGATATACATTAAATAAGTGGTGGGGAATCATGGAACACTACTATCAATTGTATCTGATCATGATCCGAGGTTCACCAAAATGTTCTAGAAGAGTCAATTTCTTGCTCTAAACATATATTTAAACTTCAGTATGGATTATCATCCCCAAATATATGGATAATCTAAAATAACTATCTAGAAACTTAAGCATATGTTGAGATCTTTCTTTATGGACTTCAAGGGAGGTTGGGACCAACATCTTCTATTTGTTGAGTTCTCATACAAAAATAGTTTCCACTTATGAATTCAAATTTCCAAATATGAATCCTTCTATGGGGATAGATTTAGAATTATTATGTTTTGGGATGAAGTTGGTGAATGAAATATTATAAGACCTGAGAAGGTTGAATAAATGGTAGAAAAGGTCAATACCATTCAGTAACACATCATAATGGATCGAAGTTGGAAAAAAATTTATATTAATAACCATCAGTTTTATTTGGAGTTTGAGGTTAGTGATAAATTTTTTCTTTATCTATCTTCATAGAAGAGATATATGAGGTTTGGAAATAAGAGAAATCTAAGTCTAAGGTACATTATCCCCTTTGAGATCCTTGATCATGTGGGAGTTATTTCCAATCAACCACCACCTCTACCAAACTTGTCCCAAGTCCATGAAATGTTTCATTTATCACTATTGATGAATTACATACTAGATACCTCAAAGGTAAAAAATATAGAGGTGGTATAGTTGGAGAATTATCTCTCTTACAAGGATCATCCGATGAAGATCTTGAACTGCAGAGACAAAATTCTGTACAACAAGACAACTCACCTTATCAAAGTACTTTGGGGAAACCATAAGTTTGAAGAGGAAACATGGGAACCTTAAGAGACAATGAAATGAAAGTACCCTTTCCTTTTTTCACCTTGATTTATGGAATGAAATTTTAAGGGCAAAATTTATTAGGGGGATATATAATGACCCTAAAGTTATGTATATAAATTTCCTTTATAAATAGATACATGTGTCCAATAAGGTTATATATAGGATAAGAACTAACATCACCTTGTCATCAATTTTGAACATAATATGTCTATAATATTACTTTTTTATAAAAATATAACTTATGGGATATTAATAATATTGATATCTTTCATGTTTTAAAATTAATTTATAAGAAATTTTTTTTATCGTAATTATATCTAAAAATAGTTTTTTATCACTTATATAAGTTGAATATAACAAATTTACTTTATTTTTTTGATTCTATATGTGAAAATTATCTTAGGATTATTTTTTGGATTTTTCTAAAATAATTGATTTTTATGATAATAGTGAAAAATATAGTTTTTTACTAAATGGTGACTTTTACCACTTTATCAGCATATTTGGAAGGCCTAAAAATTTATTAAATATTTTATAAAATAAAATATATATTTCAAGGGTTTAATTTTGAAATCTAAAATATTATTTTCAACTTATAAATTATATTTTTAATATTTTAGGACTTAATAAAATATTTCTTATAATTTTAAAAGTGTTTTCATTTGTTTCTTTTACTTAAACATCTTCATGGATAAATTTAGTTTTAGATTGATTTTAAAGTTACATACCTTTTAATTTTTCTAATAAATCAATTATTACCATTAAAATCAGTAACCATAAATAATTGATCATATACATAGGTTTAAAGTTTAAAAATAATCTTTTTTTTTTAAATAATAATTGTTTATTTGTTATGTTTGTTTAATTTAAAATCATATTTTCTCATATTTATGAAATTAATTAGTTTAAATGGTTCCCAAATTCATAATTATAATGTAAAAATTTGTCAATGGTTGTCTACTTATATTTTTAGTAATAAAATAATTAATATGATTAATATTAAATTAAGAATAATAAGTGTTTAAATGACTAATATAAGGAGGCTTGAATTTTCCTCAAATAACTTGAAATTTATACCTTATAATAATATTTTTACAATTTAAATCATTACTTACATGTCTTACCAACCTTAAATCACCTTATTGAACTAAATTTCATTTCATTCCATTATTACACCTTACTTAACATTATTTTCTATGGAAAAGTCCATCTTCCTCACTTATAAAAGGGCGATCACTTCCATGCTATCAATACTCTACTCATATTTCAATTTTACCTTAAAAACCTTCCCATATTTCCACTCCTTATAGTATTTTACATGGCCAAATTCTCCTAGTCACTGAAAATTATCCTTATTCACTCAAATCTATATCCTTCTAGACGAGAAAGTTCAAGGTCTCAACATAGGTAACACATATTTCTTAACATTTAATTCTTATTAATTACTTTATAAAACAACCATAACCATAATATAATAACAATATCATAATAATTAGTATGCTGATATATAATTATAATAATGGTGAAACCATTATTTTTTCTCTTATGTCTATAAATAAAAAAATGTCATTAGTGTGTGTTCACAGATTACCACCTTCACAAAGTGATGCTTTCAATTTCTCATCAAAACCTTTCATGATTTTTTAAAAATAATTCTATAATATAATATAATATTTTTAATATTTTAATGTTTCTTAAATTATAAGATATTTTATATTCTACTTTCTTCCCATTATATGAAAATAATATCATCGTATGTTTGTACGTGCGGACTACTACCTCCATGAGATGATGTTTCTCTCTTTTTACATATCAACTAATATTAATGGAACTAAACATGTATTTAATGTATAAAAAGTGTTTTTAATTAAAATATTAACATTATATAATGACGATAAATTTAACCGCAAAAAGGACATATTAATGTAACTTTTATAAATTGAGCCCATTCATGGAGAACCTATTTAACTATATAAATTATATGGTAATATAATATTAAATGATATAATACTATTAAATTATAGATATTATGAAACTATTTTAAAACACCTCTTTCTATGGTCAATAAACTGAAAGTATTATGAAGAAATTATCCTGACATCCTTGAGTGGCTGACGTAAGAGAAAAATATATTAAAAATAAGAACCAAAATGTAATAAATAGACCTTATAAAAATAAGTATATTTGAATGAGGTTCTTGGGTAAATATTTAATAAAATTAATTTAATTATTCAATATTTTAAGTTCAATTGAATAATGATTTTTGACATAAAGGTAATGGATCCTCTTAACCACCCCCATTACCTTTTGGTTATATATTCTCTTTCTTTAACCCATTTTTAATTTATCTTCTTATCAAGTGTATCATACATATTATATATATCTGTGTGTGTGTGTGTGTGTGTTCTCATTTATACCAATTTTACATTATAATTATTTTTTAGGGAAATTTTATTTTTAAGTTCCCAATAAATTTTCACTTTTAACTAAACCCAATTTTTAAGGGAACTTCCCATTATCTACAATCATGTCAAGTATCACCCCAATAAAATGTTTTAACCTTGAATGATTTTATGAAAACCTTATTTATTTCATAAAAATCCTTTTTAGTTCATTTTTTTAAAGAAAACATTTTCCCTATTTCTTTTCAAAAATTTCCTCCATTCATTTCGTAAAGTATCGCCTAATGTGTTCTTTTTATAATTACTTATCTCAATTATTTTAAAATTTTCTTTCTAAAATAACGACCCATATTTAAGAACTATGTTCCTATTTGAAATTATGATCACTCAAAATGATTTATTTTCTACTTATCTTGTAAATCCATATGACATGGACTTCATTTATTCCTTAACTCAAGGTTGTAAAACCCACTTCCTTAGCAAGGGTTCTATCATGATTATGATTTATGTATGGTTTATATTTACTTTTGTGGTGAATATATTGTTATACATATTATGATGAAATTTATCCTATGTTGTGATAGGTGGGTATTTTTTATCCCTCCAATTAATTAGGTAATGTTAATGCATAATGAAAAAATATTTATGGGATTAGGGAGTAAACCTAATCCTTTTTGTTAGCCAAAGAGTAATATTTTACTCCTAGTGATGGCCTAGGTAGTAATCCTTGGAATATAATGATGATGGATTATGGATAAATCCTTGGAATATGATTATGATTTTTTTTTCATATATTTATGATTACATTATCTTATGATATCATTTCCTAATTCCATGTTTTCATTATTATGATTATTCTATTTATGATATCATGTTATTCCTCTTGAATCTCATGTTATGCTTTATTTCCATGTTTATTCCCTTATTGGTATTTTTATCTCGTCCTTTACTTTATTTATTTTTTATCTAGGATATCCCATGTTTTTATAGGACTTATGGGAATATTAGAATCATTTTGAGTTTTAAATAAAGTCATTGACTTTATGTTTAATATGTTTAATTTATATATCTAATATTCCAATGAAACTAGACTTCTTGATAATTAATGTGTATTTTTTGGAATTTTATATTAAGAATAATGTAATAAATTATTTTTAAGGCTTTTGGTTTTAATATACAAGCAATATAATAAATTATATAATTGTACAACCCTCTACACTTAAATAGCCTAATTAAACACACACCATCTTAGCTGGAAATCTCTACTAAATCTACCCTATCAACTTCATGACACTAAACAACATCTCTTATTTAGAAATATACATGAAAAATAGTTCAATATAGTATAAAAACATCTATCTAATCCTTTAACCAGACTTCTCATGTGAAGATACACTAGTCCAATCAAACCTTTGACCATTTAGTTCATCCATGTATCAAAAAAACACCTGATCTATTCAAATAACTAGATAGGTATTAAGATAATTCCATCCAAGTATTCATTTAATAGACCATAACCAACATATTCTAGCACTCATCTTAATTTACTAATTATTTTAATTATAAATGTGATTACACACATGTAAAAGGGATCCCACATTTATGTGAGGCACTTAAGGAGTTTGAGTTCATAAGAGCACAATAAAGAAGAGGCATAAAATCCCTGATTAGCACAGAAAACCTTACATAGAACCAATAGAACACTTATGTAGTATATATTAAATAAATTTAAGTTTTATATCTCTATTTATGACATAAAAATTCATAGGTAGTGAAAATGTGAAGCTTGAGATATAGGATATTAGAACACGACCATGTTATTTTATTTTGTGTTTAGAAATTTCCAAAAAATGAAATACAGAAATGTAATAGAGTTGATAGATGCATGTGAGTGATAAATCTATGTGATGGAGATTAAAAAGGTATTATTTATTTTATATAGTGGGAGAATACTCAGGTTAGAAAATATACATTTTCATGTTGTGTAAAGGAGTTTAATTTGTTGTGTACTGGTACTGCATATTGGAAGCATATTTTTCATACTTGAATTCATGGTTTATAGTTAATATAGTATGAAATTTGATCTAGAGAAGTTTCATAATAAATAATCCTTAATATAGTTTTTTTAGGATTAGTAATAAAAAGATGAATATCCCTTAGTGATGGGGTAATTTGATGAGCCCATGTGAATTTTATTGACTAATGGGGGAGGTTGAGGTTATCTCAACTAAGACTTGGTCAATATAGTATTAATATTTATAATGAGGGGAGAATAACTCTAAAATACATCATTATATATAATGTTTTGTATTTTATATTACTATTTCATTTGGGATCTTTCTATAGATAGTTTAAATATATGACTCATTCGTGAATTTTTATGGTGGTTTCATGTGGTATTTATTGTCAATATTCTCATGGATGAGTTGGATATTGATTAGAGTTGTGCAGAATTAAAGGAATTAAGTTTTATTATGGATTGAAAAATAATGACTCAATATATACTGGTTTCACCAAAATTAGTTCCTAAGGATTAATAAACAAACCCAAGTTACCATGACCCAGTACCCGAGTCGGTACGCTATAAGTCTCAAGGCTCTCTCTTGATCATCGCAAGATAGAAAAAAATGTCATGGGAATCAACTATCAATGATATAAATGATTTATACCATAAGTGTAAATACCCGTATTTTCTATGTAATTTTTTTTAATTATATGGGAATTTTACAAGTCTGCAAAAATTGACGGCGCATGATTCTGAGGTCCGGTGTGCCCAGAATGAATTTCTGAACTTTTTTTGGGTAGGTTTAGTAAACGTGCGAGCGGTTTTTTGTAACTTTTGAAACGGTGATCGGAATTAAAATCTAAGGACACCGTTGAACTCGCAGTGCTGGTATTCTCTTAAGAAGATTTTCACCTTGACTGTAGTTGTTCGAGGGTGAAAGTTAGTTTTTTTTGTTTTACATGGAAATAAAAATAAAATAAAGAACAACTTTTTATTTTATTTAAAACCTCCCAATTGAATTCTAAGAGGTGGGGACCACCCGAGATAGAAAACCCCCATTTGTGAATTCATGGTGGTGGGGACCACCCAAACCCCTCTTTAATGTGGGGAAGTCCCTTTTAATCCTCTCATTTAATTGTGCCAACGCAATGAAATAAATTTTGACATTTAATTACGCCAATGTAAATTAAATGAATTGACCTTCCAAATGCTATGTAACAGTTTCGTTGGAATTTAGGAAGGTTCCTATTAAATGAACCTTCATAAATTTCACGATCATTACTTACCATCCCCCTCTCCTATTTATATGGATCTTGGGGGGGGGGGGGGGGGGAATTCGCACGGCTTCACCAAGCAATGAAGCTCTGGAAAAGTGATGTGATGACCAACACTTGGAGGACGGAGCCGGTTCCGGTGGGTAGTGATGAGCAACCCAGAACCACAAATCGAAGAATGATGATTGAGCGGAGTCGTTGGAGGCCTGTTACGAGGATGAAGAACACCGAAACTTCCTCAAATGAAGATGCTCTCTAATGAACTTGAGGTAGGGTTTGATGTGTATTTATACCCCCTTGCCTGTTCTTGTCGACCCCCTTGATTCGAGAAAAATATTGTTGATTGCTACCGTTATAATGCGGAGGGTGCAGGAAAAACGTACATGGCCTGAACCCTCCGCAACCTTTGTGGAATCTTTGGTGGTCCGGAATCAATGGTGATGTCCCGAGACGAGTGTGGGAATCTGCAGAATAAAGATCGGGCCATCGGGACGCTCCCGGTGACCCGAGGAATGTCGCTGATGACCCGTGTCGGCGACCTACACCGATGGGGCTCATGAGCGGTGACCGGAACACCAGATGACCACAAAGATAGAGGTGGCACAACCATGCCACTAGAGAAGGGTCGTGGCCCATTGGATGCATCAGAGTGAGGTCGACGGCCAGCACATGGCCGGTCGCGAGACGGAAGTGGTGGCGCACGTCCGCGCCGCCTGGCGAGCAGGTGTTGCGGCGCAAGGCCGCAGCGGCGATGGAGGGGAAGCCAACTCATTTCCAGCTTCCGGATATGGAGAGGCACGCGACTACACTGCATGGAGGAGGATGGTTGTCCGACTGGCCAACCGCGTGCCGAGCGGACCAACGAGCCGCACCACGGACCCAGCGGGCCGCCGCACCGCAGGCCGCCCAGCGGGTCAGGCCATGCCGGTGGGCTGGGCTTGGCCAACGGGATGATTTGACCAGAACTGAGTCAGGTCGGCCCAGGATGGGTCGGGCTGGGTCTGTCTGACTCGGTCGGACCGGACCCGAACCAACTTCGACTCCTTTTGTTCTTTCAGCCATATCTTGAGCTACGGGCATTCGTTGGACGAACAGTCTACGGCGCTGGAAACCTTGGATCGAGACGGTCATTTTGGGATACCCTAATTGATTGTTTTATAAAGTTGGGGTACGGCCAGGTTGGATCGAGCATGAATCCAACCAGGCCCTAGGGATTAAAAGGCCAATAACTTACTGACTGAGCGTCCGATTGATGCATCGTCTATTGCGTTGAGACCCCTTTTATGTGGCGGTCCTTTGGGATACTTCTTTGTGGGACTTCTTAGAAGTTGGAGTATCGAACAGTGGCTTGAGGATTTAATCCATCCGGAATAAAGTGAGATTAGTGCGGGAACCCTGTAGCTGGCTGTAACATGAGAAAAGGATTCTATGTAGGTCTGTGCTTTGGGATCCTATGTGGGTCTATGCTTCAGGATCCTATGTGGGTTTTTGTTTGAGATTATCACTTGGATATGCTCTAGGAATCCACATGGGACTACTCTAGGATCCTACGTAGGTCTTCTGTACTAGGATTCTATGTGGGTCTGATGATTTAGAATCCTATGTGGGTCTGATGATTTAGAATCCTACGTGGGTCTGCCCATTAACAGAGTAATATTATTTAGTAGTTACATCTAATCATATTTACTACCACACCTATGTTATACCTATTTTGAGCTGAGTCTTTACCTTTTTGGTAATCTTCTGTGTGGTGTAGCTTTGTGGTACTTACCTTTGTGGTGATACCTTTGTGGTATTCTTCTGCATGTCATACCTTTGTGGTACTTACCTTCATGGTGATACCTTTTTGGTATTCTTCTGTGTGGCGTACCTTTGTGGTACTTACCTTTGTGGTGGTTACCTTTGTGGTATTTTATCCTTTTTGAAACAGTTGTACTTTGGCTAAGGTTTTTGGCCTTGTGTATCCTCATGAATGAGATGGGTATACTTGATAAGTTAGGTATATGTATAAGAATATAACTAAGTAGGATTTTCAGTTGTTTTCATGCTTTTTGGTTTATCCTTTTTGGATTTTGAAAGACCTTTGAGGGTCTCAGGATCCCTACTGAGTATCGTTATACTCACCCCTACATGGGCTACACCCGTACCTTGTTGTGTTTGGTACAGACGACGGAAAACGCTGACTGAGGATTAGTGTACCAGGACTGGAGTTAGATTGGAGGTGGACCGTAGACGAGGCGTACCGCATAGACGACCATTCGAGAGCTGTATATACCCTTCAGGTATGATCCTTGGCTGGTGTTCATAGGAGCTGTTCAGTTTACTTGTACTTTATATTTTTCTTGTACTTTCCAGTTGGGCTTGTATTCTGGCCCCCTTTTACTTACTATACACACACTTTTTACTATACAGTTTACTTGTGTTCGTATCTTGTTGTGTTCTTGTTTGAGTGTGTTTATAGGATATAAAGTCAATGCCTTCCCAGTTTGAGGGAATACACCTTTCGGTGCTAGTTTCCAGCCCCTGGCCTATGGAAGGCGGGCTTGGGGTAGTCACAGCATGGGCCCTAGGGGACGGGTTGTGACAAATTGGTATCAAAGGAGTTTGTTCTACCAAAGAACAAGGACTCTGAACTTTTCTCTGTCACAATAGTGTTAAGTTTTATGAGTGTGGTTTTTAGTTTGGTGAATCCAGTGTTGGTGTGGTGGCCGACATAACCATACACCAGGACCCTGAATTCTGATTTCCGACTCAGCGCATGAAAATAATGATTGCGTGTGGTTTTGAAAAGTTTTTCTTTTTATTTATTTGGAGACATATCACCAGGTATAACTTAATGATCGTGTAATACCTATTAATTTTTATGATATCGCCGCTTAGACATCCAACAAGGATTCCTGAGAGAGTACACGATGACGGCCCACCAAGCGGTGAGGCCTTGGTTAAGGGCCCTCTTACGGTGTTAGCATATTCGGGTGGTGTACCAGCAGAACCACTACATGTTGGATAGAAGTTTCCACTATCCCCACCAGTAGAGAATGCACACTGAATGATCATGTTTCATGAGTTCTAGTTGCAGAGTCCTCTGAGGTTCCAAGGTGAGACGGAACCACATGTGGCTGAGGACTGGATGGAGCATGTGGCTAGAGTTTTATGCCTAGTCGAGACACCAGTAGAGCAGATGGTGATAAAATATTCTAGTCTTTTCCAATGAGTGATCATGAGGATGGTTCGTATATTGATGAGGCTTTGGTATGTGGGCCGTTTCTCGAGATTGTACCTTCAGGTAGTGTGTCAGCTATATCATTTCTCGTTGGTTAGTAGTTACAACTGGCGGTACTGGTAGAGGAAACATGTAGGCTTAGCACATTACACAGTTTTCAACATTAGATACCCCTCAAGTTCTGAAGTGAGCCCAACCCCCAGGTGGGTAAGGACTAGCTTGAAAAGGTGGCTAAGATTCCATAATGTCAGGGCACCATCCGATCAAATAGTGGTCCTGGTAGAGAGCCTTCTATGTGGCTCAACAAGATGATTCCAGGGTTTAGATTACCCTTATCTTACAAAGAGGTTACTTTTTCTATGGATAATCTTGAGAAACTTCCTCATAGAAGGGGGTCTCTTGGCATAAAGAGCTAAGGGATGAGAGTTCCCTGGATCTTCTACAACGTCGGCAAGACGACATGTTGGTATATGAGTATTCATCGAGGCATACCGACCATCCTAGGTACTCGATGAATATAGTATGATCAGTGATTCAGGGATCATACCACTGAGCAAGGTGTGTTTAGGTACATTCAAGACAGAACTAATCCTTTATGAATTCCTACTTATGTTAGGGTTCAAGAGAGAACCTTGGTGGTTGAATGTTCTTTGGCTAAGCGAATATAGCCAGTGAATGTTAGCAGTATGAAATTAGGAAACTGGCACCAGTCTCAGAGACTTGGGCATGTAAAAATGTTTCAGGAAGAAGAAGCGTTAGGGACAGATAAATATGTGGGATTGCAGACATGAAAGAAGAGCTAGGAGAGCAGCATTAGGTGGTGTACATTTCGACATGTTATAACCCCCCCTTGTGGTCCCCACCAGGATCAGGGAGTTGGAGGACAGGGGAAGGGAGTAGTTGCATATGGTCAAGGAGTGTGACCCAACGGCTCTATGAATGATTCAATGAATGGTATGTGTATAATACTAGTTGTTGTATTAATAGACATAGGTACCAACCATTACTTCCTTCCGCAAATCTTTTCCAAGACCTAGAGTTTCTATTTAAACCATCGAATTGACCCTCACATCTGGGGATAACTTTGGTAGGAGACTATATAATCACACTTACACTGACGGTGTGATCTGACCCTTGAGGTGGGAGTTTTGGTTGAAACCTCTGAGTGGAAACATTGAGGCCTTATGATATTAGTTTGGGTATGGACTAGGCATCCACAGTTCATACATATTAGGCAAAAAGGTTGTGGTTTATCTACAATGTGGGAATGGGGTTTTCTTTGGTCAGTGAAAAAGGAAACACAGCCATCAGAGGATAAACTCAGGTATAGGAGGGTGGAACCGATCACTCTTGAGTCGGCCAGACTTACCCTCGTGGCTGTAGGAGTTTTGAGTTTTCAGTTCCAAACATGAGTGGAAGATCATGGGGACATATTTTAAAAATATTTTTCCAAAATTACCTCCCCGAAGGGAGAGGGACTTCTGCTTTGGCCGGGTACTACTGGAGTTTTTGGACTTAACTTCTCCAAGGTAGTGTCACCCTTATCATTTTTGACAAAAAAGGGAAAGCCTTTCCTATGGACAGAGAAGTGTCAGCAGAGCTTTCAGAAGCTGAGATAGAGACTGAAAAGTAGAACTATGCTACCCATGACCTGGAGTTAGTAGCAGTGGTCTTTGCACAAAAGATGTGGTGGAACTACTTGATGGGAGAATGTTTTACAGTCTACTCTGATCACAAGAGTCTTAGTTATATCTTCTTTCAGAAAGACATTAACCTAAGATAGCGGTGATGGCTAGAGTTCCTCCAGGACTATGACTTTGAGATAGTCTATACTCCTGGAAAGGGGAACGTAGTAGAAGATGCACTCAGTAGGAGATCTGGTATATAGGTGCTGAGTAAGGCAATAGAGCAACTAGCCGCTTTGCAGATATCCTATGTGGATCGATATGGAGAAACTTATCTCTAGTCTCTGACAGTCACTCCCCCACTCCTTCAGCGATTCAAGTAGGCATAGCTTGGGGAAACTAACTGCGAGTCTCGACGTGTTAAAATATCCATAGTACAGGCACCTGGTAGATTTTCTAAATGTGGGGAGCATGTCAGCCTCTTTAGAGGATGTACTATAGTAATAGTGGCACTACAAGAGGAAGTGTTGATGGAGTTCCATACATCCCCTCTAGCAGTACATCCTGGAGTGGAAAAGATGTACCAGGATCTCTGATAACAGCACTGGTGGCCGGGAATAAAGAAAACAGTAGCAGAGTTTGTCTCTTGGTGCCTCACTTGTCAGCAAGTGAAGGCAGAGCACCAGGTACCAACAGGCTTAGTTCAGCCTTTAGATTTCCGAGAGTGGAAGTGGTATGGGATATCCATGGACTTCGTGATAGGGCTTCCACGTACATCCAGAGGTCATGATTCTATCGGGGTGATCGTCGACCGATTCACCAAGTCATCCCACTTCCTACCGATCAAAGAGTAGGGTTCAATAGAGATTTGGGGATGCCTCTATGTGCAGGAGATTGTGCGGCTACATGGAGTACCCTCAACGATTGTCTCCGATCAAGATGCATGTTTCACTTCCCAGCTATGGAAGGGGTTACAGGAGTCTGTCAGGATGCAGCTTCATTTGAGCACTGCCTTCTATCCTCAGACAGATGTCCAGAATTAGTGGACTATTCAGTCCCTCGAGGACATGATGCATTCTTGTGTCCTTGACTTCAGTCGCAACTGGGAGGATCACTTGCCCTTGGTGGAGTCTGAATACAAAAATATCTATCACTCCACCATTGGGATGGCACCATTCGAGGCTCTGTATGGCCGACCTTGCAGATCGCCTTTGTGCTGGACAGACCCAGGGGAGTCAGCACTCATGGGACCAGAGATGGTACAGGCTACCACAGAGAAGGTGCAGATCATCCAGGAGCAGATGAAGATTACACAGAGAAGGCATAATTCTTATGCGGACAGGAGACGGAGACCTCTGGAGTTCGACGATGGCGACCATGTCTTTCTATGGGTCTCACCTCGACGAGGTTTCCAGAGATTTAGCCACGACGACAAGTTATCTCTGAGGTTCATCGGACCCTTTCAGGTCCTCAGTAGAGTTGGTGAGGTGGATTACTACTTAGCTCTTTCACCTCAGTTGCACTGGGTGCACGACATCTCCCACGTATCCCAGCTGAGGAGATATGTGCACGACCCATCTCGTGTCATCAACCATGGCAATCTGGACATCGATGATGGGGTGATGTTTATGGAGGTTCCAGTGGAGTTTGAGGATCGACAGGAGAGAGTCCTTCATGGGTGTTCAATACCTCTAGTGCGTGTTCACTGGAATCATGGGAACCTCCAGGAGAGCACATGGGAGAGGGAGGCTCAGATACATGCTCAGTACCCAAACTTGTTTCCATAGTTTGAGTTGAGGCTTATGGGGACACAAAGTCTTGAAGTGGGGAGAATGTAAAGACCTGGATTTTCCATGTATTTTTTTAATTATATAAGAATTTTATGAGTCTGTAAAAATTGATGGTGCGTGATTCTGAGGCCTGGTGTGCCCAGAATTAATTTTTGAACTTTTTTTGGGTACGTTTAGTAAATGTGTGAGTGAGTTTTTGTAACTTTTGAACTGGTGCATGGAACTGAAATCTGAGGACATTGTTGAACTCATAGCACCAGTATTCACTTAATGAGAATTTCACCTCGAACGTAGTTGGTCGAGGGTGAAAGTTAGTTTTTGTGTTTTATGTGGAAATAAAAATAAAATAAAGAAAAACTTTTTATTCTATTTAAGACCTCCCAATTGAATGCTTATGGGTGGGGACCGCCCGAGCTAGAAAACCCCAATTTGTGAATTCAGGGTGGTGGGGACCACCCGAACCCCTCTTTAATGTGGAGAAGTCCCTAGGAATCCTCCCATTTAATTGTTCCAATGCAACGAAATAAATTGTGTCATTTAATTTCTCCAACATAAATTAAATGGCTTGACCTTCCAAATTCTAAGTAACAGCGTCATTTAAATTTAGGAAGGTTCCTATTAAATGAACCTTCATAAATTCCACAATCATTACTTACCCTCACCCTCTCCTATTTATATGGAGCGTGGGGGAGGAATAGGCATGGCTTCACCAAGTGATGAAGCTATGGTAAAGTTCCACGATGCCCAACACTTGGAGGACGGAGCCGGTTCCGGTGGGTGGTGACGAACGACCCCAAACCACAAACTAAAGAATGACGATCGAGCAGCGTCGTTGGAGGCTTGTTGTGGAGATGTTGAACGCTGAAACTTCCTCAAACGTGGACGCTCTCCAATGAACTTGAGGTAGGTGTTGATGTTTATTTATACCCCATTTTCCTATTCTTGTCGACCCCCTTGATTCAAGAACAATATTGTCGCTCTCTACCATTATAACGTGGAGGGTGTGGGCCAAAAGAACATAGCCTGACCCCTTTGCAACCTTTTTGGAATCTTTGGTGGTCCTAAATTGATGGATACATACATAGACGAGTGCAGGAATCTACATAATGAAGAACGGGCCACTGAGGCTTGCCCGGTGCCCCGAGGAATGTCGTCGGCAACCCGTTCCGGTGATCGGCAGTGATGGGGCTCGGGAGAGGTGGCTGACACACCAGTCGGCCACAAAGACAGAGGCGGTGCAACCACGCTGTCGGAGAAGGTCCACGGCTTATTAGTTGCAGTGGACTGAGGGGGGAAATCAGCACATGGCCGGCTGCGTGATGGAAGTGGTGGTACATGTCTGTGCTTCCTGTCAAGCAGGTGCTGCAGCACAAGGCCACGGCGGCGGTGGAGGGGCGGAAGGCTCACTTTCGGTCATTGGAGATGGTGTAGTGTGTGACCACGTTGGTTGGAGGAGGATGGTTGGTTGACCGGCCAACCGCATGTCGAGCGGACCCACGGGCTGCATCATGGACCAAGCAGGTCGCTGCCCCACGGACCCAGCGGGCTGCCGCTCCGCCGACCGCCCAGCGTGCCGCCGCACTGACGGCCACCCAACGGGCTAGGCCAGAGCCTGCAGGCCGGGTCGAACCAAACCAGGTCAGGTCGACCCAGGCTGGGTCGGGCTGGGTCGGATCAGACCCAGACCAACTTTGACCACTTTCGTTCTTTTGGCCATATATTGAGCTACGAGCGTCCGTTTGATGCACAATCTATGGAACTAGAAACCTTGGATCAAGACGGTTCTTTTGGCATACCCCACTTGAGTTTTGGATAAAATTAGGGTATGGCCGGGTTGGATCAAGCATGAATCCAACTGGGCCCTCGGGACTAAGAGGCCAATAACTTATAGACCGGGTGTCTTATTGATGCACCGTCTATTGCGTTGAGACCCCTTTTACATGGTGGTACTTTGGGATACTTCTTCGTGGGACTTCATGGATGTTGGAGTATCGACTAGTGGCTTGAGGAGAGGATCCTCTCAAAATCAAGCGAGCCTAGTGCGGGAACCCTGTAGATGGCTGTAACATGAGAAAAGGATCGTATGTGGGTATGTTCTTTGGGATACTATGTGGGTCTATGCTTTGGGATCCTATTTGGGTCTGTTTTTTAGAGTCTCACTTGAATCCTCTCTAAGAATCCATGTGGGACTACTCTAGGATCCTACGTGGGTCTGTTGTACTAGGATCCTATGTGGGTCTGATGATTTAGGATCCTATATGGGTCTGATGATTTAGGATCCTATATGGGTCTGATGATTTAGGATCCTACGTGGGTCTTCCCTTTAACAGAGTAAGATGAATCAGTAGTTACATCTAATTATATTTACTATTGCACCTATGTTATATCCGTTGTGAGTTGAGTCTTTACCTTTTTCGTAATCTTATGTGTGGCGTACCTTTTTGGTACTTACCTTCATGGTGATACCTTTGTGGTGTTCTTCTATGTGGTGTACCTTTGTGGTACTTACCTTCATGGTGATACCTTTGTGGTATTATTCTATGTGGCGTACCTTTGTGGTACTTATCTTTTTGGTGGTTACCTTCGTGGTATTCTTTCCTTCGTGGAACATTTGTACTTTGGAAAAGGTTTTATGCCTTGTGTTTCCTCATGAATGAGATGGGTATACTTGATAACTTAAGTATATGTATGGTAATATGCCTAAGTAGGTTTTTCAATTGTTTTCATGATTTTTGGTTTATCCTTTGTGGATTTTGAGATACCTTTGAGGGTATCGGGGTCCCTACTAAGTATCGTTATACTCACCCCTACACGGGATAGGCCCGCACCTTGTTGTGTTTGGTGCAGACGACAGACAGCGCTAATTGAGTACGAGGGTACTAAGACTTGGGATAGCTCAGAGTTGGAACTTAGATGAGGCATACCGCAGAGACGATCATTCAACAGTTGTACCTACCCTTCAAGTAGGATCCTTGATGGGTGTTCATAGGATTTGTTCAGTTTACTTGTACTTTCTAGTTTGCTTGTACTTTCCAGTTGGGCTTGTATTCTGGCCCCTTTAATTATTGTACACACTCTTTTTACTATATAGTTTACTTGTGTTCGTATCTTGATGTGTGCTTGGTTGAGTGTGTTTACAGGATATAAAGGCAATGCCTTCCAAATTTTATGGAATACGCCTTTCGATGCTAGTCGCCAACCCCTGGCCTTTAGAAGGCGGGCTTGGGGTAGTCACAGCACGGGACCTAGGGGACGGGTCCTGACAATAAGTACTAAAATTAATAAATGATAATAATATATTAAAAAAATGTGACATCCAATAAAATATCATGTAATAAATGACATGAAACATAAATATGTAGAAATAAGTACTATAAAACTAATAAAAGGGATACAACACAAAATATAAATACAATTAATGACTCTATTAACTAAATGTGACATGTGAACACATTCATTTTATACCACCTCTATTTATCTATACTTTAGAGAATGGTTCAATCCCTAAGAAAATAATGATGTTATTTTTACCTAAATATCTTATCAAAGAAGACAAACAAGATGTACATACACTCAGAGTGTGTATGTAGGGTTTGTGTGAACATGCCTTGTAGGATCCTACCAATTTATCTATATAAAACCTTTGAAAAATAAACCAAGGTATTTTATTTTGATCTAAAACAATGAAATTATTATTTATTAACTTTTTTGAAAATAAGAAACATGGGAAGGTATTTTTAATCATTCATTTAATACTTTCACCAGTTAATCATGGAATGGAAAATATTCTATAGAATGAAATATAATAACACATGAGTGAAAAATTTGTAAGGGGAATTTTATAATAATAGTCTTATTAAAGAATCTTGGGAAATACTCTTGATTTTAGTGAGTGGTAACCTAAAATACTCTTATTATATCCAATATAAATTAGTGTATATGTCCATAAAAAACTTCATAATGCCTGATGGCCAGAGTGACATTGTATATTAGTGGGAAAATAATCTATCTAGAGTGGAATATTAAACTATTGGGGAGATTATATTGGAAATATTTATAGTGGAATCATAATTATTCCACCTTATCTAGAGTGACATGCTAACTTGGAGTGGATAGGCTAGGTAGATTGGTTTCATTCCCTAGAAAGGTACTTATACTAGAGACCCACTTAGGTACCCAAGGTTTCCCATAAAGTTCTATAATAATTAAGGGATTCCAATTAGTTCAACAATATTCATACCCCCCCCCCCCCTCTTAATATTTACAAACCATCTATAATACAAGATAGTATATTAGAAATCCATAATAAACTAAGAGAACCCATAAAAAAGTGGGGTGGGTTATTTTATTAAGAACATTAAAAGAATTAAACACCACTTTTCCCATGAAAGAAAATCCTTGAAAATGTTTAATAAACCTTATATATCATATTAAATCATCCCATGAAAATACACCCATTTAATTTATTAAAATCCCCACCTGTGAAATTATATAAACACTTGGTGTCATATTTTAAAACAAAACATAATTTAGACATTTAAGTACTCCCATTATACATCCTTTAAAAACAAAACAAAAAGAAACAATTGAACACTTGAAATAAATCTTTAAATATAACACATATAATAAAAAAATATTTCAAAAAAAATATTTAAAAGAATTAAAGCAATCATGGTTTGTAGAATGAAGGATATAACATAGATCCACCATCCAATTTGGACCTCTCTGATAATTCTAATGGGTATTGTCTATGTAATACCAAATTTATAGACCTAAAGGATCAATAAAAATATATTAAAAATACCAAATTAGAAGAATTAAATAATCTATCAGGGATTTAAATGTGTTAACACACACTGATGAGCTATAGTTTTATGATGGAACCTTCAGTTACGAGTGTATGGCACGTGAAAGGATGTTGTAACCCATAGAATGGAAATACATATGGTTTTTAGGTGCTTCACCTTAACATGGAGAAACCCATAAAATTTAATAACCCTAGAAAAAGAGAGATAATAAGAGGATATAAAGGAAGGAATTTTGAAGAGTAGAATAAGGGTAGGAGAATAAAAATAATAATAAAAGAATCCATACCTTAGAGGTGATTGAAGAAGAATGATTGATAAGGTGAAGAGAAGATCCCCCTAATATCCCTTTTGTGTGTGTAAAGTTGGTGAATAGAGGAAGTATTTTTGTAACATATTTATATTTTAGAATGTATTTTCTAAAAATAAATTTCATTTCTTTGATAGTTTTTTTCACACACAAAATCGAGTTTAAATAAATAGTTATATATTGTTAAAATATTACTATTCAAACATGATCATTATAAGATGGCCATTAAAATTGGTGGTATGTATAGGAATATCCCCAATTTTTAAATTATGTAAAAAAAATAGTTAAATCAACTATATTGATAAATAATTAATCATTTTCAGAAAAAAAAAATCATTTTATGCTTCAAAAATACATTTTCTTCAAAAAAATGGGTTTTTATTACCTTTTGTGAGAAATTATTATAATTTCTACCAATTTTATAAATTTTATTGGATAAAAATGATTTTATTTTTGAAATAATAATATCAAAATTATCTTAGGGTAAAATTTTGGGATTTTTCTTACAAGATTAATTTTTCAATAAATTGTAAAAATACTAATTTTTGGAAAATAATCATTTATTTTAGTTGAAAACAAACCATAATTATTTTAATTTAATAAAAAATTAAAATATTCCTTATTTATTTATAAATAATACAATTAATTAAATTTTAATCATAATTATACCTAATTTTGGTATAAGTTCATTTTTGGACATAAAAATAATTTTTTTTAAACTATGTTTCATTATGTTTTGCGCTTTTATAATAAATTAATTTACACCACTTATATGAATTGAATTTAATTAAATTAATTCAGTATTGGTAATTATCATAATTAGTATAATTTAAGAGGTTTAACTTATTTTTTATTCATTATGAATAGTAACCATAGAAAATATTTGTCTCCTCAGTAAGGGTAAAACAGGTAAAATAGGGTTAAAACATTGAGATAAGGCCTTAAAATGTCTCTAACACTTGAATTTATCCTATTGTATTAATGGATTTTAGAAATTTCCAAACCATTATTGAAAATATGGAAACTTTTTTCATTTTTCTTTGAAATTTAATTTTATATTACTCTAAGAAAAGAATAAAAACAAAATGCCACACTCTTGACTTTAATATATATAATATTTTTCATAAGGATAAAAAGATTTTAGGTTCGGTTTTAAATTGTAATTTGAAACATGAATGAAGTTTTTTAATGGTAATTTGTTTTAAATTTTTTCTGATTGAATAATTATCTTAAATGCTTACGCAACGTCGATATGGTATTTATTCAATTAATAGAAAAATAAAAATAAATTATTTTAATAATATTATAAGTAATAAAAATTGAATGAATTATTGTGTAACATTAATTTTATAGATTAATATAAAATATTATGGATTTTTAAGGGTTTATATTTTAATTACATATTTTTTATAATTCATTTAAAGTCAAATTAAATGAATAGTTTTGAAAATGACATTAATAATATTCTATGAAAAAATAATAATTTATTAAATTATTTAAAAATAATTAAAATATTTGAATAGGAAAAGTAGGATGATAAGTGGTCTAAAATTTCATCCCTTTTCCATTAAGGATCCAATTGTTAACTTATAAGTAAAATTATAACCATTTAATATTAAAAAAAGTTTTTACCACAATTCAGGTTAGAACAAGTTCACCAAGCATTAATCTAAAAATAAGAGTTAAAATGGCCTAAAAACTTTCTTAAAACCAATTGATTATTTTATTTAGACCATAACCTTATCACGTTATAATATGAGTCATTTTTTGTTAATTTTTCTAAGAAATATACTTAATAATATTTTATAACTTTGAAAAATTACAAGTGTGTCACTCACCTCAATTATAAGAGGGCACCTCCTCCCCTCATTTTATCATAGCTTTTGATTGATTTATCTAAAAAAACCATGAAAATAATCCATACCAAAAAAATTTATCCATGTTATATAGGTTTATTTCTTCCCAAAACACCAACCCTTGGGTATTTAAGAGGATATCTAAAGGAGTTATTTTATAGAACAAGAAGTAATCGCCTTAATCGATCACTTCCTTTTTACTTTTTCTTTTAACACCTCTAAATATATGGTATTTATCATAAAATAATAGATTAAATGTCCTAAATATACTTAAATTTTATTATTATGAGGGATTAGATATTATCCAGCTTCTTTCCATCCTACATTAAATGAAATATTGCTCGTGCATACGTACAACTTAGCATCTCCACATAGCGATGTAATTAATTTTTCATCACTACTTTACTTGGATGGTTATAATGATAGATTTAATAAATATATATGTTATATATGATATTATTATAATTATATAGAGTTAAATTATTAATTTTTGTTCTTTCTTTCTATCCTTAAAAAAATGGAAACAATTTTCATGTGTATGTATGACCTACTATCTCTATGAATGGTGTAAGTCATTTTTCTATCTATAAATTTTTAAAATGATTATAAATATATATATATATATATATATATTAATATATATGATATTTATATCATTATTAAAATTATTTTATGGATTTAACCATGATCAAATTGCAAGGACCAAAACCACGGAAACAAAGCATATGTGAAAAACGAAGCAGCTATCACCCATAACAGTGATTTTAATAAATAATTATTAATAAAAAGGTGATAAAATTTTATAAGTAAATCATATATGCTATTATATATATATATATTATGGTTTTCGAATATGTTTATAATAAATCTAAATTTATTACACAAGAGTCTCAAACACATATGAAGGAATTTGGATCTAAGGTAGGGGTTTATTTCAAAATCTCATAATTATTCAGGATTATTTTGTTTCACTATACTCTAGTAAAATATTTGATATTTTTATCTTAAAAAAAAATTATTTTATTATCCTATGTTAATTTTTATTAATTAAAATTTTGCCTTTAATTTTACTATTTTTAATTACTCAAGATACTCAAATGATTTTTTTAAGGAAAATTGAATTCATTTTTCTAATTCAATCGGGAATATTTTTATTCCATGCCCATATTTTCCTTAAAATATTGTAAATAGTTTTCTTAATATTATCTAAAAATTTATTAAATACATTTTTACACATGTTTTACTTTTTAATAAATGTCATATAAGGAATCTACTTATCATTTTCCAAACAAGGTACTTTTGACTTTTTATCAAAAACGTGAAAGGGATATTTTATTTAACATACATGACATGAATGGAATTTATCACCATCATGACCATAAAATGATTTGAATTTACCTTTAAAATTTTAAAATATTATTTCAAATAAATTTGTTTCCTAAATATTTGGGAAATTTTATATTTTAAATAATAGATTTCAAAGTGAAAAGGGTTTTTCCTCAATAAATTATCAAGTGATATTTTTAAAGTATTCTCATATATGTATATATAATTTGTTTAATATTATAATTTAATTAGGATATAATATAATGACAACATCCCCATATTTCTTTGTATGGTTTATAATCAGCTTGACAGGGGAAATTATTGATATTTCATATGCTAGTTCTCCTAATACAGACAGTTATTAATTTTTTAGGTGTGTTGATTATATTGTATTGTTTATACATATGATGAATGCATTAGATTTATTAAGTGAAATGTGGTAACTAGAATTTCATATCCCCTTGATGCATTGATAGGTATCATTATACAAAATAGGTTGGGTATTTGGTGGAGGCCTTACCCATTTATGTAGATTTCCTAAAATGAGGCCTCAATGGTAAATTAAAGATGCCTGTCATTATGCATTTCATCATTATGACATCAGTTATTAATTTCCTTATGATTATTTGAATAGATATTATATTCATGGATATTTTTCAAAATCATGTTATTATTTATATGGAATTATTCTATTATCATTTATTCCTTCCATATTATTCATGCCTTATTTAGCTTCATTTGTATGAATACCATTATTGATCATCTCAGCCCACTAATTTCTTATGTTTACTTTACCTAGGATTCCAGGAAGTGTATTATGATTGATATTCAAGGATATTCTATATGTAATAATGATTTTCACAAATAAAATATTGTGTTGTATTTTATGTTTTAAATATAATATCAGATTTAAGTATATATCTAGTTTTCCAAGATTACTAAACTATTCAGTCATTTAGGAAGTGATCAATTATATTTAGTATCAAAGTAATAAATTAACCACTAGCTCTAGGCTACTAGGTTTGGGTTATTTACATTTTTCCCTCCTTACATGGAAAAATCAATAATAATAATAATAATATAATTATAATATCAAAATAAGATTCTATAATTATCTTTAGGCTATATAATTTCACTCATCATCCCACATTTAAATTCTAATTAATAAAATTAATTTCATTCCTTATTAACAACACAAATTATTATATAAGAATATAAATAATTAAAAATATACATTACATTTAAAGTAATTTGATTTTATAAGAAAATATAAGTTAAGTATTTCAAATTCCATTAATAAATTATATAAACATAATAAACACCCAAAATTAATGGTATAATAATTAAATATACTATTATAAATTGTATCAAAAAATCAGGACATGAGAATTAAAAAATTAGGGTCCACCAATAGGGGTAAATGATTGATGTGCATGATTTTACAAACGGTTTTCCACCCATTATCTCAAGACACATAACATTGCACAGTTATCTTGCATGGTTTAACCAAACATGAATATACCATGTGCCAAAAAATTATTTCAAAAAAAATATAAAATAACATTATTTTATCTATAAATTAATATTTTAATAATTATATATCCAATATATAAAAATAGGGTGTTACATGAGGTATTGTGACATTAATCACATGCATGTGTCATGTCGCAACACTAGTCCATCATTGCAAAAAGCTATTGGAGCTGAAGAGGTGTACAAAAATATCTATTATGGGTAGTTTTTTATGATAATATTTAAAGGGATATGTCATAATGATTAATATTATGTTTCAACCCATGGGATATATTATTTTTAAAACATTTTCATAATTTTTATCCATGGGATCAGGGTACAATATTATTTTTCATGTAGCAATGTTTTGGATAAAAATTTATTGTAAAAGTAAATATAAAACATACTTGATTATGATGATTATATTAAATTTGAAAGTAATTAAAATAATTTATAGATTTCATAGATCTAATTAAATATTTATGTGATTTTAAATTTGGATTTTAACCATACTTTTTTTATCTGGTTTTCAGCAATATATTACATCATAACACAAACTATCACACTATGATTTTTGAAAGGTTTTTTAAAAGTATATATTCACATAGAGAATTGTTATGAAACTTAGTGATGGGTGAAAAATTATTCAAAAGATAATTACTGATATATTTTGGTCAGGTTTGAGGAGGAGAACAAAGGTTTACACTTGATTTAACCTTGTATGCACTTGATGAGGAATTTAAAAGATTTATTTATTTATTGATTATTTTTTTCTAATCATTATTGTACTTAGAGTTTAATACCATATTCATTTTACATTAATTTATAAATTTTTTATAATAAGATAAGTAAGCATGAAGAGATATTGAAACCATTGAATTTTAATGATTATCCACTTGATAAAAAGAGTAAGTGAACCTTGTAAAAAATATTTTTTGTCATGTGTATTCTTTCTCACTTTCTATAACTTATGGTCACTATTTGGTTTTGATCATTGAAATTTATCTAGAATGGTATTTTTTTAAAAGTGGTATATTTTGATGGACACTAATTTACCTCCCACACTCAGTGGTCATTAATTTTTCAGTTGGGTATTTTATTTACTGTAAGAGTGAAGTTATTCTTATGGATCTTCATTATAAAAGTTCTAGGTATTCCCAAGGATCTGAGTTGATTCATATTTTTTACATATATTGATTGATATTTCTATATATAGTATGAATTTTATTTATAAAAAAGGGTGTTCCCATGTTTGATAAAAAATAATTTCATCTATGGAAAGAGAGAATGGTTCCATGTCTTCTATCCCTTGGCATGGATATTCTTAAAATCACTAAAAATGGTGTTCATATTCCCAAAATTAGGACATAATTTACATTTAAAGATATGAATAATGTTGAAATTTATGGGAGATCACATAATGAATTTCTATCATCCTTCTATAAAAAAAATTAACAAGTTTCATGGGCTCTAAAACAGTAAATGGGACTTGGAGAAAGCTTCATTATATTCATAAAGAATGTAATAAATTCAAATATATGTGTTTACAAACATGTCTTACTCAATTTTAGGACATTATAATAGTGAAATATGAATCTGTGGATGAGTTATTTATTTAGGTAAACAAAAACATTAGATCTATTTAAAGTTATAAATAAATTATTTAATATTATACTATGGTAAATAAATTGATGAGAATTTTATTATGTGAATTTGATGAAAGAAATCATATCTTAGAGGATCGAGGTTTTGATGAGTTTACCTTTAATAAGATTAATATTATCTTTATATCTCATGATATGAGGAGGGTTCCAACCTTGAATAAGAAAGGAAAATATAAAAAATTAATAGCTTTTGATGTATCAAAAGGTACTAATAACATTGAATTTAAAATTTCCCATGAGAAGGAATTAGAATTCAAGGATTATTATAATAATTTCAGAAAGTTCATAGAAATTTTGTCAAAATTCATGTATCAAGTAAAAGGTAAATACAAAGTAAAACTTCCTTTTAGTTTTTTTAATTATAGAAATATTAGATACTTTTTAGCTAGTTTAACTAATAAGGATCAAGAATAATAACATGTTAATCGATCCAAATGATCAACTTGGAGAAATAAAGTAAAAAGTGCTTGAGGTGGAGAAATATTCGTTAAAGGGAGGGGGAAGTCTTATTCTTCAATAAAAGGAAAATTCTCTTGAATATGATAATTCATCTTGTGATGATGAAATTTAAAGATAATAATAGGAATCAGAGGTTTAATTCCTTAAATATTTTATGAAAATATTAAAATATTTCAAATAATCCTTTAGCAAAGAAAAAGTTATTAATGAAGAGGAAAGTAGTGATGAGTAGTCATTAAAATAGTTCTAATTGATAATAGATCAAATGGTTTATTTAAAGGAAAATATGATTCTTTAAGAGGATAAAATGACCTTAAAATTAAAACTTATTTAATAAAAACATATATTGATACTCTAAATGTTTATTAGATTATCAAAAATGAAGTGGAGTTAGTGAGTAATATGAATTATCTCAATGCAATCCGTGAATTGAAAGACAAGATGTTTGAAATAATTACATCAAATTCTCTTTCCAAGAATGAGGAAGTGAGGGATCTTGGGGACAAAATCCATGAATATTAAATTCCTTCAATAAATTTTAGTTTGAGTTTAAAAATTATGTCCAAGATATTAGTGAATCAGATAAGTCAATGTAAAGGGTATTGGATGCCAATAATAAGAAGATATATTTTCCTATGATACCATGAATTATTATATTTTACACTCAATATTTTATTAAAATAATTGTAATAAATTAAAATAATGGGAATAAGTTATTAACTTTACCAAAGAAATATATTTCACCCATTATTACTTCAAGAAAGTTTTATGAAAAATCATAAAAAACAATGAGGTGTGGTTAAAAGAAAGTTGTTTATGATAAGCCTTATGGAAAATCTAATGTAGATAATAATTTTCCTAATCATGATGATGTTTTAATAATGTTTTGAGTTTTTTATATAAAAAATAATACACAATCATATTTTAGGAAAATTATTCTTAACCAAATAGAATTTTATTTAAAGGAATATGTTGGTGTTATGGAGTGTATAAACACAAATCATATGTGTGTTGGTCCAACATGTACCTACCTTGATCAAAATTTCTCCATAAATTTATGGGAGACAATTAAAATATAATAGAGTCCATATAAGGTATCATCTAAAAGAAAATGTGAAATTATATAATTCTTTTGACTCTCTTAAGAATACTTTTAGGAGGTGTAATGAACCCAGACACACCGCCAATAAGTGTATCTCTTTACTAATAGGGTAACTGAAGAAAAATTAAAACTCTAAATTAGTCTAGATTAATAGTGATTAGGATAAATCTATGGTGGTTTAAGTGGATTGAAAAGATGAAAAGGAAAAAATGATTTGATCTTGGATATTGGTTTCTCATCGAATATGATCAAAAAAAATCTCAAGAGAGATATCCATAGATATAGTGGAGGAGATATTACTTTCAAAAATATAGTTTATTTATATTTTTATTACATTTAATGCATCAAAATTATTAAAAATAAGTTTGAATCAAATGATGTTATCATTTTCAATGTGTTGAGGCATAATCTCTTGAGTGTTTCTAAACATTGTGACAATTGGAATAAGTTAATTTTCTAGAATAATGGGTGTGTAAATATATGGATAAAGGTTGATACAATCATTATATAGGGATAAAAAACAAGTATAATTTATACCAAATTTTCAATAATAAAAACACTTCTTGTATGAGTGTCAAAGAAGGGAATGAGATTTTGCATAAAATACTTGGACATTTGGGTTAAAATAATATTGAAAAAAAATCAAATATAAATCCATGATAAATATACCAAAGATGAATCATGATAACAGAAACACTTTATTCGTTTAAAAAAGGTAAGATAGTGAAAAATATACAAAATTTTATTAAAATAAAAAAAACACCACTTGAATTGATACAATTTGATGTGTGTGGCTCGATAAGCTTGAAATTAATCAATGAAAATAAGTACTTCATTACTTTTATTGATTTAATTTAATCATATTATATTTTTATATTTTATATCAACTGAATAAAAATATCTTGATAGGTTAAATAATTTTTAAGGATTTTTTGAAAATCAAATGGGATGTTTTATCATAAGGTTTTGGTTAAACAATGGATTTGAATGCAAAAATGGAGACATTAATCCATATCTTAAGAAGCATATGATAAGGCATGAATATATTTCTCTAGTCACACTCCAAAAAAAATAGATTAATGAAAAGTAAAAAACTAAATATTTTTGGATATAGATACAATAATGTTATTTAAGCATAGAGATTTAAAATATTTTTGGAGAAAAGATATAACATCAGTTGTATGCATTCTCAATCAGTGCTTATTTCAACCAAATTAGGTCAATGTGCCTTATGATATGTGGTTTAGGAAGAATACATACTTAAATATTATAAAAATATTCATCATCTCTTGTTATATCAAAATTTAAGGAAGATATTTGGGAAATTTTATAAGTGATCTGATGAAAAAAATTTCAAAGATATACACCTAGTAGAAGAAGTTACCAATGATACAACAAAAGTTTTAATAAAATTTTTAAAATTTTTGATATTATAATCTTGGAGGATCATGGTATATAAAGAACACCATTTCTTATTAATGATGATATTTATGAAACTTGAGTAAATCATTTTAAAATCATGGGAATAGATTTGATTAAGTAGTTAGTTTTAAAATCCCCATGATTATTTTTAAGTTTCCATTCATGAATAATTCTCATATAATTTAGGATATAAGTTCTAAAGACTTAGAAAACATGTGTATTCTGAAAAAAAATACTATAATATAGTGGTAAGGGTGTTTGAACATGAATAATTATAAGTAATTCCAATCATGAAAGATTTCTTTAATAGATTAAACAAACAAAATTAATGAACCTTTACAATATAAAAAATGGATCACAATGATGGAAAGAGATTTTGGTAAAATAGAAAAGAATTAAACATGGTAATTAGTGTCACATCCCAAAGATAAAAATTCCAGAGGGATGAAATAGTTTTTTTTAGATAAGATCAATGATAAAGGATAAATACCATGTAATAAATCTCATTTAATTTATAAAGGTTACTCTCAAATTG
This sequence comes from Viscum album, assembly GCA_963277665.1. Classification (NCBI taxonomy): domain Eukaryota; kingdom Viridiplantae; phylum Streptophyta; class Magnoliopsida; order Santalales; family Viscaceae; genus Viscum; species Viscum album. The sequence goes on along the minus strand of OY728133.1, from coordinate 478,984,010 downwards.
AGGTTATAGACTATGATGAAAAATTGTTTTCCAGTCACAAGATATGTATTGATTTATATTTCTATTTTGATATGTGATTAAATAGATTTAAATGTTTTTAAATGGATTTAAAGTAATTTTTTTACAATTTATAACTCAAGAAAGGTGTTTAAGTTGAACAACATAAAGTATCTATCCTTAATGATGATGGTTCATGAGTTCAAAATCAGTATAAATATTTATATAGTCTTAAACAAGTACCATAAGAATGGTATTCTAAACTAGATTATAGGTTTATTAGAATGAATTTAGATAAACGTAAGATGGCTAGAAATATTTATGTCAATGGATATGATAGAAAATCATTCATTATAATTATGAATATCAAGGACATAATTTTTACCAAGAATAAAGTAAAAACTTTTGAGTTGTTTTTCTAAAATATATTTTTACAATTTTTTTTATTTAGGAGATGAAATTATTTTTGAATTTAAAATTCATAAACACATCATATTTAATTTTTCACTAACAATAAAAATATATTCATGGGTTATTAAATGGTTTATAAAAGAATAATAAAGAGTGGTATCAACTTCTATAGAACTTAGGAATAAATTTTACTTGGATGAAGAAGGAAGGAGTGTATATTAATAGGAGTTTAAAAGGCTTGTTGAAATCTTACTCTACTTGATAGTGTTTAAACTATATATTGTTATTTTTTTTACTCTTCTCACTCAATTTCAAATTAATCCTAAGGATTCATATATTATGTTTAAAAATGGATATTATAATACATTAAATGAAATATAAACTTTAAATTGAGTTATGACTATGGATCATATTTATAACTTCATTGTACTTTTTATATTGATTGTACAGGTGAGGTTAGAGATTGAAATTAAAATTTTGGAGGAGAATTCATTATTAGAGTAAGGTGTGTTTCTTGAAACTCCAAGAATAAAAATTAAGTCACATTAATAAAATTTAAAGATGATTATGTTGTGTCATTGAAAGACACAACTCAAATGACGTGGATAAAGTAACAATATAAAGACATGATGTTAAAAATTTTATACTCATTGATGATTTAGTGTGAGTAATTTTTAAAATAATCTAGTGAAAATTTCTAGGTCAATTTATATTGATATCAATAACCAATTCATCAAGGAGAAGGTATAACATAGAGTGATTACCTTGGCATATGTTTTAAAAAAATGATCAAGTAGTGGATATCTTGAAAATAAATTATGATTATCCAATAAAAACACATATTTTAATTACATTTTAATGGTATTAAATGTTCATTTTTGATCTTATGGTCCTGAGTTAGTGGATTTTTATTTTGAACATTCATTCTCATCATTTGTGCACTTCATGCCTAATGTACACCAATTTAGGCCCAATGAGTCATCTGATTATAAAGAATGTAATTATCCATATTTTAATTTTATATTTTTTTAAATGTATCTTCACTTAAATTTAAACATTTTTCATTCAGGGATCAATGGATGATTCATAAAGGATGATGGTGATATTTGGCGATGAAAAGAAACAATTCCGGAGAAGGTGGATTGGACACCATCCCACTGATGAGAATTTGGGGCCCACAATACAGGCCCAATTAAGCCCAAATTTCGTATACTAATAGAAGACATGTAGAGGAACAAATAATTCTTCAGGATCCGATGCTAATTCTGATTCAATTATGGTTATTTAAGTATCCCAAGTTAGAGATAAAATTATGGGCTAGATTCTGCGGCCCAGAAAAACATCCCACTAATATGATCATATCTCGGAATCCACGACTCCAAATGGGTCCAACTTTTACATAAGGTTAGAAGACCTCAGAGGATCCATTTAAATTTTCTATGTCCCACTCTGATTCGGCCATCTAGAAGGTCTTCCAAGTGCTTCTGTTTGGTAAAGGAAAGCTGGATGCCACCTCGGGTCAAGGGTGGAAAAATCAACTCTTTCTTACTTTACACCCATCTATGGCCTACCAAAATTAATTGAGGAGACTTTTACTGTTGTAGGATCGACCCAAGGGCTCAAAATTTGTTATTTAAGGCAGTGTTGTTGGAGGATTTGAGGATCTTTGATGCTTTGTTCAATTGTAATGTTATGTTGTGATTTTGTTGTCTCAAATTTGTCTTTCACATGTAAGTTGTTCAATTCACTTTAGTTTCTTAATAAAATTTCTTATTATACTCTTATTCTATTGTTATCCATATAACTTTGATACTGTTGGATCAAGGTGTGAATTTATTCACACCAAACCTTGTGAAATTATCACACAACGGTGGAGTGATTGTTATTTTATTGTGTTTTTTTTACTTCTCCATTTCTTCCCTCATGAGTCTACTTTCCGCTTCCATTGAAACCATAGAATCAATGGAGGTCTAACCCACTTATGGGTGTATCCAAGGGAGTATCAAGGGGATGTATTTGATGTTATTTATCACCCCATTAATGTATAATCACTTCTTTAATTTAGATTTTTATTTGATGATTTTTAAACTCCATCATCCTTGTTGAATTTAAGGCCACACACTTCATGTGCTAATACGAACCTTTACCTTGAAGTGCTAAAAACTTTGATCCTTCAAGTGTATAGGTGATTAGTATTAAAAGGTTTAGGTATTAAACTAGTAATTTATGATGTTTTTTTGTCTTCTTAAATGAATCCATCTCAAATATAAGAAATTGAAATCATTGAAAAGGAAATACGTCCAATACACCCCGAGCGATAACCTAGGATCAACTCATTATTTTAAATTGAATTAACTTAAATATGTTATATATATTCTAAACCCATCTAAAATAAATCTCAGTTGGCCACTTCATAGCCTAAAACAATCCATAGAATGTACATGTCTATAGGTTTCTTCTTAGGTCTCTGAGGATTCGATAACCCAAGCTAAACTATAAGGACCGTTCTACCTTCATCTCTTGGGTAAATTTGAGCGAGAATCAAATTTTGGAACCTTTTCCAGGGACCCAAGTAAGTCATCTAAAAACCCATTCTATTATCCCCCATTTCTTCTTTTCTCATCCAAATTCTCTTATCTTGACCCTTTCTTGTTTTTTTTTCTTTTGGTGCATGTCTGCTTACACCCACGATCAATCAAACCGTCTAGTTAGGGTGGATAGTCCTGGGGTTGGGGAGTCAAGTTCACCGAGGGAACTTTTTCCATTAGATCCTAATATTCCTAAAACCCTTGAGTCAAAAATTGATCCCATTTCAATTGAAGGTCTTCAAAGAAACCAACTCATAAACCTGGGTTGAAACCAAAATGGAAACCCAAATGAGGCAGCCCCAAACATGGGGAATGCAATTGATCAAACCATGAATGACTACCTCACACCTTTTGGGACGAATGCCCCCTCATGAATTAGACACAATTCCCTAGGAGATGCCAATTACATATTTAAACCCCATGTCCTAAACCACCTTCCCACATTCCATGGAATGGAGTCTGAGATGTCATACCTTCACATTAAGTAGTTCAATGACATTGTAGAAACCATGTGTCCCCCACATCAACTAGAATCAGCTAAGATGAGGCTATTTTCTTTTTCTTTAAAGGATTGAGCTAAAAATTGGCTAAAAAATTTGAGACCATCATAAATAAACTCTTGGTACCAAATACAAAGAGAATTCTACAAAAAAATACTTTCCCCACCACAAAACAATCGCACTTAAAAAGAGTATCCAAAACTTTTTTGAAAAAGAGGGAGAGTCGTTCTATGAAACATGGGAGTGGTTCAAGGAAACTCTAAACATAGTTCCACACCATGGTTTTTCTATACCTGAACAAGTGAGAATTTTCTATGAAGGGTTGGGTTTGGGGAACAAACAATTCATTGACATGATGTGTAATGGTACCTTTAAAAACAAAGCCCCAAATGATGCTTACGAGTATCTAGAAAGCCTTTCTGAACAAAACCAAACATGGGGAACTTCACCTTATTCTGAAAATCCACAAAGAAATACTAGAATTCATACACTTAGAGAAGAGGAAAGCCTTAGGGCTAAACTCACAGCACTCTCTAGGAAGGTTGAAGATATAGACCTTAGGAAAGTCCATGAAATCCAAACTGTTGACCCTGTTTGCACAATTTGTGACAAACATGACCATAAGACAGAAAACTGCCCAACCATTCCATCCATCAAAGATGTTCTTTTAGGAGGGCCCCCAGCAAAAGTAAATGCTTTGAACTTTCAAAAACCTCAATACCAAAACAACTTCAACCCAAGGTATAATGACCACCCAGGCTTCCACTGGAAAGATAACCAACAACCTAGCCAACCACAGGGACAAAATCTGTACCCCCCATCAGAACTACCAAACCCATAACCATTTCCAAACTCAACCTATACAATACCAACAGCCACCAGTCCATTTTCAGCAAACCATCCCACATCCAAAATATCCCCCCAGGATAAACCAATATTCTCAAGCACCAACCCAAACTGTTCCACAAATCCTACTAGAACAATTGTGAAAACAAATGGAGAGGATGAACTCAGAAGTATATTCCCTAAAACAAGAACTTCAAACCATAAAAACTTGACAGGGACCATTCCTCCTAAGTTGAAAGACCCGGGTTTCCCTTATATCAATGTTGAAATAGGAGAGAGAAAAGTTGTCAAGGCCTTGTGTGACCTAGGTGCTAGTGTCAATCTCATTCCCTATGTTTTGTACTGCCAGTTAGGCCTAGAAGAGCTCCAACCCACATCTGTCACACTTCAACTTGATGATCGTAGCATTAGGGTTCCAAAGGGTATTTTAAAGGACGTTCTGGTAAAGGTTGAAAACTTCATCTACCCTACCGACTTCATTGTCCTTGACAACCATCCAAACATAGAAAATAAGGAACAAACCCCAATCATCCTTGGTCGTCCTTTCCTTGCAACAATCAACTCTGTTATCCGAGTCCAAAATAGGAACATGACCATCACCTTTGGGAACATGAGTCTAGACTTGAACATCTATAATGCAAGCTCACAAATAGGGGATGATGAGGACATTCATGAAGTAAACATGATAGGAAGTATTGATAATGAATCCATAGACCATCAAGGAATATTTGATGAATGTTTAAGTTAGGATGAGATTGATTTCCTTTGCTCACATGAAGGAAGTTTATCTCCTTGGCTTGAATCATTTTCAAATTGCTCTTATGATGAAGTATTAGGTCCAAAAATCAGTGAAACCTTTTAAACTTCCGTCCCTAAATCTGATCAAACCAATCTTGTAGCTGAAACTTATATATGTGGTGAATCAATCCTATCTGAAACTCTAAAAAAATAAATTTATATTGATCCAGTGTCCCAATATTCTACTAAAATTCTGAATCAACCTGATCTTGAATTGAAGGAACTTCCCACTACACTCAAATATGCTTTCCTAGGGGACAATCAAACACATCCTATTGTCATTTCTTCTTCTCTTGAAGCCAATCATGAGAGGATTCTTCTAGATGTCCTTAGGAAATATAAGAAAGCCATTGGTTGGACCCTGTCTGATATTCTTGGGATTAGCCCACTTATCAGGACTTATAGGATAGTTCTAGAATCTTATTTAAATCCATGTTGTCAATATCAACACTGACTCAATCCTAATATCATGGAGGTAGTAAGGAAGAAACTTCTAAAATTTTTAAAAGCTGGTATCATCTATCCCATAGCTAAGAGTGAGTGGGTGATCCCAATCCAAGTGGTTCCAAAAAAGGCTATAATCACAGTGATAACCAATGTGGATGGAGAGATTCTTCCAACAAGGGTGAGTAGTGGATGGAGGGTCCGCATCGACTATAGGAAGCTAAACTCATTCACCAAGAAGGACCATTTCCCCTTACCATTCATTAACCAAGTCCTTGAGAGAGTGGCGGGTCATTCCTTCTACTATTTCTTATATGGGTAATCGGGGTACAATCAAATTGAGGTCTCCCTAGAGGATCAAGGGAAGACTACATTCACATGTCCATTCGGTACCTTTGCCTTCAAACACATGACCTTTGGTTTATGCAATGCTCCTGGAACCTTCGAGCGGTGCATGATGGGAATCTTCTTAGACATGGTAGGGTATTTTCTAGAGGTCTTCATGGATGACTTCTCTGTGTTTGGGGATACTTTTGAGGGATGTCTACGGAATGTAGAGGGAGTCTTGTCAAGATTTGAAGAAAAAAGTCTGGTCTTAAACTGGGAAAAATTCCATTTCATGGTTAAAGAGGGACTAGTTCTAGTTCATCTGGTCTCAGGTAGGGGGATTGAAGTTGATAAAGCCAAGTTTGACATCATTCGTCACCTTCCATCACCCAAAACTGTCAAGGAAGTGAGGTCTTTCTTAGGACATGCTGGTTTCTATAGAAGATTCATCAAGGAATTTAGTTCAATCTCCCATCCCCTTTGCGCTCTGCTAGTAAAGGATGCTCCATTTGTTTGGACAGAAAGTTGTGAGGATTCATTATTAACCCTCAAATACTCCCTCACCTCTCCCCCCCATCATGAAATATCCAAATTAGAACCTTCCTTTCGAACTTATGTGTGATGCCAGTGACTTTGCTATAGGATCTGTGTTAGGAAAACATTGTGATAAAAAAAATTATGTCATTGCTTATGCAAGGAAATCCTTAAATGATTCCCAAATAAACTACACCACCACTGAAAATGAGTTACTTTATATTGTGTTTGACTTATAGAAGTTTAGTTCCTACCTCTTAGGATCCCCCATCATTGTGTTCACTGACCATTCTGCACTAAAATACCTCTTCCAAAAACAAGATGCTAAGGCTAGACTGATTAGGTGGGTCCTTCTCTTGCAAGAATTTGACCTCACAATCAAGGATGAAAAGGGATTTGAAAATATTGTAGCTGATAACCTCTCTAAGATGGAATTCAAAGACAACTCAAATCACATTTCAGTGTCTGATTCATTTCCTGATTAACACCTATACTCTATGAGTGATTGTCCTTGGTATACTGACATAGCCAATTTCTTAGTTACAGGAGTAGTTCCAAATTCCTAGGGACACAAGCTCGAAGGAAGTTTCTTTCTGATGTCAAACACTATGTGTTTGATGATCCTTACCTATTAAAGTTCTTTCCTGATCAAATCATTAGGAGATGTGTTCCTGAGTCTGAGAAAGAGTCCATTCTAAGATTATGTCATGCAGAGGCATGTGGAGGCCACTTTTCCACAAAGAAAACCACTGCAAAGGTCTTCCAAAGTGGTTTCTACTGGCCTAACCTCACTAAGGATTCCTACCAACTCTGCCAAAGTTGTCCTCAATGTCAAAAACTAGGATCCATTACCAAAAGGAATCAAATGACCCTCACTCCCATTCTGGTCATTGAAATCTTTGATTATTGGGGAATTGATTTCATGGGACCCTTCCCAAACTCTAGGGGATACCTTTATATCCTTTTAGTTGTTGATTATGTCTCAAAATGGGTTGAAGCCATTCCCACCAAGTCTAATGACCATCATGTTGTGATCCGATTTCTGAAAGAGCATATATTTTCTCGATTTGGAATTCCTAGGGCTATAATCAGTGATCAAGGAACCCATTTCTACAATCACCCATTATCTTCACTCATGTATAAGTATGGTATTTCTCATAAAGTTTCCACTGCATACCATCCTCAAACCAATGGTCAAGATGAGTTAGAAAATAGGGAGATTAAGAAAATTCTTGAAAAAACTGTCAACCCCTCTAGGAAAGATTGGTCTGAGAAACTCTTAGATGCTCTTTGGGTATATCGTACAGCATTCAAAACCATCCTGGGAATGTCACCATATAGGCTGGTTTATAGAAAATCATGCCATTTACCTGTTGAAATTGAGCATAAAGCATTTTGGGCAATCAAAAAAATGAATTTCGACATTTCTTTTGCCGAATAAAAGAGGAAATTAGATCTTAATGAACTTGAGGAACTTAGGATAGAGGTTTATAAAAATTCAAGGATAAATAAATCTAGAGTTCAAGCCTACCAATCTAGGAATATCAAGGTTAAACATTTTGAACCGGGAAAATTTGTGCACTTGTATAGTTCAAAACATCATTTACACCTGAGAAAGTTAAGGTCTAGATGGTCTGGTCCATACATAGTACATAAGGTGTACCCCCATGGGGTAGTAGAGATTCAAGATCCCACAAGTGGTTACATTTTCAATGTCAATGGTCAAAGGTTAAAACCATTCATTGAATCATTCAATAAACAGGAAATCGAGGTGGAGTTAACTAAGCCAACCTATGAACCAGAAAAAAAAAATTGATAGATTTAGGATCCATGTCGGGCTAACGACGTTAAACAAAGCGTTGCATGAAAGGCATCCCATGGTTTTAATGTTTTCAATCTTTTTGGAATAATTTTTTTTATTAATCATTTTGGTATTTAAAAAAAATAGACTGTTGATCTGTTCTTTATTATTAGTATGGATGGGTATGAAAGGGGAGCATCATATTCATTCGTGTCACGTGGTGTGATCCCTGAGTACTAACTTACCCAGAAATTAAAAGTAAGACAATGTATCATCATTTGATTTCAAAAAAAACTGGAAAACCATAAAAATCATGAGACTTGGTATTAAATAAATTGTTGTGTTGTTTGTTTGGTTTGGTTTGTTCTTTTTTTTATGGTTTAGGGACTATTTTTTGGTGATACATATTCAATCAAGGAGGTGCCTAAATCTCCCATGAGACCAAAGAGTGATTTGGTAGCACCACAATCATCATTATGAATCCACCCGGTGAACTTGTTCTATACCCTTTCCAACTCATCCCCCCCCCCACCCACTTCTCCTCTATTTTCTTTTTACAAAACTAGGGACAGTTTTATTCTAAGTTGGGGGGTGTGGAAACAAAATATTTTTTAAAAAAACAATGATAAAAAAAGTAAAGTAAAATTCCTTTATCATTCATATAATAACATCTTTTCTCACATTAAAAATACATAGCAAATAATTTTTATTTCCTTGACTCTTAATTTAATTCATGATTAAGTTTAAAAGCATTGATTTTGGATGTTTGGTTGTCCAATGAAAATTTTCATCATTTTTATTTTCATCCATTAAATCAAAAATGACACAATGCACGTCCACTAGACTGTGGGGTACTAATTTGAATTTTTGTGGTCCCATAATAAATAGCATAGGCTGGTTTAATTTTTATGAATAATATGAGTATTCAAATAAAATAAAATAAAAATTTGCGTGTAGAGGAATGGATTGATAAAATGCGAGCCTTTAGAAACTTGGGGATCGTGACTCCAGAGTTGTCTAGCCCTGAGTTTTTCACTCTATATCTATTTATGGAAATATGAATTTGTTTTTGATTAAGTTAACTCAAGATGATGCCCGAGTATGTAGGCTTCACTTGGTGCCCTAAGGCCTTCGAGTCTGGGAGTCATCGACAAAGTCTTGCTACATGGGTTAATTTGATTAACTACAATCTCAATTACTATGCCAATATTGAAAAAAAAGTAATGAAGAATACTAATATTATTATTAAATGTGATTCCACCTAGAGCTTCACTTATTTCCCCCTTGAATGAAAATGAACCCCCATATCTATTGTGATTCACAACACATCATTACACCTAATTGAGTTAGATGGAGTATGATGATGGATTTGATCAAAGGAATGGGCTTAGTATTGGGATATTCTTTTAAATTTATCTTGTTTTAAATTATTTTGATAGGTTATAAAGATATATTTGTGTGTAGTTTACATTGTGAGCATTGTTTGTTATAATGTGTTTGAAGAAAGGAATTCAAATAAAATCGTTGAATTATTTGCTCGGGACTAGAAAATCTCAATTTGGGGGTGTGATTATCCAATAAAAACACATATTTTAATTAAATTTTAATGGTATTAAATATTCATTTTTGATATTATGGTCCTGAGTTAGTGGATTTTGATTTTGAACATCCATTCTCATCATTTGTGCACTTCATGCCTAATGTACACCAATTTAGGCCCAATGAGTCATCTGAATAAAATGAATGTAATTATCCATATTTTAATTTGATATTTTTTGAAATGGATCTTCACTTAAATTTAAACATTTTTCTTTCATGGATCAATGGATGATTCATAAATTATGATGGTGATATTTGGCGATGAAAAGAAACAATTCTGGAGAAGGCATATTGGACACCATCCCACTGATAAGAATTTGTGGCCCACAATACAGGCCCAATGAAGACCACATTTTTTAGGATACTATAAGACATATATACTAAAAAATAATTCTTCATGAGATAGTGCTAATTCTTCCTCCATTATGGTTCTTTAAGCAGTCCAAGTTAGAGATAAAATTCTGGGCCAGATTCTGTGGCCCAGAAAAACAGCCCACTAATATGATCATATCTCGGAATCCACAACTCAAAATGGGCCCAAATTTTCCAGTAGGTTATAATAAATCATAGGATACATTTTTTTTTTCTATGTCCCACTATTATTCGGCCATATAGAAGGTCTTCCAAGCGCTTCTATTCGGTGAAGGAAAGTTGGCTGCCACCTCGGGTCAAGGGTGGAAAAATCAACTCTCCCTTACTTTCCACCAACCTATGGCCTACCAAAATTAATTGAGGATAATTGTACTATTGGATGATCGACCCAAGGGATCAAAAATACCTATTTATGGTAGTGGTGTTGGAGGATTTAAGGATCTTTGATGCTTTGTTCAATTGTAATGTTATGTTGTGATTTTGTCGTCTCAAGTTTGTCTTTCACATGTAAGTTGTTCAACTCACTTTAGTTTCTTAATAAAATTTCTTCTTCTCCTCTTTTTCGGTTGTTCTCAATATCACTTTGATACCATTGGATCAAGGTGTGAATTTATTCACACCAAACCTTTTGAAATTATCACACAATGGTGGAGTGATTGTTATTTTATTGTGTTCTTTTTTACTTCTATATTTCTTCCCTCATGAGTCTACTTTCTGCTTCCATTGAAACCATAGAATCAATTGAGGGATAACCCACTTATGGGTTGATCTAATGGAGTAGAAAGGGTCTGAATTGTATGTTATTTATCACCCCATTAATGTATAATCACTTCTTTAATTGAGATTTTTATTTGATGATTTTTAAACTGCATCGTCCGTGTTGAATTTAAGGCCACACACTTCATGTGCTAATACGAACCTTTACCTTGAAGTGCTAGAAACTTTGATCCTTAAAGTGTATAGGTGATTAGTATTAAAATGGGTAGGTATTAAACCAGTAATTGATGATGTTTTTTATCTTCTTAAATGAATCCATCTCAAATATAAGAAATTGAAATCATTGAAAAGGAAATACGTCCAATCCACCCCGAGCGATAACCTAGGATCAACTCATTATTTTAAATTGAATTCACTTAAATATGTTAGATATCTTCTAAACCCATCTAAAATAAATCTAATTTGGCCACTTCATAGCTAAAAACAATCCATAGAATGTACGTGTCTATAGGTTTCTTCTTAGGTCTCTGAGGATTCGATAACCCAAGCTAAACTACAAGGACCGCTCTACCTTCATCTCTTGGGTAAATTTGAGTGAGAATCAATTTAACAAAGGATGTATTATCAAATTTAAATTTTTATTGGGATTTAATTATCTTATAAAATCTAATTAATTTATTTGTATTATCATACCTATTTTATTCAATTTAATTTTTCTAAAAATGTATGGAATATTTTTGAAGTTCTTCTTGAAAATAGATAGACTCTTTTCAATTGGGTGGTTGATGAAGATAGAGAAAAAAGTGTTATTTTTTCATTATAGGGGGAGAAATTAGGTATTAGTTTCAAGAGTTTAAAGAGGATATCACATTGTTTTTATCATGTTTCTAATAAATACAATAGGGATATAGAAGATCCTTCAGATATGGATGATTTTGAATATCCCTCATGAATTGACTCAATTAAGGGGGGTTAAGAAGGCATCAATTGAGAATTCATCAATATAGTATCAATATTTACACAAATTTATGGAGAAATCTCAAAAGAATCATTCCATATAATGGTTTGGTATTTAGATAACTCTCAAATTTGGTATATTGATAATTAGTTTCATTAGATAATTCATTCATGAGTTTTTATGATGGTTCCATGTTGTATTTTTTGTTAATATGCTTATAGATGAGTTAGAGATTGATTAAACCTATATTGATGCAAAGTAATGATTTTTTTTAAGGATTGAAAAATAATTCCATGATATATACTAGTTTAACCATGATTATTTCTTGGGGTATTATAGCTTTGATTATACACAGACATCATGTCACAACATTAGGTCATGATTGGTATATAAAAATAGAGTTGAGGAGGTGTATAGAACTATCTATTATAGGTAGTTTATTGCGTATTTATTTGAAGGGGTGTATATTAATAGTAAATGTCACATTTTAATTCATAAGTTGTATGATTTTTATATCACTACTGAAATTTTTATTCGTAGGGTCGTGATAAAAGATTACTCACCACACTGTAATATTTTAGAATGAGATTTTAGGGAAAATTATAGATCAGAGATACTATGTCATGATATTTATTATCACATAATAATGAAATAAAACCATATGAAAAAATATATTAGATCTTATTGAAAATTTTTGGGAGTTTAAAATTGGATTGGATCCATAATTTTTGGATCTGAGGTTGACCAATAGATTACACCTTAACAGATACTATCACCCCATGATTTTTGAAAGGTCTTTAAAAAGTGTAGATTCTATTATAGAATTGTAATAAAACATGGTTATAACTAATGAATATTCTATACATTATTATTGCTATATTTTTAGTCAATTTTTAGTAAAATAATGAAGGTTCACACTTGATCCAAACTTGAAGACACTTTATAGGGACTACAAAAAGATTGGTTGAATTTTTAGGATTTTTTTAATTATTCATGTACTTGGAGTTCAAACCCATATTCATGATAATTTCCCAAATTCCATATGAATAATTAGATATGTAAATTATCATTGGTATTTAAATATTTTAACACAAATGATTTTCTAATTAATAAAAAATAGTGAGTTAACCTTATAAAAAATATCTTTTGTTATGTGTTTTCTTATCATTTTTTATCACTCATCATCACCAACTAGTCTAAACAATTTATACTATTATTTATCTAATATAGGAATAATTTTTTATAATAGTTGTTTTTGGTGAGAACTAATTACCCCCTCCCCCCTTGTGGTCATGCATCCTTAACTTAGACCTTTTAGTATGTCGACTACATAATGGTAAAGCATGATCCATAATGGATGAGTTTGTGTGTCGGTGCCCAAAAAATCATGCAATGTCGTTATAGGATATGAATTATATGTGTTGAGTGTTTAATTTAAGGGTATTATTTTTACCATTTTTGGAATGGTATGTCACTTCATGGGTCACCCTTATCTATGTGTACATATGGGATCCAGTGATTATCACTATATATGACCAGAGGCTATCGAATCCTCCCACTCCTCCTATTCTTTTTTCTTCACCATAGTGATTCTTCATCATTTAAGGTTGATTCTTTACAGTAAGTTTCATAAGACTACATCCTCTACTCTTCTTCTCCATTATATTCTATTTTATTTTCCAATAATATTAAAAGAAATTTGGGGGGTTTTATTTTACAACTTTTATATAGGTTTTACTTGTTTTAGGGCATGTGTTGGTCTTCTAAGTTTGTGTACCCTTCTCTGATGGTGGAATAACACCTCTTGTCAATGGATTTATCAGTTTATGGTAGGTATCTCTTTAAACTTATTTTTTTAAGAAATTTTTGGTGTATATTATTTAAAATTTTGTTTTCCTTGATATAAAATACATATAATATGTCTATAATATTTTTTTGATAATTTTTCCTCGTTTTAACTAAAATATCACTTGACATAGGGATGTTTTCCATGTTCAATGTATGAAAATTATGTTCTTTCATCATTATGCACTCTAGGTATTTGATAAAATTCCAAGATTGGTTTTCATAATAAATAATAAAATTATTTCCATCAAAAAATTTCTTATGACTCATAAGTATCATGTAATTTGTGTTTTGGAATTTTTGGTTGAGTTTCAAAAAATACCTTTTTTATATTATTTTCTATACTATAAGGTCATTATATTTGGATTGGTGTGATTTATTATGAATTATCCTATATGGTATTTTTATTTAATTAATTTTTTGTAACTATAAAGTCCCATTTAGAAAACATTATAATATTTTTCATGTTATGTTTCCACCATTGATGGGAAACCCCATTTTATTTTGGTTTATATGAATATAGAATGGTGTAATGTGAATCATAGAGATTGATTATAATTATGGAATGGGATAATTACTTGAAGGGTGTATAGAGTTGAGTCTTGAGATTATGATTTTATTATTATGGAAGTATTTTTATATATGTACTTGATTAATCACCTTAATTTGATATATCATAGGAAACCTAGGGTAGATATGTGGGAGTTAGATTGACTGTTACTACAGTATTTAAGTTTACACACTGGGCAATTCCCCCTTAGTATATACTAATTTATTTGGCTAGGGGTTTTTCATTATTAAGGGAGACTGGTAGAGATAAAACTAAATGAAATCTTAGTTGATATCATTGACTATCCATGTGATTATTTCCATTGAGGTTGGTCTAGGAATGTCCCCTTATTTCATGAGTGTTGTACCATGATGGTTATTATATCTTATTTGTGTATTTCCATTATATTTGAGTTTTTTATATTGGTTTAAATTATTTATGCTACATTATAATACTTTTAATGATTATATTAGTTATTTTTCACCATTATTCTTTTTTATTATTTTCCATGGTTTAGTAATACTTCTTATTGTTTATATTTAGTTAATGCTTGTGGTTACTAAAGTTTCCATATCATTTGAAAACTATATGTTTTATAGTTCAAGTATTTGAGATAACTAAATCATTGTTTCATGGTTTTTTTTTTGAATGTGTATATCTTATAAAAGATGTTTCAAATACCAAAGTAAATTTATGGTCTCAAAATTCAAATAAGACCTTTTATAATAAAATATGTTGAAGTATAATGGTTTTTTAAATAAGGTTCTCCTCATTTATATTCAACGTTTTAAATCATGAATTTTTATTATACCTTATTATAATAAGAAATAAATTAGTTTTAAAAAGTAAAAATGACTAATAATTTTTTTATTGGTTTTATAAAACAAAAAAAATATGCTTTGATATATATGGTGTTTCAAACTAGTATCACATGGAATTATTTTTAAAAGTAAATATAAAGCGTATTTGGTGGAATCTTATAGGGGAAATATAATCTCACACCCTACATACACAATATGTGTGTATGTAGCCTTGTTACCCTCTTATGTAGGTGTTATAAGGTTCATTTATCTAAGGAAGGTATGGGATGTTGGTTCAGTAATGTAATAAGTGGAAAGAAATAAGTATATTACTAAGCACATGGGTATGGATATTTCTTTTCAATTTTTTTACATCTAGGTCTTATATTTTGGTTACTATATGTATATTAGACCTCCTTAACCCTCTTATTTTGATTTATTGTATTTATTTTTTATCTTGGGATGGTTTATTCAAAGGTGTTATATTATAGTAATGTTCATCTCTCGTGGATTGATTCATTTATTCTATACCTTTTTGGTTTAGCTCTATATTTAGTTATTTTAAATTTGAAAAATTACTTATTTATTGTGTGTGACATGCCAACCTCTATAATGGTCATGAAGAACTTTTGGGTGAATTTCTTATTTAGTTATGTATTTTTTTTAAACATTCCCAAGTTGAGTGATTTTAGTTCCCCAATGATTATTTATATCATTTGGTGATCAAGAATATACTTTAGTCCCTCTAGTTGGCAAGCTCTAATATCGGGTCAAGGTAGACTGGGTTGATTCATTAAAAACCAACTTAGAGACAACCCAATATTTACATTATGTTATATTATTTAGTGTTTTAAAATAATATTGGTTAGAGAACTTATCAATCTCCCATCTCAATAACCAGTCTCTTGAGTTCCAATGACAAAACCATCTACTATTTTATAGTGTTTAAATCCCCAAAGCATCCAAGGAGTGGTTGAATATAACCAACCACATTTTTTAATTTATTAACGCTCCTTAATATTTTTGTGTAAAGTTGATTACATATATATTGGATGAACTTGTGAGATAATTGGGGAATTTGGAAGTGTAGGATATGTCTCATAAAGTGATTTATTATGATGGATTTCAAATGTTATTTAGTCAATTCTTTTATACTTGCGATTTTCAAAAATATGAGAACTTTAAATTCATTAAATTATAAAAAAATAACCTCTCTATCATTTAGTATATTTCTTATTTCACTCTCATAGATTTTTTTTCACTCAAAGTAATGATGGGTGATTTTATTAAGGCCTTATGGTTTAAATTAATGGTTTAACCAAATATTTGATCTATGGTTGTGGTGTTTTTCATATATGCATATGTCAAGATGGGCCTCTGGGCCACCGGTTTGGTCCTCAGGTCCTGCAACGCTTTCGAGCCACCCAAGGCCTTCGGGCCAGTTTTCTCTCAAGACCTTCAGGCCACCTCAAGGTCTTCAGGACACCCCCAAGGCCTTTGGGCCACGTGAATTTGCAGATTTACCAGTGAGACTACAAGTAAAAAGGCACTAGATGAGGATTCAGAGTAGGCGCTTTCAGTATAATAGAGCTAACTGGAATTGGGATAATGATAGGGTATGGTATTTCCATCGGTACCAGGCATATGCAGCTCTACATAGGACAGCTATCTGATTAGTCATGTGAAGGTGGAGTGCTGATATCATGACATGTGCTGGGGAGGATCATTTTCAAGTTTTCTTGTATAGGTGATTTCCTCTAAGGCCTATGGGTCATGTAATTGTATCTAGGCCTTTGGACCTTGTAAGGGTTCCACCTCACCCCTTGAAATCTGGATTATCAAAATAAAAATAAAAAAAATGAAGTTCATCGAGCCATTCAGGAAAAGGAAAGTGGAATATGAATTTCAGAAAAGATAGACATGTTTTTATATGCATGTGGACCATATCTTATTATTTATTAGTTCTCGATTTGGGTATAAATGAAATAGGTAGATAGGTGAAATTTATTTGATATAGTATGTTGATATCTTAATTTTTTTTCTAGAATGATTCTTTGGAATTTATATTGAGAGAGAGTTGGAGTTTAATATTAATTTTCTTTCAAGGGATAGATTGATATCTCTTACTTATTATCAAATTATTCCAGTTCAAATTAGATATTCAAAATTTCAATTAGAGTAATTGGAGACTAAAATATTTATTAGACTAAAATATTTATTAGACTAATCACCCATTTTGGTTTACTCTAGTTCTCTTTGTAAATAAATTATATGGTAATTTATGCCTATGCACTGATTATCAGTGGTTTAAATAATTCATGATAGAAAATATAATTATCCTAGAAATGATGACTTGGTCAATCAATTTAAGTGTCCATAATGGCCTTCTAAAATTTTTTGGTAGTTTAACTATCATTATCTATGAGTGTAGAAGTAAGGTATTCACAAAAAAAATATTTTTAGAGATTTTATGGGTACTATAAATATTTGGTTATGTATTCTTTAAAAACAATCTTTCTATTTTTATAGAATTGATGAATCATACCTTTTATATATATCACAAGTTAATTTTTATGGTATTTTTTTAAAACAAATAAATATATTCACATTCACATATTAACCATGAGAAATATATAGAGGCTTCATTTAATAAATCTCAAGAACATCATATTTATGTAAATTTTTATAAGGGTATATTTTGGATTCAAGAAGTTAAGTTTACTGATCATGTATTTTAGAAATAGGTATATCAATCAATACTAAGAAGATATAAGTTATATTTTAATGGAAATCACAAAATAATGTTTTTTATGATCTTAATTTTCTTAGATCAAATAATTATTATAGATGCTTTGTTCATAAAGTTTTACACTTAGAATCATTTATTATGGTTTTTCTATAAATTTTATATAATTTTAATAGACTATTCAATGTAATAAATATTTTTAGGATCTCAATTTTAGAATAACACTGGTACCAATGATCATAAAACCTAATATAGGGGATAGATATTTCATATATTTTGATGCCTCATAGATAGGACTTGGGTGTTTCCTTATACAATGTGATCACATGGTAGTCTATAGGTCATGAAATCTGAGACCCCATGAAAATAATTATCATACATATGAAATTGGAATATCATCCCAGGTGAATGTATTAAAATCTTCTCATCACTACATTTTCAATGAAAAGTTTACAATATATATATCATAAAATCTTAAAGTATCTCTTTTCTCATAGTGATTTGAAATTAATACTCTATTAATAGATGAATTATATTCAAACCGTTGACCTTAAGTTACCTTGTACACTAGGAAAAGGGAATATAGTAGATGATGAACTAAGTTGTAAATATCATATTCAAATAGTTCAAAAAGTCAAGGACTAATGGAAACTCATTAGTATGTTATAAATAATACATTTTGATATTTTAAATATTTCTAGTCATGATATTTTTTCAAGCATTGTGGTCATCCCTACCTTAGGGATTTAGATTATATATTCTCAGTTATTTTTATAATAAATCACCATAATATATTCCCTAAATGGTGATAGACTTTAAATAGATGGGAAAAAGATACTAATTTCATGATAAATTTTCAAAACCATGTAAATTCTCATTTCTTCTTTAGATAGTATGTTCTTAAATCTTTTTATCATTAAAATTAGGACATCCACCATGGTGCTACTAAAATATATAATGATATGAAGTTAAAATTTGAGTGGTCTATAATAAATAAAGAGGTTGTGTGGTATATTAAAATATGTCTTGGATATTATTAGTTAATGGTTTATAATCAACACTCAGTGGGTATGTTACAACCCTTTACTATTATAACATTTAAATGGGATTATATTTCGATGGAATTCACTATTGAATTGTTAGATCCCACTTCGAATCCTGATTTAATGTGCATAATTGATTATAAATTCACCAAATAGAAACATTTTATACCCATTTATAAGACTTATTTAGTCTAGAACTTAGTGAAACTCTATGTATGTAAGGTGATTAATCACTATGGTATCCATGTACCTATTATTTCTAGTAGTTATTTGAGATTTTTATCTTGATTTTGGAAGAATATGTAGTAGGTTCTGGGTATGAAATTAAAGTTCAAACATGTTTATTATTCTCAAATGTATATAAAAACATATCATACCATACGGTTCTTAGAGGATATGCTTAGATATTGTGTCATAAATTTTTTGTAGATCATGAGAGGACCATATCTCATTAGTTTAATTTTTGTACAAAAATGGTTATTAATCCACTATATGTATGGAATGCTTTGAATAACTCTATGAAAGAACTTATTTATATACCCTATATTGGGAAGAAATAGGTTAATAATATCAAGTGGTATTGAGTCTTGTATAGAATACTAAAGAATATTTAATTAATAAAGAAGAGAATGAATGCTTCTCAGTACTGGTAAAATTCCTATACAGATATTCATCGATGTTTCTTGGAATTTATGGTGTGTATTTATATATTTCTCCTGGTTTTTCCTCTATTAGAACATAAGAAATTTAGTAAGAAAGTATAGTTATCTCCCTGTTATGTGGGACTATTTTATATCATTTCATATATTAAGGAACTAGTATACCATTTGGATTTATCTCCCTAGTATAATTTTTTTCATAATCTCTCCCATGTCCCTCGATTATAAAAGTTTAAACTAGGACCATCTCATGTTATTAGTTGATATTAGATTGATCTAAGTATAAATAAAAAAATATGTGATAGATTATTCTAATTATTGGTCACTATCATAAAATATTTCATGATTTCGTTATTCCATTAGTTTTAATTATTTATAATCATGGTTACATTCAAGAAGATAAATGAGAGTGGTAATCCTTAATTCTTTATCAATGGGTCAAACTCTCCATATATTATTTCTCTTTATAACTTTTGAGGGATGAAAATTGAAATGGTAGGGAAATTTATATTATTACCATTTGAGGCAAGAACCATACTTTTGAATATTTATTGATGTTTTAGGAATTTGAGAGTAGAATTTAGATTTTTGAGATGGTCTGGGGTAGTAAATGTGTGGTTCATGGTTTTTTCAAATCATGCATAGGGTATGAATCTCCTAAAAAAAATTATAGTGAGAAGTACATGGGTGGTTCATGGGTTGTGCCGGTTTCTTCCAAAAAAACATGCATTTTATAAATTTTAATATAGTATAGAAAACATGGTTGGTTCACTATTAAATAATCATGCATTTTAACCATCCATTTTTTCAAATGAGTATATATATTATATATTACCTAAAAATTACTATATACATGCATAATTTTATTCCTCTTAGATGGAGAAACCAAATAGGTGTCCTTTTTGTGTGATTTTGATGATTTATGCTCATCCAAATCTATATTATCTTTTATCCTTTAGTGTTTAGGTCTTGGATGGATACTTTTTTATCTCTTGATCTTCAGTATCCTCCTCGTCCTCTCTTCTACTATTCAATAAACTCTAACCATTGAATGTTTGGTGGATCAAATTTGATTTTAGAAATAATTTGGGGATTTTCATCTGGGATTAGATAAATCATGTAGGGAGTATAAAATTTCTTCAATCATGCTTGATTTTATTCTGATGAAGTGTTTGAGGTATATGGACATTCTTGATCATTTTTTTAAAGGTTGGGGCCAAAGGCTCAATTTATTAATTAATGCAAAGACCTCTTTAGATTGGGTAGAGGGAGACCCATTACATAGCCCGAAGACACAAGGAGAAGTGACCTGAATACAAGGCTTGAAAGCCCATTTAATGGCCCAAAGGACCCCATGGTGAACAGTATTGCTACAGTACCACGCTGCTACAGTTCCTATTATGGTACAGCCGACACTACAGTACCTGCTACAGTCCCTCCGTTGCTATAGTGTTGTCGCTGCTACAATTCCACCACTACTACAGTGCCCTACTACAGTCTGCTACAGTACCATGCTTATGAGTGGGTGTTTTTTGAGTGAAAAGGGTAATTTGGAAAGTTTTTTTAATAATGGTTATAGTCATTTGTTTCTTTAAATGATAAAATTGGTTTTGATATTTGGATTTAAAATTTAATTGAGGGAATAATCACAGTTAATGGATTATAAATATAGTGTGTTGGCCCCATCCCAATGATAATAATTATTAGGTTATAACATTGAGTGATGAATTGGGGATAGAGTTAGTATTATGATCATTAATTGAGATAACCATTAGATAAAAAGGATCTTATTTCCTTTCTGATCCCTCATATTTTCAAATGAAAATGATTTTGTGGGTTGGTTCCTCTTCATAGTGGTGGTTGTGGTGTGTTTGGTTAGTGTTTTAAAAATAATTTTTATATGGTTGTATATTTTTTTTAATTTTTTTATTTGGTTATATCAATTGGAATGGGTTGGGAATGTTTTATTAAAATTTACATATATTTTATTGGTTTTCACATATATGGTGTTCATGGGAAGTCATGTTTGGAAAAACCTAATGAGTTTCATTACTCACCCCCTACATGCATACCCTAGTGTATATGTATATTATATTCATCAAGATACTAGTAAATTGAATAATTCCTACTTCACAAGTGATGGGTTATATCCACTTCAGTGGATCTATAAAGGTAATGAAGAATGATGGTAATTGATTATCAAGAAACACTTTTATGGATGTTTTAGTGGATGGTAAAGACTATTTATTTTTTGTATATTAGTGTTATGGAAGAATATATATTCTCTTATGAACTTTGTCTTATATATATGATACATCGCACATGTCTTTATTGTCTATTAATATTGGATTAATACTTTAAAAATGTATGGCATGCATCACATAGAGATTTAATATTTATTCTTCTATTATAGTTTGTGTTCTTAGTTATTCTATGTTGTCCATAATAAAATGTTATAAACACTTTATGTAGAATTTCAAGAAATAACTTGGCATGAGGAAAGTGGTTATTATGAGTAAAAAATACCCCTTAATGGTATTTTCCAATCAATTTTATTATTTTCAATCTTTTTCAATTAAGGAGAATGTTTGAGGCCTAATAATTTACTCACTTGGATTGGATGGGACTATTACTATTGGGTCGGGTTTGGATATTACACCACATCTAAAGATTCATTAGAAAATCATTTCTAAATTAATTTATAAATTTATTCAAACAATTTTTAAAACTATCCATTACACAAATTTTTAAAACAATTTATAGAATTTGTTTATTAAAATATTTATAAAATCCCTTTTTCGTGAATTTTAAAAGTAACTAACTTGATATAATTCTAAAATTTTATTTTATTTATTAAGAGCTTGTTTAAGAAAACAAAACCTCTTTTAAACCATACCCACTTTTAAATACCTATTTTAAAACACAAACACACTTAAAGTAATTCTAATTTTAAAATAATATTTACCTAGAACTAAAAACTCCCCATATAATAATTAAAACCATGATAGCTTATGTAATTAAAATCACCATATGAATTAACCATTAAACCGTTATATTTTTTTCAGTGAATTTAAATTGGACCAAGGTCCCTTAAATTTATAGGTATCCAATATACTGAAAAAATAAATATTTATATCAATATAAAAAACAATTTCATCAAATTTTTACACAAAAGCCATTACTTAAATTTTATTAACCTTGAATTACTTCATTAAATTAAACCCCTTGAGTCCCAGTTATAAAATTAACCTTAAGACATTATTCTAAAAAAATACACAAAATACATGAATTATAATTCCATAAAAAACACTCAATATAATTAAAATAAAATTAATACTTAATTATTGGTGTATCACTACTAAAAGCTCAAGTTATAGAGTGTGTTCACTTAATATCATCATCCTTGATCACCCTTAACCAAAAACTCTCTCGTTCGAGAGTGTTTCACCATGCTTTAGTGAATCCATCACTTGAAAACTATAATAAATTGAATGAAAATGATATAACGATAAATAAAAAAGTTAAAATAAAAAAGAAAGGTGCATATATCTAACATTTAACCTTTAATCTAGATAAAAATATCCAAGAATCAACCTCTCATTTGACTTGAATTGAAGGGAGGTAGGGGAAGTGGTCGTGTGGGTCAAGTAGCGAGTAATAAAAGAGAAAATCTTGAGAGAGGTGGATTCATAAAATAAAGGAATATTTTAATGATTTCATTGTTAATAAAATCATTATAACTATTCATGGTTACTATCTCTTCCATGTTTATTTTCAAAATTATTGTGTACAGTTTGAAAACAATGTGAGTTAACTATGCACAATCCTAAACATTTATTGTGTTACACTTTCATTTCATAACTCCACAAAACACTCCTCACTTCTAAGAACACAATACCATGGGTCATTTTAGGTATTAATAAACACCAATTGTCCAAAAATGATTAATTATCTTTACCCAAAATAAAAAGAAAAAACACGTCACTTAATTTCATGATCCTCATTTCCCTTTTCAAATTAAAAACAATTTTCTATAATCTAAAAAAACATGGTAATATTCATGGATAATTTATAATTATATAAATAAATAAATTATAATTGTTTAATAAAAAATTATAAAAATTTCATAAATTAGATATTAAAATTTTATATTGATTATATTTTATAATTTATAAATAATTAAAAAATTATAATATATTTCTCAAATTTGTATAAAAAATTAATCTATATCATATTATATGATATACCTATATCATATTATATGATATACCTATATCATATTATATGATATACCTATATCATATAATATGATATAACTTATTCCCCTTAAAATCCTAATTATAAAATGCAGCATCATAGTAATATCCCTATATAAAACTTATATCATTCCCTATGACATGTGTTAATCATATAATTTGATATTACAAAAATTAAGTGTTTGAGAAATAACATACCCTGTGTTTTAGTCATATAATACTAGTATTATGTTACTCTATTTTCTTATTATTTTGTTTTATTATATAGTATTCTATGAAATACTATATCATACTCAGTTATTTACTATGTCATACTTTATACTTCATTGAAAACTAATGAATTTTTTCATATCATTTCTTATTATATGACCAATAAAAATTGACAATATATGGAATACCCTAAGGCATGGACAAATTTATTATATATTAAATAAATACAACATCTATAAAATCACAATGCCATATCATATTATATGACATCAAAATATAAAATTATACAATATTCTTATTCTAAATATTTTTTCCAAAATTTTAATATACATATAAAACCTTCCTAGATTATTTCTTAGATGCCACAATAAGTTTTTTGGACATATAACATAATAAAATGCAGTAAAAAAATAAAAACAAATCCAAAAATAATCAATATTGTATTTAGATAAGTCATCTATAGAGATGAAGAACATTAAACATACAATGATAATTATTGATCTTCCTCTTCTATGTGTGTTTGGTGAATTTCATTAAGAACCAAACAAAATATATTTTCTCTTCAAATTATCCACCACTTAGGAAATAAATATCCTTATTTCCAAATTCTTCACAACATGCTAACACCACAAAATGAAAAGGAGTATAGGAGGATAAATCTATGACTATGATATTTTTACACTATCAAGTGGTGATGTAATGGGGCTTATATTCATTTAAATAACCATCCTTCAATAATGAAAGGATGGTTTAAGAGATGGAGGATTTATCAAACAATGTGTGAGTTATTATAGTGAATTGCAACTTTTGTAATTAATAATGTAAAATAATCTAAGTCATGTGAATGTTTAATGCCTTTCACATTTATTAATTCATGTCAAACAATATTTAGAAACATCTCTAAATGGTATGGAAAACCATTAAATGATAACATCATATAATAATTAAGATTCCCATAAGAAACATAAGTATACTTATATTCATTATGTGATATGGTTTTCATGTGACATACTATATGATATCAACATATCCTGTAATAAAGTGTAATAGCTTCAAGGCATATCTCTTTCATCATGGTGTATGGTGTTAGTACATGATATCTTGTGTAGACCAAAATTGGGTAGGTGATATCTTCAATGAGTTTTCAATAGATATAGGTCATACAAGTGCATCTATATAGATTTTCCTAAACAATTGTAGGAAATAAGTTCTCTTCTATGAGAATAACATTATTCTATAATTTAAATGTGAAAATCATAAAATGTAACACAATATCATAAACATATATTATTAATAAATGGTATGAGATATTTTTATTTATTTATTTATTAGGATATTAAAAAAAAATTAAGGGTAAGAATCTATAACTACTTAAATTTAATTTTTTGTGATATATAAACTATGTAATGGTATATAAATTTATAATAAACCTTTACTTGAGTGCAATAATATTAAATTAGGAAAATAAATAATCATAAATATTAGTAGAGGGATATTGATGTATTTTAAAAATATATATATTTTTAAAATTTTTTGATACACAAAACTTTACCACATTCGGAAAAATTAATTTATTTAACTATAGTGTCTTTTTACATAACAAACATAAAATTTGGGGGAAAATATTTCAACTTCATTTTCACCCAATTTATCTTTCTTGAATAGATGTGATTTTTGAAAAAAAAACATTTTGGAAAGTCATAGTATTTTTTTAATGGATGTAATAATTAAAATAATATTTTAAATAGTTATGAATAGGGGTAGTAAAATTCATTCCAACAAAATCCAAAAAATAAAATAATTTTCTCACCCTTCACATATTTATTTATACAATGTGTGTTGGTTTATCAAAGAATTTAACTCTATTATCAAACAAATTAATTTTGGGAACTAAATTATCTTAGGAGAAAAATTCATTATAATATGATGAAGTAAAACTATAGAAAATTTATTATTTTAAGGAAAATTTATTTAATATTTTATTTAGGTATTATCATTTCCTTTAATCCATTAAAATCATTATTTAAAACATTAAAAACGTGGAAAATTTTTAAAAATAAAATAAATATTATCAACATAAGAATTTAGGTGTTCTGACCAAAAGGCCCATATCCATGGTGGGAGGAAGAATTGGTTTTCATATAAAAATATTATACAAATTAGTGCACTCATGAGTGATTTAGGTTCATTTAAAAAACAAAAGTATTGTCTTGACATACATCCTCAAATTATTCTAACATATTGAATTTACAAGTGATTATATAGGGAAGTAAAAAAATATCCAAATAAGGAGGAAATTTTTAAAAGTTAAACTAAAATTATAACTCCAAGTTAATTTACAACCCAACCAGAATTCAATATGGAATAAGAATATCACAAAAGGATAAACACTTACTCAAAAACTAATGAAACCCTATCTATTTATTTTTATCCTATATTTTTTTTCTATTTATATTCTCTTTTCTATTTCACATACTCTTTTCTATAAATTTTTTTGTCTCGAAAAATCCTAATGTTACTCCTTTTCTTTTTCTATAAAATACCCCCCCCCCCCCCGCCTCTCACTCTAGCGTAAACCTTAACTGTCTGAAAATAAACTAGCTGGATCCTCATAAAATTTACATTAAATTTTTATATAAAAACATAATATTAAACATGATAAAATCTATAAACAAATGGTAGGAGGATAGGTAAAATCCCTATAATCAATGATTGACCAAAAAATATAAATTAAACAATCCACATAAGTTTTGTTTATTTTAAAATTTGAGATAAAACTAAATTTTCTAACTGGATAAAATAAAAATATTTCATATAGTTAAATCTTGGTTTTAGTCAAAAATATATCATATTAAGTGAATAAGATACTCCAAGTACCCCCCCCCCTGTAGCACCCCAATATTTTATTTGTATTTTCTTTGAAATAAACTTGAGGTATTTTATAGCTTTCTTTACACACAACCCCAAGTCTAAATGAATTATGATATAGTAATATTTTATAATATAATAATTGTATTGGAGGGTATTAATAGGATTGATCATATTATGAATTATAGGTATAATTTTTAAGGGTGGTAAAAAATTATAATAACTCAATTCTTATTAAATCATTTAATGAAGAGACCTATTTTTTTATGAAATGTATTTTTCTACATGTTATGTATTTTTATTTATACACAGTATATTGATAACTATTGATAAAATATTTCAATAAAATATAATGATAATATATATAAATTAATTAATAATTATCCATATATTATTTATCTAATGATTATGAATGAAGATAAAATCATTTAAAGGTAAAACGATTTATTTTTCAAAAAATTATTTTCATATGCCCAATGTGTTTTTATAAAAAAAATTAAATAACACACTATTGAAGTGCATACATATATATATGTATATATATACATATCTGTATATATATATATATAACTATATACCTGCACACCATAGGTATATATATATATATCCTACAATGAAAACAGAAAAACATTGCTAAATCTAACAACTCAGATAAAGCTGACTCTGGGCCAGATAAAGACCTCAGGGGTCCGCAACTCAATTTCATACTTAAATTGGCGTAAGAATATATAAAAATGCATAAAAATATCCTTACCAAAATGTTGTTGATAAAACATAATCGCACTCTATCGCGGTTGTCGGAGTGTGGACCGGCATGTCATGACACATCGTCGCGCAACCTTGAAACCAGAGAAAATATCACAAGAATTTATCAAACCCTAAAAACAAGATATTCTAACCACTTGCACCAAAATCAAACCAACCGCAACATTATATCCTAATCTGAAAACCTACCAAACGGAAGAAAGAACCAAACGAAGTGGAACACACCTGTGGTTTACTATGCTAGAGGACCACCGAGCAAAAAGGATGGTTGTCGGAGGGTGCGCACTATGCAAGGGGACTCGGTCGGAGGAGGCTGGGGCACGGAAGCCGGGCTCGGCCAGAGGCGACGCGGCCGGAGGTGGTAGGCTGGAGGTGGGTCGGTTGGATTCGGCGAATGGTGGCCGGGAGAGGAAGCAGGGGCGGAGCTGGCCGGGAGGTGCGGCGCTGGTGGTCGGGTGCTGGGCGGGAGGTGCGGCCGACGGTGGTCGGGTGATGGCCGGGAGGTGTGGCTGATGGTGGATGGCGGCAGACAGCGCAGGGAGTGGGGAAGAGTGGAGTGGGGTTGGCGTGAATGGTGCAGGGAGGGGAGCAGCTGAGGTGAAGGGTGCCGGGGTGCGGCCAGCCGGAGGGGTACCGGTGAGGCAAAAACCGGCCGGGGGGAGGGGGTTTGCGCTGAAACGGGGGGGAGAAAAGGGGGGCGTGGGGATTAGGTTAGGGTTTGATTTTTTTTATATACAAATATATATATATATATAACATATATATACTTATATATATATGTCTATATATATATATTAAAAATTACATATATATATCTATATATATATATAGTCAACCTAAATAATTTATTAAACCCTCTTTAGTTTTAAAAAAATAAAATAACCCATAACAATAATAATACTAACAACCTTAATAATAATAATAATAATAATAATAATAATATTACATAAAAAACGAAAAGGTAACATTTTTATAAGACTAAAGTTGAGAAATACTTAATTACTTTATTTATTCTAAAGTCGAACAGTCCCATGACACGCGTGCCGTGAAGTGAGTGGTTGAGCAAACTGCGCTCAAACCGTGTCACACGGCATCGACCGCTTACAGGTTCAACTGCATGCTTGTCGCGCAGTCTTATAACTCGCACACAAGTCCCACGTTGACCGGTCGGGGTGTGACAATTCTCCCCACCACAAACACTTTCTGCCCCCAGAAAGTCACCAAACCAAAAGTTAGTATAATTCAAGTCTGTGCCCAGGCAAAACCAGAATAAACTGAGAGGCTCGAGGTGATCATTACCAACGCAAGACGCACCTGACTAACTCGAGCATGATCATTGTTCAAGGTTGAGGGTAGAACATGGGAGGGTTCTCCCCACCACAAGAATTTACGAACACGGAAACCTTGAAACTCGGACACACCACCCTTGCGGGGGGGGGGGTAACACAGGAACTCTCCAAACTAAACTCATCCCTCCTTCTAAAAGCAAATGGAACAACTCCACCACTAGGATTAAAACCATTATAGGAAGAACTCGGCACACCAAGACACTACGAAAGAGGAATCCCCTACAAAACTCAAACACACTAAATGAAAACTCACGGAAAGTCATCCGAACTAATAAAGAACCCGGACACAACACCCATAAATTTCATAGAACCAACATTCCCCTAACGTATGCATCTGAGACCATTCTCAAGACCAAAACAGGTTTTTTTAGTCACAGATCCAACGCCTTTCAAGGAAACTGAACGATTTAGAAACTACACTAAGAGCAGATGAGGTAGCTTGGATTACAGTAGAACAAGCTCATCGCGTGACTGCAAAAAAGGTGATCTTACAAATATGAAAAGAATAGAATAAGAAATTTTTTGTATATTTGCCTTAGAAGGATGAAAAAAAGGACCGGACGAAGGTTCTACACACTCTCGGCAATTCCTGACTGTGTGCGAGCTTCACCCCGAGACCTGTGGTTGGGGCTCTGATGGATGAAGCATATCTTGCCTCACATTCAGGATTTTTCATTCTCCATTCCCCAACTTCTCCTTCTTCTCGACGATTCAAACGACCACCATAGTGGCATGTTTTCAAAGGGATGCAGGATGATGGCTTAGAATGCCCAAAGAGGCCACACTAGTGACACGCAAGAGAAAAGTTAGACAACCTGAAAGTCGACACCAATGGAGATGGTGTCTTGGCGACAGGTTCCTCCGGCATGCACTCTTTTCCATATGAGGAACCTTCACTAGAGACAATTACCATCAAACACACCCCAAACATCAATGATGGCGAGACATTTCACCTTTACTAGTCCAAAACTGGACCCTCAAATAAACCTGAGACGGTACGAACCCTAACAACCCTGGGAGTTCCAAACCCGAAGACTCACACTAATTCCACGACCACACAACTGTCCTTAACGAACTTTGATTAATTTGATAGATAGCCAATATGAAAAAAGAACTTAAAACTGGGCATGACTCATTAGTAACCTTAGTGACCTTTCTAGGTGACATACTCAGAACAACACGAAAAACACAACTTGAATCAGCATCAAGCCAAAACTCAATCAAAGAAACAACTCAATCCAAGGCAAGAAGGCACATAAGCCAAGCATATAAAATCACAAGAAAAAATCACTTTCCAAAACCATATTTTCTTTAAAATTTTAATACCCTCCTATGGCACCTTATGAATCGTCACATGTGTGTTCATTCAATCTTGCTCACATCATCTGCAAACATTTTCCCCTATGTACTCTTTGAACATACCCACACACATGTGACCCTCCATAAGGAGTTCCAAGGTTCAAACACTTCTTTCCTTACCAAATCCAAACACATAGAATATGGTTCTAAACCAATACAATTTATCTTTAAAAACCCACTTTACTAATATCAAAAACAATTTGGAAGAAACCCTTTTTTTAATTTCAAAATCTCTTTCATTTTCAACACACAGACACACATAGACCGAGTTTAAAACAAAACACAACCAACTATAAACCATCAGAATGAGGGACTAGTGTCTGTACTTAACTCGCGACATGGTGGTGAGCCATGCCCCAAGTAATACATAACACTAAGAGGACCTTAAACCGGGAACATGGACTCCACATGGGTCACCACCCCACGTGAGGCCGCAATGTGAACCGATTCACTCCCATTTTCATCCCTCAATCCAAAATAACCAAATACAAAAGACTCAAATCCCCGACTAACTCTGGTAAATCAGGTCTCGTCACGAGTGGTGGTGATCAGGCACCGACCCGTAACCTACCTCCTGAGCCCCGACAGTCCTAATCTATTTCTACCAGACATCCCAAATATCAAGGGCCTCCTCTGATACCATTTTGTCACGAACCAGCCAGGGTCGACCCGGGCTGGCTCACGGCAAGTCCCGAGGGGCGTTCCCGATCCCCCTGGGATGGAAACAAGTGTCGGGCATCAAAACATTAATCATTGGGAATGATTTGGCCCATGTGAAAGAGATAAACAGACAAATAAAAACTGATGATAAAAATAAAACTCACAGCATAAAGAAACAAAACTGCACATACCACTCTGTGACCCTTTGGTCACCTCCCAACTAAGGCCAACCTTGCTCCCATAACGAGCAACTCGGCCATGAAAAACTAAGCAAGGGAACCTGCAACTGAAATGATAATATAGGGGTGAGCATTAAAAATGCTCAGTAGGAATGCCAAAGTAAACCATAGAATCCAACCATGTCCACTTTCCAGAAACAATCTAAAAAAACACTAGTTTGCACATACAATGATAGAAAATAGGGTTTTCACATTTTAAAAGAAAATGATTCTAATTTACTATTTCAAAACCAATAC
The DNA here is from genome assembly GCA_963277665.1 of Viscum album. NCBI lineage: Eukaryota > Viridiplantae > Streptophyta > Magnoliopsida > Santalales > Viscaceae > Viscum > Viscum album. The sequence continues at coordinate 478,952,532 of OY728133.1, read as the reverse complement.
ACGCAACAACCTGTTTTTCCAAAACAATGAATTTATTAAATACTGAATTTCAAATCCATGTTTATCACATTTTCACAAAAGAAGAACATGTAGTAAGTAAATGCTAAAAACCAAGTGCAAGTAAAAGTAAACAAGAAGATATAATCAATAACCATGGGTGATCTTGAACATCCCTAGAAAACCCCTGGACGTACTCAGTTTCAAACTACCTATCGGTGTGGTACTACATAGTTAATAACCAACTGGCCACCCTAATAGCCAACCAGTGGCATGCCCCACAAGGCCTACCTACCAAGGGAGAACCAACCCGTATAATCGGGGCTGGCTAGCAACTGTCACTCGATATTCTAAAGGACACCCAGGAACCCATGTTGGTTTTAGTAATACTGTGTAAGTGGGAGGCCCTCGTACGTGTGACTCATCTCACCGCACTTTCCAACCCCTTACACGGACACCGCTACACGACAACTCTCAAGGGAAGTCCCCCTGTAGAGATTCCATGCAAGCATGCACACATCAAAACTTTTTTCAAATTTAATAAGGTGCCAACCGGGCCTTCACAACATTAGAACCTTTAAATATTTCACAAATGGTTTGGGTTGCCAATCGGGCACATCCACCTTTCTTAAAATCCAACACAAACATCCCTTTACATTGTAAAATTTCAAACGGACCTTTACACCAAACAACCATTCAACTCACACCAAAACCCAACCGGGCCAACCACGCTTCGGCTCCCTTTTTTTTAAACACCAAACCATTCATCAAAAACCAAGTTTAAAAAAATATAGTTTTAATGTGTCATTTTCATTTGGAGGCACATCCATGTGATCACCTAGCGCTCCATGGATGTGCCAACATCTAATGGTACACCTAGTTTTTAGGAGGAACACCATAGAACCCATCCTTCATAAAACACTTTAGTATTGAAACCAAACCCGATCCTTTCACAACACTTTTTGAAAGCAAAAATGTCATTTTCAAACCATCACCATTTCCAAAACTTTTCTAAAACAACTCATAAGTGTATAATGTTGTTAACCAGAAACACACCAAACCAATTTTACATTTTCAAACCCCATTCACCATCAATTTCAATCAAACACATCACAAGGAACTCAATTTAACTTTACCAAGAACCTATGCATTTCATATAAACCGAAATCAAAACAACTTTTAGAAATTTAAAACAACTTTATAACCTTGTTAGATGTTTTTCATAAATATAATGGAGATGCAAATACTATATAAGAATTAATTGAAAACATTAAAGTGGCCAAGGTTTGAATCAAAAGGGAAAATGGTTGGATCACCTACCTCAACACATGCGAAAACGGTAGAACCCCAACGGAAGGAGGAATGACGCTCCGCAGACCAACTGCACAACCTCGGTTAACCCATGTCCAAAGCGCACGCGAACTTGAAGTGCATACATATATATATATATACATATACATATACATATCTTCATATATATATATATACATACAACTATATACCTATACACCATAGGTGTATATATATATCATGCAATGAAAACAGAAAAACATTGCTAAATCTAACAACTCAAATAAAGTTGACTCTGGACTAGATAAATACCTCAGGGGTCTGCAACTCAATTTCATACTTAAATTGGTGTAAGAATATATAATAATGCTTAAAAATATCCTTACCCAAATGTCGGTGATAAAACATAATCGCACTCTATCGCGGTTGTTGGAGTGTGGACCGGCATGTCACGACACATCATCGCGCAACCTTGAAACCAGAGAAAATATCACAAGAATTTATCAAACCCTAAAAACAAGATAGTCTAACCACTTGTACCAAAATAAAACTAACCGTAGCATTATATCCTAATCTGAAAACCTACCAAACGGAAGAAAGAACCAATGGAAGTGGAACACACCTGTGGTTTACTATGCGGGAGGACCACCGAGCAAAAAGGATGGTTGTCGGAGGGTGTCCACTGTGCAAGGGGACTCGGTTGGAGGCGGATGGGGCACGGAAGCTGGGCTCAGCCGGAGGCAATGCGGCCGGAGGCGGTAGGCTGGAGGCGGGTCGGCCGGATGCGGCGAATGGTGGCCGGGAGAGGAAGCAGGGTCAGAGCTGGCTGGGAGGTGCGGTGCCGGCGGTCAGGTGCTGGCCGGGAGGTGCGGTCGACGGTGGTTGGGTGCTGGCCGGGAGGTGCGGCCGACAGTGGATGGAAGCGGATGGAACAGGGAGTGGGGAACAGTGGAGGCAGGCCGACGTGGATGGTGCGGGGAGCAGCCGAGGCGAAGGGTGTCAGGGCGCGGCCAGCCGGAGGGGCTTCAGCGAGGAAAAAACCGGTCGGGGGGGAGAAAAGGGGGGTGCGGGGATTAGGTTAGGGTTTGATTTTTTTTATATACAAATATATATATATATATATATATATATATATATAACATATATATACTTATATATATATGCATATATATATATTACAAATTACATATATATATATATAGTCAACCAAAATAATTTATTAAACCCTCTTTAGTTTTAAAAAAATAAAATAAACCATAATAATAATAATACTAACAACCTTAATAATAATAATAATAATAACAATAATAATAATATTACATAAAAAATGAAAAGGTAACATTTTTATAATACTAAATTTGAGCAATACTTAATTACTTTATTTATTCTAAAGTCGAGCAGTCGCACGACACACGTGCCGTGAAGTGAGCGGTTGAGCAAACTGCGCTCAAACCGTGTCACATGGCATCGACTGCTTACAGGGTCAACTACGTGCTTGTCGGGTAGTTTTTTAACTCGTGCACAAGTCGCACGTCGACCGGTTGGGGTGTGACAATTCTCCCCACCACAAACACTTTCTGCTCCCAGAAAGTCACCAAGCCAAAAGTTAGTATAATTCAAGTCTGTGCCCAGGCAAAACCAGAAGAAACTGAGAGGCTTGGGGTGATCATTACCAACACAAGGCACACCTGACTAACTCGATCACGATCATTGTTCGAGGTTGAGGGGATAACATGGGAGGATTCTCCCCACCACAAGAATTTACTAACACAGAAACCTTGAAACTCGGACACACCACCCTTGGGGGGGTAACACGGGAACTCCCCAAACTAAACTCATCCCTCCTTCTAAAATCTAACAGAACAACTCCACCACTAGGATTAAAACCATTATAGGAAGAAACCGGAACACCAAGACAGTAGGAAAGAGGAATCCCCTACAAAACTCAAACACACTAAATGAAAACTCACAGAAAGTCGTCCGAACTAATAAAGAACCCGGACACAACACCCATAAATTTCACAGAACCAACATTCCCCTGACGTACGAAACCGAGACCATTATCAAGACCAAAACGGGTTCATTTAGTCACAGACCCAACACCCTTCAAGGAAACTGAACGATTTAGAAACTACACTAAGAGCAGATGAGGTAGCTTGGATTACAGTAGAACAAGCTCATCGCGCGACCGCAACAAAGGTGATCTTACAATGATGACAAGAATAGAATAAGAAAAAATTTGGATAATTTCTCTTATAAGGCTGAAAACATGGACTGGACCAAGGTTCCACACACTCTTGGAAATTCCTGACTGTGCGCGAGCTTCACCCCGAGACCTGTGGTTGGGGATCTGATGGCTGAAGCATCTCTTGCCTCACAGTCAGGCATTTGCATTCTCCATTCCCCAACTTCTCCTTCTTCTCGATGATTCAAATGACCACCATGGTGGCATGTTTTCAAAGGGATGTGAGATGATGGCTTAGAACTCCCAAAGAGGCCACACTAGTGACAACCCTGGGAGTTCCCAACCCGAAGTCTCACACTAATTACACGAACACACAACTATCCTTAACGGACTTTGATTACTTTGATAGAAATCCAATATGAAAAAAGAACTTAAAAATGGGCATGACTTTTTAGTAACCTTAGTGACCTTTCTGGGCGACATACTCAGAACATCACGAAAAACACGACTTGAATCAGCATCAAGCCAAAACTCAATCAAAGAAACAACTCAATCCAAGGCTAGCATGCATATAAGCCAAGCATATACAATCACAAGCAAAAATCACTTTCTAAAACCATATTTTCTTTAAAATTTTAAAACCCTCCTATGGAACCTTATGAACCGTCACATGTGTGTTCATTCAATCTCGCTCACATCATCTGCAAACATGTGCCCCAATGCACTCTCCGTACATACCCACTCACATGTGACCCTCCATAAGGAGTGCCAAGGTTCAAACACTTATTTCCTTACCAAATACAAACACATACCATATGGTTACAAACCAATACACTTTCTCTTTAAAAACCCACTTTACTAATTTCAAAAACAATTTGGAAGAAACCCTTTTTTTCATTTCTAAATCTCTTTCATTTTCAACACACACACACACACATAGACCGAGTTTAAAACGAAACACAACCAACTATAAACCATCGGAATGAGGGACTAGTGTCTATACTTAACTCAGAAACATGGTGGTGAGCCATGCCCCAAGTAAGACATAACATTAAGAGGACCTTAAACCAGGCACTTGGACTCCACATGGGTCACCACCCCATGTGAGGCCGCAATGTGAACTGATTTGCTCCCATTTTCATCCCTCAATCCAAAATAACCAAAGACAAAAGACTCAAATCCCGGACTAACCCTGGTAACTCAGGTCTCGTCACGAGCGGTGGTGATCAGGTACCGACCCATAACCTACCTCCTGAGCCCCGACAGTCCTAATCTCCTTCTACCAGACATCCCAAATATCAAGGACCTCCTCTGATACCATTTTGTCACGAACCAGCCAGGGTCAACCTGGGCTGGCTCGTGGCAAGTCCCGAGGGGAGTTACCGATCCCCCCAGGATGGAAACAAGTGTCGGGCATCAAAACTTTAATCATTGGGAATGATTTGGCCCATACGAAAGATATAAACAGACAAATAAAAACTGACGATAAAAATAAAAACTCGCAGCAGAAAGAAACAAAACTGCACATACCTCCTTGTGACCCTTCGGTCACCTCCCAACTAAGGCCAACCTTGCTCCCATAACGAGCAACTCGGTCATGAAAAAATGAGCAAGGGAACCTGCAACTGAAATGATAATATAGGCGTGAGCATTAAAAATGATCAGTAGGAATGCCAAAGTAAAGCACAGAATCCCACCACATCCACTTTCTAGAAACAATCCCAAAAAACACTAGTTTGCACATACAATGATAGAAAATAGGGTTTTCACATTTTAAAGGAAAAGGATCCTAATTTACCATTTCAAAACCAACACACTCAACAACCTGTTTTTCCAAAACAATGCATTTCTTAAAAACTGAATTTCAAATCCATGTTTATCACATTTGCACAAAATAAGAACATGTAGTAAGTAAATGTTGAAAACCAAGTGCAAGTAAAAGTAAACAAGAAGATATAAGCAATAACCATGGGTGATCCTAAACATCCCTAGAAAACCCCTGGACGTACTCGGTTTCAGACTACCTGCCGGCATGGTACTACCAACTGGCCGCCCTAGTATCCAACCAGTGGAACGCCCCACAAGGCCAACCTACTAAGGGGGAACCAACCCGTATAATCGGGGCTGGCTAGCAACCATCACTCAATATTCTAAAGGATGCCCAGGAACCCATGGTGGTTTTAGTAATACTGTGTAAGTGGGAGGCCCTCGCACGCATGACTCATCACACCGCACTTTCCAACCACTTACACGGACACCGCTACACGACAACCCTAAAGGGAAGTCCCCCTGTAGAGATGCCCCGCAAGCATGCACACATCAAAATTTCTTTCACATTCAATAAGGTTCCAACCGGGCCTTCACAACATTAGAACCTTTAAACATTTTACAAATGGGTTGGGTTGCCAATCGGGCACATCCACCTTTATCAAAATCCAACAAAATCATCCCTTTACATTTTAAAATTTCAAATGGACCTTTACACCAAAAAACCATTCAACTCACACCAAAATCCAACCGGGCCAACCACGCTTTCGCTCCCTTTCTTTAAACACCAAACCATTCATCAAAAACCTAGTTTTAAGAAAATATAGTTTTAATGTGTCATTTTCATTTGGAGGCACATCCTTGTGAGCACCTAGAACTCCATGGATGTTCCAACATCTAATGGCACATCTATTTTTTAGGAGGAACTCCATAGAAACCATCCTTCATAAAACACATTAGTATTGAAACCAAACCCGATCCTTTCACAACACTTTTTAAAATCAAAAATGTCTTTTTCAAACCATCATCATTTCCAAAACTTTTCTAAAACAACTCATAAGTGTATAATGTTGTTAACCAGAAACACACCAAAACAATTTTACATTTTCAAACCCCAGTCACCATCGATTTCAATCAAACACATCACAAGGAACTCAATTTAACTTTACCAAGAACCTATGTATTTCATATAAACCAACATCAAAACCACTTTTAGAAATTTAAAACAACTTTATATCCTTGTTAGATATTTTTCATAAATATAATGGAGATGAAAATACTATATAAGAATTAATTGAAAACATTGAAGTGCTCAAGGTTTGAATCAAAAGGGAAAATTTTTGGATCACCTACCTCGACACGTGCGAAAATGGTAGAACCCCAACGGAAGGAGGAATGACGCTCCGCAAACCAACTGCACAACCTCGGTTAACCCATGTCCAAAGCACACGCGATCTTGAAGTGAATACATATATATATATATATACATATATGCATATATATATAGATATATATACAACTATATACCTATACACCATAGGTATATATATATATATCCTGCAATGCAAACAGCAAAACATTGCTAAATCTAACAACTCAGATAAAGCTGACTCTGGACCAGATAAATACCTCAGGGGTCCGCAACTCAATTTCATACTAAAATTGGTGTAAGAATATATAACAATGCATAAAAATATTCTTACCCAAATGTCGGTGATAAAACATAATCGCACTCTATCGCAGTTGTCGGAGTGTGGACCAGTATGTCATGACACATTGTCACGCAACCTTGAAACCAGATAAAATATCACAAGAATTTATCAAACCCTAAAAACAAGATAGTCTAACCACTTTCACCAAAATCAAACCAACCGCAACATTATATCCAAATCTGAAAACCTACCAGAAGGAAGAAAGAACCAATTGAAGTGGAACACACCTGTGGTTTACTATATGGGAGGACCAATGAGAAAAAAATATGGTTACTGGAGGGTGTGCACTGTGCAAGGGGACTCGGTCGGAGGCGGCTGGGGCGCGGAAGTCGGGCTCGGCCGGAGGCGACGCGGCCGGAGGCGGTAGGCTGGAGGCGGCTCGGCCGGATGCGGTAAATGGTGGCCGGGAGAGGATGCAGGGGCAGAGCTGGCCAGGAGGTGCGGTGCCGGCGGTCGGGTGCTGGCCGGGAGGTGCGGCCGACGGTGGATGGCGGCGGATGGCGCAGGGAGCGGGGAATAGCGGAGGCGGGCCGGTGTGGACGGTGCAGGGAGGGGAGCAGCTGAGGCAAAGGGAGTCGGGGTGCGGCCAGCCGTAGGGGCGTCGGCGAGGCAAAAACCGGCCGAGGGGGAGAAATCACGCAGGGGGGAGGTGGTTTGCGCCGAAACGGGGGGGAGAAAAGGGGGGGCGCGAAGATTAGGTTAGGGCTTTCTTTTTTATATATATACAAATATATATATATATATATATATAATATATATACTTATATATATATATATATGTATATATATATATATTCCAAATTACATATATATATCTATATATATATATAGTCAACCAAAATAATTTATTAAAACCTCTTTAGTTTTAAAAAAATAAAATAACCCATAATAACAATAATACTAACAACCTTAATAATAAAAATAATAAGAACAATAATAATAATATTACATAAACCTTCACTAGAGACAATTACCATCAAACACACCCCAAACTTCAACGATGGCGAGACATTTCACCTTTACTAGTCCAAAACTGGACCCTCAAATAAACCTGAGACGGTACGAACCCTAACAACCCTGGGAGTTCCAAACCCGAAGGCTCACACTAATTCCATGACCACACAACTATCCTTAATGGACATTGATTACTTTGATAGATAGACAATACGAAAAAAGAACTTAAAACTGGGCATGACTCATTAGTAACCTTAGTGACCTTTCTGGGCGACATACTCAGAACAACACGAAAAACACAACTTGAATCAGCATCAAGCCAAAACTCAATCAAAGAAACAACTCAATCCAAGGCAAGCAGGCACATAATCCAAGCATATAAAATCACAAGCAAAAATCACTTTCCAAAACCATCTTTTCTTTAAAATTTTAAAAACCTCCTATGGCACCTTATGAACCGTCACATGTGTGTTCATTCAATCTCACCCACATCATCTGCAAACATTTTCCCCTACGCACTCTCTGAACATAACCACGCACATGTGACCCTCCATAAGTAGTGCCAAGGTTCAAACACTTATTTCCTTACCAAATCCAAACACATACCATATGGTTCTAAACCAATACAATTTCTCTTTAAAAACCCACTTTACTAATATCAAAAACAATTTGGAAGAAACCCTTTTTTTCATTTCAAAATATCTTTCATTTTCAACACACAGACACACATAGACTGAGTTTAAAACAAAACACAACCAACTATAAACCATCGGAATGAGGGACTAGTGTCTGTACTTAACTCGCGACATGGTGGTGAGCCATGCCCCAAGTAAGACATAACACTAAGAGGACCTTAAACCAGGAACTTGGACTCCACATGGGTCGCCACCCCACGTGAGGCCGCAATGTGAACCGATTCCCTCCCATTTTCATCCCCCAATCCAAAATAACCAAAGACAAAAGACTCAAATCCCGGACTATTTCTGGTAACTCAGGTCTCCTCACGAGTGGTGGTGATCAGGCACCGACCCGTAACCTACCTCCTGAGCCCTGACAGTCCTAATCTCCTTATACCAGACATCCCAAATATCAAGGGCCTCCTATGATACCATTTTGTCACGAACCAACTAGGTTCGACCTGGGCCGGCTCACGGCAAGTCCCGAGGGGCGTTCTCGATCCCCTTTGGATGGCAACAAGTGTCGGGCATCAAAACTTTAATCATTGGGAATGATTTGGCCCATGTGAAAGAGATAAACAGACAAATAAAAACTGACGATAAAAATAAAAACTCACAACAGAAAGAAACAAAACTGCACATACCTACTTATGACCCTTTGGTCACCTCCCAACTAAGGCCAACCTTGCTCCCATAACGAGCAACTCGGCCATGAAAAACTGAGCAAGGGAACCTGCAACTGAAATGATAATATAGGCGTGAGCATTAAAAATTCTCAGTAGGAATTCCAAAGTAAACCACAGAATCCAACCACGTCCACTTTCCAGAAACAATCCAAAAAAACACTAGTTTGCACATACAATGATAGAAAATAGTGTTTTCACATTTTAAAAGAAAAGGATTCTAATTTACCATTTCAAAACCAATACACGCAACAACCTGTTTTTCTAAAACAATGCATTTCTTAAAAACTGAATTTCAAATCCATGTTTATCACATTTTCACAAAAGAAGAACATGTAGTAATTAAATTCTAAAAACCAAGTGCAAGTAAAAGTAAACAAGAAGATATAATCAATAACCATGGGTGATCTTAAACATCCCTAGAAAACCGCTGGACGTACTCAGTTTCAGACTACCTGTCGGTGTGGTACTACATAATCAATAACCAACTGGATGCCCTAATATCCAACCAGTGGCATGCCCCACAAGGCCTACCTACCAAGGGGGAACCAACCCGTCTAATCGGTGTTGGCTAGAAACCGTCACTCGATGTTCTAAAGGACTCCCAGGAACCCATGTTGGTTTTAGTAATACTGTGTAAGTGGGAGGCCCTCGCACGCGTGACTCATCTCACCGCACTTTCCAACCCCTTACACGGACACCGCTACACGATAACCCTCAAGGGAAGTCCCCCTGTAGAGATTAAATGCAAGCATGCACACATCAAAAGTTCTTTCAAATTCAATAAGGTGCCAACTGGGCCTTCACAACATTAGAACCTTTAAACATTTCACAAATGGGTTGGGTTGCCAATCGGGCACATCCACCTTTCTCAAAATCCAACACAAACATCCCTTTACATTTTAAAATTTCAAACGGACCTTTACACCAAACAACCATTCAACTCACACCAAAACCCAACCGGTCCAACCACGCTTCTGCTCCCTTTTTTTTAAACACCAAACCATTCATCAAAAACTTAGTTTTAAGAAAATATAGTTTTAATGTGTCATTTTCATTTGGAGGCACATCCATGTGAGCACCTAGCGCTCCATGGATGTGTGAACATCTAATGGAACATCTAGTTTTTAGGAGGAAAACCATAGAACCCATCCTTCATAAAACACTTTAGTATTGAAACCAAACCCGATCCTTTCACAACACTTTTTGAAAGAAAAAATGTCTTTTTCAAACTATCACCATTTCCAAAACTTTTCTAAAACAACTCATAAGTGTATAATGTTGTTAACCAAAAACACACCAAACCAATTTTACATTTTCAAACCCCAGTCACCATCGATTTAAATGAAACACATCACAAGTCACTCAATTTAACTTTACAAAGAACCTATGCATTTCATATAAACCAACATCAAAACCACTTTTATAAATTTAAAACAACTTTATAACCTTGTTAGATGTTTTTCATAAATATAATGGAGATGCAAATACTATATAAGAATTAATTGAAAACATTCAAGTGCCCAAGGTTTGAATCAAAAGGGAAAATGGTTGGATCACCTACCTCGACACGTGCGAAAATGGTAGAACCCCAACGGAAGGAGGAATGACGCTCCGCAGACCAACTGCACAACCTCGTTTAACCCATGTCTATAGCACACGGGACCTTGAAGTGCATACATATATATATATATATATATACATATAAATATCTGCATATATATATATACATATAAATATATACCTATACACCATAGGTATATATATATATCCTACAATGCAAACAGAAAAACATTGCTAAATCTAACAACTCAAATAAAGTTGACTCTAGACCAGATAAAGACCTCAGGGGTCTGCAACTCAATTTCATACTTAAATTGGTGTAAGAATATATAACAATGCATAAAAATATCCTTACCCAAATGTCGGTGATAAAACATAATTGCACTCTATCGCGGTTGTCGGAGTGTGGACCGGCATGTCACGACACATCATCGCGCAAACTTGAAACCAGAGTAAATATCACAAGAATTTATCAAACCCTAAAAACAAGATAGTCTAACCACTTGCACCAAAATCAAACTAACTGCAACATGATATCCTAATCTGAAAACCTACCAAACGGAATAAAGAACCAATCGAAGTGGAACACACCTGTGGTTTACTATGCGGGAGGACCACCGAGCAAAAAGGATGGTTGTCGGAGGGTGCGCACTATACAAGGGGACTCGGTCGGAGGAAGTTGGGGCACGGAAGCCGGGCTCGGCCGGAGGGGGTAGGCTGGAGGCAGGTTGGACGGATGCGGCGAATGGTGGCCGGGAGAGGAAGCAGGGGCGGAGCTGGCCGGGAGGTGTGGTGCCGGCGGTCGGGTGCTGGCCGGGAGGTGCGGCCGACAGTGGTTGGGTGCTGGCCGGGAGGTGCGGTCGACGGTGGATGGCGGCGGACAGCATAGGGAGTGGGGAACAGTGGAGGTGGGCTGGCGTGGACGGTGCGGGGAGCAGCCGAGGCGAAGGGCGCCAGGGTGCAGCCAGCCGGAGGGGCGTCGGTGAGGAAAAAACCGGCTGGGGGGAGAAATCCCATAGGGGGAGGGGGTTTGTACCGAAATGGGGGGGGGAGAAAAGGGGGGCGCGGGGATTAGGTTAGGGTTCGCTTTTTTTAATATACAAATATATATATATATATATATATATAACATATATATACTTATATATATATATATGTATATATATATATATTACAAATTACATATATATATATAGTCAACCAAAATAATTTATTAAACCCTCTTTAGTTTTAAAAAAATAAAATAACCCATAATAATAATAATACTAACAACCTTAATAATAATAATAATAACAATAATAATAATATTACATAAAAATGAAAAGGTATCATTTTTATAAGACTAAAGTCGAGCAATACTTAATTACTTTATTTATTCTAAAGTCGAGCAGTCGCACGACACGCGTGCCGTGAAGTGAGCGGTTGAGCAAACTGCGCTCAAACCGTGTCACACAGCATCGACCGCTTACAGGGTAAACTACGTGCTGGTCGCTCAGTCTTATAACTCGTGCACAAGTCGCACGTCGACCGGTCGGGGTGTGACAATTCTCCCCACCACAAACACTTTCTGCTCCCAGAAAGTCACCAAGCCAAAAGATAGTATTATTAAAGTTCGTGCCCATGCAAAACCAGAAGAAACTGAGAGGCTCGAGGTGATCATTACCTACACAAGACACACTTGACTAACTCGAGCACGATCATTATTCGAGGTTGAGGAGATAACATGGGAGGATTCTCCCCACCACAAGAATTTACTAACACGGAAACCTTGAAACTTGGACACACCACCCTTGGGGGGGGGTAACACGGGAACTCCCCAAACTAAACTCATCCCTCCTTCTAAAAGCTAACGGAACAACTCCACCACTAGGATTAAAACCATTATAGGAAAAGAAACCGGCACACCAAGACACTAGGAAAGAGGAATCCCCTACAAAACTCAAACACACTAAATGAAAACTCACAGAAAGTCGTCCGAACTAATAAAGAACCCGGACACAACACCCATAAATTTCACAGAACCAACATTTACCTAACGTACACAACCGAGACCATTCTCAAGACCAAAACGGGTTCGTTTAGTCACAGACCCAACACCCTTTAAGGAAACTGAACAATTTAGAAACTACACTAAGAGCAGATGAGGTAGCTTGGATTACAGTAGAACAAGCTCATCGCGTGACCACAACAAAGGTGATCTTACAACAATGACAAGAATAGAATAAGAAAATTTTTGGATAATTCCCCTTATAAGGCTGAAAACATGGACCGGACCAAGGTTCCACACACTCTCGGCAATTCCTGACTATGCGCGAGCTTCACCCTGAGACCTGTGGTTGGGGCTCTGATGGCTGAAGCATCTCTTGCCTCACAGTCAGGCATTTGCATTCTCCATTCCCCAACTTCTCCTTCTTCTCGACGATTCAAACGACCACCATGGTGGCATGTTTTCAAAGGGATGCGAGTTGATGGCTTAGAATTCCCAAAGAGGCCACACTAGTGACACTCAAGAGAAAAGTTAGACAACCTGAAAGTCGACACCAACGGAGATGGTGTCTTGGCGACAGGTTCCTCCGGCATGCACTCTTTTCCAGATGAGGAACCTTCACTATAGACAATTACCATCAAACACACCCCAAACTTCAATGATGGCGAGACATTTCACCTTTACTAGTCCAAAACTGGACCCTCAAATAAACCTGAGATGGTACGAACCCTAACAACCCTGGGAGTTCCCAACCCGAAGGCTCACACTAATTCCACGACCACACAACTGTCCTTAACGGACTTTGATTACTTTGATAGAAATCCAATATGAAAAAAGAACTTAAAACTGGGAATGACTCTTTAGTAACCTCAGTGACCTTTCTGGGCGACATACTCAGAACATCACGAAAAACACGACTTGAATCAGCATCAAGCCAAAACTCAATCAAAGAAACAACTCAATCCAAGGCTAGCATGCATATAAGCCAAGCATATACAATCACAAGAAAAAATCACTTTCCAAAACCATCTTTTCTTTAAAATTTTAAAACCCTCCTATGGCACCTTATGAACCGTCACATGTGCGTTCATTCAATCGCGCTCACATCATCTGCAAACATGTGCCCCAATGCACTCTCCGTACATACCCACTCACATGTGACCCTCCATAAGGAGTTCCAAGTTTCAAACACTTCTTTCCTTACCAAATCCAAACACATACCATATGGTTCCAAACCAATACACTTTCTCTTTAAAAACCCACTTTACTAATTTCAAAAACAATTTGGAAGAAACCCTTTTTTTCATTTCGAAATCTCTTTCATTTTCAACACACACACACACACATAGACCGAGTTTAAAACAAAACACAACCAACTATAAACCATCGGAATGAGGGACTAGTGTCTATACTTAACTCGGAAACATGGTGGTGAGCCATGCACCAAGTAAGACATAACATTAAGAGGACCTTAAACCGGGCACTTGGACTCCACATGGGTCACCACCCCACATGAGGCCGCAATGTGAACCGATTTGCTCCCATTTTCATACCTCAATACAAAATAACCAAAGAAAAAAGACTCAAATCCCGGACTAACCCTGGTATCTCAGGTCACGTCACAAGCGGTGGTGATCAGGTACCGACCCGTAACCTACCTCCTGAGCCCCGACAGTCCTAATCTCCTTCTACCAGACATCCCAAATATCAAGGGCCTCCTCTGATACCAATTTTTCATGAACCAGCCAGGGTCGACCCGGGCCGGCTCGCGGCAAGTCCCGAGGGGAGTTAAAGATCCCCCCAGGATGGAAACAAGTGTCGGGCATCAAAACTTTAATCATTGGGAATGATTTGGACCATACAAAAGAGATAATCAGACAAATAAAAACTGACGATAAAAATAAAAACTCGCAGCAGAAAGAAACAAAACTGCACATACCTCCTTGTGACCCTTCAGTCACCTCCCAACTAAGGCCAACCTTGCTCCCATAACGAGTAACTCGGCCATGAAAAACTGAGCAAGGGAACCTGCAACTGAAATGATAATATAGGCGTGAGAATTAAAAATGCTCAGTAGGAATGCCAAAGTAAACCACAGAATCCAACCACATCCACTTTCCAGAAATAATCCCAAAAAAACACTAGTTTGCACATACAATGATAGAAAATTGGGTTTTCACATTTTAAAGGAAAAGGATCCTAATTTACCATTTCAAAACCAACACACGCAATAACCTGTTTTTCCAAAACAATGTATTTATTAAAAACTGAATTTCAAATCCATGTTTATCACATTTGCACAAAATAAGAACATGTAGTAAGTAAATGCTGAAAACCAAGTGCAAGTAAAAGTAAACAAGAAGATATAAGCAATAACCATGGGTGATCCTAAACATCCCTAGAAAACCCCTGGATGTACTCGGTTTCAGACTACCTGCCGGCGTGGTAGTACCAACTGGCCGCCCTAGTAGCCAACCAGGGGCACGCCCCACAAGGCCTACCTACCAAGGGGGAACCAACCCGTCTAATCGGGGCTGGCTAGCAACCGTCACTCTATATTTTAAAGGACGCCCAGGAACCCATGGTAGTTTTAGTAATACTGTGTAAGTGGGAGGCCCTCGCACGCATGACTCATCTCACCGCACTTTTCAACCCCTTACACGGAAACCGCTACACGACAACCCTCAAGGGAATTCCCCCTATAGAGATGCCCCGCAAGCATGCACACATCAAAAGTTCTTTCACATTCAATAAGGTTCCAACCGGGACTTCACAACATTAAAACCTTTAAACATTTCACAAATGGGTTGGGTTTCCAATCAGGCACATCCACCTTTCTCAAAATCCAACACAATTGTCCCTTTACATTTTAAAATTTCAAATGGACCTTTACACCAAACAACCATTCAACTCACACCAAAATCCAACCGGACCAACCACGCTTTCGCTCACTTTTTTTAAACACCAACCATTCATCAAAAACCTAGTTTTAAGAAAATATAGTTTTAATGTGTCATTTTCATTTAGAGGCACATCCTTGTGAGCACCTAGCGCTCCATGGATGTGCCAACATCTAATGGTACATCTAGATTTTAGGAGGAACACCATATAACCCATCCTTCATAAAACACATTAGTATTGAAACCAAACCCGATCCTTTCGCAACACTTTTTAAAAGAAAAAATGTCTTTTTCAAACCATCATCATTTCCAAAACTTTTCTAAAACAACTCATAAGTGTATAATGTTGTTAACCAGAAACACACCCAACCAATTTCACATTTTCAAACCCCAGTCACCATCGATTTCAATCAAACACATCACAAGGCACTCAATTTAACTTTACCAAGAACCTATGCATTTCATATAAACCAACATCAAAACCACTTTTAGAAATTTAAAACAACTTTATAACCTTGTTAGATATTTTTCATAAATATAATGGAGATGAAAATACTATATAAGAATTAATTAAAAACATTCAATTTCTCAAGGTTTGAATCAAAAGGGAAAATGGTTGGATCACCTACCTCGACACGTGCGAAAACGGTAGAACCCCAACGGAAGGAGGAATGACGCTCCGCATACCAACTGCACAACCTCGGTTAACCCATGTCCAAAGCACAGGAGATCTTGAAGTGAATACATATATATATACATATCTTCATATATATATATATATATATTTATATATTTATATATACAACTATATACCTATCCACCATAGGTATATATATATATCTTGCAATGCAAACAGCAAAACATTGCTAAATCTTACAACTCAGATAAAGCTGACTCTGGACCAGATAAAGACCTCAGGGGTCCACAACTCAATTTCATACTTAAATTGGCGTAAGAATATATAAAAATGCATAAAAATATCCTTTCCCAAATGTCGGTGATAAAACATAATCACACTCTATCGCAGTTGTCAGAGTGTGGACCGGCATGTCACGACACATCGTCGCACAACCTTGAAACCAGAGAAAATATCACAAGAATTTATCAAACCCTAAAAACAAGATAGTCTAACCACTTGCACCAAAATCAAACCAACCGCAACATTATATCCAAATCTGAAAACATACTAAACGGAAGAAAGAACCAATCGAAGTGGAACACACCTGTGGTTTACTATGCGGGAGGACCACCAAGAAAAAAGGATGGTTGCTGGAGGGTGCGCACCATGCAAGGGGACTCGGTCGGAGGCGGCTGGGGCGCGGAAGCTGGGCTCGGCCGGAGGCGACGCGGCCGGTGGCGGTAGGCTGGAGGCGGGTTGGCCGGATGCAGCGAATGGTGGCCGAGAGAGGAAGCAGGGGCGGAGCTGGCCAGGTGGTGCGGCGCCAGCGGTCGTGTGCTGGCCGGGAGGTGCGGCTGACGGCGGTCGGGTGCTGGCCGGGAGGTGCGGCTGACGGTGGATGGCGGCGGACAGCGCAGGGAGCGGGGAATAGCGGAGGCGGGATGGTGTGGACGGTGCAGGGAGGGGAGCAGCCGAGGCGAAGGGCGCCGGGGTGCGGCCAGCCGGAGGGGCGCCGGCGAGGCAAAAACCGGCCGGGGGGGGGAATCACGCAGGGGGGAGGTGGTTTGCGCCGAAATGGGGGGGGAGAAAAGGGGGGCGCGGGGATTAGGTTAGGGTTGCCTTTTTTTATATACAAATATATATATATATATAACATATATATACTTATATATATATATATGTATATATATATATTCCAAATTACATATATATATCTATATATATATATATAGTCAACCAAAATAATTTATTAAACCCTCTTTAGTTTTAAAAAAAATAAAATAACCCATAATAATAATAATAACAACCTTAATAATAATAATAATAAGAACAATAATAATAATATTAAATAAAAAATGAAAAGGTAAAATTTTTATAAGACTAAAGTCGATCAATACATGATTACTTTATTTATTCTAAAGTCGAGCAGTCGCACGACACTCGCGCCGTGAAGTGAGTGGTTGAGAAAACTGCGCTCAAACTGTGTCACACAGCATCGACCGCTTATAGGGTCAACTGCGTGCTTGTCGCGTAGTCTTATAACTCGCGCACAAGTCACACGTCGACCGGTCGGGGTGTGACATAAATTATACTTTTAAAACCAATAATGAAGGATGGTTATGAAAAACAAACTATGTTACAATCATGGAGATGATAAGTCATACATACGCATGAGTAACATTTCTATTTTCAATGATCATGATGGAAATAAGGTAAGTGTTATTTTATATTTAAATAATTATAATTATATCATAAATATCATATTATTTCTTTAAATACACTTACATATATCATCCATGTGAGACGGTAATAAAAAATAATCAAATTGCTTCGCGAGGTAGTAGTCCATCATACACACGAACAATGTTATCATTTATTCAATGGATGGTATGGTAAGAATGTATATGGTATATTTCTTTTCCATAATGATTAATATTTCATTAATATCATATATAAACTTAAAATTAATCCTTATTACCTTCCATGTAAAGCATACACTACAAGAAAACGCTAATTAGCGATATTCTTTTGTGTTAGTGGTGTTTTAAAACATTGCTTGCTCATTTACCATTATTTATGAAAAAACATTGTTAATGAGGTATTGCTAATTTAGAGATGTTCATAAATGTTGTGAATTTATCAATGTTTATAAATTTTACTAAATAGAAACTTTTATAAATATCGCTATTTAGGGACATCTCATTTACTGATGTTTTTCAGAAACTTTAGTAAATTAACATCACTAAATTAGAGACGTTTATAAATGTCTCTATTTAAAGACGTATCATTTAATAATTTTTTTTACCAACATAGGTAAATTATTTTTTTTTAATTTATATATTTTTTACCCCATACCAACTCTCCCGTCCCGACTCCCCAACAATCGTCACCCACCCTATCCCAATCGACACCCCCACCCTCTCTTGGCACCCCACCCCCATCTCCTCTCTAGTCCTGGTTCCCCCACCACCCCATCACCCTCTCTTGGAACCCCATGGCATCCCCCTCTCCCATCCCAGTGCCCCCACCCCATCGCCATCTCCCTTCCCGACCGGCACCCCCACTCTCTCCCAATGTCACCCTCTCCCAGCATCCTCTCTAGTCCCAATGCCCCCACCACCCCTTCAACCTCTCATGTCCCGGCTGGCACCCCCACTCTCTCCTGGAGTCACCCTCTCCTGGCGCCCCCACCACCCCTTTACCCTCTACAAGCATCCCCCTATCAAGTCCCAGTTCCCCTACCCCGGTATTTCCCTTTGTCCCTCAGCATCCCCACCCCTGTCACCCTCTCCTGGCGTCCCCCTCGCCCATCCTGGCCGATGCCCCCACCTCTGTCACCCTCTCTCGACATCCCCCTTTAGACGACCCCCATCCCCATCTCCCATCCTGGCACCCCCCACCATTGTACTTCCCTTTGGCCAACCCCCGTCCTGGCGCTCCCACCCCACCCGACCCTTTGCCCGACACAATATGCCTCACACCCACATCCTAAAAAAAAGTATGCACTATAAGTTGATCACTGCACCTCTGGCATCACAACATAGAAGGGGGAAAACTCACCTATTAGTTTTTTTATTATATTAAGGTATTATGTTATATTTATATTTATATATAAATATATTTCAGTATTTAAAAAATTAATATATTATATATATATTTTTATATACAAATATTAATATATATATATATATATTAAAATTATATATACATATATTTACATTTTACATATTTACCTATATTTTATATTATATATATGTGTGTGTGTGTGTGTGTGTGTGTGTATGTGTGTGTATATTTTATGTTAATATATGTTTTATATTTTAAGTTTATTTATATGTTTATATTATATATATATATATCGATGTTTATATATATGTTTATGTGTGTGTGTGTGTAAATATATATGTGTATGCATACATATATACACACATACATACATATATATATATAATTAGCCACGTTTTAAAACGTTGGTAAAAATGTCACTAAAATAGTCATGCTTTTTTAAAAACATGGCTAAATTTAAAAAAATTAATTGTGTTATATTATATATATATATACATTTCTGTATTTAAAATTTAATATTTTTTTATATTTTTTATATGTTAATATATATATATATATATATTATTATGTTTTATATTTTATATTTTATGTTTTTAAATATTTATATATGTTTATATTATATTATATATATATATATATGTTTATATTTTATATTATGTATATATGTTTATATTTTATATTATATATATATATATATATTAATATTATATATATATGTATGTATATATATATATGTTTATATTTTATGTTGATATATTTTATATTTTATGTTTATTTATGTGTTTATATTATATATATATATATATATATATATATTATGTTTATATTTTATGTTTATATATATTTTATATTTTATGTTTATTTATATGTTTATATTATATATATGTGTGTGTGTTTATATTATATATAAATATACATATGTTTATATATATGTATATATTTTATATATATTATATCATTATATATATATATATGTTTATGTGTGTGTGTGTAAATATATATGTGTATGTATAAATACATACATACATATATGTATGTATGTATATATATATATATATATAGCCATGTTTTTAAACATTGGTAACAATGTCACTAAAATAGTCACGTTTTTTTTAAAATATGACTAAATTAAAAATATTTTATTATATTTTATTATATTTATATATTTATATATATATATATATACAATTCAGTATTTAAAATTTAATATTATATATTAATATACATATATATATATTATTTTATATTTTATATTTTATGTTTATATATATTTATATAAGTTTATATTATATTATATATATATATGTTTATATTTTACATATATTTTTATCTTTTAAATTATATATATATATATATATATATATATTGATATTATGTATGTGTGTGTTTATATTATATTATATATATCTTTATATGTTTATATTATATATATATATATATTATGTTTATATATATATGTGTGTGTGTGTGTGTTTATATTTTATATTTTATAGATATTTATATTTATATTTTATGTTTATATATATATATATATATGTGTGTGTGTGTGTGTGTTTCAAATTTATATTTTATAGATATATATGTTTATATTTTATGTTTATATTTTATCTTTATGTTATATCTTTATATTATATATATATATATGTTTATTATTTATGTTTATATTATATACATATGTGTGTGCATATTATATATGTGTGTGTGTCTGTGTTTATATATATGTGTGTCTGTTTATATTTTATATATATTATATTTGTGTATGTGTGTAAATATATGTGTACCTATACATATATATAATTATATAATTATATATATATATATATATATATATATATATATATATAATTTGGCACGTTTTAAAATACTGGTAAAAATATCACTAAAATAGCCATGTTTTCTCAAAAATGTTTCTAATTTTAAAATATGTGTGTGTTTTTATATATAAATATATGTGTATATATATATATATATATATTTTTATATGTGTGTGTGTTAATATATTTGTGTGTGTGTGTGTGTTTATATATATATGCCCTTGTTTATATATATTAATATATATTAATATATATCTAAATATATATTTACATCAATACAAAAAAATTGGCTATATAAATATATATTTTTAGTAACATTTGCTGAAAAACATTACCAAATTATCAATTTTTTCTTAAAAATGTGGCTAAATTAGTAGTATTTCCTGAAAAAGTTGATAAATTAGAAACTTTTACTTAAAAACATGGCAAAATTAGTGATGTTTCCTACAAATGTCTCTAGATTTTAGTTTTTTGTAGTGGTAAGTGAAAAACGAAACACATCGCTTCATGAGGAAGTGGTCTGTCGTACACACGAACGACGTTATCATATTCCCTATGGAATAGAAAGTAAGAAGTCGTATGTGATATTATAATTAAAAAATTATAATTATATCATAAATATCATATATAAATATTAAATACATCATTATATCCATCTATGAGAATCGGTTATGGAAAAAGATTATGTCGGTTCGCGAGGCGGTAGTCCGTTGTACACAAAATCAAAGGTTTCATTTCCCATTAGAGGGAGGAGGAGATGAATATACGTCATTTCCTTAATATAAAAAGATATTAGTATTTATAATATATTGAGGTTATTATATCAGTATGATTTAATAATATTTGAATGAGGTGGAAAAATAAATAAAACAAAATGGTCAGTTAAGAACGATGCCTCTTCTTCAGAAAACTTCTTTAAGTTTTCACCAAAAGAATTCCTATGTTAGATTTATAATAAAAAAGTCATATAGGATTCTTATAGAAAATTAAGTAATATATTTAGGTATTTATTTTCCAAACTAATGGTTTTTGAAATGAGAGTATAGGGATGGCCATTTATAAGTTGGGGAGAGGACACATTTGGAATTTTTGAAAAGAAAGAACTACACCAAAAAATTTGTATCATTCTAAAAGGATCAATAAATGGACCATTTTAAAACCTTAGAATATATAAGATCTAAATATGACCTTCAAATAATAATTATACAATTTTTTTTATTTTTAACCCTTATCTTTTTAGTTTAACCCTCCCGTAAACCCACTTTTACCTTAACAGATGTAAATAATTTTTAATATATTCACTATTTATTATGGTCAAAAATTAAGTTGAATTTATTATATAAAATAATTTATTATGATTCCCAATATTTAATCCATTTTTACAAAATTAAATTTACATAAGTTTCATAATTTAATTTATAATTAAACCCACAAATGTGTCAAAAAACAGTTTTTTCTAAAAAAAACTTTCAAAAGTTTAAAAAAAATTATATCAGATTCAAAATGAATTTCATTTAAATGACACAAATTAGTTAAATTTTAATATAATTGAACTAATTTTACTTTAAATTCAATTTAAAATATAATTTAACTTTTTATATAATTTAAATGAAAAGGTATTTTTTAATAAAAATCAGTATTTTTCACTATTCATCAAAAATAATAATCTTTTCAGAAAGATCTCAAAATTTCATCCAAAGATAATTTTGATATGTATATTTAAAAAATAAAGTTTATTTTTTAAAATAAATTTTCTAAAATTGGTAAAATTTAATTTGAAAATATGTGTGCAAACCACGGTGAAACTTCCTTTTAGAAAATACTATTTTTAAGAAAATATTTATTTTTCATTCAAATGATTCTAATTTTATTTATAATCAATATATAACCATTGAATTTATTTTATACATGCGTAAAATATATAATTTTCATTATTTATTTATTCCTATTCATACTCACTAATTTAACAACTAGGTTATAACGGTATTCTATGTTATGGTTCATTTAAAACCAGGGTTGTGTGTTCCACAAGCTATCAAAGAGATTGAACTTAATTAAAAATAAAAATATAATAAAGTTTCAAGGTGTTAAATTTTATTCTAATATTAGTTTTCCATGTCATATATGATATCAAATATTATTTTCCTCTTTTAAAAACTGGTGTTATTACATTCTTCCCCCTTAAATAAATTATATCCATGCAATTTAATATTGATCTTAGTAATCAAGGGTTTGACATTTGAAAATACCCTTCTTTAAATCCCACATTGTAAGAATCATTAATAAATCTTCCTCTTTATAAGAGAGAAAGGAAAGTATGGAAGGTCATCTAGAATAACACATTACTAGGTTTCCAAGCAGAAAAACATTGGTGGGAAGTGAATATATGGACATGGACTAAAAGCGTAAATAATTATATATAGTGATAAAGATCATAGATCTCAAGAAAGTGAATGATAAAGGGAAAGTTAAGGACCTAAAAAATATAAATATTTGATGAGATAAAAGACCATTGATTCATTATATATGAAGGTAATAGGATAAATTTTTTGTTTTAAGATCCTTTTCCTAGAGTTGAGTGATTATTTTACTACTTTGACTCAGAACAAAAGAAATATGCCAACATGATAAGTATAATTTCATCATTTAACCAGTTTCCACCACAATATCATCTTTTAATTCAAATGATTAGTATTCAACATGAATTTTTTATTCCTGAATCACAAAAATAAACTTCTAACTGATCATATAATCCATAAAATAATAGCAATATATTCATCCAATCTTTATTAAAACCAAAATGGTTAGTATGAGTTTTCCCATATAATTAATTAAGATCAAATACCTCAATAGTAACTCCCAAAGTTAAACTTAATGCATTATATAAGTTTCTATCCTTAAAACCCTTCAGCTTACATCTCCAAAAACATAATAGCATTCATCCCAAATAATCCTTTATATTAAAACTCAAGGTTGTATATACTTCTACCCAATAAAATGTATCTAAAAATATCATTAATCACATAAAAAAGGTTTTATCAACTTAATATTTATTTTTCAAATCATTTAATTAAAAATAATACTAACTAGTAAAATCATATAGGTTAGTGGTAGGCGATGAACCCTTATCACCCTTTGGTTATGGGTTCAAGACCTGAAGCCTTACCAGATACGATGAGTTGTTTCCCAGCTTATGGTTTGTCCTTTTTTCTATGAATATGGAAAAATAAATTTGATAGTTGTATTCATAATTCATCCTGATCTTATAACACTCCCAAGAATATGATGAATATCCTCAAAATAACATTAGTAATTAAATCACTTTTTTATATGTCTATAGTTTTCTATCCATCTTGTTCTTTTCCACAAAACCAAATAATTTTAATTGGATAAGGTTACCTCAATATAAAGTAAATATTAGAGATTATATTTTCCTCAATCATGTTTTTTCCATAAAATATCACCTTAACATTTAGTCACCTTTCTAGTTCATTAGTACCATTCAATATATTCTTGAAAATCCTTAAAGAAAACTATTGCATAATAATCCTAATAAGTTTCATGATTATTATAACCATAATTCAATTAAAAACACCTCCACAATATGATTCTTGAATTCTAATATCTAATCACTTAAATCATTCTACTTTAATTATTTTCATAACATAGCCCCCTAGGAACTAATCCTTGGATTATAGAATTGACTGGGATGATGACTAAGTTTCCCACATATAAGACATCAAATTCATTAAAAATTAATTGTTCTATACCATTTATCTTTACATAGAAAATATCTTCACCTCCATTTGAGATATTTTTATAGGTTCTTATTTCCACATTCTTGACATGTAGTAAATTTAATCTTATTTCCTTTTCCATCTTTAAAACATGAACTTCCATGAGATTACATCCTTCTCTTCTTATATGTGTTAGGAAATTTAATTATGTTCCAGTTGTTGTTAATAATTTGAGATATCTCATTTGGAATGATAATAAAATGTCTAAATATCTTTTCTATTATTTTAGGAATATCATTAGTAAAATCATTACATTTCCCATCACATTGGTCACTAGAATACTTTATCTTATTTCTATCCATTAACTAAAAGAATAAAAACAAGATGGGAATACATTAACTAAAAAACTTACAAAAGTGAAACTTATAAACATAGGGGAAGAACTTATAAATGATAATTATATCCTAAATTATGTTCCCCTAAGTTTCAATCTATATTATCAATGGTAATGTTTCCTATTAGGTTTTTTAACCTAGAAATTGTTTTTTAAGTCCTTCATAATGGTTCGTAAATAGTTTTTGAATTTACAAAACATATCCCCTAGGAGTGTAAAACCAAGTG
Organism: Viscum album; assembly: GCA_963277665.1. Lineage (NCBI taxonomy): Eukaryota > Viridiplantae > Streptophyta > Magnoliopsida > Santalales > Viscaceae > Viscum > Viscum album. The sequence goes on along the minus strand of OY728133.1, from coordinate 478,926,960 downwards.
TGTAAAAAGGTCCATTGTAATGTACCATGTAATGATAGATTCAAGACTAATGTGCCTTTTTTAGGTTTATTACCCCTAGGTACATTTTTCCACTTGTAGTATCTAGAAAAATATGTAATTTCTTGGAAACAAATCGCTCTATACTTCACCAAGATTCTAAGATACCTTCTCATACTTAGTATTATCCTTGGACTTATCCTCAAGGTTCTCACTAAATTTTTCTCATCATATTTTCCAAAGTCTAATTAAACCTTATCTATAATATAAATTATAGTTATCCATTCCTTTTACACATATTATTACATTAGTTTTAATATAAATAGACACAGGGATCGTAAAGACCAGGTGTCTTTGGAAGACTAGGTTCATATTACATCAAATGAAACTAAAACATTAGATCTTAAATTTATTATCTATAATGATCTCTTAATTACATTTTATCTCCTAAAAATGCATAGGATAACCTGGGGAATACATAAATAAAGGGGTGATCTAAAAATACTAGTAAGGTAATAAGAATGATAAGGAAACATAAAATGTGAGTCAAATGTATTACATGATATCATAAAATAGAAGGATCGTGAGTAATCACATAGAATAATAACATAAAAAACATGGTGTCATAATATCATGGTTTCATAGGAACTGTTAATGAAACATATAACATGACATAAACATGAGTAAGGCTAATTTCCTAGACAATATCGTATGGTAGTAAAATTCCCATAATAGATTAGGTTTAATCTTTAATATTATATATGACATATCATGAGATTAAAACTTTACCCAATACATTGGAGTGTTATCTAGTTAAACCCATCATAACATATTCATGATTTAAGTATGATAAAAATTTAAATCAATTATAAGGAAAAAATATAATAATTACCCATGGAAATTAATGGGTTTCATAATCTTGTCTCATATCATAATCAAAGGAACTTTAATAATAAATTTATTTGATATATGAACATAAGGCATGTATTATCCCATAAAAGAAAGAGAGAGTAAGTTAGGTATACATGTAGGGGACATATATACATAATTTAAAATCATTCCATAACATTAAAGGTTGTTTACATTGATGAACATAAATACCTTTAAAAATATTAAAAGCATTCTTGAGGAAAATAACCTTTCCAATTTGAAAATGACTTTTCAAAAACTAAAATTCACAAAATATTTTGTAAATTATTTTATTTTAAAATATACTTAGATAATTATAAAGTAATATTCAAGTAACATAAAGGTCATGATAATAGAAAATACCATTCATTCCATATATGTTAAAAGAAATATTCCTTTCACATTTTTAGTAAAATTTTAAAAGTACCATGTTTAGAAAATGACAAGAAGATTCATTTTAAACCATTTTTAAAAAATTAAAACATGGATAAAAATTAATTTTAAAAATAATATTATAATATTAAAAACATTTTTGAAAACATTTTTAGAAAACAAGGATACGGAAGAAAAGGATTTTTAACCAAACAGAGAAATGAAATCATATTTTCTTAAAAACATTTTCTACATAATTTTAAGTACCAAAGAGAGGAAAATGGTAATATTACTTGAAAATTTCATGAAAAACTAGAGTATAATAAAATTATTGGGTTTTATTATGAAATTATCATATAATTTCCTATAATCAAAATTTAGGCATAAATAATCCCAAATAAAATGAGATTGAAACATAAACCCTACCACTTGGGTAAATTTTGAATCATAACTCTAATAGATAAATTAGATGAATTATAACTTAAAATATCATGAATTATGAATTATTTGTGATATAATATCTAAAGGGTAACTATATACACCATTAAAAATAAATTAGGTTCATAAAAGTACTTTTATCTCAAAGAATGGAGTTTTGAGAGGAAAACCTTATAAAGTTTGTATCATTGAGGTGAGAGTTAATAAATAGGGTTATTATATGTAATAATTGTATATCCACAAAAATACAAATTTAATTAAATAATAAATCAATAAATGGTCATTTCACACATAATATTGGCATAATATATTCAACAAAGTAGACGTATAACCCAATGGATGGAAATTGAGTTAAGAAACCCCTTACCTAAAGAAAGAATCATCACATGTGTTTCTTATATTCATGAATAATAAAATTATTTTAATTATGTAATTTCTTAATATAAGTTTTTATTTTTTTATTCCTTTTATTTTATTTTTTACCATTTTATATTCAATCACTTAACCAATTATTTACATGTCGGATATTTAGCGATAAATAGCTCATATGACCATAATCACTTCGGAAGGTTGAATAAGGTTAAATATATTATTATTTAATCATATATAGAATTTTAATAATTAAATAATTATCATTTTAATACATAAATTATACTTCTAAAACCGATCATTGTGGATGGTAATGAAAAAAAACTACTTTACAATCCGAAAGACGGTAAGTCGTGCATATGCATGAGTAACATTTCCATTTTTTAAAGATCATGATAGAAATAAATTAAATGTTATTTTAACTTTATATGATTATAATTATATAATAAATATCATATTATTTCTTTAAATACATTTACATATACCATCAATGTGATTCGGTAATAAAAAAAGAATCACATCTTTTCACGAGGCGGTAATCCTCCATACACACGAACGACGTTATAATTTATTAAATGGATGGTAATGTAAGATATTATATGATATATGTATTTATAATAATGATTAATATTTAATTAATATAATTTATATAAACCTAAAATTAATCCTTATTACCTTCCATGTAAATCATAAGTGAAAAATGAATCACATCGCTTCGTGAGGTGGTAGTCTGTCGTACACACGAGCGATGTTATCGTATTTCCCATTGAATGGAAAGTGAGAAGGAATATGTGATATTATAATTTCAGAATTATAACTATATAATAAATATTATATATAAACATTAAATACGTTTTTATATCCAACCGTGAGAAGTGATAATGGAAAATGAATTACGTCAGTTCCTGAGGTGGTAGTCTGTAGTACACATGATCAACAGTTTTGTTTCCCATTTGAGGGAGGAGAAGATGGATGTAGGTTATTCTCTTAAAAAAAATATTAGTATATGTAAGATTATTATTTTATAATATCATCATGTTTTAATAATATTTTAATGAGTCTAAAGAATAAATAAAAAAATTCTCAGTTAAGAACAATACCTCTTCTTCAGACAACTTCTTTAGGTTTGCACCAAAATCCTTCTTAGGTTGGATTTATGATCCAAAAAATGTTGTATGATGTTTTTAGTGAATTAAATAAGGTATTTTGGAATATATTATTAGAAATTATTAGTTTTTTAAGTGTGGAAAGGAGAGGATATGGGGTGTAATTTTATAAGTGTGGGAGAGGACACACTTGAAATTTTTGAAAATAAAGAATTACATCCACGTTTTTCTCATGCCAAAAGGCTAAAAAATGGACCATTTTAAATAATTATAAGATATGAAGTATAAATATGAATATAAAATAGGAATTAGACAATTTTTGTCTTATATTTAATGCTTATCCTTAGTTTTACTCCTTGTAAACCTATTTTACCTTAACCACGGTAATTATTTTTTACTATTTTCACTATTCATTATGATAAAAATTAATTTGAAAATATTAGATAATTTAAATTATAATATGTAAAAATATTTAATACTTTTTTTCTTAATTCATTTCACATAATTGGTATAATTAAATTTAAAATTAAACTCGAAGACGCATTGAAAAATGGTTTTTTCAGAGAAAAACATTTAAAAGATTAAGTTTTTATATCAAAATTCAACATGAAATTGATTCTAATGACCTAAATTAGTTAAATTGAAATATAATTGAACTATTTTTAATTTAAACTAATTTAAAATAAAATTTATTTTTGTAAATAATTTAAATGAAAAGACACTTTTCAATAAAAATCAGTATCTTTCACTATTCATCAAAAAAATAATCTTTTCAGAAAATTATAAAAAATTACCCCAAATATAATTTTGATTTGAAGATTTAAAAAATTTAGTTTATTTTTTCAAATAAATTTTCTAAAAGTGGTAAAAATTAATTTTAAAATATGTTTTCAAAGCAAGTTGAAATCGCCTTTTATAAAAATAATTTTTTTCAGAAGACATTTCTTTTTATTTCAAATGATTCTAATTTTATTTATAATCAATATATAACCATTGAATTTATTTTATAAATGTATAAATAATATAATTTTCAATATTTATTTAGTATTATTCATACCCACTAATTCAATGGTTAGGTTATAATAGAATTCTATATTACGGTTCATTTAGACTTGGAATTGCGTGTTCCACAAGAAATTAGAGAGATTGAATTTATTTAAAAAGAACTATATTGTAAATTTTTTGTGTAACATCCTATTACTATTTTCAGGTATTCCTATACCCCTCTTTTCACTATACTTTGGTTGGGTTTCATTTGGGTTTGTTTCGGGTGAAAACCTTGGAAATTTTAAAAGTTTTTGGGTTGTGCATGATTGGATCAAGGTTTTCCCAAACTGTTCATCCTACTAGAGAAAACTATGAAAATAGAAGCATTGAGGTTTTTCATGGTTGGAATACAGTTTATAAATACATTCATCCACCTAGAATAAACCTTAAATCCCCATTAGAACGGGCATATGGAAGGGGATCATGATTTTGTTTAACCGTGCGGCCCTTCCCTGTTAATCATGCATACGAGGTTTTTTAATATGAAAATTGATTTTAGAAAATCCAAAAACCACTTTTTAGATGCCAGATGGGCCTGTATGACCCCCATTATGATTTATTCTTCCTTAGAAGCTCCCAAAAGGTGATTTTGGCCCTATTACACCCTTTCATAAGTGAATCAAAGCTAGGTGAACAACGTTTGGTCTTCTCTCTATAGGTTTCCTCTTCCCGTTCTCGTTCTCCTACTTTCTCCCCTTTTCTGAATAGGGTTGTATATATATAGGTGTTTTGTTATAGGATCTAATACATGTTTTTTAGATCTTTAATATAGGGTAGATTCTCATATCTTCCTTGACATCATTCTTCATCGAAGTTTCCCAATTAAGGCTTGGTATTTCGAGATCTAGTGATACCAAGGTAGGTGGTTCCATTACAATAGACAATTTTTTTAAACCTAAATTTCTTGATTTAAATTAAATTGTTATGATTAAAATTCAATTAATTTAAATTTATTTAAATTGATTTATTATAAACCCAATTCCATTGAATTGGGGGATTCGAATTTGATTTGGAAAAAAATTGGAAAAATTCCCAATTCAATTGAATTGGGGTGTGTTTGTGAAATTGATGAAATTTGGTTAAATTTAAATTGTGGAATTTAAATTTTAAAGTTAGATGGAATTTTTTAAATTAAATTGTTTATTTTAATTTTTGAAATTGAATAGTGAAATTGAATTATGAATTGGTTTCAAATTATTATATAAGAAAATGTCTTAAACTATTTTGATTGAAACCCATTGGTTTAATTGTGGAAAAATGAATGTTTTTTATTAAAAACTCATTTTGGTTTTTAAATTTAAAATTATAATATTTCAAATTTAGAAAGGGATGGATTTTATTTTAAGCAGTCTTAAAATAAATGCCACATCGTTTATTTGTATTAGATAACATAAAAGCCTAGGTATTTAGAGATTTATCTAGACATCATACTATGATTTAGAACACTAAATTTATATAAATGCAGTAGGTCATATCCCTGATGGGATGGTGAAATTTCCTCCTTGGTCAGTATTAAGGAGGATGTGTGTACACATATTTCCATGAAAACTATTTGAGTGTGTGGAGTCTCATATCCTGGAACTACCATAGCTTTTTGTATATGACCATTTTTCTCGCTTGTCTGTATTTAAAATGAATATATTCCATTTTTATAAACTATTTTAAATGCCTTATGAATTTATATAAAATGTTTATTTGATACATTTTTTTAAAGTATTTTCCATCCTTGAATTCTAAAGAATATTTTTTTTAAATGTGATTTTAAAATTTCATGCATGATTATTTAAAATTGAAAGCTTTATTTGTTTAATTAAATGTTGGAATATTATTATGAAATATTTGGTGAAATCCTATTAGTATTTTACCTCACATCCTACCTGTGACTTCGGGTATTTGTAGATTATCTTCTTCCAGGTTCGAGAAAAGGTAAAGTGTCACTTGGAGGTTATACTAGTTGTTTATCCTTGGTCTTGGAGAGTTTTGTCCACTTGAACTTGAGTTTTTACCCTATTTTCTGGTACATTGAGACATAATTTGGGTTTTTTATGCCTATTTGACTTCTGGTATACTTATCCTTGTATATTTCTCCTTGTATGCATACTATATTGTTTATCTTTCTTCCATTGTGTTTGTGGAAAACGTATTCCCACTTTCATATTATATGATTCCAAGTGATAGTCTCCAACCTATGGGGATAGGAAATGCCCTTTGGGCTATGCTATATTTATCTTAGTTATTAGGATACCAGGTTACCCAGGATGGTTCGTGACAAAGTGGTATCATAGGTGTAGGTTTTTCATCTTTCTATGATGTCAGTATGTAGTTTTCTAATCTTTTTAGGATTTAGGAGGTAGTTGAGATTGAGTGCAAGTCCAGATCTCACTATAATAAATCTTAAGTCACTAGGGGTGGTTTGGAAAAGGAATTTTGAGGATTAGTTCTATTATTTTCCCTACTTTTTATTTGGATAGATTGAAATCCAAATCTTGTTTGTCTATCAGTTGGGATCAATTTCCCTTGTTACTCTATTTGAGTGTTAATATGATTCCTTCTATGTTGTATGTTGATATTGTGTAGAATCGTGACTCTGAGAAGAAGTGTAAATCAGATCTGGGAGAAAGATTCTGGTGAAAAATAGTAATAAAAAACCCTTGTGGACCTGAGTATGGTTGAAGTGATTGTGTGTACTATCTAAACACTGGGACATGCACCACAACCAGTTCCCATTTAGGCTCCAGCTATGGAACCTCAGGGGATATTTTTCATAATCATTCTCAAGAGTTACTTTTCTAGAATCCACCAATGTTCAAAGGCTCAAATGATCCTCAAGAGGTTGGGGAATGGTTGAGTATGATGGAACGTTTTTTTGGGTTCTTGGAGACACCTAATGAGATCAAGGTGAAGTGGTTCACCTTCATGCTAGAGGGACTGAGTAGGAGATGGTGGGACATGATAGTGGTGGTGAAGAAGTATGAGGGATTAGATTATAAGGAATTAAAAGTTATTTTAACTAACCAATTCTATCCATAGTCAATGGTGTTGGTCGAGGCTATAGTATTTTTTAAACATGAGCAAGATGAAAAGACTATTACTAAGTATAAAAACCATTTTGCTGAGCTAGTGCATTTTTTTACCTGAGATGGTATCAAATGAGAAGATGAAGACTTAACAGTTTGAGTTAGGACTTTGACCATATTTTCTTTATTAGGTTCTCTTACTAAAGTTACCCTATTATACTGATGTGCTAGATAGAGTGATTATGGTTGAAATGGACCTAGCTGGTAAGTCAGGGTTGTCCGGAGTTCCTTTCACTCCCAGTGGTAGCATGAGTTCCTTTAAATTAAATAGTAAGAATGTTGATTCTCATGGTGTTTCTCAATAGCAGGGTCATTCTAGACCTCCTTTATTACTTGGAATAGGCCCTTTGATTTGATACCATTACAGAAATCTTGGGAATTCTAAGCGGGTATGCACTGAGGCACTCAATATATATGGCTCCTGTAGATGCTCAGGTCACTTGAATAAGTTATTCCATGTTTATTCCACTTCATGTAGTAGAATGGGATCATCAAAACCTTCGAAAACTGTGGGTAAATCAGATGCTTCAAGGATAAAGGGGTTCCAGCTAGAGGAATTCGGAACGAAGCTTCTTCACATAGTGGAAGAGTCTCTAGAGAAAGTGGATATGTGTTCAATAAATTGTGAGAGATACCATCACTATAGCTTCATCCTTAATTATTTCTTTATTTTAAACTTGTGTATTTCATTAGTTTATTTTCAAACCATATTATTAATCTTCTAAATCTTCCTATAGATATTTTATCTTATGTGATGGATATTATTACACCACTTGGAATGAAGAGAGAGTAGGGTCTCCGTATTACTTCTTGTGTTTTATATATATTGGATATCAAGATTTCTTTGAGTTTTTTGGGTTCTCAACATGAAACAACTTGAAGTCATATTCAATATGGATTGGATCATTTCTAATAAAGCTCAGATTGATTGTTATCTTTGATGGGTATCCTTTACTCCACTCAATGTTGTATGAAGTATCTTTCAAGGGGAATGGGACTTGAGGTCAAGAAGAGGCATACGTTATTATCCAAAGTTGGGTAAAGTGATAACTATATTTTCTTTTAATCTAGAGTGTGAATACTTGAGAAGTGATCTCCTTCCAGTTGTCTTCAAGTTTCCTAACTTTTTTCCTTCTAACTTCTCTGGGTTGCCACCGGTAATGGAGGTATATTTTTCTATTGACTTAGTGTCTGGTACTCAACCAGTGTCTATTCCTTCTTACTTTATGGCTCTAGATAAAATGAAATAGTTGAAGTATCAGTTGAATGATCTTCTAGAGAAAGGTTTTATATGCCTGAGTGTATCACCTTGGGCGGTGTCAGTTCTCTTTGCTAAGAAATTTGAGGGTTCACTTCACCTTTATGTGGATTACTGAAAACTCAATCGAGTTATGATAAATAACATGTATCCATTTCCACATATTGATGATCTATTTTATCAGTTAACTGGGGAAAAGTGGTTCTCAAATATTGATCTTCGGTCTGGTCACCATCATTTGATAATAAAAGAATCTAACATTTAGACAACTGCCTTTCGGATAAGGTACAACCATTATGAGTACCTTGTCATGCCATTTTGTTTAACCAATGCTCTTGCAGTCTTTATGGATTTAATTAATAGGATCTTCTATGAGTATCTTGATAATTTTATGGTAGTCTTTATGGATGACATCCTCATTTACTCTAAGTGTGAGGAAGATCATTTATGTTATTTAAGATCTATTCTATAATTTTTTTAGAAATCATTGAATTTATGCCAAGATTTAAAAATGTGATTTATGTATTCAAGAAGTGAAATTCTTGGGATACGTGGAGTCATAACATGGTATTTAAATTGATATTGAAAAGTTAAAAGTTGTTATGACATGGGAACAACCACATGATGTTTTTTAGATTCATAGATTCTTGGGTCTAGAGGGGTATTATCACAGATTCATTAAGGAATTATCAAAGTTGGATTCTATAGTGACTACTCTAACTCAGAAAGGATTAAATTTTTCTTGGGATAAAAACATTCAGAATTATTTTGTTCAGATGAAATGACTTTTTACTACTACGCTGATGTTGACTCTTCCAAAGGTCGGGCAGGTCTATGTGGTCTTCTATGATGCATCAAGTTCAAGTTTGGGATGTGTTCTTATGGAGGGTGATCATTTTGTTTCTTATGGCTCTCATCAACTAAGGCCACATGCGAATAATTATCTAACCCATGACCTTGAACTTGTAGTTGTTATGCACGCACTTAATAGTTGTGACTTTACCTTTATAGAGAAAGGTTTATCATGTTTTCATAATAAAATATCATGAGTTATATCTTCTCTCAAAAATATTTGAATTTTCTCCAGAGTCATTGGGTGGAATACCTTCAATATTTTGGATTTGACATTGCCTATACCCCATAGAAAGGGAATGTCATTGTAGATGCATTGAGAAGGAAAATTCTGACCCAGTCAATAAATTAATCATCGAAAGAGTGGAACAAATGGATCCTTTTTCATAGTTGTTTATTAGAGTCTGGGAATCTAGGGCCAACATTTCATTGTAAAATGTTCAGATGACCTCCTCTCTTCTTGAGATGATTCTTTAGGAACAATATCTTGATATTGAGTTTTGAATTGTAAGAGAATCTCTTTATGGTGGGGAGACCATACCTAACTGGTCATTCTACACTGAGATCATTCTATTCTATTAGAATATCTTTTTTCTGTTAGTGTTAAGGAAATATGTGATGGTGGATTCTATAACTCCCAGTGGGAAGTTCACCTAGGAACCATGAAAATGTTCTATGATATTTGGTGTAGATTCTAGTGTCCAGGTATGAGATGGGACATCACTGAATTTTTCTCTCATTGCTATACGTGCCAGTAGGTCAAGGAAGATCACTAGAAACCTTTGTGTTTTATTCAGCCACTTCCAGTTCCTACTTGGAAGTGGGATGATATATCTATGGACTTTTTGATTGGGTTGTCACGTACCTAGAGAAAGAAGAATGTGATATGGGTTTTGATCAATAGGCTGACCAAATCATCTCACTTTGTACCCATTCTTAATACAACAAAAATTGATGAGTTAGTAAATATCTATGTGAAAGAGATTGTTCATTTTAATAGAGTTCCATATGTTGTAGTTTTTGACATAGATCCTTGGTTTACTTCTCTATTTTGGAGATGCCTTTAAGAATCATTGGGATCTCAGGTCTGTTTGAGCATGGCATACCATCCACAGTCAGATGTCCAGACAGAAAGAACTATACATATTCTTGAGGATATGCTTCACACCTTTGTTCTCGACTTTGGCAGAGATTGGGATGATCATTTGGGGTTATTTGAGTTTTCTTATAACAATATTTACTAGTTCGGGATCATAATGAATCCTTTAGAGGCCTTGTATGGTCAGTCTTATAGATCTCTGTTGTGTTGGTTGAAAATTGATGAAAGTTCCATGGTTGGACCCATATTGGTTCAATATACAATAGAAAAGACTCGGTTGATTTGTTATAGAATATTGGTAGCACAGAGATGGTATAAGTCTTATGCTTATTATATCTATAGATCTTGGAGTTTTTAGTTGGGGACCAGGTGTTCTTGAAAGTTTCACCTCAGTTGGGTCATCGATGGCTTGATTGGAAAGGGAAACATTCTTCTCATTTTGTGGGACCTTTTGAGGTTGTTGAGTAGGTGGAGAATGTTTCTTATCATTTATAACTTCCATAACATATGACATCAATACATAAAATGTCCCTTGTAACTTAGCTATGAAAGTGTCTATCTAATCCATATCATGTTCTAAGTTGTAGTGATCTTGTGGTTGAACTTGATTTTTCTGTGACTGAGCATCCAGTCATGATAGTTTTTTTTTAAAGGTTGGGGATGAAGCCTCAATTTATTATTTAAAGAAAAGACCTCTTTAGACTGGGTAGAGGGTGACCCATTACATAGCCTGAAGGCCCAAGGCCAAGTGTCCTGAATATAAGGCTTAAAAGCCCATTTTTTGGCCCAAAGGACCCCATGGTGAATAGTACTACTACAGTACCCACGCTGCTATAGTACCTGCACAGTACATCCACCGATACAGTACCTGCTACAGTCCCTCCGCCACTACAGTGCCGCCGCTGCAGCAGTTTCACCGCTGCTACAGTACTACTGCAGTACTCGGAAATTCTCCCCTGCCCAGATTTGATCCTGGGTCTTTTGGATGCCAAGAAGGTGCCTGTACCACCAGGGTACAGGCTCATTGGCATCTAGTCACGATAGTTGATTTTGAAACCAAGGTACTTCATGGGAGGAAGATACCTTTGGTTCATGTGTTATGGTAGTATTGTTATGATTCTCATGATATGTGGGAGAAGGAGGCACTAATGAGAGATCGATATCCTTATCTTTTTAGCATAGAAGCTTCGGAGTATGATTCTTGGGGACAAAAAGTTTTTATGGTGGGGAGGTTGTGACATCGTGTTACTATTTTTAGGAATTCCTAAACCCCTCTTTTCAACAAGATTTGGTTGGGTTTCATTTGGGTTTGTTTTGGGTGAAAACTTTTGAAATTTTGAAAGTTTTTGGGTTGTGCATGATTGGTGCACAGTTTTCCTAAATTGTGCGCCCTGCTAGAGAAAACCGTGAAAATTGAGGAAATGAGGTTTTGAATGGTTGGCACACAGTTTGAAAAGTCATGCATCCACCTAGAAAAAATCATGCAACCCTGATAAAAGGGTCACATGTCTAGGGTGTGTAGTTTTTTCTAACCATATGGACCTTCCCAAATAACTATGCATACGATATCTTTTAATCCAAAAATTAATTTTAAAAAAACCTGAAACCCCCTTTTTAGATTCTTGATGGGAATGTATGACCCCATTATGATTTATTCTTTCCTAGGATCTCCCAAGAGGTGATTTTGGCCCCTATAAACACTTCCAGAAGTGAATAAAATCTAAGATAATGGCCTTCAATCTTCTCCTGGTAGGTTTCCTCTTCTCATTCTCTTTCTTTCGCTTTCTCTCCTTTTTTCCTAGGGTTTTATAGATCTCTATGTGTTTTTGGAGGATATAATACTCATTATTTTAGATCTTGAATCTAGGGTAGATTATTTGATCTTCATTACCAGTGTTCTTCATCAAATTTTTCTGATTAGGGCTTGGTGTTTTGTGATTTAGTGATCCTGAGGTAGGTGGTTCCGTTATGATGGTCAATTTTTATTAAGCCTAAATTGCTTGGTTTAAATTCAATTGTTATGTTTTAAATTCAATTGCATGAAATTTTATTCAATTGAAATATTAAAATCCCAATTACATTAAATTGGGGGATTCAGATTTGATTCAACACAAATTAGGGAAACCCCCAATTCCATTGAATTGGGGTGTGTTTGTGAAATTGATGAAATTTGGTTAAATTTAAATTGTGGAATTTAAATTGTGAAATTGGATTTAATTTGGTTAAATTAAATTTTTTTAATTAAATTTATGAAATGTAATTTTGAATTGATTTCAAATTATTATATGAGAAAATGGCTTAAACTATTTTGATTGAAACCCATCGGTTTAATTATAGAAAAAGGAATGTTTTTTATTAAAAACCCATTTTTGTTTTTAAATGGAAAATTGGATTATTTGAAATAGATAATGGGGTAAATTTTATTTTATGAAGTCTTAAAATAAATTTCATATAATTTATTTTTATTTGATAACATGAAATCCTAGGTAGTTAGTGGGTTATTTGGATAGCACTCTATGATTTACAGCACTAACATTACATAAATGTAATAGGTCACATCCCTGAAGAGATAGTGACATTTACTCCTTGGTCAGTATCGAGGAGGAAATGTGTACACATATTGTCATGACCACTATTTGAGTGTGTGAAGTCCCATATCTTGGAACTATCATACCTTTTGGCACATGGATATGTTTCTCTCTTTTTTGTATTTTAAATGAATATATTCCATTTTCGTAAACTTTTTTACATTCCTTATGAATTTATATAAACCGTTTTTATATAAAATGTTTATTGAAGAAATTTTTTAAAGTATTTTCCACCCTTGCATTATAAAGCATGATTTGTTTAAATATTATTTCAAAATTCCATGTCTGTTTATTTAAAATTGAAACATTAATTTGGTTAGTTAAATGTTGGCATCTTATTATGGAATCTTTGGTGAAATCCTACTAAGATTTTTTCTCACACCCTACCTATGCCTTCAAGTGTTTGTATATTATCTTATTTCAGGTTTGATCAAGGGTAAAGCGTAACTTGGAGGTGGTAGTAGCTGTTTATCCTTGGGTTTAGTCATTTTTTTCCATTGGGACTTGGGTTTTTATCCTTTTTTCTGGTACCTTGAGACATGTTTTGGGTTGTTTGTGTATATTTGACTTCCAGTTCACTTCTCCCTGTAGAGTTTTCCTTATATTCATGTAAGATTTTTTACCTTGATTTCATTGTGTTATGGGAAAATTAATTCCCACTTTCATATTGTATGATTCCAGGGGCTAGTCTCCAACCCATAGGGATCGGAAAGACCCTTTGGGTCAAGTTAGAGTTAGCTCGGTTACCGGGTTACCAGGGTACCCGAGCTAGTTTGTGACATTTGGGGTGTTAAATTCTCTCCTAAACCTTCTATTTTATGTCATATATTTTATAAAACATGATGTTACTATTTTAAAAAATCAAGGCATTATAAGAAACATGGAAATCATAAAATACTATGAAGGAAAAATATCTCCACTTGTTTAAGTAATGAATAAAATTATAAGGATACAATTTTCAAAAGGGGAAAAAATGTAAAAAATTAGGTAATATTAATATAAATAATTTTCATGTCTTTATCATATTAATTAATTAGATTTTATATATTTATATTCATTATAATAATATTAGTTATTTTTTTAATCAAAGGGAAAAAATCTTTATTTCTAACCATATTAAGATTTCATGCATTATATAGTTTTTTTAAGATTGATTTAAGAATTATAGATTTTACATTTACAAAATAAACCTCATTTTTGAATTTATTATGTCAAAATTATCTTAGGATGAAATTTTTATCATTTTATGAACAGTTGGAATTTACAATGAATAGTGAAAAATAATGATTTTTATTGAAAATTATCTTTTCATTTCAAACATTTATAAAGTTACCTTATGTTTTAAAATTGTGTCAAAGTATAGTTATTTCAATTATATTATTATTGATTCAATTATGGTATTTGGAATAAATTTTATACTTGAATTTGGTATAAAAACATCTTTATACTTAAAAAAACATTTTCCCAAAAAAATAGTTTTTCATCGTGTTTTGCGGGTTTAATTTTAAATTAAATTATTAAAATTATGTAAATTGAATTTTATAAAATTTATTCCATATTTGGAACCAAAATAATTAATATTAGGAAATAATTTCAAATTAATTTTTTTTGTAATGAATAGTAAAAGCAACAAAAATTTATTACCATAGTTAAGATTAAAACAGGTTTACTGGGGGTTAAATTTAAGTGATAAAGATTAAATTGATATATATACTTGTATAAATTCTATTTTATAGACATATTTAGACCCTATATAATCTAATATTTAGAAATTTTCTATTTTTGAGCCATTTTTCTTGAGTAAGAAATTAATATATTTTAATATTTTTAAAAATTCTAAGTGTTTCTTATCGCCCTATTATAAAAGTACACCCCCTATCCTTTACTCTCTACACTTAAATATCCTTTTGGTTTATCCAAGACCTGACCAAATTCATTACTTAAATCTATATCCATGTCCTAAAGTCTCTGGTTTTATCATAAAACCAACCTAGGAATCCTTTAGGTATAAACCAAAAGAGGTTGTCTAAAGAAGATATATAGTTCTTAACCAAGAGTTTTCATTTTATTTTTTCTTCTACCTCCTTCAAATATTATTCAAACAATATGAAATAATAAAACCAATATATTCCATATATTTATAATGTTTTTATTTTAATGTAATAACCTATATCCCTCACCTTCTTCCATTCAATGGGAAACGAAACCATCATTTGTGTGTATGGAGGACTACCGCCTCATGAACTGATGTAATTTTTTTCCATCACTGCCTCTGAAGGATAGTTATAATAATCAATTTAATAATATTCAGGAAAATTTTATCATTATATAAATATAATATATCATATATTTTCTTACCATTCCATCCATTAAAAAATGATAATGTCATTTGTACATACTTATGGATTACCACCTCCACGAAGACATATGATTCATTTTTCATGACCACATCACATGGATACTATATATAAGTTTTTTAAATATATAATTTGATATTTATGATATAATAATTATTTTTTAAAGATTAAATGATACATATCTTCTTTCCCTCGTTCTCTTTGAAAACTGAAATTGTTACTCATATGTACGTATGGAAAACCGTCTCTATGATTGAACATAATTAATTTTTCATAACCATATGTCATGGTTTATTTTAAAAGTATAATTGATGAAATGATAATTATTTCATGATTATTATTCTAGATATGATGTATAAATACCTCTTTTATCACATTCAACTTACCAAATTCATTTTGGATATATGATCTGAATATCTTCATAACATATGACGTTAACTTAATTGATTAAGTAATTGTATATAACATGGTAAAAAATAAAATAAAATGAATTATAAAATTAAAAAATATTCATGATAAAGTAAATAATTAACACGATTTTATTATTAAAGAAAATAAATAACTTGTGTGATGATTCAGACTCAAGGTAAGGTACACTTTACCTTAAAAAATTATTTTAAATGTTTTAAAGATTTATTTTATAAATATTTTTCTAACATATTCATATTATTAAAATTATTTTATTAATGTATTTATATTGGAATAAATTAATTGTAAACAACATTTTATATCTCTTTTTACTTTATTTCAATGGTTTTCAAAATAAATCTTTTGCATACTTTATACAGAACATTTTTCCATAAATATTATTTAATGTTTGGATTCCTTTATAAGATTACATATTTTATTCTAATAAAAGATATATTTCCCTTTGTTTTGGGTATTTTAAAAATTATTTTTAAATGGAATGGATACTTCGATATCCGAAAATGTTTTTCTTATGGGTGAAAATAACATTTTTATGTGTATAATGATGAAAATTCAATCTTTCATGTTTTATGATTATTTTATAGTTCTTGTGAATTTTTTATGGTGATTAGTGAGCCAAATATATCTCATGATAATGTATAAACCTGATATATCTCTCCAGTGAATTGGTTAAATATAAGGAGTTAGCATGTTAGGTTTCTCCTAAGATATTATTGGAATTTACTAGGTAGGTTTTTTCATTTGAAAGAGAGATTATAAGAGTGATATGAAAATGATGTCTCAACTTTCCTATATTATTTATCTATGATTACTAGGGTTTTTAGATAAATATTATGATTTCACAAGGTAAGATAATGAACTAAAGTTTATGCTACTTATTATGGGTGAAATATATAACCTTTTGAAAAAAAATCCTTAGTTTTTCATGATTGCAAAGAAACCATTAGAAGTTTTTGTTTGCCTTTAAGAAATGTTTTATGAAAATATTTGGAGAAATAAGTAGATTTATTGGAAAATAAAATTTTTATTTTTAACTCAATATTTTTTTGAAAAGGGAAATTTTTTATGATCATTCATAGACTATCCGATTTCTTTCTTTTTATATGTCCCTCGTTGAGCTTTTTGCGCTCATCCCATGTTTTCAAATGTTTTTTGAAATGCCTAAGAAGGACATATGTGATCACTAGGAGGGGAGGGTGTGAATCAGTGATACTTTTTATTTTTACAAATTATATTTTCTTATAAAATAACCCTCACCTCATATTAAAGAGTTGTAAATTTTCTGAAACGTAAACTCATAAGAACCACCACAGAAATATAAGAATTTACAAGTTTTAATACTCAATAATAGTAACTTGTACTTAACATGGTTTATAAATAATAAAATACCACAAAATACACTAGAAAACGATAATTTTTATGTGGTTACAACCAGTAGGTAATATACTTACACTTGTGTTGCACTATTATCAAAACTACAGTGCATGTTCTTTCCACACAAATAAATATTTGACAAATATTTCATAATAACTTTAGAAAACTTTACCAATAGGCTCAGAATGTTGTCATTATGCTCCTTGTACAAACTTCACTTTTTTATTTCTTATAAAAACACTTCTTCTTCACTTTATTATCCATAATCAGGTAAGATCTTCCTCTATCTATTAACTATTCACACAAATTCTCTGTTTAATTTTTTCGTCTTATAAGTTCGTCATAAAAATTTATCTGATGCCTTCTGATAATCAAAACATATTTCTTCCACCACTTTGTACATATTATTACACCTGATAGTAAAGTTTTTCTGATGATTTAAAATTTTATCCATTCACTAATTATGAATCATTAATTTAAATCAACTTCATCTTTAACCTCAACTAATAGATTTCGTGGTTGGAGACTTCCTACTCAAACTTTGGCTTACAAAAGTTCTTCTGGTATCTCTGTCTAAAACCAATTCTATATCACTTCTACTTTTTCACATGTGAATAGTCACACTAGTACTTTTTTACTTTCATCTTATTTATAGATTCATCATTAGGTGAAAAAGAATTATTCTAATTTTTACTTTCCCACTTAATAAAAACTTGAAATAAAAATCTATTGCTCGGTACTTTTCACAAATTAAGACATTCATAACCTTTCTTAAAACATGAAAAGAATCATGGATAATTTTCCTTTGATATTTGGAACATTGAAATACCATCTCAGAATTTCTAGATTTTATATCTTTACAAATATTTCATAAATAAATTCACTTCAAAAAACTTCATCTAGAAAAAGTTGGTCTGGAATGTTCATCTGAAATGTTCGTTTGAAATGTTCATCTGAAATTTTCACTTTGATTGTCTAAAAAAAATTATACAAAATTATTTTCCAAAATTTTAACTTTGTTTATTCAAAAATTTCTATTTAAAATTTTTACTTTGTTCACCTAAAAATATTCCTTCAAAACGTTTAGCTGAAATTTTCATCAGAAATTTTCACTTTGTTTGTTTGAAAAAGTTCAGCCAAAATTTTTACTTTTTTTGCCTAAAAATGTTCATTTGATTTAAAATCTTCATAAACTTTCCTATTTCCACTATACCTAAAAAATATTCATCACATTCATCATACTACAACTAATTCCAAACTACATAAACTTCATAAGAAACTTTCCTCAACAAAAAATCTATCTAACTTTGTACACGCAAAAACAAGTTTATCCCCCTTTATTCTAAACACATGTATCCTGAGATTTTTTAACCCATGATGTTGTAACTTTCAACACAAAAAACATCATAAAATTTTATTTTCACCACCTTACATGTCCTATAACTTTCTACTCAAAATATTCTTAAGGAAACACTGTCCAATATTTTTCACTTCACTTTATTAAGAAAGTTTTGTCTTTTATTTTTCAATTTATTAAGGGATGTTAATATGATCTTGTGTACATTCTTAAGAAAATTTCAACTGATATATTTCACTATCTTAAGAAAATTTCATCTGATCTTTTTTTCTTTATTAAATAAATTTCATCTGATCTTTTTCACTTTCTTAAAAAAAATCATCTGGTTATTTACACTTTTTTAAAGAAATATCATCCAATATTTTTTTAGTAAATAGAAGTTTGGTTATTTTTTACTTAACAAAGTTAAGTATATAAACATTGATCAACAAAATACAATTCTACTTGAAAATTTTTTTTACAAACACAAACCAACTAAACTTCTTCAAAACAACTTCCAACAGCCACAAGAACTCCTCTATCCAACTTGGTCCCAACAATATCTCCCTTTGTATTTTGTTTTTGTTAAATAAGAACCATAAGTCATTGAAACTTTATAAATTAAGATAAGTATTACTTATCTAAAAATTCTAAGCTTATGTGAGTGAAATTTATTTAGGAAATAAGAATCATTGAACAGTAAAATCATGTTATCTATAAGTAGTAAATTAAGTAAATTTTTCCTTTGAATTCAAACTATCACATCTTCTTAAAAAATAAAACTTTCAAAACTTTTCACTTTTCCTACAAGAATAATATTTCCCAAATCCACTTCAAAAAACTGTTAAAATAGTTCACGTATGATGAAATCACATCTTACCCCTTTTAAAATATCCCACTAAATATGTACTTTTCTTAAAAATGTTTAAGAACAAACCAATGGAGAGATATATGTTTCATCATTTTATACCCCCTTGAAAACACTACCCAAATAAAAGATGAGAGACAAGATTAAAACACATACCTTATACTTGAGGAGAGGGAGGTTGTACACCCACGTTCAACCTAGGATTATAAAATGTTTCCTTTGGTGATGGTTTAGTGAATATATCAGAAACATTCCTTATTATAGGAACATGTTCCGACTTCAATTCATTATTATACATATTCTCTTTGATGAAGTGATATTTAATATCAATATACTTTGAATGAGAATATTGCATTGGATTTTTAGTTAGATTTATGTAACTTTGATTATCAAAACCTAAGAGTAGGGGTAACTTTAATTATACAAACAAATATTTCAACTGAGTATTCATCCATATAAGTTGTGTTGGAGCTTGAGTGGAAGCCACACACTCATCTTTAGCTATACTTAAATTTACTAGTTTTTTCATTTTATTACAACTCACACCAATTTTCCCTAAAAAGAAAACTCCGCTAGATGTGAATCTTCTATCATCTTCAATTTGTACCCAATCAGCATATGTATAACCAAAAAAAATCTATCTTTCCTAATATGTCATATTTTATAATACAATCAGTTGTTCCATTAATATATCTAAGAATTATTTTTCTTTCCAAGAGATGATATTCTTTTATATAACTTTGTAATCTTTCACACAAAGTAACAACATATACAATATTTGTCCTTAAGGATATCAAATATAGAAAATTTCCAACCAACTTTCTAAATTCATTAGGATTAACTTCCTTGAATTCCTATTTTTTAATAACTTGGTTCCCACAAATATTGGTGTGAAAATTGGTTTTTTAATCTTCCATGAAAAACTTCATTAAAATTTCCATATTATACTTTTGTTAAAATAGAAAAATATATTTCTTCTTTTTTGAAATTTGTAACCTAAGGAAATATTTCATTTCTATATGCACATACATTTAAAATAACTTCTTCATCCCCTCATAAAACTTTTCAAAATTTTCTTCATAATTCCTATTCAATATAATATTATGAATATAAATAGTCACGATGAGGTAAACCTCTTGATTTTATATGATATAAATATTACTATCAAATCTTCCTTTCTTGAAGTTTGGATTCCTTAAGTAGGCATCCAATTTGGAATACCAAGATCTCATGTCTTTCTTTAACTTGTATAAATCCTTTTTAAAACTTACACATAGAAATTTCATCTTTCCCAATCACAAGGGAAATGGTTTTTCGATATAATTTTTTTATCAATTTATCCATTAAGAAAATATGAATTTAAATCCATTTGAAAAACAAATTATAACCTTGTTGTATAGTGATAGTAAGAAATAGTTTGATAGTTTCAAATATTTTCATTAGAGAAAAATTCTCATCAAGATAAATGCCTTTAATTTTTTAGTAACCTTAATAAACTAGTCATGTGTTTTTTTCTTATCACTTAACCATCCTCATTCAACTTGTTCTGAAACACCCAATTTGTACCAATAAAATTTTTATTATTTGGTTTGGGTACAATATCCCAAGTATCATTCTTCTCAATTTGATTTATCTCTTCATTCATAGAATCAATCTACTCTTGATCCCTAAAGTCTCTATTAACATCTTTTCGGTCAACTTTTGAGTATAAGGAAGTATGTGAAACTAACTTTGATGTTTTTATAGTTTAAACCTATGGTTTTTTATTACCAATGATGTTTTGAACTTACACCTAATTTCATATCCTACAATGAGATGCATGAAGTTGTTTCTCATCACTAGAAATAGTTCAGTCATAATATTCATTTAGAGTAACTTTTTCACTTTGATAAACAGAAACCACCTTATCTTCCTCATCTTCCATACCTACATATGATTGTAAAACTTTATTATCAGATTCATCAAGAAAATTTACATCTATATAATCAAACATTTTCATGTTTATTTATTATAAAATATGTATCTTATGTTATTAAGAGGATATCCATGAAAGATTCCATCAACTCCTCTTTGGTCAAATTTTTCCAAATTTTGACCCTTGATTTTTATAATATGGGGACTTCCGAAAACCCTTATTTTTTCAAAATTGTATTTTAATTAACATATATTTAACTCGGATTCATATCAAATTTTGATCTATAGAAACATCAATTCTGAACATAAGTTGTTGTACTGATATCCTACCTCCAAAAATAATGAGAAGTATCATGTTCAAACAACATTGTTTGTTCCATATACACTAAACTTCTATTTCTTATTTCATAAACTATATTTTTTTGTGGTTTGTATGATAAACTAAACTCATGATGAATTCCAAGTTTTTCAAAATAAAATTGAATTCCTTATTTTTGTATTCACCACCATTATCAATTCGTAACTTCTTCATTGAATACCCACATTATTTCTTTGTACTTATCCTAAAATTATTAAACATTTTAAGATCTTATAATTTATGTTTCAAAAACATAATTATTTTAATGTGAGTAAATTAATCAATGGAATAAATAAATTTCTTATCTATATGTGTTGATTGTTTACTCATTATCCCATAAATATCAGAATGTATCATCACCGAGGGACAAGTTGAATGAATTTCAACTTTATTAGGTACTAAATTTGTAATCTTCCCTTTATATAAAATGGAGGAATACCAATAAATTATTTTATTCATGTAAATAATATCATGAATTCTATATTTATTTGTTAGTTTGATTATATTACTCTAACACATATGTCCCAACCTTTTATGCCATAGCTAATTTTCTTCCATCATGCTCAGATAGCATGAACTATCTCCACTACCAACCTGGAATAATTTTTCCT
The DNA here is from genome assembly GCA_963277665.1 of Viscum album. NCBI lineage: Eukaryota > Viridiplantae > Streptophyta > Magnoliopsida > Santalales > Viscaceae > Viscum > Viscum album. The sequence continues at coordinate 478,904,601 of OY728133.1, read as the reverse complement.
TGGTTCATTATAATTTCATAACAACTTTTCCATATTCTAATATTTTCAAAAAAACATCTTTTCTAAAAACAAATTTATTACCTTCATCACAAAGTTGTGAAATACTTAATGAGTTTGGTTTCATCCCATCAATAAATAAGTCTCATTTGGATTTCAACTTTTCTCCCCCAATGATAGAATATCCAACAACTTTGATTCTAAGTGACTCATAATTTCTAAAATTAATTGTACCTTGTTTAAAATATTTCACATTCTTTAATAGTTTCAAATCTACTGTCATGTGTGAATATCACCCATTATCAAAAATCCAAGGTTGTTCTTTTGTGTCTTTGAGAGAAGTTTCAACAATATGATCCTTTTCTTTGACTTTATATTTCTTCACATCCAGCTTTTTAGAATTATTAGAAAAACTTTTTTAGGTCAAAAACATAACAAGACAACCTTTTTCAAGGTTTTTAGGATATTCACATCTTTCACAAATAGTTTCCAAAATATGGAATCTATTTTTAATTTTCATGCCAAATTTCACAGGTTTACTTATTTGAGTGGGTTGAATCCCCCTCAAAATATACTTCGAGATTCTATAGAGATTATTATAATTTTTTTATTAAAACAACACATATAATTAGTATAGAAAAAACCCACCACAATACTAGTAGTAACCAAATAAGAAATATTTTCCCCTATAAATACCATATTATTTGGAGTTATAACATTTTTTTCATAAACTTTCTTACTTCCCACTTTGGAAATTTGTTGTACCTCAAAATTTCCATTATATTATGAAATTTTATTCGATATTTTATACTTCTTCTCAGCGTCAATAAAATCACCAATAGTATCAATTTTTTTTAGACATCAAAATGTTAGAAACTTCATATTTTTTAACTTTTTTTTATTTTGGATATATAAATGATTTTATCAACCTTATTACTCTTATAAACATCTCCATCGATCTTATAAAAATTTGAGGATAACTTTTTTTGATCCACCTTAGATTTTCACATTTCAAAACCTTCACCAAATTCTATAACTGATTTTTGGAAACTTAAAATTCCTTAATCATATTTAACAAGTTTTTTTTGAGTAAGTTTTAACTCTTCCTCCTTTATCTTTGATTTTTATTTAAACTCAAAATTGAGGATTTTATTCTCATCAGTCAAATTTTTTTATATTATAAATCTCTCTTAGTAACTTGTATTTTTATTCAAGAACAGATACTTGATTGTTTACTATAGGATTTTAATTTTAAATTTTTTGATCTCTCTTTCAAGTCTTATAATATTTTAAAGACATTATTTCAACTCTATTTTTAGTGAAAATTACAACTGAATTTATTCTTATTCTAAACTTATAATTTTATCATTGTTGAAATTTTCATCATTCACTTTAGCAACAAGAGTTTTTTCAGTATCATCATCACTGAATTTTTTGGCCTCTTCTTCACTGTCATCATCTTTATCACATTTAGAAAAAAAGCATCTCATTTTGGATTTAGAAATTTTTTTATCTTTTCCCTTGGAATAGGATTTGGATTTTCTTGCATTTTTTAGTGATCTTCTTGAATTTTTTCATCTTTGTCACTTGATTCATCTTCCTTTAAGGGAAATTTGCAGTAAAATTACCAATATATCCACAACCAAAGTATTTTAGTAGTAACTTACCTTTTTACTTTCCTCTGCCTATTTTCACATTTTTATAAAACAAGGAAATAAATTCATCAAAATTGTTACTAACTTCATCTTTAGTGTTAGAGTTACTGACTTCTTTATCATCAAGAACTTTCTTATATTTTTTTATTGATAGATTTGAATGAAATTTCTCAATCAGAATTTTATTTTCTTTTCATAAATTTATCTCTTATCATATCATATATGATGAGAGTTCTATGTAAGTAATCTAGATATATAGTTTCATGATCTCCATCTTCCAATGTTGAAGCTTTAGCATCAAACTTGATAGAAATAATTCGTAATATATTTTCAACAACAGTTGAATCTTACAAATTATCACCAAGATATATTATGGTGCTTACAATATAATTAACTCTTGTAAAGAAGCATTAAATAGATTCAAAATGACCCATTTTAAGATCTTTATACTTTAGCCTATAGATTTGTAACTTCTATTTCCTAACTTTAATATTTCATTCATAGATGTTATTCAACTTTTATCATATACCTTTTGTCGTACCAACACCTTCAACTCTATGAAACTCACCTTTAGAGAGTGAGGAAAGTATAGCATTTTTGTCTTTCTCGCCATTGTCTAAATTTTTATTATCAGCAACTGTTAGAGGAAAATTCTTAGCATGAGTAGGAAACCCATCAGTTAATACTTTAATAACTTCATTTCCAAGTGTAATGTCCCACCTCAAATGCCATTAATTTGGTGCTCTAAGATAGTTCTCCACAACGCCACAAGTATGCCTCTCTATACTATAGAGGCTAGTGACAAGCAATGAGGGCCTAAGGTGGGTCCATAGAGAGACTATGACCTCATATTAGAGTAAAAAATAATGAAAATAACTAGATATCATCCCAATAAGTAAATAAATAGAGTGTGGAACTAGTAATTAAATAGAAATAGAATCATGTTATAATAATAAATGAAATTGTATAAAATCCCAAACATCCATGTCATACATACAACACTGGTCACCCACTAGGTCGACCTTACATGCAGGAATAAATAAATAAAACTAAAATAAAACCACAAGGATCTCCTACAAACTCTTATCCAAACCGCATACCCAGTCTCTAAGACAATATTGAGCTACTCCATCCCGATCAAAGGAATCCACATGAGTAGATCTACGATCATAAAACTCAGGGTCTCATCCCTATCCATAAAAAATTATATGATAAACCTAGAAAAAATAAATAATGTCTACACACGCATCGAGGTGTATGTACAGGAGTGAGGAATAATCTTAGTAGGCCACCCCAATTATATACTTATAAATCTACTATCATAAGTTCATGATCATACAATATGCTCATCCTAGCCGAGACACATCTCGAAATGATAAATAAAACAAATAATGTGAAACCACATTTGATCCCTATGACTGTGATCCCAGAAAACTGGGAAATGTATCATTATGTATATTTATATTTATATGTGTTTGTATATATATTACCATATATATATATATATGCATATACATGAGTAAGGTGAAAAATATCATAAATCAAAAGCAGATGATCCTTGAGTACTTAATCCCAATCATCTATACATCATATGAAAAGGGCATTAATATGGATATCATACCACTCAAGACATGTATAACTAAGTTAATCTCTAGGTCTGTAATCTCGGTCAGCAATACTTGCTTCATCCAGTGATGAAAATGTCTTTGAGTAAGCTATGTCACCATAGGGGGACACATGTCCTAACCCTGGGTTCAATCATACTCACCTCTAATTACTATAATGAATCGTGTTTTATACTGATAGAAAATCCTATAAATGGTCATTGATCTAGATTCCATACCACTAAACCCATGAAAATATAGTCTAATTAATGAATCCTAGGTCCCAATCCATAGAAAATCATGACATTGTGACTCAGATATTCCCTAAGGGGTTGACCCTTAGGTGATATATAAAAGGAATTCTCTCTAGATCCAATTATATGCTCAATATTCATTTATATAAATGGATCAATAGGCCCATCCTTAAGAATTATTCCTAGGTGATGTAATAATGGTTCATCCACTTGACCCTAGGGAGCATCCTAGGCATCACTCGAGGAGAACATAATTATCCATTTAATATATTTCACATCAATTATTATTAGAGTTGTAACATCCCACCCCTCATAATTGGATTGAGAAGTGATGGGTGTGCTACTAGGCCTTATGTGACATCTTCAAGACAATAAAGGCTAGAAAAAAATTCCAAGGGCTTTATAAATAGTTGGGGATGATTTTTTCATTTGAAAATAAACAACCAAAGCAAGATAACCATAACCAACAAACTACCACTATATTATGTATGATTACATTGTAAAAAAACTCAAATAGAAACATAATAAACCAAACCAAATCAAATCAGAGTAAAAAATAAGAAACCAAGACCAAAAAAACTCAAAGACACTAAAGAAACCAACCCAATAACTACCAACCTACTCCAAGATCCAACTCTAAAAGACATGCCTAGGGTATCAGAATGCATCACTAAAGAAATGAGATACCTTTACTTTGCCTATGTCTTGATATATAATATTTGTTAATGCACCAAAGTTCCTAAGAAAGGGGTGAGTATAAAACTCGGTAGGATTTTCCGAATGAATTCCCAATTCATGCACTAAGATATAGCATGTTATAAAATTTATAAAAAACAATTTAAAACCAATTTAAAGTAGTTAATATCAAAGAATAAAATAGTTTCCAAACCAAAATAGTTTTTCATAGAAAGAAACCAAAAAAAATTTTAAAACCATTCTTCAAATCTATTTTTTATAACCCATTCCATTCCACACATCTATACATGCATACCCAAGTGACAATTCTATACTTATGATCGGTCTCTCATTCATCCACCAAGTTATCACTAGGTGTCCAGTCTTCTTGTGCCCTAATGAAACACACCCCTTATCTATATTCATGTCTCTTATACCCCAATAATATACACCCCTTATTCAGGGTCACGTCGAAAGTATAAACTCACGTCAACCATATATGACAAAAATCATGTAAATCCATTTCAATAAAACATTTCCTTTATTGGAAAAAATTCCATAAACATTTTTCCATGAATTTAAAACCAAACCATAATTTTAAAATCATCATTTTAAAATCAGGAATCAAAACACTTTCTACAAAACCATCTAATTTCACAATTCCACATAACAATCACTAAAGAGGTATTCTAATGAGAATAGCACATCAATTTCTCAAAAATATAAAGAAATTAAATCAATTTGAAATCGAGCCTTTAATTATTGATCAAGAGGAGTCGATAGTGAAGCAACCTACCTCGCAAACATTAGTGAAACCAAATAATGGTATAAAACTCCAAAAACCTTCCTTAAAACTATTAGAAACGTCCTTATATATTGTTCCCTAACATCCAAACAACCATAAATCATAATGGTTAGCATAAAACAACATGAATCTATTCCCAAAGGATTAGATCAAGGAATACAAGAGAGGGAATAAAAATAATACTAAGTAAAACAACCAAGAACGATTACTTACCTCCAAAAATGGCCTCCAACGCACCTAGATTCGCCTCAAAATTACTCTCAAATCAAGAGGAATGTCCTCTCCATCCTTTGGAAGGAAATGGATATGTGTTATGGACTAACTAGGGGGGAATAAGGCATTAAGGATATTATTCATATTAGATTCACAAAATTCAAATCTAATTCTTAATAGTGCATGGTTAAGGTGCACAGTTAGGAAAAATGTGCGCTAACTATGCACTAGACACAACCTCCAAACACCAGTCACATGGTTTGCCTGAATGGTTAGAAAAATCATGTGCCAACGATGATAAACCCATATTTATAAGATCACATGGTTTCTCTTGGTTGTTCATGTGGTTTGGCCAAACTTTCCACCTAACTATGCACCTACCCAGTGCCTACTATTTCAGTTTCACGGTTTCCTGAGAGGTGTTGCATGGTTTCTACTAATCATGATCAAATTGTGCACCTCTATAAAATCCCCAAAAACTTTATAAAACTCTCCTAAACCTCACAAAACTTATCCTAATTACTTTATATACTTAAAATAAATAAATAAAGGGTTAATTACCTGAAACTAGGGGTACTACATTCTCCCCACCATTGGTCTTTCCATCCTCAAAAAGGGAAAAACCAAAATTTTCCAAAAATATTTTGGGTAATTGCTTGATGATTTCCTTCTCACACTCCCACGTTTCTTCCTGAATCAAACCTTGTTTACATAAAACCTGCACTAGACCAAATTTTTTTTGTACAATACTTTCTCTTTCCTATCCAAAATCTGCACCGGTACATCAACCAACATAGAATCTAGATCTAGGTCAATGTGATCCCATCGAATCACATGGTCGGCATCAGGTTGATACTTCTTCAACCGAGATACATGAAACACATTATGTACTAAACTGAACCATGGTGGAAAAGCCAACTGATACACCACCTCAAAAAATCCATTCAAGTATCTAAAAAGGGTATATGTATCAAGGATATAACTTTCTCTACTTCCCAAAGAGATGATTCTCAATCCTTGGATAGATTCTCAAGAACATCTGATCACTCACCTCAAATGAAAATGGTTTTCGATGATGATCCATGTATGATTTCTAATGACTCTAAGTTGTATCTATCCTCTTCTTAATCAACTAAATATTATTAATTGTCTCTTAGAAAAGGATTGGTCTACTAGTGCAGTCTCGCCTATTTCCACCTAAAAAAGTGGATAAAGACAAGGATTCCCATACAATGCTTTAAAAGGATCCATATGTATCAAGGCTTGATCATTATTGTTATACAAGAACTCTACTAATGGTATGTGATCCTACCATAATCCACAAAAATCCATTACACAATCCCTAATTATGTCTTCCAAAAATTTTATTGTTCTTTAGGATTTTCCATCTATTTGAGGATGATACACTATACTCATAATCAATTTAGTCCCAAGGTATTTCTGTAAGGATTTCCAAAAATGAGATCTAAACCTTAGATATCGATCTAATACTATCAAAACTAGTATGCCACTCCACTTTACCAATTATCAACTAAAGATTTTAGTAAAGTTATTCACTATATGATAATCATGAATAGAGATGAAATGGGATGAATTTGTGTGCTGATCCATTATTACCCATATAGTATCATGTTTTCAAACCGTCCTTGCTAGACCTATCACCATCCTTGATAGACCTATCACAAAATACATGGACATATACTCTCATTTCCAAAATAAGAATAGGTAAAGATTGTTGCATACCCGCCGGTCACTAGTGCTCTACCTTAACATACTAATAGGTGAGGCATCTCATAACAAACTCAACCACTTTTCTTTTCATGTAATCTAACAAAAATTTTGATTTTAGTTCCTTATACATATTTTGTATTCTAGGATGAGTAGGTTGTTTCAAATAGTGGTAAGCATGAATAAGTTGCTTCTGAAAAGCCATAGGTATGACCATCTCATCTCAAAACCCCAATACTATGTCAAAATTACATCCCTAAATGGTATCCCCACCATTAAGTGTTGGCCTCACAGAAACACATTCAGAATCATATGACTTTGCCTATTTAACCTACTCCACCAAATCATAAATAAAAGAAACTGAAAAGAAAACTACAACACTACCTTAGTCTTTACAATCCAAGTATATGTCAGTTATCACTGACATCAGATTCCACTGATCTAAATTCTCTTTCACCAACTGAATATATTACTTTATGAATAATCCATCCACCACTGAATTTCCATTAACTATTGCATACATCAAGTCAAATTTAAACATTTGATGGTACTCCATCCATATTCTCTTTCTTATATTCAAATCACTTTGTGAGATAATGTTTTTCAATCTCTAATGATCCATAAATTCCATAAATTTTTCACCAAATAGGTAATGATGCCAAGTCTTTAAATCATAGACTAAAAAAACTAATTCCAAATCATGTGTTGGGTTGTTATTCTCACGAAACTGAAACTGTCATGATCTATAAGAAAAAAATGATCCCCCTTCATGAGAGCACATCCCAACCTAGATCATGAAGTATCACAATACACCATATACCCTTATATTGATTCTAGAAATATCAAGATCAATACTGATGTAAGTTGAACATTAATCTCTTGAAAATACTTCTGACATTTATCATTCTATTGGAATGGAATACTCTTCCTTGTCAAAGATTCCATTGGTGAATCTAGTTGTGAAAATTCATGAATGAAGTGTTGATAAAAACCATCCAGGCCAAGGAAATGGTGTATCTCAAAGGAATTATTTGGGGGTTTCCAAGATATCACAACTTCTATCTTTTCAGGATCCACAAAACACCTTTTTAGGAGATTACATGTCCAAATAAATGTACCTCTTGTATCCAAAAAAACACACTTTGAAATTTTGGAATATAGATGATGATACCACAAGATACCCAACATTATTTACAGGTATTCATCATACTCATATTTTGTCTTAGAATACACCAATATGTCATCCACAAACACCACCACAAAAGAATCTTGATACCTTTAAAATATCTAATTCTTAAAATCCATAAAAATAGCTGTTGAATTCGCATGAATTAAAGTCATAACCACATACTTCTAATGTTTATATTTACTTCTAAAAGTTTTCTTTAGAATATCTACCTTCCAAACCTACAATTAGTGATATCTTGAATGCAAGTCAATTTTAGAGAACAATTGTGCTCCCCTCAATTGATCAAACAGATCATCAATTCATGGAAGTGGATAAAGATTATTTATTGAAACTTGATTAATATTATGATAATCCATTCAAATCCTAAGAGTTATATATTCCTTTTTCACACAAAAAAATGGGTTCTTTCCACAAAGACGTACTAGGCTGAATGAACCCTTTTCTTTCCAAATCTTCCAACTAGACTTTCAATTCCCTTAATTACGTTGGTTCCATCTCATAAGATATAAGTGATATGATACTATTCATTGGTAATATATCAATCATAAAATCCACTTCTCCTATAGGTGGAAACCATAAGAAATTCTCGAGAAACACATCCATAAATTGATCAAAAATCATTGAAAATCTAATATTCTTGATCTCATCCATAAATGATAAGATCAAAGATACTGATGGGTATAATATAGTTCCAACCACTAGTGCCAAAAATCTTGTTACACCTGCCTTTACATTCTATTATCCTCTAAAGAGATGCTTGATGTTATCCATGGTTTTAAAACTAACTGGTCAGGTATAATAGTAGATGTAAGCCTAGAAAATTTTTGACCAATCCATACCCAGAATTATTTCATAGACATCCATCTCAAGTATAGAGAAATACCAAATCAATTCATCCTTGTTAATGGTTATATAACATGTTTTTTACATAAAGTCTCGACATTCTCTTTGTCAAAAAGGAGTTTGAAGTTTCAAAACAAAAGGCATCATCCCAACATGAAAACCCAGAAGATCAACAACACAAGAAGCAATAAATTAATGTAATAAACCCATATCAAACAAACATTTTATAAGGGTAGAATTCAAAATAATCATACCTATCACCATCGAAGGTCCCAATTGATCATCCACAATAATTTTCTCAGCTTCATGCAATTGATTACTGGTTACACTTGGGTCTTTATTACCTTGTTGAGATTTCCCTAGTTGAGGAGTCATAATATTTCTATAATCACCATGGATTACTTGGTTCTACTAATTATAATTATTATGATACCCTCATCCTGTTGAATCATAAAATTTCTGTGAAATATGATATGTGTTCCTAGAACTAGACCTTGGAGCACTACGACAATAGCACTGAATATGTCCCATCTATTTTCAATTGTGATATGCTCTAGGTGGTGTCGTATAACCTCACTTCATGTGATCAAAATAAATACATTGAAAACATCCAGGTTTACCCTTTAGTTTTGGAGGAAGATTCACTGATCCTATAGTCTGATTCTGATCCATACCACTACCTTGGAAATAGGTGTCCCTATTTCACTTATTCCCAATATTAGAGTTACAACCATTTACCATAGGTATCAACATAATTTATCCATCTGTATTACCTAATATTTCCCTTTCTACCATCGTTTCTCTATTAACCATCTCCATATAATCCAATATACAAATCATGGAAATATTTGAGTGAAAATATAGCCTCAACCCCAATTCAAAAATGTGTTTATTTAAGGATAAACTTCAAGAAAATTTTGGTGAAAAGTAGACTAAATTCATAAATTTATCTTCATACTATATCACTGATATATTCTCATACTTCGCTGAAAAGGTATATTGTTCTAGAAATTTTGAACATGTGAAGATATAATTTTTTGTTGAACGATTCTTCAAATTCCTCCCATGAAATGCCTTGGTTTGATTTAGCATGAACTACTAAACCACACCACTAGTGTTATAGATCCTACATCATGTACATAGGTAACTTCAATTTCAACTTAGATGGTGTGCCTAAGAATTCAAAAATTCAATTCATCTTATTTAGCCACACCTATGATTTTTCTGATTCTGAATCACCCTGAAATATGGGAGGATTATACTTCGGAAACTGAATGGAATGATCCACTTTCCATGGTTTATCCCTTCTATTACCTCAATCCATGTCTTGAAAAACCTAGACAATTATTTGAACCAATGGTTGGTTCACCTCTGGATTAAGTGAAACCACATTCTCAGCAACCTCTTCTAGTTGGTTTAATCTATGCCTAACTGCTGCCATTATCTATAACCAAAAAAATCCATTTAGTCTCACTTTATATCAATTTAAGGCTTATAAATTTCAAATATATAACATCACAAATATCAGAATAATGCATTTCAAAATTCATCAATTACAATTTTCTAACCGTTTTTGAAAATTCCACCATGCTTTTTAAAAATCAAACCATTTCCAACTATTTAAAAAAAATTAATGTTTTTTCACCAAATCACAAATAATTGCTAAAAAATCCCCAGTAACTTAATGGTTAACATAAATAGGTTGGTTATTCCTATTTATGCTCTACATTTAAAGTTCTGATGATCATATATCCTTTCAACCAAACCAACTCAAGAACTGAACAAATTGATACCATTTTTCCTAAAAATAAATTTGGACTGACAAGATTGATACCATTTGTCCTAAAAAAGACAATTGGACTAACCAAGACTAATAGCATCTGTAATATCCCGCCCCTAATAATTTTCTTGACATGTTTTGTGTGTTCTACTAGGCCTTAGGTGACATCCCCAAGACACTAAAGGTTGGAAATAAATTTCAAGGTAATCATAAATAGTTAGGGGATGATTTTTTATTTTGAGAATAAACAACCAGACCAAGATAATCATAACCAAAAAAACACTATATGATGCATGAGTAAAAAGTAAAAAAAACTCAAATAGAAACATACCAAACCAATCCAAAGAGAAATAGAGTGAAAATATGAAACTAAGACTAAAAGAACTCAAAGACACCAAAGACACCAACTTAGAAACTCCCAGCATGCTCCAAGATCTAACTCAACAAGACATGACCAGGTTATAATGATGAATCACTAAAATAATTAGATACCTTTCCTTTACTTGTGTCTTGATATACAATATCTAAAAACACACCAAAATTCCCAAGCAGGGGGTGACTATAAAACTTAATAGGATTTATCCAATAAATACACCACTAGGATATAACATGTTATCATAATTATAAAAAAATGTTTAGAAACAATTTAAATTAGTTTATATCAAATAATAAAATAGTTTCCAAACCAAAATAGTTTTCCATGGAAAGAAACAAAACGATTATTTCAAACAATTATTTAAATTCTTTTGGCATAACCCTATCCATTCCACACATCTACACATGAATTCCTAAGTGATAGTTCCATACTCATGATCAGTCTCTTGTCCATCCACCAAGTCATCACAAGGTGTCCAATCTCCTTACGCCCCAATGGCACACTCCCCTTATCCAAGGTCACATCTCTTGTACCCCAATGGTACATGCCCCTTATTCTAGGTCACATCGAAAGCATGAACTCACACCAACCATATATTCCAAAAACCATTCTAATACATTTCAATAAAAGATAATTTTATTGAAAACAATTCTATAAATATTTTTCCATGCATTTAAAACAAAACTATAATTTTAAAATCATCATTTTAAAATCATGAATCAAAACACTTTTCATAAAATCATCCAATTTTACAATTACACAAAACCATAACTAAAGAGGATTTCCACCAAGAATCACACAAAAATTAACAAAAAAAATAAATAAATAAAATAAATTTAAAATAAATCCTTTAAGTTATAATCAAGAGGAGTCGAGATCGAATCCACCCACCTCACAATTGTTGGTGAAACCAAAGAACAGTACACAACACCAAAAACTTACCTTGAAACTCTTAGAATAATACTTAGATCTTGTTCCCTATCATAAAAACAACCATAAATCATCATGATTGTAATAAAACAACATGATTCTATACCCAATGGATTATATCCATGAATCCAATAGAGGGAAGAAGAAGAAAACTAAGGAAAATAACCAAGAACGATCACTTACCACTAAAATCAGCCTCCAATGCACCTAGATTCACCTCAGAATCACTTTAGGATTAAGAGGAATGGTCTCTAAAGACTTTGGAAGGAAATAAATTCATGTTATGGAATAATTAGGGGTAAAATGATTAAGGAGGTGATTCGGATTAGATATACAAAATCCGGATCTAATTTTTAACGATGCATGATTAGGTAAACCAAGTGTTAATTGTGCACTAGACACTAACTCCAAACACCCCTTGCACGGTTAGATCACATGGTTAGATAAACCATACACCAAAAATGATAAGCCCTCTTTCCAACATCACATGGTTTCCCCTGGGTGGCTACATAGTTTTTCTAAACTATGCGCCTACCCAGTGCCCATTGTTTCAATTGCACTGTTTCATGGGAGGAGTTCCATGGTTTCTACTAACCATGCTCAAACCTTTCACCTATATAAAATCACCCAAAACCTTTCCAAAATTCCTCTAAACCCCCCTAAACATAACCTAATTACTTTATATACTTTAAATACATAAATAAAGGGTTAATTAAATCAAATCAAGGGTGCTACAAGCACCATGTCCACCACCATGATCAAGTAATTGATAAGGGAGAGTGTAATCATCCCCATCACTACAGTACAAAAATAATAAGTAACTCTGTGTCCATACATCATAATCATGGGGATTTAATGCTTTAGTATCATAATTGTATAGATTTTATGCCCAAGTATCATAAACATAGGGATTTTATGTCCAAATATCATAATCATAGGGACTCTATGCCCAAGTATCATAAACATAGGGACATTATTACTGAATATAATAATCAATAAGGCTCAAAAGATAGATCCCAAGAAGTACATATGATTAGCCCAGTAATAATATAAAAATAAAAAAAGGCTCAGAAGCCAAATCCCAGGAAATCTATCTGGGCATCCTAATAAAATAGTAAACAATAAAAGGATCAGAAGCTAAATCCTAGGAAATACATTTAGGCATACCAATAAATAAAGTCAAATCACATCAAGATCATCATCCAAAAACCATTAAGCACCTTTGGTAATCATCACTGAATCAACAGTAAACAAGTGAATTTATAAATAGAGTAAGGGTGGCTGAATGTCTAAACCCACCACTATTACCACAGCCTCACGGATTACAAGTTAGGTAAGAGTTCTAAGGTGACACTTACTACCATATCTACCCAAAACTGACATAATATATTAGATTTGATCAAACATTGGGGCACCCAATAAGTTCATAATGTTAAGAAACAAAATCCTCAGAGATGAAACATAGGAAGAGGCATCCAACATGGAACCCTCAATAAAAGTGTCTGTAGGCATAGGCATCCTATATGGAATCCTCAGAATGGTATACAAAGGTAAAGGAATCCTATAGAGGATCCTCAAAAATAGTAAGCAGGTAGAGGGATCCTATAAATGATTCCCTAGGTCAGTATATATATGAATTCATCCCATAGGGGACCCTATGAATCAATATTAAGGTAGATGCATCCTACATAGGATCCTTTAAGTAAAAAAGATAATATGGACTCTTAGCCTAAAAGAAAAATTCAATGAACAAGAGTCATGAGTGATGACTCGTGGACTATCTCATATCAAGGGTTTCACTCTCAAGAGATAGCTAAATTTGATTGTTGGTGGAACAACCTCTCTATTTAGTAAAAATACGGAAACACCTTCTCAGAGTCCTCAAACCACCTCAAAGGTTTCACCATCATGTTATATGTGGAAATATACTCAAAATGGACTAATCATGTGTCAAATTATAACTATGGGGTGTAAAGATATGAAAACCCCTCAAAAGGGAATCAAGAGAGGAGTACGTGGTGTATATACCCTGGTACACAGCATGTACCCTTGAAGTCTCACTTGGGCATGTAATCTATCCAGAAATGGAATGTAAGATCATGTGCATAGTATTTATAATATGTGAATATCATGTACCCTATATAAGGAACCTTCCCATGTGCCTCACATGTCCTGGACATGTTTTTTTCCTGGTCTTGTACCTCTACACGGTGTGTGATCCACACGGGGTCTGGCCATGTACTCTAGATAGCCATGTGCCCCTACACTAGTTGTATGTCTAGGTACTCAGCTACACAGATGATTCCAAGTACACGGTGTGTATACCCTATAAATGGTGTATAATTTTAAATGGTAATCTTCCCCATATGAGAATAAAACATGGTGTTTGTTCCTAAACTACATGCCCTATGATTAGGATTTCTGAATACGAAACCCCTCAAATCAGTATGAAACCCTATTTTTTCTCCCCAAGAGATATAGATAGACTCTCCATGGGTCCTAATTAGGGATAATAGGGATATAAAACTACTGACATGTAAATGTATTGGGATTTATGGAAAAACATAAAAATGGTCTACCTTTGTGTGGAATCCACTAAAGCTTCTCCTATTTCCGCAATCCACTGTTATCACACGATAATCTGGCTTCTCCTGAGATCTATGGTGGTACCTCCCTTCTTCTCCATATCTCTATCTCTCTATATCCCTATCCATTTACCTATTGATTACACAAATGAGGAATCACATGGGGATTACTTTAGAGTATAAATTGGAGGAGAAGAAAACAAAAGAGGAAAATAAAATGTATAAAAGAAACGAAAAAGAAAAGGGGGTTCGGGCCCATCCCCATCACCCAACTTGATTTTATGCCTCACCTAGGAAAAAAACCCCATTATTGACTCAAAAAAGGAGAAGTAATATCAATCCAATTCTTTGTTAAAAATATATAGCTAAATGAACATGTGAGAATAATTTAATATTTAATAAATTTTAATTATTCCACATAAATTTGAATAGTTTTTAATTCCACCAAACTCATGTCCAAGGGTAAACACTCTATTCTAGGACCATTAGAGTAGTCAAAAAATTATAAAAGGTCATCTGCTAGGTGAAAATGACCATTTACCCCTTATAAGAATCTAAGAGAAAAAAATTAAATTTCTTCTAAAATTCACAGTATGGAAAAACATAGTTCCTTACAATATACCTGCTATAAAACTTCTCATACTCAATAAGCCTTGGTGGTAAAAATAGAAACCATTCTATCATCTTAATTATCTACAGAACTATGCTATCTCGACTTCCCAATAACCAGTATCACAGCAGCATCAACTCTCTTACATAGGAGACACTTCACTACAACCAATCTAGTACTCCTTACCATAGTAATACCATTATCATCATCTCATATTTAAGTTCCAAGATCAATGGAAATGAAAATTTTCAACTGAAAATGTTTTCCACCACCCTCAAATGGACAATGGTGCACTCCCCTCCATAAGGATTACCTTGTACCACTTCTCGAGCATAACCTCAATAGGTTCCTTCATCAAACCAAGAAATATATTTGAAAAGAAAAGAAACTTGGTGTAGATTTGATGCTATCTTATCATACTCAAGATTATGTTAAGATAGAGAATGGTCATATCTAACTATGAGTAAACTAATATTTCATCAAAAGGCATGTATATCTCTCTTTAATCCATGCTCACATAAAAGTAATATACACTTTCCATTATCCAACTCCTGATGCCATATCTCATGATAATGAAAGTCTAGGTCCAGCCATGGGTCAACTGTTTCATGAAACCCAATTTATTTCCCATGACTCCTCTACCATATAGGGAAATTCTTATTTCATCACAACTCGTGGGAAACCAAGCCCATGGAAAGTCCTTAAAACCATAGATCCTCAAATCACACATAGCCAATTACTGATTTATGATTTAAATAGTATCAAACACAATTGGTGTGTAACTTTATCACTTGAATCATGATCCTATAAGTTTTCCATCATAATTCTAAGCTGACCATGTTACACAACACATCAATCTCATTATGCTAGAATCTCCCTTGGAACTCCTCTTCAAAATTAGGCACCTCACCTATTCCATGATTTATTTCATGATCACCCATCACCCAGTGTAATTTCATTCATGAGTGTCTACCCATGCTCTGAATACATCAAAAATAGTAGAAACACTTGTAAATAGTGATAGGATCCCGAATAGACCTACTTATTGAAGATAGTCTCAAAAAACAAGCACCCCGAGTTCTTTCTCAGAAACCAAAAAACATCATGCCTATATCATAAAACCTAATCACCTACAGTTCATCAATATCAATAGGAGAATACAACCAATATCACTACCAAAAAAGGAATATGTAAATCTAAACTAACCACTCTCATAGGACTCCCTCAAACAAATGGAATGTTGACCTACTAGAGTCTGATTAAAAACTAAGGGATCTAGGTCTCCCACTTATCCCTATCAATCAAGTATCATATGAGGGTCACTATTTATAACCACATAACCTAAAATTCAAACCTCTCCTAGGGAGGTACATCTAAAATCACCCTATAAGGTTCAATATTGTCAACACGGCCTATAAGGGCTTGATCCACTCTTAGCATCCTTATAAGGAACTGTTCCATGGTGGTCACAATATCAACATAGAAGATATATTTAACTAACATTAATCAAGAATATTTATATGTTAATACCCCCATTGAGTTCTATCTCATGATAAATATCCCGATTCCTATTGAAATCATACTCAATGGTCCGACTAGATAACCACAAACAAAGGTCAATTAAGTAGAATATCTTTCCAAGCTATGCAAGAAAACACTATATAGGATGATACTCACACTTTAAATAACTGAAAATAACTAAAAAACCCTATGATGGGTCCAACACATGGGAATCATGTTCCCTATAAACTTACCTAGGTCATTGTACCTCATGTGCATGAGGAATGGTTCATCAGCCTCACCATCAAACATATCACCGTAGATCCACATAGCCTTCCATCAGAAGGAAATATATATAAGTTAGCTCAATTGAGTAGAATAACACAAAAAAACTATATGGTAAATCACTATTGAGGTTATTGTTGACACTTTAAAAAAATTCCCTCTATTGTTAGTAATAATCACACACTAGAGGGCCTATAACATATGAATCCCACATGCCAAATATGATGCATGAGACACCTCTTAACTTTGGAAAAAGATATTCAAAATCAATCACTAGCCTATTTAAAATGTACCAAGATCTATAAATCCATAAATAAATCATAAAATATACACAACATGTGTGTCTCTCAAAGTGAAAGTCATATAAAACTGTAACATCACATATCAATAATAAAAATCCCATATCCTATGCAAATAGGACTTCTTATTGGAACAATTTTTTTCAATACACCAATCCAATATCCATCACAGGTTACGACTCATTACTAATACTCTTATCTACTATATCATAAATATTAAAACAACAAGAAAAGAAAGACCTATGATACAAATCTGTAATGTCCTAAACAGGATTCCACTAATCTGGTGCTCCGAGTTGGTTCATTGTAAGGACTCAAGCGCACCTATTCATATGCCAGAGGATAATGACTAGAAGTGAGGGTCTATAGTGTTCTTGAGGAGAGACTATATCCTCATATCAGAGTAAAAAATAGTAAAAAATGACTAGATATCATCTCAAGTAGTAAATAAACAAAGTGTGGAACCAATAAATAAATAGAAATATAAGCATATTGTAATAATAAATTAAATGCTAGGAAATCCCAAATAGTCATGTAATACATACTACATTGGTCACCCACTAGGTCAAACATATATTCAAGTGTACATAAAGGAAACTTAAATAAAATTATAGGGATATCCTACTAACTTTGAGACAAACCACATACCCGGTCTCCAAGACACTTTCGAGTTGCTCTAACCCAATCAAAGGAATTTACATGAGCGGCTCCACTCGATCATGAAACACTAGGCCTTATACCTATACATAATGAAATCTATGCTCAAACTAAAATTAAGAAATAAGGTATACATGCACACTGAGGTGAATGTATAGGTGTAAAAAATAATCTCAATAGGATACCATAATAATGAACCTATAAATATGATGTCATAAGTGCATGCTCGTGAAATATGCTCAGCATAGCCGAGACACATCTAAAAATGATAAATAAAAAAATTAAATAAAACCACAACTAATCCTTGGGTTGATGATCTTGGTCAACTGGGAAATGTTCAATTATATATAATTATATTTATATATGTTTGTATATATATTCTCATAAATATATATATATATATATACATGATTAAGGTAAAAATATCATAAATCAACAGTAGTCAATCCTTGGGTCTATAATCTTGATCATCTCAACATCCTGTGAAAAAGGAATTAAGATGGATGTTGTGCTACTCAAGTCATTTATAATCAAGTCAATCTCTAGGTCAATAATCCTGATTAACAATACTTGCTTTATCCAGTACTGGAAATTTCTTTGAGAATCCTACATTACCATAGGGGGAAACATGTCTAAACCATGGGTTCACCCATACTTTCCTCTAATCACTATAATTAATGATGTCATATACTGATGGAAAATCATGTAAATGGTCACTAAGATAGATTCCATACCACTTAATCCATGTGAATTCAGTCTGATGTATGAATCCTAGGTCCTAGTCTGTGGTAAATCATGACATTGCGACTTGGATAATATCTAAGTGGCTGACCCTTGGAGATCTATAAAAGGAATTATCTTCATATCCAAGTACATTCTTATAATCCATTAATATAAATGAATCAACCACCCCATCCCCAAGAAGTATCTCTACACAATGTAGTAATGGTACATCCACCTGGCCCTAAGGAGCATCCTAAGAATCGCCCGAGGAGAGCACAATCATCTATTGATTATATGTCACATCAAAGATATGGAGTGTCATGTCCTCCACCGTGATCAAGTAATAGATTGGGGAGAGTGTAATCATCCCCATTATAAGAGTATCACAATCAAAAGGGATGTTATGCCCATAGATCATAATCATAGGGATGCCATGATAAAGAATCATAATCATAGGGAATCTATTACTGAGTATCATAAACATAGGGATTAAATTACTGAAAATCATATTCATAAGGATTCCATGCCTGATTATCATAAACATAGGGATACCATGCCTGAATATCATAACCAATACAGCTCAAAATCTAGATCCCAGAAAATACATCTGAGCTTCCCAATAATAATATTATAATAAAAAATGCTTAGAATATGGATCTCAAGAAATACATCTAGGAATCCCAATAAAATAACAAAAAAATAAAATGATTAGAAGTTAGATCCCATGAAATATGTCCAGGAATCCCAATAAAATAAAAAACATTAAAATTTTAAGAAGACAGATCCTAGGAAATATGTCCAGGCATTCCAATGAAAAAATTCATGTCACATCAGGCTCATTTTCCACAAACTAGGAAGTACCTATGGTAATCATCATTGCTTCAGCAATAAATCGGTGAATGCATAAATAAAGAGTGAGGGTGTCTGAATGCCTAAACCCACCACTACTGCCACAGACTCACAGCTTACAAGTTCTGTATGGGTTTTAAGGTGATATCCATACCATATCTACCCAAACCCAACATACTAGATCTAGGATATTCAAATATTAGGGCACCCTTTAGGTCCCTCGGGTCAAAAAAAATAAAAGGAATCCTACTTGGGATCCTTATAGATGGTACATAAGAAGAGGAATCCTACATAGAATCCTCAATAACAATTTCTATAGGAAGAGGTATCCTATATGGGATCCTCGAAACAATACACATATGTAGATCCATCCTAAACATGATCATTGAAAATAGTAATTAGGTAGAGGTATCCAATAAGGTATTCCCTAGGTTAGTATGTATGTGAAGTCATCCCATAGGGAACCCTCATAAACTTTAGTAAGGTATAGTCCTTCAACATAGGATCCTACAGGTCAAAAGGTAAGATACCCTCTTGTCCAAAAATTAAAATTCCTTAAAAATCAGTCTAGAGATATGGCTCACATCCCACCTCAGATCAAGGTTCCCACTCTCAATATATATCTGAATTCTATTACCATAGGAAAAAATTTATGTTTAGTAAAAATCCTAAAACACCTTCTTAGAGGCCTCAAAAAACCTCAAATGTTTCACCATTGGGATCTACATGGAAAGATGATCAAAATAGACTAATCATGTGTCCAATTATGACTCCAGGATGTAAAGATACAAAAAACCCTCAAAAGGGTAGCAAGGGAGGGGTACACAACATATATACCCTGGTACACGGTGTGTAGCCTCAAAGCCTCACCTGGGTGTGTACTCCAATCTGACATGGCATGTAAGCCCATGTGAATAGATTGTATAAGATGTAAAAGACATGTACCATACATGGGGAACCTTCCCATATACCTCTTATGGCCTGGCCATGTATTTTTCCTATTCGTGTACCTCTATATGGTGTACGACCCATGTGAGGTCAGGTCAGGTACTCTATACAACCATCTTCCCCTACATGGGTTGTATGGATGTGTACTCAGCTACACGGCCTAGTCCCAGTACATAGAGTATATACCCTATAAATGGTTTGTACTTCTAAAAGTTTATCTTCCCCAAATGGTAAGAACACAAAGTGTGTGTTCCTAAACTACACATTGTGTGATTAGGATTTCCGAACGAGAAACCCCTCAAATTGGTCAGAAACCCCATTTTTCTTCCCAAAAGATATAGATAAAACCTTCAATGGTTATAAGAAATGATAATAGGTATATAAAACTAGAAAACTATAAATATATGGGGATTTATGGAAAAATTTAAAAATAGCCTACCTTTGGCTGAAATCCACCGAAATTTTTCCCGTTTTCTCGATCCACAATTATCGTACAATGATATGACTCCTCCCAAGCTCCATGGTGGTACCTCAATTCTTCTCCCTCTCTCTATATCTCTCTCTATCCATTTATATCTCATTATAGTTAAGGAGAAACCCCATGGGGCGTACACAAGAAGCCAAATGGGAGGAGAAGAAAACAAAATAAGAAAAGAAAAGGAAGAAGTAAAAGAAAAAAAATGGGGCCCGAGACCGGCCCCAGTTCCCAGCCTAATTTTATGAATCACCTAAGAAAAAACCCCTATTATAGAATCAAAAGAAGTGAAGGAATCAAAATATGATGATTTGTTCAAAATATATGGACAAACTAATGTATACGAATAAAATAATATTTAAATAAATATATATTAAATATTAATTATTCGATATAAATTTTAATGGTTTGGAATTCCACCAAACTCCTATATTATGGTAGAAACCCAATTTAGGGACTAGTGGAGTGGTCAAAAAATTTATCTGAGAGCATCTTCTAGGTAAAAATGACCATTTTACCCCTTATAAGCATCTGAGAGCAAAAAATAAAATTTTTCTCAAGTTCATAGTGCGTAAAAAAGGATCCTACCACCAAGAGACATAATATATGGAAACATTATATCTTTACTAATATGATAGTTATTTCCATCCAAAACCAAAACCCCATTAGTATTCAAATAATTCTGAATATCCATGAAAACTTTTATTTTCTTCTAAATTCAGCAAATATTCAATGAAGGTAACCTTCCCTCTAATACCAATTGAAAAATACCAATTAGGATATATGTGATCACTAAGAGGGGGTGAGGGTCAATCATTGATCCTTTATTTTTAAAAATTCTTCTTTATTATGAAACAACCTTCACCTCCTTTTAAAGAGTTATAACTTTTCTGAAAAACAAACTCATAAGCACCACCATAGGAACATAAGAATTTACAAGGTTTGCTACTCAAAAAGAGTATCTAGTCCTTGGAATGGTTTTAAAATAATATAAAACCACATAATCCACTAGATACAATTATTTTTATATGGTTATAGTAAGAAGGTAATATCCTTACACTTGTGCTTCACTATTATCAAAACTACAATGCATGGTCTTTCTGCACAAATAAAGATGTAAAAACTATTTCTTAACAACTTTAGAAACCTTCACTAATAGGCTTAGAATTTTGTAATTTTTCTTCTTGTACAAACATTAATTTTTCTTATTTATTGAAAAAAAATTATTCCTCACTTTATTACCTAGTAGCAAGATATTCCTCCATCTATTCACTATTCATACAAATTCTTTGTCCGATTTTTCCATCCAATAATTCTTTCTGAAATATTCATTTAATGCCTTATGATAATTGATACAACTTTATTCCAACACTTTATATGTCATATTCTATATAATATAAAAGTTTTTATGGTTACTAAAAATTATATCCATTAACTAATCCCAAAACCTTGGATTGATATCAACTTCTTCTTCAACCTCAACTTAGAGATTCCTTGGTTGGAAACTTCCAACTCAAACTTTGGCTTACAATTTTTTTTGATATCTCTTTCTAAAAACAGTTCAGTAGAACTTACACTTTTTACCATGTGAATATTTACACCCATACTTTGTACTTTCATCCTATTTATAGATTCATAGTTAGGAGAAAAATAAGGATTCTAATTTTACTTTCATTCTTAATGAAAATTAAAAATTCAAATCTCCTGCTTGATAATTTTTAAAAATTAAAGCATTCACATACTTCCTTAAAACTAAAAAAGAATGGCGGATATTTATCCCATTATATTTGGAACTTTAAAATACCATCTCAGCATAATTATATTGGATATCTTTACAAATCCTTTGTAAATAACTTCATTTCACAAAGAAACATATAGAAAAAGCTGGTTTAGAATGTTCATTTGAAATGTTCATCTGAAAGTTTCTTCCAAAATTTTCACTTTGTTTGTCCGAAAATGTTTGTCTGGAATTGTCACATTGTTCATATCACAAATTTTCTCTAAAATTTTTACTTTTTTCATCCAAAAATATTCATCTAAAATGTTTGTCTGAAATTTTCATCTGAAATTTTTACTTATTTCTTTTGAGAAAATCTCATCTGAAATTCACAATTTCTTCATCTAAAAATTTTCATCTAATTTCCATTCTTTAAAAACTTTCATCTATCCACTAGAATTTAAAAATATCCATCAAAAACATCATACAACTATAGTTTCCAAACTCTTTAAACTTCATAAAAATATTTCCTTTTCCAAATCTATCTGACTTTGCACACCTAAACAAATTTCTCCCCCTTTCTTCTAAATGCAAGGATCAGAAGATTTTGTAACTCGTTATGTTGGAAACATTCATAATAGTAAATCATCATCAGATTTTATTTTCATTTCCTTATACATTAAGTAACATTTTTCTCAGAACCTTATTAAGGAAACTTTATCTTATCTTTTTCATTTTACTTTCTTAAAAAAATCATCCGATCTTTTTCACTATCTTAAGAAAAGTATATCTGATCTTATTCACTTTATTAAGATAATTTCATCCAATCCTTTTCAATGTCTTAAGGAGATTTCATCCGATCTTTTCACTTGCTTAAGGAAACTTCATCCGATCATTTTCACTTTCTTAATAACATTTCATATGATCTTTTTAACTTTCTTAAGTAAAGTTCATCCAATATTTTTCAATGAAATAAAGATTTTTTTATTTTTGTACTTAACAAAGTTGATTGTATAGATATTGATCATCAAAAGAAAATTCTTGTTCCAAAATTTATTTTCAAAAAACAAACCAAACAAAATTGTTCAAAAAAACTTCCAACAACCTTAATAACTCCATCATCCAACTTCGTCACAATAATCTCCCTTTTTGTATTTTATTATCAACCAAGAACCATAAATCATTTTAATATTGTAACTCAAGCTATGGATTACTTATCCAATAATTCTAATCCTACATGAGAAAACTTGATGTAGGAAATAATAATCATTGAACAACAAAACCATGTTGTCCATAAGTAGTGACTTAAGGAACTTTTTCCTTAAACTTTAAACAGTTTCATCTTCTTCACATCTTCTTAAAACCTTGAACTTTCACATCTTTTCAGTTTTTCATAAAAAAAATAATATTTCTTACATCCACTTTAACATACTTTTAAAATATTTTACATATGTTGAAGTTACAACATACCCCTTTTAAAAACTCCACCAAATATGTACTTTTCTTAAAAAGTTTTAATTACATACCAATGGGTAGATTTATGTTGCATCATTTTTATCACCCTTGAAAACACTATCAAAATAAAAGATGAGAGAGGGTACATAAACACATACCTTGTCCTTGATGATAGGGAGGTTGTAAAACCTTGTTCAACCTCATTTTATAAAATGTTTCCTTCAGTGATGTTTTAATGAATATATCATCAACTTGCTCCATTGTATGAACATATTCCAACATCAGTTCATTCTTCTACAAATTCTCTTTAATCAAGTGATATTTTATATCAATGTTCTTTTAATGAGAATGTTTCTCTATATTTTTAGTGAGATTTATATTACTTTGATTATCACAAGCCAATTTTACGGGTTACTTCACTTCCACTAACAAATATTCCAACTAATTCTTCATCCATATAAGTTTTGTTGCATCTTGAGTGTTAGCCACATACTCAGCTTCATCCATACTTAGAGTTACAAAATTTTGTTTCATTTTATTAAAACTCAAACAAATTTCCTCCAAAAATAAACCTTCACCATATGTGAATCTTTTATCATAAACAATTCCTATCCAATTAGAATCAGTATAATTAAACAAATCAATATTTCTTGAGATGTAATATTTTATACCAAAATTAGTTATACCTTTAATATATTTTAGAATTCATTTTCCTAGAATGTGATGAGATACTTTAGATCACTTTTCAATCTTGCATGTAAAGTAACAACATAGAGAATATATGGCCTTGAAACTGTAAAATATAGAAAAATTCTAACCAACATCCTGAATTACTTAAGATCATTTACTTTATTTTCCATCTTTTGATATTTTGGTTCCCACAGAAATTGGTGTGAAAACTAGTTTTTAATCTTCCATGCCAAACTTCCTTAGAAGTTCCTTAACATATTTTTCTTGAGAAAGAAAAATATATTTCTTATTTTGTGAAATATTTAACCCAAGAAAATATTTAATTTATCTAAGAATGTAAATTTCAAATAACTTATTCGTCTCATCAAAAAACATTTCATGAGTTTCTTCATTATTCCCAACAATGATAATATCATCAATATAAACAATCACAATGAGAAAAACCTATTTATTTTATGTAGAGATTACTATAAACTCTTCCTTTCTAGAAGCTCGAATTCTTTAAGAAGGAATACAATTTGAAATATCAATCTCTCAAAGATTACTTCAACTCATATAAATCCTTTTTCAGCTTACAAACATAACTTTCATATTTCCCAATAACAAAGCCACAATGTTGTTCAATATAAACTTCTTCATTGAGTTTTATGTTAAGAAAAGATAAATTTACATCCATCTAAAAAAAATTATAACCTCATTGTGTTTCCATAGTAAGAAATATTTTGATAGTTTCAAATCTTGACACTAGATCAAAAATCTCATCAAAATTAATGCCTTCAATTTGTGAGTAACCTTTACAAACTGTTCGTGCTTTGTTTCTTATCACTTCACCATCTTCATTAAACCTATTCTAAAACACCCACTTTGTACCAATAACATTATTATTATTTGGTTTGGTTATAAGATCCCAAGTATCATTCTTCTCAATTTCCATATCTTCATTCATACTGTCAATCCACTCTTGATGCTCAAAGGATCTTTTAACATATTTTGGATCAACTTTTGAGTATAAGGAAGTATGTGAAACTAAAATTGATGTTATTTTGGTTTGAACCTATTGTTTTTTATCACCAAATATTTTTTTTAACTTGCGCCTACTTTCTCAGCCTTGGATGAGAAGTACAAATTTGTTCCTCATCACTAGAAATATATGAGTTAGAATCTTCATTTTGTGGTACTTTTTCACTTTGATCAACCGCAACCACCTTATCTTCCTCATATTACATATATGCATCTAATTGTAAAACTTTCTTATTATATTTTTCAAGAAATTTTAAATCTTTATAATCAACCACATTATATGTCTCTTTATTATAACATTAGTATCTTTTGACATTGGGAGGATAACCAAGAAATATTCCATCAACTCCACTTTGATCAAATTTTCCAAGATTTACACCCTTGATTTTTATAATGTAGGGACTTCTGAAAACCCTTAGGTGTTCCAAAATTATATTTTCATTTAATTAAATTTTATATAGAGTCAAATAAGATGTTAGTCTATAGAAACATTGATTCGGAACATAAGTTGCTATACTAATATCCTGCCTCCAAGAATAATGAGAAGTATCATGTTAGAACAACATTGTTCGTGTCACCTCCACCAAAATTCTATTTCCTCTTTCACCAACACAGTTTTTTTGTCATGTGTATAGTACACTAGACTCATAATAAATGCCTTGTTTTTCAAGATAAAATCTTAATTCCTTATTTTTTTTATTTGTCACTATTATCAGTTCTTAACTTCTTCATTGAATATCCACATTCTTTATCTACACTTCTCATAAAATTCATAAACATTATAAGAGCCTCTAATTTATGTTTCAAAATCATAATTATTCTAACATGAGTAAAGTCATCAATGAAAGAAATAAATTACTTATCTCCATGTGTTGATTTTTTACTCATCAGCTCACAAAAATCAAAATTTATCAACTTCAAGGGATGATTTGAATGAATTTCAAATTTATAATGTATTGAATTTGTAATATTCTCTTTTTAAAAAATAGAGAAACATCACTCCCTTATTATGGTCATGTCATTAATATCATGAATATTATTACTCTTTATTAGTTTTATTATATTCCTATAACACATATGTCCCAACATGTTATGCCACATTTGATTTTCCTCCATCATGCTCAGATAGCATGACTTTTCTATACTTCCAACCTGGAACAAGTTTCCCTTGGTTCATTGGACTTTCATAACAATTTTTCTATCTTCTTTTATTTTCACAAAAAAAACCATATTTTTT
This sequence comes from Viscum album, assembly GCA_963277665.1. Lineage (NCBI taxonomy): Eukaryota > Viridiplantae > Streptophyta > Magnoliopsida > Santalales > Viscaceae > Viscum > Viscum album. The sequence continues at coordinate 478,877,502 of OY728133.1, read as the reverse complement.
GAAAAAAACTTTATTACCTTCATCATAGATTTCTGAAAAACTTAATAAGTTTTGTTTCATCCCATCAACAAATAAGGCTCTTTTATATTTCAAATGTTCTACCCCAATGATAGTAGATCCAACACCTTTGATTCTATGTGAACCATAATTTCCAAAATTCATTTTAACTTTTTTGATTTTACTCATATTATTTAATAGTTTCAAATCTCCTAACATATGTAAATAGTACCCACTATCCAAAATTCAGGGTTATTCTCCTTTTATAGAATTGATAGTAGTTTCAACAACAATAGACTTTTATTTGCCATTATCTTTTTCACATTTGGATTTTCAGAATTGTTATAAAAACTTTTTTGTTCTAAAAACTTAATAAGACATACTTTTTCATGGTGTCTAGTCTATTTACATCTTTTAAAAAAGTTTCTAAAGGTTGGAATCTATTTTCAATTTCCATGCCAACTTTCTCAGGTTTCCTTCTTTGGGTGGGTTGACTCCCCCTAAAATTTTTCTTCTAGTTTATCTTGAAATTATTGAAATATTTTTTATTAAATTGACACATATTCAAAGTATAGAAAAACCCACCACAATACCAATATTTACCATATAAAAAATATTTTCCCATGTAACTTCAATATCGTCTAGAGTTTTGAACCTAATTTTCATAAAATTTCTTACTCCCCACATTGGAACATTGGTGTACCTAAAAAAAATTATCTTATAAAATATAATTAATAGTATTATACTTCTTTTCAACCTTAAAAGAATCACCAATAGTAGCAATTTTGGGGTCATACATCGAACTATTATAAACTTCAATTTTTTTAACTTTTTTGATTTGCGCTATATACATGATTTTATTAACCTTCTTACTCTTATGAAAATTTTCATATTTATTATAAAAATTTTAGGTTAAATTTTTCTTATCCTTATTAGATTTTCAAATTTTAGAACTTTCACCAAATTCTGTAATTGAGTTTTGGAAACTTGAAATTCCTTGCTTAGCTTTAGCAAGTTTTTGTTGAGTAAGTTTTAATTCTTCCTCCTTTACCTTCATTTTTTCTTCAATCTCAAAAATTGAGGTTTTTCTTTAGATCAGTCAACTTCTTAAGATTATCAATATCTCTTAGAAACTTTTATTTTTCTTCAAGAATGTATTTTTTGGTCATTTTCTATAGGATTTTCCATTTTTAATTTTTTGATCTCTCTTTTAAGTCTTACAATATTTTTAGACATTATTTTAACTCACTTTTCAGTAAAAAAATCAACTGAGATTCTTCTTCTTTAGAATTTATGCTTTTATCACTGGTAAAATTTTCATAATTCACTTTAGTAATAAGATTTTTTTCAATAGCATCATCACTAAAGTTTTCAAATTCTTCTTCACTATCATAATCTTCATCACCATTAGACAAAAAGATTATCCTTTTGGGTTTAGAGACTTTTTATCTTTTCTATTTGAATAGGATTTTTATTTGACTACATTTTTCTTAAAATATCCTCTTGACTTTCTATCATATTCATCATATTCTTTGTCTTATTTACTTTGAGGGAAATTTGTACTAAAATGCCTAATATATCCATAGTAGAAGCATTTTACCGGTAAATTCCCTTTGTAATTTCCTACTAAAATTTTAAATTTTCTAGAAACAAGGACATAAATTCATTAAAAATTTTAATAACCTCATATTCGGTGTCAAATTCACTAACTTCTTCATCTTTGAGAACCTTCTTAGATTTTCCTTGACGGATTTGAAGGAAATTTATTAATCAACATTTTCTTTGATTTTTATAACTTCCTCTCTTATCATTTCACATATTATGTGAGTGATATGTAAATCATTCATAGATAGAGTTTTAGGATCTCTAGCATCCAATGATAAAGATTTGGCATCAAACTTGATAGGAATAATTCATAAGATCTTTTCAAAAAAAGTTGAATATTATAACTTCTCACCAAGCCATATTATAGTGATTACAATGTCACTTACTCGTGTAAAGAAACCACCAACAGATTTATAATCACCCTTCTTAAGATCTTCATATTTCAGCCTACATATTTGTAACTTTTATTTCTTAACTTTCCTATTTCCTTCATAGATATTCTTCAACTTTTCCCATATTAGTCTAAAAAACTCACTTTCATAGAATGAGGAAATTATAGAATTTATGGCCTTCCCATAATTCTCTAAATTTTTATTATCAGTGGTTGTTATAGGAACATTATGAGAATGAAGAGGAAAACCATTGATCACAGCTTTAAAAACTTCACAACCAAAAGTCGTAAGATATGGAAACATTCTATATTTCTAGATATGATAGTTATTTATATCTAAAAATATAATTCCCATACTATTTATATAATTTTGAATAGAAATCTCAAATTCTTTTTTCTTCCAACTTTAGTAAAGATTCAATGAAGGGAAACTTCCCTCATATACCAATTGAAAGGCCCAAGCAGGATCTATGTGATCACTGAGAGGGGGAGAGCATTAATTAGTTATCCTTTTTCATGTTATAACTTATTATTTCTTATTAAAAAACCTTATCCTCCTGTTAAATAGTTATAAATCATTTGAAAAAAAACTCACAAGCACCACTATAGAAACACAATAATTTATAAGGTTTACTACTCAACAAGAGTAGCTAGTCTTTGGCATGGTTTGGAAATAATACAATACCACATAATCCACTATAAAACAATCCTTTTTATATATTTACAATAAAAAAGGAATATATTTACACTTGTGTTGCACAATAATCAAAACTACATTTCATGTGATTTCAACACAAATAAGGATGTAACAAATATTTCATAACAACTTTAGAAACCTTCACCAACAGGCTCAGAATATTGTCACTTTGTTGCATGTACAAACATCACTTTTTTTATTTCTTGCAAAAAAAATTCTTCTTAAGTTTCTTACCCACCAATATATAAGATATTCCTCTATCTATTAACTATTCATAGAAATTATCTCCATGGTTTTTCCATTTGATAAGTCTATAAGAAAAATTCATATAGTGCGATCTAATAATCGAACCTTTTTTCTTCCACCACTTTGTGTGTCTGATTCCACCAGATTGAAAAGTTTTTCTAGTGATTGAAAATTATATCCATTAACTGATCATGAAACCATTCATCAATGTTAATTTCTTATTTAACCTCCACCAATAGATTCCATATTTGAAAACTTCCTTCTCAAACTTTTTCTTATAAAAGTTCGTCCAGTATCTCTTTTTGAAACCAATTCTACATCACCTCTACTTTTTCACATGTGAATAGTTACACTTGTACTTTTTACTTGCATAATATTTATAGATTCATAACTAGGAAAAAATGAAGTATTCTAATTTTACTTTCCTCCTTAATTAAAACTTTAAATTAAAATCTCCCACTCATTAATTTTCAAAAATTCAAGAATTCACTACCTTAATTAAAACTCAAAAAGAATCATAGATCTTTCTCCCATGATATTTGGAACTTTGAAAGACCATATAAACATATTTAGATTTGATAACTTTATGAGTATTTTTTAAATAACTTCACTTCAAAAAACTATATCTTTAAAAAGTTATTTTAGAATGTTCATCTGAAATGTTCATCCAAAATTTTCACTTTTTTCGTCCAAAAAAATCATCTAAAATTTTCACATTGTTTAAATAAAAAAATTCCAAAAACCACTTTTTCCATCCAAAAATATTCATCTAAAATGTTTGGCCTAAATCTTCTTTTGAAATTTTTGCTATGTTCTTATGAAAAAGTTCATCAAAATTTTTCAATTTATTCATCCAAATATGTTCATTTGTTTTCCATTCTTTAGAAAATTTCCTCTATCTCCTAGAATTCACAAATATCCATCATAAACATCATATAACCACATTTTCCAAACTTTATAATCATTATAAGCAGCTTTCCTCAGCCAAAAAAATTTCCAACTTTCTACACCTGAAAAATTTTCTCCCCCTTTCTTCCAAATTCATGGATCATGATATTTTGTAACTCGTGATATTGAAAACTTTCAAAACATAAAATCATCATCATATTTTATTTTAAACACCTTCTACATTTGGTAACTCTCTACTCAGAATCTTCTTAATGAAAATCCATCTGATCTCTTTCACTTCACCTTCTTAAAAAAAGTTCATCTGATATTTTTCACTATCTTAAGGAAAGTTCTTCTAGTTTTTTCACTTTCTTAAGAAAATTTCATAAGACATTTTTCACTATATTAAGAATAGTTCATTTGATATTTTTTATTTCTTAAGGAAATTCCATCTGATCTTTTTTACTTTATTAAGAAAAGTTTTTCTAATCATTTTCACTTTCTTAAGGAAATTTCATACTATCTTTTTCAAGAAAATAAAACTTTTGTGATTTTTGTACTTAACAAAGTTAAGTGTATAATTGTTGAAAAATAAAAGATAATTCTTCTTGAAAACTTTCTTTTCCCAAAACTAACCAACCAAACTTCGTCAAAACAACTTCCAGCAACCATAGGAACTTCTTTAGCCAAATTATTCTAAACAATATATAATTTGGATTTTGTTGTCAACCAAGAACCATAAATCACTAAACTATGTAACTCATACTATAAATTACTTATCCAACAATTATAATACTACATGAGAAAAATCACTGTAGGAAAGAAGAATCATTGAATAGTAAAATCATGTTTTCCATAAGGAGTGGATTAAGGAACTTTTTCCTTAAACTTTAAATTGTCGCATCTTCTTCAAATCTCAAACTTTCACAAATTTTCACTTTTTCCTTTAATAGAAATATTTCCTACATCCACTTCAATAAACTATTAAAATAGTTCACATATACTGAAATCACATCTTTCCCCTTTTAAAAACTCCCCCTAAATATGTACTTTTCTTAAAAATGTTTAAGCACATACCAGTGGATATATTTATGGTGCATCATTTTTATCTCCCTTGAAAATACTATCTAAAGTCAAGATGAGAGAGGTTATGGAAAAACATACCTTCATGTTGAAGAGAGGGAGGTTGTACACCCATGTTCAAGCTCATATTATAAAATGTTTCTTATGGAAATGGTTTCGTGAATATATCATCAACTTTCTCTATTTATAGGAATATATTCCAGCTTCAATTCATTATTCTCTACATACTCTTTGATGAAGTGATATTTGATATCAATATTCTTTGAATGAGAATGTTGCACTGTATTTTTAGTGATATTTATAGCACTTTGATCATCACAACCCAAGAGTAGGGGTAACTTCAATTCTACTAAAAAATATTCCAACTGAGTCTTCATCCACATAAGTTGTGTTGCATCTTGAGTGTCAGCCACATACTCAGCTTCAGCTATACTTAAAGTTACCAAATTTTGTTTCTTTGTATACCAACTCACACAAATTTCCCAAAAAAATAAAACTCCACCATATATATATATATTCTATCATTAATACTTCATACCCAATTAGCATCTGTATAACCAAACAAATAAATCTTTCCCGATCTATTGTATTTTATACCAAAATCAGTTATGCCTTTGATATATCTAATAATTCCATAAAGACCCAGATTTTTCCATGTAATTTTTTTTAATTATATGAAAATAATACAAGTTCATGAAAATTGACGGTGCATGATTTTGAGGCCCGGTATGCCCAGAATGAATTGTAGAACTTTTTTTAGGTACATTTAGTAAACACGCGAGCGGTGTTTTGTAACTTTTGAACTGGTGCTCGGAATTGAAAACCAAGGACACTGTTGAACTTGTAGTGCCAATATTCATTTAAGGAGACCTTCACCTCGACCATAGTAGGTCGAGGGTAGAAGTGTGTTTTTTGGTTTTTTGTGGGAGGGTTAAACAAATAAAATAATAAAATAATTAACTTTTATTTATTTATTTTGAAACCTCCCATTTGAATTCATGGTGGTGGGGACCATCCGAACTCCTCCTTTAATGGAAGGTAACTCTTGGAACCTCCCCATTTATGTGCCAACTTGAATTGATTAATTAATAATACTTAATCTTAATAAGATTGGCTCCTCACCTCCGGTGGAGAGAATTGGGTTGGAAACTAGTTTTGGTGGAGAACTCTTGAAGGAAGATCCTCCAACAAAAAATATCCTCCAACGAAGAACCACCCCCAATGAAGAACGAGGACGATGCACGATCTCATATCGGAAATGTATTGTGGGAGAAACAAACACTGGAATCCACTTCATCGACTTCATCCTCTTCCTCATGCCATCTCCAATGAGCAAACAAGGTAGGGGTGTGTTTATGTTTTTTCTTCATGGTTTTATGTTGAAATTTCTTCTTGAAGTTGCTTGTTATTGGTCTAACGTGGAGGGTGAGGTCCAAAAAACATGGCCTGATCCCTCTCTTTATTGTTGACATGTTCTTTGTGGGCCGTGATGATGATGCCGGTGGTGCAACCATGCTGTCGAAGGAGACCGCAGCCCATTAGATGCGGCGGCGGTGGGAGGATAGCGGCCGGCATGTCGGCCGGCCGCGTGGAGGTAGGGCGACGCGCGTCCGCACCGCCGGTTGAGCAGAAGGTCGTGACTACTTAGCCACAGCGGTGCACTGGAGGGTGGCCGACACCCAGCCGGCCATGGGAGGACAGTTTCATCATCGTTCCACTAGTATGAGAGCTGGTCGGAGCATCGGCTAGCCATAACAGATCGGCAGGACCCACTCAGGTCACGTGGTGACTTGGCAGCGCCTAATGGCGTTGCCGCTTGGTGTTCCGAACAGAAGGGGGGCGCTTTTCTTTGGCTCCATCTTGAGCGAACCGCCTTCCCACCGCAGGCCGGGCCGCCTGCCCACCGTGGGCCGGCCCGCCCCATCGCAGGCCGGGCCACGCCCCATCGCGGGTCGGGCCACCCCATCACAGGTCGGGCCACGCCCCATCACGGGCCGGGCCGTGCCCCATCGTGGGTTGGGACACCCCATCGCGGGCCAGGCCATACCATGGCCTAGGACATCTGGGCTGGACCCGGGTCGGGTAGGGTCGACTCGAACCGGGTCGGGTCGGGCCAGGCCAGGTCGGACCTGACCCGGTCCCATCTGGACCCAGATACACCATTTTGGCCATATCTTGAGAAATGGGCATTCGTTTGATGAACCGCCTATGAATCTGGAATCCTTGAATCGAGACGGTCCTTTTGGAATACTCCACTTGTGTTTTGGATAAAGTTGGAGTATAGTTGGGTAGGATCGAACCTGAATCCAACTGGGCCCTTAGAACTGAAACACTAATAACTTACAGACCGGGCGTCTGATTGACACGTCGTCTGTCACTTTGGGTCTCTTATGATTTGGAGGACCTTTGGGATACTTTATCATGGGACTTTGTGGCAGTTGAAGTATCTACTGATGGCTTTAGGAGAAGAACCTCCCAAAATCAAGCATTCTTAGTGCGGGAACCCTGTGTCCGGCTGTACTTAAGGGGTCTTCGGATCCTGTGTGGATCAGTGCTTAGTGATCCTGTATGGGTCAGCACATACCGATCCTATGTGGGTTATCTCCAGATCCTATGTGGGTCATCTCCAGATCCTGTGTGGGTCATCTCCAGATCATGTGTGGGTCATCTTCGATCCTGTGTGGGTCATCAGCAAAGCTTCTCGAAGAAGTAAGATGATCTAGCAATACATCTAATCATCCACACTTCTGTGCTTATGTTATACCTGGTGTGAGTTGAGTCCTTACCTTTATGGTATTCTACTGTGTGGTGTTACCCTTATGGTACTTTCCTTTGTGGTACACTTCTGTGTGGTGATACCTTTTTTGTATTCTTTTGTGTGGTGTTACCTATGTGGTACTTACCTTCGTGGTGTTGCCTCCGTGGTATTAATTACTTCATGGAAAAGTTGTTTTTTTGGCTAAAGACTTGGGGCCTTGTGTTTCCTTGTGAATGATATGGGTATACTTGATAACTTAGATATATGTATGGGTATATACCTAAGTAGGTTTTATTATTGTTTTCATACTTTTTGGTTTATCCTTTGTGGATTCTGAGAGACCTTGGGGGTCTTGGGGTCCCTACTAAGTATCGTTATACTCACCCCTGCACGGGCTATGCCCGCACCTTGTTGTGTCTTGTGTAGACGATGGACAGCGCTGATCGAGGTCGAGGGTACCAGGACTAGAGGCTGCTCAGAGGTGGACATTAGAAGAGACGATCCGCAGAGATGATCGTTCAAGAGATGTACCTACCCTTCAGGTAGGATCCTTGGTGGGTGTTCACAAAATTTGTTTTTCGATTTTAATTATACTTTCTAGTTGGGCTTGTATTCTGTCCCCTTTACTTACTTTACACTCTATTTCTACTATACAATATACTTTATTCTTGTATCTTGTTGTGTTCCTGGTTGTGTAAGTTTACAGGTTATAAAGGCAATGCCTTTCCAGTTTTAGGGATATGCCTTTTTGGTGCTAGTCACCAGCCACTGGTCTATAGAAGGAGGGCTTGGGGTAGTCACGGCATGAGCCCCAAGGAAAGGGTCGTGACAAATTGGTATCAAAGGAGTCAGTTATACTAAAGAACTTGGACTCTGATCTTTTAATTGGAAATAGCGTTAAGTGTTATGAGTGTCGTTTTCATTTTGGGGAATTCAGTGTTGGTGTGGCGGAAGATGTATCCATACACCAGGACCCTGACTTTTGATTTCTGACTCAGTGCACAAAAACGCTGATTGCGTGTGTATTTTAGAAAAACATTCTTTGAGATCTCTTTGAGTCGGATCACCGGGTATAACTTATTGACTGTGGCACACCTGTTTCTTTCAGGATTCCTCTATGAAAACAGTCATACAAGGTTCCAGGTATAGTACGTGATGACAGCCCACTGAGTGATGAGGCTTCAGTGTAGGGCCCCCTTATGGTAGTTGTACCACTGGGTGGTGTACCAGCAGCACCACTACCCATTGGGTAGCCTATTCCACCATCCCCAGCAGTAGAGGCTGTACGCAACTCGAGCGTGTTTTATGAGTTTCAATTCTAGAGGCCACTGAGGTTCTGAGGAGAGATTTATCTACATGCAGTTGAGGATTGGCTGGAGGCCGTGGTTAGATTTTTTCAACTGGTAGGAACACTAGATGATCTCATGGTGATCCTTACTGCCAGTATTCTTCAGGAAGCACCGGGAAGATGGTGGAGCTTGATGCTCTAGGTTCATAATGAGTTCACTCTCATCTGGGTAGACTTCAAGAGTCTTTTCCGGGTAGAGTTCGTCTTAGCGACTTTATGCTCAGTGCGTATATAAGAGATTCTCCACTTGCAGCAGTGTAGCATGACCATGGATCATTATTCATCAAGGTTAATTGATATCTCACGCTACTCTAATGGCATGGTGTGAGACCCTTTATTCAGGGCTCAGACCTTCGAGTAGGGGCTCATACAAGAGATTATAGCCTCGATGATTTCTCTCAGTATCTTGACATAGGCAGGGGTGTTAGAGAAAGCACTCTTGGTGGAGAGCTTCATTGATAAGTAGTCACCGGCAATGAGAACCACCACTAGACATCACATAGTAGAGTCATCTGTAGCTAGCAGTAGACAGATGACATAAAGGTCAAAGAGAACCAGACCTATAGGTGGACTACTATAGGATACAGGGTCGGTTGTGCGGGGCTCTCAAGATAGAGCAGGACAGGTGAGGAGCAGGCAATGTTACTCATGTGGTGGTAAGGGTCACATGGCTTGAGACTGCCCGACCCATCATACGGACGACCATCAGATGGTCGAAGGACCACCTGGGTAGAGGTGAAGATTTGATCGAGGAGGCCTACAGGCAGTAGGCGGACGTAGTAGAGGAGCTGTCCATGCAGCAGGCGGTGGGCGGCCATTTGAGGTTCTACCGCCACCACCACCAGGTGGTCCACCCCAACCACAGGGAGTAGGTGGACAGGGACAAGCTCAGCTCCATACAACTGAGGCATATGTCCACAATGCTCTAGAGATAATTCTAGGTATGATATGTGTCCACTCCACCTTAGCTGAAGTACTTATAGACATAGGGGTCAGTCACTCTTTTATTTCCACGACCCTCGTTCGGAGCTCGGAGATTCCGGTGGATCCATTGGCTCAATCCTTATGGATAGATACTCTTATGGGAGTGGATTCGTCGATTACACACTGGTGTGGACAGTGTGAGCTTACTCTAGGAGGCGAGATATTTGGTTGGGATCTTCTAGTAGTGGTGTCGAGGACTTACGACGTCATATTGGGTATGGACTGGTTATCTATATTTCATGCTCAGATCGACTGTATTAGGAGCAAAGTGTGGTGTTTCCACACATATGGGACAAGGTTTTCCTTCACTAGTGAGAAGGGAACCTTTATATCATAGGATGGACTTACTCGGAGGAGGGTGCATCCGATCACACATCAGTTGGCCAGCCTTACTCTCAGAGCGGTTGATGTTGAGAGTCTGAGCTATCCTATAGTGGTGGACCAGTATGCTGATGTTTTCCTTGATGATGTTTCGGGTCTAACTCCTTGCAGAGAGGAGGAATTTTATATCTACTTTTACCCTAGGACATCACTAATATATACACCAGAATATCGGATGGATCCCGCGAAGCTTCAAGAGCTGCGAATACGGCTGGAGGACTTACAGGGCAAGGGGTTCATTAAGCCCAATGTTTCTCCTTGGGTGGCCCAGATTTTGTTCGCCAAGAAGGCATATGGGAGTTTGAAAATTTGTGTGGACTATCGGTGCTTGAACCAGGTGATCTTGAAGAATAAGTACCCACTCCCGAGGATTGAGGATCTCTTTGATCAACTGAAGAGAGCATGGTGGTTTTTGAAGATAGACCTCAGATCAGGATATCAACAGCTCGGGTTATGAGAAGAGGATGTACATAAGATGGCCTTCAGATGTCGGTATGGCCATTATGAGTTCTTGGTTATTCCATTTGGCTTGAACAACTCCCCATCAGTGTTCATGGGACTCATGAACAGGATCTTCCATCCATACTTCGATCACTTTGTGGTTGTCTTCATCGACGACATCCTGATATACTCATGCACGGAGGAGGAGCATGCCTATCATCTGCAGATAGTTCTGGACAAAGTCCGAGAGTACTATATTTATGGTAAACTCTCGAAGTTCCAGTTATAGATATGAGAGGTCCAATTTCTGGGAAAAGTCATCTCGGAGGTTGGATTTTTGGTGGATCCTGCGAAGATTGTGGTTGTACTTTCTTAGGAGCCACCCAGGAGTTTGACGGAAGTGCCGAGTTTTCTAGGTTTGGCCGGTTACTACCGAAGGTTTGTGCCTGACTTTTCCAGAGTTGTGGCACCCTTATTAGAGTTAACGAAGAAGGGTCAACCCTTTATGTGGTCGGAGATATGCCAACAGAGTTTCCAGGAGCTGAGGTAGATATTGACGAGTGACCCCATCTTAAGGTTACTGGAGGAGGGAGTTGGGTATATAGTCTACTGTGACACATCAGGGATCGAGCTTGGATGTGTCCTGGTGTAGGAGTGAGCAGTGATCGCATATGGTTCTTGACAGCTGAGACAGTATGAGAAGAACTATGCTACCCATGACCTGGAGTTGGAAGCAGTGGTCTTCGCCTTTAATATGTGGTGACATTACTTGATGGGTGAGTGTTTTATAGTCTACTCTGATCACAAGAGTCTCAGGTATATCTTCTCTCAGAAGGACATGAACTTGAGACAGCAGTGTTATCTTGAGTTCCTCTAGGACTATGACTTCGAGATAGACTATACTCCTTGGAAGAGGAATGTAGTAGCAGATACACTTAGCAGGAGATCTAGTATACAGTTGCTGAGTGAGGTGACGGAGCAGCTAGCTACTTTGTGGATATCCTACGTGGATCGAGATGGAGCAGCTTATCTTCAGTATCTGACAGTCACTCCCCCACTCCTTTAGGGAGTCAGGGAGGCGCAGCTTGGGGACACTAACTGTGAGGCTAGATGTGCTCATATATCCATAGGATAGGCACTTGATTCATTTTATGAAGGTGGGGAGTACGTCATCCTCTTTAGAGGGCGTACTATGGTACCGGTGGCTCTACGGGAGGAGGTGTTGATGGAGTTCCATACGTCCCCTCTAGCGGTGCATCTAGAAGTGGCGAAGATGTACCAAGACCTTTGGCGTCATCACTGGTGGCCAGGAATGAAGAAATATGTAGCAGAGTTTGTCTCACGATGCTTCACTTGTCAGCAAGTGAAGGTAGGGCATCTGGTTTCAGTAGGCTTAGTTCATCCACTATAGGTGCCAGAGTGGAAGTGGTATTTAATTTCCATGGACTTTGTGATAGTACTTCCTCGCATGTCCAAGGGACATGATTCCATCTGGTTGATCTTTGACTGACTCACCAAGTTGGACCACTTCTTACCTATCTGAGAGTAGGGATTAGTAGAGATCTTGGGACGCCTCTACATACAGAAGATTGTGCGGCTTCATGGGGTTCCATCTATGATTGTCTCTTCTCATGATGAATGTTTTACTTCTTGGTTATGGAAGGGGTTGTATGAGGAATTTGGGACACAGCTTCGGTTTAGCACTGCCCTCCATCCTTAGATGGATGGTTAGACAGAGGGGATCATTCAGACCCTTGAGGACATGTTTCATGTTTGTGTCCTTGATTTCGGCCGCAGTTGGGAGGATCACTTTCCCTTGGTAGAGTTTGCATACAAAAATATTTATCACTCCACTATCGGTATGGCACCATTTGAGGCATTGTATGGTCGACCTTGCAGATCACCTCTATGCTGGACTGACCCAGGGGAGTCAGCACTCATGGGACCAGAGATGGTACAGACTACTAAGAAGAAGGTGCAGATCATCTAGGAGTGGATGAAGACTACACAGAGAAGGTATAATTCATATGCTTACAAGATATGGAAACCTCTAGAGTTCTAGGATGGTGACCATGTCTTTCTACAGGTCTCACCTTGACGAGGTTTGCGGAGATTTGGTCGGGGCGGAAAGTTATCTCTGAGGTTCATTGGACCCTTTCAGGTCCTCAACAGAGTTGGTGAGGTGGCTTACTGCTTAGATCTTCCACCTCAATTGCACTGGGTGCACGGTGTTTTTCAAGTATCTCAGTTGAGGAGGTACATGCATGACCATTCGCACATCATTGACTGAGGCAAGCTAGACATTGACGATGGGGCGACGTTTTTGGAGGTTCCAATTGAGATTGAGGATCGACAGGAGAGAGTCATTTGTGGGTGATCGATACCTCTGGTTTTTGTATTTTTTTAGTAAAGGAACCTCTAGGAGAGCACATGGGAGTGGGAGGCTCATATTCGTGTGCAGTACCCCCACTTGTTTCCCTAGTTGTGTTGTGGCTTTCGGGGACGCAAATCCCTGAGGTGGGGAGAATGTAAACACCAGGATTTTTTCACATAATTTTTTTTAATTATATGGAAATATTACGAGTCCTTGAAAATTGACAGTGTGTGATTCTGAGGCCCAGTGTTCCTGGAATGAATTTCTGAACTTTTTTTAGGTACGTTTAGTAAACGTGTGAGCTGCGTTTTGTAACTTTTGAACCGGTGCTCGTAATTGAAAACTGAGGACAACATTGAACTCGCAGAGCCAATATTCGCTTAAGGATACCTTCACCTCAACTACAGTAGGTCGGGGTTAGAAGTGAGTTTTTCAGTTTTTCGTGGGGGGTTAAACAAATAATAAAATAATATAATTAACTTTTATTTATTTATTTTGAAACCTCCCATTTGAATTCATGGTAGTGGGGACCATCTGAACTCCTCCTTTAATGGAAGGTAACTCTTGGAACCTCCCCATTGATGTTCCAACTTGATTTGATTAATTAATAATATTTAATCCTAATAAGATTGGATCCTCACCTCCTGTGGGGAGAATTGGGTTGGCAACTAGTTATGGTGGAGAACTCTTGAAGGAAGATCCTCCAACAAAGAAGATCCTCCAACGAAGAACCACCCCCAACGAAGAATGAGGATGACGCATGAGATCGGATCTGAAAAGTGTTGTGGGAGCAATGAACACCGGCATCCCCTTCATCAAGTTTATCTTCTTCCTCACGCCATCTCCGACAAGCAAACAAGGTAGGGGTGTGTTTATGTTTGTTCTTCATGGTTTTATATCGAAACTTTCTTCTCAAAGTTTCTTGCTGTAGGTCTAATATGGAGGGTGCAAGCCAAACAAACATGGCTTGATCCCTCTGCCTCTTTATTGTCAATGTGTTCTTCATGGGTCGTGATGATGACGGTGGCAGCGCAACCGCGCCATCAAAGGAGACCACGGCCTGTTGGCGCGGCGAAGGAAGGTGGTGGTCGGCACCCGGCCAACCACGTGGAACTGGGACAGCGTGCCTCCATGCCACCGGTAGAGAAGGAGGTCATGTCCCATCAGCTGCGGCGATGGGAGGATAGCGGTCGGCACACCGGTCGACCATGTGGAGGTAGGGCGGCGTGTGTCTGCACCACTGGTTGAGCAGGAGGTCGTGGCTGCTTATCCACAGCAGTGCACTGGAGGGCGTTTAGCACCTAGCCAGCCACGGGAGGACAGCGGCATCGTCGCGCCTCTAGGAGGAGAGTCGATTGGAGCACCAATCGGCCATAACGGATCAGTAGGACCCACTCGGGTCCTGCGGTGACTTGGCAGCGCCTAATGGCACTGCCGCTTGGTGTTCCAAATGGAAGGGGGGGCCGATCCCCTTTGGATCTAGCTTGGGTAGACCACCTTCCCACCACGTGTCGGGCCACCTTCCCACCGAGGGTCGGGCCACCTGCCCACCGCAGACCGAGCCACCTACCCATCATGGGTCGGGCCGCTCCATCTCGGTTCAGTCCACACCCTATTGAGGGTCGGGCCTCCCCATCGTGGGTTGGGCCACGCCCCATCGTGGGTCGGGCCGCCCCATCGTGGGCTGAGCCACTCCATCACGGGCTGGTCCGCCCCCTTCACGGGCTGGGCCGGACTGCGGCCTAGGCCATCCGGGCTGGGTCAAACCGGACCCGAGCCCATCTAGACCTAGATACGCCATTTTGGCCATATCTTGAGAACCGGGCGTCCGTTTGACGAACTGTCCACGACGCCAAAATCCGTGTATCAAGATGGTCCCTTTAGAATAATCCACTTGAGTTTTGGATAAAGTTAAAGTATGGCTGGGTTGGATCGAACCCGAATCTAACTGGGCCCTCGGAACTGAAACGCTAATAACTTACAGACCGGGCATCCGATTGACACGTCGTCTGTCGCGTTGGGTCCCTTATGCCTTAGCGGACCTTTGGGATACTTCTTCATGGGACTTCGTGGAAATTGAAGTATCGACCAATGGTTTGAGGAGTGGAACCTCCTGGAATCAAGCATGCTCAGTGTGGGAACCCTATGGATGGTTGTACTTGAGGTGTCTTTGGATCCAATGTGGGTCAGCGCTCAGTGATCCTATGTGGTTCATCACATACCGATTCTATGTGGGTCATCTCCAGATCCTGTATGGGTCATATCTAGATCCTTTGTGGTTCATCTCTAGATCCTGTGTGGGTTATCTTCAATCTTTTGTGGGTCAACATCAAAGCTTCTGGACAAAGTAAGATGATCTAGCAATACAGCTAATCATCCATACTTTCGTACTTAAGTTATACATGGTTTGAGTTGAGTCCTTACCTTTGTGGTATTCTACTGTGTGGTTTTACCCTTTTGGTACTTACCTTTGTGGTACACTTCCGTGTGGTGATACCTTTGTGGTATTATTCTGTGTGGTGTTACCTATGTGGTACTTACCTTCGTCGTGTTACCTTCATGGTATTCATTCCTTCATGGAACAGTTGTGCTTTTGGATAAAGACTTGGGGCCTTGTGTTTCCTTGTGAATGAGATGGGTATACTTGATAACATAGGTATATGTATGGGCATATACCTAAGTAGTGTTTACTATTGTTTTTTTACTTTTTGGTTTATCCTTTGTCGATTCTGAGAGACCTTAAGGGGTCTCAGGGTCCCTACTGAGTATCGTCATACTCACCCCTGCATGGGCTACGCCCGAACCTTGTTCTGTCTTGTGTAGATGATGGAAAGTGCTGATCGAGGTCGAGGGTACCAGGACTAGAGGCTACTCGGAGGTGGACATTAGATGAGATGATCCGCAGAGATGATTGTTCAAGAGTTGTACCTACCCTTCAGGTAGGATCCTTGGTGGGTGTTCACATGAGTTGTTTTTTAGTTTTACTTGTACTTTCTGGTTGGTCTTGTATTCTTGCCCCTTTACTTACTGTATACTCTCTTTCTACTATAAAGTATACTTTTTTCTTGTATCTTGATGTGTGCTTGGTTGTGCAAGTTTACAGGTTATAAATTCAATGCCTTCCCAGTTTTAGGGATATGCCTTTCCGGTGCTAGTCACCAGCCCCTAGCCTATGGATGGCGGGCTTGGGGTAGTCACAACATGGGCCCCGGGGGATGGGTCATGAAAAATTCATTTTCCTACCAAGTGATGAGATTCTTTTGTTTCACTTTTCAATATTTCACAAAAAGTAATAGCATATAGAATATATGGACTTGAAGCCATAGGATATAGAAACCTTCCAATCAACTTCCTAAATTCCTTAGGATCAACTAACTTTCCTTATCCATATTTTGACAACTTAATTCCCAATGAAATTAGTTTGGAATTTTTTTTAATCTTCAATTCCAAACTTACATAGAAGTTCCTTATCATATTTTTCTTGAGATATAAAAATATATTTATTCTATTGTGAAATTTGTAACCCAAAAAAATTATTTCTTTGAGCATGGAAATTTTGAATAACATCTTCATCTCCTCAGTAAACTTGTCACAAGTTTCTTCATCATTCCTAGAAAAGATAATATCATCAACATAATCAATCATAATGAGGGAAACCTATTAATTTTCTATGATGTATAGATTATTATAAACTCTTATTTTCTTGAAATTCAACTTCCTTAAGAAGACATCCAATTTGGAATACTAAGTTGTTGGATCTTACTTCAACCCATATAAATCCTTTTTCAACTTACACAGAAAATATTTATCTTTCCCAATCATGAGTATACACAGTTGTTCAATATTAACTTCTTCATAAAGTTCTCCATTAATAAAAGATAGATTTACATCCTTCTAAAAAAATTATGACCTCGTTGTGTGGTAATGTAAAGAAATATACTGATAGTTTATAATCTTTTCACTAGAGAAAAAGTATCATCAAAATCAATGCCTTCAATTCATGAGTAACCTTTACAAACCATTCATTCTTTGTTTCTTATCGCTTCACCATCTTCATTCAACTTGTTCCAAAACATCCACTTTGTACTAATAACATTTTTATAATTTGGTTTGGGTATAATATCCTAAGTATTATTATTCTCAATTTGATTCATATCTTTATTCATATCATTAATCCAATCTTAATTCTCTAAAACCCTATTAATATCTTTTGTATTAACTTTTAAGTATAAGGAAGTATGTGAAACTAACTTTGATATTCTTCTAGTTTGAACCTATTATTGTTGATCACCAATGATGTTTTGAACTTCCATATTATTTCTCTACCTAAGATGATATTAATGAATTAGTTCCTCATCACTAGTAATAGTTGAGTCAGAATATTCATTTTTAGGAACTTTTTTACTTTACTCAACTGCAACCACCTTGTCTTCCTCATCTTCCATCTATGCATCTGATTGTAAAACTTTTTTATCATATTTTTCAATAAATTTTTCATCTGTAAAATCAAAAAAAAAATCATATTTATTTATTATAATGTATGTATTCTCTACCATTGGGAGGATATCCATGAAATATTCCATCAAATCCTCTTTGATAAAATTTTCCAAGATTTACACCCTTGATTTTTATAATGTAGGTACTTCTGAAAAAACTTAGGTGTTTCAAACTTGGAGTTTCATTGAAGTACATTTCATAGGGATTCATATCATTTCTCTATATATAAAAATATAAATTTTAAACATAAGTTTTTGTACTGATATCTTACCTCCAAAAATAATGATAAGTATCATGTTAGATCAACATTATTCATTCCATCTCTACTAAACTTTTGTTTCATCTTTTAGAAACACCATTTTTATATGGTGTGTATAGTGCACAAAAATCATGAATAATGACATGTTATTTAAGATAATCTCTAAAATAATTATTTTTGTATTCACCATTATTATTAGTTCATAAATTCTTCACTGAATGTCTACATTATTTCTCTACACTTCTCCTAAAATTCTAAAAAATTGTAAGATCCTCTAATTTATGTTTCCAAAACATAATTCTTATAATGACATAAAATTTATCAATGAAAGAAATAAAGTGATTATCTCCATGTGTTATTTTTTTACTCATCGGCCCAAAAATTTCAAAATGTATCATCTCCAAGGGATGATTTGAATGAATTTAAACTTTCTTATATACTTAGTTTATAATCTTACCTTTTTGAAAAATGGGGCAACATCAATCTATTCTATAGTTATATTAGGAATATCACAAATACTAACTCTCTTAGTTAGTTTTCTCATATTCCTTTGACACATATGTCCCAAACTAATATATCATGGATGATTTTCTTTTATCAAGACCATATAGCATGAACTTTATTCACTACCAACCTAGAAAAAGTTTCCCTTGGTTTATTGTAATTTTATAAAAAAAATTCTATCTTCTACTATTTTCATAAAAAAAATCTTTTCTAAAAAAACTTTATTAACTTCATCACAAAGTTGTGAAACACTTAATAATTTGTGTTTAATCCCATCAACAAACAAGGTTCTTTTGGATTTCATCTTTTCTTCTTCAATGATAGTAGATCCAACACCATTTATTCTAAGTGGATCATCATTTCCAAATGTTATTGTACCTTATTTAAAATATTTCACATTATTTAATAGTTAAAAATATCCTACCATATTTGAATAGCACCCACTATCTAAAATCCAAGGTCATTCTCCTTTTATAGTATTGAGAGTAGTTTCGACATAAAGATCCTTTTCTTTACCTTTAACTTTATTCACATCTGGATTTTGAGAATTATTATAAAAAAAAATTTATGATATAAACATAAAAAAGAAATATGTTTTCAATATATCTAGAATTTTCACATCTTTCAAAAATAGTTTTCAAAATTTGGAATCTATTTTCAATTTTCACACCAACTTAATTAAGTTTCCTTATTTTAGTGGGTTGAATCCCCCTTAAACTATGATTCCATTTTCTCATGGCATTATTGTAATGTTTTTGATTAAACAAACACACATTTATAGTATGGAAAAATGCAACACAATACTAGTAGTAACCATAGAAGGAATATTTTCCTTTGTAACTTATATATTATTCAGTGTTGTAAACTTTCTTTTCATAAACTTTCTTATTTCCCACTTTGGAACTTCTTTATAGTTCAAAATTTTTATTATCTTATAAAATTTTCATCCTCAGATTAGACTTATTCTTAGCCTTGATAGAATCAATAGTAGTATAAATTTTTGGGTTTAGAAATTTAAATGTTATAAAATTCAAGTTTTTTAACATTGCTTATTTTAGTTACATACAATATTTTATCAACCTTCTTAAAACAGCTTCATCTTTATTATCAAAATTTGAGAATAAATTTTTTTATCCTCCTTATATTTTTACATTTCAAAACTTTCAATAACTTCTATAACTAAGTTTTGGAAACATGAAAATCCTTTCTCATATTTATCAAGTTTTCATTGAGTAAGTTCTAACTCTTCCTCATTTACCTTAAATTTTTATTCAAGATCAAAATTGATTTTTTTATTCTCGTTATCCAACTTATTCGGATTATCAATATATCTTAACAACTAGTATTTTTCAACAAGAAAATATTCTTGATTGTTTTCTATAATATTTTCCTTTTTTAATTTTTTGATCTCTCTTCCAAGTATTATAATATTTTGATGACATTATTTCAACTTGATTTTTATAAAAAATTCCAAATAATTTTATTCTTCTTTATAACTAATGATTTCATCACTTGTGAACTTTTCATCATTCACTTTAGTAATAAGGTTTTTTTTCAACATCATCATCACCGTAGATTTCAACTTCTTCTTCACTGTCATCATCTTCATCATCTTTAAACAAAAATATTCTCCTTTAGGATTTAGATAACTTTTTGTTTTTTCCCTTATAATGGAATTTTGATTTTCCTTCATTTTTCTTAAAATATATTCTTTATTTTTTATCATCTTTATCAATTTATTCATCTTCCTTTATTTGAGGGAAATTTGTAGCAAAATTCTCAATAGTTCCACAACAAAATAATTTTAGCGGTAACTTCCCTTTATACTTTATTATGGCTCTTTTAAAAAATTTAAAAAATAAGGACATAAATTCATAAAAATTCTACTAACCTCATCTTAAATTTTAGTGTTACTAACTTATTCATATTTGAGAAATTTATTAGATTTTCCTTTTTTGACATATTTGAAGGAAATTTCTTGATCGACCTTTTTTTATTTTCATAACTTTCTCTCTTATCATTTCATATGTGATAAAAGTGCTATATAAATCAGTCATATATAGAGTTTTAGGATATGTATCATACAATAATAAATATTTTCCATCAAACTTGAAAGGAATAATTTATAAGATCATTTGACCAATAGTTGAATCTTTTGAATTCTCACCAAGAAATCTTATGGTTCTTATAATGTCATTCACTCTTGTAAAGAAGTCACCAACAGAGTTATAGTGTCCTATTTTAAGATCTTCATACTTCAGACTTAAGAATTATAACATCGTTTTATTAACTTTCATATTACCTTCATAGATGATCTTAAAATTTTCTCAAATAACTTTAGCCGTACCAATTCCTTTAACTCTATGAAACTCACTTTTAAAGTTTGAGGAAAGTATAGCATTTCTAGATCACCCATCATTCTCATAATTTGTCTTATCAGTAGCTATTAAAGGAACATTCTCAGCATGTGGTGGAAAACCATCACCCACATCTTTAAGAACTTCATAACCAAGAGACATAAGATATGGAAACATTCTATATTTCTAGATATGGTAGTTCTTTCCATAAAAAAAAGAATACCCATAATGTTCACAAAATTATGAATATCTATAGAAAATTCTCTTTTCTTCAAACTTCGGCAAAGATTCAAGGAAGGGAACCTTCCCTATGGTTCTAATTTAAATTCAAAAGAAATATTTATGTGATCACTGATAGGGGGAGGGGTGAATAAATGATCCTTTTTCTTTTTAAAACTTCTTCTTTCTTATAAAAAACCTCCACATATTATTAAAGAGTTATAACTTTTATGAAAAACAAACTCACAAGCACCACAATAGGAACACAATAATTTACAAGGTTCACTACACAATAAGAGTAGCTATTCCTTGGCATGGTTTGGAAATAATCTGATACCACACAATCCACTTGAAAACAATCATTTTTATATTGTCACTACAAGAAGGGATCGTACTTATACTTTCATTGCACTATTATCAAAACTATATTACATTTGATTTCTACACACACAAAAATATATAATAAATATTTCATAAAAACTTTATAAACATTGACCAATAGAATCATAATGTTTTCACCATGATATTTGTAAAAAATTCACTTTTTCCTTCTTTCTTTAAAAAATAGTTATTCTTAAAACCTCAGATATGTATACGTCTGATTCCACCTAATAGAAAAAAAATTCTGGTGAAAGAAAATTTTGTTTATTCACTGATCATAAAACCTCAAATCTATATCAACTTATTCAACCTCAACCAAGAGATTCCTTGGTTGGAAACATCCAGCTCAAACTTTTTCTTGTAAAATTTCATCTGGTATCTCTTTCCAAAACCAATTATGCAGCACTTCTACTTTTTCACATATGAAAGATTACACCCATACTTTGTAATTTCATCCTATTTATAAATACATAGCTAGGAGAAAAGGGTAAATTCAAATTTTAATTTCCCACCTAATGAAAACATGAAATTCAAATCTCTTTCTTAGCACTTTTTACAAATTCAAACATTCACAACCTTCCTTTAAACTTGGTGATAATCATGGATATTTATCCTATGATATTTAGAATATTAAAAAACTAACTCAACATCATTAAAATTGATATATTTATGAATCTTTTATAAATAAATTCACTTCATAAAACTTCATCTAGAAAAAGTTGGTCTGAAATGTTCAACCAAAGTGTTCATATGAAATATTCGTCTGAAATGTTCATCCAAAATGTTCACTTTGTTCATCAAAAAATGTTCATTTGGAATTTTTGTTTGAAATTTTCACTTTTTTTATAAATAAATTCATCTAAAATTTTCACATTGTTCATCCAAAAACATTCATCTAAAATGTTCATAAAAAATCACTTTTTCATCAGAAAATTTTCATCCAAAATTTTCACTTTTTTTATCCAAAAATGTTCGAACAATTTATATTATTCAAAAAAATTCTTTATCCACTAGAATTTACAAATATCTATCACAAACATCATATAAATACAGCTTATAAACTTTATAAAAACTTTCCTCATCCAAAAAGTTTTCTAAATTTTTACACCAAAAAAACGTTATCCCACTTTCTTCCAAATGCATGGATCATGAGATTTTGTAAATCATGATGTTCAAAATATTCATAATATTAAAGCATCATCAAATTTCATTGTCACTTCCTACTTTTTCCAGTAACTTTCATCTCATAATCCTCTTAAGGAAACTCTGTCTGATATTTTTCACATCACTTTCTTAAGAAAAGTCCATATGATATTTTTTAATATATTAAGGAGAGCTTATTTGATCTTGTTTACATTCTTAATAAAAGTTAAACCTGTCTTTTCCACTATTTTAAAGAAATTTCTTCTGATCCTTTTCATTTTCTTAAGGAAAATTGATCTGATATTTTTCACTTTTTTAAGAAAATTTCATATGATATTTTTCACTTTATTAAGGAAAGTTTTCCAATATTTTTCAAGGAAATCAATGTTTTATAAATTTTATAATTAAAAAGGTTAATTTTATAAACATTGATCAACAAAATAAAATTATTCTTGAAAACTTTATTTTCCAAAAAAAAAACCAAACTACTTCAAAATAACTTTCATCATCCTTAAGAATACCTTCATCCAACTTGCTCCTAATATTTTTCATAGGGTTTTAAGTATTTTTAGGGACAACGGTGAGGCAAAGATGAAAATTTCGAAGATATTTTATAAAAATTATACTATTAATATTTTAAAAAAATTTCATTGTGGTAAAAATTTATACTAAGTGGAATTTTCCACTTTGTGATGTATTACTTATTTATGTAAAGGTGACTACCTAATTTTCTAAAACTATGAACCTAAAATATATTTGGGAATGAAAGAAATTGAATTATTTTGTAAAGAATAAATATTACATATTTTTTAAGGTTGGGACCTTATATCAGTAGCTATAAAGAAATAATTTGATGAGCTATCAAGGTAGAAATGGAGATTAGAGTCACCCATCAATATCATGGCTTTGATAAGAAAAGAAATATGGAATTAAAAGGAAATTATAATAAAAAATCATGGAAATAATAATATTAGTATTATTTTATTCTAAACGTTTGAAAATAAATATGGATGAAATTATCTTAATGGGACTAGTAAATGCTTTAAGTTTGTAATGTAAGGTCATCAGGCAATCGAATACTGAAGTAATGGAAAGAAGTTAGCTAATTGTGTAAATGGATAAAAATCTCCACATAATACACCACCCACACTATAATTTTTAAAAGGAAAGGAGTATGGGAATTATGCTAACTAGTGCTTGAATCTAAGGATTTTTTATGATGATCGATATCAATAACCTCATAATCCTAGAGACAAAGGGAAATCTCATGTGATCACTATTTCTAATGTGGGGTATGATAATGAAGTGGTGAAAGTTATACTTATCATCCACTTTAGAATACCTAATGTCTTGTTTCACTCTTGTTCTAACTACTATTTTATATCTAAATAATTTTCAAAGGGTGTCACATTACTACCTCAATAATTAGATGATGAATTATTGGTGAAAAATATTTATAGTGTGATGATTTCATCTCAAGTCTATGATTCCTCTATGACTGAAGTTTGTGAGAATGTGCTTTCTTCAAATCTCGTTATTCTATAACTATTTAAATTTGATTTTTTTTTGTCATGGATTGGTTTTATTTATATAGATCTCATATTAATTACTGGGGAATGGAAGTCTCATTTGATATTATAAACCAACCTATGATTTTTTATTGGTGAAAGGATAAATATGAACTTCCAATGGAAATTACATTCATTGCATGGGTCTTGATTCCTATTCAAAGGGGGTATCTATCTCAGTTTATTTGGGAGAAACTCAACATCAAAGATATGCCTATTGTATAGGATTTTTTTTTAATGAGTTTATCAATATTCCTATGAATCATGAAGTTGAGTTTTTAATAGAACTCATACTTAGTGTTACACAAATTTCAATGTCTACATATAGAATAGCATCATTTTAGTTGTAGGAATTGAAGAAGCAACTCCAGGAGACTCTTGATAAGGGATTAACTCATCCAAATTCATAACTATGGGATGCACCTGTTATTTTTTTAATAAGAAAGATAGATAAATGTGACCCTACATTGATTATTAATAACTTAATAAGATCACAATCAAGAATAAGTATCATTTTCCCCGTATTGATAATTTTTTTGATCAATTACAAGGATTTCAATATTTTTCAAGATTTGTCTTTGATTTGGATACTATCACTTGAGGATAAAAAGTGAATACATACCCAAAATGGCATTACATTCAAGGTATGGACACTATGAATTTATAGTGATGTCATTTGGTCTTACTAATTCCTCCTCTATCTTCATGGATTTAATGAATAGGGACTATAGAGATTACATTAATCAATTTTTGATTGTCTTTATAAGTGATAATATTATATATTCTAAGAGAAAATAAGATCATGAATATCACTTGAGGATTGTAATAAAGACCCTAATAAAGGAGAATCTATATGAAAATTTTACTGAGTGTGAATTTTGGCTATAGAAAGTTTCATTTTTTGGTCATATAATCTCAATCAAGGGTATATCAGTGGATCCATCAAAGATGGAAGTTATTGAAGATTTTCCCAGACTAACCACTATTACTAAGATCCATAGTTTTATTGGATTAGAGAGATATTATTGATAATTTGTAAATTATTAATCACATCTAACTAATCCACTCTCCAAGTTAACCTAAAATGGATTCAAGTTCCTTTGTACTGATGAATGTGAAGAAAATTTCAAGGAACTAAAGAGAAGGTTGGTTGGTAAACCTATGTTCACACTACCCTATAGTGTAAAAGGGTATGTGATTTACAGTGATGCATAAAATAATGGGTTGGGATGGAAATATATGCAGATTGATATGGTGGTATATTATGCCTCATTCCAATTGAAGGTTCATGAGAAAAATTACCCAACTCATGATTTGGAGTTAGCAATGGTAATTTTTTTATTGAAGATGTGGAGGAATTATCAATATGATGAAAGGTGTGATATATATACTGATCATAAAATCATGAAGTATATATTCATATAGAAATAGTTGAATATTAACCAAATTATATGGTTAGAATTGATTAAATATTATGATTATCCAATACATTACCCACTGGGAAAGAGAACAAGGTGGTTGATGCTTTTATTTTAAATGATCATGCTATATTATCTATGATGAGGATCACAAAAGTTATAATATTTATGGATTTTAAAAGTATGGACCTTGAAATCTTAAAGGAAGGGGAGAAATATTATCTTTCTCAAGGGATTGATCAACCATATATCCATGTGAATATTAAAGAGGCATAAAAGGAATATGTAGAGCTATAAAGTAAAGTGAAAAATGTTCTTGAGTCCAAAAATTATTGCGATGGAATGACAAGGTTTAGGAACTGACTATGTGTCCCATCAGTACCAGACTTAAAGAAGGATATATTGGAATGATCTTATAGCTCATAATTCTCTATTTATCCTAGAAGTATGAAAATATATAGATATCTGAAAGATTATTTATGGTCGGAAAACATGAAGATATATATTTCATAGTATTTATATTGGTTCTTGATACTTAATCAAGTTAAGGTTGGGAGATGGATTTCAAGAACTTACTTAGATACCTAGGTACACTAATACCCAAGTTATCCCTAACATAGCTCTAGGGGAATTCCTAATCCCCACGAGTTGGTGATTAGTGCCTAGAATCAACTAATATTTAAAGGGAATGGATTTTCCACAAGAAAAACCCATAAATATATAATAGTCAAAGATAAATCAAGGAATATTCAATATTCCAAAACACTTATTAAGGAGTAAATTACCACAAGAAAATAGATATCCCAAAGTAATACATCATCCAAAAGATGATAAAACATATATCAAGACAAGGTCTTTCAATCCTCATATAACAATTGGACCGTAGCTCCTCTGGGCACCACTATAACTATGGTGTCTCATGAATCAAGCACACTTTCCACCTCTGAGTGGTTCGTTCCCTTTCCCTTCACCTGAAATAATATAATCTATAAACACCCATAGTTAAAATTTATAAGAAACAATTTACCAATAGGATATCTTCGAGGGTTCTATAAGTGTTTACCTTGAAAAAAAAACCATTTATGCATCAATTTAAATAAAGATAAGGCATGGAAAATCAGTTTCTTAATTTTATTCAAAACATGATTTCAAATTAATTAAATGGAAGATATATAAAAATAGGATTTAATGAACATTTTTTCCAAATCAATGGAATGAATAAAACAATTTTATAATCAATTTCATGTAATAATAAAATCATAACAAATCACCATGCTCATAAGACCTTAGTTCAGTTAGTTCCTGACATTAGTATCCTCACACTACTCAATCAATCATCAAGGATCAATATGTGTGCACAGTCCCTAAGGGTAAGGCCATCAATGTAACAGCCCAAGATTTTATAAAGAAATATTCTTTTTAATTTTATTAATGTCTTGTGTTGTACGCTACACCAAAAGGAGCTTGCACAACACACATCCTTGTCTTGCCTTGCATTACACGCAATCGCAACCTTCCTCGATAGCGTGTGTAATACGCAATACCGAGTTTCACTAAACAACGATGTGCTATTAAAATATTATTAAAACTAGCCGTTATGAATAGTAATAACCACTTTTTAAAATTCTGTAAATCTTATTTTTCAAAATGGACTTCATTTATGGATTCAGAGTATCGAATTTAGC
Source organism: Viscum album (assembly GCA_963277665.1). Classification (NCBI taxonomy): domain Eukaryota; kingdom Viridiplantae; phylum Streptophyta; class Magnoliopsida; order Santalales; family Viscaceae; genus Viscum; species Viscum album. The sequence continues at coordinate 478,850,278 of OY728133.1, read as the reverse complement.
CTAAGGTGAAATTTTGGTACTTTTCGGATAACTTTCATATTCTGATGAATAGTGAAAATTACTAAATTATAATTAAAAACAACTTTTTTAATCGAAATAATTAATAGTGATAAATCATTAATTTGAGTGGTTTTAAAGTATATTTAGAATATATTTTTACAATTTAATACAATGTTGGTCATTGGATGTAATTTCACATTTAAACTAGACATAAACAAGTGTCAATCTTTTGATAGATATTGTTTCTTAAAAACACGCTATTTGTTTTAACAGCGGGATTTAATTATAAAAATAATTAATGCAACTTTTATGTTATGATTTTGGTAAAATAGACTTCATTTTTGAATTCGGAATATGAAATATAGCTTGGGATGAAATTTTGGCATTGTTCTGAAAAACATCAATTTTTGATGAATAGTGAAACTACTAAGTAGTAGGTTAAAAACTGAATTTTGCATAAAACTTAATTTTACCGCTTCTGTGAATGGAATTTCGAAAATCCGAGAGACACGGTTAATATCAAGGACTAAAATGTGGTTCAATGAGATGAAAATAATTTTTTGGTGAATAGTAACTTTTTACTTTTTTTTACCACGGTTAATAGTAAATAGGGTAACTAAGGGTAAATATGATATTAATATTACCCTAACACATGTCCTAATTCTATTGGACAAGTGTAATTCGACCAAAAACAAACTTAGGAATAAAATATGACCATTTAGGCCCACTTGGATTAGATTAGGACATTTATTATTAATTTATTTAAAGAAGGGTTAAAATAGTTAAAATCAAAGTTTAATAAGTAAATCATTTTTAATATGGGGTTATACATACGATAAATTTGACTATAAATATTCATTAGAAAGCTAAAAAGATTTCCTACATGATGGTATTTTATTTGTAATTTTTAGACATCATATAATATAATTTATTTATGACACAAAGATGATGCAGTAATTATCTTATTAATGAAATATTGACATAATTGATAATATAAATACCAAAATAAATGTAATTTAAGACTTTTTATGAATTCCAATAATTTTCTAGGTTACTATGATATATTAGTGTTGATTTAATAAACTTGGTTAGAACATATAATTCTGTTATGACTTTCACAAAAATCATATATCAAATAGTGTCAAAATTGACACAAAATAGTTTTTAAATCAAATATTATATTATTAATTGTTATTTTATTCCTAAAAATATAAGGTTCGGCCAAATGACTTAGATAAGGATATATGTATTAATAATATACAATTTGGGGTTCGTTTGGCATGTTATAGTAAGTTTATTAACCATATAGTGAAAGAAAACAAAAAGACACGGTAAAAGTTAAATTATTTAACTTAGAGTTAAATCTAATTGATAAGGTTAAAATAATACCCTAAACTTGTCTAAATCCTATTTGTTGATAGGATTTCGACTCATCCCCACTTTATCTTCGAAATAAGACCCTTTGGAACCATTATAAACCGATTTTTACTTTAATATAAAATAATATTTTGAGATATTCCTAAGGAGCCCCTCTCCTCCCCTATAAAAGGACACCTCATCCCCCTCCTCCTCACACCAATTTGAGCACTCAAGCTCGTCCAACCCCTGCCATTTTCTCCTCTCCACTTCCCTAGCAACATCCTAGAGGTTCTGGTCTTCCTCAAAGACCAATTCTAGTGCCCTAAGAGGAGGTCTCAAAGAGGCACTTCAAAGAAGAGGTAATTACCGTTACCAATTCTTTCATCTTTATTTCTTATTCCACTTCTTCTTCTTATGTTGTTTCATTATGAAGTAATAACATCAGTATCACTCATATACTTATATGTTATTATAAGTATGAAACAACCCTATTTCACCATCTATCCATCCTACGGAAAAAGAAATCACCGCGCGTGCGTACGTACGGAATACCGTCTCCACGCCGTGGTGTAATCTATTTTCCACCACCACCTTACATGGATGGGTATAATGGTGTAAATAATAACTATACATAGTTATTACAACATCATATTGATTCTGATATATTGTATAATCCACTCCAATTCAATTCAATATTTATAGAAATGATATCATCGCTCGTGCGTACGTACGGAATACCGTCTCCACGACGCGATGAGATTCATTCTCCATGTTAACCATTTAAGAATGATTATAATGTATATATAAGAAATAATAATGAAATATATGACATTATAAAGCTACTGGATTTATGTATATATATACATATGTATGCCATCTACTTACTTCCATTTCAAGACAATAAGGAAAGGAAAACAGCGTTCATGCGTACGTACGGACTACCGTCTCCATGAACGGTGTTTTTCATTTTATTTATCTACCTATTATATATATATATACTGAATATATATGATATATAAATCATATTTTATATTCTGGAAGTAAGTAAATCATGATATAAGTAATAATGATGTCAAGAACAACAAGTCAAAACACCTACGATAAATGAAACGATTTTACCCAAAACGCTTCTTTAACATGGAATTTACAAAAGAACGGGTAATATAATGTCATAAGTGAACCATATATGATATCATAACAATGAATATGATTCTGTAATAAGTCAATAACATGATTTAAATCATTATACAGGAGGTTCGGACACTTACAAAGCAAGTCAGACATAAGGTAAGGGAAATATCACAATCTCATTTTTATCCGAGATTGTTTATTCGTAAGTATTTACTGGGGTGTATTTTATCATCCACATCCATGTTCCCTCAATATGTAATATTGTTTCCATCCACTTAAAATAGTTTAAATTTTACCCTTAGGTGAGTTTTTAGTAAAGAATATGAAAGGAATCTTTTGTCGTTTTTCGTACGAGGTACTTTTTGACTTTTCCGACAAAAGTACGAGAAGAATGTTTTTTTTAACTTATACTACAAGAATGGATTTTTTAAAACATTATTTCCAAGAAGCTTCCTTTAAAAGTTTTCAAGTTTATTTTTAATCAACTTCTTTTAGTTTAAAGTTGTATGACATGTTAAGAAATGTAAAATGTTTTTGAAAAAGAAAGGATATTTTCCTCAAGAATGAAGTTCAAGTGTTTTATCAAAATTATTTTCCATCTAAGATAATAAAGGGTTCTGTTTATATCCCTATTATTACATGGATTTGATTATGTTGTGATGGAAATATTTTTATGAATTCCTTTATCTTATATGAATTGTTTTATGATGTCATGTTGTTTAAGAATCCCATTTTTATTACATGGGTTACGTTATGATGTATGGTTTATGATTATGTGGCACACATAATAAAGGATTCATTATAAGATGGGTGGGACCTATATCTCCCTCCAATGCATTGGGTAAAGACTTTATATCTCATGAGATAGACATGGCTGGAACGGAAGGTTATTTCGGTTCAGTGATACAGGACTGAAACGAGGAGTGAACTCGGTTCAGAAAGGGACTTTGTCCACTAAGATAGTCTTGGCAATGAGTCATGACTAACAAGAAATGATTTTCCATGATTATGTGTGCATGCCACAAGGTTTCAAGTTTTATGTTATGATTATGGGGATATCATTCTCACTTCTATGATTTATCCCATGATATGATATTATGAGCTCTTTTGCAGGTTAAGATTTCCAAAAGCTATGTTCTTATGTATATGATGTGATTGATATTTCTTTTGTTTACCCTTACTGAGCATTTGAGCTCACCCTTTTATGTTTTCTTTTCCCCAGGATATAAATAAAGGTTTTAGGTATAAAAAAAAGGGAGATCTTTATGGGAGATATTGAAGATCTTTCACCGCGATTAGAAGATTACGTTCCGAGTTTCCAAAGACACTAAACTATTACGATCCTTGTGTGTGTGTGTGTTATGTACTAAGTATTCCGCAAAAGTAATGTAATGTCCATGTACGATAAGCTTCGGGTCTCTACAGTTGGTATCAGAGGAAAGGTTTAGTCAACCTTTGGAAACTAGGATGCGAAAACGTTAGTGAGATCCCTAGAGATATTTCTAAGGTATGTCTAGGGATGTCCCTAGGGATAAGTATACGTATAGGTTATAGTAATAGAATTACGCTAACGATCATAGAATTAAACCTAAGATGTTGGATATTGAAGGTACTCCCCCTTTATTATGTTGTTTTCCCTAGAATGATTTTTGCCTCTCACACTATTCTTTTTGGGTTTTAGACGATGGCTGGAACCCGAAGGAACCGTGTTGATCAATGCAATGGACAATGAAATGATTGCCCTCCTGAACAAACAAATGTTATGGGAGATGGAGTGCAAAATCTTATTGCTATACTTACACAAGCTATGAATCATTCTGGACTTCCAAATGAGCAGAGAAGGGAACAATATTCTATTGAGTCCTTCATGAGGCAACGTCCACCTTCTTTCAGTGGGTCTTCTGATCCACTTGTGGCTGAACAATGGATCAGTACTACTGAAAAGATATTTTCAGTTCTTCAATGTTCTGAACATGATAAATTCATCTTAGCAGTATATCGTTTGGAAGGTGAAGCTGATCAATGGTGGAATCTTATCAAGAATACGAGGCCAAGAGATGAAATTGAGTCCATGGAATGGGACGAGTTCAAGAACTTGTTTTTCAGTAAGTACTTCCCTCGTATTCTTCGAACAAAGATGGAGAAAGAGTTTCTTGAACTGAAGCAAAGGGATGATGAATCTGTTGGTACCTATGAAGCAAATTTTACAAGACTTGCAAGGTATGCTTCTGGAATTATCATCCAACCTGAAAGTAAAGTTGATCGATTTTTCAGTGGCTTAAAACCAAGTCTTCGAAGGGCATTATCTATAAGAGACTTCAGTAGCTATGAAGAAATTGTGCGTTGTGCTATCAAAGTAGAAATGGAAGTTGGTGTTACATATCCATCTCATGGTTTTGACAAGAAACGAAAGATGGAGTTCAAGGAGAAATCTCAGAATAATGGTGAAAAGAAGATGAATGTTTCCTTATGCACAAAGTGTGGAAAGAAGCATGGTGGAGATTGTCTTAAAGGGACTAGAAAATGTTTTAAGTGTGGAAAAGAAGGTCATCGAGCAGCTGAGTGTCGAAGTAATGGAAAAAGGGTTTCTAATGATGTGAATAAAGCAAACACTGCAGAGAACGCACCGCCAACACTTCAATGCTTCAAGTGCAAGGAAATGGGGCATTATGCTAATAATTTCCCTAATCCAAGGGCTAGTGATGATCAACATGAGCAACCACTGAAGGCAAAGGACAAAGGGAAATCACATGCGATCACTATTGGCAATGTTGAATATGACAACGATGTGGTGGAATGATTAAGTGTTTATGTAATGGGATTCCAAAATAATGTTGTATCATTGAGTATTGCAATATTTATTGATGTGGTATTCAAAGTGATTGAGATATTATGCGCATAATGAAGGGAAAACGAGAATATGAAATGTTTAACAGTATTCATGAGCTCATGATTGATATAAGGACTAAGTGATATCATGGTTTGAGTATATAGAATTTTGAGGATTTTGGTATGTGGAATGTGTTAACTTTTAACTGCACTCATGTTTTCACTAAGGTATTCAAGAGAATACACGATTAAGGACTTTGAATGTTTGGAATGTGACCAACAAGACATATCTTATGATATGTGGGGATCAACAACAGTATTAAATCTCTGGTAATTGATGTCACTATATTATGAGAGTGGACTGCAGTATTATGTATAAGCCTAAAGATTAGACTGGATTATGTTGGACATAAGTTAGTATTGTTTAAGGATAGAAGAGTTTCGATGGGATGTTATAGTAACGTAGTTTTAGAAAAAGGACAACCTGCAGGACGGGCGACAGCCCATCGCGTCGGACAAGGATGTGGGAATCGAACCCACAACTGAAGTGCGACTGGCCTTTATCGCCTACCACTGGCCTACAGGAAGTCCCTGTTTAGTAGAAACTAGTTTTATTATATTAAGCAGTATGATATATGAAGTATAAGCCCATTTTAGGAACCATATATGATTAATCCCACTATAAATCGACTTATGTATATAAATTTTTCTAACCTTTTGAGACAGATGGAATGACCCGTCATTCTATCACATGATCTGCTAACACTTCACGAATAACAAATTCAACTTCATTTATTTAAGAGATGAAGTAGAAATTGTTCAAGGCACGAACAAAAGTGAGATTGTACCAAAATAAAGTAAGTATTTATTCTAAGCAAATTTTCAACTTTAGGGAAATGATCTTGAAAACCAAAAATGTTGTCCTAGTGATCTTATACCTGATGAATCAGATGGTACCTTATATCATCACAAATCTATGGATTTGTGATTACTGGATTTTCCATAGCCATGTTCTCTACCACTCTCCATTAGAACATGATGGTTAGATTTCTCTTCCATATCCATATTTTCACCTATGTGGAAACCCAGTGATTAGTTTATTTGGGTAACCGTTACGTTTCATACTTTTGTTTTTAAAGATAAGTTTTGGTATTCCTTTTTTACGATGTGGGTTTCTATCAAAGAAACTTTCAAATAGTAAACCATTTATAACTCCGACGAATTTCGAGGGCGAAATTCATTTTAAGGGGGGTAGAATGTAACAGCCCAAGATTTTATAAAGAAATATTCTTTTTAATTTTATTAATGTCTTGTGTTGTACGCTACACCAAAAGGAGCTTGCACAACACACATCCTTGTCTTGCCTTGCATTACACGCAATCGCGACCTTCCTCGATAGCGTGTGTAATACGCAATACCGAGTTTCACTAAACAACGATGTGCTATTAAAATATTATTAAAACTAGCCGTTATGAATAGTAATAACCACTTTTTAAAATTCTGTAAATCTTATTTTTCAAAATGGACTTCATTTATGGATTCAGAATATCGAATTTAGCCTAAGGTGAAATTTTGGTACTTTTCGGATAACTTTCATATTCTGATGAATAGTGAAAATTACTAAATTATAATTAAAAACAACTTTTTTAATCGAAATAATTAATAGTGATAAATCATTAATTTGAGTGGTTTTAAAGTATATTTAGAATATATTTTTACAATTTAATACAATGTTGGTCATTGGATGTAATTTCACATTTAAACTAGACATAAACAAGTGTCAATCTTTTGATAGATATTGTTTCTTAAAAACACGCTATTTGTTTTAACAGCGGGATTTAATTATAAAAATAATTAATGCAACTTTTATGTTATGATTTTGGTAAAATATACTTCATTTTTGAATTCGGAATATGAAATATAGCTTGGGATGAAATTTTGGCATTGTTCTGAAAAACATCAATTTTTGATGAATAGTGAAACTACTAAGTGGTAGGTTAAAAACTGAATTTTGCATAAAACTTAATTTTACCGCTTCTGTGAATGGAATTTCGAAAATCCGAGAGACACGGTTAATATCAAGGACTAAAATGTGGTTCAATGAGATGAAAATAATTTTTTGGTGAATAGTAACTTTTTACTTTTTTTTACCACGGTTAATAGTAAATAGGGTAACTAAGGGTAAATATGATATTAATATTACCCTAACACATGTCCTAATTCTATTGGACAAGTGTAATTCGACCAAAAACAAACTTAGGAATAAAATATGACCATTTAGGCCCACTTGGATTAGATTAGGACATTTATTATTAATTTATTTAAAGAAGGGTTAAAATAGTTAAAATCAAAGTTTAATAAGTAAATCATTTTTAATATGGGGTTATACATAAGATAAATTCGACTATAAATATTCATTAGAAAGCTAAAAAGATTTCCTACATGATGGTATTTTATTTGTAATTTTTAGACATCATATAATATAATTTATTTATGACACAAAGATGATGCAGTAATTATCTTATTAATGAAATATTGACATAATTGATAATATAAATACCAAAATAAATGTAATTTAAGACTTTTTATGAATTCCACTAATTTTATAGGTTACTATGATATATTAGTGTTGATTTAATAAACTTGGTTCGAACATATAATTCTGTTATGACTTTCACAAAAATCATATATCAAATAGTGTCAAAATTGACACAAAATAGTTTTTAAATCAAATATTATATTATTAATTGTTATTTTATTCCTAAAAATCTAAGGTTCTGCCAAATGACTTAGATAAGGATATATGTATTAATAATATACAATTTGGGGTTCGTTTGGCATGTTATAGTAAGTTTATTAACCATATAGTGAAAGAAAACAAAAAGACACGGTAAAAGTTAAATTATTTAACTTAGAGTTAAATCTAATTGATAAGGTTAAAATAATACCCTAAACTTGTCTAAATCCTATTGGTTGATAGGATTTCGACCCATCCCCACTTTAGCTTCGAAATAAGACCCTTTGGAACCATTATAAACCGATTTTTACTTTAATATAAAATAATATTTTGAGATATTCCTAAGGTGCCCCTCTCCTCCCCTATAAAAGGACACCTCCTCCCCCTCCTCCTCACACCAATTTGAGCACTCAAGCTCGTCCAACCCCTGCAATTTTCTCCTCTCCACTTCCCTAGCAACATCCTAGAGGTTCTGGTCTTCCTCAAAGACCAATTCTAGTGCCCTAAGAGGAGGTCTCAAAGAGGCACTTCAAAGAAGAGGTAATTACCGTTACCAATTCTTTCATCTTTATTTCTTCTTCCACTTCTTCTTCTTATGTTGTTTCATTATGAAGTAATAACATCAGTATCACTCATATACTGATATGTTATTATAATTATGAAACAACCCTATTTCACCATCTATCCATCCTACGGAAAAAGAAATCACCGCGCGTGCGTACGTACGGAATACCGTCTCCACGCCGTGGTGTAATCTATTTTCCACCACCACCTTACATGGATGGGTATAATGGTGTAAATAATAACTATACATAGTTATTACAACATCATATTGATTCTGATATATTGTATAATCCACTCCAATTCAATTCAATATTTATAGAAATGATATCATCGCTCGTGCGTACGTACGGAATACCGTCTCCACGACGCGATGAGATTCATTCTCCATGTTAACCATTTAAGAATGATTATAATGTATATATAAGAAATAATAATTAAATATATGACATTATAAAGCTACTGGATTTATGTATATATATACATATTTATGCCATCTACTTACTTCCATTTCAAGACAATAAGGAAAGGAAAACAGCGTTCATGCGTACGTACGGACTACCGTCTCCATGAACGGTGTTTTTCATTTTATTTATCTACCTATTATATATATATATACTGAATATATATGATATATAAATCATATTTTATATTCTGGAAGTAAGTAAATCATGATATAAGTAATAATGATGTCAAGAACAACAAGTCAAAACACCTACGATAAATGAAACGATTTTACCCAAAACGCTTCTTTAACATGGAATTTACAAAATAACGGGTAATATAATGTCATAAGTGAACCATATATGATATCATAACAATGAATATGATTCTGTAATAAGTCAATAACATGATTTAAATCATTATACAGGAGGTTCGGACACTTACAAAGCAAGTCGGACATAAGGTAAGGGAAATATCACAATCTCATTTTTATCCGAGATTGTTTATTCGTAAGTATTTACTGGGGTGTATTTTATCATCCATATCCATGTTCCCTCAATATGTAATATTGTTTCCATCCACTTACAATAGTTTAAATTTTACCCTTATGTGAGTTTTTAGTAAAGAATATGAAAGGAATCTTTTGTCGTTTTTCGTACAAGGTACTTTTTGACTTTTCCGACAAAAGTACGAGAAGAATGTTTTTTTTAACTTATACGACAAGAATGGATTTTTTAAAACATTATTTCCAAGAAGCTTCCTTTAAAAGTTTTCAAGATTATTTTTAATCAACTTCTTTTAGTTTAAAGTTGTATGACATGTTAAGAAATGTAAAATGTTTTTGAAAAAGAAAGGATATTTTCCTCAAGAATGAAGTTCAAGTGTTTTATCAAAATTATTTTCCATCTAAGATAATAAAGGGTTCTGTTTATATCCCTATTATTACATGGATTTGATTATGTTGTGATGGAAATATTTTTATGAATTCCTTTATCTTATATGAATTGTTTTATGATGTCATGTTGTTTAAGAATCCCATTTTTATTACATGGGTTACGTTATGATGTATGGTTTATGATTATGTGGCACACATAAGAAAGGATTCATTATAAGATGGGTGGGACCTATATCTCCCTCCAATTAATTGGGTAAAGACTTTATATCTCATGAGATAGACATGGCTGGAACGGAAGGTTATTTCGGTTCAGTGATACAGGACTGAAACGAGGAGTGAACTCGGTTCAGAAAGGGACTTTGTCCACTAAGATAGTCTTGGCAATGAGTCATGACTAACAAGAGATGATTTTCCATGATTATGTGTGCATGCCACAAAGTTTCAAGTTTTATGTTATGATTATGGGGATCTCATTCTCACTTCTATGATTTATCCCATGATATGATATTATGAGCTCTTTTGCAGGTTAAGATTTCCAAAAGCTATGTTCTTATGTATATGATGTGATTGATATTTCTTTTGTTTACCCTTACTGAGCATTTGAGCTCACCCTTTTATGTTTTCTTTTCCCCAGGATATAAAGAAAGGTTTTATGTATAAAAAAAAGGGAGATCTTTATGGGAGATATTGAAGATCTTTCACCGCGATTAGAAGATTACGTTCCGAGTTTCCAAAGACACTAAACTATTACGATCCTTGTGTGTGTGTGTGTTATGTACTAAGTATTCCGCAAAAGTAATGTAATGTCCATGTACGATAAGCTTCGGGTCTCTACAATCAAGATAAAATAAATTAACACCCCATATGGGGAAATCATTTTTAACTTGTTTTAGTCAGAGTTTTTAATTTCAATCCCTTTCTAGGGATTCAGATTCCTAGCATTCTTATCCTAGTCACCCACTAACTACTCAGTTTCACATGTGCTTCAATCAATAATGGAAAGATTTTAATTTAATTCATCATTCACAGTTCAAATTCCCAATTTCAAGTTTCGACATACTTTTTTAATTTCAAAAAATAAAAGGTTTTCATCAAATTCATGCCTTCCAAAATAATCTTTCATTTAAATCCATTTTCTAAAGAATAAATTTCAAATAGTTTCAATTCATTTTTCTCAAAATCACATCATATTTACAAAACCCTTGAAAATAGTTTTTAATTCACAAATCTCGTACCATTGAAACCAATCATAAAATCATCATAATTAAGATTTTATAAAATAATTTAAAATCAATTTTATTTCAATCAATAAATAAAGGTTTCAATTTTAGGTAAAATACTTATATAACTACCAACATTTTATCACACTATCAAATGATCAATCACCTGAAATAGGAATCACTAATAAAGAATTGAAGGTAAGGAAGATCAAAGAGGAATCCCTAGAAATAAAATTTATCAAATCGAGGTTTAGATCAATAAAAAATATGATGATTCATTACTCTCAAGGTAGTATAGAAGAGAGGAAAGGTAAATTCCAAATCAAGGATAAATAACTTACCAGAGAGATATCAAAGGCATCCACTGGCACTTTCATCTGAGAAGAAGAGAGGTTGGTGGAACCAAATCACGTCTTGAAAGCCTCCAAAATCCAAAGGATCATATTACGGTCTAATTTGAGGTGTTTAAGATTTGTAATGGGGGGTTAGGGATTTTAATTAGAATTTTAAAGGGGTTAAAAACCCGTCCACATGGCTTATAGGGTTAGTCCATGCGGTTATTACTAACTGTGCGCCAAACTGTGCATCCTCATTGGGATTCTGGAAATGGTGCATGGTTTGGCCACATGGTTAAACTAACTATGAACCAACCATGAAAACCCCCACTACCCAAGTATGGATGGTTTAGAGGGGAGGCCACATGATTTGGACTAACTATGCACCAATCATGCACCACCCTCCAAAACCATTGAACAGGGTGTATGGTTTGTTGGTCCAAACCGCATGGTCTTCCCTAAATGTGCACAGCCCCAAAACTTCCAAAATATTTCTAAAAGTCCCCAGAAACGTCTAAAAAAATATCCAAAAAAAGGATGATAAAAAAGGTTCAAGAATTAACTAAAACCTATTAATGGTATATTACAACCTACCTGCCATAAAAGATTTATAACCCTAGAAATCTTGTCAAGAATAATCCATATCAATGATATTAGGCCACTTCTCTCTCATCAGTTCCTTATACTCTCAAGTATTATGTGAGTCAGAATCGTTTTACCAGTCATGGATAAACTAGGTTCAACATCAAGGTCCTCCCAGCTCAAGACATGAGATGGGTCAAAGAGATACCTCCTGAGTTACGACACATGAAACATGTTATGAATCAACATCAACTGAGGTGGAAAAGATAAATAGTAATCCACCTTGTCAATTTTTTGAAAAACCTAAAATGGTCCCACATATCTTGGTGAAATATTTTCCTATTTTCCAAGACATTAGTGACCTAACTAGGGTGAAACTCTCAAAAACACCTAGTCACCAACTGAAAACTCTAAAGGGAATTGACATTGATTAGTATAGGATTTAAACCAACTCTTCACCATTACCATTCTATGATGAATAAACTAAATATTCATCATCTTATCTTGGACCAAACTGGAACTAACTAGATAATTTTCACCAATATTTGTCCAACACAATGTAGATTTACATGGGTGACCATACAAGGCCTCAAAGGGTGACATCCTAATGGAAGACTGGTAATAGTTGTTATAGGGAAACTAAACCATCCCTGAGTGGATATCCCAAGCTCCACCAAAATCAATAACATAACTACGAAGCATGTATTCAATAATATGTATATATTATTATGTTTTGACATCCATATATTAATGATATATTATGCTCAAATAAACCTAGGATCTCTTTTCCTTCCAAAGGACTCTCCAAGAATGAGAAGTGAAATGGGGGTCCCGATCAGAAACTATAATAGATAAAACTCTATGCAATCTGATGATATCCTAAACATATAGGCTTTACAAGTCCTCAACTTTGGTTTTATCTTAAATGGGGATAAAGTAATATGATTTGGTTAGCCAATCAATCAATATCCATATCGCATTCTTCCTTTTAGGGGTACATGGAAACCCAACCAAAAAATACATTGAAGTCTCTTTCCACTTCAATGTCAGCACTATAAGGGGTTAAAGAAAACCCAAAGGTTTTTGGTGCTCGACATTGACCTACTTACAGGTATAAAAATGAGAAACAAAATCATCAATTCTTTATCTCATACTTGACCACCACCATCATCACCATATATCATAGAACATATTTCTGGTTCTAGGGTGCACTAACCACTAGGAATTATGGTAATCCCGCATCATAGTTTTCCTCACGAGAAAAGAAACAACGTATTGGTTCTAAAATAATAGGATACCCTCAAAAGATAAAGACCAATAATTGATGGTATCCCCACCATAAAGAGTGTCCAAAATGATTTTAAATTAATCATCAGTTTTTTGCTTCTGAAAAATCGTCTAAAGAAGAGATGAGGTCAACTGAACACTTTCCAGAACAATTTTAATCTCATCCTCCTGAACTCCCAAATGAATACCAGCAAAGAGATCCATCATGTTCCATAATTATAAGGATTACTTAATGGATTGGTTTGGAAGTTTCATGATCAAGGAATCAATAATGACATTTTTCTTACCATGGGTGTAGTAAATTTTTAAAACAAAAGATTGTAGGTACTCCACCCATCACCTCTGATGAAGATTTAAATATTTTTACAAGAATATATAACTCAATATTTTGTGATTGGAATAGACATAAAACCTTTCTATAAAAAGATAATGTCGCAAACTCTTAAGAGAATGCATCAAGGATATGAGTTCAAGATCATGAGTCTGGTAGTTATCCTCATGTGTCTAAGATATCAAGAACCATAGGGCACCACGCGATTACTCTTCATGAGAACATAGCCCAAACATGAACTTGATATTTCACAAAAGACCACATAGCCCTCCCCATCCAATGATAGAGTCAACACTAGGGATAAATTCAATAGGATTTTTAACTCATCAAAAGGATTATGACATTTCAAATCCCATAAGAACTTTACTATTTTCTAAGTGAGAGTAGTCATTGGAGAATACAACTTCGATAAATATTTGAAAACCTGATGGTAATACCCCAATAATCCAAAGAAACTATAAATATTAAAAAAAATTGTGTGGCAGTTCCCATGTTATAATAGCCTTCACATTTTTAGGATCAAATGAAATTTCATGTTCTGAAACCATGTTTCCTAAAAACTTCACTTCCCAAATCTAGAAATTGCATTTCAATATATTTTCATAAATTCAGTGATCTCTCAAAATTTCAAAAACTTCTCTCAGATGACATACATGATCCTCCTCAGTTTTAGGATAAACCAGGATGTCATCCAAAAATACCACCATGAATAAATCAACATACTCATGGAATATCATGTTCATCAGTTCTATAAAAAACTATAGAATAATTGGTTGGACCAAAATTCATAATAAGGTAAATATAATGGCTATACCTACTCATGAAGATGGTTTTGGGGATATCATATTCATTGATTCTCAATAGGTGGTAACTAGATCAAAGGTGAATCTTTGAGAATCACTTCACCCCTTTCAACTGATCAAACAAATCATCAATATGAGGTAACATGTACTTTTTATCATAATAGCTCGATTTATTTTTCCGTAATCAACACAAAGTACAAGTGTCCCATTGGATTTATTTTCAAAAAGAACAAGAACCACCCAAGGAGATATGCCCGAGTGTATGAATCCTTTTTCTAATAGATCATCCAACTGAGTCTTAAACTATTTTAGTTTAGTAGGTTCCATACAATAAGAATGAATAGAGATAGGTTGGGTACTCAGTACCAAGTCAATGGAAAAATCCACTTCCCTTACTGGAGGAAAACTAGAAAACTCATATGGAAACACATTGAGAAACTAAAAGACCACTATAGGAAGATCACAACTCAAGGATTATCACTCTAGATCAAAATAAAACATAGAAACTCCCCTTATCAACTCTGGAAAAGGTGGTCTGGTTCTATTCAACATTAGGTCCCATTCTCCCTGGAAAACACGGCACACCCCATCGGGTGTATTAAAAGAGACTCGTCAAAGATAACAGTCAATTCAGTCTTTATAGAA
This sequence comes from Viscum album, assembly GCA_963277665.1. NCBI lineage: Eukaryota > Viridiplantae > Streptophyta > Magnoliopsida > Santalales > Viscaceae > Viscum > Viscum album. The sequence continues at coordinate 478,835,119 of OY728133.1, read as the reverse complement.
AATCAAACATTCCATTTTGAGAATGACATATAAAGGTTTCATGTTAAGAACCATAAATTTATAGGTGAGATAGATATTTGATAAAGAGATGACATAACAGGGGCATCAGAGACCCTTATCTCTCTTTGTTCTGAGGGGCATATAAATATCCATCACATACGACATAAGATATTTAGGAATATTAATAAAATTTGTAACATAATTCAATAAAAATGAATGAGATGCACCAGTATCAAATAAAGAAATCAATAAATATGAAGCTATAGTGATGGTACCTCTCACTATTGTTCGAATCGCATCTGCTTCCCATGGAGACTATTTCACAGCATGAAGAATCTTTATTTTAGATGCCTACTACTGGAAGCCCATATTTATTAAAGAATCTAATTGAAATGCAGTAACTTTAGGTATTGATGATCCCATGACACTATGTGCATTATAAAATATATGAAAAAAATTCTTCAGGTTTCCTAAACAACTACATGAACCACAGATCTTTGATGCCTCATTAAAAACTCATTTTGAATGCTTGGTCATGCCATAATGAAAGAAAATCGAGGGGGATCTTCAAAAAAATATAGAAGTTATAGATGTAACATATTATCATTACAAATCATGAGACTCATCATGCTTCCTCTTCCCTTTAAAAGAACCCAAAAAACTACCACTAGGAGTAAGAGGAACTCTTGTCAACCCTAACTTACCATCCAGGTTAAGCTTAGTCATTAATGCTCTATCCATCAAATCTTTATAAGAAGTGAGATTCATCATGAAAACCTGATATTGAATGTCAAATAGAAGACCCATCTAAAATATCTAGTCCTTTAGCTTCTCATTCATTACTACATGAGTATAAAACTAAACAATTTCAACAAAGCGATTTGTATACTGAGTCATGGTTCTATAAACTTGCTCAAGGTTAAGGAATTCTATAGAATTTTACAAAACCATCAAATCTAGATAGAAATACTCTATGAAAAGAGATATAAATTCTTTCTAATCCAAGACATCATGTCTCTTCATCGTAACCACCAAATCCCACAACCTCTTACTAGGACCTTCAAGATTAAAGGTATCATGTTTCCCCTTTATCAAATCCAGCATTTCTAAAAACTCAAAAAAAACATATCAATATTTTCCGACCAATCCTCAACCTCTTGAGGATCATTCGATCCTTATAAATCTTGTGGTTTCTAATAAAGAAACTCCTAAGAAAAATCTCTATATTCATACCTTCATGGTTCAACTACTAGAGAATGGATGGAAATGGGTTCAGTTACTTTTCCCAGATCTTATACAATATGAACCACTATCTCAATGAGATTCTGATCCACTGGAGTGTTTTCTTTTTGTGGTTCATTAGTAGCTCTCTTTTGAGGTCTGTTCAAATGTATTATCTAGGGAATGGTACTACACAATATCAAAAGGTAATATAAAAACATCAACAAAGGTAATTAGATCATCAACTAAATCAAGAGATATAGAAACAAAAATTCTATCATATGAAATTAAAATTTATAGGATTTCAAAGAAATCATATTAGATTTAGGGAAAAGACTAGAATCAGATAAATTCATTACTCAATGACACTTTTACTAAACACCCATGGTGACTTAAGGATTTTTATGATGAGAGTTGGTTAGAAACTCACTCAGAACTACCTCCTAAGTTCCAATAATTCTAACTCTTGTCTATTAGGTCATCCTAAACTATATACCAACATTAAGTAAAGATGATCAACCTCACACCATTGATTACATTTTTTTATGAACCAACTCTGAGACCATGGTACACTAATGACCAAGTCATCCTTGACATATCCTGAAGGGTGTTCCCGATTCCTAAAGGTTAGTGAATAGCATTTGTCATCAACTAAGATTCAAAGGGTATAGTTTTTTCATAATAAAAACCCATCAATATATAACAGAAGAAAATAAATCAGTGAACAGTCAGTATGTCAAACACTCCTCAAAGATAAATGTACCACAAGAAGATAGATATACCAAAGTAATACATCATCTAAAATATAAAAAAAACACCCATCAATACAAGGCCTTACATTCGCTATGTAAAAATTGGACCATATCTCTACCAATCACCATCATCACTCTAGGGTCCCATGAATCAAGAACACGCACCACCTCTGAGTAGTGCTTTACCTTTTCCTAGAACTAGCATAATATAATATACATACAGCCAAAGGAAAATGTAGGGTGTGAGTAACAATAACCTAGTAGGATCTCACCAAGTGTTCCATAAGTAGTTCACTTACAAATAAACCATCTATGATTAAATTTAAATAAATATAATGAATGGAAAATTAGTTTCCTAATTTTAGTCAAAACATGATTTCAAGTCAAGTAGATGGAAGATATATTAAAATAGCATTTAATGAACATTTTTCATAAATAAAGAACATAAATAAAATAGTTATATAATCAAGGTAATTTATTGATGAAATCATAACAAATCCCCATGGTCATAATCCCTAAGGTTAGTTATTTCCTAACTTTAGTAACCTCACACTACTTAGTCAATAATTACACCTCAAGATGTGTGCACACGTCCCTAAGGCTCAAGCCATAGGGATAAAATCAATCAACACCCCATCTAGGGAAATCATATTGAACTTGGTTTAGTTATATTTTATACCATAAATCCATTGATATGGAGTCATATTCCTAGAGTTCTTGTCCTAGTTACCCACTAACCAATCCGAATCACATGTGATTAAATCAATCAATTCTGGGAATATTTCAATTCAACTCATCATTCATATTTCAGATTCCCAATTTCAAGTTTCAACATTCCTTTTCAATTTTAGAGACAAATAATAAGTTCTCATCAAATTCATGCGATTCAAAATCCTCTTTCATTTAAATCCATTTTTCTTAAGGATCAACATCAAATCATTTTAAGCTATATTTTCTCAAAATTTCAATATATTGCCAAATCATTTGAAGTAGTCTTTAATTTAAAAATACCATGCCTTTGAAATAAATAATCAAATCATCATAATTAAAATTTTAAAAACCAATTGAAAATACATTTCAATTTAAGAAATTAATCAAGTTTTCAATTTTTTGTAAAATACTTACGGAACTTCCTACCTTTTATTACATGATAAAATGACCAATCACCTGAAACAAGAATCAGTAATGAAGAATAAAAGAAAAGGAAGATAAAATAGGGATCCCTAGAATTAAAATCCATAAAATCAATGTTTAGATCTATCAAAAATATGATGATTCATCACTCTTAGGGGATGAGAAAAGATAGGAAAGGAAAATTCAAAATCAAGGAGAAATCACTTACTAAAGAGAGATTAAACATATCCACTGGAACTTCAATTCAATATGAATAGAGTTTTGAGGAGCCAATATAGATTCTGAGTGAGTCCCAAATCCAAAGGATCATATTAGGGTCAAGTAGGAGGTGTTTAGGAGTTATAACGGGGGGTTTGGGATTGTAATTGGAAATTTTGGGGGTTTAAAAACTCATTTTCATGGTTTACTGGGTTAGGCCACATGATTAGTACTAAATTTTCACTTAACCATGCACCCTCACTATCCATTTGGAAAGGGAGTGTGGTTTGGTTGCATGATTAAACCAAATGTGCACCAACCATGCAAACCCCCACTACCCAAGGTCATACGGTTTGGAGGGGAGGCCGCACTATTTGGAATAACTATGCACCAACCATGATCCATGCTCCATAAACACTAAATAGGGTGTATGGATTTTTGGTTCAAACAAAACTATTTTCCCTAACCACGCACCAATCATGCATAGACCCAAAACTTCCAAAAAAATCCAAAAGTCCCCAAAAATGACCCAAAATAAGATCCAAACAAATGATGATCAAAAAAAGGGTCAGGAAGTATCTGAAATATGGTAAAATTATGTTAAAATATAATTATAATGTTATGTTACAACCATTAAATATACCATAATTGAAATGGGAAAATATCACCTTTGATTTCATCATCAAACTCCCTAAAACATATAAAGTCCATAATGTTAGTTGGGTTGTAGTCAATCACCTTACAAAGTCTGAACACTTCATTTCTATAAGAGAATATTTATATCTTGATTATATTTCCATGATATATAGTAAGGATTTGGTAAATTTTCATGGAGTACCACATTCTATTTTATATTATTGAGATCTGAGGTTTACATCAAAGTTCGGGAAAAGTCTTTATCAAGATCTGGATACAGAGTTGTACTTTAGTAGTAATTATCATACTCAGAATGAATTTTAATCTAAGAATACCATTCAAATCCTAGAGGATATGTTTATATCATGTTCTATAGATTTAAAATGTGGTTGGGATCAAAACTTTCCTCTTATAAGATTATCTAATAACAATTGCTTTCAATCGAGCATTCAGACAGTGTCTTATGAACCCCCCTATGGAAGGAAGTATAGAAATCCAATGTACTATGATGAAGTTATAGAAAGAAAGATTTTGGTACCTAATATGGATTAGTAATTGGCATAGAAAGTTAGATCCATTCAGTGGAAAATCAAGGTATCTCAGAGTTGACTGAAGAGTTATGTTGACAATCGTCGGCGAAATCTGAATTTTGATGTTGGTGAGAAGGTATTCCTATGAATTTATCTATGTAAGAATCTTATGATATTCAGGAATAAGGTAAATTTAATCCCTGGATATATCATCCCTTTTTATATTCTTGATTAAATTGGGATGATTTCTTATCAATTGGTTCTTCTACTAAACTCTCTCAAGTTCATGTTGTGTTCCATCTATCTCTTTTGAGGAAGTACATACATGATCCTCCACACATACTTAACTAAAAGATTTTATCTCTATAGAATGATATTTCCTATGAATAACAACTATTAAAAATCTTGGATCATAGAGATAAAGTTTTAAGGAATAAGACTACTCATCTGGTTAAAGTTCTCTGGAGGAATCAGAAATTTGAGGAAGCTACACAGGAACCCGGGGATGTGATGAAGCAGAGATATCCTCATTTGTTTATATTGGAGTAATAAAATTAAAAGAGTGGGTTTTATTTTAAGGGAGTTATAATTTAACACCCCAATTTTTATCTGTATTTCCTTTGAAATACACTTTAGATATTTGAGGGTTTTCTTTGCACGTAATACCAAGTCTAAATGAATCATGATATAGTAATATTTTATAACTTAGTCATTAGATTGGTAGGTATGAATAGGATTAACCATTTTATGAAATATAAATATAATTTTTAATAATGGTAAAAAAAATTGATAAGCACTCAATTTCAAAGAAACCATTTATTGATTAAAATACCTATTTGTTATGAAATTAATTTTCCTACATGTTATGTATTTTTATTTAAACAAATTATTTTGATTACTATTGAAAAATTATTTTAAAAAATATATTGATAATTTATATAAATTAATGAATAATAATTCATACATTAGTTATTTAATGGTTAGGAATCACTACTATAAAACATAATTTTAATAGTGCTAGTTTTCAGATTTAACAATGCTTGCAAAGAGTTATCTACCAAAGTGATGTTAAAAGATTACATTTATTAGCACTCATAAAAAGCACTGATAAAGGAACCTTTTAAGAATACTAAAAAAGCACTGATAAAGAGTGAATTTATTAGTGCTTTTTTTGTGAGTGCTGATAAAGGCTCCCTTTATCAACGCTCCCAAAAAGTGTTGTTAAAGGGGGGGATTGTTTTTTGTTTGGTACTCTCTGTTCCACCCCCTTATTAACACTCCCCCCCCCACTATCATCACTTTTCACACACTCGCATACCCCCTCTTTAACAGTGCTTCCCCCACCCTTTAACAGTACTTTAGGAAATTTCATCCCTCGCGTGCATGCCTGGATTCAAACCTTGGACCTCCCCTTTAGGATTTGAAGGCATTTACCACTACACTAGCTTGTTTTATTATATCTTTTTTTATATTTTTATCTATTTATATATATATATATATATATACACATGCATATTTTTATTCATATATTTATTTAATTATTTTAAATAAATTTATAAAATATATGTTTATATATGTGATATATATAATTAAATTTTATTTAAATATATTATAAACAAATATTTATTTACATATACTAGAATATAATAAAAATATATATCTTTTTATTAATACACACATATTAATACATTTCTATCAGGTAAAAAAATGGATAATTTTTTAATTTAAATAAAATTAAAAATAAATATTTATTTTATATATTTAAAAATACATTTTTACATATATGTGTTGCTATATGTATTTATACACATGATTTATTATAAGTAAATATAATAAAATATGCACATATTAAATTATAAATAAAACTACATTTTGAAAAATGATAAAATTTCAGAACCATAATATCTATATGAATGTAATCCCTAGGAATAAATTTAGTCCCCACTGAAAAAATACAATAATACCCCTCTTAAAGGAGGCCAAAATTCCACTGAATATTAAATAATTGGGATACCCCAACTAAAAACATAGTTTTATAGGCCTTCTAGGACTTTTTTGGTCTCAAAAAATTTGACCTAGGGTTTTTATCAATTACTTCGGTGTAGAGCTCATCGTAGGCTTTGATTTGAAACATGGTAGAATCCAAACGGACACTCAGATCAAAAGTTATGTCTTTTTGAAGTTCAAGTCATGTTTTCAACTTATATTAGATCATTAATTAATTCATTTAGTTTTTATATCATCTAACTATTATGAAATGACAATTACATGATAATAATTAGAAAATTATTAATTAATAATATTTGTTATTTATTTTATAATCCATTTTCACTAAATATTTTCTATATTATGTGTAAAATCCTATTTAACCATATCTAAAACATATTTAAAATATATATATTATATTTATATAAATATAAATATTTTTATCTATTAATTTATTTTTTAATGAAGTATTTTCTTTTTTGAAATATACCCTTTATTAGTGTTTTTTTACAAGCGCTGATAAATCCCCCCTATCAGCAATTTTTACTAGCACTGATAAAGTCCTCCATTTATCAGTGATTTTTTTAGCATTGATAAAGTCCCCCTTTATCATTACTTTTATATAGGGTTGGATAAACTTGGTTTTTTAGGAGTGAATGAAGATAAAATCATTTAAATGTAAATAGAGTTATTTTTCAGAAAAAAAAATTTATATGCACAAAGTGTTTTTATCATAATAAGTTAAATAAGTCATTATTTATTACTGTATTAAATAAAATTTATAGATTATATATTCAATAAAGTATTTTAATATTCATTTTATTGTTTTTACAAGGTAAGTGATGGGTGTAAATTCAGTTTTATACTTAAAAATGCCTTTTTCTAAAAAAAGGTTTTCATTTCATTTTGCGTGCTTATTTAAAATTAAATTACACCACTTATAAAAATTGAATTCAGTAAAATGGATTACATATTTATAATTATAATAATTAATATAATTTAAAAGGTTCAACTTAATATTTTATCATAATGAATCGTAAAAACAATAAAATTTTATCACAGTGATTATGGTTAAAACGGGTTTACTAGGGGGTTAAACTAAGAGATAAGGATAAGAATGTCACATAAACATGTATAATTTTTATTTTTTGTATATATTTCATCCTTATATTATCTTATATTCAAAATATTGGTCATTTTTTCCACTTGATCATGAAACTGACCTTATATTATTGAAATCTTTTAAGTAATTTCATGTGTGTCCCTCCCCTCACTTATAAAAGGGATCCTCTTCTCCTAATTTATTCACATGTTTTAATCCTTATAGATTAGTCAATCCATTACTATAAACCTTATTATATTCCTTCAATTTTTCCTTCATCGCCCAGTCTTCATCTGAGACCAATATTTCATGGCTTAAGGTGTAAGACAAAAGAAGTCTCTCAAAGAAGAGGTATAAATCTTAAGTGATCTCTTCCAATTTTATTTCTAATTACATATACTATAAACCAATTGTATCCATAATAACATTATGAATTTATTATCATAAATATACTGATATTTTATTATTATGATGGAACAACCATTTTTCGCCACCTTTCTATCTAATCCTCCAATGGCCCGAAGGCCTTCATTTTTTATTGATTATGATAATCCACCTTTCAAGGGGTGAGGTGGAACCCTTACAAGTCCCATAGGCGTAAGTATTACATGGACTATAGGCCTTAGAGTAATTCATGATCATAGGCTTCAAACATTACATACAACCTAGACTAGCTACTTGGAACTGCTCCTCCCCAGCATCTTCATCGTGAAATCAACTATCCACCTTTGCATGGCTGTTCGGCTAGGATTTCTCGTGCATGAACAGGATTGTCCCGATGGTAGGTTCCATACCCTCTCATTCTTGCAATCAGTTTAGCTTCTGGTATGGTGAAATCTCCTTACTCCTCCTCCTTCTAAAGTTTGTTCCTTGTAGGTTGTCTGGTTTGCATCTGCACTTAAGGTGGCCTGAAGGCCTTAAGGTGGCCCGAATGCCTTACTGACCCAAATGCCTAGGTGGGCCAAAGGCCTTAAAGGACTCGGGGACCAAATCGGTGTCCCGAAGTCCCAAACGGGGGAACATTCCTGGCTGCTATGGTGCCAAACAGTGCCTTCTATAGTTCCCGCTACAGTACCTGCTACAGTTCTGCACAGTTCTTGCTACAGTACCTGCTACAGTCCCCATAAATTAGCCTCCACCTAGATTTGATCCCAGGTCTCTTGGATGCACTTAAGGAGTCCTCACCAACTGGGCTGAGGCTCAAGTGCCCACCTTTCCATCTAATGGGAAATGACAGTTTTGCTCATGCGTATGTGTGGATTATCGCCTCCACATAGCGATATGATTCATTTTCCATCATCAATTATAATTTATGGATGTAATGATAGATTTAATAAATATATATGATATTTATGATATAATTATTATTCTTTAATAATAAAATATTATTTATCTTTCCTTCCTTCTTTTTATTAAAAAAATGATAACAATGTTCATGTGTACATACAGACTACTATCTTCATGACCAGTGTAATTAATTTTTCTATCAATAAATTTTATGATAAATTATAAATATATTTATAATTAATATATATGATATTTATATCATGATTAAAATTCTGGAGATGTTGGAACTGTGATCTAAGTACACGGACTGGAACTTCTAAATCAAAACTTTCACAAAAAACAAAATAGTTAACACCCAAAAATAACGATTTTAATAAAGAATTATTAATAAATGGTAGTTAAAATGTTATAAATGAACCATATATGGTATTATAGGAATGAATATAATTTTTTTAATAAGTATAATAAATTTTAATTTATTATATAGGAGGTTAGAATACTTATGAAGCAAGTCAGACTTGAGGTAAGGGTTTTACATCACAATATCATTTTTATTGGGATTGTTTATACTTAAATTTATGATAATAATGTTATATGATATATCTCTCATAAATATTATTTATTTTATTATCCTATGATTACTTTTTTTAAATCACAATTTCTCATTTCATTTTCCTCTCCCTAAGTACACAAAATTATGAAATAATTTTTTTAAGGAAAAACAACCTTATTTTTCTTTTTGGTTAGAAATATTTTTCCTTCATGTCCATATTTTTTTTAAAAAAAAAATCAATAATGTTTTTAATGTTCTCAAATTATTTATTAAAATCATTTTTACACATGTTTTACTTTCTATAAAAAGGTTTAAAGGGAATTTTATTATCATTTTTCAAATGAGGTACTTTTTACCAAAGGTGTGAATAAAAACTTTATTTTAACATATACCTCATGAACATATTTCCCACCATCATGAATACTCTTTAATTTAAAGATTAGTTTACCATTTTTCATGGTTATTTTTGAAAGAAAATTTTTTATTTAATATTTTAAAAATATTTAGATTTTAAATAAGTGATTTCAAAATGCAAAGGGTATTTTTCTAAATAAATGTCATGGTGATCTTTTAAAGGAATTTTAACATATAAAAACATCTTTTAATGTTTATTATGAATTAATGGGAAAATGATCCAATGTTAATATCTTTATTCTTTCTCTATAAATTTATTGATTATGATGATGAAATATTAATGAAACTTTTTTTCTTTTCCATGGATTAAGATGTGATGAATTGATAAATGTTTTCATGATATTATGGCATATATATAAATGGATTATGACTATGTGATGGGTGGGTCCATTATATCCCTCTAATTGATTGGTTAAATATTAATGTTTTATGAGATCAAAGGGTACATGAGAGGTTATCTCAAGCCCAAAAGAGGGTATATGTGTGGTTAGACCAAGCCCAATAAGGGTACATAGGAGGTTATCCCAAGCCCAAAGAAAGTACATGTGTCACACCTCGACCTCGGACTTCTATTTATTTTTATTTTATTTTTACTATTTACTTGGTCTCACGATGTTTAGACGAGGTTTAGTTGGGTCCCTGTTTGTTTTTTATTAAATCTTGGATTTTTTCGGTGGGTCTCGGGCCAATGTGCAGCCATCGCACTGCTAGTGGTCACCACACATTTGGTCCGGGTGGGTGCGCAGTCACCGCACCACTAGTAGCGATCATGTGTTCAGACCTGGTGCGTGCACTGTCGCCCAACTGTTTAGATAAATAATAAAATTAGAAGAATGGATTAAATTGGAAATAAATAAATAAAGGAAATCGGGTTAAATTAAATTAAAAAGAATTTTATAAAATGTTTAATAACAATAAAAACAATAATTTATAATGATAATATTATTAATATTATTATTTTTATTATTATTATTTTATTATTATTATTATTATTATTATTATAGGTTAAAAAAAGAAGTAAACCCTAAATCTGTCGCAGCTCCCCCCCCCCCTCCCCTGTTTCCTATCGCGCCGCCTGGGACTCCCCTAGGTTCTCCATCCCTGCGCGATCTCCCTCCCTGCTCACTCCCCCCGACCCCGCGTCCCAGCACCCTGCGCACAGCCATCCCGGCGGCCCAACCAGCGGCGGCTCCTCCTCACACGGTCGGCACTCCTCCTCGGTTGCACCCCCTCTCCCTTTTGGTCCGGCACGGTGCAACCCTCCCAGTCCGGCGCGGTCCCCCTCCTGTTCCGGCGTGGCCTCCTGTCCATCAGCCTTGTTCTCCTCTCAGCGCCACCCGATCACCGCCGACCTACTCCTCTTCCCAGCACCGTCGCTCGTCGTGGCTCCTCCCTTCCAGTTGTTGTGGATCTACCTTCAAACCACCATCCAACCCCCGCCTACCTCTGAGCCCTCTTTCTGGCTCCCAGTCTTGTCCCACCCTACTCGCATGGCCTTCTTTGGTGGTCGAGTTTCTTACACCAGTGCGCGACGGCCCTGTCCATCCCCTCACACATCGTCTAGGATGCCTCCGACCAATATCCACTTCAGCCAGCCCTCAAATCAGTGTCATGGACTTTCCGCCTTGGTCCAGTCGTGTTCTAGCCATGCCTCAACCCCCTATGTTCTGGCCAGCTGACCCCCATGCGCGCCTCTCCGGCGCAAACCCCCTGCCTTCGACCCCCTTGTTCCGGTCTATTTTCTTCATTTCCTTTTTGGGTTTTTTTTCTCTTCAAATTAGCCAAATTCTATTTCTTATGGTCATGTTGGTTGTGTTTTGTTTGGTGTCTAGGGTATGCAATTGGTCTGCGGAGTGATATTCTTCCTTCTGTCAAGGTTTCGTTGCGTTCGCACAGGTTGAGGTAGGCGTTTCATGCCTTTCGTTTCATTTCCAATCCGTTTTATGCTTGAATTTTTATTAATTAGTATTTAAAATATGTTTCTCTCTTTTATTAAATACATAATTAATTTTTAGTGTGAATTTCATATTGGTTGAATTGATCACAATTAGTTTTTTTTGATGTCGTTCTTTTGTGCATGTAAATGCCTCACCTTTTGATCTTGAATAATTGTCATCTTTCTTTTAAAATGATATTGTTGGTTATATCAGGGTGTGTTTGGGATATAAATCCTTTTGGGTAGTGTTTGGTTGTGTTTTATGACCTGTGCAATTGGTTTGTGTGAGTCCTTTGTGTCTTGTTGGATGTGAAATGGTCTTCTCCACACTAATGTTAGGTGTCGGGACTTGTTGCAGGGAGTCAAGATCATTCCTAAGTGCGCACACACATTTTCCCTGGTATTAATATATATATATATATATATATATATATATATATATATATATATATATATACGCCTTCTGAGTGCATATTCCCTCATGTCATGGGGAACACGTGCATCAGTTTAAAGATGTATATATATATATATATATATATATGGAAGTTTGTGCGCGTGTGGTGTTTTCCTGGGTTGTGGTTTGGTGTTTATCTAAAAAAATAGGCTTTTGGTTTATGAACTTGTGTGGTATTTTATCAGTGAGTGATATGGGTGTTTTTGGGTTCAAAAAGTGTGTCTCGAGTCACATCATACCGCACGCTGTCTTCCGCCGCTGAAGGTGAAGCGATTCGGATCACTTCGGACTGACCGTCGCTATTTACAGGGCGCCTTTGGTTTTACCGCATGTTTTGGGTTCGTCTCGTTTCATCGGCACGAGTGTCGAAGTGGGTTTTTCTCTGTTTATTCATTTGGATTATTTTAAGATAGTGTTTATGTGTTTTTAGATGCTTTTCTTTGTTGCAGCGCATTGACAAGGTTTTTCCGTGATGTTGCGGTCGTCGGCAAGTGGCGCGTACTTGTGCGCAAGTTGGGACGTACCGCATCGTCGTCGTAACCGGTCTGTGATTTGAGGTAGGTCCCCCACTACACTCATCTTTAAATTTAGAATTTATTAATTTCTTGATGTTTTATTAATTTTAATGAATGAGAAATAAAATAAGATAATTAATTTTTAAATGATTATTTGGTGTGAAAAGAGCCGTTTATTTTATACCGAACACTTGAAACATTTTCTTGACGAGCAGACACCCAGTATTGAAAGAATGCTTGTTTGGCCTTTAAACATAATCCATGTAATTTCAAATGTACTTCTAGTTTCAAAGATAAATGATTTATTATAAACAAGTGTTTTGGGTTTTCTCAAGAAATGAGGTTTTTCTTTAAAATTGGTGAAGGCTCGTTTGACACTTTAATAAAATAAATTATTTTGGAAAACCCATTCAGGGGTGATATTTGGTGTGCATTGATTTCGTGAGCTGTATGTGATGTTTTTGCATCGTGACTGATTGATTGGCATTGTTGACTCACCCCTCTTTTGTTATATGTGTTGACATGGGAACCTGGCATAGTGAGTGAATCTTCTGAGAATGATTATTGCACTAGTTTAGACTACACACTGGCTAGTGGCCCCATAGCAGGGGAATACTGAGTTATTGCTACTATGAGGATTGGGCCCCTCGGTTAGAACATGTAGGGCTATGCCGAGTGTTAGGGGGTTATGACGTCATCGAGTTAGGGCACTCCTTCAAGATGAGTCACATGTATAGTATGTTCTAGATTGTTCACAATCTCCTAGGACCAACCCATGTTTCCTTTAGTGTTTATTTGCATGTGGCAGATGATTGAGAGGTCTAGTTAGGTATCTGGCCCTTGTGTGCCACTTTTTCCATTTCCCTTAGTGTGTGTTGCGTGTTGTGTGGTTTTCCCTTTTTTTACTAACAACTAGAAATTTAATTTCTAAATTGTTCGCAGAAATGTTTTTAAATGCAAAGAACTTATTTCCTTCAACCATTAAACTTGTTTTTAAATTAAAAAGCACAATGGATTGTTATTTACTTTAGAAATGAAAGTGTGTGGAAACCCATATTTTATATAATTTAGTTCAAACCTGGAATTTAGTAAAAAAATTTATTTAAAGGTAGTGCATTGGGAATAGATATCGGGCTAGCCTACTGAGTTTTAATACTCACGCCTATAGTAATTTTTTTTTTTAGTTTTTGTGCAGGCTACAGCTTGGGTGCGTTCGCCTTGGGCGACATTTGGTCGTGATTGGAGAGTGACCCGCGAGGTCACACGAAGATAGTGGTTGTCTCTTTCGGTTAGTTTTATTTTCTTTTTTTCTTGTTTAGTTACTTTACTCTGTTTATTTATTTTGCATTGCTCTGTTCTATTTCTGTTGCTTTATTTATTTTTACTGGGAGAAATTGTTCCCAACAGTTGGATTTTTGATGCCCGAAACTAGTTTCCAGTCCGTGGGGATCGGGAACTCCCCTCGGGCCATGTTGCGGACCGGCTTGGGTAACCGGATCAGGGTCGACCCGAGTTGGTTCGTGACAACATGGGTGGTTAGCCTAAGCCTAACATGTGATGAATTTATTAATTGGTATCCTTGACAAAAGATTTTTATTTTTATGATTATATCACACTTTATGCCACTCTTCTATGACATGATCTTATGCCAATGTTATTCTCTCATGGTTCGTGTCCTTTTATTCTTTAATGATTCAAGTCTTATGAACTATCAATATTTATCCCATTACTTATGATTATGATCTATGAATTATTGGGTATGATTTTAAAATTTTAAGTTCATTTTATCATACCCTTAATCTTATATTATTCTTAAAATTTATCATTGATTGATATCTCACTTGTTTACCCTTACTAAGTATCTGATCTCACCTTTATTATGTTTTATTTTCCTAAGGATATGAAGAAAGATTTTAAGAATGTAATTCCTAAGAAGGGTTATATGTTTGAAGTACTTAGTGGGAGATGTTGTGAATCTTTTATGTACAAGTTGTTTATGTATCCATGTTTCCAAAGACACTAAACCTTTATGGTTCTGGCATGGATTTTAATGATATATAATGAATATTCATCTAATAATATGTAATAATTCTGTATGTGATGTTTGGTCACCACACCATTGAAAGTATGAAAACTCGTTAAAATATAAAAACAAAACAAAAAAACCATTGAGCCCCCCGAATAATGTGACCAACCCCCCCCCCCCTCGTACTCTGGGAAAAGCTCATCCTGCACTAGCGCATCCCAAAAGAATCCACCATCACCACAAAAGTTTCACATAAACATAATAAAATTATATATAAGGATCCAAAAAACAATCACCATATACAAATAAGTTTTGATTTAAGGTCTTAAATTTCTAATTCTATTCCCTTTTCATTTTCTAGGGGATCAGAGCTACCATGAGGGAGTTCAGAGGAGTTATGAATGTTGGAAAGGATTTTTTTTCCTTTTTGAGGATCATCACACCATGGTGGTGGGCATGGTGCTAGCCATTTTGAATATTTCTTAGAGTATTGAGTGTGAGGTGGTCTGTTTTTTTGTTGACTATTTGGAGTTAGGCCATAGTGTTGGTCATTTGGTGTTGGAGTGCACTACATCGAGTGAAACAGCTTGTCTTCTCACTTTACAAGGTGCTTTTCCTTAGGGTTTATCCTATGAGAAATGGGGATGGGGGACATCTTAGGAATCCATTTTGAGGAAGGAATTTTGGGCATGGTACTCGGTGAGTCCCACTGTCAGAAAAGGGTAGTGTGGAGCTCTCCATATCATAGTGTTAAACATGATGGGGGGAAAACATCTTAGGTTCCTACACCACATCATGGTGAAGGATGTTGAAGTGGTAAAAATGGTTCAACATGGGTTTTAAAGGGGCATTATATCTGGGTTCAAGAACCTTAAAATATATATTGTGCTTTGACCAGAGGCGCCATGGGTTTTTTGGGAGTTCACAATGTTGTGGTGAAGCATTTCGGGATCCCTCTATAAAGAGGGGGCCCAAGCATGCTTGGTTCAGATTTTTTTCTCCTTCTCTCAAAGCCTACAAGACCCATATGCCTCATATCACCCACCAATCATTCCTTAAAGAGTCTAATCCCCTTGGATCAACTGATCAAAGTCTCATATCAATGTATCTTCCCTCTTCTACCTCTATCCTCATTTCCCCTCTTCTTTTTATTTCCAAAAATATGTTTTAGTATGATTCCTCTAATGTTGGTTGAGGTTTTGAGATAGTATTAATGGTGGTTTTCATGTTTAGGTTCTGGTGACATTTCCTTCGGTTTTGTTAGAGTTTCCTTCAATGATGGTTGTTTCTCGATTGTCCATTCTTTCTCAGAGAACATTGAGTTTCTAATCGAGGTAGGGGATTTATTACTTATCCTTTATTTATGTGAAAGTTTGAATTAATCACATTTTAGATCCTTGTATAAATGGATGAAATTGAACTTAACAAGATAATAATTTGAAAAATGAATCATATGTTGAATGATTTATAAATAATTGAGAATTTAATAAGATAAAATTATTATTGAATGCTTTTGTTTAATTTTTTCATTGTAATTAATCACATGCCATGGAATAATGTTTCTATCATTAATTAAACTATAACTTGAATCACATGTCATAGCCTAAAGAGTTAAGAATATTTAAATACATACATTAAAATAAAAATTTATGTTATCACATGTTGTAGAGTTATCTAACTTTTTGTCATATAATGAAAATTGTTTACAATTTTTGGAATTATTGAATTAAAATGGGAATTCCCAATTTTTAAGATAATTTAATATTTTGTGAGGGGAATTAAATAAATGGTTGGGTTTTTTAAATTCATTTGGATTATGTTCTCACGTTTCCTCTTGATGTTTAATAAGATAGTGTGATATATGTTTGGAAATGTTTTTTATGTTGTTTATTTAGAATGGTTAATTACTTGAAACTATAGTAACATAAATACCAATGATGATAATTAATGGAAGAGGAACGAGCAGTTTTTTAATGCTCATCTTGGATTTTATTATGTGAAATAATTCTTGGAATCATGCTTATATTTAGCTATGGTTAGTGAATCCCCTTATGTTTCCTTTTGTAGATAACTTAGGCATAATGAATTGGTTAATTAAAGTTGGAATTAAAAGTGGTTATTTACTAAAGAATAAATTTTTAGAGGTGAGAAATCTTGGTATTTTTTATAGGAACCTAAAATGATTTAATTCCTTGACCTCAGTGCCTTCACTTATGTGCATAAAATACATTTAAATTGTATGTGTGCTCTTGGAATTTAGATCCTTGTTTGATTTATTGATGACTTTTTTGTGTTTGGGAAACCTGACAAGCAATTGGATGAAGTCATGAGGATATGTTATTTGATGATTGATTAGATGAGAAATGGGCTAGGATCCCAGGATGTAGTGACGATGATATCGATAATAGTGTAAAATCATTTAAGTTATGCATGATGGTGTGGGAAACCAGGCAGACAGGACAATTTTAGAGTGGGGATTTGTCATCGATATGTTTAATCATACTTGATGATTACTTAGTGTCCAGATCGTTGAATGTCTTTTACTTGATCAGTTTTTATCTGTTTAACACAATTTGATATTATGCACTATAATTTCATATTAAAGTGGTAGTTTAGGCTATATTTTAGAGTACCTAGATGATTATTAATTGATAATTGAATTAAGAAATGAATGGTGTAAGTTCATGGTGTTTCCCAGTGATGATGACATACTTGAAAATATAAGTAATAGAATTAGTAGTGTCATAGGCACTTGGCTATAAAGATTAAATTTTTAATCCTAAGAATTAAATAAGAAGTAAAATTAATTAATGTTGATTAAATAATTAATAATGAACTTTATTCTTGTATTCTTGTTTGATATCTAGTCCTTAGAAAAGGAAGTTTTCGGTCTTGTGTGACAATAGTGGTATATTAGTCTAAGTATAAGTAGTTTTCCTTAGTGTGGTTATGCATGATATTATTCTATATTTTGTGATTTCATGTGCCACACCACCCATGTGGGTAGTAAAACTGACACCCAAATGTTTTGGGGGTGTTTTCTCTAATATCTAGGATAGTAAGGGAATGGATAGTTGACTTCTCCCTCCCATTATCTCCCTCTAGACATGGATGAGTATTTATATCTCAGGCTATAATGGATTAAGGTATAGGGTGTTTTTCTACCATGGTTGTGATGGTGCGTGGCTTTACTATACATTTATGTGTCAGCTCTAATATATTAAGGTATAGCACATACTTGTATCTGGGCATGGTGATTACAGTTTCCCATGGGTTTACATGCATGGGTTGTGATGGTTTGAGTTGTAATTTATTTATGTAAGTTTTAGTGGATTTTGGACATACACTTGCTTATAGATGGGATGGTGTTAATGATGAGATGTTGTTCCATGAACAATATTGAGGTAGGTAGGGCTAAATCCGGACTCACATCAGGTATGACTTATTTATCGGAGGTATGAGCACAGGATGTAGCCATAGGGGTGTGAGAGTGAAAAACTAGTGTAGTTTTAGAATTAGGGTGCCTTTATATATATATATCTGTGTGTGTGTGTGTGCTTTTGATATATAATGGTTTAATTCTATGTGTATTTTGGTGAGAGAGACATGGTGAGAATGGGAAACTAGTATTACATGTTTAGGTGATGAGTTGGTTTCATTTGTTTATTCACAAGGTTTTAGCATACTTCTTTCACATTTTTCATGAGACTTTTCATAGAGGATCATACTAAGTATACATGTTATGCTCACCATATGTATATAGGAACTACTTTCTAATTCAGTAGGAGCATTTTGGTGATCGAGTTGGACATTACTATATAAGAGGAGTTGTTAAGAAATAATTTGGAGTTACTGAAGTTCATGGTTGCTACTTAGTCGTAATTTTCTGATAGTTTACACAACATGAAACAATAAGTTTCTCTGAAATCATATATTGCAGGCAAGACCGTGTTATACCAAAAAAATAATATAATGTTAATATTATTATTTTAAGTGGAAGATATCACCTAGATGTTCCATCAGCAAGAATGTATAGAACGAAATATATTATGTTTAAACATTTTTGTTAAATTTTTTTACATTTATACAATATATTTTATAGGATTAAAATAAGAATAAATCCAATTTTAAGCATAAAAAGCTCTAATATTTTTAAAAGCTAGTTTTACTAACTTTTGATGGAGAAACAATTTTAAATATAATTTTTGACACATTTATAATTTATATATAAAAACTTAAACCTTTTATTTTAAATCTAAACATAAAAATTTGTTTAGGGAAATTTGTTTCATTTTTTCTTAGAATTTTCATTTTTTGGTGAATAATGAATAATACAAAATATTAGTTCAAAACTTATTTTTTATCTAATTTATTCAAATAGTTAAATTATATTGGTTTTAAAGTATAATTATTTCAATTATACATCAATAAATTAAATTTATTCCATTTTAATCAATTTAAAATTTAAATTAGATATAAAAACAATGTGAACTTTTTAACTTTTCACTTTAAAACCCTGATTTTTTATTGTGTTTGTGGGATTAATTTTAAATATAATTTTTCCAACTATGTGAATTTAATTAGGTAAAATGGATTCCATATTTGGAATTAAAAGTTCCAAATTAGGTTGTAATTTCAATTTCATTTTTAGGTCTAAAAAAGTTACCATGGTAAAAATATTATTTACCGCGATATAGGTAAAAAATGAAACATGTTAAAGTTAAAAGGTTAAAGGATTAAAATACCTAAAAACTACAAAATTTAAAGGTTATTTGAGGTTTGGATTGACCCTAACTATACAATAAATCATTAATTGAAATTATAATTCATTAAAATTAATGCCACCTCAAATTTGTTATCTTTAAATATAAAATAATCAATAATTTAATAACTTAAACTCACCTCCCATCAAGTATAAATACCACCCCTTACCACACTATTTTAGACCCAAAAAACCTTTCAGATCCTCAAATATCTACCAAAACCACTCCTCCTAACTCTCCCCATGTCCAAGTACTTATATTCTCACTAAAAGACAAAATCCAAGGTCCAGAAGGTTATCTCAAGGAGGTGATATACAAGAGGTAATTTTTCCAAAATACCTCTCTTAATTTACTTTATTTTTCTATTTTCTCCTCACATACTTCATCCATAAATGTATGATAACTCCAGAATCATGTATATACTGGAGTTTTATTTTTCTAATGGAATATCTGATATCCATTTCATTTCTCATCTCCTCTTATTTAAAGAAATGAGATTTGTTTCTATGTTATGCCGGTTAATTGCCTCTGTGAAAAATGTTCTTGTTTTTTTTTTCCATTACCACCTCTATGGATGGTCTTAAAACTATTTTTACGGTTAAATAATAAATTAATATATATATTATAACATATTTCATATTTTATAAATGTTATATTAAACATGCCTTCATTATTTCCATATTGTGGATATATGATAACTTCATTTGTGGACGTGTGGACTACCGCCTCATCAAAGCGATGTGATTCGTTTACACACCACATGGAATGTATTAAGGATCATTTTATTAAAAATATATGATATAAATGAAATATTAATTCTACTATAATTATGTTATATATATATATATATATACTTACATACATTTCATTACTTTTATTCTTTCAATACAACATGAAAACGAAAATAGCGTTCATGAGTACGTACGGCTTACCGTCTACATGAAGAGTGTTTTGAATTTATATTTAAATATTATTATAAATAATTATATATTAAATATATATTATATTTATATCATGTTTCATATTATATAAACAATTAAATCTTGATAATCATGAATAATAAGTCAAAACATGTACGATTAACAAAGAAAATATCACCTGAAACAAAACTTAAACATGGAGTTTTTAATAAATGAGTAATATAATGTCTTAAGTAAATCATATATAGTATTATAAATATGAATATTATTCTATTATATATTAATAATAAACTTATACTTATTATAAAATATATTTTTATGAGTATGAATAGATTCAAGATATAAGGTAAGGGAATTTCTTAACCCAATTTTCATTCTTTTGGTTAAACTTCTACTTCTTGATTATGTCATGCTAAAATTATGTGTGAAATTAATTTGGAATATATTATGTTGTATTTAAAAATCTTTTATTTGGATACACATATTCATTTCATTTGATTAATTTCCACATCCATTTTATGATATTTATAATGGATTTAGTCTCTATCTCCTTTCATTGAGGCATATCTTGATGTCATGAACATTTATTATTTTATAAGGTGTATTTACATCTACTATGAAATTTTATATCCATATTGTATCTATAATCATCTTATTTAATGTTATGGTAAGTGTATTATTTGATGTGTATTATGATTTAAATGTTCAAAGTGGTATGGGACACCTTAAATGTTTAAAGATTTTATTATCAAATCATTTTCTCCAAGTTAAAAATTATTGATATTATTTTACATATAGTTTTTTAGAAAAGTGAGCTTAGAAGATATTTTTTATAAAAAATGAAGGTCACAAGAGTCTATAGGATGTAATTTTATATTTTTCTTGTTGAAATATGGGGATCATGTCACAAGGAAGAGTGTTAGAGAAGGTGCACACCTCTTCGGTCACTCTTTTATTTGAAAGACCATATATAAGATAATTGGCTTGAAAAAAGATATGTGTGATTATGTAGTTCATAGAAGAAATATTTTCAAGAAAATTAGACCATTTTTTCATCTTCCATGAGAGGTGAATATTTCCCATCCAAATATCTTGAACAATGGTATTGGAGTCACACTCGAACCATATATTGTTCCAATTTATTTGACTTGCAAGGCAGACTGCTCTGATAAGCCCAATCATTTTCACTTTGAGGGTAGTGACATGGCCACAAGTACCATAAAGTTATTCCACAATGTCACCATTGTGATATCTAAAAATAACCCCATATACTGATGGCCCCAAATTACCACTTAAATCCCTGTCTACATTGCACTTTAACTATCCAACAAATGGGGGGATCCAAAATACCTAGAGTATGCAAAGAGGTTGAGGGAAGTTACCTGAAATATTCAGCCACCTTAGAATAGTTAGGTCCCACACTGAGTTTCTGCAACTTTCATCATACAGAGTGTTGTCATTTTACACAGCAACTATTATTTCATAAAGGGTATTATGATCATTGAATTTCATTTGTCAGTGTATGGAGTTGTTTCCGCTTCTTCATATTATGTGAACCAGCTTCGTACAGGCCACCCTAAAGAGTACTATAATTTTTCTAGACAATTGAATTCTGAGAAGAGCAAGAAAAAAAATCTCGGAAAGATTCAGCATGTGGTGGATGAATCTCAAAAATATCAAAGATAGTTTTCCATAAAGAAGAGTTATATTAGAATCACAAGAATAGGTGATCAAAATCCTCTCAGTATTGATTACAGAGGGCAAATTTTGAATAAAAATAAATACCAGCACACTGAAGATTTTCATCAATTGGAACCTCATTGAGAGAAAATCTCCATTTATGACTGCCTTGAAGAAAGTGATTGAAAAATTTCTTAGAATTTATTAGACCATTTAAAAATGGTTCCTAGAATATCCTCCTAGTTTAGAAAATCATAGTTGTAAAATGAAAAAAGGAATCACTTTAAGGGTTTTATGATGAACATTTTGACAAATAAATAAATTAATGTTTTATATTTAAATTACTCTACGACAATGACTTTTCCAACATTGTGACTATTATTTTTTTAAAAGGATTATAAAGGAAATTTTATGTCTATTTTTTTAGTTTCATTCAAAAAAATTCAAAAGGAATCTCTGTAAGTGTTTTATAATGAATGTTTTAAAAAATGAAAAAAGGAATTTTTCATTTTTAACATACTCAGCGACCATGAATTTTCCACCGTCATAACTATTATTTAATTTATATATTCCTTTGCAAGATTAAATGTTTACTTAAATTAAAAACTCTCTTTCATTTTTTTGGTTCTTGGTATTAAAAATGGTTTCTTAAAAGAAAAGGTTATTCTTATACAAAATTATTTTTTAATAGGATTAAAATAGTTTTTAAAAGGTTTTTATGATGAAATTTTTTATACATAAAAAGTTTCTTGAGAATTATATGAAACGGGTGAGCCCGATATAGCTTATACTAAGGGTTTAATCCCATTATAGTTCACGAATGAGCCTGATACAGCTTATACGAAGGGTTAATCCCCATTATAGCTCACGAGTGAACCCGATATAGCTTATACAATGGGATGATCCCCATTATAGCTCACGGACGAGCCCGATATAGCTTATAAGAAGGTTTATACCCATTAAATATCTCCAATTCATTGGGTAATAATAATATTTGGAAGTCAGCCATATGGTTATTCCAATTGAAATGGTTTTGAAAGGGTTTTATGTATATGATTCTCTAAGACACCTAAAGAAGTTTTAATTTATTTCTATTGGTTTTAATGATTTTCTTTGAGAAAAAAATATGTGTGTTGTTCATGAAAAAAAATTAATTTCATTCATTAAATAGATTTTCATTTTTTTCACTAGACTAATGGTTTTCTTTCTTTTTATGTCCCTTAGTGAGATTTTTTGTTCATCCCAAGTTTTAAAATGTTTTTCATAGGGTTAAAGGATGAGTAGGTACAAGGATGAGGATAATATGGGAATTTATATGTTATAAAGAAACCATGTTTTATTTTAGAATTTTTTCTTTGGTGAAAAAAATGGATACTAAGTATAAGTATCCAATTGTAATGTATCGTTTTACTTTGTAATATTTTTTCCTAATTCTCTAATACTCTAAACTTAAAAGATCCTAAAATGTGAATTCTAGTTCAAAAACACTAGAATATGTAATGTTTAAGGTCAGTTCCTTACATGGTACTTTCAATTTTCCTTTCAGTTTATGTATGATATTAAATGTATTGGGATTTCTTATGGTTTATGCATGGTGTGGGTGGAAATTTTAACTTTTTTATCTCTTAGTCCTTAAACTTATAAAATTCAATGATTCTTATGTGTGTGACTGGTATACCCTCGGTGTTAATCATCAATTTGTGGCCTATTAGAGGCATACTTTAGGAACCATTGTATCTCTTTCTACCTCGTCTACCTGAGAGGGGTATCTTTGGAGGGAGGGAGTCATGTAATTGAAATATGAAAACCCAAAAAAAAAACAAAAAACACCACACTATAAGATAAACCATCATAGTATTCATTGGTATCTCTGAGTTCCCACCAACATCCATTATATTATCATAAAAATGGAATCCCAACATCAAATTGACATATCACCATAGAAGTTTCATTAAATTAAACTTATAATAACCAAAACCCCAACAACTAGCATTGAAAAACTCCTAAAATCCATAAACATTCCTTAGTTAAAACAACACCCCATGAATCAAATTCCTAGACCCATTTGTAAAACTCGTTGTATAAAGTCTCTTCCACTCAATTCCTTTTCCCTTCACCAAATATGGCACAGGAGGCCCTTTTCATCCCTTACTTTCCTTCCAATTATAAAAAATACTACCCAAGCACATCCAAAAACCTTCATTTTCTTACTCTTTCACCTCATAACTTTAAAAAACACTTTTAATTCAAAAAACTAAATCTCATAGTCCTTTTTTGGCATTCATAAACTCCAACTACTATCAAAAAGTTTAATTATCTCAACCCTAAACAAAAATAAAAAAATATGCCCTCAATTTTATGATCCTCATATCCCTTTTTAAATTAAAAATTTATGTAAATCCATAAACACATGGTGTTACATGAACAATTCATATTTATTAATTTATTTAATTCATAAATATTTAATAAAAATTTTATAAACATTTTATATTTTAAAGCGTATTTATAAGTCTTTCAAAAACTAAATATATACGTTTCATATTGATAATATTTTATAATTTATAAACAAATTATAATTTATAATTTATTTTTCAAATTCATATAAAAATATGTTTGTATCTATATTGTATTGTATGATATACATAAAGGAATCAAGTATTCAATGAAAGTGTGATAATGGGTAAATTTCAAATTTTTACATCGAATCTATCCCAAGATAGTTGATTCAACATGAAAGTACATAATTCATGTCAAGGATCATGTGAAATTAAATTTAAGTATGAAGAAAATTAAACTAGTCCCTTGATGGAACAGCATGATACTAGTGTACTTAACTCATCTTTGGATCATCAAAGCTCAAAATCACCAAATGAGGCACCCTCTAGGTTATCCAAAAATGTATCACAGCTCTTGGGTTGTTGTTCTTAAATTCCCAAGAAGGAAAAATTGATCTGATCATGTTCTTATTTAAATTTATCCCATTTTCTTCCAAATGAATAGATCATGATATTTTGTAACTCATGATGTTCAAAACTTTCATAATATTAAAGCATCGTCAGATTTCATTTTCACTTCCTACTTTTTCCAGTAACTTTCGTCTCATAGTCCTCTTAAGGAAACTTTGTCCGATATTTTTCACTTCACTTTCTTAAGAAAAGTCCATACGATATTTTTTAATATATTAAAGAGAGATTTTTTGATCTTGTTTACATTCTTAATAAAAGTTCAACTTGTCTTTTCCACTATTTTAAGGAAAATTTTTCTGATCTTTTTTATTTTCTTAAGGAAACTCGATCTGATCTTTTTCACTTTTTTAAGAAAATTTCATATGATATTTTTCACTTTATTAAGGAAAGTTTTCCAATATTTTTCAAGGAAATCAATGTTTTGTAAATTTTATACTTAATAAAGTTAATTTTATAAACATTTATCAACAAAATAAAATTATTCTTGAAAACTTTATTTTCCAAAAAAACAACCAAACTACTTCAAAATAACTTTCATCATTCTTAAGAATACCTTCATCCAACTTGCTCCCAATATTTTTCATAGGGTTTTAAGTATGTGTAGGGACAACGGTGAGGCCAAGATGAAAATTTTGAATATATTTTATAAAAATTATAATATTAATATTTTAAAATTTTTGTATTGTGGTAAAAATTTATACTAAGTGGAATTTTCCACTTTGTGATGTAGTATTTATTTATGTAAATGTGACTACGTAATTTTATAAAACTATGAACCTAAAATATATTTGGGAATGAAATAAATTGAATTATTTTATAAAGAATAAATTTTAGATATTTTTTAAGTTTGGGACCTTATATAAGTAGCTATGAAGAAATAATTTGATGAGATATCAAGGTAGAAATGGAGATTGGAGTCACCAATAAATCTCATGGATTTTATAAGAAAATAAATATAGAATTCAAAGGAAATTATAATAAAAAATCATTGAGGGAATAATATGAGTATTCCTTTATTCTAAAAGTGTGAAAATAAATATAGATGAAATTATCTTAATGGGACTAGTAAATGCTTTAAGTTTGGAATGTAAGGTCATCAGGAAATATAATACTGAAGTAATGGAAAGAAGTTAGCTAATTGTGTGAATGGATAAAAATCTCCACATAATACACCACCCACACTATAATTTTTCAAAGGAAAGGAGTATGGGAATTATGCTAACTAGTGCTTGAATCTAAGGATTTTTTATGATGATCGATGTCAGTAACCTCTTAATCCCATAGGAAAAGGAAAATCTCATGTGATCACTATTTCTAATGTGGGGTATGATAATGAAGTGGTGAAAGTTACACTTATCATCCACTCTAGAATAAATAATGTCTTATTTCACTCTGGTTCTAACCACTATTTTATATCTAAATAATTTTATAGGGGTCACATTACTACCTCAATAATTAGATGTTGAATTATCGGTGAAAAATATTGATAGTTTGATGATTGCATATCAAGTCTATGATTCTTCTATGACTGAAGTTTGTGAGAATGTGCTTCCTGCAAATCTAATTATTCTATAACTATTTGAATTTGATGTTTTTTTGGTCATGGATTGGTTTTATTTATATAGAGCTCATTTTAATTACTAAGGAATGGAAGTATCATTTGATATTCTAAACCAACCTATGATTTTTTATCGATGTAAGGATAAATATGAACTTCCAATGGAAATTACATCCATTTCATGGGTCTTGATTCTTATTCAAAGGGGGTATCGATCTCAGATGATTGGGGAGAAACTCAACATCAAAGATATACCTATTGTATATGATTTTTTTGAATGAGTTTATCAATATTTATATGAATCATGAATTTGATTTTTTAATAGAACTCATACTCAGTGCTACACCAATTTCAAATACTACATATAGAATGGCATCATTTGAGTTGTAGGAATTGAAGAAGAAACTACAGGAGACTCTTGATAAGGGATTCATTCATACAAGTTCATAACTATGGGATTCACCTGTTATTTTTTTAATAATAAAGATAGATCAATGTGACCCTACATTTATTATTAAGAACTTAATAAGATCATGATCAAGAATAAGTATCATTTTCCCCGTATTGATGATTTTTTTGATCAATTACAAGGATTTCAATATTTTTTCAAGATTTATCTTTGATTTGGATACTATCATTTGAGGATCAAAAGTGAATACATACCAAAAATGGAATTCCATTCAAGGTATGGACACTATTAATTTATAGTGATGTCATTTTGTCTTACTAATTCCTCCTCTATCTTCATGCATTTAATGAATAGTGACTTTAGAGGTTATATTGATCAATTTTTTATTGTCTTTATAAGTGATATTATTATATATTCTAAGAGAAAATAAGATCATGAAGATCACTTGAGGATTATAATAAAGACCCTAATAAAGGAGAATATATATGAAAAATTTACTGAGTGTGAATTTTGGCTATAAAAAGTTTTATTTTTTGGTCATATAATCTCTTGAAAGGGTATATCAGTGGATCCATCAAAGATGGAAGTTATTGGAGATTTTACCAGACTAACCACTGTGACTAAGATCCATATTTTTATTGGATTGGAGATATATTATTTATAATTTATAACGTATTAATCACATCTATCTAATCCACTCTCCAAGTTAACCTAAAATGGATTCAAGTTCCTTTGGACTGATGAATGCGAATAAAATTTCAAGTAACTAAAGAGAAGGTTGGTTGGTGAACCTATTTTCACACTACCCTATAGTGGAGAAGGGTATGTGATTTATAGTAAAGCATAAAATAATGGTTTGGGATGGGAAATTATGCAGATTGATATGGTGGTATATTATGCCTCATGCCAATTGAAGTTTCATGAGAAAAATTACCCAACTCATGATTTGGAGTTAGCAATGGTAATTTTTTTATTGAAGATGTGTAGGAATTATCAATATGATTAAAGGTGTGATATATATACTTATCATAAAATCATGAAGTATTTATTCAAATAGAAATATTTTAATATTAACCAAAGGATATGGTTTGAATTGATTAAATATTATGATTATCCAATACATTACCCCCTAGGAAAGAGAACAAGGTGGTTGATGCTTTTAGTTGAAATGATCATGTTATATTATCTATGATGAGGATCACAAAAGTTATAATATTTTTGGATTTGAAAATTATGGACCTTGAAATCTTAAAGGAAGTGGAGAAATATTATCTTTCTCAAGGGATTGCTCAACCATCTATCCATGTGAATATTAAAGAGGCATAAAAGGAATATGTAGAGATATAAAAGAATGTGATAAATATTCTTGAGTTCAAAAATGATTGCGATGGAATGATAAGGTTTAGGAACTGAGTATGTGTCCCATAAATACCAGACTTGAAGAAGGATATATTTGAATGATCTCATAGATCATCATTCTCTATTTATCCTATAAGTAAGAAAATATATAGATATATGAAAGATTATTTATGGTGGGAAAACATGAAGAGAGATATTTCATAGTATGTATATCAGTTATTGATATTTAATCAAGTTAAGGTTGGGAGATAGATTTCAAGAACTAACTTAGATACCTAGGTACAATAATACCCAACTCATCCCTAACATAGCTCTAGGGGAATTCCTAGTCCCCACATGTTGGTGATTAGTGCCTAGAATCAACTAATATTCAAAGGGAATGGATTTTCCACAAGAAAAACCCATAAATATATAGCTGTGGAAGATAAATCAAGGAATATTCAATATGTCAAAACACTTATTAAGGATTAAAGTACCACAACCAAATAGATATCCCAAAGTAATACATCATCCAAAAGATGATAAAACATATATCAAGACAAGGTCTAGAAATCCTTATATAATAATTGGATCATATCTCCTCTTGTGACCACTATCACTATGGTATCTCATGAATCAAGCACACCTGCCACCTCCGAGTGGTTATTTCCCTTTCCCTTCACCTATAATAATATAATCTATAAACAACCAAAGTTAAAAGTTGTGAGAAACAATAGCCCAATAGGATATCTTCGAGGGTTCTATAAGTACTAACCTTGAAAATAAACCATTTATGCTTCAATTTAAATAAATATAAGGCATGGAAAGTCATTTTCTTAATTTCATTCAAAACATGATTTCAAATTAATTAAATGGAAGATATATAAAAATAGGATTTAATGAACATTTTTCACAAATCAATGGAATGAATAAAACAATTCTATAATCAATGTCATGTAATAATAAAATCATAACAAATCACCATGCTCATAAGACCTTAGTTCAGTTAGTTCATGACTTTAGTATCCTCTCACTACTCAATCAATCATCAAGGATTAATATGTGTGCATAGTCCCTAAGGGTCAGGCCATCAAGATAAAATAAATCAACACCCCATACGTGGAAATCATTTTTAACTTGTTTTATTTAGAGTTTAAATTTCAATCTGTTTCTAGGGATTCAGATTCCTAGCATTCTTATCCTAGTCACCCACTAACTACTCAGGTACACATGTGCTTCAATCAATAATGAAAATATTTCAATTTAATTCATCATTCACAGTTCAAAATCCCAATTTCATGTTTCAACATACTTTTTTAATTTCAAAAAATAAAATGTTTTCAACAAATTAATGCCTTCCAAAATAATCTTTCATTTAAATCCATTTTTATAAAGAATGAATATCAAATTGTTTCAATTCATTTTTCTCAAAATCAAAGAATATTTACAAAACCATTGAAAAGAGTTTTTAATTCAAAAATCTCATACCTTTGAAATCAATCATAAAATCATCATAATTAAGATTTTATAAAATAATTTAAAATCAATTTTAATTCAATCAATAAATAAAACTTTCAATTGTAAGGAAAATACTTATAGAACCACCAACATTTTGTCACACTATCAAACGATCAATCACCTGAAACGGGAATCACTATTGAAAAATTGAAGGTACGGAAGATCAAAGAAGAATCACTAGAATTAAAATTAATCAAATCAAGGTTTAGATCAATCAAAAATATGAGGATTCATCACTCTCAAGGGAGGATAGAAGAGAGGAAAGGTAAATTCCAAATCAAGGATAAATAACTTACCAGAGATATATCAAACGCATCCACTGGCACTTTGATCTGAGAAGAAGAGAGGTTGGTGGAGCCAAATTTCCTCTTGAAAGCCTCCAAAATCTAAAGGATCATATTATGGTCTAATGTGAGATTTTTAGGAGTTGTAATGGGGGGTTTGGGATTTTAATTAGAATTTTCACGGGGTTAAAAACCCGGCCACATGGTTTACTGGGTTAGTCCATGTGTTTATTACTAACTGTGTGCCAAACTGTTCATCCTCATTGGGATTCTGGAAATGGTGCATGGTTTGGCCACATGGTTAAACTTACTATGCACCAACCATGAAAACCCCCACTACCCAAGTATGGATGGTTTAGAGTGTAGGCCACACTATTTGGACTATCTATGCACCAATCATGCACCACCCTCCAAAACCACAGAATAGGGTGTATGGTTTATTGGGCCAAACCGTATGGTCTTCCCTAACCGTGCACAGCCCCAAAACTTCCAAAATATTTCTAAAAGTTCCCAGAAACGTCTAAAAAATATCCAAACAAAGTATGATAAAAAAGGGTCAAGAATTACCTAAAAACTATTAATGGTTTGTTACAGCCTACCCGCCGTAAAATCTTTATAACCCTAGAAATCTTGTCAAGAAGAATCCATATCAATGATATTTGGACACTTCTCTCTCATCAGTTCCTTATACTCTCAAGTCTTATGTGAGTTAGAATCGTTTTACCAGTCATGGATAAATTAGGTTCAACATTCAGGTCCTCCCAGCTCAAGACATGAGATGGGTCAAAGAGATACCTCCTGAGTTAAGACACATGAAACATATTATGAATTAACATCAACTGAGGTGGAAAAGATAAATAGTAATACACCTTTGTAATTTTTTTGAAAAACCTAAAATGATCCCACATATCTTAGTGAAAGATTTTTCTATTTTTCAAGACATTAGTGACCCAACTAGGGTGAAACTCTCAAAAACACCTATTCACCAACTAAAAAATCTAAAGGGTATTGACATTGATTAGTATAGGATTTAAACTGGATCTTCACTATTACCATTATATGATGAATCAACTAAATCTTCATCATCATCTCTTGCACCAAACTAGGACTAACCAGATAAGTTTCACCAATATTTTGTCCAACACAATGGAGATTTACATGGGTGACCATACAAGGCCTCAAAGGGTGACATCCTAATGGAAGACTGGTAACAGTTGTGATAGGGAAACTAAACCATCCCTAAGTAGATATCCCAAGCTCCACCAAAATCAATAACACAACCAGGAAGCATGTCTTCAATAATATATATATATATATATTATTATGTTTGGACATCCATACATTAATGATATATTATGCTCAAACTAACCTAGGATCTCATTGCCTCCCGGAGGCCTCTCTAAGAATGAGAAGTGAAATGGGGGTCCTGATCAAAAACTATAATAGATGGAACTTTGTGCAATCTGATGATCTCCTAAATATATAGGCTTCCCAAGTCCTCAAATTTGGTTGTATATTAAATGGGGATAAAGTAATCTGATTTGGTCAGCCAATCAATTAATATCCATATCCCATTCTTCCTTTGAGGGGTATATGAAAACCCAACCAAAAAATATATTGAAATCTCTTTCCACTTCAAATTTAGCACTATAAGGAGTTAAAGAAAACCCAAAGGTTTTTGGTGCATGACATTGACCTACTTACTGGTATAAAAATGAGAAACAAAATCATCAATTCTTCATATCATACTTGACCACCATCATCATCACCATATATCATAGAACATCTTTTTGGTTCTAGGGTGCACTAACCACTAGGAATTATGGTAATCCTCCATCATAGTTTTCCTCACGAGAAAAGAAACAACGTAATGGTTCTAGAATAATAAGATACCCTCAAAAGAAAAAGACCAATCGTTGATGGTATCCCCACCATAAAGAGATTCCCAAATGATTTGAAATTAATCATCAGTTTTCTTCTCCTGAAAAATCATCTCAAGAAGAGATGAGGTCAACTGAACACTTTCCAGAACAATTTTAATCTCATCCTCCTGAATTCCCAAATGAATACCAGCAAAGAGATCCATCATGTTCCACTCTTCTAAGGATTACTTCATGGCTTGGTTTGGAAGTTTCATGATCAAGGAATCAACAATGACATTCCCCTTACCATGGTTGTAGTAAATTTTGAAAACAAAATATTGTAGGTACTCCACCCATCACCTCTGATAAAGATTTAAATACTTTTAGGAGAAGATATAACTCAATATTTTGTTATTGGAATAGAAATAAAACCTTTATCTAACAAGATAATGTCGCAAAATCTTAAGAGAATGCATCAAGTATATGAGTTCAAGATCATGATTTTGGTAGTTATCCTCATGTTTCCAAGCTATCAAGAACCATAGGACACCACGTGATTACTATGCATGAGAACATAGCCCAAACATGAACTTTATGTTTCACAAAAGACCACATAGCCCTCTCCATCCTATTATAGATTCAACACTAGGGAAAAATTAAATAGGGTTTTTAACTCATCAAAAGAATTATGAAATTTCAAATCCCATAAGAACTTTACTATTTTCTAAGTGAGAGTAGTCATTGGAGAATACAAATTCGAGAAATATTTGAAAACCTGATGGTAATACCCCACTAATCCAAAGAAACTATAAATATTAAAAAAAATTGTGTGGTAGTTCCCATGTCATAATAGCCTTCACATTTTTAGGATCAAATGAAATCTCATGTTCTGAAACCATGTTTCCTAATAACTTCACTTCCCAAATCCAGAAATTACATTTCAATAGATTTTCATAAATTCAGTGATCTCTCAAAATTTCAAAAACTTCTCTCAGATAACATACATGATCCTCCTCAGTTTTAGGATAAACCAGGATGTCATCCAAAAATACCACCATGAATGAATCATAATAAGGTAACTACCACCATGAAGATGGTTTTTGGGATATCATATTCTTTAATTCTCAACTGTTGGTAACTAGATCAAAAGTGAATCTTTGATAATCACTTCACCCCTTTCAACTGATCAAAAAAATCATGAATATGGGGCAACATATACTTTTTATCATCATAACTTGATTTATTTTTCAGTAATAAACACAAAGTACAAGTGTCCCATTGGATTTCTTTTCAAAAATAACAGGAACCACCCAAGGAGATATGCTCGAGTGTATGAATCTTTTTTCTAATAGATCATCCAACTGAGTCTTAAACTCTTTTAGTTTAGTAGGTCCCATACAATAAGAAGGAATAGAGACAGGTTGGGTACTTGGTACCAAGTCAATGGAAAAATACACTTCCCTTACTGGAGGAAAACTAGAAAATTCATATGGAAACACATTTAGAAAATAAAAGAACACTATAGGAAGATCACAGCTCAAGGATTATCACTCTAGATCAAAAAAAAACATAGAAATTGCCCTTCTCAACTCTGGAAAAGGTGGTCTGGCTCTGTTCAACCTTAGGTCCCATTCTCCCTGGAAAATATGGCACACCCCATCGGGTGCATTAAAAGAGACTCGTCAAAGATAACACTCAATTCAGTCTTTATAGACAATCAACCATTCCATTTTGAGAATGACATCCAAAGGTTTCATGTAAAGAACCATAAATTTATAGTTGAGATGGATATTTGATAAAGAGATGACATAACAGGGGCATCAAAGACCCTTATCTCTCTTCGTTCCAAGGGGAATATAAATATCCACCACATATGACATAAGATATTTAGGAATAATAATAAAATTCGTAACATGATTCAATAAAAATGAATGAGATGCACCAGTATCAAATAAATAAATCACGAAATATGAAGCTATAGTGATGGTACCTCTCACTTTTTTTGGAATCGCATCCGCTTCCTATGTTTCTATTTCACAGCATGAAGAATCTTTGTTTTAGGTGCCTACTACTGTAAGCCCTTAGTTATTAAAGAATCTAATTTAAATGTAGTAACTTTAGGTACTGATGATCTCATGACACTATGGAAAAATAAAATATATGAAAAAAAATTCATCAGGTGTCCTAAACAACCACACGAACCACAGATCTTTGATGCCTCAATAAAAACTCATTTTGAATGCTTGGTCGTGCCATAATGAAATCAAGTCGAGGGGGATCTTCCAAAAAATATAGAAGTTATAGATAGAACATACTATCATTACAAAGCATGAGACTCATCATGCTTCCTCTTCCCTTTAAAATAACCCAAAAAACTACCACTAGGAGTAAGAGGAACTCTTTTCAACCCTGAATTACCATCCAGGTTAAGTTTAGTCATCAATACTCTATCTATCAAATCTGTATAAGAAGTGAGATTCATCATGAAAACCTGATATTGAATGTTAAATCGAAGACCCATCTAAAATATCTAGTCCTTTAGCTTCTCATTCATTACTACATGAGTATAAAACTGAACGATTTCAACAAAGCGATTTGTATACTAAGTCATGGTTCTATAAACTTGCTAAAGGTTGAGGAATTATATAGACTTTTACAAAAACATAAAATCTAGATAGAACTACTCTATGAAAAGATATCTAAAGTCTTTCCGATCCAAGACATCATGTCTCTTCATCGTAACCATCGAATCCCACAACCTCCTACTAGGACCTTCAAGATTAAAGGTATCATGTTTCCCCTTTATCAAATCCAGCATTTCTAAGAACTCAAAAAAATATCTCAATATTTTCCAACCAATCCTCAACCTCTTGAGGATCATTTGATCCTTATAAATCTTGTGGTTTATAATAAAGAAACTCATAAGAAAAATCTCTAGATTCATGCCTTCATGGTTCCACTACTAGAGAATGGATGGGAATGGGTTCAGTTACTTGTCCTGAAGCTTATAGAATATGAACCACTAACTCGATGAGATTCTGATCCACTGGAGGGTTTTCTTTTTGTGGTTCATTAGAAGCTCTCTTCTGAGGTCTGTTCAAATGTCTTATCTGTGGAATGGTACTATACAAAATCAAAAGGGAATATAAAAAACATCAACAAAGGTAATTAGATCATCAAATCAATTAAGAGATATAGGAACATCAATTCTATCAGATGGAATTAAAATTTATAGGATTTCAAAGAACTCATATTAGATTTAGGGAAAAGACTAGAATCGGATCAATTCGTTACTCAAGGACACTTTTACCAAACACCTATGGTGACTTAAGGATTTTTATGAAGAGAGTTGGTTTGAAACTCACTCATAACTACCTCCTAAGTCCCAATAATTCTAACTCTTGTCTAATAGGTCATCCCAAACTACATACCAACATTAAGTAAAGATGATCAACCTCACACCATTAATTACATTTTTTCATGAACCAACTATGAGACAGTAGAACACTATTGACCAAGTCATCCCTGACATATCCTGAAGGGTGTTCCTGATTCCTAAAGGTTGGTGACTAGCATATGTCATCAACTAATATTCAAAGGTAATAGTTTTTTCATAATAAAAACCCATCAATATATAACAACAAAAAATAAATCAGTGAACAGTCGGTATGCCAAACACTCCTCAAAGATAAATGTACCATAAGCATATAGATATCACAAAGTAATACATCATCTAAAATATAAAAAAAACACCCATCAATACAAGGTTTTACATTCCCCATGTAAAAAGTGTACCATATCTCCACCAGTCACCATCATAACTCTAGGGTCCCATGAATCAAGAACACCCACCACCTCCGAGTAGTGCTTTCCCTTTTCCTAGAACTAGCATAATATAATCTACAAACATCCAAAGGAAAATGTAGGTTATGAGTAACAATAACCCAGTAGGATCTCACCAAGTGTTCCATAAGTAGTTCACTTACAAATAAACTATCTATGATTCAATTTAAATAAAGATAAGGCATGGAAAATTAGTTTCATAATTTTAGTCAAAACATGATTTCAAGTCAAGTAGATGGAAGATATATTAAAATAGCATTTAATGAACATTTTTCATAAATCAAGAACATAAATAAAATAGTTATATAATCAAGGTAATTTAATGATGAAATCATAACAAATTACCATGGTCGTAATCCCTAAGGTTAGTTAGTTCCTAACTTTAGTAACCTCACACTACTCAGTCAATAATTACACCTCAAGATGTGTGCACACATCCCTAAGGCTCAAGTCATAGGGATAAAATCAATCAAAACCCCATCTAGGGAAATCATATTGAACTTGGTTTAGTTATATTTTTTATCATCAATCCATTGATAGGGATTCATATTCCTAGAGTGCTTGTCCTAGTTACCCACTAACCACTCCAGATCACATGTAATTAAATCAATCAATTATGGGAATATTTAAATTCAACTCATCATTCATAGTTCAAATTCCCAATTTCAAGTTTCAACATTCCTTTTCAATTTCAGAGAAAAATAATAAGTTTTCATCAAATTCGTGCCATTCAAAATCCTCTTTAATTTAAATCCATTTTTCTTAAGAATCAATATCAAATCATTTTAAGCTATATTTTCTCAAAATTTCAATATATTTCCAAGTAATTTGAAATAGGTTTTAATTTAAAAATCCCATGCCTTTTAAATAAATAATCAAATCATCATAATTAAAAGTTTAAAAACCAATTAAAAATACATTTCAATTCAAGAAAGTAATCAAGTTTTAAATTGTTTGTAAAATCCTTACACAACCACATACCTTATATTACATGATAAAATGATCAATCACCTGAAATAAGAATCATTAATAAAGAATAAAAGGAAAGGAAGATAAAATAGGAATCCCTAGAATTAAAATCGATAAAATCAATGTTTAGATCTATCAACAACATGAGGATTCATCACTATTAGGGGATAAGAAAAGATAGGAAAGAAAAATTCCAAATAAAGGAGAAATCATTTACTAGAGAGAGATTAAACATATCCACTAGAAATTCAATTCAAGATGAATAGAGTTTTGAGGAGCCAATATAGATTTTAAGTGAGTCCCAAATCCAAAGGATCATATTAGGGTCAAATGGGAGGTGTTTAGGAGTTATAACTAGGGGTTTGGGATTGTAATTAGAAATTTTGGGGTTTAAAAACTCATTTTCATGGTTCACTAGGTTAGGATACACAATTAGTACTAAATTTTCACCCAACCATGCACCCTCACTAGCCATTCGGAAAAGGAGTGTGGTTTGGTCGCATGATTAAACCAAATGTGCACCAACCATTCAAACCCCCACTACCCAAGGTCATACGGTTTGGAGGGGAGGCCACACTATTTGGAATAACTATGCACCAACCATGATCCATGCTACATAAACACTAAATTGGGTGTACGGATTTTTGGGACAAACAAAACTATTTTCCCTAACCACACACCAATCATGCATATACCCAAAACTTCCAAAAAAATCCAAAAGTCCCCAAAAATGACCCAAAATAAGATCCAAACAAAGGATGATTAAAAAAAGGGTCAAGAAATATCTGAAATATGGTAACAGTGTGTTAAAATATAATTCTAAGGGTATTTTACAACCATTACACATACCATAATTGAAATGGGAAAATATCACCTTTGATTTCATCATCAAACTCCCTAAAACATATAAACTCCATAATGTTAGTTGGGTTGTAGTCGATCACCTAACAAAGTCTACACACTTCATTTCTATAAGAGAATATTTCTCTCTTGATTATATTTCCATGATATATAGTAAGGATGTGGTAAATTTTCATGGAGTACCACATTCTATTTTATATTATTGAGATCTGAGGTTTACATCAATGTTCGGGTGAAGTCATTATCAAGATCTGGATACAAATTTGTGCTTCATTAGTACTTATCATCCTCAGAATGAATTTTAATCTAATAATACCATTAAAAATCATAGATTATATGTTGATATCATGTTCTATAGATTTAAAATGTGGTTGGGATCAAAACTTTCCTCTTATAAGATTCTCTAATAACAATTGCTTTCAATCGAGCATTCAGATGGTGTCTTATAAACCCCTCTATGGAAGGAAGTATATAAATCCAATGTAATATAATGAAGTTATAGAAAGAAATATATTGGTACCTAATATGTATTAGGAATTGGTATAGAAATTTAGATACATTCAGTGGAAAATCAAGGTAGCTCAGAGTTGACTGAAGAGTTATGTTGACAATCGTCAGCAAAATCTGAATTCTGATGTTGGTGAGAAGGTATTCCTATGAATTTATCTATGGAATAATATTATGAGATTCAGAAATAAGGGAAATTTAATCCCTGGATATATCATCCCTTTTTATATTCCTAATTAAATTGTGATGATTTCTTATCAATTGGTGCTTCTACCAAACCTCTCTCAAGTTCATGTTGTGTTCCATCTATCTCTTTTGAGGAAGTACATACATGATCCTCCACATGTACTAAACTCAAAGTTTTTATCTCTATAGAATGATATTTCCTATGAAGAACAACTAGTAAAAATCTTGGATTATAGAGATAAAGTTTTAAGGAATAAGACTATTCATCTGGTTAAAGTTATCTGGAGGAATCAGAAATTTGAGGAAGCTACACAGGAACCCGGGGATGTGATGAAGTAGAGATATCCTCATTTTTTTATATTATAGTAATAAAATTACAAGAGTGTATTTTATTTTAAGGGATTTATAATTTAACACCCCAATTTTTATATGTATTTCCTTTGAAATACACTTTAGGTATTTGAGGGTTTTCTTTACACGTAATACCAAGTCTAAATGAATCATGATATAGTAATATTTTATAACTTAGTAATTAGATTGGTAGGTATGAATAGGATTAACCATTTTATGAAATATAAATATAATTTTTAATAATGTTAAAAATGTTTTGATAATCACTCAATTTTAATGAAACCATTTATTGATTAAAATACCTATTTGTTAGGAAATGAATTTTTCTACATGTTATGTATTTTTATTTAGACAAAGTATATTGATCACTATTGAAAAATGATTTCAAAAAAATATATTGATAATTTATATAAATGAATGAATAATAATTCATACATTAGTTATCTAATGGTTAGGAATCACTACTAAAAAACATAATTTTAACAGTGCTAGTTTTCGAATTTAATAGTGCTTGCAAAGAGTTGTCTACCAAAGTGATGTTAAAAGATTACCTTTTTTAGCACTTGTAAAAAGCACTGATAAAGGAAACTTTTAAGAATAATAAAAAAAGAACTGATAAAGGGGGAATTTATTAGTGCTTTTTGCAACTGTTGATAAAGGATCCCTTGATCAACACTCCCAAAAAGTATTGTTAAAGGGGGGGGATTGTTTTTTGTTTTGTACTCTCAATTCCACCCCCTTATTAACACCCCCCACTGTAATCACTTTTCACACACTCACATGCCCCCTCTTTACCAGCGTTTCCCCCACCCTTTAACAGTGCTTTAGGAAATTTCATCCCTCACATGCACACCTGGATTCAAACCTTGGACCTCCCCTTTAGGATTTGAAGGCATTTACCACTACACTAGCTTGTTTTATTATATCTTTTTTGATATTTCTACATATTTATATATATATATATATTTATTTACATGCATATTTTTTATTCATATATTTATCTAATTATTTTTAAATAAATTTATAAAATATATGTGTATATATGTGATATATATAATTAAATTTTATTTAAATATATTATAAACAAATATTTATTTATATATACTAGAATATAATATAAATATATATATCTTTTTATTAATACACACATATTAATGCATTTTTATCAGGTAAAAAAAATGATAATTTTTTCATTTAAATAAAATTAAAAATAAATATTTATTTTATATATTTAAAAATACATTTTTACATATATATGTTGCTATATGTATTTATACACATGATTTATTATAAGTAAATATAATAAAATATGAACATATTAAATTATAAATAAAACTAAATTTTGAAAAATGATAAAATTTCATAACCATAATATCTATATGACTGTAATCCCTAGGAATAAATTTAGTCCCCACTGAAAAAATACAATAATACCCCTCTTAAAGGAGGCCAAAATTCCATTGAATATTAAATAATTGGGATACCCCAACTAAAAACATAGTTTTATAGGCCTTCTAGGACTTTTTTGGACTCAAAAAATTTGACCTAGGGTTTTTCTCAATTACTAGGGTGTAGAGCTCATCGTAGGCTCTGATTTGATACATGGTAGAATCCAAACGGACACTCAGATCAAAATTTATGTCTGTTTGAAGTTCAAGTTATGTTTTCAACTTATCTTAGATCATTCATTAATTCATTTAATTTTTATGTCATCCAACTGTTATGAAAAGACTATTAATTGATAATAATTAGAAAATTATTAATTTATAATATTTTTTATTTATTTTATAATCCATTTTCACTAAATATTTTATATATTAAGTGTAAAATCCTATTTAACCATATCTAAAACATATTTAAAATATATATATTATATTTATATAAATATAAATATTTTTATCTATTAATTTATTTTTTAATAAAGTGTATTTTTTTTAAATATACCCTTTATCGGTGCTTTTTTACAAGCGCTGATAAAGCCCCCCCCCCCCCATCAGCGATTTTTACTAGCACTGATAAATTCCTCCATTTATCAGTGGTTTTTTTAGCATTGATAAAGTCCCCCTTCATCAGTACTTTTAGCTAGGGCTGGATAAACTTGGTTTTTTAGTAGTGAATAAAGATAAAATCATTTAAATGTAAATAGAGTTATTTTTCAGAAAATTGTTTTCATATGCACAAAGTTTTTTTATCATAATGAGTTAAATAAGTCATTATTTATTAATGGATTCAATAAAATTTATAGATTATATATTCAATAAATTATTTTAATATTCATTTTATTGTTTTTTCAAGGTAAGTGATGGATTTAAATTTAGTTTTATGCTTAAAAATGCCTTTTTCTAAAAAAAAGGTTTTCATTGCATTTTGCGTGCTTATTTAAAATTAAATTCCACCACTTATAAAAATTGAATTCAGTAAAATGTATTACATATTTAGAATTATAATAATTAATATAATGTAATAGGTTCAACTTAATATTTTATCATAATGAATCGTAAAAACGATAAAATTTTCTCACCGCGATTATGGTTAAAATGGGTTTACTAGGGTGTTAAACTAAGAGATAAGGATAATAATGTCACATAAACATGTATAATTTTTATTGGTTGTATATATTTCATCCTTATATTATCTTATATTCAAAATATTGGTCATTTTTTCCACTTGATCATGAAACTGACCTTATATTATTGAAATCTTTTAAGTAATTTCATGTGTATCCCTCCCCTCACTTATAAAAGGGAACCTCTTCTCCTCATTTATTAACATTTTTTAAGCCTTCTAGCTTAGTCAATCCATTCATATAAACCTTATCAGATTCCTTCGATTTTTCCTTGATCCCCCAGTCTTCATCTAAAACCAACCTTTCATGGCTTAAGGTGTAAGACAAAAGAAGTCTCTCAAAGAAGAGGTATAAATCTTAAGTGATCTCTTCCAATTTTATTTCTAATTCCATATACTATAAACCAATTTTAACCATAATAACATTATGAATTTAGTATCATAAATATACTGATATTTTATTATTATGATGGAACAACCATTTTTCACCACCTTTCCATCTAATGGGAAATGAAAGTTTCGCTCATGCGTATGTGTGGATTAGCACCTCCACATAGCGATATGATTCATTTTCCATCATCAATTAAAATTTATGGATGTAATGATAGATTTAATAAATATATATGATATTTATGATATAATTATTATTCTTTATAATAAAATATTATTTATCTTTCTTTCCTTCTTTTTATTAAAAAAATGATAACAGTGGTCATGCGTACGTACGGACTACTATCTTCATGACCAGTGTAATTAATTTTTCTATATGTAGATTTTATGAGAAATTATAAATATGTATATAATGAATATATATGATATTTTTATCATGATTAAAATTCTGGAGATGTTGGAACCATGATCTAAGTACAAGGACTGGAACTTCTGAATCGAAACTTTCACAAAAAACAAAATAGTTAACACCCAAAAATAACGATTTTAGTAAAGAATTATTAATAAATGGTAGTTAAAATTTTATATATGAACCATATATGGTATTATAGGTATGAATATAATTTTTTTAATAAATATAATAAATTTTAATTTATTATATAGGAGGTTAGAATACTTATGAAGCAAGTCAGACTTGAGGTAAGGGTTTTACATCACAATAACATTTTTATTGGGATTGTTTATGCTTAAATTCATGATGATAATGTTATATAATATATCTCTCATAAATATTATTTATTTTATTCTCCTATGGTTATTTTTTTTAAATCACAATTTCTCATTTCATTTTCCTCTCCCTAAGTACTCAAAAGTCTGAAATAAGTTTTTTAAGGAAAAACAACCTTATTTTTCTCTTTGGTTGGGAATATTTTTATTTCATGTCCGTATTTTCTTTAGAAAAAATTCAATAATGTTTTTAATGTTCTAAAATTATTTATTAAAAACATTTTTACCCATTTTTTACTTTCTATAAAAAGGTTTAAAGGGAATTTTCTTATCTTTTTTAAAAATGAGGTACTTTTTACCAAAGGTGTGAATAGAAACTTTATTTTAACATATATCACATGAACAGATTTTCCCGCCATCATGAATACTCTTTAATTTAAAGATTACTTTACCATTTTTCATGGTTCTTTTTGAAAGAAAATTTTTTATTTCATATTTTTAAAATCTTTATATTTTAAATAAGTGATTTAAAAATGTAAAAGGGTATTTTCCTAAAGAAATGTCATGGTGATCTTTTAAAGGTATTTTAACATATAAAAACATATTTTGATGTTTATTATGATTTAATGGGAAAATGATCCAATGTTAATATCTTTATTCTTTCTCTGAAAGTTTATTTATTGTGATGATGAAATATTAATGAAACTTTTTTTCTTTTCCATGGATTAAGATATGACGAATTGATAAATGTTTTCATGATCTTATGGTATATATATAAATGGATTATGACTATGCGATGGGTGGGTCCATTATATCCCTCTAATTTATTGGTTAAATATTAATGTTTTAAGAGATAAAAGGGCACATGAAAGGTTATCTCAAGCACAAAATAGGGTATATGTGTGGTTAGACTAAGCCCAATAAGGGTACATAGGAGGTTATCCCAAGCCCAAAGAAAGTACATGGGTGGTTAGCCTAAGCCTAACATGTGAAGAATTTATTAATTGGTATCCTTGACATAATATTTTTATGTTTATGATTATATCGCACTTTATGCCACTCTTCTATGACATGATCTTATGCCAATGTTATTCTCTCATGGCTCATGTTCTTTGATTCTTTAATGATTCATGTATTATGAACTATCAATATTTATCCCATTACTTATGATTAT
Source organism: Viscum album (assembly GCA_963277665.1). Lineage (NCBI taxonomy): Eukaryota > Viridiplantae > Streptophyta > Magnoliopsida > Santalales > Viscaceae > Viscum > Viscum album. Next base: position 478,791,505 of record OY728133.1, on the reverse strand, counting down.
GATCTATGAATTTTTTGTTATGATTTTAAAATTTTAAGTTCATGTTATCATACCCTTAATCTTATATTATGCTTAAAATTTATCATTGATTGATATCTCACTTTTTTACCCTTACTAAGCATCTGATCTCACCTTTATTATGTTTTATCTTCCTCTAGATATGAAGAAATATTTTAATTATGTATTTCCTAAGAAGGGTTATATTTTTTAATTACTTAGTAGGAGATGTTGTGAGTATTTTATGTACAAGTTTTTTATGTATCCATGTTTCCAAAGACACTAAACCTTTATGGTTCTGGCATGGATTGTAATGATATATAATGAGTATTCATCTAATAATATGTAATAATTATGTATGTGATTTTTGGTCACCTCACCCTTGAAAGTATAAAAACTCATTAAAAATATAAAAACAAAAAAAAACCATAGAGTCCTTCGAATAATGTGACCAACCCCCCCCCCCCTCGTACTCTAGGAAAAAATCATCCTCCACTAGAACATCCCAAAAGCAGCCACCATCACCACAAAAGTTTTACATAAACATAATAAAATTATATATAAGGATCCAAACAAAAATCACCATATACAAATAAGTTTGGATTTAAGGTCTTGAATTTCTAATTCTATTCCCTTTTCATTTTCTAGGGGATCAGAGATACCATGAGGGAGTTCAGATGAGTTATGGAGGTTTGAAAGGATTTTTTTTCCTTTTTTTAGGATCATCGTACCATGATGGTGGGCATAGTTCTAGACATTTTGAATATTTCTTATAGTATTGAGTGTGGGGTGGTCCGTTTTTGCGTTGACTATTTGGAGTTAGGCCATAGTGTTGGTCATTTGGTGTTGGAGTGCACTACATCAAGTGAAACAGCTTGTCTTCCCACTTTACAAGGCGCTTTTCCTTTGGGTTTCTCCTATGAGAAATGGGGATGGTGAACATCTTAGGAAGACATTTTGAGGAAGTTATTCTAGGCATGGTACTCAGTGAGTCCCACTATCAGAAACGGATAGTGTGGAGCTCTTCATATCATAGTATTAATCATGATGGGGGTAAAACATCTTAGGTTACTACACCGCATCATGGTGAAGGATGTTGCAGTGGTAAAAATGGTTCAACATGGGTTTTAAAGGGGAATTATATCTAGGTTTAAGAACCTTAAAATCTAGATCGTGCTTTGACCAGAGGTGCCATGGGTTTTTTTTGAGTTCATTACGTTGTGGTGAAGCCTTTAGGGATCCCTCTATAAAGAGGGGGCCCAAGCATGTTTGGTTCAGATTTTTTTCTCCTTCTCTCGAAACCTACTTGAACCCTATGCCTCTTATCACCCACCAATCATTCCTTAAAGAGTCTAATCCCCTTGGATCAACTGGTCAAAGTATCATATCAATGTATCTTCCCTCTTCTCCCTCCATCCTCATTTCCCCTCTTCTTCTTATTTCCAAAAATATGTTTTAGTATGATTCCTCTAATGTTGGTTGAGGTTTTGAGATATTATTAATGGTAGTTTTCATGTTTAGGTTCTGGTGTCATTTCCTTCGGTTTTGGTAGAGTTTCCTTCAATGATGGTTGTTTCTCAATTGTCCATTCTTGCTAAGAGAATATTGAGTTTCTAATCGAGGTAGGGGATTTATTACTTATCCTTTATTTATGTGAAAGTTCGAATTAATCACATTTTAGATCCTTATCTAAATGGATACAATTGACCTTAACAAGATAATAATTCAAAAAATGAATCATATGTTGAATGATTTATCAATAATCGATAATTTAATAAGAGAAAATAATTATTGAATGCTTTTGTTTAATTTTTTCATTATAATTAATCACATGCCATGGAATAATGTTTCTATCATTAATTGAACTATAAATTGAATCACATGTCATAGCCTAAAGATTTAATCATCTTTAAATACATACATTAAAATAAAATTGATGTTATCACATGTTGGAGAGTTATCTAACTTTTGTCATATAATGAAAATTGTTTAAAATTTTGGTAATTAATGAATTAAAATGGGAATTTCCAATTTTTAAGATAATTTAGTATTTTGTGAGGGGAATTAAATAAATGTTTGCATTTTTTAAATGCAGGTGGATTGTGTTCTTAAATTTCCTATTGATGTTTTATAAGATAGTGTGATATATGTTTGGAAATGTTTTTTATGTTGTTTATTTAGAATGGTTAATTACTTAAAACTATAATAACATAAATACCAATGATGATAATTAATGGAAGAGGCACAAGAAGTTTGTTTAATGCTCATCTTGGATTTTATTATGTGAAATAATTCTTGTAAGCATGTTTATATTTAGCTATGATTAGTGAATCCCCTTATGTTTCCTTGTGCAGATAAATTATTCATAATGAATTGGTTAATTAAAGTTGGAATTAAAAGTGGTTATTTACTAAAGAATAAATGTTTATAGGTGAGAAAGCTTGTTATTTTTTACAAGAACCTGAAATGATTTAATTACTTGACCTTAGTTCCTTTACTTAGGTGCATAAAATACATTTAAAATGTATGTGTGCTCTTGGAATTTAGAGCCTTTTTTGATTTAATGATGACTTTTTTGTGGTTGGGAAACCTGACAAGAAATTGGATGAAGTCGTGAGGATATGTTGTTTGATGATTGATTTTATGATAAATGGGCTAGGAGCCTAGGATTTAGTGATGATGATATCTATAATAGTGGAAAATCTTTTAAGTTATGCATGATGGTGTGGGACACCAGGAAGACAGGATAATTTTAGAGTGGGGCTTTCTCATTGATATGTTTAATCTTACTTGATGCTTACTTAGTGTCCAAATCACTGGATGTCTTTTACTTGATCATTTTTTAACTATTTAACACAATTTGATATTATGCACTATAATTTAATCTTAAAGTGGTAGTTTATGCTATATTTTAGATTACCTAGATGATTATTAATTGATAATTTAATTAAGAAATGAATGGTGTAGTTTCATGTTGTTTCCCAATGATGATGACATACTTGAAAATATAAGTAATAGAATTAGTAGTGCCATCGGCACTTGTTTATAAAGATTAAATTGTTAATCCTAATAATTGAATAAGAAATAAAATTAATTAATGTTGATTAAATAATTAATAATGAACTTTATGCTTGTATGCTTGTTTGATATCTAGTCCTTAGCAATGGAAGTTTGGGGTCTTGTGTGATAATAGTGGTAGATTAGTCTAAGTATAAATAGTTTTCCTTAGTGTGGTTATGCATGATACTATTCTATATTTTCTGATTTCATGTTCCACACCACCCATGTGGGTAGGAAAACTGACACCCAAATATTTTGGGGGTGTTTTCTCTAATATCCAGGATAGTGAGGGAATGGATAGTTGACTTATCCCTCCCATGCTCTCCCTCTAGACATGGATGTGTAGGTATATCTCGGGATATAATTGATTAAGGTATAGGGTGTGTTTCTACCATTGTTGTGATGGTGCATGTCTTTACTATACATTTATGTGTGGGATCTAATATATTAAGGTATAGCACATACTTGTATCTGGGCATGGTGATTACGGTTTCCCATGGGTTTACATTCATGGGTTGTGATGGTTTGAGTTATAATTTATTTATGTAAGTTGTAGTGGCTTTCGGACATACACTTTCTTATAGATGGGATGATGTTAATGATGAGATGTTGGTCCATGAACAATATTGAGGTGGATAGGGATAAATCCTGACTCACATCAGGTATGACTTATTTATCAGAGGGATGAGCACAGGATATAGCCATAGGGGTGTGAGAGTGAAAAAATAGTGTAGTTTTTGAATCAGGGTGCCTATATATATATATATATCTGTGTGTGGGGGGGGGGGGGCGCTTTTGATATATAATGGTTTAATTTTATGTGTTTTTTGGTGAGAGAGACATGGTGAGAATGGGAAAGTAGTATTACATGTTTAGATGATGAGTTGGTTTCATTTGTTTATTCACTAGTTTTTAGCATGCTTCTTTCACATTTTTCACAAGAGGTTTCATAGAGGATCATACTGAGTATACATGTTATGCTCACCATATGTATATAGGAACTACTATCTAAGTCAGTAGGAGCATTTTGGTGATCGAGTTGGACATTAATATCTAAGAGGAGTTGTTAAGAAACTATCAGGAGTTACTGAAGTTCATGGTTTCTACTTATTCTTACTTGTCTGATAGTTTACCCAATATGCAATAATAAGTTTCTCTGAAATCATACATTGCATGCAAGACCGTGTTATACCAAAAAAATAATATAATGTTAATATTATTATTTTAAGTGGAAGATATCACCTAGATGTTGCATCAAAAAGAATATATAGAACTAAATATATTATGTTTAAACATGTTTGTTAAAAAAATTCACATTCATACAATAGATTTTATAGGATTAAAATAATAATAAATCCAATTTTAAGCATAAAAAGCTCTAATGTTTTTAAAAGCCAGTTTTACTACCTTTTGATGGAGAAACAATTTTAAATATAATTTTTGACACATTTATAATTTATTTATAAAAAAATTAAACCTTTTATTTTAAATCTAAACATAAAAATTTGTTTAGGGTAAATTTGTTTCATTTTTCTGAGAATTTTCATTTTTTGGTGAATAATGAATAATACAAAATATTAGTTCAAAACTTGTTTTTTATCTAATTTATTTATATAGTGAAATTATATTGGTTTTAAAGTATAATTAGTTCAATTATACATCAAAAAATTCAATTTAGGCCATTTGAATCAATTTCAAATTGAAATTAGATATAAAAACAATGTGAACTTTTGAACTTTTCACTTTAAAACCCTAATTTTTTATTGTGTTTGTGGGATTAATTTTAAATCTAATTTTTTTCCAATTATGTGAATTTAATTAGGTATAATGGATAACATATTGGGAATAAAAAGTTCCAAATTAGGTTCTAATGTCAATTTCATTTTTAGGTCTAAAAAAGTTACCATGGTAAAAAAATTATTTACAGCGATGTAGGTAAAAAATGAAACATGTTAAAGTTAAAAGGGTAAAGGCTTAAAATACCTAAAAACTAAAATATTTAAAGGTTATTTGAGGTGTGTATAGACCCTAACCATACAATACAACATTAATTGAAAGTATAATTCGTTAAAATTAATGCCACCTCAAATTTTTTATCTTTAAATATAAAATAATCAATAATTTAATAACTTAAACTCACCTCCCATCATGTATAAATACCACCCCTTACCACACTATTTTAGACCCAAAAAACCTTTAAGATCCTCAAATATCTACCAAAACCACTCTTTATAACTCTACCCATGTACAATTACTTTTGTTCTCACTAAAAGACCAAATCCAAGGTCCTAAAGGTTCTCTCAAGGTGGTGATATACAAGAGCTAATTTTTCCAAAATACCTCTCTTAATTTATTTTCTTTTTCTCTTTTCTCCTCACATCCTTCATCCATAAATGCATGATAACTCCAGAATCATGTATATACTAGATTTTTATTTTTCTAATGGAATATCTGATATCCATTTCATTTCTCATCCCCTCTTATTCAAAAAAAAATCAAGTTATGCCGGTTAATTTCCTCTGTGAATAATGTTCTTGTTCTTTTTCCATTACCGCCTCTATGGATGATCTTAAAACTATTTTTACGGTTAAATAATACAATAATATATATATTATAACATATTTCATATTCTATAAATGTTATATTAAACATTCATTCATTATTTCCATATTATGGATATATGATAACTTCATTTGTGGACGTGTGGACTACCGCCTCATCAAAGCGATGTGATTCGTTCACACATCACATGGAATGTATTAAGGATCATTTTATTAAAAATATATGATATAAATTACATATTAATTCTACTATAATTATTTTATATATATATTTATTTATTTACATACATTTCATTACTTTTATTCTTTCAATACAACATGAAAACGAAAATAGCATTCATGAGTACGTATGGCTTACCATCTCCATGAACGGTGTTTTGAATTTATTTTTAAATATTACTATAAATAATTATATATTAAATATATAATATATTTATATCATGTTCCATGTTATATAAATAATTAAATCTTGAGAATCAAGAATAATAAGTCAAAACATGTATGATTAATAAAGAAAATATCACCTGAAACATAACTTAAACATGGAGTTAATAATAAATGAGTAATATAATTTCTTAATTAAATCATATATAGTATTATAAATATGAATATGATTCTATGATAGATTAATAATAAACTTATACTTATTATACAATAGGTTTTTATGAGTATGAATAGATTCAAGATATAAGGTAAGGGAATTTCTTAACCCAATTTTCATTCTTTTGGTTAAACTTCTACTTCTTGATTATGTCATGCTAATTTTATGTGTGAAATTAATTCTGAATATATTATTTTTTATTTAAACTTGTTTTATGTGGATACACATATTTATTTCATTTGATTAATTTCCACATCCATTTTATGATATTTATAATGGATTTCGTCTCAATCTCCTTTCATTGAGGCATATCTTGATGTCATGAACCTTTACTATTTTATAAGGTGTATTTACATCTACTATGAAATTTTATATCCATGTTTTATCTATAATCATCTTATTTAATGTTATGGTAAGTGTATTATTTGATGTATATTATGATTTAAATGTTTAAAGTGGTATGGGACACCTTAAATGTTTAAAGATTTTATTATCAAATCATTTTATCCATGTTAAAAATTATTGATATTATTTTACATATTGTTTTTTAGAAAAGTGAGATTAGGAGATATTTTTATAAAAAATAAAGGTTACAAGAGTATAAAGGATGTAATTTTACATTTGTCTCGTTGAAATATGGGGATCATGTCACAAGGAAGAGTGTTAGAGCAGGTGCACACCTCTTCGGTCACTCTTTTATTTGAAAGACCATCTACAAGATGATTGGCTTCACAAAATATATGTGTGATTATGTAGTTCATAGAAGAAATATTTTAAAGACAATTAGACCATTTTTTTTTGTCAGCTTCCATGAGAGGTGAATATTTCCCATCCTAATAGCTTGAAAAATGGTATTGGAGTCACACTCGAACCATATGTTGTTCCAATTTATTTGACTTGCAAGGAAGACTGCTCTAATAAGGCCAATCATTTTCACTTTGAGGGTAGTGACATGTCCATAAGGACCATAAAGTTATTCCACAATGTCACCATTGTGATCTATAAAAATAACCCCATATCTTGATGGCCCCAAATTACCCCTTAAAGCCCTTTATGCATTGCACTTTAACTATCCAAAAAAGGGGGGAATCCAAAATACCTCGAGTATGCAAAGAGGTTGAGGGAAGTTACCCAAAATATTCAGCCACCATATAATAGTTAGGTCCCACACTGAGTTTCTGCAACTTTCATCATACAGCGTGTTGACATTTTGCACTGAAACTATTATTTCATAAAGGGTAGTACGAGCATTGAATTGCATTTGTCCGTGTATGGACTTGTTTTTGGTTCTCTATATTATGTGAACCAGCTCCGTACAGGCCACCCTGAAGAGTACTATAATTTTTATAGACAATTGAATTCTGAGAAGAGCAAGAAAAAAAATCCTGGAAAGATTTAGCATGTGGTGGATGAATCTCAAAAATATCAAAGATAGTTTTCCATAATGAAGAGTTATATTGGAATCACAAGAAGAGATGATCAACATCCACTCAGTATTGATTACAGAGGGAACATTTTGAATAAAAATAAATACAGGCACACTGAAGCTTGTCATCAATTGGAACCTTATTGAGAGAAAGTTTCCATTTATGACTGGCTTGAATAAATTGATTGTAAAATTTCTTAGAATTGATCAGACCATTCGAAGATGGTTCCCATATAAGCATATCCTCATAGTTTAAAAAATCATTGTTGTAAAATTAAAAAAGGAATCACTTTAAGTGTTTTATAGTGAATATTTTGAAAAATGAAAAAATGAATGTTTTATTTTTAAATTACTCTACGACAATGAATTTTCTAACATTGTGACTATTATTTTTTTAAAGGATTATAAAGTACATTTTATGTCTATTTTTTTAGTTTCATTCAAAAAAATTCAAAAGGAATCTCTCTAAGTGTTTTATAATGATTGTTTTGAAAAATTAAAAAAGGAATGTTTCATTTTTAACATACTCGACGACCATGAATTTTCCACCATCATGAATATTATTTAATTTATATATTCCTTTGCAAGATTACATGTTTTCTTAAATTAAAAACTCTCTTTCATTATTTTTTGGTTTTTGGTATTAAAAATGGTTTCTTAAAAGAAAATGGTATTCATATATGAAATTATTTTTCAATAGGATTAAAATATTTTTTAAAAGGTTTTTATGATGAAAATTTTTAATACATAAAAAGTTTCTTGAGCATTATATGAAACGGGTGAGCCCGATATAGCTTATACTAAGGGTTGAACCCCATTATAGCTCACGAATGAGCCTGATACAACTTATACGAAGGGTTGATCCCCATTATAGCTCATGAGTGAGCCCGATATAGCTTATACAAAGGGATGATCCCCATTATAGCTCATGGGTGAGCCCGATATAGCTTATAAGAAGGTTAATACCTATTAAATATCTCCAATTCATTGGGTAATAATAATATTTGGAAGTCAGTCATATGGTTATTCAAATTGAAATGGTTTTGAAAGGTTTTTATGTATATAATGATCTAAGACACCTAAATAAGTTTTAATTTATTTCTATTGGTTTTAATGATTTTCTTTGAGAAAAATATGTGTGTGTTGTTCATGAAAAAAAATTAATTTCATTAATTAAATAGATTTTCATGTTTTTCACTAGACTAATGGTTTTCTTTCTTTTTATGTCCCTTACTGAGATTTTCTGTTCATCCCAAATTTTAAAATGTTTTTCACAGGGTTAAAGGATGAGTAGGGACAAGGATGAGGATAATATGGGAATTTAGATGTTATAAAGAAACCGTGTTTTATTTTAGAATTTTTTATTTGGTGAAAAAAATGGATAGTGAGTATAAGTATCCACTTGTAATGTATCATTTTACTTTGTAATATTTTGTCCTAATTCTCTAAAACTCTAAACTAAAAAGATCCTCAAATGTGAATTCTAGTTCAAAAAACACTAGAATATGTAATGTTTAAGGTCAGTGCCTTACATGGTAATTTCAGTTTTCCTTTCAGTTTATGTATGATATTAAATGTATTGGGATTTGTTCTTGTTTATACATAGTGTGGGTGGAAATTTTAACTTTTTTATCTCTTAGTCCTTAAAATTATAAAAGGGAATGCTTCTTATGTGTGTGACCGGTATACCCTCAGTGTTAATCATCAATTTGTGGCCTATTAAAGGCAGAATTTGGGAACCATTGTATCTCTTTCTACCTCGTATACCTGAGAGGGGTATCTTTGGAGGGAGGGAGTCATGGAATTGAAATATGAAAACCCAAAAAAACAAAAAACACCACACTATAAGATAATCCATCATAGTATTCATTGGTATCTTAGAGCTCCCACCAACATCCTTTATCTTAGCATCAAAATGGAATCCCAACATCAAATTGAAATCTCACCATAGTAGTTGCATTAAATTATACTTATAATAACCAAAACCCCAACAACTAGCATTGGAAAACTCCTAAAAGCCATAAACATCCCTTAGTTAAAACGACACCCCGTGAATCAAATTCCTATAACCATTTGGAAAACTCATTGTACAAAGTCTCTTCCACTCAATTCCTTTTCCCTTCACTAAATATGGAACAGGGGGCCCTTTTTATCCCTTACTTTCCTTCCAATTATCAAAAATACAACCCAAGCACATCCAAAAACCTTCATTTTCTTACTCTTTCACCTCATAACTTTACAAAACACTTTCACTTCAAAAAAACTAAATCTCATAGTCCTTTTTTGGCATTCATAAACTCCAACTGCCATCAAAAATTTTAATCATCTCAACCCTAAACAAAAATCAAAAAATATGCCCTCAATTTTATGACCCTCATATCCCTTTTTAAATTAAAAATTTATGTAAATCCAAAAACACATGGTGTTACATGAACAATTCATATTTATTAATTTATTTAATTCATAAATATTTAATAAACATTTTATAAACATTTTATATTTTAAATAATATTTATAAGTCTTTCAAAAACTAAATATATACATTTCATATTGATAATATTTTATAATTTATAAACAAATTCTAAATTATAATTTATTTTTTAAATTCATATCAAAATATGTTTGTATCTATATTGTATTGTATGATATACATAAAGGAATCAAGTATTCCATGAAAGTGTGATAATGGGTAAATTTCAAATTTTTACATCGAATCTATCCCAAGATAGTTGATTTAGCATGAAAGTACCTAATTCATGTCAAGGATCATGTGAAATTAAATTTAATTATGAAGAAAATTAAACTGGTGCCTTGGTGGAACAGCACGATACCAGTGTACTTCACTCGTCTTTGGTTCGTCAAATCTCAAAAGGCACCAAATGAGGCACCCTCTAGGTCATCCAAAAATGTATCACAACTCTTGGATTGTTGTTCTTAAATTCCCAAGAAGGAAAAATTGATCTGATCATGTTCTTATTTAAATTTATCTCTCTAAAACTTCATATAGAAAGATAGACCACTATAAATTCATGAAAATGGGTTGGGGTACTGTTCATGGCTCAAAATGAGCTTAAATAACTTGGTTTATGTAGCATATCACCCCTCCTCATTGGTGATATCATATCTCAATACATGTTCCATCTCATGGAGGAGCCTGAAGTATTCTCAAGTGAGGTTATATCTCAGAGTACCTTTGTTATCATTCTTTAATTCATACTTGAATTCCATGTTACCATTCATACTACACACAATAGAATGACCATGTTCTCATTCTTCAATTCATGCTTGAATGACCATGTTCCCATTCATAAACACAAATTATAATGACCATGTTACCATTCTTTACGTCATACTTGAATGACCATGTTCCCATTTATAAACACACAATTAATTCAATAATTAATTATTTACATAAATTCCTTTATTAATTCAATAATTAGATTATCACATAATTACACTTCATTAATTAACCAATTAATTAATTCATCAAACCCATTAATTAATTTAACAACTAATTAATCAAGATTCACAACTCAAATCCCAAAATTAATCCCATAATTAATTATCTCACTCTCAATCTCAATTCTTCATAATTAATTCCACAATTAATTATCTCAATCTATAATATCAATATCACATAATTAATCCCACAATTAATTATCTCAATTCAACCAATTCTATATCTCATAATTAATTCCCTAATTTATTATCTAAACCATAGTCCCTAAATATCATAATTAATCCCCCAATTAATTATCTAATTGGACAGCCCCTAAACCTCATAATTAATTCTCTAATTAATTAATTCTTTCCACAATACTTAAATTAATAAATTTTCCACATTAATTAACCCTATTCAGGAATTCAAATTGATAAACAGTGTTATTAATTCTAGAAGTTTCATACACATATCAAAATCATGATGATGGGAATTTAATATTAGACCACCTACCTCAAATTTTCAAATAATGATCGCCCAACGGAAATCCCCAAAAATTGAGCAGCACAACGACATAGATCTAAATCCAAATCTCAAAACCCTAAACCAAGATTAAATAAAACAAGATCTCTTAATTATAAATCTATATCTAAAATACTATATCTAGATTCAAATAATCTAGATCTAGATATAGAAAAATAAAAGATTACTTCCCACCAAAAGAACAAGAGGAGGAAGGAGGATGAACATGAAAGAAATGGGATTGGATCCACTTACTGGAAGAGGAGAAGATCTTCGATCCATGCTTCAAATCGTGAAGAATAGAGTTTGGGAAGGGTTGTAATTCGTCTGGAGAGCACTAAAATAGTTAAAGACCTCCTATGGTCAAATTAGGGTCAAGATGGGTGAGTTTCGAGGGCTCGTGGAATTTTCAAAATAATTTTCGGGCTTAATTAACTTCCGCACATAGTTTACTGGGAAAGGGTGTACAAGTTTCCCTAATTGTGCGCCAACTATGAGACTATTATTTTAGGGGTGCATGTTTACTCCTAAGAGGGTGCACGGTTTGTAAAACCGTGCACCAACTGTGCAATTCAACATTGTCTAGGGTTGCACGGTTTACTGGGTTAGGGCGCACAGTTTTCCCTAACTATGCGCCAACCGTGCACAGCCCCTTTTTCTTTCATTTTTCTAAAAATTCCACCCAAAAACACCCCAAGTTATAACCAAATAAAAAATTATTCAAATAAGGAAAAAAGAGTACCTGAAAACAATCCTGAGTCAACTCTAGAAAAGGTCAGGATCTTATAATCTCCCCACCTTATAACAGTTTATCCTCGAGCTGCACTCCCAATCTTCCATAAGATTCTGACCCAAAAAAATTGGTCCACTAAGCCTACATATCTACTTCCATTTCCCATGTATCCTCCTGTACATACCAATGTTTCCACAATACTTGAACTATCAGCACGGTCTTTCCCTACAACACTTTCTCACTACAATACAACACACGTATCAGATTCTCCTAAAAGGACACATCTATCTCAAGATCAACATCATCCACATCGATCACATGAGAAGGTTTAGAGTGATATCATTATGGTTGTGACACATGGAAAATTCCATGCACAACACTAAATTTATATGGAAGAGCCAATCGGTATGCCACTGGCCCAATTCTCTCTGCTACCTCAAATGATCCAATGAACCTAGGCACCAAGTTTCCCTACTTCTATATCCTATGGTGACCCAACCTAGGTGAATCATGAATGAATACATGATCACCCTCTGTAAACTCTAGGGGTCATCTCCATCTGTCAACATATGAATTCTTCCTACTTTGAGCCATAGCCATATGTTTCCTAATCAACTGAACCTACTCTGGCGTCTCCTATATGAGACTCAGTCCCAACAACTCTGACTCACCCACCTCCATCCAACATTGCAGTTATCTTCATGGTCTACCATAAATAGCCTCGTATATTTCCATATATATAGTTTCATAATAACTATTATTATATGTAAACTCCACTAAATACAAGTTCTTTTCCTAAGACCCGTCGAAGTCAAGGACACACGCCCGCAGCATATCCTCAAGCACCTGTATAGTACGCTTCAAATTCTCATCTTTCTATGAGTGGAAAGCGGTACTCAATAATACTTATGTACCAAGAACTTTTTGTAAGACCGTCCAGAAGTGTGAAGTGAAACGTGATTCATGATCTAAAATAGCAGTCTGCTTCACCCCTTGCAGACAGACTATCTCCCAAAAACAAAAATCTCTCAGTTTCTCCACTGAGAAAGTATCTCGTATAGGTAAGAAATGCACTACTTTCATCATTTGATCCACAATAACCCAGATAGAATCATTATTTCTTGGGATATTTGGGATACCCACCACAAATTTCATTGTCATGTCATCCCATTTCCATTCTGAAATGGGAAACAATTATAGCAAACCTCCAAGTCGTTGATGCTCTGCCTTCACCTATTGACAAGTGTATCATCTTACCATGAACCATGTTTTCTCCTTATTCATGCCTGGCTACCAAAACTATCATCCTAGTTCATGGTACATTTTGGTCACACCTGTATGTAATTCCCACTTCAAGGCATGAAATTCTCTCATCAACTCCTCTCGCATGCTCATAGGCACAACAACCTGATTCCTGGCGTAGATGATATCATCCTCATTTATGCTCTATTATGAAGGTGACTCCCCACCTTCAAGGATTTCCCTCAAGGTCAAACATTTTGGATCCTCATACTACCTATCTCGGATCTTTTTCAAAAATGTAGACTCCACTTAAATTGATACTAGAGTCATTTGGTCCTGACTCTATTAAACCACCGCATGCATCTCATCCAGCAAGGTCGTCATCTTCCACTCAGCACTAGACTCCTAAACTGCCTAAGTCTGAGTCTTCCTGCTCAAAGAATCATAAACACTATTTTCTTTCATAGACATATATGATAGATCAAAATAAAATGACTGCATATACTTGACCCATCTCTGCTGTTGGAGATTCAAATCTCACTGTGAGAATAAATACTTTAAGATATTTTAATCTGTAAACGCTGTAAACATTTCACACAATAGAAAATTATTCCAACACTTCAAAGTATAAACAATTTTCGCTAGCTTTAGGTCATGCGTATGGTAGTTCCATTCATGTGGAATTAACTTTTGAGGCTCATACACTACAAATCGGTCTCCTTGCATCAAAACAGCTCCAAGACCTATTCTAGAAGCATCACAATACACTGTGTACTCCTCACCTATATCAAGTAGGATCAAAATTGGTGTTGATTTCAACCACTTAGTTAACTCCTGGAAGGCCTTCTCAAAATCTTCTAACCAATCAAACTTTATCCCATTTTTGTTCAAGCCCGAAGTAGCGCTTCTAAATGGGAAAAGTCTTGGATGAATCTTCGATAATATTCAGCTAACCCCAAATAGCTACGAATATCAAAAACATTCTTGGGTTTCTCCCAATAAACCACTGCCTGAACCTTCTCTAAATCCACTAACACACCATCCTCTAAGATGATGTGTACCAAGAAATGTACCTGATCGATCCAAAATCGACACTTAGATAGCTTTCTGTATAGTTGATTCTTTCTTTGTGTAATCAAGAAGATGTTAAGATGTTGGGCATGATCTTCATGAGTCTTAGAGTACACCAAGATTTCATCCATGAACACCACCACAAAATGATCTAGGTACAGATAAAAGATTATGTTCATTAAGTCCATAAACACTTTTGGTGTGTTCATTAACCCAAACGGAATTAATATGAACTCATATAGGTCATAACTAATTTTGAAATAAGTCCTCAGTATATCAGAAGTCTGAACTCTCAGTTGATGATACCCTGATCTCGAGTTGATCTTCAAGAATACACAAGCTCCTCTCAACTAGTCAAATATATTGTTGGTTCACGTAAGAGGATACTAGTTCTTTATAGTCATCTTGTTCAACTTTCGATAATCGACACACAAGCGCAAACTCTCATCATCCTTATTTGCAAAAAAACACAGGTGATCCCCAAGGAAACATAACCGGATAGATAAATCCCTTATCTTCTAACTCCTATAGCTGAGTCTTGAGATCTTTAATCTCCTTAGGTGTCATTATGTATGGTGGAATAGATACTTTATCATCCCCAGGCATGATCTCAATAGTGAATTCCACATCTATCTCAGGTGGCAGCCCTAAGAAGTCTTCAGGAAAAACATCTTAAAATAGTTACACCACTGATGGAAAGATATCATGATTTATGCCTCCATCATCCAAAAATAAACTAGAAACCTCGGTTATGAGGTCTCCCAATTGCTTAGTAATTGGACCTACTTGTCCTGATTGGATATCCCACTCCCCATGGTGAATATAATGGTCACCCTTAGGAGATGTAAAAGTAACTCTCCTCTAGTAACAATATATGTGGGCTTAGTATGCGACTAGCCAGTCCATACTCAAAATTAGGTCAAAGCCTATCATGTAAAGTATATAGAGATCCCACAGAAAATAATACTCCATGGCTTCAAGAGAACATACCTTGCACAGACAGATGTCTCTAGACTGTACTCCCAACGATGTATCTATAGTTATAACCCCTCTCAAAAACTCCACTGCTAGGATCAAACCATTAACATGTTTTGCAAATATAAAGGAATTAGAGGCACTAGTATCAAATAATTCACTAGCTATTGTAGCAGCTACAAGAATAGTATCTCTCACTATTGATGGTCCAGCCTTATTGTCCATAAGTGTAGGCTGCACTGCATGTAGTTGTCCCACCCCTATTCCATGTGACGCAATATGACTCCTCTGAGTTGCACCACTCTGCTGTTATGGCCGTTCTTTCCCGGAAAAACCATGACCACCATATCTACCGCCTCTTCCAGTAGAACTCCAACTTCCAGTCTGGTAAGGTGTAGAAGATCCCTTTCCCACACTCTGATACTGTCTAGATACACCCTCCCTGGCTGTATATCGCTGTGTCCTGCAGAAATTTTGTAGATACCCCATATTTCCACAAGACCCGCACTCTACTGGTTATCGGGGGTAGTTTCTACGATAATGTCCCATCCTAACACACTAATGAAAGATCACTCTAGTAAGTTCGTGTGCAATCGACCCTCCTATCTGGCCACTCTTCTTTCCACTACCCTGGATAAATTTCTCATAATGAAGCTTCCTTTTCTCGAAAGTCACACCTCCTGATCATCCAATAGAAACTACCTGTCTAGCACTGGAATCTTCCTTTAGGTTCCCCTCAACTATGAGAGCCTGATCCACCACATATATAAACTTCTTTAACCTAAATAGGTTAAATTGGGAGTTACTCTCTCACTTAAGTCCATCCTTAAAGCATCTTTCCATAGCTATATCATCTCCTACCAATGTTGTGGTGAAGCACTATAGGTATGTAAAGCGTCTAGCATAGTCCATCACAGACATGATCACCTGTGTTAGTTTTATGAACTCTGCTGCCTTCTTCTAACTCATCATATCTGGATAGAATTACTCCAAGAACCTCTCTAAGAAGTCCTTCCATAACATATCGTCTGTCTATCTAGTCCGGCCTGAATGTCCCACCAGTGCTTCATTGATCCTCGTAGCTTATAAGCATCCAACTTGACCCACCTCTCAGTAAGAGTCTCCAAATGGTCAATATTGTCTCAATGGACTCAACCCAGAACTCAGCTCCCTATGTTCAACCCTTTCTAATAAAATTCATGGGATGTTGTAACTAAAACTCCCTCGTCGGTTCATACATGCTCTTCTCAACCAGCCATGGGTCTCTTCCCATCAATTGCATGCACTAAGAAAATTTCGATTAGAATGTCTCCCCTTCTTCCTCACCTAGCACTATTGGTGACTTAGGTTCCACTACTGGAGGATCATCCCTATCCATGTCCTCTGGTCATCCTCTCAAAAAACTTCATCGTGGAAGCATACTCTCTATAATTACAAACATGCACCTTAGGACACAGATCCCAAAATCAATATGTTTACATAATAGGGAAACACAACAATCCACGACAATAATTTCCCCAAACCCTCACCACACGGTCAAAATTGAGGCGCTATCACTACCTTTAACCATCCTATACCTAGGTCCTAGTTAAAAAAGGGTAAACACATTCTCATTATTCAATTTTCTCATTCAAACGCCCATTTATCCACATCTTGCATCATTTTTTTCAATTTCTCAAATAAGGAAAAATAGTTCAAGTTCAAAAACTTACCCATAACCTGTTTTCTCATGAATTCCTAGAATGATGCATGTCACAATATACCTGAGTTCCTAGAATGATGCATGCAGACTCAACTCTCATATTGTTTAGGACCACTAGTCAATTCTCAGAAAATATCAAAACAATTTTCACATCAAACAACAAGTGCATCACCCAAGGTGAAATAATATTCAACTATAACAGTAAACAACAATAATAGCAATCCCACCCAGGGTACTTGGGTTTTTCCTTGTACATGGGTTTACAAATCCCATGCATGAGATCATTACCAAGGTTTGACTCAATCTAGTCTCATTTTTACCTATCTCCAAATTGAAAGATAAAAAAATAAAGATAAAACTCCTTTGATACCACTTTGTAACGTCCCAACCCAGGTTCCACACACCAGTTCCCCAAGCTGGTTAGTCACATGACCTCAAGCGTGCATCCTCGTATTCCAGATGTTTTTGACTAGTAGTGAGGGTCTGATAAGTTGATCATGGGGAGAATATACCCTCTTTTATAAAATTAATACACTATCAGAAATAATAAAAAATAGAGGAATCATATATAACCATAAACAATACCAATATCTCAAGATAATCAAATCAAGAAATACAACATCCAACTAAAGCAGAAAACATGTCATGTTAATGTAAGTCTCACGTGCCTAAAATGAAAACTAAAATAAGGACATCGAAGACTCCCAAGTGGGTCCCGAACTATGTATGGTTCCCTCATCCAAGATTCATCCCCAAATCAGCCATCTAACTTAGGGCCTTTTCCCTTAATCTGTCCTATAACAATAAAGTCTATCCAGGTACTGAATAGGTATCCCTAGTAGGATGTGAGTACAACTCAGTAGGCCACCACCAACAGTTTCTAAAAAAATATCCAGTAAGATAATATTGTATACAGTTCTATAAAAAAATAAGTACAATGCATAAATAAAAAGTTATCACATTATCATTTATTCTTTACTTAACCACATTAACTCTATGGTTCTCGAGGACACTCATACCACATTCCAGATTTGGCTCATGTTAGAGCCTGAAGTGTTCTTAGGTAATATCATATCTTAATACCTTCTTTGGATCATGTTGGAGACTAAAGTATTCAAAGGTGACATCATATCTCAATACTTGCTTCGTCTCATGTCAGAGCCCAAAGTATTCTCAAGGGAGGTCATATCTCGTAGTACCTTTGTTATTGTTATTTAATACATAATTGAATTCCATGTTACCATTCATACTACACACAATAGAATGACCATGTTCTCATTCTTCAATTCATACTTGAATGACCATGTTCTCATTCTTCAATTCATACTTGAATAACCATGTTCTTATTCATAAACACACATTATAATGACCATGCTCTCATTCTTTACTTCATACTTGAATGACCATGTTCTCATTCATAAACACACATTAGAATGACCATGTGAACATTATTTACTTCATACTTGAATGACCATGTTACCATTCATAAACACGTAATTAATTCAAAAATTAATTATTCACATAAATTCCTTTACTAATTCAATAATTAGCTTATCACATAATTACCCATAATTAATTCATCAATTAATTAATTCATCAAACCCATTAATTAATTTAACAACCAATTAATCAAGATTCAAAACTCAAATCCCATAATTAATCCAACAATTAATTATCTCATTCTCAATATCAATTCTTCATAATTAATTCCACAATTAATTATCTCAATATATAATATCAATATCACATAATTAATCCCATAATTAATTATCTCAATTAAACTAATTCGGTATCTCATAAGTAATTCCCCAATTAATTATCTAAATCATGATCCTGAAATCTCATAATTAATTCCCCCAATTAATTATATAATTGGACATCCCCTAAACCTCATAATTAATTCTCCAATTAATTATTTATTTCCACAATACTTCAATTAATTAATTGGACACATTAATTAACCTAATTTGTAAATTTAAATTTCTAAAGAATGCTAGAAATTCTATAATTTTCATATATGTATCAAAATCATGACTATGGTAATTGAATATTAGACCAACTACCTCAAATCATCAAAGAATAATCACCCAAGAAAAATACCCAAAAATTGAGCAGCATAACAATGTATAACTAGATCTAAATCTCAAAACCCTAAACCAAGATTAAAGAAAACAAGATCTCTTAATTCTAAATCTAGATCCACAAGCCTAGATCTAGATTCACCAAATCAAGATTTAGATCTAGAAAAACATAAGATTACTTCCCACTAAAAGAAAAAGAGAATGAGGGAGGATAAACAGAAAAGTAATAGCATTGGATCCACCTACTGGGAGAGGATAAGATCTTAGATTCAGGATTCAAATCGCAAAGAATAGAGTTTGGTAAGGATTGGAATTCGTCTGGAGAGATCCAAAATTTCCTAGGGTCAAATGGGGGTTAAGATGGGTGAGTTTTGAGGACTTGAAGAATTTTTAAAATAATTTTTGTGCTTAATTAATTCTCATGCATGGTTTTCTGGGTAGGGACACATAGTTTTCTTTAACTGTACAATTCCCCATTGTCTAGGGTTGCACAGTTTGTTGGATTGGGGTGCACGGGTTACCCTAACCGTGCGTCAACCATGCACAACCCATTTTTCTTTAATTTTTCTCAAAATTCCACCCAAACGCACCACAAGTTATAACCCAATAAAAATTACTCTAATAAGGACAAAAGAGTACCTAAAAACAAGCCTGGGTCAACTCCAAAAAGGTTGGGATTTTACAAGATTCAAATCATCTAATAAAATGTCATCATAGTTTCATTTTATTAACCAATAAACTTAAATGATGTATATTCCTATTAAATTCATCCTTGAAAAAGCTATAGGTGATTATAAAACATTTTTTTAAAACAATCAATCAATTATGGAAACAAGTTTTTAAAATAATCAAGCAATTATAGAATTTAAATTAAAGGGTTAGGCATAGGAAACCTACCTCAACCTCAAGGCGCAATACTTTTGAAGATGAAAACTCGAATCTTTCTATTTTTCCGCTTGCACACATATGAACCTTCACATATAGAACACCTAGACCCTATGTACATATTCTTATGGACAAATATACATAAGGGGGTCCTTAGACATATGTTTATACTTGTATATATCCCTTTACACTTACACACATATGCATTTTTCATATCTATATATAAGCACACATAGACCCAATATATATATTCATACTATCATGAGTGAATATATATAAAGGGGGAAATTATATATGTATATGTCTGCCTATGCATACATATGCAATTCGCCTTCAACAATGACAGCTCAAATCCACCTCAACAAGATCCAAAACGCACTACAAAAATATATGGAACCCAAAAATCAAAAAATCCATAATTAAAATTAGGCCAAATGATAAAAATGGAAGAAACCTTACCTAAATCCTATGTTGAACTCACTGCCTTCGAAGGTGGTGGATAGAACCAAACACCTCATAAGAAACCACCTATCAAGAAATCATGGTAAAATAAGTGAAATATAATGAATTCTTATATATATGTGATCAGTGTGTCAACTATACATGATAAATGATACTTGAATCCATAGCGAACAATGAAAAAAGAATATTTAGATTGATATGTACATCCCATTAATAAATAAAATGATCATTCATAAAGTCTTTTTGTTCAAATGATATACAATGTCATTCAATACATATACCGTAAAGTGGTATCATGAATCACCAGATAACATAAAACCCAACATGATGGAATTTACTACACCATGCCTTATACAATAGTGCATATTTACAATAATCTACCACTTTCACATATGCATCATATGTTTTATTCAAATCATTGAAAATCATTTTTAAATGATTCTAACTCTTTTGAATATGATTTTCATATAAACACCCTCAAACATTATGAGAAAACAATGTACCAAAATTTATCCTAATTCTATTTTGTGTTGTATAACACTACATGCATTTTTAGAATTTAAAAAAAAATTATAATTTCCCAATCAATAATTGTATGAAAAGGGTATCCAATAGAAAAAAAATCATTTCTACTCAAGCTATAAAGGGTTATATAGTGATCAAAAATAAACAAACTCATATCTTCAAATGAAAGTTCCCACCATGAGATATATCTATATACAACATTTGAATTATTTTATAATATATATTTTTAAGGAATTGAGTAAAAATAGACATAAAAATGTTAATTTATTATATAACATCTCATATGTTCTCAATTCTCCAAAATAGACTGATCAATTTGAATAAACAAGACACGTGTCATTAATCTAAGTAGATCAGTACGTCACATGTTACTAAACTAAGATGTGTTCAGTACATTAGTGAGACAAATGTTCATTATCTTAGATGAGATAGTATTTTCCAAATGTGTGTTCAGTCCAGTGGGGATAAGGTGTATGATAGCTTGAAGTAGATAATTTTTTATATAAAAAAAGGTGAAAGAGAAAAAAAAATATAGAATCACAAAGGATATTGGTGTTATAGGTGAATGTTTTGATCAAAATAAATCTATAGATTTTGATGTTCAAGTTTGTGAATATGAGATTAAATTTACTAGTGATTTATCATCTTAAAAGTCTTGATCTCTCGTGATTTCAGGGGGGAAATGTAAATCTGTTTCAACCAAAAAAACATATGATAATTCATAATATTCTCACATATGGAAGGATAAAAATTTTGAGAAATTTTCTATACCGATCTGAGATATTTAGAGAAATAGAAAAAAATAATTTTTTGTGGAAAAATATTAACACCGACCTAATAATGAGCATAAAGATAATTCCATAAAGAAAAAAATACCAAAGAATAAGGTTTTAGGGATACTATTGGTGTTGTGGTGTACATGTCCATAGAGCATACAATTTTTGGTATAATATGTCTCTTACTAGTCTAATGAAATATAATAGTGTAAGGGGATGACATTAATAATAGAAAGTGAAGAACTATTTTAGGTATCAACTACATGAAAGGAATATTAAGATGAAAAATATTTTTGAATGCCTACAAGAAAACTATGGATGATGTGGTGGGGCAGGAAATATTTTAAATGATTGTATTGAATTTATCCTATCACAATACAATCATAATCAGAAAGTGGGTATAGGGGGTGACTTTAAGAAAACTAAAGTGATAAGAAATAAGGAAATAATATCCATATATCTTGTGAATATTAAGAGTGGTAATGAAGAAATAAATGGAGTAGTTTGAAAAAAAAATTTATTTATGTATGAAGATATTTTGAGTATTTAAAGAATACATTGAAAATTATGGGGAGAAGAGTAAGATCTTGATCTTTCAAGTTTGAAGAAGCTCGTGATTTTTATTATTGATTTTTCTTAAAATGTTTCCTATTTATTCTGTTTAACAAGAAATAATTTATACATCTCTCATTGGTGACAGTAACTTATAGTAGGTTCAAGTTCATACCTTTTTTAGTAGCTATAACATAGTAATAAATGTATACACTACTAGAAATTTAATCGTTAGAGGCCGCCAATGGCGGTCTCTGTAGGGGGCCTAATGCTCGGTCGAATAGCGGTCGCTATTGGGCTAGCCTAAATCGACTTCCATTGGTGTTTGTTGGATGCTGGAAAAAAGACATCCATTAGCGACCTCCATAGGCGGCCTCTAAGATGGGAAAAAATTAAGAAAAATTACAGTGTGGATTCTCAAACAACAGAAACAAAGTTAAAAACAAAAAAAAATCAATTCAAAACAGCAGAAACACCAGGATCCTCAAAAACAATAAATGATAGACATACTTATTCACATTTCCTGTAATCCAAAACAGCTCCAATCCATTCCAATATTCTGCTTTAATAAACCTACAATAATATACAAAAGAAACAACTAAACAAAGAAAATGAAAATTGAACATATTTATTCAGTTAGTATATATATATAATAGTCAAATTAGGCCATTAGGTTGTTAGGACGTTAGGTCGTTAGGGAATTAGGTCGTTAAGTCATTAGGGTGTTATGGCGTTAGGGCGTCAGGTCGTTAGGGAATCAGGGCGTTAGGGTGTCAGGTCGTTAGGGCGTCAGGGCGTTAGGGCGTCAGGGCGTTAGGGCATCAGGGTGTTAGGGCGTCAGGGCGTTAGGGTGTCAGGGTGTTAGGGCATCAGGGCATTAGGGCGTCAGGTCATTAGGCCATCAGGGTATTAGGTCGTTAGGGAGTTATGCCATTAGGACGTTAGGGCATTAGGTCATTAGGGTGTTAGTCCCTTAGGGCGTTAGGTCGTTAGGGCGTTAGGCCATTAGGGAGTTAGTCTGTTAGGGTGTTAGGGTGTTAGGGTGTTTTGTTGTTAGGGTGTTTGGCCATTGGGGAATTTGGGAATTTGGCCAATTGTCCAAGTCCCCATTAGGCCAATAGGCTAATATTCCATTAGGTCATTTGGTCATTAGGCCAATCGGCTAATATTCCATTAGGCCAATAGGACATTAGGTAATTAGGACAGTAGTCTATTTTTCCAATTTTCCATTCGGTCGTTAGGGCGTTGGGGTCGTTAGGGCATTGGAGAATTAGGCTGTTAGGGCGTTAGGCCATTAGGGAATTTGGCCATTTGGGCATTTGGAAAATTGGCCAAGTATCCATTTATCCAATTGACCATTATGGAAATTTTGACATTAGGCCATTACAATCATTACTCTACTCTAGTAGGGACCTACTGTGTTGCTCGTACGTGATGAGGTGGTTTGAAAAGAGGTTTGGAAAACCATTCGGCTGTGTTCGCTCGACATTGAACTATATAGAGTAAAGTTCAGTACTGAATACCCCCCCTCCCAACCCCCTGCATCCCCCACACTCACCCCCCCCCCCAAAAAAACTCCCCCCGAACAGCCCTCCCACCCTCAGACAGCCCCCACTCCCAACCCCCCTGGACAGCCCCACTCCCCCCCAGACATCCCCCGCTCATGGATAGCCCCCCCCCCACACACACACTCTCACCTCGAACATCCACCACCCCCCCCCCCCCAAAAAACTCCCCCCAGACAACCCCCCTAACCCCCCACCCCACCCCACCGCCCCCCCGCCCCCCGGACACCCCACCCCAAAAAAAACTCCCCCTGGACAGCCCCCCCCCCCCCACCCCTGAACTACCACCCCCTCCAAAAAAACTTTCCTCAGACAGCACCCCCCCCCACACACACACACACACAGACCCTAGACAGCCCCCCCCCACCCACCCCCGAACAGCACCCTCCACCCCCCACTCCCCACTCCCAACCCCCCTATGGACAGCCCCCACCCACCCACCCACCCACCCACACACACACACACTCACCCTAGACAACCCCCCCCCCCCACACACACACACACACTCACCTCGGACATCCCCCCCACCCTCGGACAGCCCCCCCCAACCCCCCACTCACCCTGGATATCCCCCCCTCCCAAAAAAACACTCCCCCCCGAACAGCCCCCCCTGAAAACTCCCCCCAGACACCCCCCCCCCAAAAAAAACTCCCCTAGGACCCCCCCCCCCCTCCAACTCCCCCCAGAAACCCCCCCCCCCACACACACACACACACTCTCACCCCGGACAGCCCCCCCCCCCCAAATAACTCCACCCGAACAGCCCCCCCCCCCACACACACACACACACACCCCGAACAGCCCCCCCACCCCCACCCACCTCTGGAGAGCACCCCCCACCCACACACACACACCCTGAATAGCCCCCCACCCCACCCACCTCCAAACATCCCCCACCCCCAAATAACTCCCCCCGAACACCCCCCCCCCCCCCCCCCCGAAAACTCCCCTCAGACAGCCCCCCCCCCCCACCCCCAGATAGCCCCCCCCCCCCCAAAAAAACTCCCTCCGAACACCCCCTCCCACACCCCGGACAGCCCCCCTACCCCCACCCACCTCCGGATAGCCCCACCACCCCCCCACACGCACACTCACCCCGAAACCCCCCCCCCCCCCCACACCCCCGGACAACCCCCCCCCCCACAAAAAAAACTCCCCCTGGACACCCCCCACCCACCCACACACGCACCCCGGACAGCCCCCCCCCCCCATGGACACCCCCCCCACTCACCTCGGACAGCCCCCACCCCCATCTTCACAACCCCCCCTGGACAACCCACCCCCCACTCACCCCGACAGCCCCCCCCCCCCACAAAAAAAACTCCCCCCGGACAACCCACCCCCCCCCCCCCCCCCACACACACACACCAGACAACCCCCCCCCCCCCCCACCTCCACCCACCTTCGGACAACCCCCCCCCCCCCCCACACACACACACACACACGCGCGCGCTCACCCCAGACAACCCCTCCCCCCTAAAAAAACTCCCCCCCGGACAGCCCCCCCCCCCCCCACCTGCACAGCCCCTCCCCCTCCACCCAACAGTCCCCAACAATAGATTCATTTTTAGTTACACATGCGCAATTTTTCAATTTTATTATTATAAAATTATAACCAACACCATATTTAGTAAACATGGCTCTTAATTCTCTATCCAATTAATTATCAATCAATTCAGTCTTTACATTATTTACCAATTTCTATCACGAACAACATGCTAATCCACTTCATAACAAAACATACTAACAAGAATAGTATATATATATATAGTACACTGTCTAGAAACCTAGTAGAAAAACTGTTATCATGGTATAAAGCAACAACATTCCCTAATATGCGATTAGGTCATTTTTTCATTTGGGAAAAAGGCCATTAGGCCATTTGGTCATTAGGCCAATAGGATAATATGCCATTAGGCCAATAGAACAATAGGTAACTAGGAAATTAGTCTATTTGGACAATTGTTCTATTGGTTTGTTAGGTTATTCAGTCGTTGGGGCGTTAGACCATTGAGGCATTTCGTCGTTGGGTCGTTGGGCCGTTGGGGCATTGGGGCGTTAGGCCATTTAGGCCATTAGGGGCATTTGGCCATTTGAGCCATTGGGCTATCCATACATTCGGCCGTTAGGCCAATAGGAAAGTATGCCATTTGACCCTTAGGCCAATAGGCCATTAGGCCATAAGGACATTGGGCCATTAGGGCATTAGGCTGTAAGGCCATTGGTTCATTAGTCCATTGGGCCACCCAGCCTAATTCCTATCCTCCAATGGGGATTCTAAAAAATTATCTATCGAAATAAATTATCCAATTACTGATCATACTCTTAAAATTAAAAAACTTTGGAGTTTTTTAAAACATAAATTGTTCTAATCTCAAATAAGTCTACATTTAAATTCTAAATCAATATATACAATTAATTCAATAATAAATATAAAAGAAATGTGCCTCGTGAATATGATGTGTCATGCGTGGTCATGGCTACTACCTGCATCTGGTGTGCCAAGGGCCTACAAAAAATAAAAATTATAAAGATTTTAATAATGAAAATAATAGAAAGTAAATAAATAAATTTAGTATAAATCTGCGTCGTATGATCCCCTGCACCATCACCCGGACACACATATTCTCGCAGTGTTCTAACCTCAGTGATCAATTGCGCATTTACCTCCTCGGAAGCACACAGTCGTGCCTCGAAATCTGACAGTTGTTGTGTCATCCGAGCAACAGCAGGACCGACAACCTCAGCACGTGATACTACAGAATGAGGAATCCTCGTTCCATATGTCAAACTATATCTATGCCCGTCATGACCAATAATGTGATGGAATATCTCATCCCTTTGCATGGGAAGTTGTCATTGGTCCTCTGGAAACTGTTCTAACTCAACTTCAAATTGATCCCGTGTGATATTTAAATATATATACATATATATGTTTATATACAGATTCATGTAATTATTGGTAATGAGTACAAGCAACTTACTATAAGAGTTTTAGTCTCTAGATCATTTCGATCATGAGTTCTCATCCACACCGACATTTTATCAGTCAGTGCACCTTGCTCCCGTAACTGTATACCAATAAAATATAAAAATATAACACAAAACCATATTAAATAATAAATTAAAAAATGAATAATAAATACATCATGTCGGATCTAAGACATGTGACGAGTCCTGAGCCTGTGAGGTGGTCCCTGCAACGCTCGATTCTCGAAATGGCATGATGACACCTCCTACATTCAATTAATTCAAATTTCAAACAAATATAATGTCACACATTGTTGAAAATATATATACCAAAATAAATATACTAACTGCAATGGACTTAGTAGACTAATATGCAACTAAGTCACGCCACTAAGATGGGAGAACACCTCTTGGGACTTTTTCCAGAATGTCTAGAGCACCCACGTTTGGTACCCAGTGATCCCTCTTAACTTTGCCTTTATAATTTTTTCCACATATTATGACATTTTCCCATACACACCGTCCGAAACTCATCAGGTCACACTTTTAGATTATTCTATTTAAGAAAAAAAATCACACATATTAGTATTTTTTAAACATAGGGAAGAAACTAAAATGTTCTTCTTACCTGAACTTCCCTCCAAAGGTGATATAATGTATCATGGGGGATAGAAGCCCAGTCACATGTGGTCAATGTAAATCGATGTGGTTTACATATGATATGACACAGCTGATGAATAAATTCAAGGGAAGTCAGTCCCACGTGATGAAATCTCTCTTCAAATGAAACATCAAAGGTTGTGTTGAAATTCCATGATGAAATGCAACGACCAGGGCCTCTCTTACGAGAGGAAGAAGCGATCGAGTCTGATCCTGTTGAAAATAATTTTATACATAATTTGATGGATGTTCATGTATGTGTGTGTGTGTGTGTGTTTATAAGTTACATAAAAAAATAAACATAGTTTCATTTAAACATACCTTGACCCTGAGATGTAGATGGATCAGATGGATGATGTGGATCTACTGCATGTTCCCCTGACATGCCTGCAGTCGTAGAAAACATTAGTAAGGGGACCATCCAAAGTGTCAAAAAGATAAATTGTATTGTTTTTAAAAAATCAAACTTATACAGTTGTTAATAAAACAAAAAGATGCCCAGTTAGTGGAGAATGACACAAAAAGGGGGGGTTGGGAGTGGGGGGTTGTCCAGGGCTGGGGGCGTCCAGGTGGAGGGGGAGGGGATGTGTATTTGGGGTGGGGGGCTGTCCAGGGAGAGTTTTTTGGGGGGGGCTGTCCGGGGGGGAGGGGGAGGGGTTGTCCAGGTGGAGGGGGAGGGGTTGTCCAGGTAGAGGGGGGGTGCTTTCTGGGGGTGGGTGGGGTGGGGGAGCTGTCTGGGGGAAGGGGTAGGGGCTTTCCAAGTGGAGGGGGAGGGGCTATCCAGGTGGAGGGGGTGGGGGGCTATCCAGGTGGAGGGGAATGGGATGGGGGTGGGGGGCTATTCGGGGCTAGTTGGGGGGGGTTGTCCAGTTGGAGGGGAGGGGTTGTGCAGGTGGGGGTGGGGTGGGGATATCTGGGGGGTTGGGAGTGAGGGCTATCCAAGGTGGGGTTGGGAGTGGGGGTTGTCTGGGGCTGGGGTGTGGGGGGCTGTCCAGGTGGAGGGGGAGGGGCTGGAGGGTAGGGGTTGTCTAGGGGATGGGGAGTTGTCCAAGGGCTGGGGGGTTGATTCTGACTAATAATAAATAAAATTCTTATGTACCAAATTAGTTTTGGGTTGTTTTAAACAATTTAAAAAAAAGTATTTAAAATGAAGAGCGGGGAAAACAATTATACCTTTCATTAAACATGAAAATCGACTGTTTCTCCTTCAACAGCCGCTCTAACGCAATAAATATTTTCTTCATGTTGAACTATGGTATGTTGATCAAGTTGTTGGGCAACAAAGAGAATAGTCTCGAGTTCATCTTGTTCAAATAAAAACACTCCCCACCAGGACATTTTAACAACAACTTGCCAACTATGATTCAAAGGCAAAGTAACGAAGAATACTTGTTCTGCTTGTGATGTCAAAATGAAAGGTTCGTTATCAATTCATTCATTTATATATAAAATATAGTTAAAATTCACCAATGTAAACTGATATTGATCGACTTTACTTCCACGCACTAGATCAACCCAACTACACTTTAACAATATGTACTTCGACCCGTGTCTGTATACAACTTCAATGATTTCTGACAATTGACCATAGTAATAACCAGAATCGATGAATGGAAAACTGATGCCACTATTTTGTGTTGCTTGTTTATCGTCAACATCTTTAATGCGAAATTGAAATCCATTAGTATCTATATATTTATAACGACAAACCAATATAGATGAACCCTCAGATAGTTGGATAAATTCTTCAGTTAGCATGGGGTCACCTAACTCCCTTAGGTTGTGAACCTACATAATTTACAGAATTCAATAATGATTTCTGCAGAAATAAATTAGTATAATACTTCACTTATAATGAAAATAAATTTACACATACAAAATCCTTGAACCAATCATGAAATGACACATAATGAGATTGTTGAATTTGATACTCAGTCGCATAAGACATCTCTTCTTTTAGCTCATTAATGTGTTTCTTGAAAATGGTAACACGATGTTTAAATGATCAACTTATGAAAACAAAACATGTAAAAGTTAAACAATAAAATTGATAATACACTTACTACATTAATGGTGAAACTGATGGAGTATTGAACAAGATATATCGATGTGCTTGTATCCACTCGATGTTGTCCATATCAAATATGGTTCCTTCTCCAACTAAACCATCATGAATCCGTTATGGCTTATCTAATTTTTTTTCAAAATCCATAAGATATTATACACAAAAATTAGTACACTCATCCATCAAATAACCATTGTAAATTGATACCTCTGGATGAGCTTTGTTGCGTACAAATCATTTCAATGTATTCAGATACCGCTCAATGGGATACATCCACCTGAATTACACTAGATTAGTATCCATTACTTCATCAGTTAGGTGCACTGTCAAGTGAACCATAACATTGAAAAATGAGGGGGGAATAGTTTCTCAAAGTGACAAAGCGTTAATAAAATTCAGTCCTATAAACTTTTTAAATCATTCATTCGTTGATTTCTTAAACAAATCTGTCTAAAAAATTACTCATCTCAATCAATGGTTGAACAACATTGGGGGATAAACAATCACAAATTGCGATTGGAATCAACTGTTGAAGTAGTATGTGATTTTCATGACTTTTCAACCCTTTCAATGTCCTTCTCGTCAGATTCACACACTTTGAAATATTAGAAGAGTAACCATCAGGCACCTTGAGCATCTTCAAAATAGAAATAAATTACTCTTTCTCCTTTATAGTCATCATATACTATGCAGCAAGCATATATTCCTTGTTTCCTTCAGCTAACTATAAATGCAATTGTTTGCTTAAACCCATTTCTTCCAAATCACGACGTGCATTAACATGGTCCTTTGATTTTCCACTAACACCTAAAGTGGTCCAAAATATATTATCATAAACATTTTTTTCAATATGGATGACATCCAAATTATGCCTTAGAATTTTAGTTTTCCAATAGGGGAGACTGTAAAAAATACTTTTCTTTTTCCAATTGTGACTGCACTGTCTACCTGCACCATGAATATTAGGTAATGGATGATCCACCAAATCCTGAAATTCATATACTCTGCGAATGTTTTCTTCCTCAATATGAAATAATATTTCGACTCCTGTCATGATATTTGGTGCTGGTCTGAACTCTCTAGAACCATAAAATGTCACTCTGTCCTTTATGAACTTGTGCTGAGGGGGGAGAAAACGTTTGTGACCCATGTATGCACATTTTTTGGAATGTTTAATCCATACAGATTTTTTACTTTTATTATAACAAGGGAAAGCAAATTCCCCTTTCGTACTCCAGCCTGATAAATTTTCATAAGCCAGGAAGTCATTGATTGTCCACAATAAATCAACCTGCAGTTTGAACATTTCATTTGTTTCATAGTCATAAGTCATCACACCATCGCCCCAAAATTCATTCAACTCATCAATTAATGGCTTAAGGTAAACATGAATCTTACCCCCCGAACTTCTAGGTCCATAAATAAGAGTGGAAAGTAATATAAGTTGTTGCTTCATACAAAGCCACGGAGGAAGATTATATGAAACCAACACCACGGTCCATGTGCTATGATTTGCACCAACCATAGACTTGAATGGATTGAAACCATTTGATGTCAACCCCAATCAGACATTACGAACATCTTTATCAAATTCAGGTTGTCTCTTATCAAAATCCTTCCATGCACGAGAGTCTGTCGGGTGGGTTAACATATCACTTTCCTAATTTCTTTCTACATGTCATCTCATTAAATTAGAAAATTTAAATGACATAAAAAATCTTTTCAACCTAGGCTTTAGGGGAAAGTAATGAATTTGCTTTATGGAAATTGGTTTTCCCTGTTTCACAGTCTAACTTTGATGAGTCTGATTTCCCCTGTTCTCTTTCCACCTAGAAGCACCACAGACTGTACAAATATCTAAATGGTAAGTTTATTTTCTAAACAACATATAGTTGTTTTCACATGCATCTATGGTCTCATATGTAAAACCTAAGTTCTCTGTCAACTTACGAGCATGGTAATACGACTCAGGAATCTTAGCGTCGACAGGAAGAACCTTTTTCAATAACACCAACAGTATGTTGAACAATGTGTCTGACGACTGATTCAAAGTATTCAAATGCAAAAACTCCACGATAAACGAAAATTTATTATAAGCGGTACATCCAGGATAAAATTCTATTTTTGCATCATCAAGTACTTTATAAAACCTCCTTGAATCACGATCCGCACCAGAGCGCAGATTTATCTCACCGGTCTCAACATTCTAGATGTCAATGCCTTCAGAAGCCAACCCACGTCCATTTCAGTAATCATTTCATGCATTGAATCATTCATCCTTGCATCAACATTCATCTGAACTACATCTGTATTTTGACAACGAATATATTTTTCCCCATGACGAGTCCAACTCTTATAATTTTTTAGAAATCCATTCAAGAATAGGTTCTCCCTTATGGTATCTCGTGTGAATTGATATCTTTTTGCACATTTTCTACATGGACAACTAATATAGTCACTTTGAAATCCTATAGTGAACTCAATAAATTTCATAATTCCCTTGAAATATTCTCTAGAATTTCGATTTGGAAGATCAATCCAACTAGTATCCATAATAATATCTTTATAACAAACATTTACACAAAACTTCATATTACATGCATTTTTCATATCAAATATATTTAAAATAAATACTGACCAATTCCATGTGGACCATTGATAAAATAAATAATTTATATATCTGAATAATAAATAAGAGAATAGATAACAGAATGGAAATGAAAGACCATGTCATCACCACCATGTTGTTATGGTAAATCTAATGATGATTCTATATTCAAGAAACTATATTGAGAATGAATTTGGTCTATAATTCCATAGAGTAAACATTTTTCATGAAAGGAATATTATAGCTATGGAAGCTCATTATTCAAACATTTGGTATACTAATTTTTCTTCACAACTATTTATTTTTTCACAATTATTGGTTAATTTTTATCCTAAGGTAACCGATTAGGTCATCCACAACAAGCTTGTCAGCATTGAGCAGTGAATTTCAGGTTTGGTTCTCAAATGTGTTTCCATAAATTGACTCACACTTATCATATTCTCCTCCTGCAAACATGATCATTTTGGTTCCCTTCAATATATTGTTCTTCATAATATGGAATTGGATAGATCATTGGTCATATATAATGACACTACTTAACTCATTTGATCGGATGGGTGGGGGAGTCGATCAGTTAAGAAACAAAATATATTATATATTGGGTATAGTAAAAAATAACAAACCAACATAAACAATAAGAAATTTTTGGTCCACTAATATCATAATGCATAAATTTTTATACACTATAATCAAAACATATAAAGCAACTATAACTATAGAAATTCAAATGCTAAATCAAAAAAAATGAAACAAAGCATATAACCTGCATGCGTATGTGGTACATGAAAAAATTCATCAAATACCAATCTTGAACTATCAACCTTAGAAACTAAGTTAATGCCTACCAATAAATCAACAAATATAATTTGTGATGAAAGTTCCCATAATAAATTAGTGATGAACAGTCTTATCAAACGCAGAGAAACTTTATCTTTGTAAAAATAATGTCTCACTACCTCTTGGATTCACATTGCCTTTGTGCCATCAGAGGAAGTAAAGATTAACCATCAAAGATAGTAATCAATCTCTAATTTATGGAAAACTAACTAATCTATATCAAGGATAACATCAAATATATACAATTCCTGAACAAAAAAAATACCAATCTATCTTGACTTATGTTATCAATAAAGAATATGTGGGGCAATGAATGTGATGCCCCATGCTGAATTACATGGTCCAAGATAGTGTTCCTCATGGCCTCGAGCAGGTATCCTTTTATGCAAGATGTTTGTTACTAGCAGTAAGGGTCTTAATTTCATCAGTGTAGAAAATATACCCTTGGTATCAATAAAGAAAAGTATAAAAAATAACATAATAGAGTCAATAAACATTGAAAAATCATAATCCATGGTAGGTATCTCAAGTCATATAGTAAAAACCCAAATACCCCCAAAGTGTTAGGTCAATAAAAGTGTGGGAAATAACAAGAATGTGAAAATATATTGATACATCACTCTAAATTCCATCCCAATTATACCTATAAACATCATTCTCCATATCCTATCCTCTATCATCAAGGCCTTTCCCTTATATCCAAAACTATGAAGTCTTCACATGCATCGAGATGCCCATGCATGGTGGGAATATGAACGTAGTGGGAAACAATCAATTTTTCCATAACACATGTGAAATTGTATAAGAGTTTATGTTGTGATAATAACTAAATGTGCATGAAATAAAACACACACCCATGTTCAGAGTGGTCATGCACTAAACAAACATTGGCTCCGTGATGGAAATGTAGTTATAACAAAATTCATGAACTTAGTCAACCACAATGTCACGTCATGTATTCTAAAACATAAAAAAGGTAAGATTATCAAGTCAAGCCATATAAGTCCATCAATCCCCATCACTCTCTCAGTTAATCCATAAGGCCAACACATTTGTACACTCCCTTGTGCCTTCGTGTCCCAAAACTATGTCTCAAGTCATGTCCTTGAATAAAATCATGCCCCATTGTCACCTCAAGGTTCAGATCACATAAGTCTACCATGACCCTATGTGAGGCTAAAAAAATTAAATATAGCCCATTATCTATCTCAATCCAATATTCATGGAACATACATCATCTTATCATGCTCCCCATTAAGGGCTACTAAGCCACGATGAGTACACCAGTAAAATTGGTACCGTGCATAGAACAACACAATATAAAATATAAAAAATACGTCACATTAAAACATGGAATATCATATATAAGAACAACATATAATAATAATAATAACATATAGTATCGAAATACATGTGATCAAACTCAAACATGGGTCTCATGGGCTATACAGGCACACACATGTGGTCAAACCTCAAACATTTTCTCATGGGATAGACACACACAGAGACATGTGATAAACTCAATAATGGTATAAATCAAATAACAACACAACTTAATATCAATCCAGTAAACATATACATGGACTCTAAATTGTATGTAACTTCCAACCTCAAGTAAAGTGTGAAGTCTTCTCATACACACACTGCCAACACACATTGTTTCATAATTCTTCATGCACACAAACCCATATACACATGAACTTCCATTTCCACACTTTTTATTCACACACAATATTCATATAATCTTCATGCATTCCAAATTTGAGTTGTAAATTTCCCAAAGTTAAAACCCTAAAACAGAAATTAGAGCATACATGATAGCGCGACAAATTCAGAACAGAGGGGAGCCGGAGGTGGTGTTGCGAGGGAGATGAGGGATAGCGAAGGGGAGCAGGAGGAGGAGGCGGTGTGGCAAGGGAGGGGACAGGCAGCGACAGTGGTGGGGAGATGAAGGAGGAGGCGGTGAGGTGGCGGCGGTGTAGGGAGGGAGGGGACGGGCAGTGCAGCGAGGGAAGGGATGGGCGATGGCATCAGCAGGGAGCTGGAGGTGGAGGTGGTGTGGCGGCGGTGGTGCGGCGGCGGTGGTGCGGTGGCGGTGGTGCGGTGGTGGTGGTGCGACGTCATCGGTGCAGCGAGGGAGAGGACGAGCTGCGGAAGCGGTGCGGCGAGGGAGGGGACAGGCGGCTGCGGGGGGTAGGGTTCGGGCATGAGGGTGTGGGGGAGGGGGCGCTGATGTTTTTTTTTTTTTGATAAGCCTTGTGACTGCCAATGGCAGTCACCCATGTAGGGGGTCTCCAAAGCCTCCTATTCTAGTAGTGATAGTTGTGTGTGGGGGGGATAAAAACCACCATGCACCAAGGACGTAGTCATCCTTAGGGAGTAAAACCTAGTTAACAAACATGTTGTGTTCTAAATTTCTATTCAATATTAATTTGGTTGATGAGATTATAGTTGAATAAGAATAAGGGAATACATGTTACTTAAAAGGTTCAAATCACTAATTCACCCCTCCCCCCTCTTAGTATTTACCATCACTTGTTCGGCCCTTTTGAGAAACTACTATAAGGTATGATAGCAGGTTGTCCCCCGACATGCGTAAAGGTGATACATGGTGCCAAAATTAATTGATATGCAAGACATTCTCATAATAAAATCCACTCTAAATGTAAAGAGAACATATAGATGGACTTACCTGAGTCATCCTCTAAGTCAATTCCACTGAGGAAGTCCCAAACCTATTCAATATTACCTACACACCAAATTAGAACACAATAATAACCATCCTCTAAAACCATGGTAGAACAATCATCTCATAATAATGAGAGTAAAATTTTGAAAAACAATAGTAGAAGAAACAATAAAAAGTAAAATTATATCAAAATAAAAAAATAGAAAGAGTCTCCACTGAAACCTACAAACACGAAGGATCAAATTAACTTTCACCATTGTCTCAAAGCCAAGAAACAATAAAAAGTAAAATTATAGAAAAAGAATTATCATATGATATAAGTGTTACTCCAGTAGAAGTGGTTGAAGTAAGACCTTCATTATACAAAAGAGTTGAACCTGAAACAAATAGCTTATATATTTTAGATGAACTGATTGTTTGGGTCTATTTTGGATAATTCTAATTTGGTTGATTTTCCAAAAAAAATTATGGAAAGTAAGAATTTAAAAAATATATATATGAATCTATAATATGGGAACTACTTGCAGTGTGATAAGGGATATAACATGATCATGATATTCAAATTAGTTAACATATAATGTATTAGTAAAAAGGAATCAGTATGAGTAATTGAATATTGGTATTAAAAAATATCTTAGCATTTGTTTAATTTCTTCAGAAATAAATGAATGGTGGATGAGGATGCATTATGATATGGGTAACTGTTAAAAGATAGATATTTTCATAGATGAATATGTAATATGCCTATAGTGTATATGCATTATTCATATAAAACATATGTAAAATTCATATAAAACATATAAAGTTTGCATATACCGAGTATACCAAATATGAAAAACCCAAATATATAGTATGCATTGGGAATAAGAATATAATTTTTTTATTAAATGCAAAATGAAATAGTGGAAAAATGGAAGAAAAAAAGGAATTCTTCTATAGTAAGCAGACTACTGTGTTGCATAAATTTGTGGAATAAATACCAAATTAGCCTTAATGTTTCACAATTGGTGAAGTTGATATCTATGAAGAAGGGAAATGCGAGGCAGTGATAAAGGGATATCTACTTGGTATCTGCCTCAGGCTTCTAATGTAATGGATCACTAAATATAAAGCCACTAATGAGAGGTGAAATGCAAATTTCTTTCATTTCATTCAAAGGGAAAGAATAATTGTGCTTACCTATAGGAATGGGTGAATCATGATAGTAGGGATCCATAAGGTTCATTCCCTTGGCCGAAAAGGTTCATCCGTGAGAGCGGGGATCAGGTAGGGTTCCTTTGATAGATCCTAAGAGGGTAGGGTTCCTTTACGTGAGCCGATGTCATGAGAATTGGGAGCGAGGGAGCGAGTAGGGTTCCTTTACGTGAGTTGATGTCATGAGAACAAGGACCCGATCAGGTTCTTCACAGGAGCAGGAGGTAGGGAAGGGTGGTTCAATCATGCGGAGGACGAGAAGCTCGATCACAAAGAGGGGCAGCACCATCCAGGACCAGATTTGTGGAGGACAGGGGGGCTTGATTGTGAGAACTGGTCAGGAGATATCTTTAGAGGATTGGGAGCTTGATCATGAGTGATGGATAAGAGAGATCTTCAGAGGATTGGGGGGAGCTCAATCACGAAATGGGAAGGGGGTTCTTGATCATGAAGGGGAAGGGGATGGGGTACTCGATCACGTAAGGGAAGTGGGGTGGGGGATCAATCGTGAAAGTGAAGAGGTGTATGGACATGTTTTTATTTTTAATCATGGAATTAGATATCTTATTGACGCAGTTTTAATAAACCATGGCCATAGGTGTGTGGCTATAGATCCATTTTGTAGTAGTGATTCACTATAACCAAAACAAAACTCTGTTTAGTCTCACTCATTAGAAACTAAAGGCTTAGTAATTACAACTTACCACATCAAGATATATTTCAACATATCCTTCTGCAATTCAACCATCATTAACATTTCAACCATTTTTGATAATATTATAACTATGCTTTTCAAAACAAACATTTTCACTATTTTCAAAAATCGACACTTTTTGTTCATTTCATGAACCAATAAACTCATAATAAACAATGTAGTCCTATTAGTAAGTCTTACTATCAATGCATGTCATAAAACTCTCATCGATTAAACCTGTGATGATGATGTGACAACTCCCCTCAAAGTGTCTTTAAACACTCATGTACCCAAACACCCTAGTAACTTGAAGTTCAGCATAAAGAGGTTAGCTACGACTTTTATACTCTATATTTCAAGTTTCTAAGATCATATCTCCTTATTACCAATCCAAGATAGAGAATAATACTATTTACAACTCCAGAATGAAACAAAATTGACACTATTTGTCCTAAAAACAAAAGACGGACTAGCCAAGACTAATACCATTTCCTATGTCAAGGACCGAACAAGCTGATACCATTTCCTATGTCAAGAATCGAATAAGATGATACTATTTCCTATGTCAAGGAATGAACAAGATTATGCCATTTGTAACATCTCACCCGTACTCATTGGCTTGAGGAGTGATGAGAGAGTTGCTGGGTCTTAGGTGACATACCCAAGACACCAAAAGCTGGAAATAAATATCAAGGACCTCAAGACATTTGAGGGATGATTTCCCATTTGAAATATAAAACATCTAAACTACATAATCAATAACCAAGAAAACCTTTATATGATGCATGAGTACAAAATACAACTCAAAGAAACCAAACCAATAAACCATATCAGAGTACAAGTGGAAACCAAAAGACATACACAAAGAGGACCAAAAGACCACAAAACTCAAAACTTCAAAGTGACATCAACCAACATTACCCAACCCACTTCAAGCTCCAACTCCACATGTCAATCCCATGGTATCAAGAATCATCACTAAATAACTAAGATACCTTATCTTTACCTATGTCTTGATAGATGAAATTTGTAAACACACAACTATGTCCAAGAAGGGGGTGAGTCTAAACTCAGCAGAATTTCCCCAATGACTTCCCAACTCATGCCACTGGGACAAAATTTGTTAGCACAAATCATAAAATATTTTTAAGCAGTAAAAACTATTTATAACAAATCTATAAATAATTTTCCATGGAAAACAATAAAAAAAGCGTAAAACCTTTTTACAATCATTTTACATATCCATAACCATGTCTCCATACACACCATGCATGCTTAGGTGATAATTCCATACTCATGAGTGGTCTCTCATCGATCTACCAAGTCATCACAAGGTAACCAATACAGGTTCCCCAATGGAACACACCCCTTCCACAAGGTCATGTCTAATGCAAATGAACTCACACCAACCATGTATGCTAAATTCCATGCCAAGACATTCCACATAAACCTTTATTTCATTAAAACATTTTAACAAATCATTTTTCATGGGTTAAAACCCAACCATAATTTTAAAATCACCATTTAAAATTATCACCAAAGATAATGTTCCACAAACCATCAAATTTCCACAATCCAAATCCATAACCTAAAAGATTTTTCCATCAAGAATCACACACAGTTTTCACAGCAAGTTCAAGAAAAACATTTAATTAACACTGTGACTTAAAGATCTAAATCAAGTGGAGTTGAGAGAGAATCCACCTACCTCTCAACGGTTGGCAGAAATGAAGAACAACGCAATAGTTCTCTCGATCTGGGCTTAGATTTTCTTTCCTTCAATCAAAACAATCATAATCCATCAAGAGCAGTTGGGGTGGTTCTTGAGTGGTAAACCCCATAAGACTGCATCCAAAAAGACCTGGGTTCAAAATTGGGCAGGGGAGAATCCTTGTGTACTGTAGCAGCACTATAACAGTATTGTAGCAGCGATGACTATAGCAGTGGTGGACTGTAGCAGTGGCAGGTACTGTAGTAGGAATTGTAGTGGTGACAGTACTATAGCAAGTACTGTATCAGCCCGGGTATTGTAGAAGTACTATTCATCGATGGGTCCTTTAGGCCAAAAAAATGGGTTTTCGGGCCTTGTTTCAGGGCTTCATGCCCCAGGACCTTCAGGACACTCAAATTAGGCCTACGGGTCATGGGTCTTCAGGCTATGTAATGGGTTCTCCTCTACCTAGAATGAAAGAGGTTCCTTTGTTTAATAATAAAAGGAGGCTTCTGCCCCAAATTTTTAAAAAAAATCGTGATCCATCAAGATTCCCATCATAGAATGCAGATTTTTTCACCACAGATTAGATCTATGATTTTGATAGAGAGAGAGAGAGAAGACTATATCTAAGAAGAATGGTGAAGAATGATGACTTACCAATGAATCTAGGCCTCCAATGCACTTTGATTCACCTAAGGATCACTCTTGGATCGAAGGGGGTCATCTCTCAAGCCTAGAGAGCTAAAGGAATTCAATATCTAAGGTTTTTAGGGGGGGAAAGAGGGTTGGAAGGGTTGATTCGAATTAGATACACAATTT
This sequence comes from Viscum album, assembly GCA_963277665.1. Classification (NCBI taxonomy): domain Eukaryota; kingdom Viridiplantae; phylum Streptophyta; class Magnoliopsida; order Santalales; family Viscaceae; genus Viscum; species Viscum album. The sequence goes on along the minus strand of OY728133.1, from coordinate 478,751,080 downwards.
AAGGAGGACTAATTGTACACCATGTAGTTAGATCACATGATTTGAAAAACCATGTGTTAACTGTGTGGTGATACTGTCTTAAGGCCACACCTCGTATGGTTGGCTCACATAGTTAGACAAACCATGTGCCAACTGTGTTTTTCCCTCTGTTTCAAGATGCATGGTTTCTACTAGGAATTCACATGGTTTTACCAAACCATGCGCCAACTGTGAGCCTACCCAGTGCCCACTATTTTACCTTGCATGGTTTCCTAGAGATGTTACACAATTTCTACAACCCGTGAACAAACTGTGAACCTCCAAAAAGACCTCAAAAACAAACCAAACCCCATCATAACCTCTTGAAACTTAACCTGAACTTTATATAGACTCAAAATATATGAATAAAGGATCATGTACCTAAAATTGGGGGTGTTATAGTTTAACTCTCCAAAATAACATTTTGGTTCCTAGAGAGTTATAACCTTTAATTTTTACCCTTCACCGCATATATGACATATTAATATTGTCATAACATCATGAATATTTTATCATTCACTTGTAACACACCAAAATGTCATATGATAAAATAAAAATAATTAACATGACTCGTTACCTCCCATAATTGTTTAACGAACCCTGAATGTGCCACATTCATTTAAAGAATAATATTTTTCTCGTATTCACTTTTATACTTAAATAGCTTGGGAATACCTAGAAAAATAAATTAAATTCTAATTATTATAAATTTGAATAACATATTATTATATTTATTTATTAATTACTTGTGATTGTTCATGCTAAGATGTTCATTGGCTCGTACACGTGGGGACCACCCATCCTAAACTCAGATTCATCTGAATCGGTAGAAATTATGGATAAAATTTGTGTGTGAACCTCTAGGATCTTATCTTGATAGTAGTGAGTCATACTCATAGACCAAAAGTGGTATCTAGCAACATGTCATGACCCCTAAAAAGATAAGGATAAATCAAAACTACGATAATCTATTATGAACACTTGTTATGTAATATAATCTCTTTATCTCATGATAACTTATAAAGTGTGATGCTACTTTATCTCATCGTCCTTTAATGATATATTTATATTTTTTTTACTATATTGGATAGATTTTCCTTCATCTACCATGAACATATATTTATCCAAGGCACTTCCATACCAATCAAATGGCCAAACATATCATCTTCCTATACAAAATTAACAAATCTTGTCTTGATCATTCAATCAATATCATGCCTCCAATGATGCACCTAGTGCAAGCTAACTCACCACAAATATAAATGTCATGGTTTTATTCTTTCATCAAAGTATATGATAAAATTATACATACTGATAATGATCTAAATTTAAAAGACTAATACAAATTCATGTAGATAAGAACATCCAATGACACAAAACATGTACTGTTCCAATTGGCCGATCAGTTCTCTTGGACTCCTCTACTTGAGATCACCAAGTGTAAACTTCGTGATAAAAAGTTTTAATGATTATCATCCTATAGAACCAGATATTCATACATCCTATGTGTCTCATCAAAATGATGTATCTAGGCTATAGGACATGTATTTAAGATTATTTTCATGGTATCATGAGGTTATCGCTATAGACAAAAATTGTTATAACCTTTTGATATGCTAAATAATTCAAAGATGTTTCAATGTAAATAATGCGTGCAGAAGTAATACCACTATTATGGTAAGAACGAATCATGCATAACTCTTGGTATGCATGATATGGTAATCAAAAGGTGCCATTCAAGTTAGGTCTAGTGAACCCACTTTCACAACACTTCCACTTGCACTAGAGATAACTTATTAACCATAAATCTATTATATCTCACATGATAAATCATGCTTCTTTTAAGTTGTGTCTTTAGTCATTGGGTCTACCATGTTTTCTTCATGGCCACTCTGTTAACTACAACTTCACCTCCTTGAGTAAATTCCCTCAATAGATGATATATCTAAAGTATATACCTCTTTTTCCACTATCATAACCTTGAAATCTTAGCTAATACTATTATTATAATATTATTTTAATATATATTGTGATAATATTACACTTTCTATGTATAATTCAAAGAACTAAATAAATCATTACATATTTATATTTCTTCTTTAGTTGCATCAAAAGTCCCAGCATACTCGATATTTATAAATATGGCTACCACTGGCTATAATGAGCTTCTATTACCTAGTTACTTACCCAGACTATAATATTAGATCAAATTTGATCCTCAGGAAGGCTAGTTTTGAGTCCCTTTTATAACTAGTGTTCTTTCCTCTCCAAGTACCTGGAACATATCCCTTGTACTTCTTTAAGTACTATTGGATAGTTATGACTGCTTCCCTATGCAATTATTCTAAATTTATTTGATATTTTTTCCATCATAATGTATATAATAGAGATATCAAATCTAGAACATAACATGGAATATGTGGTAAATCTCATGACTAAAGTGTATAGAGTTCTACTCATTAATTAATAACCTCTTATATCTTATACACATCTTCTTGGAGAGATTTATTCCATGTGATATGGGGAAAAAATACCCAATTGAATTGTTCCATCTGGTATTTTCAATACCTTATCAATTTATATACTTTAAATTGATCCAAGAAACCCATAGATCAATCTAAGTAGATCTTGTTCCCTAGAACTTGGGTTGCTACTACAAATCAATCTTTAAAGAGATACTTTCAACCAAGTCTTAACTAAGTGTATGACTAATAACTTTTTTCCATATGTTATCAACATATATCACTTGGAAAACTATAATTCTCTCACTAACCTCTTGTGGACACATGGAAAAATAATCATCATATGATTTTATGCCTACATTGATCCATAAATGGATCCTTGCAACTTGAACATTATATTGGCTATTTTAATGCCACAAACCCTTGTGATTATATCTAATAGATATCTTTCAGAAGTTTCCATTTAGGAATATGACTTTGACATTCAATCACTAAATATAATAACCATGGTAAGATTATTATGAAAATATAAATTCAAATGGATTTCATCATCTCTCTTGGAGAAAAGGTTTCCATGCAGTTAAGGTCTTAACTTATCTTTAACCTTTTATAACCAATATTACTTTATAGGTATTCTCTTTAACATCCATGTCTATATTTATCTTGAATACCCATTTGAAACTAGTGGGATTTACATCGACTAGAGATACTATCAAAATACATAATTAATTTTGGTATATGGAACCCATTTCTAAATTCATAACCACTTTCCATTTTAAGCTTATTACTATTTACTGCTTGTAGGATAAAGATTTTTTATTCTCAATGAATAATATATCACCTAACTTGGTGATTATAAAACCATCAACCTTTGGTTTTATATTTCCTATGCACCATATATATCTTTAAAACTTTCTTTTCCATAAGCCCTTATGGAACCAGTTCTTATGCCAACTCCTTGTACATCTCAAGCGTTAATTTTATCAAAGTCTATCTTGATCCCAATATCTCAAATAGTGATATGATTCCTCGTAGAAATATAGTCTTACACTTGATTATATTTCTTCTATATTAAGTATTTTTTTGATATCCTTTATAACTTAAGGATAAATCATATAGATACACTTTTGTGTTTCTGTATGTAAGCTTGTTTCTAGAATTATCCTTAAAAAACCCTTAGCATCTCAACACAAAAATTGTGACATGATGGATTTATTTCATATTATAACTTATATGATATCCATTTTTCATTATAGTTTTCATATAGTTAAGTTCTAATGTTGTTGTTTACAAAGTGTGTCTTAAAAGGAATGATGGAAGAATTGTAAGACTTGTAAGAATCCACATTGATCCTCATTTTACTAACATTATAACTCTGATTTGTATAAGAAAATGTAAGTTTGGGAATAACTCCACTCTACATTTTAATGATCAATGAATGTTTGTTTAAGATATTCTTCAGCTTACCCACCCAATGCATCTTTTATCTTTTTTCCAAGGTCATTCACTAATTTTTTTTACATTCCTTAAATATCTTAAAGGAGTCTCATGAAGTGCATGAATTTAACTCTAGCTTCTACTTGAAATATTTTGCATGTATCTTATTGAATTAAATCTATAAGATTTGTGGATTTATATCCTTTAACACCAAAAGGTTTCTTAATCGTTATTATATATAAAAAATCATGTCAAATACCTAATATTTTTTACTCAAAAGAGTCTAAACATCCTACTTGGTATATCTTTGACATTTTCTAATGGTATTACTTGACCAAGTATTATCTTTCCATAACTAGATATTATTTGAGTCTTATATTTTATATTCATCATTAATTTCCAATATTAGATATATGATATTAAAGTATAATGAAACTATTAATTAAGTATGGAATACCATTGTAATATTTATTTCAAATATGAAATAAAGTCACCTTGTGTCTAGAATCGACAATGAGTTAATGTTTTTGGTAAAAAAAATTATATAACAATAGTTTTCAAATATAATAATCATTCACTTGGAAATGTGAAGTTATGATCTTCTCTAGCTGATGTAAGAGTCAAGCTCTATCAGCAACTTGAAGATCCACTTCAATATTACAGTCTTTCTAATCTTACCTAGTTCTTGTATTTGGATACAAATGTGTGAGTCAAAAATTATATCTAATACCCAATAATTTAAACAAAATTATTGCATGCAATGATGAATATACTTGAAGTGGAATCTTATGCTTGCTTCTTCTTAAATTCATTGCTATTTTTATTCTAGAAAGTTTTCTTTCCACATGCATAGAAAATGGCCTCATGTTCAATGCTCTCCCTCTTTATCTTTGGTTTCTTGAAAATTTGTTGTGAAGGTAACTTTGGCATTACACATGTCATTGGACTTTTTTCCTTACCTTTATTCTTACTTACTAATTCCATATTTTTATTTTTCAGATAAGCCCTCTTTTTAACTAGTTTGATAGGGAACCCTTGTATAAACTAAAGGCCCATAATACATGACCTGAAGGCCTAAAGGCACTAAGGACCTACACATTTGACCTGGATGCACTAAAATAACTCATCCCTAGAAATTCTTCAATGTTTGTGCCTTTCTACCACCTGATAATGTGATTGGTTGTCCTCTCCTTACACAGAGCTACACGGGGCATAAACCCAATGGTGTGTATGTCTTATCCCTCCCTGTATGGTGCCCAGTAAGCTTCTCCTGATGACTACGACTTCTCTTCTCCATAATCCTGAGGCTAGTCCAGTAAAGTCGGATCGCCTTGCATTAATGTCCTGAAGGCCTGATACATGCACTGAAAGACCAATTTAGGTGAATATTACCACTGTTATAGTACCCAACTACAATACCCACACTTTTTCAGTTCTACAGTACTGCTACAGTACCTTTGAAAATTTTCTCTTAGTTTTGAACATGGGCTTCATGCACGATTACGAGGAGTCTTTACCACTTAGGTAAGCCCCCAACTAAAGATTTATCTTTCTTTATGTTCTTATCGACATGGAAACCTATATCTAAAAGATATTGAAGTGGTTTCTTCACACTCTTCATTTTATAGTTCTCAATGAAACTGGGGTAATTGAGTGATAAAGATGAGAGAACAAGATATATTAAAAAATCATGACTCAACTTAAATCTCAATTTTGTTAATTAATCAATGTACTTTATCATCTTCAGTACATGAGAATCAGTCGAGATTTTATCTTTCAATTTACACATGTTTAGTGTAATGATAATCTCGTTTGTTTCTTGCTTTGCATTGTCCTTATAAACTTCTTAGAGATGAGATAACATGGTGTAACCACCTATGTCCTCGTGTTTATTTCTATACTCACCATACATTGATGATAACATTGTAATGTAAACATCAAATGCACCATCCATTAGTCTCTTGTAAGCTTCCTTTTCACACTAATTTTCTTCCATAGGTGGCTCATCAAGTAGTGGGGACTCTAGCACATGAAATTTCACCTCTTACCATAGTACTATATGCAAGAGCATGTAGCACTCTAGAAAATTATTGTTGAAGAGTACGTGTTCATTTTCCAATATTGATCACAGTGATTTCATGGTATTAATTATCATTTTTCTAAAAAATAAAACTTAGCTTATTAGTAATTTTATCTTGATTATTGGTTATTAAGACATTAATGATTTGTTAATTGTAAAATTTCTCATGTTATTTTATTAAAATCCTAATATCCCCCAACTATTAGATTCAGAATACTCAGTTTCTTGAGTATTATATTGAGAAAGGATCCTTATGCCTCTCTTTATAGCCAAAACTATGGAACTTACACTACTCCAAGAGTCTAAGTTAGGCTTTTGGTTGGTCAACCACATTAACTCATGGATCGTTAATCTTTTGAGTAGATTTTTATCTCCTATGAATCCTAATCTTGAATTCTCCCACCACTTGTCTCTAAAATTGAACTAGGATAACTGTAATTATTTCTTTGAATTGAATTTTAGTTAAGTCAACCCACCACCCTTGTTCAGACTCCTTAATAGAAGAGGCACCCCCAACCATGTCTAATGGGGATCTTGAACTATGGTTTCATTTGAACTTAAGTGATGGAGGGCATTTATGACTTAATATTTACTTTGAGGGATTTTAAGGTTCTTTATTTTCTTTGCATATAAAATATGGTTCCATTTATAATTCTTGTTAAAATGTGACCACGCTCACAACATTAACAATGCATAAATAGAAAAAACTCATCATGCATTTATTTATTTTTATCTTTACATGATCGTTAATTATCCTATGTGATCGTGTACCATCCACACATTCACATAATAATATAATTAATCATGTAAGACAAAAAAAATGACATGATCATGAGTTATGTATAATGGTTGATCCATCAAATTGATAATAGATCAACCAAGACCCTATGGGAACTCCTTGAACTATACACCAACTCAAGTTTCAGTGCTCATCATCTTCTTATATATCACTTCTTGATTCAAGTCAATTCTCATCTTAAACCATTTTGACATGAACAACTCCATTCTTTTTACATGTATACCCGCACATAGGTGAGGGGGACTCAAGATGTAGGAATTACATTTTATCACTCAAATATGGACACGCAAGCCCTTATACAATTAAAATGGAGGGACGATACACAATTCATCTAAAATGATATTTAATAATTAATTATTACAAAACAATATTAATTATAATAATTTAAATTAAATAAATTTTAAACCAATCATACACAAGTCGGTTTCAACTCATGGTTAGTTAAAATTCATTGGCATTGCATAACAAAAATTAGATGTGCTAAAATTATACTCAATACCATTTTTAATAATTTAAAATAACATTGAGATAATTTTCATTAATAAATAATACATCTCTGGGTATCATAAAAACTTTTAATAAATTCCAAATGCTTTAATATATTTTTATGAAAAACATTTATGATTTATAATCATTTTTCAAGGCTTAAAAGGGGTCTGGAGAGTTTTTAATGTCTGAAATACCTAGATTGGACCAAGTGGGTAGGGCTAGGCCTAACATGGCTAGTATCTAGGTAGTGACGCAAGGCGGGTGCCCCATGTGGCACTCATGTGGCGCAACAACCACTCACATATGTGGGCAATAGTACCCTTTTTAAAAAAAAAAAAATAAGCACTCATGAGTGCTTCATCACCCTGCCCCCCCTGGTCAATAGGGAGCAATGGTAAAACATGAGTGACGGATCGTGTTTCTCTTTTTTTATTCCACCACATGGACAACACTTTTTTTAGTTTTTCAATTTAATTTTTGGTATCCAAAATTGTATTGATCATCAGATGGTCATAACTTGGTTGTTTTCCCTCTGATTAATGCATCATCAGTGATGTTAGGATCGTGTCAAATCCCTCTATCTAAATTCTAGAAAATTTTAAATAAAATTTCAACTTAATTTTTTTCAAGACCACTATGATAGCACTTGAAGGTATTGGATATGTCGTGGAAGCATAATAACAGGTAAATTTCAAATCTGTACACTGAATTTTTCCTAAGACACTTGATTCAACATAGAAGTACCTAATTCATGTCAAAGAGCATATGAAATTAAATTTATGTTGAAAAAAAAAATCAAAATGGTGCTTCGATGGAAAGGTTTGATATCGATGTACTTTGCTCGTCTCCAGATCTTCGTAGCTCAAAGGCACTAAATGAGGGGCCATCTAGATCACCCACACATGCATCATAGCTCCTGAAACATTGTTTTTCAATTATCATGATCTAGAATGGAAGAAAGAAGTGATTCATGATGTCCCTACGGTCGTGTGAAAAATGCAGACTCAATTTGAGAAGGAAGGATCGATCTAATATTGTTCTTTGTTCAGTTTCTCTCTCTAAAACTTGAGAGAGAAAGTGAGAGAACTCTAAATTCATGAAAATAAACTGAGGAACTATTTATGGATCAAAAATGGACTTAAATAGATAGATTTAACTCTCCAAAATAACACTTTGATCTATGGAGAGTTATAACCTTTATTTTTGACACTTCGCTACATATATGACATATTTAATATTTTCGTAACATCATGAATATTTTATCACTCACTTGAAACACTCCAACATTTCACTTGATAAAATAAAAACCATTAACTTGGATCTTTACCTCTTGTAATTATTTAACGAACCTTTAATGCCTAACATTTGTTCAAAAAATAATATTTTTCTCATATTCACTTTTATACTTAAATAACTTGTGAATACCTTGAGAAATAAATTTAATTCTGATTATTCTAAACTAAAATAACATATAATTGAATTTATTTATTATTTATAAGTGATCATTCAAATTTGAACGTTCATCAGCCCATGCACATGGGACCCACTTCGTTTTAAACTCCAATTCATCTGAATTGGTAGAATTTATGGATATATTTTGTGTGTGAAATTCTACACCCTTATCTTGATAGCAGTGAGTCATACTCATAAACCAAGATCATTATCTCACAACACATCATCACCCCTAAAGAGATAAGGATAATTCATAGTTACAACAACCACCTATAAACACTTACTGTGTAACATAATCTTTTTGTCTCATGATATCTTATAAAGAAAGATGCATACTTTGTGCCATCATCCTTTAATGATTTATTTAAATTTGATTAGATGTATTTGATGGACTTTCCTTCATCTGCCATGGACATGGATTTAGTCAAGGCACTGTCATCTTAGCCAAATGAACAAATATACCTTCTTCCTATATAGAAGCAAAAAATCTTGTGTTGATCATTCAATCAATAACATACCACCAATGACACAACTAACATAAGGTACCACACCACAAATATAAATTTCATGGATTTCATCTTATATAGAAGTACGCAATCAAATGATACACACTGATAATGATCTCGAGTCAACGAGCTCGTACCCAAGTGGTAAGGGCTCCTGCTTGGCATCCAAGAGACCCAGGTTCGAAATCGGGTGGAGGTGAATTTTCAGGGGGTACTGTAGTAGTATTGTAGCAGTACTGTAGAGGGCACTATTAGATATTGTATCAATCGAAACTATTCACCCGATTTGGTTCTTCGGGCCACCGGTTTGGGCCTACGGGTCTCAGGGCCTTCAGGCCATCAAAGGCCTTCGGGCCTCAGGGCCATCGGGCCACAAAGACCATGGAGTAGCTCAGTTCACACAGAGCAGGCCCTAGAAGAGGATTAGAGCAAAGAGTAGTGGTCACCAGAAGTAGAACTAACCGGATTGGAAGAATGAGAGGGTATGGCAACCGCCATCGGGACCAGGCACCGTGCAGCTTTGTATGGGGTAATTCTAGCCAATCAGAAATGCAAGGTGGGGAGCTAGGTGATCAATGATACAGAATCTGGGGAGGGGCAGTTCTAGTGGGTTGGGCCTATAGGTCATGTAATGGACATAGTATGCCTCTGGGCATTCGGGTCATGTATTGGCATTTGGGTCGTGTCGAGCCTTTTGCCTTGGGCCTATGGGTCATGTAAGGGTTCCCCTTCAACCCTTAAAAGGGAGATTATCCATAATAAAATAAAAAGAAGGTCTTCGGGCCATTTGGGCTGATAATGATCTCAAGTCGAGAGATAAATACACATACTCATAGATATGAATGTCCACTAACACCTAAAACATGTGGTGTTCCTATTGGCAGATTAGTGGTCATGCTTTTCTCTACTTATGATCACTAAGTATGAACTTCATAAGAAGAATTCATGATGCTTATGAGACCCCGGCACCTGATAGTCTTACATCAGTTATGCCCCGTTAGTATGATCTATCTAGACCATATGACATGTATTTAATATTACTATCATGTTATCATAAGGTTCTCATTATAACAGAGAACAACTATAACTTTTTTATGTGAAAAATAATCCAAGGACATTACCATGTAAACAGTGTGTATAGAAGTAATAAAACTATTATGGTAAGAATGAATCATGCATAACTCTTTGTATGCATGATATGGTAATCGAGAAGTACCATTCAAGTTAGCTCTAGGGCACCTACTTTCACAATAATTCATATATCATATAATATGATATAGTTTATTCCCCTTAAAAAGACTTATTGAAAAACATGTAGTTGCAATGATATCACTTTATATAATTAATTTTATACCCTATGATGTGAGTAATTGAAATACATTACAATTTTTGTGATGTGAAATGCCCGGATCTAGTTATATCACTGAGAGGGGAGGAGGTGAATTGATGATACTCTTTTTATGATTTATTTTTAGAACAAACTTTGTGATTGGTTAAGATCTCGATCCTGTTAATGTGTGTCTTACATGATCATTATAGAAAGTGAATTACATAGGAAACAGTGATTTTTATAAGTTTTAGTCCCTTCATGGAAAGTCTGCTCCTTGTTTTGATTGGTTAGTCACACCAATCACATGTTCCTCCACTACAAACGCAAGTGGTTACAATGGGAATCTTTATGATCCCTTCATACATCCTCCATCGGTATAGCTTCGCATTATGCACTCCAAAATCCCACTAGAATCATAGCTTCTCACTACCAGTATAATAAGTTCGGAACTAAAAGAGAAAGATTACTTCTTACTCTTGGTTGCTTCGGCAACAGTTGATGAAGATCTTCCTCATCGAGCCTTCAAGATCACCAAGATTGCATGTGCTCACTTCTTCAAGAACTTAAACATATGATAATCATGATCAGATCAATTGGTCGTGCTCACTTCCTTTAGACATTCAATGATCTAGTTCTTAGTCTCGAATCACTAAATGATTGTCTTTAGACTTTCTTCTCTCTTCGAGATAGTGGATCATCAATTTAGTAAAGTATCGACTTCCCCAATTCTCAATACTAAAATACCATTCATTTAATCATTTTTATCTTATAGATTCACATAATATTATGAATAATATTTCCATAAATCTTTATATTCAACTTCTCAATCTTCTCATTCAAATATCATAGATATTTCTGATTTGAATTCTCATTCAAATTTTATTCAAAATCACGATAAAATCCCTTATTTAAATATCTATGAGAGTCGGGATATTCTTCATGTGATATTTGAATTATCACTGCTTCTTTTCCTCCATAAAATCTATGGTGTTTAAATCTTTTAAAAAAATTTGCGTGTACATGGCAGCATGCATCATTACGGTGTGAAACTTATGTTTATGGTGTGGAACTCTCAAACATTAGCTTGAATCACAACTCTTTAGATTTATTGTGATATCTGAATCAATGAAGAATGGAACCAAAGAATCATCTAATTTAATTTCTTCAGAATATACTTATTCTGGAATCCCATAAATTCTGTAAAGGAACTCATCCTTATGGGGTAATCAATGATCCTTATGAAGTCCCAAAATATCCTTACAATATCTCAAAATCATCCTTACGAACTTTTCTTTGCCAAATTTTAGTTATTCATCCACTTTGTAAGGTCAAATGATCCTTACCAAGTAGGTTTCCATCCTTACGAAGTGCATATCCATCCATATGAAGTTTCCATGTCTTTGTCAATTTTCCAATTTCAGAGTTAAAATGACTCTTATGAATATTACTCTTACAGTAGATGATCCTTAAAGAACTTGGAAATCATCCTTATAGTGATGACAATGACTCTTGTAAAGTCAGAAATGATCCTTATAGGATTTAGATGATCCTTACATAGCCTCCAATCATTCTTACAAAATACTCATACCTTTACCAAATTTCCATCCCTGAGATGAAATGACCCTTATGGTGCTCAAGCCATCCTTACGGAATCCAGACATAACCAAATATCGCACAACCTGAATATTCCAGAATTGTTAAAACTTAACTCAAATCATTTCAAAACCTTCTCCAACACTTCAAAACAACTCACAATCATTCCAAATTACCTCCCCATGATTACACGTGCATGGTTGAAAAAAAATCTTCAACAATTCCATGAGGTACTTCAATCTCCCCCTTTGGATTTGTTGGGAACCTCAATCAACTCATTTTTTTTTTAAAAACTCAACTCATTCAAGAAACATCAAATCACAGCAGCCTATCTCACATGAGATATATCCTAACACCACACCACAGGATAATGTAGTGTTTTTTAGAAAATTTCATCTCTTGGTGATAAGAAAATTTTGGGCAAGTAAGTTGAATGTCTTCCCCCTTGGTTCATGCACTCATAACTACATATTTCACTCCCCCTTTTAGCAATAAAAATATCCCTTGGATTTCTAAAAGATCAAGAGAATTGGTACCTTCATAAGAGTTGTGCACCTTCAGTACCTTCCTCTATAAGAGTTGGGTAGCTTTTTCTCCCCCTTTAATAACACAATCCAAAGATAAGTGGGGGTAACCTTTCAAAGTACCTCAAGAGAGATGAAAGGGATGAACATTCATTTTCAGCCGCAATGTCACAAACCTATCTTTAGGCATTTTCATGATGAAAATGTCATCCAACTGGTCTCGAGTAGGAATAAATTCTAGACTGATGTCACCATTGGAAACTCTCTCTTTAATTAAGTGAAACATGATATCAATGTGCTTAGATCTTGAGTGTTGTACATGATTTTTTGAAAGATTGGTAGAAGTTTGATTGTCACATGAAATATTGAGAGGTCTTTCAATATTCACCCTTAAATACTTAAGCTACTCCTTCATCCAAATCATTTGTATACAAGCACTGGTAAAAGCAATATATTCGTCCCTCGTGGTACTCATTGTGATAGGGTTTTATTTATTACAATGTAAACTTACATAGCTTCTTCTTAGAAGAAATAATCCTCCTGAAGCGGACTTTCTATCATCACAATCATCTGCCCAATCTGTATTAGTGAATTCGTACAGATTCAGGTGCTCATCCTTCTTATACAACAGTCCAAAACTCAAAATCCATTTTATATATTTAAGGACTCTCTTTACAACCATTAGATGTGATTCATTTGGATCACTTTGATATCTGGCACATAAGCCTACTGTATATACAATGTCAGGTTATGATGCAATGATATATAGTAAGTTGTCAATCAATCTTCTAGACTCCCTTTGATTTACACTTTCTCCTCCAGCATCCTTTTACAGTTTTAGTCCAACCTGAATAGGTGTAAATATTGGTTTGGAGTCTTCCCTGCTGAATTCATTCAACGATTATCTTACATACTTTTCTTGGAATAAAAAAAATAAATCCTTCCTCTTGCAGCACTTGTAATCCCAAAAAATAACTCAACTCTCCTAACATGGACAATATCAAATAGATTTTTCATTTTCTCAGCAAATTATTTCCAAGCACTCGCATGATCACATGCAAAATTAATGTCATCAACATATGCAATTAAAATGAGAGTACATGCTTTCATTTATTTTATATACAGATATCTATCCACTTTGACTATTGTGAATTTCAAGTCTTTGAATAAGTTGTCTAACTTTAAATACCAAGTCCTAGGGACCTACTTTAATCCATATAAAGCCTTCTTCAGTTATCACACCCTAAGAACATCATTGTCAAGCACAAATCCTTTAGGTGGCTCCACGTATACTTCTTTTTCCAACTCACCATTAAAGAAGGAATATTTGACATCCATTTGAAAAAAAAATTATACTTCCCATGTGTTGTAACTACTAAGAACATCTTAATGGCCTCTAATCTTGAAATCGGTGCAAAGGTATCTTCAAAATCCAATCCTTCAACCTATGAATGACCATTGAAAACAAGTCTGGCCTTGTTTCTTATAACTATACATTTTTCATTCAGTTTTCTCTTAGACACCCACTTAGTCCCAATTACATTTTTTCTCTTGGTCTGGGAACAAGATCCTGAGTGGCATTCTTTTCTATCTAATGCATCTCATCATCCATAACTCCAACCCACTCTTTATTCCTGAAAGCTTTATCCACTGATTGAGGCTCAATCTGTGAGATAAGGGCAGTTTGATCTTCAACCCTCAATCTTCTTCTTATTTGAACTGGAGCCTCTTGTCTACCAATTATATTTTCTATTTCAATATGTTCTTTCGGCATTTTAAATTTTAATCATTCGTTTCCAGCATCATTATCTTCATCATTAGTTTGATTAGAGTCAATATCAACATTGATTGTCTCCTTCCCATCTTCTTCTTCAGTCAGTTTTTTAAAATTTGGATGTTGTCTACTCCAGAAATTTCTAAATTTTCATTAATTGTCTCATATTTTTTACCCTAATTTTCAATAATTTTCACATCAAAATAGTCAACCAGCTTGTGAAGCCTTTTATTCCAACATCTACAGCCACTACCATTTGATAAGTATCCCATGAAGATCTTTTTTTCTTCTTTCTCTTCAAATTTTCCTAGATTACTATTTCTTATCTTCATAAAAAAAGGACTACCAAAGACTTTAAAGTACTTAACAGCTGGATTTCTTTTGTATCAAATCTCATATGGTGTCATATGTCTCTTAGGCCTCAAAAAACACCTATTTTGTATGTGTACAATAACACATACAGCCTCTCTACTGAAATATTTTGAGATCATGTGTTCAACTAACATATTTGTGCCTATCTCAACTATGCTTTTGTTCTTTCTATCTATTACACCATTTTACTAGGGAGTATATGGTGTTCTATATTGATGATTGACTCCATGTTTAGCAAGATAGATTTCAAAAGCACAGTATGTACACTCCATTCCATTATCCGGTTTCGGTTTCTTGATATAGAGAGTCAACTTTTTCACAAATTGCCTTCTAAAGATTTTGAACATTGCATTAGCTTTTAACTAGTGCTTGATAAACATGGCTTTGGTCATCCAGGTGAAGTCATCAATGAAAGTAATAAAGTATAAATCATCCTTGGTAGACTTGTCTCATAGACCCATATAAGTCGGTGTGGATAAGCACATGTGGTCAAGTATACAGAATCTCTACTCCTTTGAGAAAACCTTGAGCCAATTTCCCTTTCTAACAAGTTTCATAGATATCATTACTTTCTCTTTTCAAATTAGAAAAATATCTCACAAAATCATACTTCAGAATTTTAATCAAACTTTTTTGACCAAGATGATCAAGCCTTCTATGACATAGCTTGTTTTCATCTTTAGCACTCAAATAACAAGAGTTGGTAGTAACAATTTGAAATAGATTCCCATTTGTACTTCTTCCTTGGGTGATGATTCTTCCATCCTTCATGTTTTTTATTATACTTGAATCTTTCATGAAGATGGTCTCATGTGACTGACACTCAATAAATTATGCTTCATCCCCTCAACAAATAATTCATCATTTGATTTCAGACTTTGAGCTTCAATTTCGGTCGAGTCAACACCCTTCCTCCAATGGCCTAAAGGCCTTCATTTTTTATTGATTTTTATAATCCATCTTTCAAGGGGAGAGGTGGAACCCTTACAACACCCTTGATTTTTAGAGAACAGTCATTCCCAAAACTCATTGATCCTCCTTCATGCTTTTCAATGTTATTTAGAATTTTTATGCCACCGATCATGTGGGAGGAACACCCAAGGTCAAGAATCCATAATGTGGTTCTCTTAAAGGCTTTCAGTGCAACCTCAGAAAAACATGACTTCTCTTCCTTCAATTTGGGAATTCCCTTACCTTTCTCGCCATAGGAAATTTTTTCAGGTAGGTCAGTCATACACTCCTCATCACAATGACCCTACTGATCACATATGCCATAAATTTCTTCTAAGCTATCAAACCTGTTTTGTGTTGGTAGAAGAGGTGAATTCCTGGTCCCAACTTGCTTCCTTTGAGAGTCTATTTTCATCTTCTCAAAATAAATCCCCCTTGATTCATGCCTTTTCCCTAATAGTAACATATTAAACTAGCATGAGTAAGTTTTGTATCCAAACACTCCATAGCACCAACAATAGCCACTGAACCTTGATTTTCCATACTGATAATAATTTTGTTGAGAATGTTGTTTTTATCTTACAATAAACTATGTCTATCTTTGCTTATGAGGAAATGGTCTTCATGAGATATCCTTCTCTTATTTTGATTCAGAAGAGGGTTTCTCGTTGGTCTTCTTGGTCCAAATTGGTCCACATTTTCTTTTAGAAACTGCATTGTTAGAAGCAACAGGTTAATTTTGAGTTTTATTAAGAGAATAATTAACCTGTCTCATCGGACCTGTCTTGAATTTCCTTTGTAGCAGTTTGTGCCTTCCTGAACCGCTACTTTGACATTTAGGTGGTTAGAGGCATTCAGAAGAGGTCTAGAGGGCTCGGTGGAGCTAGAGTTGCAGGAGTACTACGGGTGGTGGTTCATGACATGAACTGGACTCACATCATGAATTGGTGATTCATGGCTTGTATAGCTGGTCATTTTCACGGATTGTATGCGGACAAGTGGGAGTCCGTGAAATGGATTCACATTGTGAAAGGTGAATTGACAACATGCAATTAATAAAAGGCCAAGGCAACATGAATTTCAATGGAAGTTGGAAAAATGGGAATTCATGTTGTGAATGTGTTACATGACGTGAAAGTGTCGGGTTCCAGGTAATTTTATAACCCTTTCGGACGATTTCTTTTCATTCGGTCATACCTCTCTCTCTCTCTCTCATTCTGCACAAACCCTAAGAGCCCTGAGGAGATCTTCTAGCCCTCTTCCTCCTGCTTCGATCTGTTGGTTCTAGTGGATGCTCGTTGGCGATCCGTAGTGAGTTCTCCTCTTTCTCTCATGGGTTCCTTCTGTTCTTTTTCGAGATCCGCTGTGGTGGTGCGGTTTTGGTTTGGGGTGTGTATGGGTTGCGTTTTTTACAACCCTTTGGTGTGGTGTAGGTTAATCTGTGAGTTCCTTGTGCAGCAGTAGTTTTTGTACAATTTCTTCTTAGCCCTACGGTGCGTAGTGAGATCAGAAAGTTTCCTTGAGGTAGGGAATCCTCATTCTCACATGTTTATGTGATATGCGTGAGATCTGCATGGTTTTTCCTTCCTTTGGGTGGATGGTAAGGGTCAGCGTAATGAGATAATTAATTGGCATGTCTAAAATTGATGGGAATGGGGAGTTATTGCATGCTTTACTACTTTGATATATGTTGTTAATTTTATTATGCATGCATGTTGCCAATTCTGAAAATAATGACTGTTGGGAACTTTGTTTGTGTTGTAGTTGTTATGTTGTAATAACCCTTATTGTGTTGTTGTGTGATCGCACCCTAAATAAAAGGTTACAGAACATATATTTGGCTAATAATTGGTTACCCCTAGACATCTGGTTTGTGTTATAATACCCATGCTAAATAAAGAAGATATGTGATAATGCCCCTAAATAATTGTGGAAGTCGGTTTCTGTGTTGTTGTATATGTTGGTGCTTGTTGTGATGCCCTACATGATTTGGGTTATTATACGGTGATGGAGGTGACCGGCTAGGTTGTGTGGTGTGTGGAGTCATGATGCGGAGGTTGGTTAGCATGGATGTGATGTGGGTAGTTGTGCGATGTGGTGCAATGAGGTTGTGGCGTAGTAGTTGTGGCGCAGTGGTTGTGGCGCAGTGGTTGTGGCGCAGTGGTTGTGGTACAATGGTTGTGGCGCAATAGATTTGTTGTGGTATGTGAGTGATAGCGTTATATGGCGGTTGTGTTGTGAGATGGCTTGGGCGATGTGACGTGATGCCGATGATGGATGTGTGGTGTTGTGGTGGTGGTTGTGCGAGTTGGACTAGTTGCTGTGTAGTATGGTTATGCTAGTTGTTTGGCTAGCCATGGGATGAACTATGATGATATACAAAACAAAATAGACTGGTAGATAAACAAGGTGGACTAGAAATGGATGTGTGATAATTGGCTTAAACTGAATTGAATGAAAGAATGAGTAGTGTAATGTGAAATGAAATGGCTAACGAATAAAAGTGGTGAAACTTGTAAGTGGGAAGTGGAATGTTGTGTGTCTTGTGTGGTGGTTGTGTGGTATGTTTCATATAGTGGTGGTAGCGGTTGAGACGATTGATGTGTTGTATGTGGTAGTGATGTGGTGTGCGCTAGTGTTGTTGATGTGAACCCATAGGTTGGGTATTGTGTGTTATCTATATATCATGTATGTTTATGTTATTTTATACACACCCCATCTAAGTTGGATAACTTTACCAATGCTCAAAGGTGCTGAGTTTTGGGTGTTTTCCCCAACATCCAGAATGGTAGTGATACGGATGGCTGGCTACCCCCTCTACCCCACTCTTCCTTCAGCATTAGTGATACGGTTTGGTGTTGGAGATTATCAGGTAGTGATGTGATGGTCCAGGTGTCTTCGGGTGGGATGTGATGTATTGGTCCAAGTATCTATGGGCGCGACGTGATGTGGTGTGATGTGATATGTGGTGGGGGTCATGCGTGGTAGGAGGAGGGCACAAGATTGATGATCTTCACATTCATGATACCCTACTACTCTAGTTCTGGTTGTGATGTGATGTGTTGACCCAGGTGTATGCGGGCTGGATGTGATGTGATGTGATATGATGTGATGTGTGGCTCAGGTGTCTACAGGCGGGATGTGATGTGATGTGATGTGATGTGATGTGATATGTGTGAAAGAGATGGGAGCATAGGACATTCGACATTGGGGCGTGAGAGCAGAAAATCAGTGAGGAAGCGGTAGCGGGGCGTCTTACTTTGTTATAATCTCAATGTTATATTCTTATATTGGATGCATGATTTGGTGAGTGAGTCGTGGTGAGGTTGGGTTTGGTTAGATGGTCTGTATAGGTGCTTGTTGGTTCTGTTGTTTGTTCACCGGCACATTAGCGTGCACTTTTCACATGTACACTTGAGGCCTTGGTTATATCCCTACTGAGTATACATATTATGCTCACCCTACGTATATAAAGTATTTTAATGTTTCCAAGAGGACTTTGGGAACCGATCTGAACATTACTAGCTGGGTTAGAGTTGCTGCTGAGTCGCTGTCATAGACCTGTCTTTTGGTATTTACTTTAGAGACTTTTATATGTATCAGTTTTACTATATTCATGCATTGTGGGATGGTTTTTTGTTGACCTTTATATTGTCTGTTGGAGTTGTTTGGTGATTGTTTACCCTATCTCTCGATCCTGTTTCATTTATAGAGGGTAATGTCTCCCATACTGTGAGATTTTTATACCCTTGGTGTTAGTCGCCAACTCGGGGCCTACAGCAGGCAGGACTCGAGGGTCGTCATCTCTCTCTCCTCATTGCGGTATCTTTGGCGGGAGAGGATCGTGACATCCTTGATATAAGAGCAATGATTCTCTTATAATTTTCATCTTCTTCTTCTTCTTCAGATTCAATTCACTTGATAGCTTCATCTTCTTCCACATCATCAGATTCAGTTGACTTGGCATCTTCATCTTCTCTGGTTTTGAGTTTTCTAATGGCCTCAAAAGCCATTGCATCTTTGATCTTTTTTTAAGGCAGGAATTTTTCAAATTTCATAAGCAATGAGAATGTTATGTAATTCATCAAGGGTAAGACATCGCTATCTTCTAAAGTTAAAATCTTAGGATCAAACCTGTCTAAAAAAATTCACATCAACTTTTGGGCAATTGTGGAATCATCCAGCTTCTCTTCGTACCCTCAAATATTGCTGACAATTTCATCGAGTCTTGTAAAGTAGTTGTCAGTGTTTTCCACACCAGCCATCTATATATCCTCAAATCTGTTTCTCTAAATTTGTAATTTGGTCTCATTGACTTTCACATTGTCTTCGTAACTGCTCTCTGACTTATCCCAAATTTCCTTAGCAGTTTGAAGCCCCACGACTTTTGTGTATATTTTTTCTAATAGAGACATAAGAATGACATTTTGAGCTTTGTTATCATCTTTATATTTCTCTTGTCAACAAAAGACATAGGATCATCCTTCTCAATGGGTGAAAATCTCACTATTGTTGCATCTTTAACTTTCATGCCAAAAGACAAAAGATAGGGCAACATCCTATTCTTCCAATCGTGATAGTTCTTATCATCGAATGTAAGGACACCCTCGTTATTGACTAAATTTAGGTTTTCCATTTCTATCTTCAGTCAAGGTTGGATCTTTCATAGGAAACCTGGCCCGCTCTAATACCACTTGAAATGCCTAGATCTGGTTATATCACTGAGGGAGGGTAAATCGATTATACTCCTTTAGCGATTTCTTTTTAAAACAACCTTTGTGATCAATTAAGATTTTGATCGTCTCAATGTGTGCATCTCGGCCTTACCTGAATATTGCAAAAAGAAAATGGCAAAGGACACAATGATTTTTACAAGGTTTGGCTTCTTCACCAAAAGTTTGTTCATTGTTATGATTGGTTAGTTGCCCCAATCACCTATTCTTCAACTATAAACGCAAATGGTTACAATGGGAATCTTCATGATCCCTTCATACGTCCTCCAACAACAAAGCTTCGCACTATGCTCTCCAGAATACCACTGGAATCACAGCTTCTCAATTCTTCAAGAACTTCAACGTCTGATAATCAGGATCAGATCGATTGGTCTTGCTCACATTTTTCAGATCTTCAATGATCTGGTTCTCAGTCTTAAATCACTAAATGCTCGGTATCAGTCTTTCTTCTTCTCTTCAATACAGCGATTCTTCAATTCAGTAAAGTATCGAATTCCCCAATTCTCAATTCTCAAACACCCTTCATTTCATCATTTCTATCTTATATGTTCACAGAATATCGTGAATAATATTTCCATAAAGAAATATGGAAACTCCCCTTGATCTTCGACTTCACGGTCTTCTCATTCAAAACTGGTAGATATTTCTAGTTTGAATTCTCGTTCAAATCTCATACAAAATCCCGATCAAATTCCACATTTAAATCTCCATGAAACTCAGGATATGTGATGTTTGAATTATCGTTGTTTCTTTTCCTCTACAAAATCTGTGGCATTTAAATCTTTCAAATCATCCATATGTGCACGGAAGCATGCACCGTTGCGACGTGGAACTTTCGTTTTCAATGTGGAACTCTCAAACATCAATTTGAATCACAACTCTTCAAATTTGTTGTGGTGTTTGAATTAATGAAGAACAACAACAAAGCATCATCGAATTTAATTTCTTTAGAATATATTTATTCCAGAATCCCATAAATTTTGTAAAGGAACTCATCCTTACGAGGTAAGCAACGATCCTTACAAAGTCTCGAGTCATCCTTACGTCGATAATCATTTTTTTTATAGATTTCAAAAAGCCGGTTTGAGGGTAGCCGGTTCCCATGCTGCCCGGTTTGAGGAAAACCGTGAACCACACCCAAATTCAAACAATTACAGCGATTAACAGATTCAAATTTCAAACATCAGGTCCAACCACGTGTCCCACCTCGAGCCCCGGGCCTGTCACGCGACTGCATGCCACTCTGACACCACGAGTCGTACCATCGCCTCGAAACGCGCCTCAAGTCGTCGGCGAGACACGCCGGAACGACTACTGATTCACCACCGGTGACCGTACCCACTGTCAACCGTCATTGTCTACCGTCGGTCGTCGTCGTCACTAACATCTCAGCGTCCATCGACTTCATCGGAACAAACATCAACGGCGCAAACCAGATATCATCGGGGGAAGCCGAAGAGAAACCATCACAACATACAGAAACATCCACGCACTCAAAATCACCATCCTCAAAACAAAGAGGGATAGAATCATCCCATGCTCATGAAGACGCATGGACCTCAAAAAACCGTGGCCAGAAGCCGCCATATCCATCCTTGTAACGTCAACCCAAAACCACCCATCCAGGAACCAGAGGCACAAAGGAAAGAAAAGAAAAAAAAACAGAAAAACGCATAAAAACCGAAAAAGGATCCAGTGAAAACTAGATCTAGTTCCGAAACCCAGCGCCACCAGCCTTCAGCCCCCCGGAAACCACGCCCCTCACCAGATGCCTGTGACCACGAAGTCTCAAAACATCCTTACAAAATCTTGAAATCGTCCTTGCAAACTTTTCCAAATTTTAGTTCAGATTCCACTTCGTAAGGTTAAATGATCCTTATAAAGTAGGTTTCCAGTCTTATGATGTGCATCACCATCCTTACAAAGTTGTCTTGCTTTTGCCAATTTTTCAATTTCATAGTTAAAATGACTCTTACAAAGATGACTCTTACGGTAGATGATCCTTACAAAACCTCGATGATCTTTACGGATAATCCTTAAGTAACCTCCAGTCATCCTTACAAAATCTTCATGCCTTTGCCAAATTTTCACCGCATAGCTAAAATGACCCTCATGGAGTTCAAACCATCCTTACGGAATCCAGACTTAACCAAATATCACCACACCCAGAATATTCCAAAATTGTTTCAGTTTAACTCAAATAATTTCAAAACCTTCTCCAACACTTGAGAACAACTCACAGTCATTCCAAATTACTTCCCCATGATTCACGCATACATCGTTGATAACAAATACAACAATTTCAAGGATTACTTCACAATGTATACCGAAAAACAATCAAAGTCCCATGAATTTTTAACTCCTTTAACATTTATTAATGCATGTTACGCTCTCTTTAAACATCATCAAATGATGTGGAAACCCATTAAATGACGGCATCATAAAATAACTGAGATTCATATACTTGCTTTAGGGCGCCCGAGGATCAAGTGATGACAACTTTCAAGGATCAAAGTAGAGTAGGTGACATCTTTAATCAGTTTGTGATAAGTGCGGGTCATATAAGTGCATCTATACAAATTCGCAACTTTTTTTTTTCCGAGTATGGAAAAGTTTACAAGTTGATAAGACGCCTTTACTTGTGTGCAAGGATATTTAATAAGGAAAATGAATCTGTGAATAATGGGGGTGGGGGATTATTGGTTTTTTTATTTTAAATTTTCACTATTGTACTTTTTTGAATGGATGTGACCGTTGAAACAAATCTTTCTGGAAAGCCACTTTTTTTATTCAAATGGCTGTAATTGTTACAAGATTTTTATTTTTTCAATAGTTAAAATAGGGGTTGTGAGATTCATTCCAACTGCCACTGAAATTTCAAAGAATTTTCCCACCCTTGACTTCTTTGTTTCTAAAATTTGTTTGGGAGACAAGTTCATTGTAACATCTAGTAGTAAATCCATGGGGTGGATATTGTTTAAAGGAAAACAAGTTTAGAAAATTAAAACATAAAAAAAAATCATGAGCACATGAATTTATGTGGTTTGGCCAAAGGCCTATATCTATGGTAGAGAACATCAAACATGGCTTAAACAAAACAAACAAGTTCTCCAATACAATACAGAATGATTCAAAATTATACAGACCAAATTTATTTACAGCCCCAATTTATGACCGGCATCTCTCCAAAATACAACATCCGCAGACCCAAAAATACACCAACAGAAGAATTACCAAACATCTCCTAAAATGAAGTGGAAAAAACTACAGTACAACACCTTCAAAAATAATCACCCATGAACGGTCAGGACCATCTCTGGTGCTCAAGCTGAGCACTAGCCATCAACTGTATCCAATAAATTCACATGAGACCCGCAAATACACCAACACGGTATCGGAGAGGATCGCTGACTAGCTTGCATTGGGGATTATCCCAGAAAAATTCGGGAGCTTGTCAATGTGCTTCAATGCACGCTCAGCAATCTGCTTCGTTCGAATATCGCCGTGGTGGAAGGCATCCACAAGGGCCGTGCCCATGTTTGGATCACTGGATATCTCCATCGCGATCTCCTCGGTCCGCAAGATCCGCTCCACCGCCCAAACCGCCCTCCTCCTAAGGCTCTCTGTGCGCTTCTCCAACAAAATCTTGAGAATGGGATGTATCCCATCTGCTTCGAACAAAACAAGCACCCCTTGCTCTACATCGACACCATCATCCAACAGCGTCGACAGTGCCGCAAGTGACGCCTCCACGACCTTCACATTTGCATGGTCCAACAGCGCCACCAGCTTGTCGACCGCCTGCCCTTCCAAAAGACAGAAGCTCTCCTTCTGGGAACACAACCCTTTGTGGATTTTACACAGTCCGGTGATGACCGGCGGGTGAGCAAAACATGGAAATATCGATGCGCAGAACCCTTGTGGGGGCAATGTTGGGAGCATCGTCAGGTTCTTTGACTGCTCTGACAGGTTCTCCAAGGCAAAGGCCGACACCATCTGAACATTGTCAAGGCCATTGCACTGGAGGAGATCGGTGAAGAGTCCGGTGAGATTGTAGCGGCAGCTGAAGATGACGGCATCGGGTTCATCGCCCAAGATATAAGTAACCCTAGCAAGAAGCTGCACGAGCCCTTCCAGGCATGGCGTCATGAACCGGACACCCCTCAGCTCCCCATGCCGAATGCTGATCACTCTCGGGACGATCCGCTGGCAGTCACCCTCATCGAGCATCTGCCTCGTGAGGCCCACATCCCTCTCGGGGAGCTCCGCCAGAAGCCCAACAGCCGCTGCCTGCTCGTCAGTGATCCCCTTCTCTGTTGCGACTCTCATCAAACTCCCCAACTGCCCGGCTGTTCCTCGTAGCGCGTCAGCCAGCTCCTGCCCCATGTACGGAGAGAGGTTCTGGAGGAGCTTAATGGATGCCAGGCGCAGATCCTTCTGTTTGGCCTCAATAAACTGAACCAGACTGATTATGGCACCGGAGCTTTTGATGGCAGAGACTACGCTAGAAACGGTTTTGGGACTGGCCGTGAGCCCGACAAGAACCTGGAGAAGCTTGCCTTCAATCGTCGGGCCGGTGTTGCTTATGAGATAGAGCAGGTTATGAATAATATCCTCCGAGACCAGAGTCTGATTGTCACTCCCAACAGGGACGAGGTCTAAGTCATAACCGGAGCTCACAACATTGGCAAGAATTGTGGCGGAAACCTCCTTCAGCCGCGTGGAGAGCGGGTTGGCACCAACGGCAAAGAGGTCGCTGACAAGAGGGGGCAAGATTCCTGCCTCTATCAAAACCTTGGCACTTGACTCGCAAGATGATATCTGGCTGAGTGCCTTAAAGGCAGCTTCTCTGGACTGCGTGTTCCCATTTTTCATGATCTGGATCAGCGATGGACCCACAGTTTTAGCCACCGAAAGCCTCACATCATTATTTAGAGCCAGGTCTCCGAGGTATGTTGCCATGGAGAGTTTAACTTCTGGTGAACCTGGGGCAATCCCATTCATGACAACATAAGCTCTAAAGTTTGAGGCTTTACTGCTTACAAGACTGGCAACTTAGGATAAGTGCTCCTGTTGAGTGTTTTCCTGGTTGCTAATTGAAAATAAATGTTTTTTTACCACTTTTCTAAATGATTTTCTTCTAGAATTTAAGTGCTGAGTGTTTTTTCCGAAACAGAACAAACACCACTTATTTTATTCCAACTGTTTATCACAAGTGATAAGTGCTGTAAGCAGTTTTCAAGAACAATGCAGGTTCAGCTCTTCGGCCCCATTTTTCAAGAAATTGACACAAGCCAAAATGGGCGGAATGAGGGACAAAGGGGTTGTGTTACAATTGTGACAAATCTTATTCTACTAGACACAAATTTCAAAGGCTTTTTGGATTGAAGTTCCAGATGATTAAAGTGACACTGAAGAAAGCATTGTGACAGGTCCTAAAATTTCTCTAAATGCTATCAATGAAGTCCACATCTAATCTACCAAGCAATTGTTGGCAGAAGTGTCAGGAGTTGCTGTGTTAGTGCTAGTGGATTCTGGAAGCACATATAACTTCCTAAGAGAAGGGTTAATACCAAGTCAGGGAATACAAGTGTGGAATGTGATGGTTGCACTCACAACCAGGGGGCAAGCTAGAAGGCTCTACACAAAAGTCTGCAAACTCGACCAATAAGTTATCCAAGATTGAGTTTTGTCCTTGCATCAAACTAGGTCGTGGTGCTATTCTCGATGGATGTCATGCCGCAATATTTTCTTCTCATTCAATGCAAACTGCATAGTTAAGAAATTGAATTCCCACAAAATCAGGCCTAAGTGCACACCATTTGACTCCAAAAACCGCATCGAATCCTTCTGATGATATTGTATACAACAGCTTGAAATTCATCTTTTTCAACTCGAAACTTTACTAATTACATGTGCCCATACAAAACTTAATCTTGGATAACTTATTGGCTGAGTTTGCAGACTTGTTTGTAGAGCCGTCTAGCTTGCCCCCTGGTTGTGAGCACAACCATCCTCACATACCCCTCGCACCAGGGACAGCACCGGTTTATGGTAAAGACCATACCAGTACCCACATTCTCCAAAAGATGAGATTGTGAAGCAATGTGCCCATATGCTACAACAAGGGGCCATCCGGCCTAGCAGATCCCCTTTTTCTTCTCCGGTTCTTTTGGATAGGAAACATGATGGTCCATGACATTTTTGTGTGGACTACTAGCAGCTCAACACTCACAGTTAAGGATAAGTTCTCAATACCAGTAGTGGATGAGGTACTAGATGAGCTTCATGGAGGGCAGCATTTTACAAAGCTAGACCTATAATCAGGCTACAACCAATTCCAGATGGCACCATTAGATGTGGACAAGGCAGCCTTTCGAACCCACTGTGCGCACCTTGAATTTCTTATCATGCCTTTTGGACTTGCCAATGCCCCTCCAGCTTTTCAGAGTTTGATGAATGAAGTTTTCCACCCTTATTTGCCTAAGTTTGTCCTGGTTTTTATTATATCTTAGTATACAGTAAGACATGGGTCCTGCGAACTAACATGTTATATTCCTAAAAAGAGTAGTTTTTTTTTTTTGGCAAGTCACAGGCCTGGAACATATCATACATGGCGCTGAGATAAGGTTGATGACACAAAAATCAAGGCCATCACTGACTGGCCAATCCCTCAATCCACTAAAGCACTGAAAGGCTACCACAGTATAACAGGGCAGTACAGAAAATTTATCCAAAATTAGGGGCAAGTGGCCGCTCCCCTAAGAACGCTCCTGAAGAAACATATCTTCCAATGGAGTACAGAAACTGATGCTGAAAGCCTCCCTTTCAGCAGCCCCAGTTCCCAAATTACCAAACTTCAAAGATGAATTTGTAGTGAAATGTGATGCTTCTGGTAGCGGGTTTGGGGCTGACTTAATACAAAAGGGACACCCCCGTTGTTTTTGTCAGCTGCAAAATTGCAGGACACCACCTTAAATTGGCATCCTTATCTTTGGGGTAGACAAGCATCCGCAACGATCACTTTAGCCTCAAATGTCTCTTAGAACAGCATCTCACCACCTCTCCACAGCAGCATTGGATCAGCAAATTGATGGGATTTGACTTCCGAGTAGAATACAAAGCTGGGCAATTAAATAAAGTTGTCGATGCCTTGTCCCAAAGAGATGAGGACTGCCCCCAACTTATGACAGTCTCCTTCCCTCAAGCTGCAACCCTAGATGCCATTCAGAAGTAACAACTTCCCAAAAATTATTACAATGGTAATGCTTCTGGTAGTGGGTTTGGGGACACCCCATTGTTTTTTTCAGCCACAAAATTGGAAAACACCACCTTAAATTGGCTGCATATGAGCAGGATCTGATTGAATTAGCTAAAGCAGTAACTCGTTGGCAACCTTATCTTTGGGGTAGACACTTAAGCATCAGCAACAATCACTTTAGCCTCCTCCAATTCCATTTTTATTTTATTTCATGATTGTAGGGGGTGGCCGCGCAGGGCAGACCCAGGAGGAGGGGGGATGGGGTTGCCACGTGGGGCAGAGCCAGGAGGAGAAAAAAAAATATATAATGGGATTTTCCCTTTGATACCATGTAGATGGCGAAAATACCCATTATACTAAAATGGGGTCCAACAATGATAAACCCTCTTTAATGAGAGAACCCTTACATATGGCTCAAAGGCCCATTACAATTTTGATGGCCCGAAGACCCTTTGGCATGGAAGCCCATTACATGGCCCAAAGGCCCATAGGCACAGGCCCCAAACTGCAACAGGTCCTCCCACCATCCTGCCGTCCGCCCACGTAAGCCTTCACCCTGAAGTTTCGTCTACAGCCTGCCGCTTGGTGGTCTGTGGTCATCCTGCGTCCAGCCACTTCATAGGTGTCTGTCCTCGCACCATCTTGCACTCCACCAGTCAGACTCTGCTCCAATACCAGCCCAGAGGCCCAACATGTTGATGGCCCGATGGCCCAAAATCATGGGATTTGACTTCCGAGTAGAATATAAGGCTAGGCAATTAAATAAAGTCATTGATGCCTTGTCCCAAAGAGATGAGGACTGCCCCCAACTTATGACAGTCTCCTTCCCTCAAGCTGCAATCCTAGATGCCATTCGGAAGTAACAACTTCCCATGAATTATTACAATTGCAACAACAAATTGAGCAGAAGCAGCTGGGTTCAGACTGGGTTGTACGTGATGGGCTGATCCTCTTCAAGTGACGAATATAAATCCCACTCACCTCTCCACTTATCTCCACAATTATTTCAAGATATATTCATGACAGTCCATGAATGTGAGTTGAAGACGCTACTTCATCTTCAAAAGGATTTTTATTGGAAGAGTATGAAAGCTTTCCATCCTATAATTTGTGCGAGATTGCTTAGTCTGCCAGTGCCACAAATGGCAGAATTTGTGGCCTTCAGGACTAGTCCAACCTCTTCCAATTCCATAACAGATTTGGGCTGACATCTCTATGGACTTCGTGAAAGGACTACCCAAGGTGCGCAGCAAATCAGTTCTCATAGCAGTGGTCGATAGACTTTCAAAGTATGCCCATTTTTTACCAATGGATCATTCATTTACTGCCATATCTGTTGCTACTGTTTACTGAGGTATTTAAACTTCATGGTCTGCCTGCCTCAATTGTCTCGAATCAAGACCAGATATTCATCAGTCTCTTTTGGAAGGAATTCTTTCATCTTAGTGGTTCCAAACTTTCCTTCTGTTCTGCTTACCATCCTCAAATACTGTTACAAGGCATGACCCAGTTTCGTTAAATTGTGGCCATGGCTTGGCAGAATTTCAACAACCTGCCATGGAGACTTGCATGGCATGGCAAAATGGTATGGTGAGCTATGGAAGCTGCAATCTTCATAGAGCCATGGCAGTCCATGGTGGAAAGGGCGGGAATCTGCCAGTTTTCCGATGAAAAACAGAAGGAACATGCACGCTGGAGCTGGGTGTTCTTACAAAGGGGTCTAGCAGCAGGCCCTGCTGTTTGTGAAAGGGTGAAACGTAGGGTAGGAAAGGGGAGTGTTTAATAAACAGCCAGGGGTAGTCTTGTAATCTTCTATTAGTAGTTGGAGCTGTCAGAAGTAGTTGGAGTTGTTAGTAGTTGTTAGGATGTTGTCAGTGGTTAGTGGGCTTGTTTTGTTAGTTGACACCAAATAGGTTGTCAGCTATTGGGAGGGGGGTTGTCTAAAAGGTTCCAGTACAGCCTTTAAATAAGGGGAGCAGTGGGCTGTGTGAGGGGACGGTTGATTGGCATTCCGCTGGAAATTCAGGGGGTTAGGCCCTAGGCCTTTGGAAGCAGCGCCTTCCATAGGAGTCATCTTCTTCTTCCTTCTTCTTCACCTCCATATTCCTCGTCTTTCTTTGTAATTCTGCTCCTATCAATAGAATTCTACTGTTTTATCTCTCTCTCAATTGATTTCCTAACAAATGGCGCTTTTATTGAGAGATTTCTAGAGAGAGAAACGAGATATAGATTCTTGCTAGATATTGCTGGAAATTTCTGGACTGTGTGAAGACACGGCTATTTTCTGGACACAATGACACAACAGGATTGTGAGTCGCGGAGGAGTCTACTTCTACTATTCCGTTGTTTCCTGGTTCGTGTAGTACAGCTGAGGCGAACGCACTATCTGGAAAAAGATTCTTGACCGTGAAAACTTGAAGCTGACGCAGAGCAGCTATATGCCAGCAAAAGTGGAGCCCATCGCACAGCAGTAAAAAAAACAATCCACAGAAGCGGAATCTAGTACCAATATTACCACACGCATGGAGACGCGAGAAGCTTTGTTGGGGTTTTTGAGAGACGGACTCGAACAGATGGCACAAGAACTTGCAGAGCTTAGAAACCTAAACTGCGAGTCTAGAAAGCAGAACCGAAAGTTACTTGAGTTACTTGATGACCTGCGACGATTCTCAGACAATGTTCGGCCAGTAGGCGAGCAGCTACTGCAAGAGACGTTGAAACGTGCAGAACGGGATGTGGTGCAGGAGCAGATTGGTTCCATTCCAGTACAGCCAGAGGAGACGCAGGAGAAACTGCAATTCATGCAAGCACCAACACTGACTCTTGCTGAGAATTTTGTTCGACCGCGGCACGCAGAACCGGTGACAAGTCTGAAGCAGCAACAAAGGATGCCAATTGAGCTGCTGAATCAAACAGAGGCAAATGATGAAATGTTGAAGTGATAGGGGTGTCCAGACCCAACCCAACCCGACCAACCCGATTCGACCCGATCGGGTTGGGTCGGGTTAAAAAAAAAAATACCACAGGTTGGGTCGGGTTGGGTTATATCATGGTCGGGTAGGGTCGGGTCACAGGTTGGGAAAAAATTGACCCAACCCGACCCAACCAACCCGACTACTGTGAGTCGCCTCTTCAGACTTCGCCCTCTCCCCCTGCCTCTCGACCCAATTCCCCCTCACCCTCGCCCCACGCCGCTGTCTTTCTCCTTTCCTACACCATCCATTGAGTCCATGCCATCACCCACCATTACATGAATACTCTATTAATCGCATAGATGATTGAATCTTCCATGACATTTCTAAGAAAAACATAAAATAAATTCAAAGGAATCGAGACATGTAAAATCAGTGGAAAAACAATGCCCGATTAACAAATAAAAACATGAAGGTAATTGGATTTCATTAGATTTTGCTATGAAAACTAAAGAACAATCAAAAAACCAAAGGAAGATAGAACAATTTTAATGATTCGAAGATTCGGCCGTGGAGGATCGACTAAGAAAATGATCATTGAACATCTCCCTCACCCCCACCAGTCCAGTGTATCCACCGCGCCGCACCTACATGTACCCCCTGCCTCTGCCACCACCTCCATCTCCATCGTGACTGCGTGCGGTGCCAAATCTATCGGTGTCAGGCACTACCCCATTCTCATCACCCTTTTGGCCTCACCTTGAACCTCCTCAAACCTTGATAACTACTTGCAGGCAAGCTAATCACATCACACCATCGAGTCGCAGACTGAAGTTTTTTTGGATCGATTTATTACAGGGCAGAGGATGCAGGCATTCCCTAATGTGGCAAAGAAGATGAAGCAGAGGAATACGTAACCCGATCAACCCACGGGGCGATAGACAAAAAAAGAACTCAACAATTTTTTTTGTCATAACCCGGTCAACCTTCGGGTTGGGATCATAAAAAAATACCAAACAATTTTTTTCCTTAACCCGATCAACCCAACCCGACCCAACCCAATTTGAGACGGGTTGGGTCAGGTCAGGTCTGAATCCAAAAACATCTTTGACCAGACCCAACCCGACCTGACCTATTTTGCTTGGGTCGGGTCCAAAATAGCCTTCAACCCGACCCATGGACACCCCTATGAAGCGACGTGCTTTTCTTGTTCGGACTGAAAGGAAGCTAGAGTTTCTATTTTTGTTCGGACTGAGCATACGGCTTCAGACAGGCGGGGCTGATGAAAAGGATGAGAGTCAGGAAAGACAAGCAACATAGAGCTGCACACATCTGCTAGGAGGGGCTGCAGAAGTTGGGGTACGTATTCACAGACCACCACATCAAAAAGAGATTGTGCGGGGGAGGACTGCCAGTTCAATGGCAACAAGAGAGGCAGAAGACTCTTGCGATATAGCCAAGATGCATGGATGGCAGCAATACCTGAGGATTGAAACTGCTACTGAACAAATTGCATGGTTGTCAAGGCCTCTGCCATAGCCTCCACCATGGCGTCTTTTGTGGGGTTGTTCCATCCCTGTTTTCGGAAAATTCATCAAGCTTTCCCACCTTGAGGACAAAGTGGGATTTCAAGACGGCGGAAATGATAAGAACATGCATGTTGGAGCTCGGTGTTCTTACAAAGGGGTCTAGCAGCAGAGCCTGCTGTTTGTGAAAGGGTGAAGCGTTAGGGTAGGAAAAGGGAGTGTTTAATAACCATCCAGGGGTAGTCCTGTAATCAACTATTAGTAGGAGTTGTCAGAAGTAGTTGGAGTTGTTAGTAGTTGTTAGGATGATGTTAGTGGTTAGTGGGCTTGTTTTGTTAGTTGACACCAAATAGGTTTGTCACCTGTTGGGAGGGGGGGTCAGTCTAGAAAGTTCCAGTACAGCCTTTAAATAAGGGGAGCGGTGGATTGTGTGAGGGGACAGTTGATTTGCATTGGTTTTCAGCTACCGCTGGAAATTCAGGGGGTTAGGCCCCAAGCCTTTGGGAGCAACACCTTCCATAGGAGTCATCTTCTTCTTCCTTCTTCACCTCCATATTCCTCTTCTTTCTTTGTAATTTTGATCCTATCAATAGAATTCTACTGCTTTATTAATTTCCTAACAATTGGTGCTTTCATTAAGAGATTTCTAGAGGAAGAAACGAGATATAGATTCTTGCTAGATATTGCTGGAAATTTCTGGACCGTGTGAAGACACGGCTGTTTTCTGTGCAGAATAGGACTGTGGCCTTGGCCTCGGAGCAGCGTCTCAGAGGAGTCCTACCTTCCTCTTCTATCTTCTTCCTCCCTCTTCTTTTTCTATCTTCTTCTTCTATCACTTATGTATTTTCTGCTGTTTTTTAATAGTACCTACTATTTTTCTCTCTCCCAATTGATTCTTATCAATTAGTGCTTTCATTGAGAGGTTTCTAGAGAGAGAAACTAGAAGAGAGAGGTTTTTGATCTTGAAAAGGTGATTGACACAGAAATTATGACCACTCAGATGGAGAGTCGAGTTGCAGCAGCTAGACATTTCTGGATGCAGCGACGCAGCAGGTTAAGCGGTGCGGCAGGATCTTGATCGAAGGTATTGAATTTGACACAGTAGTAAAAGAGAGAGAGAGAGAGAACACGACTCATCGGATTACAGCAGTGGGAAAAAAAACGAACGCAGTAGAGGAGTTGGTTCACAACAGAAGTGACGCTGCGCCCAATGTCGTTTCCCTCGACATGCAGCAGTGAAGAGTCTGGGTCAGGCAGGTTCTTGGGTGGCAGTAGTGTTAGACGCCACAAAAAAAATAATTGATGCAACAGAAAATCTTGATCGGAAGAAGCAGAAAATCTTGATAGTGAGGAATTCTTGATGCCAAACTCAATTTCTGGTTCGCCAGACTTGGGAGGAGCAGATGCCACAAATGACACAGACGGAAGACGGCACACAACAGGAGCAACCGACTAGCAATGAGTAGCAGATTCAAGAAAGTGCCTAGTTGCAGTGGACGACACAGCGGTTCTTGACTGGTAGGAGATGTTGAACAACGGGCTGCATACAAAGTTTCTAATGCAAGAACTCCAAGTGATACAGGTCAGTTTGGCCAGGAGCATGGAGCAGATACAGGTCAGTTTGGCCATGAGTATGGAGAAGTGGCGGACAACCAGGCCAGTGGTGATGCCGATTTTTACTGGTGAAGACCTTGATTCTTGGATCACCGAGGTTGAGAACTATTTTACAGTTCGCCAAATGCGAAAAGATATGAAAATTTGGGCGGCATGATTAAAAATGCCAGGAACTTTTAGAGTTTGGTTTATGTCGCTGGAAGCGACTCAACGTGAGCTCTCTTGGCCACAACTCAGAAGAAGAGATCCTCCTAAAATACGGTTATGTGTCAGAGGAAGAACCCGTGGTTCATATTACTCAAGCTGAGGTTAATTTTTCTGAGTTTCAGGTGTTGGGTGCAAACCCAATCCCACATTGGTTTCCACAATGGATGGTGGCTCACATATAAACTTAGATGGGCAATTCCTCCTAGCACCCATGGGTTTTAGGATGGAACTCCATAAGGGCTTATGTGTTGGGCCTGAGAGACCTAGGGCCGGAGGAAATCGATCCTAACAAGTGCTTTCAGAGCCATGGTGCAACCCAGGTGTGATGCAGGGTAGAGTATTCCTCAAACCAGTTTGACAATGATAGTGGTTGCTCATTTGAAGCATGTGAATCCATGGTGCCTTGTGTCGAAAGTCTTCCTAATAAATGGTGGTCAGGCGGCGAGTCCCGGTGATGAAAAAAATAGTGGTGCAAGATGGTTGGATCTGATGCATTATCGTTGAAGGGAAGACCCAATTGTGTGGTCTTTGGTTTAAAGGGAGGATTGTTGGGTGCAAACCCAATCCCACATTGGTTTCCACAATGGATGGTGGCTCACAAATAAGCTTGGATGGGCGATTCCTCCTAACACCCATGGGTTTTACAATGGAACCCCATAAGGGCTTATGTGTTGGGCCCGAGAGACCTAGGGCTGGAGAAAATCGATCCTGACATCAGGTGCAAACCGGACTGATATCATGTGTCGAGGAGCTGGAAATTTCCAAACCTGTACAGCACCATCAAGAGATGGTGCCGGTGCAAGCACGGGTTGATGTAGAGCTTCAGGAACAGTTGAAGCATGAGATGCAAAAGCAGCCAAAGGTAAAAACTTACTTGGCAGTTTGACGGTTTTTTCCTGTACAAACAGCGCATATAGAGGACGATGCGATAGGCTTGAAACCTTTCCAGATTGATGAGGGGATGGATTGGCAAAGCGTTGTTTGACTTTGGTCTTGTTAGGACAGAAGTGGAAATTTCCAATCCTGGTTCTAATATAGACAAGTGGAGCGGCGAAATTCCTAATGACGCCGAAATTTTACTGAATTTTGCTCAGCTGCCCGGGGAAAGACCTCGTTTAGTGAGTGGGGGTGTTCGGTTGCCAAGGCCACCGCCGGAGCCACCGTAAGGCCTCTTGTTATTGTGTTGATGTGTGGCAGCAGTGGCTGTGATTTTTCAAACGCAATGTTTGAGCTGATTCCACCCGAATTTTGTGAAGATGCGCGCTTGCTC
This sequence comes from Viscum album, assembly GCA_963277665.1. Lineage (NCBI taxonomy): Eukaryota > Viridiplantae > Streptophyta > Magnoliopsida > Santalales > Viscaceae > Viscum > Viscum album. The sequence goes on along the minus strand of OY728133.1, from coordinate 478,715,770 downwards.
GAAGCCGAATCAATGGTTTTTGCTATTACAGTTTTTCGTGGGGAGTCATATTGGAAACACTATCCACCAACGTTTTTTGGAACGGTTTCTACTGCTGTGGAAGGAGGAGAATTATCAAGGACTGGGAGGGGCAGCATGGTTGCGGAACAAAGAATTAGCCTTCCAGCGAGCAAGAGAGCTTGTCAGGATTATCACCTTGAGGACAAGGTGAATTTAAGGAGGGTGAAATTGATAGGAAGTTGGGAAAATGAAGACTGGTGAGGTGTTAGGGTCTTGTTGCAGTTTGTGTAAGGGTATCGGGAGGCTGTGGTTTGTTGTGCAAGGGTCAGGGGCTGGGGCTGCTTTGCTGTCAAGTCAGTGAGTTGGAGCAGGTAGGGTGATTAATAACTTCCAGGGGTAAATAGGTAAATGTTGATAAGAAAAGCTTGGGGCAGTTGGGGTTAGTTGGGGCTGGTTGAGGCTTTAAATAGAGGAAGGCAAGAGCAGGGGAGGGGTACGAAGGATTTGGATGAAGGCATTTAGTGGGTTAGGCCACAACTTCGGGAAGAGAAGCGCCTTCTAGGAGATCTTCCTCCCTCTTCTTTTTCCGTCTTCTTCTATCTCTTCTTCCTTCTGTATTTTATGTTGTTTTTTAATAGAAGTACCTACTGTTTTTCTCTCTCTCTAAATTGATTCTTATCAATTGGTGCTTTCATTGAGAGGTTTCTAGAGAGAGAAACTAGAAGAAAGAGGTTCTTGATCTTGAAAAGGAGATTGACGCAGAAGCTATGACCACTCAGATGGAGAGTCGAGTTGCATCAGCCGGACATTTCTGGATGCAGCGACGCAGCAGGTTAAGCGGTGCGGCGGGATCTTGAGTTCGACTCTCAATGAAAGCACCAAATTGATAGGAAGTTGGACAAGTGCAGGCTGGTGAGGTGTTAGGGTCTTGTTGTTGTTTGTGTAAGGGTGTCGGGAGGCTATTGTTTGCTGTGTAAGGGTCAGGGGTTGGGGCTGCTTTGCTGTCAAGAGAGGGAGTTGATGGTTTGCTATGTAAGGGTCAGGAGCTGGGGCTGCTTTGCTGTCAAGTCAAGTTGGAGCAGGGAGGGTGATTAATAACTTCCAGGGGTAAATAGGTAAATGCTGTTAAGAGTAGGTTGGGGTAGTTGGGGTAGTTGGGGTTAGTTGAGGCTTTAAATAGAGGAAGGCAAGAGGAAGGGAGGGGTACGAAGAATTTGGTTGAAGACATTTGATGGGTTATGCCACGGCTTCGGGAAGAGCAACGGCTTCGGGAAGAGCAGCGCCTTCCAGGAGATCTTCTTCCTCAAACCACAGCATGCATGTTCTTCTTCTTTTATCTCTTCTTCCTTCTGTATTTTCTGCTTTTTTTAATAGAAATACCAACTGTTTTTCTCTCTCCGAATTGATTCTTATCATATAGAAGCTGCAATTTTCATATTGCCATGGCGGTCCATGGTGGAAATGGCGGGAATCAACCAGTTTTCTGATGAAAACGAAGGCAACTCCACACGCCTCGTCAAATTTGTAACGTCCAGATCTCCTAACAATGGACTACTGCTCCGTCCGAAATTGAACTGTGGTTTACTAACTCTTTCATCTCCTAGACTTTGAGCATCTATCTGGATTTGCCTTCTCATTTCGAAAGCTCTTCCCCATCGTTGACTTGCTTCTTTCAACCTTTTGTTTGTCTGTTCTTCTAAATGGCGAATTTGGTGCATAACACGTTCCTCCAACTGCAGTAGCTGAGAATGCGCGATCTGTTGGTGGTCTGTTTGTCCACGAACTAACTTATCAATGCTGACCTACATGTCTTTCATCGCTTGATCACACGTGATAGATCCCCACACACTATTAGTCTTCCAGGAACAGATTGATTGTATGTATTGCAGTAAAATCAAAATTACAGAGGATAAGAGCAGGAGAAGAATGAAGAAATCGAGAGGCGTTGTCGCGCTCCCGCCCAAGCCAACAATGGCCGACATCCCAAGCACAAGGCCGAACTCCAACACAACAATCCCCCCTCCTCTCACCCCCTCTGCTACTTATTTATAATAAATCCTCCTACCTCCACGTGGTCCCAACCTAACAAAATACTAAAACATTCTAACAACTAATATTCCCCTACTATAATGACGCTTTTACCCCTTCTCCCCTATGGCAGGTCTATCACTGTCACCATCCCGAAAAACCACTTTGCCCTCAAGGTGGTGGATCTCACAGGCATGTCAAGCGATCTTCCAAATACGTCGCGCTGCTTTTGTGTGCTGAAAAGAATCGAGCAGCACTGCTGCTGTAGGACCGAGATGGTGTGGTCCTCTATAAGGTGTCGTCGTTGCATATGCACGTCACGCTATCTCCCAAACGTGTCGGCATCCGTCATGGATCAAATTTGGGAAGATGAAGTGGAGAGCGTTTCTTGGCATCATGTATGCCCTCCTTCCATCATGAAGGTCCCTAGGGTGTTGTTGTAAATAGGGTCGCAAGTACAGATAGCACCACCCTACTTCTTGCTTGAAAAAATGGTATGAGTCTCGAAAAATCAAGGGACCTCATCCCGTCACGGCGGGCTTAACCCTTGCATCCACTGGTAAAAGAACAATAGCCTCTGTTTTAGCCAGCGCATGCTGCGACGTCTCGTTCTCCAACATTATGTATCCTGAAGTGTACTGCTCCGTATACAGCAGGTGTACCGAATACCGGCTGGTGGAAGTGTCATCAGTGGTTTCAGGCAGAGTCGTCTCATCGCAAAGTGTTGACCCCATGATCATTGTGGATTAGACGTTACCCTCCTTTGGCAACCCATCCGGCAACACTGGACCGGATGTAATGAGCTTTGTCTGCTACTGCAACGTCAGCGTGCGTGCCCTCCTTTGCTGCTCTGGATCCCATTCCAGTTTGGTCGTCAACTGAGGCATTCCGGGTTGACGAATCTCATGCACGAGACTGTCCCTTAAAGTTGTCTCGAGTTTGCAGACCCGCGATATGTGTCGCAGGCAGCGTGGTCATGTGATAAGGCAGAGTCCCCTCTTGCGGCATCAGCGTCTCAAGACGTTGCCCCAAAAATTTGAGTGGTTTGGAATTCTGCTTGCCTCTGCGCCAACCGAATCGAGGCACTCAGGAGTTGCTGGCTAATCTCGTCGAGACGTTTCTCCATAGCGGTGTCGGTCGTCCAATGGTTGCGTCGGCAAACGACCTATCATCTGTTTGGGTTTTTTTTCGTGAGTGAAGCCAATAGTGTGCCTTCCGGTGGGGGCAGCTCCGCAGCGGGCGATGCGTCTGAGAAGTGAGTGGTCAGAAAAACGAGTCGGTTGGTCGCTCCTGGTGCGCGCCTCTCGCCTGCGAGCGCAACAATGCATAGCGCAGTGTGTCTAAAGGCGGGCTAAAGGACGGTCCACTTCTGAAACGAAACCAGCGATACTTGTCGGCTGATTGTGCATGTCGTGTGAACGAAGGGCACGGGCGCTGCTGCTTCCCCCCGTCGATGAAGAGTGGAATGGCACCTAGAGTGTGCACCATCGTAGAAGAATGGAAAGGGACAGTGTGCGACTTTTGTGCTCGCAAACTGATAGCGCGTGTTGTTGCTGGTTGATAACAACAGGCAGCTCATCTGCCTCCTTCGAACGTAAGGATCGGGCAATGCATAGCGCCTAAAGAAGCAGAAGAACGATCGGACAGTGCCAAGTCGTGTGTGTCACCTCAAACGACGTAGGCAGAGCGCGGCTCATCCTGACGTCGCGTCTGGTTGTCAGTTTTCTCCACCGATGAAGAAACCAACGGTGCGCGTCGAAAAAAGTAGTCGTCGTTTCAACAGGGTGTTGTTGCCTGCGCGAATGAAAACAATTGCGCGCGCCTTCTGTAGGAGAGACGAACAGGCCAAGAGCGGCTCTGCCATGTAAATTCCTAGCACTGCGGTGTGCGTTGACACTGGATTCGAAAAAACCAGTAGTGCGCCTGCTGTGAGGAGCAAGGAGGCGGCGACAGGCCGGACCAAATGATAGGTCCCCAACACTATTAGTCTTCCAGGAACAGATTGATTGTATGTAATGCAGTAAAATCAGAATTACAAAGGATAAGAGTAGGAGAAGAAAAAAGAAAAAGAAGAAATTGAGAGGCATTGCGGCGCTCCCGCCTAAGCCAACAATGGCCGACGTCCCAAGCCCAACGCCGAACTTCAACACAACAATCCCTCCTCCTCTCACCCCCTATGCTACTTATTTACAATAAATCCCCCTACCTCTATGTGGTCCCAACCTAACAAAATAGTAACATTCTAACTAATATTCCCCTACTATAATGACGCTTACCCCTGCTCTCCTATAGCAGGTCTCTATCAACGCGCCAATTCCCTCTAGGTACGAACTTGCTCCTTTTCCTCTAACCACTGCCGCTGGCACTCCACTGGCGACTCTATAGTTGTGATTCTTCCTTCCATTCTATTTTGCATTCAATCGGAAAAAATCATACCAGTCGGACGAGTTCTTTTGTACTAATCATTGCGGCAACGTTGAGTGTGCACCTCTGCAAAGTCGTTCTTCACGCCACGATCAGCACAATCTGTTCTCAAAATTTCTCAAGCCACGCTATACTTAAACTTCGAACCATAGTTTTGAATCTCGAATCACGGCACAACGCAGCGGGGGTCCCATAACGGGATAGCGACGACGCAAATCGCGTCGTGGCCGCTTTTTTATCCAATCACGGGACAATTAAATTAATTTAAATTATAGAATTTTACACATATATGTTGAAAAATTAAATACAAAACATAAAAATTAAAAACATTCAAATTCATAATTAAAAACTTTCATAAATTCGTCATAATACATCAAACACATGTCTCATCCAATTATTCATAAACAATAACCATGAAAGGTTGTTGTCGTTTTGTCGTTGTTTTTAGTGGTTGTCGGCGTCTTCGGAACAGTGCAGAGCAGAGCAGTAGATGCTAAGCACAAATGGGTGGTTGCGGAGGGAAGAAAGGAGAAATCCGCTGTAGATAGGAGGGAGGGCCTGGAGAAAAAAAAGGGTGTGCACAGTAGTAACAGGAGGAAGGAGTCACGCCTGAAAAAAAAGGGATGTACAGCAAAGGGGGGGCGGCGCCGCAACAGCGGAAGGAAATAAGAAGGGTTACGCAAGGATGAGGTGGGTTGGACAGCTTACGGGGCAAAAAAAACCGAGATTCTTTGGCGCCAGAACAAGGCGTGGCCGCGCCAGCCGGGATCGTGGCAAAAGCGTGACTGCCGCGATAGCGGGTGAGGCGGTGCGATCACGTTCCACCCGTGATCTAGCTGCTTGAAGCTGCGGGGTGCCGCTCCGCACTGCGATGGCGCGATCAAGGCCTCGACGGCGCGTTTTGACAACTATGCTTCGAACGATCAACTCTCAATGAAAGCACCAAAGTTGTTACGTAAAATATTCTAACAACTGAATTGGAAGAATGAATGCAATGTTTCAATTGTATTTCCGCTACTGCTTTGCACTATTTCTATACATTTGTACTGTGTTACAATCGGAAGAAAAAGGTAAGAGTCTAAGTACGTATCTTGGCTGTCGGAGCGTCGAGAGTCCACCTCTTCACTATGTCGGGCTCGAGTTGTTCTCCAGGAGGTCATCCAATCCTCCAAGCCACTGCTTCCAGCAGGTCTGCTATTCAGCCAGGAAAATTCTCATCCCAGCTAGGCGCCCCTAATTTCACCCATTTATAGGGTCATCTAATAAGGGACGGTTTACTGACAATAGACACATCATCCCCCTGATTTCCTTCTCCGATAGGTATGAGTAATAGGGGGCTTTTTAGTAACACTACCAGTGGTATTACTAACAACCGGTGATCCATCGAACTTTCTATCTTTCAATCAATGCGATAGAGGCTGATAGATACCAGGCCACCTCGCCCTCGGGGAAAGCGGATTCTAGAAGAGGGGGGCATACAGCTGGTTGTTAAAGCTATTTGTTAGGAGAATATGTTAAGGGAATATTCGGTTGGGCCCAAAAGGTTAAAATGAAGTGGGAAGAGGTTATAAAAGGGGGGAAAGGGAATTGTACATGGGGATCAATTTTGTTGTGAGTATTTGGCCACGAGGCTTGGGATTCAGCTACTTGGGGCTTTGGCAAGGAAGCAGCAGTGCCCCCGATTCTCCGTCTCCATTCTTCTTCCTCTTCTTCTTTTCTTCCTCCCCCCGCTATATTTATGCTCATGTTTCCCTTTTAATACAAAGAAGTTTGTTCACTGTTCTTTTATCATTTGGTCCGACCTGCCGGATACGTCCCTTCAGTAGGAAAAAAGCAGTGTCGGAAGGCGGATCTATTTGTTCGGCGCGGTACCTAAGCATCATCGAGAGGTGATGACTCTCTACGGGGAGATCCTATAAAATGCTAGATAGTCAGAACCTAGTAGATCATGGCTCGGGCAGGAAATTCTTATCAATGATGAGCGAAGATCGAATGTTGTGACCCCATCACATGTCATTCAAGTTTGGATGAAACGAAAGATCATGGTGGGGAGAGCACAGCAGGAAATCGTTTATTTTTTATTTTTATTTTTTTTCCCTTTGGCGGATCAATGTTGCACTACGATTAGTGCCAACAATGGTGAGACCAAGAATTGAAGGAACAGGCGGACTTCAGGAAATTTGTCACTGGATGGGTTCACAAACAAGATAAGAAGCTGCAAACAGAGGAGGTGATTCTGCCTGTCTCAACTGCACTGCCTGAGGCACTAACAGCGGCGACTGATGTTCTGGAGGCGCCACAGCACACCAAAGGTGAGGCTGCACCACTGGCTCTCTTCGTTCCCAACTAGTCCCCTGCGCGCATGGTGAAGCAGGGAAATATGACTGAAAATGAGGAGGCACAGCAGCACAAGGTGGATCAGTCTTGTTTGGTGCTCGAGCTGCTTGAGTTGCAGTGTCCACAGGAAATGTTGCTTCCGCTGTCGATGGAGCTGCCAGAGGTGAAATCCGCTCTGTTTAGTGTTACAGCGTTGCAGGGGCACGACGAGGCCTGCGCCGCTCGAAAGAAGGAGTCTTCCCCCTTCGATGATTGTATTCCGTGTGACATGACGTTGTTGCCCGCCCTGTGCTGGTGGACACTCTGACAGAGGAGGAAGCAGTCAGCCAACCTGTGCAAATGGACGAGGGTGAAGGGACCATTTTGCCTGTTCTGTTGTCCACCCTGCTTGACGCGCCACTTGAGGCGTTTGACGCTGGCGTTGGTCAAACGTTGGCGCAAAGAAGCGATGCAATGGCTCTATTAGGTCTGACGCACTCAGCGGCGACGGGCAGAACATCAGCGCCTGCATGGAATGCTACAGTGACGGCTAATTTTGCCAGCCCCGTCAAGATTACAAAGGAAGAGACCCTGCACTCGGAGGGCACTCATCCCCCCGTTAATATCAACTCGGGGAATGCACCGTCAGGCGATGGGGCTGCAGCAGCACGACCAACGACCATCCTTGGTTACCAAGCACTCCAGGCTGAGTTTAGATGGCATTAGCGCCAAGGACGCACAGGCATGGAGCGCAACCTGGATGCCAACGACGGCTGGCACTGTGCGGGATCACATACCAATTGCTCGCTTACCTGTGATCACTGCAGGGTACTCAAGGAGCAGGAACAACCAGGCAAACTTAAATTTTCACAAGCAGAAACAGTATACCACACTTGCTGAACTTTTACCACGACGCAGGAAGGACCATCTGGGAGATAGCTTGGAGAGTATCAGATAAGAGAGTGCGAGCTCAGTTTCTACGGGTCCATAAAGCAGGGAGGCCCATCTGAGAGATAGCTTGGAGAGTATGTGATAAGAGGGTGCACACTCAGTTTCTACTGAACCATAAAGCAAGGAAGATCATTCAGGAGATTGCTTGGAGATTATGTGTTGAAGGGGTGCATTGCAATCAGTTTATTTTCCTCAGTCTTGAGGACAAGACTGATTTTGAAAGTGGGGAGAGCGATAGATATCAGGTCACCTCACACCCAGGGAAAGCAGATTTGAGAAGAGGGGGCGTACAGCTGGCTACAGTGGTTTGTTAGGAGAATATGTTAAGGGGATATTCTGTGGGGCTCAAGTGGGGCTCAACTGTTAGAGTTGTTTGTTAGGGGAATATGTTCAGGGAATATTCTGAGGGGCCCAAGTGGTTAAAAAAGCAAGTGGGGAAAGGTTATAAAAGGGGAAGAAAGGGAACTGCGCAGGAGGATCAATTCTGTTGTGAGTATTCAGCCATGAGGCTTAGGATTCGACCACTTGGGGCTTGGGCGAGGGAGCAGCAGTGCCCCTTGCATCTTCTTCTCCATTCTTCTTCTTCTTCTTTTTCCTCCCGCTATATTTTTGCTCTTGTTTCCCTTTAATACAAAGAGGTGTCTATTCACTCCCTCGGTGACATTCGGTGTCAACTCAGAAGGCGAGATTAGAGGATTCGGAGAAGTGGGTATTTTTAATATTGTTATCATTTTTAAATTCTATATGTTGAAGGATTAAAACACAACTTAATAAGTATTTCATAGCTTTGTGATTATTGAATGAATGTTAAGTTTGAAGATAATAAATATTTGGTTTTCAAGAATGAATTTGTTTTATTTTATGCAAACAAAAAAGATAATATAAAATCGATTGATTTTTCCGAACTTACTAATCAGAATGTTAAGTGTCTTGATGCTATAGAAACAGATGATATCTTATGGCATAGAAGGCTTGTACATGCTAACTTTCGATTGCTACATAGATTGACAAGGCATGGACAAGTTCTGGAATTGTCTGAACTAAAAGCAAGTATTTCATTTATGATTCATGTTTAAAAGTCAAACAACATAAAGAAACTTTTAGATCTGTTAATAAAGTTAAAACGGTAAGGCTTCTTGAACTTATTCATCTTGATTTATTTGGTCTCATGAAAACTGATAGCTTAGGAGGAAAGAAATATGTTTTTGTGATAGTTGATGATTTTAGTAGGTTTACTTGGACTTATTTTATGACTCATAAGCATGAAACCTTAACAAAATTTATTGTTGTTTGTAAATTAGTTCAAAATCAAAAGGGTTGCTTAATTATCTCTATTAGAAGCGGTAGAAGTAGTGAATTTGTTAATCTGAAATTTGAAAAAAATTGTGAAGAAAATGGTTCTCATTGTTTTTCTGCCCCTAAAACACCACAACAAAATGTTGTTGAAAGAAAAAATAGAATTGTTTTAAAAATGGAAAAAACTATGATAAATGAATACAACTTACCTAAATACTTTTGGATTGAATCTGTAAATACAAGAACTTATATTTTAAGAGTTTTTTATGAGACCTCTGTTAAAAAAATCTCTTATGAATTGTTTAAAGGAATGAAACCTAGTTGGCTACTATAGAGTTTTTGGGTGCAAAGTTTTTATTTTAAATATTAAGAATAATTTAGATAAATTTAATGTTAAAAGTGATGAATAAATTTTTCTAGGTTATTCTAATATTAATAAAGTTTGTTGGAGTGAGTGTCCCCCATCGAACTTGAGTGTTTTGTTATCATTATAATTCTCTATAAATAAACTCTAAACCCTCTCTTAAGAGGCATATTGGGTATTGGGTCAATCTTCTTTCATTCCTACATGGTATGAGAGGAGGTTTAACCCCAAAAACCCTCCCTCTAATCTATCCTCTTCTCCCCTAAGTCTTCCAGGGATTTCCCCCACTGGGGGTGGCACCCCCTGACCCTTGGTCGTTGTCACAGTCGCCCGCCCCCTGCCTTTCGCCACAGCCCTCCCTTGCGCGACGGCACCGCCTTGCGCGACGACCCTCCCTGGGTGACGACCCTCTCTGCACGAGGACCCACGCTGTCATCTCTCTGCACCCGCAGCGACTCCCTCTGTCACCCCCACCCAATTGTTGTGCACCCCTTCTCCAGCCGCGACAACCCCACCTTCATCGTCGCCCCTTCCCCTCGCCGTGCATCACCTTCCGCTGCGCGTGTCTCCTGTCGCCGCTCCTTTCGCTGCCAAAGCTGCATCAGACGCTTGCCCTAACTCTGTGACTGACGCCCATATCTGGCACATCTGGGCGTGGTCAATCCTCCTGCAATGCGCACCCCCAGGGCAACACCTCCAAGCGTTGTTCCCCTCCCTCAACTAAGCACATCCAGGTCTCATGCCCTCTCTCTGCTTCTGGCCTGATGTGCCCTCTCCCCCTCACGCGTGCCCCTGTGTTTTCCTCCTGCACTCACCCCTTCCCTCAACGACTCGGCACCTGAGGTCACACCTGCTCAGCGCACACCTGCTGGACGAATTTGGTGCGACCCTTGCACGAGACTTCCAACTGCAACGATCTCTCTTCAGGTTGTGTTGTTGCGCACCTTTCCTGCACGTCTTGATATGATATGGTTGTTCCTGTCGGGCATCCGATCAATGTTCCATCGCGTGTTGTTCATGCACATTTGGATGCTTTTGTCTCGGCTATTCCTGCCACGACATGATCCGGCTTTTCCTATCGATGCCTTCTTTTTCCAGTATTCCTGTTGGTTCCGTATGACGAACGTTGTTCCTTGGTTGGCACAATCTTTTTCAGCAGCATCATCCATCAACTTTTTGAGGGGGAGCAACCATGACGGTTTATATTTTCTTATGTTTTTTCTTGTTATGTAATCGAGCTGAGTACGTTCAGCTTCAGGGGGAGTGCCAGGGTTTCTTTATGTTTTCTTATGTATCCAAGTTAGGTAAACCTAACTTGAGGGGAGTGTTGGAGTGTGTGTCCCACATCGGACTTGGGTGTTTTGTTATCATTACAATTCTCTATAAACTCCAAGGACTCTCTTAAGAGGCAGGCATCTTTGGTATTGGGTCACTCTTCTTCCATTCCTTACAGAATGCATAATAAAATAACTATGATAGTGGAAGAATCTGTGCATGCCTTCTAACCAAAAAATAACTGGCTGCCCCTCCCCCTCAAACCAGACCTGTATTTACACTCCGCAGTCTAACAAACTATGAAAATGAAAAATACAATACTGCCTCTCGTAGTTATTTATTTTTCTCTTTCCCCCTCCTTTGGTATGTGATGTATGTGGGAAGCCTTGGTCGACTTCCGAGTGAACTGACAAGGGATCCTCCCTCCCTCACCACCAAGGGACGATGCCTCACACTCACATTCCCATCAATAGGGAAGGAAAATTCTTCCATGTCAAAACCAATGCCTCAATCCTACACCGTGGCTCATGACACCAGCATGATACGCCGTGTAAAGATCATTAATGGGTGCATTTACAATATTAAAACAGATTCCCCCCCACAACATTCCCAAAACAAACTCCCCCTGCTACAATGACACTTTTACCCCTGCTCCCCTGTAGTCGGATCCCTATCACTCGAACCAACTTGAAATTCGGTCTTGTCCTCAAGACTGGAAAAAAGGTGTCTCGTCTACGTAAGCGAGCCAAGAGATCTCCCAAATTCTCCTTCGTACTTTTGTGCGTCGAGTTAAACCAAACAGCACCACTGACTTAGGATCGAGTTGTTGTGGTCCGTTAGTAAGTCCCCTTTCTACCGAGGCATGTCAGGCTATCTCCTAAATGCTTCTCACTGCTGTATATACCAACCTTGGAAATCTAAAGTCGTGGGTTATACCGCCATCCAGAAAAATTAAAATAGGAATTACACCCATGAAATCAACCCCTTACTGTATTCTTGCTACCTTATGTGCACCTTCACTATTGTCAGCTGCATTCGTACCCCATAGAGACTACATCTTTGGGTCATCGCCCTTATGTATCAGGCGATGAGTCATTCCGCACAATCAGTGTTCCCTTTGAGCTGGAACAACCACTGGTCGTGCACGAAATTGACCCAACTCATTCGGGTTCGAAAGGAAGTTGTTCGGTGTCCACTCTAAACCCGAAACCGGCAAAGAGGAAAAATCTTTCTCAAACATGTTGGATCGATTGTAAGATAGATATAATACTGATTGTAGTATCAAACTAAGGTGTAGATACTCAATATACAAGAGGGGGTGAATTGTATACTTAAAAAATCCTCAAGAAAATTTTGTATAAACAAAATTCACAACACCTCTAAGTTCTACTAATTTGCTTGATTCCGGAAAAGTGATTCCGAAAAAGAGATTCCAAAAATGAAACTTAACAAAAGTTTACAACAACTAAGATTCTACCTTAAAGCGTATAGAATCCTATTTAATCATAGTACAAGTCTAAGGAAGTATAAGATAGTTATGTTTTCCTCAACAACCAAAATTACAGCGGAAAATAAAATTGAAACACTACAAGTAACAAGTAGTAAATCTTTTAACCCAAAGAGAATCCAACAACCTTGGATAAAGGTCCCTTGATTTATACTTTCAAAAAAGTCTGTCTTACCCAAACCCAGATAAGCCCTCAATCCGAAGATCAGTATCTGTCTTGCTATCCTCGCAAGCCCTCGATTTGTAAGGAAATCAGCACCTCTGACTTCACAACCCGAAGTCTCTGATTTTAAGGAAATCACACATCTGCACAAAGCAATTCTGCACGAAGCAAAGTTTGAACAAGTCGTTCAAACTTTCTGCACGAAGCCTGAGAGTTTATAAAAGCCTCTCTCTCTCTAGAAATCACTTCAACAGCATGTAAGTAAGTTCTACCAAAAGTTGGTCTACTAAAAAAGTTCTGAGCTCGCTCAAATGAGCTCCTATTTATAGGCACGGCTTCAACGGTCGGCTCTCTCCTCCAACGGTCATATTTTTCCTTGAATTTCGGAGGAACTTGTACACGTGTCACTCAAACAACGGTTAGTTAGTAACTGAATGCACGACATCGTTTTATAACCAAAACATGAGTAAACGAAAATATGGTTACCTAAGCAAATTCATTTTTCGGAGTGTAAGCAAAAATGAAAGTTCGGAGTCTAACCAAAAACTATTCGGAGTTTATAATACATGTATATTCGGATTCTGTTTATCAGAAGAATTCAGAGTTAGAATCCTATAGAATTCGGAGTCTGAATTTCAAGAAAATTCTGAGTCTGAATTTAGTAGAATTCGAGTCTGAATTCATAAGAGTTCGGAGTCTGAACTTACAAAAGTTCGGAGTCTGAATTCATAAGAGTTCGGAGTCTAAACTTACAAAGTTCGGAGTCTGAATTCATCAGAGTTCGGAGTCTGAACTTACAAAGTTCGGAGTCTGAATTTAGAGAACTCGAAGTCAAAACTCAGAAGAGTTCGGAGTCTGAATTCAGAGAACTCGGAGTCTGAACTCATAAGAGTTCGGAATCTGAATTCAGAGAACTCGGAGTCAGAACTCAGAAGAGTTCGAAGTCTGAATTCAGAGAACTCGGAGTCAGAACTCAGAAAATTCGGAACCTGAATTCGGATCCTGAAAACAGAATTCTTTATATCTAAGTATATATATGATTCCGAGGTTTTGGATACGAAACCGAATTTTATACTTAGAGACAAAATGATCAATGAAAAATATGGTAAGGATAAATTTCCTTGGGGAAGGAAATTTTCCTTATGAAAGCAAAGCATAGAGTAAAATGAAATTTTCCTTATGATAAGGTGTTTGTGATTTTCAAAACAAGAAGAAATGGTAAAGTCATAAGAAAACCTTATTGACTCAACAATCTCCCCAAACATGAAGGAATGGAAAAGTCATAAGGAAACCTTATTGACTCAATAAAACAAACTAGCAGCATGACCAGCAGTGGTAGAGAGGCTACCAACAACAGTTGATTCAGCATGGGCCAACTCCTTCAGCTGGCTTAGCACCCTTCACCTGCTCGCAAATGGTAGCGGCAACGCTTGGCTTCCCGATTGCGCTGCAATTCTACTGCTCTTCGTTGCCCCCATCTTGACCAAACAGGAAGTAACACCAACCTTCTCGCTCACCATTTCCACATCTTCTTCCATCTACATCAAAGGCATGGGATCTTCTTTGATGACGCTTCCAAAATCCCCAAGCATCGCTTTGAGTTGCGTCAAGGTGAACTTAGTCGTAGGCCCTTTGGCCAATATAAACCAAAGATCAAGCATACCTGAATGCATAGTCATGTCATTGGAACCTTAATCTTTTCAGGCGTTTGACGAATCAAGAAATAAACCTCACCTCGCAAGATCCAAGTCTCGGGATCTGTTCAAGAAAATTCTAGCAGCGGCACTTGCTTAGAGTACTTCTCCAGACGTCTGGTCAACCAGGCAAGTGAAGCCCAAAGCTCCTGTGTGTGATTCGCCATACGCAAGAAAAGCAAGTTGTCATGTCTGACTCAGCTGTTGGTCTATAGTGCGAGTTTCTTTTTTCCTTTTCTTTGATTTTTCTCTTTGTTTTTGTTTTGTTTTCCTCCCACGAAAGAAAAGTTGGGCACCCTCCTCCTGCGGAAGTGTATTTCGACAATGCGTACCAACGGGTTGCGACGTTGTGAAAAGTGAGCAGCAGTGTGCGTCGCGTTGGAAGGCAAGTCGGGCATTCGACGGTGTGCGCCTCCTTCACTAACGAAGTCCAATGGGGCGCGCCTCCTTCGAATGTGTTCCAACTTGGTGCACCTCCTTTGAGCGATGAACAGTCGTGCGCACCTCGTTCGAACAAATGGTGAATGGCAGTGCACGCGTCCAAGGAGGGGGATGATGACAAACGGGTATTGGACAATTCCTTGGAAGAAAGTGTGAAGTCGCACAACAATGCTTCACCCAATCATGCGAGCCCGCTCTGGTCGGGAGCGAGCAGCGTGCGGCTCCTCCGTGCGAAACCTAGTAAAGCGAGCCAACGGCAGCGCGCACCTTCTTCGAATGGAAATCAAGTAGTGCTCCCCCAGCAAGAGAAGTCGACAATGATCATGGGAGTCAGCGGCAAGTCGGACCAAATGATAAGAAACAGGGACAAACTACTTGTATATTACAAAATAGGAATAGAGACTACAGGCAGGAGGCACTGCTGCCCTCCACCCAAGCCGAAGTTGAATCCAAGCCAAAGCCCGAATGTCTTGGTATATTCCTCCTCTCCTCTTGCTCCCACCTCTGCACCTTAACCACTCTACCCCCTTCCTTCGCTTCATGTGGATCCCAGGTGGCCCCCTCTCCCCAAAACAAATCCCCCCACAACACTCCCAAAACAAACTCTCCTTGCTACAATGACAGTTTTACCCCTGCTCCCTTGTAGCCAAGTCACTATCACAATGTATGCGAAATAGCTCTATTGAAATTTCCGAGTGTGGCGTGCACCTTTATGCGCCATGGCACCGTTTTGTGTTGTGTGTGCCACATCACCATCCAAAAGTTTGTTTTTTATTTTTATTTTTTTGCCCAACCTAATCAACTTTTACCCCTTTTTTAATAAATTCTACACCCAATCCATCGACCTAGCGGGCACCAACCTCCTTCCCAACAACATGGGACCCAGAAGCTTCTAGCATGCGTTTCCTATGACCCCTTTCCTTCCTGGCACTGTGCAAGTGCAACTTTCCCTCTTCTCAACCATGTGGTTCTTCTCAAACTAGTACTTTTTTGGCTCCTCAAGTGCTTTCATGCAAGCCAAGCTATTTTAATTGATAGATGTCTCATTTTTTTATCTTTGATTCTAATAATGATGATTATGATGAAGCCAGTCCTTATGATTCTAAGAGTGATAGTGAGAGAATCCTCAATCCTTCGTTTTCTCATTTTTTTATCTTTAATTCTAATAATGATGATTTTTATCTTTGTTGTCATTATGTGTTTTTGATGATCTTTTATATTTATGTTTTCTATGTTATCTATGTTATTATTTGGAATTGTTGCCATGCTTATGTCCTTTATGCGTCATCAATCAATATTTCCACGCATTGCGCAATGCACTTTTGCACTTGGGACCCTTGTAGCCAATATGCACCATGCATCGTCGATAACTATGATAGTGTTTGGTTTTAGAAAACATTTCATGTTTTCATTTTTTTCAAAAAGTATTGGATTATGTAAATGGAAAACATTTTTTAGAAAATGAAAATCAAAATGAGAGATTTTTGGGAAACAGAAAAGAAACTTGTTTTCATGTTTTCAAGAAAATAAAAAGGCTTTGATACGCATGCATTCTTGTTTTCCTTATACTTCTCAAAATATTTTTCAACATATCTTGTAATGCATGTTCTAAAAATGAAAAAATAAAATATCTCCCAAACCAAACACAACGTTATATTCTCAAAATGGGTGCCTATCAATGTGTGTGAAGCAAACCTTTTTATGAAAAATGATCACGTAATAATTAATCATGTGACAAAAAAGTAAAATTTTTATCTACAAGAATGTTGGGTTTTAGACCTGCCGCATAACTAGATGCCCATTGACTTGCCTTTCCCACAACACAAGTTTTTTTACCAAAATAGGAATGAAACTATTTGGTAACAATCACTAAGATGGAAGATAAATATACTACGCACAAAAAAAAAAGGAAGGAAAGAAAGAACACCTTCAAGAAGAAGTGTTAATAGAGGATTCAGTCTGCCATTTTCAGCCATCTGCCTCACATTACTCTCACATTTCTCCAAATTCTCCAATGTTTTTTCCACCTTTTCCATTATCAAAACATTTTCAGATTTGCTGCTTGCCATGCCAACCAAGCGAAGAATAGCACCATTTATCAATCCAATTTTTTCACACAAAGCTTTAGACTTAGAAAGCTCATACAGCAAATATAGAGCCTGCTCTCTCTCTTTGGAAAGGTCATGCGACAAAAATTTAACCAGTGTCCGTACAGTATCCCCCCGTGCCACAATTTCCTGCAAAACAAAATTGCAGATATAATTAAGAGAACTGCAGGTGTGGGAAATTTTAAAATAAAAAATAAAAAAAACACAGGCTGGCCCAGACCGGCTCGGCCCGATCCATGCCTGGTGGCATATGTCTATGAAGCTGCACATAAATCATCATATAATAGGTACCATGTTGTCCCCATCTTCTTCAGTTACAATGCGAAGGGTTTCCAGAGCTTTGCACCGAACCTTGCAGCTGCTACTCTTCAACATTTCAACTATCAATGGTATCATGCCAGGCACAGCATGCCTGCTAGACCGGCGGTTTCGGTACGTGGACTGCACAGACTTCAGAGCCTGCAAAATATCATTTTCTAAACTGGCCAGAGACAATGACTTGCGAGCCATGTCAAGTTGAGCAGCTTCATTCCGAGCCATCCATTCTTCAATGGTGTTCCGTAGAGCTATACTGGGATTCAGATCAGTTGTATTTAATTCCTTCAATGTTAGTGGGCAAATTGGGTTTCTTCCGCTCTCCCTGCATTCCATGAACCACTTTTCAATGGCTACGCGTTCAAAAGTTTGTCCATTTTCTAAGGTAACTGGGTCTTGCATTACTTTCTTCGTCAGCGGGCAAACAAACGCATCATAAATGGGCTCCAAATGCAGTCTCTCAATACAGCTGTCGTCCGACTGGCTACCAGTATCACAACCTCCATCCCAGATTCTAGCCATCCAAATGAACTAACCTGATGCAAACAAAAATGTTGACATAAAAAAAAACTCCTGTAGCCACATTTAGCAGGCATTTTTTGTGACAATGGTATGACCCACAAGCAAAGGATTGCTAAATGAAGAAAAAAACAAAATACATGAAGAAACTTGTGATTGAATGATTTCTAAGAACCATTTTAGCAAGAAAAAACATTAGGCTGGTGTTCCCATGGGCTTGGCTTTTAGGCATGTTCATAAATAATATTGCACAGTGACCAAAAAAATGAAGGGAGAAAGATAACCTAATGTTTGTTTTCGCATGTTTTCCCCTTACCCATGTGGTCACCCTCATTTGAATCGCATCTCCCTGAAATTGTTGTAGAACTTTTTGGCTAACAATGAATACAAAGTGCTATGGTCACTCAATCAAATTCAATTTCTTCCATCTACTAAGATTTGGTGAATGTAAAATCCAAATTATAATGATAGCGATGAAACTATATCAGAAATTTTTCACACATTGATAGATGCGAATGGGTGCTGTGAGGAGTGTTGCTGCGTGCAGCGTATGGGTCTGAGTATTAGGATGTTGTTAGGTAGGGGTATGATATTGGGGGAGAGTTCTAACTGCCAGGGGCAGTGTAATAAATGCAGATCAGAGATGTTAGTGTAAGTAGTTGACAGCTGTATTGCTAATAGGAGGGACCAGCTGTAGCTAGAACCTTCCAGTTGCTGGGGGACCACTCTATATAATCTAGTTGGGGCCAGCAGTAGGGGACTAACTGCTCTTTTCAAGAAGGGTCTGCTTAGCAGATAGGCAGGCTGCGGCCTTGGGCCTCAGGGTGCTCTTTTCAAGAAGGGTCTGCTTAGCAGATAGGCAGGCTGCAGCCTTGGGCCTCAGGGTGCGACCACGGGGAGTACTAATGATAGGAAACTTCGGTATTTCAATAGGATTTTGATCAGTACAAGAAGTTTCTCTCTCTAAGGGAGTCGCTCCCTCCTAGAGCCTCTCTCTCTAACCACCGCAACTTCCAAAAAATACAGATATCCCTCAGGACAGCCCCCACGCCTCCCATATAATCCCTCCATCTAACTTACTGTTAGTGGTCGGTCCGATATTGATGCTGGTACCAGGCCTCCCATCCTTCACACTTATCAAAGGAGGGGAAAGGCATAGTATTAATGTGACGTGGCAAGTGGGGCTGACGTGGCAAGGGAAGTTAGTTACTTCCCTTGCCTATTTGTAGTAGAGTCATGAGTTCAGATGGGGCATGCGGAGGGATACGACTAGAGGCGCACCTGCTGGAGCAGGAGCTGGAGCTGGCGGACCGAACTAGAAGTTGCCTTCTAGTTCGACTCATCAGGACCGATCGCAGTGTGGCTACTACGGATACGCTCTAAACCAGCTGAAGAATTGTATTCGCACTTCCATTGTAAACATTTCCTGTTCTAGAATTGTAGAATCCGATCTACAGTTTGGTAATAACAAGTTCTGTCTCAGTTAATTCCTTCTCAATTCTGTTTCTGCTAGTGTTAGGCTAGAAATCCCTAACAATTTGGTGCTTTCATTGGGTCCTCCTACCTCTTTGTTCTTCGCTCTGCGTTTGGCATTCTGATTTATCAATGGTGCGCGGCCGAACTTATTGTAGTCGCGAAGACCGATTTGTTTCTTTCGAGTTGAGCTTTATGCAGACTAGGATGGACGTCAAGTTAGCCACCCTTGAAAAGACACTAGAGTCGCAACAGAGGAGGAGTTCTGATCTGGAAAAACTAATTGTAGCAGTCCAAGCGAGTATAGAAAAGGTTTTGATCGGCCAATCAGAAAATCAGAGGATGTTGAAGAGCAATTGCGATCAAATGAGGAGCATAGTATTCGTCGCATTCGTGATTTGGAAGAGCAAACTGTGGAGCGACTTAAGGTCGTTCAACCACCGACGCATCAGAGTTTTGCGTCTGGAGATTTGAATAACAGGCCGACGGCTTCCTCTTTCCACGGAGGAGAAGGTGCTGAGTTTGTTCCGAAGCAGGGAAATCACTCTACTTCTAGAGACATGTTACTACGAGAGGATTTAAGGACCATCACAAAGCGTGTCGAAATGCCTTATTTTTCTGGAACTGATCCATTCGGCTGGATAACTAAGGCGGAGACTTTAGGATAAATTGTACACCAGAGGATTTGAAATTACCATTGACACAACAGTGTATAGAGGATTATGCATTATACTGGTATTTGTCCTGGCAATTTTCTGGCCCCAAACTCCATTGGGAACAGTTAAAAACGGCTCTTATGGAACGGTATGGGAAGGCTACTGAAGGGGATCCAATTAGATTCCTTAAGTCCCTGCGGCAGACTGGAACAGTTGAAGAATACATTGACGAATTCGAGCAAGTCGCATTGCGAATTCCAGACTTCCCAGAAATGTGGTATATGAGCTTGTTTATGGGCGGATTACAATCGGAAATTGAGAATCGTGTTTCCACTCATGAACCTACAAATAAGAACCGAATGCTATCTCTTGCTCGGAAAATTGAAAGGGAGTTGGTTGGAGAAGGCTTGATACGTTGGAAACCGGCATTTGTACCTTTGTCTCGACGGCTGCCACCTCCAGCGCCTTTGACACCAGTGCCCAAATTTGTTCCAGACAACTCTAAAAGGGAGGACGAGGTGCGGCATGGTAGTGCGGTTGACAGATGGATTGGGGTCAGGCCCATCAGTCGGCAAGAAAGGGAGGAACATAAACTCAAAGGGTTGTGTTTTCGGTGTGCACAACCATACACACCTTTACATAGATGTCCTGAAAAGAGTCTACGACTTTTGGTTTGGGAAATGGAGGAGCCGGACACAGCGCACGATACTACCGCCGCGCTAAACCAGGAAGAAGGACAACGGGATTTAGAAATTCTGGCAGAGGAGGAAGTTGTGGAATTCAGAAACATGGGGGACAACAAAGCAGAATCCCTGCTCATTGTTGGCACAGTTTCTGCGGTCCCTATAAAGGTTCTCATCGATAGTGGCGGGAGTCATAATTTTGTCTCCAAGGCCCTTATTAAGGTTGCAGCGTTGTCGGTCCATTCAACTAAACCATACGGAGTGAAGCTTGGCGATGGGCGACGATCATTGTCTCAAGGTGTCTGTAGAGGGATTGAACTAAGCCTTGGCGCATATACCTTCAACATTGAAGCCTACATTTTAGACATTGGAGGTCCTGACTTTGTTTTAGGGATGAAGTGGCTGAAAACCTTGGGTTATGTGTTGACAAACTGGAGTCGGAAAACTATGAAATTCATGTGGGACGGTCAAGAGGTCAAGTTGCAGGGAATTACAGAAAAAGATGACAAACCGGAGAGCTTGCAATTTGTTTTACAAGAGAAAAAGGTTGCCGTTGATGGGTGGCTTTGGCAGGCAGCATTATTTTTCTCTGACACGAAGAAAGAATTGGGTCCAGACCGACAGCAGTTGGACGAGTTATTGACACAGTTTTAGACAGTTTTTGACGAACCTCATGGGTTGCCGCCTAGCCGAACTACTGACCATGCTATACCATTGATCGAGGAGGCTTCACCAGTTAATATACGCCCATACAAATTAGCTCATTATTTGAAAGATGAAGTGGAAAAACAAGTTTCTGATATGCTACAAAGGGGCATCATACGGTACAGCACTAGCCAATTTGCAAGTCCTGTTATTTTGGTTAAAAAAAAGACTGGGCAGTGGAGACTCTGTGTGGATTATAGAGCCTTAAATAAGCTCACTATTCCCGATAGGTATCCCATACCTATTATTGAAGAGTTGTTGGATGAATTACATGGAGCACATTTTTTCTCTAAGTTGGATCTTACTTCTGGTTTTCATCAACTTCGGGTCCGTGAGCGAGACATTCAAAAAACAGCTTTCAAAACACATGAGGGCCATTACGAGTTCTTGGTCATGCCCTTTAGTTTGATGAACGCTCTGGCCACCTTTCAATCCACTATGAATAATATTTTTAGACCACTTTTAAGGAATTTTGTGTTGGTTTTTTTTATGACATTCTGATCTACAGCAGATCTTGGCCGGAGCATCTTCAACATTTAGAAACTGTGCTTCGTTTATTGTTAACCAACTTTCAACAAACAAGAAAAAATGCTCCTTTGCTCAACCTACTGTGGAATATCTTGGCCATATTATTTCATCTGAGGGTGCAGTAGTGGATCCTAAGAAAAAAGCTTGTATAGTGGACTGGTCTCGTCCTCAAACTGTCAAGGCAGTCAGTGCTTTCCTCGGGCTTACGGGCTATTATAGGAAATTCATTTCAGGATATGGTAAAATTGCAAAACCCGGATTTGACTCGGAAGGATAGTTTTTTTTGGACTGACACGGCTGAACGAGCATTTGTAGAGCTCAAACACTGTCTTGTTTCAGCACCCTTATTGGCTTTACCTGATTTTTCCAAGCCTTTTTTCATTGAATGTGATACTTCTGGTATGGGTTTAGGTGTTGTGTTAATGCAAGAGGGGCGGCCAATAGCTTTTTTTAGCAAAGCTCTTGTTGAAGTTAATTTGTCCAAGTCGGTATATGAAAAGGGAACCATGGCCTTGGTTCTGGCGGTTTCTTGGAGACAGTATTTACTGGGCCAACGTTTTATA
Source organism: Viscum album (assembly GCA_963277665.1). NCBI lineage: Eukaryota > Viridiplantae > Streptophyta > Magnoliopsida > Santalales > Viscaceae > Viscum > Viscum album. The sequence goes on along the minus strand of OY728133.1, from coordinate 478,693,761 downwards.
GTATATTCAGATCATAAGGCGCTTAAACATTTGCTTACACAGCGCATTCATACTATGAATCAACAATCCTGGATATCGAAGCTTCTTGGCCTGGATTTTGAAGTGAAATATAAACCTGGGAGAACAAATTGTGCTGCTGACTCGTTATCTCGTCAACATGAAATCCAAGATGCCAAAGATTCTACAGATTTCCAGTTTTTTTCTGCAGTTTCCGCACCCTTATGGTTGGAGTTGGCTCAGGTCAAATCTGAACAGCAGCACGATCCCGCTTTACAGCAAATTATTTCGGTTATTGCAGTCCACCCGGAAGCCAAACCAGGATATACCCTTCGTTCAGACATATTGTATTACAAAGGGTGCTTGGTTCTTTCCAAAACTTCCAGCCTGATTCCGAAATTTTTACACTATTACCACTCGTCTGTTGTTGGTGGTCATGCAGGCTACTACAAAGCGTTTGGCCTTGGGTCTTTTCTGGCCAGGTATGACACAGAGCGTTTTAAAATATGTTCGCGAATGTGCCACATGCCAACGACACAAATATTCTACCCAACTTCCAGCTGGATTGTTACAGCCTTTACCAATTCCTCAACAAGTTTGGGAGGATATTTCTATGGATTTTATTCCGGGCTTACCTCACTCTCAAGGATTTGATGTCATCATGGTAGTGGTGGACTGACTTTCCAAGTATTCCCATTTTATTTTGCTCCGCCATCCTTACACTGCTTTAGTCGTGGCCACGCAGTTTATCAAAGAAATTGTTAGACTACATGGTTTTCCACGATCGATCATTAGTGATCGTGATCCTTTATTTGTTAGTAATTTTTGGAACTCTTTCGTTTGGAGGGGACAACTTTGAAGATGAGTTATTCGTACCATCCACAAACGGATGACCAAACCGAGGTTGTTAATCGTTGTCTCGAAACCTATTTGCGATGTTTTGCTTCGAAACGTCCTCTTTCTTGGGCCCGTTGGATACCATGGGCAGAATATTGCTATAATACTGCCTCTCATTCGGAAACCCAAATGACGCCATTCGAGGTTGTTTATGGACATCAACCACCGACTATACCTCGTTATATTCTCGGGGAGACTCTTGTTGAGTCTGTGGCCCAAGTACTCACTGATCGGGATACAGTTTTGGTACATCTTCGACGAAATCTTTTCCGAGCCCAACAGTTGATGGTCCATAACGCTAATAAACACCGACGTGACGAACAATTTCAGGAAGATGATCTTGTTTATGTTAAGTTGCGTCCCCATGTTCAAACTCTAGCAGCTAAAATGTTTTGTCCCGAGCTTTCTGCTCGGTTTTATGGCCCCTACCCAGTGCAGTCTCGTCTCGGTCCTACTGCCTACAGAATTATTTTGGCACTAGAATCCATCCAGTTTTTCATGTGTCACAGCTTAAACGAGTTATTAGGAACCATCCCGTTCATGAACACTTGCCTGATGTAGTTGAAGATGGACTGGTTTCTCATATTGTTCCCGCTGAAATTTTGGATTTTAAAATCCAAACTAGTACCTCCAACGGTCTTTGTTTAGTAAGATGGCAGGGCCTCTCGTCCGATGAATCTACATAGGTGGATGTCGATTTTTTCCTTGAACAGTTTCCTGACTTCCACCTTGAAGACAAGGTGGATTTTGAGGGGAAAATTGTTAGCAGTCGGTCCGATATTGATGCTGGTACCAGGCCTCCCATCCTTCACACTTATCAAAGGAGGGGAAAGGCATAGTATTAATGTGACGTGGCAAGTGGGGTTGACGTGGCAAGGGAAGTTAGTTACTTCCCTTGCCTATTTGTAGTAGAGTCATGAGTTTGGATGGGGCATGCGGAGGGATACGACTGGAGGCGCACCTGCTGGAGCGGGAGCTGGAGCTGGTGGACCGAACTAGAAGCGACCTTCTAGTTCGACTCATCAGGACCGATCGCAATCTGGCTACTACGGATACGCTCTAAACCAGCTGAAGAATTGTATTCGCACTTCCATTGTAAACATTTCCTGTTCTGGAATTGTAGAATCTGATCTACAGTTTGGTAATAACAAGTTCTGTCTCAGTTAATTCTTTCTCAATTCTGTTTCTGCTAGTGTTAGGCTAGAAATCCCTAGCACTAACTAAGAAAATTACAAGTTTCCCCCCCCCTAAAGATGTTAAAACAAATAAGAGGCAGTTACACCAGCTGGACACCAGCTGTAGCAGCAGCCCGATTCCCCTTCCTTTGGTAAGTATGGACTACCGGTGGTCTAACTCCCCTATCATTGCCACCCTCCAGAAATAGCACCTTGTCCGCAAGGTGAAAATTAGGAAACTGGGACTGGATTTTGGATGCTTTTTCCCAGGTCGTGTCATCTGATGGGCAATCATACCACTGAATAAGCCATAACAAATCCTTCCCCTGGGTCTAATCTGCCAAAATAGCAAGAGGAAATTCCCGTTCAGCCACAAACTCTTTAGGTAAAGTTGCAGTACCAACCTGCTGTCCAACCGCTAACTTTAGATGAGAAACATGGAACACAGGATGAATCCTGCTATTACCTGGAAGTTTCAAACAATCCAACTTCAAATGGACCATAATACCGGGCTGCCAATTTTGGATTGATCTTAGAAACAACCCCTGGGCGATTGGGACGCAACTTAACCCAAACTAATTCTCCAACATCAAAAGTCGCCATCCTGGTTAGCAAAACGCACCATAAATTGTTGTGCTCGATGCAAATTCACATGAAGTTGTCCCAATGCCTCATATCGGTCAATTAAGGCTGTGGCAACAGCCTCATCGACGGCTTCCCCTTTTACATAGAGAAGAATATGAGGCGGTGGACGTCCATAAACAGTCTCAAATGGTGTTTTGCCCAAAGATGTATGAAAAGATGTATTATAGTGGTATTCAGTCCAGGGCAACCAGTGAATCCAATGCTTGGGATGGTCAGAAGAAAAACACCGCAAATAAAGCTCTAAACAACGATTCACCACTTCGGTTTGGCCATCAGCGGATGGTAAGAAGAGCCCATCTTCAAAGTTGTTCCTTGCAATTTAAACAACTCTTTCCAAAAATGGCTAGTAAACAATGGATCCCAATCACTAACAATAGTTGTAGGAATTCCATGGAGTTTAACAACCTCTTTAACAAAAATTTCAGAAACTGATTTAGCTATGGAATCCATAGAAATTTCCTCCCAAACCAAAGTTGGCAATGGTTGTAAAAGACCTGCTGAACTCATTGCTTCATATTTGCTACGTTGGCAAATGGCACAAGATCGAACATACTGTGTCATACCCGTCCAATATACCCCTTGAGCAAGGCGTTTATAAGTTTTAAGATACCCTGAATGGCCCCTGATAGAGATAATATTTTCATTATTTTTCATGTGTGTTTTAGTGATTTAACCCCTGCCAATTAATCAATTTGAGCTAATTTGAATCATTTTAGTATTTTTAGTGGATTTTGGGATTAATTGTGAAAATTGTTTAATTCGGGAAATTTAGCAGTTTTGTGGATCTTTTATATTTTAGGCATATCTTTTACAATTTTGATCCAAATCGAGTGATTCTTTTTTTGTAGCCTTTCTTTGCTCGTGGGCTTCAACTTCGTCTTCTGAACCTAGATCCAATTCAACACAAAATGGCCCGGAAAAACAAATCAAGTGGACAAAGTTTGTTGGCCGACAGAATGGACCTCACCTCAGTTATTGAAGTATATCTCGGCCTACATAACTCCAAATAAAGTGATTCCAGCTAGAATAGAAAGAGGACTCCGCGGCACGTGTCCACATTAAATTTCATGAAGAAATTCTATCATTAAGGCATCAATTACATGCGCCAAAGTGGAGGTCTTTGAGCAGTCTCCTCAAGCAGAAAAAGTCTTCATCAGTAATCCGGGGATAAATTTTTTGACACTTGTCCAAATCTTCTAAGATTTTGTGGGCGCATGAACAAGAGGGGAACAACTTTTATGAAGGAACCTACCCAATATTCGGCCATTTATGATGCGAAATTGACTCAAACTTCCGAATGAGTGAATCTGAGGGGAAAATTTTCCACCCAACCCTATATATATATATATATATGAGTGTTCACTTCCATTCTAGGTTGTTGAAAAAGGTGCAAGAGGGGCTATGCTGGAGGATTGGAGTCTTGAAATGCTTTTGATTTTCTATTTTCTCTTTTCTTAGTTTCATTATGCTTTTTTCTTCCCCTTTCAACTCTATTACCCTTCACATGGAGGGGTAAAGCCTTTGAGTGGTCGGGGAAGGAGGAGTTTCACTTTTGAAATGTCAAAGTCTTGAACTTAAATGTAAAACTCTCTTTTTCTATTAAATGATTTCTATTTCTAGTGGTTCCCAATTCTCTTAATGCGATCGTGTTTTGGGTTTTGGTGTATTCATTGTTTATAGCTTTGGTTGAAGAACTTTTAACTCCCTCCGCCTAGTGCAATTTGTATTGATTGAGCATATTGTGTTAGGTGGTGAGTGTAACATTTGTTGGCATGTGTGTGCAACTAGTGAATCATTTCTAGATTTCTAAAGATCAACAATTCCCGATCGGGACTTGCCTTAGTTGTTTAAGAATTGTTTATGAACTTCCATGCACATGGGAATGGGTTCCATTACTTTCTTCAACCAAGAGTGTTTGATAACTCGATTGAGGAGCCTTTCATTTATTATTCAATAGGAAGAGAGGGTGAATGATTTGTATGACGATGATCACATTGCAAAAGATGATCCTACCTTAACCCCATCACTCTTTTCATCCATTTGTATTCAAACTTTATTTTCAATTGATTGCTTTCTTTTTAAACTCAAAACAACTTAAAAAACAACCTCTTCTTTCTCAAATTTAAGTGACAAACGTAATTGTTGTACATTCCTCTCTGGAGATGACCTAGGTTACCCACTTTACTGCAATTTAACTTAGGTAATATTTGTTTTTCTCACACCCCATGACAGGCACGTGTCAGCCCCTTTCTGGAGAAAGAATAAAAATGATGGAGAAGTTTTGGAATCAAAACCGAATTTTTAGACAAAACTATACGTTTTTTGAAGAAATGTAGTCCCTCACGATGAGAGTAATCGGAGCTAGAAACCGGATCATTGCGCCAAGCTTTGATTATCGCCTACAGCTGAACATCTTTCTGGATTCCATCCCGCACTGTTTGGAGATCTAACCAAGTTGGTTCAGAAATGGCCATTTGCAAAAATTCTGGTTGTTCCCCAGCTCTAGAAAGAGGAGCATCGGCAGCACTGTTTAATTTCTTGGGTTTAAAAATGACATCAAAAATTGTAGATGGTGAATTCTCCTTACCTCAATGTGAGGAAGAGATATTCTTTTATAGATGAGTAAAATAAATTACAAGGCGGGATATTCCAATGTGGGACTCGGAAATACCCATTACACTAAAATGGGGTCCAACACTCCCCCTCAAGCTGAACTGCTCAGCTTGGACTAAGAGTCCCACAAAAAGAAAAGACGACATCGAACAAGGTCATACATACTCCCCCTCAAGTGGGCCGTGGAGGCTATGAATACCCAGCTTGGTAGTGAGAGAGTCCAAGCGAGCTCCTGGGAGGCCTTTTGTGAAGATGTCGGCAAGCTGATCCGTCGTCGGAATATGGCCAAAACTAATATGGTTATGCTCAAGATGGTGGCGAATAAAGTGGAAGTCCATCTCGATATGCTTCGTCCGTTCATTGAAGACAGGATTCGATGCAATCTTCGTGGTTGTCTGATTGTCACACCAGATATGAGCAGATGTCTGCGGTGAAAAACCAAACTTATAGAGGAAATGACGAAACCAGAGGATCTCAGTGGTGATCGTGGTCATGGCACGGTATTCTGCCTCTGCACTAGATCTGGAGACGACAGTCTGCTTCTTGCTGCGTCCTGAGATGAGGTTACCGACCAAGAACACGGCAAATCCAGAAGTAAACTTGCGGGTAGCAAGGCAACCCGCATAGTCCGCATCACATAAGGCATCAACATCCAAATGAGCATGATGTGAGTACTGAAGGTCACGTGCAGGGTCTTTCTTTATGTATTTGGCAATGCGAAGAACAACATCCCACTGAGATCTGATCGGATGCTCCATGAACTGGCTTACTTTGTCAACAGCGCAGGCAATGTCTGGTCGTGTCATAGTGGGGTAATTGAGTTTGTCCACCAGACGACGGTAGGTCTCTGGGTGAGGAAAGGGTGCCGAGTCGACATGGAGAGAGCGTTCTCCAGGCTCAAGAGTGTCCACTGCAGTCGTTTGACTCAACTCTGCATCTTGCAAGATATTGAGGTCATATTTTCGTTGACAGAGAAAGATAGTGTCCTCAAAGCGGAAGACCTCGATGTCAAGAAAGTAGGTGAGAGGACCAAGATCTTTGATGTGGGAGTGGTGGTGAAGGTGGACCTTGAGTTGGGCGATTCCAGTGGAGTCGCTCCTTCTGATGATGATATCATACCACCAGCAAGATGCAACCGTTTGACATCGTACGGAAGAAGACGGTGTGATCCTTCATACTGCGAGAGAGGCCAAAGGCGGTGACGACAGTGTTGAAGCAGCAACCAAGCACGAGGAGACTGTTTGAGGCCATATAGGGATTGACGGAGGCGGCATACATGGGAGTCGGCCCCAAAGGCACGAAATTCGGGGGTTGCTGCAGGTAGACTTCTTCATCAAGAAAGCCATGGAGAAAGGCATTTTTGACATCCAGTTGATGAAGCGGCAAGTGATGACGAGCGGCCAGAGAGATGGATAAGCAGATAGAGGCCATCTTGGCAACTAGAGAGGTCTCAAAGTAGTCGATGTCATATGTCTGAGCAAAGCCTATCGCCACAAGGCGGGCTTTGAGGCGATGGAGAGTGTCATCGGCATTGAGACGGATCGTATAAATTCATTTGCAGCCGACCGCCAGTTTGTCTGCAGGAAGGGGGACCGGATCCCATGTATGGTTGTCATCCAGAGCCTGCAGTTCATCCCGCATCGCCTGTAGCCACCCCGAGTGGGATTTGGCATCGCCAACCGTGCGGGGGATGGATATCGTCTCCAGTGCTGACAAACCTCTGTATAAAGATGTAAAGAGAGGAGTAGTCTGGCAAGAGCGAGTACCTTTCCGAAATGCAATAGGCAAGTCGTCTGGTGTTGTGGCAGGAGCATCGGACGAAGTGGTAACGATGGTGTCCTCGGCCTAGACGGGGGTATAGTCGATGGGCGACGGGAGCAAACCGTCCCAAAGCGATGACCAGCAGGGGGAGACACCAGAGGAGGGTGAATGATGAGAGGAAGACAATCATCAATGTCAGTGTCGGAATTGGGAGAGGGAAGTGAAAACAGAGAGCTCTTAACAAATGAGACATAAGCAGAGATAATATACCGTCGTAGGTCCGGAGAGAAGCATCGATATCTGCGCTGAGTGCGGGAATATCCGAGGAATACGCAACGGAGGGATTTAGGAGAAAGCTTGGAGAGACCGAGAAGAGTGTCACGGACATAACAAAGACGTTCAAACACACGGAGTGGAAGTGAGTGAGGAGGGAGAGGAGAACAGAGTCTGAAAAGGAGTCTCCCCCTGAAGGATAGAAGAAGGGAGGCGGTTTAGGAGGTAGATAGCAGTCAGGATGGCATCGCTCCAAAAATTGAGAGGCACCTTCATGTGGAATAGGAGAGCACGGGCAGTCTCCAGAATATGGCGATATTTCTGCTCGGTCACTCCATTCTGTTGAGGAGTATCGGGACAGGATGTTTGATGAATGATGTCGTGATCCTTGAGAAACTGCTGGAATGAAGTAGATAAATATTCTCGTCCATTGTCGGAGCGGAGACATTTGATGGAGGTGGAAAATAGGACGGTGGCACAGTCGCCCAATAAGATTGTATCCAGGCAATTTCTTCTACCGAGAGTGTCGTTCTGTAACGGCTGCTGGATGAAGGGGAATGGTTGTGCGGCAGACGCGCTGAGTGCGGGAATAGCCGAGGAATATGCAACGGAGGAATTGACATCCAAACACACGGGGTGGAAGTGAGTGAGGGAGAGGAGAACAGAGTCTGAAAAGAAGTATCCTCCTGAAGGATAGAAGAAGGGAGGCGGTTAGCAGTCAGGATGGCATCGCTCCAAAAATTGAGAGGCACCTTCATGTTGAATAGGAGGGCACGGGCAGTCTCCAGAATATGACGATGTTTCCGCTCGGCCACTCCATTCTGCTGAGGTGTATCGGGGCAGGATGTTTGATGAATGATGTCGTGATTTTTGAGAAACTGCTGAAAGTAGAAAAATATTCTCGTCCATTGTCGGAGCGGGGACATTTGATGGAGGTGGAGAATAGGACGGTGGCACAGTCGCCCGATAAGATTGTATCCAGGCAATTTCTTCTACCGAGAGTGTCGTTCTGTAACGGGTGCTAGATGAAGAGGAATGGTTGTGCGGCAGAGCCGATGACAGAGCAGGGGATGGCGTCTCAGGTGGGCGTACAAATGCACGGATGAAGCGTGGTGCTGCTGGTTGGAAAGGCCGACACAGCGAAGAGTCGATGGTTCGAGAAAACGCCGCAGGAGGCAGGTTGGGAAATCGCGAAAAAGGCAGGTTCTGAGAAACCGCGGGAGGCGGGCCGGGAGAGCCTAGGAGGGGGAAAGGTCGGTATGCATCATCGGATGGTGCCGCGAGTCGGAAGCAAACGTAGGAACCGAAAGGTGCCAGGAGAGGTGGTCAGTCGGCAAATGGAGGGCGTTGTAATTGTCGGGACAATGTGGGCGACAGCGGCTGAAGTGGGAGGCCGACAGAGGGTGCCGCGAGTCTGGAGCGTTGCTGGGAGCGCCGAGAGGCGGGTCGGGTAGCGCCAGACTGGTGTACCAGAGGCCGGCGACGGGAGGCGCGCGCGCGGTGTTGCGGCTGCGTGGGTGGACACCCACGGGAGGCGGGGCTGATCGCGGGAGGGCGACAGGAGGCGCGTCGTGCAGCGGGGTCACGAGAGTCGGGAGCCGCGTCTAGAAGCGGGGTCGTCGGGAGACGAGAAGGGCGGCGGGTAGGGCGAGAGCCGCTGGAGGCAAGCCGGGAGTCGCGACAGGACGTCGGGCCGGGAGTCGCCGAGGGCTAGGCCGAAGGTGCACAGGCGGGAGAGTGTCGGTGGGAGCACACAGAGGAGGAGGCGGGGGGTGTCCGCTTGGAGTTGGGGGTTCCGCCGGGAGGAACAAGGGCGTTGGGCCTGTGTCGAGAGGTGGGGGAGTCCGCCTGGAGCGTCGGGCCTGAGTCGGGAGGACCAGTGGCACCGGGAGCGGTAGCCCGCGTCGGGTGGAAGCCGGGAGGGGATCCGCGTAGTCAGGAGCCGCGATTCACGGCAAACAGCGGAAGGCGCATCGGGATGCCGTGGGAAGATGCGGGCTGGGAGTCGCGGCTGAATCCCGTCAGAATCTAGAGGGGTAACAAGAAGCGCGGCCAAGACGGGAGAGCCAAAAGCTGTCGCGCGCAGCGAGGAGGGGACGCCGAGGAAGGAGGCGGCGGCAGGGGATAACCGTCGAACAGAACCGAGAGGGAAGGCGCCGGACAAAACGGGGAGTGAGGGAAGAGGCGGGGCCGGACAGAACCGGGAATCCAAAGGGGATTTTTTTCCACAACCCTATACGAAAGAGAGAAAAGGGAGGGAGAGTTCGGGTTAGAGAGTACCCTCTGATACTATGTAGATGGTGAATTCTCCTTACCTCAATGTGAGGCGGAGATATTCTTTTATAAATGAGTAAAATAAATTACAAGACAGGATATTCCGATATGGGACTCGGAAATACCTATTATACTAAAATGGGGTCCAACAAAAATCATAGCCCAACAGTTTAGCATGCCAACATTGTTGATTCATAGAAATGACACGTTGGCTAAGCAAATCTTTGAGACTTCGATGATCAATAAAAACCAGGAACCGTCGACCCAAAAGATATTGTCTCCAATGCTGAATCGATAACACTAGAGCCATGAGTACTTTCTCATATATAGATTTTGCCGAATTCGAATCGGACAGAGCCTTGCTAAAGCAAGTGGTTGTCCATCTTGCATTAAAACTGCTCCAATACCAGACCCCAAAGCATCACATTCTACTACAGAGTCTTTAAAAAAATCAGGCATGCAAAGTAAAGGTGCGTAAATTAGACAATTTTTTAACCTGTCAAAAGCCTCTTGTGCTTCCGTCCGGATAAACCCATCTTTTTTAGATAATATTGTCAAAGGACGAGCTATTGTTCCATAATCTTTAATAAATTTCCTGTAATAGCCTCTTAAATTTCCTGTATTTTTTTTTCCGGATCCATTGAAACGCCTTCTACATAAATAATATGTCCCAAATACTCCACCCTTTGTTGTCCGAATGAACACTTTTTCAGGTTGGCATATAACTCATTTTGTTTCATAGTCAGTAGAACTTGTTCGAGAGCGTTTATATGATCCTCCCAAATCCTGCTATAAACAAGCATGTCATCAAAAAATACCAATACTATTTTCCACAGCAAAGTCTGAAAAAATTTAATCATTGTGGCTTGAAAAGTTGTTGGAACATTCATTAAACCAAAAGGCATAACAAGGTATTCGTAGTAACCTTCATGAGTTTTGAATGTTGTTTTTTCTACATCCTCGGCCCTCATCCGAACTTGATGGAATCCGGATTTCAAATCAATCTTAGCAAAATATGTCGCTCCATTCAACTCATCCATAAGTTCATCAATAACTGGTATAGAATACATGTCCGGTACAGTTTGGTGGTTTAAAGCACGATAGTCTACACACATACATCACCCGCCATCCTTCATTTTAACCAGTATTATTGGACTAGAATATGGACCGGAACTATGTCTTATAAACACCTGATCCAGCAGCTCCTTAACTTGGTTTTCGACCTCATTCTTCAAGTAGAAGGCAAGCTTATACGATCATTTATTTACTGGTTCTGCCCCAGCCTTCATTCTTATCGCATGGTCGGTTTCTCTATGCGAAGGTAAAGCCCTTGGAATTTCAAATACCTGAGTATTGACTAACCAATTTCTGAAGTTGCTCCTCCTACTGTGACAATTCCGAAGAGCCCTTAACCATGCTCCTAGCCCATGCCCACTGCAGTCCACCTGACATTTTTCTCCTCCAAGATAGTCTTGCAAAGCTCCTGGTACCGTCTTTTGAACTATGTAACCCTTGAAGAATAACTTCCTTTCCCTGCCATACAAACCTCATATTCATATCACCCCAATGAGTTGTTACATACCCCAATTTTTCCAGCCATGATATACCAAGTACCAAATCTGGACTAGTGGTATGCAACTTTAATGCCTTGCATACCCCCTTCAATTCCACCCGGTGGCCATCTCCAAAGCATATAAAAAAGGGTCTTGTATCCGTAACAAAAGCTGTGAAGTATTTTAACAGTTGTTTGGAAAGGAAATTATGACTTGCTCCGCTATCAATGAGTTTCAATACTGGTACCCCTTCAATATTCCCTTCCAACTGCATTGATTTTGACTGAGTCGTATGTTTTCCACCTACTGCACAAGATGTGGTTCCCTGCATCACCATTTCCCAATCCCCCTCACGATGATCACCCAGCTAGTTTTTCCTCTCCAGATTCTTCACCCCCAACTTCCCCTTCATTTTCTGGAGGTTCAATACATTCACAAACCGTCAATTTAAATTCCCTCTCCGGACACTTATGCCCTGGCTGAAACCGCTGACCAGAAGTGTAGCATAACCCCTTTTTCTTTCTTTCTTCAAATTCTTCTCTCGACAAGTTTCGCACTCCCTTCCACTTTGGTACAGGCTCACTTCGCTTTCCACTATCCCCACTAATTTCTGCAGGGAAAAATTTTACTGAATTAGTGTTCCAATTTCGCCCCTGTTTCAGGGCAGTATTCCTTCTTCGCAACTAAGAATAATTAACATCACCTTTCACAATCAATTCTCGCTCTGCTCTTCTAGATAATGTCAACAACCGAACCTTACTTCGAGGCTCATGAATCAAAACAATGCTACTAATATCTCCAGACGTAATCCTCCGATAAAAAGGCTGACATACCATTTTTCAGACAAATCTGGCGAACGCATAGCTACCCGTTCAAACTCATCAATATAATCTACTGTTCCAGTTTGTCGTAAACTTTTTAAGAATATACTGGATCTTCCTCAGCTTCATTTCCATATCGTCCAAGGAGTTCTTCCTTGAACTGTGTCCAGGATAATTCTGACTTCATGTTTTTGAAAGATATTAACCAATACTGTGTCATGTCTTCCATACAAAGTTGTGCAAGTGGCACCTTCAATTCCTCCCGAACTCTGTAAACCAAAAAATACATTTCAACTCTCACGATCCAAGACACTGGATCTTCTCCAGAAAAATTCAGCATCTCCAAAGGTTTAGTCTGCTCACGTCCAAACTACTCACAAAGCACTACCTTAACAGTTTCATGTGCGCCATTGGCATCTACCACCACCTCCTGTTTCGAACTCTTTTCTTCTTCCTCCGTAAACTACTCCCGCCTTACTCTGCAACAACAAACTTACCTCGTTCTTCTCCTCGTTCTATACGATCCTTCTGACTTGCTACTAGGCGAGACACATTTAATGTCAAGTCCCGCATTTGAATCTCCAATCAACGAAGCGCTTCCTCCTGTCATAGTTGAGCTTCATCCCGACAAAGTTGCCCTGCCTCCTGGCGTCTGTTGTCGTTCTGCAGTTTGGCTGTCACGAACCAAGTTGGGTCGCCATCCGACCCAGCGCCCGACCCGGTCCGCGGCAAGGCTCGAGGGGCATTCTCAATCCCCACAGGCTGGCAACTAGTGATGGGCATCAATATAAACCAGTTGGGAACGATTTGGCTCATAAATAAACATAAACTGAACAAAACAAATAAATAAAAGATGAACTGAACAAACTGTGTGACGAGACATACCTCAGGTGACCTCATGGGTCACCACGGAACACAAACCACACTCGCTGCAAGAGCGATCCAAAACTAGACCCTGAAACTGAAAATATAAAGTAGACGTGAGCACCGAAATGCTCAGTAGGAATGTCAGAGTACAACAACGCCCTATGCCCTTACTTTTAAAAAGAAACTCAAAACATGCTAGTTTGAAAATAAGAGATAATAAAATAATGTTTTTCATTCTTTTCAAATTCAGGTAACAAGCTTGCATTTTCAAAAAAAGCATTTCTCTTCCACTTCGTTTTCAAAATAGGTTCCAAGCATGCATTAACATTTCAAAATGAAAAGAGACCAATTTCAATTAAAAATATGATTTTCACAAAAGAGGGAACAAGCATAAAAGAACTGAATTGAAAATCATATCACAAACACCATGGAAAATCCCTAAGCAGATAGTGTTAGTTGGGGACCTAAGATCCTCATACCTCAGTGTAAACGTGGCATATGAGCCACAACGATCCACGTTCTCGTGCACGAGCCACTAATAGGGAACACACCTATAACATAGTGGTCTCCGATCAACACAAGTATTTAGTTAGTGTTGTAACGTCAATCCTGCTAGACGAAACCGGGATGAACCACTTACGTATCATCTAGCGTACTAGTCCTAGTCCGCCCACCTAGGTAACTCGGGGTTTCCCTTTTACTCAAGTTGAAGTTCACATGCACACACACCACACCTCCACATTCACACAAAGGCCAAACATTTCAATGAAAACACCCCTTTACAAAACATCACCTTTGTCAATTTACGCACACCATATAAAAGCCCTTTTTCAAATACCTTTTTCATCACTTACAAAGTCCTCAAATTCTCCTTTTTAAAAACATACCACAATCCATATTCATTTAAATCAACTTTCACAACTAATATACACACCAACATTTTGAGAAATACCCGCCACACACCCAAAACCATTTTAGAAACTACTTTTAAGCATTTAAAATGTTAAGCATTCTAAAACAAGCTTGGGATCATATTTTAATGGAAAATACACATGTCAACACTTAAAGCGAACCAAAAAAACGAAGAAAAGACCAACATCAAGCATCACAACACTTCTCATAGCATGCGTATACTATTTAATATAAAAAAATACTTTTTAAAACACTAAAGCAATTAAGGAATTCAATTTAAATGTATAGGCATAGGAGACCTACCTCAAGGTGGAACCAACACTTCGGCTCTTGGTGCTTTCTAACTAAAAGTTGTTGCTCCCCCACTAAGCATATGCATCTTCGCATACATGCAAGGACACCTAGCCCTTATGCATACATTCTCATGGCCCATGAACATGTGTAAGGGGATCCTTACAGGTATGTTTATACGCATATACCAGTCTCCACTCACCTGCGTATGCATTTTTATATACACATAGGCACACTTAGCCTCATACATGTACATTCAATGCCATGGATGAATATACACGTAACGGGAGAACCTGCATGTATATATTTACTTACCTATGCACACGCAGGCGAGTCACCTTAGACCTGGTGACTCGAAACCACAGAGAAGGGACCGCGCACTACACATATAATTTAATAAATCAATCAAGCACTTAATAAAACATTTTCAAGATGGCTAACAAGACTTTACCCCAAAAACACACTCAAATTCTTCTCTTTAAAATCAAACGCACACCAAAACCATTTGCAAATACATTTCACACAAGTTACATAACTCATAAAACCCATTTGGAAAAATTAAAGGAAAAGCACTTAATCAATTCAACCGTTTCCAATGGTCAAGCCCCCTTCCAATCCTCACATAATCCAATTTCACTTTAAATAATGCATCTCAAAATTTACCCAATTCACAAACCACACTAAAAGTGCCCAATAAAAGCCAATTTGACAAAGTAATCCATTTTCCTTTTTAAAAAAAACACCTTCAAACTCATTCACACAACCATAAAAACACATTCAAAAAGTACCGCCAAAAAGCGCCTACAAATGTTCACCATTTTCCTTTGAAAATCCAATTTCATCATATACGCATGCCAAAACACTTCCAAAAACATGTTTCGCACAACACAATTAAGCCATAGAACACTTATAAACACTCAAGCAAGCATATTAAATTCGTCAAAAAATGTTTAAGCACAGATTCACCTACCTTGGGTAATGAACTTGCCAGAAAAGTGGTGCGGAGTCCATCCGCACCTCAACCGCACCACAAGAAAGCCAAGATGAACCCTAAACAAGGCAAAATTTGACCAAAAAACACAAGATCAACCCCTAAACCTAATACACTACCCGTTGGAAACCTAAAATCTCAAAAAAAAAACAAAAACAAAACCTTACTCGTAAGGAGTCACGTGTGCCGGAGAGGGAGTCGGGCTAGCCGGTGGGTCGCACAAGGGGAAGTCGGGGCTGGTCGGTGGGTCACCGGAAGAGTTGGACAGCAAGGGGGATAGGCGGTGCAGCGCAGGGAGGAAGGTCGGTCGCGGGTCGCACGAGGGAGGCAGGGCACCAGGGGGTTAGTCGAACAGAGGCCGACCAAGGGGAGGGCGGCGGGCGCGCAGCGAGTAGAGGGGAGGAAGGCGCGACGCGAAGGGGGGGTAGGGGGGAGGTGAGGCGCGATGGGGGGTAGCCGAACCCTAACAAACAAGAAAAAGAAAAAAACTAAAAAAATCAATAATAATAATAATAATAAGGATAATAAGAAAATTAATAAAATAAATAATTTAAAAAGCGGCGGGTGTGACATCGGCGATCGCCGATTCCAGTCCCGACACTCGCCCTTCCATTCGTGTGGGCATACAGTAGTCCGCAGTTCCCTTTCCTATCTCTCGGCACCAAATGCTCTCAATGAAAGCACCAAAGTTGATACAAAACTTTGGTATTTCAATAGGATTTCGATCAGTACAAGAAGTTCCTCTCCCTCCTAGAGCCTCTCTCTCTAACAACTTCAACTTCCGAAAAAATACAGATATCCCTCAGGACAGCCCCCACGCCTCCCATATAATCCCTCCATTTAACTAAGAAAATTACAAGTTTACCCCCCCCCCAAAGATGTTAAAACAAATAAGAGGCATTCAAGAAGATTGACTACCAATTGGAGGCAGTTACACCAGCTGGAGGCAGTTACACGAGCTGTAGCAGCACCCCGATTCCCCTTCCTGTGGTAAGTATAGACTACCAGTGGCCCAACTCCCCTATCAACTATTCTTCTACCTTCTTTTATTCTTACTCTGCCGTTTACTGTAATTTTCTTCAGCTCAGCTGGAATCAATTGAAATACTTGTTCTCTCTCCCGTCTTGCAATCGTATCATTTGATGTTTTCATTGAGAGTTGATTCTAAAGCGAGAGAAATTCAAGAAGATTGAGATTCTTGATTTGGCAGTTTGAAGTTGACGCGACAGACAACCAAACGAGTCGCAACATACGCAGCAAAAAGTAAATAGATGATCTGGGGTGTACGCACAGTGGCAGACGAGTCACAACACCTGACAAAGACAAACGGGGAGTAGGCGGACAAAACTGATCTGATGTTTTTTTTTGACATGTTTTCCCATGACCCATGTGGTCACCCTCATTTCTTTGAATCACACCTCACCGAAATTGTTGCAGAACTTCTTGGCACACAATTAAGTGCTACGAATCACTCGATAAAATTCAATTTCCATCCATCTTCAGAGGCTTGGTGAATATAAAATCCAAATTATAATGATAAGACATAAAACTGTATCAGATCTCCCTAAAATCCAAATTATTAGTGAATATCCAAAATTTCCATAACTTAAGGTTAATTTAGGATGAAATTCAGTATCTTGATGAGAGGTAGGACAGTTTATTTATAGATAGATCAAATAGATATATAATGAAAGAAATTCGATATGGGACTCTAATAAATGACTTAAGACAAGGCCCAGCCTAATTGGGTTGAACACTCCATCGCAAGCTGGGACATATACGATTTGGAATACAAGACTCCCACAAAAAATAGAGAAAAATATCGTCGATACTCCCCCTCGAGCTAGGGCGTAGAAGTTGTGCATCCCCGGCATGGTTCAAAGAAACTTCACTCAAGGTGAACCCTTTCGGTGAATGTAGAAATATAGTCAAAGGTGAGATGATTTTGCTCAAAGTGATACCGAATAAAGTGGTAGTCCACTTCAATGTGTGTAATGGAAGACCGAATGGGTTGCAATCTATGTGGCAACCTGATTATCACACCAAAGATGAGCGGGATTCATTAGTGGAAAACCAACTTCGGGGAGGAGTTGTCGAACCAAAGACTCTCGATAGTGATAACACCCATGACTCAGTATTCGGACTCAACAATGGATTGTGCGATAACAGTCTATTTTTTGTTGCGCCATGAGATCAAGCTCATGCTGAGGAAGACCACGTACCTAGAAATGGACTCTCAAACAGATAAACAGCTTGAGTAGTTGGCATCACAAAATGCCTAAACATCCATGTGTCTGTGACCAAAATATAAAAGATCGCACCCACGATTCTACTTAATATATTTTACGATGCGAAAAAATGACATTCATTTGTGACTTTGTAGGATGCTCCATAAATTGACTAACCTCGATGACAGCAAATGCAATATCATGACAAGTCATTATGAGGTAATTGAGTTTTCCAACAAGAGAGTGAGGAGCGCTATCATAAAGAGACTTTTCCACAGGTTCAAGATGAGTGTCAACGTCGGTATCCTGAGACTGGTCAATCTTGCCTAAGAGATCCAATGCATATTTGTGTTGGAAAGAAAGATCTCATTATTGCAACGTGATACTTCGATGCTAAGAAAATATTTCAAGGGATTCGGGTCCTTGGTATGAAACTATTGATGAAGACAAGACTTGAGCGATCCCACGAGTCACCGTCTATGATAATGATATCATCAACATAGATAACCAGAAGGATGCTACTACATAAGACCATGTAGGGAGCGACAAAGCCGACAGATCTGAGATTTGACCCCAAAGACAATGAAGCCAAAAGGTTCTTGTATGTAGACCTCCTCGTCAGGAAAACCACACAGAATCCATTCTCGACATTGGGCTAATAAAGAGTCTAATGGAAAGCCACGGTCATGGAAATGAATAATCGAACTGATATCATCTTCGCAACCAGTGAGAAAGTGTTGAAATAGTCAAGTTCATATGTCTGAGCATCATCATTGGCAACAAGGCGAGCTTTGAGACAATGAAGAGTGTCATCGGCATTCTGGTGCACTGTATAAATCCATTTGCACCCAATAACTTGTTTGACCGCTGGAAGAGGTACAAGGTCCCATGATCGACTGCCTTTCGAAGCCAGCAACTCATCATGCATTGCTTGGAGGCAACCGGGGTGAGATTTAGCCTCAATGGTCGTAAGAGGAACAAATATAATCTCCAAAGTTGAGATCAAAGTGTCGGGACTCTGATACATGACTCTAAGCCAAGTCTCAACTTAACTAGGTTCAACAATTAATGTCTTTTTCAATATTCATAGTGCTTAACTAGGATATGGATTTATATTGATTTGGATCTTGAGACATCACTTATTGATCATAAGCAAGGGTTAGAGTCGGTTTGCAAAGAGGCGATGGTGAAAAACTATCAGTAGAAATCAAGAAAAAGTTAGAGATGGCATGGGCAGATGGAAAAACCTTCCGTCTCTATTGCTTTCACAATTCAAAAACACAACTTCTGTCGTTGGAAAATCACAAGTCTCACAAGTCGATTTAAACATGACATTTTTTCATCCTATTATTCTTTTTTGTTTTATGTGTTGGTATTACTTCAATATTTGTAGTTTTTTGTTTCACTATTCCGTTACAAAGGTGATCCTTAATCCCAAGAATTATGGTAACACAAGGTGTATTGATGGCATCGGTGACGCGGTCTTGAGAAAGTGGAGGACTTCTTTGGCAATGCTTCCCTTGTTGATCGTGGTTTTTTATTTTATCTTGTATGTTTGCGATATTTTGTTTGACTACCTAACATTGGAAGAAATAAATAATTTTCTTATGTAGTATCAAGTTTGTTGATAATTTGAGTCATGTGCTCCATAGTTAAATTCAGTTGTGTTTATTATTATTTGTTTACAATAAAACAACATAACATTTATTAATCATTGTTAAGCTGATAATCATATGATCCTTAACACCAAACAAGGTTTTCCTGCATCTTATGATTCTCGTTTTAAAATACACTTATCAGGAGTTACAACCACTTCAGAAATTAATGAAAAACCATGGTAAGATACTAACTCAGTTTCGCTTGCCCTTGGTGAAATCTCCTTTGTCATCTCTTCAATGAGAACGGCATTGTTGTGTGTTGATTTAAATTTTAGAAATGCATGATAAAAATGATGAAGCTGTCCTTTCGTTGTTTTATTTTCTGTCTTAAGATTTTTCTCATTTTTGCTAATATTTATCTTATTCTTCTTTCTTAGTTTTCCCTTTTACGGGTTATATGGTTTTAGTATTTTCTGTTTTTAATAACTTTTTTTCTTTTAGTGGTTTCTATTTTTTCAATTTTCCCCTTTTTTTCCTTGTTTTTTCCCCTGTTCAAGCTTTTTCCTACTTATAATTTTTTAAAATATTTCTTCCACTGCAATTGTGTTTTCCTATTTTTCTTTTCTTGATTTAAATAAATTTACAGCCTAGATTTAATTAACTAATATTACGAAAACAACCCCATCATTTTAACCCCTACACAAATAGTTGATGGCTTAACAGCGTATAGCATTGTGAGGGATAGAAATTAACAACAAAACTGTTGTTAACGTTTAATAATAGTAAATACTTATAATCAAAACCGGTAACAGTAAAAAGATAAATGATTCCATGAAAAAGGCAATTTATTATGTAAATAAAACTGACGCTGTTAACATTCAATGGCATTAACAATCAGAGCTCCTGGCAATAGAAACATATAAAATTTCATAAAAAAGATGTTGAACGATCTATCGAGTAAATCAAACTATCCATCCTAACATTCAACGATGTCAATAATCAAAACTGCTAACAATAGAAAAATAAATAATTTCATAAAAACATTTTAAAAAAGTAAACTCACGAAAAGGAGTGCCGCAGCAAGCAGAACGGGGGCAGCCCACTGCGGTGGTGGTGGGGGCGGCGGGTGTCGCAGCAGCGCGGAGGCCGAATAACAGATGACCCGGAGAGAGAAGTGGAGCGGGGAGGGAGAAAGCACAGAGGAAACTTGGATCAGGTCGACGATGAACAGAGGAGGGGATACAGGAAGGAGAGGTCGGATCTGGAGTGGGGAGCTCAGACGAAACGAAGACGGCGAGCCGCGGGTTTTAGGTTTCTCAAGCTCTGTCTGTCGGCTGTCGTAGAAAACTACCTCGTTTCATTGATCTTTATTTAAATCAATTTATTTCTCCCTTAGAAAATCAATGTATCGATATTTTAATCTCATCGAAATATTATTTGTTTAGATGGCGATTAGGTTAGATGGTGAAGTTGAAAACTTGATTGAATCTTTCTTTTTTAGTTGAAGGATTTGTTGTCAGAATCATAATTATGAGGGTTGGAATCATTTTGATCTCATGCCCAAGATGCCTAAAATATATGTGGATTTTATCAAATACATAAACCAAACACGTAAAGAAATGAACTAATTTGGATTTATCATTGTCATATAATTAAGTACGGTTTTTAAAATCGTGGCAATAGGTCCAACGTGGCATCACCTACAATATACTTTCCCGTTAAATATATTTTATATGTATATAGTAGCATGTAGTGTAGTGGCAAAGTGATTGATGTAACATGAAAGAGGTTGTGTGGTAAAATCATAGGTATGTCTTTTATTTTTTCAAAACCTATTGTCACAGTTTAAATCACGACAATAGTGACCCTACGACCACGGTTTAATGCAACGGCTTTGACTGTCATGATTGCCAAAATTGTGGTCATATCCTGCGACCACGGTTTTGGTACCTATTGTCACGGTTTAAAATTGAGTCAGTAAATGAATTTTCTAGTTGTGTAAATCTCTTTTATGAGAAAGATATATATTTATAGACTTCCATGATAAACCTAGCACACATCATAAAAAAAATAGAGGTGGGACCGACCCTTGTTAAATACAATCACTAGTTGGTCCATCAAGGTTTATAAATCAATCCTCAAGTTATTTGGATGTGGACGCGTTAATTTATTTGATTTGTATCGATTTATGACTAATTTAATCCTGCAGGCCAAATTAAGGATTAGACCCCGTCAAGTCCAACATTCTCCCGCATGGCCAAAAGACATGAATGATCTAATAACAGGTCACTACTGGTTGGTTTACACCCCTTAATAATAGCTTTGTTCATCTAAAGCATTAAATCGAATCAAGGCCATATTTAAAAATAACATTCATAGACTTGTTCATTGCTCGCAAATTCAACAACATCGATTAGGATGACTTAAGATCATGAATAAACTCTAAATAACATCAAATTTATCTATGCGGTCCAACATGACATCTGTTTCATAATGATTAATCACAATGCACAAATTAAATATATGCAACAAATCACAAGCCATTCAGAATCCATGAATCCCAACGGTAGGTGATCACAATATGAAGTATCCAAAACATCAAGTTATCTCTAAATTAAAGTTGCCGGATAATCTCAAGTTATGCACGTGCTCAAGAAAGATTTTGGGTGGAAAAGCTTTCGTTGGCGGATCGCAAGCATAACACTGGTTCTAATGTGCTATATGGATATCAATTGATTATGGATTATTTCTCTTACAACCAGATGCTTAATGTTTGTATGCTTAGAGGCACTACCTGACTTGTTGTTCCTAGAAAATAAAACTGCACCCTGATTTTCACAAAATGACTTTAATGATTTAGAGATAGTATCAACCCACTGAAGTCCAATAATGAAGTTCTTAATCCATATAGCATGATGCATCGCCTCATAATGAGCTACAAATTCAACTTCCATGGCAGAAGAAGCTACAAGCGGTTGTTTTGTGCTCTTCCATGAAATAAGTGCACTCGAAAACATGAAAACGTATCTTGAAGTATACTTTATGGTATCAAGACATCCAACATAATCAGAGTCTGTATGGTCAATTACTTCAGTACAATCTGACTTCTTGTAAACATGCATGAAATATTTTGTACCCTATAAATAAAGCACGACTCTCTTGACACTCTTCCAATGATCCATTCCTAGATTAATATGGTAACATCCAAGCATGCCAACAATATATGTGATATTTGGGCGTGTACAAGTGTCACATAAATGACACATTTTAAAGGTATTTTCATTTAATTTACATCCTTGATTTGTTTTGGGGGTTTTCCATGCATTTTTTAAGGAAATGGTGGGTTTCCAAAATTTGTACCAACCTGAGAGCTCATTTCCAGTTTTGAAAGTATATTTTGTTTATTTAATAACTCCTTCATTTTTCAACCTTTTTCACCCATTCAACTTCCAAAATGACCTTCATTTAACTATTCAAACCACCAAAGAAATCTGGTCCCCTTAAAAATTCATTAACATCTTGGATTAGGGTGATCAAATTAGGTGTTGGGCCAACCCGAAAGCCCATTTCCAGTTTTAATTTTGTTTTAAATTCTTTCATAAAATATTCATTTTTTATCCTTTTTCGGTGATTCCACCTCTCCCCTGCTCCCACTGTACCTGGACGCACCCCCAACATCGTTTCCCCCTCTTTGGAGATCGTATTAGTCGAGAATTAGGGCCGAACTTCTCTGGTTGCTAAAATCGTCCAGATTTCTCAAGTAAGTGACTATCCTTCTAAGTTCCTTCCTTTTCCTTAAGATTTCTCTTTTTTTTTCTTGAATCCCTAAATGTTTAGAAGTTAGGTTTCATACCTAGGGTTTTATTTTGAGTTTCTTGGTCCAATCCTCTGGTTTTAGGTTTGATCTCACTCCCTTGTGGTGCGGTGGTGGTGCGGTTGAAGTTCCGCACTAGGATTTGCGGTTCTTGACTCTTTTGGCAGGTGATTCCATGTTTATGAAATCTTTGTGTCTTAGCATGCTGTATTTATCATAATTTCAGGTTTATCTCATTTTATTATTGCTGCAAAAATTAGTTTTATTGGTGTTTGTTTTTCAAATGAATTTTTAAATGCAAATTTCATGTGAAATTGGGGGGGGGGTCATGGGAATGTTTTATTGGTTTATTTGGGAATTCCCTATTAATACTTAATTGATTTTATTGAACTATAATAGGGCTTCCAACAATGTTCTGAATTTTATCCCCTTTGTTTGTTTATGTGAAAATGGGTTTTAATAGTGTTTGTGGAACATGTGAACTTTAAGTCTCATGTTTGTGTAAAAATTGAGGTTTTTCAAAGTTATCATTTCTTGGTTCACAAGGGGCTGCCCTAAAAATGATTTGTTATTTTAATAGAAATTTATTGGTCTGAATTTTCTATTTTGGTAACTTTATGGTGTGCACATAGTGTGCAAGTTTGGTTCTTAAGGAGCTTGGTGTGTGAAACATTACGGGATTTGGAGGAATTGTTTTATTAAAAATCTAAGTGTTTTGTTGTGTGTTTTAAGTGGTATAAAATGTGATAGATAATTTATTATTTGTGTGTGACCAGTAGTGGTGTGTTATATGAAAATATATTTATGTTTCATGATGAAATTGATTGAGCACAAAAGGGGAAGCCCGGGTACCTAGGTGGGGCAGATTTGTACTAGTACGACTAGTGGACCGGATGAGTTTTGTCCCTGTTTCACTTAGCATTTGGATAACGACAACTCTAACTAAAATATGTGGATGATGATTGGGGACCACTAGGTTATGGGTATGTTCCCTACTAGTGGATCATGCACGAGAACAGATTTTTCTATGGTTACTTTACACCGAGGTACGAGGTACATAGGGCCCGAGACAACCTAGTGCCTAGGGGTAAAGTAACATGACAAGGGGGTCATCACCCGCATGGTGGAGATTGATAAGAAAGGCAGGGCTGGTTTCTATGGTTCAATATCAGCAGTGGGAAGTGGCAGCTCCTCAGATAAGAAAAGGAAGCGGGATGATCTTGTGAAGAAAGGAGGTGGCAGTTCAGGCTACTCTTCCAGGCAGTTTTCTTCTGCGGCTTCTGATGTGAGATTGGTCATGTTCCACCAGTGTGGGAAGCCTGGTCACATTCGACCAGCATGTCCACTTCCTCCGAAGCCTTGTTACCAGTGTGGAGGTATGGGGCATTTGCAGTGTTTCTGTGGTGTGGCACGTCCACTTCCGAGTGGGGCTGGGTCAGTGGCTTCAAGAGGAGTGTCGGCACAGTCTGAGCCATCAAGGACTGGGGGATCTCGATTTGGCCACCATGGTGGTAGGGATGGGTCGTCTTTTGGGCAGATCAAGTTTAGGGCACAACCATAGACTAGCGGTCGTCCTCAGGCAGATACTGGACATCTCCATACAGTGGATCAGGCACCTGCAGAATCAGAGGCGGGACCGTCGATAGTTCGAGGTACCGTTCTGATCGCATCTTCTATAGCTACTGTTCTTTTTGATATTGGTGCCTCTATTTCATTCATTTCTACCCATTTTGTGGACATGCTGAATTTTCCAACTGATTTTATGTCTTTTGCGATGGAGTTGGTGACACCACTGGGAAAGAAGGAGCAGGGTCTCAGGTGCCCGTCGTTTGCTCTTTCTGTGTCAGGGTTCGAGATGAATTGGGACCTCTTGGTCTTATATATGAACCTTTTTGATGTCATACTCAGGATTTATTGTCTAGTACACTTCCAGGCACACATCGATTGCTACAGACGGCGTGTGAGTTTCACGGCACCTGATGGGAGTCGTCAGGTTTTTCATGGAGAATGGGATCCTCAGTCAGGTCGCACAGGGCCTCCACTCCCAGAGTTGGGAAGTGTTATCTTCCAGTTATCTTCACTCATTCTAGAGGATGGTCTTTCCCCTGAAGGTTCACTACCTCATGTAGTGAATGAGTTTCCGGAGGTATTCTCGAATGATTTTTCAGGTTTTCCCTCGGAGCGGGATGTAGAGTTTTCGATTGATCTGGCATCGGGAACACAACCAATATCTCTTCCCTCTTATCACATGGCCCCCATCGAGCTGAGGTAATTAAAGATACAGATGGAAGACTTAGAATCCAAAGGATTAATTTGCCCGAGCGTCTCTCCTTGGGCCGCTCCTGTGTTGTTCGTGAAAAAGGCTGATGGATCCCTCCGGTTGTGCATTGACTACCGAAATCTGAATAAGGTAACAATTAAGAATAAATAACCTTTGCCCAGAATAGATGATTTGTTTGATTAGTTGAAGGGGGAAAAGTGGTTCTCAAAGATAGACCTGCGTTCGGGGTATCATCAACTTTGGGTGAAAGAATCAGATATCCCAAAGACAGCCTTTCAAAGCAGGTACAACCACTTTGAGTATTTGGTCATGCCCTTTGGACTGACCAATGCTTCAGCGGTCTTTATGGAAATCATGAACATGGTGTTTCATCAGTATCTCGATTCCTTTGTTGTGGTGTTCGTGAATGAAATTCGGGTATAATCTAGCTCTGAGGAGGAACATGAACATCACTTGAGGATTGTTTTGGGTACATTACGGGATCACCGCCTCTATGAAAAGTTGTCAAAGTGCACTTTTTGGATCAGAGAGGTGAGATTTATGGGGCATGTGATCTCAGAGCACGAAGTTTCAGTGGACCCTGAGAAAATTAGTGTGGTTATGTCATGGGAGCAGCCGAAGAATGTGTTCGAGATCAGAAGTTTCCTTGGCCTGGCTGGTTATTACAGGCGATTCGTTCGGGATTTATCTCGGCTTGCATCACCGATGACTGCGCTCACCCGGAAAAGGGTGAAGTTTGTATGGGGTCCAGAATGTCAGGCATCATTTGAGGAGCTAAAGAGGCGGTTGACTATCGCCACCATTCTGATTTTTCCTGAGGCCAGGAAGGGGTATGTGGTCTATTGTGATGATTCAGGTATGGGTTTTGGGTGCATTCTTATGCAGGGTGATCACATGGTCGTGTATGGCTCTCGCCAACTTCGACCACACGAAAAGAACTACCCGAACCATGACTTGGAGTTGGCAGCGGTGATGCATGCTTTGAAGACATGGTGTCACTACCTCTTTGGGGAGAAGTTTGTGGTCTACTCTGATCACAAAATCTTGGCTTATATCTTCTCATAGAAGGACCTCAACTTGAGGCAACGTCGCTGGATCGAGTACTTGCAGGGGTTTGAATTTGACATTGTCTATACCCCAGTCAAGGGTAATGTAGTGGCTGACGCCTTGAGCAAAAGGGTTCCAGTGCAGGCTTTGAGGAAGTCCAGTGATGAGTGGACATTAATGGGGCTCTTTTCTCAGATGCATGTGGAGACCAGGGGACATAGTGGAGGGGCATTCTTGGCGAGCGTCCAGTTGAATCCTTCTCTATTGGAGTGGATTCAGCGGGAACAACCCAGTGATGAGCTTTGTTAGTGGTCGAAGCAGTTTCTTCATGGTGGGGAGACATCCTCTGATTGGTATTCGTCTCCTAAGGGCATCTTGTGATTCAAGGGCCGTTCAGTAGTGCCGTTATCTCTGCGGAAGGTGGTGATGCAGGATAGCCACC
Source organism: Viscum album (assembly GCA_963277665.1). Taxonomy (NCBI): domain Eukaryota; kingdom Viridiplantae; phylum Streptophyta; class Magnoliopsida; order Santalales; family Viscaceae; genus Viscum; species Viscum album. Next base: position 478,667,281 of record OY728133.1, on the reverse strand, counting down.
AGTCTCAGTGGGCTGTCCATCCGGGTGCCACTAAGATGTATTATGATGTCTGTCAGCAGTTTTGGTGGCCTGGTATGAGATGGGACATAGCGGACTTTGTTTCGAGATGGTACACATGCCAGCAGGTGAAAGTAGAGCACCAAAGGCCTTCCGGTTTTCTCCAACCACTACCCATTCCTACCTGAAAGTGGGACGAGGTTTCCATGGACTTCATTATTGGCTTACCTCGTACACATCGGGGTAAGAATGCCATTTGGGTGGTGATTGATCGTCTGACCAAATCAGCCCACTTCATTCTGATAAAAGATACAACTAAAGTGGATGAGTTGGGCCATTTGTATCTTCAGGAAGTGGTGAGACTCCATGGAGTACCATCAGAAGTTGTCTCAGATAGATACCCCCGCTTCACTTCTCAATTTTGGGAAGGCCTTCAGAAGTCCTTGGGGTCTCAGATTAAGATGAGCACGACATACCACCCTCAGACGGATGGTCAGACAGAGCGGGCGAATCAAATTTTGGAGGACATGCTTCGTGCATGTGTCCTAGACTTTGGAGGTTCTTGGGATAGCCATTTAAGACTGGTTGAGTTTTATTATAATAACAGTTACCAATCCTCAATTCGAATGGCCCCTTTTGAGGCTCTCTATGGTCGGCCATGTCGGTCCCCCCTATGTTGGGCTCAGGTAGGAGAGACTTCACTGTTGGGGCCAAGACTTGTGCAGGAGACTTCTAATAAGGTCAAGTTGAATAGGCAGTGCTTATTGATAGCTCAAAGTCTTCATAAATCTTATGCTGACTGGAGGCGTCGAGACCTAGAGTTTTCTGTGGGTGACAGGGTATTCTTGAAAGTGGCCCCTCGTCTGGGCCATCGTCGATTGGGAAAGCAAGGTAAGCTAATGCCGTGGTATGTCGGGCCCTTTGAGGTCACCGAGCATATTGGCAAGGTGGAATACAGGTTGGCTTTACCTTCTTAGTTGACGTCCATCCATGATGTCTTCCACGTCTCTCAGTTGAAGAAATACAACCCGGATCCGTTCCATGTGTTGAGTTGGGAAGAACTGGAGATAGAGCCTGACTTGTCTGCTGTTGAGAGGCCGGTGAAAATAGTGGACTCCCAAGAGAAGATACTTCAAGGTAAGTCTATTCCATTAGTCCGGGTTCTATGGCAGCATGGGAATGATACACATGAGACATGAGAGTGAAAGTCATGGGTCGAGGTAGAGTACCCGTTCTTATTTTCTAATCAAGCTTCATGTTGACTTTCCAGGGCGGGAAGTCCATCATGGTGGAGAGAATTGTCACATAAATGACACATTTTAAAGGTATTTTTCATTTAATTTACATCCTTGATTTTTTTTGGGGTTTTCCATGCATTTTTGAAGGAAATGGTGGGTTTCCAAAATTTGGGCCAACCCAAGAGCTCATTTCCAGTTTTGAAAGTATATTTTGTTTATTTAATAACTCCTTCGTTTTTCAACCTTTTTCACCCATTAAACTTCCAAAATGACCTTCATTTAACTATTCAAACCACCAAAGGAATTTGGTCCCCTTAAAAATTCATTAGCATCTTGGATTAGGGTGATCAAATTAGGTGCTGGGCTAACCCGAAAGCCCATTTCCAGTTTTTTTTTAATTCTTTCATAAAATATTCATTTTTTATCCTTTTTGGTGATTATACCTCTCCCCTTCTCCCAATGTACCTGGACGCACCCCCAGTGTCGTTTCCCCCTCTTTGGAGATCGTATCAGTCGGGAATTAGGGCCGAACTTCTCAAGTTGCTAAAATCGTCCAGATTTCTCAAGTAAGTGACTATCCTTCTAAGTTACTTTCTTTTCCTTAAGCTTTCTCTTTTTTTTCTTGAATCCCCAAATGTAAAGAAGCTAGGAATTCATAGCTAGGGTTTAATTTTGAGTTTCTTGGTCCAATCCTCTGGTTTTAGGTTTGATCTCACTCCCTTGTGGTGCGGTGGTGGTGCGGTTGAAGTTCCGCACTAGGATTTGCAGTTCTTGACTCTTTTGGTAGGTGATTCCATGTTTATGCAATATTTGTGTCTTAGCATACTGTATTTATCATACTTTCAGGTTTATATCATTTTATTATTGCTGAAAAAATTTGTTTTATTGGTGTTTGTTTTGCAAATGAATTTTTAAATGCAAATTTCATGTGAAATTGGGGGGGGGGGGTCATGGGAATGTTTTATTGGTTTATTTGGGAATTCCCTATTATTACTTAATTGAATTTATTTAACTGTAATAGGGCTTCCAATAATGTTCTTAATTTTATCCCCTTTGTTTGTTTCTGTGAAAATGGGTTTTAATAGTGTTTGTGGAACATGTGAACTTTAAGTCCCATGTTTGTGTAAAAATGGAGGTTTTTCAAAGTTATCATTTATTGGTTCACAAGGGACTGCCCTAAAAATGATTTGTTATTTTAATAGAAATGTATTGGTCTGAATTTTCTATTTTGGTAACTTTATGGTGTGCACATAGTGTGCAAGTTTGGTTCTTTTGGAGTTTGGTGTGTGAAACATTACGGGATTTGGAGGAATTGTTTTATTAAAAATCTAAGTGTTTTGTTGTGTGTTTTAAGTGGTATAAAATGTGATAGCTACTGTATTATTTGTTTGTGACCATTAGTGGCGTGTTATATGAAAATAGATTTATGTTTCATGATGAAATTTATTGAGCACAAAAGGGGAAGCCTGGGTATCTAGGTGGGGCGGATTTGTACTAGTACGGCTGGTGGACCGGATGAGTTTTGTCCCTATTTCACTTAGCATTTGGATAACGAAAACTCTAAATAAACTATGTGGATGATGATTTGGGACCACTAGGTTATGGATATGTTCCCTACTAGTGGCTCATGCATGATAACGGATTTTTCTATGGTTACTTTACATCGAGGTACGAGGTACATAGGGCCCGAGACAACCTAGTGCCTAGGGGTGTTCCCGATTTTGTTGCTCATTGGATTTGTGGTATTTACCCATATACTAGGGTGTGTTTGGAAGTAAATTACAGTAGATAAAATTTTATTTTAATGTGTTAACATTCAGAAATTCTTGGATTGAAAACTATTTTCAATTGAAAGTTGCATTTCTTGGAATTTTAACACTGTTTCACCTTGTGTATTTAAATTGCTTGTTTTGTTCACATTGTATTGCATGATATTTGGAATCATATGGTGGTATCCTATTGGGCTTAGGCTCACACCCTACTTACACCCCTTAGGTGTAAGTATACCTTCTTATGCTTGACTCAGGTAAAGGGAAGGCTAAGGGTGATGGCGATTCAGGGTGTTAGTCCCCATCACTGGGGCAGAGTTGTGGAGAAGGCTTGCGGGTGATGACCCCCTTGTCATGTGGAGTCCATGGGGATGTCTTGTTGTTGTCATTATTTGTATTTGTACCAATTGTAGTGTCTTTAAACAAATTTATTCTGATTTGGTTTTGTTAATAATTGCTTAGCATGGAAATTTCAGATTCTAATTATTGATTGTTTTTTTATGTTTTATGCTTTCATACTCGGGTAAATCGTTCCCAAACTAGATTTTTTGATACTCGGGCACTAGTTCCAGCCCGTGGGGATAGGGGACGCCCTTTGGGACTTTCGATGGGCCGGTTTTAGTGCCATTAATGGTGGCGACCAGATCCGGTTCTTGACAACAAACTTGAGCATACATAAGGATTCCAAATGTTGAGGCATAGGGAATATACTCCATCTTATCAAGCGCCAATTTGATCTCAGGACATTATGACAAGCTAAACTTTTCACCCTTGAAAACTAGTTTAATAGAGGAAGAATAATCTTATATGTTAAATCTATTAATAACCTTTTCAATATAGGCCTTTTGGGATAAACCCAACATTCCACGAGACCTATCTTGACAAATATCAATGCATATTATGTAAGAGGCTTCGCCAAGATCTTTCATGTCAAATTGCTTAGATGGAAATACTTTTGTCTCATGTAATATACTTAGGTCATTACATGCAAGAAGTATGTCATCTACATAAAGTATCAAGAAGATGAACTTTCTCCCACATACCTTTATAACATGCACCGATCAACCACATTTTTTTTAAATAAAATTCACCAATTACATCATAAAATTTTAAACACCAATGCCAAGAGGCTTACTTAAGTCCATAAATGGATTTCTTAAGTTTTCATGCCATATCTTCCTTGACTTCGGCCGAAAATCCTTGTAGTTGTCTCGTGTAGATATCCCCATGCAAGTAACCATTAAGAAATGCAGTTTTGACATTCATTTGATATTGATTTGGAGAAAAATGAGCTATAAGTTCCATGATTATTCAGAATGAATCCTTCTCAAACACATGATAGAAACTCTCACTATAATCAATATCTTCCATTTGAGTAAACCCTTTTACAACCAACCGATCCTTGTAACGTTTGACCTTTCCTTCGTAATCCAATTTGGTTTTAAAAACCCATTTGTATCCAATAATATTTCACTACAGGAGAGAAATTCTCACTATAATCAATATCCAATTTGGTTTTAAAAACTCATTTGTAACCAACTAATCCTTGTAATGTTTTTCCAATTTGGTTTTTAAAAACCCATTTTTAACCCCACAGAGCTATACCCACGGTTTATAAAATCATGGGTATAACCTGATTAGGGTTTGTCTATACCCACAGTTTTGAATGAACTGTGGGTATAAACAATCTATAAAAAAAGTTTTTACTCAACCATTGGTACAGAGGGGAAAATAATTTTGTCTCAACACGCTCCCCCCCTCACTCGTCAGACCACAACCCCCCCCCCCCCACAGGTCCCTTCCCTCCCCCTACATTTTCCTTACTCGACGCCCCTTCTCTTACTCCGGTCGATGAACATCCCCAATTCTCCTCCTCTGGTCGGCACGCATCCCCCTCCTCTTCCTCCTCTGGTCGAGCATCCCCTCTTAGGTTGCGTATCCCCCCCTAGGTCGAGCTTTCCCTCACCTGACGTGCATATCCCCTAGGTCGAGCATCCTTTTATACTAGGCCGAGCATCCTCTCTGGTCGAGCACCCCCCTAGGTCGAGCATCCCCTTCTACTATTGGGTGTTTTTCTGATTCAAGTCTTTTTGACAGTGAGTCCCTAATCCATCTTCTGTTATGGTTAATTGATTTTAGTTTAGTTTGAGTTTTATTGATTTGATTAGTATCATTTCACATTGTTTCATTTATCTTTGATATCTGATTGATTTTGGTTTTCTCAAAACATAAAAATAGTTATCATTGTTGTGTTTTTAGATATAAATCAGTGGAAGTTCACATAGAAGATACCACGAGAACATGATTTCTTTTCAATTTAGGTGAACAATATATGATGTGTTTCTAGTTTCATAAAGAATGTCATATTCTATGTGAAATCATTAGGATCTCATAAAAATGTTAAGAATATTCTATGTGTAGAATTATTCATATCATTGATGCTTTGTGGAAGCAGTTGTCGTGTGAATGGAGTGTTATAATTTTCAAATGAAAATGTTATCTAATGCATACTTTTTAAATATGCACATTATGTATGTGAAAGAAAATTGGTTTATGGATAAATGTGATGTTCTTTTTGTATTCACATATAGTTGAATGGGTAAACATATTTTATTGAATTATAAAGTGTTATCTAGATGAAATGTACCCTATAAATATGGCATTAACTCATGAGAAAGGTGTTGAAACTTTTTTAGAGATGTGATTAAAAAGAATGTATTTTCATATTTTCTCCATGTTGATTTTTTCAATGAAATAACAACACTATATAAAGGATTCATTTTGCAAAATTATTTTCTTCCACAAATAATTATATATATGTGAAGTGCATGTTGTATGACATTTCTATTTGAGTGTTGTTTTATATCAATGTTCTTTAAGAATAATTAACTCCATTTAATTTATTTGTGAAACAACAGTTCATGAAGAATAAAATTATTGAACCAACAACATGAGATAGGATACATATTCTATGAATGGATCATATAATTTATGTGATTATAATTTCATGTACTCTATAATAATCATAAATTTGAGATGTTAAGATTTATAGACATTAAACAATATCTAATTTAGTGATATTTTACACATACTAAGCTATAATGAAATTATCTCTTATCAGGAATCATGAATAGGTGAGCACATGATACTCAGTTCATCTTGGAGGATAGAAAAGTATAATCTTCTCTATTATAGATAAGATTGTATGGAGTAACCTATTGAGATTATATTGGAGAATCTATGATTGGTGCATCTTACCAATCATACTAAGAAGTTTTCTAGTTTTGAGACTAAAGCATGTAATAATATTGTGTCCCTATTCTATTAATTTTTACTACATCCGGGTAAGGTTAAATTTTATTTTTTTTGGATTAGATCCTAATATTTCTATAGTGTTCAATGTTAATATATTGAAAAATTTATAAAAATATCAACTTATTCAACCCCCCACCTTTTCAGTGGTGAAACACCTCTATTAGCTCCTAAAATTAGACCAAGTCACCCCACTACCAAACTATACATGGTTAGAGTTTAGTAGATGGATTCTGATGCTTATAAATAAATTATATTTTCTAATTGTATGAGGTACTATATATCAATTCATAACAAGACACTTGGTTCACATTTAGTTATGGATGTGATTGTAGGAGGAATTCATAACCCAATAATGGATCATTAAAAAATAACTCCATTAGATTAACAACTATGAAAATTAATACTTCTATGTTTTAAAGGATCTAGAAAAGGGATTTTATGTTAGATTCTAGCAAGATATGGTATGATAACATTATCACAGTATAGTTCAACTATAATGACACATACCACTCTATCATAGACATGGGACCTTCCTTGGCCCATTATAGTTTACCTTATTGATCATCCCTTTATAGGATAGAGGTAAGAATTTTATCTCTGATACTGAAAGGGTTGAAATTGGTGATAAAAAATAAGGCACTTGCAATATAAATGTGAATTATGTTTAACTATTAAGTTTTTATGTTCTAATAGTTTTTTATAGTACATATCCCTTTTTAATTATGGTTTACATTGTTGATTGGAAGATAATTTTTTTCCTTATTATAGAATGGATAAAATCTGGATGTATCGTATTGATTAGATTTCAATCAAGTTTTAAAATAATTTGGAGAATTTTTTAGATTTTACATTTAATAATGCTTCAGATGGAGGTTGTATACAGTGTTCATGCTATAAATGTGTTGGAAGACCATGGTTAAGCTAAGAAGAAGTTAGATATCATATTACGAAATTTGTATTTCAAACAAACTATTTTGTTTGGTATCACCATGGAGAGACGAGTCAATCTATAACTTTTCATGAACTAAATAAAAGAAGTGACATGGAGAATTTGATATTTGATCGATTTACATTTGTGCATCATACCGAGAGAGATAGTATGTCAGTTCAAGAAGACAATGATATCTGTACACATGAGGAAAATATTGAAGATGATGATTTTGAGAGAGTGAAAAATTTATTGGATGATTCCATAACTCTAGTATATCAAGAACGTACTAAAATGACCAAGTTAGAATTTTTAATGCGATTATATCATGGGAAAACAATGTATGGAATTTATAATACCACCATTGATTATATTCTTAGATTTTTGAAGTACCTGCTTCCCGATGGTGCAAATATTCCCTCAAATCATTACAAGTCATGGAAGTTAATTAAGCATCTTGGATTTTCTTCTAATAAAGTATATTCTTGTCCGAAAGAATGCAGTTTATTTTGGGAGGAAACGATTGACCGTAATGACTATAAAGAATGTGGTACATCTCAATGGAAGACAAATACAGATGAAACACCATCTCATGTTCTAGAGAAAGTCATGTGGCGCTTTACATTGATTCCCAGACTTCAAAATATATTCATGTCTACAGAAATCTCATCCAATATGCAATGAAATAATGCTGAGAGAATTAAAGTTAATGATGAGTTAGTTCATCCTAAAGATAGATTAGCATAGCAAACATTTGATGTGCAACATCCTGATTTTGTAGCTAAGGTGCGTAATGTCAAGTTGAGTCTATCCTATGATGGTTTTAATCTGTTTGGTCAGATGCTTACTGCTCACAACACATGAAATTTTTTTATTCATGTTTATAATCTTCCTCTGTGGATGTGCATGAAAAAACCTTTCAATTTTTTTAGTATACTGATATCTGGACCTTCTGATCCTGATAATGATATAGATGTATACTTGCAGCCTTTAATAAGAGTTTTGAAACAACTTTGGGATTTGGGTGTGCAATATTCAATGATTCCTCAAAGAATATGTTTCAGATGCATGTTTCCCTTCTATGAACCATAAATGATTTCCCTACTTATGCAATGATGTATGGGTGGAGCACAAAGGGTTATGTCCTGTTTGTTTGAAGAATACACGATCGAGAAGGCTTAAATATCGTCATAGTTTCAGTTTCATGGGGCATCAAAGATTCTTTCCAATGGATCATCAACACAGGACGAATCGTCAGATGTTTGATAATATTGTTGACACTGAACAACTACCTCAACGTATGTCAGGAAGTGACGTGCTTAATGAATTGAAATATTTTAGTTTTTCATTAGGTAAATGTCATTTGAAATCTAAAAATATGAAGAATGTTGACACTGAAGCCACTTACAATTGGAAAAAGAGAAGTATTTTTTTTTGAGTTGCCATATTAGTCTACCAATTTGTTATGTCATTGTTTATACGTAATGAATATTGAGAAAAATATATATGAAATGTTGCTTTCAATTCTTCTGAATATTAAGGGGAAGACAAAATATGACTTTCGATCTCGTTGGGACTTGTTGGATTGGGGTATTCGATCAGAACTACATCCTGTGTGTATTGGTGAAAACAAATGGAAAGTTCCTTATGCTTATTATGTGATGAGACCATCAGAGAAAGATCAATTTCTGGCAGTATTGGAGAATATCAAGGTTCCTGGTGGCTATTATACCAACATATCTAAATGAGTCAGCATAAGAGATGTGAAACTAAAATCCCTAAAACCTTATGATTATCACATCCTTATTCTTGAATTGATTCCAATAGAAATTATGCATTTGTTATCCAATAATGTAAGGGAAAAAATGATTATCTTGTGCCATTTTTTTAGATACCTTTGTTCTAAAAGGTTATCCAAGTCATTCTTGATAAAAATGCAGCAGGAGGTGCCATTAATTTTATGTGATATGGAAAAAAATTTCTCCATCCTTTTTCACTTTCATGTTGCATTTAACAGTTCATCTTCCAATCAAAACACTTCTTGGGGGACTAGATGCTTTTTGGTGAACATATCCTATTAAAAGAAATATGTGCATAATGAAATCATATGTCCAAAATAAGAATTATCCTAAAGGTTCGATTGTGAGGGGTTATTTGGCTCAAGAATGTATAGATTTTTGTTCAATGTATTTGTCTGATGTGACCACAATACATAACCGACCAATAAGAAATGAAGATGAACAGTATGGGGAAATTGAGACCTCTATCTCTTACCCAAACATGAGGAATTTTTGGGTCTTATACATTGGTTACATTGAGCCTTGAAGAGCGAGAGATGACACACTACTACAAATATGGCTTTTATCAGCGCTAGAAAAGCGCATTAACAACGCTAAAAAAAGTGCTGTTAATCGAGGCGAAGATAAAGGGGGGGTCCCTTTTATCAGTGCTCAGAAAAGCGCTGATAAAGACCCCTTTTATTAGTGCTAAAAAAAGCGCTGATAAAATATCCCTTTTATCATCACTAAAAAAAGCGTTGATAAAACTCAAAATAATAATAATAATAATAATAATAAATTATATTCGGGGGGGGGGGGAGATTTTAACAGTGCTTGACCCCCCCCCCCTCCTTTATCAGTGCTAAGCATCCCCCTCCCACTCCCACGCTCTGCCCTTGCCTGCGCATCCTGCACTTGCCCGCGCGCCCCTCCTTACTTCCACCCAGATTCGAACCCGCGACCTCCCCCTTGCGCGCCTGCACCTTTACCACTAAGTCATTTTGTTTTTTATCTATTTAATGATACATATATTTATATATATATATAGTTATATTTATTTGTATATTAATATAGATTCATATTAATATTAATATATTTAGTTATATTAATACATATATATTTATTCATATAGTAATATATATATATATATTTATCCGTATATTAATATATATTTATATTTATTTATATATATATAGTTATATTTATTCGTATATTAATATAGATTCATATTAATATAAATATATTTAGTTATATTAATACATATATGTTTATTCATATATTAGTATATATATATTCATTCGTATATTAATATATATTTATATATATTTATATATATATTTGTAGTTACAATTTTTTATCCGTATATTTATTTGTATATTAATATATATTTATAAGATTAGTTTTAAGTAAATTTATAAAAGTTTTTTATGTGTGTTTATAAATAAATAAATAAATAAATAAATACATATATACAAACACACACACACACACACACATATTTACGAATAAATACATATATATGTGTATTTAAAAATCCATAGAATGTTAAAACGACCATAACTTATAATCCAGAAGCCCTTTTCAACTCTACAACTAGTAAAATTAAATAAAATGAAACAATCTTCGATATGATATGTGGTACAGGGCTAACGGACATTCGGATCAGAAGTTATACCTGTTTAAATGTTAACAAATCGAGGTATGCAGACTAAAAACTCAGTTTTGGAGGCATTTTGGGCCTTTTTGGACTTAAAAAAATGTGACAGAAGCTTCTCCTGGGCCACCAGCGCGTAGAGCTCGTCAGAGGCTTCGATTTGATATGCTGTAGAGCTCAAACGGACACCCGGATCAAAAGTTATGGCCGTTTGAAGTTTGAGTTACATTTTCAACGTATTTTAGATCTTTTATTATTATTTTTGATTTTTTGTGTCTTTAAATTTTTATTAAATGATTATTTGTTGATGATAATTAACAAATTATTAATTAATAATATTTTTTAAAACATTTTAAATCCATTTTCACTAAAATTATTATATATTAAATGTAAATGTCTATTTATACTCATCTAAAACATATTTAAAAAATATATATTATATTTATATCAATATAAATATACTTATATAACAATATATTATTTTTAATGTTTTTTTTTGAAATATAAAATTTATCAGTTCTAGGAAAAATCACTGATAAATCCCCCCTTTATCAGCGCTACTAAAAAAAGCGCTGATAAAGGGGGACCTTTATCAGCACAAAAAAAACACTGATAAAAGGTCACTTTTAACAACGCTTTTTTAGCGCTATTAAAAGTGCCCCTTTATCAGCGCTTTTTTTTAGTGGTGATAAAGGTCACCCCTTTATCAGCTCTTTTTTAGCACTGTTAAAGGGTGGCGCTGCGGAAACCCAGTTTTGTGGTAGTGACACATCGCACAGTCTTGTTTAACCGTGGTTTGTTCGATGACTATATCAAATAAGTAATTTGGATATTTATATGTTATCTCATATTATGAAATTTCACATATAACTTACACTTTTATTATCATTTTATGTAGGGAACATAAACAAATTATAAGTAGAGTTCATTGATCTTTGCCTTTGAGAAGGAGCGAGGCTTTGCATAGCCTAGAGTTTCCTACTTGGTTGAAATCAAAGGTATTACCATTAATTTAATTAGCTTAAAATATAGATATCCATTTAATTATATTATTCATATATATTTTAGGTGTTGAGTTTACCTGTTGACTCTATTTCTAAAGAATTAAGAGCTTTAGATTTTGGTCCTAATTCTTTGGTTCATGAATGAAAATCTTTAATAATCAATGGTTATAAATTTGTTACAACTGATCGAGCGGTGAAAATGAGAAGACAACATGATGACGTTATGTTAACTGCTACAACAGATTGTTATGCTAGTGTATCAGATAGTCGACCTCGATATGAAGATGTGTATTAATATGGACTTGTTGAGAAAATATTTTTATTGGATTAATACTCTCAAGGTAGATTCACTATGATGAAATGTAAATGGTTTGATTCAGTGAGATGACATGTTACATTTATTAATGACCGTGGATTCAGAGTTATTGACATGAGTCGATTCCCATGTACCGATGAACCATACATTTTGGCATCAATGTCTAAACAAGTGTTTTATGTGAAAGATCATCTGAGACTTGATTATGGTGTCATTAATGATGTAATCCCAAGACATATTTTTCATGATGATGGTGATGAAATTGCCACCATTGACGCCCCCATTGGTGTTGCCCAAAATATTGCATTTCATGAATCAAATTATCCCATTGTGAGAGTTGATGTTGAACCTAAAGTAGTTGTTGGTAATATATAGAAGCAACCATATATGTTCACTGTTCATTCAGTTTTCATTGACATGAGTTTCTCAGGTTATTATTAATGTGATTACTTTAATTATGTTTTAGTTTGGAATGATATGTTTGTTTTTTGTATTTTATGGCATCATTTCGTTAAATTAGATTTATTTCAATGTAGAAAATTTGGTTTAAATCTTGTTTTTAAAAAATGTATAACTTGGTAATGTAATTTTAAAAAAACCATGTTAGTCATTTCCTTGTAATCATTTGTACAATTAGTAATTAAAAGAGGTCAATTGGTTCCTCTCATTAATTACTGATAGATGTAAGTTGTATGCATGATTTTCAAAATCTGTTTCTAAAAAATTTACATTTCATTCTTATGAATATTATGCCAAATAATATAGAAGGTTGAAGGAAGTGACTATTTGATCCCGATCGACTGGGGCGTGAGTGTGTGTTTCCTCATTCGCTTCCATCAATGAGTGTAATAATTGTAATGTTTTTCTTTTGTTTTACATATAATTTCATGTTAATATTCTTTATCATTTTTAGGGACATTTAGTTCTAACAGATTTGACTCCTCATCCTACTAGCATGGGTCAAAGTGGGGATGCTCCTAGACCTAGACAGAGCACCCGTCATACCTGTTCCCACACTGACCCACCAGTGGAAACCCCTTCCACCACACCTTTCCATCCTCCACTTGAGTCTCTGGGGATGTTCTTATCCATGCCTCCATCATCATCTCAACTACCATCTTATTCACATGCCATGTCTTTGCTTCCTTCAGGGATGATCCCACTAATGCCTCCATCATCTCATTCTGCCTCTTCTTCCCATACCATGACTACATCGCCTCCACAAATGTCTCCACCTTTACCATATTTATATCCAATGATTTATCCCCTATTACACTACCCATATTCTACCATGTCTACACCACCTCCAATTCCTACCATCCAACCAGCATATAATGAGTCTATTCCTTTAGCTTCCACTCTAGTGCATGAAGTCCACCTAGAGAATGCACTAGAACAAACACTTCCTTCAGAGTCTGTTGATCTAGGACAACCCACAAATCCATCACGGTATATTGAGCAGCCTACAAAAGGTTTTTTATTATGAATATTTCAAATTATATCACTTTATTTTTTTTCATGTTGTATCGTGACTTAATTCTTCTTTTCCCCCTATTTTTCTTATTTAGTGGGATCTTATACTAGGTGATGTGGATGCACTTAGATGAAGGAAGATTAGAATTTCCATACATAGCTAATGGTGTATTACAATCAACAAAATCATATGGTAGGTCCAAATGCAAGGCAGTGTAGAAGTTTCATGGCCACTTTGGCCAAGTATCATGATATCATTCTGATGGAACCGGTGTCATGGAGACATATAAGCAAAGAGATCAAGGATAAATAATGGAAGCAAACATGTCTAAGAAAATTTTATAAAGTCATATCTATGTTATTGTTGTATTTAAATGAAATAACATGTTCATTGTAGAGTCAGTTTAACTTTCCCGATGGAGAAGCTGCTAAGACTGCAAGGTTGATGGATGTTGGGAAGTTATGGTGCTCATACAAGCATGAGTTGTACGTTGGTTGGAAGAGAATAGTTGGTACTAACTTAGAGGGTGTACCCACATTCCCCGATTATCCAAAAAATTCAATATGAAAAAATGATTGCACATTGGAAGACTATTGAGTTCAAGGTAATCTCAATCTTTAATGGTTTGCATATAAAATTTAATTCTTATTACTTGTATTGGAATCTTTTTTAGGAAGTGTCAGAGCAAAACATAAAGAACAAATATTCAGTGACATATATGTACACATTGGGGTGCACTACAATGCCCGATCATGAGAAGTGCCAGGTACTTTAACTGGGTATTGTGATGTTATACAAGATGTTCTACTGAAAATATTATTGAATAGGCATAGGATAAATTTGTTCATTTCTCATATATGGTTGTAATATAGATTTTTTTATTTCTCATTTTTAGTAAGCTATATTGGGCATCGAAGGTCCTATACCTTGTGCCGAATTATTTTGCTCCAATAGAAAGAAAAAGGATGGAAGTGCGTTAAATGCACAAACACAAGATAAGATTGTAAGGTTTTTTATTTATATTTTAAATATTTATAAGAAACTCATAATTTAATATGTTTATAATTTCAACAATCTGCCTTAGAGGCCCTAGATGGTAAGGAAGATGACAACTTCAGGCCATATCATCATTTAAGTCAGGTATTAGGTGAGGAGCACCTGGGGAGAGTACGATGTCGACCATGGAAAAACATCATCCCTTATAGGTATTGGTCATCATTGGGATCCTCTCAAGCCTCTCAGATCTCTGAGCTGAAAATCACTCATGCTGAAGTACTTGAGGCAAAGAAAATAGCTTTAGAGGAGCATGAAAGAAGTAAGTTGATGACCGATCATTTCATGAAATTTATGGCAGTTTTGAGTTAGTCACTTCCATCAGAGGTTTCTGATAATTTTGAATCATATACAGAGTCAATGCACTCTTTAAATGATGTGTTAGGTGATGCCGATGGGGGTCATAGTGGTGATGAAGGTTATGGAGATAATGCTGTTGGTGGTGAGGATGTTGCTGATGCTACTGTTAGTGATGAGGCTGCTGATAATGTTACTGCTGTTGATGATGATGAACATGGGGATGGAGATGGGGATGTCTATGATGGGTGGATATTAATCCCCTCTATTTTTGACTTAGTAGGGAGACTTATTCATGTACTTTAAGAAATTGAATTGAATTCTTGTATGGATGAGAATGGTTAATTTAACTTTGGTGTGGAGGTTACCTAAGAAAGGTTGATCATGGGACACTTGGAAGGATTCTACTATACCTGTTATTCCTACATTATATATATATCACTAGGTTTATCTAAACCTTATTGTGACTAATAAAGGTAATGGAAAGGCTCCCCTCAGGGTTGGTGGTTATTCATGCTATTTATGTTTGGGTTTATTGGAGGTGACATGGTGGGAGTGAGCCATCATGTAACTTTGAGTTAGGTAGTGGTATTTTCAATTTATTTTTCATTTGAACTTTTAGCTAAAACATCATTTTTATCACATTAATGGTTTCCCATCCCATTTACCTTTTTATTATATAATATATTTTCATATATCTTTATATTTAGTTCATGTAAATAGTAAATGTTATGGATTTGTTTTAATATTGTTTTGGATATTATTTTTTCACTTATTTGAGTGCTTGATTCACAAAAACATGGTCAGGTCATGTTAGGTTATTGGTTAATATCGTCTTGTAGGATTTATTGGTAAGAATCATTAGCATATTTGTATCCTTGATTCCTAGGAACTAGTTTCCCACCCATGGGGATTTGGAATTCAATTCAGGAATTATAATAGACTGGCTTGGGTATTTTGTCTAGGATAGCATGCGTTGGTATGTGATAATATGATATCAGATCTTGGTTTTGATTTGTTTAATTTTGGAATAAAACGTAGATAGAAGATATGATTTTCTAAAATCAATTGGTATGTATGAAAAAGTGTATAGCCAACATTTTTTGTAATGAACCTTGAGTTTACAAGAGATTCTTAGAAAGTGTGATTTTAGTTTTGGGTTTGATTTATCCTTCAGTTTTTGTATGATTCCACCTTTGAATGAATTTAAAATGTGAACCAGTAAGTAGCATAGGCTGGGAGGCTGTAGGTTGGGAGGGAAGGGGGGGTTCAGGTTGGGAGGAAGGGGGGGCTGCAGGTAGGGATGGAGAAATAGGTTGGTAGGGGGTTGCATGTTGGGAGTGAGAGGGGTGCAGGTCGGGAGGGAGGGGGCTACAGGTAGGTATGGGGCAACAAGTTGGGGGGGGGGGTGCTACAAGTTTAGAGGGAGGGGGTGGGGGGTTGCAGGTAGGAAGGGTGGATGTAGGTTGGGATGGAGGGGGTGGGGGTTGTAGGTTGGGAGGGAGGGGTGCATGTTGGGAGGGGGGATGTAGATTGGGAGGGGAGTGCAGGCTTTGAGGGAGATGGTATTGTAGGTTGAGAGGGAGGGGGTGCAGGTTGGGAGAAGGGCTGTAGGTTGGGAGGGTGGAAATAGGTTGGGATGAGGGGTTTCATGTTGGGGGGGGGGGGTTGCTACAGGTTTGAAGGGAGGGGGTGGGGGATACAGGTTGGGAGGGGGTGCTGTAGGTTGAGGGGGGGTGCGGGTTGGGCGGGGGGGGGGGGGGAGGTTGGGAGGGATGGGTCTGCATGTGGCTGAGGATAAGGGGGGAAGGGTCACTTTTTTGTTACTAATTACCATTAAATCATTTATTTGTGTTGTGTAAGTATGCATACCAAATATATCTTTCTAGCATGGAATGTGAGGCAAGGATTTATCACTCTTGACAACATGGTCCAATATAAAGGTATTCATATTGAATTTAATTTATATTTTTTATACCCATTTTATTTTTCCTCACCTTAGCTCACTTTGAAAATGAAACACACAGACATAATTGAAAAGAACAAAACATAAGAGTGTTTTACTCCATATCATGTTTCATATTTTCTTTCATTCCAATCATATCACTAAAACCACACACATGATTATGGTTATAAATAGACGTTTTTTATTATTTTCAGGTGAGGACCTCTTATACCTATAAACCTATAAAGGTTTTTGCATATGTTCAGAACTGTTGTTCAAGTGAGGACCTCTTATACAACAATTAATGGTTTTCAAGTCATTGCTTGAAGTTCTTCACTATTTTTCAAACATGAAATTGCAGATTCAATTGAACATTTAATTTCTGTTATATACATGACCAATGCAGTTTTCAAAACTACAAGTTTATTAACACATTTTATAACATTTTCATATCCCATTTCATACATTCTGAATTGTAAATTGTTTCTTCAAAAAATATATAGTATAATATTTGTTGATCACTCAATTCTAAATTGTTTCTTCAAGACAGAGCCACACTGGTTCTTTAGATTTAAAGTAAATTTTCTGATGGTCTCATTCTTTAACCACTTGTGCTACCCTTGGAATCTTCTTATATAATTTTTTTACCTTTTTGTGTAATCAGATCCATCTGAACTCTCTAGAATTTCAAAACTTTTAGTGCCTCCATTCAGATATAATTTTACTAAATATTATTATTTGTCCTCATCTTCCTTCACCATAAAATTTTATTCCTTCCATAAAACATTATTATAAAGGAGAATATTCCTACTTAGAATGATTTATATTTTCTCATCATCCCAAAGTCAAAAACCAAGTTCTTCATCTCCATGTCATATAAATAAATATAAATGATATTTAACTACAAACTTTTCTCAATATTTGTCATCTAAATGATAGTAGTTATACTTACATAGACCTTGAGGTGTGAAAACCACAATGGATTTCCTATCTATAGAGCTTATGGTAGATTTTATCCCATTAGTGTATAATAGGTTATCATAATTAAGTATGATGTGGTACTAACTACTTCTTCCCAAATGGTCTTGGGCATCATTGAATACAGTTTCTTATTTTGCACCCTTTTATATATGCCACTATTATTAGGAATTATATGTATATTTTTCTCATACCTAATGCCTCAGTGTCTATATATGTTTCAGAAAATTCTTATTGTATACTCAAATTCATTATATGATCTTAATAATTTCATATTATATCATGTATCTCTTTCAACCAAAGATTTTTGTTTCATGAAAACTCTAAACACTTCAGATTGATCTTTCTGGAATAATATCCACACTTTTTTCATGGATTCATTAATAAAAGCCATATAATATTGTGATCATCTAGTATATTTTATAGGGGAATGTCCTTATACATTTATGTGTATAAGATCTATCTTTGGGATCTTTGAAATTCTTTCGATAAGATCAAAACTCACCTTCTATTGCTTACCGAGTATACAACACTCAAAACATTCAAAGTCTGAATATTCCAACTTTAGCATGATTTGTTCTTGTAGAATTTCCCTTACTCTCCCAATAATATATCTTTAGATGACCCCTTTACCATAGTTCCAACACATTAGGCTAGATCCAGTAGATTTACCACCACTTATCTCTCTAGAATTATGTTCTAATCATCCTATACTTCTTCATCAAGGAAAAATCCCTCTTCCCTCTAAACTAAATGAATATCCAAAATGTGAGTCAGTCTCCCCCCATCACACCTCTTTATTTATAATCACGTTTCAGACATATTTGAATATCAATCCACCTTTTCTGCTAGAATTACTACTAGCTATTACCATTATCTTCTATGGTTCTAGTAATGATGACAACAATAATATCACCCAAAAATCAAATACAAATGTTACCTTCACTGACTTAATATGGATTCATATCAAGTTAAAATCATTCACATGATCCACTATTTATCTATATTCTGATAGCCTCATGCTAAACAAGCATCACATCAAGCATGATTTGTTGAGTGTTGTAGGATTCCCATACATGTCTTTTTGGGATGAAATTAACTCTATCATTATCTTTTTATCCTAGATTTTTATATCCACATTCCTAGATAATGTCATCCACAAGCCACCTAAAACCTTTTGATTATACTTTTCCCATTCATATTTATCTATTTTATCTTACTTTTCTCAATTCAATGTAAATACCATATCTTTATGGATGAAATAGTATTTTATTTACATTCTTCAATAACTAAAATTCTTCCCATAAAATTTTAAAATCAAGATCATGAAATATTCTTTGTTCATAAAATTTTTATACTATAATTCCTACTAAATCGAAATATATCTAAGAATGTAAGAAAGATACTGCAACTATCTTGTTTCGATGTACGATATTTTTTGAGTTTTTTTTAAACTCAATTCACTATTGATTCTTCTCTGGTTATGGTGTTTAAGAGGTTAGTTTTTTTTGAAAATTAGTTTTTTATTTAATGGTGGAAGTGATTAGATGAGGCATATATTTATAGTGGCTATAAACTACCACCATCCATCTAGTGAACTCCTTTGGCTCACCAGTGGAATTGGTGTAGGTCTTTAGGTTTCTACAGACTCCGCTGTAATTTTAAATCATAGCTTGCTAGGGATCTTATTGCACGATTCCATATGAAATTTCCTCATTTTAAATGAGTAAGTCTTACAAGTTTTTCTTCTATTCAGGATGTCTATAACTTCACTAAATTTGATCAACAAGTAAAGTAATTTTGTTATGCATCCAAAAGTTAACTCTAATATAGTTCATTTGTTCTCATACCTTCTTTATCATGCCTGTTGTACCCATTTTTTGTTCTATAAACTATTTATAAAAATTTAAATTTCCCTCTTGTTATTTTATGTCGTATCTTATTTCCATTCGATTTTGAATTAGATTGGGGAGTCAGATAGCACTGATTGTAAAGCTACACTTTAAGAAATTAATCAGATGATTGAACATAAATTTATTTTGAATTATGGAGCATTAATGTAACACCCCAAGGTTTTATAAATAAATTTAATGAAATTCATGAAACACTAAGTCTCTTAATAATTACACTTTTTTTAAGTATATAGTTATAAACTATCTGTTAAACATAATTTTGCTGCTTCTATGATTTGAATTTCAAAAAAAAAACATCTACGGTTGTGATCAGTATGTTATTTTGGTTCTGATAGAACCAACTTATTTTTTTAGTGAATAGTAACATACCCTTATGAATATTAATATGACTCTTATGAATAGTAAATCTTATTATTATTTTTTATTTTCTTAAGGTTATAAGATAATGAGATCTTGATTAATTTCTCAAGGTGATATAAAATTAGTTATAGTTTTAAAATTGTTATTTTTCAAATAAATTATGATTTTATTTAAAATTAAATTAACCATATTTAGAAAATTATTTTAAAAAATGGAGTTCATTTTTTAATTCTAAACATCAAAAAATGGTTAGGGTGATTTTTTGAGTTTTTTCTAAAATACTTGAATTTTTTATGAATTGTAAAATACGGTAAAATACCGTGTATATAAATTATCAGTTAAATACACCATTCCCAGCATCATAGCTAATGTAAGCACCCATGGTTTGAAATAACATGCTAAAATTAATATTTGGGTCACATGAATCAATACTATTCATAGTATTGGACAAAAATATTAAACTAATGATTAAAATAATGTAAAATCCCTTCGCTCCCCCACTATAAATACCACCCTCACCCCCCTCTTCCACTCACACCACTCAAGCCTTGAGACTTAAATAAGTTATACCAAATACTCTTACCAAGACCCTAACCCACTTCCAAGACCTATTAGTCTCACCAAAAGTCCAAAACCAAGGGCCTTAAAGAGGATCTCAATGAGAATAGATCAAGAGGTAAAGATCCTCTTTCATTTTCTTGTGTTTTCTTTCCAATTCTTTTCTTTTCTTATACTCTGTTATCCTCCACATATCCAAGAGGCATGAAATCTACATTATTATATATATTATGGATTTTTATAATGTTTATGGAAAAATTAATCATCATTATTCCACTTTTATTCCTCTTATTCTAAAAATAAAAACACCGTCCGTGATGTGTCGATTTACCGATATCGTGGATGATGTGTATTCAATTTCCTTTACTTCCTTAAAAACTATTTTCAAAACCATTTAAATTGTTAAAACTGATTTTAAATTGTATTATAAAACCTCTTTTATTTTTTGTAATGAACTTCTATGCATGATATTAAATTATATAACGAAACAAGTTCATGATTATCGAAGAACCGCAAAAAATGATCTAAACGGACATCACTAAAGATTTATCTAATGATTCATCCTCATACCATATAACCAAAATGATTTATGGTATAATTTAATATTATAAAATTATATTAATACCATTTCATTCCACTTCTATAATTTCATTTCCATATGACAAGAAAATCAAATACAAACCATCCATGGAAATCATGTAAAGAATGCACCCGAAACAATGCAAGGAACAAAATACTAATAATTAAAGGGTGAAATGATGTTATGAAATGATCATATAAGGTGTTATAAACATTAATATGTTTATTTAATATATTAATAACACTCTTTTAACCATTATACAGGAGTTTTAAACACATTTTTAAGTAAGACGAACCCGAGGTAAGGGAATTCTTACCCCAATTTCCAGTCTTTAGGTTAACCTTATACTTCATTAATTATACGATATTAAAATTGTTTTTGTGGTGAATTTTGTTTATATTATGTTTAATTATGTGTATTTACAATGTATATACATATTCCACCCACTCTATTAAGTCTCACTTCAATTATATGATGTTTTAAGGGTCTTTTCTTTTAAAATCCTATTTTAAAATTCTGTTTTACAAATTTAAAAAGAAATATTTTTATGCAATTATTAATGTTGTATGATTATGTTCTAGTTATTGGGAATTGTTTATGACGAAGGGTGAGAACTATATCTCCCTCTAATGCATTGGGTATGTGTAAGTTGGAGGTCGTCCATATGGTTACTCCAGGTGTAACTGCGATGGTTACACAATAAGGTAGCCTTAAGGGTTATATTGCAAGGTAGCTGAGAGGGTTACAAGATTATGTAAGTAATGCCCCAAGACACCTTTATGGTTCTATTTATGTTATTTATGTTTTGTGAAAATCTCGTGGAAATTTCAAGTTTCATATAGTAAGTATATATGGGTGTCAAGTATATATTTTTGAAAATGATTTCATACATTTACAAGTATTCATGAACTAATGTTTTGTTTCCTTATTTTTATATCACTTACTGAGATTTTTTTGCCCATACAAAGTTTTTAAATGATTTTCATAGGTTATAATGACGTTTAATACAAATAAGGAAGCCGAGTTAAATGTTATGAAGATTTTTCAAAGAAAACATGTTTTATTTGAAATTTTTTATATTTTGGAAGAAATGGGTATTGTTTTTGTGGTGTCCTCTCTATATAAATGTGTAATGTTATATATGTATTATATGCCAATTCTATAAAACTCTAAACTTTAAAATATCCTCAATGTGAAAGGAAGCATGTTCTTGACTAAAATTCAAGATTATGTAATGTAATAAGGCTAGGTCCTTATAGTTGGTATCAGAGGATGGTTTATATAACTTTAGAGGTTAGGATGATGTTAAAAGAATACCATAAATTATTTTTACTCTGTGTTTAATTTGAAATGATATAAAATTTAAAGATTACTATGTTTATTTGACTAAGATATGTTCATTCGTAATGGTTTTATGCAGAAGAAACTGGGAAGCTAAAGTTGGAAGGAACCAAGAGGCTAATATCCTTTCGAATCTACAGCCTGGAATGATAGGGATTGGAACCGAGCAGTCTGTGGTAGTAATGACTCAGTTGACATAGACAATAAATGGTGGTAGAATCCATGCAAGAGAACAACCAGATCTACCACAAAGGAACATGATGACAACATAAATTTTTATGTGGCAACACCCTCTTACTTTTAGTGGATATTCTAACCCAGTAACGTCTGAAGGATGGATTAAAGACCTTGAAAGATATTTGATGTTATGGAATGTTTAGATAATCAAAAGGTAAGCCTTTCCATTTATCATTTTGAAGGTGAAGTTGATCAGTGGTGGTCAATGGTCAAGAATATCAGGGATAGAGAGGATATCAAAGAATTTGAGTGGGATGAATTTAAAAGTCATTTCCTTGAAAAATATTTTCCAAAGGTAGTTTGACTTAGGATGAAGAAGTAATTCCTTGAATTGAAGCATAAGGAGGAAGATTCAGTGGCTGTGTATGAAGTAAAATTCACCTGACTGGCGAGGTATTCTCCAAATCTTATTATGGACCTTGATAGAAAAATCAACCATTTTTACTTAGGATTAAAGACGAGATATCGAAGGGAATTAGATTCCCATGATTTCAAAAGTTATGAGAAACTTGTCTGATGTGCTGAGAGGGTAGAAATTAAGTTTTCTGATGATTAAATGCACTTTGACAATAAGGATAAGAAGAGGTACAAATGGAAAGCAATGGGTAATAATCAATTAAATAAATCTGATGGTAAGAAAGTCTAATTTCTAGTTTGTGAAAAGTGTGGCAAAAAGAACCACGAGGAATGAATTACCAAAATTGAGAAGTGTTTTTGATGTAGTAAGTTTGGACATGTAGCTCGAGATTGTAATGAAAATTATCCTAGGACTAATCATGATAGCAAACTATAAAGCGTTTTAAATGTGGTGAGATGAGTCATTATGAAAATGTCTACCCAAAGAGAGATCTGAATGATGCAAAGAAGCTATACTATAAGCATAAAGGTATAGTGAGATCCTTTGAGACTACGTCAGCAGATGTCGGGCCATCCAATGAAGTTGTATCAGGTACTTTATTTGTTTACTCATATTTTTCTAAAGTTTTGTTTGATACGGGGTTTGCACATTCCTTTATTTTTGAGGAATTTTCTAGTAAATTAAAAATATCACCTCAACAAATGAGACAAGAACTTATTGTTAAAACACTAGGGGGAAATGTTAAAGCAAAAAAGGCATTATAAGAATCTTTATATTATGGTCTTTGGAAATACTTTACCTACAAACCTTGTTGTTTTACCCTTAGTAGAGTTTGATGTCATTCTGGGTATGGATTGGATTTCTGTTTATCATGCTAAGATTGATTATAGTTCTAAATAAGTTGTTTTTCAGAAAGAGTTTTAGTTTTTATAAAAAAATGAACCCATACAATTGATAACATATTAGGAAGATAATAAATCGTTGAAATATGGAAATGAAAGTTATCTTGATCATATTGTTGAAAATAAGGGAACTATTCATATTAATGATGTACCAGTGGTAAATGAATATCTTGATGTTTTTTTTGATGAGTTACCCAGCGTTATATCTGATCAGGAAGTTGAATTCACATTTGACTTAGTTCCTGATGCTAAGACAATTTCAAAACCCCCTTATCAAATGGCTTAAATGAAACTTATTGAATTGAAAAATTAGTTTCAGGAGTTGCTTGATAAAGGCTTCATTCATCTTAACACTTCACCATGGAGTGCTCTTGTTTTTTTCGTTAAAAAGAAATATGATTTCATGAGACTTCACATTGATTACATAGCCTTAAATAAAATCACTATTAAAAAAATTATCATTTTCCTCATTTTGATGACTTGTTTGATCATCTCTAGGAAGCACAATATTTTTCTAAGGTTAACATGGGGTCAGGGTACCATCAGTTGAAAGTAAAGGAATCAGATATCTAGAAGACTGCATTCCATACTAGATATGGGCATTATATATTTTTTGTTATGTCGTTTGGGTTAACTAATGAACCTACTGTATTCATGGATACTATTAATAGAATATTTCATGAGTTCTTGGATAAATTTGTAGTTGTGTTTATTGATGACATTTTGATATTTTCTAGAAGTAAATAGGAGCATGAAAAAAATTTAAGGGTTGTTTTGAAAATCTTAAAGGAAAAGAAACTATATGGAAAATTCAGAAAGTGTGATTTTTGGTTGCAGTAGATTTATTTTCTTGGGAACATTGTAAATAAGGATGGAATAATAGTTGATCCTGCCAAAAAAAGTGGTTGATGAATGGAAAGGACCTAAAAATGTTATAAAAATTTGTAGTTCTCTTGGATTAGTAGGTTATTACTAATAGTTTGTTAAAAACTTTGCACGATTATCTAGGCCTCTAACTAAGTTAACATGAAAAGGGGTTAAATTTGTATGGACATAATAATGTGATGTTTTTTTTAGGAACCAAAGAAGAGATTTGTGAATGCTTCAGTTTTGGATATGCCTTACAAAAATGACGATTTTGTCGTCTATAGCGATGCTTCATTAAGGGGACTTGGTTGTGTTCTGATGCAGAATGATTAGGTAATTGTTTATGCTTCAAAAAAACTAAAACCTTATGAGGTAAATTATCCCACACATGATTTAGAATTAGAACCTATGTTTTTTCTTTGAAAATTTGGAGACATCATTTATACGAAACCAAATGTCAAATATATACTGACCATAAAATACTGAAGTATATATTCACTCAGAAGGAATTAAACATGAGGTAGAGAATATGGCTTGAACTGATAAAGGATTGTTATTACATGATCAATTACCATCCTGGAAAAGCAAACAAAGTGGCAGATTCCTTGAGTCGAAAACATCATGCATCATTAACCATGTTATATTTGGAACATGATACCTTGATTAATGATTTGATGAATTTTGGCTTATAAGTTGTTGGTGCATGAAATACCTCTATTTTGTTTCAGGTTTCAGTACAATCATCATTATCAGACAAAATTAAGCAAGTGTAGAAGGAAGACTGTGAGCTACATAAAAAGGTATAATTGGTTAAAATGGGTAATTTTCTAGAATTTAACCTTGATAAATATTGTGTTTTAAGATTTGGAAAAAGATTGTGTGTACCTTATGATTTCCAATTGAATAAATATTTATTGTGTGAAGCTCATAGTTCTCTATTTTTAGTTTATCCCGACAATACTAATATGTACAAAGACCTTTGGGAATATTACTAGTGGTATGAAATGAAAAGAGACATTGCAGATTTTACCATGAAATGTTTGACATGTCAACGGGTTAAAGTAGAGTGGCAATTACCCAAGAGGATGCTTTATACCTTTCCAGTGCTAGATTGGAAATGAGAAAATGTATCCATGGATTTCATGGTGGGACTACCAAAGACTTATAGAGGTAACAATGCGATTTGGGTGATTGTTGACCGACCGACTAAATCTTCACATTTTCTTCCTATTCGAGATACAATGTCTTTGGATAATCTTTCTCGAATATACCTCGAAGATATTATCAAGTTACATGGATTTCCTCTTTCTATTGTATATAAGCGAGATCCTAGGTTCACTTATAATTTTTAGAAGGACCTTCAGAAGTTATTGGGTACAAAATTAAATTTTAATACCAATTTTCATCCTTAATCAGATGTGCAGTCAGAACAACTGATCTAGACTTTGGAAGATCTGCTTTGAGATTGTTTAATAAACTACCAAGGAAGTTGGTATCAACATATTTCTTTAGTTGAGTTTTATTATAATAATAGTTTTTATTCCAGTATACAGATGACGCATTTTGAGGCATTGTATGGGAAGTGGTGTCGAACTCTAGTTTTTTGGGATGAAGTCAGGGAAAAGAAGTTGATGATACCAGAATTAATAGAGGAAGTGGCTGAGAAAGTGAAGATTATCTAGCAACACTTGAGGGCAACTCAGAGTAGGCAGAAAAGTTATCCATACAATAAGAGGAAATACTTTTCTTTTGAGGTAGGTGATCATGTTTTTCTTAGTATCTCACTATGGAAAAGTGTTATGCATTTTAGTAAGAAAGGAAATCTAAGTCCACGGTTCATTGGACCTTATGAAATCCTAGAGAAAGTTAGACCAGTCACCTACCAAGTATATTTTCCTCGAATTTTATCACAGGTACACGATGTTTTTCATGTTTTGATGTTGAGAAAGTATGTGCCATATTTATCTCATGTCTTGATCCCATAAGCAGTTCAGCTGGAAGAGAACCTTTCTTATGAAGAGAAACCTATTCAGATTCTTGATCATAGAGAGAAAGTGTTACAAAATAAGGTAATTCACTAGGTAATGGTTTTGTGGAGAAACCACATGGTTGAAGAATTAACATGAGAATCTAAAAATTCTATGAGGGAAAAGCACCCTCACTTGTTTAATAATTAAATAAAAAAATCGCGAGGACACAATTTCCAGATGGTGGGGAGAATGTAACACCCCAAGGTTTTAAAAATAAATTTAATAAAATGCATGAAACACTAAGTCTCTTCATAATAGAAATTTGTTTTAAGGATATAGTTATAAACTATCCATTAAACATAATTTTGCTGCTTCTATGATTTGAATTTCAAAAAATGGACATCTACGGTTGTGGTCAGTAAGTTATTTGGGGTCTGATAGAACCAACTTGGTTTTTTGGTGAATAGTAACATACTCTTATTAATAGTAATATGACCCTTATAAATAGTAAATATTATTATTATTTTTATTTTATTAAGGTTATAAGATAATGAGATCTTGATTAATTTATAAAGGTGATATAAAATCAGTTATAGTTTAAAAATGGTTATTTTTTGAATAAATTATGATTTTATTTAAAATTAAAATAACCATATTTAGAAAATTATTTTCAAAAAATGGAGTTCATTTTTTAATTCCACACATTGAAAAATAGTTAGGGTTAATTCTTGGTATTTTTCTGAAATACTTGAATTTTTTATAAATAGTAAAATACGATAAAATATTGTGTATACAAATTATCAATTAAATACACTATTATTAGAATCATGGCTGATGTAAGAACCCATAGTTCGAACTAACATGATCAAATTATTATTTGGGTCACATAAATAAATATTATTCATAGTCTTGAGCAAAAATATTAAACTAATGATTAAAATAATGTAAAACCTCTCCTTTCCTCCACTATAAATACCACCCTCACCCCCTCTTTCTCTCACATCACTAAAGCCTTGATCCTTGCCTAAGTTATACCAAACACTCTTACCAAGCCTCTCCCCCATGTACAAGACCTACTGTTCTCACCAAAATTCCAAAACCAAGGGCCTTAAGGAGGATCTCAAGGAGAAGAAATCAAAAGGTAAATATCCTCTTTCATTTTCTTGTGTTTTATTTTCAATTATTTTGTTTTCTTATAATCTATTCTCCTCCCCATATCCAAGAGGCATTAAAGTGACAATATTATATGTATTATGGATTTTTATCATGTTAATGGAAAAATTAATCATCATTCTTCCTCTTTACTTCCTCTTATTCTAAAAATAAAAACACAATCTGTGATGTGTCAATTTACCGACATCGTGGACGATGTGTCTTCAATTTCCTTTACTTCATTAAAAATTGTTTGTAAAACCATTTAAATGGTTAAAAAATATTTTAAAGTGTATCATATAACATCTTTTATGTTCTGGAATTAACTTCTATTCACAACATTAAATTATATAATGAAACAAGTTCATGATTATCGAAGAACCACCAAAATGATCTAAACAAATATCACTAAAGATTTATCTAATGATTCATCCTCATACAATATAACAAAAATTATTTATAGAATAATTTAATATTATATAAACATATTAATACCATTTCATTCCACTTCTAGAATTTCATTTTCATATGACAAGAAAATCAAATACAAACTGTCCATAGAAATCATGTAAAGAACGCACCTGAAACAATGGAATGAACAAAATACTAATAATTAAAGGGTGAAATGATGTTATGAAATGATCATATAAGGTGTTATAAACATGAATATATTTCTTTAAGATATTAATAACACTCTTTTAACCATTATACATGAGGTTTAAACACATTTTTAAGTAAGACGAACCCGAGGTAAGAGAATTCTTAACCCAATTTCAATTCTTTAGGTTAACCTTTTACTTCATTAATTATGTGGTATTAAAATTGTTTGTGTGATTAATTTTGTTTATATTATGTTTAATTATGTATATTTACATTGTATATACATATTCCATCCACTCTATCAAGTCTCACTTCAATTATATGATATTTTTAAGGGGCTTTTCTTTTAAAACCCTCTTTTAAAATTTTATTTTACAAAATTCAAAAGTAATGTTTTTATGAAATTATTCATGTTGTATGATTATGTTATAGTTATTGGGAATTTTTTATAATGAAGGTTTGTACCTATATATCCCTCCAATTCATTATTTATGTGTAAGTTTGAGTTCGGCTATATGGTTACTCCAAGTGTAACTGCGATGGTTACACAATAAGGTAGCCTTGAGGGTTACATTGTATGGTAACTAAGAGGGTTACAAGATTATATAATTAATGCACCAAGATACCTTTATGGTTCTATTTATGTTCTTTATGTTTTTTTGAAATCTCATTTAAATCCCAAATTTCACAAAGTAAGTATATATGGGTGACAAGTATGTCTTTTTGAAAATGATTTTATACGTTTACAAGTATTTATGGACTAATGTTTTCTTTCCTTCCTTTTATATCCCTTACTGAAATTTTTGTACTCATCCCAAGTTTTTAAATTATTTTCATAGGTTATAAGTATGTGTAAGACAAATAAGGAATCCAAGTTAAATGTTATGAAGATTTGTCAAAGAAAACACGTTTTATTTGAAAAGTTTTATATTTTGTAAGAAATGGGTACTATTTTTGTGGTATCCTATCTGTATAAATGTGGAATGTTATGTATGTATTATATCCCAATTCTCTAAACCTATAAACTTTAAAATATCCTAAATGTTAAAGGAAGTGTGTTCTTGACTAAAATTCAAGATTATGTAATGTAATAAGGTTGGGTCCTTATAATTAAAGAAGTCATTTGGTGTAGTTGAGGTTGTGGTATGTTCTTTTTTATGATTAGTGTTTTCCGTCTGTGATACTTTTGGATTTTTTTTGAATTAAATTGGACCAAAATACCCAACTAACAACTTACAACTTACAAGACGAGTCGTGATAAAGTTTGACAAAAATTTCAAAAGTTGATCGTTTTTTATATTTAGTCTCATTTCTACAATGTGATGGAGATATTAACATAAATGCGTCTCATAGGATTCAAATCTATAACAGATTATTCTATGGGTTTGAAATCATGCTTAATATAAGGAGTTTTTGATATGGGTTGGGTGTGAGTTATTATGGAATGTATTTTGTGATATGTTTTAGGTGTTCATTCCAAACATGGATGTTCTTAAAGGATGTTTTGGTTATTATGAGAACTATCACCTAATGAATATTTTGGGTATAGAACTCATGCTAACCATGTATTATGAATGAATATGGATTGATGTGTGTTTTGGGTTGGATAATATTCCAACCATGGGTTAGGCCTTGGTAGTTATGGTATGAAGAGTTGGATGTGATACCTCCTGAGGTGGTTGCTAATGATCCAATCATGTATTGTGGTTGTGGTTTGTATTCTGGTTTGTATTGTTTTTATAGGTGGAGGATGGTTATTAAAAAAAGTGTTTTTCGGTCAATGAAGTTGTTTTTATAGAATTTAAGTGTTAAGTGTTTTTTCAGAAACACAACAAGTTCTACAAGCATTTTTTACTAAGTGTGCATGCTACATCGACATCGGTGGGTGACCTGACAGAGTATGTAGCTCCAATTGATTGCTTTGGACAAAATCTTTGGGTAACATATATGAAAGTTTTCATAGAGTTTTTAGCTTCATTAATAGACCATAGAACTCTGCATAAGTAAGGTAGGCTAATAAATTCTTTTACTAGGACTCTAATAATTTATTAATTGACATAATAATTCATGGTAGATCTAGTCTATATCAAGAATAGAATGTGAGATACTAGGGATGAGGTCAAATGCAAATGATGGAGGGCATTGATCTGGTAGTTATTTTCCTAATTCAAGTTATAATTTGTTTCCTATATACTTATACACTCATAAAAATCGACACCATCACGATTCATTCATTTATTATTGTATTGTTTATAAAGGGGTTATAGATTCAAGTAGAGCCCCAATCCCGACCTCTTTAGAAAACAATTTGTACTGGGGGTCATTACCCATTTATTCATATATGAATTCAATGTAAGATTTCTCTTGGAAAAGTGTTGTTTTCATGGGATCTCATCATGGTAGATATGAAACCCTATGACATCATCCTTGATATGGAATGTTTATCTATAGCCTAGGATCAGGTATATTTCCATCATGGTAGGGTGATATTCCATCATGTAGATTGGTTATGATTCACATTGACTAGTAGGAATGTACCTTAGATATGATGATAAGGGTAAACCCACTGAAAGTTGCATCTCATTAGAAATAATGAACAATACTACTATGTTCATGAAACTCCTAAACTGGACCTTTCATATGGGCAGGTTTATGGATACTTTTATTAATGACATATTCAATTTTTCTAGAACCAATGATGATAAATCTTGAGAATTTTATGATTATCTTGAACATACTTCATGAGAACTAGTAGTATAGAAAACAACTGAAGTTATTGTTCTTGATTTGGTATGTTCGTTTATCATATAATTCTCAAAGGTAAGGGTATTAGTTGACCTCATGAAGATAGAGGCCATGATATATTGGTTTCCACCTAATATGGTGTTTGAGTTTCATAGTTTTCTTAGGATACTAGGATATTACTACTATTTTAGGGTTTAGTTATCCAATATTTCAACTCCCATGAATACCATTACCTAAAAAGTAAAGACATCCATCAATACTTACCATGGTCAAAGAGCCTTCAAGGAGCTAAGAAGAGGTAAATGTTTTATAATTTCTACATGAAGGAGATGTGTATGGGGTATTCTTTGATTCTTCCTAGTATATTGATAGATTGTGGTTTTTAATTGGTTTTCAACTAGTTTTTATTATAGTTTGTATTGTTTCTACAGGTGAAGGACAGTAGAAAGTAGGAAGGCGGGCATTTGCTACACTTCTGGGAGAAGCATCTATACCCACATTTCAATGAATCGTGGGTATATTTTATGTGTGGGTACACTACTGAAAAACTAACCTTTACCAACGGTTTGGAACCGTTGGTATAGGCCTCCAAACCGTTGGTATAGCCTATACCAACGGTTTGGAGAACCGTAGCCAAGTAAGCCGTTGCGATAGGTCTATACCAACGGTTTTCAAAAAACCGTTGGTATAGACCTATACCAACGGTTTTGGAAACCGTTGGTATAGGTAATATGAAATCTATACCAACGGTAATGGAACCGTTGGTATATAAATTCCAAAAAATAAAACATCCGCTGGGATTTGATCCCAGGACCCCTCGTTTATAATCGAACGACTTAACCACTAACCTAACATCACTTTGTAAACATAATTTCATAAATATATATATGTATTATCATAATTATTTAAAATTTTTATTTATATAATGTTCTTGGTTAGAAGGCCTGGAAAAAAATTAAAGAATCTATCCCAACGGTTTGGAAAACCGTTGGGAAAGCCCTATCCCAACGGTTTTCCAAACCGTTGGGATAGGTTTGGGTGGGTTGAACTTTATTTTGCCGAAGGATGAAATTATCCCCTCTCTTTCCCAACGGTTTTGATGAACCGTTGGGAAAGGGGAGGGAAAGAGGACCCTTTCCCAACGGTTTTGGTGAACCGTTGGGAAAGAGGACCCTTTCCCAATGGTTTTGGTGAACCGTTGGGAAAGGGGAGGGAAAAGGGACCCTTTCCCAACGGTTTTGGTGAACCGTTGGGAAAAGAGGACCCTTTCCCAACGGTTTTAGTGAACCGTTGGGAAAGGGGATGGAAAAGGAACCCTTTCCCAACGGTTTTGGTGAACCGTTGGGAAAGGGTAGCTATACCAACGGTTTTTACAAACCGTTGGTATAGAAGTGTTGGGAAAGATCGTCTTTCCAGTAGTGGTAGCTGTTGTGCTTCTTGGAGAAGCCTCTATACCCATGGTTCAATGAACTGTGGGTATATTAGATGTGCTGTGAAAATCTATACCCATGGTTCTGTAAATCACGGGAATATATATATACCCACGGTTTACTTAAACCATGGGTATTATGAAATTTTCATGGGATATACCCACGGTTTTGTAGAAACCATGGGTATAGGGATATACTAACGCCTCGGTAGCCCACGGTTCATGAAACAGTGGGTATAGCCTATACCCATGGTTTTATGGGATATACCCACAGTTTGAAATCATGGGTATAAGTGATGTTTCCAGTAGTGTTGGGTCCCTTCAGTAAGTATACAAGTTCCCAAACATCATTTAACTTAATTGAGTTCGAATCATCCTTTATGGTTTTAATCCATTGAGTTTATTGGTTGCTCGAAATAGCATCCTCAAAGGATAAAGGATCACTTACTATTTAGGAATTATAGTCATATAAATATATATAATCATCACAAAATATTGGTCTTCTCACTCATTCTGACCTCCTAAGTAATGGTCCTTGAACAACAATATAAGAAGGTTCACTATTATGGTTTTGAATAGTAGGTGTTGTCTCATTCATATCAACATATCCCGTGGAAGGAGTAAATGTTGGTAGGACTAGAGTCATAGGAACATGTAAATGTTCATGCTCCCCATTAAGGATAACAGTGTGAGGCATGAAACTACCACATGTGTCAACATCCTATAAAAATACAATATATATAGTCTCAACAATTCTAGTGGTATGAGATAAAAAATAAAATAGAAAACCTCTCAACCTTTCAATATAGCCAATAAGATGACAACTTATGGTCTTAGGATCAAGTTTTCTAATATTTGAGTTGTAAAATATCCCAATTTTGGTTTCCTCTACATCCATATTTCATATAGAGTTTTGGGCATAGACTTACTAGGAACACTATTAAGAACATTCATAGGTTTCTTAAGAGCCTCAACCCATAAAAACTCAGGTAAGGATCTTTAACATATCATACTCTGTACCATGTCCATAAGGATACAATTTCATCTCTCAGTAGCTCAATTTTTCTAAGGTGTGACAAATATAGAAACCTTAGCAACAATGACACTTTATTGAAGAAACAAAGAAAAAGATCTAGGGTAATGACCTGAATGAGAGAATTTTCCATAATATTATCCTTCTCTATCAGAACTCACAACTTTAATCTTACGACCTATCTAGTTCTCAACTACAAATTTTTAAGTTTTGAACACCTCTAAAGTATCATATTTACCACGAAGAAGATAAATATACCCATAACATGAATGGTCATCAGTGATGGTAATAAAGAACCTATTCCCATTAATTCTGGGTGTATAAGGACCACCGATATCAATGTGAATTAGTTCTAATAGTCCTTTACTCATAATAGAACCTTGTTTATTTCCTTTTGAAAATTTAACTTTTATGAATTTAATACATGTATCATAATAAAAAAATCCAATTCATGAATAACTTCATCCTCAATGAGATGTTCCATTTTGTATCTAGTTATACGACCTAAATGCTCATGCCATAATTTTGAAGAGTTTTTATTCACTGTGATTATTTTTCCACAGGTTTGCGCTCTATTGATCTCATACATGGATCCCAGTGATTTAATAAAAGAAGCATTCAAACATTATTTATAGATGTTTCCATCTTGAATGCTAGAGCTAATTATTTTAGAGTCTAAGAAAATAGTGAAACCATTATTCTCAAATGTAATGTCCTAACTTTTCAGTGAGGTACGTTTTCTTTTGTTTTTAGTCAAACCCTTGTTGAGTTTTCTTTTCAGATTAAACCCTAGAAACCATGACCGAGGTTCGGTCGGTTCATTTTAGGAAAGGAGTTAACAGATGGGATGAGGCTGGCTGCAGGTTGAATACACATCATGTATCAGATACACGACATGTAATGGATTGGTAGGTCCCCTACACATCGTGAGTTGGGTTTTCCTGGGGAGGAAGAAACCCAAGCTTTACATAGTGTATAAAATTTACATGTCATGTAAATGCCCATGTTGTTTTTAAAAAAAAGAGGTAGTGGTATTTTTTTACAGATCCCTATTTCTTCTGCATAGAGGGCTAGCACACGAGATCTTCCCCTTCCACACCTCACTTAGGTTTTTTTGCTCCTCCTTCATCTAAACACCATTTTATTCACTGTCAAGTGCATTTGATTCACAATGGTAAGCTCCTCGATCTGATTCCTTCCTTCCATTTTTTATCTTTATGTCTTTTGTGCTATTTTTAGTGTGAGTTGATATGCCTTATTTTCAGGGGTTTTGTCCACTTTTCTATATTATTCCATTCTATCTCGAATCAAAGGCTGAAAACGGATGAGTGATAATCTGCGAACCTAAGATAGGTGGTCTAGCTATTTTCCTTGAAGTCTCATTGTATTTATATTATGCGTTGTTGTGCTACGCACTGGACTCCTCCGATGTCACCTCTATAATTCCAATTAAATTAAATTGAATGTTTTTCTATACTAAGTTTGGTCCTAGCTAGTAGATAATCAACACCTTAGTTTATTTCCATGATGCGATCCAACTCATGGGTGGACCATTCCTTAAAGGCCATAATTTCCCCTTTGCCTTAAATTTTTTAACCGCCTTTTGAGGTGCATGATGCCATGAGATAAATGAGACCTTTGAAATGTAAAATGAATTAAGATAAATTATAGTCCATATGTTAGGATCTATGCTTTAATCCTTAACTTGAATTACTTGAATTAAATGAATTGGACAACTTGGTTAAAGGGATATAAATTGCATGCTTATTAAATTACATGAGCTCTTGATAGTTGAACAATACCTTCCTGCCATGCTGAGAGTGATACTTGAGATTTAATTTATGGATCACCTTGTATGGGTTCATCATGATTTATAATTATAATTTGTTAATGAATGGTAAATACATTAGTAGCGATACTTGGTATGCCTTGGATGGGATCACTGTGCAGATTCTCTAACTCCTTATGAGTGATACCGGTTCCCTAGTAGAGTTACCATGGATGGGCTCGGTGGAAAGATGGTTATACCATGCCACGAGGGACACTCGGTCCCCTATGCGAGATACTAGGGATGAGATCAAAGGTTATTGTCTTCACACCATACTGGGAGTGATACTTGAGATTCCATTTACGGATCACCTTGGACGGACTCTTATGACATTGAGTATTTATTACACTCCTGATGAGATACTTGGTTCCCTTGATATGGTTCATCTTAGATGGGCCCAATATGATTCTTATTTAAATTCAAGAGATGCCTTCTATATAATTCCAAGAATACTAATTTATTAAATTAAAGGATGTGTCCGTCAAGTAAAATCACATGCTTGGGATTGGTCCGACCTTAATACTTTATTTATGATGACCCATTTATAAACCCATATTATACTTGTATAGATTCACCTAGTTCAGAGACATCTGACTTAGGACAAAGTAGGTAGTGTTAGTCGGGTATCCATGATAAGGCCAGGCCAATAGGTTTTATTTATTTATTTCCTTGCATTTATTATGTGCCTTCACACTGCTCATTTTATATGCACAAACTAGATTGATCTAGACACCATTAGTGGTGGCCTGCTGAGTATATCTCACACCTTTTTGGGCCTCCCTAGGTACTCGAGAAGACTTCATGATTTCAGGTGTAGATAAAGGGAAGCGTCTACTTCCGATGCTTGATTTACGATACTAGGATGAAGTATGGGAGCAGAGGACCAAGATTGTGCCCTTAATGCTAGTAGAGGAAACTTTTGGCATTTTCTATATTTTTGTATATATTGTGGTATATTTCTGTATCCCCTATATCTTGTGTACCTCATTTTTGTACAGCTACATGAAATCATCATCATTTTGAAACCATTGATGACTCAAATTCACCTATTTATTATTGGACGATTTATTATTCTTATTCCATTGTTTCTTGTTTACTACTGATTCTGTTATTTCCCATTTATTTATTATCGTTGTGTTACACTCTAACTCATGAGGGAATAGTCTCCCCATGAACACACCTTAA
This sequence comes from Viscum album, assembly GCA_963277665.1. Lineage (NCBI taxonomy): Eukaryota > Viridiplantae > Streptophyta > Magnoliopsida > Santalales > Viscaceae > Viscum > Viscum album. Next base: position 478,630,477 of record OY728133.1, on the reverse strand, counting down.
TCTCTCGCTTCTAGTCTGCAACCTCTAGCGTATGGGGAGACATGCTTGAGGTCATATGACCAACCATCTCAGGGCATCGCTTAGTGGATTCCAAGGTGTGATGCTACTTCAAATTTAAATAAAAAACTATAAGCATCAATTTGAGAAACTAAAATAAGGTTTCCAGTAATAATTGGTAAATAAATAGTATCTTATAATTCTATAATGAAACCACTCTTCAAGAATAAATGAATAGTTCCAACATCTTCAACTGGAACTTTATTGTCATTTTGTACTAAAATGCTTCGGTCTCCCTTATTTAGCATCCTTACATAATAAAATCCATGTAAAGAAAAAATTTTATGAACAAACACACCGGTATCAACCTAACATGCATTTAAAGGAACATTTACAATAAAGGATTCCTAATAAACATAATTAAGTACATTAGCTTTATTTTCTAACCATTACTTAAATTTTGGGAACTCCTTTTGAATATGTCCTTTATCCTGGAAGAAGTGACACTTAGGTAATACATGAGCCTTAATGCCAAAATTACCTCCCTTCACACTAAAATAACTTACCTTATTATTTACATAAGTCTGATTTTTCCTTACAAGACCTTTTTATCTTTTTCTTTCCTTAAATGGTGAAATGAGCACTTTAAGGAGATCCAAATTTTAACATTTCTTCTTCTTGAACACATAGGTTGATTAACTCACTCATTTTTTATTTCTACCTTTGAGAATTATAATTGATCTTAAAAGGATCAAACTAAGAATGGATAGATGTCATAATAAAATGAACAAGAAAACCTTATGAAATCCCCATGTCTATGGACTTAAGCCGAGAGGCTATATCATTCATTCTTAATATGTGCCCACAAACACCACAAACACCATTGCACTTCATGGTGACCATTTTGGTGATTAATGTGGTAATAAGCATTTTGGAAGTAAATTGGAATTATTCTTCAACTAAAGTGAGGAAAGTCTATCATTTTTAGCTTTTTTATCCTTTTTAGAATCTACAGTAGTATCAAAATCTATAAATCTTACTCAAATGTTTGATGTTATGAATCCTCTGATAATCGTAAGTGACAAGAAATTAGACCGCTCTTACTTTTCAAAAGCATAAATTTCCTCAGGGGAACCTTGAGATGTAAGTGGGTTAAGTTTATCATTATGTAAGGCATAATCATGGTCTATAATGCCAATGAAATAAGAATTTGTTCCTTCCATTTCTTAAAGTTGCTACCAGTTAGGGTCTCAATGGATGAGACGTAGATCATAAGTAAAGATGGATAATCACAGTAATAATCATTCACATTATCAATATTCATGAAAATAAACAATCATAAGTATCAAAAATTAATAAACTAGGAGTTCATAGTTCATAAAAAATACATAAAATTTTATTTTGAGAAAATTTGTATTATTTTCAACTTCTATTAGACCAAATACAAACATATAATATTTATCCTTAAACATTAGTATCAATATAACACAAAATTAAATCACATCACCATTGGGCATAAATAATTTTATTCCATGTTACATTGAAAAATTTCACTCAAAAAATTAAAATCACAATTATTTATTGGGCTGATTAATGATTTTAACTTCAAGAGTATAGTATAATTTCAGTTTTAATAATTCCTGCTTCTTTAAATAATAATTTTCCATTAGGCCAACCATTAATAAAATAAAAAGAACCAAATATTAAATGAAATTATTCATGGGGATACTCAAATGATAATTTACATGAATTAATAATTTAAATTTAATAATGCAATATAAATGTGGTTTTAACTAATTTCATTTATTTTCATGATAATCCTCATTGGAGTGATTGTTATTCGAATAAGTGAGAACCACAAGCACAATTAAATTAAATTATTCATGTAAATTTTAAGTCCCATACACATAATAATTTAACTAAATCTAAATTAGTTAATGAAATTAGTACTCCACGCATAATAAATAATTAATTAATTATCTCAATCCATCATAAAAGTCATAATTTAATTTTACGACACAAAAAATCTAGAAATTATTCTAGATTAAATTAACATAAAATAATCACAGAAAATACATAATATCAAAACAGTATTACTATAATGAATTAGGCTGAGAGCATAATAATATCTTGAACATATAAAGAGAGTACATATAATTGTATCGATCAACATAATTTATTATATAAGTACTCAAAACACATTATATATTTTATCATAAAGTATTAAGTAACTCCACCAATCATAATAATTACATAATAATTATTCATGAATATATACATTTTTTAAATCCGAAACTTGAAAAATAGAAAATCATTGGACTATCAATTTCATGAAAATTGATCTGATTTAAATTGATTTCACGAATTTCTCTTAAAATCAATTTCAAATATGTATTTTAAATAACAACTCACTTTAATACCAATTGTTAGAATCATAATTCAGATAGGAAAAATCTTTTTTTCACCATACCCAAAATGCCTAACAGATATGTAGATCTTATTAAATACATAAATGAAATAGATAAATAAAAAAACTAACCTGGATTGATCGATGCCATGTAATTAATCACGGTCTCCACCACTTTTCTATATAAGAGGAGATGGAGTCCTTGTGTATTTTAGGGTTAGGGTTTTATCTTCAGAGAAATAAGAGAAAATGTGAGGTAGATTTTTCATCTCACTTTTTCAGGAAAAATATTTATTTATAAACTTCCTTGATAACCCCAACACAATAATAAATGTTGATCTCAGTAGGGTGTGAAGGACCCCCATAATATTCACCCAGTTAATTTATATTTTCAAAAAATTATATATGTATGTGTATTTGTATGTATGTATGTGATCGTGTGTGTTATGAGTTGTTTTTTTAAATATTTATATTTGATATAAACTAAATATTATAATTTTTTATCATTGTGAAAGTTACATCGTGGTTTAACAAAATTGTGGAAATGGTGATTATTTTTATATTTAGAGGATAGACACATAATTTAAGAACCATGAAAGTAAATTTTCCCTAAAGAAATGGTTTTATAACTATAAATGTGGGATAAATCTATTATCATGATTTTTAGACCATAGTATTTGACTGATGATTCTCATCATTTGAAAACCATTTAAATAGTTTCAGTTTGTTTTCATGGTTCTAAATGCATAGAAATAGATTATATATGGCCAAATTTTATAAAACCATAGAAATATATCCATCCTAATTTAACCTTTAACTAAGTTCTATAAAACATGTAATTTGGATATTATTATGATTTGGCAGTCTATTTCCACATTTTTTAATCATGGGAATAAGATTTTAATGTAATAGTTTCTAACAAGAATAATATTATGTACATAAAAATAACTCTAAGGATGTATTATTCATATTCAAAGATGAATAATAACTCATGAGTTAAAATGATATTATTTTTCAAATAAAAAAAATCCAATTCAAGATCTTAGTTAGGGTATGAATTTTTACTAAATAATGGAGTAGTAAGCTGAAAGAGTTCTAAGTAGTTAGTCTTGAATAATTATATTATGTAAGTTGAGTAAATCATATCAATAAATTTGATGAAGAATGTGTTTTTTGGATTTTCAGGTTTATTTTAAAACTATAGGTTTTACTAATATAAAAATTTCTATAAATAACCAACAAGATAACAATATTTTCATTAATTTGTCTATGAAACCCTAATCTTACTAATCGTACAAACATGTCCTTAAAATATTCCACCTCATTAGAGATAATATTTGGAGGGAAAATGTTAAAAACTTTCAGGTGGATAAAAAATTTAATATAGAAGATCCTTTGAAAAAAACCACTAACACAATAAAATCATGAAGGATATATGAGGTTCTTAGTTATTATATACATATGGGATAAACACTAATATATATAGTTTTGTTTAAATATTAGTACTAAATCTAATTATTTGATGAAAATCATATGAATATAAAATGGATCATGATTTTATAATTAAAGAATCTTTTTAAAATTACCATTCATTCATGTATGATGTTCTCATGGTGATTTGGCGATTTGACATTGACTTTGTTTCAAATTGCCTATCTTGGGGTTTCCTTGATCTTCCATGGAATTTGGTTCTTTGTCCAAATCTTTGGGTTCAACTACCCTACCTGAGGTATTTAGCATCGATACATGACCTTCTAGGAAGGGCGTATCTTATGCAGAGGTTTTATCTAAGAGGGTTGAATATCAAATCAGAACCTTAGATCTCATTGAAAATGAGCGGAAATATCAAAGAGTGAGGATGATAGGTTTTTATCTTTATTTATAGAGATTCCTTGTAGGATCAGATTAAATTTTTTCAATTCTCACTTATTGGAAGATTGATTCCTTCCAAAGGAGACAAGCCTGTAAATATGGATGAGTTGAAACTGAAGTTCAGATGAATCTGGGGATTTAAAATATGGAAAATCATTCTAATTGGAAAGGGATAATTTAATTTAATTTTTCATTTTTAATTTAATTTTTATACTAATTATAAATTTTTCGTTTATAATATCAATCTAGGTGTATAGGATTTCATCTTGGGAGCTCAATTTTAGTCCTCACAATCAAAATCACACAAATGCTCAGATATGGGTGCACATTCTTGGACTCAACTGGGTTCCTTGTCACACAAAAATATTTAATGAAATTGCATATTACATAGGGGAACCTCTTAAACTAGATGATAATACCATTAAAGGTAAATATGGGTATTATTCAAGTGTGTTGGTTGATGTTGAGATTTTGAATCTATAACCTAGCAATGCTACTCTGTTGGTTGATGGATTGAAGATAGAGGTTGCATTTGAATATGAATTTATTCCACCATTTTTTGATTTGTGAAAAATATTTGGCCATCAGATTTCATGATGTAGGAAAGTCCTTAGGTTTCAAGGAAAAAAACTTATCCCTACAAAGCATAAGGAATATGGGAATTTACAAAGACAAAAGTTAGGAATACCGGGTCCTTCAAAACTTAGAGATGATGATGTTGATACTAATTGGAATTTTGGAGATACTAATGAAGGAAATGGAAAATATATTCTCAGTGTTTCTAGGGATCTTGAGGATTCTACAGGGAATGAATTTGTGAAGGATGGTGTGGGATACTTAGCTCATTTGTTGGGAGATTCCTCTAAAAGGATTTCAAGACTTTTAGCTAGGGAAAAACAATTTCTGGGATGGAATGGAGATCTATGATTGAGGAGGAAGTTGATTTTAATTTTATTTTAGATAATAAGGAACATTCCATGGGAAGGTTTTTTGAAACAGGAGTTCAAGGTGGCAAGGAAGATGGGGAAATCAGATCTCTTGAGGGCTAAGGAAATGTCACTAGGGATAATAATATCCCACTAGTAACCCCCTTTAATGTAGTTATATTGGATACAGATGTTGGTGAATCTAAAAATATAAAATTCATAGACATCATTGGCACTTCTAGAAGCAACAAGGATCTCCCAAATGCTTTTTCTATTATTGTTGACTCTGTATATCATAAGAAAGAAATGAATTAATTCAAAGAGAAATCTATGTTGGATAATTCCACCTCAGGTAAATTAGGACTTGGTCTTGAGGAGTGGGTGACTTTTGAGGGTCACTTTACCTCAAAGAAATAGCTAGAAAAGACCAATGCAATAGATCTTGACACTCCTAGAAAGAGGAAAGATAACTAAGAACATGGTGTTAACGGTAGTCCCGACCCTTTGTTAGGGAAGGGAACCACTAAAGGTGAAGGTGATATAAAAAAATAACCCCTGGGTGGAAGGAAAGTTATATCAAGATCCTGTAAAAAATGAAAACTTTGTTTTGGAATTGTAATGGTCTGGCCGATCAAGAAACAACCAACTCTTTTAAGAGTTTTATTTCCTCCCATCACCCATTGATGATAGGAATTTATGAACCCAATATTAACATGAATCTCTTTAAAGGTATCAAATTTATAGACTTAGGGTAAAATATTGTTTCTACCAACCAACACATTTAGGGGATGGAAACCTTTTGGGGTTTGATATCAAAAGATACCACTATTTGTTCTATTGTTCACACCAATTAGAAAATTATTGCAGTTATGATTATCATGAATGAAAATAATTTCTTTATCTATTTTTTTATTCTATCAAAAATTATTAGGGTATAATGATTCTTAGGGAGAATATTAGAAGTCTTAAATAGATAATTAGGGAACCATGGCTACTCACCAGAGACTTTAATGCAGTTATGGATTCTTAGGAAAGGAGGGGTTAGACTGGTAATGTTATTACTACTTAGTAATTCAAGGACTTCATAGATTATAATGATTTTATTGAAGTTTACCTTCATGGGGATAAATATATTTAGTATAGAAAATATCTTAGCAGAATTGTGTCTAGTAAACTTGACCGAAGGTTTATCAACTTTCAAGCCTTAGACAAATGGGAGGAAATTCAGTCGAGGACTCTTATTAATGACAATTGTGGTCATAATTTGATACTCACTTCCATCATTTCCCTGAAAGAGAGGGGAACTTTACCTTTAAAATTTAATAATGCATAGATCAAACATTCTGATTTTAGAAACAATGTTCAGGAAGAGTAGGATAACACAGAATGTACTAATGATCTTTATGCTTGCGTGCTTAAGCTTAGGAGTATTAAATCCAAGATTAAAATTTGGATTAAATAGGCCTTTTGTTATATTGATGAGGAAGTTATTGGGATGTAAAATTATTTGGTGAATATTCAGGACAACCACAATGAGTTGTTTGATGTAGATCTTTTAACAAGGAGGTGGAAATCTCATCCAGGTTGAATGATAAAATTGCTTTAAAGGAAGCTATTCTAAAGGAAAAATTTAGAACTAAATTTATGAAAGAAGGGGATATAAATACTATTTTTTCAATAAGTTTCATAAATTTAGGTAAGTATATAAACCTATTACTTATTTGAATATTGGGAATGAAATCATTACTATAATGAGGGAGATAAACTCTCATATTTGGACTTATTTTTAGGAGATTTTCAATAGTGGTTATCCTATTAACCCTAATGATTTTATAAGGTTTTACTATAAATTATTAATTAAGAAGACAACATTATGCTTACTAGGGAACCTAATTTGGTAGAGCTAAGGCTTCCACTTTTTCCCTTAATCCGAGTAGTGATCCTAGTTCAGATGGCTTTACTGATCTTTTATTTCAAGAATATTGGAACATAATTCAGAGTGAAATTATTGAAATGATTTCAATATTCTCCAGAAATGGTATTATTCCTAAGGGGCTAAATTCCTAGTTTCTTATTCTATTTCTAAAATCTAATGTCGATGACACCCTTAATTATTTTCAACCTGTTGCATTAGGAAATTATATTTATAAAACATTGAGAAAAATCCCTTCCACCCGTCTTTCAAATATCAACACCAAGGTGATGTATCCTAACCAATATGGATTTGTTCATGGTAGAATAATTCAAGACTATCTTCTAACTAATTTTGAATGTGTAAAACTTTTTATGAAGACTAGGAAGGAAGGAATCATTGATCTTAATCTTGATGACAGTAAGGATTTTGATTCTATTAATTGGGATTTTATGATAGGGGTCCTCCAAAGTTTCGGCTTTGGTGGTCTCTTCATTGTTATGATCTTGGTTCTATTTAATTCTATCAAGATATCTATTCTTATTAATTGCAGTCCAAAATGATTCTTTTATTTATCATGTGGAATCAGACATGGATAACATATTTTTGTTATACTTTTTAGAATTAATGAGGATTATTTAAGTGTATGTCTTCTTGATATGGTGGATCATGGAAGTCTCAAGACCATATCAGTAGGGAGGGTATTAAAGGCACCTATTCATTTATCATATATGGATGATTTAATTCTTTTTATTTAGAGAGGAATGAAAAACATTTAAGAGGTAAAATAATTATTGATATTTATGGATCCCTCTCTAATTATCACATAATCTAGAAAAAATATAGAATTTTCTTCAGCCATAATTTTAACAGCCAAAGGAAAATGGACTTCAGGCGCAAGTTAGGGATTTGTGAGGGCAGTCTTCCTTTCACTTATTTGGGTGTCCCACTATTTTTGGGTAGGCCTAAAGCTAACTACTTTATGTATATATTTTATGGTGTGAAAGCTCATTTATGTTCATGTAAGGGAATGTCTATCTCTCTTGCTAGGAGAATCTCGCTTATCAAAGGGGTTTTCATTCCTAAACTGGTTTACTATTTTATGGTCTATAAATGGCCTACTTCATTAATTAAGAGTTTGAATCGATGTTTCTGGAAATTTATTTTGATTGGAAGTATTTTTGAAAGGAATACTTTCATTTTCAAATGTAAAACATGTTGTAAGTCATTATAGGAGCAGACCTAGGTATAAAAAATATCATTCTCTTCAATGATGCTCTCCAGTGTCAATTTCTTTAGAGGATTTTGACTATGTATTCTCAAGGATTATTAAAGAAAATTTCCACCAATAGAAACAACTCTAGAAAAAACCATTATATTTTATCCTCAATTTGGACTTTCATGAAAATAATTTACTTAGAAATTATGAACAATAGTCACTGGCTTGCTTCCATTAACTCAAACCTCAAATTATTAAAGGAAAACTAGATTGGAATTCCCTTTTCTAATCACTCTCACTCTAGATTTTATGAACTGAATGTCACCATCAATGAAAAGATATAAAATCCCCTAGATCAACTATCATTAATGGACAGGGAGGCCATTTATTCCTACCAATTTATGCTAAAAGCTGATACTCTGGTTTGGATTCCTTCTTGGCATGGGATCCTTACCTATAGACAGTATCACAATTTCTTTATTAGAGGACCAACTAACATGGATAGATATCTAAATCCTTTTATTAAATCATGAATTATCCCATCTCATTTTATTCTTATATGGAGGATTTCTTACCAAAAAATACCCACGAATACTAACCTTATGAAATACATATTTTTTTTATTCTATGTATAATGTGTGTAGGGATGGGGACGAATCTATTGACCATGTTTTCATTAATGAAACCTATGATAGAGTGATTTGGGGCATTATTTAAAGCATTCTTGAAGCTGAAGCCTTCACTGCTGCCAATGTTTATGAGATCCTTGACCACAGTATAGTGCCGAATGGTTTCTCTCAACTTTACAATCTGTTTGATGCAGTAGCACTGAAGATTTTTACCTGATCTGGTGGAACTATAATGCTGCCCGAAATTAGAGACATTTGATTGACATACATAATGTTATGCGTAGAATTATTACAGTAGTTCGGGTGGCCGCTCTTATGAATATTGGGCTTGATGGAAGTTCCATAAAGGATATTTTTGTTCTTAACAGGTTGGGAGTTAAAGGAAATTTCAAAATATATAAATTTCATGTTCCTATGATTTGGAAGCCACCGATTGTTAATTGGATCAAGGCCAATACAGATGGTGCATCAAAGGGTAATCCTTGCCCCTCAGGTTGTGGGGGGTATTTTCAAGGACTTCAAAGGTGGTTCTATATCTTGCTTTTACAAAGATTATAGGGTGGATACCACCTATGAAGATGAGATGTAGGGGGTCATTATAGAAATTAAAATTTATATATTTAATAATTGGAAGAATCTATGGTTGGATCTGGACTCATCCTTTATTATTCATGTGATAAAACTTCAATCTTCTTCCCCTTCATTGAGGCTTGATATAGCTTGGATGGAATGCATGGAGTATTGTAGGAAGGTCAACTTTTTGATGTCACACATCTTAAGGGAGGGTAATTACATTGCTGATTTACTTGATAATATGGTAGCTAGCTCTAGGCAATGCAACTGGTACTTGGACATGCCAGAGTTGATTGATATTAGGTTGTTTTTTTTGATATTTGTAAAACTCCCTCTTTTTGTTTTCTTTAATTTTGGACCCTAGAGTTTTCTTTAGGAAAGACTCTTATTATTATTAATACTAACATGAATATGATATATATATGGTTTTATTTAGGGTATACTTGTGTGGAGATACATGTGGTTAATGAGGATCATTCTAGAACCCTTTGTAGCTTGAGTAGTAATGAATTTTTTTAGATAATAATCTTTGTTTATAATTATAAATTTTGAATTTATAATTACTATTAATAATATATATCCCAAAATTGGTATGAATAATCCCTTCCATGATCCCTCCATGTATTAATGATGAGAATTAGAGTTCCACTCTAAGTTATCCTTCAATAGGTCAATGGTTGATGACTATAATTAAGAGTTTTCAATTCTAAAATGAAAAGAATTACCCACAAAAGAGAATAACAAAAGAATGTACAATAGAATTCAAACCCCAAACCATTAATAATGAAAAAATTCTATCCAAAATCATCAATTTTATAAAAGAGTTAATTTCATAAAACATCATGAAATATGAGAAAAATAAAATTTAAACAAAAACTGATGAAGCCCCTAAGTATAATATCCCAAAATTAACCCAATACACCTTAGTGGTATAAAAAATTTGTCTCTTAATACCAAATTTTGATAAAAAACCATAATACTGAACTAATTCCTCCAATATCCTCCACCAATATAGTCCTATAACCCTATATTAAAAAAATTGTGTGAGTATATCTAGAAACACAGTAGGTTATACCTAATGGCGAATAACCAAGTCAAATCACGAATACATGGAAATCGATGATGTAAAACCATAATACATAGTAAAAAACTCACCAAAAAATTCCCCCTAGGGCTAACCAAGGTCGAAATTTAGTTATTATACTATCTCATTATTAAATATTTATAAAATATTTACCACTACTCTAGTTTGTTCCAAGATTCCACATGTTATAGTTTATTGGAGCATTCCAATCCAAAGTTCACCATAACCATCACTCCCCAAATAAAAAGGTTTTAATACTATACCACACATCATCTAAAATATTAAATTTCTCCTATGAAACTACCTCCCACCTACTAGTACCTGTATCTCAATTTCTAGCATCCTGTCTATAACCTACTACAATAAACACTCCACATCCACACCCATATCTAGAACTAATCCTCAACATATGTAATCCATATACAATATAATATAATCAATGGGGTTAGATAGGGAATATAAAGTTGGCTATCTAGTTATACCATCTAGTAACTATATATTCAGTCACACCCAAAAATATCACCCTTATGTGGTGGTTTCATAGTAAATTGTATCCCTATCATTGAAATAAAAACAAAATAAAATAAGAAGAAAATTACATAGTACCAATACCTTGATCAAACTAAAATAATAAACCATCATTGTACCATCAATTTCACCACCATAAATTAACTCATAACTTACATATGGTTGATGCACTTATTTTGGAAAATTCTCAAGTTGACATGAAAATCAATATAGTCTAATTTATATTTTTTTCTGGTCCATATCATCATAATGAAGTCTCCATATCATTGCCAATATAATTCCACTTTCCATATCAATATGTATAAATATTAATCATGAGAAAACCTAATCATAATTATAATAAGTCCATATTGTCATGACGATGCATGTTTCGAAGTATAAAACTCTCCAAGAAAATATGATTTAGTTAACCAAGATGGTCAACAATACATCAAACTAGTGTAATTAAAATTTCAAATTTCCTATCATTGGTACATATAAGATCATTTCATAACCACCCACATGTAATAGAACCACATTCCATGTACACTGCTCTCCTATAATGTAAAATAAGAAAAATGAGACTCATAAAATTCAATACCTCTTTGTGACATGAAATCCAATCCAAAGTACACCTACTATCATTTCAGATGAAAATATCACACCATTAATATGAAAAAGTAAAAATCATCACCATAAAAAATACATAATATTAATATGATACGCATTTAAGTTTCATTGAATCAACTACTATATCAAATTAACCCATACATACTAAATATTTACAACAACCATTTCCCAACTCATAATACTCATTATAAGTTTTCCACTGATCTCCATCATGAATAAAAACATGAAATCATTATATTATTATGATTTACTAATAAGTAAAATTCATTACAGTTATTATCATGATATTGGATCCCACCAAAAGTTCCTCATGTATTGTAAATTTTATAGTTTTTTTCTGACCGTATACTCTCATATCCATGTTAAAATTATTCTGTTATAATTTTTTCTATCTTAGGACCTCTAAATGATTCAAATAAATAATGTTTTAGACACTAATTGAGAATAAAACAAAATGGTTCCATAATAAATTTACTAATCTAAGTCACCATCAATTTTGGTGTCTATTTTTTTAAAATATTCAAAAACTTCCATTTAAATGATCATATTTGATGTCAAAAACCATATAATTACAATATATATAGAAAAAAAGTAAAATTAACTATTCATCTAACCCTAAAAATTTATTATCCAACTTCTCATATATAAGGTCCTAGATCCACGTGGATCGACCCTTTTCGTGTTTTCGAAGACCGAGGTTCTCAGAGGAGGCTTAGAGGAAGTATGGAGAAGTTCATATGCTAAGAGCTGGAAGTAGAGAGATTTCACACGGTATAAAGTTACATGATGTGAATGTGGGTTTCATGATGTGTAATAAACCGAGGATTTAAAAATAAAAAGGTGACAAGTTTTTTGGAAGAAACTGAACCCTGAGGAGTAAATTATGTGAATGGGGATTACACATCATGTAAATCCCTGATGCTGTATGTTTTAAATATTTTCAACCACCTGGGTTTGTCAAACCCTATGATAGAAGCAACTATCCCTCTTGTTCTAGGAGACCCAATAACCCCATCTTATACATTTTTGGGATTCCTTTGTCAAGGATTGATATCTAGCTTCCCTCCTTCGATCCAATGTAAGTTTTACCTCTGTTCTTGCAGTTTCTTTGATATGTTTCCTCCCATTTCTATTTTCCATGTGATGATGCTTGATCTCCATGTTTCTAAGGGAGTTTTTATGGTTTTTTGTTGGCATGATTGTGGTGTGGCATCCCTGAGTGGATGTAGTTCTTACAGGAGAGGCGATCGAGATCCATTGTGTTGGTCCATTCTCGTGCAAAGAACATTGAAAACCTTTTTGAGGTAGGAGATTCATTGCTTATTTATTTATTTATATACAATGATAGATCTATCATGATTTAGACCATTAGATCACAATGAGATTAAACTAACAATTAATTGAAACAGATTAAATAATTGGTATTGATCACATGGCGATGTTGTTTTTACCATGATAATAGGCTACCTCTTGATTTTCTAGATATTGTAGTATCTATGTTGTGCTTGTTATGCTTGGTTTAGCATGTGGAATTGGTAAAGAACATAAATCTAGGATTAATTGTTAATTAATTGTCTAAAATATTATAGAGGCATGTAAATTAATTTGATATTCCATGTGTTAATGGAATTGAATAAATAAGTGAATCATTTTGATACTTGTTGATAAAGGAATTAAAGGAATGATAAATTAAATATTTAATTAATTTGTTATAGCTTGTGATAGCTTTCTGGTTAGGTTTCCATAGCTGGAACTTGTAAATAATGAATTTTATAATTTAAGAAGGAATAAGAGCTGGTTGTGTGATAAAAGATAATTCCTTTGTAGGGTCTGAGTTGCCTACTTGCTTGCAAAGGCCAAGTGTCTTGTTCTTTGGAGCTGTGAGAGCTCATTGTGTGTGAAGGCTAGATGGCTTGCTTTAGGGATAATATCCTAGTTACTATGTTTGTTTCCCACTGCCTATGATGTGATGTGAGCTTGGTATAGTTGATCCTGGAGGTATGTTGTGGTATATTGGACGAGGAGGCCCAGATGTGATGTGATCCTGGGATGGATGATCCTGGAGGGCTATTGTGGTATATGGATCGGGGAGGCATAGATGTGATGTGAGCCTTGGATGGCTGAGCCTGGAGGGATGTTGTGGTATATGGGGCGGGGAGGCCCAGTTGTTGTTGTAGTAGTTTATGCTTGTGATGGAGGGATGCATCAATATATACATGTGGGTGTCAGGGAGGAAACTAAGGATGATAGAATGGGTTGAAGTTGGGCTTAACTATTGATATGAAAGATGGATGCTTGTTTGAATCTATTGTTTGGATGACAACCAGGTTGTTTGTTTATCTAATTTCCTTTACCCACTGCTTGAGGTAGATGGATTTTCTTAGTTTTATACCTTTTTTGGTAGCTTAGGATGTTTTCCAAGAGTACCTGGTAATATGGAAAGTAGTGTTGTTAATAAGTGAATAAATATTTAACCCATGGGGTTGGATCTTGATGAGATAAAATTCTAATGTTATAATTTTGAGAAGCCATGGACTCAGTTTTCTTATCCCTAGAGGGCATGAAACTTTGTTTTAATGGTAATTAAATGTAATGTGGAAAATGTTAATGGTTAATTAATGGTTAAATAATTAATTAACGTAAAGTGAAATAGATAAAAAGGGATAAAATAATTTAACGTAGCTCTTTAAATGGTTGTGTGTATATAGGATATTTGGTCTTAGCAGTGGAAACTGGGAGTTTGAGAGATGTTAGATGCAATTGAGTTTGAGACTAGGTTATTCCTATAGTGTGTATGTGAGCTATATTATATCATGTACATTTTGTGTTTTTTATATTCCACTCCGCCCTATCGGTTAGGGAAACTGATACCCTGGGGATTTTGAGCTTGGGTGGGGGGGTGTTTTCTCTAACATCCCAGTGGAAGGATAGATGGATGAATACCCCCTTTGGCCCTGTTATATTCTCTTGATAGTTACTTGTGCTGGCAAGCACAATGGATAGTTTTCCCCAAATTTGTGTGTAGAGGGATATCATGGCATGTGGTTATTTCACACACATGTATCTTGGATATAGTTTCCTAAGGTATGCTATAGGCATGATGTGTATAGGCTATGATGGCTTGAGGATCCTTACTCGGTGTATGGGCCGTGATGGATTGAGGTATAATACTCGATATATGATACACATTATATGAAATGTGTTAGATCCTAGAAACTACATGGTTTCTTTTGGTTATGTGGACATGGTGGTGCATTGCACAAGGTGCATGTTGTGGTGCTTCACCCAGGTGTCTGCAGGCTAGACTTTTTGGAGATAGATTCTCAGGACGTGCGACATTTGGGCAAAGAAAAAAACTAGTGGGGAATTGGTAGTAGGGTATCCTTGATATTACTTGTTATATTATATACTCTTGTATGTGATACTTGGTGAGAGTAGCTTTAGTGAGGCTGAGAACTTAGTATACCTATTTAAGTGATGAGTTAGTTTCACTTGTTGTTCACTATTCTTTAGCATGCTTTCTTTATCTTTTTCATGAGAGGATACAGGGAGTAACCTAATGAGTATACTGTTATACTCACCCTACATATATATAAATTGTTTTTAGGTCAGTTGGAGCAGGTTTTAGATTTGGTTGGTTACTACTAACTTGGGGTTTAACAGAAGTTTTTTGGGCTTCATTGTCACTACCATCCTTAATTTTTTTGGAACTTACAGTTTTCTTTATAGTTGTAGTAGTTCTTTAATTTCATTACATATGTGCACTTTTTATTTTATTTTATATTGTATTCTAAGTAGTATTTGTTTGGTGTCTATATTATCTCTCTCTTTCGCATGTGTTCTTTTAGAGGATAATGACTCCCATCTGCGTGTTTACTATACCCTCAGTGCTATTCTCCAACCCAAGGCATACTGGAAGAGGGAATCATGTGTCAATATATATCTTCTCCCATTGCTATACTAGAAGGGGTATACTTTGTGGGTAGGTGGTCGTGACATAGTGGTATCAGATATCTGGTAGATATGATGAAGTTTGGAGTTAGGTACAGATGATGTTTGATAGGATGGTAAAGAAATGATGTAAGCTAAGTTTAGAAAGTGTTTTAAACATGATAAACTATCTTAGACATAGGTATTTAGGGCCCCTTGTTATCTGATTCATGAACCTTTTAGCTTACAGTGGCTACTAAATAAGGTGATACTGGTTTCAGGGTGAAGAACTAGGAAAGGATCATGCATCATTCTTATTTACTCCTATGTTTGAATGGGTAGACCTTGTGATAGGTTAACCTAAAATGAATAAAAGGAAACAATTAATTAATGTTAAAGTCTTCCATATTCCAGGTTAAGAGCTCCAACTATTTTTTCTTTTGTAGGCATGGTTCCAGGTCGACATCCTCATCAGATTTGTGAAAAAAATGTTCAACAGGTTGTGCCAGCCGATCGTAGCAGGGTAGAGGTTAACAATGATGAAAATTAGAGTAGGAAACTCATATAGTTTCAGTGCCAGAGTCTGCAGAGGTATGAGGGATCTGTTTTAGATGCAGTCATGGAAGACTGGTTGGAGGAGGTTGAGATAGCCTTTAGTTCAATCTGTTCTTGGAAGGAGCACTCGGTATTGTTGGTTGTGATGATGTTGCATGGGGGCAGTAAGGCAGTGGTGGTTCTTATTCCTTAGAGACTGTGAGGATTCGACAGTCTCGTGGGAGGAGTTATGAGACTAGTTCAGAGACAAGTTTCTTTTTTTGACCATAAATATGGCCAGTCACTAGGAGCTTCTTACCCTTCAGAAGGGAAGCTACAGTGTGCAAGAGTTTATGATCTATTTCAGGAACCTTCTCCAATATGTTTCAGACCTATTTCTAGACGAGGATGCTAGGGTGGGGAATTTCGAGGAGGGTTTGTGTCCATAGATCCAGTTCTGGGCCACCATGTTTATCCTAAAGATGTATCTTGAGGTGATGGAGATACAAGAGGTCATCAAGGGAATGTTATTCAGAATCATATCATCATGAGAGGGGAGTCATCAGGATTCCTCATAAAGTAGAGTTGTGGTATTAAGTTCCCAATTGTCAAGGAATAAGAGTTTCCGATCAGCTTGTGGTAGGTCCCAACCTTCAATGTCTCATTTATATGAGGGAAGCGGCTCTCAGGACTATTCCAATGGATAAAATGCCTGATTTTCTTATGGAGGCCGAGGTTATCAGTGATGAGATTGCCCGGACTTTATGAGCAATCAGTTTGCACCAGTTTTTCCACTTCAAGCTCCTCTGCTAAGATAGTTCCAGCTGTGGAAACAACAGCAGGTTGCTCCATTTTGGGATCACCAGAGAGCAGATGGGGTAGATAGAGTACAACTTTGAGATTCTCCCCATCCATAGAGAGTAAATCATGACCTTAGAGGTGGTTGAAAACATGGCCAGAGAGGTCATGGATTAGGTCATGGTTAGCTTCATGATTTAGCATTTCTAGTACCAAGAGATCTAGAAATCATTCAAGGTACCCTTTACTTGTTTTTGACTTGGGTGCATGCCTTTTTTTATCTAAGAGTGAAACAATCCTTCATATCACCTTCCCCTTTCCATGATTTGGAACTTGAGGTAGAGAGACTTCCAGTGCCCTTAGCGTTGACTATGCTAGTTGGAGGTTGAGCTGACCTGTTTGATGTATGTAGATACCTTAAGCTAGTGATCAGGTAACACCTCTCTTGGGGAGATTTCCTATGTTTACAGATATAACCATATGAAATCATCCTTGACATGAATTGGTTATATCTGGTGTAAGATATTGTGGATTAATTTAGGAGGTAGGTTGTGTTCTTCGATGATGATGGAGAGCCGATAGTATTTGTTGGTGAGTGAGACCCTCATATGGGTCAAAGGCATGTTCCGTAATTTTTATCCTTGATGGATGATTTGATGTTGAGTTTTTCAGAGGTTCAGTAATTAACATTTCCCAGGGTCATAAAAGAGTAACCTGATGTCTTTCCAGAGGAGGTTGTAGCATTACCCCCTCGACGAGAGATCGAGTTTGGGATCAAACTATAGCTAGGTTTATATCCTATCTCGATGTATTTGTATAGGATAAAACCTTATGAGTTGTGAGATCTACTTATATATCTTAATGGTCTATTTCAGTGTGGTTTTTTTCCCACCAAGTGTGTCACCATGGGGTACACCAGTTTTGTTTGTGAAGAAGGATGATGACAGTTTGTAGTTGTGTATAAATTATTGTTGATTGAACCAAGTAGGAATGAAGAACACATATAATATTACACGAATTGATGATTTATTCGATCAACTAAAGGGTGAAATTTGGTTCTCTAAGATTTATTTACTACCAATATATCATCAGATGTGTGTAAAGGATGAGGATATCCTGAAGACTGCTTTCTGTTATCATCATGGGCATTACAAGTTTATTGTGATGCCGTTCGATGTAACAAATGATTCAGTTGTGTTCATGGGGTTAATGAACACTGTGTTCCATGAGTTCTTGGATAAGTTCATGGTGGTTTTCATTAATGACATCCTTGTATACTTCGTGTCTGAGGAGGAGCATGAAGAGCATCTGCATACCATTTTAGGAATTCTTTTTCATGAGAAGTTGTTTGGGAAGTGTGAGTTTTGGTCTTGAGAAATCCATTTATTAGGTCATGTTATATTTCAATAGGGAGTATCTGTGGATTCATCAAAGATAGAATCAATTGTGTCTTGGTCACCCCCCCAATATAGTGTAAGAGGTATGAAGTTTATTTGGTCTTACAGGATATTAAATGAGGTTCGTAGATGATTTATCTTGGTTTGGGACTCCTATGATAGCATTGAACAAAAATTATCAGGAATTTTTTTGTACTGATCAGTGTCAAACATATTTTAAGTATCTAAATGAGAAGTTGTTCATGGATCTAGTTTATAATCTTCCAACAGAAGGAGTTCAGTTTGAGGTTTTCTATGACACTTAGTGTCTTGGGTTGGGATTTGTTTTGATATATAAAATATCATTTGTTTCTTATGGGTCTCAAAATTTACACCCCCATGAGAATAACTATGCCACCCATGATCTCGAGTTAGAGGCAGTGGTGTTTTACCTGAAGTTGTGGCGACATTACCTCATCGATGATCATTTTTTGGTCTTCACCGATCATAAGAGCCTGAGGTATGTTTTCTCCCAATGTGACTTGAAATTATTTCAGTGTTAGTGGATGGAATTATTATAGGATTATGACTTTGAGATTTCTTATACACCCATAAATGGAAATTTCATGGCTGATGAGCTGAGCAGGAAGTCGTGTAGTGATGCGGTGCGTGAATCTGGTTATTCCTGAAGAGTTATGGAAGAACTTCCTGCATTGTATCTAGATATGAGAGAAGTTAGGGGAAGAGGTTATATTTTTTAGATGATGGCGCAGTCATCTATGGTGAAACAGTTGGAAGAGTCCCAGTTGGGGGATCTTGAGGTGGAGGTCTGGAGAGACCGAGTTGTTTGTAGAGAGGCCCTTGATGGTTGGTTTGAGGATGAACAACACTGAGTGTTATTTCAGGGAAGGTTTTTCATTCCTTTGGAGATGCATGAGATGGTTCTCAGATGGTTCCATAGTTCACCTTTGGTGGTACATCCTGAGGTGAAAAATATGTAACGAGCTTTGAGAGGTTTGTCTTGATGGCCTGGGTTAAAGCATACAATTGTAGAGTTTGTGTCTAGATGTTTGGTCTGCCAGAAGGTGAAGGCCGAGCACCGTGTTCCCGGTGGTTTGGTCCAGCCATTATATGTTCCTTAGTGGAAGTGGGAGGAAATATTGATGGAATTTGTTACTATTTTAACGTGAGCTCAGGGTTTCTATGATTCTATATGGTTGGTAGTGGATCTTTTGACAAAATCAACCCACTTTATAGTGATCAAAGAGATGAGATCAATGAAGGTTTTTTTGAGGTAGTATCTAGAGGAGGTGGTGAGACTCCACAGAGTCCCAAGGACAATAATTTCTGATCGAGATCCTTTTTTAACCTCTAGGGTGTGTAGAGGTCTCCAACATGCTTTTGGTTCTCAACTATTCCTTAACACTACTTTTCGTCCATAGATGGACAATCAAATAGAGAGGACCATCTAGAATCTTGAATAAATGTTGTTCTCTTATGTCATGGATTTTGGAGGTTCATGGATGAGGCACCTAACCTTGGTAGAGTTCTCTTACAACAATATTTTTTACTCCACCATCAGTATGGATATGTTTGAAGACTTGTATGTTTAACCTTTCTATTCTCCATTGTGTTGGAATGGGGTCAGAGAGTTAGTAATTCTTGAGCCAGAATTGGTACAGAATATTATAAAGATGGTTCAAGTGATTCATTAGAGGATGAAAATAGTGTAGGATCTTCAGAAATTCCATTCCAATCATAGGATGGGACCTTTAGAGTTTGATGTGGGGGATCATGTGTTCCTGAAGGTGACTCTCCATCATGGGCAATGAAGGTTGGGTCATGGGAGTAAGATTTCTCCCCAGTTTGTTGGGCCTTTCAAGGTGTTATCTCATGTTGGATCCATGACATATTAGATAGCCATTTCTTCATATATGGTCTACATAAATGATGTTTTTCACATGTCATAGCTCCATTTTTATCTTCATGATGACTCTCACATCATCGATTGGGGTGAGATTGATGTTGAAGATGATGCAACCATTGAGGGGTGGCCTATAGAGATCCAGGATTGCAAGAAGAAGGTGTTTCATGGGTGTGTTATCCCCTTGGTTTGTTTCTTATTGTGACATGGTGGCATGGATGAGAGTACCTGGGAACATGAATCATAGATACACACTCAGTACCCAGAGTTGTTCGATGTTTATCTCTTCTCTTGTAACATTGTTCTTTTTATGGTTGTACACCTTTTTTTGGTTTATGAGATGGATTTATCTTGTTACTTTTTTATATCACTCTCTTTGAGATTTATCTACCCCAAAAGAGTCGTTAGGAGATAATTGTGGTTTTTGTATGGTTTCAAACTATTCCCTTGGTGAGGTAGTTGAGCTCCTATGGTGGAAAGAGACTTGAGAGGTATCTCACAGGGTGGCTATTTGAATGAACCTTTTTATTTCCTCTCTAGGTTAGTTTTGGATTATTGAGGATGATAATGTTTTGAGAGTAATCTAATGTAAGGGCCAAGATCCACGTGGATCGACCCTCTGTGCGTTTTTGAAGACCAAGGTTCTCATAGGAGGCTCTAAGTAAGTATGGAGGAGTTCAACTTCTAAGAGATGGAAGCAGGGAGATTTCACACTGTGTAAAGTTACACTACATGAAAGTGGGTTTCATAACATGTAATGAATCTGAGTTTTAAAAATAAAAAGGAAATTCATTTTTTAGTGGAAAATGAACCCCAAGGATTACACGATATGAAAGGGGATTACATGTTGTGTAAATCCCTGATGCTGTATGTTTTAAACTTTTTCAGCTGCTCGGGTTTATCAAACACTACGACTATAGTGGATCTCCTTCTCATTCAAGTAGACCTAACAACCCCCTCTTAGATGTTTTGTGGATTCCTTTGTCAAGAATCAATCTCTAGCTTCCCTTCTTTGATATTTTTTTGATCTAAGGTAAGTTCTACCTACGTACTTGCAGTTTCTTTGATTATTTTCCTCCCATTCCTCTTTTCCATGTGATGATGTCTGATATCCCTATTTCTAAGGGAGTTTTCTTGGTTTTTTTGTTGGCACAGTTGTGGTATGGTGTCCCTGGGTGGATGCAGTTGTTGTAGGAGGGGCGATTAGGATCTTCAGCATTGGTACATTCTCATACGAAGAAATTTGAAACCCTTTTTTAGGTAGGGGGTTCATTTCTCCTCTATTTATTTACATGTAATAATAGATATAACATGATTTATCCCCTTATATCGAAATGAAATTAACCTAATAATTACTTGAACCAGATTAAAGAATTGGTATTGATCGCATGGTGATGTTTTTGTTTGTACCATGATAACAGGACGCCTCTTGATTTTATAGATAGTGTGGTATCTATGTTGTGCTTGTTATGCTTGGGTTATCACATGGAATTGGTAAAGAATGTAAATTCATAATTAATTATTAATTAATTACTAAAAGATTAAAGAGTCATGTAAATTAATTTTATCTTCCATGTATTAATGGAATTGAATAAATAAGTGAATCATATAGATTCTTATTGATAAAGGAATTAAAGGCATGCTAAATTAATTGTTTAATTAATTTTTAACAGCTTGTGGTAGCTTGCAAGTTAGGTTTCCCATAGTTGGAACCTGTAAATAATTAATCGGTTAATTCAAGATGGAATAAGAAATGATTTTGTGATAAAAGATAATGCCTTTTTAGGGCTTGAGTTTCCCGCTTTCCTGTAAAGGCCAAGTGCCTTGTACTTTGGATCCATGAGACCTTGTTGCGAGTGAAGGATGGATGCCTTGATTTAGATCTAAGAGCCCAATTTATATGCTTGTTTCCTTCTTCTTGTGATGTGATGTGAGTTTGGTATGGATGATCTTGGAGGGATGCTTTTGTATATGGGGCGGGGAGGCCCGGATGTGATGTGAGTCTAGGATGGCTAGGCTTGGAAGGATTTTGTTGTATATGGGGTGGGAGGCCTAGATATGACATGAGCCTGGGATGGATAAGCCTAGAGGACTATTGTAGTATATGGGTCGGGGAGGCCCGATTGTTGTGGTAGCAATTGATGCTTGTGATGGTAGGATATATTAGGATATGCATGTGGGTGTTGGGTAGGACATAGAGTATGATAGAATGGGTTGAATTTGGGTTTACCCATTGATATAAAATCTGGATTCTTGTTTGAATCTATTGTTTGGTTGAATTCCAGGTATTTTTTTATTTGCTTTCCTCCCCCCACTGCTTGAGACAGATGGATGTGCTTGGTTGTATACCTTTTTTGGTAGCTTAGGATATTTTCCTAGAGTACCTGGTAATATGAAAATTATTTATGTCAATAAATGATTAAATTTTTAACCCATGGGGTTAGAGCTCACTGGGATGCAATGCTAAAGTTATAATTATGAGAATCCATGGACTCAGTTTTCTTATGCCTGGAGGGCATGGAACTTTGTTGTAATGGTAGTGAAATATAATATAGAAAATTTTAATAGTTAATTAATGGTTAAATAATTAATTAACATAAATTGAAAATGATAAAAAGGGATAAAATAATTTAATTTAGCTCTTTAAATGGTTGTGTTCTTATAGTATATCTAGTATTAGCAGCGGAAGCCAGAAGTCCGAGAGACGTTAGATACAGTTGAGTATGACACTAGGTGACACCCATAGTGTGGATGTGAGCTATATTATATCATATATATTTTATGTTTTTTTATATGATACACTACCCTATTGGTTAGGTAAACTGACACCCTAGGAATTATGAGCCATGGGGGTGTTTTCCCTAACATCTTGGTGAGAGGATGGATGACTGACCACCCCCTTTGGTTCCTCTCTATTCTCTTGGTAGTTACTTGTGTTGGTATAAACGATGGTTAGTTTTCTTCATATATATGTGTAAAGGGATCTAATGTCTTGTGGTTATTTTACACACATGTATTCTAGATATAGTTTCCTAAGGACTATATAGGTATAATGTGTATAGGATATGATGGCTTGAGGATTCTTACGCAGTGTATGGGTTGTGATGGCTTGATGTATAATACCCTATGTATGATACATATTATAAAGGATGTGGTGGCTCCTAGAAACTACTTATTTACTTTTGGTTATGTGGACATGGTGGTGTTTTGTATGATGTTCATGTTGTGGTGCTTTTCCCAGGTGTCTGCGGGCTAGCCTTTTTGGAGAGAGATGTTCAGGATGTGTGACGTTAGGGAAAATCAAAAAACCAGTGGGGAAGTGGTAGAGGGTTACCCTTGATATTATTTTTTTATATTATACACTCTTATATGCAATACTTTGTGAGAGTAACCATGGTGAGGTTGAGAACTTAGTATACTTGTTTAGGCAATGAGTTAGTTTCACTCGTTGTTAACTGTGCTTTAGCATGATATGTTTATCTTTTTCATTAAAGGATACTATTGAGTATACTGTTATACTCCCCCTACATATATATAAACTGTTTTTTAGGTCAGTTAGAGTGGATTGGAGATCAGTTTGGTTACTGCTAGCTTGGGGTTTAACATGATCTTTTTAGGCTTCATGGTCACTACAATCCTTTTATTTTGGTACTTGTAATTTTTCTTCCAATTGTAATAGTTATTTCATGTCATTACATATGTTCACTTTGAATTTTCTTTTATATTGTAGTCTAAGGAGGAGTTGGTTGGTGTCTGTATTATCTCTCTCTTTTTCATGTGTTCTCTTAGAGGTTAATGCCTCCCATCTGCGTGTTTATTATACCCTTAGTGCTAGTTGCCAACTCGGGGCCTACTAGAGGAGGGACTCTGGTGTCACTATCTCTCTTATCACATTTCTTTCCTAGGAGGGGTAAAATTTGTAGGGAGGGGGTCGTGACATCATGAATTTTTAATTTGTAATTGAAAGAAGAACATATGGAAGTGAGAAAGACAACCACATGGTGTTTGTAACCTAAAAGGTGTGTGTGTGTGGGGGGGGGGATCACCCATGTACACTTCTGGTCAGTTTAATTTGTCCTAAATCAAATGTGTGTTCACCCGGGCATAGGTTTAATTCATTTTAATTTTTTATAGTGTATGTTTGGGTCCATTTCTCCAGTCTTTGTCCTATGATGACTATGTCCTTGTTCACTACATTTTGGATCATGAAGGGCCAACCATTCACCCGCAAACCAAAGCTAAACAACAAGGATCTACTTAAACACCCATCAGGAAGATAACTTGGTCAAAACTGACTAATAAATATTTAGGATTCTATCTTCAGGTCATGCTTAGGGGTTCCCCTTTATACAGGGAATCACCACCACACAATTTTTCCTATATGTTCCCTATATAATTGATCCCTAGCACTATCTACCACTCAACACTATCAAAACCACTACTATCCTCTACATAATTTCTCCCTCAATATTTTCTAGTGAATTTACATCACAAATGCTAACCATATTTCTAAGTTAAAACCTTGAACAACTATAAGAAACATAGGTACCACCCACATTCCTTTATTAGACCCCCTTGCTTATGTGGCTCGTTCTAATCCATATACATTATCAAATGTCTTATGTTCAATTTATTTCCCCCTTTCCTTGGTTTTTAATTAATAAATTAAATTCATTCCAAGGGGGAAGTGTTTATTGTGATAGAGAGTGTAGTAGACTATGATGGACATAATCGTGAGGGGAAGGAGGCCATAACCCATTGATTGCAGTGGTTTCCTGTGAGCAACAAATGGTCATGAAATCTTCCAAATATTTATAATAGAAATAAAATAATTATTTTTTATCATTTCTTAATATTACTAAATTATAAATATTATTATAATAATATAATTAAATAGTATATTCTGGTTAAACCATGATAATTAAAAAGGGTTAGATGAGATTGACCAGTAATGCCTTGAAATTCCTACCTCAAGGGGCTACAATCACTCCTCATATTCCTTTATAATTATCTTAGTTTCTCTCCTTGATTATTATGCTAATACATGACTAATGATCAAAACAAGTAACTTAATAAAAATCAGGATAGGGAAAAACCCTAAGACCGCTCTATAATTACATCACCATTAAATTAAACCCCACACCTCGAGACAAACCACACTGAAAAAATTTCAATATGTGGTTTTTTGAGGATTTATTTACACTTTTTACAAAAATTAAATAATTACACATCACTATTTAAATAATAAAATTGTATAATTTAATTAAAATATATAAAAATGAACAACATTTGAATTATAAAAAACTCTCACCCTAGTGTAATAACCACATCCTAAACTCAATAGAAGTTACAAAATTTCCAAATTTTTTTTGCTTTGTTATAATGACTAAACTACACCTAAAGTGTGGAATAACCAATATTCTTTAAAAATTTCACAAAAAACAAAGATTAAAATTTTTAGGATTATATAATAAATTAAACTTAAAAATTTAGTCCTCAAATATACATAATACCAGCTATAAAAACTCAAAACCCCAGACACATAAACACCTACAGAACTTAACACACAAGCTTCAATAAAATATGAACAAAAATTTCATGATATAATTACAATATGGAAAAAAAGAAATGAAAAAAATAATACACGACCTCACTTTCATTTAATTTTTCATAAAAACCACCCTAATAAAAAATTACATCAAGATAAACATGGAAAATACATAAAACAAATCAAGGTACTACAACCTCACTTGGGATTGTCATTATTAGGTGCTCTCTTCTACACCTCCATGCTTCCATCACACTTGAACCAAAGGAATTTTCTTCCCCTATTGAATTAGTTCTTTAATCTCCCAAATATATATGGTTCACTCATTTAATGTGATATCCCCCTATAAATAAATTTATTCCCATTATACTCATTGTGAAGGGATTGGTAGATTTCTTTGCAACTGACACACCAAATATTTTGTGCACCTAATCCAACTAATATTATAAGGATAAGATATATGCCACCACTTCTACTTGATCTAATACATTTAAGGTTGCCACCAAACCTGAAAAAACATGCCTTATCTTGGAAAAACTCTACTTTTACCTAAGATTAACACATATAATGTGATCCAAAAGGACTATTAATAGAGCACCGAGTATATCTCAACTACAATAAATATTTACAATACTAATACTAATAGAATAATAATACATGATAACTTGTGGATAACATACCCAAGATGGTTCTAGAACTCAAACTTATATATGAGTAAAACATACACTAATTGAAATTCTAAAAGATCAAAATAGTGGGCCAGTATCATATTTATTTATTCACAAATCATCACTTAAAACCCAAATTATCTCTTATGTCTTCTATATCAAAGGTAATATATTTAAAATAATGTAAGAGATTTCAAAAATAATTAGAGTGAAACTAGAAAATAGAGATTAATAAGAAATTAGGTAGGATGAATCATTTTACCAATATTTATATTAGGTAAAGTTATTAAATTCTTAAATTCCATATGGTGATTATTAATAAATAATCCTTAACATTCACTTCAATTGTTGCATTAAAATATATTTACCATATTGAAATTAACTACTTATTTTATGGCTTATCACTCAAGCTAGAAATATTATATACCGTATTAGTAGAAGTAAGAATCTATTTATCATTTTATAAATCAATAATTTTACTTCCAAAAGTGATCATACAATATTTAAAAACTTTGTAGTACTACCAACCAAATGAGTAAAACTAATTTTGATCCACCTTCTTTAACTCAATTATTTTCACCATTTAGTTCTAAGGGAGCATGTTATACTCTCTCATTTCTAAGAGAAAATCTATACAGGGTGTTACCTTAAATTTTTTAATCATGTCAGATACCTCATTGGTGGAATCTTTTAACTATATTTCTATCAATCGATGAAGGATAATAGAGATAAGAAAATTCACTCTGGATAGCTATTTTACTACAACCATAATGAAAAGGCACGTCATAATTAATAGCAACTTTCATATACTCCTAAAATATTTTTTTTAAAACATTGTTATCCCCAAAAGTTTAAATACCATAAGGGGTTGGGAGTGAATTAGGGCATCATAGATTAAAAAAACTACACCTTCAGATCTTGTTTTGTTGTTATAATAAACAATCTCCTCCCCCTTTCTCATTGCAATGTATTATTAGAAATGAAATCATTCACAAGGCACACAAATTTTACTTGGTTCACCCACACTAGGATACATCCAAGTAGTATACATAGGAAATTCAAATATGTACCAAATCCACAAAAGTACACTAATATTACAATGTTTGGAGTGGAATCAATGTCACTCCTGGTTTACAATCAATCATAATTTGAATACTCAATGCTCTCTCAAATGAAGTGTGATCACACTCCTTTATAATATTCTTCTTTTGATAACTTGAATCAATATTTTTTATACCTTATTTGGTTCTTAATGAAGACTGAATTTCACTCACTTTATAAACAAATCTTTACCACCAGAATTCTGAGTACATCCTTAAAGGTTCGCATAACTTTGGCTTTCGCATAACATTTTCATGACTTATGCCCAACTATACCAACTTTCGTGTAACATTTATGATTTTTATAGAAGATTTAACTTTCACACAACTATTTAGTTCATTACAAAACTCTTAACCTTCACACAACATTTGGAGTGTTGTAGAACTCACTTGATCTTATTGACACAAGTCATTTTCTACATGAAACTAATGGTCGTGTTGTTGATTTGTGAAAGAAATAGCTTTACAAAAATCTTACATGATTCAAATCCTTGATATTATCTAAGGTATTGAGCTACTCAAATGAGTGATTTTTTCACCTATTTATAGATGTGGACGAACCTTCATGAAACTACCTTGAGTGCCTTCAACTATGCACAAAACTTTTCTTATTCACTAAAATTCAATTATTTGATTTATCCTTTAGTGTGAAACTCACTAACTTTGTACAACTACATATATATTTCATTTTCTCATAAGACTGTCCCTATATTTCTTAAATTCAGTTTTAATGATGTTTCATAACTTGAAATAAACACTAACCTTTTCATTATTTTTAGATAATGACCCAAAATCTCCTCTTGTATGAAACTTTGTGAAACACCTTACCTATTTTTTTGAAAGTTTTGAATTTACATGAAAATCTTTCCTTTGAAAAAAAACTTTTTTTATTCCTCTAAATTTTGGACAAAAAAATATGGAAAACACTAGGAAACAATTAAAACTTATACACACAATATTTTGTACCACTTCCAGTGCTTCCATACCTCTGTCTTGAAACTATGTCAACATACCAAGTCAACAATCATGTTGGAACTCCAAAAATGACCTTGTAAACCTTCTTTGTCAAAAAAATAATCAACCCAAAACACTACAAATTTACCTTGTGGGATTTTTCACAAAAATCTATCCCTTTAGGTTTATTGATAACTCTGCACCTTTTGATATTGCTTTAAAGCTTTTGTTTACAGTGTTTTGACAATATATTGGTGTCTTCCATCTTCTACCAAAATATTATTCTTGAGATTCTAGATAGCTATCAAATATTTATGCAATACACACTCTAATTTTAACACCCCTATATTCCATGATACACTTCTCTTTGAATAATACAATAGCGTGTGTTGTACGCAATCCGAGTTCTAACACACCACAAAAAGAAAACCAGCCGTTATGAATAGTAATACCCACTTTTTGAAATTTTATAAATTTTATCTTTCAAAATGGACTTCATTTTTGGATTCGGAATATTGAAATTATCCTAGGGTGAATTTTTGGTATTTTTCTGAAAACTTTAAATTTTTGATGAATAGTGAAAAACACTGAGTCATAGTTTAAAACCGAATTTTTATTTAAATAATTATTTATTTCATATAAATTTATTTTAGATCAAAATAGATACATAATACCTATATAAGTTTAATTTAATTTATCGAAGTCAGTTTATAATAATTTTAGATATATAAAAATTTTATTGAACTTTTTACCGTCTTTTACCTACCTCCTAGAAGTATTTGAAAATTTACATAAAACTAAATTTTACCGCTTCTATGAGTTGAATTTCAAAAATCCGATAGACACGGTTAATATGAAGGAGTAAAATGTGGTTCAATAAGATAAAAATAATTTTTGGCGAATAGTAACTTTTTACTTTTATTTACCACGATTAAAAGTAAATAGGGTAATTAAGGGTAAAAATGATATTATTATTACCCTAACACATGTCCTAATTCTATTACATAAGTATAATTCGACCAAAAAAGACCTTAGGAATAAAATATGAACCTCTTTGGTTCACTTGGATTAGATTAGGACATTTATTATTATTTAATTCAAAGAAGAGTTAAAAATGTTAAATTCAAAGTTTAATAACTAAACCAATTTTAATATAGTGTTACATATAAGATAAATTATAATATAAATATTAATTATAAAGATAAAAATATTTCCTACATAATGGTATTTTATTTATAATTTTTAGATATTAAATAAATAAATTTATTTATGACGCAATGATGATGTAGTAATTACCGTATTAATGAAATATTAAAATAATTGATATTATAAATATCCAAATAAATTTAATTTGAGACTTTTTATAAATTAAACTAATTTTATAGGTTAATATGAAATGTTAGGGTTGGTTAGATAAATTTTTTTCTAAGTAATAATGCTTTTATGAATTTAGAAAAAACAAAATACCAAATAGTATCAAAATTGACATAAAATAGTTTTTAAAACAAATATTATATTATCAATTGATATTCTATTCTTAAAAATCTAAGGTTTGGCAAAAGGACTTAATGATAGGTGTATCATTAATGAACTACTTGGGGTTATCTTATAAGTATATAGTAAGTTTATTAGCTATATAATATAAAAATACAAAGAGACATGGTAAATGTCAAACTATTTAACTAAGAGTTAAATCTAAAAGATAAAGTTAATATAGTGAACCAAACCTATCTAAAACCTACTGGTTGAGTGGTTTTTGACCCATATAAACCTTATAATTTAAATAATACACTTTTGAGCCATTATAAACCTAAAATTATTTTATTATAAAATAATATTTCTAGCTTTTCTTAAGGTGCCCCTCACTCCTCTTATAAAAGGGAACTCCCCCTTCTCTTTATTTCACACCTTCAAAGACATTTGGATCAGCCAAAACCTACCCAAATACCATCTCAACTATCCTACCTTCATCTTAGAGGCCTTCATTTAGTCATAAAGCCAATATAAGGAGCCCTTTCGATCAAATCAAAAGGAAGAACCCGAAGAAGAGGTAAATATTTCATAACCTCTTTCAAGTTACTTTCTTCTTCCAATTCATATTTCTTTATTGTTTACATTATAAAATAATAACTCCAGTATATTATATATATTGTGATGTTATTATAAATATGGTACAACCAAATTCATTATTATATCCATCCCTTGAATGACATGTCACCATACGTGCGTACGTACGGCTTACCGTCTCCACGTCGTGGTGTAATTGTTATTCAATACATTATTATTTGGATGGGTATAATAATGATGTGTAATTCATGTAAATAATAAATATAACATGATAATTATTCTTTATATATTATATACCATCCAATTATATATTATTTTAATATCAAAAGAATGATATTGTCGCTCGTGCGTACGTACAGATTACCGTCTCCACGAATGCGATGAGATTCATTCCCCATCGTATCCATTCAAGACTAATTCTCATTTGATAATTAAAAATAATGTTTAAATACTTGATATAATTCTTGATATGAATAATATACATCCAATATATAAAAAATATGACTCACATAACAAATAATATAAAGGAAAACAAATCTGTTAACACCCGAAACGACGATAATACTAAGATATTATTAACAAAGCAATGTTAAAAGATCATATATGATATCATATTAATGTATATATTAATAACAATTATTTCACCATTATACAGGATTTTAACCTACCCTAGACCAAGGAAAATTACAAGGTAAGGGTTTATTTTACAATCTCTTCATTATCAGAGGTTGTTTATACGTAATTATCTACTGGGACCTCTTTATCATCCACATCCATGTTTCTTAAAAAAAAGTATTTCAAAACATTATTACTATTTTATAGACTATGGGTTAAAGTCATTTATACCCTTTTTTGACTTTTTATAAGATGTTTATAAAGTAATCTTTCCTTCGTTTTCCAAACAAGGTCCTTTTTAACCTTTTTGAAAAAATTAAGGTAAGAATGTCTTTTTTTAACTTATACGGCTGGTGCAGCTTATAAAATCATTGAATATTCCCTTAAAATCTTATAAGAATATTTTCAAAATAAATATTTCCTTTATAATTATGTGAATCTTAAATGATTTCAAAATATAAAGAGATATTTCTCAAAAAAATGTTTTGATTTCATCTATGTCAATATCCTTTGATGGATTGTAAGATTATTTGAAGTTGATTTATTATGATACAAAACATCCATATTGTATTGGACTAGTATGTTCCGGGTTGGGGACCGGTAAAAGTAAGCCCTCTGGGTTGGGGTCCGATTACAGCAGACCCTCCGAGATGGAGTCCGGTTACAGAGGCTCTCCGGGTTGGAGTCTGGTTACAGAGGCTCTCAGGGATGGAGTCCGATTACAGAGGCTCTCCGGGTTTGGGTCCGGTTACAGTTATCCCCTAGGTCCTGGCACAAGGCCTTGACATAGAAATTAGAGTCTGACATTATGCATTCCATCATTATGAAAGTGGCTATTAATATTTAATGTTATTATTCGACTAATATAATATCCATGTGAGTAAGTAAATGGCATTATTTTGATTTTATCTTTGCCATATTATGCTGAAGTTCAAGTTTAAAAGGCTTTTGTTTTAGTTCTATACATTGCCTTAAATGTTTATGCTTATTTATGAAAGTTTCCGCTATATTGTTATCCTTACCGAGCATCTGAGTTCATCCCTTTCTATGTTTTATTTTTCCCAGGATGTGAAGAAGTATATTATGACTGACCTGCAGGGACAGTCTATGGGATCTCAGTGTTGTCTATAGAAACAATGTTGTTGTAGTTTTCCATTTTATGATGTAATGTAAACCTTATTAATGTATCCAGCACTTCCAAGGTTACTAAACTAAATGATCTTTCGAGACTTGATCTTTTGTGATCATACCAATGATATGTAATAATGCACCGAATCTGGGATTCTGGGGTCAGGGTGTTACACTAATCCCACATGATCCATGCTCATCACGACAAAAAAGAGTAGCATGCAACATTCATTAATGAATCACTTCATTCTCAAGACCACTTGATGAATCTTTCTCGATACTAATTGTAAAAAAACACATGTCACACAAAAATACACCATTATTCATCCAAATATTTTAAACTACTATCATCAAAAACTTATTTGGCGATTTATCTTCATTAAAAGATCTGCTTCAGCATAATTTGATTTAAAACAATCCCCCTACTTCTCTGCTCCCCCTATCAGTTTCTCCACTATCTTGATCGAGACATTTTATCCCCCTTTTTCAATAAACCCTAAGGTATTTCCTTTATAGTATACAATTTTGTAAAGAATACATATCTACACATAAAGGAAAAACATACCACAACACGGGGATATGGGTCCCACATCCACATTTTTTCATGTGTTGGGAGTTGAATGAACTCCAAGACCCATTTGATGATGTTTAAATACTTCTTTGGGTAAGGTCTTCATTAGAATGTACGTAACTTTTAGTTCTATAAGCATATAATCCAATCTCATGAGCCCATGCTCCACCTTTTACTTGATAAAATAAAACTTTATTTCAATGTGATTTATCCTTAAGGGATGGATTGGATTTTTTCTAAGGTTTATATTGCATGAATTATCATAATGGATTTTGATCAGAGACGTCACTTCAACTAGCATATATTCAAGCGGTCACTTCATTCACAAAGCCTATGCGCAATCTTGATTAGCTGTAATATATTCATCTTATGTGGTGCTTAATGAAATAAATTTTTTCTTATTTCTTAGTTAATAAATACCCAATCCTACAAGATTGATTAGACCACTTGATGCTTATTTTCTATCATTTGATGAACCAGCCCAATCTGTAAATGTATAACTTAATAACTTTTGTTGAGATATTTCATTGTACATAAAAATGAAATCCAATATCCCCTTAATATATGAAAGTATTATTTTCACTATAAGTGTATTTATTTGGGATTAAATTGACACCACACCACTTTTAATGTAGCAAAAAAAAATTAGGTAATGTCACTATAAATTACCATAGATTGCTAATTATCTTCTTATATTTTGTGATATTAATCACTTTAGCTTCACCATCCCATGAATTATTCATCTAGGTAGCCACTAGAGTAATAATATCCTTGGAATAATCCATTCCAAATATTCTCATAACCCCTTTAAATATTTGTATTGAGAAATTAATGTGCCATTCCTTCCCTATGTCCCCTATAAACCAAGGAAAAATGTTAGTTCTCTAATCATTGAATTTTCTAAATCACTTTTCATGAATCCTACAAAATGTTTTCACTAGATTTTATCTGATCCATCAAATATTATTTCATCTATATAAACCAAAACCATAATAATTTTATCACTATCTTTATTGACATGGAGATTACAATCAACTCCACCATGTTGAAAACTGTGCTTCTTCAAAAACTAATCAAGTCTTGAATACCATGTTCTCGGTGCTTTCTTTAACCCATATAACGTCTTCTTAATCTAAAAAACCTTGTTCCAATATTCATGGATATGAAAACCATACGGATATTCGATGTACACTTCTTCTTCTTGAACCCCATTTAGAAATTCCGACTTGATTTCCGTATGGAAAACTTTGAATTTTATTTGCACTATTATGGATAAGAATAATCAGATTTCTTCCATCCTTCCAAAAAGTGAAAATTTTAATCAATATCGATTCCCTCAATCTGGAAGTATCGTTTTCACACTAGATATTGTTTGTTTTGAATTACTATACCATATTTATTTGGTTTTTTAGAAGACCCATTTGGTCCTGATGACATTGTTATTTTTCAGTCTTGAAACAATCTCCCATGTATGATTCTTCTCAATTTGGTCAAGCTCTTCATTCATAGCCTGAACACAATTCTCATCTCTAGTTACTTATTCAAAACATTTATGCTCTACCTGAGATATGAAGGATACCTACTGTAAATAATTCATTCTCCATGTTTGAACTAGCACTATATGATCACCTATGATGTTTTACCTATCAATTTAATCTTAACTCTTTAACTTCAATAAAGATACAAATTTGAATTCATCCTTCTCATCATCAATATATTCTTCTAAATTAGGACTTTCCACTTTTACTCACCCTAATTTTCTTTCCTCCTCTTCACTACCATCAGGTAACTTTTCACTATATTATTTAATATTCTATTCATTTTATACTATAGTGATATCATTGGTTCAACTAATTTTCCCAGCCTCTTATTTAAGAATTTATATTATTTTATTTTTACTAAGTATTTAAGGAATATCCCCTCATATCCATGAGATTCAAAATTTATGTGTTTTTCCTTATTGAGAATAAAAAACTTACTTCCAAATATTTGAAAGTATTTCAACATTGGCTTCTTTTTTTACCACATATCGTATGAAGTATTTTCTCCTTTTGGACACAAAAAATCCTATTGGATGTGTAGATCGATTTCAAGAATGCTTCTTTACATAATCTATCTAGTAGGTCATTTTCAATAATCATTATTATAGCCATGTTTTTTATGATTTGACTTATCCTCTCAACCACTCCATTTTGTTGAGGAGTTATCACCACCAAAACTTGGTACCTTATCCAGTGTTTCTCGAGATAATCCTTCACTTGAATATTTTTGAATCCCATACCATTTCAAGTTCAAAACTTTATAATATTCTATCCAAGGATCCTTTCAACTTCCCTATGATATTATGTTATACAACTGAACATGTCAGAATTATGGGAAATGAAAAATATCTATACAAACCTGCCAAAATCATCAATGAAAAGAACATAATATCTCTTCTCTTTAATAGATCTTGGTGAGATAGGTCAACACACATATGAATGAACTAATTCAAGAATGTTGTTTGAATTTTTTTCTTTTTCCTTGTAAATATTTCTGATAATTTTCCTTATTAAAAAACATCGCACATGTGAGTATGATCACGTGATATATTGGGAATATCTTGAGCTGCATCACATTTGACTAGATCTTCTAGGGATGGTTGGCATAGATGTCCAAGCTATTTATGCCACAACTTGTTTTCTTTCTCTTTGGATATAAATCACTTATCTTCTTCTTCACTCACAAGGTAGATATTCCCCTTCATGTACTTTCCCTGTAAAATAACCATACCGCCTTTTACCTTAACGATACAAAAAATCTTAGTAAATTTTATAGCATGACCTAAGTCACACAATTGACTAACACTTAGAAATTTGTGAATGAGACCTTGAACAACCAAGACATCAACACATATCATATCTTTCCCCCCAAATTTGGATTTTCCTGAGTTAATAATCTTCATGTCTTTATCATTTCCATATTTTAAAACACCTTTGTTTTCATTTTTGATGCATGTAACAAGATCTTATTTCTCATTATATGGGATGTGAATCCACTATTAAGGATCCATACACTAGTATGATCTCATGCTTTAAGGGAATTATCTGTAACCACATCCTGGTCATCTCTTTTATTTTTGATCCACATCATTAAATTTATACCTTTTATGGATTTATATTTCTAATCTTCCTCATAGTATGATGGACCACCACCATCTTGCAAGGCTGAAAATTGATTTTTCATTTTATACCATTTAATGATTCTTTGATCTGCTACCTATGACAACTTTGGGTCTGCTTCAACACATTCCTTTTCATTGTTGATGAATAATATATGGCCATGTTTTTGAATCCTTTACCTTTGAAACACTGACTATTAAAATCATTCTTGCAATATTGAAATCTATGTGGCCACCTTTGCTGCACTTGTTCACTTCAGTGACTTTTGTCGATGGAATATAAATTTTGAGAATGTCTCATCCTTCCACAACAATAACAACTAATATGAGGTGAATTATAGTTAGTTATTATTATAGGATCAATTTTTTCCTTCGATTCCACAATCATTTTTATTTTAATTTGTATCCAAATCAATTTTGAACCTCAAAGTGGGAACTTGCAGTCTAACATCAATCATCACAACTTTCTGTTCATGATCAATCTCTATTCCAACATTTTCATTTGGATATGATTGTTGCTTCTGTATTATTAAACCACTATACACCACTTCTACCTTTTTTATTGCCTGAGTGATCTACTTTCCTGATGTCATACTGAGAGTCAAGATTCTCTTCTAATCTTCTAATTTTCTTCACATGTTGAGAAATTCCTCTTCAAGTTCTTCAATATGTTTTATTTGATCTTTTTTTATGTTATTCAAACCAACAATCAGCCTTTTCTATTATTTAACTTTGAGCTAGTATACAAAAACCTTTTTCTGAGTTCTCTGGAATTGCAGATGTAATCTTTTCAATTTCTTCCTTCAGCTCAGACATCTGTTCTTCTTGCTACTATATGAAGAGTTTGGAATCATGAACTACTATGTTGTATTTTTTTTTGGATCTCTAAACATCTATCTCATCAAGGGAGGCTTCTAATTTAACCTAGAGATCAAACCTTCCTTTGACTTATCCTTCATCATTGTATCTTTATTCCCCTATATGGGAGTTACCTAAAATAGACACCATAGAATTTTCTCCATGATCCTTGAAGTTCTCCATCTATTTTGCCTTAGATTCTTCAGAATTATCATTCTCTTGTGAATTTATTTTCTTATTCTTGAATAAATTCCACTTCATATTTTCCATACCTTTCACATAGACTGGATAATTCTTCATGGGAATTTTGAATTTATCGTCACTATCATCTTGGAATTTCTTGGGGTACCTTATTGCAATATGTACAAACTTTCCACATCAAAATCATGGTAGAGGAAGTTTCCTATTGAACTTTACATTTCCTCTTCATAGATTTGAGGAAAGAAATGACATGACCTTATTCGTATCTTCTTCTTCCTATCTATCTTCAATAGTGAGATTATTCATGGCCTCATATTCCACCTATTTGGAATTTTCTTTTTCAAAAGACTCATTATCATCATTTCCCATATTGTATGTGGTAAGAGTACTATGAAAACTATCCAATGTAATATACTTTTTATCGTTATCGTCCAGTATAGATACTTTTGGATCAAAGTGAGGAGGAAATATTCTCATGATGAGCATAATGATATTTTCATCTTTAAGAATTTCTCCGAGACTACACATATCTTCAACAAAAAAAATCACTCGGTTAAATAATGCATCAACAAACTCATTGGGGTGAATTCTTAGGTCCTCATATTTGTTCCACAGAACCTCCAATTTTTATTCTATAACTTTTGAATATCCTTCATAGATATTTAAAAACATTTCCCACATGTAATGAATTGACTTACATAACATCACCTTCATGTAGATTGTGTTATATAAATCTTCTCCTAAGGCATTGATTCCTTTGACATCAGTATCTAATTCTCTTAAGTCTACTTCTGATAGAACTCCATTGTACACACTAGTAGAAATACCATACATCACAGTTATAAATAAATATATTCATAATGATCAGAAGTAGTTCTGCATACAATAATTCTATATCTAAAAATTGTTTCCACCAAAGATCAGAATCCCTTTGATATTAATAGCCTCCATTGAAACCACTAAGAGAGAAACACTGATTTTAACTTTTCCCTATGATACCAAATGTTATCTCAACTAGGATAAATACACTGAGGGGGAGGGGGTGTTTGTGTATGAAAGATTAAAACAACTACTCACTCAGATCTTATTCCATCATTAAACAAAACACTCTTCTATCCATTTCCTATAGAAATTTCTAAGAAAAAAAATGAAATCATGCAAAAGGAAAAAAAAAATTCTTAGTTCACCCGCACTAGGATACATACAAGGAGCCTACACAGTTTATGTGCCAATGTAAAAAATCAACTAAAGAACACTGTTATTACAAAATTTAGAGGGGATTCACTACCTATCCAAGTTTATAACCAATCACAATTTGAAAACTCACTTATCTTTCAACTTATGTATGCTCACCGCTCCTTCAAAAGATTATTCTTTTGATCACTTGAATCAATATTTTTTACACCTCATTTGGTAAATCATGAATCTCTAATTTCATCCACTTGATGAACACCTCTTTACTAAATAAATTATGATCAAATCCTTACAATTTCACACAACATTGGATTTTGTGCAATGTTTTCATGACCTTCACACAAATCTACCAACATTCACACAAGATATATGTTTTGTTGTGAATATTTAACATTCAAAAAACTATTCATTTCATCACAAAACTCTCAAATTTAACTCAAATTTTTAATTATCATAGAACTAACTTGGTCTTATAGACACAATTCATTTTCTACGTGCAACTGAAGGTTTAATTGTTTTTTCATGCAAGAAATAGCTCTGTACAAATATTATGTGATTCAGAGCCCTGATATTCTCTAAGGGTTGAGCTACTCAAATGAGGGGTATATCCATCTATTTATAGATGCAGATGAACCTTGGTGCAACTACCTTGATCACCTTTGACTGTGTGCACAACTTTCCTTATGCACCAGACTTCAATGATTTGACATCACTATTAGCGTGATCTCACTACCACTACTACAAAATAGGCCTTTAACAGTGATAAAAATGGATTTTATAAGCATTAGAGAAGTGTTGACTACTGGAGAGAGATTAAAATCCCTATCCTTTTATCAGTTCTAAAAAAGACCCGATAAAGGACACCATTTATCAATGCTTTTATTTATCACTGATAAAGGGGACCTTTATCAAAACTTATAGAAGCACTGATAAAGGGTCCTTTATCAATGATTTTAAAATAACTAATAAAGGAATACTTTATCATTACTTTTAAAATCAATGATAAAGGAGAATATTGTAGTGTGTTGTAATAACACACTGCAATAGCAGTGTAGTGTACTGTAATAACACACTGCAACACCAGAAATAGCACCAAATATCAACAAAATAAAGTACCAATATAGGATTTAAATGAAATGAAATTTAAAACACAAATAAAAGAAAAAATAACACTATATTATAGATATTTCGAACACTGGTTTATAAAATTACATAAGTACTAATTATTACATACATTAAAAAACATCAATGTTCCTTTGTCTTTTGATCCTGACCTAAACTCATGCTATTGCTGAAAAAATCACCCCTGCTCAAGCAAAAGAATGTTCTTGTATAAGAAAAAATTTCTTATATTAGTAATAATATAAAGAAATAAATTAACATAAAGTGTTAATTTTAAACTAAAATTTGAGTCATAAAAGGAACACTGTGTATCAGATTGAGTTGTGGTTGATTCTTGAACATCACACCATTTCTTGTTCATCTTCTGGAATTATCTCTGTAAAAATTAATTAAATAATTATATGATAAAAATGATAAGGAAATAAATTAATTAATATAAAATATAATGATTAGAAAACAATATTGGATTATTTTCTTGATTTTGGCAATACGATGCATATTTTAAACTAAAATGACACTTACATATTGAAAAATCACACTTGGAGTCATAACAGCCACACCGTGCATTAGATTGAGATGAAACTGATTCCTAAAAATCCCAAATGACTTATGAACCTTTTTTTAAAGTATCAAAATAATATGAATTCATTTTCTTTATTTTGTGTACATCACATTTCTTTTTTGTTAAAATATCATTTTAAACTGGAAACACAAACTTTGACTCATACCATTCACATCATGTATCAATTTTTGAGTCAATAAGGTTTTCCTTATGAATTTTAAATTCCTTCATATTTGGGGGATATTGTTGAGTCACTAAGGTTTCCTTATGACTTTACCACTCTTCTTGTTTTGAAAATCACAAACACCTTATCTCAAGGCAAAACTCCTTTTACCCTATGTTTTACCTCTATAAGGAAAAATTTCCTTCCTTAAGGAAATTTATCCTTACCATGTTTTATTGTTCATATCATAATTTTTTTAAGTGTAAAATTTGGTTTGAAACCAAAACCTCAGAATCCTATAATTACCCAGATATGAAGCATTCTGTTTTAGGATCCGAATCCTGAATTATAATTTTGGTTATGAAATCTTCTGAGTTCTGACTCCGAATTCTGATTACGAATTATGGATGCTAACTCTTCTGAGTTCTGACTCTGAATTCTGAATATGAATTCTGGTTACGAACTTCTCTGAGTTCTGACTCCGAATTCTGATTATGAATTCTGGATGCGAACTCTTCTGAGTTATGACTTCGAATTCCGAATATGAATTCTGGTTACCAAATTTTTTGAGTTATGACTTCGAGTTCTCTGAATTCAGACTCCGAAATCTTATGAGTTCTGACTTCGAATTCTCATGAACTCTGACTCTGAACTTTGTAAGTTCAGGTTCCGAATTCTTGTGAATCCAGATTCCGAATTTCCTTGAAATTTAGACTCCATAATTCTATAGAATTTTGGTTCCAAATTTTTAGAAAACAAAATCCGAATATCCTTGTATTATAGACTCTGAATTTAATTTTGGTTAGACTCCAAACTTTCATTTTCATACATTACAAATATTGTATTTGGTTATGTAACCATATTTTTTCTTACCCATGATTTAGTTATAAAATGATGTCGTGTATTTAGTTACTAAATAACCATTGTTTGAGCGACACATGTACATGTCCCTCTGAAATTCAAGGGAAAATATGACCGTTGGAGGAGGGAACCGACCGTTGAAGCCATTCCTATAAATATGGGCTCATTTGAAAGAGCTCAGAACTTTTTGGGACAACTTTTGATCTAAAGTGATTTCTAGAGAGAGAAACTCTCATGCTTAGTGCGTACTAAACTTCTTGTTCAGATTTGCTTTGTACGACTCCGAATGTTGCTGATTACATTTGAGGGCTTCCGGGGATAGGAAGATAGAGGCACCGACTACCTTGAAGTTGAGGGATTCCTTGCTGAGGAAGATAGAGGTGCCGACTACCTTGAAGTTGAGGGCTTCCTTGCTGAGGAATATAGAGGTGCCGACTACCTTGAAGTTGAGGGCTTCCTTACTGAGGAAGACAGAGGTGCCGACTACCTGAAAGTTGAGGGATTGCGGGGATAGCAAGACAGACTCCGATCTTTGTATCGAGGGCTTACCCTGGTGTGGGTAAGATATAATTTCTTGAAATTATAAATCAAGGGACCTTTATTCAAGGTTGTTGGATACCCTTCTCATTGGGTTACAAGATTTACTACTATTACTTGTTTTGTTACATGTTCTTCGTTGAATTTGTATTGTTGAGGAAAGTATAACTATCTTATACTTCCCTATACTCGTACTCTAATTTAGTTAGATTCTATACGATTTAAGGTAGAATCTTCATCTTTGTAAACTTTCATTAAGTTTCATTTCCGGATTCACTTTTTCAGAATTGATTTCTCAGAATCATGTTTCTGGAATCAAGCAAGTGTGTAGAACTAGAGGTTTTGTGAATTACTTTGTTTAACTTTGTTAAACATAATAATCTTTAAAAGTTCCAAAGGAATTTTTAAAAGTATACAATTCACCCCTCTTGTATTTGAGCATCTCATTTTACCTATTCGATCCTACATTTGGTATTATAGAGTATATCATACTCACATACCATCCCTACAATTGGTATTAGAGGAGGTGACCTCTGAATTAATCTCATGATTAGATTCAGAAGAGAATTCTTCTTCTTATTACTCTCAGAATTGAATTTTCGGATTCTTATTTTTCGGAATCAGTTTTTCAGACTCGTATAGTCTGGATTCATATTTTCCTAGAGACACTCTTGTTCTATATTTCCCTTTCTTAGGAATATTTTCTTTGTTTAAGAAATTTTCCTATTAACAAGTTTGTGTGGAAAGATTTTTCTTTAAGATGGTAGGAATCAATGTTGGTTCCATAGACAATCTCAATCCAACTAGACCACCTATCTTTGATGAAAATGACTATGAATATTGGAGAGATCGTATGAAGACTTTCATTATCAATACTGGTGTCGATAATTT
Organism: Viscum album; assembly: GCA_963277665.1. Classification (NCBI taxonomy): domain Eukaryota; kingdom Viridiplantae; phylum Streptophyta; class Magnoliopsida; order Santalales; family Viscaceae; genus Viscum; species Viscum album. Next base: position 478,587,959 of record OY728133.1, on the reverse strand, counting down.
TTTTATGCTTACTGGAGGATAAAAAATCCATGACAAAGAAGTTAGTACCTTTACCAATCAAGAAAAGCATGAATATCAACTGAATTATAAGGTACGCAATATTTTTCTTTTCTCCATGACTAGAAATATATATAGACAGATTTCATCTTGTGAAGCAGCAAATTCTATATATAAGAAACTTGAAGTTACTCACTCTGAAACTTCTAAAGTTATTGAAACAAGAAGAACCATGCTTAGAGCTGAATATCATGGTTTTAAATTTCCTTATGGAGAACCCATATGTAAGGTACAACAAATATTCATGACTATTGTGAATAGTTTAAAATAGATGGGTGAGAAAAGATTTGATGATGAAGCACTTGTTGATAAGATCATAGAAATCATTCTAAATGAGTGGGAATCCAAGAGGATAGCTATAGATGAGAACAGAAAGGTTACTCAGATTTCCTTAGATGACCTATTTGGAACTCTTTTTCAACATGAGACAAGAATGAAGAGATATGATGACAATATAAAGAAGAAAAATGGGAATGGTAGTGTTGCTTTTACTACAACTTCTAATCATACGAAAGATAAGACTCCTGAGAGAGTTACCAGATCTAAGTATAAGAAAGTTGTTATCCAATCCGAATCTAGTGGAAGTGAATATTCAGAGAATGAGTTAGCCAATCTTGCTTGAAGGATGAACAAGATAGCTGGACAGAGGAACTTTCAATCCAGATACAAGAAGAAAGAAAAGAAAGATAAGAAAGATTCATAAGTTACATGTTATGAATGCAAGAGAGCTGGACATATAAGACCTGATTGTCCTATGATTAAGAGAAAATAAAGAAAGGAAAGGCATTTTGAAAAAAACATAAATAAGTATTACAAGGCTAAAGCTAAGAAAGTCTTGAAAGCTAATGACACCTGGAGTGCAAGTGGTGGTGACTCTTCAGATTAATCTTCAGATTATGAATCTTCTGGACAGAAGAATCTTGGTCTAATAGCCAGACTACCTATTGAAAATCATTGTTTAATGGCTAAGGTACATAATGCTGAATCAATGACCAATGTTTCTTTAAATTCAAATTATAGTAATGATAAATATTATAACTCTTCTGATGAATAATCTTCTTCTGATGAAGATGATACTTTACCTACCTATAAAGAAGTTTCGAGGTTTGCCAAACTCCTTGAGATTGAGAATTCAAAACTCATGAAAAAGCTTGATAAGGAAAAGTCTAGGAATGCTATTCTTACTAAGGAAATATCAGATCTTTCTAAAGATCTTGATAAGAAAAATGTTGATTTTAAAATTATTTCAAAAAATCTTGAGGAAGTAAATTTTGAGAAAAATAAACTTTCTAAAGATCTAGAAAATGTAATTTCTAAGAAAAATGTTTTCGAGCCTAGATCTAGTTCAAAATCAAATGTCTTAGAATACAAGAACTTGGTTATCAAACTCAAATCTGAAATATTTTCTTTGAGGAAGTGTTTGTCAAACTTTACCTTATGTAAAGAAAATTTTGATAAAATGTATTCTCAAATCTGACCTCTAAGGAATAGTTTTGGTTTTGGTTATACCGGTTCTAGACCAATTTTTATTAACAATTATTTTGTTCCTCAAAGTGCTCCATTCTGCACTAAGTGTCAGTGTGGTGGACATTAGGCAAAGAATTGTTCTCTAAACAAAACCCAGTCTTTAGGATTTCATAAATCCTATTTTTATAAGAAGACGTGGGTGCCTAAAATTTTGCTTTCTAAAATTTCTGGATCCAAGAAAGTTTGGATTTTCCGAAATTCTAAATCTTTTGTTTTCAGGAAAGTAGATAGAGTACCAACAGTAATACATGGTACATGGATAATGGATGTTCCCGACATATGACTGGTAACAAAAACTATTTTGAAAATATTATCAAGACGAAAAGAGGGAAAGTAACTTTCATAGATAATACCCAGGGAGAAATTATTGGTATAGGTAACATCATTATTCTTGGAAAAACCTTGATTTCAAATGTTTTTTTTTGTTAAAGGTCTTAAAAACAAACTCATTATCATAATTCAATTATGTGATGAAGGTTACCTTGTGAATTTTAGTAATGACAAGTGCTTAGTACACAATTCCAAGGAAGAGTTTATTCTTTCTGCCCATAGGCAAGAGAATGTTTACACACTAAACTTAAAAGACCTTAGGAGCCAAGATCTACCTTTCCTTAGTGCAATGAATGATCATTATTGGTTGTGGCATAGAATGTTAGGACACTGTAACCTTAGGAAATTATGAAAACTTTCTAAGAAAAGATTAGTTAAGGATATACTGGAGCTTAGATTTTATTCTTCAAAAGTTTGTGACCCTTGTCAATATGGAAATAAACATAAATCAAGTTTTAAATCAGTCGGTGAAGTCACAACTACTAATGCATTATAGCTAGTGCATATGGATCTTTTTGGTCCAACACAAATTGGAAGCATTGGAGGCAAGTACTATGTATTTGTTCTAGTAGATGATTACACTAGATTTACATGGGTCTATTTTCTAGAAAAGAAATATAAATCTTTTTATTATTTCAAAAGTTTTAGATCCCATGTTAAAAATGAGAAAAATCTTCCATTGAAAACTATTCATAGTGATCATGGTGGAGAATTTCAAAATTCTGATTTTGAAACTTTTTGTAGTAGAAAAGGCATTACTCATAACTTCTCAGCACCCAGAACACCTCAACAAAATGGTGTTGTTGAAAAAAGAAATATAATTCTTCAAGATATAACAAGAACCATGTTGAGTGAATATTCTGTAGCCAAAAATTTTCAGGATGAAGCTGTAAGTACTTCTTGTTATACTATAAATCAAGTTTTGATCAGACCTTTTCTTAATAAAACTCCTTATGAGTTATGGAATGGTAGAAAACCTAGACTTTCCTACTTTAAGGTATTTGGTTGCAAGGTATTCATTCTGAATACTATAGATAATCTACAAAAATTCACACCAAAATATGATGAAGGAATTTTCTTAGGCTACTCCACAACTTCTAAGGCTTATAGAGTTTTCAATAAAAACACTTGTACTGTTGAAGAAACAGTACATGTCAAATTTGATAAAACTGATCCTTTTGTTTTTAAACAACCCCAACCTATATCTACGGATGTGTTTTCAAAAACTGACTATCAACCTATGTTAGAAGGTCCTTCTGATAAGAAAAATGTTCAAGAAGATACTTCTGAAACATTTACCCCAAAATATTTCCTACCCTATGTTGATGAACAGGTTTTACAAAACCCAAATCAGTTATTTCTAAAGAATCATCCTAGTGATAGCATCATTGGCGATGTAAATCAAGCTGTAAGGACTAGAAGTTTTTTGAGAAATGAAGTAGAACATCTAGCATTACTTTCCCAATTAGAACCAAAAATCATTGATGAAGCTTTGGGTGATGATGATTGGATTAAATCTATGCAAGATGAGCTAAATGAATTTGAGAGGAATAAAGTCTGGACCTTGGTTGAAAGACCTAAGGAAATTTCTATTATTATAGTAAAATGGGTCTTTAGAAATAAATGTGATGAAAATGGAATCATCATAAGAAATAAAGCTAGATTAGTTGCTAAAGGCTATAATGAACAAGAGGGAATAGACTATGAAGAAACCTATGCTCGAGTAGCTAGACTTGAATCTATTCGTATTTTACTCGCCTTTGCAGTATTCTTCAATTTCAAACTTTTTCAAATGGATGTGAAATATTCTTTCCTTAATGGTTATGTTCAAGAGGAAGTCTTTGTTGAACAACCTCCTAGTTTTGAAGATACAAGACATCCTGATCATGTTTTTAGAATTACCAAAGCTTTTTATGGCCTTAAACAATCCCCTCGAGCTTGGTATGATAGACTTACAGATTTTTTGCTTCAAAATAATTATGTTAAGGGAAATGTAGATCCAATCCTTTTTATAAAGAAAGATAAGAATTTTTTTTTGATTGTTCAAATTTATGTTGATGACATTATATTTGGTTCAACTCAGCAATTTTTAACCGATTCCTTTGTAGATCTAATGAAATCTGAGTTCGAAATGAGTATGATGGGTGAGTTAACATTTTTCCTTGCTTTTAAAATTTCTCAAAAACCAAAAGGAATCTATATATCCCAACATAATTATATTAAATATATTCTTAAAAAGTATGGATATGACAACACTAAAAGTATAAGTACTCCCATTGGTACCTCAAATACACTTGAGATCTGGGAAACCATTAGATCAAACATCTTTTAGAGGTATGATAGGAAGTTTACTTTACTTTACAGCTAGTTGTCCATACTTATTGTTTTTAGTATTCTTATGTGCAGGATATCAATCCAATCCTAAGGAATCCCATTTAAAGGTAGTGAAAATAATTTTTCGCTACTTAAAGAGAACCATGGATTTATGAATCTTTTATACTTATAGAAATGATTTTATTTTGAAAAGTTTTTCGGATTCTGAATTTGGTGGATGTAGAATGGATAGAAAGAGCACATCCATAACTTGTCATTTCTTAGGAGATTCATTAGTCTCTTGGTCATGCAAGAAGCAACACTCAGTAGCACTTTCCACTACTGAAGCTGAATATGTAGCAGCTGAAAGTTGTTGTGCTCAAGTGTTGTGGATGCAACACACACTCACGGACTATTGTATGAGTTTTACCAAAACAAAATTTTTGTGTGATAATACAAGTGCCATTGCCCTTAGTAAAAACCCTGCACATCACTCTCATGCAAAACACATGGATATTAGGCATCACTTTCTTAGGGATCACACACAAAAAGGAGATATCATTCTTCAATTTATCGGAATGCAAGATTAACTTGCTAATATTTTCACAAAATCTTTACCCTCTGATAGATTTGAATACATTAAACAGAAGTTAGGAATGATAACTGTAAGGTGATCCTTCTCAATAATTTCCTGTTGAACCAATATCCTTACAGTAAAAAACTCATTTTCATAAGGGGAGTACATTTCATAATGAAGTTTTTTTCGTAATGAAGTTTTTCATATTTTTTGTAATAAAGTTTTTTATATTTTTCGTAATGAAGTTTTTCATATTTTTTTGTAATCAAGTTTTTCATATTTTTCATAATGAAGTTTTTCATATTTTTTGTAATTAAGTTTTTCATATTTTTCGTAATAAAGTTTTTTATATTTTTCGTAATGAAGTTTTTCATATTTTTTGTAATGAAGTTTTTCATATTTTTCTTAATGAAGTTTTTCATATTTTTCATAATGAAGTTTTTCATATTTTTTGTAATGATTTTTTTCATATTTTTCATAATGAAGTTTTTCATATTTTTCATAATGAAGTTTTTCATATTTTTCATAATAACCTTTTTCGTACTTGAAATTTTCATAATGAACTTTTTCGTACTTCAGATTTTCATAATGAAGATTTTCGTAATGGAAATTTTCATAATGAAAATTTTCGTAATGAAGATCTGTGAACTCAATTATTTTTCATACTCAAGTTTTTTTGGGAATCAAAGTCCTTCAATAAAATTTTTCCTCAATACGAATAATTCTCTTGAAAATCCGAAAGGTATGATTCTTTCTTGAGTTTTCGTAATAACCTTTTACTTGCTGTTAGTTTCTTTGGTTTTTAAAATTTCTCAGATTCTAGTTTTCTTAAATCCGAATATTTTCATTTAAAAACCTCAAAAGATCGGATCCTATCAAATTTTCCTTATGGCTATCTTTTCAACCATCAGATCAGATCAAAAGAATTCTCAGGCATTGGATTGAAATGGGAAGATGAACCGTCACTTCAAAACCTATAAAAGGGGACCCCCAATGGTTTTCCCACATCGATTTTCAAGCTCCCACGTGTCAAAGTTCTGTCCCTCTACAAAATACCATTCAGAACTTTTCAGAAGTTCTTAATTCCGAATGTCTAGTGAAGTTCCTTCTTAAGAGATGTCCACTGTCAAGCCAATTGCAGAATGACAGATATACAAGGATAGGTTGGTACATCCGATCTTCTTCAACATATATGACTCTATTATCTCCAAGAATATCAAGCTTAATGGATGAGAGAGTGTATCTATATCAAATCCAGGAGCTCAGGATGTAGTTTATCCAGATTTTCTGATAGAGTTTTATGAGATATCTTGTTTCTTTAACGAAGATGGGAGAGAAAAATTTTCCTTCAAGATTTATGGAAAAACTTATGCACTTTATTATACCAAGTATGCTAGCTTGGTAGAGATATCTTATGAAGGGGAAGCTGAGTTTTGCTCCCACAAATTACCGGATGTGCAAGGAAGTTTTGTAATGGTGAATGCTTTGTAATGTCTTGGACTTTCATATGTCAAGACCAAAAAGATTTCTCACTTGTATACCAACAATCAGATCCTAGAGTTATGGGTTCAGGGTCTTATCGTACTGATAAAGGGTGATAAGGACACTCTTAATAAAAGTGATATGTATATCTTAGATTTTTTGGTAAATCTAAGGAAAATCAATCTGATAAAGCATATTCTCATTACGATAGAGAATATCAAGAATGGGAATCTGAGAGCTCAGATAATCATGTATCCTGCCCTACTTTCCAAATTGATAGTTCGGTGCCTTGAATCTTTCAAGATCCCTTGCAGTTCCAAGCCGAGGAATTTCAAAGTAATGCTAATCAGCAATGATAACCTCAAGAGGATAAAAGTTGGTTTCTCAAAGGAGTCAGGGGAGTTTTATGATCTGCCAGTGGAAGAGGCAGAAGCCGATCCGAAAAATGCAGAAGAGGTTGAACCATCGAAGAAGGCTGGAAAGAAAAGAAAATTGAAGGAAGTAGAAGCTGAAGGTAAAACCCCTAAAGCTAAGGAAGCTCAATCTACACCTCCAAAGCCCAAGAAGCATAAGTCTTATCTAGATGAGTTAGTAGCCAAATGGAGGGAGGATAAGAATAACTGGAAGGAAGGGGAACCACAATTTGTCCTAGACCATACAGAGGCCAAAGATTTGAAAGAAAAAGCAGCTGATGAGCTTGATAAGCAAGCCAAGGAAAAGAATCTTAAGAAGAAGATGTCAGAGGTAGATATTATTCAATCTCTTTTTAAGGCTACTGAAGTTTCATCAGAGAAAATTCCCGTACCAAAAACCTTCTTAGTAGAACCATTACCTGAGACACCGGGAAAAAATTTCATGACTCCAAAAAAAGCCCAAGAGAAGGATGTTGAAAAGGAAGCTGTGGAAGAAGTTCAATAAGAACAAAGCACTGAAGAAACATATGATCTGATAAAGCAAGTAGAATACTTTCATGAGAAGGAAAGTGCTTCCAAAAAACTGTCAATCCAGACTTCTCAAGCCGGATCTTCGAAACATTCTACCCCTGAAGTTGATGAGAAGGCTGAAGAAGAAGTGAACAAATTGTTTGAGGAAGAAAGCTATAATCATCACTTTATTCATCCAGAGGATGTTGAGGCAATAACCAAGAAAGAAAAAGTTGACGAAGATAGGATTGTTCAGTTGTCTAAGAGTGAGCAGGAGTCTCCAGATGAAGAAGCTATTCCAAAATACGACAAAGGAAAACAAGTGGTTGTTGATACTACAATCAAAGAAATTATGAGAAAGAAGGAAGCTAGTTGATCTTCTAAGAGGAAGCTGGTTGAACTAGAAGAAGAACCATCACAAAGAAAAATTTCAGATTCAGAGTCATCATCTTTAGGACATGATTTTGTCATTCAGTCCCTGAAGAAGCTAGTGGACACCATTCCAATCTTTCCAACAATTGACTCTAGATGCCATATACTCTAGCATATCATGAATCAGAAATCAGACTTTGTATCCATGGTTATGGATAGGTGTGTAACGATTGAGGCTGAACACAATAATTTCCTTATCAACTATGAAGCCCATAGAAAATCTTGCAAGAAAATGACCAGCTGGTCGAAGAAGATCGTTGAAGATTTGAGAGAGCTTGATCAATTTCAAGAAGATATCAAGGAATATTTTGATACCGAAGACACCAAAATAAAGGATCTTACAAATAGCTTTGAGGAAAAGATAAATCTTGAACAAAATACTCAGATTCAAGATGTCAAAGATCTGAATGGGAAGTTGAATTATGTTTTCCAAAGTTGGAAAACAGAAAGGGATCTCCGGATCGAGATTCAAGAAAAGTTAGTGAAGCAAGATGAATTGATGAAGGCTCAGCCAGAGGCCCTGAAGGCTCAAGATGATAGGATCACAACCTTAGAGAAGCAAGCAGAGGATGATCAAAAAGAGCTAAAGAATCTAAAAACAATTGTGAAGAAGTTGATACCCAAGGAAAAAGAAGAAAAATAGATCCAAATCCTGTCTTTTGTTTTATTTTTTTCCATGAACAAATTCTTTCAATATTAATGAAATTATGGTTGTTTGTTTTGTTTGGATGTTTGTACTAATATTTCAGGTACTATATTTTTCCATTCCCTCAAACTCCTTTTGAAAATCACAAAGGGGATAAGGAAAAATAATTCTAAGTAAAGAAGAAAAATCCCTATCTAAGGGGGAGTTTATCAAAGGGGGAGTTTTCCATTATGAAGATTTCCATACTCAAGATAATGAAAATTCTCATTCTAGAAATCTATAATACGATCCTTAGTGTTCCAAATTCTAAGGGGGAGTTAGTCGTATTCACCATTGACCATGAATAAAGGGAGATAAGATTTATTTTTAAAGTCTAGAAATTTTTTTCTAAGTCCTTATATTATTTTTCATAAGGATGTTTGTGCTTTCCAAAAAGGGGGAGATTGTTGAGTCAATAAGGTTTTCCTTATGAGTTTTCCATTACTTCATATTTGGGGGAGATTGTTGAGTCATTAAGGTTTCCTTATGACTTTATCACTCTTCTTGTTTTGAAAATTACAAACACCTTATCTCAAGGCAAAACTCTTTTTACCCTATGTTTTACCTCTATAAGGAAAAATTTCATTCCTCAAGGAAATTTATCCTTACCGTGTTTTATTGTTCATATCATAATTTTTCTAAGTGTAAAATTCGGTTTGAAACCAAAAACTCGGAATCCTATAATTACCTAGATATGAAGCATTCAGTTTTAGGATCTGAATTCTGAATCAGAATTCTTGTTACGAACTCTTCTGAGTTCTGACTCCGAATTCTGATTACGAATTCTGGATGCGAACTCTTCCGAGTTCTGACTCCGAATTCTGAATACGAATTCTGGTTAAGAACTTCTCTGAGTTCTGACTCCGAATTCTGATTATGAATTCTGGATGTGAACTCTTCTAAGTTCTGACTCCTAATTCTGAATACAAATTCTGGTTACGGAATTTTCCTGAGTTCTGACTCTGAGTTCTCTGAATTCAGACTCTGAACTCTTATGAGTTCTGACTCCGAATTCTCATGAACTCTGACTCCGAACTTTGTAAGTTCAGGTTCCAAATTCTTGTTAATACAGATTCCGAATTTCCATGAAATTTAGACTCCGGAATTCTATAGAATTTAGGTTTTGAATTCCTAGAAAATAGAATCTGAATATCCTTGTATTATAGACTCCGAATTTAATTTTGGTTAGACTCCGAACTTTCATTTGCATACATTCCAAATATTGGATTTGGTTATGTAACCATATTTTTTCTTACCCATGATTTAGTTATAAAACGATGTCATGTATTTAGTTACTAACTAACCATTGTTTGTGTGACACGTGTATAGGTCCCTCTGAAATTAAAGGGAAAATATGACCATTGGAGGAGGGAGCTGACCGTTGAAGCTGTGCCTATAAATAGGGGCTCATTTGAAAGAGCTGAGAACTTTTTGGGACAATTTTTGATCTAAAGTGATTTATAGAGAGAGAAACTCTCATGCTTAGTGCGTACTGAACGTATTGTTTAGATTTGATTTGTGCGAATCCGAATGTTGCTGATTACATTCGAGGGCTTAAAAGGATAGAAATAGAGAGGTGCCGACTACCTTGATGTTGAGGGCTTCCTTGCTGAGGAAGACAGAGGTGCTAACTACCTTGAAGTTGAGGGCTTCCTTACTGAGGAAGACAGAGGTGCCGACTACCTGAAAGTTGAGGGCTTGTGAAGATAGCAAGACAAACTCCGATCTTTGTATCAAGGGCTTTACCTGGTGTGGGTAATACCGAATTTCTTGAAAGTATAAATCAAGAGACCTTTATCCAAGGTTGTTGGATACCCTTCTCTTTGGGTTAAAAGATTTACTACTGTTACTTATTTTGTTACAAGTTCTCTGCTGCATTTGTATTATTGAGGAAAGTATAACTATCTTATTTTTACTTATACTTGTACTCTGATTTAGTTAGATTCTATACGCTTTAAGGTAGAATCTTCATCTTTGTAAAATTTCATTAAGTTTCATTTCCGGATTCACTTTTCCGGAATTGCTTTCTCGGAATCATATTTCTAGAATCAAGCAAGTGTGTAGAACTAGAGGTTTTGTGAATTACTTTGTTTAACTTTTTTAAACATAATAATCTTTAAAAGTTCCAAAGGAATTTTTAAAAGTATACAATTCACACCCCTCTTGTATTTGAGCATCTCATTTTACATATTCGATCCTACATTTGGTATTATAGAGTATATCATACTCACATATCATCCCTACATCAGTTTGACATGAGACTGATTTCTACATGTAAAAAATGATTTATGAATCATTTTCCTAAATTATGAATATAATCTGAGTAAATTTTTTCAATTTTCAATGAGTGACACTTTTTGAACTAAAATGTCAATTTTAAATTGATAACAAACACTTTGAGTCATACTGGGAATATCGTGTATCATATTTTGGTGCGGTTGATTACTACACATAAAAATGACTTATGGATCATTTTCCTAATGTATCAAAATAATCCAAATGATTTTTCTTGGTTTTGAGTAGGTCATTTGACCTTTTTACTAAAATTGATGTTAATTTTAAATAAAAAGATGTACTTGGAGTCATACTAGTCACACCGTGTGTCATATTGAGGTACGAATAATTTCTACACATCCAAAATGACTTATGGATCATTTTACTAAAGTATCAAAAAAATATTAATGTGTTTTCTTAGTTTTTAGTATGTCACTTTCCTTTTTTTACTAAAATGTCATTTTAAACTAGAAACACACACTTTGAATCATACCGATTACATCATGTATCAATTTGACATGATACTGATTCCTACATGTCAAAAATGATTTATGAATAATTTTCCTAAAATATCAAGATAATATAATCATGTTTTCTTGGTTTTCAGTGAGTGGCACTTTTTGAATAAAAATGTCAAATTTAAACTGATAATGGACACTTTGATCCATACCAGTCACATCACGTATCAGATTGAGGTGATCTTGATTCCTATATTTCGAATATTACTTATGGATTTTTTTACTAAATTATAAAAACAATCTAGATTATATTTCTTGGTCTTGAGTAGGTCAGTTTTCCTTTTTACTAAAATTTATGTCAATTTTATATAAAAAGATACACTTGGAGTCATACTGGTCACGCAATGCGTCAGATTGAGGTTTGGACGATTCATACACATCTCAAATGAATTATGGATCATTTTTCTAAAGTATAAAAATAATCCAAATGCATTTATTGGTTTTGATTATGTCACTTTTCATTTTTACTAAAATTGATGTCAATTTTAAATAAAAAGATGCATTTGGAGTCATACCAGTCACAATGTGCATCATATTGAGGTAAAGATGATTCATACACATCCCAAATGAATTATAAATTATTTTTTATAAATTATAAAAACAATCCAAATGATTTTTCTTAGTTTTGAGCATGTCACTTGTATTTTTTACTAAAATTTTGTTTTAAACTAAAATCACATACTTTGACTCATACCAGTCACATCATGTATCCATTTGATGTGAGATCAATTCTTACACATAAAAAATAATTTATGAATAATTTTCATAAATTATCATTAAAATAAAAGTTATTTTTCTTGGTTTTCAGTGAGTGACACTTTTCGTACTAAAGTATCGATTTTAAACTAATAATGAACAGTTTGGGTCATACCGGGCATATCGTGTATCAAATTAAGGTGAGGATGAATCCTACACATAAAAAATGACTTATAGATCATTTTAATAATGCATTAAAACAATCCAAAAATATTTTATTAGTTTTAAGTATGTTAATTTTCATTTTTACTAAAATATCATTTTAAATTGGAAACACATAATTTGACTCATACCGATCACATTATGTATCGATTTGATGTGAGAACAATTCCTACACACAGAAAATTATTTATAAATCATTTTCCTAAATTATCAAGACAATTTGAGTGAGTTTTCTTATTTTTTATTTAGTGACACTTTTTGAACTAAAATATCGATTTTAAACTGATAGCAAACACTTTGAGTCATAACATGAACATTGTGTATTAGATTGAGGTTTGAATGGTTCATACATATCAAAAATGAATTATGGATAATTTTTATAAATTATAAAACCAATAAAAATAAGTTTTATTGGTTTTTAGTAGGTCACTTTTCTTTTCCACTAAAATGCAATTTTAAACTGGAAACATGCACTTTGACTCATACCAATCACATCATGTGTCAGTTTGATGTGAGGCTAATTAATACACATCAAAAATGATTTATGAATCATTTTACTAAATTATCAAGACAATACAAGCATGTTTTCTCATTTTTCAGTGAGTGATGCTTTTTGAACTAAAATGTAAATTTTGAACTGATAACAGACACTTTGAGTCATACCAGATACATCATGTATCAGATTGATGTGAAAATGATTCCTAAAAAGTCAAAAATGGATTATGGATCATTTTTTAAAGTATAAAAACAATATGAATATTTTTACTCAATTTTGATTATTTCAGTTTTCTTTTTTACTAAAATTAATGTTAATTTTAAATAAAAATAATCACTTGGAGTCATACCGATCACACCATGTGTCATATTGAGGTGAGGATGATTCTTATATGTCCCAAAGCCTCAAAAAAATACTAAATACCAATGTTACCACACTTTACCTTGGATTTTTCATCTAACTACCAACACTGCATATTGAAATGATGTTCTTAGATGAAAAAACTTTTCTGAAAAAGAACATCGAGTAAATATGAAGTGTTGGCAGTTCGGAAAAGAAGGGAAATGAAAATCATGGTAACATGGGAAGAGAGAAACATTTTATCTCTTTTGTGGCTTGTTGCAAATAGTTTAAAGAAAAATATTACTTCCCAAAGTATATATGAAAAAAACTAAATAAGTATTAGATAAAAATGATAAGAAAATTAACTTAAAAATAGTTGATAAAATGAGAATAGAATTAATTAAATAAGTAGTAGTAATTCAACTTTTCATGAAGGTCATATGAATTATTTAAATATTTCCTTGTTTTCATTATCTTAGTTACATGATCAAAGTCCAATCTCTCAGGAGCATGATCATCTTTGAATAAACCTCCCCAACTCGAACAAAAGTATCCACCTGTATGAGAAAACAATTATTATATGAGTAATAATAAAAAGAAATAAATTAAACATAAATATGAAATAATATATTAATTATATGGACAATTATTTTACTATGAAAACATTAATATTATCTCTGTTATTGAGAAGTGAAGGAAACTTTAAGGAAAGTGATAAATTACAATACTGCAGGGATGAAAAGGATTTGAGGGAGAAGAAATTTGTGGAATTTTTTGGCATAGAAAGGCATAAAAGATGGACATAAATTTTCTAAAATTAATGAAATGAGAAAATATAACTTCTAAAAAGATCTGCGAAAAAAACTAAATAAGTATTAGATAAAAATGAAAAGGAAATTAACTTAAAAATAATAGATAAAATATTGAAAGAAATTAAATAAATATACAGTAGGAATTCACTTTTTCATGATGGTTGTATACATTCTTGACCCATTTCCTTATTTTCATTATCTTAGTTGCAACCTTAAAGTCCAATATCTCGCGAGTATGAGAAGCTTCGAACGAACCACCCCAACACAAACAAAAGAATCCACCTATATAAGAAAACAATTCTTATGTGAATAATACTAAAAATAAATAAATAAAACATAAATATGAAATAAGACATTAATTCTATGGAAAATGATTTTACTTTTCAAACATAAAGATTACCTCAGTGATTGAGTAGTGGATGGAATTTGAAAGAAAGTGATAAATTACAACACTGCAGGGGTGAAAAGGTTTTGAGAGAGAAGAAGTATATGGAAGTTTTGGTGCATAAAGGCATAAAATATGGACATAAATATTCTAAAATAAATAAAATCTACAAGGAATAATGAAAATTAAATCTACGTTTCATTATATAATTTTTTGATAAAATAGAGAAAGTATATCGTAATATTACGTTTACATATTCCCAAAGGGTTTTCTTAATTATAGTCTATTTTTCAATGGGATTAGTAACATCATCACGTGTATAAGAAATTTTCTACATGAGTAGTCAAACATTTAATTTACATTATATCAATGAAGTAGAGAAAAAATAATATTATGAGAAAAAACAAAGTATATTAAAAAACACTTTTACCTTCTCAGTGAAATCTCTTTATTTTTTAAAGGTTTTAGGGATCTAGTTCCTCTATCAACTATCCAAATACTCTCTTTTTGGTCCCCTCTAATGCACAAGACATTGTATACTTTAGGATTGGCATAAAATGATTGTGATCTCCCAATGAAAGGGTCATACTCGATTGAATTTTCATCTGAACCGACATTTGTTTTAGTATCCAATAGGACAATCGACGAATTCTTGTTTATTGGATCTGAGGAATAAAATACTTTCACTACTTATGATTCCATTATGAATGAATCATATTTTCCCCCTTCCACACTTAAATTCACCTTCACGAATCCCATTTCATTAAATTTCACTGCACTCACATTGTCAACCCATTTGGAATGGAAAACTAGCACTTGATATATTACATAATCTAACTTGTATATCTATTCGAAAATGAAAAAATATGACATATATTCATAAATTGGATTTCTATACTTGGAAACAGATATGTGCATCTCTTTTTCCACAAGCATAACACCACTATTTTTCATAGTACTGCATTCATCATGTTTTTTAGTATAAAATGTTTAACCATTGATTACAAAACCAATATAAGATATAAAATTTTTATTCGGTCCCTTGGCTAGACATTAAAGTCTTTCGACAATTGAATTCATATTTTCAGATAACTCCTTATAATTTTGATCTCAAAACCAATTTATAAACTGTTTATTATGTGTATTTTATATCCATCCTTCATCTCTTAATGGATTCAAATCTCTAAGAATTTATTTGAGGGATTCAATCTATAAATCAACATATTCACTATTATGTAAAATATAAAGGTGTGCTTGCTCCCACTTTGTCAAGGTAATTATAAGAACATATCTTATGGAAATCCCATTACCCATAAGGCATCCACTATGATGAGACTTTGGGAGATCGATGCTATCAACATCTGATAGGTAATCGGTACAAAATTCAATAGCTTCTTCAACAATATATCATTCTGCAATACAACCTTCTGTATGACTTTGATTCTTGATATACCCTTTCAAAATTTTCATATGTCGTTCAATGGGGTATATCCATCTATAATGGATAGGACCATATAGTTGAACCTCTCTAACCAAGTGAACTATCAGGTGGACCATTATATTAAATAATTATGGTGTGAAGAGAATATCTAATTCATATAATATGATCGCAACCTCCTTATTCATGATTGGAAACTTCATCGGGTCTATAACTTTACTGCATATGGCTTTGAAAAAGAAGCAGATTTTGGTTAATGTATGGCGTACATTTTGAGGCAGAATGTAATGAAAAGAAACAACTATAAAATCTTGCATCAAAACATGACAATAATGTGATTTTTGTCCCTATAAATTCAAATTAGTCATTAACACGACATCCTTGATATTTGATGAATACCCCTCTGGAACTTTTACTCTATTAAGGAAAGGGAAAAATTTCAATTTTTCCCATCTGGATAGAGTGTAAGATACTAGAGGAAGAAAAGTTTTCCCTTTACCCTTCACCATTGACAACTCTTACCTTATCTCCATTTTAATCATGTCCAACCTAGACTTAATTCCATATTTCATTTTTCTAGGAACATGTAGTAATGTTCCAATAAAACTATCAAATACATTATTTTTTACATGCATGACATCAATAAAATGTCTGATATACAAACAATTCAAATACAATAATTCAAAGAAAATTGATCTCTTCTTTGAACCTAATTTCATGAGGTTTTTTAGAAATGGTTTACTAAAAATAGTGTCAATATATTTTACTTTATTGAACAATTGATCACCTGTTACTAGAGACAGTGTTTTACCTTGTTATATATTTCCATCGAATGCTATCATCTAGGATTAATATTTATGTCATTAAGGAAAATATTACGATATGCTAAAAATATTTTCTTTAAGGAATGTTTCAACCGAACTAAGTGTGTGCATTTTTTACAAATGGGACACCCCAAAATTCCTTTAATTCTATAGCTTGATAAATTTCCATAAGTGGGGAAGTCATTTATCACCCTGTACAATATTTACCTTAATGTGGATTCTTCCCTTATATGAGCATCATACATTCTAACACCTATATCCCACATCAATTTTAGATCTTCGATCAATGGATCCAAATAGACATCAATATCATTACCGAGTTGCTTTGGTCTAGATATAAGCAGAGGCAACATAATGTATTTACAATTCATGCATAAACATGGCGGCAAGTTATAATTTACCAATATGACAGGCCATGTACTATGTGTATTACTTTGTACACCAAAGGGATTTATTCCATCTGTAGATAACACAATATGAAAGTTTCTTAGCTCATTTCCAAATTCAGGATACTCGTAATCAATTTTCTTCCACTGAGGAGAATATGCTGGATGATGTAGGTTCCCATATTTAATTCTTGTATCTATATTCCATGTTAATTGTCTCATGGTTTCATAACATCCATATAGTCATATAAACCATGGAATGATAGAAAATTACCATACATATTTTGAAGGACTTTTTCTTATATCAATTAACACCACACTTAGGGAATTTTATGAGTGATTCATGGTCCTTGTGAAACAATATGCAATCATTTGGACAAACATGTATATTTTTAGAGATCATTCCCATTGAACATAGAATTAATTTAGCATCATATGTTCTAAATAGTAGTTCATTTTCTTCTGGTAGCATATTATTCAGGTGACTAAGTAGTTCTGTAAAGATAGTGTCACTCCATCCACTGCCAGCTTTCAAATTATATAACTTCAATACCGTTGAAAATGTTGTGTATTTAGTACAAATGGTATAGAATGTTCTCTTAGTTCAACTATTTAATTTATCAAATAACTTTGGACAATCATGAAGGTCATATTCAATTTAAATTTTCATTTCATCCATGTGATCTCCATCATCATTTACACTGGTATTCACATCAAATGATTCATAAACTGTAGTATCATCCCAATCGATATGCATGTTTAGTTTTTCCCTATGTTTAGTCCAAAATTTAAAGCTCTGATATATTATACGATAAGTCAAATGTTCTTCCAACTCTTCTGGACTAGTTGTTCTCAAATAAAAACAATGTAAACATGGGAAAAGGATTTGAGAAGGATCATATAAATTCTCTATTACAAACTTGATAAACTCTTTAACTCTATATTCATACTCTTTTGTCAAATGATTAGCGTACATCCATTTTCAATTCATATCCATCCTATCAGGTTCATAAAATATTAATTTTTTTAAATAAATAAATAAATAAATACACAGAAGATATTCATTATCAAAGGTGAAAGTTATAGATAATTCTAATAAGGGAAACCAAACATTTGATTATTTTGAAGAATTTCAGTATGCTTTAAAGAAAATGGGTAATTTAATTTAAGAAAAGAATTACTATACTATGGTAGTTGTTATCCTATGAATTCATTCAAAGTTAAAAGTTATAAACAACTGTCATCCTCATCATCTCATCTCTGGAACATTTATCATTGCATTTTTTTGTTTGACACACATCCTCCATATGTTTCTTAAAATACTCTAAGAAGTAGTCATCCATGGGATGAATACTTCTTATAGTAGTAAAAGAAACATAAAAGAGATAGGGGATGATTCTCAAGAAATATAATGCAATAATAACTGTTCGGGAGATGAAGCTGATGAAGATGATAGTTGTACTGCATTATGTTCTCTAAAAGGGGAAATGCCTCTCATTTGTGAGAATTGCACCATTAGAATTAGTTATTAACTTGTGAACTACTACAAAATAGGTCTTTAATAACATTGACATTTATCAGCACTAGCAAAAAGTACCGATAAAGGTTAACCTTTATCAATGCTTTCTTTTAGCACTGATAAAAGGTACCATTTATTAATACTTTGTTTTTAGTGCTGATAAATGGCACCCTTTATCAGAGCTTTATTTTTAGCACTGATAAAGGTCCAAAATAAAATGAAATAATTAAAAAAAATAAAAAAGTATTAACAATTTTATTAATTAAATAATTATTTTTAAAAATGAATAAATTGAATATACATATATATAAATTATATAAACTAATAAATAACATATATTAAATATATAGATATGTAAAATAAATAAAATAAAATAATTAAACAAATAAAAATTAAAAATGAGTAAATTAAGAAAAATAATGAACATTTTATTAATTAAATAATTATTGATAAAAATTAATAAATTTAATACACATATATATAGATTATAAATATTCATAAATAGTATGCATTAAATATAGATATATAAAATGAATAAATTGTAATAATTAAACCAAAAAAAATTATAAATGAATAAATTACAAAATTATTTAAAAAATTATCAATGAAACAATCATTAATAAAAATGAATAACTACAATACATATATTAATTATAAATATAAATAAATAATATATATTAAATATAAATATGTAGAAAATGAATAAAATATAATAATCTAAAACATATTAATGCCTTATTAATTTTTAATGTTGTTTGATTTTTCAATTTAACATATATCAATTGTCGCGTTACATTGATTTCACATACATATATGTAATTAATGCATTTTTCTATATAATGCACACACATAAATATTTACGCAATTAATGTAATCTTATATAGAAATACATACACATAATATTTTTGTAATTTATACAAATTTTAGTTTACTTTAGAATTTCATTATAACATGATACATATAATATATTATGTTTTTAATAGGTAAATTTTATTTATTTATTTTAATATTATTACAATTATGATTATTTATTCATTTTTAATATTTTAATATTTTTTATTTTTTATTTTATTTTTGAATTTTATCATTTTCTTTAATTTATTTATATTTATTTATTTACTATGTTTTTGTATTTTCAATATATATTCTTGTTTACTTTAATATATATATATATATATCCATATTTTTGTAATAATTTATATTTAATTAATAAAACTTATCCAAATTTTCAATATTTTTAAAGTTTACTCATTTTGAATTATTTAATTTCACTCATTTTTAAAATGCTTGTATTTAAGATTATATATCAATTAATAATGTTAAAAATATATTCGTAAATAAATATATTTATAAATTTATATTTAATATATTTATAAATTTATAAATTTATAATTATTATAAATAAATAAATATTTTTTTAAAATTATTTATACAATTATAAATAAATAATTATATATATTTAAATAATTATAAAATTATAATAAATTTATTTAAATAATGTACTTAGTGAGACTTGAACCCAAGACCTCACTGTGACCCATAGGGGCAACTACCACTGAGCTACACCTTGATATATATATATATATATATATATATATTATTTTTTAAAAGTATTATTCATATATTTATAAATAAATAATTATATATTTAAATAATTATTAAATTATAGTAAATATATTTAAATAATGAATATATTTACTATATTTATATTTATATATATTTATTAAATATATATATAATTATACAAATATATATAATGATATAAATATATTTATAATTATAAATAAATAATTATAAATATATTTATAAATGTATATTTACTATATTTATAAAATTATATATTTATAATTATAAATAAAATAATATAATTTATTTAAAAAAGTATTAATGTAATTATAAATAGATAATTTTATATTTAAATAATTATAAAATTATAATAAAAAAAATATATTATATAAATATTTTTACAAATTTTTTTATTTATAATTATAATTATAAATCCTTTATCAGTGGTTTTTAGCACTGATAAAGATCGAGATTTATTAGTGCTAAAAAAATGCTGATAAAAGAAATCTTCACCAGCACTAAAACATTAGCGCTAATAATGATGTCTTTTATGAATGATTTTTAGCGCTGATAAATCTCGATCTTTATCAGCACTAAAAAAACACTGATAAAGATGTCTTTGATCAGTGCTTATCAAATTAGCACTCATAAAAAGGTATCTTTATTAGCACTTTTTTGAAAAAACTAATAAAGTGTCCTCGATCTATTTAAAAGCACCCTAACTGTGGATCATTCAATCATGATTCTCAAGCTCTTGTGGAACTCCCCTGCTGTCGGTGCTACTCCTCCATGTTATCTTAGACAAATCAAGACTAGAATCCAATATATGTTATTTTCTCCTTTTTCTCTCTCGTTGTTTTATTTTTTGGGTTTTGCGGTTTTCATTTTTGTTCTATTCTTAACCATGACAAACCCTACATCTCAACTCTCTCTCTCCATAACTTACCTATAAATACACAACGCCACCCCAAATTTGTAAACTTATTCCTACTTCATACGAGACCACTACAAACTGCATCTCCATCCGCTGTTGCAGTTGATGGCGATTTTTTTGATGTTTTTGTTATATTATTTCTTATTATCTTTTAGATAGCGTGGATTTTCATTATTTGAATCTTGTTTCCATAGTATGACATACTCATGATGATGAAAAATTTTTAACATTATATTGGACTAATTTTAGAGGGAATGTTATTTGATATGAATAATATAAAGTGGGTCAATATACATATTGTTTTAATGTGAATGGGTTAATCTAATTCAGGGAACTAAAGTTTAAATTTTCTTGTTTATATTGGTTAACATTATCAATATGTTATATATATATAATTTAATAAGGAAAAAACTATTTAAATTTTCATTAAAATCAAAATAAGCATACTTTTCAGTTTTTTATTTGATCCAAACTCAAAAGTTGGGATGTATGGTCAATAAGAGGTGTGTTTATAATTGATTGATAGGTTTCCAATATTAATACATTTAATAAAAAATATATTCAATAAAACATTAAAGTAATGAGATAAGATGACATTCAATGGGTTAGGGACATCATTAAAGGAGATACCATTTATTTCCATTATCAATGAATGGTTTCCAATAATTTCCCATGTCCTTTAAATTTATAACCAATTAAAATAAAGCTTGAATTTTTATAAACTAATAGTAAATAGATTTTATGAATTTAATTTATTTTATATTTCTAAATTAAAAAATGTCATATCACAACACAATAGATCAGATTATAATAAAAGATTTTCCATATGTAGTTCCATCTATAGAAGATGTTATATAAGAATTTACTTTTCTATCAAATTATTTTATAAATAAATACCTCTCTAGGAATGAAGTGATTTTTGATGAAGTGGTGTGATTTAAGAAAATTTTATTTTTTTATTTTTGTGTGTGTGTGTTATCTTATCAATAAATTTCACTTTTATAAAAACTTAACATCACAATATAGTCCAACTATTCATAACCTGACCTAAGATGAATCAAAATTTTACTCAAAACATATAACTATCAACCAACTTCCAAAGGATTTATAATAAATATGTAGCATTTAACATGATCTATTAGGAATGGTTTAAAAAACCAAGTCACATGACAAGTGCATCTATGTAAAATAGTACACAATAGAATCCCATGAATATAAATTCCTATAGGTATAAAAACAATAACAATTTGATAATTCCTAATTAAGAATAAAACCCTATACAAATAACCATCCTACTATTGATGACACAAACTCCAAAAGTCTCCAATATCTATCATTTGATACCCTATCCCTTACAATAAATAATCAATCCTTATAACCTTCAACCCAAGGAAACATTAGCCACATGCTCACCAAGATGCACATAAAGTGGTTAAGTAAAGTAACTAGTCAGGTTTTCTTTGATGATTTTCCATAACCTTGATCCACATGAAAACCATGTATCTCATTTTTATTTTATGATAATATTCCTAATGTATGATAATTGAAAGAAGTATATGACACATAATAGTCATAATAAACATAAATAACTTTTCATAAAAAAGGTTCAGAGGTTTCACAAATAAGTTTGTGTAAATAAGGATTCATTTCAGTAAGATATATATACAATACAATAAACTTCATGCATAAAAGTTCACATTTTTGTGCATCTTGCATGAAAATTGTTACTATCTTGAATAAAGATACAATACTTCAATACTTCAGTAAAACTAACCTTCACTACATTTATTTAATTCATCCTTATATGATTGACTGCCTTCCACCTCTTGATGATGGATTGAACTCACTCTTTCAAACTATCCTTCCTCCCATAATTGTGGTTCCAAAGTTCCTTGATGATATACCTCCTGATCAGATTGTATTCATTAGTTTCTATCAAATCTACTTCCATTAATTTGGATACCACATCTCCCAACTTATTTTTCAACTCTTTCTGCCTTTTATCCTACTCATTTACTACTTCCTGAGAACACAAAAAATGAAACCTAAAAATTAATCAAAACATAAGGAATGAATTTTTTTTGGTTTCTTGATATTTGTTTTCTTATATGACTCACTCAGTTAGTTTTGAAAACACTTCATCAAGAAATACTTTTAATTTGGGTGTAATCCCATTGAATAATATTAGAACTCCATAGTTAAGTATACTTGGATGATAATACTAATATAATAGATAAACTATTGAAAATACTCATGTTGCACATTTTTTTTGAAAAAACACACACGCCAAACACACCTTTTGATTCTCTTTCCCTTTAACCTTGATAAATTTAAAATGGTACCAATCTAACTCTCAAAGTTATTACTCCCACATTGAGTAAAGCTCTCCGACCCTGATTTCAGGTTAATATTCAGGATACTTTCTCTTGGAAGCTTAGATAAATGGCCAATTTTCAAGCTCTCCCATACACCTCACACCAATACCACCAAAAGTCTGTATCTTCTATAAGCCCTATAAAAAAGAAAGAAACATTTTAGAGGAAGTGGAAAATAGTAAATGTTTGTGAGTGGAAGTAAATTACTGTGAGTGGAAGTCATGTGGATTTGAATGTTAATTCCTTCATTTTTGAAATTCAATATATTAGAATCTTTAATTAAAATTATATTTAGGTTATTTTTGAACATCAGTGGATATAAAGCTCTTATATTTGAGATATAGGTGAGGGAAAAGGACTAGTAACATAGGTTAGAATTGGTGAAACTCAGTGCAGATGAGTTGATGTTCTCATGGTAGTGTTATGGACCTTTCATCTCTCGAACAGTTATTATTTAATTTTGTTGCTTGAGACTCATCCCCCATATCTTTTATGTTGTTTGAATTACTCTGAGATATAGTCATCTAAAATTATCACTAATACTCTGTATTGGATGAATTTTGGTTAGAGTAGTTCAAGCAACATAGGTGGATATCCATGAAATATGGGGGATGGGTATTAAGCAAAAAAATGCAATAATAACTATTTAGGGGGTATTTCATCAAGTAACTTTGGAACAAAAATGATGGGAGAAAGAATATTTTGTAATAGGGTGTCCAATCCATTATCAAGAGATAGAAGTAAATCAAGCATCTGAGGACAGATTAAATAAAATTAGTGGAGGTTAATTGTACTAAAGTATTGAAGTATATATCTCTCTTCAAGACAATAAAAATTTTCATGAAAGATGCATGAAAATGTGGACTTTTTTGCATGGAGTGTATTGTATTGTTGTTATTCAAGACAAATTAAATTTTTGAATACTCATGCAGAAAATGTCTTCTGCACATGATGATGTTACCAATACCGAGGAAGAATAGGCTGTTGATAATGAAACTATGTAATTATTAGGTGATCAACAACATGATGATGAACAACAACAACAACAATGCATCATCATAGAGTTGAATAAAATTATTAAGGTAAGAATTTAGGGTATAAAATTTGAGGTTGGATGGAATTAATGTATCCAACCTATTGACCCCAACATGTCAATGTTCATTAGTTATCTTGGGGTCACAATGGGGATGAATCTTTTGATTGATATTGATTCATGGTTCCACATCCAATCTGTAACAAAGTAAATCCTTTCAAAATATATAATAATAATGTTACGATATAGTTTCTCTATTTTATTGAAAAATTATATAATGAAATATTTATTTAA
The DNA here is from genome assembly GCA_963277665.1 of Viscum album. Taxonomy (NCBI): domain Eukaryota; kingdom Viridiplantae; phylum Streptophyta; class Magnoliopsida; order Santalales; family Viscaceae; genus Viscum; species Viscum album. The sequence continues at coordinate 478,563,519 of OY728133.1, read as the reverse complement.
TTTTCATTATTCCTTGCAGAGTTCATTTATTTTTGAACATTTCTATAAGAAAATTTTCATAATGACCACTGAAAAATCACATAGAGGATTCCATAATATTTTTATGAAGTTACATCTTAGGGATTTTGAGGGTAAAGTAAAGTCCCACCCACTAGTTAGTTATGAAAAAATTATAAAGCAATAAACATGTACTGATTTCATCAATCATCACAATGAGAAATCATTTCAGGTGCATTATAGTTGATAATATATTATTTTAAATTATTTATTTTATCCAAATTTATTCAAAATTGTTAATTTATGAAATAAAAAAGAGTTTTGAAAATAAAGAACGTGTATCAAAACCAATGTATGCATATCACAAATCTAGGATAGGGTACGCTTCATTAAAGAAGAAATTGGTATGTATTTTAAATAAATAGTAAAGGTTTAATTATGTGATATGAAACAACATATGTTACTTTGTTTTTATTCATATTGATGAATCAAAATCTAAATCCAATTCCATCCCACATCATATGCTATGGAAGGAGGCTCGTGTAAATAAGAAGGGTAAATTATTTGATGAAAACACAAAAACAGTATGAGGAACATGTGTATGTATTAAATAATTGTAATTCATCATGATTTATAAAAATATTACATAAAAATATCTATTTATATTGATATTTTTTAGTTTAGACATAAGAATCAACAATGAACATACCATAATAAAATATACTTTTAGTAGTTTTGAAGTGGCTCGAACAATATGGTCGTGTTAAAGGATTAGGTTTTGTAGTCTTTCATTGAACATATTTTGAGAAGATAAAACCACATGAAGATATATATAATATGGTAAAATGATTGTATACATAAATATACCCACTATAATATATTATTTATCATTCTATTTTGGCATACCAATGTATGAGAAAGGATCAAAGTGAACCGGTGGTGGAGCAAAGATCCACACATGAACCAAATGATCCCACCAGCTTTGAGGATATTCATTCCCCCAACCTCATACCTTACCCATGGTAATGAATTTTTTCATTACTCTTTCTCATAAATGTGAATCAAATAACTTCTGATAACTTTATATTACTAAAATTCTGCAGGGTACAATTGTATGTGATTTATATCTTTCAACACCCACACACTGCCGTGTTGCGATGGGTACAATGTATAATATTCTGGGAGACAAGATAAAACATCAAGACCTCCAAAAATATCACATGAGAGTGGGGATTGAGGTAGTTCATGATCCAAATACTAAGTTTCCTATTCCAATTGATGGTCTAGATATTATAATGGTCAATGATGCTACTAGAGATTTCATAGCATGAGAATCTAATCTTATAAAGATTCATGAGGTATGTATTTAACAATTTTTTTCATATAAAAAACCCATAAAATTTTATGATAAAAAGTTTCAAAGTGATGTATGATATTAAAAAAGGATAAAGCGATGGGGAAATAGAAGGTCTAATAAAGAAATATAGTGAATCAACCAAGAAAACAAAATGAACTTCTGAGAGTACCTTCACCCCACCAGTTACAGAGCAACATTTATTATCATTTCAATTTCATTTAGATGACAAATTTAAAGATAAAACTATGTCTTAAATTTAATATTAATAATAAATATATAGAAATTACTTGATAGATGGAATTGTTATCGAGACTCTAAATTATATTCTAAAGCATGAATGGATGGGTGTCTCAATTATGAATGCATACATAAGGTACATTTTCATAACATGTCTATCCAAATAGTGAGCTAATAGGTTTATTAAAGTTAATAAATATTCATATTTTTATAGAAGTTTATATTATCGAATGCAATGCACCTGAAATGATTTCTCATTGTGATGATTTATAAAAGAAGTCCATGTTTCCTGCTTTATAATGTGTACATAACTAACTAGTGGGTGGGGATTTACTTTCCCTTTAGCATCCCTAAGATGTAACTTCGTAAAAATATTTTGGAAGCCTCTATGATTTTTGTTAGCATCACCTCAATCCGATACACGATATTCCTGGTATGAATCAAAGTGTCCATTATCAGTTTAAAATTGAAATTTTAATATACAAAGTGGCACTCACTGAAAACTGAGAAGACACACTCATATTGTCTTGATAATTTATGAAAATGATTCATTATTCTTTTATGACATGTAGGAATAATTTTCATGTCAAACCCACACACGATGAAACCTGTATGAATCCAAGTGCCTGTTTCCAGTTTAAAATGACATTTTAGTAAAAAACACAAGTGGCATACTAAAAACTAAGTAAACACATTAGTATTATTTTTATACTTTAGTAAAATGATCCATAAGTCATTTGGGACATGTAGGAACCAACCAAACCTTAATACGATGCATGATGTGACTGGTATGACTCAAAGTGCATCTTTGTATTCAAAATTGGCATCAATTTTAGTAAAAAAACTACTAACATATTCAAAACCGAGAAAAAATATTCATATTGTTTTGGTACTTTAGTAAAATGATCCATAAGTCATTTGTGATTTTTATGAATCAACCGCACCTCAATACTACTCATGACGTGACTGGTATGACTCAAATTTTCCATTATTAGTTTAAAGTTAACATTTTAATACAAAAAATTTCACTCACTAAAAACTGAGAAAATACACTTGGATTATATTTATAATTTAATAAAATGATTCATAATTAATTTTTGAAGTGTATGAATTAGTCTTATATCAAACTCACACATGATGTAACCTGTATGACTCAATGTGCATGTTTCCAGATTAAAATGATATTTTAGTAAAAAAACCAAGTGGCATACTCAAAACCAATGAAACATAATCATATTTTTTTGAAACTTTAGGAAAACGATCCATAAGTCATTTGGGATATATAGGAATCAACCTCACCTCAATCCAACATACGGTGTGACAGGTATGACTTCAAGTGCATCTTTTTATTCAAAATTGAAATTAATTTTAGTAAAAAATAAAATTGACATACTCAAAACTAAGAAAGTACATTCGGATTGTTTTGGTACTTTAGGAAAATGATCCATAAGTAATTTTTGATGTTTAAGAATTGGCCTCACCTCAATCTGACTCACAGTGTTACCAATATGAATCCAAGTGCTTCTTTTTATTCAAAATTGACATTAATTTTAGTAAAAAAACAAATGATAAACTCTATAATAGTTTTTCCTTGTATTTATGTTATAAATTTTATTTCATTTAAATTCTATATTTTTACCTCATTTTTATAATTTTTTCTACTATTTCTGGTGTTGTAGTGTGTTGTACCATCACAATATAATATTCACCATTATTAGCACTACTAAATGAGCTGATAAATGAGTCCTTTATCTGATCTAAATAATTATGCTGATAAATTGTGTCTTTTATCCGTGATTATAAAATCACTAATAAAAATGTGATTTATTAGTGATTTTTGTGTGCTGATATATCACCCCTTTATGAGTGCTTTTATAGCACTAATAAAAGCCTTGGCCTTTTAACCACACTATGGCAGTCAATGTTTTTTTAGTGCTAATAAAGGCCTATTATAGCACACTTAAGTCCACTTTTGTAGTAGTGGTGGCCTATTTAAGGTGATATTTGGGGGAATATACATTATTATATGTTATTAAAGGGATCTCAGTGGGGAAATGTTATGATATATGAACCTTTGGGGCCTTTATGAATTCTATATTTATAAGTGAAATCCCAATTTTAATAATTTCAATCCTCTATAAAATACTAGTCATACCTCTATTAAAATGATCCATGAATTCTTTCTTTAAACCCATAAACAATTGAAAAAATAATATAGACAATTAAGGAGTAATAAGAAACCCAAATATAATAAACTAGAATAATGAACTCTCATAAAATCAACTAGAAGATATAAAAATGTATTGATAAAAAATTTTAATAAATAGAGTTATTTCATATACATGGATGGTAATAAGAGATTCCTAAATCTGAAGCCAATACATGTAAACCTAAAATTGCGAATACATAATTTTTTTCTAATAATTATTCCAACATATACAGAATTTGATAACCTCTATTATATTTTTTTGGAACAAGTGATGTAAAAACCTAAGGAATTATTAAATTTAACATTAATGGTATATCAAATATTTGAAAACATCTCAAAATTGTAATTTCAATTAAAAATCTAAAAGGAATGGAAAAAATAATTTTAGGAAAAGAATATAACTTATAAAGATGAAGTTATTAAACATTTCAAAATTCTTAGTTGATAAATTGATTCAATAATTATGTCTAGAGAGGTTAAAAATAAGAATTATTTTCAAGCAGACAAGGAGTAGGCTTTATAAGAAAATTTCATTTTCATGGCCATTATGGGTTATATGGTGAATTTGGGCACATAGTATAAAATTTTAGTCATAATGAGATAAATAACTGTAATTATGGAAGATATAGAGGTTTTAAGTTAAATAGAAGATGACCTACTATTACAAAATTAGTTTTGAAGTGAGATGAATCTTTATAAGTAAAACTGGATGATGAATTTTAACCATCTAATAAACACTATTGAGCATGTAAAAAATTAAACGGTTGTATGAAGGATTGATTTTTTTTATAAAATTATATGTAATGCCCTGACCCCAGTTACCTAGATCCGGTGCATTATTTTAATACATTTGCATGATTATAAGGAATCAAGTCTCGAAGGACCGATCAGTTTACCAGTATTGAAAATAGATTACATACATTAACTTTACATTACAATTTAAAACATAAAATATAACATAGATAGTTCTTTGAGAATGCCATTAGTCCCTTTAGCTTAACCCTTCATATCAATCATAATAGACTTCTTAGAATCCTAGGAAAATAAAACATAATAAATGGGTGAGCTTAGATGCTCAGTAAAGGTAAATAATTTAGAGAAAGCTATAAACTTTTAAGGAAAGACATGTAATAAAAACAATAGACTTTTTAAACATAATTTTTAACATAACATGAAAAAATAAACCAAACATCACCATATAAACATGAACATGGATATTCTACAATTCGAATAATCACATGTAATAACTAATTTCATAATGAGGGAATGTATAATGCAGGATATTCTGAAACATTTTGTCAAGGCATCAGCGAAGACGTCTAAAAATGATTAAGGCCTTGGCCAAAACCATATATCAAATTGGGAAAGGCCTCAGACAATTCCATGTCTAATTGTCTCATGAGACCTATCGATGTACCGAGGAGCTATAGCAGGCACCACTCGTCACTTACTAAGTTCAATACATTCTTCATATGAAAATATTGAAAAATAACATAAACATTCATATTAAAATTAGCATACGAAATGTCAATACTTTAACCATAAACCATGAATGGTATAAAGATAAAACATCCACAATAAAACATATCATAACTCATTCAATACAATATTGAAGATTTTATTTATAATAAATCAATCTCAATCAAGAATAATATTCAAAAAATATTTTGACATAGTTTAAAATGATTTGTAAAAATATTTGAGGGAAATATCCCTTTTTCATGAAAACATTTAAAAGTCACTCAATTTAGAAAGCAATAAATTTAAAGTCATTTTTGAATAAAAGTGTCCCATACCACTTTGAAACTTTTTAAAGGAATTAAAATTTTAGAAACATTCATGTCCATATAAATAAATCCTTAAAAACCATTTTGAAAACATGGACATTTATGAGAATTATTTAGAAGAATAAATATTTAAACCATTTAAAATGAGGATATAGTTAAAGATTCACTTCCATAAAACATTAAAATATTCTTTTTGAAAATATTTTTATGAAACACAGATGTGAATGATAAAGAGGTCCCAGTAGATACTCACGTAAAAATAACCTCAGATAATAAAGAGATTGTGAAAATAACCCTTACCTTGCACTTTCCTTTGGTCGAGGGTATGTTTAACCTCCTGTATAATGAGAGCAATATGTTATTAAATTATAAAAAACTATATTCATATTTATTATATCATAAATGATTCATTTATGACTTTATACTACCCATTAAACAATTATTTCCATGTTAAATTAATATTTCGGGTAATAATCGCTTTCTTTATCGTACGTGTTTTAACTTGTCATTATTGATCATATCATTTAGATAATGATTTAAATAATTCCAGAATATAACACATGATTTATATATCATATATATTTAGAATATAAATATGTATATTAGATATATATATGAAATGGAAAACACCGTTTATGGAGACGGTAGGCCGTACGTAAGCATAAACGTTGTTTCCGTTTTCATATCGTATTGAACGAAAGTAAGTGAATAAGATATATGTAAGTACATAAATACAGATATATATAAATCTAAAGTAGAATTATTATGTCATATATTACATACTTATTAATAATATATATTTTTATAATCATCATTGAATGATGAATGTGGAAATGAATCTCATCGCGTCGTGGAGACGGTAATCCGTACGTACGCACAAGCGACAATATCATTATTTTGATATTAAAATATTATTTAAATAGATGTAATATAATGTATACAGAATCATTAATGTGTTATATTTATTATTTACATCAATTATACATCATTATTATACCCATTCAAATAATAATGTATTGAATAACAACTACACCACGATTTGGAGACGATAAGCCGTACGTACGCACGTATGGTGAATTTGTCATTAATATGGTGGATAAAATAATTAATATGGTTGTAAAATTTTTATAATAACATAACAGTATATAAAAGATACTGGAGTTATTATTTTATAATGGAAACAACAAAGAAAGAGGAAGTGGAAGAAGAAAAGAACTTGAAAGAGGTGATGAAATATTTACCTCTTCTTCGGGTTCTTCCTTTTGATTTGATCAAAAGGGATACTTAGGTTGGCTTTATGACAAAAGGAAGGACTATAGGATAAAGGGAGGGTAGTTGGGAAGATATTTGGGTAGGGTTTGGCTGAGCTAAATGGCTTTGGAGGTGTGCTTTTTAGAGAAGGGGGGTGCCCTTTTATAAGAGGGGTGAGGGTCACATTAGAAAAAGATTAAAGTATTAATTTATTATACAATCATATTCGGTTTATAAGGGCTCAAAATGAATTTATTTTTAGAATTAGGTGGTTATGGGTCAAAATAATCTCAACCAATAGGTTTTAGAAAAGTTTAGGTTACTATTCTAAACTTATCTTTTAGATTTAACTCTTAGTTAAATAGTTTAACTTTTACCGCATCTTCTTGTATTCTTAAACTATATGGTTAATAAAATTACTATAAACTTACAAGATAACATCAAGTGGTTAATTAATGATATATATAATATTATTTAATCCCTTTTTCCTAACCTTAGATTTTTAGTAATATTATATCAACCAATAATATAGTATTTGTTTTAAAAAATTAATTTATATCAATTTGACACTATTTGGTATTTTGTTTTTGTGAAAGTCATAACAAACTTATCAATTAGAAAAAAACTTATCTAATCAAAAATAACATGTCATATTAACCTATAAAATTAGTGGAACTCATCAAAAGTCTCAAATTAAATTTATTTGGATATTTATAACATCAATTATTTTAAGCTTTCATTAAAAAGGTAATCACTGCATCATCATTGTGTCATAAATAAATTTAATTATTTAATGTCTAAAAATTATAAATAAAATACAATTATGTAGGAAATATTTTTATATTTCTAATGAATATTTATAGTATAATTTATCTTATGTGTAACCCTATATTAAAAATGGTTTAGTTTTTAAACATTAAATTCAACACTTTTAACTCTTCTTTAAATAAAATAATAATAAATGTCCTAATATAATCCAACTGGACCTAAAGGATCATATTTTATTAATAAGGTTGTTTTGGGTCAAATTAAACTTATCCAATAGAAATAGGACACGTGTTATGGTAATTATAATATCATTTTTACTCTTAATTACCCTATTTACTTTTAATCGTGGTAAATAAAAGTCAAAAGTTACTATTCAACAAAAATTATTTTCATCTTATTGAATCAAATTTTACTTAATGATGTTAATTGTGTCTCTCAAATTTTTTAAATTCAACACAAAGAAGTGGTAAAATTAAGTTTTATGCAAATTTTCAAATGCTCCTAGAAGGTGGGTAAAAGATGGTAAAAAGTTCAATAGAATTTTATATTTCTAAACTTATTATAAAATGACTCCAATGAATTAAATTTAACATATATAGGTATTATGTATATATTTTTGCCTAAAATAAAATAAAATAAAGTAACCAATTACTTAAATAAAAAGTCAGTTTTAAACAATAATGCAATGTTTTTCACTATTCATCAAAAATTGAAAGTTTTCAGAAAAATACCAAAAATTAACCCTAAGCTAATTTTGATATTATGAATTCAAAAATGAAGTCTATTTTACCAAATTCAAAACATATAAGTTTCATTTATTAATTTAAAATTAATTCCCGTTGTCAAAACCAAAAAGCAGGTTTTTTAAAAAGTAAAAACTATCAAAAGATTGACACGCGTTTATGTCAAATTTAAATGTGAAATTACTTATAATGACCAAAATTTTATTAAATGATAAAAATATAATCTAATTATACTTACAATCAATTCAAATGTATAATTGAACACTATAAATTATTTTGATTAAAAAAGTTGTTTTCAGTTAAAATTTAGTATTTTTCACTATTCACCCAAATATGAAAGTTATTAGAAAAACATAAAAAATTTATAGAAACTAAATTTTTATGCCCCAATTATAAAGAAGAAGTTTATTTTGTCAAATTGAATATATAAAAGTGTCAAATATTGGATTTAAAAAAAGTTCTCCATTAAAAGGCGGTAAAATTGCATTTTCTGAAAAATACTTCCTTTATTTGAAAAAATGAATTTGTTCTTATATTATGTCTAAGAAACACATAATATAGATGTTAAAATTTATATGGAATATATAAAATTCAAAATGCATATAATACTATTCATAACCGCTTTTGAACAACTAGTTTGGTAAGTCGTGGTGCGCTCGAACTCGGTGTTGCGTGTAGCGCAAGTTATTGAATTAATTTGAAGAAATAACATACTGTAAAATCTTGGGGTGTTACATTATCCCTTACTTAAATAAATTGCATCCTTGAAATTTGAAATTGTTCTTCAAAAGTAAAAGTTTAAAAATAGAAAAATACTTTTGTGGAAAACCCAAACCGGAAATTGGGTTAATAAATTTTAGTCTTAATAAGAGGGAAAGGGAAATGAAAGTCACCACCAAATTGTGATCTCGATTAGGAGAACATTGGTGGAAATTAGAGACAAATAATTAGAGTAAAAACTTAAATATTTATAGGGAGTGATTGTGGTCATCAATCACAAACAAGTATAAAATTGAGGGCCTCAAAGCCATCAATCTATGATGATTTAAAATATCACCGGTTCAACAAAACATAAAGTATTAGGATAAAAAACTTTTGGTTTTAAGATCCCTTACCTAAAGTTTAAGAATTAATTTATTCATATAATAAGAGAAAAAAATTTCTTGACAAGTAGAGTTTCATCGTTCAACTAATTCCTACCATAAACTCATCTTTCACTTCAAAAAAATAATAGAATTCAAAAATGTTCTATTTATCCTAATCGTATAGGGTTCCAAAAATAATGAATTTATAATTCATTTGTCAGACTATTTTAAAAAAACTACATTATACAAACCAGGACATCACGTAGGCCAGTGGTAGGTGATGCACCCTTGTCGCCCATCGGTTGCGGGATCAAGTCTCACAGCCTTGTAGGACGCGACAGGTTGTCTCCTGACCTCTGAGTTGTCCTTTTTATTCCAAAAATAATATCAAGAAATGATTTAACCTTAACAATAACATCCAATGTCAAACTTAATCCATTACAACCTTTATACTTATCCAAAATACTTGTGTCTAAACTCATAGTCCAAAATTTATAAGGAAGGTAAACATATTGAAGATCTCTTTTTCCATGTAATAACATGTGAATAATTTCATCATGTATTCTCTTAAAACATGGTAACACACTTAATTACCATAAAACCTTATTGATTACATTAATTCTACCTTATTACTTATAGAATACTAGATATATTACTTATATCCAAAAATTTTGAATACTCCAAAAATTATGGAAAATACAAACCATTAATCAGTTCTAAGGTAGTCAAGAATATCCAATATAATTTATCCAAATCAACCATCTCTTATTACAAAATCACTACCTCAGTATCAAAACCATATTAAGGTTTATCTTTCCTTCAACCATGTATTTTCCAAAAAAGTTTAACTTGCTGTTGAGTCACTTTTATTAGTACCATATAATCTTTAATCCTCAATCAAATAGTACTGCAATATAATCCTTATTTATTTCCATAATCAATATAACCAATACATTATTGATACAACACTCAAATTACATAATTCATTAATAAAAATATAAGAACACTAATTATTCCTCTTCATCTACGGTAGTATCATAACTTGAATATTATCTAATAGCATCACTTGGGGTATACTCTGATGATTGGGACATTGATTCGCATAGTGTCCCAACTCCTTACAGATGAAGAATTGTACATTTGAAACCTTTTTATTACCCTTATAATCATGTACTTAGTGCCCTTTTTCTTCACACTTATAACAAACTCTTATTCCTTTCAAGCACTTATCAAGGTGATTCTTTCCACAGTTATCACATATGGGAAAATCCTTCTTTCCCCTCTTCCCTTTATCCATCTTTCTCTCTTCCATCCTTTTCTTCTCTTGCTTCCCTTCAAATCTATAGAACTCAGAGAATTATTTACTTATCTTATTAACACATGATACTATTTCTTCATATGATGAGAATACGTAAGAGACTATTTCCCTTTTAAATGTTGGCTTAATACCATGAAAGATATGATTCTTCTTAATCTTTGGATCATGCGTATTGCTGGATTTCTCATTCCTTCTACTAGGAGCCATTTCTAAACAATGGCATACACTAGGTTAGTTTATAAATCTTAATGAATAATTCCAAACTTGTAAAATACCTAACGTAAATTGAAAATATTATGTATATAATCTATAATAATAAAATGTTTTCATTGAGGAAGTATTTACTCCTAAATCCTTCATAATGACTTGTAAGGAAAATATGAATTATCCCAAGCATATCCCCTAGGAGTTTCGTAACCAAGAGCGCATCAAGGCCCGTTTTCGTGTACCAAGTTACCCCGGGTCAAGCCCGAAACTCCTTGTCAGAGTTTTCACTCCTAGGTACATCTGTGCCAGATCCGCCTCTACCTGCTTGTATCCATACAGAGATGTATTGCTTGGAAAATACACAAAATCTCTACATTACAAAAATTTTAAGAAGTTCTTCTATTCCAATCCTCAATGTCTATCTTAGGGTAATGTTCTCTAATTCGAGTTTATCTAAATCTATTTCCAAGGTTGTTGCTAAACTTCCTCTAATACCAACTGTAATGCCCCAACCCCATATACTGAGATCCGGTGCATTATTTTAATACATTGGTATGATTAGAAGGAATTAAGTCCCGAAGGACCGATCATTTTAGCAGTCTTGAAAATAGATTACATACATTAACTTTACATTACAATTTAAAACACAAAATACAACATAGATAGTTCTTTGAGAATGCTATTATTACCTTTAGATTAACCCTGCATATCAATCATAATACACTTCTTGGAATCCTGGGAAAATAAAACATAATAAAGGGGTGAGTTCAGATGCTCAGTAATGGTAAATAATTTAGCGGAAGCTATAAACTTTTAAGGCGAGATGTGTAATAAAAACAATAGCCTTTTTAAACATAATTTTGAACATAATATGGAAAAAATAAATCTATCACCACCATATAAACATGAACATGGATATTATACTAGTTGAATAATAACATGTAATAACTAATTTCATAATGAGGGAATGTATAATGCAGGACATTCTGAAAATTTTTGTCAAGGCCTCGCCCAAGATGTATAAAAATGATTAATACCTCAACCAAAACCATACATCAAATTGGGAAAGAACTCATCCAATTACACATCTAATTGTTGCATAAGACCTATCGATTCACCGAGGAGCTATAGTGGGCTCCACCCGTCACTTACTAAGTCCAATACATTCCTTATATGAAAAGGTTGAAACATAACATAAACATTCGTATTAAAACTAGCATACGAAATGTCAATACTTTAACCATAAACCATGAATGGTATAAAGATAACACATCCATAGTAAAATATATCTTAACTCATTCAATACAATATTTAAGATTGTATTTATAATAAATCAACCTCAATCAAGAATAATATTCAAGAAGGATGTTGACATATTTGAAAATGATTTGTAAAAATCTTTGAGAGAAATATCCCTCTTTCATGAAAACATTTAAAAGTCACTCAATTTAGAAAATAAGACATTTAAAGTCATTTTTGAATCAAATTGTCCCATACCACTTTGAAACTTTTTAAAAGAATTAACATTTTAAAGACATTCATGTTCATATAAATAAATCCTTAAAAACTATTTTGAAAACATGGAAATTTATGAGAATGATTTAAAAGAATAAATATTTAAACCATTTAAAATGATGATCTAGTTAAAGAGTATCTTCTATAAAACATTCAAATATTCTTTTTGAAATTATTTTTATGAAACTTGGATTTTAATGATAAAGAGGTCCCAGTAGATACTCACGTAAAAACAACCTCGGATAATAAAGAGATTGTGAAATTAACCCTTACCTTTCACTTTCCTTTGGTAGAGGGTATGTTTAACCTCCTGTACAATGACCATAGTATGTTATTAAATTATACCATAACCATATTCATATTTATTATATCATATATGATTCATTTATTACTTTATACTACCAATTTAATAATTATTTCCATGTTAAATTAATATTTCGGGTAATAATCGTTTTCTTTATCGTACGTGTTTTAACTTGTTATTATTGATAGTATTATTTAGATAATTATTTTTATAATTCAAGAATATAACACATGATTTATATATAATATATATTTAGAATATAAATATTAATAGTAGATAGATATATGAAATGGAAACCACTGTTTATGGAGACGGTAGGTCGTACGTATGCATAAACGTTGTTTCCATTTTCATATCGTATTGAAAAAAAGTAAGTGAATAAGATATATGTAAGTACACACACACACACATATAAATCTCCAGTAGCATTATTATGTCATATATTACATACTTATTAATAATATATATTTTTATAATCATCATTGAATGGTGAACGTGGAAATGAATCTCATCGTGTCGTGGAGACGATAATCCGTACATACGCATGAGCGACAATATCATTCTTTTGATATTAAAATATTATGTAAATAGATGTAATATAATGTATACAAAATCATTAACATGTTATATTTATTATTTACATCAATTATACATCATTATTATACCCATCCAAATAATAATGTATTGAATAACAACTACACCACGACGTGGAGACAGTAAGCCGTACGTACGCACGTATGGTGATTTTGTCATTCATATGATGGATAGAATAATGAATATGGTTGTACCATTTTTATAATGACATCACAACATTTAGAAGATATTGGAGTTATTATTTTATAACGGAAACAACAAATAAATAGGAAGTGGAAGAAGAAAATAACTTGAAAGAGGTGATGAAATATTTACCTCTTCTTCGGGTTCTTCCTTTTGATTTGATCAAAAGGGATCCTTAGGTTGGCTTTATGACCAAAGGAAGGCCTCTAAGATGAAGGGAGGGTAGTTAGGAGGATATTTGGGAAGGGGTTGGCTGAGACAAATGGCTTTGGAGGTGTGATTTTTAGAGAAGGTGAAGTTCCCTTTTATAAGAGGTGTGAGGGTCACTTTAAGAAAAGATTAAAGTATTAATTTATTATACAATCATATTTGGTTTATAATGCCTCCAAATGAATTTATTTCGATCCTTAGGTGGATATGGGTATAAATACTCTCAACAATAGGTTTTAGACAAGTTTAGGTTACCATCTTAACCTTATATTTTAGATTTAACTCTTAGTTAAATACACTACTGGGAATCCATGTTTTCCCAACGGTTTTAAACCGTTGGGAAAGGCCCTCAAACCGTTGGGAAATATTATCCCAATGGTTTTAGAAACCATTGGTGTGTGAGGCGTCGGGAAATCCATATACCAACGGTTCACATTGAACCGTTGGGAAAAGGCTGTTTAGATTTCAAATGCCCACGGTTCATAATGAACCGTTGGAATAAAATTGGATCCTGTTATAGAAATGGCTCAGCTGAACCGTTGGGAAAATCAGCGCACAGGGGTATGCCAATGGTTTTAAAACCATTGGCATAAACATATAGGGGGTATAACCCAACAGTTTTGAACCACTGGGAAATGCAGCAGCACACAGGGGTATAACCCAACGATTTGAAACCGCTGGCATAGACCCCCATTAATTTAAAATGAAAGAGCCTGCAATCAACTGCAGGCTACAATCTGTGTGAAAAACGTGCCATCTCACAAAAATACACTGCAATCACAAAAAAACACTCATTCTGTGTGTTTAGGAACACTGCAACCTGAAAACCTAGAAAACATACTGCACACATAGAAAAATCACAAAAATCACTTCAATCACCTGTAATCACACAAAAAACACACAAGAAACACATATAAATAATCATCTCATTTTTGAAGGCTTACTCACATCCATTCCCCTTGTATGTTTCACATATTGATGTGGTAGAGAGACCAAGAACCAACAAAATGTTGTCTTGTTGATCAAATAGGGAGGGAGATATTGTAATGGTACCCAAGCATTAATTGGACTTATGAACATTTCTTGCATTGGACACAGAGCTGTAGTATCTATGTGGAAGGTTCTATATTGTCCTCATCATATCACATATGAGAATGTGTCAACATTGGAATGATATTAAATAAAAAATCACAGTCAATGTAATATTGTCAAATATTGATAACATTTATCATTAAATACAAGTACAAGGGTCTGATGTTTCTCAACATAATGACATATTAATCTTGATCTATGATGGATATAACATTATTAAATTCCATAGTAATTGTACTTGGTTGGATTATGCATGGGGATTTTTCTTCTCCTACTAGACTCACTAAATGGGTCTTCCACGGTTTCTACAACATTGATAGTCTAAGTAGGGACATGGCTAGAATTATAGATTCTTCCACGAATGTGCCTTATCCGATATACTCGGGTCCTATGAAATCATTCTGCAGTTACCTAATTGGGTTCAAGGAACTCAAGTTCATCTCCATACTCATCCACCTGCCCAACCCCCCCACTACCCCACCTGCACAGCCACCACCCCACCTGTACAGCCCCCCTGCCCAGCCCCCCTCCCCCCTGCCTAGCCTAACCCCCTGCACATCCCACCCCTCCCCCACCTGCCCATCCCCCCTCCCCCACCTACACAACCACCACCCCCCACCTGCACAACCCCTTGCCCATCCCCCCTCCCCCATCTGCCCACCCCCACCTACACAGCCACTCCCCACACCTGCAAAACCCCCCTCCCCTATACCCAGCCTATGCCCCACCCCCACCCCCACCCCTGCCCAGCCCACCCCCTCCCCACCAACCCCCCTACACAGCCCCCCTCCTCCCCACCTCACCCCCTCCAAGCACCCCCACCTCCCCCACAAATTCCCACAGGGTAGTTGATTTTAAGTTTTAATCATATTTTTTGAGTTTTTAGTGACCCATTCAGGATTCAATCTATGGATAATTTGGAGAAATTAGGTGTTTTGGGATATTTTTGGGGGGTTTAGTTTGGGAGAACTCATGTACATGATGTGTAGTTTTGAGAACACACATCATGTGTTCTTCGTACTTGGGAAAGATGGGTTTTGGGAACTAAAAGATTTATACAAGGGGGTGGGTTACACACCATCTAGTGGTGACTCGGGGTGTGCTAGTGGCAGATGACCATGTAGGGTATAAAGCTATATCTAGTGCGAGGTACATGGATAGGCATTGTGCATGGGTATACCTTGCGTGGGGGGGATATATGGATAGGTATATACATGGGAACCATATGTGGGGTAAAGATTGTGTATGGGGTGATACATTCCACACAGTGGGGAATTTTTCATGCTAAGTGGGGCCTTGTATGTGAATGTACCTAGGTGGGGGTAAACATCATATACCAGAATACATGATGTGTACTTTGGAAAAGTACACACTAAGCAGTCTATTTCACATGGAACAAGGGGACATTTTGGGTTACATATCATGTACCTAAAGTACAGGTTGGGTACTTTTTTCTCCTTGTTGTGTTTACCCTATTTTAACCCTGGAGTCAGAATTCGACTTATGAGTATTCAATTTTGATCAATTTTTCATATAAATTTCCATGGTGGAATAATTTATGTGTTTGAATGTGGTATTTATGGTGTTTTGGACTAAGATAATTCTTTATCAGGATTTCTTCAAGGATTGGATTTAGAATCCTCCAGTAGGTTGGGTTGTGAGATGAGAATCATGTGTGAGGGTTATGAGATCATTAGTTGGAATGGATTGTGAAATCTAAGCTAGTTTTGTTCAATGTTCTTTCATATAGATCCTGAAAATTATAATCAAGTAGTATATATGAAGAGATCTTGTTTTATCCTGACATGTTGGTACCTATTTCTCAAGGTTAGAATAGTTGAGGATTACCCCATTTTTTTAGGATTGGAACTATTGGAACCATTGGTATGGGATTATGTTGTGGGATAGAAGTTATGGTTAGATTTCCTTAAGATATTTATATGCGTCAAAGGGACTCTTGAGGATACTATAGTGGGATTGTTATTGATTGAGTGACCAGTGTTTTCTATAGCTTTTAATTAATAATGCCCATGTGGAGTGGTCAATCTTGTACTATAGAGCCCTTGTAAGGTAAAACTTTTATGATTGTCATGAGGACCATTGATAATTCATTGGTTATTCATTTCTTTTATATACCCCATTGGGTGCGTTGTTGATAGATGATCAGTTGGAGACGTTGTTGATCGATGATCAGTTGGAGGCCATTTAGGGGCATTTGGGATATTTCTGCACTAGGTGTGTCTTGTGCTTTGGATGTACTAGAGGTACCCCTCATAGGGTGTATGTTCTTACTGTGGACTTTTTCCCATTTGAGGTTTTTTTTGAAGGGCTTGGGCTAAGATTTTGGGTGCACCTGGGGACGCTATAGTTTTAAATAACTTTATATTGTCACATTGAGGACCATGGGAGCCCCGTGTTTTGGTTTGGCACTAAGGTGGTTCAAAGAGAGCCAATAGTGGTTGTTTTTAGAGGATAATATCCCATGGACCATGGAGAGGGTATGTTATTTGTTTTATGTGAGTTGATCTATGCTTCTAGATTAGCTATTTGGACAGTGGTTTGAAGGCTAGATCATTCCATGTTTGGTTGGAATTTGGTCGTGAGGTTTGAGGATGTTTCTGGTCAGGACTCTAGTCCAAGGAGGAGACACATATGATATCATAGATCAGGCATTGGAACTATGTTTTGATCTAGTTATATAAATTTTTTGACTATATTTAGATGTGATTAGTGATCTAATGGGAGATTTGGATGAGTGAAACACCCCTCTAGTTGAATGAGCACTTATGATAGAGTGGATTTAACATCGTAATGTGTTGAGGCACTCATAGAGTTCGACAAAGTGGTTGAGGTTTTTTGTGTGAGTTGATGATGATGAAACTTCTATGGTGGAGAGTTATGTATTTGTTGCAAATATATAATCCTTGTTCTAGAAGGCTCATGGGTTTTTGGAACTGGATTTGGATTGGTTGGGGTGGCATTGTGATTGGATTGGTTGGGGTGGCATTGTGATTCTAGTGAGGAATCCTTGATGTGTGCAATTAGTTTTCATAGGGTGTTTAAATAGAAAATCATTTAGGGTATATGATTGAGCCGATTGTGGGTATGGGATTGGGGTGTTTTTGAAAAGAAATATGAGGTGTGGGTATCTGAGGTGAGTTGTTTCATGTGGTAGGAAACAAATGTGGTTTTGAGTTAGTAGAGGATTTGATTATTGAACTACACTAGGGTCGAGTACAGATTCCAATTGGGGGGTTTGGGTGGTTGTGTAATGCCTTTGGTAGTGAAGGCATTGAAATGAATTGAGGTGGAAACATGCCGATGAATGGAGATGGGTGCTCAGGGAATGAGTCAAATGAGGATAGACTGACAGAGGTTAGCACATAGTGTGGGTTCTTAAGGTTTCACGATACATCTATTGTGTGGTTTTGTAAATGATAGGTGCGTTTAGAGTTTGATATGTGTCTAACATTTTGGGGGAGTGATCTCTAAAAGGGAAGCATGTATTTAGAAAGAGCTGCTAAAAGGGATAAGCTCTGAATTCAGCAATGTGTTGGGTTGTCAAAATCTGGAATTTGTTTACAGAAAACTGAAAATCTGAAATATGTTTAGAAAATCAGGAATTTGTGAACTATTTTTGTAACCTGTGAACTGCTCTAAAAGTTTTTAGAGCATGGTTGTAGGAAATATGAAATTAGTTTAAAAAATCAAGAAATTGTGAACTGTTTTTATAATCATGTATATGAACCCAATTACCCAATGTAATACAGAATTCAAAATTGAATTTTCAATTGAATACATACATAATAAATTATGTAATGAATTCTGAATTATGAATCAATAACACATAAAAAATGAATTATGTTTCATACAGAATTCTGAATTATATATAACACATATATAATATGACATACAAGGGGTTGGGGGTGTCCCAGGGGGTGGGGGTGTCCAGGGGTGAGGGGTTGTCCACGGGGGTGGGGGTGTCCAAGGGTGAGGGGCTGTCCATGGGGGTGGGGGTGTCAACACAATCTGAATTCATTTGGTCGGTTTTCCGTATGTCAGTTGTTGTTTTCATTTAAAATTTTGTCCATTTCAAATAAAATTGAGACACTTTGAGTGGTACCGGCCACACCTTGCCTCGGTTTGAGGCGGGGTTGACTCATACACGTCACTTGGACGTTTTGAGTGCTGTCAAGTGTGGATTGAAGATCCAGGTGAGTCTAATCCTCTTATTGCTTCCTCTTTTCGATTAGGGTTTTCAATCTTCTCTCATCTTTTTCTAAAGCTCTAAAACCCTCTTTTCCATTGGTATTTAGGGTGAATCTTTAAGAGAGCTTAGATTGGGATTCGGGGTCTGGGGAGGAGGGTTGGGGGGGATGTCTGGGGTCCAGGGAGGAGGGTGGGGGGGGGGGGGCTGTCCGGGGTCCAGGAAAGAGGGTGGGTAATGTATCTAAAACTCTATCTAGGTATCATACATTTAATTTCGACAGGACTTCGAACTGCCGCAGGGTGTCATCCTGGAGCAGGGCCAAATCACAGCATTACCACGGTGTGACCGCGGCGTGACCGCGGCGTGACTGCAGCGTGACCGCGGCGTGACCGCGGCGTGACCGCAGCGTGTTGGCCCGGTCCAGCGACATCCACGGGGCAGCATATTCTGGCTAAGAGTGAAGGGAGTGGGAGGATGCGGGGCAACATTCTGACCATCGCCTCCCTCCCCATTAACTATGGGTGGGTAATGTATCTAAAACTCTATCTAGGTATCATACATCGAATTCCGACAAGTCTACGAACCACTGCGGGGTGTCGTCCTGGAGCAGGGCCAAATCACGGTGTGAGCGCGGCGTGTTGGCCCGGTCCGAAGACATCCGTGGGGCAACATCTTCCGACCAGGAGCAAAGGGAGTGGGAGGAGTTGGGGAAACATTTTGACCGTCGCCTCCCTCCCCATTAACTACAGGTGAGTAATGTATCTAAAAATTTATCTAGGTATCATACATCGAATTCTGATAGGACTACGAACTGCTGGGGGGTGTCATCCTGGAGCAGAACCAAATCACGGCATGACCGCGGCGTGACCACGACGTGTTGGCCCTGTCCGATGACATCCGCGGGGCAGCATCTTCTGACCAGGAGAGAAGGGAGCGGGAGGAGGCGGGGCATCATTCTGACCATCGCCTCCCTCCCCATTAACTATGGGTGAGTAATGTATCTAAAACTCTATCTAGGTATCATACATTGAATCCCGACAGGACTGCGAACCGCTGCGGGGTTTCGTCTTGGAGCAGGGCCAAATCACGACGTGACTGTGGCATGACCGCGGCGTGACCGCGGTGTGACCGCGGTGTGTTGGACCGGTCCAGTGACATCTGCGGGGCAATATCTTCCATCCAGGAGCGAAGGGAGCGGGAGGAAGCGGGGCAACATTCCGTCCGTCGCCTCCCTCCCCATTAACTATGGGTGGGTAATGTATCTAAAATTCTATCTAGGTATTATACATATAATTCCGACAAGACTGCGAACCACTGCAGGGTTTCGTCCTGGAGCAGAGCCAAATCACGACGTGACCGCGGCGTGACCGCGACGTGATAGCGACGTGACTGCGGTGTGACCATGGCGTGTTGGCCTGGTCCAGCAACATCCGTGAGGCAGCATCTTCCTGCCAAGATTCCAAATAAATCCTATGTAGTTGTCCTTCACATTATAGAAGCCGATCTTATATTATAAAAAATAGACTCTTGATTCGGTATTGTGGTATGATAAAAATATATATTTTATATTCGTTGTTTTTAAAAGTTGTTTTATTATAAAAAAATGACTTTATTTATCAAATGAAACAATTATATTAAAGAAAACTTATTCAAGATATGCAATTCAATATAACTAAGCAGAATTAAGAAAGAAGATAAATTCAATTTAAATCATTCTTAAATTAAAGAGGCTACGAGAGGGACTCTACCTCAAGGTGGAACCAAGCCATCCACTTCAGCTCTTGGAGCTTTCTAACTAAAAGTTGCTGTTCCCCCACTGGGTATACGCACCTTCACACACATGCAAGGACACCTAGCCCCTATGCACACACCCGCATGGCCATGAGCACGTGCAAGGGGATCCTTACACATATGCTTATATGCATATACCAGTCTCCACTCACCTGTGTATGCATTTTTAAATATATACATGGGAACACCTAGCCCCATACGTGTATAATCATTTCCATGGTTGACTATACACATAACAGGGGAACCCACATACATATACTTACTTACCTATGCACACGCAGGCAAGTCAACCTTGACTTGGTGACTCAAAACCAACGAGCAGAGATCAACGCACTACACAAAGGATATTAAGAACCTTAAAACACATAAAGAACCCTACATAACCAGTGAAAAACCAACCAACAGCATTAAAACCTTACCTCGATTGGAAGCAGAGAACCAAATCCACCCGAACCAACACAAAATGATCCAAAGCCCTACTGAAAACATAATATAGAGTCAAAAACATTGAAATCCCCAAAATATATGAGGTGCGAGACAATTAGTAATCATAGAATCTTACCTCAGATCAAATATGGTGGATTGAAACAATTTGAACCCCTTCTGGCCTCCTTCATAGAATATAACTACTCCCTATCCATAGAAACCAGTAAAAGACCTAAGTGGCCAATGCGATAAAGAAAATAATATAAAAACTAAACTAAAACATACCTGTCTCCCGTGACTATGCATGTCACCGCCCAACATATAAGAACCACAACACCACATGGGTCAAATCATGTTCCTACAAGCAAGGGGAAACAAATCCATGTTTTAAAATGATACTATCAAAAAGTACATTCATATTAATTTATAATTAATCTTCCTATAAATGGTATATAATTAGTTTGGCTTGAGTTTCAGTTTAGTTTGGTTTTTTTCAATACAAGTTTTTTTGGTAAATTTCCATTAGATTTAGTTTGTCTTGTTTTTGTTTATATTATCTTGGACAATTTCATTCATTTGGGTTTTAGTCGATCATGGAATTAATAATAATCAATCAATCCATATTAATAATTATATCCATTGGTTCCATATCTAGAGTAAAAAATACATAGAAATGAATGATATCATATAAGGAAAATCATAAGAGGGGAATTTGAGACCTTTCTCTCTCCTTTTATCAAAAGGCATTGCAATTTAAATCAAAAAATGCATGAAATAAATAAAATGATTTATCATGTACACAATATAGGTCTAAATAATATAATTGGTGGAAATATTTTCAAATAAAACACTATATAATGATGAATCAATATTAATTGTACCTCTCACTATTGTTGGACCTACATCATCTATCATTGGATTATCATATACCATGTGATGAAATTTCATTCCTAATTCATGTGGATAGAACTTCAAAATTCATCCTCAAGACTGTGTTAAAGACATTGAGCCAGTGAAATCCAGGTGAATTGACCTTTTTTCATCATGAAACCTTCATGATATTCTTACAGGATGTCAAATGATCTGGCTGATAAGTGTGGAGGAATTCGCGAGACCTAACTAATAGACAATGGGGTTGTTTCATAATTTTGGTGACCTGTATGTGGAAATTGTAAGATCTATATGGAGAGCCCATAGGGATTCAAAATAATTAGGTGGCATGTCTGAGGGGTGTCATGAGACTTTATAGAAATGTCTGGAGGACATTGCATGATCCAAATGGCATATCCAGGGAGGGTCTCATGATTTGGGTGACATGCCCCGATGCTTTCACATGATCTAGGTGAGTCGTGTGATGTTTATGAGGATCATTGTATATGTTCTTTACATAAGTATCATGTCTTTTAATCTCTATTCCATATTTTATTACATATATTACTTAGATTTTTCTATTATTAGCTTGTTAAGGATTCAAATGATTCATCAGATATTCAGGACCTCCTTCACATGACCTGGATGTCACGCCAGAAGTCCTTCACAATACATCATGTTATCACATGAAGTGTTTATGCATGCCTCATGACCCCTTAGGTTGTTCCCTATATTTTACCTAGTGGGTAATCATTGTGATCACGAGATTGGCCGCTATGAGAAATCTACAACTTATGTGATCAGTTGTGGATGCCTGAATGTGCAAGTGCATAGATTCCTTTTTTTGTGCTAAGGGGGAGGGATATAGAGGCCTCAAAACCATATTTATACACCGCCTTTTGTGGTGTGTATCTCGTAGATTCAGGATGGATTCGATGTAGTGAATTTTTGTTATGCGTTTCTTATGATCTAGCAATGGTTTATTCATGGGGTGTCACATAATGATCATTGACCACAATAACGTTCCACCTACACCCCAATTATTATACTTTGTCCAACCAATGGGGTATTTACTAACCATGTGGGTAATTTCCAACGTATCACACTCTACAAGAATCATCCACCATTTTCTCTTTTATTTAATTCTTTATTTGAGAAAGGAAAGGGGTCTTGAAACTTCGTAAGAGTGTTATCGAAGATAATCTCTCTACCTGTTGGTACTATGTCGCATCACCAATGAAGGGTCTTGTGGTGATGCATGATCATTATCATGTTAAACCCTTTAGTATTTCCATGGAGTCGTTCATTGTGACACAGATTCAAATGGTCATGTTTAAAACCTTTTTTATGATGAATGTGACATGCCAACCGGATGTTGTGCGATAAGGTAGACCTATCTCCAGGGCTTCCATGGTGTCTTGCGAACCGCATGGGCACATCTCTGATTAATGAGCATGGCTATTCTTGGTTAGGTAAAGCTGCTTAGATTTTTCCGACCAGCTATACGTTATCCATATTTATGAACCAGTATGGGTTTCCTAGTATATCATATACCACCAGTCTAATATTCTAATAGAACTGATTATCCATTGGTTCCTTGGAACCAACTCATTCCATTTGTCCCACAACGAAGTTGGAATTAGCCTCTAGGATGTCTATTGAATAGGCAGGATACCCCCCCTTGGAGAAATGTGAGACAAATTTCTTCCTTTCATGGATGTCTAGGATAACCCCTCATAGAATCTAGTTTTGGTGAGGGATATGCTCAATATCATGAAAGAAAAGTTAAGAAATGAGATTTCTATACGATCGCTCATCTCTTTTAAATATTGGTTCAATATTTTACTCTATTGTAGTAGATATTGGCCAACCTCTATACGCCCACACTGGTTCCCTTCCCAGAAGGTCCATAATAGTGCCAGTTCATATTCAGAAATCATAAGAGTAGGAGAATACACCACATGGGGTTATTGGGTGAGGCTGTAAATATATATAATCCTTAGGATTGATGGTTTTATGGAAATATTTTTGAATGGGTAGTTTTTTTCCAATAGGGGATGCGCGTTCAGGAATCCAAGTTGGCACTTTGGTAATGACAGCTTGAGTGGTAGAGATTCGGCCTCTTAATATAGTCGTATTGACCCTTATAGTCCTTTGGCATCTCTTGAGCCATATTCAACAGGAAAATATATCTTATAGACTCAGTGGTCCTTTATGATTTTTATTTGGATAGATAAGGGATCACCTCCATTGATACAGTTATCACAACACCACCGTAATCCCTGGTGCCTTGTTTCACCCCAGACTACTATACATCTCTTGATTTGAGTACACACCATTAGGCCCTGATGAGGTTGTTTATCTGGTGAGATGATCTGACCGTTTCTATTTCACACATTATCTTTCACTGACTGGGCAAATTATTAAAAATGGAGATGACCCTCTTATTGAAAGGTCATGCAAGTTATTACTTCAAGATGGGGTTGTAATCAATTCATTTTAATTACATTTGGTTCATATCAGTTTGGTTTAGTTCAATTTAGTTCATGTCGGTTGCAGTTATATAGGTTTTAATTCATTATATTTGGTCCAATTTGATACATCATTTGTGGGTTTGTATGGTGCCACTTTATTTAGTTTAACTCATTTTGGGTTTACTCTTCATAATCTTATTTGGTTTGGTTTCCTGTGGTTCATCTTGGTTTGTTATGTTTGATGTCATCCTAATTGAGGCAGATCACTGATTATGTATGATTCATTTTGATACAACATGATATGATTTGTTTTAGATCTATTTAGTTTTAATTTATTTGTTCAGTATACACTAATTTAATTTATTGTAGATTCATTTAGGAATATTCAATTTTACTCTTTATAGGTTAATATAATTCAGATTATTTTGATTTTTCCTACTTATATTATGTCTTATTTCATTCAATTCAGTTTGAATGAGTTCATGTTGGTTTCATTTAAATTGGTTTGTTTCATTCTCAAGAATGCATGGCATTGAATCAGTTATTGAGAATCTAGAACGGGTCACCCATACATTAGACATCCATGAAACATCAAATAAACCTAAGTAAAAAAGATAAATAACCCAAATGAGATTAATATAATTAACATCAATTCAAAATTAAAAAATGAATCATAAAAATAAGATTCAATGAACGTAGAATCAAACATACACTAGGCCGTATTAGACAAATATAATAGCACATACCAAAACAGAATAAAAAAATCAATTATACCCATATATCGATTGTACAATATCATGTTTCTCGGCATATCTCCACTGACCCATCAATAAACAAACATGAGATGATTATACCAAAGGATGAATCTTGAACATATAACATGATATGAGCTACAAACACACACAAATAGATATGCATGATGTAAAGTAGTATTATTCATGCAATTCATACCTAATATAGAGTTTTCATAGACACATAAATCACTACAAGCACCAAATTAAATTGGTCCAAACAAAGAGTGAAGAATAAACCAACCTCAAATGGTGGAAGATGAACCAAGACTATCCAAACCACTTTGCCTTCGGCATCAGATGCCAAAACATGCCCTAGGAGACCTGAGAGAACCATGATACCTCCTAGAAACAAGGATCAAAGTTAGAATCAGGAAACCTCAAAACCCCTAGGGTTCAACCGAATAAAATTGGGAAACCAGAGAGAGGAAAAATATAATAAATTGAAGAATTAATGAAGATGAATTCTTACCTGGAAGTACCAATCAATAACCCTCAAGAAATTTGGGAGAAATGGTGGAGGAGAGGGAGCCGATAGAGGGGGGCATTGCACGAGGTGTTCGGCCATGGGGGGTCTCGCGCGCGACTGGAGAGGGGGACGAGGGACGTCGTCGGAGGGGGGAACGTCGCCGGAGGAGAGGGAGCCGAGAGGGGAGGGTTGAACGTTTCCAGAGGAGAGGGAGCCGAGAGGGGTTGGGGTTCGGGAGGCAGAGGCAGAGGTCGGGAGGTCGAGGTCGGGAAGGGGAGGAGAGGGCCGAGAGGCCGAGGTTGGGGAGGGTTCGCGCGAGGGGGGGGGGGGGGGTGAAAAATTGAAAGGGATCCCGATAAAAATAAGAAATCGGTAATGTATACCGACGGTTTTAGAAAAACCGTAGGAATAACTACAATTTCCCAACGGTTCTTATAAACCGTGGGCATGCATGCATTGGTATAAACCCATTTCCCACTAGTGATAGTTTAACTTTTACCATGTCTACTTGTATTCTTACACTATAAGGTTAGTAAACTTACTCTAAACTTACAAGAGAACCTCAAGTGATTCATTAACGACATATATAATATTATTTAATCCCTTTGGCTGAACCTTATATTTTTAGGAATATTATATCAACCAATAATATAGTATTTTTTTTAAAAATTAATTTATGTCAATTTTGACACTATTTGGTATTTTGTTTTTGTGAAAGTCATAACAATCTTATCACTTTGAAAAAAACTTATCTAATCAACACTAACATGTCATATTAACCTATTAAATTAGTGTAACTCATCAAAAGTTTCAAATTACATTTATTTGGATATTTATAACATCAATTATTTTAACCTTTCATTAAAAAGGTAATTACTGCATCATCATTGTGTCATAAATAAATTTAATTATTTAATGTCTAAAAATTATAAATAAAATACCATTATGTAGGAAATATTTTTATATTTATAATTAATATTTATAGTAGAATTTATCTTATGTGTAACCCTATATTAAAGATGGTTTAGTTATTAAACTTTGAATTGAACACTTTTAACTCTTCTTTAAATAAAATAATAATAAATGTCCTAATATAATCCAAGTGGACCTAAAGGATAATATTTTATTCCTAAGTTTTTTTTGATCAAATTACACTTATCCAATAGAATTAGGACATGTGTTAGGGTAATTATAATATCATTTTTACCCTTAATTACCCTATTTACTTTTAACCGTGGTAAATAAAAGTCAAAAGTTACTATTCAACAAAAATTATTTTCATCTTATTGAATCAAATTTTACTTATTAATGTTAACCGTGTCTCTCAGATTTTTTAAATTCAACTCACAGAAGCGGTAAAATTTAGTTTTATGTAAATTTGCAAATAATCCTAGGAGCTAGGTAAAAGACGGTAAAAAGTTCAATAAAATTTTATATTTATAAAATTATTATAAAATGACTCCAATGAATTAAATTGAATATATATAGGTATTATGTATATATTTTGACCTAAAATAAATTAAAATAAAATAACTAATTACTTAAATAAAAAGTCGGTTTTAAACAATAACACATTGTTTTTCATTATTCATCAAAAATTGAAAGTTTTCAGAAAAATACCAAAAATTCACCCTAAGCTAATTTTGATA
The DNA here is from genome assembly GCA_963277665.1 of Viscum album. Classification (NCBI taxonomy): domain Eukaryota; kingdom Viridiplantae; phylum Streptophyta; class Magnoliopsida; order Santalales; family Viscaceae; genus Viscum; species Viscum album. Next base: position 478,535,982 of record OY728133.1, on the reverse strand, counting down.
TTATGAATTCAAAAATGAAGTCTATTTTACCAAATTCAGAACATATAAGTTTAATTTATTAATTTAAAATTAATTCCCGTTGTCAAAACCAAAAAGCGGGTTTTTTAAAAAGTAAAAACTATCAAAAGATTGACATGTGTTTATATCAAATTTAAGTGTAAAATTACTTATAATGACCAAAATTGTATTAAATGATAAAAATATAATCTAATTATACTTCCAATCCATTAAAATGTATAATTGAACACTATAAATTATTTTTATTAAAAAAGTTATTTTCAGTTAAAATTTAGTATTTTTCACTATTCACCCAAATATGAAAGTTATCAGAAAAACATAAAAAATTTATCAAAACTAAATTTTTATGCCCTGATTCTAAAGAATAAGTTTATTTTGTCAAATTGAATATATAAAAGTGTCAAATATTAGATTTAAAAAAGGTTCTCCATTAAAAGGCGGTAAAATTGCATTTTTTAAAAAATATTTCCTTTATCTGAAAAAAATGAATTTGTTCTTATATTATGTCTAAGAAACACAGAATATGGATTTTAAAATTTTTAAGAAATATATAAAATTTGAAATATAGGTAATACTATTCATAACCGCTTTTGAACATCTAGTTTGGTAAGTCGTGGTGCGCTCGAACTCGGTGTTGCGTGTAACGAAAGTTATTGAATTACTTTAAAGAAATAACGGACTATGAAATCTTGAGGTGTTATAGTATAGAAGAATGTAAAGAAAGAACTAGAAAATTATTATATGTAAAAGAATTTAATGTAAGAGGAATTTATAATTTATGTCACACTAAATTATTTAAAAACGAAACATTCTTTTATATTAGATATTGGTTTTTCATCTCCCATGATAGGTAAATTAATGTAATTAAGATTTTTGATAAGTTCAAAGGGTACTTATTCTTTTAAAAATGGTGGATCTCTTAAGGTAAATTGTTTTCATTTAAACGACGTTGGAAATTAAAGGAAATGTTAAATAATGATATGTTTTTATATGGATTAAAGTAAAACAAATATATTGTTTATTAGAGGTGTGATGAAGGGAATGAAGATATTTTTAAGAAGTATTAATGATTGAGTTATCATTTTAAAGATGAATATATTTTTTCCAAGGTATAGAAAACTAGCCAAACTATATTCTAATTTTGGGTCGGTTAAAATTTATGGTTATTGTGTTTGAAAGGGGAAATTGATTTGTGGTAGTGAAAAACTAATCATATTAAATAAGGAGAAATTTAAATACTAACTTAAAATGGTTGGTTGATATGTTTTTATGATGACAAGATAAAATTGATAGATATTTTTTACTAATTGGATTTAAAAGATTGTTAATAATTTAAAAAATAAATTATATATTTAAATGAAACAACCCTTGGGATTCCCCTAGTGAGACTTCCTCTTGGATATGATATATTAGGTGGATTTGTATATTTTATGAAACTAGCGATCTTCTTATAGTTAACACATTACATCAATGAGAAATCGTCCATCATGAAAAATGAAACTGGGGATCCTTAATAGGACATGCTTGGATGAATAAGTCCCTTATCCTCTATGTACTATAACTGAGACTTATGCTCACAATGCTCCATCAGATCCATATGATAAGGTGGATTAGAAATCACATGAGCTCGATACATAATCTTGATAGAAAACTGAACATATATCTTAGGTTTAAGAATAGATAGGTCATCAATACAAACATATTGAAACCATTAATCCATGGGAGAAAAAATATCTCATTATTTTCCCCCATTGTCCATCATCGAGTTATAAATATTGGACTTAATCCCTCCTAGTTTCTAATGGTTAGGTCATGCACAACATGCCTTTAATCCCTATTCTCCAATGTGAACATCTTCATTTACCTTCAGATATATGAAAGACAATCATCAATGGTAACAGTCGAATTGATCATGGTATGGAATTAATCAATACATCCCAAGGATCTGGTCTAAGAAAATCATTTCAAACATGAAGAATTCTGAGAGAAATTAGAGATATCGAAAACTTGGAATTCATTCGAGCCTTGGATTCATTTGAACCTTGAATCATTTGAGCCTTGGATTTGAGCCTTGAAATTATTCGAGCATTGATTCAAGATTTGATTCACCAAGGAGGAGCACCAATAGAGGGTTTATTCCATGAAAATATTTTGATATCACGACGAGTTCGTGATTGGTTAGGGTTTTTTAAATAGATCGAGACACTTTTATCAATGCTTCTGAAAAAGTGCTGATAAAGATTCCTTTTATCAGTACTAATTAATTTAGTGCTGATAAATGATTTATAATTATATTTATAAATATATTTTTTAAATATATTTATATAATTATATATATATTTAATAAATACATATAAATATAAATATAGTAAATATATTCCTTATTTAAATATATTTATTATAATTTTATAATTATTCAAATATATAATTAATTATTTATAATTATATAAATAATTTTTTTAAAAAATAATATTTATATCTTTATATATATTTATATAATTATATATATTTATATAATTATATATATATATATATATATATTTAATATATATATATAAATATAAATATAGTAAATATATTCATTATTTAAATAAATTTATTATAAACTAGTATTCCCACCCGTGCATTTTCACTACCTAATTCCTACTTAATTAATAATATATATAATCTTAATATATGAAATAATTGAATAAAATCAGATTCCAATCATACAAATTAAGTTTAAACATATATTTTTTAAAATTTAGTTTTAAGGAAACATAAAAAATTTATACAAATTCAAACACATTAAATTTTAATTTTGTTCATATTTACATTGGAGGAAATTTTTCATTGAACACCTTTGTTGAAGTATAGGAATCCAAATCAAGTGATGGTTAATCTTTGTCATCATAGCCCTAAAGAAAATTTATATATAAAAATATAATGTGATCTCTAAGAATAACAAAAGTATAAGTAGTGAGGTAAGCAATGCATAAGCATATTCAAAAGCTATGTATGATAATTAAAAGCATATTCACTGTAAATTTAGAAAGGGAATAAGCATTGTAAATGTAGAAAGGGCCTAAGAACTGTAAATACAATATTTGGCCATGCATAATCATATTATTGAATAATCATAAGAACTGTAAATATTGTATTTGATTTCTTATCCTTATTTTTATTCTAATATTTGTTAGAAATATTTTTCTCAAATAAAACAGAATAAGTAAATAAATTTTATAAGCATAAACACTAATAAAGATGAACTTGGTCGTGTAAGAATATTCTTATACTTATATGACTATATTATAGTATTTTCTACAATAATAAGCATAACCACATGTATTTGTTTTAATGAGTATTTTTCTATTATAATATATAAAAATGTTTTTGTATTATAGTATTTATTGAACCATAATCATAAGAATGAGCATAAGAAAAGCATAAGTATAGGAATAATCACTGTAATTATAGAAATACATATGTATTATAGTGAATATATAAACATAAGAAGTATGAGAATATAGACTGACATGTTGAAAATTATGTATTTATTTCAGTATTTAAGTAACATTTTTTGTATAAGCATAAGCTAAAGAAAATATATTAGTTAGGCTATATATATTACAGTATTTGAAATTTTATATGTATTGTAATATTTGTATATGCCCAATTGTAAGCATGATTATGAGCATATGTTTAAGAATAATCATAAAAATATTCTCTATCAAATTCAAAATGTGTATATATTTCATTCCATTAACTGTATAAGAAAAATCATGTGTATAGAAATATGTATAATCATATGCTATGACATGAGAAAATCATAACAAAGAAAATATATTGGAAAATGCATAAAAACAGTTTGAAAGGGGATCTTAAAAAAATATAAATCACAAATAACTTCTACATAACAATTCATGTGAATATTGAAGAAATCATAATCATAAATAACTACTACATAATAAATCAATAAAAGTTTATAATTCATTATTATATCATAAATAGAGATGCATAGAATTCATACTTGGAAGGAAAAATGTTATACCATTTTTTTGGACTTTATTTTCTTTGTAATGGAAGTAGATAAAAGGGGATATTGAATATTATTGTTTCGTAATTTTGAAAAATACAAAAGAATGATTGTATTTCAAATAATTCATCACATAGAATCAACAAAGAAATCTAGATAAGCTATGATAGATTGGAAAATAAAAATAAGCATGGAATGGGGGAAAGTGGATGAATAATTTTCAGGGAGAGGAGGGGGGGGGGGTGAAATACTCAAAGCTATAAAAACATAATAAAAAATATTTGAATATGTCAAAAAAAACATCGCATACATAAAAATTTGATTAATTTCAATAAATATTAACTCCAGAGGAATTATTCATGCATCTGTAGTAAAGAAATTCAACCTTTTTATAAAATATTCAAATGAGAAAAGTAAAATTAGAACAGTAAAAAGATCATTATTTTATGGGTAAAAAATGATATACCCTAATTAAGAAAAACATAGGAAAAGTAACCCAAATATCCATTAAAATATATTGATAAAACATACACAGGTAGAAATGGAAAGAGTCACCCCATAGAACATAGAGTATTATTGAATTAATATTCAAGAAGAGATTAAAAATGACTACAATAACTCACAAACCATGTGATTAGTTGAGAATACTGATATATTAATTCAATTTAAATAGTTACCTTAAATAAAGGATCATCATCAAGTAGTTGAGCAGAGTGATACATTAATTACGATTAGTATACAATTTGGACACAAAAGAGAGAACCAAATGAACCACGTGCTATCAATTCTGATAATGAAAAACGTTTAGAACTTTATATGTTCATTTTAGTACAAGATAGTTCATTTATATCATAAACATTTGGTATTTTCCTTTTATATTATAAAGAACATGTGCCAATAGATGAACCTATAACTTAAGGGAGTGTGTTAATGGGTATATTAACAAAACACTACTATAAAAATTAAGCTATCAAATATGTAATGAGGTTATATTATAATATAATTTTTTTTCAAACTTAATTATTGGAAACTTTTTTTATTCAAATTTACCACCAATATAGCCTAGATTCCTTGCTAAATGTTTTATTTGAATACATTTCTACCCACTTTAAAAAGTTTTGATAAATAGTTCAAAAAAAAAACATCTTTAGAATAGATATTCTTATAAGGAAATTAAAATAAATGACTATAAATGAAGTAGAGAATAAATATGGAAATGAATAAAAATATGATGGTATAGAAGGGAAGTGATGCATGAAAATGAAGTCAAACTCTGAAAAAGATAATGCATAAACACAATATTGTGTATGAGAATATATGATCTGAAGAATGTAAAATATAAATGTATTTTTTTAGAATGAATAGTTTGTAGACTTTATTTTAGTAATGTAGAATAAAATTAGAATAGTGTAACTAAGTTCTTCCAGTCAAGGAAGATGAGTTATTAAATCATCTTCTAGATGGAAATTCTTTGAATTGACCTACAATTTTTTTTGGAAAATGAATTTAAGTGAAGCATGAATTTTGATACCATTGATAATTATCTCACTCAAAATAATATTTAATATATTACCTTAAAATTTTCAAATTATTTTTTGAATTCTGAGATTTGAGCTTCATTATCTAAAATGAATAATAAATTTTAGGTGTTTTTTTTCCAAAAGTATGATGATGATTTTGGATTTTTTAATCAATAATTTCCAAAGACAACACATATTTTGAATTAATCATATTTATTTCAGGTGGGAATCTAAACACATAATCATGATTCATTGAATTAAATTTTAAGGTTAGTATAAAAACTTATCAAATAAGAGTTTTTCAATTAAAAAATGTTACCATAATCAAGTTATTTCTGAGTTCAGAGACAATTTTTTATACAAATTTCATTACTTGTTTGCTGAAGAGAACTACTAAAATTTCTATACTGAAATATGTTGTTATTATCCACACCCTAAATCTGGAAGTAAAGAATAAATATTTTAGTAGTCTAGAAGACATGAAATTTTTAACAAAATTCAACGATATCAAAGTTTAATAGTATTTATAGTTAAATATGATGTAAAACCTTGGTTTTGTACTTTTTGGGGACACATTGTAGTTTCTAAAGTAGAGTCTTCCTTTGAAATTTTGAACTTTTTTCGTACACGAGTTTCATGACTCATAGAACCAACCATAGGTGATTTAAATATTCCATAATGTTGCAATGGTAGGAACATCATGTTCTCTAAAAAAATAATCAGAAAATAAATTAGTAATGTGATCAAATTTCAAATAGTGAAGGATACTAGATCTATACCCATCCCCAAAATTCCAAATGAATTACAATTTGGGAACCCTATTGAAAAAAACCCACTAATTTTGAAGAATGAATCAGTGGTATTTTGGTTGAATGAAAAAGATGATGAATGTGGGAAGTTTGAATAATTTTAATAATAAAAAAAATTCATACAAGCTAGTACGATTAATTTTCATAAAGCTTACCTCAAAAGGATGTCATTACACATTACCAATAATTAAATATAACCATGCTATGACAAATTAAAATAGGAAAATAGAAACATAATGGGAAAATGAGGATTAATAATTTATGGGAAAAAACTGATAACTATGGGATGTTCGATTATTTTCAATAAATGTTAAAACGATATAGATATTTTTAATAAATTTTAATAATATATACCTCAATAGGAAGTCTTGACATAGAACCAAAAAACAATGGTAGATTTAAAAGGAAAAAATAAGAGCGTAATGAGGAAATGATGATGAATAATTTACTGATAGGGTGGGAATTAACATACTCGAAACTAAAAAACCATAAGAAAACAGGTTTGGAATATTTCAAAAAAACATTTCATATATACAAGTTTGATTAATTTCAATAAATTTTACCTCCTTATGATTTCATTATGCATATGCAACAAATAATTTCAACCCTACACAAAGGGAGGTCGAGTGACATAGGAATGTTTTAGAAAATCTATCATCCTGAAAAAGATTCAATAAGAATAAATATTATTCAATCAACTAATTCTAAATTATGAAGAAATTTGAGTGACACTTGAAATTCCATGTCCAAAAATATATAATCATGATGAAACTTCAATACTAAAACCAATAGGGTAAGTAGTGTAAGAACCGTTTATGATTGGAAAACAATTTCGGAACAATTTATTTTTGGAGTGAAGGGGAAGGAATATTTTCTATAGCTAAGGGGAGAACCCATGGAGAGGTGGATAACTAGTTAGGATGGAATTATAGATTTAATATACAAAAATTTATAACATTTTAACATTGAAAATAAACAAATAAAGGAGAGTATGAAAAAAATAGGTTATACAATTAAAATTACATGAATAAAAAATGAGTGACAAAACAAATAAAAACAAAAATGACATCAAAATTGGTAGAAAACAAAGACATGTATGCAATTGATGATATAAAAAATGTTCATATAATAGATATACAATAATTATGATAAAATAGATTTGGTTTTATAAATGTAATAATTTCATAGAGATATAATCCATAAGGAAATATGATTGAAATTATTAAAACATGTAATTGAAAAAGAAATCTTACAAAATTATAAATCATGTGATAACAGGAAAATTTTGAATTTTTCTAATAAATATATTAATTATCATATATTTGAGAAATAAATAAAATCCACTGCTTAAGGAAGAACCAAAATCCAAGCCGTAGGAAGAAATACCCAAAATCTATGACGAGGATGAACCCATTTCAGGGAGAATCTAACTGAGTAGATGTCAATAGATCAACCCAAGAAGAAGACCGGAGATCCTGACGTTGATTGTGTCGAGCCCTGCCATGGTTAATAAGAAGATGAACTAAGCCCCTCACTAATGGAGAATATTAACTCCACTAAAAACTCAATGTCACTACTGTGAAGATGATCCAAATGAATATGCTGCTCAAGATGAGGATCAAGACTGACCATCATCGATGTCAACCAAGATTGATGAGCATGAGAGGGAGAAAAAGGGAGAATAGGTAATAGTGATGATGGGAGAAATACCAAAAGGACTGTTATTTAAGGTTTTTTATGGGAACAGTGGAAGACAAAATTTTGAGAGGTGGAAACAAAGAGAAGAGGGATGCCAAGTAGAATCTTAGATGGTGATATAGAGAGAGATGTAGAGGGAGAAGAGGTGAGGAGGATGAATCAATCGAAAGGGAGTAGTGTTTGTAAGGAAGTGAAGTAGTGTATCATAAGGATGATGCTTGAAAACAAGGATTATGGGAATGGGGAGCATTGGAACAGGGATCAGGGGATCGGGGGGAGCATGTGAATGGGGAGCTGGGGATCCGGATGAGAGGATAAGGAGATGGGGATGGGGAAACTGAGAGGGATACAAGGGAGTGAGGGCAGCGAATAGGGATACAGGATTAGGAGACGAAGGGTTTGCTGGGAGTAGAAAAAGGGAGAGGAGATGACACATAAATAGTAGCCACACATTATAGTAATAATAATAGATTTTATAATTATTTTAATATATATATATAATTATTTATTTATAATTATATACATACTTTTAAAAAAAATAATATTTATTTATTTATATTTATAAATATATAAATGTATAAATATAGTAAATATTCATTTTTAAATATATTTATTTATAAATATTTTTTACAAATATTTTTTTAACATCATTGATGAATATTTAATCTTAAGTGCATGCATGTTAAAATTGAGTGAAATTTAATAATTAAAAATGAGTACACTTTAACAATATTGAAAAATGGATAAGTTTTATTAATTAAATATAAATTATTAAAAAAATATGGATATATATTGAAATAAAGATGAACACATATTGAAAATATTAAAACATAGTAAATAAATATATATAAAATAAATAATAGAAATTGATTAAATTCCCAAAAAATTAAAACATGTTAAAAATGAATTAATACCTAACTATAATAAAATTGAAAATAAATAAATAAAATTTACCATGATTAAAGACATGATATATTAAATGTATCATCTTATAATGAAATTGTAAAATGAATACTAAAATTTGAATAAATTATATAAATATTAGGTGTATGTGTTTCTATATAAGATTTCATTAATTATATAATTATTTGTGTGTATGCATTGTATATAAAAATGCATTTATTATGTATATGTGAAATCAATATAATACATGTTTGATCTATGCTAAATTTAAATATAAAACAAAATTCAATTATGTCCATTACTGGATGTAATTAGTCAGTATTTTTAAATTCATTAACATTATCAATAATTATTTAATTAATAAAATGTTTAATATTTTTCTCAATTTACTTATTTTTTAATTTTTATTTATTTCATTTTCATTTTACATATATCTATATATTCAATATATAATACTTATTAGTATTTATAATTTATATATAGTATAATCAATTTATTCATTCTTATAAATAATTATTTAATTAATTTTTTTTTAATATTTTTTTAATAAAATCATTTTTATTTTATATTTATTTAATTATTTCATTTTATTTGGACATTTATCAATGCTAAAAAGTATTGGTAAAAGATCCCTTTATCAGCACTAAAAATAAAGCACTGATAAAGGGTAACCTTTATCAGTGCTAAAAATAAAGCACCAATAAAGGTAGCCTTTATCCATAATAAAAATAAAAGCACTGATAAAGGTACCCTTTATTTGTGCTAAAAATAAAGCGATGATAAAGGGTACCCTTTATCATTTCTAAAAAAGCACTGATAAAGTCTACCTTTTATCATTGCTAAAAAAAGCGACGATAAAAGGCACCCTTTATCAGTGCTTTTTTCAAAAGCTGATAAAGGCCAGTACTGTTAAAGGCCTATTTTGTAGTAGTGCACCTTTATGCAACTATATATTTATTTCATGGGATCACACAATTCTCCCTGTTTCATGCAAATCTAACTTTCATGAAGTTTCAGAACTTGTGATAAACACTATCCTTTATTGTATTTTGATGTGACAACACTGAATCTCCTCTTGCACACAAATTTTTGAAACACCTTCACCCTTTCATGAAACTTTTTCATTTACATAAAAATCCTTATTTTTTTTAAAATGACTTTTTCCTTACTCAGAATTTTTCACCCAAAAATTTGGAAAACACTAAGAAACTAAACTACCTTAGACAATAAACATTATGCACCACTTCCAATACTTACATATCTCTGTCTTGAAGCTTTTCCAACATACCTAATCAATAATCAAATTGGAAATCCACAACTGACCTTGTCAACATACTTTTTCAAGAAACAAAATCAACCAAAAACACTGCAAAGTTACCTTGAGGTATTTTTTCCCAACAAACACCCATCCACAAGATAAATTGATTTATAAAATCATATAAAGTTAGTAAAAATTGAATCAATCCATACTATACATATAAATAAAACATTAATTCAAAGACTATTGGTTCTTATATATCAACTATACCATTAATTATCATTATTTCACTCACTTAAACACAATACCAATGGATACAAAATATCTCACCACTAACACTATTCATCTCCTTATTTAGAAAAAGTCTCAAAAGTTTAATTTTATAATTATTTTCACCGCTCTAGTAGAAGTAGCGGTAGAGAAACCCTCTAAAATTAACACATAAAATCATTAATATTAAAATATACAAAATTCTACTGACTTGGAACCTATACTTAAATATTATTAAGTTGATAAAGTCCTTGTCACCTTGTTGACCTCAAATGATCTTACCCAAACCCTATAAAGGCCCTGGAATGATAAAGGCACTGCACTTAAGACTAAAAAAATTGTCTCTAAATCCAATCCTGCATGATGGAAACAAATTCAGAAATCTCATTAAGACAAACATACACTTATATTCACCAATGGTATGCATTATTAATTTCTAGTTATTTTTATAACACGTAATGAAATCATGGTGGGTTAAAACTATAATATTTAAACCTAAAATGAATTTCCCTTCCCTAAAATTTGTTCAAATAATGCAATATAATTACAAAAGGGTTGATGACCATTCATAAAAGTTTTTGATCATATATTGTTGATCCCAAGTGTTTCATTTTTATCAATGGTTAATATGTGAGGTGATGATTCTTAGAGAATTCATGTGGATTTAGTAAATTACATTATATGTCAAGCTTCAAAAATTATCCTTGTGATGATGTTAGAGAATTGTTATGGATTCACTTTATGACATTGGATGTCATTCTTGGACAATTATACTTTTTTTCAATTGTAATGATTTTTTAAGTAATCTTCATTGTCAAATACATGTTCTAAGGAGTGAAAAATGTTTACAGTAAGTTGAAGAAAACCATGAAAAGGTTTTTTTTCATGAATAATTTGAAAGTATCCATACAAAAAGAAAGTAACTTCTTGAAGAAATTTTAAGAAGGCGATGAAATTATTGCAAGATGAATTCAATATGTCATGTAATAACATAAGTCCATGAAAATTATATTTTTTCATGATGGTGAAATCATTTAAGTGATTTTTAATTCATGATAATAAAGTTATATTGGAATTTATATTGAGTTTGTGGAACTAGATTGAATATTTGAATAACTATTTTGATGGACCTTTACCTAAAAAATAGGCCAACCCAATATCTAGTTGTAGGACCCATATGCATCCACTAATGAATTGGTCACTAGGATCAACCACAACATATAAAGTGATAGAAGAGATGATTCATAGTTCCCATTGGATAGTTCATAGGGTGCACATGGATTGCGTAGAGTGCACATGGGTGAGCACAAGTGCACTGGGGGAATGCATGTGTAGGCGTGTCCTGTGAAGCCCGAGTGGGTGCAGAGTGTTGCGGGGGTCGAACCCCTTTATAGGCTTGACAAGTCCATGGAATGTGAAAGATAATAAGGAAGCACTCAACTGATATAATTTCCAATGTAGGACAGTGACACATAGACAATGTTGTTCCACATTAAATTATACGAAAAGAACACCCATCATATGATCACATATTCCTGAGTTGTATGATTAATGACGAGATAGACTTCTTCCCCTAGCCTCATTTGAGGCTTTTTCTCATGTTGATATTTATCCATTGATTATCCATGAATATAATTCCCATATCCACTATGATCAACCCAAATCCATGTATACATTTAATAATCCCTCATTGAACTATTGAGATCTAGGTGAGTCTGAAGGTTTCATTGCAAATAGTTTTCATGCACTGCCATGCATTAAGAGAATAAACTCGAACTTAATATCATCCAATGAATCCAAGTTATTCAGATAAAGCATAAGATGATAAATGATGGGATATAACTGATATAAATTCACATACATGTAGTTACACGTTCATTCATGTATATTGAATTGAAAATGGAAGGCAGCACCATGGAATCTAAGAATATGGTGTATTTGAGAATCCAATACATGCGAGATCCATGAATACTATGTGAAATAATGTGATCATTTGGAGTGATGATAATCCATGAGTATTCAAATAGCAAATATAATAATGGAGAAGAATGAGCCTTTGGATATTTGTTTTCAATAAGAAGAAACAAAAGTTGATTGTTGTATTTATCCATGTGAAATAATGAGATGCATGCATGAAGATTGAAGTAATCCATGGGTGTGATAAAATAAGGAAACCCAATTCCTTTAGGTGATTTTTAATGTAGGACACACTATCTGCATAATGAGGCACCATGAAGAAGGATTAATACCCACAAAATCCCTAGTGTATTTGAGATGAGTTGCATAAAATAAAATATCCACAGTTTATGAGGTATTAAACATGAGGAAATATAAATACCCACATTAATTAGGGTATTTATAATTGATTAATATAATACCTAAAAACCATTGGGTATTTATATTTGAATGAGAAATAAATGTGTTATTTATAAATATATTTAAATTATGTAATAATTAAGATATTATCACATGCACAATTATTATTATTTTTGGATAAATTATTATTAAAGGTGATAAAGAAATGTTAGTGGAAAATATTGAGATACCTTTTATCCATTATGAAAGAATAATTTTGAGACCCCGATACATCCTTCTATCAAAGAAATAAGATGAGGTTCAAGACTAGTGAAGCCGATCCTTAGTGGTTTCCACTGAAGATCTTAAAAGAGTATTGAGACCATCATTGCTGAAGTTCTTGAAGAAGTACATAGTTAAAGGGGAATACAAATTTCTTATGGATGGATTCTATCTATTAAGAAGTTATTTCTAGCTTTGGATCAACATTAATGAGTAATATTATAGTTGGGGAGTCTAACTAGATACTGGAGGCTTGTTATAGGGGTGTCTAACCAATCAAAGATGAAGAGTAGTTGGGGTTTCTAACCAATTGTGAACAAATTATTATTGGGGTGTCTATACATTTGTATTCACTTGTGTAGATAGTCAAGAGAAAATATGCTAGGGCGTCTTACCAAAATGGGTAGGAGTATGCCTTTCAGAAAAACCATGTAAATACTACGTGCTACTCTCTTCATTACTACTAAACATGAATGTGAGGTTGTGAGAAATCATTGAGTGGATCGAGAAAATTAAATAGTTCAAGAGGATTAATTTAAAAGGAGTTAAAATTCATAAAACGAGGGTATCTCTAATTCACCCCTCTCAGTGTCACCTAGTTGGTCTTTGGGCTCTATAATTGGCATCAAATTAAGGTTACCTCTAAAGATCTAATACATTTTAAAGATGGAATATGATAAATATTTCAATGAGATCATTTCCCTTATTTAAATAAAATTCAAAAAGGCTAAAGTGAAAAAGGAAGGAAATTGAAAGAAGAAAGATGATTCATCCCTTTCATCCAAATTTAGTGATGAAATCAATCTTCTTTCTTTTCATGAGAATAAGAATAAGAAGAATCAATACTAGATGTTGTGAACTCTAGTCAAGATAAAATATGAATCTAATGTTATCTCTGATTCTAACCCTTATTTGTAGAAATAATGTGAAATTTTAAACTTTCTCTTGTATATGAAAAATAAATTATACTCTTCTGATGAAAATGAAATAAAATCAAGTTGTTACTCTAAGGAATTATCATATAATGAAAAATAAGATCAATAGAGAATCATGCATGAATTTTATTATTAAATGGTAAAACATTTGTCCTTGGATTTTTTTAGAAGAGAATAAGTGTTCTTGAATCTCCAAAAAAAGAAAAAGAAAATGAGAACCAAAATTAAGGGACAAAGTGATATTATAGAAGATATTTCCCAAGATATTAAAAAACAAATAGCCATGGGAAAGGAGTTGAAGGCTAGAATCACACCTCTCAAAATCCAAATTGATGAAAAATGAAAATTAGATATATATTATAATTAAAATATAAAAGTTATGCTTGATCAGAAAAAAGATAAATATTTAAAAATAAGAGATATTGAAGAGAATATTAAAACCAATAAAGATAAAATGAATAACCCTCTAAAATCTATCTCAACATGTGTAGCAGAAAAGAGTAATACAAATATGAAATATGGAAGTAAATTATTTTACTATGAAAAATCTAGAATAATAGTCCTAAAAAATATTAAATAACCAAAGTGTTTTTATTATGGAATATTTTGGCACATCATGAGTTTATGTTTTGAAGCCAACTAGCCCAAAAATGTTCAAATAACTCCAGCAGTGCCAATATCCTAATCAAGAAGAGACAAAATGAGGTATTAATTTTATGGTAAATGTTTCATTTTTTATAACCTAAATTATATAGAAAGGAATTGAACATGGATAAATGCATGGAAGGTTAAAGAAATCATATGGATACACTCCACTCTTATGACTTAAATGGAAGTATATTATGTTAGGAAAAGGCCCATTAAGTTGGAAAATAGGTTCAATGTTTTAAATAATAAAAATGAATCTCAACAAAGGGCGCATCAAGAACCAAAATATGATAACTCACAATAATACACTTGGAATAAATGAATAAAAATTTATAATAAAAAGTAATATGTAGTTCCATCTATGAAAGAGGTGGAAAAAGGTATTCCACAAAAAGAGGAAATTCAAGGGAGGAAAATATGTGTAGAATCTATAAAGAATGTAAAAAAATAAAATCACATACCATAATGATCTTATAAAGAAGAATAAAGAAAGGATGAGATAAAAATCTCACGATGGGAATTTCCTATAAAGAAAAATAGGTTCCTCCTTATTCCTAATTATTTTATGTGTTATGAGTTAACATGAAGGGAATTGAAGGAGAATTGTTTATCATCTTGGAGTTAATTAATTTCCATGACGACGAATCAGTGAATACCTAGTGGGGAATATTAAAATATAAATAAGAAATTCCAATCACACTCTCATCCATCATTATTTATTATATTTATTAAGTGGGAGTTATTGGTTGATGAAAAGATGAGACAAAGGGGGACTTATTCTTATGCACCTGAACTTTCTGATTTGTTTGTTAATGTGTGTGAACTATATTAATTTCATTGAAAAATATGACCCCTATCTTAAAAATTGGTAATTTATGAGCTTGTTATCACATGCGAGTATTTTTACAGACAACTTAGATAACATTGGTTATATCTATATTGTTTTCTACATCATGTTAGCCCATGTAGACTTAGAGTTGATTAAATGAAGGATATTTTCCAATTATCATGTGGTATGATCCATTTATTTTTAAAAAATAAGATAATTTTTTTACAATAAGAAAGATTATATGAGAAGACCCCACTTACACATTTCATTTTATTTCCCATAAGGGGTAGAAAAGAAGTTTCTACATATTGACTTTTATGATGTGAGGGAATATTTACAAAAAATGACAAAGGGGGAGGTTGTTGAGCCCAATATTGAATTTATTGTCAAATATCAATATGTGAGGTGGTGATTCTTGTAAAATTGTGATGGATTCAAAAAATTTCATTTTATTTCATGCTTGAGTAATTCTCTTTGTGAGAATTCTTGGAGAATTGTTGTGGATTCACCTTATGGAATTGGATTTCATGCTTGGAAAATTCTCCTTTTTTCAATTGTGATAATTGTTTCAATGATATTAATTGTCAAAGACATGTGATAAGGTGTTCACACTGTTTAAAAAATGTTGAATAAAACCATTAAAATGTTAATTTACATGAATAATTCTAATGTTTCCATGAAAAAATAAAGTAATTACATGAATAATAATTTAAGAATACCATTTAATTATTTCATGAAGATTTAAAGATGTCATGAAAAAATTGAGGGCCATGGAAATTATATTTTTTCATGATAGTAAAGGAATATAATTGGTTTGAAATTTATTATAATAAAGTTATCTTGGAATTTATGATGATTTTTTGTCACTTGATTGAACATTTGACTAACTCCATTGACTGGACTTTACCCAAAAAATAAGCCAACCTACTAGCCATCCATAGGACCCACGTGCAACCACTACTAAGGTGGAAACTAGGATCACCACATATTATCAAGAGTAATCATAGAGGACTCATAGTTACCACTAGATCATGTATAGAGTGTGAATTAAGAGCATAAATCATGCATGCGTGAGCATAAGTGGACAGGGGAAGTGCATGTAGGCATGGCCAATGAGGACCGAGTGGCTACTGAGTGTCACAGGTGATGAACCATACTGCCGGATCAACAAGTATATGGAAAACAAAAGATAATAAAAAAGTTCCAATCATAGAAAAAATTATGATGTGGGACAATGGAACATAGGAACTATTTCTATGTGTTAAATGATATGTAAATAACACCCGATGTCAGATCATGTGGATCTGCGTCATCTGATCAAAGATGAGACCAGATTCTTTTTCTAGCCTTATTCAAGGGTTATTATCATGTATATATTTCACCATTTATAATATTTATATATCATTCCCATATCCACCATAATCAAACCAAACCCAAAAACACATTTTAAAACCCCACATTAAACTCCTGAGATCAAGGAAAGTTCAAATGTTTCATTAAAAATTGTTTTCATGCACTACCATACATTAATAGAAGAAACCCTAATATAATATCACTTGAATAAGATGAGTTATTAAAATGAAATAGAATTTGATAAATGATGAGTTTTTTCCAAGATAAATGGACATACATGTATTTACACTTGCATGCATGTGGATCAAATTGAAAATGGAAGGAAATACCATGGAAGCTAGGAATAAGGAGTATCAGAGAATCCAATGAATGTGAGATTCATCTATGCTGTGTGAAATAATGAGACATTATGAAGCAATGATAATCCATGGGTATTCATATAGTTAATATTCTATGTGAATAATGGATAATACAATTTCTTTGGGAATTTTTTTATAGCATGAAGAATTAGAAGTTTAATGTAGTATTTATCGGTAACATCCTGAGATTTTATGAAATATATTATTTCAATTTAATTTAAATTATTTAATAGATTATGTTACACAAAATTCATAGTTTATATTTAATCACATGAAATACCAAGTTTATGTTTTTTTTCACGCAACATCGAGTCCCTTTGATAACTTGTGTTACACGTAAGGTTGAGTCTTACCAAACAATAATATACGGTTGATATTATTATTTAATATGGAAGTTATTATCTAGCTATAATATTGGTGGGTGTGAATATGGATAACTATATTATGTTTACAAATATTTATAATTTTTTTATATTCATCCAATAAAATTGATAGGATTAAAATAAGAATAAATCCAATTTTAAGCATAAAGAGTTGTATATTTTTAAAAGGTACTTTTATTGCCTTTTAATGGCTCACCTATTTTAAATATAATATTTAAAACATTTATAATTTTTATATGAAAAAATAAACTTCATATTTGAAATAGTAACACCAAAATTATCTTAGGGTAAATTTTTGGTATTTTTTGAGAAGTTCCATTTTTAATGAATAGTGAAAAATACTGCACTTTAGTTGAAAATGACCATTTAGTTTAAATAATTATTAATGTTAAATTATATTTTAAATTTGTTTTAAAGTAAAAATAGATAAAATATATATCTATTAATCCAATTTAGGTTATTTTAATCATTTTTATATTTAATTTAGATATAAATACTTAATGAAAATTTAAACAATTTCAATTTAAAAACCCGCTTTCTCGCTACGTCTGCATGATTATCTTTAAACTTAATTTTTCCAATTTTGTGAATTTAATTTTGAAAAAAGAACATAAAAATTTGTAATCAGAATAATACTTATATTATAATAAGATAAACTTAGTTTTTTATAAAAAATATTTGTGAAAGTAATTAAAATTAATTACAACGATTAAGGTAAAATAAAGCTTAACAAGGGACTAAACTTTAAACTTAAAGGCCAAAATGACCTAAAAACTTATCCAAAATCTATTGTATGCCAATAGTTATAACATATCTACCATTGGTTCTAATTTTATTATTTATTAGGACACATGTTCATGAAATTGACCCATATAATAAGTTAAGTAAGGAAAAAGATAAAAAAAGAACCTTCCTTACCTTTAACATTTATAAAGATTTAGAGTATAGAAGAAGCTAAATAGTTTTAGTTATAAACATTATTTTGAAATTTTAATGAGTTTTTTTTATCGTGATAATTTAATTATAATTTTTAGAGATGATATAGTTACATTAAACTCTTAACAAATGCTAATGCATGGATTATTTATTTAATAATTAAATATGATAAATTATGCTAAAAACATTAAATGTAAAGTAAATTTACTGAATTATTATGTTAAATTATTATTTTTAAATAAATATATCACGTTAAACATATGTGAAATTAAAATATTTTAAGTCCAATAATTTTTTGATATTTTTAAATTAAAATCAAATAAATAATGTCATAATTGACATTAATGTAATTTTACAATAAATGATATTTTATTAAATAGTTTAAAATTAATAAAAATAATATCTTCTATCAAGTTAATTTTAAGTGTTAATAAATATAAAATATTGTCCATTAATAGACCAATTTATATTTTTTTAATTAACGTATTTATCCATAGATTATAAAAACATTGTTAGCATGATTCAGGTTAAATCAGCGTTTTTGCATGTTACATGCAATTGTTTTAAAATTAATTTCAAACACACATGTGATTTTTATTTTTTAAATTAGATATAATATTTATAATAAATTGTGTATATATTTATAATAAATACCACCTTAATTTATTCTTAATGGTTAAATTACATAGGTTGTAAAACTAGTTACCTAAATGAAAAATGAAAATGAAAAATACAAGGAAACTTAAAGACTAAGGAACAAAATTATAAAAATGAAGTTGTTTTTATGTGGTTAAAATTTTTATCTACCAAAAATTTAATTTAATACATTATTTTTTCATATTTTAATCACATTAGGAAAGGGAGACCTCCCAATAGTGTATACCTTTTGGTATTTATAAGAATACCACTCCCCCTCCATTATAAAAAGGCATTCACTCTTCCCCTTCCTCACACCTCTAAATACACTTTGGATCATAAAAAATATTCCAAAATAGTCTCCCAAAATCCCTCACCTCAATATATAAGCCTCACATTTGGAATAAATCCAACCAAGGAATCCTTTTGGTGAAAACCAAAAGGAGTTACCCGAAAAGAGGTAACATTCTTCAATGTGAATTCATGTTTTATTTGTTTCTACACCCTTTAATTTATTATTATTACATGATTATATAATAAAATAAGTATCCTAAATATAATTATTTTTTTATATTAAGTGTTAGACCTAAACCCACACACACTTCCATCAAATGGGTAATGAAATTACCGTTCGTGTACGGTGAACTACCGCCTCACGTATTGATGTCATTCGTTTTTCCTTTACCACCTCTCATGGTTGGGAATTATGATGAAAAAAATATTTTTATGATATTTATATTATATTAATACTTCTTAAATTGTTATATAACACATACCTCTATGAATTCCATTTGGAGTAAATACAATAACATTGTTTTTGGACATGTAGACTACCGCCTCCTCAAAAGCGACGTGATATGTTCACACATTACATTGAATGTATTAAGTATTATTTTAATTAAAAATATGTGAAATAAATAAAATCTATATAATATTAATTAAATAAATACCATTCTGTATATATAATATATCATTTTCTTTATTACCCTTTCACACATTGAAAAAGTGATAATGTCATTCATGGAAGTGTGGACTGCAGCCTCCTTGACACAATGAAATTCCTTTTACATCAAAAGAATTATAAATATGAGAATATATGATTAAATAATATGGTATATATGATATAATTATCATTATAAAAAGATAAATTTTACCTACCTTATTTCCATAAGGATCACTGAAAAATGGGAACGTTACTCATGTGTACGTACGACCTATCATCTCCATGATTGTAACATTGATTCATTTTTCATAACCACATTTCATGATTGGTTTTAAAATTGTAATTTATGTATAAATATTATAATTATTTCATTATTATTATTCTTTTTATGTTTATATAATGTCCACATTGACCATTGTTGACCTATCGAAGTCAGTTTTGATACATAAGCCAAATATGGTCAAACAATACGACTTAAACATTATTGATTAATTAATTATATATAAATTATTTATAAGTGAAAAAAAATTAATAATAAAATTTTAAAAGTTTATTAATCAAGTATATAATTTACATAATTTTATTATTTAGGAAGATAGATAACAAGCATGACAAATCAGACTGGAGGTAAGAGATTCTTATCCCACTTTTACTTTCGTGAGGCATACATCATAATTACCAATTATTTCTTTTGTGTGGTGTTTATAATACCGATTTTGATATATTATATCATGAATTATTTTATATTCATGGTATTTAAATTTTTAATTTTATTATTACTATATTTGGTGTTTCCAATTCAGATTTTATCACAGTTGTAAGGGATTTCTTCAAAATTTTATTTCACTGAGGCTTATTATTTTGTTATGCACCTAGTTTATTTAATATGGTCTATATACTGATACTATGAAATTTATATCATGAATTTAATTTATTTAATGATATTAAAAGTTTTCATTGATGTTATTCTTTCATGGATCTCATGATTCAAAAGTTACTCAAGTTGTAAGAGATCTTTATCTCACTTTTTACATATATGAGATAAATGTCATAATCACCACTTACTTCTATTGAATGGTGTATATATTGACCCTTTTGATGTATTATATCATTATTATTTTTATCTTAATGGTATTTAAATGTTTTATTTAATTATTATTCTTCCATGGGGTCTATGGTTTCAAATTTACCAAAGCGGTAATTGACTTTTTTCACAATTTGCCTTCTCTAATACATTTGTTATGTTATACACCTATATTCTTTTATAAGGTTTATATAATTATAATTTAACATGTTATATCATGAATATCCTTATTATCATGATATTATAAGTTTCATTTATTGTTATTCCATTCATGGGGTTAATGGTTAAAATGTTTCAAAGTGGTATGGGATGCTTTGGAATGTTTAAAGACTATTTTCCTCAAGAACATTTTAATGATATTTTAATGGTATTTAAATTCGTAAAAATAAAAATCCCTTGTTCTTAATTATCCTAAACTGGGGATATTTTTTATTTATACCATCATCATTCATTATTTTTATGGATTATGTTTGTTTTAAAGACATTGTTATTTAACCCATTTATTTTCCATGGGTTAGTCATGTTACAAAGATATTTTTATTTAACCCATTTCCTTTCCATGGGTTATTAATGTTTCAATGATATTTTTATGGAACCCATTTAAATTATATGGGTTACTCATGTTTTAAATAAATTATTATTAAACTCATTTATTTTCCATGGTTTAATCAAGTTTTTAAGTGGTTATTGGTTGCTCCAATGAGTTTGTGAACGATTTTATATGTAATTATTTTACAATGGTACTTGGAAATTTGATGGGTGGTTATATGATAAACCAATTATGGGTTTTTCCATGATAGAAAAATGATGGGTGGGTCCTGATAGCCCTCTAATGCATTGGTTTTGGAAGTTTTCTATATGACTATTTCATTTGTAAGAGTGACATGTATGGAATTAGACCGCATAGTTATTACATTTATAAGAGTGAAAAGTGTAATCATGTCCCAAGACACCTTTATATGTTTTTATGATTTCAATGATTTTATAATGTTTATAATGGCTGATATTGATATCACATGGTTCATGATTATTGATTCTGATGACTATTTCCTTTTCCATGTTTTCATATTTTATGGTTCAGGTATTGATGGGTATGAGTTATTTTATGATTCAATCATCCACTTTGATTATGTCATCATACTCTTGTGCAAACTTATACTAATTGATTACATTTAATTATTAATAATTATGTTTACCCTTACTAAGAATCTGAGATATCCCTTATTATATTTCCTTTTCCCCAGATTTTAAAGAATGATTTTGAACGATTTAAGTCTATAAAGGATTTCACAAGGATGATGTTGATAACCTATTGTTAAATTAAGAAAATATGGGTTAAATGGGAGATGATGTTAAACTTTATAAACTAGTTTTTATGAGTCCAAGTAGATATGAATTGTTTATATAGGGTTTCCCCCCAATTATCTAAAACTCTAAACCAAAAAGGTCCTCCATAATATAAGAGATCCAAGTTTTCCTTTTTTATGTTGTAAGGTTTTGATAGAAATTTTGGGTCACAATTATCAAGATCATAGAAAAAAATATAAATTCATGGATTTCATAATAGGTTTTGGGGGTGTGGGTTCTGGGATGTTATATTATCTATGTGAAATAATGAGGTGCATGCATGAAAATTGAGGTGAGCCACATGTGTGATCAAATAAGAAAACTTGATTCCTCTGGGTGATTTTAAATGTAGTACACACTTCTTGTATAATGAGACATTGCATGAATAAGAAGTAATACCCACATAATCCATTGAGTATTTGAAATGATTTATGTGAAATAAAATATCCACAATTTATTTGGTATTCAACATAAATAAATATAAATACCCATATTCGTTGGGGGTATTTATAATTGATTAATATAATACCTGACAGCTAGTAGGTATTTATATTTTAATTAAGAGTAAATGTATTATTTTTAAACACAATTAAATGATTTAATAATTGAGATATTATCACATGAATAATTATTGTTTACTATGGATAAATTATACATGTAGGTGATGAAGAAATTATTGGAAAAAAAATACTAAGATGCTTGTATCCACTATAAAATAAGAATTTTGAGATCTCGATACATCCTTGTATCAAATAAATAAGATGAGGTTTGAGACCAGTGAAGACGATCCTTAGTGGTTACCACAGGTGATCTTGAATGAGTCTTGAGACCAACATTTTTGAAGTTTGTGAGGATGTACACAAGTAAATGTGCATACAACTTTCTTATAGTGGAAGACTATCTATGAAGAAGTTCTTTCAATATTTGTATCAACAATGAAGAGAAATCTTGTAGATGGGTTGTATAACTAGCTAATGGATTCTTATGATTAGGGTGTCTAACCAATTTAAAAAGATGGGTAGTTGGGGTGTCTTACCAATTGCAGAGAGATTGTAACTGGGGTGTCTAATTGGTTGTAATCACTTTTGGAGATAGTGAAGAGAATCCATTCTTGGGTATCAAACCAACATGTCAAGGAGTAGGCCTTTCAGCTGAACCTTGTAAATATTATGTGTTTCTCTCTCTTCATTATCACTACACAGGAAGGTGAGGTTGTGAGAAATCATTGAGTAGATTAAGAACTTTAAATAGTTCAAGAGGTTGAGTTTAAAAGGATACAAAATTCATAAAATTAGGGACTCAATGATTTACCCCCTCTTAGTGGAACCTAACAAGTCCTAAGGCTTTATAATATATCTCAATTTAAGATTTACACTAAAGTATCACATTTTTATAAAATAAATATTAAAAAGGTTTATATATATGAAATGAAAATTTCAATCCATACTTACTAAAATGATATCAATCTAGATATTTTATCATGAAACAATGAAGTAATTCAAGAAGTAATATCATTACCAGACCTTCTCTAGTAACCCATTCTTATACCGATAAGTCATTATAAGATAATTACTATATGCCTCATAAAAACTAAATAATAACTCACATAAAAAGTTATGCTCAATATCTACCAAGAAAAACGTTGAAAACCTCTTAAATTAATCAATTTATCTCCCATGAAAATTGATAACTAAATATACTTTAAATAATTTAAACCATATTCTCTAGGTCATGCTGCTAACCTCTTTAACCCAAATGATCATCATACACCACGTACCAACTAATTGTGAAACAAGCTACCCTAAAAAAAGTAAAGCATCTTAAAACTCACTAGAATCTCATATATACCATCCTTCATCCAAATATCAAAAAATATCCAAACCCTAAATATAATGGGAAGTAACAGTCATAAAAAGAATTTAAAAAATTAGTAATCAAAGAGGTTCCAATTATCAAATAACAAGAAAACTATAATCCTATAAGAGGAACAATAAGAAAGAAGTCAGACAAGGACCCACTATTAAGATAAATAACATGAGATAACTCTTTAATCTCACATAAACCCCCAAAATTAGATTATAACATCTCACCAATATGAGTTTTCTTGGACTCCATTGTGAGCTCAATCCTTGGTATGAAAGTAGGTGTAGAACCCACATATTGAGTCCCTAATGGAAGTACACATTATTATTATGATGAAAAATTAGTGTCACTCTATCAGATTCTAACACAATTATTCAAAAGTCGTGAATTCACATAAATTTTTCCACTTGATAAGGTCACATTTTCAAAATAATTATCAAATATCACTACTTTTATAGCACAACATAGAGATAATTTTAAAATATATTGCTAAAATTTAGAAAATTTCTTTCATATAAAATTTCACTTGTCATAATAAAGAATTAATATAGATTATGTATTTACTATTATATGATACATATACACCAACCTAAATTTACCCTAAAACTAATGATCTAAGTACAAAAGTTAGTTATAATATGATCACAATACATGCATAGGAATTTATTTGATAAGACACCCAATTACTAGTTTCCCTCTCTAATAGACTAAAATCTAATACTTATAAAACCTCTCTTGTATATGTATTTAAAATCTATCCAATCTATCAAACAAATTCTTTGATACCACTCTAAAAAAACTCCTCCTCACTGATACCCCCTACATGGATCTATGATAAGAATGTGAGTGATACCCTAAGTCTACCTTTAATAGGACATCGATTGAAGTTTAACATTAAATATTTTCAACTCTAAAATGGAATATATTACTCTGTATATAACATTGTTTAATATTTTAAAAGAATATATTAAACCAAAACCATGAACAATAAAATAATTTTAATTCATAATTATTATTCTGATAAATTAATGAATTTCATATAATATCATAAAATGGGAGGCAACTAAAACCATAAAAAACAACCAAAACCCCAAAAAATAATATCCTAAATCTACCATAATATTTCTCAATGGTAAATAAAACAGTATATACATAAAACTATAATTTAAAACCCATGATACTAAAATAACACTACCTATCTCCTTCAATAATTTGATCTTAAATCACATTATGTAAAAGTATGGGAATTTATATCTACAAAATTTTTGGGTCATCCATAATCATTAATAAATTAGTAAATGTTGTTCATGCATAATAATCAGTGTTGTAAAATAAAAATAACAATCTTGATCTCACTATCCAATACCACCGGATGGTAATATATTCTAAACCTTATCTAAGAGACCATAACTTCCTTAAATCCTTATAATATATTGTACTTTAGTAAAAATCATTCCATAAGTCCATGCATCATAATTCAAAAATTCATTCCATAAAATTATTCTTGTCCCAAGATCACCATATGCGCCAATCCCCTAATAAAAAGGTATACATAGTATAAAATACACCACTAAAAATAAAATAGAGCCTATAAAAACAAAATTTGACTAGATAGTACATGTATCACTAATATATAATTACCTATCACTAACCCACTATCATAACCACACAATGAAAATATCCATATCGAGAACTAATCATTAACACATCTAATCAATACTAACCTGTCACGACCCATCCTCGGGGCCCGTGCCGTGACTACCGCAAGCCCGCCTTCCATAGGCCAGGGGCTGGAGACTAGCACCAAAGGCGTAAATTCTGATAAAAGGGGAAGACATTGCCTTTATATAAGTAAACAAACACAACAGAGTACGCAAGCTGAAGTAAACACTAAGTAAACTGAGTACAAAAGTAAGTGTTGGAAAGTAAATGGGCCAGAATACAAACCCAACTGAAAATATAGTACAATAGTAAAGAAAGAACAGTTGCAATAAAGTTAACCAGCAACCACTGAGTCATCCTCCGGATATCCCACCTGAAGGGT
This sequence comes from Viscum album, assembly GCA_963277665.1. Lineage (NCBI taxonomy): Eukaryota > Viridiplantae > Streptophyta > Magnoliopsida > Santalales > Viscaceae > Viscum > Viscum album. Next base: position 478,509,554 of record OY728133.1, on the reverse strand, counting down.
GGGTACAGATGGTCTCCTCAGATCCTCGGGTCCGGCCGTCTGCTCCGTGCACGTCCCGCCAAGTGGTCCACCTCCAGGTACCATCCCGCTCCACTAGACTTCACCTCGATTAGTGTTGTCTATCATCTACATCCAACACAATGTAGTGTGGGCATAACCCGTGCAAGGGTGAGTATACGATACTCAGTAGGGACCCCGAGACCCCTGAAGGTCTCCCAGAATCCACAAAGGATAAACCACAAAGGAAAAATACAAACATGAAGTATCAACCAACTCTACTTAGGTATATTCCCATACATATACCTAAGTCTTCAATTCCAGTTCGGCCTAACTCACGAGCCCAAGTACAACCCAGTCCACACAGAAAAGCACAACCAAGTCCACACAGGAAAGAAAGTCAATCACATTGTTGATAAAGACTGAAAGTCAAGACAGAACTCACACATGTATACTACTCACGAAGAGGGGTGGAGATGATAGATGTAGCCTCTGAATCATCTCACCTCCCGAACCCACATAGGATCCAAGTACAGAATTCATCGCTGCCGAACCCACATAGGATCCAAGTACATAACTCGTCGCTGCCGAACCCACGTAGGATCCAAGTACAGTAACCATCGCTACCAAACCCACGTAGGATCCAAGTATAGTCGTCATCGCTGTCGAACCCACGGAGTATCCAAGTACAGTCTTCCTCGCTGCTGAACCCATGTAGGATCCAAGTACAGTCATCATCGTCGTCGCAGTCACAACCAGCACTAGGGTTCCTGCACACAGCACGCTCGATTCCGGGAGGGTTCACTCCACGAGCCAAGGGGGTCGATACATCAACTTTCACGAATTCTAGATTTGATATATCCCAAAGTTCCGTCTCGTCATTAGGAACTCAACGCAACAGACGGTGCGTCAATCGGACGCCCAGTTTGAGAGATATTGGCTTTTCCGTCCCAGGGGCCTGGTTTGAAATATGCTTCTTTCTAACCCGGATGATATCCAAAATCATCCAAAATCATCCAAAACTCACTTAGAGTATTGAAAAAGGGCTGTATTGTAGAAAGAGTCCTAGTTCCACAGACGGCACGTCGATCAGACGCACGGTCTTTAAGTTATCCCCGTTTAAGTGAAATACGGGCCCGATCCGTTATGCACGACGGGCTGACGGATTGGGTCAATTCGGTTTTGGCAGGTCTGACCCGGAAAAGGGGTCGGACCGGCCGGTGAGTCACGCGGCCTGGCCCGAGGGGCGCGGCCCGGCCTGAAGTGGCGTGGCCCGGCCCGAAGGGGCTCAGCCCGGCCCGGTGGGGCGTGGCTCGGCACGGCCTGGCACGGCCCGGCCCGGCCCAGCACGGCCCGGCCCGGCCCGGCACGGCGCGGCGCGGCCCGGCCCGGCACGGCGCGGCGCGGCCCGGCCCGGCACGGCGCGGCGCGGCCCGGCCCAGCGCGGCGTGGCCCGGCGCGGCGCGGCGCGGCCCGGCCCGGCCCGGTGCGGCCCGGCGGGGCGCGGCCCGACACGGCCCGGTGCGGCCCGACGCGGCGCGGCCCGACACGGCCCGGTGCGGTGCGGCCCGTCGCGGCGCGGTGCGGCCCGGCGCGGCGCGGCCCGGCGCGGCTCGGCCCGGCCCGGCGCGGCCCGGCGCGGCGCGGCCCAGCTCGGCGCGGCCCGGCGCGGCTCGGCTCGGCGCGGCTCGACGGGGCTCAGCCTGGCCCGGCGCGGCCCGACTCGGCCCGGCGCAGCCCAGCGCGGCCCGGCTGGCTCGGCTCGGCCGGCCGAGCGTGCTCCAAGGGGGGGGGGGGGGTGGAGGCCCCCCGGTCTTCTGCACCGGCGGTGCCAGGCGGCGCCGCCCTTCCCCGAACGGGCCGGCTAGACCGGCTGGTCTTCTGCGCACGCAGCCCGCATGGGCGGGTCGCCGTTCTCCAGCATGACACCCTCCCGGCGCCGCGATCCAGCTCTGCCCGGCCGGCCGACGGGCCGACCGGTTCCTCCACCTAAGCGGCCCGTGTATCGGGCCACGGTTCTTTCCGCACAACCGGCACGACGGCGCTGGTTCCCTTCGCCACGTTTCCGGCACGGCGTGACATCGTCATGCTTCCTGCGCCATCAATTTCCAGTTCTAAATTAATATACGAGAACAACGGAGGGTTGTCGGGCCGTGTTCGTTCGGCCCGCACCCTCCGCATAAAATGATAACAATCGGCCAAGGTAAACGATATGCTCAACGACATTGAACTTAACCCCTACCTCAACAAATGATGACGAATGTCGGTGTTGTGGTTGACAACGTCACGTGGTGAGGTTTCGTAGACGTCGACAGAGAACGTTCGAGGAGGAAACGACGTCTCCTCTTTTTATCACAGAGAGAAGAAAAAAAAGCGTGACTTCGTTGGCGAGTTCCCACGTCGGTGTTTCCTTCCTTGCCGAGGAGGGGGAAGAGGAAGAAGAAACCGGGGTTGCCGAGTCGATGTTCTTCATCGGAGACTTGGTATTCTTCATTGAGGATGAAGTTCTTCAAATAAAACTAGAGCTCTCCCCCAAAGTCCCAACACAACAAGCCAACCAACCAAAATAAAATAAGGCTCCTCCTTATTTTATTAATTCATGCCATGTATTCAAAATTACAAAATTCAAATTCCAATTCACTTAATTAATTAAATCATGAGTTGTCTAATTAATTATGTGATAGGTTGACAAGCTTTAATGAGGGAGAGAGGGGAGAGGGGGAGTTACTCAAATAAAGGGGGAGTTAACAAGTTTAAAGGGGAGAGTTAGGGAGTTAGGGAATGTGAAGGGTTGGGGCTCGTGTGGGTCCCACCTCACATTTATCCTCACGTGGGTAGTTAGGAACTAGTGGGTCCCACCCCAACTCCCACACTTAGGATACAACCACTTAGAATAAAAGAATAAAATTGTCCCACAATTTTATTCATTTCTTATTTAATCCACATTTTTTTAACACCTCCTCCCGAGCAAACGCATCTACAGTAAAGGTCCCCTTAAGCAATTATCGGCGTTGCGAGTTCATTGGTGCTCTCAGATTTCAATTCCGAGTACCAGTTCAAAAGATAGAAAAACCCGCTCGTTCGTTTACTAAATGTACCCAAGCTAAACTTCAGAAATTGATTCCGGGCACATCGGGCCTCGGAATCAAGTGCCGTCAGAAGCCACAGACTCGTAAAATTCCAAAGTATTTAAGAAAAAAAAATTCCTTGAAATTTACGGGTCTTTACATAACCTCTGGGGTGAGGGAGGGAATACTATATGGTTATCTAATTATCCCTCCAATTAGTTGAATTTTTGTTTATACTTAATAAAACCACTCTCAGGTGGTGGTTTTATATTGAATGGTATTCCCACCACATAAATAATCACAAAATACTACAAGGAGAAAATCACAAAATTCCATGTATATAATATAACTACAAACATAAATCATCATTATATCATCTAATCCATCATCATTTACCAAATCATAGTTACCATAAGATCAAGAAATTCATGAAGACAAGGTATCAAGATAATATCACAAGTTAGGAAGTACACTTCATATTTCTATTAATTCTCAATCATTAATATAGAAATCCCACATCATTACCCCGATAAGACCACACTGCCCTCTTAATAAGTATAAATCATCATTAGGAGGGAAACTCATCATCATCAAAAGTAGTTCACATTAACATCATGACACAAATATCAAAATATATAATTCTCTAGGTTAATCTGATATAATAAAAAAAGTTGGTCAATGACATATCAAACTAGTTTCAATCACAAGTCAGTTATCCAGTAATGACTATATAATGAGCTATGGGGTAATCCCCCACCTATCCTAGAACCACACACCATATACACTACCCTCATATAATACTAATTGAGAGAGATAAAAGAATCATAATTGTTGTTGTAACATCATAACAAAACATATGATCAAGTTCCCTCTTTTAACTGCCTCATGAAACATCTTCATATCATTGAAACAATAGTGTACTATTCATTACCATGAAATAAACATGATCAATACTAGAAGGATAAAACTTTGGTAATATTAACCTCTATGTATAACCACCTTATCCATCTTAAAACTATACAATAATAGTTTCTTTACCCATAATACTCATCAAAGGTTCATCGTTTCTCCCCATCGTGAATAACATTTTCAAATAATCATATCATATTGATTGATTGATTGATAAAATTCATTATATTTATTCTCATGATCATGCGTCCCACTATAATATCATTATTTTTTTAAATGTATTAACTATTTTGGAAACATTTACTTGACTATTTTTGTCTAAAATATTATTTTATAAATTTCAACATATTAGGAAATCTAAAAAATCTAACAAAATTAATTATTGGATTATAATTCTAAAAATAAAAAAATTATACCCTTGAAAATTTCCCAAGATGAATCTCCATCAAATTCTATGTTTAGTTTTTTAAAATTATTAAAAATACACTTTAAATGATTACCATTGGCTATATAAATCTCACTATCATGATTTACATACAAAAAAATTAAAATAATATATTTTTTCCTAAAAAAATACTAGAAAAAATTTCTACATATTTCTATTTTGAAACCTTGATAGGGGTACATGGTAGAGAGATAGGCTACCCCATGGTGCTTATAATCCAATAGGAACATGTGGGATGGTTGGATCACCTATCTATCCTTATATCGGTTCGATCTGGCTCAAAATTGAACTCTTCATGCCTTAATATAGGATTATTTTAATTCATGAAAGTATATATTTTTGGAAAACTACTCAACTCCCAACCCTATGATAATTTGGTCCATGATTTCTCTACATCGACCCATAAGTGGCTAACCCTCACTTTAAACCCATGAATAAACCATAAGTATCTCTTAACACATCAATTGTGTTTATAAATTAGTCAAATATGGATGATAAGCTATTTATAATTTGATTTTATTCCATGTATAGGGTTTCCCTTTATCTAGGAAACCACCACTATAACTTTTTTCACACACCACCCCATATAACCGACCCCTTGGTATTGTCCAATGGTTAAAATTACCTAAACCACCATACTCATTTGACCTAAAATTGCGTAACCATAATCTATAAAATCTAAATCATCCATGTAAACATTCTTTGTTAATAAAACCCCAACACCACTGTGAAAAACTTAGGAATATTTTGGATCCTCCTCCAATAAGGACTTGTTCGAATCCCCCACCTCTATCAGTCATCCTATGGAAAAAAATACATCCCACATCCTTGTTTTTTAATTAATTTTATTTCAACCATACATAGAGGTGATATTTATTGTAATATATTGAGGCACATCCTCTGATGGTAGCACTCATGATGGGAAGGAGATCATGAATCAATGATCATGGGGGTTTCTAGTGAACGCCAATCAACCTATTTACTACTTAAAGTGTTTAATATAAAGTAACAATTAAAAAACATAAGGATTACATATGTTTTTCATTAATAATTTTTTTAATATATAATTAAAACAATATTATTATTAAACCAAGATTATTCAAAATTCATGAAAGGTATTCATCTATAATGTTTATAAATTATTACCTTAGGCAGACCGCCACTCCTTCCCCAAATCATATAGAATTACCTGAATCCATATCCTCAATCAGTGAATTAACGAGTGATTATTGAGTGAAATTGACTAATTAAATAAAAATGGTTTTGGATGGGATCTAAGGACACTCCTAAATTAATTTTACAGTAAATGTGACACAAAAACCATAGTAATAATACACAGAAATGATTCTATCTGAGGTTTAGTTGATCAAATATTTCCAATTTTCACCAAACTTAAATAATTATACCATGTAATTTAAATAATTAAATAATTAAACTTAATTAAATCTTCTAAAAATGAAGCACCTTGTAAATATTCCAAACTATCACCCTAAAGTAAAAACTATATCCAACACCCAATTTATGCTTCAAAATTTCCATCTAAGTATTCTTTGTTAAAATGAATATGCTATCCATCAAGTGAAAAACATCCAAAATGTTCTTGAAAATTCATGAACACGAAGAATTGATAATTTTAGGCTCATACACACATGAAAAAACATTAAGCTATGTGAATATCAATTCATCTTAGTAAAATATATATTTTTTAAAATATTATAGATTTTCTGTGATAAAAGTTTCCAATGAAGTTTTAATACGGTTTCTAAATATTATTACATATGATATAATATAATTTTGAATATTCACAAAATCTATTTTTATTTAGTAAAACTAGGAAATTTAAGGTGATATTATCTTAATATAGTATATTATATTACATGATATGTTGTTTTCATTTAGTATAGCATAAATAATTCATATCATATAATAAAATTGCCTATAAGAAACATGCTTATTCTATGTTTCTATCATTTAATATTTTTCAAAATCACATTATTATGTTTTTTATATATATTAGAATTAATTAAGAAATTATAAAAGGATTTCAACATTTATGATACTTACATAATTTTACAGTATATATTTCAAAAATTATAAATTACTATAATTACTTACTGAGTGGTTAAGAAATTATCTATCTCTTGGTGAATTTTTTTTATATCATTAGCTTTAACACCATGAAATTTCAAAATAATAACATTGTATTTTATATCTTATATGACACACAAAACTGATATTAAACAACCCATGAAATACATTTCTTTAAATTTAATCTTTTCGATAGCTTGCAGAACACGCAACCCCAAGATTAAATGAATCATAATATAGTATACCATTATAAAATAGACATTAAATTGGAGGGTATGAATAATACTAAATAAATTATTAAAATTATGTTTACCTATTGATTATAAATAAATTAAGTATCATTTAAAATAAAAATAAATGTTTTCTGAAAAACTGTATTTTTATAAAGAATGATTTAGTCACCCTTTACAAACATAATTTAAAATTAATTTTTAATAGTATTAGAAAATTTATTTGATAAAATAAACATAATTTTTTATATGATCATATCAAAATTATATTTGGGGTAATTTTTAGTATATTTCTGAAATGTTTCATTTTTTGATGAATAACGGAAAATATTGATTTTTATTGAAAACTGCCTTTTCATTTAAATAATTTACAAAGGTAAATTATATTTTAAATTGTTTTTAAAGTAAATTTATTTCAATTATATTAAAATTTAACTAATTTATTTCATTTTAATCATTTACATTTTTAATTATGATATTAAAACCTTTTATACTTATGATAATATTCTCTTTACAAACCTACTTTTTTATCACGTCTGTAGGTATAATTTTAAATTGAATTATTCCACTTCTTTGAATTTTATTTGTAAAAATGGATTCCATTTTTTCAATAAGTATAATTTATATTATACAATAATTTTAACTTAATTTTTTATCATTATTAATAGAAAAATCAGTAATAATTAATTACCACAGTTAAGGTAAAAACTGATTTACCGGGGGATAAACTGAAATGATAAGGGTTAAAATGATCTACCAACTAGTAGAAAACCAATTATATAGGTATAATTTGACCTTATAACCTATAATTGTCTACAATGAACCATTTTTGGGCTTTCTATATGATAAAATTTTGGGTGTAATTGAATATTTTCAAAAATTCTACATGTGTTCTCTCCCCCACTTATAAAAGGTCACCCCCTCTCCTCTAATATTTAAAATTACAAATCTATTTGGTTCATACAATACTTATCAAAATAAATTATTTAATACCATACCAAAATCCTATATCCATTTTTTTATCAAGACAACCTATGAAGGATTTTGGTGCAAACCTAAAAAAGTTGTTCGAAGAAGAGGTAACGTTCTTAAATGAACATTTTTATTTTGTTTATTCTTCCTAATACTTATAATATTATTAAACCATGCTCATATAATAACTTCAGTATATTAAATATACTAATATTTTATTATGATAATGGAATTATCTATATTCATATCATCTTCCATCAAATGGAAAATGAAACTGTCGATCATGTGTACGGCAGACTAGCTCCTCGCAAACCAATTTAATTTGTTTTCCATCACCACATTTCAAGGATGGATATAATGATGGATTTAAAAAATTATATTATATTTCTTATATTATTATACTTATTTAATTTTAATATCACATATAACTTCTTATGTTCCATTCTTTTTAAAATATGATAACATCGCTCATTTATACGATAGACTATCACCTCACGAAGCGATGTGATTTGTTTTTCACTTAAGATTTAAATGGAATGTAATAAGGATAAATTTAATGAATATATGTGATATATATGAAATTATATTGATTATTTAAAATTAATATATCACATAATTACTTACCCTTTCACCCATTAAGGAAATGATAACGTCTTTCTTGAGTACGTATGACCTACCATCTCCACGAAGCGACGTGATCCATTTTTCCTGTTCAAATTTCAATAATGAATCAAAATAGTATATAATGAAAAAAATTATATTTATAACATTAATATAATTATGTATATTATTTTACAATATAATATTCTCAAGGAAAAAAAATTCACGTTAAAACATGAATAAAAAACAAGGCAGTTATCACTCGAAACAATAGTAATAATGAAATATTATTAACAAAAAAGTGATAAGATGTTATAAAAGGATAATAAATGATATTATAAATTTGAATATGGTTTTTAAATAAATTAAAAACATGATTAAAACCATTATAAATGAGGTTAAATCTTGTTCAACCAAAAGGAATCATGATATAAGGGACTTCGTCTCAATTTCTCTTCATTGAGCCATATTATATTATTGTGCACCTAATTTATTTTTTATGGTGTACATAATTCCCCTTTTATATGTAATATCATTAATAATTCATAATTAGTGTCACTTTAAGATTTAATTTGAATTATTTAATCTAAGGGTATTTGAATTGAAAATTACCCAGTGGTAAATAATCTCATAACCTAATTTCATTTCATTGGGTTATATTACATCTTCATTATCATTGATATTCTAAGATTAAGTGTGTAAAGGATTTTTTCTATCTTATGTTGCATTTATACTTGTTTTATTTTGATTTAAATTTTATACATATAATCAATTCATTTATTCTCATTTCAACGGTATGATCATTGTAAGGGATTTTTTTCTCAATTTCCATTTGAGTGAGACATATTTCTTAATATGCACCTTTTCACTTTCATGTTGTGTATATACTTAATTGTTGATGTATTAAACATGAATAACTATTTATTCATAATGGTTAATGTTTTTATTCTAGTTTATATATATAATTTGTATCATGGATATGGATATTGCTTAAACCATGTACTATTCTTACATACATTGTTTACATTGAAAGCTATTTGATTAACTGAGGAAATATTGATATATCTATATTATTTAATCAACAAGTATATTTTTTGATAAGGAATATTATTCATGAATTAAAATTATTATTATATATATGAGTAATTCTTAGCACATGCAATGATGGGTGTGGCCTATAATTATATATCCCCTCGATGCATCGACAGGTCTCATAAGACAAATCAGTTAGCCAAATTAAATAGGTTTATACTTGTAGTTTTAATCCATCTTTTGAAAGGTATTGATAGTAGAGGTATCATGATTCTTAAGATCATTATGTCCAATAATTAAGAATTTACTTCATCAATAATTTAGCTATTATTAATATCCATGATATTTTCACAATGATATTGTCTCTGAATTAATTTCATTCTAAGATTATTGATTAAATGGTATGTGTTCTCAGTTATTTTCCTTGCCATATTAATTATGCCTTAACTACTTATAATAGTCAATTTATTAATTAAATGGAATGTGTGTTCAGTTATTTACCTTTTTATTTATTTATTCATGATAGTCAAGTTATTTAAATGGAATGCGTGTTTAATTATTTACCTTTCCATATTAATTATTCCTTATCTAATCATGATAGTCAAGTTATTGATTAAATGGAATGTGTGTTCAGATACCTACCTTTCCATATTTATTATTAAATATTGATTATTATTCATTTACTCATGATAACTCCTACTTTATATATCTCTTACAGAGTATTTGAGATAACCCTTATTTTATTTCCTTTCCAAGGAATCCAGAAAGTATACTATGAATGATATGAAATGATATGCTAGAGGGAGTAATGATATTTTCAAAAAAATGTTATAATTTTTATATTAAAATGTAATTTGAGAATCATTTATGTATCTAGTTTACCAATACTACTAAAATATTCAGTCCTTTAGGATGTGATTCCTTGTATCTTATGCCAATGTAATAATATAGACATTGATTCTGGGTTACTAGGGTTGGGGTCGCTAAATTTGTTATCCGAGGAAGTTTTGTAGAAACCTTAAGAAATAGATTTAGGTAATCATAGATTTTATAACATAAAAATTTGATATAATTTGAGTATAAGTGTATAAGAACATCCTAAAGTTTTGTTAAGGTAGATATTATGTGGTTTTCCTGGAAATACATCCATGTTTGGATACTACAAGTGTACATGGTTATAGAACAAATGTACTTAGGGGTAATAAATATAAAAAATGTGCCTCAGTATTAACTTAAGAATTACCTGTTACCCAAAAAATGATCTTTAATTCTTACCTGGTTTGATACTCTCAGGGGATATGATTTGGATAATTTATATTTTCATTACAAACCATTATATAGGTTTTGAATAGATTATGGCCATGAATGGACTTGGTTAATCCTAAAGTTTCTTCGGTTGACATGTGTATGTTTTATCATATGTTTAATGGGATAAATATCCATTTTTAGGCATTATCTGATTTAAGTTTAATATGATTAAGGATATTTTCAGATACATTTTAGGGCAATACAACCCATTGGTTTATAATATGAAAATTTATTTACAGAAGATCGTTGTTACATTTTTTGGACACAATATTAAGTGTATTTGTAACCTTTAGGGTCTATATTGTATTTTATGTTGAGTTAATTATGGGTTATTATGATTTGGTAATGTTATAAGAATTAAATTAATATGGTTTTGGAAAAAGGAAGTGCTGCACGATGAGTGAAAATCCATCATATCCGGCATGGTCGTGGGGCTTGAACCCATAACTGAAGGGAGATAAGGGTTTACCGCCAACCACTAGACTATGTGATTTTATGGTTAATATTTCATTGTTATTACTTAAATTATTTGATGAATAAATATTAATGATAAAATAGTGGTGTTACTGTTTAGGTTTAGATATTAATGTATTTTATTGGATAACTTGTGCCAACCATATTGGTTTTTGAAAATAGTTAGAGACAGAAAGAAATAATTTTCACTCTTTTATGGATCTTATGATCTAATAAAATTGAATTTTAGTTCATCATTTATAAGAAATTCATTTTTTGATATTCATTTTCTAGAGTAAGTGATGAATTGGAAATTTATTGAGGCACAACCAAAGGATGAAATTGAGCTTATGAAATAGAAACATATCAAGTAAATATAATTTCTTATATTCATATATATAAAAATAATTACTCAAATTTAAGAAAGGATCTTGAAAATATTTTATCCTGTTATCATCATATCCAATGGATCAAATAGTCTTCTAAATTATCACAAATTTATGGTTTTGAAGTCTTTAACTTTCCATTTATCATTAAATTTCTTGTGATCAATGACCTCTAACACTCGCTATAATTATTTTCAATTTTCTTACATGTCCATATATTCACTTTATAATTTTTTTCACATACTTGGAAAACTAGTTATGTTTTATTCCATATGACCTTTATACTTTATTTTCTCTCTTATTAGGATGAAGTTTTATTAACCCTTTTACGATGTGGAGTTTTCAATAATGGTATTTACAAATGTCTAGCCCTTGATTACTAAGATCAAGTTTAAATTGTTAGGAAGTAATTTACTTAATGTGGGGATAATATAAAACCCCTAAATTTTTAAATAATAAAATTTTATTCAATAGCTTATGAAATACACAACACCAATCTTAAATAACCAGTGAAACATATTTCTTTAAATTTAATCTCTTAGATAGCTTATAGAACATGCAACCCCAATCCTAAATGAACCTTAATATATTATACCATTATAAACTAGCCATTAAATTAGTGGGTATGAATAGTACCGACTAAATTATGAAAATTATGGTTATCTATTTATTATAAATAAAATAATAATCATTTAAAAGGGAAAGAAATGTTTTTTGAAAAACTGTATTTTTATAAAAAACTATTTAGTCTTTCTTTGCACATATAATTTAATTTTTTTTCCAATATTAGAAAATTTATTCAAAAAAATTAGAATAATTTTTGAAATAATCATTTCAATTTTATCTTATGGTGAACTTTTGGGATTTTTTTAAAAAGTTTCTTTTTTCGATGAGTAGTGAAAAATAATGATTCTTATTGAAAATTTCCTTTTCATTTAAATAATTTAAAAGGTCTAATTGTATTATAAATTAGTTTTAAAGTAAAATTAGTTCAATTATATTACAATTTAACTAATATATTTAATTTTAATTTTTTACATATTGAATTTTGATATCAAAACCTCATATACTTATGAGAGCTTTCTCTCTAGAAACCCGCGTTTTCATTGTGTATGCAGGTATAGTTTTTAATTGCATTCTTCCATTTCATTGAATTAAATTTTTAAAGATGGATTCCATATTTTTAATAATCATAATTTATATTATATAATCATTTCAACTTAATTTTTGGCTATTATGAATAGTTAAAGTAGTAAAAATGAATTATTATGGTTAAGGTAGAAACTGATTTATTAGGGGGAGGGTTAAACTAAAAATATAGGGGTTAAAATGACCTACCAACTTATAAAAACCCCATTTTATGGAAATATTTAAACTGAATAACCTATAATTATCTACAATTACACATTTTGGAGTCTTATGTCATGATAAAATCATGGGTGTAATTGAATCTTTTCAAAAATTTCATGCGTGTCCTCATCCCTACTTATAAAAGGCCTCCCCATCTCCTCCAATATTCACAATTAGAAAGCCATTTAGATCATCAAAAACCTTAAAAAATATCCTACTTACTCCCCTAACAAAACCTTAGTTCCATTCTTTTGATCATAAATCCATCCTTGGAAGGATTTTGGTGTAAACATAAAGTTGTCTGAACAAGAGGTAACATTCTTAAAAGAGCATTTTTATATTGTTTATTATTCAACCTACTTAAAATATTATTACAACATGATCATATAATAACATAATTATATTACACATGATTATATGTTATTATTTTAAGGTCAATATCTACATCTATCTCCTCTTCCATCAAATGTGAAATAAAACCATCGATCGTGTGTACGAAAGACTACCACCTCATGAACCGATGTAACTTGTTTTCCATCACCACATTTTAAGGATGGATATAATTATGGATTTAATGCATTAATATTATATTTATAATATTATTCTAATTTTTTAATTTTAATATCACATATAACTTCTTACATTTCATTCCTTTTAAAATACGATAATGCTGCTTGTGTGTACAAAAGACTACCACCTCGCGAAGTTATGTGATTCATTTTTCACTTACTCTTTACATGGAATGTAATAAGTATAAATTTCATGAATATATGTGACACATATTAAATTATATTTATTATTTAAAATTAATATATCACCTATTTCCTTACCCTTTCACTCGTTAAGGAAATGATAATGTCGCTCATGCGTACATACAACATACCGTCTCCACAAAGCGATGTGACCCATTTTGCATGTTCAAATTTAAATAATGATTATAAAATTGTATGTAATTAAAAATATGATATTTATAAAATTAATTTTATTCTGAAGATCATGTAACTATATAATATTCTCAAGAACTATAACTTTCATATTAAAACATGCTTGAGAAAACAAGGCAGGTGTCACTTGAAACAATAGTAATAATGAATGATTATTAAAAAATGGGTGATAATATGTTATAAAAGCATAATATATAATATTATAAATATGAATATGGTTCTGTTATAACTTTTTTAAAATTATAATAAAGAATATAAGAAAGATACATAAACCAACTTCAAAGGTAAACCCTTATAAAATTCTATATTTCCTTCCACACACTTTGAAAAAAAGGATTTATATACTAAGGAGAATCCTATTTTGATATTTAAAATGGGATAATATTAAATAAAACTATATATAAATTTATGGGAGTGGTATATATCCTTGGATAAAAAAATTCATGTGAGAGATGAAAAATAACTTTATGAAAAATTTACCCTAATGAGGAACCCTTCACACTTTAAATGGGTGAAATACCTTGATTTAGAATCAGATGAGTATATTTGTGAAGAATAATAAATTGGAGTATTTAGTTGTGATAATAAAATTATAAAAGAATGATAAAAATAACCCTAATAATAGTGAAATCCTTCTCATATTGATGAGAGTCCACCAAGGGTATAAGTTTTGGTGATAATGGGGTCGACTTATCAATCTATCATATAATATACTATGGGGGATCCTCTACTGAAAGACTAATTATAGATAAAGGATAAGTTACATATATTTATGGATATAATTATTCAATTAATAAGGAAGATACATCAAATTAGGGTGAACTACATCTCTCTATCAAGGAAATATAAGGTGTAGTTTCTCTGAGTTTGAAAGATTCACCTCATCATGGTCAATATCTATTATTTATCATGGAAATACCATGTGTTATTTATCTAGGTAGTTTTGTAGAAAGAGATTAATAAAGGTGTGTCTTGGAATTTATTAACAAAGAATTTGAAATATCAATCTCCAATACTCATGATAGTGATGCAATTATTTTTTATAAGGAATATGGTTAAGGAATATTATATGATATAATTTTTGATAAGGAATTTATTTATGTAAGGTATAAGAAATAATTAATTTGGAACTAGTATAATTTAAATTTTACAGATTATTAGTGGAATTTGACACAATTAAACATAATTTTCAAGATGAGGTGGTTAATTATCTACTTTTTTAACTTAATGAATTAGTTAACTAGTTTAGGAATGAATTTATCTTTGTCAAAAATAATTATTTATCAAGTAATGGATAGATTATAAACTAATATATCTTATCTTTAAATTTAAATCAGTGTTTTTAGTTGGGTCTTTAAAAATTTCTACATTTATAGCATTAATTGTGGGCATATTTTCAATTA
This sequence comes from Viscum album, assembly GCA_963277665.1. Classification (NCBI taxonomy): domain Eukaryota; kingdom Viridiplantae; phylum Streptophyta; class Magnoliopsida; order Santalales; family Viscaceae; genus Viscum; species Viscum album. The sequence goes on along the minus strand of OY728133.1, from coordinate 478,494,369 downwards.
TTTTCACATCACAAAATTCAAAAACTTTATGCATATTATTGTTCCAATATCTATAGATTTACTCAATTGATAGATATCCTAAAAAATATACCCACTTTTCCTTTTAATTAAATTTTCACAATTTTGTGTTATTAATTTTTATATGGTAGGGACTACCTAACACCCTTAAGTATACCACAATGGGATTCCTTTTGTATCATATCTGTTAGGTATTCATGTTAGAATCTGGTCTAAAAAATATCTATTTTTGAATATGGATAGCAATTCAATCACCTACCCTCTAATAAAATTTTGAGAGCCCATATTTTGATAATGTTGTTCTTCCCATATCAGCTAAGATACATTTCTTCCTCTCAATAACTCTATTTTGTTTAGGGTGTATATGGAATACTGTACTGGTGTTTTATACCATTATTTTTCAAGATAGGATTCAAATGTTCTACTTTTTAACTCTTTACCATTTTTATATCTTAACTTCTTAATGCACATCCCGAAATATTTCTCCACTATTCTTCTAAAGGGTTTAAACACATTAAATTCCCCAGTATTATGTTTTATGTACATCACATTGGTAATTATAGTGTAATCACTAGAAAATTTGATAAATTAAAGATCAGTTTTTTTGTAATTTGTTGGGAAAAAATCCCTCAAGGCATCATTGAAGTATTTTTGAGGTGATTGTGTTTGTTGACAAAGTGAACATTTGTGTTGTGATTGTTGGCAATAAAAACCATGACATACAAATTTGTTGACAAAGGGGATTTCATGATGGAATGTAGAGTTCAAGAGCTATGGTTAACGATCCATGTTTGATTCCAGAATGTCGACAAAAGGAATGGATGATCTGGAGGCAGTACAAAAGAACAGATACAAGGTGGCGCCGTTTTCCAGTGTTTGCCAAATTTTTGGGCCTGAAAATCATCAAATAAAGAAAAGTGGTTTTTGGAAAAGGTACTTGCGTGCCGTGTACTTGAAGGCTTGGAAACTTGCGCGCCATATGTTTTTCAAGATCAGATCATCAAAATATGGCAAAGGGATAAGTGTCGTGCAAGTATTGGTGGTGTCGCGCAAGTGACTTGCGCGCCGTGAAAGAGACTTGCACGCCAATGCCTTGGAAGCTTGAGAACTTGCGCGCCTTTGGTTTTTCAAGATCATAAGATCAAAATATGGTAAAGGAAAGAGATTCGCGCAAGTTTGGAATTGGGTCATGCAAGGGTTTTTGCAGGGGAAGTGACCTGCGCACTGAGACTTGCGCGCCGAAGGTTGACTTGCACGCCGTCACGCAGGGTGATCAATTTGCCTATAAATACTGGACCACCCCTCTTCTTTCTTCACCGGAGTTAAATACTTTGAAGATTCAGAGCTCTCGTCGCGCAGGTGTGGAAGTCCTACAGGTGGTGGTGTGTCGTGCAAGTGGGACTTGCGCGCCGGTGTTAGAAGTTGCGCGTTGGAAGGTAGTTGCGTGCCAATATTGGATTGGGCATAAAATGAAGTGTGTCACGAAGGTTTGGAGTTGAAAAATCTTGTATCTCACAAGTGTGTGAGGTGTACTTGCGCACCAATTGTGACTTGTGCGCCGATACTTGCGCGCCGCGTTAGACTTGCGTGCCAAGTGAGGTTGTTTTTCCAGTGGTGTTTTCGGGCTACGTGGAACCTGGAAGTTTGCCCGATACCTTCGGTGCAAAGAGTTATTCATCTACGGGTGAAAGTTAGACTTCAATAGAGCATCTACATATAGAGGAAGATGCATTCCTTTATGAAAATGAAGAGACTTGTAGGTTTATAAACTGTGAGTGGATTCCTTCCGACGCAGTGAACAAAGGAAGAGGAAGAAGGTGATCCTCTTCACCAGTAGTGAGCCACAGAGAGAGAAACAGGGAGTGACCCTTGGGAAAGCAGTGAGATGACCCTAAACTTTGTAAAGGCAGTGATCCTAGGCATATAAGTGATCTATCCCGAACCTTGTAATCCATAACTAGTGAAGTTTAGTTTAATTTGGTACGGCCAGAAACCTGTCGGCATATGCTCCTTGGACGTAGCCCTTAGCGGTGAACCAAGTAAAATTGATGTGTCCTGTGCTTACTTTATCTTGTGTTTATTTTTTGCAATAGGAAAGAGAGAGAAGATTATTTTTCTTAACAATGAAACAAGATTAGAATGGGATTTAATTTTAAATTAGTCTTACCCTGATTCATCCCCCCTCTCAGGGTATTCAGCCTTGTGGACCTAACATAATTATTTCTCATCGGTCTATAAAAATATGAGTGTATCAACTCATAAATCTTGGTGGTCTTAATTTCAACTCTTTTATTCCTCCCTTGAGTGATTTAACCTTTATTAAATTTCTGAAAAACATCCTCTATTTATATTTTTAGGTGATGAAATTCCATCCCCACACTACCTTTGGAAATATCGATCAATATTCCTTGAAAAAAGTGAACAAAACTTATATTACCCAATTAATTTTTATATTTTGAACCCAAGTAATAAGAGATTTTTAAGTCTCCTATTTGAAATACATTTCCACTAATAGTCCCACCTAAAGTGAATATCATATCATTAACTTTTCTCTGAAACGGACAAGTGTTTCTACAAAAAATTACCTTATTAATATTATCACACAACCAGATCACACTTAAAAGATTATGTTTAAGCTTATTAATAAAGAAGACATTTTTTGATTTTAGTTTTGGGGATTCAATTTTAGTAATTCCAATTCCTTGAATGTTTAAAGAAATTTAGTTTCTAGAAGTTACTATGCCACCATAATGTTTTTAGATATTTTTTAGGATCCTTATATCTCCAGTGACATGTGATGAGAATCCACCATCAAGGATCCATGAATTTCTACCCTTACATGATTTGAGATCCACTTAAATAATGAGTGACCTATCATCCTTGTTTCTCTATTACATTCTCCATTCCTTAGTTATTTATTTCTCTTGAGACAGAATCATGATCATATATTCATCTTCATAATGAAATTTTTGGTCATATCGTCTATATATCTCCTCAATCCGTTTAAATTAGGTTTGGATAGGAATCACATCAGATTTCTCATTTTTTGTTTTTCTCTTCACAGATCTATTGAGTTAATCATCTAATCCCCATAAATTCTATCTTTATTTGATCTTAATATAGAGACATGTTATACTAAGATATATAATATTTGTGTTCATAATCTTTACAACACCAATAGTATCCCCAAAATAAATATTTTCCCTAAAACTACTAAGTTTTTCTTTAAAAATATAATTGATTTCTTAGGGAAATATAGTCCTTCTTCTACATAGATTTAGAAGAAAATTTTATTTTTCAGTTAATCTCTACTACCATAACTATAGTAGGATTCCTCTAATAATTTATCTTAATACAATTTTTTTGATATAGACATATATAACTTGTAGTATTAGTTGAAACAAGTTTAATACTTTTAGATATAGTAGGTGTAGATTTTTCCTAAGATGATGAGAAATAGTTATAAATAAATTGATTTGACTCATATATCACTTATATAAACTTTTTAAAATAAATATTTATTTTTCCAAGATTATTTTATTCATTAAAATACATTTTGTCTTTTTCATTAAGTTTTTATTGGCAACCATTATTTCAGGATTTCATCCCACTTAACCACTTTCAAATTGAGAATATTGGTCTCCTTAATGTTCTCAATTTATAAAATAAAAAAGTAATATTAAAATTTATATATATTTCTAAAATCCTTCCTAAGATATTCAACTTATTTATTGAGTTTAGTATTTATACCAAGACACACATTATGTTTAGTCTTTAAAAAGTGCACTATATAAGTGACACATCATTATTCTTCTCTTTCACTATTTGAGCTATCTTTTTCTTTATCAATATATTCCTTGAAGTTAGAATCAATTATTTCACATTCTCTATTAGAATCACTTATTAAGGAAGAAAAATCCTCTTCATCCTTACTCAACATACTTATTTTCTTTCTTATTTTCATTATATTTATGTATTCATTAGACTTCTTATATTCTTTGAATAATCCACCCTTACACTTTCTATAAGGATTCCCTTTATCATATTCCTCATAAAACTCCACACACTTATTTCAATTAGGAAAATATATTGTAAAATTTTCAATTCCCCCAAAGATAAACCATTTAATGAGAGATTTTATTTATACTTTATTTTACATTTGTTCACATTTTCTGATATAAAATCCAAAATTTTCATATGCAATTCACCACTTTCATCTCCATACTTAGATAGAATAGTATAATTAACTACATATTCCTTAATTTTCATTTTTACAAGGATTTAAAATCCATATTATTCTTATCCTTCTTCTTAAATATGGGAGATTTTATCATTTCATAATTTAAGAGATTATTTTAGAACTCATCAAGGTAAAGATATTCACTATCTTCAATGGATGGAATATTTGGGATGAATCTATCTTGAAAATTCCTCATTAATTTTTAAATCACACTAGAATCTTATAGATTATATATAAATCCTTTTATATGACTAGTGGTTAAATTCACTTGAGTGAATAGTTATTAAAATATTCTTCTTAAACCATCCTAAAATCTTAAAAAATAACCCTATGAATATATAGTTTGGATAATTTTTTCATGATTTTTCTTTCATACATATTCTCAAATTTATCCCACATTTAAATGGGTTTCTATAGACCCATCACATTGGGGTATAATTTATCTGAAAAGGATTAAAATTTAGTATTTATGGCCTTACCATATATCTTAAGGCTCATCTTGTTAGTAAATTCCATATCTCTATCTCCTGTAAAGGGTGAAAATCACACAGTTACAACATTACTAAATTCCAAACCCCGTGAAAGTAGATAAACTAGCCTTAAATTCTTTTATCCATGAAAGTTTTTTTCCATAGAAAAATAAAACAACTATGTTGTTCATAGAGAATTTAACTTTGATAGATGACATTAGAAAGAGAAAAATATTAGGGGTAACCTACTTTGATACCACTTATAGTACCCAGATCAATTTTTGTTCCATTAGGGGTGGGGTGGGGGTGAATTAGTGGTACTTATTTTTAAAAATTCTCTCATTTTAAGAATAAAAAATTTATGAAATGTTATAGTATTGATTCACTATTAATAACACTTACTATCCTATATATAAAGATGAAAATATGATAAACAACACACATGAATTTATACAAGGATCATCCTCAATATGATATCCCAATACTTTCTAGTTTTGGGTCAAGTTTTAAGACCATTATTACATGAGAGGGGGTAATGTACATCCTTAAATCTTAAATATATATCAAATATCTAGTAAAATATAGGGTAAAATCCTTGAACTTTTACTTCAACAATAACTAAATTATGATGTTTACCTAGGTACCTCCATCCTTTCAATATTTTTCCCTCACTCTAGAATGAATCATATATTCACAGTGCTTCTAAATTCCTATACCACAGATATAAGATATGATTATGAGTGAGTCTTGAATTACTGAATAAAAAATAACAAAAAATTTATGATAATATCTTATCATGATCTGTTGGTTTATTTATTCATGAACTAAACAATATTGTTCATTATCAACAACAAGTTCCTGGATTAATGAAAATGGAATCAAATTTCCTCAACCTTTATAAATATTTTTATGAATTAAAGGGCATATTATTTAGGACTATCACTTTCCTTAAAACAAAATATCATATACCAAGTAGGGTATCAATAGCTTCTTACAAAATTATCAAATAGTGATTCCTCCTTTAATTTTTTTATATCCACATATTGAATACGAATAATGTTTCCAAAATATATTTTGGAAAGTTTTCATTATCGGATGCACCAAAGATATCATTTAAAGTCTCCTTAAAAAATAGCACCACCTACCATAAATAATAGTTTAAAATATTTGAATTTTAAAGTTATATTAATTTTTCTTACATTAAATCTCATTAAACCTCTATTCAAAATTCCCAAAATCTTGGTATGAATCACTACATAACTGATCCAATGATATTTAAAAACTCTTATATAACGAATCATTATCTTAAATTAACTCCATGATGACTCATATTAATTCCCAAGGACTCATTTGAATTTGAGGATAACTCATATGAGGTACCTATTTATTTATCCAAAATTTTAGGTTACTCATGTAAAACATGAGTTTACTCAAAAAAACACCCTAGGGACTAATCCAAAATTTTTTATTACACATTTGGAGTGGAATTTTACTAATATGAACTCCCTATAGTCTCATCCAAAGTTCTAAAATAATCTTCCTAGTATTATAAAGTCTTATCCAAAGTATACAATGAATTAGGTAGATTTTTTTATTCAACTCCAAATTTATGACTTCTCTCAAATGACTTCATAAATTTTTCCAACCTTCATAGGAATTTCTCAATAATCTAAAACCACAAAATAAATTCATAGTAATATTAAAAAAATGTTTGAAAATAATTAAAACAAACATCAAAAATTTTAGTGGTCACTTAAAAATTTTTAGGCCTTTGTGTGAGATTCTAAGATAATAAAAAAGATTATTATTTTAAGGTAGTCAAAAATATATTCTATTACTATAACGAAACTTCAAAAATTGAACTATTGTATTCATCCAAATACAATTTTTCAATAAAGAGTTATTTAGACACAGATTTTTGACTTTGTAGAATGGATCAAAATAGTACATCTAAACCATTTAATTTTTTGGTAAATATTTCTTTTCTTGGTCTGGTAATATGAAACATTTTGTTTCAATTTTCACTGATTAAGTAGAATATATATAATTTGGATGATTTTTTTCTCAGTTTTTGTGAATTTAGCACACACTAAATCATTTTAGGATATCTTTTTTTAGATTTTGATTCTTTTTGAAAGTTTTAGTTCTGTTTATTTGTTTAAGAACACAATGAATCAATCATGGGATAAACACATAGATATAAGAGACCATTTCCATTTGTGATCACACACTAAAAGGATATATTTATATCAAATTTATCAAAACTAATTTTTTAACTATTTTTTAACCAAAACATTATATTCAAAGAGATTTGAATATATTAAATAGATTATGGGTATTATTAGTGTCATGTGATTATTTTTCACTTTATTTTAAAATTATTTTGATATTAAAATACTATGTTAAAAAGAAGGATGGAATTTATTGATAATATAGAACTATGATAACTTATTGTGCATGTACTTTATATATTTTATAAGAACATTGAACTGAAGATATAAGGTGTATCTTAGGAATATTTGTGAACTACCACTTATGGAAGTTTGATTTTATTCAATGTACTTATTGGTAGTTATAATTAATAAGATACATTTTACATAATTTGTTTTACTCTAACATGAAGACCCCATCTTACATATGATTTTTTCTCTTAAGTATGATTTTTTATTTACTCTTATGTATTCTAAATGATTTTTAGTTTACACATACATATTGGTATAATATTATGTATGGTCTTTATCCATTTATTATTATAATATATTAACTCACTCGGTTTCCATTTTCTAGTTTCACTTTTATTGGTTTCCTTTTGATAGTCCCAAAGTGGGATAAATATAATAAATTCATTTCAAAGGGGGAGATGAATTATTAAGGGAGAAAAATTATGGATCTGATGGGAGAAAATTAATCTAATAAGTCTAAATATAGTTGTGATAAGTAAGAATAAATATATTTTTAGAAAAACTGTTTTCAAAATATTCATTTTATATCACAAGGGGGAGTAAGTTTTACATAAGTATAGTGAGTTTTATTCTTTGTTTTATTATATTTAAATGTACCTATTATCCAATTTTTCGTATTCCATGATTATGAAAAAGGTATAGACTATTGAGTCATTTTTTGAAAATGAATTCTTATAGATCCATTATTAGTTTATTACAACACACTTCTTATTTTTTATGCACTCAAAGAATTGTTAGTTTTGTTTTTATGAAGTTAGAACTTCTGATTTAAAGGTTCTAGTGAGATAATTTTGACACATATAATTTTTAAAGATTTGTGAAGACTAATAAATTTCATTAAATGCAAGATAGATAAATTTTTTATTTTTTTCAACCTTCCCTAAAGAATTTTGAGAAGTATGTTACATCAACATATATAAATTTAGACCAAGCATTGAGGAACAAAATTTTTGATATTTAGGTTGTGTTGAAAATTTGAATACATTTGATGAGCCTACTTTTTTTTGTTATATTTATTATCAAAAAGGATTAAATACATTAAGGAAGGTCACTTAATGTCAATATGAGTAATAAGTGTTTCTTGGATGAATTCATGAAGTTTATAATAAATATTTTTTTATGTTGAAAAATTGATAAGTTTATTGATGAATAATTGAATTTGGATATAAGATGTTACCACCACTGATTATGTAGTAATGAAATAAATTGAAGGTTTGAGTGATGGATGAATAGAGAGATATGTAGACATAAATTGAGGGCTATCTTTGAGTATTTACAGTACAACAAAAGTTTTGAGTGATCATCCATAGGATGTGGAGAAATAATTTTGATTAAGGTTGAAGAAATATGGAATTACCAGTAGAAACATAACAATAAACTATAAATTGCACTATCTGCATAAATCTAACAAGAGATCTACATAAATTTAAGTTTTTGTAACATAAATTTCACTCTAAAAACCAATATCTATATCATGGTAATTATTTAAATTTCACTTTTTGTGTAAATGTATTTTAAAAAGATGACTGTGTTTATAAAGTTAACTCCAAAGATATACTTCATGTGTAAGGGTAATGTTAAAATCCAGGAGGTTATGTAAGGTCCATATAGAATCTGGTTCAAGGTAAATCAATAATATAAGAGATATATGGATGAAAACTATATTTGAATAAATATAAAGAGTATTCACATATAATTTATCTAGTGTTTGTTTCCATAATTCATATATTATGAATAAATGAGAAATAAACATGATAATGATTTACTAAGCTTCATCAAAGTGTATATTTTGTTGTAGCAGAGTACTATGATCTAAAATCAGATAAAATTTAACATGATTTAGAATATATCCATTTTGAGTGGTTTGAGGTTATTCTCTATGTCACAAAGGAATTTTTTAAACCAAGTATTACAAAATAAATGATGGTACCAAAATGGCATGCTTTTCATTTCACTGAGCATGGTAATGATCATGGTAAAAAAGGGAAGTCTACATGCACCACACCATACCAATGAGGATTTTATGAAATATTTCCACCTTTGATAAGTAATAAGCTTGAAATGTTCATGTTAATCAGTTTTTTAGATGAGTTTCATCATTATGAGGAATAAAGAGACTCATTACGGTTTTAATATTTTTTAAACAAGGAAATAAACAACCACATAATCGATGTGGTTGTAGTGAGTAAATAGTAAATATGAGTTATCCATGTTGTAGGAACATAATGAAAAACACAACATGATGAATCAAGTAATTTTTTATTTCATTTATAAAAGTATCATGATTTATTTTCCATGATTTTATTATATGGTAATGAATAGGATTCACACATAGAATTACATGATGAATAGAGAAGAACACGAGTGAGTGTTGTATTACATTTTAAGAAGCCACACCATATATGTTTTGCTGCATTATTATATGTAGTTATAATTGTTTTTATATATATGGTATTTATGGATGTTTATAGGTGAGATATTAATAACATGATTTAGTTAGATATTGTGGAATTTTTATGCGGAGTCTCTAGAAGCATTTATAGGAGAGTAATAATGGTTTAAATAAGATTATTTTAATGAATAAATAAGTTAGGGAATCATAAGATAAAAATTTTAGGTGTTTTAAGGAGAAAATATTATGGAAAGTATTTATGGTGGTCATGTTAATATATAGTGTGTGAGAAAATGATGAAATTTTTGATCCCGATACTATGTTCCTAAAGATTACCTATGTATAAAAAAATAGTGAGTGAGAATCGATATAGATTCTAGTTGTAGATACTATATATCAAAGTTAGGAAGAGAGGCCTGGTTCTATTACTATGAATTAGATAATATTAATAAAGAAGAAAATAATGAGATAAGATAAATTCTATTAGACATTCATAAAATCTAAAGAAGAAAGTGAGTGATCATAATTTACAATATTATGATATTGTAATATCTAAAGTTGGTTGATGTAGCATTTGAAATTTTCTACCATTATAGTAAGTAGATCATATTTTTCTAAAAGTAACACAAACATATATTAATAATATAATTAAAGGTGATACAAGACTATTATTTTATTATGATAATAAATTTGAATATTTCTCTAAAACTGGTTGGTTCCAGTATTTGTATATGTTCATGGTCACACTCTTTCCCTTGATTATTTTGAAAATAAATGAGAATCTATGTGAATGTGGGATAATAATCACTGTAAAATGGGTATTTAATCGTCATTAGGGAGAAAAAACCATTAAAAACCTTTTATCTTCTTATTTTATGATTTATTATATATTTTATATAAAATCCAACCAAGGATGAGATGAAGAAACATGGAGATAATTGGAGAGAGATAAATCCATTCAATGAAAATGTGAGGAGATGATAAAGGATAGGGATTAGAATTGGATTAATGTTTACTAACAATTATTCACCCCTATAAGTGTTGGAAACATAAATTTTCAATACTTTCAATTAGTAAAATATCTATAATAACACCTATTTTTAAATTCTATGTGATATCTAACTTGATGTTTTGAGGTTATCTATATGAAATAAGTATGAACTGTAGATTTTAAGAATAAATTTATATTATAGATCAATGATCTATCTTTAAAAAAACTTGATCAAAATATATAATAATTAGTTGAGGAAGTTTTTAAATACCTCATACATTATAAAAGAGAATAATGTTTCTCTTCTAAATTATGGAAATAAAAGTATTATTCAATTTACTAGATCTATTGATAATATATATCTTAAAATAATTTTTGATGGAAATGGGTATGATATGTTCATTAAAACAAACATCATGGAGATATATAATACTTATTTCTTAGGAAATTCTAAATTAATAAATTATTACAAAGAATTTTAAGGTTCATGTCATGATTTTCCTATAGTATAACTAAGCACTTGTGGGAGTGATGACATATCTAAATTTTTTCACAATTGATCAATGGATACTTAAAATGATATACTACATAACTATCCTAAAGAAATAGTCACTTTTATATATGAAAAAATTAAAATTATTCTAGAATATATCATTAATTTTCAATAATAATTAGAGAATATAGAGTGGTATCTGTAAAAAAGAGTGATATCTTGTGTAAATATCTCAAAACAAGTTAGACAAATAAATTACATGAAAATGGAAATAGAGGAAATGTTCTCCATATTTGTGTATGAGTTGTTTAACACAAAATGATAGAAATAAAAATTCATACGAGAGTTTGGAGAAAATTTCACCACATTGTAATAAATACAAAATAATCTCATTGATTTCAAGAATTATCAACTAGAAATCATGGTAAAGAAGATTACATAGATTGATTATTTACTACAGGAAAAGAATCAAATGAATGAATATCATGTTTAAATGACAATAATAGACTTTGAATTAAAATTGAGGTTAATGGAGGATGAGAAAAAATCCTAAATATAAAATTTATTAAATTGGTTATCACACTTTCAAATTTGGAATTGGTCCAAGAGGAGTCTTCACATCAAGATGAGAGAAGTGTTGAAACCACTGACAATATCAAGGAGGAATTTTTGTGATAAATGACCTCTTTTTTGTGGAAGGAATGTTTTGTGATCATATAATTATCAATAATAAAAAATATAAAAAGAAAGGTACCACATACTTATATGTGAAATTATTATAACAAATGTTTTTTCATAAATAGTATAGGTGTGAATTTAAAATCTTAAAAAATATGATGATGAAAAATCATTAGAATTCCACAAATACATTCAAGGTTGTTAGAAAAAATTTCATGAGTAATTTTTCCCATAATTAATCCCATTTTTTGAGTAAAAAATCACAAAAAACCACATGATTTCAATTCAAGAAATTATGGACAATATACTATTTCAAGATGAAAACCCAGGTTTAATATTTTTTTGGTTTCTTAATAAGTTTGGGAACATTGATTTGGATTATTGGAATAATTGTTCATGATAAAGAATTCAAATATTTACTATAGAATGGGGATCAAGGTCAATATGACATAAAGTCTATAGGTGGAAGGTAAGAATCTATCCAGTATAAATACATTTGAAAACTTGAAGAATCTATGCTGAACTTGTAACCAAAGTAGTCATATGGTGGAGGTATTCTAGTTCAATCACACCATTCATGAGTCAAAATATGATAAATAGAGGAGATAAAAAATGAAAAATAAAGGTCATGTTAAAAGTAAAGGAATACAAACCTTGGAAAATAAGCAAGACAAATTTGCTAAAGAAGATACTCTCAATATGCCTATGAAAAATGCTGCTAAGTTATCCTTGGGGTATAAAAATAATAATAAATTATATGAGAAATGAATACTTATGATTCATAGGAATAATTATCCACCAAAATGGAAGAGCCTTTCCTTTTGTAAAATCAGTAGACACATCATGGACATTTGTAAGAAATCTATGAGTATTGGTGTTGAAATAAACAAGCTAGAACATAATATAAGAATAGTTTAAGTAAAAAAAATAAAAGGATTGAACTGGTGAATAGAACACCAGATAATCCAAATGGATATTTCAACAAGTCTATACACACAACCAAGTAAATTTTTACCATTCAGATAATAAATCAGTAAAAGGTATGGGGAATTATAAAATCACAAGAGAAGGAAAGAGTTAAAGAGAAAAAAAAAATATTCCACATGAAAAAGAAGACAAATTTTATGAGATGATGTTAGAAAAAAATAACCTTAGATCTCATTAAGAGTAATGTGGGTGGTTCAAGCACACTAAACACAAATCAAATCATTTTTTTGAATCATAACACCCTAGAAAGAAATATTGAAGAATATGAAGTTTTCAACAAGGGATGCATGTTCCTTGATTGATCATGTCAAAAATAAGACCCCACATATGTAGTAAAGAGAGAAATTCAGAATACCTAAGACTATTATAAAATGATAAAAATTCAAATTGAAAATTTATGTTGAACTTTTAGATGGAAAGGAAAGAGTTTCATGATTGAGAATAAGTTATTAGGTTTTTTTCTCATTAAGGATAAAAGAGGGAACACATTATTCCATTACCATTTTTGCTGTATTTTTATATTTTCATTACAAAAAATTGAGAGTGATTCTTGTTCTCAATAAGAGAACTAATGTAGAAATATAAGGTATAATAAGTATTCTAGATCTTAATAAGTCACCATACTGGTATGATATACTATTCATAAATCTAAAGAAAATATGAAAAATTATCAACTATAATGAAGTGAAGATAGAGGTTATCCCTTAAGGGAGATTTTACCCTTGATAAAATTAAATAACTCTAATATCTCATGTAATTATATTTTTTGAAAGGTGATTGAAAAATAGTCATTGAGTAGGTTTGAATGACTAATCTCTTACCGATGTTACTCATGAACTGGTTCTAATTTTAAGGGGGGTAAATTTATTTAATAAATGACAAGAAGTTAATGAATATTGAAGTTATTTGGGGAAGGAAAAATAATCTAAAACCATATATGATATGTTTTGAATTTTTTATTTTTTGTGTTGATATTAGTACTAGAATTTAATTATGAAATCCTTAGAAAAAAATTTCTTTTAATTGGTGTATGTTTGTTCAATCAAAAAATATTTATGCAGTAAATGAAGAATATAATTCAATAATGTTATGTATTGGTATAATATTTTATTGATTAATGGAAAATATTGTTTTCTAAATCAAAACCTCTTATTTTCTAGATTGATATTGGATGAAGTAGACGTATAGTGGAATGATAAATGGAATATTTATTAAGAATAAAGTAATACCATCCTCTCTTATACGATTTTTAATTATTTTTAATAATGGCGAGAGAGTAGAAAATGAGAAAGAATAATGAAATGAATCCATCTATATTGAAATTATGTAATCTAGGAGGTCTTGAAAATAAATATAAATGGAGGGATTGATGAAATTACTTTGTATTTCTGTTTTATTTATTGTCAATATAGATAAAATTCGTTAAGGGAAGTCACTTTATGTAAATTTAAGTATGATATATTGATTTAATGATTTCATGGATTTCTTAAGAATGATGGTTTATGTTTAGAAATTAAGAAATTTGGTGATGCATCTCAGAAATTGGATGTGATATACTGCCACCACTAATTTTGGGGAAATGAAATGAAATGAATGTTTGATACTATCTAAATGGGGATATATAGTCATAGTGATTGAAGTAAAAAATTAATTATTCAAGGAATTGAAAAATTTGTGAGAGATCATATAAAGGATTTGGGGGAAATATTTTGATTGAGGAAAAGAAGTATGGAATTACTAGTAGCTATGTAAGGGTAAATTATAAATTTCATGAATTGTGTAAATCTAACTTGATACCTATGTAAAGTTAAGTGTTCACTACATAAAGTTCACTCTAAAAACCAAGATAAAAATCAAGTTAATTTTTTCAATTTCACTTACCACGTAAATGTATTTTAGAAATTTTACCATGTAAGTAAATTTAACTATAGATATATATGCAATGGTTGATGGTAAATTTGATATCTAAGAGGATACATAATAGTCATTTATACTCTACATCATGGTAAATCAATAATCCTGAAGTTTTGCAAAGGTAAATTGGATTTGTGTAAGCATAAAGAGGGTTCACATACGAGTTATCTTATAAGAGTTTCCAAAATTTTTATATTCTGGAGAAATGATAAGAAATCATAATTATTCCCTAATGTGATTTATCAATGAATATAATAATATTTGGTAAGTATTGTGATTAAATATTAGATTAAAGATCACATGATTTGGAAGATAATCAGACTAAGTGGTTTGAGGTTGTGCTCCACATCATAGAGGAATGGTTCACACTAAGTGTAAAATATGATACAAAGGTAACAAAATGTAGTTTCATCCATCTTACTAGTTATGGAAAAGATTATTCTGAAAAAAATGAGTTGATTACAAGATCCACATCATATCATTGAGAGTTTTAGGAAATATGTTCACTAATGAGAAATAATAATCTAGAACTAGTCATGGAAACAAGTGTTTAGGTGAGTTTCTTCATGATGAGTAATAAAGAGACTCATCCAAGTCATTTTATTTGTAAAATGGGGAATAAAATAACCACATCATAGTTGTGGTCATAGTGAATTAGTAGTAAATATGAGTTCTCCACATCACAAGCATGTGATAAAGAATATAATAAGACGATGCAAGTGACTTGTGCTATCAATGATAAATATTTCACAAGGTGTTATCCATGAGTTTAGAAGATGATAATGAAGATTATTTATATATGAAATTTAATGATGGATATAAAAGAGTGTGGGAATGTTCAGTACCAAATTTTAAAGAGACACACCATATTTATTTTGATACATTATCATATGAATTTATAATATATTTTATATATGCTCTATTTGTGGAGGTTTAAACTTGAGGGAAGAAGGTCATGATTTACTAAGATATCATGTAAGTTTTATGTTGAGTCTCTAGGGGTATTTACTAGATAATAATTGACATTTAAATGGGTTTAAATTGAAGATCTAAGAAATTGGATAATATGAAGGTCAATATTTTTGGTGTTTAAAGAGAAAATATTATGGAAAATATTCACGGGGGTTGTGTTAATATATAGGCTACTAAAAATGAAGAAATTTTAGATCTTGATACTATGTTTAATAATATTACCTTTATATGAAAGAAATTGATGACTGATAACTGATACAACATCTATGTGAATATCTTATGTGTCAATATTCGGAAGAGAGACCAAGTACTATTCATATGATCTAAATAATAATAATGAAGAATAATAGAAATAGAAAAACTCAATTTTATCAGAGATTTATACAGTATAAAGAATAAAGTGAGTGATCTCAGTTTATTATATTATGAAATTGTATGATATGAAGTTTATCAAGGTATAATTTGATATTTTCTTCTATTTTAGGTAGAATATAATATTTTTCTAGGAGATACACATACCTATATTAATGAACCACTTCAAGGTGTCATAATCCTATTATTTTATTTTGAGAAGAAGGATTAAAATATCTAGTGAAAGTTTTTATATAGGTCCAAGGTCATTCCCTTACCTGAACATCTTATGATAATAAATAGGAATCTCTGGGTGTATGGATTAATGACCACCAAACACCAGTGATATAGTCATCCTTATAGAGGAAAATCTCATTAAAAAACTCTAATGTTCTTATATTATGTTTTACTATTTATTTTATATACATTCCAACTGAAGATGAGATAAAGAAAAAGAGAGATAATTAGAGATAAATAGATATCCAATCACTGAACTTGTGAGGAGTTAACAAGGGATAGTGATTATAATTGGATAAAAGTATACCAATATAGGTTCACCTCTCCTCTAAGTGTTGGAAACATACCTTTGTGAGCCTTTTAATATATAGTCTATACACCACCTTAGTGATTTTGATAGCTTTAGTTTGTACTATTTTTCAAAGTGTTCTTAAACATTTTATTTTTAAGGATTATATTATAAATTATCTTTTCTTTATATTTGTAATCATCTACTTTTTTATCCCATTTGATTTAAGAGATTCTAGGACTTGGAATCTATAATGACCCAAACTTTTATCAATGGAATTTACCCATTCTTATAGTAATTTCATATAGTAAAAATCACATAAAATAACTTATATACCATAATAAAAACTTTATAAATAAATAAATAAATAAATAATAAGTATTTCTAGAAGTTAAGGATCCAATACCGATGAAATACTTACTTGAACTTAGGAATAGTAATATGACCCTTATAAATAGTAAACTAGACAAATTAATATTAGCCTCACCCATGAAATTAAAAATAAAATTTAGGAAACTTATAATTGAAAATATGATATAATTATATCATAGTATAAGTAAGTAAATATTTTAAAAATTATTAATTAAGGTTTGTTTTTTTGTAAGTAATAAATATTTAATTACAATTTTATGATTAATTTAATAATTTAAAATGAAATTTATTTTCATAAAATGAATTCTTAAAGTATTATTTTTATGTATTATTATTTTAATATAATTTTATGATACCATAAGTATTTTTTTAAAGTATTATAAAATCAGTTATAATTTTTAAATCTGTATTTTCCAAGTAAATAATGAATTTAATTAAAAATTAAATTACTCACATTTAGAAAATCATTTTCATAAAATAGAGTTAATTTTTGGATTATAAATGTCAAAAAATGGTTAGGGTGATTTTTTGGTATTTTTCTGAAATACTTGAATTTTTGGTGAATAGTAAAATACCATAATTTACGGTATATATACATTATAAGTTAAATAAACTATTAATTGAGTCATATCTGATGTAAGAACCATTGATTTGAACTCACATGATTTAATTACTATATTTATTCTCAATAATAAATACTATTTATTGTCTTGAGAAAAATAATAAACTAGTGAATTAAATAATGAGAAAATACTCCTCTCCTCCACTATAAATACCACCCCTCACCACCCCTTTTCCTCACACCTCTCAAGATTTTAGAATTGTAAACATTCTACCCAAACCTATCCCCAAGCCCCTCTCCCATTCCCAAGATCTCTTGGTCCCATTAAAATATCAAAACCATTTTCCTAAGAAGGTTCTCAAGGAGGATAAATCCAAGAGGTAAAATCCTCATCCTCATTCTTTTAATTTCTTATGAAATTGATTTATTTTCTTCTCTTATCCACACACTATCTTATCCAAATGTAATTATAAATCTAGTGTGTTTGATATAATGGTATTCTATCATTTTAATGGAATATCCATCATGAAACTCCTTTCTCTCTCTCTCTCTCTCTCTCTCTCTTTTATACTAAAAATTAAATCGTCGCCCGTGATGTGTCAATTTACCGACTTCATGGGTGATGCACTTTTAATTTTCCTTTAATGACTTAAAGGATGTTAATAAAACAATTATAATGGTTTAAAAATATTTTAAAATTTATTTTAAAACCCTCTTTATTTTCTAGAACTAACTTATATACATAATACAAAATGATAAAACAAAATGAGTTTGTTGTGATCGAAAAACCACCAAAATTAACCTAAAACGATCATCATTAACTTGTATCTAATGATTAATCCTCATTCCATATAACCAATTTCTTTATATGATCATTTAAAATTATATAATATTATTACTAACATATAATAATAATTTTGGATATTTATCTACATTTTACACGAACTTCCATTCATGGATACAAGTGAACCGATCATGAAAACAATGAAAACGAATGCTAAAAAACTATGAAATTAAAATCTATAAATCATCCAAAATCCCATAAATTAACTTAATAAAACTATAATGAATCAAATACATATAAAAAATTTCTTTATCTATTAATTAATTAATCTAATGTGATTATATAGGATATTAAAGTGAAGAAAGTATTTAGACTCAAGGTAAGGGGATTTCTTGAACCCAACTATTTTTCTTTTTGTTTTTCCCTCTTTCACCACATTTTCACAATGTATATTAATTAAATATAATTTATTCATCATTATATTACCTTTTTTGGGATATAAATTTTTTCTACTTGAGTTTACAACAAAAAATTGTTTTCCAAAAGAACTCTTCTTAAAAAAGCACACCTTTTACTTCTTGAGATTGTTTATTCTTAAATCAAGGTTGATGATTCTTATATCAAGTATGTTATTCCATTTTTTATCTGGGAACCCAAAGTTTATGAATTTATTATTTATTAAATGAAACTCATTCCTTTAGATGTGTTATTTTATGTTCAATATTGATATATGTTCTATGTGGAATCCATGATAATGTAAATGTTATTATGTGACGGGTGTGCCTGGAATTATATAGTGCAATGTAAATGTTATAATGTTATGAGCGCACTTAAAATTTTATATCACAACAATTCATTGGGTAATGTGATTAATCTCATGAAATAAAGTAAAAAATGTGTGAACATGATGCTAGCTTTATTCACAACTATGTGTAGTAGTTGACCACTAAGACATGATGTTTCATTTTTATACATTGCCACATTCCAAGCCTTTATTGAATGATTCCTGTCATGATTATGATTATATGATTGTGTTATTATTATTATAATTATGATCATACCATTTTATATTGATATATGTTCTTATCTATCCTCTTACTAGGCTTTTAGCTCACCCCTTTTTGATGTATATCCTCAAGTGACTACTTGTACTACGGAGAATTCAAGGGATAATAAGAATATAGAGAAGAAGAAATTAAATAAATGGTAATGTTTTAATTTTTAAATGTTATGTATAGTCCTAATTTTCCCAAGACACTAAACCTTTGGATCCTGGTCATGTAACACTTTTATTTTGTTTATCTTTAAAATGATGTAATAATAGTGTAAGAAAAAGCAGGGTCTCTATAGTTGATATCAGAGCACAATTTAGTTAATTTGGGAATATGGATTAGAGAAAATTAGTGAAAAACCTCAATAAGATACTAAGTAAATATATTCACACACAAATCTTTATTTTATAAAACGCTAAACATATGAATCCCATAATATATTCTTTTAGATTTAATTTCAAAAAGGGATCAATTATTGATGACTTGTTGACTTATGTTTTGTTCTAACCTTTTTTTTATTTTATAAAATGGTGGGAACCAGAAGAAACTAGGCCAACAACCCATGTGAGGGACAATGCATTGATTTCCTAAAAGACATCCCCAATTATTTGGGTGGTAGAGTTTAAAATTGCATGTCTATGCTTACCCAACTATCTTAGATTATGAACAATAACCTGGATAATGTGGAATGACCACCTTATCCTAAGAGGGATCAACTTGCTATTGAGTGTTTTATGTGGTAATGACCACCAGTGATTAGTGTATCATCCAATACACTAGTCACAAAATAGTGGGTCAAGTCAATGTATAAGATCTTTTCTATACTTAACTATTCTGAGACAGAGATGGTAACTCTTGTTGTCTATTGTCTAGATGGAGATGGCGAATAATAGTGGGATTTGATTAAGAACAACAATCCAAATGAAAAAATGTATGAGATAGAGTGAGAAGAATTTAAGATAATGTTCCTTAACAAGTATTTCTATAAGGCCCCAGCCTTAAACCTTACTTAATCTTGAGTTATTACAAGATTACACATTGAGGATCTTTTTAAGTTTAGAGTTTTAGAGAATTAGATCATGAAACTTGCATTACATTCCACATTTAAACAAAGTGGTTACATAAAAGACAATATTCATTCTTCCCATCAACAGAAACATATTTAAAATAAAACAAGGATTCTTTCTTGACACATCCTTAACACTATAATCACATCATGTACCTTTCCCTTGACCTGTGAAAAACATTTCAAAAACTTGGGATGAGCATAAAAATCTTAGTAAGGGTTATAAAAATATGGAAAGGAAACATGAGTTCATATATACATAAGAATGAAATCATACTTTACCCATAAAACATAGGCACTTTAGCATACCTCATAAAACCATGAATAAATCATAGAAATCATAAGACATAAAGGTAACTTGAGGCATTCATAACATTCTTATGTAGGGAGTAACCCTCTTGGTTACGTTTGGAATACCCATCACAGTATATTCCCTAAATCTCTTCGGAGAAACCTTAACATTTCACTCCTTTGCATTACCCAATGCATTGGAGAGCTATATCGGGCTCACCCGCCCTTAGTTTATCACGGAACCACCCGTCTTCATAACAATGCCCAAGAACCATAACATAATCTTATCACATAAAACATGCATAAAATAAACATAAAATTTCCACCTTTCAATAACAAGATATCAATACAACACATTGATATAAATACATTATGAAAACCATTTTCAATACCAAAATAAAAGAAAAGTAAAACATGGTATTTATTTTTCTTTTAAAAAGAAGGTGTGGCTTGTAGAGGAAGCCGAAACTCAAATAATGGTCACGGTGGCAGAGAAGTCATTGTCGTCGCATACGTACGACAAAAACATTCCCTTTTGTCGTTTAGTAAAATGCTTCATATAAAAAGATTCCTTTCAGATAAATGTAAAAGTCAAAGGGGTTTATACACCGTATAAAATAAAGTTGTGTATAAAACAAAATATGCCTCAATGAAAGGAGATTGAGACGAAGTCCCATACAAAGACGGTATCCTTGGATTAAGGATAAATCAGTTACATAACTATGTGTGACAAACGAATACACAAAATATAAGTGGGTATTAAGTGTAAAAAAATCAGAGGACATTCAAACATAATCATATAATGACATATTCAAGGTGTACAAGTTTATCCCAAAGAATCGAAATTGGGTTAAGAAGTTCCCTTGCAATAATTAGACAGCCTAACGGCGTCACTTAAAAATTCAGAAAAAGAGTTGATGAGAGATAAAAAGGGTATCTCATCACTTGGACATAAAATTTACATCAATAAGGATATATAATAACATATCCCAAAATAATATTATGTGAATTAAAAGACATAACAAAATAAGTCTTTTAAAAAGAGGGTGAAAGGTTCCCTTACCGACATGGGTATCTTTCGAAACATACGCCCCGTGAAATAAGGACAATACAACATTGATGTAAATACTCATAAATGAAAGAATATTACACAATGAGTAAAATAATGGTCAGTACATACACCACTCAAAGGAAATTGTGGCAAATGTAGCATAAATCTCACGGGAATAAAAGTGAGATGAAAAATCCCTTACGAAAACTCGGCAGCCTAACGACACCACTTAAAATTTCCAAAATGGATTGATGAGAGGAAATAGGGTCTCTCATCATATCAACATAAAGTTTACAGAAAGAGGAATAAAAAAGAACATCCCCCAACATAACAAAGAGGATCTTAAAAGAAGTGACATAAAAGAGAGTACTTAAAAAGAAAGAGAGAGGTTGGATCTCTTACAAAAATTCGGCAGCCTAACGGCGCCACTCAAAACTTCCAAAATGGGTTGATGAGAGAAAATAGGGTCTCTCATCATATGAAAATAATAAGTAAAGTAGGATTAATATAAAATAACATCCCAGTCATAAGAAACATGAGCTTAAAAGGAATGACATAAAAGAGTGTACTTAAAAAGAAAGAGAGGAGTAGGATCCCTTACCTTGGGTCCGACTTGACTCGATCGTTCTTTAACATCCTGAATAATAAACTTGAGTTAATTTCCACTTTATTAAGAACCTTTTTCTAGTTCATTATTCCTTTTAGATCACTTATTACCATGTTATAAACATTATGTAATCATTTAAGTTAATAATGTTTGTTTTGTCAATATTTGGTTCTTAAGTCGAAAGTGGACTTCTTACAATTACATGTTGTTCGTGTGGTCAAATGTTCATTATATCAAGAATTATATTCATGATTTGGATATCATATATATCATATATATCCAGAATATACATGTATTTATAATATTACATAATCATTTAGAGGTAAGAAATGAAATACACCGTTCATGGAGACGGTAAGCCGTACGTACGCATGAACGCTACTTTCATTTCTATGTCATATTAATGGAATTAAAACTAAATGAGAGGTATGTATATTTTAATTCAAGAATTATATTCATCATTTAGATGTATAATTCATCATATATATCCGTTATATACATGTACTTATAATAGTACATTACATTTGGGGATAAGAAATGAAATGCACCGTTCATGGAGACGGTAAGCCGTACGTACGCATGAATGCTACTTTCATTTCTATTTCATATTTTTATGGAATGGAATAATAATTATATAGAGGTATATTATAATTACAGTATAATATCATATATAATAACTTTAAATCCATCCTTTATACATCCCACATATGGCATTAACGAATCACATCACTTTGTGGGGGCGGTAGTCCGCACTTCCTTAAATGAAGATATCACGTTTACCCATAATGGAAACCATAAAGGTATGCCCAAAATGAAAAATAAAGAAGCTTAAGGAAAACATAAACATATTATATATCATATATAAATATAGTGTCATCTTAATGGACACCTTTGAAAGTGTTAAAAGAATGTTGAACAATCATCATTTCGGGAGGCCGAAATTCACCATCCACGGAAACAGTATGTTCTTTAACCATTAGATGTAGGTGTGTGAAAGTTTAGCTAAAATAATTCTTATAAAAACATCCTAGTATATTGATGATACTGGAGTTGTTACAAAATAAATGAATAAAAAGAGTTTAGGGGGTTGGAGAAGCAAAATAAAACAAAAGGACTCAAGTGAAGACATTACCTTAAAATCGGATAACTCCCTTTGATTTGAGCTCAAAGGGTTCCTTGGGAAGACTTCTGCCCAAAGTGAGGCTTCCATGAGTAAGAGAGGTAAGTGGAGAGACAAAATGGGCAGGGTTTGGCCGAGCCAAAGGCTTTGAGAGTGTGGGTATGGAGGTATAGGTGGGGGCCTTTTATAAGAGGAGAGGAGGGACACTCTTGGAAGGTAAAGAAAAGTCACTTTATTTGAAAATGGTATTCGGATTTAAGAGGTCCCACATTGATGTGTTTCGAGGATAAGGTGATAAGGGTTATAAATCCACTCATCCAATAGGTTTTGGAAATGTGTAGGTCTTAGATATTACATTATCTTTCCATTTTATTTAAATCGTTAAATAATGAGGTCATCACTGCATCATCATGATGTCATAAATAATTTAATTTATTTAATGTCTAAAAATTATAAAAAAAATACTATGATGTAGGAAATATTTTTATCTTTACAATTAATATTTATAGTCAAAAATATGATTTGTATAATCCCATGTAAAAATTGTTTTAGTAAAACATTTCATGTTTGTCTCATTTTTACTTTAATTTTAAATAAAAAGATATTAATGTCATCTTCCAACCAAAGTGGCTTCATGGGGTCCCCAAGTTGACCCATGGGTTGTATTGGTCGGCCATGACACATCCAATGAGGTTAGGACATGTTTCAAGTTCATTTAATATTATTAAAACATTATTTTTACCTTAAACTACACTAATTACCTCTAATCGCGATTAAAAACTTAATAAGTTACTATTCACCAAAAAATTATTTTTATCCCATTGAACCACATTTTACTTCTTAATGACAACCATGTATGTCGGATTTTTGAAATTAAAAATACAAAGATGGAAAAATTTCATTTAAATGGAAAAATCAGTTTTTATAAGTACCACTTAGTGGTTTCACTATTCATCAAAAATTGAAGTTTTTCAGAAAAATCCCAAAAATTAACCCTAAGATATATTTGATATTCCGAATTCAAAAATGAAGTCTATTTTAAAAAATTCAAATCATATAAGTCACATTAATTAATTTAATAATTAATTCCCTCTGTCAGAGCAAATAGCGTGTTTTTATGAAACAATAAGTATCAAAAGATTGACACTAGTTTAAGTCTGATTTCAAAGTGAAATTAATTACAACGAACACTATTGGATTTAATGGTAAAAATATATTCTAATTTAACTTTAAAACCAATTAAAAAGATAATCTAATCATATAAATAAATTAGATTAAAAAGAGTTTATGAATTAAAATACAACATTTTACACTATTCATTAAAAAATGAACTTTATCAGAAAGATACCAAAAATTTACACAAAGTAAATTTTGATGTCCCAATTCTTAAGAAGAGTTTTATTTGGTCCAAAAGGATGTATAAGAGTGAACAAAACTATATTTAATGACGGTTCTCCATCAAAAGGCGATAAGTGAACCTTTAGTGAAAACTAGGGCATATACGCCTAAAATTGAATTCTTTCCGTATTTTATGACTTTATCTTTTATTGGATAAATGTAAAAACATTTAAAAACATATATAATCATATTTTAGTTATTTCTATCCATTCCCTCCAATACAATGGCTACATGTTAACTACCATTTAAAATAATATTATTTTATTATTAGAGTGCAATGTAAGATTCCCAAGAAACTCGTTGTTGCGTGTTGAGTACGCCATCGAGCATAGCGTCCCCTTTAAAGTCATATTAATATTTTATTCACAAATATGGATAAATATGAAAATGTCATATTCTTTATTTACCTGGGTTGTTACAATTTCCCTCAAACCCTTTATACAAATATGGATATAGAATTCACAGAGCTTAACAAAAAGGAAGGAGAATCTATCATGGCCTATGAAGAAAATATCACAAGCCTCACAAGGTATGATTCGAGTTTTTTTTATCAAAAATGATAGAAAAATTGATAGATTATTTAGTGGTTTAAAACTACACATTCTAAAGGCTCTACAAATATGATACTTTGGGAGTTATGAAGAAGTTGTTCGATGTGATCTAAAAGAGAATATGGAGTTTGGAGAATGGTCCCATGACTATGGTGATAAGAAACAAAAGATGTTGTTTCAACCTGAAGGATCACATGAAAAAGGTGTAAATAAAACTAAACCACCCATATGTCAAAAATATGGGAAGAAACATCATGGGAACTACCTCAAAGGGATGGAAAAATGCTTCAAGTGTGGGAGAGAAGCTCACCAAGCTCATGAATATTGAAAAGACATGAGGAAGCAGGAAAATGTGGTGGAGGAAAAGAGTAAACCACCCACGGTCCAATGCTACAACTATAGGGAGCAAGGGAACTATGCAATCTAGTTCACTAAACCTTGGGTACTCAAAGGTAATCGAAATCAGTAGCCACTAAAGGCAAATGAGAAAGTCAAGGCTTATGACATCAAAACTGCTGATGTGAAGAAATAAGATGAATTCATACAAGGTACACTTACTATTCACTTAAAAATGAAAAAAGTCTTATTTGATTATGGTTTTACGCATTCCTTTTTATCTTGAAAGTTTTCGATAACTATTGAATTGATTCCCCAAAACCTTGAAGTATAGATATCCATAAAACACTTAGTGGTTTAATCATTTCAACCCAAGTTTTGGACTCTTCTCCTATTGGAGTATGTTGGGGGAGTCTTCTAGCGAATCTCGTAATACTTCCCATGGTAGAATTTTATTCTATACTGGGGTTGGATTGTATCTCATTATATAGAAAACATATAAACTACCAAGAAACGGAATTATCTCTTTATATTCTGAACTATCCCATGCAACTCTACAAATGAAAGGAAGATCATGAATATAATTTGGAAAATAATTCAATGGTTTGGGTGTTGATTCACTATGAAGAATCATACCTAGCTCAAATAGTTGAGTTAAAGTAAGTTATCAACCTAAGAGAAATGCCCATTGTGAGGGAATACAATGATTTATTTTTTGAAGACTTACCCGGACTTCCCCCAGATCATGAGGTAGAGTTCTCAATAGAACTCATACCCTGAGCTACTTTTATCTCAAAGTGTCCCTATAGAATGGATCCTATCGAACTGGAGGAGTTAAATAAGCATATACAAGAGCATTTGGACAAAGGTTTCATACACCATAGTTCATCACCTTAGGTGCGCCAATGCTCTTTGTCAAGAAGAAGGATGAATCCGTACAGTTGGGTATCAATTTTTGGGAACTCAATAAGATAACCATAAAGAAAAAGTATCATATTCCAAGGATTGATGACTTGTTCTATTAGTTGTGAGGATCTCAGTAATTCTCAAAGGTGGAACTCTATTCTAGATATGATCAGCTAAATATGAAGAAGGAAGATATTTAGAATACTACCTTCTATATAAGGTATGAGAACTATGAGTTTCTGGTAATTTCCTTTAAAATTAATAATTCCCCTGAAATCTTCATGGATTTGATGAATAGAATCTTTAGATATTACCTTGAAAAATTTGTGGTAGTGTTTATTGATGATATTATCATCTACTCTAAGAGAAAGGAGGAACGTGAAGAATATCTAAGGCTTTTTTTGGTGACATTAAAGAATGATAATTTGTATGATAAGTTCCTAAAGTGTGACTTTTGGATGAATCAAGTCACATTATTGGGACATGTGATCACACATAAGAGAATTTCTATGGACCCTTCAAAGAAAAAGGTAGTTGTGGAATGGACTAGACCCTCTAGTGTCATATAAATCCATAGTTTTCTTGGATTAGCTGGGTACTACCAAATTTTTGTGAGAACTTTCTAACAATTGTCTAGACTACTAACTAAGTTAACAAAGAAAGGGGTAAATTATGTCTAGATGGATGAATGTGACGAAATCTTCAAGGAGATAAAGAGAAGGATGATCACTGCACCCGTACTCACATTACTGAAAAGTGAAAAAAGTTTTGTGATATACAGTGATGATTCCAAGAAAGGATTGGGTTGTGTACTCATAAAAAATGATAATGTCATCACCTCTGCCTCATGAAAATTTAATATCCATGAGCTGAACTACCCAACACATGATATAAAGCTACCAGCTATGATTTTTTCCTTGAAAATCTAGTGGCACTACCTTTATGGTGAGAAGTGTGACATATATACCGATCACAAGAGCCTAAAGTATAAATTCACAAAAAAGGATATCAAAATTCATCAAAGTAGATGGTTAGAGATAATAAAGGACTATGATTTCTCTATTCATTATCATCCTGGAAAGGCAAAAAAAGTAGCTGATACTCTTAGCAAAAAAGGACCTTCTACTCTATCCATGTTGTGGATTGAGATATACCCTATCTTCTTGGACATGAAAAGGATGGATATGGAAATCATAATAGTGGGGAATAAATACTACCTTTCCGAAATGATTTCCCAACCATATATCCAAGATAAGATTAAGGAGGCACAAAGGGATGATCCAGAGTTACAAAAGAAGCTGAATGAAATAATGGAAGGGAAGCTGAAAGAGTTACATATCGATGATGATGGTGTGATTCATTTTGGAATAAGGCTTTGTGTTCCTTCATCACCTGGTATAAAGAAGTATCTATTGGATATTTCACATAGCTCAACTTTCTCTATCCATCTCGAGAGTACCAAGATGTACCATGATATCTAAGAACACTTTTAGTGGGACAACATGAAGACATATATTTCTAAGTATATCTCAAGGTGCTTGATATGTCAACAAGTTCAAGTATAGTGAAATAATTCCAAATGGATGGTGAAACCCTTTCCTATAACCATTTGGAAATGGGAGAATTTAATTATGTACTTTGTCATGGGTCTCCCTAAGATATCCAAATAAAGTAATACGACATGGGTTATGGTAGACCAACTCACCAAGGCTACCCAATTTATCTCCATTCATCACTCGAAAAACTTACAAAGATATATATGAAGGAAGTGGTGACACTGCATGGCGCTCCACTCTCTATTTTCTCTGATCATGATCCCATGTTCACATCAAAATTATGGAGGAGTCTTCAACATGCTTTGAGCACTGAATTAAATTTTAGCATGACCTATCACCCCCAAACCGATGGCCAATTAGAAATAATGATTTAGATGCTCGAATATATGCTAAGATCATTATATTTATAATTCAAAGGTGGATGGGATAAACATATACCATTGGTTGAGTTCTCATGAAACAATAGCTTCTACTCAAGTATTCATGGCTCTATATGAAGTTATGTATGGAAAGCGATGTATAACTCCAACCTTTTGGGATGAAGTTGGAAAAAGAAAGCTACTTGGACCTAATTTTGTGCAAGATATGATAAATAAGGTTCAAGCTATCCAGAAACATATCAAATTTTCTTAGAGTTAGAAAAAGAGATATGCTGATAACTTTTTAAGAGACTTGGAGTTTGGCTTTAGGGATAAATTCTTCCTCGGAATATCACCATGGAAGAGAGTCATGCAGTTTAGAAAGAAAGGGAAGCTAAACCCAAGGTACATTTCCCCTTTGAGATACTTGATTTCATAGGATCCATGTCCTATCGACTTGAACTTCCATTGAGTATGGATCAAGTTCATTATGTGTTCCACATATCACACCTAAGGAAGTTCATACCAGATCCCTCACATGTACTGAAATTAGAGGTGGTACAGCTAGAAGATGATCTCTCTTATGAGGAGAATCCAGTAAAGATTCTGGATCAGAGAGATAAGCTTCTACACAATAATAAAACCCACCTTGTAAAAGTGTTGTGGAGGAACCATAAGTATGAAGAAGTAACTTGGGAATTGGAGGAGGTAATGAAGGAGAAGTACCCTCACCTATTTATGTAAAATGAAATTTTGAGTGCAAAATTTCAAAAGGGGGGAAGAATGTAACAATCCAAAATTTTATCAATGGAATTTATCCCTTCTTATTATAATTCCAAATAGTAAAAATCACATAAAACAACTTTTAGACCATAATAAAAACTTTATAAATAAATAATTAATGAAATAATAAGTATTTATAGAAGTTACGGATTCAATACCAATGAAATAGTAACTTGACCTTAGGAATAGTAATATGACCCTTATGAATAGTAAACTGGCCAAATGAATAGTAGCCTCACCCATGAAAGTATAAATAAAATTTAGGAATCTTATAAGTGAAAATATGATATAATTATATCATAGTTTAAGAAAGTAAATATTTTAAAAATTATTAATTAATGTTGGTATTTTTATAAGTTATAAATATTTAATTAAAATTTTATGATTGATTTAATAATTTAAAATAAAATTTATTTTTATAAAATGTATTCATAAATTAATATTTTGATTTCTTATGATTTTAAGATAATTTTATGAGACCAAGTGTTATAAAATCAGTCATAATTTTAAAATCTGTATTTTCTAAGTAAATGATGATTTTAATTAAAAATTAAATTACTCATATTTAGAAAACTATTTTCATAAAATAGAGTTGATTTTTTGGATTCTTCATGTTGAAAAATAGTCAGGGGGAATTTTTGGGAATTTTCTAAAATACTTGAATTTTTAGTGAATAGTAAAATATAACAATTTATGGTATATATACATTTTAAGTTAAATACACTATTCATTGATTCATCGCTGATGTAACCACCATTGTTTCAAACTCACATGATCTAATTACTGTATTTAGTTTCAATAATCAACACTATTTCTTATATTGAGAAAAATAATAAACTAATGAATTAAACAATTAGAAAATACCATTCTCCTCCATTATAAATACCACCCCTTTTCTTAACACCTATCAAGATTTGAAACTTTTCCAAATTCTACCCAAATATCTCCCCAAAACCCTATCTTATTTCCAGGAGAACTTGGTCTCATCAAAAGACCAAAACCATTTCCCTAAGGAGATTCTCAAGGAGAATAAACCCAAGAGGTAAAATCCTCTTCCTCTTTCTTTTAATTTATTTTCAATTTCATTTATTTACTTATATTCTCCTCACCTTATCTTATCAAAATGGCATGATAACTCCAGTATGTTTTATATATTGCTATTCTATCATTTTAATGGAATATCCATCATAAAATTCCTTTATCTCTATCTTTTATAATAAAAATGAAACCGTCGCCTGTGATGTGTTAATTTACCGACATCATGGGTTATGCGCTTTTAAATTTCCATTAATTACTTCAAGGATGTTAATGAAACCATTATAAATGTTGAAAAAATTTTAAAATTTATTTTAAAAACCTCTTTATGTTCTCCAAATAACTTATATACATAATACTAAATGATAAAACAAAACGAGTTTGTTTTGATTGAAAAATCGCCAAAATTAACCTAAAAAGATCATCATTAACTTGTATCCAATGATTCATCCTCATGCCATATAAAATTTCTTTATAATATCATTTGAAATCATGTAATATCATTAGTAACATATAATAACAATTCTAGATATTTATCTGCATTTTACATGAACTTCCATTCATGTATACAAGTGAACTAATCATGAAAAGCATCACTACTAGAAATTAAAGCTATAGCCATAGACCTATAGCCATAGTATTATTGATCCATGTATATAGCTTTCTAATTGACATAGTTTAATTAAACCACTGTGGCTATACTGCGTCTGTCAAATTTTTCCTTATTTGGTATCAGGATCATCCTCCCCCGATTCGCTACTCACCTCGCAGTGCTCCTCCCCGACGACTTATCCTCCCGACGAATTATCCTCCCCGACCTTTACTCACCATGGTGGCCTCCCCTCGAAAACTTCTCCTCCTCGACCTCTCCCCACCGTGGCACCCTCCTCCCTGAGACTTCTCCTTCCCGACCTCTCCTCCCCGACCTCTCCTCACCGCGACACCCTCCTCTCCGGTGAACTCTCTCACCACGACACCCTCCTCCCTGAAAAACTCTATCACCACGGTGCCCTCCTCCCCAGAAACCTCTCTCACCATGGCACCCTCCTCTCCGATGACCTTTCACCGTGGTACCCTCCTCCTAGATGCTTCTAATCAACGCAAGTATTTAATACCATATTATTTCATCAATGTTCTGATTTTAAGGTTGTACTGTGATTTCAATTTCATGTGATGGTTATTTAGATATCCCTTCCTATTGAATATAGGTAATATGGGGTTCGTAAAATCCATATATGAAGGATTTAGATCCACCCATTAAAGGTTTGGATTCCTCTTGGGATGAATTAATTGTCACCTCTCATACAATGATTCATTCTGAGAAGAAAAGGAATTGATTAAGTTAGGGATTATTGATAGAATATTCTCCTTGGAATACAATCATGTGGAGGCATAGGGTAGATCAAAATATGGATTTTATCATGTTTTTTATATTATTATCCATCATGATCATGCTTGTGTTATCTCACATGAAATATTAGTTGTTTCAAAAACAATGGAAGGTATTAATGATAGTCATGATCCTTGAGGGTCAGATAATCCAATTTTATTTGACATGGGTTATCCAAATGAGTGGAATCTAATATTTATGATTGATAATTCCCCTATGGTTAGGTGAATTCACTTGATGGTATATATATTCTATCTCCATGATGTATCACTTAATTGTAAAACCACATATATGTCCCTTAATATTAATTCTCTTCAAATTATCTATTTCAATTTCATATTCATTTCATCTATTCTCAGTGGAAAAAGTGTGAAATAATTTATGTGGTGGGTAGGATATATCCATTAAATTTACATTTTATTTAGTTGAGGCCTTCCATTTCAAGAAATATCTAAATATGTTGAGGATATTTAAGATATTTATTATACCTCTTAAACCATGTGAACACTCATTCATCATGTACTTTAGTGAGAACCATATTTTGGTTGGATATAATATCATTATTATCACCATTATTTGTTTCATGATATATGTTATCTACATGGATAATTATAATAAAATTAAATTATGTAATGTGAATAATTGTGATCAAATCCTCTTCAGTGTCGTAGGGGGATTCATTTCCATAAAACTATTTTTAAGTAGAAAAAAACTATCATTGATATTTTCAATCTTGGTAGTCCATTTTTGATTATGATCACTATGATGTTCCTATCTATCTCTCTCTTAAACGATCCATCAAAAGAGGTTTTTGATAGGTAAATATGAGTGACTTTTCAATGGATTTCATTAAACTAGATCCCAATGAGGGAGGATGATCATAAGGTGGATGGAGCCAAGATAATTTTTCCTATGAAGTCCCTCCTAACCAAGAGATGGATAAATACATTTAAGGGGAAGGGTGTAATAATTATCCTATCTATATGGTATAAGGTTACTATACCACCATTATGACTATCTTTGAGTATGAAATGGTTGTAATAATATCCTTGTAATTATAGGGTTTGGTATCTCCTATAATACTACAGAGGTAGTTTATTCCTCAATATTTATTTTTGTTTGGGCTTCAACTAGGGAATGAATTTGGTGTAATACCTTTTTTTCGTGAACAATTCACATGAGTAGGGGATTCCTTATGGTGGAATGTTTTGTTTTACCTAAATTAAAGGCATTTTAACCTTATTGTAATCTTAATTCATGAGTCTATTAATAGATTTTTTTATCAGGTATTTTATTTCTATGATTTAGGAATTCCATTATTTTTTCACATAGACCAACTTGAATATATGGAGCTAGGCCCTGAGACCTATGGGGGGGGGGGTGAAGTGTGTAGGAAGGGGGGAATAGGGTGTAGGGGGAGGGGGGTTGCCCAGGAGGGGGGGTGTTCGGGGTGGGGGTTAGGGGGGGCAGTGTGTAGGGGGTGCAAGGGTGTAGGGGGAGGGGGGCAGGGGTGTGGGGGGAGGGGAGTTGGGGTGGCAGTGTGCATGGAGAAGGGGGTGTGGGGGTGTAGGGGGAGGAGGGTAGGGGGTGTAGGGGGAGGGGGCTATCCAGGAGGGGTGGGGGTGGGGGTTGGGGGGTAGTGTGCAGGGGGGGGGGTGTCTAGGGTGGCAGTGTGCAGGGAGGGGGGGAAGAGGGTGCAGGGGGAGGGGGGCTGTCCAAGAGGGGGATGCGAGGTGGGGGGTAGTGTGCAGGGAGTAGGGGGTGCAGGGAAGGGGGGGCTGTCCAGGAGGGGGGTGTCTGGGGTGGGGGTTGGGGGGCAGTGTACAATGGGTGTGGGGGTGCAGGGGGGGGGGGGGGTAGGGGGTGTGGGGGTGTGGGGGGGGGGGTGTCTAGGGGGTAGTGTGTAGGGAGGGGGTAGGGGGTGTCGGGGGAGGGGGCTGTCCAGGAGGGGGAGGGGGAGGTGTGGGGGGGGGGGAAGCAGAGTGTGCAGGGGGGCAGGGGGTGTGGGGGTCCAGGGGGGAGGGGTGTCTGGGAGGGGGGTGTCTAGGGGGGGCAGTGTGCATGGAGGGGGAAGGGGGTGCAAGGGGAGGGTAGTGTGCTGGGATGGGGGCTGTCCAAGAGGGGGGGGGGGCAGTGTGCTGGGAGTAAGCATGTGGGGGTACAGGGAGGGGGGGGGGGGTGCAGGGGAAGGGGGGCTATCCAGGAGGGGGGTCGGGGTGTTCGGGGGGGGGGGGGGGGTAGTGTGCAGGGGGAGGGGGGCAGGGGGTGTGGCGGTGTGTGTGCGGGGGGGGGGGGTGTCCAAGGGGGCAGTGTGTAGGGAGGGGGTAGGGGGTGCAGGGGATTGGGTTTCCAGGGGTGGCAGTGTGCAGGGAGGGGGGTAGGGGGTGAAGGGGGAAGGGGGCTGTCCTGGAGGGGGGGGGGTGGGTGTTGGTGGTGGTGGGGGTGGGGGGGGGGGCAGGGAGTAGGGGGTGCAGGGGGCGGGGGGTGTGGGGTTCTAGGGGGGAGGGATGTTCGGGAGGGTGTGTCTAGGGAGGGGGTGTGCAGGGAGGGGGGCAGGGGGTGAAAGGGGAGGGGATGTCCAGGAGGGGGGGGGGGGGTGAAGGGGGCTAGGGGAGCAGTGTACAGGGGCAGGGAGGGGGGCAAGGGTGTTGGGGTGTAGGGGGAGGGGGGATATCTAGGGGGGTTGGGGGGTGTCCAAGAGGGAGGGATGTCCATGGGGGGGTGTCCATCAGAGAATTATATAAAAAACATAATAGGTCTTTGTTCAAACATCTATGTTTTAATGTGGGTGTTGTAAATACACCAAAATAATCTTATGTGGTCATAGAAAGGTGTGACTATTCATGATTTTTTATAATTTGAAACATTTATGAATTACCTTAACCATAATATTTGTTATGATTTTTTTATTGACATGTTATTGATAGTAACTTATTATCTTATAAAATAATACATATAATGTTAAGTCATTTTCTTGATCATTTATTTAATGTATGTTTATATGCCTTAGAATGGATAGATATGGGATGTACAATGTTGATCGGATCACTGATGATGTTTCTGTAGGAGGCATGGATGAGGGTTATCATGAATCTAATGATACTGATATTGAGACTCACTATTGATGTGAATTGTATTTTTGGATTATTAATATGTGTAATTTTATTATGTAGTGAGGTTTGATTATGGTCATAATGAATTGTATTGTGGTGTTTCTGACTATTTCTACATATACTGAATTATGCTATTATGATATATGTTTGTTTATATAGTAGTTAAGTTTTATTATTATTATATTTAATTGTATCCTCCTCCAACGCGACCATCGTACCTCCTCGATGACGCTGCTCCGAGGCGGCCCCTCTATCTCCTCCGACACACCTCTGACGGTTTGTAGTTAAATTTTCCATTTTTTTCTTGAGGTGTCCCATCTATTAGTTTCACTAATAATATTGTGAGTTTGATGACTTATATTGGTATATAGGATAGGGATGCATGCTGTGCAGAGAACCAAAAAGAAAACATAGCCGATGTAATTGATTTGCTCCCATGACTTACAACCGGGATTGATGTGAATATAAAATTCAGGAGGTAATGGTTATTTTATACCATTTTTTCAATACATTATTAACCATTTGTTGTTTTTTAATCAAATTGACTTGGAATACACTATGCTTACAGAATTTATGATTTCGAGTTTACTCTTGAGTGTGCAATATTTGATCTTCTAGACATTGGTCTGTATCATGGTTGGATAGTTGATCCCCAGGTATGCACTTTTGAATCTTGTACCTTTATATTTTATTTATAACAAATGATACATTATATGCATACCTTCATCATATTTATTTATTTGAAAAATATGAATATTTTTGAATGAAATAGGTTGAATATGAATTGAAAATGGATATAATCTAATCGTATAACAAAAGTGTACGAGGATAAGAAATGAATGTATCTAGAAACTAAGATAATAATATAGGTCGTGTTATATATATGACTATGCTGAGGAGCATGGAATCCTCTCCAAGATATGTTTTTTCCAAGTTACCTGTTATGACTTAAGGACCTCTAGTAGGATACCTCTCCTATGTAATGAACTAGGGGATCTCATTGGGCGCCCCGACGACTTACCAAACCTGAGTGGATGTGTTACTAATTGGGTGGATATGGTATTATGTGTCACATTAGAATACTTAAATGACATGTGATGATGCTAATGATTTCAAATTATATAACTTTATCCTAATTCATGGATTTCATAGAATCTGCAGTGTATCATAACAAAACCCAGTTCCATTGATTTTCTATTCCATGATTTATATGAATCAGTTGATTCATATGAATATTATTTTATTGGATTTTCATGGAAATCCTATGATAAATTGTTTTTTTGGGTTCTAAATACTAAATTACATTACAACCTAAACTATATTATTCTTTTCTTGTTTGTTACATACAATGTAAAAAAATGAATTGTGAACCCATCAATTTCCTGGGCTTATTCCTCCAACAATTTTCACCAAGGATATTCAGGTTATCCATTGTAAATGTCCAGGGGGATACTGTGGGGGGGGGGGGTGCAAGGGGGCAGGGGGATAGAGAGGGGGTGTTGTCTAGGGGGTGGGAGGGGGGGGGGGTGTTTTCAAGGGGCAGTGGGGGTAGGGGGTGTGCAAGGGGGTAGGGGCTATACAGGGTGGGGGGGGGGTATGGGTGGGGTGTGCAGGGGGGCCATATGGGGGGGGGGGTGTAAGGGGGGAGGGAGAGGGGGTGTTGTCTAGGGGGTGGGAGGGGGGATGTGCAAGGGGGAGGGGGAGGGGGTGTTCAAGGGGACAGGGGGATGTGCAGGGTGGGGGGGGAGGGGGGTGGGGTGTGCAGGGGGGTGTGCAAGGGGGAGGGAGAGGAGGTGCTCTCTAGGGGTGGGAGGGGGGGGGGGTGCAGGGGGGGTGTGAATTAGTGGTTTATTTTTTAGGAATTCCTTTTCTTTCAAATTCAAACTCTACAACTTGTTAAGACTACACACCTAATGAAGGATTAATCCACCATAGGATAATATTTAATATTCCTCAATAAAATGAATTCAAGAGGTGCACATAATGTTCTTCAATATTTTATTCAATATAGGACTTTCGCAATATCAAATTGCATCTTCAAGAATCATCAAATCAATTTAATTAGGTACACTTCATGCATGGGATGCATGGAATCCAAAACATTAACACAATTGTTTATATATTATATCACTTTATGTGTTATTTAATAACTTGTTTTAGGTATGTCAATTATGAATGCATGAATGTATGGGTAGCATGAAACCTTTGTCTTTCTCTCTTATTTGTTGTATTATGAAAAGTGCATGATAGGTCATGTTTGTGGATGTCTAGGGGGTCTCCAGGGGGTCTGGGGGGGGTGTCTTAAGGGGGGGGGGGGTGTCTAGGGGGGTGTCCAGGGGGTGTCCAGGGGGTGTCCAGGGGGTGTCCAGAGGGTGTATAGGGGGAAGGAGGTGTCCTGGGGGGGGGGGGGTGTCCAGGGGGTGTCGAGTTGGCCTGGTCTTACATACGGTGAAAATGTTACTGTTTCTACATTTTAATTTCTTTCTTGAGATTTGTGATAGGAAATGATCTACTACTGAGAAACAACTTGAATTTGAACTCCGACATGGTGGAGGTGTCACAGGAAAAATTGCTCTCCCTGGTTGCAGAACGCTTAATTGATTCAAACAGTAATGTCAAAGTAATTTCCCGGTTTTTGTCTTCCTGATGGCTTTTCCTTTTCGATCATTTGTTGATTTTGATTACTTGTATTGGTATACAGGATATGGATGCATTCTATGTAGAGAACTAGCAACAAAACATAGCCCATGATTATGCATGTGAGCATATATATAAGGATCCTCTTGTGCGTGGCTTGACTCCTTTGAGGTAGAGTCCCTCTCCGAGCCTCTTTAATTCAAGAATTTTTTAAATTTAATTTAAATTCCTTCTTAATTATGCTTTTTTATATTAAATTGAAATTCTTGATCAAGTGTTAGTTAAAATAATTGTTTTGTTTGATAACAAAGTCATGGTTTTGTAATAAAACCCCTCCAATGGAGGTGCGTTGTCTGCGAAAACTCACAGCGGTAGTTTATGCTTATATAACTTGTTTGACATTATTGCATTTATGTTTTCCATTTTAATCCTTACCCCTTATTATCTCATTTGAGACACCAAGAGCATCTCTAAAGATTTTTTTGACTCACAAGGGGGTGTGCAGGGGGCAAGGGGGTGTGCAAGGTGGGGTGGGGGGTGTTCTCGGGGGTCTCTCTAGGAGGGGGGGGGGTCTGTCCAGGAAGGGGGTGTCTATCCAGGGGGGCTGTCTAGGGAGGGGGGGGGGAGAGGGTTGCAGGGAGGGGGGGGGGGCTACTGTGGGGGGGGGGGGTACTCTAGGGGTGGGGGGGAAAAGGGGCTGTCCAGGGGGTGTTCAAGGGGGGTGCAAGGGGGCTGTTCAGGGGGGTGCAAGGGGGATGTCCAGGGGGCATGGGGGTGCAGGGGGGATATCCAGGGGGGTGCAAGGGGGCTATCTTGGGGTGTGTAAGGGGGTTGTCCAGGGGGGTGAAAGGGGGATGTTCGGGGTGGGGGTGAATTAGTGGTTTCTTTTTTAAGAATTCTTTTTCTTTCAAATTCAAACTCTCCAACTTGTTAAGACTGCACACCTAATAAAGGCTTAATCCACCATAGGATAATATTTAATCTTCCTCCATGATATTTTAGGTTCATATTTGACTATGTAAACTTAAAGTATCTTAGAAAATAATTGAATATGTCTATATACCTTGATCAATTAATTTTGATAACATGTAATGACCAATTGCCTTAGTGAAACAATTCTTGGGCTACGATTCCTTCTATCTAAAGTAATGACCTCAATAAAATGCATTCAAGAGGTGTACATAATGTTCTTCAATATTTTATTTAATATAGGACTTTCACAATATCAAATCTATTCTTCAAGAATCATCAAATCAATTTAATTAGGTACAATTCATGAATGGGATGCATGGAATCCAAAACATTAATAAATTTTTTATATATTATATTACTTTATGTGTTATTTAATAAATTATTTTAGGTATGTCAATTATGCTTGCATGAATTTATGGGTAGAATGAAACCTTTGTCTTTATATCTTATTTGTTTTATTATGAAAAGTGCATGATCTAAGAAAGGTTATGTGATATATTCACTATCTTTGAGTGACCCATGTGTGGCTCACCAAATGTTTTTTCATAAGAAAAAAGATTATTTGTTAGATATCAAGAATTTTCTGCGGGTAGTTGTCTCAATGTATTCACAAGAATTGGATTTCTTGTGTGTATGATTTTTCATGATAGGTTGTGCCTGTGGATAGGGGTTAATGCTATACAGAGAACCAGTAACAAAACATAGCCCATGCTTATGCATGTGAGAATATATATAAGGATACTCTTCTGTGTGGTTTGACTCCTTTGAGGTAGAGTCCCTTTCCAAGCCTCTTTAATTCAATAATTTTTTAAATTGCTTTTAGATTCCTTATTGATTCTTCTTATTTATATTAAATTTCAATTCTTGATCAAGTGTTAGTTAAAATAATTGTTTTGTTTGATAAACAAGTCATGGTTTTGTAATAAAACCCCTCCAACAGAGGTGTGCTGTCTGCAAAAATTCACGGTGGTAGTTTATGCTTATATAGCCTGTTTGAAATTATTGCATTTATGTTTTCCATTTTAATCCTTACCCTTTATTCTCTCATTTGAGACACCATGAGCATCTCCAAAGATTTTTTGACTCGAAGGGGGGGTGTACAGGGGGCAGGGGGTGTGAAAAGTGGGGTGGGTGTGTGTGTTGGGGGGTTTGTCCAGGGGGGAGATGTAGGGAGGGGGGGGGGCTACTGCAGGAGTGGGGGGGATGGGGGCTGTCTAGAGGGTGAAAGGGGGCTGTCCAGGGGGTGCAAGGGCTGTTCAGGGGGGGTGAAAGGGGGATGTCTAGTGGGGTGCATGGGCTGTCTTGGGGGGTTGTCCATGGGGTGCAAGGGAGCTGTCCAAGGGGGGAATGGGGGTGAAGGGGGGCTGTCCGGGGGGGGGGGTGCAAGGGCTGTCCAGGGAGGGGGGAGGGGCTGTAGGGAGGGGGGGTGGGATACTGTAGGAGTGGGGGGGGGGAAGGGGGGGTGTCTAGGGGGTGTAAGGGGGCCATCCAGGGGGTGTAAGGGGGGAGTCCAGGGGGGTATGGGGGTGCAAGGGGGTTGTCCAGGGGGTGCAAGGGATATCTAGGGGGGCTGTCTAGGGGGGTGCAAGGGGGATGTCCAGGGGGTGCAATGACTGTCCTGGGGGGTGCAAGGGGGCTATCCAGGGGGGCATGGGGGTGCAGAGGGGCTGTCCAGGGGGTGAAAGGGCTGTCCAGGTGGTGCAAGGCAGTTGTATAGGGGGGCATGGTGGGTGCGGGGGGGGGGGAGGGGGGGTTGAAGGGCGTGACGTGGGGTTGTCCGGGGGGGGGGGTGAAAGGGGGCTTTCCAGGGGGAATGGGGGTGCAAGGGGGCTGTCCAGGGGGTGCATGGGGGGTGCAAGGGGGTGTGGTGGTGGTGGTCGGGGGGGAGGGGGGTGCAAGGGGGCTATCCAGGGGGCTGTCTAGGGGGCATGGGGGTAAAGGGGGGTTGTCCAGGGAGAGTGCAAGGGGGCTGTCCAGGGGGCATGGGGGTGCAGGGTGGGTGCAAGGGGGCTGTCTAGTGGGGCATGAGGGTGTAGGGGGTGCAAGGGGGATTTCCAGGGAGCATGTGGGTGCAAGGGGGCTGTCCAGGGGGTTGCAAGGGGGATGTCTAGGGGGGGTGCAAGGGGGCTTTCCAGGGGGGGCATGGGGGTGCAGGGGGGCTGTCCAGGGGGTGCAAGGGGGCTGTCCAAGGGGGCATGGGGGTGCATGGGGGTGCAGGGGGATGTTCAGGGGGAGGGGGTGGGTTTTTTTTATGAAATGTGAAGTCCTAGATCCATAGTTTTAAACTGTGGATATATGCCTATTGCCACGGTTTTAAATCGTGTCTAAAGCCATATATCCACGGTTTTGAACTGTGGCTATAGGCCTTATGTGCCTTAATGTTCTTCCATGATTTGAACTATGGCTATAGCTCTATAGCCACAGTTTTAAACCATGGCTATAGAGATATATCCACGATTAAAACCGTAGCTATAGGGTTTTAGCCACAGTTTCAAACTGTGGCTATAGGTCTTTCCCTATAGACATGCTAATACCAGCCATGGTACATTTAACCATGGATATAACCTATATCCATAGTTTTGGGTCTTATATCCATGGTTTGAAACCATGGTTGTAGCCTAAATTTCCAGTAGTGCATAAAAATGAATGCTATAGAACAATAAAATTAAACTCTATAGCTCATCCAAATGCCCATAAATGAACTCAATAAAACTATAATGAATAAAATTAATTTATAAAAGGTTATGGATTTTTTAATTAATGAAGATAATGTGATTATATAGTATATTAAAGTGAATAAATAATTCAGACTAAAAGTAAGGGGATTTCTTGATCCCAACTCTCTTTCTTTGTGTTTTCTCTCTTTCACCCCATTTTCAGTATGGATATTCCTTAAATATAATTTCTTCCATAATTATATTACATTTTCTAGGATATAAATGTTTTATAATTGAGTTTATAACAAAAAAATGTTTTCCAAAAGAACTCTTCTTAAAAAAACACATCTTTTACTTCTCGAGATTGTTTCTTCTTCACTCAAGGTTGATGATTCTTATATAAAGTATGTTATTGACTATTTAATTTGGGAAACCAAAGTTTATGAATGTATGCTTTATGAAATGAAACCCATTCATTTCCATGGTTTATTTTATGTTAAAGATTGATATATGTTTTATGTGCCATGCATAATAATGTAAATGTTATGATGTGACAGGTGCACCTGGAATTATATAGTGCAATGTAAATGTTATGATGTGATGGGTGGGCACGAAATTATACAGAACTCCAATGAATTGGTTAATGTGATGAATTTCATGAGATAAAGTGAAATATGTTTGAACATGATGCTAGCTTGGTTCACAACTATCTATGGTAGTTGACCACTAAGACATGATGTTTCATTTTTATGCATTGCCACGTTACAAGTCTTTTTTAAATGCTTGCTCTCCTGATTATGATCCTATGATTATGTTATGATGACTATGATTATTCTCACACCATGTTATTTTGATTTATGTTCTTATATATCCTAGTACTGGGATTTTAGCTCACCCATTTTTGATACATATCCTCAGGTGACTACTTGTACTAAGGATAATTCAAGGGCTAATAAGAAGCTACAGAAGAAGGAATTAAATAAATGTTTATGTTTTAATTTGTAAATGTTAGGCATGGTCCTAATTTTACCAAGAAAATAAACCTTTGGATCTTGTTCATGTAATGATTTTATGTTGTTTATCTTTAAAATGATATAATAATAATATAAGAAAAAGTAGGGTTTATATAGAATATATATCATTCAAACTAGTAGTTTGATGAATTTCTGAGATGC
This sequence comes from Viscum album, assembly GCA_963277665.1. NCBI lineage: Eukaryota > Viridiplantae > Streptophyta > Magnoliopsida > Santalales > Viscaceae > Viscum > Viscum album. The sequence continues at coordinate 478,452,102 of OY728133.1, read as the reverse complement.
ACTTTCTTCTGATCAGGTTAATCGATGAAGAGCTTGAGGATGAGTCTATTTCTATATAATTTTATCAAAGAATTCTGGGTTTAGACTTGTATATTTTTATTAGGTTGATTAAGGAAGTTTGAGGGTAAAAAAACTTCTATCCCTAGGATTTGAGTACTAATCCTCCTACCACTTTAAAATAAAAAAGAAGAGTTCATTTTATTATAATTTGTAATATCCTTTTTCTATTTAAAAATAGTATATTAAATGATATACTAAACTTAATTGTATTATTTTCATTCTATATTGACCTTTATTTCCTTTTGGTTTACATTACCTTAGTTGAGTGTTAACTTCTGAGTGATTCAATTTCAGCTATGTTTGTGATTTTGTTTATCATTTTTCTATGGTCTATTTTGAATTTACTATTTTTAGAAAATTTACATTTTTGGGTTGGAAACAATTATATATTAAATTTTAACTTCAATTCACCTCCCCTATTGAACCTTAGATATATGAGACAATAGAAAGGATCAAAAGTTCCTACGTGATGATTATGATGGTTCTTATCTTCCCCTTTTCCATTTTTCATTTTCTTTGATAAATGTAATAGCATTTTTTACAGCTTTAAGTGAGGGTTAACAAATTTTTATTTTGTCATTAAAAAAAATAAATGTGTGTTCTTAATTTGTTTATGTATAAATTTGTATGTGTGTTTCTACATAAAAATACACACACACACATAAATACACATACATATACAATTATATATTTATACATAATGTTTAATTTTTTGATATATGTGTATATATATAATATTAAATTATATATATAATAAATTTAATAGATGTGTTAATTTATAAATATATGATAAAATATATACATTATATGTATTATTTTGTATAATTATGTATTTATGCCTCATAATTTCTATATATTTTTTAAATTTGTACTTTATATAATTTATGTATGGAAAAATGATATATTATAAGAATAATTTTGGTGTATCTATTTTTTTAGGAAATATGAACACTATTGAACTAAATCTAAGAAATGTGAATAAAAAAAGGATGAATTCCAATTTTATAAAAAAATATTGTGAGGATGAGGTTAAATATTTCATCATGTTTTCAAAAGAACATAAAAATAACCCTTATAGAATTATTTTTTTCCTTTTCATATTGTTTTTATTTAAAACAATTTTTTCTCGATGAATTAGAAGAGAACATGGATTTTCACTGAATATATTGAAGTTATAAATATTATAAAAAACACGGGGAATAACTAATTATTTCTATGTACTGAGATAAGATTATGTTTGGTCCATGTGAGAGACCACCATTGAGAAGAGGGTTGAATCGTTGGTTACTAAAACAAAAAAATATTAAACTAATTTCCCCAATTATAGTTAGTTTTTTTATCTTGAGTGAAATGATGTGATAAATAGAGATAAAGTGAGAACTAACACACATAAAATAAGGGTTTTTATAAGGTTCACTCAACCTTTTTATCAAGTAGCTAATCATTGGTGAACAATAATTTCAATCCTGATGTGTAAAATCTTATTTTATTATCAAAAATAAAAATTAATGGATAAGGAATGTTGTTAAAAATTCCATATATAGGAAATAATGAAAAAAACATTAAATCATTCAAATTTTTCTTCTCAAACTCAAGTGACATTGTAATTTTTATTATTTTTTCACCCTTATTCTTCTTCTCAATCCCAACTAAAATCTTCCTGGAATGCTCCCTTAAACGGGTGATCATTTATCTTAATGTTTCATCTATATTTTCACCACACATTAATTTAGAAAAAATATTCATATTAATATAAGTATTAAATATTAGGATGTGAAATACATTATCATTCCATGGTTGTTAGATTTTAAGGATATGGAATTTATATATCCAAAGATTATGAACCCTATTAAAAAATGTCCCAAAATCATATGGAATGGAATCAACTATTTTTGGATGATTTTACAGCTTTTGTTATGAATCTAGTTAGCTTATTAAATAATTATACAACATCTTTTCATGATCTTAACTTCATAACAAAATATAATCACTAAAATTCTTCAAAAATAACTTCATGTCCCAACACAAACTGACTACAACATGATGCATCTATATAAGAGTTAATTATTACTCTATACTCAACCAACCATGACACAACACATGGATTTGAGGTATGATCTTCTATTTTAGAGGAAATAGACTTATTCATAATGATTGTATTATTATGAATTTTTTTCTTTTTCACTATAGTGTTCTCTATCTTGGTGAATACTTCATTCCTTTACTTCTAACTTAACACCAATTGTATTTTAATTCACCAATGAATATGTAATAAAAAAATCAACATGAAAATGAATTCATAAGTCATGATTTAATTTATTCATTAAATAATTCATAGTATTCCTATAATCTACTGGCTTTATAATTTACACATTATAGGATAAAAATGGTCTTTTTGATAGTTCACCAACCTCTTGGCATATAAACCCATACAATATTAACTATGTCTGAATTGAGATCAACTCTTAACTCATAAATCCAACATCCTTAATAAAATTAATGAGGGATATTTTTAAATCTCCCAAAACTATTCAATCACCCCAAGGGATCTTCAATACCACCATTGTATTTTTTTAGAAACGTACGAATCAATATAGGAGCTCTAATTTATACTTCAGCTTCCAACCCTTCAAGTCTCATACTATATAGAAAATATATAATATTATATCATTTTACCATCTCATATAAAATGAAATATATTCCCTCTTTATTTTTAAGAAAATTTACCCTTTTAATTATCCCTCTTCATAAAAAAATATAAAGGATTGAATGAAGGAAAATAAAATGGAAAACTAACAAGTATTTTTGGAGAGAAGGGACCCTCAACAACATTATTAAGTGCTATAAGAAATAATTTTTTTATAAAGGATGATCTATATATTTCAGTCCAATACATTAATGTCTTAGACTCATTGGTGTAATATACCCCTATTTACTTTAGTCTCTATCCAGCGGTATCAGAGGAATATCTATTTCTCACTCCAAGAGGACTCAAAACCCCCAACATCATGATTAGAAGGAAAAAAATCTATCAAAATACCTACAATGAATTTTCTATAAGGAATCCTGAAGCATGGATAATTTTAACCTATCAAACATTCAAAGTTTCGGTTCTTTGCTAACATGTATAGTGGTAGTCAGGTCAAATCCTTGATGATGGTATTGTTTTTTGGAGTTAATTTTTTTAAATTGATTTGTATTTTGAATGGTGGGTTTGTTTATAGATAATAATTAAATTTATTTATGGATGAATTTTTATTTAAAAATTTGATAAATATTGGGGTGATTTAATTATTGTTGACATAATATTATGATATCCTTGAGATTTCTGTGATATTTCATTAAATTAACATCCACTTCACAAAATGATTTTGATCATAATTCCCAAGTGTTGAGGATTTAATCCAATACTTAACTTAACAAGGGTTATAATATCAATAAATAATTGTTTATGGTAGCGTATTTATAGTTCCAATAATCCATGTAATCCACATGTTAAACAAAAATTATCATTAATCCATGTTATTTTAAGTTTAACATACACAATGTTAACCTAAATAATTTTTAACAAGCAAAAGATCTCAATCACTTAACATCCCCAAATTCTGACTCACCCAAATAGATGATTTACTCATCCATGTAGATCGTTATTAATTTGTTTTATGATGTTTAGGGTGTAAAGTTAAAAAGATAAGAAAAATAATGGGACAATATAAGAGTATTGCACCAAACACACACAAAAACAATGAATAAAATTAAAAACGAGTTTTTGATTGAATAGGAATGCGAAGGAAGGGAATGAATTTAAAATTGATTTAATTTTTTTTACAAAAATTAATATTACACTATATAATTTGGATGATAATAATATATTATTAATATAATTTCATTAATATTTAAGCAAAATTACAACACAAACAGTTATGGGATTACAAATAAAAGTGAACGGAAAAGAACATAAAAAAAGTGCAGAGGAAAGGTATCTCAAGTAAAAAATTGATCTTAGAAGGTCCTCCTAGGACTTTTGGAAAGTATATGTCCATTCCAATGTATCCTCTTAATATCTAAAATTTTAACCTATTTCAAGGATTAGAGAGGGATGAATTTATATCCCAAGACAATGGATTGTTTGCCTTCCAAAACATCACCTCATGTTGGATCAACCATTTGAACTTTTAGACAGAAAAATAAGGAGGTATATTATTATTAAAGGTTATATATATATATATATGTTTATAGTATACCCTCTATTTTTTCCATCATACTTTTAGAGAAAATGTTATGGATGTCTTCCTAAACCATATAATGCTCTTCCAGTTTTGAGTTGATTTTTTCCATAGTCTAAATGTGAATGAATTTATGTATTTTAATATTCCATAAAATATGAAGAATTTATTATAAATTTTTTGGATCATAAATATTTAATTTCTCCTAATAAAACATTAGATAAATTGGTCAATTATATTGGGAGTAAAGTCAATAATGATGTGCTATTTTGAAATCCCTTACAGAATTGTACGCTGGATTTTCATACATAAATTGGGCACCTTTTTGGTTGATTTAGGACTTGAAATCTTTCTCAAATATTTATTTGGATATCCTAGAATATATTATGTATTTTTCTCAAATTTTGGATTCTGGATTGTTCCTAAAAATTCAATCATCATGTATGGTCCTATTTTCTTCATAGATTCAGTGGGCCATTTTGTGTGGCCTATATGACCCTTCAAATGGACAAATTGGTCAAATATTTAGTTGAATTATTTTCAGTTAAAGTAATTATAAACGATAAATAATAATAACACAATTTGGATAATTAGGTTGAGAGTTATGATCAAAATATTAAACTATAGTGTACTTGAATGAATTCGAACAATGATATTTATATATGTTTGTGATAAAAACAAGAACATTGAATCAAAATTAATCATTTTTAAGTAAAAATTCAGTAATTGGAGTAATGTAAAATATTGAATTAATATGTAATATCATATCCTCTACACTTAAGGTAGTGAAATTCCTTAGGCACACAAAAAAAAACAAAACAAAATCCTTTTCACTCACCAATAAAATATTAAAATTTTGTTTTCTCCAATCAGGGGGGTCTTGAATAGTTAAATAATCAATAAAGGGTTCAACCAAATTTTTTAATAGTAATAATGTTACAAAAATAGTTCATTTTTCATGAAAAAAATTAGAAATAAAAAATATGGGCACTCAGAACTCACTTCTCTCAAGATGATAAAAATTTCTTCAAGGAGGTTCACTCATTCACCAACCAAAAGTGAAATCATAAAGTTTATAAGAGCTCTCAAATTCAATTTCCTATTAAAAAGAACACAAGAATAAATAGGTCTATTTTTAAGGGGGTTATAGTGGCTATGGGATGATAGGGATATAATGTCCAAAATTTAGGAAAAGAGTGGTAAAAACACATACATGGAAAAATCAATGCACAATTTTTTGAAACCTATCATAAACAATTAAATGGATTATTTCCCTCAAGCTCAGGATAAAAAATTGAAAATGAATGAAATGGTACCCAAAATGAAATCCATTCCAACACACTTAAATTCAAATAAAGTATGCAATGAAAATTGGGATTTCAAAAGGAGGATCAATATAAGGGTAATGGGTGGATATTTGGATATTTTGATCCTTATGGGGTTAATAAAATGACTATATCATATTAATGTATTCTAAATTAAGAAATTCATCTCAAAGGTATATGAATTCAAAACTCACAATTAGGGGTGAAAAAAAACATAATATGAAATGATTTTAATAGGTTACCATTTAATGAAAGCTACCATTGTTCCTCATGGTTAGGGAAGAATAATTTTCCAAATAAAAAATTTATCTTTCAAAATTTATTATACTTAACATAAAATTATTTATCCAAATTTATGATGAAAATAAAAAATGTTTGATATGAAAAAAATGTCTTTTGACTCCCCAAAATGGTTAGATAAAATTTCAAAATTTAATGTTGAGTAATTTTATCTCTATTTATTTTATTTATTTTTTTAGTTTTTTTAAATACATACCCAAACAAAAGATAATGATGAAAAAAGGTTATATGAATAAAGTGGTAAAAAAATTTCAGAGAGGGAAAGAGAGTTAAAGTTAAAGAGGTTCTCCATGGTTTGGGTTTTTGGGTTGGCATATCCATCCAGTGGTGGGTTAGTGAAAGTCAATGTGGTTCCTAGGGTATGTGTCCTCTATAGTGATGCTTTGTAAAATTTATATTACCAATAAGATAATTAAAAATAAAAATAATTATTAATTTAATAAAAGTTAAAAAGAAATTAAAATTTCATAAAAGTAAAAAAAACTTGGGTTGCCTCTCAAGAAGCATTACATTTATTTTGTCTACATCAGGATAGTTTCAGTGAACTATCCATAGTATGATGGTGGCCAATTTATTTTCTCAACTCCTGTGTGCTTCCAAATAAACTTCTCCTTTTGTATTCCCATTATTCATTTGATAATTTCTTCCCTTGTTGTTTTTATTAAAATTCAATAGGGGTGGAAGGAGAACGTGGGTATCATCCCTTTGGCTTTCAACTTGATGAATGATGTAGTACACTGAGTGTTGGTTTTTTATTCTTATAAGCTCAAGAAGATGTTTCAATTATAATGGTATATTTATTTTTGGTTCATAAAATATGAAATCAAAGGATGACATCCTAGTTTTTTTAACTCTTTTTTTCATCACTTTCCAATCTGGAGTAATTATGATCAAATGGGACATGAGACTAAATATATTTTTTAGTATCCTTTGTATCAATGTTTTTTTATAAAGAATAGTCAATTTAAACCTCAATAGTGATCACTTTATTAATTATAGAACACATATCAGAATATTCACTCCCATTGGCACTAGAGAAGCACATTTGAATAGGGTATACATCAAATTTAAGAGAATTTTCAGAATCATGGATAGGAAATGATGAATATTGGATAATCTGATTTGAATAAAAAAATATTAATTCTAGATAATTTTCCTCATTATCATCCATGTTTTATAAGTGTAGATCAGATCTGATATGGAATTATAAAGAGTTTTCAAGATCCTTTAGATCGATGGAGTTTACATGTGAAAGTTCAACATAAAATTCTTTATTTATGAATTGGTTAATGAGGATAAAAAATTCAAAAAATCCTCTATCATTAGTATAGGAAGAACATAATGAATCAGGTTTCAAAAAAATCTCAGATATACATTCAAATAATGGATAGAGAATATGTAGGGATTCTATGATGGGTGTTTCATGACTTGAAAAATATTGAACTTGAGTAGTTGGTCACAAAATTACATGTATAAGATGTTAGAATGGATATCAATTTTGGTTTTATATTTCATAAGGAAAGGTGTTGCAATAATCAAAGGAGATTATAAAGAATTTATCCAACCTCCTATGTGAAGGATATAAAAATAAGATGAGAAGATAACATCATTGAACCAAACAAGGACATCCTCTATTATTCCCTCAGGACTTGTAGTGCTTCAATTGGTTAAATAGATGCCAACAATCATTGAGTTTAAGGGTCCTAGACCAAGTTTATAGAATGTGGATTTGGGAATGACATTTATCTAGGCTCCTGTTTCTGTGAGTGAATCCTCAATGTTAGAACTCCCTATTTAGAATGAAATTGTAAAGGTACTTAGATCGTTGCACTTCATGGAAATATATTGCTAGTTTGAAACATTTTAAATTGTTTTGAGTTTTCTTTTATGGGTGAACAATTCCCTAAGAATATTTTTATAATTAGGGATTTTTTTGATGGAATACAGGAGGTTAATTTTCACTTCAACATGTCTAAACATGTCAAACATTTTAGAATATAGTTCAACAAAATTATTTGTCTTAGAGTTGACTTGAGGAAAATGAATTGTGTTTTTTTGAGGGATATAAGGAGGTGAGGGAGTACATTAAGGTTCCTTTTTTGTCCTTTTTTTTCCAATTAAATATTTAAATAGTATGTATAGGATTCATCATGAATCATAGTGATTTAATTTCCCGATCTAAGTGAAATTTCACTTACATTACCCTTAGGGTTGGGCAATGTTTGAGTTGGGAGTTTGGAGGAATTGGATTGTGGCTACTAGATGAGGTGGATTGAAAGTTGAACAATTTTTTTTCCAATGTTTTGAGGATATAATTGGTTAATAATGAAAGATCCTTTACAACACTTTACAATTATTTCTTGGAAGATGAGGATGTCCTACATTGAGATACCCTTGATTCTGGTTCTTGGGAAATAAATTGTATTGGGTTGGGAATTGGGAAGGATCACTAGGATAGTGTAAGTTCAGAGGATTAGTAGAATTATTTCCACTTTGATGTTGAGGTGTAAAAGTATAATGTTGTTGGAATTTACCACCAAATTAACCATATTATAATTGGTTTGGATTTTGAGCAGGGGATTAACGAGGATGAGTGATAGAATTACCATACATTAAGACCGGGTTATAGGTAGAAGAGAAGGGTTCATAGTGGGGTTGTTTGATGTTTCTAATGAACTAACATGATTGTTGAGGGTTGGTGTTCCCCTAATAAAATTCTATATTGAACTCCATTGAATTAGAATAATCAGATGGATAATCATGAAGTTGTGGACATGTGTCAGTTGGGTGAGTTGGGGAGCTGTAGATTCCACAATTTTTGATAGGTCTAGGGAATTGATATTGTGGAGAAGATGAGGTAAGGTCTTTGGTATCCATATATAGTTTTCACACATGAACTGTAAGCTCACTCATCCAATCAGTCATCTTTTTAGGTTGTATGGATTTTTTTCTTGGACTTGTTTAACTTGAGAATATGCTTGAGCATGGAATTGTTATGTGTTTTCAGACATTTTTATTATAAGATTTTTTGAAGCTATAGGAGTTTTTTTTAGTAATTTCATCACCACTTTCATCTTTGATGAGAGTTCTCTCCATAGAAAAAACCCCCTCATAGAAGTATTGGATCAATAGCTAGTCAGGGATTTGGTGGTGTGGGAAGGTTTCCACAAGCTTTTTGAACCTCTAAAGGTACTAATTGAGTGATTTATTATGGATTTGATAGATAACACTTATTTATTTTAGAATATAATAAATTTATGAAGCATGGAAGAATTTATCTAATAAGGGTCGCTTCATGTCATTATATGTGGTTAAGGAACCTGAAGGGAGGTAATAAATCCATGACTTGAGAGAGTCAGCTAGGGTGAAAGGGAATTATCAATGATTTATTTTTTCTTTAGAAAACCCTTTAGGATTCATGATATATCACAACACATGAAACACTTTGAGGTGAAGTTGTAGATCCTCACCAGCTAGCCCATGGAAATGAGGTAGAATATGAATCAAACCCGATTTGAGTTTGAAATTAGACTCAAAATTTGGATATTGAATACCAATGGGTTAAAAATTCATATTATGGAAAATAAGTTCTTGAAGGTTTTTCCCTAGGATTGGATATATCTACTTCAATTAGATCGACAATGAAAGGGTCTGGAGTGATTTGATTATCCTTAATGTTCCTCCTAATCTGGTAAAGTATTCATTTGATTTCTAGGTCAAAAAATCTAATGGATTAGTTGGGAGGCTTCAGGGAATTTAGAGAAAATTTCAAGGATAAGGAAAGTGGGGTTTTGTTTGTGTTTTTTTTCCTTTTATGGTTTTTATAGGAAGATGAGTTTTCGTTGTGTGTTTTTTTTCATATTGTTTGTTTGGTTTGTTTTTTTTTTGAATTTTTTTACAAATATAAAAAATATAGACTACTAGTTGAACCATATCTGGAAAAGGAACCATTTAAAGCATGATAAATTTTCTCCTATAAACCATCCAAAGTTCTGGTTCTCTTATAATGTGTATAGAAACACTTAGGTCAAATCCGCAATGATGGTAATATTTTTTAGAGTGGATTTTTTTGATTGATTTGTATTTTGAATGGAGAGATTTTTTGTAGAGGTTAACTAAATTAATTTATGGATGAAGTTTTATTTAAAAATTTGATTAATATTGAGGTTATTTCATTATTTTGTATTTCATCTTATGATATCCTTGATATTTCCATGATATTTTATTAAATTATACCCATTTCACAAGATGATTTTGATCGGAATTCCAAAAGTGTTGCGGATTTAGTCCAATAATTAACTTAACTAGGTTTATTATATCAATTAATTATTGTTTATGGTAGTGTATTTATGGTTCCAATAATACATGGAATCCACAAATTAAACAAAACATGTCATTAATCCATGGAAGTTGAAGTTTAACATACACAATGTTAACCAAAAGAATATTTAACGAGGAAAAACTCTCAATCACTTTACATCCCAAAATTATGAATTAACTAAATGGTTTATTTACTTAGCCATTGATATGGTTGTTAATATGGTCTATTATTTTTATGGTGTTTAGTTAAAAATATAAGAAAAATAACTAGACAAGATAAGAGTAGCATGCCAAACACACACATGAACGATGAAGAACATTAAACATGAACTTTTCATTGAATGAGAAAGAGAAAAAAGGGAGTGATTTTCAACTTGATTTAATTTTTTTAACAACATTAATATTACAATTAATAAGGTGGATTAAAATAAGTTATTATGAATATAATTTCATTAATATTTAAACAAAACTACAACACAAATAATTACTAGATTAGAAATAAAAGCAAACAGAAAATAACATGAAATAAAAGTATGAAGGAAAGCTATCTCAAGTATAAAATTAAGTTTGGAATGTATGAATAGGAATTTATAAAGTATATGATCATGAAAATTTATCCTATTAAGATATAAAATTCAAATCTCTTGTAAGGAGAAAGGAGGGATGGACTTATAGCCCCAGGTGGGGGACTATTTTCATTCCAAAACTACCCCTCATGTTGGATTGAACATTTAACCTTTTAGACAGCCTAATATGGATAAATATTATCATAAAAAGTTTTATATAGGGATATTTATATTAAACCCACCAAAATTTTAATCCATTGGACTTTTGTAGAAAAAGTTATGGTTGTTTTCCCAAACCATGTGGTGTTGTCCAGTTTTGAGTCAAGTTTTTCAATGGTCTAAATGTGAATGAATTTATGTAAATTAAGATTCATTAAAATCAAAATAATATATTCTACAATTTTGGGAGAATATATATTGTATTTATCCCCATAAAATTTTATCTCAATTGGTTTAATGTATTGGGAGGAAAGTAAATAATTGTGTGTTGTTTTGAAATATCATATAAAATTGAGGGATGAAATTTGATACATAATTTGGGCCCATTTCTGGTTGATTTTGGACTTGAAATTTTTATCCAAGATTTATTTATATATACTAGAACATATTATGGAATTTTATCAAATTTGGGTTTCTTTATTGTTCCTAGAAATTTAATCATCATGGATGATCCAATTTTCTTTACAGATTCAGTGATACTTATTGTGTGGTCAATTTAGAACTTAAAATGGCCAAATTAGCCAAATATGCCTTTTAATTATTTGCATTAAATTTAACTAGGAACCTGAAAAAAAAAATCACAAAATTTGGATATATAGTGTTAGATTTATGATCAAAATACTAAACAATAGTGTAATTGAATGAACTTGAACGATGACCTTTATATATGTTTATGATCAAAACATGAACATTAAATGTAAATTAATCATTATTATATGAAAATTCAGTGATGTTACTAATGTAAAATATTTAATCAATATTAAATATCAACTCTTCCACACTTAGTATAGTGAATTTTTTAAAACGCACAAACAAAAAAAACTAAACAAAATCATTTTAACTCACCAATAAAATATTAAAATTTTGTTTCCTCCATTCAAGGGGTATATACCTGTTCACTCATCCATAAATATTTCCACCAAATTTTTTTAGAGTAATAATGTTCCAATAAAAATTCATTTTTCATTCTCAAAATTATAAATGAAAAATATGGGCACTCAGAACTCACTCATCTCAAGATGACAAAAATTTCTTTAAGGAGGTTCACTCATTCACCGACCAAAAGTGAAATCATAATGTTTGTAAGAGCTCTCAGACTACATTACCTGTCCAAAAAGTCACAAGAATAAATAGGTATATTTTTAATTGTTTTTCAGTATCTATGGGATGATAGGAATATAATGTACAGAATATTGGAAAAGTGGGGTAAAACACCAACATGGAAAAAGCGATGCATAATTTTTTAAAATGAGACATGGAAGGAAACAAAAAAATTGATTTAAAAGGGAATGAATGTTTTAATTAAGACAAGATATGGAGGGAATTATAATGGGATGAAATGATGAAATATGTACAAAACACATAACTTCTCTCAATGACACAAAAAAAAAGATAATTCAAGTGTTCTTTTTTTCTTTTTTTTTCTAAAATTTGAACTTGAAAAAATATCATACTCATCAATCAACCTGTGTTTTATCTCCTCATGACACTAATTAAAATTTTTATAATAAGACCATAGGACAAGGAAGAGTTATTTTTGAATCACCCAAGACACAACCCATTCTTTTTCTCATTTTTTTCAATTTTTTTGAACACTTTTCTATATCGTTCGTACAAGATATCATAAAAATATATACATTCCCAAAACTCACCAAATTAAAAAATCTCCTCCACACTTAAATGTATTCTTTCCCTCAAGCATATGATCATACATTGAAAATCAAGGAAATGGTATCCAAAATTAAATCCATTCCACTACACTTAAAATATAATAGACTATGAAATGAAAATCCATGTATATGTTAGGTGGGGAAAGGGTTTTTATCTTGGAATGGGGCTATAAAAAAAGAATTTTCCTAGGCTCAAAGTGGATTTCAAAAAGAGTATCACTATAGGGTAATGAGAGTATATTTGGCTATTTTTATTCTCATGAGGTTAGGAAAATGAATCTATCATATTAATTTACACTAAATTAGGAAATTCCACTTAAAGGTCCATAAAATCAAGATTAAAATTGAGGGTGAAAAACAGATAATATGAAAAGATGGTCATAGGTGACCATGTCATGAAAACTAATTTTTTTCCCAATAGTTAGAGAAGAACCATTTTTCAAATAAAAAATTGAGCATTCAAAATTTATTATTCTTGACATAAAACTCTTTATCCAAATTTATGATGAAAATAAAAAAAAAATTGAGATGAAAAAAATGTTTTCTACTCCCTATATTGGTTGGAAAAAATTTCAAAATTTAATGGTGAGAAATTTTCACTCTTTGTTTTTTTAGTTTTTTTAAAATAGACACCGACACAAAATATAAATAGGAAAAAATGATTAATGAAGAAAGTAGCAAAAAAGGTTATAATGAGAGAGGAAGAAGAAGAAAGATATATATATATATATATATATATATAATGTTGGTATCTTCAATGTGCTTCTAAGAAAAATTCTTCTTTGGGAGGCCCCATTGTTCATTGTATAATTCCTTACCTTCCTTGTTTTTTTGCTTTCAATTCAATGGGGGTGGAAAGATAATGTTGGTATCTTCCATTTGACTTTTAACTTGATGAATGACATCTTCTACTGAGTTTTGGTTTTCTGTGATTGGAATATTAGGAAGATGTTTCAATTTTGATGATGTATTTATGTGTATTTCAGACAATATGAAATCAAATTATGAGATCACAATTGTTTTTAACTCATTTTTATCACTTTTAAATATGTAGTAGTGAGGATCAAGGGGGACATGATACTTAATAGATATTTTAAGATCATTTATTTCAATGTATTTTGCCAAATAATACTTAATTTCAACATAAACAGTGATCACTTTATTTATTAGGGAACAAATATCACAAAATTCACCCCCACTAGTACTAGTGATTCACATTTGATCAGGGTTTACCTCACATATAGAATAATTTTCAGAATCATGGATAGGAAATTATGAATGTTGGATCATCTGATTTAAATAAAAAAATTACCATGCTATTTTATTTTACTCATTATCATCCATGTTGGAGCATTTGAGATCTGAGGTGATATGGAATTCCAAAGAGTTTTCAAGATCCTTTAGATCAATGGAGTTTATATGTGAAAGTTCAACATCAACTTATCCATTTATGACTTGGTTAATGAGGATGAAAAATTCGAAAACTCCTATATCATTCGTACTAGAATAACATGATAGATCAGTGTTCAACACACTATTAGAGAAAATTCTAGAAGCATGGATAGATAATACAAAGTGATTCTCTAATGGGTATCACATGGCATGAAAAATACTAAACTTGACCAGTTGGTGAACAAATTCTATGGATAAGATGCCAACATTCACATAATTTTTGGTTTCATATTTCATAAGGAAAGGTATTCCTAAAATAATAGGAGATTGGAAAAAATATTTCTCACCATTTATGTCAAGGATATACAAGTTAGCTGGTAAGATAATATCATTGACTCGAACAAGGACATCCTTGATTATTCCATCAGGACTAGCAGTTCATCGATTGCCTAAATAGATGAAAACACTCATTGGGTGCAAGCTACCTAGAATATGGTTGGAGAAGATGGATTTGGTTATGAAATTTATTAAGGTTCATATAACTATGAGTTCAACATTGAAGTTAGAACTCCCTATTTAGCATGGAATTGTAAAGGTACATAGATTTTTTCACTTTATAGGAATGAATTTCTAGGTTGATTTTTTTTAATTTTCCTAAGTTGTATCTTATGGGTGAAAAATTCCTTAAGAAAATTTTCATACATAGGGATTTTTTATGACATAAAATAAGGTAATTTTCACTTCAACATGTCTAAACATGTCAAGAATTTCATAATCAGGCTCAAAGGTCTTCATTGGCTTAGATACAACTTGAGGAAAATTTATTTGGTTTCTTAGAGGGATGAAATTAGGTGAGGAAGTGGCTTCATGTTTCTTTTATAACCTTTTTTTTTATTTTTAAATATCAATATTTAAAGAGTATATAGAGGATTTATCATGAGGCATAGAGATTTGATTTCCCAACCTAAGCGAAATTATGGATGAGGTGGGATAAAAGTTGACCAATTTGGTTTTCAATGTTGTTTCAGCTAGAATGGGTGAATGGGGAAAGATATTACACAAAACTTTCCCATGGTTTCTTGGAAGAAGAGGCATGTAACACATTTATATTTCCTTGATTTTGTTTTAATGGGAAATTGATTGTATTGGGTTGGGAATTGGGAAGGCTCACTATGATAGTGGAAGCCTTGATGAACAGGAGGATTATTTTCCCTTTGATGTTGAGGTAAAAAAGGATAAGGTTGTTTGAAGTTACCACCACCTTGACCATATTATAATTAGTTTGGATTTTGGGGAGGGAATTGAGGGTGATGTGTGACGAGTTTACCATACCTCAAAAAAGGGATATATGTATAATAAAAGGGATTAGAGTGGGGTTATTTTATCTTTCTAATGGATTAACATAATTGTCGAGGGTTGGTGTTCCTCTAAGAAAATTATGCATTGAGATATATTGAATTAGAAGAATCATATGGATCATCTTGAATTTGTGGACATGTGTTGGTTGGATGAGCTAATGAGATGTATATTCCACAATTTTTGATAGGTCTAGAGAATAGATATTGTGGAAAAGATGATGTTGGGTCTTTGATATCCATAACTAATTGTCTAACAAGACATGTAATCTCCTTCATCCACTCTGTCTTCTTATTAGGATATATGTATTGATCCTCCTAGATTTTTTTAACTTGAACATGTGTTTGAGTATGGAATTGTTGTGTGTTTTTATCCATGTTTCTTATAAGATCTCATGAGGCTATATGATATTTTTTAACAGTATCACCACCACTTGCAGCATCAATGAGAGTTCACTCCATAGCACACAACCCTTAATAGAAGTATTGGATCAATAGGTGGTTAGGTATTTGGTAGTGTGGGATAGTTTCCATAAGCTTTTTCAACCTCTCCTAGTACTCATGGAGTGATTTATTGGGTAATTGATGGATAATAATTATTTCTTTTTAGATAGAATAAATTCTAGAAGTCGGAAAGAATTTCCATATGAATAGTCTCTTCATATCATTCCATGTGGTTATGAAACCATGAGGGAGGTAATAGAGCCATGAATTGGTGGTGTTAGCTAGGGATAAAGGGAATTCTCTAAGTTTTATTTTTTTTCTTTAGAAATCCCTTGAGGCTTCATGGTAGATCACACCACTTGTAACTCTTTTAGGTGAAGATATAGATCCTCACCGGAGTGATTTTATTATCCCTAATGAATATTTTACTAAGACATTGAAATATATATGGTAGATGATAATAAGATATGATGAAGAGACTTTCATTGATATTTAAAAAAAATTATAACATAAACAGTTATGAGATTATAAATGAAATTAAATAGAAAATAACATGAAAAAAAGTTTGAAGGAAAGGTATATCAAGTAGAAAATTGATTTTTAAGGTCCTAAAAGTAAATTTAAAGGTTATTTTTGTTATAATTTATCCTCTTAAGATATGAAATTACAACCTCTTACAAGGAGAAGAGAGGGATGAATTTATAGCCAAAGGTGGTGGAAACTTTTCCTTCCAAAACTTCTCCATAAGTTAGATCAACCCTTTGACACTTTAGAAAGTTTAATTGTTAGAAATATTCTTCTTAAAAGTTTTATATATGTATTTTTTTAGTACACCATCCAAATTTTAAGGCGATTTAACTTTTGTAGAAAAATTTATGTCTCTTTCCCAAAACCATGTGATGTTGTACAGTTTTGAGTTAAGTTTTCCTTGGTCTAAATGTGAATATATTTATGTATATTAAGCTAACATAAAATACAAATAATTTCTTATAAAATTTTTGGTGATTTTTTTTTAATTTTTTACCATAAAATTTCATCTCAATTGGTCAAATATATTGGGAGGAAAGTCAAGAATGGTGCGCTATTTCAAAATCCTATATTGAATTATGGGCCAGAATATAATACATAAATTGGGCCCCTTTTTGGTTGATTTGGGACTTGAAATTTTTATCCAAGATGTATTTAGATATACTAGAACGTATTATGTAATTTTACCAAATTTGGATTTCTGGAATGAGACTAGAAATTCAGTCATCATGGCTGGTCTAGTTTTCATCACAGATTTGGTGGGCCTTCTTATGTGGACCATATGACCCTTCAAATGGAAAAATTGGCAAAAGAACCAGTTTAATTATTTGTATTAAATTGAGTTAGGAACCATTAAAAATAATAATAACAAAATATGGATAATTAGGGTGAGAGTTATGGTTGAAATATTAAACGGTAGTGTAATTGAATGAATTCAAACAATACTCTTTATTAATGTTTATAATAAAAACATGCAAATTGAATGGAAATTAATCATTTTTCAGTGAAAATTAAGTGATGGTAGTAATTTAAAATGTTTAACTATTGTTTAATATTAACTCTACCATACTTAAGATAGTGAATATACTTAGGCATACAAACACAAGAACACAAAAATACTACATAATAATTTTCACTCAATAATCAAATATTAATTTTTTTCTCCAATTAGGGGGGTATAGACTTTTCCCATAATCCATAAAGAGTTCCATAAAAAAAATTATAGTAATAATGTTCCAAAAAGAATTCATTTTTATGCTTAAAATTAGAAATCATAAATGTGGGCACTCAAAACTCACTCCTCTCAAGATATTAACATTTTCTTTAATGAGGTTTACTCTTTAAATAATAAAATGAAATCATAAAGTTTTTAAGATATCTCAAATTAAATTCACTATAAAAAATTGAACAATAATCAATAGGTATAATTTTAATTGTTTAATTGGCTATGGTATAGTAGGAATATAATTTCTAAAAGATAGAAAAAGAGAGGAAAAAATACCAATACGAAAAAAAATTGCACAATATTTTGAAATGATACATGTAAGGAAATGGAAAAATATATTTACAAGGGAATTAATATTTTAAGTAAGATAATATATGGAGAAAATATTAAGGGTATGAAATGATGAAATACTTACAAAACAAAAAACATCTCCCAATTACAAAAAAAAGATGATATAGGTGTTTTTATTTCCTGTTTTTTTCAAAATTTGAACTTTAAACAAATATAAAAATCATAAATCAACCTATTTTTTATCTCCTTATAAACTAATTTAAATATTAATTACAAGATCAAATGTTTAAGAAGAGTTATTTATTACCTGTGTAAGACACAACACATTCTTTTTTTCCAATTTATTTTTTGTTTTTTTCAAATTTTTAAACACTTTTAAATTTCAACTGTAAAAGCATTCATGAACATATAGAAATTTCCAAAACCCACTGAATAAGAACCTATCATCCACATTTAAATTGATTATTTCCCTTAAGTATATGATTACGCATTTAAAATCAAGAAAATGGTACCCAAAATGAAATCCATTCCACTACACTTAAATTCTAATAAAATATGAAATGAAAATACCATGTAGATGTTAAGTGGGAAAAGGTTTAAAAAATCAAGACTCATAATCAGGGGTGAAAACACATAATATGAAAAGGTGGTAATAGGTGACCATGGCATGAGATCTAACATTATTCCTCATAATTAGGGAAGAATTATTTTCTAAATAAAAAATTGATCATTAAAAAATTATTAGTCTTGATATAAAATTATTTACCCAAATTTATGATAAAAATAAAAAATATTTGAGATGAAAAAAGTATTTTAACTCCCTAAATATTTTTGAAAAAAAGAAAATTTAAATGGTGAGTAATTTTAACTCTATTTGTTTTATTTTTTTTATTTTTTAATACACACCCACAGAAAAGAGAAAGAAGAAAAAAAGGTTGGATGAAGAAAGTGGTAAAAAATGTTATAATGAGAGAGTAAGAAGAATAAAGAGATAATGATAGAGAGAGAAATATTATGAAGAGAGGAAGAGGGAGATAAAGTTAAATAGGTTCCCCATGGTTTGGATTTTCATATCCATCTAGTGGTGGGTTAGTGGAATTTGATTTGGTTTATATGGTATATGTTCTCTTTGGCGATGATTTGGAAAATTTTCATTACCTCTAGGAGAATCAAAAAGAAAAACCATTATTTATTTAATGAAAAAATAAAAATAAATTAATATTTAATAAGTGTAAAAGAAAACTTGGGTTGCCTCTTAAGAATCACTGCATTTATTTTGTCTATATCTGGAAGTTACGGTGGACTATCCATAGTCTGATGGTGGCCACCATATTTTCTCAACTCTAGTGTGCTTCCAAAAAAACTTTTCCTTTGGGAGGCCCCATTATTCGTTGGATAATTTCTTCCCTTATTTGTTGTTTTTCTTTCAATTAAATAAGGTTGGAAATAGAATGTGGTTATCTTCCCTTTGTTCATAAACATGATGAATTATATATTCCAATGACTGTTGGTTTTATATGATTAGAAGCTTGTGGATATGTTTCAATTCTGATGGTACATTTATGTGTGGTTTTGACAATATGAAATTAGAGTTTGGGATCTAAGTTGTTTTTAACTATTTTTTTCATCACTTTTCAATATGGAGTAACGATGATCAAATGGAACATGATACTCAATATATTTTTCAATATCCTTTATATCAATATTTTTTTCCAAACAATATTCAATTTCAACCTCACCAATAATCACTTTATTAATTAGGGAAAAAATCCCACATACTTCACTCAATTGGAACTAGAGAAGCACATCTTATTAGGGTACACCTCATATATAATAGAATTTTTAGAATCATGGATAGAAAATGATGAATGTTAGATAATATGATTTGAATAAACCAATTATAATTATATTTCATTTTCTTCATTATCATCCAAGTTGGAGTAGTGGTGATCTTAGGTGAGATATAATTCAAAATAGTTCTCAAGATTCTTTAGATCGATGAAGTTTACATGTGAAAGGTCAACATCAACTTCTCCATTTATGACTTGGTTAAGGAGGATGAAAAATTAACAAACTCCTATATCATTGTTACAAGACGAACATAATGGATCTAGGTTCAACACACTCTCTAAGAGACATTCAGAAGAATAGATAGAGAATACATAATGATTCTCTGATGGGTATCACATGGATTGAAAAGTATTGAACTTGAACAGTTGGTCAAAAAATTAAATGTATAAGATGAAAAAATGGAAATAAATTTTTGTTCTATATTTAATTAGGAAATGTATTTATAGAATCAAAGGATATTGGAAAGAATTTGTCTCATCTTCCATGTCAAGGAGATAAAAATCAGCTGGGAAGATATGATCATTGACTTGAACTTGGACATCCTATATTATTCTCACAGGATTAGTGGAGCTTAGATTGTCCAACTGGATGAAAACTATAGTTGAATGTAAGAGACCTAGACCAAGGTTAGAGAATATATATTTGAGTATGAAATTTATCGAGGCTCCTAGGTCTATGAGTTCATCATCAAACTTGGAACTCCCTATTTGGCATAGAATCATAAAAGTACCTAGATATTTTCACATCATGAGAATGTAATACTGGGTTGAAACATTTTAAATTATCCTAAGTTGTATCTTATGGGTTCACAATTACTTAATAATATTTTCATACTTAGTGATTTGTTTAATGGAATCCAAGATGGGAATGTTCACTTCAACACGTAAAAACATGTCAAGCACTTCAAAATCAGGCTCAAATGGATTATTTGTCTTAGATATGGATTGAGGAAAAGGAATTTGGGTTTTTAGAAGGATATAAGGAGGTGATGGAGTGTCTTCATGTTCCTTTTCTAGCCTTTTTTTTAACTCGACATTTAAAGAGGTCTTAGAGGGTTCATCTTGATGGATAACGATTTTTTTCCAGATCTAAGTGAAATTGCACTCACATTTATCTTAGGGTTTGAAAATGGTTGAGATGAGAGTTAAGAGGAATTGGATTGTGTGTTCTTATTGAGATGGTATGCAATTTGACCAATTTGGTTTTCAATTTTTTTGAGACTAGAGTGGGTGATGGAGGCAAGACATTCCAAAGAACTATCACATGGTTTCTTGGAAGAAGATGCATGTGCTAAATTTTAATTTCCTTGATTTTTATTCTTAGAAATATATTTTATTGGGTTGGGAATGGGGAAGGATCCCTAGGATAGTGGAATCCTGTAAGAGCATGAGGATTATTTACATTTTTATTTTTTGGTACAAAAGGATAAGGTTGTTGGAAGTTACCACCACCTTGACCGTACTGGAATTGTTTTGGATTTTGAGGAGGGGATTTAGCGGGATGAGTGATGGGATTACCATAACTCAAGCCTAGTTTATAGGTAGAAGAGAAGAGATCAGAGTGGGGTTGGTTGATGTTTATAATGAACTAACCTGATTGTTCAGGTTTGGTGTTCCTATGAGAAAATGTTTCTTTGATATCCATCTAATTAGAAGAATCAGATGCATTATCTTGAAGTTGTGGACATGTGATGATTGTATGATCTAGTTAACTTTATATTCTACAATTTTTGATAAGTCTAGGGAAAAAAGTTTGTGGAGAAGATGATTTTGGGGCTTTGGTACCCACAATTAGTTGTTATAAAAGACCTGTAAGCTCACTCTTTCACTTAGTCATCATGTTAGGCTCAATGGATTGATTATATTTTACTTATTTAACTTGAAAATGTTCTTGAGTATGGAATTTTTGTTTTTTTGATTCCATGTTTATTGTGATATTTCATGAAACTACGAGAGTTTTGTTAACAGGATATCCTCCACTTTTGACATTAATGAGAGTTTTCTTCATAGCCAATAACCCCTCATAGAATTATTGGATCAATATCTGGTCATGGATTTGGTAGTGTGGGATGTTTTACACAAGCTTTTTGAACATCTCCCATTACCCATGGAGTGATTCATTGGGGAATTGATGGATATCACTTATTTCCTTCCTGATAGAATAAATTTGAGAAGAAGGGAAGAATTTATCTAAGAAGAATCACTTAATGTCATTTGATGTGGCTATAGAACTCAGAGGGAGCTAATAGATCCATGAATTTTGGGAGTTATTAAGGGAGAAAAGGAATTCTTGAAGTTTGATTTATTATTCAGAAACCCCTTGAGGCTTCATGGTTCATTTAAATTCAGCATTTCCTATGAAAAAAGATATCAAATAAATTAAATTATATAAATATATATTTATTCTAAAATATAATGGTGTTAAATTATTGGAATTTTGGAAGGTTCATGTTATTAATTTAAAAGTTACAATATTGTTAAAAATGTATTTTATATGCTCAAAACCATGTAAACATGATCAAATTTCCATAAAATTCTATAAAAAGTACTGCTGATTTATTTTTTGTATATATGAATAATCTATAAATAATTTGGACATGGGTTGTGTTTGTAATAATTAAAAGTGAACATTTACAATTTAAAATTAACATTTTAATTAAAAATGGGTGTATATGATCAAAATTGAGAAATCGAGATATATTTCCATGAAACTCTTATAAAATATCATTTGATTAATTTTTAAATTATAATAATTGACTTTACGTCACTTCAACTTGTGATATGGTTGGTATTCTTAAAAGAGTATTTTTTTTTTCATTTTACACATTTTAGAAGTAAAAAAAATGTTTCACATAGTAAAAAATAATAAATCATGTTTAGATTATTGTGAAACTCAAGTCTAATGAACATTGATTCATTTTTTACATGTTTAAATTAACCAGATGCCCTTATATATTTTTTTAAATTATTTAAAGTGAATGTTTTCAATTTAAAAGTGATATTTTAGTTCAAAATCCGTGACACATGCTTGAAATTGAAAAAACACCCATAGATTACTATTAATTTCTCAAAAAATATATTTTATTCATTTGTGAGATATCATAATGAATTGTACATAATTATGAAATTTGGCGTGCTCACAATGACTTAATAATCATGTTTTAAATTTAAAAGTGACATTGTATTTCAAAACATACATCATATGGTTAAAATAGATCAACAATGATCACATTTTTTAAAACTCTTAAAAATTATTATTGAATCATTTTTACCTACATGGATGAACAAAAAATCATTTAGATATATAACATGGTTAGTATGATTTAGATTTTATTATTATATTTTAATAATTTAATAAGTACAAAACTCATACCTCATATTAAAAACTATGGAAATTCACTTTAATTGTCATAAAACTCTAAAAAAATAATCAGTGATTCATTTTTTAGATTTATAAGTTAACAACACATCATTACAAAATACGATTTTGTCATAATTAATTAAATTAAATTTTTTCAATTTAAAATTGACACTTTAGTTCAAAACCTACTCACATGCTCAAATTCAAGAAAATGAACTCAAATTATTATGAAAATACTTGAAAATTATTGTTTATTTATTTTTCACAGTAATGAAGTTTACATAATTTAAATGTGTACTGTTATTGGATTGATTAAAAGTGTATGTTTAAAATTTATAAGTGAAATTTTATTTTAAAATGGGTATCACATTCTTAAAACCAAGAAATTGAGATCAAATTTTCATGAAAATCTTGGAAAATGACCATTGATTCATTTTTAACCTATAGGAATGAACCACATATCATTCTGACGCATAGTGTAGTTGGTATTCTTGAAAGTTTATTTTTCTATTTTAATTGTTTAAGAAGTATAAACCTCATGTTACATTCTCAAAATAAATAAAACATTCTCATATTATCTTGAAACTCAAGAAAAATAATTGTTGAATTATTTTTTACCTTTATGAATAAACCAAATTTTATTTTAACATGTGGTGTAGTTGATGGGGAAAATTTAATATAATTTACCACATATTATATATCATTACATTTATACTATTTCATTAATTTTTATAGTATTATTAAAATGATCACTGTTTTAATTATAGTCACACAGTTCCTTGCCACGAGGTTGAGTTGATATTTAGATATGGTATTCTATGAGTTAGATTCATTTTGTATTGGTTTTAATAAATTTTTAAGTATTTTACATCTATTTAAATTTTTTAGTTTATGTATTGGAATTATTCAATGTTAATCAATTTATACCAATATTCTTCAATGAGAATATATTGTTTATTATATTAAAAAAATTAAATTACTCTAATCAAAATTATAGTTTTTGTTTGGTATCGATAGATTCTGTTTTCTATTTATAATGTAGTATATTATAACAACTGATATGGGCCTTTATCAACCCTTTTTTAGCACTCATAAAATTTATCAACCATTATTGAAACTGAAATTATTATAACTTATAAAACACTATTAAAATTCCTTTTTAAGAACTGATAAATACCATATTTGTAGTACTATATGATATATACTATAGTTCCTCATGCGATAGGTCAAAAACTACTATGTTTTGTGTGAAAACTTGTAATTTATTTCATATTTAAACCCTAAAACACCCATTATTATTCAACATGAAACTCAATTCCTTGAATATGTGGTATACCATGGTTCTATATTTTTATTATTATTCAAATTTATGATTTCATGTACCATTATTCATTACAATTTCTTAAACATGTAGTGTTCTGATTTTTTCTATGTGATAATAATTTTATGATCAAAAATTTGGTTTCTATATTTCTTCCATAACAACTTATGATAGTAAAACTAGTTATAAAGATCTTCTACTTTGAATATAGTTCATCAATGAATATCTTCTTCATGCTTTGAAAACATGATTATTTTTTCTATAATATCTAGTGTAGTTATTAGTGATCCTAAATAATGAAAAAAAATCTATATGTTCAACACTTATCACTTATTATACCCAAATTTATATCCCATGAAGTTTTTTGATCATATGATGCAATTTTAACTTAGATATTGACTTAATTACATTATTTATTTCAATTTATTTACCACCACTTGTATAAATCTATCATTGTTTAATGTAGGATCACTCCTATTTTGTGAATTAAATATAAGGAATACTTTATAAAATGTTAAAACAATGGAATAATCCATTTCATGTTCACACATACTTCTTACCAAACCCTTACCATCACTTGAATTTGATTTTTGAACTCAAAAGATCAAGCTAACACTAAAAATTACTTTCTAACCCGAATAAACTATAACAACTCCACCAATTAAAGTTTGTTAGTTTTTATAAGGTTAAAATTGTGATACCTAGAATTTAATTATAGTGGATCATGAATATACTAATACATTGCTCAATAAACTTATTCATGTAGTGGGGGTCCATGTGTCACTCAATTGTTTTCTTGTCCCCGTTGACATGTAAAAATTGATTATTAAATTAGTAAAAAAAAATTTTCATAGTGAATCATAATAATCCTATCCATATCCTCTTATTTTTATGTAATATAAAACACAAACCCATAATAACCCTATACTCACTTATTTAATCCATTTTATTATACTCCATAAATTTTAATAAAGTTTGGTTTGAAAAAAATGATATGTGTATTGGGATACTTCAATATTAACATATTATCATTTTAGTCTATGTAAATTTCATTATAACTCTTTCTTCAATCATAAATTCCTCATTGACTTACTTTAACTGAAAAACTCCCAGTTATCTACATAGTGGATTTAATATTATTGCATCTTTTTTATTATTTAATAACAAGGGTTCCCATTTTATATTGATTAAAGAACTTTCTAATTTTTTCTATTTAATCTCCATTTTTAGGGATGTTGTTTTTTGAGTTTTTAAACCAGGATGTATGTAGATTTTTTATGGAAATATTTTTTATCATTGTTATTTACTATATTAAAAATGTAATTTTTTGATAAAATTTTTATCTTATAATAAATATTTTCACTATGTAAAAAGATTTTATATAAGCATATCCATTTTTTTTTGTTTTTACACTTATTTCATGCCATTATGATTTTTTCATTTTTTTCATTTTTTTATCATCAGTATTATCAGAACATCACTATTTTAGTGGATCAATATTTTTTCTAAAATAGATTCTTTGATCATATATCTTACCCAACCATTTTAACTCATATAAATGTCATAAAAAATACTATCGATCTTTTTTAGACTGTGTTTGTGACACCCCCATATCACTAGTATATATTTAATTATTTAATTTATTTATTTATTTTCATGTGAATTTATGAGATAGGGGTTTGGAAATATATAAAATAGAAAATATTGGATGGTAACGTAGTTAACACACTATCAATGCTAACCATGAACCCCAACCAGGAAGTGGTGGATGGGTGTTTGCAGTAAAGTCTGCATAGTTGGGGCACACTTCACTAAACTATATGGAAAATAATTGTGATTTAACCTTACATATAGGATGACCTTGTATAATTGGTGCATTGTTTTCTAAACTATTTTTCTAAAATAAGAAATATTCTTATATATATGAGGATCCTTTTGAGTGCTAATCGCATGGTTGATTTAGGGTTTCCCAAACCATGAAACTTTCTGAGATTTATAGTAATTATAAATTTACCACTTTTATCCTATAAAATTTTAACACCTAACCGGTTCCTCCTCATTCAGACAACCTAGATTCCTCCCTAGTCACAGGTTTTCTTTCTTTGTGATTTCTTAGTTATCTCCACGGTATTTTGGTGGAATTTATCAAGGTAAACTCATGTTTTCTCTTCATTCTCATCTCCTTTCTCTTCTATTCACCCTATCTTCCATTTTCTATGTGTTATTTTTTCCTAATTGTTTATGGTTTCCACATCCATTACTGGGGATATAAATAAAGTTGAGTTTTATGAATCTTATAGTTTGTGGGGATCTCACTTTATCCTATCTCGTGATATTTGAAAAATGTGAATAGTTTTCATCATGTTTGACATAAATATATCTATCTAATGATCTTTCCATTGGAATACCTTGAGTTCTCTAGTTTTTCTTTGGTTTTATTTTTCATCATACGATTTAAATGAATTATTGAGGAAAATTTATTGTGTATTCCTATGATACCTTATTTTTTACTGAAAAAAGTGAGGTTTTATATGGTTTCCATGTGGTGTTCACTTTAAAAATAGTTTTATTTCTATATGATGTTTGAAAAATGATTTAAAGAGTATTTTGATTCTAAATTGATTTTTAATGTTGGTTTAAAAGGTAATTTATTTATATATGATGTTTCATTGATTGGTAAGACTTGGATTAAATTTAGGTGTTATTGATTGTTTAATTATTTGATGTTGATATGTTTTATTAGTGGATTTTATGATATTGGTCATTTTATGAGAATTGGTTATTGATAATTTTCACATAGGAACCTTGGGTATGTGTTTTGATAAAAAATTTGAGTGTTACAATGGATTAATTTGTTCGCCATCTAGTTTACTTGTCATGATTTTTCTCTCACTATGAGATGTCACTTGGAGAGGTTTAGAGGGTAAGCCTAGGTAGGGATTCTTTCAGTTTTACATAGGCTGACTAGTGTTCCTTGTGTGAGATCCTGGGTATCCCATTACTATTATTTACTAGATGTAGATGTTAGATCCCATGTGATTTGTAAGATTTATATATTCTTTTATGAATTATGATTCTCTCCTTCATTTAGATCTTTTTATGTTGTTTATGTTATAATGATCATGTTTATGTTTTACAATTTATAAGTTCATGGTGACTTTAAATATTGATTTTTCAAAAAAATTATTTTGAAATGATTTCCAACTTGATGTTTTATAAAACAAAAGGGTATTTCTAAAATGATATTTTAAAACTAATGAAAACAATTATCATTTTCAAATATATTATGTAGATTCATAGTGGTTCCCTATTAGAATTTAGTATCATACCCTACATAAAACCTATTAGTGTAAGTAGACTTGGTTATGTATGATATAGGTAGAGGGATAGAATATGTATATCATGGTGGAACTTCATGATTCCTCTCATCTTTTATGGTATGATGGTTGGCGGTTACCACATTTCATAGGAAGTTAGCTCATTTAGAGAATTTTGAGGATCCATGAGCATTGATTTTGGCATTTCAATGTGTTTTCCATTATTAACCCTACTCCATTTTAGAGTTTATGTACTTATATGATGTTTTAACTCAGTTTAGTTTTGGTTTATAAATTGATGTTCAGATGATTTGTTATTTTCCATTACGTTGTGATCTATTTGGGTTGGTTATTATTATTTTAACGGATTATTTATGTGAATTACTATCCATGTTATGGATAACACATTCTATATATTTGAGTGGATTCAGTGTCATGGTTTATAGTAATTTAATGGTGAAATCATTCCCAATGGTTATTTTTGATAACCTCGAAACATTTCACCCACCTATAGAGGTCGAGGAAGCACTTTCGACCTTGTATCATAGGGGTATGAGTGACATGACAGGTTTACCCAGGAAGGTGTATTATAAAATGGAATCATGGCCCTATTGATATTTTTAGAAGTACTGGTATCATGAAAGTAGGTAAATTATAATTCAAAAGGTGAGTGCAGAGGAGTATATGACCAACTATTTTTATTTCCAAACCTCATGTTAGTATGGCTATTTGGAAAATATTCCTTAAATTTGACATTTTTTCATGGATAATTTGGTATTATTTGATGTGATTTACTATTATTATGAGTTTCAAGGGAATCCCATGATCTATTTTTAGATACTTTGAGTTTCATATTTAAAAGTTGAGGAAACCAAGGGCATATGGTTTAAACTCATGGCTTAGAAAATTATACAGAAGCTATGCCACTAGGCCTAGACACCTTCCTATTAGAATTGTCATGGTTGGAATGCCGAACTGCATGAAAAAAACCATGAATAATGATTAAATTTTTAAATTTTTATGTTTTAACCCCTTTGGTATTTTAGATTTATAAACTTATTGATGTTGTTTTTTATGATCAATTTGTTGAAATATGTTTTTTAATACCCGTTATTTTTGAATTGAATTATGCATTGATGGAGTTGTATATTTAATGTTTTATAAATAATGCCTCCATAAAGGAACTCAATGAGTCATATAGAGGTAGTTTTAGATAATATATCAAATTTTAACCCTCATGTGATCTATATCCTCATCACTAAGATCCTTAAAAAAATTCTTCCATTGGGTTGGGATGATGATAAATATCAAGCTCTAATAGTGTCCTATGACCAAGATATTACTAAGAATAACACACATGTATTCCATAGAAACCAAGGATCTCAAGAACCCAATGAATGGATGGAGAATATCGAGGGTAAATTTGGTTTTATTTAGAACCCCAATACATTCAAGGTCAGTTTTTCAACTTATATTCTAGAGGGATTGGCTCATAAATGGTTGAAATCCATCGAACATGCCATGATACATGAAGATATTACTTAGTCTATGTTTTTGGTGATATTTAACCTGAATTTTTACCCAAATATCATTATGGAGTGAAGGATAGAGAGTTTATGAATCTATATCAAGGAAATATCTCTATACTGGAATATTTTCTTTGTTTGTGGAATTAGTTTACTTTTCCCTTAAGTTCTTCCTAAATGGTTATATTAAGGAATAATGGTTTGATATGGGGTTCAAAATATAGGCCAGGTTAAGGATTTTTATCTCTATTATACCAACCTATTATGAGGTGTTTGATGTGGTAGATATGGTTGAGACACATATGGTATGTATAACTATTTTATGTGATGCCACCACTATTATATGATGGAGTCAGAGTTTTTCATCTATCCATAAGAACAAGTGTAAGTAACCCCAAATATATTGTAGAGTAATTTTTCATTAACCCTCTTATCCCCCCACATAAAACCCTTTGTGCATAAGTTGACGGTGTTCTTCAAATTAGGAAAGTTAGGTCATGATAATACGAATTATCAAGGATCTTTAAGGACTTTGCATCAATGTGAGAGGTTTTGTCATCTATAATTATTTTTTAGTCATCCTCCTCAGACCAATAAGTTTTTTTATTCTTATACCAAAGTCCCTCAAGTATAGTTAAACTAATATAAGGGAGAAATATCCCATCATCTCATGAATGTAGATTCTTATCCAATAAATAAGTCTCAAATTGGGCTAGAATCTGGGCATTTATATACATCAGATAATGTTCATAAGGGATTTAATGTCGTACTAGTGACTATTAGAGGTATAATATTGTTTTATTCTTCTATTATCTTGGATTTATTATATATATGTGCATATCATTTCTCCATTTCATCTAAATTAATTATTGTGTTGCGAATTTAATATGAGTTGATAATATATATTGGATCGTTTTTACTTCATTGGGAGAGAGGAAGGATCATAGAATTAAATTTCTAGATTATGAGAAGATATATACTGATGTTGAGTTGATTTGGGACTTAATATTTCTTGATCAAAATATATTTGATCTTATTTTTGGTATGAATAAGGTTGTTATATCTAATTTTCATGTTCGCTGCTATCATTAGAAGGTTCTATTTTTTTCTCATCATAGGATCACTCATGTCATACAGAGTGAGTAGGATCTAAGATCAGGTAGCACATGACCTGTTATTATAGATATTGTATCAATATCATGTCATATATCTAGATATATTTTTTATATTTTCGATCATAGTTTATTTGGTCAGTTTTCAATGGTGATGGATATATATCCTAAGGATTTTCTTGATAATTTCATTGGTTTTTCACTAGAGGAGGATTTGGAATTATTTATTAATTTACTCCATGGAACTAGACCCATTTCTTTTCTATATTATCAAATTTATTTTACCAATTTAAATGAATTGAAGTTATAGTTGTAAGATATTGAGAGAAAAGGTATCATTCATTCAAGAATGTCACCATGGGCATCATTAGTTCTATTTTTCAAGAAAGCAAGTGGAAGTATCAAAAACATTAATTGCTTACTGAAAGATCAATCATGAGTCCATGAAGAATAATTATCCATTACCAAATATTGATGATATTTTTATCCATCTTAGGAGAGTGATGTGGCTTTATAAGATCAATCTTAGTTTAAGATACCATTAGACATGGTTAATAAAAAAAATTCCTAAGACCATTTTCAGGAGTAGGTGTAAGAATTATAAGTATCTTTTTAAGAAATTTTTTCTTACCAATGACTATAATTTTTTTATTAACTTACTGAACTATATCTTAAAAAATATCTTAAAATATTTATTATAGTGTTGGTGGATGATATCTAGGTTTACTCTTAGATGAAAGAGTCTCATGATGGATATCTAAATGAGGTATCAAATACATTAAATGATCTTGATCTATAGTCAATATTTAAAAAATCTATTTTGGGATTTAGTTAGTAAAATTATTAGGATACTTGGTATTAAGGATATAAATTTATATGGACCTTGAGAAGATTCAAGTGGCCATATCTTTGAGGAGACCAAGGAATATATTTACCATCCAATGTTTATATGGTTTAGTTGAATGATACATGATGTTTTTTTAATATTTCTCTAGATGGGATTCTACATTAATGGATTTTAACTTTGAGAGAGTGAGGGAGATCTGAATAAGATTTTAATTGACAATGACATTTTTATGAGTTAAAATCTAGGTTATAATCAGCTATCATTCTGATTATTTCAAGTCCTGATGATGGTTTTCAGTGTATTATTGTGCATCTAGTATGGGTTTGGCGTGTTCTCTCATACAGTGTGACATGATGTGTTATATGTCTCTCAAAATTCATGAACTCATTTAAATAACTACCCAAAACATGACCTTGAATTAGTGGCGATGATGCATGCATTGAAGATATAGTGTCATTATCTCTTGGAGGAGAAGTTTACTATGCATTGTGATCATAGGTGTTTGAAGTACATCTTTTCATTGATTGAATTGATTATTCCTTATAGGTAATGGGTTTAATGGGTTGAATATCTTTATACCTCTAATTTTGATTTATCCCACTACCATGTTATAGGGAATATTGTGGATGATTCTATGAGATAGAAATTACAAACTCAAGAAATGATAGAAATAAAGGATGAATAGATTTTTATGAGATTATTTACCGATTTTCATCTTTATGTGTAAATAGAAGATGGCCAAGTATTATTGGTGAGTTCTTAGGTCACACCATCCTTGGATTACTAGATACATAAATTTTTATCATTTAATCCTGATTTTTAGTATACAAATGGAATTATAAATAACGGGAAGACCTCGACTAAATGGTCTTAGTCACCTGATGGTACCATTTGTTTGGAAAGAGGTTAGTAGTTCCTATTTCCTTAAGGTATTAGGTAAAGTAACATGGGATTAATTCATGTTAGGTAGTTATCCCTGATTCTAATAATATGTTTTATGATATTAAATTATAGTTTTAGTTTCCCAATATTAAGAGAGTAGTTTTTATGTTTATGTATCTGTTCTTTACCTATCATAATATCAAAGATGAGTATCAAAATCTAATGAGAAAATTTTAATCTCTTCCCATTATGGTTGGGAAGTGGGATTAAATATCAATATAACTTTTTAATGGGTTTCCATGGTTTCCAAGTGGTAATAATTTGATATGGGTGATTATTGACCGATTATCAAAATCAACTCATTTTATTCTTATGAAAGAGTTGATAATAGTGGAAGAAATTGGACACTGATATTTCAAAGAGATTTTGATGCGTTATGGTTTTACTTTGACTATTTATTATGATAAATAACCACACTTTTAACCACTTATTTGGATGGGTTTTTAGGATAAAATGTGTTTTTAGCTAAATTTGAGGATGACTTATCACCCACAAATGGATGAAAAAATTGAATAGGCTAATATTATTTTAGAGGAAATTATCTGTGCCTATATGATTGAATTTTTTCTCTCATAGAATAAATATCTACAATTAGTTAATTTTATTATAATTATAACTATCAAGTCAAGATAAAGATGACTCCCTTTGATACTCTTTATGGATGACCTTATGAGTTTCCTCTTTGTTGGGAAATATCGATTGATCATATCTTTTGTGGAATGAAAATATTTCAAGAAATTAATGATAAGGTTTAGTGGTTTTTTAAAATATTGGTGATGCCTTAGAGTCTCTAGAAATCTTATGTTAACCATCATTGTCACCCATTAGAATTTATTGGAGGTGATTGGGTATTCTTAGTGTTTCTCCCTGACTACGACATCATTGTTTGGAAATCTAGGGTAATTTGATTCCTTATTATGTTTAAAAGTTTTATATTTATTACAATCTCAGTAGATTGACATGTCATCTTGACTTACAGTAATACTCGAGCTTCAATTATTGTAAGCTTTTATTTTTAAAAAAGTAATTATCCCATACACACAGTTTTATTCAAAAATATGATTAAAATATAAATTCTAAAATTTTATAAATTGATTTTTTATAAATTCATATCATTTTTCGATATGAGAATATCAAAATTAAATTAGATTGAAATTCTAGGATTTTTCTGAAATGATTGATTTTTATGTGAATAGTGAAAATACGGATTTTCAAATAATGTCATTTATTTTAATTATATCAGATAGTTTAAATTTAAAATTATATTTTTAATTTTGTCTTAAAGTGATTTATGATCCATTTTATACAGTTTAACATAATAAATAAATTTCTTTATTTTGGTATAAGTTAATTTTTATGCTCAAAAACACATTTTCTAAAAAACTATTTTTCGTTGCATTTTATGCATTTAAAATAAAATTAATATCTACCAATTATAGAAAATGAATCTTAAAAAATAGATACCATTTATTAAATCATGAGGTTAAAATTTGGTAAAAATATCCCTGTGAGTTTTAGGAATTATTAATAGTAATAGTGCTAAAATTTATCACATTGGTAAAGAGTAAATCAGGCAATTAAGGTTAAAAGTAATGTGAAAAGGCATTAAAAATCAACTAAACACTTGAATTTATTTTATTTTAATGTATTAATTCTTAAATATCTATAAAAAATCTAATATATGTAATTTTGGTGTCATTTGACCTCATTAATGACATTTATATTATTTTAATTAAAAGAAATCCAAAAATGTCACTCTATTGATTTTGATTTCTTTTATATGTTCACATAAGGATGAGAATATGTTAATAATGAGTATAAAAGATTATTCTTAATATAGTTAATTTATTTATATCATGGTAATTTATTTTTAATTTTTAGTAAATCGATATTTATCTTATGTTCTTACACAATGCCCACACATTAACTATTCAATTAAAGAAAAATAAAATAAATGATTTTAAGATATTAAATGTAATATAATTTGGATGAATTATTATTTACAAAAACTTTTATAGATAAATATAACATATTATGAATGTGTTAAAGGTTTATATTCAAATTTCTTTTTTTCATGTTATTTTCAAAGTCAAATTAAAGGAATAGTTTAAAAAATGGCTTTAATGGTATTTTATAAAAAATAATATTTTATAAATGATTTAAAATTTATAAAAATATTTTATACATACATGTTAAGAGTATATGGTTTAAAATATCATCCATATTCCATTTATGGGTTTTTTCCCTTTTATAGTAACATTTTTGACCCTTAAAGGGTAGAAAACGTTTATATTGAGGTAATTGTCAAAAGGGCAAACGAGGGGTTAAAACTAAGAGATAAGGGTAAAACAATAACCAAAACATGTCCAAATTTTATTTTATGAGATGATTTAGACTCATAATCATCTTATATTCTAATTATATCAAATTTTAGCTGTTTTTTTAAGAAAATTGATTTATATTTATTTAATACTTTTAGTAATTCTAAGAATCTACCTCCTCTCACTTATAAAATGACACCCATTTTCCTATTTATTTACACCACATTGAAAAAAATATCATAAAAAAACTTATGAATTTATTTTCTAAATATCTTTATACATTTATATAGGATCTTTTATTTCTAAAAGACCAACCCTAGGTCCCTTATGTGGTGATCTGATGAAGGTCCACTGAAGAAGAAGCAATCATCTTTAATGACTCTTTGAAATTTATTTATTCGTATAGTTCATAAAAATATGTTGTAACCATTAAAAAATAATAAATATAGTATCATAAATGTATTAAGATGTTATTATGATTAATATACAACCATTTTACACCTCTTTTCCATTATATGGAAAGAAAAAACATCACTCATGCGTATGTATAACTTACCATCTCCATATAGTGGTGTAATTTATTTTTAATCACCATTTTACTTATATGGAACTAATTATTATATATGGTTTTTAATAAATAATTATTCTTATGGAATTATAATATCATATCTACCTTCTTAACTTCTAATCCATTGGAAAACGATAATGTCACTCATGTGTACATGTAGACTACCACCTCCATGAAGTGATTCGATTCATTTTTCATTTTCACAATTAATTGATAGTAATATGGATAGATTTAATGAATATATATAATATATATATAATATAAAAATTATTTTATAATGGTGAATTATTATTTACCTTTCTTTTGTTTCATCTGTCTAAATGTGAAAGTATCGTTCATGTGTATGTATGACTTACCGTTTCCATGAATGGTGCAATTTATTTTTCTCCCTCTACCTTTTATAGATGAATATTAATATAAATACTGTCACAACCCAACCTTGGTAATTATATCATTTAATTATTTTATTTTCTTTGGATAAATTTTTCAGTGCCCAGTTGGAATTTTTGTTTTTTTATTGAAAATGAGTTTTTCTTGGCTTGATAATATCCGACGTACAGGCATATCACAGTTTGGAAACCTTGCAGCTTC
Organism: Viscum album; assembly: GCA_963277665.1. Lineage (NCBI taxonomy): Eukaryota > Viridiplantae > Streptophyta > Magnoliopsida > Santalales > Viscaceae > Viscum > Viscum album. The sequence goes on along the minus strand of OY728133.1, from coordinate 478,416,425 downwards.
ACTCGGGTCACCGTGCAACATGCTTAGTATTTGAAATAAATAATAAATTAAATGAATAATAAACTTAAGTTAAAATGAAAATAAAATAAAATAAGAAAAAGGTTAAATAAAATTTATCAAATTGTGTTAATAATAATAATGATGATGATGATGATATTATTGGAATTATTATTATTATTATTATTATTATTACTATTATTACTATTATTAGTTTTTTATTTTTTTATTTTTTTGTTAGGGTTGGAATCCCCCCCATCGTGCCTCACCCCTCTCCTCACCCCAATCCCGCCGTGCCCTCGCCTCCTCCCCTAACCTGTTGTGATACCCTACCTCCACTCCTCACCTATGCATGATGCCCTTAGCCGACCTCCCTTCTGGAGAACCATTCTCCGGAACAAAGCCCCTACTGGCGCAACCCTCTATCGATGAGACTCCCTACTGAAACCCTCCTCTTGCACCCCCCCTCTCTGACCCTTCTATAGAGACTGGGACCCCGATGGCCCTCCTTAGATGACTGTAATGCCGCCGACCCTACTCCTGTGATCACGACTCTGCTGGACCCTCTTCCGACAGTCGCACCTCCTCCCTCTGGCGACCGCCCCTCTGGGTAAACCCCTCCCCCGTTCTAGGTTTTTTTATTTCAATTTCATGGGGTTTGGTTAGGGTTAGGGTTTAATCTTGTTGTTTGGGGTAATTTTTATACTTTATAGGGTTGCTTGTAGGGAGGTTGAGGTGCGGTAGCGATTTCACACCATTTTTCAGAAGATTCTTGACTAGAGGTAGTTGGTTCCATGCCTTAGCATTTATCGATGATTTAATTTGTTTGTTAAATTTATTTTAACATGTTCTATTATTTTTTGTGTGGTTCGAAGTATACTTTTGCGGTGGTTTGACATGCATATGTGGTGAAAATGGGATTTTTAAATAAAAATAGTTATTATTTGTATGTGATTAGTTGTGGTTCTTTTTGAAGGTGTTTTTATGGTTGTGAAAAGGGTGTGGATTTTGTTTTCATAGGAACCTGAGGTGAGAATGTGTTAAATAATGAGTTTTCAATGGGAAATGAATTGTTTTCATATTTTGGATTTTTTGTGCACCTTTAAAGGTGATGTGTGAATTGAGTAAATGATGAGAAACATGTTTTAAAAAGGGAAATTGTCTTGTGTGTTGATTTAGAAGGGTTTTTTCCATGAAAAAATTTGTTGAACTTATTATGTGCTTTTCTGGCAATGTTCCAATTTAGTTTTATGAGTTACATAAGTGATGATAAAATTTTTTTAAGTGGTTTTGGTGTGTGTAAAAAAAATTTATTTTTTATGTGTTAGCATTATTGCACACCTTTAAAGTTGAACAGAAAATTGTTTGGATAATGGAAATCATGTTTTAGTGTGGATTTGTTGTGAATTTGGTTTTAAAGTGGCATTTATACGTGAAATTGAGGGTGTTATTAGTGAAAACCCTTGAAGTTCTATTTAGAAACGTTTTATAAATTGTTTAAGTGATTTATTAAATTATGCATGTGATGCGAATCATGTTGTGAAATGGTTTTGGTACACATTTAATTTTAAAAGAGGATTTTGAGCGTGTGTATGGTGTAAATACTTGTGGTTATTATTTGATTTTTTTATAAACTTTTTAAATGATTTATAAAATTATGTGAGAGGTGTAAATTATGTTCGGAAAGGGTTTTGGTGTGCGTATGTTTTTAAAATAGATTTCTGGCATGTATATGTTTTTAAAATGGATTTTTGGTGTGTAAGTGGTGGCTTGTGATATGTGACTCTTGGTTTTGTTGATGAAATGAGAAAGCGGTGTGTTGTGTGACATGTGAAACTTGATTGAGCACAAAAAGGTAATACTAGGTAACTAGGTGGATGGACTAGGACTAGTATGATAGATGATTTGGAAGTGGTTCATTCCAGTTTCTTCCAGTAGGATTGATGCTACATCACTAACTAAACATGTGATATGATTGGAAACCATAAGGACTTGGGATGTGATTTACCCCTAGTAAATCATGAACGAGAATTATGATGGTCATGGTTTTTATATATCATTTTCATTGAGATGCGAGGTTCCTAGAATCCCACTTGAGTTTGTTTGACCCTAGGGATTTACCAATGATGCGCTACCTTATATGAAGAGGTGCCAACCATCGAAATACAATAGACCTATTTTTTGTGGATGTGTGTGTGCATGAAAATTTTTATAAATCCATTTTTCTTTTAAGAAAATGGTTATGTGTTGGTTTTCTTTGTAAGTAGGTTCTTTTCTTTTCTTTAAAATGTTTACTGACAAATGATTTCCCATAAATGTTTAAAAATATTTAATTTAAATAAACATGTTATATTATCTTTATAATATTTTGGCATGGAATCTTTTTATCTGAGTGGCATCCTATTGGGCTTTAGCTCACACCCTACATACACCCTTGGGTGTATGTAGATCCTGTTTCATGTTTGTTTTAGGTAAAGGCAAGACATTTAGTGTTTGAAGTTTGAGTTTCTATTGGAATTCAGTGTGGATCTTGGTGATGTTGGCTTGAGGATTTGGTTCCTCTCATTGCATGGAGATTTGGTATATAGTTTTGTTCCCCTTCTATCTTACTACTTTTAGGGGTTTGTCTAAAAGTTATAAACCTTTTAATATTAAAATTGTTAAGGTCTTGTTTGGTTGTGAAATTTCAGTTTTTTCTTATTTATATTGCTAGATATTTCATGACTTCTTATTTGGGTAAATCATTCCCAAACATTTATTTGATACCCAGGTACTTGTGCCAGCCCGTGGGGATCAGGAACACCCTTTGGGCCTTGCTATGGACCAGGTCAGGTGTTGGGTTATATGGAGACCCGACTTGGTTCATGATAAATACAATGAATGTATATGATATTCATATAATTATTAACATTATAGAGATGATGAAACCATTATTAAAGTATAAGGACCAGAAATTTTACGACAAAACATGCATGAGAAAATAAAGTAGTTAATACTTGTAACAATCATAATAATGAAAGATTGTTAACGAATGGGTGGAATGATGTTATAAGAGGATAATATATGATATTATAAATATGAATATGGTTATGGTATAAATTATTAATTTTTTTAAAAACCTTATACATGAGGCTAATGTATGTTTAAATAATGGGAAGTGTGAAGTAAGAGATTTTGTCTCAATTTCCCTTCACCAAGGCATGTTTTAATATTATAAACCTAATTTATTTTAAATTATATATATAATAAGGCTTTTAAATTTTATATAATGATTCCTTCATAGTTAAAGTTATTTTAATTTGAAATTCAAATTATTTCATCCAAGGGGATTTGACTTGAATGTTACCATGTGGTAATGGATTTCTTAACTTAATCTCCTTTCATTGGGTTAAATCACTTCTTTATTGACTATATTATGATAAGATTATATATGAATTGACCTTTTTCTGATTTATGTTTTATTTCTAATTATCTTTTTTTGGATATACATTTGATACACATAATAACTTCACTAATAAATTATCAATTCACATTATGCTCATCATAAAGGAATTTGTCTCAATTTTCACTCTATTGAGATATATTTTGTATTATACACCAATTTATTTTTATGTGGTGTATATACTACCCCATTTATGTATTTAACATGAATATATATTTATTCATGATGTTTAAAATTTAAATACATGTTACTCATTTAAGGTGTAAAAATTTAAAAGGAACCAAAGAGGAAAAAATTTATTTTACAATCTCATTTTCTTTTGGGATTACTTATATTTTCATTGAATGAATATTAAAATATTTTATTCATAATATGCATCTAATTTATATTCACTAAAAAAAGGTCAATTAGTTGTGGTTCTAGTAATCCCTGAAAAATAAATCCGGTTAAAAAAAATATAATATAGCGGCGGTTTTATCAAACCTTTCCTATATTTTTATTATTTTAACAATTGGAAGTGGTTTTAATTAAACCACCCCTAAAAGTTAAAAAAAACCATAATTCCTCCCACTCCCCCACTCCATATCTCTGACTCCAACCCCTTTCCACCCCTCCCCTCCCCGACCTCCACCTATTACTTCCCCAATAGCAATCCCAAACCCACAATCCCCATTTCCCCCACCCCTCCAACCTACCTTCTCTCTTCCCATCAGAGACCCCGACCACCATGACACCCCCTCTGAATCTGACCCTCATGACCCCCTTAGACCTCCCTCTCCCCATCTATATTCCCCTCCTTGGTGATGACAAAACGCCCCCTTTAGCCTCCCTCTCCCCAGACCGGATCCCCTCCTCATTAGCAACGCAGACCCCCCTTAAATGTTGCATCATCCTCAACTTAAATCTATTATTGGGTAGAATTAGTTGGAAAATATTAGGTGATAAAAATAGTATAGAATTTGTTTTTAATTCATTAAACATTAATGTATCTATGAAATTTTGGTTTATAATGTGTTGTTTTTTGTTTTTTAGTTGTTTTTTTGGAGTTTTAATCATCATTAATTTTGGTTATTTTGTAGTAAATTTAAAAAATAATTTTTTTATAATATAAGTCAGTTATATAATCTAGATCATTTATAATTTTATGGTTTTTATTTGATATTAGGAATTACAATTTTTTATATATATGTTAATGCCTCCAATTTTTGACATATACATAAATGATACTATTTTCCAACTCATGACCAATTGTTCAAAAATACTGTTTTTAAAATTTAAGGAAGCATTTTTCTATTCTAAAAATTAATTATGAATTCCAAGTCGGTTTTAAAGATTTTTAGAGTTAAAATTTCATGTTTAATATGGATCCATATTTCAAAATTACCATTTAATTTATAATTTTTTTAATTCAATAGTTAGTTTTAAGGATATTTAGAAATTATCATTTATGTTTAAAACATTGTATTTCATCATGCTTGATGTCACGTATGTCTAAAATTTTTATATAACCACACACTATTTAGTTATAATTGGTGTTACATGTATATTTTGAAAATAATATCTCAGTCTAAATATTTAACACCATGAATTTTAGTTGCTTCAAATTACTTAATAATAATAATAATATATAATTTTATTTTTATTTATATATAAAAATATCATTTTTTAATTTTTTGAAAATAAATTTTTGATTGAAAAATCAATTGACAAAGAGGGGAAAGATATAAAATGTCTTCTAAAATATTTAGCACTTAGATATTGTAAAAAGATGATGAATGAGGAGTGAACCCAAACCTTAAGGTACTTTATCCACTAAATGATGGGTAGAACCTATATAGACATTAATGTTGTAGGCTTCCTCATGATTTTGTTTTCTAAACCTGAAAAAGGTTTTTATTAAAAATCACTAGATTTATTCTCTAAGAAAATATTTTGAAATTATATTCAAATTTAAAATTTTGGAATTTAAAATTGATTTCTTAAATTTATAAAATAATAATGGTTTTCAATTCATAGTTGTTTTACAAAATGTTAAAAATATTTCAAACAAATATTTAGGCCTACTCAAGTGTATAAAAAAATTTGAATTTTTTTTTTGAGTTTTAAAGGAATAGTTGACTTTTATACTAAAAAATGTTTTATTAAACTCAATGTGTTTGGTTTGATTTTTTTTTCAAGAATATTTTAAGTAATTTAAAATTAGCATATTTTTAAAACCTTTAATGCACAATTTAGTTCTCACCCCATGTTTAAAAAAATTCACATAGGGATTAAGGGTGAGTAGGAGAAATTATGAAGATAGGATTAGATTTTGTGATGCTATAATAATAATTGAAGAGTTCTGTTATTGTTTACATAAAAGATTAACGTGAGTCTTTTTTGTAGCAAGAATGACAATTTATCTAATACTCAAGACCTAAAAATATTTCCTCATATGTAAGTGACTTGATAATTTTATTTTAGATTATGATTATGGAATAAAAAAATTTGATTCACTTATTTACTTATTAAGTAAATAAAAATAGAAAAAAAATAATTTTTTTGGTATTGGACTCGAGAGTGCTAGTCTAGGGATTTTCAATAAAGATAATGAAGATGAATATAATTGAATTTATAAATTGGTAATGAAATTATATTACAATTTATCATTGATAAGTGTTTCGTACATATATATATTGTTCTATTTTTTCTTTTATTTTTTTGTAAAAAACTTTTAGTTTTTCATTTTTTATATATTTAATAAACCTCAACCAGTTGAAATGCAGGAATGCTGAGAATAAAAAATTTTAGGATCCTATCCGATCAGCATCTCAGAGCACACCACCACTATCATAATCTTCTATGGATCCTAGTGATTCTTTTATACCTAAGACTGCTAGCAAGCTAGATTTTTTCCAAAGTCATCATTGGTAGCCCACTGCCTAATTCACCTCTGATGATGGAGAAATTCATCACCCATCCATCTAAGGGATATTGAAAAGTTAACATTGCTAGTATGTATGTCATTTTTCAAAAAAAATATTGTATTATTTTTTAATGAATTTGTCAAAAAGATAAGCGCAACCATAGAAGGGAAACAAATATGAATGTATCATTTATTTGGGACCTAAATGACTTCAAGACTATCATTATATTTGATGAGTTCAGGGTGCCTACCTGCGACACTACCAGAATCTATGGGTATATTTTTGGGAAGCGTGCTTGTGAGATTTCCCATTAATTATAATGATTGGAGGCATTTTTCTACAACAAGAAAAAATGAGGTCTTTGATACTCATGTAAAGGTAATATTAATTTAATATTCCTTAAAAACTAATTTAAAAGACATGAGTAAAATTTTGTAATATATTTATAATGTGTTATGATTTTTATTTATAGATGTTTTTTTTCATTTTGATGTCCCTGAATTTATTTCATGCCCATGGACATTGAAAAATTTGGTCAAGAAAAGGAGAGATTTTAAATGGATATTATGATATGAGTTTAATGAAACTTATTTGAGGTCAAGAATAATGTATGTGAAAGATTCTAAAGGGTATTTCTCATGAGAAATGGAATCTATTTGTCAATATCAATAGAGATACCTCTCATATGGTAATTGCATATTTTATAGTATCTTAACTACATAAACAAAATAAAATTATAATTTTTATTAATTTTTCTATTTTTTGTAGGAATTAACTAATTTTTTTTCTTGAATTGTGAGTAGAGAGTCATTCCTCACATTGCAGGGTATCAATGGTTTTTTTAAAAAAGAACTATTTTTGTTTATATTTTATTCATTATTATTTATATCATTTTATTATAAATCAAGGTTTTTTCTAACTTGTTTAAAATATTTTATAAAGGGTAATGAATTAGGTCACTCTATTTGCTTAAAATAGATGTGGTTTAAAGTGCATAGGAAACCCGATGCTAGTTTTGTAAATTACCACACTAAAGACATTGGAGTAAGTACTTTTCATTACCATTTCATACTATTTAATTACCATAAAATATAATAATGAAAAATATATTATGAAAAACCAACAATCCTTAAACCCAATTAAATAAGGCCAACTACATGGATCAAAAAATGACAATTTGGCAGCTTTTGATACATCTTGTTGTCCCCAATTAATTGGGTTTAAGGATTGTTTTTTATAATATAATTTTTATATTATGTTTTTATAGTTTTTAAATAACAATAAATACTAATAAAAAATTTATATAATATTATGAAGTTAAGATATTTTAAAAAATCATTATTAATACTTTTGTATTAAGAGGTTAAATTCAAGAAGTACGGGATGTGAACCCTTAACGATCAGCATTAGTTTCCCAGAATGATGTAATTGGAATAGTTTTAGGTAGGAAGCATCACTGATAGGTACGTGGGATGGGTTATGACCTACTCTATCAGTTTTATTTGGTAGGATGGAATCATTCATTACTTCTACACCTGGTGGGGGTTCAAGTAGTGCTATTTATTGGGAATCATAAAGAGAAATGGAAATATTGAAAGAAAAAGTGCAAGAACAAGAACGTTATAGGAAAATACAGGACTAGTGGCGGTTGAAAATGGAAAATGCTTTAGTTTTTGTATTTCAGCAGATGACTAGCATGATCCCTAATGAAATTTCAAACCTTATAGCTCATCCTATCGAGGTAAATTATAAATTCCATAGACCATTCACAAATTTTAGAAGAACACATACAACATCCAAAATCTATTTAGTTATAATTTATGATAACCGTCACTAAAAATATTTATTTTATCTATTTTTTTACGGTTCTTGATAACCACCGCTAAATAATTTAGCAATGGTTATATTAACTTCTCCCTTGTTATTTTTATTATTTTTTGTAAAAAACACTATTTCCAACTGAATAAAAACCCACCATTGAATACCAAAAAAACAACACATATAAAAACTATCACTCAACTATAAAAATCATCACTAAATAATTGTTAACCATGAAATACATGACATTATAATAATTAAAATTCTCTTTATTCAATCAAATTTGATCACTGAAAGATATAAAATAACCAATCTACATTTTAATTATTAATTATACTAATGTTAGAAATAGTGCTAAATCATTAATTTTATAAATAATATATTAATTACACAATTATAATTTTTTAAAAAATATTTAATGATATAAAAAGTTATCATATGACAAAAACCACATATTGATTTGTGAAATGTAGGAATCAACACCACATCAATCCGAGTTATGGTTTTTCGATGATGCCTGTAGATACATTTTTAGTGTTTTAAAACAAAAAAATGCATGTTTAATGATCAAAACAATAACAAAAAATCTTGTATTAATGTGAAATAATGGAAAAAACCATTTAATTATCTGTGAAATATACAAGAAAACAACATGCCCATTCAACATGCGGTGTGCTCTGAATGACTCAATAAGAAATTTTAAAAGATATCAAAGTTTTAGAAACATGCTCCAGGGGATCAAAAACAAGAAAACAATGTCATATTGACCTGAAATCATAGGAAAATGATGGTAAATTTAATTGTGAAATATAGGAACTGAAGAAACGTTATTCCAAATTGCGTTTTTCCCATTATCCACATAAACATGTTTTTAGTGTTTTAAAACAGTAAAATGTTCATGAAATGGTCAAAACCATATAAAAAACTCATATTGATGTAAAATCATGGGAAAAACACTGATGAGTTGTTTTTGACATGTAATCATAGACAAATGTCAATATGATGTGTGATGTGGTTATAATTAATCGATATACACTTGTGAAAGGTATAAAAGCCTTTAAAAACATGTGTCTGGGGTTAAAAACCAAGAAAAAAATGTTGGATTTCCCTAAAATCATGGATCAAAGACTGTTTATTTAATTTTTAAATGTAGAAACTTACGGAATTCCATTTAGAATTACAGTTTTCACGTTATGGCCGTAAACGCATTTCTAGTGTTTTAAAATAGTAAAACAAGAGTGGAACAATCAAAACCATATAAAATGACCTCATATTGATTTAAAATTATAGACTAACCACCACTGAGTTGTTTTTTATTTTTGCACATAGACAACATGTCAATATGACATGTGGTGTGGTTGAAATTACTCGATATAAACTTCTATGAGGTATAAAAGCCTTTAAAAACAAGTGTCGAGGGGGGGGGGGTTAAAACAAGGAAAATAGTGTTATATTTCCCTGAAATAATGTGACAATGACCATATATTTAATTTTTAAATATAGGAACTGATGGAACATCATTATAAATTACAGTTTTCCCGTTATGATCGTAAATACGTTTTTAGTGTTTTAAAAAACTAAAACGTGTGTGAAATTGTAAAAACCATAGAAAACGATCCCAAATTGATATGAAATCATTGGAAAACCACCACCAATTTTTTTTCAACATGTACACATATAAAACATGTTAATCCTACAATCCATGCGGTTGGAATTACTCAGTATACAGTTTTGAAAGGTACAAAAGCATTTAAAAACAAGTGTCGGGGGGTCAAAATCAGGAAAAAAACATCAAATTTCCCTAAAAGAACATGATAAATACCATATATTTAATTTTAAAATTTGGGAACTAACAAAATATTATTCTAACTTATATTTTTCCCGTTATGGCCGTAAATATATTTTTAGTGTTTTAAAACACTAAAACGTGCATGGAACGATCAAAACCATAGAAAATGACCTCAAATTGTTGTGAAATCATGGGAAAACCACAATTGAGTTGTTTTTTACATGAATGTGTAGAAAAAACATTAATATGACATTTGGTGTGGTCAAAATTACTCGATATAGACTTTTAAAAGGTACAAAATCCTTTAAAAACAAGTGTTAGGGGATAAAATCTAGGAAAACGATGTCAGATTTCCCTAAAATGATGAGACAATGACCGTACATTTTATTTTGAAATATAGGAATCAAATACATGTCATTACGAATTAAGGTTTTCCCATTATGGTTGTAAACACATTTTTAGTGATTTAAAACACTAAAACATGTTTGGAACAATCAAAACCATAGAAAATGACCTCATATTGATATGAAATCATGGAAAAAACACCACTGAGTTGTTTTTGATGTGAAATAATATAAAATACATTAAATTGACATGCGATGTTGTTGAAATTACTCATTATATACTTCTAAATGGTACAAAATCCATTAAAAACAAGTTTCTAGGGGTCAAAACTATGAAAACAATATCGGATTGCCCTGAAATCATGGGAAAACAACTGTATATTTAATTGTGAAATGTAGGAATCAAAAACATGTCATTCTAAATTACAGTTTTCCCCTTATAGATGTAAACATTTTTTAGTGTTTTAATATACTAAAACGTGTGTGGAAGGGTCAAAACCATATAAAATGACCTCAGATTGATGTGAAATCACAGAAAACCACCGTTGAGTGATTTTTGACATGTACGCACAGAAAACACGTTAATCTGACACATGGTGTGGTTGTAATTACTCCATATACACTTCTTAAAGGTATAAAAGTTTTTAAAAACATGGGCTAGGGGGTCAAAACCAAGAAAATGATATTAGATTTTCATAAAATCATGGGAAAACAATCATATATTTAATTTTGAAATGTTTCAATCGATGAAATGTCATTCCGAATTACGGTTTGCCTATTATGGCCATAAACAGGTTTTTAGTGTTTTAAAACACTAAAACATGCATGGAATAGTCAAAACCATATAAAACAACCTCATATTGTTAAGAAATCATGGGAAAACCACCATTGAGTTGTTTTTGACATGCACCTATAGACAACAAATCAATTCGATGTGCGGCGTGGTCGAAATTACTTGATATACACTTCTAAAAGGTACAAAAGCCTTTAAAAACAAGTGTCATGGGTCAAAACCAGTAAAATGATGTTAGATTGCCCTAAAATCATGGGACAATTACCGTACATTTAATTATGAAATTTAGAAACCAATGAAACATCATTCTGAATTACAGTTTTCCCATTATGTCCCTAAATGCATTTTTAGTGTTTTAAAACAAAAAAACATGTGTGGAACAGTCAAAACCATAGAAAAAGGCCACAAATTGATGCGAAATCACGGGAAAACCACTTCTAAGTTGTTTTTGAAATATATGACATGATATGATATCAAAATGTTGAATATTTGTTTATTAAGTAAATTTCAAGCACACCACATGTCACTTTAAAAGTAAATTAGAATATTTACTCATCCCCTTTTTAGTTTAAACTATTGAATCTTATACTAAATAGATATGTTTATATTTTCATACAATTTTTCATTATATATTATTTTTTTATATTAAAATGTATTCTATTTGATTAATAAAATAATAATTTTTATATGCAGCATTCTGAATATATTATGTGTCTTTTCTCTTTCACATTTATTTTCTTAAATATTCTAGTTTTCATTATAGGTGATAGATATAGACAGTAGGCATGAGGTTGATCTTTCCAATCCACGATATTACTCATAAGGCAATCATAATGGTTTTTAGTTTCCATATTATGTTAAAATTTTATCAATTGTTCTACTATAATTTTGATTTATTATGTGTAGTTTTAATTTTTATTTTCTTTTTTGTTAAAGTTGGTGAGATGACGTGGTCAGTTTTAATTGATGACATGATGCGGAGGCAGACATATGTAGTGGAGATCCTGACATGGATGTATATTGGGCATGAGTTTTTGTTGGACATATTGTATATATATATTGATATATGTATGGGTTGGATTAGATTGAGGTTATGATGACTAGATATTTTTATGACTCTGGATGTTTTATATATGTATGATGGGTTTATAATATATCTATGTTTTAGTTTATTATATGTCAGTTTTTTAAATTTATAGTTTTTATTAACTTAAAAAAAATAAATCTGATTTTGTGGCAGTTTTAAGTAACCACTGCTAAATACATTTTATAAAAAAATGTTTAGGGGCAGTTATGTTTAACCACTATGAATATGTTCCATGGTGGTTTATTTTACTTTACTTATATTCCCCCTATATATATTTTTTTAAAAAACCACCTCTAAATAAACAAGTAACCACCACTAAATTCTCAAAAAAAATGAAACTTAACAAAATAAATTCTAAATTATAAAAATTGCCTCTAAATGACTAGTGACCATGAAATATGTGATGGTTTTACTAAACACTACTACATTATTTGGTGGAGGTTTAAACTGCCGCTAGTTTTCAAAAAAACTGCTACTACTAACACTTTTTTTGTATAGATTTTTCTATAAATTTATTGATTTTCCATGTCTTCTTCAAACTTTTCCTCTCTTTGTAACTTGAATCAATCAAAGTAATATTTAAAATAAAACCAATCTTATTTCTCTTTTAAATCTGGTATATTTTCCTTCCATGTATATATTTTTAAAAATTACTTTACAAAATTCCTTTTATTTTTTAAAATAATTTCTCAAGGACATTTTATATTTTATTTTTATTAATATAAATTCTGGAAGTATTTTTTATAATTTTTTAAAAATGGCTATTTTTTGTCTTTGTTTACAAAATTTCAAAAGAAATGTTTCTCTTTGACATATATGAAATTAATGGATTTTCCCACTACAGTAACCATTTTACAATATTTAGTTTCTTCTATAACATTTAAATGGTTTTAAAAAGAAAAATATTTCCTGAAAACTTATTTTAAATGTTTCAATTTCATTTTCTTTTATTTAGTAAAAGTCATGATTTTACTATAAAATCTTATTTTCTAATGGAATGATCATCATTAATCATCTCTTGGTTAATTTTGTGGTTATTATCTTCCTATTAAAACATTCACTTTATTATAATCAATGGACAATACATTTATCCTAAATATCTATATTTTATATACCATGGATATGATTATTTACTAAACCATATATCAATTCTACATACAGTCTTTTACTTTGAAAATTTTTGGGCTGACTGGGGAAATATTGATATTCTTTATTCCTTAATATATATATAGATATATATATTTTTGGATAAGGAATATTATTCATGAATTAAATTATAATTCAATATATGAGGAATTATTTAGAAATGCAGTGATGGGAAAGGATTAGAATTATATTGCCCCCCAACACATTAACATGTATAATGAGACAAACTAGTTGATTAGCCTTATTAAATGGGTTTTTTGGTGAATAACGACCAATAGTTTAAACAATATTGTTACAAGGACTTAATGGTAAAGATATCATGATATTTGAGATCATGAAATTCAATATTATACATTTACTTAATTGAGTATTCAATTATTATTATCCATGAGATTAATGCATTGATATTATCCACAGATGCATTTCATTCTTAAGATATTGTTTAAATGGAAGGTTTTTTTAGTTGTTTACCTTTCCATATTGAATATGACTTATTTACTCATAAAAACCTCAATTTACTTAACCCTTACTAAGAATTAGAGCTCAACTATATTTTTTTCCTTTCCCCAAGATATGAAGAATACATATTTAAAGGGTTTCAAGGATGACATACATTTTCTTTTATTATGTTTTATATATGATTTATAATGTAAAAATAGGAATCATATATGTAACTAGTTATTCAAGAATAAAAAACTATTAGGTCCTTTGGGATGTGGTCTCGCCCAAATTTACCCTACAGGTATGCGGTCGTTGTAGTACATGTAGGGGTCGAATCCACAGGGACCGAAGAAGGAACCTAAAGACACTCTGATCTTGGAAGGATTTGGCTATGAAGTGGCCAACTATTCAGATTGAATTGATTTGAATAACTACTGATTTAATTTAAATAAAATAAATTAAAACATTCAATTACTTAGTCTAAAACAATTAATGGAGATGATTTGATCCTAAGTTGTTACTAGGGTTAGATTGGATGCATTTATTTTCTTATGACATTCATTTCACTAATTCAAGATGTATCCATGAAATGGTATAATTTCTCAACATCATTCACCAATTTAATCCCTACAAAATTCCAAGGCTAATAACCAATGCACTTGTAGGATCAATTTAATGATCACTCCAAGGAATTGGATCGTACTAGCACTCGAAATGTGTCATTGTTAAAGTTGGCAAAGATGAAGAATAAAATAAATCATCAAATGGAAATCTTAAAATAATGAAATTATTACAGAATTTAGGATCATAAAATAACATCAAATCTTCCCCATGCAACTCCCTAGGACCAACCCATAAGGGTTTATCCCTCCATTTATGTTATTCAATAAATGGAAGCGGGAAGTCGACTTAAAGAAGCGGGATTGGAGAAGAAAAATAAAACAATGAAACGATCACTCCACCGTTGTGTGAACAAAATCACAAGGTTTGGTGTGAATAAATTCACACCTTGAGGCAACGGTTTCAAGGTGAAAAGAAGAAGAAAAGAAAAAGAGGAAATGAAGAACTTTTATTGAAGACTAAGGTGATTCGAACAACTTACATGAGAAGGAAGAACATTACAAAGGCAAATTGGCATAATAACATTACAATGAAAAGAAAGCACCAAGATCCCTAAATATATCACCAATAATGCCTTAAATAGGAAAAAATGAATCCTTGGCCGAGCCCCCAACATCCCATGTGCCTTTAATTAATTATGTTGGGGAAAGGTGGGTGGAACATTAATGATGAGAGACTTTTCCACTTCTTGCCCCGAAGTTGCATCCAGCTTGCATCCATCGGAAAGACGCGCCTAAAGGACCTTTTAGAAGGCCTAATTTGAGTGGGCCCTAGAAGACTTAAATGAATCCCCTGATGTATCCTAACATCATGTAAAATTTCAGCCCTAAAAACTTTTTTTTTGGGGAGATATTATTGAAATGGTGATCTGTTTTTCTGGGTCGCAGACTCTGGCCCAAAATTAAATCTTCAACTTGGGCCGCCTTAATAACCACCATTTAGGACGAATTAGCACTGGCTCCAGAATAATTATTTGTTCCCCTATATGTATTCTAGTCTTATATAAATTTTGGGCTTCATTGGGCCTGTATTATGTGCCCCATAGTTCGATCAGTGGGATGATATCCAATCTGACTTCTCCAGAATTGTTTCCTTTAATCGCCAAATATATCCATCATCCTTTATTAATAATCCATTGATCCCTGAATAAAAAATGTTCATAATTAAGTTCATATCCATTTACAAAAATATCAAATTAAAATATGGATAGTTACATTCTTTAAAATCAGATGAAACATTGGGCCTAAATTGGTGCATATTAGGCATGAAGTGCACAAATGATGAGAATGGGTGTTCAAAATGTAAAATGCACTAAAATGGTATTTATGAATAGCAAGGCACATGAAAAATACATATATTAGCAATGAATATTAGCCTCTTATAGTGGATAATCACACCCCCCAACTTGAGTTTTTCTAGTCCCGAGCAAAATATATCTCACAAATATGAAATTCGAATGACCTTTTCCAAAAACATTTTAATACAAATTTCTCACCCAAAGATCACATACCAAACAATTATGAAACCCATAAAAATCATTTAAAACAAGCTATTTCCATAAGTATATCTCAATCCCAAGCCCATTACTTTGTTCAAATTCATTGCCATATTTCATCCAAATTCAATTAAGCATGATGAAGTGTTGTGTGTCACAATAGACATGGGGGTTCATTTTCATTCGAGGGAGAAAAGATGGAAGCGCTAGGAGCAATCAAATTTTAATAATAAGATGAGTACTCATTTTTTATTTTCTTTTTTTTGTTTTTTTTTGCAATTTTTCCATGGTAATTGAAATTGAACTCAATCGAGTCAACCCATGTAGCAAGACTTTGCCGATGACTCCCAGGCTCGAAGACCTTAGGGAACCAAGTGAAGATCACATACTCGGGCATCATCTCGAGTTAAATCAATCAAAAACAAATTAAAATTACCACAAATAGAGATAAAATGTCTAACTATGGGCCAGAAAACTATGGAGTCGCGATCCCCAAGTGCCGAAAGCCACACATTAGGTCAATTCATTGCTCTACGCGCATTTTTTTTTGAATACTCATGTTAAAATTAAAATGATCGCCAATCCTATGCTATTTATTATGGGTCCCCAAGAACTCAAACTAAGACCCCACAATCTAGAGAACGTGCATTGTGTTTTTTTTATTAAATGGATGAAAATATAACAGTGAAAAATCACATCGGACAACCGCACTTTCCAATAACTATGCCATGAACATAAACTTGCATTAAAATCAGAATCAAGGCATGCAAAATTATTTGATATCCAATTTCAGAGTTTGGAATGTGTGTTATCATGTTCAAGGTTAATGACATTTTTTCTTCCACAGATTTTCATCTCCCCCCCCCAACTTAGAATAACACTGTCCCCAGTGTTTAAAGAATTGAAACATAGAAGGGGAAGGATAGAAGTTCAACGAAGACATTGAAAATTAAAATTATGGAATGAAGTCACCTAGTGGTTGATGTTGAAAATGCATTCCCATGTCTCCCTTCAGTTCTGGTTTGTCTCCCAATGGCTTTGACGGTTGTGACCAGCTTTTACCAATGACCTATGACATGCCTTTAATTTTTTTTAATATATATATATATTTTTTTGTATTTTTTTTAACCTAAAAAAAGTAAAAATAACATAAACTGATGATACATTGTCTTCTCTTAAATTTCAGGGTAAGGTATTACTCAGGGATCACACCACGTGACACGGATGAATACGGTGCTCCCCTTTCATACCCATCCTTACTCATAAAAGAAGAACAGGTCAACAATCTATTTTTTTTAAATACCTACAAAAAAAAATAAAAATAAAATAAAATAAAATAAACTGATGATACATTGTCTTCTTTATATTTTCTGGGTAAGGTATTACTCAGGGATCACACCGCGTGACACGGATGAATACAGTGCTCCCCTTTCATACCCATCCTTACTAATAAAAGAAGATCAGGTCAACAATCTATATTTTTTTTTAAATAACAAAATGCAGAAGAAGGAAAAAAACGATTTACAAAGATTAGAAAGATGAAGACCACGGGTTGCCTCCCGTGCAGCGCTTTTGTTTAACGTCTTTAGCTCGACTTTAACCCCCAACTTATCCAATTCCAACTTTCAAAATTTTAATGAACTCATCTTTCTCTACTTCAACTTGATTAAGAATGAGTCTCCATTGTGGTTGTTAAGAAGGTTTTGAATTTGATTCATGAACAATCCTATTTTCTAAAATCAATGTGAAAATCCAAGGAGTATCAGAAATGGTTGATCTTTTTTCTTCTATAGTATTTCTTAATAAATCAAAGATCAACCCCCCTTTTTGGGTTTCATGAGATGAATGAATGAAACCCCCAAGCTCTTGATTAAGACAAATGATAGGGTACTCGAGTGGGGAAGGAAGGACAATGATTTTGAGCTCGGGTTGGTTGAAATTTTCTAAAGAATATTGGCAATTTGAATGAAAATTAGTTTCTTCTCCAAAGACATTAGAATGAATTGGTTCCTTGTAAAAATATGATTCATCCCCAAAAGTATCCATTTGAATTCTAGGAGTAGTAATGGGCTCAATGTTTTGGATTTCTCCTAATTTTTCAGTGATCTGTGGCCCTAAAAATTCACTAATGGAGCCACGTTCAGGAAGCTCAATCCATGATGTCAAGTTATTATCTTTTGAATTCAAAAAATCAATTTCCTCCTGATTTAAAGACCCTTCAACAATTTCTTGATTCACTTCCCCTACCCTAATTCCAAAGGTTGGTTCTTCAATAAGTTCATGAGAGTTTTTTGGGAAACTAGACACTCCACATAAGGTTTCAGAAGGTACAATTGGTGTATGGATGAGTTCCTCACAAGTATTATTGCATTGTAGTTCTAATCTCAATGATGATACCTCAGAACTCATTATCTCCATTTGATTACACAATTGTTCGAAGAGTTTTTGAGGATTAGGCTGGATAGGAGTTTGTAAATCATGAACTTCATTAAGTTTCATCTCTTCAATCATCCTCGAGAGGGCTGGAAATTCATCCTTTAAACAATCATCATCCCATTGATTGTACATCTCATTGGGTGTGTGGTAATTATTCAAGGGTTGATCAAAGAAATTTTCTAATTTATGGGATTCCCAATATTCATTTTCCATTTCATTCCAGCATGAGTTTATGACATGATAATTTGGAAGATACTCCATTGGAGAAGATGGAAAGTTGGATTCTAGATTCTCAGGACACACACAAATAGAAAGGGGTAAAGATAAGAGAGAAGGGGATGAGAATAGAGAATGTGGGGTGAGAAAAGAAGATGTGTTTCTAAAGTAACTTACTTGGGTCCCCGGAAACGGCACAAAAATTTGGTCTCGCCCAAATTTACCCTACAGGTATGCGGTCGTTGTAGTACATGTAGGGGTCGAATCCACAGGGACCGAAGAAGGAACCTAAAGACACTCTGATCTTGGAAGGATTTGGCTATGAAGTGGCCAACTATTCAGATTGAATTGATTTGAATAACTACTGATTTAATTTAAATAAAATAAATTAAAACATTCAATTACTTAGTCTAAAACAATTAATGGAGATGAGTTGATCCTAAGTTGTTACTAGGGTTAGATTGGATGCATTTATTTTCTTATGACATTCATTTCACTAATTCAAGATGTATCCATGAAATGGTATAATTTCTCAACATCATTCACCAATTTAATCCCTACAAAATTCCAAGGCTAATAACCAATGCACTTTTAGGATCAATTTAATGATCACTCCAAGGAATTGGATCACACTAGCACTCGAAATGTGTCATTGTTAAAGTTGGCAAAGATGAAGAAGAAAATAAATCATCAAATGGAAATTTTAAAATAATGAAATTATTACAGAATTTAGGATCATAAAATAACATCCAATCTTCCCCATGCAACTCCCTAGGACCAACCCATAAGGGTTTAGCCCTCCATTTATGCTATTCAATAAATGGAAGCGGGAAGTCGACTTAAAGAAGCGGGATGGGAGAAGAAAAATAAAACAATGAAACGATCACTCCACCGTTGTGTGAACAAAATCACAAGGTTTGGTGTGAATAAATTTACACCTTGAGGCAACGGTTTCAAGGTGAAAAGAAGAAGAAAAGAAAAAGAGGAAATGAAGAACTTTTATTGAAGACTAAGGTGATTCGAACAACTTACATGAGAAGGAAGAACATTACAAAGGCAAATTGGCATAATAACATTACAATGAAAAGAAAGCACCAAGATCCCTAAATCTATCACCACTACTACCTTAAATAGGAAAAAATGAAGCCTTGGCCGAGCCCCCAACATCACATGTGCCTTTAATTAATTATGTTGGGGAAAGGTGGGTGGAACATTAATGATGAGAGACTTTTCCACTTCTTGCCCCGAAGTTGCAGCCAGCTTGCATCCACCGGAAAGAAGTGCCTAAAGGACCTTTTAGAAGGCCGAATTTGAGTGGGCCCTAGAAGACGTAAATGAATCCCCGGATGTCTCCTAACATAATGTAAAATTTAAGTCCGAAAAACTTTGTGGTTCTGGAGATATGATTGAAATGGTGATCTGTTTTTCTGGGCCGCAGACTCTGGCCCAAAATTAAATTTTCAACTTGGGACGCCTTAATCACCACCATTTAGGACGAATTAGAACTGGATCCAGAAGAATTATTTGTTCCCCTATATGTCTTCTAATCTTATATAAATTTTGGGCTTTATTGGGCCTGTATTATGGGCCCCATAGTCCGATCCGTGGGATGATATCCAATCTGCCTTCTCCAGAATTATTTCCTTTAATAGCCAAATATATCCATCATCCTTTATTAATAATCCATTGATCCATGAATAAAAAATGTTCATAATTAAGTTAATATCCATTTCCAAAAATATCAAATTAAAATATGGATAGTTACATTCTTTAAAATCAGATGAAACATTGGGCCTAAATTGGTGCACATTAGGCATGAAGTGCACAAATGATGAGAATGGGTGTTCAAAATGTAAAATGCACTAAAATAGTATTTATGAATAGCAAGGCACATGAAAACTACATATATTATCAATGAATATTAGCCTATTACAGTGGATAATCAGGATGTAATCACATTGTATCTAGTTTCAATATGATAAAGTACCAACACTAGTATAAATATATCTTTTAACATCAGTTTTTTAATATTAACATCTATTTTCTATCCGACATAAATTTATTTGACAATGTAAGTGATATTTTTGGAGTTAATTTATTTATCCAATGTTTAAACATGTATTTTTATGGATTTTGAAATTGGTTATTCAGATAACCAACATCAAAAAGTAAAAAATAAATAATCTATTGATGTCGGGTTTCTTAGATAACTGACATTGAATGTACTTTCCACATTAGTTATTTTGATAACTAACGTGGAAAGTGTAATAGTTTTTAGGGATTTTGACATCTATTATTGTCATAATTGATTTCAAAGGTGAATAATTAAACATTATACATAGGATTTTATGGATAAAAAACAAGAAATGTGGATTTTTTTTAAAATATTGATTCTGTCTACTTAGAAAAAAACATGGAAATGTGAACTTAAAATTGTAGAAACCAAAGAGTAAAAAAAACTCAAAGATGTGAATTAATTTTATTTCTTGGACTAGTTTACTTTTAATTGATATGTTTTTTTAAATTTCTCTTCTTTTATAGAATAATTTGTGTGTCATCCACAACAACAGTTGGTAACAAATTTCAAACTTTAGCTAGTAAATATTATTTAGGAGATTTATCTTCTTAACTCATTTGGAAGAAGTCTACTTTTTCATAAAAAAATAAATAATCAAAATGGTAATCAAAGAATAAAACTAATAATAAATAATATAAATGATGGAAATAAATAAGATATTTAAATCATAAAATTAAGGATTAATGAGACTTTTATATGAATTAAAGAGGAATATATTTAATATATTGAAAGAGATAGCATAAGAAGTTATATAATGGATGTGAAAAATGTTCATTGGTGATGTAATAAAATTTGGTGGGATTATTAAAATTGAAACCACATTTTAAAAATGTCCAAATATTTATTTCACATTTTTAAAATTTTACTTTTAATATTAGGTATATATATAACCAAATTTAAAAGCCTTCTAACATTATGGTTTAATGTTGATTTTATTTAAAAAAGATGATAAAAAATGTTTTAACATCTATTTTAAGAAAACTAACTAAAAACCCATTCCTCATGGGTTTCCACATCATTTAATTTATAAACTAACATGAAAACCTCACATTTAAGGGTTCTCATATTGGTTTTATATAAAATCGATGTGAAAAGATTTTTTAATGTTGTTTTTAATAAAATTGATTCTAAAACCCCAATGGAAAAGCTATTTTTCTACCAGTGACACCAGATTTGGGTTGCTGGAGTTTGGGTTATTATAGTATGTATCAAAGCAAGTTTAGCACAAATCTTGGGAACTATATTTTAAATGAATGCAACTAACATGAGAATTATTATAATCTTTTATAGTATTTGTTAACTTTTACGAATATGTGGTTTTTTATTTTATTGATTAATATTCATGATAATTATGAGATAACTTAGTATGTGGCCATATTTATTAATAGTTCCTAAGAAAAGAAAAGGAATGAACACCTGTAGTCAATTTAGAGACTTCCCTACTGATTAATCCAATACAACCGGTGTCAGAGATGAGTATATCATCCCCATATTAGGGCAGGTAACCTTGTTTATGAATAATAACCTTGCATATATGGAGAAACATTATGTTCCATGGTATATTGGATCTTTTAATGTGATATAAGCCTATATGTTTCAGTGGAAATACTAATCAATTGGAAGTTTTGAAATAGATTTAGTCTATTGAAAAGTTATTTTTGGCCTTAAGATGCAGTAAAAGGGAAAATGTTATACTGGATATGTATTATGTTATAGAAGATGCTATTCAATAATGGTTGTTGATCTATAATACTAGAGAGGAAGAGAAAATAAAAAATATTGAATGTATAGGTTTTAAAGTAATATTTTCTGAAAAAATATTTCCCTCGTGAGAGATGAACTAAAATTAAGAGAATGTTCCTCAACTTAAAGAAAAAGGAACATGAATGTGTTTCAGAGAATGAGGGTTGTAAGATCCTATCTTTTTCTAGGTACATATCTCTTTTATTTTTTTGTTAAACATTTTTCATGAGATTTTTTCATCATCTTTAAACCTTGGTGGTCATGTTTCATCACCTATACTTTTCATTTAGATAAACATAGTATTCAATTGCGAGGAAACCTGGGAAGACCAAAGAGGATCTACATAGAGAGCCTTTTTCAGGGAAAATGAAATTAAAAATGTATTTTTGTTTGAATTAATGGAGTCTATGATTAGATTAATCAAGTTTTAACACATTTTATTGGTAAGTAGATAATATTTAAAAGAGTTTTGGGTTGTTTAATAAGGAAATTTACTAAAAAATAATATGCATAACATTTACACATCGTGTAAATGGATTACACGTCATGCATTTTTTGGGTTTTTTAATAAATCCATCTAAGGTGATGGGTTTTTTATCATATCCCATTAGAAGGATTTACATGATAGGTAACCAAATTACACACCATATAATCCCATGACTTGTTGTTTTAAATTATGCTCTACGGATGAATTTTATTTCATATTACCTATAACTCTCTCCTCTTGATACTAGGGTATCTTCCATGAAATTTTAGAGTTCCAACCTCCCTTATGGATGTCTTGTTTGTGTAATAGATCCCTTTTAAGTCTTTTTGGTTATTTTTTCCCCTTATATCCCTTTTTTCTTCAACTGTTGTGGTGTAATACCTTGAAAATTTTCATTGTTGGTTTTGATCTTGGTTAGTTTTGAACTAGGATACTCTTGGAAATCATATTTTCCTTGTTACTTGTGGGTGTTTGTCATTGGAAGCATTGCGTTCATTGCCAGTTAAAGGCAGGGGGTCTAAATCTTAACCCTATGGTATGATAACTACCATGTATATTCAATATTGTTATTATCATAACATAACATGCATCTGAATAAATTAAATGATGAATTTAATTATTCCTTGGAGTCTATTGGTTCAAATTGGGATTTGACCTGGATTATGGCTACTTGTTGGGTGAGATAACCTTGAATATAATTGAATTGGATAGTGGATTAGAGTGTGTTTAGAATGACACAATACAATAAGTTATTTCTTGATATATAATCCCTAAGTTATATCTTAATACATATTTATTTGACTTTTGATCAATTGTGATATAAATTAAAAGGGTAAATGAAAGGAAAATGGTCATTCTCATTGTCACGACCCATCCCAGTGGGGCCCGTGCCATGACTCCCCAAGCCCGCCTCTAATAGGCAGGGGTTACTGACTAGCACCGAGTAGGAATATTACTAACATGGGAGGTACTACCTATGTACCTGTATAAACACACCCATCTCCAAGCCTAGAAATTGCTGAAATGTAAAAACCACTAAGTAAAAAATGCATGCATACCACTATATCCCAACCAACATAGTACTAAAGGAAGGTAAAGTAAAGTAAAACTGAGATAAATTCAATACAACCAAAATAATTTGGTATCCAAAAGTCCAAATTGTAAGTAAAGGTATTGGGACTGATATTTGTAGCCATAGGAACACACCTCAACCTACCTGACCTTACAAAGCACCTCCTAGTCCTGGTCCGCCTAGGACTCCATCAAAAGGTCACTCGTCTGCACAAGACATGACAAATGCAGAAAAATCCCGTACAAGGGTGAGTATAACAATACTCAGTAAGACACACTAAAACCACAAAGAAATATAAAAAAAGAACATAAAATAATCTCTACACAAGTATATGTCTACATCACATATAATAATATCCAGATATACTCAAACCAAGACACACAGTCTAGAGGTAATTCATGACTAATGCATACCCACACAAGGGATCCAACTTGAATATTCTATGAAGAAATCATCTGAGAGAACACACTTCTGAGTTCAATAGCACTGGTGACATCCATCTAAGAATCATTGTTCATCGAGAACCATCATGAGAGAGATATGAATAGAAATACGATCCATAGATGAAGATCACAACTAGGGACATGGGGTGATACCAAAAACTCAATCTGGATTAACCCACTTAGTAGAGTATCGACGCCCTGTAAAGTTGGTCATGTCAATACCGAAGACTCTACCTAGGGCATGAAGAATAAATAGAGGATCCCACACCAGGCCTCTTGGGAGATTCTGAAACTCTATCCAGAAAGTTCCGCTGAAGGGATCATAGTCCTATGATTAAGAAATGATTCATACCTACCTTCAGAGGAATGATAAAGGGAACAAACCCTAATAAAACTTGTACAATATATGGAGGATAATAGAATCAATCCATGTAGAAAGGGGTACATGACGTGTGGTAGGGTCACATGAAATATCCCTTGAACCTGGATACCACCTGTGTACAATGACCCATATCTTTAGAACATGTCATGTAGAAGAGGAAGTACACAGTGTGTAGAAGGATTCACACACCATGTCCCTTTATCCAGGGTCTACCCGTGTACTCTAGCCATGTTCCAGTATAGGGAGTCAATCTGTGTAACCATTCCCTTATACCAGTACACAGGGTAGCCCATGTATCTAGTTCAGGCCATGCTGTGTGGTGTAGTAGACGCTATGTAGGAAACCCATGTACTCCACCTCGTGTCTGTGTATCTCCTGAGATACACATCGAGTCTCTACGAAGGGCCTAAATTCCATGTGATAGGGGCCACACACTGTGTGACATTTAACCATCTCCCAAAACCCTAGCTGCCACTTAGTGGGGGCCACATGCCATGTAATCCTGAATTACACACCGTGTTCATTAGGATTTTCCAAAACATTTGGTTATTCCTCTACTCACCTTGAACGATATCTTGGGTTCTTCTAGAATGGTCAATTCACCTTGAAAATATAGATCTAGTCTTGTTTCACCACCCTAACATCGAATCAAGGTTTTTGGGCCTTCGATCAGCTTAGAAAACCATTTCGATCCATTCTGACAAAAACCACTCCAAGAATAGTGTCTACTGATTCGGTTCAATTTTTCCATCACCATCACTGTTTCATCTCCAGTAGGTCATCCTGATGTTGGATCTTAAATTTCAGAGCATTACGCCAAGAAACAAAAGTGCAATGATCAATCATTCATGAACATGTTCAAGAATGAAGAACACACATGAAAATACTGGGGGAGAAAAAGCACAATGAATGAATTCAAGGAACGAACCTTATACATTATTCATTCTAGCCTTGATCTATTCCCATAAGAATGATCAATAATCAAAACAATAATCAAACCCCATAAATCTTGCAATTAAAACCCATCCCGGAAAATAAGACCAAATCGCGTATCAACCTATTCGTTGGTTGGTTCGCATTCATCGTTTAATATAAGAACATGGAAGGAAATCCAAAATAACGCATACTAACTAGTAATTGGATCACTCTCTATTTAAGATCGATTTCCGCTAGTGAGATTCTTTCAGAACGACGTTCATCGATCTTCGATCCACAGTTCTATCATCACCTGCCAAGAGAAATCTTCAGGGTTTCGTCTATAGAGCCTCTACAGAATTCCAGGGTTATGAACCTAAAACTAGATCCATTACTAATGGTTTATTTAAAATAAAAACATCACTATGCCTCTATCTTGATGAAATAGAAAAACAAAATAAATATTTCAATTTATTTTATTCATTAAAAATGTCTATAACAGCATTTCCCGGTTGACCTGTGCCAGCCAATGTTAGGTCGTGCCTATGGTAAATCCATTTCTCTAAATGCAATGATACCCTCAGATTTATTATCCAGGAACCCATTTAGATGTTATTCCACTTTTTTAGTAAAACTACACTATCTTGCTATTTAATATTTTAATACATTTCAAACATTTATTCCGGGAACACTATGACTCATAATCGCATGTCGTCTTATTGCATGGTCCCCAATATAATCCATATAATATTTAAAAATAATACACTAAAAAATTCTAGGATACTAAAATAATAATTAAACATTTTGGATTATGGTGTGATATTGTGATATCCATGCTATTATGATAGGTTTTGATATCTATGTCAAAATGATTATATATCGAGAAGGTCCCTAGCACTTGCACGTTTATATGATGTAATGCTGATATTGAGTGGGATCATCCCAGTTCCATGTTGTAATGCTTATAGTGAGCTGGCTCGCCTTAGTCTCATACTGTAATGACTATAGGGATTTGACCCGGATGTTCTAATGCTTATAGGGATTTAACTTGGATGTTATGTTATACCATGGTTATATTGTCGTGGTTGGCATGGTCTTATGACTTTCTCAGATATATTCTAGCATGAATCCAAAAAAGGTTGTTTACCATGATTATATGGTTGTGGTTGACATGGTCATAAGAAATTCTCATAGATATTTTGGCATAAGTCAAAGAAGATTGTTTACCATGGTTATAAGACATGCTCATATATATTCTGACATGGAGTTGAAGCAGGTTGTTGTTATATTTTATTATTTTTTGAATAAATTAATATATTTGTTTATCACTTTATTTAATTCACTTCTTATCAGACTAGTTTGTTTAGACATGGTGGTGTTGACCAATTTAGTTATACGCACACCCTATTTGGGATGTCATTTGGTACCTGAGTAGATTACGTGGATGCAGGTTTGGACAAGGGTAAAGGTACTTGTTGTTGATTCTCTTACAGAATGGGCTAGAGTTTGGAGATGTGATCTACATGGTGTTGGGACCAAGAACTATTGAGTATTTATTGGAGTCTTCTGATATTTTACTTGTATTGATCAACATGAAATTTACTCACATTCCAGCATGTCATTACATTATTCCTTCAGTATTCATTGCTTTGTTCAGTTGTATTTTACCATTTATGCTATATTATATTATTTATAGTATTTAAAAACTCTGATATTTATTTACTTTTATTGAATATTTTTTGATGTGTTGTAAACTCTGAATCGAGAGGCTATTGTTACCCCACTATATTTATCACATCCTCACCGCTAGTCAGTATCCTCTGGCATATGGAGAGGTGTACTTGAGGTCTTGTAACCAACCCGTTCTGGCCACATGAAAAAGTGTCGGATTGGGGGATATTACAAAGTGGTATCATAGAACACCAAGTTTCTTTTCTATTTCTTACTACCTGGAAAAGGTAAAAATGAGAATAGGATGTGTCAAGAATTGGTAATGATCTTGTGCATGGGAGTAGTTATCCCATGTATGGGGGAAATCTGAGTGCCCAGGGTTGGGATCATTGTTTCTACTATTTTATTTTTTCAGTTTATGTTGTTTAAACTTGAGTGGTTCACATGTTGTTTGAGGTTATTATTTTATGATGTATTGTTTGTTGAGATTTATAATCATGGCCCGATATGGCATGAGATGATTATGTCTGCATCATAATAGTTATATAGTGATATGTTGACATGCGTTGTTCATGACATGATCTTTTTTCATGTTATATATACTTACCTATTGAACCATGATATGAGATATCTGTTATATCTGAGAAATGATATAAATAAATTTTAATGTCATGCTAAAACACTTATAATCCATGTCTATAGAGACCAAGAGTCAATGGTTCTCAATTATAGTCATCATTTGAGGCTGACCTTGTTGTTATCCAGTGTTCTAAGGTGTGTGTTTTTTTAGGAAAAAATGCCTCTTCATCATCTTCTACTTGAACTTTAGGAGAGTGATAATCAACATGCTCCCAACATATCTGAACTGGAGCTTCCTGTAGTTGTAAGGATCAATTAGATGTTCAACTTCATGATATATTCCTAAGGGTCATGTGATCCATGGAAAGGGAGACTATTTCATGTTGTGCCTTTGATGTCAGAGCTAATAAGAGAGTTTCATCTATATAATCCACCAACGTTTATTGGGGAAGGAGGACCCTAGGAAGTCGAGTTATGGATCGGTTCCATGAAAAAATTCTTCAATAATCCTATGATAGCCAAGGATGTGGGGGGTGAATCTTACTTCATATATGCTTCATGGACCTACCAAGCATTGGTGGGATATTTTAGAGGAATATGGGTAGAAATTTGAACTATCTTGGAAGAAATTTGAGATAAATTTCTTGATCCATTTGTATCTGGAGACATTAAGAGATAAAAAATCTCAATAATTTATAAATGTAACAAAGGATGGATTTTTATTACTTGAATATGCTGAAAGTTTCACCAACTTACAGTGATTTGCGCCATCTTTGGAAGCTGAGGAGACCTATAGGGTGAGATTTTTTTCAGTATGGTATTCATTATGAGATCAGGTCATAGGTGAATATTTTTCATTTGAATAGTTTTTAGGATGTGATGAACCAAGAACTCATCACAGAAGGCAATTTGAGAGAGGCCCTAAGAAGAATTCAGGTTATTTCAGCATGGAAAACTAGGATATCTACTTTGGGTAATAAGAAGTTTCACTATGATTGTTTCCACCATGGTATTAGTGGGAAGAGAAGTCAAGAAAATGGACATCCATCTCATGACCATGTTTCATTGCATCAATGTTAGTGTGGAAAGTTTGGCCAAAAGTGCCTGAAGTGTCCTTACCCCACATCTGAGTGTCATATATGTGGAATAATTGGTTGTATTTATAGTTTCTATTCAAACTTTACATATAAGAATAGTGGAAGGGGATATAGATAGGAACCTGAGATAGGAAGGGGCACAAATTCCCCTCATCAGGCTGGTATCTGGAGTTCTACAAGCCGTTTAGGCTGAGGAAGGGGATGTGGTACCCCAGTGTAGGAGCCGAAGTACCAAGTAGGGGAAATAGGTCATGGTAGTCAGGCTGGATCCCAGGGTAGAGGGAAAATTCGATTTCATATTATGAAGACTACTATGGAAATCATGGATGCATGACTGTCTACTGGCAGAGGTATGATTCTTATATCATCTACCTTAGAATGTGTTTTTTTTATACAAGAGCATCATATTCTTTTCTATCATCTATTTTTTCAAATGGTTTGGTATTTTATTTGGATATCTTTGATGGTGTTTTAAACATTGACACACCATTGGTTGTATGCTCCAAAAATATCAAACATTGAAAGGTGTGTTCTTTAGATATTGGTGGTTATCATTTATTTTGGGAATTGTTTGTGCTAGAAATTACATAATTTGAATTTATTATTTATATAGATTGACTAGTTCTATACCAGGATCATATCAACTATTACAGAAGGATAGTTACCATTATATCTTTATAAGGAGGTATCTATTCTCATCAAGGTGAGTAGGATCATTAGGATGGTTGTGCAAGACCAATTCTGTGCATATTAGACTATATCATGGCTCAGATAGCCGGTATTTCTATAGAAAAAGGTGGAATGAAACACGATTTTTTTCTAGTAGTAAACCATTTTCAGGATGTCTTTCCTAGAAAATTCTATGTCTTACCACCCGAGTGAGAGATCAAGTTAATGATTGAGTTAGTGTCAGGAGAAAATCCAATTTCTATCTTAACTTATAGAATGTCACCGGTAGAGATTCAGAAGTTAAAGGTTTAGTTGGAATATCTGTAATCTAAAGGATTTATACGACCTAGTATATATCATTAGGATTCTCCAGTTCTCTTCACCAACAAGGATGATGAGACTTTGCACTTGTGTGTGGATTATCAGAGGTTGAACTTGTTGATGGTCAAGAACTGATATCCTCTTACATGAATTGATGATATTTTCGATCAGTTGAGAGGTGATAAGATCTTCTCCAAGATTTATTTGAGATTATGTTACCATTATTTATGGGTGAGACCAATGAACATACCTTAGACTACAGTTAGAAGCAGGCATGGATTTTATGAGTTCATAGTGATGTTATTTGGGTTAACTAATGCACCAAAAATATTCATAGCCTTGATGAATAAGATATTTCATCCCTTTATGGATCAGTTTTTGGTGGTTTTTTTAATGATATATTAGTGTAATCCCAGATAATATATGATCTTTCCCAACATCTGGACATCGTCTTGAGTACATTGAGAGAACCCTGACTTTATGCCAAGCTAACTAAATGCAGTTTCTGGATTAATAATGTGCATTTATTGGACAATGCCATCTCAGAGGTGGGAGTGTTAGTGGACCCAGATAAAGTTATATCCATGATATCTTGGGAATATCCCAAGAAATTTTTTAATATTTGGAGATTTTTGGGTTTAATAGATTATTATCTATGCTTTATCCAGGATTTCTCCCATTTTGCAACACCAATGTCTGGGATGAACAAGAAAGGGGTGAATTTTATTTGGTCAGATGCTTGCGAAAGAGGTTTTTAGGGGCTAAAAGGCAGGCTGAACTCAGTACCTATCATTACTTTAACTTTGTTAGGTAAAGAATATACTATGTACTATGATGCATATAGAGTTGGACTTGGAGAAGTTCTAATGTTAGAGGATCAAGTGGTTTCTTATGGATCTAGGCATTTGAGACTACATGATAGTAATTAACCTACTCACGATCTAGAGTTAGAAGCAGTGAGACATTCCCTGAGGTGTTGGAGACACTATCACAAGGGTGAGAGGTTTTTGGTATACATGGACCACAATAGCATTAGGTACATCTTTTCTTAGTGATACCTGACCCTTCGGAAGAGGATGTAGGTCGAATATTTGAAGTCTTTTGATTTCAAGTTATCTTTTACACCGATCTAGGGAAACTTCATTACTGATACATTGATCTAAAATACACAGATAGAGGTTTTACAAGAGTCTTGCGATGAGTGGAGGATAATGTCTCTCTTTTCACACATGCATCTAGATGTTCAGGAGTCCCAGGGATGAGTAGCACTGACTTTAACATCTTTTATACCCATTATTTTGGACTATATTAATACCAAGAAGTTATCTGATCCTAAGGGATTAGTTTTGAGAGAAAACTTATATGATGGGGATACACCATTCAGATGGTCTCTTGGCAGAGGAAATTATATTATTTTCCTTGGCTGAGTATGAGTTCCTGTGAACTTACATGAGAAGATTATGAGGGATTTCTCATGCTTCTAAATGGGTGGTGCATCCTAGTTTGAAAAATATGTATCATGATCTCCTTAGATAGTACTGGTGGTTAGGAATAAATAAATAGGTTGAAGGATTTATAGTTAGATGCTTCACTTGTCTTTAGGTGAAATCCAAGCATCAGAGGCCAATAGGGATTTTACAACCTTTTCCCATTATTGAGTGAAAATGGAATGATGTCACTATGGATTTTTTGATAGTATTACCCTAGATGACCCATAAGAATGATACTTTATGGGTGATTTTTGATAGACTAATAGAGGTATCCCACTACTTACCTATCAGGGAGACCTTCGCAACCGATAATCTGGATAGTCTTTACATGCACA
This sequence comes from Viscum album, assembly GCA_963277665.1. Taxonomy (NCBI): domain Eukaryota; kingdom Viridiplantae; phylum Streptophyta; class Magnoliopsida; order Santalales; family Viscaceae; genus Viscum; species Viscum album. Next base: position 478,384,613 of record OY728133.1, on the reverse strand, counting down.
AGGTGTTTCAGTTGCATGGTGTTCCTAGGTTTATCATGACTAATAGATATCATCATTTGAAATCACATTTTTGGTAGGGTCTTTATAAGGATCTAGGATCATAGGTTCTTTTGAGAATAACCTATCATCCTCAGACTGATGGTTATTCTAAGTGGACTATTCAGATCCAGGATGATAAGTTACGAGCCGATGATTTGGATTTTGGGGGTTTATGGGAGAAACATATGGAACTCATAGAGTTTTAATATAATAATATATTCTATTAATATATTAAAATGGAACATTTCGAGGCTTTGTATGGAAGGAATTTATTTCGTCCTCTTTATTGGCTAGAGGTAGGTGATTCATCACTTATTGGGCCATGTCTCGTATAGGAGATGTCTGAGTAAGTTCAGTTGACCTGATAATGGTTGGTGACTACACAGGCAAGAAGAAATCTTATGAGGAACATTATAGTCAACAATTGAAATTTGAGGTTGGTCATCAAGTTTTCCTTCCGGTGTCACCAAGATTGTGGAAACACCATAACAAGAAATAGAGAAAGCTAGTGTCTAAGTTTGTTGGTCCATTTGAGATAGTGGAAAGGGTCAGTCAAGTGGCCTACTTTTTAGAACATACATATCACTACAGTCCCATGCATGACATGTTCCATGTGTCAAATATTTGAATACATTATCCAAACCATTCCTTTGTGATAGAAGCACCTGACGTTGAGATTTGTACTAATGCATCCTTTTAGGACCATCAAATATGAGTTATGGATTATTGTAAGAAATATATTTGGGGTAGGTATATGCCATTAATTCGAGTGTAGTGAAAGCATGGGTAAGTTCTGGAGGATACATGGGAGAGGGAGTTTTATATGTGAACACATTTTCTATACATGTTCATTGAGACCTCACAGTGACACTTAGAGTATCTCGGGGATGAGCTATTATATGGTGGGGTGGTTGTATGATCCCGTATTTTTGTAGGTACTTCTTTCTATGATTTTTTTTCTTTAAAATTATTTTGTATGGGTTTTTTCCATGTCTTTAAACCTTGGTGGTCATGTTTTATCATGGATACCTATCATTTGGATAAACATAGTATTGGGTTATGAGGAAACTTAAGAAAACAAGAGAGAATCCACATGGAGAGACTTTGTTGGGGAAAATGAAATAAAGTTTAGGGATTTATATTTGTTTTAATTAATGGAGTCTAGGTTTGAATGGATCAAGTGTTACCATAGTTTCTTAGTAATTTGAGAATATTTACAATGGATTTAGGTTGTTTAATTGGGAAATGGCCTAAAAAACCATCTTTAGAACATTTATACATTGTGTAAATAGATTACATGTCATTTAATTTTAAGGGGTTTTTAATAAAATAATATTATGCGATGGGTTTTTTGGAATATACCACTAAAATAATTTACATGACATGTAACCACATTACACTTGTTTAATCCCCTGACTAGCTATTTTAAAGTATGTTGTGCGGTTGAATTTTATTTTATCTCACCTACAACTCTCTCCTATCGACCCTAGGGAATCTTCAATGTGATTTTTGGAGTACCAACCTCCCTTAGAATGTCTCTTTTATGTAATAGATTACTGATAAGTCTTTTTGGATAGTCTTTCCATTCTATCTGTTAGTTCTCCAACCTTTTTGGTGTATTTCCTTGACTATTTTCATTTTTGGTTTTGATAATGGTCTTTTTTGAACTAGGATCATCTTGGTGATCATCCACACTTTCTTCCTCATTGGCGTTTACTATTGGAAGCATTTCATTCATTGTCAATTAAAGTCAGGGGGTCTAAATCACAACCATATGGTTTGATAATTTCTATGTATATGACGTATTATGATTACACCAACATAACATGCATCTGAATAAATTAAATAATTAATGGAATTATTCCTTGGAGTTTTTTGGTTCTAATCGGGATTCAACCTTGATTATGGAAACTCGTTGGGTGGGAGAACCTTGAATATAATCAAATTGGATAATGGATTAAAGTGTGTTTATAATTTCATGATACTTTAGGAGATTTGTTGATATATAATCCATAAATAATGGATTATCACTTATTGATTTGGATGTTGATTAATTGTGATAAAAATGAAAGGGGTAAATGAAAGAAAAATGGTAATTTGCATAATTAACCATTGTGTCTTATGATGTGATATTGTGATATCAATGCTGTTATGTCGGGATTAGAAATATATGCTAAAATAATTATATATAAGGCATGGCCTTGAAACATGAACACTTATATGTTGTAATATTAATATTGAGTGGGATTGGCCCAGTCCCATGCTATAATGCTTATAGTGAGCGGGCTCGGCCCAATCTCATGCTGTAATGATTATAGGGATTTGATTTGGATGCTGCAATGATTACATGGCTTTGAACTGAATTGTTATGTTATACCATGGTTATGTGGCTATGGTTTTCATGATCGTAAGACATGATTAGCAATATTCTAACATTGAGCTGAAGTAGGTTGTTTACCATGGTTATATGGATGTGGTTGTCATGGTGGTATGAAATGATCAGAGATATTCCAGCATGGAGATAAAGTAGGTTTCTTACCTTGGTTATATGGTTGTGGTTGGCATGGTCATAAGACATGATCAGAGATATTCCATCATAGAGTTTAAGTAGGCTATTTTTTTTATTTTATTAATTTTTGAATAAATTAATACACATTTTATCACTTTATTACATAAAATTATTATCAGACTATTTTTTTGACATGATGGTGTTGACCTAAGAAGTTATAATCACACCTTATTCAAGCTGTAATTTGGTACATGAGTAGATTATGTAAATGAAAGTTTGTACAAGGGGAAAAGACCTTGTTTTTGATTGTCTTGCTGGATGGGTTGGAGTTTGGAGATGGGACTGACACGGGGTTCAGAACCAGAGACTATTGAGTCATTATTTGAGAATTATAGTATTTTACTTATATTGATCCTAGTGTGACAAATAGTTACATTCTAGTATGTCATTACATTAATCCTTTGGTTTTAATTTTTTTTTCAATTACCATTTACTATTGGTTTCCATAGTATTATATTATTTCAAGTATTTACACAATCTTATATTTTTTTTATTATTGAATATTTTCCTCTATGATATAAACTTTGAATCTATGGGGTATAGTCTCCCCACTATAATATCACACCCCCACTGCTAGTATACAGCCTTTGGCATACAAGGAGGTGTGCTTGAGGTCTCATAACCAACCCTTTTTGGCTGTGTGAGTGAGTGATGGATTGGAGGATGTTAAAAGTTTTTATTTAATAGAATATCCAAGTATGTTATGGATTACATATTTAATCAAGATAAAACTATTGATCATTTCTTAGAAGGACATAATCTAAACCTCCAAGGTGCATTGGTTTCTCAAAATTTTCATCATATGATGAAATAGTATAATGTTCCATAAAAAAATATAATGAATTATATAGATCCTATATATTCATGGGAAACCAGAGCATAAGTGGTTGGATGAGAACCAAGAAAAAGGTAAAGTGTAAAAAATAAATAAGGGGATAAAGAAATTTTCATAATATGATAATTGTGGAAATAAATTTCCTAGATAATGTTTGAAAGGCGTGAGAGTTAATTATAAGTGTAGAGATAAGGGTAATATGGATAATGAATTAAATCAGAAGAAAGAAACCAATGTTGTATAGTTATACAAATAAAGAGATATGGGACATTATTTAGACCAATTTACCAATAGTCAAGGGAACCTACCAGATAATAGGCCGAGGGGATAAGTTCAAACATATGTGATCACTACAGGCAAGGTTTAAGTTCCTAATGATGTGTTGGTAGGTATTATAATCCAAGCCTCAAATTTTGCTAATGTTTTATTTTATTATGGATCTTCACACTTTTATATCATCTATATTTTCTAAAAAAATAGATATTTCTTTAGAAAATTAAGAAGGTAGTTGCAATTCACAAATCATAGAGTAAATATCTTCACAATAAGGATGTATTAGTAAATTTACAATATGACACATAAATATTCCCCATTTATATACTTGATTATTATACCTATGGTTAATTTAGATAGAATCATTAGTATGGATTGAATTTCAAAATATAATGAAAACATTTATTTCCATGAGAAATAAATTTTGATTCGTGATTAGGATGTAAATCTCATTTTATTTAGAGGGGGACTTCATCATCTGAGGAATGTCTTGATCCACCTATAATAGTTCTTCTTAATGAGATTCCTAGGGGGGAAGAGTTGAAAAAATCTACAAATAGAAAATGTAATCATCAAATTGAGGATGTACATATTTTATAGGAATTCATTGATGTATTTCCGAATAAATTACCTAGACATCCACCAAAACACGAAGTTAAGTTTTCCATTGATTTAATCCCCGATGTAAGACCTATATCAAATAATCCCTATAGAATAAACATTGTTTAATTAGTGGATCTGAATAAACATCTATATAAGTAGTGTTATAAGGAATTTATACACCATAGTTTTTAACCTTGGGTAGCCCCTACTCTTTTCATTAATAATAAAGATGGATCCATGAAGCCATGAATTGATTATAGGGAAATTAATGCTATTACTATAAGGAATGGGTATAGTCTTACTCACATTGATGAATTGTTTGATCAAATTTATAGAACTCAATATTTTCAAGGATTGAACTTTGTTTTGGGTATCATAAATTATGAGTAAAGAAGGAAGATATTTTGAAGATAGAATTTCATATCAGGTATAAACACTATAAGTTTATAGAAATGCAATTCAGATTGACTAATAGACCCACTATTTTTAGGGGTTTAATGAATAGAGTATTCAAGGAATATCTTGATAATTTTATTATTGTATTTATTAATAGTATATTGGGGTACTCTAAAATATATGTGGACAATGATAATCACTTAAAGATAAATCTTAATTTTCATAGAGAAAAGGATTTATATGGGAAACTTTTCAAGTGTGAATTCTAGATTCAAAAAGTTTAATTTATTGGATATATTGTCTCCAAGAATGGAATCTCTATTGATCCTGTAAAGACAAAGGTGGTCAAATAATGGAGTACACAAACAAATTTTATTAGGGTACATAGTTTCATTATGTTGGTAGTTTGCTATCATAAATTTATTCTAACTTTTTCTAGATTGGCTTACCTATTAACCAAGATTACTTGTAATGGTATTTAGTTCACATATAAAAAAGAACGTGAAGAATGTTTTTAATAATTAAAGTGAATATTGGTGAGTGATTCTATTTTAACTCTACTATAAAGAAATAATAGATTTTTGATATATAGTGAGCATTGAATAAGGGACTTGAATGGGTATTTAATAATAATGATAAAGTTATTGTATGTTCATAAAGGCAGTTATATAATCATGAACAAAACTATCCATGTCATGATTATGAGTTGGAAATCATAACCTTTTCTTTGAATATATAGATACATTATCTCTTTGGTGAAAGATGTGTGATATATATAGACTATAAGATCTTAATATTAATATTTTCATAGAAAGATATTGTTATGAGGAAAGTGCAATGGGTTGAGCTACTCAAGGACTATAATTTCCTAATAAACTACCCCCTAGGGAAGGAAAATAAGGCAACAGATTCTCTAAGCTTGAAAGATCATAGATTCCTAACAAAAATTAGGATTGATAAGGACCATATATTCATATTTTTACTGAATATGGATATGGTAATTATTAAGGAAGGTGAAACATCAATCCCTTTTCAAGAGATTTTGAACCCATATCTATTAGAAAAGTTAAGAATGTCTCAACCTGATGATGATAATTTTTAAAAGAAAATAAAATCCATGAATGATGATAAATTTACCGACATCATATATGAACATGGAATTATAAAGTTTTGAATGAGTGTATGTGTTAATTCTATGCCTAAGTATAAAAGGTAATTATTAGATTATGCTTATAGCTCAAATTTCTCTGTTCACTTGAGAAACACCAAGATTGAAACACCTTGAGATTTTGTAAATTATTTTTTTTCAAATTAATTTAATCTTTTTGATAGTTTTCATTTCACATAACAATAAAAATAGTTTATTTTATATTAAAGATATATGTATGGATTGTGTTATATGCAACAAAAAGTTAATCATGCACTAAAAACAACATAAATTTTACCTTTCTTTACACAGAACACTGAGATTAGCTTATGTTAAATGCAATACTGACTTTCCTAGATGGCTTATGTAACATGAAAGAACGAGTGTTACCGAAAAATAATTCATTATTAAAAATATTATTTTTAAATAGGATATAACATGGAAAATAAATTTAAGATCATAAGATTAAATAACTTATGAATATATATAGTTTAATTCATTGGTTATGTAATAATTAGAAAATGATATAGAAACCAAATGAATATAAATAGAACGATTTTATAAAATTCAATTTTTATGTAAAAAAGATGATTTATATTAATAAGTTAAATTAATTAGTAATAGTGAACGATATTAATTAAATTTATATGTTATATATTCAAAAAAATATTTTTGATAATCATCCAATAGATTTGATATATATAAGATAAGAACAAACCCAATTTTATTCTTAAAAACGTATATTTTTATAAAGGTAATTTTACCACCTTTTAATGGAGAACCAATTTTAAATAAAATTTATAAAACTTTTATAGATTTAAAATTTTAAAATAAACTTCATATTTTAAAGTGAAACCTAAAAATTAAGTTATGATAAATTTTTGGTATTTTTCTGTAAGGATCCATTTTTTAATGAATAGTTAAAAATACTAAGTTTTAATTCAAAAGTGTTTTTCATATAATTAATTTATAAGGTTAAATTATATTTTAAATTGGTTGTAAAGTTTGATTAGAAAATAATTTTATATATTAATCCAATTTAGTTCATTGGAATCAATTTCACTTTGAAATTAGGTATAAAAACTGAGCAAACTTTTGGACATTTTACTTTAAAAAACCGTAGTGTTGTCCTGTTAGCAAGATTATTTTTTAATTAATTTCTGCCAATTCTGCGATTATAATTTAAAAAAATGGATTCCATATTTGGAACTATTATAATTTATAATGTCTAATAAGTTCAAATTTCTTTTTTGATGAAAAATATTAGTGAAAGTGATTAAAATTAATTACAACAATTAAGAGAAAAATTGGGTTAACAAAGTATTAAACCTTAAATTTTAGACCCAAAATGACCGAGAAAATTGTCCAAAACCCATTTTATGTCAATTATTATGACAATAACCTTCTATTGACTTTTTTAGGTGAAAAGGTGGGCACACCTAACTTATTTTCAAAAATTCCAAGTGTGTTCTTTCCTTTTCCTATAAAAGGCCCCCACCTCTCCCTCTTCATTACACCTCTCAAACCACTTAAGTTCAGAAAAAATATTCCCATTTCAATTAAAAAATCTCTAAATTCCTCTTATAATCCTATAATTGGTCATAAATAAATCCAATTAATCCTTTTGGCACAAACCAAAAGGAGTTACCCGATTAAGAGGTAAAGACTTCTCTCAAGATCTTTTCTTTTATTTTCTTTATCCACCCCCTAAAATATCTTTTTTACATTATTTTATAAAAAAATATCTTTAATATACTGTGATTTTTTTATGATAATGTTTCTACCTACACTTACACACACTTCCATCTAATGGGTAACAAACATAGTGTTTATGTGTATGACAAACTACCACCTCACTAAATGATGATTATTTATTTTTCCTTTACCGCATCTCATGGTGGAAATTATGATGGAAAATATATTTATATAGGTCATATATTATATTTATTATGTATTTAATATTATTTATTCCCTTTACAACAAATATATTTTTACTTACCATTTTGGGTAAATTTTATAATTTTGTTTGAGGAAGTGTGGACTACCTCCCCCTCAAAGCAATGTGATTCTTTCACACACCATGTTGAATGTATTAAGGATGGGTTTAGAGAAATCATACGATATATATGATATAATAATTCTACTATAATAAGTATATATATATATACATATATATAAACATATATCATTTACCTTCTTTATTTCAATACGACAATAAAGACAGAAGCGTTCATGCGTACATACGAATTACCGTCTCTATGAATGGTGTGTTCCATTTCATAATTCTATATTATATAAATTATTATAATACACATATAATTAATATAAATTATATTTATATCATTATTTACATTATATAAATCATGATATAAGTATAAAGACAAAATATATAACAAATTAAGACACATGTGAAGAACAAAGAGAATATTACTCGAAGTGAAACCTTAACATAGGATTGTTAAAAAACGGGTAATATAAGTTCATAATCAAACCATATATGGTATTAGATATTATAATAAGGTTATTTAAAATATATATAATAAATTTATATTTATTATACATGCTTTTTTATGAGTACAATGATATTCAAGACACAAGGTAAGGGAATTTCATCTCACTCTTTATTTATGTGAGGTACGTGCCTTATTCACCACTCCGTTATTTTGTGTGGTGTATATAATGACCATGAAGGCATTATATGCCTATTATACCTAAATATATGGTTATTTATAGAAAAATTTTATGATATTTCTATCACGTTGTTTAAGATTCAAAAGTTACCATATCGGTAAATTAATTTGGTCTCAATTTGCCTCCTTTGAGACACATGCAATGTTATACACCTATATTTTTATATGATGTTTATAAACTACCTTTAAAATGTTATATTAGGAATATAATTATTCTCATGAAATTTTAATCTCCATGTAATTTAATTTTACTATATGGGGAGTATGATTCAAAGTCACAATATTCTAAGAGTTTATTAAAATAATCTCACCTGTTATTGAGATTGTTTATGATCACGTTTTCATTAATGAAATCATATGATCCACATTTCAAGAAAAATTATGAATTTTTATTCTCCTCTAGTTATTATTGATTTATTCTTATATTAGTAACATTTTTTACACTCTTTAATACTTAAGATAATTAAGAAAACGTTTTTAAGAAAATATAACCTTACCTCTCTCTTTGGTCGGAAATCTGTGTTCTTTCAAAACCATGTTTTCTAAAAAGGGTTTCCAAGAATATTAAAATAATATCATATAATAATTAAAATAAATTTTTACCCTTTTTTTCTTTTACTAATGTTTTCAAAGGAATCTTTTATTCACTTTCCAAATAAGGAATTTCTCTAAGATTTTTACCATGTGAAAGGAATGTTCTTTTTACCTCATACGACATGTACAGATTTACCCGCTATCAGTTTTTGAAGATTTTTTTTAATGTTTAAAGGTTTATTTTTAAGAAAATATTTTTTAAAATTACTTTCAAGGATATGGTTTTCAAAAAATTTCCAAGATTCCTTTATAAGTTTTTAAATTTATTTTTAAAGAAATGGATTTCAAAATGTTTTTAATATTTATTTATATGTTTTTAAAGTATTTTTAATGAAATTGTTTTCAAAACATTTTCAAGAATTCTGTTAATGTTTTCAAAGTGTTTTCAAATAATTTTTTTTAAAATTATTTGATTATTATTTTATAAATTTTCAAGGAAAAAGGTTTTCAAAATTATTTCAAGTCTTATTTATAAGTTTTCAAGGTATTTTCTGAGAAAATGATTTTTAAATGGTTTTATGTTTTAAAAATACTTTTTCAAATAAGAAAAGAGATTTTCCACCAGAAACGTTTTTGAAAAATATTTCAAAATTATTTCCCATATAAGATGAAATCAATTGGTGTTACTCGTGCCTCTCTAGGAAATGATTTAAAGGTTCTATTCATATACTTTCTATGAATGGGTTATGATTAATTTCATGGTATTTATGAAACCCATTTATCTTTCACGAGTTATATGTTTATGAAATCCGTTTCTATTTCATGGGTTATATGTTTATGAAATCCATTTATCTTCCATAGGTTATTATTTTGAGGAAATGACTATGAAACCTGTATCTTTTTCTACAGGTTATGATATGATTACATGTTTATAATACCCATTTCATTTTATGGGTTATGATATGATTGTTTATGATTTTATGGAACATGTATGTATGATTTCATTATGAGATGGGTGAGACCAATATCTTTCTCCAATGTATTGGTTAAATATTTATATCTTATAAGATAGACAAATATGGTCTTGGGAGTAAACCTTGACTATTAATATGGCCATGGGAGTGAACCATGATTATTAAGATGGTATGAGGAGTGAATTCATGCTTCCAAGATGAACATAGGAGTAAACCATGACTACCAAGATGGTATTAGGAGTGAACTAATGCTATTAAGATGACCATTAAAGTGAACCATGACTACCAAGATGGTATGGGGAGTGAACCTATACTACTAAGATGGTCTTGGAAGCAATTCACTGGCTAATATGGAAATCATATTATATGCTTTAGTGTCTTCCATAATTCCATGTTTTATTACAATATTATGTTATCTATTTACTTAGGATTTATGTCTTATAAACTGCTAAGAATTATTCCATGATTCATGTATATGATCTTTGATATGTAGGGTATGATCTTTTATTTTCATGATCATGTTCTCATACCCTTATAATCATGATTATGATTATATATATCCCTTGTTTAAACTTATTGATCATTTGAACTCACCCCTTTTTATGTTTCCTTCACCATGTTATGAAGATATTTATTATTTTTGATGTATCTAAGAAGGGTGCTAGTAAAAAAGAACCTAGTGGGAGATAATGTGGCTCACTTATGTATTAGTGTTTATGTTTCCATGTTTTCAAAGGCACTAGACTTGTATGGTCTTTGGGCATCTATTTGTATAATTTTTGAAGTATTCTAGAAATGTTATGAAATGTTAATGTATGAAAATAAAGGGTTTATATATTTGTTATCAGAGAAAATATTTAGTTAACCTTTAGAAACTGGGATGATAAAACTTTAGTGATATACCTCGGTATATTTCTAAGGATATGTCTATGGATGTCTTTAAGGATAATTATATGGATGAGTCAAAATTTTAACAAAAATCTAGAATTTTGGTAAAGGATAGAGTGAGTGGTTTCATAGAAATATATCATTGTATGGATATTACAAGTAGACATGTCTCTAGAATAGATGTACCTAGGGGTAACAACTCTGACAAGATGTTCTGGGCTCAACTCGGGGTAATCTGGTACACAAAAATGGGCCTTGAATCACACCTACTTTGACACTCTTGGGGGATATGCTTTAGGAATTTACGAACCATTTATAAACCATAATGAAGGATTTAAATAGAGGATGACTACGAATAACCTATGATAAACCTAAGGTTTCATAGATTAAATGATTAAGATCTGTGATTTGGGCACCCTATTAGTAATTTTTCATTATTATATGGTATACCAATGTGATAAATGTTTCCTACACTATGCTTTCTGGTTTTTTTCAATGAAGAGAACTTGAAGGAACATGGTTAAAATTTACTATTTCAGATTTGGAAATTATGGGCATTTTGAGAATCAATTTTTCAATTGGAAATATCATAATGAGAATCAAGAAGGTGGTATGAGTACTGGTTATACTTCTGATGATAATGAGACCACAAACAACATGTGTAAGGTTTGTGATGTTCTTCCAGTATTTTTTACATTAAAAATAAGAATCATGATTAGATTAAGGTTTAAGAAACTTAATAACTAATCATATTTCATATTCTAAGAAAGAGGTATTAAGAAATAATGTGATGAATCATGAGTAATAGTTTAAGAATAAGGTTGGATTAATGAAGTATTTTTGTTTTGGAATTCAAAGATTATGATATATGAATCATGAAACATATAAGTATTTTCAGTATAATATTTCATTAAGGATTGAAAATAACATGTTGAATGATGATGAAGACATTGAAATGTGATTTAATAGAAATTTGATATTTTTATCAGGGGAAGGTAACCCTTAATTAATTCCTAACATTGAGATAATGATGTTTGTATAAAGATATACTGGAAATGAATAAGTAAATTACACGGTAAATATTACCCTAAAACTAATTATTGACAAAGTTTTCTATGTCATAAGGATGAAGTTTACAAGTTCTTGGATTTAAAGAATATATCCATTAATCATTGGAATAATGAAGCATGTATGTTTTACTAAATGATTTATGGTAATTAAGGTTGTTACCATGTTTAAAGAGAAAATATAACAAGGGTATTCACATATTTATAATGTGACAACAAAGTGGTACTTTGTGATATACAGGGGATCAATGTTAAGCATATGTCATGACATTCCTTCTGTAGATTTGGATTTTCATCTTTCAGAAGGTTTATAAGGTTGAATATCCATGAAAAGTTTAAGTTAAACTTAGAAGGAAGTATTTATGTATTAAGATTTTATTAAAAACCTTGGTTAAAAGTATATTTAGTTATTAAACTTATTTCAAGGATTCCCATCATATTTATTTTGGAAATCATACTTGTGTGGTTTTAAAAAAGGACATCGTGTATGTCGGGAGAAAACTAATCAAGTCTGGAAAGGCTGTAGTTCTTGAACCCATGACCGAAGGATGATAAGGGTTTCATGCCTACCACTGACCTACATGATGTCCTAGTTAATGTAAAATTATTTTTTAGGAATAATTATTTATGATGAAACATTAATGTTAATTTTTATGTTTATAGATTAATTTATTAACAAAATTGATTTTTAAGATTAATTATAGATAAATAGTTATACTTTTCATTCATTTATGGGAATTAATATCTACTAAAAGTGTATTTTTTTGCTTTGGGAATCAAAGATAATTTTTGGACATCAATTTATTGAAGTAATGGATAAATTAGAAATAGTTAAAATCAAAACCAAAGAATGAAATTTTATTTATAGAAACATAAAAAGTAAGTATATTTCCTTAAATTCTTGTTAAATATAAGAATTACTCAAAGATAGGATAATGATAAAAAAATGTGTTGTCCAAATACCTTAATTGTTTTTGAATTTATGGCCTTTAAACCATCAAAGATTTATGACTTTGACTCCATGAACCTTTAATTGATCATTAACCTATTTTTGAATGATGACCTAAATCACTCCCTAAAAATATTTATACTTTTCCTCCAAGTCCATGTTTTCACTTTCTATCTATGTCCTCCAATGTGGAACCCTAGTTATATGTTACTTTTGGTAACCATTATGTTTTCAACATTCCATTTTTAAAGGAAGTTTTAGGATTCAGTCTTACGATGTGAGTTTCTATGAAAGGAACTTTCAAGTATTAAAACATTGATAACCTAGAAAATTTTTTAGGGTAAAATTTATTTTAAGGGGGGTAGAATGTAACACCCCAATATTTTGTGAATTGTTTTCATTCAAATTAATTTAATCTTTTTGATATTTTTCATTTGATGCAACACTGAAAACAATTTATTTTATATTAAAGCACTATGTCTATCTTGAGTTACATGAAACATCAAGATAATACTACACTACGCAAAATATGATTTTTTTTTTATTTCTATACATAGAACATTGAGGTTACCTTACATTACATATAAGACTGACTTTACTCAATGGCTTACGTAATACACAAGACCGAGTGTTACAGAACAATAATTAATTTTTAAAATATTATTATTTAATAGGATATAACATGGCCATTAAATTTAATATCATAGGATTAACTAACATATGAATATATATTGTCAAATTCATTTGTTACATAATAATTAGAAAAGAATATAGAAACCAAATGAATATAAAGGGACTCATTTTATAAAAGTATATTTTTATGTGAAAAGATGATTTATATTAATAAGTTAAATTAATTACTAATAGTGAATGATATTAATTAAATTTATATGTTATATATTCATTTTTTTATAATCAAATAATATATTTGATAGATATTAGATAAGAACAAACCCAATTTTATTCTTAAAAACCTATATTTTTATAAAGGTTGTTTTATCGCCTTTTAATGGAGAACCCATTTTAAATCCAATTTTTGGAAATTTTATTGATTTAATATGTAAATAATATACTTAATATTTTAAATGAAAATATAAAAAATAGGTTAGGATAATTTTTTTGTATTTTCCTGTAATGTTTCATTTTTTAATGAATAGATAAAAATACTAGATTTTAATTCAAAACTATATTTTATTATAATTAATTTATAAGGATAAATTATATTTTTAATTGGTTTTAAAGTTTAATTAGATATAATTTTTATTAATTAATCTAGTTTAGTTCATTTTAATCAATTTTACTTTTAAATTGGGTATAAAAACTTAGCAAACGTTTGGACATTTTTACTTTAAAAACCCACAGTGTCGTCCTGTCAGCAAGAATATTTTAAAATTAATTTCAGAAAATTATGTGATTAGAATTTGAAAAAATGGATTTCATATTTAGAATCAAAATAATATATAATGTATAATAAGGTCAAATTTGTTTTTTAACGTCTATCTTTCAATACAATAATAAAGAAGGAAACAACATTCACGTATACGTACGACTTACCATCTCCATGAACAATGTGTTCTATTTCATAATTATATATTATATAACTTATTATAATAGATATATAATAAATATAAATTATATTTATATCATGATTTACATTTTTCAAATCATGATATAAGTATAAGGACCAAAGATATAACAAATTAAGACACATGCAAAGAACAAAACGAATATTACCCAAAGTGAAACCTTAACATAGGATTGTTAAAAAATGGGTAATATAAGGTAATAATCAAAAAATATATGGTATTAGATATAAGAATATGGTTCTTTAAAATATGTATAATAAATCTAAATTTATTATATAGGTTTTTTTACAAGTATAAAGAGATTCAATACACAAGGTAAGAGAGTTTCATCTCACTCTTAATTTCTATGAGATATATGCCTTATTCACCACTCAATTATTTTGTGTGCTGTATATAATTTACATTAATGTATTCTATAACTCTTATAATTAAATATATTTTTATTTAAATAACAATTTTATGATCTTTTTTTCATGTGGTTTAAGTTTCAAAAGTTACCAAATTTGTAAATTAATTTTTCCTCAATTTGCCTCCTTTGAGACACATGCCATGTTATACATCTATATTTTAATATGAGGTGTAAAAAATGCATTTGAAATGTTATATAATGAATATACTTATTTTCATGTTATTTTAAGGTCAATGTAATTTCATTTTTCAACATGGGGAGTATGATTCAAAGTTACCAAGTGATAAGAGTTTATTTAAACAATCTCACTATTTATCAAGATTATTTATGATCACATTTTCATTAATGAAATATTATGATCAAACTTTTAAGAAAACTCATGAATTTTTATTCTCCTATAATTAGTCTTAATTTATTATTATATTTGTAAATTTTTTCCCACTATTTGGTACTTAATATAATTAATAAAACATTTTTAATAAAATATTACCTTACGTCTATCTTCAGTCGAAAATATGTGTTCTTTCAAAACTATGTTTTATAAAAAGTGTTTCCAAGAATATTATGCTAATATCCTAGGATCATTAAAATTATTTTTTAACTATTTTTCCTTTTACCAATGTTTTCAATGGAAACTTCTTGTCTCTTTCCGAATGAGGTATTTCTCTAACCTTTTTACAATGAAAAAGGAATGTTCTTTTTACCTCACATAACATGTAAAGATTTACCCACCTTCAATTGTTTGATTTTTTTTTATGTTTAAAGGTTAATTTTTAAGATTTTTTTTAAATTTATTTTCAAGGAAATGGGTTTAAAAATGTTTTCAATCTTATTTTTAAAGTTTCAAGGTAAAAGGGGGGTTTTAAAATGTTTTCAAGATTCTTTAATACGTTTTCATGTAAAATGATTTTCAAAATATTTTCAAGCTTTATTTATAAGTTTTCAAAGTTATTTTAAAAGAAATAGGTTTCAAAATGTTTTCAATATTTCTTTATATGTTTTCAAATTATTTTAAATGAAATGGTTTTCAGAACATATTCAATAATTCATTTAATTTTTTTAAAGTGTTTTATAATATTTTTTTAAAATTATTTGAAGCTTATTTTATAAGATTTTAAGTAAAATGGTTTTAAAAATTAATTCAAGTATTATTTATAAGTTTTGAAGGTATTTTCTAAGAAAAATATTTTCAAATGGTTTTATGTATTAATAATACTTTTTTTAATTAAGAAAGGATATTTTCCTTAAGAAATAGTTTTTAAAGATATTTCAAAATTATTTTCCATCTAAGATGACATCTATTTATTTTACTCAACCCTCTCTAGGAAATGATCTAACATTTCCATTCACATTCTTTTTATGAGTGGACTATTCTTAATGTCATGATCTTTATGAAACCCATTTCTCTTTCACGTGTTATATGTTTATGAATTCAGTTTCTCTTTCATGGGTTATATGTTTATGAAATCAGTTTCTCTTCCACAGGTAATGATTTTGATGAAATAATTATGAAATTTTTATCTTTTCCATAGGTTATGATATGATTACATGATTAAGATACCCATTTAATTTCATGGGTTATGATAGGATTCTTTATGATTTTGTGGGATATCTATGTATGATTTCATTATGAGATAGGTGGGACCTATATCTCCATATAATGCATTAGTTAATGATTTATATATCATGATATAGACTAAGATAATCTTGGGAGTGAACCTTGACTACTAATATGGCCATGGGAGTGAACCATTACTACCAAGATGGTATGAGGAGTGAACTTATACTACCAAGATGGTTATGGGAGTGAACTATGACTACCAAGATGGTATGAGGAGTAAATTAATGCTACTAAGATGGCCATGGGAGTGAACCATTACTACCAAGATGTTATGGGGAGTGAATAATACTAATAAGATGGTCTTTGTAGTGATTAATTGACTAATATAGAAATCATATTATATGATTATGTGTCTTCCATAATTCCATGTTTTATTCCTATGTTATGCTTTCATGTATTATGTTCTCTATTTCCTTATGATTAATGTCATATGAACTACCAAGCTTTATGCCATGATTCATTTATATGATATTTGGCATATAGGGTATGATATTCTATTTTCATGATCATGTTCTCATAACCTTATGCTCATGATTATTCTTATATATATATATATATATATCCCTTTTTTACCCTTATTAAGCATTTGAGATCACCCCTTTTTATGTTTCCTTCCCCAGGTTATGATGATATGTATTATGTTTGATGTTTCTAAGAAAGTTGATAGTAAAGAAGAACCTAGTGGGAGATAATGTAGCTCACTTATGTATCAGTGTTAATGTTTCCATGCTTCCAAAGGTACTACACTAGTGCGGTATTTGGGAATCTATTTGTACAATTTTTTAAGTATTATGAAAATGTTATGTAATGTTAATGTATGAAAACGAGGGTTTCTATAAAGATGTATAGAGAATTGGAGGAACATTTATGGTGGGATAATATAAAATAGTAATTTTCTAATTATATCTTAAGATGTTTGGTTTATAAATAGGTTAATATGGATAGATAGAATCCTAGAGGAGTAATACAACCTCAAACTATTATTATATATAAATGGGATGAAATTACTATATAATTTTTCATTATATTACAAAAGTCTTGAAGAAATAATGATGAAATATGGGTTATTTTTAATATCCTTTCCAAATATACCCATTTTCTCTCTATAAGAGAATATTTACCTCTTGATATCCTTGAAAGAATCCAAATTAATGATGTTATAAGGCTTCATGGTGCACCTATTTCAATTTTTTTGATTGTGAACCATGATTTACATCAAAATTTTGGAAAATAATTCAAAAGGATATGGATACTGATCTTAATTTAAGCATTGTATATAAACCTCATTAGATGTCTTGTTTGAAAGAAATATTCAAACTTTATAAGATAGTTTGAGGTAATATTCAAATGAATTTCAAGGTATTTGAGATCATTATTTACCTTTGGTGGAGTTTTCTTATAAAAATAGATTTTATTCAAGTATTCAATAAATGATGCATTTAGTAGTATGTAGAAAGATATTTCATTCTCTAACATGGTGGGATGAAGTTGTTGAATGAAATATTATTGTCCTATAACTTTTTTAGGATACAAAGATGAAGGTAAAGACTATTTAAACTCATATTAAATCATCCCAAAGTAGGGTAAATATATGTGATGATAACTAAAGGAAAAATTTAGAATTTCAAGTGGAAGATTACATTTTATTAAATGTATCTCCATGTAAGGGTGTTATAAGATTTTGTATGAAAGTGAAACCCATAATTAGGTATATTAGACCCTTAGAAATACTAAAAATAATTAGATCTGTGTCTTACCATTTTGAAATGCTAGCTAGACTCTATAATGAACATAATGTGTTCTATATATCTTTATTGAGGAAGTAAATGCTAGATCCAACACATGTGATTAACTATAAGGAAATATAATTTGATCCTGATTTATCTTAATGTGAAGATCCTATCTAGATTCAAGACATTAGAGAACAAGTGTTGAGGAATCAGATGACATGACTGAAAAAAGAACTTTAGAGAAATCATAATATAGAAGAGATGACATTGGAACCCGAATAAATTATCATGAAAACTACCCAAATCTATTCTTGAGGTGATATTCTAGAAATTTTAAGGATGAATTTTTTATGAGGGAATAATGTAACATCAAAGCTTTCATTATAGAAATATTTTATTTTTAAATGAATAATAGAATAATACATATAGTTATATTTAGAAATTCGATTAAAACATAAATTTTATAATCTTATAAATTGAATTTTCTTAACTTAATTTCATTTTTTATATCATTATACCAAAATTAATATTGGGTGAAATTTTTGGATTTTTCTGAAATGATTGATTTTTCAATGAATAGTGAAAAGTACTAAATTTTAAAATACAACCATTTCTTTTCATAAAATCAAGTAATTTTAAAATTACCACAATATTTTTGATTTGGTATTAATGTTACATATGATAAATTTTATTTAGAATATTCTAATCAACAATTTTAAAGATTTTTATATAAGTTAGTTTTTATACTTAAAGACACATTTTCTAAAAACAATTATTGCTTTTTAAGAATTTATATTGAAATTAGTTTTTAACACTTCTATAAAATGAATATAGAAAATTTGATACCATGTTTTTAATCATGAGGTTAATTTTTTAAAATATTTCTCTTTTATTTTTAGTCACTATGAATAATAATCGTGGTAAAATTTATAACATCGTTACAAGGTAATTTGAGAAATTAAGGTTAAAAATAATATGATAAGGCATTAAAAATCACCCCCAAAATTATTTTATTTCATTTTATTGAAAAATTTATGCTATATCAATCTCAAATTTTAATTTATTCCATTTTGGTTCTATTTAACATTGGTAATAACATTTATATTATTTTATGTAAAGAAAATTCCAAAATGTAACTCTCATTAATTTAATTTATTTTATATATTAATTTAAGGATATGAATAATTTATTAATATATATAAAATTTTATTTAAAAAATAATTAATTTTTTTTTTAATTTTTAGTGATTAAATATTTAATTTAAATGCTTATGTATTGCTGATACATTATTTATTCAATAAATAGAAAAATAGAATAAATAATTTTAAAAATAATAAAAGTAATAAAATTTGGATGAATTATCATCTCCCACAAATTTTGAATAAAAATATGACATATTATGGATGTTTTAAAGGTTTAGATTCAGAATTTGTTTCTTTCATGTTATTTGTAAAGAAAAATTAAATTAATAGTTCCAAAAATAACATTAATGATATTTTATAACAAATTAAATTTTATTAAATGATTCCAAATTCATAAAAATTTAAAATTAAGAAAATTTAATGTTATATGGTGGGAAATATTATCTAAAGTCCATTTATGAGACTTTTATCCTATTATAGTAACATTCTTCACCCTTAAATGGTAGGCAACTATTATATTGAGCTAACTGTCAAAAGGGTTTATAATGGTTTAAACTAAAAGATAAGGGTGAAAAAATAACTAAAAACTCTCAAAATTTTAATGAATGAGAGTATTTAAACTCATAATAATATTATATTAAAATTATATTAATTTTGATCCATTTATCAATGAGAATTAATTTATATTAATTTAATTCTTCAGGTAATTGTAAGAATGTCCCTACCTTCACTTATAAAAGGAAACCCCTTATCTCATTTCATTACACCAAATTTAGAAACCTATCTAAACCATAACCTAACCACTTTTCTTTTTAACATAATTATCCATTTTATATAGGTTCTTTTCTTTCTATAAGTCCAAATCTATGTCCCTTAAGAGGATATCTAAAGGAGGACTACCGAAGAAGAGTTAGTTGTCTTTACCGAAACTTTCAAATTTATTTCTTCTTCTACATCCTATAAATATATTGTAACCATTAAAAAATAATAACCAAATTACCATAAATATACACAGGTGTTATTTTGATTGTGGTATAACCATTTTCTACCTCTTTTCCATCCTACAGAAAGCAAAAACATCTCTCGTGTATACGTACAACTTACCATCTCCACACAATGGTGTAATTTGTTATTCATCATAATTTTACTTAGATGTTTATAGATATGGAACTAATGTATATATATGATATTTCTGACATAATTTTTCTTCTATAATTATAATATCATATCTACCTTATTACCTTCCTATCTGTAAGAAAGCAATAACGTTTCTTGTGCATACTTGTGGACTACCACCTTCATGAAGCAATGTGATATGTTTTTCATTTATTATTTACATGGATGATAATAAGGATATATTTAATGAATATATTTGATATATATAACATGAAAATTATTTTTTAAAGTTGAATTATTATTTAACTTTCTTTCATTCAATCCATCAAAATGAAAAAACAACATTCTTGCGAGTGTATGACATATTGTCTCCATGAATGGTGTAATTAATTTTTCTACCTCTTCATTTTATGGATGAATATAAATATATATAATAAATATATTGGATATTTAATTCATGATTAAAATTTTGGAGATGATTTGATTTTAATCAAAGTAAAAGGTCCATAACTTCTATGATAAAACATGCATACAAAAATAAACCAGTTAACACATGAAACAATGATAATAATGAAAGATTATTAATGAAAGTGTGATAATATGTTATAAGAGGATCATATATTATATTATAAATATGAATATGAATATATGATAAGTTAATATAATTTTTAAAACCATTTTAAAGGAGGTTAAAACAATTTCAACTAAGGGGATGCGTGGCGGAAGGGATTTTATCTCAATTTCCCTTCATCCCAACATGTTTTAATATTATACACATAATTTATTTTATATGGTGTATATAATACACCTTTTACATGTTATATCACGAATACTTCATATTTAATGGTATTTTAATTTAATATTAAAAATAATTCATCCAAGGGTATTTGACAAGAATGTAACCAAGTATTAAGGGGTTTCTTAACTCAATCTCATTTCATTGGGTTAAATCACTTCCTCATTGACTATATTATGACAAGATTTTTATTTAAATGAAAATTATTTGATTTATTTTGTTTTTAAACTTATCATTGTGTGTATTTACATTAGATACAAATAATCTCATCATTCATTAATGCTCACTTCAATTTTATGATCATTGTAAGGGATTTCATCTTAATTTCCACTCCATTGAGATATATTTTGTACTATTACCCTATTTATTATTATGTTGTGTATATAATTCCCCTTTTATGTATTTAAAATGAATATAAATTTATTCATGATGATTAAAGTTTCAATTGATGTTACTCTTTCATGGGGTTAAAATTTAAAAGATACTAAAGAGGTAAAAATTCATTTTACAATATCATTTTCTTTTGGGATTTCTTATATTTTCATTGAATGAATATTATAATTTTTTATTCATAAAATCCATCTATTTTATTATCATATAATAATGTAAAGAGTTTCCGTATTTTATTATAACTTATCCTCTTTTTGAAACTTTAATAAATGAATGTAATATTTAAAAGAAAATATGTTCTTATTTTACTTTTTGATTGGATATATCTTTATTCCATTGTCCATATTTTTCAAAATTGTTTTAAAAAATTAAATTTTATTTAGTATTATAATTTATTAAGGAACTTTAATGTTATTTTTTTATTTTTACAATGTTTGAAAGGAATATTTCTAATTTTTTCTGAAATGTTTATTTATAGATTTATTTATAAAAAATGAAAAGGAATGTTTTTTTAACGTATACAATTTTATTGGTTTTTACCACTTCCATAAATATTTTAAACCATCTATATTCTTCTAAAATATTTTAATTTTTTATAAATAAAATTATTTTTTGAAAACATACTTTAAATGTTTCTCTTTTATTTTATTCTATTCTTTAAAATACATTATTTTACTACAAAATCTTCATTTCTAATGAATTTATTATCATCAATAATATCTTGATTAATTTTTTGGTTATTTTATTCCTCTTAAAACATTTGATTTCTTATAATAATTGGAAATTAAATTTCTATTAAATATCCATAATTTATGTAGCATGGATATGATTGCTCCCTAATGTGTATACCATTTCTACATACAATATTTTATTTTAAAGGTTATTTGACTGAAAAGTTTAATGTAAATATTTTTTATTCTTTATTAAATATATATATTTGTTGATAAGACATATTTTTCATGAATTAAATTGATAATTCAATATATATATAATTCATTATAAATGTAGTGATGGGTGTGAACATAGTTATATATCCCCTCGATGTATCTATATGTCTCATGATACAAACTAGTTGGATAGACTTATTAAATGGGTTTTTAGTGTCTACCTAACCATATTTTAAACTATCTTAGAGAAATGACTTAGTGGTAAAGATATCATGATATTTGAGATCATGAAATTCAATATTATGAATTTACTCTATTGATTATTCAGTTATTATTATCCATGAGATTACTGAATTGATATTATTCATGGATCAATTTAATGCATAAGAGATTGATTAAGTGGTATGTATTTTTAATTATTTATATTAACATATTTATTATTTATTATTTTTCCACAATAGATTCCATTATAGTTAACCCTTATAGATCATTTGAGCTCACCCTTATTTTTTTCCTTCCTCAAGATATGAAGGAGAAATCATTGAATGAATTTCACGATTTCCAAATATTTTCTTTTATTATTATTTATATTTAATTTACAATATTAAAAATTAGAATCATATATGTATATATTTCTTCAATATAGATAAACTATTCGGTACTTTGGGATATTATCACTTGTATATAATTCCAATATAATAAAGTATACACTGAATCTAGGTTACTGGTGTTGGGTTGTTACACTTACTATCTCAGATGACATTAATTTCATATATTTATCATATACCTAAATTGAATAAGTATAATCTATACCCGTCTCATTTAGCTTTATAGGAGGATATGGATTCATAACCTGATACCACTATGTTTAAGAAGCCTATCCTTATTGTGGATCATCATTACCAAGTGTTGTAGAGTAAATCGATTTTATTATTCCATGTGGATGTGATACTTGGGAATGTGAGGCTATGATAAGTGAGTAATGGACTCACTTATTTTTTTATGAGGAGCATAGGGAAATTTACGGGGTTGGAAAATGGAATGTTAAGGAGAAAAATGAGACTTCAAAGTCATTGGTATGTATTTAATTTAGATATCAATATTTTTTAATTATTTTTGGGTGTTTTTAGGAGTTAAATGTTTGGGAGTATAAAAAATAGAGAATTTATACATGGAATACATTTAACGCATGATTAGTGCTAGTGGTGCTGCCAAACTATGTAATGGGGAAGGGTGCTTCTAGTAAAGTGTGCACAGTAGAGGCATGGTACTGAAAACCATGAAAACAAACTTTATGGGTTACCAATATGTATAGGATGGACCTATATGATTGGAATAAATTTTCTAAAATCACATGGCCAGATCAAGTTATATTCCCATATATTTGGGGTTCCCTTCTGAATAAAATTTCCTTGTTAGTGAATGGTTTTTTAAACCATGTGATCAAAATTTACAATATTGATATTCTCTAAATCGAAAATCATAGATATAGTGATAAAAAAACTTTCTTTAAACATAATATTTGATACAAAGTGAAATGGAAGTATATTTTTTTACAACATTATCATATGATATTCATTAAAACTCATAAAGTATCTCATAATCCCAAGAACTGATGGTTTTGTTTCTTTAAGGAACATCTATATAAGAAACTCTTTATGGTACTTGTGAAAAATTTCCAAATTATAACCTCACTAGATAATCTTATAAATGTCTCCTAATTTATAATAATTTTATAACATGGGTAAATAACACATAAGAATGGGGCGATCTCGAATTCTTAGTAAGGAAAAAATTATCAAGATGATATCAAGGGTTAGATCATAAGATTTTGAGAAAACATGAGTAGGAGAAGAATATTTTTTTTAAAAAGAACTTATAATAATAATATATTTCCATAAGTTATCAAATATGGACATGAAATCTCAAATGAGTAATATATAATACAGAAAAATAGTGTGAAATTAGAAGTTAATAAACATGAGACATGAAGAATAATTATAGGCATATGTCTTTGTAACGTTACAGTGCATTAAAACCTAGCATAACAAATAACATTGGAAGAAACATAATCATGGTGAAATTATAACATTGTGAACAAAAACATGACAATTCTTCATATTGTTAAAAAAATAAATTACCATGATTCATGTAGTGAACAGAAAAAATATCATGCCTCATGTAGTGAACAAAAAAAATCAAACATCATGTTCTGCACAAAAAATGGCCAAACTTTATTTTGGGAATAAAAAAATTCTCATGATTTGTGTTGTAAACAAAAAACATTTTCACACTTCATGTTATAAACAAAAAAATTTTACACTTCGCATTGTGAACTAAGCAAATGTCACACTTTATTTGTGAAAAAAAACAAAATTTTAACACTTAACATCCTTGTATCATGAGATATAAATCATTATAAAATGAATTATAAGGATATATAGGACCCTAGTCATCAATAATCAATATATATATGTGTTATAGCTGAAAAAAGAACATTCATCATATCATAAAGAACCCATAAAAAAGAATATTTTCATTAAATAGTAAAAAACATTGGATAAAATGAAATTAAAAATAAATAATATGTAATAAAAAAATATTTTAAAGGGAACCAATTAATAATAAAATATGAAGGGTGATGAAAACATCAATTCAGGATATAAAAATATTGGATGGTATATACATGTGAAATTACAAAAAAATTCACAAAACCTTTTAAAACATTGTTATGAAAGATGAAATACAAATTTATTTAAAAAATATTTATAAAGGGAAAAAGAATAATTTTTATTACCTTACAATATTTATTTAAAAATAATAAATACTTGAGAATTAATATTTTTTATTAGAAATTTTTTTATTATTAGATAAAACATATGATTTTGAAGTAATGGAAAACCCCCTGTTAAATATTTTGAAATACCATTGTTTAAAAACACACATCATAAAAAGAGTATTAAATTTTCCATTTTAAAATGGGTGAATAGGATAAAGTGAATTATAAAAAATAATACATATTATATTTCCCAAAATATAAAAGAACATTGTTAGTAATTAAAAACATGTATGTGGAGGAAAAAGCCAACAAAAAATTGAAATTATTCTTAGAAAAATTTATTTTTCGCAAAAAATAGATTTATAAAGGAAGAATAATTTTGTGTGAAAAATGGTTTCCTTAGAGAAAATAATGTTTAAATATAACTTAACATCATAATAAGTTTGATAATATCACACTTTAAAGGTTTTATACAAAGGGGAGTGATTACGATTCATGGAAATGACTTGTGTTAAGAAAACCCCTTACAATTTGAGATGAATTTGACTCAAACATCTTGAAAGAGAGTAATATTTAAATTTAACTTAAATAACATGAATAATGTGTATTTAATGATATAAAATATAATTTACATAGAATATAAACCACTTAAAATAAATTACATTCATAATAAAAAACATGTTTCAAATAGCGGATTTTGAGATAAAAAACTGTTACTTTCTATTGCAGTTGATATGAACGTGCTCTAACAAACAATATAATAAGCCGAAATATATTTGTAACTTATCTAATAAAAATATAAAAAAATAATACCTTTTTTATAATTATTTTATTACCATATATTACAAATATATTAATAAAATATAGTTTATTATCATTATCAAGTGTTAGAAATTTTAGTTACTTGTCCAATATAAACTTCATAAAGAAGGGATCGATTATCACTAGGCTATTTAAGGTTAATAATTACAAGATAATTCAAAATAGAATATTTTTTTTCAATTATTTTTAATCTCCATTTTTTAAGCGAAGGATAGAAATACAACTTGTGAAAATGGAAATTGGGATGAACTAATTTTTGACGTGTTTAATGATCGAAATGTGATATATTAGTAATAAAATTAAATATTGTTTTTTTTAAATAATTAAAAAATATTAAATATATAATTATAATATGAAATTACCATTATATTACATCCCATATTCATTTATGACACAACCATTATAAGATTGTTTACATAGGTGGTAAAATCGACCCAAATGGTAATGCATTATATGCTATCATGAGTAAGGGAATTACTTTAGATAATGATAATAAAAAATATTAATGATCTTAAAATTTTCATAATTACAATATATAATCCATGAATCCATTCATATGACCACCCATGATTGGTGGTGATGAGAAATGAAATTTGTTGTTCGTGGAGGTGGTAGTCTGCATATACTCACGATTAACGATCACATTTCACATAAAAGGGATATAAGTTTGTAATCTGGTAAATGATAATTTCAAAATAATATTTTTAAATTTTAAACATATTTAATTATCAAATATATCCTTAATACAATCCTTGAGAGGCGATGATGAAAAACAAAAAATATCACTTTGTGGAGGTGATAGTCAGTACGTACGCACGATTGATGTTATTTTATTTTCTTAGTGAATGAAAAGGATTGATTATTATTTTATAATTAATATAATTATATTTAAGTATACTAATTCTAAAATTTTCATTATATTAATATTTGTTGATAATATTTAGCAAGTATTATAGTAAAACAAAAGACTAAGTGAAAATAACACTCACATTGGCTGGTTGAGTTTTCTTGTAGAAAAATCATTAGAAATGAATGAATTAAGAAAAATAAAGGTAAAAATAAGATTATGGAAGTGGAATTGTATTATATTAGGATAAATATATCATATTTTAAACAATAAATTTGAGTATAGGTTAGTATTAATGTTGTAGAAGTTTTACCTTTTCATAATTGAAAAGAAAGGTAGTTTTAGAAGTAACCGTTACATTTTCAATAATATAATGATACTATTAAATTTTTAATGGTTCCAAAATAAAAAAAAAATCTAGGGGAATTGTGTGTGCGTATATATTATCCTCATCTATTAATATTAGAGACAAACTAGATTTCCTTTATACGATTTCTTTTAGATTTTTGACTTTTACACTAATTTACTTTTAACTTTGTAATTAATTTATAACCTTAGTAATTAATACTAATGAAAAAAGTTAGGATATAAAATCTTAACTAATTTTAAACTTATTATTTAAACATTTAAAAACATTTTACCAAATAAATTTTTTAATTGTTTTAAATGTTAATTTTAAAATAAACACACATAATGTGTCAAAATAGTTTTTAAAAAAAGCGCATCATTGTGTTTAAAAATTTATACACAATATATTATTATCATAGATACTAATTTTTAGGAGATAAATTAATTTTATATAAATGAAATAAAAGTTATTTGGATTTAAAATAAATACAAAACCAAATTTCACCATCAAAACAGTTAAAAATCATTGAAAATAGTTTTTTCTAAAAGTATCATTTTAATTTAGTTCCAAAAAATTTGACATATGATTTATATGTTTAAATAATATTTTAAAATGAATAATTTTATTCCATAAATAAATATTTAATTAATTATTTTTTTAATATTATAATATACGATTACATAATGATAAATTCCAAAAAATTGTAATTAAAAAATCATATTTTAAGACTATAAATAAACCTTTTCATAAAATGAAAAAATCCATAATTATTAAATTTTGATGTGAGAGATTGAAAAATGAATTTTATTTTATCAAGTAAATCTTCTATAATTTTTAAATTTAGTTTCTAAAATAAAATAAATAAAATTAAAAATGACTTTTTTTGAAAATAATCTTATTAAATATTAAATCATATTAATTATTTATATTAAAAAGGTAATAAAATTTAATTATTTACCATATTAGACATTATTATATATCTATTAATAAATTTATCTTAATATGTTGTGGATTTTTAGTTTGGGTGTAGCTTGAAACAAAAGTTATGAAACATAACATCAGTTTTCAAGGTCAATAATTTCAGGTTATTACAACCATTTCTATATTTTGAAAAATTGTGAATTTACCAATTTTATCCTATAATTTTTTTTACCCAAACTCCCTCCTCTCCCTAATTAGAAAAAAAAAGACTCCTCCAAAACTATGGGATCTCCTTATTTAAGTTTCCGTTGATATTTCCTTGAAGTTTTGGTGGAATCATTCTAGGTAAACTCATGGATTTCATTTATTCTCATATCCATTATATTTTATCCACTTACACTTCCATTTTATTAGTGTTATTTTTAATTTATTGGGAATGGTTTCCAAGACCCTGAATCTAGATGGTTTTATTATTTATTTTCATTACTCATAGGGTTCATTGGGATCCCTATGTATCTATTCCTATTATATTTGAATAAGGTGATGAGTTTGAATAAAGTATGAAGTCGTTATCTCCACATAAAAATCATTCATCTGCCTTTGGTTCTTGATTTTACATTTTTTTTCATATTAGGATTTATATTAATTATTAATAACTTTTTTTATATTTTCTTATGATATGTGACTTTTTATTTATCAAATTATGTTACTAATTAGTTTTCATATAGTGTTCACTTAAAAATTAGTTTTATGTATATAAGGTAACTAATTAAATTAATTAAAAATCATTTTGATTATAAATGGACTTTGAAAGTGGACATGAAATGATTTTTTTTATATTATGTTTCATTGATTGGTAATAATCTTATTTGAGTGAAGGCTTATTGATAATGCAATTATTTGAAGTTGATATGTTTTATGAGTTGTTCATGTGATTTTATTTATGTTATTAGAAGTGGTTGTTGATGAGTTTTACATAGAAAACATAGGTATGTGTTTAGAAAAAATAGATGAGTTATGAACTATCAAATGTTTCATGCTATGCATTTCCCAAATATTTATTGTTCTCTCTAAAGTGGATGTTACCCAGTGAAACAGAGAGGGAAAGTTGAAGTTGGGGTTTTTTCAGGTTCACATAGGCTAACCAGTGTTCCATAACTAAGGTACTAACTAACACTTTACTATTATTTACATGAAAAAGATATTAGATCCCATGTGATAGTTTATATTGATACATGTTATCACTTATGATTATCTCCTTAATTTCAATTTCTTGATGATGTTTATGTAATAATGATCTAGATTATTTTTTAACTTTCCATACAGATTCTTAATTCAAAACATGGTTTCTCTTAATGAAACCAAATGATATTTCAATGATTTATAACTTCATATTTAAAAAAACTAGTTATTTTTAAAATGGTATTTAAAAACTAGTTTTAATGGATTTCATTGTGAAAGATATTATATAGATTCATTGTGGTATCCTACTGGACTTTTTCCTCACTCTCTCTATACATCCTATGAGTGTATATAGACTTGGTTATGTATGAAATATGTAAAGTTAAAGGAGCCATATCTCATGGTCAAAATTTTTTATGCCTCCAGTCCTTCATGGTATGATAATTAAAGTTCCCTATAGGTCATGAGGAGTTGGATCATGTAGGGTGTTTTGGGTATCCTTGAGTTGTGATTTAGGGATGCTAAGGTATTGTCCATGACAAAACCCTATTTATTTGGGTTATAATGTACTTATATTATTTTTTATGTCACATTATGTTTGTTTTATAAGGTTATGTCAATATGATTAGTTTTTTTTCATTATATTATACTATGTTTGTTATGGTTATTTTTTTAAAATTCATATTTATATTCATGGGTTTCCATGTTATAGATACCTCATTCCAGATTTATGGGTGGATTCAATGTTATAGTTTATGGTACATTGAGTTAAAAATCATTACTAATGGTATTTTTGATACCAAATAATCTTGTTTACAACCTATAAAAAATAGGAATTCACTTTTATCTTTGTGATAGAGTGGTCTAGGTGACATTGAGGGGTGACTCGGGCTAGTTTGTTATAGTTTTCATTGACAAATAATGGTGCATATATTCTAAAAGATAAGTTATTTGTATTTATAATAATTTAATTTAGTGTTTTAATACTATGATAAATATTTAAATCATTTTTAGTTGATGTTTTTAATGATTACTCTAAACACGCGATGGTGCTATACTGGAAATGGAATGGTGGTGACCATGCCTCTTGGAAATGGATGAAGCACTGGATAATGTTTTGAAGGTCTATTACTAGAATAAAAAAAGTAAAATCATCTGGTATATGAATTATAAGATGGTATTTTAGAGTGATAAATTTAATATATAAAATGTGAGGAGAAAAATTTCTACAATGGTAGGTGTTTTCAAAAGGAAAATCACAAGGAAATCAATTTTGGTGGATAAGGGTGGATATCATGATTGCGAATTTAGAACTAAAAATGGAATGTTTAACTTGAAATAAGAAATTAAATCATTATGGTATCATGTATATATACATATTATAAATGGGTAAATTAAATATTTATGGATCTGTATGATGTATTCTCATATATGATTAATCATAATGGGTATCATTAATGCAATTTTAAATTATGGAAGGCGTAAATTGCATTGGTTTTTCTAGAGTTATTCTCAAAAGGGTACATGGAATTTAATAGATAATTTTAGAAAAAATTTCTCTTGTATGTTTAATAATATGTGGTTATTGGTGTTATATTATATATAAGAGGTCAGTTATATTTTTTAAATAGAAATATTTATAGGATATTAATGATTTTTAGGTCAGGTGTTTCAGGGTCTATGTTGAGCTTGAAGTTCAAAACCATCATGCTATTGGTCATACTTTTTATATTGGACCAATAATATATTAATTTCACTATTTCATATTTATTATTTTTAGTAGTATTATTAGATCCAAATTCAATAACCTATTAATGAATTTTCCCATCATAATCAAGGCAAAATGAAGACCTTAATTAGAGGAAACTTTGTGATTATCTTATGATTAGAAAATTATCATTCAAAAAAAGAGTAATAAGTTAAAATTTTAATCAAACATAGAGAGGGATGGATTTAAGGGCTTAAAAAAGTGAAGAATGAGATCTAGAATCTTATCTCACTAGAAGTTCCAAGATATTCCTTAAGTTATTGAATTAGGATTAGATAACTAAACTGTAATGGGTATAAATGTAATTCTCAGTTTTGGAAGATTTTGGAATACCATTTAGGATTAATGAGATTTATATGTGAGAAGATAAGTGAGTTATCTATCATTTTATGGATTATAATCTGAGAGGGTTAGTGAAACTACTTTATATTTATAACAAACAAGAAACATGTTTAGTAGATTTTGGTACATCTACATGCCAACATTGTTTTATCCTAAAACATAGTTTAGTATAGGTAATTAGGTTACCCAGTATAAATTAATTTCATATTACATCATTTAAGAACAATATTCAATGCATATGATATTAATTACCACCCCAAAACCTAAAGGTTTTGTATCTTTGAATATTATATAGATAATAAATTTATTTCATAACCATTGTTCACCATTTCTCAAAAATTTCTTAGAATATGGTAGCCTTATATAAATATAAAACTTAACAGCCTTTTTCATAAATTGAGGAAATAGAAATATTAGAAGGGTTGATCTCAAATTCTCAGTATGGGTAAAAATTAGAGATGACAACCAAAGGTCATAAGTGACCATAAGATGAGAATAAGGTTATCAGAATATCATCAAGGTTTATGATAATAAATACCAAACAATTTGTAGATCGTAAATCATAAGTCATGGAATAATTATTTTTCGTATCATATGACTTGGGATAAAAGAGTTCATAAATATGATCCATAAGTTAGTAATCTTGATCAATGAGAGAATATAAAAGTCATATGAACATGGAATGAAAGTTTGAAATATACATAAATATAGAAAATGATTTCCTTTTTCAGGGATCACTATTAATACCATTATCATATTGTGGATAGATTCCTATAATGGATTGGGTTTACTTTCCATCCCCTTCAAACCTTGGTAGACATAGTACCATAGTGGATTAAGTTCACTTCCCAATCCCTTTAAACTTTGGTGGAAAACATCCCATAGTGGATTGGGTTTACTGCCCATTCCATTACATTTTATCTCATGAGATATAAATATTTAAAACATATATTATAGGGATATATAATATTAGTACCACCTAATACTTAATTAAAACTATACATATGTCTTCTATAATAATATAAGAGTATTCATCAATCCTTTATAGTGTTGATAAAAAATACCTCAAGGTAACATTGTAGTATTTTTGGTTTGATTGTGTTTGTTGAAAAAGTGGGTTTCCATGTCCAGTTATGGAGTTCTAGAGAGATTTTTTACATGTTATTTTTACAAAGATCCAAGTTAAAAGAAAGGATGTTCTGGAAGTAGTACAAAAAGATTCATATAAAAGTTGGTGTAGTTTCCTAGTGTCTCCCAAATTTTTGGGGTCTAAAATCCAAAGGATGGAAAATGGTGTTATTGTAAAAGGAATTAATTTCATGTAAAAGTAAAAAAATTCACACAAGGGTGATGGTTATTCTAAAAGTTGCATGGAAGTCAAGATTTGGGATCACTACATCAAAATACAACTAAGGAAAAAGGTGCATGTAAGATCTGAAAGTGCGCAAAAGATGGTTTTTTTATGAAATAGGAGTTGAACGCAGCTGTAGGTGTGCAAGGATATTACACTCCAAATATGAAGTCAAAACACAAATTTTAATGCTATAAGGAAGTTGTGCACAAGGTTGGAGTTCCATGAAAAAAATAAATTTCTTGTGCACACAGTGGAAGGTGCACAAGAAAGTTGCATACAGGGTTGGTCGTGTCTATAAATAGGTGGATACCTCCCAATTTTCAATATCTCAACCCTTATATAATATTAGGCTCTAAATTGAATTGTATTTGTGCATAAACCATTAATATTGCATGCAAGAATAGTTGCGTGAAGTAATGAATCAACAATTTTTTACGTGCAAAAAACAACTTATGTCTGCATGAACAAGGGAGGTGTATGAAAAGTGTGAAATATGTGTGTAAGTTGGACTTCTATGAAAGACCAATAGTTTCATAAAATTTTAGAGTTTCATGAAAAAATATAAAAGTTGCATAGAAGGTATCCAATGGTTGTGAAAAGAACAAAGGTGTGTGAACTAAAAGGGATTGCAGAGTAAATATATAGTAAAGTAGTATTTATCAAGTAGATTAAAGTATAAATTCAAAAAAAACATCTATCTATAATTGAGTATGAATTCATTATTGATAATTAAGGGACCTAAATATCTATAAACTATGTTTTGATCATTTTCGGAGTAGTAAGAAAAGGAACATAAAGAAGGTGATCCTTTCCACCAGTAGTGAGTCAGCAAAGGAAATATTGAGGGAGTGACCTTGGGAAGAAGTGATATATCCTCAAACTTTTTAAAGGTAGTGAGATAGGGAATATAAGTGATTTATACTAAAAATTATTTGGTGGTTATCCTTAGTGGATTTGGTACATTGGCACATTGTCGTAGTATTCTCCTTAGACGTAGCCTAGTGAGGGTGAACCACATAAAATTTATGTGTCTCATGAATGTTTTAATTTATATTCATATATTTATATGATAAAGAGAGAGAATAATGTTTTTTAATGAAAAAATAATATCTGAACGGTCAATTTTTTAATTTTTCAAGTCTTGATTCACCCCCCTCTTAGGTTATTTACCACAGTTAGACTAACACATAGCTTAATTAACATATATAAATGATGTTGGGTTCATCATAATTTCCTTTAAAAATAATCAAAATACATATAGAGATAGAATGTATATATCATCATTAGATCTTAACCCTAGAGAATCATAATAATCATTAATGTATAATGACCTAAATTAAAAATACTTTTATAAAATCATTAGAAATCTTATTTGAAAAATAATAAGAAATACACTTATATTATGATAAATTTTTGAAAAAAAAAGCAATTGAATAATGGGAATAGTATTTTCATTGAAAAAATTTGGAAACATATAAATTAATCTTAATAATGAATAACATTAATGATGGTTGGAAAATCTTGCTAAGTAAAAAAAGCTATTTTTTCCCTTCCATACTCTTATAAATAAAGTAAAATGGAACCCATACATAAAATGTTAATAATAATACTTTTAATAAATTATAAATAAAGTAAAATATAGTTGAAAAATACCTTAAAAATAATTTAAACCTAGAGAGTAAAATTCTTGAAATAATATAAAGAATTTATATATAGAAGAGAAAAAATTGGGTAAAATACTTCAAAAATATTAAAGTAAGGATTTAATATAAAACACACTTTTAAAATCAAAACTCTTTTTAAATAAATAACATTAAAAAGAACTTAAAATACCATGATTATAAATATATTCATGATATATTATGTAAAAAAAATTTTATACATAATATAAATGAAAATAGATCTATAATTCTAAACATTTCTAAAAGAATGAAATTTGAGATGAAAAATCCTTACATCAGACATCCTATTCATCTGATATGATAAAACCTCCTATATAATAAATTTTAATTTATTATAAATCATTATTAAATCCATATTTATATTTTAATTACTATATACCATTCACTTTTATTTCTCTTATTGACCATTTAGTGACAATTCTTTGCTAAAATCATTTTTTTATGTTAGCTATTATGTTTTTTATGCATGTTTCAAATTTTTATTTAAAATCATTTAAAATTTATCATGGTTTCACCATATTCATAATTTTAATTAAGGTTTATATTATGTTTTAGATATATTTATATATTACCATTTTCATTTCATGTAACTTATGGTGAAAATTTTCATGGAAATAAAAAAACCATTTCTTGATATTTCAATTTCGTAAAAAGAATTGAATTTATTAGTGAGTAAAAAAATTTATATGAACATTATATAAAATTTAAAACATATTAGATTCATTAATTTTAACTAATATTACCATAATATAATATTACTTAATCATTCATGACATAAACGTTGTAACATTGTTCAGGTAGGTGGTAAAACCGACCCAAACAATAGTGTGTTATAACGAACGAATGAGTGAAAAAATGACATTTGATAATGATTATATCACTTTTAAATAATCATAATTATTTCACCATTTTATCAATGTGATAATTTATATTTATAAAGGGGTAGATAAATAATGTATAAAATTAAAATCAAGAAGAATATATTGCTCACGTTGAGAGATTAGATCACCTCTTCATAGTCCTATAGAAAATGAGAGGTTTAAGACTTCTTCTTTGGAGTATTAGTTTCTAAAAGTGAGAGAGGATTATGAGGGAGATAATTTTAATATATATTAAAGATAAATATGAAGTAATGGTGTGGTCTATGGTGGATATAAAATTAGTATTTTATAGGTTGGAGGGGTGACTGAGTTTTACCAAAGTAACATATTTTTATGACTAAAAATGAAATAAAAAGTATTACCAAATTTGAAAATAATGATTCTAAATAATAGAACCATTTTTGGTAATAAAAATACAATGTGTGATAAAATTTAATTTTAATATCTTTTTACAAAATATGTAAAAATATTTTTTTAGAAAAATATATCTTTAAGTATAAAAATGAATTTACACTTATTCTATGTCATTTAATTATCATTAATTGAATGATAATATACTTTATTATATAATTTATCAATAAATTTCATTAAATTCCATCCATAATTTGTGGTTATTTTAATTTATTAAATAAAAAATCATTACATGCAATGAACCAATTCGAGATCACTCGACACATCACCCAACCCAAATCACCACTAAGCTAGAAGGATGTTCTCGATCCCCATGGGCCAGAAATTTGTGAATATGTATCAATAAAATATAATTTAGGATTATTTCACCCACATATATAAATACAAATAACTAGTGTGAACAAATAGATAAAAAACCAAACATAAAAAAATATATAAAAATCTATCCAAAATAAATAAATGAATCATAAAAATAAAATAAAATTGAAGTCGGATTAATAAACATATAAGTATGAATAGATGATACAATAACTCAAAATAAAAAAAGTAAAATGAAACCAAAATAGCTCCAACAACTCCCCTAGTAACCCCAGTCACTCACCAAATCCACTCATCCACACCAAACCAATGAATATCAATTAATTGAAACTATAACTAAACACCTATGGGAAAATAGGGAAACTACGTACATACTCAAAATTTAGTGCATATCTAGGGTGTGAGCTAAAAATTCCCAATATAATATCCCCAAAGAGTATCTTTATTTACCTTTATAAGGAATTTCCTAAAAATTCTAGTTTGAATATAAATTATAAAATATTTATTTTCACATTTTTTAAGAAATAAATAAACTAACGCAATACACTCACATTTCTATAAAAACATTACCTTTTTAAATAAAAAATGGTAGGTGAATCCTTATTAGTTAATAATTTCCTAAAAATCATTTTTTCATAAACAACCTCAATTTAGACCATTTTATTAATAGGTTTTTTAAAGAATAAACAATCCTTTAATTTTTAAAAATCAATTTCTAAATCATTTTAGTTTTCAATTTTAAAGTAACAAAACCCACCCACAGAGAAATATAATAAAAAACAAAAACCATGATTTAATAGTACAAAACCAATTAAACAAAATATTCAGTGTTATAAAAAACTAGGAGAAAACAACGGCTCTAAGTGATGAAATCACCTAGAATGTCATGATAAGGGAATAATAATTGTGGAAAATATTTTAAAACTCAAGTAACATGATCTAATATAGTGAAATTAACCCTAAGTAAACCTATAATAAATATTCAACCCAATTTTTCACATCCAATAAGATAGACCATACAACCATCCTTGGAGGGTGAAACTACCATGTGCTTGGTATTGATCAACATCCATTATTATGATTTTTTTATATAAAAAAATAAAAACTATATTTAAACATATCTAAACCATTTAATAATTCCTAGGATTCCTATTACTTTAACCAATAGAGGAGAGGGGTAAATATGAACACAAATAACATGTATAAAGAATTTGAAATATACCTCATCACACCTCTTATTCCCTCAAAAGACACAGAACTTTTCCATATCCATGAATAAGTACCAATAATGATAAAAACTATAACCCCCATGGGGTCACAATACATAATGAAATCATAGTCATACAAGGATCAATTGAGGTCTCACACATTTTATATCACAAGTCATTAAAAGTGAAAACCGTGATTTCAAAATATTCCCATGATGCCAATAAATTTTACACTATTTGAAATATAATTTAAAAAAAAATCATAGAATTAATTTATCAAACCACATTAGTAAATTTTGAGGAATCAATCATTTCACCATAATTCCACTTTTTAAATACATTTCAACACACCTCCCAGATTCAATGTCTCAAAAAATTTAAAATAGGGGACTTATCACTTAAGTTTTTATAAAATATACCTTTACAAGTCTACACAACAATTTGAAAAGGAATTATATGAGTTCCAAACACACTTTTAAAACATTTAAACCCCTTTCAAAGAGATACTTAGTCGTTTTGATAAAAACTTGACATGCGACAAGTCCATTTCAAGTGTCGAAACTATTTTCAAATCATTTTAAAA
This sequence comes from Viscum album, assembly GCA_963277665.1. Taxonomy (NCBI): domain Eukaryota; kingdom Viridiplantae; phylum Streptophyta; class Magnoliopsida; order Santalales; family Viscaceae; genus Viscum; species Viscum album. Next base: position 478,346,525 of record OY728133.1, on the reverse strand, counting down.
TAAAGTGCATACCCTCTATGGGTATATCATGTAATTTAATCTTTTAAAGATTCTATTCCAACATCCAATAAATTTATAACTTGTATTATAAGGGAATTACAAAGAAACATCTATATTAACAAGTATAAAATAAATCAAAGCATGTCGTATTCGACTATGAATGATTGACTGAGAAAAAAGAAGACCTCATGAACCCATAAACACCCAAAATACTTTTTTAGACCACTATTGAACCATAATACAAAATTGAATAGAATTTAGGGTTCATGTGATAAAGAAATACCGAATTAAAGGAATGAAGAAGATAGGGGAAGTGGAATATAAGAACAAATATATATGAAGCCTCTCGAAATCAAGGGAAATGAGATTGAAATAAAAGATGGATGAGGGGAAGAGTATCTCACATGAACCCCATTGTTTGGCCAAGTAGAAGAGAAGAAGAGGGAGGATATTCCCTATAAATTAGAGGGGAGTAAAAAGGTAATTCCACCTTTAAATGAAAATTTGGAATACCACAAAGTTTTCTAATTCATACACAAACTATATAAGAGAAACTTCTTAAAAAATAACATTTCACAGTTTGGTCACATGGTTTAGAAAAATGTGTTCCAACCATGAAATACCAACTATTAAAACTATATACTTGTTCTCATGCTTGCCACACAACTTCCTCTTATTATGTGAAATATGGGACCTATTACTCCAAGAATAAAAGGATCCCACGTAGCTTCCCTTAGAGGTCACATGGTGTATACCAAACTATGAATTTCCCATAAAAACCAACCAAGAATAGAAAACAGTGAACTAAAAACATTCTTATGTGAGCATAATCACATGGTTTCCCTAATCCATGTATGAAAATATTTTATAGAATAAAAAATATAATAATTTCTCATTTTAAACTAGAATTTCCCAAAAAAAATTTACCCAATAAAATGTAAAATAATATAAAATATTACACAAAAGTTACATATGGGTGTCAAATTTTTTCCCACCATACTACTTTCTACCAATATAAAGTCCCCGATTAAAACTTCTATGTTTCCAAAAGAAAAACCTTGATTCTCACATATAGGAATTGGGAGGTTCAGGGTTAAGTCAATAAGAACATAATATAGAGAAAAATTGAACAATATCCTTTCTATGAAAACCAATAAAATCCTCAGTCAATAAAAATAACCTCATGTAATAATATAATCCACAACTATTCCATAAAATAAACTCAATTAATATAGTGATTCAACATGAGTTTTAACATAATTTAGTAATGAACTAAAATGGTGAAGCAATGGATAACCACCTCAAAATGGAGAACTCTACAAAAAACAACCACGAATCCACCAGTCAATAAAGAATGAAATTGGTTCCCACTAATAATATAAATCTATGAATTATATTACAATTACAAAAGGATTCACCATCAAAAAAACACCCAAAAGATGACAAAATATTGAAATATTTAAGATAAAAGAAACCATCCCATAAAAATGTTAAAATAACATGGAAACTAAATACATAAATCAATCAAGGAAATGAAATAAGCTCTAACCTTGGATAAAAAACTCAGGGAATATGGTAAACTAGGACATCATACATAAGCCTCCATCTCACAGTGAAACTAAACAGATATAAACCAACACCAACCAGTGTGTAATCTTAACTGATTCAATACCCATATTATCCACCCAAAACATATGTTCAAGGTAATCCCATTCCAAAATTAATGAATCTAAAATCAGGAATAGATCTCACTTTAAAGATACCATTCCAAGGTCGATTATATAGGGAACACTAAAATAATGAGGCAAAGACATCTCAAAGTAACCAGTACTCACCTAAGAGAAACCAAATGGGTCCTCTAAAGAACACAAAAAAAGCCTCCACAAGGAAGAAAAACTTTTAAAAACATTTAAAAACTCCTCAAAACTGATCAAAATACAAAAAAATCTTACACAAAAATTATATAAAGATCAAAACTCATCAATTCACCCATAAAAAAAATCTCACCTACCTATTCTATTTATACTAACCTACATGATTCCCAATGAATAATCTAGAAAACACTACCATAGATAACTCCAAATTACACCACTATGAGAAGGAATCAACACCCTACCTTTACTCAAGATCTTCCAAAGATTCATACATTAAATTAAATAAAACATAAAACCAATCTATTTATGTTTTTGAAATCAAACAAAGTAGTCCCATGTATAATAAGGGAAAAAAACCAAAATATCACTTTTTAAACTATGCCCCCATGACAAGGAGTCCTAAAAATTCATTTTAGAATAAAACTCTCATTTCAAAATAGGTTAATATCTTGAAAAACTTAATTCAAAACATTCTTGAAAATTCATTTTCCATTGTAAAATACATCACCCCATTAAAACACTTTAAATAACCTATGAATTTCTATTTTAAAACTATATACCTTTGAAAATACACCCCCAAAATGGTTAAAATCTATTGCACTTAAAAAATCAACAACATTTGAAACTAAAAAAATGTTCAAATTTTATCCTGAATTTATGAATATTTAAAAACATTTCATGAAAACCATCTAATTTTTACAACCAATACATAAGTATATTTTAAAAATCATATATAATTAAAATATTTTTTCATAGAAAACCGAATTCTCACAATAATAACACCAAAAAGGAGGCACACACAAAATCAAAAAAAATCATTAATATCATCATCATATCAAAATAACTTCTTTGATTCATCCCACAACACTTGGGTTTCCACAAGAGTTCATTAAGAAATTACTAATATCTTTTCAAGATCGATTGTTTTCTCACAACCTACTCTATCAGACCATGAAAACCAAACTCATTCCAGTAATCCATTTTATTTTATTAGTCTAAAAATTCTTTATCTTAAATGATATCAAATCATGTATCTTATATTTTTAATTAATTTTATTTTTTATGAGAGAAATATATTATTTGGTAAAATTTTATAAGCACAGGTCAACTATATGTGCTCTAATCGACCATATGAATGAGTGAAGAGACCATCAAGAATTATATATAAGGCTCAAATTGACCATATATTGAATCCATTCCACTACATGATTGATGGTTAAATATCTGTAAATCTTAAAAATAATTCTAGGTATTGAATCTACTACATAAAGACAATCTCATATTGGGTGAAAATCCCTCAATATTTTTTTCAATGTTTTTTGGTTGGTTTCATTTTTTTGACAAAGCTAGTTAAAAACATTCTAGCATGGTTTTTTATAAATAATAAGTCTTGATAGTGGAACAATTTTCTAGTGGTTTTCATATTTTTGGGTATGGAAATTGGGGTTTGTTTTTTAGAAATAGAAGGAATCACACATAGTAAAATCACTGGACTACAAAGCACCTAAATGAGTTCATGGAGGTTTTTAAAATCCTATTTTAGTGAGAACAACATTGAGTAAAGATGAATCCAGAATAAGTGTGAATCAAAAATACTTTTGGAAGATGATAGGAAGTCTTCTTTACTTTGCAGACTCAAGGCCTAATATTGTTTATTCTATGACTTTGTGTACCATGTATCAAAGTAATAATAAGGAATCAAATATTTTGGAAGAAAATAGGATTATAACATATGTCAAAGAAACAACTTCACATGAGTTATTATACAAAATAAATAGTGAGTTAAAGTTTCATGGATATACTGATACTGATTGGGCTGGATATTGTAAGGATTGAAAATCAACCTTAGGAGGAACATTTTTCTTGGGTGAATTTTGTGTGTGTTGGAACAGTAAGAAACAAATTTCATTAACTTTGACCACAATTTAATTAGAATATATTGAATCTACTCATGCTTGTACTCAAATGTTATGGATGGAATCTTAGTTGGAAGATTTGAAATTAAAAGTTTATAAACCATTGAATATACATTGTGATAATTAAAGTGCAATTTATCTTTTTAAAAATCCTATACAACATTCATGATCAAAATACATTGATATAAAGTTTCACTTTATAAAATAGAAATTTTCTTCTGAAGATGTTTTGATGGAATACATTTCAACAAAGTATCAGATTGCTAATATCTTTATAAATGTATTTCTAAAAGAAAGGTTGGTATAATTGAGGCTGAAACTTCATATTTAGCCTCCTCCCATGACTTATTAAACCTCATAAAAAAGTTACCAAACCATGCTATATATTATATTGAAAAAGGAGGAGAGAAACTAACAAATTTGTACTTTGTAATAAGTTTTTTACTTATCTTTATTAAATTAATATGAAGTTGTGGTTATCATAAAATGAGAGAGAGAAAAATAAAAGTGAGGGGATGTTATATTTACATGGCCACAAAATTTTCTTGTCACCAAGAAAAGTTGTGGCTATCATAAAATGGGGGAGAGAAAAAAAATTGAGAGAAAAAAGTGAGGGGAGTTATCTTTACATGGATGCCAAATTTTCTTGTCACCAAGGGTTGAAATTAATTCAAAAAAATTACTTTATATAGTAGTGTGGTGTTAAGAAAATCTATTTTCATAAAGTATATATTTTGATAAAATTAAAAAACTTTAGTTATTTACAAAAGTTGAGTTGTGAAAAAAACTCTGATAGTTGTAAAAGTTCTTAACAAGGGTTGTTGACAAATCTAAAGGGGGATAATGGAGAAAATTTGTGATAAATTGTTTTAACAAAGTTTTTTTATTTGTTGAAAACTAAAATCTTTGTAAAATAATGTTTATGTTATTCCAGAATCAGAATCATATACATCATAATGAAGATTCATCAAACTCATATGTTGTTATTAAGTTAGACATTACTGTTTGGAGAAGTAGTATTTTTGTAGAAGAGTTATGAAAGAAGACTATAAAGTTAGGAGTTTGAAAGTTTTCATACTTTCTAAACCAAATAAGATGATGCTTTTCTGGTTATAAAGTCCTCACAAATCACAAAAAATCTTATGATAAAATCTTTTCAAGAAATTGTGGAGAGGTTTGAAGAAATTTAGAGTTGCTGTATGGAGATTCCATAATAATGAGAATTATATCATAATGGGAATTCCATCATAATGATAATTTCATTGTTCTGAGAATACCATCAGAATGATATGAAAATAAATCATAATGATATGAGAAAGAAACAAAAAATCATAATGAACTGAGAAAGAAATATAAAATCATAATGAGCTGAGAAATAAATAGAAATCATAACGAGCTGAAAAGGAAACGAAATTCATAATGAGCTGAGAAGGAAAGATAATTTTTAATCACTGAGAAGGAAACAAAATTTATAATGAGATGAGAAGGAAATATAGTTCACAATCACTAATAAGGATATAAATTTTTTAATTATTGAGAAGGAAACACAATTCATAATCACTGATAAGGATACATAATTCGTAATCAATGACATGGAAATAAAATTCATAATGAGCTGAGAAGGAAACAAATTCATAATGGACTAAGAAAGAAATGAAGATCATAATGATATAATTACAAAGAAGACTAAAAAAGAATATTCTATAAGTTTTATGAAAAATTGAAGAGTTCAGTACCTGTAATTAAATTTTTCATATATCTTAGAGAAATATAAGGAGGATTAAAGAAGTCAAAGTTGAAGTTTAAATGAAAGATATTTTCAAAGTTTTGAAATTTGAGGAAGCGAGGAAAATTTTCAATTTTCTTTATTTTGTTTTATGAGTCACCTACAAATAATTTCTCATATAATTTATTCATTGGTGATCTTTCACATAATTGGAAAAGGAGGAGTGCTGAAGAAATCAAGTGAAAGTCATTTTTGGCCAGAGATCTTGTGATGAGGATCAAACAACTGAATGTTTGTTTACCAGTTTGAGAATTTGAGCAGAGTTTGAGTTTTTCAGATTTATAATGGGTTAATCATATAGATTACATATTATTAATAGAATCATATCAAAACTCATCATATTGAGATAATAATACCCAGACTCATTGTATTGACAGAATTAGATCCATACTCATCAGATTGAGAAAATAGGATCTAGCCAAATCAGATTGAGGATTCAGACTCAGCAATTGTGGATTGGTTTCATAAAAGCCTTTATTCTTTTATTTGGATCAATTGTTTTATAATAAAATATTGTAAACTGATGGGAGTTAGTATAATATTACATATCGTGGTATTGAAGGTGGCTAATGGGATTTGGCACAATTTGTATTCACTTCTTCATTATAGTGAATTTTCATAGACCCACAGGAGTGGATATGGATAGGATGTAGGTTCTCAAACTGAGGCCAAACCTTGTAAATATTTTGTGCTTTACTTTCTTTCCTATTTTTCATGAATGATTATTTAAAAAATATGATAAGGAAATAAATATTACTGGTTTCAGGGGTTATGTTTCTAAATTTTTTGAAACTTATAAAAAGTGAACAACTAATTCAACCCCCTTCTCAGTTTTTATTAGATCCTTTGGAACATTAAGTTTGTGTTACATTGTATCTCACAAAGTATTTGTGGTTTTAAATGATTCATATATCTTTAAAATAATTTTATTTCATGGTTCACCCATATAATATAGTGTAAGGGATTCCATGAAGGGTTCAAAGTAGTGCATGGAAGAACAAAAACAGTTCATGAAAGATCTTTCCAAAAAGTAATCTCTATGTAGTGAAGTATATTTCATATACTTGGTAAAATTAGAGCTTCATGGAATAGTAATTTATGAAACTATTCTCATTTGTTTCTGATCAATTGAATAATATTCTAAATAGTAGTGTGCACACTTCATTTGAGAGAGTAGTGAGTTTTCCATTTGTGATTGGCTGTAAACAGGGAGGGAGAATGATCTCATTTTAATAATTTTAATAATAGTGTGATTTAGTGTATTTATTAAATCATACCATTTCATTTATATTCAACATGGACATAGCCCAGTGGGGGTGAACCAATTAAATTTTTTGTTTCCTATGCACATTTTACTTTCCATTTATTCTATGCAACGGGAATGGGAGAGCATAGATTTTTACTTAATGATGAAATGATATTAAAAATAAAAGTTGTCTCAATCTATATTACCTTGATTCACCCCCTATCAGGGTATTTAACCAAGTTGGGATAAAAATTTGTATCAGATAAAAGGCTTAAAGTTATTGTTTCTCCCTTAGTATAAGCAATAGAGGTTTTTAATCACAAAGGGATTTTGATCTTTGATTGGAACAATTTTTAGCTATGGATGAATCAACACTAATTTTGATCAATATGTATGGATGTAGTTATATAAATGATGAATTTTATTTCATCTAGTATGGATAGTGGTTAATTATTATAATAATAATAAAGATAATTTTATTCCAATGATAAAAGAATCAATTCCTTGGGAAGAGATTTATCCAATATAATTTATATAAAGGTGATTTCATGTAATTCATCTCATAACATGTGAGAAAAGATACTAAATATCTATGAAATATACTCAAAACTAATAGATGAAAAATTATAGGTTCTATAAAAAAATAGGAGAACCCATAGATACACCCCAATGAGTGTATAGATGCATTCTTTGATCATGGGAATGTGGTAATGGAATATATCTGTGGTCTTGGAGAAATTATCCTTGATGTAAATATAATTAAGCTTATCTTTAGAATAATTCCACCTCAGGTCAATATAAATTTATCTGTACTAGAGGGTAAAGATAATAAGGAGCTGATATTAGATAGTTAACATAGTAATCTTGGTGCATATGAGATGAGAAATGATGATAAAAATGTTGTGGATAAAGGGTATTTTAAAGAATTTGAGTTCAAATCCATGAATAAATAACTATAGAAGGTATAAATGAATAAGATGTATTGGAAAATGTTATATTATCTCTTTCCTAAAATCATCAAAGATTAAAATAAAATTTTAAAGGGAAACTTCTTATTGAATTATTTAATTGTGGAAAGGTTGAAAATATTGCAACAAAGTGTCTTAAGAAATTTCAAGATGATAATGGGGATGATGATGAAATTCCTAGTAATAAGTCTTCAATAAATTTTAAAGGTAGAAAGAACACCAAGAAAAAATTATTTTAAAAGAAGAATATGATTTCCCACAAAAATATTTGTTTAGAATAATATGAGGTTAAACATATGGAAGACTTCAAGGATTATGGAGAACATTCTATGGTGGCATTTTTAGGTAAATACTAAACAATGTAAGAAAGAGAAAATGATGAAGTATAATTCAAATGAAGAGTTGACCTCCAGGTAGAATTAGAATCTTCTCTTGAGGATATAGATATTTGGAGAGATAAAATGAAGAAATTAAATAGATTTATTGATGAATAAAAACTCTATATACTACAACATGAAGAAGAGAAGTCTGAGTTAAAGGTTTAAATTGAAGAGAGAAATATAAAATTATAGATAACATAGAGGAAGTTGTTGAGTATATGCACAAAGTTGAAGAGCATAAAAAAATTATCGATGGTTTTCCTAATAAAGTGAATGATCAAATAAAATTTATTAGACAAAATGAATAGGAAGTTGTCAACTTATGAAGAAAGGTAAAATATTAGTAGATAATATTGACTCTCAGTATGATATTGGGAAACTAGGTGGAATGAGTAATAGAATAAGGAAAACTGAAGTTTGGAAGTCCAGTAGAACAACCAAAGGAATGTTAGTACAAGAAAACAAAACATTAGAACGAAACAACAGTTACATGGATTGATCTCAAAAAGAAAGAGTGGTGGTTGATTAATGATCAGAAGCACCCACTCTGAGGTTGAAAATTTATTTGGGTTTGAGTCAGAATCTAAAGATTCAAAAAACTCAAGGTACAATTCATATTTAGACAATGATATAAAGGAATGTAGCTCATACTAGGAGTTGTTATTATAAAAATATAGGATAGTATAAAAATGTTTGTTACTAGCCCAGATGTACCAAAGTTCACAAGAGTAACAATAGAATCCAAATATAGTTTAACAATCTACAAATTATTTTGATGTTCACTATTTATAGTATGGAATATTTGGACAAAATTCTAGATATTTCTCATCAAAAAGTTAGATTAATGTGATGAATCAAACCCAAAGTGGTCATAAACAGTAGCTCAAGGAATCATTGAATGAGATAAAAATTAAAAATCAATTTATAATGTTGTAAGATGAAGTTATTTTATCTTACTCTGATGAAGATAAAGAATATTAGTTCAAAACATGTATGAATTCAAAGGCATGGATCAAAAATAGAATAGATGGGTAGGATGTGATCACAAATATTGTCCATAAAGTAATATATTGTGATAGTATATGGATCCTTGATATTGTATGCACTCCCCATATAACATTAAGTAATTATATTTTCATAGGAATCAAATAGGACAAGGATTGTTTCATCAAATTTGGAAATGATGAAGTCCTAAGGATTATTGTCTTAGGAAAATCCAAATTGAGGGAAATAATATGAGATGTGATGATATTTTGGTCATTTAAGGTCTTAATAAAAACTTTCTAAAATTTAGTCAATTGTGTGACTCAAGTAATGCTATAATATTTACCATGAAGTTGTGTATTATCAAGTGGAAGGTCAGTGTAATTTTTATAGGTAAAGTGAATAAAGTGGAATCTATACCTTTTAAGTGGAGAAGAATCCATGTGTTTTCTTTATAGTGAGGAAGAAAACAGGTTGAGGCATAAACATCTTTTACATTTGTTCCAACCATCCTTGTAAGATATGAAAAAATGTGATTCAGCTCAAGATATCCCCAAGCCATCACATGATCATACACACACTTGTGATGTTTTTCAATAGAATAATATTATTCAAAATACATACAATGTGAAAGAAAATAAGTCAAAAAAAGTGGTTGAATTGGTGTATGATGATGTGTGTGGTCCTATCTTACCAAGGGACATTTACTGTAAGAGGTATTATATTCATTTCATTTATGATTTCATCAAGATGGCATGGTTATTTTTCATTGATCACAATTTAGAGGTGTTCAATTTCATAACATAGTATTGTATGGGAGATGAAAGAATGCTTGGAAAAAACATTTTGATGTTTAAAAAAAACAATGGTATAGAATTCACAAACAACCAAGTATATTATTTTCTTAAGAATCATGAGATAAGGAACCATGTTTTAGTGGTGAGAAATAAGCAATAAAATAGAGTCATTTAGAGGAGAAATTGGATCATAAAAAACAACTTCTAAAAAATATTTATTAAAAAGGACCTACTAGATAAATTTTTGAAGGAATAAATCTTAACATCAGTCTACATTTCTAGTAAAGTCTTATTGTGCTTAAAATAAGAAGAGACTACGTATGACCTATGGTACGTAAGGATTCCAATGTTTAAATAATTTTGAATATTTGGGTGTAACTGTTTTATTCTCAATATGAATAATCATAAGAAATTTTAATCTCAAAGATATGAGGGGAGATTACTTTTCTACTTAAGATAAATAAAAGAATATAAATTATTCAACAAGAATACTAGAAAGGTGATTCAAAGAAATAAATTCACTATTATTAAATATGAATAGAATAATCAACAACACAGTGAAAAGTTTCATGATGATATTTTCGAAGTGGTAATCTATCTAGGGGAGAAGAAGTTGAAAATATAGATTTAGAAGAAGATATTGTTGATGAGTAGAACAATGTCCAACATGAATCTGCACTAAATTTGGAGAGTTAAGATGAAATTGAAATATAGAACATTATCAGTGATTAGGAAATAAATGTTCAATTAAAGAGAATGAAGACTCTATAAAAACATATTTTTTTATCTTAGTTAGATATGAAATGTTTTGAAGAAGAAACTGGAGATGAAAATTGGGTTCATGTTATGAATGAAGATCTTGATCAAATAAAAAAGAATCATACATGTGAGATTGTTTTGAGGCTGGTAGATAAGAATGTCATTGGGACCAAATTAGCCTTACATAACATAATAAATATAGATTTAATGGTTAGTTGAAACTTGGAATGACTAGTGTGAAAGGGATCCTCCAAAATTGAGGGTATTGATACAGATGATACATTTTTACATATTGAAAGGCTAGAGACTATTTGATTATTCCTATATATAATAGTGAAATTAAAATTCAATGTTTTCCAAATGGATTTTATGTTAGAATTTAGGAATTTGGTTCTAGAAGAAGAAATGTTTATTGATTAGTGATATGGTTTTATCATTTATAAATATGAGAAGAGAGTTTTTTTTTTGAGCTGATGATTATGACCAATTTGGATTTACTTTAACACATTATGTTGAATTATTGATGAGAATTATATATCCATGTGCACAAATCCTCTACACTATAAATAGTGACCATAAAAATAATTTATAGAATATTGAACTCTATATGGATTCATTTGTTTCTCAAGTTAACTTAGATGCCTCTTTATTATGGTACATACATCTTGGGAATGTACCATCTTCCCACAATAAAAACACTTGATATGCGGTTCATTTATGTGTATCCTTGTTGCAAGACTGGATGTCCATTGGGTTTTCTAAATATTATGATTAAGATTCATATAAAAATCAAGTTTTAACCTTGGAGTGAGTGCTTATGATCAAGAATCAATAATCACTTAATTATTTTTATGATAAATCCCCATACTAGTTGTGTCATTCTGATGTGTTTTTTTCTTTTCCATACATTCCATTGACTATTTTATTGGACATCAAAACTCTAATTTCCCCTTTTCTTCTCATGTTCCACACACTGTTTTTTTTTGGAAAAATATTTACAAGCGGTATCAGAGCTAGGGATACCCTCAGTCCCTAGGTAAAGTGCTGAGGGTGAAATTGTAGGTCCTACCTGAATCCAACTCATGCCCTAGGTTCCTTTGACATGGGACTAACCAACCTGTTTCTAGGAAACATGGTATCACGTAATTACCATATATTTTAATGATTTGATTCCCATTAACTTATCTCAAATTAGTGAATTTAGGGGTTTGGGCATGGAATATAAGTCCCTTCAATCCCACCCAACATATCAAGTCCTTTTCCATCCATGGGTGAGAGTTATTATACCATTTGTTTGGACCAAATTAGTAGTCCCTCCATCATAATATTTTCCACTATGGGTGTTAGCCTGCCTGAATTTCTTTTTCCTGGGGCTCAGCTACTCAGAGCTCTCACCCATGGTTGGAAAAGGCCTTGAGATGATGGAGGGAACTAAATGAGATTATATTACATTACCACAACCCACCAATCCATGATGTGGGATAAGGGAAAAGTTTTCATGGTGTGACACTATGTGGTCATTTCATGACACCATACTTCCAAGAACCAGGGTTTTTAGTCCCATGTCATGGGCACATAGGGCATGAGATGAATTTAGGTGGAACTAGAAATATCCCCCAAAAAACATAACCTTGGGACTATGGGTGTCCCTAGATCTGATACCACTTGTTAGGACCAAATAATCATCCCCTCCATCAAAATATTGTCCTCTCTAGGCATTATCTTGTATAGATATGTTTTCCTAGAGCTTCACTACTCAGATCTATCACCCTTATCTGAAAAAGGACATGAGATCATATAGGGGACTAAAGGGGCATATATTCAATACCCAAACCCCTCCTTGCACTAATGTGGGATAAGGTAATATGCATCACACTATGACACTATATGCTCACGTAGTGATACCATGCTGCTAAACACTAGGGAAGTTATTCCCATGCCTTGAACACCTAGGGAATGAGCTACATTTAGGTGGGACCCAAAACTGGTATCAAAGCTAGGGTCACCCTCGATCACTAAGAAAAGTGAAATGGAATGTGCTATGTGGGATGGTGCAAGAACTGAGAGCATGGTATTCAATACATGATCAATTTTTTCAGAAGCTTCATTTTTAACGTGTTGGAGTTTACAATCTCTATGTCAACAATGATAGTGATCAAAGTATGATTATTTTAGTGTATATTAGTGAAATATATTTTGGGTATTAGATGAATCACAGTGCATAAAGTTCACATAATTCATGAAAAGTGAGTTCAAAATGTCAATGATTGGGGAACTTACCTTTTTTTGTTTATAGGTGACACAAAGAAGGAATGGAACAATAATTTCTTAATAAAAATATGCCAATAAGGTTCTAAAAAGATTTGGAATGTATAATTCCAAGGAGATGACCAGTCTGGTGGCTACTAACATGAAAGTGTCATGAGATGATGAAGGGAAAGTTCTCAATGTCAATGAATACATGTAGATTATTGTAAACCTGTTGTACTTAACAGTGAAACAAACCAACATTGTATTGTACACATTCCAAGAATTAAGGGATAAAAGTAATACAAAGGAAATACACTTTATTTTATTGGAAAAAAAACAAATAAATATTTCAAGAATATGATGAATTTTAGTTTTCTATACAATGATGAATCAAAACAATATTTATTAGGTTATATAGATAAAGATTATAGTAGTTCAGTAGATGATAAAAAAGCAACACCAAGTTGTGAATTTTATCTTGGAATATTTGGATTTTTTTTATAAGAAGTAAATAATATTTTATCTCATTGAGCACCTCAAAAGTTGAATATATTGTGGCTACTCAAGCAGGCACATAGTTACCATGGATAAAGAAGTAGCTTAAGGATTTGGGAGTTGAAGTGAAGTGTCTCATCAAAGTAAATTATGATAATTAAAGTTCTATAAATCATATAAAAAATATATTCCATCACTCAAGGAAAAAGCACATTGATATCAATTATCATTTTAGTAAGAAAAATATGGATCATGGGCCTATGAAGTTTGAGTATATTCCTAGAGAACTACCTGTTGTTGATATTAACACAAATGCATTACCCAAATAAGTGTTTGAATATCATCGAATAGATCTTGGAGTTTAGTCTACTCCCCACACTTGAATAAGGGTATAAGTATAACCCCCACTTACTGAGGTATGGTATATTTTCACCTGTACTAATATTTATTCTTTACTATGTTACAGACCACAAGAAGGGACCTTTGGGTACATTAAAAAAGGTGGAGAAAATGTATTCATTAATAATGGTGGAGAAAATTGTAGGGGGAGTTAAAAAGTAATGGGATTATCAAATCTGATGATGTTGATAATGTTCATTTAATACTGATAAATCACGGAAGGAGTTTTTGATGCATATAGTTTACAAAAGTGTGGATGAAGAATTTTTTATTTTCATGTTCCACATGTTGTGTTAGTATTTAGAAGACCATTAAAAGTGGTATCTAGGATAGGGATAACCTTAGTTTCTAGGGAATGTGTTGTGGGGGAGATTGTGGGTCCCACATAAATGCATATCACCCCCAAGGTGCTTGTGACATGGGACTAACGACCCTGGTGCTTGGCAGTAGGGTGTCACAGTGTGACTTATAGTGTCATGCCATAATGCATGTTCCCCTTTACCACATATGGGCAAGGAATATAAGTTCCTTTAGACCCCTCGATCATCTTAAGGAATTTTCCATCCATGGATGATAGGTTTAATGCCACTTTTTTGGACCAAATCAGTAGTCCATCCAATACAATATTATCTGCTCTGGGTTTTACGTTGCAAGAATTTTCTTTCCATAGGATTGTGTACTTAGAGCTCTCACCCATGGATGGAAAAGGACTTAAGATGATGGAGGGGACTGAAAGGAATTAAATTTCATGCCCAAACCCCTCCATTCCCAAATGTGTGAAATGGTAACAGACATCACAATCTGACACTATATAGTCACATCATGACACACTAATGCCAAGCACCGAGGTGGTTAGTCCCATGTCACGAGCACCTAGGGATGAGATGCATTCAAGTGGGACCCACATCGAGCGACCACATTATGACTTCATTGGACACATGAAGATAGTTTGGCGTCTATGTTAGACTCAATTGAAATTTCTAAGTACTAAAGCTACCACATGAAGGAAATTTAATCATCCATGAATAGTTGGATTGAGAACATGTTATATCAAAACAACTATGGATTCTCAAAATACCATGGTTGGGAATTCTACTAAGGATTCTAGTTACCACATATTGAATCCATGCAACCTATGAAGTGAAAATATACCATAAGTAAACCGATCACACTACACCTACCGTGAGGAATTGACCATGAGGGAGAAACCTACCATGCATAAAGTATAGAACTTTGATGACTAGTTTTAGAATGTAATGATATTGCTTGGAGTTCTTAATTATTTTTGGTCCTATAATAATTAATCTTCAATTTATTCTTTGAGAAAAAACCTTTATAAATTAAAATAATTCTCTCAGGTGTAAGGGTGTGGATTTTTTTTATCTTTATGATTTAATTCTCCTTAACCATGACTCTATATTTATTTAGGTTACATTGATAAAACCTATATGAAGGCCGATATAACTTAAACACACACTACCAATCCCACTAAGTAATCTGATAAAGAAGAAAACCTTGCTGATCAAACGAAATCGACTAGTGATTGAGCTATATCAAGTTTCACACAAATTAATCACTCCATTTTTTTCTTTTACTTTATAAATTATTCTTAAAATGTTTCATATTTTTTGAGAAATAATTCTATTAGATAAATCAGAGGACTAGGGTAATCATTCCTATTACTTCTTTTGAAAATATTTTCCCTTCAATAACTATTGATGAGGTCTGGTTGAACCTAAATTTCCTTATTCGTAGTTGTATTTATAAAATCCAATGTAGGTTGTCATTATTTCCATTAGGTTTAATAAATATTCTATGAAATGGATTACTATCAAGCGGATAGAACTAATATCCATCTTTTAGATAACTTATTGTTTATTTTCACTATGTTTTTTTAATATTTTATTTAATATCTTTTTTCATTAAATATAGTTAAAATTATTTTAAAAAATAAAATCTTTTATTATTAACCTTTATATGTGATAAATATTTTCTATGTTTGATATAAGTTTAATATTTTCAAATTTCAAATTCAACCATTTGTTTTAACATGGTTTTGATCATGTGTTTTAGAATTTATTTTAAAATATTGAATTATATATACCTACTCTATTTATAAACTTATTTTTATTCAAAATATTTTATTTTTAAATTTATTAGTTTCAAAATAGAAATTTTTATTTAGAATCTCAGAGAACCCCCCTCTTGAGAATTCCATTGGGACCAAAAATATGTACAAGATTATATTTTTAAAATTTATTTTTGGTATATTTTTTTCACTTATTTTAAAAAATTAATTTTGTTGGTCGGAGTGGAATCTCAAGAGGGGGGGTGAATTTAGTTCCTACTTAAAATTTATGTTAAAAACTTTATGATAAGATCCCCCAATTTTGAAACGGCCCAGTTAATTAAGGCAGTAGAGATATAAATGTTTAGTTGGTCAACAGGTTTCTCAAAGGGTGATTAGTCCTCAGTTGAATCAGTGTAAAACACTTCTTCAACTTTTGAAACAGTTTTACTAAATTAAACACATTCACACACTTACCAGAACTAACTATCAGAGTCAATGTAAAACAATTTTATGTTTTTGAAATTATAAGCAACGAAAAATAGATAAAACATAGTATTACTAAATATAGTGCAGAGTAGAGTTAAACAAGTGGTTCAGTCTCAAGCTGAGACTTAATCCTCTCCACTTGGTGATCACCTACCACCAAGCATTTTATATAAATAATAAACTTGATACACATATTGTATTGGGCTTTACAACAGTTTTCACAAACTATCCATGGATCAAACCCTCTACCATAGTTCTTTGTGGGATAAACACAAAACCAGGCCACATAGGATATATTCCAAAATTCTTCAAGGAAAACAAAAAAATAGAGGATGTTTGGTGTGAGGATTTTAAGAATCCTCTAGTTTAAGTACATGAGACAGTGTGTGTGACACACAAACACACACTTCTCAGAAATGTAAAATAAAATAACACAATAGAGATAATGTTATAAGATTGAGTTTATAAAGATCTATGTGTTTTAAATTCATCTCTTGACTCCTTGGAGTGAATAAATTATAGTTTGAGTCTTTCTCTGGAAGTTTCCCTCAAAACAGAGTGTCTCAACTCCAGGGTCTAGCTTTCAAGAACTGATGGTTCTGCTTCTTGAGTTAGAAGAGAGTTGATGAAGCACAGAAGGAAGGCGTCAGTTTGTCCCAAATGATCTTCGTGATGCTCTTGGGTTCACAATGTAAGTGCTAGATGGTTCTTATTTGATCTAACAAGTAATATCATTCTCATGTCTTCTCTTTTCTGTGCATTTGGCACACTCTACTTTTCTTCCTCAGTCTTCTCTTTTATATTTGAGGTCCGACAATTGGAATAAGTAAACCACATGTGTTCCTTCTCGTACCTCGTACTATCCCTAGATACAGTCTCTTGATATGTCTACAATCAGTATTAATTAATATCAGAAGCATTAAATTTTCCAAATATGACCATTAGAATAATCTTAAGAATTTGACAAAGTATGGACTAGAGGAGTGAGCATCGGTAGACTGGTAGCAGTAGCCTTCTCAACAGTATACTTCAACAGTAGCCTTCATCGGTAGACTGCATCGGTAGCCTTAAAGAGTAACCATATATTGGTGACATTCATCGGTAGCCTTCAGCGGTAACCTTATCAATGGTAGCCTTCAACAGTAACCTTCTATCAGTGACATTTCATCGATGACCTTTCATCGGAGACCTTTTTATCAGTGACCTTCATCGGAGACCTTTCATCAGTGAACTTCATCAACGACCTTTCTATCAGTGACCTTCATTAGAGACCTTTCTATTGGTGACCTTCATCTGTGACCTTTCATCAGTGACCTTTCATCGGCGACCTTCATCGGTGACCTTTCATCGGTGACCTTCATCGGTGACCCTTAATCAGTGACCTTTCATCGATGAACTTTCAATCAGTGACCTTTAATACTTAGAGAAATTTTGAATTATTATAAGGCCCCAGCCTTAAACCTTACTTAATATTGAGTTACTACAAGATTACACATTGAGGATCTTTTTAGGTTTAGAGTTTTAGAGAATTAGATCATAAAACTTGCATTACATTCCACATTTAAACAAAGTGGTTACATAAAAGACAGTATTCATTCTTCCCATCAACGAAAACATATTTAAAATAAAACATGGATTCTTTCTTGACACATCCTTGACACTATCATCACATCATGTACCTTTCCCTTGACCTGTGAAAAACATTTCAAAAACTTGGTATGAGAATAAAAAGCTCAGTAATGGTTATAAAAATATGGAAAGGAAACATGAGTTCATATATACATAAGAATAAAATCATACTTTACCCATAAAACATAGGCACTTTAACATACCTCATCAAATCATGAATAAATCATAGAAATCATAAGACATAAAAGGTAACTTAAGGCATTCATAATATTATTACGTAGGGAGTAACCCTCTTGGTTACGTTTGGAATACCCACCACAGTATATTCCCTAAATCTCTTCGGATAAACCTTAACGTTTCACTCCTTTGCGTTACCCAATGCATTGGAGAGCTATATCAGGCTCACCCGCCCTTAGTTTATCACGGAACCACCCGTTTTCATAACAATGCCCAAGAACCATAACATAAATGTATCACATAAAACATGCATAAAGGAAATATAACATTTCCACATTTCAATCACAATATAACATTTTAGGATATTTAAATAATGAATCCATTAAAAAAACCATTTTCAAAACCATTTAAAACATTTAATAAAGAGATTTTTGAATCAAAGTGTCCCATACCACCTTGAAGATTTTAACATTTTAAACCATTAATATCCATATAAATAATTCCTTAAAACCATTTTGAAAACATGTATATTAATAAGAACAAATCATTAAAACATTTAAAGCAATATTTTGGTTAAAGGGTTTTTACCAAAATTAGAGACACTTGAATACAATAATTGAGGAATTTAATCAGAACTTTATAATATCATGAGAATAAATGGATTCATGATATAATATTCCAAAGGAAAATATATACACCATATAAGAGTGAATTGGTGCATAACAACAATGAAGTCTCAATAGAGATGTAAAATGTGATGAAATACCTTATAAAGAAGGTATCCTTAAATTAAGGATAAATCAATCACAAAATTATGTGTGACAAATATAAATACACCCAATATAATTGGATATTAAGTGTAAAACAATAAAAGTTCATTCAAACATATTCAAAGTATGACATATTCAATAACTACATGTTGAACCCAAAGAAATCAAAATTGGGTTAAAAAGTTCCATTGGTAAAATTCGACAGCCTAACGGCGTCACTTCAAAATTTCAGAAAATGAGTTGATGAGAGATAAAAAGGGAATCTCATCACTTGGACATAAAATTTACATCAATCAGGATATATAAGAACATATCCCAACATAATAGTATGAGAATTAAAAGACATAACAAACGAAGTCTTTTAAAAAGAGGAGGGTGAAAGGTTCCCTTACCGACTTGGGTAACTTTCGAAAAGTACACCCCATTGAAGAAGTGTCATACAATGAATATGTAAATACACATGAATGGAATTATATTACAAAATGAGTGTAATAATGGGCAGTACATAAACCAATCAAAGGAAATTGTGGCAAATGTAGCATAAATCTCACAGGAATAAAAGTGAGATGAAAAATCCCTTACGAAAACTCGGCAGCCTAACGGCACCACTTAAAACTTCTAAAAATGGATTGATGAGATCAAATAGGGTATCTCATCACATTACAATAAAATGTACAGAAAGAGTAATATAAAAGAACATCCCCCATCATAACAAAGAGGAGCTTAAAAGAAGTGACATAAAGGAGAGAACTTAAAGAGAAAGAGAGGGGTTAGATCTCTTACGAAAATTCGGCAGCCTAACGGCGCCACTCAAAACTTCCAAAATGGATTTATGAGAGAGAATAGGGTCTCTCATCATATGTACATTAAAATTACAGTAAGATTAATATAA
Organism: Viscum album; assembly: GCA_963277665.1. Classification (NCBI taxonomy): domain Eukaryota; kingdom Viridiplantae; phylum Streptophyta; class Magnoliopsida; order Santalales; family Viscaceae; genus Viscum; species Viscum album. The sequence continues at coordinate 478,326,646 of OY728133.1, read as the reverse complement.
AATAACATCCCAATCACAAGAAAGATGAGCTTTAGAAGGAATGACATAAAAGAGTGTACTTAAAAAGAAAGAGAGGAGTAGGATCCCTTACCTCGGGTCCGACTTGACTCGATCGTTCTTTAACATCCTGAATAATAAACTAGAGTTAATTTAAAATTTATTAAGAACCTTTTTCTAGTTAATTATTCCTTTTAGATCACTTATTTCCAGGTTATAAACATTATGTAATCATTTAAGTTAATAATGTTTGTTTTGTCGATATTTGGTTCTTAAGTCGAAAGTGGACTTCTTACAATTACATGTTGTTCGTGTGGTCAAATGTTCATTATATCCAGAATTATATTCATGATTTGGATATCATATATATCATATATACCCAGAATATACATGTATTTATAATATTACATAATCATTTAGAGGTAAGAAATGAAATGCACCGTTCATGGAGACGGTAAGCCGTTCGTACGCATGAACGCTACTTTCATTTCTATGTCATATTAATGGAATTAAAACTAAATGATAGGTATGTATATTTTAATTACAGAATTATATTCATAATTTATATGTATCATTCATCATATATATCCATTATATACATGTAATTATAATAGTACATTACATTTGGGGATAAGAAATGAAATGCACCGTTCATGGAGACGGTAAGCCGTACGTACGCATGAACGCTGCTTTGATTTCTATTTCATATTTTTATGGAATGGAATAATAATTATATAGAGGTATATTATAATTCCAGTATAACATAATATATAATAACTTTAAATCAATCCTTTATATGTCCCACATATGGCATTAACGAATCACATCACTTTGAGGGGGCGGTAGTCCGCACTTCCTTAAATGAAGATATCGCGTTATCCCATAATAGAAACCATAAAGTTAAGCCACAAATAAAAAATACAGAAGCTTAAGTAAAACATAAACATATTATATATCATATATAATTATAGTGACATCTTAATGGCCACCTTTGAAGGTGTTATATGAGTGTTGAACAATCATCGTTTCGTGAGGCAGAAAATTCACCATCCACGGAAACAGTATGTTCTTTAACCATTAGATGTAGGTGTATGAAAGTGTATCTCGAATACTTATTATAAAAACATCCTAGTATATTGATGATACTAGAGTTGTTACAAAATAAATTAACAAAAAGAGTTTAGGGGGTTGGAGAAGCAAAATAAAACAAAAGGACTCAAGTGAAGACATTACCTTAAAATCGGGTAACTCCCTTTGGTTTGAGCTCAAAGGCTACCTTGGGAAGACTTATGCCCAAAGTGAGGCTTCAATGAGTAATAGAGGGAAGTGGAGAGACCAAATGGGTAGGTTTTGGACGACCCAAAGGCTTTGGGAGTGTGGGTAAGGAGGTAGAGGTGGGGGCCTTTTATAAGAGGAGAGGAGGGGCACTCTTGTAAAGTTACAAAATGTTACTTTATTTTCAAAAGAGTTTCGGGTTTTAAAGGTCCCACATTGATGTATTTAGAGGATAAGGTGATAAGGGTTCGAAATCCACTCATCCAATAGGTTTTTGACATGTGTAGGTCTTAGATATTACATTATCTTTCTATTTTATTTAAATCATTAAATAATGAGGTCATCGCTGCATCATCATGATGTCATAAATAATTTAATTTATTTAATGTCTAAAAATTATAAAAAAAACTACTATGATGTAGGAAATCTTTTTATCTTTCCAATTACTATTTATAGTCAAAAATATGACTTGTATAACCCCATGTAAAAATTGTTTTAGTAAAACATCTCATGTTTGTGTCATTTTTACTTTAACATTAAATAAAAATATATTTATGTCATTTTCCAACCAAAGTGGCTCCATGGGGTCCCCAAGTTTACCCATGGATTGTCTTGGTCATCCATGATACATCCAATAAGGTTAGGACATGTTTCTAGGTCATTTCAGTTTATTAAAACATTATTCTTACCATAAACTACACTAATTACCTCTAATCGCGATTAAAAACTTAATAAGTTACTATTCACCAAAAAATTATTTTTATCCCATTGAACCACATTTTACTTCTTAATGATGACCATGTATGTAGGATTTTTTAAATTCAAAACATAAATATGGAAAAATTTCATTTAAACGGAAAAATCAGTTTTTATAAGTACCACTTAGTGGTTTCACTATTCATCAAAAAATGAAGTTTTTCAGAAAAATCCCAAAAATTCACCCTAAGCTATATTTGATATTCCGAATTCAGAAATGAAGTCTATTTTACAAAATTCAAAACATATAAGTCACATTAATTAATTTAATAATTAATTCCCGCTGTCATAGCAAATAGCGTGTTTTTATGAAATAATAAGTATCAAAAGATTGACACTAGTTTAAGTCTGATTTCAAAGTGAAATTAATTCCAACGACCACTATTGGATTTAATGGTAAAAATATATTCTAATTTCACTTTAAAAAAATTCAAAGGATAATCTAATCATATAAATAAATTATATTAAAAATAGGTTTTGAATTAAAATACAACATTTTACACTATTCATTAAAAAAATGAACTTTATCGGAAAGATACCAAAAATATACACAAAGTAAATTTTGATGTCCCAATTCTTAAGAAGAGTTTTATTTGGTCCAATAGAATTTATAAGAGTGAACAAAACTATATTTAATGATGGTTCTCCATCAAAAGGCGATAAGTGAACCTTTAGTGAAAACTAGGGCATATACGCCTAAAATTGAATTCTTTCCGTATTTTAAGCCTTTATCTTTTATTGGATAAATGTAAAAACATTTAAAAACATATATAATCATATTTTAGTTATTTCTATCCATTTCCGCCAATACAATGGCTACATGTTAACTACCATTTAAAATAATATTATTTTATTATTAGAGCGCAACGTAAGATTCCCAAGAAACTCGTTGTTGCGTGTTGGGTACGCCATCGAGTATAGCGTCCCCTTTAAAGTCATATTAATATTTTATTCACAAATATGGATAAATATGAAAATGTCATATTCTTTATTTACCTGGGATGTTACATCCTTCCCCCCTTTGGGGAATTGCGTCCTCTCAATTTCTAAAATTGAGCTTGGAAACATCCTTGAAAGTACCACATCGGAACAAGAGTCGGTAAAACAATCACTTTAAAATAAAGGAAGATAAGTACAGAGGTCACCCGAGTTAACCCATACTAGGATTCCATGTAGAAAAACATGGACATGGAAGAAAAAGCAAAGGGTCATGTTCTTGAGGGAGAGTGATAGTAAACATGTCTAGGAGAAAGTTAACCATAAGAAAATCACAAACTTGTGATGGGTTAAACGGTATTCGATCCCCAGTAGGAAAAGTTAATAGACAACATTTTTGTTTTAAGTTACTTTTTATTGAGGAATTTATTCATAAGGAAACATAATCACTTATCATGTTGACTTTCAACTTTTACTATATTCCTTAATCAAACTCATATTTTTTTCCAAAAGATGAGTATTTAGGGAGACTTGTTCGCATTAAGAGTACTATAATCAACTTCTAGAGAATCACCTAATCCACCAAAGAGAACTATATACTTCCCATGTCTTTAGGCTTTAACCAAAACCAAAACCAAAAAGGTTAGTACAAGGTCAGATAATCTAGAAAAGGATAACCCTTCAAAAAGAAAATCTATGCATAATCTCCAAAATTTGTCCAACAAAACCCAAAGTTCAACGAGGACCATCTGATAAACAATTTGTCCATAAAATTCTTCAAAGTAAACCAATATAATATTGAAACCCAAATATTTGAAGGATTTAGTCACATAGACTTCTAAGTTAAATCGTAACATTTATCTCCAAACAACATCAGTTTCTCCTAAAGTCTCGTATTGAAAAGTAATTAACCTAATCACATATCCTCCATGATAGGTTAATCATTTTCATAAAAACCCCAAAATCAACTTACTCTTAATTCACAAAATCATATAACTAAAAAGAATCAGTCAAACTAATAAGGCACTTCACGTAGTCCAGTGGTAGGCGATAAATACCAGTCACACTTTGGTTGTGGGTTCGATTCCCGCAGCTTTGTCTGACGCGACGGGTAGTCACACAGTTTGTGTGTTGTCCTTTTTACAAAACTATATAATTCTCAAATCATTCCCAAAAAAGGGATAAAATCATCAAAAATAACCATAACATAATTTAACCTCAATTTTATCTCATGCCTTTCACTTCAATCATAACATATAGTAACCCATAATTACCTCAAAAGTAAGGATCATATAAACCCAAATGGTTCTTTATAACTATGTCCACAAAAGAAAAGATAACTATTCCTTGAATAAAATTTGCATATATTAAACATCAGGGTTACACATAATATAAAAAGTCTTCTAATGTAACCCCATCATCAAAAGAGACTTAATACTCTTAAGAATTTCACCATAACTCTTGAAGCCCTTATATATTGACATCTTACTCATTCAACATTCTTCATGATCCATTAACCATTCCTTTCCAACTTATTCCAAAATACATCTTTCCTACAAACAAAATCATGAATCATATCCTAAGATTCCAAAATAGGAAAACAATAGTCATGAAATAATACATACCTTTGATTGGTCATTGTCAGTTTCTTCATCCTCAATCAGAATGGCATTAGGTATTGGTAAACGAACATTTGTACGCTCTTGGTGATCCCATTCACGAAACTTCTTCATAGGACATGTGTTTTCATAATGACCATGCACACCACATTTAAAACATTCAATTGATCCCTCAGAAAGAACTTCTTTCCCTTTCCTCGAGTCAACTGGATGCTTCCTTTTTCCATGGCAGGTTCTTGCTTTATGAACTTCATTTCCACATCTATAGCATATTTCTGTCCCTTTGAAATATTTTCCTAGGTGTTTCTTTCCACATCTTTGACATATAGGTTTTTGAACACACTTACCTTTATGATTATTACCTGTACTTCCGTAGGGATTTGTTTCTCGCATATATGATGCCTTAGAGAAATCACCAAGGTTTAGGTGGTCAATCATGACTCCAGATAGTTGGTTGAGGATAATCACAAGAGTTCTCATTGCAGCTCCCATATCATTCAGTTGCTTGCTCAAAAAACTGTCACAGTTTCCTTCACATCCACTGTTACTTTGGTGCCTGCTAGATCCAGCCATTTACTAAAACCAAAAAGGTCAGTGTGAGTATATCAAAAAAACCATCATGTACTAATGAGGAAGATAATCACTAAGATATACTTACTCATTCACTTTATCTAAAACTAGGACTCTTTCTGAAATCCTAACCATTATGGTAATGCCACTTATGCTTGAAGAATACCCTAACCTCTAAAGTTATCTAAAACGACCTCTGATACCAACTATAAGGCCCCAACCTTAAACCTTACTTAATCTTGAGTTACTACAAGATTACACATTGAGGATCTTTTTAGGTTTAGAGTTTTAGATAATTAGATCATAAAACTTGCATTACATTCCACATTTAAACAAAGTGGTTACATAAAAGACAGTATTCATTCTTCCTATCAACGGAAACATATTTAAAATAAAACATGGATTCTTTCTTGACACATCCTTGACACTATCATCACATCATGTACCTTTCCCTTGACCTGTGAAAAACATTTCAAAAACTTGGGATGAGCATAAAAAGATTAGTAAGGGTTATAAAAATATGGAAAGGAAACATGAGTTCATATATACATAAGAATGAAATCATACTTTACCCATAAAACATAGCCACTTTAACATACCTCATCAAATCATTAATAAATCATAGAAATCATAAGACATAAAAGGAAACTTGAGGCATTCATAACCTTCTTACATAGGTAGTAACCATCTTGGTTACGTTTGGAATACCCACCACAGTATATTCCCTAAATCTCTTCGGAGAAACCTTAACGTTTCACTCCTTCGCGTTACCCAATGCATTGGAGAGCTATATCGGGCTCACCCGCCCTTAGTTTATCACGGAACCACCCATTTTCATAACAATGCCCAATAACCATAACATAAATGTATCAAATAAAACATGCATAAATGAAATATAACATTTCCACATTTCAATCACAATATAACATTTTAGGATATTGAAATAATGAATCCATTAACAAAAACCATTTTCAAAACCATTTAAAACATTTAATAAAGAGATTTTTGAATCAAAGTGTCCCATACCACCTTGAAGATTTTAACATTTTAAACCATTAATATCCATATAAATAATTCCTTAAAAACCTTTTGAAAAAATGGATATTAATAAGAACAAATCATTAAAACATTTAAAGCGATATTTTGGTTAAAAGGTTTTTACCAAAATTAGAGACACTTGAATAAAATAATTGAGGAATTTAATAAGAACTTTATAATATCATGAGAATAAATGGATTCATGATATAATATTCCAAAGGACAGTATATACACCATATAAGAGTGAATTGGTGCATAACAACAATGAAGTATCAATAGTGATGTAAAATGTGATGAAATACCTTATAAAGAAGGTATCCTTAAATTAAGGATAAATCAATCTCAAAATTATGTGTGACAAATATGAATACACCCAATATAATTGGATATTAAGTGTAAAACAATAAAATGTCATTCAAACATATTCAAAGGATGACATATTCAATAACTACATGTTGAACCCAAAGAAATCGAAATTGAGTTAAAAAGTTCCCTTGGTAAGATTCGACAGCCTAACGGCGTCACTTCAAAAATTCAGAAAATGAGTTGATGAGAGATAAAAAGGGAATATCATCACTTGGACATAAAATTTACATCAATCGGGATATAGAAGAACATATCCCAACATAATATTATGAGAATTAAAAGACATAACAAATGAAGTCTTTTAAAAAGAGGAGGGTGAAAGGTTCCCTTACCGACTTGGGTAACTTTCGAAAAGTACACCCCATTGAAGAAGTGTCATACAATGAATATGTAAATACACATAAATGGAATTATATTACAAAAGGAGTGTAATAATGGGCAGTACATAAACCACTCAAAGGAAATTTTGGCAAATGTAGCATAAATCTCACAGGAATAAAAGTGAGATGAAAAATCCCTTACGAAAACTCGGCAGCCTAACGGCGCCACTTAAAACTTCCAAAAATGGATTGATGAGATCAAATAGGGTATCTCATCACATTACAATAAAATTTACAGCAAGAGTAATATAAAATAACATCCCCCATCATAACAAAGAGGAGCTTAAAAGAAGTGACATAAAGGAGAGTACTTAAAGAGAAAGAGAGAGGTTAGATCTCTTACGAAAATTCGGCAGCCTAACGGCGCCACTCAAAACTTCCAAAATGGATTGATGAGAGAGAATAGGGTCTCTCATTATATGTACATAAAAATTACAGTAATATTAATATAAAATAACATCTCAATCACAAGAAAGATGAGCTTTATAAGGAATGACATAAAAGAGTGTACTTAAAAAGAAAGAGAGGAGTAGGATCCCTTACCTCGGGTCCGACTTGACTCGATCGTTCTTTAACGTCCTGAATAATAAACTTGAGTTAATTTACACTTTATTAAGAACCTTTTTCTAGTTCATTGTTCCTTTTATATCACTTATTATAATGTTATAAACATTATGTAATCATTTAAGTTAATAATGTTTGTTTTGTCGACATTTGGTTCTTAAGTTGAAAGTGGACTTCTTACAATTACATGTTGTTCGTGTGGTCAAATGTTCATTATATCCAGAATTATATTCATGATTTGGATATCATATATATCATATATACCCATAATATACATGTATTTATAATATTCCATAATCATTTAGAGGTAAGAAATGAAATGCACCGTTCATGGAGACGGTAATCCGTTCGTACGCATGAACGCTACTTTCATTTCTATGTCATATTAATGGAATTAAAACTAAATGATAGGTATTTATATTTTAATTAAAGAATTATATTCATCATTTATATGTATCATTCATCATATATATCCATTATATACATGTACTTATAATAGTACATTACATTTGGGGATAAGAAATGAAATGCACCGTTCATGGAGACGGTAAGCCGTACGTACGCATGAACTCTACTTTCATTTCTATTTCATATTTTTATGGAATGGAATAATAATGATATATAGGTATATTATAATTCCAGTATAACATCATATATAATAACTTTAAATCCATCCTTTATACATCCCACATATGGCATTAACGAATCACATCACTTTGAGGGGGCGGTAGTCCGCACTTCCTTAAATGAAGATATCACGTTTACCCATAATAGAAACCATAAAGTTAAGCCACAAATAAAAAATAAAGAAGCTTAAGTAAAACATAAACATATTATATATCATATATAATTATAGTGACATCTTAATGGCCACCTTTGAAGGTGTTATATGAGTGTTGAACAATCATCGTTTCGTGAGGCAGAAAATTCGCCATCCACGGAAACAGTATGTTCTTTAACCATTAGATGTAGGTGTGTGAAAGTGTAGCTCGAATCCTTCTTTTAAAAACATCCTATTATATTTATTATACTTGATTTGTTACAAAATAAATTAATAAAAATAGTTTAGGGGGTTGGAGAAGCAAAATAAAACAAAAGGACTCAAGTGAAGACATTACCTTAAAATCGGGTAACTCCCTTTGGTTTGAGCTCAAAGGCTTCCTTGGGAAGACTTCTGCCCAAAGTGAGGATTCAAGGAGTAATACTGGGAAGTGGAGAGACCAAATGGGCAGGGTTTGTCTGAGACAAAGGCTTTGGGAGTGTGGGTAAGGAGGTAGAGGTGGGGGGCTTTTATAAGAGGAGAGGAGGGGAACTCTTGTAAAGTTACAAAATGTTACTTTATTTTCAAAAGAGTTTCGGATTTTAAAGGTACCACATTGATTTATTTCGAGGATAAGGTGATAAGGGTTCGAAATCCACTCATATAATAGGTTTTGGGCATGTTTAGGTCTTAGATATTACATTATCTTTCCATTTTATTTAAATCGTTAAATAATGAGGTCATCGTTGCATCATCATGATGTCATAAATAATTTAATTTATTTAATGTCTAAAATTATAAAAAAACTACTATGATGTAGGAAATATTTTTAGCTTTCCAATGACTATTTATAGTCAAAAATATGACTTGTATAACCCCATTTAAAAATTATTTTAGTAAAACATCTCATGTTTGTGTCATTTTTACTTTAACATTAAATAAAAAGATATTTATGTCATTTTCCAACCAAAGTGGCTCCATGGGGTCCCCAAGTTGACTCATGGATTGTCTTGGTCGGCCATGACACATCCAATGAGGGTAGGACATGTTTCTAGTTCATTTCATTTTATTAAAACATTATTCTTACCATAAACTACATTAATTACCTCTAATCGCGATTAAAAACTTAATAAGTTACTATTCACCAAAAAATTATTTTTATCCCATTGAACCACATTTTACTTCTTAATGACAACCATGTATGTCGGATTTTTGAAATTCAAAACACAAAGATGGAAAATGTTCATTTAAACGGAAAAATCAGTTTTTATAAGTACCACTTAGTGGTTTCACTATTCATCAAAAATTGAAGTTTTTCAGAAAAAACCCAAAAATTCACCCTAAGCTATATTTGATATTCCGAATTCAAAAATGAATTCTATTTTACAAAATTCAAAACATATAAGTCACATTAATTAATTTAATAATTAATTCCCGATGTCAGAGCAAATAGCGTGTTTTTATGAAATAATAAGTATCAAAAGATTGACACTAGTTTAAGTCTGATTTCAAAGTGAAATTAATTCCAATGACCACTATTGGATTTAATGGTAAAAATATATTCTAATTTCAATTTAAAACCAATTCAAAAGATAATCTAATCATATAAATAAATGAGATTAAAAATAGGTTTTGAATTAAAATACAACATTTTACACTATTCATTAAAAAAATGAACTTTATCGGAAAGATACCAAAAATTTACACAAAGTAAATTTTGATGTCCCAATTATTAAGAAGAGTTTTATTTGGTCCAATAGAATGTATAAGAGTGAACAAAACTATATTTAATGATGGTTCACCATCAAAAGGCGATAATTGAACCTTTAGTGAAAACTAGGGCATATACGCCTAAAATTGAATTCTTTCCGTATTTTAAGCCTTTATCTTTTATTGGATAAATGTAAAAACATTTAAAAACATATATAATCATATTTTAGTTATTTCTATCCATTCCCGCCAATACAATGGCTACATGTTAGCAACCATTTAAAATAATAATATTTTATTATTAGAGTGCAACGTAAGATTCCCAAGAAACTCGTTGTTGCGTGTTGGGTACGCCATCGAGTATAGCGTCCCCTTTAAAGTCATATTAATATTTTATTCAAAAATATGGATAAATATGAAAATTTCATATTCTTTATTTACCTGGGGTGTTACAATTGTAATCTTAAATAAGAGAAACATGATTATCACATAAATGAAACACGATTTGGGATTATCAAAACAGGTGAGTCCAAAAATTTCCCCCTTTTTGATAATCACAAATTATGTCAGTGAATATTTAGATTTAAGTATTATTGAATTCGGGTTAATCACATTTTATAATATATTTAGAGGTGTGTATAAGTAAAATTGAACCATGTTGATTGTGGAAAATATAGATACTGTATATATGCAAAGAACTCCAGTCAACTTAAAAATTCTCCCCCTTTATGACTAACAAAAAGAATGGAAGACAAAAAGAGACAAAAGAGGATTTTATTATGAATGAAGCAAGAGTACAAGATACAAAAAGTGTACACAATATCCCTATCAACTGAGATATCCCACATTCAATCCACATTAGATATGTCCAAGGGAGCTTTGTATTTGGAAGCTAAGGAGTAAGGTCCAGAAGATGGAGGGATAGGCCAAGGTATGGCAGTGAGCAGTGTAGGAGGAGCTACTATAGAGGCATCAGTAGACCTATAGTGAGTAGATCTCTGAGGAATCATAGGGGTCAAGCTTCTGATGTCCTATTTAGGAGTCATCAACATGGCAGCACTGGTAGATCCTAAGGCAGCTGAGGAAGAAGGTAATGCTGGAGGAATAATTATGGGAGTGCAGTCCACATGGAGGAAGGGAAAAGAAGATTTCTGAAATCCATAATAATTATTCCTCCTCTTTCCATAGCTAAGATAAAATCACCCTTATTCTCTATAAATTTATCTAAGATAGGATTGATTTCTCTAATCCTGCTAACTTGATCCTTAAATGCCCGAGTGATAGGTGGGATCCTCAAGTTTTCCAACAACAAATTAAAGTGACCATCCATCTGATGTTTAGTGTACACCCTTTTGTAATAGAAATCAAATTACTCTTTGATAGCCTTCTGATCTTGAGAAGCTTCCTTTAGATAATCTCCCACAATCTTATGAATTTCCCTGGTAGTGGAAATGACTTGAGTCATAAAATGAGGGTCTGAGGTACTCGCACCAGAGAACTTCTCCACTTCTTCTCTAACAACCGATCTGAAAGCTTCTAGATCAACAGAAGGAGATGCTAAAGAGGAAGCAGATTCCCATAGAGGTTCTATAGTGAAATCCACTGTCTCCTTAAATTATTTGGTCATACCACTAATCAACCTGTTCACATCATCATCCTTTCCACTCACATGTGTATCCATACACTTCTTAAAGTCCTCAAAAATAGTGACCATCTACTGAACAACATTTTTAACATATGTAATATCTCTGTCCACTTGCACCCTTGAATCCATATAAGATTCTAATTTGGAAATAGATTGTTTCACAAATTCCATAGACTCTGCCAAGGTTCTGACATGATTCTGACACTCCTTCACTTCATGTAGGAGATTTTAGTGAGAGGTATAAATAACTGTTTCTAAGGAAGTTGACACCACTTATAGATTGAGAGCCACTGTTCTCTCTATCCCAACAGATCATTCATCGAAGTATCTCTAAAAATCTAATTTTAATGATTCTAAATCATACTTATTCACATATTCTTGAGGAAGAATCACCAATTTTTGTATAATAGTAGTTTTTGAAACAGAAAGAATTGTAGGGCTTCCATTAGGCTTGTCATCGTTAGAGTCTCCATAGTCTAATCCCAAGACCACAAACCCAGGGTCTTCTGAACAATATTATATTACATGAGAAACAAAAACTGAACATGTGTCAATAGGTTCCTCCCCTAACTTGGATCATTCTCTTGATCAATTACATCAATCTCTTCTATACCTCTTTAATCAACTACATCAATAGGAGAGTCCACTGCCACTTCTTCTACAGAATCTTCAACTACTTATATTGAAATTCCATCTACAACTGAGTCAGCAAACTCTTCATCTATACTTTCTACCATTTATGTATATCCTATCAAAGGAATGAGACTTATACATTCCTCTTCATTTTCATCAGCAGCTATCTCAAAATCATCATGACTAGATTTAGTTTTATATTCCTCCTCTGAGGTATCTCTAATGTATCTTAAGAAATTTTCTTCCCCTTATTCTTCACTGATTTCCTCATCATAACCATCCCTTAGGATAGTCTCTCTTCTAGGAAATCTTTTTGGTGGGATAGGATCACAAAAGGATACAGTATTGGCATGCAGACTTGAGGGAAGTTCAGGATCACTCCTGTCATCTATAGTAGAATCCTCTCTTACTTACATATCAGAAGCTTCCTCTTCTTCATCTAAGTATGAAGGCTCCACTTCATTAGGCTTTAGACCAGGATCTCTATTATTCTTAGGCTTAGTAGGATGAGTAACATGGTTGAATTCTTTATACTGCTTAGCCTCATCATTTAACCATTTTCTTTTCTAAGGGTTCCAGTTTATTTTCATCAACTTGCAAATAATCTTGGTAATGTAGAAGTTGTCCCTTACAACAACTGTTTCCTCCTTATTTTTAGTAACTCCTTTCACTTTCAACATTAAGGATATCAATTTGGCATGAAACAAAGCATTGGACTTGGAATTGGGATTTTTCATATCCTCTAATTGAATCATCATAAATTTACATAGGTTTATCTTCTGTCCATGCTTCAAAAGATATAAAAGAAACATGTCCTGATATTTTAAGGTAGCAAATTCCCCTATCTTGGGACTCAAAACATGCTGAACAAACTTAAACAACAACCTGTATTCTCCTTCAATTTCAGTAGAAATCACTTTTCTAGGGATCCCATTCCCTGTCAGTTTAGCTAATGCTTCTTCATAACAGACGAAATCACTAGTACGAGGTACCACTCTTGAGTAGTAATAAAAAATCCCTTCTTGTGGTACTCTCAAACACTGAGCCCATTCAACAGAGGAGAAGCTCACACTTACTCCATTTACCTTTGAAGACATTCGGTTATCATTCTCAGACTGTTCTAATTTTAAAGACTCATAGAATTCCTTCACTATCTTCGGGTAATAAGATCCATTGTTATTTGAAAATCATTCGACCCAATATTGAGCTTCAAGTGCCTTCATCACCTACTTGACAATAGCCATTCCAAACTTAATTCCTTCTCAAACATGATTTCCATCTTCGAAAAATGTGGATTGATAAGATTTTACACTACCTTTATTCCACTACTATACCCAGCTCAAGGTCTCTTAGGGTTTGGCACATCTCCTTCATCACTAACTATCAGTCTCTTCAATCTTTCCATTTCAATCTGGAGAGGTTCGAGGGTTTCAGTAGAAGGTGAGGTTCTAAGATTAGGGAGCAAAGTGTTTGGGAGAGAACTGAAGTGGATCGAAATGTAGTGTGTACTTTATTGTTATCATTTAGGGATTGAAAAATAAATCAAGTAAAAAAATAAGTAATACTAAAAATGTTTCAAATTCTGGAAAAAAAACGCAAAGTCCTGAAAACATAGACTATCAATAAGGTTCCAACGGTGAGGTCCAATGGTGAGGTTCCTAATGGTGAGGTCCAACAGTGAGGTTCCTAATGGTGAGGTCTAATAGTGAGGTTTCTAACAGTGAGGTCCAATGGTGAGGTCCCTAACGGTGAGGTCCAATGGTGTGGTCCAACGGTGAAGTCCAGTGGTGAGGTTCCTAACGGTGAGGTTCCTAATGGTGAGGTCCAACGGTGAGGTTCCTAACAGTGAGGTTACTAATGGTGAGGTTCCTAAACTTAACAGTTCACCATACCTAACTCATGTTTGATGTAATTTAACCACTCAAAACTTAAAGGCTTTGTGAATATATCAACCAATTGGTATTCAGTGCCAATGAATTCAAGAGTGATATCACCTCTTTGATAATGATCTCTCAATAAGTAATGTATCACATCAATGTGATTTTTCCTAGCATGAGATACTGGATTTTTAGAGATGTTAATAGCACTTGTATTATCACAGTTTATAGAGACATGTTTGAATTGATATCCATAGTCTAGTAAAGTGTGTTTCATCCACAAAATTTGAGCACAACAACTACCAAAAGCTATATATTTAGCTTCGACAGTAGATAATGCAACAAAATTTTGTTTCTTACTACACCATGATACTAGTGAATTTCCAAAAATGTGACATGTTCCAGAGGTGCTCTTTATATCTAGCTTGTAACTAGAAAATTAAAAATCTGAATAACTTATTAAATCAAACGATTGTCCTATTGGATAAAATAGTCTTAAGTTTATTGTATACATGAGATATTTAAAAATACTTTTAACAACACTTAAATGAGATTCTTTGGGATTGGCTTGAAAACGATCACACATGCATACACTGAACATAATATCAAGTCTGCTAGCAGTAAGATAGAGCAGACTCGCAATCATACCTCTATAATTAATTTGATCCACTGATTTTCCAATTTCATCAGTATTCAACTTACAGTGGTATTGATAGGTGTATCACTACCTTTATTACTATCCAAACCAAATCATTTCAAAATATCCTTAGTATAATTACTTTGATTTAAAATAATACCATTTTTATTTTGAAAAATTTGAAATCCAAGGAAAAATTTAAGTTCCCCCATTAAACTCATTTCAAATTCATATTACATAATTTTTTAGAAATTATTACATAAATAATTTTTAGAGGATCCAAAAATAATGTCATCTACATAAATATGTACTATTAAAACATATTTGAAAATCCTTTTAATAAAAAGAGTAGGATCAGCTATTCCTTTAGTAAAACCTTTTGAAATAAGAAAAGAACTAAGTCTATCATACCAAGCTCTTGGAGCTTGTTTTAGACTATATAGAGATTTAGAAATTTTAAAGACATGATTTGAAAAATGGATATTTTTAAAACCAGGGGGTTGTTCAAAAAATACATCCTCAACTATGTACCCATTTAGAAACACACTTTTTACATCCATTTGATAAATTTTAAAATTCAGATGAGCTACATAATCAAGTAGTATCTTAATAGATTCTAGTCTTGCTACAGGTGAAATGGTTTCCTCTTAGTATATTCCTTCTTCTTTACTATATCCTTGTGCAACTAGTCTAAACTTGTTTCAAACAATGTTACTAGATTCATCAACTTTATTTCTAAACACCCATTTAGTTCCTATGGTCAAAGTGTCTTTAGGTCTTTCTACTAATTCCCAAACCTTGTTTATTTTAAACTGATTTAATTCTTCTTGCATAGCTATTACCCAAAATTCACCATTTATAGAATCATCAATATTTTTAGGTTCATGCTATGAAATAAAGGCTTGATGTTCAACCTGGTTTCTCAGAGAAGCTCTAGTTTGTGTTCCTCTATTTAGATCACCTACTATAGCATCTAAAGGATTATTATTGAGGGTTATAATACCTCTAGAAAGAGTTGAACTAGACTCCTCATTGTTGTCTATAGGTTCATATTCACCATGCTCAGATTCTGGAAAATTTCTAGAACTAGTTGTTTTTATAAAGGGTTTACTGTCTTTATCATTAAGGTTCAGAATTGACATATCTTCCTCAAGACATTCAACTGAGTTTTTGGGTTCATGTGGATCAGTCCTATAAAATTTGACATGAACTTATTCTTCTACACATTTGGTTCTCTTATTTAATACTCTATAAGATTTACTAGGGATTGAGTAACCTAGGAAAATTCCTTCATCTCCCTTGGAGGCAAACTTTTCAAAATTATCCCTAGTGTTAAGGATAAAGAATTTGTAACCAAAAACTATAAAGTAATTAAACTTAGGCTTCCTATTATTCTATATATCATAAGGGGTATTCTTAAGAACAAGTCTAATTAAGACTCTATTGATAATATAACAAGTTTTATTAACAGCTTCAACCCAAAAATAGATAGGTAGATTATACTCCTTTAGCATAGTTCAGGAAATTTCTTGAAGTGTCATATTTCTTCTTTCTACAACTACATTTTTTTGAGGTATTATATGAGTAAAGAAATTGTGGTTATAGCCATTTTGTGAGAAAAAGGATTAAAATTCTTGATTTTCAAACTCATGACCATGATCACTTCTCAAGGTCTTAATTCTAAGTCCACTAAGATTTTCTACAGACTTGGAATATTTAATGAAGTAAGAACATGATTCAATTTTGTGATCTAGAAAGTATACCCAAGAGTATCTAGAAAAATCATCTACAAGAACATAAACATAGTTCTTCCCATTTAAACTTGAAACTCTAGATGGTCTAAACAAATCCATGTGAACCAACTCAAGCGGTTGAGAAGTGGAAACTTATTTCTTTGGTTTGAAAGAAACTTTGTGTTGTTTTCCTTTTTGACAAGGATTACAAAATTTTTCATGTGGGAATTCCAATTTAGGTAAGTCTATAACAAAACCTTTCCTAGTTAGTTTCCTAAGTGAGTGCACATTGCAGTGTCCTAATCTTATGTTCCATAACCAGGATTCATTATGAAAAGCATTTAAATAGGAAACATTTTTCTTAGCTAAAGAGTTTAAATCAACAACATATACATTTTAATTTCTAAGTGTAGTGAATATTAAATAATTTATAAAATTAAAAACATTTCTTACATCATTTTCAAACTTAAAATTAAAACCATCATCAAACAACTGATAGATACTAAGTAAATTGTATTTTAACCCATGAACAAAAAAATACTTTTAAAATTAATATAGTATCAGGGTTACCGATTTGGCCTAAGCCAACGATATTTCCTTTGGAATTATCACCAAATGTGACATGTCCACCAAAAAATTTAATTAAGCTCTTGAAGAATGAATAATATCATGTCATATGTCTTGAACATCCAATGTCCAAGTACCATAGAGTTTTACAGGATCTCTTTAAACAATTTTCCTGTACAACAGATTAAGTTTAGGGTAACTTTGGTACCTAGATTTTCTTGGGTCTAGAAAGGTTTGCAAGTAAAGATTTGGGAACCCATACTTGTCTCACAGGTTTCTTATAATCAAAAAATATGTTTTGAGACATGTACACTTTGTTAGGTCCTTTAGAAAAGAGTTTTTCAAAATATGGTCTAGAACTTGAACTAGCAGTGAACTATCTAGATTTTAGAAAAAATTTATTTTTAACAATCCTTCTCTGTCCTAGTTGATATCCTAGACCAGTTGTGTATTTTGGAGTAATATGTTTCCCTAGAATCTGAGTCTAGGTATTTCTACCTGTCGTAAACTTCTCAAGATCCCTTTTTAATTTCTCATTTGAAAATTTAGGTTCAGTATTTTCTTTTAACAGTTGAGAACATTTTTCTCTATCAATATCCAAATCAAACTTATAATTAGAATTTAAATAATGTTATTTTTTTAATAATTTATATTTATCCTTGTGTTCATTAAAGGTATCCTCAATAATTCCATAGTATTCAAATAGTTCATTCTTAGTCATATTCTCATCATTATTTGATTCACTTTCATTCCCAAAATAATAAGCTCTATGTATAGGAGAATTGGGTGTTACCTCAGATCTTTCTATCATGAAACACAAGTTTTCATGTTTGGAAGTGTCAGATCCACTGGATCTATCTTCTGAAGCACTCCAAGTAGATTTAATAGCCTTTTTATATCCCTTTCCCATGTCTTCATATTTCTTATTAAATTTTAGCTTGGGGCAATCAGCCTTCACATGGCCTTTTCATTTACACTCATAGAAGACTATCTCATTTGTGTTGTCATTCCACTTTCTGTCCTTTTTCCACTATCCTTTACTATCATATCTTCTTTTATAGTTTGTTTTTCTAAAGAACTTCTTCTTACTGTAGAACTTCTTTAATCTCCCGACAAGATGAGCCATCTCATCATCACTATCAGAAGTTGAGTCTTCACCGGTGGAAGTGTCTACAAGAGCTTGAAATTTTTCTTTTTCTTTACACTTTAAGGTAGCAGTCTTGAATGATACAGATTTTTTTCATGGTTCTTCATCTGCTTATTGATTTACCTTAAGATCTTCTTCATACATTCTAAGTTTTCCAATTAGTTCCATCCTTGGTAGCTTGCCTATGTCATAGGATTCTCAGATAGAAACAGAAGTTCCTCTCCATCTGTCAGGTATGAATCGAAGAAACCTCATAATTTGATCCTTACTATCTATTGGTTTCCTAAGAAGACTCATGGTAGTTACTATTTCATTGTACCTGATATACATTTCAGATATAAGTTCATTAGGATTCATTTTAAAATTATCATATTTGATACTATAAGTATTTAATCTCATTTCTTTAACATTGGTTGTTCTCTCATAAGAAATATCCAAAGTATCCCAAATTTCATAAGTGGTTTTACAGGAAGATATTATATTGAATTATTCATCACCTAGAGAATAGTATAATGCATTCATTGCTTTACAGTTATTGTTATATGTATCTTTAGTCAATTGAGACCATGTGTCCCTAACAGTAAATGGCAATTCATGTTGTTCTTCTATTGTGTCCCAGATTTCAGGACCCATGCTCTCTAGATAAATTTTTATTTTTAATTTCCAATGAGCATAGTTATTACCATTAAAGAAAGGTGTCCTATTAGTAGCAGCACCCTCAACTCTGTTATCCATTTTTAGTTAAAATTTAAAGAACTGAAAATTTAGATATGACAGGAATTTTAAGATCTTTAAGATACAACTAAAATCACAGTTGAAAAGAAATTGAAAACTTTCACAACTATTTAGATGGTAGTAATAAAAATTAACCCTCTGATACCAAATTTTGGTCAGAGTGGAATCTCAATATGGGGGTGAATTGAGTTCCTACTTAAAATTTCTGTTAAAAACTTTATGATAAGATCCCCCAATTTTGAAACGGACCAGTTAATCAAGGCAGTAGAGATATAAATGTTTAGTTGGTCAGCAAGTTTCTTAAAGGGTGATTATTCCTCAGTTTAATCAGTATAAAACACTTCATCAACTTTTGAAACAGGTTTACTGAATTAATCACATACACACACTTACCAAAACTAACTATCAGTGTCAATGTAAAACAGTTTTCTGTTTTTGAAAATATAAGCAGTGGAAAATAGAAAAAATAGAGTATTACTAAATATAGTGCACAGTAGAGTTAAACAAGAGGTTTGGTCTCAAGCCGAGACTTAATCCTCTCCACTTGGTGATCACCTGCCACCAAGTAGTTTATATAAATAATAAAATTGATACACAACTTGTATCGGGATTTACAACAGTTTTCAAAAACTGTCCAGGTCTCACACTCTCTACCACAGTTCTTCATGGGATAAACACACAACCAGGCCACACAAAGCCTCTTAAGTAATTATTTGTGGGAAACAAAATAATAGAGGATGATTGGTGTGAGGATTATCATAATCCTCTAGTTTAAGCACATGAGATAGTGTGGGTAACAGACAAACACACACTTCTCAGAAATGTAAAATAAAATAACACAATAGATATAATGTTATAAGATTGAGTTTAGAAAGATCTATGTGTTTGTAGTTCATCTCTTGACTCCTTGGAGTGAAGAAATTACAGTTCAAGTCTTTATCTAGAAGTTTTCCTAAAAACAGAGTGTCATAACTCTAGGGTCTAGCTTTTAGGAACTGAGTGTTCTTCTTCTTGAGTTGGCAAAGAGTTGATAAAGCACAAAAGGTAGACTTGAGTTTGTTCCAAATGATCTTCGTGATGCTCTTGGGTTCACAACATAAGTGTTGGATGGTTCTTCTTTGATCTAGCAAGTAAGATCTTTCTCATGCCTTTTCTTTTTTGTGCATCCAGCACACTCTAATTTTCTTCCTCGGTCTTCTCTTTTATATTTGAGGTCTGAAAATAGGAATAATTAAACCATGTTCGGTCCTTCTCGTACCTCATACTTTCCCCATATACAGTCTCTTGATATATCTACCATCAGTATTAATTAATGTCAGAAGCTAAAATTTGCGAAATATAACCATTAGAATAATATTAATAATTTTACAAAGTATGGAGTAGAAGAGTGAGCATAGGTAGACTGGTAGTGGTAGCCTTCTCAATAGTAGGCTTCAAAAACATCCTTCATCAATACACTATATCAGTATCCTTGAACGGTAACCTTCTATTGGTGACATTAATCGTTATCCTTCAACAATAACCTTCTCAATGGTAGCCTTAAGTGGTAATCTTTTATCGATGACCTTTCATTAGGGACCTTTCTATCGACGACCTTCATCGGCAACCTTTCATCGGTGACCTTTCTATCAGTGACCTTTTTTGGTGACCTTTCTATAGGTGACCATCATCGGTGACCTTTCATCGGTGAACTTCAATGGCGACCTTTCATCGGTGACCTTTCATCGGTGACCTTTCTATCAGTGACCTTTAATACTTAGAGAAAATTTTCACTGTAAGCTTAGATAAGAGATCAATGAGATTAAAAGTACATAGTTATTACTTCATAGAAACTAAGAATATTAATGAAACACAATTATAATATAATATAAACATGATTATCACATAAATGAAACATGATTTGGGATTATCAAAACAGGTGAGTCCAACAATTTTTTTACTATGATCAATTATTGAGAGGAATATCTCTATTTTTATTTATTTATAATTCTATAACTATGGATTATAAAACTTAAGGTTATGAAACTAATTTACCAATATTCATTAATGAAACTAACTATTATTAATGGAAAATAAAAATTATAATATATTTAGAAAGCATGTGATATGATATATGGGGCACTATCAAGGGAAAATATAAAAAAACCCAATATTACTAGAAAATACTAGGACAATACAACAATGGATTCTTATGATTGTAACTACAATTCTATGGTATAATTTTTTTTTGTTAGGGTAAGACAAATTTAATAGAATATCTTATTATAAAACAACTATAAAATCTGATAAACATTATTCAATTATAATTAAGGAACTTATAATGTTAAAGAAAAGTGATTGAAAACATATACTATGTAATATGAAAATTTTAAGATGAAAAAAGGTGAGTCATTTTTTAAATATATTTAATATTCAATGAGACCATAAATACTATGGAGTCACACAGATAGCCTATGGAATATAAAAAATCTTTATGATTATTGAGATGATTACCTGGAAGATAGTGAAGCACAAATATGTCCATCAGAGAATACTATGATATCAAAAATATAAATTCCCAAAAAACTCTTTAAATGTTGATGATTAACAAAGATTAACTAAAAGAAGAGAGTGAACGTGTTGAATAGAAAAGGGATACTATAGAATTCAAGACCTTAGACTATATCAATATTTGCGATCAATGATGATTCAGGTGGTAGTGAATCATATTTTTAGAGTGATGAAGAGATAGATCATCAAGTAAAGATATTTAAAAAATTACATAAAAAGAATAAGTTTCTTCAAAAATTAAAACTAAAATGGGAAATGTATTATACAAGGAAGTTGTAAGAATGAATGTAAAGGGAAAAATTCACTGGTAACATTATATGCTATGAATTCAAAAGGAAATGATACATCAAGGATGATTTTCCAAATAATAAATACAATAATAAGTATGATGATAGAAACAAGAAACTGAAAATGTGATGAAATAAATTTTTAGTGCTTCATTAGAACACACAAATTATTTTAACCCAAGAAAAATGTTTCCAGTGAAAAATACAACTTGTGGTTCATGTCCATTTCATCTAAGGTAGAAACTACCACTTCTATTTTTTTAGTAATTATTTTTTAAAAGAATCTAAAATTACCAATTAAGAATTATTTTAATACAAAATTATGCTTTATGATACCATGAATTAGTGTAAAGATGTATACAATAAATTTAAAAAGTGAATGCTTTATCTAAAAATACAAAAAGTGCCATTTATATTAAGAAGTAGAAGAATTCCAACTTATTAAAATAAAATTATGATTTGAAATTAGAAAATGAAAAACTTAAAAATGATTTAGTGAAATTTACAAATGGAATATATACAATGAATTAGATATTTTGAAGTTAGGAATATGAAAAATATAACATTGGAGTACGTTGTAATTATTGATAACAAAGGAAGTTGTATAAAAATTACTTTCTTTCTATCATTAAAAATAAGACTCTAATCTATAAGACTAAAGTAATTTCAATTTATGAATGTAATTATCATTAATTTTGACACAATATGACCATTCTATCAAAGTCTATAAATTGTATTATTAACTTTACTATAAAAAACATGAACTCCTAAATATTTAATTTCTAAAAATTTCAGAACTAAGAAAACATGGGCATCAAAAACATTTTTGGTTTGTTTTATACTGGTAAAGTTCTTAAAGAGGTCCATTAAGAATTTATGGTATCTTGATAGTGGATTTTCATGACACACTACTAGAGACTACACATGCTTCAATATATTATTTAAAGTTAATGGTGGACATGTCACTTTTGGTGATAGTGAAAAAGGAAAAATAATTTACCTTGGTCAAATTGGTAACCATGAAACCATTCTTACTTGAAGATCCTTATTTTTTTATGGTTTAAAACATAAACTTCTTAGTATATCTCAACTGTGTGATGATGGTTACCATTTTAAATTAGAGAATAATGATTGTAAAATTTATGATTCAAAGCATGCTTTAGTTTTTTTAAATTTAAGAAATGAAAATATTTATCCTGTTAATTTGGATTACTCTTTTTCCTAAAGTGTTTACTTATTAAGTGACTTTCATAGTGAATCAGGGTTGTGGTATAGGATAATAGGCCTATGTAATTCACAATCACTTAAGAATCTAGTTATAAAAGGATTAATCAAAGATATATCTACACATAAATTCCTAAAATATATAATGTGTAATAGATATTAAAATAGAAAGTAAGAAAAAATTATTTAAAAGAAAATAAAGTAGTTTTAACATATAAACCCCTAAAACTGGTTCACACGGATTTTTTTAGACCTTCCAGTGTTTCTTTTCTAAGTCTAAATCATTATTCTTATTTTATTTTTGATTACTATTCAAGATTCACATAGGTATTTTTCTAAGAACACAAAATTGAATGTCATTATTGTTTTTCTAAATATAAAAAATCAATAGAAAACCATATTAAATTCCCATAAAAACATTGAGAATAGATCATGGAAATGAATTATAGAATCAATGATTTGAGCCTCTATGTTTAAAACATGAATATAATCACAATGTCAATACAACTTAAACACCTAAAAAGTGGGTTATTTAAAGGAGAAATAGAACTATCCCAGAAATTTCCCAAACAATTATCAGTGAATATGACCTACCTATTGAATTTTGAGATAAAGATATAAATACATCCTGTTATGTTATTAATATAGTTCTGATAAGAACTATCTTAAATAATAATACTTATAAGTTAGGGAATGTTAGAAAGCCTATGGTAAATTACTTATGAGGATTTATATGTAAATTATTCATTCTAAAAACAAAATAGAATGTGAAAAAAATTGTACTAAAGGGTTTTGAAGGAATATTTCTTGGTTATTCAATAACCAGTATAGCATATAGAGTTTTTAATTAAAAATAATTGACCATAGAAGAATTTATATATATATAATTTTATGAGACAAATCCACATGAACCTAAACTTACTATATAAAACCTTGAGGATGATATGTCAATTCTGAATATCCATAACACATTTAAAACCTATGATTATGCTCTTGATTTTCTTATAAAATCTCCCAATAGAGAGAAAATAGACCAACCTAACCATGAATAAGACTTAGAAGAATGAATCACTTCCATTCCTAGAACTTTTAGGGACAATAGATATAATCCCATAGAAATTTTAGAAGGAGATCTAGATAAAGGAACTCATACTGAAGCATCTTTTAGAAACTAAGTTGAACATCAAGCATTATGGTCTTAGCTAGAACCTAAGAACATTAACGAAGTATTTGGTGATTGTTACTAGTAATTGGATATGTAAGAGAAATTTAATGATTTTGAAATTAATAAAGATTGTGAACTAATTGAAAGGCCTAAATACTACCTATCTATTTTCATTAAATGGGTATATATAAACACAGTTGATGAATTTGGAATAATATTTAGAAAAAAACTAGATTGTTTACAGAAGGTTGTAACCAATAGGAGGGTATTTACTTTGAAGATACCTTTTCATTATTAGCTTGACATGAATCTATTATAATACAAATATCTTATTCCATGAATCTAAATTCCAAACTATATCAAATGGATGTTAAGTGTGAATTCATAAATTGTTACACTATTTAGGATCTTTTTGCTGAAAATACCCATAGATTTTTAAACCATCATTTAACAAATCATGTATTTAAACATTCAAAATCACTTTATGTTTTAAAACCATCTCTAAGAGAAAGTTATGATAGGCTCAAAACTTTCATGATTTCAAATGGATTTTAAAATGGGATAGCTAACCAAATATTATTTATTAAAAAAATTTCCAAAAATTTCCTTGTTTTACAAAGATATTTTTTTATATTATTTATCAAAAGAGTAATTATGTATGGAATTTTCCAAATTAATGAAGTATGAATATGAAATGAGGTTCATGGGTGAGTTAAAATTCTTTCTTGGTTTTTAGAATTTTCAATTTTTTTATTATTTTAAATAAAATAAAGTATACAAAAATATTTGAAAATGTTTTATTGTGTGTATGTGCTATTATTTTCAAGAAAAAAATTAAACTTAAATTTTGGTAAAATAAATTTAAAATCCCTCAAAATTAAAATTAATTTTGTATTTTTTTACTCTAGAGGTCATGAATTTAACATAGTGAGTTATTATGATTCTGATTTTTGTGGTTGTAAGTTTGATAGAAAAATAACATATGGAAGATGTCACTTTTTGGGAAAGTCTCTAATTTCTTTGTGTAGTAAGATTTTTTTTTGTTACTTCATTTATATTTGAGGTTGGGTACATTTCTGAAAGTAGCTGTTGTTCGGAAATTCTATGGATAAAACACATTTCCATAATATAGATATCAATTCTGACATGTCCCTATAAATAATTATAACAAAAATAAATTAACATTTCTTTAAATAATATAAATCATTCTAGGAATAATGACCTTAATATATGGCATAACATTTTTACATATCATTTTCAAAAATGATATATCGCTATTGAATTCATATGAACTGACTAAAATCTCATTGATATAATTAAAAAGACTTAGAATAGAGTGATTAGATTATATCAGACATGTATGGGGAATGAATAACTTCTATTAATTATTATATTTTTATTTAAATCATAAAATGTTATATTTTTATCTTTAAAGATCCTATGTGACCATAAGGAATGAGATTCCATAAAGAAAAGTAATGTGGTAGACTAAGCTACCATGAATATCTAAGAAACCATAATTGTTAGTCATATGTTAGGTCACCCTACCATGACTTTCCTGGGTAACCATACAACAAGACATACTATAGAAAAACATATGAGGTCCTTCTTTAGATAAAATGGATAACATAGAAATTATAATTTTTTAATTGGATTAGTGTTGTATTATTTTCTTCTAAATTATTTTTAATCCCAATTTACCATTCCCTAAATGATCTACACACTCGGGAACTATAATTTAAATGGATTTCTCTCCTAATTCTTGAACCATACCAAACCCTCACTACCTCTAAAAACTAAACCCTCGTTTTCTCCCAATCCTTTTGTGCCTATATATGAATTCTTGAAAAGATATTTCATGTCGAAAAACCTTTGGATTTCACATTAAAAATAGATGGCCCTCATTCAAAGAAGAGAAAAGAGAGCTCAAGTGTTATTGTAGAGAATCAAAACCTATATCTGTATAATCAGTTGGTAATACCTGAAAAATAGACCAATTCTGAGTGGTTTATATTGAAAATGTATTTAGTATGGACTATTTCATGGATTCAGGGTTATATTGAGTGGTTTAATGAGATTGGTAGGATGTTCTATCCAAGGATGATAAAGGATTCCTATACAGATATTAAAATCAAAGTTGGTAAATAGAATAATTATATATAAAAACTAATAAATGAAGAATAGCCAGTGTTTTCATTAAAATAATGGGTAATACATCTCAAAGTCCCTCATAAATGTGATTTCAATGATTTTAGAAGCTTTTATCCTCTAGGTCATGTGACCTTTAAATATCATAATGCTCTGTTTGAGCTGATTAGGGATGTAAAACCTAGAAGAAAAAACTCTATTTAATTGGATGGTGAGTTTAGGATACTTAAAAAGTTTATATAACACTTATTTTTTTTACTAAGAAAGGGTAATTTAGTAATTTATTAGTTTTTTGTGTCATGATTCAAAATATATCTAGTAATATTTTTAGAGCTAGGGGCTAAGATGGTGTGAGATTGTGAGACCTAATGAGCCCGATATTGGTGTTATAAAAAAATATTAAATATTTTTATATCACACATGTGTATCGTTCATGAAATAGTAGAATAATTTCTAAATATAGGCTCATATTAGAAATCTATGGACTCCATTAAGTTTAGTGTGTGGGTTTAACCCTAGGTGCGACATAGCATTGGAGTGTGTTGAACTTCGAGGTTGAGCACGGTCGTGGGAGTAAAAATAAATAAATAAATAATATTTATTTATTTATTTTCATTAATTTCCATGATTTAATTCCTTCACTATCAATACCCAATTATTGGTAAATCTTAATTGTAGCCACATATCCCTGGAGACATTGAGAGGAGATGTTGGAGGATCATTCTTGGAGGAATGACTACCAAATCGTGGATTGATGATTGGTGTGTAGAAGAGTTTTTGGATATCACCATTGAATACAATAGAGGGTTTTTCTTCATCATTTCCTAATCTTAACTCAAGGTAAGAAATTTGATTTATTTTTATTTATCCTTATTTTTTATCCCATGCTGAACATGGATCAATTCCTCTAACAAGAATTGATTTTCACATCGATGATTGATTTATTTAGCAGTTTATTTTTTTATTTCATCTTTCATTCATAATTATAATGGAAAGGAATAGAGGCTAACCCAAAAACAGTATGAGTTTTGTTCCTCATTTGTTATTTATTTTTTTATCCTATGTTTCTTCACTCGTTTATCATGGGCAATCTCATTGGCCTGTGGTTTGATGAATACCTGAAATTCAATTGTTACATAAATGTTCATCGATACAACAAATCAATATCAGGGGTGTTGTTCACAATTGAGGCGTGATTGAGGTGTGAAGATGATGGAGAGTTATTGAACATGGGTCATGATTGGATTTGAGATCCCCATATTCCTAGTTGGAATCTACCAAAAGTGAGGATTGAAAGATGGTTTTCTGATCAGATCCGTTGTCTAGATTCCATCCAATGGTGATGGTAAGGATCATAAGGATGATATATAGGATCTTTGGGTTAGATATACGATGGATCTATAGGAAATGACAGAATTATTATGTGTATGAAGGAACCATAGGATTCCTGAAAACCCTGTTTTACACGATATGTTTTCTAGAGATACATGTCGTGTGGGGCCCTAACTGTGGTGCTAGGATTTGCATGAAAAATTATGTTCAAACGCCATGTGGTACCTACCACGTGCTCTGTGACCCATGATGATAGATCTATGTGTAATTTGGGAGTAAATAGGAACAGAAACATCTATACACTTGGGTATGTGTAGAGAACAAAGGCACGACTCGATACTTAGACAATCCATGTACACAAGAATGACCACAAAAAACGGTCAGGACCCAAAGTGCATAGGCACAACAAGTAACATATAGGAACAAGATGAAAACACAAAAAGTTCCATCCCAACCTCTACACACTATTTACCCCTCCAAGAAACACTATATATATGGAGGTTTTCATACCATGTGAGATGATGAGACATGAGAAAACCCCCAGGCAGTTGATACACACTGTGTACCCCTAGTGCACTCCATGTAATTATTTTAGGTTAGTGTGATGATTTCCATCTATTCAATATATATCAATATTAGTTGAGTGTGATCCCTTGGTCAATCTCTATAAGGGTAAAGTGTGGCATTGCACCCTTAACATAGGATTTGATCCCATCTATGGTTATGATTCAGACTGATTTCATGGTATCCCTCTATAAGTCCTAGGGTGGTATCCTCTATCATATTCTACCTAGGTGGGGTTCATGGTATCATCATAACAACCATATATAGTTAATCGTTCCTATATCTAGAATATTGATCCAATAGGGTTGGTGGCATCCCCCAGTTGTCTTGGATGTGATCCCCAATCTAGATGGTGTGATCTTCTGATATATAGTGAGTATATATTCGTAGGGGAAGATGAGAATGACCTCTCGGATGAGTTTCATTAGTGACAACATGGATAGAGTAGTAGTTTTCCCTAGAATGAGAATTACCTTGAATCCTTGAACACAATCCTATATATAGTAGTATTGGATGAGCCCCCTTGATACTAGTTTTCTGTTATGAGTATATATAGGCGTTTATTATTCCTAATTTTTGTAACTTTTTGACATATCTTGTGTTTAGATGAATACTATTGATACTTTATGCTTTGTGATTTTGATGTGTCCTAATATGTATTGTTATACTCAGTTTGACATGGGGACATAAATGCACATTTCATGTCTTATAAATATGATAATCCATTTGGTAGTTTATAAGGAGTTCTAGGAGAAGGCAAAGGTTAAATTGGACAAGACAGACCAACATGTGTATTGGGTGCTGCATTTGAGAGCAGTCTCCTCCTTCTGAGCGCATTGGAATCCTTTTTAGTATTTTTTGGACTTGCATTTGGAATCTTTATTAATTTCATCAGTTATTTTTTACTCTAATTATGGGATATATTTTATTCATTATTTGGTAATTGTTGTTTTGTTTTATATTTCAGTATTTTTTGGGCTTGGAATGTGTCGGTTCCTATAAGTACTTTAGGATAATTCCTCCCATGTGTGTGGTATGTCAAATCAATGTTGGTCTCTAAACCCTGGGCTATTGGAGGGGGTTTGGAGTAGTCACACTCATATTATCACCATCCAGGTAGTACCCAGTGGGTTGAGTCATGACGTAGTGGTATAAAAGTGTAGTTCTACCTTAGGATAAAAGATTGGAGTTTTTTTCTAGTTGTAGGGTTTGGTTTGGGATCTAGGGAAGTGATGTTAAAGTTTTTAGAGTTTATCTTTAAGATTAGGGACTTTAGTTTTGGTGTGGTGGTTGATGTATCCATTAACCAAGAGTCTGATAACCTTCTTGTTGAATCAGTATATTTGGACACTTGTAGTAGGAAAAAACATTGGTACATTAATCATATAGAAATGGTTTTTGGTAGAAATGTCCTTCTTGAGTCAGTTCCTCAAATATATTCATTGAACATGGTGTGTCTTTTTTATTTCAGGATACCTCTATGAATATATCCATATAGTATTATACTACCTGGTCATAAGGACATTCCTCTGAGTGATGAGGCTTAATTATAGGGGTCTATATAGGAGGTAGTACCTCCATGTGGATTTACAATGGTTCAACCATATTTTGAGTTGCAGATTACACTAGAAGTACTGAAAAAGTATGTATGTAGGTTTAGTGCACTCCATGAGTAACAGAGGTAGTGACCTCCCACGTTTCAAGGTGAACCATACCCCTAGGTATCTGAGGACTAGCTAGAGGCAGCCACTCAAGTTTTATTCTTTATGAGGACACATATATATCATATGGTGTTCCTCACAGTGAGTCTTCTTTAGAAATCTACTGGGTGATGATAGAGTCTTATGAATCAGTAACACGATGAGAAATTACTCTCCTAATAATACTTTGAGAATCTATTCAGCGAGGAGATTTACCATGAAATGTTGTGATCAGTATTCATTCGGGGTCTTTTGTAGTTGTAGTAAGGAAATATTACCATGGAGGAGTATTCACTGGGGTCCACTGACCTCTCACAGTAATCCCCATATATTTTGAGCGATCTGTTCTTAATAACATATAACTTTGAGTGTGTCTTATTTCAATATATCAGAGATAAAGGGATATCTATTTTTATTCCAATCTATGCCTTAGTGATTTAACAAGATCTACTAGTAAAGAGCCTTCTGGAAGAGTATATGCTGATATTAGGTGCTAGTAGTGGGTACACATAAATTTAGACCTTGGCAGTAGGTAACCAATGGTAGTCACATGGATCTGGTCATGGAAGAAGCTTTAGAAGGTTATCCCAGTATAGAGGAGTTATGGTTCAGGGATCTCATGATGTATTGAGTTATCCAATGGAGAGGTGTTTCTTGTCATGCGATAGTCGGGGACATATCACTCAGGATTATACATCCCATCATATATCTAAAAGAGAGATGGTTGATGGAAATCAAATATAGAGATAGTGTAAGGAACAAGGAGGTTCCTATAGAAGTGGATGTGAAAAAGGAGTAGATAGAGAAATTAGTGGTGGAAGGAAACTTGACATATTTCTGCCAGCACCCCTAGATTATCCATTCCAGGATCAGGGTGATGGTGGTCCGAGGAGCGGACAACTCTAGGTAGTGGAGGCCTATGACCCTAAGGATCTAAGGACTAATAGAGATAAAATCTATGTATTCTATAATTTATCTATAGTTTTGATAGATATGGTTGTAATCCACTCTTTTATTTTTACTTATATGGTTCGAGATATAGATATTTTAGTCAAGCCCTTGTATCGACCCTTGTACTTAGAGACTTCTACTAGAGGTGACTTAGTGATCACATACTTCTTCCAATAGAATGACCAAACACTAGGATGATATAGCTTCATATGGGATATCCTTGTAGTATTAATGAGTCCTTATAACATCATCTTAGTTATGGAATGGTTATACATAGTTCCTTCTTAATATAGAATGCTTCAGGTGGAGGATGCAGTGTGTTCATGATGAGGGGGGTGATTTTTTCCTTCATGGTTGAGAAGGAAACCTAGTTAGAGCCAGAAAAACTCATACATAAGAGATTGAATCCTATTACTCACTATTTGGAGAGCATGAATCTTAGAGAAATGGATGCTATGGGTTACTAGATGATTGCATTTGTGGAGGTGTATGAGGATGTATTTATTAAGGATGCTACATTCTTACCTCCCCACTAATTGATATAATTATGCATTGAATTAAACCTTGGGATGAAATATAAATCTATTCTATCATATCTGATGGCTCCCATAGAGCTTTGAGAGCTAAGGGTGTACTTTGAGAACTTGTAGTGGAATGGGTTTGTGAGACCTAGTGTTTCCCTCTGTGCTTCCCCAAATTTTTTCACTAAGAAGGCATATGGGAACTTGATGTTATGTGTGGATTATTGGTTCTTGAACCAATATACCAAGAAGAATAAGTATCCTCTATCGAGGATCAATGACTTCTTTAATAAGTTGAGAGGTGTGTGATTGTTCTCATAGATCAACCTTAGATGAGGCTATAACTATTAATGAATATGAGATGTGGATGTACTGAAGACAACATTCAGATACCACTATAGTCAATATGAGTACATGGTGATGCCTTTAAATATTAAAAAAATCTAGCAATGTTCATGGGACACATGAACCTAATCTTTTAGCCTTTATTGGATCAGTCTGTAACGGTCTTAATTAACGATAACCAAGTGTACTCAACATCTGAGGTGTATCATTTAATACACTTAACAATGGTCCTAGATATACTTTGAGGCAACCGAATTCATGGTATTCTCTCAAAGTGTATGTTCTAGATTCAGGAGGTCCACTTTTAGGGAGTTTTCATCTTATGATATGGTGTAGCAGTGGACCTGGTGAAGGTTGAGGCAGAGTTAGCTTAGGAGACACCTAAGATCATGATGAAGGTATAGAGATTCCATGGATGGAAGGATATTATTGGATATTCATTCCCAATTTCTCTAATATGTTATAATATTTGACTACTTTGGCATGGAAGGGTAAGAATTTATTTTGGATACATAGGTGTCATGTAGAGACCCGAATATTGACGTACATGGACATTACATTACTTTTGCGGAATACTTAATACATAACAAAAACAGACACACAAGGATAGTAATAGTTTAGTGTCTTTGGAAACTTAGAATATAGTCTTCTAATAATGGTGAAAGATCTTCAACATCTCCATTAATGATCTTTCCCTTTTGTTTTCTTACCTAAAACCTTTCTTTAAATCCTGGGGAAAAGAAAACATATAAAGTTTGAGCTCAAATTCTCATTAAGGGTAAGCATAGAGAATATAAAACAATCCTTAGACATTTGAATGTAAAAAACATGAGCATAAAATCTAAACATCAAAATCTTGAGCAATGACATAAAACATGGAAGTACATAAGGCATATATCATAATGGAACATAAATCATGATAAAATAGCATGGGAATAAAACATGTAATTGTGGAAACCATTCATCACTTGTTATGATTTCCATAGTAGCCAAGGCATTGCTGCCAAGACCATCTTAGTGGACAAAGTCCCTTTCTGAATCGAGTTCACTCCTTGTTCCAGTCCTGTATTACTAAACCAGTTTAACTTGCTGTTCCAGCCATGTCTATCTCATGAGATATAAATCTTTACCCAATGCATTGGAGGGCGATATAGGTCCCACCCATCTAATAATTAAATCATTCTTACTTGTGCCACAAAATAAACATACATCATTCATAATAACCCAACGAATAAAATGGGTTTCATAATCATCATCCCATCATCACATAATCCATATAAAAGTAATGGATATCATTTCATAATAATAAAAGTGAAACCATGTAAATCATAGAGAAATTATAATTGAAACATACACATATGAAATAATGTCATCTTATATGGAAAATGGTTTTGATAAAACACTTGAAATGAATTCTTGAGGAAAATATCCTTTTTTCTTCAAAATCAATCTCTTTTTACAAAACGTCATGCAATTTTAAAAGAAAAATATTTTGTTGAAAATATTCATGAAATATTTTGGAGGAACCTTCATGAAAATAAGGTTTTATAAAACTGTAAAAAATCCTTTCATGCCGTATAAGTTAAAAAAACATTCTTCTCGTACTTTTGCCGAAAAAGTCAAAAAGTACCTCGTAAAAGAAAGATTCCATACATACCATGTAGTAAAAGTCAAAAATGGGTAAAAAGGAATTTAAACATACATGAAACCATTTTTAGGAAACATTGACATGGATGAAACAATAACCCCAGTAAATACTTACGAATAAACAACCTCTGATAAGAATGAGATTGGAAAAGTTATCCCTTACCTTAGGTCTGATATGCTTCGTATGGATCTGAAACTCCTGTATAATGATTTAAATAATGTCATTGAATTATTAAATAATCGTATTAATTGTTATTATATCATATATGTTTCACTTATGACTTTATATTACCCGTTCTTTTGTAAATTCCATGTTAAAGCAGCGTTTTGGGTAAAATTATTTCATTTATCGTATGTGTTTCGACTTGTCGTTCTTGATATTATTACTTATATCCTGATTTACATAATTCCAGAATGTAAAACATGATTTATATATAATATATATTCATCATATACATATATATTATAGATCGATAAAAGGAATGAAATACACCGTTCATGGAGACAGTAGGTCGTACGTACGCATGAACACTGTTTTCGTTTCCTTATTGAATTGAATGAAACTAAATAGATGAAATACATATATATATATAAATAAATTCAGTAGAATTATTATTTCATATATTTCATTATTATTCATTATATAAATTTTATTATCATTCATGAATGGTTAACGTGGAGAATGAATCTCATCGCATCGTAGAGACGGTAGTCCGTACGTACGCACGAGCGATGATATCGTTCCCATAATTATTGAATAGAATTGGAGTGGATGGTATAATATATCAGAATTAGTATGATGTTATAATAACCATATATATTTATTCTTTACACCATTATACCCATCCATGTAAGGTGTTGGTGGAAAAACATATTACACCACGTCGTGGAGATGGTATTCCGTACGTACGAACGCGCGGTGATTTTGTTTTCCGTAGGATGGATAGAAGGTGAAATAGGGTTGTTTCATATTTATAATAACATATTAGTATATTAGGGATAATGATTTTATTACATCATAATGAAACAACTAAATAAGAGGGAGTAGAAGAATAATGGAACTTGAAGAAAACGGTAGAAGGTATTACGTCTTTCTCGAAGTGTCTCCTTTAAACTTTCTCTTAGGGCACTAGAGTTGGTCTTTTGAGAAGACCAGTACCTCTAGTAGGTTTCTAAGTAAGTGGGTAAGTGAAATGGGCAGGGTTTTCCCGAGCTTGAAGGCTCAAATTGGTGTGAGGAGGAGAGGGAGGAGGTGCCCTTTTATAAGGGAGGAGAGGGGCACCTTTGGAAATATAAGAAATATTAGATTTTATTAAATCCCAACCCCACTTAAAAAATTCCAAAATGACTCATATCTGAATATTAGATGATATAGGGTTGTAATATCCTCATCCAATAAAATTTATACATGTTAGGAATTTATTTTAAACATTATCAACTTGATTTATCCTTATTTATCAATTTAATTTTATTTGTGGTAACAATATTCTAAATTTTAAATTATTATAAATAATTACATATGTGTTGTGAATTTTCCATAATTTGACACTTTATGACATTTTAGACCATATAAATTTAAATTTATAATTTTTAAATATTTTTGTGATTTTTAAACAATTTTATAATATGTTATTCTTATAAAATAACAATAGTGTCAATTTTGAAACTATTCATTTATTTGAATTTAAATAAACAATATACAGAAGATATGTTCGAACTAAAAGATTTAATAGATTCAAAACATGTCATATGTATCTAGAAAATTAGTGGAGGACATTAAATAGTTCATATAATATTTATTTTAATATTTTTAAAACCATTTATTTGATATTTCTCTTAATAAAATAATTTCAACATCACTATTATGTCACCTTTAATGATAATTATTTAATCCCTAAAAATTATAAATAAATTCATATGATGTAGATAATTATATTATCTTTCTGGAGACTATTTATATCTGAAGTTTCATGAAGTTTATCACTAAACTAAAATTATTATACTTATAAGATTTAAGAAAGTGACATGTTGTCACTTTCTTTGGTTTTAACAATAATTAAATTATTTTCATGGACAAGAGTCCATTAAATCAATATATTCCATCCCTTAGGTGATATGGGTCGACTTTTAGTCATCCAATAGGATTTTGGCAGGTGTTAGGGTAATTTTATAATCTTATATTTACCCTTAATTACCCGATTTACCTTTAACTATGGTAAATAAAATTTACCATAGTTACTATTCAAAATGCCTAAAAAATAAAAAGTAGTTTATTAACATAATTTGGACTCACTGATTCCAAATATGGAATCCATTTTTATAAATTCAATACACAAAAGTTGCAGAAAATAAATTAAAATCAATCCTGTTGTCGAAAGAAAACGGGTTTTTGTTTAAAATATTGCAAAAGATTGAATTGATTTAACCTATGAATTCAAGGTAAAATCAATTATAATGACCTACATTATATTAAATGGTAAAAATATATTTTATTTATACTTTAAAACCATTAAATATTATAATTTAACCATATAAATTATTACAATGAAAAAAGTTGTTTTTAATTAAAATATAGCATGTTTTTACTATTCATTAAAATATGAAAGTTACCAGAAAAATATCAAAACTTTATCCAATGTAAATTTTTATATCCTGATTCAAAATAAGAAGTTTATTTTGTAAAATTGAACTTATAAACTTGTCAAAAACTAGTTTTAATGTGAGTGCACCATTAAAAGGCGGCAAAACTGCATTTTTTGAAAAATACTTATTTTACCCGAAAAATTTATTTTTTTCACATACCATGTTCTAGAAAATGTGTAAGATGAAATAATAATGTTATAAAATTCAAAATTTAGTTAATACTATTCATAACGGCTAGCTCATAATAATATTATAACCATATATCATTGTTTAGTGAAACCTGATATTGCGTACAACACACGCTATTGAGGAAAGTCATGATTGCATGTAATAAAATCCAAGTCAGGGTTGCATGTTGTGCAAGAATCCTTCGTTGTTTAGTATAATAGAATCCAACCATATTTCATTTATACATTGAATATATATACATATATATATATATATATATATATTCACTCAATGTTGCGAACTTGAAATTTTGTGTAACACGATCCAAGAATAGTGTTACGTATACTACAACCTAATGCGGTGTTGCGTAAAGTACAAGCTAATCTTGGTGTAGTGTATAATAGAAGATCAAAGAAATTAAAAATAATATATCTCATAAAATCTTGGGGTGTTACATTCTACCCCCCTAAAAATGAATTTCGTCCTCGAAATTCGTCGAGGTTATAAATCGTTTACTATTCATAGAAACCCACATCGTAAAAAAGAATAATAAAACTTAATTTTAAAAACTAAAGTAAGAAATTTAACTATTACCCAAAGTAACTCATCACTGGGTTTCCATATAGGAGAACATAGGTGAAAATATGGATATGTAAGAAAAATCTAACCATCAAGTTCTGATGGAGAGTGGTAGAGAACATGGCTATGAAAAATCCATCAATCACAAAGCCATAAATTTGTGATGATCTATGGTACCATCGGATTCATCGGATATAAGAGCACTAGGACAACAATTTTGGTTTTCAATATCATTTCCCTAAAATTGAAAATTTTGAATTAGAAGAAATACTTGCTTGATTTTGGTACAATCTCACTGTTGTTCGTGCTTTGAACAATTTCCACTTCATCTCTTAAAGAAATAAAGTTGAATTTGTTATTCGTGAAGTGTTAACAGATCATGTGATTGAATGATGGGTCATTCCATCTGTTTCAAACAAAAGGTTAGAAAATGTTATCAAATATACATAAGTCCATCTATGGTGAGGTTAATCATAAACGATTCCAAAAATGAACTTATACTTCATATATCATACCACTTAATAAAATAAAACTAGTTTCTACTAACCAGGGACTTCCTGTAGGCCAGTGGTAGGTGATAAAGGCCAGTCGCACTTCAATTGTGGGTTGGATTCCCACATCCTTGTCTGACGCGATGGGCTGCCGCCCGTCCTGCAGGTTTTCCTTTTTCTAAAACTACATTACTATAACATCCCATCAATAATATCGAAAAAAGTTCTATCTTTAAACAATACTAACTTATGTCCAACATAATTCATTCCAATCTTTAGGCTTATCTAAAATACTTAGGTCCAATCTCATAGTATAAAGAAAACAATTACTAGAAAGGTTATCTACCAATAATGTGAATACAAGCATTTATCTCACATATATCATAAGATATATCTTGTTGATTGCATTCCAAACACATGAATACATTAGTCATATATTCTCTTGAAACATAAATTACCATAGAACCTTAGTGAAAACATGAATACTGTCAAAAGGTAACTCTTTCGACATACAAAAATCCCAAAAAATCTATATAATCAAACCATAATATCAC
The DNA here is from genome assembly GCA_963277665.1 of Viscum album. NCBI lineage: Eukaryota > Viridiplantae > Streptophyta > Magnoliopsida > Santalales > Viscaceae > Viscum > Viscum album. The sequence continues at coordinate 478,288,832 of OY728133.1, read as the reverse complement.
TTAGTATTTATATCAGTCATGAGCTCATGAATACAATCAAACATCTCATTATCTTCTTATCCCTTCATTATGAGCATATCATCTAATTTCCAAAAATATCGGAATAACCTTCCAAGGTTACCGGTACCATTCAACATATACTTTCAAATACTTTAGGAAAAACAATAGTGTAACAATCCTTAGAGGATTATTTATTCCATAGTACCATACATTATTCTTTATAAACATACAATCATTCCACTAACTTCTTAAACCACTAACTGAGCTTCGTCATTTCTTTCATCTCATATTTCATTTGTAGTCTCTTCATCATCATCCACATAAATACTACTCATATGACCATGCTAATTCTCTTCATGAGATTTTCCCTTAGGGCATTGGTTTGCATAATGCCCATACATTCCACATTTAAAACATCTAATCATTGTTGATGTCGTAGCAATACCATTATCCTTGTCCATGGTGTTAACTGAACCTTTTCCTTTGCACTTATTGGCTTTGTGTCCTTCTTTTCCACACCCAAAGTATCTTCCAGTTACTTTGAAACAATCTCCCCGATGCCTCTTCCCACATGATTTACATGAGGTAAATTGAACTTTCTTTCCTCTATGATCATCATGAAACTCCATCTTTCTCTTATTATCTGAGTCGGGAAACTTACCAAAGTTGAGATTATTGATCATATTATGAGATTACTGATTAGGAATAATAATGATGTTTGGACTTCCAAATCCCGTTTCATTTAGTTTCTCATGAAGAATATCATTCCATTGTCCGTCATATCCTCCATTATCGTGAATCTTTCTGTTTCCAACCATTTTCTAAAACCCAAAAAGAATAGTGTGAAAGTCAAAAATCATGCTAGGGAAAACAACATAATAAAGGGGGAGTACATTCAATATCTAACATATTAGGTTTAATTCTAAGATCGTTAGCGCAATTCTAGGACTATAACCTATACGTATACTTACCCTTAGGGACATACCTAGACATACCTTAGAAATATCTCTAGGGATCTCACTAACGTTTTCGCATCCTAGTTTCCAAAGGTTGACTAATCCTTTCCTCTGATACCATCTGTAGAGAACCGAATCTTGACGTACATGGACATTATATTACTTTTGCAGAATACTTAATACATAACAAAAACAGAAACACAAGGATCGTAATAGTTTAGTTTCTTTGGAAACTCGGAATATAATCTTCTAATCATGGTGAAAGATCTTCAACATCTACATTAATAATCTTCCCCTTTTGTTTTATTACCAAAAACCTTTCTTTAAATCCTGGGGAAAAGAAAACATATAAAGTTTGAGCTCAAATTCTCATTAAGGGTAAGCATAGAGAACATAAAAAAATCCTTAGACATTTGAATGTAAAAAACATGATCATAAAATCTAAACATCAAAATCTTGAGCAATGACATAAAACATGGAAGTACATAAGGCATTGATCATAATGGAGCATAAATCATGATAAAATAGCATGGGAATAAAACATGTAATTGTGTCAACCATTCAGCACTTGTTATCATTTCCATAGTAGCCAAGGCATTGATACTAAGACCATCTTAGTGGACAAAGTCGCTTTCTGAATCGAGTTCACTCCTTGTTCCAGTCCTGTATTACTGAACCGGTTTAACTTGACGTTCCAGCCATGTCTATCTCATGAGATATAAATCTTTACCCAATGCATTAGAGGGAGATATAGGTCCCACCCATCTAATAATGAAATCATTCTTACTTGTGCCACAAAATTAACATACATCATTCATAATAACCCAACGAATAAAATGGGTTTCATAAACATCATCCCATCATCACATAATCCATATAAAAGTAATGGATATCATTTCATAATAATAAAAGTGAAACCATTTAAATAATAGAGACATTATACTTGAAACATACACATATGAAATAATGTCATCTTAGATGGAAAAAGGTTTTGATAAAACACTTGAAATGAATTCTTGAGGAAAATATCCTTTTTTCTTCAAAATCAATCTCTTTTTACAAAACGTCATGCAATTTTAAATAAAAAAGATTTTTTTGAAAATAGTCATGAAATATTTTGGAGGAAGCTTCATGAAAATAAGGCTTTATAAAACTGAAAAAAATTCTTTCATGCCGTATAAGTTAAAAAAACATTTTTCTCGTACTTTTGCCAAAAAAGTCAAAAAGTACCTCATAAAAGGAAGATTTCATACATACCATGTAGTAAAATTCAAAAATGGGTAAAAATGACTTTAAACATACATGAAACCATTTTTAGGGAACATGTACATGGATGAGAACAATAACCCCAGTAAATACTTATGAATAAACAATCTCGGATAAGAATGAGATTGGAAAAGTTATCCCTTACCTTAGGTCCGATATACTTCGTATGGATTCGAACCTCCTGTATAATGATTTAAATAATGTCATTGAATTATTAAATAATCATATTCATTGTTATTATATCATATATGTTTCACTTATTACTTTATATTACCCGTTCTTTTGTAAATTCCATGTTAAAGTAGCGTTTTGGGTAAAATCATTTCATTTATCATATGTGTTTCGACTTGTAGTTCTTGATATTATTACTTATATCCAGATTTACATAATTCCATAATGTAAAACATGATTTATATATAATATATATTCATCATATACATATATATTATATATCGATAAAAGGAATGAAATACACCGTTCATGGAGACAGTAGGTCGTACGTACGCATGAACGGTGTTTTCGTTTCCTTATTGAATTGAATGAAACTAAATAGATGACATACATATATATATACATAAATTCAGTAGCATTATTATTTCATATATTTCATTATTATTCATTATATAAACTTTATGATCATTCATGTATGGTTAACATGGAGAATGAATCTCATCGCGTCGTGGAGACGGTAGTCCGTACGTACGCACGAGCGATGATATCGTTCCCATAATTATTGAATAGAATTGGAGTGGATGGTATAATATATCAGAATCAGTATGATGTTATAATAACCATATATATTTATTCTTTACACCATTATACCCATCCATGTAAGGTGTTGGTGGAAAAACATATTACACCACGGCGTGGAGATGGTATTCTGTACGTACGCACGCGCGGTGATTTTGTTTTCCATAGGATGGATAGAAGTTGAAATAGGTTTGTTTCATATTTATAATAACATATCAGTATATGAGGGATACTGATTTTATTAATTCATAATGAAACAACTAAATAAGAGGGAGTAGAAGAAGAATGGAACTTGAAGAAAACGGTAGAAGGTATTACCTCTTTCTCAAAGTGCCTCCTTTAAACTTTCTCTTAGGGCACTAGAGTTGGTCTTTTGAAAAGACCAGTACCTATAGTAGGTTTCTAAGTAAGTGGGGAAGTTAAATGGGCAGGTTTTGGCCGATCTTGAAGGCTCAAATTGGTGTGAGGAGGAGAGGGAGGAGGTTCCCTTTTATAAGGGAGGAGAGGGGCACCTTTAGAAATATAAGAAATATTAGTTTATATTAAATCCCAACCCCACTTGAAAACTTCTAAAATGACTCATATCCAAAGATTAGTTGAGATATGGTTGTAATATCATTATCCAATAAAATTTAGACATGTTAGGAATTTATTTTAAACATTATCAACTTGATTTATCCTTATTTATCAATTTAATTTTATTTGTGGTAAAAATATTCTAAATTTTAAATTATTATAAATAATTACATATGTGTTGTGAATTTTCCATAATTTGACACTTTATGACATTTTAAACCATATAAATTTAAATTTATAATTTTTAAACATTTTTGTGATTTTTAAACAATTTTATAATATGTTATTCTTATAAAATAACAATAGTGTCAATTTTGACACTATTCATTTATTTGAATTTAAATAAACAATATACAGAAGATATGTTCGAAATAAAAGATTTAATAGATTCATAACATGTCATATTTATCTATAAAATTAGTGGAGCACATTAAATAGTTCATATAATATTTATTTTAATATTTTTAAAACCATTTATTTGATATTTCTCTTAAAAAAATAATTTCAACATCACTATTATGTCACCTTTAATGATAATTATTTAATCTCTAAAAATTCTAAATAAATTCATATGATGTAGATAATTATATTAAATTTCTGGAGACTATTTATATCTGAAGTTTTATGAAGTTTATCACTAAACTAAAATTATTATACTTATAAGATTTAAGAAAGTGACATATTGTCACTTTCTTTGGTTTTAATAATAATTAAATTATTTTCATAGAAAAAAGTCCATTAAATTAATATAATACGACCCTTAGGTGATATGGGTCAACTTTTAGTCATCCAATAGTATTTTGGCAGGTGTTAGAATAATTTTAAAATCTTATATTTACCCTTAATTACCCGATTTACCTTTAACTATGGTAAATAAAATTTTCCATAGTTACTATTCATAATGCCTAACAAATGAAAAGTAGCTTATTAACATAATTTAGACCCACTGATTCCAAATATGGAATCCATTTTTCCAAATTCAATACACAAAAGTTTCAGAAATTAAATTAAAATTAATCCCGTTGTCGAAAGAAAACGGGTTTTTGTTTAAAATATTGCAAAAGATTGAATTGATTTAACCTATGAATTCAAGGTAAAATAAATTTTAATGACATACATTATATTAAATGGTAAAAATATATTTTATTTATACTTTAAAACCATTCAATATTATAATTTAACCATATAAATTATTACGATGAAAAAAGTTGTTTTTAATTAAAATATAGCGTGTTTTTACTATTCATTAAAATATGAAAGTTATTAGAAAAATATCAAAACTTTATCCAATGTAAATTTTTATATCCTGATTCCAAATAAGAAGTGTATTTTGTAAAATTAAACTTATAAACATGTCAAAAACTAGTTTTAATGTGGGTGCGCCATTAAAAGGCGGCAAAACTGCATTTTTTGAAAAATACTTATTTTACCCGAAAAATTTATTTTGTTCGCATACCATATTCTAGAAAATTTGTAAGATGAAATAATAATGTTATAACATTCAAAATTTAGTTAATACTATTCATAACGGCTAGCTCATAATAATATTATAACCATATATCATTGTTTAGTGAAACCAGATATTGCGTACAACACACGCTATTGAGGAAAGTCGTGATTGCGTGTAATAAAAGCCAAGTAAGGGTTGTGTGTTGTGCAAGAATCCTTCATTGTTTCATATAATAGAATCCAACCATATTTCATTTATACATTGAATATATATACATATATATATATTCACTCAATGTTGCGAACTTGAAATTGTGTGTAACACGATCCAAGAATAGTGTTACGTATACTACAAACTAATGCGGTGTTGCGTAAAGTACAAGCTAATCTTGGTGTAGTGTATAATAGAAGATCAAAGAAATTAAAAATAATATATCACATAAAATCTTGGGGTGTTACATTCTACCCCCCTTAAAATGAATTTCTTCCTCGAAATTCGTCGGGGTTATAAATCGTTTACTATTCATAGAAACCCACATAGTAAAAAAGAATACTAAAACTTAATTTTAAAAACTAAAGTAAAAAATTTAACTATTACCCAAAGTAACTCATCACTGGGTTTCCATATAGGAGAACATAGGTGAAAATATGGATATGGAAGAAAAATCTAACCATCAAGTTCTGATGGAGAGTGGTAGAGAACATGGCTATGAAAAAGCCATCAATCACAAAGCCATAAATTTGTGATGATCTATGGTACCATATGATTCAACAGATATAAGAGCACTAGGACAACATTTTTGGTTTTCAAAATCATTTCCCTAAAATTGAAAATTTTGAATTAGAAGAAATACTTGCTTGATTTTGGTACAATCTCCCTATTGTTCGTGCTTTGAACAATTTCCACTTCATCTCTTAAAGAAATGAAGTTGAATTTGTTATTCGTGAAGTGTTAACAGATCATGTGATAGAATGATGGGTCATTCCATCTATTTCAAACAAAAGGTTAGAAAATGTTATCAAATATACATAAGTCCATATATGGTGAGGTTAATCATATACGATTCCAAAAATGAACTTATACTTCATATATCATACCGCTTAATAAAATAAAACTAGTTTCTACTAACCAGGGACTTCCTGTAGGTCAGTGGTAGGCGATAAAGGCCAGTCTCACTTCAATTGTGGGTTCGATTCCCACATCCTTGTCCGATGCGATGGGCTGCCGCCCGTCCTGCAGGTTTTCCTTTTTCTAAAACTACATTACTATAACATCCCATCAATAATATCGAAAAAAGTTCTATCTTTAAACAATACTAACTTATGTCCAACATAATCCATTCCAATCTTTAGGCTTAACTAAAATACTTCAGTCCAAGCTCATAGTATAAAGAAAACAATTACTAGAAAGGTTATCTACCAAGAATGTGAATACAAGAATTTATCTCACATATATCATAAGATATATCTTGTTGATTGCATTCCAAACACATGAATACCTCAGTCATATATTCTCTTGAAACATAAATTACCATAGAACCTTAGTGAAAACATGAATACTGTCAAAAGGTAACTCTTTCTACATACAAAAATCCCAAAAAATCTATATAATCAAACCATAATATCACTTAGTCTTTATATCAGTCATGAGCTCATGAATACAATCAAACATCTCATTATCTTCTTATCCCTTCATTATGAGCATATCATCTAATTTCCAAAAATATCTGAATAACCTTCCATGGTTACCGGTACCATTCAACATATACTTTCAAATACTTTAGGAAAAACAATAGTGTAACAATCCTTATATGATTCTTTATTCCATAGTACCATACATTATTCTTTATAAACATACAATCATTCCACTAACTTCTAAAACCACTGACTGAGCTTCATCATTTCTTTCATCTCATATTTCATTTGTAGTCTCTTCATCATCATCCACATAAATACTACTCATATGACCATGCTGATTCTCTTCATGAGATTTTCCCTTAGGGCATTGGTTTGCATAATGCCCATACATTCCACATTTAAAACATCTAATCATTGTTGATGTCGTAGAAATACCATTATCCTTGTCCATGGTGTTAGCTGAACCTTTTCCTTTGCACTTACTGGCTTTGTTTCCTTCTTTTCCACACCCAAAGCATCTTCCAGTTCCTTTGAAACAATCTCCCTGATGCCTATTCCCACATGATTTACACGAGGGAAATTGAACTTTATTTCCTCTATGATCATCGTGAAACTCCATCTTTCTCTTATTATCTGAGTTGGGAAACTTACCAAAGTTGAGATTATTGATCATATTATGAGATTGCCGATTAGGCATAATAACGATGTTTGGACTTCCAAATCCCGTTTCATTTGGTTTCTCATGAAGAATATCATTCCATTGTCCGTCATATCCTCCATTATCGTGAATCTTCCTGTTTCTAGCCATTTTCTAAAACCCAAAAAGAATAGTGTGAGAGGCAAAAATCATGCTAGGGAAAAAAACATAATAAAGGGGGAGTATATTCAATATCTAACATATTAGGTTTAATTCTAAGATCGTTAGCACAATTATAGGACTATAACCTATACGTATACTTAACCTTAGGGACATCCCTAGACATACCTTAGAAATATCTCTAGGGATCTCACTAACGTTTTCGCATCCTAGTTTCCAAAGGTTGACTAAACCTTTCCTCTGATACCAACTGTAGAGACCCGAATCTTGACGTACATGGACATTACATTACTTTTTCGGAATACTTAATACATAACAAAAACATACACACAAGGATCGTAATAGTTTAGTGTCTTTGGAAACTCGGAATATATTCTTCTAATCATGGTTAAAGATCTTCAACATCTCCATTAATAATCTTCCCCTTTTGTTTTCTTACCAAAAACCTTTCTTTAAATCCTGGGAAAAATAAAACATATAAAGGTTGAGCTCAAATGCTCAGTAAGGGTAAGCATAGAGAATATAAAACAATCCTTAGACATTTGAATGTAAAAAACATGAGCATAAAATCTAAACATCAAAATCTTGAGAAATGACATAAAACATGGAAGTACATAAGGCATATGTCATAATGGTACATAAATCATGATAAAATAGCATGGGAATAAAACATGTAATTGTGTCAACCATTCAGCACTTGTTATGATTTCCATAGTAGCCAAGGCATTGCTGCCAAGACCATCTTAGTGGACAAAGTCCCTTTCTGAATCGAGTTCACTCCTTGTTCCAGTCCTGTATTACTGAACCGGTTTAACTTGCCATTCCATCCATGTCTATATCATGAGATATAAATCTTTACCCAATGCATTAGAGGGAGATATAGGTACCACCCATCTAATAATGAAATCATTCTTACTTGTGCCACAAAATAAACATACATCATTCATAATAACCCAACGAATAAAATGGATTTCATAAATATCATCCCATCATCACATAATCCATATAAAAGTAATGGATATCATTTCATAATAATAAAAGTGAAACCATCTAAATCATAGAGACATTATACTTGAAACATACACATATGAAATAATGTCATCTTAGTTGGAAAATGGTTTTGATAAAACACTTGAAATGAATTCTTGAGGAAAATATCCTTTTTTCTTCAAAATCAATCTCTTTTTACAAAACGTCATGCAATTTTAAAAGAAAAAGATTTTTTTGAAAATAGTAATTAAATATTTTGGAGTAAGCTTCATAAAAATAAGGCTTTATAAAACCGTAAAAAATTCTTTCATGCCGTATAAGTTAAAAAAAAATTCTTCTCGTACTTTTGCCGAAAAAGTCAAAAAGTACCTCGTAAAAGGAAGATTCCATACATACCATGTAGTAAAAGTCAAAAATGGGTAAAAAGGACTTTAAACATACATGAAATCATTTTTAGGAAACATGGACATGGATGAGAACAATAACCCTAGTAAATACTTATGAATAAACAATCTCAGATAAGAACGAGATTGGAAAAGTTATCCCTTACCTTAGGTCTGATATGCTTCGTATGGATCCGAACCTCATGTATAATGATTTAAATAATGTCATTGACTTATTAAATAATCATATTCATTGTTATTATATCATATATGTTTCACTTATGACTTTATATTACCCGTTCTTTTGTAAATTCCATGTTAAAGCAGCGTTTTGGGTAAAATCATTTCATTTATCGTATGTGTTTCGACTTGTCGTTCTTGATATTATTACTTATATCCTGATTTACATAATTCTAGAATTTAAAACATGATTTATATATAATATATATTCATCATATACATATATATTATATATCAATAAAAGTAATGAAATACATCGTTCATGGAGATAGTAGGTCGTACGTACGCATGAACGTTTTTTTCGTTTCCTTATTGAATTGAATGAAACTAAATAGATGACATACATATACATATAAATAAATTCAGTAGCATTATTATTTCATATATTTCATTATTATTCATTATATAAACTTTATGATCATTCATGTATGGTTAACATGGAGAATGAATCTCATCGCGTCGTGGAGACGGTAGTCCGTACGTACGCACGAGTGATGATATCGTTCCCATAATTATTGAATGGAATTAGAGTGGATGGTATAATATATCAGAATAAGTATGATGTTATAATAACCATATATAGTTATTATTTACACCATTATACCCATCCATGTAAGGTCTTGGTGGAAAAACATATTGCACCACGGCGTGGAGATGGTATTCCGTACGTACGCATGCGTGGTGATTTTGTTTTTCGTAGGATGGATAGAAGGTGAAATAGGGTTGTTTCATATTTATAGTAACATATCATTATATGAGGTACACTGATGTTATTACTTTATAATGAAACAACTAAAGAAGAGGGAGTAGAAGAAGAATGGAACTTGAAGAAAACGGTAGAAGGTATTACCTCTTTCTCAAAGTGCCTCCTTTAAACTTTATCTTAGGGCACTAGAGTTGGTCTTTTGAGAAGACCAGTACCTCTAGTTGGTTTTTAAGTAAGTGGGGAAGTGAAATGGTAAGGGTTTGTTCAATCTTGAAGGCTCAAATTGGTGTGAGGAGGAGAGGGAGGAGGTTCCCTTTTATAAGGGAGGAGAGGGGTACCTTTGGAAATATAAGAAATATTAGTTTATATTAAATCCCAAACCCACTTAAAAACTTCCAAAATGACTCATATTCAAAGATTAGATGATATATGGTTGTAATATCATCATACAATAAAATTTAGACATGTTGGGAATTTATTTTAAACATTATCAACTTGATTTATCCTTATTTATCAATTTAATTTTATTTGTGGTAATAATATTCTAAATTTTGAATTATTATAAATAATTACATATGTGTTGTGAATTTTCCATAATTTGGCACTTTATGACATGTTAGACCATATAAATTTAAATTTATAATTTTTAAATATTTTTGTGATTTTTAAACAATTTTATAATATGTTATTCTTATAAAATAACAATAGTGTGAATTTTGACACTATTCATTTATTTGAATTTAAATAAACAATATACAAAATATATGTTTGAACTAAAAGCTTTAATAGATTCATGACATGTCATATGTATCTAGAAAATTAGTGGAGCACATTAAATAGTTCATATAATATTTATTTTAATATTTTTAAAACCATTTATTTGATATTTCTCTTAATAAAATAATTTGAACATCACTATTATGACACCTTTAATGATAATTATTTAATCCCTAAAAATTATAAATAATTCATATGATTTAGATAATTATATTAGCTTTCTAGAGAATATTTATATCCGAAGTTTCATGAAGTTTATCACTGAACTAAAATTATTATACTTATACGATTTAAGAAAGTGACATGTTGTCACTTTCTTTGGTTTTAATAATAATTAAATTATTTTCATGGACAAATGTCCATTAAATGAATCTAATCCGACACTTAAGTGATATGGGTAGACTTTTAGTCATCCAATGGGATTTTGGAAGGTTTTAGGGTAATTTTATAATCTTATATTTACCCTTAATTACCCGATTTACCTTTAACTATGGTAAATAAAATTTACCATAGTTACTATTCATAATGCATAAAAAATAAAAAGTAGCTTATTAACATAATTTGGACCCACTGATTCTAAATATGGAATCCATTTATCCAAATTCAATACACAAAAGTTTCAAAAATTAAATTAAAATTAATCTCGTTTTCGAAAGAAAACGTGTTTTGTTTAAAATATTGCAAAAGATTAAATTGATTTAACCTATGAATTCAAGGTAAAATCAATTCTAATGTCATAAATTATATTAAATGGTAAAAATATATTTTATTTATACTTTAAAACCATTCAATATTATAATTTAACCATATAAATTATTACGATGAAAAAAGTTGTTTTTAATTAAAATATAGCGTGTTTTTACTATTCATTAAAATATGAAAGTTATCAGAAAAATATCAAGACTTTATCCAATGTAAATTTTTATATAATGATTCAAAATAAGAAGTTAATTTGGTAAAATTGAACTTATAAACATGTCAAAAACTAGTTTTAATGTGGGTGCGTCATTAAAAGGCGGCAAAACTGCATTTTTTGAAAAATACGTATTTTACCCGAAAAATTTATTTTGTTCACATACCATGTTCTAGAAAATGTGTAAGATGAAATAATAATGTTACAACATTCAAAATTTAGTTAATAATATTAATAATGGCTATCTCATAATAATATTATAACCATATATCATTGTTTAGTGAAACCTGATATTGCGTACAACACACGCTATTGAGGAAAGTCGCGATTGCGTGTAATAAAAGCCAAGTCAGGGTTGCGTGTTGTGCAAGAATCCTTCGTTGTTTCATATAACATAATCCAAACATATTTAATTTATACATTTAACATATATATATATATATATATATATATATATTCACTCAATGTTGCGAACTTGAAATTGTGTGTAACACGATCCAAGAATAGTGTTACGTATACTACAAGCTAATGCGGTGTTGCGTAAAGTACAAGCTAATCTTGGTGTAGTGTATAATAGAAGATAAAATAAATTAAAAATAATATATCTCATAAAATCTTGGGGTGTTACATGTCATAAATCTTTTCGTGAGTTGAGGTAGAGATTGACGGGCACCCCCATCTTGAGGTTTCTAGAGGAGGGTGCCAAGTACATAGTGTTATGGGATACCTATGTTACTAGAATTGGTTGTGTTATAATAAATAGGTATTATGTGATTACCTATGGTCCTCTAATGTTGACACCATTAGAGTAGAACTATGAAACCCATGATCTAGAGTTAGCATTAGTTGTCATTACCCTAAATATGTGGTGAAACTACCTTATGGGAGAGAGATTTATCATCTAATATAACAATAATAGTCTCAAGTATGTATTGTCTTATAAGGATCTTAATTTTATATAGAGTTGGCTATTATAGTTCCTCCAGTATTATGAATTTTTGATAGTTTATACTTTTAAAAAGGGTAATATGGTGGTATATTCTCCCAATAGAAGAACTTGTTCATAGTTGTTACCCAAGGGTTTTGAGCAATTATCCTCACTACAGTTGTCCTCATTGGAAAAGGATGTTATAACTTATCTCCATTTAATGGTTGTTACCCCACCACTTTTATTGCATGTTAGGGAGGATTTTCATGGGGATTCATACTATGAGACCTTATGTGCTCAGATATCCACTTGACGTGCTCCTAATGGTTTTTATGAAGTTGGGAAGTGCATAATTATTTTTAAAGGAAGTATGATGGTACCAATGACATTGAGGGATGATGCTATGATTTAATTTAATATACCCACTTGGTGATATTTCCATGTGTGGAAGAGATATACCAAGACCTCTGAAATCAGTTCTAATATCCATGCTTGAAGAAAAGTGTAGCCGTGTTTGTCTGTCAACACATCACTTATTAGCAGGTGAAGGATGAGAAATAAGTTCTAGTAGGTTTAGCTCAACCCCTTAAGGTTCCAGAGTGTAAGTGGGATGAAATATTTATATAATTCATGATAGGTATTCCCTAGAAATCTTTAGGAAATGATTTCACTTGGGTGATTGTAGATAGACTCACCATGTCATCCCGCTCTTTAGCTGTCTAAGAGTAATGTTTAGTAGAGATCATGGGATGCCTTTATTTATAAAAGATAGTCCTACTCCACGAAGTCACCTCAATGATCATTTTAGATCATGATTCTGACTTCACATTACGATTATTGAGAGGATTGTAGGTGGCCATTGTGACTCATTTGTGTTTTATCACATTATTACACACCTAGACTGATAGCCATACCTAGAGGACCATTTAGGTTCTAGAGGAAAGGATTCATGCTTTTATGTTGGACTTTTTTCATAGTTTGTAGGATCAACTACCCTTGGTGTATTTTGCATAAAATAAAACTTCCATTCCACCATAAGTATGAAACCTTTTGATGACTTGTATAAAAAACCTTGTAGGTCACCATAATGATGGACCAAAATAGAATAATTAACACTTATGGGACCAGATTTGGTGTGATCTATGATAAGTAAGGTTTACATTATCCACAAGCATATGAGGGTTTCCCAAAGCCACCAAAATTTCTATGAAAATTGTAAAAGGAGGTCTTTGGATTTTGAGGAGGGAGACCCTATATTCATAAGTGTTTCACTATGATATTTATTGGGGGGATTTTGGGCAGGGTGGTAAGTGTTATTTGAGATTCATTGGCCATTTCTAGATACTGTGTAGAGTCAGCAAGGTGGAATATTTCCTAGCACCACAAACACATTTAGGATGGGTACATGAAATCTTCCACAAGTCATAGCTGAGGTGGTATGTGCATGACCTATAAAATTTTATAGAATGAGGAAATTTGGACATTGAGGATGGAGCAACCATTGTGTAGTACCTAGAAAAGATCGATGAACAGTAGGAGAAGATGATCCATGAGTGAGTGATTCCCTTGGTGTATGTTCGGTGGCCGCATGTGAATCTTCAGGACAGAACATTAAAGTGAGAGGCCCATATACGAAATTAGAACCCTCACTATTTTGAGTAGCATTTTTTTCTTTTTGAGATGAAAATACCTAAGGGGGATACTGTAACATATCTTTTTCTCCACATAAAACATTGAAATATATTTAGTAATATTTTTAGATCTAGAAACTGAAATGATGTGAGATTTTGAGGCCTAGTGAAATTTGTATTAATATTAAAAAATAGTAATTATATTAATATCCCGCGCATAGATTTCATTAAATAGTGGTATAAATATATAAAGGTGGATTATATTGAAAAAATGATGAAATAGTTGAGTTGGGAGCATAGTTTTTTCCCAAAGCATGACATAAATTTGGAGCATGTCAAACACTTGTATTGATCATGGTCGTGGGAGGATGAATAAATAAATAAATAAATTTAAATTTTTTACCTGTTTAATTTCCATGAATGAATTCCTCCTCTATAAATACCCTATTATGGGTATTTTATAGGATCAAACATATAACCCTAGAGACCTAGAAAGGATCCATTGGAGGATATTTCTTAGTGAAACGAGGAATAGATCACATATTGATGGTCAATGTGCAGTGAAGTTCATAGACCTCATTGACGTTTACAACACAAGATCATTCTTCATTAGTGAATGAACCTAACTCAAGGTAGGATGTTTTATTTATGTGTATTCATACATTTTTATACCTCATGTTTAATGAAGATAAATTCAAATAAAAATTATTTATTCACACATCGATGAGATATTTATTTTATAGATGATTGGATGGATGTTTATTTGGTTCTTCATTTATCATTCTAACAAAAATCAACTGAGGCCACTCTATAAAATGGATGAGTTTCATTTATTAGTTTTTGGGATGTTCCGTGCTCCCCCATTTCATTACACATTCATCTTGGGAAATTTATTTGTCCACAGTTCAATGATTAACCAGTATTTTGATCATTGTGCAATTTTTCTTTGATGAAAAAGATATATATCATGTGTGGGGTTCATGATTATGGTGTGATTTAGGTGTGAAAATGATGGAAAATTATAAGATATGGATCAATAATAGGTATGTGATTCCCATATTCTTGATTTTTTGTGGTGATTTCAAGGACCAATAGATGGTTTTTAGATCAGATTTGTTTGCCAGATTCTGGACAACGGTGATGGAAAGGCTCAGATAGATGAAATCTGAAATTTCTAGTAGAGATCGGTGGTGGATCCATATGTTAAATTGACATAAGTGTACATGTGAAGTAACTACACAATTCTCAAAAATCCCACATTACATGGTGTGTTGTCTAGAGATACACATGTCGTGGGGCCCTGATTATGGTACTAGGGTCTCCACAGAAAATTAGGGATCTCACGCCATGAGATCCCTACCACACGCCATGTGACCAGTGTTGGTAGATAAGAATATAATTCAAGTGTACATTAGCATAGACACAAATAGGTACATGGACATGTTTATAGTACTTGGGAACGAACCAGTACTCGCTCATGTCTATGTACATGAGCATGGCCCAAAGTACACAGGCATGGACAATTATACATGGGAATGGGAATGTGTCACACTAAGTGATAGCCCGACATCTACACACCATCTACCACCCAAGGATACACCTTTTATTTGGAGATTTACATTCTATGTTAGATAGTGAGGCATGTACAGACCCCCGAGAAGGTGATAAATGTCATGTACCCCAAGAACATGTCATATAGTTCTTCTTAGGCAGTGTGAGGCTATTCGCCTCTTTATTATAAACCAATTTAAATTCAGTATGATCCCTTAGTCCATCCCTATAAGGGTATAATTTGTAATTATGACCATGATATAGTATTTTGATCCCCTCTGCAGGTTCTAATTCTGATGGAGTTCATGGTATCCCACCATGATTCCTAGGGTGGGATCCTCTATCATATCCTTGGTGGGGTTTTTGTAATTAGTGTGAACACCATACATAGGGCATCAATCCTCTATCTAGAAGAATAATCTAGTAGGGTTGGTGGAAACCCCTAGAGGTCCTAGGTGAGATCCCCTATCTAGATAATGTGATCTTCTGAGATCAAATGAGTATATCTTGTCAAATCTAGATGTGCATGAATTCCAAGATGAGTGTCATCAGTGAGATCCAAGGTCATGGAATAGTTTTTCTTGGAACAAGAATTAACTTGAATCTTATAACAGAATCCTGTTGATGGCTGTGTTGGTTGAGAAACCTTGAGACTGGTTGGTGGTTATGAGTATATCTAGGTGTTTATCATTTCTAGGTATCTTATATTGATGAAATATTGTGTTGAGATTACCACTCTTGATTCTTTATGCTTAATTATTTCAAGGTTTATTATTATTATACTCACACCTTAATGGTATTTTCTCACTCATTTTGTGTCTTATGTATACAAAAGGACATTGGTTGGTGTCCTAGGAGGACCAGGAGTCGGAAGATCTTATATTGGTCTAGATAGACTGAGGTGTTTATCAAGTGTTTTATTTGATAGTAGTCCACTCCTATTGATTAGCTTATACTCTATTGCAGTTTTGGTTGGTATTTTATTTAGAACCCTTATCTCTTTTAGTACTTCTATTGTACTCAGATTATGTCATAGATGCTACACATGCATTGGTATCCATTAAGTTTTTTGTATTTCATAATTCTATGGATTTGGAGATGTGTTCATGCATACAAGTACTTTAGGATAATGAATCCCATGTGTGTGATATGCCTACTTAGTGTTATTCTCCACCACCTAGACTATAAGAGGTGGGATCTTGGTAGTCACACATGACTTATAATGGACCAAGAAGGCACTAGTGGGTCAGTTCATAAAACATTTAGTATCTTGAGTAACCAATATCCATTAATTATATATTTGATAAATAAAGATGCTTAGATCAACCTTCCCTCGAATCTTATGAGGCACATGGAAGAACCTTATAAACCATCCTCTTGTTTTAACTTTGTTTCCCACCCTAAGTTTATTTTATCTTTTTTTGAGTTAAAAGGGTATATTCCTCAAGGGGATGACAAGTCTAAAAATTATGGTGGGATATGTTTGAATCAAACCATTTGAAGAAGAATGAAGGTTAATTGAAACCCATAATAGAAATTATATATGGTTGATTAGAATAAGTTGTATGAGAAGTTAAATCTAGTTGACCATACTTGAAGGAAAAGAGATAAAACTGATCTAGGTTTAGAAAAAGATGATATTTATTAATATTCATCAGAGGAATAATTGTTTTGGACATGGATGAGGCTATATAATTGGGTGATGTTATTATAGAATCAACATGATAATCTGTGGAATAATATATATTTAATTTTAAATAATTTTAAATGAAATATAATGAGGAAGTTAGGATCCCTAGACAAATTGATCCAGTGAAAGCACCTCAACCTACTTTTGTGACAAGGACTAGATCTCAAAATATATCCTTTGGACCTCCCGAGTCTCCTTAATCTTTTCCCTCTCATGAATAAGAAGTTGATTACAATACTGAAGAAACTAATACTTTATCTATTCCAAATTAATGAATTATTTCTAATTATTATGAGGATGAGGGAAAATATATTGAGAATGGTGTTCCCACACCTGAATGAAATTTAGATAGTGAGGAAGTGGATGAGTCAATAAAGATAAGGACTCCCACAGTGGATGAAAAAGGTAGAGATTCTACTCTCTTTTATATTTCACAATACAAGGGGGATAATTCCTCTGGATCTTTCTTTTTCATTGATTATGTTGACTTTGTGGGTGATATTAATGATAATCATGGATGTGGTCTATCTAACCAAGGTAGACATGGAATTATTTTCACACCTTCCATTCCTACCTTTGTTGAAGGATCACTAGTAGATCAAATAGACATGGAGTATAAAATTGAGTAACCCTCTAAAAAAACTTTCCTACGTGATGAGTAGTGAATAAAAATAATAATGGAATAATTCATTGATCTCATACTTAGGTCAACAGTTATAAATCATGTTGGTACAACAGTGGAGTCAGAATAGTTGGGGATCTTGTGCAACAAGATGTTGTGTAATTTGATACTAGTTATGTTTTTTATTCCTCTAAAAAGAAAGAGGCAAGGCCTTACTTGTATGAAGATAAAATGGATGGTAGGATATTAAGTTATGAATGGGGTGAATCATCATTATATATTACTAATTATGACCTAAATAACTTCATTTTTGATAAGATAATTATGCTAAAAATCATTATTTTTGGATTTTGGATCAAGCATTGAAGATTGCAAATAGAAATACATGTCTCTGGTAATTTCTTCAATTTTGAATCATACTAATGCTAGAATTTTTAGAAATATTTATCATATATAAAAGGTTATTTAGTGATTTTTTGAGCATGTTAAAGTTCTCTATATAGATAGTGAGTATAAGAATTCACATCTAGCCTAAAGGGATCTCAACATATTTTCCCAAATTTCAAGACCTACTACTATTATTTCTATACCTACTTCTATATCTCCTCTAACTCCTCCTGTTGAAACTTCTCATGATATTATTAAGGAGAATTTGTTAAGGAATATTATGGAAGAATAAATTAAATTTGTATTGAATGGTTTTACAAAAACTAAATAATTATTTTTTTCTTAATCTAAAACTCAAACTGCTAAGACTCTTGAGTTTGTAAGAGGATATTCTAGGAAATATGGAAGGTAAATGTAGATAATAAAAAATCAATTGATAAATAACTTTATAGTATATTTAAAAAGTATAACTTATAGAAATTTTTATGCCTTTATCCATTATTCTGAATATTACTTCTATTGCACATGATAGTTTAACAAACAAGTGAAACAACACATGGTTCTTTCTCATTTTTTGTGAAATTTCATAGCGGAAAAGTTAAAATTATTTCAGACTATGTAGAATTAATCCATTTTTATTAGTGAGTTAAATATTCTTATGGAAACCATGAATGTTTTTTATAAATACAGCTATGGTTACCCATTATGGAGTTCCTATCATTCCTCATGGAAAAAAATCATATTCAACTACTCTAGTTAATACCTCTATATCCCATACTTTTTCTCCACCTGGCTTCGCCCTTATTGATAATATGAATCACCTTAGAACAATTTATAGTTTAAAAATGATTATAAAAACTTCCAATAATAATCATTATCCTACCCCTAAACCTTATATAAAAAAATAGTATTTAGATCCCAATGCCTCTAAAGAGGTAACTTCTGATTCATATTCTGATTAGGCTACCAGATAGGTTACCTATTGTAATTTGTGTTGAACCAATTTTTAATTAATATCATCTATTATTATATTAAATACTTTTTTTATTTTCATAATTAAAATATCTTTTGTAATATATATTCATTCATTTCAATATATGTTTTAATTTATTATTACTTTTTAATAATCCAAAAAACAGTGATAAATATGACTAAAAGTAACTATTTTTTCTTATTAAAAGATTTATCCCTCCATTATTTATTATTATAAAAATAGGTAAATTATTGGAATATTATAGTAATTACATGTTTTAATGATGCTAAATCACGTTTCTTATTTTTCAAATGCATTCTATGTTTTATGAGAGAAATATGTTTTTGGTAAAATTTGATAACTATAGATTCACCATATGTCTACCAATA
Organism: Viscum album; assembly: GCA_963277665.1. NCBI lineage: Eukaryota > Viridiplantae > Streptophyta > Magnoliopsida > Santalales > Viscaceae > Viscum > Viscum album. The sequence continues at coordinate 478,269,200 of OY728133.1, read as the reverse complement.
AACCATGGGAATTAATAAAGAAACTATGAATAAATATTTCTTAATTTCAGAGCAATAATACATTAAATCCATAACACTACATGACATATGATTTACCATGAGGAAGAATTGAAAATTTTATATGGATTAGAACTACTACATGAAGAGAATTAAGCGACCACATGATGACTTCAACGACTATATGAATAAAGTCATGTGAAAATGAAAGACATAGTAATGATTTTTAATTATTGAAGCTATTACATGATGGAATATAAATTTTTCATGGCTATTTGGATCGAACTCACAATTTATCAAACTAATCCTGGGTAGTCAACTGACTATGGATAAAAATCCAGCAAATTCTCTATGATATCACAGGTTGAATCCAAGTGACCACAACAAGTGTTGATATGATTCGAGGAAATCAATCACACTAAAACAATTGTGGACTCTGAGTGACATAAAAATATGAGGAAGAAACATCTTTAATAAAATCCCCAAGAGGTACTGAACCTTTTACCTCAAAGTCATTGACATCAATGGTAAGGATTAACCACTTTTTTTGGTTCAAGCGCTAGATTGGAAACCTTAACAATCAGTAACACATTTTCCTAGGCCTAATTATCACATTTTTTTGACACATAAAAACTCTATTTTTGTTAGGGGTTCTTATAACTAAAACCATATATTTTATTTCAAAAAGAAATAAACTATCACATGTGATAATACTTTCATTCTCTTTGATAATTTTCCAAATTATCATTTTAGTCTACACATTCCCTACCAATATTCTTCTTAATAATAATTACAAGACCACATTCTATATCATTTATCTCTCTAAATTAATTTGATAACTCATTTGGTAGCCATTTATAATTATTATTTTATAATCTAAATAATTATACTTTGGTAATTTTCATAATTAACCTTCAATAAATTTCATAATTATTCTTTGATAATTTTTATAAATTATCCATTCATAATTTTCATGTGATAATTTCTTATAAATTATCCATTGATAATTCTATATAAAAATAATTAGATAATTATTTCACAATTATGTTCATTAATTTTAAAAAATTATAATTTGATAATTTTCTACAATTATATTTTTCAATTTTATTCAATTATCATTTGATAATATTCAAAATTTTACATTTTTAATTTCATTAAATTATCAATTAATAGTTTTTACAATTGTCTTTGTTAATTTGAAGTTGTTATTATTTGATAATTTTATAAAGTTTCCCTATAAAATATAGATTTTATCATTTTATTAATATTTTTTTTCAGAATTGTGGAGAAGGAAATTAGACAATATATATTTTTTTTTTAAAAAATACATTTTTAAACCTTGAATGGAACCTAGAATGGAAGAAGAAAACACATTCTGCACACCTGGATCTAGGAAGAATAATACTCACAAAGGGTTACCAACCACACACTAGGGGATCTCTGGTCCCTCAAACTTGATGGAATGAAAGAACATGGAATAACTAAATTATTAAGTTATTTTGAAAACAAAAAATTATTACCCCTTCATAAATATACAAAACCCCATTTAATCCACTGGTTCAATAAAAAATTTAAGGTGAAGTGTTTAATTTCACAACATTATAGTGTTTCTAATTTAATTGTGTCAAAATGATTTGAAATACAAGATTTTGGATCATGGATCATGTGAAATGAAGGGTTGGGGTATACAGAGAGGATGGAAAAAAGAAAAAAATGAATAAAATGAATAAAATAAAAAAGAAAAAGAAAAGGGTAAAATAATTTAACCTCCCATGTGGTTTTACCAAACACCAGATGAACATAAAGGTTATATCGTTCCTAAGGTAAAATCCACATTTAAGACCAAATAGAGCCCTCATATTTCACATATAAAACAATTGTTTTATATTTTATAGTATTTCATAAAAAACATGCATGCGTGATATAATATATTCTCCATTATGTGTGATCAAGCCAAAAACCTGACACTCATAATGGTTATATCACTCATAGGGTGAAAGCTATTGTTTAGATTTAATAGAGATCTTAGATTTACCATCTGAGACACTGTTTAGGGGATATTATATTATTTTGGAAAAACTACACATGTGTGATATAATATATTTAATTTTTTTTATTATATCAATGTTGAAGTTCTATGGGCCCTTTAATCCCATGATGACTCTACACCTAACTCTGAGAATATTCCACAGTGCAAAATTATGCTTTTACACTTATGTGAAGCCACCTAAAAATTCCATTTTAGTGTTTATTTTTATTGAATAGTTCATTTTACACACAAAAACACTTCTAAATTAAAAAAATAGGGTTTATTTATCCTTTATATATTACCAATATTACAATTCACCCCCTATATAAACTTATTATCCCTCAAAAGTAACTCTAACTCTCTTTCTTGAATAACATAGGACACTGAGCTTGAGTATCAAACTCTAACTCCCACATATCATCCTGGATCTGTTTATACTACCACTGAATATGGATAAGTGGTACTATATTCCCTCAAATTAATTTCTCACATAGTCCATAATCCACACCAAATGCTACTCTTAAGATGAATATGACTCCACCTCCTCATCCTTACAATCGATGACATGCGTAAGATTATCCATGTGCTTCTAAAGTTATATCATAGGAAACACATCATGCATTACATGGTAGTAGGAATTAGATATAGATTATATACCACTATCCCACCCATTTTGTGATCATGAAGGGTCCCACAAATCAAGGTACAAGATTTCCTTTCTTCCTTAGACATCGGTGGAAAAAATGAGTAGCCAGTCTCAAGATTACCTTATCACCAAAAGTGAACTCTGATACTCCCCTCCTATGTTCTACATATGATCTCTTATAACTTTGAGTGGTGATAAACCTCTTTCAAATTATATGCACTCTCTTGGAGGTCTTAAGAACTAGATGGGTCCCCACAACTACTGCATCACTTGCATCATGAAAACAAAGTAGTGGTCGACATGACCTCCTATAATGAGCCTCATAAGGTTCCATCTGAATCAATGTATACTAATTTTCATTGTATTCTAACTCAACCAAGGATTTGTGTTCATCCCACGACCCACTAAATTCTAGAATGAAAACTCTATTCACATGTTCCAATATGTGTATCATCTGCTTTGACTATCCATGTGTTTGAGGATGGCACGTTGTGCTCAATCACATATAAGTACTAAGATATATCCTCATTCCTTACAAAAAGAGTGAAGTAGAACATGTTTCTATGTCTAATAAAATGATCAAGGGTACTCCTTGCAGGCCTATAATATCACTAATGCATAATTATCCCATTACCTCTACTTAGTGAGTCTCTTTGGATGGTAAGAAGTGATCCACCATTATTATCTAATTTAAAATCACCCAAATAGAATCATAAATCCTTTTGTTCCTAGAAAAACCTATCATAAATTATATTATGAAATCCTCTTAATTCCACGTGGGAATTGTATGTGGCTGGAGAAAACTACCAGAACACTAGTGGTATACCTTTACCCTTTGACATGTTAGGTATCCAGAAACAAACCATATAATTTCCCTCTTCAACCCCAGCCAAAAGAACTATCCCCTGAAGTCATGGTATATCTTTATCACAATAGGATGTACCACCTATATCAAGGTATGGAAGTATCTCATCTGATACTCTCTCATTTAAATAGGTAATACCACTCTCCCATGTACCATGACCACAATGCCATAGCCCAAAGTCTATATAGGTGTTCGGCCACCTCCAACTATATGTTTCTATATCACAACACACTTTGTGTATGAATCTAATCCATCCATCACATGGTCTTCAAGTGAGGATATTATCACTAAATGTGGAAAATCCATCCATTCCTAATCCTCAAAATCACCCATCCTCTAGTCATCCAACAAGATCATCAAGAACCAAGGCTCCTCTGAAGGACTCCCACTAAACTATTTATCAGCATGCAACTTACAACTAAGAGAATATGAACCAATGTTACCTTTCTCTAGTGCATAATCCATCTCAATGTAAATGTCTATAGATACCCCACCTTGTTCCTCTATCTCAGATTTAGATTCTAGTGTGTTAAGATATAACAAAATCTCTTATGTTCAATGTATAAAACAAAGCTATCATAGAATATATAGTTCCACCAACACTTCTGATCATGGAACACAACTGCCAACTCTATGTAATGATTAGTGTTGTTTCACACATGGGGTCATATCTGACATGATCTATAATCTACTACTTTCTCTCTCTACATCAGTACTACTCCCAAAAAAACTTTTCATGAATTATAGTATATGGTGTATCAGATACATAGATTGAGTAGTGTTAGCACTAGAGCTATATTCAACCTCCTATTAATCTTAAGAAATGCCTCTTCACACTAGTCCATACACTATAATTTTACATCTTTCTTATTCTATGTAGTTGTAGGTGATGATAGTTGGGAGAAGTCTTGGACAAACCATCAATAAAACCCTGCTAAACCTGAAAACCCTCAGATCTTGAACACGTTCTTGAGAAGGTTCCAAGATATGATTGACTCTAATTTCTATTGGTATAAGGAGATACCCATCTTAGACACATCATGTCCTAGTAACTTTTCCCTTTTAATCAAGAAATATCACTTTGACAGTTTTGTGTAATGTCATTGTGCTTGAAAAATACTCAATATTGTCTCAAGGTCTCTAGCATGATACTCTATTGTTGTCCAGTAGATGAGAATGTCACTATGGTACACTACAATAAAAGAGTCTAGACATGGGTGGGAGATCTTGTTCAAGAGGACCATGAAAATTACTACGACATTCATCATTCCAAATGACAATATCATATACTCATTCAAACCATAACTCATTTGAAACATCATTTTCAGAATTTCCTCCACTCAGAATCACAACCAACAATAGACCGATTGAATATCATTCTTGGTGAACCACCAGTGTCCCCATAACTGATCAAAATGATCATTTATCATAGTCATGGGATATATGTTTTATACCGTCATCTGGTTCATCTTAAGGTAATTGATGTAAAGTCGAAGACTCCCATATGACTTCGTGGAAAATAACATAGGTTCACCCTGGAGTGAAGTACTCATCTTGATAAATCCCTTATACACTACTTCTTTAAGATACACCTTGATCTCCTTCATCTAAGTTGGTTCCATAGGATGCAAGGATACAAAATTGGGTTGCATACTAGGATTGATTTCAATCAAAACTTAACATACCCATACATTAGAGTCTCTTATTGTTCAAGGACTCCCAAATATATTTTAACCCATTATTTATAATCATTAGGGTCTCTAGTGACCTAGAAGGATGAAGAGTACTGGAGTTAATGTTGGTGAATATTTGAATATATTTTTGAACTCCCATGCCTAGGTTTTTCACTAAGGGAAATACTTTTGGTTTAAGCGAACATGCTTCCTAAACCACAGAGAAAGAACCAGACCATGCTCAGTTACATACTCCTACATTTTTTTATTGTAGAGTAAAAACATCCTTCCTTGTTGGAGTATTATGACATTCTTCCCAAGTAGTCACATAATAATATGTCATGTAGACATCTTTTGTAATGTGAAGGAAAGCACTTCATAAAAATAGTGTTGTTGGGATAAACTCTAATCAGTCTATGGGATTAAACAAGTTTTCTAAAAGGAACTTACCCTCAACCCAATATATACCCTCCTAGTATTAACCGTAGTCTCTTTCCCAGCACATTAGACACAATCATCATATATATAAAAACAAAACAACATTCCCAGTTCAAAAAATTAATTCTAATAAAGATATATCACAATAGATTCGAAACACAAATATATTAAAAAAAGAGAAACTATCATTAGTAAAAAACAAAAATCAAGGAACTTAATTAATTAACTACTATATCATGAAAAAATAGGTATATACATTGAATGTGATCCAACATGTCTATTCATAATGCATGTACGTACCCAAAATTTCTTAAATCACAAATCAACATCATGTACATCACCCAAGGTGGATTTTATCAATGGTAATAAAAAACCCTAATTTCTCCAATGTTACTGCAACTCTTAGGTCCACTATACATTGTTTTAAAATCAATTTCATAGTTCACCTGCCGGAGTCCCAACCATCCTATCTTACATATACCCTATCCCAAATTAGGTCATAGAGAAGAAAAATGTTATTTGTCCTTATCCTCTGATTCCATTTTGTAACGCATCAACCAGAACCACAGGGTCAGATCCTAAATTTCACATGACCTCATGCTCACCTTCATATATGCAAGAGGATTCCGACTAGAGGTGAGTATCTGATTCCATTAGCGGGGAGACTATTCCCTCAATATCATGTCATAGGGAAAATAATAAATCATAAAAAATATAATAAATAACTAGAGTGAACATATGGAAACTAAATAATGGAATACATGCCATACAATAATAAATAGCTCCTAATGTGGCAATCCAACTAAAGTAAAAAGTATAGAAAAACAAATAAATAAAAATTGGGGTCCTCCAATATCTATTCTCAACCACTGGAAGCTCTATATCCCTCTACTCAACCATCCACCACAATTTCCTTTCCATTCATAAGATCTCTAGTCATGAAATCTATAAGCGCACTGAAATTTTTGAGTTGGGTGTGAGTACAAGACTTAGTAGGACACAACCATTACATCATTAACCACATCTTATCAAGTATAACATGTGTATTCCATGAATATAATAAATACATAACAATCATAAAATCACATGATCCAAAACCGAGGGGTCATGTGATAACAAAGCCGCCCCACACCCTTAACCATACTTGCTTCCGCTACATGTGGGAATGATGGTCAAAGGTGATATAAGGATCAAAACTAGCATCAAGGATGAATACATGTCATACAAAATATACAAGTAATTGATCATATAAGATATTTAAATCCAAAAGGCATTGAATCAATGGGCTACTAAAAATTCAAAAGCCATCAATTATCTATATATTTCCTCGGAATCATCAAGGAATAGAGTTACATATGACCCACAAGGATATCAGGCTCCACTATTATCATCATCTCACATCATGTGCACTCCCCCTATAAGGAATTACCTTACCATGATGGAAAATTTTCACATGTACAAAGAAAAACTCCTCTAAAGGTAAGATGATACAAAACAATGTACAACAAGATTAAAAAATGCATGAAATCGTAAAATAAATAATAGCACAAAATACAACATGTGAATCATATAAATCATAGTAAAATAATTATCCTTTGATATTTTACTTAGTTATTATTTGATAGTTTTTATAATGATCCTTTGATACTTTTCATAAATTATCAATTCAGAATTATTTTTTGATAATTTCTCATAAATTATCCTTTGAAAATTCATTAAAAAATAACTAGATAATTATTTTACAATTTTATTTTATAATTTCTAAAAATTATCCATTAATGAATTTATATAATTAAATTTTTTTAATTTATAGTAATTATCATTTTATAGTTATCTAAAATTATCATCAATAATTTTTCAGAATTATCCTTTGATAATATTTACAATTATCTTTGTTAATTTCATACAATTGTTTTTTGATAATTTTTTAATTTATCCACAGAAAATTTATCTTTTATCATTTTATTTAAGATATTATTTTCCAAAGTATTGTAGAAGGAAAAATTGAGAATAAAAAAAATTCAACCTTGACCAACACCCAAAAAGTGAGAAGAAAATGCTTTCCACTCACCTCGATCTTGGTAGGAGAACACTAACAGAGGCTTACCGACCACACGCAAGGTGATCTGAGGTCTCTCGAACTCTTTATAATGAAATAATAAGTAAAAACTAAATGATTCAGATATTTTAGAATCCAAAAACTCATACCCCATTTGGAAACTACCAAACCCCAATTAATCTACCAATTCATCTAAAAATTTAAGTAAGAGTGTTTAATTTCACCATAGTAATTCTTTGTGAATTAACGGGGTCCAAAAATATGGAATCCAAGATTTTAGATCATGGGACTCATTAAAATTAAGGGTTTATTCATGTAGAGAAGTTGAGAAAAAGGAAAAATAAAATTAATAAGAATAATAATAAATAAAAAGATAAAGGGAAAAATAAATTACCCTCCAGTGTGATTTTACCAAACACTCGATGCACATAAATTTTTTTCACACCTAGGATAAAACCCACATTCTATACCTATTAAAAATATCATTTTTTCATATGAAACACTATTCAAGATAAATTCCATTATTTTTGAAATGTAAATTAAGCATGATATAATATATTTACCCTTACATGCGATCTAACCAAACGCCCGACACATACAATGACTATATCACGCCTCTAGTAAAATCTACATTTCATATTTAATGGTTGTGTCAGATTTACCATCAGAGACACCATTTGAGATATATTCCATTATATCATAAAAACCCCATGCACGTGATAAAATATAATAAATATTTTTATTATATCAATACCAATGCTCTATAGGCCTTGAGATTCAATACTGACTCCGTGACTAACTTAAAAAATATTCCATTCAATATTACAAAGTGTTAACATGAATTTTTCACTTATGTTAATCCATATAAAAAATCTTTTATAAGTTGATTTTTATTGAATAATTCAATTTACACACAAAACCACTTATAAATTATGAAAAAGGGTATTTAATTACCCTTTAAGAATTGGTAATATTATTGGTAGTTCATGGGAATAGATATCCCCATGATGTATTTTGTCACACCTAAACTTCATACTTTAGTAATAATTTTAATTTTATTTCCATCTAATAATTTTATCTGGCTTAAAAATTATTTTGTTAGGGTGTGGGTCAGGACTGACTTGACTTTTTCGCTTTTACTAATAAATGAGCGTATTGGCTTGGCACTGTCCAGAGCATGGGTAGGGCATAGAAAAAGCTGTATGGATTCATTAGATCAACGTGCGGCCTTCCCAGTGTGTGATTTGTTAGTTAACCAAATGAACAAGTTAAGCAAGCGCAAAATAAAATGATAAAATGGATAAAATAATTTAAGAGTTGTCTTAGTAATAATAATAATATTAGTATTGTTATTATCATTATTATTTTAGTGAATATTTTAATTATGTTTATGGTATTAAATTATTGTGATGGTTATAAAATCATTAACATGTTATTATTAGGATGATGATTATTATCATTAATTTATTTAAGATTTTAATTAGGTTATAATTATTATTAATTTGTTGTTATAAAATTTTTAACATCATTTTTACCACTAATATTACGAATATTATAATTATTATTATTTTAAGTTGGTTTAGAGTTTTTTAGGTTTTATTTTATCTTTATTTTGTTTTTATTTTCTTTTTTACTTTTTTTCCCACATTATCTCTCCCCCCTATTGTCAGTCATGAAAAGGCTCCCCTCCCTTTCATTTGGTTCATGCCACACTCCTCCTCCTAACCCTAATAGAAGCATCCCTTTTTTAACTTTGGCAGACTAGACCATCTCCCCTTCCTCCCTCTCTGATGAGTCGCTTCATCCCTACTCCTTGTGATTCTCCCCTTAGCCATGTGATGCCCCCTTATTCGGACGAACCATCAAATACACCCTCCCTTGGCCGTGCCTCCTTTCAGAAAATCTCCACCTAGTACAGCGCACTTCCAGCAGTCCTCCCTTAAGCTCTGTTAGCCTCCCTCACCTTCGCCGCAGGTACAATTCTCTCTGATTGGTTAATTTCATCCATTGGTATATTTTTGGTTAAGGTTTCATATGGAGTTTGGTTTGTTTTTAGCGTAATTGATTCAATACCATATTTTTAGGGTTCGATTTAGATCCCTTGTGGTGTGATTAACATTCAGCAAGAGTTTCAGAAAAATATTTTTAGGTTTCCTACACCGAGGTAGGTGATTCTGTATATAAATATTATTTGATGAATTAAGTTGTGTGTTTAATTAATTTAGTAAATTTATTAATCTTTTTTCATGTCGTGAATTTGGTTCTATTGAGATTTAGTGTATATTTTATTTTATAGTATCTTGTTTATGCGATATATGTGTGTAATTTTTTGTGAAAATCCATTTTGAACTATTTATTAATGTTTTATGAACTATGTAGTTAGTTTATTAATCGGTGTAAGTGGTGAAAATTGTGTTCTTGAGGTGGAATTGTGTGTGTTTGGTCATGAATGAAGGTTGAGTTGGTTTTTTGTGTAAATCCATGTCATGCTCTTCAAAGAAAATTTATGAAATTTTTAAATGTTTTATTAAATAATTATTAAGGATGAAAATTCTTTTTAATTTGATTGTATAAAGGATTTTTGGTTGTGTACTATTTCAAATGGAAATTTAGGTGTTTGAGTGAGGAGTTGGGTTGAGGTAGTGCCTCATTTTTTCTTATTTAAATTTGACATTTGACATGGACTTGGAACCTATTGAGCACAAAAGGGGAGCCTGGGTACTAGGTGGCCGGACTAGGACTAGTGCGCTAGTGACATGGAAGTGGCATCCGCCTAGTTTTACTTAGCTGTATTGATAACTACAACATTAACTAAACTTTTGGATAATAATTGGTGACCACTAGGTTATGGGCATGTTCCTTACTAGTGTCTCGTGCATGAGAACACAAGTTGTTGTGGTTCCTACACTTTTCACCGAGACACGATGTTATAGGGTCCCACTTCTCTCTAGTATCTGTAGGGACTCTCCCATATTTTGTGCTCCTTATTTACTTTACGCTCACCATTGGCACAAAGTGTGACATTGGGGTTATCATAAAAGTAAGTGTGTGTGTGTGTGTGTGCTTTAACTTAAGTTTTTCCTATAAAATTGTTATCCTTAAAACTATTTTCATTAAAATTGTTTAAACATTTATTTATTTTCATTTGTTAAACTTGAAACTATATTTTTCATTTAATATTTATACCTGAAATCTTTTCTCGGTAGCATCCTATTAGGCATTAGATCAACTATACTTACACCCTTGGGTGTAAGTAGATTTGTTTTTGTCTGATGCAGGTAAGGGTAAGGCTTTTGAGAGTGGTGGTTCTAGTTGTTAGATGACTTATTGGTGCGGCATTGTGAAGATGGATTTAAGGTGGTGTCCTCTTGCTAGGTGGAAACTTTTTTGTTGGTTTTTGATCACCCTACCTAGTGTTAGTCACTGTTTGGGTTTTTGGTTTACATATATAACTCACTTTCTAGTTTGGTTAAAGGTTTGTTTGGTTGTGACTTCCAGTTTTAGTCAATTTATATTGTTGGTTAATTTTTATTTATTTATTTTGGTAAATCATTCCCAAACTTTACATTTTGATACCCAGGCACTTGTGCCAGCCTGTAGGGATTGGTAATTCCCTTTAGACCTTGCCACTGATAGGTTCGAGCATCGATTTCATGGAGACCCGATTTGGTTTGTGAAAAAATGGCATCAGAGGATTTGGTTAAGCCCTTTGAGTCATTTTATTTGGGATGAGTCTGGTTAGACAAGATTTTGGACTGTCGGGACTTGGAGTTATGGTAATGAGTAAGGTTCCTGGATAGCACACCTCATGATTGACCTCAAGTCACCATGTGATGTCGGGATACTTGTTTGACATCTCCTCTATGTGGGACGTGCATGCAGCAGACTATGCGCGGACATAGGGTGGTGGATAAGTGGTTTGATCATTGTGTTGCTTCTGTGTGTTTGGTTTACTAATTATTATTTTTCTTGATGAAATTTTATTTTTTCTTCAGACCTGATGTATTAATGGTGTTCTTTTTGTGACTGTTGCTTCTTGAAGTAGGATGCCTCCCCAGAGAGCTCCCTTGCACCCATGGGAAGAAGTCGGAGAGAGTTATCCCTCACCACTTGATCATAGGTTAGTGGAAGCTGTAGTATAGGCTGTTCAGGATCTAGGTAAAGGATCTACTCCTTCTCTTTCTTCTTATCCAGTTAGAGAAGAGGAATTTGGTCCAAAAAAGAAAAATCCTAGGAATTTCTCACAAAGAAACCCCCTTCATTCTAAGGTAGCATGGAGCCCCAGGAAGCAGAAGAATGGCTTGAGAAGATAGAGCACATGTTCGAATTCCTTGACACTCTCGAAGAGGTTAGAGTGAAATGCACTTCATTTCTACTAGAGGGTCCTAGTCAAAGGTGGTGGGACTCCGTGGCCCAAGCTAGAAAAAATAAGTAGATGAGCTGGAAGGAATTCAAGGTGGTCTTTAATGAAAAATATTGCTCTGAAGTCTTAGTGTATCCTAGATCCTAGGAATTCATGGATCTTTCTTAGGGGGACCAGTCAGTGATGGAGTATACCAACCGTTTCACCGAGATAGTCCGATATTCACTTGAAATAGTATCCAATGAATATATGAAGGCTCATAGGTTTAAAAATGGTTTGCGAACAGAGATTTATTCTCAGGTATTCCTATTCAAACTGAAGACTTATGCTAAGGTAGTTGACCGAGCTTGTATGGTGGAGATTGAACGTAAGGGCAGGTCTAGTTTTTTTGGAGCTATGTCAGTGTTTGGAAGTGAAAATTCATACAAAAAGTAGAATAAGCATGATAAGAAAGGGAATAATGGCGATGGTACCTCATTCCATCCTTCTAGGAAGACTTCATCTGTGGCTTCTGGTGCAGGGTCTGTTATGTGGCATCAGTGTGGAAAGGTAGGGAACATCTGTCCTGCATTTACCTCCCCTCCCAGGCCTTGATATCGATGTGGATTTATGGTACACATGTAATTCTTTTTCAGGGTGACACTCCCTTATCAGAGTGGGGAAGGATATATGGATTCTAGGGGAGAGTTAGTTCAGTCAGAGCCAACTAGGACAATAGGATCTCAGATTGGTGGTTGTGGTGGATGGACCAAATCATATTTTGGACAGATCCATATTAGGGTAGATCCAAAATCGAGTGGTCGTTCTTAGGTAGGGACCAAGAATATGCATGTTGTGGATTAGGCACCAGCGAGATCTGATGCAGGACCTTTGAATGTTCGAGGTACCATTATGGTTGCATCTTATATAACTGCAGTTTTATTTGATACTGGTTCATCTATTTATTTTATATATACTTATCTCGTGAACTTTTTGACCCTACCACCAACTCTTATCTTTTACGATGGAGTTAGCAACATTGTTGGGTAAGAAGAAGGAGCAAGGCCTTAGGTGTCTATCGTGTGCACTTGCTGTATCAGAAGTTGAGATGGAGTGGGATTACTTGGTCTTAGATATGGACTTGTTTGATGTGATCCTCGATATGGATAGGCTGGTGAGCTTTCAAGTGCATATTGATTTCTATTGGTGATAATTTAGTGTTATGGCACCTGATGGGAGTCCTCAGGTATTTCTTGAGGAATGGGATCCTTAGTTGGGTCGCGTGGGAACTCCACTTCTAGAGTTGTGAAATCTTTTTTATTAGTTATCATCGCACGTGATGGAGGATGATGGTGGCGCTCATTAGGGCGGATTACCTCTTGTATTGGATGAGTTTCTAGAGGTATTTCTAGATTATTTTTTTGGACTTACCCCTAGAGTAGGATGTGGAGTTCTCGATTGAGTTGGCACTAGGAACACAACCTATATCTCTTCACTCATATCGCATGGCCCCCACCAAGTTGAGGGAATTAAAGATAAAAATGGACAATTTGGAATCCAAAGGGTTCATTAACCTGAAAGACTCTCCTTGGGACACCCCAATATTATTCGTGAAGAAGGGCGATGGGTATCTCTGGTTATACATTGACTACCGGAAGTTGAATAAGGTAACCATAAAAAATAAATACCATTTTCCCTGGATTGATGATTTGTTCGACCAGCTGAAGGGGGAAAAGTGGTTCTCCAAAATAGACTTGTGTTTGGGTTACCACCAACTCAGGGTGAAAGAAGCGGACATCCCAAAGACATCTTTCCAAAGCAAGTTTGGCCACTTTGAGTATTTTTCATGCCTTTTGGATTGAAAAATTCTCCATCAGTTTTTATGGAAATCATGAATAGGGTGTTCCACTAGTATCTCAACTCCTTTGTCGTGGTATTTTTGGAAATTATCATGGTTTATTCTAGATCTGAAGAGTAAATGAGTATCACCTATGGAACATTTTGGGAACTCTACAGGATCACTGCCTATATGACAATATTTCAAAGTTCACATTTGGGATCAAGGAAGTGAAGTTTATAACCCATGTCATTTCAGAGTAAGGGGTTTCATTGGATCCCAAGAAGATCAGTGAAATTATGTCATGGGAACAACCGAGGAATGTGTTTGAGATCAGCAGTTTTCTTAGCCTGGTAGGTTATTACAAGTGTTTTTTTGGATATTTATCGTGGCATGCTTCCTCTATGACCACACTCACCTAGAAATGGGTGAAGTTTGAATGGAGACCATAATTCCAGGAATCCTTTGAGGTGTTGAAGTGGTGGTTGAATACCAAACCTATGTTGATTTTTTTAGATTCTGGGAAGGGCTACATGGTTTATTGTGATGCTTCAGGTATGGGATTAGGTGTGTACTCATGCAGGATAATAATTTAGTGGCTTATGGATCTCGCCAACTCCGACCACATGAGAAGAATTACCTAACTCGTGACTTGGAGTTGGCAGTGGTAATGCATGCCCTGAATACTTGGTGTCACTACCTCTTTGAGGAGAAATTTTTGGTCTACTCTTACCATAAGACCCTAGCCTACATCTTCTCACAGAAGGATCTTAATCTGAGGTAGCACCGTTGGATCGAGTTTCTGCAGGGGTTTGACTTTGACAATGACTATACCCCGAGTAAGGGTAATGTGGTGGATGATGCCTTAAGAAGGAAAATACTAGTGTAGGCTTTGAGGAAGTCCAATGATGAGTGGACATTGATGAGGCTCTTTTCCCAGATGAACTTGAAGACCAAGGATCACAACAGAGGTATATTCTTGGAAAGTATTTAGTTGACTCCAACTCTTTTGGAATTGATTCAGTGGGAGAAACCCGGTGATGAGATATGTCAGTGGTCTATGCAGTTTCTGTATGGTGGGGAGACTTCTTCTGATTGGTATTTGTCTCCTAAGGGGATCTCGTGCTTCAAGGGATGCACAATGGTGTCATTGTCTCTGCGGAAGGTGGTTATGTGGGACAGTCATCAGTCTTAGTGGGTTATACATCCTAGTAATACCAAGATGTATTATGATGTTCATCACCATTTATGGTTTCCATGTATGAGATGAGACATAGATGACTTCATATTGAGATGCTATACTTGTCAGAAGGTGAAACCAGAGCATCAAGGACCATTTTCTTTGCTTCAGCCATTACCTATTCCTACCTATAAGTGGGACGAGGTCACCATGGAATTCATTATTGGATTGCCTCATACACCTCAATTAAGGAATGATATTTGGGTAGTGATTGACCATTTAACAAAATCTTCCCACTTTATCCCGATTATAGATACAAGGTGGATGAGATGGGCCAGTTGTATATTCAGGTGGTGGCCATGCTTCATGGTGTGCTATCAACAATTTTTTCAAAAATAGATCCCTACATTGCCTCTCAGTTTTGGGAAGGTCTACAAAGGGATTTTGGAACAAAAATAAAAATAGTCATGACACACCATCCTCAAACGGATGGACAAACAGAGTAGGGAAATCAGATTCTGAAGGACATGCTTTGCGCATGTGTGTTGGATTTTGGAAGATCATGGGATGGACATTTGGGTTTGGTCAAATTCACTTATAATAACAGTTATCAATCCTTGATTCGAATGGATCCTTTTGAGGTGCTCTATGGTCGTCCATATCGGGCTCTTTTATGTTGGGATGAGGTAGGCAAGACCACACTTTTGGGACTGATCCTTATGCAAGAGATTTCAGAGAAATTTAAGTTGATCAAGAAACAATTATTGATAGCTCAGAGTCTCCAAAAATCTTATGTTTATCATAGGCGTCAGGATATTGATTTTTCTGTGGGTGATCGGGTGTTCTTAAAGATGGCCCCTCGCTTGGGTCACTGTCATTTAAGAAAGTAGGGAAAGCTGACACTGAGGTATGTCGGGCCTTTTGAGATCACTGAGCGGATTGGTAATGTGGAATACATGTTAGCTTTACCTTTTTAGTTGATTTCAATTCATGACATATCTTATGTCTCCCTATTGAAAAAGTATAATCTAGATCCGTCTCATGTGTTGAACTAGGAAGAGTTGGAGATAGATCCATATTTATCAGTGTTTGAGTGGCCATTGTGGATAGTGGATTCCTAAGTGAAGGTGATTCATGGGAAGTCCATTTCATTGGTTTTCATCCTTTGGCAGCATGGGAATGGAGAGAATGAGACATGGGATTGAAAATCATGGGTTGAGCAGAAGTACTCGTTCTTATTCTCTGGTCAGGCCTCTAGTTAACTTTTTGAGGGCCGAAAGTTTCCATGGAGTTGATAATTGTCACACCTGAACTTCGCAATTTGGTAATAATTTTAATTTTATTTCTATCTTATAATTTTATCTAGCTTAAATTTTTTTTTGGGGTGCAGGCCAGGCCTGACTTGAGTTTTTCTCTTTTACTGGTAAATGAGTGTATTGTCTTGGCACTATCAGGCGCATGGGTAGGGCACGGACGAAGCCGTATGGATTTATTGGATCAATGTGTGGCCTTCCCAGTGTGTGATTAGTTAGTTAACAAAATAAACAAGTTAATAAAGCACAAAATAAAATGAGAAAATGGATAAAATAATTTAAGAGTTGTCTTAATAATAATAATAATAATAACATTGGTATTATAATCATCGTTATTATTTTATTTAATATTTTAATTAGGTTGACAATATTAAATTATTTTCATGGTTATAAAATTATTAACATGTTATTATTAGATTTATTATTATTATTAATTTTGTTAAGATTTTAATTAGGTTATAATTATTATTAAGTTATTGTTATAATATTTTTAACATCATTCTTTTACCACTAATATTACTTATTTTATTATTATTATTATTATTTTAAGTTGGTTTAGAGTTTTTTTGGTTTAATTTTATCTTGATATTCATTTCATTTTCTTTTTTTTCTTTTTTTCCCCACATTCTCTATTCCTCCCCCTCTTGTATTTCATGCATAGGCTCCCCTCCATTTCCACTGGTTCATGTCGTACTCCTCCTCCTAACCCTAACTGGAACCTCCCTTACTTCCCTATGGAAGAACAGACCAGCTCCCCTTCCTCCCTCTCTAGTTAGTCGCGCTACCCCTGCTCCTCGTGATGCTCCCCTTAGCTGCTCATTGCTCCCTATTCGGCTGAAACTTCGGCGACACCCTCCCTTGGCTACACCTCCTTCCGGTAAAGCTCCACCCAGCACAGCGCACCTCCGATAGTCCTCCCTCAAGCTCCATTAGCCTCCCACACCTTTACCACAGGTGGGATTCTCTCTGATTGGTGAATTTAATCCATTGGTAGATTTTTTGTTAAGTTTTAATATGGAATTTGGTTCTTTTTTTCATAATTTATTTAATAAATTGTTTTTAGAGTTAGATTTATATCCATTACGATGCGATTGATGTGTGATGAAAATTTCGTGCCAAAATTTTGAGGTTTCCTACACTGAGTTAGGTGATTCCACATATAACTATTATTTGACGAATTAAGTTGTCTGTTTAATTAATTTAGTAAATTTATTAATCTATTTGTGTTCTGTGAATTTGGTTCTGTTGAGATTTAGGTTAAATTTTATTTTCTAGTAGCATGGTTATGTGATATATGTTTTCAATTTTCTGTGAAAATCTATGTTGAGCTGTTTATTAATTTTTTATAAACTATGCAGTTAGTTTATTAATTGGTGTATGTGGTGAATATTGTGTTCTTGAGATGGAATTGTGTGCATTTGGTCATGAAATAAGTTTGAGTTGGTTTTTTGTGTAAAACCACATCACGCTCTTTAAAATTTGTTTATGAAAATTTTAAATGTTTTACTAAATAATTATTAAGGATGAATTTTTTTTTTAATTGGATTGTGTAATGGTTTTTGGGGTACACACTATTTCAAATGGAAATTTGGGTGTGCGCGTGTGGCGTTGAGTTGAGGTAGTGCCTCATTTGTTTTTTTATTTAAATTTGACATGTGACATGGACTTGGAACCTATTGAGCGCAAAAAGGGAGCCTGGGTACTAGGTGGGTGGACTAGGACAAGGGTGCTAGTGACACAGAAGTGGCATTAGACCGGTTTCACTTAGCTGAATTGAAAAATACAACATTAACTAAACTTATGTATGATGATTGAATACCACTAGTTTATGGGTGTGTTCTCTACTAGTGGATTGTGCACGAGAATGCATGTTGTTGTGGTTCCTACAACACCTTTCACCGAGACATGATGTTATAGGGTCCCACTTATCACTAGTATCTATAGGGGCTCTCCCATATTTTGTGCTCCTTGTTTACTTTACGATCACTATCGGCACATGGCATGACATCAGGGCTATCATAAAAGTAAGTGTGTGTGTGTTTGATTTAATTTAATTTGTTTCCATTAAAATTTTTATCCTTAAAACTCTTTTCATTACAATTGTTTAGGAATTTATTTATTTTCATATGTTAAACTAGAAATTGTATTTTCCATTTAATATTTATGCGTGGAATATTTTCTTGGTGGCATCCTATTGGGCGTTATCTCACACCCTACTTCCACCTTTAGATGTAAGTATATTTGTTTTTGTCTGATTCAGGTAAGGGTAAGGATTTTGAGAGTGGTGGATCGGGTTTTTAGATGACTTCTTGGCACATCGTTTTGAACATAGCTTGAGGGTGGTGTCCTCTTTCCCAGTGGAGGTTTTTGTGTTGGTTTTTGGTCACTCTACCTAGTGTTAGTCGTTGTTTGGGTTTGTAGTTTACATATGTAGCTCAATTTCTCTTTTGGTTAAAGTATTGTTTGGTTGTGGCTTCTAGTTCTAGTAAATTTATATTGTTGGTTGTTTTATATTTATTTATTTAGGTAAATCATTCCCAGACTTCAAATTTTGATACCCGGGCACTTGTGTCAGCCCGTGGGGATTGGGAATGCCCTTTGGGACTTTCCACAGACTGGGTCAGGTGTCGTTTTAATGGAAACCTGATTTGGTTCGTGACACATCGATATTTCTCAAGAGTCCAGACAACTAGAATTTTATATTGTATAGGTATTTAGTTTACAGATACCGATTTATTAAGAATGATGTCTTGGTTGAGAGGCCATGATGATAAGATTCATGATATATTGGTTGAGAGGCCTTAATCTTGAATGACTATAATTATTAATTTGATTTATTAAGAATTTATTTTTCTTAATCCATGGGTTTTTATGTTTCTATTAGTTAGGAATACTCATTGAACTTAAGTGTTTATTGAATGGAATGTGTTTTATTTATTTAGTTATACCTATTGATTATACCTTATTTAATCAGGATAACTTCCATTGTATGTAACCAATACTGAGCATATGACCTCACCCATTATTTTATTTCCAAACCCCAATATTTTAATATTGATATTATGAATGATATTATGGATGAAATAATTTTTCCTTTGTTATTTTTTATATTTCCAATGTAATATGGGAATCATTTATTCATATCTTTTTCTAACACTGATAAACTAATTCATCTAGCATAATGAGATTGATTTTATCATGTACCAATGTAATAAATTAAATAATAGCTTTAGGTTATTGTATTTTGGGTTTCTAGAGTTGGTATTTGAGAAAATTTAGAAGGAAAAATGCGAATTTAAATTTAAATAAACATAGTTATCATGAGAATTATGATAATTCGCTGTATTAATTGAGATATTTTACCATTATAGTTTTTTATGCCTCAATATTCATGATCATTATGATAAACCATAGTGTGTTTCATTATTAAGGGATAAAGCCTAATGGAAGAAAGGGAATCAACACCTGGATACCATATAAGGATTGTATTACTGAGCAATTATATACATCTGATGTTAGAATTGAGTAGATCTTGGCTATATTAGGGAATCTGACTTAGGTTTTGATGAATAACCTTGACTATATGGAACAATATGTTTTTCCACAATGTGATTCACCTATGTTTGATCTCTTCATGTGATAAAATTATCAATATTTTAATATAAATATTAATAAATTGGTAGTTTTATAATGGATTATGTACTTTAAAAATATATTCTTGTATTATATATTTAATGAAAGTGAAAAGGTTATCTAGGAAGTCTATTGTATAAAAGGAGAGTCTGGTCAATGCTGATAATTGAACCAAAACACTATAGAGGTTAAAAAATATAAATAATTGAATTGAGAACATTTTATGTGATATTATTCTACAAATACTTCCCATGAAAACAAAGATATGGAATGGAGATGAATTTATTCACAATAAAGAAGAAGGAACAAAATAGTGCGATAGAGTATGAGACTAATATTTCATGATTATCCGGGCATGATGAAAACAACATACATAATCTAGAAATAAAGATAGACCATTTATTTGATGGGATCAAACCAAGTCTCTGAAGGGAAAAAATTTCTATAATATTTTAATCATATGATGGTATAGTTCAAGTGGCATCAAGATAAATTTTTTTAGGTATTATATCTTCAAGGGAAGTCAAGAAAATAATAGGTTGTTAGATAAAAACAGAACAAAAAATGTGTTAAATAATAAGAAAAGGAGGATGAGATTTCCAAAATGTGATAATAGTGGAAATAATCACCCAGGTACATGATTAATGAGAATATGAGTTTATTTTATGTGTGCATAAAGGGATCATAAGTCTCTTGAATGCAAGGTAAAGAAATAAACCACTGTAATAATGTTATTTATCTATAAGAAAATGGGGATTATTTAAACCTATATCCCAAGAATCAAGGGAACACACCACAAAAGGATCCAAGGGGTGAAAACCAAGCTTATGAAATTACTATAGATGAAGTAGGAGTTCCTAATTATATGGTGAAAGGTACAATTATTATCTAGTTTGAACGTGAAAATGTTTTATTTAATTCAGGTTCTACACAATTATTTTTTCCTAAAGAAATCTCTAAGGCTATCACATCACCACCACAATAATTAGATGTTAATTTGGTAGTGAAAAATTCTAGTGGTAATATGATCACATCTCAAGTAAATATCTCATCCTAGATAGATATTTGGGAAAATTTGATTCCTAAAAATCTTTTTATTCTTCCAATATTTTAATTTTATGTAATATTTGGAATTGATTTCCTATCTCATTATTGATCCCATGTCATTTTTTAGGAACATAAGTGACATTTGACATTAAAAATCAACCAAGGATCATCTATATGTGTAAGGATGAACCTAAACTACCAATCCAAATTATTTCCATAATATGGGGTTTGTAACATATTCAAGAGGGATATTTATCCCAAGTTTTGGTGAGGAAACCAATATTGAGTATATGCATATTGTACATGAGTTTGTTGATGTCTTTCCAAAATAGTTTCCAAATCTTACCCTGAATCGTGAAGCTGAGTTTTCAATTGAACTCATACCTAGTGATATACCTATTTTAAAGTCTCTATGTAGAATGTACCCAATTGAGTTACTAGAATTTAAGATGAAAATACAATATAATCTAGATAAGGATTAATTTTTCCTATTTAATCACCAAGGGGTTTACCTATTAATTTCATTAATTAGAAAGATGTGACAATGAATATTTTCATTGATTATCATTAACTTAACAAGATCACTATCAAGAACAAGTATCATCTACCCTGTATCGATGATCTATTTGATCAATTATAATGACCAATATTTTTTCAAATATTTATATTCAATATGGATATCATTATCTTAGAGAAAATAAATATGACACACCCATCAAAACCTTCCTTAAGAGGTATGGTTAGTAAGAATTTATAGTAGTTCCATTTACACTTACCAATAATCATGATATCTCTATGGATTTAATAAATATAGTATTTAGAGATTAACTTGATCAGTTTTTATAGTCTTTATAAGTGATATTATTATATATTAAATGATCAAGGGAGAGCATGAATAAAATTTTCGGATTGTGATGATGTCCCGAAGGAAGGAGATGTTATATGCCAAATTTTCCAAGTTATAAGTTTAGAGGGAAAAGGGCCTCATTTTTAGGTCATGTAATTTCATGTGAGGGTATATATGTGGTTCCTTAAATGATTAGAGTTATTCAGAAATGGATTAGACGAACCACAATGACTGAGCTCCATAATTTTCTTGGGTTTTAAATATATTACTGAAGATTTTTAAGATATTTCTCATTACTATCTAATCCGATTAAAAAATTGACTCAGAAGGGGGTTATGTTCTTAGGGACAAATAAATGTGATAATAATTTCAAATAATGAAAGGGAAGGTTGGTCAACACTCCTATGATTACACTACCAAGGAGTGGAGAAGGGTTTATGATATATAGTGATGCATTAATGAAGGGACTAAGATCTGTTCTCATGTAGAAGGATATAGTGATAACTTATGCCTATCTACAACTAAAAACTCATGTGATAAATTAACCAACTCATAATTGGGAGTTAAAATTGTAATACTTTCATTAATGATATGGGGGAATTATCCATATGGTTAATGTGTGATATATATACTTAACATAATATCATGAAGTATATATTTACATAGAAAGAGTTGAATATAATCTAGAGAAGATGATTGGATTTTATCAATGACTATGACTTCTCAAAAAATTACCTCCCTAGGAAGGAAACTATGGTGTTTGATAATTTGAGTTAGAAATACCATGCTATTTTTTCCATGATGAGGATTGGAAGAGATCTTATATTTTGGTTTTTTCATATGTTGGAACTTGAAATCTTGAGGTAAGGGGAAAAATATTATCCTTATCAGATTAATGTCCAACCATTCTTCCATGAGAGTATTAAGAAGGCACAAAAGGAATATGTAGAATTATAGAAGAAAGTGAGGAATTTTCCTGAGTTTAACTGTGATCATGATGGAATGATAATGTTTAAGAAGTGAGTATGTTTCCCATCTATAAATGAAAAGGAGGACATGTTGGATGAAGCTCATAGTTCATCTTTCTCTAATCATCATGGAATTATGAAGATGTATAGATATCTAAAAGAGTATTTTTGGTGGGATAACATAAAAAGGGATATAGATGAGTATGTTTCTCAACTCTTAGTGTGTAAGAAAGTTAAGGATGAGAGACATAAGTTTAAGGGTATGTACAACCACTACCAATACCATTATGGAAAAGGGAAAACATTACTATTTATTCATCAAAATTCAACAAAATTATAAAGGCCATAATTATATTTTGGTTATAGTCAATCAAATAATGAAATCATGGAATTTTATTTCTATTAGAAATGATTTATGTCTTAATCATATTATTATGTTACACATTAATAAATTTTTGATATTTCATGGTGCAAAAATCTCAAAAATATCTAATTGGAATATGAGATTTACTTCAATTTTATAGAGAATTCTTCAATATGGTATGGATAAATAGATGAGTTTTAATACTTCTTATCTCCATCAGAAAGATGTTCTGTATGAGGGGACCATTCAATCGCAAAAAGAAATGTTGAGAACTTTATTTATGGATTTGAAAGGTGGTTTGTATCAACTCCTTACTTTAGAGGAATTTTCTTACAACAACAGCTTTCAGTCAAGCATTCAAATGGATCCTTATAAATCTTTCCATGGATGGAAGTGAAGAACTTTAACATTATATGAAAAATTTAGAAAATAAAGCTATTGGGGACTGATCTAGTTGAGGGAATGACTTAGAAGGTTTTATTTATTCAACAACACATAATGGAATCTCAGAGTCGAAAAAACATTATGATGAAAATCATCAGTGAGATATAGATTTCAAAGTTAGTGAGAAGGTATTCATATGAATATCTCCATGAAAAAATTCTATGATTTTTTTATGAAAGGAAAGATGGGTCCTAGATATATAGGCCAATTCAGAATTCATGATCATATTGGGATGGTATATTGTCTCATAATGATTCCAAAAAAATCTATTTGAACTTCATTATGTGTTCCTTGTATCTCTCATAAGGAAGTACAGACATGACCTTTAACACGTACCAAACTTAGAGGTCATACTATAGGAAGAATATCTATCTTATGGGGGAAAATTGGTGGAGATTCTAGATCTCAAATGAAATTTCTATGAAATAAGACTACATGTAAAGTCAATGTTTTTTTTGGAGAATTCGTGAAATTGAGGAAGCCACATAGGAACATGAGGATGTGATAAGGAATAAGTGTCCATAATTATTTTAATCTGAGTGATGTAATTTTGAGGGAGAAATTATTTTAAGGTGTTAGAATGTAACACCATAAGATTTTATGATATATGAAACTTAAAAACAATTCATTTCATTGATAGAATACTTTACACACCACACTAAGTTTAAACGAACCACATCATACAATTGAAATCTGGTCATGTGATGGTTATTTCATAGATTTTAGTTTAGAAGGTATGAATAATATTAACCAAATTATAAAAAATATGTATAAATATTTTATTTAATCCCAATGTATTGATTTATTCTTAAGAATTAAGTATTTATTTTTTAGAAAATCTATTTTATGCTTTCTTCAAAAGTGAGTTTTATTTCATTTAGTGTGTTGATGTTATTATTAATTTCTTATAATTAAAGAAATTAAATTTTATAAAAAATATATTGTTTTTGAAATCAAAAAATCATAATTATTTAAGGGTGAATTTTTTGTATTTTTTTAAATGAATTATTTTTGAGTGAATAGTGAAAAATACTGATTTTTTAAATACTATCATTTATTTTCATTAAATAAATTTATTTAAAAGTCCCATTATATATTAAATTTTATATTATAGTGATATATTATTAATTTTATTTATAATTATATAATTAATTCAATTTTTTAGTAACAATATTCCTTATTTTGATTTAATTTAATTTTTATGCTTGAAAACACATTTTTCTAAAAAATATTTTTTGTTATGTTTTATAAATTTATATTAAAATTTATTTGTTCCAAATATAAGAATAGAATCATGAAACATTGATTCCATATTTGGAATCAGGATGTCCAAATTTAGTAAATTTGGATTTTTTAATTTTGGTCATTATAGATAATAATCATAGTAACTATTTGTCAAATCGATAAGGGTAAATCAGGTAATTAAGCTTAAAAAATAATATGATAAGGACTAAAAATATCCCAAAAACTTGTATTAATATTTTGGGTTAAGTTAGTTTAAACTATAAGTATCAAATTTTATTAAATCTCGAAATTTCATCTCACCTTACTTTGATAATAACCTTAATATAATATTTAGAAAGAATAAAAACAAAATGTCACTCCCTTTGTTTTAATATCTCTAATTATTTTCATAATGATTAAAATATGATAAATTGGGTTATAAATTTTTATTTTAAATATTAATTTTTTTTCAGGGTAATATATTTTTAAATTTGAATCATTTAATATTTTTATTAAATGCTTATGCAGTACCGACATAGTATTTATTCAATTAATAAAAAAATATAATTAATGAATTTAAAAATATTAAAAGTAATAAAATTTAGGAGAATTATTATTTTCCAAAAAAATTCACTGATATATATAACCTAAAATTTATTTTTGAAAAGTTTATACTCTAATTCTATTTTGTCTTGAGGTGTTTAAAGTCAAATTAATTGAATAGTGTTACAAATTACATTAATGATATTTTAAGAAAACTAATATTTGATTAAAATAGTTAAAATCCATAAAAATCCTATATTCGACCAATTGAATTTTATATGTTTGAAAATATAAACCATAGTCCATTAATGGATCAATTTTCCTTTTATAGTAACATTATTAACCCTTCAATTATAACAAAAAACCATGATGATGTGGTAGTAGTGAAAAGGGTTAATGATAGGGATAAAACTAAGAGACAATGGTTAAAACATAACATAAATATGTCTAAAAAATATTGGATGAAATTTTTTTGAACCATAATTTTAAAATCCTCTAAATATATAAATCTTGAGTCACTTCTACAAGAAAATAAATTTATATTAATTTAATACTTTATGTATTTCCAAGGGTACACCTCCCATAACTTATAAAAGGAAACACATTCTCTATTTTCTTTAAAAAACTTCGAGCCATATATATAGATAAAATAAAACACAATTATCTTCTAAAAATCCACATAAATTATGTTGAAGTGATGTAATTCTAAAAAAATGATTCCAAAGGTCCTTAAAAAGGGATCTAAAGGATATCTACCGGAGAATAAGTAATTTTTCTACCCGAAAATTTTCAATTTATGTCTAATTATACCTATATAAATATATGTTATTCATCATAAGATAAAAAATTTTGTACCATAAATATAATTAAAATGTATTATGATTATGGAAAGACCATTATTCTTCCTCTTTTCTATCAAATGAGAAGTAAAATTATCGTTCATGGATGCATATGGACTGCCGCCACCACATAGTGATACAATTCATTTTCTATAACTAACTTTCACTAATGGTTACTATGATAGGTTTAATTTTTATATATTAAAGTTAGGAAATAATAATTCTTCTAAAATTATATATCATATTTACATTCACACATTTCCATCTATTGTAAAATGATAATGTCGCTCATACGTAACTATGGACTAGCACCTCTACAAAGTGATGCAATTCATTTTTCCTTAATGATTTATATAGATTGTAATAAGGATGTATTTAATGAATATATATAATTTATTTGTTATAATAATAATTATATATAATTGAATTATTATTTATCTTTATTTTCTTCAATATCTCAAAAAGTAAAAACAACGTTAATGAATACATACGGTCTGCCATCTCCTTGAACAGTGTAATTCATTTTTCTATATCTACCTTATATGGATGAATATATATATATATATAATGATAATATATGATATTTATTTCATGATAAATTTTTTGGATATGATGGAATAGTTATTATAGTACAAGGACCAGAACTACCAAACTGATGTTCTCATGAAAAATGAAAGATTTAATAATATAAAATGATGAGTTTAACAAGAAATTAATAAAAATGTGTGATTCAAATATTATAAGTCAATAATATATGATATTATATGTATGTACATGAATCTGAAATATAACTACAACAAATCTAAATTTATTATAGAGGATATTACAAGCACTTACGAAGCAAGTCAAACATGAGGTAAGTGATTTCTTTTTCAATGTCATTTTATATTGAGATTGTTTATGTTTGAATTTCCATTTTGGGAAGTCATATGATACATACTTGAAAAAACCATTTAATTTTATTCTAATATAGATATTCATGTAATTTTCAAGCAATAGTACCTTTTCCCTTTCTTGGTTACTTAAAATTTTAATAAATTTTTTTAAGAGAAAAGAAGATTTTTTTCCTCTTTAATTAAAATAATTTTATTACATGTAAATTTTTTATAATTTTTTTTGTAAATAATGTTTAAATTATTTCCCTATAATTTATTAAATTCATATTTACTCATGATTTAATTTTTACAAAATAAATTCAAAATTAATATTCTAATTGTTTTTTAAAGGAGTTATTTTTTATTTTTTATCAAAAATGTAAAATGATTATTTATTTTAACATACATGGAATTAACCAAATCTCAAAACATCATGAAATATCAATACCATGATTCAAAATTTATATGTTTCACATTTCATTTTTAATGAAAATTATTTCTATAAAATTTGTTAAATATTTTAATTTTAATATCTAATTTGTAAGTGAAAAGGGTATTTTCCTCTAAAATTTCATCATGATATTTTAGAGGTATTTTAAACTATGAAAAAACCTATTGATGTTAGTAATAATAAGAACCAATGATACCATATTTATTCATTATCTATATTTTTTTATGATGATTAAATATATATGTTCAATATTCTTGATTAATTATGGATAACTGTTTAATTATAATGAATTTTAAGAATGAGTTATATTGATAATTCAAAATATAAGGAAGGAATTGGAAGTTCAAGTGGCAGGTGGGGACCGATTATTAAAATAACCTCGATTAATCGACATGTATTATGAGAAAAAAGTACCAGCATTCAATATTATATAGCTATTTAGTTTACAATTACCCAATAATTAAGAATGATTTATTGGTTGAGAGGACATGGTAGTAAGATTATTGATATCTTGGTTGAGAGGAATTGATCATGAAGGTATGATTTTTTTCATTTCCTTTGTTAATAATTTAGTTTTTTAATCTAATATTTTTTTTATGTTCATTTTATCCATTGATATTCATTGAAATCAAGTTTTTATTAAATGGAATGTATTTTTATTATCTAATCTTGCATGCTGATTATTCTTTATTTACTCATGATATGTTTCATTGTATATAACCCTTACTCAGCATCTGAACTATCCCTTTATTCTTTTCCATTTATAATGATTTGAAGAAGGATAGTATGAACGATATAAAGGGAGAAATAATGTTTAGTTTCCTATTTTTTTTTATATTTCCATTGTAATATGAAAATCATGTATGTAACTAGTTTTGAAATACTACTAAATTGAACAATACAGTGTGGTGATATTCCTTGTATCTAGTACTAATGTAACAAAGTAAACGTTGGATTTGGGTTACTAGTATTGATGTTTCTACATCAGTGGATCAATAAGTACTCATCTATACCAAAATATAATTGGTGGTCTCACCTTACTGGTGTAACTACAATAAAGGTGATAATAAATTACATATTTATATTCATTTTATACTATAGAATTTTAAATATCTAAATGGTAAATAAATTTTAAACATATATTATATCTATGATGTGATACATACTAAGTGATAAGTCTAGAATAAATTTTATGAGGTGCCCAATTATTTGAATGATGATCACACTCAGTCTACATTCACTGTATTTATTTTTATGCATATGAAGTATTACACTTCTCTATATTTTAAAAATATAAATTTTACCATTACTTCCACAATAAAACAAAACAAAACCAAATACTACAATAGGATTGTAAGAAAGTCTTGTGGAACTTTATCTATGATGTCTAGCACACTCGAAAAATGGTTCCTAGTGATATCTATTTACTATTAATTTAAAATATTTCCACAAATTTTGAAATTTATAAATGGACAATGGCTAAAATTCATCTTTATAAGATGGTGATTTATCCTTTTATAAAAAAATCTAGTAACTACAATAATAAAAAATAATACCATGAAAAATTAAAAATTAATTTTACCCAAACCTCCCTCCATAATCTATCAATCATATCCTAAGGGAATGGTATCCACTCATGAGTTTTTAGAGGGATTCTATGAGGGTCTTGTATTATATGTCATAGAAAATTAATTAGTGTAATTTCCTCCTATCCAATTGGATGAAAGGTTTAACACTCTGAGATTGTGTGAAATTATTTTTTTAAATATATTGGATGTTTTCATAATTTGAGTCATGCAAAAAACTAATTTTTATTTTTTTATATGTAACGTTGTGTTTAGATTATGTTACACACAACACTAAGTTTAAACGAAATGAGTCATATAATTAAAATATTATTATTTAATATGATAGTTATCACATAGCCGTTGAATGAAGGGTATGAATAGGATTAAATAAATTATAAAAATATGTTTTTCACATGTACATAAAATTAATTATTTGTTTTCAAAATAATTTGAAATTATAATTAAACCCTTTTGAAAATTAAAGGAATTTTCTCTTTGAAAAACTATTTTTATGTGCAAAAGCATGTTTTATATAAATAAATCAACCAAATTGATTTAGGTTAATGATTTTAATTAAATTTCTATATTATATAATCAATAAAATGCTTGAAATTACACATATGTGTTTTCTATAAAAGTGATAATAATATATCTAATTTTATGCTAAAAACTGTATTTTTGTAAAAAATAGTTTTGTTACATTTTTATGGCGCACTTATTTTAAATCTAAATTTTTAAAATTTTATAAAATAAATTTGGTAAAATATAAATAATTTTTTAAATTTTAATATCAAAATTATCTTAGGGTTTATTTTCAGGATTATTTTGGAAAGAATCATTTTTGATGAACAATGATAAAATACTGAATTTTAATGAAAATTGCATTTTTATTTAAATTATTTATAATTTAAAATTTTATTTAAAATTTGTTATAAATTAAAATTTGTTAAATTTTATATCAATTAATTCAATATAATCCATTATAACCAATTTAATATTAACATTTTAAACTTTTTAGTGTTTTGTCTTTAAAAACCTTCTTTCTTGTCATGTATGCAAGATTAATTTGAAATTAAAATTTTCCAATTATGTGAATAGAATTCTGAAAAATTTAATCCATATTTTCAATCATTATAATTTATAAATTATAAAAATTTAACTTTATTTTTTAACAAAATTAATAGTGAATGTCGTAAAAATCAATTGCCATGATTAAGGTAAAAATGAGTTTATTGAGGGGTTAAACATTAAAAGATAAGGGTAAAAGTCAGCTATAAAATAGTATAAAAAGTATTTTATATCCATATATATACAATTATACCTATAATTATCAATAATGGACTAATTTTTACCTTTTTGACATATGAGAAACATGGGATCAATTATTTATTTTCAAAAAAACGTAGTGTGTCCTCTCCCCCACTAATAAAATGCCACCACTATCCTCTCTTCCTCACACATTCACACCACTTTTTTCCAGAAAATACCTTCCCAAATATATTTCCAACTTCCCTCCCCTAATCTTAGAATCCTTATTTTCAGAAAAAAATCCATCCTATGAAGGGTTTAGTGAAAACCTAAGGAGGATACCCGAGAAAGATGTAATGTTCTTCAATGAGTGTCTTTATTTTATTTCTTTATCCACCTACTTCAATTATTTTTATATCATGATTATATAATAACATAAAAATATTCCATATATTGAGTTATTTTTATGTTAATGTTATAACCTAAAAATTCACACACTTCCATGAAATTGGTTACAAAATCATCATTCGTTTGTATGGAGGACTAATGCATCACATACCGATATTGTTCATTTTTCCATTACCATAGATAGAGGTGGTAATTAATGATTAATTTGTAATTTATGTATTATTTTTATAATATTTATGATCTTATTATTATTCTATAATTTTTATATGTCACATACATTCACACTCTACATTTTTTGGGAATAAAATAACTTCATTCATGTGGACACCAGAATAGTGCCTCACGAAGCATTGTGATTCATTCACACTTTACATAGAATTTATTAAGGATAGGTTTAATAAAAAATCATTATTTATATAGAATAAAATATATACCATAATTATAATATATATATTTATATATATATATATCATTAAATTTTCTTTCTTTCAATACAATAATAAAATAGAAACAATGTTCATACGTACATATGGCCTTTCATATCCATGAATGGTTTATTCATTTTCTATAACTACATATTATGTATTACTATAAATAAATATATAGTGAATATATATGATATTTCTATAATGTTATAAATTCTAGATCTTATGAAATTCTGATCAAAATAGGAGGTCCAAAAAAATTACAAACCAAAACATATACAAAAAACAAAGCGGTTATTTTAGAAAACGTGACTTTAACAAGGATTCGTTAGTAAAAAGGTAATTAAAGGTTATAAAAAAATAATATATGGTCTATTATATAATAATATTCTTATTTAATATATGTATAATAAACTTATATTTTTTTATGTGAGGTTTGAATAAGTATGATAGAAGTTAGGACTTGGGTATGGGGATTTACAGTCCTACTCTTATTTTAGATAGAATTATACTATATTCACCACTAATTTATTTTGTGAGGTGTATATAATTAAATATGACATGATATATAATGAATCTAAAATATTTCATGATAGTTAATGTTTCTATTGATATTATTCACTCACGGGTATTTCGATTCAAAATGTACTCAAACAGTAATGTATTTGTTTTCTGAATTTTCTTTCTTTGAGAGCTATGTTATTTTATAAGCCTATAATTTTTTCATGAGGTGTATATATGACCCCCTTTACATGTAATATAATGAATTTTTTTATCCTCATGATATTTGAAGTTTAATTTTATGTTGTTCCTTCATGAGGCTTACAAATCAAGGTTACTGAAGTGGTAAGATTTTATGTTACAATCTCACCATTTATTGATATTCTTTATGATTATTTTTCTGATGATACAATATTGTAATCCCACTCTAAATAAATACATAAATTTTATTATCCTATTTATATTCATGATATTTTCATTTAATGGTTCCATTTTTTCACTCTTTGTTATATAACATAATTGAGAAAATGTTTTTAAGAAAATCTGACATTATTTCTCTCTTTGGTAGGAAATCTATTTTAATCCAATACAATGTTTTCAAAAAATGTTTTAAATTTTTTTATTCCTATATTATGATTTTTAAAATACATTTCTACCCATTTTTATATTTTTTCAAAAAAAAATTAAAGAAATATTCATTTCATTTTCCAAGCAGTGACTGTTTGGATTTTTTTAAAAATGTGACAAAAATATTTGTTTTTTGTATTCATGCTATGGATAGTATTTCCCACAATCACAACTAATCAATGATTTCAAGTTTACCTTAAAAATTTTCATAGATATTTTAAAATAAAAAAATTTCCTTAATATTTTAGAAATTCTTAGATTTTAAACAAATTATTCAAAAAGGAAATGATTTTCAAAATTTTATTTGTTTTTATAAATTATTTTCAAAGTAGAAAGGATATTTTACTCAAGAACTATTTTAAATGATTTTTAAATATTCCATTTTAAGTTTTCAATGTTATTTTTAGAGGAAATAATTTTGATATTTTTTTAAGAAATTTTATTTTCTTTATGATATGTTCAAGTTAACCTTAAAAATCCTTCTCCATATAATATGAAATCCCTTGATGTAAAATTTTATTTACTGAGTATATGAACCAAGTATACCATTATTATCATTTATACAAATGGTTTCCTTCTATGATCACATGATTTTTATGAATCTCAATTCTTCTACTTGGGTTATACCATGAGGAAATGATAATGGAAACCACTTCCTTGCATGGGATATTCTATGATGAAATGATTATGATACCTATATCTTTTTTACAAGTTTTTATATGGTGAATTTTTTGTTAAACCCTTTTCATTTCACGGGTTATGATATAATGAATGTTTTATGATCTTAAGGCACACATATGTATGTTTTATATTATGTGACAGTGGTTACATTATAACCAAGGACAGTGGTTACGTTATAACCATAGACGGGTGGGGAATATATCACCCTCTAATGAATTGGGTAAATATTTATATCTCATGAGATATAAAGGACTATAGTGGGGAGTGAATATGGTTCAGTAAGGAAATATGTCTACTATGATGGTTTGGGGAGTGAAACTATTCCACTAAGAAGAAAGGGATGCCAATTGGGATGGTGTTCTGTCCCACCTAAGAGGTGTAGCCCTTGAAAATAAGGTAACACGAGTAGTCAACCCAAGAATGGTAGATGGTACATGATAGGCCATCCCAATCCCAAAGCAGGTACGCAGGTGGTTATCCCAATCCTTAAATGTTATTCATGTCTTGGTGTGTAGCCTTTACCTAGGATTATATATACTTATGTGTATGATACAAATATATATCTTATTCCAATGGCATGATATCAGGGTCATATTATGGATTAACTTATGATTTAAGTCTTATAAACAACCAATATTTATGCCATGACTCATGTTTATGATCTTTGACGGGTTTTTTATGATCTTCATAAGTTATGTTCATTATCCTATACCCTTATAGTTATCTTATACTTTCATATTATCAGAGATTGATATCTATTTTATTTACCCCTACTGAGCATTTAAGCTCACCCTTTCTTATGTTTCCTTTCCAGAGGTTATGAACAATGTTTTATGTAGGGTATTTAAATAATTATTACTAAATGGGAAGACATTTGTAAGAAAAATTGAATATTTTTCACCATATTATAAGACTTTGTTCTATGTTTCCAAAGGCACTAAACTATTCAGGTCCTCAGGCATGTGTTTGTGTAATGTATTGAATATTCATCTAAAATATATCATATCCATGTATGAGAATATTTTTTCTCTTTAAAAGGTTCAATCAAATAACATATCTAGTTAGGATCCAGAGTTCTAAGTTTAAATCCCTTTACCAAGATCCTAACGTTTGTTAAAATATTCACTATATCTTACTATACCTAAATTCATATCATTGAAAAGAATACCCAATTTTATAATTTTAAAAAATGAAACTAATAGGAGAATATATTGAAATAAAATTAAAAAAAATTAATATAAAAAATAGAAGCATACCTACAAACAACACAAGATGAATCACTGAAAGTTTCCTCTAAAGTTTCTTTATTTATAAAAATAAATAAAATTTTAATTGAGAAGTTTTTTAAACACAATTTATAAATATTTTTACAAATGATAGGAATTATTATATGAAACTAGAAAATAATTACATGAATTAATTCACTGGTCAAACAAATCTATTATATTTCCTTCAACTATCTCTA
The DNA here is from genome assembly GCA_963277665.1 of Viscum album. NCBI lineage: Eukaryota > Viridiplantae > Streptophyta > Magnoliopsida > Santalales > Viscaceae > Viscum > Viscum album. The sequence continues at coordinate 478,234,663 of OY728133.1, read as the reverse complement.
TGATTTATTATGTATCTTCTTATCATGTATCTACAATGGTTTAGTCAAGTGTTTACTCAAGAAATGTAGTAGTCACTAGTTTCTCTCATTCAACCATCAAACCACATTCTAGACATTTTCACCAAAACTTTCTTATTTGACTCAATGATGACAAAGTAAACCTACTATTCCTATGATTCTCGATAATGGGATCATTTATTACTTATTCATCTTTATACAACATATTTTTAATGTTTTCCAATGTAAATTGGAAATATAATATAATCATTCCATGAACCAGATCGAACCAATGACACATCAAAAATATATATTCTAAACCTTGAACATAAATAACATCAATAAAATCCTTCAAAATTCCATAGTAATAACTTATATCAATGGATATATAATCATTACCGTTGTTTTTTATTTCTCAATTAACATAAAAAAGCTATTGTAAAATCACAATATATTATCATATGATGATGTATAATAATAATCCATAATAAAATACCCACCATATAGTTGGTTGGTCTCCTTATTCACTATATGTGTGCCTGGTTCATGCATCTTTTGAATTTTAAAAATTTATATAAGTTAATGGATGGAAGGTTTAGAAAATAACCTCAGATACATTATAAAAATATTAAATAAATCTTATGTACATAAATGAGTTTGAAACCACTACTAAATAGGTTGAAATGATGTCGCTGGATCTGATGATAAATTTTCTATGGAATTTTTCATTTCAACTTAAAGATACGAATCATAATTTACAACATAACATAAGATTATGAAAAAAAATAAATATAAAAATAGAATACATAATAGATGAGTTATACGACATACTTTGTCAATAGAATAACCAATGGATTGTCGAAGAACGCATATTGATGAGCATGAACCCACTCATCATTATCCATATAAAATGTTGATGTTCACCTATTACAAATTCATCTATATGATAGGGTTTTTCTAATTTATTTTAATTTTTTTAATATATGAAAAAATAGATTGGTTCTTTAATTCATCAAAATAACTTTTGGAAATAAATGATTTTAGATGAGATCTATGGAAAAAATAATATATCAATGTATTAAAGTATCTCATTATTATATAAATCCACCTAAATTTTACAGGAACTATAGTATTGAATTCACCAGTTAAATGTATGATCATGTGGATAGTGAAATTAGAAAAATAAGGTGGAGATAGTTTCTCCAAGTGACACATTTTAAGCATAATCTTTTCATACTTTTTTTCAAATCACTCATGCAGTGATTATATATATATATATATATATATATATATATAAATAAATGAGAAACTTATGTCATTGGATCCTAAAAATATATAGGAAAAAAATAATAATTTTCATTTGGGATTAACTATTGATATATAATATGATTATCAAAACTATTAAACTGTTCTAATATCACAGTCTTCTTATTTACATGCTTGGAAATATTTGAAAAATTACCTTTATTAACCATTACCATATTAAAAATGGAAATAAATTCTTATTTCTCTTTTTTACTCTTCATGTACTATGTAATTGGAATGTATGCCTTATTACCCTATCCTAACTATAAATTTAATGTTTTTTTCAATTGCATTTCTTAAAAACCAAGTCAATCATTGTAAATTCCCATTGATTTCACTTTGACACAAAAAATGGGTCAAAATATATTATCAGGTTTATTTTTCTCAATATGTTTGAAATCCATTTTTTAACTTAAAATATTATATTATGAGTAATGAAATTCAATTAAAATACTATACTTCTTCCAATTATGACTATACTATCTATTTTTATTAGGAATTGATGAAAATTATGGATCCAATAAATCCTAAAAATAATTACTTATGAAACTAGTTTCTTGGTTATGTTTTGTTTTAAGTTTAACTCATAAAATTATTTATGTTCCCAGAAAATGAAAAACATTTTTTTCTTTACTTGTGAAGTGGATGAAGAAAGTATCTCTAACCAAGGTATTCCTTCTTTCTATAGTTATTAATGCATATTGATTTATTAACTTTATTATAAAATGTGTAGGAAAATTATTAATTTATACCCAATATTTATAAGTTAATATATAATAGTTAGTCATTAATCATACATGAAAATGTAAACCTAACTCTAATTATTTCATTAGTTTCTAAATCAAAAGTAACTACACTAATTACACAAATTATTATAGAATACCAAGATATGGTTTCATATAAACTTTATTTAGTCACAAGGTCCTCTTGGTTTATCATTAAAAGTAGAAAAAAGTAAAAAAAAGAAGTTTCATCGTACATTACCATATGGTATGGTTGTATGGAACCAACACAATTATACATGTATTAGGTGCCTCATTAACCATAGACCATAATGGGTTAAAAATATAATCTGTTAAAATCATTAGAAAAATAACATTATGCTATGAAAAATTTAACTATCTCTAATAAAACTCTTTCCAAGACAAATATTATATTGGTGAGTTTACTTATCATCCTTCATGAATCCGTATGAATTACTTATAATTGGTTTAATAATTTTAGTTGACATAAAAAATATCTTCATATCAGTTTTAGTGGGAAGTAACATACCTTCTTTTTTTGTGATTTATTTCCTATGTTTCAGACAGTATTATAAAGAATCTATCAACCATGATTTATCTCATTATCCTTCTACCTTAATGAGTAAAAAATAGTATAAGCACTAATCTGTATGTTATATTTTCTAAAAAATATATAATTTATAAGAAATGCATCAATGGTATTAAATATGAAACTAAGCTTGGTAGTTAATTTTTGTTCATTATAGCATGAAATTAATATATTTCCTCCCATAAGAAATACCTTTAGAAATATTACCAATAGTATATATAAGGACGTGTCTTCCCACTAAAACATGGTCTTCAAGTTTAACAATTCAATGATAAATGGTTTTTTTTAAAATTTAGTGCATCTTAAATACAATTCAGTGTGTGCATAATCAATAATTTCAAAAAGTTTCAATGCTTATACGTATATATCATAATAAAATTACTCTCCACAACTTCATCATTAATTATGTTACTCTTTTCTTATTGTAAATAGTGTATCATTTTATTGAGAAGTACAATCATAAAATAAACTATTGTTGGAATCAGTAGTCGGTGTTTTGGACCGAATTTCAGTGAAGGCCTCTGAGAAGATTCTTATTCTCTCTCACGGGGCTAGGGTTTCTGCCTCTGGAGTCGCTCCATCCCCTCCTCCGGCGCAACTTAGATGGATCAGCGTTAGCGTCCTCTGTCTTAGCATCAGCGTGGCTCGATGTGGAGGCCTTAACATTTACGGCTCAGGCGAGGTGTTGTCTTCGTCCTCCTATCACGTCTTGGCTGGATAAGTCTTTGGCGGGTGAAGGCCTCAGATCTGGGCGGGCGGAGGTGTCTCATCACGGGATCTTGGCTCGACATTGGCGGGAGAGGGCTTGTATTTATTTGGTGTGGCTCGGCGTCGACCCCAGAGTGGCGCAGAGGGGGGGGGGTCTCTTGGTTCGGGCTTCCGGCGGTCCTACAGTCTTCTTTCAGGTCTGATCTCGATGATTCTTGTAATTTTTGTTAATTTCATTGATCTGGTGGTTTTGCTGGTGTGTGGAGACTGTTGTTGTTTCTCCCTGTTGGTTTTCCCCCCATTTCCTATGGTATGCTTGTGTCTGACTCCGGTGAGGGTGCATCTTTGATCCAGTTCTGACTATATCCATTCCCAAAGTGGCATTTCTGGTTCAGAGTATCCTAGATCCCCTCATCGATGACATTCCCTTGCCAGAAATCCAGTCCTTGACCCGGATTTGTTATCCTTGGATCGTTTTTGATTACTTCGACGATTGCAGTTGTGGTGGGAGTCACGATGAGAATGACAAGGTTGTCTTGTTTGTTGTCTTAGTGGAGGATGACTCATGTTGTTGTAGAATTTTTGGCATTGTGATATGCTTTTTGTGGTGATGATTTCCTTGTGGTCCTACAGTTTGAGGTTTGAGGGTCACTGCAAGTGTTCTCTTACAAGGGGCTGCTGCATATGGGGTTCAGAGCAAAGGGTTTTCTCTTCTTCCAGAATTGGTTGTTTGAGATGATATGACTTTTCCATTGGTACTAGGCTGCTGCAATCATGCACAAGGAAACTAGACGAGAAACTATGAGTAGGATGAAGTTGATCTTAATGTTTTTGATGCTGGGTAGGGGATCTTCTATGTATGCTTGAATGAGTTTTTTGGCCCTAAACTTTTGTTCCGTAGTGGTTTGGTTGTTTTTAAGTGGTTGATGTCATGTTTGGTTTCTCACTTTTTTCTCAAAAGTGTTTGAATAATAAAATTTTAATTTTCAGTCAAATAAACTATTATTGTATACAAATCTATCTGAACACTTTCTTATTGTTGAAAGGGAATGTAGTCATCCTCCTAGAATGGCTATTTCATTTAGTTTTCCAAAAACCCATTCAGAAAAAAACGTTCCCTCATGGTATCTTATTTGATGATATATTAGTTTTCACATTTTCTATATATAAATTTAACTTAGTATCATTGAAATATAGTGTAGGAATTAATAAATTTTATAATTCCATCAAAATATTCATAAAAAAATATATTTGTTAGACCAATAAATATATAATATATATTTGTATTTATATTATAATAAATAATTAAAATATAGAAACAATACCTCTTAAATAAATAGTTGATTAATATAAATAAAAGAATATATATAACAAATTATAAAAATTTATTTCAATTTATATAAAAAATTACCAATTGATATTATTATCAAATAAGTTATATAATATTTTTACATTAGTTTTAGAAATGAAAAATATGAATCCAAACCATTCAACCATAATAAAAAATATTTTATAATTTTTTTTATAGAATAATAGATAAGAAAAATATTGAATAATGAAAATATTTAAGAAAATGTTAACTTATAAAAATGTTTTATATTAATATCCTTCCTATTTTAATTTTAGTTATTTATCCATGTCTCATGGAAAGGTACTCCCAAAATATCCCACTACACTGCCAACCATTAGGTATAAAGAAATCTGGATTTAAAAAAAATAATATTTCTGCACATGTTGAAGGGAAGAACCCTTTTTGTTATAAGGATTCACATATTATTAATTCTGATCAGGATGTGGCTAGGGAACATATTGGTCCTTCAATACTAAATCAAGTTATTTCACTTGAGGTTAGTTATTTTTCCGGGTTTTAAAATGTTGCTAATGATTCCCTACCAATTTCTATGGATCTGGTACCGAAGGAGTTAAAAACCCCAATTATAAGGATTATAAAGAGTTCCATAATGATTATAGTGAATCTAATCATGAACCGTATAAAAAACCATTTAAAATTGAATAATATTCCTTACACTCAAGTTCTAAAAATTTATGAAACTAGTTGTAAAACCAGATGGATTTATCACCCCACACCCTAGAAAGAGTCATAAATGTAATGATTACTCTTAATTGGAGACAAATATTACCACTAATTCCTATGGGATATTCATGAAGTACATTCATCCTCATCCAATTGTTGAGATCCCATATTCATCACTGAATGAAGAGATATCTTCGCCATCCACTGATGAAGAATGTATAAAATATTCCAACAAGCTCAAGAATCGCGTCCTATTTAATATATAGGGTGGTCTCATAGATGAAATTTAATCCTGGGATAATGAAAAAAAATTCTTGGATTAAAATAGATATAAAAAGGGGAAATGTTTTTTTGATCATTACCTTGATATTAGGTTTCATATTCTATCTAAAATTCAATATGTGCTTTTTTATGAATCTAAATTTTGATTTTTGGGATTTTCTTTGGGAGTAGTTTTTCTGGGAACCTAAATTTTGTTTTAGTCATTAAAAATAGGAGTCTTGATTGGGTATCAATGTATATTCCACTTGAATTTTCAATTTCCCTATTGTTAAATTCTAAGATGAGGAATGTGTTGAATATTTTTTTTCATTGAGATTTTATTTTTTATTGTATTTATCATTTTGTTAAATTGTAAAAACAATCTTGATTTTTATTTAATATATGTGAATATTTTATGTTCTTTTTTTATTATTTTATTAAATTTTAAGAAAATTTCTTAATTTCAATTAGTACATGTGAATAGTTTTAATTAAAAAGTTTAATCACACATCAAAATTTTTCTATTACCTATTGTGAGTCTATAGTTGTTACAAAAATCTATTTAAGCAACCACCTGACATAGAAATCGACTACATGACATGGAAATCGACTGAAAATACAATTGGATCAAATGTTCATTGAATTTGATCGATTTTTATTTGAAATATTATATATCAACCATAAGTTGAAGTAGATTGACTATACATTGAAGTATATTTATTCAACCTACAATGTGGTTTTAAAAAACCTGCCTTAGAGAACATCGTAAAGCTACCTGTAATAAATTTCTTTCATTAGAAATAAAATAGCGTGGAAATTATATAATCTCTTAGATGAACTATCGCAATTAATTATATCTTACAGTTAATGCCTCGCCATTATACATTGCATTGTGAATCAATATATGTGATAAAATGAACTTCAGAATGTTTATTCAAGAATATTAATGAAGAAGATTGATAAAATCATAGGGAGAGAAAAATATAACTTTCAAAAAAGAATTGAAAATTATTGAATATCAACTACGACTAATTCTATATTACATTCATCACAAATTACTTCATTTTTTTTTTGAAAATACACTACTAAAGTGTTCTAATTTATTGAGTTGTATCGATATTCAACATCATCTACTCCACTGACAATCTTAATTTATATCTGGATTTCATCACTGCATTTCTTCTCTAAGTTCTTCATCCTTCTATAGTTTGTTTAATATTTTCCCATCCCATATCTCTTTAACTGGGCTATTCCTCCCATCTAAAAGGATGTTTTGGTTATGACTCCCAAACAAAATTTACTTAGGTCATGACTCCTGTAAAAGTAATTTGGGGTTATACCACCTAGTGAGAAAAAGGTATTTACATCTGTAAACTGGGTTATCACTCCCTATCCAATGTGAGGAACTAGTAAATACATGTCTTCTCATAAAGTATAGAAGATTGAATAGTGTACTAAGATCTTGGTGATATGAACCACTATAAAAATCTTGTGTTATTTGTTTTATTTTCTACCACACAATTAACACTATCAATTACTCTAATAATTATATTTAATTGATTAATTTTTAAAAGAAGTATTCACCTCCATATCCAATCATTCCATATCCATGGGGCATAAAAATTTTGTATCTGTGTGTGGTGCATTTTAAGGAATTATTTGTTATTGTTTCATTATATTTTTGAACTAAGGACTATCTTAGGTTTATATGTCAAAGGAAAAATCCACTTATTTTTTATGGAAAGTTAGGGACTTGTGTTTTTGAATCCCATCAGACCATAAATGGAAACGAATATATTTACTTTAAGGAACATATAAAGGTTTTATAAAAGATATAGGTTTTTAATTTTAGGATATCATGTCAAAAAAAATATAAATTTTATGATGTAGATTACGAAACATTGACTACAAATGAAACTATAATATGCGTTCTAAAATACAAAGTTATGAAATAATTTATTTTTATTTAATTAGAATCTGAAATTCCATATTTCTTCATGTAAAAATGATTTTAACCTCTAGAGGACTTTAAAACTCAATCCTCTGGGAATTGATAAGTTATAGAGAACCAAGATGGGAAGTCATAGAGTTGAATTTTAGGAATTTAAAAAGGCTAATCAAGAGAGAATCAAGATAATATACAAGAGATTCATTAATATTGTAAAAAACATGATTTTAATTGGGTAGACCATTAAGAATAAAGTACCCATTGAAAGAATTGTGTAAGATTTACTTAAAATAAGGTGCAAAAAGAAGGTTATTATTGATGAAATTAAGTATTTTACTATATATTTAATAGGTGAACATATATGACCACTTCTTCAATACAACAAGGAATTTAAGAGTGAATATGGTGAAGGATATGAATAAAGTAATGGTGTATCTTTCAAATCAAATATAAATATTTCTAATAATTCCTCTAGTTCAGAGTTATAGAAAAGTGAGAAAGATAAAATAAAAATTTTTACTAAAGGATTACACAAGTACTTAAAAGGATTGAGAGGTTATAAGAATAAACTATAAGAGATCAAAAAAGGTATGAGAGAAAGGGATGTAAGAAATGTTAAATTATTAAATACAATGTTTCTAAATTTATATTCAATTACTATAGAAAAAATGGACATGCAATTAAGACTATTAAAAATTGTAACAATAATGGAAAGATAAGAAATACAAGAAAGAGTGAAAATTATCATATCCTGATGGATGGAGTTTTATAAGTGTTAGAATCATGTAGTGAGGATTTTGAGAGTGAAAAAGAATCCTCCAATATATGTTCGATGGTAATAAAAACTGTGTATAAAGTAAACACTGATTATGATTACAGTCTATGTTATGAGTATGATGTTGAAAAAGATGTTAAATAATTTACTAAATAATATAAAAATATTCAAAGTGATATTTTATGAAAGGATGGAATATATATATAATTGAAAAGATAAAATATGAAATTAAAAAAAAAGAAAATGATCATAGATTATAATCTGATTAAGAATAAATATGAAAATAAAATATTAATGATTACTTTTCAAAAATTGATGAAGATCAGGACCATAAAATTAAATTAGTTTTTTATGATTTACATAAAATTGAAAATTAATGTAAGATGTTCAAACACGAAAATAAGAAATTGAGAAATACATGAGCATGTTAAACTGTGAATCTTTTAAGTGATTTAGATGTTATTCAAAATGATAATGAATATCTTTAAGGGGAAATTACTATCATAAAAAAACCTTATCTGTTTTTTTTCAAGGTCATGAAAAATTTGATAAGATAATGGCTACAAAAAACCCAATAATTATAGAACTATATTTTTTTTATAATATATAGATTCACAATCTGTACAATTGTTTTTGTTAAAATCAGTAAAGTAAATTTCTCGATTGTTACATGTTATAGATATAATAAAATAGGGTATTATGAAAATGAATTTTACTTAAGATTTACTCATTCAGTATGCCACACTAAGTCTTTTATTTTTAAGAATCTGACTTCTGGATTGTAATGAAGTAAAATTCTTAATTTTGTATGGGTGCCTAAGAGTTTTATTACTAATCTAGTTGGATGAAAAATAGATTAGGTGACAAAAAATTTATTGTTTAATATGTTTTATAGTAAACATTCCTATAGTATTATAAGGATACATGGTATATGGACAACATGTTACCTAGGAAAATGATTGGTGATATATCTAACTTTGTATCTTTTAGTTAATGTAATGGATGCACCATCACCTGTGATGATATCTTTAAAAGCATTATAAAATGTTTTAGAGAAGTAAATAAATTAAAATATGTTATAGTTTTTAAAGTAATATATTTAGTGGTATTAAAACATAATTTATTTAATATAACATTGATTTTTGATAATGGAATGAGTATGAAATTTAATGATAAGAAATTTTTTGTTAATAAAGATATTAATATTTTATTTTATGTAAATAGGTAATAAAATATATACTCTATAGTTTTTTTAACTAACATAGAAAATTGTAATGTGTTTTAATGATGTAGAAAAATACAACATTTTTTGGAACAGAATATTAGGATATGTTTATCTTCAAAAACTATAATAATTGAAAAAACATAGGTAGGTTATAAAAGAACCATAATTTAAATATTTTAAGTATTTTGTGTGTGATTATTATTTAAAGGGTATGAAACAAAATGTGTCTTTTAAATATGTTAATAATATTAATACTGATAGAATTATAGAACTACTTTATCTTGATTTATTTGGACCCATGAGAACTGAACCATTTAGGTAGTAATAGATATGTGTTTATAATTTTATATTATTTCAATAGATTTACTTGGAATCATTTATTGTCTCACAAAAGTGAAACTCTAAATAAGTTTATTAAATTTGGTAAATAATTTCAAAATCAAAGGATCCTTTTAATATCTTTAATTATAATTAATAAAGATATATAATTTATTAACTTATACATTGAAAAAAATTTAAGATAATGGATATTTCTATAATTTCTCTTCCCCTGAAACACCACAAAAAATGGAGATGTTGAGAGTAAGAAAAACTATTCAGGAGATTCCAAGGAATATTCTTAATGAATTCAACAAACCAAAATATTTTTTGAAAAAATAAGTTAACATTTATTAATATAACATTAATAGAGTTTACATTACACCCATGTTAAATAAAAACACTTATGAACAATTTATAGAAAAGAAACCAAATATTTGTTACATTTTTTTTGGTTGTAGAGTTTATATCTCAAATGGTAAATATAATCTAGAAAAATTTGATGACATAAGTTATCATGGAAGTTTTCGAGTATATTAAAATAAAAGTAAATCTTATTGAGTTTATAATAAGATAACAATGTCAATGGAGGAATTTTTTCATGTAATGTTCATTGAAAATAATGAAAAAAATATTATAGATTTTGTTGATTATATTGTAGAATTTAGTGAATTAAATTTTGATGAAGATAAACCTGAAAACAATAATGCATTAGATTAAGGGGAGAGTATCTCTTATCAATATGATATTATTAATTGTAAAACACACCCAGATCATTATTTAGAAACGATTATTTCAAATGTTGAATTTGGAATAAGAACTAGAAAACCATTTCAGAAATTTTGGCATTTTTTCCTTTGTTGCTAATTTTTTAACAGTTAATATTAATAAAGAAATGAAAGATTAAAATTGGATAAAGTATATGCATTAAGAGTATAATTAGTTTTATAGAAATAATTTAGGAAAAATACTTGATTTTCGTAATGATAAACTATCTACTGAAAGAAAATGAATTTCTTGAAATAAATTGGAATAGTGTGATATTATAGATCAAAGTAAGGCTAGATTATTTTCCCAAATTTATTTTCTAGAAGAAGGAATTGATTTTGATGATTCATTTTCTCTGGTTTATAGTATATAATCAAATACTATTCTATTATATTTTTCAATTTTTCAAAATCTTAAACTATTTAAAATGGAAATAAAAAGTTCTTTTTAAAATGGTGTAATATTTGAGGAGGTTTATGTTAATCAACCACCGAGTTTTTAAAATGACAAATTTTAAAATCATGTTTTCAGATTATTCAAAGATTTATATGGTTTAAAGAATTATCCAAGAGATTGGTATGGTAGACTAACTATATTTTTACTTTAAAAAGATTTTTAGAAAGGAAAGGTTGATGAAACATTATTTACAAGGAAAATATCCAATTTTATTTTAATTTTAAAAATATATGGTGATGATATTGTATTTGGATCTAAAAATGTTTTACTTAGTAAATAATGTTCAAAATTAATGATAAATTAATTTGATATGAGTGTAATAAAGAAATTTAAAATTTTCCTCGGCCTCCAAAATTTATAAAGAAAAGAAGGATTTTTTATAAATATATGAATATATACTAAATATTTCTTCTAGAAAAAATCAATCTTGATTGATGTAAAACTATGAGAACCTCAATTATAACAAATTATAAAATGGATATAGATGAATCTGTAAAGTATATAATTTAAAAAATGTATAGAGGAATGATATAAAGCCTACTCTATTTGACTGTATCAAGGCCTAATATTATGGTTTTAGTATATATGTGTGATAACTATCAGTATAATCCAAAATAATGGAAATAAAATGCCAAAAAAGAACATTCAGATATGTTAAATGAACTTTCAACACTGGTTTATTTTACTAAAAGGGAAACTATTTCAAATTTTTATCTTATCCTGACTCAGATTTGTAGGCTAAGGACTTTATTGGAAAATAACATCTAGTTTGTATCACTTACTAGGTAAATGTTTAATATCATGGAGTCCTAACAAGAAATTGTCAGCTTTATTAACCACAACTGAGTTCGAGTACATTATTACATCATATTTTTCTACTCGAATTCTTTGGATAAAACAAACACTTTCTGAATTCAATTTTTATTTAGATTATATTACAATATTCAGTGACAACACATCAATTATTTTAATAGATAAAAATCCATTCCATCATTCCATGACCAAAATTATAAATATCAGATTTCAATTTTTAAGATACCCTTTTAGTAAAAGGGATATTATTTTTTGATACATTCCAATAGAAAACCAATGAGCAGATATCTTTAAAAAATCACCAGACTCTGGGAGGTTTGAAAAATTAATGTTTGATCTAGGCATGATGGAAATTTAATTTTTAAGAGAATGTGAAATTTATTTTTTTATTTCTATATATCTTTTAGAAATACATTAATTCTGGGGGATTTATCTCTTTATTGTAATTTTTTTCTACACTATTATTAATAAATCCTTTTTTTCTTTTTGTTAAATTTCAAATTGTTTGAGAAAATTGGGGAGAAAATTGAAATATTTTATAAAAAATATTATATTTAGGATTTCAATTTATAAAAAGGAAAATATTGTTTTACTGAGAGTTTATGTTTTTTTTTATTTTTTATTGTTTTGATATATTTTAAATCAAAATTATTAATTTTATCTAGTATGTGCGATTAATTTATTAATTTTTTTATTTTGTTAAATTTTAATCAAATTTATTATTTTTAATTAGTATATGTGAATTATTTTGATTAAAATGTTAATCCCCTATAAAAGTTATTTTATTACTTACCATGGCTGTAATGTTTTTCAGAAATCCATTTAATTTACTGCAAGACCTAGAAATCAATTGCACAATATTAAAATTGATAGTAAGTTAAAATGGGTATAATATATCGACTATAAATTGAAGTGGATGAAATTTACATTGAATTCAATAAATCATGAGTTTAAATCTCTTATATCGACCGTATGTTGAGGTGGATCAAACATATGTCGAACTAGAGTTATCCAACCTACATTGTTGTTTCAAATAACCTACAATAGATAACATCATGAAGATACTTTATACTAAGTTTTTTAATGTAGAAATAAAATAGGGGATGATTATATAATTTTTGCAATGCTCCCTTACAATGAATAATATCTTGGAGTAAATGAATCACCATTATCCATTACAATGTGAATAATCATATGTGATAAAATAAACTTCAAAATTTTTATTCAGGAAGATTATTGATGATGATTGATATAATAACATAAAGAGAGGAATATAACTATATGATGAGCATTGAAATATACTAAATCTCAACTATGACTACTATTCCATTATTGCGATCATGAAGGAATTCATCATTTTTATCATCCACTGCTGAAGTGATCAAATTTCTTGAGTTGCATTAAAATTCAACATCATTTTCTCCACCGTTAATCTTAATTTGTTTTCTAGTTTTCATCATTTTATTTATTTTAATAGTTTTTTCCTTCTACAGTTGGTTTAATATATTCCCATTGAAAATATTCTTAAGTTTTTTATTCCTCCCATCGAAAAGGATGATCAGGTTGTGACTCGTAGACAAAGTCATGACTCTAATAAATTTCATTTTGTGTTATAAACCTGACAAGGAAAAGGTTTATATATATGTAAATTGAGTTATTACTCCCTAGAAAAATTGAGTATGTATAAAATATCATTATTCTATTTTAGTAGAGAAGATGGATATTAAAATAGGATCTTAGTGATATGGACTACTATAAAAATATATTATTCTTTATTTTATTTTCCACCACACAATTAACATTATTAATTACCCTGATAATTATATTTAATTGAACAATTATAAAAGGAATATTCAACCTCTACCCCCTCCCCCTATACTCAATATTTTCATATATATAGGACTTAAAAAATATCATCCTATGTTTTTTTGTGAGGACATATCCTATTTTTGTGTCTTCTTCTGTTAATAAATGAAGTATACCACTTTAAACATATTGTGAATCTTCCTGCACATTATAGATCCTGGGGGTTTTCACCAACATGATTAATATAAAACATGTATATGTGATATTTCATCATATATTACATTTAGGATTTTTATATCTTACTCATAAGTGTTTCACTTCATATCTGGATCAATTTTTGTTAGAAATTTGGGATGGATTTTCAGGGAGTGTTGAGTTTTTTCTAAATTTGAAATATGAAATTCCTAGATATTGTGGACCCCAGAGATTAAATGTTAACTCATAAATATACATAAATATTTAGATGGTTTATATTTAGACTTTAATTTAAAATACCATCTTGCATGGATGATAAATAATGTACTGTTTTGAATAGAAGGATGATTTTATGTTAATTAACTATGACCTAGTGATTTATGAAGAATGGACCTTCTACTACTTTGATAACAATGGATTTTTTTTAAATATTTCTTTGGTTTATGTTACATTAATGTCTTTCATGATTAATTCTATTTCAGGACCTCCTACTGATATGTCGGGAGTATATGGAAAGAAATAAATAGAGAATAATGTTCATGGAGTTGCTGTAGCCGAACAGTTTGAAATCTAGGTGGCCAAATGCTTTATTACAACTTTAATACTCGTATGATCATAAGTGGAAATAAATTATTTTAGATAGAGGTTATTAATTAATAATGATATATTTCACTAATCATTATTTGGGATTTCTTTTCATGTTTTTTATAATGACATTAATGTATTTAATCTATCTCAAACCCCAGATAGTGTAAGCTCATTACACCTCTTGTATTCATTATTCCTTTATTTTTCTTTAATAAATTGTTGAGTGGTATAAGTTGGGAAAAAACTCATGCCTCATATAATCTAGTATTATTATATATTTATATAATAAATCATGAATAAAAATAAGTTAAGTAGTGGTTTTGAGAATCAGTTCAAATATTGATTTGAATATTTCAATAATATTTTTAAAATTATTAAATTTTAACAAATTTTCAATTTTTTTAGTATTATAATAAAATATAAGGTTATATAAAAATTAAAATTCTAAACATAATTATAATAAAACAGGTGGAATACTTATTTTCAAAGGAAATTTTACATTAATAGAAAAACGCACATACAAATTCTTATTAATGTTATGAAAAAATCAATAAACAAAGATATAATTTCCATTCTTATAAAAAATCATTTTTAAATAAAATAAATAGACCAATAAATTCATCATCGATCACCTATGAACAAAATATTTAAAATTAATATCTAAAATATATGATAACCAAATTCTATCTCTAGTTGACACCCACATAATTCTATAATTCTAAATACCACCATATTTGGGTAGTTTCTTATTAAACATCCATTAATTCCACTATATTACTAAAATATTAACACTACTTAATTTTTGACAGATGTGGAGAGTTTATATTACATACTTTAAAATACTAACATCATTAATAATTCTTTTTCATCAACAAGGTCATGATGAATAACTCATACTTCGGTAGCCTTAATGTCCACTCCATCAACACTATTCACTTTCCATTTTTTTATACCCAAATGATGCCCTAGTCCCAAAACCCCTAAAAATAATGAAGTCTTCTAATTTATATTCCCATAATATTTGACTATACTATCAACACCTCATTAAATACCTTTATTTATATTAGAAATTAATAAAATACTACCCATATTTGAGGAGAATCACATATCCCCCATTAAAGAATATCAAGCATTCATTTACACATTCCCTTATAATGTTAAAATGGCCTTGAATAAGTCTATATTTCTAGTTTTATATTTCACCCCCATCACATTCCCTGACTAAATATTCACATCCTCATTGGTCCTTTCTAGGAACAACATAGTTTAAAATAAATCCACATAGAAAGAATCTTGAATATCTGACTATGATAAGCATTAATACACTTTTTTTAACCTAAAACGACTAAGTATATCTATTTCGAACCATATAGAGAAATGGTATTTAATTTTACTTGAATATTCTCTAGTCTAAAAAAATTCAAGTGTATAATGTATTTTATCCATACATGAAATCATTTACTATGATCCCAGATGATGTGATACACAATGTGTACACTTGTGAGGTTAACATGTTTCCAGAGGTATGATATGATATTTTATGTGTATGATTCACATACAACCAAAGATACAATTTCATCAGAGTATTAGATTGTAACATCTCATATTTAACTATTTTTGTCATTTCTTATACAAATCAAGATTTATTTTATTTTACTTTTATTTTTGATGTGATGAATCTTATTATATGATAATTTCAAATATAAATAAATTTATACGAAAATATATACACTCACTATATTTAATTTGGGATAAAAGGATAAATTAATGTAAATTTCATTTCTGAGAAAAAAATATATCATGTCCCATCAACTTTTATAATATTTAATCCCATGATGATTAATATAAATATAATGAAAACTATTATTCACTGTTTAGAAAATTTTCCTATGCATCATATAATAAAATAATCATTTTTTTATTAATCCATCAAATTTTCTCAAATCCACCCAATAATTTTAATTGCATTTAAATAGGGAGTTTTTTTCAAAAAATCGACACATTTTCAAAATAATTCATCGATTTTGTCAAATTTGAGTTTTAAAATTATTTAAAAAACACATTCAAATATTATCAAGCAATTTTTGATTTCAATTGTAGGGAAAAATAATATGGAATCACCAAACTTTATCATGAAACCAAATCAACACCTTCAATAGGAATGCGAATGATCTAAGAGGTAAATGGGATCATAAAATTAATCCTAGGATCAGGATCCATGAAAAAAGATTTTAGATCCATCAATAAAATGATGATATATCACACTATAAGAAGGAGAGAAGAGAAAATTTAGTATTTCTTATTGAGGAAGATCCCTTACTGGAAAGGAATTGAACGCTTTCATTGGAGATTTGATCTAAGAAGAATAGATTTAGAAAGATTTGAAATTCCTATAGGGATCCTTCAAAAACCAAAAAAATTTAGTGTTGTTGAAGATGATAGAAATTGGTATTTAAATTTTCTCAGGGAATTTTAGTCAATAAAATAATAGACCACACCATAGTCCCTCAATGTCATGACACATTTTTGCTAAAAACTACCAGATGATGAAACAACCAACCTAGACCATGCCACAACTTATCCCGTTCAATCAAACTCCTAAAAAACTCACCACAAAAATTTTCCATAACCTCATAAACAAGTGTAAGGCTACAACATAGCACCATTACTACATTTTATCTATTTTTAAATAATAATTATCACCTAAATTTTCCAAAAAGGGATCCACAACACAATCATCCATCCATGGTGTGACTATATTGAAATTGGATGTAGCTTTCTAAATTGGTATTCAGGGATCCAAAGTAAAATCAAACCCCACATGTTTTAGTCCAGTCTGACATAATTCTCTTATATGACACAAAACAATTATTCATGGCACAGTTGGGACTCTCAATGCTAAATCACATACTATAAGAACCATGTTTACTCAGGTATAAATCATTTAAATTTCAGTCTAATTATTTATTTTGGACATATTATGGATGCATAATGATTTATTTAAGGTCCTGAGGGTGTCTTGGTGTTGTTCTTATCCTAGAACCCAAATATTTGTAAAAAATTCTCATGTCACACAGTTAAAGTAAACCGTAAGAAAATGGAGGTTCAGGTAGAAAACCCTTACCTTATGTTTGAATATACTCTTCACTTGACCATAATGTCCTAGATAATAAAATTAAATCAATTAATTAATTAATTCAGAACCTTTTATATATGTATTTCATTTAGTATAATTTTATTAAGTTATTTTATAGAATTTTTTATGAGTTATAAGATACAAATTTATTGCTCGGGAGCATTCGTTTCCTTGGTTTTTGCAATCAATATACTTGTATATGAGTATGGAAGTTCAGGTGGAAAGGATATAATTATCCAAAATTGAATTTATATGATACTAATGAAAATAAAAAAGACTAAATGGTCATATAATTCATTTTTATAGGGTATGAGGATGAGTTATGAAATAAAACATTAGTGACAATCATTTAGATTATTATGGTGGTATTTTGATCATCACGAATCAGTTTTGTCGTATGAATTAGTCTTATGTATATATACTAGTTCCAGAAAATTAAATTAGACATAATACATATTTTATAATATGGTTAAAACATAATAATTGTTTCATGACCATCCCTGATGTAGAAATTTAATAATTAAGGTTCGTTGTCCATGAAGGTTGTAAATCAGCACATATCGGACGATGATTTCATTTTTTAAAAAAGCCAGAGAGAGACAATAGTTTGAGGAATGAAATTACATTAAAATGATATAATTACAGTATATATATGATACTAGATTTATCATGATAATTTGGATAGAGGAGGTGATAATAATATAAGAAAAGAAAGTAAATTGAAAATGAAATTAAAAAAAGGAAGAGGGTTTACCTCTTGATTTAACCTCCTTAAGAACCTACTTAGAGAAAAGGGTTTTTGGTATTTTGGTAAGACCAAGAGGTCATGGAAATGGAGAGATACCAGGGAAGTGTATTTGGGTAGAACTTTGAAAACCATCAAGTCTTAGAGGAGTGAAGAGAATTGTCGGTTAATGGTGGTTTTTATAGTGGGGGAGAGGAGTGATTTCTCATTATTTTATTATTTTTCTCAAGACAAGTAATAGTATATATTCCATAAATAAATACAATAATAAGTGCATGTGAGTTCAAAAAAAGATTTACTATATCATCCATGACTCTAATGTATTTATACCATAAATTGTCGTATTTCACTATTCACCAAAAATTCAAGTATTTTATAAAAATACCAAAAATTCACCACAATTATTTTTCAATGTGTAGAATTCAAAAATGGAATCTAGTTTACAAAAATAATTGTCTAAATATGTTAAATAAAATCATTATTTACTCGAAAAATACATATTTTAAATTTAAAATCGATTTTATAACACTTTCAAAAATTAACTAAGGACTTATAAAATTATACTAATATCATAAGACAAAACAATATTGATTTATGAATCCATTTTATGAAAATTATATTTTTTTATATAATTTTATTAAAGTTAAAATTGTAATTAAATATTTACGACTTATAAAAATACCAACAATTAAATATTACTTTTTAAGATATTCACTTACTTTTACTATGATATAATTATATCATACTTTCACTTATGAGATGAAAAAAATTTATTTATACTTTCATGGATGATTTTACTATCCATTAGACTGATTTACTATTCATAAGGGTTCTATTACTGTTCCTAAGGAAAAGTTACTATTTCATCGGTATAAATTCCTTAATATCTATAAATACCTCTTATTTATTTTATTATTCCTTAATAATGATTATATTGTATTCTATATGTGGTTTTATATGATTCATACTATATAAAAATAAGAAGGGAAATTACATTGATATAATTTTGAGTCGTTACATTCTCCCCTCCTACAAATATTTCATCCTCAAAATTTCCAAAATGTCACCTCACAAAAAGATTTGGGTAGTTCTTCATCATAATTTCCTCAGGTTACCACATCATCTCTTTAATTTTATGATTTTTTCTAAATTACCTTTACCAACCAATTCATATGATTCATCAAAACCTGTTCATTAGTCTCCAAAATTCAGATAGGCTCTTCACAGTAAGATAAATCAGGTTTTAGATCTATTCCTTCAGAAGTGAGGACATGCATTGGGTCTCGCATGTATTTTCACAAAATTGAGACATGTAACACATAGTTTACTTTATAAAGGCTAGGTATCATATCCAAACGATAAGCCACAACTCCCACTCTCTCCAAAATTTCAAAAGGACCAATGTACTTGGGGATGAATTTCCCTTTATTTCCAAATCTTATAACAACCTTCCATTGAGATAATTTCAAGAAACATGATCTTCTACTTGAAATTCCAAATACTTTCTTTGACTATCAGTGTATATATTTTGTATACTTTTAGATTATTTGATATGGGTTTGAATAGTCTTTACCTTCGT
The DNA here is from genome assembly GCA_963277665.1 of Viscum album. Taxonomy (NCBI): domain Eukaryota; kingdom Viridiplantae; phylum Streptophyta; class Magnoliopsida; order Santalales; family Viscaceae; genus Viscum; species Viscum album. The sequence goes on along the minus strand of OY728133.1, from coordinate 478,214,673 downwards.
TGTTGTTTCCTATACAAGCTCTGGGCTTATAAGCTTTCTTTCATTAACTTCATCCCAACATATCGGTGTACGATATCTCTCTCTTTACAATGATTCATATGGTGAATTTGAATAATAGAATGGAAAATATTGTGGTAGGAAAAATACACCAATGGTATATAGTGACCCCACATACCTTGAAAATCAAGATAGAATTATCTCATCAAGTCTTCTAAAGTCTGGATCATCCTTTTTGTCTGCCCATCAGTTTGAGGGTGATAAGTATTACTAAAATGAAGCTCAATATCCAAATATTTCTAAGTAATTTTCAAAAATTTTGATGTAAATCATAGATAATGATCATACATAATTGATATAGGTCATCCATGAAGTCATACAACTTCATTAATATAGATCCGTGCAAGGATCTCTAGTGGAAAATCATCCCTTATAGGGAGGAAATGCGCAGATTTGGTAAGTCGATCAAAAATCACCCATATTGTATAATTACTTCTTGTTTTTTGGTAATATGGTGACAAAATCCATGGTCATTTCATCCCATTTGTACGTAGGAATAGGAGGAGATTTCAAGACTCTTCTAGAACATTTTCTTTCAACCTTCACCTATTGACATACTAAACATATTGATACATAATCAGAAATTTACCTCTTCTTGTTATCCCACCAAAAATGTTCCTTCAAATCTCTATAAATATTAGTGATACTAGGGTTTATAGAGAAATTTGAGATATGAGCATCATAAAATAACTTTTTTTAGCTAGGGTATAGAGGGAATGCAAAGCATCTTCCCAAATTTTAGAATTCCATCCTCACATAAGAAGTCATCCAAAATCCAATAATTCACACCTTTAATTTTATTTTGAAGATTCTCAACATCAAAATGAGAACTTTTAATCCTTTCTAATAAAGCTGTTTGGGAAACCAATTGAAAAATTAGTGATGTTTCACCTCCCTTGATAATTTCCATATATATTTTTCTAGATCCATGTACACAGGATCACTTTCAATTCTAATTTTGTTTATAAATCCATGATCCTTATTTATTAATTCATAAACTACCTTATTTTCTATTCTAGGGTGGTAGTGTATTATATAATCATAATACTTGAGTAGTTAAAGCCATCAAATTTTCCTCATATCGATTTATTTCTATGAGAAGATATATTTTAATCTCTTGTGATATGTATATATCTCATATATTTCATCATAGAGTTAGTGAATTTATATTTTTAGAGAAAATATTATAGATACTAACTCAAGATCATGAGTTGGATAGTTCTGTTCCCAAGTTTTTAACCACCTTGATGTATAGGAAATAAATCTATCATTCGACATAAGGACAAAATGAAGTCCTTTCTTTGATGCATCATTATAACTCACAAATCCACAATTTTTCGATGGTAGAGTCACGATTGGATAATTCACTAACCTTGTCTTCAATTATTCAAAACATTATTCACATTATTTTTTCCATATGAAATTAACCCCTTTACGTGTAATATTGGTTAACAAGTTATCTAATCAAGAGAAGTTTTGAATGAAATAATGATAATAACCTACTAAACCAATAAAACTATATACCTCGGTTATGTTTATTGGTGCATTCCATTCATGAAATACCTTTTTCTTAACCAGATCAACTAATATTCCATCCCTAGAGACAATATATCCAGAAAAATAAACTATTTGAATCCATAATTAACACTTTATAAACTTCCCATATAACTCTTTTCTTCTAAGAGTTTTCAGAATAATGCTCAAGTCATTGTCATGATCTTCATAGATTTTAGAGTATTCCAAGATATCATCAATAAATACCATAAAAATTCATCAATATATTCCTTAAAAAATTAATTCATTAGATCCATAAAAATAGAGGGTGCATTAGTTAGTCCAAAAGGCATTACTATAAAATCGTAATGCCTATACCTTGTTTGAAATACTATCTTTGGAATATCTTCCTTCCTCACATGAAATTGATGATATAAATATTGAAGGTAAATCTTATAAAAATATTGGTCTCCATAAAGCTGATAAAATAAATCATCAATATGAGGAATTCGATAATTTTTCTTTATCATAAAATCATTGATATCCCTATAGTCAATGCAGAGCCTCATATATCCATCTTTATTCTTAACGAAAATAATTGGAGCTCCCCATGGAGAAAAACTAGGGTGAATTAACCCCTTACTACTCAACTCCTATAGTTGTTTCTTCAGCTCCACTAATTCCATTGTGGCCATTCTATATGAAGACTTTGATATAATCCTTGAACCAGGAATTCAATCAATAGACAACTCATTTTTTCACTCTAGAGGATGTCTAGGTAAATCCTATGGAAAAACATCAATGTATTATTGAAAAATAGGTACATACTCAATTTGAACATTTCTTGCCTCACCCATAGATATTTTTTCCTCTTCCTCCCCAAGAATTGAATTCAATAGAGCTACTAGGGGTGAATCTAGATATGAATCAGATGGAAAGGTTTCTACTCTAAATATAAGGGACTCTACATCATTCTAAAAAATTTAAACTTATTTCTTCTTGAAATATATATTCACATCATAATTTGAAAGCCAATTCATACCGAGAATTATATCAAAGTAAGTCATCGTTATAATGATAAGGTCAGTAACTGAAGCCCAGTTATGTGTCATAAGGGGGACTAATCTACATATTTTTATTGAAACGATACTTCCCTTTGGAGTTTTTAATGATAAATCATTTACTAAATAAAACTGGAAATGTCTATTTTTTTTGGAAAATAGAGAATATTTGAAAGAATAAGATGATCTAGAATCAAATAAAGCATTGGTTATGTTTGAGGAAACGATTAAATTACCTACCACCACATTGTTTGGAACATCAACCTTAGTAGTTTCCACCACATAAGCTTTTCCTTGCTCCATTTTCTTTATTTTGGGATGATTTCCTTGACTCTTAGGATATTCATGTGAATAATGTACCATATCCTTACAATTATAGCACTGAACATTGGAATATTATTTATTTCCCTTATAATCATGAGATTGGTGGCCTTTTTCTCCACACTTATGACAAATAACCATTCCCTTTAGGCAAGTACCAGGGTGTTTCTTCCCACAATTACTATAGGGTGTAAAGTCAACTCTTCCCTTCTTCCCCATTTCCTTCTTCCCTTTTCTAGAGTGTTTAGTAGCCCTCTTCTTCTATTTCTTTACTTTTAAGTCTTATAACTTAGAGAATTCATTTTCTATCCTTATAGCACACGAGACTATATCTTCATATGATGAGAAATTATGAGATATCACTACGGGAAAAAACGATACTTGCGACGGGTTATTTGCGACGAGTCTTATTCCCGTCGCAAATGGTCAGTTATTTGCGACGGGAATACAGGGCCCGTCGCAATTTCAATGGCGCGGTTTGCGCGCCAGAACGCGGGAAGGCTATTTGCGACGGGCAGAAGGCTACCCGTCGGAAGTACCCAGCGGTGGTAAATAGTATTTGCGACGGGTACATGTCCCCATCTCAAAAAAGTATTCACCCGATACTATTGGCGAAGGGGCCCGTCGCCAATACTGGCCACTGTAAATCCTATTTGCGACGGTCACGTACAACCCGTCGCAAATACCCCGCGGTGGTAAATACGGTTCTGCGACGGGACTATTTACCCATCACAACAGATAATCCAAGGGGAGGTATTTGCGATGGGTCCCGTCGCAAATACCGGCGGTGGTAAATATGAATTTGTGACGGGGATATCCTCCCGTCGCAAATACCGGTGGCGGTACATAGTAAGTTGCGACGGGGATATCCGCCCATCGCTAATGGTGTGACATAAGCGAGGAGCCCGTCACAACAACCCTTTTACCCGCCGCCCGTAATTAATGCAGACGAAGGTATTGGCGACGGGCCCCATTGCGAATACTGGCGGCGGTAAATAGGTATTTGCGATGGGGATAGCCACCGTCGCTAAAGGTGTCTATTTGCGACGGGCCCGTCGCAAAAGGCTATTTACCCGCCGCCTCTATTTAATGCGGGCGAAGTCATTTGTGACGGTATCCCGTCACAATATGTCGGATTTGCAACGGTCACTCGTCGCAAATGCAACCGTCGCAAATAATCTAACCAATATATACACCCCATCTGTTTTTTTACATAACATTCAGATCTTCATTCATTTCTCTCTCTCGTTTTCATATCTGAGCAGAATTTTTTTTTGTTTTAATTTTTTCTTTCGAAAAGTGGAAGGAAGGACATAGTTGGTGCATATTAAAGGTATTTATATTTTTTGTAATATTTTTTTTAATTATTAAATTATTTTTAATTGTTAATTTTATTTTGTTTAATAGAATGTTTAGCTATATAGTATAATTAGTTTATGTGTTTGTACCAAATAATCCTTGTCTGGATACGTAGAGGTTTAGCTATATAGTATAATTAGTTTATGTGTTTGTACCAAATAATCCTTGTCTGGATACGAACAAGTAGAGGTGACTCTGGCACAAATGTATCTAGGAGTGAAAACTCTGACAAGGTGTTTTGAGCTTGACTCGGGGTAACCTGGTACAGGACAACGGGCCTTGTTGCACTCTTGGTTAGACACTCCCGGGGGATGTTTTGATAATAATTAGAAATAAATATATGATTATCAAATAATTAAGAAATAATTAGATTTAATTGAAATAATTATCAAATAATTAGGATTAAAAATAATTAAGAAAGAATTAAAATAATTAGAAAACAATTAATAAGAAATAATTAGATTTAATTAAAATAATTATCAAATAATTAGGAAATAATTAGATTTAATTGATTAGAAATAATTATAAAACAATTACAATAATTGAAATAATTATCAAATAATTAGGAATTAATTAGATTTAATTGATTAAAAATAATTAGGGAACAATTAAAATAATTAGAAAACAATTTATAAGAAATAATTAGATTTAATTAAAATAATTATCAAATAATTAGGAAATAATTAGATTTAATTGATTAGAAATAATTAGAAAACAATTACAATAACAATAATTAGGAAACAATCAGTATAATTAGGAAACAATCAGTATAATTAGGAAACAATCAGTATAATTAGGAAACAATCAGTATAATTAGGAAACAATCAGTATAATTAAAAAACAATCAGTATAATTAGGAAATGTGATTGACCGCTCATCTACCTCAATTTTCTTTTCATTTGTGTGTTGAGGCTTACAGGAAACTTCTGCCTCCACATGTAATATCTGCTTTTACTGTCAAAATTATCAACCTACTCGCCAATATAGAGGTGAGGAGGTTTATAATTTTGACAGTAAAAGCACATATTACATGTGGAGGTAGAAGTTTTCTGTCAACCTCAACACACAAATGAAAAGAAAATTGAGGTAGATGATCAATTAATTACGTTTGTTTGTCTATTCATTGATTGATTAACCACCCGACCTATATGCATATCTTCGCATTTCTAATTATTAACATAAATAGTAACATAAATAGTAACATAAATAGTAACATAAATAGTAACATAAATAGTAATATAAATAGTAACATAAATAGTAACATAAATAGTAACATAATATAAAATATTATATTACTTTGATATTAATAGTTAAATAATACTTATAATATAATGATTCTATTATTATATGTTTAATATTTATAAAAAATTATTAATATTATTAAAATTATAAAAAATTTATAAAATATTACAATTATCAATATTTTCAACAAGTTTTTCTTTATTCTTAACAATTCAAAATTTAAAGGGTCACCAATTTTCAGGTCATGGTCAATAAAAAGTTTGCGTCAACCGTGTCCAATGTAAACTCTATAATTGTTTTTGCTTGGTTGATCACCTCGCAAGTAGAGTTGCAGTAGGACAACCCATGTAATGTCTTTCTCATTACTTGTGTCGTCCTATTGCAACACTACTTGCTAGATGATCAACCAAGTTAGAACAATTATAGAGTTTAAATTGGTCAAGGTTGACCCAAACTTTTTATTGGGCATGACCTAAAAATTGGCGACCCTTTAAGATTTGAACTGTTAAGAATAAACTTGTTAATATTGATAATTGTAATATTTTATAAATTTTTTATAATTTTAATAATATTAATATTTTTTTATAAATATTAAACATATAATAATAGAATCATTATATTATAAGTATTATTTAACTATTAATATCAAAGTAATATAATATTTTATATTATGTTACTATTTATAAATTGGCATATTTCATTTTGCTAAGTATTGCTAAATTAATAATAATTAGTGGGGATGATTACAAACCAACTGTGTCGCCTATAATTATTGGTAATTACTAAAAAATAATTGTAATTATGTATCTTCTTTTTTTAGGATATTGTTTCTTATATCAAATTATTTAACAAGAGTAATGATTTTAAATTTTGTAGAAACATATATATGAATATGGAACAAGGAAATCGACATCAATCATTATTAGATGACCGTGCTTGGATAAATCAGCGCAGAAATCCAAACGGTTCTAGTTTAAATCCTGTATATGTTGATGGTGTTGAAGCTTTCTTATCATTTGCCTCATCAAACCCGAAATTTGTTTCAGAAGGGACAATTAAGTTTCCTTGTAAAAAATGTGCTTTGAGAACGTTTGAGACATTTGACATCGTTGGGCAACATCTCTTGCGTTATGGTTTTCAATCAGATTATATTTTTTGGTATCAACACATTGAACGTAGTTCCAGATAAGATACTAATAATTTGATTTCGGATCCATCACAGTTTTAGAATTTAGTACATGATGTTGGAGGGTCATCCGTTCAACAAACAGAAATTGAGGATGATGTTGATTTACCTCTCGAGTTGGCACCATCTGAATTTGCTGAGTTGTTCAGGTCTACTGAGGATGCATTATATCCTGGTTGCAAGATAAGTAAATTAGAAGCAGTTGCAAAATTTATGGCTATTAAATCAGATAATGAAATGTCAAATAACTATTTTGATCAAATATTTTCTTTGGTTAAATCACTGTTACCTGAAGGAAATGTGCTGCCTACTAATTATTATGAGAGAAAAAGACTCGTTCGTAATCTGGGCCTTAGTTATCAGAAGATCCATGCATGTTCAAATGATTGCATCTTATATTCTGGTGAAAATGAGTCGTTGGATAGTTATCCCACATGTGGACAATCGAGGTATAAAGAAGCTCAATCAGGGAAGTCTGGATTGATTCCTGTAAAACAGTTGAGATATTTCTCGCTCACACCCAGGTTGAAGCATTTATTTATGTCTCAGAACATAGCGACAATGATGTCATGGCACAAAACCAATATTTCAAATGGTAAAAGCTTGGTTCATCCATCTGATGGCGATTCATGAAAACATTTTGATCAAGTGCATCCGTCTTTTGCTTTAGAGTCCCGGAACGTGCGATTGGGTCTTTCTACTGATGGTTTTTGTCCATTTGGATCTTTTGGTAGTCAGTATTCCTGTTGGCCTGTCTTTATAACTCCGTACAATTTGCCTCCATGGATGTTGATGAAAGAGCCTTATATCGTTTTGACATTATTAATCCCAGGACATCCAAAAAAGAATATTGATGTTTATTTGAAACCACTGATTGATGAGTTGAATTTATTGTGGAGTCATGGTGTTGATACATATGATGTTGCTGTGAAACAGAATTTTGTAATGAAATCTGCTTTGATGTGGACAATTAGTGACTTCCCGACATATGGAATGTTATCTGGATGGAGTACACATGGTCCAAAATCATGTCCTTACTGTATGGGAGACAACAAAGCATTTATGCTCGTGAATGGAAAAAAACCTTGCTATTTTGACTGTCATCACATATTTCTTCCAATCGATCATCCTTTTCGGAGGAATAAATCTCATTTCAGAAAATGCAGAAACGAAAGAGATGAACCTCAAAAAATGATCTCAGGTACAGAGTTACAATCAGTTGTATTTTCATTACCTTCCATCACTTTTGGACCGACAATAAACCAACAGAAAATTCATGGTTTTGGAAAAGAACACAATTGGACAAAACGGAGCATTTTTTGGAATCTGCCATATTGGTCTGATTTGTTGGTCCGACACATGTTGGATGTCATGCATATTGAGAAGAACTGTTTTGATAATTTATTTCATACAGTTTTGGATACACCGGGTAAAACCAAAGATAATGTAAAGGCACGATTAGATCTTGCCAAAATCTGCAGGCGACCAGAACTTGAATTGTTTGAAAATGTCAGATCACAGAGATTAATGAAGCCAAAAGCAGCTTATACACTGAACAAAGAGAATCGCTTATTATTTTGTCAGTGGATTGCAGATTTGAGACTTCCAGATGGCTATACTTCCAACTTGGGCAGATGTGTTAAAAATGGTCATATTACCGGATTAAAAAGTCATGACTGTCATGTTATAATGGAAAGGCTTATGCCTATTGGATTAAGAGGTTTTTTGAATTCTAAGATTTGGGATTTGATAACAGATATATCATATTTTTTCCGAGACATGTGTGCGGCGACAACAGACTACGATACACTAAGCAAACTGGAAGAAGTTGTTGTTGTAATTATATGCAAATTGGAAAAAATCTTTTCGCCGGCTTTCTTTGACTCGATGGAACATTTGATATTACATTTTCCAAATGAAGAAAAATGTGGAGGTCCGGTTCAGTTTCGATGGATGTACCCATTTGAGAGATGCATGCAGAAATTGAAGAAAAAAGTCCATAACAAAGCATCAGTTGAAGGCTCAATTGCTGAAGCTTATTTGCAAGAAGAGATTGCTTTATTCTGCTCTCATTATTTTGAATCTGAATATCCCTCAAAATTTTACCGCATGGGCCAGAATGAGGGGAATTTTGATGATGATATGAACAATCAATTATCAGTTTTCAATCAGCCCGAACTTGGCTTTGGTGGAGTTCATGATAGATGGCTTTCAGATGATGAACATCATAGAGCTCATACATATGTTCTACTCAACTGTGAAGAAATGTCACCAATTTTACAGTGATTTATCTTATCCTTTATTCTATAGATTCTGTTACAGTAAATTAATCATATTGTATTTGTAGGTTATATGATGATCATATCAAGAAACAATTTCCACAAATTACAGCAGCTGGCTTAGAAGAACGTCGGCAAATTTTTTTTTTCTACTGGTTTCAAAAACTGGTAACATACGTTCTTTTTTGGTTTTACATATAAAATCAATTTATTACTTGTAATAGTGATAAATGTTTTACAAATTTCCAGGTATCTGTACATTCTGATAAGATTGATAGTCGATTGCGTATTTTGAGTAGCCCACCATCCAAAATGGTTAAATCTTATAATGCATATGTGGTGAATGGTTATCGCTTTCATACACGTGCATATGGGGAATCAAAGAAAACAATTAATAGTGGTGTTTGTTTGAAGGGATCACATCATAGAGATATTGAAGTTGACTTTTACGGTATGCTTGAAGAAATTATTGAACTGTGTTATTTGGGACAGAATTATGTAACAATGTTTAAATGTCGATGGCTGGATATTGAGAGAGGCCTGCATATTCATCTGACTCATGGAATTGTTAATATTAAACATAAAAGTCATCTTGCAGTAAATGAAACATTTTTATTGGATCATTAGGCACATCAAATTTATTATGCAAAATACTGTGCTACTATAAAAGAGTTGGATGATTGGTGGAGTATAATAAAAGTCAAATCTCGAGAAAATCAGTTTACTCAAACTGAATGTGGTTCCACTGAAGTGAAAGGAAATGAAATTTTTCAGGACACTCCTCAAAACACATCTTTTTCACAAAGAGACATGGATATTGAGGATGACACCCCACAATTAAGGTTCGATGGTGACGATGTTGTCAATGATGTTACAACTGAATTTGAAATGACAAGAGATGATGACAGTGAAACTAATATGGAAATTGATGATGTTGATGAGGAAGATGAATACATTGACATTGAAAACTATGAATATAATGATGAAGATGAACATTAACATAGTAAAATGCTGGTTTGAATCATAACAAATATATATCTATACATAATAGTTATTTTCAACTGTTTGTTAATAACAATCATTTCATGTTTCAGATGGACTTGGAAACGTTTTGCCAGTTGCTGGAGGCTGATCTACCTATGGATGATGAGGTTCTTGAGTCATCTGACTCTCAGGCTGTTGGCACTACAGGGAGCACTCGGAGGGGGCGTGGTCTTGCCAAACTGATGATTCCAGATCCTATCCCGGAGCGACGTCCACCTCTTGGATTCGATGCGCACACGTGGTGGTATGGTAACCTGTGTATTTTAGTTATCTTTCATTATAATTTATTAATGTTCTAATTGTTTGATTATTTTTTCTTTTTCCACAGTTTTACGCATATAACTATTGGACAGGGGAGCGCTATCTTGCGCAATTATTTTTCTCAGCCCTGGCTCACATGGGATCAGATTCCCGCTGATGTGCAGGCCGCCATGTTCGATCATTGGCTGGTATGTAATTAAATATTATTTATTTTGAAATTTAATTCATTAATAACTTTATATTAGGGTTTATGGTATCCCATCAATGAGAGCATGCGTGCCACTATCCACGCGACATGGGTGGTGTGTATGCGTGACCATTTCCGTCAGTTTTTGCATAATTTGAGAAAGGCGTCTATGAAGAAAGCCGGAGTGACAGAATTTGATGAGTCCTGTAGAGCCCACCGACCAGAGTACATTTCATCTCACGTTTGGGATGGATTATGTACATAATGGTTGGGTGGTGGGTTTCAGAGGAGATCTGCATTGGGTCGACATAATCGGGGGAGACAAGAGGTGATGCATCGAGCCGGTAGTCGTACATTCAATGCGCATAGAGAGCGTCTGGTAACTACTTTTTTTTTAATATTTTATACAACTTTAAATATAAACAGTTTATTTTATATTCATATAGGAAGCCGAGCAGCCCGTTATTTCAGCGTACGACATTTATCGGAGGATGTACACTGACCCGACTACTGGAGAGATTAGAGGTGACCGCCAGCGTCAGATTGTGGTCAGCATTATTTTCTTTTCATTTTGCAAATTAAATTCATATAATATTTTCATTATTTTAATTTCTAATTGAAACTTAAGGAGTCATATGAGGCCGCGACCTATCAGACACAGGCTGAGATTCAAGACGAGACGGGTGATCAGACTAGTGCCCACCATTTTGATGAGACGACATGGATGCAGGCGACCCAATATGGCTTTGAAAAGGGCCGAGTAGTTGGTATCAGCTCTCATTTGACTCCTGCAGCTTATTATGGTACTGCTGCGATGTCAGCGTCCAACTCGAGAGGAGCTCATGGAGAGACATCATCTTCTGCCTCACAGTATCAGGAGCAACTGCGTGCTCAGAGTCAGCTTATAGAGGATTTGCGTCAGGGGCAGGAGCAGATGCGTCAGCAGCACGATGAGGAGATGCGTCGATGGCAGGAGCAGATGCGTCAGCAACAGGATGAGGAGAGACGTCGATATGAGGAGCAACATCAGGATTATATGAAGTATATGCGTCGTCTGACTCATAGTTTAGGGATGAAGTTTCCTCCACCACCTCCTCCAGGTCCTCCAGGTCCTCCAGATTATCTACCCCCCAGTGATTTTTTTAGATGTAATAAACATTTGAGTTCGTAATTTATTGTCATATTAACTATTTACAATTCCTCTTTCATATTGGTACAAATATTATGTGATTTAATTTGTTTTTTTAATATATTATTACTTATTAGTATTATTTTTAATGTCTGCTTATTTTAGTAATATTACTTTTAATATTTTATATTTATTGTTAATATTGATAAGTTTATAATTTTATAATTTTATAATTTTATTAATAATAATAATAATATTATTTTTTCATAAATATGCATGTTTATTTTAATAATAATATTATTATATTAATTTTTTATATTAATAATATTAGTACTATTATTATTATTTTTTGATATTAATTATCATTATATATAATATAATATTATTTATATTCATATTATTATTATTTTTTGATATTAATATTTTATAATTATATTATATATATTTTATTATTAATATTATAATAATATAATTTATTTATATTATTAATATTAATATTATTATTATATAGATAGTTTAATAATAATAATATTATATTAATTTTTTATATTATTAATATTAGTATTATTATATTATATTATATTATTTATATTCATATTATTATTATTTTATATTAATATTTCATAATTATATTTTATATATATTTTTATTTATATTATAATAATATAATTTTTTTATATTATTAATATTATTATTATTTTTATATAATATTATCCGATTTGTATTAATTATTTTATTATTTTATTATTTTTTTTAATATTTGCGACGGGAACATTTACGACGGGAAATCTCGTCGTAAATGTGTTTTACTGTACTATTTGAGACGGGACGAATACCCGTCGGGAAAACCTTTCTGCGACGATCCGTCGCAAATACCTTCGTCGTAAGTATATTTTAAATTTCACATTTGCGACGGGATTCTGACCCGTCGCAACTAATATATCTGCGACGGCCCGTCGCAAATACCTTTTTTATATATAAACGAAAACTCATTTGCGACGGGGGAAAAATACCGTCGCAAATACTCTTTTTGCAACGGGACCGCCGCAAAAAACCTATTTGCGACACCGTTTTCGGCAACGGGCGATTTGCGACGGAGCCCCGTCGCAAAAGATCTTTTGCGACGGGGATCCGTCGCAAATCGCCCGTCGCAAATATTCAGTTTTTCTATAGTGTACTAGTGCACTTTGGAGGAACGGTTTTAAACCAACAAATAATCGATCAATATAGCTCCTTGGATTATGTATGCAGTCTGTAGAATGACTTGAAAACCTTGTAAAGTTGTGTTCATACTTCTCAACACTTTCATATTCTTTCTATCTTAGACTAAAGAATTGACTCTCTATGTTTTCTTGCTGTTCGTGAGGAAAATATTTTTCTAGAAAAATTTACTTAAAATATTTCCAATCTATATTTTCAATATCTTCCTCCTCATTTTTTTGAATCAACAACCACCATTCTTCAATATATTCTAATTGATGATACACTTCCATGAAAACCTTTTCCATTTTTCTACTTCCCAAAGAGAGACATATCTCCTCTAAGGAACTTATCCACTGCTCTACTGCAAATGGGTTTGTAGTCTCATTAAATGATGGAGTCCTTTTTCACATAAAGCAATCTAACATTTATCCTCCACATTGTGGATATGGATGCTCAATATGGGTAAGGTTATTATTCATAACCCGATTCATCTATCGTAGTATAGTTATATGTTTCTCAACATATGTTGTAGCTCTGGAACCAACATCATTATCTTGCATAGGAGGAAAATCCCTACATGGGATATACATATTCATCTGGTTTCTATTACTTTCACCAGGGACCATTTATAAATAATGGAATACACTAAATTAGGCTATGAATCATAATTTATAATGCCGAACTAGTAAAATAATTAACATAAATTGAAATCATTTTCATGTCTAATATCATAATCATAATCATTGTTTCTTTAGAAACATATTAAAAATTAAATCCTTCACAATTTATTTTAAAGAAAATGTGAATTATCCTAATAATATCCCCCCTAGGATTATCAAACTAGGTGTGCAGTAAAACCCATTTTTGGGAACCGGGTTATCCCAATTCATGATCGGAACACCTTGTCGGAGTTGTTAATCCTAGGTACATCTATGCCAGAACCACGTCCACTTGTAGTATCCAGACAGAGATGTGTTTCTAAGAAGATACACATAATCTATACCTTACCAAAATTCATATATTTTCTTTTATGATTATCCTCAAAGTCTATCTTAGGGTTTTTTTCACTAATCTACATTTTCTAAATCTAGTTTCCAAGGATTGTACTAAAATTCCTCTGATACCAACTATAAATACCCTAACCCCAGTTTCCTAGAGCCGATGCCTAACTTCAATAAATTGGTATGATTACAAGGAAGTTGTATCCCGAATGTACCACCAAAAGGTTTTTAAAAAATAAATGAAATTCATGAAACTTAGTTTTAATTGAATATTTATAACTAGCCTTTAAACATAATTTTGTTGCTTCTATGTTTTGAATTTCAAAAAACGGTCATCTTTAATTGTGTTCTGTAAGTTATTTGGAGTCTGATAGAACAAACTTGTTTTTTTGGTGAATAGTAACACACCCTTATGAATAGTAATATGACCCTAATGAATATTAAATTGTATTATTATTTTATTTTCTTAAGGATTTATGATAATGATATCTTGGTTAATTTTTCAATGTGATATAAAAGTACTTATAGAATTAAAATTGTTAAGTTTTGAATTCCGTATGATTTTATTTAAAAATAAAATTAATAATATTTAGAAAATTATTTTCAAAAAATGGATTTCATTTTTGAATTCTACACATTGAAAAATTTTTAGGGTGAATTTTTGGATTTTTATGAAATTCTTGGATTTTTGATGAATAGTGAAATAAGGTAAAATACTGTATATTCAAATTATCAGTTAAATACACTATTTATGACATTATAAGTGATTTAAGACCACTTGGTTTGAACTCACATGCCATTTTTACTATTTTGGGTCACATGAATTTAGATTATTTATATTCTTGAGCAAAAATATTATAATAATGATTTAAATAATGTAAAATACCTTCTCTCCTCCACTATAAATACTACCCTCATTCCCCTCTTCCTCCCACACCTCTAAAGCCTTGATAATTGTCTAATTTCTGTAAAATCCCATCCCCAATATCCTCCCACACGTCCAAGACCTATTGGTATCACCCAAAGTCCAAAATCAAAGGCCTTAAGGAGGGTCTCGAAGAGAAGAGATCACGAGGTCAGAAATCCTCTTCATTTTCTTGTGTTTTCCTTTCCTTTTATTTTCTTTTATAGTATCTTAACCTCCTATTATCCAAGATTCATGAAAGATCTAGAAATATTTTATATTATTTATTTTCTCATGTTCATGGAAAATTCATCATCATTCTTCTTCTCCTCTTCCACTTATTCAAGGAATAAAAACATTGTCCGTGATGTGTCGAATTACCGATATCGTGGGCAATGTGATTTCAATTTGCTTTAATTATTTCAAGTCTAGTCATGAAACCATTTTTATGGTTGAACCATGTTATAATAAATGTATTATGTCTCATCCATGGTTTTTGAATTATTTTTTACACATGTTTTTAATTTATAAAACAAAATGAGGTTGTTATTATCAAAGAACCACTAAAATGATCTAAATGAACATCATTAATGTTTTAGCTTATGAATCATCATAATTTATGAATTAAAAATGTTAAATAGTATAATTTATGGTTTTATAAATATTTAACTACTATTCAATTCCAATTTGGAAGTTCCACTCCCAATTGAAAATAATATCCATCATGAACCGATCATGTAAACCATGTAAAGAACGCACCCAACACAATGTAAATAACAAAATATTACTAATAAATGTGTCGAATGATGTTTTAAAATGATCACATAAGGTGTTATAAACATTAATATGTTTCATTAATATATTAATAACAATATTTTAACCATTATACAGGAGGTTTAAACACATTTTAAGTAAGAATAACCCGAGGTAAGGGAATTCTAAACCCAATTTCCATTATTTGGGTTAACCTTCTTCTTTATTCATTATATGGTATTAAGATTATTGGTGTGATGAAAATTTGTTTACATTATGTTGAACTATGTGTATTTATAGTGTATACACATATCCATTCCATTAATTCTCACTCCAATTATATTTTAAGGGACTTTCGTTTTAAAATCCTTTTAATAACCTCTTTAATAAAATTTAAAGGATTGTTTTTTATATGTATATGGAATTAGTGGTTTCTAATAATTTCAAGATACTTTATTACCATTATATGTTACTTGGACATTATTTATGTTGGTTTGATTCCATTACAGCTCAAGATATGTTGGGATCAGACCATTATAGCTCAAGATATGTTTGGTTGAGCCTATTATAGCTCAAGATATGACAGGTATCCCCATTGTAGCTCTCCAATACATTAGGTACTCCAGAGATAGAAGTTGACCAAAATTTTATTCCATGTGTAAGGGTGAATTTAATAGTGATATGGTAAATATGTCCTAAGGAAACTACATGTTGTTTCTATGCATGTGATTTTTTATGATTACGAGTTTTATTGGTTTTTATGTTATCACTTGAGTAACGCTTTATTTTTTATATCCCTTAATGAGTTTTATACTCATCCCAAGTTTTTAAAATGTTTTTTTATAGGATATAAGGTTGGGTAAGAGAAATAAGGGTGTCTTGATGTTTGATATGGAGTGTTGTTAAAGAAATCATGTTTTATGTTTAAATGTTTGACATTTTGAAAAAAATGGATCCTATTTTAGTAGTATTCTATTGTATGAATGTGGTATATCATGTATGTAAGATATCCTAATTCTTTAAAACTCTAAACCTAAAAATATCCTCAATGTGTAATAATGTATTTTCTTGTCTAAAATTCATGATTATGTAACATTTTAAGGTTAGGTCCTTATAGTTGGTATCAAAGGGTAGTTTAGATAACTTTAGGGTTGGGATGATATTAAAACAAAACCATAAATGATTTTTAATCTATGGTAATTTGAAATGTTATAGCATTTAAGGATTAATATGTTGAATAATATAAGTTATGTTTGTACAGAATGGTTTTCTACAGAAGAAATAGGGAAACTGAAGTAGGAAGGCACCAAGAGGATGATGTCTGTCCAAATCTGCAGCCCGAAATGGTAGGAATCAGAAACGAGCAGTTTTTGATAGCAATGGATCAGTTGAATCAAGAAATAAATGGGGGTGTTATCCATGCTAGAAAGTAACATGATATACCATGAAGAAACATGTCTTTTGTGGAGCATTTTATGAGGCAACATCCTTCAACATTCAATGGAACCGCAGATCTAGTGATATCCAAAGGATGGATCCATGCTCTAGAAAATATATTTGATATCATGGGATGTTCAGAATGTCAAAAGGTAATAATATCCATTTATTTTTTGGAAGTTGAAGCTGATAAATGTTGGTCTCTCGTTAATAATAAGAGAGAAAGAGATGATCTTGACAGTCTAGAATGGGATGATTTTAAGAGTCTTTTTCTGGAAAAATATTTCCCAAAAACTATTCAACTCAGAATGGAGAAAACATTCATGGAACTAAATCTAAAAGATGATGATTCTGTGGTATTATATGAAGCTAATTTTACAATACTGTCCAAGTATGTACCATATTTTACTCGGGATTTTTAAAGTAAAATTAATAGATATTACTCTAGTTTGAAACCGTTTTTGCAAGATCTTTGGCCACACGATAGTTTAAAAGCAATGAGAAGCTTGTTCGTTGTGCTTAAAAAGTTGAGATAGAGTTTGATGAAACATATGTGCCTCGTGATGATAAGAATAAGAAGCGGTCAGGTTGGCAGGAAATGGAGAAGAACTTGTCAAAGAAGTATGGAGGTAAGAAAATGAATTTCCCTTCTTGTGAAAAGTCTGGTAAAAGGCATCCTGGTGAATGTATTATAAATTCTGGGAAATGATACCTATGTGGAAGGTTTGGACACATGTCTCATGATTGCAAGGAAAATGATCTGAAAATTAATGGTAATCTGATGGTGAGATTCTTTAACTGTAAGGAATTGGGTCATTTTGCTAATGTTTGTCCAAAACTAGTTACTCAAGCAGAGAATCGCCAATATTGGAAGTAGAAGGGTTTAGTAAAATCATTGGAAACAAATTCAGTAGATGTTGAGCCATCAAATGAGGTGGTATCAGGTATATTTCTCTTTTTTATAGATGTCAGAGGTGTGTTTTTTGATTCAGGGTCTACACATTCATTTATTTCTGAGATTTTTTTTGGAAAAATTGAGAATTGAACCTCATGAAATGAAATCAAATATCATGGTAAAAACACATAGAGGAAATGTTGTGAAAAAAATTTATAAGAATCTGACTATCCTTGTCTGTTGAAAGAGTTAACCGGAAAATATTTTTCCCCTCTATTAGAGTTTAATGTTATTCTGGGTATGGTCTGGCTTTCTTTTTATCATGCTTAGATAGATTACAGAGAAAATGAAGTTTTTTTAGAAAAAAATTCAGTTTGTGTACCAGAATGAACCCATAAAATTAATAACATATCAGGAAGCTAATAAATAGATAATGGATGGAAATGAAAGTTATATTTCTCATATTTTTAAAGATAATGGAACTATCCGGATTAATGATGTACCGGGGGTAAATGAATACTTTGATGTTTTTCCCAATGATTTTCCTAGTGTTATTCATAATCAAGAGGTTGAGTTTACTATTGAATTAGTTCCTAATGCTAAGATAATTTATAAACCTTCTTATCAAATGGCCCAAATGGGAATTCTAGAATTAAAAAAGCAGTTGCAGGAATTATTAGATAAAGGCTTCATCCAACCTAGCACTTCACCATGGGGCTCTCCTGTCTTATTTATTAAGAAAAAAGATGGTTCAATGAGACTTTGCATCGATTATTAATCCTTGAATAACATTACTATTAAAAAAAGTATCATTTTTCTCATATCTATGATTTGTTTGATCATCTCTAGGAAGAGAATTATTTTTTGAAGGTTGACCTGAGGTCAGAGTACCATCAGTTGAAAGTAAAGGATGAAGACATCTCGAAGACTATGTTCTGTAATAGATATCGTTATTATAAATTTTTAGTTATGCCTTTTGGGTTAACTAATGCACCTGATGTATTCATGGATCTTATGAATATAATATTTCACGAGTTCTTGGATAATTATGTGGTTGTGTTTATTAAGGAAATTCTGGTATATTCTAAAAGTAAAGAGGAGCATGAAAAACATATAAGGGTTGTTTCGAAAACTTTAAAAGAAAATAAACTGCATGAAAAATTCAGCAAGTGTGATTTTTTGGTTGTAACATATTTATTTTCTTGGTCACATTCTAAATTAGGATGGAATAACAATTGATCCTACTAAAAAAAATTGGTCAATCAATGACCAAGGCCAAAAAATGTTACAGAGTTTCATAGTTTTCTTGGATTAATAGGTTATTACCGACGGTTTGTTAAAAAAATTGTATTCTTATCTAGCCTGATAACTAAGTTAACACGAAAAGGGGTTAATTTTTTTTGGACAAAATAATGTGATGTTTGTTTTCATGAACTAAAGAAGAGATTGGTGAATGCTCCAATTTTGGCCTTACCTTCCCGAAATGGTGAGTTTTTCATCTATAGTGGTGCTTTATTGAAGGGAATTGGTTGTATTATGATGCAGAATGATCAGGTAATTGCTTATACTTAAAGAAAACTAAAATATCATGAGTTAAATTACCCCACACATGATTTGGAATTGGCAGTTGTGGTTTTTTCTTTGAAAATTTGGAGCCACCATTTATACGGATCCAAATTTCAAATATATATTGACCATAAAAGTCTGAAGTATATATTCACTCAAAAGGAATTAAACATGAGGCAGAGAAGATGTATTGAATTGATAAAGGATTATGATTGTATGATCAATTACCATCCAGGAAAAGCAAACAAAGTGGAAGATTCCTTGAGTAGAAAACATCATGCATCATTAACTATATTACGTTTGGAACATGATCCATTGATTAATGATTTGATGAATTTTGGATTAAAAGTTGTCATTGCAGGGAATACATCTATTTTGTTTCAGGTTTCAGTGCATTTATCATTATCAAACATAATTAAACAAGCATAAAAGGAAGATTGTGAGCTATAGAAAAAGGCAATTTGTTAAAATGGGTAAGTTTCTAGAATTTAACCTTGATAAAGATTGAGTTTTAAGATTTGGAAAAAGGCTGTGTGTGCCTTGTGATTCCCAGTTAAAGAAATATTTTTTGTGTGAAGCTCATAGTTCTCTATTTTCAGTTCATCCTTGAAGTAATAAGATGCACAGAGACCTTCAACAGTATTACTGGTGGGATTGAATGAAAAGGGATATTACAGAATGTACTGTGAAATATTTGACATGTTAATAGGTTAAAGCAGAGTGGTAGTTACCGAAGGGGGTTCTTCAGCCTTTTCCAGTGGCAGAGTGGAAATGGGAGAATATATCCATGGAATTTGTGGTGGGACTACCTAATACTTCTCTAGGTAACAATGCAATTTGTGTTATTTTTGAACAACTGAAAAAATCTGCACATTTCATTTCTATTCGAGATACAATGTTGTTGGATTACCTTTCTCGATTGTAACTCAAAGAGATTGTCAGGTTACACACTTTCCATTGTATCTGATCGGGATTCTAGGTTCACTTATAACTTTTAGAAGGGGCTTCAAAAGTCGTTGGGCACAAAATTAAATTTCAGTACAACTTTTCATTCTCAATCAGATGGGTAGTCAGAACGAATGATTCAGACCTTGTAGGATATGCTTCAAGATTGTTCAATGGACTACTAGGGAATTTGGAATCATTATCTTTCTTTATTTGAGTTTACTTATAATAACAGTTTTCATTCTAGTATACAGATGGAACCTTTTGAGGCATTGTATGGGAAGTGGTGTTAAACTCTAGATTTTTGGGATGAAGATGGGGAAAGGATGTTGATGGGACTATAATTAGTAGAGGAAGTGGCTGAGAAATTGAATATGATCAAGTAGAACATAAGGAGAGATCAGAGTGGAAGAAAAGTTATATATATAACAGAAGGAAATAATTCACTTTCAAGGTAGGTGACCATGTTTTTCTTAAAATCTTTCCTTGGAAAAGTGTGATGCGTTTTGGTAAGAAAGTAAAGCTAAGTCCGCGATTCATCAGTCCTTTTGAAATCCTGGAGAAAGTTGGACCAGTTTCATACCAAGTAGCTTTTCCAATGAGTTTATATTAGGTACATAATGTTTTTCATGTTTTGATGTTGAGAAAGTATGTGCCAGATTCATCACATATCTTGAGTCCAGAAGTAGTTCAGATGGGAGAGAACCTTTTTTAGGAAGAGAAACCAGTTTAGATTCTTGATTAAAGGGAATAGGTATTAAGGAATAAGATAATCCACCAGGTAAAGTTTTTGGGGAGAAACTATATTGTTGAAGAAGAAACATGGGAATATTAAAATTCTATGAGGGAAAAGTACACTCACTTGTTTAATGAGTAAATAAAATTGCGAGGATGAAATTTCTAGAAGGTGGGGATAATGTAACAACCCATGGTTTTAAAAAAAATAAATGAAATGAATGGAAATTTGTTTTAAGTAGATATTTATAACTAGTATTTAAACATAATTTTTTTGCTTCTATGTTTTGAATTTCAAAAAATGACCATCTTCAATTATGTTCAGTAAGTTATTTAGAGTCTAATGGAACCAATTTGTTTTTTTGGTGAATAAGAACATACCCTTATAAATAGTTATATTAATAGTAATATGGCCCTAATTAATTGTAAATTTTATCATTATTTTATTTTCTTAAGGATTTAAGATAATGGCATATTGGTTAATTTTTCAATGTGATATAAAAGTAGTTATAGAATTAAAATTGTTAATTTTTGAATTAAGTATGATTTTATTTAAAAATTAAATAAATAATATTTAGAAAATTATTTAAAAAAAACGGCATTCATTTTTTAATTCTACACATCGAAAAATGGTTAGGGTGAATTTTTGGGATTTTTCTGAAATTCTTGAATTTTTGATGAATAGTGAAATACGGTAAATACCGTATATTCAAATCATCAGTTAAATACACTATTTATGACATCATAAGTGATTTAAGACCACTTGGTTTGAACTAAAATGCCATTATTACTATTTGGTGTCACATGAATTGAGATTATTCATAGTATTGAGCAAAAATACTATAATAATGATTTAAATAATGTAAACTACCTCCTCTCCTCTACTATAAATACCACCCTCATTCTGATCTTCCTCCCACACCTATCAAGCCTTGATCATTGTCTAATTTATACCAAATTCCTTCCTGAATCTCCTTCCCCACTTCCATGACCTTCTGGTCTCACCCAAAGGCCAAAATCAAATGCCTTAAGGAGGATCTCAAGGAGAAGAGATCAAGAGGTAAGAAATCCTCTTCATTTTCATGTGTTTTCTTTTCCTTACCTTTTCTTTTATAGTGTCTTACCCTCCTATTATCCAAGAGGAATAAAATCACCAGAAATATTCTATATTATTGAGGTTATCATGTTCATGGAAAATTTATCATCATTCTTCTTCTCCTCTTCCACTTATTCAAGGAATAACAACATTGTCTGTGATGTGTTGAATTACTGACATCGTGGACAATGTGATTTCAATTTTCTTTAATTATTTCAATTATGATCATGAACCAATTTTTATGGTTGAATCAGGTTATAATATATTTATTACATCTCCTATATGGTTCTATAATTCCTTTTTACAAATGGTTTTAATTTATAAAACAAAATGAGGTCGTTATTATTAAAGAACCACTAAAAAGATATAAACAAACCTCATTAATGTTTTAACTTATGAATCATCCTCATTTCAGAGTTCAAACCGTTAAATTGTATAATTTATGGTTATGGAAATATGTAACTACCATTACATTCTAATTCTGTAGTTTCACTCCCAATCGATAAGAATATCCATCAAGAACCGATCATGGAAACCATGTAAAGAACGCACCCGTCACAATGTAAATAACAAAATATTACTAATAAATGTGTCAAATAATGTTTCAAAATGATCATATAAGGTGTTATAAACATTAATATGTTTCATTAAGATATTAATAAAACGATTTTAACCATTATACTTGAGTTTTAAACACATTTTAATTAAGAAGAACCCAAGGTAAGGTAATTCTTAACCCAATTTCCATTCTTTGGGTTAACCTTCTTCTTTATTCATTATATGGTATTAAGATTATTGGTGTGATGTATTTTTGTTTATATTATGTTAAACTATGTGTATTTAGATTGTATACACATATCCATTCCATTCTATTAATTCTCACTCTAATTATATTTTAAGGGGCTTTCCTTTTAAAATCCTTTTAATAATCTCTTTAATAAATTTCAAAGGATTTTTTTATATGTATATGGAATTAGTGGTTTATCCTGATTTCAAGATACTTTATTACCATTGTAAGACCCCAAGATTCTACGGTATGCTTCTCTTTGAATAATACAGAAGCGTGTGTTGTACGCAACTTCGAGTTCTAACACACACCACGACCAATCAAAGTAGCCGTTATGAATAGTAATACCCACTTTTTGAAATTTTATAAATTTTATCTCTAAAAATGGACTTCATTTTTGGATTTGGAATATTGAAATTATCCAAGGGTGAAATTTTGGTACTTTTCGGATAACTTTCATATTTTGATGAATAGTGAAAATTACTAAATTTTAATTAAAAACAATTTTTTTAATCAAAATAATTAATAGTGATAAATAATGAATTTGAGTGGTTTTAAATTATATTTAGAATATATTTTTACCATTTAATCCAATGTTGGTCATTGGACATAATTTTACATTTAAACCGGACATAAACAAGTGTCAATCTTTTGATAGTTATTGTTTCTTAAAAACACGCATTTTGTTTTAACAGTGGGAATTAATATTAAATTAATAAATTAAACTTTTATGTTTTGAATTTGGTAAAATAGACTTCATTATTGAATTATT
Organism: Viscum album; assembly: GCA_963277665.1. Classification (NCBI taxonomy): domain Eukaryota; kingdom Viridiplantae; phylum Streptophyta; class Magnoliopsida; order Santalales; family Viscaceae; genus Viscum; species Viscum album. Next base: position 478,190,959 of record OY728133.1, on the reverse strand, counting down.
AATATCAAAATTATCTTTGGGTAAATTTTTGGTATTTTTATGAAAACTTTCAATTTTTGATGAATAGTGAAAAACACTGAGTTACTGTATAAAACCGGCTTTTTATTTAAATAATTATTTATATTATTTAAATTTATTTTAGGTCAAAATAGATACATAGTACCTATATAAATTCAATGTAATTCATTGGAGTCAGTTTATAATAATTTTAGATATATAAAAATTTTATTGAACTTTTTCACCGTCTTTTACCCACCTCCTAGAAGAATTTGTAAATACACATAAAACTTAATTTTACCGCTTCTATGAGTGGAATTTCGAAAATCCAAGAGACACTCTTAATATCAAGGAGTAAAATTCGGTTCAATAAGATAAAAATATTTTTTGGTGAATAGTAACTTTTTACTTTTATTTACCACGGTAAAAAGTAAATAGAGTAATTAAGGGTAAAAATGATATTATTATTACCCTAACACATGCCCTAATTCTATTGAATAAGTTTAATTCGACAAAAAAAAAACCTTAGGAATAAAATATGACCCTTTAGGTCCACTTGGATTAGATTAGGACATTTATTATTATTTAATTCAAAGAAGAGTTAAAAGAGTTAAAATCAATGTTTAATAACTAATTTTTTTTAATATAGGGTTATACATAAGATAAATTGGATTATAAATATTCATTAGAAAGATAAAAAGATTTACATAATGGTATTTTAATTATAATTTTTAGACATTAAATATTTAAATTTATTTATGACACAATGATGATGCAATAATTACCTTATTAATGAAAGAATCAAATAAATGGTAATATAAATATTAAAATAAATATAATTTCAAAGTTTTTATGACATCCACGATTTTTCTAGGTGACTATTACATGTTAGGGCCTATTCAATGTATCTTGTTTGAAGTAATCAAGTTGTGATGACTTTCACAAAAACAAAATACCAAATAGTTTCAAAATTGACATAAATTAATATTTAAAACAAATATTATATGATTAATTGATATTATATTCCTAAAAATATAAGGTTCGTCCAAAGGACTTATATCATGATAGTTTTATCATTAATGGACCACTTGGGGGTCTCTTAGAATTTTATAGTAAGTTTATTAACCATATAATATAAAAATACAAAGAGAAATGGTAAATGTCAAACTAAGTAACTAAGGGTTAAAACTAAAATATAAGGTTAATAAAGTGACCCAAACCTGTCTAAAACCTATTGTTTAAGTGGATTTAGACCCATACCCACCTTAGACTTTGAATAATTCACTTTGGAGCCATTATAAACCGAATATGAATTTATTATAAATTAATACTTTAAGTTTTTTCTAAAGCACCCCTCATCCCCCTTATAAAAGGACACAACTTCTAACCAATTCATCACACCTTTCAAGCCTTTTTGCTCTTCCAAACTCACCCAATTAAGCTACCTACATCCCTCTCCTTTTCCTAGAAGCCTCACTTTAGGAAAAAGAGAATTCAAGAGTCCTTTTTGGTTCAAACCAAAGGGAGTTACCCAAATTAAAGGTAATGATTTCTCTTAGCTTCTTTTCTTTTATTTTACTTCTCCAACCACTGAACTCTTACTAATATTTTATTTTGTAAAAAAACCAGTATCATAAATATACTAGGATATTGTTATGAGAAGTATTATAACTACACTTACACACACTTCCATCTAATGGGTGAAGAACATATTGTTTCTGTGGATGACAACCAAACGCCTCACGAAATGATAATTGTTCAATTATCTCCTACCACCTCTCATGGTGGCCATTATGATGGTACTATAATTAAATATGAGATTAATTATATTTATTTTATATATAAGCTTATGTAATTCCATTTTATATCATAACATTATTCGTTTCATGTTGTATATATATACGATAATTTCATTTGAGGAAGTGCGGACTACCACCCCCTCTGAGTGATATGACTCGTTTATACCATAAATGGAACATATAAAGGATGGTATTAATGAACTTAAGTAAAAAATATAAGATATTATATTATACTGGAATAATAATATACCTATTTATTATTATTTTTTGATTCCTTTTAAAATGAAAAATGAAATGGAAGTAGCGTTCGTGCGTACGTACGAACTACCGTCTCCACAAACGCGAAGAGATTCATTCCCCATCGTATCCATTAAAGTATAATTATCATTTTAAGATTAAAAATAATGTTTAAGGACTTGATATAATTATGTATTTTGTATAAGATACAACTTATCCATAACAAACACAACTCATGTAACAAAACATATAAAATAAAACGAGTAAGTTAACACCCGAAATGACGATAATACTAAGATATTATTAACAAAGAAATGTTAAAAGATCATATATGATATCATATTAATGTATATTATTCTTGTATAATTTAATAACAATCATTTAACCATTATAAAGGAGATTAACCTACCCTCTATAAAGGAAAAGTACAAGGTAATGGGTTTTCATCTCACTCCTTATTCCCGTGAGATTCATGCAATATTGACACTATTAACTTTTGTGTGGTGTATGTACTGCCCATAATTGTATTCTTTGTGTAATACACTTCAATTTATGTGTATTTACATATTCATTGTATGATACCTCTTTCATGTGGTGTATGTTTCATAAGTTACCAAATTGGTAAGGCTTAATTTCACAATCTCTTTATTATCCGAGGTTGTTTTTACATAAATATATGCTGGGATATATTTATTATCCATGTCCATATTTCATAAAAGAGTTTTCAAAGGGATTATTTTTAAGGTAATTATTACTAAAACATCATTTTAAATGTTTTAAATATTTATTCTTCTAAATCTTTCTCATTAATGTTCATGTTTTCAAAATGGGTTTTAAGGATTTATTTATATGGACATGAATGTTTTTAAAATGTTAATTCCTTTCAAAAGTTTCAAAGTGGTATGAGACAATTTGATTCAAAAATGTATTTAAATGACTTCTTTTCCAAATTGTGTGACTTTTAAATGTTTTCATGAAAAAGGGTATTTCTATCAAAGAGTTTTACAAATCATTTTCCATCTATGTCAAATCCTTTAATGGATTTTAAAATTGTTTTGAAGTTGATTTATTATGATACAAAACATCCATATTGTATTGAAGGTTTTGTGATATGTTTGACTGTGGATGTGTTATTTTTATACCATTCATGGTTTATGGTTAAAGTGTTGACATTTCGTATCCTAGTTCTTATATGAATGTTTATGTTAAGTTTCATCCTTTTCATATGGGGAATGTATTGAATATAGTAAGTGACAGGTGGAGCCTGCTATAGCTCCTCGATGCATCGGTAGATCTCATGAGACAACTAGACGTGGAATTGGCCGAGGCCCTTTCCCAATTTGATATATGGTTTTGGCTGAGGCCTTAATCATTTTTAGACGTCTTGGCTGAGGCCTTGAAAAAATGTTTTAGAATGTCTAGCACTATACATTCCCTCATTATGGAAATAATATTGATGGTTCATGTGGTTATTCGACTAGTAGAATACCTATGACTATGTTTTATTATGGAATTATTTACTCAACTCATATTCCTTCCATAAAAGTATTCATGTTTATTATTGGTAAAGGCATGTGGTTTAAATTATTCACCATGCTTAATATTTATGTCATTTTCTGCTGTATTGCTTACCCTTACTGAGCATTTGAGCTCACCCTTTTCTATGTTTTATTTTTACCATAACTCTAAGAAGTGTATTATGATTTATATGTAGGGTTAAGCTAAAGGGAATAATGGCGTTCTCAAAGAACTATTTACGCTGTGTTTTATGTTTGAAATTGTAATGTAATGTTAATGTATGTAATCTATTTTCCAAGACTGCTAAACCGATCGGTCCTTTGGGACTTGATTCCTTCTAATCATGAAAATGTATTAAAATAATGCACCAACTCCGGGTAACTGGGGTCGGGCCGTTAGAGTTGGTATCAGAGGAAGTTTATCAATAACCTTGGAAGCTAGATTTAGATAAACTTTGATTAGAGCACATAGCCCTAAGATAGACTTTGAGGATTAGTAGAGAATAACTTCCTAGAATTTTGATATTGTAGAGATTTTATGATTTTTCCGAGCAATACATCCCTGTCTGGATACGAGCGGGTAGAGGCGACTCTGGAACAGATGTACCTATGGGTAAAACCCCAAAACACCGCTTTGAGCTAGACTTGAACGGGAACTGGTGCACGACAACGGGCATTGCTGCACTCTTGGTTACGACACTCCCGGGGGATATGCTTAGGATAATTCTCATTTTCTTTACAAACCATTATGAAGGGTTTATGAGTATATACTTCCTCATAGAAGACATTTTTATGATTATGGATTATATCCATAAACTGTTTAATTTATGTCAAGTGTTTTACAAGTTTGGGATTAGGTATTCATATTCATAAACTAATCTAGTGTATTCCATTGTTTAGAAATGGCGCCCAGTATAAGGAATGAGAACTCCAGCAATACGCATGATCCAAAGAATATCATATCTTTCATGGTCTTAAGCCAGAATTTAGAAGGTAAATAGTCTCCCGCGTATTATCATCATATGAAGAAATAGTATCATGTGTTGATATGATAAGTAAATAATTCTCGGAGTCCTATGGATTTGAAGGGAAACCAGAGAAGGAAAGGATGGTAGAGAGAAGAATAGATAAAGGGAATAAGGTAAAGAAGGATTTTCCCATATGTGATAACTGTAGAAAGAATCACCTTTGAAAATGTTTGAAGGGAATGGGAGTATGTTATAAGTTTGGAGAAAAAGGACACCAAGTACGTGACTACAAGGGTAAGAAAAAGGTTTCAAATGTACAATGATTTATCTGCAAGGAGTTTGGACACTACGCGAACCAATGTACCAGTCATCAGACTATGCTGCAAATAATGCTATTGGATAATAATCAAGTTATGATACTACCACAGATAAAGAGTAATGACTAGTGTTATTATGTTTTTATTTTGCAATTATTTCATTGAAGTGTTGTATCAATGATGTACTGGAAATAAATAAGGATTGTACTGCAGTACTATTTCATTGAGGATTTGAGATTTTATGGTACTAAGAAAAGTGAATCTACAGTGAGTTAAACTGTTTGGAAATTACATGGTTGAAGGAAAGATAAACCTTAATATGGTCCTAATATTGAGGTACTGATTTTGGAATAAGATATGGTTGATTTGGGTAAATTATATTGGATATTCTTGACTGCCTTGAAACTGATTAAAGATTTGTATATTCCATCATTGTTGGAGTTTACAAAATTTTTGTATGGATGAAGTATTTCCAGTATTCTATAAGTAATAAGAGATCATGAATGTAATCAATAAGTTTTTATGGAAATTTAGGATGTTTCAGTGTTTTAAAAGAATACATGATGAAGGTATTCACATGCTATTATGGGGTAAAAAGGATTTACATTATGTTTACCTTTCATATAAATTTTGGACTGAGAGTTTACAGAAGTATTTTGGATAAGTCTAAAGGTTTTAAGGGATTAAGTTTGAAAGGTTATTTTTGGATTTTTATAAAAGGACAACACGCAGACCATGTGACGACCCGTCGCGTCAGACAAAGCTGCGGGAATCGAACCCACAACCATAGTGCAATTGGGATTTATCGCCTACCACTGGACTACATGAAGTTCCTGGATGGTATAATGTAGTTTCTTTTTTTAAAAGTTATGATATATGAATTATAAATTCATTATATTTGAAACCCTATACGATTAGGATAAATAGAGTATTTTTGAGTTGTATTATGTTTTGGGGTGAAAGATGGGTTTGTGGTAGAAATTTATTAATGGATAAAACTCTAATTATAAAGTAAGTATATCTCCTTATGATCTTATCCAATCTCATAAATAAATTACTCAACATTAAGAAAAGGAACTTAGAACAAAAATGTTGTCCTAGATGGTACCTTAGATCATCACAAATTTATGGCTTTGGGATTGTTAGCCTTTTCATAGCCATGTTCTCTACCACTCTCCATCAGATATTGATGGTTAGATTTCTCTTCCATATCCATATTTTCCTACATGGAACCCTAATATGTGTTATTTTCAGTAACCTTCATACTTACCACTCTTTATTTTCTATAGAGGCCTCATTAATCCATTTTTCGATGTGGGATTTCAACTAAGATATTTTGAAATGTCAACCCCAAGTTTCCAATACCAAGTATAAATTGCGAGGATGAAATTTATTGAATGAGGGGAGAATGTAATACCCCAAGCTTCTACGGTATGCTTCTCTTTGAATAATACAATAGCGTGTGTTGTACGCAACTTCGAGTTCTAACACACACCACGGCCAATCAAAGTAGCCGTTATGAATAGTAATACCCAATTTTTGAAATTTTATAAATTTTATCTCTCAAATTGGACTTCATTTTGGGATTCAAAATATCTAAATTAGCCAAGGGTGAAATTTTGGTACTTTTCGGATAACTTTCATATTTTGATGAATAGTGAAAATTACTAAATTTTAATTAAAAAAAACTTTTTTAATCGAAATAATTAATAGTGATAAATAATGAATTTGAGTGGTTTTAAATTATATTTAGAATATATTTTTACCATTTAATATAATGTTGGCCATTGGACATAATTTCATATTTAAACCGGACATAAACAAGTGTCAATCTTTTGATAGTTATTGTTTCTTAAAAACACGCATTTTGTTTTAATAAAAGGAATTAATTTGAAATTAATAAATGAAACTTCTATGTTTTGAATTTGGTAAAATAGACTTCATTATTGAATTCGTAATATCAAAATTATCTTAGGGTAATTTTTTTGTATTTTTCTGAAAACTTTCAATTTTTGATGAATAGTGAAAAACACTGAGTTACTGTTTAAAACCGGCTTTTTATTTAAATAATTATTTATATTATTTAAATTTATTTTAGGTCAAAATAGATACATAATACATATATAAATTAAATGTAATTCATTGGAGTCAGTTTATAATAATTTTAGATATATAAAAAGTTTATTGAACTTTTTCACCGTCTTTTACCCACCTCCTAGAAGAATTTGTAAATTCACATAAAACTTAATTTTACCGCTTCTGTGAGTGGAATTTCGAAAATATGAGAGATACGGTTAATATCAAGGAGTAAAATGTGGTTCAATAAGATAAAAATAATTTTTGGTGAATAGTAACTTTTTACTTTTATTTACCACGATAAAAAGTAAATAGGGTAATTAAGGGTAAAAATGATATTATTATTACCCTAAAACATATCCTAATTCTATTGGATAAGTTTAATTCGACCAAAAATAACCTTAGGAATAAAATATGACCCTTTAGGTACACTTGGATTAGATTAGGACATTTATTATTATATAATTCAAAGAAGAGTTAAAAGAGTTAAAATCAATGTTTAATAACTAAAACATTTTTAATATAGGGTTATACATAAGATAAATTTGATTATAAATATTAATTAGAAATATACAAATATTTAATACATAATGGTATTTTAATTATAATTTTTAGACATTAAATAATTAAATTTATTTATGACACAAGGATGATACAGTAATTACCTTATTAATGAAAGAATCAAATAAATGGTAATATAAATATTAAAATAAATATAATTTAGAAGTTTTTATGACATAAACGAATTTTCTAGGTGACTATGACATGTTAGGTATGATTAAATGTATATTTTTATAATTAATCAAGTTGTGATGACTTTCACAAAAACAAAATACCAAATAGTGTCAAAATTGACATAAATTAATATTTAAAACAAATATTATATGATTAATTGATATTATATTCCTAAAAATATAATGTTCAGCCAAAAGACTTATATCATGATATGTGTATCATTAATGTACCACTTGGGGGTCTCTTGGAAGTTTATAGTAAGTTTATTAACCATATAATATAAAAATACAAAGAGACATGGTAAATGTCAAACTAAGTAACTAAGGGTTAAAACTAAAATATAAGGTTAATAAAGTGACCAAAACCTGTCTAAAAACTATTGGTTAAGTGTATTTAAACCCATACCAACCTTATACTTTTAATAATCCACTTTTGATCCATTAGAAACCGAATATGAATTTATTATAAATTAATACTTTAAATTTTTCCTAAAGAGCCCCTCCTCCCCCTTATAAAAGGACACCACTTCTAACCAATTCCTCACACCTTTCAAGCCTTTTGGATCATCCAAACTCTACCCAATTATGCTCCCTAAATCCCTATACTCCTCTTATAAGCCTCAAATTAGGAATAAGGCACTTCAAGAGTCCTTTTTGGTTCAAACCAAAGGGAGTTACCCAAATTAAAGGTAACAATTTCTCTTAGGTTCTTTTATTTTATTTTACTTCTCCAACCCATAAACTCTTCTTAATATTTTATTTTGTAACAAAAACAGTATACTAAATATACTAGGATATTTTTATGAGAAGTATTAGAAATAAAATTACACACACCTCCATCTAATGGGTGAAGAACATAATGTTTCTATTGATGGCAACCAAACGCCTCACGAAACGATGATTGTTCAATTATCTCTCATCTCCTTTCATGGTGGCCATTATGAAGGCAATATAATTAAATATGATATTAATTATATTTATTTTATATATAATCTTATGTAATTCCATTTTATAGCATACCATTATTCGTTTAATGTTGTATATATATACGATAATTTCATTTAAGGAAGTGCGGACTACCGCCCCCTCAAAGTGATATGACTCGTTTATACCATACATGGAACATATAAAGGATGGTATTAATGAAAATAAGTAACACATATAAGATATTATATTATACTGGAATAATAATATACCTATTTATTATTTGGTTTTGATTCCTTTTAAAATGAAAAATGAAATGGAAGTAGTGTTCGTGCGTACGTGCGGACTACTTTCTCCACGAACGCGATGAGATTCATTCCCCATCATATCCATTCAAGTATAATTCTCATTTTATGATTAAAAATAATGTTTAAGGACTTGATATAATTCTGTATATGTATAATATACAACCTATCCATAAAAAACACGGCTCATGTAACAAAACATATAAAATAAAACGAGTACGTTAACACCCGAAACAACGATAATACTAAGATATTACTAACAAAGCAATGTTAAAAGATAATATATGATATAATATTAATGTATATTATTCTTTTATAATTTAATAACAATCATTTAACCATTATACAGGAGATTACCCTACCCTCGACAAAGGAAAAGTACAAGGTAAGGGGTTTTCATCTCACTCCTTATTCCCGTGAGATTCATGCCATATTGACACTATTAACTTTTGTGTGGTGTATGTACTGCCCATAATTGTATTCTTTGTCTAATACACTTTAATTTATGTGTATATACATATTCATTGTATGGTACCTCTTTCATGTGGTGTATGTTTCGTAAGTTACCAAATTGGTAAGGGTTAATTTCACAATCTCTTTATTATCCGAGGTTGTTTTTACATAAGTATCTACTGGGACATATTTATTATCCATGTCCATGTTTCATAAAAGAGTTTTCAAAGGGATTATTTTTAAGGGACTTTTTACTAAAACATCATTTTAAATGTTTTAAATATTTATTTTTCTAAATATTTCTCATTAATGTCCTTGTTTTCAAAATGGGTTTTAAGGATTTATTTATATGGACATGAATGTTTTTAAAATGTTAATTCCTTTGAAAAGTTTCAAAGTGGTATGGGACACTTTGATTCAAAAATGTTTTTAAATTACTTCTTTTATAAATTGTGTGACTTTTAAATGTTTTCATGAAAAGGGGTATTTCTATCAAAATGTTTTACAAATCATTTCCATCTATGTCAAATCCTTTAATGGATTTTAAACTTGTTTTGAAGTTGATTTATTATGATACCAAACATCCATATTGTATTGAAGGTTTTGTGATATGTTTGACTATGGATGTGTTATTTTTATACCATTCATGGTTTATGGTTAAAGTATTGACATTTCGTATCCTAGTTCTTATATGAATGTTTATGTTAAGTTTCAACCTTTTCATATGAGGAATGTATTGGACATAGTAAGTGATGGGTGGAGCCCGCTATAGCTCCTAGATGCATCGGTAGGTCTCATGAGACAACTATACATAGAATTGGCTGAGCCCCTTTCCCAATTTGATATATGGTTTTGGTCAAGACCTTAATCATTTTTAGACATCTTGGCCGAGGCCTTGAAAAAATGTTTTAGAATGTCTGGCATTATACATTCCCTCATTATGGAAATAATATTGATGGTTCATGTGGTTATTCGACTAGTAGAATACCCATGATTATGTTTTATTATGGAATTATTTAATCAACTCATATTATTTCCATAAAAGTATTCATGTTTATTATTGGTAAAGGCATGTGGTTTAAATTATTCACCATGATTAATATTTATGTCATTTTACGCTGTATTTCTTACCCTTACTGAGCGTTTGAGCTCACCCCTTTCTATGTTTTATTTTTCCCAGGACTCCAATAAGTGTATTATGATTGATATGTAGGGTTAAGCTAAAGGGAATAATGGCATTGTCAAAGAACTATTTACGCTGTGTTTTATGTTTGAAATTCTAATGTAATTTTAATGTATGTAATCTATTTTCCAAGACTGCTAAACCAATCGGTCATTCGGGACTTGATTCCTTGTAATCATGCCAATATATTAAAATAATGCACCGACTCTGGGTAACTGGGGTCGGGGCGTTACAACCATGATATGTTACTTGGACCTTATTTATGTTGCATTGAGACCATTATAGCTCATGATATGTTGGTTTGAGCCCATTATAGCTCAAGATATGTTGGATTGAACCCATTATAGCTAAAGATATGACCGGTGAGCCACATTATAGCTCTCCAATGCATTGTGTACGCCGGAGATGGAAGTTGACCAAAAGGTTATTCTATGTCTAAGGGTGAATGTAAAATTGATATGTTAAATATGTCCCAATCAAAATAAATGATGTTTCTATGCATATGAGTTTTTATTATTATGGGTTTTATTGGTTTTTATGTTATCACTTGAATAACGATTTTTTTCTTTATATTCCTCACTGAGTTTTATACTCATCCCAAGTTTTTAAAATGTTTTTTCACAGGATATAAGGATGGGTAAGAGAAATAATAGATTCATAATGTTTGATATGGAGTGTTGTTAAAGAAATCATGTTTTAAGTTTAAATGTTTTACATTTTGAAATAAATGGATACTGTTTTAGTAGTATCCTCTTGTATGAATGTGGTATGTCATGTATGTAAGATATCCTAATTCTTTAAAGCTCTAAACCCAAAATGATACTCAATGTGTAATAATGTATGGTCTTGTCTAAAATTAAAGATTAAGTAACGTTTTATAGTTGGATCCTTATACCGAAGGACCGAATAGTTTAGTAGCTTTGGAAAGCAATATACATACATAATTTTAATATTACAACTTGAAAGGAAATAAAATATGTAAATTTCATTATAAACATCCAAAACTCCTAGATTAACCCTTAAAGTCATTCATAATATACTTATTAACATCCTAGGGAAAAATAAAACATAATAAAGTGGTGATATTAGATGCTAAATAAGTATAAGTAATACAATGTAATCATAAATATTAAGGCATAGTGAATAACTAAAAGTACACTTGCCATTAAAAGTAAACTTGTGCATAATATGGAAGAAATAATTACTGAATAAATAACTCCATAATAAAAAATATTCATGGATATTATTCTTATTGAATAATAACATGGATTTTCAACTACTAGTTTCATAATGAGGGAATTCATAATGAGGTATGTCATAACCATACTGTCAAAGCCTTGTGCGAAGACTATAAACGGGTAAAAACCCAAATTAGTTTGTCTCATAAGACCTACCGTTGCATAAAGGGACTATAACGAGCCCCACCCATAACATACTAGGTCAAATTAATTCCTCATATTAAAGGGGATAATCATAATCAAAATATATATTTATATTGAAACTAACATATGAAATTTAAATAACATTCCCCAATCAGTAAAGATAAACACTATCCATTCAGAGTAATATGGTGAATGGTATCAAAATAGCACATCCATAGTCAAATTAATTATAAATCATATAATATGGTAGATGATATCCTAAAATATTAATCCCAATTAATCATAATAATCAATAAGAGTGTTTAAATAGATGGAAATATTATTATAAAATCATCAAGTAACACTTGAGAGAAATACTCCTTTACTTTTCAAAGAAGAGTTCTTTTGGAAAAAACTTTGCATAAACCTAGAATTGAAATAATATAGTTTTTTCAGAATAAAATGAGTTTTTTTATAAAAATAATGGTGGATTAAAATAGATTATATATTATACTTTAAAATAGGTAAGAATTCGAGAAGTTCCCTTCAATCAGGCTTGTTTATTGAGAAGAATTTGGGAAAGATCCTTTCAAAACATGTAAATCCTCATCAAATAAAGAAGGATTATGATTGGTACACATATATATAACATTAAAAAGTAATTTAATAAGAGTATATAAGAATAATTAATAATTTTATTGGTGTATAGAGAGAAAAAAGAGTAACCCAAAACAAAATGGAGGTTCGGGTAGAGAAACCTTACCTTATGTCCGAATGTATTCTGCACTTGGCCTTAATGTCTAGGATGATAAAATTCAATATATTAATTATTTAAATAAAAACCATTTATATATTTATTTGATTTAGTATAGTTTTATTAAGTTCATTTATGGATTTTTATGAGTTATAAGGTACAAATTTATCGCTCAAGAGTATTTGTTTCCTTGGTTTTCATGATATGTATACTTGTATATGAGTATGGAAGTTCCTGTGGAAAGGATATAATTCTATAGAATTAAATTTATATGATACTAATGAAAATATTTAATATTAAATAGTTATATAATTAATTTGTTTATATGGTATGAGTGTGAGTTATTAGATAAAACATTAGTGATAATCGTTTAGATTATTACGACGATATTTTGATAATCACGAACCAGTTTGTCGTATGAATTAGTATTATTTATATATAACAATTATAGAACATTAAATGAGAAAAAATACATATTTTTAATCTGGTTAAACCATAAAAATTGTTTCATGACCTTTATTTAAGTAGAAATTGAAGAACAAAGGTTCTTCGTCCACGAAGGTTGTAAATCAGCACCTCCAGAATGATGATTTCATTTTTTTTAAGAGAGAGAGAGAGAGATAGTATTTTGAGAAATAATATTACATTAACATGATATAATTCTAGTATATGGATGATACTAGAGTTATCATGATCATTTGGATAGAGGAGGTGAGGAGAAGATACAAAAATAATGTAAATTGAAAATGAAATTAAAAGAAAAAGGAAGCGGGTTTACCTATTTAATTAACCTCCTTGAGAACCTCCATATGAAAAGGGGTTTTGGTATTTTTTACGAAAAAGAGATCATGAATGTGGGGATGTACAAGGTATTATTATTTGAGTATAAAATTTTCAAGATTCAATTAGTATAGGAGTGAAGAGAATAAGGGGTGAGGCTGGTTTTTATAGCGGAGGAGAGAGGCGATTTCTCATTATTTTATTATTTTACTCAAGAAAATAAATAGTATTTATTTTTGTGAATAAATACAATAATAAGTGCATGTGAGTTAAAAAAAATGTTTCTTACATCATCCATGACTCAAGTAATAGTGTATTTAGCTTCTAATGTACTTATACCGTAAATTATCGTATTTTACTATTCACAGAAAAAATCAGGTACTTTAGAAAAATCCCAAAAATTTACCATAACCATTTTTAAATGTTTAAAATTCAAAAATGGGCTCCATTTTATCAAAATAATTTTCTAAATATGTGAAACATAATTTTTAAATAAAATCATTATTTACTTGAAAAATACAAATTTTAAATTTAAAACTGATTTTATAACACTTTAAAAAATTTACTAAGGTATCATAAAATTATCCTAAAATAATAAGACAAAAAAATTTAGTTTAATATTCCTTTTTGTGAAAATTAATTTTATTTTAAATAATTTTATTAATTATAAAATTGTAATTAAATATTTATGACTTATAAAAATACTAACACTTAAATATTAATTTTTTAAATATTAAATTAATTTTTCTATGATATAATTATATCATACATTCACTTATGAGATGCCCAAATTTTATGGACAGTTTCATGGGAGTGGTTACTATTCATTATGCCGATTTACTATTTGTAAGATTCATATTACTATTCCTATGGTCAAGTTACTATTTCATCAGTATAGATTCCTTAAATTCTAGATATACCTCTTATTTATTTTATTCTTCATTTATAACTATTTTATTGTGTTCTCTATGTAATTTTATATGATTTATACTATATAAACATAAGAAGGTAAATTTAATTGATAGAATTTTAGGTCGTTACAATCCTTGTGAAAGGGATTCGTTAGAACTCAAAACAAGCGATGAAAAACTTTTTCATTATCTAGGAAAAAAACATTCATCATAGAATCACCTAAATGGATAATTCCCATATTTTTTAGGAAAGAACTATATCTAGTACACACCATCATATATTAGGAATAAATTAAAATCAACTAACTCTTTATTATCTTAGGATCAATATAAATCCATCATCTATTAGGGGTTACTTCTATCCAGATAATGTTTTCCTATTACCCAATGCATTGGAGGGAAAGAACATACCTACCCATCCTTGGTTTATAATAAAAACATACATAATTGGTTTATAGTTGAACCAAACACCTTTGGATTATAATTAAATCTCAAATAAACCGTCTATACATATTTCAATGTACCATATAATCTGAAAAAATTAGAATCTTTCACTTTTCAACATAACAATAACCTTTTTTCTTTCATATCATGATTTTTTTATGGAAAAGAAATGAGTTCCATGAAAATAATATTGAAAAAATTGTAATATAACAAGAGAATGAATAATGAATGTATAATTACAGTATATCTCTAGTGGATCATTACTAAAATCAAGGGTTGTAGTCGTTGATGAATAGAAATAATAATTAATAATATTGAAAACATTCTTAAAGAAAATAACCTTTCTAATTTTGAAATCAGTTTTTAAAACTAAACATTTAGATAATATTATGGTAAAAATTTATTTCAAAATAACCTTGGAAAAAATCAATGTAATATTTATATTAAAATAATTTTCATTGTGAAAAAATGTAGTTTATCCATATATGTTAAAATAAAACATTCCTTTCACACTTATGTAAAGAAAGTCAGGATGTTTCCTATGAAAAAGGATAAAATATTATTTTTTAAAAACATTGTGAAATAATAAAAAGATACTTGAAAATGAGCATAAAAATTAATTTAATTTGAATTAAAAAATTCTTAAAATTATTTTAGAAAACCTTGATATAGAAGATAAATATTCTAGATCTGAAAGAAGATGCATGATCAACATCACTAATAAATAAATTTCTTTATGTTTATTTAATAAAATAATAGAGGAAATTGAAATTAAAAATTGAAAATAATTCATAAATATATAAGAATAAAATCAATTTGGTTCAAGAAAAAAGGTAATATGATCCCTCAAAAAGGTACATGAAACATATAAAACCCTGAAATAGGATGATATTATATCATAAAAGCCCAAACCCTTTTGGAATCTTTTGATTCTTAATCCTATGAAAGAAATGATTTCAAATGAAACATTAAATACCATGAATATAAGTACATAGATGATATAATTTGTTAAGGGTAATTATATACACCTCATAAAATAAGTTAAGTGCATAACATAGACATATATCCTATATAAGGAAAATTTTACATGAATAACCCTTAAAAATATCATATCATTGAATTGTAAATTAATCTATGGTGAAATTATGTTTAAAAAATTTAAATCCGGAAACAAAAGTGGAAATATAAAATAAATCAAATATATTTTATTTCACACATAATCATGGAATAATATAATCAATAAATATGTGATACAACCCAATGAAAAGAAAATTGAGATCATATACCCCTTACCTTGAGTCCATATTTTTCAAGTGTATCATTTAATGACTATATAATAAACTTATTTTAATTATCTACTTATTTAATAAACATTTATAGGTTATTTTTCTTATAATTAAAGCATTCATTTCATTTATATCAACTACATATTTAATTATTATACCGATTAAGTCTATGTCAAGTGTTTTGTGGATGTTCGATTCACAGTTGCAAAATGACTTCAATATGTTGGCAGTGGTAAAGAATGTAATTGGTATATAATATATAGAGTAATAATAATTCCATAATTATCATTTTTTAAAATTAATTACAATTCTATGACCATCCAAGAAACGTGTACATGAAAAATTAATCACATCGCTTCATAGAGACAAAAATCTACACGTACACATGAATGATGTTATCATTTTCTAAAAGAAGGAAGGGTAAGAAAATATATGATATATCATTTTCCAGAATGATAATTATTTCATGAATATAATATATTATAATTAATTACATCATTATAACTAGACATAAGAGGTGGTTAAGGAAAATGAAGCACATCACTCCATGGAGGTGGTAGCCTAAACATACACATGGACGATGTTTTCATTCCCCATTTGATAGAAAATGTTATTACAAAGGGTTATACGAGTTTCATAATAACATTTAAATATAACAAATATATTAATTTTATTATATCATTGTAGTTTATGAATATTTTAATGTAATTCCCCGACCCCAGTTACCCAGATTCGGTGCATTATTTTAATACATTGGCATGATTACAAGGAATCAAGTCCCGAAAGACCAATCAGTTTAGCAGTCATGGAAAATAGATTACATACATGAATGTTACATTACACTTCATAATATAAAAAACAACATAAATAATCCTTCACAAACATCATTATTCCCTTGGCTTAACCCTGCATATCAATAACAATACACTTCTTAGAATCCTGGGAAAAATAAAACATAGAAAGGGGTGAGCTCAAACGCTCAATAAGGGTAAGAAATACAGTGGAAACTTTCATAAATAAGCATAAACATTTAAGGCAATGTATAAAACTAAAACAAAAGCCTTTTCAACATAAACTTGATCATAATATGGCATATATAAATCAAAATAATTCCATTTACTTACTCACATGGATATTCTACTAGTCGAATAATCACATACAATATCAATAGCCACTTTTATAATGATGGAATGCATAATGCCTGATTATCATAACCACATAGTCAAGGCCCTATTCCAAGACTAAAAATAAGATTTTTGTCAAGGCCTTGTTCCAAGACACTAGTTTGTCTCATGAGACCTACCGATGCATCGAGGAGCTATAGCAGGCTCCACCCGTCACTTACTAAGTCCAATGCATTCCTCATATGAAAAGGTTTAAACATAACATAAACATTCATATTAAAACTAGCATATAAAATGTCAATACTTTACTCATAAACTATTAATGGTATAAAAATAACACATCCATAGTCAAATATATCACAAAACCTTCAATACAATATGGAAGATTTGTATTATGATAAATCAACTTCAAAACAAGTTTAAAATCCATAGATGAAAATTATTTGTAAAAATCTTTGAGAGAAATACCCATTTTTCATGAAAACATTTAAAAGTCACACAATTTATAAAGGAAGACATTTAAATAAATTTTTGAATCAAAGTTTCCCATACCACTTTGAAACTTTTTAAAGGAATTAACATTTTAAAAACATTAATTTCCATATAAATAAATCCTTAGAAACCATTTTGAAGACAGAGACATTAATGAGAAAGATTTAGAAGAATAAATATTTAAAACATTTGAAATGATGTTTTAGTAAAAATTCCATTACAAGAATACCTTTGAAAACTCTTTCATGAAACATATATAGGGATAATAAATATGTTTCAGTAGATATTTACGTAAAAACAACCTCAGATAATAAAGAGATTGTGAAATTAACCCATACCAATTTGGTAACTTACGAACATACACCCCATGAAAGAGGTATCATAAAATGAATATGTAAATACACATAAATTAAAGTGTATTACACAAATAATACAATTATGGGTAGTACATACACCACACAAAAGGTAATAGTGGCAATATGGCATGAATCTCACGGGAATAAGGAGTGAGATGAAAACCCCTTACCTTACACTTTCCTTTAGTCGAGGGTACCTTTAACCTCCTGTATGAAGACCGTAGTATATTATTAAATTATAAAATAACCATATTAATATTTATGATATCATACATTATTCATTTATGACTTTTTACTACCCATTTAATAATAATTTCCATGTTAAATTAACATTTCGGGTAATAATCGCTTTCTTTATCGTACGTGTTTTAACTTGTTACTCTTGATTGTATCACTTAGATCACGATTTAAGTAATTATAGAATATAAAACATGATTTATATATATCATATATATTTAGAAAATAATTATGTATAATAGATATATATTGGAAATAGAAAACACCATTTATGGAGACGGTAGTCCGTACGTACGCATAAATGTTGTTTCTGTTTTCATAACGTATTGAACGGAACTAAGTGAATAAAATATTTATAAGTACATATATATATATATATATATCTCCAGTAGAATTATTATGTCATATATTACAAACATATTAGTAATATATATTTTTATAATCGTCGATGAATGGTGAATGTGGAAATGAATCTCATCACGTTGTGGAGACGGTAATCCGTACGTACGCACAAGTGACAATATAATTTCCTTAAAGGTGTGGAATTAGATGGTATATTAATTTTACAGAGACATTATTATGTTATTTTAATTATTTATATACATATTACTCATCATTATATCCATCCAAATAACTTAGTGTTGAATAACAAATTACATCACGACGTGAAGACGGTAAGCCATACGTACGCACGCATGGTGACACTATCATTCATAAGATGGATAGAATAATGAATATAGTTGTGAAATATTTATAATAACATCATAGTATATATAAGATACTGGATTTATTATTTTATAATGGAAATAAAAAATAAAGAAGAAGTGGAATAAGAAAGGAACTTGAAAGAGGGTGGTGAAAACATTACCTCTTCTTCGGGTTCTTCCTTTTGATTTGATCAAAAGGTCTCCTTAGGTTGGATTTATGATCAAACTAAGGCCTCAAGGTTTAAGTGTGGGAAGTTGAGAGAATATTTGGGTAGGGTTTGGCCGATCCAAAAGGCTTTGAAGGTGTGAATTATAGGGAAGGGGAAGTGCCCTTTTATAAGAGGGGTGATGGGCACCTTAGGAAAAGCTAGAAATATTATTTTATAATAAATTCATATTCGGTTTATAATGGCTCAAAAGTATATTATTTATAGGTTAAGGTGGGTATAGGTATAAAAACACTCAACCAATAGGTTTTATACAGGTTTGTGTCACTATATTAACTTTATCGTTTTGATTTAACTCTTAGTTAAATAGTTTGACATTTACCATGTTTCTTTGTATTTTTATATTATATAGTCAATAAACTTACTATAAAATTCCAAAAGACCCCCAAGTGGTCCATTAATAACACAACTATCATTATATAAGTAATTTGGATGAACCTTAGATTTTTAGGAATAGAATATCAATTAATAATATAATATTTGTTTTAAAAACTCCTTTATGTTAATTTTGAAACTATTTAATAATTTATTTTTTTAAAGTTTTAGAAAATTTATTTATTTGAACCAATTTAATTTAAGAAATAATAACATGTCATATTAACCAATAATTTTTTTTATTTCATAAAAACTTTCAAATTATATTTATTTTAACATTTATAATACTAATTATTTGACTCTTTTATTAATAATGAAAATACTGCATCATTATTGTGTCATAAATAAAATTAATTATTCAATGTATAAAAATTATAAATAAAATACCATTATGTATGAAATTGTTTTAGCTTTATAATGAATATTTATAGTCAAACATATAACATATATACCCCTATCTAAAAATTGTTTTGCTAAAAGATATATGCTTATGTCATTTTTTTATTTACTTTAACTTAATTAATATAAAGTGTCATTATCACTTATAAGTGGATCCATGGGGTCCCAAAATCTACCCAAATATTCCCATGGTCGGAAATGTATCAAAAAATAGGGTTAAGATATGTTTTAGGGTAATTTATTATTATTATATTATTATTTTTTTACCCTTATTTACCGGATTTACCCTTTAACCATGGTAAATAAAATATTTACCGAAGTAATTATTAAAAATATCTAAAAATAAAAGTTACCTATTTACACAATTTGGGCCTCCTGATTATAAATATGGAATCCATTTTTATAAATTCAAAACACAGAAGTGGCAGAAATTAATTTAAAATTAATTACCATTGTTAAAACAAAAAGCTTGTTTTTAAGGGATAATAACTATCAAAAGATTGTCACTTGCTTATGTCCAGTTTAAATGTGAAATTATGTCCAATGACTAAAATTTGATTAAATGATAAAAATATAATCTAATTATAATATAAAATCAATCAAATTCATAATTTATCAATATTAATTATTTTGATTAAAAAAGTTGTTTTTAATTAAAATTTAGTAATTTTCACTATTCATCAAAATATGAAAGTTATCCGAAAGGTACCAAAAATTCACCCTAAGATAATTTAGATATTTTGAATCCAAAAATAAAGTCCATTTTAAAAGATAAAATTTAAAAAATTTCAAAAAGTGGTTATTACTATTCATAACGGCTAGTTTGATTGGTTGTGGTGTGTGTTAGAACTCGAAGTTGCGTACAACACATGCTACTGAATTATTAAAAGAGAAGCATACCATGGAAGATTGGGGTGTTACATTCTCCACTCCTTCAATAAATTGCGTCCTCTCAATTTGAAATTATTTTTCAAAAATAAAAGGTTGAAAATAGAAAATACCTTTGGGAAAACCCACATCGGAAATTAGGTTAATAAAATTTAGTCTTAATAAGAGAAAAAGAGAAATAAAAGGGTCACCAACAAATTATGATCTATATTATGAGAACATTGGTGGAAATTAGAGACATAATTGGAGGAAAAACGTAAATATTTATAGGTAGCGATTGAGGTCATCAATCACAAACAAGTGTAAAATTGAGGTCCTTAAATTCATCAATCTATGATGATTTAAAATACCATCGGTTCAACAAAACATATGGTATTAGGATAACACATTTTTGATTTTAAGATCCCTTCACTAAAGTATAAGAATTAATTTCTTCATAGAATAAGTGAAGAAGAAAAATATATACTTGACATGTAGAGTCACATCCTTTAACTAATTTCTACCACAAACTAATCTTTCACTCTTAAAGATAATAGAGCTTAAAAATAATATTCTATTTATCCTATTCGTATAGGGTTAAAAAATAAATTTATAATTCATCTAACAATTTTTTTTAAAAAAGACTACATTATTCAATCTAGGACATCACGTGGGCCAGTGGTAGGTGATACACCATTGTCTCCCTTCGGTTGCGGGTTCAAGTCTCACGACCTTGCTAGACATGACGGGTTACTACTCACCCTCCGGGTTGTCCTTTTTATGGCAATCCAAAAATAATCTTAACAATAGTATCCAATTTCAAACTTAATCCATTCCAACCTTTAGAATTTTCAAAAATACTTATATCCAAACTCTCATTCCAAAATTTATAAGGAAGTTAAACATAATGAGGATCCTTTTTTTTCCAGGTAATAATATGTGAACGCCTTCATCATGTATTCTTTTACAACACCGCAACATCCTGAATTACCAAAATGAACCATCTCTTATTCCAAAAACACTACCTCATTATCAGGACCATATTAAGGATTACCTTTTCTTCAACCATTTATTTTCCAAAAAGTGTAACTTACTATTATGTCACTTTTCTTAGAACCATATAATCTCAAATCCTCAATAAAATAGTACTGCAATACAATCTTCATTTATCTCCATAATTCATGTAACCAATATACTGTTGATACAACACTCAAATGAAATAAAAACATAAAAACACTAGTCATTACTCTTCATCTGAGGTAGTATCATAACTTGATTATAATCCAATAACATCATTTGCGGTATACTCTTATGATTTGGACATTGGTTCGCATAGTGTCCCAACTCCTTGCAGATGAATCATTGTACAATTGAAACCTTTTTCTTACCCATGTAGTCATGTAATTGGTGTCCTTTTTTTCCACACTTATAACAAACTCCCATTACCTTCAGGAAAGTTCCAGGGTGTTTCTTCCCACAATTATCACATATAGGAAAATTCTTTTTTTCCCTCTTCCCTTTATCCATCTTTCTCTCTTCCATCCTTTTCTTCTCTTGCTTCCCTTCAAAGCCATAGGACTCAAAGAATTCTTTACTTATCTTATTAACACATGATGTTATTTCTTCATATGTTGAGAATACATGAGAGACTATTTCCCTTATTAATGTTGTCTTAATACCGTGAAATATATGATCCTTCTTACTCTTTGGATCATACATATTACTGGAGTTCACATTTCTTCTACTGGGTGCCATTTCTATACAATGGCATACACTAGGTCAGTTTATGAATTGCAATGAATAATTCCAAACTTGCAAAATACCTAACATAAATTGAACAGTTTATGGATATAATCTATAAAAATATTTTCATTGAGGAGGTATATATTAGTAGATCCTTCATAATGATTTGTAAAGAAAATGAGAATTATCCTAAGCAGATCCCCTGGGAGTGTTGTAACCAAGAGTGCAACAAGTCCCGTTGTCGTGTACCAGTTCCCGTTTGAGTCTAGCTCAAAGCGGTGTTTTCAGGTTTTACCCCTAGGTACATCTATTCCAGAGCCACCTCTACCTGCCTGTATCCAGATAGAGATGTATTTTCTTAGAAAACTCACAAAATCTCTACATTACCAAAATTATAGGAAGTTATTCTATTCTAATCCTCAAAGTCTATCTTAGGGTAATGTGCTCTAATAAGAGTTTATCTAAATATAGTTTCCAAGGTTATTTATAAACTTCCTCTGATACCAACTGTAACGCCCCGACCCCAGTTACCCAGAGCCGGTGCATTATTTTAATACATTGGCATGATTACAAGGAATCAAGTCCCGAAAGACCGATCAGTTTAGCAGTCATGGAAAATAGATTACATACATGAATGTTACATTACACTTCATAACATACAAAAAAACATAAATAATCCTTCACTAATGTTATTATTACCTTATATTAACCCTGCATATCAATCACAATACACTTCTTGGAATCCTGGGAAAAATAAAACATAGAAAGGGGTGAGCTCAAACGCTCAGTAAGGGTAAGAAATACAGTGAAAACTTTCATAAATAATCATAAACATTTAAGGTAATGTATAAAAATAAAACAAAATCCTTTTCAACATAAAATTCATCATAATATGGAATATATAAATCAAAATAATGCCATTTACTTACTCACATTGATATTCTACTAGTCGAACAATCAAATGCAATATCAATAGCCACTTTCATAATGATGGAATTCATAATGCCAGACTATCATAACTACATAGTCAAGGCCTTATGCCAAGACTACAAATACGATTTTTGTCAAGGCCTTGTGCCAAGACACTAGTTTGTCTCATGAGACCTACTGATGCATCGAGGAGCTATAGTGGGCTCCACCCGTCACTTACTAAGTTCAATGCATTCCTCATATGAAAAGGTTTAAACATAACATAAACATTCGTATTAAAAATAGAATACAAAATGTCAATAATTTACCCATAAACTATGAATGGTATAAAAATAACACATCCACAGTCAAACATATCACAAAACCTTCAATACAATATGGAAGATTTGTATCATGATAAATAAAATTCAAAACAAGATTAAAATCCATAGATGAAAATGATTTATAAAACTCTTTGAGAGAAATACCCCTTTTTCATGAAAACATTTAAAAGTAAAACAATTTATAAAGGAAGACATTTAAAGACATTTTTGAATCAATGTGTCCCATACCAGTTTAAAACTTTTTAAAGGAATTAACATTTAAAAACATTAATGTCCATATAAATAAATCCTTAAAAACATTTTGAAGACATGGACATTAATGAGAAAGATTTAGAAGAATAAATATTTAAAACATTTAAAATGATGTTTTAGTAAAAAGTCCCTTAAAATAATCCCTTTTAAAACTCTTTTATGAAACATGTAAATGTATAATAAATATGTTCTAGTAGATACTTACATAAAAACAACCTCGGATAATAAAGAGATTGTGAAATTAACCATTACCAATTTGGTAACTTACAAAAAATACACCCCATGAAAGAGGTATCATACAATGAATATGTAAATACACATAAATTAAATTTTATTACAAAAATAATAAAATTTTGGGCAGTACATACACCACACAAAAGGTAATAATGGCAATATGGCATGAATCTCACGGGAATAAGGAGTGAGATGAAAACCCATTACCTTGCACTTTCCTTTAGTCGAGGGTACGTTTAACCTCCTGTATGAAGAACATAGTATGTTATTAAATTATACCAGAACCATATTAATATTTATGATATCATACATTATTCATTTATGACTTTTTACTACCCATTTAATAATAATTTCCATGTAAAATTAACATTTCGGGTAATAATTGCTTTCTTTATTGTACATGTTTTAACTTGTTACTCTTGATTGTATCACTTAGATCATGATTTAAATACTTCCAGACTATAAAAAATTATTTATATATCATATATATTTATAATATAATTATGTATAATAGATATATATGTGAAATGGAAAACACCGTTTATGGAGACGGTAGTCCGTACGTACGCATAAACGCTGTTTCTCTTTTCATAACGTATTGAACAGAACTAAGTGAATAAAATATTTGTAAGTACATATATATATATATATATCTCTAGTTGAATTATTATGTCATATATTACAAACATATTATTAATATATATTTTTATAATCGTCGATGAATGGTGAATGTGGAAATGAATCTCATCGCGTCATGGAGACGATAATCCGTACGTACGCACGAGGGACAATATAATTTATTTAAAGGTGTGGAATTGGATGGAATATTAATTTTACAAATACATTATTATGTTATTTTCATTATTTATATACATATTACTCATCATTATATCCATCCAAATAACATAGTGTTTAATAACAAATTACACCACGACGTGGAGATGGTAAGTCATGCGTACGCACGCATGATGACATTATCTTTCATAAGATGGATAGAATAATGAATATAGTTGTGCAATATTTATAATAAAACCACATTATATATAATATACTGGAGTTATTATTTTAGAATGGAAATAATAAATAAAGAAGAAGTGGAAGAAGAAAGGAACTTGAAAGAGGGTGGTGAAAACATTACCTCTTCTTCAGGTTCTTCCTTTTGATTTGATCAAAAGGGCTCCTTAGGTTGGCTTTATGATCAAACTAAGGCCTATAGGTTGAATTGAGGTAATTTGATAGAATATTTTGGCAGGGTTTTTCTGAGCCAAAAGGCTTTGAGGGTGTGAATTAGAGGGAAGGGGAAGTTTCCTTTTATAAGAGGGGTGAGGGGCACCTTAGGAAAAGCTAGAAATATTATTTTATAATAAATTCAAATTCAGTTTTTAATGTTTCCAAAGTGGATTATTTAATTGTTAAGGTGGGGATAGGTATAAAACCACTCAAAAAATAGGTTTTAGACAGGTTTGGGTTACTATATTAACTTTCTTTTTGATTTAACTGTTAGTTAAATAGTTTGACATTTACCATGTCTCTTTGTTTTTTTATATTATATAGCCAATAAACTCACTATAAACTTCCAAGACACCACCAAGTAGTCCATTAATAATACACCTATCAATATATAAGTCATTTGGCTGAACATTAGATTTTTAGGAATATAATATCAATTAACAATATAATATTTGTTTTAAAAACTCATTTATGTCAATTTTGACACTATTTAATAATTTATTTTGATTAAAGTCTTAACAAATTTATTAATTCGAAAAAAATTCATTTAAGAAATATTAACATTTCATATTAACCAATAAATTTTTTTATGTCATCAAAACTTTCAAATTATATTTATTTTAACATTTATAATACTAATTATTTGATTCATTCATTAATAAGGAAAATATTGCATCATTATTGTGTTATAAATAAATTTAATTATTCAATTTCTAAAAATTATTAATAAAATAAAATTATGTAGAAAATAATTTTTGATTTATAATGAATATTTATAGTCAAAATATTATCTATATAACCCTATGTAAAAATTGTTTTTCTAAACGATATATGCTTATGTAATTTTTGTATTTACTTTTACTTAATTAATATAAAGTGTCATTATCACTTACAAGTGGATCCATGGGATCCCAAAATCAACCCAAAGATTCCCATGGTCAAAAATGTGTCAACCAATAGGGTTAAGACACATTTTAGGGTAATTTATTATTATTATAATATTATTTTTTACCCTTATTTACCGGATTTACCCTTTAAACATGGTAAATAAAATATTTACTGAAGTAATTATTCAAAATGTCTAAAAATAAAAGTTAACTATTTACACAATTTGGACCCCCTGATTCTAAATATGGAATCCATTTTTCCAAATTCAAAACATAGAAGTGGCATAAATTAATTTAAAATTAATTCCCGTTGTTAAAACAAAAAGCGTGTTTTTAAGAGATAATAACTATCAAAAGATTGACACTTGATTATGTCCAGTTTAAATGTGAAATTATGTCCAATGACCAATATTGGATTAAATGGTAAAAATATAATATAATTATACTCTAAAATCACTCAAATTCATAATTTATCACCATTAATTATTTCGATTAAAAAAGTTGTTTTTAATTAAAATTTAGTAATTTTCACTATTCATCAAAATATGAAAGTTATCCAAAAGGTACCAAAAATTCACCCTAATCTAATTTCGATATTCAAAATCCAAAAATGAATTTCATTTTGAAAGTTAAAATGTATAAAATTTCAAAAAGTGGGTATTACTATTCATAACGGCTAGTTTGATTTGTTGTGGTGTGTGTTAGAACTCGAAGTTGCGTACAACACACGCTACTACATTATTCAAAGAGATGCATACCATGGAATATTGGGGTGTTATATTTAATCTGGTGTAAGAAGAAGTTAATTTAAAACACATAATTAAGAGTTATACCTCTTTTTCAGAAAAACACATTTGGCTTACACATTTATCCACCGAGTTTCTTATTTTGATGATAATAGTTGCCCTAGATCATTGAGAAGAACTTTTTACAGAAATATGGGTAGGAATTGGAAAAAATATGGTGCTAAAAAGGTTTGAGGAATAGATAGGAGGATGTTTCCTTTTATAATTTAGGGGAGGGGCATTTATGGAATTTCCTAAAGAATTAATTTATTATAAATTAATTTTCATGGAAAAGTGGATTTTTTTGATATATTTATAATATAGGATGATTATAAGTCTAAATTCTCTCATAAAATAAATGTTGGAAAAGTTTAGGTGATTCTTTCTCCCTCAACAATTAGTTTTAATCCCAGTTAACCCTTTTGACAATTACCATGGCATTAGAATGCTTTAATCATTATGGGTCAAGAGAGTTAATATAAAAGTACAAGTGACCAATAATTAGATCATTATTTATATACTCAAATATATACCATGAAATTTTTATAATGATAAGTTTTTTATGAATTTTAAGTCATTAAATAAAAATTATTTAACATAATATACCATTATATTCATTATTCGGGATTATTCACATAGTTTGACATTAATGACATCATGATAATAATTGTATTATAATATAAACATTTTATAAATAAATCATA
Organism: Viscum album; assembly: GCA_963277665.1. Taxonomy (NCBI): domain Eukaryota; kingdom Viridiplantae; phylum Streptophyta; class Magnoliopsida; order Santalales; family Viscaceae; genus Viscum; species Viscum album. The sequence goes on along the minus strand of OY728133.1, from coordinate 478,163,041 downwards.
TATAATATTTATCTATAAATTTCTTGGGACACTATAACTTATCCATTAAATTTTACATTTAGCGTTCTTAAATTCATTTACATTTTTTCCACTACTTGTACAAGCATTGTGTCCACATTGTGTAAGAATTTAAGGTAATTATTTCATCAATAAAAATTTGAAATAAATTACAATGACAAATAAATTAATTTATATTTTAAATAATAATATATAAATAAACATAAACTCTTTTTATCCCTATGAAACAATATTAAATATATTAAAATAAAACGGTTGACATTTTGTTTTTATTCTTTATTAAAAATAATATTAAGGTCATTGTCAAAAAAATGTGGTAATAAATTTACACATTTTCAAACCATGGATTATTATTGATGAAAAAAGCTATCCAATAAAGTGAATAAATTTGTTAGGGAGGTTTTTAGGTCTTATAATGTTATTTTTAACCTTAATTACCCAATTTACCCTTATCAATGTGACAAATATTTACCACGTTAATGATTCATAATGAAAAAAAATAAAGTGGCACTATTTACCATAATTTAACATATTGATTCAAAATATGGAATCATTTTTTCAATATTTAATTCCTAGATTTTTCCAAAATCAATTTTATTATAAATACATAGAACACAACAACAATTTGTTTTTTATAAAAATGTGTTTTAAAGTCCAAAAAATAAACTTATACTAAAATAAAATAAAATGATAATTCAAATGAAATTAATTATAAGTTGTTTAATTTGGGTATGATTATATTAATTTAAGATAAAATTCATATCATAATGATACATTTTAATGAAAATAAATGATAGTTTTACGAAATGTTGTATTTTTTATAATTTTCTGAAAAATCAATCTTTTCAGAAGAATCATAATATTTAACACTAAGAAAATTTTTACATTCTAATTTAAAAAATTATATCCTTTTTATAAATTAAATAATATAAAATTAGTATAATTCATTAATAATATTATCTAAAAAAACAAATAAATTTTTTTTTCATGAAAACGTATTTTTATAGAAAAAATAACTTCATTGAAAATTGAGCACTTATTTTTCTTGGATTAATAAAAAATTTTGGATTACATAAAACCTTTAATCATATTTTTCATAATTTTTGTTATAATTATTCACACATTCTATTTTAATGGCTATTTATAATAAATAAAATTTAAATAATAAAATTTTATAGTATATCGTAATTCTATTGATGGTCTGTGTTGCCTATTAAGAAATTTATAGATCATGGCATTCATTTAAAATCATAGGGTATTAGAGGAGGTTTGACCATGTGATGAAACTATGGATAGAAAGTAAATTTTAGTAAAATGTTTGTAAAGTCACCTACTAAATGTTATGGATGTAGAAACATGAGATATCTTCAGTTATTTTGTTATAAGACACAATGACTAAATTCTTAGAGAACAAGTTAGGTTACAAAAAGGGGTCCTCAGTAGCATACCCATGCACCAAAAATATCAGTGAATTAGGTGACTCATGCACTATTGTGGCAATATCATTCCCTAGATACATGGTAGTTTTATATGATGGATGAGGTTTTAGATGCAAGTCAGTAGGGGCCCTCTATAATTAGAGGTTCCATTTATACTGCCTCTATTCAATCTACTATTTTGATTAATAAAGGAGCTTATCATTTAATCATATCTTCTCAAGTTGTTACTTGCCTAGACTTATCAATTATGTTGTCTTCTAACATGATCTCTCTTGACATGCCTTTGGGAAAGAGATTAGAGCATCTCCAATGATGTCCTGAATATACCATATTAGTTTCTTACTATAGACATATGTGGGACATAACGATCATATATATGATTAGTTTTGATGTGATATACATAATGGACTATTTGATTATTTATTGAGCTCATATCTTCTTCTACCAAGTAAATTTATCTATTACAACACCTAGAGGATATATTATTTATGGATGGATGGGACCAGACTTAAGTTGGATTAGAGTTATCACAATGCATGTGTCTAGATTATCTCTCATGATAGAATTGATAGTATCCCCCCTTTAACATTCCTTTAGTGGTAAATCGTTACCATCATTTCTCCTAGATAAATTATATGTAATTCCTCTAAATCATGGAAATAAGTTTCATATTTATCTTCTATATGGTGTGCAACTAATATTGATTCCACCTTATCGTATGACATCAGATAAGTTGAGAGACATGAAGGAATAATTAGAGGGTTTAGAGTTTAAGGTATTTATCAGAATGATCAAATATCATTGGGGTTCTCCTAATAATTTTTCCAAGATTATAGAAGGTAGTCTATAGATATTTGTAGACTAAGTGAATTTGAATTAGGTAACTAGGAAGAATATGTACCCATTACCTAGGATAGGTGATCTATTTGATCAGTTATGGGGATCCTAATGGTTTTGAAAGATTGATCTACATTCTAAATAACATCATCTATTAGTCATAAAGGAATATATTCCCAATATATAATTTAATATTATATATGTATTGAAAGATTATCTTATTATGTTGTTTAAATTGATAAAATCTCATGTCATTCACATGGATATCATGAACAAGATATTCCATCCATATCATTAATTTTTCATTATTATAGACATGGAAAATATCCTGATTTATTCAATGAAAACAGATATTCATGATATACGCATTGAAATTATGTTGAGTATACTTTGAAGACATCTACATTATACCAAAATGTCTCAATTTTATTTTTGGATTTAGAAGGATTGATTCCATGGGAATGTTATTTCTGTAGAAGGGATTTCAAAGGACCTAGGGAAGGTAAAGTCCATGATGTCTTGAGAACATCCTAGGAATGTGTTCAGTATTAGTACTTTCCATGGGATTTTAGGGTACTATGTATTCTTGAACCTTGAATTCTCCCATTTGAAAAAAATGGTGATAGAGTTGAAAAATAAGTTTCTGAAGTTTGAGTGATATGATTAGTGAGAGGAGGTTTTCCTAGAGATGAAGTAGAGGTTGATGATATCCCTAGTGTTGATACTATGAGAGTTTTGTATTTGATACATATAAATTTTGTGATTCATAAGGTATTGGGTTAGGAGCTATGTTGATGTAGAAATATCAGGTAGTTTCTTATGGTTCATGTCATCCCTAAACCCATGAGAGTAACTACTGGATGAATGAATTAGAGTTTGTAGCTATGAACTATTCTCTAATGTCTTGGTGAAATTATCCCCTCAGTGAGATGTTCAATGCTAGAATACTGGGCCATACCAATGGTCCCAAACCATTGGTATAACCTATACTAATGTTTCTTTAAACCATTGACTATAGTGTTTTTGGGAAAGGCCTATACTAATGGTTCTCATTGAACTATTGGTATAGGGTGATCTGAATTTCACTTCAACCAATGCTTCATAGTGAACCATTGGTATAAAGGCTTCCCAATAGTCTTGAATGATTGGTATAGACCTATAACAATGGTTCAAACCATTGGTATACATCTTCCCCAATGGTTCTAAACTATCAAGATACCTCTATAACAACAATTCACTATGAACCATTTGATTAAGGCTATACCAACAGTTATAAAACCATTGGTATAGACTGCCCAAATTTCACAGTCAATAGTATCCCCACCCTACCCATAGAACCTTCAATTGATAACACAAAAACAATGATTTATAACCAGAAACCTAAAATTAAATGAAAATAGAACATCCTAAAATAGAACCTCCAAATAATGAAAAATAAACCTACAAAAAATGAAAACAAAACCTGCAATGCAACCAACATAGCATCTGGAAAGATCCAAAACACAATATATCAATTGATGAATTTAACCATTGATCAAAATCTTACTAAACATAATATATATTCATTCATAACAAATCAAAAAACATAAAATGTGATAAATATCAGTAAAAAATATAAAGTATAAATATTTTTCTCATCACCATCACTATCTTCACTATCATCCTCGGCCTCATCCTCATCCTCGGCCTCATCCTCATCCCCTAACTTATCCTCATCCCCAGTCTCATCCTCATCCTCATCCTCATCCTCATCCTCATCCTCATCCTCTCCCTCTTTCTCACCACCATACTTACCACCAGCATCTCTAGAAATGTCATTGTCTTGACCACTATTTTGAATACTTCTCAATTCACTATATAACATATGCATCATCGATATATTTTCATCAAAATCCATAGAATTATTTGGTGTAAATGATGGAAATATTCCACCAGTTTCATAAATTTAGCGTTTTCCCTTTGATTCAATTCTTGCACCAGTATGGACCTTTTTTGGCATTTTATTTCTTATTCTAATCTTGTGTTGCTTGTGCATTAGATTTTTCCATCTTGGTGATACAAGAAATGGAACCTGAATTGAGCCAATACCTCATTGGGAAAATATTCTTCCCTGGTTGATAACATACTCTTCTATGGCGCACATCTCCCAAAAATGTGATGTAAGTGATCGCTTGACCCAAACTTATCAGCTTCCTAGAAATAAAGTGTCCATAAAGTGCACTATTTCAAATATAAATAGGCTGTTAAGTTATAAAATATACTTTTTAATTTGAAATCAACAAACTAAAACTTACAATATACTTTTGTGTTGGTTCATTTATCGTGCTTCCATCTTCTTCATTATTCTCGACTAAAACCATTTTTCTCTAGGCAAATATCCTTCAATATTAGAAACCTCCTTATGTAATGACATTGAGTGTTGATAAAAATAATTGAAAATAGGTTACTAATAATGAATTTAATAACTAAAATAAAATGGATATTAATTCTAAATGATGCTAAAAATAAAAAAATATGGTAGATGAATTATAACTGAGTATCAATGAATGGATTATCAATAGATATACCATATATATAAGTGAACAAGTTAGTACAATAATCAATAATAAGGTGGATATGTGATAAATATAATTAATGATAAATTGAACATGTATTACTATAACATAAATGTATATTCATGAATGGGTTATCAATACTCTAATCATGACTATAACATAAAGGAATTATAATAAGTGTATTATTGAAAAAAGGAAAACATAAAAACATGCATGTTTACATGAGAAAATATAAGATTAAATAAAATGACATAATGATATGAAATAATAAAAAAATAACACATCAAACACAATATATAACAAAAATTTAACATTACAACAATATTAATCAACTTCCATGAAAAAATAAAGAAAATTAAGAAAAATAAAAAAATAAAAATATGTATTTATAATTAATTATAGTTTTAAATAGCATGAAATTTTATTTTATTTTTTATTTTTTATTCATTAAAAATTTATATAAGTATAAAAAATTGTTAATTAAGGATAAACTACATCTAAGTATGGTTTAATGAAAGTTAAGGCTAAAAAGAAAGTTATGTAACGGTAAAACAAAGCTAAGTAACAATAAAATAAAGTTTAATAAGGGTAATCTAAAGAAAATTAAGGTTAAAATGAAGTTATGTAAGGATGGAATAAAGTTAGTTAATAGATAAATAAAGTTAAGGGTAAAAAAATTTAAGTATAGGTGAAACAATGTTATACAAAGGAAAAATAAAGTCAAGCAAGGGAATAATAGAGTTAAGTAAGGGTAAAAAAAGATGAGTAAAGGTAAAATAAAGTTAATTATATGTAAAATAAAATAATATAAGGGTAAACTAAAGCTAAGTAAGGGTAAAATAAAGTTAATTCAGGGTAAAAAAACTTATTTAGGAGTAAAACAAAAGTAGGTAAGGGTAAACTAAAGAGAATTAATGGTAAACAAAGGTATGTAAGGGTAAAATGAAGGTAAGTAATGGGTAAAACAAATTAAAGTAAGGGGTATGCTAGGTAGAATATTTATTTACTTTATAGCACCATTCAATGATTATTAGTGTGTGGGATGAGTGTTCTTATACCATGGGTATTGTGAATATAGGATTATTACCATGGGAAGTGATTTATTTATATGTTGGAATTATATCCACTAAATATATAGTGTTTTAAGTATATATTTTTTAGATTGATCATATTTTCATGTGTGTAATTTGGTGATTTAAAATAAAATATGACCAATTCTATGTTACAACAGGTCTAAAACACATAGATCATGGTTTTAATGTCATGATATAACATGATGAGATTGGAATCAGTTAAGATGGATACAAATTTTAGTTATAAATCTTCAGTTGATTAATATTTTAATTTTTATTAATTATAATGTTTCTCATAAACCAAATGGTTATTACAAAAGGAATGTGACCGATTTACCATATCACTCTTTAAGGTATTCTCACTTTTTATTACTAAGACTCTTTCTCTTCTATAATTTTATCTTTGTACATTAATATTTATATAACATGTTATTATATTTTCATGACTTCTATTTCATACCCTAGGGTATTAATGATTCTATCCATAAACATTTTAAATGGAAGTGTCCTCTATATTTCAACCTATTAAAAGAATAAGATTTTAATAAAATGTTCAGTGGTTGTATAAGTTCATGACATGCTCACAAACATAAAAATAATTATCCTAAAATTACATTCCACACTAAATACTATCAATAATAAACTAAACAATACATGATCATTTATCTAGACCAATCAGTAATGGAATAAAAAATGGAGGAAACCAAATATTTTGAAATTCATAAATAAAATTTATAAATGAGTGTCATACCTACTTCCTCTTAAAGTCCAATGTCATATTCTACCTGAAAGTGTTAAGGTATTTTGTAGCATCCTTATTTTTTTATTTCTTCCAGGTGATTTCTAAAAAATAATTTTGAATAATATAAAAGAATATATTAATGAAAATCTTGGTAATTTTCATTTAGAAACCTCTAATTTGATTATTACCTTGAACTCAGAACTTGTTAAATGAGTAATCATTTCTTGATAATATTATACTAGATAGTAATTCATGATAGGTGTGGCCTATAAAATCATGAAAACTCCAACATTATAACCACTATACAATTTATGCTTATATACTCTCTATATCTCAACTAATTCCTTGAGTTGTTCTGGCCTCATAGCCTCACCATCGAGAAAATTTAAATGAAGCTGGAACCAAAATATTAATTAAACTAAATACAATAATAATATAACATTAAATACAACAAAAAATTTTACCCATATTTTTACCCCTAGTGTTATCCATTTCTTAATTTTTCAAGTTTCTATAGGATGGTAGACTGATGGGAATGATGTCATAGTATTTGGAAAGTGTCACAAAAAACTCTTACATTCACACCCTGTTTTTCCAGTCATTTGGTTGTCTTCATTGTACACCATAGTGAGATGTGTGTAGTGGTTCCACACCAAATTCATACATGTAAGACCATGATTATTACTAGAAGATATAGCTATTAAAGAATAAGAAAAAATATTATATCAATACATATTATAATGAAAATAAATTATGGTAAAAAATTTACAAGGGTTCTATAAATATACACATGGAAGGCTGATGAGTGGGTGTCGCTTGATCTGCATGCACTGAAGGAAAATAAAAATGTATATATGGAGTGGGTCCCAGTGTACGATCCATAGGATCAAAATGTATTGGATAAGGATACTAAGAAACATAAATGTAGAATCTCTAGGAGAAGGAATTAAACGAAAAATAAGATGTCATAGATGGATATGAAAATGCATAATATGGATGATGAGTAGGAATCATCATCGGATAAAAGAAATATATGTGATAAGGCTCAGATACAAATGGTGGTGAAAACATGGGTGGCCTAAATATACAGGATTCCTATAATGACACTATCGGATCATAAGGTGTAGTATGTGGTATGTCAGGTGGAGGGATGTGGTGTGATCAGGTATACTGACTGGATCACCTAACTGTAGTACCGCCCCCTCATATTTATAGCCTAAGCACTAGAACCACTAGGCTGGTTGGTTAATAACTGATGCCTTGGTGGAGGATCATGGTCAAAAGTTAAAAAAAATTAATCACATGTCATTATATTTTATTGATATATATATATATATTTAAAATAAAATACTCACAACTGCCACTAAAAGAGGGATTCCCATCTCACTCATTCGAAAATAGTTATCTTCAATCCTTTTTCTTCATATCTCCTCAATGTTTTTAATTTCCTACATTTAAAATAAAATATATAATTAATTAGAAATCTATAACTAATGTGTAACCCAAAAAATAAATAATATGAGGCATGACTTAATTAAAGAACACAACTATCAAAACAAATACATGATATGTTGTGATATAATTTTTTTTATATCTAGTGGGAAAAATATAAAAACATAATACATGTCCTATAAAAAAACAAGACATTCAAAATATCATGGTTATCATGGGTATGATATAGTTTTATTTTAATTTTAATTTGATCCAATTCAATTTTGGTTAGGTAATTTGGTTCATTAAGGTCAATTGATTAGGTCATTTTTACATTTTTATTTTTCTTAGTTCATTTGGTTCATTTTTTTCAATTTATTAGGTCATTTATCCATTTTTATTTATCTTTGTTTATTTGGTTCATATTTTTGGTTAGATCATTTTTTTTATTTTTTTGGTTATGTCATCATTTTCAGTGTTTTTTATTTTAATATCAATTAGTTTAATATGTATAATTTAATTCATCTTGTTTTTTTATAATTTAATTTTTTCAGTTTGGTTTGGTTTGGTAGGTTTGAATAGAGTTCAATTCAATATTAAAAAATGAAACTCAAATAAAACTGTAACCAGTAAATATTGAAAATGAACATGAAGTAAAGTTTGATATAAAATATTTTTAATTAATATTAAATCAATTTGTTTAGAACCAACATTAACATCCCAAGTAAAGCTAAACCAGAAGAATTGATAATAGAGATGGATGATTCTATATATTTCTCACCAAAAATTTAGGTTCACAATCAAATATGACAATTAAAGTATTGGAGTCATCATAATTAATAAATGGATTGGGACCAATGGGAGAAGGGATGGTGTCAATTCCATCATCACCATCATCAAAAATATTTCTTTGGATTTTTTTTAATAATGACACTAAATTCAGGTCGAATATGATCTTTGACATAAAAATCTTTTTCTCCATTGATTCCAATACATACGTTTCATCGATAGCAAGAGTTAGAGTCATGTCAATAACTTGAAATCCAAAATCATCAATAAATGTTACATGCCTCTCCATCAAATCAAACCACAAGAATTTCATCATAGTGACTCGACCATGAGACTAATAGTTCAATATAATTATTTTCTCAATGAATCCCTAATAAGATAAATTTTCAAATTGAGATCTATTATTTGATGTACTGTCATAACAATATTTTTTGGTAGTTACCATAACACCATCATGTTGTGTTCTTATTCTCTTTACCCGTTCAATGATAATAAATATGTACCCATTGATCAGAATTAATTTTTTTTCATGAACCACTAAATTAGGACAAAAATCCAAAGCTCTCATTTCCTCAAATAGAGAGTCAAAAGGGAAAATCAAGACCTCAAATATAAATGAATATTAAATATAATTAAATATTTATTTTATTAAATTATTAGAATAATATTTCTACCTATTCTTCAAGCATGCATAAAATTATTTTCTATGAAAAGTCTCTCTCCTAATCAAAGATAAAGAACATTGATTTTATATTTATCATTTTCTTATATTCCCTACTGGAAAAAGTTTAAATAGTTTAACTAATTTTTAAAATTATATGAGATGAAAAGATATATACATGTTCAATTTAATTACTTTATGTATTCATTGAACAAATCACAGTTAAAAAAAACCGTGTTATGTGCCATCTCCCGCTTATCAAGTCCTAATGTGGTCAATGCATATGATCTTGGAATTCCCCCTATTTGGGGAAGTGATGGAAACTAAGTTAAATTTACTAATACTATTCTTCTTCATTTCTCATTGGTCTTTTCTGTCTTATAGTCTGATCAGAAAAATACATTGAATAGAAATCCATACATTCTTGAACCAAGTAACCTTTCATGATTGATCCTTCGAGGTTATTTCTTTTCATCAAATATCACTTAAATGTGAACATGTTTATTTCTGTTGGATAAATCCAATGAAAATAAAAAGGTTCTATTACAAGTATTTTGGTAGGAATATGGATAGTTATATGTATCATGAATGTGAAAAATAATATAGGAAATATTTTCTATAACTCACACAAAATTAATGGTGCCTCTATAATTTTTTTCAAGAAAGACTCCAAAAACTTGTAAGCACAATTATCTATAAGAAAATGGAAAAACAAAATAACCAACACCCTTAAATTATTGGAAATAAGATGATATATTTATATTGGAATCAATTAATATCGAAGGATGTGATAATCGCGAGTCTTTAAAGATTTCAGCTTTAATTGTCTTCTGTTGACCTATTTTGATATGTTTTTTGAATAACGATCAGGAAATTTAATAGTCTCTAGTACTTATGAAATTTATTTTTTCCCCATAGGTTTCATCAAATGATAAGCACACATAACTTTAAATTTATTTTCAATGATACACACAGCGTGAAATTCTGGTCATATGCCCTAATCTGTGAAGTCATGGGAAGACCATAAATCACATTTTGTCTTTCCCTTGACATTTTGAAGAATTGAAAGAAACATTTAAAATATATTATTTTTAATTTAAACTATTTCAAAGAAATAATGTATCAAATTGGTTGAATAATAAGCAAAATCAAAGAAGATACTTTTCTTCTTTCAATTGTAATAGGTTTCAGTGGAAATTTTATTCATATTTGTAAATTTTATCTGACTCCTCACAATTGAAAAACTAGAATCTTGTAATTCATTAAGCACATCAGTTCCATACATATTATGAGGTAGACTATCTGACTCCATGGTATTGTAAAATCATCAACAATTATTCCTATATGGATGGTCCATTGGAAATAATTGTCGATGCCCCATAAAACTAAAACTAGGATGATATTTTAGTCTTATAGGTCATATATTCTTCATATAGGTAGGACATGATATTTTTCCCTTCATGATCTATCCAAACATCATTACATAATTATAAAATCATTGATAATCCATATAATCACATCATACATCTGAAACATGTCTTTTCAATATGCATCATATGTGCGCACACCCACATTCCAAAGAAGTTTCAACTCTTTTATTAATGGTTGAATGTGTACGTATATATTAATTATAGGATTATAAGGTTAAGATATGAGTATAATCATTAAAGTGAAAGGTTTTTTCGTACACATCCATGGAGGAAGGTTATAATTGTGTATGAAAACTAGCCATGTGTTGTGTGAAGTAAGCATCTACTAAAACGGATTAAAACCATTACATGAAAGACCCAGCCTCAAATTATGCACAACATCTGCGAAATAAGATATCGATAACCAAATATTATCCATTCAAATATATCATTAGCTTGAACAAAATCATCGTTATTTCTATTTATCTCAGTATCATTCCATCACATCTTTATTGATATTTCATTAAACATGAAAAGATTACGGAGTTTGGGGATTAATGGAAAGCACCATATTACTTTTTGTGGCACATGGGATGGTGTTCCATCATCTTTTTGGATTCCATTAGGATATTCCACACTTTATAAAATTATTCTATTTAGAAGTTTCCACCTAGAATAATCTTTAATAATTCGAGAAATAATGAATTATGTTTTTTGAAAATCCTAGTTCCTTAACTAAATTTCAGGACATATAGTGGTTTGATGGAATATATGCATCATGTAGAGTTAATTCCTTCAAAAATAAAACAATGTAATCAATAGAATTATTATAAATTCCATACATTGTTTTCCCATGAAATAATTGAATTAAAATTCTAGTTTTATTTTTTATTTTTTCCACATTGCTGATATATTCGAGTCGAGACAGCATCAATAAATTTTTTCACCCTATGAACATCATCATTTTCAATAGACACATCATGTGTGATCACATATAAGTCTTGTTGGATCGACATCCTTTATTTATCATGATGAAAAATAAATCGAAACTGTTCATCTAAAAAATTATTTAATCCGGTCCTCTCATTTGAATCATGAGCATTTTGAGATTGTATTTTATCCCCATTATCATACAAAACATAGTAGTTTTTTTGAAAACCTTATTTGGTTATATTGTAGATAACTTCTTTATGGACCAATAAAGGTATTAAAATGAAATTATAACATGGTAAGTGTATGTGAACACCATTAGAATCCTTGTTAAATTAAAAATAAAAAAATCTCTCCAATATTTTTTGATAATCTTTTGAGATTCGATTGGTTTCATACATCTAACTTTTATCAATTTTGTAAAAATTTCTTATATGCCAGTTTATTAAATTAATTAAATAATATTGAAGTTTAATAAAAAATATATTAAAGGAAATGATAATTGTTGAATTTATATGAAACAATAACTTACACACTATTCTATATGATAATCATAATATCAAATAAAAAAATAAAAAATATATAATGTATTACTATAAATATAAAACCATGATATTTAATTCAATTATATCAATGAGTAATAACTATACATAATACTACAAAAATTGTGTTTATAATTACTATTTTTACTTTTTATCTTGTTATATGCACTACTTAACAAATTTTATAATTATTCAATGAATTCATGTAAAAAATATTAATACTTATAGGTGACCATTTTCTATTGGATTCAGATCAGTTTTGGTAAGTTCAGTTTATTTATGATTAGTTTAGTTCTGGTTGATTTAGTTTTGTTGGGTTTGGTTTTTTTATTTGGATTGGGTCAGTGCATGCCTATTAGTATTTTATTAAATATTGTTCAAGAAAAATCATTATTTATCATTATTGTGGAATTTCATTTAGTTAGGTTCAATTTATTTCAATTATTTTTATTTTAGTTCAGTTTGATGCAGTTTAGTGTAGTTTGAGTCTACTCAAGTCTACTTGGTTCTGATCAAATAATTTTAATTCAATTCTGTTTGTTTGATCAAGCTATTTCGGTTATGATATAAATAGGATTTGTTAGTTTGTTTAGGATTCAGTGTGTAAAGGGTTGATATGTTGAGTTCATTTATTTTCCATCCTAGTTTGGTTAATCTGGTACAATTGTTTTTTTCTTAGGGTCTAATCAATTCATTTAAATTTTGTTTATTTAGTGGGTCATAATAATAAGGAATAAATTTAGAGATTATGTGAAACATAGTGTATGTGATGGAAAATCATTGTATAAAGATATATCTCTATAGGATAATTATGAGAAAAAATTTGGAATTATGTCTAAATTTAGAGAGATCATTGTATTGCATAATTAATGATATTTCTAATCAATAGTGTACCTTAAGTAAATATATTTGTTTTGTGTAAGGAATTACAATAATAGCATCAGTAATCAATGATTTCATAGTAGGATATTTTGATGATAAACAAATTATCATAATAAGGTGTATATATTAAATACTTTATACACCATTAAAGATGCTATTTTTTATAGGGTGTGTTTCTTTATTGTAGACATCTAGAAAAAAGTCATTTTTTATTGATTTTTATTTATCATTTTTTATTTTATTAATTATTAATGAATTTCATGTGACTCATATGGTTTTATATGGGATTCTATTTGAGTTTTAATTCCTATATTGATGATTATTTTGATAATCTTTGATATCTTATAGGATGTGATAGGATTACCCTGATATGGATATTCATTGACTACTAAGGCTTATCCAAAAATGTTAGTGGGATTTTTAGATTGTTATAAACTCCAATAATTAATCATATTCATGGAATTTCCCTAGTAATACACTCTAAAACCTTTGAGGCATGTACAATACACAATATGACACCCCTTTCAATATATTTTATAATAGATAAGGATTATTCAATATGATAGCATGATTTACACTATTAATATATAATTATTGTTTATCACTAATGGTAATTTTATTTAACATAATAAGAATATAAAATAATTTTCCATCACCTCCTCAAGTTATTTTTAATTTTTAAATATTGAATATAATACTTTTCAAGCTACTATAGATGAATTTGAGGTGTATACTGTCTCTAATGGCCAGATAATCGAGAAAAAACACCATATTGGTAGATGATGTCCATAAATACTATCTCTAAAACATCCTCTATTAGTACTATATTTTTTATCAATCATTTCACAATAAAAAAACAAAATGTAATAAAATTAATTAAAAATAATATTATCAAAATTTATCATGTATTATATAGAAAAACATATTATATATTTTTTTAAATAATCATATAGCATGTATATATCATTAAATACATTGAAAATCATAATACAAAGATAATAAATATATTTCTTCCTTTAGTTATACTAATAAAAAGTTGTTTGTTTTTTTATAACCTCATCTCCATAAAACTGATCTATGCTGAGAAGTATTCACATGAATCTCTTATGGACAACATTGGTCACTGAATCTCGATACATGGTCGGAATCTATACCACCATATGGATATGACTATTCCAACACCACACTAAAACAAAAAATATTTCATAAAACACTGGATTCCTCATTCTTTTTTCCAACATGCACTAGATATTTTATAAATAATCAGTGTATATGTCCATACTATCCATAAAAGTCGATTATATATGAAAATGAAACCTAGAAACTCACTACACCAACTTACCTAGAAAAACCTCGATGGATTCAGTAGTATAGTTCCATATATTTCCAAAAACTCTAGAAAGAAACCCCACCCGTAGAAGATAATAATTATTTAGAATATTCCAATTTCTTCTTCAAAAATATTCAAATGAAAACATTAATGTATAATAGATTGCAGTGGATTGGGAATAAAACTAAATATCATAGATAAAAAGGAAAAAAAACTAGGAAAAAGATATAACTCATTTAAAACTTACCAATTTGAAGTGTAAGAAACTTAATGAATTAAAACAAGGATGGATTTCTGGCTGGGAAGAAGGGGATTGGTTTCTAGTTGGGAAGAAGAGGAGTGATCGGGTAGGAAAAAATGTGGATCGATTTAGGAAGTATGAGGTCTGGTTGTGTGATGTATTTCAGGAAACTATCTCACAATGGTTTTCTAAATATGTTGGGATATATTTATATAAAATTTCCTATCCCAAAAATTATGATAAACCATTGGGAAAGGTCCCCCTATGCCAATGGTTTCTTAAAACAATTGGTTTAGGGGCGTTGGTATAGATAATCTATCCAGTAGTCGTTTATCATCTATAAGTCCACATGATCTTTTTATAAATCTTATCTCAGTGGAGTATAAATCAATGGTAGATAATTTGGGTGGATTATTTTCAAACTTTGGTAATTATATGGACTATACTTTAGGAAAATTTAATTTCATTATAGATGGTCTTAGTTGGAAAACACTGGAGACAAAGAAGTTTGGAGGGTAGCCATCATCAGTTGAGTGATGTCCGATGAGATTGATTATTGAGTGGCCAGTGGATGCATCGAAGGATGATAAGATAATTATGTTTACACCATTAGTTATCAAATCTTCATTATTTCACTATGTAAAGGATATCCAAGATTCAGATCAAGAGATCATATTGATGCTAGATCATTTGGCGGAGGATGATTCTATTCCAGGGTGGTCCATAGATGATGAAGACATAATTTATTTTCATGTGTGTTTTTTGTTGTTATTTTTCATTGGGGAGAATATAATGAGATAATATCATGATTATAAATGGGTAGTGCATCTGAGGTTGAAGAAGATATTCCAGAATATCTGACATCAGTTCTGGTGGCTAGGTATAGAGAGGGAAACCACCATTTTTTTTGTGATGACTTACTTAACATAGTGAAAAGTCCACACATTAGTGTGCTTGTTTTTAATTTAGAAACTTCTAATTCCAATGTGGAAAAGGGAGAACATGTTGAAAAACTTCATTATAAGGTTACCTAAGACCCATATATATCATGATTCTATTTGTGTAATAATTTATCACCTAAAAAAAGAGGCTTATTTTCTACTGATTCAATAGACCCTTTAAGTGGACGAGTTAGGGAAGCTATGTGTAAGTATGATTTTATACCTATATGGTGTTCCATTGAGTATCCTATTATAAATAAATGAATGTCTCAAATCATGGTTTTTATAGCACTTGGAGAAGCATTTGGGTACCCAGCTAAAACTGTGTATTGGATATCATCCCCAGAATGATGGAATGTTAGAGAAGAAAATAAAGATTATAGAGGATATAATATGACCATGAATTATAGAATTTGATGGATATTAGGATGATAATCTATCCTTAATTGAGTTTATGTACAATAAAAACTTTTATACTTAAATCTATATGGATACTTCTCAATCTCTTAATGGTTGGATTTTTTGCTCACTCAAATATTGGAACAAGGAGGGCGAGGTATCTATTGAGGGACCAAGGATAGTACATGATACCTCTGAGAGAATTTGGTCCATATAGAAGTGGTTATTCACTGCTTATTGTATAAATATATCACATTTCGATCAAAGGAAGTGGACCTTGTAATTTTTTGTGGATGACTGAGCTTTCTTGTGGGTGGCTCCATGACTAGGTCATCAATGAATGTAGAAGAAATGAATGTTAGTGACAATGTTTTTTGGATCATTTAATCTCACCAAGAATGATGGGGTAATGGCCTATAATTTATATCTTTATACACATTATAAATCTATTCATGATGAGTTCCATGTATCTCATCTTTATATGTACATTCCCTATCCTACACATGTGTTCTACTTCAAGGAAACTGCGATTGATCAAAACCAATTATTTGTGGAGTACTAGGTTTGAATCATAGATCGAAGCATGATAGTGTTTGTGAGGGAAGACGATACCACTTTTGAGATTCCTTTTAATGACTATATGGATTCTAGAGGAGAATTGTGAATGTTAATATGATATTAGAGATCAATGGCTAGAGTTATTTGATCAAGACAACTATACACACTTCATGTGGATGATAATTTATTATAGTAGAATGATTATAATATCCTATACATTCAATAAAATTTTGTCTTTAAACTAAAACATATATTTTTTTTCTCCCATATAGGTGTTTATTATGGGAAAAGGTGGGACAAGATTAGTGTTCTAGAGGCCAGAGGATTAATAGGAAAAGTTATGGTTCAAACAAGGTAACATTCTTGTTGGAGGTAGTGTAAGTGGGAAATATATTTATACATATACAACCCACCACCTATTTGAATCCCACTAACCATTTTTGGGAACCCACAAGCCTACCATAATATAGTGTAGAAGTAATAGATTCTACCTAGGTACACCAGCACTCTGATAGAACCTAGATTCAAGCATCATTTATTTTACTCGAATCCACTTATTAGTAGAATCCTTTCTCAAATACAACCCCATTATGACCATAACCAATATAATATCTCTCCCTTATTACTTTATGCATCCCCTTACTCTCCTCTTATATGATTGATGTCTATATCAATCTAGGGTGTTATTTGAGGATAAATGATTCTGTTCTAAGACAAATTCTCATCAATTATTTGGAATTGATTATAGATCTAAAACAGGTTTAGTTGATTAATGGATCTCCACCAAGATATAATGATGAATTCATTATTGATTGATTGATCAGTGTTAGATCATAAGATTTATTGGAATCTATTTGATTGATCATAAATATAAAATTGACGGTGATAAACTTTTCATAAATTGATGTGGATTTCACATCTTGGTATCAAATCTTCTAAGAATTAAAAATCTAGAGACTCTATGGTAATGTATTGTTCCTTGTTCCAGTGAATGTTTTTGTACATGCATGATTTAGGTGATATTTCTCAATATATAATGGAATTTGGATTCTATGTGCTAAAGGTAGAAAGTCCTAACAATATTAGGACATTATATTGTATTCTTACATTTTTTTGCATTTTTTCCTATTTTAAGTACCCTTTCATTATAGGAAAATTTGACATGTTTAGGGTGTCCTGTGAGACCTTTGCTTGAATATGTATTGTGTGTTCCTCTCTATGTGGTCTATTATTATTTTTTATTTTTTTTCATGGAATGTGGAATTACTTATTTGGATATATTGTTACTTTTTAGGTTATGTTATTTAGGTGGTTTTTTTCATATCCTATGGAATCTTTATTTGAATGATCAGATTGACAGGTGTCCCTCATAGACATAGCTTGCAACTTAGAGGGGGAGTGTGGACGACATGACACATTTTTTGATGGATTTTCATAGGTTGGTTTATACCTGCGATTGAAATGTGTTTAAACCATGTGAATTCCATCCACTTTTGGATGACTGCCTATATATTCCAGTATGATATACCAATGGGTAACATCAATGAATATGAGACAGAGACCATTGTTCAGGCATGTTATGAATGTGTACCATCACAGGTGACTAGGTAACCATAAATAATGGGTAAGACATTCCCTTAAAGGTGGGTGTGGAGATGTTCCTAAAAGGATGAACATACATTATCCTTAAAGTTGTATAGAGTTACTGACATGATATTAGTCCACAATTAAACCAAATATGATATAGATATAGCATGGAACTGAAGTAGGTATCGCCAAATTTCATGGATGATTGGTTAGTGAATGATCTCTCAGTTCTTGGTTAGTTTTATTTCTATATGCACATTTACATTTCTATCAAGTAATAAACCACAATATTCATGTTAATTTATATTAAGAATGCATTTATAATGTCTTAATATTTTATACTCACACCTTGCATAAGAATCTTCGTGTGCCTACAGACTTAGTAAATAGGGATCTATATAAGGGCAAGGTCCATGAGAAAGGTTGTTGATGATAGTGGTGATGCGATGTAGAAATGGTACTAGGATATAATTTTTATGGTTTCCAAAAAATTGTATTACTATAATTTATATTTATAGTGTTATACTTGTTAGCCTGCCACATTGGGGGTCAATTTTTACATACATGTATTACTTGTTAGAAAATTTTTTACATCATTTATTCATATTATGGTCCACTATGTTGTTAATTATATTATATTTTTGTTTTTATATTCTATTTATTTCTAATATTACCAAGGGTATAGTATCCCCACATTAGTTCTAGGACCTCACCACTAGTAGAAAACCTCTTGCATATGGAGTGGAATGCTTGAGTCCATGTGGAACTTCATCTTAAACCCAGTGATTAGAGTTGGGTTGTCACATATATGATGGACCCTCCTCCAAAAGGCACCCCACCTAGGCCAAAAATAAATATTGGGAGATAATGAACCTCAAAACCCATGTTCAATAGGCCATAGGTTGGATATTAACACTGAGTGAATATAAATCACACACATGGGAGGCATTACCATCATATATATTTTATGAGTAAGAGATAAGAAGGATAAACCATTTACTAATACCATGTATTAAAAAAAATTAATTCCTTACATAAAATATATAACTGAAAGAAAAAATTAAATTTATCAATATTAAATCCTCATCAGTGAACAAGAATCCCCAAAAGCTCCTGAATAACACCTCAAACTTGTACCACCCAGCTTGATTACCAGAAAACACCTGGTGACCTAGAAAATAGTTTATATATACTTAGGTTGGTAATAACATGTATAATTAGTAAGATCCTCACTAAAATATCACATAAAAAATTTGAGTGAATCATGCTAAAGACCAGTGAATAAAAAATCAAATTGAATCATTTTTGAAACATGTAATACGAGGTTTCGATATTACAATGACCCACTCACCAAATAATGAATAGAAATAAACTAATCATTTTCAAAAGTATATATATATATAATGAGTTACCCCACCTAAACTTCCTCAATGATTTGACTTTCTCACACCCCAGTTCCATACATCATGTGTTAATCCATTCCACAAGTAAGTCATCCCATATGTAAGTCATGCCTCCGCCCATCCTACATTAGTACCACACATTTCCCAATATCTCAAGTAGGAAATAGTCCATATATCCATTCCATCATCAATATCATCCCATCTATAACCAATTGTATGCATGTAAGGAACTTTATCCTATGTAAATAAAATATAACTCATGTCAACACAACCCACACACGTACAATAATAGGAATCTGGAACCACCATGAGCTTATACAAGTATGCACTGTACCTCAAGCCATTATAGCCCACATATAAGTGTATAGTATAATTTATATCTGTCACAACCTAGGTTAGTATGAACCCTATACCATAATCCATTATATCCCAAGATATGTCTAGACTTATACACATCTAAAGGGAGAGTGTGGGAGAGGGATAAGTCTTCTATTTATTTACCCACCATTCGATATGTTAATGAAAAGTACAAAAATACATTTAAATGATGGGTTCCATAATAACATGAGTTAGGTGGAATATGAAATCAAAAAAAAATATCATGAAAAAACCAAACTAATGTAAACTACCAAGATTGATACTCTTATTTAATTATGGCCTCGTAAGTTCCCTGAATGACACTGTTAAATTTTATATTTCATTCAAGCACACAAGTATCTAAGTTACTTATTAATTTATTAAAAAACTATTAATTAATTCACTTTAATTTTATCCAATATTAACAAATTAATTATCAATTATAGATCCTATGTCACCATAAATTCTCTTTAATTCCTTCTTAAGTATTTCATTACCATTTAACAATTATCAAATTCCACATTTAAACCCATGATCATTGGAGAATCTCATTTAACCATCCCATAGTATCCATTAATATGAAGCAAAATATTTAAAATTAATTCCATCTACAACACATTATACCATGGATTAATTTTAGTTATTCATTTATCATTCTTGAACTAACTAGGTACTAGGACTCTTCCTATTATACCCTATCAATAATGTACCCACATTGTATATAGCGTGTTTAGATCAAGTATTGGGAATCTAACAAGAACATATGGACACCCGAACATATAGAAAGAGTCAATAAAGAGTCAAGAAATAATCAATAAAGATTAAATATATCAACAAGAAATCCCCACTTTGAATGTTTTTTGACTACCTTGGTGTCTTGTACCATTGTATATAACTAATATTTGTACGTCCAACATCATCATTAACCATTACTACTCCCCGAGCACCCAACTTATTTATCATCCATGAAAACCACTGTCTTTCCTGCATCCCCATGTAACTATCCCATTATTCATCAATAAAATAAACCACACATGGTTATCAAACAATCACATCAAGGATCTAAAAATTACTAGAACACACAAACATTTAAATTGTATTTTCCACCTAGAGTCAAATACATTAAGAATATATAACCAGTTAATACAATCATTGTACAACAAGAACATGAGCGCACAACACCAAATAATTTTTCTTTAGTAAAAAACTATTTTAATTCATATCTAGATTTAATTGGGTTTTTATGAATATATTTTCATTAAAAAGAATCCTATATATTATCATCTATTGATAACTATTATTCAATATAAACATTCATTTAACATTACCTTTATATTCCATAAAAATTCAATGAAGTAGAGTTACTAATTTCAGTTCACTTTCATTAATCATATCACTATGATTCTAATTTTATGTTTTTATCATATTTTATGATAAAAAATTACCATGGTAAGATAAAAATCATCCATAACATAAATATATCATGGTATATTAGAAAAACATGATATATCCACCAACATAAAACAAAAATTTATAACAAACCAAAACTACAACTTTGTTATTTAATTAAATACCATTATTCTTGTTTTTATTATGTTAATTCTACCATTACCCAAAGAATTAATGCATGATTATCTCACACTTTAACTATTAATCAAGATAGATGTAATAGATCATATATATCAAGATGAAACATTGATAGTCATTGCACAAAAAAACACTAATAAGGAGACTATAAAGTCGACCATGGAAAGTAATCAATGTAATATAGATTAGCCTAAAATTGTTTGAAACCCAGGAGAAACAAGGGTCAATGGAAAGAGGAAAACTCACCATTAATCACTATGGATTGATCTCTAGATTATAGGGACTGAGTCTAATCAAAAGGGATTCAAAGGCCTTCAAAACATCCCTCCTGGTATCCTAATGTTAAATATAGGAGTTTAAAAAAAAAGAAAAATCTAAGGGGGTCCCCAAATTATAAAGAAGATGGAAAAATATCCATTCATGGTGTAATAGTCTAGTTCATTCCATGAATTATTGCTTGTCACTGTGAATTGATTCTGGTCAAAAAAACTATATTACAACTCAAAAACCTTCTTGTTGGTTATTAGAATTGAATATGTGAATCAAAATTCATGTTTTGAATCAGTATTAAATGCTGTTAATTTCCTAATTAAACCATATTTTTAGCCTCTAACCACCCACTATTCTATCTCCTACACCTAAAATCACAGAGGATCGACCGAAGAAAAACTATACCCTTACATACTCTTAGATATATATAATTTATAGTCATTTTTAAAGAATTATAAATATTAATTAACCATTGTAAATAATAGAGTTGTAATTGTTAACAATTAAGTTTCTTTGTAATTTTACAAAATAATTAATGGAAAGAAAAAAAATGTTACCCCAAAAGCATGATTTTATAATACACTATTTATTTTATTTAAAATATTAATATATAAATATTTATTAAATTAATAATTTATTGATATATAGAATTTGGTAAAAATGTATATAATATTAATAAATAATCATTATTATTCCTTTAATGATAATGTAATTTTATGAATAATTAAAATAATTATATTTATTTCTAAAACTGGTTTTTTGAAAAATATTATTCAAATTATATGATTAATTTTAGAATTATATTTTTATTTGATAATTAAATTTATCACATTTATAGTTTAATTTAAATAATATAGTCATTGGAAATGTAATATAGTCATTAAGAAATTAATGTAATTATTATAATCTAATTATAAGAATATAAATGTACATTGTATAATAGTAATTAAATCATAACAAGTAATCCTTGAGAATAATTAAATTCATTTGAATATTACTTTTTAAATGTTCATCATTAATGCTTAGTGTTATTACATATGGATTTTATCCAAGAAAAATTCAACTTAATAGCTAAGTAACATATCTTACAATAAAACAATGTTGTATTAAGTACTTATTATTTGAACATTAAAATTTAATTTATAATATCAATAACCTTATTACATTAAAATTGATATCAAATTTGGATAAAGTGTATATTAAGAAAATAATGTCATTATTTTTGGATTATTGTATTCATTACAAACAATGTTCATTACAAAAATTATATTTTTATTTATTCACTTAAAAATTAAAATTATCATATTAGTAGTTGATGTTAATAAATTGATTTCATATGTTTAATAATAACATAAAAATAAGTTGAGGGGTTAAATTTTAAATTTAAGGTAAAAAATTAAAATATGGTACAAAATATGAAATACAATATAAAATGGTAAATATGGAATCCTAAATATGTAAGCATGATAAATAGATACCAATTTTTTTTAAATATTCTAAATTATAAACTTACCATAATTTTCAAGTATTTAGGGAAGTAGTTGCATAGTATTGGGAGAATTGGAACACTTTAGAAAATAGAATAAAAAATGAGAAGTTATTTATTCATGGGATTGCATTCCCCACACAAATAAATACCGATACTTCCTCTCATTTTCCTTCAGAAAAAGTTTGAGTTATCTATTTAGTTTTCTCTTACTGAGGTTCTCACATTGCTCTCATTTCATTTTATTAAGGTTGATGGTCTTTCTATGCATCATTTATAAGAAAAGAATTGTACGTAAGGCAAGGGATCCTTTTCGTCTATATTTATTCACAATTTGAAATTTATTAGTTATAATATCATTAAAAGTTCCACTTAATATGATAATATGATTATATTTCCAATTTATTATCATTCAATATATGTATTACCCTTGATATATTTTTTAATAGTTCCCATTACTCCCATTTCACAAGTCATTATTATGTCAAAAAATTATAAGATATATATCACACTACCATTCTCCATTAACTAAACCACTATGTATATGGTTCATGTTATCATTTTTAGGGTTTTGATACACCATTACCTATGTATCTACATATTATAAACTATTCATAATGAAAACCATTATTCTAATAAATTTTTGTATTCTACATTAATTATAAAAACCTTAGTTAATTCTAATATTTATTTCTACCTGTGGGGGTACATTTTGGACTTGTAATTTTAAATCATACATTCAAGTATGTTGGGGGTTATAAAGACTATATGGATTTAAAATGAAATTTTAAAATATTATATATTAATAATTAGGTCCAATATATAAGAATATTCTTGAATTATCATTCTTTAGTGATACATTTGATTATTTACTTGAAAACCTATTTATACAAACCTTTAAAAAATTATTTTAGGGGATATCTTTAATATTTACTCTATATGATAAATACCATACACCTTCCTATTTTGATGGAGTGATATTCATCTTTTTAGTTTATATAATTATTTTATTTTGGATTTAATAGTTTGACACCCACATCCATTACTTATTGGTGAACCTTTATGTTTTCTATAAAAATGATTTATTTATTTATCATGTATATATGAATTTCATGTTTTTAATTTTATATTGGAAATGTAATTAGAATAGTAGGGATGGTTATATTTTACTCCAATGTATAGGGTATTGTTTCATGTCTAAATATACTATGTATTTATCATGATTATGATACCATGTCATTAGAATGAAGCCATGTCATTAGGACTATTACGATATTATGAATTTAGTGATTATCCTTTTTATAAAAGATATTTTTACCACTTGTTTTTGTTATGCCGGTTATCAATAATTACATATATATCATTTATTTCATATTTATTATCCTATTATTATGATTTATGATTATTATAATATTTATAAAATGATATATAAATATATTTTATTGGATATACTATCATGTATATTTTTACCCTTACTAGACTATTTAGCTCATTTATTTATTTTTTAATAAAATCACTTGGAAATAACGTATATTATGTATTATATATATGTAATATATTCATTGATAAATTTAGAATAGTTTTAAAATATTATTTGATGTATTATGTATTTTATTTTACACCTTAGTTCCAAAATAAACTATACTGAATTGTTTATCAGTAACAAATTTTAATTTTGGTAATGAATGTTGTAATATTTTAGCACAAGATTTATGATCTTGAGTTTTATGAATTTCAATTATCATGATAATTAGTAATAGTAATATTCCTCAAAGACACTCTTCAAAAAGTTTTATCATTAATAATGATTTTTTTACTAATTTTTTGGTTAATACCTTACATTACAAACATTTATTTAATTATCAATAAACTGAATCATTTGATATTATAAATGATTTATTTTTTTATAATCTACAAAAATGGATCTTAATGATGATTTATAAAAGATAATGATATTATAAATGGTATATAATCATCATAATAGTTACTTTATGTTATTGAAAGAAATAGAACATGAAGGATTATGGGGGAATAAAGAAGTGGAGCCTAAATAAAAACATTAACACATTTTTATGATAACTAGTTTTCATAAAAATATTATACCCAGGGTGAGTAAAACTTGACCATGCTAGTGAATCCAAAAAACTATTACCTTATCTATAAATATTCCTAAATATAGTACTAATGTAAGAGAGTGAGAAAAAACACTTCATGTTTCATGTTTAGGGTGATAAGGCATTTAACCCTGGAATATGAGCTAGAATACATAAAATTAAGAAAAATATTTTGAGAAGAAAAAAAATAGAAAGATGCATAATAACTTATTTTTTATTTATTATAATATGGGATGAGACATCAATAGGTGAAACAAACCCCAACATGAACCATTGTGAAACCATACCACCCATTCGTAATCTATGTAGCCAATGATGTATAATCTATTTATGTTATGATTCAAAACATGATCCTAAGGAATATATTTGGTTTATATGCTCTATATATGATTGTTTTAGGAATAGGAAGATTCATGTTATTCTATTCAGTAAACTCCTAAAATTATTTTTGTTCAACCATATAAATGAATGACTCTAATTATATGTAGAAACTCAATATTTGAGCATATAGAAACTCTTGTGGTAGTGGGAATGATAATAAAATATTTCTTTCTTCCCCTTTTCAATATATTAAAAAACCACTAAAAATGTAATCAGGTTAAGGTTACCATATAAATAATTCAACTTATATCCATGACCAAACAAGAAATGAAATCAAGGAAGATGAATATATAAATAATGGACTCAATCTTAGTAGAATGACAACATTTACATCTAGAGAAAATATATATGTGACATTTATAGATCAAATATTAAAAAATAACAACAAATTTTTAGACATTAAACAAAATAAAACTCATTTTTTGGTATCTCCTTATCCTAAACATGGTCACCAAAGAACAAAAGTGGACCCAGAGGGTGAGGGAACAATTGGAATTTAGATACTATGAAAATACCTAGAAATATCATGGATAAGATAATGTGATAAACTTACTCAAAAAACACATATTACAGGCTAGAATTATTTTCTTATCCTCCAACACTATGTCGATCACATCATGGTGTATGCCTATTTAAAGAAGATAATGATTAGGTGAGGGGATGCATGGGAGTTAGGACACCACCAATTAAATAATCATTCTAAAATAAAATACTACCTCCCATTATAATCTATTAGGATCATTCATGGATTTAGAAATTTAAAGGGTTAATATGATTCTATATTGAGGAGATGCAACTACCTAGGACTGAATCAATGCGGTCCCTTTGGTGACCAAAATTTTTATGAACGAACTTCACCCATACATGTTCACCCACTGTGAACTCCAATGAAATTTATCCCAGAAAAAATGTCACAATTTCAACCATGATTTGGATTTTAAGGCATCATTTAGATATGGTAAGAAAAAACCATTTCTAATTGTCCCTATATAAATAGTTACCCATGTAGGAATTCCATTAAAACCAAGTGAATAATTTCAAAAGTGGTGGGATTTATACATCAAGAGAACTAAATATAGAACAAATGAGGATTAATATCCAAAATTCATACACTCAAGAGGGTGAAATATTCTCCAAAGAATAGAAACATATTCTTTTATTCTATATACATGATGTAATATTCTCCACCAGTTCATTAAAGAGATGAATATGAATCCTCCCATAGATAATAGGAGCACCCAAATAGGTAAAATTATGTTCATATTTATAGAACCAAAACTAGTTCTAAATAATGACGGTTCTTTTAGAGGGGTTAACTAAATAAACATGGGGAAATTTTTTTGTAGCAGGACAATTAACTCTAGTTTAAGAACTATATTTGGATTGAAAATTTTTTATAGGAGAGAAGGGATGTGTAACATTCATTAGCTAGAATTATAATATAATTAGTAAAAAGGAGGTGTAAAACATCGGTTCATCCATAACTACTCATAAATATTTGTACTGGACCTCAATCCAATAGGACCTTGATTTTCTTAAAAAAAATCCTAAATAATAGTGATATGTTAGGGAGATATAAGGTCATGGAAAGAATAAAATACATCATTAAGAACCCAAACCTTTCTCCCTATAAAGAAAGTAAAATTTAAGATTGTTTTTAACTTATGAAGAATATATCACAAATGTTTTCCAAAAATCCAAATCCTATAAGGATTTTAGAATGAATCCACAATTTATTTTTTTATATTTCTTCTCTATATCATCTTTTATCATAATTTTTATTCCATGAACTTCACAATGAATATCAAGAAATACTTTTTTCACTATGATATATCCCCTTAGATAGATATCCTAAGAATAATCCCATCTTTGTATACATATATGATATCACGAAGCAATTTTAGTAGAAAACCATCAATAATATTATTAAAAATTTTATAAAAAGCATTAAATATGCTAAAAAAAGGTATTTGTTGGAAAATGGATACAATAATTTTTTTTAAAATAATTAGAGAGGAATAAAATATATACCATGGAATATATATTCATTTAAAGATGTATTTGACATATCTTTCTTCATCATCCATAATAATCAACCATTCCTTTGAGTAGAAGGATACTTGGAACATGTCTGGGTATAATGAATTATCATGCACTAATAACAACAAATTATTTATTATTTATTATTTATTGGGAAAATAAGTATTCATAATGTTCCAGACTTATAATATGGAAAAAATAATAGCATTAATTAATCCTAATTGACTGATATCGAATTCATTATTACACTTGAGGTTATAGAGTCCAACATATTTCATCAAAACCATGGGAAATTCTCATGCACCATTTTTCCAATTTCCCTGACATTTTTAGTGTAAGAGACATAATCCCATTAATGTATAATTCTCCCATATTGGAGCCTCTACTTGGTTCATTAAAAGAAATATAAAATGTTCCTATCACTCTCAAGAAACAACATCTTATGGTATTTTTCCCAAGTGAATATTTAATCTCTTTGTAGATAATTTTAAAACATTCATTATTTAGAATCTAATAATTCCCATGTCAAGTCATCCCACTTTGTTTTCAAGAATTTATCAAGATATTTGATTTCTATAAATAGTTCAAAAATTACATCATATTCACCTTTAAAGTAGATATAACATTATAGTAAAATAAGATTTCATCCATTTCTGTTTTGAGAAAATCCTTACCAATGAAGGTTAAACAATTTGTTTATTATAGGAAGCTCAAATGGACATTAAGAAACTAGGATATAGATCCCATGACTTGGAGAAACAAACCATTTTCATTTATCATTAGAATATACTAATGATAGGTTTATGGGATAATGAATTTATAGATATTGTGGGAACATGGAGACTTTTAATGCCTAAAATGAGTTTATATATTGGCGGTTTCCATGGAATCTATCTAGAAGGAGACACATTATCCTCATTTTTTTGTTGTCAAACCATTTATACTTTTCTCCATAAAATATCAAATCAAGGATTTGGTGATCAACCACAATTTTTTTGAATCATTCAATAGAGTTTCTATAACATGGGTTTCTTCACTACTATTCTATAGGGTTCACTGTAGTGTTAAAATTGTGAAACATGTACAAAGATTGGAAAAACAAATAAAGAATGTAAAAATAATAAAAAAATCCTCTTATTTTGATTTTACCTCCTCTCATAACAAAAAAAAATATAAAAAAATAAAAATACCTAGGTACATATTACAGATAAGACCATATATTGTAAGAAGTCCCAACAAACCGCTAACACTAATAAGGGTTAAGTATCAACTATTATTTTAGGATAAAACTATGAATATGTATACAATTAATTGTATTAATTATAAATTGAAAATTTTTATCAATATAAGGAATATTATAGAAATGATAATCATGATTCTTTATATGATCACACAAAAAAAGAAGATCAATCTATGTGCTTGGTCTAGGCATGAAAAAAATCATTAGTGCCTCGTTACCCAACAAGTTGATTTTCATAGTACAAAATATTGGGTTCTGGTGAGGCCTAAATATGGATCTTATTAAGGGGAATTTTTTACCAATAAATTTTGGAAAAAAATTAGCTAGATTATGAAATTCTACGTCGGTTGATGAGAAAAAAACAATTGATCTTTATTTAAAAACTAGTGTAAAATATCATCTCTAAGAAAAACAAAAATAACATAGGTTGAATAATGTTCATATAGATCAGTATCATGACCAAAATCATCCATATCAAAGATCCAAAAATGTAAGGATCATTATAAGATAAATCTATGACTAATGGTTAAATGAAGGAATCATAAATTGTGTTTAACTACATGTCAATGTGTCATAGTGGGTCATTTCCTGAATTAAGAAACCTCATTAAATTAATATGAAATGTATGGTTGAGGTATGGATATATATTTAAAATATAAAATGGTTGATCACTATATATTGGTATCAAATAGAAGAGTGGAATCAGAGGTAGTCAGATGGTCACTACGAAACATGGGTTCAATACATGGTTTGAACTGATGAGTGCCCATTTAGTGTAGTATATGTTGTTTATAATTATTTTTAGAAAATAAAAGATAACAAGATGAATGATCAATGAAATTAAGGACCAAGAAATATTATATAATGACCAGACACCTTAGTAGGATCACTATATTATTCTTTTTTCAAAAATTAGCTATAGATTGAGAATTACTTATAATGAATAAAATGATATTGAGATTAACTAAAAAATAATGAAAAATATTTTGACCCTACTAAGTAAATAATTAATAATTAATAGAAGTTTTCTAGAAACCATTTCCTAGTATGAAAAAACAAATTCTTTCAACCTAGTAATGATGAGACTATTTTAGACAATAGATAGACGATTTAAATTAAATACATGATATATTAGATGATTTAAATCATAGTTTTTGTCTCATTTCTACAACCTTTTTAAGAAACCCATTTAATAATTAATTATTAATATCAATATAATGAATGGATCAACCAAAAGAGAAATAATTATTGAAAAATACATGAATCATCACATGTTTAACAACTGGACTAAAAATATCTGAAAATCAAAATTGGTTTGTTGAATAAACCTTTTAGTAAAAAATGAAATATATTTTTTTTGGGAGGACCATAAAAATTTTGTTTTACAATAAAAACCCATTTTCATCCAATAATATATTGAAAATCTTGTAAGGGTACATGAATCCATGTATTATTTCTATATAGAGACATATACTCCTCATCGATTGATTGATTCCACTATGGTTGAGAGAAAGCATCATTAACTATTCGAGGATTGATAGAAACATTATATACTTTTTTTAAAATATCATAATTTTCCTAAGTAAACATATGATGATCCTTAATAATTTTATTCTTGACCAACTAATGATGAGTTTGATATTTTATTGACATGGAGAAGAATTATATTTTCATTTATGAAGCATAGTACACATACATGGAATATGACACTTTATAATTTCATAGAAACTAAAAAAATTACTGAAATAAATAATTTCTAGATGTAATGATTTCATTAAAAAATGATAAATCCAAAGGATTCATCAGTAATGGATAGGAAATAATTTCTAAATCATTATAGATTCCAAATTTTAAATAAGACATAAAATTCCACCATTTAAATTAAAATATTCACTTATTAAATATAACATGATGAAAAATATGAATTCTCAAACTTTTAATAATACAAAAAAACCCTTTTCTAATTGTTTGAGTAACTAATAAGATCAGATTCAATTGAAGGAGAATCCAACTTATGTATTTGATAAGGATGCATGTGTGGATAATATGAACAACCAAATACTTTAAGTGTACTATAATATATTATACTATTAA
Organism: Viscum album; assembly: GCA_963277665.1. NCBI lineage: Eukaryota > Viridiplantae > Streptophyta > Magnoliopsida > Santalales > Viscaceae > Viscum > Viscum album. The sequence continues at coordinate 478,131,705 of OY728133.1, read as the reverse complement.
ATAGAACATGATATTAATAATTCACATCTAAGACCAAAGTATATAAAAAATTTATTATATTCACAATAATTATAAAATTAATATAGATATATTTGATAAGCATAGACACTTGATTCATTGATGTGATCCCCATTTTTAAAAATATATAATTCTTTCATTCATACAATCCATTCTATTTAGGTGTGTGAGGATAAATCATTTAATGAGTAATACCATGATAAGAATGAAGTTAAATAAATATATTCTCCACTGTAATCTTATTAAACATGTATAATTTTAGATTGAAATTATAACTCTACCATATATTTAAATTTTAAGAAGGTATAAGTAACATATGATATACATCATAACAAATTAATCTAGAAATATCATGTAAAATCATTAGGTATGTAAACATAGTAACAAAAATCTCTATGAGAAAATGAATGACAAAACCTCCAAACATTAAAATAAACCAATTCTAAGGGAGAATAGGAATCCTATATATAATGTTGAAATACAAGATTATGTGATTTGTTTAGTTAGAAATGAATACAAAATAAAGGAATACAAAGGGATACATTAGGTAAAGGAAATTAGTGTAAAACCGATTGTATAACCTTCAAAGAGGGATTCCTAAGTCTACAATTCCAAATAACTGAACAGTTAATAGTCTATGATATTTCTTGAGAATATAGAGAGTATTGAGTGTGATACTATAAGATTTTATCTAAAAAGTAAATAAATTCCATCTTTAACAAAACCCTTGAGAAAAATATGATCGGTTTCCTATGATTTAATATGACATGATGTGGGTTAAAAAATAACAATTATTGTCCTGAGAAACTTTAGAAACAATCATAGTATTTTTATTAATCACAAGAGAATGTAAAAAATGAAAAATTATAGATATCATGAAATCAATGAACATAAAATAGTGTGACCAATATTATCAATTCTTATACCTAAACCATCACCCATATGAACAGTCACAGAGCCTACAAAATTCACCATACCCTATTTTAAATTATGATTTGAAAATTTAACAATAGAAGATCCACCTGAATATGGATATAATATATTATCATAAGTAAATATTAGACTCAAAACCATATCTAAATATTTTTAATTTTGAATAAAATTTTCTAAATTTTCTTGAGCATAAGATGCTTCCATTATATATGGTGATAATCTTAATGTTATTTAATAAAATAGACTAATGAATTTTTTATCAAATCATTGATAAAATTTACAATCCATGTGACTAATTATTTAAATAACTTGATATTGATTTCAATATCCATCAATCCATCCTCCAAATATGACATAACTAAATCTTCTATGACTATGAGAGAAATGATTAATTTTTTTGGGGGGTAAGAAAAAGAACTCATAGAATATTTTTATTTTTGTAGTTTATATTTTTCCCTAATTGAATTTTTATTTAGATTAGAAAATATTTGAAGAATAAATACCTTATGATAATTATGAGATATTATTGCATCATGAGCCAATATAAGTTCTTTAATCCTTATGATTGAATAATCATCTTGTTGAGAGGTTATGAAGTCAACCATATTTTTATACTCCACAGAAAGAACTTTAAAAATAGTCTAAACATAATCATCATCTAAAATTGGTGAGCCAATTGAAACCAAAGAATCAATAATTTTATTAATTTCCATATGATACTTTCTATCCAACATTTAACCTTTATTAAAATTCCTAAATTTCATTTTAAAATAATTTTCCCTATCATGTGAGTGAAATGTAAATAAAATTATAAAATATTTCCAAAGATGAGCATAAATGTTGGATCCAATCACTCGATTGATAATGTATTCACTCATTTAAGACATTAACAAAAAAAATATAAGATCATATTAATGAATCCAAATAACATAGGCTTCATTTTCCACTCAATTTACATGATTCTCTGTGGAATGAAATTTTTTATGAGATGTGTTTTGATCTGATATAAATGTTTCTAGAGAGTAACAACGAATAGTTTCTATGACTAGTCATATCCAAAGAAGAAGATTTTCTTCATTGAAATTAATAGTAAAAGCTTTAGCTTTTAACACCTTCAAATAAAGAAATTTTTAAGCATAAATGGTATTTTCATCATCATATATACTTTTCATTTTTTCAGTGTTTTCTTCTTTAGAGTTATCCATGGAATCTCTTTGATACCATGTGACACCTATACACACATACATGAGAATCATATAGATATAATATACATATCTAAATAAATATTTTTAACTAATATTATTTTATTATCTCTTTGTAATGGAATATATATAGGATACATAAATTACTCAGGTCCATATTACTGATTGGAATATAATTATTATGAAGTATAAAAAAAAATCACCAGTGATCATCAATTCATGACATAGGGATCAAAGTCATAAAAATAAATCTAAAGCCTATAACATCTATGAGAAAGTGTGTGAATATCCATATATAGGATGAATGAGAATATTTAAGTATGGGTTAGAAAACTCTTGGGTTTCATGGTAAATATAAACAATGGTGGCCCTTCCCTTACAATAGGGGAGAGTCTTGAAATTTCATGACCCAACATCCCCATGTCATGAACCTGTTCATCTTACTACATGGGTTTCTTATAATACCATGGATGGATTCTTATCACGACATAGGATATCTCCTACTAGGGTCATATGTCTACTAATGGAAAACCCTACACCCCAACATATTTTCTTTCAGCGTGATTTATCCCCAATACCACAAAACCTGGGGAATATACCAAGAGCTCAACCATCTTGACACTACTCAAGGATAATCAAGAATAAATATGGAGTTTTAATTGAGTAAGATCCCAAAAATAAAGTTGTTACGTGTTGATATGGTTTGAAAAATTTATTCTTTTAATTCTCACTTTTCAAATAGTGTTACACCCCCCAGTTAAAGAACAATACCATTGTTGTGTATCAAACACCCTAAACTCATGAAAAGTCAGTACACAATCAGCTAAGTATTAGATCAGATAAAATTTTTAAGGTCATAAAATCCCTAAGTCATAAAACTAGTCATCCAACCCCATGGATCTTGTATAATAACATGGATTCCTTCATCTCACACCATAAGCTATTACATGATGGGGTAACTTATCCAACTAATTATTATCCCCAGATTCCATCACATGTTCTTTTAGTTTGTTTTCCTCACTTAGAAAAACCCTAGGAAAAATCCCATATGGTTACCCATCCTAAAAATACACTAGGACAAGCATGTATAACTATAGATTTTAAATTAGGTAGGTTCACGAAAATTATAGTGCACCTTTTTGACATGGGTTGTACAAGTTAGTCATTTAAATATCAATTGCAACATTTTTTAGGAATTAATTGAGTTATTATTACAATGATGACATATATTATCATCTTTTTCACATTAAAACAATTGAATATATTTCTCCCATACCTTTATTTTCCTTGACTAGTGATTTCCACAACTGGGGAATAGTGTTGCAATGTTTGAGATCTCACCTTTCGAGCAAATCCTTTAGATGGATTATCACAATTTTACTTTATTTTAATATTTTATCATTAAAGTCCTTATATATATGACTTCAAAAATATCATGAGTATATATTGGGGTTTTTAGAAATGGATAGTGGTAGGGCCTCTCATGCCTCATCATATTATAATCAGATATGTGGATAAATAAAATTACATGTATATATTGTCTTGTATCACTCATTTTTTTAGAATTGTGGATTTTTAAGTTATGGACACTATCAATTCATGCTAGGAAGGATATAACTATAGAGGAGACTAAGATCTCATTCACTTTTCTTACAATTAATTATCATAACCCCTATATTATTTAATTATTTGGGAATTTTATTGAGATTTTCTTATCGGTGGATTGATAAATACTGATTTGAAAATATCAGATTGATGGAATGGTTTTTTAGATGGATTTATCCTATCCACTCTGAGAATTCAACTGGTTTAATAAGGATTATAGAAATTATGTCTGGTATAGGATCATTTACAAGATATCAAAATCTTATTTAATCACAATGATATAGAGGTATAAGGTCATAAATGCCATGAGGGGAAGTTTGGTATGGGTATATATGAGAAGGGATGAAGAGTTCTGCGTTTATTTTCAATGAATTCCTATGAGGCAATAAAAAATAGATTGGGTCCTATAATTTTGGAACTGGTGGAAGTTAGTCATGAACCTAAAGATCAACCAACATTAGATTTTATCTCTCCATGCACTAAGATATTTCAATATTCAATTAAAGGTAATATTGATAATGTTATTTATGTGATTATTTTTTCTCATTAGTTTTAGTACACTAATATTTCTCTAATAATCAATCAACCTTGGTCCAAAACTGGGTATCTGATTATCTGTCAATGTATAATCCTTCAACCTCAGTTTCTATGGTATTGGGGATAATGGATCTTCAACTGTTTCTATTGGAGGAGAGGCATGCTATAGAGTCACCCATGTCCCATATCATTGATTTAATTACATCAAATATAGATAATGAAACCCATATATTTTCTGTGACCTATGGTATAGAGTGTGATGCTAATGTTTATACTAAATTCACTTGGTAATAGATAATAAACTAGTGACATGTTCTATTTTACAATGAATAGAAAAATATCATGAACATGAATTGGGAGGAACTGGGTATGGACAAGGTAGAGAAGTGGAACCTTATTTCTAATAGAGGGATGAAAGAGAATATTAATTCTGATTTGGTGACCCTATGGTTTACAAACTTGGTTTATTGAGTAATAGAGATAAATTGAAACTAGTTTAGAATGTAACAGATCCCAAGAGAAAAATGAAGTAATAATGGGTTTCAATGACACAGGTAACACTTGAAACAAATAATTACCATGGATGGAGTACTCAAGAAGTGGGGTAGGATGTCTCCACTAATAATAGAAAAGGTTTTGAAATGGAATATTAGGTTCTATTATTTTATAAAGTGTAATTATAAGATAAAGGGAACTTTAAATTGAAAAAAAGGAAAGTGAATTCTTTTTATTAAAAGTGCTATTCAGTGACTAAAGGTAATAATATCAAGTGTCTCATGTATTATTTAAATATGTCCAAACCAATTATTCAAATATTAATGAGTATGGTTATTTGATCCATGGATCATTTTTATATAATAATTAAAATTTAAAATTGTAAAATTGAGACCTATCTTGATATTCTTTTGTTCAATAGTATCCATCATAAATAGGGCCTTACGTTCTAATAACTAAAACAACGAGTTGTGGAATAGAAGGTTAGGAACGTGGGAGATTCGTCCCCTAAAATTTATATGAAAAAATAAAAGTAATTTTTGAAAAATTTGGAAAGGTATTGATTGAAAAATTCAACATAGAAAAGTACATTTATATAAAGTTTAATCTAGAGGAAGATGTCTAATTAAAGATGAAAGGATTTCCCTAGGCCTCAATGAAGATTATATACAATTTTTTTATACACAATGTTATGTTATTTTTCTATAATTTCATTTTGGTGGGTTTACTAGTGTTGAATACCTTGGGGTTTTTATATTATATCATCCAATATATAAAACAATACTTATCTTAAACCTTGAATTATTAGAGGGAACATGGACTCCAGAAACCAGCATGACATTTTAAGATAAAAAATTTGTGATATTATTTTATGGTTTATTGTCTTTATTTATTTATTTATTTATTAATTAATTAATAAAAGTATTTAATTTGTGTAGTGTTCACACTTAATCCCTAAAAGTTTAATTTTCATTAATTTTAAAAAAATGTGACATGTAGAGAAAATCACAATTATCATATAGACATGTTAAGAAAATGGTTAATGAGGATGGGGAAACCTTTTTTTTATAATGTGTTTATTTGAGGAGTTGATGAATTCAATATCCACATTATTCATTCAGAGAATCCACACATTGAAATTTATAGGTGCTGAGTGAAGATAATTTAGAAGCTATATCTTATGGGAAACATGTTTATTGAATAATTATTATTCTTATGTTCAAGAACAATTATCAATAAAACTTTTAACATTCTTGAGACATTATACATGAATTGAGATTTTGAGTAGTATACCACCCTTATTTCATTCTATGTGATTAAAAACATTATGATGAAAATGTTTGAGGAATAAAATAAACTAGATACTCTCATTTGAAACATTTAGACAATATACACTCATCATCTAAATAACTGTTTAGATAATTAAATTATAATTAGTTTATCTATAAAAATTATATAATGAGAAGGTAATTGGTTATTGATCCCATTTCCATTTTGGTTTTTGGATAAAAAAGGGGGACTAAAAAAATTTTATATGATATATGTGATAATGGTATGTTATAGAACAATATGAATAATGTTATCTAGATTATAAAACAACCCATAACTAACCAAAGGATATGGTAAGATAAAAAAATGGTAACATGGGGGGAAGATCAAAAGAACTAACAAAAAATGGTGAAAAATACTACTGGAAATTCAACAAACTAAGTTGATGATAATAATGTAATGAGAAATTCCATGGTTAGGGGATACCACTATAGAAAGAGACATTGTAACTAGAGTGATAGAGTTTCAAGGGGGAGATATAGTTCAACCATAATTAGGAACAAAAATATGATTAGTATCTTTGGGGAGGGTGTACTTACCTTATATGGGGTACTACTAAAGGGAACTTATGAAAATGATATATTTTATGGAAGAAACCTATGTTGTGTCCTTGAAGGTGAAAAAATGATCAATAGAGAAGCATTATATTGAATGTGTTTTCATCAAAAGGCCTCAAATTAAATTTTTAGTAGTAAATGAGAAGGTTATGCCAAAAGAATAACAATTTCACTACAGGTATTAGGATCCATTGGGTTGAGTATGTTCATTTTGTGATCATCCTCTATGATTAAATGAAAAAAAAATTCTAAATAAAATTAAGAGCTAATCAATTTTGGACAAGGTGGGGGTACCCCTTAGAGTCTCTATGATACCATAAAGTTTTTATGGTCACATCCCTGGTAGACATAAAATGCCTTTAAAAAGATTATAAATATTTTATGATGATACACAAGATAATATCTTGAACATTAAGTATAGATATCATCAAACATTCGAAGGAGAATTAAAAATTTCTCATGTCTAGGGAACTGACCACCAAAGCTTAAATAAAACTCTAATTTTATTTAACAAATACGATGGATGATGATAAATATATATGACTTGATAAAACATTTTATAAAAGTTTGAAAATGTAGTAATATGATTCCTCTTTGAATTCATATGATGAGAGAGATAAATTGGATTGAATTTTATAAGCTCTAGGAAATTTAGAGAATAACTGATTTGATAATAATAGAGAAGGTTAGAGACAACCATAATGGGGGAAGGGGAATCCCAATAGAATATCCTTGGAAATAAACCAAGGGGGTGGAGGGATATAACAAGTGTCTCTCAGACGTGTATCTATATTAGATTATGACGGTATAAGAAGTATGACATACATGAATTTATATGAATGCATCATAGAAAAAACCCTAACATGATGATATTAAAAATATAATTCTTCATTTTGATTTAGTTTTTATTCATATAAATTTGATCATAGATTCCTTAGGAAATTATTTCTATTTTATAATAATCTCAATTAGTTTTAAATAAAAAGTGATTTTTTTGACAAAAAAATATTTAATTTAATTTAACTAAGAGATTATTATTTTATCCATGAGTGTTTTATTATAAAGATTAATGTTGTTTATCTCTTTAAAATCATATCATAAATTTTAACTATCAATAATAGGATAAATATTTCCAAAAATAAGATAAATAATTAGAAGAATAATAAGAATTATATGTTTAATAAAAATAAAATTTTCTAGAAAACAACAAAACAATTATGTGGATATTATTTTGTTAAGGGTATACTCTTTGGAAAAATTTAATGATCTGTTCTAAGAAAAATAAATTAATTTTAATATTTATATTTAATTTAATAACGGAAGATAATAATTTGGTAAATAAATTTTACTATTAATGGAAACTATTTTTAAAATATTTATTAAATATTTTTGAGGAAAATATGAATACTCATTTATGGGGGATTCATATTTATCTTTTTTATATTATGTAAATGATAAAATTATTCTATTGAGATAAAAAAATAACTCAATTATTCATGTCACATATGGAAGAATATTGAATCATGATTATATGGTTGATGTAGTGGTGTATTTTTTTTTATAATTAAAGGAACTCATGTTTCACAATTTATATGTTTTTTATTTTTTTACAAAACAACATATATAAGGTTTCTTATATTTCATTACATATCATTAATTAATATTGAATGTAAAAACTATAAATAATAAATGGGTATAAATAAAAAATAATGAGGCACACATTAATGTAAATTTCATTGGATTTAATTCTACAATGAAGATCACTCCTAAATTAAAAATAGTCAAAAGAAATAGAATATTTATAAATATGATATAAATTATCAACAGATTTTTAGAACCTTTATAAATAATGTATTGAATGTTGAGGTATGAGAATGGTTAAGTATACATTAGGTATAAAGGGAAAAGTGTCTATTATAGACATAAAATTACCTAACCATTAGTAAATATGATGGTTAATATGACTGTTTGGAATTATGACCATTGGAAATATGTATACCATTAAAATTGGTATATATAAAATATAATGATAGGATATAATTGATGATGAAGGGAGAAATAATGGCCTAAACCAGTCAAATCATGATTTTTAAAGTCTCTTCATTAGAACTTCATAGGTAGGCAGTGTCCCTAGGGTTGGCCATGCTAAGAATCAACAAGTAATCCTTGAAGAAGAATCCATTACAGGAGAAGTTCAAGTTTTTGAAGATAACCACTATATCTATCTAAGATGATCCACCCCATGAAAGTACCACCATCACACTCTTTATCCTTAGGGAGTATGCTGGTGTAGTAAGGGTCATGTATCTAGAAATTAGTTCTATAAAGGTGTAATTTTATTTTTATAAATGAAATAGAGGTTCCTTCAATCCCATTTTCAATATTATTTTTTACTGGTAAATGAAATTTTTTGAAAGATAAAGAATGTTAAAACAATATGAAATTTGGTATTTTAAAAAATTCTATGTTAAATATTGAAATCAAATCACCAGTAAGAACCAACAAAGTTATGAGGTTCTCACAATCAACCCCTTTGTCTGCAAGCCCATCAGTAAAAACATATTTTTTTATTATTTTATTTAATAAAATACATAAAAACATAAAAAATATGATAAATATATTTTTTTGGATATAAAAAAAATTAATTGTAATTTTTGAAAATATGTAATTTTAATTATGATTAGAAAAAATATTTTCAGAAAATCGAATTATAAAACACTACTCATTTTAAAATAAATGATAATATAATTTTTCAACATCCTATGTGATTTTTATATGGTCCATAAAGTGGATTAATCCTTAAAAATATTATTTTTCAATGAATGATGATTTTTATTTAAAACTTAAAATTATATTCCTTAGAAAATAATTTCACAAAATAAACATTATACATGAAATTAAGATTCATAAATTAGGTTACAGTGAAATGTTTAGAATGTTATATAATTATTTTATTTTATTTTTAATAATAAAAATCATGTATTATGTTATTGGTATGTTTTAGGACTTCATGAATATGTCATAATGATTTAAAAATTATAATAAGTGAATCCATGACCAAAAAAAATTATTTTATTAACATAAATCATTGTAATAAAATTAAATTATTTTTCAAATCTATAAATAACTTTCCAAATTTAAAAATGAAAATTCAAATTTTCAAAAATATTTTGTGGAAGAATAAAATTTTCAAGACCAAATTAATATTAAAAATAATATTTTGGTTATTTAATTGATAAGGTTAAAAAAAAATCCATTAATGTCCAAAATCAAGAGTTAAAAAAATATGTATTCATATTTGTTTTTCATTTTCAATATCATAAAATTATAATTCCTATATTTAGAAATTAATAAAAAAATTATTCTCATTTTCCAATAATTATCCATCTTTCTACCCTATTTTATTTAATCCCATCCCATTTATAATAGTTTTCCCCTATTTTCTATCTATATATCCTTTCTAAATAGTTTTTATGTTTCTAAGGAAATCACCTTATGATTTAAGAGGAAATCTCAAAATGTAAGAGATTCTCCTTCTCTCTACTATATAAAAGTACTTATATTGTACCTAGTTTAATAATTTAATAAAATTATGTTTTTAATAACTTATTATATTTCAATTAATATCCAAACGTTTTTATTTCAATGATATAATTCCATTATCTCTCATTAATCTAGTTCTATAAACAACTTTTTATGCCTTTTATAATGCTGAAATCATTCTTTGATTTCACATTCCTCTATTATTTATTACGAATACCCAACACAATTTTCATTCAACTATATTAATATAGATGTAATTATACTTAATTTTTTTGGGACTTCCATTTATGAATCCTAAATCTCATTTCCATGGGTTAAATAAGATAAAAAGTTTAAGTATTTAAACACGTAAGTACTGGGTAATTTTATATGAAACATGTTATTTATTATGCATATGTTATTAATGAAATGATTTATTATTACCTATTTAGAACATATGAATTAAGTCATAAAAAGGATGAATGTTGACAACTATCCAATGCATTGGGTATTGAATTAATCTCTTGATATGATTTTTTTATGATACCAAGGTTAATAACCACAGTAAAATGTTTTATGGCACCCTGTTATTGAGCCTTAGTGGTATTCTTAAGAATTTATCATTTTTATATTTTATCCAATGTTTTGTATCATATACTTTTGATTTTTATCTCATTTTATGCCCCGTGTTTTATCAATTATAATCATTTAAGTTTAATTTCCTTTTTAAATCCCTTATTTTCTTCATTCTCACCCATTTTTATTGATTTTTCCCCATAAAATCAACTATATTCAGGTGAACTAGAATGGGATAATAATAGAGTTTTTTAGAGGAGTAAATAAGGATAATGTCGGGGTTTTACTTGAGTAATTAATGTGTTATGTACATAGTTTCAAAGACAGTAAAACTAAAAATGTCCTTCAATGTTATTATCCTAATATTTTGGTTAAGAATTCTGTTAAAAATAATGTATTTAAAATGTTGGTCACTATATTTGGTATCAAATGAATTTATTAGTTATTTATAGAAATTAATACTAGAAAACATTACTAAAAAACTTATAGATAATTCTAAATATATGAAATCTTTATGATATTTGGTAAAATATAAACCAAGTGGTTTTATGAAATGAAATTAATATTTGAATAATGCAAGTGTATGTGGATATAGAATAGATGTACCTTAAAGTAATAACCCCAAAGGCCTCATTGGATATCAAATAGACCTGTATTTGGTGCATGAAAAGGATACCTTATTCAAACATAGTTCGATCCTCCCATTAGATATTCTTTTGTTAATTACGTGATTTTTACAAACCATTACATAGTATATATGAATAATGTATTTGTTTTCATGGATAGAAGAATAACATCGTAGAAGAATATTAAAATAACAAATTAGGATTAAACATCCCTTTAGTATCATTATTTTACTATTTATAGTAGTAAAAAATTTATCACATAGGCTTTATTCTTTTAAAAAAATGTAATTAAATAGAAGTAATTTTGTAAATAATGAATCAATAGTTTTCATAATATTATGGAACATGGAGTTGAGAACGTAAAGATGATGATGAATCAGATAAATCCGATCATGAATAAAAACCTAAACCATGTGGAGTATCCAATATCACTAAGGAAAAACTAGAAGTTAAATCCTTTATACAACATCAAAAACATATTTTTATTGGAATCTCAGATCCATTAATCATTGATCTATTTTTTATTACTATAGAAAATATATTATATGTACTCCATTATTATGAGTAAGAAAAGGTTATGTTGGATGTATATCTCTCAGAGTGATAATATTAGTAGCAGTGGACACTGATTATGAATACAATTATAAAGGATGAGTTGGAAGCTATGAAGTGAGAAGAAATCAAAAAAATAATTTTTAACAAGTATTCTCCATGTACCCATTAAATGTGAGTTGAATGGGAGTCTATAGATTTGAAATAAAGTGAAAATAAATTAGTGGGAGTTATGAGATGAACATTATAAGTATTTCATGATATGCTTCATGCATTGTCATTTATTCTCATGGTAAGATAGATCAGTTATTTGGAGTCCTAAGACCTTATCTATGGAAATATCTTACAATATGAGACTTAATTATTTATGAGGAGATAATATAATGTGTTTTCAAATTGGAAATGGAGTTTAAAGATGCATAATGGCCTCATGAACTAAAAAAATTAGAAGGGGAGGATGTAGCCAAATTTTTAAAAGAATATCAATAGTGAGAGAGAAGAAAATAAGAAATGACTACTAGTGTGAATAAACTATAGGAATAAGAATTTGGGTAATTTTCTTTAAGTAATTATAAAGTGTTTCAAGTGTAGAATAAATGGATATATATCTTAAAATTTTCATGGAGATATAAAGTCTGAACATACAAATTCTAATGAAAAGGGAAGATAGTGAAAGTGCAACCTACAAGATAATAATCCAAGTGTGAGTAGAATGGAATTTTTTTAATCAATGCCCAAATATTATTATAATGGAGGTAAACCACCATTAACCCAAAAAGAGGCTAATAGAGAAACTTCAATATTTTAAAATTATGATAATTGGACTCGAGGCTTAAAATGATATAATGATAGGTACACTCATAATTCAAAAAAATCCAGAAAGTATATTACCTGATTCCAGTTCTATGTATTATTTTATAACATTAAATTAATTTATAAATTTATTGTGGTAAATTTGTTAGTTAAAAAACTTTTAGGAACTATTCAATCATCAAGGATATATAGGTATTCTTTTATATACATTAGTGAGTACAATCTCTCCTTAAACATATTGATCATTCAAATGGAAAAATTTGGCATAATACTTGGGATGAGTTAGTTAATAAAGTATAATGCCAATATCATTTATAGAAGCATTCAAATTTCATTTTTCATAAATGGAACTCCTATAATTATATTTCATGAAGTGATAACCTAGCTTGAATCTTTTCAAGAACCCAATTATATTACAGTTTTGTGGAAATTATAGGAGAATAAGGTAAAAATGTGAATATATAAATATTAAAAATTTACCCATATGTTTGGAATTCATTGATGTATTTATTTTAGAATTTACTAGACTTCCCCAAAAAATAGAGTTAGAGTTATCTATTGAATTCTTACTTGGATGAAATATAATTTTGAATACACTATATAGAATAAAATTTGTGAATATAGTGGAAGTAAATTATGCAATTTAATATCTTTTAGAAAAGGATTTTATTCGACCAAGTTTGTCTCCATGGGGAGAACTATCTCACTTTTTGATAAAGAATGATTGATCAATGTTGATAATCATTGATTATAGAGAACTTAATTAGATCATAGTTAAAAAACAACCATTATATGGGTTGATGATTTTTTTCAACTATCTTCATGGGGATAAATTATTCTCCATGATTGACCTCTGATTGGGGTATCCTCAGCTAAGGGTGAATAAATAATATATACTGAAGTATATTTTCTAAGAAAATGTCAGTATTTTGAGTTTTTTGTTATGCCATTTTTCTTGACTAATGCTCATTTAATTTTTAGGGATTTAATGAATAAAATATTTATAGAATACCTTGATAAATTTATAGCGGTCTTTGTGGATGAAATTATAATATATTAAAAAAAATTGTACCATGAGGATAATTTAAGGGTCATATTATAAACTATGAGGAAGGGGAATATTTTTGGTGATTTAAAAAAATTTGATTTATGGTTACAAAAATGTCACATTATCAAGAGATATTTTGACCAATTAAGTAATTTAGTTGATCCAATAAAGAAAAATGCTATAAAGGGGTGTCCTCAACCTATAAAATTAATTTAAATTCATAGTTTACTTGGAATAGTAGGGTACTATAAAAGGTTTGTAAAAAACTATTCATGGATTTATAATCCTATAAGTAAATCATGGAGATTAGTTTATCTAGAAAAATGAGTTTGAATAAAGTTTCCAAGAACTAAAGAATAAGTTGATTAGTTCATATTTGCTAACATTACCCTCTAATGGGGAATGATTTGTCATTTATAGTGATTTATCCTTGAAAGTACATAGATGTGAACTCATTCAAAATGAAATGGTGATTGTATATGCATCTAGATAGTTAAATACTAACAAATAGAATTATCCTACCTGTGATTTGGTTTTAACTATAGTTATCATTGCTCTAAATATAAAGAGAAATTGTCATTATAGAGAGAAGTGTGATATATACATAGACCATAAAAGTATGAAATATATATATTAAAAAAAAGGAATTGAACATGAGACAAAGGAAATAGTTATAACTTATTGAGGTCTATGATTGTTCTATCCACCATCAATCTGGAAAATAAAACAATGTAAGTGTTGGAATGAGTTGGAAACACCTTAGATATCTTCCAATATTGAGGATTAAAGGATATCCACTACTTAATGACCAGGTAATGGTGGACATGAAATTCATAAGGGAAGGGATATCATTTATACTATCACAAATGTATCCAAAAAATCATTACTGGAGAAGATAATTAAATCATAAATAGATGATACTAATTTATAAAATAAGATAAAATATATAAAAATAGGATGTTTTTTAAGTTCAATTTATAATGAGAGGGGGTACTAAGGTTTGGTATATGGTTTTAAATCCCAACTATCAAAAATTATAAAGAAATAACTTAGGGATGAATCTTGCAGCTCTGGGTTCTCTGTACATCTAAGAAGAAACAAAATGTATAGTGATATATGAGATCTATATAGTTGGGATAATATGAAAATGAATTTTATTTATATTAAATATGTTTGGTATGTCATAAAGTGAAGGCAGAGAGACAAATACCAAAAAGAGTTCTAAAACTATATCCCATGATTGCATTAAAGTGGGGCAACATAATTATATACTCTATTACTGTCCATATTAATAATTATAGGGGAACTGATTCCATATGAGTAACCATTAATAGATTAAAATTTTCCCATTGTATCCCCTTTTTAGGGGATTTATCATTGGCTGTAATTGTCCATCTATATAATAATATGTTTTGAAACTTCATGGGTCCCCAAAGTCAGTTATTTCACACCTTGATTCAATATTTAAAACATAGTTATAGTCAACCCTTCAAAATTCTATGAATACTGGAGTAAAAAATATCAAAACCTATCATCCTCAAACTAATGGGAAACCTAAGAGTTAGTTTTAGATATTGGAAGACATGTTACAGGATAGATAACTTGATTTTAAAGGGATTTTTTTAGGAACCCAAGATGCTAATACATGTATATTACATCTTTTAGATGAATATTAATTAAAATACAAAAAAAACATGCTTTATGACCATAATAGTTTAGTGATTATTGAAACATGGAACACATTCATCTAATCAAGTGAAAGATCTTCCATTTAGACCACAATGATCTTCCCATTTAGTACTATTCATGTGAATATGCTTCATAAAATCTTCCGTCATCACTTGAGGAAAGTAAAAATAATAAAGGGTGAGAATATATTCTCATTAATGGTAAACAAGGGAGATATCTAAGAATAACTTTTACATAAGGTTGTTAGAGCATGAGAATAAAATTCAAAAACCATACCCTTCATATAAATAAACATAATCACGAGTCATTGAATAAATATTAGAAATTCAAAAGACATGATTCCTAATATAATCAATTAACATGATCTGTGAGGGAATAACATTGTCATAAGACATTGATTTTGGGTATACACATAAGTATAGAATATCCTATATCAAGGAAACCCACCCAAGCATTCATAACATGTTAGTATTGGGTTAACCTCCCATTTACCCACTTCAGGCTTAGGATGAACTCAATTATACCCTCTTTCATGCTTGGTATAACCTCCCATGTACCATTTGAGCTTATAAAACATCAATCATTACCCATTTAATTGGTGGGAGGTCTAGGACCCACACATCAAATAATGAAAATAATATTTATGTGTGACACAATATCATTAAATCTATCACATAATAACCAATGAAATGAGATGGGTTTCAAAACAATTCCATCATATCATAACCTATAAAAAATTGATAGGTTCCATAATCATTTAATCATAGCATAAAACATGAAAAGAAGTGGGTTTCATAAGCATTTTACACCCCATTGGAAAGGAACATGTTTCATAAACATCATACCATCAAAACATAAACCTTTCAGATAAATATTATGAATGATTTCATTAGATAATATCACCAGTAATACATAATTACCTACAAATTATGTCATCCTTGGTGGAAAATATTATTGGAAGGATATTTTAAAACATTTTTTAGGAAATATACTTTCTGCTTTAAAAAATTATTCTTAATAAATAACAAAAATTTAAAAACATATTATTGGATGGATAATTTAAAACATTTTAGAAAACTAAATCAACATTCCCTCCAAAAAAAGTTGTAAAAAAACAACCAAGGGTAAAAATAAATTTTAAAAATATTAGGGTAATCATAGAACATTTTTAAATTTTTTTTTTAAAAACATGTTTTAGGAAGAAAATTCATTTCTGACCAAAGAGAGAAATAAATTCATGTTTTTTTAAAATAATTACACAATTATCATAATTACCATAGAGTGAAAATTGGTATAATTTATTTAAAATTTCATGAATAAATATAGTAAATTAAATGTTAGGGGTTTATTTCGAGATAGATCATATGATTTTATCATCAAAAACATAATCATAACTAAACCTAATAAAGTATGAGATTGTGACATAAAATCTTACCACTTTGATAACCTTGATTCGTAATGCCCATAAAAGAATAACATAAAATGAAACAAAAAATATCATGAGGATTAATAGATTCATGATATTAAATTTCAAAAGTACTTTATATACACCTTGTGTAAGAATACAGGTACAAAAAATAACATATGTCTCAAAGAAAAAAATTGAGAAAAAAATACCTTACTGTTTGAGTGACTTTTAAATTAAAATTTTCATTAAATAATAACATCAATGGAAACATTAATTATATTTAAATGAGATATATTCATGATATATCATTTTATAGTTCATTATATACACTAGATAGAATATACAAATTGAGAATATGGCATATGTCTCTTGAAAATAAAAGTTAGTCAAGAAATCCCCTTACCTTAAGTCTTGACTTCCGTTGTACTCATTCAACACACCTATATAATAAATTAATGTTTATTATATATTTTTTAATGAATAATAAATATATATATCATATCATATATTATTTTCTTATGACCTTTTATTTCTGATTTATTAACAATTCCATGTTAAAGTTATGTTTTTGGTAATAAATAATTTATTTTTCATATATATTTTGACTTGTTATTTTTGGTCATATTTCTTGGTCATGGTATCAACATATTAAAAATTTAAACCATGATATAAATATCATATATATTTATTATATATGTATTTTTATTAATCCATAATATTTCATGATAAGAAATGAAATACATTATTCATGAAGACAGTAGGCCATATGTACGCATGAATGTTGTTTCCATTTTTTTATTGTATTGAAAAAAAAGAAAAATTAATTAATTATATATATATATTATCAATAAATAATCATTTTTACATCATTTATGTCACATATTTTTATTAAAATCATCCCTAAAAAATTCTATGTAAAGTGTGAATAAATCACATCATTTCGTGAGGTGGTAGTCTGTCGTAATCATGAAGGACATTATCATATTCCCATAACATTGAAAACGTAAATGTATCTATGATATAATAATTAAATAAGAATAATAAAATAATCGATATCACATATATCCTATATAAACTATAAATCCATCATTATTCCCAACTATGAAATGTGGTAATGGAAAAACGAATGACATCAGTTCATGAGGCGGTAGCCTTCCAAACACTTGAATGATTGTTTAGTAACCCATTTAATTGAAGTGTGTGTGGATATAAGTATTAAAATTGATATAAAAATATATCATTATATAGAATATAATGATTTTATTATATAATAGTGGTATAATAATAATTAATGGTGGGTGGAGGAAGAAATAAAAAAAAGAGGCTCGTTGATGAATGTTACCTCTTCTTTAGGTATCCTCCTTAGGTTTAAACTAAATTCATTATTAATTTAGTTTATATCAACAATAAGGATTTTTTGATGATGGGATTCTTTTTTATGTGATATGGGGAGATATTGGTTGATATAAATTTCTTGAGAGATGGTAAGATGTGGGGAGAGTGAATTCCCTTTTATAGTTAATGAGAAGTGACATTATTATAAATACTCAAAAGTATTTACTATTTAGAGGTCAATATTACCTCAAGTGGATCCAAATATAAAAATTAATGGTGTTTTGGGATTATACGGTTGAGAAACACCTCCACTTCATAGTAAAATACATGTTTTAAAAATTTCATTCCTTAACTTCCAAGTATCCCTATTTTTACCATTTTCGTTTTTCATTATGGTAACTAGTTTCCTTACCATGATAATTTATCCACTAAGAATAAATTATAGTGATCCCTATTATATAATTCATAACCACTTATTATAAATATGAAATCCAATTTAAAAAATATAAACCCTATGCGTGTTGGAAATTAATTTTAACATAAGTACATTAAACATGAAGAAACACATCTTTAACCTTAATCATGATAACTATGCTTTTACTATTCAATAGTCAATATAGTAATTATAAAAAAAATTCTCCTCTAATGGAAAATAGGAGATATTTATTAATATTTAAAAATAGCCCAGTAAAATATATTTTTTTAGTAATTTTAAATAATTTAATAAAGTAAAATTTGTTATAAAATTACTTTAATGTCAATTTTTCCATTATTCCTCTAATTTAAATTTTAAAAATAAAAATAAAATGATGGAATTCGAGTTTATATTTTCACACAATTTTATCATGGTATATTTATCTAAAAAATAATGGAACACATTATTTCATTTAATTCTCTTCACTTTTAATATTTTTAGAATAATTTATTTTATTTTATTGTTAAAAAAATAATTACAATGTTTGAATTTCTTAAGCATTTAAAGTAGTTATTTCATATCAAAAAAATGAAATAAATAATCATGATAAAAATAAAAAAATTATATATCAAAAGGATATATATAACCACACATATGTTTTCCCTATTTTAAGAATTCATAGATATTAAAAGTAAGAAAAGTATATTTTTTGTCTTTTTATTTACATAACTTATAATAGGAGTCATACTTAGAGGAAAGTGGAAAGGAATTTCCATATTTTATTGGAATTTATAGACAATATAGAAATAAATTCATTCAATAAAATTAAGAATATTTTTCAGTTTTTTTTCACTCTTATCATTCTTGTTTAACCCTCGGGAAACTCATTTTTATTTTAACCATGATAAATAATTTTTACTATGTTCACTATTAATTTTGGTTAAAAACTATGTTTAAATTGTTTGAAATTAAAAATTATTAATATTAAAAATATAGAATCTATTTTTCTAAATTCAATTCCTATAGGTGGTAAAAATTAAGTTAATATTAATCCCATAGATGTGATGGGAAAGAATATTTTTAAAGAGAAGAAGTTTGAATGTTTAAAATATTTTTATATCCAAATTTTAAAAGAAATTGATTCTCATGAACTAAGTTGTATTAATAGATATAAAATTGAAATAATTTTAATTTAAATACATTTAAAAATATAATTTAACATTATATAAATCAAATTAAAATTATTTTTTCAATTAAAATTCATTAATTTTTACAAATAACGAAAAAATAAAAAATTTCAGTAAAAGTTTCAAAAAAAATTCACCCTTAGGTAATTTTGACATTTTGACTTAAAAAATTAAGTTTATTTTATCAAATTAATTTTCTAAAAGTTTCAAAAATTAATTTTATTATTATTTAAAAAATGAAATAAATACTATTTTTTGAGAAATTAGTTTTTTTGAAACATGTGAAGTCATTAATGAAAATTAAATAATTTTTATCAATTTTTTTATTATATAAAACAATTATACATAATATTTAAAAATTATTTATTACTATTAATACCACTAGTTGTAAGGGCTAGGTTATAAAGATCATTTTTAAATAACTATATTAATAATATATCATGAGTTCATTGAAACTTAGTGTCATGTAGTGAAAGCTATATCAGGGTTGCGTGTAGTGAGAAATATCAAGAAGATTAAATTTAATTGAAAAATATATTTCAAAAATCTTAGAGTGTTACATTTTATCCCATTAAAATTAATTTATCCCTCAAAATCCATCTTGATCATCAAAGTTTTATCATTTGAAAATTTCTTCATAGAAACCCATATCATAAAAAATGAATAATAAAACTTCAATTAAAAATGTTTGAAACATAACGGTTACCCAAAGTAAATCATAATAAGGTTTCCACATATGATAAAATAGGTGGTAAGTGAATATTTTTACATAGAATAAAGGAATAAATAATTATAGTGAGTGATATAGATCCCTTATCACAAGAAATTTGGTGATCTATAAAATGTCAACAACTACAAAACCATAAACCAAAGAGGTTTGAAAAAGAACATTGATGTCATAAAAAAATCTAATAAAAGAAAACAATTTATTCCAATATCCCTTTCCTCATATTTTTGAATTACTTTTCCATATATACTAAGAATATATGAAAATTTACTTACTTGATACGTTTCTGTTACATAAGTATAATCTCAACCTTTGATTGTGCCTCAATCAATTTCCACATCATCTCGTACTCCAAAAATAAAGTTGAATTTTTTACTCCTCAATTACCAACTGACCATAAGATCTATAAATTTAATGATACGTCATTTCTTCTGTTATTAGTTATCATCGAAAAAATGGATAGCACAAGTTATCTAATATTCATAAATATTAATATAGTTAAGTAATACATTAATTTATAAAATCTAATACAAAGTTCAATATAAACCATTCATTAAATGGTTAACATTAAGACACTTCAAAAAAATAAAAATAAATAAATAAGGTCACTGAATTTCTGAAAATAAGTTTATCATTGATCAACCATACATAATAATGAAGAACTGGATTATTACATACCAAGCATGTGAATACCTTCATCATGTATTCTCTTGAAACATGGTAATAAACTAAATTACTATAACCTTATTGAAATCATACATGCTTACAGATTATTTACCTAAAACACAAATTATTGGATATATTATTTAAATCCAAAAATTTTGTAAACTTCATCAATGATAGTATAAAGCACTTTGTCTTAAAATCCTTTATCAGTTGTGAGGTCATCAATATTATCCAATTTAAATTATTCATATCAATCATTTCTTCATCCAAACTAAAAATATATTTATCATCCTTAGGAACACGTTGATGGTTATCTTCCATTAATCATAATATATAACCCTACCATTAAATTAGTTTTCTAGATTATCGGTACCATTGAACATATTATTTCAAATCCTAAACAAAAGACTTATACTGAAAATACCTTTTATATTTCTTAATTTAGATAACACAATCTTTGAATTCAAATACATAAATTCTTCATTCAGACCAATTTATTTTTAAGTCATTATCCAAACTTAATAATCTTATTCCTTAAAACTTATTCCCTTTCACATTCCATTTCTAGTATCTGCATCATCAATAATATAACCATTACTCATACAAAATTTTCAAATTTCTTCACATTATTTCACCATAGGACATAAATTTTCATAATTCATATACTTACCACTTTTAAAACATTAATCCATTCACAATAACTTAGGGAGACCAATATTTCAATCCATTTCATTAACTAAAATCATTATTTTTCCTTTACAGTGATTTGATTTGTGTCCTTTTTTATAGTTAAAACATCTTCACATTCCTCTAATACATTCACCTGAGTTCTTCTTCCCACATTTTAAACTTATATGAAACTGATTATTCTTTCCTCCATAGTTACCATCACCTAATCCCTCAAGTATCTCTTTTCTTATATTCTTTGGTGTGTCTAATAGGTGGTTGAGTTACATGTCGTTAATCATGTTTCATGGAAACTAAATAGGGATAATCATAACATCCTTTACTCATAGGGTATAATCCTTATATTCTTAGTGATATATGGAATTCCTTATGTATTTCCAAGGATGGACTCAAATGAAATTTGATCATTATGAAATGGGTGATACTTGGGCTCCCATAGTGGAATTCCAAGGATGGACTCAAATGACAAGGATATTATACCACACCTAAATCAATACCTGGGTTCTTGTGAGGATTTCCATGGATAGGCTTATAGGGTGTTGGTTTATATTACACCTAGAGAGATACCTGTGTTCCAACATGGGAATTCTATCGATGGTCTGAGGTTATTAAATGAAAAAAATAATGAAATGGTTTATATGGAATGTCTTACAAGAAAAAACACATGCTTAGAATCAGTATTTGTTTACACTTTATGGATGGTCTACTTCGATATCCATTGACTAGGTTATCATAGGGGACACTGGGATTTATGCTAGGTCTTGATACTTACTTAAAAGATTTTGAATGATTAAATTAATTTTTATATAAATGAGAACCTGGAATTTATAGGATGTTTACTTTCAATAATTTCTTACTTATTCTATTACTGCCTTCACTCAATGAATATATATATATATATATATATATATATTCATTGAATGAATGGTACAAACCATGGGTGGTTTCCTACTATGATTTTGTCTCACACACTCGTTATTATTCCTTGGGTACCATAAAAGATTATATGAGTACATGTATGGATAAGGTCAAGTGCCCTGATACAAGTTATTATCTGTTTCTTGGAAGAAGGGGAGCATGGGACAGAGTTGACGCTTCTAATGCTAGCTAAGATACTTTTTTACCTTTTTTTACTTTTGTTCCATGTATTTTACACCAACCATGTATAAATGTTTTGGATACTTTAATAGACACATGAATTGTATAATCATTATCTATATATGATCTTCCATTTTTTATTGTAATATATTACAATTGCTGACCTATTTTATGATTTTATTACTACTTTTTCTACTTGTATAATATAGTTATTTCTGATATTCTACACTTTGGTTATGAGTTCATAGTCTTCCCATGGAAACAACTAAGTCATATTTTCTAGTCAGGAGCCTCTAGAGTATGGGGAGATGCGCTTGAGTCCATGTAGCCTACCGGTCTCGGGGTTCTGTTGTGTGGAATCTGGGTCTAGAACATTAAAAAGTGGTATCAGAGCCTTATTTTCTAGTTTGAAAAACTATTTGGAGATAATAGAAAAGAATGGGAAGGAATTTGAGTCTTTTAATAATATATTCCCAAGAGTATCTACCCCTCATACAGGAAAAATCCAAATTTCCACAAATGAAGTTGCTATTTTCTAGATTTTGACTTTTCTAGATGATTTGATTCCACCATTGTGTGATGGAATTGTATTGTGATGTTATTAAAGACATTATTATGGGCTCTTTTATATTACAACCTGATGATATGAGGTTATTTCATATCGTGCATCATGTTAAGAACCTTATAGTAATTACATTACATGCATTATGCCATGCCATTTAGGATGAAATACTTGTTGCATGATATTGTGATAGCTAACATGATTGTTATACCTGCTATTGTGGTCAAACTTCTAGAGTGGGTTATGGTGTGTATCAGGTGGTTTTTATACTTAAGTTCCTAAGGATTATCTTCCATTATGGTTTATAATTTGGTGAACCATTGGTCCAAGCTTTTAAAATGATCTGTTATAAATAAAAAATTATTTTGAATTCAAGTGAAAATTAATTGGAAACTGATTTTTTTATAATAGGGAGCTTGACCCAAACCCAACCTTATTAGTGGGAAGTGGGTAGTATCTATTGATTATATATATATGATCTATACGATGACTAGAACAGACTCATGAAGTAGGAATATGGGTGTGTTCTTATATAGGAAGGCTTGTACTTAACCTATTTTGAATATTTGCACATTTGAGCTGTGAAATTTTATAATATTTTATTATGAGGCATGTTCTTGGATTTTTCTGAGGTATTACACTGGAAAAACTTCTCTTCACATGCTAGTAATGTGGTGAATACTACACTCTGAAGGTAGTGGGTCATGGGATATCATGGATCCTCTATTAGGTCTAGCTATGACATAAGTAGATGTACCTGAAACAAGTGTTGAGGCACAATTTCGAGAAGGATTTATGCATTTCCTACAGACCATCAAGGGAGAACTATGACCTACCCTGACTATGTCAGAGTGTACACAAGAGTTCCAACATTCCCATTGATGAAGCTCATATTTTCATAATTTATATTATTTAATTCAATGTTTTTAATCCCACTATAGTTTTATTTTAATGGTAATTGTCATGTTTTTAGGTTTTAGTGGTATTTTGAGCTTAAATTCAAAACAATGATCAATTCTAGAATTTTTCCTACATTCATTAACTTAGGTAATTCAAGCATATAATTTTCAATATTGAACCAAATAGAATGATTATTTTTTTAGATATTTTTATATATATGGGATAAATATTTTTCTTCTGAACTAGGATCTAATTCGACTATCTACAAGCCCGAAAAATTCAATCAAGTTGGAGAAATATTCTAGAAATCATGGTGGACCCCACCTCATTCATTGGAGCATAAATCAGGATATAAAACTCAAATTAAAGAGATTCTAATTGTATTTTAAATATATTTCAATTTTAAATTCTTCTAATAATTTTTGTGAATATATTCTAAAATTAAGGCCATCATTGGATGCTTGAAAGTGGGGATAAAATTAGGAAACATTTGTCCAGAATTAATGTTGCTGAGTAAATGCACTGTATCTCTTTCTACACAAGGATAATAAAGTTGAAAGTTTGCAGGAAGATAAAAAATATATTTTTTAACACTATTCTAGAATACTATAATACAATATTCATTCATTAAATGGGTCTGCCACATTCAATTTTTTGGATAAGAGATTCTAGAACCAAGTTTTTGCATTTTTTTTCTGATAAAAATGTATCCCCTCGCATTCTCAAAGTATTGGAACCTTTGTATGGACATTTTCTATTGTTTTGTAGTTTCTTTCCATTGTAATATTATAATGAATTATTAATATATTTTTCTTTTCTTCTTCATATCATTCTTATTTTTTAATATTTTTTCTTTTCACCCCATTCTTCTTCATTACGATGTCTTATACTCGTGATCATGAGTAACTGACCTGAGGAACTTCCCAGGGGATCAATCCAATGTTGAACCCAAGTCATTGAAAATTAAATTTTATTGTTTCTTATTTTATTAGAGTTAGTTCAAGGGGGATCTTAGTGGGTAAGGTGACTTTGTGTCTCCACTTGCCACCCGAGTCTTAACTTTCTCTTCTATAATATTTTCCCTCGATCGAGGAGTTGGAAGTGTGGCTTCTCCGTGATAGTTGAGATCATTGTATTCAAAACCACATATAGAAGAGGATATTAAAACATAATATGTAGTGTGTTTATTAATTAAATTTGAAACTAATAATGAGACAATGAAGGTTCAATCTGGGTGATTCTCTTGGGAATATCTCCTTCTTGTCTAATATCATTTTGTCTACATTCATTCTGTCTGCATTATGCATTGCATGTTTACTTTTCTTTACCTTAAATTCTCATTTCTAAAACCACAATTTAATTCATTTTTGTCTTATAAATAATAAAAATATAAAAAAATTTAATTATAAGTAGTGATTGAAAAACCATAAAATCTTCTCAATAGAATGAACTAGGTCATCCCCTATTCTACACTTAGTTATAAATATTATCGAGAGCACGCATGAAAACACTTCATCAAATTGATGTCATTTCTAGGGATCCAAGTGGTTTTAATTCAATATTTTTATTCACATTGTGTAAATAATTTTGCTTTCATTAAAAAAAAATCATAAATTTCAAAAAAAAAATATTCTTTGTTCATGATGTATTCAAATTGTGATTATTATGCATGGTCTGACCAATATCAAGTGAAAGTAAACGTTTATAATGAACCTGATGCTCAATTTGATAGGATTAGTGATAAAGTTGAAAACATAGAGAGGCAATTAGAATATATTTCTGAATATGTACGCACATCCCAGTAGCAAACCGAACCTGAGCTGGAACCTGAACCAGAACGAGTGGTGAAAGTGATTTCCCCAATAATTTTTTATGTTAAAGAACCTAAGGTGGGAGAGAAGGAACTTCTAAAGGAACTAAATATATCATCTCGCACTCAACCATTATTTGAGGAGGTCCCAGAAGTACACATTCTAGTTGATACATTGATGGGAGATCAACATTTTTTTTGGAAGAATCCTAGAATAGCTTTGTTGAAGATAACTTGAAACATGATCTTCCCATCCTTGATAATGAAACACTATAAACTTTATACCTCTCTCTTTATTTGTAAGATAATGAAGAATATTCACCTGCTGATATTGAGTTTCCAATGGTCATTCCTGAAGAGATCAATTACCAAGATGAATTACTTTAAAGGGAATATTTATTTATTAATTCTTCATATTTTAATCTTATTCAAGATAAATTGTTTTTTGACTTCTCTTTCTTTGATGTTTTTGATATAGCATAAATGGAGTAGATCGTGGATGTTAAAAATGAGACTACCCAAGTAGTGATGATTGGAGAAGAAGATATGGAAAAACATGTAGTTGTGCGACTTCTTCCTTAACAACATTTTTCACACCATATGGAGGAGTAAAACACATAAGTCAACAGGGAGTACCCCTATATTCTATTCCCTCCCACTTCAAACCTCAAATTTCATCTTTATTCTTTCTCGGGGGTTGGGAACTTTTTTATCTTCTTTGGGGTTATCTACTTTCAGTGTTTACTCATGGAAATTGGTAAAAGTCACATGTGGTGGTTCATCTCTAAGAAACCACACCCACCTTATGATTGGGGATAATCCCCTAAAACTACCTGACTAGGGGAATTAAAAACCTATCACCCACTTGGGGGTCTAAACCAAGAATTATATCTTTGATATTACCTTTCTATTTATTTTTATTTATTTTTCTTATGTATTTTCCTTTCTTTCTTGTATTATTAAAGTATAATCTTCTAGGAGTTTAACTCAAGACATCCACTTCAAAAATAATGTTAGGTTTTATCTTTCCTTCCATTTCTTTTCTGACTTATATTTATTTTATATTTTTTTTGAGATGAAATGAGGGATAGTAAAATTTAAGTGTGGGTGGAGTGTCAACCTGATAGCCATTCTTAGGATTTTTTGTTTTTCTTTTCTAGTTTTTAGTATTTTTGAGCTTTTTTGAATATTCTTATCACTTATCACACATCAATTTATTTGGAAAGAGTTGAAATGATTTTCTAAATAATGGATTTTAAATGATTGTTGATGTGAATTATTTTTCCTTGAAATGTATTTTCAAGAATTTTTATGAGTTTGACTAATTTTTGAAATCCATGCCCATGAAACACCGAATGAAAATATTTTTCTAGTCCTGTGAGGTATTCTAAACCACTTTGACATATTCTTCCTAATACCCACACTTTCTTGAGGGAAACTTGAATTTTTTGTGAGAACTAGAATTTTTGATTTTTATCTTTTGATGCTTTGGATTCCATGAAATGTATTTGAAATGATTGAGGCATCTATTTGGCTAGCCACATTTTATATTGAGACCCACATTTACATTTATCATTCATAAGCCCTTAGATTCCATGAATTTTATTATAGGTTTAATCCACATTACAAGCATATTTTTCCTTACCTACCCACACTTTTAGTATTTTTTCATGGATATTCCAAGTTTGAGTGTGGGGGGAGGGACTTTTGTGTGCGTTTATTGGGATGTGTATCATTTATGGGTGGTGCAATCTGTGTGTCAATATTTTGGGAAGTGTATAATAAGATAATTGGGCATTATTCATCATTTCATTATACTTATTTCATTTCATATGGTTCTCCTTAAAAGAAGATAAAAAACTGAAAATAAATTTGTGCCTTTCTAGAGCATTATAAAAAAGGAAAAAAATAAAGCTGTGGCTTTTTGGAGATTTACAAAAAAATATAAAAAAGGGGAGAACTTTGATGATATCATTATCTGTAATCATTTTTTGACTCATGTCCCATGTTATAAAAAGGGGGTGGTGTTGGGTTTCTCATTCTCTAGAGGATTTGAGTGAGGTTCATCCTATGTTTTCACTTGATTAATCATGCATTGTACTTAAGAGTCAATCCTTCTTTTTATGGCATGAAACTTTTTCAATCATTTTCCTACCTACCCTATGGCACAAAATAATTTTAAATTTTAATTAAATTCCTCATGATTTACTTCATTTTCATGTTTCATGCAGTGTAGAAATGATAATTTTCACAAGCCTATGGTGATACATGGGATTTCCAAGTATGAGCATAACTCTAGATTCAATTTCTCTTGGGTGAAGAGTGACATAAAATTCAATGTGAGGTAGGTTGTGAGTGTGCCATGGATTTATTTATAAGGGTGAACAAATTGGAATGATTGAAATTAAAATGAGAGAGAATTGTTTTTCATATATGATACTAGATGGAATTATATTTTTGATAAGATCATTGATATTTTCTCATTTTTTTGATTGTTGTGTGGATTTTGATTTTAATGTAAGAAGATTTCCCAAGAGTACAATGTTTAAGTGTGGGGGAGTTATGAAGCTCATATTTTCATAATTTATATTATTTTATTCAATGTTGTAATCCCACCATAGTTTTACTTTAAGGGTAATTGTCATGTTTTTAGGTTTTAGTGGTATTTTGAGCTTAAATACAAAGCAATGATCCATTATGGATTTTTCCTGTTTTCATTAACTTAGGTAATTCGAGCATATATTTTTCAAAATTGAACCAAATATAATGATTCTTTTTCATAGAATACTTGATTTATTGGAAAATTATTTTTCTTCTGTACCATGATCTAATTCGACCATCTACAAGCCTGAAAAATTCAATCAAGTTGGAGAAATATTCTGGACAGCATGGCGAGACCTACCTCATTCATTGGAGCATAAATCAAGATATATAACTCCAAATAAATGGATTATAAATTTATTTGAAATATATTACAATTTTTAATTCATCCAATATTTTTCGGAAAGATATTCTATAATTAAGGTTGTCATTGGATGCTTGAAAGTGGGGATAAAATTAGGAAACATTCATCCAGAATTAATGTTGCTAAGAAAATGCACCATATCCTTTTCTACACAAATATAATAAAGATAAAAGTTTAGAAGTAGACTAAAAATATATTTTGGAACACTTTTCTAGAAGACCATATTACAAGATTCAGTCATTAAATGGGTCTACCACGTTCAATATTTTGGATAAGAGATTCTGGATCCAAGATTTCACATTTTTTTCCTATAAAAATATATCCCCTATCCTTATCAAAGTATTGGCACTTCTGTTTGGCCTTTTTCTATTGTTTTTTAGTTTATTTTCATTATAATAGTATTATGAATTATTAATATATTTTTTTATTCTTCTTCATCTCATTCTCATTTTTTTATCTTTTTTATTTCCACCCTATTCTTCTCCACTGCGGTCTCTTATACTCATGATCATGAGTAACTAACCTTAGGAACTTCTTGAGAGATCAATCTAGTGTTGAACCCAATTCCTTTCATATTAAAGTTTATTGTTTCTTATTTTATTGGAGTTAGTTAAAGTGGGATCTTAGTGGGTAAGGCGCATTTGTGTCTTCACTTTCCACTCGAGGATTAACTTTTTATTCTATAACATTTCCCTTGATTGAGGAGGTGGATGTGTGGTCTCTCAGCGATCGTTGAGAGAATTTTATATTCAAAACCAAATATAGAAGATGATATTCACACATATGATGGATTTCTTTTATTAATTAAATTTCAAACTAATAATGAGATGATGAAGGTTCAATACGGGTGATTCTATCTGGAATATCTCTTTTGTGTCTAACATCATTTTTTCTGCATTCATTCTGTCTGCATTATGCATTGAATGTTTACGTTCCTTTACCTTGAATTCTCATTTCTAAAACCACAATTACATTCAGTTTTGTCTTATAAATAATAAAAATATAAAAAAGTGAATTAGAAGTAGTGATTGATTAACCACAAAATATCCTCAAGAGAACAACCTATGTTATCCCCTATGCTACACTTAGTTATAAATATTTTTTAGACCATTCATGACAACACTTCATCAACCATCCACCCATGTTCTTGGTGGATGGTGAACCATAGGCTGCAGAGTCAAGTCTAGAGGCCATTCAATATATCTTTGAGCATTTTGAGATTTCAATTGAGAGGAGGGTAAATATCAATACATATATGCTCTGTTATTTCTCTAAAAGAAGGTGGGATGTCATTAATTTGACGAGTTTTCATTAAGAGATGGCCTGGAGGGATTTTTATACATCCTTATATGAATACTTTTACCCTGAGATGTTGAGGGACAACAGATCTCGAGAGTTCTTGCTCCCGGAGCATGGAACATTATCAGTTATGGAATATCCATCCCATTTTACTAAGCTCTAGTGCTTCACACCTATTCTGATGTGTGACGAGTAATCCAAATCCTAGCAATTTATATATGGTCTAAGGTATGTCATTCGATCGTAGGTGAATTTATTTCAGATGACTATCATTTTTAGAATAGTGAATCATGTTCTTATCATAGAGAGTAACTTGAGAGAAGCTGGAGGTGCGATCCAGGGTGGTTTGATATCTCAATTAGGCACTATAATGACTGGTAGTACGAAGCATCATCTGGAGCTTCTATGCAGTGATATTAATAATCTGAGTAGATACTCAGGTTTCTAGGTGAGGTGTTACCGGTGTGGTGGGTCGGGACATATAGCGCCTATGTGTTCGAGGGACTTAGTTGAGTACCAATCATGTGAAAAGATGGGCCATATACAACTATTCTATAGAATGTTTCTCAAGTAGCTAGTGAGATATGGTCTTCACTGACTCCTCATTCAAGAGTAGGGTCAACATATTCTCACCAGGTTGGGAGTTGGTGTAAATATGGATGATCAAGTTGATATATTGATCATGGACATGGTATTCTGACCCTAGTTTTATAGTGACATCAGATAATATATACTTAGGGTTTCCAGAGAGTATCATAGGATCATGGTTCAGGCAAGACAGACACAGTGCAATAGAACCTTAGGGACCAAGATCCTAAGCCGTCTACTATCATATTTACTATTATAGTATCCTCTAATTTATCTTCTTCAATTTTTGATACATGGGCTTTACATAGTTTTATATTGGTTCCCTTTGTGGAGAGAATTGCACTTAGTGCATATACATCTATTGGTTTCGTGACTCTTGACACTCCATTGGTTATTAGAATAGAGGATGTACATTGGTGCAGGGAGTACCCACTTAACATTTTCATGTGTCACTTATCTTGGGACCTATTTTTCCTTGAGATGACTGGTTTTGACATTATTTATGGGATGTAATGGTTAGTTTCCTTTCAGGATTTCATTGATTTCTATCGTTTTAGGGTGACCTACACATCACCAAAGGGTGGAGCGTTTATTCACAAGGGTGAATAGGATATCCAAGTGAGTCAAGATGGACCTGAACATTGTGGGATGGGTGGGATGACAACCCATATTGAGAGTTTATATATAGATGATCAAGGAACTTGTAAGAAAGACTTCTCTCTAGTAGTTGATCATTTCAGGGATGTTTTCATGAATGGATTTTCAAGTTTACCTATAGTGATAGAGGTAGGGATCTATATCAATCTAGTTTCATGATCTCCAATAATATACATTCCTCCTTATAGGATGGATGCTACTAAGATGCAAGAACTCAAGAGCCACATAGAGGATTTAAAGGCAAATGGTTTTATTCAACCCAATATTTCTCTATGGGGTTCACCAGTCCTTTATGTGAAAAAGCCATATAATGCCTAAATGATATATGTGTATTACTTAAAATTGAATGAGTTTTTGGTTATAAACCATTATCCTATACCATGGATAGATGATCTCTTTTATCATATCCAATGAACTTTGGATTTATCAATGATTTATTTGAGATTCAGTTATCATCATATGCATGTTAGACCATCAGGAATACCTCACACAACTTTTCATTTAAATTAAGGTCTATATGATTATTTGGTTATGCTATTTAGTCCCATGAATAGGCTAGTGATCTTTATGGAACTAATGACCCTAGTTTTTCATCCTTATCTAGATTATTTTTTCATTGTATTTTGGGATGATATTTTGGTGTATTTTCATGATCAACACAGCTATGCCAAACATCTTGATATCGTTTATGATACAATGAGGGAGAATTAGTTATATGATAATCTCACAATGTGACATTTCTAGATAGATCAAATTCAATTCCTAGTTCAGATCATCTTAGAGAAAAAAGTATAAGTTTACCCAGAGAAGGTGAGTGATAATGTTTCTTAGGAGCATCCCAAGAATGTATTTGAGGTATGGAGTTTCTTTGGGCTATCCAATTACTAAATATGTTTCATACATGACTTATCATGCTTAGAATCTCTGTTTATAGGCATGAATAATAAGATTTTAAAGTTTTATGGTAAAATTATCATGAGATAGCCTTCCAGGAGATGAAAGGGAGATTAAATTCAGCATCGATACTGATTTTTATAGATCTAGGTAGGAGTTACACTGTGTACTATGATGCCTGAATTATCAAGCTAGGTGAATTTCTTATACAAGGTGATAGAGTTGTAGTGTATGGGTGTTTATAGTTAAGTCCATAATAGATGAATAGCTCGATGCACGATCTCAAGTTAGCTGCAGTTGTTCAAGCATTTCACTATTGGATACATTACTTACTCAGAGAGATTGTTGTAATGTACACAGACCACAAAACCTCAATTACATATTTATGCATCATGATCTAAATTTTAGGTAGTGAAGGTGGGTTGAATACCTACACTCTTTTGATTTCAATCTTTCCTACATTCTTGTAAAACACAATGCAATGGCCGATGCACTGAGCATAATGACTCAAATGCAAGCATATTTTCTAGCCAATAGAGAGTAGAAGATTATGGATTTTTTCTTTAATATGAACTTGGAGGTGCATGATAGTTAGGGGAAGACTTATCTACCATCCTTAGCTATTACATTTACCCTTATAAATAGATTTAGGATGTGGTTTCTATTATAATTTGAGAGCCTAGTCCTATGAGAGTGTGGGAACTGATGACCCACCTCCTGGTTGGACCATAGGATATGATGATATTCTCTGAGTAAATGGGGGTGTATGGGTTTTAGAAAACATGCGTGAGGAGATGATGTGAGAATTTCATTCTTAAACATGGTCAGTGCACCCAAACATCACAAAAATGTATCAGAATTTACATAGCTAATAATGGTGGATCGGTATGAAAAGAGACATTACCAGTTTCGTCAAGAGATGTTACACCTATTATTAGGTGAAGGTAGAACACCACTGACCAGCTGGAATTTTATAGCAGTTCCCATCCCTAATAGGAAATGGGCTGACATTGTAGTGGATATCATGACAGGTTTACCGACATCACTTGAGGTAATGATGTTGTATGGGTTGTTGTTGACAGGATCATGAAGGTTGCACATTTTCTTCTAATAAAGGAAACCATCAGTGTAGATGAGATTGGGATGTTCTATATCATTGATATAGTAATAATTCATAGGGTCTTTCATACTATAATTTCAAATAGTGATTCCCAGTGTACATTATGATTTTGGAAAGGGCTATAGAGATTGTTAGGTACACATGTACTTTTGAGGATAACATACCACACCTAGATAGATGGACAGTCAGAGCACATGATTCATGTAATTGAGGACATGATGTGGGCATGCATCCAAGATTTTGGGGGATATTGGGAGAGGCATATACCCCTAGTTGAATTCAACTTGAATAATAGATTTTAGGTTAATATTCAGAAGGTTCCCTAGGAGGCTTTACACGGTAGGCCATGTCGATCACCTCTGTGTTGATTATAGGCAGTAGAGGTACCTATATTGGGTCCTCATCTTGTTCAGGATATAATAGAATATGTTTAGTTGATTTGGAAGAGGATGGATACTACACAGTCTCATTATAAATCAAACACTGATTACCACATATGATCTCTTGAGTTTGAGGTTGGGGATCAGGTTCTCTTACATGTTTCACCGAGGATGGGACACAAGAGAATCTTTAGATAGGTTAAGATTTCACCATGTTATGTTGGGACATTTTTTAATCTAGAGAGAGTCAGTATGGTAACCTATCAGTTGTAGCTACCTTAGAGGTATTGGTACATGCATGATTTCTTCCATGTATCTCAGTTACATCAGTATTATTAAGACTAGTGTCATGCATTTAAGCACAAGGAGGTTGAGTTATTGGTAGAGTCATCCTTCGAGGAGAATCCTATACATATTTTGGATTATTGCAAAAAATTTATCTAAGGTTGGTCAGTTCATTTAGTACATGTGATATGGCAGCACATCCATGTACAAGATGTGACTTGAGAGAAGGAGGCCGATGTATGATCATAGTTGTAGCGACCTAACCCCAGAAGACCCATAGTTAGTGTATTCTATCAATTACATTGTAATTATTACAAGGAATCAATTCTCGAAGGAATGAGAGTTTAGTAGCCTTGGTAAACCATATATATATATATATATGAGAAAATAATACAATAATTACAACATATTTTTTCTTCTAAATAACTTTATGGATAACTTTATTCCATATAGTGTATCCTTTCATACATTTCAAAGCATTATTCTTAGATTCTTGGGGAAAGGAAATATAATAATGGTGACCTCAAATTCCTAATAAGGGTAAAGTATAGAGGAAATAATAATGAATCAATAGGAATAAATCAACATGGTAAGGTAAATAACTGAACAGACATGCCTAATGACCAATAGGATAATAAGTAAGTGAATAAACAATAAAGAAAGGTAAATTAAAGCACATTCTATTCAAATAATTGTATAAGGAACAATAAATATGGCAAGGTAAGAAACTGAAAAACATGAAATTTAATTAATGAACTAAAAATAAAATATATCTATAGATATGTCGATCAAAAATATCATGGATAAATAATAATTAAAACTAAATAAGGGAAATTATTTATTAATGTACAGCATGTCTAAGGCACATAAGAACCTATACCATCATGAAATTTCACACGAAAATTTAAACTATCTAATTTGTGCGACTAACTTTTCTCAAGAAAACATGTCGATGCATCAAGGGGCTATATAATTTCTATATCCCACCCATCATTACAAGTCCAAAGCATTCATCATATTAATTAAAATAATTAATAAGCCTTATCAAATATTTGTTCTGAATAAAGAATACAAAATTATAAACATTTCCCCAAATAATCAAATAATAGTCAAATTAGATTCCATATGTAAAATGGTATATAGTTTATGCAATATTAATATCCCTAACAAATGAAATGGATAATTTATGGGAAATTTAATGTTCAATGATCATAGAAGATTGAATATTTCAAGGGGACTAACAAATGAATCAAAGAAGCAAGTGTGAATGCTACCATTGGACAAATAAATCATAAACCATATAGATGCATAATAAAGATGGTATCAATAAAATATATCCCATATGGGGTAAATTAAAGGGATATTTTCAATGATGAATATAAATACTATAAAACAATTTTTTAAAAACACTTGAGGAAAATATATTTTTATTTTGAAAAACCTTTTATTTGAAAATAACTTTTGAGAAATTTTTATTTAAAAATTAACCTTTAAAAAATTCAAAGGAATATTAAATTAAATGATAGAGAGTAAATCTGTACTTATAATATGAGGTAAAAACATTCCTTTTTTCACGTTAAAAATGTTAGAAAAATGCCTTTTTTGGAATGAGATAAGAAGATTCCTTTGAAAAAATTGGTAAAATAAAAAATGGTAAAAATTTATTTACCAAATCATTTTAAAAACATTTTTGAAATTTTATTATTAAAACATGTTTTTTATAATAAAATAGGTTCTCTGACTAAAGAGAGAAATGAAGTCAGGTTTTCTTAAAAACATTTTCTAAAACACCCTACGTACCAAAGATTGAAAAAAATGGTACTAATACATGAAAATGGTAATGAATAACCATATGAGAGAAAAATGAAATAATTATTGAACAATGTTCAAATAATTTCCTTGAATGGAAATACCATTGAAGTATCATTAATTATATTATTGAGGAAAATAATATTTAAACATTCCAAAGTGTCCCATACCACTTTGAAACATTTTAAATCATAAACCAAAAGAAGGAATAATATTAAATGAATGTTTAAAATACCATTAAGATAAATTAATTACTAAAATAATATATATATAAATGGGTAGTATATAAACCAAAAAAAATAAGTAAGTTGTTAACATTGCATTTATTTTATAGAAGTAAAAAAGTGAGATGAAAATACATTACCTTACAACAGATTTGTCTCGTGTGTCTTTATATTCCTTAATAACAGACTTATATTAATTATTTAATTTCTTGAGAAAATTTTTCATGTTTATAATTATTTTTATTTCAATTATTAACTTATTTTATTCAACTACTTAAACAATCATTTTTTTACTTCAGGTGTTTTGACCAAAATTCAATTTATGTGTCAAAAATAACTTTGGTAGGTCAACTATATTAAAAGGGGTCATTATATAACATATTAATAATAATAATCAGGACATAATTAAAATATTTATATATCAATTATACTTTTAAAACTAATCATTTAATATTTTTATGAAAAATGAATCAATTTTATAATCCTTGAGATGGTAGGCCATACGTACGCATGAGTAACTTTCCAATTTTTCATTGACCATTATAAAAAGAAGGTAAATAACATCATATATTTATATAATAATAATTATATCATAAATCATGTAATATAATTATATACATATATATATATAATTATTTTTATGTAAAAATAATCACATCATCTCGAGGAGGTGGTAGTCAACACATCTACAGACGATGTTATCACCTTTTAAGTGTGTGAAAGGGTAATAAATAAAATGGTATATATTATATTTATATAAAGGTAATAATGTAATGAATATAATATATATTTTTTCTAGGTCAAATATTTTTAATTTAAACCATGATTTATATATTTCATGTATTTTGTAAACGAATCACATCACTTTTAGGAGGCGGTAGTCCGCACTTCCACAAACGATGTTATCGTTTTTACAAAAAAAATGGAATGTATTAAGATATTTGTTGTAAAATAATTAAATAAGAATAAATACATAATAAATATATTATATAATATATATAAAAATATTTTCCATCATAATTTCCATTGTGAGATGCGGTAAAAGAAAAATGAACGATCATCATTTTGTGAGGTGGTAGTTCATCGTATATGTGAACAGTATGTTCTTTACCCATTAGATGGAATTGTGTGTAAGTGTAGGTTAAATAATTAGAAAAAAAATCCTATAATATTTGGGATACTTATTTTTTTTATACAATCATGTAATAATAAGAGCTGAGGGTTTGGATAATGGAAATAAATCTAAGGAGATTAAGAAATGATGTTACCTCTTAATCGAGTAACTTCTTTTAGTTTGAATCAAAAGGATTTCTTGGATTGATTTATGAACAAGGTGAGGCTTCTAGGTTGAGGGGAGGGAATTTTAGGATCTATTTGGATAGATCTTGGCCAACCAAAATTTTCTTTTTAGGTGTTAGGAAGTGGGAGGAGAGGAGGACTTTTTATTGTGGAGGAGTGACACTCTTTTAAAATTTGGGAAATGGAATTACAACCACATCTTTCCCATTAAAAGTGGGTAAAATAATAGAAAAAAGTATATTAAAGGGATTTTAGTTTCTAAATATGGCCATATAATTTATTTTTTCAAGTTTCAAGGTCATTTTGGACTTTAATATTAAGTTTTAGTCCCTTATTTGGCTTAATTCACTACTACAAACACGACATTTATCAGCGCTAAAAATGGCCTTTATCAGCGCTAGAAAAGCGCTGATAAAGCCAGCGTAGATAAAGGGGGGGGGGGGGTCCCCTTTATCAGCGCTCCGAAAAGCGCTGATATAGGACCCCTTTATCAGCGCTCCGAAAAGCGCTTATATAGGACCCCTTTATCAGCGCTAAAAAAGCGCTGATAAAAGGGGTCTTTTATCAGCGCTAAAAAAAGCACTGATAAAAGTACCCCTTTATCAGCGCTTTTTTTAGAGCTGATAAAGGGGTCCTATATCAGCGCTTCCTTTATCAGCGCTCTCGTTTTAGCGCTGATAAAGGACCCTTTTATCAGCGCTTTTAAAAAAGCACTGATAAAAGTTAAAAAAATTTAAAAAAATTTAAAAAAATTTAAAAAATACTGCCAATCGGGGGGGGGGGGGCTTTTATAGCGCTTGATCCCCCCCTTTTACAGCGTTTTTCGCCCCCTATACAACACCCCACGCACCCCACGCACCCCCTCCACCCTTTAACAACGCTTTCTCCAATATTCTCCATGCCCGCGCACCCCTGCCTCCACCAGGATTTGAACTCGAGACCTCCCCCCTGCGCGCCTAAGCCCTTACCACTACTCTATTTTGATTTGCTTTCCAATTCATGATATCTCTCTCTATATATATTTATATATTTAGTTATATTTATTCGTATAGTAATATATATTTATATTAATATATATATAGTTATATTATAATATATATATATATAGTTATATTATAATATATATAGTAATATTAATATATATATATATAGTGGTATTAATATATATCTATATCAATATATATATATATATATAGTTATATTTATTCGTATAGTAATATATATTTATATTAATATATAGTTATATTAACATATATATAGTTATATTAACATATATATAGTTATATTAACATATATATAGTTATATTAACATATATATAGTTATATGAATATATATTTATATAGTTATATTAATATATATATAGTGATATTAATATATATATTTATGGTGATATTAATATATATAATTATAGTAATACTAATATATATATATGTAGTTATATTAATATATATATATTTATTAGATTATATATATATAGTTAGATTAATATATATATATAGTTAGATTAATATATAGGTATATAAATATTCATATATTGGTATTTTAAATAAAATGGATATTAGTTATTATTTAGATAAAGCTAATATATTTTATATGTAAATATGTTTAATTATTTATTTAAAAAATTTAATTTTTAGGTGTGAATATATAAAAAATATGTACATATAGTTATATATTTGATTATAAATAGCAGTTCATTATAAAAAAGTATGAAATTTCAAAAACATAATATCAATATGAATGTAATACCTTGGAATAAATTTAGTCCCCACCAAGAAAAGCCAATAATACCCCCTTAAACGAGTTTGAAAATCCAAAAAATGTTAAAAAATCTGGGTACCCCGACAAAAAACTCAGTTTTGGAGGCCTTCTGGGCCTCTTTTGGCCTCGAAAAATGCATGATTGGGGTCCCCTTGAGTCATAGCGACATAGATCTCGTCGCAGGCTTCGATTTGATATGTGGTAGAGATCAAACGGACACACGGATTAAAAGTTATGGCCGTTTGAAGTTTGAGTTGTGTTTTCAACATATTTTGGATCTTTTTTTAATTTTTTTAATTTTTTTAGTCCTCAAATTGTTATTAAATTACTATTACTCCATAATGATTATCAAAATATTAATTAAAAATATTTTTTTAATTTTTTAAGAAGTCATTTTCACTAAATATCTTAAATATTAAGTATAATAAGTGTAAATGTACATTTATACTTATCTAAAATATATTTAAAAATTATACATTATATTTATATAACAATATAACTATATCTATATATTAATATATTTTTAATTTTTTTTGAAGCCGACCCTTTATCAGCGCTACTAAGCAAGTGCTGATAAAGGGGGGCCCTTTATCAGTGCTAACAAAAGCTCTAATAAAGGGGGGTCCCTTTATCATCGCTTTTTCGTTAGCGCTGATAAAGGGGGGCACTGCGAAAAACTGTTTTTGTGGTATTGATTTTACCTTAATTATTTTAATTAATTTTAATTACATTCAGTAATATTTTTATTCAAAAACTAATTTGAACTTATTAGATATTATAAATTATTTATCTTCCAAATATTTAATCTATTTTTCCAAATTAAAATAATAAAAGTGGTAGTAATTAATTTAAATTTAATCTCGTAGACGGGGCGATAATACATGGTTTTAATGTAAAAACATCTGAAATATTGGTAAGTTTTTATTGTAAATTTCAAATTTAAAATGATTATAATGACCTACGGAGGATTAATTGATAAAAATATGATCTAATAAAACTTTAAAACCAATTTAAAATAAAATTTTACCTTATAAGTAAATTAGATGAAAAAACAGTTTTGAACTAAAATTCAGTATTTTTCACTATTCATTAAAAAACAAAACA
Source organism: Viscum album (assembly GCA_963277665.1). Lineage (NCBI taxonomy): Eukaryota > Viridiplantae > Streptophyta > Magnoliopsida > Santalales > Viscaceae > Viscum > Viscum album. The sequence continues at coordinate 478,091,022 of OY728133.1, read as the reverse complement.
TCATAGAAAAACACCAAAAATTAACCCTAAACTAATTTTTATGTTTAAATTTAAAAGATTAAGTTTATTATGAAATATATAATCTAATTTTTTTTGAATAATTGAATTTAAAATAGGTTCTCCATTAAAATGTGGTAAAAGTGCCTTAATAAAAATATAGTATTTTATGCGTAAAATTGGGTTTGTTCTTATCTTATGTTTATCAATATATTGGATTAATATAAAAAATATTATGATGAATATATAATATATATATTAAATTAATATCACTCACTAATTGTAATTAATTTAATTTATTAGGATAAAATAGCTTTGTGAGTATAAAAATAGTTTTCTATATAAATATTCTTTTTATATTCAATTGGTTATTATATTCATTTGTAATTAATTTTTAAGAAATTAAAAAGTTATTTCAACCATATATTTTCATAATTTAGTTATTATTATTCATAACTACTAATTTAACAGGTAGGTTATATCTAATTATATTAAATAATAATATTTTAATAATATACTATTGTTTGGTACAACTCGGTCTTGTGTGTAACGCAAGCAATTGAAGAAACCTGTTGTTGTGCATGTCACATGATAACTCAGTATGATGTGAATTTCAAGGTATAAATTATATTGATTTTTTTAAAATATTAAATATACTATAAATTCTTGAGATATTATATTTCTTTACGCACTTAGTGTTGCGTGTCATACACGCTATTGAATACAATGTTCCTACTTTAGATTTTGGGGTGTTACATTCTCCCCACGTTAATTAAATTGTATCATTAAAATTTAAACTTTATCTTTGTAATATATTGTTTTATATTTTTTATGTTTGAAATCTCTCATTGTGAGAAGGGTTCATAGAACATCTTCTAGAAAAGAGAGATTGAGATGTACAATGGTCACGTGGAATAACATATGATAGGTCTCTAAGAGAAAATTAGTGGCATGTAAAGATATGTACTTTGAGGAATATAATAAATATTCATAGGGTGTGATTGAGGTCATAGATTATAGAAAATCTAATGATCAATAGAATTTTTAGGGCCTCAAAGCCATAAATCTTTGATGATTTAGAAACCATTGGTTCAATAAAAATTAAGGTATTAGTTAAATATTTTTATCTAGATAATTTTCATAATGTTGGATAATTAATTTAATTTATATGAATGTAAGGAAATTTACTTGTGTCATGACTCATCCCAATGGGGCCTGTGATGTGATTCCCCATGCCTGCCTCCAATAGGCCAGGGGCCGATGACTAGCACCGACTAGGTATATCAATAACATGGGAGGAATTGTCAGGGTACTTATACACACACACACATATCAAAACCAAAAATGATAAAAAGTAAAAAGCCAATAAGGAACAAAATGGATGCATACCACTAAACCCAACCAATAGAGTACGATAGGAAAGTAAAGTGCAGTAAAGTAAAGTTAGATAGAATACTAGCCCACGAAAAGAAAGTGTCTAAAAACTACAAATTCCAAACTATAAACCAAATGGTACTAAGACTACTTCTCAAAGACATAGGAAAACCTTGACCTGTCTGAACTCACAATGATCTATCAGGTCCTGGTCTGTTTACGATTCTGTCAAAAGGTCACTCGTCTGCATAAGACATGACATGTGCAAGCAAAGCCCGTGAAGGGGTGGGTATAAAAATACTCAATAGGACACCCCAAAACCACAAAGAAATACACAATGTAAAGGGACAATCATATCTAAAAAGTATATGTCTATAGTATATATAACAAGAACATATCCAGATATACTCAAACCTTGACCTGTAGTCTATAGGTAAGGCACAACTACTGCATACCAAAACTAGAGGTTTGGTATGAATATTCCGTAAAGAAACTCATCCAGGAGAACACACTCCTCAGTCTGATAGCACTTATGAAGTTCTCCCAAGATTTATTGTTCGTCAGGAAATTTCATGAGAGAGATACACTTATTGATCTAAAGAGAGATACAATAAACTCACTCTGGGATTACTCACTCCACAAGTGAGGAAGATCACAATACAATGATGAGGATCACTTCTAGGGCCACAGGGTGATACCATGACTTATCCGAATTCACATTCTAATTAGAGGATCTACATTCAGTAGGATTTTTCACACTGATACCAAGAATCTACTTAGGGTATAAGAATGGATATAGGATCCTTCTCTAGGCCTCTCAGAGGGGGGGGGATTCCTAACTATATCTAGTAAAATCTAATCGAAGGGACCATACTCCTATGAATAGGAAACAATACCAACTAACCTTTAGAGGAACATGCAATGGAACCAACCCTAATGAAACTTATATGAGATATAGTGGACAAGATATTCAATCCATGTAGGAATGGGTACAAGACGTGTAGTAGGGTCACACGCTATGTCCCTTGACCCCAGGTACTGCCCGTGTTCAACGGCCCATGTCATCAGAACATGTTCTATAGAAGAGGTATAAATGGACTATAGAAAGGTTAAAACAAAATGTCCTACTACTCTGGGTCCACTTGTGTACTCTGGTCATGTACCAGTACACGACATCAACCCATGTTTGCCTTCCCATGTACCAGTACACAGGGTAACCCGTGTATCTAGTTTGCATATGGCCATGTGGTGGGGTACATGTCCTGTAGGAAAGCTGTGAACTCCACCCCATGTTCATGTACCTCTTGAGATACATGAAGAGCCTCAATAAAGGGACCACATGTCATGTGATAAGGGTTACACACCGTGGGACACTTTAATGCCTCCCAAAAACCTAACCACCACTGAATAGGGGCCACACTCTGTGTAGTCTGAACTATACACCATGTTCTATGGAATTTTCTAGAATTATGGTTTTTCCATTGTGTGCCTCAATTGATCTTACAATATTCAATCTGATTATTTTTTTTTCTCAAATCTGAAGATCTAGGGTCATCATGTAACAACAACACCGAATCGATAGGTTTTAGGCCTCTGATTGGCTCTGAAAACAAATTCTGATCATATTCATGAAAGTCAATCAAAGAATGGTATCTTTCGAAATACATAGATATGTATACCACTGCCATCGTTGAACCTCCTCTAGGTCATCATAAGGTTAGATCTCCAATTTCAGATCATTGCACCAAGAAGTGGAGGTGCAACGATCATCTTTTCATATTCCATGAAGAACATGAAGAACATAGGGGAGAAGAAAAAAATTGAACACCCCAAGGAATGAAACTCGACCATTATTCATTTATAGATCGATCCATTTCGTAATAATGATCAAGATAATAAAACAATAAAATAATCATCCCTAAATAATACCCGCTATCGAAACCCTCCCGCACAAACGATCAAACTATAGGTCAACCTGTTCATGGGTTCATCCATGTTCATCGTTAAATCTAGGAATGGTGAAAAGTAAGAATTGAAACAACACACCCTACCTCGGAGGTGGATATTTCATTAAAGAAGCTCGATTTTGTTTTTGTTATCAATGAGATTCTCTAACTCTGTTGGTGCAAAAATCTATGATCCGCTCGATCTGGCATCACCGTTTATCGAGAGGTTTCTCTAAGTCTCTCTTCTCTAATTACTTCAAGGAATTTAACAGTTATGTGGTCAACCCTATAATTTCTACAAAAAAAACTACTTAAGGATTTTGGTCGATGCATGAATGAAATAGATAAATAAAATGAAACATTAATTTATTCTATTCTATAAACGTCCCAAAAATAACTTAAACAGCCCACTAGCACCAGCCAATGTTAGGCCTCTCCCGAGGTGCAGTCTCTACTATGAACACAATGGTGTCCTCAAATTTTTGATTTGGGAATCTATTTAGAAGCTATTTCACTATTTTAGGAAAATTAATCATGTGCCCTTTTTAATATATTTAATATATTTCAAACATTTATTTAGGGTACACCGGGCCTCAGAATTACACACTCTCTTAGTTCTTGGTCTCAAATTAATTCCATATAATATTTTAAAAATACACGCAAAAAAATATAGGACATTAAAATTTTCATGATACGTTTTAATTTCATGTGTAAAATTTAATATTTTGGCTATTCTTTGATCAAATTTTAATTCATACCTTACATTAAGGAATGCATATAAAAAATGAACTTTGATTCATAAATTACTAAAATAAATATTTAGCGGATCATAAGACCCATACAATAGTGAAAAGTTTAAAAATTTGTCTCTAACTATAATCCAAAGTCAATATTGTTAATAAACTAATATCTAAACCTAAAAAGGTAAACTTCTTGTTCATCATTAATATTTAATCATAAAAAACTAAAAGCAATGAAATATTAACTAGGACATTTCATAGGTCAGTGGTTGTTCTAAAACCCTTATCGTCCTTCAGTCATGTGAACATGTACCACAGCCATGCCATATTTTAATAGTTATCACCCGGAATATAGGTTTTCCTTTTCTAAAACTATATTAATATAATTTCCAAAATAAAATTTATTAAAATCCATCAAATTAGGTTAATCACTAAATATCTATTTAACTAAGGTTTTCAATACAACCCTAATACACGGATACTTCATCCATTTATTTATACATAAGTCATTCCTTGGTCTAGATTTTATCCATAATATCATTTGTAGGGTTTCTAATCATAAAACATTAATTTCAATCTAAACACCTTAGGTTTAACCTTGGTTATTTATTTTCATCATATGTTAAAATATTTTATAATGGTGTGTAAATAAAATGGGAATTATCCTAAGAATATCCCCCAAGAGTGTCAAACCAGGTGCACATTAAGGATTCTTGTCATGTACTAGGTTACACCAAGTTTGGTATAATATAACTTGTCATATTTATTACTCCCAAGTACATATAGTTCATAACCACATACATTTATAGTATCCAGACTTGGATGTATTTCTAGAAAATCCATATAATATCTACGTCACCAAAATTATAGGGTTTTCTTCAATATTTATCCTCAAATTATACTTTAGGGTTACATTATCTAATTTATGTTTTCTTAAATCTATTTCCCAAGGTTGCTAAAAAAATTCATCTAATACTAACTATAGCAACCTGACCCCAGAAGGCCTAGATCCAGTATATACTATCAATTACATTGGAATGATTATAAGGAATCAAATCCTAAAGGACCGAGAGTTTAATAGTCTTCATAAACTAGATACATACATGAGAAAAGAATACATTGATTACAATATAAATTTTGCTTCTAAATAACTTCTAGGATAACATTATTATATATATTATATCACTGAATATCTTTTGTAGTATGCTTCTTGGATTATTGGGGAAAGGAAACATAATAAGGGTGATCTCAAATGCTTAGTGATGGTAAAGAATATAGGAATAAATAATGAAACAGAAGTAATAAATCAAAAATTAAAGGTAAATAAATGAACAAGGATGCAAAGTAATCAATATACTAAAAAGGAATGGAATAAACAACAAGGAAAGGTAAATGAAAACACATTCCATTAAAATAACTAGATAAGGAAAAATAAATATGGAAAGGTTGGAAAATGAAACAAATGTCATTTAAAGAATAAAAAAAAATGAAATGTATCCATATATGTCAATGAAAAATATCGTGGATAAATAATAACTAAAACTAAATGATGGAAATTATTTCTTAATAGTAGTCATGTTTGAGGCACATGAAAGCCTATACAGTCAAGACCTTTTAAAATATGGTCTAGATTATTATGATTTGTGGAAATAATTTGTCTCATGAGAACTTGTTGATTCATTAAGGGGATATGTAATTTATAGGCCCCACCCATCATTACCATCCAAAATCATTCCACATATTAATTAAAATAATTAATATGCCTTATCAAATATTTCTATTGAATAAATAATACGGAATTATCAATATTTACCAAAATAATCAAATAACTATCAATGTAGACACCATATGTAAAATGGTATAGGGTTTAAAAAATAGTAATATACCTGATAAATGAATTGGAAAATTTAGGTGAAATTCAATGTTCAATGATCATAAGATATTTAATATTTTAATGGGACTAATAAATGAATCAAGTAAGTGAATATGGATACTATCCTCATCCAAGTATATCATAAACCATCCGGAGGAAGAACAAGGATGCTATTAATAAAATATATCCAAAGTGGAGTAAAATAAAGGGTTATTGTAATTAATGTATATAAATAATATAAAATGATCTTTTAAAAACACTCTTGATAAAAATATCCTTTTATTTTGAAAAAGTTTTTGAAAAACCACTTCTTTGAAAATAAGTTTTAAAGACATTTTATTTAAAAATTAACCTTTTAAAAATGAAAAGTAAACTTCAAATAAATGAAGGTGAGTAAATACATACTTTTCATATGAGGTAAAAGGGCATTCCTTTGGCATGATAAAAGGTTAGAAAAATTCCTTGTTCGGAAGGTGAAAAGAATATTCCTTTGAAAACATTAGTAAAAGATAAAAAGGTTAAAAATGTATTTATCAAATAATTTTTAAAAATTTTTTTTTATTTTTTTTTAATAAAACACGATTCTTATAAGATATCATATTCTCTGATTAAAGTGAGTAAATAAGTCATGTTTTCTTAAAAAAAATTCTTAAAACACATAGAGTACTAAGATCGAAAAAATAGTACTAATAATTAAAAAAGGTCATTAATAACCATATGAGAAAAAAATGAAAGTTTAATCAAACAATTTTCTTATAATTTACTTGAATATAAATACCATTGAAAGATCATTAAATCTATTATTGTGAAAAATAATATTTAAACATTCCAAAGTGTCCCATGCCACTTGGAAATATTCTTAATCTTAAAACACATGAAGGAATAATATTAAATTAAATTTTTAAGTACTATTCAGATAAAGGAATTAATTATATAATATATAAAAATGTTAATTAGATACACCACATAAAATAAGTAAGTGTCAAACATGACATTTATCTTATAGTAGTAAAAAATGAGATGAAAATCCATTATCTTACATCCGATTTGTCTTGTATGTCTTTGTATTCCTGAATAAAAAACTTATTTTAATTATTTAATTGATTTATAAATTTTTTAATGTTTATAATTCCTTATATTTAAATTATTACCTTTTTTATAAAACTACATAAACAATTAAGTTTATATCGGGTGTTTGGACCAAATTCAATTTATGTGTCAAAAAATAACTTTGGTAGGTCAAATATGGTCAAAGAGATCATTATATAACATATAAAGAATAATAAAAATGAAATAATTATCATTTTTATACAGTAATTATACTTTTAAAAACAATAATTAAATAGGTTTATGGAAAAACAATAAAAGTTACAATCATGGAGATGGTAGGCTGCACATATGTATGAGTAACGTTCCCATTTTTCAATGATTGTTATGGAAAGAAGGTAAGTAACACCATATATTTCTATAATGATAATTATATAATAATTATCATGTTATTTAATCATATATAATTATATATAATTATTTTTTTGAAAAATTAATCACATCTTGTCGAGGATTCAGTAATCCACATGTCTAAGAACGATGTTATCACTTTTTAAGTGTGTGAAATGGTAATAATGAAAATGATATATATTATATTTATATAAATTTTATTATGTCATGAATATAATATATATTTTTTATATTTAACATATTTTTAATTAAAACTATTCTTGATACATTCCATGTATTGTTTGAATGAATCACATCGCTTTTAGGAGTCAATAATATACACTTCCACAAATGACGTTATCGCTTTTACACAACACAGAAAGTATAAATATATGTATTTCAAAATAATTACATAAAATTAAATACATAATAAATATAATATATAATATATAATATATATATATTCTATCATAATTTACACCGTGATAGGTGGTAAAGAAAAAATGAACAATTATCATTTCGTGAGGTGGTAGTTTACCGTACATGTAAACAATATGTTTGTTACCCATTAGATGGAAATGTATCTAAGTGTATGTATAATAATTAGCATAAAAAATTCCTAGTATATTTATTATTATGGTGTTTTTATATAATCAAGGAATAATAATATTTGAGGGAGTGTATAATAGAAATAAAACTAAATATCTTAAGGAAATATTTTATCTCTTAATCAGATAACTTATTTTGGTTTGTACCAAAATTATTCCTCAGAATCACTTCTAAAAAAGGTGAGGATTCTTGTTTGAGGGTTGTTATTTTTAGGATCTATTTGAGTAGATCTTGGTTGAACCATAGTGTATTTATATGTGTGATAAAGTGGGAGTATAGTAGGCTTTTTATAGTGGAGGGGGAGTGGCACTCTTGTAAATTTTGGAAAGGGGAATTCCACACACATTTTTCCCATTGAACGTGGATAAAATAATGTAACAATGTCCATAAAATTTATTATAGGGTATAAATATGGCTAAGAAATGGATTTTGGACAAGTTTCTAGCTCATTTGGTTCCTTAAGATTAATGTTTAGTCCCTTATTAAGCTTAATTTTACTTTAATCATTGTAATTAATTTTAATTACATTCACTAATAGTTTTGGTCAAAAAAATAAGTTTAATTTAGTATAAATTATAAATTTTTAAGATTAAAAACATGGAATCCATTTTTCCAAATTCCATTAACATAATTGGTAGAAATTAATATAAATTTAATCCCCTAGATAAGGTGACAATGCAGGTTTTTAAAGTAAAAACGTCTGAAAGTTTGGTATGTTTTTATAGTCAATTTCAAAGTGATATTAATTAAAATTAAATAAATTAGATTAATTTATAGAAATATAATAAAACTAAACATTAAATCTTATTTAAAAGATAATTTTAACTTTGTAAATAAATCAGATGATAAAGTAGTTTTGAACTAAAATTCAGTATTTTTCATTATTCATTAAAAATCAAAACTTCACAGAAAAAACCAAAAATTAACACTAACATAGTTTTTATGTTTCTATATAAAATATTAAGTTTATTGTGACATATATAATATGTAAAATTTCTAAAAATTTAATTTAAAATAGGTTCTCCATTAAATAGCAGTAAAAGTGCTTCAATAAAAATATATTATTTTATACAAAAATTGTTTTTGTTCTTATATTGTTTTTATAAAATATATTAGATGAATATAAAATAATAATATTGAATATATAATAAATATTATACATTAATATCACTCAATAATTTCAATTACTTTAATTTATTAGGATAAAACGACTTTTTGAGCATAAAAATAGTTTTCTATAAAAATATTTTTTTTATATTCAATTGGTTCTTATATTCATTAATAATTAATTTATAACCAATAATTTAGTTGTTTAAAACTTATATTTCATAAGTTATTTAATTCTATTTATAAAATTTAATTTATTTTCACAACTATATCCAATTATATAAAATTATAATATTTTAATAATATATTATTGTTCAGTAAAACTCATTCTTGCGTGTAGCGTAAGCCATCGAAGAAATTTTTTGTTGCGTATGTCACATGCTAAATTAGAATCTCATGAATTGAAAGCTATAAATTAAATTTAATTTCTTTAAAACAATAAATATATTATAAATTCTTGGGATATCATTTTAATTTACGTGCTTAGTGTCATGTGTCATACATGATATTGAATACAATGTTTATACTTTAGATTTTTGGGGAATTACAATAGTGGATGATGTTATTATCTAACCACGATTCACCATCATTTAAAGGAAAATTTGAGGATGCATTACTTTAAGGGGGAAGTATGTAATAATTTAGTTCTTCTTTGACGTATAGATCCTTTACATTCCATAAATTCTTAATTTAAATGTTTAATTATGGCCTATTGTGAATGCCCTTATAGATTGTAAAGGTAACAAGGGGTGTTCAAGGTTCATTCTAAGCATGAAACCTAGCTTTTGGGGTGAAATAATTCTGGTTCACAATTTTTTTAAACTGTGTGGGGCAGGCTATATGGTCTAAATAATTGTGCGAGTCTTGGGTAGAGAGCAAGAGGAGGACCCATAATTAGAAAAATTGTGTGAAATTGAGTGAACGAACATTTGACCATGATTGTAATTTTTAAAGTGGAGTTTTGAATTATTTTCACAAGGTTAGTCAAACTATGAAAACAAAACATGTGGGGTTCCCCATTCCTATAATAGACTGTGCATTGTTGGTGCATGATTTTTTGAACCATGCACCTAAACCGTGCGACCCAGTGTTTGGGTGAAATTAAAAAATTTCTCTTAATTAAATATGTTTCTTACCTAAATTCCCTCTTCTCATAACTTTGTACAACAACCCCATCTTAAGAGATTTCGATGAATATTCTAGGAATTGATAGATATCCTCTGTCCAATCTTAAATTCACGTGTCTCTCGTCTCATTAGATATGCATTAAGTCTTCATACATTCTTCGATTTTCTATTGATCTGAGTCAAATTATGAGATTATACTATATTGTCTACCCACTATGGACCTATGGTAAGTGGTCTCATGCTTTTAATTAAAATTAAATGTTTTTATATACGTCATTGTTCCATGATCCCAATTCTCTAGGGATTATGTGAAATGAATTTAATTTCTTAAATTGAATTCATAGTTATAACCTATTCAATTAATGAGCCCCTTTGATGGAAGTTAAATGGTTAAAAACCATTATTGAAACCACCCATTTGGGTGTGTTGTGTATTTAAATGGCCATTATGGTGTCATAAGAATCTTTGGGTACCTTAGGGTGTGCCTTTTTTTCCTTTTCCATGGGATATAAGTTGTTATTGAATACATGAATTGAAATGATAATTTGAATTGATAAATAATAAGTAATGGATTCCATATCCTAGACACTTTCCATGTATTGGTTAATTTATCATGAGATTCTTGTTATAATAAAATTCCCACATATGTTAAATTAAATGAAAGTCCACTAAGCTTAGACAATGATTGAGTCACCTCTTTAGTGATATTTAATTGGATTTTTTTAGTGTTAACTATAACATGTTAAATTATTTTGATTTAAATGAAATTGATTAACTGATGTTGAATGTTTATATGCCTTGGGTGACACATGGATTAAAATGAAAAATACCATGGACATACTTAATTGGATTTTACCATGCTTATTCCCAAGAGAAACAGGGCCTCCTTATATGGATTTCCAAGGACAAAATCATAGGGGATGACACTTATATTCCTATTAATACTTGGAATTTATTACAAATTTCCACGGATAGACTCAAAAAGAATTTGATCATATTCCATTAGTGATAATTTTGATCAATATTATACCACCAAGGATGAACGTGAATCAAAGAGATGTTATACCACACCTATAGAGATACCTAGGTTCTTGTGAGGATCTCGAGGGAAGGGATTATAGGTTGTTGGTTTATATTACAACTGGATCAATACTTTGGTTCAAACAAAGGAATGCCTCATATGGGACTGAGTTCCTAATTGAATAAAGAATTAAATGGTTTATATGACACTTCTACCAAGGAAAATCACATGCTTGGACTCAGTCTTTGTTTCCACTTTATGGATGGACAACTTAGGCATCCATTGATCATGTTATCATGGGGGATGGAGTGTTTTATGACATGTCTCGAGACTTACATAAATAGGTTTTAATGATTAAATGATATTTTTTTATAAATGAGAAGCTGGACATTATAGGATGTGTACATTAAATACCTAATTTCATATTCTACTACTTTCTACACTCTATTAAATGTATATTCACAGAATGGATGACACATAACATGGGTGGTTTTTTATTGGGATTTTGTATCACCCATTGTTCGGGCCTCCTTGGGTACTTAAAAAAATTATATGATTTAATGTATGGATAAGGTAAAGCACCATGTTATAGGTTTGTAATTACTTCTTAAGAGTAGGGGAGCATAGGACCGGTATGAGGCTCATGATGCTACCGGGGATAATTTTTTCCTTTTTTGTAATCTAGTTCTATATATTGTGCACCATCCTTGTATACATGTTTTGTATGATTTTCTAGACACAATACATGTATCATCATCATATGTATATGATATTTCATTTTTTATTTTTATCTATTCCCTCTATTGATATATTCTCTAATTGTATTACTAATTCTGCTACTTGTATGATATACTTATTTCCACTATGCTATAGTCTTGTGATTAGGGCATAGTCTCCCCACATAGACACATAATCCCTCACTTATAGTTGGGATCCTCTAGAATTTTGGGATATAACCATGAGGTCATATGAAATTTTTTTCATGAGGCACTATTGAGTGGAATCTGGGACTTGGATGTTAAAGGAAACATAATCATAATAAATCCTGATAAACGATGAGATTGTGACATAAATCGTACAAATTTATTAAAATTTATTCATGATCACATGGAATAAATGATAAAAAATTAAAATTAAAATATCATGAGTATGAATAAACTCATGATATTACTTGTTTACAGGGATATATATACACCTCATCAAATAATATTGATGCATAACGAAACATATGTCTCAAAGAAGAAAAATTGAGTGGAGAATACCTTACTGATTGAGTAACATTTGAATCATAATCCATTTGAAATAATAACATAAATGGAAACATTATTTATCCTTAAATAAGGTATATTCATGAAATATCATGTCATATAGAAGTATATACACCAAAAAAGAAATAAACAAGTGGTGAATATGGTATAAGTCTCTAAATAAAAGTTAGAATAGAAATCCACTTATATTAAGTATATAATGTAATATAAATATAATTTTATAATACATATATTTCATATCTATATTTATATATATCATAACATATCTTATTTTCTTATGAAACTTTATTACACTTTTATTAATAATTCCAGGTTAAAGATACATTTTTGGTAATAATCGCTTTGATTTTTCGTTTCTATTTTGAATAGTTACTTTTTTTAATCTAACATTGATCATGGTTTCATTATATCTAGAATGTAAACCATGATATAAATATCATATATATTCAATCTATATCTATTTATATTAATACATAATATTTTGAGATAGGAAATAAAATACATCATTCACAGAGATGGTAGATCGTACATACACATAATTGTTGTTTCCATTTCCTTATCATATTAAAAGAATAAAAATTAAATGTTTAAAATATTATAATTAAAGTATCAATTATATTTCATATATATCACATGTTTTTATTAAACCCATACTTCATATATTCCATGTAAATCATGAACGAATCACATCGCTTTGCGAGGTGGTAGTCCTCCGTACACACGAACGACGTTATTGTATTATCACAAAACGGAAGTCAAGAAGGTATGTGTGATAAAATAATATCATAACATAAATAACATCATAAAAATCATATGTGTAATATATAAACTATTAATACATCATTATTCTCAACCTTTAAAGGTGGTAATGAAAAAACAAATGACTTTAGTTTACGAGGCGGTAGCCCACTGTACACACACACAATGATTTCGTACCCCATTTGATATAATTTCCTGTATTTTTAGATCATAAAAAAGCAAAAAAAAAATTTAAATGGAATATACTAAGGCTATTATATAATAATTTTACAATTAGAATTTAAGTGGTGGAGGAAAAAATAAACTAAAAACACCTGTTGATGAATGTTACATATTTTTTGGGTATCCTCCTTAGGGTTTCACTAAATCCATTCATGGATTCCTTTTTGTACAAATTAAGTATTATAGTATTTGGGGAGTTAATTTGGGAATCTATTTTAGTAGATATTGGTTGATAAAAATGGATAAAGTTGTGTGAAGATGCGGGGACAATGAGTGGCCTTTTATAGTTGGGGAGGAGCAACATTCTTGTAAATACTCAAAAAGTATTTACTATTGGGATGTCAATCCTACTTCAAGTGGAATATAATATGATAATTAAAGGAATGGAGGTATTATATAGTCTCTAAAAACCTCCAAGACAAAATTAGGCACATTTTTTTAAAATATCATTCCATAACTTCTATGTGCCCCTATTATTACCATTTTCATTTTTCAATATGATAACTTCTATTCTAACATTGGTAATTTATACTCTAAGACTAAATTATAGTGATAATTATTATATTATTTGGTCCTACTAATTAAATATATGATATATAATTTATAAAATATAAATATTTTGTGTGTTGGAAATTAATTTTAACATAATTTCATTTAACGTGAAAAAACAATTTTAACCCTAACCACGCTAACTGTGTTTTGACAATTTAACGGTAAATATATTCATTATAATAGAAAAATTGATCCATTAATAGAACATAGGTTATATTTTTTTATATTTAAAAACAGCTTGGTAGAATATAGGTTTTTTTTAATTTTGAATCATTTAATAAAATATCAGTTTTTATAAAATAATATTAATGTCAATTTTGAAATTATTCATTTAATTTTAATTTTAAAACATCAAGAAAATGATGTAATTGTAATATATTATTTTTCTAGGGATATATCATGAAATATTAATCAAATAAAATAGCAGAATTCCATAATTCATTCAATTTTATAAACTATTAGTATTTTTACTATGATTTATTTTATTTAATTTTTAACAAAATAATTACTATGTTGGTGTTTGTTAAATATTTAAAGTAATTATTTCATCTCAAAAAAATTAAATTATCATGAAAAATAAAATAATTTATATTTCCAAAGGATATATATAACCAAGCATATGTTGTTTTTTCCCAACCCAAGGTTTTATAGATATTAAAAGTAAGAAAAGAATATTTTTGCCTTTTTTCTTTACTAAACTTATTTTAAGGGTCATATTCAAAGGAAGGTGGAAATAAGTCACTATATTTTGGGTTCATTGTTATCCAATCATGAAATAAATTTATTAAATAAAATTAAGATAATATTTTTGGACATTTTCACTCTTATTAATCTAGTTTAACCCATAGTAAACCCTTTTTTACTTTCAACATGAAAACTAATTTTCACTGCATTCACTATTCATTTCAGTAAAAAAATAATTTGAACTTATTATAATTTTTAAATTATTCTTCTTAAAAATATGTAATCCATTTTTATACGTGTATATGATTATTTCACTTTAAAATAATTTAAAAATATAATTTAACATTATACATAAATAGAATGAAAAGGGGGGTTTTCAATTGAAATTCATTATTTTTCATTTTTCAAAAAAAATTAATATTTTCATAAAAAAATCCCAAAAAATCCGCCAAAGGTGATTTTAAAATTTTTATTTCAAGAATTAAGTTTATTTTATCAAATTGATTTTCTAAATGTTTCAAATATTAATTTTATTATTGATCAAAAAAAGAAATAAAAGGTTTATTTTTTAGAAAATAGTATTTTTGAATCATATAAAGACATTAATGAAAATTAAGCACCTTTTTATCAATTTTTTATATAAACCCATTGTACATGATATTTGAAAAGTAATTATTTTTATTCATTCCTCAATTTTATTTTTAGGTTATAATGGTCACATTTAAAAACTATATTAATATTATATTGTGGTATTGTAAAAACTCAGCATGGTGAAGTGAAATCTAAATTAGGGTTGCACATAGTAAAAAATATAAAAATAATGATAATTTAATTGAAAAAAAATATTTCACAAAATCTTGAGGTGTTATAATTTGGACCAACAACTTCCACTTGTCAAAATATCCTATAATAATATTTTTGACTTGAACATTAAGATGGATCCTTATGAAACACTGTATGGGAAGTGGTCTATAACTATATGATATTGTGATGGTATATGAGAATAAAATATTTGAAACTAGGATTTTTGAAATAAAATACATAGAAGATACATGTGATCCAAAAGAATATTGAGGCTACACAGAGAACACAAAAGATTCATGTTGACAATCAATGTAATGATTGAAAATTATGCGTATATGATCATTTCATCAACAAAAAATTACCATGTAAAGGGGTAGTGATATTTGGAAACTAGAGTGAAATCTTTATAAGGTATATAGAAAAATTTAAGATTCTTGAGCATGAAGGAAAAATTTTCTATTAGTTAGAACTACCTCCAAATCATTCCAATGTCCACATCTCTCTTCACATGTCGTTGCTAAGAATTTATATGTTAGTCCAAAAACATATACTAGGCACAAATGAAAAAAAATTAGAACATGAACTATCATATGAAGAAGACCAAATACAGATTCTTGATGAAATGGAACATGTGTTAAGGAAAAAGACAACCCTACTCGTGAAATTATTTCAAAGAAATTAAGAATTCAAAGTATAATCTCGAGATCCTAAAGAAGTGATGAATGATAAATACCACCATTTAGATTATTGATGGATGAAAATTTTGAGGGAAAAATTATATTGGGCGTATTAATTGTGCCAAAAAATTCCTTTTTTATTAAAAAATAAATCATGTTTCACAATGTATATTTTTTTATGTTTCACAATAAAAGTACATAAAAGGAATTTTACACTTCATAAAATATAATGTATTAATATTTACTATATTAAATAGAAATTATTCAGGAGATAAATGAAAAGGAACAATGCACACTCTAATGTAAATTCCAATAATTTTATTATCTATTAAATATCACTTCTACTATAAAAATAGTAAAAAGAAACAAAAGAGTTAGTAATATGATAAACATTATTAAATGAAGTGTAGATCCATCATAAGTTAAGTTGTTAATATTAATGTTCGACAATTGTTGTGTATGTATAGGGTAAAAAGGGAAAAGTGATTTTTAGGATCTTACCATTACCCGACTGATGGTAAATATGACACTAGGTCATTATTGTCATTGATAATAGTAATATAATTAGAATTAAAATATATAAAAGATAATTACAATAGTTAATTGATGTAAAAGGGATAAATGATGTAACCAACTTACATGATCATGCCTTTTTAATCCCATTTACCAGATCATGGTAGGGAGGTAGCATCCCTACGGTTCAACCATAACCAAGCCCAAGAAGAGATTTAATAAGTAATGATTGGGTGGAATCAATTATTGGATAAGTTCATGTTTATGTAGGTCACCACTACCTAAATGTTAGATGATCCACCCAATAAAAGTACCATAATCAAACACCTTACCCTTAGGGTGTATATCGGTGCAATAAGGGGTTATCTATCTAGATAATAATATTATAAAGGTTTATGTTTTCCTTTTATAAATAAAATAGTGGTTTCCTCACTCCCATTTCATTATTATTTTACTAAACAAAATACACATAAATATAAGATTGATATAATAAATAGATTTTCTATTCATATAAAAATATTTTTTTTGGAAAATGTATAATTTCAATTAATATTTTAAGATAAAGATATTTTCATTAAATATAACTATGAAACTCTATTTAATTATAAATAAATGGTTATATAATTTTTTTATTTCTGAGGCAATCTTTATATGTTTCAAAAGGTTGATTATGTCATAGGAATAATTATTTTTCAATAAATAACTTTATCTATTTAAATATTAAAATTCCCATATTTAGATGATTATTTTGACAAAATAGTCATTATATTTGATATCAACACGCTAATATTATGTTAAGGAAAAAAATTTTAGAATTATTTAAAATAATTTATTTTTCATTTAATAGTAAAAATAAAGTCTTATGTTTATGGTATGATTTCTATCATCATAATTATATAATGTTTATGTAATAATTAGAAACAATCGATTTTAAAAATGATTTAATTTATTAATATACACTACTACAAACATGGCCTTTATCAGCGCTAAAAATGACCTTTATCAGCGCTAGAAAAGCGCTGATAAAGCCAGCGTAGATAAAGGGGGGGGGGGGGGGGGGGGGTCCCCTTTATCAGCGCTCTGAAAAGCGCTGATATAGGACCCCTTTATCAGCGCTAAAAAAAGCACTGATAAAAGTACCCCTTTATCAGCGCTTTTTTTAGCGCTGATAAAGGGGTCCTATATCAGCGCTTCCTTTATCAACACTCTCGTTTTAGCGCTGATAAAGGACCCTTTTATCAGCACTTTAAAAAAAGCGCTGATAAAAGTTAAAAAAAATTAATTTTTTTTTAAAAATATTAAAAATATTTTAAAAAATCTAATTTTTTTTAAAAAAATTTAAAAAATACTGCCAATCGGGGGGGGGGGGGGGGCTTTTATAGCACTTGAACCCCCCCTTTTACAGCGCTTTTCGGCCCCTATACAACACCCCACACACCCCCCTCCTCCCTTTAACAGCGCTTGCTCCAATATTCCCCATGCGCGCGTACCCCTGCCTCTACCAGGATTTGAACTCGAGACCTCCCCCCTGCGCGCCTAAGCCCTTACCACTACTCTATTTTGATTTGCTTTCCAATTCAAGATATCTCTATATATATATTTATATATTTAGTTACATTTATTCATATAGTAATATATATTTATATTAATATATATATATATATAGTTATATTATAATATATATATATAGTTATATTATAATATATATAGTAATATTAATATATATATAGTGGTATTAATATATATCTATATCTATATATATATATATATATTTAGTTATATTTATTCGTATAGTAATATATATTTATATTAATATATAGTTATATTAACATATATATAGTTATATTAACATATATATAGTTATATTAACATATATATAGTTATATTAACATATATATAGTTATATTAACATATATATAGTTATATTAACATATATATAGTTATATTAACATATATATAGCTATATTAACATATATATAGTTATATGAATATATATTTATATAGTTATATTAATATATATATAGTGATATTAATATATATATTTATGGTGATATTAATATATATATTTATAGTAATACTAATATATATATATGTAGTTATATTAATATATATATAGTTATTAGATTAATATATATATAGTTAGATTAATATATATATATAGTTAGATTAATATATAGGTATATAAATATTCATATATTGGTATTTTAAATAAAATGGATATTAGTTATTATTTAGATAAAGCTAATATATTTTATATGTAAATATGTTTAATTATTTATTTAAAAAATTTAATTTTTAGGTGCGAATATATAAAAAATATGTACATATAGTTATATATTTGATTATAAATAGCAGTTCATTATAAAAAAGGATGAAATTTAAAAGAAATAATATCAATATGAATGTAATACCTTGGAATAAATTTAGTCCCCACCAAGAAAAGCCAATAATACCCCCTTAAATGAGTTTGAAAATCCACAAATTGTTAAAAAATCTGGCTACCCCGACAAAAAACTCAGTTTTGGAGGCCTTCTGGGCCTCTTTTGGCCTCGAAAAATTCTTGACTGGGGTCCCCTTGAGTCACAGTGATGTAGAGCTCGTCGCAGGCTTAGATTTGATATGTGGTAGAGCTCAAACGGACACCCGGATCAAAAGTTATGGCCGTTTGAAGTTTGAGTTGTGTTTTCAACATATTTTGGATCTTTTTTTAATTTTTTTAATTTTTTTAGTCCTCAAATTTTTATTAAATGACTATTACTCCATAATTATTATCAAAATATTAATTAAAAATATTTTTTTAATTTTTTAAGAAGTCATTTTCACTAAATATCTTAAATATTAAGTATAATAAGTGTAAATGTACATTTATACTTATCTAAAATATATTTAAAAATTATACATTATATTTATATAAGAATATAACTATATTTATATATTAATATATTTTTAATTTTTTTTGAAGCCGACCCTTTATCAGCGCTACTAAGCAAGCGCTGATAAAGGGGGGCCCTTTATTATGAAATATATAATCTAAAAAAGCTTGAATGGGGTCCCCTTGAGTCACAGCGACGTAGAGCTCGTCGCAGGCTTTGATTTGATATGTGGTAGAGCTCAAACGGACACCCAGATCAAAATTTATGGCCGTTTGAAGTTTGAGTTGTGTTTTCAACCTATTTTGGATCATTTTTTAATTTTTTTAATTGTTTTAGTCCTCAAATTGTTATTAAATGACTATTACTCCATAATGATTATCAAAATATTAATTAAAAATATTTTTTTAATTTTTTAAGAAGTCATTTTCACTAAATATCTTAAATATTAAGTATAATAAGTGTAAATGTACATTTATACTTATCTAAAATATATTTAAAAATTATACATTATATTTATATAACAATATAACTATATTTATATATTAATATATTTTTAATTTTTTTTAAAGCCGACCCTTTATCAGCGCT
Source organism: Viscum album (assembly GCA_963277665.1). Classification (NCBI taxonomy): domain Eukaryota; kingdom Viridiplantae; phylum Streptophyta; class Magnoliopsida; order Santalales; family Viscaceae; genus Viscum; species Viscum album. The sequence goes on along the minus strand of OY728133.1, from coordinate 478,070,851 downwards.
ACTAAGCAAGCGCTGATAAAGGGGGGCCCTTTATCAGCGCTACTATGCAAGCGCTGATAAAGGGGGGCGCTGCGAAAAACTGTTTTTGTGGTAGTGATTTTACCTTAATTATTTTAATTAATTTTAATTACATTCAGTAATATTTTTATTCAAAAACTAATTTGAACTTATTAGATATTATAAATTATTTATCATCCAATTATTTAATCTATTTTTCCAAATTAAAATAATAAAAGTGGTAGTAATTAATTTAAATTTAATCTCGTAGACGGGGCGATAATACATGGTTTTAATGTAAAAACATCTAAAATATTGGTAAGTTTTTATTGTAAATTTCAAATTTAAAATGATTACAATGACCTAAAGAGGATTAATTGATAAAAATATGATCTAATAAAACTTTAAAACCAATTTAAAATTAAATTTTACCTTATAAGTAAATTAGATGAAAAAACAGTTTTGAACTAAAATTCAGTATTTTTCACTATTCATTAAAAAACAAAACATCATAGAAAAACACCAAAAATTAACCCTAAACTAATTTTTATGTTTAAATTTCAAAGATTAAGTTTATTATGAAATATATAATCTAAAAAAATTTGAATAATTGAATTTAAAATAGGTTCTCCATTAAAATGTGGTAAAAGTGCCTTAATAAAAATATAGTATTTTATGCGTAAAATTGGGTTTGTTCTTATCTTATGTTTATCAAATATATTGGATTAATATAAGAAATATTATGATGAATATATAATATATATATTAAATTAATATCACTCACTAATTGTAATTAATTTAATTTATTAGGATAAAACAGCTTTGTGAGTATAAAAATAGTTTTCTATATAAATATTCTTTTTATATTCAATTGGTTATTATATTAATTTGTAATTAATTTTTAAGAAATTAAAAAGTTATTTCAACCATATATTTTCATAATTTAGTTATTATTATTCATAACCACTAATTTAACAGGTATGTTATATCTCATTATATTAAATAATAATATTTTAATAATATACTATTGTTTAGTACAACTCGGTCTTGCGTGTAACACAAGCAATTGAAGAAACCTATTGTTGTGCATGTCACATGATAACTCAGTATCATGTGAATTTCAAGGTATAAATTATATTGATTTTTTTAAAATATTAATTATACTATAAATTATTGAGATATTATATTTCTTTACGCACTTAGTGTTGCGTGTCATACTCGCTATTGAATACAATGTTCCTACTTTAGAATTTGGGGGGTTACATTCTCCCCACCTTAATTAAATTGTATCATTAAAATTTAAACTTTATCTTTGTAATATATTGTTTTATATTTTTTATGTTTGAAATCTCTCATTGTGAGAAGGGTTCATAGAACATCTTCTAGAAAAGAGAGATTGAGATGTACAATGGTCACGTGGAATAACATATGATAGGTCTCTAAGAGAAAATTAGTGGCATGTAAAGATATGTACTTTGAGGAATATAATAAATATTCATAGGGTGTGATTGAGGTCATAGATTATAGAAAATCTAATGATCAATAGAATTTTTAGGGCCTCAAAGCCATAAATCTTTGATGATTTAGAAACCATCGGTTTAATAAAAATTAAGGTATTAGTTAAACATTTTTATCTAGATAATTTTCATAATGTTGGATAATTAATTTAATTTATATGAATGTAAGGAAATTTACTTGTGTCATGACTCATCCCAATGGGGCCTGTGACGTGATTCCCCATGCCTGCCTCCAATAGGCCAGGGGCCGATGACTAGCACCGACTAGGTATATCAATGACATGGGAGGAATTGTCAAGGTACTTACACACACACACACATATCAAAACCAAAAATGATAAAAAGTAAAAAACCAATAAGGAACAAAATGAATGCATACCACTAAACCCAACCAATAGAGTACGATAGGAAAGTAAAGTGCAGTAAAGTAAAGTTAGATAGAATACTAGCCCACGAAAAGAAAGTGTCTAAAAACTACAAATTCCAAACTATAAACCAAATGGTACTGAGACTACTTCTCAAAGACATAGGAAAACCTTGACCTGTCTGAACTCACAATGATCTATCAGGTCCTGGTCTGTTTACGATTCTATCAAAAGGTCACTCGTCTGCACAAGACATGACATGTGCAAGCAAAGCCCGTGAAGGGGTGAGTATAAAAATACTCAAGAGGACACCCCAAAACCAGAAAGAAATACACAATGTAAAGGGACAGTCATATCTAAAAAGTATATGTCTATAGTATATATAACAAGAACATATCCAGATATACTCAAACCTCAACCTGTAGTCTATAGGTAAGGCACAACTAATGCATACCAAAACTAGAGGTTTGGTATGAATATTCCGTAAAGAAACTCATCCAGGAGAACACACTCCTTAGTCTGATAGCACTTATGAAGTTCTCCCAATATTTATTGTTCATCGGGAAATTTCATGAGAGAGATACACTTATTGATCTAAAGAGAGATACAATAAACTCACTCTGGGATTACTCACTCCACAAGTGAGGAAGATCACAATACAAAGATGAGGATCACTTCTAGGGCCACAGGGTGATACCATGACTTATCCGAATTCACATTCTAATTAGAGGATCTACATTCAGTAGGATTTTTCACACTGATACCAAGACTCTACTTAGGGTATAAGAATGGATATAGGATCCTTCTCTAGGACTCTCAGAGGGGGGGGGGGATTCCTAACTATATCTAGTAAAATCTAATCGAAGGGACCATACTTCTATGAATAGGAAACAATACCAACTAACCTTTAGAGGAACATTCAATGGAACCAACCCTAATGAAACTTATATGAGATATAGTGGGCAAGATATTCAAGCCATGTAGGAATGGGTACAAGACGTGTAGTAGGGTCACACGCTATGTCCCTTGACCCCAGGTACTGCCCGTGTTCAACGGTCCATGTCATCAGAACATGTTCTATAAAAGCGGTATAAATGGACTATAGAAAGGTTAAAACAAAATGTCCTACTACTCTGGGTCCACTTGTGTACTCTGGTCATGTACCAGTACACGACATCAACCCGTGTTTGCCTTCCCATGTACCAGTACACAGGGTAACCCGTGTATCTAGTTTGCATATGGCCATGTGGTGGGGTACATGTCCTGTAGGAAAGCTGTGAACTCCACCCCATGTCCATGTACCTCTTGATATACATGAAGAGCCTCAAGAAAGGGACCACATGTCATGTGATAAGGGTTATACACCGTGTGACACTTTAATGCCTCCCAAAAACCTAACGACCACTGAATAGGGGCCACACTCTGTGTAGTCTGAACTATACACCGTGTTCTATGGAATTTTCTAGAATTATGGTTTTTCCATTGTGTGCCTCAATTGATCATACAATATTCAATATGATTATCTGTTTTTCTCAAATCTGAAGATCTAGGGTCATCATGTAACGACAACACCGAATCGATAGGTTTTAGGCCTCTGATTGGCTCTGAAAACAAATTCTGATCATATGTATGAAAGTCAATCAAAGAATGGTATCTTTCAAAATACATAGATATGTATACCACTGCCATCGTTGAACCTCCTCTAGGTCATCATAAGGTTAGATCTCCAATTTCAGATCATTTCACCAAGAAGTGGAGGTGCAACGATCATCTGTTCATATTCCGTGAAGAACATGAAGAACATAGGGGAGAAGAACAAAATTGAACACCCCAAGGAATGAAACTCGACCATTATTCATTTATAGCTCGATCCATTTCGTAATAATGATCAAGATAATAAAACAATAAAATAATCATCCCTAAATAATACCTGCTATCGAAACCCTCCCGCACAAACGATCAAACTATAGGTCAACCTGTTCATGGGTTCATCCATGTTCATCGTTAAATATATGAATGGTGAAAAGTAAGAATTGAAACAACACACCCTACCTCAGAGGTGGATATTTCATTAAAGAAGATCGATTGTGTTTTTGTTATCAATGAGATTCTCTAACTCTATTGGTGCAAAAATCTATGATCTGCTCGATCTGGCATTACCGTTTGTCGAGAGGTTTCTCTAAGTCTCTCTTCTCTAATGACTTCAAGGAATTTAATAGTTATGTGGTCAACCCTATAATTTCTACACAAAAAACTACTTAAAGGATTTTGGTCGATGCATGAATGAAATAGATAAATAAAATAAAACATTAATTTATTCTATTCTGTAAATGTCCCAAAAATAACTTAAACAGCCCACCAGCACTAGCCAATGTTAGGCCTCTCCCGAGGTGTAGTCTCTACTATGAACACAATGGTGTCCTCAAATTTTTGATTTGGGTATCTATTTAGAAGCTGTTTCACTATTTTAGGAAAATTGATCATGTGCCCTTTTTAATATATTTAATATATTTCAAACATTTATTTAGGGTACACCGGGCCTCAGAATTACACGCTGTCTTAGTGCTTGGTCTCAAATTAATTCCATATAATATTTTAAAAATACACAAAAAAAAATATAGGACATTAAAATTTTCATGATACGTTTTAATTTCATGTGTACAATTTAATATTTTGGTTATTCTTTGATCAAATTTTAATTCATACCTTACATCAATTAATGCATATAAAAAATGAACTTTGATTCATAAATTACTAAATTAAATATTTATCGGATCATAAGACCCATACAATAGTGAAAAGTTTAAAAATTTGTCTCTAACTATATTCCAAAGTCAATATTGTTAATAAACTAATATCTAAACCTAAAAAGGTAAACTTCTTGTTCATCATTAATATTTAATCATAAAAAACTAAAAACAATGAAATATTAACTAGGACATTTCATAGGTCATTGGTTGTTCTAAAACCCTTATCGTCCTTCAGTCATGTGAACATGTACCACAGCCATGCCATATTTTAATAGTTATCACCCAGAATATAGGTTTTACTTTTCTAAAACTATATTAATATAATTTACAAAATAAAATTTATTAACATCCATCAAATTAGGTTAATCACTAAATATCTATTTAACTAAGGTTTTCAATACAACCCTAATACACGGATACTTCATCCATTTATTTATACATAAGTCATTCCTTGGTCTAGAGTTTATCCATAATATCATTTGTAGGGTTTCTAATCATAAAACATTAATTTCAATCTAAACACCTTAGGTTTAACCTTGGTTATTTATTTTCATCATATGTTAAAATATTTTATAATGGTGTGTAAATAAAATGGGAATTATCCTAAGAATATCCCCCAAGAGTGTCAAACTAGGTGCACAGTAAGGATTCTTGTCATGTACTAGGTTACACCAAGTTTGGTCTAATATAACTTGTCATATTTATTACTCCCAGGTACATATAGTTCATAACCACATACATTTGTAGTATCCAGACTTGGATGTATTGCTAGAAAATCCATATAATATCTAATTTACCAAAATTATAGGGTTTTCTTAAATAGTTATCCTCAAATTATACTTTAGGGTTACATTATCTAATTTATGTTTTCTTAAATCTATTTCCCAAGGTTGCTAAAAAAATTCATCTAATACTAACTATAGCAACCTGACCCTAGAAGGCCTAGATCCAGTATATACCATCAATTACATTGGAATGATTATAAGGAATCAAATCCTAAAGGACCGAGAGTTTAATAGTCTTCATAAACTAGATACATACATGAGAAAAGAATACATTGATTACAATATAAATTTTTCTTCTAAATAACTTCTAGGATAACATTATTACATATATTATATCACTGAATATCTTTTGTAGTATGCTTCTTGGATTATTGGGGAAAGGAAACATAATAAGGGTGATCTCAAATGCTTAGTGATGGTAAAGAATATAGGAATAAATAATGAAACAGAAGGAATAAATCAAAAATTAAAGGTAAATAAATGAACAAGGATGCAAAGTAATCAATATACTAAAAAGGAATGGAATAAACAACAAGGAAAGGTAAATGAAAACACATTCCATTAAAATAACTAGATAAGGAAAAATAAATATGGAAAGGTTGGAAAATGAAACAAATGTCATTTAAAGAATAAAAAAAATGAAATGTATCCATATATGTCAATGAAAAATATCGTGGATAAATAATAACTAAAACTAAATGATGGAAATTACTTCTTAATGGTAGTCATGTTTGAGGCACATGAAAGCCTATACAGTCAAGAACTTTTAAAAGATGGTCTAGATTATTATGATTTGTGGAAATAATTTGTCTCATGAGAACTTATTGATTCATTAAGGGGATCTGTAATTTATAGGCCCCACCCATCATTACCATCCAAAATCATTCCACATATTAATTAAAATAATTAATATGCCTTATCAAATATTTGTATTGAATAAATAATACGGAATTATCAATATTTACCAAAATAATCAAATAACTATCAATGCAGACACCATATGTAAAATGGTATATGGTTTAAAAAATAGTAATATACCTGATAAATGAATTGGAAAATTTAGGTGAAATTCAATGTTCAATGATCATAAGATATTGAATATTTTAATGGGACTAATAAATGAATCAAGGAAGTGAATATGGATACTATCCTCATCCAAATATATCATAAACCATCCGGAGAAAGAACAAGGATGCTATTAATAAAATATATCCAAAGTGGAGTAAAATAAATGGTCATTGTAATTAATGTATATAAATACTATAAAATGATCTTTTAAAAACACTCTTGAGAAAAATATCCTTTTATTTTGAAAAAGTTTTTGAAAAACCACTTCTTTGAAAATAAGTTTTAAAGACATTTTATTTAAAAATTAACCTTTCAAAAATAAAAAGTAAACTTCAAATAAATGAAGGTGAGTAAATACATACTTTCCATATGAGGTAAAAGGGTATTCCTTTGGCATGATAAAAGGTTAGAAAAATTCCTTGTTCGGAAGGTGAAAAGAATATTCCTTTGAAAACATTAGTAAAAGATAAAAAGGTTAAAAATGTATTTATCAAATAATTTTTAAAAAATGTTTTTATTTTTTTAATAAAACACGATTCTTATTAGATATCATATTCTCTGATTAAAGTGAGTAAAGAAGTCATGTTTTCTTAAAAAAATTCTTAAAACACATAGAGTACTAAGATCGAAAAAATAGTACTAATAATTAAAAAAGGTCATTAATAACCATATGTGAAAAAAATGAAAGTTTAATCAAACAATTTTCTTATAATTTACTTGAATATAAATACAATTGAAAGATCATTAAATCTATTATTGAGAAAAATAATATTTAAACATTCCAAAGTGTCCTATGCCACTCGGAAACATTCTTAATCTTAAAATACATGAAGGAATAATATTAAATTAAATTTTTAATTACTATTCAGATAAAGGAATTAATTATATAATATATAAAAATGTTAATTAGATACACCACATAAAATAAGTAAGTGTCAAACATGACATTTATCTTATAGTAGTAAAAAATGAGATGAAAATCCCTTATCTTACATCCGATTTGTCTTGTATGTCTTTGTATTCCTGAATAAAAAATTGATTTTAATTATTTAATTGATTTATAAATTTTTTAATGTTTATAATTACTTATATTTAAATTATTACCTTTTTTATAAAACTACATAAACAATTAAGTTTATATCGGGTGTTTGGACCAAATTCAATTTATGTGTCAAAAAATAACTTTGGTAGGTCAAATATGGTCAAAGAGATCATTATATAACATATAAAGAATAATAAAAATGAAATAATTATCATTTTTATACAGTAATTATACTTTTAAAAACAATAATTAAATATGTTTATGGAAAAACAATAAAAGTTACAATCATGGAGATGGTAGGCCGCACATATGTATGAGTAATGTTCCCATTTTTCAATGATTGTTATGGAAAGAAGGTAAGTAACACCATATATTTCTATAATGATAATTATATAATAAGTATCATGTTATTTAATCATATATAATTATATATAATTATTTTTTTTAAAAATTAATCACATCTTGTCGAGGATGCAGTAATCCACATGTCTAAGAACGATGTTATCAATTTTTAAGTGTGTGAAATGGTAATAATGAAAATGATATATATTATATTTATATAAATTTTATTATGTCATGAATATAATATATATCTTTTATATGTAACATATTTTTAATTAAAACTATTCTTGATACATTCCATGTATTGTTTGAATGAATCACATCGCTTTTAGGAGTCAATAATATACACTTCCACAAATGACGTTATCGCTTTTACACAACACAGAAAGTATAAATATATGTATTTCAAAAGAATTACATAAAATTAAATACATAATAAATATAATATATAATATATAATATATATATATTCCATCATAATTTACACCATGATAGGTGGTAAAGAAAAAATGAACAATTATCATTTCGTGAGGTGGTAGTTTACCGTACATGTAAACAATATGTTTGTTACCCATTAGATGGAAATGTATCTAAGTGTATGTATAATAATTAACATAAATAATTCCTAGTATATTTATTATTATGGTGTTTTTATATAATCAAGGAATAATAATATTTGAGGGAGTGGATAATAGAAATAAAACTAAATATCTTAAGGAAATATTTTATCTCTTAATCAGATAACTTATTTTGGTTTGTACCAAAATTATTATTCGGAATCACTTCTAAACAAGGTGAGGCTTCTAGTTTGAGGGTTGTTATTTTTAGGATCTATTTGAGTAGATCTTGGTTGAACCATAGTGTATTTATATGTGTGATAAAGTGGGAGTATAGTAGGCTTTTTATAGTGGAGGGGGAGTGGCACTGTTGTAAATTTTGGAAAGGGGAATTCCACACACATTTTTCCCATTGAACGTGGATAAAATAATGTAACAATGTCCATAAAATTTATTATAGGGTATAAATATGGCTAATAAATGGATTTTGGACAAGTTTCTAGCTCATTTGGTTCCTTAAGATTAATGTTTAGTCCCTTATTAAGCTTAATTTTACTTTAATCATTGTAATTAATTTTAATTACATTCACTAATAGTTTTGGTCAAAAAAATAAGTTTAATTTAGTATAAATTATAAATTATTAAGATTAAAAATATGGAATCCATTTTTCCAAATTCCCGTAACATAATTGGTAGAAATTAATATAAATTTAATCCCCCAGACAGGGTGACAATGCGGGTTTTTAAAGTAAAAACGTCTGAAAGTTTGGTATGTTTTTATAGTCAATTTCAAAGTGATATTAATTAAAATTAAATAAATTAGATTAATTTATAGAAATATAATAAAACTAAACATTAAATCTTATTTAAAATATAATTTTAACTTTGTAAATAAATCAGATGATAAAGTAGTTTTGAACTAAAATTCAGTATTTTTCATTATTCATTAAAAATCAAAACTTCACAGAAAAAACCAAAAATTAACACTAACATAGTTTTTATGTTTCTATATAAAATATTAAGTTTATTGTGACATATATAATATATAAAATTTCCAAAAAATTTAATTTAAAATAGGTTCTCCATTAAATAGCAGTAAAAGTGCTTAAATAAAAATATAGTATTTTACACAAAAATTGTTTTTGTTCTTATATTGTTTTTATAAAATATATTAGATGAATATAAAATAATAATATTGAATATATAATAAATATTATACATTAATATCACTCAATAATTTCAATTACTTTAATTTATTAGGATAAAACGACTTTTTGAGCATAAAAATAGTTTTCTATATAAATATTTTTTTATATTCAATTGGTTCTTATATTCATTAATAATTAATTTATAACCAATAATTTAGTTGTTTAAAACTTATATTTCATAAGTTATTTAATTCTATTTATAAAATTTAATTTATTTTCACAACTATATCTAATTATATAAAATTATAATATTTTAATAATATATTATTGTTCAGTAAAACTCATTCTTGTGTGTAGCGTAAGCCATCGAAGAAATTTTTTGTTGCGTATGTCACATGCTAAATTAGAATCTCATGAATTGAAAGCTATAAATTAAATTTAATTTCTTTAAAAAAATAAATATATTATAAATTTTTGGGATATCATTTTACCTTATGTGCTTAGTGTCATGTGTCATACATGATATTGAATACAATGTTCATACTTTAGATTTTTGGGGAATTACAATAGTGGATGATGTTATTATCTAACCACGATTCACCATCATTTAAAGGAAAATTTGAGGATGCATTACTTTAAGGGGGAAGTATGTAATAATTTAGTTCTTCTTTGAGGTATAGATCCTTTACATTCCATAAATTCTTAATTTAAATGTTTAATTATGGCCTATTGTGAATGCCCTTATAGATTGTAAAGGTAACAAGGGGTGTTCAAGGTTCATTCTAAGCATGAAACCTAGCTTTTGGGGTGAAATAATTCTGGTTCACAATTTTTTTAAACTATGTGGGGCAGGATATATGGTCTAAATAATTGTGCGAGGCTTGGGTAGAGAGCAAGAGGAGGCCCCATAATTAGAAAAATTGTGTGAAATTGGGTGAACAAACATTTGACCATGATTGTAATTTTTAAAGTGGAGTTTTGAATTGTTTTCACAAGGTTAGTCAAACTATGAAAACAAAACATGTGGGGTTCCCCATTCCTATAATAGACTGTGCATTATTGGTGCATGATTTTTTGAACCATGCACCTAAACCGTGCGACCCAGTGTTTGGGTGAAATTAAAAAATTTCTCTTAATTAAATATGTTTCTAACCTAAATTCCCTCTTCTCATAACTTTTTACAACAACCCCATCTTAAGATATTTCGATGACTATTCTAGGAATTGATAGATCTCCTCTGTCTAATCTTAAATTCACGTGTCTCTCGTCTCATTAGATATGAATTAAGTCTTCATACATTCTTCACTTTTCTATTGATCTGAGTCAAATTATGAGATTATACTATATTATCTACCCACTATGGACCTATGGTAAGTGGTCTCATGCTTTTCATTAAAATTAAATGTTTTTATATACGTCATTGTTCCATGATCCCAATTCTCTAGGGATTACTTGAAATGAATTTAATTTCTTAAATTGAATTCATAGTTATACCCTATTCAATTAATGAGCCCCTTTGATGGAAGTTAAATGGTTATAAACCATTATTTAAACCACCCATTTGGGTGTGTTGTGTATTTAAATGGCCATTATGGTGTCATAAGAATCTTTGGGTACCTTAGGGTGTGCATTTTTTCCCTTTTCCATGGGATATAAGTTGTTATTGAATACATGAATTGAAATGATAATTTGAATTGATAAATAAGAAGTAATGGATTCCATATCCTAGACATTTTCCATGTATTGGTTAATTTATCATGAGATTCTTGTTATAATAATATTCCCACATATGTTAAATTAAATGAAAGTCCACTAAGCTTAGACAATGATTGAGTCACCTCTTTAGTGATATTTAATTGTATTTTTTTAGTGTTAACCATAACATGTTAAATTATTTTGATTTAAATGAAATTGATTAACTGATATTGAATGTTTATATGCCTTGGGTGACACATGGATTAAAATGAAAAATACCATGGATAGACTTAATTGGATTTTACCATGCTTATTCCCAAGAGACACATGGCCTACTTATATGGATTTCCAAGGAAAAAATCATAGGGGATGACACTTATATTCCTATTAATACTTGGAATTTATTACAAATTTCCACAGATAGACTCAAAAAGAATTTGATCATATTCCATTAGTGATAATTTTGATCAATATTAGACCACCAAGGATGAACGTGAATCAAAGAGATGTTATACCACACCTATAGAGATACCTAGGTTCTTGTGAGGATCTCGAGGGAAGGGATTATAGGTTGTTGGTTTATATTACAACTGGATCAATACTTTGGTTCAAACAAAGGAATGCCTCATATGGGACTGAGTTCCTAATTGAATAAAGAATTAAATGGTTTATATGCCACTTCTACCAAGGAAAATCACATGCTTGGACTCAGTCTTTGTTTCCACTTTATGGATGGACAACTTAGGCATCCATTGATCATGTTATCACGGGGGATGGAGTGTTTTATGACATGTATCGAGACTTAAATAAATATGTTTTAATGATTAAATGATATTTTTTTATAAATGAGAAGTTGGACATTATAGGATGTGTACATTCAATACCTAATTTCATATTCTATTACTTTCTACACTCTATTATATGTATATTCACAGAATGGATGACACATAACATGGGTGGTTTTTTATTGGGATTTTGTATCACCCATTGTTCGGGCCTCCTTGGGTACTTAAAAAAATTATATGATTTAATGTATGGATAAGGTAAAGCACCATGTTATAGGTTTGTAATTACTTCTTAAGAGTAGGGGAGCATAGGACCGGTATGAGGCTCATGATGCTACTGGGGATAATTTTTTCCTTTTTTGTAATCTAGTTCTATATATTGTGAACCATCCTTGTATACATGTTTTGTATGATTTTCTAGACACAAGACATGTATCATCATCATATGTATATGATCTTTCATTTTTTATTTTTATCTATTCCCTCTATTGATATATTCTCTAATTGTATTACTAATTCTGCTACTTGTATGATATACTTATTTCCACTGTGCTATAGTCTTTTGATTAGGGCATAGTCTCCCCACATACACACCTAATCCCCCACTTCTAGTTGGGATCCTCTAGAATTTTGGGATATAACCATGAGGTCATATGACAATTTTTTCATGAGGCACTATTGAGTGGAATCTGGGACTTGGATGTTAAAGGAAACATAATCATAATAAATCCTGATAAACGATGAGATTGTGACATAAATCGTACAAATTTATTAAAATTTATTCATGATCACATGGAATAAATAATAAAAAATTAAAATTAAAATATCATGAGTATGAATAAACTCATGATATTACTTGTTTACAGGGATATATATACACCTCATCAAATAATATGGGTGCATAACGAAACATATGTCTCAAAGAAGAAAAATTGAGTGGAGAATACCTTACTGATTGAGTAACCTTTGAATCATAATCCATTTGAAATAATAAAATAAATGGAAACATTATTTATCCTTAAACAAGGTATATTCATGAAATATCATGTCATATAGAAGTATATACACCAAAAAATAAAGAAACAAGTGATGAATATGGTATAAGTCTCTAAATAAAAGTTAGAATAGAAATCCACTTATCTTAAGTATATAATGTAATATAAATATAATTTTATAATACATATATTTCATATCTATATTTATATATATCATAACATATCTTATTTTCTTATGAAACTTTATTACAGTTTTATTAATAATTCCAGGTTAAAGATACATTTTTGGTAATAATCGCTTTGATTTTTCGTTTCTATTTTGAATAGTTACTTTTTTTAATCTAACATTGATCATGGTTTCATCATATCTAGAATGTAAACCATGATATAAATATCATATATATTCAATCTATATCTATTTATATTAATACATAATATTATGAGATAGGAAATAAAATACATCATTCACAGAGATGGTAGATCGTACATACACATAATTGTTGTTTCCATTTCCTTATCATATTAAAAGAATAAAAATTAAATGTTTAAAATATTATAATTAAAGTATCAATTATATTTCATATATATCACATGTTTTTACTAAACCCATACTTCATATATTCCATGTAAATCGTGAACGAATCACATTGCTTTGCGAGGTGGTAGTCCTCCGTACACACGAACGACGTTATTGTATTATCACAAAACGGAAGTCATGAAGGTATGTGTGATAAAATAATATCATAACATAAATAACATCATAAAAATCATATGTGTAATATATAAAATATTAATACATCATTATTCTCAACCTTTAAAGGTGGTAATGAAAAAACAAATGACTTTAGTTTACGAGGCGGTAGCCCACTGTACACACACACAATGATTTCGTACCCCATTTGATATAATTTCCTGTATTTTTAGATCATAAAAAAGCAAAAAAAAAATTTAAATGGAATATACTAAGACTATTACATAATAATTTTACATTTAGAATTTAAGTGGTGGAGGAAAAATAAAACAAAAACGCCTATTGATGAATGTTACATATTTTTTGGGTATCCTCCTTAGGGTTTCACTAAATCCATTCATGGATTCCTTTTTGTATAAATTAAGTATTATAGTATTTGGGGAGTTAATTTGGGAATTTATTTTAGTAGATATTGGTTGATAAAAATGGATAAAGTTGTGTGAAGATGAGTGGACAATGAGTGCCCTTTTATAGTTGGGGAGGAGCAACATTCTTGTAAATACTCAAAAAGTATTTACTATTGGAATGTCAATCCTACTTCAAGTGGAATATAATATGATAATTAAAGGCATGGAGGTATTATATAGTCTCTAAAAACCTCCAAAACAAAATTAGGCACATTTTTTTAAAATATCATTCCATAACTTCTATGTGTCCCTATTATTACCATTTTCATTTTTCAATATGATAACTTCTATTCTAACATTGGTAATTTATCCTCTAAGACTAAATTATAGTGATAATTATTATATTATTTGGTCCTAATAATTAAATATATGATATATAATTTATAAAATATAAATATTTTGTGTGTTGGAAATTAATTTTAACATAATTGCATTTATCGTGAAAAAAACAATTTTAACCCTAACCACGCTAACTGTGTTTTTACTATTTAACGGTAAATATATTCATTATAATAGAAAAATTGATCCATTAATAGAACATAGGTTATATTTTTTTATATTTAAAAACAACTTGGTAGAATATAGTTTTTTTTTTAATTTTGAATCATTTAATAAATATCAGTTTTTATAAAATAATATTAATGTCGATTTTGAAATTATTCATTTAATTTTAATTTTAAAACATCAAGAAAATGATGTAATTGTAATATATTATTTTTCTAGGGATATATCATGAAATATTAATCAAATAAAATAGCAGAATTCCATAATTTATTCAATTTTATAAACTATTAGTATTTTTAGTATCATTTATTTTATTTAATTTTTAACAAAATAATTACTATGTTGGTGTTTGTTAAATATTTAAAGTAATTATTTCATGTCAAAAAAAATTAAATTATCATGAAAAATAAAATAATTTATATTTCCAAAGGATATATATAACCAAGCATATGTTGTTTTTTCCCAACCCAAGGTTTTATAGATATTAAAAGTAAGAAAAGAATATTTTTGCCTTTTTTCTTTACTAAACTTATTTTAAGGGTCATATTCAAAGGAAGGTGGAAATAAGTCACTATATTTTGGGTTCATTGTTATCCAATAATGAAATAAATTTATTAAATAAAATTAAGATAATATTTTTGGACATTTTCACTCTTATTAATCTAGTTTAACCCATAATAATCCCTTTTTTACTTTCAACATGAAAACTAATTTTCACTGCATTCACTATTAATTTCGGTAAAAAAATAATTTCAACTTATTATAATTTTTAAATTATTCTTCTTAAAAATATGTAATCCATTTTTATACGTGTATATGATTATTTCACTTTAAAATAATTTAAAAATATAATTTAACATTATACATAAATAAAATGAAAAGGGGGGTTTTCAATTGAAATTCATTATTTTTCATTTTTCAAAAAAAATTAATATTTTCATAAAAGAATCCCAAAAAATCCGCCAAAGGTGATTTTGACATTTTTATTTCAAGAATTAAGTTTATTTTATCAAATTGATTTTCTAAATGTTTCAAATATTAATTTTATTATTGATCACAAAAAGAAATAAAAGGTTTATTTTTTAGAAAATAGTATTTTTGAAACATATAAAGACATTAATGAAAATTAAGAACCTTTTTATCAATTTTTTATATAAATCCATTATACATGATATTTGAAAAGTAATTATTTTTATTCATTACTCAATTTTATTTTTAGGTTATAATGGTCACATTTAAAAAACTATATTAATATTATATTGTGGTATTGTAAAAAATCAGCATGGTGAAGTGAAATCTAAATTAGGGTTGCACATAGTAAAAAATATAAAAATAATGATAATTTAATTGAAAAAAAATATTTCACAAAATATTGAGGTGTTATAATTTGGACCAACAACTTCCACTTGTCAAAATATCCTATAATAATATTTTTGACTTGAACATTAAGATGGATCCTTATGAAACACTGTATGGGAAGTGGTCTATAACTATATGATATTGTGATGGTATATGAGAATAAAATATTTGAAACTAGGATTTTTGAAATAAAATACATAGAAGATACATGTGATCCAAAAGAATATTGAGGCTACATAGAGAACACAAAAGATTCATGTTGACAATCAATGTAATGATTGAAATTATGTGTATATGATCATTTCATCAACAAAAAATTACCATGTAAAGGGGTAGTGATATTTGGAAACTAGAGTGAAATCTTTACAAGGTATATAGAACAATTTAAGATTCTTGAGCATGGTGGACAAATTTTCTGTTAGTTAGAACTACCTCCAAATCATTCAAATGTCCACATCGCTCTTCACATGTCACTGCTAAGAATTTATATGTTAGTCCAAAAACATATACTAGACACAAATGAAAAAAAATTAGAACATGAACTATCATATGAAGAAGACCAAATCCAGATTCTTAATGAAATGGAACATGTGTTAAGGAAAAAGACAACCCTACTCGTGAAATTATTTCAAAGAAATTAAGAATTCAAAGTATAATCTCGGGATCCTAAAGAAGTGATGAATGATAAATACCACCATTTAGATTATTGATGGATGAAAATTTTGAGGGAAAAATTATATTGGGCGTATTAATTGTACCAAAAAAATTCCTTTTTTATTAAAAAATAAATCATGTTTCACAATGTATATTGTTTTATGTTTTACAATAAAAGTACATAAAAGGAATTTTACACTTCATAAAATATAATGTATTAATATTTACTATATTAAATAGAAATTATTCAGGAGATAAATGAAAAGGAACAGTGCACACTCTAATGTAAATTCCAATAATTTTATTATCTATTAAATATCACTTCTACTATAAAAATAGTAAAAAGAAACAAAAGAGTTAGTAATATGATAAACATTATTAAATGAAGTGTAGACCCATCATAAGTGAAGTTGTTAATATTAATGTTCGACAATTGTGGTGTATGTATAGGGTAAAAAGGGAAAAGTGATTTTTAGGATCTTACCATTACCCGACTGATGGTAAATATGACACTAGGTCATTATTATCATTGATAATAGTAATATAATTAGAATTAAAATATATAAAAGATAATTAAAATAGTTAATTGATGTAAAACAGATAAATGATGTAACCAACTTACATGATCATGCCTTTTTAATCCCATTTACCAGATCATGGTAGGGAGGTAGCATCCCTACGGTTCAACCATAACCAAGCCCAAGAAGAGATTTAATAAGTAATGATTGGGTGGAATCAATTATTGGATAAGTTCATGTTTATGTAGGTCACCACTACCTAAATGTTAGATGATCCACCCAATAAAAGTACGATAATCAAACACCTTACCCTTAGGGTGTATATCGGTGCAATAAGGGGTTATCTATCAAGATAATAATATTATAAAGGTTTATGTTTTCCTTTTATAAATAAAATAGTGGTTTCCTCACTCCCATTTCATTATTATTTTACTAAACAAAATACACATAAATATAAGATTGATATAATAAATAGATTTTCTATTCATATAAAAATATTTTTTTTTGAAAAATGTATAATTTCAATTAATATTTTAAGATAAAGATATTTTCATTAAATATAACTATGAAACTCTATTTAATTATAAATAAATGGTTATATAATTTTTTTATTTCTGAGGTAATATTTATATGTTTCAAAAGGTTGATTATGTCATAAGAATAATTATTTTTCAATAAATTACTTTATTTATTTAAAAATTAAAATTCCCATATTTAGATGATTATTTTGACAAAATAGTCATTATATTTGATATCAACACGCTAATATTATGTTAAGGTAAAATTTTTAGAATTATTTAAAATAATTTATTTTTCATTTAATAGTAAAAATAATGTATTATGTTTATGGTATGATTTCTATCATCATAATTATATAATGTTTATGTAATAATTAGAAACAATCGATTTTAAAAATGATTTAATTTATTAATATACACTACTACAAACACGGCCTTTATCAGCACTAAAAATGGCCTTTATCAGCGCTAGAAAAGCGCTGATAAAGCCAGCGTAGATAAAGGGGGGGGGGTCCCCTTTATCAGCGCTCCGAAAAGCGCTGATATAGGACCCCATTATCAGCGCTAAAAAAAGCGCTGATAAAAGTACCCCTTTATCAGCGCTTTTTTTAGCGCTGATAAAGGGGTCCTATATCAGCGCTTCCTTTATCAGCGCTCTCGTTTTAGCGCTGATAAAGGACCCTTTTATCCGTGCTTTTTAAAAAAGCACTGATAAAAGTTAAAAAAAAATTTAAAAATTTTAAAAAAATTTAAAAAATTTAAAAAAAATTAAAAAAAATTAAAAAAAATTAAAAAATACTGCCAATCGGGGGGGGGGGGGGGGCTTTTATAGCGCTTGAACCCCCACTTTTACAGCGCTTTTCGGCCCCTATACAACACCCCACGCACCCCCCTCCACCCTTTAACAGCGCTTGCTCCAATATTCCCCATGCACGCGCACCCCTGCCTCCACCAGGATTTGAACTCGAGACCTCCCCCCTGCGCGCCTAAGCCCTTACCACTACTCTATTTTGATTTTCTTTCCAATTCATGATATCTCTATATATATATATATTTATATATTTAGTTATATTTATTCGTATAGTAATATATATTTATATTAATATATATATAAAATTATATTATAATACATATATATATAGTTATATTATAATATATATAGTAATATTAATATATATATATAGTGGTATTAATATATATCTATATCTATATATATATATTTAGTTATATTTATTCGTATAGTAATATATATTTATATTAATATATAGTTATATTAACATATATATAGTTATATTAACATATATATAGTTATATTAACATATATATAGTTATATTAACATATATATAGTTATATGAATATATATTTATATAGTTATATTAATATATATATAGTGATATTAATATATATATTTATGGTGATATTAATATATATATTTATAGTAATACTAATATATATATATATGTAGTTATATTAATATATATATAGTTATTAGATTAATATAGATACAGTTAGATTAATATATATATATATAGTTAGATTAATATATAGGTATATAAATATTCATATATTGGTATTTCAAATAAAATGGATATTAGTTATTATTTAGATAAAGCTAATATATTTTATATGTAAATATGTTTAATTATTTATTTAAAAAATTTAATTTTTAGGTGCGAATATATAAAAAATATGTACATATAGTTATATATTTGATTATAAATAGCAGTTCATTATAAAAAAAGGATGAAATTTCAAATACATAATATCAATATGAATGTAATACCTTGGAATAAATTTATTCCCCACCAAGAAAAGCCAATAATACCCCCTTAAATGAGTTTGAAAATCCACAAAATGTTAAAAAATCTGGGTACCCCGACAAAAAACTCAGTTTTGGAGGCCTTTTGGGCCTCTTTTTGCCTTGAAAAACGCTTTACCAAGGTCCCCTTAAGTCACAAAGACGTAGAGCTCGTCGTAGGATTCGATTTGATATGTGGTAGAGCTCAAACAGACACCCGGATCAAAAGTTATGACCGTTTGAAGTTTGAGTTGCGTTTTCAACATATTTTGGATCTTTTTTTAATTTTTTTAATTTTTTAGTCCTCAAATTGTTATTAAATGACTATTACTCCATAATTATTATCAAAATATTAATTAAAAATATTTTTTTAATTTTTTAAGAAGTCATTTTCACTAAATATCTTAAATATTAAGTATAATAAGTGTAAATGTACATTTATACTTATCTAAAATATATTTAAAAATTATATATTATATTTATATAACAATATAACTATATTTATATATTAATATATTTTTAATTTTTTTTTGAAGCCGACCCTTTATCAGTGATAAAAAAAGCGCTGATAAAGGCCCCCCTTTATCAGCGCTACTAAGCAAGCGCTGATAAAGGGGGGCCCTTTATCAGCGCTAACAAAAGCGCTGATAAAGGGGGGCGCTGCGAAAAACTGTTTTTGTGGTAGTGATAATGTATTTAAATGAATTAAAATTATTTTTTAAACTTTTAAATAAATTTCCAAAGTATACAATTAAAATTAATATTTTTTTAATGTTATATATTTTTGTTTATATTACTTTATCATACCTAAAATGATATTAAAAATTTAATTTTGGTTCTCTCATGTATTAAATTCCATAACCATTCCTTCTATTTCCAAAACCATGATCTAAAACCATGGGTAGGCTAATGGTTTGCAATTTTACACAACCTAGAATTCCATGGACTTTATTTAGAAATTAATAAACAATTCTCCCAATTTTTCATTGAATTCCCACCCTCCACCCAATTTTATTCAATATTTTTTCATTAATAATGAGTTTCACATCATTATCCCTCTTTAGAGACTTTCCAAGTAGTTTTTAATATTCTACAGAACTCTCCTAAAGATTTAAGAATCTATATCATAATGTAAGGGACTATCTTATACACCATTTATATCTTACTACTTCCTTTGTATTTATCACTATAATTTCAATTTTGTATGATTTCTTTTAATTATGATCATTATATTATGGACCGAATTTTATTAAATCAATTAGATACATCCATTCTCTCTCATTAATCTTTTTTGATAAACCAATTTGTGTATCTTTTATGATGCCAAAATCATTCATTGATTTTCCATGCCTCACTTTTTTTTAAAATATCCAAACCTATTTTTATTCATGGGTATTCATATAGACATAATTATACATCATTGATTGATTATTTTAATGTATGAAACCAACATTCCATTCCCATGGGTTTAAAATATTGAAATGCTCAAGTTGTTAAACACACATGTTCTCAATGATGTTATATAAAACTCATTATTTATTCTCTATGGGGTTTTGATGAAATAATTTAACATCACATATATGGAACACACCAAATTAAGACATATTAACGATTCACCCTAATAATGATCCAATGCATTGGGTAAATATTTAATATTTAGGGATGAAATGTTTTATGATACCTTTGTAAATAACACTAGTAGTATGTTTCAGGACACCTTGATTTTTAACCTTTTTAATTTATTATGAATATCTCAATATTATGTTATATCCAAATTACTATGTTATGTATCATATAAATATTATTATTATCTCATGTTATGTATCATTTTTATACATAATAATATCTCATTATCCTTTTCCTTTATTTATCCCTTAACATGCTTCCCGATCACCCTTTTCTATTGATGTAGGTCCCCCTAAAATCAACTGTAATGAGGTAAATTTGGACGGAATACTGAATGAGTCTTTCAAATTGGCTAAATAATTTTTATGTTTATGTTTTCCTTATGTAGTAAATGTTATGATTTTGTTTCTAAGCCACTAAAATTAAAATCATCTTTTAAATTTATTAATTTAATATTTTGTTATGTAATTACATAAAAATTATTATATTAAAAAGGTGGGTCAACATAGCAAATATAGATAACTAGCTACATGAAAATGGAAGACCATAAAACAAAAATCAAATAATTATGAAGATTATTAAATACTAGTTGGTACCTAGGTTTTTCAAGAGGGGATACTGGATTATAAGATGCTTGTTGTTGGGGATCTTTTAAAAGGTCTTATGATTTTTGGTAATAATTGAAAATTTAAATTATAGGTTAACATATTATGGTATTTTTGTTTCGGAGAATTATGGGGTTTACATGGAAAATACGAAAGAGTTTCTTTATATAGAGATACAAACCATGTCATAATCAGTTGAGACACATCATGGTTTTTTGAACCATGATAGTATTTAATCCCACCCATACACATTTAGATAAGGAAGAGGTATTGGTTATACTAAAATAAGTTAATATAAATAGGGAAAAAAAGATATAAATAAAGTCAATGGGAATTACTAATATGTTTGGGATATTTTCCCCTTAAAAACGTGAATAATTTAAAAAATTACAAGACATAACATCATATATCAAGGTAGCCAAAACAAATCAATATCCAAAACAACATAACTAATATCTGAGATTCAATAGAATGAAAAAAATAGAAAAAAATATCCAAATACATGAAAGATGTTGGACACCGAGGCGAAACATCTCTAAGAAAAAGGACTTTACCAACTACGATGCTCGGTATTGTATCATCCATGATCAAAACATTATGATGCTCCACTATAGAAACATGAAATCTTTTCTTTAATGGTTTCATTAAAAACAAAATCTTCATAGGCACTAACATTCAAATTTTGGGGGTGAGAATATCAAGAAGGTAGGAAATTATAACACCCCTTCTTTTTATTACACACTTATACATGATTTATTACATAAAACCTTCAATTGATAGAACATAAAAGATAGAGTAGTCTAGTGTCTTTGTAGAATAGGAACATTACATAATGACATAAATCATGAAACACAACATCTTTATCAAAAACTTCTTTCACATGACCAC
Source organism: Viscum album (assembly GCA_963277665.1). Lineage (NCBI taxonomy): Eukaryota > Viridiplantae > Streptophyta > Magnoliopsida > Santalales > Viscaceae > Viscum > Viscum album. Next base: position 478,048,176 of record OY728133.1, on the reverse strand, counting down.
TACATTCCCTCATACTTAGCATTGCATGGGATAACCTGAGGACATGTATAAGAAAAGGGTGATCTATAAAGCCCCATAAGGAAGTAAAAAGGCCATAACATGAAGAATAAATACATGTTAGGTAGTATTAATATCAATGTATCATAAAATAAACATGAACATAAAGGCAAGATATATCATGATTATCATAACATGGAAATGTAGCGACAACACTTAACATGGTATTAGCATGTGCCAAGGCTCATTGCACATGTAGTATGAGTAAAACCTAATTGAAGATAATTTTCATGATTAATCCCTCATTGAACTTGACTTATCATGATACTAAACTTTACCCAATGCATTGGAGCACTATCAGGGCGCACCCTTCTTAAACATTTCATTTCATGCATAAGTGTGCCACATGAATCATACAACATGGAATCATTAATCATAATTTATTACATGATAGAGGGATGTGTAATACATAAAATAAGATTTATACTCAATAATTAAATGTTCATAAAGGTGAATACCCTTGATAGAGAAATGGTCATGGTATTCACTACACAATGACATTGGCTTGGAAAATCAGTGTAATTTCGGCAGCCTAATGGCGTGACATAAGAATCCATAAAAATGGTTGATGAGAGAGAAATGAGTGTCTCATCATATATAAATTAAATGGACAGTAATGGGGTCATATGCATACATTTCCCAAAATATGTAATGGAATTTATATTTATAATAAAAAATAATTTCTTGAATGTAGATGAGGAGAGAGAAATTCCTTACGGAATTTCTGCATGGTAACGAGTATACATGGAAGGCACCGATGAGAGATAAAGGGGTCTCTCATCATTAAAACATAAATAAGAAAGTATAGGGGAGGTGTGAAATCATACCCCAACCTTTATAATTGAAAATAAAAGGGTATAAAAAAATTAAGAAACTTTGATAAAATGAGAAAGGAAGGAATCCCTTACTTGGAAGTGTGATCCCAATGCTTGAGAGAGGCTTGAGAGAGGATTATTGGGAGATTGGGACTCCTTGGGAGGATTATAGAGAGAGTAGGAAAGAGGTTGGACGAACTAAAAAGGCTTTTAGTGAAGATGAAGTGATGGATTGGGTGGGTTTATATATGAAAGGAGAGGAAATTCTTTATTATTTAGGTTTGGGACACCGCACATTAAACCACTCAAAACCACAAACAAGACCATGGTTTTTGACCATGGTGTTTTCAAAAGGGATTGTAAAACAATATTTTATAAGGTAAATGGCATAAATTTTTAATTTAATAGGGTTAATTATGTGTTGGTGAGTCACACTCTCAAGGAAATCAATTTAAAAAGATAAAATGTTTTATAAGCCTTAGAGGGTCCACTAAAGATTTGTAAAACAAATAAAACAAAACTAAAATCAGATTATTTTAATGGTAAAAAATATATTTACCAAACATGAAGTTTATGGTATTTTATTACTTAACTATTGGGTCATTATGATGTCATAAAATACATTATATATTTAAAGGACATTTAATTTTTACCCAAAAATTCTACTATCTCAGAAAATTATAAAAAATTCACCATTGGATAATTATGATGCCCTGATTCCAAAAATAATATTCATTTTATCTAAATATTATTCTAAATATTTTAATTTTAACTTTAAAAATAAAAACTGACATTTATAAAAAACTCATGGGTTTTGAAAAAATAGCTTTCAAGCCTTAATTAAAATTAAAATTGTATTCATAAAAATTATACAATCATTTATATTTAATAAAAATTAATTTAATAATAAAAATATTTTATTAAAATATTATTTAATTCAAAAATCCATTAATTCATCAAAATATATTTTTTAGTTGAATATTAACTAAAATAATATTTGTGCTTTAAAAACTATTTACAAAGTAACAGTAATAAAATGAATGTATATTCTTTATTCTATACAAAAATAATGCTCATAATCATAGTTATAGGGTCTTGTTACATAACCCCTTAAAACACCTACATAATACCTTAGGGTAAAGTGTGAGATGATGACATACTCTTGGGGTGGCTCAGATAACATCGCTCGGGTGGTAATCTCTATCAACTTTCACTTCTCCCGTAGATGGTTTCGATCGAGCTTAAAGTATTCAAGATCAGATTGGTCTTGGTCAATAGTGAATCCCAATGAAGCCACCTCATTTCTAAGCCCTGACAAATGGGCTTTGTATGGGGAAATTCTACTAGATGAGGCCATTGATTCTTTTGTCTAAGTTTAAAGCACTATATTTATACTAATCACGTGATCACTATTTAATGGCTATATTAGAAACGATAATAATTCTTAGCAATATTTTGAAAAAAATATAAAACTAAGAAAGTTCATATTTTATACAACCATTTTTCAAAATAATACATTTAATTAGATCAAGTGGAATTTTCATTGAGAAATTTTTGGGTCGTTACAATCTTTCCCCCTTAAGAAATTTCACCCTCAAATTTTAATTTTTCTATCCTAAAATAGATGCTGGTAACTATGCTTCATCACTTACTCCAATTCCCACATTTCCTCTTCAAACTTGTGGTTTCACCACAACACCTTGATGAGGGGAACTGTATTATTTCATAGAACTTTTTCTCTATGATCTAAGATCTTCACTGGTTTCTCCTCATAAGAAAGATCATCTTCTAACTGTAATATCTTTGAAGAGAGTACATGTGAATGGTCTGGTATGTACTTCCTTAAGAGGGATACATGAAAGACATCATGTACTTTGAACATGGTGGGTGGAAGTGCTAGTTGATATCCCACAACCCCGACACGATCAAGAATCTCGAAGTGGTCAATGTACCTAGGACTTAACTTCCCTTTCTTTCCAAACGTCATGAACTTCTTCCATAGAGATATGCATAGAAATACCATGTCTCAAACTTTGAACTCAAGGTCTCATCAAAGGTTATCTTTATAACTCTTATGTCTACTATGGGATTCCTTGATATGCTGTTGAATTGTTTTCACCTTCCCCACCATTTGTTTGACCATTTCAATTCCTAGTAGCTTACGCTCACCGACTTCATCCCAACAAGCCAGTGTCCTACACATTTTCCCATAAAGGTCTTCTTATGGTTCTATTCGGATGCTCAAGTTGAAACTGTTATTATAGGAGAATTAAACCAGTGGAAGATGTTGGTATCATCCTCTTTTTAAATCCATAGGAGATGATCTTAACATATCTTTTAGTGTCTGAAAAGTTCACTCAGATTGGCCATCAGTTTGTGGATGATAGGCTATACTGAAGTATAATTCAGTTCTTAGAGCATGTTTGATACTTTTCCAGAACATCAAGGTGAATCTAGGATTACGATCATATACAATAGATAGTTGTACTACATGCAACCTTACAACATATTTGATGTAAATTCGTGCAAGTTGATCCAATGAGAAGTCCTATCGAATCACGATAAAGTGAGCTATCTTTGTAAGACGATCCAAATGACCCATATAACATTGTTTCCTCTGGATGTCCTTGGAAGTCTAGAGACAAAGTCCATGGTAATTTTTTCCCACTTCTATGTTGGCATGGGTAGTGGTTTCATCATCCCCTTATAATTTTTTCCACTCAACCTTCACTTGCTGAGATACCAAGAACTTTGATGTATATTTAGTAATCTCCCTTTTTCATATTTTCCCACCAAAAGTTTTCTCGGATATCTCAAAATATCTTTCTTCTCCTCGGGTTAATAGAGAAGGTTGAACTATGTGCATCATTCAGAATCTTCTTATTTATCTATGGATCATATGGTACATATAATCATGACCCAAATCTCACAATTCCATCCTTGTCAACCACAAAATCTGAGGATTTCCCATTTCTGATAGCTTCCTCATTTTTTATAATTTCCACATCATTTATTTGAGCATCCTTTATTTTCTCTGTAAGGTATGGTTGAGAAATCATTTGAGAAAAAATTGATGATGTTCTTTCCTGAATGATTTCCATGTCCATCCTCTGTAGATCTAAAAATATTGGATCCTTTTCAATTCTCATCATTGATAAAGATGTAGGATCCTTTCTACACAGAGCATTCACCACCTTGTTCGCTTTCCCAGGTTGGTAATGGATCAAGCAGTAATAATCCTTGATGAGTTCTATCTATATTCGTTGGTGTGTATTAATCTCTTATTGTGTGAATGTATATTTGAGGCTCTTTTTATCAGTATATATCTCACACTTCTCCCCATAGAGATAATGCCTCCAGATTTTCAACGCGAATTTCACAACCGCTAAATCCAGATCATGTATGGGATAGTTTTTCTCATGTATTTTCAGCTACCTTGAGGCATAGGCTATCACTTTATCATTCTGCATCAACACACAACCCATGAACTTCTTCAAAGCATCACTGAATACCACAAAAAGTTCTCCAATTGTGGGTAAAGTGAGCACATGCGTAGTGATAAGCCTCCTTTTCAAATCCTTGAATCTCTCTTTTCATTCATCACTCCAAATAAACCTTACTCCCTTCTGAGTTAGATTGGTAAGTGGGTTGGACAATCGTGAAAAATTTCTCACAAATCGGCGATAATATTCAGTTAACCCCAAGAAGCTACGAATATCTGTTACTGATGTTGCCCTCATCCATCCCTCAATTACAGTTTTCTTGGAGGGATCCACAGATATCCCATTTCTTGTGATGATAGGACCCAATAATGAGAACTCCATCAACCAGAACTCACACTTGTTGTACTTTTCAAGAGAGTGTCCTTCTGCAAGTTCTCTAGTACAGTTCTTATATTCTCCTCATGATCCTCCTTGGTTTTAGAGTATATTATAATTTCATCTATAAAGACTACTAGAATTTTTTTTAATGTAATCTCTAAAGACTCTATTCATCAAGTCCATGAATATTGCTGCAGCATTAATGAGTCCGAAAGGCATTACTATGAATTCATAGTGCCTATATCTTGTACGAAAATTAGTCTTGGGGATATCTTTCTTCTTTACCCTTACTTAATAATATCCTGAAGATAAATCCACCTTGTATAAGTATTGTTCTCCACACAGATGATCAAACAATTCATCAATTCATGGAAGAGGATAGTTGTTCTTTTTCGTGATTTTGTTGAGCTCATGATAATCAATGAAAAGGTGCATTAACCAATCCTTATTCTTAATGAAGAGGATTGGTGCACCCCATAGTGAAGTACTTGGGCATATAAACCCTTTATCCAGATTATCTTGTCGTTATTTCTTCTGTTCCTCAAACTCCACAACATCTATTCTATATAGAGTCTTGGATATTGGCAATGACCTGGGTATAAGGTCAATTGAGAATTCAACATCTCTTCTAGGAGGAAGACCAGTCAATTCCACAGGAATCACTTCAGCGAATTCCCTCACAATAGGCATGTCTTCAAGGATATTTAACTCCTCATACTCAATCATATGAGTTGGATACAAGTTCTCATAGGTAAGTAATATCCACGCTTGAGATGATGGTGCTAAAAAATATTCATATTCCTCGGTGCACTTGTATAGAATCGGGGGTTGATTCTCCAGATGAAGAGTGATTTACCTCCCACATAAATTTATGTTGGATCTATATAAGGAAAGATAATCCATTCCAAGAATTGCATCAAATTCCATGAGAGTGAGTATGAAGAGGTTTTCCGGGAAATTAAATCCACAAATTATAACAGGGGAGAAGTTATATTCATGGGATGCAATGATTTCCCCACTTTCCGTACTCAATGTAATATTTACTTCCATGATTTGTGGTGATGTTGGGATTGTTCTACTGAACTTTAGAGATATAAAAGAATGCGTAGAAACAAAATAAAAAAGTATGTTATCTATTCTTGAATGAATAACTAGTGTACCTGTCAACACTTCATTTTCTGGGATCACTTAGGTGGTAGTGATGGAAAAATCTATCCCTTGCTACCTTGGAGGTTGTTGGTTTCCTCTGAAAACCCTTGGATTAGGGAATTGATTTGCAATGTGCCTTGGTTATTTGTAGTTTAAGTAATGAACAACGCGTTGAGGTTCTAATGGATCATTCCTCTCCTCTATTTCATTCGTGGGTTTTTCTTGTCAGTAGCTAACGACCAGGTGCCCTTCTCTTCTACACCTAAATCATTTCCTTGCCCCCTTCATGCAATTTACAGGGTGATTTTTCTGCACCTTTGGAATGTGGGGTGCTTGGTTCTCATATCACCATTGGATTTATTCATCGGACCACCAAAATTAAATTCCACCTTATTCTTCTTATCCCCTTGATACCCCTAAGATTTTGCGATCTCCATTTTGACCTTGAGGGAACATCATACAATTTTGTCATAGCTTTTGAAGTCATGAATCTCCAGGGATTTTCATAGGTTAGGTTTCAGCCAACCAAAGAAGCAGTCAACCTTGCATTCGGGGGTAACAACAAAGCCGAAGGCTTATCATGCTAGCCTTGTGAATTTTTCCTCACATGCTGTAATGGATTCGTCATATTTGTTCTTGAGGTCAATAAAGTCTGTTTCCATCTTAAGTCGGAGGGTGCGAGGAAAATATTTATCGGAATTTTTTTTGGAAAATAATTCCATTCCAATGCCTCGATATCCACCTCAGGCTTCATATTTTTGATCAATGTCCACCATTTATTGGATTCACCCTACATACGATAAGCTTCCAGAAGAAAATTTTCTTTTTCAGAACATTGAAGGATGGTGAAGATCTTTTCAATGGAGTTGATCCGTTGTTCGGAAATTGAGGAATCAGATGATCCATTAAAAGTAGGAGGCCTTTGTCTCATGAAGCTCTCAATAGCGACTTGTTCTTTCTTAGGGGGGGGGGGGTTGAAGTTTTCTCTTGACCCATGTTTATATTCAAATATTGAGTTAATTGAGAGAGTATCATGACAAATTTCATGATTCCTTCTCCCATCAGATTAGGTATCTCATTAGAACAATCATCACATTGGTCTCCACATCAGTTTTTATCCAAGTCCTCTGATTACCTGCCATTGGATGGAATAAAATGATTGTTAGGGGTAATTCATAAAGGGTAAACCAAGAAAAAAATAGATGACATATAAATTAATTTTATTTCCTTAACTTATGAATCTATAGGCTTCAATCTTTGTTATCCATGATCTACTTTCTAACATATATTTTTAGGGGATTTTTTTTAATTCTCCTAATAATGGTTCATACTAAGCTTATGAATTTACCAAAGAATATCCACCAGGAGTTTCATAACTAAGATATAAGAAAGGACTATTTTCATGTACCAGGATACCCCGGGTTAAGCCCGAAACTCCTTGTCAGAGTTTTCACTCCTAGGTACATCTGTGCCAGAGTCGCCTTTACCTACTTGTATCCAGACAAGGATGTATTTTATTAATACACTACTAGAAAATAAGGTTATACCAACAGTTTTAAACCATTGGTATAGGCTGTAGAACCATTGGTATATCCTATACCAATGGTTGTCCAAACCATAGGGTAGTAAGCCGTGAGCAAAGCCTTATACCAACGGTTTGATCTAAACCGTTGTATATCCCACTGTATTTATTGATATACCAACGGTTGTAGGATAACCGTTGGTATATGTTTGTATAAGATTTTTACCAATGGTTTCCAGAAACCGTTGGTATATATTGAATTTTTAAATTTCTCTCAATGTATACCAACGGTTTAAAACCATTGGTATTATGTTTTTCCAGAACTCTTATACCAACGGTTTACCGTTTGTGTTGTGTTTTTCCAGAACTACTACACAGCAGCCCTCCAGTAGCCCCTCCACTATACACCTGCATAAAAAATATCACAAAAACCACATACAAACTTAAAATAGTATAAAAAACACCTAAAATAGCACAAAAAAAAACACATAAAACCATCAAACTCTTCCAACCATGTCATGTACCTCAATTCCCTATTTCAATCTTCATATGACAACAATCATCCAGTAGAAATTCACCTCACACCTGTACAACCCCCCAACCAGCACAACCCCCCCACCTCCCCATCAAATTCTAATAGGCAGAATAGTTTGAGAAATACCTATTAGAGTTGAATAAGAGTTTGAAATTGGCCTAAATCCCATTTTTTTATACTAGATTTGGGTATGTAATGATTTGTGATAAATTTTGCATTGAACTTATATTTTTTATAATATATAGTGAAAAGGTATTTTCTTTGGAGTCTCATCACTTATGACCCCATGAGTGAAACTACCAGACTCAAGAAAAAGAGTTTGCGACTATCGTTGATGGGTGTAAATTTCAGTTTTATTCACTTAAAATGATGTCCTTTTGAAACAAAAGAGAGACTTTGAGTGGTGCCATCCACACCGTGCCTCAGATTGAGGCGGGGTTGACTTGTACACATCAAAAATGACCCATGGATCATTTTCCTAATGTATCAACACAATCTGAATGTGTTTGGTTGGTTTTCCGTATGCCAGTTGTTTTCATTTAAAAGCGTATCCAGTTTAAACAAAATAAAGACACTTTGAGTGGTACCAGAAACACCGTGACTTAGATTGAGGCGAGGTTGACTTTTACACATCAAAAATGACCCATGGATCCTTTTCCTAAAGTATCAATATAATATGAATGCTTTTGGTCCATTTTCCATATGTTAGTTGTTGTTTTCACTTAAAATGTTGTCCATTTCAAAGAAAAGTGAGACACTTTTTGTGGTGTCGGCAACACCGCACCTCAGATTGAGGTAGGGTTGACTCTTACATGTAAATAATGACCCATGTATCATTTTCCTAAAGTTTCAATAGAATCAAAATTCATTGTTCGGTTTTCCGTATGTCAATTGTTGTTTTCACTTAAAATGATGTCCATTTTAAACAAAAGAGAGACATTTTGAGTGGTGTTGGACACCCCACACCTCGGATTATGTCAGGGATGACTCGTACACATCAAAAATGACCCATGGATCATTTTCCTAAAATATCAACACAATCCGAATCCATTTGGTCAGTTTTAAGTATGCCAGTTGTTGTTTTTACTTAAAATCTTGTCCATTTAAAACAAAAGAGAAACACTTTGAGTGGTGCCAGCCACACCGGCCCTCAGATTGAGGCGTGTTTGACTCATACATGTCACATATGACCCATGAATCATTTTCCTAAAGTTTCAACAACATCTGAATGCCTTTGGTCAGATTTCCATATGTTAGTTGTTGTATTCACTTAAAATGATGTCCTTTTGAAACAAAAAAGAGACACTTTGAGTGGTGCCGGCAAGACCACATCTCGGATTGAGGTAGGGTTGACTCGTACATGTCACAAATGACCCATGGATCTTTTTACTAAGGTATCAACACAATCCGAATGTGTTTGGTCAGTTTTCCGTATGTCAGTTGTTTTTACTTAAAAGCGTATCCATTTTAAACAAAAGAAAGACACTTTGAGTGGTACTGGCCACACCGAACCTCTTATTGAGGCAAGGTTGACTTGTACACATCACATATGACCCATGTATCGTTTTCATAAAGTTTCAACAGAATCCAAATGTGTTTGGTTGGTTTTCCATATGCCAGTTGTTGTTTTCACTTAAAATGATGTCCTTTTGAAACAAAAGAGAGACTTTGAGTGATTTCGTCCACACCAAACCTCTAATTGAGGCAGGGTTGACTCGTACCAGTCAAAAATGACCCATGGATAGTTTTACTAATGTATCAACACAATCCAAATGCGTTTGGTTGGTTTTCCGTATGCCGATTGTTTTTATTTAAAAGCGTATCCATTTTAAAGAAAGACACAATGAGTGGTACCGGTCACACTGTGCCTCGAATTGAGGCGGGTTTGACTCATACATGTCAAAAATGACCTATGGATCCTTTTACTAATGTATCAATAGAATAAAAATGTGTTTGGTCCATTTTCTATATGTCAGTTGTTGTTTTCACTTAAAATGTTGTCCATTTCAAAGAAAAGTGAGACACTTTGAGTGGTGCCAGCCACACCACGCCTAGGATTGAGGTGGGGTTGAATCATACATGTCAAAATGAACAATGGATTGTTTTTATAAAGTTTCAATAGAATCCAAATGCATTTTTTTGGTTTTCCGTATGTTAGTTCTTGTTTTCACTTAAAATGATGTCCTTTTGAAACAAAAGAGAGACATTTTGAGTGGTGTCGGCCACACCGTGCCTCAGATTGAGGATGGGTTGAATCATACATGTCAAAAATGACCCATGTATCATTTTCCTAAAATATAAACACAATATGAATGCGTTTGGTTGGTTTTAAGTATGCCAGTTGTTGTTTTCACTTAAAATCTTATCCATTTCAAACAAAAGAGAAACACTTTGAGTGGTGCCAGCCACACCAGCCCTCGTATTGAGGTGGGGTTGACTCGTAAAAAACAAATATGACCCATGAATTGTTTTCCTAAAGTTTCAATAGAATCTGAATGCCTTTGGTTAGTTTTCTGTATGTCAGTTGTGGTATTCACTTAAAATGATGTCCTTTTGAAACATAAGAGAGACACTTTGAGTGGTGCTGGCCACACCGAGCCTCAGATTGAGGTGAGGTTGACTCATACACTTAAAAAATGACCCATGGATCATTTTAGTAAAGTATAAACACAAACTTAATGTCTTTGGTCGGTTTTCCATATGTCAGTTGTTTTTACTTAAAATTGTATCCATTTTAAACAAAAGAAAGACACTTTGAGTGGTACTGGACACACCAGACCTCTGATTGAGGCAGGGTTGACTCTTACACATCACATATGACCCATGTATCATTTTCCTAAATTTTCAACAGAATCCAAATGCGTTTGGTCAGTTTTCTGTATGCTAACTGTTGTTTTCACTTAAAATCCAGTCCATTTCAAATAAAATTGAGACACTTCGAGTGATACCGGCCACACCGTGCCTCCGATTGAAGTAGAGTTGACTCGTAAATGCCACATATGACCCATGAATATTTTTCATAAATTTTCAACAGAATTAGAATGCCTTTGGTCAGTTTTCGGTATTGTCAGTTGTTGTATTCACTTAAAAGGATGTCCTTTTGAAACAAAAGAGAGACACATTGAGTGGTACCAGCCACACCACACCTCGGATTGAGGTGGGGTTGACTTGTACACATCAAAAATGACCCATGGATCGTTGTACTAAAATATCAACACAATATGAATGCGTTTGGTCGGTTTTAAGTATGCCAGTTGTTGTTTTCACTTAAAATCTTGTCCATTTCAAACAAAAGAGAAACACTTTGAGTGGTTCCAGCCACACCGGCCCTCGAATTGAGGTGGGGTTGACTCGTACACATCACATATGACCCATGGATCGTTTTCCTAAAGTTTTAACAGAATCCAAATGGATTTGGTCAGTTTTCGATATGTCAGTTGTTGTATTCACTTAAAATGATGTCCTTTTGAAACAAAAGAGATACACTTTGAGTGGTTCTGGCCACACCGCGCCTCAGATTGAGGAAAGGTTGACTCGTAAACATAAAAAATGACTCATGGATAGTTTTACTAAAATATCAACACAATCCAAATTTGTTTGGTCAGTTTTAAGTATGCCAATTGTTGTTTTCACTTAAAATCTTGTCCATTTCAAACAAAAGAGAAACACTATAAGTGGTTCTGGCCACACCGACCCTCGGATTGAGGTGGGGTTGACTCGTACACATCAAATATGACCCATGAATAGTTTTTATAAAGTTTCAACAGAATCCTAACGCCTTTGGTCAGTTTTCTGTATGTCAGTTGTTGTATTCATTTAAAATGATGTCCTTTTAAAACAAAAGAGAGACACTTTGAGTGGTGCCGGCCACACCGTGCCTCAGATTGAGGAAGGGTTGACTTTTTCACATCACAAATGACCCATGGATCATTTTCCTAAAGTATCAACACAATCTGAATGTGTTTGGTCAGTTTTCCGTATGTTGATTGTTTTTACTTAAAAGCATATCCATTTTAAACAAAAGAAAGATACTTTGAGTGGTACCGACCACACCAGCCCTCTGATTGAGGAGGGGTTTACTCTTACAAAACTAATATGACCCATAGATCGTTGTCTTAAAGTTTCAACAGAATCCTAATGCGTTTGGTTGTATTTCTGTATGCCACTTGTGTTTTCACTTAAAATCCTGTCCATTTAAAATTAAAGTGAGACACTTTGAGTGATACCGGCCACACCGTGCCTTAGATTGAGGAAGTGTTGACTCATACATGTCACATATGACCCATGGATATTTTTACTGAAGTTTCAATAGAATTTTAATGCCTTAGGTCGGTTTTCCGTATTGTTAGTTGTTGTATTCAATTAAAATGATGTCCTTTTGAAATAAAAGAGAGAAACTTTGAGTGGTTTCGGCCACACCGCACCTCAGATTGAGTCAGGGTTGACTTTTACACGTCAAAAATGACCCATGGATTGTTATCCTAAAATATCAACACAATCCGAATGCGTTTGGTCGGTTTTAAGTATGCCAGTTGTTGTTTTCATTTAAAATATTGTCCATTTTAAACAAAAGAGAAACACTTTGAGTGGTTCCGGCCACACCGGCCCTCATATTGAGGTGGGGTTGAATTTTAAACATCACATATGACCCATAGATCTTTTTACTAGAGTTTCAAAAAAATACAAATGGATTTGGTCAGTTTTCCGTATGTCAGTTATTGTATTCACTTAAAATGATGTTCTTCTGAAACAAAAGAGAGACACTTTGAGTGGTGCCAGCCACACCATGCCTTGGATTAAGGTAGAGTTGACTCATACACATCACAAGTGACCCATGGATCTCTTTTCCTAAATTATCAACACAATCCGAATGTGTTTTGTTGGTTTTCCATTTGCCGGTTGTTTTTACTTAAAAGCGTATCCATTTTAAAGAAAAGAAATACACTTTGAGTGGTACCGTCCACACCGTGACTCAGATTGAGGTGGGGTTGACTCGTACACATAAAAAATGACCCATGGATACTTTTACTAAAGTATAAATAGAATCCAAATGAGTTTGGTCAGTATTCTGTATTCCAGTTGTTGTTTTCACTTAAAATGTTGTCCATTTCAAAGAAAAGTGAGACACTTTGAGTGGTGTCAGACACAAAGCACCTCAGATTGAGTTGAGGTTGACTCGTACACATCAAAAATGACCCATGGATCGTTTTTTTTGCAGTATAAACATAATACGAATGCGTTTTCTCGGTTTTCTGTATGTCAGTTGTTGTTTTCACTTAAAATCCTATCCATTTCAAATAAAAGTGAAAATTTCGAGTGGTGCTGGACACATCGGCCCTTGGATTGAGGCGGGGTTGACACGTACACATCACATATGACCCATGGATCATTTTCCTAAAGTTTCAACTTAATCTGAATTCATTTGGTCTGTTTTTCGTATGCCAGTTTTTTTTTCACTTAAAATCATATCCATTTCAAATAAAAGTGAGACACTTCGAGTGATACCAGCAACACCGTGTCTTGGATTGAGGAGGGTTGACTTGTACATGTCACATATGACCCAACGATCCTTTTCCTAAAGTATAAATAGAATCTAAATGTGTTTGGGTTGGTTTTCTGTATGCTAGTTGTTGTTTTCACTTAAAATGTTGTCCAGTTCAAAGAAAAGTGAGACACTTTGAGTGGTTTCAATCACACCACACCTTGTATTGAGACGAGTTGACTCATACATGTCACTTAGGAGTTTTGGGTTCCTTCAAGTGCGAATTGAAGATCCGGGTGAGTCTAATACTCTCCTCGCGCACCCCATCTTCTAATGTGAACGCAAGGAGGGGTATCTGTGATCAATTTTCAAAACCTCATTAATGTTTTGAGTCATGCACGTTAAAGGGATTCCCATTTCTTATCAATATATTTTTGCTGAGAACAGAAGAGATATACCAATTCATATGGAACTATAACCCTTCCATTACCTTGACATGACTTGGGAATTTTCCGTAAGGTAATGTATTTTCATTTAGATGATGAAGTGTTTTCCCCATGTTTAGGTGGTTTTCATGTAAACAATCTTCCATCAACATCTCTAGAATGATATATTGAGGAGTGGGAAAAGGCCAAACATGACTGGTGTTTTATTTTCATCCTATTATTTTATAATGTTCAATATATCATCTTCATCTTTTTCAAGAGGCTCATCTACATTATTAGATCAATGTTGGTGTTTCTCTGTAGTTTTATCAGAATAAACAAGATTGATATGGAGTTACTCTATTACATTAGATGAAAAATGGCTCAAGGGATATTCGGGGTTCAGGGAGGAGGGTGGGAGGGCTGTCCAGGGTCTAGGGAGGAGGGTGGGGGGGGGGGGGGCTGTTCGGGGGGCTGTCCGGGGTCCTGGGTGGAGGGGGGGGAGGGGGTGCTGTCCAGGGTCTAGGGAGGAGGGTGGGAGGGGGGATGCCCGGGGGGCTGTTCGTGGGGCTATTTGGGGGGTTGTTCGGGGTCCAGGGAGGTGGGTGGGGGGATGTATGGGGGGCTGTTCAGGGGGATGTCCGGGGTCCATGGAGGAGGGTGGGGGGGGGATGTCTGGGGGGATGTCCGGGGGCCATTCGGGGGGCTGTCCGGGGTCCAGGGAGGAGGGTGGGGGGGGGGGGGGGGCTGTCCGGGGGGCTGTTCGGGGGGCTGTTCAGGGGGATGTCCGGGGGGATGTCTAGGGGGCTGTTTGGGGGGATGTTTGGGGGGCTATTTGGGGTCTAGGTAGGAGGGTGAGAGGGGGGCTATCTGGGGTCTAGGGAGGAGAGTGGGGGGGGGGGCTGTCCGGGGTCTAGGGAGGAGGGGGGGGGGTTGTTCGTGGGGCTGTTTGGGGTCCAGGGGGGGGGCTGTACAGGGGGCTTTTTGGGGGGTTGTCCGGTGTCCAAGGAGGAGGGTGGGGGGGATGTATGGGGGGCTATCCGGGGGCTGTCTGGGGTCCAGGGAGGAGGGTGGGGTCTAACACCAACTTATGTTTTATGAACCAATCAATTAAAGGGAAAGAAAATCCTCACAATAACCCATAAAATATCATATAGCTTCACTCACCTCCAAACCATTATAACATCATTAGGCTTCCATATTTAGTTGAAAATAAAGAGTTATACTGAATTCAAAAATTTCCATACCAGAGTGAAAAACCAGGTTCAAAAATAAAGAGTTATACAGAATTCAAAAATGCAATGGATCAATATTCCCCTGATCACCATCACCATCACCACTGTCATCATCAGCCTCATCCTCGCCGCCATCTCTTTCCTCGTCTTCATCCTCAACATCATCCCCATACTCATCATCGGCCCCATCCTCACCCTCGGCCCCATCCTCACCCTCAGCCCCATCCTGACCCTCATCCTCATCCTCATCCTCGCCCTCATCCTATTCAGCATGCCCGTCATCACCAAGAACTTCATCATCTCGACCGCCACTAGAACTATCACCTGGTTCATTGAATAATGCACCCATCGACAACATATATGTCTAAAAATCCACACTGGCCTATGGGGGAAGTGATGAAGATAAAGCTTTGATCAGTTTCATAAATTATTTCTCCCTTGTTTGAACCTATTCTTCCAACTCTGTGACCCTTTTATCATACTGTCTTGCATGCTCCTTAACCTATTCCAACTCAGTGGTACTAGAATGGATACCTAGAGTGAACCAATACCTTGTCGGTACTATATTATTACCAGGTCAGCAGCGTACTCGACCAGAGTGCTCATCTCCCAAAACCTGATATAAATGATCATGTGGCCCAAAATTGTCAGGATCCTGGGCATCAAGAGCCTCTAAAGCAGCCTATTAAAAATATTAATAGATTATTAAATTTCAAAATAGATATTAAACTTTGAAATAAACAAATTAAAACTTACAATCTTTTCTTGTGTCAGTTCATTAACCGCAGTTCCATCTTTTTTCTTTCTACTCAAGAAAAACAATTTTGCTTGGGGGATACATCCTTCAATATTAAATTTGTGATTCTGTAATGACATTGAAACAATATAAAGTGAAAGTATAATTATATATTCAATATTAAATAAATCACATAATTTAATTAGGAAACAATAAAAAGGGAAATTCCTAAATAAAAATTATAAACAACTATATCGTACCAGCTGCCTCTCATGATCTGACATAGTTGTGCACCCCAAAGTGTGGAGGTATTGCTTTGAATCAATTTTTTTTCCAGAATATTCCTAAATAATGTTTAATAATAAATAAGATAATATTAATGGAAAATATGAAAACTGTCATTTGAATACCTCAAATGGGATTAATACCTTAAATTTGGTAGTCGCCCAATGGGTAATAATTTGGAGATATTACTCTATCGGGCAGTCATCCACGATTGGTAATGTCTCCAACTCCATGCCCACTCTATCACACCAGCCAACATACAACTCATGCTTATAAGCTCTCCAAAGCTCTTCTAGCTCCTTTAAATGCGCTGGTCGTGCAACTTCACCATCAGGGAAGTTTAACCGAAGCTGACACCCAATAGATTAGTTCATATAAATAAAAAAATACTATATTAAATCCAATAGATTTTTTCCCATATTTGTGCCCACACATTATCCTTGACTTCGTGTGGAAGTTGTCTCCAAGAGAGAGGGCTGACCAGAATGATGTCAGAGTATTTGGCTAGCGTCGCCAAAAAAAAACCCAACATTCTTTCCTAGATTTCTCAATCATCTGTCTATCATCATTGTATTCAACCATAAACTGTGTTTGGCAGTTCCATACCACCCGTAATCGAGTACTCCCCCTCCCCCGCCTCCTACCAGTAGATGAATCTGTTATTAAAGAAAAAAAATATCAGTACAATTTATAATAAAAATAAATTTTGGTATAAAAATTTGTTAGAGTTATATAAATAGACCTGTGGTAGTCAGATCAATGGGCGTCACTGGATGTGCAGAAGCTGAAGGAATATCCTGTACAGGTGGACTGTCCCTCATTGTATGCTCCTCATCCACATACTATGTCGGAGTAGGAGTCTAAGAAGGTGGAATATAATAGCCCGGAGATAATGAACCAGAAGAAAAAGATGATGACACAGACATCTGTCCAACTACTAGCGTAAACATCAGAGGCCTAAATATTCTGTGGGTCCCTAAAGACACACCAGGATCAAAATGGAGTGTAGAAGATACATCTGTGGTAGGGGCATGATCCAATCGGGTACGACTAGTGGATCGTCTAACTATCTCACCACGAGCCCTCGTACCACCGACCTCAGTTCCGAGAACACCAGATGGTCGTCTAACTCTGACACCACCCCCATCCTACCACCAGCCTTTGTACTGGGAGCAATATCAGGCTCCTCGTCAAATATCTCTCATCTAGGGGGTGGATCCTGAAAAAAGGTTTAACATAAAAGTAAACACATGATATAATAAGTTATTGAAATATATATATTTGAAATAAAATACTCACAACAGGGATGAGTGGAGGAATGCCCATCTGTGTCATGCGACGATTATTTTCTATCATCTTTTTCCGCCGCCTCTCTTCAATGAGTGTCATTTCCTGCAATGAAAACAAATATAGAAGTAATTAGAAACAGATAACTAATGTGTAAACCAAAAAAAAATATAGAAAAACCATTCTGATAAAAAAACATAAATAAAAAGAAGATTTATGGTGGTTTTAAGGTATGTACTAGGATACACACTCTGAATTATGTAGGTAAAACATGTAAGTGAGAACACGACTATATGATTCTATATATTTCCCACAACAACTTCTGGTTCACAATCAACTCTGACAATTGATCTATTTGAGTCATCATAAGTAATAAATTTATTGCTTCTAATTGTAGTAGGGATAGTGTCAACTTCATCATCACCATCATCAAAAACATGTCTGGGATTTACTTCAATAATTACACCAAATTTAGGATGATGATGATATTTGACATAAAAAACTTGTTTCACCATTGATGCCAATACATATGGTTCATTGGTGGCAAGAGTGTGAGTCATGTAAATAACTCGAAATCCACATTCATTAATAAATGTTTTTTGCCTCTTCATTGAATCAAACCATTGCCATTTCATCACCGTGACTCAACCATGTGAGTAATAATCCAAAATTATTATTTTCTCCATGACTCCATAATAAGATACATTTTCAGAACGAGGTCTATTATCTGATGAACTAGCATAACAGTTTGTTGTGGTAGTTATCCTAACACCATCATGTTGTGTTCCCATGTTTCTTGATCGTTCAATGATAATAAATTTGTATCCATTGATCACAAGTGATTTACAAGCACAAACCATGGTATTAGGACCAAAAGACAAATCTCTTATTTCCTCATAAACAGAGTCTTCATGCAAACTCGATACCTGAAATATAAACAAATAGTAAACTTAATTAGATATTATTTTTATTTAGTTATTACAGAAATATTTTTACCTTCAATTTCAACCAAGTAGAAAACCCTTTGCTATGCAAAGTCTCTTTACTTCTCAAAGATAAAGAACGATGATTTCTATATATCAATTCTTTATATTCCCTGTAGATAAAAATAATAATAGTTTAACAACTATTGAAAATTACCAGAGATAAGATAAGAGATACATGTACAATTTACTTGATATAATAATCAAACAAATCACAATTGAACAACACTATGCCATGTGCCATCTCTAGCTCTTCAAGGCTTAATGTCGTCAATGTATATGATCCTGAAATTCTTCCTATCTGAGGAAGTGTTGGAATACTAGGTTAAATTTTCCCATACTATTCTTCTTCATTTCTCATTGGTCTGTTTATTCTCGTAGTAAGATCAGACAAATACATTGAGCAGAAATCCATACATTCTTGAGCCAAGTAACTGTTCACAATAGAACCTTCAGAATAATTCCTGTTCTAAAAATATGATTTCAATGTGCACATATTTCTTTCAGTTAGATACATCCAACAGAAATAAACGGGTCCTCCACGAAGTATTTTGGTCGGAATATGGACAGTCAGATGCAACATGCATGTAAAAAATGATGGTGGGAATATTTTCTCTAACTCACACAAAATTTATGGTGAATCTTCCAACAATTTTTTCAAGAAGGATTTGGACAACCTCTTAGTACAAATATCTCTAAACAAACAGCACAAACGAATAACTGAGACTCTTACATTATTGGACAAGAGATGACAGATTTTTATTGGAATCAACTCATGCAAAAGGACGTGATAATCATGTGTCTTCAATGATTTCAGTTTCAACTCTTTTCTGTTGACCTGTTTTGATATATTGCTTGAATAGCCATCAAGAACTTTAATAGTCTCTAGCACTTCCAGAAATTGATTTTTTCAGTAGGTGTCATCACATAAGAAGCACATGGAACTTTCCATTTATTTTCACTAATACAGATAGGATGTAATTCTGGTCTAATCCCCCAATCTACCAAGTCACACTGAGATCTAAATAATCTTTTATCTTCCCCTTGACATTTAGAAGAATCGAAAGCAACATTTCACATATATTCTTTTCAATGTGCATTATGACTAAGTAATGATGTAACAAGTTGGTTGACCACTACGACAACTCAAAGAATATACTCTTCTTCTTCCAATTGTAACATGTATCATTGGATACATTTATCCTCTTTCTAGATTTCAATACATCCTTCCCAAATTAATAAATGAAATATTTAAATTAATTAAGCACATCAGTTCCAGACATACACTAAGGTGGATCGTCAGTCTCCAAGGTATTGTCAAATCTTTGACGATTGTTTCTATATGGATGGTTCATTGGAAAGAATCGTCGATATCCCATAAAACTAAAACTACAAAAATATTTCAGTCTTCTCAATAGAGTATTATTCATACAAACAGGACATGAAAAGTTTCCTTTTGTGCTCCATCCAGACATCATTGCATAAGAAGGAAAATCATTGATCGTCTACATAAGCGCAACACGCATCTGAAATATGTCTTTCGAACATGCATCGTATGTGGGCACACCCACATCACAAAGAAGTTTCAAATATTTTATTAAAGGTTGAATGTATACATCTATATCATTGCTGGGATCAGAAGGGCTAGATATAAATATACTCAAGAAAGTGTAAGGCTTTTTCATACACAACCATGGGGGAAGGTTATAAATGTGTATGAAAACCGTCCATGTGCTGTGTGAAGTAAGAATCTACTAAAATGTATTAAAACTATCACATGAAATACCCAGTCTCACATTACGCATGTCGGCTGCAAATTCAAGATATCAAGCATCAAATCTCTGGCATGAAAATTCATCTGTAGGGTGCACCAACTATTCATTATTCTTTTTTCTCTCGGTGTCATGACATCGCATTTTTACTGATATTTCATCAAACATGAAAAGGTTCTGTAATCTTGGGATCAATGGAAAGTGCCATATTACTTTTTGTGGAACATGAGATGGTGTTCCATCATCTTTTAGCATCCATTGTGAGGTTCCACATTTGATACAATTATTTATTTCAGCAGTTTCCTCCCAAAATAAGCTGCAATCATTCGGGCAAGCATGAATTTTTTTTGAGAATACAAGTTCACCAACTAACTTACATGCCATATAGTGGTTTGAGGGAATATCTGCATCATCTTGAAGTAAGTCCTTCAAGAAGGTAAGAATTTAATCAATTGAAGTATTTGGAATCCCATACATAGTTTTCCCATGAAACAATCAGATTAAAAATTCCAAATTTTTCATTTTACCACATTGCCGATATACTGGAGTCGTCACAACATCATTCAATTTTTTCACCCTATCAACATCATCATTTTCATTGGATGCATCATGTGTTCTTGTACATAAATCTTGTTGGCTGGACATCCTTTACTTCTCATGATGCCGAATAAATGGAAACCGATCATATATCAAACTCTCCAATTTAGTCATATCATTTGGATCATCAACACTTTGAGATTCCATTTTCTCTTCATTTTGATACCACACATAATAGTTTGTTTGGAAACCATATTTGGTTATATGATAGCTAACTGTTTCATGACTCAACCAAGGTCTTACAACACAATTAGAACATGGGCAGTGTATGTGACCACTATCTGAAGCCTTGTCAAATGCAAAATCTAGAAAGATGTTCAAATTATTTTGAAAATCGGTTGAAATCTGACCAGTTTTGTACATCAAACTTCTATCCATTCTGTAAAAAAATTACAATAAGTCGTTTCAAATAAATTCAATAATATTAATTTTCAATCAAAAAATATTTAGGTAAATGAAAATTGTTTAGTATAAATAAAATCATAACTGACACATTACTCTATATGAGAATCATATTAAGAAATACAAAAAATACACTGTATATAAGAAAATAAGATACAGAATTTCTAATGCCTATATTCAAGGATTTCCCAGTAAGATATTCGAAGTGGATCAAGGAATACATAATCCTTAAGGGTCTTGTTGGGAGTACAAGTTTTATACTTTAACTTCTTCAGGGAGATCGGAATAAGGAGTAGGATGAGGATAATATCAAAAGTAGTTATGACCTCATCAAGTTTCACCTTAACCATGGATTAAAGGATCCTATATTTGGGGCCATAGATCATAGGTTCATAGGGTGTATTCATTGAATCATGTCCCAATTGATTTTGGAGAGGGACCTTCAATAGTTATAGGTATAGATTTGATTAGAAACACCTATAAAAAGGATATCCAGGAATTGTGACCTCCTAAACCAGGATGCCACTCATTAGTGACCCAAACCTAGATGGCCACATGGCCTCAAGAACATCTACCAAAATTCCAAATGTTATTGACTAATAGTGAGAGCCTTTGGCGTGTCTGGGGGGAGACTAATCTATCATTACTTAAGTTGAAATTTTTTAATATTATCAGTTAAAAAGTGGAAGAAAAATAATAATGGGAAAATATTGGAAATGGATGAAAACAACCAAATCAGTAATACCAACTAATAAGAGAACCATACACAAAATGATGGTAATGTATGTCATGTATCAAGAAGAAATACATTGTTACAACTAGTAGGAAGTAGTACTATACAAGAGGCTCAATAAATTTTAAAATTTGACCTAGATTCTTGAGATACAACCCAATCATATGCTACATGATCCATCCTATGTCATGTGAGTAGTCATGCATATGTAAAATGGTGATTCCCACCACCCCCACTAGACAGCCCCCCCCCCCCTTGGACAGCCCATACCCCCTCCCCCACCTGGATAGCCCCACCCAGATAGCCCCCCCTCCCATACATCCCACACCCCCTCCCCTATAGCCCCCCCCCCCACCACCTGGACAACCCCCCCCCCCACACCTAGACAGGCCACCCCCTCCCTGGACACCCCACACACCCCTCCCCAACCAGGACACCCCACACACCCCTCCCCAACCAGGACACCCCACACACCCCTCCCCCATCAAGACATCCCACCCTGACCCCCTGGACAACCCACACCCCCTGGACAGCCCGAACACCCCCGTGGACAGCCTGTCCACCCCCCTGGACAACCCCACCCACCCCTGGACAGCCCCGCCCACCCCCGTGGATAGCCATGCCCACACCCGTGGACAACCCGCCCACCCTCCATGGACACCCCTACCCCATGGACAGCCCAACCACCCCTGTGGGAAGCCCACCCACACCCCTAGACACCCCCTCCCCCGGTGGACAGGCCCCCACCCCCATGGATAGCCTGCCCACCCCCCGGGACAACCCTACCCCCTGTGGCCAGCCCGCCCACCCCCCTGGACAGCCCGCCCACCCCTCCTGGACAGCCCGACCACCCCCATGGACAGCCCATCCACCCTCGGGGACAACCCGCCCACCCCCGTACCCCCCTGGACTCCCCGTACCCCCCTGGATAGCCCCTCCCACCCCTTGGGAACCCCCCTTGGACACCCCTATCCCCCAGACACCCTCACCCCTCTAGACACCCCACCCCTATGGACACCCCTACGTCAAAATCCAAATCCAATTTTAAACTAAACTAAAGTCCACCAAAAGTACCATATCACCCCACTAAACAAACCCTTTACCATGTTTGAAGTGTAGAACAAAAAATATAAAACAAATCCAAGGGTTCCATATACAGAAACGCTAATTTAGCCTAAATCAAAACATCAAACACCAAAAAAAAAGGAATAACGCTAAAACTTAGGTAACACTTACTAATTTGAAGTGTGAAATAAAATTTTGTTTGATTGAAGATGGATATTGGTTGGAAGGATTCTCACGGATGATAAGAATTCAGAAGGAGCTCGATTAGGGTCTATCTGCAATCGGGCGGAGTGGGGGCTTGGGTGTTCTGTATTTGGGGAAAATCTTTCCCAACAGTTATTAAAAACCGTCGGGAAAGACTATCTTTCCCAACAGTTTTGTTAAACCATTAGTATATGTTAAATAAAATTATGATTTCCCAATGGTTTTGGAAAACTGTTGGTAAATCTGAAATTAGTTTACACATTTCCAACAGTTTGAGCAAACCATTGGAAAATGTTACCTTCTATACACTATAACAACGATTTCTTTAACCCATTGGTATAATACCGTTGGGAAAACTCTAAATTACAGTAGTGATAAACCAATTAATCAATACTCACAAAAATTTAGTGATGTTTTTTTTTATACTTAGTCTTATCCCTAAGGCTTTCACTAGGGTTTTCTAATCCTAATACCAAAAATAACTAAACCTATCCCCTAATACCAACTATAAAAACCATGTTTTTTATTACACACTTAGAAATGATTTATTATATAAAAACTTCACTTTATACAACATAAAATATCAATAGGTATAGTATTTTTATGGCTTAGGAACATTACATAACAACTTAAAACATGAAAGAAAACATCTTTATTGAAAACTTCCTTTACAAGACCACTACATTCCCTCATACTTAGCATTTCTTGGGAAAACCTGAGGACATGCATAAAAAAGGGTGAGATATAAATCCTAGTAAGAGAGTAAAAAATTAATAACATAAAGAATACAGTACATGTTAGGTAGTAGTCAATTCAATGGAGCATAAAAGAAACGTGAACATAAAGGCAAGATATAGCATGATTATCATAACATGGAAATGTGGAAACAACACTTAACAGGGTATTAGCATGAGACAAGGCTCATTGCACATGGAGAATAAGTAAACCCTCATTTCACTTGATTTAGAATGAGTAAACTTCCATTTCAATTGATATATCATGATAAAAAACATTACCCAATGCATTGGAGCGCTATCATGGCACACCCTTCTTAAGCATTTCATTTCATGGATAAGTGTGCCACATGGATTATACAACATGGAATCATTCATCATCATTTATTCAATGATAAAGGGATGTGGAATACATACATGAAGATTTATAATCAATAAGTATATTTTTATAAAGGGGAATACCCTTGATAGATAAATGGGTAGGGTATTCACTACAAAATGACATTGGCTTGGAAAATCGGTGCAACTTCGGCAGCGTAACGGTGTGACATAAGAATTCATAAAAATGGTTGATGAAAGAGAAAGGGGTGTCTCATAATATATACATGAAAAGGATAGTAAGGGATCATATGGATACATGTTATAACATAGGTAATGGAATTTAGATTCATAATACAAAATAATTTCTTGAATGTAAATGAGGAGAGATAAATTTATTACGGAATTTCATCATGGTAATGAGTATACATGGAAGGCACCAATGAGAGTGAAAAAGGTCTATCATCATTAAAAAATAAAAAGGATAGTATATAAGAGGTTCAAAATTATACCCCAACATTTATAATTGAAAATAAAAGGGTATAACAATATTAAGAAACTTGGATAAAATGAGAAAGGAAGGAATCCCTTACTTTGAAGTGTGATCCCAAGGCTTGGGAGAGGCTTGAGAGAGGATTCTTGGGAGATTGGGGCACCTTGGGAGGATTTTAGAGAGACTAGGGAAGAGGTTGGATGAACTCCAAAGGATTTTAGTGAAGAGGAATTGAGGGATTGGGTGGGTTTATATAGGAAAGGAGAGAGAATTCTTTATTATTTAGGTTTGAGACACCACACATTAAACTAATCAAAACCACAGACCATCCCATGGTTTTTGCCCATGGTTTTTTCCAAAGGTTAGTGGAAAAAATATTTTATAAGGCCAATGGCCGAACTTCTTAAAATCATAGGGTTTCTTATGTGGAGGTGAGTCACACTCTCAAGGAAATCAATTTAAAAAGCTAAAATGTTTTATAAGTCTTGGAGGGTCTACTAAAGATCTGAAAAATAAATCAAACAAACCTAAAATCACATTATATTAATGGTAAAAGATATATTGGATGAACATAAAGTTTAAAGTATTTTATTACTTCTCTATTTTTTCATTATGGTGTCATAAAATACATTATATATTTAAACCGTATTTAATTTTTACCCAAAAAGTCGACTATCTTAGAAAATTATTAAAAATTCACCAATGGATAATTTCGATGCCCTGATTCAAAAAATAATATTAATTTTATCTAAATAATTTTCTAAATATGTGAATTTTTTCTTTTGAAATAAAAACTGATATTTATCGTAAATTCATGTGTTTGGACAAAAATAGATACTAAAAATTAATAAAAATTACAATTTTATTCAGAAAAATTATATAATAATTTATATTTAATAAAAAGTAATTTAACGATAATAATATTTTATTAAAATATTAATTAATTCAAAAATCCATTTACTCATCAAATTAGATTTTCATAGTTGAATATTAACTAAAATACTATTTTTTCTTTAAAAACTTTTTACAAAGTAACAATAATAAAATGAATGTATATTATTTATTCTATACAAAAATAATGCTTATAATAATAGTTCTTGGGTCTTGTTACATAAACCCTTAAAATACCCGCATAAGACCTTAGGGTGAGGTGTGCTATGGTGACAGACTCTTAGGGTGTCTCGGATAACATTGCTGGGGTGGTAATATCTATCAACTTCCACTTCTCCCATAGGTGGTTCCGCTTGAGCTTAACGTATTCATGCTCGGATTGGTCTTGGTCAAGAGTGAATCCCAATAATGCCACATCCTTTCCGAGCTCAGACAAATGGGATTAGTACGGGGTAAGTCTACTAGATGAGGCCGTCACTTCCTTTGTCTGAGTAAATTGGATTTGTTAAAGCCCTATGTTTATACTAATAATGTTATCACTATTAAATTACTATATTAGCAATGATGACAATTCTTAACGGTATTTTCAAATCAAAAAAAAAAAAAAATAAAACCAAGAAAGTGCATATTTTATTTATATAACCATTTTTCATAATAATATATTTAATTAGATCAAGAGGAATTTCCATTGATAAAAGTTTGGGTCATTACAAATATCCTCTAGAAGCTTCCCAAACATTCATTTAAGATTGGTAAAAGTTATCACACTTTATATAAAAGAGAAGTAGTTTGAAAATAGTTATTAAGAGAATATAATATAAAAATGTGAATAATTCATATCAAAATAATTTTTTTTATATTATAATTTAACAATATTTCTCTAAGAATACTAGTTCATTAAAAAATATTTTTTATAAATTTCAAATTTGTTATTACATCTTAGTGTACCCATTCTACATACTCACACAAACTTACATGCATCCAAGATGATCGTTCTAATACTTATGAGTAGAAACTCATATTTTTACCAATTTATCACCTGTTCGTTCACCCACATTCCCCAATTGGGACAAGCCACCATGTTTTAATCCAACAAGACCGCTCGTAATGTGATCATGGGCACACAATAACCTATGTAAGAAAAAATTTCTTCCAAAAATACATTCTTCAAACAATTCCTCATTTTAGAATTAAAAAGAATGTGTTTTTAAACCCTAATTTTAAACCCATATGGAATGATCACTTTCAAAAATCTTTTATCATGGGGTTTTTGAATGAGAAAAACAATATTTTTATAAATTCAATGTATTCTTGATTTAGATGAAGTGGAGGGAGATATGTCACCTTTACTCAAATAGTTTCTATTTTTGAAGAATCACACAATGATCTTGGTAGATTGGGTTATTTATTCCTTCTCCTCAAAAGTTACCAAAAACACCATCAAAAAGATGTTCTAACTCATAGATTCCAGAATAATAGGTACAATCTAAGGTTATCCCCAATATGAAACAAAGAGATCTTGAAAAAGGATAATCATGCTATATACATTTATTTTCTAGACATAATGTTCCAAGATTGATTAAAATCAGATATCTATAAAATGGAATTTCGAAAAATGTCTTGAGGAGTCCTATGTTCCAATATCCTAGGAAAATAGATGAATAATTATGGTTTCATGGAATATTTCATGTCATAAATAAGATTTTCATACTTAACTAATTTCATCAAATGATTAGGATGAATGGTTTTGAAAACCATGCTCCATCCTATTAAATTTTCACTGGCATAAAAAATTTAAAAGTCACATGGTAAAAAAATATATTAACTAAATCATACACTAACCATGTGCCTATGTAGTAAATCCATCTCCAAGTATCACAATAACTAGGGAAAGGCACATGGTTTCCCATAACCATTCTGAAATCATGCACCCACAAATCACCAAAAAAAATTTCTATAACTACTTGGATACCTCCATAATGTATAATCCAATATATCTAAAACTTAATATGGAATTATAAGACCATTATAACCCCATTTGTTGGGTGTTACATTCTCCCTAATATAAGGATTTACACCCTTATAAAGCTAGAGTTTTGTGATGTTGATACATAAGGCCAATCCTCTAGTCCAATATTCCTTATTGATTCATCAATTCTAGAACATTAAACATAAAAAAGGTTCACATTGAGATATTATGATCTTATCATGTCTATCCAAGAGTATGAAATTATAGTTAGGAATAACTGGAATAACTGGCTTAAGAGAAAATTGATCACAACCAATACATTACCCGAATTAGACTCACACTCACTCCATAAGGAAATAAGATATCGAAAAAAATTACATTGAGATATTAATATAATTAAAATTGAAAAATTACCCCACTATTATGGTCAAGAATATTAAATATTCCCACAAATTGAAAATAAAACTAACTTCCATTGCATCTCCTAGTGACAACCCCTTATGTTTAAGAATTTCCAAATAAAACATGATCTTTCATGAAATATACTAGAACCCAATTAAAAACCAATTTAATAGAAATAGTAAAACATGGAAGATTTTAGGATTCTTAAAATGGGGTCATATAAAGAAACAATGGATAAAGGGAAATATATGAAAGATCTTTAAATTACCAACAAGACTTTCTTAAACTAACAGAGTTCATCACAAATTCTGTTTAGAAAAAATATCACCTTAACCATACCTTTAACAATAGGTGGTATCATGCGGCCATAGGTAACCCAGTTTCTATGGGTAAAACTATTAACTATTAAATAATTATGGAAAATATTATTTGTTAAATATGAGGTTCATCAAAATATTATTCAAGGAAAACACTTACCAAATATTCCCCACTACTAGATATTTATAGATTTTATCCCTCAAATAGAGATGAAAAATACTGACTCAATTAGTCTATAGATTCACACCCTTATAACATCATAATTCTAAATAATTTCAACCAACCTAATTCCAATTACCAATAGAAATCAATACTCCTATTTAAATGAATAGATAATAGTCATAACACTCTCCCCAGGGCGGTTTTCAACATTTTTACCTTATGTACCCTCCCAACATCTAAATGGACAATCCACATGTGACTATTTTGACACAAGGATTGAAAAAAGGATTATGATATAGAGGAGAAAATTTTCATACTTTTTCCAAGGCTTGGTGACTCCCTACTATTATAATGTAACATTATTGTATGATAATAAAAATTAAATAAGTGAACACCCATATGATTGGTCACACAAGTGAGGAAAGAGATACATCTGACAGAAAACCATGACATCATCTAGGTCCATACAATATCAGTTCACATGAGTGATTAATCCGATGAGTTATTCGAGATCTAAAATTTGACTAACCTGACACCAAGAGACTTGAGAGTTAAGGAATCCACTACTCATTTATCATAAAATATGAAACCTATGAAACTTATTCCTTAATGAGACATGATATGAGAATACAAAAGCAAAGAATATGAGATAACCCACTAAGCACTGAGGGTAGTAGTCCAAAGTTATCTATGAAAACATCCCTCTTATATTTAAAGACATAGATAATACCACACATGTACCCATACTCTATAAAACTTCAAAATAGATCAAATGATGTTACATATCATGAATGACTCTCGATGAACAATCCCTACTCATTATATTCAACCAAATTTGTTATAAATAAACAAGATATGGTTCTGAGCCAATACCAATTACTCTTTCCGAATGCATGACCAAACCCATTTGAAAGATGAACATCTCCTTCATATAATACAAAATATACTTCACAGTCACAATAGATAACATAACATAAAATGATAGTAAAAACCATATTACTATGATTATAACAAATACACATCTTATAAATTGAGTTACACTAATGATAGACTGCGTAAATAGTAATTGATCATGATGAACAATCAGATTTCAAGTTATCAGTCTACCCACAAGTGAACTATATTCTCATTATATGAGGTAACATATCCTAATAAAACTACTATTACCTTCAATGAATTATCTATATCATTGAGAAAAAAATTAACCTATAGGGAATGTGTAAGAACATGCAAGCATAACTAACATAACATTGACACCATCAAGATGTAAGAACAATATACCATGACCTAACCCACCAGTGACAACCTATCTAGTGAAAAGTCAATATTAAAATTTCAATCCTTCCTCTAATATTCTAGTGGATAGTGAATAGCACCGAGTATTAATATCACACACATGGGTGGCTTGAGCCTATGTTACCTATAAAGAGGCAGAAAAACCAAAAACATGTATTATATAGTAAGCTGGATAAATGATATTAGAAATTCATGAATAAAATCTAATACCATATTATAGAGAAATAACATATAAATAGAAAAGAAAAAAAGGAAAAATATGTTACCACCAACCATAAGTCGAGTATAAATTTTTAACAGGTTAATAGCTATCATCCAAATAAACTCCACATATCAGAAATCTCCACCACTATTATCCAGTATACCCCACCCACTCTAGGTTTACATAGGACTCATTGCGGAGTCCTATAATCTATATAGGAAAAAACAAATGTGCACATAGTCCATGTCGTATGAGTATATAAATACCCAATCAAACACCCGAAATCACTGAACATAACATATAATATAGTTAACACAATAACAAAATATGGTGATACCATAAGAAAGAAATGAAACTTAAATATTCACATAGATAGAATCCATTTATTGGATTATTGTCACAACCTCACTTCCATCCATGTTAGTCTTCTCATGGATTTAATGTAACACTCGTATGAGGTAACCAACTCTACAGGCCTCACTAACACTAATGGAACTCATTCGAGAGGTTGTACTCTTTGGTAATTTCATGTTGAATCATGAAATCTAAGACATAAGATATTGATACAAAGGTATAGGGTAACACATGAATCCAATGTGAGATACACAACCTTATTTATATTAACTAACTAGGAATAGGATCACATTCTTTGTATGTTAGATATGGGATGCCGGAACCATCCTAGGAAAATGATATATATAGGATCACACCTTGGGTCATGTGGAAGGATACCTAACTCTATGAAGAAATAACATGAATAATGGATCTATCATCATATGCAGATGATGGGATGCTAGAATATACCTCTATAGGTATGGACTAAGGGTACGCACCCAAGCTAGATCAGCTCAAGGGAACATGTAATGATAATTCTAAATCCATTTGGAAGGAAACAATGGTTTTAACCTTCCCTAGAAGAAGTTCCTGGTGTCCTCTAGGTTTACAGGGCATATCTCACTAGGTCTAATACCACATGTTCTTACTATCTCACACGAGATGTTCTTTACTATATACAAGGTGTTTCATGATAACGCATAGTGTGTATAGGTTAGTCCTAGAACCAATGCATGTGTAATTTACCCGAGTCCATATACTCTCTAAAGTATATAGTGTATGGATAAGTATGAACACAATATATAGGGTTACTTGGATTATAGGAATGTACTTCCTATACATGCCAAGTTGTTTATCCAAGGATCATATGTTATGTCACATGGTGTGTGATACTTACATCCATATAAATCATATCCACTATATATAGTGTTCTTTGTGGAATGTATTTATCCAAACTACATGCCAGGTTTTTGGAAAAATATTAGAATATCTTGAATCATCTATGAGTTTCCACCCGTCAATTTTTCTACATTTCTTCCAGTATGAAACTTGACCATGATGTTCCCTATACATCTTGGATGAGACTATATCATCATGAGTGGCCATATTCTACCCACCCTTTTCATAGAAAATGATCATCATCACACCTATGAAGTACCTATGTGATATAACCCATGAAACCATCTCCACCCAGACCATCATCAGATCTATGTCGAATTTATCACACGTTTATCATTGCTTTGATCCTTATAATAAACCTGTATAAACAATATATATAAATAGTAAAAATCACACTACAAAATTATTTCCTTGATATAATTGATCCACTGGACAATCAAAATACCAAGGATGAATGTTCAAATAATGGAGGTAGAAAGGCATGAAATAAAAAAAAAGTTAGAAAACCAATGATGTTCAGGTTAGGTTTATCCAACATCATAAACAAAAGAATGAGGTAACATTAAGGTTTAAAACTAATTATAAAATACTAATTCTAGGAATAAAATTAAAATTATTTATAAACAATGATCCATGAATTAATTTTTAAATGAATTAATTCATGTTAGTTAAAAAAAATATAACATTGAAATTCAATGAATAAAATAAAATACCTACCTTGAAGAACAGATCGATCAGTGATGAAGCATGAACCACTTACATTGATGTTGATGAGAGTCAAAAATGTCTTTCATCTATTCATCATTGATCCGTGTTCAATTATAAACAATGAATTTCTCCACCATGGTCTCTTTCCACCAAGGATCTAGGGTTATGAGGATAACCCAAGGGTTTAGATACAATAATTTTTAAATAGATAAAGATTAGGTTTTAAGTATTTAATAGATATAAATTTAACAAATTAATTAATTTTTCTATTATTACACCAATTATGACACTTAAAAAACATCTAATTTGTATATGATTAATTTTATTCCCATGGAAAAATCATGTTTTAGATTTAGTGGTGGTTTTGGTTTTTACATCTCAAACATTGTTCGGGAGATACCCCATCAGTTCTAAATTTATATGCATATGCACTATATTATATTTGATATTTTTAATATATCAATACTAAGGTTTTATGGGGCCAGAAAATTTTCACCAACACCATATCTTGCATTGAAAGTATTATTTAAAATATTTCTAAGTGTTAAAAAAATAGAGTAGTTAATTCTCCCCAACTTCACAGATTTTCTTTTAGAAATGAAGAATATACTCAAGAAGGTGAGGGTGATAAGATCACATCTACTTATCTTTCTCTTTAAATATCCCAAGAGGTATCCATGCTACCAATGAATGTGCACCAAGGGATTCACTCACCCATGAAATATTTTATCATATCAATCATTGATAACCACTATGTACTCTAAAAATGTAGTCTTATACTCAATGTCTAGCTCAACCAAGTCAATAATGTGCAACAAAACATGCACACATATCCTCAACATATATACATGGAAAATTTCATGTACTAAGTCTAACTATAGTGGTAAGGATAAATGGTATGAAACCTCACCAACCCTAAATAGAATAAAAAATGGCCACTAAACCTAAGAAATAGCTTACTCCTCATCCAAATATCTATAATCCTCACTGAGGTGAGACATTTAGGAACAAAAGTACCCCATTATCAAACTCCAAAGGCCTATATCATCAGTATATATAACACTTGATAGCTATAGGTCGTCAATATCTTCTTCTATATGATATTAATCATATATGTCATCACTCTCACCAACTATATGCCCATAAATGAAATAACTATTCGATCCTCCCAACACAACAGTGACCTACGTAGTTTCTCGTAAAAGTCTTAGAATAGTTTCATACCAGTAATGGAATGGTAATTATTACTATCCAAGAACTCTACCATGGGTTGATGATCTACTGATCTACAGCTAACATATAACCTACAGGCCCACAAAATGTCCTCATGGAACTGAAATATCCACTTTACCTAGCCTTTTTTCATGGGGGGAACATCATACCCACCTAAAACTAAGTCTTAGATGCCTCCTATAATCCTCTCTATAATCAAGATATGAATAATGAATTGAATTTTAAAACAATCATTGAGGTAAATACAAGAATACAAACTATCTTCGGTATGTTTATGCATCCCAAGAACTCAAATGAACTATACTATCAGATGAAAATAATGTTGGATGACTTGGTGAGATGATATATGATTTCCTATATAGTCTTGTGACCATTTTTTGATCATGTAATTCCTTCAAAAAATCCATGGACATACTATCCTACTTTCACTGGCACCTCAAGGGGTTAGTCTAAACCCGCTGGCACCTGATGCTTTATCTTACCCTATATGAAATTTTGGGAATAAGAGATTAACATAACTACACCCCACCTCATCCATGCCAAAAAAATGAAAAATAATGGACTTGGTACATCTTTCCCACTCAAAGATTTACCACTAAGGTGGATTTATGAAACTCCCTCAGTATCTCCTCGCGTAGTGTGACTTGTACCATCGTCTATCCTTGAAAAAGGAAGGTATGCTCCCCACCATCAAAAAATCCTTTAGGATCATGTCTAATTATTATCTATTCATGAAATATATTAAAATAAAAATCCCCAATTTTTCATTCCCTGAAACACTGGAGAAGTGGAGGAGTCACAACAATCTACTAGAGATGTACTAATCCACCCCATCTATGAAGGAAAAATAAAATAATTCCAAATTATACTTATAATATATCATAAAATATGAATGATATTTTCTATTTAGAGACTCATCCACCATGTTCTACATCTAGATAGTATTTATTATCACAAAGTTATAGACCTTTATTAATTCTTTCCATTGCATTTTCCTGAAGTTATGATCTTTCTATGAAATGATATATCTAAGAATCTTATGATAAGAATAAATGATTAATCACTATACCATAAAATAGTTTCGCCAATAAATCATTCTGAATATTAATACTACCATATCGAAATAATGGGTTTCATAATTACACTCATTTGGTCTCAGATTTCTAGGACAATAAGAAATAACTTCCTCCCTCTACATCAGAACACATCTAAGCCTAACATCAAAGTCATGGTAGAATAAAAAATACTCAAAAACATTATTTTGTTGTCACAATATTGAAATGACTTCAACATATTCCAAAAATCATGATAATACTACTGAAACATATTTTTCTAGATGAATAGATTCCCCATTCGGGTCAATGTAGTAAGTAGTATCATGATATGGGAGAAATTGGGCATGAATTTCTGATAATAGTCAACCAGATAAGAGAATATCAACACCACTACCATGATATTGGGAGGATACCAAGAGATCACTACATTGATATATGTTGGGTCCAATAATACTCCCTACTCTATGATGTCATGTCCCAAAAAGTGGACCTCTAAATTCAATAACTGATATTTTGAGAGATTCCCCTAAAGATGGACCTCAAATAGTATATCCAGAATCATCCTAAAATATATTCTATTATCATTCTCTAATACCAAGTACATGTGGATCTCATCTATGAATACTAATATGAACTGATCTAGGAAGGGATGAAATATCTACTGTATGAGTCCTATGAACACTATGGGGGTGTTCATCAAGCTAAATGGTATCATCAATTTCTCATAAGGACCATAGTGGAACTGAAATTTCTTCTTAAAAATATCATCCTATCAAACATAGAGTTAGTAATAACCTAAACTAAGGTAAATTTTAGATAAAATCATCACCACTTCTAACTAGTTGAATAGGTTATTAATTATCTAATGTGGATTTATATTATTGAAAATAAACTACTTAATGAAATAATAATACAATATTAACATAAATATATTATCTGCCTTCTTGAAAAATGATATTGGGGGGTTTTAGGGGGATAGAGTGGATATATAAAATCCCTTCTTCTATAGATCAACCAACTGATTCTTCCTCTCTCACAACACTTCTAGGGAAAATTGATATGCTGGGGTAGATGTTATGGTAGTTTGGGGGTAAATATTTATGCAGAAGTTGATATCTATACATGTAGAAGAGATCAACATGTCCTCAGTAAAGATGTCCTCATATTTCACTATTATTGTTGGGAAAGGAAAATTTAAAGGATATACTTACCCAAGGGTCATATCATCCAACTAATAGGACATATACTATATCCTATTGTATATGATCCCAGTATATTCTTCTTGAGATTACATCTCTCCAATAATAGAAAATTTCATCCCATCTACATGGACAAGCCAAGTCCTCTTCATATAATAGTCAATTAGTTCTTGGAGTACAAAGAGCCAGTCTATACCAAGAATGATTTCAAATAGTCTCATCATAGTAATGAAGAGATCCTATGTGATTCTATCTCCTCCAAAATTTAAGTCACACTATCAAAAATTTATTTTAGTGATTGTAAAATATCACCCAGTATGAGCCTCTAATAACATGTGTCAGTCTAAATAATCTACTATATTCTCCAAGTCCTTAAAAAGGTGTGTATAAAGAAAATAGTGGCTTAATCTTATGCCTATAAAAAATATATATAAATTAGAGAATACTCCAATATTACCTCAAATCATGCGAAAATCACGTAGGTCGTAAGACTCTATGGCCTACAGTTTTTTATGCCCTTAACCTATAACTCCCTAAGCCTAGCATGAACCACCTGTATGTTCTAGTGGTTATAATAGATCATAATTCCAGGCACTAATAAAAACTATCCCAACTTCTATACCATTTCAACCACCCTAAAAACATCCCTACACAATAAATTTCCACTACCTTTGAGGCCCGTCAATAATATCCTTATATACTTCATAGTGGGTTGGTAAATATCATGTGATATGGTCTTTTCAATCATAAGAGTAGCACTACCTTTTCCTC
This sequence comes from Viscum album, assembly GCA_963277665.1. Classification (NCBI taxonomy): domain Eukaryota; kingdom Viridiplantae; phylum Streptophyta; class Magnoliopsida; order Santalales; family Viscaceae; genus Viscum; species Viscum album. The sequence continues at coordinate 478,012,087 of OY728133.1, read as the reverse complement.
GATTGTCTAGAACCTCCTTCAGAACCCTTATCCAATAAACCTCTAACCCTTGACTATCTTCAAAGTCAACTCATGCATCAATATCCCTGAGCATTTCATCAACTACTAGTTGTCGAGGTCTTATCTCTAGGGTTTCTTATTCCAAAACCAACGGTCTATAAATGATCTGTTAAGAAGTTATCTAAAACCAAGGTTTTCTCAAACTCCACAGTATAATAAGGGATATAAATATATACTCCTAAAACATTGATATCACATTGAGGCCATGATAAAAAGTTCATGATCAAAATTATTCATCATCAACTATATGCATAGATTACAATAAGAGATTAGTGAACCTCGATGCATACTATGTGACTGTCATGTGGGAGCTTTAGAAGCTCATTCATACATATTCCATGCAATTTTGTTAAATAAACAACTCTCTAAAGAGGTTCATGAACTCTACCTAATAGATGATATTTGTAACATCATGATATTTTATGATATATTTTTCTTTATATAAATTAAATTTCTTTAGAGAAACATTGAGTTTAAATTATCCATGATAGACTATTAAATTATTATAATTTGAATGTGACAATAATAACCTAGAACTTAAATTATTGGTATGAAAAGGAATATAAAAATTATTAAAAATATATATAATGTCTTGTATATTAAAAATTTATTTATTAATGTATAATAAAAAATTACTCAATTTTTTTGTAATTTATTTTTATGATTTGAAATTTTATTTTCATAAAAAATGGGTTTTATTATATTTTTTTACATACACTATAATTAATTTCTACAATTTTTAGAAATTTTATTTCAGTAAATGGATATAGTTTTTTAAATATTAATTTTAAAAATATCATGGGTTAAATTATTGGGATTTTTATGAAATAGATGATTTTTGGGTGAGTAATAGAAAATATTAAATTTTTATGAAAACTTTGTTTTTTTTTGATGTAATTTCAATGAAAAATGATATATTGAATTGATTTAAAAATTTCATTAGATACTATTAATTAATCATAATCTAATAAATTTCATTGGAATAATCAAAACACTTTATTTTAATTTTTTTATATTTAAGAATTTTTTTTAGAAAACAATTTTCAATCATGTTTTTCAGGTTTGTTCTTAAATTAATTTGTGTAAATTATCTAAAATGAATTTAAAAAATGGAATAAATATTTTTAATCATCAATCCTAAATTTTTAAATGATTACACTTTCATTTTATTCAATATTAATAATAACTTTGGTAAAAATTTCACTTACTTTGGTTAGAGTTAAAATGGGTTAAAGGGTTTAAAGCTAAAATGATAAGGTTTAAAGTTGACTATAAATATATCTAAAATATATTATATGATTATATTTTGACACTATATAATTTAATATTCTCATAAGAGTAATTTTGGGTCCATTTTTCTTGAATAATAAATTAATACATTTGAAAAAATTTAAGTGTGTCCTCTCCCATACTTATAAAAGGATATCAGCTATCCTCTTTTATCCACACATAAAGAGCCTATTATCTTGGAAAATCCCAACCTAAACCCATTCCTAACATCCCTTCCCATTTATTGGAGGACTTTTATTTATCATAATTCCATCTTATGTAGGATTTAGATAAAAACCTATAGAGGTTTTCCTAATAAGAAGTATATTTTTTAACCGAATGATTTATATTTTATTTCTTCATTTACCTTCATAAAAAAGATACTGACCAATATAATATAATAGAGTCATTGTATCCCATATACTGATTTTTATTATTTTTTTGATATAACTCTTTACATCCACTTATCCATATAATGAAAAATGAAAAAATATTTCATTTTTACGTGTGGACTAACACCTCATGAAGGTGATATATTTTATTTTCATCATTGACACTTATGGGTTTTCATAATGATGGATATAATGTTTATATATTATATTTATTATATAATTATGATTCTTTAATTATAATATTTTATCTACCTTCTCACCTTTCAATCCATTAGAAAACAATAACATCGCCCATGCATATATGTAGACTACCACCTCCACGAAGTGATAAGATTAATTTTTTTGATGAATCGTTAATCTTGTGACCTGTTAATGTTTTATTACATGACTCATGAATATTATTTATTAATTTTTGGATATTATTTTATATTTATTATCACTTATTATCATACCCTAGTTCTCATGGTATGTTTACAATTAACTATTGATTAATTTCTCCCATGTTTACCCTTAATAATAATTAGATGTAACGACATTGATGTTTTACATATATTTAAATAGAATATTTTCTGGATTATTTTCAGATATAGGTTTCATAATTACATGATATTCCAAGGATTGATGAACTGAGAATTAATTTTTGAAATATATTAAATATATTAAAAATATCACCTGTGCAGTTTTTCTAAAAAAGTGGATTAACTCTTAAACAGAGGCTCAAATAAAAAATCAAAGTTTCCATTGAGTTTAGTACATTGATTTTACCCTGGGAATAATTTAACCTTGGAGTACTTTGGAAATTCGAGTTTAGCACAGTTGTGGGGAGATTATTAAATGAATAAAATAAAATATTTATTTTATTTCATTTATTTATCATGACCTAGATTGGACTATAAAAATTCTATAATGAACCATTTTTAGGTTTATCTATATAACCCTAAATATTGACATAGAGCATTGGAATAGAGTATTCTCGAAAGAAAACATTGGATCATATCTTGATCGAGCATTGCTACACTATTAGAATTCAAGGATCTCACCAATGACAACATCATGGATTCATTATTCATTAGTAATTGGTCCATATCAAGGTATTGAATTTTATTTTATGTGTATTTATCCATATTTTATTATTCAAATTGATAAAACGAATCAATTGACCAACATATTGATTTGTAGATCGATCGTATTGCACGTATGGGTTTATTTTTTGAGAATTTGGGAGAAATGTTTTATTTGTTTTGGATCATCATTCATCACTCTAAGAAAAATAGATTGAGGTAAACCCAAACATGTATAATGTTCATTACTATTTTTTTTCTTTGATTTCTTCATCCGTTCTCTATGTATTCACCACTGGTGTTTCGTTTCACTAGTGCTTTGATGAATACCTAAAAAATCAATCTTTGTGAACCCATTTCATGGTGCAACGAATTGGTATCAAATATTCAAGTTTGGTTTGATGATAGGATTGAGCTACAATGATAGGTCATCTGTCAGGGATGGATTTAGGCATACTAATTCTTTGTATCTTTGGTGTGAAATTATAGTGCGTCCTGATGGGAGATTTCTGAGGGGATTAAGACACAGTCTCTAGTGAGCATGAAAAGGTGAGGCTCAGTCAAAATAGATATGAAATATCCATGAAAGGACAAAAAAAAGAAACAACGGTGATGGTGGTATGGGAATATGTGGAAGAAGAACCAGTGGGTTCTGTGAAATATCAGGTTACACAACATGAAATCTAGATATTCACACTGTATGGGATAGCCTATGTTGTGCTAGGGATTCTGTGAGAATAAAAATATTACATGGTGTGTGAAAAATGTCACATGGCTATGAGCCTTACATGGTAGGTTGGGATGTACTCAGGGAGGGTACATGAACATTTAAACGAGTACACAGGATCAGAAACACCCTATATTTAGACACATACATGTCTATCCATACACAGACATGACCATCCATACATGGACATGGTTAAGAGTACATAGGTTCGAGCTCATTGTGTACTCGAACATGGTCACATAAACGAGCTACGATACTCGGGTCGAACCTAGCACCAAGGGTACACTCTATTTACTTCTAGAACACATAATGTTCATCTTAAAATATGTATTTGATCCCTTATTATCTTCATTTTCGACATGTTTCATTAGGGTATTCTCCCTTGATCCATTCCCCAAGGGCTTAGTATAGAGTCACTTCTTATGAATAGGGTGTTGATCCCCACTGAGAAACTTTAGTCTCAGATAGATTTGTTATAGTCCTTCCAAAAGGTCTAGAGTGAGATTATTTATCATCATTCATTTATGTGTGTTTCATTTCATTTTAGTAACCAACACTACATGGGAATATATCCCTTACTTAGAGGGTTAATCTAGATTAGGTTGTTAGTAAACCCTTTGACCTTGGTTTTGATCCCCATATATGTAGTGATCCCCTAAAACTTATTGTGTGTACATTTTATGAAGAGACCTGATAAGAATGGAATCTTGGATGGACACCATCTATACTATCTTACATATTTAGTATGTTCTCTCAGATGAGTGTTATATGGAACCTTCAACCAAGAATCCTAGACTATCAATACAGTTGTGATCTTACTTGAGACTATGTGTCTACTATGAGTATATTTTGATGTTCTTGTTTTATGGAATTAAAATATACCTATGATGATAATATTATTATTATTGATGATATATTCTTAGTGATTTTATGTTTTCTTACTAGATATTGTTATACTCACCCTTGCATGGGATTTTCCCACAAGTCTTGTGTCTTATATAGATTACAAAATTTTAAATGTAGTCATAGAGGGAATAGGTATAGGTGGATCATAGTGATCCAGATAGACTTATGTGTGTTCCTATGGTTACCCTGATAGCATGCCCTGATTATTACATTATATTGGACTTTTTCTAGTTTTATTTGGGTGTTCTTGTGTTTGGATCTTTTTATTTACTGTACTATGTTTTTACTATGATGGTGGTATTTGAGATGTAATCATGTAAGGTTATAAGTTGTTTTATATTTCAGCATTGTATAGAAATTGATATGTGTGTGTGTGTGTGTGTAGTTACATTAGGATAAGGCCTTCTATGTGTATGATATTCCTACTAGATGTTGGTTTCCAGCCCGTGACTTATTAGAGGCAGTCTTGGGATAGTCACAACACAGGCCCCATTGAGACGGGTCATGATAGAGTGATATCATAGGATTCAATTCTACCTTATTACCAAAGCCTATAAAACTAGTTTGGGAAGTAGTGTCAAGTATTTTTAAGTTCCTCATTTAGGCCAAGGGCTCAAGTGTTGGTGCAATGGCCAACATATCCATACCCCAGGACTATGATCACCTTAATTTTGACACAGTACATGTAGGTATTGGTTGCAAGTGAAAAAAATTTGTACATGGGTTATATAGGAAGGGGTTTTGGTTACCATTTCCTTAATAAGTCATCTATCAAGATATACTCATTTATTGTGGTATATTTTTTCTATTTTAGGATTCCTCCATGAAGTTTTCAAGATAGGATTTAGTAGCAGGATAATGAGGATGATCTCATCATTAATGAGGCTTCAACACAAGTTCGTATTCAGGAGGAGTAACCTCTAGGTGGTGCAAAAATATTTACACCACTACTTGAGAAATACATGGTACTAAAAGTACCTGCAGATGAGGTGAATAGGATGAGAACACTTATAGAGTTTCAGCGGTAGTGACCCCTCTAATTATGAGGTGAGCCTAAACCTCAGGCAGCTAAGTACTATCTTGAGGCGGTGATGTAAGTCTTCCATATTGACATGAAACCTAAAAAACATTTGTTCTTCCTAGAAGTGAGTCTTATCCATGGATTGAATGCTGATGGTTGGGCTTAGTGACCAAACCATATGATGGTGAAAATATAGCATGTAATAGTTTGATCACCTTTTCAGGGAGGAGTTTTCTCCAAAAATTTTGAAGGTTTTGTGTATTCATGAACTTCTATAGGTTCAACAGGATAGCATAACTATGTATTTGTATTCATTGAGGTTCCCTAACCTCCCTCGACTCCCAATGTATATGGTGCATGATCATTTCATTCAAACTCAGACATTTGATGAAGGTATACATAGAAAAATTTGATCTAACATGATACTTATTTGAATTCTTAACTATGATGGGGTTATAGAGCATTATTTGGTGGTTAATAGTTTCAGGGATCAGAAAACACAGACCACTAGTGTTGGTAGTGGGAACGTGAGAGTTGAGACTTTAGTGGGAGGGAGTTGATGATAAGAATAAGGACATGGGTGTGTGATATGTTCCAGGAGGTGGTCCCATGATAGAGGGTATGTAGTTTAGGAAAACTAAGATTGATCAAGTCATCCTATGGAGATGCAATAATAATCTTGTGACTGTAAGGGACATCTCGTGTAGTATTATCTAACCTTCTATATAGTTGCTAGAGAGAAGGTGGATGGGCTATATAGGAAGAGGCAACGACATGAATAGCTAGGTAAGCATGGTGGTAGACATGGAAGAGAAGATGGAATATTATCAGGAGGTGGTAGAAGTTTTAATTTGATACCACCACCATGACACAATGGTATAATCCAAACTCATAGATATGGGGGACAAGGTCAAAAGTAGCTTCAGGTAGTCAAGACTTATGACTTAGAGGATCCAAGGATGATATAGGGGAAACATTTCATATTTTATACTTTAGATAAATTATTTATATATTCATTAGTAAGTAATTCCTTTTTTCCAATTATCTATTTCAAGACTTAGATATTTTAGTTACTCCCTCGAATCTATGATTGAAGTTGGAGAGTCATACCATAGGTGACTCAATGATCACACAATTCAGCCGATTTTTTTATATAACTCTTAGAGGTGAGAGTTTCTTTTGGGATCTATTTTTAGTAGTTATGATTCATTATGACATCATCTTAGGTGTGGACTAGTTATCTATGGTTCATGACAAGATATAATATTTTAGGTAGATGGTGCAGTGTTTCTGAAGTGATGGGACTAGGTATTACTTTATGGGTGAATGGAAAACCTATGAAAACCAAGATAAAATATTGCATATGAGGGTGTAGCCGATTTCTCATTAGTTGGATAGAATGTACCTTGGTGCAGTGGATGCTATGAGTTTCTTGTTTACTATAGTGACAATGAATTACTAGGAATTATTTCCCAAGGACATTACAGGCTAACCTCGTCATCAGGATATAAAATTATGTATTTACATAAACTCAGGGAATACCTAAATATCTATTCCAACATATTGGATATCTCTTATAGAGCTTCGTGAGCTAAGTGTGTAGTTGTAGGACTTGAAGTGGAATGGATTTATCATATATATTGTTGCACCCTAGGTATCCCTAGTATTTGTTTCCAAGAAGGTGGATGGGAGCTTGAGGTCGTGTGTATATTACCATCACCTAAACAAGAGTACCGTAAAGAACAAGTATCCCCTATTGAGGATCAATGACCTCTTCTATTAGTTGAGTGGGGCATATGGTTCTTGAAGATTGAACTCATATCTGGCTATATTTAGTTGAGAGTAAGGTGTGAGGCTATACTAAATATGAAATTGAGATGTATCTATGGTCAGTATTAGTAATTGGTGATGTGATTAAGCATCAAAAATTCCACAATAGTTTTCATGGGACCCATGAAAAAAATCTTTAATCCTTTTTATACCAATATGTGGTAGTCTTCTTTGATGATATCTGTGCATACTTAGCATTTGGGGAGGAGCATGAGAGACACTTGAGGACAGTTCTAGATGTATAAATAAAGCACCATCTTTATGATAATCTCTCAAAGTTCCGGTTCTAGATTTAATAGGTCCACTTTCTGAGACATGTTATCTCAGTAGAAAGTGTAGTATTGGACCCAACGAAAATTAAGAAAGTGTTAGATTTGGATCTATCCAAGTGAGTGATGGAGGTATCGATCTTACTTGGGTTATAAAGACACTATTATAGGTCCATTATTGATTTATATGGGATATCATGTCCCTTGATGTATTTGATCCAAAAGGGTAATCATTTTGGGTGTAAAAAGTGGTTTTATTAGGTATTCTAGGAGATGTGAAAGTGATTAAAGAGTGGTATCATCTTGAGATTTCCATGGGAGGGTACTGAATATGTACTATTATGGGATACATTAGGGAACATTTTTAGTTGTGTTTTGATATAGAGGAATGTGGTGGTTTCCTGTAGTTCACATTAGTTGAGACCACATGATTAGAAATAAATGACCAATGATCTTGATCTAGTAGTGGTAGTCTTCTCTCTGATGTCATGGATGCACTACCATATGGGTGAGATATTTATCTTCTATTATGAAAAAAGTGTCTCAAGTATATCTTCTCACATAAAGAACTAAACTTGATACAGAGGTGATGGATAGATGTCTTATAGGATTATGAATTTGAGATTTTCTATACTCCCAGGAAGGGGAATGTGGTCATAGATGTTCTCAGCCAGAGATCTTTTTCGCAACTACTAAGTGAGGCGTCAAAGTAGTTTTATTTATTATAATTACCCTATGTGGATGGAGATGGAGTATCTTACCTCCAGTCAATGGTTTTTACCCCTCCACTTTATAGTGATTTTGGGTATCATAGCTTGGAGATACTAAATGTGAATATGTACTCATATATCCATTAGACATTCTCTTGATGAATTTTCTAAATGTGGAGAGCATATAAATATTTTTAGAGGACAAACGATGGTTCAGTTCCACTGAGAGTGGAGGTGCTAAGGGAGTTTAATAATTCACACTTAGTAGTATATACATGTGTGGAGAATATGCACCAGGAAATTTTGTGATAAATTTGGTTTCCAAGGATGAAGATGTGTGTTGCTGAGTTTATTTCTCCTTGCATCACTTGACACCTGATGATGGTTGAGCACCAGGTTTTTGTGGGTTTACCTCAACCCCTTTAGGTTCCAAAGTGGAAGTGGGATAGGATTTCCATGGAATTAATAACGATATTACCAAGTATGAAAATGGTACATGATTCCATCTAGGTGATCATAGAACAATTCACGAAGTCAGACCACTTCCTAGTTATCTGAGAGAAGAGCTATGTAGAGAGAATGTAAAAACTCTATATGCAGGAAATAGTCTGACTCCATGGAGTTTACATGAGGATATTTTCTTACCCTGATGCTAACATTACTTCTAGATTATGAAAGGTATTTTAAGAGGCCTTTGGGACTTTGTTTCATTTGATTACGGTGTTTCAACCCTATACTGATTGCCACACCGAGTAGACCATTTAGGTATTTGAATAAATGTTTCTAGTTTGCATGTTATAATTTTTTCATAGTGTGAGGATAACCCACCATTGGTGGTATTTATGTACAATAACAGCTACCATTCTACCATTAGTATGGAACAATTTAAGGCCTTGTACGAGCAACCCTATAGGCCAAAACTATGTTGGATCGACCTAAGAGAGTTAACACTTATGGCCCCAGAGTTGGAGTGATCCCCTATATAGAAGGTTAAGATAATCCAAGAGAATATGGGGACTACATGAAGGCATCATAATTTCTATAAAGATCAAAGAAAGAGGCCATTAGAGTTTTAGTAGGGAGACCATGTGTTCTTGAGGGTCTCACCTCTATGTCGGTTGTAGAGATTTGTCCATGGTGATAAACTATCTCTGAGATTCATTGTCCATTTATAAATACTACATAGATTTGGTGAGGTGGCATACTATATATATCTACCACTATTGTTAGACTATGTACACAAAATCTTCCATGTGTTGCAGTTAAGGAGGTACATGCATGACCTGTTTGCTGTTATCGATAGGGGAAATCTGGACATCAAGTATGGGGCCAATTTTGATGATTACCCATTAGACATTGTGGATCGTCACTAAAGGATACTCTGTGGGTGATAGATTCATTTAGTTTGTACATGATGGTGGCATATTAATCTTCAGGAGAGTTCATAAGAATGGGAGACCAAAATGCATGATCAGTAACCACATCTCTTTGTGTAGCCTTTTGTTTTGGATTTCTGTTACATAAATCCCCATGGTGGGGAGAATTTAAAGAAAGTTGTATTTTATATGTTATTTTATATTACCATATGGATCATTTTCATAGCTTCTCATAGAGACAATATGATATTTCAAGGCCCTATGACCCAAGAATTAATTTTTAAAATATATAAAATATAGTAAATATCACACATGAAATTGTTTCCCTGAATAGAAGAATAATGCTTAAATGGAGGCTTATATCAGTAATATAAAGAATCTATTGAGTATAGAGTGTTTTTGTAACGTCCTGAAATCGGGTGCCACACAACGGGTGCCCCGAACCCGGTTCGCCACGTGACCTCAAGCGCATTTCCCCAAACGCCAGAGGCTGCGGACTAGCAGCGAGGGCCTAGGTCTGATAGTGGGGAAACAATGCCCTCATTTGTCAAAGTGTAGCGCAGCAGAATTGAAATAAAACATACAACAAATAGCGAAAGCAGTAAGCCATACACAACTAAAATAATCAACAGTATATATATAGTGATGCTACATGTCTCAAGTACTAAGAAAACAGCCAGAACATGTTATACATCGATACAGTACAAACAAATACAGAGTACAACAAAACAAGAAAAACAACTGGCATTGGCATCGCGAGCCTAGGCTCGATCCCATGCCCTCCTACTCCTCAGCAACAGTCAAGTACCTATATAGGGTCTCTTTACCCTATATATACCTGTAGAAACGTAATCTGTTTGGGAAGAAAAGCGTGACCCAAACAGGGTGTGAGAAATATATCTCAGTAAGCACCCACCAAAGGCCCGTGCCCAACTGCATGCTAACATGAAAAAATAGTGTGCAGTGGTAAAATGTAATAAAGTAAGAAATACTACAAAGTAACTAACTTAACAGTAAATTTCCATTTAATTATTCATTTAATCCATTTTATATAAGAAATCACCACAGTGCATTTCTAAGTAAACAACTAGTGTCCTCATACACGTAAACTCCTACCCACAGGTAACGAGTATCCAACACAAGAATCTTCCCTCAGGCATAACAGAGTTTTCCCTTAGGCATAGGTAGTGTCACCCAAAAGCATAGAATTAGCTGCCCACATGCACGGAAGAAGTTGCCCTCAGACCGAAATAACTACGGCCCACAGGCTAAATAGTGCAGTGCCCATAGGCTAATCACAACAACGCCCCCAGGCTAAACAGGTAACCGGGCCATGCCCAACATGTAAAAATGCAGTAAACAAGCAATTCCTCTCAAGGAAATTCTACGATTACTACTTTAAAGGCATACCCTCAGGTATCCAGGCCAAATGGATAAACAGTGAAACACACCCCTGGGGTGGTTCCGGATCCAAGAATCAATTCCAACCAGCATTTTATTATCAAAATTTAATCACCTATGAAATTATAGGCATTAAATATAGAAATGGACTCAGCCACACGACACCCCAACATGGATTTGTGGCATGAAAACGCACAAAAACGCATGATAGTTGGAAATTTACACCAAGACACTTACCTTATACGCCAACGAACGTTATACCCGAACGTCGACTCCAGAAATTATTGAGCACGACATAGATATGATAAAGAACAAAACCTATTCAAATGTAAATAACTTTCCCTCAGGAATGAATTGGTAAGAACGGATTAAGGAGAAGGAAGGGATTACTCGTGCGGTTCCAACGAGATCGTCTGAAGCTGAAACGGATTCCAGAAGAACACTCGGAGGATCTTCAAAGGTTCGGCCATCCTCCTTGGCTCCAAAATGGATCAAATGCCTCCTCTTCCAAATGAGGAGGCTACTGCCTGTTTTAAGCTGAACAAACAAAGTACACTATGTGTACTTCCAAGTACACGACGTGTACTTCTTTCATTTAACTGTTCCTCTGGAAGCACCGCCACACTGTTCATCTATCGACATGAGTACACGACATGTACTCCTGAATACAAGGCGTGTACTGTCACCCAGTGGGCGGCTACTCCACCGCCTTACTGTTTAGGCCTGCCAACTTACTACACAGCGTATAAAGGACCACTACACGGCATGTAGTCAGTTCCTACACCCCTCGTCGCCGACATGGCTACATGCCCCGTGTACCCATCCCACACGGCCAAAAGTACATGGCATGTGGGAAATTACATGGTTTGTAGTTCCAAAATTTAGGATTTTCCCCCATTTTCCATATTTTCTCAAAAACACTTAAGGAAAAGGAAAAAGAAGAAGCCCGTACCTCAAAAATAAGAACCGAGTTCTTACAAACTTCCCCCCTTATAGCAATTCGTCCCTGAATTTCCCTTCCCAGGGTGGTGAAGATAAAGCTCAGAATAGATCTAGCCACTGAGCACATACATCGGCCTCCTGCTCCCAGGTCTCGTCCTGCACTCTACCATGCTACCATAGCACCCGTACGAGAGGAACTGACCGACCTCGGAGAACCTTCATGCTCCTGTCAACGATATGAATCAGATGCTCCTCAAAGGAAACATCTTCCTCCAGATCAACCTCCTCAGGAAGAAAAATGTGAGACAGGTATGAATGATAGCGACGCAACTGAGACACGTGGAAGACGTCTTGCATGGCTCGGTACCGCTGCGGTAACTGCAACCGATAGGCAACCATCCCGACTCTCTCCAAAATCTCGAATGGCCCCACATACCTCGGTAAAAACTTACCCAGTCTCTTGATCCGCTTGTGTACCAGCCTCAGCGAAACACACAAGAAAACCTGATCCCCGACCACGTACTCCAAAGGTCATCTGTGGCGATCAATATAAGACTTCTGAAGAGACTGTGTGGTAGCCATCTGCTTCCGAATCAACTGCACCTGCTCAGAAGTCTCCTGCACGAGCTGTGGTCCCAGTAAAGCTACCTCACCTGCCTCTAACCAGCACAAAGGTGATCGGCATGGCCTACCATATAAAGCCTCGTATGGTGATATCTCAATAGTTTCCTGAAAACTATTGTTATATACAAACTCGACTAAGGGTACATGATTCTCCCAAGAGCCCCCAAAGTCTAGGATGCATGCGCGCAACATGTCCTCTAGTACCTGTATCGTACGCTCTGACTAGCCATCTATCTGAGGGTGGTATGCTGTTCTCAGAAGCACCTGTGTATCCAGTTCCCTTTGAAGACTCTACCAGAAACGAGACGTAAAGTGGGAATCCCTATATGAAATGATAGAACAAGGGACCCCATGAAGACGTACTATCTCTCGGATATAAAGCCTTCCGAGATCGTCAACACCGAAGGTCTCCTTGATCTTCAAGAAGTGAGCAACCTTCGTGAGTCTGTCCACAACAACCCACACGATGTCATTGCCACGAGGTGACCTCAGCAATCCAGTCATGAAATCCATTGCGACATCATCCCATTTCCACTCTGGAATGGGTAACTGCTATAACAACCTAGCTGGTATCTGGTGCTCCACCTTCACGTGTTGATAGGTAGAACACCTCATAACAAAACCAGCCACATCTCTCTTCATACCCGACCACCAGTACTGACACCTCAAGTCACGGTACATCTTGGTAACCCCGTGATGAACTTCCCAAGATGAATCATGAAACTCTCACATCAGCTCCTCGCGTATATCCCCTAGAACCCACACTCATCCATGTAAATGCAAAACCTCATCACCGTCGATTGTCCAATCAGGAGGAGGGTCCTCACTTGCCACTAAATCCCGTAGAACTAGGCCTTCTGAAATAGATAGTTGTCTCATACACACTCTATCCAGGAGGGTAGGTGTCACAGCTAAAGATGAAAGATAAGTCTGCCCCTGACTATCGTGCACCTCCAGATGCATCTCATAGAACAAGGCCATGAGCTCCCACTCACCACTGGCCTCCTGCACTGCCTGTATCTGAGTCTCCCTGCTCAGTGCATCGGCTACTACATTACCTTTACCAGGTGTATAGGCAATCTCAAAATTGAAGGACAGTAGGTACTCGACCCACCTCCTCTGCCTCAGATTCAGGTCACACTGAGCAAAGATATACTTGAGGATTTTGTGGTCGTTGAAAACCACAAAATTCTCTCCCAAAAGATAGTGTCTCCAATAGCGCAATGCATGCACAACTGCAGCCAACTCGAGATCATGCGTCGGGTAATTCTTCTCATGTGGCCTTAACTGCTGAGACCCATACGCAACAACTCGGTCGCCCTGCATCAAAAATGATCCCAGCCAAATCACTGATGCATCACAGTAAACTATATAGCTCTTTCCCTGCTCTGGGAGTATCAAGATCAGTGTTGATGTCAACCTTTCCTTTAAGTTCTGAAAAGCTACCTCGCAAGCTTCTGACCAAACGAACTTCACACCCTTCTTAGTCAGTCTCGTCAACAGTGCTACTAAGCGGGAGAAGTCCTGTATGAAGCATCTCTAGTAACCAGCCAGCCCTAAGAAACTCCGTATCTCAAACATGTTCTTAGGATTCTCCCAGGAAACTACTACTCTCACCTTCTCTGGGTCTACTACAACTCCTACCTCTGAGATGATATGACCCAGGAAGTGAATTTGGTCAATCCAAAAGTGGCACTTCGAGAGCTTAGCATACAACCGATGCTCTCTCATTGTACTCAATACGATCTCAAGATGGGTGGCATGGTCATGTTGAGTGTGAGAGTACACCAAGATTTTATCCATGAATACAACCACAAAAGAATCAAGATACGGATGCAACACACGATTCATCAGAGACATGAAAACTGATGGTGCGTTCGTGAGTCCGAACGGCATAACCAAATACTCGTACAGACCATATCTGATCCAAAAAGCTGTAAGCGGAATATCCAATGGTCTCACGCGCAGCTGATGATATCCCGATCTCAAGTCAATCATTGAGAACACTCATGCTCCACGAATCTGATCAAACAGATCATCAATCCTTGGAAAAGGATAGCGGTTCTTAACCTTCAACTAGTCCAGCTTCCGATAATCCACACAAATTCAGAGGGTATTGTCCGCCTTCTTCATGAAAAGGACCGAAGAACCCCATGGAGAAGTACTGGGTCGGATAAAACTCTTTGCCTGTAACTCCTCTAACTGCCTCTTGAGCTCTTGAAGCTCAGGTGTAGCCATCCTATAAGGAGGAATGGACAACGGTGCTACCCCTGGCACAAGCTCGATATAGAAATCCACCTCACACTCTGAAGGAAGACCTGAAAAGTTGTCCGGGAAGACATCCCTGAAATGATCAACAACTGGAGGGAAATCTGTCCAACAAGTCCCCTAATCGTCCAGATATAAACTCATAATTTGGGTTGTGACTCCACCTCACCCATGATGCTCTAGTCCAGCTCGACTCGCCTGAACATCCCATTCTCCCTTGTATAGAAACTCTCTGCCCTTTGGTGAAGTGAAACTCACCCTGCGATGATAGCAGTTTACAAAGGCTCGAAAGGGAACCAACCAGTCCATCCCAAGAATGAAATCATAGCTCGTCATCTCCAAGACAGAGAGGCCCCATAGAAAGTGACACCCTCCAACTTTAAGGGGGCACTCCTTGCACTGACGCACACCAACCGTTCTAGTCCCCAACGGAGTGTCTAGCGTCATGATATCGGAAGAAGTAGAAACATAGAGCCCAAGGCTCTCCACGACGGGTACAGATATGAAACTATGCATAGCACCCGTATCAAAAAGTACTGAAGATAAGAAAGAAGCTACTAAAATAGTACCTCTGACTGTAAAAGGTCCGGGATCCTGCTCCTGCTGGGTCTGTTTCACTGCATATGCCTACCCAGTGCCATGGCCCCACAACACAGCCTGGCTACCCTGAGTTGTCCTACCCTGCTGCCTCTAAGATCCTGGTATCTGGCTACCACGGCCACAACCACCATCTCTTCCTACACGCCCTGACGTATTCCAGTTCCCCGACTGGTAAGAAGCCACTAGTCCTGCTCCCGCACACAGAGTCTGCACAGAACACCTCTCACTAGCCGTTGGTGGAAACACCATGCAAAAGCGCTGTAGATGACCCATATTGCCGCAAGCTCGGCACTCCACTGGGTCACATGGACACTTCGGCCTCTTGTGCCCCTCTCTACCACACTGGTAGCACATAACCTGGACACCTGAAGCATTCTTTTGACTGGTACTGCCGCTCTGAGAGAAGTCCATATGTCTCTTCCTATTGCCAAAAGTAATAATACCAGTAATTGGTGCTGAAACGCCCTGGCCCACACCACTAGATTCCCACAGGTTATTCTCAGTAATCAGTGCCTGGTTCACAATAGCACATACTAAAGGCAACCTGAAAACATTCACCAGCGCTCGGATGTCATACCTGTTGAGTCAATAAGGTTTTCCTTATGACTTTTCCATTCCTTCTTGTTTTGAAAATCACAAACACCTTATCTTTAAGGAAAATTTATTTTATAAGGAAAATTGATTTTATAAGGAAAATTGCTTTTATAAGGAAAATTGATTTTATAAGGAAATTTTCTTTTATAAGGAAAATCTCTTCTGTAAGAAAAATTATCCTTATCATATTTTCATCCATATTTTTCTTATGTATAAGATTCAGATTCATTTGTATTTTCTCGGAATTTCTTGAAACTTTGATATGAAGAATTCTCATTCCGAATTCTCATTATGAATTCTGATGAAGAATTCTCATTCTAAATTCTCATTACGAATTCTGATGAAGAATTCTCATTACGAATTCTGATGAAGAATTCTCATTACGAATTCTGATGAATAATTCTCATTCCGAATTCTCATTACGAATTCTGATGAATAATTCTCATTACGAATTCTGATGAAGAATTCTCATTACGAATTCTGATGATGAATTCTCATTACAAATCCTGATGATGAATTCCCATTATGAATTCTGATGACGAATTCCCATTCCAAATTCTCATTCCTAATTCACCTATTAAATAGAATCTGATCATCTTTGTTTTATACACTCTGAATTTATTCAGACTCCGAAAATTATTTTTGGTTAGACTCCGAACTTTCATTTTGTTTATGCCTTTATATTTTTTCTACTCTTTATTATTTTCCTTACACTCCAAACCTTCACTCTGAAGTTTTCATTCCGAACTTTTGAGTTAGATTTTAAACGGTGTCATACATTCTGTTACACTTGTTTTGTTATAAAACGATGTCGTCTATTCTGTTATAAACTAACCATTGGCTAAGTTACACGTGTACAGGTCCCTCCAAATTTCATGGAAAATATCACCGTTGGAAGAGGGATTTGACCGTTGGAAATTTGCCTATAAATAGGAGCTCATTTGAAAGAGCTCACAACAACTTGGTTTTTGTGCATACATGCTGTTGAAGTGATTTCTAGAGAGAGAGGATCTTATTAACTCTCAAATCTTCGTGTGACTCCGAATGTTGGTGATTACATTCGAGGACTTCCGGGGATAAGAAGACAGAGGTGCCGACTACCTTGAAGTTGAGGGCTTCCTTGCTGAGGAAGACAGAGGTTGCCAACTACCTTGAAGTTGAGGGCTTGTGGGGATAGCAAGACAGAGAATCCGATCTTCGTATCAAGGGCTTACCCTGGTGTGGGTAAGACTGACTTTCTTGAAAGTATAAATCAAGGGACCTTTATCCAAGGTTGTTGGATACCCTTCTCTTTGGGTAAAAAGACTTATATCTTGTTACTTGTAGTTCTACTACTTGTTTATTTTCCGCTGCATATTGTATTGTAAGGAAAGTATAACTTTCTTATACTTTCTTACTTGTACTCTGTTTCATTTAGATTCTATACTCTTTAAGGTAGAATCTCATATTGTAATCTTTTGTTAAGTTTCAATTTCAGGAACCATATTTCCGGAACCTACTTTCGGAATATCTTTTCAGTTTTAAGAAATTTCATAGGATTTGAAGTTTATCACTTCATTCCTTATTCCAAGTTTTATTTGGTGTTAAAGGTGTTGTGAATTTTCTTAGTTTAACTTTTTTAAACTTATTCCTTTTCTTTTCTTAAGGAAAACATAGTTATTTGTAACTAACTTTAAAGGTTCCAAAGGAATTTTTAAAGTTTACAATTCACCCCCCCTCTTGTAATTTGAGCATCTAAATCATTATTTCGATCCTATAATTAGTATCAGAGGTTGAAAACCTCATAATCTATACCAATCCTACAATTGGTATCAGAGAAGGTCTCTGAAATACTTATACTCACGAATAAGTTTTTCTTGCTCATTTTATCATTCCAAACTTTCCCATTCCGAACTATTTCATTCCGAACTTTGTTATTACGAAACCTTTGCTACTAACAAGTTTTGTGTGCCGAAGGTTTATAAGTATGGTAGGAATTAATGTTGGTTTAATTGATAATATAAATCCTACAAGACCACCAATATTTTATGGTAATGATTATGAGTACTGGAGAGATTGAATGAATAATTTTGTTATCAATACTGGAGTGGACAACTTTGTTATGCTTACTGGTGATTATAAAATTCTTGACAAGGAAGTCAGAACTTTCACTAAACAGGAAAATCAAGAATATCAACTCAATTATAAGGTACGCAATACTTTACTGTGTTCAATGAAAAGAAATATATATATCCAAATTTCTTCTTGTGAAGCAGCTAATTGTATCTGGAAGAAGTTAGAGGTTACACACTTTGGACTTCTAAAGTGATTGAGACTAGGAGAGCTATGCTTAGAGCTGAATATCATGGCTTCAACTTTCTTTATGGTGAACCAATTTGTAAAGTTCAACAGAGATTTATGACCATTGTTAACAGCCTACAGTCTATGGTAGAGAAAGTTTTAGATGATGAAGCACTTGTGGATAAAATAATTGATATTATGCCCAATGAGTGGGAATCCAAAAGAACTGAAATAGATGAAAACAGGAAGGTCACTCAAATTTCTCTTGATGAGTTATTTGAAACTCTTCTACAACATGAAACCAGAATGAAGAGAGATGATGACAACATCAAGAAGAAGAATGGAAATGGTACTATTTCTTTTACAACCACATCAAATTAGATGAAAGCTAAGACTCCTGAGAGAGTAACCAGATCCAAGTCTAAGAAAGTCATTTTCCAATCTGATTCTAGTGAGAGTGAAATCTCTGAAAATGAATTAGCAAATCTTGCTCGAAGGATGAACAAGATAGCTGGACAGAGAAATTTTCAATCCAAGTATAAGAAAAAGGACATGAAATATAAGAAAGATGGAGAAGTTACTTGTTATGAATGCAAGAGAGCTGGACATATTAGACCAGACTGCCCTTTGCTCAAAAAGAAAGAAAGAAAAGAAAGGCATTCAGACAGGAACAGAAAGAAATATTATAAAGCCAAAGCTAAGAAAGTTTTGAAAGCTAATGACACCTGGAGTGCCAATGGTGGTGACTCTTCAGATGAATCTTCTGATTACGAATCTTCAGGACAGAAGAATCTTGGTCTTATAGCCAGATTACCTATTAATAATCATTGTTTTATCGCTAAGGTACGAAATGTAGAATCATTGACCAATGTTTCTTTAAATTCTAATGATAGTAAATATTATAACTCTTCTGATGAAGAATCCTCTTTTGATGAAGAAAATAATTTACCTACTTATGAAGAAGTCTCTAGGTTTTCTGAACTTCTTGAGATTGAGAATTCTAAACTCAATAAGAAACATGATAAAGAAAATTCTAGGAATTCTATTCTTACAAAAGATATATCAAATCTTTCTAAAGATATTGATAGGAAAAATGTTGATTTTGAAAGTATTTCAAAAAATCTTGAGGAAGTAAGTTCTGAGAAGAACAAACTTTCTAAAGAATTAGAAAAAGTAATTTCTAAGAAAAATGTTTTCGATCCTAGCTCTAGTTCTAAAACTAATGATTTTGAGGATAAAAACTTGGTTATAAAACTTAAGTCCGAAATTTTTTCCTTAAAGAAGTGTTTATCAAACTTTACCCATGGTAAGGAAAATTTTGATAAAATGTATTCCCAAATACGACCTTTAAGAAATAAATTCGGATTTGGTTATACCCATGCAAAACCAATTTTTAGTAACAATTATTTTGTTCCTCAAAGTGCCCCATTTTGTACTAAGTGTCAATGTGGTGGTCACTGGGCAAATAATTGTTCTTTAAACAAAACCCAATCTTTAGGATTTCACCAAGCTTACTTTTCTAAGAAGATGTGGGTTCCTAAAATTTTATTATCTGGAAATCTCGGATCCAAGCAAGTTTGGATTCCGAAAGTCTAATTTTCTTCTTGATTTCTGGAAAATAAAGAGAGTACCAGCAATAATACATGGTACATGGATAGTGGATGTTCCCAGCACATGACTGGTAACAAAAGCTTTTTTGAAAAGATTATCAAAACGAAAGGTGGAAAGGTAACTTTCGGAGATAATGCTAAGGGAGAGATTGTTGGTATTGGTAATATTTTTCTTCTTGGTAAAACCTTGATTTCAAATGTTCTTTTTGTTAAGGGTCTTAAGCACAACCTCATTAGCATAAATCAGTTATGTGATGAAGGTTACCTTCTGAATTTTAGGAATGATAAGTGATTAGTTCACAATTACAAGGAAGAATTTATTCTCTCAGCCAATAGGCAAGAGAATGTTTACACTTTAAACTTAGAAGACCTTATAGCCAAGATTTACCTTGCCTTAGTAAAATGGAAGATCATTCCTGGTTATGGCATAGAAGACTAGGTCATTGTAATCTTAGGAACTTATGTAAACTCTCTAAGAAGAAACTAGTTAAGGATCTACCGGAGCTTAGATTTGATTCTTCTAAAGTTTGTGATCCTTATCAATATGGAAAGAAACATAAATATAGTTTTAAGTCAATCGGTGAAGTCTCAACAATTGATACATTACAGTTAGTGCACATGGATCTTTTCGGTCCAACACAAACTGGAAGTATTGGAGGCAAATACTATGTGTTTGTTATAGTTTATGATTACACTAGATTTACTTGGGTCTATTTTCTAGCAAAGAAGTCTGAAGATTTTTCCTATTTCAAAAGTTTTAGAGCTCAAGTAAAAAATGAGAAAAATCTTCCATTGAAAACTATTCATAGTGATCATGGAGGAGAATTTCAAAATTCTGATTTTGAAACTTTTTGTAGTAGAAAAGGTATTACTCAAAATTTTTCAGCACCTAGAACTCCTCAACAAAATGGTGTAGCTGAAAGAAGAAATATAATTCTTCAAGAAATAACTAGAACCATGTTGAGTGAATATTCTATTGATAGACATTTCTGGGATGAAGCTGTAATTACTGCTTTTTATACTATAAATCGAGTTTTGATTATACCTTTTCTTAATAAAACTCCTTATGAGTTATGGAATGGTAGAAAACCAAGACTATCCTACTTCAAGGTTTTTGGTTGCAAAGTATTTATTCTAAATACTAAAGATAACTTACATAAATTCGCACCAAAATCTGATGAAGGAATTTTCTTAGGTTATTCCACAACTTCTAAGGCTTATAGAGTTTTTAATAAAAATACTTGTACTGTTGAAGAAACAGTACATGTAAAATTTGATGAGTTAGATCCTTTTGTTTTTAAACCACCTCAACCTACATCCTCAGATGTGTTTTCAAAAACTTATTGTCAAACTTTGATAGAAGAACCTTCTGATAAGGAAATTGTTCAAGAAGATATTTCTGAAACATTTACCCCATAAGACTTTCTACCCTATGTTGATGAACAAGTTTTACAAAATCTAAATCAGGTGTTTCTTAAGAATCATCCCAGTGATAGTATCATTGGTGATGTAAATCAACATGTAAGGACTAGAAGTTATTTAAGAAATGAAGTAGAACATCTAGCATTTCTTTCCCAATTAGAACCAAAAATCACTGATGAAGCTTTAGGTGATGATGATTGGATCAAAGCCATGCAAGATGAGCTAAATGAATTTGGAAGGAATAAAGTCTGGACCTTGGTTGAAAGACCTAAGGAAACTTTTGTTATTGGAGTAAAATGGGTTTTCAGAAATAAATGTGATGAAAATGGAGTCATAGTAAGAAACAAATCTAGACTTGTTGCTAAAGGTTATAATCAGCAAGAGGGAATAGACTATCAAGAAACCTATGCTCCAGTAGCTAGACTTGAATCTATCCGTATTCTACATGCCTTTGCAGCATTCTTTAATTTTAAACCTTTTCAAATGGATATAAAATGTGCTTTTCTTAACGGTTATGTTCAAGAGGAAGTTTTTGTTGAACAACCTCCTGGATTTGAAGATACAAAACATCCTGATCATGTTTTTAGACTTACCAAATCTTTGTATGGTCTTAAACAAGCTCCACGAGCATGGTATGATAGACTCACTGGATTTTTGCTTCAAAATAACTATGTTAAGGGAAATGCAGATCCAACCCTTTTCATAAATAAAAATAAGAAAAATGTTTTGATTGTTCAAATTTATGTTTATGACATCATATATGGTTTAACTCAGCAATCTTTGACCGACTCTTTTGCAAGTCTAATGAAATCTGAGTTTGAAATGAGTATGATGGGTGAGTTAACTCTTTTCCTTGGTTTTCAAATTTATCAAAAACCAGAAGGAACCTACATATCTCAACATAAGTATATAAAAGATCTTCTTAAAAAGTATGGTTATGACAACACTAAGAGTATAAGTACTCCCATTGGTACCTCAAACTCTTTAGATCTTGATGAAGATGGGAAACCATTAGATCAAACATCTTTTAGAGGTATGATAGGAAGTTTACTTTACTTAACAGCTATTCGACCAGACTTAATGTTCTTAGTATACTTATGTGCAAGATATCAATCCAATCTTAAGGAATCTCACTTAAAGGCAGTAAAAAGAATTTTTCGCTACCTTAAGGGAACCATGGATCTAGGATTATTTTATACTTCTTGAAATGATTTTGTTCTAAAAAGTTTTTCTGATGCCGACTTTGGTGGATGTAGAATGGATAGAAAAAGTACATCCGGGACTTGTCATTTCTTAGGAGATTCATTAGTTTCTTGGACCTGTAAGAAGAAACATTCTGTAGCACTTTCCACTGCTAAAGCTGAATATGTAGCAGCTGGAAGTTGTTGTGCTCAAATATTGTGGATGCAACACACACTCACAGACTATGGCTTGAGTTTTACTAAAACTCAAATTTTGTGTGATAACACAAGTGCCATTGCCCTTAGTAAGAACCCTGCACATCACTCTCGTGCAAAACACATAGATATTAGGTATCACTTTCTTAGGGATCACACACTCAAAGGAGATATCATTCTTCAATTTATCAGAACACAAGATCAACTTGCTGATATTTTCACAAAATCTTTGCCTTCTGATAGATTTGAATACATTAAATAGAATTTAGGGATGATAACCGTAAGGTAATCCTCCTTAATTAACTTCTGTTAAAAAAAGTCTCCTTACAGCAATAAACTCCTTTTCATAGGGGGGAGTACATCTGATTGTTAGAATAAATTTTTTTTTAAAAATTTGTTTTCAAACTTTTCGGAACTAAAATTCCGAAATGGAATTTCCGGAACTAAAATTTTCCAGAATGGATATTTTCGTACAGAATACTTCTTAAATGGAAATGTTCGTATTAAAAACTTCCGGAATGGAAAATTTCGTACTAGTATTTTCATAACGGGATTTTCGTACCGAATCTTTCATAATAAGTTTTTCGTTTTCAAATTTTGTAATGAAATTTTCATACTGAGTTTTCCGTACTGAGTCTGTTTTTCGTAGTGAGTTTTCCGAATTTTGTCTTTTCGTAATAAAGTTTTTTTTTCAAAGTTTTCGTAAGAATGTTACCAATTACGAATAATCTTCCTAAGCCAATCTGAAAGGTATGATTTCCTTACATAAGTTTTCATAGTCATACTTTTCTTTCTGTCATTTTATTATTGTTTTCGGATTATGATTTTCTTAATTATTTATTTTAATAAAAACCTCAAAAGATCGAATTCAAGTTTTCTTGAGAATTGGTTTTCTACCGTCAGATCTGATCTCAACTTGTCTCAACCGTTCGATCAACCGTGGAAGTTGAACCGTCATCTCATTGACTATATAAAGGGGACCCAAATAGTTGTCCCACATCGGTTTTCAAGCTCTCGCATCCCGAAGCTCTGTCTCTCTGTTTTAAGACCGTTCCAAACCTCAGCTTTTTCCGTTCTGAACTTCTTAGAGGTCTTCAGATCCGAATGTCTGTGGAAGTAGCTTCTCAAGACATGTCTTCCTCCAAGCCGATTTCGAAGTGGTTAGTATACAGAGAGAGGCTGGTTCATCCAGATTTCTTCAACAATTATGACTCTCTTATTTCCAAAAATATTAAGCTTAATGGTTGGGAAGATGTTGCGGTGTCAAAAACTGGGAACCAAGATGAAGTGTATTCAGATTTAATTTTTGAATTCTATGAAACAATTTCCTTATTTAAGGAAGATAATAGGGAGAAATTTTCTTTTAAGTCTTATGGAAAGACTTATAAGTTTTCTTATACCAAGGCAGCAAGCTTGATAGGGCTGACCTATGAAGGAGAAGCTGAATTCATATCTCATGTGTTGCCGGATTCGAAATGTATCTTCGACAAGGAAAAAGCTTTAGAAACACTCGGACTGGCTGATGACTAGGCTCCAAAGATTTCTAGTTTATCTACAAATTTCCGGATTCTAGAGTTATGGGTACAAGGTCTTATCGTACTGAGGAAGGGTGACAAAGATAGTCTAAAGAAGAGTGAGATCTATATCCTAGATTTTCTGATAAATCTGAGGAAGTTTAACCTGATAAAGCACATTCTCATTACTCTTGAGAATGTTAAAAAAGAAAATCTGAGAGCTCAGATTATAATGTATCCAGCAATCCTCTCAAAGTTGATTGTTCGGTGCCTTGATTCTTTCAAGGAAGTGTGAAAATCTAAGCCTAGAGTTTGCAAGATTATGTTGGTGAGTGATGGTACACTTAAAAGAATGGATATAGCTTTTGACAAGAATTCTGGTCAGTTTATTGATTTACCTGCTCAAGGAGAAACAGTTCCAAAAGTTGCTGATCCGGAATCCTCTAAACCCATAAGGAAGAGAAAGTTGAAAGAAGTGGAAGTAGAAGCAGAGAATCCCAAGTCTAAGGAAGTTCATTATGCACCTCCAAAACCAAAGAAGAATAAAGCTTACCCAGATGAGGTTGTTGCTAAATGGAGGGAAATGAAAGAGAACAGAGTGCAAGGGGAGCCTCAGTTTGGATTGGATCCTGCGGAGGCCTAGGCCTTGAAGGAAAGAACTGCAGATGAGCTAGAAAAGAAAGCGAAAGAAAAGAAGCTCAAGAAGAAGATGTCTGAGGCTGAGGTAGCCCAGGCTTTGTTAAAGTTTAATGAGATGGTTTTAGAAAATATCCCTGTTCCGAGATCTTTTTCTTTGGAATCTCTACCTGAGACTCCAGGAAGAGAATTTGTTGCTCCGGAAGAAGCAGTAGCTAAGCCTGTTGAGGAAGTAGAGAAGATTGAACAAGTGGGAGAGGAATAAGTTGTTGCTGAAGGAAGTGGTGAAACCAGAGATGTATTGAAACAAGTAGATGATTATAAGGGGGCTCCTTCAGATCATTTGTCGCTCAGAACCTCAGAAGCTGAGTCTTATAAGCTAGTCACTTCGGCAATGGAAGAAGAAAAAGGAGAAGAAGAAGTAGCTTATCATGAAAAGTAAGAACAACTTCTTCAAGATATTGCTCAAATGGAGAATGTAGGGGTTGGTGCTCAAGAAGTTGCTGATGAGGAAGACAATGTTGTCCAAGTTTCTGATAGAGAGAAGAGAACTCTGGAATAGGACTCTATTCTGAAAAGATACAAGGGAAAGAAAATTCTTGCTGATACTCCGAGCTCAGTAGTGGTGAAGAGAAAGGAAGTTGGTAGTTCTTCAAAGAGAAAGCTTGACCAAGTTGAAGAAGAAACTTCTCCAAGCAGAGTCTCGGATTCGGAGTCATCCTCGTTGGGGAATGACTTTGTTGTTCAATCTTTAAAGAAGCTGGTAGGTTCTATTCCGACCTTCTCAAGCATTGACTCAAGATGCCAGATGCTCCAACATGCTTTGAATCAGAAAACAGACTCCATATCTATGGTTATGGAAAAGTGTGTTGAAATAGAGGCTCAGTTCAAAACCTTTTTTGTTGGTTATGAAGCCCATAGAAGATCTTGCAAGAGGATGACAAACTGGTCGAGGAAGACTGTAGAAGAGATGAGGCTATTTGATGAATTTCAAGACAATGTTAAAGATGCTTTTGATACTGAGGATAGGAAAATAAATGAGCTGACTTCTTCCTTCGAAGAGAAGCTGACAGATGAAAAGAACTTCCAGATTCAAGAAGTCAGAGATCTGAATGGGAAGCTAAATTCTGTTTCTCAAAACTGGAAATTCCAAAGGGATCATCGGATTGAGTTTGAAGAGAAATTGAAGGCTCAGGAAGAAAATATCAAAGCTCAGGAAGAAAAGCTTAAATCCCAGGAAGAAAAGATTGAATCTCAAAGTGAAAGAATAGTGCTTTTAGAGAAGCAAGATGAAGAAGACCATAAAGACTTAAAGAAAATAAAGACTATTCTTAAGGGTCTCATGGAGAAGGAAAAAGATCCAAAATAGACAGATCCAATCTTTTGTTGAATTTTTTTGTTGCCGAGATTTCAAACTTAATGAAAATTGTGCTTATCATTTCTTTTGTTGTTATTACTAATTTTTCAGGTACTTTGTTATTTTTTCCATTCCCTCGAATTCTTTTTGAAAATCAAAAAGGGGGAGAAGGAAAAGATCCTTAAGGAAAAAGAACTCTAATAAGAGTTTATCTAAGGGTGAGAAAGAAAACAAAATCTAATAAGAGTTTATCTAAGGGGGAGTTTTTCATTAAATAAGACTTTCTTATTCGTAATGAATTGTCATTCTGGAAATCTAGAATATGATCCTTAGAGTTTCAAAGCCTAAGGGGGAGTTAGTCGTATTCATCAATATCCTTAAAAGCAAAGGGAGATAAGCCTTAATGTTTTTTTCTTCTTAGAATTTAATTTTCGTAAGGATGTTTGTGCTTTCCAAAAAGGAGGAGATTGTTGAGACAATAAGGTTTTCCTTATGACTTTTCTATTCCTTATTGTTTTGAAAATCACAAACACCTTATCTTTAAGGAAAATTGCTTTTATAAGGAAAATTTCTTTTATAAGGAAAATTACTTTTATAAGGAAAATTGCCTTTATAAGGAAATTTGCTTTTATAAGGAAAATCGCTTTTGTAAGAAAAATTATCCTTATCATATTTTCATCCATATTTTTCTTAAGTATAAGATTTGGATTCATTTCTATTTTCTCGGAATTGCTTGAAACTTTGATATGAAGAATTCTCATTCCGAATTATCATTACGAATTCTGATGAACAATTCTAATTCCAAATTCTCATTATGAATTCTGATGAAGAATTCTCATTACGAATTCTGATGAAGAATTCTCATTACGAATTCTGATGAAGAATTCTCATTCCGAATTCTCATTACGAATTCTGATGAAGAATTCTCATTACGAATTCTGATGAATAATTCTCATTACGAATTCTGATGACAAATTCTCATTACGAATCCTGATGATGAATTCTCATTACGAATTCTGATGACGAATTCTCATTCCGAATTCTCATTCCGAATTCACCTATTAAACAAAATCTGATCATCTTTGTTTTATACACTCTGAATTTATTTAGACTCCGAAAATTATTTTTGGTTAGACTCCGAACATTCATTTTGTTTATGCCTTTATATTTTTTCTACTCTTTATTATTTTCCTTACACTCCGAACCTTCACTCCAAAGTTTTCATTCTGAACTTTTGAGTTAGATTTTAAATGGTGTCGTACATTCTGTTACACTTGTTTTGTTATAAAACGATGTCATCTATTCTGTTATAAACTAACCATTGGCTAAGTTACACGTGTACAGGTCCCTCCGAATTTCATGGAAAATATGACCGTTGGAAGAGGGAGTTGACCGTTGGAAATTTGCCTATAAATAGGAGCTCATTTGAAAGAGCTCACAACAACTTGGTTTTTGTGCATACATGCTGTTGAAGTGATTTCTAGAGAGAGAGGCTCTTATTAACTCTCAAAGCTTCGTGCGACTCCGAATGTTGGTGATTATATTCGAGGACTTCTGGGGATAGGAAGACAGAGGTGCCGACTACCTTGAAGTTGAGGGCTTCCTTGCTGAGGAAGATAGAGGTTGCCAACTACCTTGAAGTTGAGGGCTTGCGGGGATAGCAAGACAGAGACTCCGATCTTCGTATCGAGGTCTTACCCTGGTGTGGGTAAGACAGACTTTCTTGAAAGTATAAATCAAGGGACCTTTATCCAAGGTTGTTGGATACCCTTCTCTTTGGGTTAAAAGACTTATATCTTGTTACTTGTAGTTCTACTACTTGTTTATTTTCCGCTGCATATTTTATTGTAAGGAAAGTATAACTTTATTATACTTCCTTACTTGTACTCTGTTTCATTTAGATTCTATACGCTTTAAGGTAGAATCTAATATTGTAATCTTTTGTTAAGTTTCAATTTCCGGAACCATATTTCCGGAACCTACTTTCGGAATATCTTTTCAGTTTTAAGAAAGTTCATAGGATTTTATGTTTATCACTTCATTCCTTATTCCAAGTTTTATTTGGTGTTAAAGGTGTTGTGAATTTTCTTAGTTTAACTTTTTTAAACTTAGTCCTTTCCTTTGCTTAAGGAAAACATAGTTATTCGTAACTAACTTTAAAGGTTCCAAATGAATTTTTAAAGTTTACAATTCACCCCCCCTCTTGTAAATTGAGCATCTACATCATTATTAAGATCCTACAATACCAAAGACCATCCTCAAAACGTCTGGCTCTCAACATCTCATCACCCACCAGCACGGGTGCAAAACGCTGAAGCTCCGTAAAACGACCAGAATAGTCCATTACCGACATAGCACCCTGCTACAGATTCATGAAATCTCGAGCTCTATCTTCCCTCAGCGTCTCAGGAAAGAAGAAGTCATAGAAGAATGCATGAAAATATTCCCACGCCATGTCCCTGTGATGCTCTGACTGGGTGGTCACATCCCACCACCTCTTGGAGGAATCACGTAGCATGTAATTCATGAGCTTGACCCTCTGCCCTGGAGGCGTATCAAGATGCTCGAAAATAGTCTGCACCAACCCCAACCAAGACTCCATAGCCTGTGGTCTTCCATCCCCTAAAAATGTTGGTGGATGATGCTACTGGAAGATATGAGTTAGCTCGGCCATAGATGTGGCAGCCTGCGGTGCTCCCTAAAAGGTCTGCATGAACCGCATAAAGCCCTCATGGAACTGCTCCTCCATGCCTATGTCCGTTATAGCATCCAGTGCTGCATCTGGCTCTGCTGGGGGATCAACTGGTAGCCCATGACCCACCATTTCTGGAGTATAATCGTCACCGCTCTCCTGATGAACAACTCGCGGTCTTCTAGGCGACATGACACTACAAGGTCAAAAGCACGCCTCAAATTCAAGATTATTAAGACTGAAAAGTGAAGGAACCACGAAGGAAACAAGAGGAAGGAGTCATTTCAAAATTTAAAAACAAGACTACACGGCATGTACAATGACTACACGGCATGTACTTGACTTCCCTTCCCCTACCCGGGTCCTTCTACACGGCTAAGCCACACGACTTCCGTTCAACAAAACCTACACGGCGTGTAAATAATCTACACAGCATGCATGGTGTTATTTTTCAACTGCCCGTGTCATCTATGACATGGCCTACTACTCGGATTAACACCACACGATGTGTTACACCTGTACACGGCATGTACAGCACCCCGTTTCCCAGCCACACGGTCAGTTCTACACGGTCTGTCCTCGGACAAGACTACACGGCGTGTCCTACAGGTACACGACGTGTACTAGACGAGCTCCGCCGACCCGTGTTGTTAGTTACATGACTGGATACATGGATCAAACTACACGGTGTGTTCTATATACACATGGTGTGTACTTGAAAGGATTACACTGACCCGTGTTGTTAGTTACATGGCCAGGTCCCCAGGTTAGACTACACGGCGTGTCCACCATTGACACGGCGTGCTCTGTACAGGAGTTCACCAACCCATGTTGTTAGTTACATGCCCAGACTCCGGGTCAACACTACACGACGTGTAATCAAGCTACATGACATATTTTACCCAAGCCTTTCCCTACCCTGTGTCGCCGCCCACACGGTTTGTGACACGGGAAGAGACTACACAGCGTGTACTCAGAGTACACGGCGTGTACTCAAAAAGTTTATTTTTCATCCCAAATAAAAGAACATACATGACGTGTGTAAAAATAATAAACGGCGTGTATACTGGGTTTCTGGATAGTATGCCTCAGAAACTTCTCTGGAGCCCAGAAAATACTGAAACACAACACCTAAGTGTCAAATTCCGACCCGTGGGGGCCCATACTCCCCACGAATCAATGTTTGATATCTCATATGTGTTATAACCAATAAACAGTCAATGATCCACCAAATTCCAGTCAATGGGGCCCCATACTCTCCAAAAACCAAAGTTTGGCATCCATTCTATAAACAAGATCACATAAAATTACCCTATCAAATAGCAGGTATTTTATCAGAGCAGCTATCACAACATCATGATTTTCTAGTACAACAACTATCACAACAACATGCATTTTCTAATGCACCTACATGGCATGGAAAATATGCATGACATGTGATATCTAGCATGTTCCTATATGATGCATGAGATGACATACCCTCATCTCATTGGGTTACAACTAACTAGAACCCACAAATAAAATATAAACTACACAATCTCAAAGTGTGCCACCCAACAGTGAAATCAAATCAACTGTAAAATTTGAAAAATCAAAAGAATTGCAAAATATGAGGTAGACTGGATTTTCCCTGTACACGGGTTAGCTACGCCCGGGAACAACTTATTACCAACTACCGTTCGTCCTATCCCTGACTACGACTTCAACTAGTAAGTCAAAGAAAAGAACCCCTTTGATACCACTTTGTAACGTCCCGGAACTGGGTGCCACGTAACGAGTGCCCCGAACTCGGTTCGCCACGTGACCTCAAGCGCATTTCCCCAAATGCCAGAGACTGCCGACTAGCAGCGAGGGCCCAGGTCTGATAGTGGGGAAACTATGCCCTCATTTGTCAAAGTGTAGCGCAGCGGAATTGAAATAAAACATACAAGAAACAGCGGAAGCAGTAAGCCATACACAACTGAAATAATCAACAGTATATATATAGTGATGCTACATGTCTCAAGTACTAAGAAAAAATCCAGAACATGTTATACATCGATACAGTACAAACAAATATAGAGTACAGTAAAACAAGAAAAACAGCTGGCAGTGGCATCGCGAGCCTAGGCTCGGTCCCATGCCCTCTTACTCCTCAGCAACAGTCAAGTACGTGTATAGGGACTCTTGCCCCTATCTACACCTGCAGAAACGTAATCTGTTTGGGCCTAAAAGCATGACCCAAACAGGGTGTGAAAAATATATCTCAGTAGGCACCCATCAAAGGCCCGTGCCCAATTGCGTGCTAACATGCAACAATAGTGTGCAGTGGTAAAATGCAATAAAGTAAGCAGTACTACGAAGTAACTAACTTAACAGTAAATTTCCATTTAATTATTCATTTAATCCATTTTATATAAGAAATCACCACACTACATTTCTAATTAAACAACTAGTGTCCTCAGACACGTAAACTTCTACTCCCAGGTAACGAGTATCCAACACAAGAATCTTCCCTTAGGCATAACAGAGTTTTCCCTCAGGCATAGGTAGTGTCGCCCATAGGCACAGAATCACCTGCCCACAGGCACAGAAGAAGTTTCCCTCAGGATGAAATAACTATGACACACATGATAAATAGTGCAGTGCCCACAGGCTAATCACAACAATGCCCTCAGGCTAAATAGGTAACCGGGCCATGCCCAACATGTCAAAATACAGTAAACAAGCAATTCCTATCAAATAAATTCTACGATTACTACTTTAAAGGTATACCCTCGGGTATCCTGTCCAAACGACTAAACAGTGAAACACACCCCCGAGGTGGTTCTAGATCCAAGAAACGATCCCAACCGGTATTTTATTATCACAATTTAATCACCTATGCAATTATAGGCATTAAATATAGCAATGTCCTCAGCCATACAACACCTCGACATGGGTTCGTGGCACAAAAACGCACAAAAACGCACAAAAACGCACGACAGTTGGAAATTTACACCAATCCACCTACCTTATACACCAACGAATGTTATACTCGAACGCCGACTCCAGAAACGCCTGAGAACAGCGTAGATCTAACGGAGAACAAAACCCATTCAAATGTAAATAACTTTCCCTCGGGAAAGAATTGGTAAGAACGACTTAAGGAGAAGGAAGGGATTACCCGTGTGGTTCCAACGAGATCATCCGAAGCCGAAACAGATTCCAAATGAACACCTGGTGGATCTTCAAATGTTCGGCCATCCTCCTTGGCTCCAAAATGGATCAAATGCCTCCTCTACCAAATGAGGAGGTTACTACCTGTTTTATGCCGAAAAATCAAAGTACACAGCGTGTACTTCCAAGTACACGACATGTACTCCTTTAATTTAACTGTTCCTCTGGCGGCACCGCCACACTGTTCATCTGTCGACATGAGTACACAACATGTACTCCCGAGTATACGGTGTGTACTGTCACCCAACTAGCGACTACTCCACCGCCTTACTGTTTAGGCTTGCTGAATGACTACATGGCATGTAAAGGACCACTACACGACATGTAGTCGGTTCCTACACCCCTCATCACCAACATGGCTACACTCCCCATGTACCTATCCCACACGGCCAAAAGTACATGGAATGTGGAAAAGTACATGACGTGTAGTTCCAAAATTTAGGATTTTCCCCATTTTCCATATTTTCTCAAAAACACTTAAGGAAAAGGAAAAAGTAGAAGCCCGTTCCCAAAAATAAGAACCAGGTTCTTACAGTTTTTTACCCTAGACACGATTTATCTTTAGAGTGTGTCTGACATTTTGGTTGATCATAGTTACGGGTGGATTATTAAATAAATAAAATAAATTATTTATTCTATTTCATATTTTCTCCATGAACTAATTAGATCTATAAATATTATTTTATGAAAAAAATTAGGTTTATCCACCTAAAACTAAAAATTGAGACAGTTCATTGGACACGAGAATTCATAGAAGACAATGTGAGAACATATTAGGATCAAGGACCATTGCACCATTGGAATTCAAGGATCTCACTAATGATAATGAAACATATTCTTTATTCATTATAGATCGGTCCATATATAGGTAAAAAAATTTCATTATATAGATTTATCCCTATTTTATTGTTCATATGATGAAAATAAACTATTTAAACAATAGATTGATTCATGGATTGATCATATTATGGATACAGGTTTATTTTGTGGTGAATTTGGGAGAAATAGTTTACATGTTTTAGATCTCCATTCATCATTCTAATAGAAAATGACCGAGTCCAACCTGAACATAGATGTATTATTCCTCCTTTGTGTTTCTTGGTTCTCTCCCATAATTTTTTGTGCACTCATCATCACTGTTTTTTTGACGGGTTTTCAATAAATAACTAAGAAATCAATCGTTATGAACCCTTTCAGGGTGGAAAAAATTGACACCATAGATCTGAGTTAAGTTTGATGACATGATCAAGCAAAAACAGAGGAGGATGAATCTGAGATAGATTTTAAGATACCAGTTCTTTATATCTTCAGTGTGTGATGGTAGTGCGACTCGATATGATAATTCTAAGGGGATTGAGGAATGATCATCAGTGAGTAGGTGATGATGGGGCTTGATCATACTAGATACACAATCTATAGGTGAGAACTATGGTGGAATTAGAGGATATGGTTATGTGGGAATATGTGGATGAAGAACCCATGGGTTCTATGAAATCATGGGTTATAAGTCTTTTAATTCATATATACACACCATGTGAGACCCCCAGTGAGGCTCTCTGGTTCCCTCAAAAAGAAAAATATCTCATGGTGTGTGAAATCCGTGAAACAGATTGTGACCCTTGTATATAGGCTCAACATGTACCCAGGGAATGAACGCAGACATAGCTAAGAGTACACAAGATTTGGAATGTCGTGTACTTATACAAGGATATGGATAGTCATAAACAAATAAAACTAATCATACATATACACAATAAGGAGTACACATTCTCAAACACACCATGTACTCAAACACATACATGGGCACAAGCAGTGATTCACTGGTAGAACCAAATGTTGAAGGGACACACTGTGTACTTCTAGTTCATTCCATTTACTTCTTAAAATATTTCATGGATCGATTTACCTCTTAAGCTTAGATGAGTTTCATTTGGGTATGTTCACTTTATCCATTATCTAAATTTTTATTAAGGAGTTGTGTCTAACACATATGATGGTGGTCCCCTCAAAGGAACTTCAATTTAGATATGGTTGTTCGAATCCTTCCATGAGGCCTAGAGTGAGATCCTCAATCATCATCATTTCCCTAGGTTGGTTTCTTTGTATCGTTGTGACCACCACTATATGGGGGTCAATACCCTACTTTGTGGGTTAATACAGATTTGGTTGTTGGTATACCCCATGTCCTTGGGTGTGATCCCCATCTATGTATCGATCTCTTCAAAATTATATCAGGTACTTCTTGTGGTGTGACTCGATGAGCATGAAATATCAAACGGACACCATTGTGTTATTTCAATCATTGAGTGTGTTCTCCCAGATGATTGTTACAGGGAACCTTTGATCAAGATTCCTAGGATGGAAATACGGTTGTGATTTTACTTGAGAGTTTGTGTCTACTATGTGCATATTTAAATGTTCTTATTATATTCCATTGACATATACCATCCATGAGATAATTATTATTCATGATACTATATGATTAGTGATTTTAGGGTGTTATACTGGTTATTGTTAAAATCATTCATGAATTGGATTTCCCTACATGATTCATATCTTATGAAGATGAAAGACCTTTTGAAGGAGTCTTAGAGAGACCATCACCAGACATAGAATATTGACTCAGAAAGATAGAGGTGTGTTATTATGGTTACCACGAAAAAAACCAGCTTATATTGTTTTAGGTTTGAATTCTTTTCAGTTTGTTTTGGGTAGGATTGTGTTTGGAATTTCTTTCTTATAGTACTATGTTTTCATACTCTGATGGGGTTATTGTAGAGGTATGCATGCATGGTTATCATTTTTTTTTTGCATTTCATCATTTTATGGGATTAGAGATGTTTGTTTGTGTGTACATGTTCATTAAGATAAGTCTTCCCAAGTGTGTGATATACATACTCAGTGCTGGTTTCGATACTCTATCTGATTGGAGGTGTTCATGAGGTAGTCATAGCATGGGCCCCATTGGGATGAATCATGACATTTTATATCACCCCATAATATGCTTTAATTTTTCCTCAGGTTATTAAAAAAGGTTATAATGACCCATACTTTACATACATTGTTATTACTTCAGAGTTGAAGCATACTTATTACAACATATAACAAAACCATGAAAGTACCATATAGGTATAGTGTCTTTAGAAACTGGGAAACATAAACAACTGGTTCATAAAATCAACTACATTGTCTCCCGTTTATTTCATCATATATAGAGTCCCTTTTTGGCATATCCTACTTAATATCCTTATTCCTGACCTGGGAAAAATAAAACATACAAAAAGAGTGAGATCAAATTCTTAGTAAGGGTAAATAAAAGAAATATTAGTCATATCATATTCATAAGAACATAACATTTTGAAAATCTTAACCTGCAAAACAGGTCATAATATCATGTCATGGGATAAATCATAGTAATGAAAAGTAATCCCAAATAATCATAACGTAAAAAATGAAACTTTGTGGCATACACACATAATAATATAAAATAATTTCATATTAGTCAAGGCTCATTTCCAAGACCATCATAGAGGAAAAAGTCCATTACTAAACCGAGTTCACTCCGCGTTCCAATCCTGTATCATTGAACTGGTTTAACTTGCCGTTCCAGCCATGTCTATCTCATGAGATATAAATCTTTACCCAATGCATTGGAGGGAGATATAGGTCCCACCCATCTCATAATGAAACTATTCTTATGTGTTCTACAAAATCATAAATCATACATCATAGCATAACCCATGTAATAAAAATGGGATTCTTAAACATCATGCCATCATAACATAACCCATATAAGAAAAAAGGACATCATAAAATTAATTCCATCATAAAACAATCAAATCAATTTAAAAATAGGGATAGAAACAGAACCCTAATTTATCTTAGATGGAAAATAATTTTGATAAAACACTTGAGCTCTATTCTTGAGGAAAATATCCTTTCCACTTCAAAAACATTTTTCCTTTCTTAACGTGTCATACAATTTTAAACTAAAATAAGTAGATTAAAAACAAAATTGAAAACTTTTATGGAAATATTCTTGGAAATAATGTTCTAAAAATCTATTCATGCCATATAATTTAAAAAAACATTCTTCTCGTACTTTGGCCAGAAAAGTCAAAAAGTACCTCGTACGAAAAACGACAAAAGATTCCTTTCATATCTTTTACTAAAAACTCACTGAAGGGTAAAATTGGATTTAAAAAATTGTAGGAGGATATAAATAATATTACATATTGAGGAAACATGGATGTGGATGATGAAATACACCCCAGTAAATACCAAAGTATAAACAATCTCGGATAAAAATAAGATTGTGAGATTTTCCCTTACGTTAGGTCCGATATGCTTTGTACGTGTCCGAACCTCATGTATAATGATTTAAATAATGTTATTTACTTATTCCAGAATCATAATCATTATTATGATATAATATATGGCCATATTCTTAGCTTCTTATTAGTAATATTTCATTGCTACTTGTTATTCAGGTGTTTATTGCTTTATGTTCTTATGTGTGTTTTGTCGAATAAATTCTTATTCTTATTTTTAGGTTATAGATACCTCATTTCCAGAATGGTATTAGTGTAATATATATCATATTTATTCATTCAATTTATTTATATAATCATTATTAAATGAAGATCATGTAGAACGAGTCACATCACATCGTGGAGACGGTAGGCCGTATGTATGCACGAGTGATGATATCGTTCCCATGATTGTGGAATTGTATTTAAGTGTATGTATACTATTTAAGAATCAATATCACTTTAAAATAAAAATATATAGTTATTCATTACACCCTTATACCCATCCAAGTAAGGTGGTGGTGGAAAACAGATTACACCACGGCGTGGAGACGGTATTCCGTAAGTACGCACGCGCGGTGATTTCATTTTCCATAGGATGGATAGAAGGTGAAATAGGGTTGTTTCATATTTATAATAATATATCATTATATGAGTGATACTTATGTTATTACTTCATAATTAAACAACTAAAGAAGAAGAAGTAGAAGAAGAAATAAATTCGAAAGAATTGGTAACGGATATTACCTCTTCTTCGACACGCCTCTTTGAAACCTCCTCTTAGGGCACTAAGATTGGTCTTTTAAGTAGAAAAAGACATATAGGATGTTTCTATAGAAGTGAAGAAGATAAATTGCCAGGATTTGGCCGAGATTGAAAGCTCAAAGTGGTGTGAGGAGGAGAGGGAGGAGGTTCCCTTTTATAAGGGAGGAGAGGGGCACTTTTGGAAAGTGTGAAAATATTATTTTATTATACACTTATCTTCAGTTTCAAAAGGTCCAAAAATCATTAAAGATGAATATAAGATGACTCATGGTCAAAATAAAATCATCCAATCAAAATTGGACATGTTTTGGAAAATATTTTAATCATTATAATCTTATTTATTTAAATCATTTATTAATGAGGTAAATACTTCATCATTATTGTGTCATAAATAATTTAATTTATTTGGTGTCTAAAAATTATAAAAAAATATCAACATTTATTAAATAGTTTTATATTTCCAATGAATATTTATAGTCGAAAATATAATTTATATAACCCCTTATAAAAATTAATTACTAAAAGATTTTTGTTAATGTCAATTTTGTCTTTACAATAAATTAATTAATCCAAATTGTCATTATCACTACCAAGTGGCTCAATGGGGTACCAAAATCGACCCAAGGATGCCCATGGTCTGCCACTACTCATCCAAAAAGTTTAGTACAAGTGTAAAGGTAATTTTAAATTATTATAATATTCTTTTAACATTGAATTACCCTATTTACCTTTAACCACAGTAAATAAATATTACCGTAGTTACTATTCATAATATCAAAAAATAAATAAAAGTAACCTATTAACATAATTTGGACCCACTGATTACAAATATGGAATCCATTTTTAAAAATTCAAAACAAAGAATTTTCAGTAATTAATTTAAAATTAATCGCATTGTTAAGCAAACGGGTTTTAAAAGTTAATTCATTGCCAAAGATTGAAATGTTTTTACCTATGAATTCAATGTAAAATTAATGATAATGACATACATTATATTAAATGGTAAAAATATATTCTATTTATACTTTAAAACCATTCAATATTATAATTTAACCATATAAATTATTGTAATGAAAAAAGTTGTTTTTAATTAAAATATAGCGTGTTTTTACTATTCATCAAAATATGAATGTTACCAGAATAATATGAAAAATTTATCCAAAGTAAATTTTTATATCTTGATTCCAAAGAAGAATTTTATTTTCTAAAATTGAACTTATAAACATGTCAAAAACTATATTTAAAATGGGTGCACCATCAAAAGGCGGTAAAACTTCATTTTTTGAAAAATACTTATTTTATTTGGAAAACTGATTTTGTTTTCATACCTCATTATAGAAAATGTGTAAGATGAATTATAATGCTATAAAATTCAAAATTCAGTTAATACTATTCATAACGGCTAGTTTATAATATTATAATAATATATCATTGTTTAGTGAAACTCAGTATTGCGTACTACACATGCTATCGAGGAAGGTCGCGATTGCGTGTAACCCAAGTCAATCTAGTGTTGTGTGAAGTGAAAGATTTCTTTACGTATAACATAATAAATAAAAAAATATATACTTTTCATAAAATATCAGGGTGTTACATTCTAACCCCCTTAAAATGAATTTCACCCTCAAAATTCATCACTTTGTAACAAACAGATGAGGATACCTCTCTCTCATCATATCCTCAAGTTCCCATGTAACTTATTCTAATTGGTGGTTCCTCCATAAAACTTTCACCATGCGAGTGGTCTTGTTCCGTAGGGCTTTTTCGCTACAATCCAGAATCTCTATCTGTTGTTCTTCATAAGAAAGATCTTGCTTCAGCAGTATAACTTCTGAGCTAAGTACATGTGAAGGATCAGGTATGTACCTTCTCAGGAGAGATACATGGAACACATCATGATCTTGAGAGAGATTTGGTGGAAGTGCCAATGGGTAAGCTACCTTCCCAACACGATCCAATATTTCAAAAGGACCGATATACCTAGGGCTCAACTTTCCCTTCTTCTCAAATCTCATTACTCTCTTCCAGGGAGATATTCGTAAGAACACTTTATCAACCACTTCAAACTCTAGGTCTTTCCTTCGGTCGTCGGCATAACTTTTTTGTCAACTATGAGCTGCTCTTATGTGTTATTGAATAGATCAGACCTTTTCTGCCATCTCGTCAACAAGATCAGGTCCTAATAGCTTTATTTCCCCAACTTCATTTCAGCAAGTTGGAGTCCTGCATTTCTTTCCATAGAGAGCTTCATAAGGAGCCATCTGAAGACTGGAGTGAAAGATATTATTATAGGAAAATTACACCAAAGGTAGGTGTTGATCCCAACCACCTTTGAAATCCATAGAGCAAGCTCTTAACATGTCTTCTAGAGTTTGAATTGTCCTCTCAGACTGACCATCTATTTGAGGATGATAAGCAGTGCTGAAACTCAACTCTGTATCTAGAGTATGTTGTAGACTTCGCCAGAACTTCAAGGTAAACCTCGGATCCCTATCAGATATAATGAAAAGTGGTACTCCATGCAATCTTACCACTTCATTTACATATATCCTGGCAAGCTGATCCAGATAGAAATCTTCCCTAATAGCAATGAAGTGTGTCGACTTTGTAAGACGATCAACTATAACCCAGATAGCATTATTGATTTTGGATGTTTTAGGAAGTCCAGTGACAAAGTAAATAGTGATGTTTTCCCATTTCCATTCTGGTATGGGTAATGGTTGTAACATCCCTTTAGACTTTTTTCTCTTAGCTTTAACTTGCTGACAAACCAAGCATCGATAGACATATTCAGCAACATCTCTTTTCATGCCATCCCACCAGAAGTACTCTTTCAAGTCCGTATACATCTTCATGCTTCCAGGATGAATAGAGAAAAAAGAACTATGAGCTTCATCCAGCAACTCCTTCTTTAATTTGGGGATTAGAGGAACACAAACATGATTCCTGAACCTTATTATCCCATCACAATCAAGGTTGAATTCAGGAACATTTCTCACCTTCTTTTGTAACTCTATATCTTCTTTTTGTGCCTCTTTAATCTTCACATGTATAGATGGTTGAACATTCATTTGAGAAAGATAAGATTTTCCCCCTTCCATTGTAATTCCAAGATCCATCCTTTGTAAATCCATAAATATTGGATCTTTTGTGATCCTCATCATGGATAAGCTAGCATGGTCTTGTCGACTTAATGCATCTGCCACCTTGTTTGCTTTCCCTGGGTGATAATGAATTGAGCAGTCGTAATCCTTAATCAACTCCAACAATCTTCTTTGGTGCATATTCAGCTCCTTTTGTGTGAAAATATACTTTAAAATTTTGCGATCAGTATAAATATCACACCTTTCACCATAAAGATAATGCCTCCAAATCTTTAATGCAAAGATTACCGCAGCTAACTCCAAATCATGAGTTAGGTAATTTTTCTCATGGATTTTCAACTATCGTGAGGCATAAGGTATCACCATATCATTTTGCATGATAACACACCCCAATTACTTCTTGGATGCATCACTATAGATCACAAACCTTTCTCCACTATAAGGTAGTGTGAGCACAGATGCACTGGATAACCTTCTTTTCAACTCCTTGAAATTCTCTTCACACTCCTCCATCCACATGAACTTAACTCCTTTTCAAGTCAACATGGTGAGTGTATTAGGTAATCATGAAAAATATTTCACAAAACATTGATAATATCCAGACATACTAAGAAAACTTCGGATCTCAGTTACTATTGTTGGTCTTGACCATCTTTTGATAACCTCTTTCTTTGCTGGATCCACAAATATCCCCTCTTTTGAGATTATGTGACCCAAAAATGAAACTTTTTGAATCCGAGATTCACACTTGGTAAATTTGGCATAAAGCTTCTCCTTTCTTAGGGTCTTTAATACAATTCTCAAGTGATCTTAATGTTATTCCTTGCTCTTTGAATAGACAAGAATATTGTCTATAAAGACTACCACAAACTGATCAAGATAGTATATAAAGACTCTATTCATTAGATCCATGAAGATAGTAGGGGCATTAGTAAGACCGAATGACATCACTATAAATTCATAGTGTTCATTCCTTGTATGGAACGCTGTCTTTGGTATATCCTCCCTTTTGACCCTTAATTGATGATACCCTGAACGAAGATCAATCTTGGAAAATTATTGAGCTCTGCGTAGTTGATCAAATAAGTCATCAATGTGTGGGAGAAGATATTTTTTCTTGATAGTGATCTTGTTAAGTTCTCGATAATCAATGCAGAGTCTCATTGATCCATCTTTCTTCTTAACAAATAGAATAGGTGCTCCCCAAGGTGACACACTAGGGCGTATGAATCCTTTATCAAGATTCTCTTGGAGTTGCTTCTTCAATTCATGCAACTCAATTGGGGCCATTCGATAAGGTGTCTTTGAAATGGGCATAACACCCAGTATGTGTTCTATTGAAAACTCAACTTCACGATTTGGTGGAATACCTGGAAATTCCTCCAGAAAGACATCATCAAACTCCCATACAATGGGTGTATTATTAATCATGAGTTTCTCTCCAACCATTTGAGATAAATAACCTTCATTTATTGGAATCAAGACCCATAAGATGGAAGAAATTTCCTCTGGAATTTATATTCATCATTGCATTGATAGACGATCATAGATTGATTTGGAATATTAAATGTGATTTCCCTTTGGCAATTGATATGAGCTCCGTATAAATAAAGCCAATCCATGCCAAGAATCACATCAAATTCCACTATAGGAAGGATCACAAGATTTGTAGGAAGTACTTTTCCACAAACTTCAATCAGAGAAGAATTATAAACTTTTGATGCGGCCGTTGTGCCATTAGAAGTTTTCACAGCTAACTCAACATCTAATTGTTGAGGTAATACGGAAATACCCTTAGAAAATTCTTCAGAAATAAAAGAGTGGGTGGACCCAGAATCAAATAAAACATTTTCTACTTTAGAGTGG
This sequence comes from Viscum album, assembly GCA_963277665.1. NCBI lineage: Eukaryota > Viridiplantae > Streptophyta > Magnoliopsida > Santalales > Viscaceae > Viscum > Viscum album. The sequence continues at coordinate 477,969,886 of OY728133.1, read as the reverse complement.
ATGGTAAGTGTACCTTTCACCACTTCGTTATCATACTCCACATCACCGATAGTAATTGCATGTGACTTTCCTTTATCTTTGTCCTTAAGAGTTTGTTGATGTCGATCATCATCAACAACCCCTGGATTTGGGCATTGATTGGCATAATTCCCCATCTCCTTGCACTTGAAACATTGAAGTGTAGTAGGTGCATTCTGTGTATCCCTTTCTTTGTTCACATCATTAGACATCTTCTTCCCATTATTTCAACATTAAACTACCCAATGACCTTCTTTTCTACACTTAAAACATTTTCTTGTCCCTTTAAGACAATTCCCTCCATGTTTCTTTCCACAATTTGAGCATAAAGGAAAACTCAACTTCTTTTCAGTGTGGTATTTAGATTTTCCTTTGAATCCCATTTTTCTCTTCTTATCAAACCCATATGACTGATCGGTTACTCCAATCTCCATCTCAACCTTGAGAGCACATCGAACAATTTCCTCGTAGCTATTGAAGTCCCTTATGGATAAGACCCTTTGAAGACTTGGTTTTAAGCCACTAAAGAATCGATCGATTTTACTCTCAGGTTGGATAATAATTCCGGAAGCGTACCTTGCAAGTCTTGTAAAATTTGCTTCGTAGGTACCAACAGATTCATTATCCTTTTTCTTTAGTTCAAGAAACTCCTTATCCATCTTTGTTCGAAGAATACGAGGGAAGTACTTATTAAAAAATAAGTTCTTGAACTCATCCCATTCCATGGACTCAATTTCATCTCTTTGCCTCGTATTCTGGATAAGATTTTACCATTGATCAACATCACCTTCCAAATGATAAACTGTTAAGATGACTTTGTCATGTTCAGAACATTGTAGAACTAAAAATAAATTTTCAGTGGTACTAATCCATTGTTTAGCTAATAATGGATCAGAAGACCCGCTGAATGAAGGTGGGAACTGCCTCATGAAGGATTCAATAGAATGTTGCTCCTTCCATTGCTCGTTTGGAAGTCCTGCATGGTTCATAGCTTGAGAAAGTTGTTTGATCATGGCTAGAAGATTTTGCATTCCAGCTCCCATAACGTTTGGTTGCTCAGGGGGACAATCATTGCATTGCCGGTCACATTCAGCATTAACACATTTCCTTCAGGTTCCAACCATTGACTAAAACCAATAAGCATAGTGTGAGAAACACTAATCATAATAGGAAAACCACTTAATCAAGAATAAAATTTCAAACTTAAGGTCTTATCATAGGTTACTCATGTCCATTTTTAAAACACTAAGATTGTGTTCTATGCTTAGACTTATCCTTAGGGTTCTTACTAAGGCTTTCACATCCCAGTTTCCAAAGGTTGACTATAATTGTCCTCTGATACCAACTATAACGACCCATACTTCACATACATTTTTATTACTTCAGAGTTGAAGAATACTTATTACAACATATAACAAAACCATGAATGGACCCTATATTTATAGTGACTTTAGAAACTGGGAAACATAAACAACTGGTTCATAAAATCAACTACATTGTCTTCTGTTTATTTCATCATATCTAGAGTCCCTTTTTGGAATATCCTACTTAATATCCTTCTTCTCGACCTGGGGAAAATAAAACATACAAAAAGGGTGAGCTCAAATGCTTAGTTTGGGTAAACAAAAGAAATATCAGTCATATCATATTCATAAGAACATAACATTTTGAAAATCTTAACCTGCAAAAGAGGTCCTAATATCTTGTCATGGGATAAATCAAAGTAATGAAAAGTAATCCCAAATAATCATAACTTAAAACATGAAACTTTGTGGAATACACACATAATCAATGAAAATCATTTCATATTAGTCAAGACTCATTGCCAAGACCATCATAGAGGAAAAAGTCCATTACCAAACCGAGTTCACTCCTCATTCCAGTCCAGTATCACTGAATCGGTTTAACTTTCCATTCCATCCATGTCTATCTCATGAGATATAAATCTTTACCCAATGCATTGGAGGAAGATATAGGTCCCACCCATCTCATAATAAAACCATTCTTATGTGTGCCACAAAATCATAAATCATACATCATAGCATAACCCATGTAATAAAAATGGGATTCTTAAACATCATGCCATCATAACATAACCCATATAAAAAAAGGACATCATAAAATTAATTACATCATAAAATAATCAAATAAATGCAAAAATAGGGATATAAACAGAACCCTATTTTATCTTAGATGGAAAATAATTTTGATAAAACACTTGAGCTCCATTCTTGAGGAAAATATCCTTTCTACTTCAAAAACATTTTTCCGTTCCTAATATGTCATAAAATTTTAAACTAAAAGAAGTTGATTAAAAATAAACTTGAAAAATTTTAAAGGAAGATTCTTGGAAATAATGTTCTAAAAATCCATTCATGCGGTATAAGTTAAAAAAACATTTTTCTCGTACTTTGGCTGAAAAAGTCAAAAAGTACCTTGTATGAAAAACGACAAAAGATTCCTTTCATATCTTTTACTAAAAACTCACCGAAGGGTAAAATTGGATTTAAAAAATTGTAGGAGGATAGAAATAATATTAAATATTGAGGAAACATGGATGTAGATGATAAAATACACCCCAGTAAATACCAAAGTATAAATAATCTCGGATAAAAATGAGATTGTGAGATTTTCCCTTACCTTAGGTCCGATATGCTTTGTACGTGCCCGAACCTCCCGTATAATGATTTAAATAATGTCATTGACTTATTCCAGAATCATACTCATTGTTATGATATCATATATGGCCATATTATTAGTTTCTTATTTGTAATATTTCATTGCTACTTGTTATTCATGTGTTTATTGCTTTATGTTCTTATGTGTGTTTTGTCGAATAAATTCTTATTCTTATTTTTAGGTTATAGATAACTCATTTCCATACTGTTATTAGTGTAATATATATCATATCTATTCATTAAATTTATTTTTATAATCATTATGAAATGAAGATCACGTAGAATGAGTCGCATCACATCGTGGAGACGGTAGTCCGTACGTACGCACGAGCGATGATATCGTTCCCATGATTGTGGAATTGTATTGAAGTGTATGTATACTATTTTAGAATAAATATCACTTTATAATAATCATATATTGTTATTCTTTACACAATTATACCCATCCAAGTAAGGTGGTGGTGGAAAACAGATTACACCACGGCGTGGAGACGGTATTCCGTACGTACACACATGCGGTGATTTCATTTTCCGTAGGATGGATAGAAGGTGAAATAGGGTTGTTTCATATTTATAATAAAATATAAGTATATAGGTGATACTGATTTTATTACTTCATAATGAAATAAATAAATAAGTAGAAGTATAAGAAGAAATAAATTTGAAAGAATTGGTAACAGATATTACCTCTTCTTCGACACGCCTCTTTGAAACCTCTTCTTAGGGCACTAAGATTGGTCTCTGAAGTAGACCAGGACCTCTAGGATGTTTCTAGGTAAGTGAATAAGATAAATTGGAAGGGATTGTCTGAGCTTGAAGGCTAAATATAGTGTGAGGAGGAGAGGGAGGAGGTTCCCTTTTATAAGGGAGGAGAGGGGCACTTTTGGAAAGTGTGAAAATATTATTTTATTATAAACTTATATTTGGTTTCAAAAGGTCCAAAAATAATTAAAAATGAAGATAAGATGACTAATGGTCGAAATAAAATCATCCAATCAGAATTGGACATGTTTGGGAAAATATTTTAATCATTATAATATTATTTATTTAAATCATTTATTAATGAGGTAAATACTTCATCATTATTGTGTCATAAATAATTTAATTTATTTGGTGTCTAAAAATTATAAAAAAATCTCTTCATGTAGGAAATCTTGTTATATTTACAATTAATATTTATAGTTGAAAATATAATTTATATAACCCCTTATAAAAATTAATTACTAAAAGATTTTTGTTAATGTCAATTTTGTCTTTACATTAAATTAATTAATCCAAATTGTCATTATCACTACCAAGTGGCTCAACGGGGTCCCAAAATCGACCCAAGGATGCCCATGGGATTCCAATACTCATAAAATAAGGTTAGGACAAGTGTCAAGGTAATTTTGAATTATTATAATATTCTTTTAACCTTGAATTACCCTATTTACCTTTAACCGCAGTAAATAAAAATTACCATAGTTACTATTCATAATATAAAAAAAAGTAACCTATTAAAATAATTTGTACCCACTGATTCCAAATATGGTATCCATTTTTCAAAATTCAAAACATAGAAGTTTCAGTAGTTAATTTAAAATTAATCCCGTTGTTAAGCAAATGATTTTTAAAAGTTAAAACATTGCCAAAGATTGAAATGTTTTTAACTATGAATTCAATGTAAAATTAATGCTAATGACATACATTATATTAAATGGTAAAAATATATTATATTTATACTTTAAAACCATTCAATATTATAATTTAACCAAATAAATTATTTCGATGAAAATAGTTTTTTAAATTAAAATACAGTGTGTTTTTACTATTCATCAAAATATGAAAGTTACCAGAATAATATGAAAAATTTATCCAAAGTAAATTTTTATATCCGAATTCCAAATAATAATTTCATTTTGTCAAATTGAACTTATAAAATTGTCAAAAACTATATTTAAAAAGGGTGCGCCATCAAAAGGCGATAAGAATGTATTTTTTGAAAAATACTTCTTTTATCCGAAAAACTGATTTTGTTTTCATTCCTCATTACAAAAAATGTGTAAGATGAATTATAATGTTAGAAAATTCAAAATTCAGTTAATACTATTCATAACAGCTAGTTTATAATATTATAATAATATATCATTGTTTAGTGAAATTCGGTATTACGTACTACACACGCTATCGAGGAAGGTCGTGATTGCGTGTAACGCAAGCCAAGCTAGTGTTGTGTGCAGTAAAAGATTCCTTTGCATATAACATAATACATAAAAAAATATACTTCTCATAAAATATCTGGGTGTTACAAAGGTACTATATATGAAGAGTATATAATGGCACATTAGGTAATGAAATATGTTTGAGATGGTCAATATTTTACTTCAATAATATATTTATATATCTATTCATTATTTAAAAAAAACATTATAGTACTTGGGTATGTTTATTTGGGAGGTATATTGACTATTCATCCAAAAGATTTAATATCTATGTATGTTAGTATTGGTTCAATATAGTTGGTATTATATAATGTTTTAGTTATTATTGGATATTAGGATTTCAAAACTTTATTAAAAACACCATAGATTAGTTTAAATATAGGGTAACTTATTGAATCTTTGGTAAATTATAGATTGTGTTCTTTTCCAAGAAAATTTATCCCTGTCAAGATTTTGGAAATTGGATATAGCTATGGAAAATATGTACCAAAAAGTAATAAATATGAAAGTTATAGTGACCTATTCATTTTACACATACCATTAAATACTTTTTACTTTAAATATCCATTAATTACAACCCAATGATCATGAGGCCTTTTGTCTTTGCAAGTCTAAGATCATAGTACCTCAAAGGAACTAAAACATAGAATATTTATTTTTTAATTTTCCCTAGTGATATCCTAAATACATTTGATCATTTATAATAGCATACGATTACCTAGATTATACATAAAATAAAGGGGTCATCGAAAAATCAATCAAGTGAATAAATATGATAAGGAGGCATAACATGTGACTCAAAGGTGTAACATGATATCGTAAAAGAGAAGGTACATGAGAAATCAGTAGATGAATAATATAAAGGGAATGGTTTTATATGATCATGGAAACATAGTAATAAGGAAAAATAAAGTTAATAAAATAAAATAAAAGTCAAGGAAAACTGTCAAGACAACATCACATGGTGGACAAAGTCCCATATGGGATTAGGTCTACTCCCTAATCCCATAATTGAAGTCTCATGAGACTAATACATTACCCAATGCATTGGAGGATTATAAAATTATAGTAGAAAAATAATTTTTTTTAGTTACATTTATATGTGTTCCACATAATTATAAAAATCATAATGCATAAACATAGGTACTTCCCATTGAAATAAAAGGGTTTCATAATATTGTCTCAGAACATAATCAAAAGAGATTCTATAAAGACACAATTTGAGAGGCACTCCCAAGGAATGTATTAACCCATAAATGGAAGGGATAATAAGTTAGGTATACATGTCAGATACATATATAAATAATTTAAAATCATTCCATAACTTTAATGAATGATAAAGTTAGTTAGAAAGAGAATGGTTAAAACCCAAAGAAATAGGTGGGTAAGAAAGATCCCATACCTCGAGCTCGATTTTTTACATGCATTCTATATCCTCTAGAATAATAAAATTATTTTAATTATTTACATTCTTAATAACCCTTTTAATTTTTATTATTCCATTTATTTTATTTTTTCCACATCTTATTCAATTAATTAACCAATTAATTTCATGATGTACATTTTAACGATAAAGGACTCATATGTCCATAATACATTTGGAAAGCTGACTAAGGTCAAAGATATAATTATTATGTAATCTAAAAAATAATAAAAATGAAATAATTATCATTTTTATACATAAATTTTACTTTTAAAATGAACCATGAAATATCATTACGAAAATTGAACTATGTTACAATCATAGATACGGTAGGTCAAACATATGTTTGAGTAACATTTCAATTTTTCAAAGATCATGATGGATATAAGTTAAGTGTTTTGTTATTTTAAGAAGGATAATTATATCATAAATATCATATTATTTCCTTAAATACAATTACATTTTCCATCCATGAGATACATTAATAAAAACGAATCACATTACTTTGAGAGGGAGTAGTCCGTCATGCACATAAACAACATTATCATTTATTTAATGGATGGTAATGCAAACAATTATATGATATATTTATTTTACATAAAGATAAATATTTATTTAATATAATTTATAAACAAAAAACTAATCCTTCTTACCCTCCATATAAATCTTAAGTGAAAAATGAATCACATCGCTTCGTAAGGCGGTAGTCCACCATACACGCAAGAAACGTTATAATATTCCTTACAGAATGGAATGAAAGATGGTGTGTGTAGTATTATAAATATTGTGGTATAATTATATCTTAAATATAATATATAAACAATAATTACATAAATATATCCAACATTGAATATCAATGATGGAAAATGAATTACGTCGGTTCATGAGGCGTTAGTCTATCATACGCACGATCGACATTTTTCTTTCTCATTTCTGGGAGGAGGAGATGGTTTTAGGTCATGCCCATAACATAAAAAAATCAGTATATGGATGATAATTATGTTATTATATCATCATGGTTTAATAAAAAAAATTGTATGTGTAAGTGGAAATACTATAAAATGCTTGGTTAAGGACTTTACCTAATCATCAGACAACTTCTTTATCTTTGCAAGGAAATCCTTTGTACGTTGGTTTTATGATCAAACAAAGGAATATAGAATAAGGTTAGGGAAATAAGTAAGTAATTTTTATAGGTATTGGATAAACCAATGGGTTATGTAAGTTTGAAGAGCATAGGATAGTGGTGGCTTTTTATAAGCGGGGGGTTGGATGTACATGGAATATTTGAATAGAAAAAATTACACCCTCATTTTCTCATTCAAAATTACTAAAAAACTTATCATTTTCAAACATTATAGGATATAAGGTCTAAATATGCCCATAATATACGAATTAGACATGTTTCTTGTCATTTTAACCCTTATATATTTATTTTAACCTTGTAGTAAACATGTTTTCACCATAACCACATTAAATAATTATTATAGTTTTCACTATTAATCTAGGCCAAAAAATATTGAAATTATCAGATAATATAATTTATGATAATAAAAAATATTGGTTCCATTTTTCAAAATTCAACTATGTAGTGTGCTAGAATATAATTTAAAATTAATCCTCTAGTCCTGTAGAAAACGTTTTTTTAAATGCATTTTTCAAGCATAAGATGATCATTTAATAATTATATAAATTTTAATCAAATTTTAATTAATTTAATTTAAATTTAGAGATATATAATATATAAATTTAATTTAAATAATTCCTCATTAGGGTTATTTTAATTTACTAAATTGGAGAAATATTATGCACTTTAAAATAATATCCATTAGAATGCATTTTTAAGCCTATGAATAAACTTATTATCAAATATAGTAAAAAGATAATTTTAATATATTTAATTTCATTTAAAATAAATAAATTTTACATATTTCAAATTTAAATCAAATTCAAATTGTAATGTGGCTTTTAAATAAATTAATTTATTAAAAGAAATTATAATTTTATAAAAATATCTATTATATACTATTCACTAAAAAGATATTTTTCCCATGAAAAATCCCAAAATTTCTCCCCATGTAAATTTTTATATGACTATTTAAAAAATTAATTTCATTTTTCCAAATAAATTTATAACAAAATAATTATTTTATTTTCTCACAAAAATTAGTAAAAATCATTTTTGAATAAAATGTACCTTTGATGAATAAAATGCCTTTTCTTAAAAAATGAGTGATATATTACTAAGAATTTATAAATAAATTTATATTGAGTATGAAATATATATAAATTTCATAATGTTTTTAATCGTATTCATACTTTACAATTTATTGACTCTGTAGAAATGATCATATTCCCATTTTAATATTTTAATAATAAGTCATGGTTCATTTACACTCAATGTTACATGTTAAATACATCATCGAAAAATCTATTATTTTAAAATCCTAGGGTGTTACATTATAATCCTCATAAATAATTTTCATCCTCATAATTTTTACTTTCACTCAGTAATTAAGGGGTTTATATTTGAAAATTTCATTGTGGAAAAACCCACATCAGAAAAAGGATTAATAAAAATTTATCTTAAAAATAGGGAAATAATAAGGTCATAACTTAATTAGGTTTACACATATAAAAAAATTTGATTGATGTGAATATATGGACATGGAAGGAAAATTTTAATAATTGTGGAGAGTGGTAGAGATCCTTTTTCACAATAAGGTGAATGATCATGAGAATGTCAACATCCAAAAAACCAAAAAATTATGATGAATTGAAATACTATTTATTCATAAAATATAAAGGTATTCGAATTTTTTTTTTCAAGATCCTTTCACTAATTTTTAGGGATCCATTTACCATCTAAAATGAGAACATAAGGAAATATATTTTACTAAAAAGTATAATTTCATCTGTTAATTATTTCAGTCATAATCTCATCTATTCTACAAATGATGAGAATCCAATATGGATTTTTCATTCCCTATAACTAAAATAACTATCTAATGAATTATATCATCCCCATTATGAAAACAAGATATTCCTACTATATTTAATAAAACTAAAATGTTTAGAATACATTTTCCTCTAAATTAATCTCTAAAACAACAATATTAACTCCAAATGTTCAACTTAATCCATTCCATAAGTTTCTATCCTTAAAAACCATCATCTTATATCTCTAAATATATAATATCATTCCTAAAAAATAATACTCTATGTTAAACCTAATGGCCAAATTTAATTTAACCATGTAAAAATTCTCTATATATTTCATTAATCACATAAAAATATGATAAAATTAATATTTATTTTTCAAATATATTAAGTAAAAACAATGTAATAGAGACTAGTACATCATGTATCCTAGTGTTAGGTGTTTCACCCTTATCTCCATTTGATTGTGGGTTCAATTCCTACAAATGTTTCAGATGTGATGGACTGTAAATTGGCTTGGGGGTTCTCATTTTTTAAAATTAAATTCATATAATTCCTATAAAATTCCCAAAAAATATGATAAAAATCATCAAAATAACATTATTCATAAAAAACATTTTTTAAACCACTATATTTTTTTATCCATCTCATTCTCTTCCAAAAAACAAAATAATTTTAATTACCAATAGTAATCTCAATATCAAGTACATAAGAGAGATTATATATTCCTCAATCAAGTGTTTTTTCAATAAAATATCAAAATAACATTAAATCACCTTTCTAGGTCATTAAAACTATTAAATATATTTTTTAAAATATAATTAAATCTATTTCAAAACAACCCATATAAGTTTCATGATACTAGAAATTAGAATACCATTAAAACACCTCGAAAACGTGGTTCTAAAATTCTAAAACCTAAACATTTAGACAATTACACTTTGTTGATTTTTCAAACATAGGACCTTATGAATTAACTATTGGATTAGGAAATTTACATATATAATGAAAATGTTTCCCACATATAAGAGAAAAAGTTCCTTGACCATTATTTTCTATATTCCATTTATTTTCACATAGAAAACATCTTCCCCTTTATTTAATATATTATTCTGGGATCTTATTCCTATATTCCTAATATATAGTAAATTGAATATTCTTTCCCTTTACATATTTAGAACTTTTACTTCCTTGAGATGATATCCTTACATTCTTTTATGTGTTTTTAAATTTAACTATGTTTTAGTTGTTGATTGTAATTTGAGATAGCTCATTTGGAATAATCATATGATGTCTAACCATCATTCTAATTAGGTTTTTCATCTCATTTGCAAAATCACTACATTTACAATCACATTTGTTTTTGTAATACTTTATCATATCTCATATCATTAACTAAAATATTAAGAGGATCAATAATATAATGCATTTACATACCAAATGGAAACTTCTAAACGTAGAAGTAATGAACTATAAATGAAAATAATGTACTAGAATATGGGCCTAAAGGTTTTAAATTTATGTTATCTATCATAATGATTCCTATTAGGTGTTCTATCCTAATAATTAATTCAATTTTTTCATAGTGGTTTATAATGTTTTTTCAATTAGAAATTTATATCCCCTAGTAGTGTCGAACAAGGTGCACAGTATGACATGTTTCCTTGTACCAGGCAACACTCTAGTCAAGCTCAACATACATTTTTCATAGTTATTTCACCAACATAAATTTGATTCAAATCCATGTACACTTATAGAATCCAAATAGGGGTGTAATATTATGGAAACTAATCACTCTATATTTTAAAACAATTATCGTATATTTTCCTATACATAGACTCAATATTATACATATCTTTATGCTTATCATTTTACTTATCCCTAGGGTTCTCACTAATGTTTTCTCCTCCAAGTTTCCAAATACTAACTAAACCATTTATCTGGCACCAACTATAGTGACCCATTCCTTTTAAACATATTATTACATGATTTTACCTTAAACATCCATTAATTACAATACAATGATTGTGAGGAATATTGTTTTTTGGAATACTAGGATCATAATATATTGAAGGAAAATAAAACACGGAATCCATATTTTTTTATTTTCCTTAGTGAGATACTAAATTCATTCGAACCTCTAAAGCTGCATAGGATAACCTAGGGAATACATAAAATAAAGGGATAGTCTAAAATTCAAGTAGGTTAATAAACATGATAAGGAGGGAAAACATGTGAGTCAAAGGTGTAACACTATATCATAAATGAAATGGCATGTGATAAATAAATGGAAGAATAACATAAAGATTATAGAATAATATGATCAAGGAAAAATAGGAAATTAGAAGAAATATAATTATTAACATAAACATAATTCCGAGCTAACTTCCATGAAAATATCACATGGTGGAGAGAGTACAATAATGGATTAGGTTCACAACATAATCCCATATATGATGTCTCATGAGACTAAAACATTACCCAATTCATTGGAGGGATATATAATTCTAGGCCCACTTATCACATTTTTTTCATGCACATGGATATGAAAGAAATATATGGATATCAATAATAAGTCATAACAATAATAATTACCCATTTAAATAAATGGGTTCCAAAATCTTGTATCCTAGGATTGTTAAAAGAGATTCCCAACAGAAGGAATTTTAGAGATGGTCATAAGGAATGTATTACCAAATCCTAGGAAGGGAGAATAATCCAGGTATAAATGTGAGAGATATATATACAGAATATAGAATCATTCTATAAAATTAATTATAGATAAAGTGTGTTAAAGCGAGAATATTCATAACATGAAGAAAAGGGTAAGTTAGAAAGATCCCTTACCTCAAGCCCAATTTTTCAGATGTTTTCTTTATCTTCTTAAAAAATACCTCTTAGTTAATTATTTAATTCATTATGAAACTTTTAAATGTTTATTATTACTTTTATTTTATTTTTCATAATGTTATATTAAATTACTTAACCAATTAATTTCATGTTGGATGTTTTAATGATAAAAAAATCATATGTCCATAATCACTACAAAAATTTGACTAAGGATAAATATATTATTATTTCATAATATAAATAATGTTAATAATGACATAATTATAATATTTATTCATAAATTATAATTTTTAAAACCAAACATGAAATTTTTTTATGATAAATGAACTATGTTACAGTCATTCAGAAGATAGGTTGTATGTTCGCATGAATAACGTTTCCATTTTTTTAGCGATCATGATGTAAATAATGTGACTACTATTTTTAATTTAGTTAATGATGATTATTTCATAAATATTATATTATTTCATTAAATACACTTAAATAAACCATCCATTTAATTTTTAAGTGAAAAAAGAATCACATCACTTCGTGAGGCGGAAGTCTTTTGTACACACGAGCGATGTGGTTGTATTCCTTATAAAATGAAAAGTAAGAAGGTTTATTTTATATTATAAATCCATAGATATAATTATATCATAAATATAATATATAAACATTAAATAAATCATTATATATATATATATATCCATATGGAGTGGTGATGGAAAACGAATTGCATCGGTTCATGAGGCAGTAACCCTCCATAAACACGATCAATGGTTTAGTTTCCCATTTGAGGGATGATGATATAGTTTTAGGTCATTAAAAAATAAAAAAAATATTATATGTAATATACTGAGGTTTTTATATTATAAAGAATTAATAATAATTTATGGATGTCAAAGAAGAAATAAAATAAAATGCTCGGTTATGGACGTTACCTCTTCATAAAACAACTTCTTTAGGATTGCACCAAAATACTTTATAATATGGATTTATGATCATAAAAAGGATTATGGGTTGATATAATTTATGGATGTATGTTATTTGGGTAGGTAATGGATGAAACAATATGTTTTGGAAGTGTGAAGAGGATCAGAGATGGGTGGCCTTTTACAAGCGTGGGAGAAGACATGCTTGGAATTTTTGAAAAGAAAGAATTCCAACCACATATTAATCAATAAAAAAGTAAAAAGGACCATTTTATAAAATTATAAGTTATAAGGTGTAAATATAACCATAAAAATCTAATTTATATGTTTTTGGTCATTTTTAATCCTTATACTTTTGGTTTAACTCCCTAGTAAAGTCATTTTTACCTTAACCGCATTAGATATTTTTAACTTTTTTAAATTATTATTTTGGTCAAAAATTATGTTTAACTTATTATAAAATATAAATTATGATAATTAAAAACTAAAATAAAAATAGTTATGAATATAATTTAAAATTAAACCCACAAACGCATTGAGAAAATAGTTCTTCATGACTTATATTTTTCAACCATAAGATGATCTTATAATAAATATATGAAAAGTAATTAAATTTAAAATAATTCATATTCAAATTTTTAGATTTAGAATAATAAATTTAATTTACATAATTCCTCATTAGGGGTTATTTTAATTCATTTAAATGGTAAATCATTATGTACTTTAAAACAATTTTAAGGAAAATGTGTTTTGTTAAGCCTAATAATAAACTTATAATTAAATATATTATAAAGATTATTTAAATGTTATTTGTAGGATTTTAAATAAATAAATGAACTTATGTTAATTTAAAATAAAATTTAAATAATAATTTTAATTCTAATTTGAATAATCAATTAAAAGAAATTATAATTTTTGTAAAAATCAGAAATTTTCACTATTCAATGAAAAAGTAATTTTTTCTGAAAAACCCTAAAATGTATCCATTTATACATTTTGATATATTAATTTTAATAATTAATTTTATTTTTTAAAATTAATTTTCTTAAAAAAATTATAATATTGGATCAAAAAAGGCACTAAAAAACATTTTTTGAAGAAAATATATTATTGAAGAATAAAATTACTTTGCATAAATTTGAGTGATTAGTTAATATGAATTTATATATAAAATTATATTGTGAAGGAACATTATTTCATAAATTTTTTAATCATATTAATATAATCTAATTTATTATCTATTTTAAAATTATCATATTCAAATAATAATATTTTAGTTATATGTAGTGGTCCATATAAACTCGGTGTTTCATGTTGTGTATGCCATCAAGCATAATGTTCTTTTAAAATATTTATTTGATTCAAAAGGGGTGTACTGAGTATTAAATGTATCATCACTTATGCATTATTAGTGGGATTAATAATACAAATTGCTTTAAACAATCCTAAGTGATATTCTTGGGTTAATTCCCATTTTCTTTATGAGCCATTATAGAGAAATTTAAATGATGATAACCATGAATGGACAAGGTTAAACCTAAGTTATAATTGATTTAAAAAAATGTTCCCTGATTTAAATATCCTATGAATGTTTTTTACGATTATAATATTACTCAATATGATTATTGTTTCTCGCATAATAATTTTTTTTAGTCAATGGATGGAACCATAAGTAATCATATTAACACTGAATATGAAGGACAATGTAATGATTCTAATTTTAGTAAACCAAAATTTATAGGAGATGGAATATGAAAACTTGAGATTATGAAAAACTTGTTATCTTGATATATAATAAAAAACTTTTATTTGGGTGATTTTCCAAATATTTCTATTAAGAGAAAAATTTAGAATCTTTAGCGTTCAGTTGATGAAGACCATAGAGGGAATAATATTCACCTTCATAAATGTTGAATTTTTTTAAGAAGCACCATGGTAAATTTATCAACGGTAAAGGAAGGTATTTTAGATGAGGAAAATAAAGGCAAATATAAAGTTATTTCTGAGAAAAAATGAGATGTTTGATGGAGGAAAATTGAGTACATCTTAAGGTATTATTTGTAGTTCAGTGTCTTTTGGGTGGTGAAATTAATAATTTTCTGAATCGATGACCTCATACAAGGGATAACTCATACTAAAATGAAGTTCCTATGTTAAGTCAATTTATTAAGTGGATAATGAAAGTTAAGTCACATTATCTTTCAGTCCAATGTTTGGGATTCCATGTTAATGTTTGTAAGAATATACCCTATCAAAATCTTGTTATTAATCCTTTTGTGGAATTTAATGTAATTTTGAGCATTTATTATCTCTCTTAACATAGATTATAAATTAATTTCTAGAATAATGGAGTCAAATTTAATATTCTTAATCAACCTATGATTGTATTTAAATGTGAGGATGAGTAAAACTTCCACTAGAAGACACTTACATTCTATGGGTATTACTTCATATTCATAAAGAATAATTATCTCAAATATTTGTAGAGAAACTTGAAATCAAAGATATTAATATTTTTTGGATTATGATACTATATTTTCTGAATATGTTATGAGTCTTCCCATAAACCATGAATTTTATCTTTCAGAAAAACTAATACATAGTGCTATGCATATTCAAAGAATTCATATAGACTGGACCATATTTTTTTATATAAATTTAAGTAGAAACTTTAGGGGAATATAGATAAGGGATTCATACACAATTATTCATCATCATGAGGTGTATTTATTTATTTTTATGAAATATGGTATAATTCATCTTTATATTGATTATCAAGAACATAAAAAAATAACTCTCATGAATAAGTATCCTTTACCAAATATTTTTGACTTATTTTATCAGATATGCGGAGCTTATTACTTATTCAAATATGGGATTCATCATGGATATAGTTAGTTGAGGGTCAAAATAGGGTATATTCACAATGAATTATTTCATATGATGTTTAAGAATTATGAATTTTTTATTATTCCACTTTTACTTACTAATTCACCTAAAATCATCATGGATTTAATGAATATAGTGTTTATAAATTTCATTGATTAATTTGTGGAAGACTTTATAAATGATATTTTTATATATTTAAAGAGTTATTAATACTATAAAGATCATTTTAGAATTGTGAGGGAGACCCTATAGAAGGATATGTTATATACTAAATTAACAAAGCATTAATTTTGGCTTCAGAATGTTTCATTCTTGGGTCATATAATATCATGGGAAAGTATATTGGTAGAATCTTCAAAGATATATGTTATTGAGAAATGGACTTGAAAAACCATAGAAATTGAGATCTATAGTTCTCTTGGGTTATATAGATACTACCAAACCATTATGAGATATTTATCACATCTATCTAATCCATTCACCAAGTTGAATTGGAAGTGGTATTTTTTATTATCGATAGATAAATGTGGAGAGAATTTTAGGGAGCTAATGATAAGGGTTTTCAGTGTACCAGTTCTCATAATAACCTCTATTGGAGACACATTTTTTATCTATAGTGGTCATCAAATATGGTATTGTGAAGTGTCCTAATATAGAATGATGTGGGGATAAAAAATTCCCCTCACCAGTTGAAAATACATGAGAAAATTTACAAACTCATGATTTGGAGCTAGCAATGCTAATTTCTTCATTACATATATTGAATAATTATATTTATAGTAACATGTGTGCATATATACGTATCATTAAATATTGATGTATACATTCACATATAAAAATTTGAATATGGACCAGAGAATTTGGTTTGAGTTGATTAAAAATTATGGCTTCTAAATATATTACCACATTAAGAAGGTTACCAAAGTAGATGATTCTTTGATTTTAAAATAAAATTATATTTTTTCATTGATTATCTTTGATATAGATTGAGTGTATAAGAATTTTCATAAATTTTAAATCCTAAAGAAAGAGATATATCATATCATCCTCAAATGATTTTTCAACCGTCCATCCATGTGAGTATTAAATAGGTACATAATGAAGATATAAAATTGAAAATGAAATTGAAAAATGTACCTGAGTTCAACCATGATTTTGATAGAGTGATAATGTCTAGGAATAGATTGTGTGTCTCTTAAATACTATAATTGTAGAATTATACATTAGATGATGTTTATATTTTATCATTATCTATTTATCTTGGATGTATAAATATGTTTAAAGATTTGAAATAATTTTTGTTGTTGTATAACATGTAAAGAGATATTTCAGAGTTTGTATCCCAAGGACTTATATTTAAACAAGTTAAGGATGAGATAATTAAATCTAAAGTGATTATACAATTGTTAACCATATCTAAACAAAAATTTGAAAGAAGAAAAATTGATTTATTTTGAGGACACCCCAAGACATCTTAAGGGAATAATGTTATTTGGGTTATTTATAATTTCCTTATTAACTTATAAAATTTCATTTAAATTAGAGATTATTTCTCTCTTAATAAACATACATATAACAACCCTTCTCTTTATTACAAACTTAAACATGATTTATTACATAGAATTTAAATTAATACAACCTAGATGATTGAGAGTTATAATGTCTTCAAGGATTAGGAACATTACATGACAACTTAAGACATAAAATAAAACATCTTTATTGAAAAATTCTTTTATATAACCACAACATTACTTTGTACTTAGCATTGCATGGGATAACCCAAGGAAATACATAGAAAAATAGTGAGAAATAAATCCTAGTAAGGGATTAATCAAATCATAACATTAATAATACAATATATGTTAGGAAATAGATATATCAATGGAGCATAAGAGAAATATGAACATAAATTCACGATATAACATGATCATCATAACATGGAAATGTGGAAACAACTTAAAAAATAACATCATTAATATAAAAGAATAATGTAAACCACTATCAAAACATGGTTAAAAACTGTCATAAAAGGAATCGGGTAAATCGTTATCCCAACATGATGTATCGTGATACTAAACATCACCCAATTCATTGGAGTTCTATCAGGTCGCACCTGTCATAATCATTTCAATCTCATGCTTAAGTGTTCCACATAGATCATCTAACATGGATTCATTCAACATCATCATTTATTAAATTATAAAGGAATGTTTAATACATACATTAAAGTATATAATCAATATGTATATGTGAATAAAGGTGAATACCCTTGATAGATAAATGTATATGGTATTCACTACACGATGATTTTGGCATGGAAAATCGCGATGCAATTTCGGAAGCCTAACAATGCGACATAAAAATTCAAAGAAATTTTTGATGAGAGAGAAATGGGTCTATAATGATATATATGTGAAATGGAAAGTAATTGGGTCATACAGATACAAGTCCCAATACAAGTAATTTGGAAATACAAAGTGTAACATAATAAAGAAACATCAAGAGAGAGGGAAAATAGAATAACTCTTAGGAAATTTCAGCATCGTAACAGGTGTACATGGGATGAATTAATGAGAGATAAAGAGGTATCCCATCATAAAAAAAATGAGGTCATTATGGGGGAGGTGAGAAAATAAACCCCATTATTATTAATTTAAAATAAAAGGGTGTAACAATATAAGAAACTTGGATTAAAATGAGAAAGGAAGGAAAGTGAGGATCTCCAACTCGAAAGTGTGACCCCAATGGATCAGGAGAGACTTCTTAGGAACATGGAAATGACTTGGGAGTATTATTTAGAGGGGAGGATTGATTAGGTATGTGATATAAGGATTTTTAGTGAAGATAATGGGGAGCTTGGGTGGGTTTATATAGGAAATGAGATGGGAATTTTTTAATATTTCATAAACATAGGTTTTGGAATCTATATAATTAAATATTCCAAACCAAAAACATTATTATATATTTTTCCCATTGTTTTTTCCAAAGAGGAGTGTAAAATATTATTTTATTAGGACAATGTCCGACCATATTAAAATATTAACCTTTCTTATGTGGAGGTCAGTCACACTATTAAAGAAATGAATTTAAAATCATAAAATATATTATACATTTTGCAGGATTCTCTAAGGATTTATAAAATAATTAAAACAAATATAAAATCAGATTATTTTAATGTGAAAATATATACTGGTCCTATAATACCCATTATAGTATATATGATATCATTTTGGGGTCCTTATGATGTCATGAAACACATATTTTGTTTATACGGTATTTAATTTTTACCCAAAAATTCATCTCTCTCAGAAAATTATGAGAAATTCACCGTTGGATATTTTTGACATCCTGATTCCAAAAATAATATTCATTTTATCTAAATAATTTTATAAATATGTTAAATTTAACTTTAAAAATGAAAACCGTCATTTATCGAAAATTCACATGTTTTGAAAAAAATAATTTTCAAACATTAATAAAATTACATTTGAATTCATTAAAATTATATACTCCTTTAGTATTCATAAAAGTAATTTTATAATAATATTTTATTAAAATATTAGTTATTTCAAAAATTTATTAATTCCTTAAAATAAATTCTTTAAAAATACACTTTCTATTTTATCGTATAAAAAATGTAACTCTTATCAAATTGATAACCTAATCATTTACAGATAATAAACTAATATGATCATAATTTATAAGAATTGTTTTTATAATAATATTATTAAAAACCTTGGTTTAATATAATAATGTATATATTTATCAAAATTAAAAATTTTACCTAAAAAATCAATTATTCAAATTCATCATTTTTTATGAAATACTATTCTCCAAAAGGAATTGATGGAATAATACTTTTATTTATAAAAAAGTATTACACAATAAGTTACTAATAACTTATTACATAACCCCTTATAACACAAAAATAATACCTAAGGGTAAGGTGTGTCATGGTGATAGACTCTTGGGGCAGATCAAATAACAATGCCCAGGTGGTAATCACTATTAACATGAACTTATACCATATGAGATTCTGTTCAAGATTAATGTGTTGAAGCTTAGATTGGGATTGGTCAACAGTGAAGCCTAGTGACACTACCTCCTTTCTGATCTCTAAAAAATGAGCTTCGTATAACCCGAGTCTACTAGATGAGGCCATCCCCTCCTTTTTCTACATCGAAAGGATCAATTTTTAAAAACCTTATATTTATTTCAGTCATGTGTTCACTGTCCAATGGATATATTATCAACAGTAATGATATTTAATGTCCATTTAAACCCAATAATAAAAATAGAGTGCATGTTTTCTCTATATCCATAAGATATTAAGATAAATAGAATTTTATTAATAAATGAATGGGTCATTACAAAATTTCTCCCTCAAGAAATTTCTCCCTAGAAATTTAATTTTTCCATACTAAAACAGGTGAGGGTAACTCTACCTCATCACTTCCTCTGGTTACAACGCTGCTTATTAAAACTTGTGGTTTCCCCACAACACCTTGATGATGGGAATCATCTTATTTCGTACATATTTTTCTCTATGATCTAAGATCTTACCTAGATTATTTTCATAGAAGAGATCTTTATCCAATGGTACCACTTATGGATTGAGTACATGAGATGGGTTGGGTATGTAATTCCTCAATTGTGATACAGGGAATATATCTTGTACTTGAGACCGGTTCAGTGGGAGTGCTAGTCGATAAGCCACTACTCAAATGTGAACAAGGATCTCAAAAGGGACAATGTACCTTGGACTAATATTTACCTTCTTCCCAAATCTCATAACTCTCTTCCATGGTGTTATGTGAAGGAATAAGATGTCTCTAACATTAAACTATAGGTCGCCTCAATGATTATCAACATAGATATTTTGTCGACTCTGGGCATCTTTAATGTGATACTGGATGGTCTTAACCTTATCTACCATTTCTTCAACCATTTATGGACCCAAATTTTTTCCCTCCAAAACTTCATCTAAACATGTCATTGTTCTGCACCTCTTCCCATAAAGAGCTTCATAGTGATCCCTTTGGATGCTTAAACAGAAACTGTTGTTGTAAGAGAACTCAACCAGATGAAAATGTCGATCCCATCCCACTTTTAAGTCCATTTAGCAATCTATAAATATGTCATAAAGTGTTTGGATAGTCCACTATGATTGACCATTAGTTTGAGGATGATAAGTCATACTGAAGTTCAACTCAGTATTCAGAGCATGTTGGAGAATCTTCAAGAACATAGAGGTGAATATTGGATCTCGATCAGATAAAATTGATAGTGGTACACCATGCATCCTTACCACTTTTCTAATGTATATTCATTCCAATTGATCCAATGATAAATCCTCCTTAATTACAATGAAGTGTGCAGTCTTTTTAAGACGATAAAAAAACCCAAATATCATTGTTTCCTTTGGATGTCTTTGGAAGTTTGGTGACAAAGTCCATGGTGGTGTTTTCCATTTTACATGTTGGTATGGGTAATGATTTCATCATCCCCTTATACTTCTACCTCTTATGATTAACTTGCTGACATACCATACACTTTGATGTATTCTCAATGATGTCCTTTTTCATGTTATCGCACTAATAATTCTCTCGGAGATCTCGATACATTTTTGTATTTCCTGGGTGAATGGATAAATTTAAACTATTTGCATCATCCAAAAGTTATTTCTTTAACTAATGATTTTATTGAACAAATAATCTTGACCAAAATATCACAATTCCTTCTTCATTGACTTTGAACTCCAAGGGTTTTCCTTTTCTGATAGTTTCAACTTTCTTCTGAATCCCCACATCATCATTTTGAGCATCATTTAACCTTTCCAAAAGAGAAGGTTGAGAAATAATTTGTTAAAGGATAGATGATTTTACCTTCATTATGATTCCCATGTCCATATTTATCAAATCTAAGAAGACAGTATCATTTTCAATTCTCATAAATGAAAGAGTTGTTGGATCATTTCTACATAGAGCATCTACCAGTTAATTCTCTTTCCTTTAATAGTAGTGAATTGAGCAGTAATAGTATTTGATCAAATATAACCATCTTCATTGGTGAATATTAAACTCTTTTTGTGTGAATATATAATTTAGGATTTTGTGATCCTTATATATTTCACACTTCTCCCCAAATAGGTAATGTCGCTAAATTTTCAAATTGAAGATCACTGCAGTCAACTCCAGATCATGTGTTGGATAATTCTTCTCAGGAACATTCAATTTCCTTCAAGTATAGGCAATGACTTTATCATTTTTTCATCAACAAAAAACCCATACCCTTCTTTGAAGAATCCCTGAAAACCAAGAAAAGTTCCCCACTTGTAGGTGTGTGCACACAGGAGTAGTGATAAACCTCCTTTTCAACTCCTTGAATCTCTTTTCACATTCATCATTCCAAGAAAACTTGACTCCCCTTCGAGTTATCTTGTTAAAAAGGTTTGAAAATCATGATAAATTTATCACAAATCAGCGATAATATCCAGCTAACCCAAGGAATATATGGATATCTATCACAGATGTTGGCCTTTCCCTTCCCTCAATTGGATTTTTCTTGGAGGGATCCACATATATCCCATTTCTTTTGATGATATTCCCCAAGAATGAGAATTACTTCAACCAAAACTCACACTTACTATACATTTCATAGAGCTTCTCCTTTCACAAGGTCTCTAGTACGGTTCTTATATTCTCCTAATGCTTCTCCTAGGTTTTGGAGTATGTTATAATATTGTCTATAAAGACTACAGAACATTTTTCAAGGTAATATCTAAAGACTCTATTCATCAAGTCCATGAATATTTATGGATAATTAATGAGTCCTAAAGTCATTACTATAAATTCATAGTTCCCATACCTTGTACAAAAAGAAGTCTTGGGGATACCCACCTTGTTCACCCTTACTTGGTAATATCCAGACTGCAAATCCACCTTAGAGAAGTATTGTTTTCCACATAGTTGATCAAACAAGTCATAAATTCCTGGAAAATGATACTTTTTCTTTATAGTTATTTTTTTGAGCTTTCAATGATGAATGCAAAGGCGCATTGACCCATTTTTCTTCTTGACAAGGAGGACCGATGTACCCCATGGTGAAGCACTTGGGCATATAAAACATTTATCTAGATTTTACTCTAGTTTTTTTTTTATATCATCAAGCTCCACAACAACCATTCTATATAGAGTCTTGGATATTGGTAATGCCCCAAGTATAAGATCAAATGAGAATTCAACATATCTTCTAGGAGGAAGTCGAGACAATTCCATAGGAAATACATCAATGAATTCCCTCACAATAGGCATGCCATTGAGGATGGTTCATTCCTTAGACTCAATAATCTGAGAAAGATATAAATTCTCATAGAGAATTAACATCCATGATTGAGATTATGGTGTTAAAGAAGATTCATCCTCCTCCTTGCACTTGTATAGAATTAGGGGTTGATTCACCATATAGAGAGGGATTTCCCTCCCTTGGCAATTTCTGTTGGCTCTATACAGGGAAAGAAAATACGTGCTAAGAATTTCATCAAATTCCAAGATATAGTTTATGAGGAGGTTATTCATGAAGTTCAATCCACAAATTGTGATATTGGAGGAGTTATATTCGTGGGATGCAATAATTTACCCATTTTTTGTTCTCATTGATATCTCTATTTTGATGATTTTTGTTGGTGTTTGGATTGTTATAAAAAACATTTGGGATATAAAAGAATTCCTAAAACCAGAATCGAAAAGTATGTTCTCTATTATTGAATGAATAACTAGCGTACTTGTCACCACTTCATTGTCGGGATTCTCTTCGACAGTAGTGATGGAAAAATCTCTCCCTTACTACCTTGGAGGTTGTTGGTTGCCTCTAAAAACCCTTGGCTTAGGGAATTGGTTCACAAAGTTCACTAGTTCTTTTCAGTCATAGAAATGAACAATTCATTGAGGGTTTAATGGAGGATTCCTCTTTTCTATTGCAACAATAAGTTTTCCTTGTTGGTAATCATTGTCCAGATGCCCTTATTTTCCACATCTAAAGCATTTCCTCAACCCCTTCAGTCAATTTCCAGGGTGCTTATTTCTGTACCTTTGGAAATTGGAGTGCTATAATTTCTTAGAACTATTGGATTTATCCATCAGACCACCAAAATTAAAGGCCACTTTCTTCTTTTTATCCCCATGATGACCCTAAGATTTACTGATCTCCATTTCTATTTTGAGGGAACATCAGACAATTTACTCATAGATATCAAAGTCATGGTTCTCTAGGGCTTTCCATAGGCTAGTTTTTAGCCCACAAAAGAAGTAGTCTGTAACGCCCCGACCCCAGCTACCCAGAGTCGGTGCATTACTTCGTAACATTGGCATGATCACAAGAAAGATCAAATCCTGAAAGACCGATTGGTTTAGTAGCCTTGGAAACACTAGATATAATCATAAAGTTTTACATTACATTTCAAAGTGAAAAACTACTACAACAACAAAGTCTTCATATCCACACTATTAACCCCTCATAATATCCCTGCAAGTCATTCATAATTTACTTCTTCACTACCTGGGAAAAATAAAACATAGAAAAGGGGTGAGCTCAAATGCCCAGTAAGGATATCAATATATTCAAAATAATCATAAACATTTAAGGCAATGAATTACTAAAACAAAAGCCTTTTAAAATTGAACTTCAACATAGTATGGAAAAAGTAAAATGAAATAATGCCATTTACTTATTCACATGGATATTCTACTAATCGAATAATCACATGCAATATCAATAACCACTTTCATAATGTTGGAATGCATAATGCCAGACTATCATAACCACATAGCCAAGGCCTCGTGCCAAGACTAAAAATAAGATTTTGTCAAGGCCTTGTGCCAAGACACTAGTTTGTCTCATGAGACCTACCGATGCAATTTTTTTTAGAAGATACTTACGTTTAAAATTGCTAAAATATACTCCAGTGTTTTTCTGAAATCATTATGCAAGCTTCTGAAAACAAAATAACTAATTCAGAGACTACTCGATTAATTACAGGCCATGATGGGTCCACTCCCAATCCCTTCCTGTCTACCACACTCGAGAGTCGGGTTTTCTGAAAACATTTTTAAGCTTGCGTTAAATACGTATATATTTGCACTGGAATTTCATATATTTGAGAGAAATATCTCTTTTTTTTGAAATCATTTAAAAATCACATAATTATAAAAGAAAACCTTTATTTTGAAAATATCCTTATAATCATGTAAGAGAAGCCTATAAGGGGTAATAACGGTAGAGAATAACCGCACCCGCCATATAAGTTTTAAAAAAAACATTCTTATCTTAATTCTGTCGAAAAGGTTAAAAAGCACCTTGTTTGGAAAACGACGGAAAGATTCCCTTATAAACCTCTTATAAAAAGTCAAACAAGGGTATAAATGACTTTAACCCATATTTTTTTAAATATTAAAAATGTTTTGAAATACATTTTGAAGAAACATGGATGTGGATGATAACGAGATCCCAGTAGATTATTACATATAAACAACCTCGGATAATGAAGAGATTGTGAAATAAACCTTACCTTGTACTTTTCCTTGGTTGGGGTAGGTTAACCTCCTGTATAATAGTGAAATAATTGTTACTAAATTATACAAGAATCATATACATTAATATGATATCTTATATGATCTTTTAATACTGATTTGATAATAATATCTTAAAATTATCGTCGTTTCGGGTGTTAACTTACTCATTTTCTTTTATATGTTTTGTTACATAAGCCATGTTTGTAAAGGATAAGTTGTATATTATTCAAATCCATAATGGTATCAAGTCTTTAAACATCATTTTTAAATCATCAAATGATAATTATACTTGAATGGATATGATGGAAAATGAATCTCATCACGTTCGTGGAGACGGTAGTCCGTACGTACGCACGAACGCTACTTCCATTTAATTTTTATTTTAAAAGAATAGAATACCAATGATACATAGGTATATTACTATTCCAGTATAATATAATATTTTATACATGTTACTTAAGTTCATTAACACCATACTTTATACGTTCCATGTGTGGTATGAACGAGTCATATCATTTTAAGGAGGCGGTAGTCCGCACTTCCTCAAATGAAATTATCGTATGTATATACAACATGAAACGAATAATGGTATGAAATAAAATGGAATTACAAAAGCTTATATATAAAATATATATCATTAATATCATATTTAATTACAGTTCCATCATAATGGCCACCATGAGAGGCGGTAAGATGTATTTGAACAATCATCGTTTCGTGAGGCGTTAGTTTGCCATCCACAGAAACATTATGTTCATCATCCATTAGATGGAGTTGTGTGTATGTGTAGTTTGAATCCTTCTTATAACAACATCCTAGTATATTGAGGATACTGGTGTTGTTACAAAAGAAAGGAAATAAAAAGAGTTTGGGGGTTGAAGAAGCAAAATAAATGAAAATAATTTAAGAGAAATCGTTACCTTTAATTTAGGTAACTCACTTTGGTTGGAACCAAAGGACTTGTTGAAATGATTTATGCCTAAGGGGAAGCTTCAAGGAGGAGGAGAGGGATGTGGGGAGCTTAGTTGGGCAGAGTTTGGACGAGCCAAGTGGCTTGAAAGGTGTGAGGAATGAGTAGAAGTGGTCTCCTTTTATAAGGGAGAGGAGGGGCTCTTTAGGAAAGAGTGAAAGTATTACTTTATAATATAATTATATTCGGTTTATAATAGTCCAAAAATCATTGAGGTCGAATATAAGATGACTCATATTCTAAATAACATCAACCAATAATAATTGGACAGGTTTTAGATAATATTTTAATCATTATAATATTATTTATTTCAATGATTTATTAATGAGGTAAACATTGCATCATTATTGTGTCATTAATAATTTAACTTATTTGATGTCTAAAAATTATAAATAAAATATCATCATGTAGGAAATATTTTTAGCTTTCTAATGAATATTTATAATCGAAAATCCAACATGTATAACCCTATGTAAAAATTGTTCTTCTAAAAGATGTAAGCTTATGCCATTTTTATTTTTATTTTAACTTTATTAATATAATGTGTCCCTACCACATACAAGTGGCTCCAAGGGGTCCCCAAATTGACCCAAGGATGCCCATGGTCGGGTATGTGTCCACCAATAAGGTTAGGACACGTTTTAGGGTAATTTTGTATTATTATAATATTATTTTTTAACCCTTATTTATCGGATTTACCCTTTAACCATGGTAAATAAAATATTTACCACAGTAACTATTCAAAATGTCTAAAAATAAAAGTTACCTATTTACACAATTTGAACATCCTGATTCCAAATATGGAATCCATTTTCCTAAATTCAAAACACAGAAGTGGCATAAATTAATTTAAAATTAATTCCCGCTGTCAAAACAGAAAGCGTGTTTTTAAGAGATAATAACTATCAAAAGATTGACACTTGTTTATGTTCGGTTTAATTGTAAAATTATGTCCAATGACCAACATTATATTAAATGGTAAAAATATATTCTAAATATACTTTAAAACCACTCAAATTCATAATTTATCACTATTAATTATTTTGATTAAAAAAGTTGTTTTTAATTAAAATTTAGTAATTTTCACTATTCATCAAAATATGAAAGTTATCCGAAAAGTACCAAAATTTCACCTTAGGATAAATTCGATATTCCGAATCCAAAAATGAAGTCCATTTTAAAATATAAAATATACATAATTTCAAAATTTAGGTATTACTATCCATAACGGTTAGTTTGATCGGTTGTGGTGTGTGTTAAAACTCGAAGTTGCGTACAACACACGCTACTGTTTTATTCAAAGGAAAGCGTACCGTGTAAGCTTGGGATGTTTCATTTTAAATTTTTTGATGTCCCCATTTAGTCAAAAAGTTTAAAATAATTTATTTAAAAAGGGTTCACTATTAAAAGTTGGTAAAACTACAATACTGAAGATGAATTTGTTCTTACATTATGTCTAAGAAACTCATAATATGGATTCTAAAATTATAAGGATTATATAAAGTTTTAAAATTTAGTTAATACTATTCATAACCTTTTTTGAACGGCTTGTTTGGTGAGTCATGGTGCGCTTGAACTCAGTGTTGCGTGTAGTGCATGTTATTGAATTATTTTGAAGAAATAACACACTATGAAATCTTGGGGTGTTACATAGTCAACATTTAATTTGAGGGTAACAACAAAGATGGAGGCATATCATGCAAGCCTTGTGAATTTTTCCTCATACGCTCAGATGTATTTGTCATCTTTTTTCTCAAGGGAAAGGAATTCCATTTCCATATTAAGTCGAATGGTGATAGGAAAATATTTGTTGAAAAACATTTTATGGAAATCCTTCATTTCCACCACCTCGATCTCTTCCTCAGGATTCATATTTTTTTATCAATGTCTACCATTGATCAGCTTCACCATCCATATGATAAGAAGCAAGAAGAACCTTATCTTATTTAGAATATTAATGTATGGAGAAGATCTTATCAATGGAGTTCATCCATTGTTTGGAGATTAAAGGATCATACAATCCATTGAAATTAGGAGGCCTTTTTCTCTTAAAGCTCTCAATTGAGACTTATTATTTCTTAGGGGGGGGGATGGACATTCCTCTTGACCCATGTTTCTATTAAAAACATGAGTTAACTGAGAGAGTATCATGAAATATTTTGTGATTCCCGCTCCCATAATATTGTTAATCTCATTAGAACAGTCATCACATTGAAATTCACATCGGTTGTAAGCCCGATTCCTCCTAATACTGGCTGTTGGATAGAATAAAAGGAAAATTAGGGTTAAATATTTTAAACTATTAAACACATAAAGGGGAATCTAATAACAAAAATGGATAACTTATAAATTAAATTTATTTTCTTATCTTATAAATTTCTATGTTTTGATCTAAGTTTTCCATGATCTACTTCCTAACATAAATTCTAAGGTGAATTTTTTTGTTCCCTTAATAATGTTTCATACTATGATTATGAATTTAATGAAGTATGTCTCTTGGGAGTGTCGAACCAAGAGTGAAGTAAGGCATATTTTTTTCCCTAGTTCCCATTCGAGTATAACTCAAAGCGGTGTTTTCTGGTTTTACCCCTAGATACATCTATGCCAGAGCCATATCTACTTGTCTTTATCTAGATATGGATGTATTTTATTTATAAACAACTTAATCTATACTCACCAAAATTTAGGTATTTTTTTCTTATACTTAGTCTTATACCTCATTCATTCACTAGGGTTTTCTTATCCCAATCCCCAAAATAACAAAACCTATCCTTTGATACCAACTATAACAATCCTGCTCTTTATTACACACTTAAACATGATTTATTACATAAACACACACTTAATACAACCTAGAAGATTGAGATTTCTAGTGTATTTGGGGATTAAAAACATTACATAACAACTTAAGACATAAAATACAACATCTTTATTGAAAAATTATTTTACATGACCACAACATTCCTTAGTACTTAGCATTGAATGGGATAACCTGAGGAAATACATAACAAAGGGTGAGATAGAAAGCCCAGTAAGGGAGTAAAAAAGGCATAACATGAAGAATACAATACATGTTTGGAAATAGACATATCAATGGAGCATAATATAAACATCAATATAAATGCACAATATAACATGATAATCATAACATGTAAATGTAGAAACAACATAAAACATTACATCATTAATATAAAGGAATTTGGTAAAACCCTATCCCAACATAATGGATAAATTTCCTAAAAGGAATCAGGTAAACCCTTATACCAACATGATGTATCATGACACTAAACTTTACCCAATTCATTAGAGTGCTATCAGGGTGCACCCTTCATAATCATTTCAATGTTACGCTTAAGTGTTCCACATAGATCATATAACATGGGTTCATTCAACATCATTATTAATTACATGATAAAGGAATGTAGAATAATTACATGAAAATATATAATCAATAAGTATATGTTCATAAAGGTGAATACCCTTGATAGGTAAATGGGCATGGTATTCACTACACGATGATTTTGGCATGGAAAATCGTGGTGCATTTTCGGCAGCCTAACGACGTGACATAAAAATTCATAAAAATGGTTGATGAGATAGAAATGGGTATATCATAATATATACAAGAAATGGAAATTATGAGGTTCATATAGATACAATCCCCAAAACAAGTAATTTGTAATTAGAATGCGTAACATAATAAAGAAACTTGAAGAAAGAGGAGAAATAGAATAACTCTGAAGAAATTTTAGCATGGTAACCAGTGGACATAGGAGTGATTAATGAGATAGAAAGAGGTATCCCAACATAAAAAAATAATAAAGAATGTATGGTGGAGGTTAAAAAATATACCACATCATTTTCAATTGAAATTAAAAGGGTGTAACAATATAAGGAAACTTGGATAAAAATGAGAAAGGAAGGAAAGTGAGGATCCCTTACTTGGATGTGTGATCACAATAGCTTGGGAGAGGCTTCTTGGGATATTGGGGGAGCCTTGAGAGGATTATAGAGAGTTTAGGAAAGATTAGGGATGTGATCCAAGTATTTTTAGTAAAGATAAGTGGGAGCTTCAGTGGGTTTATATAGGAAATGCGAGGGGAATCCTTTAATATTTCACAAACTTAGGTTTTAGAATCTATATAATTAAATATTCAAAACCAAAAAACATAACTTGGTTTTTGAACATGTTTTTTTAAATAGGAGTGTAAAACAATATTTTATAAGTCCAATGACTGAACATATTAAAATATAATCCTTGCTTATGTGCAGGTGAGTCACATTATTCAAGAAATGAATTAATCATAAAATATAATAAACATTTTGGAGGATTCACTAAGGATTTATAAAAAAAAGTAAAAAAATTTCAAATCACATTATTTTCATGGTAAAAAATGTATCATTCCAATAATACCCATTATAGAATTTATTACATCGTTTTGGGCTCATTATGATGTCATAAAACAGATATTTTGTTTATACGGTATTTAATTTTTACACAAAAAATTGACTGTCTCAGAAAATCATAAAAAATTCACCATTGGATACTTTTGACGCCCTCATTCAAAAAAATAATATTAATTTTATCTAAATAATTTTCTAGGTACATATTTTTACTTTTAAAATTAAAACCAACATTTATTGAAAATTCACGAGTTTTGACAAAAATAGTTTTCAACATTAATAAAAATTACATTTGACTTCATAAAAATTATATTCAAATTTATTATTCATAAATTTAATTTGATAATAATATTTTATTAAAATATTAATTTTTTCAAAAATTTATTAATTCCTTAAGATAAATTCTTTAAAAATACACTTTCTGTTTTATCATATAAAAATGTAACTCTTATCAAATTGATTACATAATAATTTATAAATAAGGAACTGATATAATTATCATTTATAATAATTTTTTATAATATTATTAATAAAAACCCTAGTTTAATAAAATAATTTATATATTTCTCAAAAGTACCATTTTTAACAGAAAAATCTATTTATCAAATTCATCATTTTTAAGAAAGGCTATTCTTATAAAGAAATTGATGGAATAAAACTTTTTTTATATAAAGGTATTACATAGTAAGTAACTAATACCTTATTACATAACACCTTATAGCACCCGTATAAGACCTAAGGGTAGGGTGTGTGATAATGATAGACTCTTGGGGTGGCTCGGATAACATCGCCCGGGTGGTAATCTCTATTAACTTGAACTTCTCTCGTAGGCAATTCCGTTCAAGATTAACATTTTGAATCTCCGCTTGAGCTTGGTCAAGATTTAATTCTAGTGACACTAAATCCTTTCCTAGATCCAACAAATGATCTTCAAATGACCCGAGTCTATTGGATGAGGCCATCCTCTCCTTTGTCTGCATCGAAATATTTTTTTAAACCTTATATTAATATCAGTCGTGTGATCATTGTTCAACAACTATATTATCGACAGTAATAATACTTCACGATCATTTAAAAACCATAATAAAAAAAAGAGTGCATGAATTTTCTATATCCATAAGACATTAAAAAAGTGAATTTTATTCATAAATGATTGGGTCATTACATTAGATGTATAAACATCAAGAAGTGAAATTTCATGTAGTACCATTCTCAATTGTATCTTATTGGGATATGAGGTTTACCTCAATGTTATGGAAAATTATTCAATAGGATCTAAATATATATTTTAGCTTCATTAATCCATATTATCATCATAAATATGATCAAACATAAATGTTCATTAAAACTCTAGAGCACATGTTGGGAGATTTCTCTATGGATTTCAAAGGTACATGGGATCAATTTATTCCTTTAGTGGAATTTTATTACAATATATTTTTCACTCAATAATTAAGATAGATCCCTATAAATCCTTATATGACTGTAAATGGACATTACATAATTTTGAGATGAATTTGGAGGAATAAATTCCTTAGTATTTAATCAAGTGAAGTAAATGGAAGATAAGGTTAGAGGCATTCATGAACACATTAGGGATTCAAATAGTCAATGGATTTTTTTTCTCCAAAAATCATTAGTGAGATCTAGAGGTTAAAGTTAGTGAAAAGAAATTCCTACAAATATATATTTGGATGAGGGTTATGATATTTGTAAATAAAGAAAACCTGATCCATATATATACTGGTTACATCAAAATTGTTGATCGTATAGGGAAAAATATTTTAACATGGGTATTACACTAAATCCCTATCATGTTCATGATGTGTTCTATGTATCTCTCCTAAGGAACTATATAACTAATAATCCACATGGACTGAACACATAGGCCATACCACTAGAGAATTATTTCTATTATGTGGAACAACTATTATAGTTATATATTAATAAAATAAATTTTTACGAAACAAGGCCACTCACCTCATCAATTCTTTTGTGAAACGTTATATTTATAGAAGCTCTGTAGGAACGGGATAATTTGATGAGGAATAAGAATATTCATTTTTTCTTATTTTTGTGATAGGATTTTGAGGAGAAAATTATTTTAAGGGGTATAATGTGATACCTATAGATTTTATGATATTTTTCTCTTTAAAGAGATTTAATTTCATTAATATATTTCTGTACAATCAATATAGTGTTTAGAAAAACCATGGTATACTATTGAATTATTATTATTTAAATGTGGTCATTAAAAGCTAAAAGTTAAATTGGAAGTATGAATACAAATAAACACATCATGAAATATTTTTATATGGGTTTCATATAATTTAATTTTATTTATTAATGCATGAAAAATTCATATTCATTTTTTCAGTAAAGTCATTTTAGAATTCAAAAAATATGCTTTCTTGAAAAATGGTTTTTATTACATTTTGGATATGAACATTAAAATTAATTTTTAAAATTTGTAGAATTTTTTATTTGATTAAATTAATATAATTTTTGAAATCATCATTTCAATATTAACTATAATTTATTTTTTTAATTTTTTTTGAAAAAGATTATTTTCGGGAGAATAATAGAAAATAAAGGGTTTTTATGAAAACTGTCCTTTCATATCTTACGTTATCAGAGAAAAATTCTATTTTAGATTGGATTTAAAATATAATTATTTAATTTAGATTAAAAATAGTCCAATAAATTTCATTGGTATCAATATTATAGTTTTTTTTAATTGGATTTTTTTTGGGAAAACATTTATCTTGATGTTTTACGGGTTTATTTTTAAATTTATTTCAGACACTTATTGAAAAAAATTTTATAAATAAAATTATATTTTTAATTAAAAAATAATGATATGATAATTATTCTAAATTAGTTTTTTGTCATTATGGATAGTATCTATGGTAAAAAATTAGTTACCACGGTTAGAGTTAGAATGGATCAAAAGGGTTAAAAATAAAATGATAAGAGGTAAAAGGACATAAAATATAGTATAAATCTTTGTTTATAGTCATATATAGTCCCTATATCACATACTATTCATATACGATTCATTTTGGAGTCATTTGGAATGTATAATATATTTGAATATTTTAATAGTTTGAAACATTTTAATTGTGTCCTCTCCCTCACTTATAAAAGGACAACTTGTATCCTCTTTTTTCCACTCATAATGGTCATGTTAGCTCATAAAACCCTTAAAAAATACTTTACTAATATCCCTACCCATATTCAATAGGTCTTTGTGTTCTCACAATACCATATTATTATGGATTTATGTATAAACCTATGAAGGTTGTTCGAAAAAGTTTTATAGTTCTTAACCGAGTGTTTTATTTTTTTATTTATTATTTTATGAAAATCAAGATTCTTCTAAAAATTATGATATGATTAAATAATTATATATCATATATATAGATTTTATAAAATTTATGGTATGACCATTTTTTATCTTCTTATCTGTCTAATGGAAAATAAAAACATCTTTCAAACGTACGTCCGGAATATCACCTCACGAAGATGATGTATTTAATTTTTCATCACTGAATATTATAGTTGTCCATATTTATGGATAAAATGATTTTAAATGGTGTTTATTACATAAGTTTTCTTCAATAATTATAATAAATTATGAAAATTCTTTCCTTTTTATCTGTTGGAGAACTATAACATCGCTCGTGTGTACATGTGGACCACCACCACCACAAAGCGATGTGATCCATTTTTCATCACCTTTTATATGAATAATTATAAAAGTTTATATAATGAATAAATATCATACTAATTTTATGACTATTATTCTAGATATTATAGAACTATGACCATATTTCAAGTACTAGAAGCATCAAACCGATACATGCACAGAAAACAGACAAGTTTTCACCTGAATGTTCATTTTAATGAAAACATTGTAAATGAAAGTATAATATGAAGTTATAATGAAATTATATAGAGAATTATATATATATAAAAGGGTTTCATATAAATTTAAAACAAATCTTTATTTATTAAATTGGATATTTTAATGCATATTAATAAATATAGGACTTGAGGTAAGGGTTTATGTTACAATCTCATTTCTTTTCGGTATGGAACATGATAAATTTCCATTGAGTTAAATGTTATTAGTATTATCCTTTAAACACCATATATTTTGTTCACCAATGTTTATTCATATAATTTTCAATTATTATTTTTATTTTTCCATCTTATGTACTTAAAATGTCTAAGAAATTTATTTTATTGAAAAGGCGACCATATTTCCTCATTGGTCAATAAATTTTTTATTTCATGTATATAATCTAATTTTTTTATTAAAGTTATTACCAATAGGAAAAATGTTTTAAAAGGTCATTTTCACTACCTTTTATATTATTTACAAATTTTTAAATGAATATTTCTATTTTTTTGAGTAAGTCACTTTTTATATTTTATAGAAGTGTGATAATAATATTTTCCTTTAACATATACAGCATAAATAAATTATCCCAACATGATGTAAATTAATTTATTTAAATATTAATTTAAAATATTACTTTTTTATTTTGAAATAATATTATTTTATTTATAATATGGTAATATTTAGGTAAAAATCTAGAAAAGTAAAGTGTTATTCTCTTATATTCATAAAGAAATGTGTGAATTATATCTTAATGGTATTTTCTTATATATTCCATCAATAATTAAGAATTGTAATGCTTTGTTTGGTATCTATTCAAATGATACCATATTTATTATTTTATTGGATGGTTTGTTATTAGGATGATCTGAAGTTTAAAAAACTATGTTAATTTCCATGGTTTATTTTTAAATGATATGATAAATATTTTATGATCTAGTAGAGGAAAAATGCATAGTTTTAAATATATGATTGGTGGTCTCGGAACTAAATAAACCCATAATTCATTAGGTAAATCCTTATATCTCATGTGATAATTATGATAAAGGATATAATGGTCTTGATCCACTATAAGAAGCATGTATGCATTTATGATCCACTATGATACGAGAAATTGGTGGTGATGCTTGATTCTCCATGATATGATGGTCTTAGTAGTAACCCATGACATATGATATGGGTTTTATTCCTATAATGGTGCCATAAGCATATGAAATGTTGATAAAATTATGATTTTATTTCAGGGTTCATTATTGGTTATTTGATGATTCCCTAACCTTTTGACAAAGTAATGTTTTATTCCATAACTCATGAATATGATCTATGAATTACTGGGTATGATTTTCAATTGATAATTGCATGTTTTCATACCCTTGTGATCATAATATACTAACATATTCTCATTGATTGATATCTCACATCTATACATTTACTGGTCATTTGAGCTAAAAACTTCTTATGTTTTAATTTTTCCCCACGTTATTTTGAATAATATTAGGTATGATATGTCTAAAATGGAACCTTATGTAATGAAATATGTTTGAGATGATGAATATTACATTGAAATAAAGTGTTTATATATCTATTATCCAATTACACTAAACCTATATGGTCCCGAGAATATTTATTTGGGAGATATATTAAGTATTCATAAAAAATACATAATATATTTATATTTTATGATTATGCCACTATTGTTGTTAATAGATAATATTGTAGTTATTTTTGGATATAAGGATTAGAAAACATATTTAAAAACACTGTGGATAAGTCTATATATTGGATAACATCCCAAATCTTTGGTAAAGTAGATATTGTTTGGTTTTCTTGAAAAATAAATCACTATCTAAATACTATAAATAGGTTGTGTCTATGGAATGGATGCACTTATGGGGTAAAAAATATGAAATGGGATGACTGGGTATTAACTCGATCGTCACTAGTGCATAATGAGTGGACCTAAGATTACACACTTGTATATACACTCCCATGTGATATGCTTCGGTTAATTCACATTTTATTTATGAAAAATTATAAAGGATTTCAATAGATGATGAACATGAATTAACTAGGTTAAAATTAAGGTGTCATTGATTGGAAATAAGTTTTCATGACTATGAAATACTATTAATGAAATTTTATTATAACATGATTAATCACTATTATTATTGTTGTTCACACTATACATTTTGGTTTTAGTCAATTTATTTAACCATAAGGAATCATATTAACACTTAATGTGATAGACAATGTAATGATTTTACCCTTGAGAAAATGAATATTATGGGAGCTAGAATGAGAATCTTTGTGATTAATCCAAATCATCTATCTCAGTATAAGACTATAAAACTCATATTTTGTGAGTATTAAAACACACATAATAAGATAAAAATTGAGTTTTTAGGGATTTCAGTTAAAGGAGACCATGGAGGAAAGAATATTCATCTTCCTACATGTTAAAAATGAAGGAAGAATCACCCATGTAAATGTATCAAAGGAATGGGAAGATATTTTAGGTGAAAAAAGTAATGGAATACATCAAGTAATTGAAAAGAAAAAATCAAGAGTTTGATGGGGGAAATAGAGTACATCCTATTGTATTATTTATAATTCAATTTATTATGTGTGGTGAACTTTGGAATTATCTAAGTCAGTTCCCTAATCTAAAGGCTAATCCCTAGATCAAGGAAGGGATTATCCGATGTCAATCACTGAGGTGGATAATGAAGGTTATGAAATACTTATCCTTCACTTCATAGTTGGGGATTCAAAGTTATTTTATATAATAATGTACCCTATGAAAATATTATTTATAATCATTTAATGGGATTTAATGATATTTTGAGCATTTATTATATTACTCTATATATATTCCAAATAAATTTGAAGAAAAAAGAAGCCATATTTTATACCCTAATCCAACATATCAGTATATTTTGGTGATAGGATTACTAATAAATTACAATATAAGTTACTGATACTATATAGAAATTACATCTTATTCATGATGGATAATTATCTCAAATGTTTGGGGAGGAACTCAACATTGAAGACACACTATTATAAATTCAAGTATGTGTAATGGATCGATTGTGATAGGAAATTGACCCATTGAAAATAGTATCTATAAAGAAACATTTTGGGATTGAAAAATTATTCTATCATAAATAATTAGTATTTTTGATAGAAAAATTATTCCATTGAAAATAGTTTGCGTGGGAGTTCATGCCGCCCAGTTCCAAACATAGTAGAAACATGCATTTGAGATGAACTTCTAGTTCTGTCGCAGATGTCTGTCGATTAAAAAGTATTTGCGATGGGAATAAATACCCATCACAAATACTTTTGAAAAATTTAAAAATTGAGAACAAATTAATTTTAATGCAAATAGTCTATCATAATAAATATTTTCATTTAACCTAACTAATCCTTTCTTCTTCTTCCTCCCACAATTTTCTGCCTCCTCAGCCTTCCTCCACCTGTAGCACCATGCCTCATCCTCCTCCCTCATCCAACAGTGTAGTTCTGCCACTCCCTATCCCATAGCTATCCTACATCATCATTTCATCACTCCCTCTTCTGCACATCCACACTCCCTCTACCACATAACCAGGACACAACACCACCCCAGGTCACCCCAGTTAGATCTGATAGGTACGGACTCTGGTTCTGTCCTCCAACTTTATTATTGCATATTTTGGTTTGATCATGTATTTATTAGTTTGGTCAAAACCTAGGTTAATAAATTGACCCAAATTTTATAATTTATTTAATATTTATGGTGAATATAAATTTATTATTTTCTATTTGGGTGTCAATTAGTTCTGAAAAATTTGATTTTATATGATTTGAGTCATTTTTATCATTGTCTGGGTGTCAATTAGTTATGTTAGAGTTTATTTTCCTAGGTTAGTAAAATCTCCCTCTTTTTTCTCATTATATGATCTATACATTTAACAGCTTTCTCATTGTTTTCTCATTATTTTGATCTTTAATAGAAGTTTATTATTTTATACTATTATTTTAAATATTATGATTAAGAAAATTATTTATAGGGATGACTGATATATATGAAGTTTACAAAAAAAATTAATTTTTCAATTGTATAATATGGTTATATATATATATATATATAATTTTTTATGTTTTATGATAATTCTTGAATTGTGTCATTGATGTCCGAGCATTTTTTTTATAT
This sequence comes from Viscum album, assembly GCA_963277665.1. NCBI lineage: Eukaryota > Viridiplantae > Streptophyta > Magnoliopsida > Santalales > Viscaceae > Viscum > Viscum album. The sequence goes on along the minus strand of OY728133.1, from coordinate 477,930,928 downwards.
TATGATTTCTTTTTATTTATTTAAAACATGAAAATTTAGTTTTGTAAACGTTTTCAAATATATATATATATATATATATATTTCAAAAAGGTAAAATTTATTATGAACAAGAAAGTAAATTACATGAGTCTGAAAGAGGGAATTTTATTACAATCTTTAGCAAGGAGAGGGAGGAGATCATCTGGCAACTCATCAGCCCATGTAATGTTCATGTTGATCCCTTTGTTGGCAAGACCATCTGCCACCATATTAGCTTCATGGTAGGCATGGGTGGAAATATATCTAATATCAAGAAGCGAGTTCCGGAAATTCTTCCAGCTCGCAGTAAGGGACCAAGAGAGGTGAACGACCCCATTCCAAATTGCCGGAACAATGGTGGTGGAGTCTCTTTCAATCCAGATGTTTTTACAGCCTTTGATCTTCACAAAATAGATGGCATGGATGAGATCCAACATCTCTTCCATAATGGAGGAGGGGATCCTGCATCTTCCATATAAACAACCATAGTAGTGACCTTTATAGTCTCTGAAAATTTCTCCACTACCTGCAGGGCCTGGATTTCTTTTTGAAGCTCCATCAATATTAATTTTGATCCATCTAGGAAGCGGGGATTTCCAGAAGACTTCAATAAAACTTTTTTGAGGAGGAAAAATTCCACCAATCTTTAAACGTCGTAGGATTACGAAGTCACTGATTGACTTGTCGCAATTAACTTTCTGGATCGAGGCAGCATCATTAATGGAAATCATAATTCTCGTACGGCCTGCAATGAGGTTGGGAGAGTGATTATTGTGCATAATGTCATTTCTATTATACCAGATAATGTGTAAAAGTTCTTCCACAACAAATAAGAAGAGATTTTTGACTTGTGGTGAAAATTCAGAATTCAAACAATGCTTTATATGGGAAAGAATATTGTCCGAAGAAGGCCACCTGCAGTTGAAAATGTCAGCAATAAAATTCCCCATGGCAAAAGTTGTAGTACACGATAAAAATAGATGGTTGATATACTCTCAGTGTTGATGACAGAGAGGGAATTTAGAACAAAGATGAATTCCAAAGGATTGGAGACAAATCTCAGTAGGGATGCGATTATGCTCCAAGCGCCAAATAAGGAAAGCCTAGTAGGTTTAATCCAGGGTTTCTTAAAAGACTTCAGCCAAAAAAAATCATATTCCAAGTTCAAAAAACAATGATTGTAGAAATTTTGTGAATTTAGAATACCATTGGGAGTGGGTTCTGAAACCAGGAAATCCTCATCATTAGAGAAAGTGTAACTTTAGACCACCTGCTTGATAGAGTCAGGTAGCTCCAAGTCCCTGTCTTGCAAAAATTCCTTTATAGTGCAGTTAATTCTATTAGGAGAAGTATTAGGAGGAAGCTTAGTAATAAGAGGGGAGCCCGTCCAGTTATCTAGCCAGAAGCAAATGTTGGAGTACAGGCTAACGAACCATCTAGAGTTATTCATGATGGAAACAAATAATGTTTTTAAGGAGGGACAGAGCGAAGATTGAACAAGATTTAAATTTCCATTTTTTAACCTCATAAGAAATTTATTTCTAAGGAAATTAAGTGAGTCAGAGGTACTATCGATCAGTCTCCAAGTGAGCCTCACTTGGATAGCTTCATTGAACAATTTTAGATTTTTAATACCAAGGCCTCCCTTTTCAAGGGGGTACAGCAGGTCGACCATGGGATGGTGACAAGTTTCCTATCAATGAAGCTGCTAGTCCAGACAAAATTTTTTATATACTTATTGATTCTATTGAGAAGACCCAGAATCCATTTGTAGACCATGAGGTAATAAACAAATTTGAAGATAATGGTCGATTTCACAAGGAAAATTCTTCCAGCCATGGACATGGATTTCCCTCTCCTGGAAGAGAGTTGGTTAATCACCTGATCAATAATATCATTAAAATAAATATCTTTCAGCCTACCTCAAAAAAGGAAACACCCAGATAAGTGAAGGGAAAAGAGCCTTCCTTGATGCTAAGGGTTTCAATAATGTGACCTTTCCGAGAGAGGGGGAAGGATTTACCAAAGAAAATAAAGGATTTATTCCAACTGATGGATTGACCCAAAACTTCCTCATAATGGGATAAGACTTGTTTAAGGTTAAAGACATTCTGTTTACTTCCATTAATTAAAAGGATAATTTCATTGGCATAAAGGAGATGAGTCGGGACAACTAGATTCCTGGACACCGAAATTGGTTTAAGTTTACCTTGATGAGCGAGCAAGGAGATCCATCCACTAAGATAGTCTTCCGCAATCGTGAAGAGAATGGAAGTGACAGGGTCACCTTGGAGAACCCCTTTAATGCATTTAAAATAGCCTTTAGGAGAGACATTAATAAGAATTGAGATTGAGGAAGAGTTAAAGAGGGAGTTTATTCTACTAATTATAATATCATTAAAGCCAAAATCTTTGAGAACTTTAAAAATGAAAGCCTAGTCAATAGTATCAAAAGCATTCCTAACATAGAGCTTAATGGAAATGCTGCCTCCATGAGAGACTTTGTTTAGAGAGTTGGTGCATTCCAAAGCAAGGCATATGTAGTCTTGAATGGATCGACCTTTGAGGAAACCAAATTATTTCCATGAGATGATTTTGTTACATAGAGGGGAAAGGAGATTGGAAAGAAGCTTGGTAATAATTTTATAAATGGAGTTAATTAGAGCAATGGGTCTAAAAAATGGATTTCAGATGCATTAGACACCTTTGGAATTAAGGTGTGGAATTGGGTGTTAAGGCCATAAGGAAGAGAGACAGTTTTAATGAAATATTTAACAAGTTTGTAGACATCAGTGTGGACAACCTCCCAGTGTTGTTGAAAAAAGCCATTATTGAATCCATCAGGACTAGGAGCACTGTCAGGGTTTAGACTGAAGACCGTAGCTTTGATTTCATGGTCCAGGGGAAAAATTAAGTGAGAATGATTGTCATCCTCACTGACTAGCGTTAGGATGATCCCAAGGTGAATATTCTTATTGATATAAGGAACATTAAAAATGGTTTCAAATTAAGTGACAACATGATTTGAAATGAAAGCTTCAAAGGATAGGATATTGTCATTATCTTTCAGAGAAGGTAAAGGTCAAGTGACTTTTCCAATCCTCTTTAGGTCATTGTAAAATTTAGTGTTTTTGTCTCCATACATGAGCCATTTCGTTCTAAAAACCTGTTTTCGAAGGTTATCCTTTAGGGTTAAAAGGGAGTTGAGCTTGAGGGAACGGTTTTTTTCAGCTTGGTGGTCCGAGGAAAAATCAGAGTTAGTGGAGGATATTTGGATTTGATTGAGGTCATTCTCAAGGTTTGAGATTTCTTGGTCAGTCTATTTAGATTTAGCAGTACACCAACCCTTGAGACAATGTTTAAGATGCTTGAGCTTGGTGATATAGGCAAAATCATTAGATGGATGAATCATAGAACTACAACAACTTCGAATGAGATTAGTACATTCCTGATCCCGAGACCAGGAATTCTTGAACTTTAAGGGAATACTAGCCTTGGATTTTTTGAGTGAAAGGTGACAAGAATAGGGTAATGATCAGAATTAAGTTTAGGTAGAGTGATACTAGAGATGGTGTCCCAAGCATCTAATATTGGGGTATTCACAAGAGCTCTATCTATCTTGGTAGAGACTACCCGATTATAAAGCCTACGATACCATGTAAATTTAGCACCTATGAGATTGACCTCAACCTGATTACAATCCTCAATAGCAGTTCCAAATTATCTAGATGATATGGGTGGATGGGATGGTCCCAGTTTCTCAGAGAGAGATAGGATAGCATTGAAATCCTCCATCACCATCCATAGGTTATTCATGGAGTTAGCAATGGAAGAGAGGGCACTCCAAAAATGCCTACGATCTTGATATCTATTTTTAGCATAAACAAAGGAACAAAAGATGTGCTTGCTATCAAAAAGAAAATCACAAGTAAACATTTGGTCAGAGGAGATAATAATGCTGAAATTTTTCAAGGAGTTATGATAAAGAATCCATAGAGATTCAACATTAATATATTTAGCACAAGCACCAAGAAAATTATAACCAATAGAAAAGCGGTGCAAAAATTCATAGAAAAGTTGATTTTGGGTTTAGAAAGAGCAAAAATTTTGGGTTTATGTGTTGCAACAAGTCTTCTAATAAACAAAAGAGTGTCAGAGTTCACTAGCCCCTGACAATTCCAAAAAAAGCACATCCATTAAAACCTTTTTTTGGATCCTGAGATCTTTTTTTTCTTTTTGGATCCATTCGAGCCCTTGTTCCTCTTAGATCTTCTAAGGTTTGAGGATGCAGCTAAGGGAGTCTTCATGTCCTGTTTGCTCATAGGATAAGCATATAAAACATTAGTCTCTTTTAAAACATTTAAATCTATAGCAGCAGTAGGAAGGTCCATCGCCATAGGGGTATGGGGGTCAATAGTCAAAGCTAGAGTGACCAGAGTATCTACTGCTTCAGTAGACACAACCATCACAGGTGCATGTTGCAGTTTGGGATTGAGATCCTGTAATGTCAGTGGTATATGGGGGAGTGTAGGGGGGAAGATAAATTCACCTCAATGTTATTATCTTGCTTAACTAGAGCAGGAGAATGCACACCAGTAATGATTGAGGCAGGGCATCAGCCTACTTCAAAGGAGAATGTTCCAAAACACACGGTTGAGAAGGGGTTGTAGTGACCTGTTGAGGAGCCCGAGAGGTGATGCCAACCGATGTGTCATCTTTGTGAAAGACTGTGTGAGATACTGAATCCAGAGTGGGAGAAACTCTCGCTGCATCATCCAGTTTCGCATGGAGGCAGGGTTCAGAGGAAATGTCCAGGATGAGCTGAACATTGTCTTCCAAGGAGATCTGGGTGAGCTCTATGAGTTCTTCTGCTTTGACTTGATCATCCTAGGTGACCCTCGAGCTCTCACCTAGAAGAGAATTTTTTTCACCCAAACACCGGGTTTTTCTTGGGGGGGGGGGTCAGGGACAGCTGAAATCACACTCTTTACAGACTTTTTCCTCTTCGCTTCAGTCCATCATTCGTCCACAGGTTGAGACACCTTATTTTTGATCACCCGACATTTCAGTAGAGAGTTCCCGGCGATTTTTCACAGTTCACAGTAGGGCGGCATCTGTTCACACTCAATTCAAAATTCAGCAGGATAATCATTGGTGTTGAAGATTATAGATTCCAGAAATTTTTTAGCAATGTCGAATTCCACCATAACACGCGCATACATACCAAGATCAGTGTTCAACGTTCATTGATCAATCTTTATCTGTGTTCCAATACACGAGGCGATGTCGTTGAGAATCCGGGGGTGCCAAAAATACCAATTCAAGCCATGCAAACGCACCTAGATCTGAACTAAGGAATTCTTTGTGTTATATGGATTAAAGGTGAGGTCCCATTCCGATATACGGAGGGCACCCAGCTTGAGTTGTAGATCGCCAGAATTCCAGGCTCGATTCAAATCTTCTTGCGATTTCAGAACGAGATGAAAATAACCCTTACTGAGAGGGACTAACTTCGAGTCAGAAAAACCCCAAATGTTTTCAATTCTAGTTTTGAGTTCCAGATTTGACCAGGGCTTGTCCGATTTTTAATGATTTTTTACTTTCTTAAAAAAAATAATTATTTGTAAAAAATTAATTATTTATATTCTATTAATATTTTTAGTTATCTATAATTTTATCAAACATCTATTTTTTTTATTATTCTATAATATTTTTATATATGTATAGGTATTTTAGATTATATGAATTTTATTTAATTATTGTAAATTATTTTTAATGTTTTTTAAATTTGTTAAATATTTTTAATGATTTTCTATTTTTTAATGTTTTTAATTATTTTTAATTTTATTAATTTTTTTTCTATTTTCTAATATTTTTAAGTGTGTATTAATATTATAAATTATATGTGATATTTTTATTTATTATAATTTTCTTAATTATTTTTAATTTTTTATTATTCCTAATGGTTTGCAGTTTTTTAAAAAAAATTAATTATGTGTAAAATTTTCAGTTATTTGTAGTTTTTTTAATATTTTTAGTTATTTTTAATATTATTAAATGTTTTTTTTATTTTTTCACATATTTTTAAATATCTATAAATATTTTTAATTATATGTAGTTTTTTTAGTTATTTGTAATTTTTTTTAATTTTTTTAATGATTTGAATTTTTTTTAATATTTTTACTTATTTGTAATTTTTTTATTTTTTTAATTATTTTAAATTTTTAAATTTTTTTAAAATGTTTTATTATATTCTATTATTTTTATATATGTATAAATAATTTATATTTTATGTAATTTTATTTAACTATTTTAAATTATTTTAAATTAATTTTAATTATTTTAATTTTTTGTATTTTTTGAAAAATATAAGTATTTGTGATGGATAAACTATTCATTGCAAATAGTGTTATTTGCGATGGGCTGTCGCAATTACCTTTTTTTGGGGGGAAATCTCACATTCGCGACTGTATTCTTACCTGTCACAATTATTTTTTATTTGCAACGAACCATCGCAAATACCTTCATTTGCGACGAACTGTCCAAAATACCTTCATTAGTGAAATTGTTTTTTGCGATAACGCATTACCGATGGAATTCTATCACAAATGACCTTTTTTGATGATATTCCATAATAAATTTCCTTCATAAATGCCAAATTATCTAGTATTTATAGGCCTATTTCTTGAGATTATGTTGATAAAATTTTTGAATACATTCCTAGTCTTCCCTTTAATCATGAAGTTGAGTTTTAAATAGGAATTATACCTATTGGTACACCTATATCAAAGACTCCATATAGGTTCCTTTCATTTGGAGGATGTATTACCTTGGTTAATAGCAATCTGGTTTTTATCCCCATGCATCTCTTTTCGACCTTGAAGACTCCCAAAAGTGTGTTTGTCAACATGGAGAAGATCATGGTGTCCTTCATTTGGAATGGTCAGCTAGAAATTCGTCACCACTAGGCATTGGGGAAGCATCTTGCAAGAAATTTAGTTGAAGGTGGGATCAACTTATGGAGTGTGAGATCAACCATGCAAGGGATACATGAAAAACATGCATGAGAGGCTATGGAAGGCCGAATGCTTTGGGGAATTCTCATGCAAGAGAAATATGGCCTGGATGGTGCAGTGTAGTGGTCTCAGCAGTCAAGGATTTGGAAGTTAATCTAGCCGTATACGGAGGTACTGAATCCTTACACCTGGTGGCTAGTGGGGGGAGGATAGGTGAACTTCTTGCGTCATGATTGAGAGGCTGGAAGTCTGTGGTTTCAAGGATTCCCCGCACCAGATATATCCCTCAGAGAAGCGTGCGACCATTCTACCTTTCTGCAGGCTATACTCGATGATTCTCAACATGCTGCTTTTAAAGAAATTGTTCTCAGTGAGGATCTTGACAGACCCATCTTCACAGGCTTCTCTTCGGGAAAGTTTTAAATGAAGGGTTATGCTAGTGTGAGAAGGGATCCAAATGTTGGAGACCCATGGGAAAAAATGCTTTGGTGCAAGGGGATCTCTCCAAAGATCAATTTTCTTGATGTGGTGAGTGATTAATACCTCTTTTCCCTCTAATGAAAACATCCAATGCATGGGGGTGTCTTTGCCCTCTAGATTATTTTGATGCACAAAACCCAAACAAGAAATAGTGATGCACCTCTTCTTCGACAAGGATTGTGCTCGCTGGACATGGCAGGTGTATGGAGACTCCTATGGGTGGCGTGATGGAGGAGGGATCTAGAAGAATGTTCTCAGTCGGTGGTTTAGTGGTTCATGCGACAATAGTCTTGAGCGGAAATGCAGGGCGATCATCCTCGTGAAGGGATATTGGGTCATTTGGAAATCTAGGAATGAAGCGCACCACAAGAATTTCTCTGGTAATAGTGCCAGCATCAGCTTCAAGATGAAGAAAACTTTGATGGACTTAGTAAGTGTTTGTTCTGATTTCTAGGGAGCCTCGCCAATATGTTTGTTTTTTCCAGTGGCGTCTAACTAGTTTGATAGGAGGGGCCAGGGGTCTTGGGTTCGTTATTACCCCAATATAATTGGGCTCAAACTCAGCATAGATGGGTCCTTCCTGGGGGAAGATGAGGGAGGACACGTGTTTAGGGACCATAAGGGGTTTGTTATTACTGCATTCTCGACCTTTTAAAGTAGTGGTGACACTCTACATGCCGAGACAAAGGAATTGGTTACGGGGTTGGAGGTAAGTGAACAAAGACATATTATTTTGAAGGCTATGGAAATGGATTCCTTGATCCTCTATAAAGAAATCACAGAAAGTGGAAGTATCCCATGGTGTATTTAATATATTGTCCGCAAGTGAAAACTGTTCATGGGATTCCATATGGTGATTACTCATATATAGAGAGAGGGGAATAATGTTGCTGATTTCTTGGCATCTCAGACTTCTCCAAGAGGTAACATTTCTCTCTTCCTAAACCTGGGATCCTTTCCACCAGGTGGTAGTAATTTTGTTGTCAATGATGCTTTGGGTCTCCACTACTTTATACCTCCATGATGTGACTCTTGTATGTTGTTTTCGGTGTTTTCCAAAATAAATAAAAAAGTTAGTGTTTAGGAAAGACTCCATATAGGATGTCTCGGATTGAGTTGTATTAATTGAAGAAGATACTCTAAGAAAATCATGATAAGGTATTAAAATGACCTAATGTGTCACCATCAGGTGCACCTATTATTTTTTAATTATAAAGATGGTTTAATGTGTATTTATATTGATTATCAAGAACATAGAAAGATCCCTATCAAGAAAAAGTATAAATTACCCCATATTGATGAATTATTAGATCAATTGCATAAAGCTCAATAATTTTTAATGATTGATATTCATTCTATATTTCATCAATTGAGGGTCAAAAATGATTAAATACCTTAAATATCCTTTCATATGAGGTATATCCATTTTAAATGTATAATGATTCCAATTGGAATTAATAATTCTCTAGTTTTCTTTATATATTTAATGAATGTATTTTTTAGAGATTACCTAGGTTTGTTTATGGTATACCTAATAGATGATATTATAATATATTAATAGAGTATGGAAGTTCATGGAGATAATTTAATAATTATATTTAACACATTTGGGATTGAGAAGTTGTATGTTAAATTTACTAAGTATCAATTTTTTCTTTAGAATGTTTCAATATTGGGTCAGAAAAACTCAAGTGAGGGTGTATCTATTGATACATCAAAGATAAAAGTTGTTGAGCAATAGATTAGACAAAACATGGTAATAAATATCCATAGTTTTTCTTGGGATGGATTGATACTACTGATGATTTTTGGAATATTTATCATGACTACCTAATCCACTATCCAAGTTGACTCGAGAAGGGAGTTATGTTCATAGGGATATATGAATGTGAAGCTAATTTCAAGGAGCTGATGAAAAGGCCTTTCATTGAACCTCTTTTTACACCACCCAATAATGGAGAAGGTTTTAGGATCTATAGCGATGAATCAATGAAGTTACATTGATGTGTCCTAGTGAAGAATGATATGGTGATAGAAATTCACTCTCTCTAAATGAAAATACATGAGTAAAATTACCTTTTCCTTATATTTTGAGATGACATCTGTATTTTTTTACTTTAAAGATAAGAAGGAATTATATTTATGTTTAAACATGTGATAAATATACATATCATAAATTATTTAAGTATATATTCAAATTGAAAGAGTTTAATATGTGTTAAAGAAGATGATCAGATCTTATTAAAGTTTCTGACTGCTCAATATATTGTCACCTTAGGAAGGTGAACAAGGTGGATAATGATCTGAGTCATAAATACCATACTAAGTTGTCTATGATTAATATTTTAAGAGATCTAACACTTGTGAATTTATAGAATACAGAACTTCAAATCATAATAAAAGGGGATAAATCCTATCTTTACAAGATGATTTGTAACATCCCAGGTAAATAAAGAATATGATATTTTCATATTTATTAATATTTTTGAGTTAAAAATTAATTTTAATTTAAAGGGGATTCTATGTTTGATGGTGTACCCGACACACAACAATGGGTTTCTCTGAAATCTCATGCTGCACACAATGCTGAGTCATACTGAAAAAATATAAAAATATAATATTATTTTAAATGGTAGTTAATGCATAGTCGTCTTGTTAACAGGAATGAACAAAACTAACTACAATATGATTACACATTTTTTCAAATGTTTTTACATTTATCCAATAAAATTTAGAGTCTTAAAATGTGAATAAATCCAATTTTAAGTATAAATACTCTAATATTCTTTAAAAGGTCAATTTCCTGCCTTTTGATGGTGAACTATTTTTAATCTAGTTTTTTTCAATTTTATATTTTCTATTTGAAAAAATAAAATTATTCTTTAGAATTGGGACAAAAAAAATTACTTTGGATGAAATTTCGGTATTTTTCTGATAATGTTCATTTTTAATGAATAATGAAAAATAATGCATTTTAATTTAAAACTACCTTTTAATATAATTTATTTATATGGTTAGATTATATTTTTAATTGGTTATAAAGTGTAATTAGGTTATATTTTTACCATTTATCCAATTATGGTCATTGGAAGTAATTTCACTTTGAAATTGGACATAAACAAATGTCAATCTTTTGATAGTTACTATTCCTTAGAAAACATGCTTTTTAGTTTTGACAACAGGAATTAATTTTAAATTAATTTCTGAAACTTTTGTGTTTTTAATTTGGAAAAATGGATTCCATATTTTGAATCAATAGATCCAAATTGTATAAATAGGTAACTTTTATTTTTAGACATTATGAATAGTAACTTCAGTAAATATTTTATTTACCATGGTTAAAGGGTAAATCTGGTAAATAAGGGTAACAAATAATATTATAATAATATTTACTTACCCTAACATGTGTCCTAATCCTATTGGATGATACATTTCCGACCATGGTCATCCTTGGGTTGATTTTGGAACCTCATGGAGCCACTTGTAAGTGAAAATGACACATTATAAAAATTAATTTAAAGTTAAGGAAAATGTAACATAAACATATATCTCTTAGTAAAAAAATTATAATTGGTTATATAAGTGATATTTTAGACTATAAATAGTCATTATAAATATAAAAATATTTACTATATTATTTTATTTTATTTATAATTTTTATAAATAATACAAATGAAATTTTTTATGACAAAATTGTGGTGTAGTGTTTAACTTATTAATGAATGTTTTAAATAAATGAGATTATAAATAATAAAATAAATTTATTTTGGAACTATTGATGCCATCCAAGAATTTTATAAATAATTATAACTTGTTATATTTAATTAATGATGGTTTTTAGAAACAATCAAGTTTTTTTGGATTTTTTTAAAAGTCATGATTTGAATAGTATTAAAATTGATATAAAAGAGTTTTTAAATCAATAAATATTTTATTAAATGATAAAATATTCATAAAAACATAAGATTCGTCCAAATGACATATATGATGTTAAAAATTCATTAATTATCCATTTTTTCCTCTTTTAATTTTATTGTAACTATATTAACCATATAATATGAATATACAAGAAGACATGGTAAAAGTTAAATTAGTTAACTAAGGGTTAAAGCTAAATGATAAGGTTAAAAATGAAAACAAAACATGTCTAAAACCTATTTTTTGAGATTATTTTGAATAATAGTCATCTTATCTTCAAATTTCATGAGTTTTGGACCTTTTGAAAACGAAAATAAATTTATAATAAAATAATATTTCAAATATTTCCTAAAGTGCCCCTCCTCCCTCTTATAAAAAGAAACCACCACTAACCAATTACTCACAACTCTCAAGCCACTTGAATCATCAAAAATCTACTTCAATAATCTCCAAAAATCCCTATATTCCACCTATAATCCTTACTTTTGTCAGAAGGCAATTCAATAAAGCCTTTTGTTTCAAATCAAAGGGAGTTACCCGATTTAAAGGTAACATCTTCCCTCAAGTTCTTTTCTTTTATTTTCCTTCTCTAATCCCTATTCTATTCTTATTTTTTATTTACATAACAGAAACAGTATCCTCAATATACTAAGTTGTTTTTATGAGAAGTATTCTAACTACACTTCCAAACACATTCATCTAATGGATACGAACATACTGTTTCTATGGACGGAAAACTACTCACTCACGAAACAATGATTGTTCAATTATCTTCTACCACCTCTCATGGTGGCCATTATGATGGAAATGTCTTTATATTTGATATATATTATATTTATATTGTCTCTATTCTTCTATATTTTCTATTTATATCATAACTTTATCGTTTCCATAATGGTTAAATATGATAATTTCATTAGAGGAAGTGCGGAAAACCACCCCCTCAAAGAGATATGACTCGTTCATACCATTCATGGAATGTATAAAGGATGGAGTTAATGAAATTATATATGATATTATACTGAAATTATTATATACCTATGTATCATTATGTTTTATTTCCATTAAATATGAAATAGAAATGAATATAGTGTTCATGCATACGTACGGCTTACCATCTCCATGAACAGTTCATTTCATTTCTTATCTCCAAATGTTATGTACTTTGATACAAACATATATATACTGGATATATATGAAATATATGATATCAAAATCATTAATTTCATTCTGGATATAATTTTCTTTTTACCACATGGAAAACTTGTAATTATAAGAAGTTCATTTTTGAATCAAGTACCAAATATCGACAAAACAACTATTGTTAACTCAAATGATTATATAATCTTTATAACGCGGTAATAAGTGACATAAAAGGAATAATAAACTTGAAAAATGTTATGGAGCAAGTAGAAATTAACTTTAATTTATTATTTAGGAGATTAAAGAATGAACATGTCAAGTCGGACATGAGGTAAGGGACTTCGTCTCAATCTCCTTTCATTGAGGCATACTTCGATTTATACATGACTTTATTTTATACACTGTATAATAAATCCCTTTTACTTTTACTTTAATTCAAAATGAATGTTTTTTACAAAACAATTTACTTAACGAAAAAAGGAATGTTTCTTTTTAACATATGTGGTGACAGTGACCTTTCTTCCACTGTGAGCATTATTTGATATTTGGCTTCCTTAACAAGCAATAATTTTTTTTAAAGGAAAATAAATACCATATGATCTTTTTATGTATTTTGGTATTGAAAATGATTTTGGGAATGGATTGATTATGTCAATATATTGAAATGTTATACTGTGATTACAATGTGGAAATGTTATCTTTCTTTTATGCTTGTTTTATGTGTTATGAATATGTAATGGTTCTTGGGAATTTTTTACGCATACGGGTGGTTCCATGATAAACCTAGGGCAGGTGAGCTTGAGATAGCTCTCTAATTCATTGGGTAACATGACAGAGGTAAATTTTAATGTTTATCCTAAGAGATTTAGGAAATATACTGTGATGGGTATTCCAAATGTTACTCCCTGCATAGCTGTGAAAGCTACAACATAAGTATATTGTTAATGACACAAGTTACCTTTATGATTTATGATTTCCATGTTTTATTCATAAATCTTATTATTTTGTGTGGTATTATAAAGATTGAAAAGTATGATTTCATTGATTTGTATGTATTGTTGTAATAATATTTTATTTACTTGTTTTATAACACTTACTGAGATTTTTAGGCTCATCCCAAGTTTTTGAAATGTTTTTTCACAGGGTATAAGGAAGGGTTAGAGGAAGGAATAATTCAAGAAGATTTATATCAAGAAAATAATTCTTGTTTTCTTTTAAGAGTTTTTATTTTATGAAAAAAATTGATTATTAGTAGAAGTTTCTACTTTTTAATATTTGTGATGTAATGTTATAGTTATGGACTAATTCTCTAAAACTATAAACCTGAAAATATCCTCAATGTGAATTATTAACTAAATTCAAGATTATGTAATGTTTAAGGATGAGGCCTTATAGTTGGTATCATAGGTCGACTTAGACAACTTTAGGAGTTAGGATATTGTTAAATTAATATTCCTAAAATCATTTATGGTAAGATTGAAATGATATAGCATTTACAGATTACCATGTTACTTCACCTAAAATATTTCTACGTTCAGAATGGTTTTTCATATAGGAAACATGAAAAATATGTTGAGAAAGAATATAAAGGGAACTAACCTTCCAAATCAGCATCCTGAGATAGTTGGAATCAGAATTGAATAGTTTTTTGTAGTGATGGCTCAGTTATCTTAGGTGATAAATGGTGGTTGTGTTTATATATGATATCTTGGTATATACTAAAAGATAATAGGAACATGAAATTCACCTAAGGATTGTTTTTCAAACCTTAAAATAAAAGAAACTGTATGGAAAGTTTAGTAAGAGTGAATTTTGGTTGAAAAAAATTCTTTTATTTGATCATATTGTTTCTAAGGATGGCATAACTTTTTATCTTGATAAAACAAAAGTTTTTGAATAATGGCCAAGACCCAAAAATATAATCAAGATCCATAGTTTTCTTGGTTTAGCATGTTATTACCAAAGGTTTTTTGAAACTTTTGCACAGTTAACTAGCCCACTGACTAAGTTAACTCGAAAAGGTGTTAAGTTCATATGGACAAAAGAATGTGTTGATTTGTTTCAGGAATTTATAAGAAGATTGGTGAATGCTCCAGTTTGGATTTACCATCCAGAGATGGTGAATTTGTTATCTGCAGTGATGCTTTGTTGAAAGGACTTGGTTGTGTCCTAATGTAGAATGATCAGGTAATTGCTTATGCTTCACGTCAGTTGAAACCACTTGAGTTAAATTACCGTACACATGACATGGAATTAGCTACTGTTATTTTTTCTTTAAAAATTTAGAGGAATCATAGTCTATGGATTAAAATGTGAAATATATACTGACTGAAAATGTTTGAAGTATATATTCACTCAGAAAGAATTGAACATGAGACAAAGGTGATGGCTGGAATTGATTAAATATTATGATTGCACGATTCATTACCATCAAGAAAAGGAAAATAAAGTAGATGATGCTTTGAGTCAAAAAAGTAATGATACATTAACCATGTTACTTTTGGAATAAGATCATATGATTAACGATTTGATGAAATCTATAATAGAAGTTTTTGGTGCAACAAATTCGTCTGTTTTGTTTCAATCTTCAGTAAAGTCATCTCTATCAGATAAAATTAAACAAGCACAGTAAGATGACAGTGAGTTGTAGAAAAAGGTAGAGTTGGTTTAGAAGAGTATGTTTCCTGAAGTTAACATTGATAATGATTATATTTTGAGATTTGGGAATAGATTATGTGTGTCATGTGATTCACAATTAAAGAAAGAGTTATTATGTGAAGCTCATAGTTCTTCATTTTTATTTCATCCTGGAAGTAATAAGATGTACAAAGATATTCTGGAGTATTATAGGTGGAATGGAATTAATAGAGATATTTCTAACTTTACTATGAAGTGTTTGACTTGTCATTAGGTTAAGACAGAGTGGTAGTTACCGAAAAGGATGCTTTAGCATTTACCGGTGCCATAGTCGAAATGGGAAAATATATCCATGGACTTAGTTGTGGGATTACTAAAGACATATCTAGGTAAAAAATCAATCTGGGTTGTTGTTGATCGATTGATAAAATCTACTCATTTTCTTCCTATTCGAGATACTCTATCTCTAGATAAACTTTCTCAGTTGTATGTTAAACAGATAGTCAAGTTTCATGAAGTTCCCCTCTCCATTGTATCTGATTATGTTCTCAGGTTTACTTCTAACTTTTGGAAAGGCCTTCCGAAGTCATTGGGTACTGAATTAAATTTTAGTATAGCTTTTTATCCACATTAAGATGGGCAGTCAGAACGAAAAATTCAGACTTTGGAAGATATGATACATGCTTCTTCAAGGGATTACCATGTAAGTTGGGACCAACATCTTTCTTTGGTTTAATTTTTTTTATAATTACAATTTTTATTCCAGTATATATATGGCTCCATCTGAGGAATTATATGGGAATCAGTGTCAAACTCCAATTTTTTGGGATGAAGTAGGTGAAAGCAAACTGATGGGAATAGAATTAGTAGAAAGATGGTAGAAAAACTTCTGTTGATTCATAAGTACATGAAAACAGCTCAGATAAGGTAGAAAAGTTATGTAGATAATCAGAGGATGGATCTTTCTTTTTATGTAGGTGATCATGTCTTTCTCAAATTTTCTCTATAGAAAAGTGTGATGCGTTTTGGCAAGAAGGGAAAGTTGAGTCCGAGGATCATTGGACCCTATGAAATCTTGGAGAAAATTGGATTAGTTTCCTACAAAGTGGATTTACCTCCAAATTTATCTTAGGTACACAATATTTTTCATGTTTCAATGTTGAGAAAGCATATGCTGGATCCATTTCATGTTTTGAGTCTAGAGGTAGTTCAGTTGGAATAGAACCTTTCTTATTAGGAACAACTAGTCCAGATTCTTGACCATAGAGAGAAAGTGTTGCAGAATAAAATAATTTATCAGGTTAAGGATTTGTGGAAAAACCATATGGTTGAAGAGAAAATGTGGGAATCTGAAAATTCTATGAGGGATAAATACCCCAATTTATTTGATAAGTAAATAAAATTGTGGGGATGCAATTTCCAAAAGGGGGAAAGATGTAACATTCCAGGTAAATAAAGAATATGATATACTCATATTTATTAATATTTTTGAATTAAATATTAATTTTACATTAAAGGGGATTCTATGTTTGATGACGTACCTGACACGCAACAATGAGTTTCTCCAAAATCTCATGTTGCACACAATATTGAGTCATACTGAAAAAATAATATAATGATATAATATTATTTTAAATGGTAATTAATTCATAGTCATTGTATATGTGAGAATGAACAAAACTAACTACAATATGATTACACATGTTTTTAAAATGTTTTTATATTTATCTAATAATATTTAAAAACTTAAAATGTGAATGAATCCAAGTTTAAGCTCAAATACTCTAATATTCTTTGAAATTTTGATTTACCGCCTTTTGATAGCGAACCCTTTTTAAATATAGTTTTTTTTCACTATTATATGTTATATTTGACAAAATAAAATTCTTTTTTTAGAATTATGACATCAAAATTTACTTTGGATGAAATTTTTGTATTTTTCTCATAATGTTCATTTTTAATGAATAGTGAAAAATACTGCATTTTAATTCAAAACCGCCTTTTAATCAAATTTATTTATATATTTAGATTATATTTTTAATTGGTTTTAAAGTTCAATTAGGTTATATTTTAACCATTTATTCCAATTTTAGTCATTGGAAGTAATTTCACCTTGAAATTAGACATAAAAAATGTCAATCTTTTGATAGTTATTATTTCTTAAAAAACGCTTTTTCATTTTGACAACGAGAATTAATTTTAAATTAATTTCTACAACTTCTGTGTTTTGAATTTGAAAAAATAGAATCCATATTTATAATTAGGAAGTCCAAATTTTTGTAAATAGTGAACTTTTTATTTTTAGACAATATGAATAGTAACTTTATTATATATTTTATTTACCATGGTTAAAGGGTAAATCTGGTAAATAAGGGTAAAAAATAATATTATAATAATAATAAATTACCCTAACATGTGTACTAATCCAATTTTATGATACATGTCTGACTATTGGAATCATTGGGTCGATTTTGGGACCCCATGGAGCAACTTGTAAGTGAAGATAACACTTTATAAAAATTAATTTAAAGTTAAGGAAAATGTAACATAAACATATATCTCTTAGTAAAAAAAATTATAATGGGTTATATAAGTGACATTTTCTACTATACATAGTCATTAGTAATATAAAAATATTTCCAACATCATGGTATTTTATTTATAATTTTTAGACATCATATAAATAAATTTATTTATGACACAATGGTGATGCAGTGTTTACCTTATTAATGAATGTTTTAAATAAATGGGATTATAAATATTAAAAAAAAATATTTTGAAACTATTTATTCCGTACAAAAATTTTATAGAAAATTATAACTTGTTATCTTTAAATTAATTAATTTTGTTAGAATGAATCAAGTTGGTTTGGATTTTTTTAAAATTCATGACATGAATAGTATTAAAATCAACCTTAAAGAGTTTTTAAATCAATCAAGATTTTATTAAATGATAAAAATAGTCCCAAAAATCTAAAATTTGGAAAAATGACATATATGATGTTAAAAATGTCATTAATGTTCCATTTTGGGTCTCTTGTAATTTTATAGTAACTATCTTAACCATATAGTATGAATATACCAGAA
This sequence comes from Viscum album, assembly GCA_963277665.1. NCBI lineage: Eukaryota > Viridiplantae > Streptophyta > Magnoliopsida > Santalales > Viscaceae > Viscum > Viscum album. Next base: position 477,912,630 of record OY728133.1, on the reverse strand, counting down.
GACATGGTAAAAGTCAAATTAGTTAACTAAAGGGTAAAGCTAAATGATAAGGCTAAAAATGAAACCAAAACTTGTCTAAAACCCATTGGTTGAGAGGATTTTGAATACTAGTCATCTTATATTCTAATTTAATAAGTTTGGCAGCTTTTGAAACTAATAATAATTTTATAATAAAATAATATTTCAAATCTTTCTGAAAGTGCCACTCCTCCCTCTTATAAAAGGACACCACCTCGGACCCATTACTCACACCACTCAAGACCCTTGTATCATACAAACTCTGTCCAATAAGCTCCCAACATCCCTCTATTCCACCTATAATCCTTAAATTGGGAATAAGGCAATTCAATAAATTCTTTTGGTTACCCAAAGGGGGTTACCCAATTTAAAGGTAACGTCTTCTCTCAAGTTCTTTTCTTTTATTTTCCTTATCCACTGCCTATTCTCTTCTTATTACTTGTTTAAATAAAAAAAACAATATCCCCAATATAATAGGTTGTTTTTATGATAAGGATTTTAACTACAATTCCACACACCTCCATCTAATGGATACATATATTTTGTTTCTTTGGATGACGAACTACTACCTCATGAAACGATGATTGTTCAATTATCTCATACCGCCACTCATGGTGGAAATTATGATGGAAATGTCTTTATATTTGATATATATTATATTTATATTGTCTATATGATTCTGTAATTTCCATTTATATCATACCTTAATGGTTTCCCTAATGGGTAAATACGATAATTTCATTTGAGAAAGTACGGACTACCGCCCCCTCAAAATGATATGACTCATTCATACCATCTGTGGAACGTATAAGGAATGGAGTTAATGAAATTATATATTATATTATACTTTAATTATTATATACCATTTTATCATTCTATTTTCTTTCCATTAAATATGAAATAGATATGCAAGTAGCGTTCATGCGTACGTACAACTTACCGTCTCCATGAACGAAGAATTTCATTTCTTATCTACAAATGTTATGTAATATTATTAAAACATATATATACTAGATAGATATTTGATATATGCGATATATAAATCATGAATATCATTCTATAGATAATATAATTCTGACCACATGGACAACTTGTAATTATAATAAGTTCATTTTTGAATCAAGTACCAAATATCGACAAAACGACTGTTATTAACTCAAATGATTATGTAATGTTTATAACATGATCATAAGTGATATAAAAGGAATAATAAACTTAAAAAATGTTCTAAAGCAAGTTAAAATTAAATTTAGTTTATTATTTAGGAGATTAAAGAATGAACGAGTCAAGTTGGAAATGAGGTAAGGGACTTCATCTCAATCTCCTTTCATTGAGGCATACTTCGATTTATACACGAATTTCTTTTATAAACTGTATAATAAACCCCTTTGAAATTTAATTTTATTCAAAAGGAATATTTTTTTAATAAGTGTTTTACTAAACTACAAAAATAATTTTTCTTTTTAACGTACATTGTGACAATGACCTTTCCGTCACCGTGATCATTATTTGATATTTATTTTCTTAACAAGTCGTAATGTTTTTAAAAGTAAAATAAATTCCATATACTCTTTTTAAGTATTTTGGTATTGAAAAAGGTTTTAGGAATGGATTTATTATGTAAATATATTTAAATGTTATACCATTATTGCAATGTGGAAATGTTATCTTTAATTTATGCTTGTTTTATGTGTTATGAATATATTATGGTTCTTGGGAATTGTTTACACATACAGGTGGTTCTATGATAAACCTAGGGAGGGTGAGCCGAAGATAGCTCTCCAATGCATTTGGTAACATGACAGAGGTAAATGTTAATGTTTCTCCTGAGAGATTTAAGAAATATACTATAATGGGTATTCCAAATGTAACTCCCTACGTAGTTGTGAAAGCTACAATGAAAGTATGTTATTGATGCCACAAGTTACCTTTATGATTTATGATTTCAATGTGTTATTCATAAATCTTATAATTTTTTTGGTATGTTAAAGATTTAAAATTATGATTTCATTGATTTGTATGCATTTATGGACTAATGTGTTTTTCCTTGTTTTATAACCCTTACTGATCTTTTTATGCTCATCCCAAGTTTTGAAATTTTTTTCACAGGGTATAAGGAAGGGTAAGAGAAAGGAAAAATTCAAGAAGATTTATATCAAGAAAATAATTCTTGTTTTCTTTTAATAGTATTTATTTTATGAAAAAATAGACACTGAGTAGAAGTGTCTAATTTTTAATATTTGAGATGTAATGTTATAGTTATGACCTAATTCTATAAAACTCTGAACCTAAAAAGATCCTCAATGTGAATTATTTATTTAATTCAATATTATGTAATGTTTAAGGCTGGGGCCTTATATTATTGTTCAACCATTCATCTGTCTGAGTATAAATGAGGCACAAATTTTTTTTATAACTTTAAAAGAATGTGATAAATTTTAATGACTTCAAACATGGTCGTGATGGAGTGATATGGTTCAGATGTAGAGTATGAGTCCCATTAATAAAAAATTGAAGGATCCATTATATGATGCTCATTGTATATGATTTTCTATTAATATTGGAAGTATAAAGATATATATATATATATATATATATATATATATATTATTGAATATTATTTGTGAGATAACATGAAAAAGAATATTGCAGATTATGTATCGTTATGCCTGGTATGTCATCAAGTTAAGTTTGAGACACAAAAGTTTATGGGGGTATTAAAATAATTACCCTTAACTGAATGGAAATGAGAAGATTTTACCATGGATTTTCTTACAAATATCTCCAAGACATCTAATGGTAGTAATGACATTTAGGTTATAGTAAATCTCCATAAAATGTTAGAACATTTAAATTTTATTAGGTAGGATTATATCTTCATCAACTTACTCATATGCACATTAAATAAGAGGTGATATTTCATAGAGTATCACTCTCAATTGTAATAGATTGAGATATGAGTTTTATCTTGAAGTTATAGACAATTATTTGGTAGGCTCCTGATGTTGAGTTGTGTTTTAGGACTGTAAATCATCCTTATATGGAATGTACTTCTAAGATTACCATCAACATCTATAATATATGTGTAGATATTTATTTATGTATTTCAAAGGTGGTTGGGATCAACACCATAATTTAGTGTAATTTTCATAAAAAAATAACCTTCACTCAAACATTCATATGTATCTTTATAAAGTCATATATGTTATGAAGTTAAAAACTCTAACATGTTGGGATAAATTTGGATAAATAAGGTATTAGAACCTGATCATGGGGAGAAAATGGAATAGAATGTTGAAGTTATTAATGAAAAAATTAGGGTTACATAGATTCATTAGAAAAGTTAACTTGATAATTATCTATGAGATATGAAGTCAGAAGTTGTAGATAAGGTATTCATGTGAAAATATACTTGGAATATGGTTATGATGTTTTTAAATAAAGGAAATATAATCCCTAGATATATAGGTCCCTTCAAAATTGTTGATCTTATCATGAATATAGATTATCTCTTGGTGCTTCGATGGAATTCATCTCAAGTTCATGATGTGTTTCTTGTATCTCTCATGAGGAACTACATAATGGATCCCTCACATGTACTAATTTTATAAGACATACCACTAGATTATGATCCCTCTTATGAGGAACAACCATTATATATTCGGTATTTTTGAGATAGAGTTCTACAAAACAACATGTCCAACCAAGTCAATGTTTTTTTTTTGCAAAAACCACAAATTTGAGGAAGCTATATGGGAACTCAAGGATGTGATTAAGTATAAGTACCCCTAGTTATTTTTCTTAGATTTATGGAATTTTAAGGTTCAAATTATTATATTTGGTTTGAAATTAACACCTTGATATTTTTTGAAATATTTCACTTTAAATAAATATGATTTCTTGGATGGTTTTCTATACACACAAACATCGAGTCTAAATGAACTATGATATACGGTTGAATTATTATTATTAAAATGTAATTGTTATAAACAAAACATTAAATTAGATGTATGAATAACAATAAACATTTTATAAAAAAATTATGTATATAATTTTTATATAATGAAACTGTATTTAGTAATTCATAATAAATAATAATTCAATTATCAATAAAGTTATTTTTGGTTCAAAAATATATTTTCATAAAAAATGAATTTTATTTCATTTTTTACATGTAATGTATAATTAAATTTTTAGATTTCATTAAATTTTATGTTGTGAAATTAATATCATTTTAAATTGACATTTATATATTAACTTAGGTTTAATGTTTTGTATTTTTTAGAAAAAAGATTTTTTGGGGCGAATGGTAGAAAATATATATTTTTTATTGAAAAATATCATTTATTTTCATATATTGAAAATTAAAAATTATATTTTGTATTGTATTTATAATTTAATTACTTACATTATATAATTAATAATCCAATCATTTTCATTGAAATCAACATTGCACTTTTTTTATATAAAAAAGGTATACTTAAAAAGAAATTTTTCTGGAAACCCATTTTTCATTGGGCTTTTCATGTTTATTTTCTAAATAATTTGTTCCAAATATAAAAATTGAATTTGGTAAAATTCCCTCAATATTTTGAATCATCACGTATAAATTTAGTAATGAGCCAATTTTAATTTTTTTCATTTTAAAAATTACCTTTGCTAAAAAAATTCAGTTACTATAGTTAGACTTAAAACAAGTTTAAAGGGATATAACATAAATTATAAGGGTTAAAATTACCTAAAAACGTGTCTAAATCCTATTTTCATGTCATATTTAGATCCTATATCATCTACTATTTTATAATGTGTCATTTTTTCCTTTTTCTTGAATAATACATGAATATATTTTAGTATTTTGAAAAAATCCACTAGTGCCATCCCCCTCACTTATAAAAGGACACCCCTCTACTCATTATCCACACTTAAAGATAATATTATCTGAGACAAGACCTATCCAAATAATATTATAAATTCCTTAACCACATCCTATAGGTATTGGTTTTATTATAATATCATCAAATGAGGGCCTTAGGTATATGTATAAGTCGGTTGTTTGAAAAACATGAATAGTTCTTAATCGATAACTTTATTTTAATATATTATTTTATCTGATTAAAAACTTTCCATACTATTGTTTACATTTAATTATACATGTTATTGTATAATTTTAGGAACATATCGATTATTCAGTTGAATTCGAGCCAAAATAAGGTCAAAATCTACCCAATGGGATAGATTCATGAGAGATAAATCCTTCGTGAAAGAGAAGGGTTTTAGAAAAACATATGAGAATAGGGAAATTAAAACATATAATAATGTGTTTATACTTCATAAAATTTATATCAAAAACTTATATTTTCATATAAATCCAACATTTAACCATAATTTAGGGGTACCACAACCTATAGACTTCTAGAAAAATATCTAAATTTGTAAAACTTAACCCATAATGAGCCAAAAGAAAAAATGGATTCCCACATGTATACATATTTAAAAAATAGCATATGATGAGTACCAAAGCACCTAATACCGTGGTCTACATGACCTTTGTGAAGTATCATACCCTTGGAAATAGAGTAAAATGATTTATGCATGATAGTATTTTGTGTGGTGTTCGTATTTCATGAAACCGACCCAATATGGACTAGGGCACCACTTCAAGGTTAGGAAACCATGAATCAAGAAATAATCACCCTTGCAGTCTCCATATCTTTTAACCTCCTATCCTTTGGGAGACTCACCTTCATATACCCTTCAGGATGAATCCTTTTAGCATACATAGATTCATGAAGGTTTAGGGACCAGGGGCCTTGTTCCCATCTTATTTATGCTTAATTGCACCGCAGTCATCTACGCGACCAATGCCATCAATCCTTGTGTCTATAACTATTTTACAATAATCATATATAAATTATAGTCACCTATTTATCATAATCATAGGAAAACAAACCTTGAGTCCCCTCATTACTTATTTAAATGGTTAGTGTAGGCACCTATTACTATCCAAAACATACTTTGTAATGGCCATGTAAGCCCCAATCAGGACATGATTAAGTAAAACCACATCATTTTCCCTTTAATGAGGGATAATTTTGTCTTCTTATCTTCTCTTAAATTAGACAATATTGGTAAACTCCATGCATAAGTCCCAACAATGTTAGATGTGTAATATTTTAAACTATGAACCCCATTGTCCTAGTCACACAAATTTAAACATTATGATAATATTATTATTGAAGAAATTTGAATTATAGCCATAAAATCTGTGATAAACATAGAATGCATCATTTTATAATCTTAATATTATCCCCCACCCTCTGGGAAACACTCGTGCATAATACCTACACCATCCCTCATTGTCACTCCTTTCATGAAATAAGAATCCATATCTCAGGACATTAAACTACATTTACCAATCCTAATACACTATCTTAGACTATTCACTCAAACATCATGGGTTTTGATCACTGTATCATAATAGGGTATGTAGGATACATCCTAGTGGTTGAATCATGACACCCTGATATCCAACACAAGCATGTATGTCCCCCCCTTGGTATGTGACAACCCCAAAGTGTGATATTACACCACCCCAATGGGGGAACACTTAACCTCCCACCATCCAAGCCTAATGACCCCCTAGAAAACTTTTAATCCATGAAATGTAAAAACATATCTAAAACAATAACTGATGAGAGTATATAGGAATCATCCCAATAATACACTAAACATGTGACCATTTCCCCAAAAGAAATTAATCATATGACCATGTCCCCACAAGACCCTAAACCTGTGAAACCTCTGGGTTAACTAAAATAATTACCCAATGATATGGGAATTGGATTACCAAGTAAACAAGAAAAGGATTCTTTACATTACATGATAAATTTTCCCCATGATGGACATGGGTTGCCTTTGGACCCACACCTAAAATGAATCACATGAGATTCAATCCTTCATGATGTAGGAAGACTTTTACAGATTCCAAACATATCAAAAATCCAAAAATGTCTAGATAGGTCCAATGTAACATTGAAATCATACTAGAGGTATCTTCCCCACTATTGAAACAATAGTATAATTAAATAGAGTGCACTATATGATGGTGCTATAAATTAGATTCTCGAATAAGAATAAAATCTATGAGGGATTACCTAACTAAGAATTGGGATCCAATGTTGAATCCCTAGAATAAGGAAGTGATATCCCATTATCCCATTCAGATGAAGGATTTTACATCATCAACCTTGTTATTAAAGGACACCCACCTTTGGAAAATGGTAATGCAGGGAAACCGCCCCAGAGGGGGTGGAACCTGTCCAAGGTTGAGGGAAACTCAAAGGGGGTGAAGAAATCACATCATCACCTCAATGTGTGACCCAACAGAATGTGTCAGAGAAAAATAGTAAACCTAATGTGAAACACTTTTCCTTTAACTGTGATAATATGAGTGACATTGGACTCCACCTAATTTTATAATTACCAAATCCATAAATTTTTAGCATTAGAATCTACACAATAAATGTTTGTGTTGGTTGGAGTAGAGTACTCAAGAGGTGGGGGGGGGGGGTTGTGAATTGAGTATATATTCAAAATTTCTTTTTTAAAAGTATTATTAAAAGGGATCCCCAATAAAGTTAAATAAAACCTAGTTAATCAAGGTTATACTGTTATGAATGTTTGATTATTTAAATAACTTCTTAGAAGATTTATTAATTATCATTAATCATAATATTAGTTACTAACATTACTTTTGAAGCTATTCTAATAAGGCAAAACAATTGTAACTTCTTTCCATGATTAACTATCAAAGTAAATTTAGTGAATTTTTAATTAAATAGTAAAATAGAGCCAACTAAAATAAACAACACAGCGGATATAAAACAAGTGGTTCAGTCTCAAGCTGAGTCCTAATCCACTCCACTTGGTGATCACCTGCTACCAAGTAGTCTATATAAATAAACTAGATACACAGCATGTATCCGGCTTTACAAAAGTACAAAATACTGTCCAGGTCACACGACCTCTTCCACAGTTCTTCATGGGTATGAACTAATAGGTTACACACAACCTCTTCCACAATTATCCGTGGGAATACACAAGTGTAGAAAGATGTAAGAGAAAGGATATATTGTATCCTTTAGTTTGATGCAGGAGACAATGTGTGATTTTATACAGACACACACACTGCTTGAAAGATAAAAATAATAAACAATAGAGTAGAAATGATGAGGTAAGTTTAAAAGTGCTTTGAGTGTTAGTTTTTGTAGCTCTAAAAATTTGGGATAAGATAAATGCATAAATAGAGTCCTCTCGTGGAAAATAGAGTATTGTAAGTCAGATAGATATGGCTTGTGTTCTTTATAGTACTGTCAGTTCAAATATGTGGTTGATGATTTTGATCTATGGTGTCCAACTTATTGATTCAAGAATTATTCGTTTGTTCTTAAGGAATGTTAAGTTGCATGTGTCAGTTATTTTCTCTAGAAATATCATATGTAATTTTTTATTACGCTCTGTATTTGTTTCTGGGAAGCACTTATCTTTTATTCTTGGAGTGCATCTGTTGGAGATAACATGATGCATGTATTCTACACCTTGTACCTCGTACTGCCAGATGATATGTCTACAAATAAACATTAATTATGTCAATGCATTTAAAATCTTCAAATATTACCATTAGAAATTAAATTGAAAAACGAAAAAATAGATTAAGAAATGGTGTCACAGTTTGTCTGTAAATGATGTCTCTATGAAACAGTATCTCCTTGAAATAATGTCTCCTTTAAATGGTGTCTGGATGGTCATGATTTCTGGATGTTCATGGTATCTAGATGGTTACAGTGTCTAGATGGTCACGGTCTCTAGATGGTCACAGTGTCTGGATGGTCACAGTGTCTAGATAGTCACTATTTCTCAGACGTAGCCAAAAATATCTGTATACAGACTTAAAAAATGATATTCATAAAATGGATTAGACTTTTTTATTCATCAATGAAATCATTATGAAGTAAATTAAATATCTTTTACAATAATTATACTTAATTTATAGAAACTAAGATCTTGGATAGGTTTATTTAAAGAATAAAGATACTAATCATTTGTACACTGATTTGAGATAGATTACACCAGATTAACAGGCTTAACAGAATGTGTAGGATTTGTGATCATTAAAACATGATTAACACAGGAGGATTCCATTAATATCCCCTTTTTTGATGATCAAAAATCATGTGAGTGAGTGATTTCTTCTTAGGTAATGCATATCTTCTTTAATGTGCATTTAGTGCATATAGAATACAGATTTCTCCCCCTTTTGGGATTATCAAAAGGAGTAAAATAAGAAATAGAAAATAAAAAGTGCACAATGCATTATATGGATAAAGAGTGGAATTACAAATAGTAAGGAACAAGAATACATAAAACATCCCTATCAAAAGATATTAAACACTTTTCTTCAGCACTGGCTTGTATTATTTTTTCCCTTGGCAACAACATCAGAAGAAGAATCCATAGGATCATAGGTAGAAGTAGAATAAGAGAGAGAACTAGTGGACATAGAAGGTAAAGGGAGTCCTTCAGAAATAGAAGGGTCTATGCTGGGTGGAGTAGAAGATAGAGGAAATTGTGGATCTAGGATAATAGGTCTGATCTAACTTAGAGCCCGAGAGACAATCATAGATGTGGAGGCAAGGGAAGAGGATGAGAAGGTAGGAAAAATAGATCTCAGGGGTGTAGCTGTAGGAGCAACAATTGCAGTACTCTGGACATGAATATAAGGCCTTAAAAGCTTGATAAAATTATTAATAATCTCTCCACCATATTTCATGGCTTTCTCAAAGTCATCCTTTTTCTCCATAAACTTATCCAAAAAAGGAGTGAAATATTTGAGCTTTTGGACTTGAGTTTTGAAATCTTGACTTACAGGAGGAATCCTCAAATTCACCACAAGATACTTGAAGTGGTTGGTCATGTCATTCTTAGATAAGATCTTTTTTGAAGTACAAGTACACATTCTTAGCAATTTCTTACTGAGCATCATTGGAAATCTTGGAATGAATTATCACCAAATCAATAACTATGTCATTGTTCTTGATAACTTCAGATAGATATTCCTTGGAAAAACCACTAATCATAGATTGAAGTTCTTATTTGACAAATGTTCGAAGCATATCATTGTCTAAAGAAGGTTAAGATGATTGTCCAGAAGTACGAGAAGTAGTGATAACTGATGTAAGGGAATTAAATTGATTCAGAACTTTCTAGATACAACCTCTATACTTTTCAGTTATCTTGTTAAGTCCAATAATAATCTCACACATCTCTTGAACAATATTCTTGTTTCTTTCAGCTGCCTTCTTAGCTAAAGAATTTAAATGAGGTTGAATTAGTGAGGCTACTTCCTGTGGGTTCAGACTAATAATATCCTCAATATGATGAGAAACAGATTATGGATTTGAGTTCAGAACTCTCTACATTTCTTCAACCATACCTCTTAGAGTTTTTACTTCATCACGGAGCATTTTATTCTCAACTCCGACTCCTTGAATATCATAAAGAATCTTGGGTTGAATCTTCCATATATCCTTTCCAATAATAGTGAAGAATCTCTTTCACTCAGTTTGGTTACAGGAGCCAGTTGGGTATTCATGAGTTTCGCAACTCCAGCCAATAGGGTAGCTCCAAATTCTTTCAGATCATCCTTATTCACCAAGGTTGAAGGTTCTTATAAAGGCTCAAAAACAAGAGTTGAGATAGGCTCAAGTTCCTCAGCCGAGAAAAGATCAGAAACTAATTTCAACTGGAACATAGTAGATAGATCAAGACCTTTGACTGAGACTTCCTATGAGTTAGTCACATCAAAATAATTGTGAAATTTTTACCATATATCCACTGAGCTTGGATCAATCAAATTATCAACATCAACAGATTCTAGATCGGGGGGCTGCTCCCCCTCAACAGGTGAATCTTTCTCAAGACTGAGATATTTAGATCCTTGATCTATTTCCAATATTTCATCCCTAATTTCATCATTCATTTCCTTTCAATCCAACTAAAACGATTTCTCCATTCTATCTTTAGCAGAAGGAATAAATTCAAGAACAACTTGTTCCTCTGGGAGTTCCTCAAGGGTAGCTTCTTGCACAATAGGAATATATTATTCTATATGTTATTATACAACATTATTTCCACTTAACTTAGAAAAATATTCTTCTTTTGGGTTCATACTTCTCTTCTTTGTTGACTTTTAGATCCTCTTCATACATCATCAATTTTTCAATGAGTTATTTTATAGGTATCCTGCTAATATCACGTGATTCTCTAATAGAGACAGAGGTTCCTCTCCATCTTTCAGGTATACATCTGATAATCCTCATGATTTGTTCTTTGGTAGTGACTTCTCTCCCAATAGAAATCATTGTGTTGAAAATTTCGTTGAACCTGAGATACATGTACAAAATAGGCTCATCAGGTTTCATTTTAAAGTTATCATATTTAATAGTATAAGTATAAAGTCTCATTTCTTTCACACTTGAAGTTCCTTCATGAGAAACAGATAAGGTATCCCAAATTTCCTTGGTAGTTTTACAGGTAGAGATTTTATTAAATTCCTCATCTCCTAAAGAGTAGTATAAAGAGATCATAGCTTTTCAATTGTTATTATAGGTAGTTTTGGTAGGTTCATCCCAAGTGATTCTATCAGTAGTAGTAATCTTATATTCATCTATAATCGAAGACCAGATTTCAAAGCTCATACTTTCTAAATGCATTTTATTTTTAATTTTCCATTGATCATAATTGGTTCCATTAAAGAATGGTGGTATGTTTGTTTCATCACCTCCCAATATATTATCCATAATAAAGGAATACTTTAAAAATGTTTGAAATTTAGAATTAACAAATATTTATATATCTTTAAAGTAAAACTAAAATCATAGTTAAACAGGGTTAAAAATAGAGTCTTAATAGGATTAACAACAAAATCCTCTGATTCCAAATGTTGGTTGGAGTAGAGTACTCAAGAGGGGGTGAATTGAGTATCTATTAAAAGTTTATATATAAAAAGTATTCTTAAAAGGATTCCCCAATAAAGTTAAATACAACCTAGTTAATCAAGGTTATACTTTTATGAAATTTTGAATATTTAAATAACTTCTAGAAGATTGATTAATTCTCAGTAATCTTAATATTAGTTATTAACATTACTTTTGAATCTATTTTAATAAGGAAAAACTATTATAAATTCTTTCCAAGATTAACTATAAAAGTAAATTTAGTGAATTATAAATTAAAAAGTAAAATAGAGACAACTAAAATAAATAACACAGTGGATATAAAACAAGTAGTTCAGTCTCAAGCTGAGACCTAATCCACTCCACTTGGTGATCACCTGCCACCAAGAATTTTATTAGTGTGGGTGTTGTTTAAGCTAATCCACTTCACTTGGTGATCACCTTCCACCAAGTAGTTTATGGAGAAAATTCTTCAACCAATTAAAATTTACCATGAGCATGACCAACACCACTGACCTCTACAAATGAATATAGGGAACCAATGAGTGTGATGATGACTTTATTTCACAATGTAAGGGACTAACATACTACCTTGACATGATTTTTTCTAAGGATCGTAAGTTAGAAATGTGTGTGGAGAATGTATAAGATGATATTGTCCATATCATCATCTCCCTATGATATCGTGGTGGATTTTTGGAATTCATAGAAAGTGCACAACATCTGGATGAAGCCTTATAATAGACCAAATATTGGTCACAACTCTTAACACTTCTTTCTCTTGTGCATAATCTAGAGAAGGAAGAAATAGTAATTTTGTACAAGATTAGGCCCTATAGTCAGACTGACTTCAAGTACCTCTCTAGTAAATGCCTCAATGGACATAACCTCACCAAAAAAATGTCACCCAAGCCACTTGTTAGTGAAAGAAGCCCATAGTTACCTCCACATAGTGGAAGAACATGGTATACTCCTTCAAAGATATTATATTCTCATGGTACTTCCTATATTCAATGGATAAAACATCCAAAGGTTTCTTGAATAAAGGAGTCCCCAAGAGTCAAAACTCACTAAATTCTATAACTAGTTGTCATGCCATGGGTTCCTTGGATACAATAACAAGGTGTGATTCATCTTGAAATATTATCTCATCATTGTTTATATCTTAGATTGGTTGAGTTGGGTGATGTCCCAAAATAGGTGATACATGTCTCTTCTATCCTGTATTGTGACAAAGAAGTCTTTTTTGACTGGAAGTAGGTTCTGGTTTGGGGTATAAAAAAATATATTGAGTGTCTATATTGTAAAATGGTTTCTCACACCCATGGAATTATCTATGACCAGTTGAGATAACTAGGACCTACTACAATTTTCACTTATTATCTAGACACCACATCGGTATCTTATCCTCTAATGTCTCAAAATAATATTCCTTAATGAACCCAAGGTGGCCATATTCTTTCACTAATACCAAAACGTACATGCACACTCAGTGTCTTCATTCCCACTGAACTGGGAGAGCCTTTAATAATCAGTCCGATCCTAGAATATCCACCAACGAGGAACAAGAATGTGTTTCAATGAACTCTTTTAGACTCAAGAATTATTATTTCATATTTTATGATAAGTAATTAAACATATTCACCTCAAGAACCTCCAACCAATTACATTGAATGAGGGTTATGTGCTATACTAGTATATGAGATACTTGAGAGGGTACTTAAAAAAGGGTTGTTCATGTCACTAAAACTAGATAGCAATCCTCTAACAAATCATGGTAGGAGCATCCCTCACATGCACACCATTGGGAACCCCACCCCCAACCAATCATATTTTTTGGTCATGTGACTCAACCAAAATGGCCTAGAGCTACCCCACTATTGACCAAGGCTTGATATCATTCATCTTGTTCTTAGCCTTAGAAATCCAATAAATAGTGGAAAAAAACAAGATCCATCCATTCCCCATCACCTTGGATAATGACACCGGCTAAGATCCCTATTAAAGAGATACCTTGGAAGTTATAAATATACCCCTTCCTAGAATTATAATGTCATGAATTACCTTACTAGAATAAAATAAAGGATCTCAATCCTTGATGTACTCTGCCAATGAAAATATATGTGTGAGGAACTTATTGAGGCCATGATGATACCTCCCCCAATCTAACACTGAAGTAGTTTCCATTGAGGTCTATCATGAAGGTGAAGCTGAGATGGAAGAATGTCGGTCAATTAACTCCTTTTCCAAAGAATAAGTGGGTTCCACTATACATGGGAAATATACTCTAGTTGTATGTCACATATCAATTCAATGGTCTGTAAGTTCATCACCTTTTAGCTATAGGATCAATCTTATCCCAACTTGACCACTCACCAAGATGGATCTCATATAATAAGATCTTACTCCCTCCAACCAAAAAATTCTTCAGTATGACTTGAGAGAGTAGAAGCCATGCAGAAATATTTTTCTAGAGGTCTAATAAAAAACCTTGTGGGAGACAAAAAATTCATGGATTTCTTATAGGATACTTCCTATAATCCTTTATTAAGGAGTCTTTTTCTCTATTTATATATAGTGTACACTCTTTATACGACCAGTGACTTAAATACTCCCTTAGTGGTCAAGTTGGGTTACCTTAAGGGAATTATTTCCTATTCAACTCCTATAAATCCTACTACCTTGATACTAAGTACTACAAGACATATAGAAAACAAATTTTGACCAATAGGGTAGAATGTTTTCACTCCACCAATGATATGAAATCCACCTTAGTGTATTTGTGGGTGTATTTAAAAGATAATTTCATATTGATAATCTATCGGTTGGAACCAAAAACCCTAGATCATAAAATCTCTTTCATAGTCTCCAATAAGAAGAAATTATTGATGATCAACTTGTATTCCTATATGGTAAAAGCATGGATAAATCTGTAAATTCCTACTCACATTTCATAATGATAGGTTTTACCCTTTTCCACTGCTTCTCAATACTACCGTATGTTCCCAAAATCATGTCTAAACCATTGTAAGTCAACCCATCATCATTTTTTTACATAAATAGTGGATATATTAGTAAAAAACCGCACGATATTGGATCATTATCTTTTTTATCCATGGTTTCCATAAATAAGAAATCCATCATCGAGGATTCCACCCCTAACAAAGTAGATGACAGTACCAATCCATAGTCTCCAGCACCAGAGGAGTTGTAACCTTCCTCAGACCCTCAATTTTTGTATGAAGAAGAGAACTATTATGACACAAATCCTAAATTTTTAGAGGGGTGCTCTACCACTATTGATGAGTTCACCCAAGTTAATATGAAATCCAAGGAATACCTAAGGATAACATTGATTAGCACAGTCACATCTCCAGAGCAGCAGCAGTAGTACAGAAATTTATTAGAACAATATAGTGATGTGTTCACATGGAGATAAAAATAAATACTATGGCCCAATCCTATAGTGAGTTTTCACCACCATTGTCTACCAGGGAGACATTGTGGGTTCAAACATCCTGTTGTAAAAATGAACCCTTCCCAGGGTTCCATGGTTGTGGCTAAAGCTGACAAGATCATAAAAGAAAACTTTATCAAGGAGGTCCAATACCATAAGTTTTTTGGACATCATTGTCCAATTTATGAAGAACATACAAATCAATATTCTAATTGACTTCTAGGACCTCAATATCCATTACTCGAAAGATGGTTTTCCACTTCCAATAGGAGACATGATAATTGACATGACCTCTAACTTCTAGGTTGTGTCCTTTATTGATGGGTACTCTATATAGTTTCATACCCTAGGTTCCACTTACTGGTGCCCCAAGATGGTGGTCCATAAGACCTCAAGTGCACATCTCTGAATACTAGAGGCTACCTACTAGTAGTCCTAAGGTGTGTATGTGAGGATACTATGCTCCCATACATTAGATTGACAATAACAATAGATGATTGAAAGTAAATAAGATAAGTATAAATAAGGAGAAATAGAAGGAGTATAATAATAATTATAATAAAATATTCAATAGAAATAAGAAACTGGAGGAAACTAAATAATCAAAGGATACCAAAATGATTATGATGATCTTGCTATAAAAATGAGAGTACATGGGGGCCAGGGGATACATGCACATTCTACATGCACTCACAATATACAAAAAGACCAAAACCACTATAATAAGCATTTCGAGCATAGTCTTGGTCCTATTATCCCATACTCCATCCCACAATTATAAATTAATGAAGAATCATAAGTGAATGCTTTCCTTTGTAAATACCTACAATTATAAAGTCTCTTTGGTTACCACAGGGGGCCCAATAGGGTGTGAGATACAATCTCAGTAGGCTGCCACCCACAGTGTCTAGGATAATATATTTCATGTAATAAATAAATGACATTGTTCATTAATAATTACAACAACTATAGGGTAATAAATAAATAACTAAATTATCACTACATCCCAAGTTCCTAAATGGATACTCGACCAACACCACCTACTTTGGCCTAAGCCGGTTTTTTGATCCAATGTACATTTACACGTGATATGGAATATGAAATAAACATAGTAAATAAAGAAACCAAGGAAGGCATAAACTTTGATTTTTCTTTGACTTGGGGTTTACATATCCATGACAAAAAACTATCATGATCATATTAAAAATAAGTACCATCACATAAAAAGTGATTATACAAGTCATAAAATCCAATGGTGGAGTCCTGATCACATCCAAGCTAATATAATAAGAATACCGAGGGTCTATAAATAAGTCTCCAGTATAACCAATACCTCTGAGTCTGTCAAAGGAAACCCTTATAGGCTTTACTTTTATCACATAAGGAATGGAAACTCTGAGTCTGAACCAAATATCTCACAAAGGGGACTAGGTATCACCTGAGTCATGGTGTAGCCTTCCTTATAAAGGTTTCATCCTCAGTTACACCCCTAGAGAACCAATGTCACTCATGCGTATGAGAAATAAAACTAAATTTCCCATACATGGAAATCCAATATCCCACTCCCATCACATAAAGTGAATCAAACCAAACACGACATGTCCATCCACAAAACCCTTAAAATGGGACCTATGTTTTCTCATAATCCCTATCAGGTGAGGTAGAGCAGCAAGATAACATATCACATAGAATAAAATATAAAATTTAATTTTATCGAAAATACATGAAAATATCACATTCTAGTAGCCTACTCCATGCTTAATCATTCAATTCAAGACTATCAACTATGTCATAGGTAAAATTTCAAGGAACAACACCTGGAATAAATATAAAACATAAGTAATGAGGCAACAAGGCATGGACACATGGAAAATTAATATGGATTAACCATAAGAAAGGGAATATGAGGATTCAATTATAAGGTTTGATACATTACTCTTAAGGAAAGATCTCTTGGACAACCATTTATCATAATTCAAATTATAATTTAATGAATTTAATCATGTTACAACTCACACAACTTAGAAGGTTCACAATTTATGGCATGGTAAAAAGGCCATCCATAGGGGGCATGCCCAAAGGGATGTCC
This sequence comes from Viscum album, assembly GCA_963277665.1. Lineage (NCBI taxonomy): Eukaryota > Viridiplantae > Streptophyta > Magnoliopsida > Santalales > Viscaceae > Viscum > Viscum album. The sequence goes on along the minus strand of OY728133.1, from coordinate 477,895,052 downwards.
AACAAAGGGAAAAAAACCTCATGGATGGGTTTAACTGTATGGTAGGGTCACAATAGACATGGGAAAAAATATGATTAATTTATTTAATAAATTCAAAGCATCACCAAAAGGGTTCGATGAGCAGCACAACAATGTTTCATTTAAAAAGTGAAGAAACAAGTGGGAAAGACCTAGACCACCTACCTTGACGTAGTATCACTCCACTCATCAGACTTATAATAGAAGAAGATAGAGGAATTTTCAAACACCATAATAATAGAGAAAAATAGGTTTCATCTAAATAACACAACACAGGTAAGAGGAACCTTGAAATAGAAGAGAATATATCAAAGAGCTTACCAACGAATTTCTATTACTTTTTATGGTTAGAGATTTGGAGTTCGGTTAAATGAGATATTAAAAAAACTATAGAGTGGGGAGGAGGAGCACCTGTATGAAAGAGGAGGGATGAAACACTGGAGAAAAGAGGGAGGAGGAATACGTTAGTTTTAATTCATTAATGATGGGTCAAATAGGTTTTTCACCCGTAAAACAAGGGTGAAATGTTTAGATGCATGGCTGGCCAAACCATGCATGAACCATGCACCAAGAAACTACTTTAAAGGGTCACCTCACATGGTTAGGTGCATGGTTTAACTAACAATGTGAGACACATGAAAAAAATACACTATCCTAAATCATTGTATAACCGCATTACCATAAAATTGGGGTTTCATGATTTCAGAAAAACCGTGGAGCCCGCTACACCTCACTATTTTCAATTACATGGTTTTGAAAAACCATGCGTTCTGGGTGGAATAGTTTATACTAACCATGTGGACCCATATGAATATTTAATTTTCAGGTCTTTAGTCTCTAAATGAGCCCCTAGATTCTCTTGAGACCTCCCTGAATCCATCAGGCATTGTTATTAATTCCCAACAACGAAAACTGAACAAAAAAATGGTATATACCTTCAATAAAAGTTAGGACATTACAACCTACTATCTTTAAGTGAACTCTTCCCCGATATTCCCTTCCCAGGGTGGTTCGATGTCACCTGAGAAGAGCTTTGACCACTGCACAAGTACACATGTCACCCACTCCCATGTATCTTACCACACAGATCTGTGGTTCCATATAACCTAGACTCGAGGAACGGACCTGACTTGGAGATCCTTCGAGCTATGATCAGTGATATATATTAGATTCTCCCCGAAGGACACATCATCTCTATATTGATATCATCATGTAAAAACAAATGAGACATATCAGGACGATACTATTGATGTTGAGATTCGTGGAAGACATCATGCATAACATAGAACTTATGTGGTAATAGCAAATGATAGTCTACCAACATAACCCTTTCCACTATCTCAAAAGGCCCAACATAATGTAGATATAACCTTCCCTGTACATGAATTATTTTATGAAACAACCTAGTCCAAAACATAGGAAGACCCAATTTCCAACCAAAAACTCTATAGGTATATGTTTAAGATCTATACAAGACTTCTGAATTGACTTATCTATATCCATACACTTTTGAATTAGCTACTGACTGAGTGAAATTCGATTTTTTATTATTAAATCATAAAGGATACAACCTATTTCCCAAACCAAACTACATGGGTTGGAAGTAATGAAGACCCAAAGAGTCCCCCACAATAAAATTATTACAAAATGCAGGCAATGAACCCAAACTAGATTAAACAATCAGCCGATCGTGCCCGCTACCTTCTCGTGTCAAAGAATCCGCTACAAAGTTGGCCTCCCTCTTGACATGTCAAACCACAAAACCCTGGCTAATATCCCACAAGCATCGCCATAAAAAATAAATTAAATTCCAAGGAGCAACTATATTACCATGCAGAATAAGAACCAGAAGTTCAGAGTCAGATTCAACCTCCGCCACCTTCAAGGTGAGGTTGTTGTAAACAAGAACCCCGGAGAGGAGAGCTCTCATCTCAGCTTCCAAAGAGCTACCCAGACCATAAAAGGCACTAAAGGACACCATGACCGAACCATTACCATTCCAAATGAGTCCTCCACCCCAAATTTGTCCATTAATTAAGGACCCAACTACATTGAGCTTGAGACCATTCACCTAAGGCTGCCAACTAACCCACAGACCATGCAAACCAGAATGACCAACTGATCTGCCACGCAGTTTACACAGAACTGGGGATTGATCTCCCCCCTTGACAAGAGATCCCAACTCATTCAGTAACAGTTTCATTTTTAAATGAAGAGAATAAACTAAGGGACGATTCGCCAACCTGGACATGTTGCGCGCCGTCTACAGCGTCCAGTAGGCTGAAATCACAATAATAGATTGTGCCTTCATTTACATCTCTGAGATTGAAGTGGTCTCAAACCAACATGTCAGGAACTCAAGGAAGGAGGAGCATGAAGGATTGTACAAACCCCAAGAACCCATGGCTGACCAGAGAGAAGTTTCCCATTCACTCTTGAAAAATAAATGGGTGAAAGATTCCACTTTGGGATGAGAACAGCAGAAGCACCTTGAGGCCAATGACACCCCTTTCCTTTGAATATTCTCTTCTGTAGGAAGTGAAGAATTTTTAATCCTACAAACTAGAAATTTCATCTTAAGGGGGACTTCTTTACACCACCACAATGATGCCCAATCATCATGTGCAGCTTATGGCCGCAGGAGACCACGATAAACCTATCTTCTGAAGCGTCCAGAGCTAGAACCAGTGAAACAACATCTATCATCATCCTCTGAAAACACAATCTCTCTAAACATGGACAACTGCTCTTCATTAAGAATGAATTCAATAAATCTGGGAAATTGGGTAGCCTGTTTGACAGTCATCTCCGACATAGGACAATATGGAAATAACAACCTCTGTTTGACCCAATTTTCACGCCACAAACTCACTTCTCCTCTCCCAATAACCCACTGCGAAGATCCCTGAAGCAACTATAGATGATAGCGAATATCCCTAGATAACCTGGACATCTTGAAGACGTTCTAATATTCCTAGTTATACCCATATTTAAACGTCATCATTTTGGCCCAAAGAGAGCCCCTAAAAATGATCTCCCAGGCCATATGACCCTGCATGGATTGCATTGTAGTAACAACATCCCTAAGACCCACTCCACCCTCTTTGATCGGTTTTGTCATGCGGCTCCAAGACGCCCAGTGACACCTACCCGCTTCATTAGCAACCCAAATAAAACCATTAAACATACGTTCCATTAAACCAATGACCACTTTTGGAGGAGTGATAATATCCAACACATGCATTGGAATAGAAACAACCACACTGTTTATTAAAGCAACCTGACCACCGAATGATAAAAATTTATTCTTCCAGCTAAGAATTCGGCCCAGAATTTTGTTCACTAGATTCTCAAAATAAACCTTTTTAACATGAACATTGGAAATGGGAGCCCCAAGATATTTCATTGTAAACAGTTTCCTTTGAATCCCTAGGATCACTTGAATGTCTCGAGCCCTGTTCCTTGGGCATTTAGAAGAAATAAAAACACTTCTTTTAGCACTATTCACGTGCTCGCCACTGAGACAACCATAAACTAGCATAAGCCTCTTAAACCATCAGAGGGACGGGCTCCTGCCATTCAAGAAAACAATAATATCATCAGTGAACATGAGATGTAAAAAAGTACCATCTGAAGCCCGTGAATGATATGGCAAAATTTTCCTTTCTGAAAAACTTTTAAGAAAATTTTGAGACAAGGCATCCTGTGCTAAGATAAAAATAAAGGGAGACAATGGATCCTCTTTCCGTACTCCCCTAACACTCTTAAAGAAAAGAAAGTTTTTCCCTAATAAGGAAATAGTGAGCCACAGAGAAGAGAAGCACTGGAAACCTAAGTCATAGAACCATACGTGGAAACCCAGATTCCTTATGACTTTAATAATAAATCTCCATTACAACTTGTCAAAAGCCTTGTTCATATCAATCTGAATGATGAAATTAGACCCTATAACCCTTCTATTAACATCTTCAACAAGTTCCTTGGCAATACCAATTGTGTTTTGAATACCTCTTCCTTTAACAAAGCCATGTTGCTCTGGGGAAATGACTTTCAGAATTACTTTGTTAAGCCTCCTCGCAATAAGGGTAGTTAGAATTTTATAGGAAACATTACAGAGACTAATGGGTCTGTAGTGTTCCACTACATATTGGTCCTTGAGTTTTGGAATCAAAACCACTCTCATTGAGCACAAACTTATATTCAACGACCCCCCTCAGAAGAAATCCTGAATCGCTTCACACACCAGATCACCCACAAAATCCCAAGCCGCCACATAAAAGCTAGCCAGAAAACCGTCTGAACTCGAGGTGCTATCCAAAGGAATATTTATAACTATATCCCAAACCTCCTCCTTCTATGTAATATCCCTAAGAAAACCGTTCTCCCCCTCCTCAATGCTACTATGAATGTTATCCAGGAAATTTTTTTGTGCCTCTTGCTCCACCTCCAAATCAGAGTCGTTCTGGGAATTATTAGCAAGCAAAAGCCTAAAATGATCCAAGGATAATTTACCTGCCACCTCAATATCCGAGGAAAATGATCCATCATCAAGTTTAAAGTTAATCTTCATAGACTGACGTTCTTTCACACATGCATGAAAAAACGCACTATTTCGGTCTCCCTCTTTAAGACACTTGATCTTGGATCTTATCTTATAAGATTTTTCCACCTCTAGAAACATATCTGATAAGAGGGTACGTTTGTCACATAAGCACACAAAGACATTCTCATCCCAACCATGTACTAACACAACTTCCAAGTCATAGATTTCTTTCTGAAGCACATACACTGAAATATCCCTCACAGGATTCTCAAAACGCCACTTGAAAATAGCAGATTTCAATTGTTTAATACGAACAGTTAGTCCAACCTAAGTAGACTCTGACAACTCTTTCTCCCACGAGCACTTCATCATCTGCATAAAGACCTCTAATTTATGCCAGTTGGTAGAGTACATAAAAGGTTTAAAGTATTTCCTTCCCTGTTTCAACTCAATCAGAAGTGGAGCATGATCTGAAACCAATCGGGAGAGATGAGTAACTGAAGTACCAGAAAAAGAATCAATCCCATGGATATTAGTAAAACAGTGATCCATAAGACTCCAAATTCTACTACCACTGCATCTATTATAGCACCAAGTAAACTTACATCCTTTGAAACCCAAATCAAGAAGACCCTTATTCGACACAAAGGAAGAAAATTCCAACATACCATTAGTCAAGAACCTGGTTCCTCCTTTCTTCTCCGAAATATTGACGATGGAATTGAAGTCTCCCCCAACAAACCACGGGAGACCACCAGGATCAAAAGAATCAAGTTCATCCCATAAGTCCCTTATAACCTGAACATCCATACTAGCATAAATGAATGAGAAAAGTAACACCATACCTTGGACCTGAATTGTAACCGTGATGTATTGATCAGAAGATTGGAACTGCTCCACCTGAAGCCCCCCTTTCTAGAAAATCCAAATATTTTTATTTGTTGGCTGATCATGTAAATGAAAGATAAAACAAATCTTCCTGGAGAGGAAGGGTATCCTGCTAGGATTTTGTTTAGGTTCCAAAATTGTCACCATGGAAGAACGCCACTTACGAACTTCAGAAGCCATGAAAGCACACTTAGCCTGACCGCCCAAACCACGAGCATTCCAAATTATGAGCGAAAACATTAGAGTGATTGAGGTTTACCCTTGAGAACGCTGGACCCAGATCGCGGAGCAAAAACAGGATTATCACATCCCTATTTATCCATAGAACAAGTGAACAACCTAGAGGCTCCTTCAGCAGAAGACCACTTCCTTGTAATTAGAATTTTCTTTTTCAAAGGACTGTCCGACTCCTTAAGGAAATACAGTATCTTTTTTGGGGAAACTGGAAAAGGTGGTTCCATACCGCCCTGATAGAGAGAAACTAGCGCTTAGCGACATGGAGACCCTTGGGAAGAACAAATTTCTTTCAAAACACCTTCAGAAAAGGATCCTCATGAAAGGGACACTCATTTTCTTTGCAAAAACCCACCAAAGCCGAGCAAACTTTCAAAGGGCCTCCAGAGAGAAGGGATGAAACACGCCCACTGTATTGTGGAGGGGCCAGAGCAAGACACCAGAATATCTTTGAAAATTCAAGATCAAAGAGATTGAAGAGATTGAACCCCTCACCCGACAACATAGGATTCTTCAGCGCAGAACACCCTTCCGAGGAAACCGAATTTAGAGTTCCTGACGAACCCACAGAAGGAACCAACGATAACTTCATAGAAGGAAAAGAACCTTCCAACGGATCACTCCCCACACTGGGCCCTTCTAGATCACTAGTACAAGTTCTTGAACTACTCTCAAAAAACTTTGAACAATCAACAACTACCTCAGAACCATATACCTTCGTAGAACCCTTCAGGGGCGACGCTGAAAAACCACCCGAAGACGATGCCTCATAATGATGCTTCTGCAATGATAAATCCTCCACAACATCTTTCTTCTTCTCAACCCAATGAGTTCCCCAAAAAGGAGCCTTCGCTAAGGGCTCCCTCCATCGCAACCCCGACAGCCTTTTACGACACACCTCAACTGAATTCCCTTGAAACTCGCAAGATGAACAGAACCTTGGGGGTGATTGATAGATCAAGCAGTACCACCAGTTGAACCCCTTTGGCGATCTAATAAGAATGAGAGGTAGAAATATACTCAACAGATTCATCTCCACACAGATCCTAGGGGAACCCGCATTAAGAAGTCTCTGCGTAGGAGCATCCAAACATAGAAAACTCCTCAACACATATCCAATCGAAGCTAAGATTAAAGGGTTGTGAAGAGGTAGAGAAAGCCCTGTAAATTTTACCCAGATCTCCACCAAACACAATTCCTTACCATAATGACAATCCCAGGCCCATTTATAAAGGCTGAAATGATGAGAATCGCAGATTCTACCCTCTCGTGACCATGCCAGAATGAAATCCTCCTTGCAGCTTAGATGAACACAAAAGGAAAACCCGGACATCTCAGAGACTGTTGCTGGTTGTTGGAGACCCTAGGTGTTGAAAAATGATTTAAATATTTCCAATGTGGGTTTCAATGGACCAAAACAAGCCACCAAGGAGAGGGAATGATAACTCGCCGCATATCCTCCAACACCTATATCTTCTACTCAGACTACCTGTCGGACTGAGGGTGACATGTCTTACTCAAGAGAACCTAAGAACTAAGTTCATTTTTAAAAAATTTCTAGAATCATGATTTGAAATGATAATCTTGACCCATAACAAAAAAGTAAGGAACACCATGAAGGCGCACTATATCCTGAATGTACATACTTCCTAAATCATCAACATAAAAGGTTTCTGGAATCGATAGTAAGTGTAAAACCTTCATCAAACTATTGAAGACCACCCATACCACATCACTTACTCATCAAGATCTCAATAATACTTTCAAGAAATACATTGTGACATCATTCCATTTCTATATAGTAATGGAGAGAGTTCGTATAAGTTCAGCAATTCGCTGGTGCTCTGCCTTCACCTGTTGACAGGTGGAGCTCCAAGTGGAGAAACCTGATATCTACCACTTAATAAGTAGTCACTAATACCGATGATGTATAACTCTATACATCTTGGTAATACTAGGATGAAGTGACCAATAAGAGGCATGTGATTACCTCATAAACTCTTTTCATATATCATAAGGTACCCATACACATCCATAGAAGTGTAATATCTCACTTGAATCAACAACCCATATCAATGGTGGGTTCTATATTATGAAGATTTCCCTCAAGACAATACCTTAAAAATATAATAACCCCATCATATGGATTCACTCTATATGGGAGGATCTCACTTTTAGAGCTTTTGGCACCAGTTTAATGTGTTATTCCTAATCCTCCAGGTGAAACTTAGAAAACAAATTCATCATCTTCTATTTACTACTAGCCTCTAGGGCAGCCTAAGTTCGAGTCTTCTAGTTCAAGGCATAAATTATGAAATTCCTTTTTCTAGGTGTTTTATTAAGCTCAAAGTAAACATACTATAGTTATTTCACCCAACTTTGTTTCCTTAAATTCAAATATCCCTTTGTGGAGATGTATTTGAGACTTTTTTTTTGTGTAAAAAATGAATCAGTCACCCAATAGATAGTGCCTCCAATAGTGTTAGGAATTAACTAGGGAAGCTAACACACGTTTGTGGGTGGAATAGTTCTTCTCGTGAGGCCTCAACTAGTGGGATCCATATGCCACTACTCAATCACCTTACATTGTTATTGAACCCAAACCAATTCTTAAAGCATCATAGTACATTTTATAACTTCTTCCTAACTATGGAATAGTCAGTATTGGTGCTAAATTTAGTCTTCCCTTTATCTTTTGAAAATTTTTCTCATAGGATTCAATCCAGTCAAATTTCATACCATTTTTATTCAAGATTATAAGAGGCACCTCTAAGAGGGAGAATTCATTGAAGAGCTGCCTGTAATAGCCAACCATCCCTAAGAATGTCTTTATGTCAAACAAATTCTTGGGATGATCCCATTAAATATCGGTTCTCACCTTATATGGGTCAACAAATATGCCTTCTTTTGATATAATGTGACCTGAGTTGTTAAAATTTCTAATCAAAAAGTCACATTTACTAAGCTTTTCCTAGAGCTGGTTCTTTCTGTGTGTACTTATAACGATCTCAAGACAGTAGGGATGGTTTTTTCTGGTGCATAATATGTAGTCTACAAATACCATTATAATGGAATCAATATTTGAGTGAAAACCAAATTAATCAGTGCCATGAATACTTTTGGCACATTCATCAGACCAAATGGCATGACTGGATACTCATACAATATGTACCTTACCTGGGGAGTTGTGTGTGGTATGTATGATTAACTCACTCTAGCCTGATGGTTTCCTGACCTCAAATAAATCTTAGAGATAATAGTTTCTCCTCATAGCTAGTCAAAGAGGTCTTCCATACATGGTAGAGGATAACTGTTATTCATTGTAATCATGTTCAACCATATGTAATCCACACACAATATAAGGGAATCATCAACCTTATTGGTGAAAAGGACAGTTGAACCCCCTAGAAATGTTCTAGGTAAGATAAAACCATTATCCTCTATACCTTTAAGTTTCTTATTAAGTTATTGGAGATTTGTAAGTTACATCCTATAAAAAGGAATGGGAATTGGTTTTCACATGAAACTAGATCTATTGTGAACTGAACTACTCTATCAATAGGTATAATAGTGAAAAAAATCAAGGAAGACATCCGGGAAATGATACATAATAGGAGGGAATACTACGATCTACATTCCATGATCATTCATAAAGAGACAGGTCAGATATTCTATCATTCCACAAATCCTAGAATTCTTTGTTCCAAATAGGTCTACATGGATATCCCATTTTAAATTATGAATATTTGAGTTTTCCTAGAGTGATGTGATGAATACCCATCAGTAGTAGCAATCCACTTGGTCATGATAATAAACAAGCTAGTCCATACCGAGAATGAAATTGATATTGGTCTTCTTGAGGAAGAACACATTCTAGAATAAACATTACCCATCTATTTTAAGGGGGAACTCCTAGAACATTATTTTTCCCTTTTTTATGACCCCTAATGTTGTTTTTAGACACATGATTCCATAGAAATAATCAATTTAAAGGCCTATAATTTTCATAACCTCAATAGATATAATAGTGTGTGATACAACTATATCAAATATAGAAGAAACTTAGGTATAGGATACTAGAATAACACCTATAAAAATATATGACCCTAGGATATGATTCTCATGTGTTGGATACAATGCATAAACATGGCATGAACCATGGCCTTGAGATGATTCCTGACTAGCTTGAGAAGATCCACTCTGCTTTTGCTTAAGCTCTGGCGCCTGACTACCTAGACCATGACAACTTCTACCTCAGCCTGATCAGATATTAGAAGACCAAATACCTACCAAAAATGGAGTTAGAGATCCTGAAACTGATATAGGTTTCAATAAGGATCCCCACTCACTGGATTCTGGAATAAAATACTAGTAGAAGCAGTGATAGTGACCCATCCTTCTATAAGCTCAGCACTCAATCATGTTTCTCATTCACTAAGGCTTCTTATGGAATAACTTGACAGACTAGCGACATACTATATAGTTTTAAATATGTGTCACATGGATGACACCACCCCCATGTTCACCATTTAAGTAGTGATTCCTTCTGCCAGATGAACTGTCACCCAGCCTTGGAATTGAACCACCCTATATCACACTGCCAACCTCTCTGAGATTCTGTTTTCTAATTAGGGACTGATTCACTATCTCTATAACATTAGTCAAAATAAATACATTTACCTATGAGAGTAATTTATACCCAAGACCATCCTTAAAATGAATTGCGGTCATCAAAATTTCCCCAGTTATAGATGGAGTGAATCGCTAGAGCTCAATGTTGCGATCAAAATACTCAAGCACCTTAAAAGATCCCTAGTTAAGATGCATGAACTCCCTATAATGATAAACCCTTATAGTATACAATAAAATGTTATCATTTAATGCTATTTAGAAATCCTCCAAACTATATCTAGATTACGCTCATTCTGTGAGATTATGTACCACCAGTTCTTGGAAGAATAGCAAAAAATGATTGTTGCAATATTGACCCTACACTCTGGAGGAATCTAAATATTTTCAAAGATTGACACTATAGCTTCTAACCATGACTCAATAGCCTAAGTTATTCTATACCTCAAGAAGGTGGCTGGATGCTGCTGATGAAAGTCTTGAGTCAGCTTAACCCTAGTAGGGGCAGGATGAGGAGAACTCTGGATGAACTATATGAACTGTAGAAGAATATCACAGAACTAAGCATCGGTTCCCAGTGTATGATCAGCAGGAGGTACCTCAAGTGGCACTACTGGTGGTATCACATGTGTCTTAGGTCCCACCACATCTATAGTGTTCTCATCACTACTTTGTTAGTGTACAACCCAAGTATATCATAGTGGAATATCTCTACAATTTGCAAGCGCACACCTCATATAGAATTTATAACACACAGGGAAAATACATAAGAAAAAAATAAATAAAGTATATGTACTGGTCTGATATATTAACACGTCAAACCCCTAGTCTTCTTCAAAAGCTAGGTCTTGGTTAAGAGAAACGGTCACAGGATGTTCACTAAAGATAGCGAGGACATAGCCTACTACCCACTACCGTGGTCAAGGTCAGGGTAAAAGTATCATATTACACCTATAAGGTGACCATTTCATTTTAAAGGAGTTATTCATTTTAATTCATTTATATATTTCTACTTCCTTTAAACATGGCATGGAGTAATGAATGAAATTTTAATTCCAACAGATCCTAGTATGATTAATTATTTTATACACCCTCATATCCTCAAGATTTAGTAAAACAAATCCCATAATGTTAGAATATTTATTAATAAAATTATCAACACAAAGTAAGTGCATCACCAAATGGTGAAATCCATGAAACTGGAACAAGCACAAGAAATAAAAACATTTAACCAACCTTTGAAACTTGGGTTTACCCTATATGTGGGTTAGCTACTCCCAGAAACAACATCATTACCAAATTCCATCATCCTAGTCTTTTTTCTAATCCCAAACAACATTACAAAAAGTTAAAAATATTCCTTTGATACCACTTTATTGCATCCCACCTTCGGTGCCACTTACTGGGGCCCCAATACGATAGGCCACACGACCTCAAGAATACCTCCACAAATTCTAGAGGCTGCTGACTAGCTATGAGATCCTATGGTGTGTTAGTGGGGAGAATATTCCCCCATATATTAGAGTGATCATAGTAGTAGATGATATAAAGTAAGCACTAGAAGTAGAAATAAGGAGAAATTGAAGCAATGTAATAATAATAATAAACCATGCAAGGGAAATAAGAAACTGGAAAATGATGAATAATCAATGGATACCGAAATCATAAGGATGAGCATGATATAAAAAATGAGGGTACCACTGGATCAAGGGATACATGCATATACTACATGATAACACAATATACAAAAGTCCAAAAACTGCTACAAAAAGTATCTTGATCATAGCCTCAATCCTCTAATCCCATACTCCACCCCTAAAATTTTAAATTACCCAAGAATCAAAAGTTTCATTCTATCCTTTGTCAATACATGCAATCATGAATTCTTGTTGGGTACCATATGTAGGCCAAGAAGGGTGTGAGATACAATCTCAATAGGATTCCACCCAGGATGTCTAGCCCAATCCATTTCATGTTATAAATAAATTACAGTGTTCCATAATAATGATAACAACTACAGGGACATAAATAAAGAACTAAATAAGCACTTCGGCCGAGTTTACTAAATAAATACATGACTGATACCACATACTTCGGCCTAAGTTGGGTGTCTAATCCAAGGTACCTATACAAGTGATATGGTATATATAGCATCCTGCCTTTTTGTCACATAAACTTTCATTACAAAATACAAAACTGAGGATATTTAAGGTTTAGTGTCTTGGAAACCAGGAACTTATTACATGAGAAAAAAAATTCTTCTTAAACAGTTGAAAGGATTCTTAATTTGTTCATCCTATGTTAATTATGGCATCTCATAACCTGGGAGCATACATCAAAGGAAAGGGTGAGAAAAAGGCCCAGTAAGGGAAATAAGGGAAACATTTTACATGAGAACTTCAGATACATCAATAAAGTCATGAAAAGAACTTTAAGGAATGAGAATGAAATCATGAGGTATATTATAATAAAAATAACGTATTTCATAACTTGAAGATGTGGCTACAAAATTTAATATTGAAAATCATTTCTGTTTCACCAAGGTCCATCCCCATGGTGTCATTAAAAATTACCAAGATTATTCACCAAGACATCATTAAAAATGGTCATCTCTAGAGATTAAGTATTTACCCAATGCATTGGAGCACTATCAGGGAACACCCTTAAATTTGTCTTTATTATCATGTGATCCACATATATCATCATCAAAAATTTCATAAACAACCCATATAACAAAAAATAAATGGGTTTCATTTCATAGTCATCACATTTTAAAAACACTCCTTTATAGACGTGATCCTTATGTTACTTTAAACCCACGAAAAAAGGAAAGTGGGTCTCATGCATGTAAATCCCAGAATTAAAAAAGAAAATTTTATTATATATGTGAATACCTCTGTATAATAAAGATCTTTGAGTATTCACTTAATAAAATAAAATAATTTGAAAAAAAATAAAGACATTTTGAGACGCAAATCCTGCAGCATAACAGCTATGATACATGGTTTTAGAAAACATTGAAAAGAGAGAGGACATGGGTCACCCACTCATAAATGATCCATAAAAAGGTAGGGGACAGAATATAAAGTATTTAAGATCATGGTAATGAAATTTTAAAGATATACCATATGAAATGAAGAACATGAAAGGAAGACAAAAATAAGATTTCTCTTATGAAAATTCGGCAGCCTAACGACATCACTTAAACTTCAAAAAAATGAATTGACGAGATCAAATAGGGTCTCTCATAATATGAAAATAAAAGATCAGTATGATAGATATAGATATCATACCACAACATAATAAAAAGGAACTTTAAAGACTTGACATGAAAGTAGAACTTTAAAAAAATGATAAAGGCGAAAGAATCCCTTAAAAATTCGGCAGCCTAACGACGCCACTTAAACTTCAACAAAAATGAATTGACGAGATCAAATAGGGTATCTCATCATATAAAAATAAAATATCAGTATGATATATATAGATATCATACCCCAAAATAATAAAAAGTAACTTTAAAGACTTGACATGAAATTAGAACTTTGAAAAATGAGAAATGTGAAAGAATCCCTTAAAAATTCGGCAGCCTAACGGCGCCACTTAAACTTCAACAAAAATGAATTGACGAGATCAAATAGGGACTCTCATCATATGAACATAAAAGATCAGTATGATAGATATAGAGATGATACCCCAACATAATAAAATGAAACTTTAAAGACTTGACATGAAAGTAGAACTTTGAAAAATGAGAAAGGTGAAAGAATCACTTAAAAATTCGGCAGCCTAACGGCGCCACTTAAACTTCAACAAGAATGAATTGATGAGATCAAATAGGGTCTCTAATAATATGAACATAAAATATTAGTATGATATATATAGATATCATACCCCAACATAATAAAATGGAACTTGAAAGACTTGACATGGAAGTAGAACTTTGAAAAATGAGAAAGGTGAAAGAATCCCTTAAAAATTCGGCAGCCTAACGGCGCCACTTCAACATTCTTAAAACGAATTGATCATAGAAATAGGGGGGTATCTCATAATATGAACATGAAAATTATAGTAAGAGGAATATAAAATAACATCCTCCAACATAAGAGCATGGAGTATAAAATAAATGACATAAAAGAGATTACTTGAAAAGAAAGAGAGAGGTAGGATCCCTTACCTTAAAACGTAACTCTTAAAACTCAAAGGTTGGGACCTTGAGGGATTGGGGGCACCTTGGGAGGACTCCTTTGGAGGTAATGAGACCAGAGATTAGTTGTGGGAGATTTGGGAGTCAAAATTATGAGAGGATGGCTTGGTATTTATAGGTAAAGTGAGGGGATAAGGCATTAATGGCCAAGGGACACCTCATTAGTGGTTTTGGCAAAACCATGGGCTTGCCCATGGTATTTTCCCATGGTATTGGCCACATGGGTACCTCCATACAATAATTCATCACCTTTGGTCAGAAAACCCTTAAAATATCTCATGAAATCATCATAACACAGTTATGATGTCATTAAACATACCGAAACCCTAAAACTATATTTTCACTATTCATCGAAAATTTATTTTTCTTAGAAAAATCCCCAAAAATTACCTTAACATAATATCGATTATCTGAGTTCAAAAATAAAATCCATTTTATAAAAATAATTTTCTAAATATTTTTAATTTAATTTTTAATTAAAAAACATTATTCACCCGAAAAAACTAATACTTGACTAGTAATTAATGAAACAGTTATTTACCTATTTTATTGAATCACATTACTCAATCAAGGTGCCTAGATTATATTAATAATTTTTTTAAGTGATATTACTAATCCATTTGGTCACATTACTAATCCTAATCATAATATAACTATTCATAATTTACTATTCATCAAAAATTATGTTGATCTTATTAGACTTCAAATTTCGTACTGAACATAATTGTAGAATACCATTTTTTGAACATCATTACACATTTTTAATTATTTTAAGTTTTATATAAACATTTTAAAAATATCCTTTCTCTAAAATTCATCAAAAATATGCATACTATATTTATCCGGATATTTGAAAATTCATAAACTCCATCATTAGAAGAAATCAAAATTTTTATTTAAAAAAAAGGATTACACAAGGTAGTTACGGTCTCCTTACATATCCTCTTGTAACACTAGCATAGGACCTAATAGTAAGGTGTGATAGGGTGATAGAATCTTGGGGTGGCTCAGCCAACAATGCACGAGTAGTAATTTCTATCAGTTTGAAACTCTCGCGAAGGCGATTCCATTCAAGCTTCACACGATGAAGTTCGGCTTGGGTTTAGTCCAGAGCAAAGCCCAGTGGTGCTACCTCCTTCCCAAGTTCCATTATATTGGATTCGATTGGCCTGAGACTACTGGATGAGTCCATCGAATCTCCTTTCTATATTAATTAACCAATGTCACTTGTATTTAGAGACAAAAGTCACAACATTCAGTTTTCAACGGTCATACTGAATAATGGTCATATAATAGTCAAAACCCAACAATCTCATTTTAATTATACTCATGTTGTCAAATGAAATAGTTTTGTTGAGTATGAAAAAATAAAATAACACACAAAATTTAAAAAACAAGATTTATTCAAAATTTTGGGTCATTAAAATCTTCCCCCCTTAAGAAATTGCATCCTCACATTTTTTTAAAATTGGGTTTTGAAATTTCATTAAAAGTCCCACATCGGAAAAAGAGTCAGTAACACTATTACTTTAATAGAAAGAAAAGGAAGTAGAAAGGCCACCCGAGTTAACCCATACTAGGATTCCATGTAAGAAAACATGGATATGGAAGAAAAAACAAAGGGTTATGTTTTGAGGGAGATTGATAGAAAACATGATTAAGAGAAAGATAACCATGAGAAAATCCCAAACTTATGATGTGTGTAAACGGTCTTTGATTACCTAGTAGGAAATTTAAACCAACAACGTTTTTGTTTTATGTTCCTTTTCGTAATTTTGAGGAATTAATTTCCTACATAGAACAAAAACATAAGGAAATATACCTACCTTCAAGTAGAGTTTCATCCTTTAATAAGTTTCTACCAACACTAATCTTTTCTCCAAACGATGAGCATTCAAAAACACTTGGTCTCATCAAAACACAAGAATCATCTTCTTGAGAGTCACATAATCCAAAAAATATTAACTATCAATTTATTCTATCTTTAAACATTATCCAAAAATAGAAAGGGTAAGATAAAACAACTCTTCAAAAAGAAAGAATCCCATAGGAAGGGAAACAACTTTTAAATCTTCAAAGTTCCATGGTACTACCCAAAGTTCATCATAGACCATTCCATAAATAACTATCCTTAAAATTCCTCAAAATAAACCAAATTGAGATTGAAACACAAATACAAGAATGATTTGATAACATAGTCTTCTAAAATTAACTTCATTGTTCATCTCCAATCAACATCAACCACTCCTAACATCTTATAACAAAAGTAACTAACCTAATCACATTTTCCCCAAGATAGGTTAATCATTTCCATAAGTAACCTATATTACTATAAATCCACCTTAAATTCATCAATTCTTAAAAATATAAGTCAACCTTTACTCCTCAAAGAAAATACAGTAGTAATCTATTTACCTCGATCATATAGGGCCCCCAAAATAGTGAACGTCTTACAAAATAATAATCATCTTTTAATCCCCTAATCATCTCTGTCATATTAATACGTCAATCATTACATTTACTATCACATTGGTTATTGGGAAATGTTCTTCCATTTCCCACCATTAACTAAGAAAATAAAGTACAATTAGGGGATTAAATACTTAGCCAAAAAACATGAAAATGAACTTAAAGAATAGAAGGATAACTTGTAGAAGAAAAGTATACCCTAACTTGTGACCCCCTAGGTTTCAGACTAGGTTATCCATGATCATATATTCTTATATGAATATTTATTTTATTTTATCATTGATACTTTAATAATGGTTCATACTAAGATTATGAATTTACCAAAGCATATCCCCGGGGAGTTTTGTAACCAAGAGTGCAGCAAGGACCATTATCGTGTACCAGGTCTCGTTCGAGTCTCGCTCAAAGCGGTGTTTTCGGGTTTTACCCCTATGTACATCTGTGCCAGAGCCACCTCTACCTGCTCGTATCCAGACAGGGATGTATTTGCTTGGTAATCCCTTACTCAATACTCACCAAAATACCAGGAAGATTTCTTATATTTAAACATTTCTATAGGGTTCTTCCTACAGTTTTTATATCCTAATTTCCACAAATAACTAAACCATCCTTTGATACCAACTATAGCATCCCGCCTTTTTGTCACATAAACTTTCATTACAAAATACAAAACTGAGGATCTTCAAGGTTTAGTGTCTTGGAAACCAGGAAATTATTACATGAGGAAAAAACATTCTTCTTAAACACTTGAAAGGATTCATCATTTGTTCATCCTAAGTTCATTACGAATTCTCATAACCTGGGAGAATACATCAAAGTAAAGGATGAGAAAAAGGCCTAGTAAGGTAAATAAGCGAAACATTTTACATGAGAACTTGAGATACATAAATAAAGTCATGGAAAGAACTTTAAGGCATGAGAATGAAATCATGAGGCATATCATAATAAAAATAACATATTTTATAACTTGAAGATGTGGATACAAAATTTAATATTGACAATCATTTCCATTTCACCAAGGTCCATCCCCAAGGTGTCATTAAAAATTACCAAGATTATTCACCAAGGCGTCGTTAAAAATGGTCATCTCTAGAGATTAAGTCTTTACCCAATGCATTGGAGCGCTATTAGGGAACACCCTTAAATTTGTCTTTATTATCATGTGAGAAACATATATAATCATCAAACATTTCATAAACAACCCATATAGCATAAAATAAATGGGTTTCATTTCATAGTCATCACATTTTAATAAAACTTCTTTAAAGACGTGATCCTTATGTCACTTTAAACCCACGAAAAAAGGAAAGTGGGTCTCATGCATGTAAATACCAGAATTAAAATAGAACATTTTGATATATATGTGAATACCCCTTTAGAATAAATATCTTTGTGTATTCACTTAATAAAATAAAATAATTTGAAAAAAAATAAAGACATTTTGAGACGAAAATTCTACAGCATAACGACTATGATACATGGTTTTAGAAAACATTGAAAAGAGAGGGGAAATGGTTCACCCACTCATAAATGATCCATAAAACGGTAGGGGGACAAAATATATAGGATCTAAGAACATGTTAATGAAATTTGAAAGATATACCATATGAAATGAATAATATTAAAGGAAGAAAAAAATAATATTTCTCTTATGAAAATTCGGCACCCTAACGGCGTCACTTAAACTTCAAAAAAATGAATTGTCAAGATCAAATAGGGTCTATCATCATATGAACATAAAAGATCAGTATGATAGATATATATATATCATACCCCAAACCAATAAAAAGGAACTTGAAAGACTTGACATGAAAGTAGAACTTAAAAAAATGAGAAAGGTGAAAGAATCCCTTAAAAATTCGGCAGCCTAACAGCACCACTTAAACTTCAACAAAAATTAATTGAAAAGATAAAATAGGGTCTCTAATCATATAAAAATAAAAGATCAGTATGATATATATAGATATCATTCCCCAACATAATAAAATTTATCTTTAAAGACTTGACATGAAAGTAGAACATTGAAAAATGATAAAGGTGAAAGAATCCCTTAAAAATTCTGCAGCCTAACGATGTCACTTAAACTTCAACAAAAATGAATTGACGAGATAAAATAGGGTCTCTCATCATATGAAAATAAACTATCAGTATCATAGATATATAGATCATACCCCAACATAATAAAATGGAACTTTATAGACGTGACATGAAAGTAGAACTTTGAAAAATGAGAAAGGTGAAAGAATCCCTTAAAAATTCGGTAGCCTAATGGCGCCACTTAAACTTCAACAAAAATGAATTGACGAGATAAAATAGGGGCTCTCATCATATTAAAATAAAATTCCAGTATGATAGATATAGATATCATACCCCAACATAATAAAAAGGAACTTGAAATACATGACATGAAAGTAGAACTTTGAAAAATTAAAAAGGTGAAAGAATCCCTTAAAAATTCGGCAGCCTAACGGCGCCAGTTTAACATTCTTAAAACGAATTGATGAGAGAAATAGGGGGGTATCTCATCATATGAACATGAAAAGGGTAGTAAGAGGAATATAAAATAATATCCTCCAACATAAGAGCATGGAGAATAAAAGAGATTACTTGAAAAGAAATAGAGAGATAGGATCCCTTACCTTAAAACGTAACTCTTAAAACTCAAAGGTTGGGACCTTGAAGGATTGGGGGAACCTTGGGAGGACTCCTTGGGAGGTAATGATACAAGAGCTTTGTTTGGGGAGAGTTGGGATTCTAAAGGATTAGAGTATGGATTGGTATTTATAGGGAAAGTGAGGGGACAAGGCATTAATGGCCAAGGGACACCACATTGGTGGTTTTGGAAAAACCATGGGCTTGCCCATGGTATTTTCCCATGATATTAGCCACATGGGTACCTCCATACAATAATTCATCACCTTTGGTCGGCCAAACCTTAAAATATCTCATGACATCATCATGACACAATTATGTTGTCATTAAACATACCGAAACCCTAAAACTGTATTTTCACTATTCATCGAAAATTCATTTTTCTCAGAAAAATCCCCAAAAATTACCTTAACATAATATCGATGCTCTGAGTTCAAAAATGAAATATTTTTTATAAAAATAATTTTCTAAATATTTTTAATTTAATTTTTAATTAAAAAACATCATTCCCCTGAAAAAACTACTACTTGACTAATAATTAATGAAACAGTTATTTACCTATTTTATTGAATCACATTACTCAATCAAGGTGCCTATATTATATTAATAATTTATTTAAGTGATATTACTAATCCATTTGGTCACATTACTAATCCTAAGCATAAAATCACTATTCATAATTTACAATTCATCAAAAATTAAGTTGATCTTATTAGACTCTAAATTTCGTACTGAACATAATTGTAGAATACCATTTTTTGAAAATCATTACTCGTTTTTAATTATTTAAGGTTTAAATAAACATTTTTAAAATATCCTTTCTCTAAAATTCATCAAAAATATGCATACTATATTTATCCGGACATTTGAAAATTCATAAACTTAATTATAAGAAGAAATCAAAATTTTTATTTAAAAAAAAGGATTACACAAGGTAGTTACGGTCTCCTTAAATATCCCCTTATAACACCAGCATAGGACCTAAGAGTAAGGTGTTCTAGGGTGATAGAATCTTGGGGTGGTTCAGCCAACATTGCACGAGTAGTAATTTCTATCAGTTTGAACTTCTCACGAAGGCGATTTCGTTCTAGCTTCACACGATGAAGTTCGGCTTGGGTTTGGTCCAGAGAAAAGCCCAATGGTGCTACCTCCTTCACAAGTTCCATTATATGGGCTTTAATTGGCATGATACTACTGGATGAGGCCATCGAATATCCTTTCTATATTAATTAACCAAGGTCACTTGTATTTAGAGACAAAAGTCACAATATTCAGTTTTCAACGGTCACACTGAGTAATGGTCATATAATAGTCAAAACCCAACAGTCTCATTTTAATTATACTCATGTTATCAAATGAAATAATTTTGTTGAGTATAAAAAAATAAAATAACACACAAAATTAGGAAACAAGATTTATTCAATATTTCGGGTCGTTACAGTATATCCATGAAACATAGTAAATAAAGTGACTAAGTAATGCATACTCCAAGATTTTTCTTTGACTTGAGGGTCACATTTACATGACAACACACTATCATGTTCATGTTACAAATAAGTCTCATAACATATAAAGAGAGTATAAAAGCCATCAAATCAAATGTTGGAGTCTTGGTCCCATCTAAGGTGATCTAATAATATTCCAAAGGTTCACTACAAGAGTCTCTAATATAACCAATACTTAGATTTCATCCAAGGAAACCCAAATATGAATTACTTGTATCACTTAAGACATGAAGACTTTGAGTTTTTACCATGTATCTCATATAGGGGACCGAGTATCACCTGATGAATGGAGTATCCATCTTTCCAATGGTTCCATTCTCAGTTATTACCCTAGGGAACCGGTGTCACTCATGAGTATGGAAAATTTGATCAGAGATCTTGTATATTACAGTCCAATGTATTTCTCATAGCATGTCAAGTGACTCCAACTAAACATGGTGAGTCCATCCATGATACCCTTAAAGTAGGACCCGTTTTCTCTTACATCCCATAATAGGTGAGGCATAGTAACTGTAGAACATATCACATAGCATAACATATAAAATTTCATGTTATCAATAAGAAATGAAAAAATCACATGTTAACATGATATTCCATGATTAATCATTTAATTATAGACAATAAATTATGTAATATGTACAAGTTCCAGTCACATGGCATGGAATAAATATAGAACATAAGTAAAGAGGCTACAATGAATTCACACACGGAAAGGGTATAAGGATCAAGCATAATAAAGGTAATACGATCATTCAATTATACGGTATGATACACTAAACTCAGGTCCAATCTAATGTCTAAACATTCATCTTAATTCAAATTATAATTTAAGGCATTTATTTATGTTTCAAATCACACACCCAAGGTGGTTTAAAATTTATGGAAGTGTAAAAAAGTCCATTCAAGTTGGGTACATTCAAAGGGGTGTCCAACGGCTAGAAGAACACCCCACGTATGGATTTATCCATACGATAGGGTCATAACAGACTTGGGAAAACAATTTAATTTATTTATTTAACAAATTTGAAACATTAATGGAATGGTACATAGAGATTCAAAAAGACATTCAATTCAAAAATAGATCAAATGAGTGGGAAATACATATACCACCTACATCAATGTAGTAGCAATCCACTCACCTGTTGCCGATGCTTGATTCGACCTAAAATGGAAGAAAATGAAGAAATCATCAGACGCCTTAAAAATAGGTCTAATTGGTTGAACATAAAGAGAACAAAAGAGGGTATATGAACCTATAAATATAATGGAATAGATCAAAGAAATTACCAAGGGATTTCTTTTTCTTCTGATAGTGAGATATTTGGGGTCTGATTGAAGGAGATATTCAAAAACCTATGGAGAGGGGAGGAGGAGCTCATGCATGGAAGAGGAGGGATTCACTAATTGTGAAAATTGATAAGAATATGAGGGTATTTTAAAATCATAAATGTGTGAAAAAATAGACATTTAACCCTCAACAAAGGGTTCACGGTTGGCCAAAATGTGTGCCAAGCCACTGCTTCATAGGTGCACCATGCACGACTTAACTTACCATGAACAAACCATGAAAAGCTAAAATACCAAATATCTACAGCATCGTACAACCATGTTCCTTGGGTCACATGGTTTTAGAAAAATTTTGAGTCCCCTAGCACCCCACTACCTCTAACTGCATAGTTTTGGGAAACCGCGTGGGCTAGAAGATGAAATTTATACTAACAGTACAACCCAGTCTACCACTTTAATTTTTAGGGCTCTAAGAAAGCCCCTAGATGAACCTTAGACCTCCATAACTCCATTAGGAATCATTATTATGGCCAAATAAATGAAATTGAACCAAACACAAATGGTCTATACCTTTGAGAAAATCCAAGACATTAAAATCTAGGTACAATCATATCTGGATGGGCACCGATGATAAATAATCCATTGAATTTAGGGAACCTAGGTGATATCTAGGTAATCCGTTGATTCAATTCGGTTTGAAGAATGATGATGCTATCCATCAGCATTCCATCCACCATGTTTTCAAGCCACTCCTTGGGGAATCAGTATAGTGACATATAGAAGATTTTGTAGTCAATTCATATTAGTTCTTGGACTATCTCAACGATGTTGAGAAAATTTTTCTACTTTCTAATCTCTCATCACCTCAAGATACACCCCCTAAATTGCCTCTTCAGGGTAACCTTTTTAAATCTGATCATTTTTTTCTTCAATTTCACTAGCATCTAAATCAATCTAGAGAAGTGTAAGGCTATCATCCAAATTCTTACTTCATACAACCTCATATAGAAGTTGGCCTATAGGTCTACATTTTCTACATATTATGGTACGCTAAGAATATGGATGGAAAATTTAAACCCTTTTCAAGGATCCTGATGAAAGGTACAACTTATTTTCCTAATGAGGACTATCTAACTGCATTCAAGGACATTAAAAAGTAATCCTATGGTCCTGATGCCACTCATCTTAGGAAATCCTCCGGTCCTCTATGGAACCACACAATATTGATCTCTATTTTACCTTATATAATTAAAAAATATTTAAGGAAGATAAAATATCATATACTACCTCATCTTATTATTACTTGATAAAGAGAAAATATTTTCTCCCATTGAGAAGAGTTTCCTCACTTTGGTCTCCATAATGAATAAGTTGCATAACTACTTTCATCACCATAAGATATAGTCTATGTTCATATTGACTCACTAAAGTAAATACTCAAACAACCTATGATGACATGTATTTTGGAACAATGGTTAATAATTTTTCAATAGTTTGATATCATTCTTGTCTCTGAGGAACATGTCAAGGGTTAATGACAAGAAAATTTATTTCTATTGCATATTACCAATGAAGGGATTCCCCTGGATTTCATGTTAATATTTGAGGAAATCCACCCCATTTATTATATTTTGGCATGTTGGGAAAGGAATATTGAATTTTCCTCCCAGATCCCAATTGGGAGGAGCCTCCATAAACCTAAACATAATAGTGAAGGCATGGATATTTTCTTCATCACTCCTAAAATTGGATTTCATTCCATACACATTCTTATTTTTATAAGGTTTCACAAATAATATGGATACTTATCATGAACTTATTACTAGTCTCAAGTTGGATCTTGAGATTGATATCCCTTGATTACATATAAAGGGAAACTTGGGGATAGTCATCATACAATTCAATAGTGACTATGTCATTAGGAAACAAGAACATATCCATTTTATAGAGCATACTTAGGATTTTATAGCTTAGTTACCTTCTAGGATAAATGTGACAAATTTCCCCTAATCACAAAATAATCAATCTGATGCCTTTGAAATCTTGGTTGTATCCCTTAAAGTTCCTGGTTAAGATAACCTAGTCATTCATGTGGCACATCATAGGGTCATCACTCCCTTCACCTCTAATGATGGAGACTGATAGGTACTTCATTTGGTTTCCATCACTTATGAATTAGGTCCCTCAAACACCAAAATGATATATTAATTACATTATTAGATTACTCCATTTTTTTAGTTTCTCAATCACAGGACTCTAATGCCAAAAATGTGTTGAACATGATAAAATCTTTCAGTGTGTGGTGCAATTTACCCTATGAGATAGACCCAATATTGAGAAGACCCTATACAGGTGGGATTTTTATGGAATCATTATACATTTCATTAAAGGTAAGGAAATCCCCAAGGCCATGCATGATTTCATGTCGGGTCATGTGGGTCCTATCAGACCTGATTAAACCTTTCCCATCAGATCCAAAGATTTGGATATTTTTGGCACACCGTGGTTCATGACTATATTGAATTCACCAAGAGGTTTCATGAATTTTTTATCCGTTACAACTTCATATATTAGTAAAAATAGATTATATACTCCTCAAAATACTCCTATAACTTCAATGTATCAGGAATAAAAATTATGGCCCACTAATAGTAGGCAACAACATGGCAGTTCTGAATTGTTCTTACTACAATTGAATTATTCTGAAAGTGTATATAGAACATCACTCTCTAAGAATTCAAGACACGGTTTATGATTGAGTTTGAAAATTACCATATCATCCATTAATATGGGATCCCTCACACTATTATCATAGACAATGATTCTAATTTCCCAAGTTCATAGTTGAAGAGGATGAATTAAAAGTACAACATCTGGTCCAACCACACCTCCCATCATCACATTCAACAGAATTGGTGGATTGAGGCATTCAAAAAAACCCTCAACAATAATATATATTATATGGTGGGATAGAACAATAATATTTTTACTGATAAGATCATGAATTCCCTCTAGGTATATCAGATGATGAACTTATATTCCAACCAGGGGACTCCAAACTCCATAGTGTATGGGAGAATGGAAAATTCACTTATATAGGTTCATCTGTCATCACTCTGAATGAAACAATATGATAAAAATACAATAGATTGTAGATATGAGTTTTTTTGGATGATTTAGAGTCCATCGAAGAAAACAAGATTCAAGAACTATATATCCTAGAAAGTATTCAGAATTGGTTTGTACATGAATTCAAAAAAACATTCACCTCTAATGATTCCTCTAGGGAAATATGGTATTCGATATAAGGGTATCAATGATACCTATGAAGAAATTTCCAAAACTGGAACCCAATTGGGAATTACCTTATGTCATTCATATGGTCTACTCTAGTGATTCATTCTCATTCACCATAACGGATGGGGAGCGTATTACACCGCCCACTAACACTAGCTTCTTCAATAGGTACTTAGCATCAACCTCTCTCAACACCCTTACTGTATTCCATAAAACTATTTTTCTAACATCATATATGCATGAAATAACACCGAAAGAAAACATCCTAGTCACATGAATAAAACTATATGACATCATATCACTCACATGACATTGAACTGTAGTATAATATCTTCCCCACATATTGTGGAATAGTATGAAAATATGGTGAAATATATACAACCCTAAAATGTAGAACTATCCATCCTTACCATATGAAATTAGTTTTCATGTTCAAAATTTTTAATGTATCTCATTATAATGGATGGTTCAGGTCCCTATAACATGATATGAAATTTCGTGACACCTTGGGTCCTCCCAAGAGAGGGTCAATCCTTCTATTTTCAATCTTCGACCATAAAACATCATAAAACTACACACAACTTGATTCCCATTTTTAATGTGATTCATATTGATTCTTGGAAATCATGTCTCAAGTCTATACCCCAATAACCAATATATTTTTGGTCCATACCAATTGGAATCATATTCAATTTTCACCTACCTATACACCCATCCATCACGTTTGAGTGTATGGTGGAATAGCTCCAATAGTGTATAAATCCCCTAAAATGTCCCATCATTTTTACCTCAAAACCTCATACCTTCCTCAATTAGAATCTTCATTATCCTCCTGGTCTGAATGGACCCCCTAACAGTGATAGTGCCTGACCAAACTAGCTCACCTCTAATCCAAGGAACACACCTCGAAGGATATCTGGTAGTATATGATGGTTCCCATGTTTCAAACATGGTCAATGTTCATTCCAATATTTTCTCTCCCCATCCTTGATCAGTGAGGTTGAGGGAATCATGTTTCAAACAAGGTCAAAAATCATTCCAAACCCATCAGTCACTCCCTTTTGTGGTCCAGATCATAAAATTCATAATTTACATCATTTCTTCCTCCTTTTTTTGGTTGAGTTTTAATACCCTTCGAGTTATCCCAAAAATCATTCATGCATGATGAACTAGAAAATTATCATTGTTGGAACCTTCCCATGTCAGATTCTTCTTCCCTATACCATGTTCTACCATGTGATAAGGGGAACTCTACACCTCACATTGATCATGGATCAAGTGGGATTAGGAGTCATATTTGTATTTTATAGAGTAAATTTGGGATATAAAGATGTAATAAAATGTAATTTCATCCCCTTTAGTCCAAACGCCATGATTTTAAAATATTATAATCCATGGTCCATGCATCATGACCATAAAATGTGTGAAACTTTTGTCTAAGGAGTTTCATGTCGCACAAGGCTCACTTATCCCTCCCTTTCACATCAGGTTTTCACTCTTTTATGTTGCACGTATATCCTGAGGACACACACATACATATAGCCCAATATATACAACTATAAACTAGAATAAACCCTCATCAGTCCAAGAACCATGACCCTAAAGTAAGTGAAATTTTCCTCAAAGATGTTTTTGTGGGGAAAGGCCTATTTGGCCCTCTCTTCACATAAGGTTTTTACTCTTCTTCATTTCCAAAACATCCCCATAACAATCACTTCATATAGTCCAAAAACTATACCCTTAAATTTTTTATCATTTAATTTTGGTCTAAGGACCATAACCTTAAAATATGTGGAACCCTAGGTGATAAGATATGTGACATTAAACGAAATTACTGAACATCTTAGTCATATTATGTAAAATTGTATGACATCGTCTCTATCTCATGACATTAAACTATGTGAAAACATCCTTGTCACAAGATATTAAAATATATGACTGTCGTGGTCATATAATCATGAACAAAAATTGAATATATAACATTACCCTATATGATTTTTTAATTTATAAATTCAGTATCTCATTCTCGCCTAAGAGGATAGTGACCCCGCATAAAACTTTGGTATACTACCACACTTATTTCTATAACTATGTTTGTCTTGATTCCCCATCCACTGGGATATGTAGTGAATCCTATACCCTAGGTATTAGGGACAATAGAAATTTAATTCATCAGGTGAGATTATCATCCTAATCATTCATCCCCCAGCCCTTCTATTCATAAAAGGTTCATCAATATCAGATGGTGAAACCATCCCACCACAGTAGTGGTCCAATATCTATGAACTAAATTTATTATAATCACCTTTTGGTCTGATCATCATAACCTTAAACTATATTTAAACCTCTAGTCTAATAATCATGGCCTTCAACTATCTGCAACTCATTCTGAATATGTTTGTGGGGCCTGATGCCTCCAAGACCTCCTTTCATGTTGAGTTTGGATTCTCTGATTCTACACAAATTATTCGGGAACAAAACCCTTTTGGTACACTCTCATTGACCTTAAAACATTATTAATATATATAGTTCAAGTATCATGACCTTAAAATTTGAAAAACAAAATCTTGGAAATGTTTTTTTGGGAACAATACATCCTTGACCCTCACTTCACATTAGGATAAAACTTCCTCTAGTAGATAAAAAATTTCCTTAGGATACAGTGTTTGGTCCAAGCATTATAACCTTAAACTGAGTGGTTCTATCACCCTATTTCCATTAAAATGCATCTAGTTTTTATCACATTTGGTTTTTCATTAGACTAAAACCCCCTATTTTTTATGTCCTCACTCAAGAGGACTACCCATTATGGTGTCTGAATTCTACCACACCATGTTCTTGAACCACATTTGGATTGATTCCCCATTCATTTGGACTTGTAGTGTGGCCTAGATTTATTATCTAAAGCTTGTCCATAAATCCTCTCATCACTCTTTCATTGTTTTTGTACCCCTATTCTAACATTTTATATTACTTCCTTTATAAATATCAAGGTAATTTATCGCTTATAAAGAGGCGATCCAAGAATCATGAACTGAAACTATGTGAACAATTTTGTGGTATATGGAATCCATGGACCTCAATTCACATCATATTTGTACTCTCTCCATTACCATATATACTGGTCTAAAACTCCCCCTTAATTGGATCTAAACACTATTTCCATAAAATAGCACCCACATTCCAAGCATTGTGGCATTAAATTGTGTGTAATTTTACACACATGCAACCATAAATGTGTTTCCATATACTCATATTGGCATGACCCTAAACTGCCCATGTAAAGAGGATTATATGACTGTCAAGTTGAAAAAATATAAAGGAGAATCTTATCAAAATTTAGGATTTCACCCATAAATTCACCACGACGATTTGCAAAAAAGTAAAGTAATAAATGGAAATTTTATAAGGCCTAAAAGACTCACCACTAGGCCGTGAAAAAAACCCATTCTATGTTCATTTGACTGACTAGTTCAATAAAAAGTATGTTCCAAACCATAAATCCCCTCTTCACATTTCATGAACTCTCCATGAGGTACTACCCACACATTCCCTTTCATACATCAGAGTACATCTATAATGTGGATATTATAATGACCCAATATTAACATACATGGACATTACATCATTTTTGAAGAGTAATTAAAAAATTGCACAAATAAATTCCCAAATACCTTATTGGTTTAGTGCCTTTGGAAACATGGAAGCATAAACACTGGAACATGAGTGAGATATATTATCTCTAACTATGACCTCTAAGACAAACAACCTTATTAGATATATTATACTTAAAATATATATACATAACCTGGGGAAGGAAAAAAGGTGTGTGCTCAGAAGCTCAGTAAGGGTAAGAAAGGGAGATATGTAAGCATAAACATGATCATAATGGTATGATAAAGGGATCATAACATTATATGATCACAACCTGCATATCAAAGATCATAAACATGAATCATGGAATAAATATTATAAATTCATAAGTCGTGAATCATAAGGGAGACAAGAGCATGATCCATGAAGGGATAAGACATGGGACTCAAAGAATACACATAAACATAGAAAATAATATGTCAAGGATACCTACCAAGACCTTCATAACTTGTTTGGCCTGGGAGAATAACTTTTATACATGCTTTGGGCTTGGGATTCCCTCCCGTG
The DNA here is from genome assembly GCA_963277665.1 of Viscum album. Lineage (NCBI taxonomy): Eukaryota > Viridiplantae > Streptophyta > Magnoliopsida > Santalales > Viscaceae > Viscum > Viscum album. Next base: position 477,865,165 of record OY728133.1, on the reverse strand, counting down.
TACCCTCTTATTTTGGTCCTGGGATGCCCTCTCATGTACCATCTTTTTTCAAACTTCAGATGCCCTCCCATGTAACCTGTTATTTCAGGCCTGGGATTCCCTCCCATTTACCCTCTTCTTTTATTCTTGGGATTCCCTCTCACGTTTTGGGATTAATATGACCTCTTTTTGAGGCTTGTGATGCCCTCACGTGTTCCCTCTTGAGCTAATAAAACATTTATTATTAACAAATGCATTTAAGGTAGATATAGGTCCCACCCGTCACATAATAAAATCATACATACATGTCTCACAAGATAAAAAAACATTCATAATATCTTACCCATGAAAAAATATGAGTCTTATAAACATCAAATCATAAGCCATGAAATTAAATGGGTATGATTAAAATTTCATCACATCATATTATATGGAAAATAGATAGGATTATTAATTATTTTATTAAATCATAACCCTTTAAAAGAAGTGGTTTTCAAAAGAATATAACATGTTGAAAAGAAATCGGTGTCATAAACATTATTCAATCAAAACATAAACCATTAAAGAAATAATATTAATTAAACCTTTAGATCATTTCCTAGAATGTCATGAGTAACATCAATAGATTTCATAATAGATGGAAAATAATTTTTTAATATCTTCTAAAAATGTTTCTTGAGGAAAATATCCTATATTATTTGAAAAATTCTCTTTAAAACATAAAACCTTTTGAAAACCATTTTAATACAAAATAATTTGAAAACATAGAAAGATATCTTGAAATCATATTGAAAATCTTTTTCCTTGAAAAATTATATTAGAATCTTTAACACATTTTGAAAACCTTTTTCTATGAAAAAAATTTGAAAATTTATAATATAATATTTGAATTCATTGAAATATTTTTCTATAAAAATATATTTTTTAAAACTTATAAAGGAGATTTTTAAAATCATTTAAAATACTTTCTAAACATAAAAAAAACTTAAAACCTTTTTCATTTAAAACCACTTTAAAACCAAAAAAATCAGAATATTTGTAATTTTTTTATTTTTTTAGAATAATAACTTTTTAATTTTGTAATGTAATATTAATGGGAATGGAGGTCATGATGGTGGGTAAATTTTTACATGCTGAATATTCCTTTTGTACTGTAAAATGTTTAGAAAAGTTCTTTGAATGGAAAATAACAAAAAGATTAATATTTTCAAAAAAATATTTTAAAGGGTAATAAATAGTTAAAATTTCTTTCAAAGATCATAGGGGAATAGTATACTATTTTTTTGGAAACTCTTTTAGAAAACATGGGTTTTAAGGAATACATATTTCCAACCAAAGTGAGAGGTAAGGTCGTAACTTCTTAAATTCACATTCTTGATAATATTATGTACTAAAGAGTATAAAAATGGTGCCATTAATTTTATATATCATGAATAACCATAGGGTATGAAAAATAATGAGATTTATTGATATATAAATAATAATATTTCTTCAATTAGAGCATAATCATAAAAAATATTGATAAACTGTGAGATTGTATCTATAAACCATTACCAATTTGGAAACTTTGAATCATAACACAATGGAATAAATAACATTAAATGAAGATTAAAATATCATGAAAAGAATAATATTCATGATAAAACATGTCAAAGGAAGTATATAAATCTAATAAAAAAATATAGGTGCATAATAAGGCATGTGTCTCAAAAAAGTAAAACTGAGACAAAATTAATTAACTGATTTGGTAACATTTGAAACATAAAACCTATAAAAGTAATATCATAAAATGGTTATTTAAATACACATAAATTTAAGTATAAGAAAATTAAAATATTTCCATGTGCAGTATACACACTATAAAAAAAATGATTGGTGAATTAGGCATGAATATCCCGAAAATAAATGGTGAGATGAAAATCCCTTACATTTTTTCTTTAATCTCTTCTCATTCACACAAACCTCTAGAATAAAAAATATAATTTAATTATAAATTTTTTAAAAAAACATTTTATTATATGTAATATAATATATTGGTTTATTATGACTTTATATTTCCTGCTTATTAACAATTATAAGTTAAGGTTTCGCTTCGGGTAACATCCTCTTTGTTTTTCACATGTGTCTTAATTTGTTATATTTTTTTTCCTCATAATTATATAATAATTTAAAGAATTTAAAACATGATATAAATATAATTTATAGTTATTATCACACATATATATAATAATATATATAATATAGATATCTGAAATAGAATACACCATTCATGGAGAGAGTAGGATGTACAAATGCATGAAAGTTGTTTCTTTTTTTCTTTGTAATATTGAAAGAAATTAAGTGTATGATATATATATATATATATATAATAACTTTATATTATTATTATTATGTCTTATTTATCATATAATTTTACTAATCCCATCCTTAATTCATTCTATGTTATGCGTGGATGAATCACATTGCTTTGAGGGGTGGTAGTCCACACTTCCCCAAACAAAATTGTCTTATTTACACAAAATGGAAAGCATGAAGGGAGAATTTATATAATAAATAAATAAGTATAAATACATGTTAAATATCATATATATAATATAAAAATATATTTTACATCATAATTACCAACCATGATTGGTGGAAAAGATAAAACAAATAACATCATTTCATGAGGTGATAGTTCACCACACACAAGAGTGGTAAGTTCGTTACACATTAGATAGAAGTGTGTATAATTGAAGGTAAAAAAATTAGAATAAAAAATATAAGTATATTAAGTATATGTTTTTAATTATATTATCATTTAATAGTAATAATTTAGGTGGTGGTGAATGAAAATAAAGTTATGGATCTTATTGAAGGATGTTACCTCTTATTTGAGTAACTCATTTTGGTTTTCACCAAAGGGATTCATTGGATGGATTTATCCCAAAAGGATGGATTAAATAAGGAATTAATGGATATTTGGAAGTTAATCGGGTATATATTTACCAATATTATGTGGTTTTATAGGTGTGAATAAGGGGGATAGGTGGTGGCCTTTTATAGGAGAGGGAAAGGACACACTTGGTATTGTTTTGAAACAAATATGTGTTCCCCAAGTATTAATTGTTCTATAAGTTTAAAAATGAATAATTATGGAACCTTATATGTGTATTGGATAACATATGGAAATAAAATAAGTTTTTTATAAGTGTATAGGTCATTTTCCCTTCTAATATTTTGGTTTAGTCTCTTTTTAAGCTTAATTTTTCCTTAATCACTATAATTAATTTTAGTCCCTTTAAATATTATTTTTTGTCAAAAATTATGTTGATATTTTTAGATTATAAATAAAAAACTTATTAAAACCATTTATTTAAATTTTTATAAATTCAATTAATAGATGAGGTAAAATTAATTTTAATTCTAATCTCACAGACTTGGTGAGAAAGCATGTTGTTTTAAAAGTGTAGATATTCAAATTCTCATTAAGATTTTATATCTAAATTCTATATAAAAATGATTCCAATGATACTAATTGTGTTAATATACATATAATTGATCTATAATTACTTTTGAAAAAAACTTAAAATATAATTTATCTATATAAAAAAATTACACCAAAAAACAGTTTTTAATTAAAATTCAGTATTTTCACTATTTATCCAAAAATGAAGTTTCTTAGAAAAATCAAAAATATTCACCCTCAAATAAATTAAAAATTATGAACTAAAAAATTATTTTAATTTTCTAAAATTAAAATTTAAAATTTGTTTCAAATTAATATTATTTTTGTTCACAAAAGAACATAAAAAACAGTTTACTTCATAAAATAGTATTTTCAAGCATAAAAAGAATTTACCAAGAATTATAAATTTCACTATCAATATTTTTTATTTATATGAAACCATTATAAATAAAATTTAAAAAGTATTTTATTCCTATTCATATTACAATATTTAACTACTAAATTATAACAACCTCATTTAAATAATTATAATAATAATGTGATGTTTCACAGAAACTCAGTGTTGCGTGTAATGAAAGCAAAGTAGGTGTTGTGTGTAGAAAAATATTACCATGGTGATGTGTGAAACTAAAGTCAAAATTAGTGAGTTAAAATAATATAAGAAATATCTGGTGTTTCTTGAAATGAAAAATATCAAAAATATTAAATTAATTCAAAATAAAAATATTTCACAAAATCTCATTGTGTTACATTCTATCCCCCTTAAAATTAATTCCACCCTAAAAATTAATTTAGTTTATCAAAGGTTTAATACTTGAAATTTCCTTTCATAGAATACCACATCGTAAAAATGAATACAAAAACTTCATTTAAAAAAACAATTTTGAACCATAATGGTTACCCAAAGTAATTCACAACTAGATTCTCACATAGGAGAACATAGGTGGGAAGTGAAAACATGGATATGGAAAAGAAATATAACCATAATGTTCTAATGTATAGTTATAGTGAACTTTTATTAGTAGAAGTGTTTGGTCACAAAACCATAAATATGTGATGATCTAAGGGACCATTTGACTCATTGGAAATAAAGGTACTAGGATTAATTCTTTTCCATAATACTTTTCCTAGAGTGAAAGAATTATTTTACTGTATATAAACTTAAGGAAATAAAATTAAATGGTTTAATTAATTTTCACAAGAACAATATCACCCCTTGGTTGCTCATTTCTTGGTTTCATCTCTTACTTTAAGAAGTGAAGGTGTTTTTTTCATTCCTGAAGTACTAACCAATTCTGAGATCCATGATAAGTCATACCATTTATCTTTAGTTTCCATCAATACAATGTAGTTTGAACATGCTATCCAATATGCCAAAATCCTCATATGGGGTGATAACACTTTAATCTTACTGAATTCAAATGAAGTTTATCTTAAATATTCCATTAATTTTTATCCATATAACCCTTCCAAAAGATGAAAATACAAAACTTTAGAAAGAAGGTAACTAAATCAGCATATAATTGACCCCTCATATATATCAAAAATTAGCTATTAGTTTTCACATTCCAATCATGTTAATAACGCCATCATATATTCTCTTGGAACATGGTAACAACCTTAATTACAATAAATTCTTTCAAAACACATGAATTATTAATTATTATAAATATTATCTGATATATTCCTAAAATAAAATAAGTTTTAAACTTCATCCATAATAACAGACATCACATTGTCAACAAATCCATTATTAGTTCAAAGATCATAAATACTATCTAATTTACTTTATCCATATCATTATCTCTTTATCCATAAAATATATCATTTTCTAATCCTTATACATATATTAAGGGTTACCTTCTTTAAAATAACATTTCAATTAAATCAGTTTTCTTGGACAACTATATCATTTCCCACATTCATGAAAATCCTTAAGGAAAAACTTCTACAAATAATCCTTATATACATCGTGATTCATATAACATAATCTTTGAATTCAAAAACATAAACACATCAATCATCCAACATTATTATTAGACCATTACTTTGGCTTCGTCATCTTATTCCTTAATATCTATTTCCTATGATATAAAATATGAATCATGTCTTAATATTTCTCAAGTTAAATCTATTCATGCTTCTTACATTTAATGTAAACAATACTTGAATAAAAACCTATACAATTAACATGTCATTTTTGGTCTACTTATCTTTAGAAGTAAATCCAATACTCATACCACCTTTTTGATTCTCATCATGAGGTTTCCACTTAGAAAATCTATTTCTATAATTTTTATACTTTCCAAAAATGAAACATTCAATGCTAAATGAGTTCCTTCAAGTTCCTATATTTTCCTAACACCATAAATCATAAGGTGAGAAACACTTATCATAATGGAAAACTATATAAGCAGAAAAAATCACTTATAGGATGTGTAAAACATGACACCTACTTCATTAATCTATGAAACCATAAGTTTTTACAAGTTTATTCATAGATGTATTTAATTTAAATACATTATTATTCTTTGAGAATAGTTTGTGAATTCCAAAATCATATCCCATGATAGTGTTAAACCAAGTGTATAGCAAGACTCATTGTCATGTAGTAGTTTACACTGAGTTAGGACCGATGAAATTTTTCAAAGTCTTTACCCCTAGGTACATCTGTACCAGATCCACATTTACTTGTGGTATCCAAATAGGTATATACTACTAGGAAAGCCCTCACTCTATCCTTTACCAAAATTCTAGGACATTTTCCCATACTTTTCATCATCCTTAAACCTATCCTTAGAGGCATCCCTAGATATATCCTTGTAAATATTCTTAGTGATATCACTAAAGTACTTTGATCCTGGTTTACAAAGGTTGACTAAACCTTCCCTCTGATACCAACTATAATGACCCAGTCTTAATATATATGGATATTACATCACTTTTGTAGAATACTTCAAACATTACACACACAAAAATTTCTATATACCGTATTAGTTTAGTTCCTTTGGAAACATGGATGCATAAACACTGGTACACGAGTGTGCTACATTATCTCCCACTAGGTTATCTAACACTAGCACCCTTATTAGATACGTCATACATTAAATATATCTTCCAAAACTATTGAAGGAAACATAAAAAGGGGTGATCTTAGATGCTCATTAAAGGTAAGAAAGGGAAATATATAAGCATAAACATGATCATAAGGTTATGAGAATGTGATCATAACATTAGATTATCATACCCTTCATATTAATGATTATAAAAATGAATCATGGAATGAATATAGAAGTTCATAATTCATGAATCATAATAGATATGAGATCATTATCCATGAAGGAATAAGACAAGGAACTCATGGAATACACATAAACATAGAAAATCCAATGTCAAGGCTACCTACCAAGACCTTCATAACATAAAAGGATTGGGATAATAACATGTGTACCTACTTCGGGAATGGGATTCCCTCCTATATACCCTATTTTTTTGTTCTTAGGATAACCTCCCATGCACCCTCTTATTATGGGCTTGGGATTCCTTCCCATATACCCTCTTATTTTAGGATTGGTTTTTCCTCCCTTTTACCCTTTTGTTTTAGGATTGGGATGCCCTCCTATGTACCCTCTTATTTTGAGCTTATGATACCCTCTTATTTCATGCTTGGGGTTCCCTCTAGTCTACCCTTCTAATCTTATAAAACATTTATCATTACCCAATTAATTTGAGGCAAATATAGGTCCCACCCATTATATAATAAAATCATACATACATGTGCCATAAGATAACAAAACATTCATGCTATCATGACCCAAGAAAAAATGATGGTTTTTAAAAACATCAAATCATAACCCATGAAATTAAATGGGTATCATTAAAATTTATCACATCATAACCTATGGAAAATAGATAGTATTTCTGATAATTTAATTAAATAATAACCTGTGAAAATAAGTTGGTTTCAAAAGGATATTAACAATGGAATAGAAATAGGTTTCATAGGAATCATTCCACCAAAACATAAATCATTCAAGAAATAATTTGAATGGAACATTTGGATCATTTCCTAGAAGGTAATGAGTAACATAAATAGATTTAATCAAAGTTGGAAAGTAATTTTGAAATATCTTTTAAAAACATCAATTTAGAAAAATATCCTTTATTCTTTGAAAAGGTATCTTTAAAACTTAAAACATTTTGAAAACCATTTTCATTGAAAATACTTTGATAACATAGAAAGAGAGAATGAAATCATTTTGAAATCATTTTTCCTCGAAATCATATAAAAGAATATAGAATGAATTTTGAATACATTTTCCCATAAAAATAATTTTAAAACATATTAAATAAGCTTTAAAATTAATTAAATCATTTTCTTCTAAAACAACATTTTGAAAACATATAAAGGATGTTTTTAAAACCATTTAAAATACTTTTTAAACATAAATTTTTTTTCAAATTTTTATCATTGAAAACCAATTTAAAATAAAAAAATTATAAAATATTTGGAAAAAATTATCTTTTTTAAATAACGTTTTAATATTATAAATTAAGCTTCAAGGGAATTACGATAATTATGGTGGGTAGATCCATATGTGCTGAACATTCCTTTTGCACCGTAACAAGTTTAGAAAATTTCCTAGACTAGAAAATGACAAGAAGATTAATTTTTAAAACGTTTTTTAAATAATAAAACATGGGTAAAAATGTATTTTAAATGTAATGGGATAATAGTAGAATATTTTTTTGGAAACTCTTTTAGAAAAAATAATTTTTAAGGAACACATATTTCTGACTGAAGAGAGAGGTAACATCATACTTTTATAAAAATACATTCTTGATCATAGTCTGTAAAAAATAGTGGGAGAATGTTACCATTAATTTAATATAACATGAGTAACCAAAGGGTATGAAAAATTATGAGAGTTATTGATATATTGATAATAATATTTCATAAATGGGAGTGTAATCATAAACAATCTTGATAAACAGTGAGATTATTTCTATAAATTATTACCAATTTGGTAACATTGAATCACAAAAAATGGAAATAATAACATTACATGAATATTTAAATATAATTAAAATAATAATATTTATTATATAACACTTCAAAGTTATTATATACATGTCAAAGAAAAATATAGGTGCATAACATGACATGTGTCTCAAAGAAGGCAAATTGAGACAAAATTACTTTACTCATTTGGTAACTTTTGAAACATAAACCCTATGAAAGAAATATAATAAAATGGATATTTAAATAACCATGAATTTAATTCTAAATATAATAAAATACAACCATGTTCAGTAGAAACACCACACAAAATAAATGAGTGGTGAATAAATCATGAATCTCATGAAAATAAAAAAGTAAGATTAAATTCCCTTAACTTATGTCTTAACCCTATTTTCCTTCACACAAACCTCATGTGTAATAAATATAAGTTTATTATAAATTTTTTATAGAACCATATTATTATATATAATGCCATATTTTTTTATTATGACATTATATTACCCCGTTATTAACAATTACAAGTTAATATTTCACTTCTGGTAATATCTGCTTTGTTTTTTGCATGTGTCTTAATTTTTAATATTTTTCCCTCATAATTATATCACTATTACCATAATTTAAACCATGATATAAATACTTTGTATAATAATTATATATTTATTTATAATAATATATATAATATAGAAATACTAAATTGAATACACTGTTCATGGAGACAGTAGGCCATACGTATGCATGAACATTTTTTTCGTTCTTCATTGTAATATTGAAAGAAGGAAAGAAAATGGTATATATGTATATATATATATATATAACATCATTAAAATTGATTTATTATTTCATATGTATAATATAATTTCACTAAACCCATTTTTAGTAAATTTCATGTAGTATGTGAATGAGTCACATCGCTTTGAGGGGGCGGTAGTCCACAGTTCCCCGAATGAAATTAACGTATTAAAAAAATAGAAAGCATGAAGGTAAGATTTTTATAATAAATTTATAAGTATAAATACATATTTATTATCATATATATCATATAAAACTATAGTTTTCATAATAATTTACACCATGAGAGGTGGTAAAGGTAAAACGAACAACATCATTTTATGAGGCGGTAGTTCACTATACACATAAAAAATAAGTTTGTTACCCATTAGATATAATTGTGTGTAAGTTCAGGTAAAACCCTCAGAATAAAAAAATACTAGTATATTGAGGATATTATTGTTATTATATTATAATAGAAAAAAATTAATTGAGGTGGTTTAGAAAAAAATAAGGGAAAGGATCTTAAGGAAGGGTGTTACCTCTTCTTTGACTAACTCATTTTGGTTTTCACCAAAGAGATTCTTGGTTGGCTTTCTACCCAATGAGAGTATTCAATAAAGAATTTAGGGATGTTGGGAAGTGAATTGGGAAGATATTATCTATAAAACCTTAACCCCAGATTCCTGAAGCTGGTGCATTGTCACACCCCACTCCATCTTTTATTTTATTTTAAAATTTTCTTTGACATTTCAAATTTTGATGGGGTTCGGGTTGAGTCCTGGATGAAAAACTTTGGAGTCATGTTAAAAAGTGTGCATTTTTTAGCCAATGTCACTGGGCGCATGGGCATAGCAAGTTTTGGAAACCCTGTGTGGCTCCGCTTAGTAATTGGCACGATTCACGTGCCTTTGGAAAATTAAAATGAGTAAAGATGGTGATTTATTGTGTTATTTAAAATTTTTATTGTTGTTAAAAATTTTATGATTATTATTAAAGATGAAATGATAAATATTATTATTATTATTATTATTATTATCAGAAGTTTTTGGGTTTTCAGACCAGTGCGCGGGCACCACACGGTCGGCAGAGACCGTGATGTCAGCCCAGGTACCCATGTGGCATCTTCTGGAGTGGACGGAAGCTACCACACGATTCGAGGACAACCGCTTGGGACATGCGCGGACCATGCAGTTGCAGTATTCAAATATGTAAATAAAATAAAAATGGTTATTGTTGTTTTGTTATTATAAAAAATTATTATTTTTTATCATTTTTAGTTTATTATTATTATTATTATTATTATTATTTTATTTGCATTATTATTATTTTTGTTTTATTTTCGTTTTCTTTTGTTTATTTTTATCTTCCTTTTTGTCCCTTTTTTTCTCTTCTCTCCCTTACCCTACTAACCCTAGATGCCACTTTTCTTTTCCCCTCTCTCCTATTCTCTCTTCCTCTCCTCACACAAAGCAGTAGCCCACCGCCTCCTCTCTTTGTCCTGGCACCACCCTCCTCTGGTCACCCCCCCGAATCGCTCCATCTTCACCAGCAGCTGGCCTCCCTCATCGCACTCCCTCCCTAGTGTGCCGCGACTCTCGGCCCGCTCCTAACCTACTCACATTGAATAGTTCCACCCTTGGACTCCTCTAATCACATAACCGTCTTCTGCTTGCCGCCCTCCCCCTAACTTCCTATGCGCAGTGACCAACCTCGCCGGCTCCCGCCTCCTGCAGATCACGAGCTAGAAACCTTTCCTTCGTCCGCCTGCGCGGGTCCCTGCCTCCATGTTCTTGGTGCGTCGCACCCAGTAGCCCACTCCACCCAGATCCCCTCTCGTCCAGCAGCACAACCTCTTCCTTGCACCAGTTTCATAGACCTCTTCGCACCTACAGTGCCAACCGCCCCTGCAAGACCTCTCACAACCACTCCGGCTCCTCGCCCTCGCACCAGCCTTGCCGTGCCCCACTTCTCACCACTGCATGTACCCGATATCCTGCGTGAGCCATGGACAACCACTCACCTTAGGTCGCCACCTCTCTCTCTCCCTGCATATATCTCCCTCTACCATCCTTCTACACCTTGGCCTACCGACCAGACCCCTAACCCCCTCTGCTCTCACCTCCAGCCCTCATTCCGCACTCCCGCAGGTCTCCGCACCCACACCCTCGCTCCTTGCCCCGACTAGTGGCTTCCTCTAGCGACCATTGGGCATGACTCCTCTATCCAGAGCCCTCTAGATGACTCCACACCTGCTGACCACGCACTTCCCATCAACCCAACACTACTTCAAACCCTACAATGACACCGCACCACCCGCGCACACCACCTCTGACATATAGAACCTCTTTCCGGCCACCACGCAACTCTGACCTGTCATTTATTTTCTATTGCGTGCCTTCCGAACCATTGTGCATCCTCAAACCGACCATGAACCCTTCTCTCCCCCTACCAGTGACCTTTTGGGGAGGGGTGACCAGTTCTGTCGGCTCATGTTCCACTTCTGTTCTCGTGACCAGCAGCATGCCTTTTTCTCAATTGGGCATGCGGCGAGCATCCGCCGCCGAAGGCGAGTGGTTTGGGTTCATGCCGTTTCACCTGCACTGGGGTTAAGGTGAGGTATGTTCTATCTCTTGTTTTTATTTTTTTAAATTAATGTTTACATTTGTTTGTAGTTATCTTTGCGATGTTTAATTATCGGGTTATTTTTGGCCAGTATTTCTGTGTTTTAGATTATTTTACATTTGTTGTAGCGTGTTGGCGGGGTAATTCCGCGATACTATGGTCGACAGCTAGTGTGTGTTTGTGCGCCTGCTTGAGGTGTGTCGCGTCATTGTGTTTGGACTACGAGTCAAGGTAGGTCCCCCACTACACTCACTTTTAAATTCATAATTTATTAATTTCTTGATATTTTATAAATTTTAATAAATGAGAAATAATATAAGATAATTAATTTCTAAATGATTATTTGGTGTTAAAAGAGCCGTTTATTTTATACACTACACTTGATATATTTTCTTGATGAACAAACACCCAGTAGTGAAAGAATTCCCATTTGGACTTTAAACATAATACATCGAATTTCAAATGTAGTTCCAGTTTATTGACAAATGATTTATTTTGAAGCATGAACAAGTGTTTTGGTTCTCTTGAGAAATGACGATTTTCTTTAAAATTGTTGAAGGCCCGTTTGGAACTTTAATAAAATAAATTACTTTGGAAAACTCTCTTTGGGGTGACTCAGGGGTGATCTTTGGTATACGTTGACTGCATGAGTTGTGTTTGATGTTTGTGATACTTGATTGGCTTTGTTGACTCACCCCTTTCTTTTTTATTACACACGTTGACATGGGAACCTGGTATATTAAGTGAATCTTCTGAGAACTATTGCTACACTATTTTATATTATGCACTAGCTAGTTGCTCTTAGTACAGATTATACTCTGCTAGGGGATTGGGCCCCTCAGTTAGGCCAGGTAGGGAAACACTGAGCATTTGGGCGTTATGACATCATCGAGAGTAGGCATGCCTTTAGGATGAGTTGCATGTATAGTATGTTCTGGATTGTTCATGAGCTCCTAGGTTCGACCCATGTTTTCTTTAGTTTTTATTCTTATTTGGCAAACGATTGAGAGGTCTAGTTCGGTTGTTGGCCCCGGTGTGCCACTTTTCCCATTTCCCTTAGTTTGTATTGTGTGTTGTGTGTGGTTTTCCTTTTGACTAACAACTAAAATCTGGATTTCAAAATTGTTCACAGAAATGTTTTAAAATGCAATGCACCTATTCATTTAAAACATTAAACTTGTTTTTAAATTATAAAGGAAAATGGAATATTACTTGTTTTAGAAATGAAAGTTTGTGTGGAAACCCATATTTTATATAATTTAGTTCAAACCTAGAATTATTAAATTTCTTTATTTAATGGTAGTGCATTGGAAATAGTTTATTGGGCATGCCTACTGAGTATTAATACTCATGCTTATAGTGTTTTCCTATTTTTAGTTTTGTTGCAGGTTTGACTCAAGCTTACTCACCGTGGGTGAGAGTTGGTTGTGATTTGGAGAGTGACTCTTGAGGTCACGATGAGTTTTTGGTCAAGATCAGGTTAGTGTATTTTGTTGGTCATTCATTCTTTTCAGTGTCATTTATTTACTTTGTGTTGTTCTATTTTTTCTCTGCTTTATTTATTTTCACTGGGCCAAATAATTCTCAATTGTCCTCTATTGATGCCCTAGTAGTTGTCGCTAGTCTGAGAGGATCGGGAACACCTCTTGGGTCATGTCGCAGACCAGCTTGGGTGATCGGTTCAGGGTTGACTCGGGTTGGTTTGTGACAAAATGGTATCATAGGAGGTCATCTCTTGATTGAACCTTGTTTTTTATAGAACCCATCATTATTTAGGTTTTGCATGGTAGAAAGAGTATAATTTTTAGGAGTTGAGGCATACAGATGAGAAGGATTTCATGAACCCTTGCTCATTCCAAACCTCGGCTTACCATGGGATGTTCAGGTTGTTGGTGTCTTTAGGTTCTTTTGAATTTTTCAATGTTGGGAAATGAAATAGAAGCTGGGAAAGTAACCTCGGTGAGCTCTCATGGTCTGTAAAGCCATGTATAGCTGAGGACATTACTCTAGAGTGCTCCTTGTGATGGTGGCATGATTGGCGTATGACTGCCAACCATATGTCTGAGTCACCCATCAGCACTAGTTTCTCCTTGTGGATTGTTGAGTCTTCTTTAATTCTAAAAACCGGTTGTAAATTTTTATTTTAGAAATTGTCAAAAGTTAAATTTGAAATGGCAATGACCATATTTTTATCCTTCTCCTTATTTTCTTGTTCCTCAGTGTTCGACCCCACGAAGGTTCGATGGATGCCCAAGGTATAGCTTCGGGTGGTGCATCCTTAGTAAATCCTCCAGTTGACCAGCCTATAAACTATGTTCTGGAATTCTGGAAGTTGAATCCTCCACTCTTTTATGGTCAAACTGATCCTCTTGAGGCGGAGGAGTGGTTAAAGAAGATTGAGAGAATGTTCTATTTCATTAGGTTGTCTGAGTCATTGAAGGTGAAGCTGGCTACCTTAATTCTTGAAGGTCCAACCTAGAAATGGTGGAAGTCTGTGTCTCAAAGAAATCCTCAAGAAGATCTCACTTGGGAATTATTCAAGTATTCGTTCATCCGAAAATAATTCTATGAGTTGATGAAGCTGTGGAAGAGGATGGAGTTGTGTTGTCTTGAGTAGGGTGCTGAATCAGTACAAAAATTCTATCAACATTTCTCAGAGCTAGTTTCGTTCAACGATCGGTTTGTTGCAAACAATCTCAGGAAGGATTAAAAATTCGAGTCAGGACTCCGACCTGAACTACAATCAAAAGTGGAAGATCTCAACCTAACCACCTTCTTGGATGTTGGGGGGAAATCCTTTCTTGCTGAAGCTAAGTTTGTGGGAGGACTTGAGGTGGAAAATCCTCCCCCAGCCTTGGAGAGTAGTGTTGAGGATGACAATATGAAGAATGAGAGGCGACCTGAGGATGATGGATCTAATAGAGGAATCAAGAGACCTTCAGAACTTCATCCATAGTCTTCACAGTGCTATGTCATGATCTGTCACCAGTGTGGTAGGTAGGGTCACAAGAGGATGACGTGCCTGAGTGCTCTGAGACCCTACCACACCAGTGGACGACTGGGTCACTTCCAGAGATTCCATCGTGGTGTTTCCAGGAAGCATTTTGAAGCTAGACCTGGCTCGTTGAAGGTCACCTCAACCCATCAGCAGGAGTAGGATGATGCTTGGGGACCAGTTTGAGGTTTTCTCTTTATAGTGTTTCTTGGGTGTAGTAATCTTCTCTTTTAGCGTTTTGCGGTGTTTCTTTTCTTTCAGTTATAAGAATGGTATTGGTTGAACCTCTTTGAAACTTTTATTGTATTGGAATTGTGTTTGGTGAAATTCTGGTTTGTGTGTTATGTTTGGGAATTTTTGAAGCCTGACTACGAGGTAGGAGATGCTTCAATCATCGGTGCTCCAACCACAGGTCCCGGAGTGAAACTGGCGCATAGCCAGGAGAACCCCAACGGTAAAAAAGGACCTTGATTTAATGTCAATCCTTAGTGTGACATGGTTTATGTTCTTTCAAGGGTGTGACATCGTTGAGGTAGTGGTGATGATAGTTTTGATGCTCAATTGGTTGGGTCCTTCCCTCCCCTACCCTTGTGGTGGGGTTTTTGGTCAGTGGGAAAAGTTTTCATGTTCGGTTAATCTCGCCAATTCTTATGGTGGGGAGACCCACAATGGGTCTCGCAGAGTCACACTAGAACTAATTTAGTGTTATCCTAATCCTTATGGTGGGGAGTCCGTTCAGGCTCCCCATGTCAAGGTCAAATTTTCTTTTCATGGATCATTTGGTGATAGGTGGTCCTGTGCGTAACCACCTAACCTGTGTTCTTCCTCTTGAGTAAACGTTGGGATTAGAGTAAACCCAACGGTCCCGTTGGACTAGGATGATGGGAATAAGTGTCAGAGATGGTTTAAGTTCATTATTTCCTTGGTTGAAATGGATGGTTTGGGTTCTTCTTGGTGACGGTTAAGGTGACAGTGTTTTAAGTATGAGTTGGGTATCATGGGTTCTCAGAGTCCGTTTGGATCGATCATCTGGTGACGCTTAAACTTTTGGGGCTAAGTGACACTTAAGGAGTTTCATCTTTGGTTATAGATCTTTTTGTGGCATTCCTAGGGAAGAAATCATTATGGTGGGGATAATTGTCACACCCCACTCCATATTTTATTTTATTTTATAATTTTATTTGACTTTTAAAATTTTGTTGGGGTTCGGGTTGAGTCTCAGATGAAAAACTTTTGAGTTATGCTAAAAAGTGCGCATTTTTCAGCCGACGTCGCTAGGTGCACGGGTGAAGCGCGTATTGGAAACCCCGCACGGCTCTTCTTAGGAATTGGCACGATTCGCCTATCTTCGGAAAATTAAAATGAGTAAAGATGGTGATTTATTGTGTTATTAAAAAATTTTATTGTTGTTAATAATTTTATGATTATTATTAAAGATGAAATGATAAATATAATAATAATAATTATTATTATTATTATCAAGAGTTCAAGGGTTTCAGACCAATGCGTGGGCACCACACGGTCAGTGGAGACCGTGCTATCATCCCGGGTACCCATGCAGTGGCTTCTGGAGTGGACGGAAGCTACCACACGGTTTACACACAGATGCTTGTGAAATATGTGAACCATGCGGTTGTAGTATTCAACTATGTAAATAAAATAAAAACGGCTATTGTAGTTTTTTTATTTTAAATTTTTTTATTTTTATCATTTTTAGTTTATTATTATTATTATTATTATTCTTATTCTTATTAATATTTTATGAACATTATTTTTTTGTTTTATTTTCTTTTTCTTTTGTTTATTTTTATCTTCCATTTTGAAACTTTTTTCTCTTCTCTCTCTTACCCTTCTAACCTTAGCTACCACGTTTCTTTTCCCCTCTCTCATATTCTCTCATCCTCTCCCCGCATGAAGCAGTAGCCCATCAGATCTTCTCTTTGTCCTGGAGCCACCCTCCATGTAACGTCCCGGTTCCGGGTGCCACTCAATGGGTGCCTCGAACCCGGTTCGCCACGTGACCTCAAGCACATTTCCCCAAATGCCAGAGGCTGCCTACTAGCAGCGAGGGCCAAGGTCTGATAGTGGGGAAACTATGCCCTCATTTTTCAAAGTGTAGCGCAGCAGAATTAAATAAAACATACAACAACAGCAGAAGCAGTAAAACATACACAATTGAAATAAACAACTGTAGTAGATAATACCAACCAGTATATAAAAAATGGTGCAACATGCCTTAAATTTTAAAAAAGCAGCCAGAACATGTTACACAATAGTACAGTACAATACACGTATAGGAAAGAAAAACAGAACAATCAGCTGGTAGCATCGCGAGCCAGATCTCGGTCCCATGATCCCCTACTCTTCAGCAACAATCATGTACTTGTATAAGGACCCTTGCCCTTATCAACACCTACAGAAACATAATCTGTTTGGGCCTAAAAGCATGGCCCAAACGGGGTGTGAGATATATATCTCAGTAGGCACCCACCAAAGGCCTGTTCCCAACTGTGTGTAAACATGAAACAACAGTGTGCAGTAGTAAAATGCAATAGACTAAGCAGTACTCAAAAGTAACTAACTTAACAAGTTATATTTCTATTTTAATTATCCATTTAACCATTTAATTTAGTAACATTCTGTGCTCAACAACACCAAGCCCTCAGGCTAATATAGTGAAACCACACCCTCAGTCTATACAGAATCCCACACTCAGGCATTGCCCTTAGGCGAAGTAGAATCTCTCCCGCCGACCAAACTGAAATGAAACCCTCAGGTGAATAGAATCTTTCCCTCAGGCCTTGCCCTCAGGTGGAATAGTAACCATGCCCTCAGGATATACAAACCACGCCCTCATGCTAATATAATAAAACCACGCCCTCAGGCTAATATAACCGGGCCGAGCCCAGCACATAAACATGCAATTTATACAATTCATCTCAAGGAAAAAGTAATGCATAAAGTAAACATGGAATACCCTTGGGTATCCTGGCCAAACAACTAAACAGAGGAACGCACCCCCAGGGTGGTCCTGGATCCAAGCAGCGATCCCAAATAACATTTTTATATCACATTAAATTACCTATACAATTATAGGTATTTAAAATAGCCACGACCTCAGCCATAGGACACCCCAAATATGGGTTCTTAGCTAAAAAACACACAAAACACACAACAGTTGGAAAATAAACACCAAGCCACCTACCTTAAATACCCAAGAATGATATACGCGAACAACGCCTTCTGAAACGTCCAAGAATGCCGTAAATCTGAGGTAAAATAATTCTCGCTTAAATGCAAATAACTCCCATTAGGGGAAGAATTGCCAAGAACCATTAAAGAAGAGCGGAGGACTTACCCGTGCAGTTCCAACGAGATCGTTCGAGGCGGAAACAGATTCCCGACATGCGCTTGGCGGATCTTTGATGGTTCGGCTGTCCTCTCCCGAGCTCCCATTCGGTTCTAAGCATTCCATGTGAACAGGGGAGGCTACTTCCCATTTTAACCAAAAAAAAAACAAAGTACATGGCGTGTATTTCTAAGTACATAGTGTGTACTTCCCATTTTTAAACTGTTCCTCTGACGGATTCCCACCAGCACAACACTGTTCACCTGCCAAAATGACTACACGGCGTGTCTTCATGAGTACACAACGTGTTCTGTCGTACAGCTGGCCACCACCTTACTATTGGCCTGCCGACTGACTACACGACGTGTAAAGGACCAGTACACAGCTTGTAGTCAGTTCCTACACCCCTCATCACCGACATGGCCACACGCCCAGTGTACCCATAACACACGACCAGAAGTACATGGTGTGTGGAAAAGTACACGGCGTGTACTTCCAAAATTTGGAATGTTTCCCCATTTTCCTTATTTTCTTAAAAACACTCAAGGAAAGGAGAAAATAATAAACTCGTACCTCAAAGAAAAGAATCGGGCTCTTACAAAATTCCCCCCTTAAAGAAATTCATCCCTGAATTTCCCTTCCAAGGGTGGAGAAGATATAGCTCAGAACAGCTCTATCCACTGAGCACGTACATTGGTCTCCCACTCCCAGGTTTCGTCCTGCACTCGGCCATGCTTCCATAACACCCGTAAAAGATGAACTGATCGAACTCAGAGAACCTTCGTGCTCTTGTCCATAATATTAATCGGATGCTCCTCAAAGGATGCATCCATCTAAAGCTCAACCTCCTCTGGCTGAAAGGTGTGATACGGGTCTGAATGATAGCGGCACAACTGAGATACATGGAAGACATCATGCATGACTCGGTACCTCTGTGGAAACTACAACTGATAGGCAACCAGCCTGAATCTCTCCAGAATCTCAAATGTCCCCACACACCTCGGTGAAAGTTTACCCTGTCTCTTGATCAGCCTGTGTCCCAGCCTTGGCGAAACACGCAAGTAAACCTGATCCCCAACCACGAACTCCAAAGGTCGTCTGCGACGATCAGCATAAGATTTCTGACAAGACTACGTGGTAGCCATCTACGTCTGAATCAACTATACCTGCTCAGAAGTCTCCTACACGAGACGTGGTCCTAGTAAAGCTGCCTCACCTACCTCTGACCAGCACAAAGGTGATCGGCATGACCTACCATATAAAGCCTCATAAAGTGCCATCTCGATAGTTTCCTGAAAACTGTTATTGTAGGAAAACTCTACTAGGGGTATATGCTTCTCCCAAGAGCCCCCAAAGTTCAGGACACATGCACACAACATGTCCTATAACACCTGTATCGTACGTTCTGACTGGACATCGGTCTGAGGGTGGTATGTTGTGATTAGAAGCACCTGTGTACCCATTGCCCTCTGAAAACTCTACCAGAAACGAGATGTAAAGCGACCGTCCCTATCTGAAACGATAAAAAGAGGGACCCTATGAAGACGTACGATCTATCAGATATACAACTTCCTGAGCTCGTCAACACCAAAGGTCTCCTTGATCGGTAAAAAGTGAGCTACCTTCGTGAGTCTGTCTACAACAACCCACATACACTACTGGAATTTGGTCTTTTCCCAACGGTAGTATACCAACGGTTTACTTAAACCGTTGGTATAGTGAGCCTTTGCCAACGGTTTAATAAAACCATTGGAAAAGGGAATTTCGATGGACCCTTTCCCAACGGTTCACTGGAACCGTTGGGAAAGGGGTGCTAAACTCACACATTTCCCAACGGTTCACTGGAACCGTTGGGAAATGTGTGCCTTTGCCAATAGTTTTTATAAACCGTTGGCAAAGGTTTCCCCCAAATTCCAGATCGCGATCTCCTCTCCCCAT
Source organism: Viscum album (assembly GCA_963277665.1). Lineage (NCBI taxonomy): Eukaryota > Viridiplantae > Streptophyta > Magnoliopsida > Santalales > Viscaceae > Viscum > Viscum album. Next base: position 477,845,040 of record OY728133.1, on the reverse strand, counting down.
TCGGACAGAGCCCTAATCTATTCGATCCGCTGCTCTAGCGAACCCCATCCGACTCCACTGCTCTCGCGAATCCGAACACCAGCACCCCCCATCCCAACAGGTACACCCTCATACAAATAGGTAAAATTTGATCTCAACCATATTGTCATAGTTGTTTTAATGAATAGATTTTTTCCAGGTGTTGGTGGTTTAATTGATTATTGAAATTAATATCTAAATAGGATATTGTTTGTGTTTGTGAAGACTTATTTAATTTTTTTGTATTCTATGTTTGGAAGGAGAGTGTTCAAAACATGTAAATCAGAGTTGGGGGAGGCTATCGTGAACGTTTACATGTTTTGGATAATGGATTGTGGGAATTATGGATTGTGTTCAAACCAATTTGATATGTTTTGGATAATGGATTGTGGGGGCATGGGGTGGGTGGGTTGTCCACGGGGGTGGGCGGGGGTGTCCACGGGGGTGGGAAAGGCTGTCCACGGGGGTGGGCGGGGCTGTCTAGGGGGTGTGGGCTGTCCTAGGGGTCTGGGTGGGGTGTCCTGGTGGGGGAGGGGTGTGTGGGGTGTCTAGGGGGGGTGGTATGTCTAGGTGGTGGTGGTGGGGTTGCAGGGGGAGGGGGGTGTGGGCTGTTTGGGAGGGTGTGCGGGGCTATCGAGGTGGGGTACGGGGTGTCCAGGGGGGTACGGGGGTGGGCGGGTTGTCCACAAGGGTGGATGAGCTGTCCACGGGGGTGGTCGGGCTATCAAAGAGGGGTGGGCGGCCTGTCCAGGGGGGGTGGGTGGGCTGGCCACGGGGGGTAGGGGTGTCCAGGGGGGGTGGGCGGGCTATCCAAGGGGGTGGGGGCTGTCCATAGGGAGAAGGGGTGTCGAGGGGGGGTGGGTGGGCTGTCCACGGGGGTGGTTGGGCTGTCTAGGGGTAGGGGGTGTCCACGGGGGTGGGTGGGGCTGTCCAGGGGGTGTGGGATGTCCTGGGGGTCTGGGTGGGGTGTCCTGGTGGGGGAGGGGTGTGTGGGGTGTCCAGGTGGGGTGGTATGTCTAGGTGGTGGTGGTGGGGTTGTAGGGAATGGGGGTGTAGGCTGTTTGGGAAGGTGGGCGAGGCTATCTAGGGGGGGTACGGGGTGTCCATGGGGGTACGGGGGTGGGCGGGCTGTCCACAAGGGTGGACGGGCTATCCACAGGGGTGGTCGGGCTGTCAAGGAGGGGTGGGCGGGCTGTCCAGGGGGGGTGGGTGGGCTGGCCACAGGGGGTAGGGGTGTCCAGGGGGGTGGGCGGGCCATCCAAGGGGGTGGGGGGTTGTCCATAGGGAGAAGGGGTGTCGAGGGGGGTGGGTGGGCTGTCCACGGGGGTGGTTGGGCTGTCTAGGGGGTAGGGGGCGTCCACGGGGGTGGGTGGGTTGTCCACGGGGGTAGGCGGGGCTGTCCACGGGGGTGGGAAAGGCTGTCCACAGGGGTGGGCGGGGCTGTCCAGGGGGTGTGGGCTGTCCTGGGGGTCTAGGTGGGGTGTCCTGGTGGGGGAGGGGTGTGTGGGGTGTCCAGGGGGGGTTGATATGTCTAGGTGGTGGTGGTGGGGTTGTAGGGGAGGGGGGTGTGGGCTGTTTGGGAGGGTGGGCGGGGCTATCCCGGGGGGGGGGGGGTACGAGGTGTCCAGGGGGGTACGGGGGTGGGCGGGCTGTCTACAAGGGTGGACGGGCTGTCCACGGGGGTGGCCAAGCTGTCAAGGAGGGGTGGGCGGGCTGTCCAGGGGGGTGGGTGGGCTGGCCACAGGGGGTAGGGGTGTCCAGGGGGGTGGGCGGGCTATCCAAGGGGGTGGGGGGCTGTCCATAGGGAGAAGGGGGTGTCGAGGGGTGTGGGTGGGCTGTCCATGGGGGTGGTTGGGCTGTCTAGGGGGGTAGGGGGTGTCCACGGGGGTGGGTGGGATGTCCACGGGGGTGGGCGGGGCTGTCCACGAGGGTACCCTACTAATATGGTTATGGGATGAGGCATGCTCTGATGTGATAACACATTAAGTTCTTGTTGGTTTTACATTTTTTCAATAACACATTAGTATGTTTTTTTCACATGTGTAGTTGATACCATGATTATTTTCTTCCTTTATCGTTTACTTAAATGTATTTTCTATTAAAGTTCAATCCTATTGAATTGTTTATGACAAAATGAATTATATGAATTCTTTTTACAGAATGGACAGAAGTTGGATGTATGAAACCGATCGTATCTCAAGCGATTTTCAAAACAATTTGGAGAGCATTATAGATTTTTCATTTAACAATGCTTCAGATAGTGGTCACATACACTGCTCATGTTCCAATTGTGTTGGTAGACCTTGGTTGAGTCGTGAAGAAGTCAGCTACCACATAACCAAAAATGGTTTTCAAGAAAACTACTTTGTGTGGTATCACAATGGGGAGAAAATGAAATCTCAAATTGGTGATGATCGAAATGAAAGGACTGGAATGGAGAATTTGTTAGATGATCGGTTTTCGTTTATTCGTCATCATGAAAAAGAAAGGATTTCGACTCAAGAAGACGTCAATATGAGGAAAACTGATGCATCTAGTGAAAATGATGATATTGATAGGGTGAAAAAATTGAATGATGCTGCCACGACTCCAGTATATCGACAATGCGATAAAATGAAAAAGCTGGAATTTTTAATCCGATTGTTTCATGGAAAAACTATGTATGGGATTTCTAATACAGAAATCAATTACATTCTTACCATCTTGAAGGATTTACTTCCAGATGATGCAGATATTCCCTCAAACCACTATATGTCATGGAAGTTAGTTGAAGAACTTGGATTTTCCAGAAACAAAATTCATGCTTGCCCGAAAGATTGCAGTTTATTCTGGGAATAAACCGCTGAACGAAATGAATGTATAAAATGTGGCACATCTTGCTGGAAGTCAAAATCTGATGGAACACCATCCCGCGTTCCACAGAAAGTAATGTGGCACTTTCAATTGATCCCCAGACTCCAGAATCTTGTTATGTCTGATGACATATCAATAAAAATGAGATGGCATGATACCGAGAGAAAGAAGACTAATGATGAGTTGGTTCATCCTGCAGATGGATTTGCATGGCAGAGATTTGATGCTCGACATCCTGATTTTGTAGCTGACGTGCGTAATGTGAGGTTGGGTCTTTCATGCGACGGTTTTAATCCATTTGGGCAGATGCTTACATCGCACATCACATGACCAGTTTTTATACACATTTATAATCTTCCCCCATGGTTGTGTATGAAAAAATCTTTCACTTTCATGAGTATACTCATATCTGGTCCTTCTGATCCTGGCATTGATATTGATGTATACATGCAACCTTTAATAAAAGAGTTGAAACTTCTTTGGGATGTGGGTGTGTGCACATATGATGCATGTTCGAAAGACATATTTCAGATGCGTGCTGCGCTTATGTGGACGATCAATGATTTTCCGGCTTATGAAATGATGTCTGGATGGAGCACGAAGGGAAAACTATCATGTCCAGTTTTTATGAAGAATACACGATCCAGAAGACTGAAACATCATTGTAGTTTCAGTTTTATGGGACATCGACGATATTTGCCAAAGGATCATCCATATAGAATGAGTCGTCGAAGATTTGATAATAATATAGAGACCGATGATCCACCTTAGCGTATGTCTGGAACTGATGTGCTTAATGAATTGAAAGATTTCAGTTTTTCGTTCGGGAAGGGTCAAATGAAATCTGGAAAGAGAAAGAATGTTTCCACAGAAACCTGTTACAATTGGAGGAAGAAGAGTATCTTTTTTGATTTTCCTTATTGGTCAACCAATTTTCTATGTCATTGCTTAGACGTAATGCATATTGAAAAGAATATATGGGAAATGTTGCTTTCAGTTCTTCTAAATGTCAAGGGGAAGACAAAAGATGATTTACGATCTCGACGTGACTTGGTGGATTGGGGCATCAGACCAGAATTGCATCCTGTGCGTATTAGTGAAAATAAATGGAAACTTCCATGTGCTTCTTATGTGATGACACCTACTGAAAAAAAACAATTTTTGGAAGTATTAGAGACGATTAGAGTTCCTGATGGCTATTCAAGCAACATATCTAAATGGGTCAACAGAAGAGAGTTGAAGCTAAAATCTTTGAAGACTCATGATTATCACGTTCTACTGCATGAGTTGCTTCCAATAGCAATCCGTTATCTTTTGTCCAATAATGTAAGGGTGGGTGTTATTCGGTTGTGCCATTTGTTTAGAGATCTTTGTGTTAAGAAGTTGTCCAAGTATTTCTTGCAAAAAATGTTGACAGATGCCCCATTAATTTTGTGTGAGTTGGAGAAAATATTTCCCCCATCATTTTTCACATGCACGCTGCATCTGACTGTCCATATTCCAACTGAAATACTTCTCGGAGGACCTGTTTATTTTCATTGGATGTATCCAACTGAAAGAAATATGTTCACATTAAAGTCTTATGTTCGAAACAAGAATCATCCCGAAGGTTCTATCGTGAACGGTTACTTAGATCTAGAATGTATGGATTTCTGTTCGATGTATTTGTCTGATCTTACTACAAGAATGAACAGACCAATGAGAAATGAAGAAGAACAATATGAGAAAATTGAACCCAGTTTTCCATCACTTCCTCAAACAGGAGGAATTCCTGGATCATATACATTGAAGACATTAAGCCATGAAGATCGAGAGATGGCACATCGCACAGTTTTGTTCAACTGTGATTTGTTCGATGACTATATCAGGTAACAAAATTAAATATGTATATCTTACATATATATCTGTTAAACTATTCATATTTTTTTTATCTACAGGGAACATAAAACAATGATAAATAGGAAGCATCATTCTTTATCTTTGAGAAGGAGAGAGACTTTTCATAGCAAAGAGTTTTCTTCTTGGTTAAAATTAAAGGTAAAAATATTACTATTTAAATTAATTATTTCAATATTTACTTAATTTTAACTGTCATTTATATTGCAGGTATTGAGTTTGTCTGCTGACTCTGTCTCTGAGGAAATAAGAGCTTTGGCTTTTGGTCCTAATACCGTGGTTCGTGACTGTAAATCAATTGTTATTAATGGGTACAGATTTATTGTCACTGAACAATCCAAAAACATGAGAACACAACATGATGGTATTATGGTTACTGCCACAACAGATTGTTATGCCAGTGCATCAGATAGTAGACCGCGACTTGAAAATGTGGGTTATTATGCAGTCGTTGAGAAAATAATAATATTGTATTATTACTCTCATGGATGAGTCACAATGATGAAATGCCATTGGTTTGATTCGATGACGAGACATGGCACATTTATTGATGATTGTGGATTTCGAGTAATTAATATGACCCGCACTCTTGCTACCGAAGAACCATATGTGTTGGAATCAATGGATAAACAAGTTTTTTATGTCAAAGATCAACTTCAACCTGAATTTGGTGTCATAGTTGAAGTAATTCCAAGACATATTTTTGATGATGCTGATGATGGAATTGACACTGTCCCTATTGCCATTGGAACCAATCCATTTATTTCTTTTGATGACTCCAATAGCTCAATTGTCAGAGTTGATTGTGAACCTGAAGTTGTGTTTGGAAATATATAGAATCATTCATCCATGTTCTCAATTCTTTTGGTTTACCTCGAGTTGGGTTGTTAAGGTTGGTAATATTCATATTTATTTAGTATTGATCACAAATATGTTTTAGCTGACTTGACCGTTATGTGAATTTTCAATGTTTATTGGTTGCTTTTTTATTTGAATTGCATTTTCTAATTTGGAATTGAACTGTATTCAAACCAAATCAAACAATATTTCTAACTTGGTGAACATTACAACTTGTATGTTTTATTAAATTCATTCAAGCTCTTCTAAAATAATTGATAGCTAAATTACCAATGAATCCCCTCATTCCCTCATATATTTAGTTTTTTGGTTTACACATTAATTTTCTTTTTCTAATTAATTACATATTTGTTTTCAAATGCAGGAAATGTAGCCAATTGAAGAGAGACGAAGAAAAAAAATGGCGGAGAACAATCGTCAGATGGAGGAGATGGGAATTATTCCATTAGTGCCTACAGTGAGTACTTTATTTCATATATATATATATATATATATATATATATATTTACAGAATATATAATGTCATGTGATTAATTTTTTTGTAAACTTTTTTGTAGGATCCACCGTTACGTCGAGAGTTATTCGACGAGGAGCCTAGTACTGGTCCTAGTACTCAGGCCAGTGGTACGAGGAGGGTTCGTACCAGAGGTGGACGTAGAGCTGCGCGTTCCCGACTAGACCCTGCCCCTCCCACTGACATTTCAGCCTTCCCACATTCTGATCCTGGTGTGTCGTTAGGGACACATGGGGTATTTAGGCCTCCCATGTTTTCGCTACCTTCTGCATCTTCTACCCCATAATTTTCACATCCCATGATGATTCCCACTCCCCAGTCAGCATCAGGTCATACAGCTGTTCCATCTTCTTTTCCTTCTACTTCTGTCTCTCTGAGCTTTTATATTCCATCGTCTTCGACTCCTGTTCCACCAGAGGGTGTTCCATCAGGTTCTGTGGATCCAACGCCACTCATTGATCAGACTAGCGCAGGTATATTTATAAAACCCTAACAAATTTTTATAGAAATATTTATTTTCATTATAACATGTTTTGATAAAATATTTGTTTTTCTTTCATGACAGATACATCTACTGACAGGAGGCGGGGGCGGGGCCGTACACGCATGCGTTCGGTGTGGAACCGTCGCACACAGGTTATGGTGGAATATAATGAAGACAATCAGATGGTTGAGAAAACAGGGCAGCAATGTCGGAGTTTTCTGGCGACGCTTGCCAAATACTCCGACATCATTCCTGTCAGCCCGGTATCGTGGAGACATTTGCCACATGAGGTCAAAGATAGAGCTTGGGCAGAGATATGGGTAAAAAAATTTTTTGTATTTAATGCCATGAATTATTTTTGTATTTATATGAATTAATATTTTGATTTCAGCTTCGATTTAATTTTCCTGATGGTGAGGGTGCACGACTGGAACGTCTAAAGGATTTAGGCGAGATTTGGAGAGCCTACAAGCATGATATGTATATTGGCTGGCGTGCTAGAGTTGGCACTGAGTTAGAGGCAGTACCAGTCGTGGATAATTGTCCTATAGAGCAGTATCGTCAGATGATTACTCATTGGACGAGTACCCAGTTTAAGGTATGAATTACATTTGAGGTATTTAAATAATAACTTTAAAGTTTTGCATTAATATTATCCTTTGAATTATCGAATTTTATTTAGGAATCATCTAGAAAAAATAAAAAAAACATTGATGCAAAAAAATACCTCCATACACTAGGACGCACGACGATGCCGGATCATGAGAGGCAGCAGGTATGACAATTGTTTATAAGTTTTCTTTACGACTTACATTTTATTTTGTTTCCTCAATTATTTAATCATTTGATAAAGTTTTTATATAAATTTTGTTTTCAATGTCATTGTAGAGGCAAGTACAAAATATTGAAGGACGTGTGCCTCGAGCAAAACTGTTTTGCTCGAGTAGACGAAAAAAGGATGGAAGTTCTGTCAACGAAGCGACTCAGCAGCAAATTGTATGTTTTAATCTGTTGATTTTATATTTTAATATCTATTTTGTAACTTAATAATATATTTATATTTGTAACAGGATGCTTTAGAGGCCCTCGATGCCCAAGAAGCAGACAATTTTGGGCCATCTGATCACTTACATCAGGTGTTGGGAGAGGATCATTCTGGCAGAGTACGCTGCCGACCTAGGATAGCCCCGACGAGGTATTGGCCTGCCTCAGGTACGAGTTGTAGTGCCACCGAGCTGCAGCAAGTTAGGGCATAGGCAGAATAGGCTGAGAAAAGGGCCACAGAGACGGCAGAACAGTCTGCTAGGGAAAACAGTGCATTTATGAAATTTATTGAAGTTCTACGTCCAACACTTCCAGCAGAGGCCTGCCCAACAATTGATGAATACATGTCGTCGATACATTCTATATATGGTGCACCAGGTGGCAGTTCCAGAGGTGGTCAGGCCGATGTCCAGCTTGAAGATGATGATGGCGAGGAGTCTGATGCGGAAGAGGAGGGAGATGAGGAGGGCGAGGAGGAGGGCGAAGGCGAGGAGGAGGGCGATGTGGAGGGTGAGGACGATGAGGAGGATGATGATGAGGGTGGTGATGATGATGATGATGGTGATGGTGATGTTGATGTGGGACATATTGATTCGTTACATTTTTGACTTACATTACAGAGATTTGATGTTTAATCTATTCTAGTTGTTGGTTTTATCTAGACTCATAGTATAGTATTGGAGTTGAGTTATTTTTATATATTGTCTGTTTTTATGGATGTTGTTGTCTTTTAGTGGTTGTGTGTTTGAGAAATCCCTGGACAACCCCCCTCATTCTTGGACCCTGGACAACCCCCCCTCCCCCTTGGACCCCGAACACCCCCCAAACACCCCTCGGACAGCCCCGCGGACAGCCCCCTGGACAGCCCCCCGTACAGCCCCCCACCCTCCACCCTGGACCCCGGATAGCCCCCCCGGACAGCCCCCGGAGAACCCCCCACCCTCCCCCTTGGACCCCGAACAACCCCCCAAAAACCCCCCGGAGAGCCCCCTGAACAACCCCGGACAACCCCCTGAACAACCCCCTGAACAACCCCTGAACAACCCCTGAACAACCCCTGAACAACCCCCTGAACAACCCCCAGACAACCCCCTGAACAACCCCGGACAACCCCCTGAACAACCCACAAACACCCCCCGGACAGACCCCGTACAGCCCCCCACCCTCCTCCTTGGTCCCCGGACAGCCCCCCGGACACCCACTGGACAGCCCCCTCGGACAGCCCCCCGGACAGCCCCTCCACCTTCCTTAATTTCATTAGCTCTGAAATGTTTCATAGCACGATCAACTAAAATCTAATCCATACTAAATATGATATAAAAATATTCTATATGAATTTTCATAATATTTTAAGTGAAAACAAAAGGTGACATACGAAAAACTGACCAAACGCATTCGAAATGTGTTGATGCTTTAGGACAACGATCCATGGGTCATATGTGACGTGTACGAATCAACCCCGCCTCAATCCGAGGCGCAGTGTGGTCGGAACAACTCAAAATGTATGTCTTTTGTTTCAAAAGGACATCATTTTAAGTGAAAAACATCAACTGGCATACAGAAAACCGGCCAAACGCATTCGAAATCATTCGGCCCGTTTGGACCACCCTCACGCGCGTTTACGAAGCGCGTGCATCACTTAAAACATGAATATTGAGCCATACCGCACAAACCGCACGTACGATTGACGTGTCGTCTGCGCGTACATGTCAAGAATAATAATTAGAATGTTTCACGGTGGTTTCAGCTCAATCTGAGGTCGTCCGCTATGAATTTGACCGTTTGACGCCCGTTTTGGCCGTTTATGACACCAGAACTGCGTTGTCGGTCACCGCGGGCACATGGCACGTCCAATTGACGTGTCGTCTACTCGAACACTTCAGAAATCACTCACCCGTATTTGTCGTCTGATTTTAGGTCATTCCGACTTCGTTCGGCCCGTTTGGACCCCCCTCACGCGCGTTTACGAAGCGCATGCATCACTTAAAATACGAATATTGAGCCGTACCGCGCAAACCGCACGTCCGATTGATGTGCCATCTGCGCATACACGTCACTAATAATAATTAGAATGTTTCACGGTGGTTTCAGCTCAATCTGAGGTCGTCCGCTATGAATTTGAACGTTGGATGCCCGTTTTGGCCGTTTATGACACCAGAACTGCGTTGTCGGTCACCGCGGGCAGACGGCACATCTGATTGACGTTCCGTCTGCTCGACCACTTCAGAAATCACTCTCCCATATTTTTCGTCTGATTTCAGGCCATTCTGACTTTTTTCGGCCCGTTTGGACCCCCCTCACGCGCGTTTACGAAGCACGCGCATCACTTAAAACACGAATATTGAGCCGTACCGCGCAAACCGCACGTCCGATTGACGTGCCGTCTGCGCGTACACATCACGAATAATAATTAGAATGTTTCACGGTGGTTTCAGGTCAATACGAGGTCGTCCGCTATGAATTTGACCGTTTGATGCCCGTTTTGGCCGTTTATGACACCAGAACTGCGTTGTCGATCACCGCGGGCACACGGCACGTCCGATTGACGTGCCGTCTGCTCGACCACTTCATAATTCACTCACCTGTATTTTTCGTCTGATATCAGGCCATTCCAAAATCGTTCAGCCCATTTGGACCACCCTCACGCGCGTTTACGAAGCGCGCACATCACTTAAAACACGAATATTGAGCCGTACCGTGCAAACCGCACATCCGATTGATGTGCCGTCTGCGCGTACACGTCACGAATAATAATTAGAATTTTTCACGGTGGTTTCAGGTAAATATAAGGTCGTCCGCTATGAATTTGACCGTTTGACGCCCGTTTTGGCCGTTTATGACACCAGAACTGCGTTGTCGGTCACCGCGGGCACATGGCACGTACAATTGATGTGCCGTCTACTCGACCACTTCACAAATCAGTCACCCGTATTTTTCGTCTGATTTCAGGCCATTCCGACTTCGTTCGGCCCGTTTGGACCCCCCTCACGTGCGTTTACGAAGCACGTGCATCTCTTAAAATACGAATATTGAGCCGTACCGCGCAAACCGCACGTCCTATTGACGTTCCGTCAGCGCGTACACATCACGAATAATAATTAGAATGTTGCACGGTGGTTTCAGCTCAATCTAAGGTCATCCGCTATGAATTTGACCGTTGGACGCCCGTTTTGGCCGTTTATGACACCAGAACTGCGTTGTCGATCACCGCGGGCACACGGCACGTCCGATTGACGTTCCGTCTGCTCGACCACTTCAGAAATCACTCTCCCGTATTTTTAGTCTGATTTCAGGCCATTCCGATTTCGTTCGGCCCATTTGGACCCCCCTAACGCGCGTTTACGAAGCACGCGCATCACTTAAAACACGAATATTAAGCCGTACCGCGCAAACCGCACGTCCGATTGACGTTCCGTCTGCGCGTACACGTCACGAATAATAATTATAATGTTTCAAGGTGGTTTCAGGTCAATCCGAGGTCATCCGCTATGAATTTGACCGTTTGACGTCCGTTTTGGCCGTTTATGACACCAGAACTGCGTTGTCGGTCACCGCGGGCACACGGCACGTCCGATTGATGTGCTGTCTACTCGACCACTTCATAAATCACTCACCCATATTTTTCGTCTGATTTCAGGCCATTCCGAAATCGTTCGTCCCGTTTGGACCACCCTCACGCACGTTTACGAAGCGCACACATCACTTAAAACACGAATATTGAGCCGTACCGCGCAAACCGCACGTCCGATTGACGTGTCGTCTATGCGTACACGTCATGAATAATAATTAGAATGTTTCACGGTGGTTTCAGGTCAATCTGAGGTCGTCCTCTATGAATTTGACCGTTTGACGCCCGTTTTGGCCGTTTATGACACCAGAACTGCGTTGTCGGTCACCGCGGGCACATGGCACGTCCAATTGACGTGCTGTCTACTCGACCACTTCAGAAATCACTCACCCGTATTTGTCGTCTGATTTCAGGCCATTCCAACTTCGTTCGGCCCGTTTGGACCCCCCTCACGCGCGTTTACGAAGCGCGCGCATCACTTAAAATACAAATATTGAGCCGTACCGCGAAAACCGCACGTCCGATGGACGTGCCATCTGCGTGTACACATCACGAATAATAATTAGAATGTTTCACGGTGGTTTCAGCTCAATATGAGATCGTCCTCTATGAATTTGACCGTTGGACGCCCGTTTTGGCCGTTTATGACACCAGAACTGCGTTGTCGGTCACCGCGGGCACATGGCACGTCCGATTGACGTGCCGTCTGCTCGACCACTTCATAAATCACTCTCCCGTATTTTTCGTCTGATTTCAGGCCATTCAGACTTCGTTCAGCCCATTTGGACCCCCCTCACGCGCGTTTACGAAGCGCGCGCATCACTTAAAACCTGAATATTGAGTCGTACCGTGCAAACCGCACGTCCAATTGACGTGCCATCTGTGCATACACGTCATGAATAATAATTATAATGTTTCACGGTGGTTTCAGCTCAATCCAGAGACGTGGTGTGGCCGGTACCACTCAAAGTGTCCGTCTTTTGTTTCAAAAGGACGTCATTTTAAGTGAAAATCATCAACTGACATACGGAAAACCGACCAAACGCATTCCGAATCTGTTGATAATTTATCCCAACAATCCATGGGTCATATGTGACGTGTACGAGCCAACTCGGGATAAATCCGAGTCGCGGTGTGGCCAGGATAAGTCTAAGTGGATCTCTTTTGTTTAAAATGGACACCATTTTAAGTACATACGGAAAAACGACCAAACGGATTTGGTTTCCGTTGAAACTTTAGGAGAACGATCCATGGGTCATATGTGACGTGTACGAATCATCCCCGCATCAATCCGACATGCGGTGCGGCTGATACCACTCAAAGTGTCTGTCTTTTGTTTCAAAAGGACGTCATTTTAAGTGAAAGGCATCAACTGACATATGGAAGAACGACCAAATGCATTTGGATTCTATCGATACTTTAGAAAAATGATCCATGAGTCATATGTGACGTGTACAAGTCAACCCCGTCTTAATACGAGACGCGGTGTGGCCGACACTGCTCTAACTCTGTCTCTTTTGTTTAAAATGGACATGATTATAAATGAAAAGAACAACTGGCATATGCAAAACCGACCAAACGCATTCAGAATATTTTGATAATTTATCCCAACAATACATGGGTCATATGTGACATGTAAGATCCAACCTGGGATGAATCTGAGTCGCGGTGTGGTCAGGATTAGTCTAAGTCTCACTCTTTTGTTTAAAATGGACAACATTTTAAGTACATACGGAAAACCGACCAAACACATTCGGTTTCCATTTAAACTTTAGGAGAACGATCCATGGGTCATATGTGATGTGTACGAATCAACCCCGCCTCAATTGGAGATGCGGTGTGGTCGGCACCACTCATAGTGTCCGTCTTTTGTTTCAAAAGGATGTCATTTTAAGTGAAAAACATCAACTGGCATACGGAAAACCGACCAAACGCATTCGGATTGTGTCGATACTTTAGCACAACGATCCATGGGTCAAATGTGACGTGTACGAGTCAACCCCGCTTCAATCTGAGGTGCAGTGTGGCCGGTATCACTTCAAGTGTATGTATTTTGTTTAAAATAGACATCATTTGAGGTAAAAATATATGGTATAGAAAAAACCGATCAAATTATGAATTGAATTTCGGATTCCACATATAATTGTCATCTAAATTTTAAATTGAATTATATATGAATTATGTACGTTTATAATTACGTTATGAATTCTAATTTAATTATGGATGTGTATAGTTTTAGGATCCATTATATGTTAAATGTGTATGAATTTGTTCGTAATTGTATATGTATGTTTTATTTTATTGCAGGTACAATAATTGGATTGAAAATGAGGTCAAAATGAGGCCTGATGGAGAGGGGCCTGATGGACAGGGGCTGTGAAAATTGCAGGCTACTGCAATTTGCAGCATAGGATATGCCAACGGTTTAAAACCGTTGGCATATAATCCTAATGAAGTTTTTACCAACGGTTCATTGAACCGTTGGTAAATATCTCTTTTCCCAACGGTTCTAAACCGTTGGGAAAGAGTTCATCCATGGGGATATCCCAACAGTTTGGGGAGAACCGTTGGGAAAACTATCCCAAAACTGATATTTCCCAACGGTTCTCCCAAACCGTTGGGAAAAACTATCCCAACGGTTTGGAAGAACTGTTGGGATAGGGTAGCTTTTGTGACCCTATACCAACGGTTTCCAGTAAACCGTTGGGAAAACCTTTTCCCAACAGCTTACTTCCCCATGGTTATCAGAACCGTTGGTATATCATATACCAACGGTTAGACGGGCTTTCCCAACAGTTGTGAACCGTTGGGAAATATTATATTTCCAGTAGTGATAGCATCATTGCCTCTAGGTGACCTCAACAACCCCGTCATGAAATCCATCGCGACATCATCCCATTTCCACTCCGGAATGGGTAACTACTGTAATAGTACAGCTGGTCCTTGGTGCTCCGAATTCACCTGCTGACAGGTAGAACATCTCGTAACAAAACCAACTACATCTCTCTTCATAACCAATCACTAGTACTGACGTCTCAAGTCACAGTATATCTTGGTAACCCCAGGATGAACTGCCCAAGCTGAAGCATGAAACTCCCACGTCAGCTCCTCGCGTATATCCCCTTGAACCCACAATCATCCATGGAAATGTAGAACCTCATCATCGCCTATCGTCCAACCAGGAGGAGGTTCCTTACTTGCCACCAACTCCCGTAGAACTAGGCCTTCTGAACCAGATAGTTGTCTCATCCTCACTCTATCCTGGATGGTAGAAGTCATAGTTAGAGATGAAAGATAGGACTGCCCCTGACTGTCATGCACCTCCAGATGCATCTCAAAGAACAAGGTCATAAGCTGCCACTCACCACTGTCCACCTACACAGCCTGTGTCTGAGTCTTCCTGCTCAGTGCATCAGCTACTGCATTACCTTTACCAGGTGTATAGGCAAGCTCAAAATCAAAGGACTGTAGGTATTCGACCCACCTTAGCTACCTCAAATTCAAGTCACGCTGAGTAAAGATATACTTCAGGCTTTTGTGGTCGGTGAAAACCACAAAATGATCTCCTAATAGATAATGTCTCCAACAGCACAACGCATGCACAACTGCAGCCAGCTTGAGATCATGCATTGGGTAATTCCTCTCATGTGGACTCAACTGCCGAGAACCGTACGCAACAACTCGATCACCCTGCATCAACACTGCTCCTAGACCAATACATAATGCATCATAGTAAACTGTATATCTCTTCCCCTGCTCTGGGAGTATCAGGATTGGTGCTGATGTCAACCTTCCTTTCAGGTTCTGAAAGGCTATCTCGCAAGCTTCTGACCAAATGATTTTCACAGCCTTCTTAGTCAGACCCATAAACGGCGCTGTTAAGTGGGAGAAGTCCTGTATGCAGCATCTTGTAGTAACCATCCAGACCTAAGAAACTCCGTATCTCAAACACATTCTTAGGATGCTCCCAGGAAACTACTACTCTCACCTTCTCTGTGTCTACTGCAACTCCTGCATCTGAGATGATATGACCCAGGAAGTGAATCTGGTCCATCCAAAAGTGTCACTTTGAGAGCTTAGCATATAGATGATGCTCTCTCAGTGTACTTAATACGATATCAAGATGGGTGGCATGGTCGTGTCGAGTGTGAGAGTACACCAAGATGGCGTCTATGAATACTACCAAAAAAGAATCAAGATATGGATGGAACACCTGATTCATTAGAGCCATGAAAATTTTTGGCGCGTTCGTGAGTCCGAATGGCATAACCAAGTACTCGTACAGACCATATCTGCTTCAAAAAGCTATGAGTGGTATATCCGATGGTCTCACACGTAGCTGATGATATTCAGATCTCAAGTCAATCTTCAAGAACACTCGTTCACCTCGACGTTGATCAAAAAGATCATATATCCTTGGCAAAGGATATCGGTTCTTAACCGTCAACTAGTTCAGCTTCTGATAATCCACACATATTCTGAGGGTACCATCCGCCTTCTTCACAAAAAGGACCAGAGAACCCCACAGAGAAGTACTGGGTCAGATGAAACCCTTTTACTGTAACTCCTCTAACTGCCTCTTGAGCTCCTGCAACTCAGGTGTAGCCATCCTATAAAGAGGAATGGGCACCAGTGCTGCTCCTGGCACAAGCTCAATAGAGAAATCCCCCTCTCACTCTGGAGGTAGACCTAAAAAGTCATCTGGGAAAACATCTTTGAAATGATCAACCACTGGAGGGAAATCTGTTTGACAAGTCCCCTGATCATCTTGATATAAGATTGCAATCTGGGCTATGACTTCACCACGCCCATGATGCTCTGGTGCAGCTTGACTTTCCTGAACATCCCATTCTCCCTTGTATAGAAACTCTCTGCCCTCTGGTGACGTGAAACTCACCCTACGACGATAGTAGTATACAAAGGCTCAAAAGAGAAGCAACCAACCCATCACGAGAATGACATCATAGCTCGTCATCTCTAAGACATAGAGGTCCCAAAGGAAGTGACACCCTCCAACCAAAAGGGGGTACCCCTTGCACTGACGCACGCCAGCCATTCTAGTCCCCAACGGAGTGTCTAGCATCATGATATCAGAAGATGTATAAAAACAGAGCCCAAGGCTCTCCACAATGGGCACAAATATGAAACTATGTGTAGCACCTGTATCAAAAAGTACTGAAGATAAGACAAAAGCTACAAGAATAGTACCTCTGACTTTAGAAGGTCCAGGATCTTGCTCCTGCTGGGTCTGTTGCACTGCATATGACTACCCAGTGCCGTGGCCCAGTGACACAACCTGACTACCCTGAGTTGTCCCGTCCTGCTGCCTCTGAGATTCTGGTGTTTGGCTACCATGACCACGACCACCATATCTGCCTGCACGCCCTGACGTATTCTAGTTTCCCGACTGGTAAGAAGCTGCTGGTCCTGCTCCCGCATGCAGAGTCTGCATAGAACCCCTCTCACAAGCCACTGGTAGAAACGCCCTGAAAAAGCACTGTAGATCACCCACCTTGCCGTAAGCTCAACACTCCACTGGATCACGTGGACACTACAGTCTCTTGTGCCCCTCTATACCACACTACTAGCACCTGATCGGGCCACTTGAAAAAACTGTCTGGATGGTACTACCACCCTGAGAGAGATCCATATGTCTCTTCCTCCTTCCAGTATAAATAGTACCAGTAACTGGTGCTGAACCACCCTGGCCCACACCACTAGCTTCTCATAGGTTCCTCTCTAAAATTAGCGTCTGGTTCACAATATCATGTACTGAAGGCAACCTAAAAACATTCAACAGTCCTTGGATGTCATAACAAAGACCATACTCAAAGTGAATGGCCCTCAACATCTCATCACCCACTAGAACGGGTGAAAAATGATGATGCTCAGTAAAACGAGTAGAATAGTCCATCACAAACATAGCGCCCTGCTGCAGATTCATGAACTCTCGAGCTCTATCTGCCCTCAGCGTCTCTGGGAAAAAGAAGTCATAGAATACTGCTTGAAAATCTTCCCATGCCATGTCTCTGTGATGCTCTGACTGGGTGGTAACATCCCACCACATCTTGGCGGAATCACGTAGCATATATGCCATGAGATTGACCCTCCACCCTGGAGGCATCTCAAGATGCTCGAAAATAGTCTGCATCGACCCCAACCAAGACTCCGCAGCCTGTGGTCCGCCATCCCCTGAAAATGTAGGCGGATGCTGCTGCTGGAAGATACATGTCAGATCGTCCATAGATGTAGAAGCTTGTGGTGCTCCCTGAAAGGTCTGCATAAACCGCATGAATCCTTCACGGAACTTCACCCCCATGCCTATGTCCGGTATAACAGCTGGGGCTGCATCTGGCTCTGTTGGAGGATCTTCTAGTAGCCCATGGCCCACCATCTCTGGAGTATACTCGTTGCCGCTCTCCCGGAGAACAACACGTGAACATCTAGGCGTCATGACACTACAAGGTCAAAAACACGCCTTAGATTCAAGATTATCAATGACCAAAAATGAAGAAACCCAAAAGGGAATAGGAGGAAGAAGGCATTCAAAATTTGAAAAACAAGAGTACACGGTGTGTATACTGACTACACAGTGTGTACCTGACTTCTCTTCCCCTACCCGGGTCCTTCTACACGGCTAAGCCACACGGATCCTGTTGAAAAAAAACTACACAGTGTGTATACTAGCTATACGACGTGTATGGTGTAATTTTCCAACTGCCTGTGTCGTTTGTGACATGGAAGACTACTCGGCTTGCAACCACATGACGTGTTACACCCGCACACGGCGTGTAAACCACCCCGTTTCCCAGCCACATGGCTAAGTCCACATGGTCTATCCTCGTAAAAGACTACATGGCATGTCCCAGAGGTACACAGCGTGTTCAAGGATAGGTGACACCGACCCGTGTTGTCAGTTACACGGTTGAGTCCCCAGGTCACACTACACGGCGTGTTCATCATTGACATGGCATGTTCTGTACACGAGTTCACCAACCCGTGTTGTTAGTTAAACGGCCAGACTCCAGGTCAACACTACACGCCATGTACATCATGTACACGGCGTGTTTAACCATGGATTTCCCTACCCCGTGTTACCACCCATACAGTTTGTGACACGAGAAGTGACTACACGGCGTGTACTTAAAAAGTTTATTTTTTCTTCCCGAACAAAAGGCCATACACTGTGTGTTTAAAGATACTACACGGCGTTTATACTGGGTTTCTATATAGTATGCCTCAGTAACTTCCTCATAACCCAAACAATACTGAAAAACAACACCTGATTGTCAAATTCTGACCCGTGAGGGCCCATACTCCCCACGAATCAAAGTTTGACATCTTATCTATGTTATAACAAAATAACCATCTAATGATCCACCAAATTATGGTCAGTGAGGGTCCATACTCCCCAAGGACCAAAGTTTGGCATTCATTCTATAAATAGGATCAAATAAAATTACCCTATCACACAACATGTATTTTATCAGAGCAGTTATCACAACAACATGCTTTACTAGCAAAACAACTATCACAACAACATGTAATTTCTAATGCACCTAAATGGCATGGAAACTATGCATGGCATGTGATTTATAGCATGTTCTTATATTATGAATGAGATGGAATAACCTCATCTCATTGGGTTTCATCTAAATAGAACCCATGGATAAAATATAACAACACAATTACAAGTGCGTCACCCAACGGTGAAAGCAAATCAACTGTAAAATTTGAAAAATCAGAAAGATTGAAAAAATATGAGGTAGATAGGCTTTTCCCTCTACATGGGTTAGCTATGCTCGGGCACAGCTTATTACCAACTACCGTTTGTCTTATCCCTGTCTAAGGCTCCAAATAGTATGTCAAAGAAAAGAACCCCTTTGATACCACTTAGTAACGTCCCGGTTCCAGGTGCCACTCAACAGGTGCCCTGAACTCGGTTCGCCATGTGACCTCAAGCACATTTCCCCAAACACCAGAGGCTGTCGACTAGAAACGAGGGCCCAGGTCTGATAGTGGGGAAACTATGCCCTCATTTGTCAAAGTGTAGCGCAACAAAATTAAATAAAACATACAACAATAGTGGAAGTAGTAAACCATACACAACTAAAATAAACAACAACCATTGAAGTAGTAAACCATACACAACTAAAATAAACAACTGCAGTAGATAATACCAAAAAGTATATAAATAATAGTGCAACATGCCTCAAATTCTAAAAAAGCATCCAAAACATGTTACACAGAAGTACAGTACAGTACAATTATAGGAAAGCAAAACAGAATAAATCTGCCGGTAGCATCGTGAGCCAGAGCTCAGTCCCATGCTCCCCTACTCCTCAGAAATAATCATTTACCTATATAAGGACCCTTACCCTTATCTACACTTGAAGAAATGTAATCTGTTTGGGCTAAAAAGCATGACCCAAAAAGGGTATGAGAAAGATATCTCAGTAGGCACCCACCAAAGGCCTGTGCCCAACTATGTGTAAACATACAACAATAGTGTGTAGTAGTAAAATGAAACAAACTTAGCTGTACCCAAAAGTAACTAACATAACCAGTTATATTGTAATTTTAATTATCCATTTAACCATTTAATTTAGTAACATTCTGTGCTCAACAGCACCAAGCCCTCAGTCTAATAGAACCACGCCCTCAGGATAATATAGTGAAACCACACCCTCAGGCGATATAGAATCCCGCCTTTAGGCATTTCCCTCAGGTGAAGTAGAATCTTGCCCGAAGGCCAAACTGAAATGAAACCCATAGGTGAACGGAATCTTGCCCTCAGACCTTCCCCTTAGGTGGAATAGTAACCTTTCCCTCAGGCTATACAAACCACGCACTCAGGCTAATATAATCGGGCAAAGCCCAACACATAAATATGCAATTTATACAATTCCTCTCAAGGAAAAAGTAATGCATAAAGTAAACATGGCATACCCTCAGGTATCCTGGCCAAATTTCTAAACAGAGGAACGCACCTCTGGGGTGGTCCTGGATCCAAGCAGCGATCCCAAACATCATTTTTATATCACATTAAATTACCTATACAATTCTAGGTATTTAAAATAGCCACGACCTGAGCCACACGACACCCCAAATATGGGTTCGTATCTCAAAAACACACAAAAAACATGACATTTGGAAAATAAACACCAAGCCACCTACCATAAACACCCACGAATGATATACGCGAACGAAGCCTTCTGAAACGTCCACAAAAACACCGTAGATCTGAGGTAAAAGAATTATCGCATAAATGAAAATAACTCCCGTTAGGGGAAGAATTTTCAAGAACCATTAAATAAGAGTGGAGGGCTTACCGCTGCGGTTACAATGAGTTCGTCTAAGGCGGAAACGGATTCCTGACGTGCTCTCGGCGGATCTCTGAAGGTTCAGCCATCCTCTCCTGAGCTCTAATCCGGTTCTAAGCCTTCCCTGTGAACAGGGGAGGCTACTGCCCATTTTAAGTGAAAAAAAAACAAAATAAACGGCGTGTATTTCCATGTACATGGCGTGTACTTCCCATTTTTAAACAGTTCCTATGATGGAATCCTGCCAGCGTGGCACTGTTCACCTTCCGACATGACTACATGACGTGTCTTCATGAGTACACAACGTGTTCTATCGCACAGCTGGCCAGCGCCTTACTATTCTCCTGCTGACTGACTACACGGCATGTAAAGGACCACTACATGGTGTGTAGTCGGTTCCTACACCCCTCATCACCGACATGGACACACACTCCGTGTACCCATCCCACATGGCGTGTACTTCCAAAATTTGGGATTTTTCCCCATTTTCCTTATTTTCTTAAAAACACTCAAGGAAAGGAGAAAATAAGAAACTCATACCTCAAAGATAAGAACCAGGTTCTTACACTCTTCTGGTCACCCCCTGAATCACCCTGTCCTCACCAGAAGCTGGCCTCCCTCGCTGAACTCCCTCCCTAGTGCGTCGCGACTCTTGGCCTGATCCTACCCATCTCACCCTGTACAATGCCACCCTCAGCTTCCTCCAATCTCATCGCCCTCTTCTGCTCTCCGCCCTCCCCATGACTTCCTGCGCACAACACCCAACCTCATTGGCTCCCGCCTCCTGTAGATCGCAAGCCCGTCGCCTTCCCTTCATCCGCCTGCATGAGTCCCTGACTATTGTTCTTGGTATGTCACGCCCAGTAGGCCGCTCCACCCAGATCCCCTCTCGTCTAACAGAACAACCTCCTCCTTGCACTGGTTCCACTGACCTAGTCATGCCTCCAGTGGTAGTCGCCCCTACAGGACCTCACCCAACCGCTCTGATTCCTCACCCTCACACCAACCCCGACACGCTCCGTTTCTCTCCTCTGTGTGGTCCCGATATTTTGCGCGAGCCGTGGACAACCACTCACCCCATGTCTCCAACTCTCTTTCCCCATATAGATCTCTCCCTCCAACCTCCTTCTATGCCTTGGTCTGACGACCAGAACCCTAACCCCCTTCGTTCTCACCATCGGCCATCGTTCCACATTCCCGCAGGTCTCCGTGCCCATGCCCTCACTCCTTTCCCAATTCAGTGGCTTTCCCTGGAGACCAGTAGGTGCGACTCCTCTATTCGGAGCCCTCTAACTGAATCTGCACCCGCTGACTACACACTGTCCATCAATCTAGCATTGCTTCCTACCTTACAATGGCACCGCACCACCCGCGTACACCTGCCTCCGACCTGGCGGGACCTCTTTCCGGCCGCTGCGCAACTCCGACCTTGTGATTCCCTCCTATTGTGTTCCTTCTGAATCATTGCATATCCTCCGACTGACCGCAAACCCTTCTCGGCCACGCCCCCCGGCCGATGACCTTTCGGGATGGGGCATCCAGTTTTGTCAGCCCTCATTCCACTTTTTTTCCCATGACCAGCTACACGCCTCATTCTCAATTGGATGTGCGACAAGAATTCACCGCCGAAGGCGAGCGGTTTGGGTTTCACGTCATTTCTTCTGCACTGGGGTTCAGGTGAGGTATGCCCAGTCTCTAGTTTTGGTTATTTTAAATTAATGTTTATGTTTGTTTGTAGTTATCTTTGTTATGTTTAATTATCGGGTTATTTCTGGACAGTGTTTCTGTGTTTTAGATTATATTACTTTTGTTGTAGCATGATGGCGGGGTAATTCTGCAATACTGTGTTCATCATCTTGTGCGTGCTTGTGCACCCACTTGAGGCATGTCGCGTCATCGTGTTTGGACTACGAGTCGAGTTAGGTCCCCCACTACACTCTCCTTTAAATTCAGAATTTATTAATTTCTTGATATTTTATTAATTTTAATAAATGAGAAATAATATCAGATAATTAATTTTTAAATGATTATTTGGTGTAAAAATATCCATTTATTTTATACACGACACTTGAAATATTTTCTTAATGAATGGAAACCCAGTAGTGACATAATGCCCATTTTTTCCTTTAAACATAATTCACAGAATTTCAAATGTAGTGTTGGTTTATCAATAAATGATTTCTTTTGAAGCATGAACAAGTATTTTGGTTCTCTTGAGAAATGATGATTTTCTTTAAAATTGGTGACGTCCTATTTGGCACTTTAATAAAATAAATTATTTTGGAAAAATCTCTTTGGGGTGACTCAACGGTGATCTTTGGTGTACGTTGAGTGCATGAGTTGTGTGTCATGTATGTGATACTTGATTGACTTTTTGACTCACCCCTTTCCTTTTTATTAAACGTGTTGATGGGAACCTGGTATTGTAAGTGAATCTTCTAAGAACGATTGCTGCACTAGTTTAGATTACACACTGGATAGTGGACATTAGTATGGATTATAATCTACTAGGGGATTGGGCCCCTCGGTTAAGCCAGGTAGGGAAATACCGAGCGTTTGGGAATTATGACGTCATCAAGAGTAGGCATGCCTTCAGGATGAGTCACATATATAGTACGTTCTGAATTGTTCACGAGCTCCTAGGTTCGACCCATGTTTTCTTTAGTGTTTATTCGTATGTGGAGGACGATTGAGAGGTCTAGTTCGGTTGCTGGCCCCTATGTGCCACTTTTTCCATTGACCTTAGTGTGTGTTGTGGGCTGTGTGTGGTTTTCCTTTTGACTAAAAACTAAAACCTGGATTTCTAAATTGTTCGCAGAAATGTTT
The DNA here is from genome assembly GCA_963277665.1 of Viscum album. Taxonomy (NCBI): domain Eukaryota; kingdom Viridiplantae; phylum Streptophyta; class Magnoliopsida; order Santalales; family Viscaceae; genus Viscum; species Viscum album. Next base: position 477,821,656 of record OY728133.1, on the reverse strand, counting down.
TAAAATTCCATGCACCTATTCCATTCAAACATTAAACTTGTTTTTAAATTAGAAAGGGCAATGGACTATTACTTGTTTTAGAAATTAAAGTGTGTGTGGATACTCATATTTTATATAATTTAGTTCAAAACTAGAATTAGTAAATTTCTTTATTTAAAGGTAGTGCACTGGAAATAGTTTGTTGGACACACCTACTGAGTTTTAATACTCACGCCTATACTGTTTTCCTATTTTTAGTTTTTTTGTAGGTTCAAATCGATCTTGATTACCATGGGAGAGAGTTAGTTGTGGTTTGGAGAGTGACTCTCGAGGTCACAATGAGTTTTTGGTCGAGATCAGGTTAGTGTGTTTTGTCGGTCGTTCATTCTTTTCTGTGTCATTTATTTACTTTGTGTTGTTATATTTTCTTTCTACTTCTTTATTTATTTTCACTGGGTGAAATCATTCCCAATTGTCCCCTATTGATGCCCTAAAACTTGTCGCCAGCCTGAGAGGATTAGGAACGCCTCTCAGGTCATGTCGCGGACCGGCTCGGGTGATCGGTTCAGGGTTGACTCAGGTTGGTTCGTGACATGCATTATTTTAATACATTGGTATTATTAAAAGGAATCAAATCCCGATGCACTGATCCATTTAACAATATTGGAAAATCTATTACATATATGAATCTTTCATTTTGATTCAAAACATAAAAAACAACATAGATAATCCTTTTATAAAGCCATTATTATCTTATATTAACCGAAAATATCAGTCATAATACACATCATGGAAACTGTGGAAAGGAAAACCTAAGAAAAGGGTGAGCTCAGATGCTCAGTAAGGGTAAACAATATAGCAAAAGCTATCATAAATAAGTATAATCATTTAAGTAAAGGTATTAAACTAAATCTCAAGCATTTTAAACATAATAATGAGTATAATATGGAAATAATAAATAAAATAATTCCATTTAAATATACACATGGATATTCTAATAGTTGAATAATCACATGTAATATCAATAACTAATCTTATAATGTGGAAATGCATGATGTAAGACATCATAACCATACCGTCAAGGCCTTGAGCCAAGGCCATACACAAATGGGTAAAAATAAAAACTTGTTTGTCTCATGATACCTACCAATGCATCGAGGGGCTATAACAGAACTCACCCATCACTTACTAAGTCTAATTCATTCCTTTTATAAAACATAACCAATATAAACATTCGTATTAAAACATGCTTACTAAATCTTAATAGATTATTCATAAACCATGAATGGTATAAAAATAGCACATCCATAGTCAAACTATTCATAAACCCTTTAATACAACATGATAGGTTGTATCATAAGAAATATAACTCAATTAAACATAAGACCCAATAAAGGATGTTGACATAGATGAAAATAGTCTTAATAAAATCATTAGAAACATCTTTATATAAAATCCCCTTTTTATTAAAAATAGTTATTTAAAATTCCATTCAATTTTTAAAAAAGAAAAATATTTCTTTTGAGAATAATCTTGTAAGATTTTAAATGAAACTTCAAAACATTAAGGCATCATGATGGCAGAAAAATATTTTTACACCATATAAGTTAAAAAACATTTTTCTCGTATTTTGTCAAAAAATCCAAACAAAGTACATCGTAAGGAAAAGAAAAATAATATTTGTTTTTATAAAATTGAACATTGTAAAAATTTATTTAAAAAATTGTAAAAAATATTAATAATTTTTTGAAATAAATTTTTATGAAACATGGATATGGATGATAAATATGTCCCAAAAATACTCACATATAAACAATCTCATATAATAAAAATATTGTGAAATTAACCCTTACCTAGTACTTTCATTTAGTCGAGGGTGCATTAACCTCATGTATAATTTTTAAAGAATATTATTAAATTATACCAAGACCATATTCATATTTATGATCTCTTATATGATCCTCTTATATCATTTTGTTAATAATATTTCATCATTACCTTTGTTTCAAGTGTTAATTGTTTCATTTTTCTATGCATGAGTTAGTTGTATAATTCATGTTTCTAATTCATAGGATATATTTTAATAAAATTCATAATTAAATTAAGTTCATAAATATTATATTTACTTTTCTTTTAAATTTTTATAATCATTATTTAATGGTTAACATGGAGAATTAATCTCATCATGTCTTGGAGATGGTAGGTCATACGTATGCACGAGCGACGATATCATTCTCTTAGTAGTTAAAATGTATGGAATTTGATAGAATATTTATTATAAAGAAAAATTATCAATTAATATTCATTATTTTTAAACATTATATGCATTATTATACCCATCCAAATAAATTAGTAATGAAAATCAAATTACACCACAGTTTGGAGATGGTGAGTCATATGTACGCACGCATGGTGATATTGTTTTTTGTAGGATGCGTAAAAAATAAGAATATGGTTATCCCATAATCATAAAAAAAATATCAGTATATAAAAAATGTTGGATTTATTAATTTAGTATGGAAAAAAATTAGGAAAAGGAAGTTGAAGAATAAAATAACATTGAAAGAGTTTACAAAACAATTACCTTTTCCTCATATATCTCCTTTTGATTTGAAAATAACAAATCCTTAGGATGGATTAATGACCAAAGTATGAAATCTTGGATGGATTCATGGAATTTGAGAGGAGAAATGGGAAAGTATTGGCTGATCCAAATGGATTTAGAGATGTGAATAAAATAGAAGTAGTTCCCTTTTATAAGAGAGGGGAGTGGAACTTTAGGAAACTTCAAAACTATTAATTTATTATAAATTGATTTTTGATTTAAAATAGGTAAAAACTGAGTTATTTTTAAGATAATATGAGGATGGTTAGAAATAATCTCAACAAATAAAATTTATACATGTTTTGATTTTATTTTAAAACTTATATTTTTTATTTATCCATTAATTAATCTATTTAATTTTAATTATAGTAATAATATTCTAAATATTAAAAGGTTATAAATATTTACTTATGTGGTGTAAATTGTCCATAAATGAAAATTTTATGAAATTTAGGCCTTATAATTGTCAATTTATATATATATATATTTTAAAAATTATTATTTTTAAATATTTTAATAAAATTTTATTTTTATAACCTATCAAAAGTGTCAATTTAAACACTATTCATTTATTTGAATTCAAATAAAATAAAAAAAGAAAGGTAACTTTAAAACATATCATTTAATATACTCCTAACATGTCATAGTCACCTAGAAAATTTGTGAATAACATTAATTAATTCAAATTATATTTATTTTAATATTTTTAATATTATTTATTTGATATTTATATAAATAAAATAAATTCTCTTTCACTATTGTGTAATCATTAATTGAAATTGTTTAATCTATAAAAATTATAAATAAATTAATTTTATTTAGATAATTATTTTATATTTCTAGAGACTGTTTATGATTGAATTTATCTCCTAGTGATATCTATATTAAAATAATTATACTTATAAGAAATGAGAGTGAAATTTTGTCACATTCAATGATGTTAATAATATCCATGTTATATTCATGGAAAAGTGTACTTTAAATGATTTTATTTAGAAACATAGATTATAAGGGTATAATTTAGTCATCCAATATAATTTTGATAGGTTTTAGTGTAATTTTATAATATTATTTTTACCTTTAATTACTTGATTTACCCTTAACTAGGTAATAATTTTTTTACTAAAGTTTCTTTTTATAATGTCTAAAAATAAAAGATAAATTTTTACATAATTTGATCCCACTAATTCCAAATATGGAATAAATTTTTTAAAATTCAAAAAATTGAAGTTTCATTAATTAAATTAAAATTAACCATGTTGATGGAATGGGAAAACGATTTTTTTAAAGTAAAAACCCTCAAAATATTAACATGTGTTTGTATACAATTTTAATTTTAAAATAATTACAATGAACTAAATTAGATTAAATGATAAAAATATAATCTAATTATACATTACAACCAATCAAAATTATAATTTAATGCTATAAATTATTTCGATGAAAAAATTTGTTTTCAATTAAAATTTATTATTTTCATTATTCATCAAAATAAGAAACTTATTAAAAAAATACCAAAAGTTGAACCAAAATAAATTTTGATATTACAATTTAAAATAAGAAATTTATTTTTCCTAACTTAAATCATAAGTGTTAAATATTGGATTTAAAATGGGTTCATCATTAAAAGGCGGTAAAATTACTTTTTAGAAAAATATAGCCTTTTAATGCATAAAATTGCATTAATTCTTATATTATTCCTATAAAATAATTTGGATGAATGTAAAAACATTTTATTAATTATATAATATATAAATTTCATAATTTGGTCAATATTATTCATTCATGCTGTTGTAAAAGCCAGGTTATAATGGTCTTGTTAAAATAACAATATTTAATTATATATCATTGTTATTTTAAATTTAGTGTTGTGTGAAACATAATCTATAAAAGAGATTAAATATAAAAAGAGACATAATTTAAAATCTTGGGATGTTACATTCTCCCCTCTATCAATAAATTTCATCCTTGAAATTTTCGAATTCAGGTTCTGTAACTAAGGTTTAACTATACAGAATTTTTTCATTGAAATCCCACATCAGAACAAGGGTTGATAATATTTCAAATTTAAAATAATGAAAGGGAAGTACAAAGGTTATTAGATATAACACATAAAATGTTTCCATGTAGTTAAACATGGATATGAATGAATAATATAACCATAAGTTTCTGATGGAGAGAGATAGAGAACATGGTTAGGAGAAATTTAACAATCACAAAGTTATAAATCTATGAATATATAAGGGATAATTTGATTCATCGAAAAAAGTATTAAGATATCAGTTTTGGTTTTAATATACTATCCTTAGATTTGAATAATATTTTACTAATCATATAATCACTTAATTGATTTCTTTTCATGTCATAAGCATAATGTCATCCTTTAGTTGTGCTTTGATCTATTTTCAAATCATCCATTACTCCTGGAAATGAAATTTGAAAAATTAATTGGTCATGTGTGGAGCACTTTTGATAAATCATAAGGACCCAAAGTATTTCTTTCATCTTCTAAATGATTACTGAAACAAAAAAGGTTATTCCAATGTATCAAATAAATCATAATTTAACCTCAATCAATAATATCCAATGTTTAACTTACTCCATTCCAACCTTAAGAATTATCCAAAATACTTCTATACAAATTAACATCCCAAAAAGTTTACTAGATTTCCCAAATTAGTCATAACATCATATTTACAAAACAACATAATGTATCTCTTATTGAAACATCCCAAATTTTTAATCACCTTAAAAACCTTAATGAAAATGTTCATGCATCCAAATCCTTAAATAATATGTACTGAAATACAATCCTTATATATCACATTTTTTTATAACATAATTCTAGAATCCAAGAACACAAGTAAATTAATTATTCCATTTCGACCATAGTAATAGCAGAAGCTTGACCTTGATCCATTTGCTTCGTCTGAGCTATATTTCCATGATGCTTTGAAAAATCATTTTCATAATGTCCCATCTTCTTACAATTACAGAATTTCATATTTATAAATTCTTTCTTTCCCTTACCTCCATGAGCTTGGTGAACTTTCTATCAAAACTTGTAACAAACTCCCATTCATTTAAAGAATGGGTTGGGTTGTTTCTTCCCACAATTATCCTGTACACGAAAATCCTTATTTACCATTTACCTTTATCCATCTCTTGCTCCACCGTTCTATTCTTCTATTTTTTCAATTAAAGTCATAAGTATTATAAAATTAGTTATTTGTCTTGACAACATATGATATAATATCTTCAGATGATGAGAATTTTTGGGACAACAAATCCTTTTGGAGAAATTATTTTAACCAATCAAAGAAACAATCAATCTTACTCCTTTGGTTATTTATAAAGTCTGTAGAATTCCTTTATATCCTTGTAAATTCGGCCTCATACTTTGAAACATTCTCATTCTATTTTGTCCTCAGATTTAATAATTTTCTCTCTTTATCTACTCTATATTCACAAGGGAATTAATTTTCCAAGAAAATTTCCTTAAAATCCTTCCATTCCATTATTACAATTTCTTCCTCTTATCAAATGTTTTGAATCAGTGACCATCATTGATCTGCATCTCCCAAGAGATGATAAAATTTCATAACAACCTTCTCCCTTTCATTTATTCCAAAATAAAGAAATATATTCTCTAATTAACATATCCATTATTCAGATATAAATGTATTTGTAGTTTTATTTAATGTTGGTGGTTGTTGCCTCATGAAAAGGCCAAACATTGTTCCTCCACATTGGGGATTAAAATTCTCCATATGGGTGAGGTTATTATTCATAACCTAATTCAAAAATTAAAGTATAGTTATAAGTTTCTTAGAACTAGTTCCACCACCATCTATAAAATAATTATCTTAAGAAGGAAGGAAATACATGTATAGATTACATGTGTTCATATGGTTTACATCTCTTACACTAGGTGTTATTTCTAAACAAGGGTATATACAAGATTATATTATATCATAATGTATAATAAAAAACAAGAAAAATTCTTAACATAAATTGAAAAATTTATGTATTTAGGCATATCTAATCTCATAATCATAAAAATGGTTTCTTTGGGGAAATATTTAATCATAAATCATTCATAAAAGATTGTAAAGAAAATTTTAATTATCCTAGGAAAATCCCCTAATACTATCAAACCAAGTGCATAGTAAGGCCCATTTTTGTATACCAGGTTACCCTGAGTCAATATCGGAAAACATTGTTAGATTTATTACTCCTAGGTTCATTTATTCCAAAACCACATCCACTTGTAGTATCCAGATAGGGATGTATTTTCTAGGAATACCCACATAATCTCTACATTTACAAAATTCTAGGACTTTATTCTATACTTATCCTCAATATCTATCCTATGGTTATGTTCTCTAATCTATGTTTTCTAAATCTAGTTTCCAATGATATTTATAAACTTCATTTATACCAACTGTAACACCCCGAACCTAGAAGCATTAAGCCGATGCATTATTTTAATACATTGGGATGATTATAATGAATCAAATCCCAAATGACCAACAATTTTAGCGATCTTTTAAAATAGATTACATACATGACCCTTTTATTTAAACTCAAAACATAAAATACAACATAAGATAATCCCTCGAGAACTCTATTATTCTCTTAGATTAACCCGGTATATCAGTCATAATACACATCTTGGAAACCTAGGAAATAGAAACATAATAAAGGGGTGAGCTTAAATGCTCAATAGTGGTAAAAAATATATAGGAAGCTATCATAAATAAGAATATACTTTTAAGGTGAGGTATCAAACTTAATCACAAACTTTTCAAACATAATCTTGAGCTTAATATGTCAAGAATAAATAAAATAATTCCATTAAAATATATAAATGGATATTTTACTAGTCAAATAATCACATATAATATCAATAACTAATATTATAATATGGGAATGCATAATGTCATAAATTATAACCATGCCGTCAAGTCCCCATGACAAGATGATACATAAACGGGTAAAAAACCAAACTAGTTTGCCTCATGAGACCTACTGATGCGTTGACGAGATATTGTGGTCCCTGCTCGTCACTTACTAAGTCCCATTCATTCCTATTATAAAACATAACCCACATAAAAAATCATATTAAAACTAGCATATGAAATATTAATAAATTATCCATAAACCATGGAATATATAAAAATAGCACACCCATAGTAAAAATATTCATGAAACCTTCAATACAATATGATAGGTTGTATCATAAGAAATAAACCAAAATTAAATATAAGATCAAATAAAGTATGTTGACATAGATGAAAATATTCTTAATAAAATACTTAGAAACATATTTAGAGAAATACCCCTTTTTATTGAAAATAGTCATTTAAAAATCCATATAATTTTTTAAGAAAGAAAATATATTTATTGAAAATAATATCGTAAGCTTCTAAAGGAAAATTAAAAATGTTTAGGCATCATGATGTTTAAAAAATTCACTCACACCGTATAAGTTAAAAAAACATCCCTCTCTTATTTCGTCAAAAAATTCAAAAAAAATACCTTGCAAGGAAAATGAAAAAAATATTACTTTTTATAAAATAAAACATGGGTAAAAATGAATTTAAACAATTGTAAAAGAATCATAAGAATGATTTGAAATAAATTTTTATGAAACATGGACATGGATGATAAATATCTCCCAGTAAATACTTACATATAGACAATCTCGGATATAAAGAGGTAAAAAAATTAACCATTACCTTGTACTTTATTTTAGTCGAGGGTGCATTAACCTCCTAAATAATGTTTAAATAATGTTTTTAAATTATATTCAGATTGTATCCATATTTATTATATCATATATTATACTCTTATATGGGTTGTTAATAATATTTTAGCATTACCGTTATTTAGGGTGTTAACTTATTTGTTTTCCTATGCATGTTTAATTGTGTAATTCATGTTTCTAAGGCATAAAATATATTTTATTCAAATTTTTAATGATATTAAGTACGTAAATATTATATTTAACCATCATATACATTTTTATAATCATTATTAAATGATTAACGTGGAGAATAAATCTATTTGTGTCATGGAGATGGTAATCCATTCATATTCACAAGTGAGGATATCATTCCCTTAATGGTTAAACGATATAGAATTGGATGCTATATTAATTATACAGAAACATTATCATGAAATATTAATCATTTATATCCATTAAACTCATCATTATTAAAATCCAAATAAAGTAGTGATTAAAAACAAATTACACCATAGCATGGAGATGGTAAGCCGTGCGTACGCACACATGGTGATGTTGTTTTTCATAGAATGAGTAAAAAAGGATAAATATGGTTGTAAAATAATCATAAAAAATCATCATATAGTATATTATATAGTTATTACTTTATTATGGAAACAACTTAGGAAATGGAAGTAGATGAAGAAAATAACTTTGAAAGATTTGATAAAACAATTACTGCTTCCTCATGTTTATCCTTTTGATTTGAAAAAAATGACTCCTTAGGTTGGATTTAAGCTCAAAGTATGGACTTTATGATTAATTGATGGAATTTTGGAGGATAAATATGTAGGGTTTGTCCAAGACAAATGGATTTAGATGTGTTAATAAAATAGAATGAGGGGTGCCCTTTTATAAGAGAAGGGGGGGGGGCACTTTAGGAAACATCAAAAATATTAATTTATTATAAATTTATTTTCGATTGAAAATAGCTTCAAAGTAATTTATTTAGAAGATAAGATGAGTATCAATCGAATTAATCTCAACCAATATAATTTATACATGTTTTTATTTTATTTTAAACCTTATCATTTTTTTATTTATCCTTAATTATTATAATTTATTTTAATTGTAGTAATAATATTCTAAACATTAAAATGTTATAAATATTTACTTGTGTGGTATAAATTATACATAAATGGTCACATTATGAAAATTTAGACCCTATAATTATGAATTTTTAGTCTTTAAATATTTTTATGATTTTTATTTAATTTAATTAAATGTTATTTTTATAAAATATCAATAGTGTCAATTTTGACACATTTCATTTGTTTGAATTTAAATAAAATACAAAAATATAAATTAAAAAAACCATTTAACATACTCATAGGATGTCATAGTAACCAATAAAATTCAGGTATCACCTAAATTAATTCAAAATATATTTCTTTTTAATATTTTTAAGATAATTTATTTGATATTTCTATTAATCAAATTATTTATTCTTCGGTATTGTGTTATCATTAATGGTAAATATTTAATATATAAAAATTAAAAATAAATTAATATGATTTAGATAATTATTTTAGTTTTATAAACACTATTTGTTATCTAAGTTTTCTCCTCGTTATACCTATATAAAAATTATTATACTTATACGAAATGAGAGTATGGTATTTTGTCACATTCATTGATTTTAATAACATCCATGTCACATTCATTGAAAATTGTCAATTAAATGATTTTATTTCTAACCATGGATTATAAGGGTGTAATTTAGTCATCCAATAGGATTTTTATACATGTTAGGGTATTTTTATAATAATATTATTATGTTTGATTATCTAATTTACCCTTAACAGTGGTAATAAAAAAATTACTAAAGATACTATTTATAATGTCAAAAAATAAAAGATATCTATTTAAATAATTTTGACCAATTGATTCAAAATATGTAATAAATTTTTCAAAATTTAAAACACATTATTTTTAGTAATTAAATTATAAATAATCTTGTTTATTGAATGAGAAAATGATTGTTTTTTAAAATAAAAATCATCAAAAGATTGACATGTGTTTGTATCCAATTTTAATGTGAAAGTAATTAAAGTGACCTAAATTTGACTCAATGATAAAAATATTATCTAATTATACTTTAAAACCAATGAAAATTATAATTTTACACTATAAATTATTTTGATGAAAAAGTTGTTTTTAAAAAAAATATTTTATTTTTCACTATTCATCAAAACAAGAAACTTATCAAAAAAATATCAAAAATTAAACCAAAATAAATTTTTATATAAATATTTAAAATAAGAAGTTTATTTTTTCAAACTAATAATATAAATATATAAAATATTTTATATAAAATTGGTTCTCCATTAAAAGGTGATGAAATTTCTTTTTAGAAAAATATAAAGTTTTAATGCATAAAATTGGATTAATTATTATCTTATGCCAATAAAATCATTTAGATGGATTTAATTTCTTTTATTTATTATATAATATATAAATTTAATAATTTTGTTAATACTATTCATTCATGCCGATGTGACGACTAGCTTAAAATGGTCGTGGTAAAATAACAATATTTAATTATATATCATTGGTCATTTAAACTTGGTGTTGTCTGAAACCTAAGCTATCGAAGAGATTAAATATAAAAATAATAATAGTGTAAAATATTGGGGTGTTAAATTGGACTATATTAAGTTTCTTGATAGTTGTGAAGAAGGGGGATAGTTTTTGGCCTTGTATAGGGGAAAGTACACAAAGTATTTTTTGAAAATAACTATGTGTTCCCCAAGTATTACTTGTACCAAAAGCATCCAAATCGACTATTCTAAAACCTTAGAGGTTTATTGGCCGAAATATGGCCATCCAATAGGCATTTTATAGATGTATAGGTCATTTTTATCCTTAAGATTAAGGTTTAGTCTCATGTTAATCCTAATTTTCCTTAATCATTATAATTAATTTTTATCACATTCACTAATATTTTTAGTAGAAAATTATGTTGAAATTGTTAGAAAATAAATATAAATCCTTTTAAAACTGTGTAAGTATGTTTTTCAAAATTCAATTCACAGAAGTAGAAAAATCATGTTTAATGATAATATCATAGACATGGAGATAATGCAAGGTTTTTTAAGTGAGAATGTTCAAATGTTCATTAAGGACGATACATAAAGAATGAATGAGATACCGATCCAAGTGGAGACAAATAAGGGGCAGGGAAATTAGATGGTTAAGAAATTTTTAATCCTAAACAAAGGCTTCAATGCTAATAATATTATAGTGGAAGAGTTCTTACAAGCATGGGAAAAAGTGGCCTATCAATTTGGTGATATAATCAAAGAATATTTTGATAAAACGGTAATAGAATATTCCTGGGAATTATTTAGGGAGGATGTATCTAATAGGTTTATGTTGTTCTTTGAAAATTATGTCATGTGTTATAGTGTTTATGCTTCTGTTTGAACTTGAAGGATTCACACTTTTACTATAAAAGTGTTTTAATAAAAAATATAACTTTAAGGTTAGTATTTTTCACTATTGATCCAAAAATGATGTTTCTATGAAAAATACAAAAAAGTAAACCCAATATAAATTCAAAATAAAAAATTCAATAATGATATTTATTTTATGAAATTAAATTTCAAAAAGTCTCTAAAATTAATTTTATTATTGTACATAGATGGATATAAAAAGTAGTTTATTTGAGAATATAGTATTTTCAAATAGAAAAAGGCTTTAAAAAATTACATATTTCATTATCAATATGTTTTATATACATGAAAAAATTATAAATAAAATTTAAAAATTATTTATTACTATTCATACTATTATGTTTAACTTTTAGATTATAATAATCTCATTAAAATAATTATAATAATAAAGTTATGTTTCAAAAAAACCTAGTAATGCGTGTAATAAAGCCAAGTCAGTGTTATGTGTAGTGCATGTTTAAAAAGGTGTTGTGTAAAAATAAAGATAAAATCCGTGAATTAATATAATATAAGAAATATAAGACGTTTATTTAAATGTAAAATTTCAAAAAGATTAAATTAATTCAAAAAATAATAATTCACAATATATTGGGGGGTTATAAATATTATTCATGACTATTCTCACATCATGGTCACGTGCATTAAATCATATGACATGAATCCTAGTCAAAATATGTTAAAATGTATAATGCATCTTCCTCACCATATGATGGTAAAACTAAACATTTAGGATCCTCACTACAATATTTTAAATTGGGTGCCTCCCATCCTCATTGCAGGATGTAAGACCAAAAATGATTTATCCCTCACTTGAGAGTGCTTAACCCCCCCTCCCCCCCCACACACACTTCAGTCCCAATCACCTATTGTACCATTTGATTCCCATAACAATCACTTCAAAACGAAGATGATAATATCTTTGGAATGTGATTCTTGATTTAAAAAAAACTCCTACTCAACGTGGTCATATCAATAGTGGTGAAATGTTTAGAGAATCAAATTCCATTTGTAAATTTTCCTAGTTAACTCCCATGATTTTCGAATTCCTTGACTCCCCCCCCCACATTTTCCACATCTAAATAGACCCCCTAAAGATAATGGTACTTAGACTAACTATCTCACCTCTCATCAGAGGAACATGTCTCTAAGGACTTTGGATGATAATTTTACAGTTATCACATTTCAAACTTAGTGAATGGTCATCCAATATTTGTATGTCACTACTCTTGGTATTTCAGTTGTGGAACCTTCATTTCAAACATATTCATTAGTTTTCATCATTCAACCTATTTATTCCCTATTTCATCCATGTCTTGAACATCTCTATTGATATACTCCATATTCCCCTTCATTTTGTAGAATTCAGCACCCCTGACATTATCTTCCTCATCCACTCATGCACACTGGGAAATAAATTATACTATATAGAGTCACCTTCTCTAGTCAATTTATTCTCAGTTTGGTCACCCATAGTGGTTAATGGATCATTACAAACCCAAACCATTTTTCCATTCCTAGTGATCTCATATGAATAAATAGTCCTCTAATGTCCTATTATTTCTCACATTGAGCACAACTCATGTGATCTTAGGTACTTATGGTTCATTGTCTATTTTATATGATATAGTTACATGTAAAATAAATTTGAAATTAAAGAAACGTTATATTAAATACATTAATAATATGGTAATGGAGAGAGACATCCACAATCTTGAGCCTCTCCTTTATTAAAAACAGTGATAGATGGGGTGCCCCAAATGGTGCAACCTAGGTGAGGGATTTCTCCACTTTGGACAAACTTTTATTGGTGGCTTCAAAAACCTAATGCAACCCAATCTAATCTACAGACTCCTCATCATCCATATGAATAAGCTCATCTTTCCATAATTTTACCCAACCCTATACTCTTACACCAATGATTCCACCTGTGTGACCTTAATCTTAACCACCAATAGATGTTCCCATAGTTAGTTTATTATATATCACCTTGAAGAAAAAATGACCTCATAATGTTGTTCCTTCACCTTGGTAACTTATAATTTTTTCATATAAAAGAATATTAGAACCCTTTAAATTATATTTTCACCCACTTTATAAGGAAGTCACAATCCAATGTGTAGAGGCTTTATGAATCCCCATCAATCCACAGACTCACCAGCCAATGATAGAGATGCCCCATATAGCTTATCAGTTCAACCAAAGGGGTGTAGAGGATGAAGCTTTAAACAATCCTCCATGACCTCCACCAAATTATCTAGTTTTCCTCAAACACATCATATCCAAAATCGTCAAGATACTCAGGGTGTATAGTCTCATGCACATGAAGGAGATCCATAATATTGGTAGTGGGATCTATTTCAGGTATCCTTTTAGACAAGAAAATCTCTATATCTAAAGGAAGATCAGCTTCTCCCAACTCTTATCCTATAGAAGGGTCCTCGATAGCCTCCATTGCGAAATCGTAGAAATGCTTGGCCTTTTTGGACTTCTCAGCCACCCCCATTAAGACCACAAATTTTTCCATCACCACCTTGGATATATGCCCAAAATTATCAATTATCATCACTTTTGGATGAGTAATCAACACAGAAATCACTATCTTGAAAGTACATGGTTATTGGATCCCTAATTGAGGTTGGTGAATAAAAAGATAGGGTGGAATAGGGATAAGACTTATATTAATTATAAAGGATGGCCAACAGATTGATCTGAGAGATGCTTGATGCATTCTCACCTGGTAATAGTATCACCATAGTAGCTGATTCCTTAGTTACCTGAGTTTTATCAATAATCATATGTGCTTTACCTACTTAAAAGAAACCAAAAACTTAGTAAGAAATGTAAAAAAAGGTACATATATGAATTTGGAAAATGAAGGATCAAAAGTTACCAGGTATCCCTTAAGGAAGTTGATGTACCGCCTTAGCCCCAAAAAATTCCTTGATGACTGAGGGTTTTCCACCTATGAAAAAGGTGTTAAAGGGATGTGTTAGGACTACCCCTTTATGGTTTGAGTCCTGATCATCCTACCATGTAGATTCATCACAAATATCACCCTCTTATACACTAGTTGATACATACACAAGTCATGAAAAATTAATCAACAAGACCAAAGAATAATAACTACCTCAAACCCATAAAAAATTTAAATATTACCTAATCAGTAGTATAGTATTACTCCTAAAAGAACTCCAAAAGAGTATCAATTTCATAGGACTCATCATCAATCAAACACTCTTCCCTCACTACACCTTCATTTGATCAACCCCTAGGAGGTCACTGGGAGGGGAATGTCCAGCAATATCCTCACCTAGTTTGTCAATGATCACACTAATACTTGTAAATGGATCTCATCATCTAACTATTTCATATACTACATTGCATCCACCTTAAAATCTTGGAAGCTGGAATTGCAATATCCTAACATGGTAAGTAAAATTTCAACCCTTTGGGATTTTACCTATATTTATAGGGTAAAGTAATACCAACATATCTCTTTGTTCATCTAGGCATTGAGGAATATAAAATATTTTTTTATCTTCACCACTCATCATGGACTCTACACAAAATCCATAGCATTCACCCAATATAAGACACCAAAAGTTTCACCAGACTCCTAGATTCAAATTTCTAGGAGTTGTGGTCCCACCATTACGACACCCTCATGGTTTGAACCATGTGTAGGGATAGGAACTGATGGAGCTATATCCATTGCTCCATCAATGTATCCAATTCTTACTCCTTGATGTTCACCCCTACTAAATCACACCCCCATCTACGTGGCTTTGGACCCTCTTCTAAGTCTTCCCAAATCACCAAATTCCTTAATTTATCTGTAGGGTATAAGCTCTCCTAACTTCATGTATAATTATTCAACATCTTATAAAGAGAATAACTGAGTGGAAGCATCGCCCTACCTCCTCTACACTCCCTTACAAACATGATTCACAACTTCTGTATAACAATTTGGTGTCATTCTAAGAATACCACAATGTAGATCATTAGCATTTTCCTCTGGAGACACCATAATTGGTAGGGAAACTATTATAGAGCGTAGAGTTCCAAGATCAAATTGAAATCCACCTGAACCACTAGTACCCCCAACATGAAGGTCATAGAGGTATGATATCTTCTCTGATGTCCATGTGTCACCATCCACAATGGTCCCAATTATTAGGGTGAATAGTTGGAATATGATCTAATTTGACATCCTAACTCTCGAAATCCCACCAACCCAACCCAGTTACAGATGGTGGATCTCATTGATATTCAACATCAGCGGCCAGAAATTAGTTTCATGAGGTTAGATGGGGTTCATATACTCATATATTCCCATATGTGTAGGAACCCATCCATATAGGAGGTTGAAAGGGTAAAACACAGGGAAGGTGGTCTTCTTATTATTATTGTGACACATCACCTTGAACAAATTCTCCATCACCAACTCCACTAGATAAATGTACTACCCAATCCCCAAAACAGCTTCCATGATGAATATTATCATCCACACTCTTATATTTTTATCAAAAAATGGGATCATCCATCCATAGATAATTGTTTTGATAAACCCTTTCATTCTAACTTATGGAGTTAGGGACTTCATGATTTATCCACACAGATAGAATTGGATTTCCTTTAGGATCACACAGCTGGAGTGATCTTTCCCATGTTGGGATACTATTGGGCACTAACATGATCTCCCTAATAACCTCTCTATGGGTTTATTCATGAAATATTCAAACGACTACTTGAATGATTTTACTTTATATTGGGATCATGTCACCTCAATCCCTCCACCATGTCCATTGATGCCTTAACTATTATTGGCAGTTGATCATCATCTCACCAGAAATTATCAGAAGGAAGGAACAATCCAAACATCCCCCAGATCAGGATCCCACTAACATGGTAAGCACCCATAGGATGATGTTGGCCTCTTCATGGTATAGATTAAACTATTTGTTCCTTGATGACCACCTAATCATCAACTCAAGAACGATGTTATAGTGGTGATAGATGTGAAATTATAAGGTCCACACCACCTAGTACAACCCCTCTCTTTTAATATCTACTTTGAACTCATCACATTAATGACGTTCCATTCATCTGAGAAGGTATCACCCTGGAGTAGGCCCCAATCCATAGTCCAAACTTGAATATAGTCTATTATTATCACCATGTAGATAATCTCATATTACAGGGGGATTTTTATACATTTATTTCCACCCCATTGATTTTGTTTATGGGTTTCCATAGAGAATGATCATTTCTCAATGTGTGGTATGTGACACAATGACCTTCAACAGTATTATTCCACTGATATAAATCTAGAGTGATTTTGAACTAGTAGACAGGGGAATCCTGATCAGCACTGGGGATCAGAACATCACAACTAGGCCCAAAGTCATACTATAATTCCCCAGCAACAGTTGCCCAGAGCCGGTGCTTTATTTAATTACACTTTCAGGATTATAAGAATGTATTATCCTGGAGGAACGGAGAGTTTAGTAGTTTTGTAAAACTATATACATACATTAGTTCAACATTACAACCTGAAATGAAACACATAATAAGAATTCCCTTGGGAAAATCTATGACTCCTACATTATCATTGAAAGTCATTCATAATAGTAATATTTGCAACCTAGGGAAAATAAAACATAAGAAATGGATGAGATTAGATTCTCAGTAAGGGTAATTAATACATAAGAAGTTATCATAAACATAAATAACAGGCACGGTGATCAATTAATAACACATGAATTTAAAAAATATACTTGTGCATAATGTGACAAGAATAAAATTTGATAAAATAATTCAATAATAAATGATCATAAGAGTATGGAAAATAAACATTGATATTATACTAGGTTAATAGTCACATGGTGTACCAATTACAAATATCACAATGACGGAATTCATAACAAGGGATGTCCGAATCATACCATCAAGTCCTTAGCCCAGACATCTGAAAATGATTAAGGCCTCATCTAGAACCATATATAAAAATGGGCAAGGCCTCAGCCAAGTCCATATTTTTTTTCTGTCATGAGACCTACTGATACATAGAGGGGATATAGAGGGACCCACCCAAAACTTACTAATTCTAATACCTTCTTCATATGAATGGGGTTAAACATAAACAACACACATATTCATATTGAAATTAACATATGAAATGTAAATAACTTTCCCTAATCATTAAACATAAACACTAACAATTCAGAGTAATATGGTGATTGGTATCAATATTGAACATCCACAGTCAAAATAATAATAAACCATTAAAAAAATATGGTTGATTATATCATAAAATATTAATCCCAATTAAAAATAAGAATCCACAATATTGTTAAAATATATGAAACCACTCTTATAAAATCATCACATAATTATTGATAGAAGTATTGTTTTACTTTGAAAATAAGAGTTATTTTAGAAATTTTTTTATATAAACTAGAAGTGAACTAAGATATATTTTCCAAAATAAAATTAGTGATTTTTTAATAATATTTTTTTCATTAAAATAGACTATATAGTTCCCTTGAAAATAGGTAAAAATTCGAGAAGTTCCATTGAATCGGTCTTGTTTATCAGGAATTATTTTTGAAAGATCCTTTTAAAACCTGTAACACCCCATAAATAAAATAAGGATTATATTTGGTACACATATATAGATTATTAACACATAATTAATGATTATTACATAATAATAATTAAGAACTTCATTGAGGTATATATATAATAAGAGTAACCTGAAAGAAAATAGAGGTTCAAGTAGAAAATCCTTACCTAATGCCCGAATGTATTCTGCACTTGACCTTAATGTCCTAGATAATAAAATAAAATCCATTAATTAATTAACTCAGAACCTTATATACATATATTTTATCCATTATAGTTTTATTAAGTTCATTTATGTTCTTATTGAAAAGTTATAAGATTGAATTTCATTGTTATAGAGTATTTGTTTTCCTTGATTTCATGATTGGTCCGCTTGATTATAAGTATTGACGTTTATGTGGAATGGATATAATTCTACATAATTGAACTTTTATAATATTAATTTTAATCTTGGATGGTTATATATATTATTTGGTAACATGTTATGATTACTAATCAATAGATAATGCATTTAGTGAAAATCATTTAGATTTTTACAATGGTTTTTTGATCACAATGAACTAGTTTTGTTCTGTTATTAAATATCATATATAAATGATGGTTAAATAATAATTAAAGAATATATAATATAAATTTTAGAATCTGGTAAAACCATAAAAACTGTATCATAACCAGCCTTCAAGAATAAATTGAAGAATGGAAATTCATCGTCCATAGGGGTTGTTAATTGGCACCTCTTAAACGATGATTTCTTTTATTAAATAAAAGAGAGAGAGTAAAGAAATAGATAATGGTTATTACATTAAAATGATATAACTCCAGAATATATATTCTAATGGAGTTATAAATATCAATTGAATAGATAATTTTAGGAGAGAATAATAAAATAAATAACTAAAAAAATTAATGGAAAAAGGAAGAGGATTTTACCTCTTAAAATACACTCCTTGAGAATCTCCTAAAGGGAAGGTGTTTTGGTCTTATGGAAAGACCAATAGATCCTAGATGCGGAGAGAGAATATGAGATAGTATTTCAGTAGAAAATTGAGAAGACTCAAGGCTTATAAGAGTGAATAGAGTAGGTAGTGATGAGAGGTTTTTATAGTGGAGAAGAGGGGTGATTTTTTAATATCTTATTCATTATTTTTTTATTTTTATCAAGATAATAAATAGTGTTGATTCTTGTGACCAAAAAACGTAAAAAGTTCATGTGATCTAGAACCAAGTATTCTTACATCATCCATACATCACCCATCACTCAATAAATCATGTATGAAGCATTTATTGTAAATTATTGTATTTTACTATTAACCAAAAAATCTAGTATTTTAGAAAAATCCAAAATATTCACCATAGTATTTTTTCGACATGTATAATTAAAAAATGGAATCCATTTTATCAAAATAATTTTCCAAATATGTGAAATTTAATTCTTATATAAAATCATTATTCACATGAAAAATACAGATTTTAAATTTAAAACTGATTTCATAATACATTAAAAACTTAACTGAAGTCCATAAAGTTATCCCAAAAATAATTTTACAATAAAATATTTATTTAAGAATACATTTTATGAAAAATAATTTTATTTTAATTAAATTTATTAATTTAAAATTGTAATTAAATATTTTTTACTCATGAAAATACCAATACTTAATTATTAATTTTTAAAATATTTACACCCATTTGTATGGTGCCAAAAATTGTATTTATACTTACATGGTTTAAAATTCATAAGGGTCAAATTAATATTCATAATGGTACATTAATATTCATATGGTTCAATTTAATATTCACCAAAAACATAATCTGAACCTATCAGACTCTAAACATCTTACTAATTGTAACCATTTAAGTCTGTTTTTAGAAATTCAAAACATAGAAGTGGAAAAATTATATCTAACAACTAATTTAAAACTATATAATACAAATAAAAAAGTTTTTATTTCATAGATACTCAATGTTTCATGCTTTTTTGTATTAAATTTATTTATATGGTCTTAGGGTGTAACATTCTCCCCTTTTTACAACAATTTCTGCCTCAAAATTCCATAATGTTACCTCATAAATTGATTTTGATTGTTCTTCATCATAAGTTCCTTAGTCTTCTATGTTTCCTCTTCAATTTTATGATTTTTCCCATGTACCTTTTCCAGCCGAGTCGTATGATTTATCAACACCTATTCTTTAGTGTCTAGAATCCGGATAGGCTTTTCATAATAAAATAATTCAGGTTCCAATTCTATACATTCAGAAGTGAGTACATGTGTTGGGTCTATCATGTAATTTCTTAATAATGGGATGTGGAACACATTGTGTAACTTATAAAGGCTAGGTTTCATTTCCAAATGATAGGACATAACTCCAATTATCTCTATAATTTCAAAGGGTCCCATGTACTTGGGGCTTGGTTTCACTTTTTTCTAAATCTTATAACACCCTTCCATAGAGATACTTTCAAAAAAACATGATCTCCCACTAGAAATTAAAAATTATTCCTTATATTATCAACATATCTCTTTTTTATACTTTGGGTTTCCTTGATATGGGTTTTAATAGTCTTGACCTTTACTATTTTTTCTTCTAAAAACTCTGGGCCCACAAGCTTCCTTTCACCAACTTCATCCCAAAATGTTGGTGTATGATATCTCTTTCCATACAATACCCCATATGGTGCCATTTGAATACTTAAATGAAAACTATTATAATAAGAAAAATATTCCAAAGATAAATACTAATCCCAAATACCTTGAAAATCAAGTGATCATGACCTCAACATGAATTATAAAGTTTGGGTAGTCCATTCTAATTTCCCTCTAATTTAAGGGTTATAATAGGTACTCAAATGAAGTTTAGTATCCAAATATTTATAAATAATTTTCTATAATTTCAATATATATCATGGATCATGATAACAAATATTTGATATATGTTTCCCATTAAGTCTTACAACTTCATTAATATATAAATTCATGAAAGGAGATCTAGTGGAAATCCCCCTTATAGAGAGGAAATGTGCAGATTTGGTGAGTCGATTAACAATTACCCATATTGCATGATTCATTCTTGGAGTTTTGGGTAATTCGGTGACAAAAGCCATAGTAATGTCATCCCAATTCCATTTTGGAATAGGAATAGGTTTCATGACTCTTCTAGGATGTTGTTTTTCGGCCTTCACTTATAGAAAGACTAAACATCTTGATACATAATCAGCAATTTCCTACTTCATGTTGTCCCACTTGAAATGTTCCTTCAAATATTTATACATCTTAGTGATGCCAGGGTGTATAGAGAAATTTGAATGAGTGGAATCATCAAATAACTCCCTTTATAGCTCGGGTATAGATATAATAGAAAGCCTCAAACCAAATTTTAAAATTCCATATTCGTACAAGAAGTCTACCAACTTACCATCACTCGCAACATTAATTTTATTTTGAAGATTCTCATCATCAAGATGAGAACACTTAATCCTTTCTAATAAAATGGTTTGGTAAGAAATTGAAAAAGTAATGATGTTTCACCTTCTTTGATAATTCCCATATCCATACTCACTAGGTCCGTGTACATAGGATCCCCCTCAATTCTCATTTTTGTTTATAAATCCATGATTCTTCGGGTTCAATGCATCAATTACCTTATTTACCTTTCCAGAGTGGTATTGTATGGAACAATCATAATCCTTGAGTAGCTCAAGCCATCAACTTTGCCTCTTGTTGAGTTCTTTCTGTGAGAAGAAATATTTTAAGCTCTTGTGATCTGTATATATCTCACATCTTTCACTATAGAGATAGTTTCTCCATATCTCCATAGGAAAGATCATAGCTTCTAACTCAAGATCCTGAGTTTTATAGTTATATTCAAAAAAAATTAACTTCCTTGATGAATAGGAAATAAATCTATCATTCTGTATAGGGAAACAATAAAGTCCTCTATTTGATGCATCACTATAGATAAAAAATCCTCCATTTTCTGATTATAGAGCCAGGATCAAAGAATTCACTAATATCCTCTTCAATTATTCAAAATATTATTCCCATTAATTTTTTCTTATGAACTTAACCCCTTTACGAGTAAGCTTGGTCAATGGGTTAGCTGATTGGGAAAAGTTCTAAATGAAAATTAGATAATAACATTCTAAACCAATAAAACTATGTACCACAGTTATGTTTTTTGGTGTAGGCCTTCCTGAACTACCTTTTTCTGTACCAGATCAACTAAGATTCTATACTTGCAGAGAATATGGCCAAGTAAAAAAAAATCAATCTAGAATTCACACATGATAAACATACCATATAATTAATTTCTTCTAAGAGTTTTCATAATAATACACAAGTGATTATAATTATCTTCATAGATTTTTGAGTATACTAAGATATCATCCATAAACATGACAACAAAGTCATCAATATATTCTTTGAAAACTCTATTCATTAGATCCATGAAAAAAGAGGGTGCATTATTCAATCTAAAAGGAATTACGATAAACCCATTTCTGAATAATAGGTACATCCTAAATTTTAAGATTTCTTTCCCAACTCATAGATATTGTTTTCTCTCCCCCCCTCCCCAAAGAATTCAATTCAGTAGATCTATTGGGAGTGGATCAAGATAAGAATCAGATGATTGGGTTTATTCTCTAAAGATAAAGGATTCTATATCATTCTCAAAGATTGTATCTTACTTCTTCTTGCAAAAGATTTTCGCATCATTATTTGAAATCCAATCCTAAACAAAGATTATATCAAAGTCAATAATGGGTATGATAATAAAATCAGTATATAAAGAACATATATATTCCATAATGGGATCTTCCTGGCACATCTTTTTTGCAATGATACATCCCTTAGGAGTTTTGATTAAGAACTCCTTTATTAAATCAAATTGGAAATATATAAGTTTTTTAGAAATCTGGGAAGATATAAAAGAATTTGATGATCAAGAATCAAATAAATCATTGGCTAAGTTTGAGGAAATGATTAAAGTACCTTCCACCACATCATTAAGAACTTCAACCTCAGCAGTTGTGATCACATAATCATGGCCTTGCTCCCTTAGACTATTCTGAGGCACATTTCTTTAATGCTTTGGAAAATCATTAGCATAGTGTCCCATATTCCTATAATTATAGAACTGGACATTAATAACTTATTTATCTTCCTTGAAATCACCATCTTGATGGGTTTTCTATCCACACTTGTAGCACACTCCTTTTACCTTTAATCAGTCACTAGGGTGTTTCTTTTTACAAGTATCACATGTTGGAAAACTCTCCTTTTTATTCTTCCCTTGATCCATTATTTCCTCTTCCACCCTCTTCTTCTCTTTCTTTCTATCAACTTCATAAGACATATATAACAATTTCTCTATCTTGATAGAAAATGAGACAATATATTTATATGACGAGAAACTTTAGGATACTAGTTCCTTTTATAGGAATGGTTTTAAGCCATCAACTAATCAATCAATCTTTCTCCTTGTATTACGTATGTATTCGGAGACATGCCTAGATAACCTTGTGAAGTTAGCTTTATACTTTGAAACATTCACATCCTCTTTTTTCCTGAGATTCAAAAACTTCAGTTCCATATCTTCTCACTGTTCACGAGGAATGTATTTTTCTAAGAAGATTTACTTAAATTCCCTCCATTCTATATTTTCAATCTCTTCCTCCTCATTTGTGTTTTGAATTAATGACCACCATCGATCAACATACCTTGATAGATGATAAACTGGCCTGAAAACATTCTTCGTTTCTTTACTTCCCAAAGTGATAAATATCTTCTCTAAGGAACTTATCCAATGCACTGCTATGAATGATTTTTTAGTCCCATTAAATGATAGAGGTTGTTGCTGCATAAAGCAGTCTAACATTTCCCCTCTATGTTATCAATCAGGACACTCCATACAAGTGAGGTTATTGTTCACAACCTGATTCAGTTTTCCCATTATAGTTATAAGTTGCTCCTCACAAGTCGTAGTATCATTATTCTACATATGAGGGCAATCCCTACATGGGATATGCATGTTCATGCATTTTTCATTCCTTCTACTAGGCTCCATTTATAAATAATGGCATACACTATATTAGGTCATGAATTATAATTTATAATCTCAACTAGAAAAATACATAACATATATTGAAATCACATGCATAGATAATCTCAGAATGATAAATATGGTTTTTTTGAAGAAAAACTAACTTTTAAATCCTTCATTATGGCTTTTAAAGAAAATGTGAATTATCCTAAGAATATCCTCTAAGAGTGTCAAACATGGTGCGTAGTAAGGACCATTGTCATGTACCAGGTTACTGTGAGTCAAGCCCAGAACTCCATTTTGGATTTGTTACTCCTAGGTACATCTATCCTAGATCCACGTCCACTTGTAGTATCCATCCAGAGATGTATTTTCTAGGAATATCTATACAATCTCTTAGTTACAAAAATTACAGGATGTTATTTTATTATTATCCTAAAATTCTATCGTAGGGTTTTGTTTCTTAATATACATTTTCCAAATATATTTTCCAAGTTTTCCATTAAACATCCTCTAATACCAATTGTAACACCCCGACCCATGTTTCCCAAAGCTAGTGCATTATTTTATTACATTTGCATGATTACAAGAAAGTCATATACCAAAGGAATGTATATTTTAGTAGTTTTTTAGAACTATATACATACATATGTTCAACATTAAAACATGAATGAAATACATAATAGTAATTACATTGGGAACCTCTATGACTCTAAGATTATCCCTGCAAGTCAATCATAATATTCATATTCGCAACCTGAGGAAAATAAAAAATAAGAATGAGGTGAGATCAGATGCTCAGTAAGGGTAATTAATACATCAAAAGTTAGCATAAACATAAACAAAAGGCATGGTGAATAGTTAAAAACATATACCTTTAAAAATATACTTGATAATAATGTGGAAAGAATAAAAGTTGATAAAAATAATTCCATAATAAATGATCATAAGAGTATAAAACATAACCACTGATATTCTACTAGTCGAATAGTCACATGGTTTATCAATTAATAATATCACAATGAGGGAATGAATAATGTAGGTCATCTTAATTATAACATTAAGGCCTTATTTAAGACATATGAAAATGATTGAGGCCTCATCAAGAACCATATCTAAAAATTGGCAAGGCCTCAACCAAGATCATATCTGTTTTTTCTCATGATACCTATTGATGCATCGAGGGGAAATAGAGGGACCAAAACATCACTTAATAATTACAATAAATTCCTCATATGAATGGTGTTAAACATAAAACAAATATACATTCATATTGAAACTAACATAATAAATGTAATTAACATTCCCTGATCATTAAACATAATCACTAACCATTCAGAGTAATATTGTGATTTGTATCAAGATAGCACATCCATAGTGAAACTATTCATAAACCATTCAATAAAATATGACAGATGATATCATAAAATATTTATCAAATTTAAACATAAGAATCAATAATAGCGTTGAAATATATTAAAACACTCTTATAAAATAATCGCATAATTCTTGAGGGAAATACTCTTTTACTTTGAAAAGAAGATTTATTTTGGAAAAATCTTTGTATATAAATAGAATTGAACCTATATTTTTTTCCATAATAAAATGAGTGATTTTATAAAAATAGTGGTGGATTAAAAAATATTTTAGAGTTCCCTTGAAAATAGGTAAGAATTTGAGAAGTTCCCTTGAGTCGGGCTTGTTTATTGGGAAGATTTTTTAAAATATCATTTTAAAACATGTAACTCAGCATAAAATAAAGAAGAATTATATTTGGTACACATATATAGAACACTGACACATAATTAATGAGTATTAAATAATAATAATTGAGAATTTCACTGAGGTAAGTAACGAATAAGAGTAATCCAAAAGAAAATGGAGGTTTGGGTAGAAAATCCTTACCTTATGTCTGAATGTATTCTGCACTTGAACTTAATGTACTATTTAATCATATTAAATTAATTAATTAATTAATTCATAACCTTATCTACAAATATTTTTTTCATTGTAGTTTTATTCAGTTAACTTAGGTTCTTATTGATAAATTATAAGATTGAATTCCATCATTATAGAGTACTTGTTTTCCTTGATTTCATGATCAGTCTGCTTGATTATAAGTAATGGAGTTCATGTGGTATGGGTATAATTCTCCAGAATTTAATTGATATATTATTAATGAAAATATAGGATTTTAAATGGGTATATATGTATTTTGGTTACATGGTATGGGGATGAATCAATAGATAATACATTTAGTGACAATCATTTAGATTTTTACGACGGGTTTTCAATCACAACGAACTAGTTTTGTTCTATTATTCAATATCATCTATAAATGATGGTTATAAAAGCAATAAATAATATATAATACATATTTTATAATATGGTTCAACCATAAAAATGGTTTCATTACCAGCCTTGAAGAATAAATTAAGAAAGAAACTTCGTCGTCCATGAAGGTTGTATATTGGCACCTCCCAGACAATGATTTCATTTATAAAATAAAAGAGATAGAGTGAGTAAATAGATTTTTAACACCCCAAGATTCCACTTTATGTTTCTTTTTGAATAATACAATAGCTTGTGTTGTACACAACATTGAGTTCTAGCACACCACGACCAATCAAACTAGCCATTTTAAAAGCTGTTATGAATAATAATACCCACTTTTTGAAATTTTATAAATTTTATTTTTCAAAATGGACTTCATTTTTGGATTAGGAATATCAAAATTATCTTAGGGTGTATTTTTGGTATTTCTCTGAAAAGTTTCAATTTTTGACAAATAGTGAAAAACATTATGGTATTATTTAAAACAGACTTTTTATTTAAATAATTATTTTTAAATTTAATTTTTTTAAAGTCAAAATAGATATGCAATACCTATATTAATCCAATGAAATTAATTCAAGTCATTTTATAATAATATTAGATATATAAAATTTTATTGAACTTTTTAATGTCTATTACCCACCTTCTAGGCACATTTACAAATTTGCATAAAACGTAATTTTACCACTTCTGTGAATTGAATTTCAAAAATATGAGACACATGGTTGACATCATTAAGTAAAATGTGGTTCAATATGATGAAAATATATTTTTTGTGAATAGTAACTTTTGAATTTTATTTACCATTGTTAAAAGTAAATAGGGTAATTAAAGGTAAAAATGATATTATAATTACCCTAACACATGTCCTAATTCTTTTGGATAAGTTTATTTCGAACAAAATAAACCTTAGGAATAAAATATGATCCCTTTGATCCACTTGTATTATATTAGGACATTTATTATTATTTTATTTAAAGAAGAGTTAAAAGCATTAAATTCAAATTTTAATAACTAAAACATTTTTAATATGGGGTTATACATAATATAATTTCGATTATAAATATTCATTAGAAATATAAAAATATTTCCTATATAATGGTATTTTATTTATAAATTTTTATACATTAAATAATTAAATTTATTTATGAAACAATGATGATGTTGTAATTACCCTATTAATGAAATATTAAAATAATTGATATTTTAAATGTTTAAATAAATATAAATTGAGACTTTTGATGCATTCCAAGAATTTTATAGATTAAAATGACATGTTAGGGTTGATTAAATATATTTTTCTTGAAGTGCTAAAGTTTTTATGACTTTTCCAAAAACTAAATACTAAATAGTTTCAAAATTGACATAAATGATTTTTTAAAACAAATACTATTTTATTAAACTATATAATAATCTTAAAAATATAAGCATAGGAAAAAAGACTTATATAATTATATATATGTCATTAATGAACCACTGTATAATAACTTGGAATTTTATAGTAAGTTTATAAACCATGTATTATAGTAATACAAGAAGACATTGTAAAAGTTAAACTATTTAACTAAGAGTTAAAACTAAAAGATAAGGTTAATATGGTGACCTAAAAATGTCTAAAACCTATTGGTTGAGAGTTTTTTTACCCATAAACACCTTATCCTCTGAATAAATCTATTTTTATCCATTAGAAACCAAAAATGATTTTATAATAAAATAATATTTTCAACTTTTCGTAAAGTGATCATCTCCTCTCTTATAAAAGGCTACTTCCCCTTCTCTTAATTTTACACCTCCAAATCCATTTATCTCGGAAAAAACCTATTCAAATATCCTCCCAACTACCCTCACATAAACCTAGAGGCCTTACTTTGATCATAAATCCAACCTAAGGAGACCTTTTATCCAAATTAAAAGGAAACACCTGAAGAAGATGTAATTATTTCATCACCTCTTTCAAATTCTTTTATTCTTCCAGTTCCTCTATCTTTGTTGTTTCCATACTAAAATAATAACTCTATTACCTTATACATAATATGCTGTTATTTTAAATATGGTACAACCATATTCATTAGTCTATTCATCCTATGAATGAAAAGTCACCATACGTGTGTATGTAAGACTCACTGTCTCCATATCGTGGTGTAGTTTGTTATTCAACACTTCATTATTTGGATGAGTATAGTAATGAGTATAATTGATGTAAATAATAAATAAAACATGTTAATGACTCTGTATTTATAATATACCATCCAATTACATTTGATTTCACCACTAATATAATGATATTTTTGCTCGTGTGTACGTATGACTTACCCTCTCCACAATGCAATGTTTTTCATTCCCCATCGTAACCATTCAAGAATAATTTTCATTTAATGATTAAAAAAATTTAAAGAACATAATATCATTTTGGATATGAATTAAATATATCTTATCAATAACAAATGTGACTTATGTAACAAAACAATAAAAGTAAAACGAATCAGTAACACCCTAAACAATAATACTAAAGCAATATTATTTACAAAGGCATATTAAAGGATCACATATGATATGATATTTATGTATGTGGTTATTTTATCATTTAATAAAAATTATTTCACCATTATACAGGAGGTTAACGTACCCTCAACTAAGGAAAATTACAATGAAATGGTTAATTTTACAATCTCTTCATTATCCAAGGTTGTTTATGTGTAACTATCTACTGAGACTTCTTTATCATCAACATCTGTGTTTCTTAAAAATGTAATTCAAAACTTTTTTACTATTTCATAGAATATGGGTTAAAGTTATTTATAACCTTGTTTTAATTTTTATAAAATGTTTTGAAAGGAATATTTCCGTCATTTTCTGAACAAGGTACTTTATGACCTTTTCAACAAAATTAAGGAAAGATTGTTTTTTTAACTTATATGGTGGATGTGGATATTTTCTGTCATTGTAACACCATCGAAGCTTCCCTTACAATATTGTAAGGATATTTTCAAAATAAATATTTTATTTTATAATTACATGACTTCTAAATGAATACAAAGTAGAAAGAGATATTTCACTCAAATAGTTTTTTGGATTTATTTCATCTATGTCAACATCCTTCATTGGATTTTACTTTTGTTTGAAGTTTATTTATTATTATAAAATTGTCCATATTGCATTGAAGGTTTTGTGATATGTTTGACTTTTTATTTTTTATTTTTTATTTTTATACCATTCATGGTTTACGGTTAAATTATTGACATTTCGTATGCTAGTTTTAATATGAATGTTTATATTATGCTTAAACCTTTTCATATGAGGAATGAATTTGATATATTAAGTGACGGGAGGGGCCCACTATAGCCCATCGATGCATCAGTAGGTCTCATGAGACAAACTAGTGTCTTGGCACAAGGCCTTGACAAAATATTTTTTGTAGTCTTGGCATGAGGCCTTGACTATGTGGTTATGATTCCGACATTATGCATTCCATAATTATGAAATTATCTATAGATATTACATGTGATTATTCTACTAGTAGAATATCCATGTGAATAATTAAATGGAATTATTTAATTTATCTTTGACATATTATGCTGATGTTTGACTTCGAAAGGCTTTTGATTTAGTCGAATACATTGCCTTAAATTTTTATGTTTATTTATGATAGTTTTTGCTATATTGTTATCTTTACTGAGCATCTGAGCTCACCCCTTTCTTATATTTTATTTTTCCCAGGATGTGAAGAAGTATATTATTATTGACCTGAACAAATCAGATAAGGGATATGAGTGTGTTCAAAGGGGACACAATGTTGTTGTTTTTCCATTTCATAATGTAATGTAAAACTTATATATGTATACAGTACCTCCAAGGCTACTAAACAAGTCGGTCTGTCAGGACTTGATCTTTTGTGATCATGCTAATGTTATGTAATAATTTACCGACTCGGGGTAAATGGGGTCGGGGCGTTACAGTCGGTGTAACATCCTAGGTAAAAAAAGAATATAAAATTTTCTATATTTATTAATTTTTTTGAATCAAATATTAATTTTACTTTAAAGGGTATGCTATGTTTGATGGCGTACCTGATATGCAGCAACAAGTTTCTTGGAAAACTTATGTTGCACACAACATTTAGTTATATAGAAAAATATTAGTATAATATTATTATTTTAAATGGTAGTTAACGCATAGCCGTTGTATTGGCCGGAATGTACAAACCTAACCATATTATGATTAAATATGTTTCTTAAATGTTTTTAAATTTACCTAATAAATTTTAGAGGGCTAAAATGAGAACGAATCCAATATTAAGCATGAAATACTCTAATATTCTTTAAAAGGTTTTTTTACCACCTTTTGATGGTGAACCCTTTTTAAAATTAGTTTTTTTGTTTTATATGTACTATTTTAAAATGTAAAATTATTATTTAGAATCGGGACATCAAATTTTACTTTGGATGAAATTTTGGTATTTTTTTGATAATGTTCATTTTTTAATGAATAGTGAAAAATGCTGTATTTTAATTCCAAACTGTCTTTTAATCTAATTTATTTATATGGTTATATTTTCTTTTTAATTGGTTTTAAAGTGTAATTATATTATATTTTTACCATTTAATCCAATGTTGGTCATTGTAAGTAATTTTACTTTGAAATTGGACATAAAGAAGTGTCTATCTTTTGATAGTTATTATTTCTTAAAAACAAGTTTTTTTGTTTTGACAATAGAAATTAATTTCAAATTAATTAATGAAACTTATATTATTTGAATTTGGTAAAATATACATAATTTTTTAATTTGGAATATCAAATATAGCTTAGTCTGAATTTTTGGTATTTTTCTGAAAACCTTCAATTTTTTATGAATATTGAAAACACTAGTTAGTAGTTAGAAAACCAACTTTTTCATTTAAATGAAATTTTACCACTTCTGTGAATTGAATTTTGAAAATCCTACATACATGGTTGTTATTATTATATAAAATTTGGTTCAATAAGATGAAAATAATTTTTGGCGAATAGTAACTTTTGACTTTTATTTACCGCAGTTAAAGGTAAATAGGGTAATTCAAGGTAAAAGGAATATTATAATAATATACAATTACCTTACCACTTTTTATAACCTTATTGGTTGAGTAATTTATGACCATGGGCATCCTTTGGTCTATTTTGGGACCCCATGGAGCCACTAAAGAGTGATAATGACACTTTATATTAATTAATTTAAAGTAATGACAAAAATGACTTAAACATATATCTTTTAGTAAATAAATTTTTACATGGGGTTATATTAGTTATCTCTTAGACTATAAATATTATTTTGTAATATAGAATGTTTTAATACATCATTGTACTTTTTTTTATAATCTTTAGACATCAAATTAATTAAATTATTTTGGACACAATAATGATGCAGTGTTTACCTCATTAATGAATTATTTAAATAAATAAGATTATAAAAATTAAAACAAGATCCAAATCATGTCCAATTCTTATTGGATGATTTTATTTTGAATAGGAGTCATCTTATCTTCGAATTTAATGATTTTTGGACTTTTAGAAATAGAAAATCCTTACATAATAAAATAATATTTTCAAACATTTTTAAAGAGTCCCTCCTCCCCTTTATAAAAATCCCTCACATCTAACCCATTACTCACACATCTCAAGCCCCTTGGATCATTCAACCTCTACCCAAATAAGCTCTCAAGATTCATCTATTCTACCTAGTATCCTTACCTTAGGTATAAGGTAATTCAAGTATTCCTTTTGGTTCAAACGAAAAGAAGTTACCCAATTTAAAGGTAACATCTTCTCTTAAGTTCTTGTGTTTTATTTTCCTTCTCCAACCCACTAAAATATTTTTATTTATTTATTTTATAAAAAAAATAGTATCCTTAATATACTAGGTAGTTTTTATAAGAAATATTCGAACTGAACTTACACACACCTCCATCTAATGGGTGCAGAACATATTATTTCTGTGGACGACAAACTAACGCCTCACGAAACGGTGATTGTTCAAATATCTCCAACCGCCTCTCATGGTGGCCACTATGATAGAACTGTATTTATATATGATATATATTATGTTTATTTTTTCTTTATGATTTTTTATTTTTCAATTATAGCATACCTTTACGGTTTCCATAATGGGTAAATACAAAATTTAATTTGAGGAAGGGTGGACTACCGCCCCCTCAAAGTGATATGACTCGTTAATGACATATGAGGGAAATATAAAGGATGGAATTATTGATATTATATATGATATTATAATGGAATTATAATATACCTATGTATCATTATGTTTCAATTCCATTAAAATACGAATTAGAAATGAAAGTAGTGTTCATGCATACGCATGGCTTACCGTCTCCATGAACGGTGCATTTACTTTCTTATCTCCAAATGGTATGTACTATTATAAATAAATATATATACTGGATATATAATATATATATCATATCTAAATCATGAATATCATTCTGGAGAAAATGGACTTTTGACCACATGGACAACTTGTAAATTATAAGAAGTTCATTTTTGACTCAAGTACCAAATATCGATAAAACCACCGTTATTAAATTAAATGATTAAATTATGTTTATAAAATGGTAATAAGTTATATAAAAGTAATAATATACTTGAAAAATGTTCTTAAGAAAGTATAAATTATCTTAAGTTTATTATTCAGTAAATTAAATAAAGAATGGGTCAGGTCAGATATGAGGTAAGGGGTTTCTTATCTCACTTTTAATTCTGTGAGATTTCCATTGTTCACCACTTATTTATTGCATGTGGTGTATTTTGTACTACCATTTGATATATATTATCAGGATTCTATTTATATTCATGGTATTTTTTGGTTCATTTGGTAGTTATTAACTTTTTGTGATATGACTCTATTGATTACAATGTGGTAAGGGGTTTCATATCTCACTTTTAATTCCGTGAGATTTCCATTATTCACCACATATTTATTGCATGTGGTATATTATGTACTACAATTTTATATATATTATCATGATTATATTTATATTCATGGTATTCTGTGATTAATTTGGTGGTTATTAACTTTTGGTCATACGAATCGATTGATTACAACGTGGTAAGGGGTTTTCATCTCACTTTTTGTTCCCATGAGATTCATGCTATATTTGCCTCTATTTCCTTTTTATGGTGTAAGTAATTCCCATGATTTTATTATTTGTGTAATATAACTTAATTTATGGGTATTTATATCTTCATTTTATGATCCTTCTTTCATGTGGTGTATGTTTTTTAAGTTACTAAATCAGTAAGGGAAATTTTTAAACCAATTTTCATTCCTTGGGTTAATATTCTAATTATTAATTATGTCATTCTATGATTATGTGTGGAATCATTGTTTATTTATTTATGTTATAATTTCCACTCCCCCTTGTTTTGATATACTTTTGATACACATAATCACTCCGTTGATAAATTCTCATGTCATTGATATGAACTTGATATGGGTAATCTTAACTCAATTTCCATTCATTGAGTTAAACATCCAAGTCATTGGTTTTGTTTTAAAAAGAACACATGTTAATGTCCTATGATTGATTTACACTGAATGTCCAATAATATTGAGTTTATATATATTTTTCACACATTATTATGTAATTGATTTATAACTAATCTAAGGTTACAACTTTTATAAGGGATTTCGTCTCAATTTACATTTCATTGAGACTTCATTGTTGTTATTCCCCAATTCACTTTTATATGGTGTTAATAATGTACTTTGGAATATTATATCATGAATCCATTTATTTTCATGATATTATAAATTTTTTATTAATGTTATTCCTCAATTATTTATATTAAAGTGTCTCTATTTTGGTTAGGAACTCTTTAACTAAAATATCATTTTAAATGTTTTAAAGATTTATTCTTATAAAAATTTATCATTAATGTCCATGTTTTAAAAATGGTTTTAAAGATTTATTTATATGGAAATTAATGTTTTAAAATGTTAATTCACTTAAAATATTCAAATTAGTATGGGACACTTTTATTCAAAAATATCTTTATTAAATGTTTTTAGTGGTTTTTGAAATGGATTGATTATTTCAATATCTTGAAATAATTTATTTTGATTTCAAATGAAATGTTAGTAGTGAAATATTTATATTTACAATTTTTATGAGTTATTATTTTATAATGGTACTTGGACATTTGATGGGTGGTTACATGATAAACCAAATGACAGGTGGTTCCGTGATAAACCAGGATGGGTGTTTATGTTATAACCTCCAATGCATTGGGTATGAAAGTCTGCTTTATGGCTATTTCATTTAGTGATATGTGTGGAAGTTGACCGTATGGTTATTTCATTTAAGTATGTTTATATCCCAAGTTACCTTTATCTATTATGTGTTCTTTATATGGGTTTTATGGTAATCTTTTATTCAAAAAAAGGTAATCCATGATCTTTTATTCAGTGAAGAGTATTTACTACTTCATGAAGGTTCAAAGTATTAATTATTATAAAGTATTCATGGTTTACTTTTTGTTGTTAAAAACTAATAGTTTTCCTTCTTTGTGTATCCCTTACTGAGATTTTTGTGCTCATACCATGTTTTTCTTCAATTTTTTTTCATAGGACATAAAGATGAATAGGGTTATGGATGGGATCAAGAAAAATTCATGATGTCTAAAATATGGAACTAGACATGATTTTTTTCAAGAGTTTTTATTTTATGAAGAAATGGATACTGATTAGAAATGTCTACATGTAATATCCAAATTGTTATGTATATGTTATGACCTAATTCTCTAAATCTCTAAACCTAGAAAGATCCTCGATGTGAATTATTCATTTAATTAAATATTATGTAATGTTTTAAGGTCGGGTCCATATAGTTGGTATCAAATGCCGGTTTTGATAACTTTAGAGGTTAGGGTGTTATTTAAGCATAAGTGACATAACCATAATGGTTAGAATATTATAAAGATTCATAGTTATTTTAGATAAATTTAATGAGTTTAAGATAACATAAATACATCTATTTTAGTATTTACCCTCCTCATAAGATATTATTTGATCATTTACTGACATACTCCCACTGACCTTTTTGGTTTTAGTAAATGGGTGGATCTAGCATGCCACAAAATAAAAATGGATGTGATGAAAACTGTGATGGTTTTCTGAATAATAAACTGAATGAAGTGGGAGATGCATTGAGAAAACTTATAGTTATTCTCAACCAACTATCTAGAGTAATGATTGACCACCTGAAACTTATTGGTTTTTATAAGGCATCATATATGCGAGGAACAAATCCCTACGAAAGTTCATTTAATAATCATAAAGGTAAGTATATTAAAAAACTTATGCATCAAGGATGTGGAAATAAACACCTAGGAAAATGATTCAAATTTAAAGGAAGATGTTCCAAATGTGGTAATGATGGTCATAAAGAAAAAACCTTCCATAGAAAAAGGAACCGTCTAGTTAAATCTTGGAAAGGAAAAGAAGATCTCTCTGAAGGATCAATTGAATTTTTCAAATGTGGTGTTCATGGTCATTACAAAAATAGATTTCTTATAAAGAAGGTTTGGGAATGGGATGAGGAGGATCGTACGAATATATTTTTAACCAATACTTACTGCCATTCCAATTGAAGATGAGCAATTTTACAACTACCAATGAAAGGTATGGATTATTTCTTATCTCATGTTTTAACAATACATAAATTTTAGTACATTATGCATGATTTTGTTTTTAGGAAAGAAGTATAAAATAATAAGATTGAAAAACATGGATAAAGGGTCGGGAAGAATGTTCGATGATTAAGATGTCTACATTTTAGAAATTGAAGAGTTATGTTGGATCTTTGGATGATGATATATTTAAATGTATTAATGATATGAAGACTATGGAAGACTATTTCTAGTATGTCACTAGTACAAAAACCTTTTTTTACGTCGTTTTTTTTGCTTTTTAACGTCGGTTTTTAGGCGATGTTATTGAGAGCGATGTTCAAAATATGATTTTTATATCATTTATTTAATAACTGATGTAAAAAATGGGGTAATATAGTTTTTAACGCCAGTTTTTAAAAACCCGACGTGAAATACATTCTGGAAATGGCGATAAGAAGCCATTTTTTATGTCGGTTTTTGAAAAATAGACGTTATAAGTCATTTTTTACGTCGGTTATTTAATAAACGATGTAAAAAATGTTTACTATCTTGTAGAAAATTTTCTAATATTTCATTTGACAGGTCATAGATCTCAAACGGATTTACGGATCAAAAGTTATGACCATCCGAAGTTTGATATTTTTTCGAGGAAAGATTGAATGAGCCAATCGTAACTTCATATTATAAGGAATTTTTGAATCTGTAGGGGGATTTGTAGTTTTATCATGATATAAAGAATCATCCATCATTATAATAAATTAACAATCATTAAACGGTATATTAATTAAGAAAACTACTCATAGAAAATATAAATCATGGGAAAATAATTACAAATACCTTGACAAGGTCGCAGAAATAAGAAATCGTTGATTCATGATGAAGATAAAACAAGTTGATTTGGTGGAACGATGATGGTTGAATGAAATGATCAAAAATGGTATATTAATTAAGAAAATAAATCATAAAAACCATAAACCATGGATGTATGATTAAATATACCTTGACGAGATCGCGGAAAGAAGAAATAATTGATTCACGTTCGAGAGAAAAAGAGTCGATTTGGGGGAATGATAATGGTTGAAATAAATGATTTTAAAATTAGGATGGGTATATAATGGAAACATATAATTGAGATTCTATGATAAAACACAGCATTAAAAAATTTAGGCAGCAATTCAAATTTTCGATGCCGCGATGTAAAAAAATTGAAATTTCGCGTTCGCGGGATATTAAAATTTTCATTCACGTCAGTTTTATGATAACCGACCTGAAAAGATATTAAAATTTTCACTTTTTTCATGTTGGTTATTATAAAAACGATGTGAAAATTCAATCTTCATCACTCTCTCACATCGGTTATTAAATAACCGACGTGAAAAATTGATTTTCATGACTTTTTCTCGTCGTCTATTTAATAACAGACGTTAAAAGATATTTTTCACGTATGTTATTTAATAAATGACGTTAAAAAAGTTTATAAAAGTGTATTTCATTTTCCAAGATTTAATTTGGCAGGTCACAGAACTCAAACAGAGTTACAGATTAAAAGTTATGGCCTTCAGAAGTTGGACATCCTTAAGACATCGTTTAGAGATGATCAACTTCTGAAAGCTATAACTTTTAATCCGTAATTCCGTTAGAGCTCTGTGGCCTATCAAATTAAATCTTGAGAAATGAACTACATTTTTGTAAACATTTTTCACATCAGTTATTAAATAACCGATGTGAAAAAGTCATGAAAATCAATTTTTCACGTCGGTTATTTAATAACCGACGTGAATAATAAGTGAAAAATTTAATATATTTTCCTGGAAAAGGATTTTTCACATCGGTTTTATGATAACCGACGTGAAATATCAACGTAAATTACTTTTACACGTCGATTATTAAATAACCGATGTGAAAAATCCTTTTCCAGGAAAATATATTAAAATTTTCACTTATTTTTCACGTCGGTTATTAAATAACTTACGTGAAAAATTTATTTTTCATGACTTTTTCATGTTGGTTATTTAATAACCGACATGAAAAATGTTTACAAAAACGTATTTAATTTCTCAATATATAATTTGACAGGTCACGGAGCTCAAACGGAGTTACGAATTAAAAGTTATGGCCTTCAAAAGTAGGACATCCTTAAGACATCGTTTAGAGATGATCAACTTCTAAAAGCCATAACTTTTAATACGTAACTCCGTTTGAGCTTCGTGACCTGTCAAATTAAATCTTTAGAAATGAACTACATTTTTGTAAACATTGTTTTACGTCTGTTATTAAATAAAAAACGTGAAAAAAGTCATAAAAATAATTTTTTCACATCGGTTATTTAATAACTGACGTGAAAATTAAATGAAAATTTTAATATATTTTCCTGGAAAAGGATTTTTCACGTCGGTTATTTAATAACTGACGTGGAAAAGTGATGTACATTGATTTTTCTCATCGGTTATATAATAACCGACATGAAAAATCAGATAATATGGATTTTTAACGTCGGTTCTTATATAACCGACGTGAAAAATCAGCAAAAATGTATTTTTATGTCATTTATATAATAACCGACATGAAAAATTGATTTTTAGATATTTTCATGTCGGTTCTAAAAAACCAATGTGAAAAATGGTGACATAAAAAAATGTTTTTGTACTAGTGTGTGTAAACTTGAATTTTGATATATAAAAATGTTATTCAAGGAATAAATATCTTTTCCTTTGTGGATATAGTTATAAAGAACCATTTTGGTTTATATAATCCTTGAATTTGAGGCAATTACAGGTTATTAATTTTTGGGATGAAAATGTAAGGTATGAGATAACATTTGTGGTTAAAATATGTTATGGTTATTTTTGAGGAATTTATATCATTTTTGAAAATGTTATAAAATTATATGG
This sequence comes from Viscum album, assembly GCA_963277665.1. Taxonomy (NCBI): domain Eukaryota; kingdom Viridiplantae; phylum Streptophyta; class Magnoliopsida; order Santalales; family Viscaceae; genus Viscum; species Viscum album. Next base: position 477,782,278 of record OY728133.1, on the reverse strand, counting down.
TTTTTGGAAAAGGACAACACACAGACCATGTGATAAACCATCGCATCAGATAAAGATTCATGAATCGAACCCACAACCAAAGTGTGATTGGGATTTATCTTCTACCACTGGACTATGTGAAGTCCCTAGTTTGTATGATCTATTCTTTTTAGTTAAATAATTTTATGGATCAAGAATAAGTTGATTTTGGAAACTTATGTTTTATTAAATGGATATTATTTGTATAGAAAAATGGTTTGGTGATTAAGTGATAAAGGTTATTTTGGAGACTCTATGTTTTATTGTGGACATATGGCTATTCTGGTTATTTGTGGAAATGAATAACCTAACTTTTAGAAATTTTTATTAGGATAATTACCTTTCAGTATGAGACATTAAGAGTAATCGATTTTATTTGGAGATAAATGTTAAGATTTTTTTGGAAGACTATGTGATCAAATCCTTTTGAATTTTGGGTTTCAATCTTAGTTTGGATTATTTTGAAGAATTGTAAGGACAAATGTTTATTGATTTGTTTTTGTTGAACTTTGGGTTTTTTTGTCTAATTTTGGATATTAGGAGTAGTATTAATTTTTATAAAGTATTATCCTTTTGGAAAATTATCTAATCTTGTACTAACAAATTTGGTTTTGGTTAATGTCTAAAGATAGGGGAAATATTCAGTTCTTCTTTTGTGGATTATTTGATTCTCTAGAAGTTGATTCTAGCACTTCAGGTGTGACCATGTCGTCATGAATACCCATCGTTTGGAGGAAAAAATGTGTTTGTTTTAGGAATTTAGTGATGAAAAAAAGTCTACATAACAAGTAATTAGGTTTCCTTATGTTTTTAGTTAATATCGTAAATTAATTCCTCCAATTTATGAAAAGTAACTTAAAACAAAAACGTTTTTTTTTAACTTTTCCTACTGTGGAATCAACGTCTATTTAACCTATCATAATTTTGTGATTTTCTGGTGGTTAACTTTCTCCTAATCATGTTTTCTATCACTCTCCATCAGAACTTGACACTTAGTTTCTCCCCTATATCCATGTTTTCATGGAATCATAGTATGTGTTATCTCGAGTGACCTTTGTAATTATCTTTATTTCTTTTAAATTTATAGTATTTTTTACTCTTTTTCCGATGTGGTGCTTTCATTGAAGTTTCAAATCCAAATTTTAAAATTGCGAGGGTGCAATTCCCAAAAGGGGGAAAGGATGTAACATCCCAGGTAAATAATGAATATAAAATTTTCATATTTATTAAAATTTCTGAATTAAATATTAATTTTACTTTAAAGGGGATGCTATGTTTGATGGCGTACCTGATACGCAACAAAGGGTTACTTAGAAAACTTATGTTGCACACAACGTTGAGTTATACTAAAAAATATTAATATAAAATTATTATTTTAAATGGTAGTTAATGCATAACCATTGTATTGGAAGGAATGAACAAAACTAACTATATTATGATTAGATATGTTTCTTAAATGTTTTTACATATACCCAATAAATTTTTGTGGTATAAAATGAGAATGAATCCAATATTAAGCATGAAATACTCTAATATTCTTTAAAAGGTCGTTTTACCACCTTTTGATGGCAAACCCTTTTTAAATATAGTTTTCTTCATTTATATATGTTCTATTTGAAAAAATAAATTTTTTTTTGAATCGGGATATCAAAATTTACTTTGGATGAAATTTTGGTATTTTTCTAATAATGTTCATTTTTTATTGAATAGTGGAAAATACTGTGTTTTAATTCAACATTGCCTTTTAATATAATTTATTTATATGGTTAGATTATATTTTTAATTGGGTTTAAATTATAATTAGATTATAGTTTTACCATTTAATCCAATTTTGGTCATTGTAAGTAATTTCACTTTGAAATTGAACATAAAAAAGTGTCAATCTTTGGATATTTATTATTTCTTAAAAATACACTTTTTGTTTTGACAATGGGAAATTATTTTAGATTAATTAATAAATCTTCTAGGATTTGAATTTTGTAAAACAGACATCATTTTTTAATTTTTAATATCAAATATATCTTAGGCTAAAATTTTGGTATTTTTCTAAAAACCTTCAATTTTTGATGAATAGTGATAACACTGAGTAGTAGATTAAAAACCGACTTTTTCATTTAAATGAAATTTTACCACTTCTGTGAATTGAATTTTGAAAATCTGACATATATGGTTTTTATTAGTAACTAAAATGTGGTTTAATAAGATGATAATATTTTTTGGTGAATAGTAACTTTTGACTTTTATTTACCGCGGTTAAAGGTAAATAGGGTATTTCAAGGTAAAAAAATATTATAACAATATAAAATTATCTTAAAACATATCCTAACCTTATTGTTTGAGTCATTTACGACCATGCGCATCCTTAGATCTATTTTTGTGATCCCATGGAGCTACTTAAGAGTGATAATGACACTTTATATTAATTAATTTAAAGTAATGACAAAAATGACTTAAACATATATATTTTAGTGAATAAATTTTTACATAGAGATATATAAGTTATCTATTAAACTATAAATATTATATTGAAAGATAAAATGATTTCAAACATCAGGGTATTTGTTTTTATAATTTATACATCAAATAAATAAAATTATTTATGACATAATAATGATGCAGTGTTTACATAATTAATGAATGATTTAAATAAATAAGATTATGAAAATTACAAAAATATCCAAAAACCTGTCCAATTGTTATTGGATGATTTTATTTCTAACATGAGTCATCTTATCTTTAACTTTAATAATTTTTTGACCTTTAGAAACTGAAAATCATGATATAATAAAATAATATTTTCAAACATTCCTAAAGAGCCCCTCCTTCCCCTTATAAAAAGCCCTCACCTCTAACTCATTACTCACAACTCTCAAGCCCCTTGGCTCGTCCAACCCATGTAAAAATAATCTCTCAAGATCCCTCTATTCCACCTAGAAGACTTACCTTATGCAGAAGGCACTTCAAGAAATCCTTTTGGTTCAAACAAAAAAGAGTTACCCGATTTAAAGTTAACTTGTTCTCTTAAGTTATTTTGTTTTATTTTCCTTATCCAACCCCCTAAACTCTTTTTATTCATTTATTTTATAACAACACCAGTATACATAATATACTAGGTTGTTTTTATGAGAATTATTCTAACTAAAATTACACACACCTCCATCTAATGGGTGAAGAACATATTGAATATGTGGACGAAAAACTAATGCCTCATGAAACGATGATTGTTCAAATATCTCCAACCACCTCACATGGTGGACATTATGATGACACTATATTTATATATGATATATATTATGTTTATGTTTTGTTTATTCCTCTGTATTTTTCATTTATAGCATATCTTTATGGTTTCCATAATGGGTAAATACGATAATTTCATTTGAGGAAGTGCAGACTACCGCCCCCTCAAAGTGATATAACTCATTAATGCCATATGTGGGACGTATAAAGGATGGAGTTAATGATATTATATATGATCTTATACTGGAATTATAATATACCTATGTATCATTATGTTTTAATTAAATTAAAATACTAAATTGAAATGAAAGTAGCGTTCATGCGTACGTATGGATTACCGTCTCCATGAACGGTGCATTTCATTTCTTATCTCCAAATGTTATGTACTGTTATAAATACATATATATACTGGATATATAAGATATATATTATTTATAAATCATGAATATCATTCTGGAGATAAAGTACTTTTGACCACATGGACAACTTGTAAATTATAAGAAGTTCATTTTCGACTCAAGTACCAAATATCAACAAAAGGACCGTTATTAACATAAATGATTAAATAATGTTGATAACATGGTAATAAGTGATAAAAAAAGAATAATTGACTTGAAAAAGTTTCTTATGAAAGTATAAATTAGCTTAATTTTATTATTCAAGAAATTAAAGAACGAATGGGTCAAGCCGGACATGAGGTAAGCAGTTTCTTATCTCACTTTTAATTCTATGAGATTTCCATTATTCGCTACTTATTTATTGCATGTGGTTTATTTTATACTTCCATTTGTTATATATTATCATGATTCTATTTATATTCAGGGTATTCTGTGATTCATTTTTTGGTTATTAACTTTTGGTCATACATTCCTATTGATTACAATGTAGTAAGGGGTTTCTTATCTCACTTTTAATTTCATGAGATTTCCATTATTCACCACTTATTTATTGCATGTGGTGTATTGTGTACTGCCATTTGATATATATTATCATTATTCTATTTATATTCATGGTATTATGTGATTCATTTGGTGGTTATTACCTTTTTAACATACGAATCGATTGATTACAACATGGTAAGGGGTTTTTCATCTCAGTTTTTATTTCCGTGAGATTCATGTGATATTTGCCTCTATTTCCTTTTGCGTGGTGTATGTACTTCCCATGATTGTATTTTATGATTAATATAAATTAATTTATGGGTATTTACATCTTCATTTTATGATCCTCATTTCATGTGGTGTATGTTTTGTAAGTTACCAAATTGGTAAGGGAACTTTTTAACCCAATTTCCATTCCTTGGGTTAATCTTCTAATTATTAATCATGTCATGCTATGATTATGTGTGGAATCACTGTTTATTAATTTATGTTGTAATTTCCACTCCCCTTTGTGTGGATATACTATTGATACACATAATCACTCCATTTATAAATTCGCATGCCATTCATATGAACTTGATAAGGGTAATCTTAACTCAATTTCCATTCCTTGAGTTAAACATCCAACTCATTGGTTTTGTTTTAAAAAGAATAAGTGTGAATGCCCTCTGATTGATTTACACTGAATATACAATCATATGTAGTTTATTTATATTTTTTCAGACATTATTAGGTAATTGATTTATCCTTAATCTAAGGATACCATTTTTATAAGTGATTTCGTCTCAATTTACATTCCCTTTAGACTTCATTGTTGTTATGCACCAATTAACTTTTATATGGTGTTAATATGGTCCTTTGGCATGGTAAATCATGAATACCTTTATTTTTATGAAATATAATGTTTTTATTAATGTTATTCCTCAATTATTTATATTCGAGCATCTCTCTTTTGGTTAGGAACTCTTTAACTAAAATATCATTTTAAATTTTTTATAGATTTATTCTTATAAATATTTCTCACTAATGTACATGTTTTAAAAATGGTTTTAAGGATTTTTTTATATGGAAATTAATGTTTTAAAATGTTAATTCATTTAAAATCTTTAAAGTGGTATGGTAAAATTTTACTCAAAAATCTCTTTATTAAATCTTTTTAATGGTTTTTGAAATGGATTGACTATTTCAATATCTTGAAATGATTTATTTTGATAGCAAATGAAATTTTATTAGTGAATAATTTATATTTTCAATATTTTATGTGTTATGATTTTATAATGGTACTTGTACATTTGACAGGTGGTTACGTGATAAACCAAATGACGGGTGGTGTCGTGATAAACCAAGACGGGTGGTTACGTTATAACCTCTAATTCATTGGTTATGGAAGTCAGTTGTATGGCTATTCCATTTAGTAATATGTGTGGAAGTCGACCATATGGTTATTCCATTTAAGTATGTTTATGTCCCAAGTTACCTTTATATGTTATGTGTTATTTCTATGGGTTTTATAGTAATCTTTTGTTTACAAAAAGGGTAAACAATGGTCTTTTATTCAGTGAAGAGTATTTACTACTTCATAAAGGTAAAAACTATTACATATGATAAAGTATTCATGGTTTAAATGTTGTTTTAAAAAACTAACAGTTTTCTTTCTTTGTGTATCAATTACTGATCTTTTTATGTTCTTCCCATGTTTTTCTTCAAATTTTTTTTACAGGACTTAAGGATGAATAGGTTCAAGGATGGGAATAAGGAAAATTCATGATTTCTAATATATGAAACTAGACATGATGCTTTTTTTCAAGAGTTTTTATTTTATGAATAAATGGATACTGAGTAGTAATGTCTACATGTAATATCCAAATTGTTATGTATATGTTATGACCTAATTCTATAAATCTCTAAAAATGAAAATATCCTTGATGTGAATTATTCATTTAATTCAAGATTGTGTAATGTTTTAAGGTAGGGTTCTTATTGTTGGTAATAGATTAAGTATGGTACAAACCATGGAAACTAGATTTAGAAGAACTCTAATTAGAGAAAATTACCCTAAGATAAACTTTGAGGATTAGTATAGAATAACTTCCTAGATTTTTTGTAATGTATATATTTTTTGAATTTTCTAAGCAATACATCCCTGTCTGGATACGAGCTAGTAGAGGTGGCTCTGACATAGATGATTCTAAGGGTAAAACCCGAAAACACTGCTTTGATCTGTACTCAAATGGGAATTGGTGCACGACAATGGGAATTGCTGCACTCTTGGTTATGACACTCCCAAGAGATATGCCTAAGATAATTCACATTATATTCACAAATAATTATGAAGGATTTATGAGTAAATAATTTCTCAAAGAAAACATTTTTATGATTATGTATTATATGCATAAACTGTTCAATTTATGTTAGGTATTTTACTAGTTTTGAATTATGTACTGTGATTCATAAACTAATATAGTGTTTTGCATTGTTTATAAATGGTTCCTAGTGGAAGGAATGGAAACTATATCAATGCACATAATCCATGTAGGGACTTCCCTCCGACTCAAGATAATTATAGTGGAGATGGTGATTCAAATGGTGTTGAATAACTTATAACTATACTAGGTTAACTCACTCAGGTTATGAATAATAACCTTAACCATATGGAGCACCTTTATAGACAACCCGAAAGATCAATGTTAGGCTGATTCATGGGGAAAAATCCTACAACATTAAATGGAACTACAAATCCATTTGTAGCAGATCAATGGATAAGTTCCTTAGAGAAAATATTTCATGATTTGGGGAGTAGCGAAAGGGAAAAAGTTTTCATGGTAATTTATCACCTCACAAGAGATGCATATCAATGGTGGTAATTAATTCAAAACAAAAAAGAGGATGATGAAGTATCAAATATGGAATGGAGGGACTTTAAAGATCTTTTATTAGAAAAATACTTTCCTCGTGAACATCGAGCGGATATGGAAAAGCAATTTCTGAGTCTGAGGAAAAAAGAGGATGAGAATGTGGAAATGTATGAGGATAACTTTACAAGGATTTAAAGTCATGATGTAGATTATATATTAACCTAAGGAGTAATATTGATCGATTCTTTGATGGGTTAAAACCATTTCTCCATTGAGAATTAGTCTCACAATCCTTCTCATCATACGTAGAAATAGTATCATGTGCTATCAAGATTGAAAAGGAATTCGCTAGGTCTTACGACTTTAAATAAAATCAAGAGAAGAAGAGATCTAATGAACACTATAGAAATGGAAATACGGGGAAGAAGGGAAAATATTACTTTCCACCCTGTAAGAAGTGTGGGAAGAAACACCCCAGTACTTTCCTGAAGGAGATGAGAGTTTTTACAAGTGTGAAGAAAAAGGCTACCAAGCTCCTGATTGCAAGGGAAAGAAAGAGATAGTAAATTTTGAAAGGTAAAATTGTAGAGAAATGGGGCATTATGCAAATAAATTTGCTAAACATCAATGAATATTTCCTCAGAAAAGGCCAAGGGAGGAAGGCCAAGCTTATGCGATCACAACTGTAGAGGTTGAAGTTCTGAATGATGTGGTGGTAGGTATGTTAATTGTTTCCTCAAATTTAGCCAATGCTTTATTTGATTCTGTATCATCGCATTCTTTCATATCATCCTAATTTTCTAAGAAAATTAGATATTTCCAATTTGACTTAACAAGGGAGTTTTCAGTCAAAACTCCAAAGGGAATTATCATTACAATAAAGTTTTGTAAACCAGTTACCATTATGGAATATTAAAGTGCTTTATCTTCAGATCTTATTGTCATACCTGTGATAGAATTTGATATAATCTTCCGAATGGATTGGATTTCTTACCATGATGTGAAAATTTATTATAATAAGAAAGAGTTTACAATTTTTGATGATGATAAGGAATACCTTATCATTATAATAGAAACGTCAACATCTGAATTTTATCTAGATCCACCCCCAGTAGCTCTACTAAATTCAATTATTGTGGAGGAATGGAGTGAAATAACTATGGGTGAGGAAAGGAATGTTCAAATAGAGTATGTACCAATTATGCAAAAATATTTTTATGTGTTACCAGAGGATTTACCTGTATATCCTCCAGAATGTGAAATTGAGTTTTCCATTGATTTAATTCCTGGTTCAAGTCTCATATCAAAGACCCCTTATAGAATACCCACTATAGAATTAGAGTACTAAGGAAAAAACTAGAGGAATTGAGTAATAAAGGATTTATTCTCCCTAGTGTTTCTCTATGGGGAACCCCTATTTTTTTGTAAAAAATGATCTATCTATGAGGTTGTGCATTGACTACAAAGATATCAATGCTATAATAATAAATAACAAGTATACCCTACCTCGCATTGATTATTTATTTGATCAGCTTCATTGATCTCAATATTTTTCAAATATTGACTTCTGATCTGGATACCATCAGTTGTGTGTGAAAAAGGAAGACATTACAAAGACAACATTTTGAACCAGGTAAGGAAATTACGAGTTTACAGTAATGCATTTCATACTGACTAATGTACCCTATGTTTTCATGTATCTAATGAATAGAGTTTTTGAGGAATATCTTGATGAATTTTTAGTTGTATTTATTGAAGATATCTTGGTGTACTAAAAAATCTATGAAGATCATGAAAATCACTTGCACACTATTATAAAGACTCATATAGAAATGAATTATATGGGAAGTTTAGCAAGTGTGAATTTTGGATTCAAGAGATTTATTTTCTTGTACATATTTTCTCTAAGGATGTAATCTTTGTTGATCCTTCTAAGACAAGATCAATACAAGAATGGTCAATATAGATGAGTATAACTTAGGTACATATTTTATTGGTTTAGCATGTTATTATTGGTATTTCTTCCAAAATTTTGCCCAATTGGCTAACCCATTAACCAAGATCACATGTAAAGGGGTTAAATTTGTTTGGAAAAAAGAGTGTGAAGAATGTTTTGAAGAATTGAAGAGAAGGTTTGTCAATGCTCCTATCTTTACTCTTCCATCGGGAAATGATGGGTTTGTTATTTATAGTGATGCATCAAAGAAATGACTTGGTGGTGTCCTTATGAAAAATGATAGAGTTATTTCCTATGCATCATTAGAGCTAATTTTTTTTGAAAAAAACTATTCTACTCATGATATTGAGTTAGCAGCTGTAATCTTTTTTCTGAAGATATGAAGACACTATATATATGGTAAAAAAGTGAGATATATACTGATCATAAGTGTTTGATGTATATTTTCTCATAGAAAGAACTCCACATGAGGAAATGGTGATGGCTTGAGCTACTGAAAGATTATTATTGCAATATACACTATCACTAAGGGAAGGAAAATAAGGTGGTCGATGCTTTGAGAAGAAAGGATCATGGAGTTCGGAACAAGATGAGAGTTGAAAGTGATCCTATGTTTATGGATCTAGTAATGATGGATATGGGAATAATCATAGAAGGTGAAACATCAATACTTCTTTAAAATGGTTTTCAAACCATATTTATTAGAAAGGATAAAAAGTTCTCAGACTGACGAGGAGGAGTTTCAAAAGAAAATTAAAGCTATTAATGATAGGAGATTGATTGACCTCATATATGAAGATGGAATTTTGAAATTTAGGAAGATACTTTGTGTTCCTAATATACCTGATATAAAAAGGGATTTTTTATGATGATCATAGCTCCAATTTCTCTATACACCCTAGTAGCAATAATATGTATAGAGATTTGAAGGAACAGTTTTGGTGGGACAACATGAAGAGGGAGATTGCGATTATGTGTCAAGATGTATGGTTTGTCAACAGGTTAAGGCTGGAAGACGACATCCTGGAGGAGTCATGCAACCTCTTCCCATACCAGAGTGGAAATGGGATGATATTACGATGGAATTTTTCATGGGGCTACCAAAGACTCCTATAAGGAATGATGAAATATGGGTCATTGTTGATCGTCTTACCATGTTAGAAAATTTTCTTGTTATAAGAGAAGATTTACCACTTGAATATTTAGAAATACTATATATTAAGGAAGTTTTAAGACTTCATGGTGTACCCCTATCAATTGTTTTCGATTTTCATCCATGTTTTACATCAACAATCTGGAAAAGTCTACAAAAATCACTAGATACAGAACTTCATTTAAGCACTGCCTACCACCCTCAAACCAATGGACAATCAGAACAGACTATTCAAACCATAAAAGACATGTTGAGATCTTTCTTACATGACTTTTAAGGAATGTGAGATTAGTATTTACCTCTGGTAGAATTTTAATATAACAATAGCTTCCATTCAAGTATTCAGATAGCACCATATGAAGCGTTATATGGAAAGAGATGTTGCACACCAACATGTTGGGTTGATGTTGGTGAAAGAAAACTCATAGGCCCAAAAAATAGATGAGGAAACAATAGAAAAGGTTAAGATTATCCAAACCCACATCAGAGCATCTCAAAGTAGGAAATAGAGTTATGCCGATAATCGAAGGAAAGATTTGGAATTTCAAGTAGGTGATCATGTTTTCTTGAAAGTATCTCTATGGAAGGGTGTTATAAGATTCGGTAAGAAGGGTAAATTAAGTCCCAGGTACATCGGACCTTTCAAAATTATAGAATGAATTTGAGTTGTAGCTTATCGTTTGGAAATGCCACCAAGTCTCTCCAAATTTCATGATGTGTTCTACGCATCACTTTTGATTAAATACATGCCTGACCCAACGCATGTACTCACCTATGAAAAAATAGAACTGGAACCAAATCTATCTTATTGTGAAGAGCCTATCAGGATTCTTGATACCAAAGAAAAGGTTTTGAGAAATAGGACGACTCATCTGGTAAAAGTTTGTCGGAGAAACCATAAAATGGAAGAGGCAGCGTGGGAACCTGAAGAACTTATGATGAAGAACCACCTAAATCTTTTTATATAGAAATATTCTATAATTTTTTAGGAAAAATTTATTTAAATGAGGGAAGAATGTAACACCCCATGCTTCCACGGTATGTTTCTCATTTAATAATATAATAGCTTGTGTTTTACGCGACATCGAGTTCTAGCACACCATGACCAATCAAACTATCCATTTTAAAATGCAGTTATGAATAGTAATACCCCCTTTTTAAAATTTTATAAATTTTATTTTTCAAAGCCGACTTTATTTTTTGATTCAAAATATGAAAATTATCTTAGGGTGAATTTTTGGTATTTTTCTGAAAAAATTCTTTTTTTGATGAATATTGAGAAACACTGCGTTATTGTTTAAAACAAAATTTTAAATTATATAATTATATTTAAATATAAATTTATTTTAAAGTAAAAATAGAGACAAAATACCTATATTAATATATTATAATTCATTGGAGTCATTTTATAATAAGATTAGATATATAATATTTTATTGATCTTTTTAATGTCTTTTACCCACCTTCTAGACACATTTAGAAATTTACATAAAACGTAATTTTACCACTTCTGTGAATTGAATTTCAAAAATCTGAGAGACACAGTTGAAATTAGGAAGTAAAATATGGTTCAATAGGATTATAATATTTTTTTGGTGAATAGTAACTTTTGAATTTTATTTACCGCGATTATAAGTAAATAGGGTAATTAAAGGTAAAAATAATATTATAATTACCCTAAAACATGTCCAAATTATATTGAATAAGTGTATTTCTACCAAAATAAACATTAGGAATAAAATATGTTCCTTTTTTATCCACTTGTATTAGATTAGAACATTTATTATTGTTTTATTTAAATAAGAGTTAAAAGTGTTAAATTCACATTTTAATAACTAAACCATTTTTTATATTGGGTTATACATAAGATAAGTTCTATTATAAATATTCATAAAAAATCTAAGAACATTTTCTACATCATGGTATTTTATTTATAATTTTTAGACATTAAATAATTAAATTTATTTATGACACAATGATGATGCAGTAATTACCTATTTAATGAATGATTTAAATACTTGATATTTTAAATGTTAAAAAATATACATTTAGACTTTTGATGAATTCCAAGAATTTTAAAGGTTAATATGACATGTTATAGTTGATTAAATAATTTTTTTTTAAGTGATAAAGTTTTTACGACTTTCACAAAAACCAGGTACTAAATAGTGTCAAAATTGACATAAATGAGTTTATAAAACAAATACTATTTTATTTAATTATATAATAGTCCTAAAAATATAAGGTTCAGTAAAAGGACTTATATAATTATATATATGTAATTAATGAACCATTTTAGGTTCTCTTGAAATTTTATGGTATATTTATTAACCATGTATTATAATAATACAAGAAGACATGGTAAAAGTTAAACTATTTACCCAAGAGTTAAAACTAAAAGATAAAGTTAATATGGTGACCTAAACTTGTCTAAAACCTATTGTTTTAGATTTTTCTACCCATCCCCACCTTAGCCTCTAAATAAATCCATTTGGATCCATTAGAAACAAAAAATTATTTTATAATAAAATAATATTTCAAGATTTTCCTAAAGTGACCCTCACCTCTCTTATTAAAGGGTACTTACCCTTCTCTTAATTTCACACTTAAAAAGCCATTTTTTGGCCAAAAAATACTCAAATATTCTCCCAAGTACTCTAAATTTATCCTATAGGCCTTAAGTGGATCATAAATTCAACCTAAGGATCCATTTTGTTCAAATCAAAAAGAAACACCCAAAGAAGAGGTAATTATTTCATCACCTCTTTCAAGTTATTTTATTCTTCCACTTACACTTTATTTGTTGTTTCCATACTAAAATAATAACTCCAGTAACTTATAAATAATTTTAGGTTATTATAAATATGATACAAACATATTAATTATTCCATCCATCCTATGAATGATAAAGTCGACATACGTGCGTACGTACGGTTTACCGTCTCTACGTCATGGTGTAGTTTTTTATTCAACACTTCATTATTTGGATGGTTATAATAGTGAGTATAATTGATGTAATTAATAAATATAACATGTTAATTATTATATATATATATATAATATAATATCCAATTACATATGATTTTACCACTAATAGAATGATATTGTCGCTCGTGCGTATGTACGGCTTACCGTCTCCACGACACGATGTGTTTTCATTCCTCATCGTAACCATTAAAGAATAATATCGATTTGATGATTAAAAATAATGTTTAGATAAATTAATATCATTCTGGATATGAATCAAATATATCCTACCCATGAAAGACCTGACTTATGTAACAAAACATATAACATAAAATGAATCCATAACACCTGAAACAATAATATTAATGCAATATTATTAACAAAGAAATATTAAAGGGTCATATATGATATAATATTTATGTATTTGGTTATTTTATAATTTAATAACAATTATTTCACCATTATACATGAGGTTAACATACCCTTGACTAAGTAAAAGTACAAGTTATGAGTTAATTTTAAAATCTCTTTATTATTCGAGGTTGTTTATACATATGTATCTACTGGGACTTCTTTATCATCCACATTTATGTTTCATAAAAATGTACTTAAAAATATTTTTACTATTTCCTATAATATGGGTTAAAGTCATTTATACACTTGTTTTACTTTTTATAATATTTTTTTGAAATGAATCTTTTTGTTGTTTTCCAAACAAGGTACTTTATGACCTTTTTGACCAAATTAAGGAAAGAATGTTTTTTAACTTATACGGTGAGTGTAGCTATTTTACGCCATTATAACACCTTTGAAGATTAACTTACAAGCTTATAAGAATATTTTCAAAATAAATTTTTTATTTTATAATTACGTGACTTTTAAATGAATTCAATGTAAAAAGGGATATTTCACTCAAATGGTTTTTGGATGGATTTCAACTATGTCAACATCATTTGTTGGATTTTACGTTTGTTTGAAGTTGATTTATTATGATACAATATTCCATATTGTATTGAAGGTTTTGTGATATGTTTGACTTTGGATGTGCTATTTTTATACCATTCATGGTTTATAGTTAAAATATTGACATTTTGTATGCTAGTTTTAATACAAATTTTTATATTATGTTTTATCCTTTTCATATGAGGAATGCATTGGATGTAGTAAGTGACATGAGTGGCCCTCTATAGCCCCTCGATGCATTGGTAGGTCTCATGAGACAAACTAGTTTCTTAGAAAAAGGCCTTGACAAAATATTATTTGTAGTCTTGGCACGAGGCCTTGAATATGTGGTTATGATGTCTGTCATTATGAATTCCATCATTATGAAATTAGATTTTGATATTACATATGATTATTCAACTAGTAGAATATCCATGTGAATAAGTAAATTGAATTATTTAATTTATCTTTTCCATATTATGCTAAAGTTTCTGTTTAAAAGGATTTTGTTTTAGTCTTATACATTTACTTAAATTTTTATGCTTATTTATGATAGTTTCCACTATATTGTTATCTTTAATGAGCATCTAAGAAGACCCCTTTCTTATGATTGGTTTTTCCTACGATGCGAAGAATTATATTATGATTGATCTACAAGAATATGATAAGGGATATGAGTTTGTTCAAAGGGGACACAATGTTGTTGTTTTTTCATTTCATAATATAATGTAAAACATATGTATGTATCTAGTACTTCCAAAGATACTAAACCAATAGGTATTTCACGACATGATCTATTCTGATCATGTCAATGTTATATAATAATGCACAGAATCTAGGTAACTGGGGTTGGGGAATTAAAAGATTGATAATTTTTATTACATTAACATTATATAATTAGAGTATATTGATGATACTAGAGTTATAAATATCAATTAGACATAAGAGATTAGGAGAGAATATTAAAATAAAGAACTTAAAAAGAAATTAAATAGAATAAGGAAGATGATTTTACCTCTTGAAATATACTCCGTGAGAACCTATTTAAGGGAAGGGGTTTTGGTCTTTTTGAAAGACCAAGAGCTCCTAGAAATGGGGAGAGACTAGGTAAGAGTATTTATATAGAATTTTGATAAGATCAAAGTCTTATAAGACTAAATATAAGAGGTAGTGATGTGTGGTTTTTATAGTGTAGAAGAGGGGTGATTTTTTAATATCTTATTCATTATTTTTTTATTTTTCTTAAGACAAGAAATATTGTTGATTATTGTGACAAAAAATAGTAATAAGTGCATGTGAGTTCTAAAAATTTGTGCTCACATCATCCATACTTCAACCATGACTCAATAAATTAGGTAATTAGCATTCATCGTAAATCATCGTATTTTACTATTCACAAAATATTCAAGTATTTTAGAAAAATCACAAAAATTAACCATAACCATTTTTTATGTGTTGATTTCAAAAATGGACTCCATTTTATCAAAATATTTTTCAATATATGTGAAATTAAATTTTTAAATAAAATCATTATTTATATGAAAAATGCATATTTTAAATTTAAAACTGATTTTATAATACTTTTAAAAAATTAATTGAAGTCTCATAAAGTTATCCTAAAATCATAGGACAATAAAATATTTATTTCGAAATACATTTTGTGAAAATTAATTTTAATTTAATTCAATTTATGAATTTAGAATTTTAATTAAATATTTATTACTCATGAAAATACCAACACTTAATTGTCAATTTTTTAAATATTCAATCTCATTTATAAGGTGCCTAAATTTTATTTATACTTACATGGGTGAATTTATTATTCATAAGGGTTATATTATTATTTAGAAGGGTACATTACTATTTATAAGGGTCAAGTTACTATTCACCAAAAATGTAAGTTGATCATATCAGACTCTAAATATCTTACTGATCACAACCGTGATTATCCGTTTTTTGAAATTCAAAACATAGAAGCAAACAAACTATATCTAACATGTAGGTTAAAACTATCTTCTATAAATAAAAAAGTGTTTGTTTCACATAGATTCAGTGTTTCATGCATTCTATATTAAATATATTTGTAAGTTCTTGGGGTGTTACACATACAGTGGTAGCCTTTAGAAAAGAGGACAATCCTTCTGGTCCTCTATCAGCTGCTCAGATAGTTTGTCATGATCCAAAACCACTCAAAATATTTCCTCAATCACAATATTCATGTTCAAATATTATATTTATGTAGTAGCAATTTCAACACCCACAAATTCTATCTAAATTACTTTGAAAGTTATCTAAGTCAAACTTGTAGAATATTTCTCATAAATATTCAACATTATAGAAAGATGGTCGTAACGAAAGACTATCCTTAGGGAAGCATTTTCAGAGGATTCAATAAAAAAATTGGAATGTATTGCAATATTTGATTATTTAAATCACAAAAACTTGGGAAATATTTCAGTTTCTTTAGAGGAGGAGATTTTCTAGTCATCAGTATGAATCATGTGATCCCCTAGGGGCCAATCCAACTATTTATAGTCAATATTTTTCCCCATTTTCATGAATAATAGCACCATTAGCACTAAATATTCTACTTTATATCCTCATAATTTTATCATCATCTTCAGTATAGGCTCTCATTCATAGGGGAGGAGAAATTTAGGATGCTTAAAAATTCATGTAATTGGATAATTGGAGGAAAACATAGATGATTTAAGGTGAATCTAGAATAAAATAGATTTAAAATACACATAAGGGGTTGGATTCATGAATCATACATCCTTAAAAAATATTATGGTTTTACGAAGGTTGTTAAAGAACCAGGAAAGTTAATTTTACATGAATGTGGTAATATTCCATGAATCATATGTCCCAAACTCTTTGGTTCCTATAAATACCCTATTTAGACTTCATTTAAGAGGATAACAACCTTTGGACTTCCAACAAATTTTTTGAATTCCTGAAACTTCATCCTTTGTATGCAAAAGCTAAAATGGATTCCTAGGGGAATCCTTCATTTTTTAACAACCTACCATGAGTACCTTATAACCTAATAACATGGCGTATATGAACTTCATGAAGGATCATACCATCCATGATAGTGGAAAATGCTTCATTCCCCATAGGGTTCCACGAGGCCACCATCTTTCATGAAATCCACCCCATAATGACCAATGCACTACTCCAAGGTAAGGAAACTAGGGATTCAAAAGTCATCACCCTCACGAGCCCCACCTTCACGAACCTACTATAATTCATGAAACTAATATTCAAGGAACCCAAATGATTCATAATTTTAGAACAAATAACATAATGAAAGCTGAGTTTCCATGGGTTAAATTTGAATCTGAGTTGAGTTTAGTTGTTCTTCAATAATATACAAGACTAGTATTTCCCACCCTCATGTCCATGACCTTTACTACTATAATATACTAGAAAATTAATTTATATCTTCCCACTAAGAATATGAAACCTAACTGTAGGAGCATGTCCTTATTCTAGAAATGGGAAGTGTCAACGCCTGTCACTATACAAAATCACATCCATGTTGGACACATAATCCCTAACAGTGGCATCATCAAGGGAAACTACCTAATTTTCCATATAATGAGGGTCAGTTTTGTATCCTTATCTCTTCATATCCTAACCAAGAATGGATTTCTATATATATAAATCCCCACAACATCCATGCTATAAGAATTTAAACTATATTTCCCAACGTCCTAGTCTCTTGATGTTTAACTAAATGAAAATATCCTTATCCCAAAATATTAAACTATAGTCTTACCCTATTTGAAAAACATAATATGACTCATGAGATAATAATGTGATGATCCCTCCTCTATGGGGATACCCCATGAATAATCCCTAAAATATCCCTTTTTTCACTCCTTTAATGATAAAATCATCTTTTCTGCATGACATTAAACTGCATGGACCATTCATTCTTAACAGCCTTAAACTACACACTCAAACTAAGAGGTTTTTGATCTCTATCTCTTATATGGTATGTAGGAAACGTCCATGATGTTCTATCCCGATATTCCAATATCCACCACAAACCAATATTTCTTCCCACTAAGAAGAGGAAACCATAAAGTGTGACCATATCCTACCCACACAGGGGAACACATAACTTCTCACCTTCTAAACATATGGTCCCCACTGGACCTCGGTCTCACCATGCGATGCTAACCCATATCTAGATCTTTATGTGATGAAAATACATGGTAAAATCTCCAAAATACTCTAAACCTATGATTTTATTCCCACTAGAATTTAAACCTATGATTGTGTCCCCACAATACCCTAAACCTATGACCCCTCCTGATGCACCATAAACATTACCTCAAGATATGATCAAGGGATTCTTGAGGCATTACGTTTTGGATACCATATTACCCTGGCATAAGATTCTCCATGAAAAACATGGGATACCTTATGTTCCAAACCTAATATTCCTCACACATTATATTCCCTTTATTCTAAAATGGGAATAATTTTCTAGATTCACAAAAAAATTAATGTACATAGATTTCTATACATGTACCACCTAATAATTAGCTCTGACCACATAGAGATACCCTTTGCGATAGAAGTAGTGTAATTAATTGTTGACCACATCAATATGGAACTGGTATTGAGATTCATAAATAGGATTTAAATGTATGAGGGATACCATAATGAGGAAATGAGATCCATAGAGGAATCTATGGAATGAAAAACCAATAACCAATCATCCCATTATTATTCACAAGATGACATCATCAATATTGATGGTAGATTCCACCCACTATTCGAAAGTGGGAAAGACGGAAGCCACCTCGGAGGGGGGAAGACCATTCCATGGTTGTAGGCCACTACTTGGGGGTGAAGAAAATGTGTCATCACCTCGATGTGTGCCCCGATGGAAATCATCAGAAAAAACATTATGATAAAATAACATCAATATATTCCATATAGTGAAAAATTATTAACTTTATGATATAACAATTGTTCAAATTCTTATCAATATAATTGAAAATGAAAATATCTTCTCTTAGTATGAATAATATGTATTTCATTTTTCATCATCGACTCTTATGGTTGGACATAATGATTGATATAATGTCAATATATGATATTTATGAAAAAAATATTCCTCTAGAATTATATGATCTTATCAATTATTATAATTCCATCCATTGTAAAAAAGATAACATCTCTCATGCATATAGGGAAAGATTGGAAATGAGGTAAGGGTTTATGTTAAAATATCATTTCCTTTTCAGAGTACCTATTTCAAATTTATATTGAGGGAAAATTTATAAATCATACTCTTTAAACCCCCTTTATTTTCTTCACAACTAGTTATTACAGTAATTTTCGTGTATTACTTAAATTTTTATCCCTTTGGTACTTAAAATGGCTAAGAAAATGTATTAAAATAAAATCCAACCTTATTCAATCTTTGGTTGATGAATTGTTTCTTCCATATCCATACTCTTAAAAAAATTGAAACTTATTACCCATAATTGATTTTTTTATGGTAATTTTCTTTACCATTGACATTACTTACAAAGGCTTAAAGACGAGTCTTTCAAAAACAATTGTAAAATTCATTTTAGACATTTTACAAAAGTGAAAAAAGAAAGTTTTCTTTTATCATATATGAAATGAAAATATTTTCCCATCATCATGGAAATTCATTTCTTTTAAAATTCCATTGCAATATTTCATTATTATTTTTAAATAAAATTAGGTTCCCAATAATATAATATTTTTAAGTTAAAATTTTATCATAGGAAAATGATATTTACTCATGTAATCATCCATTAAGGATTGTTATGATATTCAAGGGATATAATACAATGATAAATTTTTATTATTTATTTTAATGTTATATTATTATGATGATGATATGTTTACTAAAACCATTTTTTCTATGGGTTATGAAATGATGATATGATGAATGTTTTATGATCTTATGCAACATATATATATATGTTTTTCAACATATTATGTGTGGGATAGAAAATATATTTCCCTCCAATTAATTTTGTTAAGCCTTATATCTCTAGAGATAATTTTTTTAAATGGGTTGATGTTCTTGATCAATGTTGGGAAAAGATATGGATTACCAATTAAGTAGGATTTTGGAAAAAGGTGGTGATGACTGACATAATATGATATTGCAATATCAGTTATAAGACTTTAAATATGACAAGGTTAATATGTATTTGGGTGTTCCACAGTCTTTCAAAATTATGGAATTCTTATGATTTAAAAACATGGATAATGATTGATTTTTTGGATGATTTCACTATGTTCTGAAAAACTAATGATTGATTCAATGACTCGTGATCATGATAAATGAATTTTTGGGAATAATTTTACCTTAATAAACACATGTTCTCATACCCTTGTTCCCATGATATGCTTACATATGATATTGGATCGATATCTCATATTCTTACCCTTACTAATCATCTGAGCTCACCCCTTTTAAAATTTTAATTTTTCCCTTTGATATGATGAACGATGCTATGTATTGATAGTCATGAAGGGTACCTCATACAAATAAAAAAGTTTTAGATAATGAATATTATACTTAAATCATATGTATACGACCCTAGTATACAAGTACACTAAACCATTACATTTATTTGGCATGTTTATTGAGGTGATATATTTAATATTCAAGAAAATGATGTAATATATATGTATTTTATGCTTGGATTTCTATTTTCACCATATTGTTCTTATGAAACATGAATCTTCATAATATCCTTGCTAGGCCATAGAGGACTGTCAATGCTAAAATCATAATTCGGTTCGGAGGGGTGCTAATAAGGTAGAAAACACACTTTACCAGTATGATATAGTCCTCAACTTCTCAGGGGTCAGGTTCACCCTAAAACATGGGTGTTCTCTACCTATGGAACTCATGAAGTGTGATTATCCTGTATGACTCATCTTTCAGTACTATAAAAAAATCTAATCAAAGGGATGAGTTATTATCGACAACCCACAAAGACAAATTTCCTCCTATATAGGCCCCTATACTAGGGCCTCATCGCTAAAAGGAACATCATCCTGATTCGGTAGTGGAATCCTATTTTTTTATCATCATGGTGAAATATTGTAATATCCATGACTCACAATGGTCAAATGAGAATATATAGGAAGCTAATATAATAAGGATATTGAAACCACAAACCATTAATACATGATTCATGTACCATTTTGTTCCTATAGCCAATATCCAATTGTATTTAGTTAACAAGAATGTTATAAAGGACCTAGTGAGTATATACATCAGTAATCATAAAATCATTAGGTTCCCTAGAATGAGATATAAACACCTGACACTTTCACAATATTGAAAAAGTTTCCAAACCAATCCCCTAAGCTAGAATATAACTAAACTCATATCTTAACTTG
The DNA here is from genome assembly GCA_963277665.1 of Viscum album. Lineage (NCBI taxonomy): Eukaryota > Viridiplantae > Streptophyta > Magnoliopsida > Santalales > Viscaceae > Viscum > Viscum album. The sequence goes on along the minus strand of OY728133.1, from coordinate 477,760,846 downwards.
AAACTCTATCTAATCCCACTTTATCATGATCGAACCCACTAGTGCCTACCTAGCTGGTGATTATATAATAGTGACACGCCAATCCCACATCCAATATGCTAGGGGTTGGATACTAGCACTTAGTATCAATATCAAATGCATGGGAGGACAGAGACTAAGGTAACTGCACACACACAAACAAAGACACTTCTCTATACTCTTGTGTAATGAAGTTTCATGAATAAATGAAATTGTTAATGGATATATAATAACTAACCCCAAATAAAAGTCTAACAATACATAACCATAAACCGAAAAGGGAAAATTAATTCCCACAAACTAGAAGTAGGATTCTACATTCTAAAATTAAAAGGGTTTTCTCCCAAAGAAACACCATGTTCCAACAGTCTCTCTACCAAGCTCCACTATAACCCACAAGCTCCCTATCTACCAAAGACTCCATTAATTTTCTTATCATCTATATAGGACATGACATGAATTTATGGATCCCATGCTGGGATTGAGTATAATAATACCTAGTCTAACACCTTGAACTCACCTAACAAAACATCAAATTGAGTCATCTAAAAAATATAATAAGCCATAAAAAAAGAAGTAATGGAAACCCAAATATGATCACAGATAAACTAAAAGTCTGGGAATAAGGTCGTGTAATCACCACCATCAGAGAGATTCTATTTGAGGCTCTAAGGTAACACTCATCCAAGGGAACCCACTCCCAGGGCCTCACTAATATAGATTGAACTCATTCGATATATCATACTAATAGAACGCTGTCGTGGGCACCCACAAATGATTAGTGGTTTTTGGGTACTTAGGTACAGTAGAGTGGCTGACCAAGGTCATCTCTCAAAAGAATAAGTAAATTAAAAGAAATTTTTAAAGGTATTATTAAAGTAAAATAGAATAGAATTAAAACACTACTTGAAAGGATGGGAGTGGTTGTTTATCGTTTATAAAACTTGAAGAAGTTTTATGGAAGAATATTGCATTTTATTTTGTTTTTAATTTTGAAATGAAGTTTGATTAAAAATACAAAATAAGAAGATGTTTTTTTTGAAAATATTTAAAAAAGGCGTAATAGATCTAACTAAACCTCTTCATTTAATTATTAATGATTATCATTTAAATGAATATCCACTTAATTATGATCCCCTAATTTGTTAACCCTCTAACCCTACGAGAGTTAACTTAACCCCAAAGATGAAATTACCTAAACCCTAGGCTAGCTTCGGAAAACGCAATCGCAGAACCCTGCTTTGATTGTTGTTCTAAGGTTATATTATTTTTAGTGGTTAATTAGAGAAAATATTCATTCTAGAAATAAGGATAAATTGTGTTTAGGGATTATATTTGATCTCAACAAATTTATCATGTGTGGTCTTGTATTACTGATTAAGATCGCGCTCTCACAATTTACACAAAATCTCGACCTCGCGTGTTTTTATGTTAATTGTTCAATTGATTAATTAGTTTATTATAATTTAAAAACACAATTCATGGATAATATTAACTTAATTACAGTATCTCAATGATTCAAAATAATTAAATGAAGAGGTTAGAAGATAGATAGATCACTAAAAAAACTACTCTTCCATGGGCGGTGTGGTCATCATGAAGACGTCTTCCATTAGGAATTGATTGAAAGGGTAGAACCCAATATCATCTACAATATTGATTCCAACCCAATTAATAAGATTAATAGAATAAGAAAAGTTAATAACATAGAAGATTATTGTAAGAAAAATTCACGATACAAACAGAAAAGAAAAGAAATACAAAGAGGAGGTGGGAGAGGAGAGCCTTTTTGGAAGAGAGGTTTTCACAAAACTTTCTTCTTCCAAGAGTTGTGAGGGTCTCCCAAGTGACACCCTTTCGGCCAAACCATTCCAAATCCTTGACCATCTCTCCCAAAGGGTGAAAAACTCTTTTAAATAGAGTTCGTGAGGGCTTGGGTTACATAACTTTTTAAGTGTGAAATGAAAACTCGGCCAAATATTTTATTCCAAGTTGCACTATATAGTTGACCTCTAAAATGCGTGAATTGGCCGGCTTTATAAAATGATGATTTGTGCCAAATCATGTCCCCGATTTTTATTCAAAAAATTTTCTCAATCCAATCCCGAATGAAGAATATATGGCCCAAATGGTGAATTAATGTCCAATCTAGATAGTTCAGTACAACTTTGTCTTCATGGCCCATTTAATCCACTTATATGCACACTTCAACTCCCCAGTCCTGAATAGAATTTGTATCATATTAATTCAGGAACATAGTTACAAAATTTAAAGTCAAAATAATTTACTGAAAAATATTTATGCCCGAAATACTAGAGTAAATTTTAAAAGTGAAAAATTGGGATTTTTATCAAATTTGCAAATAAAAGATCTAATCCCAATTATTCCATAATTGAACATATATAGCATAATGTGAGAAAATTATATCATTTATTATCAATAAAATATTTAAAAAAATATTTTTTTATCAACTCCCCCACACTTACCCTTTTTCACTCCTAGGAAAAACCTCATATCAAGTAAACATCAATATCAAATCAAAACATATTTTAAAACTCATATCATTGAGATCTATAAATTCCACCCCAAGAATAAATGGATATCATGCCTCCTAAAAAACCATATTTCAAGTTCTCCATTTATATCATTATATATATTTCCACTTTATTTATCCTCCCATGCACAAAACACTTTCCCCGCTTGAATTTTCTCTTATCACACAAATATAAAAAAAATTGCAATGTGTTTCTCACCCAAACTCATACAAGGTTCACCATATGATTGATAAATTCCTACATCACCACCCGATGTAAGTTAAGGAAACATGTTTATCATGAGGACTTTTCAGGGTTGTTCTGTGGCTTTCGGTTGGTAGGGTTTAGATGTGAAAAACTCTGAGGCTGAATGAGGAGGGCTTGACTCTTTTTGAAGCAAAATTGTGTTAATTTAATTTTTACTTAAATATGGTCTCCTCATTAATCCCCATAGTATCAATTCAGCTCCATCATCATTAAAAGTCGTGTAAAGTTTACACCATTCATCATTCAACAACTAAAATTTAAATCTTCTCAAACATTATTTTCTTGGAAGCTCCAGATAGGCACAACTTTCTACATCAATCAGAGACTCCAGAAAAGGAACAGATTCACTTATCATGAAAGCTTCTGAAAAGGCACAGCTTTCAATATAATTATTTTTTTCAACAGAAATCACATCTCTTTGGAATTTAATTTTCCACCCAATGTATCATAGAATGTGGTATCACAACACAAGATAACATCCCCCACACTTAAGTTCAACTAGATTATGCAATTTCACTTCAAGAGTTGGTTGGATAGGGAAAATTGGATTGTAATGTGGCTAACCTAACAGGTTGTTCATGGCTTCTAAGGTCTAAAAGGATTAAATTTTCAAGGTAGGCCATTATAAAAAAGGATTATTTGAAATAGGGGATTTAATACCAAACAAATGCCTCAATAATTTAAACAAAATTACCTCAAACCCTCATGTTTTGACAGGAATAAATCAAATTCTGGTAGAATCAATCATTGTTTGGTTCTCTCAAGAAGTGAGGTGAATGTAAAGAATATGAAAATAATGGTTCAGAAGCCTCACAAAAAAGTGATTTTAAATATAATGACAGTGAGATGTGGTATGGGATTCAAAATTCAGTGTAATTTTCAGGAAATTACTAAATATTTGAACTTGAAACAAAGTCATTTCAGCATTCATTTAAGCTTAGTTTTGAGGGATAAATTGTTTCACTTAATCATATGGATTTCAAAATGGTTTTGGAGAATCATTTCAGCTCAAAAGTTTCAGAAACACATAGAAAATTCAAAAATAAACACACAAAATTTGAAAAACACACTATATATATATATATATATATTAAAACAGGAAAAAAATTGAAATTACTAAACTAAAAGGTTCCCTCCCCTACAATTAAAATATTTAATTTTCCTCAATGTGAACCCATGAGATGATATATGCACATGAAATGTATAATTTTAAATAGTACAAATAATAAAAAAGTTAAAGGGTTAGGAATATCATGATGTGCTCAAGTAATGATGGGGTCATGCAGTCTGATAAAATCCACTACATCAGTAGGAAGTCCCTCAATGTATCTCTTAAAATGTTACCCATTGACTGTAAATATCCTTCATGTGTCCTCTTGTGTGATCTCCACTGCACCATAAAGAAAAACATTAGTCACAACATAAGGACCTAACCACCTGGAATGCAACTTACCAGGCATCAGCTTCAGTCGTGAACTATAGAGAAGGGCTTTCTCTCCAACATGAAACTCCTTTTGTTGGATCATTCTATCATGAGCTGCTTTTGATTTTTCCTTGTAGAGCCTTGAGTTCTCATATGAAGACAATATGATCTCCTCATGCTATTGAATTTGCAGCTTCCTTTGGATTCCATCTTGGTCCAAATCCATGTTACATATCTTTATATCCCAATAAGCCCGATGCTCAACCTCCATGGGGAGATGACATGCTTTCCCAAAAACAATCCGAAATGGGGACATACCAATGGGTGTCTTGTATGCTATCCTATAATTCCACAATGCATCATCCAAGTGCTTGCTCCAATCTTTCCAATTTGGATACATACTTTTCTCCAAAATTTGTTTCAATTTCCTATTTGAAACCTCAGCTTGGAAATTTGTTTGAGGGTTTTATGGTGTTGATGTTTTGTGTGTCACCCCATACTTCTGAAGAAGGGAAGAAAAATTCCAATAGTAGAAGTGTGTCCCTTGGTCACTGATGATGGCCTTTAGTACTCCAAACCTACAAAAAATATGTTCTTTGACAAAGTCTAGAAAAACATGAGAATCATCAGTCCTGGTGGCCTTAGCCTCCACCCATTTACTCACATAATCAACAACAACTAAAATAAATAAAAATCCAAATGAACTAGGAAAATGACTCATAAAATCAATTCCCCATACATCAAAAATATCACAGAATAGTATGGGTTGTTGGGGAATCTCTTGTCTCCTAGAAATGTTCCCAGTGTGTTTGCAACGAGAGCATGACTTACAAAACACATGGGCATCATGGAATAAGCTAGGCCAATATAATCCAGAGTCCAAAACTTTATCAACTGTCTGTTGGGGTCCAATGTGTCCACCACAAGCAAGTGTATGACAAAAAATGTAAAATAGACTCCAACTCATGATCAGGAACACACCTCCTAATAACTTGATCACTACACATGAATCAGAGGTATGGATCGTCCCAAACATAATATTGAGACTAAATTTTTAATTTTTGGACTTGATGTTTCATTAAATTTATAGGTATTTCAGAGGCAACAAGGTATTTAACTAAATCTTCATACCAAGGATGTGTACCTGAGATGGAATAAATATGCTCATCGGGGAAAGTGTCCTGAAGTGGTACCTAGTCTAAGGTGTCATCATCTAGTGTGTGAGTAAGCCTACTCATGTGGTCCACCACCAGGTTTTCTGACCCCCTTTTTTCCTTTATCTCAATATCAAATTCTTGAAGAAGGAGCATCCATCGAATTAGCCTGGTCTTTTCATATGGCTTCTTCAAGAGGTACCTTAGAGCTGAATGGTCAGAAAAAACAACTACTTTAGAGCCCAATAAATATGAACGGAATTCTTTAAAGCAAATATGACAGAAAGAAACTCCTTTTCCATGGTTATGTAGTTTTATTGGGCTTAATCTGGTGTCCTCGATGCATAGGTGATCATATGTGAATGTCCCTCCACCCTTTGAGATAAGACATCTCCAACCGCGAAGTTGGTGGCATCACACATAATCTCAAAAGGAATCTCCCACTATGGGGATGTATGATAGGTGGAGTGGTTAGACACTTCTTTAGCTCATCAACAGAAGTCCTTTAAGAATCATCAAACAAAAAATCAGAATCCTTTTGAAGTAATCATGACAAAGGAAGAGAAATCTTTCTAAAATTTTTGATGAAGCGCCGATACAATCATGCATTCCCTAGGAAATATCTAACATCATGCACACATGAAGGATAGGGTAAGGATGAAAAAATATCTACCCAATATCTATCAACCTCTATCCCAGGTTTTGACACTACATGCCCTAAGACAATGCCATGCTCTACCATGAAATGATAATTTTCAAAGTTTAGGACCAGATTCTTCTCAATAAAACAATTCAACACCTTTCTAAAACTACTTAGACATTCATCAAATGAAGACCCATAAACTGTAAAATCATCCATGAATACCTCCATGTAGGTCTCAATAAAATCATAAAAAATACTCACCATGCGTCGCTGGAAGGTACCTGAGGCGTTGCAAAGTCCAAATGGCATCCTTCGGTAGGTAAACGTACTGAAAGCACAAGTGAATGTTGTATTCTTCTGATCCTCTGGAGAAATAGGAACTTGAAAATATCAATAAAATCCAACCAAGAAACAATAATGTGTTTACCCAGAAAGTCTCTCAAGCATCTGATCAATAAATGGGAGGGGGAAATGGTCTTTGTGAGTAGATTTATTTTGTTTCCTATAATCAATACACACACGCCAACTATTTTACTCCCTCAATATAACTAACTCATATTTCTCGTTTTTAACAATAGTAACACCACTTTTCTTAGGCACAACATGAATAGGACTTACCCACTGAGAATCTGAAATGGGATAGATTATACCTTCCTCGAGTAAATTTTCATCCTCTTTTTTAACAACCTCCAAAGTGTCGGATTGAGTCTCCTTTGTGGTTGCCTAACCGGTTTAGCCCCATCCTCCAAAATAACCCTATGCATGAAAATGGAGGGGATAATACCTGATATGTCAGCAAAGGTCCACCAAATTTACCTAATGTTCTCCCTCAAAAGATTAAAAAGTTTTTCTTCATGTTCAAAAGAGATATTGTTAGCAATGATAACAGGTAATTTCTCACCACTCAACAAGTATGAGTATTTGAGATTTCGTGGCAATGGCTTGAGTTCCAGTGTATGGGGTGGTGTATGGAATGAGACATAGAAGGAACTGAAATATGTGCACAAAGAGAATTAGTATCAGAATATACATCATCAAAATTAGGGAATAAAGCATCAAATCCATCAGCATACTCAACAACCATGTCATAATTAGAGTTCACATGACCAAAATAGGAATATGATTCCGTTTCAAAATCAAATCTAAGAGAGTATTTTTCATTAGAAATAGGTGTGGAAGTACTCTTAGACATCAAACTAGAACCAATACTCATAATCTACCTAAGAATAGAACAATAAAAATCCATGTTTTTTTCTTGGTGGTTCAAAATGGGAGATAAAAAATGTAGAATTATCCCTTGAGGGGTAATTCATGGAATCCATATCATTAAATATCACAACTTCATCCCCAAATTCCATGGAAAGTGTACCCTCATTGACATTTATGATAGTTTTTGCAGTTTTGAAGAAGGGTCTACCTAAGATAATGGGGGCATGAGAACTTACCTGATCATCCTCCATGTTAAGAATGTAGAAATCTGCTGGAAACATCATGTCTCTTACCTGGACAAGTACATCCTCAAGGACTCCCACTGGATATGCCGTAGCTCTATTCTCCAACTGCACCACTACTCTCGTCGGTTTTAGATCACCAACCTGCAAAGAAGAGAATACAAAGTGAGGCATCACATTTATGGAAGCTCCCAAATCACAAAGTGCATCAGAAAATGGAAACTCCCCTATAGTGCATGGGATAGGGAACGTCCCTGGATCCTTGAACTTTGTCGGCATTGTGAGGGTTGGTGTAATGAGTACTGACACATTCCTTCTAGATTGATCCTTTCATTTCCCTTGATCCCTCTTCAATTGGAACAAAGTTCTTTTAAGAATTTCACATACCTTGGAACTTTCTTAATGGCTTCAAGTAGAGGAATGTTAATCTCCACATGCTTAAATGTGTCGAAAACCTCCTTTTGCATTGATTCTTCAGCCATCTTCTTGGTTTGAACAACCCTATTTGGAAAAGGAAAGGGTTTATGAGGAACATCATTAATATTTTTCTTAAATTTATCTTTCTTATTGGGTTTCTCATCAGTTGATTTGGAATTAAGATTTTTTGGAGTTGAGGTTAATCCCCTTGGAATGGTAGGTGGAGAAGTATCAATCGTTTTTTCCCACTTCTCAATGTGATGGCAATGATATTTCCCTTTGGATTTAGAGTGGTTTGAGAAGGTATATTTCCAGAATTCTTACTTACAAGTTCATGGATGGCGGTGGCTATCTGGCTCATTTGAGTCTTCAACTCCCTCAGCTCTAAACCTTGACTCTTTAGATCATTCTGTTAGTTAAGAAAAATTTGTTTCAAAAGATCACCAGTATTAGAATCTACCTTTGTTGGGGGATTCACTTGTTGTTGGCTTGTTGATGTTTGGGCTTCAAATCTTTTTTGGGGTTGTTGGAATCCATGCTGGTAAAGAAAAGGTTGCTGGAAGTTTTGTTGAAAGGGTGGCCTTTGTTGTTGTCCAGAGCCATACCTCTTGTCTAATTTATCCTTCCACCCTTGATTGTATGTTGGTGAAAAGGAATCAAGCTTATTTTAGGTATATGGTTGTTGTTTTTGTTATGGTCTCCCGGGGAATACTGCTATGCAACCCTGTGTCTCTTGTAGATGTGGGCAATAGTCAGTTGGGTGGCTTGTCTCAGTAAAAATGCCACAAGGCCTTGAAAGATGGGATTGGGATGTCTTTTGAGCCAAAGAAATCTGTCTCAACACATTTTTAAATTCTTCTAACTTGGTATCAATCAAATAACTCTCAATATAAGAAGGACTTGCCTGATGTACTACCCTGACATGTGGTGTACCTTCATCACCAAATTGTTGGGAGTTTTGGACCATTTTTTTGATCAACACACGTAAAGCTACTGGTTTATTGTCCACCAATGATCCTCCATTAGTAGAATCTACCATGATTCTCTCCATAGGTGTGAGTCCTTCATAGAAGTACTGGATGAGTAGTTTCTCACTGATTTGGTGATGTGGGCAGCTTGCACACAACTTCTTGAATCACTCTCAATACTCATACATTGACTCCCCTTGTGCTTGATTAATCCTTGATATCTTCTTATGAATGGAAGTGGTCCTTGATGCTGGAAAAAATCTCTGCAAGAAAAGACATTTCAAATCATTCCAACAAGTTACATATTCAGGTTGTAAATAATACATCCAGTTTTTCGCAGCTCCATCAAGTTGGAATGGGAATTCTCTTAGTTTGATTTGATCTTCAGAAACATTTATTGGTTTTAAGGTTGATGAAAACACATTAAATTCTATAATGTGTTTATTGGTATCCTCAATAGAGAGGTCGTGAAATTTTGGAATCAGTTGAATTAATCCAGATTTCAGTTCAAAGTCTGATACGAGATTCGGATATGAAATGCAATTTGGTTGAGAATTAATATCAGGTGAAGACAATTCTCAAATGGTTCTATTAATTTAATTTCTATTATTTTCAGCCATTGGTTCTCATTATATGGTTGAATTTTAATTACTTCCAATTTAAATATTCTGATATTGGTGAAATTCTACAACTAGTTGAATGTTGAAACTTCTCGTAGACTGAGAATGTCTAATTCGTTCCCTAATGCTACGTTCAATCTCAGGGTCAATATCTAAGAGATCTTCAGGATTACTTCATGTCATAAATAAATTAAAGATGAAAATGAAATAAAGAAAAGTATACCATAAAAAAATATGTTTGATTTGATCTGATAAAAATAAAAGAAGAGAGTAAGAGAAAAAAACATGAGAAATGGGAAAGAATAAAGAAAGAGGTGACAAAAATAATTAAATGAAAAATAAAATAAATACCTATAATTGGTTGAATAAATTACTTGCCTCCCCGATAGTGTAGCCAATTTGAAAGAATGCTATCGTGGGTGCCCTCAAATGATTAGTGGTTTTTGGATACTTACGTGCAGTAGAGTGGCTGACCAAGGTCGTCTCTCAAAGGAAGAAGTAAATTAAAAAAACTTCTTAAATGTATTCTAAAAGTAAAATAGAATAGAATTAAAACACTACATGAAAGGATGGGGTTGATTGTTTATCGTTTATAAAACTTGAAGAATTTTTCTGGAAGAAGATTTCATTTTTTTTCGTTTTTAATTTTGAAATGAAGTTTGATTAAAAAGACACAACAAGAAGATGTTTTTAGAAAATATTTTAAAAGGAGTAATCAATATAACTATAACTATTCATTTACTTATTAATAATTATCATTTAAATCAGTATCCACTTAATTATGATCCCCTAATTTGTTAACCCTCGAACTCTATGAGAGTTAACTAAACCACACAGATGAAATTACCTAAACCCTAGGCTAGATTCAGAACACGCAATCGCAGCACCCTACTTTGATTTTTGTTCTAAGGTTAGCTTATGTTCATTGGTTAATTAGAGAACATATCCATTATGAAAATTAAGATGAATTTTTTTTAGGGATTATATTTGAACTCTACAAATTTATCTCATGTGGTCTTGTATATTCCGATTAAGATCGCGCTCTCACAATTTACACAAAATCTTGACCTCACGTATTGTTTTTGTTAATTATTCAATTTCTTGCTTAGTTTCTTATAATATAAAAAATGCAATTCATGTATCATATTAAGTGAATTAAAGTATCTCAATTATTCAAAATAATTAAATGAAGAGGGTAGAAGATAGATCGATCTCTAAAAAAACTACACTTCCATGGACGGTGTGGTCATCGTGGGGACGTTTTGCATGAGCAAAGGATTGAAAGGGTAGAACCCAATCTCATCTCTACTCATGATTCCAACCCAATTAGGAAGATTAAGAGAATAAGAAAAGTGAATAACATAGAATATTATTTGATGAAAAATTCAAGATACAAACATTAATGAAAAGAAATACAAAGAGGAGGTGGGAGAGGAGAGCCTTTTTAGAAGAGAGGTTTTCACAAATCCTTAATTCTTCCAAAATTTTTGAGGGGCTCCCAAGAGACACCCTTTCGGACACACCTTCACAAATCCTCGACCAACCCTCCCAATGAGTGAAAAACCCCTTTAAATAGAGTTTGTGAGGGCTATTGTTACATAAATGTTTAAGTGTGAAATGAAAACTCGGCCAAATATTTTATTCCATGTTTCACCACATAGTTGACCTCGAAAACGCATGAATTGGCCGGTCTTATACAATGATGATTTGTTCCAAATAATGTACCAAAGCTTTCCTCAAATGTTGTGCTCAATCCAAGCCCATATGAAGAAGATACGGCCCAAATGGCGAAGTGATGTTCAATCTGGATAGTTCAGTCAAGCTTTGTCTTCATGGCCCATTTAAGCCACTCATATGCACACTCTAGCTCCCATGTCCTGAATAGAATTTGTATCCCATTAAGTCAGGAACACAGTTACAAAATTTTATGTCAAAATAATTTACTGAAAAATGTTTATTCCCAAAATACTAAAATGAATTTTAAAAGGGTAAAACTGGGATTTTCATCAAATTTGTAAATGAATGATCTAATCCCAAATATTCTATAATTGAACATATCTAGCATTATGTGAGGAAATTATATAATTTATTATCAATAAAATATTCAAAAAAAATATTGTTTTATCACATACTCATTGTACCTTTCCATGATAAATCATGAACGGAAACACATAAGAGATCAATACACAGGTAGGGGATCATACCCATGGGATGTGGGGGATACCAAACCATATATGAAATTACCCACTAGAAATAGGATCACACACCCTGGATATCAAATATGGAATACATGACTAGACCTTGTGAATAATAAGATAGAGGATCACACTCAGATCTACGTAGAGGGATTCCTTACTCTATCTAGAGAAAACCCAAAGAGGATATCACTATTCCTTTTCTTGGGATGGTATGCCACATTGCACCATCATAAAAATAGACCAATGAGATATACCCATAATGGAAAAGTTAATGGGAACAAACTTATCCTAATACCAATGCCAAACAATGGGATACAAGGGATCAAAACTTCCCTTTTAGTTGTACATATCATGCTCTATGGGTACACAACGTGTCTCACTATGTCCTAACTAACCCATGTATTTCCATCTCAAAAAACATGATATTATATATATACATAAAATATTTTAATAGCATATAATTTGAAGAGGTTGAGCCTCACATAGAATCATGTGTTGTCATACCGAGATTGTGTACTCTGTGAAGTACAGATGGTGTGACACATTACACATAGGGTCTGTATAACGACCCTATATTTTATTCCATCAATATTAAATTATTTTAAAGATAAAAAATAGATATACATTCAAGAATTGAAATGTTTAGTATAATAGGAAAATCATGATCATACATCACTTGTACATGATAAAACACAAACATTATTTACAGGATATATAATACATGAGTGATCATAAAAAACATAATCATATCATAAGAATACGATAATTATCAATATAAATAGGGAAACATTTGATAAATAAAGGGTTTTTGGAAATGAAAAAATGAAACATCATTTAATACTAGTCAAATACTACACACAGTTTTGAATGAATCTAGCATCATGTTTGCACAGAATATATGTTCATAATTTTATAATCGTAATTGTGAAAAAATATAGCATAATTTTCATGCATAATAAAAGTTATCTAACAAGATACATCAAATTTCCCAATGCATTATAGGATATATAATGCTGGCCCCACCCATCAAATCATAATATTCACATAATCATGCATGCCACATAGAACATATAACAATCATAGTCATGAAATAAACCATGGAAATGAATGGGATTAATATGGAAATAATAAACCATACATTCATGGAAAAAATTTGGGGTTCCCAAATGAATACGAAAAACCATATTAGGCATAAACATCATCATTCTTTAGTGAATAAGTAACAACCAAAGAGAAAAAGAATATTTATTTTCAAAATAAATGTATTTTTAGGAATTTTTTTTATTTAGCTCATAATTAATGGTGGAAACATGTATATCTATAAATAAAAATGGAATAAAATTTAGAGGATATTTAAGGTGAATTAGAGGAATATCCATACCAAATATGACATGAAATAGGGAAAACCCAAAGAAAATGAGTTGGGTTTGAGAATCCCCACACCTTAAATCTTACTTTATTTCGTCACTTTTATGCCTACTATATAATAAACATAGGATTTTTAAAACATTTATTTAGAGTTTAATTATTTTAATTTTCACCATTATTTATCAATTAAAAATATTTAATTATATTTATTAATTTACTTGTATAAAGGGAATACTAATATCGTGTTTTCTTTAAAAAATTCTTAGTTTTTTGATTTCATTATTTTGTTCAATGTAATTTATACATTATTAGAATTAAATCTAGAAAAATAAAATCAATATATTTATAAATTTATATATCATAAATATTTTTAAATAACCATCCATAGGGTTAGTGATAATAAAATAATTAGAAACATCCTCATTAGTGGTTAGCATACCGTTACCATAATGTTGTCTAAATGAGGGGAAAGAGTGTTATAAAATATAAATACTTCAAAAATAAATTTTTTATCATATGTTAAAATGATTAATATAATTTTAACATAATACCTAATTAATATTTTATGATTTTTTTTTGAATGGGATATAGAAAGAGGGGAAGTGAAGAGGAAAATGCAGAGAAGAGGTGGTGAAAACATACCCTCTTATTGGCGTTGATTTCCTTGTATGGAACTAGAATCCTTTGATGATTAGAGCTGGATAAATCCATAATTTTTTAATTGATTTTAAGATCCTAAATAGATAGAATGTGGGTAGTTATTTGGCTTCATAAATGGTTGTAGGAGTGGTTTTCTGAGGGGAGGGAGAGGGGTTATTTATACTTGAGGAGTGGTATATTTTTAGCATAAACTATTGTGTCTAAGGTAAACCTTGTAACAGTGTTATTTTTGAAATTATAAACATTAATAAAATTAAATAACATAATTTTAATAATTTTAATCAATTTTTAATCCGAATTAATTAGTTTAATTAAATGAAAATATGTAAAAAATGAGAAAAAACTATTTTACTGTAATACTTTTAATTTTAGGTTTTGCAAAGTAATTTTTCAGGTTTGGAAATTAAGTTTATTTTATTTTAATGAAAAAATATTCAAATTAAATAGTTTTTGGTCAAAACACATGCACTATAATTGATTATGTCATTATTACATCATAAATGATGTAATTTAAGATACACTGGTTTTTTGAAAAATAACATTTTTACTATTCACAAGATCATTGATGAATTTCAGAAAATTACCAAAAAATCACCATTGGGATTTTTTATGTGAAAATTTCTAGAATTATATTAATTTCTTAAAAATTATTTTTTAACGTAGTGAATTTTATTTTTGAACATAAAAATTATGAGTTTTTAATAAATGCATTAAAAAAAGTTTATTAAATAAATTATTATAATTTCTATGTATTTTTTATTCTTGTTTTTTATTTTTATTTTCATTATAATATTTATAGTCACTTAAATTAGCAGTTATAAATATTATTTATATCATAATTTATTATTTTGAGATTAAATTACTATTCCAATGATTAAGTTATTATTCCCAATAGTCAGATTACTATTCTAATGGTCACATTGCTATTCCAAAGGTCACATTACATTCTATAAATACATGTTCATTAATTATTTAATTATTTACTCAATTCCTATAGTGGTTCTATAATTTCATTTTCTATAATGTTTTTTACAAACATTTTTTTTCTTTTCTATTTTGTTGCTCATGGGAGGGATTGTCACACTCATTTTTTTTCTTCTTTTCATGTTATAGTTTTGATCTGGTTCATTGAAAATCCTGATACATTTTTAGATGTTGAGTGAGATTAATAGTGAGTTTTAAATTATCATATTTGTGTAGTCACCTTAATTTGGGTTCCCCATTTCTTGTTTAGGAGTTTTTGAAGAGAGGGTGGTTACTTCATGATTTTGGCCAACCGTGAGCTTGTTTCCTGTTTTAAAAACCAAATTTTCCTCTTTTATAACTACATTTTTTACAACATTTTCCACCCATTCCACTTCATACTTTTCTTACACTGACATATTCAAACTGATATATTATTTTTGACCCCTTAATAATTCATAATCATGGTGAATATGGGTTACTTATTTAGGTATTGGGCCAGCTCGTGTGCCCATTTCCAGTTTTTAAAAAATAATTTGTTTCTTTTATATATTTTTCATGTTTTAATATGTTTCTGTGATTCCACCTCCCACTAGAAGCCCAAATACCTAGAATCATCCTAATTATATATTTTACCTCTTTGGATCTCATTTGAATCGAATAGTAGGGAAAACGTTCTCAGGTTTCCTCAAATCATCCAGAATTGAGAAGGTAAATTATTTCAGACATAAATCATTCAATTAGTGCTATTTTCCAACAAAACGTATTTACTTAGTTATTAAAGACCTTAGGATCCTATATAATAATTTAAAACCCATTACCTTTTCTCTATAGGTGCATATCTAATGGAAGATAAAGAGTTTTCTAGTTGAAAAGGTGAGACTCCTTCTCCTTTATCCTCCCTCTTCTTCCTCCTTTCTTTATTTCATGGTTTTATAATCTCCTTTAGTCATGATAGAACTAGGGTTATATTATACCATGATTTTTTATGGGGGTTTTTTTCGTTTGGGGCTGGTCTTCATAGGTTTATGTTTTGTAAATCCTTAGATGGTGATATTGGGTGTGCGTTTCCATTATGCCAAGGATTTGAGGTAGGATATCCCTTGCACATGCCTTTATCATTTAAGTTTCATTATTTTCTTAATGTTAACATATTAGATATATGTCTATTATTGTTTTCAATCCTTAGGATAATTATCTTGGTGTGAAAAATGGTTGTTTAAGCCTTATTTTGTGAAAGGTAGAGTTGTTTTGTCATAAAAGTGCACACCAAGTGTTTGATTAAATGTTATGATATCTTTTGCAACTTTTTTGTGAGGTATAGAACCAATTTTATGGTATTTGTTACATGTTATAGTATCTATAATAAAATATGGCATGAAATTGGTGTTTTAATCCTTGTCAAGTTCTTAAAATAAATTGTTTTGTTTAAAAAGGGAAAGTGATGTGTTCTGTAAATTGCCTGGTTGGATTTTATGTGTGATGCGTGTTTTAAATATTATTTGTTTGGATTTATAAATTAACTGGAAGAATTATAAATTTTATTTTTGGGTCCTTATATGGCTTTACAATTTTTATTTGGTTTTACAAATAAATGGGTTTGGGTTTACAATATGTTTTGGCCCGAGTTATTGGAAAATGGCATGTATCACATCCTTATAAAAATGGTTGTGTTTTAAATATTTAACTTGAGTGTTTTAAGGGATTTATGAATGTGGTTTTCTTCTTTTAATGGTGTGTATACACCTCCTTAATAAAAGTGAAGTTCATACCTTGGTCAAATGTTAGTTTTGAGAAAGGCTTAAAGGCCTGTTTGGATTTTTTTGTAAAAATAGTCTCCATTGTATTTCATGTTCTATCTTTTGGGTCGATTTTATGGTCCATTAAATTAATTTATGAATTGGTTTTGTGGACTCAGAGACTGTTTTGTTATGTTATTGATGGGTTTTTGGTATTAAAAGGGCATTTTTATGGATTTTATGTGCAAGGACTCGTTATACTGCTTGAAATTGTTTTACGAAACTTTTTAGTGGTTTATTGATTCGTGAAAGAAATGTGAAGCATGTTTTTGAGATATTTGTGTGTTTATGGATTGGTAATGGAATTTTTTTGTAAAAAGTGTATTTGATAATATTTTTAACTTGATTTATAACTAAAGGGAATCCCATGTATCTATGTGGGTGGACGTGTACTAGTATGCTAGTGATCCTGTGGGGTTTGGCCTCTGTTTCACGTAGCAAGTTAGATGATGACAACACCAACTAAACTATGATGATGATGATTATGGGGGAACACTAGGTTATGGTTATTCTCCCTAATAGTGGTTTGTGTGCACAAGAATGGATAGCCCCCTCACCCCTGGACACCACCCGAGACACCCGCATCCCCTGGACAGCCCGAGACACCTGCACCCATGGACACCAACCAAGACACCCGCACCCCCTGGACAGCCCCCTACCCCCTGGACACCACCCCCACCCCCTGTACACCCCTACCCCCTTGGAAATCCCCCCTCACCCTCTAGACACCCCACCCCCTTGGACACACCCTGGACACCACCACCCTCTTAGACAGCCCCCACCCTTGGACATCCCCCCTGGACAACCCCCCATCCCTCTGGACAGCCCGACCCCCACCCCTGGACATCCCCCCACCCCCTTGAACACCCCCACCTCCCAGGACAGCCCCAACCCCCCTGGACAACCCACTCAACCCTCTGGACACCACCCCCACCCCTGGACATGCCCACCCCCTAGACACACCCACCCCCTTGGACAACACCCCTAACCCATACCCCCTTGGACACCACAGTTTACACCCCCACCCCCACCCCTTGGACACCCCTACCCCCCTTGGAAAGCCCCCTCACCCCCTGGACACCACCCCACTCCCTTGGACACCCCTAGACACCACCACCCCCTTGGACACGCCCCCCACCCCTATGGAAAGACCCCCTTGGACACCCCCACCCCTTTATACAACCCCCACCCATAGAACCCCACCCTACCCCCTTAGACAGCCCACTCACCCCCCTGGACACCACCCCCACCAATGACCCCCTTGGACACCCCCACCCCCCTCGACTGCCCCATCACACCTTGGACCCCCCCACCCCACCCCCTGGACACCCCTACCCCCTTGGAAAGACCCTCACCCCTGGAAACCATCCTCACCCTCTTGGACACCCCTAGACACCGCCACCCCCCTTGGAGAGCCCCCCTCCCCTCGAGACAGCCCCACACTCCCTGGACACCCCCCGACACCACCCTGGACACCACCCCCACCCCCTTGGAACCCCATGGACACCCCCACCATCATGGACAATCCCCCCCACCCCCTATACTCCCCCACCCCTTGGACAGCCCCCACCCCCTGGACAACGCCACCCACTTGGACAGCCCCCACCCCTGTGGACACCCTATGTACATGCACACACACATGATAGAACACAAAAAAATCCTAAAATTGCTTGATATCATGTACATGGTTTATTGTACCATAAAATAATTTATCATGGTATAAAATAACACTATGAAACTTACCATGATAAGAAGAAAAAAGATAGAAAAATAAAATCTCAAAAAATTAGTTTAGGGCATCGCAAAAAATAAAAAACAAAACTGAGCCGTGTGAGGCATACTTGAGTGTTACGATTTAACTTAATACATATAGTGATAATAAAGACGATGAGTGATGTTGGAAAAATGAGGCTGGAGGGAACGAATTCGAAGAATCCTTTCTAGGTTTTCCACATGAGAGAGACGAGTCACAGGTCTCCCGATCGAAGAAAACAGAATGACTGAATACAGAACGTGATAAATCATTTAAAAGATTTATCAAATTGGTTATTTAATAATCGATATGATAAACTTTTTTATGTTTATAACTTTAGTTATTTAATAACCAAAGTATAAAATTATTTATCACGTCGGTTATTTTATAACCGATGTTATAAATGGTGCTTTATCACGTCAGTTATTTTTATATCAGATGAGATAACTTGCTGAGATTTTCTTTATCACGTCAGTTATTTTATAACCGATGTGATAAATAAAATTTCAGTATGTTTTATATCAGTTATAAAATAACAGATGTAAAAAATTTATTCTCATCAATTTATCACGTCAGTTATAGAATAACCAATGTGATAAATCCATTTTTACAGCTTTGAACGTCGGTTATATATAACCGACATGAAAAATGCCGATGTGTTAAACGTTTTTCCACTAGTGCCAAGACATTGAGTTCTAACTGAACCTGGGAGTTGTTACATTTGGATTAGGTAAATCTTTCAATGATGGATTATTCTTCTCTCTTTATAGAGTATCAGTGCTTCACACCTATTTTGGGAGGTGATGAGTTATCACTGGCTAGGTGGTTTGAGGATTGTCTCAGGTATGACATATGATCACATGTAAATGTTTTCAAGATGACTTCAGTGACTTCTATAGTAAATAAGGCGCTAATTACCGAGTGCACTATTAGGGAGTTAGGAGCTGTGATCCAAGTTGGTTCAGCATCCAGGGGTGGTACTCCTTCAACCAATAATAGGAAGTGTCATAGGAATATTTCATGTGATGTTTCTTCAGGTAGATGAGTAGCGTGATAATAGTGTGTACTGAGTGGGAACACAAAACTAGAGTGCCTAAGATACCCATTTGAGTGACGATATTGCAGTAAGATGGGTTATATTCAGCATTTTCAGGATGTTTTCTCCTGCAGTGAGTGAGAATGGATATGTTATGACTCCATGTTCAGGAGAAGGACCTTGAGTTTCTCATAAATCATGGAATTAGGGTTTTTCAGGATGAGGAGGTGGAATTGGATGTGGCAACCAGATGAAAGTTCCTCAATGATATCAGGGTGGACCAACTCAATGTAGCCAGGTTGGGACGCAGGGCCGCAGTACTGGTCATACTTTTATGATGGAATAGACCCAACAGAAGTAGGTTCTAATACCCTCTATGGTTAGAGGTATGATTCTAGTTACATCAATTTTAGATTCTACTCTTTTTGATATAGGGCCTTCCCATAGTTTTATATATGTTGCCATTTTGGAGATCCTAGGGCTCTATATTTTAAGTCAGATGATGTTTTGATGCTAGACACTCCGTTGGGGATTAGGAAAGATAGTGTATGTTAGTGTAAGGAATGCTCTCTTGAGGTTGGTGGGTTTCACTTCCTATGGTACCTCTATGTCTTAGAGATTAAAGTCTTTGATTTCATTCTCATAATGGATAGGTTGGTCTGCTTTCAGAACATTGTTGACTTCTATCTCTACTGGGTGAGTTTCACGTCACCAAAGTGCGGGTATTTTCTATACAAGGGAAAATGGGATGTCCAGGCGAGCAGAGCGGGACCCGAGCATCATGGGTTGGGATGAATTATATCCCAGATTTTTGTTTTATATCTAGATGACTAGGGGACTTCATATATAGACTTTCCTCTAGTGGTGGATCATTTCAGATATGTCTCTACAGATGAATTTTCAAGTTTACCTCTAGAGAGAGATATGTATATTTCCCTATTGAGATTGTTCCAGGAGTGAAACCGGTGTCCATTATTCTGTATAGGATAGCTACACCAGAGTTATAGGATATCATCATGCAGTTATATGACTTGTAGGCAAAGGGTTTCATCTGACCCAGTACTTCACCTTGGGTTTCGTCTGTCCTCTTCATGAAGAAGGTGGACAATACCCTCAGAAATTGTGTGGATTATTAGAAACTAAACTAGTTAACGATCAAGAATAGATATCCCTTACCAAGGATTGATGATATCTTTGATTATCTTTGAGGATTATAAGTGTTCTCAAATATTTACTTTAGATCCGGTTATCATCCGTTGCATGTTAGACTATCATATATAACTCTTACACCCTTTTGGAGCTATGGTGGTCTATATGAGTATTTGGTTATGCCATTTAGTCTCACAAACGCCCCAACAGTTTTCATTCCACTGATGAACTTAGTGTTCCATCCTTACATGGATTCGTTTGTGGTAGTCTTCGTGGATGATATCTTGGTGTACTCTCACACTCTACATGACCTTTTCATCCATCTTGAGATCGTATTGAGTACACTGAGAGAGCATTAGTTATATGATAAGATCTCAAAATTAAACTTTTGTATAGACCAGATTCACTTCTTAGGTCATCTCATCTAAGAGATAGGAGTATCAGCAGACCTAGAGAAAGTGGGAGTAGTAATTTCCTAGGAGCATCCAAAGAACGTCTTTAAGGTAAAGATTTTTCTAGTTTTGGTTGGTTACTAAAGGCACATTATATAAGACTTTTCAAACTTATCGGAACCACTGACAGGCCTGAAAAATAAGGGAGTGAAATAATTGTTGACAGATTCCTGCAATTCATTCTTTTAGGAGCTGAAGGGGTGGTTTACTTTAACACCGATACTGATTTTTCTGGATTCGGGAAAGAGTTTAACCATTTACTACGATGGATTAGGTATCAAGATGGGAGTAGTGCTTATGTAGGGGTAAGGAGTTGTTTTTTAAGTCTCTATTCAATTGAGGCCACATGAGAGGAATTACACGACACATGATCTCAAGTTGGCTGCAGTTGTGCATGCTTTGCGCTGTTGGATACATTATCCTTTTGGAGATCATTTTGTGGTTTACACTGACCACAAAATCCTCAAGTATATCTTTAATTGGTGTGATCTGAATTATAATAGTGAAGGTGGGTTGATTACTTCTAGTATTTTGACTTTGACCTTGCCTACACACCTAGGAAAGTCAATGCAGTGGCCGATGCGTTGAGTAGGAGGGCTCGGAAACAGGAAGTTTAGGAGGCCAGCATTGAGTGATAGTTTATGGATCTGTTTTCTAATATGCATTTAGAGGTGTACTAAGAACATGGATAGACATTTATTTCTTCTATAGATGTTACCTATACTCTACTGGATCAAGTGTGAATGAGGAATCTATCAAATTTTTAAGGCCTAGTCCTATGAGAGAATGTGTTAGGTGAGGATCCTACTCCTAGGTGGAACATATGCGATGATGATATTTTTTGTTTTCGTGGATGGGTATGGGTATCAGCAGACATACACGAGGATACTTTTCGATATTTTCATGCATCCATAGGGGAATTTAATCCTCGTGTCACCATGATGTATTGAGACTTACATTGTCAGTATTGGTGGCCATGCATGAAGAGGGATGCAACTGGTTTTGTTATGAGATGTTCTACCTATTAGCAGGTGAAGGAATAACATCAATGACCGGTGTGGATATTATAGTAGTTACCCATTCTGGAGTGGAAGTGTAATGATGTTGTGATGGATTTTTTATGGGTTTACCGAGGTCGCCTCGAGGAAATGATGTTGTATGGGTTGTTATTGACAGACTCACAAAGTTTTCACATTTAATACAATTCAAGGAAACCCTCAGTGTTGATGATCAAGGAAAGTTGTACATCTGAGAAATTGCACGTTTTCATGGGGTTCTGCACTCTATTATTTCAGTTAGGGATGCCCGATTTACTTATCATGTCTGGAGGAGACTATAGAGGGATTTGGGTATACATGTACTTCTCAGTACATCTTACCATCCCCAAATAGATGGTCAGTCTGAGTGTACGATTCAGGTTTTAGAGGGAATTCTTTGAGAATGCATCCTAGATTTTGGGGGATTTTGGGAGATATGCATACCCCTAGTGGATTTTTCCTACAACCATAGTTTTTAGGAAATGATTCAGATGGAACCTTATGAGGCTTTGTGTGGTAGACCATGTCGATCACCCCTATGTTTGGATGGAGATAGGAGAGGAAGCTATACTGGGACCTCGTCTTGTCCAAGAGACCATTTAGCAGGTGGAGTTGATTTGGAAGAGGATGAGTACTACATAGTCTCGATAGAAATATTATGTTGACTGACGAATATGACCTATGTAGTTTGAGGTCAGAGAGCAGGTTTTCATACATCACACCCAGGTTGGGACACAGGATGATTATTATATAGGGAGAACATTCAATGAGATACTTAGGACCATTTGAGTTTTTTGAGAGAGTCAGACAGGTTTCATATCAGTTTTAGTTACCTTAGAGGTACCAGACTATGAATGACCTCTTTAATGTTTCTCAGCTATGGAATTACTTTTCAGACTCATATCACATTTTTTACCGGTGGAGGATGAGTTGGATGTGGATGAATCTTTCGAGGAGAACCTTATTCGGATTGTGGATCATAGCATGAAAGTTCTCTGTGGTCGGTCTATTCCTCCGGTACGGGTTATATCAAAGCACAACCAAGTGCAAGATGAGACTTGGGAGAGGGAGGTTGACGTATGATCGTAGTGGCTAGAGTTGTTCACAGATTCTTCTTCCACACCCTTAGAAGGGAAATTCAGGGACAAATTTCTTTAAGGGGGGAATTTTGTAAAAACCAAGATCTTTATTTCTGGTATCAATCATGATTTTCTGTTGTATTGCAGAAAAAGGAAGAAATGGGGTTTTTCTAAGTACACACTGTGTACTTATGAGTTCATTTTGTGTACCCGGTTACTATGTACAGCTGCATACAAGCCATATAATGTCCGATTACATGGTCGTTTGATGACCTGAAAGACCGCTTAAGGTGGGGGTTGATAAAGGATACTACACAACATGTTCATTTAATGAAAACTCGGTTTAGTTTTCTTTTTATTTGATATATATAGGTGTGGGTTTGCATCTTATGTCTCGATACATCTCCTCCTCCCTGTGGTTTATACAAGAGGGCGAGAGAATGACCAAAGAACTTCTAACCCCTCCTGATTATCCGTTTGAGCTCCGATTGAGACATCATTGGGTGCATTGGAATCCCACCAGTGGGTTCTCAAAACCATTGTATCTTTCCTTCCTAATTCATCCTCTTTGATGAGTTATTAATGGTTGGGATTCTTTCACCTTTTGGTATATCTACGCCAATCTGGCCAATTCAAGGGTCGACGTTCAAGGATATGGATCGTGAGACATAGATTTAGGTGGTTTATTCCTTTAATTATATTTTGATGAATTATATATGCTAAATGTGTCACTTACCCATGATTGAGGTATTGATTTATTTGTAATTTAAATAATTTTATTATCTTCTATAGTTTTATTGATTGATAAAGGGTTGTTGCTTATGCATAAGGTTGGGTACCTTGTTATGGGACACCCCATGGATGTGTTTCCATTGTTTGATTGTTTATAGCCATTTGGTCTAGGATTCTTGTCAGGATTGCCTCATTGTCCATCCCTTGTTTTTTTAGGATGGAGTTGATGATTTTATGTGATGCATGTGATATGCATTGTGAAAGTTTGACCAAGGGGAATTAGACTATGAGATATTCTTGGGGGAGGGTCATTGTTTTTTTTACTGTTATGTGACCTAGGAGTTTTGATTGTGAGAGCTTCCAGGTGGTCATCGACCCAAGATATTAGATTGTGAGAGCTTTCCCAGGTGGTTGTTTATAATTGTTTGATAGTATATTATACCATGAGGTTTAGACCATGAAATATTTACTAGGTGGTTGCTTATAATTGTTTGACAGTATATTATACCAAAGGGGTTAGACCATGAGATATTTCCCTGAGGTTCATCATTAAATGAATTGTTGTTATATTTGACCAGTGGGATTAGACTGTGAGAACTTTACCAAAGTGTAGTTATTGAATAATTAAATGATTGTGAAGAGTCTGCCAAAATAAAGAACAAACATGGTGTAACTCTCCAAGAATTTAGAAATAGATTTATTATAGAATTCATGGAACATTAAGTCTCTAAAAACACCACTTTATTATAACCTATCCAAGTAAACATACTTTTTCCAACACTGTGATTTGAATTTTGAAAAACTGACATACACTATTGCATTCAGTAAGATATTTAGAGTCTGATAAGACAAACTTAATTTTTGGAAAATAGTAACATACCCTTATAAATAGTAACATAGCCTTATGAATAACAATGAATAGTAAATTAGCCAAAAAGTAAAAACTTCACCCATGAATTTATAAATACAACTTAGACATCTTAAAAGTGAAAAAATGATCATTGTATAAGTATTGGTATTTTTGTATGTCATAAATATTTTAATTACAATTTTGTGATTAATTTAATAATTTAATATGGAAATTTATTTTCATAAAATTTAATCATAAATTTTTTATTTTATTTTATTACGGTTATAAGATAATTTTATGGAACCTTGATTAATTTTTCAAGGTGTTATAAAATGAGATATAGTTTTAATGTTGTTTTTTAGAATATATTATGATTTTATTTAAAAATTATATTAAAATTTTTAGAAAGTTATTTTTAAAAAATTGAGTTCATTTTTAAATTCTACATGTCGAATAATGGTTAGGGTGAATTTCTGGTATTTTTGTGAAAAATGTAAATTTTTTATGAATAGTTAAATATGGTAAAATACCATTTATACAAATTATCAGTTAAATACACTCTTTATGACATCATGAATATTGTAGGAAAATTTGGTTTGAACCCAAATTCACTTATTACTATTTGGGGTCACATGAAACAACACTATTCCACAATAAAACCCCCCCTCACTCCCTCTTATCCTCACACCACTAAGACTTTAAGCTCTTAAAAGTTCATCCCAAATACCCTACCCTAGTCACTCACCACGTCCAAGAATCTCTTGGTCTTTCCAAAAGACCAAAACTCCTTCCCTTAAAGAGATTATAAAGGAGGTGGATTCAAGAGGTAAATTCACATTTTATTTCTTTCATTTTCATTTTGTGTTCCATTCTATTATTATCATATCCTCACCTCTTATGTACAAATGACCATGATAACTCCAGTATCATATATAAACTGGAATTATATCATGTTAATGGAATAACCATCATCAATATTCTTACTCTCTCCCTTTTATTGTATAAACGAAACCTTCGTCAGTGAGGTTTCAATTTACAACCTTCATGGACGATGAAGTTTTGTTCTTCAATTTATCCATAATTACTAGTCCTAAAACCATTTTTATGGTAGAACCAGACTAAAATATATTTATTATAAAATAATTAATATTCAATAAACAGTATACATACTTGTTATTAAATCATAAGACCGAACTATATCCTAATAATCAAAATACCGCTAAAATAATCTAAGTGAATGTCATTAATATTTCATCTAATGATTCATCCTCATTCCATGTAAATAAAGGATATAAATGACCATTAAAACCAATTTATGTTTTTAAATAATTTTTAAATTCAATTATATATATTTATATCCATTCCACATGAACTCCATTACATAAAAACAGGCGACCTGACTATGAAAATCAAGAAAACGAACACTCCGGAAGGATGAAATTCAATATTATAACTAATCAATAAAGACATAATGGGCTTAATAAAATCATGATAAACTAAATAAATGTTTAATAGGTTCTTAATTAATTTATTAATAAGTTTAATTTCATATTTCAGGACTTTAAGTTCAAGATTGGAACGCATTCGTACTTAAGGTAAGGGTTTCTTCATCTCACTTCCATTTTTGTGAGATTTTTCGTATTCACTACTAATACTTTTGTATGGTGTATGTATACTTACCATTGATGTAACATATCATTAATATATTTATTTTCATGTAATTAAATGTATCATTTGAATATTATTAATTTTGGGGCATATGAATCGAATTGATTACAAAGTAGTAAGGGATTTCTACCCGAACCTCCATTTTCATTCGGGTTACTCCTATTCTCTAATTACCTCAATTAAATTCTTATTTATTATAATTTAATCCACATAAATTATTTTTTAATTACCTATATATTTTTACCATCTGGAATCCTTCTTTATTTTATGGGTATTTTCATGTTTTAAAAGGATCATTCAAAAATTTTATCTCGATAAACAAACCCTATTCAAGGGATATTTTCTAATTCTTACCCTTTTTCAAGTGTACACCAGAATCTATTTGAAGCCACCATTGATTTTATAAAAATAATAATTTTATCATGATAAATTATCTTGGATCATTTCTGGATTTAAGAGAACAAACATGCCTTTCATCTTTAAAATTATCTTTAATACTATCTTTAAAATGCTCTAAAATGTTTTATTTCTAAAGAATCTTGAGAACTCTTTTTTCATGATTTTACTTTGGTGGGACATAATTTATACGTAAAATATAATTTTAATGTACTAGTCATTTATTTTATGGGATATTAATGTTTAAAATATGATTTCATGGAAAATAAAAATGATTGTCCAAAATAACTCTACATTCCAAAGTAAAGAATGATTTTTCTCATATCACTTTAACTTTATTGAGATATATGTCTTGTTCACAACATATTTATTTCTTGTGGTGTATGTACTACCCTTTGGTATATAATATAAATAGTCTCCTTATTCTTATGGTACTCTAAGGGATTATTTTTTGAATGTTTCAATGTGGTATGGGACACTTTGGAATGTTTAAGGATTATTTCCTCAAGGATTTTTCAATGGTCTCATTTAAAAGTATCTTCATCCATATAAAAATAATTTGTTAAATACAGTACTTAATTGAGGTTTATCACCTATGATATCATCTACCATATTTAATATAATGGTTTATTATTAGTTTTATTGTGGATGTGCTATCTTAAAACCATTCAAAAATTTACTCAGAATAGTTAGTGTTTAAGTTTCATGTTGGGGGAAAGTTATTTACATTTCATATATTGGTTTCAATATGAATGTGTATGTTGTTTATGTTTATCCCAATTTATATGAGGAATTAATTGGACTTATTAAGTGTCAGGTGGGGACCCTTATAGCCCCACGATACATCAGTAGGTCTCACCAGACAAATAGACATGGACTTGGACGAGGCCTTTCTAAATTTCATATATAGTTTTGGCCGAGGCCTTAATAATTTTTAGAAGACTTGGATGATTATGTTTTATAATATCTAGAATATGAATTTCCCTCATTATGAATCTATAAATTCATAGTTCATGTGGTTATTAGACTATTAGAATACCCATGATTATGTTTTATTATGGAAATATTTACTCAGATCGTATTCCTGCCAAATTATGTTCATGTTTATTTTTAAAAGGCATGTGTTTTTAGTTATTTTACATGTCTAATGTTCATGTTTATGATATCTTCCACTATATTTATTACCCTCACTGAACATTTGAGATCACCCCTTTCTAATGTTTTATTTTTTCCAGGACATGAAGAAGCTTTTTATGACTGACTTGCAGGGATAATCATGGTGTGGTGGATATTCCCAATAAAGCATATATGTTTAATTTGTTTTCAAGTTGTAATGTTGAACCAATGTATGTATATGGTTTCCCAAAACTACTAAACTAGTTGGTACTTCGGGATTTGATTCCTTGTAATCAGGCCAATGTATTAAAATATTGTACGAGCTCAGGGCTTCTATGGTCAGGGCATTAAAGTTGGTATCAAAGGAATTTTTGTAGAAATATTTGAAACTAGATATTGAAAAAGTAGATTAGTGAACAAAACCATAATATATACTTTGGGGATAAGAATACAAGGACATCCTAGAATTTTTTTAAGGAATAGATTATGTGGTTTATCAAGAAACTACATCTCTGTATGGATATGAACAAGTATAGGTGGCTCTAGAACATTTGTATCTAGGGGTAAGTAACAAAAAAACCACTTTGAGCTAGACTCGAACAAGAACAGGTACATGACAATGGGCCTTACTGCACTCTAGGTTTGACACTTCCCTTGGATATGATTTGGTAAATTCATAATCTTATTACAAACAATTATGAAGGATTTTTACCCCAAAGTAACCAAAGTATATAGTTCTAGGATATATGATGCATAAATTTATGTTATGTTTTATACCATGTTTAGAGATATAGAGAGTTCATAATTTTATGAGATAATATATAATATTGAATTTACAAGAAATGGTTCCTAGTAAAAGTAATGATAATTTCACCAATGCATGTGATGAAAAGACTAAGAAGGATCATATCATTGATGGTCTTAATCCATAATTTTAAAGTAAGATTGTATCCCAAGTATCCTCATCATATGAGGAAATAGTATCATGAGTTGACAAGGTATTTAAAGGCTTCTTTGAGTCTTATGGCTTTGAAGGGAAGCAAAAGAAGAAGAGGATGGAAGGAAAAAACATGGATGAAGGGAAGAAGGGAAAGATGTATTTTCCCACATGTGATAATTGTGTAAGGAAGCACCTTAGTATATTCTTTAGAGGAAAAAGAGTTTGCTTCAACCGTGGAGAAAAAGGACACCATGATCATAAATGCAAGACAAGGAAAGAATTTTTCAACATTCAATGATTCAACTGCAAGGAGATGGGACACTATATGAAACAATGTCCCAACCATACAAGGAATATACACCAAATGATGGTCTTGGATAATGATTAAGTTATGATGCTAACGTAGATGAAGTATAATGATTAATATTCCTAGTCAAGAATCATTTCATTTGAATATTGTTTCCGTAATATACTGGTTGTAAGAATTATGAGATATATAAGGATTATACTGTAGTACTATTTCATTAAGGATTTTAGGTCGTATGATGAATGGTACAAAAGAAAATTGAATCATTAGAATGTTAAAATTTTTAGAAAAAAACTTTATTGAAGGAAAGACAACCCTTAATATATATCACATGTGGAGATAATTATGATGAAATGATTGATTCAGATAAGTACTAAATACCTTGGAATTGATTATTGACTTGTCGAGAAGTGGTCTATGCTATCATCGATGGAGTTTACAAAACTTTTTGATTTAAGTAATATATCCAATAACATGTATCTTACTTAAGGAATATGGAAGAATGCCTGTTTCCAATATGGTTTTTATGGTAATTCAATTTATTACCATATTTCAAGAGGATACATGATGAGGTTATTCACATATTTGGAATGTGAATTTTAGAGATGCTTCTTGTTGATTTAGGGTTAATGATAAGATTATCATGGAAATTTAGAGACCATCATTATAATGTGTTGAATCATAATATTTTGTAATTTTTAACCATTTATGAAATGGTTTTATGGGTTTTAGAGTTTAATGTCACTACATAATGGTTTGATTTTTTTCCCTGACCATGTCATCCAATTAGGATGCGTTGTTTTGTAGTAACCAATGCATTTACATTTCCTCTTATTAATAGAATATTATAACCATATTCTTGATGTGAGTTTCCCATAAGGTAATTATCACGTATCAACCATTAACTTTTGAAGTTCAATTTCAAATTTCAAAGACAAAGTTTTTTTAAGGAGGGGATAATGTAACACCCCAATAATTTACAAATAGATTTATTATATAATGCATGGAACAATGAGTCTCTACAAACACCACTTTTTTATAACATAGCCAAGAAAATATAATTTTTCCACCTCTGTGATTTCAATTTCAAAAAACTGACATACACGGTTGTGTTAAGTAAGATATTTGGAGTTTTATAAGATAAACATAATTTTTAGCGAATAGTAACAAACCCTTATGAATATTGACATACCCTTATGAATAGTATAGAATAGTAAATTGGCCAGAAAAATAGAAAATTCACCCATGAATGTATAAATACAATTTAGACATCTTAAAAGTGAAAAAATGATCATAGTATAAGTATTGATATTTTTTCTTAAATATTTTAATTATAATTGTATGATTAATTTAACAATTTAAAGTGGAAATGTATTTTCCTAAAATGTAATCATAAATTTTTATTTTGTGTTCTTTTGGTTATAAGATAATTTTATGGGACCTTGATTAATTTTTCAAGGTGTCATAAAACAAGTTATAGTTTTAATGTTGTTTTATTCGAATAAATTATGATTTTATTTAAAAATTTAATTAAAAATATTTTGAAAAATATTTTCTAAAAATGGATTTCATTTTTGAATTCTAAACATCAAAAAATGTTTAGGGTAAATTTTTGGTATTTTTCTAAAAAACTTGAATTTTTGATTAATAGTGAAATATGGTAAAATACTGTATATAAAAATTATCAGTTAAAATCACTATTTAGGACATCATGAGTTATTTAAGGTCACTTGGTTCTAACTCAAATTCACTTATTACTATTAGGTGTCACATGAAATAACACTATTGGTTTTCTTGATGGAATTGGTAAAATAATGAATAAAATATTCAAAATTTACTCATCTCCTCCACTATAACCCCCCCCCACCCCCTCTTCCCTTCACTCATATAATCCTTTAATATCATAAAAGTTATTCCCAAATACCCTTTACTTGTCACTCCCCACACCCAAGAAGCTCTTGGTGTAAGAACTCAGACCTTCTTTTTAGGTATTTTTTCCTTTTTCTAGAGTTTTTGAGAAAAGTGTAGTTTCTTGAAATTTTTAAAGTACGCGCCGTGTACTTCATAAGTACATGCCATGTACTTCGATGTCGCGCGAGGCTGTGTGCTAGCCATGTTCGGGCCACACACATGGTCATGTGGGGTGATTTGGAGGCCACTTAAAGTGGAGTACAGAAAATCCTAGTACACGCCATGTACTCCAAAAGTATACGCCGTGTACTTTCTTTTTTTCCTTAAACGGACTAGGGTCACGTCTTAACCCTAGAACTATCTTCTTCTCCAGCTTCTTTGACCAAGAGACTTCTGTATGGCCGCGAATCTCCTTCGATCCCCCGAGCCTCAGTCCGTTCTCTGAATCAACTGCCGTTGATTGCGTTAGAACCGCAGTGGAAAGCTCTTCCTTCTCCTAGAGCTTTGTTTTCCAATTCCTCCTCTTTCTAAAGTTATCGTGGGATGAAAGTTTTGTGCATTTTCGTAGATCTATGACATTCTAGGGAGATTCAAGCCTCGTGGTTCAAGTATATTCATCTCCTAGAATCAACATAGGTGGTTTGTACATTTCTGCTAAAAGACTGAGTTTTATATGAAATTTCCATCAATACCCTTGAACAACGTATTGCGGGTTTACTATTTTTCCCTTGTTGTTTTCCTGCCTTGATTGTATGCTTGTGTAGAGGTAATTTTGTGATGTATGAGGATAATTTCTATGCTTGTATGTTTTTTCCATTACCTTGTTCTATTTACGACCTTTTGGTCTTATTTCGACCTTTGGTCATTATACCTGTTTTCCATGCCTTGTGACCGTAGGATGGATTGTTGTTTCCTAAATTGATTATCATACTGTAGAATCGTTATCTAAGTATCTCGTTAGGTTTACTTTGGCCTTATATTTTTATTATGCACTAACTTGCACGGGGCCGTGAGAACCTGATGCTATAGACTATAAAGGGATAGCCCGAGTGAGCTTCCTCAGAGAGTCTTGGACATTATAGACTATAGGGGATAGACCGAGTGAGCTTCCCAGAGAGTCTTGGGTGTTATAGACTACAGGAGGATGGACTGAGTGAGTTTCCTCAAAGAGTCTTGAGCATTATAGACTATAGTAGGATAGACTGAGTGAGCTTCCCCATAGAGTCTTTGTTTTGTTTGAATATCCTTAAACCACCCTAGGCTATAGGAGGAATAGACCGAGTGAGCTTCCTCAGAGAGTCTCTGGAACTTGGGTCTATAAGGAGAATTTACCGCGTGATCATCCTCAGAGAGTCCCTGACTACTTTAGACTATAAGAGGAATTGACTGAGCGTGCTTCCTCATAGAGTCTCATAATTTTGTATGACCAAACCAGAGGGGTTAGGCTGAGTGTAATGCCCAGAGGGGATGGTTGTGTGTACTTTCCAGAGGGATTACTGTTTGTGGTTAGTTGTTTGCTTCACTCCTGCTTCTTGATCTGTGGATTGTTTACTGTGAGTATCATCCTGTTTACTGTTTACTATTTAGTGCTTACTGTACTATTATCTTCCATATACTCACTGACTGTTAGGAATATATCTTCAGGTGGTTGCCTACTGAGATTTAGTCTCACACCCAGTTTGGGTCTTGCTTTTGGGTCCAAATAGATTATATTATTGCAGGTATAGACAAGGGAAAGTGCCCTTTTAATCTAGGTACTTGATTGCATTGGAGCAGGAGAGCATGGGACCAAGCCGAGGCTTGCGATGCTGAGGAGTTTATCTTTTTACCTTTCTTTTGTACTTTGGTTGCACTATTTTGTTTCTAGAATTGTGACTTGTTTGGCTACTTTCCTAGACCTATGTATCATGCATCATTTCATATATGTATGTGTGCTCCAGTTGTTTATTGTTTTAGTCTTCCGCTGTTTATTGGTGTTGGATATTTACTAATTCCTCTATTGTATGAGTTGTTTAATTCCGTTGTGTACTCTGCCAATGAGGGCATATTTTGCCCACTATCACACCCAATGCCCTCACTTCTAGTCAGTATCCTATTGCGTTCGGGGAGATTCACTTGAGGCCATGTGACCAACTAGGTACGGGGCGCCTCTGCGTGGCTTCCAGAACCGGGACGTTACAAAGTGGTATCAGAGGAACCTTCTTTTCTCTTGACTTATTTCTTGGAGCCTATAGCCAGGGATATGACAAAATAGGTACTTGGTAATAAGTTGTGTCTGGGAGTAGATAACCCGTGTACATGGAAAATCCATACTACCTCATTTATTTTAGTTTTACGGGTTTTCACTTTTATAGTTGATTTGATTTCACCATTGGTTTATTCACATGCTTTGTGTTGTTACCGTTGTTGTTATTGCGGTTATATTTCTGTCACAACCCGATGAGATGAGGGTATTCCATATCATGCATCATATAGGAACTTGTTAGAAATCACCTGCCATGCATTCTTTCAATGCCATCTAAGATGCATTAGAGATTGCATGTTTTTTTGATAGACATTGTGTAGATTATTCTTGCTGTTGTGATAGATTCTTTGATAGAATATATGATGTTTGATAGATAATTTGTTTGTATAGTACATTGCCTAAATGGACACCAAAATTTGGTTCTTGAGGTATTATCAGCCCTCGTGGACTGTAATTTGGGTAATCATTGCCTGATTGCCTTGTTTTAACTTGTATAAGATTTCAAGCTTTGATTCGTGGGGAGTGTGGGCCCTCACTGATCGAAATTTGGAACCTTAACTCTTTTTTTATGTGTTTTCTAGGCTTTAGAGTAGTTTCTAAGCTACTACCCGGAAAAACCTAGAATACACATCGTGTACTTTATTAATACACACTATGTAGTTTTTAAACCGTGTCACTGACTGTCTGGGCAGAAACACGAGGTTGTGAAAAATATTCAGGAACACGCCATGTACGGTACGTACACGCTGTGTTGTAGTGACTGTGTGTCTACCCGTGTGGCTAATGACACAGATGGATGAAACTTTGACTTTACACGTTGTGTCCTATTATCACACACCGTTCCATGTAACCTAAGTACCCGACCATGTCACAAACAACACGGGTCAGGGAAAACATTCAAGTACATGTTGTGTTCTCAGGGAGAACACCGTGTAAGAGTGAACCGTGTAGTCAGACATGTAACTAATAACACGGGTTGTGGAAACCTTGTCTAGTATACTTCATGTCCTTCATGAACAGGCCGTGTAGTCTAGGATTAAGATGACCGTGTGGGTTAGTCATGTAAGGAGACTTGGGCAGGGGAATAGAGTTCAAGTACACGCCGTATGTGGGGACAACACGCCGTGTGGTTGGGGCGTTACATGACCAGTTGTGGTAGAAGTACATGCCAATGTGAATGGCTTAAAAGAAAACGCCATGTAGTTTTTATAAATGTCGTGTAGTCATGTTTTGTAAAACTTGAATGTTTATTTCTCCTATTCTCGTGTTGTACTCTTGTGTTCTCAGTATTTGATAATCTTGATATAAGGTGTGCTTTTGACCTCTTAGAGTTATGCCACTGAGACGTCCTCCGATTGTACGTCAGCTGCCAGACGGTGATCAGAAACCGGATATGGCTGATCAGGGACCTCTTGCAGATCCTTCTATTGTTTCAGTCTTGGCACTAGTAGTTATACCAGTTGTAAGCATTGATGTGCAGTTTAGGGAAGACTTTCTAATGATGATGAAGACCTTATAGGGAGTTTCGCCTCCTTCCTCATCGATGGAAGAATTGATGTGGGTTTTCCAGTAGCATCATCCTCCTACTTTATCAGGGGATGGAGGACCTCAGGCTATAGAGTCGTGGCTAGAGGCCATGCTGACAATTTTCAAGAATATGGAGGTACCTACAGAAAAGAGGGTGAAGCTCAATACCTATATGCTCCGAGACTCCACCAAGAGGTGGAGGGAGGCGATCTCACAGTCAGGGCACTGGAAGGGTATGACTTGGGATGACTTTTGGAACATCTTCTACAATTACTTCTACCCAGAGACCTTGAGGGCTGATCGAGCCCAAGAGATTATGAGTTGGAGCAAGGTACTCTTTCTGTTATGGAGTACTCATATCTCTTTACTGAGATGTATTGTTTCACGCCTATTCCAAGAGGTGATGAGTTGTTCCTTGTGTGGAAGATCGAATATGGTCTGAGGCATGACATCCGCTCACAGGTGAACATCTTCAGGTTGACTTCAATATCCTCTATCGTCAACCAGGAGCTGATCACAGAGCACAATCTAAGGGATTCTGGAGCAGTTAGCCATGGCGGTTTGACATCTAGATTCACTGTTCCTCTTACTGATAGCAGGAAGTGCCACAGGGAGTCTACTCAAGGAGATCAGAGTAGGTGGAATGTATCTTCGGGCAGCCAGGCAGTATGCTACCAGTGCGGGAGGAGTAGGCATACTAGGCCTTAGTGCCAGAGAGACCCAATGGAGTGCCGGTCTTGCGGAAAGATGGTCCATATTTAGTGTTTTCTTCAGATATTATCACTTACATCTTGTGGTAGGGGTTCTTCTATGACCCTGATTTTAGGAGATACATCGCTTGTTTCTCATCAGTTGGGTACTAGAGTTCTTTTGGCCGTTTGGGCCAAGGTGGAGGTCACAGCCGTGGTGGTCAATCACCAGGTTACCAATGATAGCAGAGTGGATCAGCTCAGAGTGGTTAGCTAGGGGCGTAGGGCCGTGATACAAGATAGACTTTCATTGTGGAGAAGACCCATCAGGAGTAGGATTCCGGACCTTCCACAGTTTGAGGTATGATCTTAGTAGCCTCAGTTTTATCTTCATCTCTTTTTGATATTGGTGCTACACATAGGTTTATCTCGGTTGCTGTTGTGGAGATCCTTGGGCATTGCATCTTTTCCTCTACCGATACTTTGACTCTAGACACACCGTTGGGGACTATAACGGTTAGCGTACGTCAGTGCAGAGAGTTCCCTCTTGAGGTTGCAGGGTGTCACTTCCTATGGGACCTCAATGTCCAAGAGATGACGAGATATGATTTCATTCTCGGAATTGACTGGTTAGTTCTCTTCTAGGCATTCATCGATTTCTATCGCCGTAGGGTGAGTTTTGTATCACCATAGGGTGGATCCTTTCTTTATAGAGGTGAGTGGGATGTCTAGGCGAGCTGAGCAGGACCCGATCATCATGGGCTAAGAGGATTTACCGCCCAGATTTCCAGTCTTTATCTCGATGACCATGGGACTTCACAGTTAGACTTTCCTCCAGTGGTGGATCGTTTCATAGATGCCTTTCCAGAGTACTTTTTAGGTTTGACTCCATAGCGTGAGGTTGACTTCTCAATTGTACTCATGCTAGGAGCAGCACCGGTGTCCATTTATCCTTATATGATGGCTACACCTGAGTTAGAGGAGCTCAAGAAGCAGTTGGAGGAGTTGTAGGCAAAGGGTTTCATCCGACCCAATACATCTCCTTGGGGTTTGCCTGTCCTGTTCGTGAAGAAAGAAGATGGTACCCTTAGGATTTGTGTGGACTATCAGAAGTTGAACCAGTTGATGGTCAAGGACCGATATCCCTTATCGAGGATTGATGATCTCTTTGATCAGCTTTGAGAAGCCCAAGTGTTCTCGAAGATTGACTTGAGATCCGGTTATCATCAGTTGCACGTTAGACCATCTGATATACATCTTACATATTTTCAGAGCAGGTATGGTCTATACAAGTATACAGTTATGTTGTTTGGTCTCATGAACGTGCCTACGGTTTTCATGGAACTGATGAACCGAGTGTTCCATCCATACTTGGATTCCTTCGTGGTTGTTTTCATGGATGACATCTTGGTGTACTCTCACACTCAACATGACCATGCTACCCATGTTGAGATCATTTTGAGTACACTGAGAGAGCATCAGTTATATGCTAAGCTCTTGAAATACCACTTTTGGATGGATCAGATTCACTAATTGGGTCATGTTATCTCAGAGAAAGGAGTATCAGTATACCCAGAGAAAGTGAAAGCTGCAGTTTTCTGGGAGCATTTGAAGAATGTATTTGTGGTGCGGAGTTTTATAGGGCTGTCTAGATACTACTGGTGTTTCGTATAGGACTTTTCACGCCCAGCAACACCACTGACAGGTCTGACCAAGAAAGGGGCAAAGTTCTTATGGTCAGATTCTAGTGAGTCACCTTTTCAGGAGCTGAAAGGGAGGTTGATGTCAGCACCAATACTAGTCTTGCCAGAGTCAGGAAAGAGCTATACGGTCTACTATGATGCCTCAGGTATCGAGTTGGGAGCTTTGATTATGTAGGAATATGGAGTCATTGCATACAGGTATCATCGGTTGAGGCCACACGAGAGGAATTACCCAACGCACGATATGGAGTTGGCAACTGTTGTTCAAGCCTTGCGCTGTTGGAGACATTATCATCTAGGAGAGAACTTTGTGGTGTTTACCGACACAAGAATCTAAAGTACATCTTCACTCAGTGTGATCTGAATTTGGGATAGCACAGGTGGGTCGAGTATCTTCAGTCCTTCAGCTTTGAGCTTGCCTATACACCTAGAAAGGGAAACACAGTGGCTGATGCGATGAGTAGGAGAACATAGATACATGATGTTTAGGAGGCTAGTAGTGAGTGGCAGCTTACATCTCTATTCTCTGAGATGCATTTGAAGGTGCATGACAGACAGGGGTAGAATTTTCTATCTTCTGTAGCTATTACCTTTACACTTCTTGATCGAGTACAGATGAGGAAACTCTCAGACTCAAAAGGCCTAGTCTTGCGGGAGAGTGTGTTAAGAGAGGACCCTCTTCTTAGATGGATAGTGGGAGAGGATGATATCTTGAATTTCTAGGGATGTGTATGGGTGCCGGAAGACATACGTGAGGAGTTGATGTGGGATTTTCATTCGTCAGTTTGGGCAGTTCATCCTGGTGTCACCAAGATGTATCGTGATCTACACCACCAGTATTGGTGGCCAGGTATGAAGAGATATGTTGTTGTTTTTTTCATGAGGTGTTCCACTTTTCAGAACGTGAAAGCGGAGCATCAGCGACCAGTAGGTCTTTTTCAGCAGTTACCCATTCCGGAGTGGAAGTGGGATGATATCGCAATGGAATTTGTGACCGGTTTGTCGAGGTCACCTCGAGGGAATTATGCTGTTTGGGTTGTCATCGATAGGCTTACAAAGGTTTCTCACCTCTTTTCGATCAAGGAGACCTTAAGTGTTGATGAGCTGGGATGGTTGTACATCCGAGAGATTGTACATCTACAGGGAGTTCCACACTCAATTTTTTTAGACAGGGATGCACATTTTACTTCTCGGTTCTGATACGGGCTTCAGAAGGCTTTGGGTACACAAGTACTTTTGAGTACAACATACCATCCCCAAATAGATGGCCAGTCCCAGCGTACGATTCAGGTGCCTGAGGATATGCTCCGAGCATGCATTCTGGACTTTGGAGGTTCTTGGGAGAAGCATATACCTCTTGTGGAGTTCTCCTACAACAACAGTTTTCAGAAGACTATTCAGATGGAACCTTACAAGGATTTGTACGGTAGGCCATGCCGATCACCCTTGTGTTGGTTGGAGGTTGGAAAGGTAGATTTTCTGGGACCTCGTCTTGTTTAGGAGACCACAGAGAAAATAGAGTTGATTCAGAAGAGGACGGCTACAACACAGTCTCGACAGAAGTCTTTTGGTAATCAGCGGAGACGACCTCTGGAATTCGAGGTCGGGGATCAGGTTTTCCTGCGTGTCGCATCGAGGTTGGGATAAAAGAGGATTCAGAGATAGGGTAAGATTTCACCATGGTATGTCGGTTCATTTAAGGTGTTGTAGAGATTTGGTCTGATTGCCTATTAGTTGCGGTTACCTCAAAGGTACCTGGATATTCACGACATTTTCCACGTTTCTCAGCTCCGATGTTACTTTTCAGAACCGTCTCATGTCTCTCAACCTGAGGAGGTTGAGCTCAAAGCGAATGCATCATTTGAGAAGCATCCTATCTGGATTTTCGATCGCAGTACGGAGGTTCTCCATGGCCTGTATGTTCCTCTGTTATGGGTGATATGGCAGCAGGAGCGAGTACATGATGATACTAAGGAGAGGGAGGCCGATGTATGATCGTAGTGACCGAAGTTGATTGAGGTTTATTCTTCTACGCCTCGCTAGGGAAATTCAGAGACAAATTTATTTAAGGGGAAAAGTTTATAAGAACTCAGACCTTCTTTTAAGGTATGTTTTTCCATTTTCGAGAGTTTTTGAGAAAAGAGGAGTTTCTGGAAATTTTTGAAGTACATGCCATGTACTTTATAAGTACACACCGTGTACTTTGATGCCGCGTGAGGCCATGTGCTGGCCATGTACGGGCCACACACACAGTCGTGTGGGGTGATGTGGAGGCCGCTCAAAGCGGCGTATTGAAGAGCCTAGTACACGCCGTGTACTCCAAAAGTACACTTCGTGTACTTTTTTTCATTAAATAGATCGGGGTCGTGTCTTAACCCCAGAACTATATTCTTCTCCTGATTCTTCGACAAAGAGTGTCCCGTATAGCCGCGAATCACCTCTGAGCTTCTAAGCCTCCATCTATTCTCTGAATCGACCGTCGTCGATTGCGTTAGAACTGCAGCGGTAAGCACTTCCTTCTCCTAGAGCTTTGTTTTCCAATTCCTCCTCTTTGTCAAGTTTTCGTGGGTTGATCATTTTGTGCGTTTTCATAGATCTACGACATTCTAAGGAGATTCAATCCTCATGGTTCAAGTATATCGATCTTCTAGCATCGAGGTAGGTGGTTTGTGCCTTTCTATTCAAATTCTTTGATTTTATGTGAGATTTCTACCAATACTCTTGAACGGGGTATTGTAGGTTTACTATTTTTCCCCTGTTGTTTTCCTGCCTTGCTTTTATGCTTGTGTAGAGATAATTTGGTGATGTATGAGGATAATTTATATGCTTGGATGTTTTTCCCATTGCCTTGTTCTGTTTATGACCTTTTGGTCTTGTTTAGACCTTTGGCCGTTATACCTGTTTTCCATGCCTTGTGACCATATGATGGAGTGTTGTTTCCTAACATGCTTGTCATGCTGTAGACTGGTTAGCCAAGTAGCTCTGTCGATTTACTTTGGCCTTATAGTATTATTATGCACTGACTGGCACGAGGCCATGAGAACTTTGTGCTATAGACTATAAGGGTATAGACTGAGTGAGCTTCGTCAGAGAGTCTTGGACATTATAGATTCTAGGGGATATACTGAGTGAGATTTCCAGAGATTCTTGGATATTATAGACTACATGAGGATGGACTGAGTGAGCTTCCTCATACAGTCTTTTTAGACTACAGGAGGATAGACCGAGTGATCTTCCTTAGAGATTCTTTGTTTTGTTTGAATCTCCTTAAACCACTCCAGGATATAGGAGAAATGACTGAGTGAGCTTCCTCAGAGAGTCTATGGTAGACCTGAGGCTATAGGAGGAATTCACCGAGTGAGATTTCTCTGAGATTCTCTAGAACTTGGGGGTATAAGGTGAATTGACCGAGTGATCATCTTCAGAGAGTCCCTAACTACCTTAGACTATAAGGGGAATTGACTGAGTGTGATTCCTCAGAGAGTCTCATAATTTCATATGACCAAACCAGAGGGGATAGGATGAGTGTACAACCCAAAGTTTTGTTGGTACTTCTTGGATAGGACCATAGGGGATGGCTATGAGTAATTCCTAGTGGGATTCCTATTTGTGGTTAGCTATTTGCTTCACTGCTTCTTGTTTATCTGTGGATTGTTTAATGTGAGTATCATCATGTTTATTGTTTACTTTTTACTGCTTACTGTACTATTACCATCCATATTCTCACTGACAGTTAGGCACAGATCTTCGGGTGTTTGCCTACTGGGA
The DNA here is from genome assembly GCA_963277665.1 of Viscum album. NCBI lineage: Eukaryota > Viridiplantae > Streptophyta > Magnoliopsida > Santalales > Viscaceae > Viscum > Viscum album. Next base: position 477,720,005 of record OY728133.1, on the reverse strand, counting down.
TTTAGTCTCACACCCTATTTGGGTCATACTTTTAGGCCCAAACAGATTATATTGCTGCAGGTATAGACAAGGGCAAGTATCCTTCGACTTCAGGTACTTGGTTGCATTGGAGCAAGAGAGCATGGGACCAAGCCGAGGCTTGCGATGCTGAGGATTTTATATGTTTACCTTTCTTTTTTACTTTGGTTGAACTATTGTTTTTCCAGCATTGTGACTTGTTTTGCTTATTTTCTAGACATATGTATCATGCATCATTTCATATATGTATGTGTGCTACAGTTGTTTATTCTTTTAGTCTTACATTGTTTACTATTGTTGGATATTTAATACTTCCGCTATTTTATGAGTTGTTTACTTCTATTGTGTACTCTACCTATGAGGGCATAGTTTTCCCACTATCACAACCAAGCCCCTCACTGCTAGTCGACAACCTCTTGCATTCGGGGAGATGTGCTTGAGGACATGTGACCAACTGGGTACGGGGAACCTCTGGGTTCCTTCCGGAACTAGGATGCTACAATTGGTCTTTCCAAAAGACAAAAACCCATTCCCTTAAATAGATTCTCAAGGTGGTGGATTCAAGATGCAAATTCACATTTTATTTCTTTTATTTTTTTTCATGTTCATTTCTATTGTTATCCTCTCCTCAACTCCTCTGTCCAAATGAATGTGATAACTAAAGTATCATTTATAAACTGGAATTATATCATGTTAATTTAAGAACCATCATCAATATTCTTAGTCACTCTTTTTTATTCTATAAACGAAACCATCGTCCGTGAGGTTCCAATTTACAACCTTCATGGATGACAAAGTTTCGTTCTTCAATTTATCCTTAATTAATTGTGATAAATAAACTTTATGGATGAAACAAACTAAAATATATGTATTATAACTTACTTAATATTCAAGAACTAGTATATTTACATGTTATAAAATCATAATACCAAACTAGTTCCTAATAATCCAAATACCGCTAAAATAATCTATGTGAACGTCATTAATATTTCATCTAATGATTCATCCTCATTATAAGTAACCAAATGATATAAATGACCATTTAAACCTATATATGTTCATAAATAATGTTTAAATTAAATTCCAGTTATTTACATCCACTCCACATGAACTCCACTATATAAAAATAAGTGAACCGATTATGAAAATCAAGAAAATGAACACTTCAGAATGACGAAATTAAATATTATAACTTATAAATAAGGACATAATGGGCTTAATAAAATCATTAGAAACTAAATAAATGTTTAATAGATTCTTAATTATGTTATTAATAGGTCTAGTTTTATATTCCAGGACATTAAGTGCAAGAGTGGAACACATTTGGACTTAAGGTAAGGGTTTCTTCATCTCACTTCCATTTTTGTGAGATTTTTTTATTCACTACTAATACTTGTGTGTGGTGTATGTAAACTGAACATTTATGTAACATATCATGAATATATTTATTTTAATGGTATTAAATGTATCGTTTTAATATTATTAATTTTTGGGCATATAAATCGATTAATTAAAAAGTGGTAAGGGATTTCTACCTGAACCTCCATTTTCATTCGGGTTACTCTTATTTTCTAATTACCTAAATGAAATTATTATTTATTATTATGTACTCCAAATAAATTATTTTTAAATTTCCTATATATTTTTACCATCCATAGTAATTCTTTATTATATGGTGATTTACATGTTTTAAAAGGATCATTCAAAAAATTTATCCCGATAAACAAATCCGATTCAAGGGATATTTTCAAATTCTTACACGTTTTCAAGTGTACACCACAATCACATTTAATCCACCATTATTTTTATAAAAAAACTCATTTTATTATTAAAATTTACTTGGATAATTTCTATATTTAATAGAATAAACATCTCTTTCAACTTTAAAATTCTCATTAATACTTTCCTTAAAATGTTCTAAAATGTTTTATTTCTTAAGAATCTTAAGAAATATTTACATGATTTCACTTCAGTGGGACATAATTTATGCCTAAAATATAATTTCAATGTCCTATTATTTAATTTTATTGTATATTCATGTTTACAATCTGATTTCATGACAAATAAAAATGATTTTCCAAAATAACTCTTCTTTCCAAAGTAAAAAATGATTTTTCTTATCTCACTTTAACTTTATTGAGATATATTCCCTTTTCACCACTGATAGAGTTAATATTTTATACATTTTTTATATGTATTTAAAATATTTAAACCCCCGAAATACATCAATTTAAGTTTAATTACATCATTTTTGGATTTATGGTATGTTTTTTGTTAAAATTAGAAAGTTTCTTAATTTTGGGAATTTAACAGATTTATATGTTTTGGTAATTCAACCATATATTTTATAATATAATCCCAATTTATGTGATTTATTTTTTTTAGGAAAACTGGAGTTTCGAGCTACAACTTTTTCTTTTGGGACATGATATAATTTGACTATCAAGGGACACTAAAAATTTCATTAAGGTGGAGAAATATTCTAGATGACCATGTGGACCCCACATCGGTTAATCCATTATAAATTGGTCATAATAGCTCCAATTAAGGTGATTCCAATTGTAATGGTCAACAAAGTCATATATGCGAATCTATGTTGAATATAAATAAGATTGAGATTCATCAAGTCAGATATTGGATGGGAAACATTTAATAAAGATTTTTGGAAATCTCACTGAGAAAAAGTCATCCTCAATAAATATTACATATTTTTTATATATATCACTATTTCAAGGTATGAGATCTTTGATTCAGTAGTTCAAGAAAACTTATAGGATATAATGAAATGTGTGAAACCAAAATCACATAAATCATTTTCCATTGTTGAGTGAATATGAAGTGTTCCTTGTGTGACATCATTTTGACACTCCAATTCAGGAGTAGTGATGGAATAATCTTTCCTTTTCTCCTTTGGATTTGGTGGTAACTGATACTAATTGCCCTTAAGGATCAGTGGTTTAGTGCACTAGCTTGCATAGTGACCTTGCACTCTATAGTTGAAGTATTGAACAATGGGTTTTGCATTAGTAGGTGCCTTCCATTCCACCATCATGTTAGATAGCTTCTCCATATCCCTTAGAAATTCATGATTTTTTGGCCCTCTATAACACATGAAGCATTTACCCAGTCCTATAAAGTAATTCTATTAATGTTTCTACCTATAATTTTTACATGTGGGTGGTTGGATCCTCTTTCCTAATATTTTATTTGACCTAACATCTTGAAATTCCATTATTCTAATCATGCCTCTATTACCATGGGACCATTCTCTAAACTCCATCTCTACTTTGAGATCACATAGAACTACTTCTTCATAACTACAAAATTCTCATATATCTAGATCCTTTCAATGGTGTGGTTTTTAACAATAAAGAATTTTTTATATTTTTCTATCATTTTTAACAAATATCAAGGTGTATCTTTAAAGCCTCGGGAATTTCTCTTCATATGTAATGAAATATTATCCTTCTATTTACTTTATCTCTAAGAATTATCTCTCTATATTTGTTTGAAGAGTTTGAGGTAAAAACTTGTTAATAAAAAAATTCTTAAATTCTTCCCACTCCATATCTTCTATATCATTATTCATCATAGTGTTCTTTATCAACGCACACCATTTATCAGTATCTCCATATAAACAATAGATGACCTGATTAACCTTCTGCTTTTCAAAACATTAGAGCATAGAAAAATATTCTCTATTGAGTTTACCAATTTTTTGTGAAAAATGGATTATAAGATCCACTAAATATTTTTTTTTCGTTGCTAAATATATACATAATGGATACTTGATACTTCTTGGGTGACAGAGGTCATTTCTCATGGTTCGGGTTATTATTTAGTGCCTGCTACATTTGGGTAAGAATCAATATGAATGTTTTAACTCCCCCTCCCATGTAATTGGAGTTGTCATTTGGGTAATCATTGAATTGTCCTTCACATGGGTTTTTGGCCTAGTTTCTCCGGATTCCAACTACTTTCTAAAATAGATAAGGTTTTAAAAAAAATATAAGTTATTAGATCACGAATAAATAAATTATTTATATGTGAAAATCAAGTCTAAAATAATATTTTATGGGATACTTTCATTTATACTTGTTCTAAAATGATTCTTACATGATGTTTAAAATAGAATTATATTTAAGGTTTTCACTAATGTTTTCTAATTCTAATTCCAAAATTTACTAAATCATACATCTGGTACCAACTATAGTGACCTAATTTCTTCCCTCATAAATATTACATCTTTTTAAGATAAAAATAATTATTATATATCAATGGATAGAAAGGTTTATTATATTGGAATAATTAGGATCATAAATCAATTGTAAAAAATAAAAAATAAACATTATTTAAATCTTTATACCTTATACATAAAAAAACTCATGTTATCAATTGTACATGTAGTAACCTTGGGATATTAAACAAAGAATAGTGTGAGCTAAAAGCCTAGTAAAGGGAGGAATAAGGGACATCAATCAATAATACATGGGTGAGCATAGGCAACATATTCATATCATAAGAAAATGATCATTTTCAACATCATGCTTGAAACAATTAATAAAAGAATGGGATTTGACATTTCAAAAAAAATGAAAAATCATATTATAGTGGTTAAATACCACATATTGTTATAAACAAAGCTATCATTATGTTCACACATAACATATGTGCATAATAATATCATTATCATTGTGAACAAACCAATAATTATTTTTATAAATAATACACAATATATATTAAGATAAATCTAATTATCCAATTAATTGTGGGGCTATATAAATCTAGTTCCACCCATCACATCATAATATTAACATAATAATGCATGCCATATACAACATATAATAATCATAGTAATGAAATAACCCATGTAATGGAATGGGTTTTATATTGATTTCAAATATAATTATTTCAGGTATAAAATTTGGGGTTCCCAAAAAATAAGGGAAAAGATATTTGGCATTAACATTATCATTCTTGAGTGAATAATAAATAACTCTATAGTACAAAAAATTATGTTTTGTAAAAAAACTTCATTTTGTAAAATCATTATATTTGATCATAAATCAAGGTGGAATCTTGTATATCATCAATAAAAAAATTAATGAATACTGAAAGGATAATTAAGGTACATTACAGGAATATCCATACCAAAAATGATGTGAAAGAGTGATAACCTAAAGAAAAAGAGTTGTGTTCAAGAACCCCTTACCTTAAATCTTCTTTTATGTCATCACTTTTCTACCAACTGAATAATAAAAAAGGTTTATTAAAAAAATGATTCATAGGTGAATTATTTTAATTTTTTTTTGGATATTTGTTAATTTTATTCATTTTATTATATTTTATATTTTCATGTTTAAAGGGATGGCATTTTGATATCGTGATTTCCAAAGAAATTTACCATTTTTCTTTGATTTCAATATTTTGTTCAATGTAATTTTTATTTTAGTATAATTAATTAAATAAGTTTAAAATAAATATATTTATACATTTATATATCATAAATAATTTATTATATATATACATACATTTGGAAACATGAAATAATTAGAAATGTCCTCATTGGCGGTTAACATACCAATACCAAAAACGTTTTCCAATGGAAAAGAAAGAGAGTTCTAAAATATAAATAAATCAAAAATATAATTATTATAGTAGTTTAAATTAATTAATATAATTTTAAAATACTTACTAATTAATGTTAGTAGTTTTTGTTATTAAATTTATATATAAATAGAGGAAAATAAGAGAAAAACATAAAGAAGGGTTGATGAAAACCTACCCTCTTCGGTTATTTCTTCCCTTATACAACACTAGAACCCATTAATGATTGGAGTCATATTACTCTAGAACATCTATATAGATTCTAAGAGGATTAAGATAGAGTATTTTTGTGTATATTTTTCTTTTTATAGGGTGGGAGGATTGGTTTGACATGGGGTAGGAGAGGGGTTATTTATAATTGTGGTTAGGGTTATTTTTAGAATAAAATACTGAATAAAATACTATATCTAAGGAAAACCTTGTATGTGTGATATTTTTGATATTATAGACCATATTTTAATTAGAAAACAAATTTTAATACTTTGAATAACTTTATTATTTTTATTCATTAGTTTAATTAAAAATAAAGGTTGAAAAAATGAAAAAATATTATTTTAATGTGATACTTTAAATTTTTGGCATTGGAAAATACTTTTCAGTTTTTAAAATTAAATTTATTTTACTGTTAGTTAATAATTTACCAAATTGGATATTTTTTAGTATAAAATCATGTTATATAAATTTTTAGTTCATTATTATATCATGAATGATGTAATTTAAGATAAACTAGTTACAATAAAAATTGTATTTTTACTATTTTCTGGAAAATTAAAGTATTTCAGAAAATTTATAAAAAATAACCCATGGTAATTTTGGACATGATGATTTAAAAAAATATATTAATTTTATCAAAATAATTTTATAAGATGAGTAATTTAAAATTTAAATATACAAGTTATGATTTTTACAAAATAATTTTTTATATAGTTTATTAAAAATGTGCTTATATTTTATTTGAGTTTTTTAATATTGATATTTATTTTTTCGAATAATAATATTATATTTACATAAATTACTCATGATAAATGTTTTTTTTAAACAATATATTATTTTGATGTTAAATCACTATTTCAATGGTAAGGTTTTTATTACCAATGATCATGTGACTATTTTCAATAGTTTGGTTACTATTCCAATGGTCACATTGCTTCTCCAACAAAAACAAAACATAAAATAAATACATATTCATTACATTATTAATTATTCACATCAAATACTCTCAATTTCTATATTTCTATTTTCTATAATGATTACTGGTTTACAAATATTTTGTTTCTTTTTAAGGGTGATGTTAGTGGGAGGGATGATTCTAGAAGATTAGGGCGACCCGTATTTTCCCATTATAGTGTTTCTATTTTACAATTTTTGTCCCCTTATAGTATTTATAATTTTAATGGTATTATTATTTGACTAATATAATTATTTTCATTGATGATATAATAGTATTTTTGGTTTCTATATGCATTGTATGTGTATAATACTATATAATATAATATAATACACATTTTTTTAGGAAATAAATATCAGTTATAAACTCTTGGTTGTTATAGAGTTTGGGGTTACATAGAATCCTAAAAAATATCCTTGTACATGCCAAGACAGCCAGTTGAGGATCACATGACATGTTGGTCCCCGACACATCTTTCTATATTTAACTATAATATAAACCATAACTACTTTATAGAAAGGAATACACAATGTGTGTTCTTCCGAACCACCTAGTGTGTAGTATTCATAATAAATAATTTCTATATTTATCTATGAATTTCTACCTAAATCATCCCCTCCTATAATTATTTTAAGAGTATTAGTTGTGATGTTCTCTATATGCATTGACCAAGAATATTTCATCAGTAGTGGAAATATTTTGACCAACCTTATCTTAGAAAATCATCATATTCACATATATGAATTACTTTCTTTGTCTGGATCACAAAACAATCATTACTCACAATATCATCATATATTCGCCATAATTTTCATGCCACTATCACATCCACTATATTGACATTGAACCAGCATAAACAATCTATAAAATAATGAACCCCCATACCATTAAATGTGTTCCCATATATAGTTGAGTCACCATCCAATAAAAATAAGGATGAAAAACATTTGAAGAATAGGTGGGAAATAAAAAAAAGTAATAAAAACAATGTTTTTCATTTCATTATTACACAACATCATCAATGGAATAATGAAGGAATGTTGGGGTTTCAAACTAATCAATAATTTATAATTCTATGAATAAAAAAATGAAGGATGATCAAAAAATTAATTTCGAAATGAATTAATTCATATCTTCCCACAATTAATATATTATAGTGAAGTTAAAAAATACTTATATCGATGAAATGGTCAATCATTGATTAATAATTAACTCCTTGCCTTGACATTGATGAGAGTCAAAAAGTCTATCACGTGTTCATCACCAGTCCTCCTTTGTTCCTTGCCTAAAACTTTTTCCACTGTAGTATCTCTCTACCAAGGCTCTAGAATTAGGTGGAAAACCTTAGGATTTTCTTATAGACATGTTTGAATATAAGTATATTTGGATTTCAGTAATTAATTGATAATAAAATATTTAATTAATCTACATGTCTATTATTCTATTTGTGATCAAACATAAATGAAACTTATTACACATAGAAAAATTAGGTCACTACTAGAGAAAATCCCATGTTCCTTATTTAGTGGATGTCTCAGTTTTCCTATATGATACACCATTCAAAAGATATTCTATTATATTATAATTTATCTGCACAACTGATTTATTATATTTACCATTTTAAATATATCAATACTATGACTCCATGAGGCCTATAATTTCATACTAACTCTATATATAACTCAAAAATTATTATTTAGTATTTTTTAAGTGTAAAACAATAGAAAAAGTGTCATTAAAAAACATGAATAATAATATGAAAATATAACCATCATAATAAAGAAAGACAAATACTATGAATACTAAATAAATCCAATGTCATAATTTCCCATGGATATTTCCTACCACATCCTTCCCAAGAATAATATCACAATACTACCCATTATTACATAAAATCATGGTTTACATCCACTAGTTCATCACATTAACACTATCCCCAAAACTACTTAAAAATTCTCAAGTAATGAAAATGATTAAAATATATTCATTAACATGTCTTTCAAAATTACTTTTAAAGAAATAGATTAAATAATTTCTCAAATTTATTCATTAATAAAATATTTCATAATTCCTATTATGATGGTTTATTGAGAAAATACATGCAAAAAAGTAGTGTTATAAAACAAAACATCATAAAAATAAACAAATTTTATATTTCAAAATGATAAAAGTTTTCTCTTTTGAAATACTTTTCCCCAAGGTCCTTTTAAATAAGGGTTATTAAAGCTTTTTCTGAATCATAAAAACCTAGAAATTTTAATAAAAAATTAAATAAAAATAATTATGTCAAACCTTATTCAAAAATAGAAAAAAATAAATAAAATAAGGCGACTATATTTGTCTCTAATTTGAATACCACTTTATCATTAAACAAAGACTCATTAAATCAATTCACATAAATATCTGCAACCAAATTATGTTACAACAAAAAAATATACTTGAGAAATATTCAATATTCATTTCATATTATTTAAAAGGTAATTAAATGTATTATTGATATATGATCAATAAATTATTTTAATAGAAATTCTAGTTACATCAAGTGCCAAAAATTGTAAAAGAGTGAATTTATTTGAAAAAAGAAATAAACATCATGTGAGAATTAAAATTATACTATATTTCATACCATTAAATTATATGTTAAGGATAATATTTAATATATTATTCTAACTATAAATAATAATAAATTTGATGATGTGGGAGCTGGGATGGAGACCCACTGCGAAACGGAAGAACGCCCGTCACACACAGTGAACCCTAAATCCGATACTCGCACTTTCGCGGAAGTAGTTACCGTGAAATCGATAGAATACTGGATCCCTCATGCTGATGCGACACAGAGTTTTCATCTCAAACAAAAAACATATCGACACCGTGGTCAGCTCGCCATTGCTTTCTCAACCGATGAGGTATGTTTTTATCTTCGGATCTTCGACATGTTCTGGTTGGGAAATTTCAAAAAAGAAGGCCGTCTTTGAAGTTTCTTCACTCAGTTTTAGAAGTCATTGGATTTACGGGTTTTCATTTGGGTCTCCTAAATCACACACATGTTGTGTTTAGATTTGATTCGGTAGAGAGCTATTACAGGCTATGGGAAAAACGGACATGGTCATTCGGTGGTAGCCAAATGCGAGTTCTCAAGGGGACTCCAGACTTCAATCCTTGTGCAGAGTCCCCGATTGTTCCAATTTGGGTAGGTTTTCCTGAGCTCCCATTACATATTTTTAAACAGAATGCTTTGTTCTCCATTTCCTCGCTTATTGGATCCCCAATGAGGCTTGATTATGAAACAAAGGTTTTATCTAGGCCATCCATAGCTAGAATCTGTATTGAAGTTGATGTATCTCAACTTTTACCCTCGGCTGTTTGGATTCAAAGTGGGGATTTTGGGTTTTCACAAGAGATAATTTATGAAAAAGTCCTGGACTACTGTCAATTGTGTCTCAGGTTAGGACATAATTCAGCTAGTTGTAAAATGTATAACACTTGTCCTAAAAATTTGACTTCAAAATGGATTGAAAAATGTAAAGAAAAACAAACAGATGAGGTTGGAACCTCTGACTGTACTCTCCAGGAAATAAAGGATGGAATTCATGGGAGATTGAACTCCCATGAACCTAGACATCAACCCTCAGATTTAGTTGCAGAATTTCAAGATAACTCCAAGCAGCAGGAACTTTCTGAAGCTAAAAGGAATAACTCTATCCACCCCATTTTGAAAGTAGTTTCATCATCATAGGGTCATGAGATTAGAAAAGGTGATTATGTGAATAATGAGGTCATACAGCAAGATGAAGATGAGATTTTCCAGGGTGATGTGGGGGTGGCTTTTCATCGGAAAGATTGTAAAGGTAAAAAAGTTATTGTGGACCCTGATGGTTTCATCACCCCAATCCCAAGAAAATCTAGGAAGCATAAAGGCAATAATAATTATGATAGAACTATCATCACAAGATCTCTAGCGGCCAAAACTTCTGATTTTGAGGTCCCTCTACAACCAGTACCTACTGAACCTCTACCCAAAAACTCACAAGCTTCTGATTCCTCTGATTCAGACACCAATTCAAGTGATGATAAAGAAAATGACCCTATGTACAGAGATGCATACCAGTATGATGAGGATCCGAATTTCCCAATGGAACTTGACACTTGGTTTGAGGAACAAGAAAACACTACTTTTAAAAGGTATAAAAATGGTGAGATGTCTGCTCAAGACTACCTTGACATTAGAAAAAGGATGTTTATCAGAATCACTGATGTCACGACCCGTCCTTGGGGCCCGTGCCGTGACTACCCCAAGCCCACCTTCCATAGGCCAGGGGCAGGCGACTAGCACCAAAGGCGTAAATCCCGATAACCGGGAAGGCATTGCCTTTATAAAAGTAAACAAAACACCAGAGAGTACAAGCGGAAGTAAAACACTAAGTACAAAGAGAAGTGCTGAAAGGTAAATGGGCCAGAATACAAACCCAAAAGAAAGTACAACTACAAATAAACAAAGTACAACAGAAAAAGACAACAGCTAGAAGGACAGAAGCGGCTCCTGGGTCGTCCTCCTCGGATCCTACCTGAAGGGTAGGTACACATGGCGCAGCTCCTGGATCGTCCACCACGGATCCTACCTGAAGGGTAGGTACAGATAGCCTCCACAACGCCCTCGCCCGTCAACCTCCTCCGAGTGTCATATCGTTGTGAACTCCACCTCCGGATACTGACTCGTCATGTAGTCCACCTACAGGTACTGACTCGTCGTGTAGTCCACCTCCAGGTACCGTCCAGTCCTCGAACACTCGGCCTCTGTCAGCACTGCCTGTCGTCTGCAACCAACACAACGAGGTGCGGGCACAGCCCGTGCAGGGGTGAGTATAACGATACTCAGTAGGGACCCCGAGACCCTCAAGGTCTCACTAAAACCAACAAGGATAACCACAAAGAAGATCTCAATAGATAACCTCTACTTAGGTATATGCCCATACATATACCTAAGTTATCAAGTAACCCATCTCAATCATGAGGAAACACAAAGATCAAAGACTCAGCTCAAACCAGGATTTTCATTATCGAAACTGTAACTGCTGAAGAGCCCCATCTATGGAGTGTACAGTGGTCTTGTCACGACTCCGAGGTACTACTCACTAACCTAAGACTGCTGAGGTACTCCCCCTTTCGAGTACTGTGGGCCTGCTACTACAACCAAACGCTTCCCACCATGGGTCTGCCACTACAACCAAGCGCTCCCCCTCATAGCCTCCAGAGGTACTCCTTATATTGAGTACCGCGGGTCTGCCGCTACAACCAAGCACTCCTCCGATGTGGGTCTTCCGCTACAACCAAGCGCTCCCCACTGGGCTATCCGAAACACACCGAGTCGATCGGTCAAGCAGTCGTTAGGTCTCAGCCGGCTACAAGGTCTCCGTACTCCGCACGCTCGTCTCTGGGAGGGTCCGCTCCACAAGCTACAAGTCGATACTCCAAGAATCTCAAAGTCCCACGAATAAGTATCCCAAAGAACCGCCTCGTCATAGGGGTCTCAACACAACAGACGGCGCGTCAATCGGATGCCCGGTCTGTGAGTTTCTAGCCTTTTCGTCCCAGGGGGCCGGTTGGTTTCGTGAGCGAACCAATCCCAGCCGTATCTCAACTGTACCCCTAACTCTCATAGGGTATACTCATAGGGACCGTTTCTCAATGTGATCATCAACGTTGCTGACGGTTCGTCAAATGAACGTCATGTCTGAAAGATATCATCTTTTCCGTTCTAGGGGCCCGGTTGGATTTTGGGTGCAATCCAACCCGGCCACTATCCAACTCCATCCAAAACTCAAGCAAAGTATGCCAAAATTTCTGTTTCATCAAGAGGAAATCAACGAGAGAGATGGTGCGTCAAACTGACGCCCGGTCTTTGAGTTATTGGCTTTTTCGTTCCAGGGGTCCGGTTGGTTTCGTGAGCGAACGAACCCGACCGCACTCCGACGGCATCCAAACCTCAAGCAGTGTAAGCCAAAAGATCCATATCACTTAGAGGAATCCAACAAAGTTGATGGCACGTCAATCGGACGTCCGGAGCTCAAGATATTAGTGTTTCCTCTCCGAGGGCCCGGTTAGTTTCGTGTACGAACCAACCCGGCCGAACACAACGTTCTCCGAAACCTTGAGTGCGATAAACCGAAACGACCGTCTCGATCCAAGCATCGTGTTTCTGCTGACGGCGCATCAATCGGAGTTCCGTAGCTCATGATATGAGCAAAAGACCGAAAACGGTCTGAAAACGGGGGGCCAGAACCGACCCGGCCCGACCCCCCGCCCCCCCCCCCCCCCCGCCCCCCGTGTCGGCCCGAACCGGGTCGACCCGACCCGAGGTCCGACCCGGCTGGACCCGGCCCGGCCCGGCGGGTCGGCCCGGCTCGGCTCGGCCGAGTGAAGGAAGCCGCGGGGGGCGCGCTGCCCCCGCGTGAAGAACCTATGGCCCCGGTTGGTGCCGCCTCTCTCCAACGGATGCGGAAAGGCCACGTCCCTCCACCGGTTTCGCGCGGCCGCAGAACCGGGTCGCCGTCGCGGCTTCATCCGCGGCGGGTTTTTCCGGAGCGCGCTGGGCGCCGCCGCCGCGCCGGCGTGTCGCGCCGACGGGAGCTTCCGCGGGCCACCGGACGCACTCCGGTGGTCCGTTTTGTGTGCGGTCTTTGCTAGTGGTCCTCCCGGGACCCGATCTTCACTGCCAGGCCCTCGAATCGCCTTCGCGGCCCGTTTCACCATCATCTGTCGATCCGTACTTCGACAGCAAACCGCGGGGTCTTCAAATTACCTCCGCGGCCCCGACTCCGCCTGCAGTTTCGTTCGGTTTCAACGGCGCGGCGCGACGGCGCCGCTCTCCTTCGCCGCGTTCTTTCTCGTGTCCGCACGGTTCCGTTGCACTGTTCCGACTTTGTTCGTGCCGCAATGAATCAAAACAACACAAGGGGGAGGAGAGTCGGCCGTGTTCGTGCGGTCCGACCTCCTCCCGTTAAGTTGGTAACAAGCGGCCCAAAAGATGAAGAACAACAAAGAAATTTCACGAAAAAAATAGAAACAACCAAAACAGTTTTTTCCCTGCAACAGATTATTCCCAACCCGCAAGGAAAACTTTCGCGGATCAACTAGGTAATAAGTTGATCCATGTTCTTTGTTTTCTTTAGGAAGAAAGAAACAAGGGAATAAAATCTTCTCAAACATAATTCCCTACCTCAAGCGTCGTTGTCGAACGCGAGTTTGTTGCGGAAGAGAAGGATCGTCGCAGAAGAAACGTCGTTGACATCGCGGTACACAGCATCGCGTCGTCGATCTCCAAGGGTTTGGCATTCTTCGTCGAAGATCGGTGCGTTCTTCGCGTTCTTCGCGTTCTTCGTTGAAGAAGAACGCTTTCCTCCAAATCCTCTCCACGCCACAAGTTCCAATAGAAATAAAATAAGAGTTATCTTATTTTATTAACGCACATGACACGTTTGAAAATCAAAAGAAAATAAACGAACAATTAATTTAATGAATTAATTGTAACAATTTAACCGCCCAATTTAATTGGGGCGTTTCTTAACCATAAAAACGCATGGTTGAATTCGTTTAATAGGGGGTGCAGGTGTGTTACTTAAGAAGAAAAGAAACGGTGGGGCTCGTGTGGGCCCCACCTCACAAATATCCTACCAAGTGGGTAGGATATTTTGAATTACACCCTATCCGATTCAACCCAGCTTAAGTATCTTAATGTGGTCTTTAAGTGGCCTTTAGTGAAATAAAATAAAATTGTCGTACAACTTTATTTTATTTCTTAACTTAAACCCCAAAAAATTAAAAACCACAACCGAGCAAATGCAACTCCAGAAGAGGAATTTCTAAGCAAGTACCGGCACTGCGATTTCATCGGTGCCCTCTGAATTTGATTCCGAGCACCGGTTAAAAAGTTAGAAATACCCGCTCATTCGTTCACTGAACGTACCCGAGCCAAACTTCGGAAAATGATTCCGGGCACACCGGGCCTCGGAATTAGGCGCCGTCAGAAACTGGATTCTTGTAAAATCCCAAAGAAAATTTAGAAAAAAAATTTCCCTTGAAATTTCCGGGTCTTTACATTACTCCCACCTCAGGGCTTTACGTCCTCATAAATCTTTAACACAAACTAGGGTCACAAAAGTGGTACAGAGCATGCATCTGAGCCTTCCGCTCCCATGTGCTCACCTGGAGGTTCCCGTACTGCCAGAGAAAGTGAACCTGAGGAATTGATTGTCCTCATAGGATCTGCTCATGTCGATCCTCGATCCCCACTGGAACCTCCGTGAAAGACACCCCTTCACCATCGTCCAGCTCGTCATGGTTGATGATATGCGAAGGGTCGAGCAGGTATCTCCTCAGTTGAGATACGTGGAAGTCATCGTGCACCTGGTGCAACTGAGGTGGATGGGTCAAGAGGTAAATCACCCTGCCTACCCAGCTGAGGACCTAGAAAGGTCCATTGAACCTTGGAGATAACTTTCCGCCTTGGCCACGTCTCCGTAAACCTCGTCATGGTGAGACCCGTATAAGGACTTGATCGTCATTCTCGAACTTAGAGGTCTCCAACTCCTATTTAGAACAGAAACTTAAAACGACTACTACCATGAGGGTAAGGTTGACCGACTCAAGAATGATCGGCCACACCCTCCTATGCATGAGTTAACCTGTGCTGCCTAGGGATTCCTTTTCGCCGACCAAGGAAAACCAATACCGACGTCATAGTTAAACCACAACCTTTTTTCCTAATACCGTCAATTTGTGTATGAACTGTGATTGCCCAGTCCATACTCAAACCAACGTCGTAAGGCCTCGACGCTACCACCAAGAGATTCCAACCGAAACTCTCGCTTCGAGGGTCTGACCACACCGTCGGCGTAAGTGTGATTATCGAGTCTCCTCCCAAGGTATCTCCAGATGTGAGGGTCAAGTCCACAGCTTACCAGAAACTCTAGGTGTGGGACAAGATTTGTGAAAGCGAGGAATGATTCATATCGACGTCAGTTACTACATCAGCTAGTAGCGGACACAGACTATCCCTTGAATCATTTTTAGATCCATTAGGTCACACTCCTTGACCGCATGCAACCGCACTCTTCCTCTGCCCTCCAGCTCCCTGAGCCTGGCGGGGATAACTAAGGCGGGAGGTTGTAGCATGTTAAGATGTAAACCACCTCATGCTTCTCTCCTAGCTCTGCCTCCACCTCTGCTGCTACGCAGACTCATCTCTCCTTAAAGGTTCCACTTCTTGAAACATTTAACATGCCCGAGTCTCTAAGACTGGTGCCAGTTTCCTGTTTCTTACTGCACAGTGCAGTCTTCATCCGTTCCTGGATGATCTGCACCTTCTTTGCCTACGATATGGAAGAGCTGCTAAAAATTTCTCCTTTGTAGAAAAGAGAAACTCGGTCTCATCCCCTGGATGAACCACACCCATTGCCTAATACAGTCAATCCTGACATGAATGATGCATTCATGCCATGTATGACGTCGTAAGGCCTCGACGTAACTACCAAGAGATCCAACCGTCACTCTCGCCTCCAAGGGTCGAGTCACGATATCGGCATCAGTGTGAGGTCACTGGGTCTCCTCCAATAGAAATCTTAAAAGTGAGGGTCAAGTCAACAGTTTTAACCGGGACCTCTCTGTATCAACCAAACAAAAGGATAGGAAAGAAAACATCACAAAGATAAGTGTCTTTTTATTATTGCAGCTCATAGTACAAAGACATGAATACAACAGCAATATGGAACTAGAAGTATAAGGGATGTATCCACTAGTTCCGCTCCTGTCCACCTGCTCCTGGAGCTCTACTGCCTTGTCCACTGCTCGGATGTTTCTCAAGCACTCAACACTGCTTCTGCCTCAATGGCCCCTCCAACGCATGCGGATTGACTGTGCGAGGAGTTGGACAGTCACGTGCCAGGTGACCCTTCCTGCCGCATTCATAACACTTCCTGCTCCTCGCATGGCTGTCTCTAGTCCTCTTGGACCTCTGCATCATCTGTCTACTGCCCACAGATGACTCGGCTACTGATCGAAAGCCATACGGAAATGGCAGAAGCTCCTGTACACGCTCGGGGTGTAGAGCTACTGGCACAAACTCCACCCTGAAGAAGGTCTCGAAGTCTTCCCATGTGAAGGTCATCCCGTCGCAAAATTGGAACAAGGGGCTCCACCACCTACCTGCTGCTGCCTGAAGAAGGCTGGCAGCAAAGATTACCATGAAGTCTGCAGGCATCCCCACTAGCCTGAATACTCTCACCACAGCCTCCATCCAGTCCTCAGCCGCCTGCGGGTCCGTCTCTCCCCGGAACCTGGGTGGTCTCTGGCGCTGGAACTCGTGCAGTGCGATCAAGTGGTGTGCATCACCTACTGCTGGGGCTGGTGGCATCAGTGACCCAACGTATGGTAGTACCGCTAGTGCCTCCGCTACAAGAGGACCCTGTACCGAAGCCTCGTCGCTCGGCAGGCTGTCAGTACGCACATCCATCTGGGATCTAGCTGGTCGTCCGTGAAAAGGCATCCTGAAAGATACATCGTGACACGGTCAAATGATTATACCTGGTGAGATGATCTGGTTTGAGCTGACATTTAAAAACTTCTGGAAACTCACACGCAATCAGTGTTTTCGTGCACAAAGTCGGAAATCAGTTGTCAGTGTCCTGGTGTATGGATATGTCGGCCGCCCGCACCAACACTGGACTCCCTGAACTGAAAACCACACTCAGTACCCTTAACACCATTGCTTCATAGAAAGAAAATATCAGAGTTATAAGTTCTGTGGTATAACCGACTCCTCTAATACCAATTTTTCATGACCCGCCCTCGGGGCCCGTGCCATGACTACCCCAAGCCCACCTTCCACAGGCCAGGGGCTGACGACTAGCACGAAAGGCGTAAATCCCGATAACTGGGAAGTCATTTACTTTATAAAAGTAAACAAAACACTACAGAGTACAAGCGGAAGTAAAACACTAAGTACAAAGAGAAGCGATGAAAGGTAAATGGGCCAGAATACAAACCCAAAAGAAAGTACAACTACAACTGAACAAAGTACAACAGAAAAAGACAACAACTGGAAGGAAGGAAGCATATCCTGGGTCGTCCTCCTTGGATCCTACCTGAAGGGTAGGTACAGATGACGCAACTCCTGGATCGTCCACCACGAATTCTACCTGAAGGGTAAGTACAGATAGCCTCCACAACGCTCTCACCCGTCAACCTCCTCTGAGTGTCGTCTCGCCGTGAAGTCCACCTCCGGATACTGACTCATCATGTAGTCCACCTCCAGGTACTGACTTGTCGTGTAGTCCACCTCCGGGTACCATCCAGTCCTCGAACACTCGGCCTCCATTAGCACTGCCTGTCGTCTGCAACCAACACAACGAGGTGCGAGCACAGCCCGTGCAGGGTTGAGTATAACGATACTCAGTAGGGACCCCGAGGCCCTCAAGGTCTCACTAAAACCAACAAGGATAACCACAAAGAAGATCTCAACAGATAACCTCTACTTAGGTATATTCCCATACATATACCTAAGTTATCAAGTAACCCATCTCAATCATGAGGAAACACAAAGATCAAAGACTCAGCTCAAACCAGGATTTTCATTATCGAAACCGTAACTGCTGAAGAGCCCCGTCTCTGGAGTGTACAGTGGTCCTGTCATGACTCCGAGGTACTACTCACTAACCTAAGACTGCTGAGGTACTCCTCCTGTCGATTACTGTGGGCTTGCTGCTACAACCAAGCACTTCCCACCATGGGTCTGCCGCTACAACCAAGCGCTCCCCCTCATAGCCTCCAGAGGTACTCCTTCTATTGTGTACCGCGGGTCTGCCGCTACAACCAAGTGCTCCTCCGCTGTGGGTCTGCCGCTACAACCAAGCGCGCCCCACCGGGCTATCCGAAACACACCGAGTCGATTGGTCAAGCAGTCGTCAGGTCTCAGAAGGTTACACGGTCTCCGTACTCCGCACGCTTGTCTCTGGGAGGGTCCTCTCCATGAGCTATAAGTCAATACTCCAAGTATCTCAAATTCCCATGAAGAAGTATCTAAAAGAACCGCCTCGTCATAGGGGTCTCAACACAACATACGACATGTCAATCAGATGCCCGGTCTGTGCGTTACTAGGCTTTTCGTCCCAGGGGCCCGGTTGGTTTCGTGAGCGAACCAATCCCGGCCGTATCTCAACTGTACCCCGAACTCTCATAGGGTATACTCATAGGGACCGTTTCTCAACATGATCATCAACACCGCTGACGGTTCGTCAAACGAACGTCCTGTCTGAAAGATATCAGCTTTTCCGTTCCAGGGGCCCGGTTGGATTTCGGGTGCAATCCAACCCGGCCACTATCCAACTGCATCCAAAACTCAAGAGAAGTATGCCAAAAGTTCCGTCTCATCAAGAGGAAATCAACGAGATAGACGGCGCGTCAAACGGACGCCCGGTCTGTGAGTTATTGGCTTTTTCGTTCCAGGGGCCCGGTTGGTTTCGGGAGCGAACCAACCCGACCGCACTCCAACGACATCCAAACCTCGAGCGGGGTAATCCAAAATATCCTTCTCACTTAGAGGAATCCAACAAAGTCGACGGCACGTCAATCGGACGTCCGGAGCTCAAGATATGAGCGTTTCCGCTCCGAGGGCCTGGTTGGTTTCGTGTACGAACAAACCCGGCCCAACCCAAAGTTCTTCGAATCCGTGAGTGCGATGTAATGAAACGACCGACTCGATTCAAGGATCGTGTTGCAACTAACGGCGCATCAATCGGAGGTCTGTAGCTCATGATATGAGCAAAAGACCGAAAATGGTTTGAAAACGGGGGGTCTGGGCCCGGACCGACCCAGCCCGACCCCCCCTGGGTCGGCCCGAACCGGATCGACCCGAACCGAGTCGACCCGACCCGGGTCTGACCCGACTGGAAATGGCCCAGCCCGGCCCCGCCTGGGCGCGACCCGGCCCGGCAGGTCGGCCCGGCTCGGCTCGGCCGAGCAGCCGAGTGAAGAAAGCCACGGGGGGCGCGCTGCCCCCGCGTGAAGAACCCGCGACCCCGGTTGGGGCCGCCTCTCTCCAACGGATGCGGCAAGGCCGCGTCCCTCCACCGGTTCCGTGCGGCCGCGGAACCGCGTCACCGCCGCGGCTTCAGCCGCAGCGGGTTTTGCCGGTGGTGCGCCGGGCGCCGCCGCTGCCTGGCGGTCGGCCGCTGCCGGCCGCCGCCTCTGGCCGCCGGCGCCACTGCGCCGGCGTGGCGTGCTGGCGGGAGCTTCCGCGGGCCACCAGACGCGCTCCGGTGGTCCGTTTTGCGTGCGGTCTTCGCTAGTGGTCCTCCCGGGACCCGATCTTCACTGCCAGGCCCTCGAATCGCCTTTGCGGCCCGCTTCACCATCGTCTGTCGATCCGCACTTTGATAGCAAACCGAGGGGTCTTCAAATTGTCTCCGCGGCCCCGACTCCGCCCGTGGTTTCATTCGGTTTCAACGGCGCGGCGCGACGGCGCCGCGCTCCTTCGCCGTGTTCTTTCTCGTGTCCGCACAGTGCTGTTTCACTGTTCCGCCTTTGTTCGTGCCGCAACGAATCAAAACAACAAAAGGGGTAGGAGAGTCGACCGTGTTCGTGCGGTCTGACCTCCTCCCGTTAAGCTGGTAACAAGCGGCCCAAAAGATGAAGAACAACAAGGAAATTTCACGAACAAAAATAGAAACAACCCAAACAGTTTTTTCCCGGCAATAGATTATTCCCATCCCGCAAGGAAAACTTTCACGGATCAACTAGGTAATAAGTTGATCCGTTTTCTTTGTCTTCTTTAGGAAGAAAGAAACAAATGAATAAAATCTTCTCAAACATAATTTCCTACCTAAAGTGTCATCGTCGAACGCGAGTTCGTCGTGGAAGAGAAGGATCATCGCGGAAGAAACGTTGTTGACGTCGCGGTACACGGCGTCGCGTCATCGATCTCTGAGGGTTTGCCGTTCTTCATTGGAGATCGGTGCGTTCTTCGCGTTCTTTGCGTTCTTCGTGTTCTTCATTGAAGAAGAACGCTTTCCTCCAAATCCTCTCCATGCCACAAGTTCCAACAGAAATAAAATAAGTGTTATCTTATTTTATTAACGCACATGACACGTTTGAAAATCAAAAGAAAAGAAAAGAACAATTAATTCAATGAATTAATTGTAACAATTTAACCGGCCAATTTAATTGGGGCGTTTCTTAACCAGAAAAACACACAGTTGACTTCGTTTAATAGGGGGTGCAGGTGCGTTACTTAAGAAGAAAAGAAACGGTGGGGATCGTGTGGGCCCCACCTCACAAATATCATACCAAGTGGGTAGGGTATTTTGAATTGCACCCTATCCGCTTCAACCCAGCTTAAGTAGCTTAATGTGGTATTTAATCAGCCTTTAGTGAAATAAAATAAAATTGTCGTATAACTTTATTTTATTTCTTAACTTAAACCCCGAAAAATTAAAAACCACAACCGAGAAAACGCAACTCCGAAAGAAGAGTTTCTAAGCAAGTATTGGCGCTGCGATTTCATCGGTGCCCTCAGAATTTGATTCCGAGCACCGGTTCAAAAGTTAGAAATACCCGTTCGTTCGTTCACTGAATGTACCCGAGCCAAACTTCGAAAAATGATTCCGGGCACACCGGGCCTCGGAATCAGGTGCCGTCAGAAACTGCGTTCTTGTAAAATCCCAAAGAAAATTTAGAAAAAAAAAATTCCCTTGAAATTTCCGGGTCTTTACAGCTGATGAATTTAATAAAGACCCAAATTTTGATTTTACGAGCATACCTTGGCAATAACCACTGACTCTGGTTGTTTGGGTTATTCTCCTTGACTTCTGGTCTCTCTGCTGATTTTTGGAAGAATCTAGTTTTGTTTCTGGGGATTTTTCTGGTTCTGGTCTTGTTTCTTTATGTGATTTATGAATAGCAGTTCAGCCTGTTTTAGACTGGTTATCTGTTTTTCATAGTCTATCTCTACTCAGAATGTCTTGTTGTGATGGTCTGAGCCTGTCCCACACCATAATGTTTCAATGATGCTGGTCTTCCTTTGCACCGGTGGTTGCGGGACAGCTTGGTCGATGAGATGTTTTTTAAAGATCTTAATGTCTGACTTTTTGTGGTAGCTGGCGGTTGAAGATTAGCTTTCTCATCTTCTGGTTGTTTATGCGTACATCTACTAGAAACTCCTTGATGCATTATGAGTGCATCTGGATGCTGTTTGGATGGTTTTCTGTTTGAATCTCTAGCATACTATTTCGAAATGGATGTTGTCTTTCCAGAATGATGTGTTAATCTGGATGTTGTTTGGAAATGATATGCATTGTGCTCTGGTTGATGATCAGTTTAATGAGGCTGCTGAAGTCTTGGATTGGAGTCAAGGCCAAAATGGATGATCTTGATTGAAGGCTCTACCTTTTTCCAGAGATCTATTACTGGCTGGCTGCAACATTTTGCTTCTGTATATTTGAGTTTCTTTATCATGTACCCCCGATTACTCCCTGCTGGTGTAAGTTATTTACACCTCGATTTTGTAACGCAACTTTTTTTGATTTTAATAAATTTCTCTAGGGGGAATGAATTGGGAAACCAGTTCATGTCACCACTTTTCTAAAAAAAATAAAAAATTTGATATTAAATTAAAATGTCAAAATTAACCTTTCATAACTTTCACATGATCTCACTACCAATCATGGTAAAACTAATTAATATATTTATAATGTGTTGAAATTAACAATAAAATTACATATTTAACATTATTTCATTAAATTTTATCCAATAATCATACTTTATGAAATAAAAAACATTATAATATCTTATTATGTTTGACCTGTTTTTTTACTTGCCACAATATTTATTATACTTGAAATGTTTCACTAATTATGAACACAATAAAGAATAACAATGATGGGTTATTATTTTAAAAATATTATAAAAAACTAAATAAACAAAAACATAAAACTTGATAATGATAATTAATTAATTTAAAAATCCACAATAAATTAATTTTTTTTACTTTTAGAGTAAATTTAATTTTGTTGATAGCATGCAATGAAGACAAAATTGTGTTTTAACAAGACATTATTTAGTCATTCTTTGTAAAATTAATTTAAAATTAAATTTTCATATTTTATAAAAATTATTTTAAAAACTAATAATGATTTTTGAAATTATAATATCAAAATTATCTTAAGGTTCATTTTTTGGGATTTTTCTAAAAAATTTCTTTTTTGATGAATTGTGAAAAAAAAGTTAATTTCAATGGAAAAATGTATTTTCATAATTTAAAATGTTAAATTATATTTTTAATTATTATTAAAGTAAAATTAGTAAAATTATAAATCTATTAAAAAAAATTAGGCCATTTGATTTATTTTTATATTTAATGTTAATATAAAATCTTTGTAAACTTTTAAATATTTTCATTTTAAAGACCCTCTCTCTCATCGCGTCTATGGGATTAATTTAAAATTATTTTTTTCCACTTCTGTGGATTTAATTTTGAAAAATGGCTTTCATATTTGAAATATATATATATATTTATATAATTTCTAATAAGGTCAAGTAAATTTTCTTACCAAAATGATTAGTCAAAACAATGAAAATTATTTACAACAATTAAGGTAAAAATGGGTTTTCTTAGTGGTTATTCTTGGAATATAAGTTGTAAGAATGACCTAAAACATGTCAAAACACATTTTATTTCAAAATTCTGACCATATAACTTCTTGGATCATCATTGTATAATTATTTAGGCCTGGTTACGTGAAACAAAACATGGGTGGAAATCACTCTTTAAAAAATTTACAATTGTGCAACTCACCACACTTATAAAAGGTTTCCCACCCTCCTCTCCACTAAGACCATTAAAACCACATCCATTAAGACAAAACCAACCCAAATAACTTTCAAAATTACCTCCACTCATCCTATAATCATTAATTTTAGAATAAATATATCCTACTAAAGGTTTAATTTAAACTAATGGAAGATTGAAGAAAAAGATGTAACATTCTCCAATGAGAATATTTATTTTACTTCATTCTCCACCTCCTTCAATTTATATTAAAAAATTATTATATAATGAAATTATTATCTTAAATTTAATAATATGTTTTTTATAATAATGTTATGTTATTAAAACATCTCCACATTCATCAAATTTCCTATGAAATCATCTTTCACGTGTATGGTGGTCTACCACCCTGCGAAATGATATCATTTGATTTCTATTTCCACTTCTCAAGGTTGGGTATTATGATGGATTTAAATAATATATATGATATTTATAACATATTTATACTTATGGGGTAATTATTTCATATATATTTTTGAAATCCAATGTATTGGAGATGTGATAATGTTGCTTGTGTGTACGGTGGACTATAGCCACATGAAGAAATATAATTCATCTTTAAAAAATGATTCACATGGAGAGTGATAAAGATAATGTTAATGAATATATGTGTTATAAATGACATAATAATTATCTTAATTACATATTTTAAATTCATTAAATATAATATATATTAGTTTATTTCATTCATTTTTACTCATATATAGATGATATCACCATTCATGTATGTGTGGATTATCACCTTTATGAAGAGATGTGACTCTATTTTCATCACCACACCACAAGGTTGAAATATATAATTATATAATATTTTATTTATTATATAAATATCAGTATTTAATTTTAATATATTACTTACCTTATTTTCATAATGATCGTTGAAAAATTGAAGTGTTACTCATGAATAAGTATGACCTAGCCTCTCCATGATCACAACGTACTTAATTTTTTATAATCATATTTATCGATTCTATTTAAAATTATAATTATTTAATTATTTTTGTTCTTTAAATTATGAAACTCTATAATTTGTGAAAGAATTGGATCTAACATGGTGAAACATGCATGAGAAAACAAGGCAATTAACACCTGAAGCAATGAATATAATGAAATATTATTAACAAAACAATAGTCAAATGTTGTAGTATGATCATATATGAAATTTTAAATATGATTAAGGTGTTTTCATAAATTAATAACAAGATTGAAACCATTATAAATTATTTTTAATCATGTATAAATAAAAGAACCCAATGGGTAAAGGATTTCCTCTCAATTTAAATTCCATAGAGAATTATTTGTTATTATGAACCAATTCACATTTATGTGGTGTATATACATTCCCTTTGAAATATAATATCATGAATAATTCATTATTAATAGTATTTCACCTTTAAATTTAAATTATCACATCCAAGGGTATTTGACTTGAAAATTACCAAGTGTTAAAAGTTATTATGTAATCTCACTTTATTTGTGATTGATGAAATTATCTTGAAACAATCATTTTATTGTAATTATTTTTCATTAAAAATTAATTTTTAATTATATATCCATATTATTCTATGATGGATTTTTTTATTACCTAAACTATATATCATTTTTATATACAATATATAATTTTAAAATAATTTTATTAATTGGGGAAAATATTGATAAATATGTGACCTTTACTCAATACAGATACATGAAGATAATGAACAATTTTTATGAATTGAATCAATTATTTTATATATAAGGATTTAATTTAAGAGTAATGACACTTGTAGGCCCCTTTTATAGATATCCTCTTGATTCATTAATAGTTTAATGAGGCGAATCATTTGGAAAAATAAAATGGGTTTTTTCTAGTACGTTGGAAGCTGCCTTGTGAAAGGACTTGAAAATAAAGGTATCATGTACTTAGGAAACTTGATTTATAGATATTAAGCCTTTAAATTATTTATAATTTCGTTACAATTATTATCCATTACATTTTATCTATGGAATTATCTATAGGTTCATTTCATTTTCAGTTTTTTTATTAAATTTCATGTCTTTCCATTTATTTATCTTTTCATATTGATTTTGGATCATATCACCATGTTAATAAAGTTATTTAAATATAATGTTTGTTCATTTTTATACCTTTAAATGTTTATTATTATTATTATTATTATTATTATTATTATTTATTCATGATATATTTCATTTTACTTAACCCTTACTGAGAAGTTTTCCTCACCCTTATTTTTCTTCCTTTCCCTATGATATAAAGATGAATTCTATGAATGAGTTTTATGGATGTCGATATTTTACTTTTGTTATGCTATATTTTATTTTGAAAATATAAAACTGTTATCATGTATATATTTAGATTTCCAAAAAGGAATAACTGGTCGATCATTTGATATTTAAATATTGTGTCTATGACAATGTAATAAGGTAAGGCACCGACTTTGGGCTACTAGGTCCAAGGTAATTATAGTTGGTATTAGAGTAAGTTTAATAGAAACCTTTAGAACTAGATTTAGGAAAAATTATATTATGTAAAATAAAACAAATATAGACATTCAGAATCAGTATATAACAAAATCATAATGTTTTTCTATGGTAGAGATTATGTTTTTTACTAGAAATATATCTCTATCTGGATATTATAAGTGGGAATGGTTCTAGAATATTGGTACCTAGGGATAATAACTCTAAAACAAGTGTTCAATGATCGACTTGAGAGTTACTTGGTATATAAAAATGGGCCTTATTGTGCTCCTGGTTCTTCACTCCCTTGGGATATACTTAGGATAATTCACACTTTCTTTACAAACCATTATGAAGGATTTTATGATAATGTTATCCCCAAAGAAACCATATTTTATGATTTTGAGATGAAAAATGCATAAATTTTTAGTTTATGTTAAATGTTACCCCATATTTGGAGTTATACATTATGTTTTAAAACACATAAATTTATGATATAATCCAGCATGTTTCATTGTTTAGAATTAACTCTTAAAATGAAAAAGGTATCAACACTTGTGGATAATGTAGAGATTGCCTTACTGAGGAAGTCAATACAATTGGTATTAGAACAGAGAAAATAATGTCCATATTAGGACATCTTAATCACATTTTGACAATAAACCTTGTCTGGATGGAGAAATCTATTCCACAATGAGAATCTTCTCTTCTAGATTGCTCGATGTAATAGATGTCCCCCATTATTTAGACAGACATCTAATTTCATTATAGCCAAGAAATGGATTATGTATATGGAGAAGACATTTACGGACTTAGGATGCAGTGAAAATGAAAATGTTACACTTTATAAAAGAATTTTAACAAAGGCAATGATGATCAATGGTGGGTTTTAATCCACAATACTATACAGGAAGATGAAATGTAACTCATGAAATGTAATGTTTTTAAGGATACATTATTTGATAAATATTTACCTCATGAGCAACAAATTAAGATGAAGTGAAATTTAATTATTTTAATTAAAAAGGAAAAATAAAGTGTCACATATAATGAAGATACATTTAAAAGGTTTTATAGATATTCTACAGATTATATATGCAACATGGAGTTCAAGATTGACCATTTATTTTATGGGCTTAATCCAAGTATTCTAAGGGCACTGGTCTCTCAAAAAATTTCATCATATGCTAATATAGTTTTATGTTCCATAGAAATTTAGAAGTAATTTTCTAGATCCAATATAATAAATAGAAACCAAGATAATAAGAGGTCATACGAACACCATGAAAAAGTAAAATATTAAATAAAGGAGAATATGATGAAGAAATTTTCACTGTGTGAGAACTGTTGAAGTAATCACCCTTTGAGGTGCCTAAATGGAATGGGAGTTTGTTAAAGTTTAGATAAAATGTTATTCATGATAAAAAATTAATGGGAAAGAAAAAAACATTGTTATTTAGTGTTATAACTACAAATAAATGGATAAATATGAAAACAAATGCACCAAGAGTTCAAGATTTACCATTTCTTCTATGGGCTTAAGTCAATTCTTCAAAGTGAACTGGTCTCTAAAACTTTTTTATCATATGATGAAATAGTTTTATCTTCCATAAAAATGGAGAGGGTATTATCTAGATCCAATATATTCAAGGAAAACCAAGAGAATAATAGGTCATATAAAATCCATGAAAAATGAAATGTGTCAAACAATTAGTAGAAGATGCATAAATTCCCACCATGTGAGAACTATGGGAGGAATCACCCTCAGAGATTCATAAAGTAAATGGGATTTTGTCATAAGTGTGGAGAAAAGGGTCACTATATTAAATAATTGAAGGAAAATATGTAAAAAACTATTATTCATTGTTATAACTACAGGGTGATGAAGCACTATGAAAATTAATGCCCCAAGAGTCAAGGGAATCTACTAAAAAAAGAGTCCAATGGGAGATTTCCAAGTTTATGAGATCAATACAACTATGGTAGAAGTACCCAATGATATGTATAAGGTATATTGGTCTTATATTCCAATTTATCTAATGATTTACTTGAATATGGATCATTTCACTCCTTTATATCTACCCATTCCTTTAAGAAAATTAGACATTTTCCTTTTTATTTAATAAAGAGTCGTCAGTCAAAAACTCATAAGGGAAGTCTCATTACAATAATGATGTATCATAAAGTCTCCATTATAAAACATAAACATGATTTATTTTTGGACCTTATTATCATACTTATGGTTGAATTTGATATTATCCTCAGTATGGATAACTTTCAAAAGATGATGTAAAAATTTATTGTAAGAAGAGGAAAATTACAATTTGTTGGGAAGATGTAAAATACATTATCTTTAGTATAGATATGTGATCATATAATTCATATATAGATCCACCCTTAATTGATCTACTAAATTATATTCATGTTTAATTGGAGAAAACAAAATCTAGGATTTAGGAATAAAATCATCAAATTAAAGATATACCTATTATACAAGAATTCATTTAAGTATTTCCTAATGAATTACCAAGACATACCAAAGAGTGTGAAGTTGATTTTTCAATTTAATCCTTGATTAAAGTTCAATATCAATGACTCTTTATAGGATGGTAACTATGGAATTAGTCTATCTAAAGAAACAATTATATTTATTGGGTGATATGAGATTTATTTTCCCTAGTGTTTCACTATAGGGGGGACCCTATTATCTTCATTATGAAGAAAGATAGATCCATGGGGATGTGAATTAATTATAGGAAAATAAATTATATTATGATAAATAAAAATTATCCTCTCTCTATCACTAATGGATTCTTTGATAAACATAATATAGTACAACATATTTTTCAAATTTTGATCTTCATTTTGGGTATCACTGATTGCAAGAAATGAAGGAAGGAATTTTGAAGATAGTTTTTTAAATAAGGTATGGAAATTATAATTTTATAGTAATTCCATTTGTATTGACTAATGCACCATATATATTTATATATTTAATAAATATAGTATTCAAGGAATATCTTGATTATTTTTTATGGTGTTCATTGATGATATTATGGTGTATTATAAAATATATGAGGATCATGAGAATCTCTTATGGGTTATTATTAAGACTCTTAGAAGGAAATTGTTATATGGTAAATTTTGTAAGTGTGATTTCTTGAATCACAAAGTTTCCTTTCATGGAAATATCATTTCAATTGATGGAATATTAGTTGATACTATAAATAAAAATGTAGTTCGAGAATTTCTTACACCAATAAACATAACTAAGGTACATAGATTCATTGGTTTGGTGGGTTAATATCGGCGAATCATTAAAAAAATTCCCTATTGGCTAACCTATTTAAAAATTTACACAAAAGTTGTTATGTTGATAATATATAGGTATGTAAATATTTTTTTTGAATTAAAGAGTAGATTGGATAATGCTTCTTTTTTGACTCTACCATTTGGAAGTGATGGGTTTGTGATATATAGTGATGTATCAAAGAAGGGATTTTGTTATGTCATAATGCAGAATGATAATGTTATTTCATATGCATCAGGGAAATTTTAGATCCAAGATCTGAACTACCAACCAATTATCATAAGTTAGTGTTTGTAATATTTTCATTGATAACATGGAGACATTATCTCTATGGTCAAATATGTGAGATTTAAACAGATCATAAAATCATGGAATACATATTTTCTAATAAAGGGATCAATATAAGATAAATTAGATGGATTTAACTCCTCAAGTATTATTACTTCTCAATAGACTACCACCTGGGAAAATAAAATAAGTCAGTGTATAAATTTAGTATGAAGGATCATATAATTTGACCCATATAGGGATTGATAGGGATCCTATATTCATGTATCTAGTAATGAGGGATATGTAAGTTTCTAAGGATGGGGAGACATAAATCATTTTTTGAATGATAGAAAACCCATATTTATTAAAAAATATAATGAATTATCAATCTGAATAAGAGAACATTCAGAAGAAAATTAAAGTTATGAATGATAGAAAATTTTCTGGATTTATTTGTAGTGATGATTTTATAAAATTTGAAAATAGATTATTTGTTCCATATGTACCTTGAGCCAGAAATGGAACTGTTAGATGACACACATAACTCAAATTTCTCTATAAACCCAGGTATTAGAAAGATGTAAAGATATTTTAAGGAAAAAAATTTGTGGGATAACATAAAGCTAGGAATTGGTGATTATATGTCAAGATATTTTGTTTTTACAAAATTTAAAGCTTTAAGGTAAAATACTAAAGGATTCATGAAACCTATTCTTGTTTCTATGAAGAAATGGGATGAAATTACTATGAAATTTTTCACGGGATAGTCAAAGACTCCTAGAAAGAATGATGCAATATGGGATATCATTGATCACCTAACCAAATCTTCACATTTTCTATCTATAAGAGAATATTTAACTCTTGATATACTCACAAGGCATTATATTAATGAATTTTTAAGGTTTCGTGGTGCACCTATTAAATTGTTTCTGATTGATATCCTCTTTTTATATTGAAATTATAGAAGTGTCTTCATAAGGCGTGTGATACTGAGATTCATTTCAGCATGTCCAAACATCCTAAAACTGATGGAAATTTAAAAATGAAAAGTCAAACAATGGAAAACATGTTAAGGTCCTTATCAATAGACTTTCATGGTATATGGGATTGGTATTTACCTCTGGTAGAGTTTCCTGATAATAATAGTTTTCATTCAAGTATTCAAATGGCACTGTATTGATAATTTTATGGATAGGGATGTCGACTCCAACTTGTTGTTTTGTAGTTAGTGAAATGAAACTCATTATACTATAAATTGTTTAACAAACAATAATGAAGTTAATGGATATTCATTCGCACATTAAATCATATCAAAGTAGGAAAAATAGTTATACTGATAATCAGAGTAATGATTTGTAATTCAATGTGGGAGATCATATTTTCTTTAAATTATCTCCTTGGAAGGGTTTTATAAGGTTTGGTAAGAAAGGTAATTGATTCTTGGTTATTTTGGACCCATTTAAATTATTTAAATAAATGGATTTGTTTCTTATTTTTTTATAAAAACTAAAAAACTCTCAAAAGTAAATTATGTGTTCCATATATCATTTATATGGAAGTACATATTAGATCCAACACATGTTATCAAATCTAATGAAATATAATTGTAACCTAATACATCTTACTATGAATAACCCATAAATATTATTTGTACTATAGAGAAATTATTTAGGGAACTAACAACTCATTTGGTAAATATTCTTTAGAGAAATCACAAAATTGAGAAAGCAATGTGGGAACCAAAGGATATTATGAAGAAGAACTTACCTAGTTTATTTATAAGGTAATATCCATGAAATTTAAAGGATACCATTTTTTTGGAGGGAATAATGTGACACCCCAATAATTTAAAATATTTTCCTTTTAAAATAAATTTAATTTTTGTTGATAACCTGTAATGTATGCAACATCAGGTTTAAACAAAACGATGTTTGGTCACACATTCCACAACTAATTTAAAATTTAATTTTAACACTCGTAGAAAATTTATTTGAAAAAATAAAATTATTTTCGGAAATTATAATATCAAAACTATCTTAGGCTGGTTTTTTTATTTTTATGAAATGTTTCATTTTTTGATGAATAGAGAAAAATAAAGACTTTAAATTGAAAACTAACATTTATTTTAATGAATTTATATTGATAAATTAGAATTTTAGTTGGTTTAAAAGTAAAATTGGATCTATTTTACATATTTTAATTCAATTTTTTCATTTTAATCAATTTAATTTTTAATTTAGATATATAACTTTATATGCTTTTGAACATTTTCACTTTAAAAAATTTCTCTCTCGTCAGGTCTACATGACTAAATTTAAATAAATTTTGTCCACTTAGGTGGATTGAATATGAAAAAATGGATTCCATATTTGAAATAAAAATATTTTATAATCTATAATAATGTTAAATAAGTTTTTACCAAAATTATTAGTGAAAAAAGTTAAAGTAATTTACAAAAATTAAGGTAAAAACAAGTTTACTTAGTGGTTAAACATGGATTATAAGGTGTAATAATGACCCAAATATGTCCAAGACCCATTATATAGCCAAATTTATACCTTCTAACTTTTTAAATTTATAATATGTCACAATTGGGTCTTAGTGACATTAGAAAAACAATGGTGGGATCCAAACTTTCAAAAAATTACATGTGTGCCACTCACCCCACTTATAAAAGGCCATCCCCTACCCTCTCCACTTCACAAATTAAAACCATTTTTTATCCCCAAATATCCACCCAAATTACTATATAATATCCATAATCTCATCATAGAATCCTTATTTTGGTAATCAATCCTACGTAGGAAGGTTTTATTGCAAACCAAGCAAGATACCCAAAGAAGAGGTAATATTCTCTAACAAGCGTCTTTATTTTACATATTTCTACACATACATCAATTTTTTTTAAACCATTATGATATAATAACCTAAAAATATTATATATAATGTAATTATATTATATTTATGGTATTATATATAACCATCTCCACTTCCATCAAAGAGGCTATGAAATCATAGTTCGTGAGTACAATAGACTACCACCACGTGGACTGATGTCGTTTTCTTTTCCATTGTCACCCCTAAATGATGGATATGATG
Source organism: Viscum album (assembly GCA_963277665.1). Taxonomy (NCBI): domain Eukaryota; kingdom Viridiplantae; phylum Streptophyta; class Magnoliopsida; order Santalales; family Viscaceae; genus Viscum; species Viscum album. The sequence goes on along the minus strand of OY728133.1, from coordinate 477,687,194 downwards.
ATAGATATAATAAATATATATAATATTTTTAACATATTTATACATATTTATTCATTATATAATATATATCTTTTTACCTACCATTTCGTAGGAGATGTGATAACATCTCTCGTGTGTACAACGGACTACCGACTTGCAAAGAGATGGGATTCGTCTTTTACAAATGCTTCACATTGAATATGTTAAAGATAAATTTAATAACTATATATGATATAAATGAAATTATTAATATATTAATTATATATTTATAATTCTGTAAATATAATATATTTCATTTTATTTCATTCTATTTCACTCACGTAAATATTATTACATCATTTGTCTACGTGTACTATCTCCTTCACGAAGCTATGTGACTTTATTTTCATCACCACACCCCTTGGATGAAATATAAAAGTATATAATATTTTATTTATTGTATCCTTTAATCAATATTTATACTTGATGATAGGGTACATTTATTATGAGTTAAATAGATTACATTATATATGAGGAATTATTTTGATATGTAGGACATGGTTTGGGCTCAGATAGAGATAACCCCTTGATGCATCAGTAGTTTAAAGGGATGAATCTGTTGAAAAAATCAGATGAGTTTTTACCCAGTACGTTTCAAACTTTCTGGTGAATGGTCTCAACGGTAAATGTATCATCTACCTAAGAAACATGACATAAAATAATTAATCATTTCCCTCATTTTTAATTCAGTTATTATTATTATTATCTATGATATTTTCTCTATTACATTTTTTATAGATGTCTTTCATTCCCAGTTTATTTTTTAATGGAATGTATTTTTAGTTATTTAAATTTTCATATTGAGTATATCTTATCACACAATGATATTAAAATTATTTAAATGGAATATGTTTTTAGTTGTTTACCTTTCCATGTTGATTATTATTATTGATTAATGATAGATTCTATTACACATAACCCTTATTGAGTATTTGATATCACCCTTATTTTGTTTTCTTTCCATGAGATATAGAGATGAATTCTGGTAATGAGTTTCAATGATGCTGAGATTTTACTTTTCTTATTATTTATTTATATTTTCCAATGTAAAATGGGAAATAAATATGTATCATGTTTTCCAAAACTTCTAAATTGATAAATCATTTTGGGATTTTAATCCTGTATCTATACTAATATAGTCAACTAAAGCTCTGGATCTAGGCTACTAGTGTAAGGATATTTACATCAATCAAAGTAAATATGCACTAAAATATTAAATAATTAATTTAAATTAACACATGTAATGTTATTAAAATCTTAAAATGTCACAGTAAGTAAAAATTATTCAAACATGCATAAAGGTTCTCTATGATACTACATTATGATAGTTACTAAGAAAAAATGATAAACATATACTTATTCATATAATTACTCATTTTAACAAAAAATATTATAAATTATAATGTATTACAATTTCCTTTAATAAAATTATGCAAATTAAATTCATTAAAAATTTATATTATATTTTAAGAACAATTTCACATTCTATTAAATAATACAACAAAAAGAAATCCAAAAATACAAATCAAGGGTTGTAAGAATCAATATAAAAAAATAATTTCAATCATAATTACCATATTCACAAACAATTACATAGAAATTCTTAGTTTCATTCATAAGAACAATCATCCATTTAAATAAAAAAGTTTATTATGTCTTTATCTACTAAGGAATAAAAAAAATACCACATGAACGAAGAAATCATAGTAGTAATTCTCTTTACAAAAGCATGATACACTACTCCATTTATCTAAACATATGATGATGATATTATGAAAAACTGGGAAGTTCTTAACACTTTTTTACCCAAATTGGAATGATAACTTGAGGTTTGATATAAAGTGGTTATATATTCATTCTCATACTCTACATTTTTATTCCCAATGAATCCAATATTCATACTACTACCCCAGTAGGTGAATTATAAATAAAGGATACAATTTTTAATATATGACCCCTAAACCATTGACTTGGGAAAATGTTTATCTACCACTATTTTTAGGTTATGTCCCTATGAACCCAAAGGATTGAAATAATTGACAATATATTTAATAAAAGTTAGTATATTTTTCCATTAAATAGACACCCTGCATCATAAAATAATGAAATGGTGTAATATGATGGATGAAGGTAACCAAAATAAATCAGCCCCTAAAATATATGAAAAATATTAGACTATTATTATAACTAAAACAAAACATGAAACTTTGAATCCAATGACCTAAGAAATAGTAGGAACAATGTTTCCACCGATATAGACACCATGGATTAACCAACTCCAACTATTTTCCTATTATCTTCCATAACTAAATCTTCATGATTCTCTAATAGATAAATATAATATATCTATGTTACCAATTTTATCACAAACATAGTTTGCATACGTAACAAGGTTCATATTAAATGGGTAAGTATATAAAATTGGTCGGAAATCCACAAGAAGTTTCCCATACATGCCACTAAGACCAAAACAAGTTAGAAAAATTTATATAAAAGGGAAGAAGTATCAAAAAACTATCAAGATAATTTCATATAAAACCAGAAAAAAACTATATCAAAATAGTTTCTATGAAAGAATAATTTAACAAAGTTTTCATAGTAAAACTAGTTCATTAAACAAGAAATTTTTAAATAATGGACCAATTTATTCCTCTTGGTATACCCACTCCAAATACTACCACACACATGCATTTATCCAATATGAAAGTCTCCATACTCATGTGAAGTATATCATCTTCTATAACAATTAATCACTTGCTCATTCATATGTATTCCCAAACTTATATAAGAAACCATGTAATAATATAACAACTCCCCTAATAATGAAATCATGAACATATGTTGATATGTGTATGCTAGATTCTCAAAAAACTGTACTTTCTTTAAAAACAATTTATTTTAGGCATTTAAATAAACATGTTGTGTGCATATTTATAAACTGTGATTTGAAATACATATAAAAAGTGTTATTTTTTTAAAAAAAATAATTATTTTTTTCAATAAAACATAAACAAGAGTTTTAAAAATTTAATTCCTTTATGTTCTATTAGAATGATGTAGATATAGAGAGAGAGAAGCCACCTAGATCAAATAGTATCCATTCTTAATGAATTGAAAAACTTTTTAGGCATATCCAAGTTATTTACTCATTCCATTAAACAATTCCCAAATAAACCAATCAAAAACATTTCCTATCCCTTATATCTTTTAATAATATTTACATTCTAGGTTTATTTCAAAAATAAAATCATAAAATATAGAATAAGATGTAGAAACAGACAACATACCTTGAATATATTGATCAAACACTCCCATATCCATTAAAATCAACTGAAAATTATAAATAATTTCTAAAAAATGTCTAAATGATTACTCTGGTTCGATGGCCTAGGTTAATATAGGAAGACTAAAGGTTTTACAGAATATTTAGTGTAAAAAATGATTGTCAGACTTATTTATTTCCATCACAAATGTATGCCAAATGGTCTGTAAATTCATGACCTAACTATGTGAAACATCACTAACATGAAAATTTTCAAATTTTCACACTCACCATATAATTTATCAGAACCATGTGCCTACCTAGTAAAGCCCTCTCCCCCTTACATGGTTACTGGGTAAAGCTTCACGATTTCCCCTAACCATGATCAATTTTTAAACCCTAAAAACACATTTATAACCTTCCAAAACTAATGATAAACATCCCAAGATTTATCCAAATTGTTCTATAAGTTAAAAATATGAAATAATATCATCCAATACCTAAAAAAAATGTTTAATGATATGATCTAGAAACAACCATCAGGTTGAATGTTTTTTATTATAGAATAAATTTTAATTAATATCTAGATACCATTGGTTACTAAACTACATTATGTTATAGGTTGTGCTTAAATGGAAAATGAGGTGCTGGAAATAGTCATAGTTGTATGATTTAACCATGGTTCTCATTTTAGGTTCAATAAAAATAGAGTTAAATATGATAATTTTATGGTGGAGTGAGTCTCAAGAGAGTGGTCAATTTGGAACAATTATTATATTGACATATAAATATTAAATATTCATTTTTCAAAATTATAAAGGCCTTGAATATTCACTCCAAGATCTGGTTGTCAAAAAAATAATATTTACATTTATATCTTTGATAATGATAAATGTAAAACAATTTCAACCATTCAAAACATACAAAATCAAAATAAAATATTGGAAATGTTACATACCCAAGGACCTTTAAGGTTTATAGTTTTAGAGAATTAGGAAAAAAATATTTCATTACAACTTGGATGAAAAAACAGCTACTTCATAAATGTCTACATCATCACCCACTATTTTCTTCAAATATTGTAACCTACTTAGGAATGACAAACTTAAAACCATTTTTCACAGCCTTGGTAAAAGGTGAATTAAGAAGTGTGAGATCAAATTTTCAGTAAGGGTTAACATAATCATTAACAATTAAATGTCCTTGATGAGAATAATATAAGAAAAAAGGTATAATGAAATAATAAGATTTCATGACCATAACTTATGGGAATTCGTTCCCATATAAACATGGATCAGAAAACATGATGCATTTACTAAAGCTTTAGCAAAGTAAATATTTATAAGAATAAAAAATAATAAGCCATATAGTGTCAATATTGATAAAATGAAATGTTAAAAACTAAAAGAAAAAAACTTGTTGGTATTTTTGAACATTATATTTATAGAACACATACAAGAAACCTTGTAATTAGAATAACCAATTTTTTTAACTTCAAGTATTAATTCCTTGGAGAACAAAATCATTACTCAATGCATTAGAAGGATATAACAGAACCACCTATCCTTGGTTTATAATGTAACTACCCATCCTTCATTTATAATATAAATCATCAAAATTGGTTTATTATATAACCAAACATCATCATAAATAATTTCCAATTACTATAACATGAATAAAGTACATATATATTTCATTTCATCAGAAATATAATATATACAACCATTATTCCTTTTATAACTTGATTAAACCATGAAAAATAATGGGTTCTATGAAAATGTCATTAAAACAATAATAATAAATCCAAATAATTAGTTGTGTGGTACCATTATATAATATCCATTGTGTATCATATATAACATCTATGGTTTTTCATTGATGAATAGAAATTCCAATAAAAGTTCATTACAAAAATTATTGAGGAAAATACCATTCTGACATTGAATATCAATTTAAAAAATAAAAAATTCACCTAATATTGTGAAAATATTTTTCTTTGTAAATTATCATGGAATCATATAAAATAATATTAAAATAAAATAATGGTCATGACTTTAGGAAAATATGTTCATGTTGTAAATGTAAAAAATAAACATTTTTTTAAAATTTTGTTGAGAGAGTCAAAAGTGACCCATACGGAAAACATTAAGAAATAACCCTTTAGAACATATCAAAAGAAATTAAAATATCACATAATAAAAGTTTATAAAAAAAATTATGTTTACCAAATAACATTCATGGGAACATTTTAGAAAAAAAAATTATAGAAGAGAATAATTTACAATATAAAAAAAGATCTAATATATGAATCACTTACAATTTTTTTTATTATTTTCCATTAAATAAATATTAAATGAAATAAAAACCAAAAATATAATCCCCATTAATTAATATATTATAATAAAATAAATTTAGTTCAATAAAATAATGACATGTGACTTTCATAAAGGAACCTTGACCATAAACACTCTAAAAGAAAGGATACTTTTATATAAATACTTTACCAATTTGGTAGATTTTGAATAAAAAAGTAATTAAAATGAGGACTATGATATGGATATAGGTATCCAAATAATTACATATATTTATATTTTAAAATTAATTCATGGGGTATTAAGTACACCATTCCAGGAAACCATGTTGCATGACATGAAACATTTGTTAAGAAAATGAGATTGAGACAATGAAAACCCATGTAAAGATCATAACATTTGGAGTGATAATTAATCCATAAAGTGATTATAATACAAAATTTAAATCCACATAAAATAATTTGAAATGTATAAAAATACATCTTATAGATCAATTCACACATAATCATGGAATAATAATTATAATGAAGTTCAAGTATAATCCAATACATGGAATTTGATTTATGATACCCCATACCACTAAGCTACATTCATGTCAAATCCAATTGGATAAAATAATTTTATTTGAAAATTGAAATACTATAAATTATAAATTATTAATTATATAAAATGTAAAATGGTATGTATATACATTATATAAAATAAATTAGGTACATAACATTAAAATATGCATCAATGAAAGAAAATTGAGATAAAATCCTTTACTTTGAGTCCAGACTAACCATATATATCCTTTAACTCCAATATTATAAAATTATATCAATTATTTAATTATTAAATAACCTTTCCTAGTTTTATTATTTTATCCTTAAACAATTTTTTATTTACTTTAGTAAATTATTTAATTAATTGATCGGTTAAGTCCACATCGGTTATTTAGAGGTTGTTCATCTTATAATTTCAAAATGACTTCAGTATGTTGAAAAAGGTCAAAAAGGTAATTTTTCCATAATATTTGGAATAATAATTATGAAATAATTATAATATTTATAAATAAATTATAATTTTTTAACTAACAATGAAATATGGTTAAGAAAAATGAACTATGTTACGATCACTGAGATGGTTAATCGTACGTTTCCTTAAGTAATGTTTTCAATTTTAAGAGAGCATGATGGAAAAAGGTAAGAATAATTTTATCATTCCCATATTATTATTATATAAATAGTATCATATAATTTCATTAAATATATTTATATATATCATCCATGGTATGTAGAAATGAAAAATAAATCAAATCGCTTTGCGGTGGTGGTAATCCAAACATATTCATGAATGTTGTTATGATTTTTAAATGGATATAAAGGTAATACATTAGGTGATATATTTTCTTTATATAATGATACATATTTCATTTTTATCATATATATAGTTAATCCATAATTATTACCATCCTTGAGAGGCGGTGATGGAAACAAATTACAACAGTTTGTAAGGTGGTAGTCTACCATACACAATATTGATGGTTTTATTTCCCATTTGATGGAAGAGGAGAGGGATATAGAGTTTTCCATAAATATAATAACATATTAATATATATAATATATTGATTTTATTATTTATCCATGGTTTAAAAGTATTTTAAGGTGGTAGATGAAGAAAAAAAACTAAAACATTTAGTTAAAAGTTATACCTCTTCTTCCGACAACCGCATTTGATTGACACCTTAATCACTCTAAAGATAATATTTTTAATAAAAATGACCTCTATAACATAGTAATTAATTTTATAAATTTATTTGGGTAGGAATTTGTTGGTCTAATTGGTTATTGATGTGTGGAGAGGAAAGGGGTTCCCTTTTATAAGTGAAGGGAGGGGCACTCTTGTAATTACATCAAGTATTAAATTAATGTAATTTAATTTCATATGAAAAAGGATAAATATTTATATAATTATAATTTAACATTTTTATTAATGTAAATACACTCATATGATAAAATTTGGACAATTTCAGGTGATTTCTTTCACAACTATCTCTTTTTTAACACATGTTAACCATTTTGACATTTACCAAGATATAAATGTTTTTTACTCTTTAGGGTTGAAGAACATTTATATAAAAGGAAAATTTACCCATAAATGGAACACAACTGATATTTTCAACCACATCCCATTAATGTTAATAATATAAAATTTTCATGAATTTAAAATAATTTAATAAAATATAGTTTATTGAAAAATATCATTCCATTTATTTTATAAAATAAGTGAAATATTAAAGTATATAACATGTCTAATTCATGTAAAATGGTTCAAAAATTACATTTATTTGATGATAATGAGGATCTAGTATTAATATAATCTACTAATAAATTTTATATAGGTTTAGATATCATTTTAAATATTATATTTTGGTTTAACCTCTTGATTAACCAATTTTAATCTTAACTATGGTAACAACTTTTTTAATATTTATGTTCTAGAATTTTACTTATAAGGTGAAAATTGGATCATAAATGGAAAAGGGATTAAATTATATAAACTTTTTAATCCTATTTTTTCTCATCATATATTTTTTAATATTTTATTAATATATATTTAATATAAAATACTAATAATTTCATTTTAAGTACAATTCACATAATTTTACTTTGAAAACGACATTATAGAAATGTAATTCTAATATGAAACTTTAAAAAATCACTATTATGTAATTTGGATCTATAAAATTTGTGTGATACTTTAACTCACCCAAAAAATATTACTTTTAATGTTTGTAAAATCATTTACTTAATTTTTCAAATTCTTGAACAAGCATTGCGTTAGTGTTGCATAAGTTTTTATAGTCATTATTTCATTATTAAAAAGTAAAAATAAATTAGAAAGATAATAAAAAATTCACTCATCTTTAAAATAACCTTTTATAATTGAATATAATCTTTTTTCCTATCCAATTAAATTTTAAAAAATTATCTTTTTTAATTTATTTATCACTCATATATTATATATGTCAAAAGGAAATGTAAATGAAAAAAAATGTTAATTTAGAAGTTTGGATGATTATGGATGAAATAGACTCATGGTGATAAATTAAGTAACATTTTTACTTAATTTTAAGCATTATCATAGTATATTTAACCCTAATTAACATATTTTACTTTTAACATTGTGACAAAAATTTACTCTAGATACTATTTATTTTGACTAACAATTAAATTAAAAATTTTAAATTATAATAATTATTATTAGTATATAAAATATAAAATCCATTTTATAAAATTAAATTCACATTAGTATAAATTTTTACATTAAAATTAAACCCACAAAATCTGAGGAAAAGCAATTTTCTAAAAAAAACATTTTTTATGTAAAAATTTGTTTTTATACCAAATTCAATCATAATGTTGATTCCATTAAAATTTATTGGTTTTTAAAGAAAATTCATACAATTTTAAAACTAATCCAAAATATAATGTGATTTTTTATGTACTTGAAAATCACAGACAGTTTTCAATAAAGACCCATTATTTTTCACTATTCATTGAAAAATGCATATATTCAAAATAAAATTCCATAATTCATCAAAATTTAATTTTTATGTGATGAATTAAAAAATTATATCATTTTTATCTAATTAAATATCTAAAAATGACATTAATTACAATATTCTCTTACAAGATGAAATAAATTTTTTTTGAAGAAAATATATTTTTTATGCATACAATGAATTTACTGAAAATTGAGTTCTTATTAAATAAGAATTAATCATTAAATATGTATTGAGTTGGGAATTTATATATATTTCATAATAGATTTTATCATATTCTTACCTTCTAATTAAATATATAGGTTCTAACTATAAAATTTAAATATTATCATGTCATGGTTCATTTAATCATAGTGTTGCATATTGTATAAATTATTGAGCATAGTTTTATTTAGAAATAATAGTATATTAAATTAGCCCCTCTCATTTAATAAATTCCATCCTCAAAATTAGATCTTGAGATTAGTAATCAATGTTGTGACATATAAAAATAATTATTTTTGAAAATCTACATCGTAAAAAGGGGTAATATAACATTATCTTTAAAAGAGGGAAAGAAAAATATGAAGGTCATATTAAATAAGATATTACTAGTTTTACTATTAGGATAACATTAGGGTTAATTTATAACTTATAAATAGAGGAAAAATATAATATCAATATAATTATAGAGAGTGACGGAGAATATTAATCACAAGAAAATGAATAATCATGAAAAGTTAATGACCAAAAAACCATAAATCAATTAGGGTTGAAGAAAGACTATTGATTCATCATAAATGAGTGTAATAGGATAAATTAGTTATTTTTATTACTTTTGTGGAATTAATTTACCATCTAGACATATAATATAAGGAAATATGTGTACTCAACATGTAAAGTCTCATCCATTAATTAATTTTCACAACAATCTCATCTTTTTTCCCAAATGATGTCTATTTAAGATGAATTTTTCATACCTAAAGCACTAAAATAAAATTATAATATATTCCTAAAAATGACAGAAATATATTCTACCTATATTTACTAAAAAATAGTTATCACAAAGTAAGTTAGTACCCCAAATGAATAAACATTCACAATAAAAAATAATACATTTAACTCCAGAATTTCCTTCATAACACCAAAGGTTAAACTTGGATAATTCCATAAATAAATAACCGTATATCCTAATTAACTTCAAAACCCTCACCATTAAATAATATTTTAACTTCAAAGGTTTTCTTATATGTTTCAAATAAAATCCAAAAAAATTTAATAGCATTCGTTTGAAATAATGAGTCATGAAAAAATAATATTAAACCTAAGGATTATATAAACCTCAACCCAATGAAGAATCTTCCAAAATACCACTTAATAACCATTATAAATTAACATATAATCTTATAGTGTAGTTAAATTTTCCAAAATATCATGAATCAAATTTAGATACGAACCTGAAAGCTAATATTTAGCTTGAACATAAATATCTCTGAAAATATCACATTATAAATTTATTAATATTCAACCATAAATTCTATCTAAATCCCAATATCGAATAGACTATAATTCAATTTACATAAATTCATATACTTACCCAATAGGTTATTTAAACCTCAATAGATTTTTATTTGTAAAACACAATAAATTATTCAAATCAACTCAAAATCCCATCACATAAGACTTCATTAGTGGTGTCTAATATGTTGAACATAAGATAAAACTTAAACTTATAGACCCAAGATTGTATCTATAAATATCAAGTTAAACTCACATTAAAACATCCAAATACCTAAATTTATCTAAATGATATAATAATACCAACTATAACATCACTGAATCTTTACTACCATATCCAGTACTAAAAACAGAATCTTAAAATTTCTAGATTTTATTCCGATAAACATAAAAAATTTAACCATAAAAATAATGAAACATAAAAATAAAATATTGGATCACATATATACCCAAGTACCATTTATATTTATAGTTTTAGATTAATTGAAAAAAAATATTACTCGAACACTTGGATAGATAAACAATTAGTTCCAAAAACTTACATTATCTCTTACTAATTTATTCACATGTAGTAACTTTATTAGGAATAACATTCTAAAAACCTTTCTTCACAACATGGGAAAATGAATCATTAGAAGGGAGTAATAAAAAACTTGTTAAGGGTAAAAGTAATCATTAACAATTGAATTTCATCAATGACCATAATATGAGAATAAAGATATAATGAAATAATCAAATTTCATGAGAAAAACAAAAGGGAATTAATACCTAGAAAAACCTTGATCATAAAATATGATACATGCTATAAATATTTAACAAAGTCATGATTAATAGTAATTACAAATCATAAGTAATATTGTGTCATTATTGATCAAAGGAAACATTAAAAACATATAAAAATAATTGAGTAAATGCATTAGTATATTAGAATATTATACTTATAAAAAACTTTATAAGAACCCTTACAAGTGAAATATCTAACGTGGCTTACTTCCAACATTAATTATTTATATAACATATTAATTATCTAATTAACTTGATGGATATAATCGAACCAGTCATTCTAGGTTTATAATGTAACCATCCATCCTTAGTTTATAACAGATCCACTCATCCTTGGTTTATAATGGAAAAAATTTATATAACAACATTCCAAGGAACATAACATGAATAAATTATATAGAGAATTCATTTAATCCTAAAACTCATAGAAACAATCATTTTTCCTTTTATAAATTTATTAACCCAGAGAAAATAATAGGTTCTGGAGAATCTATTCGAAACTATAATAATCCATCCAGGGAAGCAATAAGGACAATATCATTACTATATATTCCTAGTAGGTTATATTAAAATTCAAGGTTTTTTTACCATTGATGGATAGAAATACCATTTAAATTTCATTAAAAAGAATCTTTATTAAAATACACTTTCCACTTTGAAAATCATTTTTAAAAACTAAAAATTCATTAAATATTTTGAAAGTTTGTACCACTTAAAATAAACATAGAAGGATATAAATTAATATTCAAAGAAAATAAGAGTCATAAAATTGTAAAATATGTTCATTTCATAATTATTAAAAATTAATAATCTTTTCAATCTTTTGCAAAGTGTATCAATAGTGATACCTGCCAAAAACATTAACAAAATTTATTCCATGGACTTTTAAAATAAGATAAAATATCACATAAAATATATTTAGGAAATTATTTATGTTTATAAAATAAAATTCATGAAAAAGTTTTATAAAACATGAAGATATAAGAGAATGATTCATGATCTAAAATATGATACAATATCAGTATCACTTACCAAAAACTTTCTTGATGTTTCTTTAATCAATATCAGAGGAAATATAAACTAAAAATATAAAACAAATATCTAACCAAAGGATAAGAAAATAAATTTAGTTTATTAAAGTAAGAGAATATGATTTGTCCATTATAACCTTGATCATAAACAATATTGATAAGAAATAATATTGTAGCATAAATGATTTAACTTTTTGGTAACAATTATATCAAAAATAATTGAAATAATGAGTATGATATGAATATATAAATAAAACTAATTACCTAATGTAATATTTTAAAATTAATTAATTAAAAAGTTAGTAGACTATTAAAGTAAATCCTAGTGCATGAAATGAAACATGTATTAGGAAAATGGGATTGAGAAAAAGAAAACCCTTGAAAAGAATATATATTTTAAAGTGATAATTAATCCAGTAAGTGATTATATTAACATATATATTCAAAATAAAAGATTTAAATAGATAATATAAAAATTTATAGATAAATTAACATATAACCATGACATTATAAAGTCATTGAATTATAAGTATAACCCAATGAATGGAATTTGAGTTAGAAACACCCTTACCTCTTCGTAACTTTAAGTGAATTACCATTGGATGAAATAATATTAATTTAAACTAAAAATACCATTAAATAAAAATTATTCCTGATATGTCATGTACAATTTTAATAATATACACTATATAAAATCAATACGGTCCATAAAATTAAAATTTGTCTTAATTAAGGAAATTTGAGATGAAATCCCTTACCTCAAGTGTAGACATTCCATGTGTTTCCTTTAACTCATGCACAACAAGATTATTTAAATTATTTAATTTTTAAAGAGTATTATAAAGGTATATTAATTTTTAATTAAATTATTTTTCTCATTTATTTTAATGACATATTTAATTACATAATTTGTTAAGTCAGTATTATGTGTTTTTACGACATTCAGTCCATAATTTCAAAAAAAAACCTTAAGTATGTTTCCCATTGCTAAAGTGGTAATTATTACATAATAACCAAAATAATAATAATGAAATTTTTATTATTTTAATAAATCAACTATTATTATAAAACTCAATAATAAATATACTTTTGAAAAATGAACTATGTTATAATCATTGAGACGGTAGGTCGTACACACGCATGAGTAATGTTTTCATTTTTAAAATAGCATGATGAAATAAAGTAAGTAAAATTTTATAATTATATGAAGATGATTATATAATAAATTTAATATTATTTCTTTAAATATATATATATATATATAGCAGTCATGTGATGTTGTCCTGAAAAATTAATCACGCTGCTTCATTGAGGTGGTAATCCACACGTACTCACAAACGACATTATCATTTTACAATAGATGAGAATGTATTAAATTAAAATATATATTTCATTTAATTAATGTTAAATATTTCCTTAATATCATATATGTACATTTAATCAACCATTATATCTATCCATGAGATGAAGGGATGAAAAAAAAATACATCGTTTCATAAGGCGATACACTTCCATTCACATGAATGATGGTTTCATTTCCTATTTTATTGAAGAGGATATGGATATAGGAAATTGAATAAAAATAATAAAATATAAGTATATGTAAGATACTTATGTAATTATTTCATCATATTTGAAGAATTATTGAGGATGTTCAATGAAGAAATAAAACTAAAACATTCAGTTAACTATTATAACCTTTCTTCGGATAACCTCTTTTTCTTTACAACTTACGCCCTCTAAGGTTTATATTCTACACAAAATAAGACACATATAACATAAAAAAATTATGTGAGGAAGGTATTTAGGGAGGTATTTTTTTAAAATAATGGTTTTTAAACTATGTAGAGTAGAGGAGAGGAGTTCCCTTTTATAAGTGTGGGGAGGGTCACTCTTGGAATCACATAAAATGTTAAATAAAAATAATTTAATTTTCATTTGAAAATGGATAAATATAGATATAATTATAAGCTAACATTTATATGAGTCTAAATACACTAATAAAATAAAATTTGGACAAGTTTATATGATATTTTTACTCATATCTATTTGTTTTAACCCCCATCAACCTTTTTGATAATTATCATGATATCATGATTTTTTACTCTTTAAGGGTCAAGAAAGTGACTATAAAAGAAAAATTGATCCAAAAATGGACCATTATTAATATTTTCTAACATATCCCATTTTATTGGTATATTATATTATTTTAATTTATTTTAAAATATCATTAATTTCATTTTAAAAAAATACATGAAATATTGTCATATAATAGGAGTCTAAATCATGTGAAATGGTTCTAAAATTACATAAATATAAATATTATGAGTTTATGGTATTTATATAATCACCTAGTAAAATTTATATAGGTTTGGATATCATTTTAAACCTTATCTATTGGTTTAACCAACTGATTAACCAATTTTCACCCTGACTGTAGTAATGACATTATTAATATTAAAGAGTTATAATTTTACATTTAAGGTGAAAATTTTCTCATAAATGGAAATGATATTAAATTTTATACAATTTATAATCCTAATTTTAATATTTATAGTTTTTTATTTTTAAATAGTTTAATAGAATAAATTTAACACAAAATGTTATTAATGTCATTTTAAGAACTATTGGAATAATTTTACTTTTAAAAAAACATGAATACAATGGAATTTGAACATAAAAATTTAATATAATAATAATATTTAATATTTATCAATAAAATTATTTGAATTATTTAACTCAAAAATAAAATATTACTCTTACTGTTTTTAAAATCATTTAATATATTTTTCTACTCCTTTCCCAAGAACCGTGTCGGATTTGCAAAAGAATTTAATGAACTTATTTAATCGCTATAATTTAAAAAAAATCATGATAACAAAATACATTCATAATTAAATAAAATTTATTCAAAATATTATCCCTTTCATAATATATTATATATATTAAAATTAAACAAGTGAAATTTTTGACATTATCTTTTACTTAAATATTATAAAGTTCAAAATCAAATAAAAATTGAAATAAAGTCATATTTTGACATTTTTATGATTATGTATGAAATAGACTCATACAATGAATTTAATTCAATTATTTTAATGAAATATAAGCCTTATAAAATTGGTTAAAAAATTTATAAACCAATTTACCTTTATCGTAGTAAAAAAAGTTACAATGATTTTTATTCATATTGAACAAATATTAAGTGGACCTTGTCATATAATATTAATTATGATAATTAAAAATATGGAATATGTTTTTTAAAATTAAATTCATGAAGGTTGAATAATTTAATTTAAAATTAAATCTGAAAATTTGACGTAAAGCAGATTTCTAGAAAAAAATCCTTATAAGTATAAAAATGTCTTAATAAAAAATTCAAGTATAATATGGATTCAATTAATATTTATTGAATTCCTTTTATAAAAACAAATTACTAAACTTTTAAAAATAATATATAATATCATGTTACATTTTATGTGCCTGAAAAGAAGACGAGCTTTCAATAAAAATTAGAGTTTCTCACTATTCATTGTAAAAATAAACTTTTTGGTGGTTTCTCCAAAATTCTTCTGAAATTTTTTTTATATGCTAAATTACAAAATGATACCATTTTTATCAAATTAAATTTCTATAATTTCAATAAATTAATAATAATATTCTCTCAAAAAAATATATAAAAACCATTTTTGAAGAAAATATATTTTTTTAGGCATAAAATGACTACTGAAAAATTGAGTTCATATTTCATAAGATTTAATAAATAAATTTTTATTGAGTATAACCTTTATATATATTTTTTATAATTCAATTAATCATATTCATAATAACTAATTTAATTGCTAATTTATAACTATAACATTTAAATATTAATATTTCATGGTTCTTTTAAGATCAGTGTTGTGTATTGTATACGTTATCGAAAATAGAGTTTTTTTTAATTTCGTGATATTACAAAGAATATTATCGAAAAATATATTGATGGTAATTTTTTAATCCCTAGTGCTTAATGTATTTATAAAAAAAAGGTATTTAGGGTTATTTTTGTTTTTGGAGAACATATCAACACTATTTTAGAGGAGCACTCCACCATGTTAGTACTCAGGTATAAAATTTAAAATATCAAAATGGACAGATTTATAAAGAGATAAATATTATAAAGGAATTGGTTTTTAGGGTAAACCCATTTAACTAATAATACAAGACATATCAAACAAGTCCATATAATTGTTTGTGATTTTTTTCTAAAATATGATAGTTTCCATATAATTTAATTTTATGGATGGATATTTCTCTTTATTAGAGAGTTGAATTTATCATAATGTAATAGTATAGAGACCAATAATTTTTTGACATGTGAAATTAAAAGGTGACTAGTTTTGTAATAATAATTCATAATTATTTAAGATAATGGTGTTTTTACGATACATAATGCGAAAAATAGAGAAAAAATAAATTTTTTGACATGTATATAAATTGAGAG
Source organism: Viscum album (assembly GCA_963277665.1). Classification (NCBI taxonomy): domain Eukaryota; kingdom Viridiplantae; phylum Streptophyta; class Magnoliopsida; order Santalales; family Viscaceae; genus Viscum; species Viscum album. The sequence goes on along the minus strand of OY728133.1, from coordinate 477,670,261 downwards.
ACCTTATGTTATGATATTCATTGATGATTAATTTTGGTTCTTAAGTCTATATATGAATAGTAACACCCTTTATGGAATTTTAATCACAATATTGTATAGTGAATTTCTTTGGTTTAATAACACTTTACCTTTTTTATGTTTCTTGGATGATAATTAAACCATGTAAAATAATTGGATCATCACTTTTTTTATAATATATGGATGATTTGGATGTTTTATTGGTTTTGAAATGTTCAATGGACTCTTAACAATGCTATTACAATATCTGTACATGGGGAAGTTTTTCATCCCAAATTAACCCCCCCCCCCACATCTTTGGGTGTTTTAATCCTTATGGATTTAGGAATTTGTATCAAAGATAAATAATTTTTATTGGTGATTTTTTCTCAAGTTAATTTTCTATATAAAGAGTTCCATCCATTTTAATGCAACCCCTCTCTTCAATGGATATAATTATTATATCTACAAAAATAAAAAGAGATAACATCTATAATCACATGGAATCAATATTTTTTTAGATCCATGCATTTAATACAAATTATTTATCTTACACATATATCCTTGAATTAAATAGATAATTAACTTATCAATGATTATTTAGGGGAATTTATTATCTTATTATTAACTTTTTAAAATCAAATTTACATGAAATATATGTGTTTCAAAAAATTTAAATCCATTTGGGACAATTTATCTAATATTTATACAAGTAAAAAAATGTTAAGGATCCATGTATCATGTGTTACACAAAAAATTTTATGACTCAAATATATGTATGAATGAAAATATAAATATATTATTTAATTAAATTAGAGGTCATTTAATATATTCATGGTCTTAGATGAGAGATAAAATAGGTGGATATTAAGAAGAATATATATAAAATATTTCCACACTTTGATAATCTAATGATTTGAACCATTAATGAAATAAATTTGGTAGATCCATCGCCAGATTATCAAAAAAATTAGTTAGGTTTCCCAGAGGTTAATGTTAAAATGAATGTTATAATGACTGACACATTGAGTGAGATTACATTAAATACTATGCAAAATATTTACATCAATCAAGGTGAATATAGATAAGGGGATGTGTGTGATGAATTTTTATCACTCATTATAAATAAATTAGAATGCAATAATTGAATTTTTATGGGAAACATAATATTCATTTATTTAAAATGTTGCAATATTGGATGCATTACTGTATGAAATCCATGAAGGATTTATCCTGATAGTGGTAATTATTTTACTTATAAAAATTTAAATGGAATTACCCTAAAACGAAATGTTGGATTTGAAAAAATACTATAAATAAAATTTCAATTCATGATCTTGTTTTTTAAATATGAAGATGATTATGGGGATTTATTTAAAGAAGTTGAAACATATTTTCAGTCAAACGGGAAAGATTCAATGATGGTGATAGTTAAAAAAAATATCAATAAAAATTAATGATGTAGAGTAATTAGAATGTGTGGTTGAAATAAATGTGGATATTGAATGTGCAATTGAGGATATTCATATAAAATAGAAGATAAATAGAATGTTATAGAAACTATTGAAGGAGTCATCATAGTATGTCAACTAACTCTATGGTGAAATCATCTAGTTTGAGATGCTAAGAAAAAAATAAGAGGCTTCATAATAATTTCTTGGTATGTTATTGATTTTTTCTAAGTGTCAAGGAGAATGATAAGGTAATATATGGATATAATGATTCTATTAATAATAAATATGAAATGATTTAATCTATAAAGGAATAAGTGGTTACTTTGATGATTTGGTAATATTATAATTTGAAAACAAAATATCTCATTAAGACACTCTAGTTTGGGAAATTTTGAGATGAATAATTGACACAAAGGGATAAAAGTGACACAGATAGTTTCAATATGGGTTTGAATGAGAAAAGACCCAATTTATTGAGTACAATTTGAATTGGATTTAAAGTATAATCATATAAAACTCAAGAATAGGTGAAACATACATGACCACTAAGAGGGGTGAATCAATGGGAACCAAAAAACCACTTTTAAATAAAAATATTTATGTTCAAGTTGGAGTGTATGAAAAATGAATGAAACCATAAAATATATTATATTGAGAGATAGGGATTGATTAATAAATCATATATGGAAGATATTTTTAAAAATTTTACTAATGAATTTTATTAACTATCTAATCCTTGGTGTTTTTTATTTAATCCCACTTCCGGTGTCCTTGTATTATTTTCTTCAAGGAATAGATAAATGGAATATAAATATTTTCCAAAAATCTAGTATAATATTGATAAAAATAATTTTTAATAAGTATATCAATCATTATCAATCCACCTCAAGTGAATCCATGGTTCGATCAACTCTGTATCTTTATTTCTCTCCTTAGTATTTGATGTGCCTAGATCAATGTGAATTACTGAGAGGGGGAGGGGTGAATTAGGGATCCTTTTAAACTTTTTACTAATTGATTCTTTTCAATTAAACCTATATGGATGGTTAAATACTCAATCCAATATTCTTGTGTCTCTCAGCCTTACCTCGAGTGATTTTGTAACTGCAAAGGCACTGAAGACAAGGATTTACAAGGTTTGGTTCAAAGGCATACTCTTTTTTGTGTTGGTTATTTCACCAACATAGATTCTACACTATAATCTTGTTAACATTTACAATGGTTGATACAGTGTCCCACTATATCTCTTCATAGTCTCATAGGAAGGTCTTTATACTGCATCCCATAGTGTTACTAGAGTCTACTGGCCTGCTACAGAGTCCCACTGAAGACTTCTTCTCCTCCCTCAATCTCACAGGGTTCTTCTAGATCTTGAGTCACACAAGTAGCATCCTTATATGTTCATTCTTTGTTCCCTATAGATGATATTATGCTCTCTCTCACACAGTCTTACTGAATAACACTTTCTTGTGTATCCCTTCAAGAATCTTTAACAACCCTTGGTAAGGTCTGTTGGCCTTGTTCAATAACTCTGATCACTTTTCTAATCAGCCCTCAGTCTCAAAAATTCTCAAGAAATTATTTATTCTTATGATGAATATATATCCTCACTAATACGTGTGCAAGTGGTGCACACAACCACTTCAAGAATTAAAGAGTGATTCTTCACAATCTCATCTCAGTCTACCTTCTTGGACACTCAAATAATTTTTACTCAGATATAAGATATTCTTTAATTTAGTATGGCTTCAATATCAGTTCTCATTCATTTCATGAATGGATTGCATGGCATCCAAACTTCTTGATTTTGGATATCTCAATTAATTATTCTCTATGCATGAGTTGCATGGCATTACTTCTTCCAGTTTAAATGTGTGCAATTACAATCTTAATTCTTACATGTTCATGTGCATTCATGTATTCATGCACAATATCTTTTCTTATTTTTGTGAAAATCCCATTGGTTATAACCTTTTGATCACACACACTTACTCTTTATTTTTATCACTTAATATCAAAAACACTTTTTGTATTTGGTTCTTTCTAAACACACACTTATCATTTAGTTTATTTTCAATATAAATGTGGTTTTACCCAAACCCAAATGGGTTTAGTTCAAGTGTGTAATCCTCCTATTTCTTCCTCCTTCAAATGTGCACATACAATATTTTCTTGATTTTTGCTTGTTTTCAAACCTGAATGGGTGTTTTCAATGTATTACTTGTTCTTGCACACTTGGGTATCTCAATTAATTCATATGAATGCATGTACATCATGCATTCATTCTCCTCTCTCCTTTGTGAAAGCATGATTCCTTGTATTTCTTTAAATGATTCACATCAGTGATTATGTTCAAAGCATGCACAAACAAACTCCTACCATCATGCGATCTCCCTCTCCTTCAGGAACAAACCCCTACAAACAACAACAACAACAACATATATATATATATATATATGTTAACATAAGGGTTTTCTTCTTCTTTATCCAAATAGGAGGACACACATGTTCTTCTTCTTCACGCAAGGAGTGTGTGTGGTCCGTCTTCACATTACCAAATATAGATCTTGGTTCTGTCTTCACAAGGGTGTAACAAGGGTGACCACCACAAGTTTTTTACCCTCAGGATTACTTCCAAAAATATGTGGTGAGGGTTCAAATAACCTATAGTGTGCTAGTGGGTAGCATCACACAGAGGGTGCAGATCTCCTCTTTTGTGAACCAAGATTGTTTGTGGTTATCCTTCCCACAAGGGAAGCATATAACTCCTTCAAATAACTAGGCTACACAGAAACACATTGTGTAGTGATCTATTTCTCAGAAATGAAATATTTCTCAATGTTTTCAATAATTTAGCCTCAGTTGAGGGATCTTTATTTATAAGAAAGAATCACCTCGTATCAACATGTTCAAATTTGTGGGTTTGAATGATTTGAAATCCCATTATCTTAGGGTTGGAATATTTCAAAGACGGATAAGATATCCCGAATCTCTTGCTTTGTTTCTCTTCAATGCAGACTCCTTATTTCTCATTTCAATCCACACGTGCATGCATTTTCAAAATCATGAAAATCATCTTCTCTATGAAAACTCAATCGTGGAGCTTTCCTCATAGCCTCGGCAGCATCGCATGCCTCGGCTTCCATAGAATCTTCATTTAGTCCTATGAATGAAAATGAAATTGCACGCATAAGCATAATCATGTCCAGATGATCTCCACAGGCTTGACCAAAGGTTCTTTGATGGACGGAGTGATGACAAAGGTGTCTGACATCATTACTGGTTCACGAGTGGTGTGGGTGCTTCACAGGATGTCCATAGGTTGAAGTCAAACTCAGTGGAGGAGATCGGATGGCCACGATGCACTGAATCAAGAGCACGTTGATCGGAAGGAAAACCAGGTGTCGTTGATGGATCAATGGATGATATCATATCACGATCAGATTCGATGGATCTGATGGCTTACACGTTTTTAAAATCCTGTCCCACATCGAAGAAAGCCAAGCATTGTTCCTTATTTAAATAACAAATTACAACAGCCATCCCTTAGGATTTTCCTCCCCCCCTCACTGTACCTCCTTGTACTGTGTTCACCCTACAAACACGCTCCTACACCCACTATGCTCCTCAGGCACGCTCCTAGTGCCCATTATGGACCCTACCGTATAGGATTCTCATTGTGCATGCTCATACAGGCTTATTCATAGACCATGCTCCTGCTTCATGTGGGGTTAGCCTTAAGGGATTCCCTTAGGCGTGGTTAAACCTTGGTTCCCACATGTTCTTGATATGGAGGTCGTTATATGTCCTCCATGGTTGCCCATATATTTTGAAAAAGTCTCATAAAAAATGTTCAACATAAAATAAGATGCATAGCCACCTTCAACTATCAAATCCCCTTATTCATTATCTATTCCTGTTTATTTTTTCTTCAAAACATCATCAATCCTTCTTAAGTTTTGGATCATAAATTCCAAACCTATTAATTAAGCTTCTTTGAATCACTCAAGGATCATATGTGGGTTCTACTTCACCTCATGAATTTTAAATCAAAATTCATGGTAATCTTATTGTGAATGACGTGTTATCTTTTAAACACATGTCTTGGAACATTGAAGATAAGCTCTTCAATCATCTAATTTTATTCACAACCTTCATCTAATTAGAATCCATTGGATGGATCTTCTTTCTCCTCATGCAATTGAGTATTTCATGGTCTTCTTTATTATGGTGTAAACATGTATCACTTTGATACACGTATTGGAACTTAGGATATGTTCAACAATTATCAGAATTCATTTGGAGAATTTCCAAGAATGAAATTCAATGTCAAATAGTGATTCTCCAAATATCAGTGGAATTTTCCTTAAAACAACTTCCCCTCTTCAATCATCATCACCACCACCTTTTCATACACATATTGACATACTATTATCAAAAAAATGAACACCATGCTCAACAGTATTTACCTAAATACATTAAAATTTATAATTTAATGGTTTGGATAATTATTAAAATAGTTCATAAATATTTTCCAAGTAAAATAAATCATTTAAATAACCTTTAAAAACCATGATGTGACAGTGATTCACCATGATGTGAGGTTTCTAGTCAAATACAGATATTAAAACTACAACTAAGATTTGTATATAACTCCTCAAAACTCATAAATGAATCATATCAAGATACTATTCATATCACTCTCTCAATATTAAATTTATCTATACTCTTCACCATCTCATAGAATGATTTTTTAGCAGTTAATAAACTATATGTGTAAATATAATAATTATTTCAACCATGCTTCAATTAAGGTCTTCCCAAATGTATATTTTTTTAAAAAATATATTAATTATCTTTAATATTTAAGATATATTTAATATCTCACTTTTTATTCATTGAAAAAAATTTAATAAATACAATCAAGAAAAATATAATGACTTCCCTTACATAAGTAAACTACCAATGAAGAAATTCTCCCACAACCTTTTTAGATTTATTGAATAGAAATCTATAAAACTTTATAATAAAATCCCTCAAAGCATTCTCCACTTTTTTCAAAAATTTGAATGAAATTAAAGAGGTAAATTAGGACAAAAAATAGAAATTATTTCAAAGTAGAATTAATTCCCAACAGCTATCTCAAATACTAGATGGAATACCTTTTCATGGTATTTGTCAAGATATCTGCAATTTAATCCATCAAAATATACTCTAAATTAATCTCACCATATTCCATATTATCTTTGTTGAAATGGTACTTCATATCCATATGCTACAAACATTAATGTTTCACCAAATTAATTAAAAAATTGATCAAACTTTGATTGTCACAAATAATCATCAACAAGAATGTAACTTCTAACCATTTGACTTTTAGTTGCGAATTCATCCACATAAGTTTAATTGTAGCATGTAATTGTAAAACATACACAACTTATGTTAGTCTGAGAGTGACTATGTTTTTTTAATATTAGATTATTGAGTAATGGATCTTTCTCTAATAAATAATAAACCTCCTGAAGTTTAATTTAAAACAAAAAATTTACTTACCCAATCAACATTATAATGGAAATAAAGCTACAATAATGTTCCTTTGTTATACCTCAATCCATAGTCAAGTATTACATTGAAATTGTACATGAGATTCTTAAATTCCAAAATATCTCATTCCTTTGGACTAATTTAGAATTTAGTAAAATTTATAATGGATAAAAATATTTCTATCCTATATTTTTTTTAAATGTATTAGACCTAAACTTATACTATAAAATTCAATTCTTTTTAGAATATTATCCATATTTTTCAATAGAAAACTTAGTACCATATATCATAGTATTTGAGATATCTTTTTATTCTTTCATTCTAAATTCATTCATAAATTAATGTGAATATTTTTATTATGAGTGGAAAATATAATTTTCTGTGTTAATGATTTTAAAACTTGAAAATTATATTATATCATGGATCATCTAGGTTTTATAGAGACTTTCCATTAAGAAATAAGATTCTAAAAAATCATTTAATTCATTCCAAAAATAATAATTTCATAGAAATCCAGAGGAACTATGAGTGAGTTTGTATCATTACCCTTTATATATATATTTCTACCTTCCTTGTATATTTATAATCCCATGCACTTTAAGATACTTTCCATCTTATAAAAAAAATCTACTGGTGCTTTTTTAAGCCAAAAATTTATGTTTCTAGATAGAATACTCAATATGAATCATTATAAGTCATAAAACCTTCTAGCTATTCGATGAAAATAACTTCATTAAGAACTCAATTAAGTAATTCAAACTTCACATCCTTTTGGGACACTATTATTTTTTTGGCACCTATCAGAATTTTTTTTGATGATATCAATCATTTTTATATGAGAAAGACTTGTCAAAATTTATACCATAATTTTGAGAGTATAATTATAAACTATATTATGTTTATTCCATTTTATTTATTCCTTCTCCTTGAATTTATTTTTAAATAACCAATTTATCCCAAGTACATTCCTTAATTTAGGCTGTGACACTAACTCCCATGTGTTATTATTCATTATTTTATTTTTTTCTTATTTTATTTCTATAATAAAATACATATATTACTATTGGTTTTTGAAATTATTATATTTTTCATTTTTTATCTTCCTATTATTTTAAGATAATAACATTATATTTGATAGTGTGTGTTATACACAACACTGAGCATATATGTGTCATAAAATACATTATTCAAATATGAAATTAATAAATAAAACATTAAATTGGTGGGTATTAATTGGAATTAAAAATTATGAAATTATTTGGTTCACAAAAGTATAAATAAATTTTCTGTTTTTCAATTTATTAGAATAAAAAAAACAAAAAATCATTTTAAAGTATAAGAAATATTTTTCTGAAAAACAATTATGCGTGTAATGAGTTTATATCTTCAAAATTTAAATTAATTAATATTTTTGAATTATTTTAATGAAATTTATATAATATATAATTCAATAAAACTTTTTTATCTTTTATATAATATTTTTTAGCCATAAAATGAGAAAAAATCTAGTTTCATTCTTAAAAAATGTATTTTTCTATAAAACAGTTTTGTCATGTTTTCCACCCTTAATTTAAAATTAATGTTTTTAATTTCATAAAATGTAACTAAAATAAATAAATTCGTTTTTGAAAGAATAATTTTGAAATTTTTGTTGGGTTTATTTTTGGTAATTTTTTTGAAAAGATTATTTTTTGATGAATAGTGAAAAATACTGTTTTTTATGAAAAACTTATTTTTCAATTAAAGAATCTACTAAGATAAATTTTATTCAAAAATTAGTATAATTTTATTATATTTAATAAAATTTAGGTCATCTTAATAAATTTAATGTTCATCTTTGATATGAAAACATTTTATACTTAGTAAAACTTTTCTTTGGAAAATAATTTTATCATCAAGATTGTGGGTTTAATTTTAAATAAAATTATCCCATTTCTGTGATTTAAATTTCAAAAAATGGATTACATATTCATAATAAAAGTAATTAACATTATTTAACAATTAAAACTTAATTTTTGGGTATAATGAATAATAAAAAAATTATTAGAGGGATTTAGGTTAAAATGGGTTTATGAGGGGGTTAAATAAAAAAATAAAATGGTTAAGATGAAATAAAAATCATCTAATTCCTATTGGATGACCATATTTTTACCCTATATCCTATATTTATTAATGACCTATTTTAGAGACATTTTTGTTTGCAAAACATGGGCATAATTTATTTTTTTCCAAAATTCCATGTGTGTCCTTTCCCCCACTTATAAAAGGACACCCCCACTCCTCTCTCATTAAAAATTACTAATTCATTTGGTTCAACAAATACCTAAAAAATACCTTTTTAAAATCCCCTCATCCATAATATTTATTCACTACTTTCATCATAAAAACATTTGAGGAAGTATTTAGGTATAAACCTAAAGAGGTTCTATGAAGTGGATATATAGTTCTTAACCATGAATCTTTGTCATATTTTTTCCTCTAACTCCGTAAAATTTCTACAACAATGTTACAATAATAACACCAGTGCCTTAAAAATACTGATATTTTTTACATAAATTTCATATCCAATATCAATACCATCTTTCATCAAATGGTAAACAAAACCATCGATCATGTGCACAACAGACTACCGCCACACAAAATGATGAAATTTGTTTCCCATGAACACCTCTCACATATGGATAGAATGATGGATTTAATTTATATAAATAATATTTATGAAAAAATTATTATTCTGAAATTAAAATATCGCATCTAACTTTTACCATGCAATCCATTGAAAAACAATAATTTCGCTCATGCATGCATATGGACTACCACTTACACAAAGCGATGTGATACATTTTTTATTTTATTTTTGATATTGCCGGTAAAAGGATAGATTTAATAAATATATATTATATATATGATATTGAAATTATTTTTTAAACAAAATATTTTTTTACCTTTATTTCTTTTCATTCATTAAAAAATGGAAACAACGTTCATGCGTACATATGATATACCATCTCCATGAACGGTATAATTCATTTTTCCATATAACATTTATGGATAACCATAAATACATATAAAATTAATATATATGATATTTATATTATTATTAAAAAAATTTAGATTATGGAACCATGATAAATTTATAAATATCAAAGCTCCCAAACCAAAATATACATGAAAAATGAAGCAGTTATTTCCCGAAACTGTGACTTCAACAAATATTTATTAATAAAAGGGTGAGAAAATATTATAATTTAAATCATATAATTTATAATATATATGATTATCATTATTTAATTTATTTATAATAAATATATATTTATTACACAAGAGTTTCAAACATTTTTGTAGGAAATTAGACCTGAGGTAAGGGTTTCTCATCTCACTTTTACTTCCATGAGGCCTATGCTATATTCACAACTTATTTCTTTTATATGGATTATATAATTCCCATATGATATGTTATGTAATAAATATAATTAAATTAGTGGTATTTAATGTTTCATTTTATGTCATTTGTTTTATGGTTTTGATGATTTGAAAGTTACCAAAGAGGAAATAGTTTAATTCTAAAATATCAATATTATTCTAGATTGTTTAGGTTTAAGTGTCTACTTTGGGAATTATTTTATATTTATATCATAAGAATATGTTAATATCATATGGAAATTCATGAAATATTCATGTAATATTACCGTTTTCCTCCCATTAGTACATAAATTAATTAAGAAAATGTTATTAAGAAAAGACAACATTATTTCTTTTTTCACTCGATTTTTTTATTCCATATAAGTTATTCCTAAAATTTTTTTGAAGAATAATTTTAATATTATCTTATGATTGTTTAAATTTTTTTATCAAATAATGGTTTTTTAAATAATAGATTAAATATAATATTCTTTCCATTTTCTAAAAGAGGTACATTTTACTTTTTATAAAAAATATAATAGGAATATTTGAGTTTAATATACACTACATGAATATAATTTCCCACCACCATGAGCACTCATTTCATTGAAGATTTGATTATAGGTTTCCATGATTATTTTCAATTAAATTTTTTTTCATAATATTATGGAAGTTTTTAGATTAAAAATTTATTTTTAATGTGAAAATATTCTTTTCATGAAGAGTGTTTTAATGGAATTTTTAATTTATTTATATTCTTTAATGAAAAAACCTTAATTTTACGTATTATCCATTAAAATTATTTTCTAATGACACCAAGATAAATAGTTTTATAGATTTTTTATGACCATTTTGATAGGGGATGTACTATTTTGATACTATTAACTATACTTCCATAGATGGTTTATGATTATGTTGAATGATTGGGGAAATCGTTAACATTTCATGTGGTATATTTTTAATATGAATGATTAAATTGATTATGTTTCTACTATTTCTTATGAGGAATTCATTATAATTAGTATTTGATGAGTGGGGATTGATATAGCACCTCAATTCATAATTATGTATCATGAGACAAATTGGATTGGGTATTTATCTAAGGCCTTACACATTTATATAATATATCTCAGAATGATTACTTTATGGTATGTTTATGATATTTGGAATTAATAACTTCCTCATTATCAGACAAGTTATTTATGTCCACGTGATTATGTGATTTTTTTTATATCCATGGATATGTTTCAATATCATGTGATTATTTATATGGAATTATAGGATATTTGTTCTAAAGTTATTTATTAAATAACATGTGTTTTTAGTTATTGACCTTTCCATATTTATTATTCATTATGTATTAATAATATATTTCACAGAATACATAACCTTACTGAGCATATGATCTCAGAGTTTTCTTATTTTTTATTTCCCTAGGATTCCTAGAAGTGTATAATGATTGATATGTAGGGATATTATAAAGGGAATAATGGTGTTATAAAATAAAATAAGTTGTTTTGTTTTATGTTTTAAATTGTAATATGAGATTAATGTATGTATATAGCTGACCAATAATAATAAACTATTCGATCCTTTGGGATGTGATTTCTTCTATATAGTACCAATGTAATATAGTAATAACCAACTCTGGGATACTATGTTCGAGGTCTTTACATAATGAAATGAAGGTAGTATGATTATAATTTGTTGAAATTATAGGGGTTGAATTCGATTTATATTATAACCAAGTATTTTTTAGGAACTACATGCTTTTAAGTCTAGGGAACTTAATACCTCATGATTATATACCTTCAATGTTCATAGAATCATTTGAATCATCATTATAATTTTGAAAGTATACTAATGAACAGTATCCTCCCTACGATTTCCTTCACAATTAATATAATCTTCTTTAATATTGTCTCAAATGGGAATCTTCTTTATTTAACATGATCTTCAATAAAAATTACGTCATATTTCTCAATGAATTAAATTAAATTATTATTATAACATTAATAGTTCATTTCACTAAGTGTATATCATGGAAATTACCCTTTTCTAGTTTTTCCATCAATATTTCACAAATTTAGACCTTTAATCTTAATGTGAGAAGGCTTTTCAAACACCTTTAAAACATTATATTAGACTTATTACAAAACAACATTCTATAAGGTGTTTTGATCGATTTTAGATGACATAGACTCCAATTGATAATATTTTTAGACATTATTGTTGATTATCTCTAAAAGAAATATTATGTTTCATTCTCAAATAATACGGATCTCCCCATGCTTACAAAAATTGGATTTTTTCTGTTTTAGAAAAATTTAGTTTAATAGTGTGTTTTTGAAAAACTATATTCATGGCTAATTTCATGTTTCTCAATTTATAACCCAAAATAATTATTTTTATAGCAATATCTGTTATCAAATAAAAATCATTTGTAAGAAATGTGATTTGGATATCATCACATTGATGAGAATATTTAAAACTCTCTAGTTTCTATGATTCATTAGACATTAAAAATATATAATTAATATGAGTAAAATCATAAAATAAATTAGGTAAATATATTATTTGGTTTATTTTAGGATCATAAAAATACACACATCTTAGGCAATCAATTCAAAAGGCCTCTTTCACGTGACCTCCCCCTTCTTGTGACTCATGATCTATATCATTACATTATGAAATATATCAAAATAATTGAATCTTCCATGGTTCTTATTTGGTATATTTCCCAAGGAATAATACATGAATGTTTTTTCTTATTGTTTTATCCAAAATAATAAAATATTTTATTCCAAATGTCATTCAATTATTTCCCACTCATATAACAAGTGATTTTATAATTAAAAATTCTGAAAACATTGAAACCTTTTCCCTATTACTTCAAGATTCTCCATTCATTATTTTGAAAATTTCAAACATATTCTTCTATAAAATCACATCATTATCATTTTAACAAAGTACATAAACACTCGATATATTTTATCTCATGACATTGATTCACAAAAAAATTGATTAAAATTTCTTTTCACAAATTTTTGTGGATCCAAAACATTTCATATTAAGTGATCCATCAATTTTAAAGTGATATATTATTCATCATACATAATGAAGAAGCATTGTAATCACCTAAGACACCATATATTTCTATTGATCACTCCTCCTATTGATTGATTTAGATTTTTCCTTTTTTAGTTACATCTATTTTCTTATATGAACATTTTGGTGGAGTATATGAGTTGATCACAACTACACCAAGTATCCTAAAAAATATTATAAGAATATTATAGTATAACTCTCTCCTATAGATACTATCTTAGTATTAGTATATTTTATTCATATTTTATCCTCCTAAAAACATTACCTCTAATCAATTTAAGGAAATAAATATTTTAACAATACATATTATATTTATGTATATACACTCTGAAACACTAACATATATCTTTAACTCTATATTTATACACTTTTTAGAAATTTAACTTCCAAAAATATTCACATTTTATTTTCTTTTTTGAGTACTAATTTTAATTTATTTAGCTTTCTAAATTATATATATACTCTCATATACCATTTTTTTCCATGTTTTTGGAATAAATTTATTTTCTAATACATATATAATTTATTTTATGATTTCTAAACATGAATTAGATATAATAATGACTATATCACTCTATTTTAGCAATTATTCCCCCTAAATCACTTTATTATCATTATTTACAACGTTATTTTTTAATTTATAAGTGTCCAAGACTAATATTTACTACTTATTTGGATAATAATTTTATTTTTGGATTATAACAATATTATCGATAAATTTAGATCATTATTCAACTTAAATTTCTGAATTTTTTAACACAAACATAAATTTCCTTTATATTTTCTTATATTCAAGTAATTTTCCATTAAAAAAATTAAAATACTAATTATTTAATTCCAAATTCACTATAGTGATTTAATGAATATTTTATATTTATTAAATAATTTTATTGATATCACTAATATTCATTGGGAACTATTTTTTTATATCGGTAATCTCTATTACTTCTGATATACCAATAGATTTCATCAGTGAATCTGTATTCATTTTTAAATATATTTTCCCATTCCAAGTTTCCAAGTATCCAATAATAATGCCATAAGTTCTATACTTATTTGAAACTTTATTAAACTTTCATCATCGGTATCATATTTTCTAGTTATTTCTTACTTAGTAGAGGATTCTTTGTATTTATTTGATTTTTCTATAAAATATTGTGGATCTTCAATGATTATATCCTATTCTCTTATTTAACCCACCCCATCTAAAGGTTGTATGTCATATTTTGATTTCAATTTTATTTTCTTCATAGAATTGAAGTTTCTTATTTTTTAAATAATATTTCTCTACTTTGATCAGCTAATACCTTAATTATCCTTAATAAACTTTTTTATTGATCAGGATATTCCTATTTTATAATCTTGTTGGGGTAACATAATAAAAAATGTACAATTTATCCATAATTAAAACACTTAAAAGGTAGTTTTCCCTTATAATTTCCCATTACTCATTACACACCTTTAGTGAGAAGAGATATGAATTCATAAAAATGCATGTAAATATTCCATACTCTAATTCTTCTTATGATATATCCTTATCACAATATACATTTTTTATTTTAGAATAATTTAATATAATAATTTTTCCTTATTTTCATTTCATCTTTACAGATGGACCCCAGGTCATCTCATAAGATATCAATACAATATAGAGATTATCTATGGGAAAATAATCAGTGTCTTGAACCTTTATTACTATATTTTAGAGTCATTATTTTCTTATAAAATTGTCCTAATTTACAATACAACACTATAGTTTTAATTAACTTATCTATACTATATATTGAGTCAAAAAATACACATTAATAATGAACACATACATCTAATCATATTTAATCATTCAAATATCACTAATTTGAGGATGGAATGTTTATAATTAAGACTAATTGACCTAGCTATCTCTTATGTTAATTTCATCAAGGTTTCTATAAATATAATTTTATATTTTGGAACCCATGAGTCATTTCATCAATTTATCTATGTGGTAATAGAGTAATGAACTATACACTATCCCATATTCCAATATTTTCTTCACATCTTACAATGTATAGGAAATACTAAATTTGTAAATATATACACCATTATTAAAGATATATAGAATGTGGAAGACAATTGATAGAAGATATGTATTCATCATCTCTATCCCTCTATATCAATTCATTTTCCATAAAAAATGAGCCAACCATTTTTGTTTATGTAATTAATAATTTCCATTCAAATTTTAATCAATATATTAAGAAAATATATAAATTCATATATCCTCTAGAATAATTGGAATTGTGGAAATAAATATTCCCTGTAAAAAAATTCATTGATATTAATTGATATGCACATGTAAATGATGAAAACCCACTAACAAGGGGTGAATCATTGTTTTTTACATTTTCCTTTGAAAAAAAATCATATAAATAATATTATCAATACCATATACTAATAGTGAACATTAAATGATGTGGTGGGTTTAGTTAAATCCAAATTAAAAAATAATTTCTAAGAAATCTAGATTGCTCCTAAAATTATACATGATGTTTTACTTCTCCAAAATATAAACAGATAATAATAATAAAAATATTTTCATTTAGGAAATGATATTATTTCCTTATTTCTAGTAAAAACTATTAATAAACACATGTAATCAACCATGATAATTCATATAGAAGTTCTATCAAAATATCTCTTTAAATTATTACATCCTAAATGCCTATATTTTCATGAATATTTCATCATTTATTCCATAACAATTTTTAACACATTGTGTTATTAATAAACTATTTCTTATAAATTTTCAAAAATATGATCTATTGATCCATAGGAATATCCATTCTAGACTAAAACATATTGCTAAAGATCATGCTGATTTTTCACTTCCCTATGTCCATCCTATAGGAAAATAGAAAACAATCACCACTAAAAGGTTATTTTTATTAAACCATTCAAAGGTTATTTTTCATTAAACTAACCATGATTTAACTTATTTAGAACCTTGGGGTTGTTTTTATCTCCTTCAAAATACATCATTACTTTGTATCTTATTCCACTCAATATTTATTCTATTAATCCATGAGAATTTTGATAGAAATAATACATGAAATCATTTTCAAAACTTATAACTGAATCATATCAAGAAACAATTCACATAATTCTTCTAACTTGAGAGTTTTATAAACAAAACATTGGATAAAATACTAATTTTTATGTTTCTCTAAATGTTAGTGTAATGAGTAGTACTATATTGAACACTTTTCAATTACGTTATTCAAAACTCTCCACTTATTAGACTAATTAATGATGGCTTTATAATATCCAATAGATCATAAATAATATAAAGGGATGTAAATTTTATTGAGAACTCTAAACTTCCTAGGGTTTATAAAAAACCAAAGTCTTTTTAGTGTTTAGAACATATGAAGTGAAGGTGGAATTTATTACCTAATAAATTATTAATTATATGGATATATTGGTCCAAATATGACCTATTATGGTGAGGTAAAGATCTATATAAAAGGTAAGGAAACTAGAAGTTAGAAAAACTGAATAAAATGATATATTGGACCTCAAGTCAAAAAAACCTTTTAGGAATACTTTTTTTATTTCACAAAAAATTACCAAAAGTATATTAGTTAAACAAAAATTGAAGGTGTATTATTCTCTTTGAGGCTTCAGCAGAAGTGAGAAGAAATCCATGAACCAAATTCCTTTATGAAAAATTTTTCCCCATTGGTATATGGAGAGGAGTACATTAATAAAGATGTTTTTAAAAAATAGGGGACACCCTATAATGTCTCTACACAACCTATAGATATGTATAAGGAAAAAAAATAAAAGGGTAGATTATTTACTTAATAATATTTCACTCAATTCAATAAAAAAATAGAAATAAATAGATTATTAATTGTATATGATCCTCCCATATGATAAAATACATGAATTTTTTAAATATTTTGAATGGGTAATTACAAAGTAATGGATTTATTTGATAATAATGCAGCCTTAAATATCAAGGGAAGTGTTAAAATTAAGCCATCTAAAGATGAATTTCAAAATATAGAGGAATTATTTTTAGATTTACATTAACAACATCTCATGAAAATATGTCAGTTTTCTAACATAGAACATGAATTGGAATTCAATTAAAAGGTCTTCCAAATCAATGTAAAATTTAAGAATTTTTTTATAAGGGTATGGGATTGAAAAAATATCTAGATAGTATAATGGAAAAAGAATTCATGTTATCTCAAGGTAAAAGATGATAAAATATTTTATCATTAATGTATTTGACATATTCATTCCCAAATTAAGTAAAATATTGTAAAGATTACTATTGTAACTAATTTAAAAAATTTATATTGAGATAGGGAAAAGTTGTAAAATTATTGTGGGAGATAGAAGATGATGAGAAACTCCAACACACAAAAGGAAAAGGGGCCACAAACTTACTTTATTTATTTCACATCAAAATATGTGGTACCACATCATCTATAAGAATTCATGGGAAAGAGTTTTTCATTTTTCCCCTGATTACTATAACTAGATCTATTCCAATATGATTATGAAAACTAAAAATGAAGTGATGGAATGTATCAAATGGGTTTAGAGTTGAGCTAAAAACAAAACTACGTGTTATGTTAAGATCTTAAATGTGACATACTAAAATTTTCAAATCATGTAAATTTTTATTTATTAAAACAATCCAAATTTTTAAAAATATTGTTAAGTTTAATAGTAATATTTAGATCTTTTATATAAATCATATTAAATATTTTCTAGAAAAAATCCCATTAGAATACATTCTATGATTCATTTTTTGATGAGGATATTGAATTAATTTCTAAATTTCCCAAGAAATCTTTGGGGATCTCATAATACAAAGTCTAGAAAAGTTCTAAGTTAATTCTATACTAATCATGGTTGCATTTAGTATTGTGAAGAATTATTTAAACATATATATGTCCCACATGTATGGGTATCAAATACTTCATATGTAAAGGTAACCAATATGTTTTTCTAAAAATTTAGAAAAGGATAGAACACTCTTCCTTTGTATGTAAAAGTATATTACAAAAGAGGCCTAGAAATGTAGTGAAGGACGGAGAAGTTC
This sequence comes from Viscum album, assembly GCA_963277665.1. Classification (NCBI taxonomy): domain Eukaryota; kingdom Viridiplantae; phylum Streptophyta; class Magnoliopsida; order Santalales; family Viscaceae; genus Viscum; species Viscum album. The sequence goes on along the minus strand of OY728133.1, from coordinate 477,651,658 downwards.
ACTATATTCATAAAAGTAATATTTATAGATTTTGTGGAAAAATAAAAGAGTATTAAGATATCTCATATATATAAAAGTAACCAGGATATGAGGTAGATGAATGTGGAAATATTATAGACACACTATATATATGTAAGGTTTACTAGATATTTTCCTCAAGAAAATGCCTATGAATTAGAAAATTTTAGGGACAATTATTCTCACTCATAAGAGTAATGTATCACTAAACATGAAAAATGGTATTGGAAAGGGACAAATAAAGTTCCCTGGTTTGGGTACCGAGGAATATAGTGGAAGATGGAGGTCTAGGGATTTAAAAAATTTCCATCATAGGTGTAAAAAATTTCGTCTCCTTTAGTGATCCAAGACCCAGTACAAACTGAGGATTTCACATGGTTTAGTAAGAGCACAAAAAATAGATGAATGAGTACCTCCTTCTGATTTGAAGCACGAATGTCTGTCACAAGTCTTCAGTGATCATTTCTCAATAAATCTGACACGGAACCCCTCTAGATCATTCACTCATGCTTCATGAATCTATTTCTACAATGTTAATCAGATTCTGGGTGCTAGTACAAAGATCATGCGATCTATTCAATGTTGTTATGACAAACATGATCTCTTACCTTCAATCCAGGAAGGTGTTCTTAGATCATTCAATCAGATAGAGAGATTATCTGTCTATGATTTAGGAGGATATAGAATCTCTCAATTCTGAATAACTCAAACATCACATTGAAATAGATTCTCACTGATGTATATAGTGGAAGTTCAAAATATCAGGTTTTGATTCTCAGGGCCCCATATGTTTAACATTCACTAAATAAGTAATAAATATTTAATTATAAAAAAATAATTATGTAATAATAATCATTTATATTTTTTCACATACATAGAATATAAATTAATTATATTATGTGATAGCTCTTTCTATAAACTTGATGTGTAATTCCTAATAATATTTAAAAAATCTAAAATATTAAAATAATATTTGTTCATATAATATTAATCCTTTTATTTAAATAAACACATATAAATTATTTTAATAAATAAATTCATAACCATTATTCTATACATTAAAAATACTGAATTTTTTTATTTATCAATGATCGTTAAAACTTAGAAAACTACCAGACACCATGGTGTAACCCACAATGTCCTAAATACCTATTCACCAGAATAGGGTAGGTTCTTGAATATGTTGTTTTTTGTAAACCTCTGGAACCTTATCTAAATATAAGTGAATAGTATTCATAGACCAAGATAAGAGTATATAAACCCATAAAGGCCCCTAAAGAGACCTGGAATAGTCATACCAATTACAAGCAAACTATAAAAAATCTCTGTGCGAGATAATCTATTTATCTTTTGATATATCATAAACTAGGATGCATTCTTGTGTCATCAACCATTTTATCTATATTATTTTTTGATATATTTATATTATTTACATTTGACTACCATGGATATGGATTTATGAAGGTACTGCCATCATGATCAACCAGGTCTAAGATAATATTTTCTTAGCCGACAAGAGACAAATTCTATCTTGATCATTCAACCAATACCTACCACCATTGACACAACCAAAAAAAAGATACCTCAACACAATTACATAATCATGGTTTTTCCTTGAATCATTGTATACAATCAAACAGAACACATTAATAATGACCTCAATTCATAAGACCAATACACATGTCTATAGATAGGAATATATAATGAGACATGAAACATGTGGTGTTCCAATTCACAGGAAAATCCTCATGAGCTCACCTACTAGAGATCACCATGTGCATTCTTCATGGGAATAAGCCTCAATACTTATGAGCCCCCAGAACTTGACAGTAAGACATCAATAATTTTCAGTCATTATGAGGTATCTAGAGCACAAGATATATATTTAAGATTAATGTTACGTTCTTATTTTATCCTAGGATATTTTATAAGATTTTAATATGAAAATTAAACTCTATACATTACTATTAAGTAGTGGATGTGTAAATGTATACACTATAATGTTTAGTATATATCATGAATATATCATTGTATACATGAAACTGTAATAAAGTACTATTTAGTTGGGTCTAGGGAACAACTATCACAGCACTTTCGCTTGCACTAGATCTAGCTTCCTACCTATCATTGTTATCTATCACTTTAATAAGATCCTATTTATACTGAGTCCCAACTTTATTTTTTGTTTCTTCTATGTCTCTAATCTGTGTCTATTCAGCTATGTGCATCCACACATCCATAAATAAAACTTATCTTGGGAAGTAATCCCTAGGTATATTCCTTTTGGAGCACTATCAAGACATGAAATCCAAGAAATTAAGAGTATCATAACTTACCATTATGATAATAATTTATATACAAGGTTTGATTCTAAGAACATGAAAAAATTGTTCTGTATATTACACTACTTCTTCTCCTCCTTAGAAGACACAAAAAACTAAGTAATTATGGACAAGGCTACCACTGGGTTGAATGATATTTTATTTCCCATTACCTTTTCCAAACTGTGATATTATATCATATTGATCTATTGTAATACTAGTTTTTTATCCCCTTGTAAATAGTATCCCTTCCTCTCTAGGTACCAGATATATATATTTTTTAAATGCTCAAGTACAATCAGATAGTTTTGACTGCTTCCCTAGTAGTTCTCCTAGATATAACTTATATTTTCCTACTATAAATAATATGTTAGAGATATCATATATTTTACATATCATGGAACATGTTATTGATCAATTGAAGAAACATATGGAATTAAACTGATGAAATTAATCTCCTCTTATGTCTGATACATATCATCTTAGAGAGATTTATTTCATCTAAAATTTGTAACAATTTTCTCTATAATTGTTCCAAATTTTATTTTAAATACAGTTTCAATATATATTTGATTTTCAATGTCTAATAAACCATTAAATCAACCTAAATAGATCTTTTTCACTATAACTTAGGTTTCTACGTTAAGTAAATATTGAAATTTTTACTATCACCCATTTCTTAAATGACTGAAATACCAATAGTTGTTTTTCATATGTTACCAATCATATTTTACTTGGAAATCCATGGTGATCCTACTAACCCCTAGTAGACACATGGAAAATATTCATTTATAATGAATATTCTATGACCATGTACTTTAAATTAATCATGAATTTTATTAGAGTAAATTTTACCCTTATTAGAATTCTATGATGTCACCATCCATTTTCATTTTTTTCGTATAGACACCTTCCATAGTTCATGGTCCTAACATACAATGATCAAAAAAATGATCATTGAAATTATCTATGACTAGTAAAATTATAATGGATTTAGTCATAACAACTTAGTATATCCAATAGATCCTTATTGGATCGACGCTTGTACCATCCATGTATAGTTACCATGTACTGCCTACTTGTATAAATTATTATTCTCAAATAATAATGTTTCACTAACCATAGTAAATATAAAACCACCACTATGGTTTTATCATTCTTACACAGTATGTGTCTCTATAATATTCCTCTTCCAAAAATCTTATGGAACTCATTCTTATGCCAACTACTTGTACATATCTATCATTGACTAAACCCAATTAGATATTTCTCCTACTACCTCAAGTAGAGATGTGCACCCTTTTATAGATATTTATTCTATCACATGGATATAGTTATTCTATCATATGGATTATTATAATATCGTAAGAAAACATTGGACAAATTATTATATATGCACATTGTATTTTCCTCGATGGAAGTTTGTTTATATCCCCAATAAACTATTTTCTTGTAACACATGTTCTTATGAAATAATGGATTTATATCATACAATAACTTAAATGATATCCATTTGTCATGATATTTGGTATATGGTTTTGAGATAATGCTATTATTTTCAAAGAATGTCCCAAAAAATGGAACTATCTACAATGCATGAGTTTTTACATTGATTCTCCCTTTTTATTACATCATGAATCTGATGTATATAAGGAAATTAGGGTTGAGTAATTACTCCAAACTACATTTTTTGGATCAATTTTACCATGTAAGACTCACCATTTTTCTTCATTATTAGAATCATAGCCCTGATGTGGATTAGGTAAAGTGTGTTTAAGAATTACTCCTTGATATATTATATTGATCGATGGATTCTTGGTCAATATATTATTCGGCATACCAGTCCAAAGTATCTCATACCCCCTTACCATGAATATACCATACTTACATTTTATATTCCCCAATAATCACTAAAAATAATCTAATGAAGTATATTTACCACTAGAATACCCTTGGAATAGTTGACACTCTCTAGATGAACTAATTCTGAAATCATAATGGTTTACCTTTATTTCTAAAGGTTTATTTGTCCAAACTAAACAAGAATATATGTCTATAATACCTATGTAGTTTATCCCCCACTGAGTTTAAATATCACTATATGTATATCCTTGAGTTCCACTTATTTTTTTACTTGAAAAAGAATTCACTTTCCAGAACTTAGTATGTAAATAATATATTTTATATTCATCACATATTTCCTATTATTCATGTATCATTGAACTATTTATTGAGTATTAAACTCAAAAAAAAAATTATTCCTAAACTAGAATAATATATCCTAGAGTAAAAAGGGATATGTGAGATAAATGTTTTATTTATACTCATAAAAAGTTCTACTATAATCATTCACAAGGAAATATAAATGTTGTTTACTTCTCATTGGAGACTTAGGAACCACCCTTTCTCAACCTCTTGAACAACACACCTTACTTCCATTATTGTTTCAATACTTGTTTAGTTACTTTATTTAAATAAAAATGCATGGTAATCATAATATATAAAATATCAAAGAAGTAGTATAGAAACAAGACTTATAATTGATGAATATACCTGAAAAAAAAATGTATTACTCATTTATTTAATTTAGTTTATATCATTTAAACTTCCATAGATTTTACTTCATTATATGTAATGAAAATAACATCCTTTTTAATACCACTTTTATTTAAGGATGTTACCAAGGTCCCTTTGGAATGTTTCTTTCCATTGTCCTTTTCCCCTTGTCTTTTAACTTGTTCACCATAAGAATATAAATTCTTATTTCCTTGAAAAACAATACCCAAAAGTTAATGAAGCTTTTCCTCCATAATTTTAATTTTTTATTATAAATTAAACTTGATTAAATACGTAAAAAAGATAATATAATGTGATATATTAGAGATTATGATCAATATTTCAATTTTACACATAGCCAATTTAATCATCATCATTACTATGCCACTTCACTTTATCCTCGTAAGCTTATCAGATATGATACTACATGTAATATCATCCATGTTCTCATGTAGTATCCACAACTCACAGCGGATGTTTTATGATTTCATTAGGACATAACAATCATATGTGTTATACATGAGTCTCCTACAAGAATTTTTCTCACCCTCTCTTCTTGAGCTGGATTAACAGGTATTAGGGACACCATCACCTTGATTTTTCAATATTTTAGTGATTTGCGCAAGATCCTATACTACTTATTGGAAATTCATGTTAGTTTTAACATTTAGTTTTTCCATAACCATCATCGTGTACTTGTAATATTTCCTTAAATTTTGTACAAAAATAAAATCTAGCATATTAGTACTTTTATGTTGATTTTTTATTTAGATATTATTTATTATTTAATTAAATCATTAATTGTCTTCCACTATTTTATTGATCTCTAGAAACCCTCTATATTATAATTGGTATATTTTATTTAATGAGTATTCTAGTGGAAAGGATCCTTGAACCACCCTCTTAATCTATAAGATATGGTTATTCCACTACTCATACAGTTCAAGGTAGTTGTTTGACTGACCAACCACATTAAATCACAGCTCTTTGATCTTTTTAATGAATTCATAGCTTCTAAAATCATTAAAATAATTTACTAAACACTTTCCTTTGAAGTTGAAATAAGCTAGATATGACTACTCCTTTACTATTTACTTCTATTGAGTCAACCCATCACTCTCTACCGACTCCCCAGTACTATGAGGCACCCTCAACTATGGATGATCAAGCCCCACATATAGCTAGTTTTGTTCAAATTTAAACGATTGAAGGCATTAGTGAATTAAATTTTCTATGATGGTTTTAATATTTCCCTAAATGATTGTAATCCAATTCTATTAATTAGTTCAATCTATGTTGTCAGTCTAACAACTGAACATTAATTGAAAAACATTCATTGGATCTTTATGTATTTTATTATTTATTATTTTATGTGTTTTCCTCTATCATACAAATTAATAATGTAATAGACAAATGCATAGAGGAAATTAATTACCCAACTGGTATTGATAATCTACTATTGGTTGATCCATTTATACTTAATGGATCAACCATGACCTTGGGGAATCATACATGATTTATAGCTTGACCCATGATGCAACTCATCTCTATCTAGTGTGTGCACTTATCGTTTGGATTTCACCTCGTTTTGGTGGGATCTATGTCTTATAGCATCCTCATCATAGTAAAAAAACCCACACGTAAGAGAGGTGGTCATGAAAGTATAAAATAATGATAATGATGGACATTAAGGCCGTTATAAATTTTTGAATAAAAATACGATGTCCGGACCATAATTTAATTAAATACATATTGCAATCATCATACGCAATAAATAATTTAACTAATTATCTATTCATACATATGTTGGGTCACTAGCTCAAGACCCATTGGTCAAATAAATAAACACGTGATAAAATTAAATTGTAATAAATATAAATTTTGAGGGAAATTTAAATAAATTAAATGAATAGTTAAATTCAAATAAATTATTCAAATATTTTATTCTTATTATGTCCCATCATTAATTTATTTTTTAGTTAAAAAAGTAATTTAATTAATTAATTAAATTTAATACGAAAATTAAATTAATTTCTTTTTGTAATATTAAAATATTTTATTTTTAAACCAAAAAAACATTAATTTAATTTCATTTAGTTATAAAATTAAATTAATTAATTAAATTAATTTTTGTTTATATAAAAAGTACAAAACCCCCAAACCCCCACCCATAACAATTTCAGGTCGGGCAGACCTCACGTAGGTCCATATCGGGCCCATATATGGGTGTTTTGGACCAGTCTTGATGGCCATGCCCACATTTGGGTATTTTCAATCTACCCTAACCCACTGTGTAGTGATTCAGGTATACCAGAACCCAAATGATGTGTGGCAGTGGTACTTGGGTTGGGTTGGAAGAAGGTGCAACAGTGGTAAACGAGATGGTTTTTGATGGAGCTTGATTGGGTGCATGATCTAGTGGGTGTAGATAGGATTTTGTTATGACTGGACATCAGGAACACTGAGAAAATCGACTTGATCCAACAAGGCATGATGGCAGTTGACTATGATAGGGTTTGCGGTTCGGCCAGATCAGAGGCATAGAGGTTGGGGTCGGCTGAGGGTTGCAGGTGACCAGTGAAGGGTGAGGGGCTAAGGCAGCTCCCGATTTGCACTAGTGATGGGAGCTCAGAGGATGGGGGTGGATGATGGAATACCTATAGTGGTTGAAGGAGGACCCTACAGAGGCTAGTCGAGAGTGGTATCTGGTGAGAGGTTTGAGGAATATGAGGGATGGTGACAGGGGGGCCAGCGTGACTCATTTTAATAGAAAAAAAATTCTGAGGGTTTTTTAAATTTCAAATCCTATGAATAGGATTTTAACACAATCATGGATGATTTTTTATTTTTCTAACAATTATCCACCATTATATTCTTCATCTATGTAAATCTACCTTCCCATGAGTTGTATACATAGAAAAAAATACACCCATAATAATGGGCCCATATAAATATCTCCTTCATTTTTAATATTTTTTTATGTAAAATCCACAAGTGTGTGGAATTGAAGATGCCTGCTAAAAAAACTCAGATCACAATAGTCTAAATGGATAATAATTGAAATTTTGAGTTGATGAGAACCATTGAAAGAATCTAAAAATTTATAAATTAAAACACATGTAAATTCTTGTTTTTTATAATTTAATATCTGAGAAATTTTTTTTTGTTCCATAACATTTTTTATAATGGTCGTAATGTGGAAATTTGAGATTGGATCGGAATGCGAACAGATCCTTTGGGACATATTTACTACCCTACACTTAAATATAAAGAAAATTAAATTTTCTTAGAATTGAAAATACAAGTGATTACCTATGATACAAATTTTTGTTGCTGGGGTATGAAACATAAGTTAGTGGGCCGAGGATTTATATTTTTCCATCATTAGAGTGAATAAAATTCATCATCTCTAGCAATCTGAGCCCTGTAAAGCCTGAGTATCTAGTGTGGATTAATCAAAGAATGTAAAATAATAGAACACATACCTCATTATAATTTAAAGCACACTCTATGTCTTATGTTTCCTTCAACCTTTGCTTGAACAATCTTACATTTAAACCCCTCAAGATCTTACACGCACACTTATAGAATTATCACATACACCATTTGTCGAATTTTGAGTGGTGGAATAGAGTTATACTGATATATTCAACTCCACAATGATCACCATGATCACTATCCTTCAATCTGTGAAGGAATTATTAGATCATTCGCTCAAATTGTGTGATTTTTCCTCTAGGATTTAGGAGGAGAGAGAAGCTCGCAGTTCTGACTGGGTGAATCACTGCATGGAAAGATCCTACCTATGATTTATATAGTGGAAGTTAAAATTACATAGTTCTGATTCCCCAACCCTCATGTATTTAAATCCCACTAAATAAGTTAGAGATAACTGATTATGATGAATTAATAATGTTATAAATATTATTTATATTTTATCACATACCTATAATATATATTAAATGTATTAGGTGATAAAATCAATCCATTAACTCGACTCCCAACTCCCAATAATATTAGGCACACTAGGAATGTAAAAAATAACATTTTTCATATAACACTAATCCCTATATTTGCATTAACATTTTGAAATAATTTTGATAAATAAATAAATTCCAATTATTCTTTACTTTCATACTAATGAATTTATTTATTTACCGATGATTGATAATACTTGGACAACTCTTGAACCCTATGGTGTTGATTCAATAAGATTTTCCTTATGACTTTTCCATTCCTTCTTGTTTTGAAAATCACAAACACCTTATCTTAAGAAAAATTTCTTTCTTAAGGAAAATCACTTTTATAAGAAAAATTGCTTTCTTAAGGAAAATCGCTTTTATAAGAAAAATTGCTTTCTTAAGGAAAATCACTTTTATAAGGAAAATTTCTTTCTTAAAGAAAATCGCTTTTATAAGAAAAATTATCATTATCATATTTTCATCCATATTTTTCTTAAGTATAAGATTCGGATTCATTTTCACGGAATCATTGAAACCTTGATATGAAGCATTCTGTTTTAGGATCCGAATTCTGGATAAGAACTGTAAGGAAGTTTCATTCCGAATTCTGAATACGAACTCTGACTATGTTCTATTCCAGATTCAGGATACGAATTCTTATGAAGTTCGATAACGAATTCCCATTAGGAATTCTAATGATGAATTCTCATTACGAATTCTAATGATGAAATCTCATTACGAATTCTAATGATGAAATATCATTACGAATCCTGATGAATTCTCATTACGAATTCTAATGAAGAATTCTCATTACGAATTCTAATGATGAAATCTCATTACGAATCCTGATGAATTCTCATTACGAATTATAATGAAGAATTCTCATTACGAATTCTAATAATGAAATCTCATTACGAATTCTAATGATGAAATCTCATTACGAATTCTGATGATGAATTCCCATTACGAATTCTAATGAAGAATTCTCATTACGAATTCTAATGACGAACTCTCATTCCGAATTCACCTATTAAACAGAATTTGAGTATCTTTGTTTTATACACTCTGAATTAATTCAGACTCCGAAAAATATTTTGGTTAGACTCCGAACTTTTATTCTTCTTAAACTTCTATAATTTTTCTATTCTTTATTACACTCCGAACATTCACTCCGAAGCTTTCATTCCGAACTTTTGAAAATGATGTCGTACATTCTGTTACACTTGTTTTGTTACAAAACGTTGTCGTCTATTTTGTTATAAACTAACCGTTGTCTAAATGACACATGTACAGGTCCCTCCGATCTTTAAGGAAAATATGACCGTTGGAGAAGGAGCCGACCTTACCTATAAATAGGAGCTCATTTGAAAGAGCTCGGTGCTGAGTGATGATTGCTGATTGCTGATTGCTGATTGCTGAAAGGCTGACTGATCTTCGACTCATGTGATTACATGCTTGAAGTGATTTCTAGAGAGAGAGAGAGGCTCTTATTAACTCTCAAAGCTTCATGCGACTCCGAATGTTGGTGATTACATTCGAGGGCTTCCAGGGATAGGAAGGCAGAGGTTGTTGACTACCTTAAAGTTCGAGGGATTCCTTGCTGAGGAAGACAGAGGTTGCCGACTACATTAAAGTTTGAGGGCTTCCTTTCTGAGGAAGACATAGGTTGCCAACTACCTTGAAGTTGAGGGCTTGCGGGGATAGCCAGACAGAGACTTCGATCTTTGTATTGAGGGCTTACCCTGGTGTGGGTAAGACAGACTTGCTTGAAAGTATAAATCAAGGGACCTTTATCCAAGGTTGTTGGATACCCTTCTCTTTGGGTTAAAAGACTTATTTTTTGTTACTTATAGTTTTACTACTTGTTTATATTCCGCTGCATATTGTATTGTAAGGAAAGTATAACTTTCTTATACTTCCTTATTTGTACTCTAATTCTTTTAGATTCTATACGCTTTAAGGTAGAATCTCATATTGTAATTCTTTGTTAAGTTTCAATCTCCGGAACCATATTTCCGGAACCTGCTTTTCGAATCTTATTCCTAGTTTACTTTCGGTGTTAGAGGTGTTGTGAATTTTCTTAAGTTTAACTTTGTTAAACTTAGCCCTTTTCTTTTCTTAAGGAAACTATAGTTATTCATAACTAACTTTAAAGGTTCAAAAGTAATTTTTAAAGTATACAATTCACCCCCCCCCCCCCCCTCTTGTATATTGAGCATCTCATACTATATTCTGATACTATAATTGGTATCAGAGGTTGGAAACCTCTTACTCTATACCATTCTTACATTTGGTATCAGAGCAGGTTACTGAAATACTTATACTTACGAATAAGTTTTTCTTGCTAGCTTTCTCATTCCGAACTTTCCTATTCCGAACATTGTTGTTACGAACTTTTGCTACTAACAAATTTTGTGTATCAGAAGTTGTTTCTAGTATGGCAGGAATTAATGTTGGTTCAATTGACAATCTGAATCCTACAAGGCCACCAATCTTCGATGGTAATGATTATGAATACTGGAGAGATCATATGAAGACTTTTGTTATCAATACTGGAGTAGACAACTTTGTTATGCTTACTGGTGATTATAAAATTCCTGACAAGGAAGTCAGATCTTTCACTAATCAGGAAAAGAAAGAATATCAACTCAATTATAAGGTACGCAACACTCTACTATGTTCAATGACTAGAAATATATATAGCCAAATTTCTTCTTGTGAAGCAGCTAACTGTATCTGGAAGAAGTTAGAGGTTACACACTTTGGTACTTCTAAAGTTATTGATACTAGAAGAGCTATGCTTAGAGCAGAATATCATGGATTTAATTTTCCTTACGGAGAACCTATCTGTAAAGTTCAACAAAGATTCATGACTATAGTCAACAGTCTACAGTCTATGGGAGAAAAAGGTTTAGATGATGAAGCTCTTGTAGACAAGATAATTGATATTATTCCCAATGAGTGGGAATCTAAGAGAAAAGCTATAGATGAGAACAGGAAGGTCACTCAAATTACTCTTGATGAGCTATTTGGAACTCTTCTACAACATGAAACAAGAATGAAGAGAGATGCTGACAACATCAAGAAGAAGAATGGAAATGGTACTGTTGCTTTTACAACAACTTCAAATCAGATGAAAGCCAAGACTCCTGAGAGAGTAACCAGATCCAAGTCTAAGAAAGTCCTTTTCCAATACGAATCCAGTGAAAGTGAAGTCTCAGAAAATGAATTAGCAAATCTTGCTCGAAGGATGAACAAGATAGCTGGTCAGAGAAATTTTCAATCTAAGTATAAGAAAAAGGATAGGAAAGATAAGAAAGATGGAGAAGTTACTTGTTATGAATGCAAGAGAGCTGGACATATTAGACCAGATTTTCCTTTGCTCAGAAAGAAATAAAGGAAGGAAAGACATTTAGACAGGAACAAAAAGAAGTATTATAAAGTCAAAGCTAAGAAAGTTCTGAAAGCTAATGAAACCTGGAGTGCCAGTGGTGGTGACTCTTCAGATGAATCTTCTGATTATGAATCTTCAGGACAGAAGAATCTTGGTCTTATAGCCAGATTACCTATTGATAATCATTGTCTTATGGCTAAGGTACGAAATGCTGAATCATTGACCAATGTTTCTTTAAATTCTAATGATAGTAAGTATTATAACTCTTCTGAAGAAGAATCATCTTCTGATGAGGAAAATACTTTACCTACTTTTGAAGAAGTATCTAGATTTGCTGAACTTCTTGAAATTGAGAATTCCAAACTCAATAAGAAACTTGATAAGGCAAACTCTAGGAATTATATTCTTACTAAAGAGATATCAGATCTTTCTAAAGATCTTGATAAGAAAAATGCTGATTTTGAAAGAATTTCAAAAAATCTTGAGGAAGTAAGTTCTGAGAAGAACAATCTTTTTAAAGAGTTAGAAAAAGTAATTTCTTATAAAAATATTTTCGAGCCTAACTCTAGTTCAAAAACTAATGATTTTGAGGATAAAAACTTGGTTGTAAAACTCAAGTCCGAAATTTTTTCCTTAAAGAAGTTTTTATCAAACTTTACCCATGGTAAGGAAAATTTTGATAAGATGTATTCCCAAATACAACCTTTAAGAAATAAATTCGGATTTGGTTATACCCATGCAAAACCTATTTTCAGTGACAATTATTTTGTTCCTCAGAGTGCCCCATTTTGTACCAAGTGCCATTGTGGTGGTCACTAGGAAAAGAATTGTTCCTTAAATAAAACCCAATCCGTAGGATTTCACAAAGCTTACTTTTCTAAGAAGATGTGGGTTCCTAAAATTTTATTATCTGGAAATCTCGGATCCAAACAAGTTTGGATTCCGAAAATCTAATTTTCTTATTGATTTCAGGTAAACAAAGAGAGTACCAGCAACAATACATGGTACATGGATAGTGGATGTTCCCGGCACATGACTCGTAACAAAAGCTTTTTTAAAAAAGATTATCAAAACGAAAGGAGGAAAGTAAATTTCGGAGGTAATGCTAAGGGAGAGATTGTTGGTATTGGTAATATTGTTTTTCTTGGTAAAACCTTGATTTCAAATGTTCTTTTTGTTAAAGGTCTTAAGCACAACCTCATTAGCATAAGTCAGTTATGTGATGAAGGTTACCTTGTGAATTTTAGCAACACACACTCACTGACTATGGTTTGAGTTTTACTAAAACTCAAATTTTGTGTGATAACACAAGTGCCATTGCCCTCAGTAAGAACCCTGCACATCACTCCCGTGCAAAACACATAGATATCAGGCATCACTTTCTTAGGGATCACACACTTAAAAGAGATATTATTCTTCAGTTTATCGGAACGCAAGATCAACTGGCTGATATTTTCACAAAATCTTTGCCTTCTGATAGATTTGAATATATTAAACAGAAGTTAGGAATGATATCTGTAAGGTAATCCTCCTTAAATTAACTTTCTGTTGAAAAAGTCTCCTTACAGTAATAAACTCATTTTCATAGGGGGAGTACATTTGTTTGATAGAATAGCAAAGATTTTCAAAAATTTGTTTTCAAACTTTTCGGAACAAAGATTTCCGGAATGGAACTTTCGGAACTACAATTTTCCAAAATGGATATTTACGTACAGAATACTTCTGGAATAGAAGTATTCATATTAAAAACATCCAGAATGGAAAATTTCGTACTGGTAGTTTCATAACCAGTTTTTTCAAATTCTTCATAATGTGTTTTTCATAACTAAATCTTTTTCGAAATATATTTTTCGTACTGAGTTTTTCGTACTGAGTTTTTTGTAGTAATTTTTTTTCGTAGTGAATTTGTTTTCCGTAGTAAAATTTTGTGAACTTTGTCTTTTCATAATAAGTTTTTTTTGTAGTCATTTTTTTCCCATTACGAATAATTCTCCTAAGCCAATCTAAAAGATATGATTTCCTTACTCAAGTTTTCGTAGTCATATTTTACTTTCTGGCAGTTTCTTATATTTTGTTTTCGGATTATAGTTTTCTTAAATTCCTTGTTTTAATAAAAAAAACCCTCAAAAATATAGGATTCAAGTTTTCAACCGTTAGATCTGATCTCAGCTTATCACAACCGTTAGATCAACCGAGGAAGTTGAACCGTCGCTTTATTGCCTATATAAAGGGGACCCAAATACTCGTCCCACATCGATTTCAAGCTCTCGCGTCCCGAAGCTCTGCCCCTCTATTTTAAGGCCGTTCCGAACCTCAGTTTTCTCCGTTCCGAAATTCTCAGAGGACTTCATATCCGAATGTCTGTGAAGTTAGCGTCTCAAGAAATGTCATCCACTAAGCCTATTTAGCAGTGGTTAGTTTACAGAGAAAGGTTAGTCCATCCGGATTTCTTCAACAACTATGATTCTCTTATTTCAAAGAACATTAAGTTGAATGGCTGGGAAGATATTGCTGTATCCAAACCGGGGAATCAAGACGATGTTTTTACGGACTTGCTTGTTGAGTTCTACGAATCAGTTTCCTTCTTCCAGGAAGATAATAGGGAGAAATTTTCTTTTATGTCTTATGATAAAACTTACAAGCTTTCTTATACCAAGGCAGCAAGCTTGGTAGGGCTATCCTATGAAGGAGAAGCCGAATTTATTTCTCACGTTTTTCCGGACTCTAAGAGTAGCTTCAACAAAGAAAAAGCCTTAGAAACTCTCGGACTGGCTGGTGACAAGGCTCCGAAGATTTCTAGTTTGCCTACAAATTTCCAGATTCTAGAATTATGGGTGCAAGGGAATATCGTACCGAGGAAAGGTGATAAAGACAGCTTGAAGAATAGTGAGATCTATATCTTAGATTTCATGATAAATCTAAGGAAGTTTAACTTCATGAGGCATATTCTTATAACCATTGAGAATCTTAAGAAAGGAAATCTCAGAGCACAGATCGTAATGTACCCAGCAATATTATCAAAGTTGATAGTTCGGTGCCTTGAATCTTTCAAGGAAGCTTGCAGATCTAAGCCAAGGGTGTGTAAAATTTTGTTGGTTAGTGATGACACCCTTAAGAGGATGGATGTAGCTTATAATAAGGAGATTGGTGAGTTCGTTGATTTGCCTAATCAAGAAGAAGCGGCTCTGAAGGCTGCTGAACCGGAATCATCCAAACCAGTAAAGAAAAGAAAGTTGAAGGAAGTTGCAGCTGAAGTTGAAGATCCTAAGTCTAAGGAAGTTCAAACCGCACCTCCCAAACCAAAGAAGAAGAAGGCCTATCCTGATAAGGTTGTTGCGAAATGGAGAGCAGATAAAGAAAAAGGAATGAAGGGGATCCGCAGTTCGGATTGGACCCTGCGGAAGCCAAGGCCCTGAAGGAGAAAACTGCTGATGAGCTTCAAAAACAAGTAAAAGAAAAGAAGCTTAAGAAGAAGATGATAGAAGCCGAGGCAGTCCAAGCTTTGTTGAAATTTAATGAAATGGTATCTGGAAGCATTCCAGTTCCAAGATCTTTCTCCTTGGAATCTCAACCTGAGACTCCAGGAAGAAACCTTGATCTTCCGGAAGAGACTACAGCTGAGCATGTTGAGCTACTCGAGCAGGTTCAACAAGTGGAAGAGGAAGAAGAAGTTGTTGAAGGAAGTGGTGAAATAGGAGATCTTTTGAAACAAGTGGATGATTATAAAGGATCACCTTCGGAACATCTATCACTCCGAACTTCAAAGGCTGAATCCTCTAAGTTAGTAACTCCAGATAAGGATAAGAATGAGGAAGATGTTGTTCAAAAAGTTGTTGATGAGATTGTTCAAGTGTCTACTGGTGAGCAGAAAACTCCTGATCAAGAATCGATTCCAAAAAAAGACAGGGGAAAGCAACTCCTTGTTGAAACTCCGAAATTAGTGGCCAGCAAGAAAAGAGAATATGGTGATTCGTCTAAAAGGAAGTTGGAGCTTATTGAGGAAGAAAACTCTCCAAGAAAAATTTCAGATTCGGAGTCATCCTCGTTGGGTCATGACTTTGTTGTTCAGTCCTTAAAGAAGTTGGTGGGAACCATTCTGACCTTCTCTAGTATTGACTCAAGATGCCAGATGCTCCAACATGCGTTGAATCAGAAAACTGACTCCGTATCTATGGTTATGGATAAGTGCGTTGAGATTGAGGCTCAGTTCAAAACCTTCTTTGTTGGTTACGAAGCTCATAAAAGATCTTGCAAGAGGATGACAAGCTGGTCAAAGAAGACTGTGGAAGAGATGAGGCTATTAGATTAGTTTCAAGACAATGTTAAAGATGCCATTGAGACCGAGGACAAGAAGATAAATGAGTTAACTGCATCCTTTTAAGAGAAGTTGACAGAAGAAAAGAACTTCCGGATCCAAGAAGTGAGAGATCTGAATGGAAAGCTGAATTCCATTTCTCAAAACTGGAAGTTTGAAAGGGATCATCGAATTGATTTTGAAGAAAGGATGAAGGCTCAGGAAGAAAAGATCAAAGCTCAGGAAGAAAAACTGAAAGCCCAGGAAGAAAAGATTGAAGCTCAATCTGCTAGAATAGTTGTCTTAGAGAAGCAAGCCGAAGAAGATCATAAAGACCTAAAGAAGATCAAAACTATTCTTAAGGGTCTCATGTCGAAGGAAAAAGGTCCGAAATAACCAAATCTGATCTTTTTGATGTATCTAATTTTCTATGTTCCTGACATTCAAAACTTAATGAAAATTGTCTATCTCGTTTCTATTGTTATCATTACTAATGTTTCAGGTACTTTGTTATTCTTTTTCAATTCCCTCGAATTATTTTTGAAAATCACAAAGGGGGAGAAGGAAAAGATCCTTAAGAAAAAGAAGAACTCTAATAAGAGTTTATCAAAGGGGGAGAAGGAAAAGATACCCAAGGAAAAAGAACTCTAATAAGAGTTTGTTTAAGGGGGAGTTTTTCTTCAAGAAGACCTTCTTATTTGTAATAAAATGTCACTCTGGAAATCTGAATACGATCCTTAGAGTTTCAAAGCCTAAGGGGGAGTTAGTCGTATTCATCAATATCCTTAAACAAGGGAGATAAGCTTTTTTTTCTTCTTAGAATTTCTTTTTAGAAAGGATGTTTGTGCTTTCCAAAAAGGGGGAGATTGTTGAGTCAATAAGATTTTACTTATGACTTTTCCATTCCTTCTTATTTTGAAAATCACAAACACCTTATCTTAAGAAAAATTGCTTTCTTAAGGAAAATCGATTTTATAAGAAAAATTGCTTTCTTAAGGAAAATCTCTTTTATAAGAAAAATTGCTTTCTTAAGAAAAATCGCTTTTATAAGGAAAATTGCTTTCTTAAAGAAAATCGCTTTTATAAGAAAAATTATCCTTATCATATTTTCATCCATATTTTTCTTAAGTATAAGATTCGGATTCATTTTCACGGAATCGTTGAAACCTTGATATGAAGCATTCTGTTTTAGGATCCGAATTCTGGATAAGAACTGTAAGGAAGTTTCATTCCGAATTCCGGATACGAACTCTGACTAAGTTCTATTCCAGATTCAGGATACGAATTCTTATGAAGTTCGATAACGAATTCCCATTATGAATTATAATGATGAATTCTCATTACGAATTCTAATGATGAAATCTCATTACGAATTCTAATGATGAAATCTCATTACGAATCCTGATGAATTCTCATTACGAATTCTAATGAAGAATTATCATTACGAATTCTAATGATGAAATCTCATTACGAATCCTGATGAATTCTCATTACGAATTATAATGAAGAATTCTCATTATGAATTTTAATGATGAAATCTCATTACGAATTCTAATGATGAAATCTCATTACGAATTCTGATGATGAATTCTCATTACGAATTCTAATGAAGAATTCTCATTACGAATTCTAATGATGAACTCTCATTCCGAATTCACCTATTAAACAGAATTTGAGTATCTTTGTTTTATACACTCTGAATTAATTCAGACTCCAAAAAATATTTTGGTTAGACTCTGAACTTTTATTCTGCTTACACTTCTATAATTTGTCTATTCTTTATTACACTCCGAACATTCACTCCGAAGCTTTCCTTCTGAACTTTTGAAAACGATGTCGTACATTCTGTTACACTTGTTTTGTTACAAAACGATGTCGTCTATTTTGTTATAAACTAACCGTTGTCTAAGTGACACGTGTACAGGTCCCTCCGATCTTTAAGGAAAATATGACCATTGGAGAAGGAGCCGACCTTACCTATAAATAGGAGCTCATTTGAAAGAGCTCGATGCTGAGTGCTGATTGCTGATTGCTGATTGCTGATTGCTGATTGCTGAAAGGCTTACTGATCTTCAACTCATGTGATTACATGCTTGAAGTGATTTCTATAGAGAGAGGCTCTTATTAACTCTCAAAGCTTCTGGCGACTCCGAATGTTGGTGATTACATTCGAGGGCTTCCGGGGATAGGAAGACAGAGGTTGTCGACTACCTTAAAGTTCGAGGGCTTCCTTGCTGGGGAAGACAGAGGTTGCCGACTACCTTAAAGTTCGAGGGCTTCCTTGCTGGGGAAGACAGAGGTTGCCGACTACCTTAAAGTTCGAGGGCTTCCTTTCTGAGGAAGACATAGGTTGCCAACTACCTTGAAGTTGAGGGCTTGCGGGGATAGCAAGACAGAGACTCCGATCTTTGTATCGAGGGCTTACCCTGGTGTGGGTAAGACAGACTTGCTTGAAAGTATAAATCAAGGGACCTTTATTCAAGGTTGTTGGATACCCTTCTCTTTGGGTTAAAAGACTTATTTTTTGTTACTTATAGTTTTACTACTTGTTTATATTCCGCTGCATATTGTATTGTAAGGAAAGTATAACTTTCTTATACTTCCTTATTTGTACTCTAATTCTTTTAGATTCTATACGCTTTAAGGTAGAATCTCATATTGTAATTCTTTGTTAAGTTTCAATCTCCGGAACCATATTTCCGGAACCTGCTTTTGGAATCTAATTCCTAGTTTACTTTCGGTGTTAGAGGGGTTGTGAATTTTCTTAAGTTTAACTTTGTTAAACTTAGCCCTTTCCTTTTCTTAAGGAAACTATAGTTATTCATAACTAACTTTAAAGGTTCAAAAGGAATTTTTAAAGTATACAATTCACCCCCCCCCCCCTCTTGTATATTGAGCATCTCATACTATATTCCGATCCTACATATGGTGGGTCCCACCATGTCCTATATACATATTCACCAAAATATAGTATATTCTTGAATATACTATTGTGTATGACCCTCTTAGAACTTATCCTAATAATAGTGAATTGTATTAAAAAAGTATGAGAAGAATTTAGAAACCCATCAAGGCCCCTAAAGAGACAAGGAATAGTTATAGCAACAAAAACTAACCTATAAACATTCATTGTGTAAAAAAATCTCTTTGACTTTTGATATCTCATAAATAAATATTCACATTTTTTTCATCATCCTTTATCTATTTATTATTTTTTGATCTATCTAGATGGATTTACCTTCGACTATCATGGGTATGGATTTGTGAAGGTACTACCATCCTGATCAACCTAGCTCGAGATATAAATTCCTTAACCTATAAGAGAAAATTACCATCTTGATCATTCAACTAATTCCATACCATAAATAATGCACCCATTACAAGCTACCTCACCACAATTTTATTGTCCTGGGTTTTTCCTAGCATCAAATTACATGATCAAATGGAAAACAATGATAATGATCCCAAATCAAGAGACCAATACAGATGTTCATAGATATGAACATTCAATGACACCTGAGACATGTGGTGTTCCTATTCGTGGGTCCATACTCATGATCTCACCAACCAAAGGTCATCAAGTGTGAACTTAATGATATGAAGTATCAATTCTTATGATCCCCAAGCACTTGATATTTTGATGTCAAATATGTTTAGTCAGTATGACATATCTCGGCTACAGGACATATATTTAATGTTAATGTAATAGTATCTCAAGGTTCACATTATAGAATGGGATCTTTTATCTTTTTATATAAAAATTAATCTATGTGAGTTACAGTTAAATAGTGGATGTAAAAATGTATACACTATATGGGTAAGTGTAATCATGCATATCTCACTGTACACATCAAATGGTGATAGAAAATTACTATTTATTTTGGTCTAGAACATCCAATATAACAACAAATTGGACCATCAATACAATTCATTTTTTAACCAATGGAGATACATAAAGTTTTGAAATAATATGTTAAGGTCTTCAATAATGATATATAATAATATTTTATACATGGAATGAAATATGTAACAGTTTTTTATGTCACAAAATGGATCATATGTAATATTCATCTCATTATAATAGGCAATATGTAGGGGTAATACACCTTATTGTAAGGACCCATCCTTAAACATTACATAATATTGAATTAAATGGACAATTTGCATTGACGATCTTTTCTGGTTTAGAGTTTTAGAGAATTAGCTCATAACGTTCGCATAACAAAATGAATATTACAAGTAGGAAATTCTACACAGTATCCAATTTTTTATAAATTAAAAACTCTTGAAAATAGAGTCATTTCTAGTTCTATGTTTTAGACAGAACAACTTTTCCTTAATCCTGTCCTTGACCCTTATTCATTTTTAAGTGCTATGGAAAACATTTCAAAAAATTTGGATGATCATAAAAAGCTCAGTAAGGGATATAAAATAAGGAATGAAAACATTATCCCATCAATAAATACAAAACAATGAAACCATAATTTTCAATCATAACATACCTCATGAAATCATAAGATTTATGAACAATAAATAGAAATCATAAATCATAAAGGTAACTTACGACCTAAATAACATACTCACATTGTAGCTATCATAGTTATAGAAAGAGTCACATTTGGAATACACATTAGAGTATATTCCCTAAATCTATTAGGAAGATCATTAACGTTTACCTCCGTCACATTACCCAATGCATTAGAGAGTTATCACGGGCTCACCCTCCCTAGGTTTATCACGGAACCACCCGTATATGTAAACAATTTCCAATATTCATAACATATTCATAACCCATAAAACAAACATAATGGAAATATAACATTTACACATTGCAATCACAATATATCATTTCAAAATATTGACAAAATCAAAGCTTTTATCAAACCATTTTCAAATCCATTTAAAATATTAAATAAAGAGATTCTTTCATCAAAGTGTGTCATACCACTTAGATATTTTGAAAGAAATTTTAATTTCAAAACATTCATGTCCATATGAATAAATAATTAAAATCATTTTTAAAACATGGACATTAATGTGAAATATTTAGAAGAATAAACCTTTAAAACATTTAAAATGATTTTTTAGTTAAAGTGTTTTTAACAAAATGAGAGACCCTAGAACACAAATAATTTAGAAATTGCATTTAATAAGAACATAATAATATCATGAGAATAAATTTATTCATGATATAATAAGGACATTATATACACCATATAAGAGTGAATTTGTGCATATCAACAATGAAGTCTCAATGGAAATGTAAATTGAGACGAAATCCCTTATAAAGATGGTATCCTTAGATTAAGAATAAATCAATTACATAATTATGTGTGACAAATATAAATACACCCAATATAAGTGGATATTAATTGTAAAACAATTTGTGGTTATTCACACATATTCATAGCATGACATAATCAAGAAGTAGATGTTTAACATAAAAAATTGAAATTGGGTTAGGAAGTTTTCTTATAGAAATTGGACAACATACCAACGTCACTTTAAATTTCAGAAAATAAGTTGATGAGAAAGAAAGAGATATCTCATCACTTGGACATAAAATTTACATCAATATGATATATTAGAACATATACCAACATAATAAGATGTAAATTAAAAGACATAACAATAAGAAGTCTTTTAAAAAGAGGAGGGTGAAAGATTCCCTTACCGATTTGGTAACTTACGAAACATGAACCCCATGAAATAAAGATCACACAATCAATATGTAAATACCCATAAATTAAAGTATATTACAAAAATAATACAATCATGGGTAGTACCTCCACCGCACAAAATGAAATAGTGGCTAATATAGCATGAATCTCATGGGAATAAAAGGTGAGATGAAAAACCATTACCATGTTATAATCAATCGAGTCGTATGAGAAAAGTTAATAACCACCAAATGAATCACAGAATACCATGAATATAAATAGAAACATGATAATATATATCAAATGTCAGTACACAATACACCACATGCAATAAATAAGTGGTGAACAATGGAAATCTCACAGAATTAAAAGTGAGATAAGAAATCCCTTACCTCATGTCAAACTTGACTCGTATGTTCCTTGTTCTTCATAAATAATAAACTTAAGTTAATTTATACTTGATTAATAAACTTTTTAATGTTTATTATTACTTTTATATCATTTATTACCTTTCAATAACAGTTATTTAATTATTTGTGTTCATATCATACATTTTGTCTATGTTCAGAATTTGAGTTAAAAATGAACTTGTTATAATTACAATTGGTCCATGTGGTCAATACTCCATTATCTCCAGAATGATATTAATGATGTATATATCACATATATAATATATATCTAGTATATTTATGTATTTATATTAGTACATAACATTTGTTGATAAAAATGAAATGCACCGTTCATGGAGACGGTAAGTCGTACGTACGCATGAACGCTACTTTAATTTCTATTTAATATTTAATGGAATGAAAACTTAATTATACATAGGTATATTATAATTAAAGTATAATATAATATATAATACCATTAAATTCATCTTTTATACATCTCACATAAGTCATTAACGAGTCATATCACCTTGAGGGGGTGGTAGTCCGCACTTCCAAAAATGAAATTATCGCGCTTACCTATTATGGAAACCGTAAAGGTATGAAATAAATGAAAAATAAAAAATCATAAGGAAATTATAAACATAATATATATCATATATAAATAATGTGCCATCATAATGGCCACCATGACAGGTGGTAGGAGTTAATTGAACAATCATCATTTCGTGAGGCGTTAGTTTTCCATCCACAAAAACATTATGTTCTTTACCCATTAGATGGGGGAGTGTGTCAGTTTAGTTAGAATACTTCTCATAAAAACATCCTAGTCTATTTAGAATACTGGTTTTGTTATAAAATAAATTAATAAAAATAGTTTAGGGTGTTGGAGAAGTAAAATAATACAAAAGAACTTAAGAAAAGACGTTACCTTTAAATCGGGTAACTCCCTTTGGTTTGAACCAAAAGGGTTTCTTGAAGTACATTCTGCCTAAGGTAAGGATTTTAGGATGAATATAAGGATCTTGGAAGCTTATTTAAGAAGAGTGTATATGATCCAAAGGCTTGATAAGTATGAGGAATGAGTTAGAAGTGAGGGATTTTTATAAGGGAGAGGAGGGGCTCTTTAGGAAAGTTCGAAACAATTATTTTATTATAACCTCATCTTCAGTTTAAAAAGGTCAAATATTCGTAAAAATAAAATTTAAGATGACTCATGGTCGAAATAAAATAATAAAATAAGAATTTTACAGGTTTTAGATATTTTTTTAATATTTATAATCATATTTATTTAAATCATTTATTAATGAGGTAAATATTGCATCATTATTGTGTCATATATAATTTAATTTATTTGAGGTCCAAAAATTATAAAAAAATACCACGATGTAGGAAATATTTTTATCTTTCCAAAGAATATTTATAGTATAAAATATTACTTAAATAACCTCATGTAAAAATTTATTTACTAAAATATATTTGTTTATGTCATTTTTGTCTTTACTTTAAATTAATTAATATGAAGTGTCATTATTACTCCCATGTGGCTCCATGGGGTCTCAAATTCAACCAAAGGATGCCAATGGTCGTATATGTATCAACCAATAGGATTATGACACATTTTAAGGTAAATTAATATTATTATAATATTATATTTTACCCTTCTTTACTAAATTTACCCTTTAATCATGGTAATTAAAATATTTACTCAAATAAATATTTAAAATATCCAACAATAAAAGTTACATATTTACACAATTTGGAACTATTGATTCCAAATATGTAATCCATTTTTTCAAATTCAAAACACAGAAGTGGCGGAAATTAATTTAAAATTAATTCCCGCTGTTAAAACAAATAGTGTGTTTTTAAGAAATAATAACTATCAAAAGATTGACACGTGTTTTTGTCCAATTTAAAAATTAAATTACTTCCAATGACCAAAATTAGATTAAATGTTAAAAATATATTCGGAATACACTTTAAAACTAATTAAAAATATAATGTAACCATATAAATAAATTAGATTAAAAGGCACTTTTGAATTAAAATACTATATTTTTCACTATTCATTAAAAAATGAACATTATCAAAAAAATACAAAAATTTCATCCAATGTAGATTTTGGTGTCCCAGTTCTAAAGAAGAATTTTATTTTGTCAAATATAAAATATAAAAGTGACAAAAACTAGATTTAAAGAGGATTTCCATTAAAAGCTGGTAAATCGACCTTTTAGTGAATATTATAGTATTTATGCTTAAAATTGAATTCTTTACTCATTTTAAGCCTCTAACTTTTATTGGATAAATGTGAAAATATTCAAAAAAACATTTATAATAATATTTTAGTTAGTTCTATTCATTCCCACCAATACAACAACTAAGCATTAACTACCATTTAAAATAATAATATTATATTATTATTGTGCAACGTAAGATTTCAAAGAACCCCATTGTTGCGTATTGGGTACGCCATCGAACATAGAATTCCCTTTAAAGTAGAATTAATATTTAATTCAAAAAAAATTAATAAATATGAAAATTTTCATTTTCTTTATTTACCTAGGATGTTAGATCCTTCCCCCCTTTTGGTAATTACGTCCTTGCAATTTTAAAAATGGGCTTGAAAACATTATTAAAAGTCCCACATTGGAAAAAGAGTTAGCAAAAATATAACTTTAAAAGAATGAAAGAGAATTAAAAAGGTCACCCGAGATAACACAGACTCTGATTCCATGTAGGAAAACATGGATATAGAAGAGAGAACAAATGGTCAAGTTCTGATGGAAAGTGATAGAAAACATGATTAGGAGGAAGTTAACCACCAGAAAATCACAAAATTATGATGTGTTAAACGATCTTTGATTGACCAGTAGGAAACGTAAACCAAAAACATTTTTGTTTCACATTCCTTTTCATAATTTTGAGAAATTTATTTACTACATAGGATAAGAACATACGGAAATATACTTACCTTCAAGTAGAGTTTTATCCATCAATAAGTTTCTACCAAAAACTAATCTTTTCTTTAAACAATGAGCATTCAAAAATACTTGGTCACATTAAAAGCACAAAAAACATATTCTAGAGAATAACATAATCCAAAAAAGAAGAACTATATATTTCCCTTGTCTTTAAACATCAACTAAAACAAAAAATGGTTAGTATGAGATCATATAATCCCTAAAAAGGATAATCCATTATAAAACAATTACTACTATTAATCTCCAAAATTCAAAAAAAAAGTACTCAAAGTTTAAGAAATACCATTCAATACATAATTGTCCTTAAAATTCTTCAAAATAATCCAAACTAAGATTGAAACCGAAAACTCAAAAAGATTTAATCTCATGGTCTTCCACAGTAAATCTTAAAATTTATCTCCAAATAGCATCGACTACTCTTATAGTCTAATACTGAAGTGTAATTAACCTAATCAAATATTCTCTATGATAGGCTATTCATTTCCATAAATTACTTAGATATCCATATTTTCAAAATAAAACATAAATTTCTCCAAAAATAATATTTCAACCATTACCCCACAATTGAAATCCCAAAGTATTCTATTTTCTATAGGCATATAGTGTTTCCCCAAAATAGAGAACATATTCCAAAATAACATTTTTCAATTAATCACCAAATCATTTTCCTATATTAAGGATATCGATTTAATAAAACATAAGATCCCAAATCAACTTATTCTTGATTAATAAAATAATTTAATTAAAATGAATAATTCATACTAACCAGGGACTTAACATAGTCTAGTGGAAGGCAATAAATCCCAATATCACTTTGGTTGTGGGTTCGAATCCCACAGCTTTGTCCGACATGATGGGTTTTTACACAGTCTGCATGTTGTCCTTTTTATAAAACTCAAAAATAACCCTAACATGTTTTAACCTCAATGGTTTCCTTATACCTCTCATTTTCATCCCAAATCATTATAATCTCCACATCTTAATTCTTGATGTCTTATATATATTGTCATTTTTTTAATTTCACCACTATATGATAAAATGAAACGATCCCCAGAATAAAGAACATCATACCTTGATCATGGTGTCCACTTGGTTTTATTGTTATCTTGTTCACGTAGGTAGAAGGTCCATGCATTGCAAAAATGATTTAGAGATCCTTCAAAACCATTGGTTTCCTTCATTCAAATACACCTTGTATAACTTGGGTCATATGAGTGTTCACAGAAAAATAGTTTTGGAAAATAATCATGTATGGCATATAATTTCAAAACATCTGATAAAACATGATTTCTATAAAATATTTAGACCAAATTTGAGTGGAAACTTTCAATTAACAGCCCTGTTAAAAGACCATAAGTATGTGATGAGAGAATATATTGTAAAATAAAATATAAATAGTTTGTGCAAGGGTCTCCTTCTTTAACACATTTTTTAAAATTATAATATGCTTTAAAATCTTGTGATAAGGTAAAATATTTGAAAATTCCTTGAAAATATTTACCTTTCTTGAAAATATGAGAATATTATGAAAATAGGATTTGATAAAATACAACCCATGATCCACAATGATATCGGGGTATAGTGGAGGTATTTGATATCTCAAAAAATTGCTTTCAAGTGAGTTTTATGTTATAAAACATTTCACAATCATCTGAATATGACTTTGTAATAATTATTGCAAGCAAGTCATCAGGAAGAGATATGAATGTCGTTTGAGATCTAACTCCTTCCATTTGTAACATACTTTCCTTAATCTAAAAATAGTTATAAAACAATGATTTAATTAAAATAATAGACATAGGGACTAACCATGTGTTTAACTAAAACTCTTAATCTCTAATGTTGTCTAAACCGACCTCTGATACCAACTGCAAGGACTTTTCCATAAACATTACATAATCTTGAATTAAATGTATAGTTCACATTGAGTATCTTTTTAGGTTCAGAGTTTTAGAGAATTAGATCATAACATTTACATAAAAACATTAATATTACAAATAAAAAATTCTACTCAGTATCCATTTTTTATAAATTAAAAACTCTTGAAAATAGAGTCATGTCTATTTCCATGTTTTAGACAGCATGACTTTTCCTTGATCCCATCCTTGACCCTTATTCATCTTTAAGTCTTGTGGAAAACATTTCAAAAACTTTTGATGATAATAAAAAGCTCATTAAGGGATATAAAATAAGGAATGAAAACAGTATCTCATCAATAAATACAAAACAATTAAACCATACTTTTCAATCATAACATACCTCATGAAATCATATGATTTATGAACAAAATATAGAAATCATAAATCACAAAGGTAATTTATGACCTAAATAACATAATTACATTGTATCAATCATAGCTATAGAGGGAGTCACATTTGGAATACCCATCATAGTATATTCCCTAAATCTCTTAGGAGAAACATTAAGGTTTACCTCTGTCACGTTACCCAATGCATTGGAGAGCTATCTCAGGCTCACTTGCGCTAGGTTTATCATAGAACCACCCGTATACGTAAACAATTCCCAATAGCCATAACAAATTCATAACCCATAAACAAACATAATGGAAAGATACTATTTCCACATTGCAATCACAATATATCATTTCAAAATATTGAAAAAATCAAAGCTTTTATCAAACCATTTTCAAATCCATTTAATATATTAAATAAAGAGATTTTTGAATCAAAGTGTCCCATACCACTTTGAATATTTTTAAAGAAATTTCAATTTCAAAACATTCATGTCCATATGAATAAATAATTAAAACCATTTTTAAAACATGGACATTAATGTGAAAGATTTAGAAGAATAAACCTTTAAAACATTTAAAACGATATTTTAGTTAAAGTGTTTTTAAAAAAATGAGAGACTTTAGAATAGAAATAATTAATAAATAACATTTAATAAGAACTTAATAATATCATGAGAAAAAATTTATTCATGATATAATATGCCAAAGGATAGTATATACACCATATAAGAGTGAATTGGTGTATATCAACAATGAAATCTCAATGGAAATGTAAATTGAGATGAAATCCCTTATAAACATGGTATCCTTAGATTAAGGATAAATCAATTACATAATTATGTGTAAAAAATATAAATACACCCAATATAAGTGTATATTAAGTGTAAAACAATAATAGGTTATTCACACATACTCATAGCAGGAGATAATCAAGAATTAGATGTTTAACCCAAAAATTTAAATTGGGTTAAGAAGTTTTCTTACTGAAATTAGACAGCCAAACAACGACACTTTAAAATTCCAAAAATAAGTTTATGAGAGATAAGAAGATATCTCATAACTTGGAAATAATTTTTACATCAATAAGAATATATAATAACATATCCCAACATAATAAGATGTAAATTAAAAGACATAACAAAAAAAGTCTTTAAGAAAGAGGAGGGTGAAAGGTTCTCTTACCGATTTGGTAACTTACGAAACATGCACCCCATGAAAGGAAGATCACACAATGAATATGTAAATATACATAAATTAAATTATATTACATAAATAATACAATCAGGGGCAGTACCTCCACCACACAAAAGGAAATAGTGGCTAATATAGCATGAATTTCACGGGAATAAAAATTGAGATGAAAAACCCTTACCACGTTGTAATAAATTGAGTCGTATGAGAAACGTTAATAACCACCAAATTAATAACAGAATACCATGAATAGAAATAAAACCATGATAATATATATCAAATTTCAGTACATAATACACCACATGCAATAAATAAGTGGTGAATAATGGAAATCTCACGGAATTAAAAGTGAGATAAGAAATCCCTTACCTCATGTCAAACTTGACTCGTATGTTCCTCATTCTTCCTGAATAATAAATTTAAGTTAATTTCTACTTACTTAATAACCTTTTTAATGTTTATTATTACTTTTATATCACTTATTACCTTGAAATAACAGTTATTTAATTATTTGTGTTAATATCAGACATTTTGTCGATGTTTAGAATTTGAGTTAAAAATGAACTTGTTATAATTAAAATTTGTCCATGTGGTCAATACCCCATTATCTACATAATGATATTAATGATTTAGATATCATATATATAATATATATCCAGTATATATATTTATTTATATTAGTACATAACATTTGGAGATAAAAATGAAATGCACCGTTCATGGAGACGTTAAGTCGTACGTACGCATGAACGCTACTTTCATTTCTATTTAATATTTAATGGAATGAAAACATAATGATACATAGGTATATTATAATTACAGTATAATATAATATATATAATACCATTACATCCATCCTTTATACATCCCACATAAGGCATTAACGAGTCATATCACTTTGAGGGGGCGGTAGTCCGCACTTCCAAAAATGAAATTATCGTGTTTACCCATTATGGAAACCATAAAGGTATAATATAAATGAAAAATACAGAATAATTATAAAAATATATACATAATATATATCATATATAAATACAGTTCCATCATAATGGTCACCATGAGAGGCGGTAGGAGTTAATTGAACAATCATCATTTCGTGAGGCGTTAGTTTGCCATCCACAAAAACATTATGTTCTTTACCCATTATATGAAGGTTTGTGTAAGTGTAGTTTGAATAATTCTCATAAAAATATCCTATTATATTGAGGATACTTATTTTGTTTTAAAATAAAGCAATAAAAAGAGTTTTGGGGGTTGGAGAAATAAAATAAAACAAAAGAACTTAAGAGAAAACGTTACCTTTAAATCGGGTAACTCCCTTTGGTTTGAACCAAAAGGGTTTCTTGAAGTACATTATGCCTAGGGTAAGGATTTTAGGATGAATACAGGGATCTTGGGATCTTATTTGAGTATATTTGGTTCAATCCAAAGTCTTGAGAAGTGTAAGGAATGAGTTAGAAGTGAGGGCTTTTTAAAAGGGAGAGGAGGGGCTCTTTAGGAAAGTTTGAAACAATTATTTTATTATAACCTAATCTTCTGTTTCAAAAGGTCAAATAATCATTAAAATAAACATTAATAAGACTCATGGTCGAAATAAAATAATCCAATAATAATTGTGCTGGTTTTGGATATTATTTTAATATTTATTATCTTATTTATTTAAATCATTTATCAATGGGGTAAATATTGCATCATTATTGTGTCATAAATAATTACATTTATTTGATGTCAAAAAATTATAAAAAAATACCATGAGGTAGGAAATATTTTTAGATTTCCCAAAAATATTTATAGTAAAAAATATAGCTTACATAACCCCATGTAAAAAATTATTTACAAAAATATATTTGTTTATGTAATTTTTGTCTTTACTTTAAATTAATTAATATAAAGTGTCATTATTACTCCCATGTGGCTCCATGGGGTCCTAAATTCAACCCAATGATGCCAATGGTCGGATATTTATCATACAATAGGATTAGGACACATGTTATGGTAATTTAATATTATTATAATATTATATTTTACCCTTATTTACTATATTTACCCTTTAATCATGGTAAATAAAATATTTACTGTAGTAAATATTTAAAAGGTCTAAAAATAAAAGATACTTATTTTCACAATTTAGACCCACTAATTACAAATATGGAACCCATTTTTCTAAATTCAAGACACAGAAGTGGCATAA
This sequence comes from Viscum album, assembly GCA_963277665.1. Taxonomy (NCBI): domain Eukaryota; kingdom Viridiplantae; phylum Streptophyta; class Magnoliopsida; order Santalales; family Viscaceae; genus Viscum; species Viscum album. Next base: position 477,620,444 of record OY728133.1, on the reverse strand, counting down.
ATTAATTTTAAATTAATTCCCATTGTTAAAACAAATAGCGTGTTTCTAAGAAATAATAACTATCAAAAGATTAACATTTGTTTATGTCCAATTTCAAAATAAAATTACTTACAAAGACCAAAATTATATTAAATGGTATATTTATATTCTAATTACACTTTAAAACCAATTAAAAAGATAATATAACCATATAAATAAATTAGATTAAAAGTTACTTTTGAATTATAGTACAATATTTTCACTATTCATTAAAAAATGAACATAATCAGAAAAATACCAAAATTTCATCCAATGTAAATTTTGGTGTCCCAATTCTAAATAAGAATTTTATTTTGTCAAATGTAACATATAAAAGTGATAAAAACTATATTTAAAGAGGGTTCTCCATTAAAAGGCGGTAAATCGACCTTTTAGTGAATATTAGAGTATTTATGCTTAAAATCGAATTCTTTACTCATTTTAAGCCTCTAACTATTATGGGATAAATGTAAAAATATTCAACAAACATGTATAATAATATTGTAGTTTGTTCTATTCGTTCCCGCCAATACAACGGCTAGGTGTTAACTACCATTTAGAATAATATTATTATATTATTTGTGTGCAATGTAAGATTCCAAAGAAACTCATTGTTGTGTATCGGGTACGCCATCGAACATAGCATCCCATTTAAAGTAGAAATAGTATTTAATTAAAAATAATAATAATAAATATGAAAATTTTCATGTTCTTTATTTACTTGGGATGTTACAATTATCATTTGAGTTAAATATTGGAAAAAATAATAAATTAAAATATATTTTATTAATGATAAAATAATATTAATAGTCTAGATAACCATGGTGTATGAAATTATTTCAAGATTAAAGGAGGATTATTAAATAATATTATGATGATTAAAATATAACAGTTACTGTGATTTTATTGATCTGATATGTAACTAAGAATTATGAATTGAACAAGGAATTAATTTCAGTTGAATAGAAGATATGGTACCCAATTGAAATTAAAATGATAGATTTACTCAAATAAAGTGGATTAGATTAGTTCAAAAATAATGGGATGATTGAGTTTACATTTAATTAAGAGAAAATATTATTTTCCTTTATGGAACCAAAATTGAAGAACATAAGTATTTTAAAGAGGAAATAATCAAACTCTTAAAATCATGCTATTATTATATTTTATTGTAGATATATTTTCATGCCATTGTTTAGTGAAAAATACAAGGAAGAAATAGTAAAAAAAAGTTGATGAGATTCATGGGAGGAAAGGTTGTAGATAGTATGGTATATGTGGTGAGATTTGAAACCTCAACTAGAAATAAGAATATATAATATAAATTCTTAACTAAATGATGGAATTTTAGAAAAAGAAGAAGAATGTAGTTTAAGAATATTATATCACTGGATATTCTTGAAGTTAGATATAATAGATAAACTATTACTGGTGTAAACTAAATTCTAGGTCATGAAGATCAATAAGTATATCATAGAGGAGTAGTGACCCATCTAAGAGGTTAAAAGTATTGAGATTTCTATTTAATAAAGGTTGTGAACATAGATTTTATGTGAATCTACTCCATAATGTTATAAAACAAGTGGGAATAGTTTTTTGGGTGTATTAGATAAATATTGTTGCATGATCCTTGTATTATATAGGTATGGTTGAACCAAGTATATTGTGTTAGTCTAACCTTTAATTAATTATTTATTCATACTAATTATTATGGAAAGTGTTTATTTATACTAATAATGGAATAAGATCATCAGAGAAGTTTTATTGAAAAATAGATATAAACTGATTCACTCACCCCCTCTCAAGGTATTCATCACTCTTGATACCAATATCTGGTATGAGAGATGATGTTTTAGGGTAGTTTTTCTCATCTCAGTTAATGGCCACAGTCATCATCCACAATATAATTTCTATATTCTAATGGAATAATTTATAGTAATAAATATTTAAAATGCATGAAAACTTTTAATGAATCAGAATGAATGTACACATGGCTTCCATTAATGAAAATTTAACTAGCATAGATAAAATATATTTCTCAAAAAATACTGAACTGAGTTTGATTTCAATGAAAAAGGAGCATCAGGAGGATCATTGTCAAATTTTATAAATTGGTAAGAAATGTTGTGTAAATCATTACATTCCATATGGGAATAAAATCTCATCATTTATTTAGGTGATTCCATTAAAAATAAAGCAATGTTATTGGTGACATAGAACAAGTGTGAGGATTGTAAACTAAACTAGAATGAGTTCGTCGATGAATTTTTTTCATGAGATGAAAATCATTATGCCGGACATGTAAAGAACCAAAGAAAATATTAATAATATCAAAATCATGAAGATGATCTTGTGATTATTACCACTACATTTCATCATGAATGTCCCATTTTTTGAAGATAATGACCCATGGGAGGGTATTCTTGATATTCTTCGCAATACTCTCACTACATATGAAATAAAAAATTCATATTATCATTCCCAAAAAAGGATAATTATTAAGAGTTTGTGTTTAAATTTATGAAGAAATTCATATTATAAGAAGATCCCATTGATAGGGATGTTGATGAGTTTATTCCATTCCTTTACTTATAAATTAAAATTGGAAAATAAAGATTCAAAAACAAGAATCCGCTTTTTTGATCTTCCTTTGGAATTTTTTTTGTATTACTATAATATTTTAGAAGAAGTTATAGGATTATGAAGGAGATAAATAAATCATGATGAAATTAGTTATGGGTGAGAAATTAAAGAGCATACTACATCAAAAATTAAAAAAAATGAAAAACGTGATTTCACATGAGGATTTAAGAAAAGAAATAAATGTATTTGGAAGAAATTTTGTACTAAAAATGAATTAGAAAAGAATTTTTTTTGGTTGTCATATATATACCATAAGTGTAGTATAGTGATGATGAAGTTGTTCATTTCAATGATTGAGTTTAAATTGAGGTTAAACTAGGCACTTCTTTAAAAGAGATTGATGTTTGGATAGTTATAAAAAACAAATCTAATGGAGTGATGTGTGAGTACAAGAATTATATATAACAACAAGAATATGGGAAATCTATGTTGAAGTTGTAGATTTAACAACATAAATAAGGAAATATAGAGTACTAAAAAGAAAGATATTGAGATCAAACTCAAAAGGGAAGATAAGGCCTGGATTATTTATGGTTTGACCTATCTACTAAAATATAATGTCATAATAACTTAGGTACATGAAAACCAATTCAATATGATGAGAGAAAAAAATGATGATTAGGAGGTACTTTTAATTAGTGATAATGAATCAATAAGTCTGAATACATGGGATGAAAATAAAGATAAAGAGGTGCATGTGAAATCAATTGAAAATTTTATCACATTACCATAATTAAAGTAAATCAAAGATAAGTTTAAATATATTGAAATGATTTTTTGTAACCCAAATAATCAGTGATGATTGAGGAAAAACATAGGCACCCTTTAAAGATAAAAAATACGTTTCGAGTGACTCAAAATAGAATCAAAAAAATTGTTGGAGAAATGAAGACACAAAATAATACACCCTAAATCTACTGTTATTTTTTCGAAGTATAGGCCACACTCACTATATTTTTTCCATAGAAAAATTAATTTAATGGATAAAGAATAATAAAAATAGATGAAAATATTTTCTGATAGCCAGTGTGTTTTTATTGATTATTGACTTTTGGGAGTGATTTATCAGAATAATGTAGTAAATTATTCATAGAGGGTATAATGAAATATTCCAAAGGAGACCTAAAGAATAATATCACAACAACTAGAATCATCATCAAGTAGGTTGAAAACATATAATAAATTTATATTCTTAAAAATTGAGGATGATTTAATAGATGTGGAAGTGGTAATATTTTATTCACAGTTAAAGAATAAAAAAACATGGGACAATAAAGGAAAATCTCAGAATGGGAAATACTTTAGGTGAATAGAAATCTTAGTGGTTGAAGGACTTAATCCCAATTTTATACATGTAAACCAATTATTTCACTCATGGAATGTAGTCAATTTCAACAAGAATTATTGAATCATAAAATGAATATGTGGTTTAATATTGATTCATGTAAAGCATAAAATGGGAATTTGTACATAATTGGTGGAGAATAAGACATGTGATTTCTTACCTAGGAAGAATTGGGTGATTTTTGGAATAATTGGATCAGATACTTGGGATAAAATTTCATGGAAGATTTACCAAAAAATACATTATCACTTAATATCCCTAAGATCTCTTGATATTTCACTCACATGAACAACACATTCCATAAATGTAAAATAATTGAATAGTCATAATGGACAAATGGAAAAAGGTCCAAAAGATTTTTTGAGTTGGTTTAAGTTTATTTTTTTAAAAGATCACCAAAATTCATATATGTAAAGAGAAATTATATTCTATTTATCAATGATTATATTAGTATGGATTAGATTACGGTAATCACCAAAAAATGAAAAAAAAATCAAGTTCTTTATATATTTCCTGAGATTGGAAGAGAAAATGATTAAAATGAAAATCCAGAGGTTTGTGCATATATTGGAAATGAATAAACCAATAATTATGTGGGAAAATGTTTCTAAAATTGTGGTATTCCACCCAATGTTTAATTATCAAGGACTCCACGACATAAAAATAGTCATTTAAAGGTATAACAAGATTATCAATAATATAGTATAGAAAATAATCAATCGGAGATAACTACATGTGAAATATTCAAAATAATCAGTGCATGCATCTGGTTAAATCTCCAGTAGGGTTTCCTTATGTCTGAATGAAGACAATTCACCCTACAAGATGTCATATGGTAAGAAGCTCCCAGTAATCCAATTTCATATTTTTGGAAGTAAATGATTTATTCTCAACAAAAATGAAGAACTTTATGATTGAATCTTAAGGGGTGAATTTATTTTCCATAGATACTCATAAAAAATTATGGAATAAAAATTATACAATTGAATTATTAGAAAAATCATTGAAATTCATGATGTGATCATTATTTAAAATGAGTAAATTTTATAAGCTGGTGAGTATATTTCACAATGAAATAATAATGAAAGTTCAGAATAAAGTAATTTCAAAGTGTAAACCCAAGGGGAAGAATGTTTTGTGTAAAAACCCAAAGTTTAGAAATAATATTTGATTCTTGAAATTAATCTTTATTATATTATAAAATATTATACAGATATAACATATAGAGAAACCAAAAACATGTTATTTTGTTAATTCAAATCATTATATTAGTCAATGAAAAAACACATTAAAATTAAAATTATTACAAGGGAAAAAAATATAAAAAATGTAAAAACTAAAATGGAAAAATATGGATCACCCCAAACAATTATAATCAACCCTCCCATGAACAGAAATACAAAAAAGTAAAAAAAATTAGTAAAGCAATAAAAATCAATGAAAATAAAAATATATATAAACTTGGGTGGAGTTTTAGTGAATATTTAGTGGAATAATTAATTAGTTTTTATAGGATTTAATGAGACTATAGTAAAATTAATGTGAATATTGAAATAGTAATGTGACTGTTGAAATTGTATCCTGACCTTTGGGAATAGTAAAATGGTCATTGAGAATAGTAACATAATCATTAGAATAGTAATTTATCCTAAAAATAATAAATTTTCATATAAATAATATTTATAATGATTAATTTAAGTAAATATAAATATTATAATTCTAAAAAATAAATATTATGATAAAAAAAATCAAAGTAAATATAAGCACATTTTTAATAAACTTTATTCTTATGTATTTCATAAAAGTCATACTTTTTTATATTAAAAATAAAAATTACCCAGGTAAAAAATTATTTTTATAAAATGAATATATTTTTTGAAATAATAATGTTGAAATTAACAAAATTTATTGTTTTTGGTAATTTAATGAAATAAAACAATTTTCATGGGCATAGTAAAAATACAGTTTTCACGTAACTGGTGTATTTTAAATTACATCATTCATTATGTAATAATGACCTAAACATTTATATCACTTGTGGTTAATAAAAGAAATATTTTATTTCATAAATAAGTCCTTAAAATACCATAATCTTTGTTTCTAAACCTAAATATAACTTTCCAAAAACTAAAGTCAAAATTGATCCCATAAAATAACATTTTTACTTTTCCCCTTTATTTTTAAATAAAATAATTATTTTAAATATAAATAGGCTTAAAGGATATAAAACTATTATATTATATTTATATATTATTTATATTTTCAAAAAATCAATATTAACAATTTTACCTTTGATATATTATTTTTTTTAATTTTATTCTAAAAATACCCCCTCTCTTCAATTATAAATAACCTCTCTTCCTTCCCTTGGAAAATCACTCATCCCCCAATTTAAAAACCTAAATTTCATCCCAGAAAATCCCTATAAAACCAAAATATAATACCTAGGGTTGTTTTGGAGTAATCCAACTGCAATCATCAAGGGCATTTTAGTGTCATACAAGAGAATCTACATTGAGGATTAAGTAAGTTTCGATCAACTCTTCTCTTTTCTTTCTTATCATTACTTTTTCAGAACCCCTTTCCAAAAATCCCTTTTAATATTAATTATGATGTAACATAAAATTATATTAATTATTCTAACCAACTGAAAGTATCATATTTATGATATATATAAATTTCAAGCTTCCCTTTCCCGCTCTCCCGACAATGTCACATTAATGGTTTGTTAAACACCTACGGAGACATTGCCATTTCAACAATTATAAATATAATCATGGATGGATATTATGATTTATATATAATATATAAACATATAATTACATTTATTATAAGCTTATGTAATTAATTTTACTCATGTATAATGACTTTGAACATAATTTTCAAAAATGAAATATAACGGGAAATTTTAAAGAAAACATTATATAAAAACAATTCACATTTATACAAGAATTTTATAAAATAGAAAACAATAATTATAATGGATAAATAGTGTAAAAAATAACATAATTCCCTCTTAAAATATGTTTTAATAATCTAATTATTATTATTCAGGAGGTGGAAAAGTGACAAAATAAAGCGGGGATTAAGTTAAAGGGATTCTCAAACCTAGATCATTTTTTTTAGTTTTTCCCTATTTCACATAAATTTTAGTATTTATATTACTCTAATGTTCCTTAAATATTGTATCATTATTTTCCCATTTTATTTCAAGGTTAAACATGTATCCACCATTTTTTAAATCTAAGTACAAAGATTTTCCAAAAATACTTTTCTTTCTAAAACAAATATCCAACCCTTCATGTGTTGTTTCTTAAAAAAATAAAAATGATACTTTATTCAAAATAATTATATCACTTTTTCATTTGGTAATCCCTGATGTTTATTCATTATTGTATGATTTGTTAAATTCTTATAAAAGGCATTCCTTTCTATGGGTTATTTTGTGGATACAATTATTATATGTTCAATGTGGCATGTATGATTATGTAAATGTTATAATGTGATAGGTAGGTCTAGAATTATATATCCTTCTAATTCATTGGTTAATGTCATTTATCTCATGAATAATGTATATTAGGCATGAACATTAAGCTATATTTGTTCCAAATGATTAAGTTTTTATTATGAACATATGTTATGTGTTAACATGCTGCTAGATTTTTCACCACTATGTGTGGTATTTCACCACTATGAAATTATGTTTCATGTATATGAATTGATAAATTCCCTTTATCAAATGTTTCCCCTATGATTATGATGATGATCCAATGATTTTTATGTGATGATGATGATTCTTCTCACCCATTCTATATTGATTCATGTACCTTATTCATCCTCTTACTAGGATTTTAGATTACACCTACCTTTGATGTATATCCTTAGGTATCTAAATGTAATAATGAGAAAACTAGAATATATAATTATAAAGAAGAATTATTTAAATAAATTAAATTATTATTATGTAATAGTGATGTTTTATCCTAATTTTACCAAGATACTGAACCCTTTGATCCAAAAATATATAACTATTATGTTTTTTATCTTCAAAATTATTTAATAGTCATGTAATAAAATTATAGTCGCAATAGTTGGTATCACAGGTATGGTTTAGTTAATTTGGGAAATATTATTTGAAAACACTAGTTAGAACCCCTACGATAAGACTAAGTATACATATACATATAAGAAATTTTTTTATAAAAAGGTTAAACATAGGGATCCAATAAGATATTATTTTAGAGTTAATTTCATAAAAGAATAAATTATTAATGTTTTTTTAATTATATTTTTTTAAACCTTTTCTATTTTATAAAATTAGGGGAACCAGGAGAAACTAGGGAAATAACCCATCTGAGAGAAAATGCAATGATTTCAAAAATGGCATCCCAAATTCCATGGGAGGTGGAGTTCAAAACTTTATGGTGATTCTTACCCAACTGTCTCAGGATATGAATAATAACATGAACCACATTTAATTTCCACCTTTACCAAATAAGTAGAAACTATCCATTAAGTCCTTTATGTAGAAACCTCCACCAATATTTATTGGATCTTCTAATCCACTTGTCACAGAATTGTGGGTTAACTAAATAGAGAAGATCGTTTAAGTTCTTCGCTATTCTGAGAATGATAAGGTGACTTTTTCTATATATGGTTTAGATGGAGAGGTTGATCAATGTTGGGATTTGATAAATAAGACCAAGCTGAAGGATCAAATGAAGGAGATAGACTGAGAAGAATTTATGAAAATATTTCTAAATAAGTATTTCCCAAGAACTATTTGAATAAAATGGATAGAGAAATAATAGATATAAATCAAAAGGAAGGATAATCTATCATGGATTATATGGAAAACTCACAAAGATTCCAAGATATGGCTATAATTTTGTTATCAACAATGATAGAAAACTAGATATATTATTTAGTGGTTTAAAACCAAGCCTTATAAAGCCTTTAGATATCTGATACTTTAGGATTTATGAATAAGTGGTTTTATGTTCTATAAAATTATATATTGTGTTTGGATAATGTTCACATGGTTATTGTGAAAAGAAGAGAAGAATGTATTTTTAAGGTGGTGGGTCAAATGAAAAAGGATGAAAGTAGATCCAACCACCCACGCGTCAAAAATATGGTAAAATAATCACTGTAATTGCCTCAAATGAATGAAGAAATGAATCTAGTGTGGGAGATAAATCCACCAATATCATGAATTTCTAAGATACATGAATAAGTTGGCCAAAATTATGGAGAAAGAAAAGGCATGTACTAATGCACCACTCATGGTTCAATGCTTCAACTGTAAGGGGAATGGGAACTATGAAAGGTATTGCACTAAACCATAAGTCCTAGAGGTTAATCAACGTAAAAAACCACCAAGGATAAAATATTAATGGATGGATCATTCCATCACTACTACTGAAGTGGATCATGAAAATAAATTTGTACAAGGTGAAATTTATATTCACTGAATAATGGTAAAGGTTTTATTTTCTTTTGGTTACACAAATTCCATTATATCCTACTCATTTTCTAGAACTATTTATTTGAATACATGATACCTTGAAGTATAGTTATCTATAAATGAACATTGTGGTTCAATAATTTCAATCCAAGTGTTGGACTCTTCTCCGGTTAGCATAATCTGGAAGATTCTTCTATCAAATATCATAATACCTCCCCTAGTAGAATTTGATGCTATGCTGAGAATGGATTGGATCTTGTCTTTTAAATAATATACAAACTTTTGAGAAAAGTAAAACTCTTTTCATATTTAGAATCATCCAATGCTCTTATAAAATTTCAAGGAAGATCATAAATCTCCTTTGTAAAATTACTTGATGGTGTAGGGTATCATACTCTTTGAAGAAGCATTTTATGCCTAAATAGTTGATTCAAAGGAAGGTATCAACCTGAAGGAAATTAACATTTTGAGGGAATTCATAGATGTATTTTCAGAAGATTTACCTATACTTCCCCCAGATCCTAAAGTATAGTTATCAATAGATCTTATACCCAGAGCCACTCCTATATTAAAACTCCCATATAGGATGGCCCCGATCGAACATCAGGAGTTAATGAAGCAGTTTTAAGAGAATTTGGAAAGAGGGTTCATATTCACTATAGAATCACTTTGGGGTGCACTGGCGCTATTTTTCCTGAAGAATGGTGGATTAATGAAGTTGTGTATCAATTATCCAAAAATTAATAATATCACCATAAAGAAAAAGTATCCCCTACCAAGGATTGATTCATTGTTTGATAAACTACGAGGAGTAAAGTAATTCACAGAGGTGGATCTTCATTATGGATATCATCAGATGAAGGTGAAAAAGGAATATATTCTAAATATTTCTTTCTATACAATGTATGGAAACTATGAATTCATATTGATTCACTTTGAAATTAAAAATTCCCCAGAAATATTCATGGATTTGATTAATATAATCCTTAGAGACTACCTCAACAAACTTTTGGTAGTGTTTATTAATGATATTCTAATTTACACCAACAGAAAGTATGAACATGAAGAGAACTAAGGATTTTTCTCAAAAAACTGATAAAGGACAAAATATACACCAAGTTCATAAAGTGTGACTTTTGGATACATAATGTCACATTCTTGGGTAACTTGATCACAAATTTGTGAATTTCGATTGACCCCTCAAAAACAAAAGAAATTGAGGATTTTCCTAGACCTACTAGTGTCATAGAAATCTATAGTATTCTTGGATTGTCATGGTATAACAAATGTTTTGTAAGAAATTAATCATGATTTTATATCTTGATAACTATGCAAACATGGAAAGGGGTAATTTATCTTTGGATATAATGATGTGAGGTAATCATTAAGGAGCTCAAGAAAAATCTAATCAATGTTATTTTACTCACACTTATAATAAGTAGATAAGTTTCTATGTAATATAGAGATTATTTAATAAAAGTACTGGGTTGTGTACTCATGCAGAATGTGAAAATGATATCCTATGCCACATGAATGTTGAAGATCCATGATCCAAACTACCTAATTCATGATCTGGACTTAGTAGTTGTGATCATATCCATGAATATTTGGGGGGAACTATCTCTATGGTGAGAAGTGTGACCTATATATTGATCATAAGAGTCTAATGTGTATATTCACACATAAGGAGATCAACATGAGTCGAATAATATGGTTAGATATAATCAAGGACTATGATTTCTCTATTCACTACTATCTAGGATAGGTGAATAATATAACAAATGCTATTATCTGAGAATAACCTTTTACTCTATATATGATATTAATTGATAAATATCACATCTTCATGGATATGAAAATCATGGATCGAGAAATAATAATGTCATGAAATACATACTGCCTTGTGAAAATTATTACCCAACCATCTATCCAATAGAAGGTCAAGGAGGAATAAATGGATGACTTGGAGCTACCGAAAAAGGTAAAAGCCATAAAGAACGGGAATATAAATGAGTTCTACATCAGTGATGATAGTGTCATTAGATTTGGAACTAGACTTTATGTTCATTCACAACCTGATATAAATAAGGAGCTACTGGATAATGTACATATCTCATCTTTCTCTATCCATACTAGAAGTACCAAGATGTACCTTGATTTTCGAGAGAACTTATGGTGGGAAAACATAAAGAAAGATATTGAAGAATATATCCCAAGGTTCTTTATATGTAATAATTTTAAAGTATAGAGATAAAAGTATAAAATTATGATGAAACAATTACCGATACCCAAGGGGAAATTGGAGAACATCGGACAATGTCATAGGTTTCCTAAAGACATCCAAATAAGGCAATGTGATATGGGCTTTGGTGGATAAACTCAGCAATACTATCCACTTTATCACTATTCATAATTATTTCTTAATGAATTTATTTCCAAGATATATAAAAAAGTTAGTGTTGAGATTGTATGAGGTTCCCTTACTAATTGCCTCTGATCCTAATCCATTTTTAACATATAAATTCTTGAGAAGTCTTCAACATGCTTTGAATACTGAATTAAATTTTAGAATGGTCTATCACCCCCAAACTGATGGATAATATGAAAGTACTATTAAAACACTCTAGGACATTCTAAGAGACTTCTCAATGTAATTAAAATGGGGATGGGGTCAATATCTCTCCTTAGTTGAGTTCTCAAACAATAACAACTTCTACTCAAGTATTCAAATGGATCCATATAATGCTCTTTATTGGAAGTGGTTTTGAGCTCCAACATGTTGGGATGATGTTGGAACAAAAAGAAACTTGTACTTGATCATGTTCAATATATGATATATAAATTTCAAGTCCTCCAATAATATATAAAATATTATCATATTCTCAAAAATAGATATGCAGACAACAATCAAAGAGACTTGGAGTTTGATGTTGGAGACAAGATTTTACTTTGAATATCACCTTGGAAGAGTGTCATGTGGTATGGAAGGAAAGGGAAGCTTAGTAAAAGGTACATTTGCACCTTTTATATCCTTGACCATATAATATTAGTTCACCATCGAATTTATCATCCACCAAATGTGGATCAAGTCCATGATGTGTTCCGCATATCTCTCTTAAGGATGTCCATACCTGATCCCTCACATGTATTGAATCCATAGGTGGTAAAACAGGAGAATAACCTCTCGTATAAGGAGAATCTAGGGAAAATTTTCTATGAAAGAAGTACACTCTCCTTCTAAAAGTGTCATGGAGGAACCATATAAATGAATAGGAAACATGGGAACAGGGGGAAAAGATGAAACAAAATTACCCTCACCTATTTTCAACCAAGGATAAGAGTTGAAAGTTAATGGATGAAATTTATAAAGGGGGAAATAATGCATCAATCTAGATTTTATAAATGATAATTTTTTCTTGAAATAAATTTGTATTATATTATACAATATTATACACATATAACATAGAGAGAAACCAACAACACAATATTTTATTAATGAAAATAATTAAATTGGTAAATGAATAAACCCATTAAAATTCAAATTATTAAAAGTGGAATATATAAAATAGAAAGACTAAAATGGTTAAATATGAATCACCCAAATATTTTAGAATCATCCCTCCTAAGAACAACATTATAGAAAAGATACAAAATATCAGTATTCAAATCATCATCTTAGAAAATAAAATCAAATAACCTTGGGTGGAATTGTAGTGAAGATTGAGAAAAATAATTAAGTGTTATTTATAAGAGGTAATGTTACCATTGTAATAGTATTTTGATTGTTGTAATAGTGATGTGACCTTTAGAATAGTAACTTGACCATTCAAGATAGTAATATGACCATTGGGAATAATACCCAGACCATTATAATAGTAATTTTATCTCATGTTAATATTTTTTTATATAAATAATATTTAATTTTTTTTTTAAGAAAATATAAATATTATAATACGAAAATCAAATATCATGATCAAGAAACTTAATGAAAATATAAGCACATTTTTAATTAATAGTATTTTAACGTATTTCATAGAAATAATAATTTATTAAAATTAAAATTAAAATAACACATGTCAAATTTTTTTTTGATAATATTAATATCATCTTTGAAGTCATAATCTCAAAATTATCTATGGTTTATTTTTGGCAATTTTAAAAAATAATACAATTTTTGGGTGAATAGTAAAAATATAGTTTTTCACATTACTATTGTATCCTAGATTATATCATTAATGATGTAATAATGAAAAATAAATTTTATGAAGTTGTAGTTTAGTAAAATCATATTAAATTTTATAAATGAGTCATTAAAATACAATAAACATAGTTTCCATACATAAAATTAACTTTCCAAAAATAAATTCAAAAGTGATCCTTTAAAATAATAATTTTTCATTTTTTATACATTCCTTTTTAATAAAATGAGAATTAGAATTATAAAGAGTATTAATATATTTAAACCCATTATATTATATTTATATATGATTTATATTGTTAAAATTTCACTATTACAAGTTTTTCCTTTGATATATTATTTTATTTAATATTTTATTCAAAAAAATACCACTCTCCCAAGTATTAATACTCCCTCTCCCTTCCATTAGAAACCAAGACCTCCCTCACATTCCAAAGACAAAGTTCAGACCAAACCCTCCCTCTAAAGACCCCTTATTATATCCAGGGACGTTCTAGAGTAATCAGACACCAATCATCAAGGTAGTTTTAGTGTCGTACAAGAGAAACTACACCAAGGATTAAGTAAGTTTCTATCAACACATTTTTCTTATTCTATTCATTTATTTGCCACCCCTTTCTAACCCAAACATTATATGATTAATTATGTAGATATATAATATTATATTAATGATTTTATCCTACTGTAAGTATCATATTTATGATATATATATAAATTTCAAACTTCCCTTTCCCGCTATCCCAACAATGTACCATCAAAGGTTAATTAACCACCTACGGAGACATTTCCATGTAAACACTTCTAACCATTATAATTAATGGATATAATGAATTATATATAAAATATAAACAAGTAATTAAAATTATTGTAAACATATTTAATTAATTATACTCATGTGTAATGACTTTGGACCAAAGAAAAAAAATTGAAACAAAATGGGAAAATTTAATGAAAACCTGATATCAAATAAATTCACATTTAAAATATTATAATAAAATATAATATGGAAATTATAATGGAAAAATTGTGAAATAAATTAATATAATTTACTTCTGGAACTATTTTTTAATAATCATATGTTTATTATTTAGGACGAGAAAATCGATTAAATATAGTGGGAATTAAGGTAAGAGGATTCTCTAACCTGACTCTATTTCTTTATGTTTTCCTTCATTTACATCAATATTAATATTGACCCCTCATGTGTTATTTATTATCTACAAAAAATGATCCTTTATTCCAAATTATGATATCCCTTTTCATTTTGGAATACCCATATTTTATTCATGAATGTATAATTTATAAAATCCTTTGAAACCCATTCCTTGCCATGGTTTATTTCATGACTATTATTGTTATACGTTCTATGTGGCACGCATGATTATGTAAATATTAATACACTTATAGAAAATTGACTTATACCCACAGTTTGAAATGGTGGGTATAGCGTTGAAAACCATGGGTATATACTATACCCATGGTTTAAAGAACCATAGGATATTAAGACATTGGTATATCTCTGAGCCATACCCATAGTTTGAAAATTATATTGTCATGGTTATGAACCATAAAAATAGGTGTATGGGAAATATTTCACCATTTCAATAACCCTATACCCATGGTTCAAAAACTATGGCTATAGGATTTAAAAAAATCCCTGCCATAGAATTTAAACCTTGGACCACCAATATAGAATCCAACTACCTAACCACTGCACCATATATAATTATCGATATAAAAATATATATATACTTGTATATATATTTTTAAACAATGGATATAGGTTGAAAAATGTGGCAATATGTATTCTCATGGAAATTGTTTTCCCCACTCTTACACGGGAAAGTTATATCAACGATTTAAAAAAATCATGGATATAGGGATAACTTTTACCCATATTTCTTGGAGAAATGTGGGTATAGGTTTGACCTATAACCACGTGTTTTTTAATAGCCATGGGTATAGGTCTTGAACCAAACCCTATACCCATGTTTTTTTTTCAAAACTGTGCAAATAAAGGTGGCATATACCAACGGTTTTGGAAAAACCTATGGGTATATGTATTAATAAAAAAACTTATACCCATGGTTTTTGAAAAACTGTGGTTATAGCACTGAACTAAACATTATACCCATGGTTTATGGAGAAATATGGGTATAGGGGTGACCAATTCCAATAGTGTTTCCCAAAACCATTGGTATAGACTTGTTTTCTAGTAATG
Organism: Viscum album; assembly: GCA_963277665.1. Taxonomy (NCBI): domain Eukaryota; kingdom Viridiplantae; phylum Streptophyta; class Magnoliopsida; order Santalales; family Viscaceae; genus Viscum; species Viscum album. Next base: position 477,604,552 of record OY728133.1, on the reverse strand, counting down.
TGATGTAACGGGTGGGATCGAAATAATATGGTTCTCCAACTCATTTGTAAATCTGATATATCTCTTGATAAAATGTGTATTATTCAAGAATATAATTCTAAATTTTTTCACAATGATGATATTATGATTATGAAAATATGTTGTGTGTGAATATGATTATATCTTTTTTCACAACATTATCTCTTACTTTATCACTATAACATGATGTTTCAATTTTATGCATTTCCATATTCCATACATTTATCATATTTTTTCATCATGATAGTGATGATGATCCTATAAATATGATATGATGATGATTATGATTATGATCACTCATGTTATACTGGTGGATATCCCTTATCCATCCTCATCCTAGGATTTTAGATGATGATAGATTCTTATAAAACATCTATTTTATCTAAATAGAGGCCTAAAAGTATCTAAGATACTACCAAAGAAAAAAATTTGGTAAAATAAATGTGTCAATATATTGACCAATGTGAAAAATAATAATATGGGAAATTATAACAATGAAAAAAAATAAAACTATCATCAAAATGAATTGTGTATTTCAAAAAAAACATAATTAAGAAAACAATATAACCTAGAATAATTCATGGATGGTGTGAAAGGGATATTCCCAAATTAAATATATTGTTGTTGTTGAGTATTTTTCTCACATATCTCGTTTGGAGAAATAATATTTTCCTAAAAGTTTTCATATAAGTAATATTAAAGGTGTACCAAATGGATATAAAATCAACATTTATTAATGAAGTCCTTTAAGAGGAAGTGTACATAAATCCACCAATTTTATTTCTAATATATAAATATGAAAGAAAAGTTTTTCAATTAAAGAAGGAATTATACTAACTAAAAAATGACAAAAAAACATGGTATTATAGGCTTGTTCAATACTATATAAATATTATATTATAGTGAAGAGGAGATTATCACAACATCTACATCAAGATAGAAAATTGTCAAAGGATTTTTATGATTATTTATGTAGATGTAATAATTCTTAGAGGGTTATCCAGTGAAAAAGTAAACCAGTTTTCAAAATATATGAGATGCGAATTTGAGGTAACCATTATGGGTGAGTTAATATTTTTCCATGGAGAACAGTGTAATGAAAGAAGGGGTAGAACATTCATTTCCCAATCAACATATTCCAAATATGTACTCCAGATATTTAGAATGGTATATTTCAAGACAATGAAAACTCAGGTGGATAACATGGTGATATTTTCAAGAGATAATGGTGGTGAAGAGGTCAATTTCATATATTAAAGGTAGATTATTAGGATTTGTATATATTTATATAATATTTACTTGGAGTTTTATTTGAAACATGTCAATATACATGACACAAAAGCTGTTTTAAGAAATGATACATTTTGGTTGTGAAAGAATTTTTTTTACATCAATTATAAAGTTCATTTGTGGTTTTTTATTAGAAAAAATCATAATAGGAGTGTGTGGGATAGATAGATGTGAATTGGTAAGTTTTATTTGATAATATTATGTTCACATCTAGTAGTTATTTTTTTCTTAGAGTGGTGTTAATTTCATAGATAAGTATAAACATAGGCTACATTTATCAAGTGTGTACTCAACCACTATTGATAAAACAAAGACTTGAGGATATTGGAATTGAATTGAAATGTTCTATTTCAAAAAAATGCAAAAAATCATGTGTTTTTTATCAGACATAATATTTTGTTCATTATACAAGGATATATAAAATAGAATAAAATATCATTTCATCGAGGAGATGATTGATCAAGAGATGGTGAATTTTGTGTTTGTGTCAATGAAAAATCATGTTTTTGATATCATTTCAAAATATCTACATAAAGATGATTTTTAAAGACACTATTTAACTCATGGGGTCCAAATATTTTCATCCATTTAAATGGTTTAGATAAGTTCCCCCCACTCTCTCATGGTATTTTCTATTTGTATCATTCTGTGATGGCTCTTTTGAATTAACGATTTAGATTTCTTACCCAATATTATGGAAATTCAGAGAATTTATATTTGGGTTCATCAAAATAATTGGAGAACCTCTCCACGAGTTACATTGGATAAATTTTTCATGATGATTAAAGATAATTGAGAGTGTTAATTATTGTTAAATAAGTTAAATCAATCTTATGTTGGTTTTTCTTAAGGGTGTAAATTCATGATTATTCAAGGGAAGTAGCTGTACAGAGTGTGTGTTGTACAGTATGAGGGTCACACTATTTTTTTATGTGGAATATTTCATTTAAATATTTTTTCTCATGATGATATTTACTCATGTGGGATTATATTTTATGTTTAGTGAATCATTGATAAATTATATTCAAGTAAGTGGTTCAGATAGTGATGCTAATAAGATATTATTGGTTCTTAAGGTTTAAAATTATCATCTTTTGAATCTATTTTAGGGTTTTTGAATACCATAAAGAGATAAGTTTTTAGAAAAAAATACTATTTGAACAGTTTTTGGGTCTTATTTATTGCTATGGTTTTTGAAATAATTTCCAAAATATCTCAAAAATTCATAGGGAGATCAAAACATGATGGCTAGTGTTGTGTTAGAGTAGTATAAAGAGTAATTTTATATATATTTAAGGTTGTACAGAATTTTATATAGTTATTTAAGTCTCGTAATTATTGGTTACTAATAATACATAAGTAAATAAAACGATTATGTTCTTCTAGAAATGATGTGATGGATAAAACACTCTCACTGTGACTGTTAATGTATATTCCAGAAGTTGTAGAGAAATATGAATAAGTTCGGAGAAGTTTCTTGTATGTGTAAAAATAATATTTCTAGATTACATGAAACAATGAATAAGGCTATATAAGTTCCTTGTATGTGAAAAACGTATCAGGACATGTGGAAAGAGAATTTGAAAATAATATGTACAATATCTATATATGTAATTATAACTAGAAAGAACTATAAGGAAAATTTCTATGTCCTAGAATACATAAGTTCCAATAGTCCTTATACAGGAGAGTATCCTATCACTAAACATGAATAATAACAAATGTTGGTGTCATTTTATGTTCACATGGAAAATGTGTAAGGTTTATTTATATGAAAAATGGTGATAATTAAAGGTCAATAGAAAATACCTAAACGTCATCAAGAATGATATGAAATATTTTTTTACTACTAATTGAAATACATAAGTATAATTATGCAATATAATGGATTATAAGTAATATTCATCTCACTATAGTAGGCGATACATAAAATCCATACCCATTTTCATTTGAGATGAAGATTCACTACAATGAACATATGAAAATATGTTTCATTAACCATAAAAATACAATTAATATTGTGTCCACCAAAAATGGATAAAAGTATAGAAGATTAAATGATGGTTATTCTATTATATTTAAATGATTTAAATATAAATTTATGGTGGTTTTTTTGATCTAGTGTTTGACTAGGAATCGCACGGTGAAGAAGTAATTCATATCTTGAAAATAATATTAGCAATGCTCACTTAAATTAAAAATTCCAGATTTATCCCATGAAATTTGGTCTGATTGGTTCCAAAATAGTTTGTTAATTCATTTTTCATTTAATATATGAAATAATATTCTTTACCTATAGGATGTGATGAATGAAGAAATTTATTATTTTATAGAGGATAAAATCGGGATAATTTTATACTTTAATTTCTTTATTAATTTATGGGAATATTTCCATGTGATTATTAAATTAAAAATAGAGTGATGAAATATTATAAACTTTAGGTGATTTATAATAGGAAAGTTTGTAGAGAGGAATTTATAGAATGAGATATAGTAGGCCTGGACTTAAAAATAGAGAATATAAATTATTGGATTAGCACTAGAATATTAGAGTAAGAATAAAAAATCCACGATATTATCTCACTATAAGTACATGAATATGGAATTAATTAGTACATAACTACAAGTGTAACCTCAATTATCATTCATGGAGTTCAACCAGTATCACTTAGAAGAGGAGTAAACATTCTAAGAGTTTGACAGTATAGATAGTTCTATTTTTTAAAGGTTATGAACCTTTAGGTTTAATGAATCTAGTTTATTTTTTAACAAAAGAAGTGTGTTTTTTATTTTAGGTGCATAATCTTTTATCCATTTGATGATCCTTGGATTATCCATGTTTTGGTAAATAATGTAAAGTTTATATGCCCCTATTTTACTACATCATCACACCATTCTAATTTTACTGGATAGAGGGTGTTCTTAATATTTATAGTAAAATATCATTAGTGGGGGTCGATTGAGAAATAGGTGTACCATGATTTAACCCCTGCCTCTTTGGTTTTTAACCTTATATTAGACCAAAAAAATCATGGTTATTTTTTAAAAAAAATTCTTTCTCGGCCTAATTAGATACACCATAATAAACTAATAAGAGATACCTCAAACATATACCTAATTTGGATTTCCATAGGACTTGGGGTGTTTTTTTAATCATCATGGGTTAGTAAAAAGTGATAGGGGAATAAACCATTAATGATATGAATTATTTCACCCATATAAAATATAATGAATTAATAAGAAAAAATAACAAAACAATATGAAATCCAATAAAAATCATATATAAGAAACAAAATGTGAATTCAAATAATAAAAAATTGATGAAAAGACAAGAAAACTACTAACAAATTATGTAATAAGACACCACAAAAAAACTCATGAAATACAAACTCTTACATATTCCACAACCTCTATTTCTACTCAAATGAGATAATGGTCCAAGAAGTAAAAAGAGAACAGTTTCTATTCTCACATAAAGGATAGATCTAGAAAACAATATAATGATACCCAAGGTGTATATTGGGTGTGATAAAATATTACCATTATAATTCAAGCAAGTGTTTTATGAATAAACTTTTCTAAAATAAATATAACATTCTATTTTAAACTATAGTTATGAATAAACCATATCCATTTTAGTGAATATATGTAAAATTATTTTGTAAAATGTTAAAACATTACCTCATATGAAGAATGTTTTATAAGCTTAAATAAATGATTGAAATTATAGTAAAGTATACCAAAAATGAAAAAACATTTATAAAAACATGTGATTCAAGCATCATGTGTTGTGAACCTCAGGACCTGTATTAGAGAAACCAATGTTTCTTCTATAAGATCTTTTCAAAATTGACATGAAATAACACATATATTTACAATGGGAACTATGATAACTCATGAAGCCATGAATGCTTGATGAGAATATCAATGGGGGACAACATTCCAAAGGTATTTGATCACTAATATTTATTTCTAGTGATGCTTCATAAAGTTAAATGGTTAGTATGAAAATAAATTTGTCTCCTCACAACCTTTCTTTCGATTTATTTTCCTACTCTATGACTCTATTATTGATTTGAAATAAGTTCATGATTGCATATCAAATTCTTATGTTGGATTTTTTACCCATGTAAAAATGATCGGATCAAAACTATGTGTTTGATGTGAACATATATGTTTATTGTAGGGTTTATATAATTATATTATTAGTTAATGATTCTATGGTTTAAATTAATAGTTTGAAACTTTAGATTTTATCATCATCTATGGATGAAGTAATTATATTGGAGTTTGGATCGATCCCATGAGAGGGATTCCAATGTTTCCCTATAGAGGGAATTAGAACCCACATATTTTAGTGTCATTTAATGGGAAATGTTGTACCTTTTAAGGTAATATGACAAGGACCAATAAATTTAGATTAATATCATATATAATTACTAATTGGAAAATGGTCCTTAGAAACTATTTACTAAAACTTATGTATGATCATCCCTTTTTGGTTTTCCCTATTTGTTGGTAACTAAATATGAGATGGTATGGATCTTCTATATCTCATCCCCAGATTCATAAATCGATCATCACCAAAGAAAGATTATTATCCTAATACTCGTCAAAAAAATGCGATCATAGGCTCATCACATAAGAAATATTTGGCTCATCTCCTATGATGATTCTAGCTTAGTTTAGGTAATACACCAAGTAGGATGAGAATATATAGTAATCATGGGGAGTATATCGAATTGAGGTATATTAAGGGAAAAGGGAAAAACTCAACCAAATGTGTATTAGAGAACCTAGTGGATTATATTGACTCAATATGAATGAAGAAAGTAAGAGAATTATATCGAATCATAGTGTTTGTAGAAAACCATAAGAGTATGTTTAATCAAGGTATATAATGAAACCAAGAGTATTACACCAACATAAGGTATAATGAGTTATATTATGCTCATCGGATGAAAGAATATGTATATTTGAATGTTTTATTATTGAACATAAGTGAATCCTCCTTCATATATTGGTCAATAGAAATCAAAACCCATGTAATTTGAGTGACAAAAAATATATTCATATGTGTGGGACAACCCATGCAGTTTAACATCATGTGGTAAGGACGTGTGATAGTCAGTTAAAATTCATGCACCTTGGATTAATAAGTGATTCATGCAATGTATGTTACTTATACTTATAGTGTGATCAATAAATTATCTAATACCATACGATATATGGTCAGTATGATAAATAAGATATGGAATATCCATCATACCATATTAGAGTTCCAACATGGGATAATGTTGTGATTATGTATGATCTTTCTTGAGATGATTGATATGGTAAGTGAAATAGGTGATGAAAAAAATCATTGGATATTACACCTAATAGAAGGAATATAAATAGTTTCTTACCCCCTATCTTTTGGTAACATTATAAGAATTGGATATTGTTATGGTTGGGGATTTATCCTAGTAGGAGGCCTATACATGATAACCAGGATAAATATATCGACTCGAGGTTAATAATGAAACCAAGAGGAGTAGATAAAATCATGGTGAATAATGATATATTGAAGTATTATATGGATTTTAGGTCATTAAAGATAACCTAAATGAGTATATTGACTCAAGGAAATGACATAAGTGAGAGGATTATATCAACTCAAGGTGATCGTTTGAGGATTTTGAATAGGTTTCACCAAGATATACATAGGTCTATTTATTTCTTAGATGAATGTATAGAGATATAGAAGATTATACCTATAATGGTGTACTTATATAAGGAAACCAAGAGTAGTATATCATCTCTACATGTATAAGAGAAAAAAAATGAGTACATCAACTCTAGATATCAAAGGAAAAAAAGTAGAGTTTCTCAACTATAGGAAATTTTCAATATATAGGTTCCTAGGCTTAAGACCTGGGTGAAGAAGATTATGGGTGAATATTATTACAACCTTGGTGGGGGACAATGAAGGTGATAACCCCAAGTGGGGGAAGTGAAAGTGATTAGTCTCAATGATGGAAAGCATGTGGGTTCTTATCCCTAGTGAGGTATAGTGACCCATACTTTTCTACATAAGTATTATATAATATTAAATGAATATTCATTATATTACATAATTATATATGCCAAAATCATATGCGTATCATAAAATTGGAAACAATGATAAATAAAAAACTTTTTCATAATATAAATACATTATCTACCACTAATTTATTTATAACAAGAACCTTTCTTATACATATCATACATAATACCTTTCTTAATAACATAGGGAAAGTAAATATAAGAAAGGGTGAGATCTTATGGTTATTAAGGGTAAAAGTGAGAGATAATAATGTTCACGTAAACATAGAATGAGAATTATGGTATTATAAGATGATTAAAACATTTGAAAACAATACCCTGCATATAATAGACCATAATCTTGAATCATGGAATAAATCTCGGAATTTTATAAGACATTAATAATAACAGAATAAAAAACATGAACCATGAAAGTATAACATTGGAATAAGAAATAATTTTGTTTCATACACATAAGAATATTAAATCATTTTCTTTATGATAAATACTCACTTTCAAGACTATAGTTGTGGATTTTCTTCATTCCTCATTCCATTTTAGTTTTCATGGTTCACTCCCAAGACTATCATAGTGGAAGGAGTCCCTTATTTATCTGGGTTTTCTCCTCATTGAAATACTATTCATATCATTAGATAATCATATTTACCCAATAAATTTGAAGGATATATGATTATTTTATCCTTATTACATAATAAAAAATTTATATATGTGTGCAACAAGATCATAAAAAATTTATCATATCATAACTCGTGAAAAAAAAACAAGTTTCATAAACATTTTCTCATGTCCAAACCAGGGGAAAAGAAATTTGATTCCTAAATATATTATCATCATGATAATTAACATTACAAAGAAAGAGTAAGGATTATATCATTGTATCATATCCTCGTTAAATTATAATTAAAATAAAAGTACATTATCTTATATGAAAATTCCATTAAATATTAATTGGAATCTTTTTTGAGGAAAATACCATTTTCACTTTGAAATCAGTTCTTTAAAACACAAATATTTCCAAAATATTATGTAAATAATTTTTCTGAAAAGAAAATTGGAAAGTTGTAAAGTAATATTTAAATATTTTAGTGGTCAGGGTGGTGGGAAATTCAGTTCTTATCATTTATATTGAAACAAATATTCCATTCACATTTTTGTAAAAAGATAAAAGTAAATCATTTAGAAAAAAAATGAAGATTCCTTTTAAACAAAATTTAAAAACTGAATATTGGATTAAAATGAATTTAAAAATTCATATAAGAACATTAAAAAAAATTTAAAACTTTTTTAGAAATTAGGGACATGGAAAAAAATATTTTTGACCTAAGAGAGGGATGAAGTTAATTTTTCCTTAAACATTCTTCTGGTATCTTAAGTTCATAAATAAAAAAAAGAAAGGAAAACATAGAAAATATAGATATAAACATAGGTGAAGATAATTTATGTGTTTGTTGAGAGGTATATCATGAAAGTCCATTATAGGAAACATAATCATAATAAATTTAAGTAAATAATGATATTGTAACATTAATCCCTTTCATCTAGTACCAATTTCTACGAAAGCACTCTAAACTCATTTACAATAAATTTTAATTTTTACAATTCTATAAAAAAGTTATAAACATACATATAATATCTTATATGATCAAATTTTAACAATTAAGGACTCGTTTAATAATTATTTTTTATTCTAATTGTAATTTTAGGGTGTTCACTATTTTGTTCTTCATGATAATTTATGTTCAGATTTTCTAGTCCATGTACATTGATCATGGTTACATAATCTCAAGAATCTTAATAATGATATAAATATCATATACATTCCTTATATACATATTTAGAGTCATCCATGGAAGATAGATATGGTAAAATGAATTACATCGTTCTTGTAAATGGTAGGTTGTACGTTTACATGAATGTTGTTTACATATTTTAAATGATAGAACAAAAGAAATATATAAAAACCTAACCATATTATAATCATTATTATATCATATATATCATATATATTTGTTAAAATGATCATAATTAACATCCAAGTGAAATATAAATGAAAAAAAATCACATCACTTCATGAAAGTGGTAGTCCACACATATATATAAGCGACGTTATCGATTTCCAATATATTAGAATGTAATAAGGTAGTTATGATATTATAATTATAGAATTATAATTATTTCAAATAAATAATATATGAAAATTATATTCTTCATAATAACAATTTGTGGAATATGGTGATGGAAAACGAATTACGTCACTATGTACAGTGGGTAAGTCGTATATACGCATGAGCAATATTTCCACTACCAATTTGATAGGGAATACAGTGGATAATTGTTGTTTTATAATCATAATAATAATTATGTATATTTGGTATACATAATTCATTATTATATGATAAATACCACATATTTAGATTATATAAAATAATATTTTAAAAAGAAAGTGATCGGTTAATTTGATTACCTCTTTTTTGAAAGACTACGCTTAGATTTCCTCTTATGGACCCTAGGGTTCAACTTTTGGGGATAATAGAACTTTTAGAACATGTATAAGGATGTTTAGAAAAGAATTTTCTAGTTTTTAGTCAATATATAAGGCTCAATGTGGTGTAAATAAAAGAAATTTATGGTGTCCTTTTATAAGTGAGGAGAGGGACACTTTTGGAATTTCTTATAGAATTAAAATATAAAATAGTCATTATCTATCTAAATGATTAAAAATTTCTATATATTATAATATAACATAGGATTGGGTTTAAATATCATCATGCAAGAAAATTTAGGCCTATTTAATATGTTTCTAAATCATATCATATGGTTTAACTACATAGTTAACCTATTATAACATTAACTTAGGTAAGAACTATTTCATTCATAAAGGGTTATAAATGTTACAATAAATGAAAAAGTGACTCATAAATGGGACATGATTTAAATAAAACACCATATTTCATTAAATTGGTCTTAGATAACCTTTTTTATGAATTTCAAATCATTTAATAAATATTATTTATGATAAAATATTGTTAATGTTGATTTAGGAACTATTTATTTAATTTGAATTTAATGACAATAAGACAAAGATGTTATTCAGATATAATATTTTTAAAAATCCCTAATATTTCATATATAAGGAGAAAAATCATCTAATATAAATATCCAATTAAAATGTATATATTTTAATATTTTTAGTATCATTTATTTTATTTTTATATTAATTCAAAAAATATTGTGTTGGCACTATATAATCATTTAAGTAGATTATTAAATATCTAAAAATTAAAAATAAATAAAAATAATGAAAATAATTTCATTATTATTAAAATAAATAATTATATTCAATCACAACATTCTTTTATGGCTATGTGAACTCATAATAGATATTTAAAAGTAAGGGAGTGACATTTTTTATTTCCTTTTTCTTAAATCAATATAAAGGTCATATTCAATGGGATATAGAAGAAAGTGGAAATATATTTGATAAATTGTTGATCATGAATGAACTAAACTTTTATTATATGATAAAAATAACCACTATATAAATTTTAAATCCTTTTCCAAATATTTTAACATGATTATACTCATTTTATCCCTATAGAGGTGAAAAAAAATTATTATGGTTACTATTAACATTGACCAAAAAATAAAAGGTCATATTTACCAAATTTAGTCCTCATGATTTAAAATATGGAATTTTTTTTTCATTTTAAAATAATTAACAAAAACATGTTGAAATCCATATTTTAGAAAAATATATTTTTAAGTAAAAAATTGGAAATATATTCTTATTCGTTCCTATAAAAAAATATGAGATGAATATTCAACATTTTATTGAACAAATAATATATATATATATATTATTAAAATAATTCAACAATAGTGTTAAATTTAATTTATTAAATAAATCACATGGTGTGCATAAAAAATTCAAAAAAAATGTCTCTTTTACGTACAAAAAAATTATTTTCATTTCTAATCAATTGATAAACAAAGAATTTATTTCATTAAAGTGTAAATAATAAACCTTTCACAATTTTTTATTCATTTTTATTTCCAGAAATTTAATGGCTTGGTTATAATGGTATATTTTATTATGGATTATTTAGGCTAGAGGTTGTGTGTATCACAAGATATTGAAGAAATTATTATTATTTCAAATAAATATATCATAAATTATCATGTTTTACATTCTAACCCCCTTAAAATTAATTTCACCCTTTAAATTACATTACTTAGATATAAAAAATGAGGATATCCCTATTTCATGACATTCTTAGTTTCCCAAGTAGATTCTTTGAATTTTTTATTCATCCATAGAACATTAACCTAGTGTGTTGCCTTTTATGTAGAACTTTATCTCTATGATCTACAATTCCTACCAATTTTTCTTCATAATAAATATCATGATCCAGTGGTATGAACATTGATTTAACTCATGTGAATGATTAGGTATTTACTTGATCATGGGAAAAATGTGGAACACATCCTGAACTTGAGATAGGTTTAGTTAAAGTTCCAAATAACAAGATATTGTCCCTACTCATGCCAGAATATAGAATGGAATAATATACCTAGGTCTTGTATTTCCCTTTTTTTGAACCTCATAACCTTATTCAATATATAAATTCATAGGAATACCTTATCACTAACATAAAATTTTATATTTATCTAATTATTATCAACATAACTTCTATATCTACTCTAAGCAACCTAGATGTGTTGCTAAATTGATATGATATTGTTTAACATTTAGTAATCTAGATCAATTCCCAATAGCTTTGTTTATCCAAATTCATTTAAGAACATTAGAGTTCTACACTTATTAACATATATGGATTCATAAGTATCCATTATAATTCTTGAGTAAAATATATTTTTATAAGAAAACTCAAATACATGAAGGTGTTGGTCCCAACCACCATTTAAATACATATAACATGATTTTATTATATCCTCTAGGGATTACATGGTTCTATCAAACTAGAAATCCATATGAGGATGATACGCCTTACTAAAACTCATCTCTCTACCCATAACCCATTGAACAAATCACAATAACATTTAGGTAATCATCATATATTGATCATATACAATAGAATATGATACTCCATGAAACCTTAAAATGTTATTAATGTATATTCTTGAAATATGATCAAGAGAAAAATTGACTCTAATATAAATAAAGTGTTCTGGATTCATAAGGTCATTGACTACAACCCAAATAACATTACGTACATTAGAATTTTTTGGGGAGATTGATAAAAAAATATATGGTGATGTTTTACTATTTTCATTCCAGTATTGGTAATAGTTGTAACATCCCCTTAGAATTATGTCTCTTAGACTTAACTTTTTAACATACAAAGAACCATGATATATAAATTGTAATAAAACTCTTTAAGTTTTCCCACTAGAAATACTATTTCACATTATTATACATATTCATACTTCCATGATGAATATAGAATGATGAACTATGAGCCTCATCCAATACCTATTTCTTTAAATATAATATGGATGGAATACATACATGGTTCATCAACCATATCTTTCAATCTTAATCAAGGTTGCACTCAGTAATAGTTTTGACCTTCTTTTTTAGTTCTACATTTTATTTATGTAAAACTATAATCCTCACATTGATATAAGCTTGAAAAATCATTTGATAAAGATTATATTTATCACATTCCTTTAATATTTACATATCCATCCTTTTCAAATCCATAAATAGTGGATCTTTTATGATCTTCATCATATATAATCTAGAAATATCATTTTTACTCGGATCATATTATTCCATGTTCAAATTACTAGGGAGGTAATGTTTTGAACATTCATAATCATTAATCAACTCTAACCATATTATCTGGAACATATTAATATCTTTTTGAGTGAGTATATACTTTAAAATTTTTAATCAATGTAAATATCACTCATTTCTCTAAAAAATAATGTATCTTTATCTGTAATGAACACATTACCATATATAACTAAAAATCAGGAGTTGTGTAATTTTTCTCATGAATCATTAATTGTCTTCGGGCATAAGGTATTACCATATTATTCTAAAATAGAATGAACCTCATTCCCTTATTTGATGTATCGCTACAGATTACAATCTCGTCTCCACTATAATGTAATTTATACACCGATGTGCTAACTAACCAACTCTTTTTCCTTGAAATTTTCCTCACATTAATCATATCTAAATTAACTTATATCCCTTATAAGTGAAAATGTTTATTTGATTATAAATACAAGATATTTTATTCTTAAATTGTAAATATTATCCATACAAACCATGAGAACTATGGATCTCAGTTATAGTATTGGTTTGGTCTAATTTTTAATAACCTTTACCATTGATGGATCCATATATATTCCATCAATTGAGATTATATGACAACAAATAAAACTTTTTACAATCAAATATTACACATGGTAAATTTTTTAGAAAAATTATCCTTCTTAGGGTCATCAGAATAATCTTTATGTGATATTAACGCTCTTCTTTTCTCATTAAGTATATAATAATATATTCTCTAAAGACTACCAAAAAATTATCAAATAAATATCCAAGGACTATATTCATTTAATCCATGAAGATAGTAGAGTAATTAGTAATACCAAATGTCATAACTATAAAATCATAGTGTTCATACCTTGTATAAAATGTTTCATTGGGTATATCCTACATCTTGACCTAAAATAAATATATCCTGAATGAATATAAATCTTATAAAAGTTTTTATATCCATTAAGTTGATCAAAATTTCATAAATATGATGAAGAGGATGTTTATTCTTGATTGTGATCTTGTGAAGTTCTTAATAGTCAATGAATAGTCTTAGGGATCCCTCATTTTTCCTTAACAAAAAGAACGGTTTCACCCCAATTTAACACACTTGGATGAATAAATACATTTCATAGATTATTTAATAGTTTCTTATTCAATTATAGTCATTCAATCAAGGTTATTATATAATGATTCATTGAAATAAGTTTAGCACCATGTTTTAGTTCTATTGAGAACCCAGCTTTAGGATTCAATAGAAGACTTGGAGAATTGTTCATAAGTGCATCAGAAAACTCATACACAATAGGTATATCATTGATTTCAAGTTTTATCCCAACTATATAGGAAAAAAATGCATTATAAATAGGAATATAGATCTTTTAAATGGATGTAATTTCCATTATAATTTTATATTTATCATCGTGATGATAGAGGATTATAGGTTAATTTAGAATGTTAATGGTGAATTCACATCCTTATAAATTGATAACGGATTTATATAAATAAATCCAACCCATTACTAAAATAAAATAAAATTCATCATTAATAATATTTTCATAATCATTGACTCAAATAATGACTAGTTTCCTAACATTTAAGATAGTAATCTATAAATGGATCCAAAGGATGAAATTTATTTCCTTCTACCATACTCTTCATTTTTCCTCAACATTTCACTTCATTATGATATTATTTTATACATTTAAAAAATTTCCCATTCCTTTGAGAAATTATCATGGGTACCTATTTATACATTTCTGACAAGAATTAAATTACTTCTTTTCAACTTAGTCATCATCATCCATGATCTCAGCCAAAATAATTTTTCTCTTCTTTGGTGAGTATAAGATTTTTCTTAGGTGTAGATTGTTTTTAATATATCATGATAAATAATTAAGAATAATAACAATTATCTATTAGTTTAATCATTATACAATTTGGTTAGTCATAATTATTACATTTTCCATCAAATTAAGTCTTAACAAGATTCTTCCTAGTTCTAGTCATTCACTAAAATAAAAAATCGTGGAATCAGAAACCGTAATCATTTATAAAACTAAAATAATAATGAAAAATAATTTATAGGATGTCTATAGAGACCCAAATCTTGACATACATGGACATTGCATTACTTTTTCGTAATACTTAATACATAACAAAAACCAACACATAATGACCATAATAGTTTAGTGTCTTTGAAAACTCAGAACATAATCTTCTAATTATGGTGAAAGATCTTCAACATCTCCCATAAAGATCTTCCCCTTTTTTTCTTTCCTAAAACCTTTTTTTATATCCTGGAGAATAGAAAACATACAAAAGGTGAGCTCAATTTCTCAGTAAGGGTAAGTATGGAGAAAATAAAACAAACCATATACATTTTAACTTAAAAACATGAACATAATATTTAAACATCAAAATCTTGAGCAATGACATAAAACATAGTAGTATGTAAGGAATAGATCATAATGGAACATCAATAATGATAAAATAGCATGGAAATAAAACATGTAATTGTGGAAAACCATTTATCACATGATATGATTTCCAAAGTATCCAAGGCATTGCTTCCAAGACTATCTTAGTGGAAAAAGTCCCTTTCTGAATCAAGTTCACTCCTCATTCCAGTCCTGTATCACTGAACCATATTAACTTACCATTCCAGCCATGTCTATCTCATGAGATATAAATCATTACCCATTGAATTGGAGGGAGATATAGGTCCCACCCATCTCATAATGAAATCATTCTTATGTGTACCACAACATAAACATAAATCATTCATCATAACCTAGTGAATAAAATGGGTTTCATAAGCATCATACCATTATAACATAATCCATATAAAACAAATGGATATAATTTCATCATAAGAAAAGTGAAGCCATGTAAATAATAGATACATTATACTTGAAACATACACATATGAAATAATGTCATCTTAGATGGAAAATGGTTTTGATAAAACACTTGAAATGAATTCTTAAGGAAAATATCCTTTCTTCTTCAAAATCATTTTCTTTTCTCAAAATGCCATGAAATTCTAAAAGAAAAGTATTTTGTTTAAAATAATCATGAAATTTTGTAGAGTAAGCTTCATGAAAATAAGTTATTATAAAACCATAAAAATCTGTTAATGCAGTATAAAAAAACTTTCTTCTCGTACTTTTGCTGGAAAAGTCAAAAAAGTACCTCGTAACATAAAAAAAAGAAAGATTCATTACATACCATGTAGTAAAAGTAAAAAATGGGTAAAAAAGATTTTAAACATACATGAAACCATTTTTATAAAATAGGGACATGGATGATAAAAATAACCCTAGTAAATACTTACGAATAAACAATCTCGGATAAAAATGAGATTGGAAAAGTTATCCCTTACCTTAGGTCCGATATGCTTCATATGTATCTGAAACTCTTGTATAATGATTTAAATAATGTCATTGAATTATTATAGAATCATATTCATTGTTATGATATCATATATGGTTCACTTATGACTTTATATTACACGTTCTTTTGTAAATTCAATGTTAAAGCAGCGTTTTTGGGTAAAATCGTTTTATTTATCGTACGTGTTTGGACTTGTTGTTCTTGATATTATTATTACTTATATCATGATTTAATTACTTCCAGAAAGTAAATCATGATTTATATATCATATATATTCAGTATATATATATATATAATATAGATAAATGAAATGAAATACACCGTTCATAGAGATGGTAGGTCGTACGTATGCATTAACACTGTTTTCCTATCCTAATTCACTTGAATGGTAGTAAGTAGATGACATATATATATATATATATATATATATATATCCCATAGCTTTATTATGTCATATATTTCATTAATATTCATTATATATACTTTATAATCATTCTTGAATGGTTAACATGGAGAATGAATCTCATCGCGTCGTGGAGACGGTAATCCGTACGTACGCATGAGCGATGATATCATTCCCATAATTATTGAATGGAATTGGAGTGGATGATATAATATATCAGAATAATTATGATGTTATAATAACCATATATATTTATTCTTTACACCATTATACTCATCCAAGTAAGGTGGTGGTGGAAAAATAGATTTCACCACGATGTGGATACGGTATTCCATACGTACGCACGCGCGGTGATTTCGTTTTCCGTAGGACGGATGGAAGGTGAAATGGGTTTTTTTCTTATTTATAATAACATATCATTATATTAGTGATACTGATGTTATTACTTTATAATTAAACAACTAAAGAAGAATAAGTTGAAGAAGAAAGACACTTGAAAGAATCGGTAGAAGAGATTACCTCTTATTCGACGCACCTCTTTTAAGATTCCTATTAAGGCACTAGAGTTAGTCTTTTAAGGAGACCAGAACCTCTATAATGCTTCTAGGAAAGTTGATAATTGAAATGGGTAGGGTTTGAAGGAGCTTTAAGGCTCAAAATTGTGTAAAGAGGAGAGGGGGGAGGTTCCCTTTTATAAGGGAGGAGAGGGGCACCTTAGGAAAAACTTAAAATATTATTTTATAATAAAGTCATATTCGGTTTATAATATCTCAAAATTGATTTATTTCAATGATAAAGTGGGTATGGCTCTAAATACTCTCAACCAATAGGTTTTAGACAATTTTAGGTTACTATTTTAACCTTATCATTAAGATTTAACTCTAAGTTAAATAATTTAACTCTAAGTTAAATAATTTAACTTTTACTGTGTCTTCTTGTTTTCTTACACTATATGGTTAATAAACTTACTATAATAAGACAAACGAACCCCAAGTGGTTAATTATTAATATATATAACCTTATCTAAGTCATTTGGCCGAACCTTATATTTTTACGAATTGAATAGCAATTAATAATATAATATTTGTTTAAAAACTATTTTATGTCAATTTTGACACAATTTGGTAATTGATTTTTGTAAAAATTATAACAGCATTATTAGTTCTAACAAAGTTAATTAAATCAATACTAACATGTCATATTAACCTAAAAAATTATTCTAATTTATAATAAGTCTCAAATTACATTTATTTGGGTATTTATAACTTCAATTATGTTAATATTTAATTAATAATGTAATTACTGCATAATTATTGTGTCATAAATAAATTAAATTATTTAAGGTTTAAAATTTTTAATAAAATACAATTATGTAGGAAATCTTTTTATCTTTATAATTAATATTTATAGTAGAATTTATCTTATGTATAACCCTATATTAATAATGTTTAGTTATTAAACTTTGATTTTAACTCTTTTAACTCTTCTTTGAATTAAATAATAATAAATAACCTAATCTAATCTAAGTTGACCTAAATGATAATATTACATTCCTAAGGTTGTTTTTGGTCTAATTATACTTATCCAATAGAATTAGGACATCTTTTAGGGTAATAATAATATCATTTTTACCCTTAATTACCCTATTTACTTTTAACCGTGGTAAATAAAAGTAAAAAGTTATGATTCACCAAAAATAATTTTTATCTTATTGAACCACATTTTACTCCTTGATATTAACCGTGTCTCTCTAATATTATAAATTCCACTCACAGAAGAGGTAAAATTAAGTTTTATGTAAATTTTCAAATTCTCTTAGGAGGTGGGTAAAAGACGGTGAAAAGTTCAATAAAATTTTATATATCTAAAATTATTATAAAATGACTCCAATGAATTACATTGAACTTATATAGGTATTATGTATCAATTTTTACCTAAAATAAATTTAAATAAAATAAATAATTATTTATATAAAAAGTTGGTTTTTAAATAGTAACCTTGTGTTTTCACTATTCATCAAAAATTGAAAGTTTTCAGAAAAATACCAAAAATTCACCGTAGGCTAATTTCGATATTCCTAATCCAAAAAAGAAGTCCATTTTGAAAGATAAAATTTATAAAATTTCAAAGAGTGGGTATTACTATTCACAATGGCTCGTTTATATAATATTTTAATAACATATTGTTTTTTAGTGAAACTCGGTATTGCGTACAACACATGCTATCGTGGACGGTCGCTATTGCGTGTAAACCAAGCCAATTCAGGGTTGCGTGTAGTGAAAGATTCCTTTTTTGTTGTGTATAATAGAATCCAACAATATTTTATTTATACATTTAATATATATATATATATATATATACACTCAATGTTGAGTATAATAACTTCTATCAAACAAACTTGAAATTTTGTGTAACACGATCCAAGAATAGTGTTGTGTATAATGCAAGCTAATACGGTGTTGCATATAGCGCAAGATAATCTTGGTGTAGAATACAACACAAGACATAAAATAAATTAAAAATAATACTTCTCATAAAATCTCGGGGTGTTACATTCTATACCCCTTAAAATGAATTTCGCCCTCAAAATTTGTCGACGTTATAAATCATTTACTACTTGAAAGTTTCTTTCATAGAAACCCACATCGTAAAAAGGAATATTATAACTTTATTTTAAAAACTAATGTATAAAACGTAACAGTTACCCAAATTAACTCATCACTGGGTTTCCACATAGGAGAACATAAGTGAAAATATGAACATGGAAGAGAAATATAACCATCAATTTCTAATGAAGAGTGGTAGAGGACATGGATATGAAAAAGCCAAAAATCACAAAGCCATAAATTTTTATTGTATAAGGTACCATATGATTCATCGGATATGAGAACACTAGTACAACATTTTTGGTTTTCAAGATCATTTCCCTAAAGTTGAAGAATAATTAAAAGAAATACTTACTTGATTTTGGTTCAATCTCACTATTGTTTGTGCCTTGAACAATTTCCACATCATCTCTTAAAGAAATGAAGTTGAATTTGTCTTCCGTGAAGTGTTAGCAGATCATGCGATAGAATGATGGTTCATTCCATCTGTCTCAAAAAAAGGTCAGCAAAAGTTATCAAATATACATAAGTCCATCTATAGTGAGATTAATCATATATGGTTCCTAAAATGGGCTTATACTTCATATATCATACCAATTAATAAATTAAAACTGATTTATACTAACTAGGGACTTCTTGTTGGCCAGTCATAGGCAATAAAGGCCTGTCGCACTTCGGTTGTGGGTTAGATTTACCGCAACCTTGTCCGACGTGACAGGTTGTCGCTCGTCCTACAATTTGTCCCTTTTTCTAAAACTACATTATTATAACATTCCTGCAATAATATCGAAAAAATTTCTTGCCTTAATCAATGATATACTATGTCTAACTTAATTATTCCAATCTTTAGGCTTATCCAAAATACTTCAGTCCAAGCTCATAGTATAAACAAAATGATTACTTGAATGCTCACATAACAAACACGTGAATACCATCATTTATCCCCCATATATCATAAGATATATCTTGTTGGTCACATTCCAAACATGTGAATACCTTAATCATGTATTCTTTTGAAACATGAATTACCATAGAACCTTAGTAAAAACATGAATGCTGTCAAAAGTTAACTCTTTACACATACCAAAATCCCAAAATTTCTATATACACAAACCATGATATCACTTTGTCCTTATATGAGCTCATGAATACTATAAAAATTTTCATTTTCTTCTTATCCCTTAATTATGCACATATCATATACTTTCCAAAAATATCTGAATAACCTTTCAAGGTAACCGGTACCATTCAACATATACTTTCAAATACTTTAGGAAAAACAATAGTGTAACAATCCTTAGATGTTTCTTTATTCCATAGTACCATTACCTATACAACATAAATCTTGATAAACATAAATCATTCCACTACCTTCTTAAACCACTGACCGAGCTTCAACAATTATTTCATCTCACATATCATTTGTAGACACTTCATCATCATTAATATAAATACTACCCATACAACCATGATGATTCTCTTCAAGAGACTTTCCCTTAGGGAATTGGTTTGAATAATTCCAGTACATTCCACATTTAAAACATTTAACCATTGTTTATGTCTTAGCAATACCATTATTCTTGTCAATGGTGTTAACTGAACCTTTTCCTTTGCAATTACTAGTTTTGTGTCCTTCTTTTCCACACCCAAAGAATCTTCCAGTTCCTTTGAAACATTCTCCATGATGCCTCTTACTACATGATTTACATGTTGTAAATAGAACTTTCTTTCCTCTATGATCATCATTAACTCCATCTTCCTCTTATTAGTTGAGTCAGAAAACTTACCAAAGTTGAGATTATTGATCATATTATTAGATTACTGATTAGGCATAATAACAATGTTTGTACTTAAAAATCCCATTTCATTTGGTTCCTCATAAAGAATATCATTCCATTGTCCATCATATCCTCCATTATCATGAATATTCCAGTTTCCATCCATTTTATAAAATCCAAAAATAATAGTGTGAGAGGAAAAAATAACACTTGTAAAACAACATAATCAGGGGAGTACTTTCAATCTCTAACATATTAGTTTTAATATTAGGTTATTTTTTATCATTATAATAATTCTATGACTATAACCTATACTTATAAATAACCTTAGGGAAATCCCTAGACATACCTTAGAAATATCTCTAGGGATCTCCCCAAAGTTTTTACATCCTAGTTTCCAAAGGTTAACTAAACCTTTCCTCTGATACCAACTATTGAGAACCAAACCTTGATGTACATGGACATTACATTACTTTTGCTAAATTATTAATACATAAAAAACCAACACACAAGGACCGTAATAGTTTAGTGTCTTTGGAAACTCAGAACATAATCTTCTAATCATGGTGAAAGATCTTCAACATCTCCCATAAAGATCTTCCCCTTTTTTCTTACCTAAAACCTTTCTTTATATCATGAGAAAAAGAAAACATATATAGGGTGAGATCAAATGCTCAATAAGGGTAAGTATGGAGAAAATAAAACAACACATATACATTTGAACTTAAAAACATGAACATAATATTTAAACATCAAAATCTTGAGAAGTGATATAAAACATAGTAGTATGTAAGGAAAAGATCATAATGGAACATCAATCATGATAAAATAGCATGGGAATAAAACATGTAATTATGGAAAACCATTAAGCACATGATATTATTTCTATAGTATCCAAGGCATTGCTACCAAGACCATCTTAGTGGACAAAGTCCCCTTCTGAATTGAGTTCACTCCTCATTCCAGTCTTGTATCACAAAACCGGATTAACATACCATTCCATCCATGTATATATAATGAGATATAAATCATTACCCAATTAATTGGAGGGAGATATAGGTCCCACCCATCTCATAATGAAATCATTCTTACGTGTTCCACAACATAAACATAAATCATTCATCATAACCCAAATAATAAAATGGGTTTCATAAACATCATCCCATCAAAACATAATCCATATAAAACAAATGGATATCATTTCATCATAAGAAAATTGAAACCATGTAAATCATATAGACATTATACTTTAAACATACACATATGAAATAATTCCATCTTAGATGGAAAATGGTTTTGATAAAACACTTGAAATGAATTCTTGAGGAAAATATCCTTTCTTCTTCAAAGTCATTTTCTTTTCTCAAAATGCCATGAAATTTTAAAAGAAAAGTATTTTGTTGAAAATAATCAAGAAATTTTGTAGAGTAAGCTTCATGAAAATAAGGCATTATGAAAACGTAAAAATCCATTCATGCCGTATAAAAAACATTCTTCTCGTACTTTTTCCGGAAAAGTCAAAAAAGTACCTCATAAAGTAAACAAAAGAAAGATTCCTTACATACCATGTAGTAAAATTAAAAAATGGGTAAAAAGGAATTTAAACATACATGAAACCATTTTTAGAAAATAGGGACATGGATGATAAATATAACCCCAGTAAATACTTATAAATAAACAAATTCGGATAAAAACAAGATTGGAAACGTTATCCCTTACCATTGGTCTGATATGCTTCGTACATATCCAAACCTTTTGTATAATGATTTAAATAATTTCATTGACTTATTAAATAATCATATTCATTGTTATTATATCATATATTGTTCACTTATGACTTTATATTACCCGTTCTTTCGTAAATTTCATGTTAAAGCAGTATTTTGGGTAAAATCGTTTTATTTATCGTACGGGTTTGAACTTGTTGTTCTTGGTATTATTATTACTAATATCATGATTTACTTACTTAAATATTGTAAATCATGATTTATATATCATATATATTCATTATATATATATATAATAGATAGATAAATGAAATGAAATACACCGTTCATTGAGACGGTAGGTCGTACGTATGCATCAACACTGTTTTCCTTTCTTAATTGACTTGAACGGTAGCAAGTAGATGAAATATATATATACATAAATAAAGTATCTTAATTATTCCATATATTTAATTATTATTCATTATATATACTTTATAATCATTCTCGAATGGTTAACATGGAGAATGAATCCCATCGCATCGTGGAGACGGTAATCCATACATACGCACGAGCGATGATATCATTCCCATAATTATTGAATGGAATTGTAGTGGATGATATAATATCTCAGAATCATTATGATGTTATAATAACCATATATAGTTATTATTTACACCATTACACTCATCCAAGTAAGGTGGTGGTGGAAAAACAGATTTTACCACGGCATGGACACGGTATTTCATCCGTACGCACGCGTGGTGATTTCGTTTTCTGTAGGATGGATAGAAGGTGGAATGGGGTTGTTTCATATTTATAATAACATATAATTATATTATTGATACTGATGTTATTACTTTATAATTAAACAACTAAAGAAGAAGAAGTTGAAGAAGAATGAAACATGAAAAATCGGTAGAAGAGATTACCTCTTCTTCGACGCACCTCTTTTAAGCTTCCTATTAAGGCACTAGAGGTTGTCTTTTGAGGAGACCAGAATCTCTATAATGTTTCTAGGGAAGTTTAGAATGGAAATTGGCAGGGTTTTTTCGAGCTTTAAGGCTCAAAATTGTGTAAAGAGGAGAGGGAGGAGGTGTCCTTTTATAAGGGAGGAGGGGGGCACCTTAAGAAAAACTTAAAATATTATTTTATAATAAAGTCATATTCGGTTTATAATAGCTCCAAATTGTTTTATTTCAAAGATAAAGTCGGGATGGATTAAAATCCTCTCAACCAATAGGTTTTAGACAAGTTTAGGTTACTATTTTAAACTAATCATTTAGATTTAACTCTAAGTTAAATAATTTAACGTTTACCGTGTCTTCTTGTTTTCTTATACTATATAGTTAATAAACTTACTATAACAAGACAAACGAACCCCAAGTGGTTCATTATTAATATATATAACCTTATCTAAGTCATTTGTCCCAACCTTATATTTTTAGAAATATAATAACAATTTATAATATAATATTTGTTTAAAAACTATTTTATGTCAATTTTGACACTATTTGGTAATTGATTTTTGTGAAAATCATAACAGCATGATTAGTTCGAGAAAAGTTAAATAAATCAATACTAACATGTCATATTAACCTAAAAAAATATTTTAATTTATAAAAACTCTCAAATTATATTTATTTGGGTATTTATAACATCAATTGTGTTAATATTTCATTAATAAGGTAATTACTGCATCATCATTGGGTCATAAATAAATTAAATTATTTAATTTATAAACATTATAAATAAAATACAATTATATAGGAAATATGTTTTTCTTTATTATTAATATTTATAGTCGAATTTATCGTATGTATAACCCTATATTAAAAATGTTTTAGTTATTAAACTTTGATTTTAACTCTTTTAACTCTTCTTTGAATTAAATAATAATAAATGTCCTAATCTAATCCAAGTGGACCAAAATGATAATATTATATTCCTAAAGTTTTTTTGGTCGAATTATACTTATTTAATAGAATTATAACATGTGTTATGGTAATAATAATATCATTTTTACCCTTAATTACCCTATTTACGTTTAATCATGGTAAATAAAAGTAAAAGAGTTACTATTCACTGAAAATTATTTTTATCTTATTGAAACACATTTTACTCCATGATATTAACTATGTCCCTCAGATTTTCTAAATTCCACTCACAGAAACAGCAAAATTAAGTTTAATGTAAATTTTCAAATTCTCCTAGGATGTGGGTAAAAGACGGTGAATAGTTTAATAAAATTTGTATATATCTAAATTTATTATAAAATGACTCTAATTAATTACATTGAACTTATATAGGTATTATGTATCAATTTTTTCCTAAAATAAATTTAAATAAAATAATTATTTATTTATATAAAAATTCGGTTTTTAAATAGTAACCCAATGTTTTCACTCTTCATCAAAAATTGAAAGTTTTCAGAAAAATACCAAAATTTTACCCCAGGCTAATTTTGATATTCCGAATCAAAAAAATGAAGTCCATTTTTAAAGATAAAATTTATAAAATCTCAAAAAAGTGGGTATTACAATTCATAACAGCTAGTTGATATAATATTTTAATAACATATCGTTGTTTAGTGAAACTCGGTATTGCGTACAACACAAGCCATCGTGGAAGGTCGTGATTGCGTGTAAAGAAAGCCAAGTCAAGGTTGCGTGTAGTACAAGATTCCTTCGTTGTTGTGTATAATATAATCAAACCATATTTCATTTATACATTTAATATATATATATATACACACTCAATGTTGCGTAGAGTAAGTTCTATCAAATGAACTTAACATTTTGTGTAACACAAACCAAGAATAATGTTGTGTATACTACAAGCTAATACGGTGTTGTGTATAGCACAAGATAATATTTGTATATCATACAACACAAGACATCAAATAAATTAAAAAGAATACTTCTCATAAAATCTCGGGGTGTTACAATGTCTGAATCGTAACACCCTATTTTCAATATTTTAAACCTTATGTTTTACTTTGGTCATCCATGATCCGCATCTATTTAAATAATTCATAAGGGTTTATAATGAAAATTTGAATTAACCCAATAATATTCACTAAGAGTGTCAAAACAGATTTTTATCAAGGACACACCCACCATTCCCCAGAATGATAAATTATATATACATGAACAACTGCTTTTGAGGTTATTACCCCAAGATAAATTTGTACGAAAACCATATCCACATGTTGTATACAAATAGGGATGATTTTATGAGAAAACCATTTTTCTTTCTATAAAAAGACTTAGGAGTTCTCTAATATATAGTATTTTCATAGGGGATTTCACTAAATTTGTTTCATCCTAATTTCAAAATGTTTACAAAACCTTGTTACAAGAATAAATATTGTAGACCATAATTTTCATATAGGAATACTCATAACATAACATAATGATCCACAACAAGCTCATATAGGTCTATTATATTTGGAAACATGGATATATAAACAAATTTTTTATAAGGTGTCCACATATAATCCCACTAAATTCATCATAAATTGAACCCTTCTTAGACCTATCATACATAATACCATTCTTATAACTTTGGGAAATGAAATATAAGAAATGGTGAGGTCGGAAGCTAAATATGGTAAAACAAGGTATATATCAATGATCACTAAAAAACATGATAATAATCATCTAATAACATGATCATATCATTTGAAACCCATACCTTGCATATCATAGATAATAATCATGAATCATGTAATTGAGCTTAGGAGTTCTTAATACATGAATCAGAAAGGAATCAAAGAACATGAGCGATGAGAGAATAACATTGGCATAAGACATAAGTTTTTGGAATACATATATGAATATAAAATCATTTACTTAGTGTTAAAGTATTACTACCAAGACCGTCATAGTGGATTGGGTTCACTCCTCATTCTATTGTAGTAGTCATGGTTTACCCACATGATTATCATAGTGGATATAGTCCCTAACTAAATTGGGTTTACTCCCCATTCTAACCTAGTTTATATCATGATATATTAATCATTACCCAATTTATTGAAGGTACATATAGTTTTAGTCCCATAAATTTACACAATGAAAATCATAACTATGTGTGCCACAAGATTATAAAACATTCATCATATCATAACCCATGAAAAGGTAACCGGATTCCTAAACAGTTCAACTTGGAATAATCTATAAAGAATAAATGAGTTTCATAAAAATATAGTCATCAAAATCATAAACTATATAGAATAATATTAAGGGTGTTATTATTTGATTATATCCCTAGTAAAGCATAAGTAACATCAAAGGATGTCATCTTTGATGAAAATACCTTTAAAATATCACTTTGAATATGTCTTGAGGAAAATACACTTTTTAGTTGGAAATGTCTTCTTTAAAATACACAAATTTTCTTAATATTATAGAAAAAATATTTTTTGAAAATAATTTTGGAAACCAAAAAATGGAATCTTCAAGTAATTGAGCTGTTATAACATATAGAAAATTTTTTCATAGCATGTGTACTAAAATTGTGATTTCACTCACATTTTTTGTAAAAAGTTTAAAGTACATCATTCAAAAAAATAGGAAATTTCCTTTTAAAAAATTTTTTAAAAATAAAAAATTTGGTAGAATGGATTTAAAATGTCATTGGATAATAGTAAAAATATTCATGAAAACCGTTTTAGAAAACATGGACACATAAGAGAAAGTATTTTCAACTAAAGATAGAGATAAAGTTTTTTTCCCTTAAAAATTTATTTTGGTATCTTAAGTTTTCAAAAAGAATAAAATGAAATGAAAACATGAATTATCTAGAAATAACCACATTATAAGAAAATATATAATTTTATTGAGATAAATATCATAAAATCTGATTATCATGATCTTAATCACGAATAATCATGATAATCAACGAGATTGTAACATAAATCCCCTACATTGAGTTCCAATTTCTTTAAAAACACTCTAAAAACTTATATAATTAATTTAAATTATTATAATTCTATAAAAGATTCTTTAACATACTTATAATTTCATTTATTATCCACTTTCAACATTTTAACACCCATTTTATAAATATTACTTATTAAAATCATCATTTTGGGGTGTTAACTGTTTCATTCATTATGAGAATATCAGTTAGAAAGTTCTTGTACTTGTAATTTGATCTTTATTAAATAATATCAATAATTTTATTCATGATATAATTATAATATATATTCATTATATAAATATTTAGAGTAATCTGTGAATATTATAGAAAAAAAAATGAATTACATCGTTCATGGAGATGGTAAGCTGTATATACGCATGAACGCTGATTTCATCTTTTGATGGATGGAACTAAATAAAGGTAAAAATTAATTAAACTTTATGGATTCATTATTATATTATATATATCATATATATTCACTAAATACATCCTTATTACAATACAAGTAAAATATAAATGAAAAATAAATCAGATCGCTTCATAGTGGTGGTAGTCCACACGTATGCACAAATGACGTTATTGTTTTCCATAAAATTGGGAGGTAAGAAGATAAATGATATATTATAATTATATAATTATAATTATTTCATAAATATAATATATAACCATTATAATAATAATAATAACAATTCATGAAACATAGAAATGGAAAAATATTTACATCAGTATGTGGAGATTATAAGTTGTACATATGTATGAGTGATACTTTAACTTATCCTTTGATGGGAAATAGGATAGATAATGTTGGAATAATAATAATAATTACATTTAATTATAATTAGTTTGTTAAATTTATTAATATTTTATTATAAATACCATATATTTATATGACGTAAAAGAATAAGTAAAAAATGTAACTGATCAGTTATGGTGATTGCCTCTTCTTTGAAAAAAAACCAATTTAGAACTCCTCTTTAGGACCCTAGGGTTGGTATTTTTGGGATAATATAACTTATAGAACCTATATGCTAATGATGATAATATAATTTATCATGTTTTTGATGATATATAATTCCAAAAATGGTTTAAAGAACAGAAATGGTGAGTATCCTTTTTAAGTAATGGGAGGGGAAATCATGGAATATTTTAAAAGATTAAAATATAAAAAGGTCATTATCTAACCAAATGATTCAAAATTTCCATATTTTAGAATATAATATATGATTTCACTGAAATCACATCAAAAAATAAAATTCTTATAGGTTTATGTGGTTTTTTAAACCTTATATTTTGATTTAACCCCTTACTTAACCTATTTTAACCATCGTCACAGTAACTACTATTTCAATATTGAAGGGTTAATAATGTTACCATAAATGGAAAATAGACTCGTAAATGTACCATAGTATATATTTTAAATCATATTACATTAATTTTTCTAAATATAATATTTTTTTGAATTTTAAATCATTTAATAATATATTCTTTTTTATGAAATATCATTAATGAAAATTATAGGACTATTCATTTAATTTGAGTTTAAAACACCATGAAAAATATGATGTTTGAATATAATATTTTCAAACACCCCTAATATTTCATATGTATCTAAAAATTCATGTAACACAATAATACACTTTGATTATATGACATTTAATATTTTTAAAAGGATTTACTTTTTTTATTAATTGAATTAATATTTTGTCGAGTTGGGATAATATTTTATGGTATTTAATGAATCGCTAAAAATTATAAATAAATTATTATAATGAATATAATTTCATTATATTCAATATAAACATTCATATTAATTCAATATTTTATTTTTACCCTATATAAACACATGAGATATAATTAAATGTAATAGAGTGACATTTTTTTCATAAATTAATACAAAGGTCATACTTAATAAATAAAAAACCAAGTGGAAATAAGTAATAAACATTGATTTTAATGGAAAACAACTCATCCAATAGGATATAGAAAAGTTTTATATAAATTTTAAGGCCTTACCCCAAAGTTTTAGCCCTACATTAATCCAATTACCCTTACAATGGTGACAAAACAATTTGTTGGCCACTATTCATATTGACCAAAAATAAAATGGAATTTTTAAAAAATATAATACTACTGATTCAAAATATGGATTAAATTTTTCAATATTCAATTTCTATAAATGGAATAAATTTATTTTAAAATAATTTCCCAAAATGTGATCAAACACATTTTTAGAGAAAAATATATTTTAAGCATAAAACCTTATTTATATTATTATCTCATGAAAATTAAAATATTATATGAATGTTAAAAAAATTATAGAATGAATAATATATATTTCATTAAAATCATTCAAAAATAATGATCAATTGAATTTATTGAAATAAAAACACATTTCACGCCTAAAAAGTATTTTCATAAAAATGCATCTTTTTTAAAAAAGTATTTTTTTCATTTTTAATAAATTTATAACTAATGAACTTAATTTATTCAAGTAGAAACCATTAAATTTTCATAATTTATTTATTAATATTCTTATCATCCAATTTATCGACTAGGTTATTATGATATAATATATTAAGGTTCATTTACACTCCCTGTTGCATGCATCACAAGTTATTAAATAAATTAATTTTTTTAACGGAAATATATAATAAAATATTAGGGAATTACATGAGTGATAGAATTAAGACTCACCATTGTGTGAGAAACTGAGTATTATTATCCCTTTTTAGGGTTAGGGAATCTGAATAACTCTAGTGAGGGCTTCAATGAAGGTTCTTTTCCCAAATGGTGGTTTTCATGAGAAATCTCTTTAATAAGGGATCCCATGTGTGTGACCTGGTTGAACAAAGTTTACCAAAGTAAGAGGGCCCAAGTGAAGCTTCTGGGAAAATAATGAATTTATGCACTAGTATAAATCATGAAAAGTTTTAAAGCTTCATCTTATTATAGGTTTAAGTGAAGATAGAGCCTTTCCCTATTGGAGGGCTTGAGAAGTGGGTTTCCCTTATCAGGTAAAATAGGGGTGATTCACTCAAGTGATGTCGAGCCAAGGTGGTTCACCCTATTAATTTTTAATAGGGTTCTTTCGCTAGTGAGTGTGATCTATATTATTATTCTTTAAAAAAGAAATACATGGATCCTTTACCTAATGATTCTGAGGCATGGTAGTTCTCCTTAATAAGGGAGAACAAGATGTAACTTCTTATTGAGGATGATCAAAGGTGGTTCTCCCTAGTAATGGAAAATATTTTTCCATTCCTTAGTATGGGATATCCATGGTAATTCCTCCAAGATAGAGTAAACATGAGGAATCCACCTATTAATGGAGAACCATGGTGGTTCACCCTAGTAATAGTGAACAATTATGGGTAATAAGATGGGTAAAGAGAGATCTAACATTTATTTATCCCCTAATAAGTTTATCCATGTATAATATTAGAAGAAGGTATGGTTTATTTATTGTTAATCTTGGGGACCTGATCATGTGAGCTAGGTGAGTGACCTATGCATGCAATATGGGAATTGAACTGGGTGAGTGACCAAGGTTTGAAATCATATTTATTAATAAAAGAAATACATTTTGTGACAACCATACATTTTAGACCTATAAGACTTATTAGAATGCATGAGTAGTCAAATAGAAGCCTACGATTTAAACTATTCCCTGGATAATTTGTTTACACAATAGAAAATGGTCATCGATTTTAAAAGAGTCATGAAAGACCCTAAAAATTATTTTTATGGTTTTGATACCCAATTTTTTTTGTAATGGTAGAAATCTATAGCCTAGAATTGAAGGGATGTTATCACCAGTATATCACTGAACTAGGAATTGTTTTGTGAAATATCCTTCCCTAAGTGTATGGGAAATCATGCGGCATGTGGAGATCTGATTTCCTTCTCCTTTAGGTATGAAGATATGTTTTTACTTGAACTTGACTTGTATTTTTTGAGTTAGGATCACATCATGGATTCTATGGAAAATTTCTTGGAACTGATTTTCTCAATTATAATAAAATTATGACCATGGGATTATATTTTTTTAAAACAAAAAGAATTTATTTTGAATGTAAATTTAGGTAAATTTACCAAAATAAATGATCACTAGGTGGGATTATAATGATGACTCACTGTTGAAAATATGATTTTATAAAGGTTGAAATCAACTCAAGGCATTTCAATACCAAGACAGAATATTTACTCATGATGTTTGGGTCACTATGGGGAATAATAAACATGAATTTTTTTTATATTTCCCAGGGGAGTAATTGAATTAAGGATAGATATATTTAATTGAAAAATGTTTAAATTCGTGGACTGAAGAGTGAATAGAATGAAAGTAAAATTTTCATCTAGATATAAAATAGAAGATCTATATGTACCTAGGTATCCTATGATAATAAGAATCAGGATAGACATTATTTTGATAAAAGGGTACCGTATGAAGATCAATTTCATGCATGGATGGGGAGAATTTTGAGTATAGGTTATCCTATATAGGTCTGGGAAATTTTTAGGAAGGGGAAATACCATAAAAATAGATATATGGATCCATATTATGGTATGTATTTTTCATAGACTTAATTCTCAGGGAAAAAAGTTACAACACATAGGGGGTCCACTTTAATAAGATTAAGTTTTTGTGGTATAGACTATATGTTATGCGATTTAAAGTAATTTAATAAGAAATATTGTATTATTTGTTTTAAGTTGGGTATATATAACTAAATATTTGGTGGTCTATATAGTGACATGGTAAAAATTAACCTTATGTTAGTTTTGTTCCCAAAATAATGATTGAAGAGAACCTTGAGAAGTGGTGCATATAGTTTAAATTCATAATCTATAGACTATATGTAGCTAATATTTTAGGTCGAACATTTTTGACCGAATGAGTGGGAATTTCTTCATAAAAAGTGAAATGGAAAACATTATGAGAATAAAGAATGAATTCATTGTATAATACCCTTGAAAATGGAGATTTAATTTTCTAGTTATGAATTTTGTAACATAATTTCATTCTTTTTAGGGTATGTGACTTGGAACATGTGCGTAAAAAAATGTTTTAAGAGGTAACTCCCAACTCAATGCCTTCAGAAATTCCAAGATTGATGATAAACTAAAATATTCAGGATATCCAAAGGAGATACACATCCAGTTATGAATGGGATAACAATATGATATTATAATCATTCTTTGATAAGGGGTATAATGCACAACTGTGTGACATTTAGGTTATCTGAATCCAATTTTATAGATGAGATATAGAATGTGTAAATCAAAATGTAAGAATTATTTAACCATGAAGAAATTGAGAGAGGTTGGGATAGGTTCACCATTAGTAATGGAGGAAACTGGCACTCTAAATAGTCCATATATAAGGTGTGGGGTTAAGGGGGCCCTTTTAACTAGGATTAAATCACCCCTAAAGGTTACATTAGTAATGGAGAAACCAGTACTCTATGCAGTCCATAAATAATGGATGGGGTTGTGGGGGTCCCTTTCCACTAGCAAAAAATCACCCTGATATGTTACATCACAGGCTCAAATATAACTTTTATCTTCACTATAAAATACTAAAATGGTACATTAATATTAGTCTCTCACTCAGTTACCAATATTTCTATAAAATAGAGAACTAATAGGATCAAGCAACTTTGGGTCATGGTATTCTAAGAGTATATCAACCTAAAGAATTGGGATAGTGATGATTCAGATATAAAATATATAAAGTATTCTTATGAGTAAATATAATATTCAAAGAGGTTTTGAGAACCATAAAATTTATGTCATTATATATCAAATAAATTCTTTGGGAAAATATATAATTCATGAGATTATTGATAATGAAATCACTTAAAGGGTTGATATACTCTATGTGAGGAGGATGTCTTTTTATAAAAAATCATATAACCATGGCACAACATAAACCCACTTTAAGGAGGTGATATATATAATGTCCAAAAATTTCCTAGACCATTGGGTATAATGAGACAATACAGACATTTAATCAGGCCATGTGGTGGGTCCCATTACACTTTTTCCCTTTTTTGTTGTGCTATATCATTTCCCTAAATCATTGAGTATAGTGGATTTGTGAGTGATGGATTTATTTTTTCTTAGGATTCCATTTATGTTTTTTGAACCTAAAAAGAATTTATCACTCTTTTTATTTTAAGTTTTTAGTATTTTAATTTGGATCATTAAAAGATACAGGTTATGGCCATAAGAATTTGAACAATTTTGTTGGGTTTAAGTTCTCACACCTTTGACCTAAGGCTGAAAAGTATATCTTGAAAATTAAATGAACTACCTAAAATTATTGAAGGTACTAATGGAATAGACTACCACATTGAGTAGTGCACAGTATTCTAAAGTAATGATGTTTTGACTAATGAATGGGATATAGGAAAACATATGGGACTAGGATAGAAGATCTAGGAATCACCATGTATCCCATTTTATAGAAATCAAGCCACATATAGTTCTTATAATGATTCATATACATATATCAAACTCATTTGTAGGAGTTGATAATTGGGTTTCATAAAAATACATATCTATTGATATAACTCAATATGTATGTGGAGGATTAAATACTGTGATGAAAATGGGTGTTTTTCTTTTTATAAAATTTTTGGTTAGGCCTAGGATAAGTGATCCATGTTTAATTATGTATCCTTTGATAATGGGAATCAATCCACACGTATTCCTTATAAAAATTCCCTGTAAATATCAAGAACATATGTAAGGTGGAGTTTTTTTTCATATTTCATCCTGATATGGAATTGGAACCATGAGAAGACCTAACATTTATACCTAGAATTGAATATCAATATTTTCTTTATAATTGATCATTAAACCATATCAATGAATTATAGAATGGGTTTTTATGCCAAATAATGTTACATGGATCAATATATTATTTAGTTAATGGGTCACATAGGATAGATCACTCAGATAAATTTAATTTCTTAAACAATGGAATATATATCAAGCAATTTATCATCAAGAAACATGTACTTAAATTATTTTTGGATTAGGTTCATTGGATAAGGACCTAATATTATGTAGTTTAATTTAATGCATCTAAAATTAATTTCATATAGTTTAACATCATGTGAACTGGACATTAAACCATTTTCTAGATTATTGAAATCATTTTTAGAGAAACCTTACATTGTTAGTATGTGTTTAAATGTGGGTATATTTATGTAGATCTAACATGTACATAAAGAATATGAGAATCATGGAATGCATTTATCAAATAAATTTTATATTATTTAGAATGGGCCGAAGCATTATGAAATTTATTCCCATGAAACTTCGTGCCTAATTAATCAGATATGTAGAGTGTGATGGCATAAAACAAAGTAAAATTTTTGATACCTTTGAAATTTTGATAATGTAAGGAGTAAAAAAATAATGGAAAATAATGATGATTTTTGGGATTAGGTTTACAATTAGTAATTTTTGAAACCATTGTCACACCATTAATAAATATATCATGTGGTTAAGGTGGACCTTTCATATAGGGCCAAAACATCATCTAGTGCTTACTTCATGGGATAAGAGGAAACTATGATTTTAAAAGTCATTTCCCAGTGGGAAAATTTTAGATAAATCAAATTATATTATGAAAATTACTATGAAATGGAAAACCAAGAGAATATGTTCTCAAGGTTATAATTTTTCATGAGGATAATCTCAACTCTGAACTTACATTGAATCATATATCAGAGAAATAAAGTAGTTGGATGGAAGAGTGGATTTCCAAAAGGTGTGAGATACTCTATTTATAAACCATAATTTTATGGATATACTATTTAAGAAATATAAATAAAACTTGATTGAATATGTGGGTAAACCAAACCTTGTAAGGAATGTCTTAGTTACCCAAGTTGTAAATGGGGAATATTTTTCATTGACTAAGATCATATGCGATTGAAATCTTTGAGTAGTTTAATGTCATGTGTAATGGACTATGAACCACATAGTTTTAGTTCAAATGGTAATGATCTCATTTCATATAGTTTAGGGTCTTGAGACTATGACCTAATATCATGTAGTTTAATGTACTAATACTGGGACATGGGAGTACTTTCAATTTTTATGGTTGGGACAAACATAGGAATTCAGGGAATCACTATATATTTCATGGTATGAGAATCAAGCCATGTGTTGTTCTTGTAAGCTCCCCACATAAATCTAACTCATGCAAGGGGAGAAAAAACATTCTTATTTAGATAATGTATTGAAATAAGGATAGGGGTCCATGGTGAAAGGATCTCCTAAAATGGTTATGAATACTATGGGAGAATCAGTGTTTTAGACATTTCACAAAAAAAACTTTCTACTTGTGTGGTTATTTAAAACCTATTATCTCAAGATACTAATGGATGTAGATAAATAAAATGAACACATAAAATATAATTATGAGTTTTACCTCATGTAAAGATGAATACTTCCTTAGTGTGTCATGGTTTTTATCCCACAGAGATAGTACCCCTTTTATTATCAAGAAGAAATTTGTCAATGAAATAACCATGGAATCATTGAGATGACCAGTTAAAAATTTACAACATAGAAAAAATGATATATAATTTCAATTGAAAGCATAATCCTCCATATGATCTCCAATTAAAAATCCTTTTCTTTTGCCTTCCCCATATTCTTATTCATATTAAAATTTCTATATATAGACTCACTAATAACATTTTTATCAATATCTCCCCAATTTAATCTATCAAAAACACCTATATATTATGTAAAGTACAATTCATTTGTTCTTTTTCATCCTATGTGAGAAGAACCTCACACTAAATTTTTTTCATCAGACCCAATTTTTTTTGTCAAAGATGCATTCAAAAAATCTAATATCTTAGCTATAACACAATAATTTTAATTTGGGTTTCCTCCTTATATCTCTATATCACTAGATAAAAAAAATCATGGATATCTCTTAACTTATTCCATTATGTGATCCAACTCACATACTTATGATCACATCAACTCATGCATTAATATGATCTCTGTGGTGTAGTTTATTTCTCAACAATGTGACAAACAATCTTACAAAATTACCTTTTAAATAGTTGCATCATAGCTTACTCTTATGTGGAAAATTAATTTCATCCTCATTTCATTATGGTGAAATGGAATCCACTATGGTGTATAAATTCTTCCAATGTGTGGAAAGGAATTCCTATTGTAGTAGAGATTATTCCACCATGCAACACCCCAAATTTTTTTAGAACTATAGAATATAGTTTCATTATTAAGATGCAATGTTATCTATTGTTGTGTACCCCATTATAGAATAATATTTTATTAAAATCATTTCCTCCATCTATTATGAACCATCCATGAAGTAGTGAAATTTTTTGGCATGTAAAAATATACTTCCATCGAATTGTGGTGTGGTAAGCCTACCTACAGAGTAGTAGAATAATGCGGATGGCCAGTAGAGTAACTGAAGTATAAAGTTGATATATAATTTGATCGGATGACTCAGATTGTGTTTATCAGAAGATGACCATTATATGAATGTTTTCTTTAACACATGAATAGTAACCACATTCATGAGTCCCACATTAGACATAGCTTTGGTCAAGCTCCACTTTATAAGAAAAATACTCCTATTGATGGGTCAATCTGGTAATGGGGTTTAACACCTGGAATGCCAGAAACATGCCACTTATAGTTCATGACACACCTATAGATTCCACTGGGAACATCATTTATTATATGAATACTTTGCAGGAACTATACACCATTTGACCCTCATGACATACATGTACACTCCCTGGGGGCACTATACAAGTCCTCTATGCCACCATGGGATAGCTAGGTTAACCCTCTTTCAAGTTATTGACACTAGGGTCCCATATGTTTGGTTGATGGGGTTCTAGATTGGAGAATGGATGATCTATATTTTTGATAATCTAATACTTAGTAATTACTAAGTTTGAAATTTCCAAGATGACTAAATACTTACGTCATGGTGGAATATAAATTCACTCCTTTTTTGAATGGAACTCAAATTTCTCAATGAAATTATTATTTGAATGATCTTCTACTCATGGATGCATAAAAACATTTCCCAAAACATTTTTGGAAATAATCCAATAAAACCCCCAATTGGATGGATTATCTTCTATCTTTATTTCGGTAGACAATGTGCTCACTCCATACACCAATGACCCTTATTCTTGAGAATTATGATCATTTCAATAGTCATCACACTCATTTGGGTATTTATAATAAATAAAACATCATCCTCACATAGGTTCAGCTGTCTCCCCCTTTTTATTTGTTTTCAATACATCATCCATCAATCCCCCCCCCCCCCACCCT
This sequence comes from Viscum album, assembly GCA_963277665.1. Taxonomy (NCBI): domain Eukaryota; kingdom Viridiplantae; phylum Streptophyta; class Magnoliopsida; order Santalales; family Viscaceae; genus Viscum; species Viscum album. Next base: position 477,566,192 of record OY728133.1, on the reverse strand, counting down.
TATTGACAAAGCAACTAAAGTGATGGGAGTAAAGAGCTTCTGAAGAGTAATAAGTCAATATTTGATCAACTCTAAGACTATGTTAGCAATATTGGTCTAAAAACAAGATTGAACAGTACTAACATGAATTTTATCCTTAAAAAAACTCATCTCATAAAAAATAATTATTTTTTATACTCAATTATAGGAGTAAAAAAATAGAAATTTTACCATCCTCACTTAATTCACACATCAAAATATTTCCAAAATCAATGTGATCCAATTTATCACCCCAAATATCTCATATCCTCATTAATGTAAACAAGATGTAATACTGGAGGAAACTCAAAAAAATATAACTCAATAATGGGAAGTGGGTTGTGCACCCATTTTCAACCTCAACTTCTCAAAGGACACTATTGTTAGAGGTTTAGTGTGGGTGTCAAAAATTTGTTTCATAGAAGAAAAAATTACATATTTAAGATACCTTAATGAACATTATATTTTAAGAAAGGATACTTGATGTAAATATGTTTGGATATAGAATTTTTAATTGGATTATCTGAAAATTTTATGGTGCTATGATTATTACATACAATGATTAGAGGATATTTAACTTCAATATTTAAATCTTCAAGTTGTTTCTCCATCCACAACATCTGAGTAATTTTCAATGATGAAACCATATTTTTAGGCTCATTTGTGATAAAAGTAACTGAAGTTTTTTTATTTGAGTGCCAGAATGCACAAATTATTTCAATAATGAATTATTTACCATATATATATTTTCTCTCATCAAAAGATCCTACCTAGTCAGCATCTATAAAAAACTATAAATATTTCACTTCATTCTACTTATGAATCAATCCATGATTTTATGTATTAGAGTTATATTATAAAATTTTCTTTACTTAAAAATATTTTTATTCATTTAGATTATAATTTATATCTGGAATATAGACTAACAACATATAAAATATCAAGCGAGTTTCTGTAAAGTACTTTGGGAATCCAATAAAAATTCTAAATTACTTTTCATTAATAGTTTTTTCCTCATTATACTTCCTCAATTTTAGGAGTACCTGAATAGAAGTGGACATACCTCTACATTTATATATGTAAAACTAATTCAATAACTGATTTTTATATTTTTCTTATGGGATAAAAATATAACAATATTCAGGGGTAACTTGTAAGCCCAGTAAAAATTTCATCACACCAAAAATTGACATTTTAAACCTCTATAACATATCTGTTGAGAATTTTTCACATAAAATTTATTTATTGATAGGGTAAATAATTTAATCAACATACCGAATCATAAGAATTAATGAGGTATTGTAATTATTTAAATAAAAATTATTTCCAACTTGTTCCTTCTTGAAATATATTATTCATAGATATTCATCTAGATTAAAATACCAAACTTTAAGAGTTTTATTCAAACCATAAATAGATTTCATTAGTTTACATACCTTTCTACTATATAGGATTAATCCCCTGGATATTCCATGTATACTTATTAATTAAGATCACCATTCATATATGTTTACTTAACATCCATTTGAAACACATTAACACTTTTCTAAGATATTATATCTAAGAAAATCATAATGGATTCATGTATGAACACCATAGTAGACATTTCATCAATATTAATTCCTTAAATTTTTTATTATACTTTGAATAATAATCTCACCTTATTTCATTCCACTTCTCCATTTTCATACAACTTATTCCAAAAACATAACTTTTTCTAATTAAATTATTTTCTTCTGATCGAGGAACGAGTTACCAAGTAACATTTTCCATAATCTATCCCTGTTATTAATTTATAACCTAACCCCATTCATTATAAAAAAAATCCTCAACCATTTGAGGTTCAGGAATTGATAAAAAATAGGTTTTATTAGTTTCCATAATTCTTATCATGGCTTGTGCACCATGATTCTGATCACCAATAACATTCTCAATATAAAAAATCACTTTAACCTGATGTTTTCTCCTTTTAATTTTGTACTTTTATCGTTATCTCTGGAGTAGGAAGAATCAGCATTATCAATTTGAAACTATGTTCTTTATCAAATTTATTATACTAGTTCTGAATTAATAACATCATCCTCATCAGCAAAAATGATAGAATTTTTTATTTCTTTGTCATTTTAAAAAACTATGTGCTTTAACTATAAACTAATCTCCCATATTTCTTTTCATAACATCTATAGGAACATACACTTATTTTTTATGCATGGAAAATTCTGTCATCAGCTTTTTCAATAAATTTTCTTCTATTTTTTCTTTTTTATTTAACAAACATGGACTCCCTAACACTGTAAAGTGTTTATCAAGGGGATTTATCTTAAACCACATCTCATAAGGATTAATATTTGAATTTGGCCTTAATATCCACTCATTCTGAAATATTTTATCTCTTATAATAACATGTAACCAGTAGTATCTTAATGTTTCATACTCTGAATTCATATTTATTTCCATATAAAGTATACTCATATTCTTCCTTTCATCAACTCCATTATATTGATGTGTGTATTAAGAGATAAACTCATATTTGATATCATTTTTTTCAAGATGTCTAGTGAAATATATATTGGCATACTCACTTTCATTATTTGATCTTAGACACTTCACTGATAATAATGTTTTCTCCTCTAAAAGTCTTCTATAACTTTTGAATCTGTCAAGTACCAATAATAAGTGTGACATGAACATGATTCACATCATCCTTATGAAATCATAAATTAAAGTAGTGAACTATTTTTCTCCACTTGTTTAGATTTTCTTCATAGGCCCACAAATATTTGAGTGGGTTAACTCAAAAGGACTTGATGTTTGAATTTCAATCTCTTTGTGAGTATTGTTTATCATTTTTTCCTTTTTACAAGTATAACATATAGTGGATGTATATTCTTTTATAATAGGGTTATTACTTATAGGTTCTTCTTTGGTAAGTTTCTTCATGTTATTTTGGCCAAGATGACTAAAAATTATATACCATAAATTATTTTATAATTCTTTACTTAAATAAAAATATTTCATTTCTTCTAAAACATCATATAAATTACCCACTATTCTCAAAACCTTTGTTATAATCTTCATATATTTATTTCTCTTGAATAAACAACTATTTTTTCTAAATATAACTTTTTTTATAGAATTATATTATTTTTATACACTCAATAGGTTATGATATAATTTATCAATAAGAAAGACATTTTTTTGGACTAATTTCATTATTCGCAATAATTTTCAGTTTAAAATCCTTTGATTTTTAAAGATATTTCATTCTTGAATATTATAGATTCTTATTAACACATCTCCATATTTTTTAGATCATTAATATCTCTTTTTATGGGTGATGAACAACCTCTATACATTATCCATGGTTTTTTAGCATTATAAGCCTTAAATTCCACTTCCACAACATTGGATCAATGTTTGTTCGGATTCTAATTTTATTTGTTTCTAATTAATAGAAATAAATTGAAATGATTATGTATAAAAGAAACACTTTAATCATATGTATATACTTACTAATCACATAATCCAAAAACGTCTTTAATTATTTCAAAATTGTTTCTCACATCAACTTTCTTATCTGATGGTTTATGCTTATATTGATTTCTTATCTGATAATGTTCTCTCCTCTTAGATTCGTGCTCCTTTCTAAATCTTGTTAAATAAATTTTGTGAAAAAATTAAAAATATTTATTAAAAAACATAACATAACACTATAAATAACCCTGAAAACTTATTATTTGTAAGAATTCATAATTTTGATCAAAAATTTTTGACACTCTATTCTCAACACTCAATTGTGTTTGTCACATCATGTATATTTGTGAATTGCCTCTTTAAACATCATAGAAAAACTTCTAAGGATTCACTAAACCTGTTTTCTTCCAACCTTAACTATATTTTCCCTTTCAATCATATGTTCTAATTGACTCTGTATTTTTATGTTTTCTAGACTAGTTATCAACTATGTATTTATTCTAAGATTTATGCAAAAGAACATTTTCATCTACACTTATATCTATCTACATAATATTACTTTCTATAACCTATTATTCAGAACATTCTTCGTATTCCTTTGTATTATAATTCAGGTCACACCCCACCTCAAAATTTAGTGTCGTTGTTTTTTCTATGCTTTTCCTCATATTATTGATTTTCTCATTGCTAATAATAGTCTTAGAATTTATGTATTCAATAATTTTTCCTCTCCTATCTATTTTAAGATTTATATTACCAATATCTTTAACAAAATTTTATTTTTCAACCCGGTATTAACTTTTTAGATTTCAACTTTCTTTGAGTAGATTATTGTAATTTATTTCTCCTTCAAAAAATTCTGATTTCAATTATCATAGTGTGTATTTTGGAAATATAACCATCCTCTATTGCATATTAACAATTTTAATTTGAATAAAAATCAGAATAAAACTTTTATTTCTTCATGTGGTATAATAACTCTTTTTGAGGTTCTTGAAAAAAAATCTCACCATCGTAAATGTTTTCACTATAAAAAACACTCACTTCAACTGATTGAAAATTTCCCCTAAATACTATAGGTGAAATCTACTTATTTACCATTTTTAGATTTTATTTATAGAAACTCTATTATCGGTCGCCTTTGTAGAAGTTCCATAATCTTAAATATCTTACTATAATTTCATAGAAAAACTTGTCGAAAAATTCCCAAACATTCCAAAATTAATGAATTTGAATTGAATTTTACCTCTATAATTACCTCTCCCATCTGTGAAGCTTCCTAAAATAAGTGAATGTACTTCATAATTATATTCCAAATTCCCATATTTATCAGGAAAGATATGATATTCTATTTTTAAATTTTTTAAAGCATAGAAGTAAATACATATTTCAGTTTTTACCTATTATTTTTGGTGCTACTCCTCTTCACATTTCATAGGATATGTGTGAGATACGAAGTTCATTAATAGTGATTTCATCCAGATATCATTCTTTAAGTGATGTGATTTTGGAGTAAAATTTATTTGGAAATATTCTCATAAACTTATTTATAACCATGGAGTCATCATGTAATGCCCTGACCCCAGAAGCCTAGAGTCGGTGCATTATTACGTATCATTGGCATGATCACAAAAGATCAAGTCTCGAAATACCGATTATTTTAGTAGCATTGGAAATACTAGATTCATTCATAAGGTTTACATTACATCATAAAATGGAAAACTACAACAAAATTGTTTCCATAGACAATATTGAGATCCCGTAGACTATCCATGAGGTCAGTCATAATATACTTCTTCACATCCTTGGAAAAATGAAACATAGAAAGGGGTGAGCATAGATGGCCAGTAAGGAAAATAATAAAGTAGAAAATTTCATAAATAAGAATAATCATTTAAGGAAATGTATAAGACTAAAACAAAATCCTTTAAAACTTGAACTTCAGTATAATATGGAAAAGATAAAATCAAATAATACTATTTACTTTTTTCACATAGATATTCTACTAATTGAATAATCACATTCAATATCAATAGCCTCATTCATAATGATGGAATGCATAATGCCAGACTTTCATAACCACATAGTCAAGGACTTGTGCAAAGACTACAAATAATATTTTTTTCAAGGCCTTGTTCCAAGACACTAGTTTGTATCATGAGACCTACCGATGCATCGAGGAGCTATAGTGGGCTCCACCCGTCACTTACTAAGTCCAATGCATTCCTCATATGAAAAGGTTTAAACAGAACATAATCATTCGTATTAAAACTAGCATAATAAACGTAAATACTTTATCCATAAATAATGAATGGTGTAAAAATAACACATCCATATTCAAACATATCCCAAAACCTTCAATATAATATGAAAATTTTGTATCATAATAAATCAACTTCAAATAAGCTTAAAATCCATCAAAGGATGTTTACATAGATGAAATCAAAACCTTTTTAGAGAAATATCTATTTCTATTTTGAAATCATTTAAGAAAATATTTATTTTTTAAATATTCTTATAAGCTTGTAAGGGAATCTTTAATGATGTTATAAAAGTGGAGAATAGCCGCACCCATTGTAGAAGTTAAAAAAAGACATTCTTACCTTAGTTTTGTCGAAAAGGTTATAAAGGAAGTTGTTTGGAAAATTATGGAAAGATTCCTTTATAAGAATCTTATAAAAGTCAAAAAATAGTATAAATGACTTTAACCCATAGTCTATAAAATATTAAGAATGTTTTGAAAATTTTTTTTTAAAAAGACACAGATGTGGATGAAAAAGAGGTCCAAGTAAACAATCTCAGATAATAAAGAGATTGTAAAATTAACCCTTACCATGTACTTTTCCTTGGTCGAGGGTAGTTTAACCTCCGTTATAATGGTGAAATAATTATTAGTAAATTATAAAATAATTATATACATTAATATGATATCATATATGATCTTTTAACATTGCTTTGTTAAAAATATCTTAGTATTATTGTCGTTTCGGGAGTTAATTGATTCATTTTCCTTTATATGATTTGTTATGTAAGTAATGTTTGTTATGGATAGGATTTATCTTATTAATATTCAGAAAGATATTAATTCTTTAAACAATATTTTTAATCATCTAATGAAAATTATCCTTAAATGGATACAATGGGGAATGAATCTCATCGCGTTTTTGGAGACGGTAATCCGTACGTACGCACGAGCAACAATATCAATATTTTGATATTAAAATAATATATAATTGGATGTTATATCATATATACAGAATCATTAACATGTTATATTTATTAATTAAATAAATTACACATCATTATTATACTCATCCAAATAATAATGTATTGAATAACAATTACACCACGACGTGGAGACGGTAAGTCGTACGTACGCACGTATGGTGACATGTCATTCAAAGGATGGAAAGAATAATGAATATGGTTGTACCATATTTATAATAACATCAAAGCATATATAATATACTGGAGTTATTATTTTAGAATTGAAACAACAAAGAAAGATGAAGTTGAAGAAGAAAGGAACTTGAAAGAGGTGATGAAATGTTTACCTCTTCTTTGGGTTCTTCCTTTTGATTTGACAAAAAGGGCTCCTTAGGTTTGATTTATGACTAAATTAAGGCCTATAGGATGAAGGGAGGACAGTTGAGAGGGTATTTGGGCAGGTTTTGGCCGGGCTAAATGGCTTTGAAGGTGTGAATTGGAGATAAGGGGAAAGTGTCCTTTTATAAGAGGGGTGAGGGCACCTTAGGAAAAGCTAGAAATATTATTTTATAATAAAATCAATTTCAGTTTATAATGGCTCCATAATGAATTATTTAAAGTATAAGGTGTTTATGGGTCTAAAACCACTCAAAAAATAGGTTTTATACAAGTTTGGATCACTATATTAACTTTATCTTATAGATTTAACTCTTAGTAAAATAGTTTGACATTTACCATGTCTCTTTCTATTTTTATATTATATGGTTAATAAACTTACTAGAAACTTTCAAGAGAACCTCAAGTGGTTAATTAATTACATATAAAATATTATTTAAGAACTTTGGATGAACCTAAGATTTTTAGGAATAGAATGTCAATTAATAATATAATATTTGTTTTAAAAACACTTTTATGTCAATTTTGACAAGATATGGTATTTTGTTTTTTCTAAATTCATAATATCATTATTACTTCGAAATAAATTCATCTAAACAACCCTAAAATTTTATATTAACCTAGAAAATTAGTTTAATTTATAAAAATACTCAAATTACATTTATTTGGAAATTTTTAATGTCAATTATTTTAATCTTTCATTAATATGGTAATTACAGTATCATCATTGTGTCATAAATAAATTTAATTATTTAATATTTAAAAATAATAAATAAAATACCAATATGTAAGAAATCTATTTATCTTTATAATTAATATTTATAGTCTAATTTACCTTATTATAACCCTATATTAAAAATGGTTTAGTTATTAAACGTTGAATTTAACCCAACTCTTCTTTGAATTAAATAATAATAAATGTCCTAATCTAATCCAAGTGGACCAAAGAGGTTCATATTTTATTCCTAAGGTTTTTTTTGTCAAATTATACTAATCTTATATAATTAAGACACATGTTAGGGTAATAATAATATCATTTTTACCCTTAATTACCCGATTTACATTTAACCGTTATAAATAAAAGTAAAACGTTACTATTCACCAAAATTTATTTTCATCTTATTGAACCACATTTTACTTACTAATATCAACCGTGTCTCTCGAATTTTTTAAATTCAATTCACATAAGTCGTAAAATTAAGTTTTATGTATATTTTTAAATTCTCCTAGGAGGTGGGTAATAGACGGTGAAAAGTTCAATAAAATTTTATATATCTAATATTATTACAAAATGACTCCAATAAATTACAATGAACAAATATAGGTATTATGTATCTATTTTGAACTAAAATAAATTTAAATAAAATAAATAATTATTTAAATAAAAATTTGGTTTTAAACTATAACTCAGTGTTTTTCACTATTCATCAAAAATTGAAAGTCTTCAGAAAAATACCAAAAATTCACCCTAAGCTAATTTCGATATTTCGAATCTGAAAATAAATTCCATTTTGAAAGATAAAATTTATAGAATTTTAAAAATTGGGTATTTTTATTCATAACGGCTAGTTTGATTGGTTGCGGTGTGTTAGAACTCGAAGTTGCGTACAACACACGCTATTATATTATTCAATGAGAAGCGTACTGTGGAAGCTTGGAGTGTTACATTATCCCCTCCTTCAAATAATTTCATCCTCAAAATTTATAGAATATTACCTCACAAAAAGAATCAAGTGGTTATTCATCATAAGTTCCTCGGGTTCCCACGTTGCCTCTTCTATCTTATGATTTCTCTATAGAACTTTTACCAAACATGTTGTTCGGTTTCTCAGCACTTGTTCTCTTGTATCAAGAACCTTGACAGGCTCTTCGCAATAAGACAGATCGGGTTCTAGTTCAAATTCCTCATAGGTGAGTACATGTGTTGGGCCAGGCATGGTTTTTCTCAACAATGATACGTGGAATACATCATGAACTTTGGAGAGACTTCGCGGCATTACCATACGGTAAGCTACAACCCTAATTCGTTCTAGAATTTCGAAAGGTCCGATGTACCTGGGAATCATTTTCCCCTTATTACCAAAACGTATAACACCCTTCCATAGAGATACCTTAAAGAAAACATGATCTCCTACCTGAAATTCCAAATCCTTCCTTCGGTTATTGGCATAGCTCTTATGCCTACTTTGAGCTTCTTTGATGTGGGTTTGGATTACCTTCACCTTTTCCATCGTTTCCTACAAAAGTTATGGGCCTACGAGTTTTCTTTCACCAACATCATCCCAACAGGTTGGTGTGCGATATCTCTTTCCTTATAACGCTTTATATGGTGCCATTTGAATACTTCAATAGATGATATTGTTATGAGAAAATTCTACCAGAGGTAAATATTGATCCTACATACCTTGAAAGTTAAGTGAGCATGATCTCAACATGTCTTCTAAGGTTTGAATAGTCTGTTCTGATGATCAACAAGGACCCATATTGCATCGTTCCTTCTAGGAGTCTTTGGTAGCCCCATGACAAATTCCATTGTCATATCATCCAATTTTCACTCAGATATGGGAAGAGGTTGCATGACTCCTCCAGGTTGTTGCCTTCCAGCTTTCACTTGTTGACATACTATACATCTTGACACAAAATCAGAAATCTCCCTCTTCATGTTATCCCACCAAAAATGTTCCTTCAAATATATATACATTTTGGTGCTCCCAGGGTGTATAGAGAAATTGTAGCTATGAGCATCATCCAACAATTCTCTTTTTAGATCAGGTATATCGGGAACACAAAGTCTCTTCCAAAATTTCAAAATTCCATCTTCATATACGAAGTCAATCAATCTCCCATCATTCACAGCTTTAATATTCTTTTTAAACTCCTCATCATCAACCTGAGAACATTTTATTCTTTCTAGTTAAGATGGTTTGGAAACCATTTGAAAAATCATTGATGTTTCAACTTCCTTGGTTATTACCATATCAATTTTTACTAGATCCATGAAAATAGGATCCCTTTCAACTCTCATCATGTTCAAAACTCCATGATCTTTTCTACTCAATTCATCTTCCACCTTATTTTCCTTCCCCAGGTGGTAGTGTATCAGGCAATCGTAATATTTGAATAGTTCAATCCATCTCCTTTGCCTCATGTTGTGTTGTTTCTATGAGAAAATATACTTCAAACTCTTATGATCAGTATAAATCTCACATTTTTTACCATAGAGATAATGTATCCATATCTTCAAATCAAAGATTATATCTTATAACTCAAGATCATGAGTAGGATAATTTTTATCTTGAATTTTTAGTTGTCGTGATGCATAGGTAACAACCCTATCATTATACATAAGGACACAACCAAGTCCTTTCTTTGAAGCATCACTATAAATAATAAACCCATCTTTCCCTGATGGTAGAGTAAATATAGGATAATTGAATAATATTATCTTTAATTATTCAAAAAATTCTTCACATTCTTTTGTCCAAACAAATTTCACCCCATTACGTGTGAGCTTGGATAATGGGTTAGCCAATCGGGAAAAATTATGGAAGAAACACCGATAATAACTTACTAAACCAATAAAACTGCATACCTCTGTTATACTCGTTGGTGCTGTCCATTCTTGGATTTCCTTGGTCTTAGAAGGATCAACATAAATTCCATCCTTAGAGATAATATGGACAAGAAAATAAATCTCTTGAATCCAGAATTTACACTTACTAAACTTCCCATATAATTCATGTCTTATAAGAGTCTTTAGAATAATGCGCAGGTGATTTTCATGATCTTCGTAGCTTTTGGAGTACACCAAGATATCATCAATAAATACCACTACAAAGTCATCAAGATATTCCTTGAAAACTCTATTCATTAGATCCATGAAGACAGAGGATGCATTAGTCAATCCAAAAGGCATTACTGTAAACTCATAATGCCCATACCTGGTTCAAAATGCTGTTTTCAGAATGTCTTCCTTCTTCACACACAACTGATGATATCTAGATCGAAGGTCAATATTTTAAAATTATTGAGCTCCGTGAATTTGGTCAAATAAATCATCAATGCGAGGTAGGGGTTACTTTTTATTTATTATTATAGCATTTATCTCCATGTAGTCAATGCACAACCTCATAGATCCATCTTTCTTCTTAACAAAAAGGATATGGGCTCCCCAAGGAGAAACACTAGGGAGAATAAATCCCTTATTACTCAATTTCTCTATTTTTTTATTTAGTTTCACTAATTCCACAGTGGCCATTCTATAAGGGGTCTTCGATATGGGCCTTGATCCAGGAATTAAATCAAAGGAAAACTCAATTTATCATTCTGGAGGATGTACAGGTAAATCTTCTGGAAACACATCAACATATTCTTTCACAATAGGTACATCCTTTATTTAAACATTATTTTCCTCACCCAAAGTTATTTCATTCTCTTTCTCCTGAATAATTGAATTTAGTTGAGCTACTGGGGGGTGGATCTAGATAAGAATTAGGTGGTGATGTTTCTGCTCTAAAGATAAGGTACTCCTTATCATCATCAAAAATTGTAACCTCATTCTTCTTACAATAAATTTTCGCATCATGGTCCGAAATCAAATCCATATAAAGGATTATGTCAAATTCAATCATCGGTATGACGATGAGATGAGTAGATAAATAAAATTTATATGCCCTAATGGGGAATGATTCAAAAAACATTATTGCAATGATACCTCCCTTAAGAGTTTTGAATGAAAACTCCCTTGTTAAATCAAATTGGAAATATCTAATTTTCTTAGCAAACAGGGAAGATATGAAACAATACGATGATCCAGAATCAAAAAAAGCATTTGCTGAACTTGAGGAAACCATTAAATTATCTGACATTATGTCTTTCGAAGCTTTAACCTTAGAAGTAGTGATAGCATAATCTTAGCCTTGATCCCTTGGCCTTTTTATGTAAGTTTCTCTAAATCTTAGGAAATTAATTCTCATATTGCACCCTTTATCTACAGTTGTAGCATTCAACATCGATAGCCTATTTCTTCCCCTTCCAATCACGAGCTTGGTGGCCTTTTTCACCACACTTATAACAAACTCTCATTCCCTTCATCCATGTACCAGGGTGTTTCTTCCCACATTTACTATATGATGGATATTCAAATTTTTCCCTTCTTCCCCTTATTTCCATTTCCATAGTGTTAAGTAGATCTCTTTTTCTCTTTCTTTTCTTTAAAGTCATAAGACTTAGAAAATTCGTTTTCTGTCTTAATAGCACATGACACAATATCTTCGTACGACAAGAAGGATTATGAGACTAATTCTTGACAAAGAAATGGTTTTAACCCATGAAAGAAACGGTAAATATTACTTCTTGGGTTACATATATAATCTGCAGGATGCCTCACTAACCTTGTAAAGTTAGCTTCATACTTTGCAACATTCTTATCCTCCTTTTCCTCAGAGTCAGAAATTCCCTTTCCATATCTACTCGATGGTTATGAGGAAAGTATTTTTCTAAGAAAATTTCTTTAAACTTCATCCATTACATATTTGATAATTCCTCATCTTACTTTGTGTTTTGTATCAATGGCCACTATTGATCATCATCTTCAGTGTGGCGGTAAACTGCCATTATAGCTTTTCTCTTTCGCTACTCCCCAAGGCGTAGAATATTTTCTATAAGTAATTTATCCATTTCTCAACCAATAATAGATTTTTACTCCCATTTAATGTTGGTTGTTGTTTCCTCATGAAGAGATCTAAAATTGATCCTCCACACTGTGGATCAGGGTGCTCAATACTGGTAAGGTTATTATTCATAACCTAAGTGAGTTGTCTCGGTATAGTGATTAGCTGATCAGCACCAGTTGCACCACCTACCCCACTATAATTATCTTGAGTAGGAGGGAAATCCCTACATGGAGTCCATGCATTGATACATTATCCATTCCTATAACAAGGTTCCATTTCTAAACAATGGCATAAAATAGATTAGTTTATGAATTTCAATACATAAATCCAAACTTGTAAAATACTTAACATAAATTAAACAATTTATAGATATATTACATAATCATAAAAATGTTTTCTTTGAGGAATTATATAATTATAAGCCCTTCATAATGGTTTGTAAATAAAATGAGAATTATCCAAAGCATATCCCTCGGGAGTGTGGTAACTAAGAGTGTAGAAAGGCCCGTTGTCATGCAGCAGTTCCCATTCGAGTCTAGCTCAAAGCAGTGTTTTTGGGTTTTACCCCTAGGTACATTTTTTCCAAAGCCACCTCTACCAGCTCGTATCCATACAGAGATTTATTTCTTGGAAAACTCACAAAATATCTACAATTACAAAATTCTAGGATTTTCTTCCATACTAATCCTCAAAGTCTATCTTAGGGCTATGTTCTCTAATCAGAGTTTATCTAAATCTAGTTTCCAAGGTTTGTACTAAACTTCCTCTGATGCCAACTGTAACACCCTGGCCCCAAATTTCTAAATTCTGTGCCTTATTACCTATCATTAGCATGATCACAAAATATCAAGTCTCTAGAGACCGATTAGTTTAGTAGCCTTGGAAGTACTAGATACATTCATAAGTTTACATTACATTATAAAATGGAAAACTACAACAACATAATTTCAATATAAAATACTGAGATCACATAGAATATCCCTACAGGTCAGTCATAATATACTTCTTCACATCCTAGGAAAAATAAAACAAAGAAAGGGGTGAGCTCAGATTCTCAGTAAGGATAACAATAAAGCAAAAACTTTCATAAATAAGCATAAACATTTAAGGCAATATATAAGACTAAAACAAAAGCCTTTTAAACTTGAACTTAAACATAATATGGAAAAGATAAAATCAAATAATTCCATTTACTTATTCACATGGATATTCTACTAGTCGAATAATCACATGCAATATCAATAGCCTCTTTCATAATGATGGAATGGATAATGTCATACTTTCATAACCACATAGTCAAGGCCTTGTGCCAAGAATACAAATAAGATTTTTTCAAGGCCTTGTGCAAAGACACTAGTTTGTCTCATGATACCTACTGATGCATCAAGGAGCTATAGCGGGCTCCACCCGTCACTTACTAAGTCCAATGCATTCCTCATATGAAAAGGTTTAAACATAACATAAACATTCGTATTAAAACAAGCATAAGAAATGTAAATAATTTATCCATAAACCATGAATGGTGTAAAAATAACACATCCATAGTCAAATATATCACAAAACCTTCAATAAAATATGGTATTTTTGTATCGTGATATATCAACTTCAAATAAGCTTAAAATCCATCAAATGATGTTGACATAGATGAAATCAAAACCTTTTTTTAGAGAAATATATCTTTCTATGTTTAAATCATTAAAAAAATGTTTATTTTATAAATATTCTTATAATATTTTAAGTGAGGATTTGATGATGTTATAACTGCGGAAAATAGCCGCACCTGCCATATAAGTTAAAAAAAAGACATTCTTACCTTAATTTTGTCAAAAAGGTTATAAAGGACCTTAGTTGGAAAACGACAGAAAGATTCCTTTATAAAAATTTTATAAAAGTCAAACAAGGGTATAAATTAATTTAACCCATAGTCTATAAAAAAATTAAGAAGGCTTTGAAATACATTTTTTAAGAAGACATGGATGTGGATGAAAAAGAGGTCCCAGTAAACAATCTCGGATAATGAAGAGATTGTAGAATTAAACATTACCTTGTACTTTTCCTTGGTCTAGGTTAGTTTAAACTCCTTTATAATGGTGAAATAATTGTTATTAAATTATAAAATAATCATATACATTAATATTATATCATATATGATCTTTTAACATTGTTTTGTTAATAATATCTTAGTGTTATCGTCATTTCGGGTGTTAACTGATTCATTTTTCTTTATATGATTTTTTACATAAGTAATGTTTGTTATGGATTGAATGTATCTTATTCATATTCATAATGATATTAAGTCTTTAAACATTATTTTTAATCATCTAATGAAAATTATCCTTGAATGGATAGATGGGAAATGAATCTCATCGTGTTCATGGAGACGGTAATCCGTACGTACGTACGAGCAACAATATCATTATTTTGATATTAAAATAATATATAATTGGATGGTATATCATATATAAATAATCATTATCATGTTATATTTATTATTTACATCAATTACACATCATTATTATACCCATCAAAATAATAATGTATTGAATAACAATTACACCACGACGTGGAGACTATAAGTCGTACGTATGTACGTATGGTGACATGTCATTCCAATGATAGATAGAATAATGAATATGGTTGTACCATATTTATAATAACATCATAGTATATAGAATATATTGTATTTATTATTTTATAATGTAAACAACAAAGAAAGAGGAAGTGTAAGAAGAAAGGAACTTAGAAGAGGTGATGAAATATTTACATGTTCTTTAGGTTCTTCCTTTTGATTAGATCAAAACGGCTCCTTAGGTTGTCCTTATGACTAAAGAAAGGCCTCTAGAATGAAGGTAGGACAGTTTAAAGGGTACTTGGGCAAGGTTTGGATGATCCAAATGGCTTTGAGGGTGTGAATTAGAGAGAAGGGGAAAGTGTCCTTTTATTAGAGGGGTGAGGGGCACCTTAGAAAAAGCTAGAAATATGATTTTATAATAAAAGAATTTTCGATTTCTAATGGCTCCAAAATGAATTATTTAAAGTCGAAGGTGGGTATGGGTCGAAAACCACTCAACCGATAGGTTTTAGACAGGTTTGGGTCACTATATTAACTTTATTTTTAGATTTATCTCTTTGTTAAATAATTTGACATTTACCATGTCTCTTTGTATTTTTATATTATATGGTTAATAAACAAACTATAAACTTCCAAGAAAACATCAAGTGGTTAATTAATGACATATATACTATTATTTAAGACCTTTGGCCAAAACTTAGTTTTTTAGGAATGGAATATCAATTAATAAAATAATAGTTGTTTTAAAAACTCTTTTATGTCAGTTTTAATAATATTTGGTATTTTGTTTTTTTTTAATTTATAAAAACATTATTACTTGAAACAAAATTCATCTAACAAAACCTAAAATGTCTTATTAACCTATAAAATTAGTTTAATTTAAAAAAGTATAAAATTACATTTATTTGGATATTTATAATATCAATTATTTTAATCTATCATTAATACAGTAATTACTGCATCATCATTGTGTCATAAATAAATATAATTATTTAATGTATAAAAATTATAAATAAAATAAAATTATGTAGGAAATGTTTTTATCTTTCTAATGAATATTTATAGTCTAATTTATATTATGCATAACTCTATATTAAAAATGGTTTAGTTATTAAAATTTTAATTTAACACTTTTAACTCTTCTTGGAATTAAATAATAATAAATGTCCTCATCTAATCCAAGTGGACCAAAGAGGTTCATATTTTATTACAAAGGTTTTTTTAGGTAGAATTATACTTATCCAATAGAATTAGGACATGTGTTAGAGTAATAATAATTTCATTTTAACCCTTAATTACCCTATTTACTTTTAACCGTGGTAAATAAAAGTAAAAAGTTACTATTCAGCAAAAATTATTTTCATCTTATTGAACCACATTTTACTTACTAATATAAATTTTGTCTCTCTGGTTTTTGAAATTCAAGTCACATAAGCGGTAAAATTATGTTTTATGTAAATTTTCAAACGCTCATAGGAGGTGGGTAAAAGACGGTTAAAAGTACAATAAAATTTTATATATCTAATATTATTACAAAATGACTCCAATTAATTACACTGAAAATATATAGCTATTATGTATATATTTTGACCTAAAATAAATTTAAATAAAATAATTAATTATTTAAATAAAAATTCTGTATTAAACTATAACTTAGTGTTTTTCACTATTTATCAAAAATTGATAGTTTTCAGAAAAATACCAAAAATTCACCCAAAGATAATTTTAATATTCCGAATCTGAAAATGAAGTCTGTTTTGAAAGAAAAAATTTATAAGACTTCAATAATTGGGTATTACTATTCATAACGGCATGTTTGATTGGTTGTGGTGTGTTAGAACTCAAAGTTGCGTACAACACACGCTATTATATTATTCAAATTGAAGCATACCATGAAAGCTTGGGATGTTACAATCAATGTATTAGAATAAAAATAGTAAAAACATATTAAAGTAAAATATATACTTTTTTGAAAATTTATTTTTATGCGCACAATGTGTTTTTATAGTAATAAATTAAATTAATCAATATTGGTGAATTATTTTAATGAAATTTATTTATTATATAAACAATAAATTTTCTTATAATTCATATAATATTATTTATATGAATAAGATGAGAATAAATCCAGTTTCATGATTAAAAATTGTATTTTTTTCTGAAAAATTTTTTTCTTTTATTTTCTAAGATTATTTTAAAATTACTTTTCCCATTTTAAAGAATTTATTTAAAATAATGAGCATAAATTTTGAAATAGTCATTCTAATATTATCATATAGTTAATTTTGGGGAATTTTCTAAAAAAATATTTTTCAAGTGAATAGTAACAAAACTAAATTTTATTTTAAACAACCTTTTCATTTAAATAATTTTCTAAGTTCCATTTTATTTTAAAATATCATTATATTATATTTAATCAAACATTTTTCATTGTAATCAACTTCATGTTTAATTTTTATATAAAAAGTTTTTATACTTAAGAAAATATTTCTTTCGATAACTATTTCTTCATCATACTTATAGGTATAATTTAAAATTTTATTCTACCACTACTGTGATTTGAGTTTAAAATATTTATTCAATAATTTTAATTAATATAATTAATATTATATAATAATTTAAACCTAATTTTTGTTCATAATTAATCATAAAAATAGTAAAATTATTTACCATGGTTAAGGTTAAAATAGGTTTACCGAGTGGGTTAAACTAAAAATACGACTGTTAAAATGACCTTAAAACATTTTTTTTATTCCTATTTTATGGATATATTTGAACTTAATCTACACTAAGGTTCCATAATAGTCTATTTTGGATCCATTTTGTGTGGAAAAAATGTAGGAATAATATTTTGTTTTGAAAAATTACTAGGGTGTCCTTCCCCACACTAATAAAAGGACACCCACTATCCTCTCCAATTCACACTTCCAAAAAAATTTGGGTCTAAAATTAACTTCCCAAATACTTTCCTTATATAATTTTTAATTACCTATAGTCCATATTATGATTATAAAATAATTATAGTAAGGATTTAGGTATAAACCTAAATAGTTACTCCGAAGAAGTGGTATAGTTCTTAACCATGCAACATAATTTTATTTATTTCTCTATCACCTTAAAATATTCCAAAAATATGATAAAATAAAAACACTATTATCTTCCATATATTGAAGTGTTATTATATTAATTTATTAATCTATATACATCTCCTCTTCCATCAAATGGGAAATAAAACAGTCAATCATGTGTTCGGAGGACTAACACCTCGTGAAACAATGTAATTCATTTTCCATCACCTCCTATTATCGATGGATATAATTAAAAATATAATTTATATTTATATTATATTTATGAAAAAATTAATCTTATTAAATTATAATATCATATCTAACTTCTAACCTTCAAATCTTTTTTAAAATGATAAAGTCGCTCGTGTGTTTGTGTGGAATACCGCCTCCACGTAACGACGTGATACCTTTCTTGTTTAATATTGAAATGAGTGGTAATAAGGATATATTTTATTATTATATATGATATATATGATATTATAATTATTTTATAAAGGTTATATATTATTTAAATTTATTTTATTCCATCCGTTAAAAAAATCTAAACAATATTCATAGGTACGTACGACCTACCACCTCCATGAATAATGTAATTTATTTTTCAATCTAACTTTTATGGAATATTATATATTCATATATAATTAATATATATTATATTTATATCAATTTTTAAATTAAATATACTATTTAACCTTTAAAAAAGTACAACATCGAAAACTACCAAACCAAAACATACATGAATATCGAAACAATTATTACCCAAAACAGTGATTTTAACAAGGAATTGTTAGTAAAAATGTGATAAAAGATTATAAGTAAATCATATAATTTTATATATAGAGATATAATTATTTTTATTTAATATATTCATGTAAAATATATTTTTATTATGTAGTATTTTAAAAAATAAACAAAGGAAGTTGGACCTAAGGTATGGGTTTCTCAGCTCACTTTTTCTTCAGTGAAACATATGACACATTCACCACTTATTTATTTTCTGTGGTCAATATAGTACCACATTGATATGTTATATCATGAATATATTTGTATTCATGGTATTTAGTTTTTCATTTTATTTATTTATTTCATTGGGGATGTCATTCAGAAGTTACCAAAGAGGTAATGGTTTAATTCACAATCTCATCATTATTCAGAACTAATTATATTTAAGTATCCATTATAGAAAATATTTTATCATTCTATATTAAACCCAAAATATTTTTTTATCCTCTAGTTATTCATTAAAGTTTCATGTAAAATTACCATTTTCCCTCTATATGGTATATAAAATGATTTTAAGAAAAATCAACTTCATTTCTCTCTTCAATCAAAAATGATTTGTCTTCTATATCCATGTTTTCTAAAAATGATTTTAAGAATTTTTTTAATATTATCAGATTAATTTTTAAAGAAAATTTTAACATGATTTTATTTTAAAAAATATTTTAAAATTAATATTCCTATTTTACTTGGAACAATGTAATTTTTTTACTTTTTATCAAAAATGTGGATGGGGTCATTATTTTTAATGTAATCAGCATGAACATAATTTCTCACCATAATGATAACTCATTTAATTGAATATTTCATTAAAAGGTTCTACGGTTATTTTAAAAGAAATTGTTTCCCTAATACAAGTAGATTTTTTAGTTTATAAAAGTGACTTTAAAAGTTAAAAGTATTTTTTTCATGAGATTGTTTTAATATCATTTTTATGGTATTTCTATTAATCAATTAAAAAACCCTCATTTTAATTATTATTAATTGGGAATATATTTTAATGATATAATCCTCATAATTTTACTAGATGGTTTGTGATTAGTTTTACTGGGGATGTAAAATTTTGATAACATTCACCATGTTTCTCTAGATAGTTTGTGATTATTTTTAATGATTGGGGAAATTATTAAAATTTCATAAGATACATTTTTTATATGAATATTTATATTTATTACATTTTTCACCTTTTCATATTATGGGTGAATTAGAAATATTATGTGATGGTTCAAGCCATTTATATCCCCTCTACGAATCGATAGGTCTCATGAGAAAAACTATCATGGGTATTTGGATGAGGACATATCAATTTATCTAGTATGTATTGGCATGAGGCATTGATGGTATGTTTATGATGTCCAGCATTATGAATTCCCTCATTGTGATACTAATTATTGACTTCCATGTGATTATGTGATTATTTATGATATCCCCAGATAATATTCAAGATTATGTTATTATTTATAAGGAATTAATTGATCTTCATTCTTAAGTTATTGATTAAATAACATATTTTTTAGTTATTTACCTTTCTTTATTTATTATGTGTTATATATTCATCATAGCTTATACTATACACATACCATTATTAAGCATCTAAGATCACCTCATTCATAATTTTCCTTTCCCTATTATGCCAAGAAGTGTGTTATGGTTGATATGTAGAGAAATTATAAAGGTAATAGTGGTGTTATCAAAAAATATATTATTTTGTATTTTAGAATTTCAATTATAATGTCAGATTCAAGTATGTATATATTTTACCAAGAATTCTAAAATATTCAGTCCATTAAGATGTTCTTTCTTCTATCTAGTGTCAGTCATAATGTAACCATTGACTCTGGGCTACTAGGGTCTGTGTCTTTACAGTTGATATCAGATCTAGTTTTGGTAGAAACCTTGGTAATAATATTTTATAGAACATATATTATAAAACATAACCCTATGACTGACATTCATGATAATTATAATTATAAGATAACATCCTAATGTTTTGGTAAGGTGTAGAACATATATATTTTCCAATAAATACATACCTTTATGGATAATACAAGATTATATGTCTCTTTGCAGTTGTACCAAGGGTTAATAACTATAAACTGAACACATTAGACTTTTACTTAACCATCACCTAGTTCATGATAAGGGGCCTTTATACACACCTGGTTTGAAAATACTGGGGCATATTCTTGGTTTAATTTACATTTTTTTTACAAACCATTATGAATGATTTGAATAGATGATGATCATGGATGATCTATGATAAAACTATAGTGTTATATATTGAAAATATGGTGACATGATTTTGAAATCCAATAAATGATTATTCATAATTAGGATTATTATTCCTCACTCCATGATATTTGGTTTTATTCAATGGATGGAACCATGAGGAATGATGTTAATGATAAATGTGTTAGAAAATATATTGATTATAATAACACAAAATGGATGGTGACTCAATTAAACAGTATTTTCATTGTTCATAATCAGTCAACCTAATATATCATCAATAACATATTATTTAACCTACTCTCATACTCTTCAGTGAAGATAAGGATGGAATCTCCTATGATATTGAGTGGTGGAGACCATATAGAAAAGATCGATCAATTTCATTCATGTTAGAAATATGGAAAGATACAGACAATTGAATGCCTCAAAAGAAAATTAAAATTTTTTATGTGTAGAAACTTAGGGAATAGAGAAAAATTATTGAGAAAAAGTGAGGAGTTCAATAGAGAGAAATAAATTTCACCCTGGAGATCCATTTATAGTATATTGTCTTAAATGTGGGAAAATTGGGAATTATCTGAGTCAATGTCCACTTTTAAAGGTTTACTCTTAGGATATGGAAGCTCATATGCTATACTAATCATTAATGTAATATGATTAAAGAATTTATGTATTGGGATTCAAGAATTATATTTTAAAAGTATTTTTATCAATGATATTTTCATTATAATAATCTTGAGGCCTCTAAGTATTCTCTTAATTTTTGGAAGCATATATTTATTAATTGTAAAATAACTTAATATTAATGTATACCATCATGGGTTTTTGAGTTTATGTTTGATCATAAGTTCAATGTTTTAGACACCACTTTTAAGGTTTTATGTGATGGTATATTTATGTGATTAATGGCCTTTTTTTAGGTCAGAATAAAACAAATATGCATAAGAGGGGGTTGAATTTTGTCTTTTCAAAAAACTTCCCCAATTATGGATTTTTAATCCCTTTTTTAATTATATTAATTTGAAGTGTTCTCTTCTGTAATTAATATGAGTAGTGGATAAACATAAATAAAGAACACAAAAATATTATATTGGTTTGGGGCACAAAGATCCCCTAGTCCACTCCACCAACACTCTCTTTGTGAGATTGGTGAATTTCACTAGAATGGTCTTCTTATCACAAGACCACAAATCCACAACTGAGTGTAGCACAAGATTGTAACATGTATATCTCCAAAGTGTATCCTCTTCTAAAAATTACAGATTCGATCAATTGTTTTAGTACATTTGAAAAATATATTCACAAGAATATTGTCATATGTGTGGATGAATAAAACGTGTATCACACATATCACATATATCACACTCACCACACCGCAATTCGAAAGTAATTTTATAATATAAATATATTTCCCTCAGTTGAACATATCCAAGAAAATTACCTAACAGATTTCAGAAATTCAAATCTTAATTGATCAGGGGATTAGTAACTTCCCTTAATAATAAGAATTATTTTCTTTAATGAACTCGATTCTTTGAATCCAATATAATGATCTTTGAATCAGTCGTAAAAAATATTTCAATTAGCATGTAATTCTTTTAAGACCATTTTCATAAAATTTAGATAAAATAGAAAATTTAAAACTCTATTTTTGAGTAGAAAAATGTAGGGTTGAACTACATATCATAGGGTTACATTTCATAACTTAGGGTTCATTTTCATAGCGTAGGGTTTCTTTGCGTAGTGTAGGGTTCCTTTCTATAGCATAGGGTTCCTAAAAATGCATGGTTCCTTATCTATAATTTTATCTGTGCATAATATAAGGATCAAATTAATGTAGGGATGAGGATCCATATGATCATACTTTTCAACATAAATTTCAAACATAGAGTTGATTAACAATATGTTCAATTTTGTGAATTTAGGGTATAAATAGTGTTCCCATATTACAATGTAGGGTTGATATTCCATACATTAATTGATTCCAAAATGTATTATTTCCACTCCATACACAAATTGTTTAGCATAGCATAGGGATGATGAACTATACGTTCATTCACTGAACATAGGGTTTGAAAAGTGTTTCTAGAAC
Source organism: Viscum album (assembly GCA_963277665.1). NCBI lineage: Eukaryota > Viridiplantae > Streptophyta > Magnoliopsida > Santalales > Viscaceae > Viscum > Viscum album. The sequence continues at coordinate 477,542,678 of OY728133.1, read as the reverse complement.
ACATCATGTAGCTTTTAATTTCATCAAAGATAAAAACATGATATATATTCCTCAAACATTCTTAATTCAACTATATTAGAAAACAAACAAGGTTAATTTTGAGCATTAGAATCATCATATAATATAGATTATTGTTGAGACAATACATTCCCAAAAATCTCCACATTTTTTATGATCATAAAACCCATAAAATAACCAACATAAAATATAGGATTTTTAAACACATTTAAAGAAAATATTACAGTTTCAAAATTATTTCGATTTCACAGAACTATTTTGATAAAAAATTTATCACAAAAATATGTTTTCTAAAATATCCCCCACCCCATTTTTTTATATCAAAATCAAATTTTGAAATATAAAATGATATAACCATAGTTAATATAGCACTTATCTAGAAATGATTATTATAGGCTACTGTTAGAAAAATATGATATGTGATATAATATTGTAACATTAGACACAAATAACACAATAAAAATAATATAAAAAATATAAAACATATGAAATATAAATGAAAAAAATAGATCAGATGTTTTGAAAAATAGTCAATATAACCCACAATCAACTAAAGAGGTCTTTGAGATGAGGGGCTCCGATCAGAATTGTTTTTTACATCAGAATCGACATGGGGAGTAGTTGCATAAAGATGCTAAATAGTCTTAATAACACCTTAAATGTAAAGAAAATTTACTAAGAGTGTTTTAAAATGTTTTTTGAAGAAATTTTTCCACTGTGGAAGCTACTTCCCTAAATCATGCCATATCTTCAAGATTTCCTCTATATTCACCTTAATGAACTCATTCATAGACTCTTATGATTGAAAAAAGGCAGTCAATCTATCTCTGAATTTATGTATGACTGATCCCAACTAAGATTAATTACAGGTCACTAGGCTAAATAAATTTCTCTCATTATCCAGAAGAGCATTCATAGGTGTATTAGCACACTGGAGAGTGTGTATCCTATTGTTGAATTCAAACGTTACAAAATTTATAAATTAAAATATTTGTATCAAGTTAAGAGAATTTGGTTGACATATAGAGGTCAAAGATTGACTACTATCCTTGATATATTGAAATTATATTCCCAACATAAGCTTTAGATCATTAAAATCATACTAATATATAGATTCATATTTCAAATATTTGAACTCTTTCCCTAAAGTAGTAATTAATTCTTTATGATCTTTCACTGAAATTAAATTTTCTTAAACATATTTGAGTTGAGTAATAAGTGATTCAAACTCGGATCTTGGAATAGTTGAACTTATGAGTTCCTTATACTTCTTCTTCTCATCTTCTAAATCATTTCTCTAATATAGGATTAGGATTTATAAATTCATCCAATTTGGAATCAATTCTTCATTATAAGAGTCAGAAGAATATGGAACATTATTTATTGAAAGATGATCACTTTAAACCAAATCATGTCTTGAACAATCCCAAAAGGGCATATGCCATAACTACCTTAAACCCTCCTCCAATAGGCTAGGGGCAGGTGACTCATTCTGAGTAGACATATCCCACAAACGGGAGGCATTTTACTAAGTACCTTTACACACACACACAACTCTAAGTCCAAAATGCTAAAATGTAAAAACATTAAGTAGACAATGCATGCATACAATAAGAAACCAACCATAGAGTATGACAGTATAAAAACTGAAAGTAAATGTGGCTAGAATACAATCCCACGAAAAGAAAGAGTCTGAAAGAGTGAATGCACAAGTTCCTGAAACTCATCCACAGAAATCCCTATTGGAAGGGTAGGTGTAGGATAGCTATATAGAGCCATATAAGTACACCTCGTCTATCTGGTCACTCTAAGAACCACCTGGTCCTAGTACACCTAGGACTCCATCAAAGCGTCAATCATCTTCATTGGACATGACACATATAGGTAAATCCTATGTAGGGGTGAGTAAAAAATTACTCAGTAAGACACCCCAAAACCAAAAAGGAATACCCCTAAAAATACATTAAGTAAACCAAAAATTAATACATGAAGTACTCCACAAAGTAATTACATGAATTACACCAGAAATGAATTGCATGAAGTATAATCAAATCACATAGGTATAAATCTATAGCATGTAAGGAAGGATTATCATATTTTCTCCATAGAACACTCAATTTCAATAACACACAGAGTGTCGATAACACAGGTAGTGTCAATAACGCACGGAATGTCGATAACACATGGAGTGTCGATAGCACACGGAGTGTCAATAGCACAAATAGTGTCGATAACACATGAATTTTTTATTAAAAACTAAGTATCGATAACAAACAGAGTGCCGATAAAACATAAAGGGTCGATAGGTCATGCTTCCCACAAATCACTTAGTCACCAAGTCACATAGTCTCAAGATCACAGTAGCCCCAGGATTTTTCTTTTAGCTCTCTTGTTCTAGGATATGCAACTCCTCAATCCAAAAGTTCATATTCCAACTTCCAAAACAACTCATATAGAGTATCTCAAAAGGACCATCTCATTGTAAGGTTTCAAACTCCATAGTTTTCCCATCAAACAGACACACAGTTTGAAAGTTACAACTGTTTTGGTAAAAAGGTCTGACCCGGGTCTGATCCAGGTCTGATCTGACCAGCCAAACCTAACCCGACCCGCCATTCAACCCAACCCATCCTGGTCTGGTCTAGATCACCAGGTTGTAAGACAAGACCGAATCTTCTGGTCCTACCCACATTGCGGGCTGTCTTGGTGAGATGCACATAGTCTACCCCAACTGGGTACCACCCGGCTCCATGCAGTGTTGCATCGCGGTCAAGCAGTAGGCCCACCTTCCACCTACCCTACAGCTTCACTGAATCCGTGGGGTCCACACATACCACCTACTGTGTATGCGGACCGTCCTCTCTATGTCACCCAGTCACCTTTTGCGGCATCGTTCTGGCCACATGCTCCCACATGGTCCCGCCTATACTGCATCATGTCGTCGTCACTATCCACCACATCGGTTGACCGTCATCCCCCTTACGCTCCTCCTAGAATGGCCCTACTAGCTGGGTCCTCTGGACAACATTTTGGCCTCCTACCATGGTTCATTCCCACTAGAAACATCAAATCCGATGTGGCCTCCAGCCATGTTCCACCTCTGTCGGCCACCCCACCGGCGACCTCGCCAAGCTAGCTCACAATCTACCAAGATTGGCTAAAGTCTCCACGTTGAGCCGTTTTCATGTTCCATTGAACCTCCTCTAATACTTTTTGGGTTCAATTCCCAATCTTGAATTGTTTTTATAAGGTTTTAAAGGAAGGTAGAAAATTAAGGCCATGAAAAGAACACAGGAGATTGAGGGGAGAGAATATAAAGCACACAGACACCCAAAGAATGGATCTTCACCTTTGTTCGTGTCAGCCTTGATTCATTCTTATTAGCAGGATTACGAAGAAAAAAGAAACACAAATATATATCTCCCATTTAAAACCCCGAAACAATTATCCATCCCACAATAATCTTCGAACCGTGAATCAACCTATTCATGGGTTGGTCTATGTTTTTCGTTTGAATCAAATAAGGGAAAGGAAATCAAAAAGAGATCAAACCCCATACTGGGATTTGGATCAGTTGTTAACGAAGTGCGAAGCTACATCATTTTCATCTATAGATCCATCAAATCTAATATTTTTTGTTCTGGATTTTTCAATATATCTACATTCATTGGAGTAAGCTCCATCTACAGGCCTTAGATGATTTCCAAGGTTATGTCATAAACTTGGATTCCTAAAAATAGTCCATTACTTAAAAGAAACCAATGCAACATCAAATAAAATATTTTTATTAAATATTTTAATGATTTTTGTGTCTAAGAAATAACTTCTAAAATCAACCCACGTTAGTCAAGTTTATTCCCCGCCTAATGTAAAGTCTCTGTTCTAAACACAACGGTGCCCTCAAATTTCAGATCCAGGAAACTGTTTAAGAGTTATTTAATTTTAAAGAGAAACTGCTCATGCATTTTATTAAAAAATAAAAAAAATTCATCAATTTTCCCCTGGCACACCAGGACTTGGAATATAATTTCATCTTGGTTCTTGGTCTTGTAATTTTCCCAATTGATTTATAAAAATAAAACTAGAGAACATACAAGTCATTACATTCTCCCCACCTTAGGGCTTTACGTCACCAAAATCCAAACAAGGGATACTCAACAAAAAGTGAGGTTACTGAACATAAATATGAGCCTCCTTATCCGAGGTTCCCTCCTAGAGATTCTTGCACTTCCACCTAATGTGCACCATCACAATCAACCACCTACGAAGTATCCTCTCTTTTCGATCCTCGATCTCTACTAGGTACTCCACAAAAGTCACTCCATCATCAATGTCTATCTTTCCCTAGTAGATGATGTGCAATGGATCATGCACATACCTCCTCATCTATGACATATGGAAGAAATCATGCACCTGATGCAACTGTGAGGGTAGATCTATGCGGTACACCACCTCACCATCCATTCTCAGAATCTTAAATGGACCAATATATCTCAGAGATAACTTTCCGCCCTAGCCAAATCTCTGAAAATATCATTGAGATAAGAACTGAAGGAACTCATTGTCTCCCTCCTCGAATTACAAGGCCCTATATCCCCTATCATCATACAAATTTTTTGTCTATATGCAGTCCTCGTCCACTCCTAGATGATTTGCACCTTCTTGATGGTAGCTCACACCAACTCTAGACCCATGAGTGCTGACTCTCGAGGGTCAGTCCAGCAAAGTGGTGACCAACATGGTCACCCATAAAAGGTATTAAACAATGTCATACTAATGGTTTGTTGGTATATGTTGTTGTATGAAATCTCAACCAGAGGTTGGTGATCCTCCAAACTACGGTCAAAGTCTAGGATTCATGAACATAGTATTTACTCAAGAACATGAATAGTTCTCTCCATCTGGCCATCTGTCTGGGGATGAAATTCCTTGCTCAAGCGTAAATGAGTCCCAAAAAACTCCCACAATCCCTTTCATAGATGATAGGAGAAATAAGAATCATGATATGAAATGATCATTGATGGAACTCCGTGAAGCCGAACTGTCTTCTACACCTAGAGGTGTTCCAAACTCTCTATTGAACTCTACTCATGGATCAGTAGGAAGTGGGATGACTTGGTGTGTCATTAAATGATCACCCAGATGTTATCATTTCCACTATATGTGCATGGTAAACTCATAATGAATTCCATTGATATCCCATCCCAATTACACTCAGGAACCTCAAGTGGTTGGGTCAAGCCTGCTGGAACCCAGTGCTCATCCTTCAGTTTCTAGCAAGTGAGGCATCAAGAAATGAACTTTTCCACTGCCTTCTTCATCTCTATCCACCATAACTGAGGTTGGAGTCCTTGGTATATCTTTACCACACTCTGATGTACTGCCAAAGGGGATGTGTGGAACTCCCTCTGAACCTCCTCCCGCAATGCCACTTGTACAACTATGAACCCTCTGAAAATAATGAAGTTCTCTCCACCTATAGAATATCCATTAGGGGAATGCCCTATTTACATCTGATCACATCAGGTCTTGTAGTTGATATCCCAAAGTTATGTCTCCCAGAATCAATGTAAAATTGGAGCAGTGAAAACCATTGACTGAAGGTAAGATGCTCCATATCTATCCACAAAGGATATCTAAAATGTAGAAAACTGATGTGACACATCACTCAACAACTTCAAGCTAGATCTCATGTTGAGAGTGTCCTACACTACGTTCCCGTTGCCATGAGTATAGACAATCTCAAAGTCATAGTCCTAGAATAACTCTATACATATCTTCTATCTCAAGTTTAGATCCTTCGGAAATAAGATATACTTGATACTCTTGTGGTTATAGTAGATGGTAAACCGCTCTCCCATCAGGTATTTTCTCCACATCTTCAACTCGAAGATTACCACTGCTAGCTCAAGATAATGTGTCACATAAATTTTCTCATATTTTCTCAATAAGCGTAAACCATAGGCAATAACTGGTTACCCATACACCAGGACACAACCAAGACCAGTACCTAACGCATCACTGATCACTACAGAACCAATTCCTTCCTCTAGTAATATCAAGATGAGAGTGCTCGTCAACCTCTACATCAGCTACTAAAAGCACTATTGTCACTTCTCTATCCACACGAAGGGTTACCCCTTCCATGTCAAATACATCAAGGGTGTTGATACTCTAGAAAATTCATATTCAAACCTCCAATAGTATCCATCTAAACCCAGGAAACTTTTCACGTCGATAACACTCTTAGGTGGATCCTAAGAAAGAACTAACTCAATATTTTCAAGATCCACTGCAACTCCTGCCTCTGAAATGATGTGTCCTATAAAGTGGACCTTCTGAATATATAACTAGAACATCCAGAGCTTCCCATTAATTCGGTTCTCTCATAGTGTGTCCAGGACCATCCTCAAGTGCATTGTGTGCTCCTCCTCAGTCTCCGAATACACAAGGATGTCATCAATGAATACCACCATGAACCAGTCTAAGTAAGGGTGTAAGATCATGTTCATGAGTCCCATGAACACTACTGGGGTGTTTTCATGCCAAACAGAATCACCAAGTACTCATAGTGGTCGTAATGACATCTGAAGTCTATCTTCGATATATCCTCATCCCATACACGAAACCGGTGATAGCTATATATGAGGTCAATCTTCGAGAGCCACCTTGATCCATTCAGCTGATTAAAGAGGTTGTTAATCCTCGGTAGTGGATACATGTTCTTCATGGTCACCAGATTCAAGCACTAAAATTCCACACATAACCTCAAGCTCCCATCTTCCTTATTGGAAAACAAAACTGGGTATCCCATGGTGAAACATTTGGCCTCACAAATCCCTTCATCTTCCAGTCCTCCAGTTGTACCCTCGACTCAAAAAGATCTTGGGAGCTATCTGATATGTAGGTGTCAATATTAGTGTTTTCCTGGGGTACAGATCAATGCAAAATCCTACCTCCCAATGAGGATGTTATCTAGGGACAACCTCAAGAAATACATCCCCATACTCTACCAACACTACAGAAAAATGAGGACTCCTTTCATCTACTCCACTGAGGGTGAGGCTAGCCAACTGAGGGGAAATAGGTTGCACCCTCCTATGAGTATGTCCATACGGCGCTGCATGAATTTCCTTTTCACCAAAAAAGAAAAATCTGGTCCCATCACCATGGAAACATCACACTCTACACATAAAACAGTCAATCTGAGCATGAACCGTGGATAATCATTCCATACTGAGAATGACCTCATAAGGCCTCGACACTACTACCAGGAGATCCCAACCTAAACTCTAACCTCCAATAGTAAGGTCACACTATTAGCATTAGTGTGTGATCATCAAATCCCCTCCCATATGATTCTCTAAATGTAAGGGTCAAGTCAACAGTTCAACCGGAATCTTAGAGTCTAAAACAAGGGGTCATGGAAAGAAAATAATGACAAGAACTTGTGTCTATTAGAACTATAGATAAGGTGGAAAATACATAGATTGTGCCTATAATCATCCCTAAAGTACTGGGGTTATAATCCACCATCACCTGCATTTGTCCTCTTCCCTCTCCACTAGCTCCCTAAGCCCATGGTGGACCACCTAGGGGTGGTGGTGGTTATACGTCGAACCTCCTCCCACCTCATACTACTCTACCTTCTCCTATGCCACTACCAACACACTAAAGACCACCCTGCACATGTCTCCTCATCTACCTCAAAGGTCCCTCGATCATCTCCTCATCGTCTGTATGGGGGGTCGTGCAATCTCGTGCCAGATGTACCCAACCGCCACATATGTAACATTTCTTTTCCTTCAATTGACTCGCTCTGCCCTAGGATCCCTGCACCGCTGATCCCATGTCTTGGGGTCATCCCCTATATTTCTTTACCCACTTGGTTCCCTACACCTATTGTCAGCTACCTACCGCTGAAGGCTCATCTGCTTGGTACATGTTGGTAGCTCCCACTGTTGGCATATGCACCGCAAAAATTCTCTCTACTAGAAGAGTTCTCTCTAATAAACCAACGTGTGTGGAGATGTTAAGGGATATCATGGATGACCAGATCTCTAGGAATATCCCTAGTCGATTGTTTGATCCCTAAAGAACTATCCTCACGTCATATTTATGGAGTAGTGAGAAAGATTAGTAAACCTCACCGAGTACTCTACCACAGTCTGATTTCCCTACTGTTGATGCAGGAGCTCTTGTATGCACACTGAGTATAATGTGTCTAGAAAGAACTCCTCTATGAATATTTTCTCGAATAATTCCTAAGATAGAGTTTCCCCATCATGTTTCTAGGTCACTAAGATCCAGCATTGTCCCACTGATCTGTGAAGAAGACTCGCGGCTAGGACTACCATCTAGCCAAAAGGTTTCCTCACAAGGTAGAAGACACATGTAACTACCTCTATACAATCCTAATCTATTAGGGGTTTGTATCACCCATAAAACAATGAGGTCTTCACTTATGGAACTCATGAAACACACTCATCCTACGTGCATCCACAGCCAGTAGTGCTGGGAGTAACTGCTACTCGATGGGTGTTAGCATCACTGTTAAACCACCCGGAGGTTCTATCTTCTATGCAGTGAGTACCTCTAGAACATTACCATGTACTGATACCTCATACCTAGGCAGATCATCCCCGTGATCATGCAATAGAATCCTAGTTAGCTGTCTGCATGGAGGCATCTTAAAACAGATCAAGATGTACCACAATCAATAGAGTATACCTAGTGAGCTGACAGAATAAGGGCATGAGAACACACTCTAAATCCTATATGATGCATGTACCATTGATTCCTAGAAACCAATATTTTTATGTACTGAGTCAAAAAGTAGGATTCCAAAGTCCCGGTGCATGGATACATAGGCCTCTACACCAACACTAGATTCCTTGGCCTAAAAACCAAACTCAAAACACTCGACACTATTTCCCCAAACGAATCTCACAGAATCCTAGTGCTTAAGTAGAAATGATCACCTTTGATACCACTATATCAAGACCCATCCTAGAGGGGCCCATTCCATGACTATCCCAATCTTTCCTTTAATAAGCCAGGGGCTGGAGACTAGCATAGAGTAAGCAAATCCCACAAATGGGAGGCATTTTCATAAGTACCTGTATTCATGAATGCATCTCCAAGCTCAAAATGATGAAATGAAAAAACACTAAGTAAACAATGCATGAATACACTAAGATACAAACCAAAAATTATGATAGTAGGAAAAATGAAAATTAAATAGGGCCAGAATACAAGCCCACTAAAATAAAGAGTCTGAAAAAGTGAATGAAAAAGTTCCTGAAACTCATCTATAGAAAACCCTACCAAAAGGGTAGGCATATGACCGTTATATGGAGTTGTAGAACCACACATAATTTATCTAATCACTCTAAGCACCACCTAGTCCTTGTACACCTAGGATTCCATCAAATCATCGATCATCAATACAAGACATAACACGTGCGAGCAATGCCTGTGCAGGGGTGAGTAAAATAACACTCAGTAAGACACCCAGAAACCATAAAAGAATAAAATCAAGAAATACACAAAGTAAAACACAAATAAATACATTAAGTACACCACAAATGGGTTACACAAAGTACAACACAAATTAATTACATGAATTACACCACAAAGTAATTACACGAAGAATAGTAAGCTCACACAGGTAAAAGTCTATAGCACGAAGGGAAAGATTATCGAATGTAGTCCATATAACACCATGTTTAAATAACACACAGAGTGTTGATAACACACAAAGTGTTGATAACACACTGAGTTTCGATAACACAAAGAGTGTCGATAACACATAGAGTTTTGATAACACACAGAGTGTTGATAACACATGAAGTGTCTATAACACACGGAGTGTCAATTACACACAGAGTGTCAATAAAACATAGAGTGTCAATAACACATGGAGTTTTGATAAAAATTGAAGTTTAAATAGGTCACTCATCCCCCAAATAACTTTTTCACCAAGTCACATAGTCTCATGATCATAACCAACCATAATATTATACTCTTAGTACGCTTGTTCTGAGAGAACCTACTCCTCAATCCAAAAGGTTGTATTCCAACTTCCACAATAACTCACTTAGAGTACCTCAAAATGACCTTATTTTTTTAAGGGTCTCAATTCCATAAAGGACTTGTCAAACACACACATAGTTTGAATGTTATAGTTCTTTTTGTAAAAAGGACCAAATCGAGTATGGTTTGGGTCTGATCCAACCTGCTGATCGACCCAACCCCACCCAGTATGGAGTGTCCCGGATCTTCTGGTCCTATCTGCAATGTGGGCCAGCTCTGTGCACCACAAGAGGTCCACCACAACTGCATTCCACTCGGCTCCACCTGGTACCACACCACGTTCAGGCGGTCGGCTCGCTGTCCACATGCCCTGTGGTTTGACTACCACCACGGGGTTCACACGGAACACCTTCAGTGGACGTGGCCTATCCTCACCATGTCTCCTTTTCCCTTTTTGTGGAACCACTTCAGCTATGGGCTCCCACATGGTCACACCTGGACCACATCCTGTCGTTGTCATCAGCCACCCCTTCGGTAGCCCGGCATCCCCCATGTGCTCCTTCTGAACCAGCCCCGCTGGCTAGGTCCCCCAGTCAATATAGTGGCCTCCTACTGCATCATAATCCTTCTAGCCACACTAGATCTGATGTGGCCTCCTGATGTGTCCTACCTCCATCGGCCGCCCCACCAGAAAACTCTCCCTGACGGCTCACTATCTACCTAGACTGGCTAGGTTCGCCGCCTCTAACCGTCATCGTGCACTGTTTCACCTTTACTGATCCACCACGGGGTTGGTTACCAATCTTTAATTGCTCGTATAGGGTTTCAATGGTGGGTAGAAAACAATGGTCACATGAAGAACATGATAGATTGGAGGAGAGAATATAAATCACAAGAACACCCAATGAATGGATCTTATCCTTCATTCGTGTTGTCATTCATTTGTTCTTATTAAGAGGATTAAAAAGAACAAATCAACATAAAGAACTTTCTCCCATATGAAACCTTGCAATAATTATCCATCTTACAAGAATGGTGAAACTATGGATCAACCTATTCATGGGTCCGTCCAAGTTCATCATTTAAATCTAATAAGGGAAAGTAAATCATAAAGAGATCAAACACCCAACCTGGGATTTGGATCAGTTGTTGATGAAGGGCGAAGCTTTGTCATCATCATTCATCGATCCATCAAATCTGAGGTTCATCATTCTTTATTCGCCAATCCATTGGCGTTCGTTTGAGGAAGCTTTATCTCCTTGACTGAGAATATTTCTAGGGTTATGTAAAAACCCTAGATTCCTAACAATAGTCCATACTTAAAACAAACAAACACACCATAAAATAAAATATTTTTATTAAATATATTAAGTACCTTTACTTCCAAAAACAAACTTCCACCCTCGACCTGTTCCAGTCGAGGTTATGCCCCACCTAAGTTAAAGTCATTGTTCTAAACACAATGGTGCCCTCCGATTTCTAATCCAGGAAACCATTTAAGAGTTATTCAATTTTAAAGAAAAACTTCCCACACATTTTTATTAAAAAATGAACATTCTTCATCGATTTTCCCCTAGAACATCAGGACTCATAATCTCATGCCGTCTCAAATCCTGGTCAAATAATTTTCCAAATTAATTTATAAAAATAAAACTAGAGAAAATATGAGTCATTAAAAAGCCAAACATGATTCTCTATGTCCTTCTGATATATTTATCAAAACATATCCTTCTGCAGCAATAGAATTAGGTGTAATAAGAGAACAGTTAGTAGGTGTAAGAACATATTCCCTGTGAACTTCTTGACTATGAGCCTCTTTCTCAAAAACCTCATTCACTTGAGCATATTTCTCAACTACATTTTCATCTTCTTCCATGTCTTCTGGAATTTTGACTGTTATTATTCTTCATTGAGAAATATGACCCTCTTCAAGTCTATATTTGGCCTCTTAATCAAGCCTTTATCTTATGAAACCAATAGATGGAATCATCCTCTCCTCCCCCCAAGAATCTTCCAATAGATTCTATTGTTGTTCAGCTCTAATAGGTAAAATAATGTTACAATATTTTCTCCAAACATATCCCATTTTCTCAATAGTCCCATTATTAAGTATGTTGTCCTTATGACATCTATATTTTAGAGTCATACTTTGGATTATTCCTCTTCTAAGCAACAAAAAGGAAGGGATTATTCTATAGGGATAGTATCCCATCATTTCTTCTGCGTGACAGCAATGACTTATATACCATATCATAAAATGAGGAAAATTGAACATAATGTGGTTCAAAAATTGAAACAGAACATACATATCTAGGTATAGAACTTTCACTAGCACATTTGTTCTCAGAAAAATTCCAGATTGAATAAACATCAGAATGAATTTTCTTTCATTATTAAGTTCCTTCATTATCACTTTCATAATGGTTCTTTTTCAAAACAAAGAAAACATATTTTCCCATGAATTATATTTTTTTATCATCAATATTTATCAAGTAGAAATGGAAATACCCCTCATGGAAATAGTGCAACTTCTTAGCTATATCCACCGAAGAAAGGGAAAATCCAGTATCATGAATCATAGATATCATAGTTACTTTATCTATTCCAAAACTAAACTCGTCATTTCTATAGAAATATTTTACTTTTATGTCAAACAGCACGGGAGTATTATCATATCCAAATGAAAATCAAACCCTTGAAATATAATAGTTGCCTTTAAAGAATGATTTTTCTATCTAAATACTCAAAATCAATAACCTTACCTTGAAGAAATTGTTGATACTTTGATAGAGGGTATATAGACACACCCAAATCAACATCTTCAGGCATTCCTAGTGTATCCATTTCTAAAGGTTTTGTGATTGAAGGTTTGTATGTTTAGGGATTCAGTAAACTGGAATGAGAGAGGCTTTGTAATCTGAACGGATGTGAAAGAGATGAGCGGGTGAGGGATTACAGTTTTCTAACAATGATTGAGAATGTACTCATTACTTTTAAATTTGAAAATATAAATAAAAATAAATCAAAATGAAATTATTTTTAAAATAATGAAATGTGTAACCAAATAAAATAAAGAGAAAAAGATAAATAAATACAATATATATAAATTATTTAAGATAAAAAAGAGAGATAAAGAATAAAACGAATTAATAAACATTTATTTAAAATTAGATAATCCTAAATCTTCCTTAATAAAATCAAAACTTGCACTAGGAAGTATTTTAGTGGAAATATTAGATAATTGAAATTCGGTATTAACAAATTATTGAGATATATCTTTTTTAAGAACGTGATCTCTTATAAAATGATTCCTTTTATAAATATACTTAGTCTTGGAATGCCTTATAGAATTTTTAAAAATATTTATATCACTAGTATTGTCACATAGAATAGGTATAATATTAAAATTTATTCTAAAGTAAAATAGTGTGTTTTTTCATTCATAATACTTGTGCACAACAACTTTAAATAGAACCATATTCAGCCTCTATTGTTGATAGGGAAACTGTGTGTTGTTTCTTACTCGACCATGATACTAAATATTTTTTTAAAAAGTGATATGTTCCTGAGGTTCTTTTTTTATATAATCTACAACCTCCAAATTCAACATCTGATTATGAAATTAATTTCAAATTATAATTTTTGGGGTAAAGAAGATATTGAAAAACAGTTCTTTTTAAATATCTAAAAAATATTTTAACAGTAGTAAGATGGGATTATTTTGGATTTGACTAAAATATAGCACATAAAAATACATAAAATATTATTTCTGGTCTGCTAGCGGTAATATGTAATAGACTACTAATCATACCTCTGTATAACTTAATGTCAATTGGTTTTCTAGCTTCATCCAAATCATGTTTTATATTGGTACACACAGGATTTGTGTAAGTCGTTTTGTTTTCAAGTCCAAACTTTTTCAATAAGTTAATAATATATTTACTTTGATTTAAAACATTTCCATAATCCTTTTGATAAATTCTAAAATCTAAAAAAATTAATTCTCCCATCATACTCATTTAAAATTCATTTTTCATTAGTTTTGAAAAATCATTACCAAGATTTTTATTTATTGAACCAAAAATAAAATCATCAATATAAAGTTTTACTAATAAAATATTAGAAAAAATGGTTTTCTTAAAAATTATTAGATCTTCCAATCCAATAGTAAATCCATTTTTCAAAAGAAAAGAACTTAATCTTTCATACCCAGCTCTAGGTGCTTGTTTAAGGCCCTAGGGATCTTTAGTGAGATTAAAAATAGATTTTGGTTCATGAGGGTTTTCAAAACAAGGAGGATTTTTAACATTAACTTCCTCCATTAAATATCCATTTAAAAGGATAGATTTAACATTAATCTGATATAATTTAAAAAACATATGAGATGCATAAGATAAAAATATTATAACATATTCTAATATAGATACAGGGAAAAAGGTTTTATCATAATATATTCCTTATTATTGATTATATCCTTTAGCTACTAAACTAGATTTATTTCTGGTTATGATCCCTTGATCATCCAGTTTATTTCTAAAGACACACTTGATTCCTATTACTAGATAATTGATTGGTCTTTCTAATAATTCCCAAATATCATTTCTCTTAAATTCATTTAGATATTCTTACATTTCCAACATCCAAATTTCATATCCAAAGTATTCTTTGATAGAATTAAGTTCTAACTAGGATAGAAATGTATAAAATTCATATAGGTTACCTATATTTCTTGTAGTTATAATTATTGTTTCTATGTATCCTATAACATTTTCTAAAGGATGGTTTATTAAAGTTCTAGACTGTCTTAGAAAGACGCTGTAAAGTTCTATATTTTCATGTTCTTCTAAACTAGACTAAATTTCATTAAAATCATTTTGAAAACCATATTTAGTAGTTTCAATGCTCATGTTATCAAAAAAATCAGTAACTTCGCCTATTTTTTCTTTATATTTACAAAAAGGTTAGTTTCATCAAACTTCACAAGAACTGATTCTACAACAATCCTTGACTTTTTATTAAACACTATATAGGATTTAGAGGTAGCAATATCCTAAAAATATTCATTCATCATCTTTGGTATAGAACTTACCAAGGTTTTCCTTAGTATTAAAGATATAAACATCTCATCCAAAAACTTTAAAGTACTTTACTTTAGGTTTTCTATTATTCCAAAGTTTATAGAGATTACTTTCAAAAATAAGCCTTATTAAAACTCTATTCATGATACAATAGACTATGCTTACATATTATGCCCAAAAATTGGTAGGAAGACTGAATTTATTCAGCATAGTCCTTTCCATTTCTTTAATATATCTATTTCTTCTTTCAAAAATTCCATTTTGTTGAGGTGTTCTGGGTGTAGAGAAGGTGTGTTTAATAGCCATATTTGAGGAAAAATAATTGAATTATGGATTCTAAAATCTTTCCACCTTTCTCACTTTTTAATGAAATTATTTTAATACCATTTTCATTTTCAACATTTTTACAATAACCGTCATAAATAGTGAAAACATCACTTATAAGTTTTAAAAAATGTACCCAAGTAAATAGAGAATAATCATCAACTAAAACATAAATATATAATTTACCATCCAAACTGTCTACTCTGGATGGTCCAAAAAAATATATATATATATATGTTCTAATGTTTCAGATATATCAATTTTTTAATAGATTTGATAGAAGATTTGTGTTGTTGTCCAATATTTCATGCATCACATAATCTATTATTATCAAACTTATGACTAGATAAATCATAAACTAACATTTTCTAAGATAATTTATGTAAATAATACATATTGAAATTTCCAAGTCTTCTATTCCAAATAAATGACTCATTTGTCTTAGTAGTTAAAACTTCCAATTTATGTTTACACAATAAATTTAAATCCAAATTATAAAAAAATTTAGTTAGTGATCTAAATGTAAGCTACATATCTTTAAAACAAAGCATGAATTGTCAGAAAAATAAACATAAAAACCATCATCACAAATTTGATAAATAATTAACATATTGTGATTTAACCCTTGAACATATATTACTTTTTTGATTAAGATAGTCTTTGGATCTCCAAAAGTTCCAACTCCAACAATCTTTCCTTTGGCATTATCCCCAAAAGTGATTAGTCCTCCATCCATTTGAGTCAGCGTATGAAAATTTGATGAGTCTACACTCATATTCTTGGAAAATACACTATATATATACCATATTTATTTTCTATTATTTTGGGATTTTTCCTAAAAAATTAATTAAATATGTGTTTGTTTTGGTACGCATATTTTCTTGGGTCCTGTATTGTTAGTGAGCATTGATATGGGAATCCAGATTTTCCCAATTTTACCATAATTTACAGCACGTTATTCAAATATACTTTTATAAATAAAATCTTTTTTAATAAAAATAATTTTATTTTTTCTTAAATAATATTCAATAGTGATATGACCTTTTATTCCAAAATAATAACAGGTATCATTTTTCAAATTGGGAAAAAAATAATTCTTATACAGTTTTTATTTTTGACCCTTGCATCATATTCCAAATCTTTCTCTTTTAATGAAATTCTTTCCAAAATTTTCATTTAAAATTTTTTCTCCTTTGGTAAAATAAATTTCTGTACTCTTATAAGATTATACTTCATTATATAGTTCTTTAATCCTTTTTTCATGATCAATGTAGTTTCTTATAGATGAGTTGAATTTTTCAACTAATTCTTTATATTGTTTTAGCAAAGTGTCTCTTTCACCTAAAATAGCATTATGAATATTTTTCAATGACCTATGCTTCTTTATTAAAGAATAAAATTTCTCTTATATCATTTAATTATAGGAAGATAACTTATCATTTGAGAAACTACTAGAGTCAGAATCAAAATAATATTATTTTTGTACATCTTCTTCTTCTGTATCCCTAAATCACATGTTGGCTTCTGGTTTTTCTATCACTTTCTCTAAATCAAATTGGGAAAATCTACTGGAGTATTCATATACACTCTACATATCCTTCATGGAATTTTTTACTTTATACTCGTAATCATCATTATTATGATACTTTCTTTATGTTCTTTTTCTTTCATATTTCAGTTGGGGGTAATCAGGTCTGATGTGACCCAATTTCTTGCATTCATAGCATCAAACTTACCTAGGTTATTTCTCATCCTTTCGATAGAATTTTATGAAGCCTATTTTATTATTATAGAATTTGATGAACTTTATAACTAACTGATTCAGTTCGATATCAGTGTCCAAAGAGTCAAAATGTTTTTTGTTTTGCATTCTTTCTTTGATTTTCTGCTATTCTTTTGAGATTTCACTTTCAGAGCAGTATTTTCCATTTTTACTACAATATTAAAATTTTCATCTTCAACTCACATCTCAACTTCATACATAATCAAGGTGTGGATTAATTCCTTCACTTTAAAATTCTTGATAGGTGATGATTAATAATAGAAATAGATATTCCATTCCACTTAAAGGTAAGTACTCTGAGTACTTTCAGTGCCTAATCAGATTGACTTATGGAATATTTCACGGTAGTAATATTGTTAATAATCCATGTTAACCTTACATTCATCTATGTGATTATTTCACCATAAAACATTTTAAATATATCAAACTTTATTTTAGTAGTAACATGTCTCTTTTGTATTATATTATATGTTCCTTCATAAGCAACTATAATAGTTTTCCACATCTCATAGGCAGTAAGACAATGTGATACACGATTAAACTCATTAGTACCAAGTATACATATAATATCATTCATTTCTTTTGAATTGATGTCATATTAAGATTTTGTTTCAGTAGTCCAAGTCTATGGTTTTTTAGGAATCACATAAGAAGTAATTATCATAGAATAGACTTTGAATCCAATATTATTCAGATAGATAATCATTCAATATTTCCATCATCCATAATTTTTACAATTAATGTATAGATAATGAACTATAAACATTCATTTTTTCAGATCATCCATTGATGTCAAATTTTTATAGACCTTATACATTTAGCTTAATATAGCTTAATCTCAAAATCTCACCATTGATTCCAATTATTAGGTCTGAATAATATAAATATGCATAAGAGGGGGGATGAATTTAGGTTTTTTGATAAACTTACCCAATTATGGATTTTTAATTCTTCTATAAATTATGTGGATATGTACCATTCTCTTATATAATGAATATGAGTAGAAGATAAACAAAATGAAATAAAACAATAATTTTATAGTGATTTGGGGCACAAAGATTGTCAAGTCTGCTCCACCAAATCTCTCTCTACGAGCTTAGTAAATTTCACTAGAATGGTCCTCTTAACAAAATACCACAAATCCACAACTGAGTGCATGTAGTTAACACATTTTCAAATAAGTCTAAACACAGAGTCGTATGGTTCTTTTACAAGGATCCAATTATCCACATCTTAGATGAATAAGTTGATACTCCACCACAACTAAGTATGAGCAATTGATACTTTAATAAATCAAAAGGGTTTGATTTGATGGTTTGGGTTTATCTTTACAGTTGTGTAAGCATCAACTGACAGTAGATGGATCTTCTTCTTCAGAAATGAAATTCTTTAAGAAAGATTAATTCTAATACGATCTTTGTTGCAAATTTTCTTCAATTTTAATATCAACAAACATCAGTATCAATGTTATTACATCACAATATTGTAACATGTATATATCCAAATTGTAGCCTCTTCTGAAAATTATAGAGTCAACAGATTTTTAAAGTAGATCTATAAAATATTTTCATAATTATATTGTTGTATATGTGAAATAATAAAACTTTTATCATTCGTAACACATATATCACACACACCACCCTGCAATTCGAAAATATTTCATTCATATAAAAAGATTTCTTTCAGTTGAATAGATACAATAAAATTTCCTAAAAGATCATAGAAATTCATATTTTAATTGATCAAGGGATTCATAACTTCCCTTAAGAACATGATTGATTTTCATTAATAGACATGGTTCTTTGAATCCAACATAATGATATTTGAATCAATCTTAATGAAAATTTCAATCAGCCTATAATTATATTAAGAAAATTTCATGAAATTTGTATAAAATCACGAATTTAAAACTCTGATGTTGAGTAGACAAACATAGGGTTGAACTGCATAGCATAAGGTTCTTTTACGTAATGTATGGTTCATTTACGTAGCATAGGGTTACTTTGTATAGAATAGGGTTCCTACCAATGTAGGCTTCCTTATCCATACATTTATCTACATGTAACGTAGGTATCAAAGTAATGTAGGGATGATGATCCAAACATTAACAATTTTCAACATAAAATTCCAAACGTGGCATTGATTAACCATACGTTCCATTTCCCTAATGTAGGGTATAAAAAGTTTTTATATATTTCAATGTGGGGTTGATATTCCATATGTTCATTGATTCCTGAACATAGGGTTTCTACTCTATATACAAACTTTTCTGTGTAGTGCTGTGATGATGAACCATACATTTATTCATTGAACATAGAGTTTGAACAGTGTTTCCAAAACACATCTTTTAGATTTTAATTTCATCAAAGATAAAAACATGATATATATTCTTGAAACATTCTTAATGCAACTGTATAAGAAAACAAGAAAGGGTATTTTTGAGCATTAAAATCATTATATAATATAGATTAGTGTTGAGAAAATACATTCTCAATACTTTTTGGTGCCATTTATGTCATTAAAACCCTTGGGATTAGTGTGGGTTTTAGTGAAAAGGTAATTTAAGGAATAATGCCTTTACTTTTTGTAGGCATAAGTTTAAAGGTATACATAACCTTTAGGGTTTATATGATTTTTGATGATGAGGTAATTATGTGTTATTAAAAATGGGAACATATTTTTTATCATATAGACAACCATGTTATTGAAAAGTGATTTCATGTCTAATTTTATTATTTAGGATGTTAATATTATTTTTGGGAACTTTATAAAATTATATTAATATAGTTTTATAAAAAGGGAAACCTATTTTATGGATAATAACCTATCATATCTGGTAAGACTATGGGGCCTAATGTAACGCCCCGACCCTAGTTACCCAGAGTCGGTGCATTATTACATAACATTGGCATGATCATGAGAAAGATCAAGTCTCGAAAGACCGATTAGTTTAGTAGCCTTGGAATAACTAGATACATCCATAAATTTTACATTACATCATAAAAAAAACATCTTGTCTTCATATCCCCTCATACTATCCCTGCAGGTCATTCATAAATTACTTCTTCATAATCCTGGGAAAAATAAAACATTAAAAGGGGTGAGCTCAGATGCTCAGTAAGGATAACATTATAGCAGAAGCTTTCATAAATAAGCATAAACACTTAAGGCAATTTATAATTAAAACAAAAGCCTTTTAAACTTGCACTTCAGCATAAAATGGCTAAGGTAAAATGAAATAATGCCATTTACTTACTCACATGGATATTCTACTAGTCGAATGATCACATGAAATATCAATAACCACTTTCATAATGATGGAATGCATAATGCCAGACTATCATAACCACATAGCCAAGGCCTCGTGCCAAGACTATAAATAAGATTTTGCCAAGGCCTTGTTCCAAGACACTAGTTTGTCTCATGAGACCTACCGATGCATCGAGGAGCTATAGCGGGCTCCACCCGTCACTTATTAAGTCCAATGCATTCCTCATATGAATAGGTTTAAGCATAAAATAAACATTCGTATTAAAACTAGCATACGAAATGTCAATACTTTAACCACAAACCATGAATGGTATAAAAATAGAACATCCACAGTCAAATATAACTCATTTGATACAATATGGAAGATTGTATTGTATCACATTAACCTCAATCATGAATAATGAAGGATGTTGACATAGATGAAAATAATCATCAAAACTATTTGAGAGAAATATCCCCCTTTTCTTGAAAACATTTAAAAGTCACACTATTTGTCAAGAAGCCATTTAAAAATAGATTTTTGAATCAAAGTGTCCCATACCACTTTGAAATTTTTTAAAAGGAGTTTTGATTTCTAAACTTTAATGTCCATATAAATCCTTAAAACCATTTTTAAAACATGGACATTAATGAGAAAGATTTAGATGAATAAGTCTTTAAAACATTTAAAAATGGTATTTTAGTTAGAGATTCTAACCAAAAGAGAGACACTTGAATGAAAATAATTGAGGTAATCAAAACTTTGTAATATCATGAGAATAAAGGGAATTCATGATATACTATGTCAAAGTACATTATATACACCACATAAAAGTGATTTGGTGTATATCAACAAAGAAGTCTCAATGGAATGTAAGTTGAGATGAAATCTCTCATAAAGGCCATATCCTTAGGTTAAGAATAAATCAACAACATAATTATGTGTGAAAAATATAAATACACTAAATATGATTGGATATTCAGTGTAAAACAATCAAAGTATATTCACACATATTCCTGTAAAAACAACACCAACGAATTGGATGTTTAACTCAACAAATGGTGAAAGAGTTAAAATTACTCTTATCAAATTCATATCAATGACTTGAGAATTTTCAATGGAGTGATTATGTGTATCAAAAGTATATCCATAGGAAGGGGAGTGGAAATTATGACATAATCAAATGAATAGTGATTCCACACATAATCTTGGGGTAATATAATCAATGAAATATGCGTAAAGCCAAATGAGTGGAAATTGAAATCTCAAATTCCCCTATTGATTAGGTAACTTAAGAAACAAACACCCATGAAAGAAATATCATACCATGATGATGTAAATACCCATAAAATAAAGTATATTACACAATGAATACAATCATGGGTAGTACACATACACCACATGCAATAATTAAGTGGTGATCAATGGAATTCTCACGGAATTAAAAGTGAGACAAGAAACCCCTTACCACGTTAATCAACTGAGTCGCATGGCCAAAAGTTAATAACCACCAAATGATTTACAGAATAACATGAATATAAAGTGAATCATGGAATTACACAATACACCACTTTCAATAATTTAGTAGCGAACAATGGAAATCTCACGGAATTGAAAGTGAGATAAGAGAATCCCTTACTTTGTACTTTTTCCTTGGTAGATGGTAGGTTTACCTCCTGTATAATGGTGAAATAATTGTTATTGAATAATACAAGAATCATTTACTTTAATATGATATCATATATGATCTTTTAACATTGATTTGTTAATAATATCTTAGTATTAATGCCGTTTCGGGTGTTAACTTACTCATTTTCTTTTATAAGTTTTGTTACATAAGTCATGTTTGTTGTATCTTATTCATATCCAGAATGATATCAAGTCCTTAAACATAATTTTTAAATCATTAAATGATAATTATACTTGAATGGATACGATGGAGAATGAATCTCATCGCGTTCGTGGAGACGGTAGTCCGTACGTACGCACGAACGCTACTTCCATTTAATTTTTTATTTTAAAAGAATCGAATCCAAATGATACATAGTTATATTACTATTCCAGTATAATATAATATTTTATATATGTTACTTAAGTTCATTAACACCATCCTTTATACGTTCCATGTGTGGTATGAACGAGTCATATCATTTTAAGGGGGCGGTAGTCCGCACTTCCTCAAATGAAATTATCGTATGTATATACAACATGAAACGAATAATGGTATGAAATAAAATGGAATTACAGAAGATTATATATAAAATATATATCATTAATATCATATTTAATTACAGTGCCATCATAATGGCCACCATGAGAGGCGGTAAGATGTATTTGAACAATCATCGTTTCGTGAGGCGTTAGTTTGCCATCCACAGAAACATTATGTTCATCATCCATTAGATGGAGTTGTGTGTATGTGTAGTTTGAATCCTTCTTATAACAACATCCTAGTATATTGAGGATACTGGTGTTGTTACAAAAGAAAGGAAATAAAAAGAGTTTTGGGGTTGAAGAAGCAAAATAAATGAAAATAATTTAAGAGAAAACGTTACCTTTAATTTAGGTAACTCACTTTGGTTGGAACCAAAGGACTTCTTGAAATGCTTTCTGCCTAAGGGGAAGCTTCAAGGAGGAGGAGAGGGATGTGGGGAGATTATTTGGGCAGAGTTTGGACGAGCCAAGTGGCTTGAGAGGTGTGAAGAAATGAGAAGGAGGAGTGCCCTTTTATAAGAGGGGTGAGGGGCACCTTTGGAAAAGCTAGAGATATTAGTTTATAATAAATTCATATTCGGTTTCCAATGGCTCCAAAGTTGACTATTCAAAGGTTAAGGTGGTGATGGGTCGAAAACAACTCAACCAATAGAATTTAGACAGGTTTGGGTACTTATATTAACCTTATCTTTAAGTATTAACTCTAAGTTAATTAGTTTCACTTTTACAATGTCTCTTTGTATTTTTATATTATATGGTTAATAAACATACCATATACATACAAGAGACCCCCAAGTGGTCCTTTAATGATGAACCTATCATGATATAAGTTTCTTGGCCGAACCTTAGATTTTTAGGAATTTAATATCAATTAATAATATAATATTTGTTTTAAGAACTCTTTTATGTCAATTTTGACACTATTCAATAGTTGATTTTTGTGAAACTCATAACAGATTGATTACTTCGAACAAAGTCAATTAAATCAATCCTAATATATCATATTATCCTAGAAAATTAGTTTAATTCATTAAAAGTTTCATATTATATTTATTTGGGTATTTATAATATCAATTATTTTAATTGTTCACTATTATAGTAATTACTGCATCATCATTGTGTCATAAATAAAATAAC
This sequence comes from Viscum album, assembly GCA_963277665.1. NCBI lineage: Eukaryota > Viridiplantae > Streptophyta > Magnoliopsida > Santalales > Viscaceae > Viscum > Viscum album. Next base: position 477,518,839 of record OY728133.1, on the reverse strand, counting down.
TTATTTAATGTCTAAAAATTATAAATAAAATATCATTACGTAGGAAATATTTTTAGATTTCTAATTAATATTTATAATCGAAAATCTAACATTTATAACCCTATTTAAAAAATTTTCTTCTAAAATATGTAAGCTTATGCCATTTTTATTTTTATTTTAACTTTATTAATGTAAAGTGTCCCTACCACATACAAGTGGCTCCAAGGGGTCCCCAAATTGACCCAAGGATGCTCATGGTCGGGTATGTGTCCACCAATAAGGTTAGGACACGTTTTAGGGTAATTTTGTATTATTATAATATTATTTTTTAACCCTTATTTACCGGATTTACCCTTTAACCATGGTAAATAAAATATTTACCACAGTAACTATTCAAAATGTCTAAAAATAAAAGTTACCTATTTACACAATTTGAACATCCTGATTCCAAATATGGAATCCATTTTCCTAAATTCAAAACACAGAAGTGGCAGAAATTAATTTAAAATTAATTCCCGCTGTCAAAACAAAAAGCGTGTTTTTATGAGATAATAACTATCAAAAGATTGACACTTGTTTATGTTCGGTTTAATTGTAAAATTATGTTCAATGACCAACATTATATTAAATGGTAAAAATATATTCTAAATATACTTTAAAACCACTCAAATTCATAATTTATCAATATTAATTATTTTGATTAAAAAAGTTGTTTTTAATTAAAATTTAGTAATTTTCACTATTCATCAAAATATAAAAGTTATCCGAAAAGTACCAAAATTTCACCCTAGGATAATTTTGATATTATGAATCCAAAAATGAAGTCCATTTTGAAATATAAAATATATATAATTTCAAAAAGTAGTTATTACTATTCATAACGGCTAGTTTAATTGGTTGTTAGAACTCGGTGTTGCGTACAACATACGCTATCACATTATTCAAAGAGAAGCGTACCGTAGAAGCTTGGGATGTTTCATTTTAAATTTTTGATGTCCCCATTTAGTCAAAAAGTTTAAAATATAGTATTTAAAAAGGGTTCACTATTATAGTTGATAAAAGTGCAATACTGAAAATGAATTTGTTCTTGCATTATATCTAAGAAACTCATAATATGGATTCTAAAATTATAAGGATTATATAAAGTTTAAAATTTAGTTAATACTATTCATAACCTTTTTTGAACGGCTTGTTTGGTGAGTCATGGTGCGCTTGAACTCGGTGTTGCGTGTAGTGCATGTTATTGAATTATTTTGAAGAAATAACACACTATGAAATCTTGGGGTGTTACATTCTCCCCTCCTTCAATAAATTGCGTCCTCGCAATTTGAAATTGTTCTTCGAAAATAAAAGGTTGAAAATAGAAAATATATTTGTGGGAAAACCCACATCGGAAATTGGTTTACTAAAATTTAGTCTTAATATGAGGAAAAGAGAAATGAAAGGGTCACCACCAAATTATGATCTCGATTAGGAGAACATTGGTGGAAATTAGAGACATATAATTGGAGGAAAAATGTAAATATTTATAGGTAGTGGTTGAGGTCATCAATCACAAACAAGTATAAAATTGAGGTCCTTAAACTCATCAATCTATGATGATTTGAAGTACCATCGGTTCAACAAAATATAGGGTATTGGGATCACACATTTTTGACATTTCAAAATATCTTAGTTGAAATCCCACATCGAAAAATGAATTAATGAGGCCTCTATTTAAAATAAAGAGTGGAAAGTATGAAGATTACCGAAAATAACACATACTAGGGTTCCATGTAGGAAAATATGGATATGGAGGAGAAATCTAACCATCAATTATCTAATGGAGAGTGGTAGAGAACATGGCTATGAAAAGGCCAACAATCCCAAAGCCATAAATTAGTGATGATTTAAGGTACCATCTAGGACAACATTTTTTTTTTAAAGTTACATTACATAAGGAAGAGGAATTCATTTATGATATTTACTAAGAACATTATGAGATATACTTAAATTTTAAGTATATTTTCATTCTTTAATAAATTTCCACCACTAACTCAATTTTTTTTTAAACGATGAGTATTCAAGAAGACTTGGTCACACTGGAAGAGCTAGAATAAACTTCTATAGAATCACATGATCCATGCAGGATAAACCATATATTAATCAAAACCAAAATGGTTAGTGAATGTTCTAATGATCCCCCAAAAGGATATTCATTGAGATAAATATGCACTAATTTTAATTTCTATAATTAAATCAACAATACCCCAAAGTTAAATAGATACCATTCAATAACCAATTGTCCTTAAAATCCTTTAATATAATCCAAACTAATATTGAAACCCAAAACATAGAAGAATTTGATTATGTAGTCTCCCATGTTACATTGTATCTAAAAATTACATCAAATACTCTTAAAGTCACATACTTAAAAGTAATCATCACATATTCTCTGTTATAGGTTAATCATTTCCATAAATAACCCAAATCACTATAAATCAACAATAAAAATGTAGATAAAAATCCACCATTACTCTACAAATGAAACCTCATTGTATTATATTTTCCTTGGGCATATAGTGTTCCTAACAAAACGAACATCTTCCAAAATAACATTTATCACTTAATCACCAAATCATTTTCCTATACCAAAGGTATTCATTTGATAAGACATAAGAACCCAAATCATCTTATTATTTATCAATAAAATCATTTAATAAAAAAAATAGTCACACTAACCAGGGACTTCACGTAGTCCAGTGGTAGGCGATAAATCCCAATCGCACTTTGGTTGTGGGTTCGATTCCCACAGCTTTGTCCGACGCGATGGGTTGTCACACGGTCAACGTGTTGTCCTTTTTCAAAAACTATATTTTATAATATTACCAAAATGAGATAAATTCCTCAAAATAACATAATTTAACCACAAATGTTATATCATACTTTGTATTTTCATCCCAAATTATAATAACTTATCATTTTCTCAAACCCCAATGATCATATAAACCAAATGGTTATTTATAGCTATATCCACAAGAGAAGAGACAATTCTTCCTCAAATATCATTCTCACATGGCAAACTGCGGGGTTACAAATACAAGAGAAAATTATTCCAAAGCAAACCCATCAACAAGGAGTGCTAATACTTTTTAAATTTTTCTCCAGCCATTTATTTCCACATAGCTTCTTCTTTGACCAAGAAAATATCCTATAAAATAGGACATTCACTCGGGTAATGGCCAGGTCCCCTACATTTACGACAAATGACTGTAAATGGACTCTTGGGACCATTTTTATCTTCTTCCATAGTACTCTTCATTTTTTCGGCAATTCTTCACTTTATGTCCTTCCTTCCCGCACGTAAAACATTTCGTTGTCCCATTGAGACACTTTCCTGGGTGTCTCTTTCCACAATTCCTACATGATGAAAATTGAGGTTTCTTTTCTCCATGGTCTCCATTGCTGGAGATCTTATCATTTATCACCTTTCTCTTCCTTGTTGAGTCTGGGAGTTGGTTAATATATATGTTGTTGATCAGATTTTTGGAAAACTGATTTGGCATAAAGACGATATCTTTTACGCCTATCAACATTCCATTTTGTTGCTCATTGCCACCATTGTTCCCAACTTTTACATCATTCTCAAAGTCACTATGACTTCCTTGGAATCCAGCCATTGACTAAAACCAGAAGGCATTGTGTGAGTAATAGTAGTCGTAAAATCATTTAGAGATTAAAATGTCACCATATTCTCAATTTGAAACATATTAGGATTAACCAAGGTCATTTTCTCTCATCTTATGTATATATTACTTAAATCGGTTTGTAAAGAAAATGTAAATTATCCTAAGCATATCCCCCGGGAGTGTCGTAACCAAGAGTGCAGTAAGGCCCGTTGTCGTGCACCAGTTCCCGTTCGAGTCTAGCTCAAAGCGGTGTTTTCGGGTTTTACCCCTAGGTACATTTGTGCCAGAGCCGCCTCTACCTGCTCGTATCCAGATAGGGATGTATTGCTCGGAAAACTCACAAAATCTTTACAATACCAAAATTCTAGGAAGTTTTTTTTATACTAATCCTCAAAGTTCATCTTAGGTCTACGTGCTCTAATCAGAGTTTATCTAAATCTAGCTACCAAGGTTTGTACTAAAATTCCTCTGATACCAACTGTAACGCCCCGACCCTAGTTACCCAGAGTCGGTGCATTATTACATAACATTGGCATGATCATGAGAAAGATCAAGTCTCGAAAGACCGATTAGTTTAGTAGCCTTGGAATAACTAGATACATCCATAAATTTTACATTACATCATAAAAAAAACATCTTGTCTTCATATCCCCTCATACTATCCCTGCAGGTCATTCATAAATTACTTCTTCATAATCCTGGGAAAAATAAAACATTAAAAGGGGTGAGCTCAGATGCTTAGTAAGGATAACATTATAGCAGAAGCTTTCATAAATAAGCATAAACACTTAAGGCAATTTATAATTAAAACAAAAGCCTTTTAAACTTGCACTTCAGCATAAAATGGCTAGGGTAAAATGAAATAATGCCATTTACTTACTCACATGGATATTCTACTAGTCGAATGATCACATGCAATATCAATAAACACTTTCATAATGATGGAATGCATAATGCCAGACTATCATAACCACATAGCCAAGGCCTCGTGCCAAGACTATAAATAAGATTTTGCCAAGGCCTTGTGCCAAGACACTAGTTTGTCTCATGAGACCTACCGATGCATCGAGGAGCTATAGCGGGCTCCACCCGTCACTTATTAAGTCCAATGCATTCCTCATATGAATAGGTTTAAGCATAAAATAAACATTCGTATTAAAACTAGCATACGAAATGTCAATACTTTAACCACAAACCATGAATGGTATAAAAATAGAACATCCACAGTCAAATATAACTCATTTGATACAATATGGAAGATTGTATTGCATCACATTAACCTCAATCATGAATAATGAAGGATGTCGACATAGATTAAAATAATCATCAAAACTATTTGAGAGAAATATCCCCCTTTTCTTGAAAACATTTAAAAGTCACACTATTTGTCAAGAAGCCATGTAAAAATAGATTTTTGAATCAAAGTGTCCCATACCACTTTGAAAAATTTTTAAAAGGAGTTTTGATTTCTAAACTTTAATGTCCATATAAATCCTTAAAACCATTTTTAAAACATGGACATTAATGAGAAAGATTTAGATGAATAAGTCTTTAAAACATTTAAAAATGGTATTTTAGTTAGAGATTCTAACCAAAAGAGAGACACTTGAATGAAAATAATTGAGGTAATCAAAACTTTGTAATATCATGAGAATAAAGGGAATTCATGATATACTATGTCAAAGTACATTATATACACCACATAAAAGTGATTTGGTGTATATCAACAAAGAAGTCTCAATGGAATGTAAGTTGAGATGAAATCTCTCATAAAGGCCATATCCTTAGGTTAAGAATAAATCAACAACATAATTATGTGTGAAAAATATAAATACACTAAATATTATTGGATATTCAGTGTAAAACAATCAAAGTATATTCACACATATTCCTGTAAAAACAACACCAACGAATTGGATGTTTAACTCAACAAATGGTGAAAGAGTTAAAATTACTCTTATCAAATTCATATCAATGACTTGAGAATTTTCAATGGAGTGATTATGTGTATCAAAAGTATATCCATAGGAAGGGGAGTGGAAATTATGACATAATCAAATGAATAGTGATTCCACACATAATCTTGGGGTAATATAATCAATGAAATATGCGTAAAGCCAAATGAGTGGAAATTGAAATCTCAAATTCCCCTATTGATTAGGTAACTTAAGAAACAAACACCCATGAAAGAAAGATCATACCATGATGATTTAAATACCCATAAAATAAAGTATATTACACAATGAATACAATCATGGGTAGTACACATACACCACATGCAATAATTAAGTGGTGATCAATGGAATTCTCACGGAATTAAAAGTGAGACAAGAAACCCCTTACCACGTTAATCAACTGAGTCGCATGGCCAAAAGTTAATAACCACCAAATGATTTACAGAATAACATGAATATAAAGTGAATCATGGAAGTACACAATACACCACTTTCAATAATTTAGTAGCGAACAATGGAAATCTCACGGAATTGAAAGTGAGATAAGAGAATCCCTTACTTTGTACTTTTTCCTTGGTAGATGGTAGGTTTACCTCCTGTATAATGGTGAAATAATTGTTATTGAATAATACAAGAATCATTTACTTTAATATGATATCATATATGATCTTTTAACATTGATTTGTTAATAATATCTTAGTATTAATGCCGTTTCGGGTGTTAACTTACTCATTTTCTTTTATAAGTTTTGTTACATAAGTCATGTTTGTTGTATCTTATTCATATCCAGAATGATATCAAGTCCTTAAACATCATTTTTAAATCATTAAATGATAATTATACTTGAATGGATACGATGGAGAATGAATCTCATCGCGTTCGTGGAGACGGTAGTCCGTACGTACGCACGAACGCTACTTCCATTTAATTTTTTATTTTAAAAGAATAGAATCCAAATGATACATAGTTATATTAATATTCCAGTATAATATAATATTTTATATATGTTACTTAAGTTCATTAACACCATCCTTTATACGTTCCATGTGTGGTATGAACGAGTCATATCATTTTAAGGGGGCGGTAGTCCGCACTTCCTCAAATGAAATTATCGTATGTATATACAACATGAAACGAATAATGGTATGAAATAAAATGGAATTACAGAAGATTATATATAAAATATATATCATTAATATCATATTTAATTACAGTGCCATCATAATGGCCACCATGAGAGGCGGTAAGATGTATTTGAACAATCATCGTTTCGTGAGGCGTAAGTTTGTCATCCACAGAAACATTATGTTCATCATCCATTAGATGGAGTTGTGTGTATGTGTAGTTTGAATCCTTATTATAACAACATCCTAGTATATTGAGGATACTGGTGTTGTTACAAAAGAATGGAAATAAAAAGAGTTTGGGGGTTGAAGAAGCAAAATAAATGAAAATAATTTAAGAGAAAACGTTACCTTTAATTTAGGTAACTCACTTTGGTTGGAACCAAAGGACTTCTTGAAATGCTTTCTGCCTAAGGGGAAGCTTCAAGGAGGAGGAGAGGGATGTGGGGAGATTATTTGGGCAGAGTTTGGACGAGCCAAGTGGCTTGAGAGGTGTGAAGAAATGAGAAGGAGGAGTGCCCTTTTATAAGAGGGGTGAGGGGCACCTTTGGAAAAGCTAGAGATATTAGTTTATAATAAATTCATATTCGGTTTCCAATGGCTCCAAAGTTGACTATTCAAAGTTTAAGGTGGTGATGGGTAGAAAACAACTCAACCAATAGAATTTAGACAGGTTTGGGTACTTATATTAACCTTATATTTAAGTATTAACTCTAAGTTAATTAGTTTCACTTTTACAATGTCTCTTTGTATTTTTATATTATATGGTTAATAAACTTACCATATACATACAAGAGACCCCCAAGTGGTCCTTTAATGATTAACCTATCATGATATAAGTTTCTTGGCCGAACCTTAGATTTTTAGGAATTTAATATCAATTAATAATATAATATTTGTTTTAAGAACTCTTTTATGTCAATTTTGACACTATTCAATAGTTGATTTTTGTGAAACTCATAACAGATTGATTACTTCGAAAAAAGTCAATTAAATCAATCCTAATATATCATATTATCCTAGAAAATTAGTTTAATTCATTAAAAGTTTCATATTATATTTATTTGGGTATTTATAATATCAATTATTTTAATTGTTCACTATTATAGTAATTACTGCATCATCATTGTGTCATAAATAAAATAACTCATTTAATGTCTAAAAATTATAAATAAAATATCATTATGTATGAAATCTTTTTAGCTTTCTAATTAATATTTATAATCGAAAATCTAACATGTATAACCCTATTTAAAAATTTTTCTTCTAAAATATGTAAGCTTATGCCATTTTTATTTTTATTTTAACTTTATTAATGTAAAGTATCCCTACCACATGCAAGTGGCTCCAAGGGGTCCCCAAATTGACCCAAGGATGCTCATGGTCGGGTATGTGTCCACCAATAAGGTTAGGACACGTTTTAGGGTAATTTTGTATTATTATAATATTATTTTTTAACCCTTATTTACCGGATTTACCCTTTAACCATGGTAAATAAAATATTTACCACAGTAACTATTCAAAATGTCTAAAAATAAAAGTTACCTATTTACACAATTTGAACATCCTGATTCCAAATATGGAATCCATTTTCCTAAATTCAAAACACAGAAGTGGCAGAAATTAATTTAAAATTAATTCCCGCTGTCAAAACAAAAAGCGTGTTTTTAAGAGATAATAACTATCAAAAGATTGACACTTGTTTATGTTCGGTTTAATTGTAAAATTATGTCCAATGACCAACATTATATTAAATGGTAAAAATATATTCTAAATATACTTTAAAACCACTCAAATTCATAATTTATCAATATTAATTATTTTGATTAAAAAAGTTGTTTTTAATTAAAATTTAGTAATTTTCACTATTCATCAAAATATAAAAGTTATCCGAAAAGTACCAAAATTTCACCCTAGGCTAATTTTGATATTATGAATCCAAAAATGAAGTCCATTTTGAAATATAAAATATATATAATTTCAAAAAGTAGTTATTACTATTCATAACGGCTAGTTTAATTGGTTGTTAGAACTCGGTGTTGCGTACAACATACGCTATCACATTATTCAAAGAGAAGCGTACCGTAGAAGCTTGGGATGTTTCATTTTAAATTTTTGATGTCCCCATTTAGTCAAAAAGTTTAAAATATAGTATTTAAAAAGGGTTCACTATTATAGTTGATAAAAGTGCAATACTGAAAATGAATTTGTTCTTGCATTATATCTAAGAAACTCATAATATGGATTCTAAAATTATAAGGATTATATAAAGTTTAAAATTTAGTTAATACTATTCATAACCTTTTTTGAACGGCTTGTTTGGTGAGTCATGGTGCGCTTGAACTCGGTGTTGCGTGTAGTGCATGTTATTGAATTATTTTGAAGAAATAACACACTATGAAATCTTGGGGTGTTACATTCTCCCCTCCTTCAATAAATTGCGTCCTCGCAATTTGAAATTGTTCTTCGAAAATAAAAGGTTGAAAATAGAAAATATATTTGTGGGAAAACCCACATCGGAAATTGGTTTACTAAAATTTAGTCTTAATATGAGGAAAAGAGAAATGAAAGGGTCACCACCAAATTATGATCTCGATTAGGAGAACATTGGTGGAAATTAGAGACATATAATTGGAGGAAAAACGTAAATATTTATAGGTAGTGGTTGAGGTCATCAATCACAAACAAGTATAAAATTGAGGTCCTTAAACTCATCAATCTATGATGATTTGAAGTACCATCGGTTCAACAAAATATAGGGTATTGGGATCACACATTTTTGACATTTCAAAATATATTAGTTGAAATACCACATCGAAAAATGAATTAATGAGGCCTCTATTTAAAATAAAGAGTGGAAAGTATGAAGATTACCGAAAATAACACATACTAGGGTTCCATGTAGGAAAATATGGATATGGAGGAGAAATCTAACCATCAATTATCTGATGGAGAGTGGTAGAGAACATGGCTATGAAAAGGCCAACAATCCCAAAGCCATAAATTAGTGATGATTTAAGGTACCATCTAGGACAACATTTTTTTTTTAAAGTTACATTACATAAGGAAGAGGAATTCATTTATGATATTTACTAAGAACATTATGAGATATACTTAAATTTTAAGTAGATTTTCATTCTTTAATAAATTTCCACCACTAACTCAATTTTTTTTTAAACGATGAGTATTCAAGAAGACTTGGTCACACTGGAAGAGCTAGAATAAACTTCTATAGAATCACATGATCCATGCAGGATAAACCATATATTAATCAAAACCAAAATGGTTAGTGAATGTTCTAATGATCCCCCAAAAGGATATTCATTGAGATAAATATGCACTAATTTTAATTTCTATAATTAAATCAACAATACCCCAAAGTCAAATAGATACCATTCAATAACCAATTGTCCTTAAAATCCTTTAATATAATCCAAACTAATATTGAAACCCAAAACATAGAATAATTTGATTATGTAGTCTCCCATGTTACATTGTATCTCCAAATTACATCAAATACTCTTAAAGTCACATACTTAAAAGTAATCATCACATATTCTCTGTTATAGGTTAATCATTTCCATAAATAACCCAAATCACTATAAATCAACAATAAAAATGTAGATAAAAATCCACCATTACTCTACAAATGAAACCTCATTGTATTATATTTTCCTTGGGCATATAGTGTTCCTAACAAAACGAAAATCTTCCAAAATAACATTTATCACTTAATCACCAAATCATTTTCCTATACCAAAGGTATTCATTTGATAAGACATAAGAACCCAAATCATCTTATTATTTATCAATAAAATCATTTAATAAAAAAAATAGTCACACTAACCAGGGACTTCACGTAGTCCAGTGGTAGGCGATAAATCCCAATCGCACTTTGGTTGTGGGTTCGATTCCCACAGCTTTGTCCGACGCGATGGGTTGTCACACGGTCGACGTGTTGTCCTTTTTCAAAAACTATATTTTATAATATTACCAAAATGAGATAAATTCCTCAAAATAACATAATTTAACCACAAATGTTATATCATACTTTGTATTTTTATCCCAAATTATAATAACTTATCATTTTCTCAAACCCCAATGATCATATAAACCAAATGGTTATTTATAGCTATATCCACAAGAGAAGAGACAATTCTTCCTCAAATATCATTCTCACATGGCAAACTGCGGGGTTACAAATACAAGAGAAAATTATTCCAAAGCAAACCCATCAACAAGGAGTGCTAATACTTTTTAAATTTTTCTCCAGCCATTTATTTCCACATAGCTTCTTCTTTGACCAAGAAAATATCCTATAAAATAGGACATTCACTCGGGTAATGCCCAGGTCCCCTACATTTACGACAAATGACTGTAAATGGACTCTTGGGACCATTTTTATCTTCTTCCATAGTACTCTTCATTTTTTTCGGCAATTCTTCACTTTATGTCCTTCCTTCCCGCACGTAAAACATTTCGTTGTCCCATTGAGACACTTTCCTAGGTGTCTCTTTCCACAATTCCTGCATGATGAAAATTGAGGTTTCTTTTCTCCATGGTCTCCATTGCTGGAGATCTTATCATTTATCACCTTTCTCTTCCTTGTTGAGTCTGGGAGTTGGTTAATATATATGTTGTTGATCATATTTTTGGAAAACTGATTTGGCATAAAGACGATATCTTTTACGCCTATCAACATTCCATTTTGTTGCTCATTGCCACCATTGTTCCCAACTTTTACATCATTCTCAAAGTCACTATGACTTCCTTGGAATCCAGCCATTGACTAAAACCAGAAGGCATTGTGTGAGTAATAGTAGTCGTAAAATCATTTAGAGATTAAAATGTCACCATATTCTCAATTTGAAACATATTAGGATTAACCAAGGTCATTTTCTCTCATCTTATGTATATATTACTTAAATCGGTTTGTAAAGAAAATGTAAATTATCCTAAGCATATCCCCCGGGAGTGTCGTAACCAAGAGTGCAGTAAGGCCCGTTGTCGTGCACCAGTTCCCGTTCGAGTCTAGCTCAAAGCAGTGTTTTCGGGTTTTACCCCTAGGTACATCTGTGCCAGAGCCGCCTCTACCTGCTCGTATCCAGACAGGGATGTATTGCTCGGAAAACTCACAAAATCTTTACAATACCAAAATTCTAGGAAGTTTTTTTTTATACTAATCCTCAAAGTTCATCTTAGGTCTACGTGCTCTAATCAGAGTTTATCTAAATCTAGCTACCAAGGTTTGTACTAAACTTCCTCTGATACCAACTGTAACGCCCCGACCCTAGTTACCCAGAGTCGGTGCATTATTACATAACATTGGCATGATCATGAGAAAGATCAAGTCTCGAAAGACCGATTAGTTTAGTAGCCTTGGAATAACTAGATACATCCATAAATTTTACATTACATCATAAAAAAAACATCTTGTCTTCATATCCCCTCATACTATCCCTGCAGGTCATTCATAAATTACTTCTTCATAATCCTGGGAAAAATAAAACATTAAAAGGGGTGAGCTCAGATGCTTAGTAAGGATAACATTATAGCAGAAGCTTTCATAAATAAGCATAAACACTTAAGTCAATTTATAATTAAAACAAAAGCCTTTTAAACTTGCACTTCAGCATAAAATGGCTAGGGTAAAATGAAATAATGCCATTTACTTACTCACATGGATATTCTACTAGTCGAATGATCACATGAAATATCAATAAACACTTTCATAATGATGGAATGCATAATGCCAGACTATCATAACCACATAGCCAAGGCCTCGTGCCAAGACTATAAATAAGATTTTGCCAAGGCCTTGTGCCAAGACACTAGTTTGTCTCATGAGACCTACCGATGCATCGAGGAGCTATAGCGGGCTCCACCCGTCACTTATTAAGTCCAATGCATTCCTCATATGAATAGGTTTAAGCATAAAATAAACATTCGTATTAAAACTAGCATACGAAATGTCAATACTTTAACCACAAACCATGAATGGTATAAAAATAGAACATCCACAGTCAAATATAACTCATTTGATACAATATGGAAGATTGTATTGTATCACATTAACCTCAATCATGAATAATGAAGGATGTTGACATAGATGAAAATAATCATCAAAACTATTTGAGAGAAATATCCCCCTTTTCTTGAAAACATTTAAAAGTCACACTATTTGTCAAGAAGCCATTTAAAAATAGATTTTTGAATCAAAGTGTCCCATACCACTTTGAAAATTTTTAAAAGGAGTTTTGATTTCTAAACTTTAATGTCCATATAAATCCTTAAAACCATTTTTAAAACATGGACATTAATGAGAAAGATTTAGATGAATAAGTCTTTAAAACATTTAAAAATGGTATTTTAGTTAGAGATTCTAACCAAAAGAGAGACACTTGAATGAAAATAATTGAGGTAATCAAAACTTTGTAATATCATGAGAATAAAGGGAATTCATGATATACTATGTCAAAGTACATTATATACACCACATAAAAGTGATTTGGTGTATATCAACAAAGAAGTCTCAATGGAATGTAAGTTGAGATGAAATCTCTCATAAAGGCCATATCCTTAGGTTAAGAAAAAATCAACAACATAATTATGTGTGAAAAATATAAATACACTAAATATGATTGGATATTCAGTGTAAAACAATCAAAGTATATTCACACATATTCCTGTAAAAACAACACCAACGAATTGGATGTTTAACTCAACAAATGGTGAAAGAGTTAAAATTACTCTTATCAAATTCATATCAATGACTTGAGAATTTTCAATGGAGTGATTATGTGTATCAAAAGTATATCCACAGGAAGGGGAGTGTAAATTATGACATAATCAAATGAATAGTGATTCCACACATAATCTTGGGGTAATATAATCAATGAAATATGCGTAAAGCCAAATGAGTGGAAATTGAAATCTCAAATTCCCCTATTGATTAGGTAACTTAAGAAACAAACACCCATGAAAGAAAGATCATACCATGATGATGTAAATACCCATAAAATAAAGTATATTACACAATGAATACAATCATGGCTAGTACACATACACCACATGCAATAATTAAGTGGTGATCAATGGAATTCTCACGGAATTAAAAGTGAGACAAGAAACCCCTTACCACGTTAATCAACTGAGTCGCATGGCCAAAAGTTAATAACCACCAAATGATTTACAGAATAACATGAATATAAAGTGAATCATGTAAGTACACAATACACCACTTTCAATAATTTAGTAGCGAACAATGGAAATCTCACGGAATTGAAAGTGAGATAAGAGAATCCCTTACTTTGTACTTTTTCCTTGGTAGATGGTAGGTTTACCTCCTGTATAATGGTGAAATAATTGTTATTGAATAATACAAGAATCATTTACTTTAATATGATATCATATATGATCTTTTAACCTTGATTTGTTAATAATATCTTAGTATTAATGTCGTTTCGGGTGTTAACTTACTCATTTTCTTTTATAAGTTTTGTTACATAAGTCATGTTTGTTGTATCTTATTCATATCTAGAATGATATCAAGTCCTTAAACATCATTTTTAAATCATTAAATTATAATTATACTTGAATTGATACGATGGAGAATGAATCTCATCGCGTTCGTGGAGACGGTAGTCCGTACGTACGCACGAACGCTACTTCCATTTAATTTTTTATTTTAAAAGAATCGAATCCAAATGATACATAGGTATATTACTATTCCAGTATAATATAATATTTTATATATGTTACTTATGTTCATTAACACCATCCTTTATACGTTCCATGTGTGGTATGAACGAGTCATATCATTTTAAGGGGGCGGTAGTCCGCACTTCCTCAAATGAAATTATCGTATGTATATACAACATGAAACGAATAATGGTATGAAATAAAATGGAATTACAGAAGCTTATATATAAAATATATATCATTAATATCATATTTAATTACAGTGCCATCATAATGGCCACCATGAGAGGCTATAAGATGTATTTGAACAATCATCGTTTCGTGAGGCGTTAGTTTTCCATCCACAGAAACATTATGTTCATCATCCATTAGATGGAGTTGTGTGTATGTGTAGTTTGAATCCTTCTTATAACAACATCCTAGTATATTGAGGATACTGGTGTTGTTACAAAAGAAAGGAAATAAAAAGAGTTTGGGGGTTGAATAAGCAAAATAAATGAAAATAATTTAAGAGAAAACGTTACCTTTAATTTAGGTAACTCACTTTGGTTGGAACCAAAGGACTTCTTGAAATGCTTTCTGCCTAAGGGGAAGCTTCAAGGAGGAGGAGAGGGATGTGGGGAGCTTAGTTGGGCAGAGTTTGGACGAACCAAGTGGCTTGAGAGGTGTGAAGAAATGAGAAGGAGGAGTGCCCTTTTATAAGAGGGGTGAGGGGCACCTTTGGAAAAGCTAGAGATATTAGTTTATAATAAATTCATATTCGGTTTCCAATGGCTCCAAAGTTGACTATTCAAAGTTTAAGGTGGTGATGGGTCGAAAACAACTCAACCAATAGAATTTAGACAGGTTTGGGTACTTATATTAACCTTATCTTTAAGTATTAACTCTAAGTTAATTAGTTTCACTTTTACAATGTCTCTTTGTATTTTTATATTATATGGTTAATAAACTTACCATATACATACAAGAGACCCCCAAGTGGTCCTTTAATGATGAACCTATCATGATATAAGTTTCTTGGCCGAACCTTATATTTTTAGGAATTTAATATCAATTAATAATATAATATTTGTTTTAAGAACTCTTTTATGTCAATTTTGACACTATTCAATAGTTGATTTTTGTGAAACTCATAACAGATTGATTACTTCGAAAAAAGTCAATTAAATCAATCCTAATATATCATATTATCCTAGAAAATTAGTTTAATTCATTAAAAGTTTCATATTATATTTATTTGGGTATTTATAATATCAATTATTTTAATTGTTCACTATTATAGTAATTACTGCATCATCATTGTGTCATAAATAAAATAACTCATTTAATGTCTAAAAATTATAAATAAAATATCATTATGTAGTAAATCTTTTTATCTTTCTAATTAATATTTATAATCTAAAGTATAACATGTATAACCCTATTTAAAAATTTTTCTTCTAAAATATGTAAGCTTATGCCATTTTTATTTTTATTTTAACTTTATTAATGTAAAGTGTCCCTACCACATACAAGTGGCTCCAAGGGGTCCCCAAATTGACCCGAGGATGCTCATGGTCGGGTATGTGTCCACCAATAAGGTTAGGACACGTTTTAGGGTAATTTTGTATTATTATAATATTATTTTTTAACCCTTATTTACCGGATTTACCCTTTAACCATGGTAAATAAAATATTTACCACAGTAACTATTCAAAATGTCTAAAAATAAAAGTTACCTATTTACACAATTTGAACATACTGATTCCAAATATGGAATCCATTTTCCTAAATTCAAAACACAGAAGTGGCAGAAATTAATTTAAAATTAATTCCCGCTGTCAAAACAAAAAGCGTGTTTTTAAGAGATAATAACTATCAAAAGATTGACACTTGTTTATGTTCGGTTTAATTGTAAAATTATGTCCAATGACCAACATTATATTAAATGGTAAAAATATATTCTAAATATACTTTAAAACCACTCAAATTCATAATTTATCAATATTAATTATTTTGATTAAAAAAGTTGTTTTTAATTAAAATTTAGTAATTTTCACTATTCATCAAAATATAAAAGTTATCCGAAAAGTACCAAAATTTCACCCTAGGCTAATTTTGATATTATGAATCCAAAAATGAAGTCCATTTTGAAATATAAAATATATATAATTTCAAAAGGTAGTTATTACTATTCATAACGGCTAGTTTAATTGGTTGTTAGAACTCGGTGTTGCGTACAACATACGCTATCACATTATTCAAAGAGAAGCGTACCGTAGAAGCTTGGGATGTTTCATTTTAAATTTTTGATGTCCCCATTTAGTCAAAAAGTTTAAAATATAGTATTTAAAAAGGGTTCACTATTATAGTTGATAAAAGTGCAATACTGAAAATGAATTTGTTCTTGCATTATATCTAAGAAACTCATAATATGGATTCTAAAATTATAAGGATTATATAAAGTTTAAAATTTAGTTAATACTATTCATAACCTTTTTTGAACGGCTTGTTTGGTGAGTCATGGTGTGCTTGAACTCGGTGTTGCGTGTAGTGCATGTTATTGAATTATTTTGAAGAAATAACACACTATGAAATCTTGGGGTGTTACACCTAAACTCATATCTGATGGGTGACAAGGGTACATCCCCTACCATTGGACTACATGATGTCCTATTGAGTATGAAATTTTTTTACATAGACAATTAAATGGATTATTGTTAAGTCAATTTTTGGAAAGATAATATAGCATCATGACATTCTGATTTTTTTTATGATTAAGGATATTTTTGAGAGATATATTATTGTGTTGAGGTATATATATATATATATATAACCTTTAGTTTTAACATAAAGTATTATTTTGAAGGAATGATATTACATTTTTGGAGGTGTAAGATGAAGGTTTTGAGATAACCTTTGTGGTTAACACCTTCTTTAAGATTGAGGTTATTGGTATTATTTGGGAAATAGGTTTTTTTATTTAAGTAATGAACTATGTTAAAACTTTGGTTTTGTTATTCAATTTTATATATTAATGTATTATTTAGTCATGTGAATGTTAATTTGTTTGAAGTATTGTATTAAAATTTTCAAACCATTTAGGTTTTATTAAATATATGGGGTATAAATTGTTATTATTTTGTGTATTATATGATCTTTTATTCCTTTTTGAAAAAATCATTGTGGATAATCATTTATTAGAGTAACAAATTAAGTTGAAATTTATCTAAGAACAACCAATGGATTAAATCATTCTTATGAAATAAAAAATATCAAATAATTTTATTTTTTGGTGTCCATTTTATTTATAGTAAAATAATCCACCAACATTAGTAAAATGATCTCAAAATAAAATTGTTATACATTTACTATCATTTCCAATTAATCAATGGTCTTTCCACCTATCATAGATTTATGGTTTTATAGTCGTTATCTTTCTCTTGATCATTCACTTTCTTGTGATCAATGATATCTACCACTCTATAATTATTTAAATTTATATACCATGAATATATTTTCACATCCCACTATTTTTTCCTACTATTAAACAAAGTTATATATTATTCTAGATGAACTTCATAATTCCCTTTATCTATTTTCAATAGAAAGTTTTATTAACCCTTTTTATAATGAGGGATTTCAAAAAATCTATTTCCAGATGACAAATCCTTGTTTTTTCAATTGCATACTAAAATTGTGAAGATATAATTTATTGAAGGTGGGAGAATTCAACACCCTAATATTTTTGAAGAATAACATTAGGTTTTATAGTGTATATGACACAAAACACAAACCTAAAACAATCCATGAAATGTATTATTTAAATATGATTCTTATAGAATAGTTGTAAAATTATAGGGTATGAATAAGACTAACTAAATTATTAAAATAATATGGCTAAAACTTTTATAGTTAAATTAATTTCTTATCAAATTATTAGAAAAAAAATAAAAAACATTTGAAAGTAAAAGAAATTTTTTTAGAAAAAAAATTATGTGTCCAATGTTTTTTGATCTTAATAGATTAAAATCATCTTTATTATTGAATGATTATAATGAAATTTATATATTATATATAAAATAAAATATTTTATCATCCATATAATATTTTTCGGATCATGAGTTAAAAATAAATCCATTTACATGCTTAAAACTGTATTTTTATAAAAATAGGTTTCATCGTGTTTACCTACCTTATTTAAAAATTAATTTTTTAAATTTTTAGAAAATTCATTTGAAAAAAAATTAGTTAATTTATGAAACAATCTTATAAAAAATTATCTTAGAGTCAATTTTTTTGAATTTTCTAAAAAATTTATTTTTTAACGAAAGAAGAAAATATTAATTTTCATTGCAAACTATATTTTCATTTAAAGAATTTAATAAGTTCTATTTTAAAAAAATTGAAATAATTTTCATTTGATTATATTAAATTTAGTCCAATTTATTTAAATTAAATAAATTTCAAGTTAAATTTTGATATAAAAAAATTATACTTTAGAAAACATTTCATTATAAAATTTCTTCTTCATTGTGTTTACAAGTTTAATATTAAATTATATTATTTCACCTATATATATTTTATTTGAAAATGGATTTAATATTTGGAATCATAATAATTAATATTATCTAATAATCTCAAATTAATTTTTGCCCACAATGAATTTTAAAAAAACTAAAAATTAATTACCAAGGTGGAAGTTTAAACAGGTCTAATAGGGAATAAACTAAAAAGATAATGGTTATAATTATCTAAGAAATTTTATGATTCCTATTTGAGGGAAATATTTTGAAAATATCTCATATAATAATTTTTAATGGTCTATTTTTAAGCCATTTGGTGTGTGAAATACAAGGATATAATTTATTCGTTTCAAAAATTCCAAGTGTATAACTACCCCATTTATAAAAGGACCCCCTTATATTTTTCACATGTTAAAATCTCATTGGTTTAGAAAATAAATACCCAAATACCTTACTTAAATCCCTCTCCATAACTTGTAGTACCTTTTTTCCTCATAAAACCATTGTTGGAAGGCATAGGTATAAAGCTAAACAGGTTCTCTGAAGAAGAGGTGTAGTTCTTAACCGTGCATCTTCATTTTAGTTATTCCTATATCACCTTCAAATATTATAAAAATATTCTAAAATTATAACAAACAAATATTAAATATACTAATATGTTATTATTTTAAATTAATATCCCATATCATTCTTCCTCTTCCATCAAATGGGAAACAAAATCATCAATCGTTTGTATGACATACTATCGCCCTGTAAACCAATGTGATTCATTTTCCATCACCACCTATCATGAATGGATATAATGATAGATTTAATTTATATATATATTTTATTTCTCATAAAATTATAATGTTTAAATTATAATATCATATATAACTTATTAACTTTCAATCATTTGGAAAATGATAACGTCGCTTTTTCATATTTCTGGACTACCACATCCATGCTGCTGTGTGATATGTTTTTAATTTAATATTGATATGGATGGTAATAAGGATATATTTAATGAATATATATGGTATATATGATATAAGAATTAATTTGGAAACTTTATATGTTATTTACCTTTCCTTTGTTCAATCTGTAAAAAAAACTGGAAAAAACGTTTATGGGTACGTACGGCCCACCACCTCCTTAAACAGTGTAATTAATTTTTCTATATACATTTTATGGAGTATTATAAATACTTATATAATGAATATATATTATATTTATATCATGGTTAAAATTATGGATATTATGGAACCATGATCAAATCACAAGGACCAAAAATACCAAAACCAAAACATAAATGAAAAATGAAGCTGTTATTACACGAAACAATGGTTTAAGCCCAGGATTATTGTTAAATGGTTGATAAAAGATTGTAATTAAATCATAAATTATGTGATATATATTATTATAGTTATATAATATATTTATAATTAATTTTTATTTGTTATATAGTATTTTAAAACACATATGATAGTTTTTTGTCTCGAGGTAATGGTTTCTCGTCAAACTTTTTCATCTATGGGACATATGTCATATTCACAAATATTTATTTTTATGGTGTATATACTACCATTTTGATATGATATATCATAAATATATTTATATGAATATTATTTATAGTTTTATTTAATTTTATTTATTTCATGAGGATTTTGATTCAAAAGTTACCAAAGTAGTAAGAGTTTAATCTACAATCTAGTCATTAATCAGGATTATTTATTTTTAAGTCTCCATTATGGGAATTAGTTGATATTTTAATCTTAAACAAAATATATTCTAATATCATCTAGTTATTTATTAAATTTTCATGTAATATTACCACTTTTCTATCTTTGGTAATTATAATGATTGAGAAAATAATTTTAAGAAAAACCAACTTTATTTCTCTTTTCGGTTGAGTTTTTTTCAACCATATCCTTGTTTTCTAAAAATGTTTCAACTAATGTATATAATATTTTCCTATGATTTATTAAATTAATTTTTAAACATTCTTGTGTTTTTACAAAAAAAATTAAAAGTAATCTTCTTATCATTTTCCAAATTATTTTTTTTTAATTTTATTGGAAATGTGAAAGGAATCCTTTTTAATGTACTTAGGATTAATGAAATTTCTTGACATCATGACCACTCATTTCATTAATGATTCCTTTACAAGTTTTCATGATTTTTTTCAATGAAACAAAATTCCCCAATATTTTTTAGTTTTTAAAATTGATTTTCCAAGTGAAAAGAATGTTTCCCTCCATAATTATTTATTTTGATTTTATGGTATTTTCATTCATTGATGAAAAAACCCCACATTTTACTAATAATTCATTGAGAATATATTATAATTAAATCATCATTTTTTGGATGTTTTGTGACTAATTTGACAGATGATGTACTGTTTTTATACCATTTTCTATATTACTATGGATGGTTTGTGATTATATTTAATTATTGGGGAAATTATTAACATTTCATATGATAGGTATTAAATATGAATGTTTAAATTGACTATGTTTCTCCCATTTTATATGAGAAATGAGTTAGACTTAGTGAGGGTTGAGGCCTTTTATATCCTCTTGATGCATCGATAGGTCTCATAAGACAAAGTTGCTTGGTTATTTGGGTGAGGCCTTACACATTTATGTAGGATACCTTGAAATGAGGCATTGATGGTATATTTATGATGTCTATCATTATGAATTCCCTCATTATGGTACTATTTATTGTTTTCCATGTGATTAGATATGATATCCATGGATAAGTTTCAATATTATGTGATTATTTATATGTTATTTTTTATATTAATTCTAATGTTATTGATTAAATAGAATTTTTTTTAGTTATTTACCATGCCATATCGATTATAGTTATCTATTCATGACAACTTATGTTGTACCCATACCATTAATGAACATCTAATATCACCCATTTCTTTTTATCCTTTCCCAATGATTTCAAGAAGTGTATTAGGATTGATATAAAGGGATATTCTAAAGGGAATAATAGTTTTTCCAGAAGAAATACTATGTTGTATTTTAAGTTCTAAATTGTAATTTGAGATTCAATTATGTATCTAGTTTACAACTACTAATAAACCATTTAGAAATTTTGGATGTGATCACTTATATATGAAGGTTTTGGGCGAAGTGGAAGAGTGGGTGGGATAGAACACAACTTTGATTTCTACCATGATCAATAATTATTCTGAGATCAATATGACGATGAAAGCTAGTATCCACAGAATAGAATCAAATATTTAGATAAATAATGAATACGGTCGAAACTTGGAGAGAGGATCTTGCACATCATATTTATAATTAATTTAATTACTTTAATAAAGAAAATAATACCCAGATCTTCGGCATTTTCCTCATTAATGATGTTGATCATTGATAATGACTGTTCCAGATTATCTTATTATGCTTGAAAGGATCCAAACTAGAATCCCTCTAGTGGTGATCCACACATGCTCTAATGGCCTGTGATCAACATCGCTCGTTCTTCGGGTGCTAGCGTGGAGAAGCAAGTGTCTTGTGCCAGTCATTATTGATCACTTGTTCTTCATAATTGAATAAGATCTCTCATTATTGAGAGGGGTGGGAAGAGGATTCGAGAGAGAAATTGTTTAGCTCAATAATTCTCAATTCACCGGGTATGCAGTTCGGTCCATGGCACAATAGACATATGTGTCTATTTATTGACATGGGGATTCAGTTACAATATTTAATTGTGTAATAGTAATTAAATACATTCTCAACCTTATAAAAAACCCATGCTATTAATAATAATACCGTGTCATTATTTATGGTGAGTGAACTTTCAAAAATTAGAATTATGAATAAAATTCCACGACACAAAATAATATCAGTGTTATATTAATTTTTTCCAACTAGTTAAATAATTATTTATCATCTTGCGAATAATTATTTTACTACTGGACCAGAATTGGTTCTCTCAAACTCCACTTCAATTTATTGAACACCCAAAAAAATAAATAAATAAATTATTCTCTTAAATAAATTTTTTATTTACAAACTATTAAAAAAATATTTATTAAATGTTCAATAAAATAAATAAATATATTTTACCCATAATCTGGTGAATAAATATTTATTGATTTTATGAAATCATTTTAACTTGAATAAAATTATTCTATTGTCAGGAGAATAATATTAATTAATTAAATTCAAATAGAATTTAACCAAGGCCACCAAAAACACTTAGTGTGTGACCCTCTAGGATTCTTTCTCATTGGCATTAGGCAGGCCTCCTTAAAGTCCAAGATTAGTGTCTAGAAACGGGTCAAGGAACCCAAGAGAAAGAACTTAAAGTCGCAACAATGACATCCACATATGAACACTCACTGTGTAATATAATCCCTTTGTCACAATATCTCATCAAGAAGGTTTCATGATAGTGTCATCGAATTTTATGCTTGATACGTCATTCTTTGACTACCTGAAATAAACTCATCATTACACCATAGCCATGGAATTTTTCACAATGGTTCTATTTCAATCAAAGTTTCAAGATATCAACTTCTATAAATAGAAGGGAAAAATCTTTCCTCAACTTATCCATTAATAACTTGTCACTCATGATGCACCCAACGTACCCAACTTCCCGCCAACTGTCGGTATAACGGTTTTCGTCAGTAAATCAAAGTGCGCAAGTCATGACACATATAAATGATAATAATAAAGTATAAGGATCATTACACAAGCTCGCTGATATAAATATCTGATGACAACAAAACATGCGTAATTCCTACTGGCAGTTTTGTTCTCATAAGCTCATGTCTTGAAGATTACTAAGCGTGAACTTCATGAGAGGAAGTCTCATCTGCTTACAAGTACTGACACCTAATGGTATGCATGCTATGTGTCCCATCATAGTATGTCATCCAACCATAGAACTATATTTAAGAATATTTTTATAGCATTTCAAGGTTCTCATCATAGTGGGGGACTTCCATGACCTTGTCAATACAACAAATACTTTAATACATTATTACATCATAGTCATGCAAAACAATAAAAAATATGTAATAAAATGTTTAATATTTAAATACATTAAATGTCCAAGTAATCAAAGTAAAACTAGTCGGTTCTAGGACACCAAATCTTACAAACTCCCACTTGGACTAGAGCCAACTGCCTATGACTTTCAGTCCTCTAGACATCACATGGTGATCACACTACTACAAAGATGGCTTATAATAGCGCTAAAAACGGCCTTTAACAGCGCTAAAAAAGCGATGTTAATCTCGGAGAAGATAAAGGGGGGTCCCCTTTATCAACGCTAAAAATACCGCTGATAAAGGGGGACTTTTATCAGTGCTAAAAAAATGCTGGTAAAAGTTCCCCTTTATCAGCGCTAGGTGAGCGCTGATAAAGGTAGTATTTATCAGCGCTATTTTTAGCGCTCATAAATATATAATATATCAGTGCTATTTTGAGCGCTAATAAAAACTACCTTTATCAGTGCTCAAAATAGCGCTGATATATTATCCATTTATCAGCGCTTAACTAGCACTGATAAAGGCCAAAGATCCTATCCAAATCCAGAACCTACACAGAACCTGCCCAGCACCTGCACACATTATAGCACCTGCACAGTCCAAACAAAACCTACACACAGCACACACGACACCCACACACAAAGCACAGAATAACAACAAATGATACATACATTTACTTGAAATCATGAATACAAAACAACACACTTCTATATACATTTCAAAAAATGTTTAATTTGGTTACGATTACATTTATCCAACAAACAGTTAAGAAACAATGATTTTCCATCCTTTTTGCATTCATCCGCTCTAAAAAATTGTCGTCCATGGCAGCGGTTTCCGAAAAAAGAATTCGAACTGAGGAAAAATATTTCACCAACATAATAAAACAAATATTATGTTAGTAATACAATAATGAAATAAAGAATGGGGTTGCTAAATGGAATTATACTAGTGAGGCACAAAACATAAAATAACCAATTATAGTAGTGAGGCACAAAACATAAAACAAATATTATGTCCCCCCATTCCATAAAAAAGAAGCACCCCTGCCCCCTTCCCCAGCACACCCCCTACAAACTGCCCACCCCCGAGCACACCCCCTACCCCTACACACTCCCTACCCCCTGAACACCCCATGCCCCCTTCCCCAGCACACCCCTGCCCACTGCACTTTCCCCCTGCCCATTGAACACCCCCCTTCCCACCCCCTATATATTTAAAAAGAACCCATCACACCCCCTAACCCTTCCCCCTACCACTTTTCCCCCTTCCCCCTCCCCCAAGAAACCACCCATGCCCTCTCACCCTGTCCCCTGCACATTATAAAGAAAATACCTTGTATGGAAATTGTGCTCAATTTACATTATACACATCATATATATCAACACATTCTCATGTAATTTCATTAAATGTAAATACACATATATAGAATCTCTACATCTCATAAGAAAACCCTCTTTAAAATTCACAAACACATTAAATCCATTTGAAAACACCCATCACACAACTTTCTCATTTCTTCAAACACATTTAAAGGACTTAAGCATGAAAATCCATAAGAAATACAACTGCATTCATTTTAAAAATAATTTTCATGTCTATACACACCCCAAATTCCTTTGATAACACATTTTTAACCACACAAACATTTCATATAGTACACGTAGCAAGCAAATATAGGATAATAAAATCATCATATAATGTAAAATCTTGGAATAACCTACATAAAGTGTGGAATCTTCTAAAATCTGCTAGAAAACATAAAACCACACCTCCACAATACCTTAATAAGGACTGATTAAACATTAATATTGAATATATTAATGGAAACCCATGTTTAACTTGTGGTATTCCATGATTTTAACATCCCTCAAGGATAGAGGGTCATGATTTAATGTCTTACAGATATGTAAGACCTGGGTGGATCAAAACACTTATAAAGGTGGATTAGGTAGGTACATCTCTAGGAGGGAGCACCTGGAATGTTTACCTGATAGATGGATCAAAATGCCCAATGAGGTCTGACCCAAGTGTGGTGCATCCCATAAAGGTAAGGTTTCTCATTTTGAAGAATTATTCAGACTCCACTAAAGGAAATACAAGAGGGAAAAAAAGAGAAGGTGTACCCCAGTGAGGGGGTCACCATGGTTTACCATTGGTTGGGATTTAACCTCATGGAGGCTTCCTACGTACCCTATTTAGAATACAAGGATCAAAACCCATATATTTAAAAGAGGTATGTTGTGGGTATTACCATGGTTAGCTTCCCTTCACAATAAGAATACTCTTGGTTGGATGAGTATGGGTCTTCTGGGGCTTATGCATTGTCAGATTCTTAGGTTCTTCCTAGAGTAGCAATGGGCTGAATGGTACATACGTGCTAAGATGGACCATGTGGATGGAGTGATCCTTGTAAAGAGGCATGAGGCATAAAAAACATGTGGATCTGTCTGTAAAAATTATTTATGGTGGCCATGGGGCTTATCAGACTCCCCATACCTTCCATAAACACCTCAAAACATCACGAGGACCAGATTCTACATGATGGTGCATCACAGGGTTGATTCTTTTGATGATGTACTGGTCGTTTGAGCTTGGATTTCATCTCAACTAGCCTTTCCCTTACTTGAATTATCCTGGGAAACATATTTTGGTTCCAAAAAATCCCTCAATGATACTGATTATCTCATGCATCTACCTAGAAATAATTGTGCATGTCAAACAACAACACATGTACTCAAATACAAGTTCAAACAAACGAGATACATAAAATGGATTTTGTTGATCCTTGGTGTTTTCGTCATTCACCCCATACACACTGCACACCATCATGCCTTACTTTAATATTGATTTGTTAAAAGATCAATAATATGAATCCGGGGATAGAAAACATTGAGTAATAAATTAAGATTTCAATACATCTGAGCATTCTCAATTCACCAAAGAAGGTTGGAGGATAATCAATGATCATATATAGATAACATAAGTGGTAGGAATTCACCTTCATCCTATTTGTGTACAATCTTCCATCAGGTATGTTTCCCATTCGTTTCTAAACACATGTATATCATTTTCTGAATATGAGTTTTTGCGACAATCATGGTAATACTGAAAAAATATAAATATACAAAGGATTAATAAATATTTTAAATGAACTCGTAATTATTTTCAAAAATACCTCATTAGGGATGCTAGTTTGTTGATGAAATACGATCTCTTTCATAAATCTACAAACATAATAATCACAGTCCTTTCCGTTTGTTTGTTTTGGACACTACAGGAACATCGACAACAATAAGTAATTTGTTTTGATATGTGTTTGGATAGTGAAATGTTATTATATACCCAGATACTTTTCCAGTTGTAGATCTTGTAGACGTGCTTATCCTTATGCCCTGGATTCATTCTATGCATTAGACGATATTGATGCACTGCCCTATCATAACAGAATCCTCATTAAAAGATAAAATAAATTATATAACTAGATGTTTATTTTTAAAATGTTGGATCTAGTGTATTACAAATTAACAAACACCATCATGCGTGGTCAGTTTTTGGATATCCATGCATTGAATCCAGAAAATAAATCTTTGGAGTATCCAAATTGACTACAATCAGCATCCAATGCTCCCTAAAAATATAAAAAAGAATAAGTAAAGAAAGAAATAAAAATATAGTTGATATGATTAAATTGTAGAGTTTTACCCCTGCATCATTGGTATTAAAAAGAGTCTGTCATCCGTAATTTTTTTTTCAAATGATTTGATCAGGGATGACATTATTACAGCCTCTTTAACAGAATCTATTTCGTCTTTTGAAGATGTGGGTTTGAGGACTAACGAGTCCAAATTTTTGTTCATGGGGAAATCACTTCAATTTTTTTTATATATACGTCTATGAAAAATATAAAATGTATTTAGTCAAAATTATCAGAGTATATCATCTTTTGTAAAATAAAATCTTGAAAACTTACCTCATGTGTACATTTACAACTTAGGCGCCTAGCCATTCATACTTGAGGAGTTCATTTACATTTTCAGCACTAATGAAATCTGATATCTCCTCTCCATACATATCTTTTTCGAAAGAAACTATGTGAGTACTGCCATCTTTCAACTTTTTATCCACATGAGCATGCAATGATATTAACTATAGATATAGAACGTGCGGGGTGAAGGTGCTCTCAGTAGACCGTTTCAATCGGTTGGTTGATCCTTGAGATAGTTTTGAGCTGATATTTCGTTTCACCCCACAGTATTTGTCATTCTGTAATAACAATCATCGATTCAGACCTTTTTTCATTAAATGTTAAAGTTCCGGCTTGAAAAATAAATAAGAAGTGAATACCTTTTTGTTGACATGTTTTTTTACAAGAACTTTCGGCCATGCGATGAATGTTCCAACAGCTTGTTCAACCGTAGGAATGTCGTAATCATCATTTGGAATAGGTAGCTCGGCACTTGGCTCATTAGCTACGTTAATTGACACTCTAAGATGATATTTTGGAAGCTGTCTATTGTGTAGCATGTCGTTTTGCGTATTGAACATCGTAGCCCACGCTACAAGGCGATATGTGGGAGTTGATAAATATAAATCACAGTCATTTTCACCCTATGGAATATTAGTACAGGAAATGTATCAGTGTCTATATAAATCACATTTCACAGAAACAATTATTAAAACATTGATTACCTCATCTAAGTCAGGTTTTTTAGGGGAATGGCTCACCTCAAAGCTGGTGGGGGTGGAGCAAGATCGTCACACACGGGTTGTTGTTGAGTTTTTCTTCTCTTTGCCTCTCCCCCATCAATTTTGCTATCATCTCTCTCTGGTATTGTAATTCTTCTTTAAAAATAGATAATTGTTCTTACAGCTTTTCCATTTTTTTCATTTTGATCCTCTACTTGTTTTTTTTTTGAAAATATGTTCGGGGTGTCACCCCAAAACCCGCACCTCTGATGCGGCCATACTTTTCTGGATGCTTCAAAGCTGGTGAAAGTATGTCTGCATCTGGTGGGGTTGTTATTGATTCTTGTGACTATTTCAGATAGAAAATATAGAAAAATAAGTAGTTATTGTAATGTAATAGCGATTTAAAGCAACTCAAATTTATATTATGTCATACTTACACATGTTTTACACACTTTTTGTGTGTTTTTATCTATCAATGTCCCCTCTTTATTTACACGGGCCTCCTTCCATAGAACATGGCGTGGGATGGATATGGCTTTCGATTTCAATTCATCAATCTGCATATAAATAGAGAAACATGGTTATGGTGTTGTTTTATGTCAAATACTAGTAGTAGGGTAGATTTAAAAGACATACCAATTTTTTCTCAAGTTCAGTGTACCCCATCCTTGCTTTATGGTAAGGGTATGCTGGTTTTGTTGCACGTTTTTTATTTTCAGCACTCAGTAGTTGTTTCATTACTAAAAAACTATCAATCAGAGTGATGAATACAAGTAAACGTCAAACAACGTATTACCCCACACAATGTACCTGAAAAGTATGCTCCCCACGATGGTTGCTAAACGCATCCCACGCTCGTTGGGATATCAAGTGTGCGTAAAGAGGATGTGGGTGCGGCTTGATTTTCCCTTCTGCATCTTTAAGATGATATTTCATTAAAATTGTGTGGAAACCTTTATGAATCCTTCCTGAAACTCTTAATACATATTCCTTGGGTGATACATCTACTATAAAAGCACTCTACAATGGATGATGAAGAGTAAGTCAATGTTTTGGTATTTTATTTTATTTTAATAAATTAAAAAAATGATATCAAAATGTTACCATAATCTCTTCCCACATTAGTGTCTTCAGCCCAGTGACAACATGGTGCCACGACTGTACATCAATTGGCACACGTTGCTGAGTGATGATTCCAATGTAGCCACTAAAGATGGATTTGTTGGGGTTAACATGTTGGCCTCACTTATTCCATCCCACCTCAAATTTGATGCCTTTTGCTTTTTCCTTATGGATTTTGGCCAAAACTGTCAAAATACGATGCTCTTGTTTTTTTTTTTTGAGCTTTCAGGGTTTCATTTCCTACCATTTCCTCAGAAGTAGCATCAATATCTTCCCCCAGAGCGTTATAATCGGCAATGGGACCAACAGCAACAGGTTGAGAAACCTGTTATACCTCATCACTGGGACCAACAACAACAGGTTGAGAAACCTATTGTTGCTCTGCACTGGGACCACTAGCATTTGGTTGAGAAACCTATTGTTTCTCTGCAGTGGGACCACCAGCTGCTGGTTGAGAGACCTTTTGTGCCTCAGGATTGGGCGCATCAGCAGGTGCAGAAGTCATTATCTGCAAAAGTGGTTTAATATTTAATTTATATTACATAAAAATGGAAGAGAACACATAATAACATAACGTAACACAATGTATGTTAAAATAAACAAATAACCTAATTATTGTACTCTCTTTTTTTTCTTTAAAGGTTGAAGTGATTTGACTCCTCTATCAACTATGTAAATTTCTTTCATTGTGGTCTCCTATGACATACAAAACGCCATCTACATTTGGACCACTGCAAAATGATTGTGAAGTCCCTATAAAAGGGTCAGCCTCTATTGAACTTTCATCTGACCCTTCAGTTGTTTTGGTCGATAACAGAACAATTGACCAAATTTGGTTTGCGGGATCTGGAACATGAAATACGTGTACTTCATGTGATGCCATCATAAATGGTTCGTCTTTCTCCACTTCCTTATTGAAATCAACTTTCATGAATCCTAATTCATCTATTTTAATAGCAGTCCTGTTATCAACCCACTTGCATTGAAAAATCAGAACTTTGAATTTCGTATAATCCAACTCCCATGTTTGTTTGATGATGCTAAAGTATGACATATTCGCATAAATTGGATTTTTGTCCTTAGCACCGGAAACATGCATCGCCTCAGCCACAAGTGTAACCCCACTATTCTTCATGGTACTATATTCATCATGTTCATTAGTATAGAATGTATAATCGTTAACTGCATAAGCATTGTAAGATAATGCGTACACACTTGCTCCTCCGGCCAGCCATCGAAGTCATTCTGAAATTGACTCTAGATTTTCATCTAACTACTTAAAAATATGTTCTCGAAACCATCCTATAAACTATCGATTATGTGTATCTGATATCCATTTTTCATCCCTAGAAGGATTCAAATTCCTAAAATTTCTTTGTGGGTTTGAACATATGGGTCAACGTCGAAACTGTTATGCAAAATGTAAAGGTGATCCTACTCCTGATCTGTAATATTGATTGCGACAACCTCTTTTCCAGAAATTCCTTCACCCTCAAGCCACTCAGTGTGATGAGATTTCGGTAGGCCAACGATTTCCACACCAGACAGGTATTCGGTACAAAATTCAACAGCTTCCTCAACAATATATTTCTCCATAATACAACCCTCTGGCCGACTTCGGTTTTTGACATACCCTTTCAAAATCTTCATATACCATTCAATGGGGTACATCCATCTATAATGTACAGGACCACATAGTCGAATATCTCTCACCAAATGAACCATCAAATTAACCATCATATCAAAAAATGTCAGTGGGAAGAACATTTCCAATTCACATAATATGACGGCAATTTCTATTTCCATGGTTGGAAATTTCACCGGGTCTATAACTTTGCTGCATATATCTTTGAAGAAGAAACAGAGCTTTGTTAATATATGGCGGAAATTCTTGGGAAAAATGCAACGTAAAGCTATAGGAATTAGATATTTCATCAAAACATGGAAGTCATGTGATTTCAGACCCTTTAATTTTAAATCTCCCATTGACACGATGTTCTTGATATTTGATGAATACCCCTCTGGAACCTTTACGTCATTCAAGAAGTTGCAAAACTGATATCTCTCCTGCCTGGAAAGAGTGTAAGCAGCAGGAGGAAGAAATGTTTATTTTTCACCCTTCACTAGTACCAACTCTTCTCGTATTCCCATCTCAACCATGTCTAATCTAGCTTTAATTCCATCCTTTGTTTTGTCAGGTGCATTTAGCAACGTTCCTATGACACTATCACATACATTTTTTTCAACATGCATAACATCAAGAAAATTTCTGACATACAAGAAATTTCCAGTATGGTAATTCAAAAAAAACTAATCTCTTTTCCAACCAGTTTTCGTAAGGTTTTTCAAAAATGGTTTACCAAAAGTAGTGTCCAAATATTTCACTTTCTCAAACAATTGATCACCTGTTAGTGGAGACGGTGTTGTACGTTCCTCTAAACTTCCGTCGAATGATGACGTCCAAGATCAGTACTTATGTCGTCGGGGTACAAATCTACGATGTCCTAGAAACA
The DNA here is from genome assembly GCA_963277665.1 of Viscum album. Classification (NCBI taxonomy): domain Eukaryota; kingdom Viridiplantae; phylum Streptophyta; class Magnoliopsida; order Santalales; family Viscaceae; genus Viscum; species Viscum album. Next base: position 477,486,578 of record OY728133.1, on the reverse strand, counting down.
TGGTTTTTGATGAATGTTTCAACCTAATTGACTTTGTACCTTGTTCGCAAACGGGACACCTTTGAGTTCCTTTAATGCTATATCCTGACAAATTTCCATAAGCAGAAAAGTCATTTATCGTCCCATACAACATGGATTTCAAAGTTAACTGTTCATTTTTTTTAATCATCATACATCGTAACACCTGAATCCCACAATATTTTCAAATCCTAGATCAATGGGGCCCAATAAACATCAATATCATTACCTGGTTGTTTTGGTCCTAATATAAGCATAGATAACATGATGTATTTTCATTTCATGCATAACCACGGTGGTAAATTATAATTTACCAACATAACCGGTCATGTACTGTGACTGCTGCTTTTAAAACCAAAAGGATTCACCCCATCTGTAGATAACGCCAGACGAAGGTTTCTCGGCTCGTTCCCAAATTTAGGATACTCGTGATCAATTCTCTTCCACTGAGGAGAGTCTGCAGGGTGACGTAGTTTCCCATATTTAATTATTGTACCGGCATGCCATGTCAATTGTCTTAAAGTCTCCTCACTTCCATATAGGTGTCTAAACCTAGGAATGATTGGAAAGTACCATACAACTTTCGTTGGACTAGAATCATCTTTCTTGTATCGGGAAGCACCACACTTTGGGCATTCTTTAAGTGATTTGTGGTACTTGCAAAACAATATACAGTCATTCGGGAAAGCATGTATTCTTTAAGAGATCACGCCCATTGATCGTAGCATTCGTTTGGCATCATATGTTCGGCTTGGGAGTTCATTATCTTCTGGGAGCATGTAATTCAGGAGAGCAAGTAGTTCCGTAAAACTGGTGTCACTCCACCCGTTGCCTGGTTTCAAATTATACAGCTGACAATGCTGTATATTTAGTGCAACCAGCATACAATGACGTTTTTGCACAACTCTTTAACTTATCAAACAATTTTGGGCAATCACGAAGTTCATCTTCAACAGTCCTTGTCATTTCCTCAATACAATCTTCATCATCGTTCACATCTGTAATCACACCCTCCATACGATCATCTTCACTGTTCACGCTTCTAATCATATCAGATGATCTATAAAATGTTGTGTTCTCTGAGTCACTACCTACATTGGTTTTTTCCCTGTGTTTATTCCAACATGTATAACTTCGATCTATTCCGTGACAAATCAGGTGTTCTTCCAACTCCTCTGGACTAATTTTTCTTGAATAACAATAGTGTAAACACGGACAAAGGATTTGAGAAGGGTCACATGCATGATCTTATACAAACTTGATAAACTCTTTCACACCATCTTCATACTCTTTTGTCAACCGATTTTCATTTATCCATTCTTTATTCATATTTATCGTCTTTATGGGTTCGATCTCGAGAACTTCCCTAATATTATGTTTTATTTAATCAGGTAGCATTGTTTGGGTTTTATAAAAACAAATCATGGTAAAAATGCCTTTAAACACATGTGAAATCCATATACATGGTGTGTCTAGTAGGGTGAACATCGTGTATGTATAAGATACCTGATTTAATCTGACATATATCAAATTTATTCCAAGTTAGTCTTATAAAGACTGAATGATGCCTTAGAAAATACATGACATGTGAACAAGAGGAAACCAATGAGTAACAGAAGAAAACAGTAATAAATATGATGCTATCTCAATGTACTCAAGGTGATGATAAGATGTTGGTCAAGATCAACTATGGGTTGGGAGTACACTAATATTTAATTGAAAAAAAACTACTAAAAACTGATCCAGAAAAGGATGAAATATCCTATTCATCAAGTCCCTTAATAAAACCAATGCATTAGTTAAACCAAAAATCATCGTTAAAAAATCATACAGGCCATAACTACTCCTAAAAGCAGTCCATGGTAGGTCCATTGATGTCCAACTCATCTAATGGTATCCTAATGTCAAATCTATCTTGGAAAAGATCATAGAACCTCATAGATGATCAATGTGACTATCAATGCGTGGATAAGGATACATATTCATGACTCTCATCAGGTTCAATCTCCAATAGTTCAACAAAATAATAAATACCAATCAACCATCTATTTTAGAGAACTATAAAACCCAATGGTAAAGTACTATTCCATATGAAACCATTATTTTCTATATCATCAAATTGTAATTCAAACAACTAATGTTCTTTTGGTGTTATTTTAGAAATTGTGATAGAAACTGAATTTTTTCCCAAAACTAACTAGATTATAAAGTTTATCTATTTATTATGAAGTAAATTTTATACCTCATCAGTGAAAACATCCTAAAAATGTACTACCATTGGGGAAAAAGAATCCTACAGCATTCTAGAAAAATCTACAATATGCCTGACTATTTGATCCATTAGGGTACAATAAATTTATAATTATAATATGCTATTTAAAATGAAATGTGGAAGCAGGAAATCATACAGACTACTAATAAACCCATAATACAAAACATATCACCTAGTATGTCTGTCACATATACAAATAAATAAATTAGAAAAAAACATGCTACAAATCATAAAGGTACCATTAAATACTTACATAGGTCAACTTGTTTTAGAAATTGTTTATCTTCATCTGTGCCTTGTACTTGCACCCATGAATTTGAAGGTGAGTATGCGTACACGATAGTTGACCTTCTTAGAGAAGAGTTTTTGGAAGAGTATAAGAGCCATGAAGCAATGAAGATATTGTTATTCATTTTGGCAATCATCTTGTGCAACGTGGCCTAAGTTACAATACCTACAAGTTGTAACTTAGACCGCGTTTCACAAGCTGATTTCTATATTGTTTGTAGCAACCACATTTTCTCCAACACTCTAATGATCTTCATTGCATCATGTCTCTTATACTCTTCTAGAAACTCTTCTCTAAGAAGGTCAACTATCGTGTACGCATACTCACCTTCAAATTCATGGGTGCAAGTACAAGGCATGAATGAAGATAAAAAATTTCTAAAACAAGTTAACCAATGTAAGTATTTAATGGTACCTTTATGCTTTGTAGAATGTTTTTTTTCTAATTTATTTGTTCGTGTATGTGACAGACATACTAGGTGATATGTTTTGTATTATGGGTTCATCTTTGTCTAATCATATAACTATGAGATTTTTCTATGAGATGAAAATTAATATGGATCCATCATCATTTCCATTGGGATAATCTTTGGGAATCCATATAACCATAAGATTAAAAACTATTTCCTTTGTATCTTATACATAAATATTCAACTCGAAGGAGTAGAACTTACCGCCCATGGTAACTCAAAATAAAAAAAATGAAAACAAGGGTTGGTTATCCACAGAAGTCATCACACATAACCTTGGTAGACCTCTCACACATGTGAACCATCATAACTAAACAATTACCATATACTTCATCTTAGAGTCAAGATATCCCTATGGAACCTATAGGGTATCCAATTCCACATCATTCACAAACAACCCACTTGTGTTTCTAAATATCAATAACATCTTTTATTTTGACACTCATTACTAATTATGATTCACATCCCTAGACATAATCATAATCACAATAAGACCACAGTATCTATTATGGAAATCCTTATTGGAATTAGGCTCAAGATATGGTATTATTCCTATCTCACATCTATATTCACTATTTGGTCCTCACACACACAATATATAAATAATATACCAAGGGAATACCATCCATGGAACTCACCTCCCACCTTGAGAGCACGAGGAGGAGGAGGACGAGGCGGTGGCGGTCGTGGCAGCGAGGGTGGAGGTGGCGGCGGTGGCAGAGGCGGAGGTGGCAGCGGCGGCAGAGGCGGCAGTAGTCGCGGCAGTGAGGGTGGAGGCGGTAGAGGCAGAGGCGGTCGCGGTAGCGGGAGCGGGGGCAGAGGTGGTGGCTGCGGTGGAGAAAGAGGAGGATGAGGAGGAGGAAGCAAGAGGAAAGAGGAGGAAGGAGGAGGACGAGGAGGACGAGGTCGCGTAGCGAGGGGCCTGGTTCAGCTTCCGTGAGAGCTTGACCGCGTGCAAGCGAGGAATGGCATGTTAGGGTTATTAAATAAAAACCGACAAAACCATTATCAGTGCTCGTTAAAAGCGCAGATAAAGGTATGTTTTATCAGCGCTAAAATAAAAGCGCTAATAAAACATTCATTTATCAGCGCTTTTTTAGCGCTGATAAAGATATACCTTTATCAGCGCTAAAAAACGCGCTGATAAATGTTACCTTTTATCAGCGCTAAAAAAGTGATGATAAAGGGGTAACCTTTATCAGCGCTTATTTTAGGGCTGATAAATGTAACATTTATCAGTGATTTCTGTTTAGTGCTGATAAAGGGAAGCGCTGCCCTTGCCATGTTTTGTGGTAGTGTCATGTTTCTTCTGAGTCAAGGCTTTAGTCAAGGGGTCTACCACATTGTCTTCCATAGAAATACTACTCACTATAACTTCACCTCTCTGAGATAAATACCTTAAGAGATGATACCTTACAAGTATGTGCTTTGTTTACTGATGTGACCTTGGTTATTTTGCAAGATCCACCATTGTAGTATTATCACAATATAGTGTAATGGGATCATTACTGTTAGGTATCACATCCAGCCCCTAGATGAATCTTCATATCCAAACTTCTTCTTTAGCAACCTCAGAAGCTATGATATACTCGAAATCTTCTGTATAATCTACGAACACACTCTAATTTTAGCTCTTCCATCTCACTGCACCTCCATTCAAAGTGAATATGTATCTTGTTTACAACTTCATGTCATCTTGATCAGTCTGGAAACTAACATCTACATATCCTCTGATGACTAGTTCATCATCTCCTCCATAAAACAAGAACAGATCCTTAGTACACCTCAGATACTTTAGGATAGTCTTGAATTCCATCCAATGGTGGTCACCTGGTTTAGCTTGATATATTCCTACCGCACTCAATGTGTAGGTGACATCTAGCCTAGTACATAACATGGCATATATGACTGACCCAATCGTTGATGTGTATGGAGTCCGTTCCATTATCATTCTTTCCTCATGTGTCTGAGGACATATTTTTCTTGTAAATATGAATACCATGTGATGCTCGCAACAATACCATCTTGGATTGTTCCATACTGAATCTCTTCAGTATCTTATCAATGTATGTACTTTGACTGAGGCCCAAAAATCTCTTGGATATATCATGATGGATCTTGATCCCAATAATATATGTTTCCTCGCCCAGGTCCTTCATGTATAATCATTGATTAAACCATTACTTAACAGACTGTAAGACTGGTATATCGTTTTGAATAAGTAATATGTCATCAACATATACAATTAAAAAAACAACTACAGTCCCACAAAACCATTTGTAGACACAAGGCTAACAATCATTTTTGAGAACACCAGATTTTGTTATGGATTCATCAAAATGAATGTTCCATGACCTTAATGATTTCTCTAATCCATAAATGGATTTTTGAAACTTTCTTACCTTATTGGAATTCTTTGGAGTCATAAACCCTTCAGGTTGTGTCATGTAGATTGTTGAGTCAAAAGTACTCTTTTGACTTTTATATCTTGTTTTGGAAGTCACAAATGTCCTTTATCATGTTTATCATACTGATCGTATTGAACATACTGATCGTACTGACCATGCTGATCGTACTGATCATGCTGATCGTAATGATCATGCTGATCGTACTGATCATGCTGATCATACTGCCCATGATGATCGTACTGAGCTTGCTGATCATACTGATCATGATGATCGTACTGACCATGGTGATCGTACTAACAATGTGAATCGTACTGATCATGCTGATCGTACTGACCATGCCAATCGTACAAAGCTGATCGTACCGAATATGGAAATTAGATTGACTCTGCTACTCATAACTTTCATTACATACTTGTTTTGGTACTTAGTCAAAAACACATGTTTCATATGAATCGTACTCATAATTATCTTATTCATATATCTTATGATTTAACAAAAATGATGTTGTTGAGTTAGTTATAAACTAATCAAAATGATGTCATGTTTTCTGTTTCAATGTGACCGTTATAATTCCAGGTGTCCAAGTCCCTCTGAGTTTTTCGGAGAAATATAACCGTTGGAGGAAATGTGACCGTTGGAACCTGAGGCCTATAAATAGGAAGTCATTTGAAGCTGAAAGTATAGATTTTTTTGGAATAATTGTGATACATTGCTTCTATGAAGTTCTAGAGAGAGACGTTGTAACTTCTCTCCTGCTTTGTGCGTTCGATCATCGTATCGAGGGCTTTCAAGCAGTTGAAAGATAGAGGTGCTGATTACCTACAAAATCAAGGGCTACTGGGGATAGGCAGACAGATGGTCTGATCATCATATCGAGGGTTGTCAGGGATAGGCAGACAGACGTTCCGATCATCATATCGAGGGCTTACCAAGGTGATGGTGAGATAGACCTTTTATCCTTGGTGAAAGGATAACCCTTCTCTCTGGGTCAAAAGAATTGTTATACTTTTACATTTCCACTGCTAATTGTATTAGAAATGAAATTGTTTTGTTTCTTTTTCTATCTCTTTTACATTTGTAATTTCTTCAATTACATTCATACTTTTATATATTGTATCATTTGATTCTATACGCTTTAAGGTAGAATCATTCACTTTTTTTACTCTGATTATTGTATTCATCTTGAATATAATTACTTTACTTTTCTGATAGTATTACATTACATCATACCATTTATATTAAATACAATTGTGGGTGTTTGTATTTGTATTAGTTTAAGATCTTTTAAACTAATCTCTTAAGTGTCTAAACTCAAAGTTTTTAAACCTACAATTCACCCCCCTCTTGTATTGTTCCATCTAATATACAAATACATATTCTTAATCGATCCAACAATTGGTATCAGAGCAGGTTTTCCACTGATTTTTATTACTTGTTCTATTTCTTTCATACTACTATTTTAATTACATAATACACTAACGTGTGGAGTGGAAAAGTTTTTTTTGTTCTGTTAGATGGCAGGAATGAATATTGGCAATCTAAATCCTTCTGGACCACCTATATTTGATGGGAATGACTATGAGTATTAGAGAGATTTAATGAAGACTTTTTTGATCAATACTGGTGTAGACAATTTTATTATGCTTACTGGAGGTTACAAAATTCCTGACAAAGAAGTCAGTACTTTCACTAACCAAGAGAAGAAAGAATATCAACTGAATTACAAGGTACGCAATACTTTATTATGTTCTATGACCAGGAATATATACATTCAAATATCTTCATGTGAAGATACCAACTATATTTGGAAGAAATTAGAAGTTACACATTTTGGTACATCCAAGGTTATAGAAACAGGAAGAGCAATACTTCGAACAGAGTATCATGGTTTTGTTTTTCCATATAGAGATCCAGTATGTAAAGTGAAAAAAGTTTTATGAAAATTGTCAACAGTTTACAATCTATGGGAGAAAAAGGCCTTGATGATGAATCTATAGTAGATAATATTATAGATATAATGCCAAATTAATGGGAGTCAAAAAGGAGATCTATTGATGAAAATAGAAAAGTTTTCCAGATTACTCTTGATGAACTTTTTGGAACTCTTTTACAGCACGAGACAAGAATGAAAAGAGATGTTGATTTCAACAAGAAGAAGAATGGGAATGGAAGTGTAGCCTTTACATCTAAATCTAAAACACCTAAAAGGATTACAAGATCTAAATCCAAGAAAGCTTTTATATCTGATTCAAGTGATTGTGATCTTTCAGATAAGGAGTTAGCCAATCTTGCTTGAAGGATGAACAATATTGTGGGAAAGAAAGACTTTCAATATAGATTCAAAAAGAAAGATAGAAAGGAAAAAATAGATTCATAGGTAACTTGTTATGAATGTAAGAAAGTAGGTCATATAAGGCCTGATTTTCCTTTACTAAAGAGAAAAGACAGAAAGGAAAAATGTTCTGAAAGAAACAAGAAAAAGTTTTACAAGACAAAGACAAAGAAAGTCTTGAAGTAAAATGATACGTGGAGTGAAATTGGTAGTGATTCTTTAGAAGATTCTTCAGAATATGAGTCTTCAAGATAGAGAAATATTGGACTTATAGAAAGACTACTAATTGAAGATCATTGTCTCATGGAAAAGGTACACAATGATGAAGCTATTGAAAATGTTTCTTTGAATGAAAATTATACTAATAATAAATATTATGAGTCTTCAAATGATGAATCTTCATTATCAGAAGATAATACATTACCTTCTTTTGAAGAAGTATCTAGATTTGCTAAATTTTTTGAGAATGAAAATTCTAAACTCAAGAAGAAGCTTGAGAAAGCAAATTCTAGAATTTCAATTTTAACTAAAGAAGTGTTAGATCTTTCTAAGGATCTTAATATAAAAACTTCTGATTTTGAAAGTATTTTAAAAACCCTTGAGAAATTCAAATCTTACAAAGATTAACTTTCTGAGGATCTTGAAAATTTTATTTCAAAGAAAAATGTTTTAGAAAATAATTCTATCTCAAATTCAAATGTTTCAGAGAATAAGAATTTAGTTTAAAAATTAAAGTCAGAAATTTTTTCCTTGAAAAAATGTTTTCCAAAATTTACTCATGGAAAAGAAAATTTTGACAAAATTTATTCCCAAATCCGGCCTTTGAAAAATCATTCTAGACTTGGTTATACTCATTCCAAACCTGTTTTTAATAATAACTATTTTTTTACACAAAAAACCTCTTTTTGTTCTAAGATCCAATGTGGAGGACACTGGAGAAGAGACTTTTCTCTTAATAGAACTCACTCTTTAGGATTTCATAAAGCTCCTTTTTCTAAAACAAATGTGGATTCCTAAAATTCTTTTGTCTAACCCTTCTAGATCCAAACAAGTTTTGATTCCGAAAAACTAATTGTTTCTTTTTCAGGAAAATGAGAAGTGTACCAATAAAAATATTTTGTACATGGATAGTGGTTGTTCTCAACACATGACCGGAAACAAAGATATCTTTGAGAAGGTTATCAATACAAAAGGTGGAAAAGTTACCTTCGGAGATAATTCTCAAGGAAAGATTGTTGGTATAGGTAATATTGTTTTTCTTGGAAAAGTTCTTATTTCAAATGTTTTGTTTGTTAAAGATCTTAGAAACAATCTCATCAGCATAAGTCAATTATGTGATGAAGGTTACCTTGTGAATTTTAGAAATGATAAGTTTCTAGTTCACAATTCCAAGGATGAGTTCATTCTATCCACTCATAGGCAAGAGAATGTTTACACTATTAACTTATAAGACCTTAGGAGACAAAACTTACCCTGCTTAAGTGCAATAGAAGACCAATCATGGCTATGGCATAGAAGACTAGGACACTGTAATCTGAGAAACCTTAGTAAACTCTCAAAGAAAGTACTTGTGAAGGGACTACCGGATCTTAGATATGATTCTTCAAAAGTGTGTGATCCTTGTCAATTTTGCAAGCAACATAAAACTAGATTTAAATTAATTAATGAAGTTTCAACTTCTAATGCATTACAGCTAGTGCATATGGATCTTTTTGGTCCCACACAAACTGGAAGCATTGGAGGAAAATACTATGTATTTTTTTTATTTGATGACTTTACTAGATTTACATGGGTCTATTTTCTAGAAAATAAATCTGAAGCCTTCTCCTATTTCAAAATTTTTAGAGACCAAGTTAAAAATGAGAAAAACCTACCATTGATAATTATTCATAGTGATCATGGTAGTGAATTTCAAAATTCGTATTTTGAAACTTTTTTTAGTAAGAAAGGTATTACTCACAATTTCTCAGCTCTAAGAACTCCTCAGCAAAATGGTATTGTTGAAAGAAGAAATCGTATTCTTCCGGAAATGACTAGAACCATGTTAAGTGAATACTCAATTGCTAAACACTTTTGGGCTGAAGCTATTAGTACTGCTTTCTATACTATAAATCGTATTTTAACTAGACCATTTCTTAATAAAACACCTTATGAGTTATGGATTGGCCGAAAACCTAAAGTTCGGTACTTCAATGTTTTTGGGTGCAAAGTATTCATTTTGAATACAAAATATAATCCTCACAAATTTGAACAAAAATCTGATGAAGGAATCTTTCTAGGCTATTCTATAACTTCTAAGGCTTATAGAGTTTTCAATAAAAACATTTGTACTGTTGAGGAAATAGTACATGTAAAATCTGATGAAACTGATCCTTTTGTTTTCAACCAACCCAAACCTACATCCTCAGATGTGTTTTCTAAAAATGTTTATCAAACGTTATTAGAAGATCATTCGGATAAGAAAAATTTTCAAGAATGTATTCCTGAAACATTTACCACAGAATAATTTCTCCCATATGTTGATGAACAGGTTTTACAAAACCCAAATCAATTGTTTCTTAGAAATCATCCCGGTGATAACATCATTGGTGATGTAAATCAACCTGTAAGGACCAGAAATTCCTTGAGAAATGAAATAGGACATCTTTCTTTTCTTTCCCAATTTGAACCTAATAGTCCAAGTGAGGCCTTAGCTGATGAAGATTGGATCAAAGCAATACAAGATGAACTAAATGAATTTGAAAGGAATCATGTCTAGACTTTAGTTGATAGACCTAAAGAAACAACTGTAATTGGTGTAAAATGGGTTTTTAGAAACAAATGTGATGAAAATGGAATCATTGTAAGAAATAAATCAAGACTCGTTGCTAAAGGCTATAATCAACAAGAGGGAATAGACTATGAAGAAACATATGCTCATGTATCTAGACTTGAATCTATTCGTATTCTATTAGCCTTTACAGCATACTTTAATTTTAAACAATTTCAAATGGATGTAAAATGTGCTTTTCTAAATGGTTTTGTCCAAGAATATTTTTTTGTCGAACAACCCCCTGGGTTTCCAGACCCAAAACATCCTGAACATGTATTAAAACTTACCAAGGCTCTATATGGCCTTAAACAAGCCCCTAGAGCGTGGTATGATAGACTTACAGGATTTCTTTTACAAAATAATTATACAAAAGGTACAGCTGATCCAACCCTTTTTATAAAAATGGAAAATAAAAATGTTTTGATTGTTCAAATTTATGTTGATGACATTATATTTGGTTCAACTAAGCAATCTTTAACTGATTATTTTGCTAATTTGATGAAGTCGGAATTTGAAATGAGTATGATGGGAAAGTTAACATTCTTTTTAGGTTTTCAAATTTCACAAAAACCAGAAGGAACATATATATCTCAACATAAGTATATAAAATATTGACTCAAAAATTATGGTTATTACAAGACTAAAAGTATTAGCACTCCAATCGGTACCTCAAACACACTTGATCTTGATGAAACTGGGAAACGAGTAGATCAAACAATTTTTAGAGGTATTATAGGAAGTTTGCTATACTTGACAGCTAGTCAACAAGACTTAATGTTTTCTTTATGCTTATGTGCAAGATATCAATCTAATCCAAAATAGTCTCATTTAAAAGCCGTAAAGAGAATCTTTCGGTATTTAAAAGGCACTATGGATCTAGGTCTCTTTTATTCTTCTGGAAATGATTTTGCTTTAAAAAAAATTTTAGATACTGAATTTGGCGGTTGTAGAATGGATAGAAAGAGTACATCTGGAACATGTCATTTCTTAGGAGATTCTCTGGTTTCTTGGTCTTGCCAGAAACAATACTCGGTAGCACTTTCCACTACTGAAGCTGAATATGTAGCAGCTGGAAGTTGCTGTGCTCAAGTGTTGTAGATGCAACACACACTCACTGACTATGGAATGAGTTTTACCAAAACTCATATTCTTTGTGATAATACTAGTTCCATAGCTCTCAGTAAGAACCCAGCACATCACTCACGTGAAAAACACATAGATGTTAGACATCACTTTCTTAGTGATCACACACAAAAAAGAGATATTGTTTTACAATTCATCGGAACGCAAGAACAACTTGCTGACATTTTTACAAAACTCTTACCTTCCAATAGATTTGAGTTTATAAAATAGAATTTAGGAATTATTACATTGAAATAATCATTCATATCTACTTCATGTTTTACAATTCTCCTAACATTAAATAACTCCTCTTAGAAAGGGGGAGAACATTTCTCTTGGTGTTTTTCTTTTCTCTATCTGTTTATCGTATTGACAAGTTTTATCATAATGTATGTCTATCTATTTATCATATTGATAGTTTTATTATTATTCACCTATCTGTCCATGATATTGTCAGTTGATGTTAATGATTTTCTTTTCTATCGTACTGTCAGTTGATGGTAATGATTTTCTTTTCTATCATACTGTCAGTTCATGGTATTGATTTTTTTTCATCGTATTTTCAGTTGATGGTAATGATTTTCTTTTCTATCGTATTTTCAGTTGATGGTAATGATTTTATTTTCTATCGTACTATCAGTTCATGGTATTTATTTTCTTTTCCATCGTATTGTCAGTTGATGGTAATGATTTTCTTTTCCATCGTATTGTCAGTTGATGGTAATAATTTTCTTTTCTATTGTACTTTCAGTTCATGCTATTGATTTTCTTTTCCATCATATTTTCAGTTGATGGTAATGATTTTCTTTTCTATCGTATTGTCAGTTTATGGTAATGATTTTCTTTTTCATCATATTGTCTAATGATTCTAATGATTTTCTTTTCCATCATACTGTCAGTTCATGGTAACAAGATTGTTCTCCATCATATTTTCATTTCATGGTAACAAATTTGTTTTCCATCGGCTTGTCGGTTAATGGTAATGAGTTTTTTTTCATCGGCATGGCGATTGATAATATTCTTTTTCTTTACGTATGTTTGTGTTTTCTTTTGAAATCTACTAAAACCAACAATCACCTTACGTTCTTCGGCATGTAATTTTTTTTAAAAAAAAAATTACTTTCGTTTCTAATCCTAATCGTTGATCTTATTTCCTCTAATACTGACCAAAGAAGATCAATGGTCACCCTTTTCTCACCTATATATAGACCCCCCCTCCTCAAACCCACATTGTTTTTTTTTCAGGATCTACGTCGAAGCTCTGACTCTCTGTTTTTAAGTCATCGTATGATCGTTCATCGGCAGCATCCCAATGTCTTAGTCTTCTTCCAACACTCCTGCTGATATTTCTTCAAAGGATTTCTCAGAAAAAAGCCTTTAAAGGGAAAGGTTAGTTTCCCACAACTTCTATGGATCATATGATTCTACTATCAAGAGTATTATCTTGTTTCAAGGATGGGAGCATTTGTGTGTTGAAAGGCCTGTTTCTCAACATCCGGTTCTTTTTGATGAAGTTTTTCAGTTTTATAAAACTGTATCTTTTGATAAGAATATGACTATCAATTTTTCTATGTACGATAGAAAGTTATCTATGCCTGTGAAACAAGCATCTCATTTTCTGAATGTTCTGATAGATGTTGATTCTTTCTGTCCATCCCATAAACTACCAGAAGAGGTCGGTAGGTTTAATAAAGAAAGTGTTGATAAGTCTTTGTTTGTTGTAAATGAAGAAAAGAGGAAAGTGGCTCATCTTTCTCCAGACAATAGGTTTGTGGCTTTATTGATACAAGGTTTTCTTATCCCAAGAAAAGGGGATATAGAAACTCTGAAAGTTTCTGATATTTTCATGTTGGACTATCTTGTCAACATGAGAAAAGTGAATCTCATGGGATATATTTTCGAAACAATTAAGAATGTAAAGTCAGGGGCAATCAAATCTCATTTGATTATGTATCCATCCATCCTTACAAAGTTTATTCTCAAGAGTATGAAGTTTTGCAACATTCCTTTGAAAGGAAAGATGATAGATCTGAAGCCCTCCTGGATTAGAAAAATTACTTTGAAAATTTTGAATGTTTTTTTATATCAAAATTCAAAACTTTTTGTAAAGGATGTAGAAGTTGAATCTCCTTAGAATCAATTGGCACCAATGCCAGCCAAAGACATTCAATCTGCTGGTATTAATCAAAAGTCTGATCCGCAAACCAACTCAAATCCTAAGAAGAATCCAAAGTACAGTAAAGAAGTTATAGCCAAATGGAGAAAGGATAAGCAACAAAGAAAGGAAGATGATCCAAAGTTTGGACTTGATCTAGCTGAAGAATTTGCTGAAAGAATTAGGGTAGAAGAAACCCTTAAAGCTGAAAAGAAAAAGAAAACTGTTTTGAAAAGAAAGGCTCAAGACTTTGATATTTCTAAAGTCTTGAAAATGTTTGAGGATCCAAGTGCTCAACTAACAGAAGAAGTACATCAAGAGGCCATCGTACAGAGTCTTCCTGAAAAAGTAAAGGCAAAAAAAATGTTAGAAGAGATACAAGAAGCTAAAGAAGAGGAAAAAGATTTTCTTTTGGAATTTCATCAAAGCTCGAAGAAGAGTAGAGAGGAATCAGTTCAAAAGCATAGTGAAGGTATTCAACAAGTTCCTCATGCTGATCATGCACTTTTTCAATCTTCTGAAACTCCATATAGAATTTAGTCTCAAGTAATGCAAGGTGCTCAATCCTCTCACACTGATAAAGTTATTGTCATTAGTTATAAAGTGGAAGAACAAAGAAAGAAAAAAGAAAAAGAAAAAGGAAAACATCCAGTTGTAGACTCAATCCGATCAAATGAACTGGCTTCATACGATGAAGATACTGATTCAGAACACACAATCTCTCTCAAGAAGAGTGATTACATTATCCATGTTTTGAGAAGGGTTTAGAATATTATTCCATATTTCCCTAGGCTAAAAGGGAAGATTGATTTCATTACTGACAATCAAAAGAAGAAGTCTGGCTCTGTTAAAGAATTGAGAAATAAAGTTCTGTTAGTTGAAGTCGATTTCAAAGTTCTTTCAGAAAGTTCGGCTACCCATAATAAGGCTTGAAACAAGATGACCAAGTGGTCGTACAAAATAGATATCTCAGTCAATGATCATGAGATAGCAATTGAAGATATAAGAAGTTTGTAAAATGAGCTTGCAATTGCTTTCAATAAGCTTGATAAAGAAATGGTTGAAAGGTTGAATATTTTGTCTTCCCAACGAGCCGATGTTCCTTCATTAAAAGATTTGCTAGAGAGAATGAATGCCTTTCAGGCTGAGTTTATGAAGGTTTCATCTTTCAAAGATGAAATAGTTCTCTTGAAGAAACAGAACTCTAGGTTATCCAAAGATATCAAGAATTTTCAAGACAGAATTGATACTCTTGAAGAAGTAATTAGAGTTCAGGAAGAGACAATCAGAAATAAAGATCAACTCTTTGTCGGTCAACAAGACCTTCTCAGATCTCAGGGTGATGCTATTTCTGAAGACAAGAAGGAGATCAAAAAGATGAAGGTATTTCTTCATGAGTTGATCAAAAAGGAGAAGGAAAGAGAAAACAGGTGACTTGTATTTGTTTTCATGTTTGTCTTTCTTTGTTATCGTAATGAAATTTCTTTTATCTATTATCTTGTATTTATTTTCTAACTCTTTTAAAAAAATCAAGTTTACCCCTTTATTTTTGTAAATCACAAAGGGGGAGAATGTTTATAAAGTGGGAGATTGTTTATCAATGGGGAGAATTCTTTACAACACTTAAAGAAAAATCTATGAATACAATCCTTAGGAAAGTCCATACCTAAGGGGGAGTTAGTTGTATTCAACTTCTTATTCAGAAGAGTTTCCAATAACTCAGGGGGAGATAAGTATTTCTTTTAGTTTTTATTTTGTGATTTGGGCTTTCAAAATAGGGGGAGATTATTGAGCCAAAAGTACTCTTTTGACTTTTATATCTTGTTTTGGAAATCACAAATGTCCTTTTCATGTTTATCAAATTGATCATACTGAACATACTGATCGTACTGACCATACTGATCGTATTCATCATGTTGATCGTACTGATCATGCTGATCATACTAATCATGCTGATCGTACTGATCATGCGGATCGTACTAACCATGATGATCGTACTGATGATGCTGATCGTATTGATCATGATGATCATACTGACCATACTGATCATACTGACCATGCTGATCGTACTGATCATACTGATCGTACTGACCATGCCAATCGTACAAAGCTGATCACACTGAATATGGAAATTAGATTGACTCTGATACTCATAACTTTCATTACATACTTGTTTTGGTACTTAGTCAAAAACACATGTTTCATATGAATCGTACTCATAATTATCTTATTCATATATCTTATGATTTAACAAAAACGATGTCGTTGAGTTAGTTATAAACTAATCAAAATTATGTCATGCTTTCTGTTTCAATGTGACCGTTATAATTCCATGTGTCCAAGTCCCTCCGAGTTTTTCAGAGAAATATGACCATTGGAGGAAATGTGACCGTTGGAACCTGAGGCCTATAAATAGGAGGTCATTTGAAGCTAAAAGTAAAGATTTTTTAGAATAATTGTGATACATTGCTTCTATGAAGTTCTAGAGAGAGACGTTGTAACTTCTCTCCTGCTTTGTGCATCCGATCATCGTATTGAGGGATTTCAAGCAATTTAAAGACATAGGTGTTGATTACCTACAAAATCGAGGGCTGCTGGAGATAGGCAGACAGATGGCCTGATCATTGTATCGAGGGCTACCGGGGATAGGCAGACAGATGTTCCGATCATCGTATCGAGGGCTTACCAAGGTGTTGGTGAGACAGACCTTTTATCCTAGGTGAAAGGATAACTTTTCTCTTTGGGTTAAAAGAATTTTCATACTTTTACATTTCCGCTGATAATTGTATTAGAAAGGAAATTGTTTTGTTTCCTTTTCTATCTCTTTTATGTTTGTAATTTCTTCAATTACATTCATACTTTTACATGTTGTATCATTTGATTCTATATGCTTTAAGGTAGATTCATTCACTTTTGTTTTACTCTGATTATTGTATTCATCTTGAATACAATTACTTTACTTTTTTTATAGTATTACATTACATCATACCATTTATATTCAATACAATTGTGGGTGTTTGTATTTGTATTTTTTTAAGATCTTTTAAACTAATCTCTTAAGTGTCTAAACTCAAAGTTTTTAAACCTACAATTCACCCCCCCCCCCTCTTGTATTGTTCCATCTAATATACAAATACATATTTTAATCGATCCAACATAGACATCTTCCTAAAGGTTCCCATTAAGGAATGTTGTTTTGACATCCATTTTCCAAATCTCATAGTCATGGTAACAAGCAATGGACAATAGAATTATGATGGATTTCAGCATTGTAACTGATGAAAATTTTTCTTCGTAGTCAATGCCTTAACTATGTTTGAACCCTTTTGAAACTAGTCATGCCCTATAGGTGTTGACTTGTCCTTCCAAATCCATTTTCTTCTGGAATACCCATTTTCAACCAATAAGATTTACATAAATTGGAGGATCTACCAAAATCCAAACTTGGTTTTGGTACATGGAATCCATTTCAAAATTTATGGATTCTTTCCACTTAGAAACATCTGTACCACTTACTGTTTTATTTTAGGTTAGATGTTCATTATTATTAACTAATAATGAGTCACTATCCTCAATAACTAGAGAACTATGCCATTCTGGTTCTCTAACCTCTCTTGTACTCCTACACAACACTTGTGTCTTTGGAACAGTTATTTCTTCCACGGGGCTTTGTGAAATCTGTTCTTTTACCAACTCTTGTATACCTTGAGCCTCAACATCATCGAATTTTATCTCACACCTACTATCTCTTTTGGAGATGTTCTCCCTCTCAAGGAACATGGTGTGTCTTTCCACTATAACTTTTTTGTCAGAGGGGTTGTATTAGTAATATCCTTGTGTTTCCTTGGGGTATTCTATAAAGGTACACTTTGTGCCCCAGGGTGAAAGTTTGTTACCTAAAGAGGCCTTAACAAATGCATTGCTTCCCCACACATGTAAATTTGATAATATGGATTTCTTTCCACTTCAAATTTAGTATGGAATACCATTTCTTGATTTACTTGGTACTTGTTTTAGTATGTGTGCCACTGTTTATAACACATATCCCCAAAAGGATAATGGATGACTCACATGACTCATCATTGATCTCACAATGTCCAACAGGGTGTGGTTCCTCTTTTCGCTCACACCATTCCACTGGGGTGTGTATAGAGGGGTGAGTAGGGATTTGATCCCAAACTCTTGTAAGTAATCAATAAAGGCTTGATTAAGATATTCTCCACCTCGGTCTGAGCAGAGTTTCTTAATCTTCTTACCAATCTAGTTCTCAACTTCATTCTTGTATTCTTTGAACATATCAAGAGAATCCGACTTATACCACATTAAGTATATATATCCATATCTACTAAAATAATTAGTAAAAGTTATAAAGTATGATTAACCTCCCCTTACTTCAACTAGAAATAGTCCACACACATCAGTATGAACCAATTCAAGAAGTTATTTAGCCCCTTCACATTTCCCACTAAATGGGTCTTTGGTCATTTACCTTGTAAACATGCATAACAGACACCAAGTGGTTTTAGATCCAAAGAATCTAAATATCCATATTGATGTAACATTTTCAAGTGTTTCTTGTTTACAAGTCTTATCCATTGATGCCCAAGTTGGGTGTGGTATGAGTCATGTAAAGTATCTTTGTTTCCGATTGCCATTACTTGGTTTGTGTAATCCAACATGTAAAGACCATTGTATAAATGTGCCCAATCAAAAAAAATACTATATGTGTAAAAGAAGCAACATTCATTTCAAAACTTGAAAACAAATACATTTGTATATAATCTGGATTCAGAAATAATGTTTTTAGTAATAGAAGTCACATAATAACAACCCTTTAACACCAAGATCATCCCAGTTGTCAACGTGAGGTGGTAGTCCCTGACAACTACAACAACTAGTCTGGCTCCGTTGGCTACTCGTAGATCTACCTCCCCTCAGTCAATCTTCTTAAATATACTTGGTTCTTGTATTTGGATACATATTTAAGCACTAAAAGTTGTATATAATACCCAATTTTTAGAAAAAGATAGATTTAATTCGATAACAAATGCTCCTAGATATTCCCCTTACTTGTTAGGCTGGGTGCATTTCATCTTCCAGTGGCCCTTCTTACCACATGTGAAACAAACAGCCTCTTGTTCCCTTGCCTCCCTTTTGATCTTACTTATCTTGGAAGGTCGTGAAGAAGCTTTGGGCTTAAAGCTCTTCGACTTCCCCTTCCTATCATTCACCATAAGGACAAAATGATTTTTGCGCTTCATATATTTTTCCACATGGAGAATGAGGATAAGAAGATTAGATAGATACTTCTCAATGTTGTTCATATTTAAATTGACAACACAATTATAGAAGCTCTGAGGGAGTGATGTGAGAATGAGAGCGGTGCCCAGTTCTTCAGGGATTTTAAACTCTAGAACCTCTAGGAGCTCAATGAATACAATGATCATGACTACATGAGGCCTAGCTGGGGAACCTTCACCAAGCTTACTCTGAAAGAGTGCCTTAGAAATCCCAAACCTTTCCAGTATTTCTCTCTCTAGGTAAAGACCATAGAGGTGCTAGAGTATGCTATAATCATCCATGTTTTCATGAGAATTCATGAGATCCCTAGACATTGATTATAGCATCAAACATTGAACATCAACTGTGTCATTCATGTGTTTCTCATAGGCTAGGAAATCCTCATCACTCACCTCTTTGGCAGGTGGATCATGTAATGCTGAATCCAGCATGTAAGACTTCTGTTCAAGGCGTAAGATAACCCAAAGGTGTCTAAACCATTCCGAGAAGTTAATGCTGGTAATAATATTGTCTTTATCCATAATTGATCATAGGGATAGTGTGGTTGATAAACTTTTCATTTTTTATTCTACAATTAAAAGAGCAGATAATTAATACTTTGTTGATTACATTTTATGAGAAGTAATAAATGTTTATTAAGTCTCCCACTATTTTATCATGTCTAAATGGCCCTCACAATTGAACTCAGAATATCCAGTTTCCAGGACATTCTAGTGGAAAGGATCCATATTCCCCTTCACATAACCACAACAAGGGTTGGTAAAGCTATTTGAAGGTATTTAGGTAGGCATGTCTTTTCCAACTGTTGGCTTGCAGCTCCTTGATCTATTGAGTGGACTCCCTAATCCTAAAATCATGAATTGGGATTTCCTCAACTCTTGCCTTCAATATTACACCAATTCTAGAAAGGGATAATCCTCTTTATGTAATATGGTTAAGTCAAACTAAAACCCTTCAAAAGGGATTCCTTTATAAAAGTAAGTGTCCCAACAAGGGTTGGTCAAACACAAAGTTTTATTGAGTTTTTCCCTTAATCAAGTAACGGAAGGTTGGGTCTAACTTTATATTTTCTTTGAGGTATTTTTATCTTTTATGAGTCAATTTATTATTATCATTATCATATGATTTTTAATATTAAGTGGAACTTACTTAAGTGATTAACCATGTCTTGATAAAATTTACACATAAGTCTGTTTTATTTTAGTTCTATCCTGTATGCTTGTTTAATTCAATAATTATGTGATCGTGACAACATGTCCATAATGATAAACCATGTAACTGATAAAAATAAAATAAATAGAATAATAATGAGATTTTCTAATGGTTATTTTATCTAGCAGTTGATAAACTATCCCTGACCTAGGGGAGAAACATCTTGAACCTTTTAGGTTCATGTTTACAGCTTTCCACCTGTCCACCTCTATATCTCCTAGGATTGGTTTCTTCTCATCTCCAACTTGAACCTCCTCCACTATCATGGGAGTTCCATCCATTACAACTCACATGCAGGTTAGGGGTAAAAGGGGTTTTACATAAAAGAAACATTGGGCACGCATGACCTATATATTAATGACGAGAAGGCTTGCAGGCCAACAAATTTAATTTAAATAAATTAATTAAAAGAAACCATCCACATACAAAGTTCTTGGTCTATATCATGATCATCCATACATGCAACAATATTTATGCATAAATAAAACTAGCATTCAATTATTTAATCATTCTTGTTTAAGATAAATCATGATCAGATTAATTAATTACCATCTTTAATTAATCAATCCTTTTATATTAAACCCTTATCTAAATTTCCTTGAGATTATCATACATCATAATTTTAAACAAATAAACTCATTTAAAATTATCTTTGTACATAACTTGTACATTGGAGTAAACCTGTTTAATTCCTATTCATAACTACCCAATGAGTACAAATGAACATTACGCAAATGTTAAATTAAACACATATATGTAAAACACCTATCACGTGTTGTGCCTTAGCTTTACGCATGTGCGATAGTACATATCTCAAAGGTTTTTATAATATAATAATTAATTTCAATAAATCTGCATAATTTGGATGAGTACATGGCATGTATTTCCAACTACATGGCGTATACTATTTTTCACAATTCATCTAAAGTACATGCCTGAGGAAATTGCATCTGAGTGTACTTCATAAATCTCTATAGTACACGGCGTGTCCAGTAGGCCACACGCTATGTAGTTCCTCATTACATGGTCTCCGTTTGGGCAAGCCGTTTATAGGTTACATAGTCCAACCCTAACCCGAAGGGAATACACATCATGTCTAGTAGGCCACATGGCATGTAATAGAGAAACTGCATACCACCTGTTCCTGGTTAACGCACATAGTCATTAAGGCTTAGACAAACTCCAATGACATGGCTTGGTTTGGCAGACAAGACCTAGTGCATTGAACCTTGTATACACGATGTGTAATGCCAAATATATGTTGTGTGTTCTTGTGTTGTACAGCCAGGAACCTTTGGAACCTATGGATGAGATCCTCTATTTTATTTTAATTCAAATTAAAATAAAAGATCGTTATTGTAACATGAACGAGAAGAGAAAGAGGAGGAAAATATCTTGAGATTCATATTTTTAGAAAGATTAACTTGAATTGAAACAGCTCAATTATTAAATGCGTAATTCATAAATGAAATATTTAAATAATTATAAACTATGATGTAACCTCCCTCTAATACCACTTGAAGGTTCCGGGCGCGGTGGAAGAGTTATTGGGACAGAACCCAACTTTTATTTTTACCATGGTCAATGATTATTCCAAGATCAATACGATGATGAAATCCAGTCTCCATAAAATAGAATCATAAATTTAGATAAAGAAGGAAGAGGCCCAAAACCTTTATAGAGGATCTTTCACATCATATTTATAATTAATTTCATAAAGAAAATAATACCTGGATCTTCATTATTATCTTCATTGATGATGTTCATCGTCCAGAATGACCCTTCTGAATTATCTTGTTGTGATTTCAAGGATCCAAACTAGAATCCCTCTAGAGGTGATCCACACGTGCTCCAATGGCCTCTGATCAACACCACTCGTTCTCTGGGTGCTAGCGCGGCGAAGCTAGTGTCTTGTGTCGGTTGATCTTGATCACTTGTTCTTTAGCCATGAAGAACGTCTCTCCTTCTTGAGAGGGAAGAGAAGAGTATTTGAGAGAGAAATTTTTTAGCTCAAAAATTCTCAATTCACCAGGTGTGTATTTTGTACCATGGCACAATAGATGTATGTGTCTATTTATTGAAATGGGACTTCAGTTACAATATTTAATTGCATAACATCAATTAAATAAATTTATAACCTTATAGAAAACCCATTCAATAAATAATAATTCCTCTTCATTATTTATGGTGTTCCAACTTTTACAAAATGGAACTATAAATAAAATTATGTGTCACAAAATAATAACAACGTTATATTAATTTATGACAACTAGGTAAATAAGTATTTATCATCTTAAAAATAATTATTTTACTACTAGACCGACCTTGGTCCTCTCGAACGCCACTCCCATTTATTGAACACCTAAATAAATAAATAATTAATTTATTATCTTAAATAAATATTTTATTTAAAAACTAGTAAATAAATATTTATTGAATTTTCAATAAAATAAATAAATATATTTTACCCACAATCCGGTGAATAAATATTTATTTAATTTATGAAATCATGTTAACTTGAATAAAATTATTCCATTGTCCTGAGAATAATATTTATTAATTAAACTAAAGATAATTTAACTGAGACCACCATAAATACTTAGTGTGTGACCCTCTATAATTATTTCTCATTGGCATTAGGCAGGCTTGCCTAAAGTCCAAGAGTTTTATCTAACAATGGGTCAAGGAACCTAAGAGAAATAACTTTAAGTCACAACAATGACATCCAAATACGAACGCTCACTGTGTAATATAATCCCTTTGTCGAAATATCTAATCAAGCAGGTTTCATGATAGTGTCATCAACCTTTATGCCTGATATGTTGTTCTTTGACTACCTGAAATAAACTAATCGTTACACCCTGGCCATAGAATTTCATGTGACAGATCTATTTCAATCAAAGTGAGGAGATATAAACTTTCATAAATGGAAGGTATAAATATTTCCTCAACTTATCCATTAATAACATGTCACTCGTGACGCACCCAACATACCAAACTACCCGCCAAATGTGTGTGTGACCGTTTTCATCAGTAAATCAAAGTGTGCGAGTTGTGACACGTATTAATGATAATCTTAAAGTCTAAGGATCATTAAACATTCTCTCAGATAGAAATATTTGATGACACAAAAACATGTGAAATTTCTACTGGTGGGTATGTTCTCATAATCTCCTGGCATGGAGGTTACTAAGTGAGAACTTCATAAGATGAAGTCTCATCTGCTTACGAGTACTCACACCAAACGGTCTGCATGCTATGTGTCACATCATAGTATTTCATCCAACCGTATAACTATATTTAAGAATACTATTACATCATTTCAAGGTTCTCATCATAGTGGGGAACTACCATAACCTTATCAATGCAATAAATACTCTAGGACATTATTACATCATAGTCATGCAGAACAATGAACAATATGTAATAAGATATTTAATATTTAAATACTTTAAATTTCTATGTAATCAAAGTACAACCAGTTAGTTCTAGGACACCAAATATTACTATATATAGTTCCAATGTGATAAAATAATCATTGAATCTAGGATTCTAGGTTCAAGAGATTTACTACTAGGACATACACATCTTTCTTTTTAGATTCTTACAATTTTTTACCACATGTCGGTGATAATGAAGTTAGTGTATAGTATCCCTCTTAAATAGATCCTTTTTGGTTTCCTTGGAATGATGTGTGACCTTATCCACCACTAAACATAGGGAATGTACATCTTTCTATGATCTTGGGATAATATCCAAATGTTTTATGATATGGAAATAGGGGCCACTTTGTTCCTTGAATCTTGTAGTTTATAGGATAACCTTTGGGGATTAATCCTCTAGAAGGTTTCCTGAGATTAATCCAATGTTTGGATGAAACCGTTGATATTATATTATATTAAACAGAAATCCACCAATTGAAATTCGTGGTTCCTAGTTGGTGAAATTGTATGTCATGGTCATAAGGTACATGCACATTATGTTAATCGAGGTTTTTGTTTGGTAAGTAGGTTGGTAATGTGCGATGACATGAGGTGTCCTATGGTTACCTCAATTTTTTCATTTGAGATTAAAATTTATTGGTGTTTCCACTTGAATTCTAAAGATCCCATTTTTCCTAAAAATGGAAAAAATAAAAATATCATCAATGTAGAATCGTAAGAAATATTTCAAGGTCGATCAATCTATTTCATGGTTAAAGGTTTTACACTAGGTTAACCATTTTTTGTTTGTATGAAACATGAAAAAATGGAATGATGAGAAATGGGAAACTTATAATTTTAGTGTGTGAAAGTATTAAAATATTTTATGTATTCACAACAAGTTCAACAATTTATTTTTGATAAAAACTCTTTTTTCTCCCACATCCATGGTGGTTCGATAAGAACTTCTTTGTAATAATTCTTTCTAAAGGTATGTAGTGATTAGGATTATTTGCTATCAATAATTTAGAAAGCATGCTTTTCAACAGAATGAGATTTTGGAAGCATAGAACCCTTTAGGAAAAAAATTTCATACTCAAGGAATCTCTTATAGATTTTAGATATGTTCATAAATTATTCACATATCTGAGTATGGGATTGGTTACCCCTATGACAATGATATTATTGAAACCATATATTTTATTGTAAACATATATGTATATTGAATATTATAAACATTTATCTAATTATTTATTAATACTATAGTTTAAATCTATAGTTGGATACTCTATAATTTATTTCCATCTAGGTAGAAAGTAGGTGTAGTGGAGTTGGGATCAATATCATGAGTGTGTATCCTATATATCCTTGTAAATGGACTTAAAATCCATATACATTAGTGCCACTTAACTAGATATTTCATGCCTTTTATGGTAATTTAACAATGAAAAATCCATTTTTTTTGACATCATGACATATGTACTACTTGTAAAAGGGTTTCTGGTAAGGATTAAGTAGGACTTACTCATGAGACACCCATTTTGGTTTGTCCTACCACTTAGAAACATAACAAGAGAAGGTGTAGATCATATCTAGTATATGAACAAATTAATATCTAGATATTTACTATAGAAGTATGTTTCTTCTGAAAGTCATCATCTTAAAGATTTAGTATTCTAATTACATAAATGTGCCTATTCTTTTCAACAAGGAGTAATCTATCTTAGGTTGGGGATTACTTATTATAAGAGGCCCATATATGGGAACCAAGAGGAGTGTATTTAATTGAGGTATGTTAATGGAAAAAAAGGATAATATCTACTTAAGCTATATCATGGAACCAATAGAAGCATATTTTCCCAAAACTAATGAAGAAAACAATAGGAGTATATTGTCTCTAGGTGTATAAATAAACAAATTGGAGTATATCATCTCTAGGTATATGAAGAATCCTAGAGTTTTATATCAAATAAAACTAGAATGAATCCTCTTATACTCATCACATAATATAAAAGGTATGTTTGAAGGTGTTAGGATTGAACCTCAATGAGTCAACCTATGTATCCTAGTTAATATCAATCAAATACCATGTAGAACAAGTTACACAATTTAAGGTTATATATCAGGAGAATCCCATGTAGTTTAATTTCATGTGGTGAGGAGTGCGCTATGTAATTTAATTTTATTTCGCACAGAATAAAAATTGATACAAATGAAACATTTCAGTTATACTTATGTAATGATCTACTAAACAACTAAACCCATGTGGTGCATTCTCTAAGTGATAATCAAGATACATTTGATCAATTATATCTCATTGGAGCGTATAATAGGAGATGGAGGAGGGATTGAACTTGTGTTGTTAGGATATGCTTTACCAGATAAATGAATCAGGTGAAATAGGTAAGGATTGTGGTTTACACCTTGTAGGAGACACAAAAATAGTTTTTTACCTCCATACACCCACTAGGGTGATTTTTAAGGTTGGGGTATACCCATATTAGGAGTCTCATACATGATAACTAGGGGGAATATATAAACTCAAGTTAAATATTAGAACTAGGAGGAGTGCCTTGAATTGTGGATAAAAATGATAATTAGGGGGAGTATATCGGCTTGAGGTGAATAAGGATAATAAGGAGGAGTATATAAAATTGAGTTAATGATGTATCCAAGAGAAGTATATTAACTCAAGGTTATTTTTGTGGTACTTTCACATAGGTTCTTCCTGGAAGTACATAAACATGTTTAGTGACATGGGTGAAGGTAGGGAAAGCTAGGGGTTATACCATGGATTATTCCCTTAAATAAGCCATCCAAAAGGATTATCTCAACTCTAGGTGTATATGGAAACTAAAAGGAGTATCTCAACTCTAGATATTTACAGAAAGTAAAGAGATTATCTCAACTGTAGTTATTTTTGTATAGATTATTCCCAAGCATGATACCTTAGTGATATCTTTTTATCCCAAGAGGGACAGAATAGGTTCTTTACACTTTTAAGGGATATCAAAGTTTATTTGACATAGTTTGGGATATAATGGATTTTCTTAACCCTTATCAGGGATATCATAAGGCATTTACCATGTGTGGGAAGGCATGGGTGATTAGCCTTAAAGGTGGATAGTAGAGGTGATTAACTTTAGTGAGTTATAAAATAATGGTTCATATCCCTATTCTTGAGGTTTGTCCCTAATTAGGGTTGCAATGTATATGACTTGGGTGAATATTGGTTTCATTAGTAGGAAGATTATTGAAGGACTTGGGTGAATGACAAATATTTTCCCTAGTATAGAGCAGGGTGAGTGGAACGTTTTCACCCTAGGAGACAGATAATTAAAGATAACAATTTTATATAGTGTAGGGGTAAAAATTGAATCTCCCGTATGAGGTAATATGGTGGATTTTACCTAGTGAAGGAAACCAGTGGTCCTCACCCTAGAGAGGTAAATCCATGATGGTTTACCCAAAAAAGTTAAAACAAGGTTCCACTCTATAGTGATTATGAGCTACAGTGGCTCTCATTAGTATTAGAAAACATGGTGCCTCACCTTATAGAGGGGAATCCATGGTGGTTCTCCCTAGTAAGGGAAAATATGGGGCCTCTACATAGTGTGGGTGAGCTATTGAGGTTCTCCAAAGTAAGGGTGAACATAGGGACTTTATCTAGTGAGGTAGTGCTATGGTGGTTCACATTAGTAAGGGAAAACATGGGGCCTAAAAATATTGAGTGTGATCCATATTGGTTCACCTTAATAAGGGAAAACATGGTGCCTCACCCTAATAATGGTGACCCATGGTGGTTCACCATAGTATGGGTGAACATGGGGCCTCTACCTATTTAGGTTAGTCCATGGTTATTCACCCTAATACAGTCGAACATGGGGCCTCACCAAAGTGAGGATGAGTTATGTTGGTTCTCCTTGGTAAGGGAAAATTAGTAGGGTGAATAGGTAGGCCAAGTATATCTCTCACCTTGGTTCAACCTTTGGGAGTGCATTTATGTCTATAATTGGAGGTAGGTAGGTTCTATTTATAGTAAATCCTAGATAACCTTTAATTTGAAATGGGTGAATTAAATGAACATAAAATAGGCGTGAAGGAGTAAGGAAGGTAACTTTTATATAGACATTTATTTGTTTATAAAAAATTATTAACAAATGATGACCATAACAATTGGCCTGAAATTTTGAATGGGATCAATGATTAGTAAAATAAAACTCTAAGAAGAAAACTACACCACTAGGTACATATTATATAACATATAATTAAGTTTTTTGATTCATGAAACTACTTATAAGACCCTATATTTTTGGTTTTATAGTTTTGAAAACCTTTTTTTCATTAATTGGTGAAATCTACAGCCCACCACTAGAGGGAGGTCCTCATTAACACATAACCTAACAGGGAATTGTTATTGAGAAATATACATGCCATGATGTGTGAGAAATCATTTAGAATATGGATATACAATTTATTTCTCTATCATTTATAGATATATATTTCTACTCAAACTCAACTTGTGTTATCTGAGTGAGGATCACATAATGGGTTTTACAAAAAGTGAATGGTGTAGAAATATTTTATTATAAAAAAATGACACAATTAGTAATATATTTTTTTCATAAGGAAAAAAAATTAATTATATGGTAAATTTTGGGTACTTTATGAATTGTATAATCATCTAGTGGGATCATAAATCTTACTCAGTAGTTGAAGGATTCTTTCCAAAAGGGGGACCTCATTTCAATGATTTTGCACTAAAATAAGTGAATATATTCTCAAGGTGCTATGGATGCCAAGAGGAATAATTGAATTAGGGATTTTTAAGTTTCAAAGAGGAATAATTGACTCAATTCTTGTCATGCATAATTTAAAATGGTTCAAACTATATTATATAAGAGGGAATGGAATAAAAGTAGAATTTTAAGTTTGGTCAAAGATAGGAGATTTTGATTTCACTACACATCCAATCAGAATAGGAATCAAGATACAAGTAGTTTTGATAAAATGGTACCCTATATAGATCTTTCTATTTTATGGGGAGGGATAATTTTCATTATAGGTTATCCCATGTAGGTTTGGAACATAGATAGGGGAGGGGATATACCATGGAATCATGGTTAGAGATCTATATACTGGAATGGATATTGCATGAATCCAATTAAAAATCAAAAAGGTTAGGCCATATAGGGTGGGATTATCTAAGAAGTTTATGATCATTTTGTATGGACCATATCTCACATAGTTTAATGAAATGTGAAAAATAATAATGAAGCTGATGTTTTAAGTTTTGGTAGCTTTGACCAAAAGTGAGGTGGTCTATATAGTATCATGGTAAGAATAAACCTTATGTGAGTTTATTTCTCGATGTTGTGATTATAGAAAACTATGAACAGTGGGTAATTTAGTTTAAAGTCACAATGAAGGGAATATAATTTTCTAACATTAGAGAGGAGGATACGGTGTGTCCAACTAAACAAGACTCAAAGTTAAGGGTTTTTTATCCTAAACTTCTTTATTGGTACATGTTTAAAATTATAAACCTATTTTCATTTATATGGTTTATATATTCTTTCTTTGACATATTATATGATGAATCTATTTACATACACAGGATTTAGGTTTCTTCTAAATTTTTTTCTTTCAAAGGGTTTTGATTTTAAAAGTCATAAGGGATATTATTTTAAATAATTTATTTAAAAGTTTTGAAGTATTTTTCTCAACTCTTCCTCTTACATATCCATATACATTATATTATTTCAAAAAAAATCTTCTATATATATAAAATATTATTTAAGTTTATTTTGTACTATCTTTAACTTTTTTTAAAAGGTTTTGAAAGGTATATTTTTAATATTTTTCATATGACACAAATTTTAATTTCTTTACAAAAGTGTAAAATAATTTATTTTTTAACATTTACCAATTAACCAAATTTTCCCTATGTAATGAACATTATTCATTACTAATGTTTCTTTCCATGGTTCCATGTATTTTTATAAAAAATTATATTCCTATGTTTCTTTGCATTTTTTTAATGTACATAAAAAAATGATATTTCTTCTTATTTTTCATTGAATATTTATAATTCTATTTTAATGTATTTTTTATATGTTTTAACATACCATAATGATTACAATTCTTCACTTAGAATAGAATCCAATGATACCATCAACCTTCACTCTTTGGATAGATGATACTAAATTTTTGGGGAAATTATCATGAAACACATTACATTTCTATAGATTGATTAATGTAAAAAGAAATGTTGAGTTATACTATGTTATCATTTTACACATATTTATAGTCTTAATTTTTTTATTGGTGGTCCTAGAGTTATATATACCTAAAAATATTGGGTAAATCATTACGTCTCGGGAGATAAAATTTAAGTGATTAGGGAGAGAACCCAATACACTAAGGGAGTCTATCAAAAATGGTTTAAAGTAAACTGTGAGTAAACCCAATCTGACTGAAAATTAATTTTTTATTAAAATAAACCCCTTTTAAAAGGGGGAACCCATCATGACATCAAAGACTAAAAAAAACCAGACTCCAATGATCCAAAATCCCAAGACCACAAACAACCCACATTACAAAATAAAATCATCTCCCATCATCAAAAAACATAGTCTACCTTCCACCATCCACCGCTGCCTGAAATTTTGTTCTGTGCAAAGGCTCACGGGTCTCATCTAAAGAAGCCTCTTATAGATGATCTAAAACCCTTGAACTACAGACCACATAGGATGAAAGAAAAATAACTGCACCATGAAATTCAAACCAGAAACAATAATTCACATCAAGTTCTTAAACAGATTCACCCAAATCCAAATCACGAATAGTATAATCACATTCGAATACAAAATCAGACTATTCCCCATTGCCAATATACATCTGTAAAACATCTTCGAATTCATTGTCGCCTTTTTATCTTTCCCTAGAGAGCTGAAGCCTACCCAATCGTCACCTCCCAAAGCGTCGCTGAACCACTGATCCCAACCGACCTGGAGAGGAGGAATGGGACTCAGGGCCAGGGCAGCGTTAAGGTGGCAAGGCCCCAGGGGAACTCAAACACCGACGGCGATGACGCCTCAATTCCTTCATTTGACCTTCTATTAGCATTGTCATAGATAAATTTTCTCAAATAAAACCCTCAATAACAGACATCCTCACTTCATGGATTTTTCATATTCAGATCTGATTCTGGTAAGAGTTCAATGCCAAAAATGATTGGCTACAAACAGATCTGGGATTGGGTTCACCATACAGATGGGTCACATCATCGGTTGGGTGGAGAGTGGGGTCATCGTAGTGGCTCGGGTTCATCCTCAGCATCACATCGACTCCTATAGAAGCCACTACCTTGGACCCACAGTCACCCATTTCCATCATAGCTCCGCTCACCAAGAACCCTCTCCTTCCCCAGCGGCCTGTCGAACGTCTCTTGTCTAGACCGTCACCTCACCGCCAGATAACCCGCCGTCTGTGCCATTCGTGAATCACCTAACGACTACGCTAACCACCCATCACCATGGAAGTCCAGAGAAGATCCCGGTCGAGAGCACTTGAGAAGAGATCCTGGACAAGCAGAGGTGCACGGTAGAAAAACCCTAGATCCTCCTCAATAACTACTTCTCATGATTGAACCCAATCCACTATGGGACTATATCCACTATGTGATAATGGTATTGGAAGTGAAATATATCAAAATAAATTATTTTATATGCCTATTTATGTGCCACACTTTTATTCTATATTCATATTCCTATGTATTTATCTCTTTACTCATGATTATTGAACAATGGATCATGTTTATGCACTCTTATGAATTCTATATTATGTTATGGAAAAGCCTTTTTCAATGACTCGTGATTTATTATCTATTACTTATTGGGTATTATTTTCATGTATTATTATCATGTAACTTTATTATGTTCTAATACCTTTATTCCCATCCTATACTCATTTATGATATTCATATTTTATCACCCATGTTTACCCTTACTGAGCAACTAATATCACTCCTTCATATTTTTCCATTTTAGAAGGTTGTGAATAAGTGTGTAAATTATGACATGTCTAGAAGGGTACAATTTATGAAGATTACTTGAGAGAAATGATGGAGATTTTTTGTAAAATAAATTTATTATGTATTTAATCTTCAAAATCTCTAAACATATGGGTTATAGGTTGTGAATTATTATGAAATGTATTGAGTATTCATATAAATTGATATAATATACATATATATTATACATGGATCACTTAATTTGGTATTATATAATGGATTATCTATTTTTGGTGATTTTTTTATTATGAATAAAGGGATAGAACATAAATGACCTATGATAAACCGAAAGTGGTATTAGATGACCAAAAAATGTCATGGGTTGAAAGAAGGTGTAATAATTTAAGTCATCGAAGGAATGAT
Source organism: Viscum album (assembly GCA_963277665.1). Lineage (NCBI taxonomy): Eukaryota > Viridiplantae > Streptophyta > Magnoliopsida > Santalales > Viscaceae > Viscum > Viscum album. Next base: position 477,454,329 of record OY728133.1, on the reverse strand, counting down.
TCTCTTTATCAAATGAATTATTACACAAATTATTAATGCTTTATACTCACATTATTCATTGTTTTAGTTACTGGTTGGAACCATGAGGGATAATTTTAACAACGAATGTGATGAACAATGTAATGATATTTCTATTGAGAAACCAAATGAAATGTGATTTAGAATGAAAAATATTATATATTAACTCACCAAACTCTATGCATATATAAAAAATAACATGAATCATACTAAAATTCCAAATGATAAAAGAAGGAAAGTCTCACCATTGAGTCTTTTATGTGGGAGCATCCACCCTGTTTTTGTGGTCTTCTAATCCACTAATTTTCTAACAATGGAATTGTATGATGCGATTTTTTTTCATTATTCAGTTATTAGATCATTAGAAGGTGGTGTTATTCATGTATAATTTATAAGGTGATGTTAATAATTGGTAGGATCTTATCAATAATATTTAAAAAGTGTAAGAAAATGACTCAATGAACTGCGAGGATTTAAAGAAGTTATCTTTCATTAAGTATTTTCCTTTAACTATTTGAACCAAAATGAAGAGATAATTAATATATTTAAAATATAAGGTTGATGAATCAATTGGTACATATAAATTATACATTATAAGGGATTCAAGTTATACATCTTGTTTTAATATTGATCATAGAAGAAAAATTATTCATTTTTTAGTGTCTTAAAAGAAAGTATATAAAATCCATTGAATATAAGATGATTTGGTAGTTATGAATTAATAATTATATATTCCATAACGTTAGAAATAATTATTAGATACTCCCACTACTCTTATTTTTTTATAATAGAAAAACAAAAATTGATTTTTGGGGGAGTTATTGTAACAAAACCCACGGAAGAATGAAAATAAATATTACTTCAGCAAAAAACTTTTGAAATAAGAATGGGTTAAATTTCAATTAGGTGATTGTTAAACTCTTTAAGTATATAAAATATTACACAAATACAATAAATATATAAGACATATGAAAATACAATGCAAATAAATGAATGTATAGAAAGATCAAAAAAATCACCACCGAAAATCCAATGATTTAATTGAAAATATTATGGAAATTATGCCATATAGTGCCTAAATCCATGTTTAATGATGAGAATAGATATATATAACCTCTTAACCCAAGGATTAAATGAAAATTCTATGTAATAACAACTACTAAACTGGTCCAAAAGAATTAATTGATGAAATATATATTTAATATCCACTCAAGAATAGATATTTTCTTGTTTGATTATGGTTCCACCCATTATTTTATATCGGGAGAATTTACTAAGGGTGTGACATCACCTACTACATGATTAGTTTTTGAAATATTGGTGAAAACTCTTAGTTGTATTATGATTGTATCCTAAGTGTATAACACAACTCTTATAGAATTTTTTTTGTAATATGATTTTTTAAAATTATTATTATCTCTATAATTGAACTTGATGAAATTTTGGGCATGGTTTGGGATTATATATATATATCCCATATATATTTTCTTGTTAAGTAATTAACATTTCATATTAAAAATTAACCTATGACTTTTTATTAGTGAAAGGAGTACGAGGAAATCCCAATGGAAATTACTACCATTATATGTACTTTAATACATACACATTAGGGTATCTTTGTAAAATGGTTGGGGAAAACTAAACCTTGTAGATATTCATGAAAACGGCTAATGGTAATGGATTTTGGGTGTTATAACATCATCATAATTTGTACATGGACTTGTACAAGTGTGTTTGGGTGACTTTAGAATGTCTTTAAGTGTGAATACATTTTTGGTCATGTGAATTAGTTTCACACCAATAGTGATTATGAGGGTTTTTCAATGATGGAAATGGGTTTTGAGGAAGCACCAAGTTTTATTTGGTTTTTGTATGGATAGTGGATGTGTCTAGGTTTGTAATGTTGATGGGTACCATGAATCACGATGAAGTCTTAGAGTTTAGTGGATATCCTAATAATAAAATTTTATCAGAATTCAAGGAATGAATCTAGTAGGTTTGTTAAATGATGGTGATATTCATTAAGTAAAAAGGGTGTGGTTAGTAATGGCTAACTACAGTTTAATTTTCTAGTGGAAAGTGTGTCTCATAAATGAAGACAAACTTGGGAGAGGTCGTGTTGTTCTTAGTCTGTAAAGGGGTGGAGTGTGCATGTCCATTTAGGATGGTTTCAACAGTAAGGCTGGAAACCAGTGCTGGCTAGATTTCTCATGGATGTTTCGGTGTGATGAGTTGGGAAATGCATTAGGGTATGTTGTGACAAATGATTTGAGTATTCTAGTAGTTATTTCATTGTGGGATGTTCTAGCCACTATAATATGGTGGTGTTGAGCTAAGTAATATAGTGTAGAGCACCATAATAGTTAAATTGTAGCGTGACCAGTGTTTTGGATTGGATGGGCTTGGGTGAGATCCATCTAGATGTTTCGGCTTAGGTGAAAATTGTTGGCTCAGGTTTTGATCGGTTGAGCACCTTGAGATGAATGTTTTTCTGGCATTATGTTCCAAAGCTTGGATGTGGAACAAGGATGTGGGCCTAGATTTGTGGGCTGATGTTGTTTGTGGGATCTGGTAGGAAAATAGTATGTTTCTTCAAATGAAACTAAACTTCATTCACTATTATAACATTGAATTAATTGGGTAATATGGGACAAAGTGATTTGGGCCATGAGTTGTGGAGAGGATCAGACTGAAGGTTTTCTGATTGTCTCTCCTAGGTAAGGGTAGTGACTTGTTGAAAACCCTTTTTTGTGGTTTAGTGATGTTTCCCAAACATTTCTATTTCATTTTAGGCTTGTAATTCTGAGTTGATAATGATGTATCTGTCAAGGATCATCATGTTTGTGATTGTGGATCATGATGGGGGAATTTTTTTGGGGTAGGAATGTTCCCTTGGTCTAAGTATTGTTACAGTATGATTGAGTTTAGGGATAAACTTCAGTGATAAAGGTTGGTTGGTGGGGCCATAGTTTGAACTTTTGGTCTTGAAGTCTCATTAATGCTTTAAGGTGTGACTTGGGGACAAGTTGTTATAATGTGGGGAGGTTGTAAGATCTCGACCTTTTGTGAAGGTACACCCTTGTTTAAATTTTATTTAAACTCTCTTTTATGGATAATGAAGTAGTTCCTGAGTATATGGGATGTTTTGGGTTGTTCTCGAGGTGAGGGATACAAATTAATGAGAAAAGAACCAAATAGTTTTCAATACACATTTATTGCACAGATAATACTAACTATGCACCTAGATAGGGAAATCGTGTGGAAAAAAATCCTTTTGAATAGAGGATAGTGCATGGTCACTACATTGTCTTCCAAACTATGTTATTTCTTCCAAGAAATCATGCATCTTAGCCCCTATTAGAATGAGGGAGTCGTATGGTTGTCTAACAATTTGTACAACTATGCATCCAAACCATAGGGCCCTTAAAAATTGGTGAATTTCCATTTTTCCCTCCCAATCCTATTTATTTCTTCCCCTAATTTCTTCACTATTCGACCCCCTATTACTAGAGTAAAGAAATAGAATCCCCCTCCTCCCACATGTGTGATTATACTTTGATTCTTGGGAATTTGGAGTGTCGTTTAGTGTGAATTGAAGCTCTAAGTGAGTCAAACACTCCTCCATGTTTCTTTTTCTAAATTAGGGATTTTGTAATAATTATTCTTCTACAGAATCTCTAAATCCCTTTTTATAGTGTTTTATATGTTTGGGATTCAAAGGAGGTTTTTCAATGAATCAAAGGCTTTGGTTAAGCATGAAGATGTATAAATAATTGAGTTCAGTGGTATTTATGTTTTTTTCCACAATCTTGATGTTTTATAAGTGTATGTGGTTGTCTCAATTTACTTCCTTGTGGTGTTTGGTGTTCTTGAGTAATAAATGTGATACTGGCCCTTATATTGAGGTGTAAAACCCTCTACGAACCCCGTTAGGACCGTTGGTGTTTGAGATCAGGCTTAGGACTATCCCTAGGTGTATTCCAAACCCATAAGAATGGTGAAAAAAAATTTAAACATTCAAATTGGATAATTATTAAAGTGAACGGGGTGTGAATTATATGTGGATATGTTGGAAAGATTAATGGAATAATTTAATTTTAAAAATGTTATCATTTGAAAAATTCCTAGAAGGATTTGAAATGGTTTTAATGTTGTGTTTTGGATTTTTATTTGATTATGGTTTCAAATTAAGGAAAATGATGTTTTGTAAGTGGATATTGTTTTAAATAGAGGTATTTACCTCAAAGTGTTTAGAAAAATGGGTTTTCAAAAAGATTTAAGTAATGTTTTTAAATGACGTAATAGTTCTAATTTTTTAAAATTATTTAAAGTTCCCTTTTGTGGTTGTAAATGAAAATGAAATTCTTTATGAATTTTGTGTTTTTAAAGAGGATTGCCATTATGTTAAGGGGGTGGATTCAAGATTATTTCAAATGGGTATTTTGAATTTTGTTTTATGAAATGATATTCTTCTAAGAATCCATTGGGACCATATTAATTGAAATGATATATGGGTTATTGAGATAGTACATGTGATGATTTTGTTGTAATGTTAACTTGTTTTATAAGATGAACTATATTATGAAAATTCTTAGTTGATGAAATAGAATAAGGGGGTTTTTGTAATAATGGTATATTGTGTTAATGGGTTATGCCTTGTAAGTGGGATATGTATATTGAGTTGTGTTTTTAAATGATAAATATGTTTAATAGTTAAGGTTTGTGTTTGTTAAATGTGTTATGATTAAAGAATCATGTGGACATGGCTTGGTGGGATGTGGGGTATTGAGTTGAGGTTCAATGAATGTGATTTGGGTTGGACAAAGGCTCTAAACGCCACCCCTATCATGTATGGTTTAAAGAGTTGGACTGAGGTTCTATTCCCCTAACAATTACATTTGATGATACTATATTGACTAGGGCTCCAATGTAAGTGTTATGTAATGTATGGTTGGGATTTCAGACTAATATTACATTCTTACCAATGTATAGACATGGTGTGGTTTGATATGTCAAACTGAGGCTCCATGCTTCCCAAACACATTGACATAGATTCATTACTAGATTGGGTATTTGAGGTATGTTAATAATTTTTATTAAGTGAATTTCATTGTGACTAAAAGTATTTGACCCCTTAATGTTATGGATTCGGACTTGGGTATGACTAGGGTTAGTTTTTGTTGATTGGATGGTGTTATTGAATTTAAAGTAGAAAATGGTTATTAATGACTGTTTACATGTGAAAAATATTTACTTATTTCCTTGTCTATTTATTAAATTTTATTATAATTCATACATTGTTGAATAGTTTGGTTAATGCTTTAGATATAGTTGGTGTTGGCCTACTAAGTTGTTCTCACACCCTGCTCATACTGATATGAAACATGGTTATCCGATCAGATGTTACATACTTTCTGGTTTAGTTTTAGGATAGGGACCTAGTGTTTGGTTTGTGCATGGTATAATGGCTTGGAGAATGGGAGGTAAAGACCGGGTTGGGATCAGGTCTCTACTTCATATATTTTGGGGGTTTTTTTGTTTTAGGATTATATTGTATGACTTCCTCACATATAGTGTATTCATCATTTTGTTATATCATGTGTACTTGGTTACTTATTTCCACTTTCTGTATAATTTCCATTTATTTGTTCCTATTATTTCTTTTTTTTTGGTTTGTACTATTTCTATTATGGGTAACTCTAATAAGTAGGTATAATATTCTCATTTTATCACCATAGACCCAGGATGCTATTTGAAACCTCTAGAAATCAAGGAGGTATGCCTAAGGTTATATGATGACCTGGATCAGGGCACCGGTTACAGTGGCTGTCAGGTCAGTCATGTTACTATTTGTATTGGGGTGTGTTTCATACATTAATATATTTATGGTTTATATATATAATAGGTATTTACAAATAGTCATCATTGGAATCAGAAAGTCATTTTGACTTCAATGTGTTTCAAAACATCTATCATAGATAGAATGTCTAAATATTATGGGAATTTTTTAAAAATGATGGTTTTTGTTGGAATATATTTTATAAATATTTGAAATATATAAAATTATGTCATTTATGTGAAATATTTTTGAAATTTCATATTCTTATTTGAAATTAATAATTTTTTCATTAATTTTTTTTGTTATCTAACATAAGTTATATTGGTTTTTCATTTATAAATTTTATAACAAGTTATTATGTGCAACTTCTGTTGATTCTATATATTTTTGGTTTATTCTATATTTATATGTGATTTGAGATGGGAAAAATATAATTATTTGATGTATACATCATAGTTTTATGATTTTTAACTAATATGTTTTTCAAAAATGATATATTTTTATGCAACATATGTTTTCTTAATTAATCAATTATATGATTGAAATGGGTATTGTAGTGTTGCAAATAAGGAGGTTTCAATTGATTACAAATTTTATTATGTTATTGTGATTATTCTAAATTTTAGTTTTTTGTAAATAATTCATTATTTTTATGTTTCAAGTTAGTATAAAGTAATTAAAGATATATTTTGATTTTATGTATCATGATATTTAAATTTTTTATGATATGTATATAAACAAAAACTATTATTTTTATTATTTATGTTTAGTGTTAGCATTTTATTAAATAAAAAGGTGTCTACAGTTTGTGAAACTAAAATTCTATTTCCATGTCAATGTTTTAAAATAGAAATGATATTTTTTCATGTATTATAATATTAATTTATTTTTAAAGAATTTTTATAATAAATTTTTATCCCTTTTTGAATATAACACTTTGAAAGTGTTTTTCTTGGAAAATAGGTATATTATAATTTCATACCATGAGATCCATTATAATTTGAGTTGGTATGATGGTTTTTTATTTTGTTGTTTATTCTGAACAAATTTTGAAAATAATTTCTTTATCTATTATGGTATTTTAATTTGCATATGTTCTTTCAGTTATTTATTTTAGGTAATTGAGCTAAAGGGGTGTTTGGATTGTGGTGTTTTAATTGAGTGTCCTTACTTTTAATATCATTTTTTTTATTTGAGGGTAATAGTTTGTTTTAAGTTTTATATGGATTCAAAACATGAAATTAAAGCATAAAGAATATGTTATATTCCTAAATAGGTATATTGGATTATGGTTTGATGTTTTTTTGTTGTAAAATATTAAATAGTATATTTATTTGTTTATAAGATTTTAAATTTTTGTACAATATGAAACTAAAAAAACGAGTGATATAATTGGATAAAATAATTCAAAATTATTTCTAAAAGACAAGATACACCTCTAATAAGTAATTTTTTATATTTCAAATAGATAGAGAAAGTCATGAATTGAAATTGTGGATTTTTTTCATAAATTAAGTAATTTTTTATTTTGAAAACATGCATTCCATGATGAACACTTTGAATCTTGGTTTCCCCTAACTATGGAAGAAAATAATATATAGTTGTTTTCGGTGGTAATCACAGTCCACGATTAGAAAACAACACATATCTTTCATTTTGATATTGGAATCTTCTAATAATCCTATTAATGGTTCATTAACATATTGTATATCTCATGTGAAATTGAGAATAAGATTCCAACATCTAATGTACATAAATTGTGGATATCGGTGTCCACTTTTTCTTTGAAAGCTATCAAATTTAATATTTTGAATACATATATGATTTATCCTATAGGGGTAACATGTAGTTAGTTTTTCTTGGTAAAAAAATGTTTTTATAACCTCTAAAAATGAATATAAAAACTAAAACCCCAATTTTCCACATTAAATGAATACTATGGAGGAATATATTGGGGATTTTGGTTTCAGTTTTGATATTTTTTTCATTAAAACCAAATTTCATTTATATATTATTTGGTATTTATAAATAAATTAATGCCTTTAAATAACATTTTTTCTTTAAAAAATCTATTTTATTAAATAACTTATATGTTTTTTATAAAAAAATGGAGTTTTTTATTTTTTTGTGAAATATTTAAACAAATTTCACTTAAGTGGTAAATATAAAATGCTATATTGAAAGATTATATGATAATTAATTATGGTTCAGAGTGACAATAAAATAATAATGTGATATTAGAAATATGTTTAATACAAATTATTTCTATCAAACCTATCATGGGTTTATACAAGATATTATTTATATTTATCATATTATAGTATAGTGGTTGGCCAAGGTCATCAATCTTTAGGAAACATTGGATTTTAATTCAATAAAATAATATTTCAAACACTTATTATATTTTATTTATTTTTATAATTTATTGATGAAAACTAAATAAATTATGTTTGGAGAGTGGAATGAAAATAGAAAATAAACATGTAAATGGAAAATGTAGATCAAACAAATGGTTTTATCAAGAAAGAAAATACTCCCAATAGAATAAAAAAAGTGAACCTTCGTTACATAATTGTTAGTATTAGGCCCCCTTGATGAACACAATTCATCATATGTGTTATCATCCTCTTCTAAATTAGTTTTGAATATACATTTATAGAAAAATCACTATGTAAACTGCACATCCTTCTCCTCAAAAGTTAGAAATTTAAAAGGGATACTTAATTTATATCACCTCTTAACTCACCTTATTTGGATTAAATCAAACCCATTCATTACTAAAACATCAAGGATCTATAAAATTATCTTATAATTATGGAGGAGACAGATAATAGTGTAAAATAATAGTTTTAAAGAATACCATAGTGAGAAAACACTATAATATTCTCCCGCTACTTTTTTTGTAACTATTAAGTTATAATATTGGATGAATTTTTAATTAAAATTTTATTGGAAGTCATGTGAAGGAGTTTCAAGTATGTAGAGTTGAACATGAGTCAAACTATAATGTATGGAGGAGTTCTAGAAGTATTGTGAACAAAATTAGGCCATGATGTAATGTAACACACTATGAAAGTAGATGAAAATGGAAAAATAAATAAATCACAATTTATAAGGATTTATTTTGGGATGTGATATTTATTTTCATAAGGTTTTTTCTTCATCAACATTTTATTAAATGAGTATTTCACATCATAGGGGTTTTTACACCATGATGTTTGACTAGTAAAATATAGGTAATTGTTGAAAAACAATACTCTTTGTAAGATTATTAAAATTGTTACATAAGATTCATTTTGAATAAAATGAATTTTTCCTTAATTTTATAGAATTAGAGTTTCATATTACATAGTAAAACACATTTTCCACACAAAAAAGATGGTTCAGAATAGTTTTAGCATTTTTGGAGATCTAGAGAAGCTTACTTCTTCGAGGAAATGTTGTGAAATAATATGCTCAATAATAAAATATGATTGATGAAGAAACATAGTGAATACTGACCGTGTAAAAGTTACAGGATCATAATTTGGGAGCTGTGGGTTGTTTAAAACATTAACAATAGTATTCACCATGATTCATTTTTCCATGCCAAGAATTTTCTAAGGATAAATAGAAAGATAATGTTCATGTTGTGAAGAAGTACACCATACCACAATTATTATGATGTATTGGGATATTTCAAATATCACACCATGATATTATATAAATTAAAAAGGATGATATTTAACGGATTTTTGGTTATGATTATTAGTTGGATATTTCACCATGATGAAGGAAATAAAACTAAAAACAGGGATTTTTTAATGAGTTTCCCCTCAAAATCAAGGAAGTCAAATCCTGAAGGAAGTGTTATAAAAACATTATACAATATTTAATTCATTCTAGATTCTATAGAAATTTAAGATACTTGGTCATTTTAATATAAGGTTAATTGATGATTTTTGTAATTCCCATTAATTGGGTTACAAGCGTAAAATTGATGAAACACATTATTAGTGAATTTATTTCCTAATTTAAAAGGATAATAAAAAGTGGATAAATGCACACAAGATATGGAATATTAAAAATATGAAAAAATAGAGAACATGGAAGTAATTAATTGAAGATTGTGAATTTAATAAGGATTTAAAGAACAATAAGAACACCCTTTATTACTTTGGTGTTCAACATACATAATAATTATAGTAATTTATCCTTGTATTTAATTATTTTGTAATCATTGGTACACAATGAGAATAGATGAGGGAGTTCCCCTTGTATCGGTAGTGTGTGTTTCTTTTGAAAATTGTAACATCATGTATAATGTTAATCCTTAGTATATTGACACAACATCAACACATCCCCCTTATAATAGCCCTTATTAGTGATCGAAGTAAACTTGTATGTCTTGAAATTTAATTTATATATCTAGATGTTATGTTTTCTTTAATAATTTAAATTTTTTAGTTATTATTGGTAACATAATAACAAGATTTGATGATGATAAAAATAATAAAACACTCTAATTCACCTTTTCCCTTTTAAGTTTATATTGCACCTATGGATCAAACAATTTGTATCAATGTTGTGCTATTACATAATTAATTTTCCTCTAGAAGTATGATAATATGGATAACACATTTAATTAAAATGAATTTATTTTTTCTACAATATTCAAACAAGGAATAATCAATTGATATCTTACTTATTATTTTTTAGAAGTGATGTTTTCATTTCTATAATATATGGAATTCAATTCAGTAATGAAATTGGAAATTCTTATTAGTGAATATGACATGAAAGTTGTAGATACTGATGTGAAGCTCAAAATTATTTTTCTCGATCCTTATCAAAAAAAATTAAATGTATAGACCACACTTAAATAAGATCTATAAGAGATAAACTGGCCAATATTTATAAAGGGGATAGCAAGGTGAGGGAATAAAATTTGAAAGTGTTGTACAAGAATTTTCCTGATATTAAAATGATCCCAAATGAGAATATTTATTTAATCTAAAATAATTTCATTAAATTTGTGGGATATATTCATAGACTTGGTGATAAAATGAAATATTTTTGATATTATGATAAAGGATCTAATAATAATATCTCTCTTGTACAATTTGGTGGTGTTATTTCTTTATGAAAAAAGATCTCAGTTATATTACTCTAGACTATCATCACAGTATTTTGGGGGAATATGTGTTTAATATGAAACAAGAGAACACGTATCAACAATCATCATAAGAGATTATGTTCAAATCCATGGAGAATCTGGATATGCAAGATGTTTGAAAGTCCAATGAATATATTTGTAGAGAATTTCATTCACTTATTTCAAGTAGATAAAATTATGTAAAAGGAAGATATGAAGTTAAACTTCCATTTTCATTTTTCAATTGTGGAAAATTTGGGCATATTAAAGAATTATTTCCAAGGAATATAGAAAATGTATTTGAGGATGATATGGAATCAACATAGTAGATAACTTTTCCCCTAGTATGAGTATTAAAATTAGGATATTCAAATAGAATGAGGTTTCATTGGGAAAATATATTTATTAAATAAGAATATGGTGATTAAAGGTTACTTGAAGATGATGGCATTTAGTTAAATTAAGATGTAAAAGATGTTATGGTTTTCATGACTCAAATAAACATAACTAGATATGGGAATTAAGATCAACCTAGAGGAGTATTCAATATGAAATTTAATCTTGAAGGATCCATTGTGTAATTTGACATTCAACATAAGATCAATGGAAGTATAATCAGTTTTAGGAATTAATTAATAGTATATATTGATCAAAATGAGAAAAAAATATTTGTTGGTGAAGGTGGTGAAAGATAATAAGGTTTATCAAGATATTTTTAATGAATTATTCAATTTAAAATTATAAATTGAATAAAAGAGAAAAAATATTGTTGACTTCATTATACACAAGAAATAAAGATGGAATTGGGTTTAATCTCCCAAAGAAAAATTTAAACCTTTGGAAAGGAATATTGAAGTTGAAGAAACAATATATAGTGATAATAAAATATATCATTTAGTAAGTTTTATAATAAGTATTTGATATATAGAGATTAAAGAGGTATGATTAATGTTGAGAATATTATAAATGGACATAGGCCTATGACTATGGTCAAGATTGATCTCAGATGTCAAGCTAAGACATCCAATGGTGTTGGAGTTTCTATACAGAATAATGTATAAAGTAGGCGAAATCTCCTGATCACCAAAGCTACCCCAACAGTCAAGAAACTACTCAAAATATATAAATATATTGATATGTATTTATAAAAATATATTTCCTTCAATGAAATTAAAATTATTTTTCTTTCATAATAATTAAATAACCCGGTGTATAGAGGTGGAAATATATTCAAGAGGTTAAACTCATGGGAATCAATAACAAAATCATACACCCAATTGGTATGGATTAAATAAAAACTAGATGATCTTGGATATGAAGTGAATATACTAATGTTAGACAAATGTGATAATCAGAGTTTGATATAGATGATCAAGAATTCAGTAGAAAATTCCAAAAAAAACATTTTAAGATAATATATCATTTCATTAAAGGGGAATTTGAGCTGTGTATTATCAAACTGTAGTATGTGGGTATAAATATATAGGTTAAGTAAATATTTAGAAAACTATTGAGCACTGAAAACTATCAAAAATATTTTTTTAACCATGGTTTCCAACCACCTCCCTCAGATTAAGGATTTTCATAATTCCCCCACTTCCCATTATATATAATGTTATACATGGAATATGTATATACTATTTGGGTGTATAATGCCAGAGGGATATACTATCGATGGTAAACATATAATAATAATGGAAATTATTACTATTTGTATGTATTGAAATATAGAAATTAAAGTGTTCTATTATTTCTTATAATTATATTTGAATCATTTAGGATTAGAGATTTTGTTAACAACTCTTTTCAATATAAAGAAAAACAAATTCATATCTTAATCTTAGATAGAACATCAAAAGAACTTCTATTTTATTGTCAAAAGGGTATAATTATTATATAAATTATAAGTTAAAGAAGGGTAAGTATTGAAACCCTATCCTTTTATACATATCATTACACAATTTTAAGTAGAACAAAACATCATATTACAAGCCAAGGATCGTAAAGTCTAGTGTCTTGGAAGAATAGGTACATAAAACTGAAAACATAGGACTAAATAAAACATTTCTTTCTATAATATTAATAAATATCTCTTAAATTACAATGTTCTCATAAATATTCATAGGATAACCTGGGGGTAACATGAACAAAGGGATGAGATAAAAATCTCAATAAGGTAATAAATATAAGAATAAATCTTTAGCACATGGGTTAGAAGGCATAACAAAATTATATAAAAAGGAATGAAACATATGAAATAATAACCTGTAAACATGGGATAAAATAAAAATGGAGTTGTAGTAAGGTTTCAGAAACATAAAACAGGACTTTATCATGAGTCAAGGATCTTTTCACATAGAGGATCACAAGTCATGACTAACCCCCAAGACTGTTTCACAAAGTAGCATGAGTCAAGGCTAACTTCCAAGGCCGTTGCACATGAAGTCTCATGAGACTCAACTTTACCCAATGCATTGGAATGATATTTAGGAACACCCATAATAAAAACTTCATGAATATTCTTTTCACATAATTAATCATACATAATCAATCATGTATAAACATAGGGGTACCCATGGAAAGAAATGGGTGTCATAATCATGTCATAAAGCATAATGAATTGATGTATCATACAAATGTTCATGAAAGAAAAAAATTAAATCATACATGGAAATTAATAAGGTAAAATAAAAATATATCATGGTAAGTTATTTAAAACTTTAGTGAAAACATGTAAGAATAGTATTTAATAAATTTTAGCATTAAAACATTTTAGTGCGGTTTTTTAAGGAAAATACAAAAGAGAATTTAAAATAGATAAAGGAATAATTTTTTATATAAAACCAGAATTGAACTAAGAAGGTTTTAATAATAAAAATTGTGGTTTTATAAAAATAATAGTGGCTTAAAATATATTATATAGTGGACTTAAAATTGGGTAAGAATTCAGGAAGTTCCCTTAAACAGGTTTGCTTATCGGGAAGTATTGATGAGGGAACCACTTAAAAACATGTATATCCCCAAAAGATAATGATGAATGGAACTTAATACTTGAGTTTGTATCATGTAAATAGAATTTATAGTATGTAAATAAAAATAACAAATAACTTTATTTGGTTAAAAAGAAAGATTGTGCAAAGGAATAATGGAGGTTTATGTAGAATTCATTACCTTAAGTCTGATGGTGTCCTTCACTTGATCTTAATGTCCTGGATAACAAAATTAAATTAATTAATTAATATTTCCATAATATATTTTTCATTTAATTTATTTACTATAACCCTATTAAGTTCATTAAAGACATTTTTTATGGGCTAATAGGTTGAATTTCATTGTTTGGGAGCGTTTGTTTCCTTGGTTTTCATGATTTGTTTACTCATATACACGTAAGGATAAACATGTAAGATGAGAATGGTTTTCCAGAATTGAATTTTTATGTTATTAGTGAACATGCAAAATATTAAATGGTTATAAAATTTACTTGGTTATTTGGAGTGAAGATGAATCGTTATATAAAACATTAATGATAACCATTTTGTTTAATTCGTGGTTTTTGACCACAACAAACACATTTTGATTTATAAATTAATATTATATGTACAAAAGATTCTAGAACATTAAATAAGAGATAATACATATATTATAGTCTATTTCAACCATAAAAATTGTTTTGTGACGAAAATTGAAGACGGAAATAGAAATTGAAAACTCGTCATACTTGAATGTGACGAATTAACACATCTCAAATGGTGTTTTCATTTATAGTATAAAAGGAGGGGAAAGGAGAGATGATGATGAATTATTACATTATCATAAAAAAATCTTATAAATTTAAGGTACTAGAGTTATAGTAATATTTGGATGAAATGAGGTGATGAAAGAAAAAAAAATAAACGAACTTTAAAGAAAATAAAAGAAATGAAAAAGGAGAAATTTACCTCTTGAATATATCTTCCTTGAGAACCTCTTTAGGGAAGCGGTTCTGGTATTTTGAAGATAACAAGGGCTATTGGATTTTTGGAGGATCTCAGGAGGTGATTTTATCAGAATTTAGATAAGGTACAAGGCCTGATAGAAGTAAAGAGAATAGGTAAAGAGGGGTCGTATTTATAATGGAAGAGAGGAGGGGTTTCCCATTATTTTAATCATTAGTTTAATATTTTTGTAAATACTATGAATAGTCTTGATTATTGCGACCAAAAATAGTAAATAAATCATGTGATTCTGAACCAAGGCTGTTTAGATTATTAATGATGCTAAGAATAGTGTATTTAATTCACAATGTATATATATGGTAAATTATTGTATTTCACTATTCATCAAAAAGTCAAGTATTTCAGAAAAATTCCAAAAATTCTCCCTAACATTTTTTCAACATTTAGAATCTAAAAATGAATTATATTTTATGAAAATAATTTTCTAAATATGATAAATTTAATTTTTAATTAAAATCAAAATTTACTTGAAAAATACAAATTTTAAAATTAAAACAGCTTTTCCAACACTTTGAAAAATTAATTAAGATCTCAAAAAATTCTCTTATGATCATAAGACAAAAAAATAATAATTTATGAATTCATTTTATGAAAATAAATTTTCTTTTAATTAATCATAAAATGTTAATTAAATATAAAAGACTTACAAAAATACGAACACTTTATTAATAATTTTTCAAAAAAAATATTTACTTATAATATGATACAATTATATCATATTTTCTCTTATAAAATGGATAAATTTTATTTATAATTTTATTATTGAGGTTACTATTCAATTGGCTAATTTACTATTCATAAGGGTCACATTACTATTCCAAAGGTCAGGCTACTATTTCATTGGTATATGTTCCTTAACTTCTAGAGATACCTTTTGTTTCACTCATTCTTCATTTATAAGATTTTTATTATGTTATATATTTAATATTATATGTTTATAATATAATACATAATTATAATAATGGAATTTCATTGATAAAACATTAGTTCGTTATAAGAAAAGTGTGTTGTGGTCTAAAGGAAGCATTAAACCTCTATAGGGATCTTGGTCAGAATAATTCCATATAGAAAAATGAGGATTAAAAAATAAATAGGGTAGTAAAATGGTGACCATTGAGTTGAAATGTTGGATTATTTTCAATTTTATGTTGATTAGAAGCCATATAATGGATCTTGGAGTATATAGAGTTGACCGGGATTCAGGTTGAGAATCATAGAGTATTTTTAAAAGATAGAGGAATAAAATCACAATGGAGGTAATTTATCATATTTTGAATGGATTTGATGTTGGATAATTTTAAATTTCTCAATTCATAAGGATTTTATTAGGTATTTTTCATCTTGTAATTCAGTTTTATAAGATTTTTTCCTTGTCTAAAATTTGAGAAATGGACTTAGTTTCGTTAAGGGGCTTTTGATAATTCCTCATTGTGAATGTGGTGAAATTTGTATATGTGTGTTGAAAAAATATCCCTTCATATGATTTATCAAGGGCTAAACATAATATCTATCCTATATTAAATGTTCTTTTATTACTTTTCTAGACATTTAGTGTCATGTTACACACTGTAAAACTAACATCACACCATACAGATGGTTCGGTATATTTCAGTGGTTCTAGATATCTGAAGATGTTCACATTGTAGAATACATGTCACACCACAAGAAAATTATTTTTAAAATAAAATTGAAGTGGTCATTCTATGATTTCTTAATGTGGAAAATCTATTATGATATGACTCTATAGATTCACTATATTTAGGTTTAATACAATTCTAAATATCATGGAGGAATTTACCATTCCATGACTTGTCTAAGGTTCAAGAGAAAAACAAGGTTCACACCATAGCGAAATCGATCATTTCTTAAAGAGTTTGAGACATTGAGATATTGGAAATATCACATTTTTATATTTAGTGAATTAAAAATAAATTTATTATGTTTATTTTATATAAAAAAATATTTAACATAGTTTCAGGATGATGGAAATCAATTGGTGACCTTACAATGTTTGATTTGTTTCACAAATTAATCATGTATGTCTCACCATGAATGAGATGTTTACAAAAAAATCAATTTTATTGGATTAATTTTGTATTATATGTAAATCTAGGATAATTATACATATTTATGGGAGGTTAATATATGTTTTTTAAGGACCCATTAATTGAGATATAGGTGGGAAATTGATTACAGACATTTGTAGAGAAATAATTCTCTAATTAAAAGGAGAATAGGCAGGAGGAAAAATTCATGATGGAAATGGAATATTAAAAATATTGTAAATTAGATAAAATGGAAGATCTTTATAGATGATTAAAACATGAATATGGATTTCAATCATAATAAATAAATACATTATGATTTTAGTGTTATTACTAGTGAGTAATTATTATAATAGGTCTTTATATCATGTTCTTTTATAATTATTTTTTAAGTAGTTTATAAAGATATAAGAATATGGATTTACCCTAGGATAAGTAGTTCACCTTACCTAAAACAATTATAACATCTATATTGTGTTGTTTTAATTGCTGATACATCAATACACGGTCAACGTATTCTTCTTAGAGAAACCCGTAGTAGTGAACCAAGTAAAATTTGGGTATCCCTTAATTTAATTTTTTCATCTTGATGTTATTTTTTCAAGAAATATTGATTGGTTTGAGTTATTCATGATTACATGAGAACAAGATTAAATAATGAAAATAATAATAGAACAGACTAATTCACCCCTACCTATTGAAATAAATTAGTAATATTGTTGAAACAATTCTAACAAGTCCTTACACACCTCCATATATGATATTTTCTGCTTTGTCTCATTGCCTCACATCTTTGGAGAAGGCCTCGTATAGGGAGAGAGCCCCATATGGTATTTATATGAAGTGTGGAACTCCCCCACACACTATGTGAGAATCATGGTTCAAATTTAAAATATAACTTATTGGGTAATGATGTGATGTTTTACATACAGGAAGTAGAGTAGTAAACACTATGTTAAAAACCTATAGGATTTATTGCCTACTATATCCAAAAATACCCCCCTTAATGCTACTAGAGTAGATCAAACCTATCCCATATGATTTTATACTAGCTAAGATTTCCCACCATACATCCATACATGATATTTCCATATTCGTATCACTACATCATGAATTTTTAAAAGAATTAGTGTGGGGATCGATCTCCCATTTGGTATTTTTCAGAATCATGGAACTATTTGTTACCCCACATGGGACATTTTGTTCAACATCATAGTATGACCTGTTAGGGTCATGGTGTGATGCCCAATAGACTAGGGGACGAGTGTTTAAGCCCGTGTTATAATCTTCAGGGATTGGGGGCCTCTTTTATCCAAAACATTATCCTCAAAATTACCTAAAGTTGATCATAAACATTTAAAACTTGAATTAGTAGGGACTCGGGTTCAATAATGGATCCATGCCCTAGATGATCCATTAAGTTAGTTCTTCATTATCATGAAAATAAGATATTTAATTAATAAAGAACATGAAAATAATATAAAATACATGAAAAAATATAACACTTTAATTAAATATATTTTCAATACAAATAAAATACACAAGAAAATTACAACAGAAAACCCTAAACTAATGAAGGGAGAAGAAGAAGCTAAAAATTATGATGACTATTTAAGTAATTCAGTTGAAATTTTAAATAAGAAAAGGGTAGTATAATTCATTATAAGTAGGATCCAATAGGTTTCAAATCAATATTTGATAGTTCTATGTGAGATCAGATTAGGTAGTAAAATTTTCCAACCTACAACCAAACTTCAAATTCTTATTTATCTTTTAAGTCTTCCAAAATCTTATTTGATCTTCATTCTACCAATAAAAAATACCTTCTTATTTTTTCCCCATATTATTTGTAGACTTTAATATATGTATTTAATAATGGATTTGGATGTTTTATATAGAAACTTAGTCATTTCATACATAAATATCACAAATTTTAAGATGAATATTCATTATATTTTATAAACACACACTCGAGAACTGTTATTGTTTAGTGTCTTTAGAGATTAGAAATGGAATCATATTATTTTGTTGAATGATCTTCAATATATCCCATAAAGATATTCTCATATAGTACTTATATTAGGAATACCATACCTAAAACATTCTTATTAATGTGGGTATTGAAATATAATAAAGGGTAAGCTCGGATGCTTAGTACAGGTAAGCATTGGAGATATAAATAAATGATTATATCAAAGGATAATATTAGAATAATGGTATTTAATCATGAAAATAAATTAAAAATTTCATACCCAACCTATCATAGATAATAAACAGGATTCATGACATAAAACTATATCATTTCTGAAAACAAGGACCATAATAGTGATAAATTATCATAAATGAATCAAGAACCATAATCTCATGTCATAAAAGTGTTTCAACATCATAAATATAGAAAAAAATTTATATTCCAATGTTCAATAATAATACCATCAACATAAAGGATCAGAACTTATCACATGTTAGCCATTGTGGATTAGGATTCCCTTGTTTCCCATAGTGGAGTAGGACACACATATTTCCCATAGAAGATTAGGATACACCTATTTTCTATAGTGGATCAATCCTGTAGACTTTTTTCCCACTGTTTTCACATGATATATAAATGTTTACCCAATGAATTGGATGGATTTATAGGTCCCACCTATCAATAAATAACAATTACACATATGTGTGGAATAATATAAAAAAAATCCATCATATCATATCCCATGAAATGAAATGGGTGTCATAAACATTTCATTATATAATATCATGTGGAATAGAGATGAGTTTCATAATCATTTCATCGTGTCATCATAGCATAACCCATGGAGAGAAGTAGGTTTTGTAAGCATTTTCCTATGGTATAGCCTATGGAAGAGAAATAAAATTCATAAACATTATTTCATTATATACATAAACCATTTATAGAAATAATAAGAATTTAATCCTTGAATCATATACCTTATAAGTAATAGGTAACATCAATAGATGTCATCTTTGATAGAAAATGATTTTGAAAGGTCACTTGAAAACATTTCTTGAGGAATTGAGCCTTCCTATTTTGAAAAAAAAATATTATATAAATCATTTTCAAAATCATTTTCATTGAAAATATCCATGAAAACATATAAAGTAATATTAAAAGAAAATAACGGTCATGATTGTGGGAATTTCTGTTCATGACATATATGTTAAAACAAAGATTCCTCCTACATTTTTAGTAAAATCCAAACTTGAATTATTTGGGAAATTAAAAAAAGGATTAATTTAAAAACATTTTATAAAAATTAAAACATGTGTAAAAATTTATTTAATAAATTATTTGTTGTTTCTAAAAAGATTAATTTTTTTTAGAAAATATTGATTTGTTAGAAAATGGGTTTACTACCAAAGATAGAAATAAAGATGAATTTTATTGAAAACATTATTTTGAAATCCTTAGTACATAAATATAGGTAAATGATGGAAAAACTATATTATCCTTTCATAATAATAGGAGAATAAAATTCATCAGTTTATTTAGTGATAAATTATAATATTTTATTATTAGAATCATAATTAAAAACAACCTCGATAAATGATGAGATTATGACAAAAAACACTTACCACATTGGTAACATTGAATCATAATAACCATGAAATAATAATATTAAATAAAAATTATAATATCATAAAAATAATTATATTAATAATATAAATTTTCAAAGGGTTAGTTTATATGAATTATGAAATAATATTTATATAAAACATAACTTATATCCCATTGAAGTAAATTTGAGAAAATGATCTCTTATCGCTTTGGTAAATTTTGAAAAATAAACCCCATGAAATAGATATCCAAAAATAGATATTAAAATACTCATAAATATAAGGATAATAATAATAAAATACATTTAGGGGCATTATATACGCTACTTAAAAGAAACATGTGGTGAATATGGAATGTGTCTCATAGAAAAATAAAAGTGAGACGGAAGTCCCATAACTTAAGTATCGACTTCATTAGTACACATTAGAAATTTCAATATAATACATATAATTTTATTATACATATATTAAATAATATTAAATATATATATATATATTATACCATATTTTATTTACTTATGAACTTTTATTACCCGTTTATTAATAATTCCATGTTGAAGTCATGTTGCAGCTAATAACTGCTCTGTTTTTTTCTATGGTTTAATTTGGTATTTTGGTCTTCTTAAATTTATAAATGTACATAATCTTCATAATTTTAAATATTATATAAATTTCATATATATTCATTATTTTTTATTGAAATCCATAAAATTTGGAGATAGGAAATGAAATACACAATTCATGGAGACGGTAGGTCATAGAGACATATTAATATTGTTTCCATTTTCTCAAAAAAATTAAAAAAGAACATTGAATAAAATATTATCATTAATGAATCATTATTATTTTATATATATATATATATATTAAATTTACTCTTACTACCTCCCATTTTAAGAATAATAGAAAATGAGACACTTCACGTCACACGACAATAGACCACCACACACACGAGCAATATTATTGTATCCTCCACTGAATGGAAAGTAAAAAAGTATCAATGATATAATAATTAAAGAATTATATTAAAAACATAAATATAATATACATATATTAAATCATTCATTACATCCATCCTCGAGTAGTGGGGATGAAAAAAAATACTATGTCGGTTTGCGAGGTAGTAGTCCACCGTACACAAGATCGATGGTTTCGTTTTCCATTTGATAGAATTGGGAATGGATATGGGTTATTAAATTGAAATCATAAGATATAAATGTATTGGATATTTTGGTATTATTATATTTTAATTTTTAATACACAATTTAATATGGAGAATGAATAATTAAAAATAAAGATCTCAGTGAAAACAATTATCTTTCTTTAGAAGCACCTCCTTTGGATCTCATATTAAAGACCCTAGTGTTAGTATTTTCGGAGGACCAGCAGCTATATAACGTGAATAAAGATTTTGGTAAGGTATTTTTTCAAATTTTTCTAGATCTATATGGCTTTATATATGTGGATAAGTGAATGGTGGTGGTGGCCTTTGAAAAGTGGGGGAAAGAAACCCACTTGGAAACTTCATGGAAATTTCCCAAAAGAATCAAAAGTAATAAAGTAATTCCAAATAAAAAATATTCAAAATTAAAATATATTCTGTATTTTAAGTATAAGATTTAAATATTTCAATAATTTAGTAATTTTTAATGTTTTATAGTCTTCTTAGCACTTATATTATCAGTTTAACCCCATGTAAACTCATTTTTACCTTAACCGCGGTAAATAAGTTTTACCATTTTTACTATTCATTATGATAAAAAGTTTAGGTAATAGTATTAGATAATATAAATTATTATTATTCCAAATATTTAATCTATTTTGAAAATTTTTAATTCACAGAAGTGGGAAATTTTAATTTAAAATTAATCCCACAGATGCGATGAGAAAGCAAGTTTTCAAAGAGAAAAATTTTAGAAGGCTAAAAAAAATTTATATAAAAATTCCATATGACAATAATTCTAATGAACTAAATTAGATTAATTGATATATAATTTAATTTATTATTATTTTAAAATCATATTAAAACAATTTATAATTTTTTAAATTATTTAAAAGAAATGAAAATTATTAATAAAAACCAATATTTTTCACAATTCATCAGAAAATTTATCTTCTCCAAAAAAAATCAATATATCACCCTAACATAATTTGGAAATGATAATTTAAGAAAAAAAAATATTTTTTCAAAAAGATTATAAAATTTTAAAAAATTATATTTAAAATAAGTGCGCAAAAGGCGACTAAACTACATTTTATAAAAATTGAGTTTTTAAGTGTAAAATTGGATTTATTATTATCTTTTATCCAAAAAACACATAATATGAATGTTAAAATTTTGGTTGAATATATAATATATGGAATTAATTAAAATAATTCACTAATTTGTTTTACAAGAATTATTGTCTTAAAATGCATTTGTTTTCATAAAAAAAAAATTTCAGAAAAAGATTCCCTATATTTTTAAATAGTTTTTATTTTTATTTATAATCAATTGGTCACTAGAGAATCAATTTTATATAAATAACCGTGGTGTGGACTTATCTAAATTGATAGTGACAGTATAATTTTTCTAAACCACATCGTGTCGCAACAGATATTACCTTGGTGTGGCCATTGATTCTATGAAAAATGTATATAATATTATGCATCAACTATGGATAAATTTATATAATTATAAAATCTTACCCATATCTTCTTCTATGTGAGAAATATATTATGTATCACTGTAATAAATGGGAATTATTTTTACATATCATTGATGATGTTTCAAGAATATATCACATGACTCGTGTTTTTTCAATAAAAAATGTTTCATAGGCCGATACATTCCATATTTCCTCTTTAAATTCTAAAATATATTAAATATAAAGAAAACACATATAATTGCTATATAATTAATTCAATAAGAAAATTAAAATATGTTACAAAATATCCAAATATGTTATACATCATGGGTATATTCAAGGATTTTCCATTTTCATTATTTTCTCAAAATACTGTGTTTCTAGACAACTTCTTTTACAACCCAACACTTAGTAAATCTTCCTCAATTCTAGCGCATCTAGTAATTTCATTAAATATTAGGAAACTTCATATCCCATTGTTATATTTAATAGGTTTCATAATTAAAAAAACAAATAGTTAACCATTCCATGAGTAAATAACAGAATAATAAGTTCTTTAAAAATCATTTTTTAGTCCATTTTAACATTAAACACAAAAATATTAATAAATCCAAAAAATTATAAATACCGAAAAAATGATAAGTTGTCAAGGGATAAATCAAAAAATTAAAAGGTAACAATAATTTAATATTAACATTGTTAATTCATACACACATAAACATTACACTCCTGGTCAATCATCTAATACCAAAGTCAAAACAGGTTTCTTAAGGTATAATTAGTCATACTGATCAATTAAAATATCCAAATAAGTATCATACTACCAATATGAATCATAATTTCTTAATTTCAAACTAAAAATTAAAATCCAATTAGTCTCATGATAATTCCGAAGTTCATTATATACATACCCCCCCCCCCTAATAATATATCATTCTTTAGTCAATGATTTTAAAATTGACCATTTCTCATTCATAAGAGCTTACCTAATCTATATAGTCTTAATGACTTCCCATTATATCAACTAATACTATCATAATTTTTTTTAAATAATGAGGACATACTAATGGGGACTATTTTGATTCTTAATGATTTCCTGGTTTTAATTGTTAAAAATATAAGGAAGATTGAGGAGGGTTTTGGCTCTAATATAAATTAAACGGCATAATAATAGTTTATACTCAAGAATGTACCCTCACCACCACCCCTTTAAAAAAATTTACATTAGAAAATGATGGGATTCTCTTGGGTAGACCAAAAATCAGTGGTTTTATTAACATTGATTTTCTTTATTTTTTCTTCTTCAATTTTTCCTCCCTTACAACATCATTGTTTTATTTATTTTTAGAACTACAATTTCAATGCAGAATGGTATTTTGGAATGAAATAGAGGCATCTTTGGACTTTATAATAGTATTCTAAACTCATAACCCATATTTAAAATATATTTTTTCCTACATACATCTTCTTGGGATAAATTTTCTCCCTAAAACATCTTCATTCAATTATAGATACCAAAAATAAGACTCATAAAATAGTTTCTTTAAATCATTAAATGAAAACATACATCTCCATACCACTCATTATTTAAACTATAGTCATGAAATTTCTTCAATAGAATAAAATAAAGGGATTAATTTTTTTAATTTGGTCACCCAACAAGGTTTCTCTTGCCAAATAGGGTGTTTATAAAAGATCATATATAAAGGGAAGAATTAAAATATGATTTTAATATAAAAAAGTTTTTCAAAATGGTTTATTAATTATATATGAAATAGTTCATGAACTCTAATAACTTTTAACAATACAAAAATTTTACATTGTAGATATTAATACATGTATCAAGTCTTCTCAATAAATAGATAAAAATAAAGATAATATGAAAAGGGTTTATAAACCACTCATATTTGGAAAGAATAATCCTTGGAAAACACTTGTCCAGATGAGTTCCATATATGCTCAAACCTAATTTATTTATTATATTTGAAAATAATAAATAGTATCCAATTATAGAATCACATAAAACATAGATATTCAAATAAAAATATTTACAAAAATACCATGATGGTATCAATTTTCTAAATCATTTAATAAATCATAAAGTACCTTAAAAATACTCCAAAAACAAAAAATAGGAATCCAAAAAATACATTACCTTCAAAAACATAGTACCAACTCCCCCAAAATTAAGCTATTTTTATATACTTTTTGATTAAAATTGATCATAATTATTTTATACAATAAATTATGTATTTTTTAGATGAAAAAATAAGGTAAAAAGAGTGATACAACCTAAATTACTGGAAATGACAACCATGAATTAATCATTTTATTGTCTCCCAATACAAACTTATATAAAAATATAGAACTCATGAGTAATTTATTAGAATTAAAATAAATGAAAATAATTGAAAAAATATTGTTAGGGTATATATATGTTTTAAATCCTCAAGGGGGTACTGGGTTTTGACTCCCCCCAAATAAGGTAGTTCCAGATATTATAAATAATCATAAATTTGGTGTGTTACATTTAAAAAAACATATGTTGTTTCTTTGATTGTTCATCACATCACATTTATTTTAAAGTAATCCATGTTTAGAGTACTATATATTCATCCCCTTAGTTATAGGGTAAAACTTTCTTGGTGGAGGTAGATAAAATTAAGGTTCTTCTTCAATTTTGACAATAATTGGTTTCCCTTATAAGGACCCTATCATTTCAAAAATAAATATCACATTTTTTCAGATGAATATTCAATATATTTCATAAACACACACCCAAGGGCCATATTAATTTATTTCATTTGGAGTCTAGAAACACAATATTCATATTTCATGAAAAATCATGAACAAATCCCACCAATATCTTCTCACGAAGTACTCCTCTTCATTATACCCTACCTAAACCTTTATTTATAACATAGGGAAGGAAATGTAAGAAATGGTGAGCTCGGATTCTTAGTAAGGGTAAATATATGTGATATAAATCTATGATCATATGAAATAATAAGATAATAATAAGGGTATATTATCATGAACATATCTTAAGAACTTCATACCCAACATCTCATAGATCATAAAAATTAATCACGACATAAAACCATGTCATTTTAGAAAAAAGTGTCCCATAAGAGTTATAAATCATCATAAATCAATAAATAACCAATATATCATGTCATAAAAGTGTTTCACTGTCATAAATATATATAAAAAATCATATGTAAATGTGTACTACCAAGACCATAAATATAGAGGATTGGGACTTATAAATTGCTACCCATTGTGGATCAGGATACACCTGATTCCCGTAGTGGGTGAGGACACACCTATTTCTTATAGTGGATCAATCCCTTTGAAATTTCTCCCATATTATCTCAGGTGATATAAATTTTTACCTAATGAATTGAAGGGAGATGTAGGTCTCACCAATCTTATAATTAGTACTATATTTATGTCTTCCATAATATCATTAAATATTCATAATATCATCACATCATAACCAGTGTAAAGAAATCTGGTTTCATAAATATTTTATCAATTCACCAAAGAATAACCCATGAAAAATTAATGGGTTTGATAAGAATTTCATCAAAATTAACATTAACCATCCAGATAATGGATAATGATGGTATCATTCAATCTTATCCCTAGTAAATCATAAGTAACATCAAAATATGTCATGACAGATAGAAAAATATTTTAAAATATCACTTCAAACATTTAATTAGGGAAATAGCCTTTACAAATTTAAAAAAAAATTAAAAAATAATTTTTAAAATAATTTTCTTTTAAAACAAACTTAGAAATTTATAAAGTATACTTTAAAAATCATTTCAAGAATTTATTGTGGAAAATATCATTTCAAATTTGAAAATAAATAAAATTTAAAAAAATTGGAAATCATTTTATTTGCAAAAAAAAAACATATGAAGGATTATTTTGAGAAATTGAGTGGTCATTATGGCATAAAATTCTATTTATGAAAAACATGTTAAAATAATTATTCTTTTCACATTTTTAGTAAAATCAAAATGGTAATTTTATAGAAAATGACATGAAGATTCATTTCAATGAAAATTATTCAAATTTTTAAAAGTGTAAAAATAAAATTATTAAATAATTTTTATAATGTTATAATATCTTTTAAAAAAAATAGAAAAAATAGATATAAAATAAAAAGGTGGTTTAGACTGAAGATATAAATAAAGTAGGTTTTATTTAAAAATATTCATTTAGGATATTGAGTTTATAAAATGATTTAAATAAAGGGAAATCAAGTATGATTGAGAAATAACTATATGAAAATAAAATTAATGAATACAGTAAGAGCTATATCATAATATTTCATCATCATAAGAATAAATATAACCAATCTCAATAAATGATGATCTTATTTAATAAAACCCTTAACACTTTGGTAAAATTTGAATCATAAGACCCATGAAGGAATAAAATTATATGAAACTTAAAATATCTTAAGAATAAGCAAATTCATAATAATTATTTTCAATGGGTCTCTCTATACACCACATAAAATATTATAGGTTCGTAACACAATGTATGTCCCAAAGAAGACCATTTGAGACAAAAATCCCTTACTATATTAGTAACTTCGAAACCGTAAACCCCGTAAAATATAATCCCTATGATGGATTTGTAAATCTAAATATTTTTCATGATAATAATAATTATATTCTTTAATGGGTATTATATAGACCATATAAAACAAACACATGGTGAATATGGAATTTGTCTCATGAAAAATAAAAGTGAGACAGAAATCCCATATCAAAAGTCTTAACTTCCATAATACACATCCAAACCTCCTGCATAGTAAATATATGTTTATACAAAATTTACTATAGAACCATATTTATAAATATATATAACCTTATATGATTCACAAATAACCTTTTATTAAAAAAAATTGTCAAAATCGTGTTTCGGGAAACAACTGCTTTGTTTTTTTGTATGTTTTGATTTTTTATTTTTGACCCTCTTAAATAGATCATGGTTTAATCATATCCATAATGTTAAAACAAATATAAATATCAAATATATTTATTATATATGTATTTATATTAATCAATAAAATTTAGAGATAGAAAATTAAATACATCATTCATGGAGATGGTAGACCGTACATGTACATGAATGTTTTTTCGGTTTTCTTAATGGATGAAATGAAATAAACGTAAATAAAATATTACCATTACATAATGATTTTTATGTAATATATATTTCACATATATAAATTAAATTTACCGTAATTTCCTTTAATGAAATATATTTGGGAAAAATGAATCACTTTACTTCACAAAGCGGTAGTCTATCATACACATGAACAACGTTATCATATTCTCTATAGAATGGAAAGTAAGAAGGTATGTACGATATAATTATTTAAGAAGTATAATTATATCATATATATAGTATATAATCATTATAAACTTCAATATATCCATCAATAAGAAGCGGTGATGTAAAATGAATTACGTCGGTCCGTGAGGGGGTAGTCCGCCATACACATGACAAACAATTTTGTTTCCCATTTGAGGGATGAGGATATAATTGTAGGTAATGACCTTCAAATAAAAAAATAAAATTATATGTAAGATACATAGGTTATTATATCATCATAGTTTAATAATAATTTAATTATGTGGAGGAAAAAAATATCAAATGCTCAATTAGGGATATTGCCTCTTCTTCAAACAACTTCTTTTTCTTTGCACCTAAATCCTTCCTTGGTTAGATTTCTGTAAAAAACTAAATATTATAGGAGAGGACAAGGGATGTAAGTAAATAATTTTATCATATATTATCTTAAATAATGTGTTTTTTACATTTTAATATAATAGGATAGGGGTGGCCTTTTATATAAGAGGTGAGTGGAATACTTGTAATTTTTGAAAATAAAATGGTGTGCCCATGTTTTTTACATGAAAAAATGCTCAAAATAGAATATTATGAAACCATATAGGTTATAATTTCATAATATATGCATAAATTTCGGTTTGTAAAAGTTTCTAGGTGATTTTAACACTTATCGTTTTAGTTTACCCCCACCTAGGTAAACCCATTTTTACCTAAATCTAGATAATTACTTTTTATTGTTTTTAATATTCATTATGATAAAATATATATTTGGACTTATTAGATGATATAAAATATTTTGAATCCAAATATTGAATTAATTTTTCCAAATTTAATTCATATAAGTGGACAATTTTAATTTAAAATTAGTCCCAAAGATGTGATAAAAAAGCGGGTTTCCATAGAGAAAATTTTAAAAAGATTCAAATGTTTTCCAAGTTTTTTCATCAAAATTAAATATGATATTTATTCCAATGACCAAAATTTGATTAATAGATATATAATTTCATTAATTTTACTTTTAAAACCATATTAAAATAATTTTTAAGTTTTTAAATGCTTTAAATGTTTTGACTATTCTTAAAATAAGTATTTTCACTATTCATCGAAATATTTATCTTTTCAGAAAACTTTAAAAAATTCAATTCAAGTAAATTTTTACATGATGATTTAAAAATTTATTATATTTTCTAAAATAAATTTTTTTTAAATGGAAAAAATTATTTTATAATAAGTTTGCATAAAGAAACAAAACTATTTTTTAGAAAAACAGAGTTTTTAACCACAAAATTGGATTTATTTTATTCCATTGTATAAAAACATAAGATATGAATGTTAAAATTTTAGTGAATATATAATATATAAATTTTAAAATAAATAACTAATGAAAATTTATTTTTCTAATTTATTAAGGTAAAACTCATTTTTTGCATAAAAATAGTTTTTCAGAAAAAGATTTCTTTTATTTTCAAATAGTTTTTATTATAATTTCTAATTAATTAGCCACTAAAGATTTCATTTTATATACATGTGTAAATGATTTATTTTCATAATTTATTTAATCCTATTAATACCCTTTATTCCAATTAATAGGCAATAACTATCATATTAAATAATGTTTTTTTAATTGTATTTCGCGTTTCATTTAAACTCATTATTGTGTATAACACAAGATCAAATCAATTTTTCATGTATTTCAAGACAAATTTGGTGTTTCCTATAATGAAAAATATCTAAAATACTAATTTTTTTAGAAAAAGTTCACAAAAACTTAGGTTATAATATTCTAACCCCTATAAAATGAATTTATCTATGAAATTAACCACTATTTTACTAATAACTAAGGATACTTATACCTCATTACAACCTAAGGTTCTCACATAACTTCGTAAAGATTTTGGATTTTCAAAAAAAATAATCCCATGTGAGGGGCCTTATTTCATATAACTTTATTTTTATGATGAATAATCTCCACCAGTTATTCCTCATAAGAAAGATCATGTTGTAGCGGTGCGACCATTGAGTTAAGTATAAGTGATAGATCGGTTTTGTAATTACTTAGGAGAGATACAAGAAATAGATTGTGAATTTGGGATAGGTTCAGTGGAAGGTCCATGTGATATCCAAGCATCTCAATATAATCAATAATTTCATGGGGGCAGATGTACCTAGGTCTTAGTTATCACTTATTTTATCTATATTTAAATTCATAGAAACACATTCTCACAAACTTCAAATTCTAGATCACGATGATGATTATCATTATAACATTTTTTCAAAAAAAAATTCCCTTACATGTTGTTAAATATATCGAACCTTTTATACCATTTCATCATCTATCTCAAGTCCCAATAGCTTTCTTTCTACAACATCATTGGAGTTATACACTTATTTCTATAAAGGGCTTCATAAGGATAAATTTGAATACTCGATTAAAATCTATTTTTGTTATAAAACATAACTAGAGTATGATTTTTATCTGAACCACATGTTAAATACATAGAAAAAGGTATTAGTATATCCTATATGGTTTGAGTTTTTCTCTTAGTCTGACAATTTGTATGAGGATGATACATAGTGCTGAAATTCAATTCCATATCGAGAGAATGCTGAAGACTTCACCAAAACATCGAGGTAAACATTGGATCCTGATCATATAAAAATGAATGTGGTACTCCATGAAACTTTTCCACTTCCTAAATATATATTCTAGTAATCTTATGCAATGATAAATATTCTTGTATAGTAACAAATTTTTCTAACTTCATAAGGTGATTGACTACAACCCATAATTACCTCAATATTAAAGATAAGATAAACCCAAAAGTATAGTAGTACCTTTAATCATATGTTTACAAATAATAAATTCATTCCTTATAAAGAAACTCTATTAATAAAACATACACAAAACTGGAGGGTTTTATTTCTATAAATTTCTCTTAAAATATCTATAATCTTGATAAAATCCTATCACCAAAAACCTAAAAAATGGGTGTCAATGACTTTGAACTTAGTATAAACCATAAAATTATAAACTAGGGATATTATCCATAACTCTAAATTTAATATTACCTGAATAAATATATTCATAAAAAATATAATTAACTGTTTACTCCTTAAATAAGATCCTATCTAAGATGAAAACATTTCCATCAGAGGCTTGTGTTCATCTACACACTGATAGAATTTCAAATGTGATATAATTATTCTATAATCCATGTTGAGGGAGACATTCAAAGCACATAATCAAATTCCAATAAATGGTGAAAAATAAAATTTTCATATAAATTAATCATAACAAATCCAACTTCACATTATAAACAAAGTAGTGGGGGATTTTTGTGTCCAAATCATCATGATTCTTTTAAATTTTTGTGATTGAAAAATCTTTACCATTATCCATTGTATTCAATGTTTTTTCTATATTATCTTCTTCATTAGCCCTTAGGTTATGTAATTGATTCAAATAATGTTCATACTCCATGTATTTGAATCATTGAAGAGTGTGTGGGTCATTATTTACAGTATCTTCTCCTCAATTACATTAACTGGACCATTCGTCATATTTCAAAATTCATGGGCTTTATAACCCACCCTTAAAAATTTAAAGCACCTACCAAATCCATTCAAACAATTTCCTTGTTTTTTCTTCCCACATTTTTTGCATGCATATAGTAATGATTCACTTTCACTTAGTGATTTATTCGAGTTTTCATAAGACTCGATCTTCCTTTTTATATAAAAATCACGAGAATGGGGGGAATATTTGACTTCCATTTCTACTTTGAGTGCACATTATAAAATGTTTTCATAGCTACTCATGTATCTTATGAATAATTACTTTCATATAATTGGTTTTAAGCCACCAAATAATAAATAAATGATTATTAATCCAAAGGAATGCCTCACAGGCCTTGTAAAATAAACTTTATAGGAAGCCATGTATTCATCATCCTTTTGATTGATCTCAAGGAATTCGTTCTCCATATTATTTCATTGAATACGAGGTAAGTACTTACTTATAAGTATCCCCATAAAATCTTCCCATTACATATATTAGATTTCATCATGTTACCTTGTGTTCATAAAAAGTGTTCATCAATGATCTTCATCTCCTTCCTAATGATAAATAGACAAAATGAATTTTTCATTATTTGAACACTGAAGAATAGAAAATATTCTTTCAGTAGAACTGATCTATTTCTCAGAAACTAGTGGGTCATCTGAACAACTAAAATAAGTTGTTTGTTGCCTAATGAAGGAATCAAAAGAAAATTTTTAACTCCTTTTCTCATTTTTAAGTTTAGTATGATTCATAGCTTGATATATTTGTGTGAGTATAGAAAAAATATTTTTCATTACATCTCCTATAAATTTTGGTTTCTCTAGAGAATAATTACTTCCTTATCCATCACACACAGTATTAACAAGGTTCCTTTGGGTTCCATTAATTGACGAAGACTGGAAATCATAATGTTAGAAACATTAATCATATTGGAAAATCACATAATCATGAAAAATAATTCATAGGATGTCGAAATTATGACACCTTCTTTTCATTATATTGAATTGTAGGTTTAACCTAGGTCATTCATGGTCATTATTTAAATATTTTATGATGGTTTATAAATAGTTTTTAAATTTCCAAAATGTATCATCGAGAGTGTCAGGTAGGTTTGCAGCAAGACCCATTTTCATGTACCTGGTGACGATCAATTCTATCTCAATGTTCCCTTTTTAGATTGATTACCCCTATGTACCACTACACTAGAGATACATCCACTTGTAGTATCCAAATAGGGATGTAATTTCTTCTAAACCACTCACTCTATACTTTGCCAAAATTCTATGAACTTTTTCTATACTTTTACTCATCCTTAGACTTATCTCTAGAGTTATCCATAGACATATCTCTAAACATATCCTTAGAAATATCCATAGGTATCTCACTAATTTTTTTAATACTAATCACCAAAGGTTGAATAAAGCTTTCTTTTGATACCAACTATATGGATACAATCTTTTCATATATAAATATCACATCTTTTTAGATACATATTAAATAAATTTCATAAAAAAACTCTCGAGGACCATAATATTTTAGTATATTTAGTGGCTACAAAAAATATTCTCATATTTCATAAAATATTTTCAACATATCCCATAAGTATCTTCTCACATATTACTCCTCTTGGTCATACCCTACCTAAAACTTTCTTCATAACCTGGGGAAAGAAAAATAAGAAAGGGTGATATCAAATTCTCATTAAGGGGAAATATAGGATATATCCATCAATGATAATATGATATAACATGATAAGAATAAGTGTATTTGATTATGGGCCTAAATTATGAAGTTTATATCCAACCTACGATAGATCTAAGATATGATTCATGTAATAAAACATTATCATTTCATAAAACATGTCCCATAAGAGTGAGAAACAATAATAAATCAATCATAAACTATAATATAATGTCATAAAATTATGGAACCATCATAAATATAGATAACAAGTTCAAATCTAAAGGTTAACTACCAATACCATCAACATAATTAATTTGGACTTATCACATATTTTCCATTATAGATCAAGACATGCCTATTTCCCATAGTTTATCAAGACTCACCTATTTCCCATAGTGGATCAGGGAATTTGACTTATTTTTCATTGTCATGTCATGAGTTATAAAGATTTATCCAATAAATTAGAGGGAGATATAGGTCCAATTCATCTCATAATTAAAACCATATTTATGTATGCCACAATATCATAAAAAAATATAATATTGTCAAATAAAAACTCATGTAAAAGGGTTTCATAAACATTTAATCAATTTACCATAGTATAATCCGTGAAAAATAAATGTGTTTTATAAAAATTTCATAAACATAATTAACCATCTTGAGAAAGAATATGGATGGAATCATTCAATCTTATCCCCTATAAATCATAATTATCATTGAATTATGTCATCTTAGATGGAAAATTATTTTCAAAGATCACTTGGAATAGTTATTTAGGAGAATATATTTTCCACTTTGAAAAATACATTTTAAAACATAAAACATTTTAAAAAAACCATTCCTTTTAAAATAACATTAGAAACTTATAAACAAATATTTAAAAATAATTTAAATCATTTGTTGAGGAAAATATCATTTCCACATTAAAAATCACTAAAATACATAAAATATATTGTAAATCCATTTCTTTGAAAATAAATTTTTCTGCTTATAAATTAATAATTGAAATATTAAATTTTTATGATAGAGGGACATTCTATTTATACTGTACACAGTAACAAAAAGATCCCCTTCACATTTTTGGTAAAATTCAAACGAGCCTATATTTAAAAATAACATAATGATTCCTTTAAAAAATATTAAAATTAAAACATGTGTAATTTATTTAATAAATCATTTTTACAATATTAAAACACTTTTTGAAAATGAATTAGATAACTTAAATATGGAAGGAAACAACTTTTCCACCAAATATAGAAATAAAGACAAATTTCATTAAAAAAATATTTTAGAATCTTGAATATATAAATATAGAAAAATGAATAGAAAATTTATTCTATTGAATTATCCATAGGATAATAAAATTAATGATTTTAATGGCAGAGATATTATAACACTTAATCATTAGAATTATAAACATAAACAATCCCGATAAAGGATGAGATTGTATCATGAAACGCTTACCACTTTGGTAACATTGAACCATAATCCCCTATAAATAATAAGATTTAATTAAACTTATAATATAATGATAATAAATACATTCATAATAATTCATGTCAAATGGTATTTATATACACCTTGTAAAAGAAGATAGGTTCATTACATAACATATGTCCCAAAGCATACAATTTGAAACAAAATTCCCTCATCACATTGGTAACATTGAAACCATAAACACCATAAAAGAGAGATCCTTAAATGGATATGTAAATTATAGTAATTATCTGGATAAAATCCTTTTAGTCACTCATGGGAATTATATACACTACATAAAAGATACATGTGGTGAATATGAAATTTTTTCTCATAAAATAAAAGTGAGACGGAAATCTTTTACCATAAGTCTCAACATTTCTCATACACATTTGAACCTATGTTATAATAAATATAAGTTTATTATAAATCTATTATATAAACATAAATTTATATATATATATCAACCATATATTATTTACTTTTGAAAATTTATTACCTATTTAATAACAATTCTTTTCTAAAATCATATTAGGGGAAATAAATGCTTTGTTTTTCATAAATGTTTTTGATCGGTTATTTACAACCCTCTTACTTTAATTATGGTTCCATAACCTATTTTTTTTAAAAAAATTATATAAGTATAATATGTATTTATCATATCTGTATTTAGATAAATCCATGAATTTTAGAGATATATAATGAAATATGTTGTTCATGGAGATGGTATGTCGTATGTACGTATGAACGTTCTTTCCATTTTTTTAAATGAAATAAAACAAACATAAATTATATATTAACATTAAATAATATTTCTTATTTCATATATATAATATATATTCATTATATTTACCCTAATTACCTTTCATTAAAATCTTTAGTGAAAAACTAATCACATCACTTCACGATATGGTAGTCTGCTGTACACACGAACGACATTATCGTATTCACTACAGAATGGAAAGTAATAAGGTATATATGATATTATAGTTACATGTATATAATTATATCATAAATATCATATATAAAAATTATATCCTTTTGTTAGAATCAGTTACAGAAAATTAATTGCATCGCTTCATGGGGCGGTAATCCGTCGTACACGAGATCAATGATGTCATTTCCCATTTTATTGAGTAGGATATGGTTATATGTAATTATATTAGCATAAAAATATCATTATATATAATATAATATGTTTATTATGTCAAATTGGTTTAATAATAATTTAAATATGTGGAATAATAAACATTATAAAATGATCGGTTAGGGATGTTACCTCTTCTTCAAAAAAAATATTTTGGTTTGCATCAAGATCCTTTCTAAGTTAGATTTATAACCAAAATAAAAATTATAGGATGGTATTATGGAATTAAATAATGAATTTTTCAGGTATTTTCTTATCCAAATTTTTTTATAAGTGTTACTTTAATAGGATAGGTGTGGCCTTTTATAATTGAAGTGATCATCACCCTTGTAATTTTTGAAAAAAAAAGGTGTACCCACATTTTTCACTTGCCACAAGGATCCAAAATGGTTTGTTCTAAAACATTATAGGAGATAAAATCTAAATATTAAAATTAAATGGGTTTTGGAAAATTTTATAGGTTTTTTACTCCTTATATTTTTATTTTACCCCACCCACCCCCTCTCGGTAAACCCATTTTAACCTTAACCATAGTTATTAATTTTTACTATTTTTAATATCCATTATGGTCAAAAATTAAGTTGAAATTATTAATTTATATAAATTATCCTTAATAAAAATATGGAATCCATTTTACCAAATTAAATTCACTTAATTAGAAAATTTTAATTTATAATTAATCTTATAGATGGATGCACAATCAGTTTTTCAAACAAAAAAGTTTTAAAACATTATAAAAACTTTACATAAATATTCAATATAAAATTAATTCCAATGAAATAAAATGGATTCATATATATATAATTGAACTAATTTTACTTTTAAATCCATCTTAAAATATGTTTAATATTTTTAAATTCTTTAAATTAAATGACAATTTTTAATAGAAACCAGTATTTTTCTCTATTCATCGAAACATTTTTCTTTTCAAAACTTTTTCTAAAATTCACTCCAAGTTAATATTTAAATTATGATCTAAAAAATAAATTTTTTATTTTCAAATAAATTTTCATGAATTGGAATGAAATTAATTTTAAAATATGTGTGAAAAAGGGGGAAACTATTTTTTTAGAAAAATACCATTTTTAAGCATAAAGTGGGATTTATTCATATATATTATCTATAAAACACATAAGATGAATGTTAAAAAATTTATTGAATATATAATATATAAATTTTATTAAAATAATTCACTGAAAGTGATTTGTTTATTTTGTTAAGATAAAATGTGTTTATGTACATAAATATAGTTTTTCAAAAAAAATTATATTATTTTCAAATAGATTTTATTTCAATGTATACTTAATTGGTAACCAAAGAACTAAATTTATATACATGTGTAAAAAATAA
Source organism: Viscum album (assembly GCA_963277665.1). Classification (NCBI taxonomy): domain Eukaryota; kingdom Viridiplantae; phylum Streptophyta; class Magnoliopsida; order Santalales; family Viscaceae; genus Viscum; species Viscum album. The sequence continues at coordinate 477,416,498 of OY728133.1, read as the reverse complement.
TTTTATAATTTAGTTAATATTATTTATACTTTCCACTTCAAGGGATAGGTAATATCTATCATATTAAATAATAATATTTTAATATTAGTCCATATTTTTTTTAAACTCAATATTGTGTGCAACGCAAGCTAAACTCATTTTTTCATGTAATTAAAGATGGACTCAATGTTTTGTATAACAAAAAACATTTAAAAGATTAAATGTATTTGAAAAAATATTTCAAAAAATCTCAAGGTGTTACAGGCTACCTCTTTGACAACCAGGGCTTTCTCATATGTTACTAATTTTAAATATATATATAGAGGTGATCATTCAAAATTTCTTGATGAATAGTATTATAAAATTATATTAATACTAAAATTATCCCACTAAAAGTAGGATGTTTTTTACATATTTTTCTCTATCAAATACACCATATATTCATTATTAGCTACCACTAATAATTGTTCAATACATCCAGGGATCATCATGTGTTCCTTATCAGGTATTTCTTATTCATCTTTTTCACTCTCCAAGAAAATCTATGTTGTGTCATTATATAAAATTTATATGAAGTGGGAGGTAATTCCCAATTTAGTTTCAATAAAATTAGAGTGAAATGAGTTCAATAAAATAAAATATTTATGTATTGGTTTTGTTATAAATTATTTTTCAATAGAAAGTGCCTTTTTGAGTTGGGTGGTTATAGAGGATTCAAGTAGTTAATCATATCTATCTTCTCGTAAAATTAAACTAATTTAGTGGTTCCCTAATCCAAGTAAAAAATAAATATATAGTTGTTATGATTGTTTTTTTAAAATATTATAGATTCATCTGTTGTATAACCTCATAAAAATGATTTTGGTGATGATCCAAAAAAAACTTGAACTCATGCATATGTATTAGTTGTAATGTTTTCTTCATGAATCACCTATTTTAATGGATTATTGATGATGGATGGTAAATATATAATAATTTTCTTTTCAAACTCCTTAGGTTCTTAAACATGAAGAATGTTTCCATAATATTTTCTCCCCCCTATTCAAGTTCTTTCTTCTGAAGTTAAATTCATTGGATGCAATGAGATTTCCAACCATCAATTTTATTTGGTTCTTAACATCTTGTATTTGTTCTCTATTATTTTCCCATTTACTAAATTTCATTCCTCTTCTTATTGTACCTGAGTGTATTGGTTTTTCTATTCTTAATAATTTTAATTGGTTAACATCATGAAAAAAATTGTTTTTCAGGAAAAAAAATAAAAAATAATTACAAAATGTGAAAGGAATAAAAAATTATTGGATGTATTCAATACCCAATAGAAATTATATATTTTCACAAAATTATCATGTAGTGGAGCCAAATATTATTTATATTTCATCAGGTTTTGTGTAGTGGATTCCCAATATCATTTCTATTAAATAGCCTTTGATTTCCAAGTCCATCACTTAATATTCCAAAAAATTATTATATTTATGGGCTTTTATATTTTATTAAATAAAAATAAATGAAAAGGTTGTTTTATAAAGTAATTTATAGATAAAAATAAACATATATATGAAAAATATATACAAAATGTATGATGTTAGTAACAAAGAAAACACTCATAGGATAATCACCCATATGGGACCTTTATTACCTCACTATTGGTCTCAGATCATCTTAGTGAACACACTCCATCATATGTTTGTTCATACTCTTCTAATTTAGTAGGGAATATATCATGTACTAAATGATTTTCAAATACAATTCGCCTCCACTTTTAATGGGTATCATGTTAAGGACCTCCTCAATTGATATTATGCCCTAACTAACCTTCATGGCATGAAATCACACCCATTGATAACTAAGTTATCTTAGTTACATCATATACCTTGAAAATTATATTCGGTATATATAATAGTTAAGAATAAGAAGATAAACATTAGATAACTATTGTGGGGGAGAATTGTCACATTTCCCCACTTCCAATTATCCTCATAATAAATAAAAGCCTATAAGAAACATTAAAAATAAAAATGGTTATAGACTCAAGATAAACAATAGATTCAAACCCCATAGAGAAATATTGAGTTAGTTCTTGACCATATTGAAGATAATTGTTATAGTAATAAACTATATTGAAAATAATGTATAAGAAGGATAAATAGATCACTCTTATATGTAAAATATACAGAATATAATTACAGTCAAAAAATAAAATTATAGTAGTAAAACATAAAAGATAGAGGGAAGAAGAAGAAGTTAAAAATAAGAAGATTATTTTTATAATGGATATCATATTTTAAATAAAAAAGGGAAGAAACGATCTTTAGTAACGGACTCTAATAGAGTTAATCTTGCATTTTAATAGTTCCACATGAGATCAACTTGGGCTGTAGAATTTTTCCAGATTGTCGAAAGATTTTAAATATTCTCCAATAATTATTTCTTAAAAATATTCCTTATTATTTAATATAACCATAAAATATCCCCTTTAATCAGATTAATATCTTCCTGGTTGAATTTAATTCATTCACTTACTAAAGGAATTGTATATATTTGATTCACTAAATGTATCAAGATATATTCCATGATAAATCTAAAATCTCACCAATATGGATCCTTTGAATTTTACAATGCCTCTAACTTTATCCAGAGATTCTTCATGGAATGACTGAAATCACTACAAATGAGCATCTCTATACCGGAATTGACATAAAAATTTCTCCCAACCTCTCCGTGATGCACCTAATCTTACCATGGGATGACTTTTTATACTATATAAAAGTATAAAATATTATGCATCAACTATGGATGAAATTATCCTTGTATAAAATCTTATACAACCCTTATATTTCTTGAAAAAATATATTATATATAACTAGAAGTAGAATAAAATATATTACGTATCACTAATTCTACATCAAACATATATTACACAATTTTCTTCAGTTGGAAAAAAAATTATGCATACCCATACATTTCCATTTTTCCTCTTCATATGCTCAAGGATATTATGTATTGATAAAAAACATAGTATGAATCGCTCTTTCCTTCAATAATAAAAGGAAAATTTTTAATAAAACATCCAAAGATGTTATGTATCACTTATAGATTCAATGATTTTCCATTTTCACCACTCTCTACAAATATTATGCATCAAAACCACATCTTTCACATCTCAACATTCATCCAATTTTCCTTAGTGTTATAGTATCCATGTCCTTCACAGACTTAACAAAGGATTACATTTAATTCTATAACTAATAGGTTTCACCATCAAAATAAAAAACAATAATCATCGATATATATTCATTCCATCATTTAATAATTGAATATTAAAATCATTTGAAATCATATTTTATTCCATTTTCATGATAAACAGAAAAACAAATATTCTTTAAAATTTAAAGATTTATAACTACCCATAAAATTATAAAATGGTAGGGAATGAATAAAAAATTACAAAGTGGAGATAATTCAAATATTAAATATATTAATTTAATAAATGGAATTTAGCTTTATTTTGACATAATTTTTTTCAAATTTATGATATTACCTTGCTTGAATCAAATATTTTATTTTGATAATAATAACTAAGTGATTATTTTGGGGTGTAATGCATTATAGGGGGAAGAATTATGAAATCCCTAATTTTTTTACTATAAATATAATTTTTTACTTCTTTAATTCAGTGATAATTTTGAAAATATTAAGTTTTTATTGACTTATATGGTTAGACGCACGATCTTGGTGAGCCTTCATCCTAACATGTATAATGATTTATCTAATACATAATAATTAAATAGTTATATTAGTGGTCTTCTCAACTGATTGTACTATCCATTATTCAAATGATTACAGGTTCAAATTCTATTATTCATCTCCCAATATCTTAGGGCCTTTCACAACTACTTCCTGAATTACTACAGTGATGTCATTGAATAATCTTTGTGACTATAATTAATTTATATTTGAATATAAATCTTATAGATTTTACTTTCATAAAAAATAAGTTCAATTGGTGAGTTATTTATTCTTATTGGATGAATATAATATATTATTATTTTAAAGGATTTTTAAATAGGAAAGATCGATGGCGGTGTTATTAACTTTCTTGATGAGTTTTTATGTTACAATTATTATGATTATATAATAGAACTTATAAAATGATGAATAAACACCATTATTATAATATTAAAATAATTACAAGAATATGACATAAATAAAAGTGGTAGGTACCTCCATTTCCCAAACTTTTACTGACATATCATGTTAGATGGGGACCATTTTTAATATTCTATCTTCTTCTTCTACTAGTTTTCTCACAATGGTGTTTTGATTTGTTTTTTTCTTTCTTTTTCATCCACTCTTTCTCTTATTTCTCTTCCTCTCATGTTCTTTATGGTCTAAGGATTACAAGATAGTTTCTGTTTAATAGGTAAAGGTAAAACCTTGAAATTAATATGGGATTTTTTTGTAATGAGGATGAACATTCCTTCTTTAACTCTAATACATCGATGTTTAGTGAAGGTGTTAAGGTTTTTTCAATCATGGGTTTGTGGTTGTATATATTTCCATTTCATTTGAAAAATCATCGATGCTTGAGTGTTATAAATTTATTTTATAAGTATAAATTAAATTTATGTGTCATATATAATTCACTTATAATATATTTATAATATTTCATCATGATTTTTTATCAATTGGGTAGTATATGAAATAATATCTCAAATAAATACATATAAAATTATGCATATATGTTTTTACAAACACAATGTGTTCAATAAAAGGACTATGGTATATTATATCATAATAGAATTAATATGGATTTTTTGACTAATAATTGAATTTAAAACCATATATGCATTAATAATGATTATTTTATTTGTGTTTTCAATAGTTTTATATGCTTGTTGCAAACTATTAATTGGTTTTATAATGTATTGTACACAAAGTGATTATTTAAATGTTAAATTTCATTTTCAAGATAAATAATTGAAATTATTTTCATCAAAAGATTCAGTATGAATAATAAATAATTTTATTTATTATTATAAAATGTAAAGTTATGTTTATCATGTTTAGTATATTCTTACTATATATCTTACCTATTTATGTAATGTCTCCTCTTTGATATGAAATTCATTAATATAAGGTTTCTTTTTTAATGGATGTTGAATAATTTTTATGGGTTTCAAGAGGAGGGTTGAGTGTTCATCTCATGTAATTCATTTGAATTCTTTGAAATCCTTTTTTATGAGAATTTCAGGGGACCATAATAGGTTATTTGGATAGTATATAAGGAATGTATACTTTCTAGGTGAGATTATGCACTAACTAAATTCACCCCTAGTTGAGAGTACAGACTATATATGATAGACTAGTTTAGGATCATTCTTTGGATAGTTCAATTAGGGAATTCTAATTATTTTAGATTACACACTGACTAGTGACTTCACTACTAGATTAATATGATTCTATGTTATTGGTTTCCACACAATCAATTTATAAATTGAATACAGTGATCCTAGTTTTACTTACCATGTGCCTAAGGGTAGTGATCCCATTATCCATTAAGAATAAAAATATTATAAACATATTTACATTTAGTTCATTACATATGTGTGAATATATATATATATATTATTTCACTTAGAAAAAATGTAAACATTAAAAATGAATGTTATAAAATTCATATTCATGTGAATTTATTCACATTATTATAAAATGATACTTTTATATTTGTAGTTCAAATTACCATGTATGTCTATTAATAAAAACTGAACATCTAGAATAATATAAATATCTTACTAACATTTTATCTCACTATCTACATGTGGTGTAAAAATAGACTATCATTTCCTAATTTTTTTATATATTTGATTGATGTTTTGATTTCATAGGTGTAAACCATAGGCTTAGTTCAAGAATTATGGTCGAGGTGGGATTTAAAGATATTTGGTTCCATATGGAGGATAATATTATGTTTCCAATAGTAAGAGTTTTCACTTGGAAATTACTTTCACAATACTTGGAATTAAATATCCATTAGGTGTTCAGTAATTTTTTGGGTTCATTAAATTTATTAGTGATTATTTTAATTAAATTATGTATTTTCATTGATTATTTGGATTCTATGTAAACTCTTAAAAATAAATATAATTTTTTTAAAGAGTAAAATAGTAAATTCCTCTTATGAAAATTGTCATAGTGATAAAAATACTCTATAATTGAATTTAAAATGTGCTTCCTATATAAAGATCATAGTTTAGTAATTTTTAGGAATAGTTAATATGGTGCATTGACGGTGGTGATAATTTTTATGAATAAATAATATTTTTATTAAATTTAATTTTTACCTATCCTACCACTATGTATTAATATTTTAGAGGACTAGATATAAAGGATGGATATGAATAATTCTTTCCCATAGAATACTTCATTAAAGGTAGGATCATCACCAAAGAACTTGTAACAACCTATGTTTTAGACCAGGAAACAATTTCCACTATAATTTAAATATTTTAATTATTGTATGGGTTGTTTTGAAATCTGGGAATCAAGGAAAGATTTTTCTTCTTTATAATTGTGGATTCTTATTGTTTTTTTGGTAAATCCTCATAAGTTACTAACAGCTTCATTTACCTAGATGATATAATCAATAATTTTTTCTTACTTATCCATCTTGATGTCTTCAATCATACATCTCTATATTTTTAATTTAGGCTTTTTTACTTTCAAATTTCCATAATATCTACATTCATGTATATCACAAATTTATTTTACTATTGAAAGTACCATCACTTTTGTGTAGAACTTTTTTGACAAGGAAGTAATAATATAATTTTATGATTTTCTATCATTAGTCATATTTCTTTTGTTAGACATTATTATTGGAGAGTTCTCGTCAATTGATAGAAAACCAAAGATAGTAGCATCTCTAACATCAAATATAAGATATAGAAGTTATGGTGTCATTATATTCTTCTAACAATGATAATTTTTTCAATAAAATGTTTTCACACCCCTTATTTTGACTGAATTTAGATTATCCAATCAAAGAACTTGAATGAATCAAACATATGGGACTTCTCTTTGATATAATTTGTAGTGACTATGATCAGATTACTCCACTGTGAAGGAGGGATGAATTAGTAGAGACTATTTTTTACAATTTATTCCTTTTATAATCAACCTCTATAATTTTTTTATATTCGATTCATTTAATCAGAGTATCAACCTCACTCATGTATACATAATATAAAAGAATTAATGCATTGGTTTTTTACATGGTTTGGCCTCTTCTTGGGTAACCTACTCCTTATATTTGTCAGTTAATCCCCCCAAACAATGATTATTCACTCTAAGGAATAAAAATTCATAGGATTATAGTGAATTTATAGAGTTACACTATGTATGTTGATAGTTACATGAATCAATATAGCTTCTCCCTACCTTTAAAAAGGAAAATGTAACTAGAATAAGCTATATCTTCCTGAAATATCATATTCTTCTGCAATAGTGTAAGTATATCTCCCTAATTTATATATTCAAAATAATCATGAAATTATACTCACAACCTATATATATAAGGCAGAATTGCTTCTTCTTATTATTATTATGAAAACTCAACACTTTAAGTATATTCAAAACTAGAACTTTGAAGGAATGCTTCTATAGTTTTAGTTACTCACCTTTTTTTCTCTTCTTAACGATTCCACACAACTTTCATGGAAATAGGGATCCACTTTATTTTTATTGCTCACTCAAGACATACCAAACTTGGTTTTTTCAAAAGTACTTCATTTAAGAGAATTAAATGTATCTCATAATAATAAGTTCCCTCAAATGGAAAAACAATGAGACCTAATTTTCCTTCCACACTAAAGGGATATTAAAAAATAACTACTTTTGGAAACCTTACTTTACTGCATGCCTCTTTCAAAATATCTCAAACGCAAAAAGTGTATTCATATTGACTTACTATAATGCCCTTTTCATGTCATATTATAAAATTTATATCTTCATTCAATTTTCAAAAATATTTTATATTTAAATTACCAATAATATCATTCTTCTTTCTTACACTGAAAAAATCTCAAGCACATCATCTTGTTCAATTTCCAACATTAACTTCAACCTTATCTCATGAAACAACTATAACTGAATGTAACTCAGTAGATTCATAGTTTAACATTTGAAACTCATCTAGAAAAACTATATAATCATATTAAAGTGTTTTTTTGATCTTTATACCAATATAGCATCATAAAAACTAATTTATGGATTTTTCGTCAAGAGATTATCCATTTATAGCCACAACATCGAGTAACACAACAAATTTTCATATAAAACGTCCTATAACATAAAACATATATGAACTATGGTATTCATTTTTTGAAATCTCACATGAATCATAAAAAATAAAATTTTATATATGATGTTTTATACATTGAAGATAAGTTCTTTTATGATTAAATTTAAATACTTTAAAACACGTGAATTATGGAAAAATAAGTTTGTATAAAGGCAAAGTCTTTTTACATGGTTATCTAAAATAAAATCCCCTTCCTGGATTTGGTTCCTTGAGAAAATTGGATATATTTTTCAAAAATATATATGAAAATAAAAATTCCTTTGTGGATTCACATACATGGTTATAATTCTCATACATAATAAAAATTTTATATATTGAGGCAGTCATATATATACGAATTTCACTTATGTATATTTCTGTTATGATAAAGAATTCTTATATGTGAGTTATTTAAGTGATAGGAATTCTCATACGCCAATCAAACCTCTGATGTTTATTTAGTCTATTTGAAATATTTAAATACATAGCACATTGGATATGTAAAAAAATTCTTATACATGAATCTTCAAATAGCTGAATATTTTCATATATAGAAAAAATCATATGTTAATGTTCACGTATCTTAATTTATTGGAACATGGAGAAAATTTATTTGCAAGACTATAAAATTGTATCTTTCACTCCAAAAGCTTCAGGACCACTTTTAAAAAATACAAGGAAATATCAACCTCTCAAAATCATTCTTCAAAATCAAAAATAAATTCTCAACAACATAAAATTATTCTCTATAATTATGGAAAAAAAATTCAAAAAATTAAAAACTTCAATTTTGATTTAGATATTGTGGATATTTCTACCATATTTTGACATGTTTTCCCCAATAAATGAAAAAATACTAGGGATCCCTCAGTCCACTAATTAGATCACCCTTAATAAGTTTTATATGATACACTTTTAGATAAGAGGCCTTTCATCCACCACATAAAGATAATTCTAGACTCTACACTCCTAAGACTCAATTTGACATTTCTATGGCATTATATTTACATAATTCCAAAACCATGATTTTGAAAAAATATCAAAATAAACTAAAACATCAATAAAATTTAAATATATGAAATAATATGATCTCATACTACCCTACCACTAATATTGATCTATTTTATGTGGATTATAACACACATATCAAGGTTTACACATCTACACTAACTGACCACGCATCTCATGCATGTCAACTACATATTAAATGAATAAACCATTAATACTTTTATTTCTATACACACCTAAGAAATTCACATTCCTCTGCTTCCCACTCTATGGTTCTCATATACATTACATGTGAATTTATACACTAAAATTATAATCAATGTAATAAATAACCAAAAAATAATCACCGTAAATTTTAATTAATTAATACACCAAAAAATTATTCAAAAATTAATCAATAAATTATTGATTTTAATTTAACTAAAAATTATTTTTTCTAGAAACCCTTTAATACTCTCATATTGTTATATATATGTAATAAAAATCCACATGTAAGTATGTTGTATCTATGAATACCCTCTAACAACCTCAAGCTAAGGTTAAATCAATAAACTATAATTCTCACACATCATAGTCTATTAAAATAAAGAAAATATAATAAGAAACCAATGTTTATAATACCACTCCCTAGAAATTTATCCTTCAATTATATTGGTGATGAATAAGAATAAGTATAACTCTAATTCTTAGTTCCAAACAACCTATTTTTATTTACAAATTAAAAAAAGAATTATATAAAACAAGAATGGATCTAATTCTGTTTTTTAGTGTACGATGGACAAGGATAGTGCTACACAAAAAACCAAAGAATAATGCTTGACCTCATGTTTTCTTACCCATATGCTAGATATTTCTAGTTCGCATAAATATTTGATTCCATACAGTGGGGATTCTATGACCATATAAAACAAATAAAAATAATACATTAATATCATATATAATTATATATAAATATTAACACATAGTAACTTAAGGGATAATAGGGAAAATATAACCCCACAATAATATATCACCATGTAATATCGGCTGAACCAAAGTCATTTCATGAATCTATTTGTAAAAAAACTGATCTATAAGTTGTAAAATCATATAAATTATATATAAAATGATAAAAATTAATTATAAAAGGATAAACTTCTATTAGAAGTCCTAGTAAAAAACCCTCTATTATATCTACCTCCCTTTCAAGATACTCTAGCACATCTACCAATCATAGGGCCTATGTTATTACATGTATCAAAAATGATACTCTACACATACATAAAGTTGTGCATTCAAGATGTGAGTATGAATATTAATAAAATTACATGAAAAATACCGTTGGATAATCCATAAAATATTTGAGTTAATGTATAGACTCATGAAAATAAGTATCACTCGATATATTAACAACCTAGTTTTGTCATCATATGTTTCCATGTTACCATGAACCTGGACCTTACTAGCTTCATCCATTTCTTGTTAATCATACCAATAAATCAAAATCATATAGGAATCTATTTTATGGATGAATAATAGTATTTTATACAAATCACATAGCTATAAACATGGATCATATTCTTATGAGTGGTTTAACATAGAGAATTCCTTGGGAAGATTTGAGGTAACAACATAACATAGTTCGTAACAACCTTGTTTCTTGGGTTTGGACCCTTTGTAATTTTTTTATAAATGCCATTTATTTTTATTCTGGTAATGGAATAATTAAAAGGGATGACTTTAACTTCACAATTAAGTATTTTAATTTAGTTAAATATTTATTATACTCACATGTAAATTATTCCATATCTCATGATAAGGTCCATGGGTGTGTAAATTGAGACTTCTATTTAGTTCAAAATGTAGTCTTTACCCTAGGCACAATATAATATTCATTCGCATCAGACCTTAGGTTGATCTATTTCCACAAGTTAAACATAGATGAAATAAATCAATTAATTTATTTAAATAATTACTTTAATTCAATTTAATTCCTTAAATTAATTCACTCATTATAACATCCTTTCAGATGTTCCTATTGGTTTTTTCATATAACCTAGGGGATGCATTGAGAGGATATTCATGGTGGAGAATGTTGGTGGCATTATTAGAATCATGGATCAATCCAAAATGCATCGGAATTCAATAACTTCTTCAACACAGATGATTCTATCTTCATTATTCATTACTAATTAATACATTCTTGTGGTAGGGAATTTTATTTATGATTTTATCTATATTATTGAAATCAATGTGATTAAAAATTATTCCCAAAAAACTAATCAATAATTAATAATTTTCATGTTATTAATGAATGATGTTATTTATTTAGGAATTACATACTGTATATTTTTATTTATTTTCAATAAATCAATGAATTAAACCTAAATATAGCCAAAATTCATTCACACTTTTTTGTTTCAGTAATTTCTCCTTCAATTTTATGAACATCCATCATCGGTATTCATTTTATCGGTGGTTCAACCAAAACTAGAAACACAATTCATTGTATAATGATCATTATTTCTACAGATCACTTTTTTGGGTTTAGAATCATGGATTTTAGAGTTAAATAGGTGTGATGTTAATGATAAAAATTTGAAGAAGTATTAAGAGATTTTATTATCATAATATGTTTTTTGTGGGGAAAAGGATTCACGAGGGGAAGTGGCGATGATTCAATTATGTAATGAAGAGTGGATGGAATCCATATTTTATTCATCCATTATTAATCATCAATGTTATTTATGGGAGTTATATGTGTGATTCATAGTATAATCAATTAAGTATGTATTTAAATTATAATATTCATCCTAGAGTTTTATTTCCATGAAATTAATGATTACATGAGTTTTATTTTGGAAGAGAACATGTCATGTGTCTCACTAATGTGGTGCATGGGGTTTCTAGAGAAGATAAATATCACAAATCCATGTGACCATGTCACACACCATGTTACCTCTACCTATCAATTTTTGTGTTTATAATTTTGTATATTCATTGGGAATTGTGTTTCCCCATGCACTATGTGTGATGGGAAACACTGTGTGTACCCTTAAAGGGATAGGGATCGGGAAAATAGGGAATATACCAAGTACCCAAGTGGGTGTGAAACATTGTATTGACCTTGTAAATGTTTGATATCAAAGTTTAGACATTCCATGTGGAATGAAACATCCTGGACTAGGGGGTGACTTGGGGAAACACACCATGTACCCACAACACACACCATGTACTTCCCTTTTCCCTGAGAAACTTCAATCAAACAAGGTTTTTCCCTTTAGAATTCCAATACGGAGTTTCTATCTCACTCATTAGGACTAAGATCCTATTAGTGGGTAGGATTTAAACCATTAAAGTATTGGTATGGAATCATTTAATTGTGAAATCGATTAATGTTAGGTATTTCTCTCATATTTATGAGGTAGGGATCCTCTATCTACATAGTAATATTTTTTTCATCAATAGAGAATAGAAAATATTAGTATCCTATACTATATTAGAATTATTCTATCCATATATCTCATATAAGACATGGATCTTATACAAGAGATTTTATTTCACCCTTATCCATGGGGAAGGAATCCTCGAGTGACATATAAAGGAATGACAATGAGTTTCAAGAGACTTATAGATCAGATGTTTTGGATAATGATTTTTTTGGTAGTCTATGAATTTGATTCTATACTATGGGGAATGTATCCTTCTATAAGAATATTTTCTTGTTCTCCAATCCTTTAACTTCTTGGTTATGGTTTTTAGGTGAATGTTTCTTGACGCTTTACTTTATGGTGATTTTAGGGTGTCATATTCGGTATGTATACACTCACCCCTGCCTGGGCTCTAATTCCATGTGAAATTTATTATATAAATGATAGGCTATATGATTGAGGTTTAGGAATATCTAATGTTGTAGGTTTTTAATAGTTATTAGAGCATGTTGTAGTGGGACTTGTGGGAAAAATGACATTGTGTGTCATGATTATTCCCCCTCTCATTATCAGGTTAGATGGACTTATTGGTTTTTGGGACTATATTTCCCCCCTTTACATTGATTATGTGATTTCATACTCATTTTTGGATTCTAGAGTTCAGGAATACATTTACTATTCAAATATCGTACTTTCCATATTACTTTAGAATGTATGGGGATATGTTTGAGTGTGTGTACAAGTTTGTTAGGATAAAGACTCACATACGTGTGTTATGCCTAATCGGGGTAAGTCACTAGCCTAAAGCCTATTAGAGGTGTGATTGGGTGTCACTATAGGAATTTATCTAACTTGTATATGGCCTCAGTTGGTTAGAATATGATATATTAGTATCAAATGAGTTTTTCTTAAGGATAGTTATTAGAGTTTGTGGTCACATGAGGATTGATTTGATATTTTTTTAATGGTTTTTAAGTGACTTGAGTTCATTTATTAGGATAGGGACCCCATTAATAGTGAAGTATCTGATTTATCTATTAACCAAGATTCCAATAACTATCTTATTGACTCAGTACACCATGACACTAATTATAGGAAAAAAAACAAATACATCATGTATTAATGGGTCATAGTTTTCATGTCCTTGCGTTATCTTCCAAGATATTCTCTTTTGATAATGGTACATCTTGACAATTTTAGGATTCCAATACATATATATCCATCTATGATCCCATGAAAGGATCACAATTAGGATCAAATCAATAATGAGGAATCAGTTCAAAGGGAACATTTTAGAAGTGTTTCTTTTGGGTCGACTGTGAGCGGTACTTCCACCTATCGAGCGGTGAGCAGATCCACCCCCACTAGTACAGATCAATGTGTTACCACACGATGGATAAAAAATTATAACAGAATATTAATACAATGATGAGTGGAGTCTAGGAACACTTCACGAGTTTCAGAGGAAGAACCCATTTACTTTTAAGGGTGATCTGGATTCTTTGGTGGTAGTGGACTAGTTAGAGTCCATGGTCCACGTATTCCATATCATTTGGACCCATACATATTAAATGGTGGTGCTCACTGTGAATATTATTCATGGATCAGAAGGGAAATGGTGAATCTTGTTGACATTATGAGGTGAGTCTCCTTTTTATTGAGTTTAATCATCTCTTATGGTAGGAGTATTTCCAATGAAATCTGAAATTAATATGCATCTAGAAGCTTCTATAGCTTCAATAGGGTAGCATGTGATTGGATAAGTATGGTTTATAGTTTATCAACCTCACACGATAGTATTATTATATGGTTCATGGTGTTTATTTTCCATAAAGGACATTTGAGAATGGTATATATAGTGATATTCAAGATAATGATATGAGCCTTTTCATCCTCACCTATGTAGGAGTGTTAGATAATACCTTTCTTATGGATATTTTTTTGATGGAGTAGATATAGCCAGATGGTTCTAATGATAGTCACCAATAAATGTAGGGCTTTAGGGTCACAACACTCAAAACTTCACTATATCCAATATCATACTATAGGTTTAATGTCCCAGGGTTAACAAAGATATTTTATTGAGCAAATGGAGAAGAAATGTTAATCCTGTGATGTGTGAGTTCACATTGCTAAATATAATCTCACCCATCATATAATATTCAATAGTTAGTCTATAGATAGTCCATTGATACAAAGGTATAAGTTTAAGAAGAAGTAACCGATGGGTGGACACTGTGGTAAAAGAGTAGATAGAGATATAGGAGGTGGTCAATACTACGATCCAATACTGCTTTCACCACCTCTAGGTGGTACCTGTCAGGCTCAAGGAGCTAGTAGTTAGGTATACGAGAAGATGAAATCAGTTGATGTATATGATCTGAAGTCTGATAACATGATCTGAGATATGATTTTTTTCTTATTTTCTTTATCTTTAGTTTTAGTAGACATAGGAATGATATATTCCATTTATATTTATTTATTGTGTGAGAACTGGAGATAGGTTTATAACCTATAACCTGACATTTACAGTTATAGACTCTACTAGAGGGGGCTCTGTGATCACACTCTTATTTAGGTTTTGTGATTTTTCACTTGATGGAGAAAGTTTCTCATGGTACCTTTTCATAATTGTGATGAGACATTATGATGTAATTCTTGGTATGCACTAGTTGTCTATCATAAATTCCCATATTGGTTATTCTCATCAGACTATGTAGTGGACCTGAGCAGATAGGTCAAGATTTTATTTTACTATTGAAATGAAATTCTAGACAGAGCAGCATGGGATCATGTGTAGGAGATTATAGCCAATATCTCGTCATTTGAATATCCTATCTTTTAGTTCAGTATACTCAACTGATGTTCAATTCCTTATTATGGTAGAAGTTTACTCGGATGTATTTTTCTAAGATGTAGCTAGTTTACCTCCTCATTCAAAGTTCTACTTCTTTATTTACATGCAACTTAAAATATATTGGATATTATAGGTAGCATATCATATGGATCTCATAGAGCTATAGGGTTTGAGGGTGTAGTGGAAGGGACTTTAGAAGAAATTCATTATCAGAACCAATGTGACCCCCTAGGTAGCTCTAATATTATTCACTAAGAAGGGGTATGAGAACCTATGGTTAAGTTTGGACTTTCATCACTTGAATTAGGTGACCATTAAGAATAAATATCCACTATTGAGGATCAATGACCACTTTGAATTGATAAAAGGGGTGAAGTGTTTTTCTAATATCGAAATTTGGTTAGTCTATCAATAGTTATGCGTATGTGAGGATGATATACCAAAGAAGTAAATATGATATCACTATAGTCATTATGACTACCTCGTGATTCCATTTGTCCTGATGAACACCCATCATTTTTTATGTGACTCAATAATCAAATCTTTCAGCATTTCCTTAAATGATTTTTTTAGTTTTTATTGATTAATTCTCATTTACTTAGCAATGTTGGATGAAAAATAGATAATTGAGACATGTTCTTGGATATAGTGCATTATTCTCATGGAACACTCATGAAGTTTCAGTTCAATATTTTATAAATCCACTTTCTTGGGAATGTAATCTTAGAAGAGGGTGTAGATGTGAACCTAGTAAAGATTATAGAAGTTCTTTCTTAGGTTCCCCCATAAAGCATGAATAAGTTGTAGAGTTTTTATGGTTTCACAAGCTATTAGTGAAGATTCATTCAAGAATTTAAAAGGATTAAAGAACTGTTAACTTCCTTAACCTGAAAGGAGTATTATTTATGTAGTTATAGAAGTAACAAAAGGAATTCAAAGAGTTATAGCAGAGGTTGATGAGATCTCATATTCTAGGATTTTCAGAAGATGGGTTTTAGTATGTAGTGCTCTATTATTCCTATAGAGTCAGATTTTTGTGTGTGTTAAAGTATAGGAAGGAAGTGATAGGATATGATTCTAGGCTTTTAAGACCCCATGAGTATAAAAATATTTTCATTTATATATTCACATATATAGATCTTAATTTGAGGCAGATTTTATGGACTGAGTATCTTCAGGATTAAAATTTTGAGATAATTTATACTACTTGGAAGGGAAATGTGGTGGTTGATGCTCTCATCAAGAAATATCATTCTTAGTTTATAGGTTAGGTATCATATTAGTTAGTCTCATTGTAGTTATCTTTTGTATATGAGGGTGGAGTAATGTACCGATGATCGATGGTTTTTATCCATTTGATTCTATATCTTTTGAGGGAATCATATCTAGGATATGATTATTGTTAAGTAATGGGGGATAAGATATTCACAAAACCTAGTACTGAGGGATTATCTAAAGTTGGTGTTCATGTCATTATATTCCAAGGTTAAACTGTGTTGTTAGTCACACTTTGGTAGGTTCTATGAGAGTTCCATACATATGTTTTAATGGTACATCTTGGTGTTGTAATGGATCTCCATGATATTTGGAAAAAATTCTGGTTATCCTTAGTGAATAGGATTGTTGAATAATTTATCTCCTAATGTATTTCCTATCTATAGGTAAAGGATGAGAATTAGGTTCCAGCTGGTTTGACTCATCCCCTCAACATTATATAGTAAAAATAGGATTAAAATATCAAAGAATTTTATAACAGGACTTTCAATGTTAATGGGAGTTCGTGATTCTATCTAGTTGATTTTTGAATGACACGCTAAGTCAACTCACAATCTTATTATCTGGGATCATAGTATAGAAGAATACCTTGAATGATTGTATGTGTAGGAAATCATCCAAATTCATAGATTAACCTTGAATATTATCTCTAATTTTGTTGCCTGATTTATATCATGGTTTTGGATAGGTTTGAAAAAGGATTTTAGCACTCAGATGTGGATGAAAATATTTTTTCACCCATATAATAATAGTTAGACTGGGAAAACCATTCAGGTTTTGTAGGATACAATGAGGTCCTGTGTTTTGGATTTCAGTAGAAGTTGGGAGGATCATTTTTTCACTAGTGGATCCTATGTATAACAACATCTATCACTCCATGATTTGCATAGATCCATTTGAATCCCTATATAGAAGAAAATATTGGTCACTTTTTTGATAGTATAGGTTTGGAAAGAAAGTACTCATGGGGCCAAAGTTAATATAGACGATGACTGAGAAGGTGCAGATCATTCAGGAATAGATGAGGACATCATCGTGCCATTAAAATTTCTATGTAGACATTTAATAAATTCCCTTAGATTTTGAAGAGGGCATCATGTGTACATAAATTTCTCAATTTAGAATGTCTTAAGAATATTTGGTCAAGGTAGTAAGCTATATTGTAGGTACATCAATCTATTCTAGATTCTACACAAAGTTGGAAAGGTTTCATACCACTTGGATTTACCCCCACTACTGGACTGAGGCCACTGCCTCTTCCAGGTTTCATTGTTTAAGAGTTTTGTGCATGATAAAACACACTTAATTGAATTTCAAGAGATAAAAATTTAATATATATGAACCTTTTAGGATTACTCAATGGTGATCAAGGATTAATAGGAGAAGATCCTTTGAGGGTGATTGATTCCCCATTTGTGTGTCATGTGTCAGTATGAGAATCTCTAAGAGAGATCATGGGAGAATGATAAATAGATGAGAGCATAATACCCCTAGTTTTTTCAATGAATTTAGATTTTATAGGTAAAATATCATATGGTTTGGAGAATGTAACAAACCTATTTTTCAATTTTGGAACCTTTGTAAATTTTTTACTAATTCCCTTAATTTTTCTTCTTGTAATGGCATAATTATCGGGGACCGTTTGAACCTCAATGTGGAGTATTTTATTTTTATTAAATGTTTATTATAATAATACATGTTTTAGTCCATATATAATGATTAACACCTCATATGGATAAACTAAAATTGAATTTGATTCTGGAAAATAGGTTTTACCCTTGGCGCGACATAAGATTCATTCACATCATACCTCTTGTCGATGCACTATCGTGGGTTCATAATGGTTAAATAAATTAATTTATTTATTTAATACAATTATTTAATTTAATTTAATTAATTAAAATAATTATCTATATAAAATTTCTTATTGGTGTATCCTATAGGATAGTTGTATAATCTAGTGGGAGGCTTTAGATGAGAGATATGGCAAATATCGTTAGTGAATACCATGTAATCAGGGATCGGTCACAAATGTGTCTAAATTAAATCATGAATTTAGTGATAATGGCATGATATTTATTATTTTTCAATAAAATATCCATTCATGAGGTAGGATTTTTTATTTTATATTTTATATTTATTCTTTAAATCAATATGATTTTGGATTAGTCCTAAAAAAACTAATCAAAAATTGATGATTATTAATTCCTTAATTCATGATTTTTTTATTATGGATTTACATATTTAATATTTTTTTCATTTTCCACAAATTAATGGAGGCCAACTAAAAATTTCCAACATTCATTATCACTTTTTTGTTTTTTATATTTCTCCATATGTTCTATGTACATACATCATCGGTATTTATTTAACCAGTGGTTCGACTAACATTGGGAACCCAATTCATTATGCAATCAATCATTAGTTCCATAGATCATTATTGTGGGGTAAAAATACTATATTGCATAGTAAAAAAGGTGTGGTGTTGATGATGGAAATTTGAGGAATTATTAATATATGTTACTATCATCAAACATGGTTTGTGGGATGATAGATTCATGATGGGAAGTAGAACTGATTCTATTATTTGGTGAAGAACATCTAGAATCTAAATTTTGGATAGCTATTCATGATGCTAAATGTGATTTGTGGGAGTTACATTAATGATTCATCACAAAATTTAATATTTAGACATTTAAATTGGAATACTTAATTTGAATCTCTCTTCCTATGAAATTAATAACTACATGATGTTTAGTTTGGAAGAACACATGCCATGTATCTTGATGATGCGTCATCTAGGGTTTCCAAAGAAATTTAAAATCACATGGTCATGCAACCAATTCACATTAAATGTGGACACAATCTATCCATTTCTATTTGTACCAAGGGGTAAATTCCCCAAGACTCTTTTTTCCCCACACACTATGTGTGTTGGCCCACGCCTAGTGTACCCTTGGAGGAACATATATTTGGAAGATGTGGTATATTTCAAATACTCTAGTGGACATGACACATTGTTTTACCCTTATAAACTCTATGTAGTAAGGACAATACTTTCCACATGGAATGAAAAAACAATTCCAAGTGGGTGACTTGGGGAAAAACATCATATACTTCCATTTTCCCCTAAGAAACTTCAGTAACAAAAAAATTGTCCACCTTATAATTTCTTAGTGGATTAGAAATCTCACCCATTGAAACCGGTATCCTCTTGTTGAGTATAATTTCATCCATGTAAGTATGGATTTGGGATACTTCACTAGTAGTAATAAGTAAAGTCAGTTATTTCACCCATATTTATAGGTTTGGGATCCTCTATCTTCTAATTAAAATTTCTCCCATCCATAAAGCTCATATGGGATAGGTATCCACTACTATAGTTTCAATTTCACCCATAGTCATGGGTAAGGAATCCTCCAACATCATCTAGTGGAATTACTATGACTTTATAGAAACTTATAGATTTAACTATATGGATTTTTAGTTGTTTTTTGTCTATGATTATGAGGTTGTACTCTATGATGTGTATCATTATATGAACATATTAGGGTGTTGTCATTTACAATACCTTCTAGTTATGGGTTTGAGATAAATTTAATGTAATGATTTACTTATTTTTGATTTTGAGGTTCCCTACAAGGTATGTATATACTAACCCATATGTGAGATCTTCCCACACATGTCATATCTTATGTAGATTATAGGATATACGATAATTATCTAGGAGGAATTTTCTTAGGAGACACTTATCAGTGATTAAAGGTTGTGGTACCAGGACTTGTGGTTAGACTAGTGTTGTGTTTTCTGACTATTCCCCCTCTTATTGTCAGATTGGAACTACTTAATGGATTTTAGGCCTATATTTTCCCCCTTTACATTTGTTGGTTGGAGTGAGTATCTCAAGAGGTTCGAATTCAGTACCCAATAAAATTTATGTTTAAAAATGATTAATTTGAATTTCCCCAATTAATTTAAAATTACCCAGGTAATCAATATAGAAGATCGTTATAAGTTATAATCACTTAAAAGGTTTCATAAATATTGATTAGTTCTCATGTAATAAATTTAGAATATTACATAGTCCTTTGAAATAAATTAACTTAATTAAAATCTTATAAAAACACTAATAAATATTAACTATTAAAGTATTAGTTTTTGTTTGGTTAAAACAGGTTCAGATTTAAAAGAAAAAATAAAATAAACAAAAACACATAGAAGAAATATTAAAATAAGAGGTTCGATCTCAAGTAGAGACATAGTCTTCTCCAATTTGTGATCACCTACCAGTAACCATATTATATAAAATAAAAAATTTAATCCACAACCTAGATTGGGTTTTACAATTGTTTACAAACTATTTAGGTCACATATGGCCTCTTCGACAGTTATACATGGGAGAAAAAAATAGGCCACACAAGGACCTCTACCAGAGTTATATGTGGGGTTAAACTTAAATAGAGAAAAAAATATATTAAGAATCTTCTGGTTCATAATAAGAGATAGTGTGTGTGTGTGATAAAAATAGAGTATGCACACACACTACACAAAATGTAATAAAGAAAAATTGAATAGATAAATATTAGAGTGTAGAGTTTAGAAATACTCATTCTGTTGAAATGTATCTCATGAATAATGTTGTTATTTTTAGTGAGTATTGAGTTGAGTTCTTTTGAAAACTTCAGAAGAAAAGAGTTTTGCAAACTTGTGTTTTTTACTCAAGGAAAATAGTTTATGTGTGTAAGATTTGGCTTCCTCAGTCGCATGTTTTTTAGGATATTGTAGTTCATATCTTAAAATATATATATGTTCAGTATGAATTATCTCTCAGCTTTATAACTATATATCTCCAACATTTATTTCTTTTCATACCCATGAGGGAGTCTTCTTCCTTTCTTAATACCAGCTGCGGGAAGAATATCAACATGCATTTGGATATTATGTTTCCTTGTACAACACATATGGAATCTTCTTCAATGTGTTCATTCAAGAATTTAAGATAAAATAATTAAAATAAAATTATTAGTTAACTTCAATGATATATCTTTTATAATATTTTAAATTAAATAAATTAAATTAAAATTTATTGGTGGTTTATTCTAGCGGTGACTCAAGGTCTAGAGGCATCTCACTGACGGTGTCTCACTCTGAAGATGTCTCAAACTTGTACTTTTTCCAATTTTCATGATTGGATGTGTGTGGATGGTGGTCTCAGATAGAAGTGCCTCAGCTAGTGGTGTCTTAGACTTATCCAACTTTACACTCTGGCAGCATGATATCCTGATTGTGAGATATTCTAGTGGTATCTCATTATTTACTGATTTTATACTTTAGCGATGTTTCGTTTGACAATGTCTCAGACTTAGTAAGATTTATGTGATGATGGTGTCGTATTATAACAGTGTTTGGATGATTTTGTATCATACTTAGTCAAAATTATGTTTTGGCAGTGACATGTTTAGCAGCGTGTTAGCTCAGTAGTGAGTCAGTCTTGACAGTGACTTAACCTCAGTGGTGTCTTAACTACAATGGTGACTGGAGGTGACTCATACTTAGTCAGTTTCATCACCTCTCCTAGATTATGAAATACATACAGAGAATGTGAAATTCATTAGTATCATTATAATAATTATTTTGTGAAAATTATAATAAGGAGTTCACCAATATCCCCTTTTTAATGATCACAAAACATAGCATCAAAGTTATCACAAATATAAAACATGGTATAAAACGTAAGATTAAAATATAAATCCTAATTTATAATTAATAGTATGTATAGATATTATCAAAGTTAAATAATGAGAAAATAAATATAATCATCAAGTATCAAAGGGAAAAAAATTTAAAATCAAAAAATTATCAAAAGATATAACATTGGAATGTCATAAATAAATTCCATATGCCATATAGGTATTTTCTCCAAATGGAAATGCCATAGTGTTCACCCCATTTTGGGATTATCAAAAAGGTAAACATTAGCAAATTAAAATAGTAAAGGAAATAATAAAAATAATAGATAAATATTCATGAATAAAGTGGATCAAAGTTAATGCATAAATTAATAACCAATATATTATTAGAAAACATGAATCCCATTAAAACAAAATGTATACTCCAACACACTCAAGGTTGGGTAGAAGGATCTAGTGGTGTTTTCCCTTGTATTTGGTTCCCTCTGGATTTAGAGAAATATGATTTGAAGTTTCATTAGTCAAAGTACTTGGATCACTAGTTGGGTGTCTAGTGGTAGCTTGATGAGGATGATCTTATATAATAATAATTGTAATAACCAACCTTATAGCTTATACAGGAGGCACAGGAAATGTTTGTAACTAGGAAGGCAAAGGTGCATGAGGATATCTTGTCACTCCTAGTTTGAAAGATAGCTGAGGAGTGATAGGAATGGCTTCCTAATCAACAACTACAGTTCCATGAACATGAAGACAAGGCTTTATCAAATTGATGAAATATATAATAATTTGTCCACATATTTTCTTTACAATAAATAATTATCCTTTTTCCTCCATTAACGGACTCAAAAAAAGATTCATTTCTTTCAACTGGTGAACTTTATCCTTGAAATCTTGAGTCATAGGGGAAATCTGTAGATTCTCATCCAAAAATATGAATTTTTCATCCATAGAATGATTTTCTATAGATCTTTGAGAGATAGAACATGATGTACTTGGTGGTTGTTTCTCATTCATCATTCATATCCTTAGAATATGATCTCATCATTATATTACCTTGTTGATTACTTTTTAAAATTTAATATAATTTCCAAAGGAATCATAGGTTATTCACTTTATGGTCTACTGGACACAGCTATAACTTCCACTTAGATCACTATTCAGATCTGATCAACATCAACTATAAGCGATGATATGGATGTATCTAAAGAGGTATCTTCCATAATTTTAAGAATAGCATCCAAATAGGTAGAAAATGATGATATTAATTATGAAATCAAAGACTTTAAAGATTATCTATCAATACTTATTCACTTATTTTATTTCTCAACTTCTTGAATGTGATTCATCATCTTAAGTTTTACGTGTTGAATCACCAATTCAAACAAATATCAGGCATCATTTTCACTAATCTTGGTCAGAATTAGAGATTTAATTCTCAAAATATTATTAAAGTATGAAATTAACTTTTCACCAACGGCATTCAAGTCACTTATTATGGCTACATCCACTTAAAAAATAAGAGTATCGGGAGAAGAAGGTTCATGATCATAAGGTTGAATAGAGGAAAACATTTCTAATAAACCTCAAAAGAGTTTTTGATCAATCATAGATCCCTTAGGATCTCTTTCATATAAAACCTCGGGCCCACCATCTTTTGGTTGAAACCTTACAATACTTGAGAATTTATCTCACTATTCAAACATGGGATCAACCCATCGGTCTAAAAATACAATAGAAAAAATTGTAGTGGTCGGAGATACCACAACAGCAATTACAATTGCACCTGTTTCAACACTCTTGGTTGAAGTAGTATGTTCACTAACTGGCACATTATTATCCACAGGAGGCTCATGAGCATCTACACCAACTAACCATTTATTTCCCTCTTCTTCTGTAATAATATTATTTTTATATTTTTAGATACAAGATGTTCCATATAATAAATAAGACTCATCTTATCAAGCATAAAAGAATCATAAATTATATGGTCATCACCAAATGAACTCATTTCAACTCTATCGACAACTGTAATTTCATGAAAGATCTCTAAAAATGTGGATTTATCACTCTAAACAAGTTCATATTTATTTTTAATATTTGGGTCCAATTTTTCAAACAAATTTAGTTTCTCGAAATATTTACCAGGTAAATAAATAATCTCTAGAGGTATCTCAAAATATTTCCTTTTAATTATTCCATCTGATCCATCAGAGGTAGTGTTTTCATCATTATCATCATCACCTACATTCCCATTTTTATAATCCCCACTTTCATTTTAATCATCTTATTCCTTAGCCTCATCATCATTATATTTAGAAGAACTTATAAATTGATCCTTATCAAAAACTATTATTTCATTTTCATCACTGTTAACAAGCTTATCTCTTTTTGGCAGTCTCATATGTGGACTCGGAGCTCTAAAAGTGATGGGAAAAGATTTTGGTGGAAGTAATAGATCAAATAATTCATCAAAATATGTTCATTTTTAAACTTCTTATTTTGAAAAATATTCTTCTTCTTATTTGGAGTAATTCATAACTTCATTAGGATCCAATCTTGGGACAATAATATCATTTTTTCTAGTAGAATGATCCATAGTGTTAAATTCTTTATACAGCTTCTCATTATCTCTAATCCACTATCCCTTCTAGGTATTCTAACATATTATCATTTCTTAATAGATTTACCCTGAATTAAATAATCCACCACAGTAAAAAATTATATCCTCAATATCTAAGACAAATCCTTTTTCCTTTAGTAGGGATGAAATCATCTTTGGATAAATCAAGGAATTAGACCATGAAGAGGGGTTTATCATCACTGATAGATGAAACATGAGATATCTAAACAAATTTATTTTTAGTCATCCTTTCATAATACATAGAAGATATACATCTTGATATCTCATGTGAGAGGACCAGTTTGGGATATACCTAACACTGAGAGGGGGGTGAATCAGTGTTGGGAACTTTTTAAAAAAAAATCTTACTTTTATCCCTGTAC
Organism: Viscum album; assembly: GCA_963277665.1. Taxonomy (NCBI): domain Eukaryota; kingdom Viridiplantae; phylum Streptophyta; class Magnoliopsida; order Santalales; family Viscaceae; genus Viscum; species Viscum album. The sequence goes on along the minus strand of OY728133.1, from coordinate 477,390,932 downwards.
CTCTTGACCTGTTAGGATCTTGATTCTCTTATTATCTTTTCTATGTCGCATGCAATAATAGAAAGAAGTAAAAATATGCACACGATATTTTTACAAGGTTCACCACTTAATAAGAGTAGCTACGTCTTTCCCATGAATGGGTATGACCACTGCATGGATTCTCCATTATAATGTGATATGATTTTACAATGGAGTGGATAGTAAAACAATCCTCAAGCTAGTGTGAGTCCCTAAAATTTATGGGGGGTGGGAAACAATCCTCTTCCCTAGACTGGTGATAGCCTAGTCCAACTTGTAGCCTCTATCTGGTTCTTTATACTGCCTATAGAGACAGTCTTCTTCCTTCTTCAAAAGGCAGGTTCTTCTCTTGATCTATTTTAGTGCAATTCACTTGATTGCTTTAAAAGCATTAGGCAAACAATTTTCTTTTTTATTTCTCTTCTTCTCTAGTACAAAATCCAACTGCACTAGTTCTTATTCTTTCTTCTTCTTAGTATAAAAAACAACTGCACTAAAACTCATCTTTCTCTAGTCTGTTATTCTTCTTATTCTTATCTTCTTTTTATGCAGAAAACCTATATGTTTCACACTCTTTTTCTTCTTCTTCTTCAATGAAAAACTAGTTGCACTAAAACCTACTCTTTTTCCCATGTTCTCTTTCAGTGCAAAACCATCTGCACTAAGCCGTTCTTCTTCTTATTTTTTCTAGAATCACAACTCGGTTGATAAGAAGCTGGTAAGAACTTCTGTTGCACAACAGCTTGTGCGCCTACTTTGACCTGTGTGACCTATACCTATGCACCTACAACCTGTGCGCCTCTTCTTCTTTCTTACCCAGAAGTTGGTAGGAACACCTGGAGCACAGCATCCTACATGCCCACTTTGACATGTGCGACCTACACCTGTGCGCCTGGAACATGCGCGCCTCTTCTTCTTTCCTACACAGAAGCTGGCAGGAACCCCTGGAGAAAAATAGAATGTTCACCCACTTTGACCTATGTGATCGAGACCTACGCTTCGGGAACCTGTGTGTCTTCCTACATGCTTCCCTTCAGACGTGCTTCCTTTGTGCAGCCTGCATGCCAACACCTGTACACCCCCAACCTACGCGCCTTCTCACAACTCTCAAACTGTGCACCCAAATCTCAACCTACACGCCTAGAGCTCAAAGATAATTCTCAAGTGTTGAGCCTTAAGAAATTAGGAGGCTAGTAATCTATTTATATGCATTTTTATGACTTGCGCGCCCTAGACTTGCGCGCCACAACCTGCACGGCACCACCTGCGTGCCGCCACCTACGCGCCTTCTTCTTGCCTTTCTCATTTTTTTGGATATTATGATGTTGAAATTTGTTTTTCCAAAAACACTTCTTTACTCTCTTTGTCCTTCATACAGCTTGCACCACAAGTTCTCCAAAATTGAGATGATTGTAAAATACAAATCAGCAAAGCATTATCTGATTTTTCCATTCTTTTTGGATTATGAATTCCAAAGTACTTCTTCATCCTCACTTCAAATCCTCAATTACTTTTGGAGTGTTAATTCCAAAGAACTCTAATCATCTCTCTTCATCCAAAAATGAAGGCTTGAAGATTCTCCAAATACCTTCAATGTTGTAGACAATGTATCACCTTTGATACATGTATTTGGAACTTTAAGAACAGTGCAACAATCATCTAATTTTAAGGCAATATTTAATTCATGACTTTCTTAGAATTTCAATCCCTTCCACACCCTATCTTCTTCTTCAGCCATCATTCTCTACTGCATTCAAATCATATGATTCTTTTCTTCAAGAAATCTCTTGCATGGTTCTCATGAAATCGTGAATCATTGCATGGTCTTCGTTAAATATTCATTATTCTTCAATCATCCTTAGATAGATGATACCTCACCATTATTCATTGTTGTAAACAATGTGTCACCTTGGACACAAGTTATTTGAACTTATCTAGGATCAGTTCAATAATCATCTTAATTAACTTCATAAATAATTGGCCAAGCATGACACTCAATGTTATGATTGCATAACAATTCTCCAAGCATCCTCACCTTAGCTGATCTCTAATGACTTTGGATTCCTTCTTCATCTACTTCTTCATTTTGACCGATATTGAGAACTGTTGACAAAAAATACAATCTTCATACACAAAGTGGTCCCAAAAATCTCCCCCTTTGTATTTTGTTGTCAATACCTTAAAGTTTCTTTAGATGAATGTGTCAATGTCAAAATGATAATCTTATCTCTCCCCTTTACTTCTTTCTCTCCCCTAGACATTCATTTCTCTCCCCCTTATTGACAAGAAATACAAAGTTCATGGTAGAGAGGGTATCATTCCATACTTAAGAAATGTTCCATCAATCATTTCACTCTAAGTCTACTTGAGAAATGCTCAGTGTAGAAAACAAGAGGATTTGATTTGGACAACAAAGTTGTCCATTATCCACAAATCGTGATACCTCATGAGATGAGATCTCCTAAAATTTTCTTCAAGGGTTTTCAACTTTAATTTCAGGACAAATATATTGAATGTGATAGGAATAATCAATCCTAAAATTCCTACACTCACTTCAACAAAAGGATCAAAAACATTCAAGTGCAATTAGCAGGATAAGTGGCCTTGGGGAACTTGCATTCTTCTTATGTCACGGATTGACCTAGTTACTCCCCCTTTATAAAAATAATATTTACTTTTAGTAACCAAGGATGAGAGATTAGGAAATGACATACCTTTTTCAATGACATGATCTTCAAACAATCTGCAGAGTAATTGAATTTTGATATCAACTGAAGTTGACACTAATTGAGATAATGACTCTGGCAGCTTCTTCATGTGTCTCCCACTCAAGGGAACACTTCTCATCACTGATTCTCAGGTTCTCCCCCTAAGATCTTTCTTCACCATCAATTCCCTGATAGGGAATAGGGTGGATCCTCCATGGTTCTTTAATGTGAGCAGGAAGGCTGAGATGATTTTCTCAACCAAGATGCTCCATTTACTCCACTCCTCACACTTTCACATTTGATCTTTAATTTTGAATGTGGTTGTGTGGATCTCAATACTTCTTCTATCTCTTTGTGTGTGAATCTTATTTCTTCAAGATCCTTCCCAGCACTAGAATCTCCCGGTGCGACTTTCATCCTCTTCATGAATTCTTGTTGGGCTGGAATAAACACTACTACAAAAATGGGCAAGGGATGTGATACACTTTTATCAGCGCTAAAAAAGCGCTCATAAAGGGGGCCTTTATCTGTGCTAAAAAAAACCCTGATAAAGGGTCGCGTTTATCAGCACTAAAAAAAGTGCTGATAAAGGCCCCCTTTGTCAGCGCTTTTTTTAGCGCTGATAAAGGCCCCCCCCTATATCAGTGCTTTGTTTAGCACTGATAAAGGATACCCCTTTATCAGCGCTTTTCCTGAGTGCTGATAAATGTTAAGTTTCAAAAAAAAAGTATTTTTTCGTGAAAAATAATATTTTGTTATATAAGTATATTTATATTGATATAAATACAATATATATATTTTAAATATGTTATAAATGCATATAAAAAGACTATTACATTTAATATATAAAAAAATTAGTGAAAATGGCTTCAAAATATTTTTAAAAAATATTATTAATTAATAATTTTCGAATTATTATCTATTAAAAATCATTTAATAACAATTTGAGGACACAAAAAATAAAAACAATTAATAAAAGATTTAAAATATGTTGAAAATGTAACTCAAACTTCAAATAGCCATAACTTTTGATCCGGGAGTCCATTTGAGCTCTATAGCATATCAAATCAAAGTTTGCGATGATATCTACGCGCTAGTGATAGTTAGAGCCCAAAAAAGGCCTAGAAGTCCTCAAAAACTGAGTTTTTAGTCGGGATACCCCAATTTTTTAACATTCAAATAAGTATAAATTTTGATCAGGATGTCCGTTAGGCCTGTACCACATATCATATCAAATATTGTTTCATTTTCTTATATTTTACTATTTTTGGAGTTGAAATGGAATTCTAGATTATAAGTTATGGTTGTTTTAACATTCTATGGATTTTCAAATACACACATATATATATATTTATTTATTTATTTATTCATAAATGTGTGTGTGTGTGTGTGTGGGTGTGGGTGTCTGTGTGTGTGTCTGTGTGTTGTATATATGTATTTATTTATTTATTTACTTATAAACACACATCAAAAAAAATATTTTTTCATAAATTTATTTAAAACTAATCTTTATAAGTACATTCTATGGCTTTTCAAATACACATATATATGTATTTATTCATAAATATATATATGTTTGTGTGTGTGTGTCTCTCTGTGTGTGTTTGTGTGTTGTACATATGTATGTATGTATGTATGTATGTATGTATGTATGTATGTATGTATGTATGTATGTATGTATGTATGTATGTATGTATGTATGTATGTATGTATGTATGTATGTATGTATGTATGTATGTATGTATGTATGTATGTATGTATGTATGTATGTATGTATGTATGTATGTATGTATGTATGTATGTATGTATGTATGTATGTATGTATGTATGTATGTATGTATGTATGTATGTATGTATGTATGTATGTATGTATGTATGTATGTATGTATGTATGTATGTATGTATGTATGTATGTATGTATGTATGTATGTATGTATGTATGTATGTATGTATGTATGTATGTATGTATGTATGTATGTATGTATGTATGTATGTATGTATGTATGTATGTATGTATGTATGTATGTATGTATGTATGTATGTATGTATGTATGTATGTATGTATGTATGTATGTATGTATGTATGTATGTATGTATGTATGTATGTATGTATGTATGTATGTATGTATGTATGTATGTATGTATGTATGTATGTATGTATCTATGTATGTATGTATGTACGTATGTATGTATGTATGTATGTATGTATGTATGTATGTATGTATGTATCTATGTATGTATGTATGTACGTATGTATGTATGTATGTATTTATAAACACACATAAAAACATATTTTTTCATAAATGTATTTAAAACTAATCTTATAAGTATATATTAATATACAAATAAATATATGTATAAAAAATTATAACAAAAAATATATATATATAAATATATTAATATACGAATGAATATATATATACTAATATATGAATAAATATATCTATATTAATATGAATATATATCAATATATGAATAAATATAACTATATATATATCATCAAATAGAGAACAAAACGAAATGGCATATTGGTAAAGGTGCGGCTGCAAAAGGGGGGAGGTCATGGGTTCGAGTTCAGGTGGAAGCGAAGGAGGTGCACGCGTATGAGGATGCGCAAGAAGGGAAGCGCGCGGGAGACCTCCTAGCACTGATAAAGGGGGTGTGAAGTGCTGATAAAAGCACTCCCCGCATTATTTTTAATTTTTTTTAATTTTTTTTAATTTTTTTTTAATTTTTTTGACCTTTATCAACGCTTTTTAAAAGCACTGATAAAGGCCCCTTTTATCAGTGCTAAAAAAAGCACTGATAAAGGGGTCTTTTATCAGTGCTTTTTTTAGCACTGATAAAATGGGCCTTTATCAACGCTTTTCTGAGCGCTGATAAAAGGGACCCACCTATATTAGCACAGAGCTTCACAACGCTTTTTTAGCGTTGTTAAAGCCCTTTTTTAGTGCTGATATAGGCCATTTTTGTAGTAGTGAAATTCAAAGCACTTTCTGACAGTTTGACCAGCCTTGTTACACCTCACACATAGAACTTCCTTTTCTTCATATAGAATCTTCTTTTTGCTTTTTGCACAATTCTTAGCCTGTGCATCTTCCATCTTTCTCATTCTTTGAAAATATTCTGGCCAAACCACCAAAATATCATTAGGGACTAAGGAATCAATATTGGATCTTCTACGTGGATTCTTCTGAGTGTCTTCCTTCACAGTAGTTCTTTTGGATGCACCACCCTTCACCTTCTTGGACATGGAATCCAAGGACTTCTCAGTTTTCCTCATTGTAATATTCTTGGGAGAATTTTATTTTGAAACATACTTATGATTACTTCCAAAGATAGATTCTTCATTCTTCTCCATATTTTGTGGTCTTCTATTCTTATTATCTTGGAATACATTCTGAGATAGCCATGCACCATTCTGGTGACCACTCCCATTGCATACATCACAGATGTTTTCCAGCATTCCAAATATATTTGCAGTATATAGATGTTTCTGAATCTGTGGATGTTACTTCTTCTTCTCTAGATTTCTCCCCCTTGATATGGGATTTCTCTATTCTTCTACATTTAAGGGGTTATACCAAAAATCTAGTGCACAATTCCCAAATCTATTACAGCACCAGCATTGACCAACAAACCTTTACTTCTTGACATCTTCTTTATAAGGTTTTTGAAGCTTCTTCTTGGCATATTGTGCTTTCTGTGGGGAGATATCTTCCACACTCTTTCCCCTATCCACTCTAGCCATGGTATAGGTTTCTTCTCACTTTTCTTCATCCATACTTGTTTATAATTTTTCTTCTAACTTGCACTTTTTGTAGAAGAAATTTTAGAACCATCCGTACAAGTTGGTATGGATGGTACCTTTACATTCCCAGCTACTTGTGATAGATCAATGAGTGAAGCCATGATCTTATTATAAAATTTTGGAGGTATTTTGACAGTAGAATCCTGCATTGAGCATTGAGTACTAGCAACAACGGTTTCCTTATTTTGTGGAGACTCAATATGTGTCCTCTCAAGATTGGTCAACTTAGCTTCCAATTCTAGACATCTCATATTGAGGATGACTTCCTAGTCTTCAATCATAGTCATATTATATTCAAAAGCCTTCTATAATCTTTCAACTTCATCTTCATGCATCTTTACTTTGTTTTTTAACAAAGATTAAAGTTCTTTTACCTTCTTGGAGTTTTCTTACAAATATATCTCCTTGACATCATTGCTCTTTTTTAGATCATCTTCATGTGCATGGATATTATCTTCTAGGGTCTGGTTGACTCCCTCTTTCTATTAAACATCTTTGAACCACTTTGAAGAACTTATTTCAAATTCCCTCTTTGTTGCTTCAAATGTTCCAACATGTCTGGAGAGCTTTAGACATTCAAAATTTTTTTCTTGTAATCCTTTCTCCAAAACATCAGTTTTTTCTTCCAACTGAGTGATATTTTCTTGCATACATTGAAATACTCCACAAACCAGGGATGCACTTTCTTCAGGAATACCATGTAGAATCATTCTTAATCTATCAAATGATATTTCTTGAGCTATTTTATATTGATCATCACCACTTGTGCTAGAATTTTCATCATGAGGATAATTTCTAAATGTACTAACACATACCTCTTGATTAGTTGAGGAAGGAAGGATGTCCATAATCTTGGTGGGGACTTGATCCACCTTCTCATAACTTTCCAAGTCTGGTGTGTATTCAATGTCATCCAGCTATGGAGAACTAGATGCTTCCTCTTCTTTAGATAAGAGGGAATTCTTATTCAGTTTTCTATTCTCTTTCTTTTTCCTGTTCATCATGGTTTTGGTAGATATATCTTTTTGCTCAGAAATAGCTGAATTTTTACAAACACTGCTCTTCATTGTTGACTTAGGAAAGGAACTCATGTTTTCAAAAGAGAATAACTTTACTATAGAGAATCCAATAGAGGTGAACCTCCGCCCTCTGATACCAATTGAGAGGACCAGTTTGGGATACACCTAACACTGAGAGGGGGGTGAATCAGTGTTGGGGACTTTTTAAACCAATTAAAACTTTTATCCCTGTACCTTCTTGACCTATTGGGATTTTAATTCTCTTATTCTTTTTTCCCTGTCGCATCCAATAATAGAAAGCAGTAAAAATATGCACACGATATTTTTACAAGGTTCACCACTCAATAAAAGTAGCTACGTTTTTGTCATGCATGGGTATGACCACTGCATGGATTCTCCATTATAATGTGATATGATTTTACAATGGAGTGGCTAGGAAAACAATCCTCTAGCCAGTGTGAGTTCCTACACTTTATAGGGGGTGGGAAACAATCCTCTTCCCTAGACTGGTGATAGCCTAGTTCAACTTGCAGCCTCTAGCTAGTTCTTTATACTGCCTATGGAGATAGTCTTCTTCCTTCTTCAAAAGGCAGGTTCTACTCTTGATATATTTTAGTGCTCTTCACTTTATTACTTGCAAAGCAGTAGGCAAGATATTCTATTTTTTATTTCTCTTCTTCTCTAGTGAAAAATCCAACTGCACTAGTTCTTCTTCTTTCTTCTTCTTAGTACAACAACCAACTGCACTAAAACTCTTCTTTCTCTAGTCTCTTCTTCTTATTCTTCTTCTCTTATTTCTATGAAGCAAACCTGTAAGCTGCACACTCTTCTTCTTCTACTACTTCTTCAATGAAAAACCAGCTACACTGAAACCTACGCTTCTTCACATGTTCTCTTTTATTGTAAAACCATCTACACTGAGCCCTTCTTCTTCTTCTTCTTTCTATAATCACAACTCAGTTGATCAAAAGCTGGTAAGAACTTATGGATCACAACAGCTTGTGTGCCTACTTTGACCTACGTGGCCTATACCTGTGTGCCTACAACCTGTGTGTCTCTTCTTCTTTCCTACCCAGAAGCTGGTAGGAACACCTAGAGCACATCAGCCTGCGCGCCCACTTTGACTTGCACGACCTACACCTGCGCTCCTGGAACCTGCACACCTCTTCTTCTTTCCTACCCAAAAGCTTGCAGGAACCCCTGGAGAAAAATAGCCTGCGCGCCCACATTGACCTGCGTGACCGAGACCTGAGCGCCAATAACTTTCACGTCTTCCTACGCGCTGCCCTTCAGACATGCTGCCTTCGTACAACCTGCACGCCCACACCTGCGCACCCCCAACCTGCGTGCCTTCTAACAACTCTCAACCTGCATGCCCAACTCTCTACCTCTGTACCCAGAGCTCAAAGATAATTCTAAAGTGTTGATCCTTAATAAATGAGTAGGCTAGTCATCTATTTATAAGCATTTTGATGACTTGCGCAACCTAGACTTGTGCGCCATAACCTGCGTGCCGCCACCTGCGCACAGCCACCTGTGTACCACCACCTGCACACCTTCTTCTTGCCTTTTTCATTTTTTTATATTATGATGTTGAAATGTGTTTTTCAAAAAACACTTCTTTACTCTCTTTATCCTTTATACAGCTTGCACCACAAGTTCTCTAAACTTGAGATGATTGTAAAATACAAATTAGCAAAGCATCTTCTGATTTTCCTATTATTTTTGGAATATGAATTCCAAATTACTTCTTCATTCTCACTTAAAATCCTCAATTCCTTTTGGAGTGTTAATTCTAAAGAACTCTGATCATCTCTCTTCATCCAAAAGTGGAGGCTTGAAGCTTCTTCGAATACCTTCAATGTTGCAGATAATGTATCACCTTTGATACATGTATTTGGAACTTTAAGAACAGTGTAACAATCATCTGATTTTAAGGCAATGTGTAATTCATGATCTTCTTAGAATTTCAAGCCCTTCAACACACTCTCTTATTCTTCAGCCATCATTCTCTACTTCATTCAAATCATATGATTCTTTTCTTCAAGAAAGCTCTTGCATGGTTCTCATGAAATCATGAATCATTACATGGTCTTCTTTAAATCTTCATTATTCTTCAATCATCCTTAGATAGATGATACTTTACCATTCTTCATTGTTGTGAACAATGTGTCACCTTGGACACAATTTATTTGAACTTAGCTAGGATCAGTTCAACAATCGTCTGAATTAACTTCATAGAGAATTGGCCAAGCATGACATTCAATGTTATGATTGCATAACAATTCTCCAAGCATCCTCACTTTAACCGATCTCTAATAAATTTGGATTCCTTCTTCATCTCCTTCTTCATTTTGACCGATATTGAAAACTATTGACAACAAATACAATCTTCATACACAAAGTGGTCCCAACATCATGGTGTAAATATCACCTTTCCTAGGTAAAATAATATTTTCAATAAATTTTAGGAGTATCCTACACTTTATATCTAATTCATTATCCACTTCTCTTATTCTAATACCATCACCTGTCAGTTCTATCAAAGCATATTCATAGATAAATAATTCATTGTACTTAGGAATATATCCTTGATAATCATCATAAATTCCTCCATAAGTAACTTCCAATCATTTTTCCCACTCTTTTGAAGAAAAGATCATTCTGTGACCTTTAACTCATGTTCTCATCCAATATTATTCCAAATCATTGAATCCAAACTCAACATATTGGAAAAAATCTTGAAAATGATTTGGATAAAATGGTATTTCATTAAAAAAACCAATTCAAATAACCTTGTTCTTAAAGAAATTGGACAACTACAAACTTTATTGACAACAACCATTTTGATTCAACTTTCCTATCAGCTACCACAACTCTTTTATCAAGCTAGAGATGAAAATTTTCTACATAAACTTTTATATTTGCCTTTATCTTTTTCTTCTTAGCTGGTCTAAACTCTTCTATAGAATACTTAGAATTTATCTTCATCCTTGGCATACAGATCTATTCGGTTTTCTCAGTCGAAGGCCAAGAGAAAAGTTACAGGTTTGAAGTTTGGGAGAAGAGAGGTCGCTCAAACCTTGAGAGTATCACACTAGTCTTGAGGTGTGTTGGAAATAGATATAGATTCATTTTTGTATCATTTGGGATTTAGGTATATCTAAAAATAAAAAATTAAATAATACTGAAAAATATAAATTAAATATTTCATTGGAAAAAAATACATATCAGGTCATGGAAATAACATAAACCAGCGAAAAATAAACTAGCAATTCAAAATATTAGAATTAGAAAAATTCAAAAAGTCATGAACAGCCAAAAGTATTTCACCCAACGGTGTGTCACCAAATGGTGTGTCACACAATAGTCTGTCACCCAATGGTGTTTCATACCAATGGTGCATCATACCAATGGTGTTTCATACCAATGGTGTGTCATAAGAATGGTGTTTTACCCAAAAATTAATCTTAAATAAATTGACCATTCTTAATTCATTTTTTATGTAGCTAATTCTCTTGGAATTCAAATTATTATTAAATATATTAGCTAACTGATGTTTTTTTCCAATGATCTCAAGTGTGATGTCCCTTTTTTGAAAATGATCTCTCAAAATTTTATTTCTTATATCAATGTGTTGTTTCCTAGAAAGTGAAACACTAATCTTGGAAATGTTAATAGCACTTGTGTTGTCACAGTTTATGGGGACATGTTAGAATTGATATTAATTGTCTATTAAAGTGTGTTCATCTAAAAAACTTGTGCACAAAAACTACCAACATCTATGTATTTAGCTTCAATAGAAAACAATGTAACAAAATTTTGTTTCTTACTAATCCATGAAACTATATACTTTCTAAAAAAGTGACATGTTTTAGAGGTGATTTTTCTATCTGAATTGTGTCCACCAAAATCATCATTATAATAACTCACTTGATCATATGATTTTCATCTAGTGTAAAATAATCATAAATTTCTTGTATACTTGATGTTTTTAAAACACTCTTTTAGCATTATTTAAGTGTGACTATTTAGGAATATCTTAAAAGCGAGAAAACATACACACACGAAACATTATATATAGTCAGATAGTAGTCAATTAGAGAATACTTCCAATCATACCTCTGTAACTGGTTTGATCATCTAGTTTCCTAGCTTCATCAAGATCCAATTCAAAGGTAGTAATCATTGTAGTATCACTACTCTTAGTGTTATCCAAGTTAAAAAAATTAAAATATATCTTTTATATTTACTATTATTCAAAATAACTCTTCTTTATTTTGAATGATTTGAAAACCAAGAAAGAGTTTGAGTTCACCCATTAAATTCATTTCAATTGTTTTATAATTTTAGAAAAAAAACTACAGTGATAATTTCTTAAAGATCCAAAAATAATATCATCAACATCGATTTGTACTACTAAAACATATTTTGAAATTAGTTTTATTAAAAGTGTGGGTTCAGCAATACCTTTTAAAAATCCTTTAGAAATAATAAAATTACTCAGCCTGTCATACCAAGCTCTAGGAGACAATTTTAATCCATATAATGATTTTGTTAATTTAAAAAACTTTATTTAGAAAATGGGGATTTTGAAAACCAAGGGGTTTTTCAAGAAAAACATCCTAAACTATAAAACCATTGAGAAATGAACTCTAAACTTCCATTTTATAAATATTGAAGTCAAAATGGGATGCATAGGAAAGCATGATTCTTATAGACTCAAGTATGGATATAGGTGAAAATGTTTCCTCATAGTCTACCCCTTCTTATTGACTATAACCTTGGGAAAAAAGTTTAGACTTCTTCCTAACTATAGTTCCTAACTCATCAACCTTGTTTATAAACACCCATTTAGTGACAATAGTCAAGGTATCCTTGGGACTATCTAATAGTTCCCATACTTTGTTTCTTTCAAATAAATTTAATTCTTCTTTCATGTATATTACTTGGGATTCATCATTAATGTTCTTATGTTCAAGCTGAGACAATAATGTTTTATGTTTAACTATATTTCTAATAGAATATCTAGTTTTTGTTCTTGTATTTAGGTATCCCTCAATAGTATCTAAAGTATGGTACTTAATAGTTCTAACATCTCGATAAAAGGATGGACTGGTTACTTCAAGTTCTATAGATTCAGTTTTAGTAATTTCTAGAAATTTTTCATAAATAAATTATTTTTATAACTGTTTGATAGTAGAATATAATGGTTTATAATTTAATTTCATATAAGAAAAATTATCCTTAATATTTTCTAGGGAGCTCATAGCCTTATATGGATTTGTTTCATCAAACATCCCATGGAATTATTCTTCCAAAGTTTTATACTTCTTATTGAAAAATATATAGGTTTTTCTAGATATTGAATAACCAAGAAAAAATTATTCATCACTTTTGGAGGAAACGTTTTCCAAATTATCCTTAGTGTTAATAATAAATACTTTGCAACCAAAAACTCTAAAGTAATTAACCATAGGTTTCCTATTGTTCCATTGATCATAAGGGGTATTCTTAAGTATAGGTCTAATCAAGACTCTATTTATGATATAGCATGTTTTATTAATAGATTATTCCCAAAAATAAATAAGTAGGTCATACTCATTCAACATGGTCTCAGCTATCTCTTGGGAAAACTATATGTCATCTCTATAACTTCATTTTTCTAAGGGGTCCCAGGATCAGTGAAGTTATGAATATATCCATTATGTGAGTAAAATGATTCAAAATCTTGATTTTCAAAATCATGACCACGGTCATTTATTAAGGTCATAATTTTAAGTCTTCTAAGATTTTCTATAGACCTAGAATACTTAGTAAAGTAAGATAAAGCTTCAATTTTGTAAGCTAGAAAGTATACCCAATTATACCTAGAGAAATCATCTATAAGAACATAAATATAGTGTTTCTAATTTAAACTAGAAAATATATATGGTCCAAATAAATCCATGTGAACCAACATGATAGGTTGATAAGTTTACACTTCTTTCTTTAATTTAAAATTAAATTTATACAGCTTCCCTTTTTGATAGGGGTTATATACTTTATCATTTGGAAACTGAAGCGTAGGTAGATCCCTAGGTAAACCTTTTTATAATAAGATTCATAAGTGAGTGGATATTCTAATGACCTAGTCTATTATGCCAAATCCAAGACTCATTGTGAAAGTAACTTAAACATGAATCATTTTTAGAAACTAAATAATTTAAATCAACAGCATAGAAATTTTCATTTCTAAAATAAGGAAAAATTAAATCATTTTTATAGTTAAAAACATTGCAAGAATCATTCTCAAATTTAACATAAAATCCATCATCACATAACTGATAAATAATAATCATATTATATTTTATTCCATCAATAAATAATACTTTAGAAATTAAAACTGTTTTTTTTTACCGATTTGGCCTAGGCCGATGATTTTTCCTTTTGCATTGTCACCAAAGGTGACATGACCACCATCAACCTTAATAAGGCTCCACATGCATGAATAATACTTATAATATGTCTTGAAAAATCATTATCCATGTACCATATTATTTTATAGGAGTTCTTCAAATATCTTTCCTATAAAACAATATTAAAATAAGAAATGGTTTTGGTAGCCAAATATGTTTGGGTCTAGAAATGTTAGTAATAAAAGACTTGGGAAATAAAATTTTACTAATTTACTTCCTATAAACATATTGTAAACATTTAGAAACAAAGACTCTATTAGGTTCTTTAGAAAATAGTTTTCAAAAGAACTTTAAAGTTTTGGATTTAGAAACAAAAGTACTCTTTTTTATTTTTCTTTGTTCATGTTGATATCCAATTCAGGTGAAATATTTAGGTGTAAGATGATAACCTAAAATATGATTAATATTTTCTCTACCAATTTTAAACTTTTATATGTATTTTTTAATTAATCATTTGAATGTTGTAGTTATGTATTCTCTTTGAGAAGTTGAGTATTTGTTTCCTTTTTCAACAGATAGTTCAGATTTTCTAATAGCAGTTAGAGCATGCTGCCTTTTGAGAATTTTATACTTATACTTAATTCAATAAATATATCATATAGTATGTTTTAATATTAAAATATTATCATCATTATTATGTTCATTTTTAGAATTATCAAAATTATGAATAGGTATAATATAAGAAACAGTGGTAAAAAGGGGTACCTTGCTGACTTTAGTCAAGAAACATATGTTCACTCATTCAATTTTCTCCTCATGTGAACAATCTGAATAATTGGAGATATCTTCTAAATCAATTCATATTTCTTTCATTTGTTTCTTTAATCTTATATAATTTTCCACATATTTATTTTTATACTTCTGATTTGGATAGTTTGATTTTATATGTCCTTACCTCTTATACTCATAGTAGAAAACTTCTTTTGGAACATTATCCTTCTTCCGTTCTTTCTTCTAGTTTCCTCTATTGTCGTAATTTCCCTTATATTTTTATTTTGTGAAGAAATTTTTCTTTTCATAAAACTTATTAAACCTTCTAGCTTGGTTATCCATATTCTCATCAATGTCGCGAGGGGATTCACAATCACTTGAATTAGCAGTTTTATATTTTTCCTTTTCTTTTTATTTTTTGTTAATTCTATATGCAGTAGTATTAAAAGTTACAAATTTTCTTTTAGGATCTTCATCTTTTTTATGGTTTACCTTTATCTCTTCTTCATACATCATAAGCTTTCCTATCAACTCTTTTACTGGAATCTTTCTAACCTAGAAAAACTTTATGATCGATACATATGTGCCTCTCTATATCTTAGGTAGACAACTCAGAAATCTCATAATCTGGTCCTTGTTAGATACTTTTTTTCCAAGAGAGATCATGGTATTCACAATTTCGTTGAACTTGCAATAAATTTCAGAAATAGGTTGATCAGGATTCATTTAAACTTATCGTATTTAATAGTATAAGTATTAATCCTCATCTACTTAACATTAGAAGTTCCCTCATGGGAAACAGATAAAGTGTCCCAAATTTCATAAGCATTTTTAATGAAAAAATTAAATTAAACTCTTTATCTCCCAGCTCATAGTATAGGTAATTCATTCCTTTATGATTATTATTATAAGATAACTTTTTTGCATCATCATAATTACTTCTAGAAGTATATGGTATAACATAATCATCATCAATTGCAGACCAAATATCTAAGCCCATGATTTTTATATTCATTCTCATCTTAATTTTACATTGAACATAATTATATCTATTAAATAAAGGAGTTATGTTAGTAGTAGAACCTTCTTATCGGTTATCCATTTTAAAAAATTAAATTTTGAAATAGCATAAATCTAAGATCCATAAAGCTTAATTAAATTCATAGTTAAAAATAATTTGAAATTTTTAAAAACAAAATAAATAAATTCCTCTAATACAAAATGTTATTCATTGTGAGTACCTCAATAGAGTACCCAATAAGATTTCTATTTAAAAGGGATTAATTTAAAATACACCAATTAATTTAAAATGGCCCAATTAATCAATATAGCAGATTGTTATAAGTTCTAGTTTTTAATAATGTTTCTTATATATTTATTATTTCTTGGGTAAGAAATATAAAATATTAGTTAGTCCTTTAAAATCAGTTTACTTAATTAAAATTTTATAAAAATACTTATAAATATTAACTATCAAAAGTATTATTTTGTGTTTGGTTAAAATTGTTTTAGTTTCAAAAAAAATAAACAAAATAAACAAAACACAAAGTGGAAATATTGAAAAAATATGTTCAGTGTCAATTAGAAACTTAGTCCTCTCCACTTGGTGTTCATCTACCAACAAGAAGTTTATATAAAATAAACAATCTGGTCCTCAACCTGGATTGGGTTTTACAGTAGTTTACATATTGTACAGGTCACATGCGACCTCTTCTATAGTTATACATAGGAGTAAAAACAAACAGTCTACACAAGGACTTGTACCATAGTTATATGTAGAAGTAAACATAAATATAGAAAATGATATATCAAGTATCTTATAATTAAACACAGGGGACATTGTGTGTGTGATAAAAATAGAGTATGCACGCACACTTCTCAAAATGTAATAAATATAAACAAAACAGAGAAATATTAGAGTGTAGAGTTTAGAAATGATCATTCTGTTGAAATGTAGCTTGAAACACTTGATTTTATTTTAAGTGAGGATTTATTTGAGTTCTCTTGAAAACTTTAGAAGAATATAGTGTCGTAGACTCATGTTCGTTACTGGAGGAAAGCAGTTGATGTGTATAAGCTTTGGATTCCTCAATTGTGTGTTTCTCATGATGTATAAATTCATATATTTAGATCTATGTATTTTTATTAAGTGTGATATATCATCCTTATAATTGTATATCTCCAGATTCTATTTTCTCTCATACGCATGAGGTAGTCTTCTTCCTTTCTTAATAGTAGTAGTAGGAAGAAAATCCACATGCATCTAGATATTCTGCTTCCTCATACATCAAATCTAACATCCTCTTAAATGTGTTCTCTCAAGAATTTAAGAGACAATAATTAAAATAACATTCTATATTAACTTCAATTATATATCCATTAGAATAGTTTAAATGAAACAAAGTGAAGAAAATTTTGGTGGTGGTTTAGTATGGTAGTGACTTAGGGTCTAGTGACATGAAACTGAAGGTGTATTTCTATGGCAGTGTCTCAAACTTTTATTATTCCAATTTTCATGATTGGTGGTGTGTGGATCATGGTGACTTAATTGGTGGGGTCTTAACTCATAGTTCCTCAGACTTAGACAACTTTACACTTTAGTGGCATGACATCCTAATAGTGAGATATTCTAGCAGTATCTCATACATTATTGATTTTATACTCTGGTAGTGTGTCATTTGATGGTGTCTCATACTTAATGAGATTTCCATAGTGAAAGTTTCTTGGGTTAATGATGTCTAACTAAAGTTGTCCCAAACATTTTCAAAATTTCGTCTTCACGTTGACATGTCTAGCGGTGTGTTATCTCGGTGGTGAGTCAGTCTTAATGGTGACTTAACCTCAACAGTGTCTTAACTACAATGGTGACTAGTAATGACTCGTACTTAGTCAGTTGCATCACCTATATCATATTATTAAATACTTACAGAGAACATTAAATTCATTAATATCATTACAATCTTGATTTTTTATCATTAAAACAAGTATTTCAACAACATTTATTATGTGTTTTCATACTCATTTTGGGATTCTAGATGTTATACATGAATATATTATTCTAGTTGTTTAATTTCCATATTACTCTGGTATGCTTGAGGAAGTGTGTCTGTGTAGGTGTATAAGGATAAGGGCTTCAATATGTGTGTTGTGCCTACTCACTACTTGTCATTATTCCCTATCCTATTGGAGACGGGCTTGTGGTGTCACCCTTGGCATACCATTGAACCAAATGTGGCTTGGGTAGGTCAATATGTTGCATAGTCGACCTCTTGATATGTATATCTAAGTCATGGGAAGAGGAATAACATAGAAAGTCCCTTAAAAATATTTAAAATCACCGTATGTCATGGTTGGCCTCTTGGTACGTGTATCCAAGTAGTGGGAAGAAGCGAGAAAAACAGAACCCCTTAGGGAGGATCAAGGTTATGACATAACATTTCTAACCTCTTGGTAAGTGCACTTGATTCATTAGTTGAGGAAGAACATAGCCAATATATAGGGAAAATAATATCACAATTTTAATCATATATAAATGTATATAATAGAATAAGGCATGGAATCATACATCCCACCTCCCTTACCCCTTAGTTACTATCACATCTCATGTATCGCATACCTTTCAATGCCCTATAATAAGATCAAACACCAACAATATAGCTTAGGACACACATCGAACATCTCTTATATGAATCTAATGTCCTTAGACCACAATTTAACTATTTTAAAAATTAACCAATAAGGAAACCATATCACCTTCCCCACATCATATATTACCAATGTTAGTAAAGAATCAAATATTATTATAAAATACCAAATAGGGTTTCTCAATAATTCTTTCATGTATATAAATTCATAATGAGGTCCTCGCTAAATTATATCCTACTACTAAAAAAATTATACTCATCAGAAAAAAATGAAATCTAAGTAATATGTGTGGACTATCCCACATATCTTTAATATGCCTCATTTATTTTATTACACACATCTTAACCCTCTAGGATCCCATTTGGGTCCCTTATACTAACTAAAAAAATACCAAAAATAATCAGAAAACTATAAATAATTTTAGATACCACCCACCATTTGTTAACATGATCCTACCTATAAATATCATATTTTGATTCATCATAAATCAATAAATATTGTAAAATATTATAAAAGTTCCTAAATTAGTTATTTAGTAGTGTCTTTAATGTAATAATGAAAAAGAATAGAAATTTAATTTGTCACATGATTATTCTTACTAATAGAGGATTGTATCCATTAATGACTCATTGATCCAACACCAAATGGAAAAAAAGGATTTATCAAAGTTGGATAAGAATAATTGGTCAAGTATACTAGTCATGTGCAATAAAGAGGGGAGAAAAGTGATATTTTTATAAAAATATAATCAAAAAATTACCAATGGAATATTGATAATGGTATCATATAATAGAAAATTAGGTACTCAGTAATCCCTATTAGGGACTCGATGGACCATTCCTTACCTTGTCTCGAGAAATTAGCTACCTATTAGCCTATAAAGGTATAAGCACCCAATCATATTACATTGAATAATCTTGAATTTTAGTCAAGAAATAATTTCCTTTAAAATTGAGTGTATTTTCAAGTTTATAGTTTTATATAATTGGGATATAATACATACATAACATTCCACATTAATATAGAGAATATACCTCAAAAACATCATCCATTTCTTCCAAAATATAAAACTTTTTAAATAAAGCATGTTTTATTTGAAAAATATTCATAAAATTTAACTTGGATTCCTTATTTGTTTTACACATCCTTATAACCTATTAAAATCATTTAAAAACTTGGTATGAGAACAAAAAACTTAATAAGGTATATAAAAAGAAGTAAATAAAACATTAGTCCATGAATACTTGTAACGTATGAAATCATTTAAAAAAAAATACATATTTATTACCCATAAAAACATAATTTGTAAAAATTGTGATTTACATGAGATTTAAAAAAAACATACAGAGCATAAATATAATCATAAAGGTATATTGGGGAATTAATTACATAATCTTTTAACCATCTTGTCCACCTTATAATTTATAACCCTCGCAGCCACCTTACAATTTGTGTAACTATCACAGTTACACTTGAAGTAACCATACATCCTACCTACAACTTACACATACCCAATGATTATAAAGGGGATAAAGTTTACATAGTTCACCATAAACAATTCCCAAGAACCATAACATAATAATACAACATGAATAATTTCATAAAAACATTACTTTTGAATTTCATAAAACAGAATTTTTAATAGAGGATTTTAAAAGAAAAGCCCCTTCCAAATATCATATAATTAAAGTGAGGATTAATAGCATAGATAGAATTTGTATATGAACTATAAATACACATAATTAAACATAATATAAACAAACCCATCATACAAACAATTTTAAAACCACATAAATAATGAAGTGTAAGGTTAACCCAAAGAATGGAAATCGGGTTAAGAATTCCCTTACCACAGGTTTGTCTTACTTCAAACTTGTTTAAACCTCCTTTATAGTGGTTAAAATAGTCTTATTAATATATTAAAGAAAAATATTCATGTTTATAATACCTTATATGATCATTTTATAACATCATTTCCCCCTTTAATTATTAGTTTTTTGTTCCTTCCATTGTTTTGGGTGCCTTCTTTACTTGATTTCCATGATTGGTTCATGATGGATATTCGTGTCGATTAGAAGTGAAACTCTAGAATTGGAATGTAATAGTATTCATATGTTTCCATAATGTATAATGATGTCATAAATAATTTTTTTATCATATATTATTATGGATCACTAGATAAAACATTAATGATATTTGTTTAGATCATTTTTGGTGGTTCATATATAATCATGAACTTATTTCATTATATAATTTAAGGTCATGCATAGTATATCATTACAGAAAATTATATAGGTTAAAACATAAAATTTAAATTATTATCCATCCATTAAAAGGGTTTTAATATCATATTTTAAGGAAGTTATGGAAATTTGAAACACATCATCCACGATTTTGGTAAATCGGCACATCACGGATGGTATTTTTATTTTTAGAATAAGTGGGAAAGGAGAAAAATTATAATGGTGAATCTTCCAAAAACATGATGAAATATAGAATATTTAAGATATTTAATCATTTATGCCTCTTGGATAAGGATAGGTGATGAAATAAGAATAGAAAAGAAAATGAAAAGAAAAGAAAGAAAACAAAAGATGATGTTTACCTCTTGATCTCTTCTCCTTGAGATCCTCCTTAAGGCCTTTGGTTTTGGACTTTTGGGGAGAGCATAAGGTCATGGAAGTGGGGGAGAGACTTGGGGAGAGGAATTGATGGAACTTATACAATGATAAAGGTTTTAGAGGTGTGAGAGGAAGAATGGAATGAGGGTGGTATTTATAGTGGAGGAGAGAAGGGAGTTTACATTATTTTAATCATTATTTTAATATTTTTGCTCAAGAATATGAATAGTATTGATTCATGTGACCCCAAAAAAGTAAAACATTCAAGTGATTTCAAACCGAGTGGGATTACATCAGAATTGCATCATCTATGACGTAGTAAATCAAGTATTTAACATTTATCATAATTTATCATATTTTACTATTCATCAAATATTCAAGAATTTCATAAAAATACGAAAATTTCACCCTAACCATTTTTCAACATGTAGAATTAAAAAATGAGCTCTTTTTTTGAAAATAATTTTCTAAATATTATTAATTTAATTTTTAAATAAAATCATAATTTATTAAAAATAACAATTTAAAATCTACAACTCATTTTTAACACCTTGAAAAATTAATCAAGATTTCATTATCATAAATCCTTAATAAAGTAAAATAATAATACAATTTACTATTCATTAGGGTCATATTACTATTCATAAAGGTATGTTACTATTCACTAAAAAATAATTTGGTTCCATCAGACTCCAAATAAATTACTGATCACAACCGTAGATGACCATTTTTTGAAATTCAAAACATAGAAGCAGTAAAATTATGTTTAAAGGATAGCTATAAATATCTAATTAAAAAAAGTTTCATGCATTTTAATTTATTTTTTAAAACATCGGGGTGTTACATTATCCCAACCTTCTGGAAATTGCACCCTCATAATTTTATTTAATTATTAAACTAGTGAGGGTACCTTTCCCTCATACCATTTTTAGACTCCCATGTTGCTTCTTCAACCATGTGGTTTCTTCATAAAACCTTTACCTGGTGGATTACCTTATTCTGCAAAACTTGTTCTCTTTGATCAAAGACCTAAACAAGTTTCTATTGAAAATAAAGGTTCTCTTCTAGGTGAATTGCTTCTGAGCTCAAAACATGTGTTGAATCTGGCACATACTTTCTCAACATCAAAACATGGAAAACATTGCGTACCTGAGATAAACTCGAAGGAAAAGATAATCTATAGGTGACTGCTCCAACTTTATCTATAATTTCATAAGGTCCAATGAACTGTGGACTTAGCTTTCCATTCTTACTAAAAGTCATAACACTGTTCCATGGTGATATTCTAAGAAAAATATGATCACCTACCTCAAAAGAAAAGTCTTTCCTCTAATTGTATGCATAACCTCTCTACCTAATCTGAGCTATCCTCATATGTTTCTGGATCATATTCACTTTCTCGGCCATATCCTCTACTAATTCTGGTCTCATCAACTTCCTTTCCCTGACTTCATCCCAAAAATATGGAGTTTGACACTACTTCCTATACAATGCCTCAAAATGTTCTATATGTATACTGGAATGAAAACTGTTATTATAAGAAAACTCAACTAAAGAAATATGTCAATCCCAACTTCCCTGGTAGTCCATTGAACAATCTCTAATCATATCCTACAAAGACTTAATCATTCATTCTGACTGCCCATCTAATTGAGGATGAAAAGTTGTACTGAAATTTAATTCTATTCCCAATGACTTCTGAAGTCCATTTCAAAAATTAAAGGTGAACCTGAGATCCCGATCAGATATAATGTAAAGAGTAACTCCATGTAACCTAACTATCTTTTTGAGGTATAGTCGAGAAAACTGATCTAAAGATGTTATATCTTAAATAGAAAGAAA
Organism: Viscum album; assembly: GCA_963277665.1. Classification (NCBI taxonomy): domain Eukaryota; kingdom Viridiplantae; phylum Streptophyta; class Magnoliopsida; order Santalales; family Viscaceae; genus Viscum; species Viscum album. The sequence continues at coordinate 477,368,099 of OY728133.1, read as the reverse complement.
ATGTACAGATTTTGTCAGATGCTCAACAATAACCCAAATTTCATTGATACCTTGAGAAGTCTTTGGTAGTCCCACTAAAATTTCCATGGATACATTCTCCCATTTCTAATCTGGCACTGGTAGTGGCTGAATCATCTTATTCTATAAATACTGATCTGCTTTAACCTATTGACATGTCAAACATTTCATGCTAAAATCAGAAATATCCCTTTTCATTCCATCCCACCAGTAATACTCTTGAAGGTCTTTATACGTCTTTTTACTTTCCATCATGAACTAAAAATGGAGAACTATGAGCTTAAAACAACAATTATTTCTTCAACTGCGAATCACAAGACACACACAACCATTTACCAAATTTTAAAACACAATCTTTATCAAGGTTAAATTCTAGAAACTTACCCATTTTAACTAATTATAGCTTTTTTTATAGCTCACAGTCTTCCTTATGTGCTTGTTTAATTCTATCTGATAATGATGACTGCACTGAAACCTGAATCAAAACAGAGGAATTTCTTTCACCAACAACTTCTATGCCAAAATTCATCAAATCATTAATCGAGGTATCATGGTCTAAACATAACATGGTTAATGATTCATGATGTTTTCAACTCAATGCATCCTCCAATTTGTTTTCTTTTCCTGAATAGTAATTGATCGTGCAATCATAATCCTTTATCAGTTCAAGCCATCTTCTCTAACTCATGTTGAATTCCTTCTGAGTGAATATATACTTAAAACTTTTATAGTTAGTATATATTTTACATTTGGCTATGTATAAATTATGCCTCCAAATTTTTAATGAAAAAACCATAACTTTCAATTCCAAATCATGTGTGGTATAATTTAAATCATGAGGTTTTAGTTTTCTTAAAGCATAAGAAATTACCTGATCATTCTATATCAGAACAAAAAAAAGTCTCTTTAACAAAGCATCACTATAGATGATAAAATAACCATTTTATAAAGGCAAGTATAAAACTGGATCATTCACTAATCTCTTCTTTAGTTCTTAAAAACAAACATCACATTCTTATGTCCAAATAAATTTAACACCATTTCACATTAACTTAGTTAGTGGGCTAGATAAACATGAAATGTTTTTAAGAAACTGTCGGTAATAACTTTCTAATCCAATAAAACTATGAATCTCTATAACATTTGTGGGTCTTTACCATTCATCATCCACTTTTTTTTTGATCAACTTTTATTCCATCCAAATTTACAATGTTCTAAAGAAAATAAATCTCTTGAAACCAAAAATTATACTTTATGAATTTTCTATATATTTTCTTTTCCTTTAAGGTTTTCAAAACTACCCTTATATGTTTTTCATGCTCCTCTTTAATCTTAGAAAATAACAGAATGTCATCAATAAACACAACCACAAATTTGTCCAAGAACTCATTAAATATTTTGTTCATAAGGTTTATGAATACAGCAGGTTCTTTAGTTAACCCAAATGACATAACAAAAAATTCATAATTCCCATATCAAGTATAAAAAATATATTTTTGAGATGTCATCCTCCTTCACCTTTATCTGATGGTATCCAGATCTCAAGTCAATCTTGGAAAAGTACTGATCTCCCAGGAGCTGATCAAACAAGTCATTGATATGAGGAAAAGGACACTTTTTTTTAATAGTGATGTAATTAAAAGCTCTATAATCAATGAAAAGTATCATGTAACCATCTTTCTTTTTAACAAACAAAATGGGAGCACCCCATGGTGAAGTGCTAAGATGAATTAATCCTTTATCAAGAAAGTTCTGTAAATGATTTTTCAATTCATTAAGTTACATTTTAGTAGTTTGATATGGGGGTTTTAAAATTGTCTTAGTAATAGGAACTAAGTAAATTGTGAATTCGAATTCCTGATTAGGTATGACATTGGGTAACTCATTAGGAAAAACATCAAGGTATTCATTTACCATTGGCACATCATTAATCTGAACAGTTCCCTTGTTTTCGACAATATGAGCAAGATAACTTTCATTTCCATCATCCAATAGTTTCTCAACTTCCTGATATGTTATCAATTGTATGGGTTTTTTCTTTTATAAAAACTAAAAACCTTCTAAAAAATAACATCTTTAGCTCTATAGTAAATCATAGCATGATAAACAGAAAGCCAATCCATTCCCAAAATGACATCAAACTCTACTATGGTAAAAAAAGGTTTACAATTAAAGTATTTCCACATACCACAATAGAAATATTCTTATAATTCCTATTTTCCATAATATTTCCCCTGGTGTTTTAACAATAAGTTCTCGTCTCATTTGTTGAGGTGATATTTCCAATTTACCAGAAACTTTATTAGAAATAAAGGAATGTGTAGACCTTGTATAGAAAAAAAACTTTAGAAAAATCTAATTAAAAAAAGGTACCAAATATAACTTCATTGGATGGCCCGACATCTACTGACGTAGTTACAAAGAATCTCACTACACCTTTATGCTTATAGTCTGGATTCTTTGCATTATTCTGATCTCTCTTTGGGAAAAAATTTCATAATGACACACCTCACCACATTTAAAACAATTAACAGTTTTCTTATCCGAATTAGTCTTAGAATCATTTTCATTAAAATCTTGGTCCATATGTCCTAAATTACCACATCCAAAGCATTTCCCAGTTTTTTTAAGGCATTCCCCAAGGTGCTTTTTACCACACTTTTCACAAACTATAAATTGTAATTTCTTACCATTAGATTTCTTTGGTTGATTATTACTCATCGTATTCTATATGGACCTCTTATTCTCCTTGTTTTCAAATTGCACATGATTATCATCAAACTCCATCTCTACCCTCTCATCACATCGAATAAGTTTTTTGTAACTTTGGAATTTATGGGAGGCCAATACCCTTTGATGCCTTGGTTTTAATCTTGAGTAAAACCAGTTGATTTTTTTATCAAGATCCAAAATAAGATTTGGAGTGTACCTCACCAGTAGAGTGAAGTTTGCTTCATACACAACCACTAAATCATCCTACTTCAGCTTCAATTCAAGGAATTGATTCTCCATCCAAATTCGTGCCACCATAGGAAAATATTTTTCAAGGAAAATAATTTTAAATTCATCCCACTCTAATGAGTCAATATCTTCTCTATCCATGATATTTTTTTACCATTAACCACAACTGATCATATTCACCTTCAAAATGATAAATATAAATACTTACCTTTTTATTATCTAAATAGATCGTAACACTAAATACCTTTTCAAGGGAATTAATCCATCCTTCATTCTCTACTGGGTTAGAAGATCCATTGAAAACAGGAGGGTGTTGTCTCATAAAATGTTTCACTATCATCATGTTCTGTTGTGGTACCTTTGTTTGTTCTCTTGCATGGATTACACAACCACGTATTGACTACATTATCTGGTCCATTACTATCACAAACTTCTCATTTCCAATCCCTACCATTCTGGGCTATAGATTCAGAAGGATATCATTTTGTCGGTACCTCTTCTCTTTAGTTTCCCTATTTCTTATTTGGAAAACCATTATGAAAAAAATATCATAGTCAAAGAAACATGGTAATATTTAAATTATATATCATTTAAAATTAACCACAAAGTAAAAAAAAATCATTTATTTTATTCTACTAACATCATCCTAACCCCAAAAGTTATCTAAACCATCCTTTGATACCAACTATATGGACCCGGCCTTATTACATTACATAATATTTAATTTTAGTAAAGAAATAATTTCCTTTAAAATTGTGGATCTTTTCAAGTTTAGAGTTTTATAGAACTGTGATATAATACATAAATAACATTCCACATTCATATAGAGTAGATACAATAAAAACAGTATCCATTTCTTCCAAAATATAAAGATTTTAAATAAAACATGTTTTCTTTGAAAAATATTAAAAACATTTAACTTGGATCCCTTATTTGTCTTACACATCCCTATAACCTGTAAAAATAATTTAAAAACTTGGTATGAGCACAAAAATCTCAGTAAGGGGTATAAAAAATTAACTAAAACATTATTCCATGAATACTTGTAACTTATGAAATCATTTTTAAAAAAAAGACATACTTGTTAACCATATAAACTTACTTTGTGAAACTTGATATTTCCATGAGATTTCAAAAAAAATATAGGACATAAATGAAACTATAAAGAAATATTGGGTAATTACTTACATAATCTTATAACCATCTCGGTTACCTTATAATTTTTAACACGCACGGCTACCTTACAATTTGTGTAACCATCGCAGTTACAGTTGGAGTAATCATACGGTCGACCTCCAACTTACACATACCCAATGAATTGTATGGAGATAAAGGTCCCAACCATAATCATAAAAAATTTCAAAGAACTATAACATAATCATACAACATGAATAATTTCATAAAAACATTGCTTTTGAATTTTGTAAAATAGAGTTTTTAAAAGAGGATTTTAAAAGAAAATCCCCTTAAAAATATCATATAATTCAAGTGAGACTTAATAGAGTGGATAGAATATATATATAAACTATAAATAAACATAATTAAAAATAATATAACCAAAACTCATCATAAAAACAATTTTAATACCACATAAATAATGAAGTTGAAGGTTATCCCAAAGAATGGAAATTGGGTTAAGAATTCGCTTACCTTGGGTTTGTCTTACTTCAAACTCGTTTAAACCTCTTATATAATGGTTAAAATAGTTTTATTAATATTTTATAGAAACATTTTCATGTTTATAATACCTTATATGATCATTTCATAACATAATTTCTCCCTTTAGTTATTATTATTTTGTTCCTTCCATTGTTTTGGGTGCGTTCTTTACATGATTTCCATGATCTGTTCATGATGAATATTCTTGTCGATTGGAAGTAAAACTCAATAATTGGAATGGAATGGTATTCATATTTTTCTAGTATATATAATGATACTATAAATTATTATTTTTTTCATATATTATGATGTATCATTAGATAAAACATTAATGATTTTTGATTAGATCATTTTTGGCAGTTCCTCGATAATCATGAACTTGTTTCATTATATAATTTAATTTCATAAATATAAGTTCATTATAGAACATGAAATAGGTTAAAACATAAAATTTAAATTATTATTAATCCATTAAAAGTTTTTTTATGATTATATTTTAAGGAAGTAATAGAAATTAGAAACACATCATCTACGATTTTGGTAAATCTACACATTATGAATAGTGTTTTTATTTTTAGAATAAGTGGGAGAGGAGAAGAATTATAATGGTGAATATTACACAAACATGATGAAATACAGAATGTGTAATATACTGGATCATTCATGCCTCTTTGATAAGGGTAGGTGTAGAAATAAGAATAATAGAAAAGAAAATAAAAAGAAAAGAAAGAAAACAAAAGAGGATGTTTACCTCTTGATCTCTTCTCCTTGAGATCTTCCTTAAGGCATTTGGTTTTGTCCTTTTGGTGAGACAATAAGGTCATGGACGTGGGGGAGAGACTTGGTGAGAGTATTTGGCAGAACTTAGACAATTCTCAAGGCTTGAGAGGTGTGAGAGGAAGAGGGGAATGAGGGTGGTATTTATAGTGGAGGAGATGAGGGATTTTACATTATTTTTAATCATTATTTTAATCATTATTTTAGTCATTATTTTAATATTTTTGCTCAAGACTATGAATAGTCTTGATTCATGTGACCCCAAAATAGTTAAAATTTTATGTGAGTTCGAACCAAGTGGGATTACATCATCATTGCATCAACTATGATGCAGTAAATCAAGTATTTAGCATTTATCGTAATTTATCGTATTTTACTGTTCATCGAAAATTCAAGAATTTCTGAAAAATAACAAAAATTCACCCTAACCATTTTTCAATGTTTATAATTCAAAAATGAACTCCATTTTTGAAAATAATTTTCTAAATATTATTAATTTAATTTTTAAATAAAATCATAATTTATTCAAAAATAACAATTTTAAATCTATAACTTATTTTTGAACACCTTGGAAAATTAATCAAGCTGTCTTTACATTAAAGCCTTAAGAAGATAAAATAATAATACAATTTACTATTCATTAGGGTCATATTACTTTTTATATTACAATTCATAAGGGTATGTTACTATTCACTAAAAAACAAGTTGGTTCCATGAGATTCCAAATAACTTACTGATCACAAGTGTAGATGACCATTTTTTGAAATTCAAAACATAGAAGTAGAAAAATTATGTTTAAAGTATAGATATAAATATCTACTTAAAAAAAGTTTCATGTATTTCAATTTATTTTTTAAACCCATGGGGTGTTACAAAAGGGGCTTATCCAACCCACTAGAATCCTCACTAGGTATTCATTTCCTTTCACAAGGAACTCAATCATGTCATTTGTACTATAGTAACAACAAAACGTTTTATTTTTTCAAGAAAACCTTTTTTATAAATCAAAATATCAAAAATTTAGATAAAAACACTCATATATTGATATCTGAACTCTAAAAAACAAATTAGTACTATACTAAAAAATTATTATTCATTATAGTAGGGTAACGATCCAAAAATTGGAGGGGAGTGGACCATTGGGAAGTAGTAATCCATCCCCAACCGATAAGAGGGAGTGACCCTTAGGAAGTTAATGAGTTAACCTTAAACACAAAAAATATGTGACGTTTGGATGGATTTTACCATAATAAGCTTTAAAATAGCCATTTAGGTCTACTATTAAAAGTGTGTAAGTGTATTAAGAGTCCCAAAACCCATGTATTATCTCTATATTGGGGTGAACCAAGTATGAAATGTGTGATTCATTTACTTACCATTTTGTGAGAGTGGGTTAGAATGTGAAAGAATGGTCCTAAATGAACTAGTTAAATCAAAACATAAATAATATAGGGTTAATATCAAAATGAACTATAAAGAAAAAATTAATAGAATAAGTTAAAATTGACCTAGGTAGATAACACCCTAATCAATCCCCCCCCAGGGTGTCCTATAGTTGAAGATGGTCCTAAAATTTGTAATGTAATAAAAAGAATAGTTATTATGAATATTCAATAGTTTATTTGGGACTAAAATAGAGGATTATGAAGTTAGTGATGGGTATATTCCCCACTAAAATTATAATTGTGTAACCTATATATCATATTTTCATCGAGGATACAAAAATCATCAAGAAATAACTCTGAATACTAAAGATATAAACAACAATGTTTTACTAATTCCAATACACATAGTAGTCCTGAAGATCTTATTAAAGGATAAACTTGATAAGTATTATCCTTATTAGAATAGATACCCCTTTAAATCTCATATATAAAATTCCACATGTACATGGAATGTATTATGATTTAGGAAAAAAGGGACATAACAGAAGAAAGGAATAATTATTATGTAATTTGAAATATTTATGAAATAAGTATAAATATAAATATTTGACCAAAAATGTGAATATTATATTAAATAAATATTATTAAGATAGTTATAAAGGTATAATAAACTAATAAACTAGAACTTGAAGAAGATTTATATAAAAGAAATACAATAAGAAAGTTAGGAGGATAGGAAACCCTCACCTTAAATATTGTTTTATAAAACATTGTAAAGAACCCTTGAAGTCTTAAGATATTCCTATGGAGAGTCGAGAGACAGAAAATTATATTGAAGATAAATGGGTGGAAAGGGTTCTATTTAAATACATATTTTAAAAATAGTTTAATAATTATTTTTAATCAATAAAATTTTATTTATAAATATTGATATTTAAAAACATAAATTCATTTTTGGTAATAAACTATTCATTTGAAGGAATCATTAAATTGTTTTTAATGAAATGAATTTTTTTTATTCCTTATATTTTACTTTATAGTTGTGAGGGTTATTATAATATTTTAAGTGAATATTTTAACCAATAAACCATTTTTTGTTATGTGGAAATAGAAATCCTTATTATTATATATTTTTTTCATTATAATTCATTTAGAATATATACATTATACAAACAATGTACTTTTATGTTAGGCTTAAAATTGACTATTTTTAAAAAATTTAAAATATTAAACTATTTTGTAATTTCAATATCCTAATTTTAAATTTTAATTCAATTTTATAAAATTTCAGGTTCTAATTTCATTTTTTAATAATATGAAATCATATAAAATTCAACATTTCAGTGAAAAATATTTTATTAAAAAAATATTTTATATAAAAATTTCACTTTAGATCCTTAATACCTAATCCCATTTTATACCAACATATTTGATAAGGGTAAGGTGGGAAATAGTAGTACTTACATGGAGTGGTTCAGCCAACATAAGACTCGTGGTGACCTTTACTAACCCAAGCTTCTCCTTTTATAGATTATGTCCATACTTTTTTTATAGATTTCCACTTGATAATGGTCAAAAGAAACGCCCAATAATGTTTCCACTTTCTATATTTTAAAAAAGTTACACTTTTTATTGAATTTTTTTATTAATAGATTCCATGTTTCTTCTTTTCTCTAAATTTCATCATGATATTACACTTATTTGTACACATTACATTCAATAATTACCTATAATGGTTACTTTATTTTATTAAAATGATCATGTAATGACTAAATATCTCATATACATTCCTATAAATTTATTCTATTAAAATATTACTTCTCACTCTCATGTTTAGTATTATTTTACAATATTTATATAACTACTATTATTTTTTTATTATTTAAGATATTCTTTATAAACTTGAAGTTCTGTAGAGAATTTCACTAAAAAAATTTATCTTCTCTTCATGATATTTATTTTTCTTTATTTCATGTAGTTATTTATAATTTTTATTTTTACTATAGGTATATTACTTATAACATTTTATTCTAAATAAATAAAATAATGACTATTTTATGATGTGATGTATGAAAATTATTTATTAAGTTAAATTCTCAATTCTTACATTCTCCCCCTTAAAAATTTATATCCTCAAAATTTAAAAATTACCATTAATTAGAATTTTATGAGGATATTTTCCCTACATTACTTCTTATAGATCCTATATTTATTCTTTAAACTTTCTATTTTTTCACAATACCTCCACTAGTTGAGTTATACGATTCCTCATTATTTTTTATCATTAATTAGGTATTTTGATCATTTATTCTATATATGACTTATTGATATTTGGATTCACTCCTTTTCTATTGAGTAATTATGTTTATTCTCAACATCAATACATAAAAGATTTCATGACCTTTGTAAATATTTGACAACAATGAAAACTAATAAGAAACAAATATTATGCACTCTAATATTTTTAATAAATCGCCACACCATGGGATTAATTTCTCCTACTTTATGAATCTCATGACTCCTATTGATGATGATATATTAAGGAAAATTTGACCCTAACATGAAACTCTAAATATTTTTATCGATTATTAACATTACTATTTTGTTGACCTTAAGCATCTTTGATGTATATTTGGATTACTTGTATATAAACTATCGACTCTTGCACACAGACTGGCCCCAATGGTTTTTTAACACCACAAAACTTCAGGATCAATTTTTTTACATAATTTATTAATCTAATAGACTAATTCAAAAATAAAATAATATTTTAATAAAAGATAGTAAATGATTAATATAAATTTAAAAAATATTATTATATTTATTATAAACTCTAAAATATTATATTAAAAAAATATGTAAATCAAAATAAGTGAGTTATATTGAACATAATATATGGATTATATTAAAATATTATTTAATAAGGTTCTATTCCAAATTTATATTTTGATCATATTTGTATTTATTCTATTAGATATATTCATTTAAAACATATGGGTTATATATCATAAAATGGATTAAAACCACTTTATATATGTTAACGATAAATTTAAATTTTTATAACAATATTAAATTTACTAATAAATATAAATATAATGGTAAATAAAATAATAATATGAAACAAATATAACTACAGTCATATTAATTATTTAAAAAATTATATCAAATGACAATATTAATTCAGGCTGACATATAATATTTTTATCATAAAAATTAAAATTTTAATGTAATATATATAAAATATTAATATATATATATATAGGATCATTTAAAATATAGAAATTTTTTAAATAAGGGATAAATAATAAATTATAAGAATTATAAATAAAAGAATATATATTCCAACAATAATAAAACTAATACCATGACACATAAAATAACATTAATTTTTTTTAGAGTTATAGATTTTATAAAATTTAACGTATTAGTTTAAAATATTTAAAAGTGAATTATACTAATAAATAATTATAATAAATATAAAAAAATAAATAGTTACTAATGAAATATTTTTAATGGAAACGTTAATATAATAATTATACTTTGAGAAAAACAAAAATTTATTCAAAATGAATATATGATAGTTTAAATGGAGTATATTAATTATGGATATATTTAATGACGATTTTTTATTCTATTAAAATAATAGTTTTTAAGGTTATAATTATAATTAATTTATCAATGAATATAAGAAAAATAAATAGTTATGTAATAAATATTAGGGTGTAAAACCAATTTGAGGGTAATTAAAATAATTTTTGTTTGAATATACATATATATATATATGTGAAATATATTATATAAGAGTACAAATAAAATGGAAATGGGAAAAGTAAAAGAATCTTAATCCTCATTGCCTATCTTTTATCCCCTCCATCACACTCGTATGCAATCTGGATTAGCTCCTCATAGTGGTTTGAATCATCTTTGATCTCATCGAGTATAGACACTATACCTTATTTCAAGGTCTTATAACTCAAATATCATAATGATAATTGACCAACTTCATGGGAGTAATTTTTTTAAGCCGTTACCTACTCATTAATTTTAACATGGGTATTGAGTAGTCTTATGCTGATTAAAACTAGCATCGACTCATATTTGTATGGTGGGTATCACATATTGGCTTCAAAAAATAGAATCTCCATCATGGTCCATGTGTGATAAACACTAGCTGACACATATTCATCTTTTAGCATTAAAATTTTTTGAGGTCTTCAATAGGTTATATAAATATAGGTATATATATACATGTGCTTCCTTGGAAACATGTGTGTAATAGAAATAGTGAGATTCATGATCATAATGGGGCTGATGGGGTCTTCACTATATTTTATTATTATAGGGTCTTTAGCAGAAAAAATGTTTCTCTTTCAAGGTCCCTCTAAATAGTTTATTAAAACAATCCAAGTTATCTACATATGGAGTTTCAAGGCTAAACCCCATAAAAAACATGAGTGTATTACCAGATTGTATAAAGAGAGTGAGTTTAAGAAGTCCTCGTTAGATAGGGAGATCTTAAATGGTTTTTCAATTAGAACTAGTTTTCAGTAGGTAAGGGATTGATGTTTTCAAAAAAAATTGGGTTGAATTTGAAAAACACTCTTAATGAAATCTTTTATAAATAAATTATTTTTTAATATCCTTCTTATTAAAGAAGAATATATTTAAATGAAATATATTTTTAAAATTTAATGAAATATTTCATTTCTTGTCAAAAAAAATTATTTCAAGTTGGTTTTATGTATTTTTTTTATATTCATTATTTTATTTGAAAAGGGAGAATTGTTCTTGATTAAAGGGTTTTTTAAAAATTCCTTCGCAAGGGAAGAAAATTTTTAAAAATGTGTTTTTTAAAAATTATAATGTGGTTTTTAATATATTATTTTATATAAGAAGAAAATGTATTTAAAATAAAATTCAATTTTTTAATGTTCTAAAACTTCCTTCTAAAGTAATTGTGTTCTAAAAACATTCTATTTTCAAAGGATTTTATGAAATTCAAAAATTATCATTTCTGTGGAAGGGAAAAAATGTTCTCAAAACTGTCATTTTAATTTTTTTAAAATCTATCTATGTAAAGGAATTAATTTGATAATAATAATAATTTTTTTCAAAGATGGTTTTATGGTATCTATAGTTATTATTTGAAATCTAAGTCGAAATTATTTTAAAGATTAATATTATAAATTTTCAATAAAAATACTCTCATTGTGGTATTTTAAAATTTTAATTTCCACTTAGGGAATTCTTATTAAAAAAATCTGAGGAATTTCAATATTAATATTTAATGTATAAAATATTTTTGTCAAATCATATTTTATTTTGAAATTAATTTATCCTCGTGAATATTTTGTTTTTATCACGGATTCAATTCATGCTTAAAGTATTCTATATCCATGCATTATTTTATTATCACTAGTGTTTCATGTTTCTCTTAAATAAAATATCATATACTGGTTTAGTTTAAATATGTATTGGATTCTAACACATGTCATTGTTTCTTTTAATTTGTGTGCTTTTAAAAAAACTAGTACCTCGTACGTGCATACGCACGACGCTATATATAAACTATTATTTTCAAAATTCAATAATAGATTTAAAACATAATAATGTATACAAATTAATGTTATGTTAAAATTAGAATGTAAAGATAAGGAATATTAGAATATCTATGGTTTCTCATATGGCAATAGTAAAATAACATATAGTTTAAATTATAGAAAATAAGAATGAAATATGATACATGAAAATTGGAATGCTAAATATAAATAAATGAGAAATACATAACAGTAGGTAGAGATAGAAGAAAGTCAACGAAAAAACAAACGGTGAGAAATGAAATAGCAATAGTAAATTTTTGATAGTTTTCTGTGTGTGGATGCAACAGAAAAAAGTTTGGAAACTCGTGTTACTAAATGCGTAGCATATCTGTGAGTTTTTTCTAAAGTGGAGCCCCACACCTAAACATTGGATTCCCATTATAGTCCACCTCTGTAGTACGAAAAAAAACAAAAAATCAAAAAATTGGAAATCAGTTTTACTAGAAACAAACATGACAAATCAGAAAATGGAATATCTATTTTACAGTGTATTAGTACACTATAATATGAGTAGAGAAAAAAATTTAACATAATAGATAATAAGGATGAAATCATACTCGTAGTGTTGTACTTCATAAATCATATCTATTAACACATACACAACATGCTACAATATTGTTTTTCATTATGTAAATAATTTTTTGAGTGGTGTGCAGTAGAAGGGACCTAAAAAACAAATTACAATGAAAAACATCATTATAGATGAGGGGTTTCATGTCACATACATGATTAAGTAGAAGAATAAAAAATGAGAATTAATAAAAAAATGTCAGGAGAAATAAGAATCAATATATAACATGGTGTCATGAAAATATAACCCAGTCAAGATATGAAAATAACATAAAAAATCAATTTATTTTTTCACAATATTGTTATGAAAATATAAATCGGTCATGATAAAATATATATACCTAAGTAGAAGAAATATTTGTCATTTTAGAAACTAAGTTTAACTATTTAAAGATGTTTTTTCACCCATTCTCATCCATGGATTCCACATATATATAATTCCGTCATCATCACAGTGAAGTGCACACAGATGCCCATTACCTCAAATGGATGTTGCCCCTTGCATGTGGCTTGCGTGCCAAATAAAATAACTATTTAATTTATTATTTTTTGTATCCAAAATATATTTTATGAACATTTATGTACATGTATAGGCATTATATAATTCAATATATAAATATATATCGTACATTTTCTAATAGAGATATCGGTGTTGTATCCTTCTATTTATTGACTGATAAAAAACCTATATAATTTTAAAATATTATTCCTTATAATATAATTCTTGATTTAAAAATTCTATTATAATGGAAAATCAATGTTTTTCATCTTTCTTCCACATTAATTAAAGACATATTGGTTATTCTCTTTACCTGGTGATTTTTTTGAGTGATTTATTATTTTATTATAATCTTACAATTTTTTATACAATAGAATTAATTCAACCATAATTTTTTTTATTTCATATGTATTGGTAATATTAAAATCTAACAAGACACATGGCTTTCACGAGTATCACAAAGAAAACTAAGTGAGAAGAAATTACTTATTAGTTTGTGTACTTATATAACTTATTTTCTATTTAATGAAATAATTTCTATGAAAATAATTATAATTTTTCGTATATTGATATTATTATTTCAAAATAACCATGTCATCATTAAATAATGGCGTTTTTATTGCATAAGTTGTGTTTTAGGATTTTTTTTATGATATTATAATGCCCAAAATAATGACTAAGTTCTAAAAGGTTATCATTATTAAAAAACTTATAGTTTAAAACTATATATTTTATTATTAATGTAATAATATTTTTGTATATCATTTTAGTGACACTTCAAAACATTCAATAAATGGTGAAAACCATCTTCATGGATTATTTAAAGAATAATTTTCCAATATGATTAATATATAGATTCATAGATTAAATTTAATTATAAGTTTTTTTTAATTTAAATAATTTATTAGTATAGTTTTGAATAAGGTTATATCTAAAACACTTTATTGTGAATATTCCAAGCCTTTGTTTTTTTATAAATAGTCGAGTATGATATTTAAATAGATTTTTTTAGAAAATATTTTTCATTCCACGATATCGATTTCAATAACCAAATTGGATAGTGGCTTATAAGATATGATATTTATATACCTGGTGTTATATAAAACATTAACCATTTGATATTAAAATAAACACTGTGGAAAGATACATTAAACCTAGTTTGGACCGAGCTTTGAACCTCAGATATTATAAGAACCAATGTTGGAACACTTCTTAATATATGATTATATAACAAATGTTAAAACCAAAATACTAATGTTTACCATATTAATATCAATTATTAAATGACACTAAAATAAATTAAAACTTTTTTGTGTGATAATTTTATATTAGTAATTGGAACTATGAATTCATATTCATATATTTTGGAACTGAAAAAATCCCCAACTATATTTATGGATTTTATGATGACATTCATACAAATTAATTTAAGGACAGTAGGTAACTGAGAAGTCTCACATCATTTGAAAAAAAAACAATTTTGTTTCATTGTAGAAAACCTCAATGAGCATAAATATTGAAAGAGGAAATTAAATTCAACACTAAGTTCAAACCATATAAGACAATTAATTATAACCTTAATACAAATTAATGGAAGAATATGTAATGAACCTTTATCGAGTGACTTGAATACCTTATCCTATGTTGCTACTCTATTCATGGGAAATTTAATAGACATCTCTGGGTAGGGGACACGGTGAGTACAGTTTGGTTTGGAGGCACCCCTTTTATTTCATGGATTGGTCGAATATTTGGCCAGTATTATTGGTTGTTTGAACTCCAGTTCTGCATATTTGAACTTTTGGGAAATTTGAGAAACCAGAGGTAGTATTAAAAATGTTGTAATGCATTTGTATTTTGATATGCACTGGTAGTTTTAGAATATTAAGAAAGATGTGTGGAAACTGATCTTATGTTAAAATAAGAAACTCCAACCTGGGAAGAAGGATGACTCTATAAACATCATAAGTTCAAATATACGAAAAAAAAATAAAATTAGTAATATTTATTTCAGGAGCAATTACAATGAAATAAATTCATGTAGCAACTGATTTCTATATTATATTTAGAATTTTATTGAATCATTTAGCTTCAAAACAATTTTGAATTTATTTTCAAAGTAGAAACTAAATATTTTTTAATGTTTCATAATTTTCTATTTGAAGTTGCATCTGGTTCATCCAATGAAAAATTCAATGTTAATTGTTTAACTACAAACATCTTTATATGATTTAATAAGATTTTTCTAAACCATTTGGAGGAAAATTCTTCTTGGTGATAGAAGAAAATTCCTAACTGCAGCATTCACAAGTACATCTAGTTTTACAAAATGTTTCACAATTTATTCAATGAATATTAGTAACTTATTGAATGAGAACATACCCCTAAAAGAAAAAATCATACTAATTTAACTTAAAAACACGAAACTATTAATTTTGTATGAATACTATTCAACTAAAGAAATATGTATTAGTGTCAAGGTGAATGATAATATATTAGAAAAATTACCTATCATCTAATCAACAGTAACTATTTAAATCATAGAACTATCAACTGGAAAGTCACTAAGAAATTAATAGTCTCCCTATAACAATTTTGAATGGTCTTCATTTCCAACCAATTGATATGATTTCCATATGTGACATGAAATAATTATTCCTAGCTGGAAAATAAGAAAATTTGATATGCAGTTTTAGAAAGAGGATATGAGAGCTCTCTCTTATTAAATTAGTTTACAGTTTTACATATTTTAGTAGTTTGGAATGAGGTCTACTAAAATAAATACAAATATAAACAATATAAAAAAATATTTCTATATGAATACATAACAAAAATTAACTTGTAATTCACTAATTCTGAGGAAGTAGTGATAATTATAAGTATAAAACATATATCCACCAATAACCGGTTCAAATTTTTCATGGGCCACAATAACATGCCACAATAACCTACAACAATAACTTGAATCCCCACTAAATAATAGATTCATTCAAATCATGATGATAGTAGAAAAAAATTTCAAACATATTAGATAATGAGGCATGAACCAATGATCCAAAAATACCTAAAAATACAATAAACTATATGTTGAAAAATCAAAAATATAAAATAATGGAAAGAATAAAAAACATGAAATTTACAAAGTAAACCATTTTAATTAAAAATTTAATATACATACCAAATTGATAATCCACATAAAACATCAAACTAAATCAGTTGATTATAGTTTACATCATACTTGTACTATGTTGAGACAGTGGTGAAGGAAGAAGGATGGTGTTAAGAGTTTGGAGAGATGACATAATAGATTGACATATGATTCATAACAATAATCAAATAAAAAATAAATCAATGTTTAACAATGAAATGGAAAATTAAAATGAATAAGGAAATGGAAATGGATTGGTAGTGGCTAATGTGTCAACCTTATTCTCAATCACATCACTCAATCTGCTATCAAGACACTTCTCTAGCTACTTCATGTGGAAACGATTAAGCCCAAAAGATCCTCCCCTGCATTTTTCTATATTATCAACTTATTGGTAATAACCATGTAAAAATCTAGTTATACCACATTTAGATTTATAGATATAGTAATGGTTGGTATATATGATTTCGACTATACCTATTAAATTAACTCTTACTATAGTAGTGTGATATGACTCTAAAAGAAATGGAGTACACCAACCTGATTACATGAAACTAAAGAGTGGGTTGTTTTAGTGAGTCCAAGTTCCTTGATCATAAAGAATGACATAGTATCTCTATCATGCTTCATGGAAAGAAAAATATAAATAATAGGACAAGGATAAAGAAAATTAAGAATCACATATCACTGTTTGTTATATTCTAACTCAAATAACATAAGTAATTGACAGATTTGAAAACAAAGATAAAACCAAGGAACTGCTTTCGAAAACATAAATAATGGAAAATATCATGTAAAAATTTACATTATATATGGATAAATTTCATCATACAATGGTGGATGAAAAGAGATGAAGTTCACAGTAGATTTAAAAAATGATTCAAAACTTTCTCACAACACTTTCTAAACAGGTTTAAAAAACAAAACGAATTCTTGAAAACATGATAATCAATATCCTTCTAAAAGAAATAAATCAAGGAAACAAAAAACATAATGATTTCTTTCCAATAAAACTGTTTCCATACCTTAAAAAATACGTTGAATCCTTTAGCCACAATATTTACTCATTGTCGATGTCACACCTCCTTAAAAAAATAATGATTGCACGTCACATACCTGAGTAAGAAGCATAAGTGACAAAAATATAATATTGAATTAATAGAAAAAGATATCAAGAGAATTACCTTGAATTTGTGTTTCCATTGCATTCAAAAAATGGAGATGGTAAAAAATAAACCTAAATTATAGAAGACATGTACACAATTTGGGAACCATTTCAATTATCATGCAACATACAAACAATGTACAAATCATGGATAACACTGAATTTAGTAGAAATGCATTAAAATAAAATGACCAACTACTCCAAACTATTATATGAAATTAATTACATACCTTTCTCAAGATTCCTATTTTGGAAAATCCCTTCAATCAAAATGTTGTAATTGTAAACTCATGGTGGGGTATTCCATAACTTTTTATTTCTTCAAAAACAATAAAAGAATTAGACAGTTAATTTCTAAGACACATACCATAAATAACTACTTTAGATGAATAGAAGAATAAATTACTGGAGAAAGATAATAAATAGTGCAGACAAATGTATAAAATTCATAAAATTTAAAGTATAAACAAGTATAGAAGAACAAATTACTGTATCTATAACGACCCATTGCAATTTCATCAAAAAAAAATAAAAGCATCAGATAGTTCATCTCTGAGACACATACCATAAATAACTACTTAAAATATAGTTTTTATTTAATAGAAGAATAAATTACTGGAGATAGCTAAAAAATATTGCAGACAGATGTATAAAATTCATAAATTTTAAAGTATATGCAAGTATAGAAGAATAAATTATTGTATGTGGAACGACCCATAAAAATTTCTTCAAAGGGATATAAGCGTATTATGTTGATGGATAGTGGATGTTCCAGAGAAGCTGAATACAATCTGATAATAGTTTCAGGGAGAGTATATTGTTGGCTGGAAGTATTTAGCAGAAAGAGACTGCTACTACAGATGTGGGAGTAGGTCGACTGTGAAGAAATTCCTGACCGGGTTGTAGGGTGCAGAGGATACAATAGAAAACATTTAGTGGGTACCATAGGAAGACCAGACAGGAATCGAAAGTCATAGGGGGTTCAATGCAATGGAATGAGGTTACTTTGAAATAAAGGAAGGGTTTGCTTGAAGGATTTAGCTGAATCACAATGCTAGAGTTTCTTGACGGGAACTGTAGGACGGGATGAGGAGAATCGATATGAGGAACCGAAGTTGAAGAGAATTGAAATCTAGAGGAGTACGGTGTAGGTGTTATGTTTGAATTGTAG
The DNA here is from genome assembly GCA_963277665.1 of Viscum album. Taxonomy (NCBI): domain Eukaryota; kingdom Viridiplantae; phylum Streptophyta; class Magnoliopsida; order Santalales; family Viscaceae; genus Viscum; species Viscum album. Next base: position 477,349,146 of record OY728133.1, on the reverse strand, counting down.
TAATAGTGGGGTGGTATTGTGATCGCTAACCCTAGGAACCAAATTGGAGGAGTCGTAGCTATAGCAGGTTGAGGGTGAGTGTAGATGAAGCGACGAATTGAAGTTGTCTGGAACCCTAATTGTATTGGAGAAAAATACCGAGAGTAGTATAGTGTGGATGGTGGGAACGAAGAAATGGAAATGGGAGGGGCGATGTGGAGGGATAGGGTGGGGACACGTATACAGGAGAAATGCCTACTTTTGTATATATAAATATATTGTATTCATTATTTTTTCCTCAAGTAACCATGAAAATATTTATATACCTTCTTTCTTCATAAATTAATCTTAAAAATTGATTTTAATTTTTGAATGTAATTTTTTCTTTAAAATACTAGTAAAAATGAGCAATTTATAAAAATTTTGTATTAAAATTCAAAACTCAATTATTGTAAAAATAATTAGAATAAAGAGACAACTAAAATTCCAAGTGTATTTTTTCACCATGTGATGAGTAGGATCAATATGGAGTTCAATGTTTCATGTTTCCACATGGTTTTGTTTTATAATCTTGCAAAAAAAATTCAAAAAATCAATAGATTATTTTTATAAGGTAATATTTCAAAATTATATTAAAAAATGAAAGAAAAAAATTGTGTCAATAATCTATGAAATATTAATGTCTTTAAATTCATATTTTTGTTATATTATTTATAAAAAAATAATTATTATTTTGACTTAATCATGTTTATAAAATAAATCTAAAAACTATTTTCTCTTTTAAAGGAAAATTTTAATCTTATGCTAATTTTTTTAATTAATTTAATGTATTATGTTTTATTGGAAAAAATCATTGAGTATTCAATTATTTTAAAATAGTTTTACTTTAAAAAAACTTAATGTGAATTTTTTCTCACCCCAGGTTTTCAAAAAAAATCATGAGGCTTAGTGATGAATAGAATAAATTCTGAATATAGGGATAGCCTTAGTAAAGCTACAATAGTAATTAAAAAGTTTTATTGATTTAATTTAAAGGGTTATTATGTGTTTAAATTTGTTCTAGAAGTTTCTAATTCTAGAAAACACCATACTTAAAAAATATTATTATGTATTTAAGTGACTCTATAATTAATTTGAGATTGTAATTTTATATCATTAATTTTGAGTCACTTCTTTACTAAAAAAATAAAAAAATAAGTTTCTATATTGGCACAAGATTTGTGAATGCGAGTCTCGGGCCTTATAGTTGGTATCAAAGGAAATATTCAGATAATATTGGATATTAGGATGATATCAGTTGAAGATAATTTTGGAATTAGAAATGTAATTTTAGAATTTAAAGATTAAAATTTTAAGTAAACAAAGGTATTTTAGAAAAAATATATTTTAGAGAGGCTTCATGACTTAAAGGATTCTATAATGTTTTGAGGATTTTTGGTTGATATTTCTTTAGGTGATTCAAGTTATTTGAGGTATAAATGAAATTGAAAAAGGATAATAAAATTGTGGTTGATTTTCATTTTAATGTTTCTTATCATCATAACCATTTTGTTTGATTATTTTAATTAGAAAAAGTTCACAAAAATAAATATACGTCATCTATTTTCTAAAAACCCATTTATTTTTATAATTAAAAACTATTTTTATCACAAATGGCTATCAGAAATAAAAAATCTAAATATATTACGAGGTGAGAATATGGTAGATAACACATATCTTTATGAACACCTTCCTATGTTTTCAATAGTATAGGAAATTATAATTGAGAGGTTTCAATTTATTTAATGGGTAGAATATCACACCCCAAAACTTCAGTATTATTTTTTAAAATAAATATTATTTTGATAGGTGGATTCAAGAATAAAATAAATTGTTGATAAATTATAGTAAATAATTAATATAACTTAAAAATAATAATATAATATTTATTATGATCTCTAAAACATTAAATTGAAACAAATATATATAATATAATAAGTGAATTATACAGAAGATAATATATTAATAATACTAAAATTTTATTCAGTAAGATTGTATAACAAATTTTTATTTTGAGAATATTGGTATTAATTTTATTAGATAATAATAAAGAAATTATGGGTTATATATATATATATATAATTGAATTGGAACTACTTGATAAATTTTAATAATAAATGTAAGTATTTATAGTAACATAACATTTACTGAGAAATATAATTATAATTTCCAATAAAATCTTAATTTGAAACCAATATAATTACAGTCATATTAATTCAGGAAAAAATATATTTAACGATAATTCTTAATTCTTGTATTTGTGTAAGATTTATATATTGAAAATTAAAATTTTAATGGAATATATATAAAGGATCATTTAAAATATAGAAATTATTTTAATAATTTATAAATTATAAATTATAATAATTAAAACTAAACAAATATAGATTTTAAAAAAATATAACCATTACTATGACACATAATATATCAAAAAAATCGAAGTATTGCTATTTTGATATTTAATGTATTAGTTTAAAATAGTTAAAATATAATTATACTAATATATAATTATAAGTACCCTAAAAAAGGAAGCTACTTTTAATGATATATTTTTAATGGAAAAGGTAATATAATAATTATATTATGATTAAAACATATATTTTTTTCAAAATGAATATATGATAGCTAAAAGGGAGTATATTAATTATGGATAAATATGATGATGGTATTAAATCGTAATAAAATAATTATTATTTTGGTGATAATTATAATAAAATTATGTTTGAATATAACAAATATTTATTTAATAAATATTATGGTGTGATATACATTTAATGGTAATTAAAATAATTTATTTTGAATAAATATATACACACAGAATATATTTTTAAGGAGTAAAAATAAAATGGAAATGGAAAAAAAAAATAGAAAAACACACATCATCATCCTCCTCCTCCCCTACCTACCATCCCCTTTATTCTACCCACACATATTATGGATCAACTCCTCACAATGTGTCATATTATCTATGATCTCATAGAGTAGAGGCACTGGATCCTATTGTCAGGAAATATAACTCAAAGATGAGAAATGGAAATTGGTAATCATACTGATAAATATTTTTTTGGGTCTTTGTGGGCTCATTCCTTTTATCTCATGTATTGAGTGGTGTTGTGTTTGTTGAAACTGGCATCGACTGATATTGATATGGTAGGTATGGCATCCTAGCTTCATGGAATAACATCTCCATATTGAGTTTTATATATGTGATAAATGTCAAATAACATAACTTCAAATTTCATCATAACACTGTTATGAGGTCTTCCATGGGATATATAATTATAGTTATAAATATATGTATGCACTATAATTTAGTAATATTTGCATAAAAAAATTGTGATATGCATGAAAATAATGGAACTAGTGGGGACTTCACTACATTACACTATTGTGGGATCATTATCAGAAAAAACTACATTCTTTTTAAGGTTTCCCCAAATAGTTTGTTAAAATAATAGGAGTTTGATATATAGTGATTTTTAGGTCCCTTCACACAAAACACATGTTTATTTCCATAGTGTCTAGAGATAATGATTTTATGAAGTTACATTCATAGAGGGAGATCTGTGATAAAAGTTATGTTAGCATCAGCTAGAAGTAGTTAAGGGACAAAGGTTTTCAAAAAATTGTGTAGAAATTTCAAAGCCCTCATTTTAGAAATTAATTTCATATTTATGTCCCTATTAATAAGGTAGAATATGTTTCAAAAAAATATGTTTTTAAAATTTATAGAATCATTTTATTGTTTTTATTGAAAAAAATTATTTGTGATAGGTTTTATGTTTTTTATATTTATTATTTTATGAATAAAGGAAAAATTGTATTTAAATAAAATAATTTATTTATTTTATACTAATTTTCTATGAGAAGAAAATGTTTTAAAAGTTTCTATTTTTTAAAATTTCAATGATGTTTTTAAGTTACTATTTTATATAAGGGGAAAATGTTTTAAAATAAAATTCTATTTATTAATGTTCTAAAAATAATTTATAGGGAATTATGTTTAAAAAATATTCTAGTTTAAAGTGGTTATAATAAATTTAAAATAATAATTTCTATGTAAGTGGGGAAAATGTTTTTAAAACTATTGTTTCAAAGTTTATAAATCCAACTTTATAAGGTGATTTATTTTAAAAAATAATAATTCTTTTCAAAGACAAATTTATCATTTATATAGTTATTATTTTATATGTAATGTAAAATATTTTAAATATTTAAATTTTATATTTTCAAATGGAATTCTATTATTATGATATTTTAAAAATATAATTTCCTCTTAAGGAATTTTTATTCAAATATATTTCTATAGAATTTAAAAATTATCATTTTATGTTTAATTTTTTTATCAAATCATATTTTCTTCTAAATGAAATTTATCATTATTAGTAAGTTTATTTTGATCATGGATTCCATAAATGTTTTAATTATTGTATGATCATGCACTATATTATTCTCATTTAACTTCATGTAGTTTAAAATAATATATATCAAAAAAATATTTAAATATTTATTCACTTCAAGCTCATTTATGTATTTCATTTAATTTTTGTATTTCTTTTAAAAAAATTGGATTCATTTTTTAGTTTCCCTTGATTAACCATGAGAATATTTATATACCTTCTATTTTCATAAATGAATTTTAAACACGAATGTTAAAATTTAGGAAGTAAATTTTTTGTTTAAAACCCCATTAAAAAAGATAAATCTATTAAATATTTTATCAAAATTTGGAACTCATGCATTGTAAATAGATGAGAAATGGAGATTGAACCCAAACATCAAGGGAATATTTCCACCAAGTAATATATAAACCCTATATGGCCTTCAATATTTCAGGTTTCTACATGGTTTTTTCTATTATTTTGAATGGTTTTTCTAAAAAATCATTGGATTAATTTGGTACAGGAATATTTTGAAATTATATTCAAAAGTAAAATTTTAGTATTGAAAATGGATATCATGAATTTATAAAATATTAAATGATTACAATTGAATTTTTTTTAATAGTACTTTAAAAATATTCTTAAGATTGATTTCAACTTACTCATGTTTATAAAATGTTTTTGGAAAATCATTTTGTATTTTAAAGAAATTTTGGATTTTATTCAAAAAAAATATTTTATCAAATTTAATGTATTCGGTTTTGATGAAGAATGTTTACAAGTTGTTTTTAATTATTTTAAAGTAAGAATATTTTAAAAAACACTTACTAAGAATTTCTTTCCTCACTACATGTTTTTGAAAAAAAATCATGTTGCTTTGAGACAAGTAGGAGAAATTCTGCAGATAGGATTAGCTTTAGCAAAGATGTAGAAGAAAATAAAGAGTTTTATTAATGACATATAAAATATAATATGAGTTATAGTGTTTTTAGAAGTTTCAAATTCACTAAAACTCTATAACTAGAAATATTCACTTTGATATAAATACATAGGTAGTTAAATTTATGATTTCAATTTTATATTATTAATTGTGTGCCACGAATTTACTACAAAAAAATTGTGTATTTTTTCACTATAATCAAGATCATGGGTTGGGATATTCTAGTTTTATTTGTCTAAATTCATCTAAATTTTTTACATTCTGACATAATTTTCCATATACTATATCATATAGAGTCATTTATATGTTTGAGTGGAAACTATTGTTATAAAATTATTCTATCAATGAAAGATATTAGTCAAAAATTCCATAAGAATAATGTTTGTATGCACTTAACATATACTAAAATATTTTTATTGACCTTTTAGAATTCATAAGAGTTTGAAGATGAAAATTAGTGAAAATATTTACCTCTTTGTTTAACTCATTCAAAATATTATTTTAATATTTTAGTGTAAACCATTGGGTATATTTTGATTCGATTTATATAGATACATTATGATGCCCCAATAACTCATGGATAAAAATATGACCTTGACACCTAAGGGATAAATACTCTCTTGTTTATTTGAAGTGGGAAAACTTAGTTAGTTGGTAAATAATAAATCGTATAAAATTATTTCCTCTATATTTATTAGGAAGGTTATGAACTATATCTAGTAATGTTATCCAACTTTAATATAAGATCAAAAAGTAGTTACATCACTCATTTTGGTAGTTATCATTCAATCTTGACTTGATGGCATACTAAACAATTGTTTATGTGTTAAAAAATATCCATCTTCATGTTATTATACCAATAATATTCTTACAAAACTATATACATTTTATTACTACTAGTTTATATATATAAAGTGGATTTGTGATATTTATTAGGTAAATCTTTTTTATTAGAATGAAACTTATATATAAACTCATACCAAACCTCTACACACCATCTTGATTAATGTTGAACTCACACTTTTTAACATAATTTACTCTATGGATCTTGTTTATATTAGAGGTCCATCTTATTGACATTCATTGGTATTATCTAGTAATAATGGCAAGGAAATAAATTAGGTTAAACATAATATTTTCCTTTCCCTTATGATTTCCCCTATCCATCTTTACTAGACCTGAATTAATGGGGCATTTTCAATTATTACCATCAAAATAATACTCAGTACTTTTTTTATTGGTCTCTACCACCTTATTCTCATTCCTATAGTGATAATGGATGACACAATCACTATTAAAATTTTGACCATGGTAGTAGGTTATTTATTTCAATGAGCATGTCTCCCTTGGAAGTAGAGGCAACTTATTTCCTTGGGTATCAATGGCTATGTAAATAAGTTCCTTTTAGGTATAACCATTATGTGGAAATGAACATAGGCCCCAAAATATTTATGTTTATGAATTAATATTATCAAATTATTAATTATTAATGTTTTTTGTTAATATTTTTTAATTTATTAATTATTAATTATTACGTTTTAATTAATAATTATAATTTATTAACTATTAAATTTTGATTATTAATTATTAATTATAATTTATTAACTATTAACTATAAAATATTAAATATAAAATATTAATTATTAATTATAATACTTTAATAATTATTTATTACTTGTTTTTATTATTTATTATTTATTATTAATTATGTATATATTATATATTATTTAATTACATCTTAAGGGATTACAAAGCATAGAAACACACACATCTATTAGTCTAGCATGGGTCAGACCTTACACCCACCCCTACCCCCCACCCCCATGACATTTTAATAACCAAGCTAACCCATTACAATTTGATAGCTTAAAGGCCATGTGGCTTAAAAGCCTTTTTTCTTAGCATAGAGACACATTTTTGGCCCAAAGTACCCTTTTGGTTTATATTGCATCAATGCCCGATACCACTATAGTATGTGCTACAATATTATTGTCGCTATAGATATGTCATTGTTATAGTTATGTTACGTTACATGCTATATTTCTCTATAAAATTTCCCCCAAATTGGGGATCGTTGAGGTTTGAATCAATGTCCTCATGTAGTCTCACATAGTTCCTTGATTATTATTAATTACTAGTTAATTATTAATAACTATTATATATTGACTATTATTTTATAATTATTAATTATTAAATATATATTATTAATTTTTTCATTATTAGTTATGTAATTATAAAATATAAATTATTTATTATTTATTATTTATTATTTATTATTTATTATATTTTATTGATTATGTAATTCTTAATTACTTACTGTTAACTGTAAACTATTAATTAATAATTAATAATTTAAAAATATATAATGAAAAAAATTAAATGTTATTTATTAAATATTAATGTTAATTTATCAACTACAAATTTGAAGATTATTAATTATTAATTATTAATTATTAACTATTGGCTATGAATAATTAATTATTAATTTTTATATATTAATTTTTTATTTTTTATTATTAAATATTGTATAATAGTTATTAATTTTTAATAATTAAATATAATTATTAATAATTTATAATAAGTATTAATTATAAAAAATTAATTATTAGTTAATATTTATTACAAATTAATTTTATTTAATTATTAATTAATAATTTTCAATTTTCAATTTTTAATTTTTAATTTTTAATTTTTAATTATTAATTAATATTTTTTATTTTTTATTTATTATTTTTAAGTTTTTAATTTTTAATTTTTAATTTTTACTTGTTACTAACTATGGTTACCTCCTTATTAATTATTATTAATATTGATTTAATATCAACAATTTATTATTTATAAATTATTCATAATTAATAATTAATTATAAATTAATATCTATTTAAATATTATTTGAATATTGTATTATTTTTATAAAAAAATTTATATAATATTTAAAACATATTAATATTTTTCAAGTCATTTAAAGTAGTTGGTAAAGACTTAAGAATTTAATCTTGCATGATTGGGAGTAGTGTAGGGATGAGTGACGTACTAGGAAGTGCAATGCTTGTGTTAAAAAAGAATAAATTAAAAATTAAAAATAGAAAAAGAATAAAGTAATAATAATAAAAAATTGATAATTTATATTTTATAATTATTTATTAATGAAGAAAAATAGGTAAGATATAAATAGTAATCCATAATTAGAATTTAAAAAAAATTGAAACCCAGTGTGCACAGTAGTATGGGACTGTGACCATGGGCATGACACGTCCATGGTCATATACCTATTTCCATTATGATAGTGGCCACTAGTGGTCTTCCCATGGAAATAGGTCGCTACCACAACCATTTTTTCCATTTCCACCATCCCTTCTCATGGAAATATTCCCATTCTCAAATAGTGAATCATAATCATAAAGATGCTCTAGTTTTCTCCTTTATATCATATTTAATTCCTTCTATATGAATATATATACATTAATATTTTTTAGTTAGTGTACATATAAAATATTTTACAGTAACGGTAAGGTATCAAAATTTTTTAAATGAATGTTACAAAAACCGACTCAATATGATGAGTTAGATAATTTTTTGCATGTCTTAACTTTTCAATATGCATGGGCTATCATCTTTTTATTTTACATAAGGATGCACCTAATTTCTTTTCTTTGAAGCATCATTATCAATAGTGTTACTTCCCCCTAAAAGTTAAGTCTATTATAAGTTCATTGACCAGGATTCTCTCTATATCTTGGAAACTTTTATCACATTCATTTTCTCAAATAAACTTGACCCCTTTTTTGTTAACTTAGTTAGTGATTAAAAAATCCATAAAGTTTTTTTCACTAATCATGTATAATAACTTATCCCCCAAGGAAACTTTGAATCTACAATTCTATTATCATTTAATTTTTCTCATAAACAACCTTTCTCATAGTATCACCATTTGATATTCCTTTAATAGTAATAAAGTACCTTAATAATATCACTTTATAAAAAAACTCATATTTTATAAATTTTCAAAATATCTCATCTTTCCTAGGAGTTAGTAACTTAACCCTTAGGTGATTCTGATGAGAATAGCAATAATCTAAGGAATTATTCTACCATATATGGGCCATGAGGTTGTGATAATGGATGTTGTGTGTGGTTTTTGTTATTCTCAAAGATCTAATTTATCTAATATTAAAATAATCATATTATAGTACCCATAACATTAGATAAAATATTTGATAAATCATAACATTTCTTATTACATTGATTATAGTTTTTGTGTGGATATATCCTCCCATTGACCATCTTTGTAAAATCAATGAAAATAAAATAACAATATTATCATCATAATATTTATATAATACAGCCTTAAATAGGGTTAAATAACAATAAATCTAGGCATTATACCTAATTATGTATTATTTCTCTAACACATAAAAATTTCTCTTAAGGATTATTTATTTGTATTCCCAAGAATAACTAAATAATACTTGATACCAAATGAAATTACCAAACCCATAATTTTGGATCTAGTGTTATAAACATATACCTTTCATTACATTTCATAAATAATACAATTATCCAATTCCTATAGTCATATATTTTATGTGTTTGGTAATTAAGTATATAATTTATAGTATAAAATTAAAAAAAATATTTAAATATTTAAATAGTAACTTCCTTGACATGTACTCATAAAAGTATTGATTTTTTTGGGAATAAATAAAATAATTGTAGTAAAACATTGAAATCTTAGTCATGATTTCATAAAAATCATGGCAAAATAATTATTAGGATTCATCCACATAAGAGAGAAATGTGCATGATATAATTATAATGAAATGATTTTTATGATATATCTATGCCCAAATTTATTAGAATAAAGAAAAAAACCCAAACACAAGTTTAAATGGGAGAGAAAAATAAAATTAAATGAGAAAATAAAGTTTATCTCACTATCCATTAGGTGCGGTGAATTTTTTGTCACAATATTTAAACACTAAAATTTTTACCTTAGCCTCAACAATGTAGTCTAGTTTTTACCTCATTTCATTTATATCAAGGAAGGTTTGATTGTGTTGACTTTGGAAAAAAATAATTATAAAGGTGGGTTTTTATAATGTAACGTAATTAGGTTTAGGTATCTATGGGAAACATAATTAAAACAACTATGAAATTATATTTTAGAAAGAATAACTTTGAAATTAAACCAAATTCTTAAAATCCAAACTCCGTGTTTAATTTTTAACATTCAAAATCATTATTATTGATCAATATGAAAATGAAATAGAAGAAATCAATGGAATCAATCAATGATAGTGAATTAAATAACCCAATATTTGATTTCTCAAAGGCTTCTGAACTCAAAAGTGATAAAATGTCTAACATGTATCAGGTTTTTAGAGTTAAATAGTTTTTTATAATAATTTAAAATATTTTAGAATTGTGAACATGATTAATAAACTCTATAATTGATCAAAAAAATTAATATAAGTTTTTATTCTAATGTTTTATAAGAATTTAAAAAAAGAATATGAAAAGTATTATAGGTATCTATTGAAGCAAATAAAAATTTTAAATTATAATTAAATATATATTTAAAGCTGCTAGTTTTCAAATACAGAATCTATTGGAAATATTGAAGGATAAAGACCTGAAAATTTTTTAGATTGCCACTACCTATTAGAACACGATAGGAAGGATTAATAATGATGAAAAAAAATGTACTATAATCCAAATGACTATTGTTTGGAGAATTATAAAAAATATAGGGAAGAAAACGAATAAATATGAAGACTCTTTGTCATTAAAAAAATATCTACTGGAACTCATATACTGAAAAAAAATGATCGGCCCCAAAAAAATATCCATGGGATCCATTTTTATACTTTCTCTCCACTAAAACTCATGTTCACCCCTTCTCCTCATTTTCTAGTTTCACTTATCTTCTTCCTTAATAATTTAGTTCACTCTTATTTATTTCTTAACATGTACTCTAACATGACTCATTTACACATAGTACTTGGTTCACCCAACATCGAATCAGTTCATGATTCTAGAAGGTTTGTCTCCTCTCTCGGATTTACATATTTTTAACAAATCATCAATCATGATTCTAACTCATTTATCCATGATGTTATGGATTCCATCTATCTGTAAAAAATTTAAATCAATCGGTTTTTATCTATATTCCTTCAATATATTAAATTTATTCTCATTTTTTTTGAGGTTATGTTAACCACATCTAAGCCTTAGTTAATGCTTTATCGACTACCATATCTAATTGGATGGTCAATAATCTAAAACATCATTATGAACCATCCCCTAAAATTGAAGACTTTTGGGTTCAATATTCTTCAAAAATATTCATCTTATTCATATCTCAATCACCTTTAGCCACATACAGAATCATCAATGCTTAACCATATCACTTCAATAAGCCTTCTCCGTCCTTATAGAAACTTTGGTCAAACATTCAATCTTGGTTTGTTGTATCTTCAGCAACCTAATATAATAAAAATAATTTTGGTTTCTATTTTGATTTTATGTTTCTTGTTACTACTAGATAATTGAGAATCATTAGTTGTTGTTGTGTCTCTAAACTCTAATCAAGTGAATCCACCTTCTTTGTTGCATCTAATTTCACTACCTTAACTAATTATGAATTGATGTGTTCTTCTGATTTCATGACTATGTATTAGTTCTTTTTTTCTTATTTAATATTACATTATACCTACATCGATTTAATTTTATATTGTTACTGGATTCAAATTTTTAATCTTAAATATATAACTCTACTGGTGAAAATGTTTGCAATTTATTCTTATGTTTCTCATTGAATTTCACTTTTAATATTAAATTTTAATAGGTTATTTTAAGTTTATCTTGCAATTTTAAAAATTAATAAGTGTTAAATGAATCCAATTTGATATTATGTATCTTCCAAGGCCAAAAAATTTCAAATTTATAAAAGGAAAACATATTATGTGATTGCACCGAAAATAAAAAATAAAATTTAATATATATTGAATTAAAAAATTTAAGCCAATATAATATTAAACACGAAGTCAAATTAACAAATTAATACAAATCTTAAAATTATAATTTTTTTGAATATTAAAATAGATGAATAAATTTACACATATATTAAATTATACTATAATTCAACATAATATTCAAAAGTAAAATGAATAAAATAATATTAAATTGAAAAATATATAAATTATTTGAGATTAAATAAATTAAAGCTAGTTACATAATATAAATAAAAAATTAATATATCTATAGGAAATTAAATAAAATCTACAACCGATTAAATTTAAATCTCACAAAACTACATAATATAAAATCTGAAGAAACTATAATATTAAAATTAATCTAAATTAGAATTTCTTACAAAATATTTCAGTGAAACAAAAATCTATAATTTAAACTTTGAAAATTTAAAATGATCTTAACATTATTTCTACAGGATTTAACAAAATATAAAACTATATTTACAATATTTAAATAAATTTTATATAAGATAAAAAACTAAAAATGTGCTTAAAATAAATATTACTAAATATACTCGCATAAAAATAGAAAATTAATTATATAATATTATTATATTTTTAAACTAAATATTAAATATAATAAATACTAAGTAACATTTTAATAATAAATTCCTAAAATTATAAATTAATGGAATTTATAAATTACAGAAAATTAATTAATATAATAAAATCATAAATACATACAAGAAAGTAATTATTACATTAAAAACTCAATTAAAGATATGATAACATCTTAAAATATTAATAAATAAATATTAATATATATATATATATATATATATTGTAATTATCAACTCCATCACACTTAATATCATGCATGTCCACATGTGATTAGCCCAACACACTCAACAAAGGGGTAATTTAAGTCATAAATTGAATGATTGTTATATAAATTATGATGTAGTTTCAAAATAAATTTTACACTATGGAATAAAACTAGACAAACATATATTATCAATCTCTCAAATTTAAAAGATTTGGTAAAAATATAGATTCTGGTTCTAAAAATAATGATCAAATTTGGTATTGTTGAAAAAAATTAAACCATCACCATTCATGTTTTTAAATGTTCCATCAAAATTAAATTTTCATATATATTCAAACACACAACCAACTCAATAATTAACCATAATTAGTTTCTAAAAATAATAAATTAAATAAAAACCATAGAAATGTGATGGATAACCAAGTTCAAGTAATAAATAGTAACTCGGCATAATTAAAACAAACACATCAATAAAATTCGAATAATCACACATCTCAACTATTGATTAAGATTTTATTTTCAAGACTATTTTAATGAACAATTTAAAGTTTTATCCCAATTTATAATTTCAAATTCAATTAAATGATATGGTACATACTTTCATGTTTTCAACAGGAATGGATTTTCATGAGTTTAATATAAAAAAATGTTACAAGATTAAATCCAAAGATAAAATAAAATGTTAAACAAATTAAAACTAGGAAAAACTAACTTCAATTGTCTGGAAAAAAAAATTAACTAATCAACTTATAAAAATAAATTCTTATGAATATACATTCTAAAAAAAATTTAAAAGTTAACAAATATTATAAGTAGTTTAGTTAATAAAAAAATTTCCCCCCATAATTAAACTCAATATTTTCCTCAATTTTTAATCATATGTTATAAGCAAAAAAATGCTGAATTAAAAAAAAATATAGACTAATTTTAATGAATGTATTCATAAAAATTTAATAAATAAGATGATAATTAAAAGAAAACTATATATAAAACACACAATCTGAATGTTAGTATATTCAATTCAATAAAGAATCATTAATTTACTATAATAAGAAAGTGTTAGCAAATAGGTTCAATAATTTACCTCCACTAAACAAATCTTGTGTTAAGTTTTCACTAAAAAATGATAATATAAATTATAAAGGAAATCAAAAGTCAATTCAGTATAAATATAAAAAACAAGGAAAAGTAAAACCTGGGTTTTTATTTCTAAAATAGATAACAAACTTATAATTTTATCCTCCTAATAATGTAACAATTGTTCAATAAAAATTCTTATAAAAATTGAAAAAAATTAAAAAAATTAAAAAAAAAAGAAAAGAAAAAAATTGAATAATAATTTCCCAAGTGGTAAACAACTTAAAACATTTGATTTTTTATAAAACCACTCATAAAACATGAAGGAAAAAAAGAAAAATAAATCAAACATTTAAAACAAGGCATGATTTATCTTTTTAATAGTTGTAAGGAATCATATATACTGAAAAATCATTAAATAAAGAAACTAAAAATATGAATAATTTTATTTAAAAAGTAATAAAATTTAGGCAAAAAATAGTTTTATAAGGATAATTTGTTTTATAAACTGAATTTAAATATTAAATATAGTAAATAATGATAAATTTAAATATATTTTATGAATCTTCTCTGATTATAGAATATATTGTAACATTTTAATCATCATAAAGACAATATTTATGATTAATCTTGAACCTTTGGATAATAACATTTATAAACCTATATATTGAGAGTTATTTAATCTGTACAGCACCAAATAGAAGGAATTTTGAAATAGTGAACGGACCATTCAATCAAACTATTAACTTACTATGATATGAATGAAATTTTTAATTAGAGAGAAATACCTTGTATCTTTATATAAATTTATTTCTAAAAAATTAATTGTCATGAAATAGTTTGGGTTTCTCTTTATACAGTGAGTAATTATAAAAATAAATAATCCTTTACTCCTCTAATTCTTAAATTTGTAGTTTTATTTCAAGACCAATAGATTCAAGCTCAAAATTATATGATTTTTCAGCCCAATACAATTTTTTCTAAAATATCTACCTATAAATAATATGAATTTACTATCATAACACTAAATGGTTACACATATAATCATGTTTTATAGGATTTCATATATTCCCAAAGAGCGTAACTCAAATATTTAGACCATTCATTCATATTTAATTCAAAAATTATTTTAAAAACTCTTTTAATATATATATTATAATACTTTGTCAAACCATTTTTTAGGATGGAAAGTAATTGATGTTTTATGAGTAACTCATGTTCTTTGATAATTTATTAAGAAATTTATTAAAAAAATGAGTTCCTAAATAAATTCATAAAACATAATCATCATACATATTTAGAATATGGAGGGGGTATTATAAAGACTAAAATTCATCCTCTTATTGGTTAAAGTGTCAATGGGACAAGTATATATAGTCTTACCAAGATCCTCAAGTGCTATGAGAATTTGAAAGTAACCAGTGTATCCATTTAGAAAGGAAAAATGTTATTTCCTATATAACATTTTAATTATTTAATTTAACAATGAAAAAGGGTAGGTATGTCTTCTTATAGACCCATTTAGTCTCCAATAATCTATGAAAACAATCCATTTATTCTTAACTATAGTTGGTATCAACTATGTCTACTCATTATTTACAACAATTATGCTACTATTTTTTAGGACTACTTGAATTGGAATCACCCACTTACTATCTAAATTGGGATAAATTACATTATCCTTAAATAATCCCTAGATATTAACTTTAAAAACATTTAATATAAGAGGAATAAACTTTATTTTAGGTTATATAACTGGATTGGAGTTCTCTTCTAGATAAATATTATGCATGAAAAGGGATAGATTAATACCAATAATGTCTAATTAGGTCCAGCTAATGGGTGTCCTATTTTATTCCAAGACTTTATTAATTGATTTTTTGATCATGTAGTTTAATTAGAGGAAATAATAAATGGATAATTTTTATTACCTGCTAAAAAATATTTATTATGTTCACTTAGTTCTTTAGTTATTGGAAATGAAATCACGATCTTAGATTCACATTTTTTATAATTTAAATTAGGTTTTTCTTCTTTTAAATTATAATATATTATATTTAAATTAAAATTTTCAAGGATATTTAGAAAATATCTCACTTTCTCATATTCAAAATAAAATCAAATAGGTGTAAACATTTATTTTTCATAATTTTCAAGAACCTCAAGTTTTATATAATATTTATCATGTCTATATACTTTATTTTCACCAATAATAGCTAATATTTTGATATTATAGTGATGAAATAATGGAATTCAAGAATAATATTTGTTATAGATTTCAGAAATTATGGTAGTATTTGATGTTTTTTTAGAATTTAGAAGTTTGAATTTATCTAAAACAATTTTTTCATCATTAATTAGAATAGTTATTCATAAAATAATTAATTTTATACAATGTTTTATTTTCCAAGGGGGGATTCATGGAATAAAAAAATTTAATTTCACATATTTATCACAAAATTTCATGGTTAAAGTTCTCAAATAAACATCAATTTTAGTTTTAGAAGTTATAATTAAGGGTATTCATAAAATGAGTGATAATTTTTCTTTAGAATGATATTTTTTCATATCTTTTATACAAAAGTTAGCGGGAAATACTAGGCCACCAAAACCTATAAGAATTCATTCAAGATAAATAGTATGGTTTTTTATGATTTTGATTACAAGTTATAATATTGAATTCGAATTTTTCAAGGTATGTGAACCTATAATCACACGAATAAAGTTAAAAAAATAATTGTTTCCATCACATTAACTAAAGCATCCAAATCCACTAATGAACTCTCTATTTCAAAAATACATAGTTTAAAAGGAATAGTTAAAGTATTAGGGTATTTAAATTCAATAGGGATTGGAAAATGGGATATATTCTGAGTAAGTATTATCATTCTTAAATGAGTGAAAATTTCCTCTAATAATTCCCAATACTTTGGAATTTGTTTCATAGCTTTAACAAATGAGATATTTATCAGAAATTTCTAAAAAATGTTAATTTCATGTTTAATTTTAGCATGCTTCTTACCTTTATTTAAATATTCAAGAAAAGGGATTTTATGAACTATAATAGTAGTGATTTCACATTAAATAATTGGTTTTTAAAATATATTTGTATGGTTTTCATCATTTTTTATGAAATATTTTCAAGGAACTAATGAAATATTTATTTTTCCTCATTAGCTTCATCATTTCCAGGTCTTTTTTTTATTTTAAGTTATTTTTTAAAGTATTTTTAGGTAAATTTAGTGATTTTACATACCAATTTTCTACATCATTTACTTCACCTTTGGGATTTGGATGTGGTTAAAAAGGTAATTGTATGTTAATGTTTTCCTTGAATTGATTAAATTTATTTAATTGTAAATTTATTTATCCTTTATGATTTTCCATATTTTTAATATTCGAATTTTTATTCTCAATATAATTTTCTCATGGTTTTCTAGATGATGAATCTCCATTATAATTTTTAGAATTACCTTGGCTAGATTTTATTGGGTATAAATAATTTTGGTTAAATTTTATATATATATATGTTTGATATAAAATGAGTTTGGTTCTAGGTTTGTTTGGTTTGAAAAATGGTGATTTCTATAAAATTGATTTCATATGGATCTATTGAATTGATTTCCGTTTTAGTTATAAAATTTATTTTTATTTTTATTAATGTTATGAAAGTATTTATTATTTGGAATATTAGAATTATGGTTTGAACATTGGTTATTTTTAGGGAATTGGATCATATTATTGAATTGATTATTGCAATTATTATAAAATTGGATATTTCTTGGTTGAATATGTTACAAATGCACAAAAATGGCTATATCATCTTATATGGTGTTTCCTAAGATGTAGCATATGATATTTTTATTACACATATAATAGATTAAGATATCTAATTATTGTATAAGGCATGATATTCTTCTATAATAGTGTATAATGGGTTTATGACATGGGATATTGAGAGAATATCTATTATTATTTATCATCAATTATGAAACAATAGTCTGATCCATTAATGGATAAATAATTATGATATAATTGTTAAAACATTCAATAATTATTAAATGCCAATAAGAATACATTATAGTAATATATATTAGTTTCCATGTAATGGAAGATGATGTTTGACTTCTTTTATTTAATAAAGGGAGCCTATATATAGGGATGGGATCCCTCTATTTGGTGGGTGTCATGTTTTTAAGTCATAACTAAAACTCTATTCACTTATTGATACTTATCTTTTCTTTATAATGGAATGTTCTTGAACACATTTTAAGATCATGGGTCCTGTTATTACAAATGAAAATTTAAGTGGATGATGTCATATATATAGAGGAAAGAGTCCAATGATTATTACTTTATGATCTCCATCAAGTAAACTCCATTTTGATTTTAAAATATGTAACTTTTTGTGAAAAGGTACATAGATATTATTTATGTTCTTCATATTTCATATTGAATCATGATGATAGATCGGGAAATTTAAATGGGTTTCTTCTACTTCCTTGATCATTAAATGATCCTCCGAAATCCATCAATAGTATCATAGTTATGTTAATTTAGTAATCATTATGTTAATTTATTGATTTCATGAAGAACATGTGTATTGTAATTTTTTAAGACTATATCATAGTGTATGATATGTTGTGGTTGAATACAACCACAAAATCACTTGAATTTGTGATATATGATATTGTAATGTGTAGTTTTGTTTTTATTAGTCATAGAGTATGACTGATATGTATCATAAGGTATAGTACATTGAAAAACTATGGTTTTTTGTGTCATAAGATACTGTATGTGATTCCATAGTCTTTGACTAAAATCTAGGTTACGTGAAAATAAAGAATCAAGTTATAGGTACAATATAGAAAATATCATTAATGACGACTGGGCCATATATAATATATATCCTATATATAAGTTTTTTTACATTTTCATGATAAATTCTCTTACATATGGGTTTCAACATATGTAATGTTTCTTATTTTTATGAAAAAAAATATACATAATGGTTCTCTCTTACTATTATCATCGATTATGATAAATAATTCCTTTTATCTATAATAATATATGATATATTAAAAAATGATGAAAATTTATATATTGGATAACATGTTTATGGTTTATTAATTTTTTGTAAATTATAAGGGAAAGTAATTTTAAATAGATGGTTTTGGTACTAAAATAAAATAATAAATGTTCATATTAATACTTATGTTTGGAAAATAAATAAACTTTTTATTTATTTATTTATTACTTTTAAATATTCATGTTTGTAAATTATATATAAAATGTGATTATTTTTGTATGATTTAATTTATGTTACAAATTTCATCTTATAAATTTTCATGAAATTAATTACATGCTATGTATGAAAACATAAAATTTAGTATTCATCTACCTTGAACTCAATTTTTACATAAAATTATAAGTTTAAATTTTGCTTTAAAATTTTGTTTATACATAATAGTTATTAAGGTTATGATGAATTGAAATCTCTATTGAGTAAATTATACTTAGGTAGAGGTACCTTAGGTTGGTCTTTACATTTTATTGTAGGGTTATGACTTATTCTATAAATGTGGGGTATGGGTATTTGTGACCCCAGGTATACTATTGTGAGGATTATCAATTTCATATAATTTTAAAAATTTACATGAAAAGTTAATATACCTTATGCATAGGGTGAATTTGGATAAGGGTAAATAAATTTGGATTCAATTATTGGGTGAGTAACACAAACTATGGGTTTTATAAAGATTTTCATATTAATATGGTTTAAACATATTAATTCTACAGATGGAATTAGGATTCCAAAACTAAATTGTTATAAGCATGCATAAATAGAGTAAAAAATGAGATAATAAATATTTCATGGGATGAAATAGTTATGTATTTGATATAAATGTGATATATATTAAATTGGTTAGAGTTTAAAAGAAAAACCCTTAAATACTAAATGTGATATTCCTTCAAAGATACACTTTTCAAGAACTTGATCATTTAATATAGATGACCCTAAATTTTAGTTTCTCATGGATTATATTGTGCAAGGTAATAAATTATTAAGGTGACCTAACCCATTAGGTGTCATACTCTTGGAATTTTATTTAGGTCACACTTATCATAGAAACCAAAACCTTTATGACGCTATAGGAATAGATTTTAGTGATTTTAAATGATGGATTTGGATGAAGAGACATCCACTCAGTTATCCAATAGTCATATATGATATTATTGTTAGTAGTTTTCTATATGATATATTCATAGCTTATTTACATGATTAATTGGTGTAAATAATGATGAAATATAGTTCTTTGATCACTAAATAGATACGATTTTTGGGGTTATCATTTTCATTGGGAGTATATTCATTAAAATTACTTGATAAAATTATATAAATAATGATAATCACTCATAGATAGGTTTTTTATAAATTATGACTTGCATCATCTTTATTATTTTTGAAATATCTTATAGGAAAGACCTATAAATTTATTCTATATTGGTATCTAACATTTAGAAGTATTATCACATATAATAATCCTAAGAATATGAATATTAATGGTATAGAGGTCAATTTATCATATTTAAACTCATGGGTATTAGGGACAGGGTGTGCATCACACATTTGTGTTAATAAAAATAGACTCATATATAAGAGAAAATTAAAGAAAGTTAAAGTATATCTACATATTGTAAATGGGGACAGAGTTACTGAATTTGAGGTCAAAATATATGATCTATGTCTACTTAGTTTATTATCTCAATAACTGTAATTTTATTAATATATTCTTCTCATAAATAGAAATTTTATTTTGTCATCTTTGTTAGAAAATATGGGATTTTTGTTTATTATTAAGAATAAGATTTATTATATATATATGAATGAAATGTTTTATTTTATGGAGAATATTGTAAAGAGTTTATATATTATGGATATGAATAATAATATCTATAATGTTTGTAATAAGATGGTCAAGGTTGTTTCTAACCTCACTTATATTTGGCATTTTATCTTTGTATATATAAATAAGAAATTCATTCAATGACCTAATAGAGATGTATTGTTGGAATCATTATATTATGAATCATTTGATAAATTTGAATATTTTTTATTAAGAAAAATAACCAAATAAAATTTTAGTGTAAAATTTAACAGGGTTAGTGTACTATTTTAAATTATCCATAGTTATGTGTGTGTACTAATGATTAAATAAGAATGTGGTGGGTTTAAGTAGATCATAACCTTTACCTATGATTTTAAGTCTCTATGATCATAAGAATTTAGTGGGTTTAAGTACATCATAACCATTATATTAAGTTTCTATGATCATATTAGGGTGGTGAATACTTGATCTTGGAACTCACTGACCATCTGAGAGATTGTAGATTTTTTTCATAACTCAATCCTCTTGGAACACCATAGTGGAATGATGTTATTTAGAGGAGTAATAATAACCTATTTTACATGGTTCAATCAATTATTATTGAATATGGCCATCCTATTTCATTGTTGTAATATGATTAGGAAAGTATTATATTCATACTTAACCGTATTTCATCTAAAATGGTCATAAAGACACTATATGAGATATAGAAAATGAAATAGATAAATATGTATTTTATAAGGATTTTGGGTTATTATGTATATGTATTACATTTTTATTCTAATAATATCATCCCTAAATCAAATAATTTATTATTTTTTGGTCATCCCAATGAAATTGTGGGTATTTCTTTTTCCATCCTTCTAAAAACAAAGTATTTGTCACCTGATGTGATGTTTTCTTTGAGAAGGGGAACATTTTTCAAGGATTATATGGGAGAAAATATAAACATATAGTAGTTCAAAACCAATATATAGGAAGTTTTCCACAGATCTAATTTGAGTTAGTTTCATAAAGAGTTGTGGAAGAAAAATTGACTTAGATTTTATAAGAACTTTAAAGGATGTAACAACTTCTTATTCCAGTAACCCCGAGCTGGTGTTTACTTTATTACCTTGGTACAAGATAAAAGACATCGCATCCCAGGTGGTCAAATATTTTTTCAATCATGAAGACTATATATATACATGATTCCCATAATATATTTTAAATAATAAAAAAAAGCATATAAACATCATAATAACATTATTATTTCTCTTTAAAATCATTCAAATATCCTTACTAGGTATCCTAGAGAAAATAAAAAAAATATAGGGTGAGACCATATTATTAGTAAAGGAATGTGTTCAATTTAATCTATCATGATTATATATGAAATAAACAATTTAACAGAGTAATTAATCAATTAATTTCCCATGTAATCAAAAACTTGATAATAAAATATATCCATGGGAAAAAACATAGTAATCACAAGGGAAATAATAATGGATTTCATAATGATGGAATGAATAATATTAATCATATTATTCTTATAATTAAGGCCTCTCAACCAAGAAAATTTATAAATCATCAAGCCCTCTCAACCAAAATATCTTACATAATGTTAAGGCCCTTAAACTAAGACATCATACATAAATAGGTAAGACGTAAGCTAAATACCCAAGATAGTTTGTCTCACAATACCCACCGATTCATTGTATGTCTATAATGGTCTTAACCTATCACTTACACATTTCTAATAAATTCCTCAAATATTGAATGTTTAATATAATATATAATCAATATGTATTAATAATCAATAAATATCCATATTGAATCAAGTAATACGAAACATCAATATTTCCTTAGTCAATGGAAAAAATTCTTAATAATATTTCTTTAATCTACACTATATATTATAATGATTATATAGTTTAATAAAAATTTAAATTATTCTAAATATATCCATAGTATAAAAGGGCATGGGCATTAAGGATAAAAATAATTTCTAAAGAAAATGGAGTGTGATGGAGAACATAGAATAAATACTTGTATATAAAATTAGGTATAAATCAAAAATTTATAAAGGATAAGATAAGACCTCCAATTCATTAGAAATAAGTATTTTCTAGTAAATTTATTTCTTTTGAAAATTAGAGAGTAAATTGAAGAGAAACTGTAAAAAAATAAGTTTCTTAAAACTTTAATAACTTATCATTAAAACAAAGTTATAAACACTACTAAAAATATTTTACAATGGTGTTAAACATAATTTAAAAACAACACTTTTAAAATTACTTATAAAAATATAATCTCTAAAATAAACTATGATTATATAAGAAAATGTAGACTGGAATATATAAATATTCATAAATGAAATGAAACACCTTTTTTAAATCTTTTGAGAAAATAATATTTTTTTATTATTAATAAACATGAAAAATAATTATTATTATTATTATTATTTAACATTTTTTTTTTGAAAAAACATGTAAAATTATAAATTACCATGATAAATAATAATTTCTATGGTGGTAGGAAATTATGTTCAAGCAGTAACTATTAAAAAAATTATCTTCACACTTGTAAAAAATAAAATAAAACCCATTCAGAAAACATTATAAATATAGCTTTTTAAAATATTAAAAATAAAGTAAAATATATTTTAAAAATATATTACATAATAATTGGATTATATTAAAGGATATTCATGAAATATTTTAAATAACATGGAAATGCAAGAAAAATATGTTTATCCAAAGAGGAGAATCAAGATCAGTTTTTCAAAGAAAATTTATTTTTTCTTTTTGAGTAAAAAATAAATGAAAATGAAAGAAAAACATAATAAAAAAAGAAATAATCATAGGATAATAAATTATATGGGTTTTTAATATATAAATTTCATATAATTCTTCCAAATGAGATTCAAGAAAAAATAATCTCAATTAAAAGTGATATTTAAACATAAACCCTTACCTTGGATTCCTTTTTGGATGGATGCATTCCATCATCCTCAATAATAATATTTTTATTATTAATCATAGATATCATATCTATATTTATATTTATATTTATGTATATCAATTATTTTTAAAATATTTCTACCCATTTACTCATTATTCTTTGTTAAAATCAATTATTTAGATGTTAACTATTCTGTTTCTCATGTATATTTTGATCCAGTGGTTTTAGTACTTGCACCTTTTTCATTTCTTCACCACCCAAAGAATATTATTAATTTCATATATATCATATTATTATAATAAATGAACTTTTAAAACCATCCATGTAATTATTCTATGAAAAATAAAATATGTCATTCATAGAGGGGTAATATGAACATACACATGAGTGATGTTTTCATTTTTTTAATGGATAAAAAGAAAATAAATTTGATAAAATTTTAAAATTAAAAAAAATTAATAATATTATATATTTCATATTTATTAAATAAATAAACCCTTGTGTCTACCCATATTATACAGTTATGAAAACCAAATTACATCGCTTCGTGGACGTGGTAGTCCGCACGTACGCACGAGCGATGTTTCCATTCTCCAACAGATGGGAGGGTAAAAAGGTTTATAAAATTTTATATTTAAATAAACATAATTATTTCATAAATGTAAAATATATACACACATATTTCCATTAAATCCATATATATAACAATCTATGTGTGGAAGTGATGAAAAATGAAACATGTCACTTCATAGTGGTGGTAGTTTATCCATACACACGATCAAAATTTCCATTTTCATAAGGATTGAAAAGATATAGAAAATGGTTTCATAATTAACATAACTAAATTTTATTATATTAAATGTATTTATTTAATTATATCAATATTAATTTAGAATAATTTTAGTACATTTAATATGAATCAAACTTGAAAGAGTTTGGTACGATTATAACCTCTTCCTTGGATAATCACTTTCAAAAAACTTCTTAAGGGTTATTGGATGGGTATTGTGGGAAGACCAGAACCAATAGGTCTTGGATAAGGGTTTTGGGAGGGTATTTTTGAAAATAATGGTAAATATAATGGTCTTTTTAATTGTTTATAACTTAGGAGAGTAAGTCCCATTTTATAAGTGACAGGAGTAGCACCCTTATAAAAACTGTTAATTTTAAAACAATATAAAATAATTTTCAAGGGAAAGTGACACAAAAATTAAAAAAATAATAAAATATAATATATTTTAAAGTTTAAATAAACACAAAAAATTATCTTTATAAAAGTTTTAATTGTATTTGAAACCTTATATATTAGTTTAACCACCTCGTTAACCTTTTTAACCCTTATCGTGGTGACAGACATTTACCAAGGTAACTATTATTGTGAAACACATGAAGTGGGGATTATTACATAGTTTTAATATAGAAATTAAAAATATGGAACTAATTTTAATAGTTTCAATTCATTGATTAACCAACCTGGGCTAACTTGGCATGCCACCAGACCCGGTTTACCACATGGTATGAAGGGTGTTCTCAATCCCCATAGGTGGGAAACTAGTGCTTGGGAATCACAGGAAGCACCTTTGGGAAACAATTCACCTTAAAATTATAGTTAAATGATAGTGTAACATCTACCCATATTCCTACATATATCATCCTTACACTATATTTATGTGCAATATCAAATAAGCATAATGAAAAGTATAAAGACAAGAAAAATAGGTCATAACCAACAATACTGATTCAACCCATTTTCAAAAATATAACATATCATCCATAAACAAAATATAAATATATGGAATATTTATATATAATGAAAAAACATAAAGTATCTACATGAAATGTAAACTTGTTCAAGAAATCAATAAGTACAAATAAATAAAACTCTATCCATTCCCTAATAAAACTCCATGAAAACTCTAGTTTATCACCACCTCCTAACTTAGACAACATTGGAAATAAGGAAAAAAACTCGATTATAGTTTCAAAACTTATAAAATTAAATAAATATGAATAAACTAATAACCTATTGGGTCACCACCCACTAAAACTATGTAATTAATTTTATAATTCAATTCATAAATGATAGTTTTAGTATAGGACTAGAAAGAATTCTTTTCAAACATAATCATTTGAAAACTATCATTTCCACGATCACTTTCAAATTATTACATTTGTTTCCTTAAAATGAAAAAATAAAATTTTAAGACTTTTACAGGCCTAAGATGCTTTTTTAAATCAACACTCCCATTTTGAAAATCCATTTTGAAAACCCAGCATGAGATTATTTAATTCAAAAATGGGTTTTTTAAACATATTTGAAACAATTTTCAAAGGAACAAACCCAACACAACAGGTCAAATATACACCAAGAAGTAACTATATGTAAAATGATATATAATAAATAATAATAAAAAATAATGATCCCACGCCAATATAATAATATGGTAGACACAATCAAGTGTTAGGTCTAATTCCTCTATATAAACCATCAATAAAGCAATATTAGTGTGCCATGGTCTCAAACATAGTTCAATAATTCGAAACAAATATAATATTATCATTTTAAATGGAATAACATTTAGTATATGTTGATTCCTTAATGAAAATTTCATCCAAATATCCCACACCGACCTCGTCATAAATGGAATCCCCTACTATACCTAGTGTCTAGCATGACTAGAGGGGCATTAGCAGCATGTGAACAAACTAGTTTCATATAAATTTGGATCTACCACTTAGTACCTAGGTTTTTATAACCAAAACAAAAGTACATGTTAGTGGATAAGAAATACAAGATAAATTCATAAGTCATTAGAAATAAATCTCTATTGCCTCCATCACCGTCACAATGAATAACACCAAACACTTTATACATCCATGGAATAAATAATCACATTCCCTCAAAAGAGGAGCAACAAGGATCATATAGTTATAAACATTCCACATGTGAGGTAAAAGAAGCAATAGTAAAATCAATAAGGTCTTTCACAAAATAATGAATTTAACACAAATTGTTAACTGAGACTTTAACACTAAAACATGTCTTAATATACCAATAATTTTTACACATCATGAAATATCATAATAAAAATAATTTATAAATCCTTTTAAATCTCACATACCATTAAAATTTTCAATTACACCCTTTAACACATTGGTATTCCAATTTTTGATCCCAAAAAAGGTCAAGGGCCTTCCATTTCCATCAAAAATAATTTTGAAGATCCATAAGGAATTTTTACAAGGGGCATGGAAATGCACTCATTTCAATAAAGATTTTAAATACACTACAGAATCACCTTTTAAACTATTTTGAGTTCAAAACCTAATTTTACAATAAAATATCTCTTTAAAACATAATTTTCACTCTTAGAAAATCCAAAACCAAATTGGAATATAACACATGTCATTTAAATTTTTTTAAAAATCATCATAGGCTTTTCATAAATTCTTGGAACATAAAAACATTTTACTTTAAAAGTGAAAACATGAAATTCACATGAGGAACCCTTTATTAAAATCTAAAAAAACCCAAAAATGATTTAAAATAATCACATGTATATCACATATATTCATGCATTTAATAAAATTAGATTTATAAATCTCAATCACAATTTCAATTCCAAAATAAAACAATTTCATAGAAACATATACTTGTAAGAAGAATAATCCTTGTTAAGACTAGTTAGTATATGTTGCCTTCAATATAGAGAACCCAAACAAGGATAGATATGGAACCTATAGAATATAGACACCAAAATCTATTTCATTTAGTCTTCCATGAACCCTAAATTGGAAAACATCACCAATAGGGTCCATGGGTGGAACTAAAACTAAGAACAAATATGAATAAGGGAACAATGATGGGAATGAAGAGAAGATTCACCTTGAAACCTCTTGAAAATTTCCAAGAATAATCTAATAATTGAAGAGGGAATAGTGTGGAACTCATCCATGGGATCCAAAGAGTTGATCGAGATGTATGGGGTAAGAGATGGGTGAAACCCCCTTTATTTCAAAAGGTTTATAATTAGAAAACACCAAAATATAATAAACTGGGTGGACCACATGGTTTTAATGAATGGTTTTCCAAACCCTGAACCAACTATGCAGGCCATCACCTATGGTAAACCAGATTCTCAAGATTTTATGGGAAGCTCTACATAGTATTAATAACTATGTAGTGGTTATCAAAAACCCCCATTGTTTCATGAAATTTCCATTTTAATGGTTCCCTCGCTATTACTACTAACCATGAAACTCCTAGTAAATATCTAAAACCTAAAATTCCAATATTAAAAAAACTGGGTGCCAAAAAACCCATGATACCATAAAATCATACAAAATAAATATTATAGTGACAGGTGGGTGTCACATTTCTCAGAACCATATCACATTCTTCTATCATAAATTCCACGGTCAAAAAGAAAAGGTGGTGAAGAATGAAGGATATGAAGATAATCAAGATAAATATTACCACTCAATATGAACTCAACTTGAAACCTAACATCCAAGATCCTCTAAAATTATTGAACAGATCATCCACAAAAATTTACAAACATATCTAAACACAACCAAATAAAAAAGCTCAAACCAGGATTCCTAGGAAGGAAAGGAGTCCTACCATATTCTCCTCACCATGTAGAATTCCACTAACATGGTGAGACTATATAAACTACCAAGTATCCTAAAAAATGAAAAAATGTGAGAGTAACTCACTTTTAAAACATAATCACTTCCAAGCCAAATGAAGTATGAATAATACACAAGAATCCTCAAAGAAAAGTAATGAGACCTAACATTGGATCACAACACACATAGATAACTCAGTGTTACAAACCGATTCACCCCTATGCGGTGGACCCGTAACAGAACAATCCCAAAACTAGTCAGTATATACATTTTATTGGTAATTCATCCATCCTAGTTACCCAATCATACACCCAAGTACCTTTTTCATGTCTAATAAATGATCATCTCAGAAACTCACACAAATAACCAATGAAAACTATAACTCCCAAGAGAGTTTCACTCAAGAAATGAGGATAAAAAACCCACACTCACAACCATCCATAAAAGTTAAAATAAATCCAGAAAATAATTATACATTCCATGAAAAAAGAAAATTTCACTAAATAATCATCCAAAAAGTTCTAAACAACAATGACCAAATATACAAAAACTCAACCTAGATCACAGTCATTAAATGAAAGTTCTCAAAACAATCCAATAACTACCAAAATCTAAAACCCAAGACATATTTTGAAAACCTACATTATCAAAACTTGAAAGATAAAATAAATTTATATACATAGGAAAAATCTATGATCTTTAATATGGGAGGAAAAATAGTACCCTGAATCTGCGTATTGGAAACATATGATGGGTTAGTTATTCATATAATAAATAAACTTTACTTTTATCCTTGGTTCATCCTATTTCTTCTTCTCATATATCATGTTACCATAAATGGTTTCCCAGACTTTCCAGCTTCTACCTGAATGGCCTAATTAACAACCTACAAAAAATATTTCAAACCAAACGTAAGCATATTTTAACCAAATTTCCAGTTTAGTCCACATATGAAGAAATTATCTTTCATAGAATCACTGATTACCAACTTTGGAGATAATATGACCAACTCTAATAATTGATCGATGTACTCCTTGATTGATCTCACACCCTGATAAAGGATTAAAATCTCAAGAGATCTAGATAGTTTCAAAACCCTATGGAATACCACTAAGTAAACACCATCATTAAAATCTTCAAAGATATTCCTTCATATAGCTAAGAAGGTATAAAGGAATCACACCAAACTTGTCTAAAACTGACAATAAAGATCATGATAGCTCTCACCCATGAATATTTTAGTGTTCTAAGAGGATTTAAGATCACTTTAATCCATTCTAACCACCTTTACACTTCCATCAACCCTTGATCACTGTAAAAATAAGGTGGATGTTGATTCAAGATATTCGAGATGGTTTTCAAGAGCATATAATTTTTTGAGTCCACAACACCACATAGAGTTGGATTATATTTTAGAACTGAAATTTTTTTGGGGATGAATTCGCCCAAAAATTAGTGTTAAGGGATAGCAGAACATCCACCCGCAGTCTAGCATGGATTTTCCTTACACTAGGAATATGTGATACATAAAAAAACATAATGAAATGTAAGAATAATGACAAACATTTCATTACAAACAACACTGATTCAATCCATTTTCCTAAATATAACATATCATCCATAAATAGAATAACATAGGATTTCATAATCATATATAATAAAAATAATTAAAAGTGACTACAAGAAATGTTTCCTTGGATGATACATCAATAATCAGAAGTAAAATAAACTTGATCCACACTTTATGCTCATTATTAGAAACAAATAGTTGCTTACCACCTCCAAAATCAACCCAGGTTGTCCATAAGAACAAAACCCAAGTCCAGATGAAAATCCTGGATCTTAAAATAAATAGACATGATCTAATAGCCTTGTAAATCACTACCCACTGAAACTATGCAATTAATTTCATAAGGAATTTTATAAATACTATTTTAAAATAAGAATATAAAGTATTACTTTTAAATATAATCATGTGAAAAGAAACTATCATGTCTATAATCACCTTTTAAAACCTTCTATAAGTTTCTTAAAAATGAAAATATCCACTTTTAAAAAAAAATCTAGCCTAATATGCTTTCTTTAAATCAAAACACCCATTTTTAAATCCACTTTAAAAACCTAAAATTATAGTATTTAATTAGATATAGGTTTTTAAATATATTTGAAAACCATTTTATAAGGAACCTACCTAATACCATGGGTCAAACATACACTAATCAAGATCCAGAAGTCCAATGATAGAAAATAAAGAATAAAAAATATATAGGTGCCATTCAAATATAATTAAGTGGTAGACAAAATCAAGAACTGGGTCTAAGTCCCCTATATAAACCACCATCCAAGAAATAAAATTGTTTCATGGGATCTACCCTAGGTCACTAAAATAAGACACATATAATTTTATAAATTTTCCACATACCAACTATTGATATATGAGTATTAATTAATCCAAAATCCATTTAACTATCCCACACAGGACTCATCACAAATAGAACCCCCTCTTAGTCCTAGTTCCAAGTACGACTAGAGGGATACTAGATGCGTGTGAACAAACTAGTGTAATATAAATGTAGATCTACCACTTAGTAACCAGGTTCCCATAACTAAAAATCTAAGTATAGGTGAGTGGAAAAGAAATCTCAAATCAACACATAATGAAAATTCAATAACTATACTTCACCTCAATCTCCCTCACAAATAATATCCCCAATCACTTCATACATCTATAGTAAAAATAATAATATTATCTCACAAGGGGAGTAACAATGATCACATAGTGATAAAAATACACACAAGGGGTAACACACATGAAGAAGAACTACATAGGGTTTTTCACACAAAAAAAATCATCAAAAAATTCTAATTGAGCCTTTAACACTAATATGTGGTTCGGGATATCAATATTATTCACACTTCTTCATATTACACTTTAAACCTCCACTAGAAATTAATTGAAATCACACACACCATTAAACATTTTAAATACACCCTTTGAAACATTGGTATTCTTCTTTGGAATCTCAAAAAAAAGATAAGATACTTTGAAGCACCCCAATACTTTATAATATATTTCTTTTTAAATTTGATCTCTTTAATTACTTTCAATAAATGCAACTCCAAGTCTAAAATAACAATAAAATAGTATACCATTATAACATATCCATAAAATTGGTGGGTATTAATAGTACTAAATAAATTTTGAAAATTATATGGTTTACACATGTATAAAATAAATTCATTGGTTATCAATTAAGAAGAAATAAAAATAAAAATAATTTCAAAAAAAATAAATGTTTTACTAAAAAATTATTTTTCTAAAAAGTAGATTCACCACATTTTGTGGATTATATTAAAATTTATTTTTAAAAATTATAAAAAAATTAACAAAATTAACTTAATTTTTTAATTAATAATGTCAAAATTGTCTTACATTTAATTTTTGAGAATTTTATGAAAAGATTAATCATTTTTTAAATAGAGAAAAAATAAAAAAAATTATTGAAAACTGCCTTTTATTTAAAGAATTTACAAGTTCTATTTTGTTTTAAAATAATTTTAAATGTAAAATAAGTTCAATTATATTAAATTTAATCCAATTTAGTTAATTTTAATCAATTAAATATTTTATTTTTATATAAAACTTTTTATACTTAAGGAAACAGTTCTTTGGAAAGATGTTTTTTCATCACGTCTATGAGTTTAATTTTAAATTAAATTATTCCAATTATGTGGTTTGAATATAAAAAAATAGATTACATATTTTTAATAAGAATAATTAATATTATTTAATAAGTTTAGATTAATATTTTTTCATTATGAATAGTAAAAAAGAGTACAAATTAATTACCAAAGTTAAGGTTAAAACAAGTTTATTGATAGTTAAACTAGAAAGATAAGTGTTAAATGGCCTAAAAACTTGTCCAATTACAATTTTATGGTAATATTTAGACCATATATCATCAAATTTTCATGAATTAGACATTTTAAATCATTTTTTATGTTAAAAATGTGGCTATGATTTATTTATTTTTTAAATCTAAGTGTGTTTGTACCCCCACTTATAAAAGGGCACCCCCTGTCCTCTCATATTCATGCTTAAAAATCCATCTGGTTCATCCAATCCTTACCCAAATATCTTACTCAAATTTCTCCCAACTACTTATATTCCCTAGTTTCATCATAAAACCATTCTGGGAAGCCTTTATGTATAAACTAAAAGAGTTTCTTCGAAGAAAAGGTATAGTTCTTAACCATGCATCTTCATTTTATTTCTTAATCCAACTCCTTAAAAATTATACAAATATGATAAAATAATAAAACTATTATATTAAATATACTAAATTATTATTATGTTAATATAATAACCTATATCATCCCATATTCCATAAAATGGGAAACAAAATCGTTAATCGAATGTACGGTGGACTACCGCCTCACGAACTGATGTAATTTATTTCCCATCACAAACTCTCATGGATAGATATAATAATATATTTAATTTATATATATAGTATTTATGAAAAATTATACTTATCAAATTATAATATCACATCTACCTTCTTATCTTCCATTATGTTGGAAAATGATAACATCACTCATGTTTGTGTGTGGACTATCACCTCCAAATAGCGATGTGATGCATTTTTTTATTTTATTTTAACATGGATTATAATAATGATATATTTAATAAATATATATAATATATATAATATAATAATTATTATAGAAATTTGAAATATTATTTATCTTTATTTCATTTTATCCATTAAAAACCGGAGACAACGTTCATGCGTACGTATAGTATACCATCTCCATGAATGGTGTAATTCATTTTTATGTATAACTTTTAAAAATTTAAATAAATACATATAAAATGAATATATTTTATATTTTTATAATTATTAAAATTATAGAAATTATTTAACCATGATCAAAGTACATGGAGCGAGACTACCAAGCCAAAACATGCATGAAAAATGAAGCAGTTACCACCCGAAGTACTGATTTTAATAAAGAATTGTTAATAAATGGGTGATAAAAAGTTGTAAGAAAATAATATATGGTATAATATATATAATTATGGTAGTATAATAGATTTATAATAAACCTATATTCCTTATAAGGGATGTTCGAACGTTTATGAATGAAATCAAACCTGAGGTAAGGGTCTCTCATCCCACTTTTACTTCTATGAGACATAAGCCATATTCACCACTTATTTATTTTTTTAGTGTATAAAATGACCCTTTGATATATTATGTCATTAAAATATTTTCATTCAAGTTATTTAAAGTTTAAGTTTCTGTTATTTGTGTTATGATTCAAAATTTACCAAAGGTTTCAGGATTTATTTTACAATCTCATTGTTTATCATGATTATTTATGATTAAGATTCTGATGATGAAATATTATGATCTATCTATCAATAAACTCATGAATTTTATTATCATATGATTATTCCTGAAATTTTCATGTAATATTATAATTTTCCTCTCTTTGGTAATTAAAATTATTTATAAAATGTTTCTAAGAAAAAGATTATTTTATTTCTCCCTTCTATTGAAAATCATTTTTCTTCAATATCCATTCTTCTTAAAAAAAATAAAAAATATTTTAACATTATCCATTTTTTTTAAAGACGTTCTAAACATGATTAACCTTTTAGAAAATGGTTTTAAATTAATCTTATTTTTGTTTTCTAAAGGAGGCAATTTTTTACCTTTTTACAACAGTGTGAAAGGAATTTTTTTTTAATTATACGAAATGTATGTAATTACCCACTATCATGACCATTCATTTCATTAAAGACTAATTTAAAATTTTACAAATTTATTTTTAAAGAAAATTATTTCCTTAATATTTGAGAAATATTGTAGGCATTAAATAAGTGCTTTCAAAGTGAAAAGGGTATTTTCCTCAAAAAAAATCCAGTGATCTTCTTAAAGTATTTTTATATATGTAAACATTATTATTGATTATTAAACTAAAGATATACTCTAATGATATAATCATAATTATTTCTATGGATATTTTATGAAAATTTTGAGGAGGGATATACTATTTTTATACCATTCTACATATAACTTTGGATTTTTTAGGACTATGTTTATTGATTGGGGTAATTATTTACATTTAGTATTCTATTTTTTCAATAAGAATTTTTACTTTTATTATGTTTACTTCCCTTTCATAGGAGGAATGCATTAAAATTATTATGTTATGGGTAGGTACCACTATATTCCCTTGATGCATCGGTAGATCTCATGATACAAACTGGCTTGGGTATTTGATCGAGACCTTACCCTTTTATGTACGATTTCATACAATGAGGCATTAGAGGTATGTTTATGATGTTTGGAAGTATGAATTACAACATTATTAGATTATTTATTGATTTCCATGTGATTATTTAATTATTTAGAATATTTATAGATAAGTTTCTAGCTCATGTGATTATTTATATGGAAATATTTGGTCACTATTTATTCCTACCATATTATTCTTTATACTCAAGTTATTGATTAAATAGAATGTGTTTATTTCTATTTACCATGGAATTTTTATTATGCCTTATTTATTTATGATAGCTTCTATTATAAACATACCCTTAATAAGAATTAGATCTTACCCTTTTATTATGTTTCCTTTCCTAATATGTAAATAAGTGTTTTATGATTAATATGTAGGGATATGATAAAGGTAATAATGGTGTTCTCAAAGAAAATACTATGTTATATTTTAAGTTTTCAATTATAATTTCAAATTCAAGTATTTATCTAGTTTTCCAATACTACTAAACTATTAGGTTATTTAGGATGTGATTTCTTGTATGTAGAACTAGTTTAATAAAGTAACCACTAACTCTGGTCTACTAGGTTTGGGGTTTTTACAGCTGGTATCAGAGAAATTTTAGTAGAAACCTTGGGAAGTAGATTTAAGAAAACATATATTAGAGAACATAACCCTATGATGAATTTGAAGATAAGTATCAGTATAGGATAACATCGTCAATTTTTGGTACGGTAGAGATTATATGGATTTCCTAGAAATACATACCTATATTAACACTAAAAGTAGGTGTTGATTTGGAATAGTTGTACCTAGCGATAATAACTTCTAAAAGGGGACATTGGGATTTGAATTGATCATCACATGGTGCACAATAATAGGAATTGTCGCACACCTGGTTTCACACTCTTGGGTGATACACAACTAGAAATTCGACTATTTGAGATGGGTTGTTTGCAAAGGTTAAATGACCCTTCAAAAATAGTCCTTGAACTTGGACTATTTGTGATGGAACTAGTGTTCTGTCACAAATAATCATTATCTGTGAAGAAAGAAACTATTCTGTCACAAATAGTTTTTTGCGGGGATTCTTAATGCCCAGTTCCAAACACATTTGTGATGGGAATTTATGTTGGACTACTAATTCTGTCACAAATGCCTGTCATCTCAGAAGTATTAGCAATATAATTCAATTCCAATCGTAAATACTTTTAAGTGAGTGACCATTTGTGACAAAATTAATTCCTTTCCAAATAAACCATAGTAAATAATAAATCAGTTTAACCTACATGAACCCTTCTTCATCATCATCTCTTCTTCCTCCTCTCCCACATATCCACCACAGCTCCTCCCCTCCTCTACGTTGTGCCACTGCAACACTCCACCGCACCGCCTCACCGCTCTGTCACTCCGCCATG
This sequence comes from Viscum album, assembly GCA_963277665.1. Lineage (NCBI taxonomy): Eukaryota > Viridiplantae > Streptophyta > Magnoliopsida > Santalales > Viscaceae > Viscum > Viscum album. The sequence goes on along the minus strand of OY728133.1, from coordinate 477,312,755 downwards.
CTGCCCCATCAGTCCGTCACCTGTACAACCATGTCACATCACTGCCCCATGTCACCCTGATCAGATCTTCAATATACAGACTCCAGTTCTATTATCTATTATTTTATTTCATATTTCGGTTTAATATTATAAATATTGGTCTCGTCAAAAACATGTTTCATCAATTTACCCATTTTTATTTATTTATTTGATATTTAGGGTTAATCTAAATTTATTAGTTTATATTTATGTGTCAAGTATTTATATATATATATATACACACATACACATATATATGTTGATATAGAATTGATATATGTGTATTTATTTAAAAAAGATGTAGAATATATATTAGATGTATTTATATTAATTAATTATTTATGGTATATATATAGTAATTATTAAAAATGTAATAATAATTTAAATAATTAATAATAATCATTACATAATTTGTAGTAATTAAAAATTAATTTTTCAATAAGATTAATAAATATTAAATATTAACGTTAGAGGGAAATTATTATTAATAATTTCAAAATTTGAGGAAATTATGAAAATATTTAAAAATTTGTAAAAGAAAAAATATGAAATACTACTAATAGATAAATTTTAGAAATATTTATTAAAAAATAATATATAAATAATAAATAATTAGTATTACTTAAAAAATAATTTTACAAACTACTAAAATTTTAAAAAAATCTTTCCAATAAATTGTAAATTTTTTGTCAAACCTTTCCAAAAAATATAAAAAATAATAAATATTAAAAATTCACAATAATTCATAAACATGTTACGTTAATTAAAATAATTTTTATTAATAATTTGTCTAAATTTTGTCATATATATATATTAATAAAATATTAAAAATGATAGGCACTTGTGCGATGTTACCAAACACCTGACGCTCATAAGTGTTATCTCATGCCTAGGGTAAACCCAATATCCACAATCTAGCAGTGGTCTAATATTTCTAATATTATATAATGTTATGGAGATAATTCAATTTTTTTTGAGAGATTATAATGAAAAAATTAAATGATATTACCATCGTGCCTGATGCTACTCAAGTCTTAACGCAAAAAAAATGATATCTCGCACCTAGGGTAAACCCTAAATCTCAAACCCAATGGTGGTCTTTGATTTTTTATATGATACACAATTTGAAATATATACTTTAAATTTTAATGGTAAATTATAATAAAAATATTAAATAAATTACCCTCACATGCAATGTAGCTAAACACTCGATGCTCGCAACTATTATGTCGTGCCTAGGGTAAACACCACATCCCAGACCCATTGGTGGTCTCTGATTTTTTAAACGATACACAGTTTGAAAGATACTTTAAATTTTAATAAGAAACTATAATAAAAATATTAAATGAATTACCCTCCCATGCAATGTAACTAAACACCCGACACTTAAAAATGTTATGTCGCGCCAAGGGTAAACCCTATATCCCGGACCCAATGATGGTATCTGATTTATCATATGAGATACCATTATAGAGATGTTATATTATTTTCAAAAAAATAGTGTGTGTATTTAATAACATATTTAAAAAATCCCAAATGTGTTGAGCCTCTACGGACCCCATAATCTAGTTCTAACCCATCACCTCACTCTGATCATATTCCATAAAATATTTCAAGGTATTAAAATATAATAATAATTTGAAAATATCCAAATGATTGGTAATAATTATTCTTATTTTTTTTTTAGATAACTATAGACTTAATAATTAGATACCAGTTTTTATTACATGATCCTGATTGGATAAATCGTCACAAAAAAACAAATGAATCTGGTATAAATCTTGTCTACATTTAAGGTGTTTAAACCTTTATATCATTTTCATCATTGAATTGTGATTTTCTTTCTAAATGAACAATTAAATTTCCATGTTATAAATGTTATATTATGATATTTGAAACATTTGATAATATTGGATTTCATATTTTTCATTTTGGTTTTCGGAAAGATTATATTTTTTGGTATTAACATGGTGAAAATAATTTAGTAGAAAATATGATTTTTTTAGTTTCAAATCCATTATTTCATAATTTGGAACATGAGGTCACTGGTCTATCTATTCTTGAAACAACAACTCATAATTATATTCCAAATCTTGAATCATAACCTTATAAGTTTTATAATTTGTTGAAATCTGCTAAGGAGGCCTTATATCCAAGATTCCATATGAAAAAATGTGAAACTATTACAAAATTTATGTCTATTAAATCATATTTTGGACTGTTAAATAGTTTTTTTGATCAGATTATATCTTTGGTTAAATCATTGTTTCCTAGAAAAAATACATTACTTACATGTTTTATGAAATTAAGAAGTTGGTTTATAATTTAGGTCTTAATTATCATACAATTCATGCATGTTAAAATAACTACATCTTATATTATGGTGATTATGAATCCTTGGTTAATTGAACAACATTTTGAGAATCAAGGTATAAAGAGGTGAAACAAGGATAGTCCAATGTTCCTATGAAATAGTTGAGGTATTTTTCTATTAAACCTCATTTACAACATTTATTTATGTCTTGCAACATAGCTGGATTGATGACACAGTGTAAATAAAATATTTTATTCCATAAAAGATTAAATCATCTATGTGATGGTAATTTATGAAAACACTTTGATCATATACATCCTTCTATTTCTATAAAACATTATAACATACAGTTTTTCCTTTCTACTGATGGTTTTTATCCATTTGGTCCTTACAGCTATCAATATTCTTGTTGGCCTATTTTTATTACTCCTTATAACTTATCTCTTTAGATGTTGATGAATGAACCATATATATATTTGACACTATTAAGTCTAGGACATCTAAATAAGAATATTTATGTTTATTTAAAGCCACTAACTGATGAGTTAATTTCATTATGAAACAACGATGTGACTACATTTTATATAGTTGTATATCAGAATTTTATAGTGAATGTTGCATTATTATGGATGATCAGTGACTTTCCAGTGTATGGTATGTTATCTAGATGGATAACACATGGTCTAAAATCATTTATATGATATATAACTAAGAATAAATAATTTATGCTTGGTAATGGGATAAAGGTTAATTATTTTGACTTTCATATGAGATTTCTTCCTGAGGATCACCCTTTTCGAAGGAAAAGAATTAATTTTATGAAATGTCAAAATGAAATGGATAAACCTCCAATAGTGATGTCAGGTAATAATGTAAAATCTATTATCTCTACATTACCTCCTATTACTTTTGAACCAACCATAAATAAACAATAAATAAATAGTTTTGGGAGATATCATAATTGGATAAAGCAGAATATTTTTTGGGATCTCTCATATTAGTCTGATTTGTTGGTTTGTCACATGTTATATGTAATGCATATTGATAAGAATTTTTTTGATAATATATTTTATACCGTATTGGAAACACTTGGTAAGACAAAGATAATTTAAAGGCGTGGTTAGATCTTTCCTGGATTTACAGATATCCCGAACTTCAATTATTTAAAGATTAAATATCACAAAAATTAATGAATCTAAAAGAATCTTACTCACTTACTGAAGAAAAATGTTAATTATTATGTCAATGGATTAGAGATTTGAGTTTACCAGATGGTTATGATTCTATTTTGTCTTATTTATTCATAAATGGGCATATTAACGGGTTAAAAAATTATAATTTTCTTGTCATAATTGAAAGATTAATGCTTGTTGGCCTTATAAGGATTTTGAATTCTTCAATCTGGGATATGTTGACTGAAATAACACATTTTTTCTAATATATTTGTGTGGAAACATCAGATTCTGATGCATTGAGTTTTCTGGAAAAAGATTTTGTTTTAGTTTTATGTAAATTGGAGAAAATATTCTAACTATGCTTCTTTGATTCCATGGAACATTTAATATTTCAGTTTATATATAAAGATAAATGTGGATGGATAGTACAATTCTAGTGGATTTATCCATTTGAGAGATGTATACAAAAATTAAATATGAAATTATGTAATAAAGAAATAGTTGAAGGGTCGATTGTAGAAGCGTACTTGCATGAAGAAATTTTAAATTTATGCTCTTATTAATTTTTTAGAACCTAATCATATGGGTCACAACGAGGAAAATGTTTATGATGTCACAGACCACCAGTTTTCAATTTTTAATCATCCTAAGCTTGGGTTTTTTGGTTACCATGAACGAGGGATTAAAGATGAAGAACTTCATATAGATCATAAATTTGTTTTGCTGAATTGTAAAGAAATGACATGATTTGTGAAGTAAGCACTATATTTTAATTACTTTGTTAAATATTTATAAAAGATACCTTTATTTACATTTACTTTTTTAGACTATATGATGTACATATAAAAACAATTTATATATATTACATTGGTTGCTCTGGAAGAACGACGTCAGTGAATTTTTTCACATTGGTTTCAAATATTAGTAAGTTATGTTTCTTTTGATGGAATAATAAATCAATTTTTAAATGACATCTATTATTAATAATTTTTTTTATTTATAGGAAACATAAAATGAAAATAAAATTGATAGTATATTATGTGTGCTCAAAATCCCTCCATCAAAATTGATAAAATCTTATAATGGGTATGTGGTTAATGGATTTCAATTCCATACATGCGTATATGAAGACTCAAAGAAATAAATTAATAGTGATCTTTTTAAAGGATACCATCATAAGGAAAGTAAAGTTAAGTTTTGTGGTATGCTTGGTGAAATAATTAAGTTATGTTATCTAGGACTAAATTAGGTAATAATGTTTAAATGTCATTAGTTTGATATTGATTAAGGGGTGAGAGTTCATCCATAGCATAGAGTCATTGACATAAAATATAGCACTCTTATTACATAAAATGAACCATTTATGTTGTAACATCAAGAACATAAATTTTATTATGGAAATTACTATAATGTTTCGATATATTTGAAGGACTAGTGGAGTGTGATAAAAATAAAATCACATGAAAATCAGTTTATTGAAAATGAAAATGGTTCTGTGGAAGCGAAACATGTTGAAAATTTTCAAGAAATATCCAAAAATATATCTCTTACTCAAAGAGATATAAATATTGATGATGAACCCACCCACTTCCCACCCACCTAGTTATGGGCCGATGATATAGATAATTTTGATAAAGTAATAAGGGATGATGAAATTGAAAGCCATATAGAAGTTAAAGATGTTAAATATGAGGATAAAGACATTGATATAGATGAAAATGATGAAGAATATGGTGATCTGTGTACTATATTCAAGATTCTAGTTACATGTAATTATTATATTTTTATATTTATTAGTTTTTTATATTTGATATTTTTATTAAAAATTTGTTACCGGTTAGATTATTATTTTCTGGTAGTTATTAGTTTTTTATATTTGATATATGTATTAAAAATTTCTTATAGGTAAGAATATTTGTTTTAGATGGTTGGGGACGATTCTGACGATCTATTTGATTCTCTCATTGAATTCATACTTCTTACTGGTGAGCCCGATTCCATTGATCCTCATACTGATTCACCTATTAGGAGGGGGCACGATCTTGCTCGATTAATGATTCTACTTCTTGTTCTAGAGAGACGACCATCTGTTGATTTTAATCCTCATTTACAAAGGTATTTTCAGTCTGTTAATATATTTATTTTATATTAACTTTTTGTATTAATTAAGGTAATAATTTTATGATTAGTTGTTTTTATTTTCACATATTTTTAAATTTAGCTGTTGGGTAGACTAGTGTGAATCTAAGAAATTATTTTTCTAAGCCATGGGTGTCATGGGACCTAGTTCCCATCATTGTACATCACTAGATGTTCAACCATTGGATTTAATGATATTAAATAATATATAATTTTTAAAATTTATTTAATTACTAACATATTTTTTTAATTATATTGAAAAATTTATTTTCTTCGATTCATGATAGCCTAATAGGTCATATCTGAGAGGCATGAGATTTTTGAATACATGAATGCTTTTGTCATTTTCTACACAACATCTAAAAGCGAGCTATGGATAAATCTTGTGATACTATTTTTTACCATTCTTGCATCTCCCATCGACCCAACTATATCTCAGCTCAGGTATAGGATAGATTCTGCTCCTTCTAGCTATGAGATACTTTTAGGAGGAAGTCATCATCTGGAACTCAGAGTTAGGGGAGTAAAGAGGTCACACATAGAGCCAGAAGTTGTACATTTGACATACATCAATGACATATGGTAAGTGATATTATTTATTAATGTATATATACTTTAAATATAACATTTTTTAATATTATACATGCCGCTACTGACCTATATATTATAGAGTTTAAATTTTATAAGAAGTTATATATTGGTCACTATATAGAAGAAGTTATAGGTGACCTACAGTTTCATATTATGGTTAGTAATTTTTTTAAAAATTATAGATATTAATTTTATTGTTATTCTAATTTTTCATTATATTTAAATGAAATTTATGAGGCTGCAAATTCTTATTCACAATAGAGTCAAGCCAAGAGTGAAAAATATTTTAGAATTGATTCATGTTTCAATGAGGGGCTTAGATATATGAAACCTTACAGGGTGTTGAGAAAGTCCATGTGATTGGAATCAGTTCTTGACTTAAACCTATGGGTTATTGTGGTACTTCTATGATGGCATCAGTCAGCTTGAAGGGAGCTCGTGGAGATTTGTTTTCGATGTCATTGTCCACTGCATAGTATAAGGAGAGGTTGAGAACTCAGGAAGAGCTGATAAAGCAGATTTAGAAAGATAGGGAGGAGGAGTGTGAGCAGCAGTATCTAAGAGATAAGTATAATTTGGAGTATATGTGGTGACTTACATGTGGCGTTGGTATGGAGTTTCCTACCCCCGGTCCTTCAAGTGATCCTCCTTCACCTAATGATAATCGATAATTTCTAAAGTTTTATGACTATTTTTTAATTTGGTATGACAACATATAATGTTTGAAATGATGTATTACTTTTATGTCTATTTTAATTTTTTAACAATTTTTTAATTTAAAAAATAATAATTTTTTTTAAATATTTGTACTTTTTAAATTATTTTTAAATATTTTTAATGTTTCAACTTTCTTTAATTAATTTTAAATATTTTAAATATTTTTAAATATATTTAAATTTTCATTTTTTTAATCATTTTTTTTAAATTTTTTTAAAGTATTCTTAAATTTTTTTATATTTTTTAATTATTTTTAAAGACATTTTTTTTAAAAAAATTATCAATTTTAATTTTTTTATTTATTTTTAGTTATTTTTAATTTTGATTTTTCTTTTTGAAAATACTATTATTTGCAACGAACTATTCATCCATTGCAAATAATCAATTACGACGTTCCATCGCAATTGTTTATTAAAAAAATGGAACTTATTTGTGATGGATGATCCATCGATCATAATTAATCACTATTTGCGACAGACCGCCGCAAATAACCTCAATTGCAATGCTATTTTTTCTAGGACATATTATCGATGGAATCCCATCCCAAATTATCAAAACTTTAGAAGTAATATTCTTAGTCTAATTAATATTTTTTTTAAAAACCATTATAATGGATTTGAATGTATTTTTATGAATTCATAATATTCCCAAAGATACCATGTTTATGATTTTGAGATTAGTTATAGATAAATTTTTAATTTATGTTAAGTGTTTCACTAGTCTAGCTATTATAAATTTTGATTCATAATGTTATGATATAATATAGTGTATTACATTATTTAGACATGGTTCCTTGTGGAAGTAATGGAAACCATATCAATGGGCATAATTCATGTAGGGATTTTCCTTCTGGGTGAGTTAATAGAGCTAAATCTAGATTTGTAGTTGTATATGAACAAATTATAACCATATTAGGGAATATGAATTAGTTTATAACCAATAACATTGACTGTATAAAGTGGCCTACTAACCCACAACGTGGTGTAGTAATGTTAGATTGTTTCATGCATTGGGTATCCTCTATCATTTAATGGGACTGAAAATCTATCTATAGCTAAGAAAAAAAAATTCCTTAGAGAGGATATTTCTCAATTTTGGAAGTACTGAAAGGTATAAGGTTTTCATGAAAGTTTATCATCTCTTAGGGGATTCAGATCAATGGTGGTAATTGATTCAAAACACTAAGGATTGTGAAAAAAATAGAAGAAATAGTGGAAGGATTTTAAAGAACTCTTCTAGGAAAAATATTTTCTTCATAAGTAATGAGAAGATATGGATAGAAAAATATTTATTTTGAGACAAATAGAAGAGGAAAATGTTTCTACATATGAAGATAACTTTACTTTGTTATCAAGTCATGCTTCGAGCTACATATGTAATCTATAGAGAAATATAAACAATTTCTTTGATGGGTTTAATCGAATCCTTTAAAGGGAACTATTCTCCCAAAATTTCTCATTATACAAGGACATAGTTTCATGTGTTACCAAGACATATAAATAATTCTCCAAATCTTATGACTTCTAAGCAAATCAATATAAGAATAGGGCTATTGAGCACGCTGGAAAATAAAATATGGTAAAAGGGAAGAAGGGAAGGGTGTAATTTCATTCTTGTAATAAATGTGTAAAGAAACATCGTAGAACATTCTTACTAGTAATGGGAGTTTTCTATAAGTGTGCATAGAAATACCACCATGCTTGTGATATCAAGGGTAAGAAAGATTTTATCAATATGAAATGCTTCAAATGTAAGAAGATAGGACACTATGAAAATGAACATTTAAGGCATTAAGGGAATTTTCACCAAAAAATGCCATGGGGGAAAGGCCAAGCTTATGAGATCACAATAGCTGATGTTGAGGTTCTTTATGATGTGGTCGACATAACTTTATTCATATCTTCAAATTTAGCTAATTATTTATTTGATTATTTATTTTTTCAATCCTTCATATCTTCTATTTTTTTCAAAACAATATGTATTTTCATTTCACCTTAAAAGAGAGTTATCATCCAATAATCTTATTAGAAGTCTTATTGCAACAAGGATTCATTTTTTAGTTCCTATTATGACTCATAACATTCCATATTTGCTAAATTTATTATAATACATATGGTTTATTTCGATATAATCCTTAGTATACACTATCTATCAAGATATGGTACAAAACATTATGGTAAATAGAATAAAATTATGATTCACAATGAAGATGTGTAATTACTTATATTTAGATGGGATACATCATCATCTGATTCATGTCTAGATCCACCACTAGTAGCTCTGCTGCATGAGATTCTTAGGGAAGAATATTAGATACAATCTATGTATGAATAAAGTAATCTTAAAATTGAGGATGTCCCTATTGTATTGGAATAAATTAATATATTTACTATGGAATTACTTGGACATACACCATAACATGAAGTTTTTTTCCATTTATTTAATCTCTTATGCAAGAATGATATCAAAGATACCCTATATCATGGCCATTAGAAAATTGATGGAGTTTAATAAAGAACTAGAGTAGTTGTGTAATAAGATATTTATACTCCCTGGTGTTTCACCATGGGGAGCCCCTATTCTTTTTGTTTAGAATAAATATGGAACTATGAGGTTATTCATTAATAATAGTGAAATCAATGATATTATAATCAAGAACAAGTATCCTCTACCTCACATTGATGAATTATTCCATCAAATTCAGAAACGTAAATATTTTTTAAAGATTGAACTTAATTATATGTATCATAAATTGTGATTAATAAAGGAATATATTTCAAATATATCTTTTCATTTGATTTATGTATATTACAAGTTCATAATAATTCCATTTGGTTTGATTAATTCTCTATATTTCTTCATGAATCTAATTAATAGAGTATTCAAGGAATATCTTGATAATTGTTTTTTGGTATTTATTGAGGATATATTGGTGTACTCTAAGAGCTATCAGGACCATTAGAATCACTTAAAAATAATTCTTGAGGCTCTTAGAAGAAAAGAGTTATATGGGATATTTAGCAAGTGTGAATTTTAGATTTAAAAATTTTCTTTTATTAAACACATTTTCTCCAAGGATATAATCTCAGTTGATACTATAAAGACAAAGGCAGTCTAAGAATGACTTGCATCAACAAACATAATAAAGGTACATGATTTCATTAGTATGGTGGGTTACTATTGGAAATTTGTTCAAAATTTTGCTCAATTTGATAATCCATTAACCATGCTTACTCATAAAGGGGTTAAGTTCATATGCAAAAAAGAATATGAAGAATGTTTTGAAGAATTGAAGAGGAGATTGGTAAATGATATGATTTTTACTCTATATTATTGAAATGATCTATTTGTGATATATAGTGATGCATCCAAGATGGGACACATTTGTGTTCTTAAGAAAAATGATAAATTTACTACCTATGCATAAATTTTATTAGAGATTCATGACCAAAAATTTCCATCCCAAAATCTTGATTTAGTATCCATAATCTTTTCTTTTAAAATATAGATACATTATCTATATGGTGAAAAGTGTGACATATACCTAGATCATAAAAGTTTGAAATATATATTTTCACAAAATGAGCTCAACATGAGGAAAAGGCGATCGCTCGAGCTACTCAAGGGCTGTGATTTCTCAATACACTACCATCCAAGAAAGGAAAATAAGTTCATTGATGCATTGGGACCAAAATATCATAGAATCCTAACCAAAATGAGGATTAAAAGGGATCATATGTTCATGTATTTAGTAAAGATGGATCTTGGAATTATTAAAGCAGGGGATACATCACTACATTTTCAAATTATTGTTAAACCATATTTTTTATAAAAGATAAAAAATTATCAACCTAATGATGAGAATTTTCAAAATAAAATTAATGTTGTGAATGATGTAAAATTATAGACAACATTTTTGAAGATGGTGTTTTAAAATTTGGAAATAGAATATGTGTTCCATTTATACCTAAGTTGGAGAATAAATTGTTGTATAATTCTCATAGCTCAAATTTCTCTATATACCTTGGTAGCACCATGATGTATAGATATTTGAAGTAACATTTTTTGGGTATAATATAAAGTAATAAATTGATAATTATGTGTTAATATGTTTGGTTTTTCAATAGGTGAAGGTTGAGAGACCGCATCTTAGAGGATTCATGCAACCTATTCTTATCCCTACATGTAAATGGTATGAAATTACTATGTAATTTTTCATTTTATTACCAAATACTTCTAGAAATAATGATTAAATAAGGGTTATTGGTGGTCACATCACCAAATCTACAGATTTCCCCACTATAAGAGAATATTTACCTCTATATCACCTTGCATGACTCTATATTAATGAAGTTGTAAGAATCCATGGTTCACCTCTTACAATTTTTTCTAATCATGATCAATAATTTACATTGAAATTATTGAATATTCTTCAGAATCCTTTCAATATCGAAATTTTCTTGAGAACTGCTTATCACCCTCAAACTGATGAATAGTCTGAATTGACTATTCTCATTATAAGACATGTTGAGGTCAATCTCTATTAACTTTCAAGATATGTGGGATTAGTATTTACCATTTGTAGAGTTCACCTATAACAATATCATCCATTCATGTTTTCAAATGGTTCCATATGAAGAATTATATGGAAAGAGATGTCAAAATACAACTGTTTAGGATAAAGATGGAGAAAGGAATGGTGTAGTACTATAACACATGGAGGAGATAATAGTAAAGGTAAAGATTATTCAAACCCATATCAATGTATCTTGAAGTAGGAAAAAGATCTATGCTGGTAACTATAGAAAATATCATGTCTTCTTGAAATTATCTCCATAGAAGGGTGTTACAAGGTTCAGTAAGAATTGGAAACTAAGAACCAGGTATATTGAACCTTTTTGAATCCTGGAAATAATTTCATATGTTTCTTACCATTTGGAAATTTCATAAAGTCTATCTAAAGTACATGATGTGTTCCATATATCACTGTTAAGGAAGTAAAATGCAAACCCAACACATATTCTCATATCTAAAGAAATAAAATTAAAACCAAACTTATCTTAATATAAAGTGGTTATTCTGATTTTGGACACTAGAAAACAAGTTTTTAGGAATCAAATGACTTGTATGGTAAGTTTACTTTGGAGGAATCATAAGATAGAAGAGGCGGTGTGGGGACCTAAGGAAGTTATGATGAAGAACTACCAAAATCTATTCACAAGGTGACATTATGGAAATTTTAAGGATTATTTTTTTAAGGAGATAAGAATTTAATACCAAAAGAATTTATAATATATTTCTTTTTAAATTCAATCACTTTGATAACTGTCAACGATCCCATACCCAAGTGGTAAGGGCTCCTGCTTGGCATCTAAGAGACCCAGGTTCAAAATCGGGTGGAGGTGAATTTCTGGTACTGTAGTAGTACTGTTGGAGTTATTGTTCTATACTGTAGCTGCCGGAACTATTCACCTGATTTGGGAATTTGGGCCACCGGTTTGGGCCTACGGGTCTTAAGGGCCTTCGAGCGACCAAAGGCCTTCTGTCCATAGGGCCTTCGGGCCATTGAGACTATGGAGTATCCCAATTCACACAGAGAAGGCCCCAGAAGAGGATCAGAGCAACAAGAATAGCAACCACCAGATGCAGAGCTAACCGGATTTAAAGAATGAGAGGGTATGGAAACTGCCATTGGGACCAGGCACCATGCAGCTTTGTATGGGGAAATACTAGCTAATCAGCAATGCAAGGTGGGGATCTAGATTATCAATAATACAGAAGCTAAGGAGGGTCGGTTCTAGTGAGTTGGGATGACGGGTCATGTATTGGGCATGGTATGCCTCTGGGCCTTCGGTTCATGTATTTTCAAGTCATGTCGGGCCTTGTTCCTTGGGCCTACAAGTCATGTACGGGTTCCCCTTCAACCCTTAAAAGGATTATTATCCATAATAAAATAAAAATGAAGGCCTCCAGGCCATTCGGGCAATCACTTTGATAACTTGCGATACACACGACCCCAAATATAAAAGAACTATAAAATAGTATATCATTATAACCTAATTGTTATATTAGAAAGTATGAATAATTATAGATAAATCATAAAAAAGTATATGTTTTACACATGTATAAAATAAATTCATTGGTTATCGATTATATTGAAATGAAAAATAAAATTATTTTAAAGAATAATAAATATTTTCCTAAAAAACTGTATTTTTCAAAAAACTAGTTTCATCACGTTTTTCACACTTATTTTAAAATTAAGCATTCCCACTTATAGAAAATTTAATTTTAAAAATTAAATTAATTTTTTAATTCATCATTTAAAAATTATCTTATAATGATTTTTTTATAATTTTCTAAAAATATTAATGTTTTGATGAATAGTGGAAAAATACAAATTTTTATTGAAAAATACCTTTTTATTTAGAGTATTTATAATTTCCAACTTTTATAAAAAAATTAAAAAATTAAAATTAGTTCAATTAATTTACAATTAATCCAATTTAGGTCATTTTAATGAATTCTATGTTAAATTTTTATGTAAAAACTTTTAATACTTAAGGAAAGTTTTCTTTAGAAAACATCTTTTTTGTCATGTTAGTGGGTTTAATTTTAAATTAAATTCTTCCACATCAGCGATTTGAATTTGGAAAAATGGATTCTATATTTTTAATCAAAATAATTAATATTAGGTAATAAGTTCAACTTAATTTTTTGTAATAATAAATAGTAAAAAAATAAAAATTAATTATTGTAGTTAAGGTTATAATAGGTTTAACATGGATTAAAATAATAATATAAGGGTTAAAATGACATAAAAACTTTAACAATTCATATTTTTTCCATATTTTAACCTTATATCATCTAAGGTTCAATAATGATCCATTTTTTATCCTTTTGGTATGTGAAATATATGGGCACAATTTATTCATTCCAAAAATTCCAAGTGTGTTACTCCCCCCAGTTATAAAAGGAAATCATCTCTCTTATCTTATTCACACTTCCAAATTCATATGGTTCATGATCCCTTAATTACATTCCTCCTCATGACCTAGAATCCCTTTTATCATCATAAATACATTCTATGAAGGCTTTACGTATAAACCTAAATAGGTTCTCTCAAAAAGAGTTATTGTTCTTAAACAAGCATCTTCATTTTATTTATTCCTATAACTTCTTTAAATATTCAAAAAATATAATAAAATAATAAAACCATAATTATGAATAAACTTATATTTTATTATTTGAATATCATAACCTATATAATTCTCGTCTTCTATCATTGGGAAAGAAAACTGTTCATCTTCTATATGGCGGACTACCACCTCATGAAGTGATGTAATTTTATTTACATCGCCTCCTTTCATGGATGGATATAATAATGGATTTAATTTATATATATTATATTTAGTACATAATTATAATTATTAAATTATAATATTATATCTACTTTATTTCATTCTAATTCTTTAGAAAATAATAATGTTGTTCATGCGTATGTGTAGACTACCGCCTCCACGTAGCGATGTGATATGTTTTTTCATTTTATTTTGACATGGATGGTAATAAGGATAGGTTTAATGATTATATATGATATATATGATATATTAATAATTATTTAAATTTGAAATATTATTTACCTTTATTACATTCCGTCAGTTAGAAAAATAAAAACAACGTTTATGCGTATGTACGGCATACTGTCTCCATGAGCGATGTAATTCATTTTTATATATAACTCTTATAGATTAATATAAATATATATATAATTAATATATATTATATTTATATAATTATTTAATATAATTTAAATAATTAAACCATGATCAAATTATAAGGATCAAAACTACCAAACCAAAACATACATGAAAAATGAAGCAGTTATCACCCGAAATAATGTTTTATTAATGAATTGTTAATAAGAATGTGATAAAAAGATATAGTAAAGTATTATATGGTTTAGTATATTTTATTATGGTTATTTAATAAATTTTAATAAATATATATTTATTATATATGATTTTCAAACACATATGAAGGAAATCGGCCCTTAGGTAAGTGTTTCTCATCTCACTTTTACTTCTGTGAGACTTATCCCATATTCACCACTTATTTCTTTTTTATGGTGTATATACTAAACATTTTATATTTTTAATCATTAATATATTTAAATTAATTATATTTAAAGTTTAACTTTATTTTATGGGGGCTATGATTAAAAAGTTAGCAAGGCGGTATGAGATTATTTTATAATTTCATCATTTTATCAGGGTTGTTTATGATTAAACTTATGATGATTAAGTATTATGATATATATCTCTATAAAATCATTTATTTTATTATCCTATGGTGATTTCTGAAATTTTCAAGTAATAATACCATTTTTATCACTTTGGTACTTAAAATGATTGAGAAAATATTTTTAAGAAAATATGACTTTATTTCTCTCTTCGGTCAAAAATCCCTTTCCTCCCATATCCATGTTTTCTAAAAAAAATTAATTTTTTTGTTAACATTATAAAAATTATTTATGAAATAAAATTTTACCCATTTTTTACTTTTCATAAAAAAAATTAAAAGCAATCTTCTTGTCATATTCCAAATAAGGTACTTTTTAACCTCTTTATAACAGTGTGAAAGGAATTTTTTTTAAATTATATGGTATTTATGAAATTAACCACTATTGTGACGACTCATTTATTTCAAGATTAATTTATAGTTTTACATGATTATTTTCAAATAAAATTTTTTGCTTAATATTTGGGAAATATTTTGGACTTTAAATAAGTGATTTCAAACTGAAAAAGATGTTTTCCTCAAGAAATTTTCCAGTGATCTTCTTAAAGTGTTTTATTCTATGTCAATATCCTTGTTGAATCATATGATAAGTACATACTATAATGATACCATACTTATTATTTATCTAAATTTTTTATGATCAGTTTGACTGAAGATGTACAATTTGGATATCATTCTCCATATTACTCCGGATGACTTATGATTATGTTTATTAATTAGGGTATTTATTAACATTTCAAATGATAGTTTTAAATATGAATTTTTATGTTGAATATGTTTTATCCCCTTTCATATAAGGAATGAATTGGAATTTTTAAGTGATGGGTAGGGCCCGCTATAGCCCCTCGATGCATTAGTAGGTCTCATAAGATAAACTAGCTTAGGTATTTGGCTGAGTCCTTACCCATTTTTATAAGATGTCTTGGAATGAGGCCTTGATGGTATGTTTATGATGTATTTAATTATGAATTACATCATTATTATATTACTTATCGATGTATATATGATTATTTGATTACTTATATTATCCCTGGATAAGTTTTAATCTCATATGACTATTTATATGGAATTTTTTTATCATCATTTATTCTATCAGAATTATTCTTCATGATTATGTTATTGATTAAATAGAATTTGTTTCTGATTATTTACCTTTACATATTAATTTTTTATTATTTATTCACGATATATTTTGATTTACACATACCCTTAATGAGCATTAGAGATCACCCCTATCTTATTTTTTCTTTCACCATGATGTTAGGAACTGTTTTATGATTAAAATGCAGGGATATGATAAAGGGAATATTAGTGTTCTCAAAAAAAATACTATGTTTTATTTTAGGTTTTCAATTATATTGTGATATTCAAGTATGAATCAAGTTTTCTAATAATAGTAAACTATACATTCCTTTGGGATACTATCACTTGTATCTAACACCAATGTAATAAAGTAACCACCAACTCTAGCCTACTAGGGTCTGATCCTTTATAGCCATCTATTTCCATTAAAAAAAATTTAAGAGACATAAGGAATTTTAAAAAGTGTCATGAAAACACACTCATTTAAATAAACATTTTAAATACACCATAAAATTCCCTTCTTAAACTATTTCAAGGTCAACACCCCATTTAAAAAAAATCTCTCTTTAAAATATAATTTTTACTCTTTGAAAACCAAAACTGGATTAGAATTTGACACATGTTTTTTACAACATTATAGAAAGACTAATAATAATCTCCCAAAGGATTTTCACATAAAAACATTCTATTTTAAATGTGAAAACATGAAATTCACATGAGGTACACTTTATTCCAAGCTCAAAACATGTCTAAATTAATTAAAAATATCACATGGATATCGTAGATATTCATACTTTTAATAAAAATATATTTTGAAAGTTCAATCATGCATTGAATTCCCAAATAAAACAATTTCATATAAAAAATCAACTTTGATGAAGTAGAAACCAAGATAAAACAAGTTGTAACAAGTCATCGTCAAGGGAGAGCACCCAAAAAAGGATAGAGATGGCATATATACACCCTAGACACAAATATCCTTCAAACTAGTTCTACCTTGAACCATAAATTGGACAACAGGGCCTCTAGGGTTCGCGGTTGGTACAAAAACCAATAACAAAATAGAAGAGAGGAATTAGGAGGAAAAATAGTAGAATATTCACCTTGAAACCTCTTTAAAATCTCCAAGAATTAACAAATAATTCAAGAGGAAGTATTATGGAACTCCTCCATCATCTCCCAAGAGTCGGTTGAGACATATGGGGGAAGAGAGGGGTGAAATTTCCTTTATTTCAAAAGGCTTATAATTATAAATCCCAAAAACATAAAAAATGGGCATATTGTATAGTTCTAATGAATGGTTTTCTAAACCATGAGACAACCATTTGGGTCTTCCTTTAATCCAAAAATAAGTCATAAGGCATCCTATGAATATCCAAATGTTTTGACTAACTATGTGGTAACCATGAGAACCCACATTATCTCATGATAGTTATATCCTCATGGTATTCACATTGTTACTACTAGCCATGTGGGAAAACAATGCAACTCCTAGGAAATCCTCAAAACCAAAAATTATGAGACTGAAACAAATTAGGACCCAAAGATACCCAAGATAATTTAAAATAACACAAAATAAATTCTACAGTGACATTTGGCTATTACAAATTCTAAATTTTATGAAGATTTATTTTAATATAAGTATTTGAAATTTGATGAAAATTGTTTTTTTAAATGGATTTTAAAACAAAAATTGAATTTACAACTAAATCATTTAAAATTTGGTTTTAATAAAATTTATTAATTTATGGATTAAAAATATATTTATGAATTTAATATAAATTCAAGACCAAATTGATCATTCTAAATACTTAATTAAAGGAAAAGGACAAAATTAGTTTTTTATTATGATAAAATAAAATATAGGTTCCAAAAATCAAAGAATGAGTTTCTAAATCCAAAATAATGGTTTTTAATAATTTGATATATTATTTAAACACATATTATTTCAATAAAAAGTATTCATATATTCTTTAGTCATGACTATATCATAATGATGTCATAAAAGTAATGGTATTTGAAAATTTTGTATTTTTCATTATTTTTCCAAAAATCAACTATTTAAAAAAATTATAAAAAATAAACCTAATATGATTTTGACATTTTAAATTCAAAAAATAAGTTCATTTAATCAAATTCAAAATATAAAATTTGGGTTTTTTTCTTTTGAATGAACATATTAAATATAAAAAAATTGTTTTATAGAAAAAAAAACATTTCTAAACTTCATAAGTTCTTAATCATATTTCATATCAATTTATAATTAATTGAGTATAAATTTATTAGTTAGTGAATTTGGTTATTTTTAAAAGTTATCAATTTATTAAAATACACAACACTTAAAAAAAATCCTTTGAAAAATATCTTTTTTAACATTGAATGACTTTAATTATATCACATTAATTATTTATCATTAAATTTCATCAGTCGTAACAAAATAATACAATGTAAGTATCATAATTGATTAATATATTTCTATTTAATTAAGTCTTATTGTAATATATTGTGACTATTTTTAGTTTATTGTTGTTTTTGTTACAATCCATTCAATATAGTATTTATTTAAAGAGAAAACATACTAAAATATTGGGTTGTGATATTACCCATACAAATAAATTGCATCCTCAAAATTTTATTTTGTTCATGAGGAATTTTTTACCAAATATATAGATAATATGAAAAAATATACTTAGTTTCTTTTTAATTCTATATGAATAACTTTATACTTTTGTTTTTTTGATCATTTTTTCATTTCTTCATCACCTCATATTCTAAATGATGAATAACTTTGATGAGTTTTTCATGAATAACGAATGAAAATCAACTTTTAGTGGATCATGAGATCCATAAAGTATTTATAATTTATTCATCCTATCCATATAAACTTATTAAAACAAAAAAAATTGGAGTGTGATTAGAAGACACATCCAAATAAATGATAACCTTGAAATCCCTTATTATAAACAATACCAATAATTCAACATAAATTATTTTATAATTCATCTATTAATTACATAATTTTAAAAACTAATTTAACTCCTAAAAAATAAATATTATGTTTAATTAAATCATAGGTATTGTAAATGTGTTTGTAACTAAAGAAAACCCATTCATATTAATAGAGATAACTTGATATATTCTCCTCATAACCAGATTCCCATTTGGTGTCTTAACTGTAAATTCCTTCCTTATAGTGTTAAGGGATTATTCAATATCCTTGAAGAATATAAAAGGGTCTATAGATATGGAATAAAATAATGAATGATTTTATGATCAATGTACTTGACATCACAACTTAAGGTACTTTGATTTTATCTTCAGTAATTATATAAGATTTTCCTTTCTCTCTTGACCTCTTCTGATGTAAATTTTCTTGAAGATTGGGGCATTGGTGTGAATAGTTCCCCATATAATTATAGTTGAATCACTAAATATCAAATCATTCCTTCTTTCCCTTTTATTAATAAGTATTATGGCCTTTATCTCTATAATTTAAATAAATTCTCATTCCCTTTAAGTTGGTACCATGGTATTTCAATCCATAATTATTACATGTTTAGAGTTCCATTATTCCCTTATCTTTCACCTCATTTCATTTTCCTTAGTGCTCAGTCATTTTATTCTTTTCTTTATTTACTTTGAAAATATATGATATTGTGAATTAATTTTCTATATCAATCTTACTTGATAATATATCATCATATGATGAAAACATTTGAGGTATTGTTTCCCTTCAAATGATCAGATTAATCCCATCAAAGAAACCATCAATGTTACTTTCTGGATTACATATGTTGTCCATAGAATGACATGGTAATCTCATAATGTTTTCCTTAAACACAGTAAAACATTCCTCTTATTTCTAACTTAAATTAATTAATTTCATTTTCATATCAGCTAATTTATCCTTAATAAGATATTTATCAAAGAATATCACTTTAAATGTATTACATTAAAATCTATCTATCTCCTCCTCCTCCTTTATATTTTGAATAAATAACCATCATTGATCAACATATCCATTTAAATAATACAAATCCAGAATAACCTTATATCTTTTGTTAATTCTAAAAGTCATAAATATATTTTTAAGGTACTAGATCCATTATTACTCTATCAATGGATTGGTATTTCCATTAAAAGATATAGGTTTCTACCACTGAACGTGGTCCAAAATCATTATATCATACTATGGAGTAATAGGTTGTTCCATATGTCAATGTTTATTGGTCATAACCTGTTTCATTTTCTCTAATATAGTCATAATCTTCTCGTCCTTAACACTAGCTATGTTGACTTACTCTGGATGTAAATACCTAAATTGATTACAGGTGCTGATTTTTTTTATTCATTACACTAGGAATCATTTATAAATGGTGGTGTACACATAATTATCTCATATCATTATGAATATTGTTCAATAATTTAAAAAATAAATATTTTTTTAAATATTATAGTGGTTTATTATAATTTTTATGCAAGTTATTTTCTTTTAAAGTATAGTTTACATGGTTCCTATTAAACCTTATCTAATACCAACTAAAACTACCCCAAATCTAGTAACTTAAAGCCAGTGTTTACATTATTAGATTGGTAAAATATATAAGATATCATATCCCAAACGATCAAATAATTTAACTATCTTGGGAGACTATATACATACATGAATCCCATAATATATAGGAAACAGTAAAACACAACATATAAACATGATGGAAAATTTCTTATTCTACTTTTAAATTATTTAAATATCCCTTCTTGGTATCTTGGGGAAAGGAAAAAAATAAAATGGTGACATCATATGATCATTAATAGAAATAATATAGTGGAATATATCATTAATTCATACATCATAAACAATATTAAATATTAATTAATCAATAAATTTTCTATATGATCAATAACTTGAGCATGAAATCTTTCTATGGAAATTAGCTTAGTAATCACATGGAAAATAAAAACTAATTTTGTAATGATGGAATTCATAATTTTAGACATATTAATATTACCATTAATGAATATAAACCAATACATATTATATATCATCAAGGCCTATCAACCAAGACGTATTACATACCTTCAAGGCGTATAAAACAAGACATCATTCATAAATCGGTAATATGTATGCTAAATAACCAAAATAGTCTATCTCATGACACATACCAATGAATTTAGGGAATATAATGGTACTTACCCATCACTTACACATTCCCGATACATTTCTAAAATATTTAATGATCAATAAAATATTTAATCAATATGCCTTAAAAGTCAATAAATACCCATATTGAATAAAGTAGTATGTACATCAATAATTCCTTAGTCAATGAAATAATTTTCTTAAAAATATTACTTAAATTTACATAGTATACAACAATTAATATAGGGTTTATCCATTATTAAAATAATGCTTAATATATCTATGGTGTAAAACCACATGGACAAGGTGGATAAAAATAACTTCAAGGCTGATGAAGAGTGATAGAGAACAAAGAATAAATCCTTGTTCATAAAATATGGTAAAAACCATAAATTTGTGATGGGTGAAATAATACCATAAATTCATCATAAATTAAATTTTTTTAAGTAAGTTAAATACTTTTTAAAGTAATAGAGTAAATTTAATTGAAAAATTAAAAAAATCTTAAGACTTTTATAACATGACATAAAATATATTTATAACCACTCTTAAAAATCTTTTCAAAATGTTTCAAAGTGAATTTTAAAACATTATTTGTAAAATAGTTTAAAATTTTTAATATTTAAAATAAAATATGATTAAATAATAAAATGTATATTGAAATATTTAAATATACATAAATAAAATGAAACCCATTTTTTAAAGATTTTGAAAAACTATATCCTTTTTCATTTTGGTAAACTAGAAAAATTCTTAAATTAATAGGATATTTGTTTTCTTTGAAAACCCATGGAAAATTTTAAAGGAATATTTATATTAATTTATGGGTAATATTTTGGGAAATTTCATTCATGTAATAAATGTTAAAAAACATTTTTTTCACACTTTTGTAAAAAGACAAATAAAACACATTCCGAAAACATTGTAAAGATTCTCTTTTAAACCATTAAAAAGAAACTAAAATATAGTTGAAAATGAATTTAAAAAATCATTGGAATATAAAAATGGATATTCTTGAAACATTTTAAATAATATATATATGAAATAAACATATTCCTATCCAAAAAATAAGAAATATTGTCAGTCTTTCTTAAAAACATTATTTCGGTCTTCTGAGTACTAAGTAAAAGAAAATAAAAGGAATACATTCAAACCTAAAAAATTAACTATATTAGAAGAAAATATAATGGTATTTAAGAGATAAATATCATATAAGTCCTCTAAAGGTGATTCGATCATAAAAAATACTGATTAAAAGTGAGATTAAAACATAAACCCCTACCTTGGATTCCCACTTGGTGAGACGTATTCCAAACTTCTGTATAATAAATGTACATTTATTATTCATATATATTATATCCATATTTATATCAATAATTATATATATTATTAATTCAAAACTGTAACATCCCAATAATTTTCAATATATTATTTTAGAATTAATAAAACTTCGTTAATAGTTTGTGATGCTTGCAACACTGGGTCTAAATAAAATAGGGTTTAGCCACGCTTTGCGCACTTAATTTAAAATTAATTTTTAAAAATTTTATAAAAATTATTTAGAAAAATAAAATTAATTTTTTCAATCATAATATAAAAATTATCTTAATCTGAATTTTTTGTATTTTTCTAAAAATATTCATTTTTTGATGAAAAGGGAAAAATACTGAACTTTAGTTTAAAACTACCTTTTCATTCAAATTAATTATATTGACTGACTATATTTTGAATTGGTTTTAAATAAAAATTTGTTCAATAATATACCGATTAAAATAATTTATATCATCAGGATCATTTTCTTATTTAATTTTGATGTAAATTTTTTTAAAACTTTTAAACATTTTTACTTTAAAACCCATCTTTCTTGTGGCATCTGTGAGATTAATTTTAAATTAAAATTTTCCACTTTAGTGAATTTAATTTTGAAAATGGTTTCGATATTTTTAATAAGAATAATTTTTAATTTTTAATATGTTCAACGTAATTTTTGACCAAAATTAATAGTGAAAAAAATAAAAAATATTTATCATGGTTAAGGTTAAAATGGATTTACTGAGGGTTGAACTAGAATGATGGGATTAAAAATGACCTAAATATTATATAAATTTTTTTAATGATTATGTTTTTACCTTTTCTATAAAATTATATGAAATATGGAAATTACTTTCCACTTTCCATTGAATAAGACCCATATAATATGTTACATAAAGAAAAAAGACAAAAAGATACTTTTCTTAATTTTAATATCTATAAAGCATTGAGATAGGAAACAAATTATATATTCAGATATAAATACTATTTTTAGATATAAATTATTTTTTAAATCCTGAAAATTTATTTTAATTTTTATATTTTAAATAATTATTTAAATGTTTAGAAAACGCTAATGCATGGATTATTTAGTTAGTAATTTAATTACATAAATGATACTAAAATTATTAAAAGTGAAATAAATTTTATTAATTGTTTTATTAAATTATTTTTTAGATTAATATATCATCATAAAAAAGTGTTAACAAAATATATTCTAATTTAATTATTTTATTTTATTTTAAATTCTAATTTAAATGAATAATTTCAAAATCATCATTAATGTTATTTTATGATAAATTATATTTTATTAAATAATTTAAAATTAATAAAAATTATATATTCTAAAAATTTATTTTTAAATGTTAATAAATATAAATTATGTTTATTTCATGTACCAGTTCTTTTTTTATAATGAATATATTGACCCACAAATAGTAAAATTTTGTTAACACAATTAAGGTTAAAGTGTTGTTTTTATGCGTTACATGTGCTTATGTTAAAATTAATTTAAAACACACATAGTATTTATATATTATAAATAATTTATCATATTTATCATTAGTGGGTATAAATTATCTAATAATCCCCATTTTATTTTATGTTTAAATTATAAATTACCTAGGATAAAAATATCAGTTACCGCGGTGAAAATCCAAAATAGTAAAAATAAGGAAACTTAAAAGTTAACAAATAAAATATTAAAAACATGTTTTCACTATGTTTTGGAGTTGGGGATGGACCATATAGTCTCTCCCTACCTTTAATTATTAATTTTGGATCCACTTTAGGTATTATTGACCTCCCAATAGTGAAACTTTTTAGTATATACAAGAATACCACTCCCCCTCGACTATAAAAGGGTACTCACTCCCATCGCTTATTCACACCATCACACCAATTTAGTTCATCAAAAACCTACCCAAATCACTTCCCATATTCGCTCCACTCATCCTAAAATCCTTATTTTGGGAATAAATCTAACCAAGGAAGGAATTAATGAAAACCTCAGGAGGATGTATGAAGAAGTGGTAATTTTATTCAATGAGACTTTTTATTTTATTTATTTATCCACCTCCTTAAATTTTTATTATGTAATGACCCAAAAAATCAATATAATTTTTTTTAATTAAATAGAATTATTATGAGACTGTGAAAATTGATGGCACATGATTCTGAGGGCCGTAGAGCCCGGAACACAATTTTGAAATTTTTTCAAGGTATGTTCAATAAACATGAAAGTAGGGATTTATATCTTTTAAACTAGTGCTCGGATTGAAAATATGAGGGCAGCATTAAATTCACATCGTTGGTATTCACTTAGGCAAAGCTTAACCTTTTTTGAAAAAAGTCAGACAGAAAAGTTATTTTTTCAGACTTTCATGAAAAAATAAGAAAATAACTAAAGATGTTATTTTATTATTTTTTGCAACCATTGAGCGATGGTGGCAGGACTGCAGAGTTGGTTGGGCATTAAGTGAAGGTCATTAAATGACCCGTTACACTGGTTGTGTAACCACAAACGTCGTGTGTTTAATAGGTTCATTAATTGTGATTCATTAATAAACCATATTAATTAAACACAGTATGGGGGGATTTTTATTTTATTAAACAAACCTTTAGTATGAGATTTGAGACCCCATGGGAGAACTCTTGACAATGTGTCGGTGGAAGACCCTCTCCAACAAATAATGCGGAACGAACAACACCGTTAAGCATTCGATCTGGAGATCGACGAACACCGATGAACATCTTCGAACAACGGATTCTCCTCTTTTTACATCAACGAATCCAACATGTTCAAGGTAGAGGGTTTATTTATTTACATATTTTAAATGATTTACTCTTCCTCGTTATTGAATAATATGAAGAACGTGGATCAACTGACTATCGGGTTGATCTACGATTCATTCATTTTTGCGGGAGGTTGTTGTGGGGTTTATTTGTGGGGTTTTTATTTAATATTATAATGATTATTACTTCACCCCATGTTATAAGTCAAATACAGAGAGTGCGGGCTGAAATGAACAAGGCCCGGACCCTCTGTTGATCTTGTTCTTGGCGTGCTCTCAGAGGCGGAATAATGAACATGGTGGCAAGGCGTTTTTGAGGGCCACACAGTGAAGGCAGCATCCCGGGAGTCCCATAGGCAGAGAAAGGAAGAGGAACGGACCATCAGAGAATGTCCAGTGGTCTGGAAAAAATTCTGTCGGGCTGACGGCGGCACGCGGTGGCGCTGACCATGTGTCGGTCATAGCGCGACGCGCCATGGAGGCAGCCATCGGGCTACCGTGGAGGAGGTGTCGTGGCTCTAGCTACGATGGTAGGTAGACCCATGCCTATGGGTCCCCCCATTGACTAGTCCATGTGGACTGGTTAGGTGAAGCAGCGCCAGGCTGGCACCGCTATTGGAGGAACCAAATGGACTTCGTCCGTTTGGGGGAGAGCGGGTCGCGCCCGGCCAACCCGCCAGATTTTCAAGTGGGAAAAACCCATGAGCCGAGCCGAACCTATGATCCTAGATGGACCCACAAGCTAGTCCAGGCCCATCGGTCAGGCTGAACCCACCAGCTAGGCCAGACCCGCGAGCTGGCCCAGACCCCTACCAGACCCGACCGACCTCTTTTCACTAAAACTTGTGTAACTCTTAAACCAGAAGCCCGTTCGACAAATATTATATGGAATTGGGAACCTTAAAAAGATATGATCCCTTTTAGATAATCTTCTTGGGTTTTGGAGAAAGTTGGAGTATGGCCAGGTTGGATCGAAATCAAATCCAACCGGGCCCTCAGTACTAAAATGCCAATAACTTACAGATCGGGCATCTGATTGACGCACCATCTGTTGCATTGGAACCCTTATGGAATGGCAGTTATTAAAGTTACTTCTTCACAGGAATTTGTGATGGTTGAAATATGACTGATGTCTTGAGAAGCAGAATCTATGGAACTTAAGTGCACAAAGTGTGGGAATCCTCTGGATGGCTCTCAAGTGAAGAGAGACCTTTTGTGGAACAGCATCAGAGTGACCTATGTGGATCAGTGACTTATGACCCTGTTTGGATCAAAAGTAGTGAAACTCGATGAGGACCATCCTTAGAGTGGCCATTCATGGATCGGAAACTTACGAACCTGTGTGGATCATTGACTTATGACTGTGTGTGGATTGATGACTTACGAACATGTGCGGATCCGTAGTAGCACGACCCGAGGAGGACCAGCCTTAGAGCGTCCCGTCAGGGATCAGCTACTTACAACCCTATGTGGATTGACGACTTATGATCCCATATCGATCAGTGACTTATGAACCTATTTGGATCAGCTATAGAATGACTTCTTCATGGTTCATTAGTGGAACTTCTCAATGGAATAAGATTATTTGGTTTTACGACTAATCATCATTATTCTCGTTCTTTAAGTTATATACCTGGTGTGAGATTTATTTTACTTTGTTCTTTGTGATTGAGATCATTCTTTGTGGTTTTTCATTTGTTGAATTTTTAGAGACATTCAGGCGTCTCGGGGTCCCTACTGGGTATTATTATACTCACCCCTGCACAGGCTTCACCCGCACCTTGTTGTATCTTATACAGACGACGGACAGTTTGACTGAGATTTGGGAGCTAGGACTAGACGATGTATGGTGGTGACCAGTTGATGTGGAGAACCGCAATGATGAGTTATACCTATCCATCTGTTAGGATCCTTGGCAGACAACCTCTGGAACTATTTCTCCTTTTTTTGTACTTTCTTTTCAGTTGGGTTTGTATACTGGCTCATTTTAATTTTGGTTCTCACTTTTACTATCAGCAGTTCAACTTTGTGGTTTTATTTTGTCGCGTACCTAGTTTGTGTGTGTACAGGTTTAAAGGCAATTCCTTCCATTTTTTGGATATGCCTTTTCGGTGCTAGTCACCAACCCCTTGCCTATGGAAGGTGGGCTTGGGGTAGTCATAGCATGGGCCCTGGGGGATGGGTCGTGACAAAGTGGTATCAGAGGTGTCAGTTCTACCAAAGAACTAAGACACTGATATTTTTAATAGTTCAATAGTGTTAAGTGTTTTGAGAATGGTTTTTAGTTTGGGGATTCCTATGTTGGTGTGGTATCCAGCATATCCATACACTAGGACCCTGAGTCCTAATTCCCGACTTGATACATAAAAACACTATTTTCATGTGTTTTAAAAAAAAATTCTTTTGATCTCTTTTGAGTCAGCTCATCAGTTATATCTTATTGATCGTGGTGTATCTATTTCTTTATAGGATTTCACCACCTAGACAGCCATCCAAGATTCAAAGGAGATTTTATGATGAAGGCCCACTGAGCAATGAGGCTTCGGTGAAGGTACATATTACGTTGATGGTACCTTCAGTTGGTGTACCAGAAACACCACTACCTGTAGGGCAGTAGTTTCCACCATCCCCACCAGCAGACGGTGCATGCCAACTTAACATGTTGCATGAGTTCCAGTGATAGAGGCCTTTGAGGTTTCGAGGAGATATGGATCTAAAGGGGGATAAGGACTGGCTAGAGGCTGTGGCTAGAGTTTTCCGCCTATTTGGAACACCAGCAGACCATATGTTTATCCTAACTGCTAGCCTCTTTCAGGGAACAGTAGGGAGATGGTAGAGCTTGATGCTCTAATTACACGATGAGGCGATCCTCACCTAGTTGGACTTCTAGAGACTCTTCATAGTAGAGTTTTTACCAAATACGCTATGCTCTATGCGTATTTAGGAGCTCCTTCACTTACAGTAGGGCAGCCTAACAATAGCCTAGTACTCGGTGAGATTCATTAACCTCTCCCAATACTCCACCAAAATGGTACAGGACACTTTCTTCAGGGCCCAAACATTTTTGTAGGGTCTCTGATGGTATATTAGAGAATAGATGATATTGCTCAACATACCAATGTAGGCTGGAGTGCTATAAAGAGCACTTATAGTGGAAATCTTCCTAGCTGAGCAGGCACTGACAGCAAGATCCACCACCAGACGACACGTATCTGATTCATTTGTAGCAGATAGTAGGCGGATAACACAGAGGCCCAAGAAGGTCAAAACTTTTGTTGGATGACCCAAGGATGTAGGGTCGGAGGTGCGGAGCTCACGGGATAGATGAGGTTAGCATAGGAGCATAATGTGCTACTTGTGCGGCGAGCAGGGTCATATTGCTCACAACAGCCCAACCAACCACACCGACGATCAGTAGATGGTTGAGGAACTGCCGAGGTAGAGGCAAAGATTTGAGTGGGGAGGTCCATAGGGCAGTGAACATGGCAGTGGAGCTAGTCATGCAGTAAGTAGTGGGTGGTGATTTGAGGTTCTACTGCCGCCAACTCTGAGTGGTCAACCCCAACCTTAAGAAGCAGGTGGAAAAGGATGAGCTCAGATTTAGGTAGTTGAGGCCTACGACCATGATGCTTTAGAGATGATTTGAGGTACGATTTATATTTACTCTACCATAGCTTCATTTCTTGTAGAAACGGGTTCTAGTCACTCTTTTATTTCCACAACTCTCGTTCAGATCTTAGAGATTTCGATGGAGCTATTAGCTTGGTACTTATGTTTAGAGACTCTTGTGGGAGAGGATTCGATGATTACACACTAGTTTCAGTAGTGTGATCTTACTCTAAGAGGTGAGAGATTCAGCTGGGATCTCCTAGTAGCAACGTCGAGGCCTTATGATGTCATCTTGGGTATGGAATGATTATCTATGGTCCATGCTCAGATTGAATTTTTTAGGCACAAAGTGTGGTGTTCCCATGAGGATGGGACCAGGTTTTCCTTCACCGAAGAGAAGGGAACCTTGTAAGTTCAGTATGGACCTTATCAAAGAAGGGTGCAGCCGATCAATCATTAGTTGGATAGCCTTACCCTCGGAGTAGTTGACGAGAGGAGTCCAAGCTATCCTGTAGTGGTGGACCAATATGCTGATGTCTTTCCTAAGGATGTTCTGGGACTACCTCCTCACAGATAGGTAGAATTTGACATAGACCTATACCCCGGGACGATACTAATATCTACACCAGCATATCAGATGGCTCCTGCAGAGCTTTGTGAGTTGAGGGTACTGCTGGAGGACTTATAGGGAAAGGGGTTTATAAGGCCCAGTGTTTGGCAACCCTGATTTTGTTCACCAAGAAGGAATATGGGAGTTTGAGGCTTTGCGTGGACTATCAGTGCCTGAACCAGGTTACTATGAAGAACAAGTATTCACTCCCAAGGATTAGTGATCTCTTCGATCAGCTGAAGGGATATTGGTGGTTTTCGAAGATAGAACTCAGATCTGGCTATCATCAACTCAGGTTACGAGATAAGGATGTACCTAAGATGGTCTTTAGATGCTGGTATGGACACTATGTGTTCCGGGTGATGCCTTTCGATGTGACCAATTCCCCAATAGTGTTCATGGGAGACTGAAGAGTGCCCCCATCTTGAGGCTACTGAAAGATCATGTTCGGTATGTAGTCTATTGAGATGCATAAGGGACCAGACTATAATGTTTCCTGATGCAGGAGCGAGTTGTGATCACCTAAATCTCATGAAATTTGAGACAGCATGAGTAGAACTATGCTACCCATGACCTGGAGTTAGTAGTAGTGGTATTTTCCTTAAAGATGTGGCAGAAATACTTGATGGTTGAATGGCTTACTATGTACTCTGATCTCAAGAGTCTCAGGTATATCTTCTCATAGAAGGACCTGAACCTGGGATAGTGGTGATTGATGGAGTTCCTCCAGGATTATGACTTTGAGATAGTGTACACTTCTCATAAGTGGAACGTGGTGGCATACACACTCAGTAAGAGGTCTGGTTTACTGTTGCTGAGTGAGGCGACAGAGCATATAGCCATGTTGTAGTTATCCTTTGTAGATAGTGATGGAGAAACTAACCTCCAGTCTATGACAGTCACACTCCCACTTCTTCAGCGAGTCAGGGAGGCTCAATTTGAGGGCGTTGACTGCAAGACCCAACGTGCTCAAATATCCTCAAGATAGGCTCTTGAAGGATTTTATAAAGGTAGGGAGAATGTCATCCTTTTCATATGATTCACCATGGTTTCATTGATGCTACAAGAGGAGGTGTTGAGGGAGTTCCACACATCCCCTTTAGTGGTACATCCTGGTGTAGCGAAGATGTATCAGGACCTCCGGCGTTAGTACTGGTAGCCAGGGATGAAGAAATTAGTGGAAGAGTTTATTTTATGATCCCTCACTTTTCAGAAAGTGAAGGTCGAGCACCAGGTTCCAGCAGGCTTGATTCATCCACTTGAGGTGCCGGAATGGAAGTGGGATAGAATCTTCATGACCTTCATGACAGGGATACCACATATTCCCAGGAGCCCCGATTCCATATGGGTGATCATTGACTGACTCACCAAGTCGACCCACTTCCTATCCATCCGAGAGCAGGGATCAGTAGAGGACTTGGGATGCCTCTACGTACAGGAGATAGTACGACTTCACGGGGTTCCATCGACAACTGTTTCAAATCGTTACCCTCTTTTTACATCCCGGTTGTGGAAGAGATTATAGGAGGCGTTCGGGGCTCAACTGCGCTTGAGCACCACCTTTCACCTTCAGATAGATGGTTAGATGGAGAAGACCATACAGACGATTGAGGACATGCTCCATTCTTTCTAATTGATTTTGGCCACAGTTGGTAGGATTACTTACCCTTTGTGGAGTTCGCATACAACAATAGCTATCACTACACCATCGGCATGGAACCATTTGAGGCATCGTACAGGTAACCATGCAGATCACCTCTATGCTGGACAGACCCAGGGGAATCAGCACTTATAGGTCCAGAGTAGGTATGAGCTACCACTGAGAGGGTGTGGATCATCTAGGAGCAGATGAAGACTACAGAGAGTAGGAATAATTCATATGCTGAAAGAAGATGGAGACCCTTGGAGTTCGAGGAGGGAGACCATGTCTTCTTACAGGTCTCACCTTGATGAGGTTTATGGAGATTAGGCTATGGCGACAAGCTATCTTCTAGGTTCATCAGGCCTTTCCATATTCTCAGTAGAGTTGGTGAGGTGGCGTACCACCTAGCTCTTCCCCCACCGATGCACTGGGTGCATAATGTTTTTCACGTGTCTTAGTTGAGGAGATACGTGCATGATCTGTCACATGTCATCGACTGGGGTGAGCTGGACATTGATGCTGGGGTGGAATTTGTGGAGTTCCCAGTGTATATAGAGGATTGACAGGAAAGTTACCTTCATGGATGGTTGATTCCTCTAGTGCATGTTCGATGGCATCATGGGAACCTTCAAGAGAGAATGTGAAAGCGGGAGGCTCAGATTCATTCTCAGTACCCCCATTTGTTTTCTTAGCCTTTTTTGTGGCTTTTGAGGACATAAATCCATAAGATGGGGAGAATTTCAAGACCTAGAAATTCCATATAATTTTTTTTAATTAGATATAATTGTTACGAGACTGCAAAAATTGAAGGCATGTGATTTTGAGGCCCAGAGAGCCCGGAAGGGAATTTTGAACTTTTTTTAAGGTACGTTTAGTAAACATGCGAGCGGGGATTTCTATCTTTTGAACTAGTTCTTGGATTGAAAATCCAAGGGCACTGTATAATTCATAGCACTGGGATTATCTTAGGAAAAGCTTAACCTTGTTTCAAAAAAGTTGGACGAAAAGGTACTTTTTTCAGACTTTTGGAAAAAAAATAACTAAAGAAGTTATTTTATTCTTTTTCCAACCATTGATCGATGGTGGAGGTACCACAGAGTTGGTCGAACATTAAGTAAAGTACATTAAATGACCCATTACACTGGTTGTGTAACCAAAAATTTTGTGTGTTTAATAGGTTCATTAATTGTGATTCATTAATAAACCATGTTAATTAAACACAACGTGGGGGGATTTTTCTTTTATTAAACAAACCTTTATCATGATATTTGAGACCCCATGGGAGAAATCTTAACGAATCACCAGCGAAACACCATCTCTAACAAAGAACGAGGAATGAATGACGTCGTTAAGGATTTGATCCAGAGATCGACGAATGTCGACGATTTCGTCATCAGTGAATCCAATGTCTTCAAGGTAGGGGGTTTATTTGTTTATGCATTTTAAATGATTTCCTCTTACCCTTTCTTGAATAATATGAAGAATGTGGATCAACTGACTAATGGTTTGATCCGCGATTCATTCGTTTTTGCAGGAGGTTGTTGTGGGGATTCTTTGTAGGGTTTTTATTTAATATTATAATGATTATTACTTCACCCCCATGTTATAAGTCTAACATGGAGGGCACGGGATGAACTGAACATGACTAGGACCCTCCACCGAACTTGTTCTTGGTGCATTCTTTGAGGCGAACCAACGAACATGGCAGCAAAGAATTTTTGAGGGCCACACGGTGAAGGTAGAGTCCTGGGAGGCCTGTAGGCGCAGACAGGATAAAGAACGGACCACCGGAGTGCGTCTCGTGGTCCAGTGAACATTTTGTTGGGTCGCTGGCAGCACACGGTGGGGTCAGCCACATGATGGTAGGAGGGCGACGTGCCGTAGAGGAAGCATCGCGGCTCCAGCTGTAGTGGTAGGAAGACCTATGCCTACGGGTCCCACCATTGACTGGTCCATGCCAACCGATTAGGTGAAGCGGCGCCAGGCTGGCACCACTGTTGCAGGAATGGAACAGACTTCATCCCTTCAGGGGAGTGTGGGCTGCGTCTGGCAAGCTGACCGAGTTTCTAGGCGGGTCGCGCCTGACCATCCGGCCAGGTTTCCAGGCGGGTCAGACCCGCGAGTCAGGCCAGACCCGTGAGCTGGGTCGGACCCGCGATCCAGGCCGGACCCGCAAGCTTGGATGGACTTGTGATCCGGGCCAAACACACCAGCTGGGCTGGACCCACAAGCTGGTCTGGACCTACAGGCCCAACGGGCCGGCCGGTCTGGACCCCTACCAAACCCAACCGACCCCGTTTCACTATAACTTTTGTAACTCCTAAACCGGACACCCATTTGAAAAACTGCCTATGGTGTTTGAACCCTTTGAATTAGATGGTCCTTTTTAGATACTTTTATTAGGTTTCGGAGAAAGTTGGAGTACAGTTAGGTTGGATTTAACTTGAATCCAACTGGCCCTTCGGTACTAAAATGCCTATAACTTACAGACCAGGAATCCGATTGACGCTCCATTTATTGCGTTGGAACCCTTATGACATGGAGGTTCTTCAGGTTACTTATTTGTGGCACTTAATTATGGTTTAAATACAACTGATGGCTTGAGGAGTATAATCTATGGAACTCAAGTGCACCAAGTGTGGGAATTCTGTGGCTAGTTGTCAAGTGAAGAGCGACCCTTTGTGGAATGGCATTAGAGCGACCCTATGTGGATCAGTGACTTAAGACTCTGTTTAGATCAGCAGTAGCGCGACCTGACGAGGACCAGCCTTAGAAGGGTCATTTGTGGATTAGTGACTTATGACTCTGTATGGATCAGCGACTTACGACCCTGTGTGGATCGACGACTTACGACCCTGTGTGGATCGACGACTTACTACCCTGTATGGATCAGTAGTAGTGCAACCCGATGAGGACTAGCCTTAGAGCGGCCCATCGTGGATTAGCGACTTACAACCCTCTGTGGATCGATGACTTATGACCCTGTGTGGATTGGTGACTTATGACCCTATGGGGATCAGCTATAGAATGACTTCTTTGTGGTTTAGTAGTGGAACTTCTCAACGAAATAAGATGATTTATCTTTACAAATAATCATCATTATTCCTATTCTTTAAGTTATATACTTGGTATAAGATATCTTTTACTTTGTGCTTCATGATTGAGATCATTCTTTGTGGTTTTTCCTTTGTGGAATTATGAGAGACCTTCGGGGGTCTCAGGGTCCCTACTGGGTATTGTTATACTCACCCCTGTATAGGATTTTCCAGCACCTTGTTGTATCTTATGCAGACAACGGACAGCTTTGACCGATATTTGGGAGCCAGGAATAGATGGTGTACAGTGGTGACCGGTTGATGTAGAGATCCACAGTGAAGAGTTGTACCTACCCTTCAGGTAGGATCCTTGGTGGATGACCTCTGGATCTGTTTTTCCTTTTTTTTGTACTTACTTTTCAGTTGGGTTTGTATAATAGACCATTTTACTTTTAGTTCGCACTTTTACTATCATCAATTCAACTTTTTGGTTTGATTTTGTCATGTACCTATTTTGTGCATGTAGGTTTAAAGTAAATGCCTTCTCTTTTTGGGATATGTCTTCCCTATGCTAGTCACCAACCCCTGGCATATGGAAGGCGGGGTTGGGGTAGTCACGGCGCAGGCCCCAGGGGACGGGTCATGACATATTAAACCATGATTATATAATAAATTAATTATATTTCATATAATTTTATATTTTTATAATAATTTAATAAACTATATCCCTCCCCTATTCAATCAAATGGGTTATGAAATCATCATTCAGGTGTATAGTAGACTACCTCCTCACAAATTAATGTCGTTTGTTTTTTCATTACCACCTCTAAAGGTTGGTTATAATGATGGAAATAAAGAATATATATTATATTTATAATATAATTATTCCTTTTAAGTCATTATATCATAAACACCTTTTACCATTCATTCTTTATGGGACACAGTAAAGTCACTTGTGTGTATGGTAGACTACCATTTCATGAAGTGATGTGATTCATATTTCCCAAACATGTGACATATATGGTTATAAGGATAAAATTAAATCAATATATGTGATATACATGAAATAATTATGATATTAATGACATATCTAAAATTATTTAAAGATAATATATATGATTTTATTTCTTACCTTTTCACTAAATAAAAGATAATAACGTCATTTGTGTACGTGTGGACTACTGCCATTATGAAACGATGTGACTCTCTTTTCATCACCACACCATATATATTATATATATATAATATGGTATATGTTATTTTATTATAATTTTTTTAATAAAATACATTACCTACCTTCTTTCCATAAAGATCAATTTGAAATGAAAATGTTACTCATGTGTGCATATAGCCTACTGTCTCCATGATCGTAACGTGCTTTGTTTCTCAAAATCATCTTCCAGGGTTAGTTTTAAGAGTGTAATTAAGGTATAAATTTAATAATTAAGTCATGATTATTATTCTAGAGACTATAAAACTATATAATATATACAATAAATTTAACTTTCATAAAAAACATGAATAATAAAATAAGGTGATTAACACCCAAACAAGGAAAATAGTGAAAGGTTATTAATAAAAGGGTGATAAGATGTCATAAAAGGATCATATATGATATTATAAATATTAATATGTTCTTTTATAATTAATAAAATGTTTAAAACCACTATACATGAGTTTAATGCATGTTCAACCAAAAGTAAGTGTAAGGTAAGGGATTTCATCTCAATTTAGATTCCATTCAGACTTATTTGTTATTATACATGAATTAACTTTTATGTAGTTTATATACTACCCATTTGACATGTCATGTCATGATTAATACATACTTCATGTAATTTTAAGTTCCTAATTGAATTATTTCATACAAGTTGATTTGACATGCAAATCACAAAGTAGTAAAAGTTATTGTGAAATATCACATTATTTTGTGATTGTTAACTTTATTTTAAAACAATAACTTTATTATAATAATTTTTTATTAGACATTACATTTCTATTAGATATACATATTCTTGTTTTATAAATATTATTATTTTATAAACTATATACCATTTTTTACATATGGTGTTCACTTTGAAATTTATTTGATTAATTAGGGAAATATTAATAAATATGTACCCTTTACTCTATACAAATACTTGATGATAAGGCACATTGTTTTGAATTAAATATATTATTCATTAAATGAGAAATTATTTTCAAAGTTATGACACGGGTTGGGGAAAATTTATATAAATCTATTGGATGCATCAGTAGTCTCATTAGACAAATTAGTTGGCCAAATCAGATGGATTTTTACCTATTATGTTTTAAATATCTTGTGAAAGGTATTAATGGTAAAGGTATCATGTACTTAGGAAATATGACGTCCAAAAATTAAAAATTTCCTTCATTATAATCTCAATTATTATTATTATTATCCATGATATTTTCACTATAACATTATCTATAGATGCATTTACTTATCATTTTATAGGTTAAATGGCATGTGTTTCAGTTATTTATCTCGCTTTATTGATTCTTCCTTATCTCACCATGATGGTCAAGTTATTTAAATGGAATGTGTGTTCAGTTATCTGTAATTTTGTGTTGATTATGATTATTGATTCATAATAGCTTATGTTATACCTAACCCTTACTAGGCATTTGATTTCACCCTTATTTTTTTTCCTTTCTTTAGGATATGAAGATGAATTCCTAGAATGAGTTTCAAGGATGCTAAGATTTTACATTTTTTATGATTTATTTTCTATTCCCAATATAAAATGGTTATCATGTATGTAATCTGGTTCTCCAAAATTGTTAAACTCTTTGGTACTTAGGGATGTGATTCCTTGTATCTATGAAAATGTAATAAATTATGACATCGGATCTGAGATACTAGGGTTGGGTCATTACAAAAAGTTATTTTTACCTATTTACACATTATTTTTTGTTAAAATAAATTATTTAAATGTAAACTGTTTTGTTTTACATATATATTTTCATTTAGAAGTTATAGTCCTTGCACCATGGATAGGGATTAATCACCTCCAAAATTTTAATAATGTAATTTAAAGGCGTTTTTGTGGGAACTTTCAAATGATGTTTAGTTTCGGGTTATTTAGGTGCAGTAGAGTGACTGACCAAAGTCATCTATAAAAGGAGGAATTATTTTAAGGCGACATATTAAAGGTATTTTTAAAATAAAATAAATTAAATTAAACAAACTATTTGAAAAAATTGGAGTTTTTTATCATTTATAAAACTAGAGTAAGTATGCTTGAAGAATATTTCATTTTTTTGTTATTTATTTTTGAAATGAAGTTCGATTAAAAATACACAACAAGAAGATATTTTTTTAGAAAATATTTTAA
This sequence comes from Viscum album, assembly GCA_963277665.1. Classification (NCBI taxonomy): domain Eukaryota; kingdom Viridiplantae; phylum Streptophyta; class Magnoliopsida; order Santalales; family Viscaceae; genus Viscum; species Viscum album. The sequence goes on along the minus strand of OY728133.1, from coordinate 477,274,919 downwards.
AATGTGTAATCAATATAACTCTACTTATTCACTTACTTATTGATCATTATCATTTAAATTGACATTCACTTAATTATGATCCCCTAATTTTTTAATCTTCATACCCTATGAGAATTAACATTACCACTACGATGAAAAGAGTTAAACCCTTGGTCAACTTCAGAACATACAATCACAGCACCCTGCTTTGATTGTCGTTATAAGACTAGCTTATGGTCAGTGGTAAATTAGGGCATAAATTCATTCTGTAAATAAGTATGAATTAATTTTAGTGATTTTATTTTAACTCTACAAATTTATCATGTGTTTCTTCTTTTACCGATTAAGTTTGCGCTCTCACAGTTTATACAAATTCTCTACCTCACGTGTTTTTGTGTTAATTATTCAATTTCTTACTTATTTTATTTTAATTTTAAAACTCAATTCATGGATTTTATTTTTTGAATTAAAATATCTTAATTATTCAAAATAAATAAATGAATAATTTAATAGGTTGGTCGATTACTAAGAAAACTACTCTTTCATGGGCGGTGTAGTCACCGTAGAAATGAATTACATTTGCAACGTTTTAGAAAGGGTATAACCCAGTATTGTTTCTAATAATTGATTTAAAACCCACAGAGTAATATTATAAGAAGAATAAAATTAAAAATAATATAATAAATGGAATATAAATTAAGATTTTATTGAAAGTATAACAGCATTATAACAAAGAAGAGTAAAATAAGAGCATTTTGGAGGAGATCCTAGATTGGTAACTTCCCTCCTTCAATTGTGAATTGAAATGGTATGAAACCACTTCTACTATGATCAACATATCATAATTCACGTCCCAACCCCTAAAAATGAGAAAAAAAAAATTTATAGAGTGGAGGTTTTGATAAGTTTCAAGTATTTTCATGTGTGAATGGGGAAATTCATCCAAATATTTTACTCCAAGTTGCACCACCTATTTTTCCTTTAAAATACGTGAACCATCTATCCTTAAAGCAGGTTGATTTGTGAGAAATTTTATTATAGATCTCCTCACCAAATTTGATCCTAATACAAGCACTAATGTAGAATTTATAGCCTAAATACAAAAATCGTTGTCCAATCTAGTGAGTCTAGCCCAACTTTGACTTCATGGCCCATTTGAACCAACCAAATGCATGATTTAACTCAGATGTCCTGAATAAAAGTTGTAGAGAAATTAATTTAGGAACATATTTACAAAATATTAAGTTCAAATAATTCAAATAAAATGATTTATGTTTTAAATACTACAATTAATTTTTATAGGGTAAAATTGTAATTTTCATAAAATTTTCAAATGAATGATCTAATCCCAAATATTTTATAAATAAACATATTTAGAACAATTTGATGAAATTTTTTAATATATAATCAATAAAATATTCAAAAAAATTGTGTTTTATCAGAAATATATATCATATATATATATTAAATATACTTTTCAAAACTTCCATGTAAGACAGTTATAAAAAATGATATATGTTGTACATGGAGGTGGTAGTTTTCATGTACGCATGAGCGATGTTTTAATTTTTCTAATGGTTAAAAAAGAAATAAATTATAAAAGTTTTTACCTATATATAAATATAATAATATTATAAATATAATATTTATTTATTAAATAAATCCTTAAAAAATCCATGTGATGAGGTGATGAAAAAAAATTGCATCGCTTCATGGAGACGGCATTCCACACGTACACACAAGTGATGTTTCTATTTTCCAATAGATGGGAGGTTAATAAGGTAGATAATGTATTATATTTCTAGAATAATTATTGTTTTATAAATATAATTTAAAAACATTATATATATCTACATAACCATCCATGTGAGGTAGTGATGCCTAATGAAACATGTTACTTCATGGAGGTGGTAGTTGGCACGTACACACGAGTAGCGTTTCCATTTTCCAAATAATGGAAAGGATATGGAAATTTTTTTTACCATTAATATAAAATAATTTAATTTTATAAAATTTACTTATTTAATTATGTTAATGTGGTTATATAATATTTGGAGAGGTTTGTGCAGAAATAAACTTGAAAGAATTTGGTAAGAAAATATACCTTTTCCTTGGATAATATCATTTTAAAAACACCTTAAGGATTATTGGATGGGTATTCTTTGAATAAAAGAAACTATAGGTCATGAATTAGTTTTTTTAATGGTATTTGGGAATATGTTAATCTATATAAGGGATCTTTAGTTGTGTATACAAGTAAGGAGCGGAGGTTCCGTTTTATAAGTGAGGGTAGTGGCACCCTTGTAAATACCCTTAACTTAAATATAATATAAAGTCACATTCATGTAAAAGTAGAACCAAGTGGATAAAGTTTCAAAGATATGATAATTTTAGTTATAAATCCACTAAAATAATCAAATTTCAACAAGTTTTCATGATATTTGAAACCGTATATCTTAGTTTAACCCCCTCATTAACCCTTTTAACCCTTCCCATGGTGAGAAACTTTCTCCATGGTAACTATTAAATATGACTAAAAATAAAGTATTAATTATTAAATAATTTGAATATTATGATTCCTAAAACAGAATCCATTTTTAATGATTCAATTCCCAGAGGTGGTAAATATTTCTTTTAATATAAGTACATAAAACAAACTAAAAAATAGTTTTCAAAAAAATATCTCTTTAAGAATAAAAATGTATTTATACCAAAATAGGATATATAATTGATCTCCAAGAAAATTATTAGTTTAGGGATAAAAAATTATAACTTTAAAAGAAATCCAAAATCAAATATATCATTGTGATTAATTAATTAAACTAAAAGGGATAAAATAGTTTTTTTATTAGAATATAATATAAAATAGGTTTCAAAAATTCAAGCATGGGTTTCCAAATTAAAAATGATTATTTTAAATAATTTATTATATTATGTATAAAAATATTTAATCAATTTTATGTTTTCATATATTTTTATGACATGTTTATATCATAATGGTGTTATAAAATTTATGGTATTTTCAAAATTTGTATTTTAAACTGTTTGACCAAAAAAAGTATTCCAGAAAAATAGAAAAATTCACCCTAAGATAATATGTATATAATGATTTCAAAAATGAATTTAATTTGATCAAATTAAAATTTAATGTTTGAGAATTTATTTTTAAAATGAAGACATTAAATAGAAATGAAAATATATTTTATAGAAAAATGTCCTTTTAAAACATCAAGTAATATTAATCTTATTTATTATAAATTTATAATTAATTTTGTGCTAATTTATCAATTCATATATTAAAGTATTTTTAAAAATGGTCATTTTATTAAAATATAGAACTTGAAAAATAATTATTTTTAAAAATAGCCCTTTTTAATATTGAATGATTTTAATCATATCACATTAATTATTTATCAGTAAGTTTCATCACTCGAAATAAAACAAAAAATGAAATTTAAGTGTCATAATTGATTACAATATTTCTATTTATTAAAGGTTTATTGTAATATGTCATGAATCATTTTAGTTCAGTTTTTTTTGTTAAAATCCATTCAAAATGGTATTTATTTAAAGGAAAACATATACTAAAATATTCAGGTGTTATAAAAGTATAATGGGATTTTTCAGAATCCCTTGAGATATATATTTATTATGGAAAATGATGATGATGTAATGTTTATAGATGATAAACCAACGACCTACTAAGAGTCCATCGAGAGTTCTGGTTCTAAAAAATGGTTTAAATAAATGGATTTTGAAATAGACTCCTTATACACTGGACATGATTATAACTTGGTGGATGCACCTAAAGGGTTGATACCTATAAGTTTTGTGTGGGTTTTCTTCAATAAAACTAACTTTTATGGTATATTTTCTACCTATAAATCATTCTAGTTGGTAAACAGTCACAAAAAATTATGGTATTGACTGTGATAAACCCTTTTCTCCATTTTTGATGATAAATTCTGTTAGTATGTTTCTTACTATATAATATCATTATGATTATAAGATATATTAAATTTATGTATAAGATTATTTCATTAACAAGAATTTAGTCAAGAATTTCTATAAAATACAGAAAAAATGTTCTGAAGTTCCAAATCATTTCTCTAAGGTTTGAAAAATGGAATGGTTTATTTATGGATTAAATTAATCTTCCTAGAGTTGAAATATTTGGTTTTATGATGAAATAAATGAGTCTAGTTTCATTAAAATTGTGGATTATGTATACAAGTGGATTAGTGTGAGTGGGGTGGTACTTCTAATTTTGTATGTGTATGGAATACTTATTATTGGAAATTATGTCCTGAATTTTCACTCAATAAAGATATATTTAGTAAAATATTCTTGATGAAAGACATGAGAAAAGTAGTCTAAATAATGGGTATATAGATCTATTGATACAAATCTAAGAGGTTTCTTGGACATGTTTAAAACATATATATTGTTAAATTGCTAATGCGGTTTAGCATGGAGAACTCTAAGAAGGTGTATTTACACATGATGAGAGATATTAATCATAGGAAGATTCAATATATTTATATAGAGTTGGAAATTATGTATAGGATTCCTTATCCATATATCATAGGATCTATCGTGTATGTTAGGTTGTGTACTCGACCTGATGTCACTTATAATTTGATCATAACTAGTGGATACCAACACAATCCTATTGACAGACACTAAAATGTTGTCAACAAAATCCTTAAGTAAAAATAAATATGTAAGGATATGTTTATAATCTTTAGAGAAGATGATGATATTGGTATAATAGGTTACTCTGATTCTAGTTTCTGATCCTATAATCTATAGTATGTTTCTTACCATATAATATCATTATGATTATAAGATATATTAAATTTATGTATAAGATTATTTCATTAACAAGAATTTAGTCAAGAATTTTTATAAAATACAGACAAAATGTTCTGAAGTTCCAAATCATTTCTCTAAGGTTTGAAAAATGGAATGGTTTATTTATGGATTAAATTAATCTTCCCAGAGTTGAAATATTTGGTTTTATGATGAAATAAATGAGCCTAGTTTCATTAAAATTGTGGATTATGTATACAAGTGGATTAGTGTGAGTGGGGTGGTACTTCTGATTTTGTATGTGTATGGAATACTTATTATTGGAAATTATGTCCTGAATTTTCACTCGATAAAGATATATTTAGTAAAATATTCTTGATGAAAGACATGAGAAAAGTAGTCTAAATAATGGGTATATAGATCTATTGATACAAATCTAAGGGGTTTCTTGGACATGGTTAAAACATATATATTGTTAAATTGCTAATGCGGTTTAGCATGGAGAACTCTAAGAAGGTGTATTTACACATGATGAGAGATATGAATCATAGGAAGATTCAATATATTTATATAGAGTTGGAAATTATGTATAGGATTCCTTATCCATATATCATAGGATCTATCGTGTATGTTAGGTTGTGTACTTGACCTGATGTCACTTATAATTTGATCATAACTAGTGAATACCAACACAATCCTATTGACAGACACTAAAATGTTGTCAATAAAATCCTTAAGTAAAAATAAATATGTAAGGATATGTTTATAATATTTAGAGAAGATGATGATATTGGTATAATAGGTTACTCTGATTCTAGTTTCTGATCCTATAAATATAACATGTGTTAGTGCCAATGGATCATATAACTGTACTGAATAGTGGTAAATTAGTGTAGAATTTTCTTTTTAATATTTCCTCATGTATTGAAAATAAACCCTTGCGACCATTATGATCTTATTTTATCACTTTTTTACTTTACTCTCAATCCTACATGAAAATTAAGAGAAAAAAAAGATAACAAGAAACACGATTATTTTTACAAGGTTCGGCCATAGTGTGTGAGCCTGCTCCTTTTTATATCCAGCTATTATTTTGGAGGTATATTTTCCACTCAAAATCAATCACCAACTTATAATGGTTAGGTTGGGATTTCCAACTAGCAACAGTTTAATAGCATTCCACTACTTCCACCACACAACATCTCATTGGTTATACTTATCATCCCTCTAGTTGCAATGAGTCATAAAAATGGGAAGGAACAACTGAAAGTCCTTCTTACTTTGGAAAATGATAAATATCCTTCTATTGATCCAACAAGTTAGAAAAAATATAATGTCATTACACTCTTTAAAAAATAAAATTTTCAATAATAGGAATGAAAGTACCAATTATTTATGTCTAACTACATGAAACCCCTTTGAAGTGTTATTCTTATTTTTCTTTGCTTAAATTGACAACAATATCAGGTGAAATTGATTTTTCAAATGAAAGTAACCATGACTAAATCTTCTCTAAAAAACACATATCCCTACTCAAAATCTTAAATTTTATATTTTTCTATAGTAGATCCAATTTATTTGAGAAAACCTTTTTATGGATAGATGATACATTAATTTTATAAATCATTTTTCATATACCTAAATGTGTATATAAAAATGTGTATCTAGCCTGACATAATAAATCACCATGAGTATTACACTAATTTTAGGTTCCTTGGTATTCCTTCTCAAGACTCATTAAATAATGTTATGTGATTATTCTCCTCCATATGATCTTGAAAACCACAAAATTTCTCTCATATTATTCCTTAGACACACAAAATTGTTTAGGTCTACAAAAACATAGCAATAATGTATCTATGAATATCAAAAAAAACTTATCAGTTTCTTATGCATCATTTAACTAACTCAACATGATTTATAATTTATTTATTATTCTATAACATCAAGTAAATATTTATAACACAGCCTTTCTCAAAAACATGTCTTGATAAAATATCTCAGACATATAGAACACTCATCTTGAATTACTGCATTGATTGTACACTATTTTATGAAATAAGGAGTCGAAAATCATTGTGAAACTTTCATCTATATTATTATCGAAAAAAATTAAATTCAGTTCATTTTGATTTCATAACACATGATCTATCTCATGGTTGAACTTGTTATTCACTAAATGAGGATCACTAATTTTCATACAACTTGAATCAAAATTTGATTGCGATATTTTAAGGAACTGAGGATTATCTTTAGAACCATTTATTTTTTGAATTATTCAGAATGTCATAATTATTGAAACCTTATTTTTCATTAATAAAATCATTATAAGTAGATAATATTTTAACATGGTAAAAATATGTGGTCCACTTATCATCAAGTAGCTTAATTTACTTATACTGTCAAATAACAGACTCTTCTAAAAATAAAATATCTTACACACTACCCCAACAAGATAATTCACTTATATGATGACCCTGTAATATAGATCACTTGGAAAAATATTTCATTCATATAGATAAAGCATTATATTCATCTCAAATATCCTACTAGCACAGTCTTACCAAATATAAAACAAACTAATTCCACTTATGTGCTAGAAAAAAATGTGTGTAACTCAATTATCTTATTTGTGAGTCTCATAAGATAGTTGATATAGACATAATTTTGATATCTAGAAGAGTGATTTCAGATTCTCACAAATACTAATAAAACATATTCAAATCCAACCCATCTATTTTCAACCATCTCAAAAACACCTCAAAAAAATCCAAAAGAATCTCACTAACCTTAAGTAAATATTTTAACTCTTTAGAATATTGAAAAATAATTCAAACCATAAAAAACTCCAAGGGTTATTTAGTCACACACTTTATTTTTGGAAACTCCATTTAACTCTTCTATGTAAGTATGAACTAAGTTCATAATTCATAAAATCTCATCCTTCCTCACATGAGATATGTTTCACCAGAAAACTAAATAAGTTACTATTTTTAAGATAATTTATTCCCTTAGTGAAAAGAAATTATGTCCATGAGACTTAAGTGATCTCCCCCTAAAATTATTCTCCTTTTAAACATAGGTAAGAGTTATTACATTATTATTCTCCAACTTTGACAATAGATTCCAAATTCTGATGGGGGAGTATCTATGAAATTCCTTTAAGTGAGAGGGGAAGGCTGAACATGATGTTTCATCCTAAATTCATCAAACCTATCCTTTGCCATTGCTTCAATAAAAATTTATACAATTTGTTACTTGATGAAAATGAACTCACATCTCACATCACCATGTGACACATTTTCTTTTATGAAATGATATCAAAGATAAATGTTCTTGGATCATGAATGTTGAACTAGGTTTTTGGAAATATTTATAGCACTTTGATTGTCACAGGAAATACATAGTGGCTTCTCAACTTTAACTCTCAAGTCCTTTAACTATACTGGCATCCAAATCATTTCTGTTTAATAATTCAAGGATTAAATATACTCAAATTAAACCACAATCAAGTCCATGGAGCTTTTTTTATTATTATTACATCCTACACATCTATCACTGTGAAATAATTTTCACCAAAGGTGTACTTTTTATCAACAATTTCTACAACCTAATCAGTATCAGTAAAACCTTGTAGAGTCAAGTTTGGATTGGTTTTGTATAGAATTAAAAAGCTCAGTATGCTCTTGATATACCTAAAAATCCTCTTCTCTACCAACAAATGTTATTCCTTTGGATCACTCAAAAATCTTGCATATAATGTTACAAAAAAAACAATGTCAATACTAGATGTTGTTAAATAAATAAGAATGAAAATCATTTTTTTATTCCTTTTGATTCAAAAAAGTTTTGGTCTCTTCATTTCATATTTTTTACCAAAAACCATTATATTAAATTCCTATTTGCATTCCTTCATTCAAAATTTCTTGAATAATTCAACTAAGTACTTTTTTGAAGATAGAAAGATATGATTGACCCCTTGAATGATCAGTAACCTTAAAAAATATGCCATCTCATTCAACATTGAAATTCCAAAATGTGTTTTCATTTACTCAATAAATTTCACATATAGAGTCTCTTTTTATCCTATAAAAATGATTTCATTAACATATACTATGATAATGAGAGTAACTACAGACAACTTCATCACATAGATATTACTATCAACTTTTCCCTTTAAAGATTCCATGATCCTCAAGCATCCATTATATTTAGAAACTAGTTTATTGGGGCCATATTCAATCCATATAAATACTTTTTATACCTGAAAACCATGATTACATATTTTTTAATAATAAATCCCTCAATTTTTTCAATAAAAACCTCTCCTTGAAGATCACCTTTAAGGAAAGAAGAATTCATATCCATTATATAGATTTTGTAATTTTTTTAAGCTGACACAGCCAATAAAATTTGAATGGTCTAAATTATTTCCACTAGAGAAAAATATTTATTCAAATTAAACTCATTCCATCTAAGAATAACTATTTTAGAAAGTTATTGGTTTATTTCTTGTCACTTATCCTCTTTCATTCATCTTGTTTTGTAAAACCCACTCGATACTAATGGAATTTCTATTTTTAGTGTTATGTATGAGTTCCCAAGTGTATTTTTTCATTATTTGATCAATATATTAATTAATTGAGATAATAAATTCTTCATTATAAACTACCTCAGAAACATTATAAGGTTTAAAATATGAGATAAGTGTTGTTTGGTTTTCTAAACTTAGACGTCTTCGAGTATGGACAGGTGCACCCATCTGGACAATAATATTCTGAGAGTCAACATACTTATCAAATCTTTGATGCCTTTCACCCTAATTATAAATCCCTAATTCCATAATATTTATATAAAAAATATCAATCACAACTTTCTAGGTTACATCTTGATCACGAGGCTATTTTTCATAATTCTGCATATTTATAGACCTAGCATATTCATCTTTAGGATCAAATATCACATCTTATTTATACTAATTTTTAATTATTTTAACATATGAACATTATACCACATTATTTAAATTTTTACACTAGAATTTTTATGCATAAAAATTTGATATAAACCCTCAATAAGGTTCATACTTCATCATTTTTTTAAAAATACCCATATTGTTGTTATTTATTTTAATGTAATAATGGATTCAAAATAAATTAGAGAATTTAATAATTAGTTTTTTATTATGTCACATATCATATAGATTTTTATCATTTTCAATAAATAAAAAGAAATTATTTTTTTATATTCATAGTGGTTCAGACAGCGTCTCTCGAGAAGAACTTTAGAAGTTTGTGCTCAGTTACCATGTTTCTTCCCATTTCCACAACACTTATATTTTTTATTCTACCACACCATCTTATTTCAACCACACCATTTTATTTAAACCAATTATTTTCAAAATATTTATCAAATTAATTGGTTGTGTATTACTATAAATTATCTAAACTCGTCTATTTTATGTATACACTAAGTTATTTCTCCATTTTTCTTCTAAAAAATTGAACATTTGAATTTCCTCTAACTTTTATTTCTTGAAGATGAAATTTTTCATCTATGGATATAATGAAATGGATATCAATATTTATAGAATTGTTCCCCATGGGAATATAAAAATATGAATATAATGATTCTAATGGTCTAATAAATTTTATATCCATATTATTCTGTGTATTTTGAGTCATATTACCCTTTTTTATGTTTAATAAATAACTTATCTTCCTCTATTAAGTTTGGTAAGGTATTTAATAACTTCATTATTGGATATCTTACTCATATTTTCTCTCTCATGGGGGTAGAGTCTCTTATTTCATAGATCATTTTCATCCTTGTAACTCATGTAAAGGGATTTGGAAGGATCACAAATTTGAAATAAGTTTCCATTGTCTTCCTAGATGGAGTTACACAATGAATCAAGAGGGGCATAAATTTAGGTCTTAAAATTTTCTCAAATTTGAAACCTCTCATTTAAAAACACAAATGTATTTATCCAATGCTCTTTAAAAAAATAGTGTAATTATAATACAGAGAAGAAAGAGTTTTTCACAGAATATTTATAGTGTTTTGGGGTATAAGGATCCCCTAGTTTCAATAAACTAATACTTTACTCCTTGATCTTTGTGATTTTAACTAAGAAGACCCTTTTCTTAGAGACCTAGAAATTTAGGTGAAATTAACCACAAATTATTACATAAGGTTCTAAGAGCTCTAAATATGGGTCTCTCTTTATAGAATACCACTCCTTAGCCTTTAAACACTCGTAAAAATGAGTGTAGATTTTATAGAAATAGATGAATAGTATGATTTTGGGTTTGGTACATAGATTCAAGCTACAACTAATAATTGATGAAGAACTCTTCCAGATAATGAGTGAACATGTTGGATCCACTTTGAAATATATTAGTTTCTATATATGTAACTAGAAATGACATAGTGGTAGTATATTTTTTTCCTTGTATATGTATCAAGAATAGCTTTAAAAATAGAGTATACACACACTTTTAAAGTATTTATTATTCACCTCAAAACATGCCTTTATGCATAGCACTTATTCCTTTTTGAATTCAATTTATCTCTATATAATTAAAATAGTCATGAGTAAATAATATAATAAACAAAAATTAATTCTTGTTTCATTTTTCATGTGACTTCCTCTGAAAATAAAAAAATAGAGTATCATGATATTGAAAATTCCATCTTCCTTTAAACTATACTCCTCTTGGAATTAGAAGCATTAATTACTTTTTATTTTACTTATTTATAAATAACTACTTTTTATGAAACCTAAATTAGGAGTATAATTATATTGATATACTATAATGGTAATAGATCACCTCAAAATATTAATAAAAAAATTAAAATTACTTAAATATGTATAGATTCGTGAGTATTTAACATCGTAAAACTTGTTGAAGTAAGAATTTTCTTCATCATTTGAAATTCTTGGTCATCATAAGGATTTATTAAAATCTCACAACTTTCTATAGGTATAAGAAATTCCTTTGATAATTGGAATTTATATTCTACCCATAAGTCTTTTATTTCTTCTATTCTAATCGTAAAACATTCTTGATCGTAAGGCTTTCTTGTGATCATAAAGATATGATGCGAGCATAAGGAAATTTAATTAATGTAAGTATTTAGAATAAATCTTCATCATGATACTTATTTATGGTCATAAGTCTTTAACTGATTGTAAGTCTTGAATATAAGACTTTATTTGATCATATGACTTGAGAATAAATATTTTTTTGATCATAATACTTCTAAACATATAAAAATAAATGAAAAATAGAATTTTTATTGGACATTAAAAATCATTAAATTTGAGTGTAAATAATTATTATTTCTTATGACTTGAACATAAAACATCAACACTTAGAAAAAATTCAACTCGAAAGGTAACATCTTATGAAATAATATTTTTAAATTTAAAGATCAATCTTTACGCTTCAAGAAAAATATTTATAAAAAAAATTGAGGGTTTTGTGATTGTTAAAACATAGGATAAAATAAGATTTGTTGGAATAACATTAGTGTTTAAAATAATCCTCCCGTCTTTTATGATCACAAAACCCATAACATGTGAAACATAAAATCTTACATATTTTCAAAATGAGTGTAATATTTTAATGATTTATATATTTGTAAAATGATGACCATAGTTGTTATAATATCAAGTGTGAGAAAACAAATTATGATTATCTTTGGTTTATTCCATTCTCTTCTCACCCTTTTAGGGATATCAAAAGGATTAATAAAATAATATATTGAACACAATAAATATAGAACACTAAGTTTTAGATCTATAATAATTTATGATTTAAAATAATTAGAATTTGGAATTAAGTAGTAAAAATAAATAAAAACATATTAGAAAAAAGAAAATATAGATCATTAGTAAACTAGAAGAGATGAAATAAAAAAATTATGTACATAAATGTATTAAACAAATACTAGGATTACAATGAGACAAAGTATATAATAGACACAAAAAGAAGATGCATCAGTCTTTTTTCTCAAGATGTGTTAGGGAGGAAGGTTTAGGTTGGGAATAAGAAGTAGGTTGGGTTCCAAAATCTAGAGTTACTTTCTTAAATACATTATTACTTGGAGTAACTGTTATTATCTTTGATCTAGTATATTCAAGACTAGTTTTAACTATTCCATGTAAATTTGACTGAAAAAATCTGATCAAGAACTTTGTTGAGATTCTCTTCATTAACCTCGATAACTTTGGAGCACAAAATCTTGAGAGGAGGAGGTGTTGATCCATATATTTTACCTAGTTATATCTATGTAAAACTAAATTATTAGGTTTTAGGATTGGGGTATAAATCAATAGGGCCAAAACATTATTCCAACTTTTTTATGGATGAAGTCTATTGGTAGTGAGGAACCTCATCCATATATCGTCCACCTCACATTTCAATCAGGGATTTGACAACAATATAAAATATACTCATGAGATCATCTTTGTATTAATCTTGTATAACTATATACCCATTATTTAGTCTAGAGGAATAACATTTCTATATGTCAGGAGGATCTATTCAGTGGGTTGCAGACTAAATTTTTATAGTTTCCTCCATGGAGTTCCTATTTTCATGGATTTGAATAAGTTGAACAATCAACATCCTAAATAAGTGAAAAAAATCATTTAAAACAAAAAATTTAGAAACATGAAATACAAATTCTAGAGTAGAAGGAACAACCTCTAAATAATTTCCTAAATAAGATTTAGTTTTACTTCTATCAAACTATTTCTATAAGGGTTCTTTGGAGGCATAGAATTTCTCGAGAATTGGTGGACCAAGAAGTTTTTCATTCCAAAGATAAAATATAGATTTTCCAAGGTCCTATAACCTCTAAACTATCTCATTTTCATATTAGTTTGGGAGAATTATAAATCCATTTTTCATGGAATCCTGATTCAATAATTCAGTTTAACATAAACACTTAGTTATATTCTTCTTCAAGACAACTAGCTAAGAATATAATAGAATATATAGAGAGATTGAGGGTTAGTCCTTAGTAAATACTAATTAATTTCCTTTATAATAATCTTGTTTCACATCAAATATATCAAGAAGGGTCTCAAAAAAAGAATTATCACTAAATAAATCATAAGAGTTCCAAGAGACTCTTTGATCACCTTTATATTTGAACCTAAAAATATGAAAATGACAGTTATACTTGTTTTCCATCCATTCAACAACTTCAGAAGATTTTTTATCATCATCATATTCTTTTATCTTAGGAATAATATCTCATGAAATATATTTCATGGTACTTGTATATATAATATCATATTAGAGATATTGAACTATTCTATTTATCGTACTTAATTCATATGAAACCATCAATAACACATCCCTTGGGTTTAATGTTTCTTACAAGACTGCATTAGAAACACCTGATGGAATAGGTGGAATTGATATAGATAAGAGATATTGGTATTTAAAAATCATTTTAACTAACAAAAATCACATTTGGGGATTATATTTGGTGATTAATAGGAAATCCTATTAAGTAATTCTATTTTAGAGATCATAGTGCTCTTCGTTGAATGAAAGTTTGTCTTGGAAATAGGAAGATCTTGCATACCACTTGGTGCTTCTTAAAATTCATCATATTTTGGATTATGAATATAATTTTCCTTAAATTATATCATTATAACCTTAAAATATCTCACTTTATCCAAAACATCTGATGATTCACTTGTCTTAGTAGACTGAAAATTATTAATCAAATCAGATTGACCTTTATTATCATTAGATTCAACTCTTCCATCTTAGACTTAAAAACACATATATTCAATTATAATTTAAAATATTAAAATTCCTCTAAAGATATAGAGGAACTAGATATTTTAATAGTTTTAAGGTTCTTTAATAAATCAAATTGGGTATTCATCATCTCTATCAAGTTAAAGAAATATATTTTAGAAAATGAGTTCTATTTTAAGTTATGTAGATCAACCTTTGAAGTATTGAGATCATCCTTGAGTTCATTAATTTCCACCATAGTACTTTCAAACTCATTTAACACTTCACAAGTAAAGGTCATGTTATGGTATTCAAAATAAAAATCATTCCTATTTTGTATCACTAATTGTGTTGCTTCTTCTTTCTCAGAACTAATGGTTGGTAACTTCTTAGTGTTACCTACTAAAATCAACTCATCACCTTTCACTTCATTGAATTGTAAGGGAATATTATTATATATAACTTTATTGAATATTTTGAAATTATACAAGTTAGAATTTCCACTCACTAAATCCTTCATATTCTCTCTATTCATTTCAAAAACTTCATCTTCAAGTATAATCTTATCACCATCTCCAACTATAAGTGTTTGGTTCACTGAAGCAATAGTTGGTTTCTCTATAGTAACAGCCTCATCTATTAATCTCTAGTCAGTATCAAATTCTTCTTGATATTCAAACTCAACAACCTCATTTTTTCACTTACAATAAAATCTGTAACTTTAAGATCTGCATGAGGTCCTTCTTTTAAATCCCAAGTATACACCCTCTCAATGAGAGTTACAACCTAAGGATTTTATGGACCAACTTTATCCCCCTAATAAATAGCACATTTAGCTTATTTATCATTACTTATAGATTCCTTCTCTACTTTATTATTAACAACAATCTCATTTTTAGTAGAATTGCAATAAAATTTCCTATTCTTTATAAACCCCTTAGACAAGGTTTGGATCCTTTGACAGTTAGTCACTTTAGAGTTTTCTTGTTCAATATCATTTCTTTTAAAGATCATGTTAGATTCGGTGACCTAGAACCAACTACTTTTTACTTTATACTAAATGTATATTCATGGATTTAAATATTAATACCTTATCACATATTAATTGTTCTTCTACTTAAAATTAATTTGATAATGTCCTAGAATATATTTTTCATTGAAAAGGTCATAAAATTTCTCCACTATTATGATAACCTTGAATTTACATGATGGTATTCTTAAAAATTATTCTATAGTTAGATAAAATTTGATGACAAGACACATAGTATGTTTACTATTATGTGTGAATACTCATAAGAAAGTGAGGCTTTATCTCATGAAATTCATACTTTTTAATCTCCATAGTGAGAGATTATAAGATAAGACCTGCCTATATGAATTCTATATATTTATGTTTCATTGGGTATTCTTATCTTCCAATGTGTGTGATAATCCTTATACTTTAAGATTACTATTAATGAATGTCATAACTTGTGAATTTATATGTATTGTTGTAAACAATGATGAGGTAGTTGATAGAGATGTTGGGTATGTTGGGTGCATCATCAATGATGTGTTATTAATGAATATGTCGAGGAAGGATTATCCCCTTCTATATGTATAGATGTTAATATCTTATCCCTTTTATTGAAATGGAAATGTCACATTAAATACCATGGTCATGGTGTAACAATGAGTTTATTTTTAATAGTCAAAAAATATGTATAAAGAATGTAGATTCATGACATGGTTGTGTAACCTGATTAATGAGACAACACAATAAATTGGTTATATTACACAGTGAGTTTTCACATGTGGTTATTTTTATTAGAAAATATCTTATTCTTATATGGGTTCTTTGACCCATTATTATATAGTAATCTTGAACTTTAGGCAAGACTTCTTAATTTCACTAAGGAAAATACCTATAGGGTGGCACACAAAGTTTTTACTTTTATCTCAGTTAAATATTATTAATATTTATAGTTAATAGTTGGAATAAATATTATTCTCTTGGTTGAGATGTATTATTTATTCAGAATTTATTAAATGATTAAAAATATTAAATAAATATCTATTCAAAAGTTAATTGGTTAATTATGTTAATATATAATATTTATTTTTCTCTTGTTATCTACAATGCAATAAATAATTATTTATTCATTAATAAAACAATTTATTATAAAAACATAAAAATTAATATTGTATTCGCCAAATTTTGAATGTAGTATTTATTTATTTATTGGCTATATAATATATATATCTTACTATTATCAAGGTAGTAAATAATTATTTATTAATTAAGAATGAATTTATTTAAGTGAATAATAAAAAAAATAACTTTTTCAAACTGTGAATATAATATTTATTTAAGATATTTATTTGAAAATTCAATAAATGTCAAGGAGGGTGAGCAAACCAAGTTATTGGTTTGGGAAACAATATTTATTAACCAAACTATAAATAATATTCATCATTGCACAGGTTAGTGCCCACCATGGGATAAAATAATATTATTATTATTTTACAAGGAATGGTGTGCCTTTTGGTTTTAACATATTATTAAGGGTGTCTGTGAAATTAATTATTATGAAACCCTAACTTTGGGTCTATAAATAGACTATTATAATAATTGTGATAGGTTCTTCATCATGCACAAATTTCTCATCCCAAGATAATTTTCTATCAACAATGAACATCTCAAGGTTTTTCTCTCAAACTTAAGAGGTTCTATCTTACCCCCTTCATTCCTCTCAAGCTGAAGAGATCAAGAAATTATATATCTAGTCTAAAGGGATCATGGTTTTAATCATGGTAGTTACACGAGATGATCAATACCATCATGATAGCACCCATATTACCATTGGTAATGCTCTAAGATCAAAGGAACACTTGTAGATCACCACTAGAGGGGATCTACATTGGGTCTTCTTCAACATGAAGAAAAAATACAATCGAACATAGTTTATATGAACAATAATTAAATATAATAAATAACTCAAGACTCGTGTATTTATTTAGGATATTAAATTAATTTTAAATTAATGTGAAAAAGATCCTCTCTTTGTTCTATAAATTTTTTTTGTCAATATTCTTTATAAAAATTTAGTTGGTCATGGTGTTCATGTCATATACACTATAGATGATCCGTTGAATATGAAAAAAAACTAAGTTGGATATAGGCCCACATGGAAATATTTTTGTGCCTTAAACCATCCTATAATATCAGTGGGGTCACATTCAATTTATAATTATTTATTTTTTATTGAACGTTTATATATTTAAAATTAAGTTTTCATTTCAAGAAATTTTTTCTTATAATCCTATCATTAACATCACTTCTTTCTCACTTAATTTATCACCTATTTAATATAAATATAATTAAACTTTAATTATGATCATATAAAGAACCCATATAGTTGTGATAATAATTATGGCCAAAAAAATAAGGGATTTCATGTCTTGTAGTCGGTGTACATGACATGTATCTCGGTTTATTGCACCAAGACATAGTCATGTAATAAAAAAAACATTGTGTATTAAATGCTTCACAAGTTGACCATGATAGTCTATAACAGAACATGTTGGACTACACACTTTGTAAGTAGGTTACGCATCGTATAGTCCACACAATATCTTAGTGAAAACATATCATCAAATACATGTTAGGTAATTTTTACATGATGTGTCGGGACTGAAATTCATGTAACAAAGAGGTTATATGGCATGTACTAGCTTTATATTTCATGTACCCCACAAATGAACATGTATTAATACACAATGAGTCCCTGAGTGTGTATCATGAACATATGGTGAGAATGATACACATCATTTAATTGGACATACACGTCGTGTGCCCAAACTGTTTACACATGAAATTAAAATTTAATTTATTACTCCTTTAATACTCAACAGCATGTCTTACATGTATTGTTTATTAACTCATACATATCGTGTGAGAGATTTTATAAATATATTAAATTATTAATTAATTTCTCTGTAAATTTTTGAAATACATACCATGTGTAGTCACAATACATCAACTACTCCACATGAATTAAAATAATTATACATAATGTTAATTAACATCGGTTCAATGTTTAATTTATTCACTCATACATTCCATGTAATTATGTTACAAAACATGTATGTTATATTCTATATGAGTAGAATGTGTGTGTTCACTATACATGCTAAGCAGTTTAGACAAGTACTCACTGAGTTGCTTCTAAGAACAAGTTTTTTACTAATTTTATTAAATTTTAAATAAAATTATTAAATTTAATTTATTTAAAATCAGAGATTATGGGTATATCCAGGGTATATTGGAATGATATTTAGATAAATTGAATTAATTTATTAATTTGATAAATAAACAAATTAATTCATGTGTGTTTATCTTAATAAAAGAAAAATTCGAAATGAATGATAATGAGTTATTTTAAATGCATAATTTTTAGACAAGTGGATAATCATGATATTATAATATCCATTTTATGTTTATGGTTTCTTTAAATTTAATTATTTCATTGGTTTTTCAATTATAATATTAAATTAAATTGATGTCCTTTGATTCATTCCTCATTATGTATGGGTCTATGTTTCTATAGTCTCTTTTAAGTAAACCCACTTTCTGGTTCTCTTCACCTATGAGTAAAGTAAAAACATTATAAGGATATATATCCTAGGTTCATGGATATCTTTCGAAACAGATCCAAGGTAAAACCAATCCAAGGATATATATATGACAGAGGTGGAATATTATAAACTCAATCCCAAGGTGGATCAAATAATTTTTTCCCCTGGGTCAATGGTTTGGTTATTTTTCACTCAATAAAACATCTCTAGTTAAATATCATGATCATTCCATGATTTATTTAGTTTATTTATGTTTGACTTTTGTTTTATTATATAAATTCAAGATCGTGATCACATAAATAAATGGATTAATATATATAGATGGAATTAAAATAAATAGGATTATGTGTAAATATTTTATCAGCCCATGTTTAATCACTTAACATAAATCCAATTAATATTAACAAGGAATGTGAAATAAAAAATAAGAAAATTTGTGTACAATAAAAAAATCCATCAAGTTAATAGTAAGTTATTACACCTTCCATTATCTAAATTAAGATGAACTTGTAGTTAAAGTGTCATTTTGGCCTTCGTCGGGGGCACATTTAATTGTCAAGAAGCCTTGAATTAGATAGTGGGTTGACCTAACTAAATTTGTATTGGATTTAATGGCCTTAGTATACCTAATACAAATTTAAAGTAAAGTGTTGAGGAAGTATTTCTAGATTGGAGAGTCCACTCAAATAATGAAGGATCTGCTCGTTTGTAGTTGGCAAGAACGCCTACCTAAATACTTTCTTATAATTTACATGGACTCCTTCTGGATTATAAGATGGTAAATAGGGATCCTTTTCACTAGAATTTTCACATGACATTATATTCTGAGTTCAATAGTTAGGTCCCTTAGGATATGATAATATAGTGGGAGACCTAATAAAATAATTAAATTATTTCACCTTGTTTATTTTTTTAATCAAGTAAATTATTAAACAACCATTTTAATTGTTATAAAAAATAGAAGTAAAATCCATGAATACACTGTGACCATTCCTTAAATCATGGAATACCTTCATAGTAAAAGATTTCCTAGAGTAGAATATATATTTTTACATTGTGTTACCATCAAATAATTTGTACTAGGTTTTGAAATTCCCTAAACCTAGTCATCATCCAACCAAGCAATGGTAAAAGGGATTCTGATAAAAGATATATGGAGGGTTAATCCTCTATAATATATTATATTATTTCTATTTATAAGAATAAAGATATGCTTAATGATAAATTATATTCTACCCACACTATTTTAGTGAACTGGAATGGGGTGTTTAACTTGTAGTCATTTCTTTATTTATTTAAGTGTATTATTTAAAGTTAAACTTCTATTTAGATAAAATATTATCTATGAATCTATTATTATCATCCTTACCACTAAGGTTATCCTTATTCATCTAAGATCAGGTGAAAAATATGGATAAACCTCTTGTAAATCATTTTATCTATACTACACCTAGAAAGATAAGGTTCAGTGTAAACTTATTTCCTCACACCTTATGGTGAGAAAAATAAATGAAAATATTGGAAAGATAAAGGGATTTTTACATCTAGTCATTTCCTTTAAATATGGATATTTGATATGGAATATTTATTTTTAATTGAATAAATTATTAAATATAAGGAATGATTTGGATAAGAAGTGATGGGTGGGTCCTAGACTATATATAACCTTTTTAGTTATTGATTGGTTCTCATGAGACAAATTAGTTGCACAAATTAAATATTTTTCTACCTATAGTTTTAAACTATATTATTAAATGTCTTGATGGTATAGGTTTTCATGTGCCTCATACATGACATCCAATAATTAATCATTTCCCTCATTTTTATTTAGTATTTATTATCTATGATATTTTCACTATAGTAAAGTATATGAAGGCATTTCATTATCACTTTATTCCCTACATAGCATGTATTTTTAGTTATTTACCTTTCTAAGTTGATTTATTCTCACTAATTCATTATTTATTCTATTGTACTCTACCCTTACTATGAATTTAATATCATCCTTATTTTGTTTCCTTTCTCTAGGATTCCATGATATCTACTAAGAAATATATGCAAGGATAAGCAATATGGAATAAGGTTATTATCCTCGAATAAAATTATGTCGTAATTTGTGTATTAATTTATAATAAAAGACTCGTGTATGTATCTATTTTAACAAGACTACTAAATTTTTTGGTCCTTTGGGATGTGATTTACTAGTATCTTATACCAATGTAATGGTATCATGACATCGGACCCGGTATTTTTAGGGTCGGGGCACTATATTGTTAGACAGTAGTCACGGACTTTAGACAAGCATGTCTAATTCCATTTAGGAAGAGTCCTAAATGGTCACACAAAAACTATTTACTTTTATCTCCGTTAAATATTATTTATATTTATATTTAATAGTTTAAATTGATATTATTATCTAAACCAAGAAGTAATATTTCTTTAGGATTTATTAAAAGATAAAAAATATTAAATAAATATTTATTTGTAAGGTAATTGTTTAATTACATGAATATATAATATTTTTTTATCTCTTGTAATTTACAAGGTAAACAATAAATATTTATTTAATAATAAATAATTTATTACATGAATATTAAAATCAATATTTTATTCATCAAACTTTAAAAAAAATATTTATTTATTTATTTATTAAATGTATAATTTTTATCGATTTTTATTCTCAAGGTAATAAATAATACTTTATTAATAAATAATTTATTTTATTATGCGAATATTAAAATAAATATTTTATTCACTAGATCATGTATATGATATCTATTATGAAAATCAATAAATGTTGATGAGAACAAACGGACCTAATTATTGGTCCAGTGATAAATACATATTTACTATACTATAATTAATATTTATTATTATGTAGGTTAGTGCATTCCATGGAATAAAATAATATTGTTATTATTTTAAATTATATAGGGCTTCTTTTAGGTTTAACATATTATTAAGTGCCTTTTTGTAATTAATTAATATGAAGCCCTAACCCCGGGTCTATAAATAGACAATTATGAAAATTGTGAGAGGTTGGTCATCGTGCACACCTTTATCCTCCCTAAATAATATTCTCTTAATGGGGAATGTCTCTAGGAGTTTTTTCAAGCTTGAGATATTATTTATTCTTCCTTCATTCCTCTCAGCCTGAAGATATCAAGAGATAATCCTTCCTGATTGAAGGGATTGTGGTTGCAATCATGGGATCGACGCAAGATGATCAGCACTACCATACTAGCACATGAAGATACACCAATGACATTATGAGGTCAATGGAGCACTTGTGGATCACTGCTATAGGACCTCTACATTGAGTTCTCTTCAACATAATGAAAAATAAAATTGAACTGTGTTTGGACAATCAATACCTACATCAAAAAAAGTGGTTAAGACAAAGATATTTCATCATATTATTGAAATAATTTTATAATAACATGAATAATATCCTACCTTGTTTCCAAAAAAAAATCAATTTTCTTCAGAAAAATTTTATTGTTCATGGCGTTCATGTCATATACATTGTAGAAAATCTGTAAAATCCAACAAAATACATGTTTTCTATACATCCACATGGAACTTCCACTTTTTCTGGAACCATCAAAACAAATTCAAAATTATTCCAAAAGGGTTACACTTGAGCCTCTGCTTTGGCTGACTAAAATTATATATATAGTGAACCATAAACCTAGGATGGTTTAGTTTTACATCATTGGGCAACAAAAATAAAAAATTAAAGTCTTGTAAAAGAACATTCTCAAATTCCACAATTCTCTAAGATATTACAGTCTAATTGAATTTATATAGGACCCTATGGTCTAATGCTAAGTCCTTTTGGGACAACTTCTCAATTACATGACCACCAAATAAGGATTACATCATACTAGATAGACTGATTTCATTATCTAATATCAGATAATTTTAATTTTAGTTTCTTCATTCATGATAAAAAGGTGAAACTTCGGTAATTTCCTCAAAAAAATAGCAAAGTATTTTCCATTAACATTTAATTATACTATATCTATATTATGAGAAAAGAGAAACTGTGATTTATCATAAAATTATCTTTCCACTTTTTTCAATATGGTTCTAGTTTTCTAGTAATCTAAAATCTATTCTCATTTTTAAAAAAAGAGGAATCTCTTTAGCATTATATTCATATGATGAAACTAGAAAAGATCTATAGCTCTTATAAATAATACTCTGACATTTTCCACCCTTCATAGCCCTCATTAAGCTTCCTATAGCTCCATAATCAGTTCACTTTGACTTCACCATTCTTTAAATAGATTCAAGAGGTCGATAGTAAAAATACATAGGGTTTCTTATTTGAGTGGAGGGGAGAGAGATAGAGAGATATATATTTTATGTTTGGGAAGTATGGATTTTGATCTAAGATACCATTCAACTTCTCAGGTCTTATAGAAAAAATAGAAACCCTTATTTTCACTATCAATGATGTGGCACTCAAGGTATTAAAATAGAAATAAAAAAATATCAAAAGGTTTAATAAAAAAATTAAATTAAAATAGTATAAATAACTAGTGAAATTATAAATAAAAATACTTAAATGAGTTATAATAAGTTCAATTATATTTAAACATTACTAATTTACTTTTAAAAAAATAAAATAAATCTGGTTATAAGGGAATTGTAAATATATATTCAAACTGACTATCAGTACAAATAATTTCGAAAGAGATGTCACCTTTTTTTGAGATATTCTTTAAGAAATGATGCATTGGATCATTTTTTTAAGTTCTTGAATATATTATTATATTTTTTTTAAATGTTGATAGTATAAGTTTTATCACATTTTATTGGAACATGGTCAAAATTAAATATGAAATTTATTAGGGTTTTTTCTATCCAAAAAAACTATGCATACCAAATAACAGTAAAATTTTACTCAAATTTAGTATTAGATAATGTAATAGAGTGTTGTTTCTTACTAGACATTGAAATAAGTTATTTTCCCAGAAAGTGCTAGGTTCTGAATGTGTTTTTCCTATCTAACTTATAACCTCTAAATTTGGCATCAAAATCTTAAACTAAATCAAAGTCAATTTTTTTTGAAAAAGTAAGGATAAAGAAATTATTCCATTTACATACCTTAAAATCCTTTTGTAAGCTTCCAAATGCGACTCTTCTTGGTTTGATTGAAATCTATCACAAATATATATGGAAAATATAATTTCTAGTCTACATTTTATGAGATAAAGAAAAATCCCAATTATTCCTCTATATGGATTGTTTTCAACTAATTTTCCAACTTCATTCAAGTCAATTTTTATATTAGAACTCATAGGAGTTGAATAATTCATACTAATTTCAATACCAAATCTTTTAAGAAAGTCATGTATGTATTTACCTTGATTTAAAACATTCTTAAAATAGTTTTGATAAATATAAAAATCAATAAATTAATTTAATTCCCCCATATTTCTCATTTAAAATTATTTTTTATATGAGGTTTGAAAAATAATTATACATTTTTTTGGTTTTTTGGACCAAAAATAATATAAAAACATAATTAATTACAATAAAAGTGTATTTTGATGAGGTTTTCTTAAAATGAGTGGGTTCTACTAATCCCAGAGAGAAAATATTTGATCAAAGAAATGAAATAAATCTTCCATACCATGATCAAGGTGTTTGTTTAAGACCCCAAAAATATTTGGTAAGTTTGATAACAAAATTTAGAAAATGAGGGTCTGTAATACATAGAGGTTGTTCAAGATAAACTTCCTCCATTAAAAATAAATTTTAAAAATAATATTTTACATACATTTTTAATAATATAAAATCTATGTGTGAGGTATATTCTAAGAGGATCATAATGGATTCTAATATAGTAATAGGGAAAAAGGTTTCCTCATAATATATTACTTCATCTTGGTTGTATACTTTGGAAAACTAGTCCAGCATTATCTCTAGTTATTACGCCTTGATCATCCTGATTGTTTATAAATACACATTTAGTTCCAATAACTGGATAATCATAAGACCTATAAAATAATCCCCATACTTTGTTACTCTTGAACTTTCTTAATTCCTCTTATATAACAACCACCCAACTCTCATCACTTAAATATTATTCTATGTTTTTAGGTTCTAACTAGGATAGGAAAGTAGAAAATTCAGAAAGATCTTCTACACTTCTTCTAGTCATAACTCCCTCATATAAGCTTCTTATGATTTTTTCTAGGGGATGGTTTTTAAAGTTTCTAGTTTGTCTAGGAAGCACACTTTTAGGTTCTTTATATTTAGGTATTTTAGGAATTTATTGTTAATGATCATGTTCTAAATCCAAATTTTTTATATCATCAAAGAAAGGTTTGAGTCTTGGGTTATCTAAATAAAAACGTATGTCATCAACTTGATTTTTATTAACAAAGGTATCAATATCATAAAATTTCATATGAGTAGAGTCTCTAATAATTCATGACTTATTATTGAAAACTAAATAGGATTCAGAATTTGTGAAATAAAAAAATAAGTTTACTTTATCAACCTTTAGATCAAACACACCAAGATTTCCCTTAGTGTTCAAGATGTACACTTTTCAACAAAAACATTAAAGTATATAATATTTGGTTTTATATTGTTCCATAGATCATAGGGTTTTTTATTTAAGATATGCCTTATTAAAACTCTAATGATTACATAGAAATCTATGTTAATAGCCTCATCCTAAAATTGAGTAGGCAAGATATATTTACACAAAACTAATCTATTAATTTCTTACAAGGTCCTTTTCATTCATTCAATAACACCATTCTATTGAGGTTTCCTTGGGGTAGAAAAGGTTTATTTAATTCCTTATATGTTCACTTATTAATGACATAATTTTTTATCCTTTTCATTTTTTACTAACTTATAAAAGTTCATAAAAATTTCCCAGAATTCACTCATAATTCTTAAGAAGTAAACCCATGTAAATCGAGAAAAATAATCAACTAAAACATAAACAGAAGAATTTACATTTAGGTTTTTAGTTCTAGAGGTACCAAACAGATCCATATGAATATGTTCTAGTGGTACAGAGGTTGAACCCCCTTTGACTAGTTTGAAATATGACATGTTTTTTATTCCCATTTGACATGCAACACATAGTTTCTATTTATGTAATTTGAGTTGAGAAAAAATAGAAATCAAAATTTTATTATATATTTTTCTTAAAGAATAGACATTACAATATAAAATTATTCTATTATAAATTATATATTAATTAATTTAATCATTAAAATGGTTCACATTTTTTATATAAAAAATAAGGATTTAGATTTTAAACATTTTATGTCCATGGTTATTTAAACTTAAGAAATTTATATTTAAAAACTATAGAAGAATTATTTGAAAAAACAATAGAAAATCCATCATCAAAAATTTGGAAAATAATTATCAGTTTTTTCTTTAACACTTAAATATAAATTACATTATTGATGAAGACTGATTTTGGATCTCAAAAAATTCCAAATCCAATAATATTTACTTTTCTATTATCACCAAATCTGACATAACCTCAATCAACTTTAGATACTAAGTGGAACTTAGAAAAATATAAACTCATATGTATTTAACATCAATTATCTATAAACCATTTTTTATTATCGTTATTATGGATTTTTTCCTACAAAATTAAATTTAACAAGAATATGTTTTGGAACCTAAATGATATTGGTTCAAGTATAATTATCTATAAAATATTAGGGAACCCAAATAATTATACTTCATTTAGAATATTCAGAACTTATGGAACTTCCAACATTAAATGAAGATAAATTCCTTAAGATAAGATCTTCTTTAACAATAAAAAATTGATGATATATTAAACATAAATAATTTTAATAGTGTCCATTTGTTCCATAGTGAAAATAAGTAATTTTTGACATGTTTATGTTCTTAAAACTTGGTATATAATATTTTTTATACATTTTGAATTTCTTCCGTTTACCTCATATGAAATATTTTTATTTATATGCTATCTTATTATAAAGGATTTGATTTAAATAATTATACCCATACTAAATATAGTAGGAGAAACCTTTTAGATATTTTAATTTATCCATTAATTCCTTTATTTTGTTTTCATGCACAACACAACCAGATATAGATTTTCTAAATTAGGTTTCAATTCTAAAAAAATTTGAGTTAGTTTTAATTTTTCTTAGATGTATAATCATAAGATTTTATAAGTGTATTGATATTTTTCTTTAATAATTCATATTTATTTTTTAATATAGAACATTGTTCATTAAAATCATCAAAGTAATATTTTTCAGGTTCAAATTTAGAGTAAGGATAATAAATAGGAGGTACCTCATTATTTTTTTCCATGAAGCACATATTTTATTTTCAATTAGATACTTCATCTTTCAAATTAGAACTAGATTCAAGTCCTTTGGGGCGCTACATGTATTATACATTAATTTATTCTCTTTATTATATTCTAATTTATTCTTAAACTTATTATCATACTTTTTATTCACCTTAAACTGAGGGAAATTAGGATTGATA
This sequence comes from Viscum album, assembly GCA_963277665.1. Classification (NCBI taxonomy): domain Eukaryota; kingdom Viridiplantae; phylum Streptophyta; class Magnoliopsida; order Santalales; family Viscaceae; genus Viscum; species Viscum album. Next base: position 477,247,224 of record OY728133.1, on the reverse strand, counting down.
TGCCCAATTTTATTACACTCATGGTATCTTACATATTTGGTATTTCCATCAAACTTCAATACTTATTAAAGGATTTCTTGAATCTTCTTCTCTTATTTTATAACTTCTTAAAATTATTTTAAAATTGGGCAATCTCACTAATTTACTCTGAATTACTTAAATTATCTTCATTATATGAGTGTGAAAATGATGCCACTTTATTTTTATTCTCATTCTTTTGAAGTATATTTTTTTAAGAAATCATTCTAATTTTTTATCATTTTGTGATCTCTTGCATATACTTCCATCTCATCCTCATACATAATTAGTGATCTAATAAGATATTTTATCCTAAAATATTTCATAATATTCTATCATCTAATACGAGATGAAATTTCAGTATATTTAGATGGAATAACTCCGAGTACTTTGAGAAATTCATTGGTTTCAGAAACAAGAGTTCCAAAATTAGATACATTGTTTATAATTTTAGTAAATATTACATTCATCTGAGTGATGAATTCACCATCAACCATTTTAAAATTATAAAACATTAATTTGTTAGTGTTGTATCTGTGTTTATTTACATTATCAATACCTCCATAAGCAATAGATATAGTTTTCTATATTTCATGTGTTGTATCACATTTTGAAACTTAGTTGAACTAATCATGAAATAATACACATATAATAGTATTCATAGCCATAGATTTCAGGTAATATTATTCTTTGGTAGTAGAATCTCATTTCTTTGGTTCTATTTCAAGAAATGTATAGGGATTGATGGATTTCATGTAAACCTTTAGACCAATATTTTTTGGATAAATAGCCATCTGCACCTTCAAACACAAAGAGTGATCTCTATTTTTTTTAAACAATATGAGATTTCAAAAAAAATTAAAATCCTCATTTATTGAATAAAATAAAAATTACACAAGTCTAATGTAAGTATTTTTAAAATAATCCCTTTGGAAAATGGAACAAAGTTCATCAGGTACATTATTGAGAAATTACAAATCAGTAGCATTTATCCCTTTATTTACAATCACATCATATTGTAAGTATACTTCACAATATCCATATGTGATGATGTAATTCTTGGATGAAAGCGATTTTGTACAGTTTCTCTACCTTGCAGACAACCTACATGAGAGATGTGTGGTGCCATTTCTAATAGTCTGCACAACAGTGGTAGGGTCACATTCAAGTCACAAATTAAACCAACTTCATTAATTTTCCATTTCAACCAATTTTATTATTCCAAGCATGTTATCATTAAGATATGTGGTAGTTCCATAAGGACCATAGAGGCATCCCATTAAATCAACATAATGATTTCTAAAAATCACACCATATCCAGAGGGACCTAGGTTTTCTCTTGAAGCACCATCAATGTTACATTTGATACAGCCTTTTAAAAAATATAGTTATGAAATAAACCTATTAGAGTTGATAAATACATAGTCTCATGCTCTGAAACTAATTATTATCCTAGATGTAGTTACAAAATGACTTGAGAGGGGGTGTGAATTGAGTTCCTAATTGTTTTTCTAATTTCAAGCCCCCATATCAAAAATAAATATATAGTTGTCCTAAGATCATTAAAAATCATAAAAATATACAATATAGATGAAAGATCATGACACATAATATTTATAGTATTTTAGGTCATAAGGGTCCCTTAGTCCACTCTACCAGGGCTCTACTCATTGAGTTGGTTATTTTAACTTTACAAGTCCTTTTACCAAGGAATTTGATAGTTGAGTTAAAGAAACTACTATAGAACCCTAAGATTTTACAGTATGTATCTTCTTAAATAAATTAAATTTATTCTATATGTTATGTTTCACGTAACAATGAGCTTAAACGAACCGTGATATACTATTAAATATTAACATGACCATTGGAATAGTAATGTGACCGTTAGGGACAATAATGTGTCCATTAGAATAATAACCTCATCTATTAAAGTATAAATAAAATTCAGGTATCTCATAAATGAAAATATTATATATTTATATCATGTAATAAGTAAATATATGTTTTAAAAAATGATAAATTAAGTGTTGGTATATTTGTGAAATGAAATAGTTTATTTACAATTTTATAAATAGTATAATGATTTAAAAGAAATTTTATTTTCATAAAATAGATTCATGAATAAATATTTTATTTTATTATAATTGTAAGATAATTTTATGAGACCATAATTAAATTTTCAAAGTGTTGTAAAATAGGATATAATATTAAAATCGATATTTTTCGGATAAATGATGATTTTTATTAAAAATTAAATTTATCATATTTTGAAAACTTTTTTCATACAATGGATTCTATTTTTTAAATCTTCATGTTGAAAAATGCTTTGTTTTAATTTTTTGGATTTTTCTGAAATAGTTAAAATTTTTATGAATAGTGAAATAAGGTAATTTATGGTATTTAACATTTTAATCCAAATACATGATTTTTTGTGTCATGCATGATGTAATAACCCATTAGTTCAAAATCAAAATAACTATTTACTATATTTACCCACAATAATAAGCAATATTGATAGTCTTGAACTTAAATAATAAACAAATGAACAAAATAATCAAAAACACTCCTCTCCTCCACTATAAATATCACCCCTCACCACCCCTTCTCCTCAAATATTCTATGCCTTTAACCTTGTCTATATTCTTCCCAAATCCCTCCCCAGTCCTCTTCCATATTTTCACAACCTTCTAATATTACCAAAATTCTAAATCCAAGTGTCTTAAGGAGGTTCCCAAGGAGATGATATTCGGGAGGTAAAATGCCCCTTCATTCTCTTTTAATTTCTCATATTTTCTTATCCTCTCATCACATACCCTATAAAAAGTGTAATTGTAACTCAAATATGATATATATAATGTAATTTTATTATTTTAATGGAATAATCATCATCAAATATCTTCTCCTCTCCTTTTAATCACAAAAATGAAAACATTATTTGTGAGGTGTTGACTAACCGTGTTCGTGGACGATGATATTACCACCTTCAAGGCTAGTCATAAAACCATTTTTATGGTTAAATAATATTATAATATGTGTGTTACATCTTATTTTATATTATATAATAATTCTATAAACATTATATTAAATAAAATGATACTAGTCTGTGATGGTCATAAAAACCACCAAAATAAACTAATCATTTTTCATTAACATTTTATCTAATGAATCATTCTCATACCATATAACCAAATTATATATGAGTACCATTTAAAATATTATAATTATATTAATATCATTCCATTCCACTTTTTTTTGCTTCTATTTGATAAGAACTCAAATAATTATACACTAGGTAATCGACCATAAAACCATGAAACGAAAGATCCTAGAACAATGAAATTAAATATTATAACTCATCTGAATGGCGATAAATGAACTTGATAGCATTATGGTAATAAAAAATATTTTTAAAAGATTTTTAATTAAATAATTAATGAATCTAATTTGATTATACATGACTTTAAGTGCAATTTAAAAATTCTTTCGAACATAAGGTAAGGTACTTTGTCTCAATCTCCATTTCATTGAGACTTACTTGGAATTGTGTACCTAATCATTTTTATGTGGTGTATCTACTACCCTTTTGAGAATATTTTTCATTCGATATTATATTTCTCTTAAATATCCATATTTCTTATATCATTTATATGATTATTGTCTAATCCATATTCCATTTTTTACATATGGTGTTTACTTTTAATGTTATTTGATTAACTGGGAAATAATGTTAAATTGGTATATTTTACTGAATACAGATATTAATTTATAGGGAATACTAATTTCATGAATTTATTTTATCATTTTGATACTTAAGGAATGATTTGGACATGAAAACATAGTTGGGTCTTGTTTATAGATATCTCCTCAATGCAATGACAGGTCTAATAAGACAAAACAATTGGCAACAAACCCTTCATATTTATTTCCAAGCAGAATCATACGGGTTTCAACCCTCATACTTAAACCATCTTATTAAAGGTATTAATGGTAGTTGTTTATGTTCCAGACATGTGACATCCAATAATTAAGAATTCCCCTAATTTAGTATTCATTTATTAATATTTAGGATATTTTCACTATGATAAAAATTATGGATGCATTTTCATTCTAAGTTTATTGATTAAATGGATTGTGTTTTTTCAGTTATGTCATATTGATTATTCTTCACTTATTATTGATTCATGTTTATATTTTATTTAACCATTACTGATAATTTGATATATCACATACGTGATTTTATTTTGAGGTATTCTTTTATTTATTTTTGGTCTTGTATTTATACCTTGGTTTTCTCGAAAGTTTTTAGAGGAAAATAGAGTTTTTGGACCTGACAGAAGATGGAGCATGGTTAGAGAACGGTTAGGGGAAACTGTGTGTCGGCCTAAGAGAAACAATGTGCCTAGTGAAATAGCACTTTTTAGGCTGCACCTCTTTCCATATGGGTGTGCACCCTCCCCTAATAAACTATGTTGCCTCATTCCTATTAAATAGAGAGGGAAGCACGGTTGTCGCGTGGCATGGAAAATTATGTGGGATAACCATGTGTCTTTTTCATGTCAATAAAAATGTGAAAATTACCTTTCCACCCTACCCTAATTTAACCCCTTTTCCACCCATTTATTCCCCCATTATAGATTTACATCCATAGTTGCCTCACCCTCTCATCCTTGATCCCATGGACCTTCAATCGTTGGGTGTATTTGGATTTGGATATCTAAGAATCATTAAGTAAGCCTCTCTTCTCTTGATTTCTTCCTTATTATAGGGTTATTCATTCTTGTTTCTTAGGTTCTCTTTTCTACAGTGGGTTGGTTTCCCTAGAATGGGTTTAATATTGGTTACTTGGGTTTAATCTTGGTGTTTGTGGTTTGATCTTTCCTTTATAGAGTTCTCTTGAGGTGCGGTTTTGGTTTTCCACTGGATTTCAGAAGTTTCCAAGATTGAGGTAAGTGATTACATGTTTTAGCATTATTAAATGATTTTGTTATGCTTTATTTTCCTCTTAAATTTGTTCTATGGAATATGTTTCTAATTCGAGGTGTGTTTTCAAAGGTTTTTAAGGTGAGTATGGGTTTAAAGATGATTTTCTAAATAAAATTTCTTGGGTTTCTTGTGTTTTTTCTAGTTATGATTTACAAATGTGTACCATGAATTATTAAAGTGGTGTGAAGTTTGGTTTCAAATATATTTTGTGTGCATATGTATTTGAAATAGGTTTTTCTTTTGAAAATGGTGTTTTCATGTATATTCATATTTCCTGATGTGTGTATGTGCAAGTGGTGATCTATGTGACATGTGAAATGGAAATTGAGCATAAATTAAATCCTAAGTATCTAAGTTGGAATACTATGACTAGTATATTAGTTGGATTAGTGGGGTTGATGCCCGGTTTCTTCTAGTAGGATTGAGGTGAAAACACTAACTAGACTATGATGATGATTAGATACCACTATAACTTTAGATGTATTCCTCTTTCGTGGATCATGCATGAGGATGTTGTGGGTCATGGTTTCTATACAATTATCACCGAGATACGTGGTTACTAGGTTCCCACAAGTTTTATTACTTATAGGTATTTCTCTTGATGCTCTTATAATGTGGTTCTTATCTTCAAAATACTTTGGAAATTGTTTTCCTTTTGGTTTCAATGCATTATTTTCTTGAAATTTTTTTCTTTAAAAATGTTTCCAATTTCATTCTTAAAACTTTCATGTTGATTTATCTTATAATGTTATGGCATGTAATCTCTTTTGGGTGTAAAATTTATGGTATTTTTCTCACACCCTACATACACCCTCAGGTGTATGTAGACCTTGTTATGTTTGACCCAAGTAAAGGAAATATGTTTCATGGTGGATCTGGTTTCTAGTTTTTCCTCTTACAGGTGTTGGCGGAGGTGGCATGAGGGTAATTTCCCTCTTATTTCATGGAGGTTGGGTTGTGTGGTTAGTCACCTATCTATTTTGGTATTTTTATTTTTGGGATAATGTTTTAAAATGTTTAACTTGAATTCTTTATCACTTTTTGGTTATGGATATTGATCTTGGTGTGATGTATTATTTTTTAAAATTGTCCATGATTGTTTATCATAGATTAAATCATTCTAAAAAGTGTATTTTTAATACCCATGCACTAGTTTCCAACCTGTGGGGATCATTAATTCCATTTGGGAAATTTCATGGGTCGGTTCGGATGTCGGGTTGGATGGTACCCTGGACTGGTTCATGAAAAATTGGTATTGGAGCAAGTTTTTCCCTTTCTTTGGTTCATGATATTTGGGAATAATCTAGATAGACTATAGATAGGATTTTTAGTGTTTGAGGTATTGGTTGTGAGTGGGTTTTATGGCCAACACACCTTGTAATGGGCCTTGAGACTCTATGTGATGTTGGGAATTTGGTTTGACTCTCCTCCAAGTAAGATGTATAGGCTGTAGAGTGTGCATGGATACCGAGTGGGGTGAAGTGGTTTGGGATTGTTATTGAGTTTTTTATGGTTTTTTTATCCATGAAAGATTTTGGGTATTGTTGTGGTTTCTGATTATTTTTATAATGGTGTATTGATTTTTTTTCCTTATGATTGTTTCTTGTTGTAGAAATATTCATCCCCAGAGACTTCTTGTGCAACTGCAAGAAGATGCTGGAGAGAGTTATACCTCACCACTTGACTAGAGGCTAGTGGAATTAGTGGTTTGGGCTATCCAAGATTTAAGTAAGGGAGTGGGTTCTAGTCCTTCCCATTTCGAGGAAGCTGAACCAGTTCCTAGGAAGGACAAGGCTCAGGAGTTCCTCAAGAACAATCCTACTTCCTTCTGGGGTTGCATGGATCCCCAGGAGGCAGAGGTGTGGATTGAGAAAGTTGAGAGTATGTTCATGTCTCTTGACACTCCTGAGTTGTTCAAGGTGAATTTTGCTTCATTCTTATTAGAAGGTCCCAGTCGGAGGTGGTGGGACTCTATGGTTTAGGCTGGGAATCATAAGTAGATGGGTTGTAAGGACTTAAAGGTCATGTTCAATGAACAATATTGCTCAAAGAACTTGGACTTTACTAAAACCTAAGAGTTTCTAGATCTCCACTAAGGGGATCAGACCATTATGGATTATTCCAACCATTTTGTAGAGTTATTTTGGTCTGCACCCAAGGTAGTTTCCAATGAGTAGTTGAAGGATCAATGGTTTGAAATGGGATTGTGGTCTAATATTTAATCCAATGTTTTATTATTTAAGTTAAAAAATTATGTTGAGGTGGTTAATCATTATTTGATGGTAGATATCAATCATAATGGACATTCTGGTTACTTTGGACAAGTGTCAGTAGTGGGATAAGGCAGTGGCAGTTCATCTGAGAAGTAGAGGAAGTGGGATAAGTATGAGAAAAAGGGGGTGGAAGTTTGGTCCATCCTTCCCAACTTTCCTCCTTTGTGGCCTCAGATATGGGGTATTTCTTATGCCATCAATGTTTAAAAGGTAGGGTACATGCGTTCAATGTTTCTGTCTCTACCAAGACCTTGTCATCAATGTGGGAATATGTGGATCATGTAGCCGATTTTCATATATAAACATTCATATTAGGGTGAAGAAGGTTTTATGGAATCTAGATGGATGTCATCCCAGTTAGAGCCATCTATGATAGCTGGTTCTCAGTTTAGTGGTCATGGAGGTAGGGATGAATATTCCTCTGGATAGAGTTAGTTCAAGGAAGATCCAAATTTTAGTGTTCATTCTCAGGCTCAGGCAGAGACAATTAATCTCCATGCTCTAGATCATGTACCATTAGAATATGATTTGGGAATCATGATAGTTTGAGGTACTATTTTTATTATGTTGTATTTATTTTTTCCTCTGTTTAATATTAGTGCCTCTATTTATTTTATTTCTTCTATGGGGAATGTTTTTAAATTTTCTATTGAACTTATGTCTTATTCGATGGAGTTGGTAACAAATCTTAATAAAAATTTATATTAGGGTTTCATGTGTCTATCTTGTGCACTCACCATGTCAAGGGTCAACCTAGAATGGGATTTTCTGGTTTTGTAAATGGACCTCCTTGACATGATCATCAGTATGGATTTTATGGTTCATTTTTAGGTGCACATTTATCATTATCAGTGGATAGTGGGTTTTGTGGAACTGGATAGGAGTTCCCAGATTTTTTAGGGTAAATTGGTCCCTTGGTTAGGATATGATGGACCCCCACTTCCAGAATTAGGAAATATCATTTTCATATCTCATCACTCATGTTAGAGGATTATGGTAGTGTTTTGAGGTTTGATTACCTCCTATGGTGGATGAGTTCCCAGAGGTATTCCTAGGTGACTTTTAGAGTTTTCCTCCAGAGCGGAATATGGAGTTCATAATTGTTTTTTCACTGGGAACACAGCTGATATCTCTTCCCTCATACCGTATGTCCCCTACTAAGTTGAGAGAATTAACATATGGACGATTTGTATTCCAAAGGATTCATTCACTTGAGTGTCTCACATTGGGACACCCCAACCTTATTTTATAAGAAGGATTACTGATCTCTCTTTTTGTGTATTGATTACCGAAATTTGAATAAGGTGGTGATCAAAAAAATACCACTTGTCCCACATTGATGACATTTTTATCAAATCACAGGGGTGACTTGGTTCTCTAATATTGATTTTCATTCTGGGTATCACCAAGTTAGATTCGGAGAAGAGGATATTCCTAATATGTATTTTTGAAGTAGGTACAACCATTTTGAGTATTTGGTCTTTCCATTTGGATTGACAAATGGTCTGGTGGTCTTTATGGTTCTCATGGATAGGGTGTTCCATCAGTACCTCGGTTCCTTTTATTGTGGTATTTTGGGATGATATCCTGATCTACTTAGGGACTAATGAGGAGCATGAGTGACATTTGAGTATTCTTTTGGGGACTCCTATAGATCATCACATCTGTGATATGTTTTACAAGTGCACCTTTTGGATCAGGGATGTGAAGTTTTTGGGTTATGTGGTCTCAAAACAAGGGGTTTCGATGGACCTTGAGAAGATAAATGTATTGATTTCATGGTAGAAGCTTAAGAATGTTTTTTAAATTAGGAGATTTTGGGCCTTATAGGGTACTAAAGGTGGTCCATCAGAGATTTATCTTGTCTTTCTTTGACCACGGTTGTTTTTACCTAGAAAGGGGTAAAGTTTGAATAGAGCTTGGAATGTTAGGCATCCTTTAAGGATCTTAAGCTACAGTTGACCATATCCCCTATTTTGAACTAACTAGATTCTGGGAAAGGGTACATAGTCTACTATGATTCCCCAAGTATGGGTCTTGGTGTGTGATAATGTAGGATGAGAATGTGGTGGCATATGGTTCTCACCAACTCAGACCACATGAAAATAATTACCCAACTAATGACTTGGAGTTAGTGGTAGTGATTCATGACTTAAAGATGTGATTTCATTGTCTATTTGGGGAGAAGTTTTTAGTTTACTCATATCATAATATTTTAGCCTGCATTTTCTCTCATAAGGATATAAATTTAAGGAAGTGTAATTGGGTGTAGTACCTTCAGGGGTTCGATTTTGATGTTGTGTACACCCCTAGTAAGGGTGATGTGGTTACTTATGCCTTGAGAAAGAAATTAACAGTGCAAGAATTGCAGGAGTCTAGTGATGAGTGGTATTTTATGGGTCATTTTTTTTATATGAATCTAAAGACTAAAGAGAACATTGGCGGTTCATTATTGTCTGGTGTTCAGCTGACACCTTCCCTTCTAGAGTTGATTCTCTAGGAGAATATTAGAGATGAGTTGTGCTAGCAACCTATGCATCTTTTAAATGTTGGGGAGGTGCCTTGTGAATGTTCATTTTCACCTGAGGTGGATTTGTGATTTAGGTGTTACTTCATGGTGTTGTTTTCATTTATAAAGGTGGTGATGTAGGATTGTAACCAGTCTCAGTGGGACATTCATATCAGGACCACCAAGATGTTTTATGATGTACATTATTAGTTCTGGTGGTTGGGCATGAGACGGTACATAGATTACTTTGTATCTCAATGTTATACTTGATAGTGGGTTAAAGAATATCACCAAAGGACCTCCAGTTTTCTTCATCCATTACCCATTCCTACCTAGAAATGGGATGAGGTCTCTGTGGATTTCATTATCAAGTTACCTCGTACTCCCCAAATTAGAAACAAGATTTGGGTAGTGATTGACCATCTAACCAAATCATACCATTTTATTTTGAAAAATAATTCATACAAATCGGATGAATTGGATCGATTTGAGGTTTAGAAGATAGTGATTATTCATGGTGTTTTTTCATAAATTATTTTAGATAGGGACCCCAATTTACTTCAAAGTTTTGGTAAGACCTTCAGAAGCCAATGGGGTCGCAAATCAAGATGAGCATGATATACCATCCTCAAGTGGATGTCCAGATGGAGAGGTAAAATAACATTCTAGAATATATTCTCTAGTCATGTTTGTAAGATTTTAGAGTCTCCTGTGATATCTAGTTGGGATTAGTTTAATTTTACTATAATAACAGTTAATAATACTTGATAAAAATGGAACCCTTTGAGGTGCTTTATGGTCAGTCATTACGGACACATTTATATTGGGTTGATGTGGGTGAGACCTCATTATTGGGATCAAGTCTCATGTAGAAAATTCATGAGAAAGTTTGTTTGATCTGGCGATAGTTGTTAACAGTGCATAGTCCCTACAAGTCTTATGTTGATTAGCGGCATCGATCCTTTGAATTTTTTTGGGGGGTGACCGGGTGTTTCTAAAGGCGGCACCATGCCTGGGTCACCATCATCTTAGTAATAAATGGAAATTAACATTAAGGTATGTCGGACCTTTTTAGGTTACCAAGAGTATTGGTGAGGTGTAATACTAGTTATATTTTCCATCTCAGTTGATGTCAATTCATGAGATGTTCCACATCTCACATTTGAAAAATTATAATCTGGATCTGTCTCATCTGTTAAACTAAGAAGAGTTAGAATTGGAACCTAGTCTTTCTATGTTAGAGTGGTTAGTGAAGGTTTTGGATTCCCAAGATAAGGTTCTTCAAGGAAATTCCATGCCATTAGTGCAAGTTCTTTGGTAGCTTGTTAATTATGAGCTTGAGATGTGGGAGAAAATGTCTTAGGTTGAAAAGTAGTATTCATTTTTGTTCTCTAATATGACTCTGGAATGACTTTCTAAGAATTGAGAATTTTTATGGTGGGTATAATTGTCACATTCATGATTTTATTTTGAGGTTTTATTTTTTTCTTGTATTTATCCCTTGGTTTTACTATGATTTTTTGGAGAAAATGTAGTTTTTTGATATGATTGAATGTGACGCACGGTTGGTGTATGGTTATGGGAAAATGTGTGCCCTAGATATTGGAAGTTTCCAGGTCACATGGATTGATTCATGAGCATGTTTCCTCCCTCAATAAACCATATAGCCTCATTCCTCTTAGGCAGAGATGGAAACACAATTTCTGTATGATTTAGAAAATCGTGCAAACTAACCGTACAGCCCATCCATTTTATTAAAAATCTGAAAATCATCTTTTTATCCTCCCCTAATTTAACCCATTTTTCACCCATTTATTCTCCCATTTAGTATTTACATCCCTAGTCACCTCACCCTATCATCCTTTATTCCTTGGAACTTCAATTTTTGGGTGGATTTGGCTTTAGATCTCTAAGAATCATCATGTAAGTCTCTCTTCTCTTGATTTTTTTTTCTTCTTTTATGGTTCTTATTTCTCCTTTCTTGGGTTCTATTTTATCTGGTGGATTGGTTTCCCTAAAATGGGTTGAATAATTTTTCATTGGTATTAATCTTTGTGTTTAAGGTTTTATCTTGCCTTTATAAGGTTCTCTTGAGGTGTGGTTGTAGTTTTCCATTGGATTCTGGAAGTTTCCAAGGTTAAGGTAGGTTATTCCATGTTTTAACATTATTATATGATTTTGGAATTCTTTATTTTCCTCTTAAATGTGTTATGTGGATTATTTATGTGATGAGAAATGTGTTTCAAAAGGGATTCAAGGTGATTATGGGTTCAAAGATGATTTTCCAAATGAAATTGGATGGGTTTCTTGTGTGTTTTCTTGTTGCGCTTTCCAAATGTGTGTTATGAATTATTTAAGTGGTTTGAAGTGTGTTTTAAAATGGATTTAGTGTGAATATGTATTTTAAATAGGTTTTTTCTATGAAAAATGGATGTTTTCATGTATATTCATGTTTTTTGATGTGTGTATGTGAAAGTGGTGATCTAGGTGACATGTGAAATGGAAATTGAGCTCAAAGGGAATCCTAGGTATCTATATGGGTGTACTAGGACTATTCCAATAGTTGAGTTGGTAGGGCCAAGGCCTAGTTTATTCTAATAGGATTGATTCTACAATACAAACTAAATTATGTTGATGATTGGAGTCCACTAAAACTTTGGATTGATTCCCCTATAGTGTCTCATGAACGAGGACATTTTGGGTCATGGTTTTTATACCATTATCATACATATAAGAGGTTTCTAGGGTCCTAATAGTTCTATTACCTATAGGTATTTCTTATGACTCTCTTTTAATATGGTTCTTACTTTTGGCATATGGTGGAAATTTTTTTCCTTCTTGTTTCAAAACATGCTTTTCTTGAAAAAAATCCTTAAAAAAATCTTTAACAATGATTCCAATTTCTTCCTTAAAATATGTGTGTTGATTTATAGTATAATGTTATAGCATGGAATCTCTTTTGTGTGGAATCCTATTGAGATTTTTCTCACACCCTACATACACCCTCATGTGTATGTAGAACTTGTTATTTTTGACCTAGGTAAAGGAAATATCACTACTGGAAAATGGGTCTATACCCACGGTTCTGCACAAAACCGTGGGTATAAGACACCCCTATACCCACAGTTTCCCAAAAACGTGGGTATAGGGTTAGTATAGGAACCTATACCCATGGTTTTCCAAAATTGTGGGTATAGGTCTTCTATACCCATGGTTCTCAGAAAAACCATGGGTATAGGTTATTTTTTAAGACCTATACCCACAGTTTTGGTAAAACCGTGGGTATAGGGATTGTTATGGACACCTATGCCCACGGTTTTGAAAAACCATAGGGATAGAAGTTTTTTTACAATACCTATACCCACGATTTTGTAAAACCATGGGTATAGCTTTTCTGTGTTATGGCGGGGGGGGGGGGGGGGGGAAATCCCACGGGAGTGAAATTTTTTTGGCAGGAACATGATTTCAAATTAATATAATTATATGGAAAGAAGATTTTGGTTAAATGATTTCGCTGGGTTAGCTGGTTTAGTTCTCTTCCTCGTATAAAAAAGACTGGTGTTCGAATCTCGGTATCTTTTTTTTCAGATATTCGATTATTATTCATATAAGTTAATAACCAGATGAAAATGTGAATAAAATTCGATTAGCCAAGTTGGTCATGTGATACTTCCGTCGTTGCTGCGTGAGGCGCGGGTTCAAATCCTCCCAAGTGCAGTTTTTAAATTTCTTTCCTACCATTTGAAATCTGTGGATTATATTAATATATATTCGTATATATATGCATATATAACAAATAAAATTTATTGTTACATTGGTCCCGTGGTGAGGCGCGACAGTGAGGTTGTTCATGGGTTGCGGGTTCGAATTCCTGTCGTGCCCCTTTTCTGAGTTTTAATACCCCATAGTTTGGAAACCATGGGGATTGGTGTGTGCCATGCTGGAGCAACGTGGTCCTCCCTTTGAAAAGTTTATACCCATAGTTTAGTAGAATCGTGGGTATAGGGTGAGACCCCTATACTGACGCCTTTCCAGCCCACGGTTCCCAAAACTGTGGGTATAGGTCATTTTTTCAGTAGTGTATATTTTGTGGTGGTGACGATGATTTGGTTTCTAGTGTTTCCTCTTGCAGGTGTTGGTGGAGGTGGAATTATGGTGATGGCCCTCTTATTAAATGGAGTTTGGGTTGTGTTATTGGTCCCACTCTCTATTTTGGTATTTTTATTTTTAGGATAAAGCTGTAAAATGATTAACTTGAATTTTTGTATCCCTTTTTGGTTTTGTATATTGATCTTGGTGTGATGTTTTATTTTTGAGATTTGTTCATGGTTGTTTATCATGGGAAAATTGTTCTCAAAAGTGTATTTTTGATACCCAATAACTAATTTTCATCCCATGGGGATCGGGAATGCCCTTTGGGCCATGTACTGGGATGGTTCGGGTGTCGGGTTAGATGGAACCATGAACTGGTTTGTGACATGAGATCGCCCTTTAATTTATTTAATTCCACTAGGTTATGAAGATTAAATCATTGAATACATGTAAAGGAAGAAGCTTTTTCCTTTTTATGTTTTATGTTTAATTACCAATGTAATAATGGAACCATGTATGTATCTAGTTCTTCAAGACTGCTAATCTAATTGATCCTTAGTAATGTGATCTCTTGTATCTATTATATTGTAATAAAATAACCACTGACTCTAGGCTACTAGGGTCAAGGTTTTTACAGTTGGTATCAGAGAAGGTTTAGTAGAAACCTTGGGAACTAGATATTAAATAAACGTGAGAATTATAATAATTCATTGCAAATGATTTTTGGATCAATACTCATGATGACTATAAGCTAACTCAGTCTGTTCCATTATTTAGTAATGTAACCTAATGGAAGAAAGGGAATCAATACCTATAGAAAATATAAAAAAAATTCCACTGAAAAAGTTAACAAATTTGGTGTTTGAGCTAAGAAAATCATGAGCATGTTATGATAGCTTACTCATTTCATGATTAATAACCATACTACACCTATGTTATATTTTTTTATGTAGCATAAGCCCCCATATTTTAGTGGGACTACTAATCCATTGTTAATTGAGAAATGGTTTGTGTCCCTTGAAAAGATATTTATGTCATTGGGATGTTATGGAAGGTAAAAGTTAGTACTGTTGGTAGATTTCCTCAAGGGAGATACTAATGAATGGTGGTTGTTAATACAAAATACTAAGGATGAATATGAAATATAAGTTACATAATAGATAAATTTTAAAGAAAAATTCTTTGGAAAATATTTCCCCCATGAGAAACGAATTGAAATGAAGAGAAAATTACTTCCATTAAATAAAAATGAAGAAGAGGGTATTTTATATTATGAGGATACCTTCACAAGAATAACTAGGTATGTTATAGATAACATAAATTATTCGAAAAACAATATTGATCATTTCTTTGAAGGTCTTAATCCAAGTTTCCAAAGGGAAATGAATTCTCAAACACTTTCATCATATGATAAAATAGTATTAAGTGCCATAAAAATAGATAAATAATTTTATAGATCCTATATGTTCAATAGAAATTAATAGAATAAGATTTCTTCTGATAACCATGAAAAAGTTAAAACATAAAAGAAGAATAGGTGGAAAAATAAATTCCCATTATGTGAAAATTTTGGAAAGAATCATCTTGGGATATGATTGAAAGGCGTGGTAGTTTCTTATAAGTGAAAATGAAATTATCATCAAGATAATGAATGAAAATGGAAGAAAAAGTCAATGATGTTAGATTATTCAATTATAAATAAATGGGGTGTTATTCAAACCAATGTCTCATGCGCCAAGGGAATCTACCATAGTAGAGGCCACCAGGAGATGGCCAAGATTATGTGATCATTACAGCTAAAGTATGAGTACCCAATGATTTGGTGGAAAGTACATTAATCCTAACATAAAATTTATCCAATGATTTATTTGATTCTTAATCATCTCACTCTTTTATATCTACCCAATTTTCATAGAAAATTAGATATTTCCCTTTTGATTTAATAAGGTTAATTTTAGTCAAAACTCCTAAGGGAAGTATTATTGCAACAAAGATGTGTCAGGAAGTCCCCAGTATGGCATATAAATGTGCTTTATTTTCTTGCCTTATCATCATACATGTGGTTTAATTTTATATAATCCTCAGTATGAACTGACTTTCTAAATATGATACAAAAAAATTATTACAAGAATAAGGAAATTGTAATTTGTAAGGAAGATATAGAATTCTTTATCTTTAGAGCAGAAGCTTCACCATATGATTCTTATCTAGATCCGCCCCAGTAGCTCTATTGAATGGAATTTTTAAGGAGGAAGAGGAAATAAAATCTAGGTATGAAAATGTTAATCTTAAAATTGAAGATTTAGTTATTGTATAAGAATACAATGATGTATTTCCTAAAGAATTACCTAGACACCCCCCAGAGCATGAGGTTGAGTTTACCTTTGATTTAATCCTTGATAAAAAAACCAATATCAAATACTCCATATATAATGGACACTGTAAAATTAGTGGAGCTAAAGAAAAAACTAGATGAGTTGAGTAATAAGGTATTTATTCCCCCTAATATTTCTCCATGGGGATCTCATGTTCTCTTTGTTAATAAGAAATATGGATCCATGAGGATGTGCATTGACTATAGAGAAATAAACTCTATTACAATAAAGAACAAGTATCATATTCTTATTATTGATGATTCATTTGATTAACTTCACAAATCTCAATATTTTTCAAAGATTAACCTTTGTTCTGGATATCATCAATTTCTAGTAAAGAAAAAATATATTCCAAATACATATTTTTAGAAGAGGTATGGACATTACGAGTTTATAGTAATGCCATTTGGATTGAATAATGAACCCTCTTTTTTCATGGATCTAATGAAAAAATTATTCAAGGAATATATTGATGATTTTATTGTGGTATTCATTGATGATATTTCGGTATATTCTAAAAAATATGAAGACCATGAGAATCACATACAGACCATTCTTGATACTCTCAAAAGGAAATAGTAATATGGTAAATTTATCAAGTGTGAATTATGGATTCAGGAAATTTCTTTTCTTGGAATATTGTCTCTAAGTATGGAATCTCAATTGATACTATAAAGAAAAATGAAATCCAATAATGGCTTATACCAACAAACATAACTGAGGTATATAGTTTCATTGGTTTAGTATGTTACTATTGGAATTTCATTCATAATTTTTTCTGATTGGCCAAAGCTTTAACCAAGATCACATGTAAAGGGGTTAAGTTCGTATGGACCAAATAATGTGTAGAGTGTTTTGAACAATTGAAGAGAATATTATTCAATGCCCTGATTTTGACTCTACCGTTAGGAAATGATGGGTCTTTTATATACAGTGATGTATTAAGGAAAGGGATGGGTTTTATTCTTATCCAAAATGATAAATTTATTACATATTCATCAAGGAAGTTGAAGATTCATGAAAAAAATTATCCAACTCATGATCTTGAGTTAGGAGCCGTAATACTTACTCTGAAGATATGAAGAAACTATCTTTATAGTTAAATATATAAGATATATATAAATCAAAATAGTTTTAAATATATATTTACATATAAAGAACTCAACATGATGCAAATATTATGGATCTAGTAACTAAAAGATTATGATTTCTCAATACACTACCACCCAGGAAAAGAAAATAAGGTAGTAGATACATTAAGTTGGAAATATCATGGACTTCTGACCCAAATGAGGATTGAGAAATATCCTATATTCATGGATTTAGTAAATATGGATATGGGAATTTTTAAATAAGGGAAAAATCACTCTTTTTCAAATGATTTTGAAACCATCTTTATTGAAAAATATAAATAGATCTCAATTTGATGATGAGATCTTTGAAAAAAAATTAAAGCTATTAAGGATAGAAGATTGGAAGACTTCATGTATGAGGAAGGAATTATGAAATTTGGAAAGAGGTTATGTGTTCCATCAATACCTAATCTAAAAATGGAACTATTATATGATTCTCATAGCTCAAATTTCTCTATACACCCTGGTAGTACCGAGATGTATAGAGATATAAAGGAATATTTTTGGTGGGAAAATATGAAGTGGGAAATTGCTAACTTTGTGTCAAGATGTCTAGTTTTTTAACACGTGAAGGCTGAGAGGAAACATCCATAGGAGTCATGAAATCTCTACCTAATCCTATGTGGATGTGGGATAATATTACTATAGAATTCTTCACTGGATTACCAAATTTACTTAGAAAGAATGACACGATATTCTTTATTGTAGATCATTTTAAAAAATCAACACATTTTCATGCTATAATAGAATATTTACATCTTGATAGAATTTAAAGTATCTATATTAACTAAGTTGTAAGACTTCATGGTGCAACTCTATAAATTGTTTGTGATCAAGATCTATGTTTTACATCAAATTTTTAGAGGATTCTTTTTAAAGTATTTGGATATTGAGCTTCATTTGAGTATTGTTTATCACTCTCAAACTGATGGACAGTCTAAAATGACTATTAAAACATTAGGAAACATTTTGATATCATGATCACTTAACATTAAAGGTATGTGGGATCAGTATTTACCTTTGGTAGAGGTTTCCTACAATAATATTTTCCATTCGAGTATTCAAATGGTGTCATACGAAGCATTATATGAAAAGAGATTTCGTACTCCAACTTGTTGGGATGACGTTGGTGAGAGGAAACTTATAGGCCTAGAACTTATTAATGAGACAATAAAAAACGTATATACCATTCAAGATCATATTAAATAAACTCAAAGTAGGTAAAATATTTTTGTTGACAACTGAATAAAGGATTCGAAATTTCAAGTGTGATATCATGTATTTCTAAATGTATATCCATGGAAGGGTGTCACACAGTTTGGTAAAAAAGGTAAACTGAGCCCAAAGTACATCGAACCAATTGAAATTCTAGAAAGAATTTGATCTGTATATTACTGGTTATAAATTCCACCAAGTCTCACCAAATTTCATGATGTATTCCACATATCATTGTTAAAAAAGTATATACTCGACCCAATGCATGTACTCACCTATAAAGAAATAGAACTGTAACTAGATTTTTCTTACTGTGAAGATCCTATCGATATTCTTAACACTAGATAGAAAGTATTGATAAATCCAATTACTCTATTGGGAAAAGTTCTTTGGAGACATCATAAAATGGAATAAGAAACATGGGAACCTAAGGATGTTATAAAGAAGAACCACCCTCGTCTGTTAAAAAATAAAATATTCATGAACAATTTTGAGCAAAATTTCTTTGAAGGAGGATATAATATAACACCCCAATATTTTATGGTAATTATCTTCTTAAATAAATTCAATTCATTTGATAGCTTACATTAGATGCAACACCGAACTTAAACAAACCATGATATACAAATAAATATTAATATGACCATTGGAATAGTAATATGATTGTTTGGAATAGTAATGTGTCCATTAGAATAATAACCTCACCTATGAAAGTATAAATTAAATTTAGGTATCTCATAAATGAAAATATGATATATGTATATCATGGAATAAGTAAATAGATGTTTTAAAAAAAGATAAATTAAGTGTTGGTATTTTTGTAAAATGAAAAGGTTTATTTGCATTTCTATAAATAATATAATGATTTAAAAGAAAATTTATTTTCATAAAATAGATTCATGAATAAATATATTTTTTATTATAATTATAATATAATTTTATGAGACCATAATTAATTTTTCAATGTGTCGTAAAATCGGTTATAATATTAAAATCACTCTTTTTTTAATAAATGATGATTTTAATTAAAAATTAAATTTCTTATATTTAGAAAATTATTTTCATAAAATGGAATCCAATTTTGAAATATACAAATTGAAAAATGGTTAGGGTGAATTTTTGGTATTTTTTTGAAATAGTAGAATTTTTAATGAATAGTGAAATATGATAATTTATAGTATTTAACATTTTATGCCAAATACATGAATTTTTGGGTCATTTGTGATGTAATAACCCATTAGTTTGAACTCAAATGCACTATTTACTATACTTAGTTACAAGAATCAACACTATTGATAGTCTTGATCTAAAATAATAAACAAATGAATAAAATAATCCAAAAACACCTCACTCCTCCACTATAAATACCACCCCTTTTCCTCATGCATTCTAAGCCTTGAAGCTTATATAAATTCTTTCTAAATACCTCAAAAAACCTCTTACCCATGTCCAAGACCTGTTTTTCTTACCAAAAGACCAAATTTGAGTTTCTTAAGGAGGTTCCCAAGGTGACAATATTAGAGAGGTAAAATACTCCTTCATTCTATTTTAATTTCTTTTCTTTTCTTATCCTCTTATCACCTACCCTATCCAAATTAGCACGGTAACTCCAATATGATATATATACTATAATTTTATTGTGTTAATTGAGTATTCATTTTCAAATATTTTCTCCTCTACTTTTAATTCTAAAAATTAAAACATGGTCTGTGAGGTGTTGATTCACGACCCTCGTGGACGACGAGTTTTCATTTTTCATTACCACCTTCATGGATGGTCATAAAACTATTTTTATGGTTAAACTAGAATAAAATATGTTTATTAAAAATTATTTATTATTATAGAACTATTATATAAAAAATATTAAATAAAATGACACTATTCCGTGATGGTCGTAAAAACCACCAAAATAAACTAATCATTTTTCATTAACGTTTTATCTAATAAATCGTCCTCATAAATTATAACCAGATGACATATATAGACAATTTAAAATACTATAAGTATATTAATATCATTACATTACACTTCATTAGTTTTTATTACATTTGACAAGAACTCGTATAATTATACACAAGGGAATCGACCATAAATTCATGAAATGAATGCTCCCAAAACAATGAAATTAAACATTATAACTCGTAAGAATGGTCATAAATAAACATAATAAAATTATAATAAATAAAATATATATTTAATATGTTATTAATTAATAAATTAATTAATCTAATTTTATTACCCTGGATATTAATTACAAGTGTGGGACGCTTTCGGACATAAGGTAAGGGACTTCGTCTCAATCTCTATTTCATTAATACTTCCTTGGTATTGTACACCTAATTATTTTTATGTGGTGTATATACTACCATTTTGAGATAATTTTTAATTTGAAATTATATTTATATTAAATATTCATATTTATTTTATCATGTATATGATTATTTTTTAAGTCGTATACCATATTTATACATATGGTCTTTACTTTGAATATTATTTGATTAACTAGGAAATAATTTTAAATATGTATCTTTTACTCAATAAAGATATTAATTTTTAAGTAATATTAATCTCATGAAATAAATTTATCATTTTTATATTTTAGGAATAATTTGGACAAACAGACTTGGGTGGGGCCTAGTTATAGATAGCCCCTCGCTATATCAACAGGTCCCATGATACAAAACAGTTGGTGACAAACCCTTTACATTTATTTCCAATAAGAATTTGATGGGGTTTTAACCTCATAATTAAATCATCTTGTGAAAGGTCTTAATATTAGTGTTTCATGTTCCAGATACATGAAATCCAATAATTAATCATTCCCTTCATTCAATATTTAGTTATTACTATTCATGAGATTTTCACTATGACAAAATCTATGGATGCAGTTTCATTCTCATCTTATTGATTAAATAGTTTTTTCCCTTATTACATATTTATTATGCTTCACTTATTATTGATTCATGTTTCTATTGTATATAACCCTTACTGATCATTTTATCTCACCCTTTTATTTGTTTTTTTTTCCTATGTTATGAAGATGAAATATTTGAATAAGTATCAAGGAAGCACTTTATTTCCCATTGTTATGTTTTATGTTTAATTAAAAATTTAATAATGGAACTATGTGTATATATATAGTTCTTTGATACTTCTATATTGATCGGTCCATGGTAATGTGATCTCTTATATCTATGCCATTATAATAAAATAACCACTGAATCTGGGCTACTGGGGTCAGGATTGTTACAACTGCAACTTATTATAAAAGGTTACAAGATATTTCAATATATATATACCTTTTTATAATAATTCTCCTTTAACTTTACACACTCATAAAAAGTGTAAAATTTACATAAATATATGAGTAATAAGATTACGTTTTTGGTACATAGTTGCAACCGGCAACTAATAGTTGATGAAGAAATCTTCTAGAGAATGAGTGAACATGTTGGAGAATCTCTAAAATAGGTTCATTTTATGTGTATGTAAATATAAATCACATATAAATAGATTATTATTGTTCTTGGATGTATATAAATAGTTACTTAAAAATATTTTATACATGAACTTTATATATCTTGATTTTTCACCTCAAAACATTCATTTATTCACATCACTTATTACCTTTTGAATTTGAGTCATCTCTCTCTAATTAAAATGAATAGGAATAAAGAATGTAATAAATAGAAATTAATGTTATTGTCCTTTTTCATGTGAATTTCTTATAAAATAGTAAAAACCAAGTATCATGTCGGTGTATCTTGCATATTACTTAAAATCTTACACTTCTTGGAAATAGAACCTTTAATTACTTTGTCTTTTCCTTATTTCTACATCACTACTTTTTATAAAACTTAAATTAGGGGTTGAATTATCTTGATATGGAAATATCTCACCTCAAAACATTAATAAAGTACCATAAAATTACTTTAGAATATCTAGCTTCATGATTCTTTAACATCATAAGATTATTGATCATAAGTCTTCACTTGATTGTATGACTTTACTAATCATCATAAGGATTTATTGAAATCTCATCACATTATCTTAGTATAAAAATTTCCTCTAATCATAATACTTTATATTATGATTGTAATTTATTTATGTCTACCTTTTTTATCATAAAATTTGATTGATCATAAGAATTGATTAAAATCATAAAGCTTCACTATGAACATAAGGCATTTTTTGGATGTTAGGATTTAGTGTAAAGTTTCATCATCAAACTTCTTTCTAACTATAATTCTTTAACTGATCATAAGTCTTGGATGTTTTACATGATATGATCATAGTACTTGAGTGTAAATCTTGTTCTGATATAAATAATTCCATAAATATAAAAATTTCTTAAAATTATAATTTCTCTAGTAAATTAAAAGATCACAAATATTGAGTGTAATGATTCAGAGCTTCATTTAACGTAAATTTAAAGATTCAATGCTTAATAACTTTAATGTGGAAGGTAATATCTTGGGGAAACATACTTTTATATTTAAATATAAATATGTATACTTCAAGAAAAAACATTAGATACAAAATTAAGGGTTTCTATGATCATTAAAACATATAATAAAATGGGATATATTGAAACAACATAGTGTGTCCAACACCAACTTGTTATTTCTTCTCTGGTAATAACTCTTCTATCCTTGTAATTTTTGACAAAGCATAAGTTATTTTGAAAAAAAACCATTCCCTTCATTAAATAGTTATATGACACATAGAAAGTTATGTTTCATCCCTTATACAAGAATAACATCTTTGTACTTGAGTCCTTTAGACTCAATATCAGTAGTTCCAATGATTTTGATCTTTAGTGATCAATCATTGACAAAATTTAATTCTCCTCCTTCATGTTTCTTTATACCTTTCAAGATTTTAATGTCTCTAATAATATGTGAAGATCACCCACTATCAAGTATTTATGCTCTTCATTTATTTCTTACCTTTATAGCAACCTGTATGGAGAATGAATCCTCATGTTGATACTTTTTTAAATTTTGTTGGACTTTTATTAGTAGGAGAAATTTCTAGGAAATATTGTGATACATTTTTTATCATAATTTATTATCTTCTCACATCTACCACACAATTATTTTAAACTGTCAAGTATGTTCCAAGTAGACATATTTGAAATGAATTTTTTAATTTCTTTCTTTTATGGGGACTCACTTCTTTTAATCTCTTAATTGATCCCCCTTTCTTTATGTATTCTACCAGGTAGAGTCATATTATACCAGCATGTGTAGACCTTATAACCAGAAGTCCCACAACACCAATAGTATCCTTTGAATATGAACTTCTTGTTATAATTATAAGCATATTTTGATAACAATGTTCCAAAAATCTATCTGTGGTCTCAAGATATACCCTAGTCTTGTTTGTTTTTTGATGTAATCAATTTTACTTTAATTTTACTTTATTCCATATAAGTAGAAGATTATTTATCATTATCTCATCTGGACCAACATATTCTAGATTTTTAATTGGAACCTACATAGTTAGGTAAAATATTTTTAACTTTTAGATAAGTATCATGTAGGGATAGAAACTGATATGATGTGCTGGAGTTTTAAACTATAGTAAGTGTCTCATTCATGACATCAACCAATTTATTTAAATATTATTGGACTCCTTTACACTCCTTTTTAGTTATAAGATATTTTGACTAAATATTACAATGTTCTTATTCCCTAGAGACCACTTTTTCTTCAATATCATTAATGATCATTTCATTTTAGGCAACATTCAACTTTGACATCTTGATTTTTTTCAGTGAGTTTAGTTTCTTTCCTAATAAACTCTTTAGTTCATTTAATATTCTTACCATTGACCTTATATAGAGCTATAACATCTTTCTTAGGCTAATGTTTCTACTCAAGAAAGGATTTTAACATAGATCCAATCATGTTCTCCATGTATGTCTCCTCACTAAGTTCTAATTCACTACTTGGGAAGTTTTATTCCTTCTTCATATGTGCCATAATGTTTTTGAACTCTCCATACCCATTATCATATAATTGATTTCAAGATGAATAATTATCATATTCTTTATTTCTTATTAATATTTTTCTTTTTCTTATTGAAACCTTACTAAACTAACCAAATTTATTCTAAACCTTAGAATTATTCAACCAATTTTTCTTATTTAGATTTTCATTATTTTCATCAGATTTATATCTAGGATTCTTTTACTTTGGATAATTTACAAAAAAATGTTCAATACCGCCATAATTGAATCAATTTAATAGAATTTTAATATTGTAATTTCCATTACATTTTTTGATATATTTAGATCCATGAGACATTATTATCATGGAATATTAATTGGTCAAATATTCACCATCTGATTCCCTTAAAGAATCATGCTCTTATTCTTTTATCATTAGTTTTATCATGGCTTCAAAATTCATATCATCTTTCAATTTATTCTTAAAAGTAGGTGTCTTTATCATTTCATAAGCAATAAGGATATTATTTAACTCATTAATTGATAGATATTCCCAATCATCCAGAGGAGAAATTTTGGGATCAAATCTATCTGGGAAATTTCTCATGAGTTTCATCAAAATAAAATCATCATCCATTTTCACACTAAATCCTTTTATGTTACACAAGATTTAATTAAATCTAGTGAATTAATCATCAATAATATCCTACTCAAACATATTTACATCTTAAAACATTCTTCTCAAGATCTATATATTTTCCTCATTGATATTGAAATTCCATTTACAGCTTCTTTCAAACTTATCTCATACTTTCTTGGTAGTTTTCAAACCAATCAACTTGGTAACCAATTTCTATAAAATATAAATAATAATAGAATTCCTTGCCTTTCCATAAAATTTAATATTTCTTTATTTAGTAAAATTTAAGTGATTAACTATTTTGATAGGTGTAAAACTAATTTTAGTTGCATCAAGAACTTCAATTCCAAGTGAAAAAAAAAAGAAACATCATGATTTTTAAGCCATGGAATTTTTTTCAATAAAATTGTGGAAATACTCTAAAATTCATAGAATTTCTTTTTTTTATCATTCAATATTCTGAGATAATCTTATAAAGGGAAACTTTTACTTAAATACAAATTTTTAGTAATAATGGAGAGTATAACTATACTGAGAGGGGGTGAATTAGTATAGAATTTTATTTTTTATTTTTCTTTTTTCACTAGAAATAAACCTCTATTAGAGGTTAGGATTTGATTCCCTCATTTGTATAATTTAATCTCATCCTTTCATGAAAATATAGAAAAAAAAAGAACAAGGCGTACAAATATTTTTACAAGGTTTGGACACAGTGTGTTAGTTTACTCCTTATTGTATCCAATCATTACCCTCACTAAAAAAATATAATATAAGTCAATAAAAAAATTATAATTGATATTTAGGAAATATTATTCACCTAAAATTTTACAAAATCCCATTTCTACCATCACACAACATCCTTCTATTCGTACTCAACATCCTGCCAGTTACAATGATTCAGAACAAATGAAAAATATTGTGTGAATCTCTGGGTTGATTTGATAACTTATGAAGATCCTTATCTGGATCTAACTAGATAGATATAACTAAATGTTCTCACCTTTTTCAAGAAATAAAACTATTGAAAATAGGAATGAAATTTCCAATCACTTCCTTCTCACTACACTAAAACCCTTCATATGGTTTTACTTCATTTTCTTCTCTCAAATGACTAAAAACTCGGGTGAAAACCTATTTTTTATATGAACGTAACCACATATAAAATTTCTCTAAAAAAACTCATATTCCTACAAAATTTATTCTATTTTATATTTCACATACCTGTAATTCCATTTTTTCAAGAAACACCTTTTTCTATACATACAACACATTAATTCCACACATTCATTTCAAATAACCCTATTGGTATACATTAAGGTGTATTTATCCTTCTAGAATAAAGATCCATGATTATTTTACTAATTTGATATTCCATGATCTTCCTTCCTAAGACACATTAAAGACTTTCATTTGGGTATTCACCCCCTAATTCTCCTGAAAATACCAAAATTTCACTCATATCCTTCCACCGATCCATAATAGCATCAAGATTCACAAAATCTCAACAATAATATATCTATGAATATCAAAAAATCATAATTTAGTCATTATTTTAGTGGAATAACCCTTATTAAAAAATAACTTGATAAAATCTCTTAGATGTTCATAACAAAAAACTTGAATCACTACACTAATTTCATGTTATTTTAGGAACTAAGGAACAAAAAAATATCATCACATTTATATCTGTATTATTATAGAAAAAAATAATAAATGAAATTCATTTTGAGTTAATCTCATTTGATTGATCACATGGTTAAACATGTTCTTTATTGAGTGAGGATTATTTAATTTCCATACTTCTTGAATCATAATTTGATTGTGATTTTTTAAGTCACTGGGTATTGACTTAAGCATTATTTAATTTTTTAAATATTTTACGCACTTCCCCCTCAAGATAATTCACTTACACAATGGCCTCATAAGAGAGTTCCATTGGCTAAATCTTTCATCCACATAGATAAAATATCATTCATGGATCAAATATCCTATAACCTCAGTCTTCTACAGAATACAAAAAACTCATTTCACTTATATTATAGAAAAAAACTTGTGTATATCTTAATTATATTATGTGTGAGTCTCATAAGAGAATTAAATTATCCATAATTTTGAAATCCAATTTCGTTATTCTAGATTCCCAAAAATACTCACAAAAAAATTTCAAAGACACTCCATATATTTTCAACCATCTCAAAAACACCTCTAAAAAATCTAACAAAAACTCACTAGCCTTAAGAAACTCTTTAAACTCTTCACTATGTTGAAAAAAAAATTAAATTCTTCATCAAATCCAAGGGTACATTAACATGAGATCTAAATCTAGTTTTGGTTTTTTTATAAATGATGGTGCTTTCAATAAAAAGAGTTCCAAAAAAATCACTATTGTATACTTCAAAATAGATGAATTTTATATCTCTACATCATATATTGTGAAGGAATATATTTGGATTAGGAAATTCATTTCTAAACTTGGAGTGGTTCCTAGAATTGAGGGAGAAATCAAGATTTACTATGACAACAATGGAGTTGTTGTTCAGGCCAAGGAACCCTAGTCTCACCAAAGGACCAAAAAAATCATTTGCAAGTATAGTCTCATTCAATAGATTATTGGGATAGGTGATGTAAAGATATTTTATGTGGATAGAAAAGAAAAAGTAGCATATCCATTGAAAACCCCATTAACACAACAAAATCATGAGGGTAATGATGAATATCTTGATATAATATACATGATATATTGGATGCAATGGTTTTAAAATGTATCATTATTTTAAAAAAAATCAATCTTCTTTCATCATTCACTCATGTTTGTTGCGATTTATATTACATGAACATTAAAATGATAATATCCTCTCAAAGCATGACTTTGAGTTTTTTATAATTGATGGTAATCACAGATTATTGTTGGTTGTGATGATATGTGATTATCATGTGTAGAATATTATATGTAATATAAATATTTGTATACATTACAAAAATAATGGACTCATGATATAATAAATCGAGGCTTATTATTTGGACTAACCCACCAAAGTATGTCACATGGAATGTCATATGATCATTGATATACATAGGGGTGTATGATTATTATAAATCCTCATTATCTGAGTTTAGTGAGATACATAAAATTAAAACCATCATACTTTGAAACCTTTCATACATAATACTTGAGCCTTATCTAATCAGGTGGTGGTTGGGTATGTTGTTGATCATGTCATTGGTTTGAGATCAACCATGATAGAATATTTCCACTCGTATAACAAGTTAAAGACATTTGGGACCTTGATTTAATTAAATTGAGGAAATAAATGGCCATATAAAGGTGATTGGTATGTGATTCCCACAACTAATTTGATAAGGAACATGTTATGTGATCATCTACTAGATGAATCACAAGTGATTTATTCATAGATCTTGTAGGTTTATTTTATATAATCATGAATGTATGAGATTCCCTATACTATATTGGTATATTTCATTTCTAGTGGTCACTCTATTTCATGTACAAAAGGATTATATAGGTATTCATATGATTTATATGATATATCTTATGGTGGATATGTTCATATGGAGATATGAATTTGTTTGAGTAAAATATCAACAGAACCCTTTGTAGATTGAGTATCATTTATGTTTTGTTACATGATACTATTTTCTTACATCTATAAAATCAGGACTTCATATATTTTTTTCCATCACTAAAAAGGATCATAGGGTCAGATAATTAGTCATTAGAACAAGGATTAAATTTTAGATAAAGTATTTATTCTAAAGTAAATGGATTTTGAAAAAATGTATCTAAAAGAGTTTGGATGGATTCACAATGAGTTGTGAAGTTTTACATAAAGCCCTTGTGAGGTTTTAGTAAAAGTGGGGTATTATTGGAAATTCACTAAAATGGTTATATCATGTTATACGATATACCATGAGTTATATCCTTCAATATACATATGGTTCATATCGTAGATTATGATATCCATATGTCATATAAGGTATGTGATTTCTCTCTTATTGTGTATGATGAGCTTAAGATATGGGTTATCAAGTGCATAGACACTGTTATGTCTTCCATAGGATTTATCATCAGCTATGAATCAAAAAATTGATTCATTTAATACTACACACACATGATATAATATTTGAAACATTAAATTAATATTAAACCCCAATAAGCATACATTATCATAACATATATCGGCTTCCATGTGATGGAATCCAAAATTTTACTCCCTTAATTAAATAAAGGGAGAAGATATACTGAGATAAGATCCCTGTGTTAGGTTTGTTTCATACTATTAAGCCATACCTGAAACTCTCTTAACTCATTGAAACTTATTTTATCTTTATCGAGGAAGGTTTTAACACAAATTTGAAGATCAGGGGTCCTCTTATTACAAACAAGGATTCTAGTAATCGATGTTTTCTATGTGGATGAAATATTCTGGAAGCTATTGCACAATGATATCCATCAAGAAAACACAATCATGATCAAAAAATATGGAACTTAATGTGGTGAAGGTATTCCTACATTATTTATGTTCTTTATATTTCATATTGATTCATGATGATATATCAAGAAGTTTAAATGGGTTTATTCCTCTACCATGATTATAAGATGATCCTCCAAAACCCATCAATTTAATGTTATGAAAATTTCGATGGGTTGGTTAAAAAGAATTTTGGTTTTTAAAATAATTTTTCTTTTGATCATAAAAAAATATTTCATAGTTTTTATAAAATTAATTAGGGTAATTTTTTCAATAATTACAAGAATCAATCAGATTTCTCTTTGGTTGTGATTTAGAGGGGGGTTTGTGTTTCTTATTATGTTTTTCCTCCCCTTATCCTCCTCATTATCCTACTGTTTATTTCTTTCAATGGTCCCCTTACCCTCTTCATGTTGGTCTCTTCATGGTTCATAGTCTTCTCACGCTTCAGTGTTTTTTCTTCCATTCTAGTTTTTTTTCCTTCAAGGTGACGTTCATTCACATTGTGGCTCTCACGCACCCCCTATTCTCTTTTTTCCCTTCCCATCGTGCGTACCCCCATCAATAGTTTTTCATGATGGTTCTTATTAAAAATTGGGGTGGTTAAGAGTTTCATGTTCCCAATCTATTGGGGATTTTTCTAGATTCATTATTAATTCATTCCTCCCTATTGAATCCATTATTGTTTCTTCCTATACACTTACCATATGATTCCACATTCTGGACCATCTTGTTATGGGGCACTAATTTTTTGGTATTTTTTAGAATGTTTTGGTTGAGTCGTATCCAATTTATCATAAGGAGCATCCTACGGTTGTTCTCATTTCTTAATTTGGGTTTTGATGTTCCTATGATAGTTATAGTTCATGTGGCTTGCTTCATTAACTTATGGTCTTCTAGGATCATAGTGCCTCTCAAGCTTGGCTCCTTTGTCTCCTATAAATGTTAATTTATTCTTCCATTATGATCTAATCTGAGGGTAGCTACTAGGTAAGTTCAAGTGAGGATGTCTCCTAGAAAAATTGATGCATCCAATGTGATGGAAACAATTTGAATGGTTAATTAAATTCCATAGTGATGGTGTGGTAGGTGGTGTTGAAATCATTTTGGATTTTGTTGGGTTGCTCCTATAGATTCTAAAGTTAATTGTTCATCTGTTAGTTTTTTGGTGTCTTTAAAGAATATTTTGGTTCTCCTAGAATTCTGGTTGTGAGTTTCAGTAATTTTTTGTTTTAGGTTGATTCTATTTTTAGAAACAATGACAATGGTGTCATGGTTAGGTCCTTGTTTGATTTTATACTGGATATGTGGTTTCTTCTTGTTCTTTGAATTTTTTTGGTAAGATTAGTCTAATGAAATTCATAATTCAATCTATATATGATGGTTATGGTAGTGTTGGTGTTAACGATGATGATGGTAGCTAGACTAGGAATGGGTTGCATTGATGATCCATCTTGATGGTGACTGGTGAAGACTATGCATGGATCAAGGGTGAACATCCCCTCTCAGTGTGTGATTGGAGGTTGGCTAACGATTACAGGCTCAAGGATGACCCACCTAGTGACTGCGAATATGGTTTTCATTTTTTAATTTTATTTTTGAATTTTGAACATGTTTCCGGTTATTGGTTTTGATACTATGGTAGATTGGTGGATCTGGTTCGGTTGGTGTGTGAAAGTTCTCACTTTAACCCTTAAAAGTTTTTATTTTAAAAAGGGAAAAGTACTATGAGAGGTTAGGGTTTTCATATGATGAGAAAATACCAAATAAATAATGTTGAAAAGGGGGATGGAATGGTGTTTGTGAATGTTGGAACTGTTGATATGAATGATAGGATGGTGGCTATGATTGAAGTTTTGATACATAATGGTATGGATGGTTAGATGAGAATTGTGATGGTGTAATAGATGAAACCAAATATGGTGAGAAAATTGGTGATGGAATCGATACTAAAATAGAATGTAATGAAGATTTCATGAAAAGTTTTCTCATCATAGTTTTCATCTTACCCATATTTTCTTTTTCAAGTTTATTTGTTTTACCACTTGAAGTTTCACACAAAATTTTAACATGGAATTATCAATCCATAGTGATAAATTGGTGTGATTTGGTGTCCATGGTTTTAATGAGTGCTTTATTGGAATCATGAGTTTTTTTTCAACAAGAGCACCACCACTAACAATCATTAGTGAAAAAGCACAATTTAACATCGGTTTTTTCTTCAATTTTAACGTCATTTTTTAACTGATGTTTTTTTCACTGGAAAAAGAATCCAAAAAATATTCCAAATGCTTTCATACATGATCAATGATCGTATCCCGTTTTTCAATCTTTGATTTGACTGGTTATAGAGCCCGAACAGAGTTATGGATTAGGAGTTATGGACATTCGAAGTTAGGTAGAAAAATTGGTTCGTGGAGCCCATTCACGAAGCTCCCTCTGTGATCACAGAGTAGAGGAAACTTGACTGGAGCCTCTGTGAGTGCCGTGAAGGCCATGAAGGTAGCCTCTGTGACTACAAGAAGGTTGATGGAACTTTACTGGAGCCTCCGTGAGTTCTTCAAAGACCAATGATGGTCAGCTCCGTGGTTATGAGAAACTTGAGGGAACTCCCTCTGGTTACGAAGTGTGGTGTCCTTCACATTGTCATTTTCTATTCGTGGTGGGCATTTTTCCTTCCTGGCATGCTTCTTCAACCTCCATAACCTATAAATAGCTGGCTCAACCCCCTTCATAAGCACGGTTATTCTTCCCCTTGGGCGGTCGATCTCCCATTTCACGGAGCTCTCAAGCACCCCGAAGTGATGCCCTTCGCAAATGGATATGCACTTTTCAAAGGAGGTATCTCCTTCAGGTTGCTCGAGGCTCCACAGATCCCCATGCTCTGTGAGACCCTAAGCTCCGTGTAGCCCCTTTACTCCATGAGAACCTATGCACCATGAGACCCCATGCTCCGTGAACACCTTTCCTTCGTGAAGCTACTTCGCAAGACCCCATGCTCCACAAGCACTTTTCCTCCACAAAGCTACTTCGTGAAGCCCTATCCTTTGATAATATCCTACCTTCGTACCCACCGGTCCATACCGTGGGGGCACAGCCCCCGTATCCCTCAAACCATTCCTCATGAAACTCATCCAAAACCCATCACCTGACTTCTATACCATGTTTAACTAGAAAGGGCTGCTCTTGCATAATCCCCAACACCAACCATTACTAGGCGTCTTATGCCTAACAGTCCTCTCTACATGACTATAAACTGTAGTGCTCCCTATATGAAAAATATAGGATACCTCTTTCTCCAAACATGATATGCCTTATGTGCCCAGCATAATATGCCAATAGTCCTATCTATATAACTATAAACTTTAGTACGCCTTATGTGAAAAACATAGGATGACTCTTGTTATAAACAAGAGATGTCTTATGCTCCAAGTGTAAGATTCCAATAGTCCTCTCTACATGACAATAAACTATAGTACACCCTATATGACAAACATAGGATGCCTCTTACTCCAAACAAGAGATTCCTTATACGCCAAGCATAAGATGCCAACAGTCCTCTCTACATGACTACAAACTATAGAATTCCCTATCATTCAATAATAGTATGCCTCTTATTCAAAATAAGATATGGCTTATGTGACAAGAATAAGATACCTCATTCTATGCTTACAGTGGTATAATTTAAAGAGATTTGGAATTCGTTCAAACATTTCATCACTCCACCTCATGCTTTGTGTGTCCTTCATTCGGATCTTCATCCTCTTTAATGTCTGAAAGAACCCCATAATGGCCTGGTCTCATGCCACCTCAGCTCACCTACCATCCTAGGACAACACCTCAGAAGACTTTGGATGACACTTTGAGTCAGGTCCTATGTTTCGAACATGATCAACAGTCAACCCTCATTTTTTTATCCCCATTTCTATCTAACGTGATATGGATGTTGTGTTTCGAACATGGTCAACAGTTATCCTCCATCGTCATGCCACCCTCACCGCATTCTGAATATCATGCATGTGATTCACAATTTTCATCTCCCTTTTCTCGGACTGATTTCAACACCCTTGGATTTATCTCGCTTGTGCACTAGCGCATAGGTGTAGGCATAAATTATATGCCTCAACCCACCAGTGAGTTGGGATGACCTCATGGACAAACATGAGGAATACATTACGGGATGCTTCCATGTGTAAGCCCCATTCACTATTACCACTCCTTAGCAGAACCTAGACATCTTCCATGCATAATCCCCATTAACCATTGTTGATCCTTAGCGGCACCTGGACAACTTCTATGCATAAGCCCCATTCACTATTTCCACTCCTTAGCGGTACCTGGAAATCTTCCATGTGTAATCCCCATTCACTGTTGTCACTCCTTAGCAGCACCTGGGCAGCTTCCATGCATAAGCCCCATCCATTTCCACTCCTTAGCGGCACCCGAGCAGCTTCCATGCGTAAGCCCCGTCCATTTCCACTCCATATCGGCACCCAGGCAGCTTCTATGCATAAGCCCCATTCATTATTTCCACTCCTTAGTGGCACTCGGGCTGGTTCTATGTGTAATCCCCATCCACCATTGTCGCACCTTAACGGCACCCGGGTAGCTTCCATGAGTAATCCCCATTCACCAACCCTCATGGCCACACCTTTACGCCATGATTATTTGGTTTGTTATTGCCTCTTGTTTCTCACACCGAGCATGACTCATGTGATCTTAGAGTAAACAGTGAGCATGACATCCTCCCTGGGCCACCTTAAAGCGTAATCCCCAAACCATCCTGAACTAAGTGGACTTTGATCCTTTCTGAGACAAGGTGCATAGGAATCCTCCCTGAGGTTCAAGCCCAACACCTACTTGTCCTGACCCCTTCACATCAGTTCACCAACATCCCGCATGATGTTAAACTGTATCAACCATTCCAAACTACATGGACTTTGATCCTTACCATGGAAAGGTACGTAGGAAGCCTCCCTGAGGTTTAATCCCAACACCCATCGGTCTCAACCACTTCACACTGGTCCACCCATGTCCTGCATGACATTAAACTACACCCACATTTTTCGTCCTGCAAGACATTAAACTGTACCCATTCAAACTATGTGGGTTTTGATCCCTATCTTATACACAGGGTGCATAGGAAACATCCCTGAGGTTCAATCCCAGCCAAAGGTATACCTTGGTGCCCCCCTTTCTGGGGTTCACTTTCCCTAATCCGCCCTCAGTGGTGTCCAGGTCATCCTTCATGGTGTGATATCTTCCCTCTATGGGACACACCACCTCGGATCCATCCTCATTGGGCATTCTGATCCATCCATCTAGTAAACCTTCCAGGTGTTCCCTCCTAGGGATGTACCAATCTGATCCGTCTCTATGGGAAATTCTGATCACTCTCATTCCATCTCTACAAGATGTTAAACTTACGGCATACCTCGTTTTAAACATGAGATGCTTGAGGAAAACCTCAGAAGACACGCTGTTGGTGTAACCATATTCACAAGATGTTGACTCATGGAATACCCAGTGTTAAACATGGGAAGCTAAGTAAAACCTCAGAGACATGCCTCCGATATAAGATACCCCACAACCGAAGTGGTATGCCTTAGGTTTTGAACCCTTAAGATTCCCTCTTATGAGGAAGAATACAGGTTCCCCAATGTACATGCATCCAAAGATGCCCCGACATGCCTGATGTTGTCATCTACTCCAACCTAAGGTTACTACCATGTCAAGACCCCATGGAATGTCCTGGGAAAAGTAGTGTAATTAATCGACGTCCACAAATATATGGCACTGGGAATGAGATTAACAAACCACGACTCAAATATTTAAGGGAGACCCAGACTAGGCAACAAGTTCCAAGGAGGAATCCACAAAAGGAGGAACCGACATCCCATTATCCCATTTCAATCAAGGAGAAAACATCCCTAAATAAGTGATGAATGCCACCTGCCTTTGGAAAGCGGGACTGCAGGGAAACAGTTGTGTTTCCTACAAAGATGGATGCACACCCTGGAGAAAGCGTCGAAAACATAAATCTATAAAGGTGATGATAAAAATAAGTTTTTGGCATCGGTTTTTTAAAAACCAATGTTGAAAATGTGAGTTGGATTCATTTTCGGTGGCGGTTTCACTAAGAAACCGACATCGAAAACCAAATGATTTTTTTAAAAGATTCAGCATCAGTTTTTATAAAAGATGACATTGAAATTGAAAAAGAAATTAAAAAATTTTAAATATTACACTCCCAAAAAAATCAGAATCCCTATAATAGAAAAACAGTATACAGCCATCAAACATCATGTATCATTGACTAAAAATCTATAATACATACATAATTTTAACAAGTTAATTGAAAAATTATCTATGTATTTCTATTATAAATTAGAATTAAAAAACACATACCTGAAATTTAAAACATGATCATTTTTGGTTATTTTTGAATCATTCATTTGATATCATTATATTCAAACACCTATTATAACAAAAGAATTTTTTTTTGAATACTTGTTATTGGGAAAATGTAATACTAATCAGAAACATAAGAATATACATACCTTAAATCATAATCATACTTAACAAATAGTTATCAAACAAAGATAGAAGATGGTTAAGTTCATATTTTGTGTACGAATCAACATCATTGAACATCTACAATAATGTTGAATGATATAAGATTAAAAAACAAAATATTGTGATATAAAATATAAAATAATTAATATGACTAACCTGATCATAATTAGTCGTTACCTCAGTTGTGATTATCTCATACATGAATCGTAGAACATAATAACAAAATTTGACATATCCTTATTGATGATGAAATTGGAGTTAATAAAACATTAAATTGATAATAAAAACCAATATATATATATATATCCAAAAATAAAAATAATATCTAATATAAAAAATAATTACCTTTAATTTCACTTAGTTGATTGCATTTGGCTTCGTTATTGATAAGTTATCTTTGTTAAATTTTTTCCATGACATGCATTTTCATATATATCAACTAATAATACATGTATAAAGAATGAGAATTAAACATAATGAGCATATAAAAAACAAAAAACTTCCTTATCTAACAAGGTGTAAAGTTTTCTACAAACACCACCTAATAAAAGGAAAACCCAATATAATGTGTATTCACTTGGGCAGAATACGCCTAACATCTAATACCCCATACAATACAAAAATTTCACATTTAATGACATTATAATGAACATTAGTTCATAATTATGTTTCTGCTATTACCCATCATGAAATGGAAAAAACCAACACCTAATGTCTATCATTGATAAATTCTCACATATATATGACACTCTATTTTCAGTCGACACATATTGCACATCTATTGAAATGTATTCTGGATCTATAAAAACATAAATGCTTGTTCTATCATTTTGAACAAGCATTGTGTGTAGATACCTAATTAAAAAAGTAATATAGTTGGTTAATTTAAACCATCTTTAATTTAAAAAATAAAATAAAAATGAAACGTTAATTTACTTACATGGAAAACAATTGCAACACAGGCACGTTGATCTCTTTAAAATCAATTAGATCCATGATATCTTTACTAAATATTCTCAATGGATGGTCTCTTCCACTTATATTGGATGGAATCCGAAACTCATAGATATTATCCAAGGAATAAGAAACCCGAGATAATCTTTCTATCCCATGAAAATTATCTAAAGCATATAAAGTTGTTTGTTCCTGAACCTTTTTGTGTAATTTGGTCCATTTCATTGGATTTTAGATACTCCTATATAAGTTAAATATCAGAAAACATTATAAGTAATTTTCAATCAGATGTAATTAATATTAAAAAAAACACATACCTCGTATGAAATATGATCAAGAAGGATAGATGTACAATGTAAAAAATGACCCATACAATCCCCAACTCTGGTAGCCACCATGGTAGGGAATGGTAGTAGAGTAGTATGATCAATAATATCATGTACCAATACTCTAACCTGGCCCATCTAAATAGGATGGTGATGTACAAGATCCCCAAAAAATGCACGACTTTGAATGTTACAATATGTACATCAGGATCTCTTGCATACAACTTATAGTATAAGGTTGGATCTAAGAAAGGAGGTGGAGGATCTGAGTGGTAAGGTTGAGTAGGCTGGGCAGGCTGGGGAGTTTGCATAGACTGTGACTGTCTCATCATATGTTCTAACATAGCCTGCTGCACAGCTTCTTGAATTTGATAACCCATGGAATGTTTTATATCTTTCAGCTAATATTTTAAGGATTTGATTTCTGGGTCTCATTATTTTTTACTTTGATGACAAAAAACTTTCTGAATACTAACACCCGACTCATATTCTCCTATGCGTCCAAGGTGTTCTATATTTCCTAAATTGGTAGCTAGGATTTTCATCCTACCCTCAGGGATAAAAGTTCCATGTGTTGATTGCTCCTAAAGTTCATCCTGAAATGAAAAATGAAAATGGTATATTGGTGTTTTTAATTTATAAATTACAAAAAAAATCATAAAAAATAATAATTATTTACTTATAATTCTTTAAGATGCTTCCTTAGATTTATTTTTAAGATACTTTTCATTTTTTCTTCTTCTTTCTCATTTCCATTTCTCATGGCAGGTGGGTGGAGATGGAGGACCGAATTGGACCACATCATAACCACTAGTGGAGTGAGATCTTAGTGCTTCAAACTTTTCCTCAATCATTTTTTGCTCCAATAAATGATACCCTTTACATGATAAATTATGAGGGCATACATTCTAAAACTGGATGTCTTGATGGGATTTCCTAGAGGCTTGTTATATAAAAAGTAAAGTAATAAGTAATTAGGTGCATATATAAGAAATTTTACAATATAATGTAATATAATTATCATACCAAAAATGTTTCGTCGTGTTGTGTGGAAACAAATTTCTTCCATATATCTTCATCTAAAAATGGATACTTGAGGCATGTGATTTCATTTTGTCTCATTTCAAACACATAATTTTTTGTCAGTTTTTTTAAATCCCCCCATTGAACCACCACTAAAGTAAGACATCTTTTCTTAACTGCTTTTGTTTCTTCAAAATTGAATGTCATTTTTAATTGCCTAACATAAATATTAGTCATTTAAAATATATCATATTCTAAAAATGAGATAAAATAAATTGATTAAGATATTTTACCTTCATGGCCTCCCAAAGATGATATATCGTTATCTTGTCAAGAGACATCCAATCAGGATATAAAATGTTAATCCTGCAACAGCTCTTCATGCAAATATAGCTGATAAATTACATTGTATTTAGGCCAGTTTCATTATTATAATCATCAAAACTAATATGTAATCACTCGTCTCCATGAGAAAGTGAAAGTTTTGGCAAATGTGTAATGCCATTTTTACCAACTCGAGAATTCAATTTCCGAATACTAAAAGCAGAAGACTCCCCCGCTGAAGTCTCATCAGTAGTCCTACAATTATTTTTTGTAAATTAAAATTTTTCTTTAATTAAATAATTATATTACTAGATATTTAATAATATGAAAAAGTAGAAATACATCAGTATATGTTCCTCTGTATTTGTATCTGTATCTATCATTGAAATAGGTAAATGTAATGAAATTCTTATGTACCTGAATATTATTAGACAAGTCAGTAAATAGAAAATAATAAAATAGAAATATGTAAGAAAAAAAGTGGCACACATGTGTAAGTTTTTTAAAAAATAATGATGTTATGATTCTTAACCAAAAAATATACAATGTGAACTATTAAATATAAAAATTACTTCTAAAAAGATATAAACATTTAAAAATTTAAATATCAAAGTTTGAAAAGGTGTTCCCATATGCATAAATTAAACCAAAATATAATAATGTACGTCGAGTATTTCAATGAAAAAATGTTTAACCATAACTATGGAATATCAAAATTTTACACAAAAAATCAAATATATATAATTAAATATCCAATAGTTATTAAATAATACAGTTTTTACACATGTAAATTTCAAAAAAGAAATATAATGTAAATAATTACCAGATTAATTAGGAAAGTAATTTTGTGTTTACCCATATCCCTTCAACATTATTATTTTATATTTCATGCATTATGTATGTGTTATAGTTATTATTATCTAGAAATTGTATAATAGATGAAGAAACCTCATATAAATCAATAACATCATCATCATCCTCATCGGCTAAATGGATTCTATTCCCTTAAAAATGATGGACCACTAGTCATTCAATGAAACAGTGATATAAAATATTTTCTTTGCATGTTTTTCCATGATAAATGGTTCCTTATGACAACTAAATCTTTTCAAATTAACCAGTTTAAACCAATATTCATCATGTTTCACACCACTATTACTTGCAACTCAATTACACTTAAACACGGTGACTCAAAATTTAATATAATCAATTTCTCATATGTCTTCAAGAACTCCAAAATATGGCATTGATATAGAAATTGGTTTTTTATCTTTTGCACTTGAAAAATGCATCACTTCAGCGATGACCATTACACCACTATTTTTAACAGTACTCTTGTCATTCAGCTTCTTTGTATAAAATGTGTACCCATTAATATCAAAATTAGACCATGTGAACACATTAAGAGATGGTCCCCCTACCGACAATTTCAATGTTTCTTATGCATATATATCTGTGATGAATTTCTCTTTAAACCATGAAATAAATGGCTTTTTATACTCAATCATCAGCCACTTTTCATTTTTTTTCTGATATCGTAACTTTAATTTTGCAATATGTGATTATATATAGGATTGAACCTCATTTGTGTTGTTCAAAATGTATAAATGTGTCTGCATCACTTCATCATGTGGAGTGACCTTTACCTTTAAGCCTTGAATCCCTCTACTTTCACCATCAACTGTCATATGTCAAGATATATGGAGACCAATACACTTCACTTAATACAAATAATCAGCAAAAAACTCAATCACCTCTTCTGATACATATTTTTTACTAATAGAGGCCTATAGTCGATAAGGAATTTTAACATATCCCTTTAAAATTTTCATATATCTTTCAAAATGATACATCCATCATAAATAAACTGGCCCACATATTCTTATATCACGCACCAAATGAATCACCAGATAAAACATTATATCAAAAAACATAGGTTGGAAATAAATTTCTAGTTGACAAAGAATAAGAGTAGCTTCATTATCTAACACATTTAAAAAAATTGGATCAATAACTTTGCTACAACTGGATTTGAAAAAATTATGTGACCTGATGATAGTCTTTTTGATAATTGTCGGAAATATACCACATAGTGCGACTGGTAGAAGTTCTTGCATCAATACATGATAATCATGAGATTTCATACCTATTAATTTACAATCCTTCAATGACATCAAATTCTTCTCATTTTAAGAATAACCACTGGGTACTTTAATACCATGAAGACACTGACAAAAACTTATCTTCTCAATTTTGCTTAATGTGTGACAAGCCGGAGGTAAATATGTTCTATTTCCTTTTATAGTGGGAGCTAACTCTAAATGTATTCCCATTGATATCAAGTCCAATATAGCATGATATTCATCTTTTGTATTTCCTTTTATGTCTAACAATGTTCTAATCAAACTGTCGCATATGTTTTTCTTAGCATGCATAACATCGATGTTATGTTTAATCTCTACAAATCTCCAATAAGGTAGTTCGAAAAATATAGACTGTTTCTTCCAGATATTTTTTTGAAGACCAGAACTTATTTTCCTTACAAATGTTGAATCAATATTTTCACCATATCGTAATATTCTTCAACTGACAATGGTCATGGGGGAATATTGTAATCCTGTAAATCATTAAATTCTTTTTTCAATATACGGCGAGGATGATTAATTTGAAAAAATCTTCGATGTCCCATGTACATTGTCTTTATTCCACTGTACAATTGATACTATGGAGTCTCTTCTTCACAAATTGGACATGCTTTGTGTCCCTTAACACTGTATCCAGATAAGTTTCCATATGTAGGAAAGTTGTTTATAGTGAACATTATCTTAGCACGTAAAAGAAAATGTTCTTTCTTGTATGCATTGAAAAATTTAACACTTATCTCCCATAGTAGTTTCAAATCATCAATCAATGGTGAAAGATACACATCAATATCATTTCCTGGCTATTTTGGTTCAGAAATCATCAAGCTCATCATAACATATTTTTTCTTTATACATAAATGTGGGGACAAGTTGTAAACTACCAACAAAACAAGTCATGAACTATGTTGGCTACTTAGGCTCTGATATGGATTAATTCCATCAGTACACAATCTCATTCTGATATTTCTAACTTCACTTCCAAAATCACCAATTTTTTTAGAAAATCTCTTCCAGTGTAGTGAATCAACAGGGTGACGTAAGTTACCATCAAAGATGCACTCATCTGAATTTCATCTTAACCTTTTTGCATCAATTGAATTTGAAAATAGACGCTTCAAATGAGGAATTATTAGAAAGTACAAAATTTATTTAGCAAGAGCTTTGATTTTGGTACCTAAGAATGAATCATAGTTGAATTATTAGAATTGTATGAAGGAATTATTGGATGATAACATTAGAGAGTAAAAAAATTGATTTTTCATGAGGTTAGATGCCAGTACCTGGGAATGAATCTGAGTTGACATTTCCATCTATCTTATAGTGTGATGTCCCACATATAGGACAACTTGACAAATATTCATATTCTTTTATATATAACACACAATCATTGGGGCAATCATGTATCTTTTTATACCCCAATCCCATTGGGAATAATATTTTCTTCACCTCATAATTGGAATTTGGAAGCATGTTGTCTTTTAGAAGTAGCTCTTTTAAAAGCTCGAGTAAGTTGGAGAAACTTTTATCACTCCACCTATTTCTTTTTTTCAAGTTAACTAATCTCAAAACTGCTAATAACACTGTATATTTATTCAACCTGGGAATAATGGTTTCTCATAATCTTCATACGATCATTCAACAGTTGTTTTTTTTATGGTTTCAACACCTAAATCATGAATTAATCCTTCAATGTGATCCTCTACCTCATTATTAATATCGTCATCAACATTAGATGTTGAATTTTTAATTCTTTCACCTTGTCAGATCCAACATGTATAATTAAAACTAAAACCATAACAAATGGGATGATCATTGATTTCCCTAGAGTTTAACTTTCTTATATTCAATCACTTCACACGTGGATAGAAAATAAAATCTATGTTTTGAAGATTTCATTTAGAAAATTCAAAGAATTCATCAACTCTTTTTTCATATTCACTAATGGATCTTCATAAATTTATTCAATTACGATCCATTCAATACATGATATCACAATATGATCGATGAATATGTTAAAACATATAAACATTTAAAAATATATATATAAATAGATAATTTTTTTAAAAAAAACACATTCAATAAAAATGATTGGTAATCAAATAAGAAACATCAAAAGAATATGAAAATTAATTAATGCTAATATATTATTTCAAAAGAATATGACCATTTGAGCATTTATTGTTCTGTAATATCATTTCAAAAGAATATGAAAATTAATTAATGCTGAAATATTAGTTCATATATGGAAATATTTTTTCAATCATTTAAAAGTTGTCAATTTAATTTATTAAGGTCAATTACAGAAAATGTTAACATATTTTATTTAAAATAAATCCTATTGTAATATAAATTATATATCTTCCGAATTTAAAAATAGTAAATTTTTTATTTTCATATTATATACATATGGTTTATTGATATTATAGTTTAATTATTTTCGATCATCTAACATGTATTAGTTCATATTACATAGTTGTTACATTAGTTCAGTGTCGCGTGTGTCAAAAAGTATGGAAGATTGTATTAATTTAACAGGTGAAAAATATGGAGTCATTACATGTGATATATATTATATTGATGAACGATGACACAATATATCATTGTTCATTGCATAATATCATCAAGACCATTTGATAATTTCATCAAATAAAAAATTTATCAAAATAAACAAACTTTAAGAACAACATTTATAAATAAGAATCAACTACAAACAAATAATTGAAATAATAACTCAACACTATAACTAAATGAT
Source organism: Viscum album (assembly GCA_963277665.1). Classification (NCBI taxonomy): domain Eukaryota; kingdom Viridiplantae; phylum Streptophyta; class Magnoliopsida; order Santalales; family Viscaceae; genus Viscum; species Viscum album. The sequence goes on along the minus strand of OY728133.1, from coordinate 477,203,444 downwards.
AAATAATTTTACTTCAAAATTTTAAAAAATTACAAAATTCAGAGTTCATCGAGGAAAATGGATCTTTAATTTGAACTTGCTCCCTCATATCTGTTGGAAGAACAAACACTGCAAGATCTAACAAAAATATTTTTAGAAATGAACAATAAACAAGAATAAAGAAATAAAATCAAACTGCGGATGAAGATCGGTAGGAAAACGGTTTCCGAAGAAAAATACTTCCATGGATGATGAAATAATGAGAGAGGATGAAGAATCAAGACCAAAGATCGTGAAATGATGATAAAAATCGAAGCAAATAAACAACAATGGTTGTTGGGATCAACGGGTCGTTGTCGGGCTCGTCGTGAGTCGAGAGAGAGGGTTTGATAGATCTACAAAATGAGGGTTTCGTGATCCCGTGTTTTTTTAAAATGTTTTTGGCGTCAGTTTTCAAAAAAACCGACGCTGATTTTTTTTTTACATTTTCGGCGTCGGTTTTTGTGAAAACGGGCGTTGATTTTTTTTTTTACATTTATGGCATATGTTTTCACCAAAACCAATGCTGATTTTTTTTTATTTATGGCGTCAGTTTTTATAAAAAACTAATGCCATAAATCCTTTCTGTGGTGTTTTTGGCATCGTTTTTTTAACCGATGCCAAAAGTCAATATTTTTTTTGTCACCGGTTCATGTTAAAACCGACACCAAAAGGTTCCTATAAATACATTTTGCATTGGTTTATAAAAAAACCGACACCATAACTTCGACGTTAAAGCCACTATTTCTACTATTGAATATCATTCATCACTTTTTCCATGGATAACAACAACTCATAAAGGTATTGAATAAGGAGTTGTTCGGGAATTTGATGACAAAGGCATGAAACTATCATTTTGTCGAATCTTCCCCAACAATCATAATGAGTTTCCTCAGAATGTTACCAAATTTCAATGATTTCATTTCTAGAATAGATTGTCTTAGAATTTGGGAAGTATTATTCAAGGGAAGCTTTGTACAATTCATCCCAACATGCGATTGAACCAGGAGTTATGTAATAGAGCCATGTTTTTAGGGGATTTTCAAGGGAAAAAGAAAAGGCTCTAAACTTGACTTGATTCACATCCACACCATGCATTTTCATCATGGAAAAAATAGCATGAAATTGTTTTTAGTGCATGTGAGGATCCTACCCTATTAACTTGTAATATTTTGGAAGAAGCCGAATCATTCCAATTTTAAGCTCAAAGTTTGTGTTCAAAGTAGGATATTGAATCGTAAGAGTTTGATTACAGAAATCAATAGTAGCTAGCTCCTTCACAGTTCTCTCACCATTGTGATTAGCCATTCGAAAGTTTTCAACAAAAGTTTTGGGTTATTCTTACTCTTAGCTGTTTTTCTAAGATGTGTAGTGTTCTTTCAATTTCAGTATCAGAGTTTTTAAAATCACTGGATGACTAGCTTCTACCAATGCAAACCTCCTTCACTTCTAACAATCAAATAATTTTAAAAATAGATATTTCAACACTAAAGTAAGCAAATAATAGACTTAAATTGATATACAACAAAAGAATAGTAATAAGTAGTGGATTTCACTATTCAAGAACAAGTTTCAAACAACAGCTGGCAAATCACCCGCATTACTCCCACTTCACCTCACTTTCTCGGTCGGCTACGTGTTGACTGGGTTCACGGTTCTAGAAGCTTCGTCTCCTCGCTCGGCTTCACATCTTCTTTACAGATCTTCACTCATCACTCATCACTCATCACTCATCACTCATCACTCATCACTCATCACTCATCATCCTTCTTCCGTCACTACATTCGGTTCCTTCTCAGTCTCGGTTAGGTTGCAAATTCCACAGGTCAGCCTCGCCTACCATTCGATCGGCTACCGGCTCCAATCAGATGGTCGATCATCTGCCACGTCATCGACATCCCCCAAATCGACGGATCGCGGGTTCAATCTTCTTCCTGGAGTTTCATCTTCTTCGGATCTCGATCAATTTTATCCACTCACAGCTTTATCGGTGCTCCGCCAGGTCGCTTCAATCAGCCTTCTCGATCATTCCAAAAAATGCAGTCAATCGTTTAATCTCGATTTGTTTAATCTTCATCAGCCTAATAAAATCAAACTACTTCGAGTTTCTGTTTGCAATTTTGTGTTGTTTGTTATTGTTTGTTAATCTGTAATCTTTGGTTGCTGCTGCGCCTCCAAGCATCAGTTTGGCGCCTCCGCCTTCTTTATTGCATCCGATTTCACTGCATTCACCGATTATGAACTGATGTGTGGCCGTGTATTGGTTTTTCGCTTCTGATTTAATCTTACATCGTGCCTTCACCGACTATGAACTGGCGCGGATGTTTCTAGGTTATTCTTCTTACTTGTCTTTCAAGGCCAACAATTCTCAATATAATTTCCAATTTAAAACAAGGGGAATATAAAACAAAGCTCACTGATAATAATTAGAGGGGAATAAAATGAGGTTTAGAATAAAAACCTTTCTACTGTAGTAACATTTAAATCATAACCATTGAGGATAAAAAGTTTTATAATAAACTTCAAATACCATTAATAAAAGACAATTTATAATATAATATAACAAATATGTTTGGTTTCTTTTGTACCCCACCTCGATAATATGAAACATGTCTCAAGAAATAGGAATTCATACAATAAAACCCTTGCAAGTAGCATACACTTTAAGATAAGTCATTTGATAACGAGTATAAAAAATAATTGTAAAATTCCTAAAAAAAACAGGAGGGAGAAAAGTGGAAATACATCATATAATTTTCATTAGGGGTATAATAAACCAAATTTGGAATAATTAAGTTCAATAATAAAGCTTGTTACTCTACTAACACGGATGCTTGTAGTTTATTGTTACGTTTCTATCAACTTTTTGTTATAGAAGTTATGTAATATTAAATTTGATGTATAGATTTAAGCCTCATATTAAAATACATTAGACTTCAACATAGCATTAAAAAGTAAAATGAAAAACTTAATATTAAAATACAAATCATACTACTTACGTAATATTAAATAAATTATAACAAGTTATGTAATATAAACATAAAATTCATCTAGCTGCATGACATTAATTTAAAACACATATTAAATTTAAATCTCATAACTACAGAATATAAAATCTAAAAAAAACTATAATATTAAAAACTGTCTAATTTAGAATGCTTATATAATATTCGGTTCAAACAAAACTTCACAATTTAAACTCAGAATATTATAATGAACTTAACCCTTTCTGCAAAATTTAACTAAAACTCAAACTTACTTTGTAATATTAATTTTAATTTTATATAAGATAAAAAACCCATAAATATATATATAATTAATATTAGTAAAGCTACTCAAGTAAAAATGGAAACCTAATTATGTAAGATATAAATATTTGTAAACTTAATATTTAATATAATATATACTAAGTAATATTTTAACAATAAATTTAGAAAATTAAATAATAGTCACTAAAAAATAATTAATATTATAAAAACATAGATATAAACTAAAACATATTTATTACATTAAAAGCTCAATTAGAGGCATGATAAAAACTTAAAATAAAAATATAAAAATAATAAAAAAGAACATATAAATGAGAATTATCATCTTGATTAATCTTTCAAAATAGTGTGTTTGATTGAGACCCCTTAGTACAAATCAAAGGACTCTCACCTTCAAAGGTATTTACCAACTGAAATGGAACCACTGAACAATATGGTAAGACCCCTTCTCCTTTAAGTATTGTGCTAGAACTACCTTTTAGGTTAATGAAGAAATGAGAATTAGAGAGAGCTTTAAATAGTTTGAGAATGGTCTCCTATATATAAAATGACATACATGGACTCCCTTAAATTCAAATTCTTCATTGAATGATGAATCCTCCTCTTGAAGTCCGTCCATGATGAAACAACTAACTCTTTGACTCCCACTATAATGATTACAATGGATTCTCATTTATTTAAGTGATAGTTAAAATCCTTTAATAATCAATCGATCATCTACTCATCATCACATGATGTGCCACAAGTCAAATAAAATATGACAATCGATGTAGGAAAGTTGGACGAATGATATCCTATATCACTCATCATGAACAACACAATGTAGTATCAACAACTATAATATAACACAAACCCCAACATTGTAACTTTCTCTACACCATGGTTTATGATTTGTGTATATATAAAAAATATCCCCCCCTTGTACTAAAGCTTTGTGGACATTATTAAAAGCTTCACAACTCTTTGTGAATCCATCAAAACTCTTTAAGATATGATTATTATATAAAATATCCCACATTTCGGATAAAACATTTTGTACTAGAATTAATCATTATTCCATGACCAACTTTGTGACTCTACGGGGCTTTATAGTGTTAAAAATAACTATATATTCTTTGATCCATAATTCTATGCAAAACATGACCTCTATAAATGTCACACCCCGACCTGAGAAATTATTTTATTTTATTCTTTTCTTGGATTTGAATATTTTGGTTGTGGTTCAAGTTGAGTCTCGGTTCAATTTTTTGAGTTATCAGAGAAAAGTTGAGTTTTTGGGGCTTGGCAGTAGGTGGCGCACGATTAAGGGAAACTGTGTGCCCTCGCTAAGGTAATAGTGGTGCTTCTTTTGGGGTCCAGGAGTAAGGCGCATGGGTTGCACACGGTTTGACAAACCATGCAACAACCGCGTGTGAGGTTCTGTCCATTTGGACAGTGAGGGGCGCACGATTTGCGCACAGTTTGGCTAACTGTGCGCCCAAACCGTGTGAGCCACCTAGAAATTTTAAATCTTAAAATCCTTAATCTACCCTCCCCTCTTTTTACCCCAAATAGAGACCTCCTTTGGTCATTTTTGGTGCACGAAGGGGTCCCAAACCTCCCTCCCTTTGGTTCTCCTCCCCCATGGATGCTTCTCCAAGACTTTGAGATGAGTTTCTCTTGGTTTTTGGCCAATTTTGTCTTCTCCTTTCCCTTCCCTCTTGGTTTCTTGGTCCTTCATTGGTGGGGTTTCATCTTGTTCAATCCCTATGGCTAGGGTTAGTGTATGATTCGATTTCTTGGATGTGAGGGTGTGCGGATTGTGTTTCGGGCTTGGATCTTCCCTCTCTGGGAATTTCGTTGCATTCGCACTCCGTTGAGGTAGGTGCTTCCATCCATTTCCTTTCTGGGGTATTCCATTTGATGCATGTGTGTTTCTAAATAATTTATAAACATGATTCACATGCCTGTTGTACCACCCCTGGTTTCAAGTAAGTAACCCTTTCTTTTTTCTTTTTTAAGTATGTAAAGTATATGGGTGAAGTTTGAGGGAGTTTGAAGAACTTTTGGAGGGGTTTGTGGCTTTTCTACAGGTGCACGGTTGGTGCACGGTTTGGGAAAATCGTACAACACCTACAGGAAACCATGCCCAATGAATCAGGGGATAAAGGGAAGTCACAGATGCAACACACGATTTACCCAAACCGTGCGGAAGCCTAGGAGAAACCGTGCTATGTTGGACAGTGGGCTTTGGTATGGTTTGCAAACTGTGTGAGCCAACCATATGAGGTTCATCCTTGAGGCAGTGGCTGGAGCACGATTTACGCACGGTTTGCCTAACTGTGCGACTAAATCATGCATGGTTAAAAAACTAGATCCTAAAAAAGTGGATCTTGGTCGACTTTGTGTTTTAATGCCTCTTTTCCCCCCAAAATGGCCCTAACTCGAGATTTTTCCCTCTCAATGGTTGGAGAACCTCTCCCCATCGATTTGAAAGCAATCTAGAGGGTTCTCTTGGTGATTTGAAGTCAGATTCTCATGGTAAGTGTTCATTTTTGGTGGGTTTTTTTAGATCTTCTCATCTATCTCTTTCAGTTTCGTAGATCTACGTCCGCTGTGGATAGATCTAAGATAGTGGATTCCAAATATGATTAGATTTTGCTTTTTTGATGATAGGGGAAGAGATCTAAGATGTGTTTTTGGAGATTCAACTCAGCTTCATGGGCGTTTTCGTGCCGTTTTTCATTTTCTTCATAAAACTCGAGTTAGGTGGATTCACTCTCGACTCCTCTATTTAAAACTTGAAGGCTTAGTTTCAAATTGATTAAATTGATTGAAATTGAATGTGAAATTGGTGTGCAAAGCATGGTAGAAACCTTCTTTAGTGATGGTTTGTGGATTTTTGTGGAATTATGAATTGTTGTGCAAGATGATTTGTTAAATGGGTTTAAATTGTGGATTTTAAAAATGGTTGTTTGGTTTTAATGGCTTGAGAAAGGGTTTTCAATAAAAGGTTGGTTTTATTGAAGTGGTTTGTTGGAAAGGATTTCAATAAAATGTTTGTTTTATTGAAGTGGTTTTGACATTGAAGTGGTTTTGGCATTGGAATGGTTTTTAGACATACTTAGTGGTGTGCGTTCATATTGCATTATGAGGCTTGGTTAAAATATGACCTTGTGCTCAGTGCCAAAGGTGTAATGACACATGAGATTTAATTACCTTGTGATGACTTGGTAGATCGATGAGAAACTGCTCACGAGTATGGAATTGTCATAACGAAACATGCATGTGTAGATGTGTGGATATGTGGTTTGGAATGGGGTATGCCAAAAAAATGGAAATATGGAATGGTTTTGGGAACTTGCATGGTTGTTTCATGGAAAACGGTTTTAGTTTGGAAAACTATTTTGTTAGAAGAAGTTTTGGTTGTGTAATAAATTGTTTTAAGTTGTTTTTGTCACGACCCGTTCCCCGGGACCCGTGCTGTGACTACCTGATGTTATTAATATTTTCCTTACTTATTATATACTCCATTTACCGATTTTATGTGAAATGTGCATAATTTGTGTGAAATATTAATGTTTTAATACTAAGTATAATTTTTGAGCATTTTTTAGAAGTAGTCCAATTGAGTCAGTTTACTATTTTATTTATAACTATCAACCTACTGATCCAAATTGTGTGATTCTTATTTTGTAGGATTCCTTACTCAAAGTACAACAATTCATTAGAAGGAACCTTTGGCCAACTTGTCCATTTGAAGGGTCATATGGACCACACAAGAAGGCCTACATAATCAGTGAAGAAACCGGACCAGCCATGAAGATTTAATTGCCGGGCTCAATCAGGAAGTCAAAATTCCTTTATTCTCCTCCAACATTCGGAGGACAATGTAAGGAGTCTTGGATAAAAATTTCAAGGCCCAACTCTAAATACAAGGGGCCCAAATGATTCATTTAAACTCAGCCCACCATTCTGTTCAGGAATTAAAATCAGTACAGTATTCATGGCATGTCTCCTGATCTTGTCATTAAATCAAGCTGAGATTTTACAGTGTGAAAGAGGAGATATAGGTGGCCTATTTTGTTAAAGAAAACATTCGGATTTGAATGCATCTTTCTATTGATTAAACCATTCACATTTCGGTCTTCTAAAATGTGTGGATTGAAATGGACAGATTAACATTGTTTAATCAACCGACCATAACTTGGGCTCCTTAAGTTCAATGGCCGCCAAATTTTCAGAGTAGATAGAGGATATATATATCTACAACTTGTAAGAAAATATTTTCTTGAGATTCGGCTGTCTGAATTATCAAAATGGCGATGCAAGTGGAGGGACAGATTGGGAATGCAAACAGTCCACTTCCTTGGGCTATAAATACATTCCCCTCCTCTCCTTCAAGTTGGTTGGCATTTCAGAAGAGAGGAGCACATATTGGCACGACCAAAGCCTTTCCAAAGGATTGGGAGGACCTTCCATACTCAAGTTTTCACTTGAGATACTTTTCCTCCTCTCTTTGATTCTTTTTACTTTTGTGTTCTTCATTGTTGTAATTTTGTAAGTCCTTTATTTTGTAATTATGTTTTAATGCAAGTTTCTTCTTGAATATATCTTATTCTCATTTACCTTCTGTTGTTTAATATTTATGTTCTTAAAAATAGTTTAAATACAATTGAATCCCCTTCCCTTCTTTTGCTTTCTCATTCAATCTAAAGTTCATTTTTTTAATTATCATCATCTTTTGTGTGTGTGTTCGTCGCACTAATCTTTTCTTATCCATTTCCTTTTCTTATATTCTTAATTTATCATCATAATAATTATAACCAGATTACTAATCATTTCAATGGCTGAGTAAATCTCCCATTGGGGTGAGTCATTATTTAGAGATGTTAAGTGATTGAGAGCTTTTGCTCGATGAGTATTCTTTAATTTAACATTGTGTATGTTGGACTTAACATGTCATGGATTAATGACTTGTTTTGTTTAACGTGTGATTTCCATGAATTATTGGAACCATAAATACACTACCATCAACAAGCTCTGATTGATATTATAACCCTAAGTTAAGTTAAGGCTTGGATTAAAGCCTTAACACTTACGAATTCCAATCAACGTTATCTTGTGAAGTGGGTGTTAATTTAAATGTAATATAAAGCAAAGCTCAAGGATATCATAATATTAACTCTCTAAAAGTGAACTCACCCCAATCTTTATAAAATTGTTAAATCAAACACCAATCATTAATCACTTCATTTAAGCTCTGCAAACAAACCCCCCAATCAAAATACAATCAACTAAAAACAAACGACTATTAAAAAGTATCATCATTGAGGATTCGACCCGAGTGCTGCTATACACATTAGCAGAGCATTGGAACTTTGACCGGTCGATAGGCGACAATCGGCTGCGCTTTCAAATGGCGCTGTTGCCAGGGATGCTGCTTTATGTAGTCATTAGTTTCTGGTTATTGTAAAAACAAAAAAAACAAAAAAAAAACAAAAAAAAACAAAAAGATAAACTCGCCTTCTTTTTCCTTCCAACATCTCTCTGAATTCCCCATAGCCTCCCAAACAATCCCTCCGATTTTTTTGACCCTGAAATTGAGCGAACTCTTCGCAAACTTAGGAGGAACATTAGGGATAATCAAATAAATCAATAACCAGTATTTGTCCAACCAATTGAATTAGATATGGATAATCCTAGGGAACAAACACTTAAAAAAATTGTTGCACCTGCTATGAATTATCAACCTCTCAGTATTCAATATCCAAACATAGAGACTAACTTCGAACTCAAATCGGGTTTGATTCATCTTCTCCCTCATTTCCATGAGCTAGCCGTTGAGGATCCACATCTCCACCTTAAAGAGTTCCAAATGGCGTGCTCTACCATAAAGCCTCAAGGAGTTTCTGAGGAACAAATCAAACTTTGAGCATTCCCTTTCTCCTTAGCTGACACTGCTAAGTCATGGCTCTACTACCTTCCTCTTGGTTCCATAACCACATAGAATGACATGAAGTGACTCTTCTTAGAAAAATCATTTCCTTCTTCTCGTATTGATTCTATCCGAAAGAAAATAAGTGGTATCCGTCAATTCCCAAATGAATCATTACATGAGTGCTGAGAGAGGTTCAAAAAGCTTGTTGCAACCTGCCCATACCACCAAATCCCTGACCAAAACTTGATCCAATACTTCTATGAGGGTTTATTGGCTATGGAGAGAACCCTCATTGATGTCGCAAGTGGTGGTTCTCTTGTTGATAAAACTCTTGCAGCTGCAAGAGATCTCATAAGTAACATGGCTACAAAAACACAACAATTCCATACTTGAGAACATGCTCAAGTCAAACAAGCCCAAGATAGTCAATCAATAGAGCTGAACAAGATGACTGAGTGGATGAGTGAACTTACAGGTCTTGTGCGACAACTAGTTGTGGCTTCCAAAGCCCCAACCTCATCATCTCCACAATCTCTGTTCTCTGGACCTATCAAAAACTATGGAATCTATAACTCACCAGCTCATCCAACAGACATATGTCCACAACTTCAAGAGGATCCATATAATTCATCCGAACCAATGGAGCTCAATGCAGCATATGCTCAGCGGAACACCAACCCTCAAATATCGGGTCAGTTTGTTAGAAACTTCAACCAACCTCACTCTGAGACCTTATCTTCTTCCTATAACCAAGGCCTGAGGTATGGTAATCCCATCTCTCATCCCCCTCAATTCCATCCTCAAAACCCAAACCAGTTTCAATATGGTCAAGGTGTTGGTAACTTCCAACAACCTTATCCTTTTATTCCTCAACCTCAAAGGAACAATCCTCCTCCCAATTTCCACTATCCTAGTGAGCCTTCCCAATTCCCAAACCAATACAGTCGCTTTCCCAAGAACCAAAATAATGACAATCCCAATTCAAGACAAGCCTCTTCTTCCAAGAAACCATGGGAAAGTGCAGTGGAAGATCTTTCCTCCTTCACCCATTCTAGCCTCAAGAACATTGAAACCCAAATTGGTCAACTTGCATCTCACCTGAGCCAACAACAACCATCCAATTCTTCCCAACTCCCAGCTCAACCATTACCCAACCCCAAGGGTAATGTAAGTGCAATTTCACTTAGACCAGGAAAGCAAATTTCTATGACTCAAGATAAGTCCTCCAACCCCCATTTGAATGTTGACCTAGAAAATGAAAAGAAAAAGAAACTTGAAAAGGAACTGGTAGCCATTCCCTCACCTCCTTCCATTCCACTTAGGAATCCAATTCATTTTCCTCAATCCATTTCTAAGCCAAATAATTCCTTTGAACCCAATCCTGAAATGCTCGACATGTTTAGATGTGTTAAAGTCAACATACCCCTCTTAGATGCCATACAAAAACCCTAAGTATGCCAAGTTTCTTAAGAAATTATGCACCCATAAGAGGCAACTTAGGACCTTTGAAAATGTTTCCACCCAGCAGTCTATTCCCATAAAGTGCAAAGATCCAGGGACCTTTATGGTTCCAGGACAAATTGGAAGTTCCAACTTCGATGCACTCATAGACCTAGGAGCCTCAATTAATGTCATGCCCAAATCTATCTTATCTAACCTTGGTCTAGGTCCCTTACATCCAACGGGTGTTGTCATTCAATTGGCTAATCAAAGCACTGCTAGTCCTGAGGGTATAATTGAGGATGTCCTTGTTCGTGTGAATGATCTTATCTTCCCTGCTGATTTCTATGTCCTTGACATGGAAGGTGAGACAAACTCTTCTCAATCTCCCTTAATTCTAGGAAGACTATTCCTCATGACTACTAGAACTAAGATTGATGTCCATTCAAGCATCTTATCCATGGAATTTGGTGACCAACTGGTCAAGTTCAACATTTTCCAAGCCATGCGATACCCATCTAAGGATCACTCTGCATTCTCAATACATGCTTCTAAGTACACTTCTAAGAGTTAATTGAACCCCAATCCATCATGTTCTTCATGTTCAAATGACAAAGGATCTTGTGAAATCTGCACTATGATTAACTGAGTCATAAATGGTGATGTTGATGTGGACCTCTCATTCATATACTCCATCAATCTAGTGGAACTTGAAAACTCTCTTGAATCCCACATCAAGTCTGATCTCTACTGGTCCACCTTGGACAATATTAAGGAAAATGAATCTGATGCAACTGAAGTCCCTTCCTCCATTCCTGAGTTGTCTAACCCAAAAATGAAAGATGTGACTGATCTGAAACCTCTTCTCGAACACCTGAAATATGAATTCCTTTTCCATGATCACTCTTATCCTATCATTATATCTTCTTCACTTACCGAAACTGAGGAGTCCAAACTTGTTCAAGTGTTAGAGGAAAACAAAAAAGCCTTAGGTTGGACCCTAGATGACATACCAAGAATCAACCCTACTCTTTGCATGCATCATATCCATCTTGAGGATTCATCCAAACCAATTAGACAACCACAAAGAAGACTCAATCCACTCATACTTGAGGTAGTTAGGGAAGAGATCACCAAGCTTCTTCAAGCTAGTATTATCTACCCAATTTCTGATAGTGAATGGGTTAGTCCAATTCAAGTTGTACCTAAGAAAGGTGGGATAACTGTTGTCACAAATGAACATAGAGAGGTAGTCACAACTCGAGTGAAGAAAAAATGGCGTGTGTGCATTGGTTACCGAAAATCAAATATTGAAACAAGAAAAGATCACTACCCTCATCCATTCCTTGATCAAATGCTAGAACGATTAGCCGGAAAGTCACACTATTGCTTTCTTGATGGATACACCGGCTACTTCCAAATCTCAATCGTACCTCAGGACCAAGAAAAGACTACTTTCACATGCCCCTTTGGAACATATGCATATAGGAGAATTCATTTTGGCCTTTTCAATGCTCCTGCAACATTCCAGAGGTGTATGATGAGTATCTTTTCTGAATTCATTGAACACTGCATGGAAGTCTTCATGGATGACTTTACCATTTATGGTGAGTCATTTGAATCTTGCTTGAATTCACTCTCTCTAGTCCTTCAAAAGTGTGTCAAGTGTAACCGAGTGTTAAATTTTGAAAAATTTCACTTCATGGTTGCAAATGAGATTGTTCTAGGGCACATAGTTTCAAAAGATGGTATTGAAGTTGATCCTGCCAAAATTGAAGTGATCCAATCACTTCCTGAACCCACTTCTGTTCGAGACATCCGTTAATTCCTCGATCATGCTGATTTCTATCGGTGATTCATCCATAACTTCAGTAGGATTTCCCTCCCACTCACTCAATTTCTCCAAAATGATGTCACTTTCCATTTCGATGAGCTTTGCAAGAGAGCCTTCATTGAACTCAAAACTTCTCTTACATCTGCTCCAATAATCCAACTGCCAGATTGTTTCTTACCCTTTGAGTTGATGTGTGATGCTTCTAATAGAGCTGTTGGGGCTGTTCTTGGTCAAAGAAGAGAAAAAGTTTCTCATGTCATCTATTATGCCTCAAAAAATTTGGATGAAACTCAATCTCACTACACTGTCAATTAAAAAGAACTTTTAGCAGTGGTTTTTGCCTTAAGATAAATTCCGACCTTATCTCTTAGGTTCCAAAATCATCATCTTTACAGACCATTCTGCTATAAAGTTTTTACTCAAGAAAAGTGATTCTAAACCGAGGCTAATAATATGGATCCTAATGCTCCAAGAGTTTGACCTTGAAATCAAAGATAGACCTGGAAAAGAAAACCCTATGGCAGATCACTTGAGTAGAATTTCTAATTCTTCTCACTCAAAAATCATTGATCCTGAATTCCCCACTGAGCACCTTTCATATCTCACTCCAAAGTTACCATGGTATGACCCAATTTTAAATTACTTGGTTTTTGGTGTTTTTCCTGAAATTTTTTCAAAATCACAAAAAATGAAGTTGAAAAGTGATTCAAAATACTATTTTGGGAAGAAAATAAACTTTGGAAAACTAGGTCAGACATGGTAATTAGGAGATGTGTGGATGAAGATGAGCATTCCTCCATCTTAGAATTCTGTCACTCACTTCCCGGAGGTGGCCACTTTGGACCACAAAGGACCTCCCAAAAGGTCCTAGACTCTGGATTCTTCTGGCCTTCACTCTTCGAGGACTCACATGAGTTCTGTCAATCATGTCCCACTTCCCAAAAGTTTGGCACAATTTAAAAGAGAAATGAAATGCCCCAAAAACCTATAATTTTCGGTGAGATCTTTGATGTTTGGGGTATCGATTTCATGGGACCATTTCCCACATCCAATGGATTCTCATACATTCTTCTTGCAGTTGATTATGTTTCTAGGTGGGTCGAGGCCAAACCCACTAGAAAGGATGATTCACATACTGTTAGTGAGTTCCTAAAGACACACATCTTCCACCAATTTGGCACTCCCCGTGCCTTGATAAGTGACTTAGGAACCCATTTTTGTAATAAAACCATGAAATCTATTTTGAAAAATAATGGTGTTGTACATAAAACTTCAACTTCATATCACCCCCAAATAAATGGAATGACTGAACTTTCTAATAGAGAAGTGAAAAAGTGCTTGAGAGAATTGTCAAACCCACCAGAAAAGACTGGCCTGAAAGACATGGTGAAGCACTTTGGGCTTATCGAACTGCCTATAAAACACCCATTGGGATGTCTCCTTTTAGGCTAGTTTTTGGTAAAGCGTGTCATTTGCTTGTTGAAATCCAACATAAGTCATTTTTGGCTATGAAAACTTGTAATTTTGATTGTGAAAAATCTGGTGAAGAAAGATTGTTACAATTGGATGAACTGGAGGAGCTTCGACTTGATTCCTATGAAAATTCCAATCTGTACAAAGAAAAGGCTAAGGTACTTCATGATAAACACATCCTGAGAAAGGTATTCCATGAAGGTGAAAAGGTATTTCTTTTCAACTCTCGATTTCGTCTTTACCCAAGTAAGCTTAATTCTCACTGGGAAGGTCCTTTTATTGTTTCTCATGTTTACCCATTTGGTGCATTGCAAGTCCAAGACCCCTCTTCAAAAAGAACATTCACGGTTAACGGACATCGGTTAAAGCATCATCATGAAAGGACACACAATCCTGGAACCACATCAACTTCCACCAGATCCCCAACTTCTGTAGTTGACCCACAACTGGATGGAGATGGAAACCCACCAAATTCAAACTAGGGGGCAACTCTTTCCCTTTAACTCCTCTTATCTCTCTCTCTATATATATTTCTTCTTCTTCCTCCCTCCTCATTTTTTTACCACTTTCCTTATCATTTTTTTACTCTTTCTCTTTTTAGTGGGTGTGTCTTTATAAAAAACTAACAAAAAAACCTAAAAAAACTAAAAAAAAATGAGAAATCAAGATTCATGCTTACTCACCTTCCAATTTTCAAATTTTTTCCAACCATTTTGGGGAGTCAAAAGACAAGTTTTCATCTCAAAAATTTTGTGTTTTCTTTATAAATTTGGATAAAGAATATTGTGTCAAAACCAACAAATTTTGAATGCTCAATTTTTGATTTGGAAAACGATTTTCCCCACCCATGAGGAACAACATTTTCTTTCATGCCAAGGCCACCTTTGACCATCTTTTCAAAATGTGTGTTTTTCACCCCCATTTGTGAATCTTGAATTTATGGACCTTCGAGACGAATTTCCTACTTTAGTGTGCATTAATATGATAGAGACATTTTTTGAACCACATGAGAATCACGATAGCCAAATAGCCTCCCATTTACCTTACATTCTTTCTCCTTTTGAAAGCCCATTTGAGCATATGAAAACCTTTTCTTTGATAGTCACATTACAAGACCAATACCTTTTCCCACCCAATATCAAGATGGATTTTCATTGTATAATTTTTTGAAATTTAAGTGTGGGGGGAATGGATTTCATTCTGGGCACCCTTTGTTGATTCCACTATATTATCATATGCTTGAGGGAAAGCATCCATTTCAGTGTGGGGGAGAGGTTGTCATTCAGTGTGTTTTGGGGAATGTAAAGTACTTTCATTTATGTAATTTGGTAAATGTTATTGACAAGTGTTCAAAAAAAATCAAAAAAAAAATGAAAATAAGAATGGGTTGTATCTTGGGTGGGTCAAAAATCACTCTTCCTCAACTTTTGATCTTGTTATAACTATTACAATTAGTGTCGTGAGGAGATCAATCATGGGTTGGGAGATGAGTGTGAGATCTATTTCAAGTGCAACTTTCAAAAAATATGAAAAAATAATGAACACTTATGTCATTGGGAGAAGTTTTGTATTTTATAAACATTTCATATTCTCATCCCCTTCAAATTTCCTTCCTCTATTGCGTCTTATTTCACATTTTCATTTTCTTATAAATATGTGTTTCCATTTCCTTTCATGTCTCATTTCAAAAAAAATGTGCATTGCTTTTTCTATGTTGGTGTTTTACCCCGTTTTTTCCTATCTTTTGGATATCATCTTCCTACCATCCTATAGCCACAGAAAACCCCCTAAAAAGACCTCTTGATTCTTTATCACTTTAGGATAGGAAGTGGAAGATGAGAGCTCTTAAAAACTCTAAGATTTTCACTTTTGGTTGGTGAATGAGTGAAACTCCATAAATTAATTTTATCATCTTGAGAGGAGTAAGTTTTGTGTGACACCATTTTTCATTTCTAAATTTGAGCATGAAAAAATGAATTATTTTTGGAAAATTGTTTCT
This sequence comes from Viscum album, assembly GCA_963277665.1. NCBI lineage: Eukaryota > Viridiplantae > Streptophyta > Magnoliopsida > Santalales > Viscaceae > Viscum > Viscum album. The sequence continues at coordinate 477,187,491 of OY728133.1, read as the reverse complement.
GTAACAACTTGTGGTGGAATTCAATATGGATGAGTGAAATTGTCTAAACCTCTCCTGATTGGGGAAAACAAAATTTTAATATTTGTTGGTGAGTGAAAATGATTTTGTCAAGTTTTTATATTTGTTGCACATGAGGAAGTTCTCAAGACTAAGTGTGAGGTAGTTGATGTTATTAATATTTTCCTTACTTATTATATACTCCCTTTACTGATTTTATGTGAAATGTGCATAATTTGTGTGAAATATTAATGTTTTAATACTAAGTATAATTTTTGAGCATTTTTTTAGAAGTAGTCCAATTGAGTCAGTTTACTATTTTATTTATAACTATCAACCTACTGATACAAATTGTGTAATTATTGTTTTTTAGGATTCCTTAATCAAATTAAAACAATTCATTAGAAGTCACCTTTGGCCAAATTGTCCATTTGAAGGGTCATATAGACCATATAAGAAAGCCTACAAAATCTGTGAAGAAACTAGACCAACCATGAAGATTTAATTGCTGGGATCAATCAGGAAGTCCAAATTCCTTTATTCTCCTCCAACATTCGTAGGACAATGTAAGGAGTCTTGTATAAAAATTTCAAGGCCCAAATCCAAATACAAGGGGCCCAAATGATTCATTTAAACTCAGTCCATCATTCTGTCCGGGAATTAAAATCAGAACAGTATTCATGACGTCTCCTGATCTAGTCATCAAATCAAGATGAGATTTTTTAGTGTGAAGGAGGAGATATAGACGACTGACTTTTTTGAATAAATCATTCATATTTGAAGGCATATTCCTATTGATAAAACCATTCACATTTCGTCCTTCTAAAAAGTGTAGATTTAAATGTACAGATTAACATTGTTTAATCAAACAGCCATAACTTTGGCTCCTTAAGTCCAATGACCGCCAAATTTTCAGAGTAGATAGAGGATATATTTATCTATAACTTGTAAGAAGATCTTATCTTGAGATTCGGCTCTCTGAATTATCAAAATGGAGATGCAAGTGGAGGGACAAATTGGGAATGCAAACAGTCCACTTCCTTGGGCTATAAATACATCCCCTCCTCTCCTTCAAGATGGTTGGAATTTCAGAAGAGAGGAGCACATATTGGCACAACCAAAGCCTTGCCAAAGGATTGGGAGGACCTGTCATACTCAATTTTTCACTTGAGATACCTTTCCTCCTCTCTTTGTTTCCTTTTACTTTTGTGTTCTTCATTGTTGTGATCTTGCAAGTCATTTCTTTTGTAATTCTATTTTAATGCAAGTTTCTTCTTGAATATATCTTATTCTTATCCACCTTCTGTAGTTTAATATTTATGTTCTTAAAATAGTTTAAATACAGTTGAATCCCCTTACCTCTTTTGCTTTCTCATTCAATCTAAAGTTCATTTTTTAATTATCATCATCGTTTGTGTGTGTGTTCGTCGCACCAATCCTTTCTTATCCATTTATTTTTCTTATCTTCTTAATTTATCATAATAATAATTATAACCAGATTACTAATCATTTCAATGGCTGATTAAATCTCCCATTGCGGTGAGTCATTATTTCAATATGTTAAGCGATTGAGAGCTTTTTCTCGATGAGTATTCTTTAATTTAACATTGTGTATGTTGGACTTAAAATGTCATGGATTAATAAATTGTTTTGTTTAACGTGTGGTTTCCATGGATTATTGGAACCATAAATACACTACCACCAATATGCTCTGATTTAGATTAGAACCCTAAGTTAAGTTAAGGCTTGGATTAAAGCCTTAACACTTAGGAATTCCAATCCACGTTATCTTGTGAAGTGAGTGTTAATTTAAATGCAATATAAAGCAAATCTCAAGGATATCAAAAGCTTAACTCTCTAAAAATGAACTCACCCGAATATTTATGAAATTGTTAAATCAAACAACAATAATTAATCACTTCATTTAAGCTCTGTAAACAAACCCCCAATCAAAATACAATCAACTAAAAACAAACAACTATTAAAAAGTATCATCGCCGAGGATTCGACCCGAGTGCTGCTATACACATTAGCAGAGCATCAGAACTTTGACCTATCGATAGGCAACAATCGGTCATGCTTTCACTACCCCAAGCTCTCCTTCCATTGGCCAGGGGCTAGTGACTAGCACCGGAAATGCATATCCCTAAATCGGGAAGGCATTGCCTTTTTATCCTGCAAACTCACTCAATCCAGACACATGGAAAGATACAAGAACAAGGTAAACTATATAGTAAAAAGAGTGAGTACAGTAATAAAGGGGTTGGAATACAATCCCAACTGGAAAGTACAAGTAAAACTGAAAACAGCTCCTGTGAACAGCCGCCAAGGATCCTACCTAAAGGGTAGGTACAACTCTTGAACGATCGTCTCTGCGGTACGTCTCATCTAATGGTCCACCTCCAAGCAGCCTCTAGTCCTGGCACCCTTATCCTCGATCAATGTTGTATGTCATCTCCACAAGACACAACAAGTTGCAGGTGTATCCCATGAAGGGGTGAGTATAACAATACTCAGTAGGGACCCCGAGACCCCGATGGTGTCTCAAAATTCACGAAGGATAAACCACAAGCAATACCATAATGACAAAGCATGGAGCAAAAATCATCCATACTTAGGTATATTCCCATACATATACCTAAGTTATCAAGTAAACCCATCTCGTTCATGAGGAAACACAAATCCCAACTCTTTAGCCAAAAGCTCAACTGTTCCACAAAGGAAAGAATACCATGAAGGTAACACCACGAAGGTAAGTACCACAAAGGTAATGCCACACATAAGAATACCATGAAGGTATCACCACTTAGGAGTGTACCACAAAGGTAAAGACTCATCTCACACCTGGTATAAATTAAACACGAAATTATAGATGATTAGTTGTATTGCTAGATCATCTTACTTTGTCGAGAAGCTCTACTGTTGACCCACACAGGATCGAGGATGACCCACACAGGATCGGTAGATGACCCACACAGGATCTGAAGATGACCCACATAGGATCGGTAGATGACCCACACAGGATCTGGAGATGACCCACACAAGATTGGAAGATGACCCACATAGTATCTGAAGATGATCCACACATGATCGGTAGTTGACCCACACAGGATCTGGAGATTCTCTAAGTACAGCCAGCCACAGGGTTCTTGCACTAAGCACGCTTGATTCCGGGAGAATATTCTCCTCAAGCCATCAGTCGATACTTCAACTTCCACGAAGTCCCATGAAGAAGTATCACGAATGTCTGTTACATCATAAGGGACCCAACGCGACTGACGATGTGTCAATCGAACGCTCTGTCTCCAAGTTATCAGTGTTTCGGTTCTGAGGGACCGGTTGGATTCGGGTTCAATCCAACCCAGACGTACTTCAACTTTATCCAAAAATCAAGTAGAGTATTCCAAAAGGACCGTCTCGATTCAAGGATTCCGGCGCCATAGACGGTTCGTTAAACGGACACCCGGTTCTCAGGATACGGCCAACAAGGCGTAACTGGGTCCAGATGGGCCCGGGTCCGGTCCGACCCGTCCCGACCTGGGCCGATCCGACCCGAACCAACCCGGCCTGGGCCGACCCGACCCGGCCTGGGCCGACCCGACCCGACCCCGCTCGGGCCGACCCGACCCAGCTCAGGCCAACCCGACCCCGCTTGGGCCGACCTGACTCGGATCGGCCCGCTGGGCGCGACCCGCAGGTGGGTGCGGTCCGCTGTGGCGGGACCCACCCTAGCCGACACCCGGGGGAGGTGCCCCCCCGGATTCCCGAACGGCCCAAGGGCCGTCCGGTTCTGGCTAACCCGGAGGTGCCATGTGGCGCCGCCTGTTGGCACGCGGGACCCGCCAGAGCGGGTCCTGCTCGACATGACGCGGCCAGCCGGGATTCCGGACGGCTCCCCTCCCAACGGCGTGACGACACCACTGCTACCTCCGCGGTAGGCCGGGTGCTGGCCGCCCACCTGGTGTGCCACCACGGCTAAGCAGCTGCGACCTCCTCCTCTACCGGCGGTGCAGACGCATGCTGCCTTGGTTCCACGCAGTCGGCCGATGTGTCGATCGCCACCCTCCTCTGGCGCAGCCGACGGGCCATGAACTCCTTCGGCAGTATGGTTGTGCCGCCGCCACCATCACAACCAACCAGTGTGCCGGCCGCCGCCTGTACCCTGCCAGCGTCGGTCTCCGGCGACGTGGTCGGGTTCTGCTCAACCCGTCGATCCACCCGTGAAGAACACGTCAACAATGAAGTAGCGGAGGGATCGGGCCGTGTTCATTTGGACCGCACCCTCCGCGTTAGATTGATAGCAGGAAGTTCATAGATTTAAGACAAAGATTCTTCACCTAGAACGATACAAACAATTTCCCTACCTCGATCATTCGTTGGAGATGGCGTGAGGAAGAGGATGAAGACATTGAAGGAGACGCTGACGTTCGTCGCTCCCACAACACGCTTCTGATCCGATCTCGAGCATCGATTCCTCGTTCTTGATCTAGAGGTTTGTTCTTCATTGGAGTAGGTTCTTCCACCAAGAGTTCTCCCCAAAACCCATTTGCCAACAATTTACAACCGCGAGAGGTGGGGAGCCAATCCCCACCTATTGAAGTTTAAGTTAATCAATTAAACAATTAATGTTGGCTCATTAATTGGGGGGGGGGGGTCCAAGAGTTATGCCATAATAAAAGAGTGGTTCAAGGTCGGGTGGTCCCCACCACCAAGATTCAAATGAGAGGTTTAAAATAATTAAAAATAAAAGTTAGTTATTTTATTTTTATTATTTTTTTAACTCTCCCACAAAAAATCGGAAATCCAACTTCCACCCTCGACCTACTATGGTTGAGGTGAAGGTTCCCTTAAATGAATATCGGCACTGTGATTTCAACGGTGTTCTCAGATTTCAATTCCGAGCACTGGTTCAAAAGTTACAAAATGCCACTCACGCATTTAATGAACGCACCCGAAAAAAAGTTCATAAATCCATTCCAGTCACACCGGGCCTCGGAATCACGCACCGTTAATTTTTTCAAACACTTAATAATTCCATATAATTAAAAAAATTTCATAGAAAATCTGGGTATTTACATTCACCCCACCTCAGGGCTTTGCATCCCTGAAATCCACAACACAAACTAGGGAAACAAGTGGGGGTACTGAGCACGAATCTTAGCCTCCCGCTCCCATGTGCTCTCCTAGAGGTTCCCGTGATACCAACGTACGTGACCCAGAGGTATCGATCACCCCCGAAGGACTCTCTCCTATCGATCCTCAATCTCTACTAGAACCTCTGAAAACGTCACCCCATCATCGATGTCTAGCTCGCCCCAGTCAATGATATGCGAAGGATCATGCACATACCTCCTCAGATGGGATACATTGAAAATGTCGTGCACCCTGTGCAACTGAGGGGGAAGAGCTAGGCAGTATGTCACCTCGCCAACTCAGCTGAGGACCTGAAAGGGTCCGATGAACCTCGTAGATAACTTGCCACCCCGACCAAATCTACGCAAACCTCATCAAGGCGAGACCCGTAGAAAGACATGGTCACCATCTTTGAACTCCAGAGTCTCCGTCTCCTGTCATCATAAGACATCTGCCTGCTTTGCATAGTATTCATCCGATCCTGAATGATCTTCACCTTCTCCATGTTAGCCCGTACCATCTCTGGTCCCATGAGTGCTGACTCCCCTGGGTCAGTCCAGCACAAAGGTGATTTGAAAGGCCGACCGTACAAAGCCTCGAATGGTGCCATACCGATGGTGGAGTGATAGATGTTGTTGTACGTGAACTCCACCAAGGGAAAGTGATCCTTCCAACTACGGCCAAAATAAAGGATGCAAGCACACAACATTTCCTCAAGGGTCTGAATGGTCCGCTCTGTCTGACCATCCTTCTAAGGATGAAAGGTGGTGCTCAATCGAAGCTGAGTCCCGAACACATCCTACAACCCCTTCCATAGCCAAGAAGTAAAATGTTCATCACGATCTGATACAATCATCGAAGGCACTCCATGAAGCCGTACAATCTTCTGTATGTAGAGGCATCCTAATCCCTCTACTGATCCCTGCTCTCTGATAGGTAGGAAGTGGGCCGACTTGGTGAGTCGGTCGACGATCACCCAGATAGAATCATGACCCTTAGACGTGCGTGGAATTCCTGTCACGAAGTCCATGGAAATTCCACCCCACTTGCACTCTGGAACCTCTAGTGGCTGAACTAAGCTCGCTGGAACCTAATGCTCCGCCTTCACTTGTTGAAAAGTGAGGCACTGTGAGACAAACTCTGCCACATCTTTCTTCATTCTTGGCCACCAATACTGACGCTGAAGGTCCTGGTACATCTTCTTCACTCCTAGATGTACTGTTATAGGGGATGTATGGAACTCCCTCAACACTTACTCTCGTAGAGCCACTGGTACCATAGTACGCCCTCTAAAGAGGATGGCATGCTCCCCACCTTCAGAAAATCCATCAGGTGCTTGTCCTATGGATATCTGAGCATGTTGAGCCTCGTAGTCAGTGTCCCCAAGTTGCGCCTCCCTGACTCGCTGAAAGAGTGGGGGAGTGACTGTCAGAGACTGAAGATAAGATGCTCCATCTCGGTCCACGTAGGATATCTGCAAAGCGGCCAATTGCTCCATCGTCCCACTCAGCAACTGTATACCAGATCTCCTGCTGAGTGCATCTACTACAACGTTCCCCTTCCTAGGAGTATAGACTATCTCAAAGTCATAGTCCTGGAGGAACTCAAGCCAAATTCGTTGTCTCAGGTTCAGGTCCTTCTGAGAGTAGATATACTTGAGACTCTTGTGATCATAATAAACTGTAAAACTTTATCCCATCAAGTAATGTCACCACATCTTCAAGGTGAAGACCACTACTGCTAACTCCAGGTCATGGGTAGAATAGTTCTACTCATGCTGTCTCAGCTATCGAGAACCATACGCGATCACTACTCACTCTTGCATCAGGACACATCTGAGCCCGGTTCCTGATGTGTCGCAGTAGACTACGTACCCAACGGCCTCCTCTGGTAGCCTCAAGATGGGGGCACTCGTCAGTCTCTGCCTCAGCTCCTGGAAACTCCGTTGGAATCTATCTGACCACATGAAGGGTTTCCCCTTCTTCGTCAATGTTGATAAGGGTGCCGAAACTCTGGAAAAGTCAGGCACAAACCTCCGGTAGTAACCGGACATACCCATGAAACTCTGCACCTCCGTCACACTCCTGGGTGACTCCCAAGAAAGCACAACCTCGATCTTCACTGGATCCACCGCAACTCCAGTCTCTGAGATGACGTTTCCCAGGAAGTGAACCTCTCGGATCTAGAACTGGAACTTTGAGAGCTTACCATAAAGCTGGTGCTCTTAGAGTGTGTCCAGAACTATCTGCAGATGATAGACCTGCTCCTCCTCTGTAGCTGAGTAAATTAGGTTTTCATCGATGAAGACTACCACAAAGCGATCGAGGTATGGCTGGAAGATCCTGTTCATGAGTCCCATGAACACTGCTTGGGCATTGGTCATGCCGAATGACATAACCAAGAACTCATAATGGCCATACCGACATCTGAAGGCCGTCTTCTGCACATTATCGTTTTATACTCTGAGCTGGTGATAGCCTGATCTGAGGTCTATCTTCAAAAACCACTGTGCTTCCTTTAGTTGATCAAAAAGACCATCAATTCTCGGGAGTGGGTACTTGTTCTTCACGATCACCTGGTTTGGGCACCGATAGTCCACACAGAGTCTCAAACTCCCATCCACATTATTGGCGAACAAAATCGAGGCTGCCCAAGGAGAAACACTGGGCCTAATGAACCCCTTGCTCTGCAAGTCCTCTAGCTGTACCCGCAAATCTCGAAACTCCGCGGGAGCCATCTGATATGATGGTGTAGATATCGGTGCCGTACCGGGGTACAAGTCGATATAAAATTCCACCTCTCTATGAGGAGGTAGACCCGGAACATCATCAAGGAAAACATCAGCGTACTGGTCTACCACTACAGGATAGTTCAGACTCTCAACATCAACTACTCCAAGGGTAAGGCTAGCCAACTGATGTGTGATCGGCTACACCCTCCTCCGGGTAAGTCCATCATGTTCTATAAAGGTTCCCTTCTCACCAGTGAAGGAAAACCTTGTCCCATCCATGCGGACACACCGCACTTTGCACCTAATACAGTCGATCTGAGCATGGACTGTAAATAACCAATCCATACCCAAGATGACGTCGTAAGGCCTCGACGCCACTACTAGAAGATCCCAGCCGAAGATCTTACCTCCTAGAGTAAGCTCACACTTCCGAAACTAGTGTGTAATCGTCGAATCCCCTCCCATAGGATTCTATATCCATAAGGATCAAGCCAACGACTCCACCGGAATCTCTGAGCTCTGAACGAGGGTCGTGACAATAAAAGAGTGACTGACACCTGTGACTACCTGCTCCCTATGGTCTGGGTGGACCCCCTGGAGGTAGTGGCGGTAGAACCTTGAATCGTCGCCCACCGCCTACTGCATGACCAACTCCTCTGCCACATCTGCCTGCTGCCTGTGGACCTCCTCGATCAAATATTCTCCTCTGCCCAGGCGGTCCATCGACCGTCTGCTGGTTGTCCGTACGACGGGTCGTGCAGTCGCGAGCCATGTGACCCTACCTACCACACGAGTAACACTGCCTACTCCTTGCCTGTCCTGCTCTATCTCGAGAGCCCCACACAACTAACCCTAATCCTGTGGTTGTCTACCTGTAGGTATGGTCATCTTGGACCTCTGCGTCATCTGTCTGCTGCCAGCTGTAGATGACTCTATTGCGTGACGTCCGATGGTGGGTCTCACTGCTGGTGACTGCTCAGCAAGGAATCTCTCCACTAAGAGTGCTCGCTCTAACACCCTTGCCTGTGTCGGAATGCTGAGAGAAATCATCAAAGATCTAATCTCCCGTATGAGCCCCTGCTCGAAGGTCCGGTCCCTGAAGAAAGGGTCTCGAACCATGTCAGTGGAGTAGCACGAGAGGTCGGTGAACCTCGCTGAATACTGATCCATGGTCATACTTCCTTGCTGCAAGTGGAGAAGATCCTGTATACGCACAGAGCATAAGGTCGATGGGATGAACTCTTCTATGAAAAGGCTCTCGAAGTTCACCCAGATAAGAGTCACCCTGTCGTGAACCTAGAGCATCAAGCCACACCATCTGCCCACTGCTTCCTGAAGAAGACTGGCGGCAAGGATTACCATGAGATCAGATGGTCTCCCCACCAGTTGAAAAACTCTAACCATGGCCTCCAGCCAGTCCTCAACCGCCTGTGGATCCATCTCACCCTAGAACCTTGGTGGCCACTGGTGCTGGAACTCGTGCAATGTGCTCAAACGACATGCACCCTCTACTGCTGGGGCTGGTGGCATCAGCTGCCCAACAGGTGGTGGTGCTGCTGGTACACCACTCGATGGTACAACTGCCAAAAGGGGGCCCTGCACCGAAGCCTCGTCACTCGGTGGGCCATCATCGCATACTCTACCTAGAATCCTGGATGTCTGTTTGCATGGAGACATCTTGAAAAGAAACAGGTGCGCCACAGTCAATAAGTTATACCTAATGAGCTGACTCAAAGAGATAACAAAGAAAACTTTTCAAAAACACACACTCAATTAGTGTTTTCGTGCACTGAATTAGAAATAAGAAGTCAGGGTCCTGGTGTATGGATACGTTGGCCGCCACACCAACACTGGATTCCCCAAACTGAAAAACACACTCATAACACTTAACACTATTACCGATTAAAAGATCAGAGTCCAAGTTTTTCGGTAGAACCGACTCCTCTGATACCAAATTGTCATGACCCGTTCCCTGGGACTCGTGCCGTGACTACCCCAAGCCCGCCTTCCATAGGCTATGGGCTGGCGACTAGCACCAGAAAGGCATATCCCTAAACCGGGAAGGCATTTCCTTTTTATCTTGAAAACTCACGCAATCCAAGCACATAACAAGGTACAAGCACAAGGTAAAATATATAGTAAAACGAGTGAGTACAGTAAGTAAAGCGGCCAGAATACAAGCCCAACTGGAAAGTACAAGTAAAACTGAAAACAACTCCCATGAACACCCGCCAAGGATCCTACCTGAAGGGTAGGTACAGCTCTCAAACAGTCGTCTCTACGGTACGTCTCATCTAATAGTCCACCTCCAAGCAACCTCTAGTCCTGACACCCTCATCCTCGATCAATTCTATCCATCTTCTACACAAGACACAACAAGGTGCGGGCATAGCCTGTGCAGGGGTGAGTATAATAATACTCAGTAGGGACCCCGAGACCCCGAAGGTCTCTCAAAATCCATGAAGTATAAACCACAAGAAATACCATAATTACAAATCACGAAGCAACAATCATCCCTACTTAGGTATATTCCCATACATATACCTAAGTTATCAAGTAAACTCATCTCATTCATGAGGAAATACAAGGCCCAACTCTTTAGCCAAAATCTCAACTGTTCCACGAAGGAAAGAATACCAAGAAGGTAACACCATAAAGGTAAGTACCACAAAGGTAATGCCACACAGAAGAATACCACAAAGGTATCACCACTTAGGAGTGTACCACAAAGGTAAAGACTCAGCTCATGCCAGGTATAACTTAAGAACGGAATTATAGATGATTAGTTGTATTGCTAGATCATATTACTTCGTCGAGAAGCTCTGCTGTTGACCCACACAGGATCGAGGATGACCCACACAGGATCCGAAGATGACCCACACAGGATCTGAAGATGACCCACACAGGATCGGTAGATGACCCACATAGGATCTGGAGATGACCCACATAGGATATGAAGATGACTCACACAGGATCGGTAGATGAACCACACAGGATCTGGAGATTCTCTAAGTACAACCATCCACAGAGTTCCCGCACTAAGCACACTTGATTCCAGGAGAATATGCTCCTCAATCCATCATTCAATACTTCAACTACCACGAAGTCCCATGAAGAAGTATCACGAAGGTCCGTTGCGTCATAAAAGACCCAAAGCAACTAACGACGTGTCAATCTAATGCCCGATCTGCAAGTTATCAACGTTTCTATTCCGAGGGCCTGGTTGGATTCAGGTTCGATCCGACCCGTCCATACTCCAACTTTATCCAAAACTCAAGTAGAGTATTCCAAAAGGACCGTGTCGATTCAAGGATTCCTATACCACAGACGGTTCTTCAAATGGACGCCCGGTTCTCAAGATATGGCCAAAAGGCGTAACTGGGTCCATATGGGCCCGCGCTGGGTGCGGCCCACTCGGCGCAGCCCACGACTGGGTGCGGTCTGCTGGGTGCGGCCTGCTCAGCGCGACACACAGTTGGGTGCGGTCCGCTGTGGTGGGACCTACCCTAGTCGACACATGGGTGAGGCGCCCCCCGGATTCCCGAACGGCCCAAGGGCTGTTCAGTTCTGGCCAACCCGGCGGCACAACGTGGTGCCGCCTGCTGGCACGCGGGACCCACTAGAGTGGGTCCTTCTTGGCATGATGCGGCTGGCCGAGATTCCGGCCGGCTCCTCTCCCAGCGGCGTGACAACGCCACTGCTGCCTTCGCGGCCGGCCGGGTGCCGGCCACCCAACTGGTGCGCCGCCACGGCTAAGTAGCTGCGACCTCCTCCTCTACCGGCGGTGCAGACGTGTGCCGCCCTGGCTCCACGCGGCTGGCCGGCGTGTCGACCGCCACCCTCCTCCTCCGCGGTTGACGGGCCGTGACCACCTTCGGCGGCGCAGTTGCGCCGCCGCCACCATCGCAGCCGGCCGGTGTGCCGGTCACCGCCTATACCCTGCCGACGTCGGTCGTCGGCGACGTGGTCGAGTTCCGCTCAACCCGTCGATCTGCCCACGAAGAACACATCAACAATGAAGTAGTGGAGGGATTGGGCTGTGTTTGTTTGCTCCGCACCCTCCACGTTAGATTGATAGCAGACAGTTCATTTATTGAAGACAACGATTCTTTACGAAGAATGATACAAACAATTTCCCTACCTCGATAGTTCATTGGAGATGGCGTGAGGAAGAGGATGAAGACGTTGAAGGAGACGTCGGCGCTCGTCGCTCCCACAACACGCTTCCAATCTGAGCTCAAGTGCCAATTCCTCATTCTTGATCCGGATGTTTGTTCTTCATTGGAGAAGGTTCTTCCACCAAGAATTCTCCCCAAAACCCGTTTGCCAACAATTTCCAACCGCGAGAGGTGGGGATCCAATCCCCACCTATTAAAGATTAAGTTAATCAATTAATTAATTAATTTTGGATCATTAATTGGGGGGGGGGGGTCCAAGAGTTATGCCATAATAATATAGGGGTTCAAGGTCAGGTGGTCCCCACCACCAAGATCCAAATGAGAGGTTTCAAATAATTAAAAATAAAAGTTAGTTGTTTTATTTTTATTATTTTTTTTAACTCTCCCATGAAAAACCAGAAATCCAACTTCCACCCTCGACCTACTGCAGTCGAGGTGAAGGTTCCATTAAGTGAATATCGGCGATGCGAGTTCAACGGTGTCCTCAGATTTCAATTCCAAACACCGGTTCAAAAGTTACAAAACACCGCTCATGCGTTTATTGAATGTACCCGAAAAAAAGTTCAGAAATTCATTCCGGGTACACCAGGTCTCGGAATCATGCGCCGTTAATTTTCACAGACTCGTAATAATTCCATATAATTAAAAAAAATTACATGGAAAATCCGAGTCTTTACAGTTTTGTATAAATCGTTTTATATAAATTGTTTTATAAAATGTGCTAACTAGTTCTATCCTAGTGGCGTGAGTAGGGAAGTCATTGGGTGAAAATATACTGAGTTTCATTACTCACCCTTTCTTTGACATGTTGGTACTTTTGCAGATGTTGTTTACCAGGACATAGGTAAAGGTAAAACATTTCACTTCTCTAGTGGTACTTCGTGATTCTGGAGCATGGAGTTGGAGTTTGGAGCTATGTATTTGGAGTCTTTGAGTTTTTTTAGTTTTTCTTCAGCTTTGTACTTTGGTATTGTAGTCTTCTTCTGTGGTAGTTGGTTTTAGATTGGTTTTAATAAAAATGGTTTTCTTGAGTTTTCTTTCTTTGATATCATGCATCATCTAGTGGTTTATTTGGTTATGACATGTTTGGTTTATTATTTTATTCTTAAAGGGAAAATCGTCCCTCATGTGTAATGATGCGCTTCAACATTTATTACCAGTCTTTAGCGTATTGGGGATGTCTCTTAAGGTCAAGTAATGTCCTCCCGCCTTCTCAAGCCAATGAGTAGGGGCGGGATGTTACAACCATGATGTGTTAGTGTAAATTGATTTGATGTGTTAATAGTTGCAAATTGGTTCAAATTAATTTTCAAAGGCTTTTCTTAAGTATTCCTATATGTTTATTCATGCAAAGTGTTTGATAAAATGTATATTGGTTTTCTAAAATGATATTGAGAACTTATGAAGATGTTTGGACTTGGTTAAATTTTGTGGCATGGTTTTAATTATAATTTGGGTATGTGGTGTGGTTTGGAAGCCTTTTTATGGCTTGAGAAGTGGTGGTAAAATGCTTTGGAAAGGTCCTTATAGTTTTTAAATGCTTATTGGTGATTTTGATAATGTGTGACATGTTGTTCTAGTTTAATGGAAAGTGGTATTCTTGAAAATGGATTTTGAATTGATTTATGGACACTTGAAGTGTTCTATTAGATGATGGTACATCCATGGGTGCATGGGGTGCACACATGGATGGACATTCAAATGATGATGTCACTGACAATGATATTTTTCTTTAACTTCAATTTTCCAAAAGGTTTCTCATTTCTCCCCTCTTCCCTTTTTCCTAAAATGGTTCCTTGATTTACAAATGGTTAAGTGTTACTTCAAGTGAATTAAAAATGTGACTTCAAATGTGTTCTTTAATGCTTGTGCCGTTTGGATTTTGGGATATGTTTTGGTGAATGATTTGGTATAAAGGCCCGTATTACACTTTGAGATACACTTAGTAACTAAGTGGCATAAAAGGCCCATTTGGAACCTCTCATACTGTTGCATGTTTCACTCTGGATTGGAAGTGGTTTTGTAAATGCATTTATATTTGAAATATTTAAGCCCCGATTGGTATTTTATAGTGTTTGTGAAATTATTATGGGTTTGGAAATATAAATGCCTGATTGACAACTTGGTATGTTTTGAGAAATGGTTTTGAAACCCGTATGATATGTTGGCCTGGTTATCACTTGCGAATGGATTGCCGTGTGATGGGAACCCCTATGGAGGATTCCCCATGAGTGGGTTATCACATAGGTGGTGTTGGTGATTAGGTTAGGCAAGTATGATAGTGACGGGTCAAGTGATCTACTCGTGCGAGGGCCTTCCTATTTCACTGTGTATTATAACCATGAGATTCCTAGGAATCATTTAGAGGGTTAAGTGATGGTTACTTATCAACCCTGATTAGATGGGTGGGTACCCTTGGATGTGTTAGAGTCCATGTGGGTTGTTCCATTGGTGAGGCTAGTTTAAAGCAGCCAGTTGGTTATTGACTATGGAGTTGCACCATACGTTGATAGGTGAGTCCGATCTTAGTATGTCTAGGGGTTGTCTCTAGAGATGTTTTGGAATTCCCATGGTTACTATCTGTATATGATTGTTTATTTTTCTATTGTACTTGGTTTCCATTTTGGTATCTCTTTATTTTATTTTTAGCATAGCCTTGTATCACTTGTTATGGATCCATATGTGAAATTTGGTTTTTAAAAAGGTAAATTTGTTTTGAAAATGGGAATGTGGCATCTATTGTTTTGAAAAATGGAAAGCTGTGGTTATTTATTAAAAATGATAAAACCCATTTATTTATATGTATTTCAAACAAGTGTTTGTGGAATATTTTCGGAAATGAAATGTATGGATTCCATGGTGGTTTTCTATTCAAATGTTAAAGCTCACACTCTACTTGTACCATTCAGTGTCTGTTGACCCGAACTATTTTGAAGGTTCAGGTTTTTGGTTCAAGTTTCCTTTGGAGCAGGTTGGTCTTGTGATTGGTGGTGACTGTAACATCTTGTTACTCTTCTGATAGGTATGTTTTAAACTTGTCAGGGTTTTTCTTTTTTCGTTGTCTAGGTAGGGCCGCAAAGGAAATAGGAGGATACCTATAATGGTGAAGTTAGATATTTGTTGAAATTTCTAGCACAAAAACTACTAATTTTGTATCCTGCTGGGGAATTACACTCCGTGTAATAAGGTTACATGATGTTTAAATCTTAAATGAAATTAAATCCATTTTAAATCAAAAGGTGACAGGTTTTTTGGTGATTTTGAGACTTATAAATTACACGATGTGTAATTGGGTTATAGGTCATGTAAAGTCCCGAGGAATATTTTTAAGCAGGCAGTGTAACTTATTTCTTTTTTATTCTTCCTCTAAAATCCCTTGATCTCAACCTAGAGCCTTTCCAAGGTGATTTTGGGATCCCTCTAACCACTTTGGGTCTTTTTGATCAACGATTGATCCTCGTTATGTTCGTTCTTCGTTGGTTGTGGTGCAGTAGGTGTATGTTCTTGAGGTATATTGATTTACTCCTTTTCATTGACCCCTTTTTCTAAATTTAATCTATCTTGAGATGTGGATTGGATTCTAGGGTTTCCGTTGACGTTTTTGGGTTTCTTTGTTGGTGTATCCTGTTGTGGGCGTGTGCGACCCGAGTTTTGAGGTAGGTTGTTCCGTCTCTAGCCTATGTTTGATAAATTGTATTGTTTCATTTTTATAAATTGATTTATAAATAAATTATTATGAAAATGACATTATTGTTGTGTGTGTTGAAAAGGGATTTTGAAGAAAAGTGGTTTTCCTTGATTTTTGATAAGTGGAAAGAAAATGGATATTTTTAAATCATTGAATGATTTGTGAAAAAGAAGTGGGTATGGTTACCCTATTAAATGCTGAAATGCATAAATGGTTTTGAAATGATTTTCAAAAACATTGAGATGATTGTGAAAACAAGCACATGGGTTACCTTGGGTACTAGGTTGAAGGTTTAGCTTTAGACCATCATTCATTGTGGGGTTCACTTTCTAGGTGTTCCTCTTATCCTAGAGTGTAGAATATTGGCTCTAGGTATGTATATGATGTTGGGGTTTCACACTTTGGGATGTCTCTCAGGTCTCAGAGTGTAGATAAGTTTCTTCAAGTACCGCAGTGCACTGATCATAGATTTTTTGGTATGAGTAGTCTGCTGCCTGACCTATTTTATTCCTTGGTGTTGTGATACCTATGTTTCTACTGTTATTTTGAACTACTTGGATTTTTACCATTTTAGCATAGATATGCATGTTGATGCTTTTTAATGATGATATGAAAAATGTTCTTTTAAATTGAAATAGATGCTTTTGTTTTAGAACTCTAGAAAAGGGAAATGTTTACCATGTTTTCTATAAAACTGCTTTATTTATTATCATGCCAAGTTTATATGAAATGAGCATATGAGAATTATTATACATAGACTTGTTATGGATCACCTGGGTGGGATCCTATTGAGCCCGTTAGCTCACACCCTACACATCCCTTTGGCGGTGCGTAGAACATTGTATGTCTTTTGATGTAGGGAAAGACAATGAACCACAGTGAGGCAGAGTGTTTTCATGTCAACTGAGTTGGGTAGCTGATAGTGAGATGATGGGAGGTTTCTTGCACTATCACATGGATTAGTTTCTTGTTTCTCATTGTCCTTTGTATTTGGACTTGTATCTTTGAGTTTGTAGTTACTTTAGTGGTTGTTTTTTTTCCGCTGTCTTCTTACAGTTATGGAACCTATATATATATATCAGTATTCTAAAATTTCTTTCTACTTTGACTATGTATATATTTTGTCATTTTCTTCATTCAGGTTGGGAGAAATCGTTCCCTTGACATTTTGTTCGATTCCCGAGTGCAAGTCGCCAGCCCATGGGGATCGGAAACACCCTTCAGGTATGTAACAGATCAGGTCGAGTGCCAAGTTTGAGGGTAAACTGGGTTGGTTTGTTAGAAAGTGGTATCATAGGGTAGGTATGTCCCCAAGAGTCCTTGTCTTGGGTTGTCTGTTAGAATGAAGATAGGAATGTCAAGACTTGAGAGGTATGTTGTGATAAGTGTCTGACCATCTCTTGTCGTAACAAGACTCATGTTTCCATGGGATGTTCGGATTTGTGTCTCTAGTGTTGGGGTTTGTTTTAAATCTTAGTTTTTTCTTATGGGTTTTTTTTTGGTTTGAATTGAGATTTACTCTATTGTCTGAACATTTCTTCTATTTCGGTGTGCAACAATATGCCACCAAGATGTCTTCTATGAGTTCCTCAGGAGGGTGCAACTGATGATCCTCAAGTAAATCCACCAATATATCAAAATACAATTGAGGCTATAGTATGGAAAGTTTGTTTTACTGATTAGAACATACCATGAGTTCAGAACACAGTTGTTTTGGTATAACTAAGAGCTGAAGTAGAGAGAGATAGATCGTGGTAATTCTTGCATGAGAATCCACCATCCATTAAAGGAATGAATGAACCTCAAGAGGTGAAGGACTGGTTGGATATGATTGATCAAATCTCCAATTTTTGGTGGCACCTAAAAATATCAAGGTGAATTGTGCAGTGTTTAGGCTCGATGGTTTCGATAAGCGATGGTGGGATTCAATAGTCAAGGTAGATAGAAACATGGACTTGAATTGGAAGGGTTTCAAAACCCTATTCCTCCAACAATTTTGTCTAAAGTCTTTGATGATGATAAAATCTCTAGAGTTCCTCTCTTTATAGTAGGGAGAGTGTTTTGGTGTCAGTGTACAACAATCAGTTTTTTGAGCTTGTTCGTTTTGCTCTGGACATGGTAAATAGTGACCAGTTGAAGGCTCAAAAGTACCTATAGTGTTTATGATCGAATATCAGATCGCAGGTATTTATGCTAAAGATTTCTACCTATGTGGAGATAGTAGACAAAGCTATGATAGAAGAGATGAATATGGCAGGAAATGTTGGATTTTCCACCTTTTCTCTTCCATCCAATGGCAACTTTAGTGGCACTCGTGGGAGGAAGAGGAAGTGGCAGGATCATCCCAGGAGTGGTGGAAGTGGGTCTCAACAGTGAGCCTCCTTTACACCGTCTGCTACAGCCAGTAGTGTACCTATGACATTCTATCAGTGTGGCAACATCGGACACACCAGAAATTTTTTTCCTATTCCCATGAAGACGTGCTACAACTATGGACATGTAAGTCATTTACAAATATTTTTTTTCAGACTATGTCTATTCCTCGTTATGGTCAGGGTATTTCAGATCCAAAGGTTACCATGGGGCAGTCATGTTCTTTAAAGACTCTAGGGATTCAGCCATATGCCTCAAGAGTGAAGCAATTTCATTCATTAGATGAGTCTCTAGTGAAAGTTGATGTAGGTCTAGTGATAGTAAAAGGTACTATCTTTATTGAATATTCCATAGATATTTCTTTATTTGATACCAGTGACTCCCACTTGTTTATATATGAGCATTTTTTTGATATGCTTAAACTTCCAATGGAACTTTATTCCTTTATTATACAGTTAGCAACACCCTTTGGTAAGAGGAAAGAGATGGAGTTTCAGTGACCATGTTCATTAAGAATAGCTGATATAGAGTTAGTTCAAGATTTTCTATTACTTGATTTAGATCCATTTGACATCATCATCAGTTTGGATTGGATAGTCCATCATCGAGCTGAGGTTGATTGTTATCATCAGCGTGTTTCATTTCTTGCTGCTGATGGAATCTCTCATGTGTTTCAGGGGGAGTGGGACCTGAGGTCTGGTCGTACAGGGCCTTCCCACCCAGATCTCAGGAGTTTGTGGTCTGCTATTGCAATTAAAACTAATGAAATTTCTTCTATTTTTTATCTTCCCGTTGTTGTTCAGGACTTTTTTGACGTTTTCCGAAATGACTTCACATATCTTCCTCCAGAGAGAGAGAGGGGTAGAGTTTATGGTTGACTTGGTTCTAGGGAAACAACCGAAATCGATACCTTATTATCGTATGGAACCAACGGAGATGAGAGGGATTAAGATTCAATTAGATGACCTATTGGAAAAAGGTTTTGTTCTACCTAGATACACTACTACAAAACACGCATTTAACATCGCTAGAATCAGCCTTTATTAGCACTAGAAAAGTTCTAACTACTATAGCACGGTTAAAAGTCCATGACTTTTATGATTGCTAAAAAACGATGCTAAATGGAATATTTATCAGCACAAATAAAAGCACTAATAAAAGACCCGATTTATCAGCGCTTTTATTTAGTGATGATAAATAGACCATTTATCAGTGTTTTAAAAAGTGCTGATAAAAGTATGATTTATCAGAGCTTTTTAATACACTGATAAAGATAAACTTTATCAGTGCCTATATAAGTGCCGATAAAGGTGTCTTTTATCAGTGATCTTAAAAGCACTGATAAAGGGTAGCTTTATCAGTGCATTTAGTAGCTCTGATAAAGGTGAAAACTAGAGTGTAATGTTGGAGCACACTGCATCACCGGAAATAGGTGCAGTGTGTTGCAACAACACACTGCATCAGCATAAACAATTTTTTTTACCAAAATAGGATAAAAATACTTAATTTAAATGAAATAAAATTTCTAACGCAAATACAAGAAAAAGAAAACACTATTATAGAGTATGTCAGTTGTTTTTTTACAAAAAAATAATGTAAATTTTGAATAAAAAGGAACACTTAGAGTCATAATAGTCACACCATGAGTCTAATCGAGGCGTGAATGATTCCTACATGTCACAAATGACTTATGGATCATTTTTCTAAATTACCAAAACAATTGGAATGAATTTACTTGGTTTTGAGTATGTCAGTTATTTTTTTTATTAAAATTAATGTCAGTTTTGAATAAAAAGATGCACTTGGAGTCATACCGGTTACACCATGTGTTGAATTGAGGTGATAATGAATGATACACATCCCAAATGACCCATGGATCGTTTTACTAAAGTATCAAAACAATAGTAATGCGTTTCCTTCATTTTGAGTATGCCAAATGTGTTTTTTTACTAAAATGTCATTTTAAACTGGAAACACGCACTTTGAGCCATATAGGTGGAATCATGTGTGATTTTGACATGAGACTGATTCATACACATAAAAAATTAATTATTAATCATTATCCTAAATTATCAAGATAATCTGAGTGTGTTTTCTCAATTTTTAGTGAGTGATACTTTTCATATTAAAATGTCAATTTTAAACTAATAACAGACACTTAGAGTCATACTGGTCACACCGTGCATCGGATTAAGGTGTGTGTGATTCCTACACGTCACAAATGACGTATAGATCATTGTTTTAAAGTACCAAAAACAATCCAAATGTATTTTCTCAGTTTTAAGTATGTCAGCTGTTTTTTTCACTAAAATTAATGCCAATTTTGAATAAAAAAGATACACTTGGAGTCATACCGGTCACACCATGTGTCGGATTGAGGTATGATTGAATGATACAAGTCCCAAATTACTCATGGATCGTTTTCCTAAAGTATAAAAATAATAAGAATGTGTTTCCATGGTTTTGAGTACGCCACATGTTTTTTTACTAAAATATCATTTTAAGCTAGAAACACACACTTTGAGACATACAGGTGGCATCGTGTGTGGGCTTGAGATGATATTGATTCATATACGCCAGAAATAAATCGTGAATCGTTCTCCTAAATTATCAATACAATCTGAGCATGTTTTCTTGATTTTCAATGAGTGACACTTTTTTTTTATTTAAATGTCAATTTTAAACTGATCACAGACATTTGGATTCATACCAATTACACTGTGCATTAGATTAAGGTGTGAGTTATCCCTACACATCACAAATTACATGTGGATCTTTTTCCTAAATTACCAAAATAATCTGAATGCATTTTATTAGTTTTGAGTACGCCACATGTTTTTTTTACTAAAATGTCATTTTAAACTAGAAAGACGCACAATGCCTCTTATCTTAAGTAAAAAGTATTGTTTTTACTTTTAAATTTTTTTTGTCAAACACAATCATGGTATGATCCTTATTCTACTTAATTTCCTAAAAATTTTATTGGTTTCAAGCCAGTGCTTCTTATCCTCCGTCGCCTTGATCTCCACCTCAGTCTTCACCTTTGACTCCTCCTCCAAGTCGGTCTTCAACTCGAACTCTACCTATTCCTCCATATCTGTATCTACCGTCACCTCCACCTCCATGATTTACCAACAATTTTATTGTTTTCATGTTAGCACTTCTAAACAAATTGATTTCCTCCATTAATATTCTCATTGAGAAAGAGACCAAAAATAATCTATAAGCATTATGACATTAATGCTTCACACCCCAAATATCTTTTGAAGGTCATAACTCATACTAGATCACAAACATAACAGGTAATCAACTAAATTTGTTATTGACATACATTCTGACAAAAAGTACGATGTCTACTCATCTCTAAACAAATTGATTTCTTATTTTGAGTAACTCTTTTTTCAGCGATCTTGATTGTACTAAGAAAATATAGACAAACAAATGATTATGTAATATATTTAATGAAATTTTAATTACCTTTAGAAATTACCTGTTAGGGGATGCTGTTCTTTTCATGCTTTATGATTTCTATCATAAATATGCAAACATAATATCCACAGGCGATTGCATTATATTGTTTTAGACACTACAAAAACATTGACCAAAATAAGTAAATTATTTTGAAATGTTTTGGTAGTTAAATATTTTTATATATATACCTTAATTTGTTTCCATTTGTAGTAATCCAAAAGCTTTAGATTTTCATACACTGAATTCATACCATGATCTAGCTTGTATTTAATGACCACCTTATCATAACAAAATTATCATTAAAACACATATCAAACATATAATTCTATGTTTATCTATAAAATATTGATTGTAGTGTATTACATATTCACAATACACATCATGTGTGTTCATTTGGTTGGAAATACATGCGATGAATCCAAAAAATAAATTTTTAGGGTTTATTTTTACTTTTATCAGCATCCAGTGCTTCCTAGAAAACAAAAAAAAATTAAGTAATGAAAAAAATTAAAAAAGTATTTTATGTGATTAGATCATAGAGTTTTACCCTTGAAGTGTAGGGATCAAAAAGAGTCTGTTGTCTGATGCTTTTTTATTAAATGCTTTGAATAAATCAGCTTTTTTCCTGCTAATTTCTTCCTCATTTAAAGTAATTTCTAGCATAGAAATGATACAAGTATTAATAAATCCAAATCATGCTTCACATGATTTTCCCTTTATATAGATTTTTTAAGATCAAGTAGTGAGGATTCATATAATGAAAAAAGAAATAGGGTTACAAGAGTCGAAAGGAAGGAAATTTACATTTATCTCTTTGAATAATAGGAAGAATATCACAAGGTATGTTGGAGTGATGAGTGCAAGTATCACCAAAGGCTCTCATATTTACAAGGAAATTGACAAGTTGGTTGGATTTGTGATAGACGTGTGTTATAATATAATGCATTGAAGCAAGAGTATAAAGAAAATTTATCCATCTAGATATAAGTTTCCATGTGAGGTGAATCTGATCCATTATAACTGCTTGAAAAATGGTGAATGAGTCACTTTCAAACCAGACTTTATTCTAATTTATTTGATGAGTAAATTCCACTACCTTGATAAAACCCATCATTTTTGCTTCAAGAGTAGTGGCCTGTCCACATGAGCCATGAACCCCTTCAAGGAAGTCACTATTGTGATCTTTGAAGGATATTCCATAGACATCAGGTCCTAGATTTCCTCTTGAGACACCATCTGAATTACATTTGATCCAGCTTGCAAATGGAGGTAACCAGAAGAATTCAATGGTTCCAATAGGTTTAGGATAATTACCATGTAAATGTAGTTTTCTCAGAACTGTATAGTCCCTGATTGAGTTATCACAATTTTAATCATGTAAATTGTTTTCCAGTTGAGATGCAAGCATAATCTCTGAGAGTGAAACTTTGTGGCTGAAGGCAACATTTTCATGTCGAGACTTGTTCCTACTCCTCCATATAATATGGACAACTTCAGCACATGTGACCAGGAAATGTGGTCTCTGCATGAATCTCATTTAGAGTCTCGAAACCAATTATATCTGTCAAGGAATCTCCATATATTTCTTCTTCATATTCAATATAAAAAATAATTTTATCTTTAAATGTGGTCTCTGCATGAAGTTGTAATGACAATAAATATTGTTATGGAACTGGCGGGGAGAAGGTACTCTCAGAAGGTTGTTTTGTTTTATTGGTCGATTCACTAGATTTTCTTGATTTGACGTTTCGTTTCTCCACTGCATTATCCATCTGTAATATCATACCTCACTTTAGACATTTTATTATTAACTATTAATTTTTTTTCATATGAATAAATTTGTTAAAGACGTACCTCATGTATCTTTATAAGATTAGATGACCATGCTATGAAAGATCCAATATCAGCTTCGACCATTGTAATACCTGGACCATCAAGTGGAACAAGAAACTCTGTAGTCGACTTATAAGATACCTCAATCCCCAATCTCATGTGTTTTTTTGGGAGGGGTTGATTGTGTATTTGGTCTCCCTAGATATTATACATTGTACATATCGCAACACAACAGTACATGGGTATTAACATATAAAAATTACATAAAACTGTACCCTGTATAATTTTAGTAATATAAAGTTATCAGAAGTTGTTTGATTCACATTTAGGAGAAAGAGTAATGAAAAAATTGATTACCTCAGGTAAGATATACAGTTGAGGGGAATGACTAGGCTCAAAGCTAGTGGGATCATTTGGTTCATGTGCGGATATTTGCTCCACTGTCAGTTTCTTTGATCCTTTCTTATACATTGGTTTACCAAACCAAACTGAAAAATAATATCTTTTAGTGAGATTATTTGTGTATGAATTCATCTAATTATATTATATGTATCTTCATGTGGTTTTATCTTCACAAAACATGTTTGAGGATAGAATCCAAAACCTAATCCTCTAACACGACCATATTGTTCAGACCGCTTGAAAGGTACTTAAAGTCTCTTTTCTTCTGGTACGGTCGTTGCCGATTCTTGTGTCTAAACCATATAAAAAATATGAACATATTTATTTTTATGCAATATTGTTATAAGTTGTAACAAATTAAAATTATGTCATACTTGAACATGCTTCCCATACTGATTTTTTTCATCAACTAATATACCATCCTTATTTACATGAGCCTCCTTCCATAACACATAACATGGGATGGAAGTGCCTTCAGATTTTGATTCATCAATCTGTATATAAACAAAAGAACATATGTTATTTCATATCATATAATTAAACTTTTACTGTTGATTTAAAATACATACCAATTTATTCTCTAATAAATCATACCCCATCCTTCCTTTGTGATAATGGTATGCTGGTTTTGATACACATTCTTTATTTTCAACACACTTTTTTGGTTTCATAAATTGACAATTTTGAATCAAGTTAGATAAAATAAATAATGTCAAATAATATATTATCAACCACAATACACCTAAAATGATTTCTCATTGTGAGGATTGCTGCAAGAAGTCCATGTTTCATGCTTTATAATGTGTGCATAACTAAGTGGTGGTTGGGGATTTATTTTTCCCTTAGTATCCCTAAGATGCAATTTCGTCAAAAGAGCCTGGAAGCCTCTATGGGATTTTCTAGAAGCCATTAAGACAAATTTCTTATGGAAATATTCTAAAATAAATGAAGTCTTCAAGAAATAATGAAAACTAAATCAAAATTCCATTCTATAATTTTTCAGTAAAATAGAGAAAGTATATTGTAACATTACCATTATACCTTTCCAAAGGATTTCCTTCATTACAGGTTGGATATGGCGCCATGAGTCAATATTAATCGGCACATTCATCCGCGCTGTAACCCTAATATAACTAATGAATTTTGAATTTTTGGGGTCAATAGGTTAGTCACGTTGATTCTAACCAATCTCAAATTTTATACCCCGAATTCTTACCTTGATAATTTTATTCAAAACTGTTATATTGTGCCGTGCTTGTTTTTTTTTCATTTTTTTCATCAAAATGTTGTTGATCCCCTAATAATTCCACAGTTTCATCATCAATAGTCTATTCTTTCTTGGTATTGGCATCATCATCATGTTCAGAAGAC
This sequence comes from Viscum album, assembly GCA_963277665.1. Lineage (NCBI taxonomy): Eukaryota > Viridiplantae > Streptophyta > Magnoliopsida > Santalales > Viscaceae > Viscum > Viscum album. The sequence continues at coordinate 477,162,314 of OY728133.1, read as the reverse complement.
ATTGTCTACATGAGTATTCAAACATTTAATTTGTCTTGAATAACAACAATGCAATACACTTCATGCATAAAAGTCCACAATTGCATGCATCTTGCATGAAAACTATTACTGTCTTGAATAGAGATATAATACATAAATACTATAGTACAACTAACCTTCACTACCTTTATTTAATCTTTCCTCAAACTATTGATTTCCTTCCATCTATTGATGATGGATTTGAGGCTACTCATTCCCTCTTTCAAACTAGTATTCCTCCCACTACTATTCAGGAGGAATGTCATCAATGAAATTTGGAACCACAATGATGGGAATAAGGGTAGTTTGAAAGAGGGAGTCCAATCCAACATCAAGAGATTTAAGAAAATCAAGCATCTAAGGATTAAAGCGTCATATGAACCTATAATAATGGAATCACTTAAAAAGTCTCCTCAATTGAAGAGGAATTGGAATACCTCCACTCTAATGGTATTAAGAAAATTAATCTCACCCCACCTTCATTGGAAATCACTTTTTTCTACTCAAGGATTCCTCACCTTCCATTTTTATATAATTTTTAATCCACCATAAGATCCCTCAAATAACATACATCCCTTTAAAGGGTGATTTTTTCAACTTATACTCTGTATTGATCAAGAATTTTTGTACTCTTATAAATGAAATGAATCTATTCAATATAATACTAAATTTATTATTATAATATATTACCATAAAATATTAGAGGAACCATAGATACTTACCGTCATTGAAAATTATACCACATAGCTTGAAGTTGATCTAAAATTACCTCCATGAATGTCCTACTTTGCGATTGATAATGATATTATCGGTTTTAAAATATAATATTGGACATAACCATCCCTGAAACAATTTATTCTATACTTTGAGGATATTACAATAGCCTTCAATCACAAAAATTTTCTTGAGGATCCTCAATCAGCGAAGGAGTACGAGCGCCTTAACCTAGTGATAAATAGTGATCAAAGAAGAAGATATGTTTGGCTGTGGAATGATAAAAAGGGTTAATTACAATAGTGGGATCATATCCCTTTATAGGGACTATATATTTAATAAAGCGTGCCTTGAAAATTTACCACCATCTCATGGAAAATAATAATTTCATCACGTCGGAGTACTTATTTCATTGTGTGTTTCAATAAATATTTCAAGCCATCTATGATGCTCCTTAAGATTTATAATTAATGAGAAACCATTTGGGAGAAGTATCCAAATTCATTCATACAATGTCATATATTTAATTCCCCACAAAATTATACATTGGTAATATGTCGTAGCCTCTGATAAAAGTGTATATAAGCATAAATTTTCATTTATGATTCAAGGATATCAACAAATATGATATATCTATTTTGTGAATTTTGGACATGGATAACAAATTACATGACTTATAAGACATAAATATCCAAAACATCAAAAGTATATTTTAATCAATTTTTGTTTTCTCTACGGTTATTCACTATGTTTGATGACTTTTCAAATTAATTTTTATCCTATGAATTAATTATCTCTCTATTTTGATTATTGAATCTACTAATAAATAAAATCTCATAGATTTCTTGATCAACTATCAAACCATGGATAACTCACTTACTTTTGGGAAATCTACTCTTTATATGTTTTTGTGTATTTATAAGTTCATTTACCCAATTATTTATCAACTCTATCCAATGTAGGAAATTTTTAAAAAAAAATTTGAGCATACTTTTCTCACCAAAGAAATTATGCATCATTCTTTGTAACCCATGGTTAAAGTTTAATAATTATCCTGAATTAATTAAAAAACAAAACTCTCAAAACATGCATCATTAAGACAATTTTTAGAACATGAATAATTAATTCAATATTTTTTTGAATTCAATAAAAAATTATTCATCAAAATCATAAATCTAAATAACCAATTTCATGGTTTAACAATTTACATGAATAACCAAAATCCACAAAACATGCTTTAATGATTTTTACACTTACCTTATGTTTGATTGGTGTAGATCGATCCGGTTGGGCCGAATGCTTGTGGCCTGCAACTATCGCAGTGTGGACCTTGGAGTCAACTTTACCGTTGCACTTTTGACTTCTAGCCAGCAACCACTGTAGCACTTTTTGACTTGGGTGGCAGCCTTTCACTGTAGTGATGCAGACTTCCTGTGCGGAACAGTGGATCGTCTTCCTCCTTTTGTAGCCCATTTTTAGGCTAGGATTTATGTGAGAAATTTCTATAATATGTGCTCCTGAATCATAGTGAAGTTCTGCCTCTCTATGGACACAGGGATTATTCCCGAACCACGTTTTCACAACCCGACCCTACCCAGGCTCGAGCCGCAACTACCCCAATCCTGCCTCTATAGCCCAGGGGCTGGCGACCAGCACCGAAGGCACAACAACTCGGGGAGGCCTTTTCCTAAGTACCTGTACACACACACGCAACACACTCAATGCAACAGTACAGAGTAAAAGAAAAGACAAGCAAAGAAAAGGCAAACTGCTATATAAATACCAAAAATGTGCATCGACCTCTAAACGGTAGAAGTAAAGTGCTGGAAAAGAAAAAGGGGCAAAACACGTGCCCAACCAGAAAAGTGCCACAACACGTCAATAGGTAAACAAAACAAATAGCTGACGGGTCTCCCACCTGAAACCCGACCACGACCACCACACGCGGTCCAAGCTCCTAAGCTCCTACGCTCCACTGAAGTCACGCTCCACCTGTCCATCGTCTGCAAGGGCACACCAAGTGTGGGCAAAGCCCAAGCAGGGGTGAGTATAAAAATACTCAGTAGGATACCCCGAAGGCTTGAGGGAGCAACAAAAGGAGGTACTGAAGGGTGAGCAGTAGAGAGAATAGGAAAAGTAAAGGATCACAACAGAGAGGGTAGTAAGGAGTACAGTAAAGAGTCTAGATCAACCCAACAAGAGGAAAGAAGGTAGACTCATCCAAACACAAGGAGCTAGAAACGGTGAGAAGATGAAATTCCCATCGAGTCTTCACTACCTATAGTAGGAGAGTAGACTCATCCAACCACGAAAAGCTAGACACGGAAAGTACGTGGCATACCCCGCGCGTCTTCGCCTCTCTTGGAGGGAGAGTAACCAAACCCAAGAAGTGGGTACCAGAACAAGGTATATACAAGTCCATATGCTCGAATCAAGAAGCCCAAACAAGATCGTAAGGGGATCTCCATCCCATAGCTCAACCCAATAAAATAGTAGCCAACAGTCCCAGAAGTAACATCATCGATGCCCAACATCCCACACGTCTACCCCGAACTAAAAGCCAAGGGATCAATCACCACACCTCGACACTATCCGCTTTGGGTGGCACTGACTCGCCCGCACGGTTTTAGGTTGCGTCACAAGGACGCGTCTCAGTGGGGGAAAAGCTCCTCGTACTTGAGAGTTCTGGGGGAACCTCAAACCACACCACATCACTACCCCGCAGTCAAGAGGTCTCCTCAAAGTCAAACCATCACAACACTAACCCATAACCAAGGTTCCTGCTCCGGTAATCACAGAGGAAAGCCACATGCTATCCTAGTAGAAAGGACTGAGCCTGGAATGCCAACGAATGACCCACTGCCCAGCCCCGCTGGAGGGTAAACCATAACCAGATATCGGGTGACCCACTACCCAGCCCTGCTGGAGGGTAAACCCTAACACATCATCAGGCGACCCACTGCCCAGCCCCGCTGGAGGGTAAACCATATTAAGATACTGGGTGACCCACTGCCCAGCCCTGCTGGAGGGTAAACCATAATACATCAACCGACGACCCACTTCCCAGCCCTGCTGGAGGGTAGACCTTAATACATCATTAGGCGACCCACTGCCCAACCCCGCTGGAGGGTAGACCTGGAATAAGTCGACAAGTGACCCACTGCCCAGCCTTACTGGAGGGTAGACCTGGAACTAGACGACGGGCGACCCACTGCCCAGTCTCTGCTGGAGGGTAGACCCTAAGTGCGTCGGGCGACCCACTACCCAGTCTCTGCTGGAGGGTAGACCCTAGAAGTCAGTGAGCAACCCACTGCCCAGCTCTGCTGGAGGGTAAACCCGAAGAAGTCAATGAGTAACCCACTGACCAGCCCCGCTGGAGGGTAAAACTCAGAACTGCTCTGGCCATCTCTACTGGAGGGTGCAACACTGGCCAACCGAACATGGAGTGGGTATCTCGCAACCACCCAACTCCAGAACAACTCACCCAAAGGGGTTCAGCGCCCGTTCCATCACTGGGTGTCACCAGCACCGCTACCGGCCGATCCATCGAGAACGAAACTAGGGGGAGACCACTCAACCCTACTGGTCAAACAAACGGGCACAGAGCCAGGGGAAAATCTCCACCCTGCTGGTCAAACAAACGAGCACAGAGGGACCCTCTACGTCGCGAGAGGTCAAAGTACACAAAGCAGAACACGACACACACATGGGGCCCACACGATGTGTGGACCCAAGTCCACCCAAACCAAGCGCACAAACATTCTCAGGTACAAACCACACGTACCTCCAAGCGCTCTCATATACTCCCACAGTACACCGCGTCTCCAGCCCTAAGGCTATCGTGCACACGGCACCCCAATTTCAACACGAAGGGCGTAAATGTAACTTTTCCAACCCGCCACCTCATCGGCTGAAGCAAAATCATCCACATTACTTCAAGCATTCACATCACTCACACAGGAGTGCACGCAATCACTCGCCAAAGGTCCGCTACAAACACGACAGAAGGATCGCCACCGGGGCACCTCCACATTTCTACATTTAACAAGATCGTGCAAGAGGCTCCACACAACCAAATGGATCGCACCGTTGTAATCCTCATGAAAAAACATGTGAGATCGACTAATTACTCGCCTCCAACAGATATCCGATGAAAAAGTCACCAACACCACCTCACGCCCAAACGATGTCCCGTGATCCCGAGCCTCAGCCTCGAAAACAGTCGGGCGCATCGCACCATTGTGATCCCCTCGGGAAAACACGTCAAAAGCACTACTCACTTGAGTGCAACGGATATCCGGAGAAAAGATGCATTCCGGCACACCGCACATGAGCGGTGCTTCGTGGGACCCGCACCATGGTCCCAAAACTCAACGAACAGATTGCACCATTACGATCCTCTCGAAAAAGCACACAAGCTGGACTATACACTTGTCCAAAATGGTCGCCCGGTGATAAAGATGGAAAATCACCGTCGACGCCCAAATGGCCCTCGTGGGCCCCGCACCATCGTGCGTAATTACAGTGGGCAGACTGCGCCAACGCGATACCCTCGGAAAAACACCCAACATCGATTGCTCGCACGCCCCAAACGGACGTCCGAGGAAAAAGTCCCTAAAAGATGCACGCAGCTCAAAAGACGGGCCGTGGGGCCCGTGCCTCAACTTCGGCCTTAATTCCTGAAACCACCCTATAAACCTCCGCCTCAGTGCCAGGGGCCCAACGCCACTGGCGGTGCTCAAAACGGACGTCGTACGCGTCCGCGCCGTCCAAAACAAGAATCTCGGAAAAAACGCTCGTCCTCTTAAAGACACGTTGCGCCTCTGAGGCCCCTTGTTTTGGGAATTAAAAATTCCCGAAACCATATAAAAAATTTCCCCTCAACGCAAGGTCCGCGCTGCTGCTGACGGTGCGCAAAACGGACGCCCGTAGAGAAAGCTACGGGCGTCGAAAATTCCAAAGGGGGGAAACCCCCTTGGGCCGGACCGGCCCGGTCCGGCCGGTCCGCCCACAGCCGGCCTGTGGCCCGACCGCGGGTTTGGTTCACTCCGTCGCGGCCATCTGGCCGTGGCCTGTCGCCACCAACCAGCCTTAATGGCCGGTCACTTCCTTTTTCGCAGCGACCCGCGTTACGCGGGTCGCGATCGCCGCACACGGGGCCGCGCACCCCGCGGCCCCCCTCTGCCCTACGCCGGAGCCGACTGCCCGGGATCCCGCCTCGCCGCCGTCCGCGCTAGCCACCTACCGGAGCCACTCCGCCTGGCCACCGCACCACCGCGACGCCTCGCGGCCGCCTCCTCGGACCGAAGCCGCGCCGCCGCGCCTCGGACCGCCAGAGCACCCAAACCGGCCGGGAACCGCTGGGACAACCCAAAATTCCCGCAATCTTCGCTGGGCCGCTGCAGCCTCCTCACAACTTGGATTTACGAACCAAAACAAGCGATGGAAAGAGGAAAAACTCTAATACGCATTCATGTGGTTCGTTCGAAAATCCAACAACAATTCGAGCATAAGATTTAGGTTCAAAGGAGGTGCGGGAAGGAAAAACGCAACAAGACCCTACCTGCAGGGGCGTTGCCCAAAGCTTCACGGGCGATCCGCCGCCGCGTCACGCCTTGACGGAGCTGCTTTGCTGGAGATATAGGAGGAGAGGGAGGAGTTCTTCCTTGCTGCTATCCAGGTGGGGAAGAAGAAGAGGTAGGGGGTGAGTTAAGCATTTAAATAGAAAACGCTTAACCACCCGCCCGTCAGTCCGAATCCGAACCCTCAGCAGGGTCGAGGTTAAGCCTCCCCTAGGGTAAACACCACCTCCCGAGAAGAATGGAGGTCTCGAAATCTTAATCCGAGACCCCATTCAAAAGTTATAAAACTGAACATCCAAAGACGTCAAATTACGAAAACTCCCCTGGGGCCATTTTTCACAGACGGGCCGCGCCCGCAAAACTTATACCCCTCCTAGGGTAAACAGCACGCATCGAACTCAATGGTGCCCTCATTTTTCCAATCCGAGCCATAGTTTAAGAGATACTCAGGTTTAACCATTAAACGAGTAAATTAATTAATTAATTTATCCGTTTAACATTCCGAAAGCGAGCGAGAGGTCCAAACATCCCGCATCGACAAGTTTTATGTCATTCCTAGGGTAAACACCCCATTTAGGACCCATCCGTACACTCGGATCTCTGATCTGGATTACCTTGTAGGAGTTATCCCATTTATTTGGCGTCTCCAGTGTGAACGCACTGAAAATTTAATTCCGGCCACTCCGGGGCTCGGAATCGCACGCCGTCTGAAGGCGCTGCTTTGGAATATCATCAAGAATATTCCAAAGTCTTCCACAACAAAAACTGGGTTCTTAAACATGTAAATTTATGTGTTCCATGTGTTTTATTTTCTTCTGTATTTTCATTCCGTATCTCGTTTCTGTTGTTGCGACTCTCGATGCTTCTGCAATAACTGGTATCAAAGGTTGGGTTCAAGATTCTCCAACGATGGCTATGGATGGAGGAAAAGTGAAGATATACCACTTCGATGGAACTGAATTCAGTTTTTGGAGGATGAAAATTGAGGATTATCTTTATCAAAAAAATATGCACTTGCCGCTTCTAGGTCTGAAGCCAACAGACATGGAGCAGTCAGAGTAGGTGCTGCTGGATTGGCAGGTTCTGGGCGTTGTGTGCCTTACATTGGAAAAAAGCATGTAGTTCAACATCAGAGAGGAGAAGACGATGGTGGATCTGATGAAAGCTCTCACAAATATGTATGATAATCCTTCTATGGAAAATAATGTGCATTTGATGCTGCGATTGTTCAAACTAAAAATGGTTGAAGGGAGAATTGTTTCAAACCACATCAATGAATTCAGCACCATTATAAGTTAGCTGACATTAGTGAAAATTTATCTTGGTGATGAGGTATGTGTGATGGTCTTACTATCTTTTTTACCCAACAGTTGGGAAGTAACTGTAACAGCTATGAGTAGTACTTTGAGGAATACCAAACTGGTTCTGAAAGATATACGGGACCTAATCCTTAGCAAGGATGTGTGAAGAAGAGAATCAGGCATATTCTCTAGTTCTGCTCTGAACTTTGAAGGAAAAGGAAGGTACCCACAATGAGACAATCATAGAGGGCGATCAAGGTCAAGAGGTAAAATCCTAGAAAAGGAAAAGGGGACCGATCCTACCTACTGGACTTGCGGGAAGAAAGGACATGTCAAGAAGGAGTGAAAAGATAATCAAAAGGGACCTAAAACTAGTGGAGAAAATATGGAAACTGAAGGAACTGATGATGTGATGCTATTGAGCATGGATAACCCAATGGAGTCTTGGATTTTAGACTCTAGGGCATCTTTCCATTATACATTGGATAAGGGCTTCCTGAAAAATTATGTTTCTAGAAATTTCAGCAAGGTACATCTTGCTAATGATGAACCCTTGAAGATTGTGGGGAAAGGAGATGTACAGATCAAGACCAATAGTGGGAGTCTGCTGGTTCTGGAAAATGTGAGGTATATCCCTAACTTGAGAAGAAATCTTATTTTTATTGGACAACTTGATGATACAGGGTTGAGTACAACATTCACTGGTGGTGCATGGAAGATCACCAAAGGATCTATGGTCATAGATCGAGGAGAAAAGAATGGTACCCTATACAACATGACAGAAACTTGCATAAACATGGCTGCATCATTAAAAGATGTTGAAGATTCAAAATTGTGGCACTATAGACTAGGCCACATGAGTGATAAAAGGATGAAGGTGCTAGAAACAAAAGGGTTGCTACCAGAGTTAAAGTTAGTGGATGTTGTCCTATGTGAAGATTTTATCTTCAGAAAGAAAAAAAGGTGTCTTTTTTAAAAGGAGGCAGAACATAAAAGGCTGAGAAGATGGACCTGTTGCACATAGATGTTTGGGGGCCTACACCAGTACATTCCCTTAGAGGGTCATAATACTATGAGACATTCATCGATGAATCAACAAGGAAGGTATGCGTTTACTCTATGAAAAGTAAATCTGATGTGTTTAAGATGTTTCAGAAGTAGAAGGTCATGGTAGAGAATTAGTTAGGAGCTAAGATGAAATGCTTGAGGTTTGACAATGGTGGAGAGTATGAAAATCAGGAGTTCATATAATTCTGTTCTGATAATGGAATTCAGTAGAAGAAGACAATTCCAGGTACACCACAACAGAATGGTGTGGTAGAGAGGATGAATAGAATGTTGAATGAACGTGCCAGAAGTATGAGGTTACACTCAGGGTTGCCCAAAATCTTCTGGGCTGATGCAGTGAACATGGTAGCGTATCTGATCAATAGGAGTCCATCTGTGCCAATGGGAGAATGTCTACTCAATGAGCTCTAGTCTGGTAAGGAGATAAAACTCTCACATTTACAAGTATTTGGTAGTTTATCTTATGTACACATCGATGCTAACTCAAGGGAAAAGCTTGATGCTAAGTCCAAGCCATGTTTCTTTATTGGTTATGGTGCTGATGAGTTTGGTTACCACTTTTAGGATGATCTCAAGAAGATGGTCATCAGGATCCAGAACGTGGTATTCAATAAAGGTGTCATGTATAAAGATCTTCATGTAGTTGAAGATGAAAATGGGAACATTGAATCATAGTGCAAAGAGAAAGTGGATCTTGAATGTGTACCTGATCATGAGACATCAGAACCGGTGGAACCTACTACTTCAGTGGAGTTGAGGAGATCAACACGGGTGAGAAGGCCTATGCAGAGGTATTCACCATCCTTGAATTATCTGTTATTTACTAATGATAGAGAACCAGAATGCTTTGAAGATGAAATGTAGCTGAATTAGTCGAGCAAGTGGGAGCTAGCTATGAAGGAGGAGATTTCCTCATTGCCTGATAACAACACTTGGGAGCTGACAGCTTTTCCAATAGGAAAGAAAGAATTGCAGAATAAGTAGGTCTACTGGGTTAAGGAAGAACATGATGGAAAGAGTAGGTACAAGGCAAGACTAATAGTTAAAGGTTTTCAATAGAAGGTGTGGACTTCACTGAATTTTTTTCACATGTAGTGAAGCTTACCACCATCCAGGTGGTTCTCATCATTGTGGTGTCAGAAGAAATGTAACTTGAGAAGATTGGTGTCAAGATCGATTTCCTTCATGGAGATTTGGAGGAGGACATATACATGAAACAACCAAAGGGATATATAGAGTCTGGGAAGGAAGACCTAGTGTGCAAACTCCAGAAGAGCTTGTATGGGTTGAAGTAGACACCAAGATAGTGGAACATAAAGTTTGATTCATTCATGACTATAAATGAATAAAAATGACGTGGCATGGATCAATGTTTATACATAAAATCATTTGGTGATGAATATATTATATTTATTTTGTATTTTGATGACATGCTCATTGTAGGATCATGTATGTAGAGGATTAATGAGCTGAAAGGGCAGTTAGTTGAGGAGTTTGAAATGAAAGATCTTAGAGAAGATGACAAGATTCTTGGGATGATGATCAAGAGAGACTGCACACCTGGAACGTTGATGTTTTCATAGACTGATTACATTGGTAAGGTTCTGAGAAGATTCATTATGCTGAAAGAAAAGGAAGTCTCAATTCCCCTGGTGAGCCATTTCAAACTATCAAATGAGAAATTACCGAAGACGGCAGAATAGGTTGAGTATATGGAAAAAGTTCCATATGCATCAACTGTCGGAAGCCTGATGTATTCCATGGTTTGTACTCGACCTAACATTGTTCATGCAGTGGGAGTTGTGAGCAGGTATATGAATATTCCTAGAAAGCAACATTGGGAAGCTGTGAAGTGGATATTGAGGTATTTGAAGGGCATTAAGGAGGCATCTTTGTACTTTGAGAAAAAAATTCATTGAAGGTGTATGTGGATGCTAACCTTGGAGGCGATGTTGAATGTAGGAGGAGTATCACTGGTTATGTCTTTACTTGTGGAGGAACTACGGTAAGTTGGATATCCTAATTGCAGAAGGTGGTGACTTTATCCACCACAGAGGCAGAATAAATTGCTGTAATAGAAGCTGGAAAAGAGATGGTTTGGCTGAAGAACTTCTTGGATGAATTGGGAAGAAAGCGATAGGAGAATGTATTGCATTGTGACTGTCAGAGTGCTATACACCTTGCAAAGAACCTGGTATTTCATGCCTGGATGAAGCACATTTAGTTGAAGTGCCATTTCATTAGAGGTTTGATATAGGATGGGTTTCTAACGTTACAGAAGATTTTTGGAACAAACAATCCGGTAGACATGTTGACAAAGCCCATGGTAATACAGAAGTTGAGGCACTATTGTGCCTCTATTGGTCTCCATTGATGAACGGAGGATGAGAGGCAGAATAAGGGAGGACATGATGAGAGCACAAGAGGAAAATAGTTTGTATTTCACGAATCATCAGGTTGAAATTGAAGCTGTGAATGGAAAGCATGCACACTAGTGAGTGAAGAAGAAGAAGAACTCAGATTAAGTAAGTTATCTTTGTTAGTTTCATAGAAGCATAGAATTGTAGTGGATCAGGCTCCAAGTGAGAGATTTTTGGATTAGTGTAGCCCGATCTGGTTGGGCCGAATGCTTGTGGCCCACATCTGTAGCAATTCTGACCACTGTAGTATAGTTGACCGACCGACACCGACAGGTACTGTAGTAGTGCAAAACTTGGATTCAACTTTACTATTGCACTTTTGACTTTCATCTGGTAGCCACCGTAGCACTTTTGACTTGGGTGACCGCCTTTCACTATAGCGATGCAGATTTCCTGTGCGGAACAGTGTATCACCTTTCTCCTTTTGTAGCCCATTTTCAGGCTAGGATTTGTGTGAGAAATTTCTGTAATCTGTGCTCCCGAATCATAGTGAAGTTCTGCCTCACCGTGGATTTAGGGATTATTCTCAAACCACATAAATTTGTGTATTTCATGTGTTTTCTTTTCTTCTACATTTTCTTTCCGTATCTCATTTTTGTCATTGCGACTCCCAACGCTTCCGCAACACCTTAGTCCATATATGTTCATCACCCATAAATGAGGGCCACAACTTGGTATCCCCTAATCCTTAAAAACCCTCATAATTAAGCCTTTAGAGTTTATAATCTAGTATATAGGACGAATTCAATTTGAGAAACTACCTAGATTTTGGAACCCTGTATTATTCAAATGAAGAGAAAACCGAGGGGGGATGAAAGGAATCCTTGTTAATGTCGAGAGGAGAGTAAACCATCTATGTGTGTCTCTTGGAAAAAATGATATGGACACTCAAATACATATTAAAGGATAAAAATGATGAAATAAAACCACACTCGTTGTATTTTAGTAGCGACGGGAAGAGATGTAGGGTTTTTCATGTTTAAGAACAACGCAAAAACAAAAAATACGGAACCCAAAACATCAAACAATGATAGAGGAAGAGAATAAAATAACATACATTGGATTCTAGCCTTGATTAATCTGAGGGAATATAGAAGAGTTGTGCCGGCAGTATAAGAGTTCCACGAGATCTTGAGAATCGCGAGCGACTAAATTGGGGTTAGGGTTTTTTAAATAGATCGGGGACACTTTTAACAACCCTTTCAGAAAAGTGCTGACAAAGATCCCTTTTATCAACACTAAATTTATAAATGTTGATAAAATGAATATTTATGAGCGTTTTTTTAGAGCTGATAAATCTTGAGATTTATCAGCGTTAAAAATGTGCTGAGAAAGGGCATATTTATTAGCACTAATATTTTAGCACTAATAAATATATCTTTTAACAACACTTTTTTAGCGTTGATAAAAGTTTTATAATTATAATTATTTAAATAACTTTATTATAATTTTATAATTATTTAAATAAATTTATTATTATTTTATAATTATTTAAATAACTTTATTATATTTTTAAAATTATTTAAATAAATTTATTATAATTTTATAATTATTTAAATATAAATAATTAATTTTTTATAATTATATAAATTCTTATTTAAAAAATAATAATTATTTATTTACAATAATTATAAATATAGTAACTATACATTTATAGATATATTTATTTATAAATATTTATTTATAAATATTTTTTTTTTCAAATATATTTTTAACATTATTAATGGATATATAATCTTAAATACATGCATTTTAAAAATGATTAAAATTGAATAATTCAAAATGAGTACACTTTAAAAATATTGAAAAATGGATAAGTTTTATTAATTAAATATAAGTTATTAAAAAAATATGTATATATATATATATTGAAGTGGATGAATACATATTGAAAAAACTAAAACATTGTAAATAAATAAATATAAATAAATAATAGAAAATGATCAAATTCAAATATAAAATATAAAATAAAAAACATTAAAAATGAATACCCTAACTGTAGTATTAAAAACAAATAAAGAAAATTGACTGATTAGAAACATAATTTATATTAAATGTATCATGTTATAATAAAATTCTATAATATACAAAAATTTGAATAAATTACATAAATATTAGGTTTATTTTTTTCTATATATTCCGTAAATATATTTATGTGCGTGTTTGTGTATAAAAAATCATTAACATATATATATATATATATATACATGAAATAAGTGCAACACATGATGTTTGATATAGGTTAAATTGAAAAATAAAACAACATTAAAATGAATAAGACATTAATATGTTTTTAATTAACATCTTATATATATTATACTTATTCATTTTATATATCTATATTTAATATATACTATATATTAATATTTATAATTTTTATATATATACTTATATTAAATTTATTCATTTTTATCAACAATTATTTAATTAATAAAATGTTTCATATTTTTCTTAATTTACTAATTTTATTTTTATTTTTTTAATTTTTCATTTTATTCTGGACCTTTATTAGTGCTAAAAAAGAGCTCATAAAGGGAAACTTTTATCAGTGCTGAAAATGCACTGATAAAGTGTACCTTTTATCAATGCTAAAAATAAAGCATCTATAAAGGTTTCCTTTATCCATACTAAAATAAAGTGCTGATAAAGGTTACCTTTTATCAGTTCTTAAAAAAGCACTGATAAAGGGTGCCTTTTATCTATGAATTTTTCTAGCCGTGATAAATGTCAGTGCTGGTATATGCATGTTTTTTAGTGGTGTAGTGTTTCACCTTGGGCATCCCTTGTGCTCTTTTCCAAGAAGGAAAATGGTTCACTTCGATTGCGTGTGGACTATCAGAAGTTGAACCAGGTAACAATTAAGAATAAGCATACTTTTCCTTATGTGGATGATTTGTTTGATCAATTAAAGGGGGCAAAGTTATTTTAAAAGATTGATCTTCTGTCGGGTTATCATCATCTCATAGTTCAAAAGTCTGATATACCAAAGACACCTTTCAGAAGCAGGTATGACCATTATGAATATCTTGTTATGAATTTTGGTATGACTATCACTCATTCAGTTTTTATTCCATTGATGAATCATATATTCCATCAATATCTTGACATTTTTTGGTAGTGTTCATGGATGATATTATGGTTTATTTGAAATCCGAGTGTGAGCATGAGCACTATTTGAGTTTGGTTCTAGAAATTCTGAGATGTAACTATTTTTATGGAAAGCTTTCAAAATGTAGTTTCTGGATTAAATAAGTGAAGTTCTTAAAGCATGTGATTTCTTTACATGGTTTATCAGTTGATTGTGAAAAGGTGAAGGTTGTCTTGTCATGGAAAGAACCTAGAATGGATTTGAGATTCAGAGTTTCCTTGGTCTTACTGGATATTATCAACAATTTGTTAAATATTTATCTAAACTGATGTCACCTTTGACTTCCCTTACCAAGAAAGTGGTGAAATTAACTTGGGATGCGAAGTCTTAGTCTTCTTTCGATGAACTAAAATGACTTATGACATCGGCTCCTATCCTGATCATACCTGAGCTTGGTAAGGGACACATGGTGTTTTGTGATGCTTTTGGTGCTAGTTTGGGTTGTGTGCTTATAAATTATGAGCATGTGGTGATTTATAAATCACTTTAGATTTGACCACATGAGAAGAATTACCCCACCCATGACTTAGAGCTTTCCGTGGTTATTCAGGCACTTAAGTCTTGGTGACACTATCTTTTTAGGGAGAGGTTCATAGTATTTTTCGATCATAAGTTTCCGAGATCTACCTTTTCACATAAATAATTGAATCTATGACAATTATGATGGGTAGAATACCTTCATACATTTGACTTCGATATCACCTACACCCCAGGTAAGGGGAATGTCATTGTAGATGCTTTGAGCATGAAACTTCTAAACTAGGCAATGCAAGAATTATCAGAAGAGTGGAACTTGATGGCTCTTTTTGCACAATTTCACATTGGAGTCTAGGAATCAAGGGAATAGATATCTTTGACTAGTGTTTAGTTGACCTCATATATTCTTGAGTTGATTCTTCAGGAAAAACAACTTGATAATGAGTTTTGTGTTATTAGAGAATCTCTTAAAGGTGGGGAGATCGTTGTTGAGTGGTCATTATCCAAATAAGATGTTCTTTGATTCCAGAATTGTTTTTTGGTACCACAATTGGTAAGGGGAGATATTATAGGGTATTTCCATAGTTCCCAGTTGTAAGTGAACCTAGGAACCACGAAGACATTATATGACATGCAAGAGAAATTCCTGTTTCCTAGTATGAGATGGAAAATTGCTGAGTTTGTCTCTCATTTCTATACATCTGAACAGGTAAAAACCAAGCATCAGAAACCTTTGGCTTTTCTTCAGCCATTTCCAGTTCCTACTTGGAAGTGGGATGATATATCTATAGACTTTTTGGTTGGGTTACCACATACCCAGAAAAATAATAACATGATATGTGTTATGATTGATAGACTGATGAAATTAGATAACTTTATACCTATTCAGGATACAACCAAAGTTGAAGAGTTTGAAAATATCTATGTGAAATAGATTGTTCGGTTGCACAGAGTTCCATCTGCTATAGTTTCTAATAGAGATCCCTGGTTCACTTCTCTATTTTGGAAAGGACTTAAAGAGGCATTGGGATCTCAGGTTCGTTTTAGTATGACATACCATCTGCACTCAGATAGACAGAAATAAAGATCCATACTGATTCTTGAGGATATTCTTCATACTTGTGTTATAAAATTTGGTGGGGATTGGGATGATCTCTTGGGACTGGTTGAGTTTTCTTATAACATCAGTTACTATTCCATGATTATAATGGATCCTTTTGAGGCCTTGTATGGTCAACCTTGTAAATATCTATTGTGTTGGTTAGAGATTGGTAAAAGTTCCATGATTAGACCTTGTTTGGTTCAATAGAAAACATCAAAGATTCAGTTGATTCATCATAGGATGTTGATAGAATAGAGAAAGTATAAATCTAATGCTGATCACCATCACATGCCATTGGAGTTTCTAGTTGGTGACCAAGTTTTCTTGAAAGTTTCATCATGTTTGGGCCATCGACGACTTGGAAGTAAAAGGAAAATTTCTCCTCATTTCATGGGAACTTTAGAGGTTGGTGAGAAAGTGGGTGAGGTTGATTACTATTCTTTACTTCCATCATTTCTAACATCGATACATAACATGTTTCATGTATCTCAGCTTCACAAGTATATATCTGATCCATCTCATGTTTTGATTTGGTGTGATCTTGAAGTTGAGCCTGACGTATCCGTGATTGAGAAGCCAATTGGGATAGTTGATTCTAAAACCAAGGTACTTTTTGTGAGGATGATACCTTTGGTTTGAGTGCTATGAAATCATGGTTCTGATTCTCATGATACGTGGGAGTGTGAGGCACTGATGAGAGAGCAGTGCCCTAATCCTTTTAGCATGGAGGCTTCTTTGTAGGATTTTTAGGGACAAAATGTTTTTATTTTGGGGAGGTTGTAACATCCCGTTACTCTTCTGATAGGTACATTTTTAAACTTGTGATGATTTTTCTTTTTCATTTTCTGGGTAGGTCTGTGAAGGAAATGGGAGGACACCTATAATGGTTGTGTCATAGATTTGTTGGAATTTTTGGAATGGAACCTACTGATTCTGCAGCCTGCTATAGAATTACACATAGTGTAATATGGTTACATCACATGTAAATATTAAATGAAAATAAATCCATTTTTAATCAAAAGGTGATGGGTTTTTTGGTGATTTTGAGACTTATCAATTACACGACTTTTAATTGGGTTACACATCATGTAAAGTCTTGAGAACTATTTTTAAGAAGGCAGCCTAACTGATTTCTCTTTTTTTATTCCTATAGAATCCCTTTATCTCAACCTAGATCCTTTCCCAGATGATTTTGGGAGCCCTCCAACCCCTCTGGGTCTTTTCATTCAGTGATTGATCCTTGTTACAGTCGTTCTTTTTTGGTTTTTGTGTGGCGGGTGTACGTTCATGAGGTATGTGGATTTCCTCTATGTCGACCCTTTTTTTAAAATTTAATCTATCTTGATATGTGGATTCGATTCTAGGATTTCTGTTGATGTCGTTGGGTTTCGTTGTTGGTGGATCCCGTTGTGGGCGTGTGCAACCCGAGTTTTGAGGTAGGTGGTTATGTCTCTAGCCTATGTTTGATAAACTATATTGTTCCATTTTTATAAATTGATTTATAAATAAATTAGTATGAAAATGGCCTGATTGTTATGTGTGTTTAGAAGGTATTTTGAAGAAAAATTATTTTCCCTTAGT
This sequence comes from Viscum album, assembly GCA_963277665.1. Classification (NCBI taxonomy): domain Eukaryota; kingdom Viridiplantae; phylum Streptophyta; class Magnoliopsida; order Santalales; family Viscaceae; genus Viscum; species Viscum album. Next base: position 477,144,903 of record OY728133.1, on the reverse strand, counting down.
TTTTGATAAATGGAAAGAAATGGGGTATTTTCAAGTCATTGAATGATTCGTAAAAAAGAAGAGGGTATGGTTACCCTATTAAATGTTGAATTTCATAAATGGTTTTGAAAGGGTTTTAAAAAACATTTAGATGATTGTGAAAACGAGCACATGGGTTACCTTGGGTACTAGGTGGAAGGTTTAGCTTGAGGCCATCATCCATTGTGGGGGTTCACTTTCTAGGTGTTCCTCTTGTACAAGAGTGTAGATTATTGAATCTAGTTACTTATACAACATTGGGGTTTCACACTTTGGGGTGTCTCCCTAGTACTAGAGTGTAGATAATTGGATTCAGGTACTATAGTGCACTGATCATAGATTTTTGGGTATGAGTAGTTTGTTGCCTGAACTGTTGTATTCCTTGGTGTTGTGATACCTGTGTTGTTACTATTATTTTGTATTGCTTGGCTTTATACTATTTTAGCATTGAAATGCACGTTGGTTCTTGTGAATGATGTTATGGAAAATGTGCTTTGAAATTGATATACCTGATTTTGTTTTAGAACTCTAGAAAAGGAAAATTTTTACCATGTTCTCTATAAAACTTCTTTACTTCTTATCATGCCATGTTTATTTGAAATGAGCATACATGAATTTTTATACAGAGACTTGTTACCGAGAACCTAGGTGGGATATTATTGATCCTGTTAGCTCATAACCTGCACAACCCTTTGGTGGTGCATAGACCTTTTTATGTCTTTCGATGTAGGGAAAGGTACGCCGCTGTAGTGAGGTAGTGGTTTTTCGTGTCATCTAATTTGGGTATCTAGTGGTGAGATGATGGGAGGTTTCCCACACTATCACATTGAGTAGTTTTTTGTTTCTCAGTTTTCTTTGTTGTTGGACTTGTCTCTTTGAGTTTGTAGCTACTTTAGGGGTTGTTTTGTTTCCACTGTCTTCTTACAGTTATGGAACTAATATATATATTTTTCTTTTCATGATTCTTTCTTCTTAGAGTATGTATATATTTTTCCACATTCTTCATTCAGGTTGAGAGAAATCATTCCCTTGGTGTTTTGTTTGATGCCTGAGTGCTTGTTTCCAGCCTGTGGGGATCAAGAAGGCCCTTCAGGTATGTAACAGATCAGGTCAGGTTCTAGTTTTGAGGGTAACATGGGTTGGTTCATTACAATGACCAATAGGTCGCATAGAGATCATGAAGGCGTGGTTTTGTTTTAGTTTTTTATTCAGTTTTTATTACCTTTAGAAGTTTATGTATTTAGATCACTTTGAATATTTATTAATGTTCAGTTGTTGGATTTTTCTGCGTGTTTAGTTTTGGTATTTCAGTCCTATTTTATTCTTGGGATAAATCATTCCCATTAGATTATTTTGATGCCTGACACTAGTTTTTAGCCCATGATCTAGTGGATCAAGAATGCCTTTCAATCCATGTCTCAGACTGGGTCAGATTTCGGGTTGGATGACATCCCATCTTGGTCTGTGACAATAAAAGTGTTATTGCTACTCAAGCTACAAAGGGGTTTGGCATGATCTCGATCAAACACACTCATATCTCCATATGAATATGTATACCACAAGATGCATCTCTATGCATCATATATATACTTATATAATCAATTTTTCTAAGAAATAAAGTCAACCACTAGATTTAGAAGATTTCAATCGAGTATAATCCAACTCATATGTTCTCGATAATAAGTCTCTACTTATAATCTCACGAGTCTACCTTGTAATATAAGTGACACTTTACTCATGGTTATCTTAACATATCCTTAAACCCCATAATTATTTATAATGATTATATATTAAGGAAAAGTCAAAGTTATACATTGAGTTGATTTGATGATTCCACTGCTTATAAAAATTACACAACACAATTGAATGAATGATAAATAGAGATTGTATTTATTATAAAACAATGATAAATTTATGTAAGATCCCAACCTTTTATGGAGTCATCTCAGGTGCATTTTCAGGTACTTTTTGAAGATTTTAATTAACTTTAACTTGGATTAGTGTCTTGGGGTGCGTTTGGGTGAACTTTTTTAGAAAAACTAAAGGATAGTGGTCTGTGCACGGTTTGCGCACGGTTTCACAAACCATGTGACCAAACCGTGCCAAGCATGTGAAACTAAACAGAGAGGTCCACACAGTTTGCGCATGGTTTGACAAACCATGTGACCAAAACGTGCCAACTATTCAAAACTGTACATAGTGGTCCGCACAGTTGGCACACAGTTTTCCCTAACCGTGCGCCTCTGGCCAGGAAACCGTGCGTGTAGGATTTTAATTCTGAAAATCCTTTTTAAAACTACCTGAACCACCAGGACGTCCATATTTTTGACCTTGCATCAGGCTTTATGAATCTAGCATATGGACGCCACTTGATGATTGATTTCCTAAATTGGAGTATTTAGGAATGTGAAATTGAATTGATTTGCCTTGGTGATTTAATTAATAATTAAACCATGGAACAAACGATGGGGGGTTGCCCAAATAGATCTTCTAGCGATTTGATATTGGTAGATAAATTTCAATTGAGTTATTTAATTGTTGTGATAAGATAATTAATTGAGGGAAATTAATTATGGAATTATGTTGTGACGTCCTAAACTGGGATCCACTAAACGGTACCCCAAGCCGGTTGGCCACATCCCCTTAAGAACGCCTCCCTATATGCCAGAGGGTTTTGACTAGCAGCGAGGGTCTAGTAAGTCTGTATTGGGGAGACTGTACCCTATGTTATCAGAATAAAACACCATCGAAAGCAAATAAAAATAACAAAGAACAAATTCATGTCATATGATAACTAAAGAATAAAAATACAATACTCATCCGAAAGGTAAAACATGCTATAACAATGCAAAAGTCAAGTGTCTACAATTCAACTGAAAGTAAAGACATGACTCCCAAATAGGTCCCAAACCACATTCAGTTCCCTCTCCCATACTCCAATCCCAAAATGCACCCTATCATAAGGCCTTGACCATATCCTATCCTGCGACAACAAAGTCTGCTCGGGTACTGATCAGGCGGCCCAAATAGGGTTTGATTATAACTCAGTAGGACACCACCAACGGTGTCTAAAATGAGTCCAGTCAAAAGATAGTGCATGCATATTTATGAATCAATAAATACAATGCATAATCTAAATAGTTATCACATTTTCATTTAATCTTTAATAATCTCATTAGGCCAATTCAATTCATGTTTTCCATTCGAATCAACATTCATTTGGTGTAGGTATTCATTCCCAGAACCCCAAATCTCAGTTGAAGCATCAATCATTATTATCTTTAATTGGGTGTAGTTCGTCATGCCTAACACCCCAAATCTCGTTGAGTGTAAGTCATCATGCCTAGAAATTCTTTTATCAATCAATGTAGGTCATCATTCATAACACCTCATAATCTCATTGAGTGTAGGTTGTCATTCCTAACGCTTCTTTTCTCAATCGGTGTAGGTCTTCATGCCTAACACCCCATAATCTCAAGCTTGGATAACTATTGGGGAGGAACGCTATATCAAAGTCCCAACTTCTAATTGGTATAGGATGCCATGCCAAGCACCAAAAAATCTCATCCATTTAATCATTCTTTATGTCATAAGAATTTCCCATATTATTCCTTTACTAATCCATCGATTAGTTAAACATTTCAAAGGCCATTAGTTAACTCAACAATTAACTAAGCACATACCCATTAATTAATTCATTAATTAATAAATCAATCAATACCATTCTCATTCCATAATTAATTCTTCATAATTAATTATCCATATCAAAGTTCAAATTTTCATAATTAATTCTCACAATTTAATATCTTTGATCACATCATGTCACATAATTATTTCTCTCAATTAATTATCTTTGGTCAACATCATGGAAAATAATTAATTCTCACAATTAATTATCTCTCACATCCAAACATAATTCCATAATTAATTTCCCCCAATTAGTTATCTTATAACAAAAATTAAATATCTCAATTACAATATCTCTACCAATATCAAATCTCCAAAAGATCTATTTGGGAAACCCCCCATCATTTGTTCCATGGTTCAATTATCAATTAAATCACCTAGGAAACTCAATTCAATTTCACATTCCTAAATAATCTAATTTAGGAAATCAATCATCAAGTGAATCTAGAATATCATAAACTCACATTCACTTATCATAAAACATGACTATAGGAGTTATATTTAGACCGCCTACCTCGGATTATTGATAGAATTTATCCCAATGGGAATCCCCAAAAAATCTGAGCGGCACAACATCATTAATCAAGCTTCAGATCTAAATCCCTAAAGCCAAAATTAAGATCAAAGGCATCATGATCTTTTAAAATCTAGATCTAGATCCCCGATTCATGATCTAGATCTTCACTCATAGGTTTAGATCTAAGAAAAATGTGGAGATATTCCATGAAAATACTTAGAAACGATAAGAGAAATAACGAGAGAAGAAACGGGATGAAATCAACTTACCTGGAGGAGATCATATCTTCAATACGAGATTTCAATCGCAAAGAACGATGTTCGGATCACCTTGGAATCTCTCCAGGAGGTTTTGGAAACACCTAGAATTCATCAATCCCAAGCTAAGGTCAAAAATATGGAAGTCCTGGGGGGTTCAAGTGGGTTTAAAAATGATTTTCAGAAATAAAATCCCACACGTACTTTTTCCTAGGAAGAGGCGCATGGTTAGGGAAAAACGTGCACCAACCGTGCAGACCCCACTGTCCAGTTTTGCATGGTTGGAATGGTTTGGACACACAACTTTTGAAGCAGTGCGCAAACCGTACAAACCTCTCTATCCAGTTTCACATGCTTGGCACAGTTTGGTCGCACGGTTTTTCAAACTATGCACAAACTGTGTACAACCCACTGTCCTTTAGTTTTCCTTTAAAGTTCACCAAAACACACCCCAAGCTACTACTCCAAGTTAAAGGTACTTAAAAGCTTCAAAAATTACCCAAAAACACACCCGAGATGACTCCAGAAAAGGTCGTGATCTTACAATCTCCCACCTTATAATAGCTTGTCCTCGAGCTGCACTCCTGAACTTCTCTAAGATTCTGAGCCAAAAAGATTGGGCCATTTAGCGCTCATGTTTTCTTCCCATTCCCAAGTTTCCTCTTGAAAACTTCCATGTTTCCATAACACATGTATTAATAAAATGGTCTTTCCCTGTAACACTTTTTTACTATGACCCAACACACGTATAAGATGATCCACAAAGGACACATCTATCTTTATATAAACCTCTTCCATATCAATCACATGAGAAGGGTCGAGGTGATACCACCGTAGTTGTGACACATGGAAAACATCATGCATAGCGCTGAATTTCTGTGGTAGTGCTAATTGGTACGCCACCAGAACAATTCTCTCCAAAACCTCAAACTGTCCCACAAACCTGGGTGCTAACTTACCCTACCTCCATATCCTGTGGTGACCCAATCTAGAAAAAACCTATAGGTATGACATCTCACCTTTTTATTACATAACTTTTCATTACATTTTAAAAATAAAGGACCTTTAAAGTATAGTGTCTTGGAAATCAGGAACAAAATACATGAAAACATAAAACATTATTTTAAATACCATTTAAAATCCTCTTGAAAAGTTCATCCTATGTACAACTACTGCGTCTCATAAACTAGAGACATACATCAAAGAAAAGGGTGAACATAAGGCCCAGTAAGGAAAGAAAGGGAATCAGTTTACTTGTGATATTAATAAGAACTTGAGGAAAAACATATGAGCAATGGTAGTAAAGGTATATCATAATGAAAATAAATTGAACCATATCTTGAACATGTGGATACAACATTTAATTTAGACATTCATGAACATATCACCAAGGTTCATCCCCAAGGTTTCATAAAAATTACCAAGGTTATTCACCAAGGTATAATGAAACTTTTCATCTCTAGAGATTAAATTCTTTACCCAATGTGTTTGAGCACTATCAGGACACACCCTTAATATGTATTTATTTTCATGTGATACAAATAGATCATAATCATATATTTTGTAAATAATCCAAAGTGAATAAAAGAAATGGATTTCATATCAACATCACGACGTTTTAAAAAGTGTTTAAAAACATGATCATTATGTCATTTATAACCCATGGAAGGGAATGAGGGGTATATATATGTCAATTATAGAATAAAGATTATAATTTTTTTGTCTTTATGAACACCCATAGAAAATAAATAGGTCTGGGTATTCACATAAATAAGATAAGAGAGTTTATTGAGAGAAAGAGAGAAATTTTGAGACGAAATTTCTGCAGCATAATGACTATATAACATGGTTTTAAAAAACAAAAAAAAAGTAGGGAAAAAGGTCTCCTAAACATAAATGAATCATTTTACAATAAATGGATATAATAAAATAGAAATAAAATCATGGTGTGGATATTTTAATGATATACCACATGAAAAGGAAACTTGAAAGAAAAGAGAAAATGCGATTTCTTTTACAAAAAATTTGGCAGCCTAACGACGTCACTTAAAAATCTAGAAAATTATTTGATGAGAGAAGAAAAGGTATATCATCATTTAGACATAAAATGGAAAAAAATAATGATATATAAGAACATACCCCCAAATAATGAAATGTAAACTAGAAGACATAATATAAAGGAAGTCATGACTTAAAAGAGGTGGGTGAAAGGTTCCCTTACCTTGAAGAGTGACTTTGAAAGCTCGAAGGTTGGGAACTTGGGAGGATTGGGGGAACCTTGGGAGGACTCCTTGGGAGGTAAAAAGACCATAGATTCATTGAGAATGATTTTGGAATGAAATGAATGAGGGAATGACTTGGTATTTATAGCAAAAGTGAGAGAATATTTAATTAATTTCCAAGGGACACCTCATCGGTGGTATTTACAAAACCATGGGCTTACCCATGGAAGTTTCTCATGGTATTGGTAGATTGGGACACCTCATAACATATATTACTATTCAAAAGTTGATCAGAATTATTACATCATTATTACATCATTAATGATGTCATTAATCACACCGAAACTCAAAACTGTATTTTTACTATTCAACGAAAAACAAAACATTTTATAAAAATCTTATAAATTCACCCTAACCTAAAATAGATGATCTGAATCAAAAATGAACTCCATTTTATGAAAATAATTTTTTAATTATGAGATATTTAATTTTTAAGTAAAAAAACTATTTACCCAAAAAATACTAATACTTAACTAATAATTTCTGAAACTGTTATTTACTTATGCTATTATATCACTTCACTGTTCAAGATGCCTAAATCATATTTATACTTCCTTAAGTGAGGTTACTATTCCATTGGTCACATTACTATTCATAAGGGTAATATTACTATTCATACTTTACTATTCACTAAAAATTAAGTTGATCTTATTAGACTCTAAATTTCTTAGTGGTCACAACTGTAGAAAACCATTTTTTGGAAAATCATTTTACATTATTAATTATTTAAAGTATAAAAAATATTTTAAAATACCCCTTTTCCAAAATTCATCAATAATATGGAACTTCATCCAACATTTATCCGGACATTTGAAATTCACAAATTTAACATAATAAGAAATAACAATTTTATTTATACAAAAGGATTACACAACGTAACAAGGGTATCATTACATATCCCCTTATATCACCTACATAGGACCTAAGTGTAATATGTTCTATGGTGATAGAATCTTGGGGCGACTCGAACAACATTGCCTGAGTGGTGATTTCTATCAGCTTGAACTTCTCTCGTAGACGATTTCGTTCAAGATTCACATGTTGGAGTTCGACATGGGCTTGGTCCAGAGCAAATCCCAATGATGCAAACTCCTTCCCAAGCTCTGCCAGATGAGCTTTGTATGGATCGAGTCTACTGGATGAGGCCATCGACTCTTATTTTTGTATTAATTAACCATGATCACATGTATTTATGAACAATAATCATAACGTTAAGAATTTAGTTTCCAATAGTCATATTGACCAACAGTCATATAAGAGTCAAAACCCAATGGTATTATTTTAATTATACTCACTTGATTAATTAAAGGATATAGTTTTGTTGAGTATAAAATAAAATAATACACAAAATTATGAAACAAATATTATTCAAAAGTTTGGGTCGTTACAGTAGGAATACATTATCAACCTCTATAAAATATAGGGTTTGTCTCCTTCTATAATAATACAACTTTTGTCTACTCTGATTCATAGCCATACATTTCCAAATCAACTTCACCTACTCCGATGTCTCCCGAACAAGACTCGGTCCCAACAGCTCTGACTCACCCGCCTCTAACCAACATAACAATGATCTAAAAGGTCTACCATAATGTTCCTCATATGGTTCCATATATATAGTTTCCTAATAACTGTTGTTATAGGAAAACTCCACTAAAGCCAAGTTATTTTCCCAAGAATCAAAAAAGTCAAGCACACATGCTCGTAACATATCCTCTAACACCTGTATGGTATGATCTGACTTCCTATCTATCTGTGGGTGGAAGGTTGTACTTAACAGAACCTATGTACCAAGCACCTTCTGTAAGCCCTGCCATAAGTGTGAAGTAAAGCACGAATCATGATCTAGAACTATAGTCAATGTCACCCCATTCAAATGAACTATCTCTCTCACGTATAGTTCTCCCAAATTCTCTACTGTAAAGGTTTCCCTAATAGAAAATAAGTGTGTTACCTTCGTTATTTGATACACAACGACCCAAATAGCATCATTATTCCTAATAATATTTGGAAGTACTACTAAAAAACCCATATTCACGTCATCCCACTTCCATTTTGGAATAGGTAATGGTTGCAATAGGCCTCTATATCATTAATGCTCTGCTTTCACCTGCTGACAGGCGAAGCATCTTGTTACGAACCCTATTATCTCCTTTTTCATACCTGGTCACCAAAACTGTCGTCGAAGGTCACAATACATTTTTGTCACCCCAAGATGTACCGCTCACCTTGAAACATGAAATTCTCGCATGAGTTATTCTCACATACTCGTAGTCACAACATCCCTATTTTTCACATAGATGATCTCATCCTCATTAATTTTCCAGTCTGAAGGTGTCTCTCCACCTTGAAAGCTTTTCCTCAAGGCTAAACAGTATGGATCCTCGTACTGCTTGTCCCTGACCTATCTTAAGAGTGTAGAATCCACTACTATAGAAACCAGAGTCATCCTATCCTGACTCTTCTGAACCACCACATGCATTTCTGCCAGCAGAGTCATCATCTTCCACTTTCCACTCGAATCATGTACCAACTGAGTCTGATTTTTTCTGTTCAAGGAATCAGCCACACTATTCCCCTTCCCAGGGGTATATTCCGATTCAAAATCAAAGGACTACACATATTCTACCCGTCTTCGCCACTGAAGATTCAAGTCGCGCTGTGAAAAGATATACTTTAAGTTTTTGTGATCCGTAAAAACTATAAACTTTTCACCCAAAAGATAGTATCACCAACACTTAAGAGAATAAACCACTGCTTCCAAATCGAGGTCATACATAGGGTAATTACCTTCATGTGGACTCAACTATCAATACCCATAAGCAATGACTCTATCCCCTTGCATCAACACAACTCAGAGTTCGACCCCAGAAGTTTCACAATACACAATATACTCTTCGCCCGACTCAGGTAAGATCCAAATTGGTGCTGATTTCAAGCACTTCTTCAATTCTTAGAAATCATTCTCGCATGATTCCATCTAAAAAACGTAATCCCTTTATTTGTTAAAATAATAATCAGTGTTCCATTTAGGAAATGTTTTGGATAAACCTCCTGTAATAACCAGCTAATCCCAAAAATCTTTGAACATAAAAAACATTCTTGGGATGCTCCCAAGAAATAACTGCCTGAACTTTTTCTGGGTCCACTACAACACCTTCTTCTGAGATGATGTACCCCAAAAAGTATACCCTGTCAATCCAAAGCTAACATTTAGATAGCTTAGCGTATAACTGGTTCTATCTTAGTGTACCCAAAATGATGTCAAGATATTGAGCATGATCGTCATGAGTCTTAGAGTACACTAAGATGTTTTCCACAAACACCACCACAAAATGATCTTAGTATGGATGAAAGATACTATTCATCAAGTCTATAAACACTTTTGGAGCATTAATCAACCCAAACGGCATTAAGACAAACTCATAAAGGCCATACCTCCTCCTGAAAGCATTTCTTGGTATATCAGAGGTCCTAACTCTCACCTGATGATACCCTGATCTTAGATCAATATTTGAGAAGACACTAGCCCCCTTCAGCTGGTCAAATAGATCATCGATACGCAGAATAGGATATTGGTTCTTCACATTCATTTTATTCAATTTCTAGTAATCGACACACAAGTGTAAACTCCCTTCGGCTTTCTTTACAAAAAAAGGTGATCCCCAAGGCGACGTACTTGGATGGATAAACCCTTTATCATACAACTCTTCTAACTACTTTTTGAGCTCTTGAATCTCAGTCGGTGCCATTCTATAAGGTGGAATAGATACCAGATCATCCCCCGGTATGAGCTCAATAGTGAGTTACACATCTCTCTCAGGTGAAAACCCTGAAAAGTCTTTAGGAAAGGCATCCTGAAATAGTTCTACTAGTGGTGGAAGGAAGTTTTGCCTACTAATCCCACAATCCAACAAAAGACTAGAAACTTGGGCTACGAGCTCTCCCAATTGCCAAGTAATTGGCCCATATCTACCTGTATGGATATCCCATTCTCCACAGTGAACATACTGGTCACCTTCAGGAGATACAAAGGTCGTTCTACTGCGATAACAATCTATGTGGGCTCATTATGTGACTAGTAAGTCCATACCCATAATCAGATCGAAGCATGTTATATCAAGGAAAAAGATATCCCAAAGGAAACAATACTCTATTATCTTTAGAGAATATCCCTTTCATAAACAGATATCCCTAGACCATGTTCCCAAGGGTGTATTGATATTCATCACCCCACATATGGACTCCACCTCTAGGCTTAAGACATTAATAAGATTTGCAGATACAAATGAATTAGAGGCACTAGTATCAAACAAGGAAGTAGCTAAATTAGAAGCAACTATAATAGTACCTCTCATTGTCGATGGACTATCCTTTTTCTCTACAAGTGTAAGCTGCACTGCATGTAACTATCCTGCCCCTCTTCCCTGTGGTGTCGCCTGACTTCCCTAAGTAGCACTACTTTGCTGATACGAGAACTCATTCCTCGAAGTACCATGTCCACTACCTCTACTGCCTCTACCAGTAGAACTCTAGCTTCCATACCTAAATGGTGTAGAATACCCCTTCCCAAACTTTGGCTCTGAGCAGCTGCTCCCTCAGCACCTGCCTGCCACTACTTCCTGCAGAATTTTTGTAGGTGTCCCATCTTGTCACAAAACCGGCACTCCATTGGTGGTCGAGGACAATGTGTACGATAGTTTCCCTACCTACCGCACTGGTGGAAAAGCACATGAGAAAGATCCAGTGTAATTGCTCCTCCTTACTGTCCACCTTTCTTTCCACTATCCTAACTAAGATTCTCGTGACGGTGCTTCCTGATCTCAGAAGGAACACTCCCTGATCGTCCAGCTACATGTCTAGTACTAGAAGCCTCCTTAAAGTTTCCCTCTGAAATGAGAGCATTATTAAACACTTTTGAAAATTTCTTCAGCCTAAATATATTCACTTGGGACTTAATTTCACACTTAATTCCATCCTGAAATTGTTTTGCCGACGAAGGCTCATCTTCCGCCAAAGATGGAGCTAAACACTGTAAATCTGTGAAACGTCCAGTGTATTACATTATGGACATGATTCCTTGTGTTAGATGCATAAACTCTAAAGTCTTCTCTAGTCTCAGTGTGTCTAGATAGAAGTGCTCTAAGAAATTCTCTAGAAAGACCTTCCATAAATCTCTTCAGTCTGTCCAGATCGTACCTAAATGTCCCACTGGCACTTCATGGAACCCTGCAACATATAAGAAGCCAAATTGACCCTCCTCCCAGCTAGAGTAAAAATGGTCAAGTATCGTCTCTATGGATTCAATCCATAATTCAACTCCCTCAGGTCCATCCTCTCTAGTAAAAATAGAAGGGTGCTATAGATGAAACTCCCTTATCAACTCAGACATGCTTTTCTGAACCCACCCTGGGTCTCTCTCCATGAATTTCATGAAATGAGAAAAGTTCTCTTAGAACTGTTCCCCTTATTCCTTAACATGCACCAATGGTTCCTCAATCTCCCTGTATGAAAGTTCATTTTGGGATATAACCCTCGATCTCTCCCTCAACAAGCGTCGTGGAGGCATACTCTTACAAAGCCAAACACACATATCAGGTCTCATAATGCAACCTTATAAAATTTAAGTAAGAGGAGAAACTAACACAAAAAGTTTCAACATGTTCTTTCCCCTTTTTCTCACTACACGGTCAACACCGAGTCCTTATCACTACCCTTAACCATCCTATTCCTAGGTCTTGGTTAACAAGGGAATATTCATCCTCATTAATTAATTCATCCATTAATTAATCACATTATCTCAAATTAATTAATTCAAAAATTAATTAATTTTTATTCCCAATTAATCAATCAATGTTCTCATTAAACACCCATTTATTATCATTTTTCATCATTATTTCAATCTCACAACAAGAAAAACTGTTCATGTTCAACAACTTACCCATAATCTATTTCTCATGAGTGCCTAGAATGATTCATGTTAAAACAACCTTGAGTTCCTAGAATGATGCATGCAAACTAAAGAATCGTGCCTCCTTAGGGCACGAATAAAAATTAAACAATTTTCAAAACCAATATCACATCACACCACAAGTTCGTCACCCAAGGTGAAATAATATTCAACTGTAATAAAAAACAAAAATCACAATAATCCCACCCCAAGTACTCAAAATTTCCCCCATACATGGGTTTACAAATCCCAAGCTCGAGTTCATTACCAAGCCTCAACTCTTCCTAGTCTCCTGTTTACCTTTCCGAAAACATTAAGAAAAAATAATAATAAAGAAAATAAAAATCCTTTAATACCACTCTGTGACGTCCAGACCTAGGAACCACTGAATGGTGCCTGAGCCGGTTGGCCAAATGCCCTCATGTGTGCCTGCCCACATGCCAGAGGGTGATGAATAATAGCGGGGGACTAGTAAGTCAGTCTTGGGGAGACTATACCCTCTTTTATCAGAATAAAACACCAGAAGAATCAAATAAAAATAACCAAGAACAAATCCATGTCATATGATAACCAAATCATGAAAATACAATACTCAACTGAAATGTAAAACATCCTATAATAATGAAAAAGTCAAGTGTCTATAATGAAACTGAAAGTAAAGACACAACGACTCCCAAACGGGTCCCGAACCATTTCCGGTTCCCTCTCCCATGCTCTAATCCCAAACTAAAACCTATCATAGGGCCTTGCCCTTATCCTGTCCTGCAACAACAAATTCTACTCGGGTGCTGATCAAACGACCCGAATAGGGTGTGAGTAAAACTCAGTAGGCCACCACTAACAATGTCTAAAATGATTCTAGTCAAAAGATAGTGCATGAAGATTTATGAAGCAATAAATACAATTCATAATTTTAACAGTTGTTACATTGTCATTTAATCTTTAATCATCACATTAGGCCAATTCAATTCATGTTTCCCATTTGAATAATCATTCACTATTATCATTCATTTGGTGTAGGTATTCATGACTAGAACCCAAAATCTCAATTGAAACATCATTCATTATTATCATTCATTGGGTGTAGGTCATCATGCCTAGCACCCCAAATCTCATTGAGTGTAGGTCGTCATGCCTAGCACTTGTTTTATTAATCAGTGCAATTCATCATGCCTAACACCCCATAATCTCATTGAGTGTAGGTCAACATGCCTAGCACTTATTTTATCAATCGGTATAGGTCTTCATGCCTAAAACCCCATAATATCAAGCTTGGATAACTATTGGATATGAATTCCATGTCCAAGTCCCAACTTCTAATTGGTCTAAGACGCCATGCCTAGAACCACAAGATCTCATCCATTTAATCATTATTTATGTCATAAGAATTTTCCACATTATTCTTTTACTAATCCATTGATTAGTTAAACTTCAAAGGCCATTAGTTAACTCAACAATTAACTAATAACATACCCATTAATTAATTCATCAATTAATTAATCAATCAATACCATTCTCATTCCATAATTAATTTTTCATAATTAATTATCCATATAAAAGTTCAACTTGTCATAATTAATTCTCAAAATTAATTATCTTTAATCACATCAAGACAGATAATTAATTCTCTCAATTAATTATCTTTGGTCAACATCATGACACATAATTAATTCTCACAATTAATTATCTCTCACAACCAAACATAATTCTATAATTAATTTTCCCTAATTAATTATCTTATCACAACAATTAAATATCTCAACTACTATATATCTACCAATATCAAATCTACAAAAGATCTATTTGGGAAACCCCCCATCATTTGTTATGTGGTTCAATTATCAATTAATTCACCAAGGCAACTCAATTCAATTTCACATTCCTAAATACCCCAATTTAGGAAATCAATCATCAAGTGAATCTAGCATATCATAAACTCACATTAAATTATCGTAAAACACGACTATGGAAGTTCAATTTATACCACCTACCTTGGTTTATTGATGGAAGCTAGCCCAACATAAATCCCCAAAAATCCGAGCGGCACAACGTCGTCGATCAAGCTCCGTATTTAAATCCCTAAAGCCAAAATTAAGATCAAAGGCATCATTATCTTTGAAAATCTAGATCTATATCCATAATCCTAGATCTATATCTTAACTCATAGGTTGAGATTCAAGAAAAATGTGGAGATCTTCCATGAAAAGACCTAGAAAAGATAATAGAAAGAACATGAGAAGCAACAAGATAAAATCCATTTACTGGGAGGAGAGTGAATCTTCAATATGGGCTTTCAATATCAAAGAACAGTGTTTATATCACCTTGTAATCTCTCTAGGAGGATTTGGAAACACCTAGAATTAATAAAGCCTAAGCCAAGGTCAAAAATATTGAAGTCCCAGGGGTTCAGGTGGTTTTAAAAAGGATTTTCAGAATTAAAATCCCACGTGAACGATTTCCTAGGCAGAGGCGCTCGATAAGGGAAAACCGTGTGCCAACCGTGCGAACCTCTTTGTCTTGTTTTGCACAGTTAGAACAGTTTGGTCACATGGTTTGTCAAACCATGCGCAAACCATGTATACCTCTCTGTCCAGTTTGACATGCTTGACACAGTTTGGTCACATGGTTTGTCAAACCGTGCGCAAACCGTGCACAACCTACTGTTCTTTAGTTTTCCTTAAAAGTTCACCCAAACGCACCCCAGTCCACTAATCCAAGTTAAAGGTACTTAAAATATTCCAAAATTACCTGAAAATTCATTCGATATAACTCCAGAAAAAGCTGGGATCTTACAAATTACTTTGAAAACAACCATTACATCTAGTATCTTACATTGCTAATACCTAAATAATTTATATAACTCTCCTAATTTTGTTGTGTTAAGGGTTTTTTTATGGAATCACCAAATTATCTTCTATAGCCACCCAAAAAAATCTTTACATTACCCCACTCAACAATTAACCAAAAGATATTGTATTTGTAAAAGATGTGTTTAGTCCTTTGGTGAGACTATGGTTCCTTGGCCCAAAAAAATAACTCCCTTATGAGCAATAACCACATTTTTATCTCAATAAATCTAAAATTATTCCAAAATTATAAGAAACATCCCATGTCTAGGGACAAATATCTCAATACAAATAGCTTCCTTTCAATATATAATGTGGTGACACTACAAAAAAACTATAATTTAGTGATGTTTCATGAAAAATATCGCTAAATTAGCAACATTTCATGAAAAACATCGCTAAATATATATATATATATATATATATATATATTTATATATCTTATTTCTCCGTATCAATGTAAATATATATATATATATAGTTATTAGTATATATAAACACAGACACATATATAAACACACACACACACACACATAAATGCGCGCGCGCGCGCACACACATATAAATATATATACACATATATTTTTATATAAAAATACATATATAATTTAAATTATGAAAATATGGCTATTTTAGTGACATTTTTACTAGTGTTTTAAAACGTGTCTAATTATATATATGTATACATACATATATATATATATATATTTACACATACACACACATATAAATATATTCACATATAAACACACACACACACATATATATTAATATAAATATATAATACATATAAAATATATACATATATATATGAACACACACACACAAATATATAATATAAAAATACACACATATATATAATATAAACACACACACACACATATATAATATAAACATATAAATAAACATAAAATATAAACACACACACACATATAAAATATATATAGACATAAAATATAAACATATATATATATATATATATAATATAAAACACACACACACACACATATATATATAATATAAAAAGACACACACACACACATATATAAATAATATATATATATATATATAATATAAACATGCATATATATAATATAAAATATAAACATATATATAAACACAATATAATATAAACACACACATATATATAAATATAAAATATTAAATATTAAACACATATATATATAATATTAAATATTGAAATTCAACATAATACAATTAAGTATTTTAAATTTAGTCATGTTTTTAAGAAAATGTGACTATTTTAGTGATATTTGTACGAGTGATTTAAAATGTGGATAATTACACACACACACACACACTCACTGTAAAACCATGACCTTTTTTGGAGATATCTCAGGCTCGTTTATAGGCAATTATTTTTCCTTGTTTTGATTATATCGTGTTAGGGTTTTATTTTGGGTATGTTTGGGTGAAATTTTGAGATTCTTAGATGGAGATTGGATAGTATACGGTTGGCACATGATTTTCCCAAACCATGCACCCTGCCCTAAAAAACCGTATGAAATCAAACAAAGGGGATTCTCACAGTTGACACACAATTTGAAAAACTATGTTCCCTTTTAGGAGTAACCATGCAAACCCTAGAAGAGGCCACTAATAGAAATAGTGGCTTCAACATCAAAGCTATGACGTCAGTTTTTTATAAACATATGAAAAATGTATATGCAGACACTTTTTGGCGCCATTTTTAACATAAACCATCAATGAATATTTTTTATATTGAATTTTGGCATTGGTTTTTATCAAAACCAATGCCCAAAAATGGCCATCGAAAGGATTTATGGCATTGTTTTTTGTAAAAAACCGACACTATAATTTTTTTTAAAAATTAATTCTCAGTTTTCCCAAAAATTGATGCCATTAATAATTTTTTGGAATCAGTTTCTGTAAAAAACAATGCCAAAAACATTTTAAAATATACCTGGGATCACAAAACCCTCATTTTTTGGATCTACAAAACTGTTGTTCTCAACTCGCAATGACTTCAAAGGTGACCCACTGATCCTAAAAAGATATTGTTATTGATTTTCTTCGATTTTTATCATCATTTCATGATCTGTGGTCTTGATTATTCATACTCTATAATTTTTTCATCATCCAAAGAATTATTTTGTCTTCAAAACCATTTTCCAATTGACCATCAACCACATTTTGATTTTATTTCTTTATTCTTGTTTATTGTTCATTTCTATAAACATTTTTTTAGATCTTTTAGTGTTTATTCTTCCAATGAATTCAAGGGAGAAAGTTCATATTAAGGATCCATTTTCCTTATTGAACTCTGAATTTTGTAAGTTTTTTTAATTTCTAAGATAAATTATTTTTCAGTTAGTTTTATTTTTTAGTGATTGTTTTAATTATTTGTATGCAGTTTCTTTTTTATTTATAAATGTTTTTGTTAAAGCTAGTTTATTTTGATAAATTTTTTATTTGATGAAATTATCAAATGGTTGTGATGATATTATGCAATTAACAATGATATATAGTGTCATAGTTCATCAACATAATGTACATCACATGTAATGATTCTATATTTTTCACCCATTGAATTAATACAATCTTCATTACCTTTTGACACACGCGACACCAAACTAATGTGAAAACTATGTAAAATGAAATAATAAATGTTATATGACTGAAAATAATTAAATTATAATATCAATAAACCAAATATATATAATATGAAAATAAAAAATTGACTCTTTGTAAATTCAAAAGATATATAATGTATATTACAATAAGATTTTTTTTCAAATAAAATATGTTAACATTTTGTTTAATTGACCTTAATAAATTAAATTGACCACTATTAAATGATTGAAAAAATATATTATATTTCTATATATGAACTAATATATTAACATTAATTAAATTTCATATTATTTTGAAATAATATTATTAAATAATAAATGTTCAAATGGTTATATTTCAATAAAAACTGTTTTTTCATTATATATAATAATTCATTTAAAAAATATAATTATATAAATTTAATTCGGTAAAATGAACTTAAATTATTGATTTAGAATTTCAATATTATCATAGTATAAATTTTTGGTATTTTTTCAGAAATAATCTATTTTTGTGTTAATAATGATTAATACTGTTTTTACCAAAAAGAGGTTTTCAATAGCAGTGGGGGATAAAGAGTTACCATGGGGAAAATATAACCCCTATATTAGAATTTTATTTAGTAAAATAAGTAACCATTTATCATACAAAATCACAAAAATTAGGCTATTAAATTAAATAAACATCCTAATATTGTAGTATGAGGTGTGGAAAATATACATATAGTGAGAAAATCATGATTTTCTACTAGAAATATCACATATAGATAAAGAAATAAAAGGAAATAGATTAAAAAAAATAATAGATTAGTTTACAAAATCATGATTTTCTACTAGTAATTTCTACTAGGTTCATTACATATGATGTACATTGGATCATCCTGATACACATCATGCAAAATAAACACCTTTAGTAGATTAGTTTTTTAATTTATTCCTAAAAATCGTTGATGTTTCCTATCTGATTACCAATAATTTTTATTAAATATGTTTATGTTTATAATATATATATATATATATTTTAAACGTTTATATGTTTTAATACATTCACTGATCATATTGCGATATTAGGTATTAAATGGATCGTAATTGGATAAATTTACGAAGAACCACCGGTGAATATGAAAAATGAGTTGATGATTTCTTGGAATTTTCTAAAAAAAATCTTAAAAACGTAGATTTTATTTTCTTTCCAAGTTTAAAGTGTTTGAATATGAGAAATTTAAACTATAGAGAAATCAAGGACCATCTCATTTTCTATGGTTTTATCCTTAATGATACATGTTGGATCTAGCATGGTGAAAGAACTAAAAATTAAACATCTAATGTTGATGATAATATTCATAATGAGGAATAGGATCATATTGAATAATTAATTCATGATTTAGTTGTTAAAACCAAAAAAAAAACTTTTTAAAAATTGTATAGAGATTCTGAGAAACTATTATTCCTAGGTTGCACTAAATATACAGTTTTATCAGCAGTTTTGATATTAGTTGGCAAGAAAGAAAGAAATGATTGGAGTGATAAAAGTTTATATAACTTACTTGAGATTTTAAAATAGACACTTCCAGAAGGAAATGAGCTTTTAGATTCTAATTATGAAGTGAAGAAAATATTATCCCCAATGAGATTGAGATATAAAAATATACGTGCTTGCCCCAATGACTGTGTGTTGTATAAGAAAGAATATTAATATTTATTAAACTGTTCTACATGTGGGACAACACACTATAATATGGATAAAAAAGTAAAATCAGATTCATTCTTAGGTATTGTCATCAAACATCATCCAAAATCATTTTTTATACTTTCTAATAATTCCATCCAATAATTCCTTCATATAATTCTAACAATTCAATTGGGATTCATTATAAAGTACCAGAATCAAAGATCACATTAAAGCAATTTGGTACCTTTGAATAATTCCTTATTTGAAGCTTCTATTTGAAAATTCAATTGATTCAAAAAGGTTAAGATGAAATTTAGATGAGTGCATCTCTGATAGTAACTTACATCATGCTATCGATTCACCACAGTGGAAGAGATTTGATAAAAAAATTCTTTATTTTGGATGTCAAGTTAGAAATCTTATAATGGGATTGTATACTAATGGAATGAATCCATATCAGAGGCTAAGTAGCCAACATAGTTCATGGCCTATTTTTTTGGTAGTTTATAACTTTTCCCCACATATATGTATGAATAAAAAATATCTTATGAGGAGATTGATGATTTATGGACCAAAACATCTAGAAAATTCTATTAATGTGCATCTTTCATCATTGATTTATGATTTGAAATTATTATGGGAGATATGTGTTAAAGTTTTCTATGCATATAAGAAAGAGTATTTTAATCTTCATGCTATGATAATATTCACTATAAATGAATTTCCTGCATATGGAAACTTATTTGGATATAATGTTAAGGGATATAAAGCATGTCCAATTTGTAAAGAAGAGACTTCATATTATCAATTGACGAATGGAAGAAAGATAGTGTACATGGGACATCAAAGATTTTTGTGAATTAATCATCCTTATCATAGATTGAAAAAAACATTTAATAGTTTATAGGAATATAATCTTCCTCCATGACCATTGTTAGTTGAAGAATATTATGACATGGTGAAAAATATTGAGTTGACATTTGGAAAGAAAATAAGTTATAGTATTAAAAAAATATCTGGAAGAAGCATTATATATTTTTCAAAATACCTTATTAGAGTTTTTTAGAGATAACAAATAACATTGATGTTATTCATGTTGAGAAAAACATATGTGACAGTTTTATTTGAACTTTTTTAGACATAAAAGGAAATAAAAAATATGGATTTTATACTAGGTTGGACTTGATATAAATAGAAATACATATAGATTTAGCTCCCACTATGAAAGGAAACATAACATATTTACCTCCATCTTGTCACACATTAAGAAAGATTGAGAAGATGAATTTTTGTTTTTATCTTCATGGTATTAAATTACCCAATGGTTATTCTTAAAATGTGAATAATTTTGTGTCTTTGAGGGATTTTTAATTAATAGGTATGAAATCTCATGATTGTCATGTATTGATGCAATAACTTCTAACAGTCGCACTGCGTGATATATTGCTGACAACTGTCAGAAATACTATCATTAGGTTATGTAATTTTTTAAAATCCATTTGTATCAAAGACATTAATTAAAATTTGTTATATGTGTTGGAGAATGAAGCTTCTCTTATTGTTTTTCAAATAGAAATGTATTTCCCTCATATGTTTTTTGATATAATGGTTAATCTAGTGATTCATTTGGTGCGTGAGATAAGAATATGTAGTCATATTTATTTATGATGGATGTATCCTTTTGAAAGATATATGAAAAATTTGAAGGGTTATATTAAAAATACTTATCGACCATAGGCCTCTATTAGTAAAAAAAATGTATCAGAAGAGGTGATTGAGTTTTGTATTGATTATTTGTATGTAGTGGATCATATTGGTCTCCCTATATCTCTAAATATTATAATTGATAGATAAGGTAGAGGGATTTGAGGCTTAATGGAAAAGTTCATTCCACATGATGAAGTGATGCAAGCACATTTATACATTTTTAATAATATAGATGAGGTTCAATCATATATATCATCACATATTGATGAATTAAAGTTATGATATCTGAAAATAAATGAAAAATGGATGATGATTGGTCATAAAAAGACATTTTCTTCATGGTTTAAAGAGAAATTCATCATAGATATATTTGCATCATATACATTGAAATGGTTGGAAGGGGTACTATCTCTTAATGTGATAACTTGGTCTGGTTTTGATATTAATGGGTGCACATTTTACAAAAAAAAGTTGGATGAAAAGAGAACCGTTCAAAATAGTGGTTTAATGGTCATTACTGAAGAAATTTATTTTTTGAGTGAAAAAGATAAAAAACCAATTTCTACATCAATTTTTTAATTTGGAGTTCTTGAATACATATGAGAAATTGATTATATTAAATTTTGAGTCACCGTGTTTAAGTGTAGTTGTGTTGTAAGTAATAGTGGTGTGAATCATGATGAATATGTGTTTAACTATAATGTAGACATAATGCGTGCAGTACGAAATGATCATGGTGAAGGGATATGAGAAAACACTAAATTACTATCCTAATTAATCTAGTAATTATTTACATTATATTTATTTTTTGAAATTTACTTATGTAAAAACTGTATTATTTAATAACTATTGGATTTAATTATATATGTTTGATTATTTATATGATTTTTTTTGTTAAATTTTGATATTATGCGGTTATGGTTAAACATTTTTTCATTGAAATAACTGATTTACATTATTATATTTTGGTTAAAGTTATGCATATGAGAATACTTTTATGAACTTTGATATTTAAATTTATAATTTTTTTATCATTTTAGAAGTAATGTTTATATTTAATAGTTTACCTTGTATTTTTTTGGGTTAAGAATCATAAAACCATTTTTTTTAAACTTACACATGTGTGCCACTTTTTTTACTTATATATTTATGTTTTTCTATTTCATAATTATTTAACTGTCTAATAATATGCAGATATATAGGAATTTCATTAGATTTTCTTATTTCAATGATGGATATAGATACAGAGATATAACAACATGTACCAAGGTATTTGTATTTGGTTATATTATTAAATATCCAGTAAAATAATTATTTATTAAAAAAAACTTTTAGTTTACAAACAATAATTGTAGGAATACTAATGAGACTTCAACAGTGGAGTCTTCTACTTTTACTATTAAGAAATTGAGATATTGATTTGGTAAATGTGGTATTATACGTTTACCAAAGATTTCACTTACTCATAGAGATGAGCGATTACATATTAATTTTGATGATAATAATAATGCAACTGGCCCAAATGAAATGCAGTTTATCAGCTATGTTTCCATGTAGAGCTGTTGAAGAATTATAATTTTATATCCTAATTGGAAGGAAGTTGATAAGATGATGAAAAATCATATTTTGGAGGCCGTAATGTTATAATATCCAATTGATTTATTTTATCTCATTTTTCCAATATGATATATTTTAAATGACTAATATTTATTTTATTCAATTATAGATGACATCCAATTTTGAAGAAATAAAAGAAATTAAGAAAATATGTCTTTCTTCAGTAGCAGTTCGATGGAGATATTTCAAAAACAAAGTTTACAAAAAATTATATTTTTAGAAAGAGACAAAATGAAAACTCATGCCTCAATTATGAGTTTTTTAGATTCAGATACATGGAAAAAATTTGTTTCTAGCTAACATGATGAAGCCTTTCTGGTATGATAATTGTATTATATTGTATAATTTCTTACATATGTACCTAATTAATTATTACTTTACTTTTTATATAATAGGACTCTAGGAAATACCATCAAGACATCTAGTTTCAGAATGTATACCCTCATACATTATCACATGGAGGGTATCATTTATTGGATCAAAAAATGAATGTGGAAAAGTTTGAAACATTAAGAGATCAGTATGATAGTGGTTCTAATGAGGTCCAGTTCAGTCCTCCATCACCCCCACCCACCATGAAAAATAGAAAAGAGTGAGAATAAGAAAAAAATGAAAATTATCTTATAGAGAAAGCTATGGATGTAACTGAAATAATTCTAAGTAAATAATTTCTATTTTTCATGAAATTTTCTATTTTATAAATTAACAACACTAATATACCATTTTCATTTTTCATTACCGGATTAAATTCAAGAGAAATTTTCATAGGGAAATTTTATCCCAGAGGGTAGGATGGACATCCAAGCCACTACTTTTGGAAATCCAGAACACCCTGGACACATAAGAGGATATGAGGTGGGTGTTAGTATTCTGAAAGTTTTTGGTCATCAAAATAAGCAATCAAGAGACCCAAAAATAGAATCCTTAAAAGGTGAGATGAAAGATATGAAACGGTACATGGGAAATCAAATTCAATCAACTATGCAGACTATGTTAGAATAATTGATGAGACAGTCACAGTCTATGGAACCTTCCCAGCTTGTCTAACCTTTTCAGCCGGCTGCACAGCCTATACACCCCTCCCAACTAGACCAACCTGCACATCCTACCTACTTATATCCTCCACCTCCATGCTCAGACCCAACCTTATACTACGAGTTATATTCTAGAGATCCTCATGTATATATTGTAGCATTCTAAGACATGTATTTTTTGGAGGATTCTGTACATCACCAGCCTATGCAGATGGGCCAGGTTATAGTATCAGTACATGATATTATTGATCCTAATACTCTACTACCATTTCCTACTAAGGAGGTTACTAGAGTTGGGGATTGTATTAGTCATTTTTTACTTTGGACATCTATCAATATTATTTATATTTCATACGAGGTATTAATTTTTTTTAAATATTAATGACATATGATTTAAAATTACTTATAATTTTTTCTAAAATGTAACTTACATAGGAGTATCTAAAATCAAAATAAATGTCACAAAGGAAACAAAATATTCAGGAAAAAATTGTAGATACTTATAATATTATAATGGAATAGAAATATTATCTCAAGCTTATCATTCCTTGGATAATATCAATGGGTTTTTTATGTAGTCTGATATATGTGGAAGAGACTATCCGTTGAGAATATTCAGAAATGATACCATGAATCTAATTGATTTTAAAGATCTCAGCATGCCTGTGTTGAATTTGTTTTCTATGCAAGTAAATTGAAATTTTAGTTTTTATTTCTTTAATTAAAGATGGTTTAAATTGAAAAAATATATTACTTTTTTAATTAGGTATCTACGCATGATTATTATTCAAAACGAGGCCACATATGTTTATGGTTTTATAGATCCTGAATTCATTTCAATGGATGTGGAATATTTGAATACTGCTAATAGAGTTACATATATATTTGTGATATTATCAAAGACCGAGATTGGATGTTATTTTTTTCTATTTCTTGATGTGTAAGAACACAAACATAATTATGAACCAATGTTCATTATAATGTAATTAATTGTGTTTTTTTGTATTCTAGGGGGAATTGGACGATAGGTGTATTCTACCCAAGTGAATGCACATTATTTTTTTTCTCTTTATTAGGTGATGTTCATAAAAAATTTACCACCCTATTAGTTAGGTAAGTTTTATTCTTTTTTATAAGTTCATTATATTTAATTCTTATTGTATATACATGTATTATTAGATGATATATATAAAAATTCATTTCATGGAATAAATTTAACAAATATCACTTGTTGATAAAGAACCCAAGTGAAATTCAATATGTGAAAGTAACAATAATTATTTTTTATATTAGATATTATTATGATTATATATATATATATATACATATATTGGTTTTTATTATCAAGATAATATTTTATAATAGCAGTGTCATCACAAAAAATTATATGTTAAAAGTGGTTATTATGTTCTATGATTCATGTGTGATATAATCACAAATAGGGAAACTTATGAATTTGATATGGTTAGTTATATTAATTTTTTTATATTTTCTATCATAATATTTTGATTTTTAATATTATATCATTCAATGTTACTGTATACATTCAATGATTCCAAGTCTTATATGAAAGATGAACATACCCATCTTTGATATTTTTTTGTGAACTATTTGTTAAGTATAACTACGATTTATGGTATGTATATTCTAATGTTTATGATTAATATTAAATTTTACTAATAACAAGCATTCAAAAATTAATTCTTTTTTTATAATATGTGTTTGAACATAAAGATCTCAAAATAATGCTTAAAAAACAAATGACAATGATTATGTTTTAAATCATCAGATATGTGTTTTTTAATTCTAATATATAATACAAACATGTTAGTAATTATTTTTTGATTAATTTGTTAAAAGCATATTTGTTTTTATATATTTTTAATCTATGATACACGTTGTTTGATGGCTGTATATTGTTTTTATGTTATAGGGATTCTTATTTTTTGGGGGTGTAATATTGACAATTTTATTATAATTTTCTCTTTTGGCACCATTTTTCATAAAAACTGACGTTTAAACCCTTTTGGCGTTAGTTTCTTGTAGAAACCAACATTGGAAATAAATTCGAAAAAAAAATTTAGCATGGATTTTTACTAGAAAGAGATGTCAAAAATTCAAAAATAGTGGCCCTTTGGCGTCAATTTCTAGTAAAAACTGATTCCAAAAATAGGATTGAAATATAAAAAAATGGTTATTGGTGTCAGTTTTTAGAAAACCGATGCCAAAAACCTTATTTTTTGGACCACCTTAATAAAATTCAGTTAAAAACTGATGTTAAAATTGAAAAAAATTGTCATTAAAACATGATTTTTCACTATTGGGTGCACAATTAAGGAACATAGCTTGGAAAGACGTGCATCCCTACCCAGAAAACTATACATGAGTTTTTAATTAACCCAAAAATTTGTTTTAAAAATACTTGAACCTCCATATTAACCCTAAATTGACCCCAACTTAGACATAAATATTCTCTCTCATTTTTGGAGGCCCTCTAATAGATTCAAAGACTTCCCAACCTCCATTATTGGAGAATCAATGGGCATATTGAAGATATTCACCTGCCTGAGTAAGTAGTTTCTTCCTGATTAGATATCTCTCTCTCCTATTCTTCCCAGATAAAATAGGGATGATTATCTGTAGTTGGTTCTAGGTCTATATCTAGTTTTTTTAAATCTTGATTTGTTTGATCTTGGATCCAATGTTTGAATCAAGATACTGATCTTTGATGTAATTAGGGTTATTCTACTCAATTGGGGATATCCATTGGAGAGTGTTCATCATCGATTCAAGGTAGGTTATAAGGCCCCAGCCTTAAACCTTACTTAATCTTGAGTTATTACAAGATTACACATTGAGGATCTTTTCAGGTTTAGAGTTTTAGAGAATTAGATCATGAAACTTGTATTACATTCCACATTTAAACAAAGTGGTTACATAAAAGACAGTATTCATTCTTCACATCAACGGAAACATATTGAAAATAAAACATGGATTCATTCTTGACACATCCTTGACACTATCATCACATCATGTACCTTTACCTTGACCTGTGATAAACATTTCAAAAACTTGGGATGAGCATAAAAAGCTCAGTAAGGGTTATAAAAAATATGGAAAGGAAACATGAGTTCATATATACATAAGAATGAAATCATACTTTACCCATAAAACATAGGCACTTTAACATACCTCATCAAACCATGAATAAATCATAGAAATCATAAGACCTAAAGGTAACTTGAGGAATTCATAACATTCTTACTTAGGGATTAACCCTCTTGGTTACGTTTGGAATACCCATCATAGTATATTCCCTAAATCTCTTCGGAGAAACCTTAACGTTTCACTCCTTCGCGTTACCCAATGCATTGGAGAGCTATATCGGGCTCACCCGCCCTTAGTTTATCACGGAACCACCCGTCTTCATAATAATGCCCAAGAACCATAACATTAACATATCACATAAAACATGCATAAAGGAAACATAACATTTCCACATTTCAATCACAATATAACATTTTAGTATATTTAAATAATGAATCCATTCAAAAAGAAACCATTTCCAAAACCATTTAAAACATTTAATAAAGAGATTTTTGAATCAAAGTGTCCCATACCACCTTGAATCTTTTAACATTTTAAACCATTAATATCCATATAAATAAATCCTTAAAACCATTTTGAAAACATGGATATTAATGAGAAATATTTATAAGTATAAATCATTAAAACATTTAAAACGATATTTTAGTTAAAGGGTTTTTATCAAAATGAGAGACACTTGAATACAATAATTGAGGAATAACATTTAATCATAACTTTATAATATCATGAGAATAAATGGATTCATGATATAATATTCCAAAAGACAGTATATACACCATATAAGAGTGAATTGGTTCATAACAACAATGAAATCTCAATAGAAATGTCAAATGTGATGAATTCCCTTATAAAGAAGGTATCCTTAAATTAAGGATAAATCAATCTCAATATTATGTGTGAAAAATATAAATACACCCAATATAAGTGGATATTAATTGTAAAACAATAAAATGTCATTCAAACATATTCAAAGGATGACATATTCAATAACTACATGTTGAACCCAAAGAAATTGAAATTGGGTTAAAAAGTTCCCTTGGTAAAATTCGACAGCCTAACGGCATCACTTCAAAATTCAGAAAATGAGTTGATGAGAGATAAAATGGGCATCTCATCACTTGGAAATAAAATTTACATCAATAAGGATATAAAAGAACACATACCAACATAATATTATGTGAATTAAAAGACATAAGAAAAGAAGCCTTTTAAAAAGAGGAGGGTGAAAGGTCCCCTTACCGAGTTGGGTAACTTTCGAAACGCACACCCCATCGAAGAAGGGTCATAAAATGAAGATGTGAATACCCATAAATGAAATTATACTACACAAAGTGTATAATAATGGGCAGTACATACACCACTCAAAGGAAATTGTGGCAAATGTATCATAAATCTCACGGGAATAAAAGTGAGATGAAAAATCGCTTACGAAAACTCGGCAGCCTAACGACGCCACAAAAATGGATTGATGAGATCAAATAGGGTATCTCACCACATTAAAATAAAATTTACAAAAATAGTAATATAAAAGAACACCCCCCATCATAACAAAGAGGAGCTTAAAAGAAGTGACATAAAGGAGAGTACTTAAAGAGAAAGAGAGAGGTTAGATCTCTTACGAAAATTCGGCAGCCTAACGGCGCCACTCAAAACTTCCAAAATGGATTGATGAGAGAGAATAGGGTCTCTCATCACATGAACATAAAAATTACAGTAAGAGTAATATAAAAGAACATCCCAATCACAATAAATATGAGCTTAGAAGGAATGACATAAAAGAGTGTACTTAAAAAGAAAGAGAGGTGTAGGATCCCTTACCTCGGGTCCGACTTGACTCGATCGTTCTTTAATGTCCTGAATAATAAACTTGAGTTAATTTCCACTTTATTAAGAACCTTTTTATAGTTCATTATTCCTTTTAGATCACTTATTTCAATGTTATAAACATTATTTAATCATTTAAGTTAATAATGTTTGTTTTGTCGATATTTGGTTCTTAAGTCGAAAGTTGACTTCTTACAATTACATGTTGTTCGTGTGGTCAAATGTTCATTATATCCAGAATTATATTCAATATTTAGATATCATATATATCATATATATCCAGAATATACATGTATTTATAATATTACATAATCATTTAGAGGTAATAAATGAAATGTACCGTTCATGGAGACGGTAAGCCGTACGTACGCATGAACGCTACTTTCATTTCTTTGTCATATTAATGGAATTAAAACTAAATGATAGGTATGTATATTTTAATTCCAGGATTATATTAATAATTTATATGTATAATTCATCATATATATCCATTATATACATGTACTTATAATAGTACATTACTTTTGGGGATAAGAAATGAAATGCACCGTTCATGGAGACGGTAAGCCGTACATACGCATGAACGCTACTTTCATTTCTATCTCATACTTTAATGGAAAGAAATAATAATGATATGGAGGTATATAATAATTCCAGTATAACATCATATATAATAACATTAAATCCATCCTTTATACGTCCCACATATGGCACTAACGAATCACATCACTTTGAGGGGGCGGTAGTCCGCACTTCCTAAAATGAAGATATCGTGTTTACCCATAATTGAAACAATAATGGTATGCCATAAATGAAAAAAAATACAGAAGATTAAGGAAAGAATAAACATATTATATATCATATATAAAAATAGTGACATCATAATGGCCACCTTTGAAGGTGTTAAATGAGTATTGAACAATCATCGTTTCGGGAGGCAGAATTTCACCATCCACGGAAACCGTATGTTCTTTAACCATTTGATGTAGTTGTGTGAGAGTGTAGCTCGAATAAATCTTACAACAAAATCCTAGTATATTGAAGATACTGGTGTTGTTACAAAAGAAGTAAATAAAAAGAGTTTAGGGGGTTGGAGAAGAAAAATAAAACAAATGAACATGAGAGAATGAATTACCTTTAAAAGTGTAACTCCTTTTGATTTGAGCCTAAAGGCTTCCTTTGAAAGGATTCTGCCCAAAGGGAATCCTCTAGGATGAGGAGAGGGATGTGTAGAGAGTAAATGGGCAGGGGATGGCCGAGCCAAAGGCTTGAGGAGTGTGTGAAATGAGGTAGAGGTGGGGGCCTTTTATAAGAGGAGAGGAGGGACACTTTTGGAAAGTAAGAAATATTACTTTATTTGAAAATGTGTTTCGGTTTTAAAGGGTCCCACATTGATATAATTCGTGGATAAGATGATAAGGGTTCGAAATCCACCCATCCAATAAGTTTTGGACAAGTGTAGGTCTTATATATTACATTATCTTTCCATTTTATTTAAATCGTTAAATAATGAGGTCATCGCTGCATCATTATGATGTCATAAATAATTTAATTTATTTAATGTCTAAAAATTATAAAATAATTACTATGATGTTGGAAATCTTTTTAGATTTCCAATTACTATTTATAATAAAAAAATCTGACTTGTATAACCCCATTTAAAAATTGTTTTAGTGAAACATATCATGTTTGTGCCATTTTTTTACATTAACATTAAATAAAAGGTATTTATGTCATTTTCCAACCAAAGTGGCTCCATGGGGTCCCCAAGTTGACCCATGGCTTGTCTTGGTCGGACATGACATATCCAATGAGGGTAGGACATGTGTCTAGGTCATCTCATATTATTAAAGCATTATTTTTACCTTAAACTACACTAATTACCACTAATCGCGATTAAAAACTTAATAAGTTACTATTCACCAAAAAATTATTTTAATCTCATTGAACCACATTTTACTTCTTAATGACAACCATGTATGTCGGATTTTTGAAATTCAATACACAAAGGTGGAAAAATTTCATTTAAATGGAAAATCAGTTTTTATAAGTACCACTTAGTGATTTCACTATTCATCAAAAATTGAAGTTTTTTAGAAAAATACCAAAAATTCACCCTAAGCTATATTTGATATTCTGAATTCAAAAATGAAGTCTATTTTACAAAATTCAAAACATACAAGTCAAATTAATTAATTTAATAATTAATTCCCGCTGTCATGACAAATAGCGTATTTTTGTGAAACAATAAGTATCAAAAGATTGACACTAGTTTAAGTCTGATTTCAAAGTGAAATTAATTCCAACGACCACTATTGGATTTAATGGTAAAAATATATTCTAATTTCACTTTAAAACCAATTAAAAAGATAATCTAATCATATAAATAAATTAGATTAAAAAAAGGTTTTGAATTAAAATACAACATTTTACACTATTCATTAAAAAAATGAACTTTATCGGAAAGATACCAAAAATTTACACAAAGTAAATTTTGATGTCCCAATTCTTAATAAGAGTTTTATTTGGTCTAAAAGAATGTTTAAGAGTGAACAAAACTATATTTAATGACGGTTCACCATCAAAAGGTGATAAGTGAACCTTTAGTGAAAACTAGGGCATATACGCCTAAAATTGAATTCTTTCCGTATTTTAAGCCTCTATCCATTATTGGATAAATGTAAAAACATTTAAAAACATATATAATCATATTTTAGTTATTTCTATCCATTCCCACCAATACAACAGCTACATGTTAACTACCATTTAAAATAATAATATTTTATTATTAGAGTGCAACGTAAGATTCCCAAAAAAAACTCGTTGTTGCGTGTTGGGTACGCCATCGAGCATAGCGTCCCCATTAAAGTCATATTAATATTTTATTCACAAATATGGATAAATCTGAAAATGTCATATTCTTTATTTACCTGGGGTGTTACATCCTTCCCCACTTTTGGGAATTGCGTCCTCGCAATTCTAAAATTGGGCTTGGAAACATCCTTGAAAGTCCCATATCGGAAGAAGAGTCGGTAAAGAAATCACTTTAAAATAAAGAAAGATAAGTACAAAGGTCACCCGAGTTAACCCATACTAGGATTCCAAGTATGAAAACATAGACATGGAGGAGAAAACATAGGGTCATGTTCTGATGAAGAGTGATAGAAAACATGTTTAGGAGAAAGTTAACCATGAGAAAATCACAAACTTGTGATGGGTTAAACGGTATTCGATTCCCCAGTAGGAAAAGTTAATAGACAACATTTTTGTTTTATGTTAATTTTTATTGAAAAATTTATTCATAAGGAAACATAATCACTTATCATGTTGACTTTCAACTTTTATTAGATTCCTTACACAAACTCATATTTTCTCCAAAAAGGCGTGTGTTTAGGAAGACTTGTTCACATTAAGAGTACTATAATCAACTTCTAGAGAATCACCTAATCCAACAAAGAGAACTATATACTTCCCATTTCTTTAGGCTTAAACAAAAACCAAAACCAAAAGGTTAGTACAGGGTCAGATAATCCAGAAAAGGATAACCCTTTAAAAAGAAAATCTATGCTTAATCTCCGAAATTTGTCCAACAAAACCCAAAGTTCAACGAGGACCATTCTATAATCAATTTGTCCATAAAATTCTTCAAAGTAAACCAAAATAAGATTGAAACCCAAATATTTGAAGGATTTAGTCACATAGTCTTCCAAGTTAAATCGTAACATTTATCTCCAAACAACATCAGTTGCTCCTAAAGTCTCTTATTGAAAAGTAATTAACCTAATCACATATCCTCCATGATAGGTTAATCATTTTCATAAATAACCCAAAATCAACTTACTCTTAATTCATAAAATCATATAACTAAAAAGAATCAGTCAAACTAACCAGGGACTTCACGTAGTCCAGTGGTAGGCGATAAATACCAGTGTCACTTTGATTGTGGGTTCGATTCCCACAGCTTTGTCCGACGCAATGGGTTGTCACACGGTCTGCATGTTGTCCTTTTTCCAAAACTATATAATTCTCAAATAATTCCCCCAAAAGAGATAAAATCATCAAAATAACCATAAAATAATTTAACCTCAATTTCATCTCATGCCTTTCACTTCCATCATAACATATAGTAACCCATAATTACCACAAAAGTATGGATCATATAAACTCTAATGGTTACCTTTATAATTATTACCTGAACTTCCACATCGATTGGTCATCTCGTACATGATGCATTAAAGATCATACCAAGATTCAAGTGGTTGATCATGACTCCTTGATAGTTGGTTTAGAACAACCATGAGTTTCCTCATTGAATCCCCCATTTTATCTAGTATCTTAATCATAGAACCACCACAGTTTCCTTCAAACCTGTTGTCTCTTTGGTGCCTGCTAGATCCATCCATTCACTAAAAACAGAAATTTCAGTGTGAGTATATCAACAAAACCATTATGTACTAATGAGTAAGGTAAACACTAAGATACACTTACTCATTCACTTTATCTAAAACTAGGACTCTTTCTGAAATCCTAATCATTATGGTAATGTCACTTATGCTTAAAGAATACCCTAACCTCTAAAGTTATCTAAACCGACCTTTGATACTAACTATAAGGCCCCAGCCTTAAACCTTACTTAATCTTGAGTTATTACAAGATTACACATTGAGGATCTTTTCAGGTTTAGAGTTTTAGAGAATTAGATCATGAAACTTGCATTACATTCCACATTTAAACAAAGTGGTTACATAAAAGATAGTATTCATTCTTCCCATCAATGGAAACATATTGAAAATAAAACATGGATTCTTTCTTGACACATCCTTGACACTATCATCACATCATGTACCTTTCCCTTGACCTGTGATAAACATTTCGAAAACTTGGGATGAGCATAAAAAGCTCAGTAAGGGTTATAAAAAATATGGAAAGGAAACATGAGTTCATATATACATAAGAATGAAATCATACTTTACCCATAAAACATAGGCACTTTAACATACCTCATCAAACCATGAATAAATCATAGAAATCATAAGACCTAAAGGTAACTTGAGGCATTCATAACATTCTTACGTAGGGAGTAACCCTCTTGGTTAAGTTTGGAATACCCATCACAGTATATTCCCTAAATCTATTCGGAGAAACCTTAATGTTTCACTCCTTCGCGTTACCCAATACATTGGAGAGCTATATCGGGCTCACCAGCCCTTAGTTTATCACGGAACCACCCGTCTTCATAATAATGCCCAAGAACCATAACATTAACATATCACATAAAACATGCATAAAGGAAACATAACATTTCCACATTTCGATCACAATATAACATTTTAGTATATTTAAATAATGAATCCATTCAAAAAGAAACCATTTCCAAAACCATTTAAAACATTTAATAAAGAGATTTTTGAATCAAAGTGTCCCATACCACCTTGAATCTTTTAACATTTTAAACCATTAATATACATATAAATAAATCCTTAAAACCATTTTGAAAACATGGATATTAATGAGAAATATTTATAAGTATAAATCATTAAAACATTTAAAACGATATTTTAGTTAAAGGGTTTTTATCAAAATGAGAGACACTTGAATACAATAATTGAGGAATAAAATTTAATCATAACTTTATAATATCATGAGAATAAATGGATTCAAGATATAATATTTCAAAATACAGTATATACACCATATAAGAGTGAATTGGTGCATAACAACAATGAAGTCTCAATAGAAATGTCAAATGTGATGAATTCCCTTATAAAGAAGGTATCCTTAAATTAAGGATAAATCAATCTCAATATTATGTGTGAAAAATATAAATACACCCAATATAAGTGGATATTAAGTGTAAAACAATAAAATGTCATTCACACATATTCAAAGGATGACATATTCAATAACTACATGTTGAACCCAAAGAAATCGAAATTGGGTTAAAAAGTTCCCTTGGTAAAATTCGACAGCTTAACGACATCACTTCAAAATTCAGAAAATGAGTTGATGAGAGATAAAATGGGCATCTCATCACTTGGAAATAAAATTTACATCAATAAGGATATAAAATAGCATATCCCAACATAATATTATGTGAATTAAAAGACATAACAAAAGAAGTCTTTTAAAAAGAGGAGGGTGAAAGGTCCCCTTACCGAGTTGGGTAACTTTCGAAACGCACACCCCATCGAAGAAGGGTCATACAATGAAGATGTGAATACCAATAAATGAAATTATACTACAAAAAGTGTATAATAATGGGCAGTACATACACCACTCAAAGGAAATTGTGGCAAATGTAGCATAAATCTCACGGGAATAAAAGTGAGATGAAAAATCGCTTACGAAAACTCGGCAGCCTAACGGCACCACAAAAATAGATTGATGAGATCAAATAGGGTATCTCACCACATTAAAATAAAATGTAAAACAAGAGGAATATAAAAGAACATCCCCCATCATAACAAAGAGGAGCTTAAAAGAAGTGACATAAAGGAGAGTACTTAAAGAGAAAGAGAGAGGTTAGATCTCTTACGAAAATTCGGCAGCCTAACGGCGCCACTCAAAACTTCCAAAATGGATTGATGAGAGAGATTAGGGTCTCTAATCACATGAACATAAAAATTACAGTAAGAGTAATATAAAATAACATCCCAATCACAATAAATATGAGCTTAGAAGGAATGACATAAAAGAGTGTACTTAAAAAGAAAGAGAGGTGTAGGATCCCTTACCTCGGGTCCGACTTGACTCGATCGTTCTTTAAAGTCCTGAATAATAAACTTGAGTTAATTTCAACTTTATTAAGAATCTTTTTATAGTTCATTATTCCTTTTAGATCACTTATTTCAATGTTATAAATATTATTTAATCATTTAAGTTAATAATGTTTGTTTTGTCGATATTTGGTTCTTAAGTCGAAAGTGGACTTCTTACAATTACATGTTGTTCGTGTGGTCAAATGTTCATTATATCCAGAATTATATTCAAGATTTGGATATCATATATATCATATATATCCAGAATATACATGTATTTATAATATTACATAATCATTTAGAGGTAAGAAATGAAATGCACCGTTCATGGAGACGGTAAGCCGTACGTACGCATGAACGCTACTTTCATTTCTTTGTCATATTAATGGAATTAAAACTAAATGAGAGGTATGTATATTTTAATTCCAGGATTATATTAATCATCTATATGTATAATTCATCATATATATCCATTATATACATGTACTTATAATAGTACATTACTTTTGGGGATACGAAATGAAATGCACCGTTCATGGAGACGGTAAGCCGTACATACGCATGAACGCTACTTTCATTTCTATCTCATACTTTAATGGAAAGAAATAATAATGATATGGAGGTATATAATAATTCCAGTATAACATCATATATAATAACATTAAATCCATCCTTTATACGTCCCACGTATGGCACTAACGAATCACATCACTTTGAGGGGGCGGTAGTCCGCACTTCCTAAAATGAAGATATCGTGTTTACCCATAATGGAAACAATAATGGTATGCCATAAATGAAAAAATACAGAAGCTTAAGGAAATAATAAAAATATTATATATCATATATAAAAATAGTGACATCATAATGGCCACCTTTGAAGGTGTTAAATGAGTATTGAACAATCATCGTTTCGGGAGGCAGAATTTCTCCATCCATAGAAACCGTATGTTCTTTAACCATTTGATGTAGTTGTGTGAGAGTGTAGCTCGAATAAATATTAAAACAACATCCTAGTATATTTAAGATACTTGTTTTGTTACAAAAGAAGTAAATAAAAAGAGTTTAGGGGGTTGGAGATGCAAAATAAAACAAATGAACATGAGAGAATGAATTACCTTTAAAAGTGTAACTCCTTTTGATTTGAGCCTAAAGGATTCCTTTGAAAGGATTATGCTCAAAGGGAATCCTCTAGGATTAGGAGAGGGATGTGGAGAGAGTAAATGGGTAGGGGATGGCCGAGCCAAAGGCTTGAGGAGTGTGTGAAATGAGGTAGAGGTGGGGTCCTTTTATAAGAGGAGAGGAGGGGCACTTTTGGAAAGTAAGAAATATTACTTTATTTGAAAATGTGTTTCGGTTTTAAAGGGTCCCACATTGATATAATTCGTGGATAAGGTGATAAGGGTTCTAAATCCACCCATCCAATAAGTTTTGGACAAGTTTAGGTCTTATATATTACATTTTCCTTCCATTTTATTTAAATCGTTAAATAATGAGGTCATCGCTGCATCATTATGATGTCATAAATAATTTAATTTATTTAATGTCTAAAATTTATAAAAAAATTACTATGATGTAGGAAATCTTTTTATCTTTCCAATTACTATTTATAATAAAAAAATCTGACTTATATAACCCCATTTAAAAATTGTTTTAGTAAAACATATCATGTTTGTGCCATTTTTTTACATTAACATTAAATAAAAGGTATTTATGTCATTTTCCAACCAAAGTGGCTCAATGGGGTCCCCAAGTTGACCCATGGCTTGTCTTGGTCGGCCATGACATATCCAATGAGGGTAGGACATGTGTCTAGGTCATCTCATATTATTAAAGCATTATTTTTACCTTAAACTACACTAATTACCACTAATCGCGATTAAAAACTTAATAAGTTACTATTCACCAAAATATTATTTTAATCTCATTGAACCACATTTTACTTCTTATTGACAACCATGTATATCGGATTTTTGAAATTCAATACACAAAGGTGGCAAAATTTCATTTAAATGGAAAATCAGTTTGTATAAGTACCACTTAGTGATTTCACTATTCATCAAAAATTGAAGTTTTTCAGAAAAATACCAAAAATTCACCCTAAGCTATATTTGATATTCCGAATTCAAAAATGAAGTCTATTTTAAAAAATTCAAAACATACAAGTCAAATTAATTAATTTAATAATTAATTCCCGATGTCATGACAAATAGCGTGTTTTTGTGAAACAATAAGTATCAAAAGATTGACACTAGTTTAAGTGTGATTTCAAAGTGAAATTAATTCCAATGACCACTATTGTATTTAATGGTAAAAATATATTCTAATTTCACTTTAAAACCAATTCAAAAGATAATCTAATCATATAAATAAATTAGATTAAAAAGCGGTTTTGAATTAAAATACAACATTTTACACTATTCATTAAAAAAAATGAACTTTATCGGAAAGATACCAAAAATTTACACAAAGTAAATTTTGATGTCCCGATTCTTAATAAGAGTTTTATTTGGTCTAAAAGAATGTTTAAGAGTGAACAAAACTATATTTAATGACGGTTCACCATCAAAAGGTGATAAGTGAACCTTTAGTGAAAACTAGGGCATATACGCCTAAAATTGAATTCTTTCCGTATTTTAAGCCTCTATCCATTATTGGATAAATGTAAAAACATTTAAAAACATATATAATCATATTTTAGTTATTTCTATCCATTCCCACCAATACAACGGCTACATGTTAACTACCATTTAAAATAATATTATTTTATTATTAGAGTGCAACGTAAGATTCCCAAAAAAAACTCATTGTTGCGTGTTGGGTACGCCATCGGGCATAGCATCCCCATTAAAGTCATATTAATATTTTATTCACAAATATGGATAAATATGAAAATGTCATATTCTTTATTTACCTAGGGTGTTACAGGTGATCTATTATTCAAATATCATAGTCATGATTTCAATTATGTGTATATAATTGTAGAATTTTGAGGGTTTGTTTAGCAATTGGGTTTCCTAATTGAATTAATTAATTTGGTGAATTAATTAATTAAGGGCTTGTGAATTTGAAATAATTAATTGTTGACTTAATTATTAAAACATTGAATTGTGGGATTTGAGGAATAATTGAGATTTATTAAATTGAGATAATTAATTATTGAATTAATTATAGAGATATTGAGTTGTTTGATTGAGATAATTAATTATTGAATTAATTATAGAGATATGAAGTTTTTTGATTCAAATAATTAATTATTGAATTAATTATAAAGACATCGAGTTGTTTGATTGAGATAATTAATTTTTCAGTTGATTAGAGAGATATGAAGTTTCTTTATCGGGATAATTAATTATTGAATTAATTATAGAGATATTGAGTTGTTTGAATTGAGATAATTAATTGTTGAATTAGTTATTTAGATATTAGGATTATTGATATGGATTTAATTAATTGTTGAATTAAATAATAGAGATTGCAGTGATTATGAAATTGATGAATACGATTAATTAAATGTTGAGTTAATTAATGGGTTTGAGAATATTAATTAATTTTTGGTGTTAATTAATGGTATTGAGATGATTAATTAATTGTTGATATAATTAATGGCATTGATATGATTAATTAATTGTTGAGTAAATTAATGAAATTGAGATGATTAATTAATTTTTGATTTAATTAATTATATTAATATGATTAATTAATTGTTGAATTAATTAATGGGATTAATATGATTAATTAATTGTTGAGTTAATTAATGGAATTGAGATGATTAATTAATTGCTGAGTTAATTAATGAGATTGATATGATTAATTAATTATTGATTTAATTAATGGGATTGAGATGATTAACTAATTATTGATTTAATTTTTGGAATTGAGATGATTAATTAATTGTTGAGTTAATTAATTACATTGAGATGATTAATTAATTAATGAGTTAATTAATGAGATTAAGGTGATTAATTAATTGTTGAATTAATTAATGGAATGATATTGAAAAGATGAATGGTAACAATGGAATTCATATGTGATATTGAAATGATGAATAGTAAAAATTGAATTCATATGTGATATTGAAATGATGAATGGTAACAATGAAATTCATATGTGATATTGAAATGATGAATGGTAATAATGGAATTCACGAGTGATTTGAAATGATGAGTGGTAATAATAGAATTCAGATATGAATTGAGACAATGAATGGTAACAGTGGTATTCATATGTGAATTGAGATGAAGAATGGAAACAATGAAATTATAAGATATGATATCCCATGGGGATAATTCAGACTCTGGTATGGGCCAAATCATTAATTGAGGGTTGAATGTCCTTGGGAACACGGTAGTTATGTGGTTAAATAAAGAGAAATTTAATAAATGTTAAAGGTTTACTTTATTTATTTTATGTATTATTTATACAACTACATACACTTTCTATTGGATGAATATTGTTTTATATGCCATTGGTGGTGGACTACTGAGTTGTACTCGCACCCTACTTGGGATACCTGATCAGTACCCAAATAGAAATCATGTTTGCAGGATAGGATAAGGGAAAAGGACCTATTGTTAGATGGATGATTTGGGATAGAGTTGGGAAGAGGGAACCAGATGTGGCTCAGGACCCACTTGGGAGTTGTCGGTGTCTTTACTTTTGGGTTTGTATTTTGACACTTGTCACATATTCTAGAATAGTATATTTACTTCCAGTTTTGATATTGTATTTCTAGTTTTGATCATCTTGGGATACTGGTATTATCCTGGCTATTATTATATGTCATTTGGGTTTTTTTATCTGTTATTACTCTGATAAAAAGG
This sequence comes from Viscum album, assembly GCA_963277665.1. Taxonomy (NCBI): domain Eukaryota; kingdom Viridiplantae; phylum Streptophyta; class Magnoliopsida; order Santalales; family Viscaceae; genus Viscum; species Viscum album. The sequence continues at coordinate 477,104,212 of OY728133.1, read as the reverse complement.
TTATAGTATCTTAATGATTGATAATAGATCCTCACTGCTAGTTGACATCCTTTGGCATACAGGGAGGCATGGTTGAGGTCATGTGACCGATCGACTTGAGGCACAGGTGTGTGGCACTCAGGTCGGGACATTACAAATTGGTATGAGATGGGTTTTCTTTTCTTTCATTTTGTCTTAATATTTGAGAAAGGTAGACAGGAGACTAGGAATATTAAATCCATTATTATGAGCTCATTCATGGGATTAGATTCCCCATGTATAGGGGAGAACCCAAGTACCTAGGGTGGGATTGTTGTTATTTTGTTTTTTCTGTTATAGTTAAATATTATTTCACCTCGGGTGATACACTAGGTGTGTAATGTGATTATTGTTTTTGAGATCATTGAGATTTGAATTGTGGACCTACAAGGCAAGATATGTGAAAATAATTTCTTCATTCTAGGAACTCAGTATTATTTTATGACATGCATCATTTTAGACATGCATGAAAAAATGGGTTTTGGGTAACTTGTTTAACTTGAACTGTTTTCCCTTTCTTTTGAAATTGAATCGAAAAAGATTCCTAATGTGTAAATAATAATGATTGTGAAATTATTAAAGAGGAGAATAAATGGGTGTCTAATTAGAAAATTGAATAATGAGAATTATGTTACTATTTTCTAACCATTTACTAGATGTAGGAAGGTTAAGGGTAGTGATAGCGCCTCGTTTTTAATCATGTGGCAGGGTTTGGGGAAAAAGACTTGTTATGTCTTTTTGTGTTTCCATAGTGGGAGGTAACATTGGTGATGGAGGATTTGTGGTGGTGTTCACTGTAGACTTATTAGATTACTTTTAATTAGTTATAATCATGTCCACTACCTTAACATCATCTCAGGTATGATGGGAAAGCTCTAGCTTTACGTCTATAAACCTGAATGTGTTTTGGTTGGATATGGGGAATATTAGATTTTACTGTTATGAAGTGTTATATATGGATATGGATGGTGGGAGGTATGACATCAATAGTTACAGATGAGGTTCTCAGGATAGACCAGTGGTCTATGGATACCATGGGTTCTGTACTCGGAAGCTGGGAACATGTAACATTTGACGTTGTTTTTCTCCCCGTGAAAGGCTACAAGGCCATGTCAAAGTTTTAGGGTTTAAATTGTGATTTATGTGTGATTCAAGGTGTTTTAGATTCTTGAAAAAGTGGTGTTAATGACACTTCAAAGGTGGGGTGAAATGTGTCATTAGTAGACTCCTAGAGCAACACCAAGGGCTGGAAGTGGTGGAATTAACACTAGTAGAATACTAACCTATACCAACGGTTTGGAACCGTTGGTATAGGCCTCCAAACCGTTGGTATAGCCTATACCAACGGTTTGGAGAACCGTTGCGAAGTAAGCCGTTGGGATAGGTCTATACCAACGGTTTTCCCAAAACCGTTGGTATAGACCTATCCCAACGGTTTACAAAACCGTTGGTATAAGTAATATGAAAATCTATTCCAACGGATATAAAACCGTTGGTAAATGTATTTCAAAAAAAAAACATGTGCTGGGATTTGATCCCACGACCCCTTGTTTATATTCGAACGACTTAACCACTAAGATAACATCACTTTTGTAAACATAATTTCATAAATATATATATGTATTATCATAATTATTTAAAATTTAGATTTATATAATGTTCTCGGGTAGCAGACCTGGAAGAAATGAAAGAATCTATCCCAACGGTTCTCAAAACCGTTGGGATAGAACTATCCCAACGGTTCTCAAAACTGTTGGGATAGGTGGAAATTTCCAGGGAAAGGGGGGGTCTTTCCCAACGGTTTGAGAGAACCGTTGGGAAAGGGGGGGTCTTTCCCAACGGTTTGGGAGAACCGTTGGGAAAGGGGCCTCAAAACACCCCTTTCCCAACGGTTCTCCCAAACCGTTGGGAAAACACCCCTTCCCCAACGGTTCTCCCAAACCGTTGGGAAATGGGGGGTCTTTCCCAACGGTTTGGGAGAACCGTTGGGAAAGGGTGTATATAAGTGTTGGGAAAGATCCGATTTCCAGTAGTGTAAAATGAAAATGAGGAACATATAAGGTATATGTTTAAATTCATTAAGGGAAGGCCATGTGGGCCTTAGAGGTGGTGGATGCGCATCCTTTATAGGCAGATTTTTTTAGAAAGGATGAGTTAGAATTTTAGATTCCATTCTTGTGGTTGTTGGGAATGATGATTTGGGAAATGTGTTAGGTATGTTATCAAATTTGAGCTTAAGATTAATGCGTCCTTTGAAGAGAATTTGATACGTGTGTTGGATCATAGTGAGAATGTGTTGCGGGGAAATACCATGCAGTTAGTTCGTGTATTGTGGAAACATAGATGTGTTTAGGAGGAAAATTGGGATAGAGAAGTGGATACGAGGGTTCAATGGCCCGATCTTTTTGACTTGTAATCTTAGAGATGCTGGGGAGTAAAACTCGAGGACTAGCTATTATAAAGTGGGAATATTATAAAACCCTAAACTTTTATAGAGATGTCTCATGCTTGTTGATAGGTAATTAATTTTTCCATTTTGAGTATATCATGTTAGGGTTTTATCTTGGGTGAATTTGGGTTAAAGTTTTAGAATTTTGGATGGAGATTAGGGATTTCATAGTTGGTGCACAATTTTCCCAAACTGTGAACCCTTTCCCAACAAACTGTGTGAACCCAAATAGAGGGGATTGAATGGTTGGAACATGGATTTTCAAACTATTATCCCTTTTAATAGAAATCGTGCTCCCCCCAGATAAGGAACACAATTAAGGTGCGTGGTTTCACAAACCATGTGGCACTACCCAGCAAACCATGCACAAGTTTTTAATTAACCTTATTTTTTTAAAAATACCTGAACTCCATATTAACCCAAAATCAACCCTAACTTGGATATAAACATTCTCTCCCATTTTTAAAGGTTCTTCTATGGATTAAAATCCCTCACCACCTCCTTTATTAGTGAATCAAAGGGTGGATTGAAGATCTACACCTCCTCGAGTAAGTGATTTCTTCCCAATTAGATCTCTCTCTCATGCTCCTATTCCCAGATAAAAGTGGGATGATTATTTTTTGTTGGTTCTAGATCTATATATAGGTTTTTTAGATCTTGATTTATTTTATCATGTATTTAGGGTTTGAATTAAGATCTCAATCTTCAGCATGATTAGGGATATTCTGCTCAATTGAGGATATCTGTTGATGGGAATTCATCACCGATTCTAGGTAGGTGGAATATTATTCAAGTCCCACAATCGTTATTTCAATTACGTGTATGTAATTTTAGAATTTATTGGGGTTTTTAACAATTGAGTTTCCTAATTGGATTAATTAATTTTGTGAATTAATTAATTAAGGGTTTGTGAATTAGGAATAATTAATTGTTGAATTAATTATTAGAATATTGAATTGTGGAATTTGAGGAATAATTGAGATTGATTTAATTGAGATAACAAAATTTTTAACTAATTATAGAGATATTGAGTTGTTTGATTTAGATAACTAATTGTTTAATTAATTATAGATATATTGAGTTGTTTGATTGAGATGATTAATTGTTGAATTAATTATAGAGATATTGAGTTGTCTAATTGAGATAATTAATTGTTGAATTAATTATGGATATATTGAGTTGTTTGATAGAGATAATTAATTATTGAATTAATTATATAGACATTTAATTGTTTGAATTGGGATAATTAATTGTTGAATTAATTATTGAGATATTAGGATTATTGAGATGGATTTAATTAATTGTTGAATTAATTAATAGAGATCATAGTGATAATGAAATTGATTGAGATGATTAATTAATTGTTGAGTTAATTAATGGGATTGATATGATTAATTAATTATTGAGTTAATTAATGAGATTGAGATGATTAATTAATTGTTGAGTTAATTAATGGAATTGAGATGATTAATTAATTGTTGATTTAATTAATGACCTTGAGATGATTAATTAATTTTTGTGTTAATTAATGAGACTGAGATAATTAATTAATTATTGAGTTAATTAAGGGTATTGAGATGATTAATTAATTCTTTATTAAATTAATGTCTTTGAGGTGTTTAATTAATTATTGAGTTAATTAATGATATTGAGATGATTAATTAACTATTGAGTGAATTAATGGGATTGAGATGATTAATTAATTATTGAGTTAATTAATGGGATTGAGATGATTAATTAATTTTTGAGTTAATTAACAACATTGATATGATTAATTAATTTTTGAGTTAATTGATGGCATTGAGATGATTAATTAATTTTTGAGTTAATTAATGGGTTTGAGGTGATTAATTAATTGTTGAATTAATAAATGGAATGATATTTAAATGATGAATGGTAACAACGACACTCATATGTGATATTGAAATGAGGAATGGTAGTAATGAAATTCATATGTGATATTGAAATGATGAATGGTAACAATGAAATTCATATGTGATATTAAAATGATGAATGGTAACAATTGAATTCATATATGATATTGAAATGATGAATGATAAAACTGTAATTCATGAGTGATTTGAAATGATGAATGGTAATAATGGAATTAAGATAAAAATTGAGTCAATGAATGGCAATAGTAGAATTCATACGTGAATTGAGATGAATAATGGTAACAATGACCTTCTGAGATATGATATCCCTTGGGGATAGTTTAAACTCCGCTACGGGCTGAATCCAGTATTGAGGGTTGGGTGTCCTTGGGAAACCAGGTGTTATGTGGTTTAATAAATGGTAATTGAATAATCGTAAACTATTTACTTTATTACTTTTATATATTCTTTATACAACTATATACACTTACTATTGACTAGATATTGTTTTAGATGTCGTTGGTGGTGGCATACTGAGTTATACTCACACCTTACTCGAGCTTCCTGATTGGTACCTAAATAGGATAAGGGAAATATACCTATTTTTAGATGGTGAATTTAGGATGGAGCTGGGAAGAGGGAACCAGACATGGTTTGGGTCCCACTTGGGATTTTACAGTGTCATTACTTTTGGGTTTTCATTTTGACAGATGGAAGATGTTCTAACATGGAATATATACTATTATTTTTGATATTTTATTTTTATTTTGGGTATTCTTATGATACTGGTATTATCCTGGTTATGATTATATGTCATTTGGGTAATTTATTATTATTTTTCACTATGGTATTATGCTGATAAAGAGGGTATAGTCTCCCCATGATTGATAATAGAACCTCACTTCTAGTCAGAAGCCTCTAGGGTACGGGGAGATGCACCTGAGGTCATGTGACCGACTGGCTCGGGGTACCAGTGTGTGGAACCCAGGTCGGGATGTTACACACACACATATTTTCACCCACACACACAAAATATATATTAATACAAACATATAATATATATAACATATATATATAATATAAATATATATATAATATCTATATATATAATATAAATATATATATAATATATATATATATATAATATAAATATATATAATATATATATATATAATATAATATATATATATATAATATATAAACACACACATATATATTAATATATGTATATTAATATAAATAAATAAATAAATATATATATATATACCAATTTTTTGAATACTAATATATATATATATATATATATATATATAATTATTTATTAATAAGTAAAATGAGTGAGTTACCATTTACTAATTTTTTTAGAAAAATTTGGTAAATCCGGTGTATTTAAATAGTGACGTTTTAAAATGTATCTAATTTAACGATGTTTATTTACTAACATTTTTGAGAAACACTAATAAATGAATTAGTGATGTTTTAAAACATCGCTAGTGTAACAAAATAAAAAAAATTAAAAAATTGATAATTAGAGTTTTTTTATAGTTTGATGTGATCATCCATTGTTATTCAACTTACCATGGTGGGTTTTTTGGAACTCTTCCAATCAATAAATCCACCATTGAGGCAAAACATGAAACCAAATTGAAATCTCTAATCATTATTTTTTAGTTTAGAATCTTGATTCAATGTTACCCATTAAAATGATATATTCCTCATCACTAAATACCATAAATTAATCCATAGTTCTCTTAAGTTCTTAAGAATGTTTTTGAAAAAATATCCATAGATTCTTACTAGTATTGGGTTAGTATCTACTAGTTATTCTGAAATCATAAGAGCCATTAGACCAAGTATACAACATATTAAACATGATATAACCTATAATAAAATTTTATGGAATCCTATCCATGTATATACATTTTTAAATCTTTAAAAGGCATTGAAACCAAATTGGTATGAGCTTGATATTGGTGGTGTGTTGTGTTTATTGTTAATCCATTCGAATTTGATAGAGGAGTTTGAACTCTGATGGAGTTGGTTTATAGGAGGTTAACAACTGAAAAGGGACAAAAGATTGTTTTTATAAAAACTCTGACTCCAGTATACTAGAGCCAGTGGTTACTTTATTACATTGAAAATTGATAAAAGTGATCACATATTAAAATATTGAATAGTTTATTAGTCATGGAAAACTAGATACATACTTGAATATGACATTATATTTGAAAACATAAAATACAATGTAGTATTTTATTTGAGAACATCATTATTACCTTTATTATATCCCTATATATCAGTCATAAAACACTTCTTGGCATCCTGGGGAAAGGAAAAATAAGAAAAGGGTGAGCTTAGATGCCCAGTATGCAGATGCATACAATTAAAACTAAATAAGGTAAGAATAATATAACAAAAATAAATGATAGTTAAATAATTCCATATAAATAATAACATGAGTTTCAAACTTATACATGGATATAATAACTATTAAAATATTTACATGAATATTAATAACATATTTCATAATTATGGAATATGTAATGCTGGACATCTAAAAATTACCATTGAGGATTTGTTCTAAGATATCTAAAAATAACTTCAAGGCCTCATTCCATGACATCTACATAAATGGGTAAGGACTCAGACAAATACCCAACTTATTTTTTCACATGAGACCAACCAATAAAATGAGGGGATATGTAATTCTGGAAAAAAACCATTACATAATAAGTCCAATGTATTCATCATATGAATAAACAATACAACTTAATCAACATGCATTAAAAAAACAACTGTCCAAATTGGAAGAAATAGAATACAAAATATCAATACTTTACCCAATTAAACTAATAATAAATCATCCATAAAAATATTATGTATGGTATATTTGGAATATATCCTTATTAAATCATAATATTCAATGAAGGACATTGACATAGATGAAAATATTTTAAAAAGATCACTAGAAAATTCCTTAAGTAAAATATCCCTTTTCACTTTGAAATCACTTATTTAAAATATATATTTTTTAAAATATTAAGGAAAAATATTTATTCATAAATAAAATTTTAAACATATAAAGGAATCTTCAAATAATTTATCAGTCATGACAGTGGTAAATTCTATTCATTCTATATAAGTTAAAAAACATTCTTTTCACACTTTTGAAAGAAAAGTAAAAAAATACCTCATTCAGAAAATGAAAATAAGATTCATTTTTTAAAAAAATTAATAGTAAAAAATATGCAAAAATATATTTAATAAATCATCAATTAATAGAAAAAAATATTATTTTAGAAATTTTAAGGAAAATATGGGCATGGAAGAAAAATATTCTTGTACGAGTAGAAAAACAAGGCCAGATTTCCTTAAAACCATTATTTATATATCTTGAGTACTTATATAGAGGAATATGATTTTTTTAATTTATATAAATAAATATTGGTGAAGAAAATTTATTGGATTTAGGATATAAAGATCAAAATTTTCCCCCAGTAGAGACTTAAACATAAATAATCTCGAATAATGATGAGATTGTGAAATAAAATCTTACCTCAGGCCCAACTTCCTTCTTATGTGTTTGAAAATACTTTATAATAAATATATATTTATTATTAATATATTAGATAACCATAATCATATATATCATACCATATATGAATTAATTATAACCTTTTATCATCTGTTTATTTATAATTCATTATTAAAATCACTGTTCCGGGTGATAACTACTTCATTTTTCATGTATGTTCTGGTTTAGTAGTTTTGGTCCTTATACTTTGATCATGATTCCATAATATATTTTTTAATAATTATATAAATATAATATATATATATATATTTATAATCTTCAATAAAATTACATTTAGAAAAATGAATTACACCGTTTATGGAGATAGTAGGTCTATGTACACATGAACACTATTTTCACTTTTTGAATGATGAAATAAAAAAAGGTAAATAATAATTCAACTTTATAGGATAATTATTATATCATATATAGCTTTTATATTTATTAAATCTATCCTTATTACCATCCATGTAAAGCATAAATGAAAAACAGATCACATCGTTTCGTAGAGGTGGTAGTCCACACGTTCGGTTATCATTTTAAAACTGATTGGAAGGTAAGAAGGTATATATGGTACTATAATTAAATAATAATAATTAATTTATAAATATAATATATAAAAATTAAACCCATCATAATAAACATTAATAAAATATGGTGATAAAAAATGAACTGTATCATTGTGTGGAAACGGTAAGTCATATATACGTATGACAAATATTTTCACTTCACATTTGACAAAAAAGAGGGTGGATTATGGAGGTTTCATAATCATAAAATAATTTTAGTATATTTAGGATAATTAATTTTTTATTTAATTATAAATACCACATATTTATAAGAGGTAAAATAATAAGTAAAAAGAAAGTGAACAGTTAAGGTGATTACCTCTTCTTTGAAAGAACTTCTCTCGATCTCTTCTTAAGGACCATATGGTTGGTATTTTGGGAATAAAAAAGATCTATAACATGGATAATGTTGTTTTGAAGAGAAATTTTAATTATTTTGTTGAGATAGATGAATAAAAGTGGTGGGAAGAATAGAAATAAGGGGTGTCCTTTTATAAGGAAGGGAAAGGACACACTTGGAATTACAAAAAATATTAAAATATAAATAAGTCATTCTTAAGAAAAATACTTCAAAATGGTTATATAATAAAATTAAAAGAGGATAATATATAAATATAATCATATAATTAAATTTATATAGGTTTTGGTGTCATTTAAAATGTTTTCTTTTTGATTTAATCCCTTGAATAACTAAATTTAATCTTAATAGTGGTAATGGCTTTTTTGATATTAAAGGGTTATAATTTTTTTATAAGGTGGATTTTTTCTCATAAATGGTTAAGGAAAGAAAATTTAGATAATATATTATCACTATTTTCTCATTTATATAATTTTTAAATAATTCAGTAAAATATTTTTTCCATGAAATATCATAAATGTCATTTTTGACACTATTCATTCAAATTGATTTCAAATACATCACGAAGAAGAGGAAATTAGAATATAAATAATAAAAAAAATCCTTAATATGTTATATTTATCTAAAATATTATTTGAACATAATAATTCAACTAAATTTTATTACTTTTAATATTTTTAAAATCATTTATTTTATTTTTCTATTAATTGAATAAATATTGTGTCGACTCGAATGGCCCGAAGGCCTTCATTTTTATTGATTTTTGATAACCCCCCTTTTAAGGGATGAGGGGGAACCATTACAAGGCGCTTAGGCTTAGAGATTACATGGCCTATAGGCTTAAGAGATTACATGAACCAAAGTTCTTAGGGAATTTAACCAGACTACCTACAAGGAACTGCCCCTCCCCAGCATCTGCATCGTGATAATAGCTCTCCCCCTTTGCATGGTCGTTTGGCTAGGATTATCATGCAAGAACAAGCTGTTATCGATGGCATAGCCATACTATCTCATTCTAAAAAATCCATTTTGCTTTACTCGGGTGAGTGCAGCTGCTATGAATCTTCTTCTAGGGCTACTCCTTTTTTGCAGAGTCTGTCTGGGGAAATTGCATGTGGCCCAAAGGCCTTGAGGTGGCCTGAAGGCCTTAAAGGTGTCCCAAAATCCCTACTGAACCGAAGGCCTAGGTGGCCCAAAATCCCTACTGAACCGAAGGCCTAGGTGGCCTGAAATCCTTAAGGACTCCAAGCCCAAACCGGTGGCCCAAGGTGAATAGTTCAGCTGCTACATTACCGAACAATACCTGCTACAGTAACTAGTACAGTACCTGCTACAGTACCGCACAGTGTACAGTCTGCTACAGTACCGCATAGTGGACAGTCTGCTATAATAATGCTATAGTGAATTCTATAGTACTTACTACAGTACTGCTATAGCCTCAGAAATATGCTTCTACCTGGTTTTGAACCTAGTTCTTGTGGATACACTTAAGGATATCTCACCAACTGGGCTGAGGCTCATGTGATAAATAAATATTCTGTTAGTGTTGCATACACAATTAAGATAATTTTTCAATCAATAAAAATGAAAAATAAATTAAAATGATAAAAAAATAATTTATATTTAAAATTAACATTTATAACTGAACTTATTATCTTTTTATCCTTACGTAAAATTTTTAGAGATACAAAAATTCAAGAGATTTACATTTTTTATTTATTCTTTCCTTACATTAATATAAAGGTAATAATTAAAGAAACATGCTACCAAGTAGACATATATTAGATAATTGGATGTTAATGGCCTAACTAAACTCATAAAATATGATAAATACATGTGTTATAGAATTTTTTAAGGCTTATATGAAAGTTTTAACCATATTTTACCCGTGTTACCCTTACCAAGGCGATAAAAATTTACCAGGGTTACTATTCAAAATGGACAAAAATAAAAGGTACCCATTTAAAAATTTTTACCCTCTTGATTATGAATACAAAACAAAATTTTTAATATTAAATTTATATAAATGGTAGAAATTAATTTTTAAATAAGTGTGCAAAACGCGACAAAAACTATTTTTTAGAAAAATATAGTTTAATCATAAAAATGGATTTATTTGTATATCATGACTAGAGAAAATATTAGACGAATGCTAAAATAATTTATTGAATATATAATTTATAAATTTTATTCAAATAATTCACCAATAGTGATCAATTTAATTTATGAATAAAAAACACACTGTGCACATAAAAACAATATTTTTAGAAAAACGTCTCATTTTCTCTCAAATGATTTTATTTATATTTTTAATCAATTTATATCAAATGAATTTATTTTATACAAGATTAAACCATGTATTTTTCATAATTTAGTTATTTTTATTCATATATTTCAATCTAATGGCTGGGGAATAACAGACACATTAAATAAAAATATTTCAATAGTATGTCACAGTTCATTTAAAATCAATCTTGTGCATAAATAAAGCTATCAAAAAAATAAAATTTATTTGTATAAATATATTTTAAAATATCAGGGTGTTACATTTTACCTCCCTTAAATGATTTTTTACCTAAATATTCTATCACTTTGATATAAACAACTGAGGATACTTCTGCCTCATCACATCCTTGAGTATCCACAAAGATTACTCAAATTTATGGTTTTGAAAAAAAACTTTGACCATGTGAGGGGTATTGTTTCATACCAATTTCTCCCTATGATAAATAATCTCCATAGTTTGTTCCTCATAATACATATCTTTCTCCAATGGTATGAGCTCTAAGTTTAGTACTTTTTAAGGATCAAGTATGAAACTTTATGAAGCCAAAAATTCAAACTTGGTAAATTTAGCATAAAACTTATCCTTCTTCAGGGTCTTTAGAGATATTCTAAAATTTTATTCATGATTTTACTTAATCTATGAATATATAAGGATATCGTTAATAAATATGACCAAAAACTAATCAAGGTAATATCTAAAGATAATATTCATTAAATCCATGAATATAGGAGTATTGGTAAGTCCAAATGGAATTACTATAAATTCATAATGACATAATCTCATACTAAAAAATGTATTGGGTATATAATACTTATTGATATGAAACTTATGATATCTAGATTTAAGATCCATCTTGGAAAAATATATATCTCTTTTTAATTGATCAAACATATCATTGATACGTGGTAGAGGATACTTGTTATTAATTGTGATATTGTTATGTTTCTAATAATAAATTAAATGATTCATTGAACCATATTTCTTCTTAACAAAAATTAATAGGTGAACCCCATTGAGAATCATTAATTTTAATGAATTCATTATCTATATTCTCTTAGAATCACTTATTTAATTCTCATAACTCGACCGTGTCTATTCTATATCAAGTCTTTGAAAAAGGCATGGAAATAAGTATGAGTTCTATTGAAGAATCAATTTAATTATTTAGGGGAATACTATGAAAGTACTTATAAAATACATCCACATATTCCAAAACAATAGGCACATTTTGATTATTTAGTTTCTCCCCAACCATTTTATATAAATATCCATCATGAGTAGGTAGAAAAACCCATATGATGGAAGTAATTTATATTGGGTGTTTAGGTTCATCTTCTTACTAATAGATGGGTGAAGGATAATTCATAATATTGAATATAAATTCTTTTCCTCAATAATTAATATGGTCTCTATACTTAGGGAGAAAATACATACCCAAAATTACATCAAATTCAATAAAAATAAGAATAATAGGATTCATAGGAATAAAATTACCACAAACTTCTACTGGAGATAAGCTATAAGCTTGAGATGAATTCATCCTACAATAAGGAGTTTTCACTACCAAATCAATATATAATGATTGAGGTGGTGGTGTGATATCCTAGGAAAATTATTTATATATAAAAGAGTGGGTATAACCAAAATAAAATAGAACATTTGAAATCTTGCAGTGGATGATAAGTGTACCCTTCACCACATTTTTATGAACTTATATATCAGTTGTAGTTATTTCATAAGCTTATACTTCTTCCATTGGATTATTTTTTTAAATTTTACCTTGATTTTTAGGGAATTGGTTGGAATAGTTCCCAATATCCTAACATTTGAAGCACAACACATTGATAGATTCTCCCTTAACCTTGTATTCAAGAGCATGATGGCCTTTTCTAAACAATTGAAGAAAAATATTTTTCCTTTTAAGTACTTAACAAAGTGTTTCCTTCCATAAGTATCACATGTTGGAAAATTCCTCTTTCTCCACTCCCACTTATCTATTTTTTTCTTTATCATCATCTTCTTCTATTACTTTCCTTCAAATCCCTATGTATTGGAGAATTATTTCGCTGTGTTGATAACACATGATACTATATCCTCATATGATGAGAGTGTTTGGGAGACTATCACCCTTTGAATTATTGTCTTCATACCATAAAATAAATGGTTAATAATGCTCTATAGATTATATACATAGTACAGATTATTCCTTGATAGCATTATAATGTTAGCTTCACACATATAAACATTTTATTCTTTATTTTGGCTTAGACTCATGAAATTTATCTATATATCCACTTATTATTCATGAGGAAAATATTTTTCCAAGAAAATTACCCTAAGATACTTTAATTCTATGATTTCTATTTCCTTCTCATCCTCATTTTTTTGATTCAATGACCAAAATTGATCCACATACCCTGAGATATGATAAACTACCATAACAACCTTCTCCCTTTCATTACTTACCAAAGTGAGAAATATATTCTCTATGTAAATTTTACATTACTTAACTATAAATGGATTAACAGTCCCATTAAATGATGGATATTACTAATGCATAAAGCAATATAACATTGTTACACCATGTTCTGGATTAGTAGGATTCTCCATACGGGAAAGGTTATTGGTTATTACCTGATCCAATTGCCCCAATATAGCTATAATTTATTCATCTTTAGATGTAGATCTAACTCTAGATTAATTAACTTTTCTAGTAGGGAAATACATACCTATATTACATGAATTTAAATGGTTATTATTCCTTCTTTTAGGCGCCATTTCTAAATAGTGGAATACTTTATATTTGATCATAACATTATGAAACAAAATGTATAATTTTGAAACGAGTGAAACACTTAACATAAATTGAAAATTTATGCATAAGTAATATCAAAATCATAAACATGGTTTCTTTTGAAATATTATCAAATCATAAGAATAATTTTAAATATTTCATAATGGTTTGTAAAAAAAAGTGAATTAACCCAAGTATATCTTTTGGGAGTGTTAAACCAGCTGCGCACTAGGGGTACACTCACCGTGAACTAGAATGGTGTTCAAGATATACTCTACTAAATCGTTTCAGTGTTATTACACCTATATGAATCTTTACCAAAACCACATCAAATTTTAGTATCTATATAGAGATATATTTCTATGGAAACCACATAATTTATACCTTAAAAAAACTCTAGGATGTTATACTCTGCTTAAACTTATCCTCAAAGTTAGTCATATGGTTATGTTCCCTACTCCACATTTTACTAAATATAGTTCCCAATGTTTCTACTTATCTTCATCTAATACAAACTATAAAGACCCCAAATCCAATAGCCTAGAGTTGGTGGTTACTTTATTACATTGGTATAAGATACAAGTGATCACATACCAAAGGACCTAATAAGGCATGAATAATATGGCAGGAATAAATGATAGTAAAATAATTCCAAATAAATAATCACTTGATATTTAAAATTATCCATGGATATCAAAAGTATTAAAATAGTTACATGGATATCAATAAATGATTTCATAATGACGTAATTCATAATTTTGAACATCTAAAACATATAATGAAAGGATTTTTTCAATATATCTAAAAAAACCATAAAGTCACCATGCTAATACATCTACATAAATGGGAAAGGACTTGGCCGAATACCCAACATATTTTTTCTCAAGATACCTTCTGATTCATCAATAGTATTGGTAATTCTGGGCCCTACCCATCACTTAATAATTTAAATGCATTCATCATATGAATACATAATACAACTTAATCAATAAACCTTAAAATAAATAAATAACTGTATGTATTAGTAGAACTAGCATACATAATGTCAATAATTTCCCCAGTAAAATTGATTATAAAACATCCATAAAAAAATGGAGCATGGAATTTTTGGATAATATCCTCATTAAATTATAAGATTAAATAAAGTATATTGTCATTAATGAAAATACTTTAAAAATATCATTGTAAATTTTCTTGGGGAAAATAGCCCTTCTCAATTTGAAAACATATATTTAAAATCTAAGAATTTCCCAAATATTAAGGAAAATAATATCTTTAAAAAGATCTATGTAAATTTTTAAAGGAATATTTAAATCATTGAAAATTCATGATGCTGGTAAATTTTTTTCATGCCATATAAGTTGAAACAAACATTCAATTCATTGAAAGAAACGTAAAAAATTATCTCATTCAGAAAAAAGAAGAAGATCCCTTTTAAAATATTTTTAAAAGTAAAAAATGGGTAAAATTTCTTTAATAAATAATTTCATAATATTAAAAATATTCTTTTATATGTTTTAAGGAAAATCTGGGCATGAAGAAAAAGGATTCCCAACTAGTTGAAAAACAAGGCCGGTTTTTATTAAAATCATTATTTTGCTATCTTGAGTACTTTAGGGGAGGAAAATTAAAATTAAAATTTTAATTTCGATAAATAACTCTATGATAAGAAAATATATTGGGTTTAAGATAGAAATATTAAATATTTTTCCAAACATAGATTTAAACCCAAACAATCCTGAATAATAATGAGATTGTGAAATGAACCCTTACCTCAGGTTTGACTTCCATCATTTGCGTTCAAAATTCCTATATAATAAATATATATTTTTTATACATATATTTTAGAATCATAATAATATGTTTCACACCATATATGATTTACTTATAATATTTTATCACCAGTTTATTAATAATTATTTATTAAAATCATTGTATTGGGTGATAACTGCTTCATTTGTCAAGTATGTTCTTGTTTAGTATCTTTATTCCTTGTACATTGATCATGGTTACATAATATCTATATTATTAATCATGATATAAATATTATATATATTCATTATATATATATATTTATAATATTACATAAAATTAGATACTAAAAAATGAATTACATCATTAATGGAGACGGTAGGCCGTAGGTACACATGAACACATTTTTCAATTTTCAACAGATGGAATAAAATCAAGGTAAAAAAAATTCACCTTTATAGGATTATTTTTATATCATATATATCTTATATATTCATTAATTCTATCCTTATTACAATATATGTAAAAAATGAATGAAAAAATATCACATCGCTCCATGGAGGTGGTAGTCCACACATATGCATGAGCGGTGTTATTATTTTCCAGAGGATTGGAAGGCAAGAAGGTAGATATGATAAAATAATTATGTCATAAATATAACATATAAATATTAAATCCAGCATAATACCCATACATAAAATATGGAGATGAAAAATGAATTGTATCGCTACGTGGAGACGATAAGCCGTACATACACACGAGCAATAATTTCACTTCCTATTTGATGAAAAAGAGGGGTAATAATGGAGATTTAATAATCATAATAAAATTTTAGTATATTTATGATACTTAATTTATTATTTTATGATAAATAACAAAGATTTAAAGGAGTTGAAAGAATAAGTAAGAAAGAAAGAGATCAGTTATGACTATTGCCTCTTCTGTGAAATAACTCTATTAAATATCATCTTAAGGACCCTAGGGTTGATATTTTGGGAATAAAAAAACCTCTAGATAATTAATAAATATTTTTATAAGATAATTTTTCAGATTTTTATAAATCTATATGGCTCAAAGTGGTGTGAAGAAAAGATAGAAGGGGCATCCTTTTTAAGGGAGGGAAATGACACAATTGGAATTACTAAAAATATTAAAATATAATTAAGTCATTCTCACGAAAAATGATTCAAAATGGATAGAGGTTAAAATAAAAGTAGGGTAATGTTTAAATATAATCATACAATGAAATTTAGATAGTTTTTGATGTCATTTTGAAAATTATATTTTGTTTTAACCCATGGTTAGCTAATTTTAATCTTAACCATGATAATAACATTTTTAATATTAAAGGGTTATAATTTTACTTATAATATAAAAATTGGATCATAAATAGAAAATGGATATTTTTTTACCATATATTACCTCTACTTTTCTCTTTCAATATTTGTATAATTTTTAAATAATTTAATAAAATATTATTTTCCTAAAATATCTTTAATTTCATTTTTGAAGAAATTCATTTAATTTGTCTTCAAATACATCAAGACAAATAGGAAATTTGAATCTAAACATTTCAAAAATCCATAAAATTCTATATTTATATAAAAAATTCATGGAACACATCAATTCATCCAAATATTATTACTTTTAATATTTTTTAAATCATTTATGTTATTTTTCTATTAATTGAATAAATATTATTCCAGCATTGTGTAAGATTTTAAAGTAATTATTCAATAATTAAAAATTAAAAATAAATTAACATGATAGAAAAATTAATGTATCTATCAAATTGAAATTTATAATTTAAATTATCCTATTTTTATCCTTATGTCATATTTTTAGAGATATTAAATTCAAGAGAGTGAAATTTTGTGTTTATTATTTCATTAAATTAATTAAAATGTCATAATAAAATAAAAATGGAACCATGTGTCCATATATTTAAGACCTTGTTGGTCATTTAGAAACTCCACTAATTAAATAAAATTAATTTAGGTTTTAGAGAAATTTAAAAGGCTTATATCAAAGTTTTAACTATATTTTACCTGTTTTACCCTTATTGAGTTGACAAATTTTAACCATGGTTACTATTCATAATGACAAAAAAAAGTGATCAATTTAAAAAATTTGAACCTTCTGATTCTAAATATGGAATCTATTTTTTAATATTCAATATCTATAAGTAGAATAAATTAATTTTAAAATAAGTCTTCAAAACGCGATGAAAACCACTTTTTAGGAAAATACATTATCAATCATAAAACTTGATTTATTTGTATCCCATTCTAAGAAAAAATAGATTAATTTTAAAAAATTTGATTGAATATATAATATATAAATTTCATTAAAATCATTCACTAATAAAGATTCATTTAATTTGTTATGATAAAAACACAATGCGTGCATAAAAAAAAATTCTTTTTAGAAATAATTCTAATTTTCTCACAAATGATTTTATTTTTTTTCAATCAATTGATAGACAATGAGTTTTTTATACATGTTTATAAAATATATTATTTTTCATAATTTAGTTATTTTTATCAATACCCTCTGATCTAATGTCTATATGTTAACTATCACATTAAATAATAATATTTCATTAGTATTTCAGGGTTCGTTTAAACTCAGCATTGTATGTAAAGTAAAATATCAATGGAATAAAATTTATTTGTATAAAAATATCACAAAATATCAGTGTGTTACATTATAACCCCATTAAAATGAATCTTACCCTCTAAATTCAGTCACTCTGATACATACAACTGGGGATACTTCTGCCTCATCATATCCCCGCGTTCCCATATAGCTTCCTCTAATCTATAGTTTCACCAAAAAACATTAACCAAGTGAGTGGTATTATTTCATATAAATTTCTCTCTATGATATATAATATCCACTGATTATTCCTCATAAGAGATATCTTGATCCAGTGGTACAACCTCTGAGTTTTTTACATTTGAAGGATCAAGTATGTACTTCTTTCGGAGAGATACATAGAGCACATCATGAAATTGTGATAGATTTTATGGAATCACCAAGCAATAATAAATCGATTGATATGATCAAGAATATAAATAGATCCAATATACCTAGGGATCACATTTTACTTCTTTATAAATCTCATTACCTTCTTCCATGGAGAAATTCATAGAAATACCTTGTCACTAACATCAAACTCTATATCCCATCATTGATTGTCAACATACATTTTTTGTCAACTCTAAGCATCCCTTGTATGTTTTTAAATGGATCTAAACTTATCTTTAATTTCATCATCTTGATTAGGTCCTAATAGATTTCTTTCTCTATATTTATTTCATCACATTGGATTTCTACACTTATTTTCATAGAGTGCTTCATAAGTATTCTTCTGAATACTTGAGTGAAATCTATTGTTATAAGAAAATTACACCAAAGGAAGGTGTTGATCCCAAAAACCATTGAAATCTGTAGATAAATCTCTAAACATGTCTTTTGGAGTTTCAATTTTCCTCTCAGACTTACTGTAACAACCCAAACTATTAAAATAAAATTTCCCTTTTCATTTAATTAAATGCATTATTAATTAATGTGGTTATAGAAAACACATGAATTTATTTTGTTTTATTATATCCAATTGGATTTAAAGGACTGTTATGTATCTTTACCATTAATAATATAGCCATTGAATAGTGATCACATGGTTAGTATAAATACATGGTTTTAACAAATCTAATTAACATAGATAACGAATGTGATGACCTCAACCGACAGGATCATACCCTATGATTCCCATTTATTAGATCTTCCGAGGGAGATATAACTTCTGGTATTTTCTCTTTACCATGAAAAAGTTGAGATCTAATAAATTAAGCATGATCAAAACATTTTATAGAATAAGTTCAAGCTCATCGAGATCACGACCCAAACCATGTTCATCAAACCGCCCCATGAAAGTCCCACCATCGCGTACCTTACCATTATGGGACTTTCGGGTGTATTAATGGGATATGTAACAGGAACCTATAAATATGAGTATTTATATTATTTTTTATATAATCATGAATATATTTTCATCCTATTATTATTACTTTATAAATTATTTTTATTTTTATACAATAAAGCACAAATTATATTTTTGGTTAATATTCAAATTCAATTAACGAATTTATGAATTAATGGATTTTTGAAGTAAATAAAATTTTAACAAAATATTATTATTAAATAAATTTTATCAAATATAAATGTTCATATAATTTTTATAGAGTAAAATGTATTTTTTTAAGGGCTCAAAAAACCATTATTTATCAAAAACCCGTCATTTTCAATAAATGTAGGTTATTATTTTAGAAGTAAAAATTCACATATTTATAAATTTATTTATATAAAATGAATATTATATTTGGAATCATAACATCTAAATTATCCAATGGTGAATTTTTCATAATTTTCCGAGGCAGTCTAATTTTCAGGGAAAAAATAAATACCGTATAAATATACTTTGTGTTTTATGAAATTATAATGACCCAAATGTGATGTAATAAGTAATATAAATGGGATACATGACAAAATATTTTTTTCTTTTAAAATGATGTGATTTTAATTTAATTTAATTTATTTTATAAAGCCTTTTTGAATCCTCAAAAACTTAAGATATATTTTAAGGTTTTAAAATAATTTCTTTAAGTGTGTGACTCTACTCCACATAACCAAGGGTAATATTTTAATATTTTAGGACCTTTTGATTATAAAATAATAATATACACCCCTATTTTGTTGAAACCGTGTTAAAAAACCATGGTATGGTTTGTGGTTTTGGATATTTTATTATATAGAATCCAAAACCAAAATAATAAAGAAATCTGCCTCTTTTCATATATAAACCCACCCAATATCCTATTTATCTTAACTAAGACTACATTAATAACATCCTTACTATTCCCTCACTCCCTATAGCACTACCAAGGTTCCCCTAATCTTTAACGAAGCCCCTCCCAGGCCTTTTGAGTCACACACTCAAGGGATCCTCACATTCCTCTCATTCTTTCAATTCAAGCACATTCTTTGAAATTAGTTCTTTTAATTTCAATTGGTTATATTTTAATTAATTAATAATAATTAACTTTCTATAAAATTTATTTTATTTGAATTAGGGATGATTTAGCCTTATTCCTTTTTACCCTTACCTAAGTCGTTACTAAGATGAAATTTCGTAAGGGATCCTCCACTCTCATATTTTATCAAAAAATCCTTTTATGATATGTATTTAAATTTTAATTTGAATATGTTGGATATGCTCTTTAATGTCACCATTAATTTTTCAAATTTTATTTATAATTGATTATATATATCCCCTTTCACTCTCAATTTTCCTTCTATGAACCCTAATGTACACCCGTTACTATGCCAAAAGTTTTAAGGGTTCTTTCATTTATCTTATTTATTATAGTTTCTTCAATATCATATGAATTATATTTCCAATTAATCATTTTAGGGAATATATTTCCATGGACATATTACTTTAAATTTCATGTATAAATTGTTAGATACCCCTTTCTCACCCATCAAACCATTTTATGAATTTTTATGTGACACCATTATGCTGTCGAAATTTCACTACGATTTCTAATGCCAAAACAATTGTGTAGTGAATACCATACCCGTTTTTTCTATAAAAGGTATTAATATTCATAAAAATATAATTATTTATTTGGGAATTAAATTAATTTATTCCAAATTAATTTATTTTGGAATAAATTATGAAGATGGATGAATCCATGTTGTATGATCTATGTGCCACACTTAAGAATGAGTATGAAGTGAATATATTGGGTGCACTAAGATAGAACTCCAATTTATTGGGTAATGTTTAGTATCATGACACGTAATGTTGGGATAGTGGTGTCCCTGATTCCTTTATTGGACTTTTTCCACCATGAAGTCTTAGAATTTTATCCCTAACCTATGTTCATGATTTAGTGTTTTAATTCGTTTCCACATTTCCTATGTTATGATTATCATGCTATATCATGCCTTATTATTCATGTTCCTTTTATTACTCATTGATATTCCTATTTTATAACATGTATAAATTATTCCTTTTTTATTCCATTACTAGGATTTATAGCTCACCTCTTTTTTATGTATGTCCCTAGGTTATCTCATGCAGTTTAAGTTCAAAGGATTATTTTGTGAATGTTAAAGAAGTTTTTAATAAATATGTTTTATTCCCTATTTTATGTTGTTATTTAATATACCCAATTCCCAAAGACACTATAATTATTTATTATCTGGGTTTTATTAAGTGTATTATTATGTAATAAAATAAGTATTATTATGAAATAAATAGAAGGTTTGTTATAGTTGTTATCAAAGAAAAAGTTTAGTTATTTTAGGGATTAGGATTAGAAAACTCTAGTGAAAGCCTTAGGGATTAGACTTAGAATAAGAAAACACCCATAAATTTTGGTTAGTATTGTAAGAACCCAGTTATTACTTTTAGGTAAATATATTTTATTTTTTGGTTTCAATTAATTAATACGAGGAAAAAGAGGCCTAGGACTGGTTGTAGGCCTATTACACGACATGACTAGGGGTTATACACCATGTAATGGTTTGGCCAGGACCAGTTCATGACGTGTAAGACATGTCAACAGAAAGGGGAGAACCAAGAAAATACACGATGTGTATTTTCTATTTTCTTTTAGAAAATGTATAGTAGCCTCTTCTTCTTTGGATAGACAGAACCCTCACCCCATAGTTTACGAATTGTAGTGCTAAGTCAACCTGAGGTAAGGGTTGCCTCCCGATTCTTCATCCGAACTCTATTTCGAACATCATCAGTTTCATTGGAACCCCTTCAATGAGTTCTTGGTTCCTCTTGATCCATTATTAATCCCTCCTTATCTCGACCAAATTATCGAGGTTTGAGCTTTGATGCTTTTTTTTTTCAGATCTACTCTATTTTAGGTTGAATTTGAGGCCGACGCTAGACAATGAGAGTCATACGAGTATAAGGTAGATGGTCTCGTGCCTTTCACTAATTTTCAAGCTGTTTATTTATGCTGGAGTGTCATGCGCCCATTTTTTGGGTGTCACCTTATTTTATATTTGACCCTTTTTGTTTTCTATTGATGTTTAGTTAATTGAATAAGTGATTTAAATCATGTTTTTGGTTGTATACATTGATTGAGGGCCACCCTAGGGGTGAGTTTCCTTGGATGTCTATCTATGTTTATTTGTCCTAGGATGCCCATGAGTCATGCCTTTCTTTCCATTCTTGGATTTTTAAAAATGATTTGAGTTGGTTAATAATTTACAAGGTTGTTGAATTGTAATTGAATTAGTTAGGGTATGGGATGATTGGTTTGTGACTTGACCTTTATTTGACTTTGCTAGTTTAAGCATGTTTGGAATGTTTTTCTCCAACTATAAACCTACCCACATGAGTTATTTAATGTTATATCCATGTAATAGTTTAATTTACATGTGTTTCTTCTTATATAAAATGTCCCCACATGAGTTTTTTAATTCTAAATCCATGTAATAGTTTAATTTACGTGCGTTTATTCTTATATAAAATGTTTAATTAAATCTTAAACATTAAATGGGTAAATAGTGATAGGAGAACCATGGTCTCAGGTTGCAAGTTCATGGATAGGATCATATGAATATTACAACTTATACCTTGGGTGAACAATGGATTCAGATTATAATGCCATATAAGGACTCAAAGAGGGTATTGTTATGTTAATATGTGAGCAATCCATGGATGTAATAGTCAGGATCATGTAAGATTTATTTAAATACTGAGAGAAACATGGATCCAGTAAAGGATTCCATGGAAGATCTCTATTAGAAATGTTTATATGTCACGAGTTGAATTTTACTTACACCACACCTAGAGTGATGTCAGGTTCATGATAGGTTTACCAGAATGGGATCGTAGGATGTTGGATGAATTGAATCTGGAGTGATACTTGAATTCCAACTTCATAATGTCATGGATGGGCTTAGGTTATAAATTGAATATTAAAATGTAATGTCTTATGATTAATTTTCCAATCCAAATCACAACCTTGGATTCAATCTTCACTTTTGTTTGTTTAGATGGTCTTCTGAGACATCTATTGTGCATAATTTTTTATAGGGGATGATGAGCTTATGTTGGATCTTGAGACATATATAATTCAATGTAATTGAATTTTTAATGAACATTAAATGAATGAAAATGGATACCAGTTCTTATAGGACAATTTACTTTTGAGTACTTCTTAGCTTACTGCTTTCACTATTGTAATTTTCTTGTTATATATATTCACTGATAGATTGACACAGTCCTTGGGTGTTTTCCTAATGGGATTTAGTCTCACAACCTATTTGTGTCATGTTTTTGGTCCCAAAAAGATTATATGGTCACATGCGTCGATAAGGGAAAGTTCCCTTCTATAGGTACTTGATATGCTGTTTAGGAGAATGAGAGCATGGGACCAAGCCGAGGCTTGTGATTATTCTAAGTTTCTTTTGTATTTTTTGTACTTTTGGTACTTATATAATGTATTACTATAGTGTAACCTGTTTTGGATGTTTTCCTAGAACATTTAACATGCGGAATCATCTTTTGTATGATATGAAATCTGGTTATTTATATTATCAGTATTTCACTATTTACTTCTGTTGTATGGTATTACTGATTCTGCTATTAGTTGCTATTATATTCCACTATGTGATACTATAATCATGATGGCATAGTCTCCCCACAATCACTCATAGGCCCTCTCTTCTAGTTGACAACCTCTAGAATTTGGGGAGATGTGCTTGAGGTCATGTGACCAACCGGGTACGAGCACCTTTGAGTGGTATCTGGATCCAAGATTTTATAAAGTGGTATTAGAGAAGTATTTTTTGGTTTTATTTATTATAATTTTAAATTATTGGAAGAGATATAAATTCAATGGGATTTGGTAATAAGCTATGCCCAGGAGTAGCTACCCAATGTACAGGGAAAATCCAAATTGCCTCAAATTGAACTTTGATTTTTGGATTTTGAGTTGTAATAGTTGATTCGATTTCACCATTAGGTGACACACTTGTATTATGATGCTATTATTGATATTATTGTGGTTATATTTTGTTACAACCTGATGAGTCAAAGGTATTCCATATCATGCATCATGTAGACACTTTCTAGAAATCACATGCCATGCATTCTTGCCATGCCATTTAGAAGCATTACTGATTGTATGATGTTGTGATATGTACCATGATAGATATTCCTATTTTTGTGATAAGTTTATTGGTTAATGTTATGTTTCAAATTGTATGGATTCCAAGATTTGTTCCTTGAGGTGTATGGTCCCACTTGGATCAGAACTTGGTGGATTATGTTTTATACTTGTATTGAATCGTCTTATGATGTGTTGTAGGTGGATGAAAAGCTTTGATTCGTAGGGATTATGGCCCCCCACTGATTGAAATTTGGCATACCATTTAGGATACGAATGTGAAATTAGTTTGATTCATGGGGGTTTCAGGAAATATTAGGGCTTTCCCTTATAGAAACCTAGATTACACGACGTGTGGTATAGGGGGACACGCCGTGTGTTCTTTCCATTCGGGGAAGATGGATTTTAAGGGTGTACACACTGTGTATGAGGTATAAATGTTGTGTACTAGTGCTTGGCCTTGTATAAGAGTACCTGATCATGTCTACCCGTGTAGGGGTACATGGCCATATAGAGTACATGGCCAAATCCCATGTAGGTATCACACCATGTAGAAGTACATGGCTTGACCATGAAAATGGCCAAGCCAGTTGAGGGACATGGGAATGTACCCTGTGTTGGGTATACATTGTGTACCAGTCTTACACGCCATGTACTGGGGGTGTTTACATGCCTAGGATGTTGGAAGTACACTCCCATGTAGGAGTTTTAGGGTACACGCCTTGTATGGTGTCTACACGTTATGTACTCCTCTTTTGGTACCCTTTGAGGTTCTTTTCATGTTTTTTTTCTATCTTGAATAGAAAACCTTGATAATGAAATTGAACTGATGTGTGTGCTTAAAATTGTAGAGTCATGGCACCATGACGACCAGTTTTATGCTAGGAGGGTGGAAATGATCATACCCTGAAGGTGGTAGGCCATGGGCTACCAGTAGATCCTCCAATTGTGCCAATGGTGGCACTAGCTGTTATACCAGACACAGATGCTGATTCACATTTCTATGAAGGCTTTACGGGGTTCATGGAAACCATTTAGGGAGAACCACACCCTGCCACATCTATGGAAGAGCTGATGCGAGTGTTCCAGTAGTAGCATCCACCCACGTTTTTGGGGGATGACAGAAAAAAGTATGTAGAGTCATGGATGGAGTCCATGATTTCAATCTTCGAGCATTTAGATATTCTTCCTAATAGGAGGGTAAATATCACGATGTATATGCTATGTGATTTAGCCAAGAGATGGTGGAATGTTATCACTCAAGCGGAGTGTCATCGGGATATGACATGGGGAGATTTTTAAATAGTCTTCTATGATTATTATTTTCCTGAGATGATAAGGGCCGATAGAGCCTGGGAGTTTATAAATATGGAGTAGGGAACACTGTTAGTTATGGTCTATTCTACCCATTTTACTGAGCTTCAATGTTTCACACTTATTCTGATGGGTGGCAATATATCGAAGGCTAGGATATTTGGGGATGGTCCCAAATATGAAGTTTTATCATAAGTAAAAGTCTTCAGTATGACTATTTTATCTTCTATAGTGAATCAGACACTGATTACATAGCATCATATGAGGGAATCTGGAGGTGCAAGCCAGGGCGGTTCAACACTAATATCTGGTACTATCTCAACCGGTAGAAGGAAGTGTCATATCGATCTTTGTCAATGTGATTCTAGTAGTTAGGACGTATCTTCAGGTAGCCATATGAGGTGCTACTAGTGCAGTAGGATTGGGTATAAAAGACCACAATGTCCAATGGACCCAGTTAAGTGCTGATCTTGCGGTAGGATGGGCCATCTACAATGCTTCTGCAGGGTGTTTCCACTAGCATCTAGTGAGAGAGTGTCTACACCGACTACATGTTTAGGACTAGGGTCTGTAGTTTCTCATTATATTGGGAGATAAGGTACATAAAGACATTTAGTTCAAGGTGGTGGTTGTGTCCATGGTATCCAAAACCTAGGTTCTTAGTGACAACAAGGTGGATCAGCTTAGGGTAGCCAGGTAGTGTCACATAGACATAATACAGGCCGGAAATATGTAGTGCAATAGACCTAGGTGGAGTAGGATCCCATAACTTCTACTTTCATAGGTACTATTATAGTATCCTCCATTTTATCTTATTAACATTTTGATACATGGCATTAACATATTTTCTTATATGTTCCCATTGTGGAGAGCCATGGGTTATGTGTTTTTACTTTTGATAATGTTATGATTATAGACACTCTGTTAGGGATTATAACAACATGTGCGCATTAGTGTAAGTACTTACCCCTTGATTTTGGTGGGTTTTACTTCATATGGGACCTTTATGTCTTAAAGATGATGTGATTTGATGTTATTTTCATAATTAATTGGTTGGTTACCTTCCAAGACTTTGTTGGTTTCTCTCACCGTAGGGTGAGTTTCACATCACCAGAGGGTGAAGAGTTTTTTCACAAAGGTGAATGGGATGTCCAGGAGAGCCGAGCTGGATCCAAGCATCATGGGTTGGGAGGATGACAACCCAGATTGTGAGTTTGTATCTAGGTGACTAGGGAAAACATTAGTTGGATTTCCCTCTAGTGGTTGATCATTTCAGGGACATCTTCCCAGATGAATTTCCAGGTTTACCTCTGGTGAGAGAGGTAGAGTTATCTATTAATCTAGTTCCAGGAGATGAACCAGTATAAATTCCTCCTTACAGGTTGGCTACAAAGGAGTTGCAAGAGATCAAGATGTAGCTAGAGGACTTTGAGAAAAAGGGTTTCATCTAACATAGTACTTTTTCTTAGGGTTCGCCGGTCCTTTTTGTGAAAAAAAGGAGGATGGTACCCTCAGACTATGTGTGTATTATCAAAAACTAAACCAGTTGATGGTTAAGAATTGGTATCCTATACCGAGGATAGATGATCTCTTCGAAAAGGTTAGAGGAGCTAGGGTTTTCTCAAATATCGATTTGAGATTTGATTATCATTTGGTGAAAGTTAGATCATCAGACATACCTTAAAAAACTTTTCAGAGTAGGTATGGTCTGTATGAGTGTTTGGTTATGCCGTTCGGCCTCACAAACATGCTAATAGTTTTTATGGAACTGATAAACCGAGTGTTTCATCCTTATATTGATTCATTTGTTGTGGTTTTCATGGACGATATCTTAATTTATTCTCATAATCGACATAACCATGCCACACATCTTGAGATAATTTTGAGTACAATGAGAGAGCATCATTTATATGATAAGCTCACCAAGTTTCACTTCTGGATGGATCAAATTCACTTCCTGGGTCACATCATATCAGAGATAGAATTATTAGTGGACCTAGAGAAGGTGAGAGCAGTAGATTCCTAGGAGCATCCCAATAATGTATTTTAGGTGCATAGTTTTCTAGTTTTTATGGTTACT
This sequence comes from Viscum album, assembly GCA_963277665.1. Classification (NCBI taxonomy): domain Eukaryota; kingdom Viridiplantae; phylum Streptophyta; class Magnoliopsida; order Santalales; family Viscaceae; genus Viscum; species Viscum album. The sequence continues at coordinate 477,075,937 of OY728133.1, read as the reverse complement.
AAAGGTGCTTCATATAGGACTTCTCACATTTAGCAGCACTGTTGATGGGCCTGACTAAAAAAGGTGTGAAGTATGTATGGACCTATTCCCATGATATATCCTTTTAGGAGCAGAAAGAGAGATTAACTTTGGTACCGATACTTATTTTTTCAGAGATGTTCAAGTGTTACACTGTGTACTGTGACACATCAGATATCGTTCTAGGAGTAGTTCTTATGCAAGGGGATCAAGTCATTGTGTATGGGTCTCAACAGTTGAGGCCACATAAGAGGAATTACCCAACACATGATCTTGAGTTAGTGGTGATTGTTCACGCATTACGTTGTTGGAGACATTACTTATTGGGAGAGAATTTTGGGTTGTAAACGGACCACAAATGCCCCAAGTACATATTTTCACAGCATGATCTAAATATGAGGTAGTGAAGGTGGGTGTAATACTTTCAGTCTTTTTACTTCGAGCTTGCCTACATGATTGGTAAAGGCAATGCAGTGGATGATTCTTTGAGCAGGAGGAATCATATGAAAGTAGTGCAGCAGACCAGTAGCGAGTGGAAGCTTATGGCTTTGTTCTCTAAGATGCATTTAGAGGTGCATGATAGTCAAGGATAGATGTATCTTTCATCTTTAGTTGTTACCTCTACCCTAATGTATAGAGTAAGGATGAGGTTTCTATCATATTCCAAAGGCGTAGTTCTACAAGAGAGTGTGGAAGGTGAGGACCCTCCTCATGGATGGACCATATGTGAGTATGAGATCCTCCATTTACATGGTCACGTATAGGTTTTTGTAGACATATGAGAGGATTTGATGTTGGATTTTTATGCCTCTATATTGGTAGTTCATCCTGGTGTCACCAAGATGTATCAGGTTTTACATCGTTAGTATTGGTGTCTAGGAATGAAAAGATATGTAGATAGTTTTTTCATGAGGTTCTCCACTTGTTAGCAGGTGAAGGAAAAACACCAGCAACCAAAAGGAATTTTACAGCAGCTACCCATTCCTGAGTGGAAATTGAATGATGTCATAATGTATTTTGTGATGGTTTTACGAAGGTCGCCTTGAGGTAATGATTCTATATGGGTTGTTGTTGAGAGGCTTGTGAAGGTTGAAAATTTCTAGATGATCAAGGAAACCTTTAGTGTTGATGAGCTTGGGAGATTGTACATTCATGAGATTGTATGACTGCATGGGGTCTTGCATTCTATTGTTTTGGATAGGGATGCCTGGTTTACTTCTCATTTATATCAAGGGATATAGAGGACATGTAACACAACACGGTTTTAAAAATAAATTTATTATAGAATGAATTCAACACTAAGTCTATGCGAAACAAGAACTTTGATATTTATAACCTGGCTGTTAGATATAATTTTTCCACTTTTATGATTTGAATTTTGAAAAACTGACATACACCATTGCGATCATTAAGATATTTACAGTCTGATAGGATCAACTTACATTTTTGGGGGAATAGTAACTTACCCTTATGAATAGTAACTTACCCTTATGAAAAGTAATTTACCCTTTAAAATAGTAACCTCACCCATGTTAGTATAAATAAAATCTAGGCACCATATAAATGAGAGTGAATATTTTAAAAATTAATAATTAAGTGTTGATATTTGTGTGAGTAATAAATATTTAATTACAATATTAAATTAATAAATTTATTTAAAAAAAAATTAATTTTCAAAAAATGAATTCATCAATAAATATTTTGTTTTCATATGGATTTAGTATAATTTAATGAAATCTGAGTTAATTTTTGAAAGTATTATAAAATCAGTTTTAAATTTAAAATATATATATTTCAAGTAAAGAATGATTTTATTTAAAAATTAAATTTATCTTATTTACAAAATTATTTTGATTAAATGGAGTTCATTTTTTAATTCTACATGTCAAAAAATAGTTAGGATGAATTTTTGGTATTTTTCTGAAATACTTTATTTTTTGTTGAATAGTTAAATTCGATAATTTACAAAATATGCTAAATAAATGAATTTATGCATCATTATTGAGTCATGGATTATGTAAATGAACATTGGTTCCAACTCACATGAACTTATTGATGTTTTGAGTCACAAGAATCAGGGCTATTAATACTCTTGAGTGAAAAGAATAAAATAATGATTAAAATAATGGAAAAACCCTCCTCTCCTTCACAATAAAACCACCCCTCACTCCCTCATCTCTTCACTCCTCTAAAGACCCGTGCCTTGTCTAAATTCTATTAAAACATCCTCCCAATCTTCTTCAAACTTCCATAATCCCTTGGTCTCTCCAAAATACCAAATCCTCTCTCTAAAAGAGGCTCTCAAGGAAGATAAATTCAAGAGGTAAATTCCTATTTTTATTTCTTTTATTTTGTTTCAACTTAATTTATTTATTTTTATTTCCTCACCTACTTTCCTAAAAATTTTATGATAACTTAAATTTAATATTTTTTTATTATATTGTAATAATTCATCGTCATCTATCCTTTCCTTTTATACTAGAAATGAAAACACCATCTGAGAAGTGTTAATTTATCACATTCAAGGACGATGAGGTTTCAACTTCAATTACCATATTCAATTCCAGTCATGAAACCATTTTTATTGTTTAATAAGATCATAATATATGTAATATATCCAATTTAATGTTCTAGAATCATTTTTTACACATGGTATTAATTTATAAAACAAAATGAGCTTGTGGTGATTGAAAAACCACCAAATTAATTGAAGGGTTTATCATTAAAATTTTATCCAATGATTTATCCTCAACTAAAGTAACCAAATGGATAATATATCATTTAACCTTATGTATGAAAATTAATAACATATAAAATCAATTATGTAATTCAATTATAATTTTACATTAATTTCCATACAAACAAACCGATCATGAATACTAATGAAACAAGCACTCACAAACGATGATATTGAATCTATTAACAAATAAAAAAACCATAAATGAACTTAATAAAATTATAATAAATAAAATAAATGTATAATAGGATCTTAATTAAGTTATTAATAGTTATAATTTCATATTCTAGGACCTTAAGTTCAAGAGCTGAACATATTCGTACATAAGGTAAGGGTTTTCTACCCGAACCTCCATTTTCTTTTAGGTTACTCTTTGTCTCTTTTAATACAAATTAAATTATTATTTATTATTATTTAATCATCATAAATTCTGTTTGAATATTATATATATGTGTACCAACCATAATACTTCTTTATTTTATGGAGAGATATATGTTTTAAAAGGATCTTTCAAAATTCTTCCCAAAATACAAGCCCGATTCAAGAGAATTTCTCGAATTCTTACCTATTTTCAAGGGCACTCTATAATCTATTTTTAGAAAACATTATTTTTTATAAAGTTAATTATTTTATTATTAGAAAACTATATTATTCCACTTCATGTTTTATAAAAATATTTTTCTAAAAGAACTCTTCTTTTCAAAGTAAAATAGTATTTATCTAAAGAATTACTCAATGATTTTATAAGGGGAATTTTGTCTATTCCAACAATCTTGTTGCATATTATGTGTAATTGGTACTAATATTTTATGATATAATATAAAACATTGTATTTAATTATTTATTATTAGTTTGACTATGGATTTTCTATCTTGAATCCATTCACTATGTTACTCCGAATGGTTAGTGTTTATGTTTGGGGAAAGTTATTTACATTTCATATATTAGTTTAAATATGAATGTATATATTGTTTAAGTTTATGCCCATTAATATGAGGAATGAATTGGACTTAGTAAGTGATGGGTGGATCCCAATATATCCCCTCTATTCATCGGTAGGTATAATGAGACAAAAAAGATATGGAGTTGGTCGAGGCCTTTCCCATTTTTAGATATGGTTTTGGCCGAAGCCTTAATCATTTTCAGATGTCTTGGACAAGGACTTGATGATATATTTTAGAATGTTTGAAATTATGAATTATCTCATTATGAAACTATATATTGATAAAACATGTGATTATTCAAATAGTAGTATATCCATGGTTATGTTTTATGGCAGTATTTAATCATTTTTTTTCCAACCAAATTTTTCTCAAGTATATTTTTAAAGGAATGAATTTAGTGTTATTCATCATGCTTAGTGTTTATATTTTATTATACTATTTTATTTACCCTTATGAAGCATATGATCTCACCCCTTTCACCTGTTTTATTTTCCCTAGGCTATGAAGAAGTATATTATGAATGACTTCTAAGGATAATCTAGGAGATTATGTGCGATTAAAAATAAGTTGTTATGTTGTATTTCATTTAAAGTTGTAATGTTGAAATTATGTATGTGCATTGTTTTACAAAGCTAATAAACTATTTATTCCTTCTAGATCAGACTTCCTTGTTTATATTACAATGTAATAAAATAAGGCACTGGCTCTGGGCAACTTGGGTCGGGTCTTTATAGTTGGTATAAAAGGAAGTTTAGTAGAAAACTTGGAAACTAGATTTCAAAAATGTATATTACAGAACAAAACCCTAAGATAGTATTTGAGGAAAAACATACAAGAACATCCTTGAATTTTGGTAAAGAATATATTATATAGATATTTCTAAAAAATACATCCATGTCTGGATACTACAAGTGTACATGGTTTTGGCACAGATATACCTAGGTGTAACAACTCCGACAAGGAGTTTCGGGATTGAGTTGGGATAACCTAGTACATGAAAACAGGCCTTACTACGCACTTGGTTTGAAAATCTCAAGGAATATGCTTAGGAAAATTCAAATTTTCTTTACAAAACATTATGAAGGAAGTAAATGTAAATTTTTGCTCAAAGAAACCATGATTTTTAGATAATCTGTGGATATGATTTCAATTTATGCGATGTATTTTTTCTAAGATGAGATTATAAATTATGATTCGTAACCTAATCTAGTGTATTCCATTATTTAGAAATAGTTCCTAGTGGAAGGAATGAAAACCTTCTGAGCATGCATATCACATGTAGGGACTTCCCTCCTATGATAAATAATGATGTTGAATATGGAGATAAAACTGGTGATGAGGAACTTATAAATATACCAGGACAACTGACTTAGGTTATGAAAAATAACCTTACCCGTATGGATCATCTTGATCCACAATGTGGAGGGGTAATTTTAGACCACTTTATGTGACAATAGCCTCTATCATTCAATGGGACTACAAACTCATTCGTATCAGAGTAGTAAATAAGTTCTTTAGAGATGATATTTATCACTTTGGGATTTAATGAAAGAGAGGAGGTTTTTATAGAGGTTTATCATCTATCAGGAGATGCAGATCATTGGTGTTAATTAATTCAAAACACAAAGGAGGAAGAATAAATACAATAAATGGAATGGAGGTATTTCAAGGAAATTTTCCAAGAAAAATATTTTCATCGTGAACAATGAGCAGATATGGATAGGCAATTCTTAAGTCTTAGATATAAAGAAGATGAAAATGTTTCAAAGAATGAATCCAATATTACAAGGTTAACAAGGTATGTTTTAGACTATATACATAATCTAAGGAGCAAGATTGATCGATTATTTTATGGTTTAAAACCATTCCTATGAAGGGAAATAGTCTCCCAAAGTTTATCATCATACTAATACATTGTCTCAAGTGCTATTAATATAGAGAAATAATTATCTAAGTCTTGTGAATTTAAGGGGAAATAAGAGAAAAAGAGGGTGATGGAGGATAGAATGGATTAAGAGAAGAATAAAAAGGTGAATTTTCCAACATGTGATACTTGTAGAAAGAAACACCCTAGTGCCTACTTAAAAGGAAAAGGTGCATGCTATAAGTGTGGAAAGAAAGGACATCATGCTGGTGATTTCAAGGGAAAGAAAGAAGCTATCAATGTTAAATTCTATAATTGTAGAGATATGGATAACTATGATAATGATTGTCCAAAGCATCAAGGAAACGAGCCTCATAAAAGGAAAAGGGAGAAATGAAAAACTTATGCTATCACAACTGTTGAGTTTGAAATTCATAATGATATGGTGGAATGTACTTTAATTGTTTTCTCAAACTTAGCCAATGATTTATTTGATTCTGGATCATCAAATTATTTTATATCTTCCCATTTTTCCAAGAAAATTATATTTTTCTAGTTTTATTTAATAAAGGAGTTGTCAGTCAAAACTCTTAAGGGAAGTATCATTGCAATATATATTTTACATGAATCCACCTTATGAGACATAAACGTGCCTTAGTTGCAATCCTTATCATCATACCCATGATCAAATTTTTTATAATCCTCAGTATGGATTAGCTTTCAAATTATGATGCAAAAATCTATTTCAAGAAGAAGGAAGTTACAGTTTTTGAGAACAATGTAGAATACCTTATCTTTAGAACATAAGCCTCACCATATAATTATCATCTAGATCCTCCCCTAGTAGCTCTAATGAATTAAATTATTGGGGAGTAAGAGAATGCAATATCTTTGGGTGAGGAAAGGAATGTTCAAATATAGGACTTACCTATGTGCAAGAATATGTTGTTGTGTTTCTATAGGATTTACCTGGACATCATCTAGAGCGTGAAGTTGAGTTATCTACTGATTTAATTCCTGGTTCAAGACCTATATCAAAGACTCCTTATATAATGGCCACTGTGAAATTAGTATAAATAAATAAAAAACTAGATGAATTGATTGATAAAGGATTTATTTTCCCTAGTGTTTCTCCATGGGGATCCCCTGTTATTTTCATTAAGAAGAAAGATGGATCTATGAGGTTGTGCATTGACTATAGAGAGATCAATGCTATAATAATAAAGAACAAGTATCCCCTACCTCACATTGATGATTTATTTTATCAACTTTATGGAACCCAATATTTTTCAAAGATTGAAATTCGATTTGGATATCATTAATTGCGTTTGAGGAAGTAAGATATTCCAAAGACAACATTTCAAACCAGGTATGGGCATTATGAGGTTATAGTAATGCATTTTGGACTGACTAATTCACCCTATGTTTTCTTGGATCTAATGAATATGATTTTAAAGGAATATCTTGATGACTTTTGTGCTATTTATTGATGATATATTAGTATAATCCAAAAGCTACAAAGATCATGAAAATTACTTGTGCATTATTCTGAAGACTCTTAGAAGAAATGAATTATATGGTAAGTTTAGAAAGTGTGAATTTTGGATTAAATCAATTTATTTTCATGGCCATATTGTATCTAAGGTTGGAATATCCATTGATCTTGTGATGAAAAAGGATATTAAGGAATGTCCTACACCAATGAACATAACTGAGGTACATAGTTTTATTGGTTTAAAATGTTATTATCGATATTTCGTTTAGAACTTCACCCAATTAGCCAACCCGTTAACCAAGAATAATTGTAAAGGGGTTTAGTTTGTATGGAAAAAATAATATGAGGAATGTTTATAAGAATTAAATAGTAGATTAGTGAATGTTACAATCCTAACTCTACCATTGGGAAATGATGGGAACTTGATCTATAGTGATGCATCAATGAAAGGACTTGGATGTGTCCTTATGCAGAATGATATAGTTATTGCCTATGCATTAAGGATGTTAAAAATTCATGAATAGAACTATCCAACTCATGATCTTGAGTTAGCATCTGTAATCTTTTCTATGAAGATATGAAGACATTATCTCTATGGAGAAATATGTGAGATATATACTAATCATAAGAGCTTTAAATACATCTTCTCACAAAAAGAACTCAACATGAGGCTAAGGAGATGACTCGAGCTGATCAAGGATTGCGATTGTTCCATACACTAACACCTAGGAAAGGCAAATAATGTAGACGATTCATTGAGTAGGAAAGATCATGGAGTTATAAATAAAATGAGAATTGACAAGGATCCTATGTACATGGATCTAGTGAGGATAAATATTGGAATCATCATAGAAGGTGAAACATCATTACTTTTTCAACTGGTTGCCCAACCATCTTTATTAGAAAGGATTAAAAGTTATCAGTCTGATGACGAGAATCTTCAAAAGAAAATTAATACTGTGAATGATGGGAAGTTGGTAAAATTCATATTTGAAGACGGAATTATGAAGTTTGGGAAGAGGATTTGTGTTCCCGCTATACCCGAACTAAAAAGGGAGTTATTGTATGATTCCCATAGTTTGAATTTATCTATACATCCTGGTAGAACTAATATGTAAAGAGATTTTAAGGAACATTTATGGTGGGATAACATGAAGAGGGAAATTTCTGATTATGTATCAATATGTTTAGTCTATCAACATGTGAAGGTTGAAAGACAACATCCTAGAGGAGTCATGCAACCTCTATCTATTCCTACATAAAAATGGGATGACATCACCATGGATTTTGTCATTAGATTACCCAAAAATAAATGAAATAATGATGAAATAAGGTTAATTGTTTATTGAATTATGAAATCTTCACATTTCCTTGCTATAAGGGAGGATTTTCCATTGGAGCGCCTTACACAACTTTATATCAATGAAGTTGTGAGAATTTATAGAGCACCTATCTCAGTCATATCTGATCATGGTCTATAATTTACATCAAAATTATAGAAAATCCTTAAGAAATATTTGGACACTGAGCTTCATTTGAGTACTGCTTATCACCCCCAAAATATCAGGAAATCAGAAAGGATGATCCAAACTTTATAATACATGTTGAGATCATGATCGCTCGACTTTCAAGGTTTGTGGGATCAATATTTACCTTTGGTGGAGTTTCCCTACACTAATAGTGTAACACCCCAAGGTTTTGAAAATAAATATAGAATTTTATAATCTAACCATTAAACATTACTTTTCCTCTTTTATGTTTTGAATTTCAAAAAATGGTCATCTAGAGTTGTGTTCAGTATGTCATTTGGAGTCTAATAGAAAAAACTTGATTTTTAGTGAATAGTAACATAACCTTATGAATAGTAATATGACCCTAATGAATAGTAAATTTTATTATTATTTTATTTTCTTAAGCCTAGAATATAATAACATCTCAGTTAATTTTTCATTGTGATAAAGAAGTAGTTGTGGAATTATAACTGTTAATTTTTGAATTAAGTATGCTTTTATTTAAAAGTTAATTTAATAATATTTAGAAATTTATTTTTAAAAAATAGACTTAATTTTTTAATTCTAAACATTGAAATATAGTTAGGGTAAATTTTTGGGATTTTTCTGAAATTCAAGAATTTTTGATGAATAGTAAAATATGACAAAATACGATAAATGCTAAATACTTGATTTACTACATCATAGGTGATGCAAGGATGATGTAAGCACACTTGGTTTGAACTCAAATGCCATTATTACTATTAGGGGTCACATGAAACAATACTATTGGTTGTCTTGAGGGAAATAATAAAATAATGAATTAAATATTCAAAAATTACTCCTCTCATCCACTTTAAAAACCCCTCACCACTCCCTCTTCTGTTCACTTCTCTAAGCCTTGAAGATCCTCATAGTTCTTCCCAATTACCCTTCCCTAGTAACTCCCCATGACCAGGAAGCTCTTAGTATTTCCAAAAGACCAAAACCCCTTCCCTTAAGGAGTTTCTCAAGGAGGTTATTTCAAGAGGTAAAACACCCTTCTTTTTCATTTGGTTTCATTTAAATTTATCTTCTTTTGCTATCCTCTCCTCACCTCCTCTGTCCAAATGATCATGATAATTCCAGTAAAATATATATACTGGATTTATGTCATGTTAATGGAAGAACCATCATAAATATTCTTACTCCCTCCCTTTTATTTTATAAACGAAATCGACGTCCATGAGGTTCCGATTTATAACCTTCATGGAAGACGAAGTTTCGTTCTTCAATTTATTCTTCATTACTGGTCATGAAACCATATTCATGGTTTAACCAGACTATAATATATGTGTTATAATCTAATTAATATTCAGGAACCAGAATATGTACATATAATTACGTTATATGACAAAACTAGTTCATAATATTCCAAAAACTGCTGAATAATCGAAGTTGTGGTCATCTAATGATTCATCATCATTCCATGTAACCAAATGATAGAAATGAAAATTATAAATTATTTATGTTCATTAATAATATATAATTCCAATCTTGGAGATTTATAACCATTCCACATGAACTTCATTACATAAAAACAAGTGAACCAAATATGAAAATAAAGGAAACGAACACTCCAGAACTATGAAATTCAATACAATAACTTGTCAATAAAGACATAAATGAACTTACCAGAATAATGGTAAACTAAATACATTTATAATAGGTTATGAAATAAGTTATTAACAAGTATCATTTTATATTCCAGGAGCTTAAGTATAAGAGCAGAACACGTTTGGAGTTAAGGTAAGGGTTTTTTCACCCGAACATCCATTTTCATTCGGGATACTTTCATTGTCTAATTCCTCAATGAAATTGTTATGTATTATTATTTACTCATTATATATTCTGTGTGAGTATCATATATATGTTTAAAAACCATAACCCTTCCTTATTTTATGTATAGTTACATGTTTTAAAAGAAGCTCTCTAAACTATTTCCAAAAAAACGAGCCCGATACAAGGGAATTTCTCAAATTCATATCTATTTTCAAGGGAAAGATATAATCTATTTTTGGAAACCATTATAATTATAAAAAAATCATTTTATCATGAAATACTATCTTACTTCACTTCTGGTTTTATACAAATATTTTTCCAAAATAACTCTTTTTTCAAAATAAAAGAGTATTTATCACAAGAATTGCTTAATTATTTTAGAAGATTATTCTCTTTTGATTCAACACTCTTGTTGATTCTTATGTATTGTTGGGGTTAATAATTTATGATTTCATATAACATATTTTATTTAATGGTTTATTACTAACTTTATTGTGGATGATCTATCCTAAAACCATTCACCATATTATTCCGAATGGTTAGTGTTTATGTACAATAATTGGGGAATGTTAGTTACATTTAATATGATAGTTTCAATATGAATGTATATGTTGTTTATGTTTATCCCTTCTCATATGAGGAATGCATTGGACTTATTATGTGATGAGTGGGGCCCACTATAGACCCTTGATGAATCGGTAGGTCTCATGAGACAAATAGACGTGGAATTGGCTGAGGCCTTTCCCAATGTGATATATGGATTTTTGCTGAGGCCTTAATCATTAGACATCTTGGCCGAGGCCTTGAAAAAATGTTTCAGAATGTTTGGCATATGCACTTCCCTCATTATGATGCTAGTATTCGAAGATCATGCGATTATTCCACTTGTAGAATACCCTTGATTATGTTTTATTATGGCATTATTTACTCAGCTCGTTTTCCTGCCATAATGTGTTCATGTTTATTATTAAAGGCATGTGTTTTCAATTATTTACCATGTCTAATGTTTATATTATCTTCCACTGTATTGCTTACTCTTACTGAGCATTTGATCTCACCCCTTTCTTATGTTTCATTTTTATCAGGATATGAAGAAGTAAATTATGAATGACATGCAAGCATAATCTAGGAGACATGATGTTTCTAGTGGAATAAATTAGTGTTGTTTTTTCCCTTCATATTGCAATGGTCAACTTATGTATGTAACTTGTTTCCAATAATACTAAACTACTCAGTCCTTCAGGATTCGTATTCCTTGTATGTATGCCAACGTAATCAAACAAGGCACCGACTCCGGGCAACTGGGTTCGGGTCCTTACAGTTGGTATCAGAGGAAGTTTAGTAGAATACTTGGAAACTAGATTTAGAAAACGTAGAATTAGGGAAGAGTCCATATGTTATTCTTATAGGGAATACATACAATAACATCCTGGTATTTTGGTAAGGAATAGATTATGTGGATCTTTCAAGCAATACATCCCTGTTTGGATACGAGCAGGTAGAGGCGACTCTGGCACAAATGTATCTAGGGGTAAAAATCGAAAACACTACTTTGAGCTATAATCGAACGGGAACTGGTGCACGAAAACGAGCCTTGCTGCACTCTTGGTTACGACACTTCCGGGGTATATGCTTAGGATAATTCACATTTTCTTTACAAGCCATTATGAAGGATTGAAATGTTAAATATTTCTCAAAGAAACCATTTTCTTGAATATGGGATTATCCATGCGTAGGATCTCAATTTTTCTGAGTATTTTTAATTTAAGATTATACATTATGATTCATAACCTAATATAGTGTATGCCATTATCTAGATATGGCGCCTAGTGGACGGAATGGAAATCACATGAATGCACGTGTCTCCTGTAGCGATTTTCCTCTGACGCAAGACAATGATGTTGGATCTGGTGCTATGATTGGTGCTGAGCAACTCATTACTATACTGGGACAACTTACTCAGGTTATGAATAATAAACTTACCCATATGGAGCATTCGGATCCACCACGTGGAGGAGCCATGCTAGATCACTTTATGCGACAACAACCTCCATCATTCAACGGGACTACAAACCCGTTTGTAGCAGAGCAATGGATATGTTCCCTTGAGAAGATATTTTTTTCTTTGGGATGTAATGAAAGAGAGAAGGTTGTCATGGAAGTATATCATCTATTAGGAGATGCGGATCAGTGGTGGTCATTAATCCAAAACACAAAGGATGAGGAAGAGATAGAAGAGATAGAATGGAGAGATTTTAAGGAAATCTTCTTAGAAAAATATTTCCCTCGTGAGCAGCGAGCAGATATGGAGAGTCAATTCTTGAATTTGAGGTAGTAGGAAGATGAGAATGTTTCAAGGTATGAAGCTAACTTCACAAAATTTGCAAGACATACTGTAGACTACATACGAAATACAAGGAGAAAAATTGATTGATTATTTGATAGCCTAAAGCCATTCCTCCAGTGGGCACTGGTCTCCCAAAGTTTTTCATCATATGAGGATATAGTTTCATGTGCCATCAAGACAGAAAAATAATTCTCTAAGTCTTATGACTTTAAGGTAAAGCAAGAAAAGAAGAGGGCTGCTGAAAACCTTGGGAAAGGAAATAAGGAAACGGGGAAGAAGGGAAGAGTTGAATTTCCACCATGTGACAATTGTGGAAGGAAACACCCTGGTTCATGCTTAAAAGTAAAAGGAGTATGCTAAAAATGTGGTCAGAAAGGCCATCTTGCTGGTGATTGCAAAGGGAAGAAGGAATCCAATGATGTTCAATGCTATAGTTGTCGGGAGATGGGACACTGTGCTTATGATTTTCCAAAACGTCAAGGAAATATGAAACAGAAAAGGACAAGGGATTAGGGACAAGATTATGCAATCAAAACTACAGAGGTTGAAGTTCCTAATGACATGGTGGCATGTACTTTAATTGTTTCCTCAAGTTTATCCAATGGTTTATTTGATTCTGGATCATCGCATTGTTTCATATCTTCCCAGTTTGCTAAGAAAATTAGATATTTCCAATTTGATTTAACAAGGGAGTTGTCAGTCAAAACTCCTAAGAGAAGTATCATTGCTACAAAGTTCTGTCAATTAGTTCTCATTAAGGCATATAAATGTTCTTTATCTGCTGATCTCATCATCATACCCATGATTGAGTTTGATATAATCCTTGGTATGGATTGGCTTTCGGATCATGATGCAAAAATTTATTGTAATAAGAAGGAGGTTATGATTTTTGAGGACGATGATAAAGAACACCTTATCTTTAGAGCAGAATCGTCACCACCTTATTCTCATCTAGATCCACCCCCAGTAGCTCAACTAAATTCAATTATTGGGGAGAAAGAGAATGAAATAACTGTGGGTGAGGAAAGGAATGTTCAAATAGTGGATGTACCTATTGTGAGAGAATATGTTGATGTGTTTCCAGAAGATTTGCTTGGACATCCTCCAGAATAAGAAATTGAGTTTTATATTGATTTAATTCCTGGTTCAAGGCCCATATCGAAGACCCCTTATAGAATGGACACTGTGGAATTAGTGGAGCTAAAGAAAAAACTAGAGGATTTGAGTGAAAAAAGGATTTATTCGACCAAGTGTTTCTCCATGGGGAGCCCCTGTCCTTTTTTTAAGAATAAAGATGGATCTATGAGGTTATGTATTGACTATAGGGAGATCAATGCTATAACAATAAAGAACAAGTATACCCTACCTTGAATTGATGATTTATTTGACAAACTACATGGATCTCAATAATTTTCAAATATTGACCTTTGATCTGGATATCATCAGTTGAGTGTGAAGAAGGAAGACATTCTGAAAACAACATTTAGAACCAGGTACGAGCATTATGAGTTTACAATAATGCCTTTTGGATTGACTAATGCACCCTCTATCTTCATGGATCTAATGAACAGAGTTTTCAAGGAATATCTCGATGATTTTGTAGTGGTATTTATTGATGATATCTTGGTATACTCCAAAATCTGTGAAGATCATGAAAATCATTTGCGCATTATACTGAAGACTCTTAGAAGACATGAATTTTATGGGAAGTTTAGTAATTGTGAATTCTAGATTTAGGAGATTTCTTTTCTTGTCCATATTGTCTCTAAGGATGGAATCCTAGTTGATCCTGCAAAGGCAAAGGCAATCCAAGATTAGCCCACACCAAAAAACATAACTGAGGTACGCAGTTTTATTGTCTTATCAGGTTATTATCGGCATTTTTTATAGAATTTTGCTCGACTGGCTAACCCGCTAACGAAGCTCACACATAGAGGGGTTAAATTTGTTTGGACAAAAGATTGTGAATAATTTTTCGAAGAACTAAAGAGAATATTAGTCAATGCTCCTATATTGACTCTACCATCGGGGAATGATGAGTTTGTTATTTATAGTGATGCTTCAAAGAAAGGACTTGGTTCTGTCCTTATACAAAATGATAGGGTTATTGCTTATGCATCACGATAGCTAAAAATTTATGATAAAAACTATCCTACTCATTATATTGAGTTAGCTGCTGTAATATTTTCTTTGAAGATATGGAGACATTATCTCTATGGTAAAAAATGTGAGATTTATAATAATCATAAGAGTTTGAAGTATATTTTATCACAGAAAGAACTCAACATGAGGCAAATGAGATGGATTGAAATACTCAAGGATTATGATTGCATGATACACTACCACCCGAGGAAGGAAAATAAGGTGGAAGATGCTTTGAGCAGAAAAGATCTTGGGGTTTTGAACAAGATGAGAGTTGAAAGGGATCCTATTTTCATGGATCTAGTAAAGATGGATATGGGAATAACCATGGAAGGTGAAACATCAATTATTTTTCAAATGGTTTCCAAACCATCTTTACTAGAAAGGATAAAAAGTTCTCAGGCTGATGATGAGGAGTTTCAAAAGACGATTAAAGCTGTGAATGATGGGAGATTGAGTGACTTCGTATATGAAGATGGAATTTTGAAATTTGGGAAGAGACTTTGTGTTCCCGATATACCTGATCTAAGAAGGGAATTTTTGGATGATGCTCATAGTTCCAATTTCTCTATACACCTTGGTAGCACTAAGATGTATAGAGATTTGAAGGAACATTTCTGGTGGGACAAAATGAAGAAGAAGATTACTGATTTTGTGTCAAGATGTATGGTTTGTCAAAAAGTGAAAGCTGGAAGGCAACAGCCTGGAGGAGTATTGCAACCTCTTCCCATACCTGAGTGGAAATGGGATAATATCACAATAGACTTTGTCACGGGACTACCAAATACTCCTAGAAGGAACGATGCAATATGGTTTATTGTTGATTGACTTACCAAGTCAGCACATTTTCTTGCTATAAGAGAAGATCTACCACTTGAACGTCTCGCAAGACTATATATTAATGAATTTGTGAGACTTCATGGAGTACCCCTATCTATTGTTTCTGATCGTGATCCACGTTTTACATCAAGATTCTGGAAAACTCTTCAGAAGGCCCTAGATACTGATCTTCATTTGAGCACTGCCTACCACCCACAAACTGGTGGACAATCATAATGGACAATTCAAACATTGGAATACATGTTGAGGTCTTTTTCACTTGATTTTCAAGGCATGTGGGATCAGTATTTACCTCTCGTAGAATTTTCCTACAACAATATCTTACATTCAAGTATACAGATGGCACCCTATAAAGCATTATATGGGAGGTGATGTTGTAAACCAAATTGCTGGGATGATGTTGGTGAAAGAAAGATCATGGTCCTAGAACTTGTTTAAGGAACAATGGAAAATGTGAAGATTATCCAAAACCACATCAAAATAGCTCAAAGTAGGCAAATTAGCTATGCTGATAACCGAAGGAAGGATTTGGAGTTTCAAGTAGGTGATCACGTTTTCTTAAAGGTATCTCCATGGAAGGGTATTATACGATTCAGTAAGAAGGGAAAGTTAAGTCCTAGATACATCAGACCTTTTGAAATTCTGGACCGAATTGGAGCCGTAGCTTACCGTCTGGAAATGCCGCCAAGTCTCTCCAAGGTTCACAATGTGTTACATGTGTCAATGTTAAGAAAGTACATGCCAGAACCAACACATGTACTCACTTATGAAGAAGTGGAACTTGAGCCCGATCTATCTTACTATGAAGAACCTATCAAGATTCTTGATACTATAGAAAAAGTATTGAGAAATCAGACGACTTGTCTGTTGAAGGTTCTATGGAGGAACCATAAGATGGAGGAAGCAACATGGGAGCCTGAGGATCTTATGTTAAAGACATACCCGAATCTTTTTAGGTAATATTCTGTGAATTTCGAGGATGAAAGTTTTGTAAGGAGGGGAGAATGTAACACCCCAAGGTTTTGAAAATAAATATATAATTTTATAATCTAACCATTAAACATAACTTTTCCTCTTCTATGTTTTGAATTTTGAAAAATGGTCATCTAGAGTTGTGTTTAGTAAGTCATTTGGAGTCTAATAGAACAAACTTGATTTTTAGTGAATAGTAACATACCCTTATGAATAGTAATATGAATAGTAATATGACCCTAATGAATTATAAATTTTACTATTATTTTATTTTCTTAAGGATAGAATATAATAACATCTTGGTTAATTTTTCATTGTGATAAAGAAGTAGTTGTAGAATTAGAATTGTTAATTTTTGAATTAAGTATGATTTTATTTAAAAGTTAAATTAATAATATATAGAAAATTATTTTTCAAAAATGGACTTCATTTTTGAATTCTACACATCGAAAAATGGTTAGGGTAAATTTTTGGGATTTTTCTGAAATTCAAGAATTTTTTATGAATAGTAAAATATGATAAAATACGATAAATGCTAAATCCTTGATTTACTGGATCATAGGTAATGCAAGGATGATGTAAGCCCACTTTTTTTGAACTCACATGACATTATTACTATTAGGGGTCACATGAAACAATACTATTGGTTGTCTTGAGGGAAATAATAAAATAATGAATTAAATATTCAAAAATTACTCCTCTCCTCCACTATAAAAACCCCTAACCACTCCCTATTCTCTTCACTTTTCTAAGCATTGAAGCTCCTAAAAGTTCTGCCCAATTACCCTTCCCTAGTCACTCCCCACGACCAGGAAGATCTTATTCTTTACAAAAGACCAAAACCCCTTCCCATAAGGAGTTTCTCAAGGAGGTTATTTCAAGAGGTAAAACACCCTTCTTTTTCATTTGGTTTCATTTCAATTTATCTTATTTTGCTATCCTCTCCTCACCTCCTCTATCCAAATTATCATGATAACTCCAGTAACATCTATATACTGGATTTATGTCATGTTAATGTAAGAACCATCATAAATATTCTTACTCCCTCCCTTTTATTTTATAAACGAAATCGACGTCCATGAGGTTCCGATTTATAACCTTTGTGGACAACGAAGTTTCGTTCTTCAATTTCTTATTCATTACTGGTCATGAAACAACATTCATGGTTTAATCAGACTATAATATATGTGTTATAACCTAATTAATATTCAGTAACAAGAATATTTACATATAATTAAGTTATATGACAAAACTAGTTCATAATATTCCAAAAACCGCCGAATAATCGAAATGGTGGTCATCTAATGATTCATCCTCATTCCATGTAACCAAATGATATAAATGACCATTATAAATTCTTTATGTTCATTAATAATATATAATTACAATACTGGAGATTTATAACCATTCCACATGAACTTCATTACATAAAAACAAATGAAAAAAATATGAAAATAAAGGAAACGAACACTCCAGAACTACGGAATTCAATACAATAACTTGTCAATAAAGACATAAATGAACTAACCATAATTATGGTAAAAAAAATACATGTATAATAGGTTCTGAAATAAGTTATTAAAAATTATAATTTCATATTCCAGGAGCTTAAGTACAAGAGAGGAACACATTTGGAGTTAAGGTAAGGGTTTTTTCATCCGAACATCCATTTTCATTCGTGATACTTTCATTGTCTAATTACCTCAATGAAATTCTTATGTATTGTTATGTAATCATCATATATTCTATGTTATTATCATGTATATGTTTAAAAACCATAACCCTTCCTTATTTTATGGATAGTTACATGTTTTAAAAGAAGCCCTCAAAACCATTTCCAAAAATACGAGCCCGATACAAGGGAATTTCTCAAATTCATATCTATTTTCAAGGGCAAGATATAACATATTTTTGGAAAACATTATACTTATAAAAACAATAATTTTATCATGAAATACTATCTTACTTCAATTCTGGTTTTATACAAATATTTTTCCAAAATAACTCTTCTTTTCAAAATAAAAGAGTATTTATCACAAGAATTGCTTACTGATTTTAGAAGATTATTCTCGTTTGATTCAACACTCTTGTTGGTTCTTATGTATTTTTGGGGTTAATCATTTATTATGTCATATAAAATATTTTATTGAATGGTTTATGACTAAATTTATTGTGTATAATCTATCCTAAAACCATTCACCATATTATTCCAAGTGGTTAGTGTTTACGTACAATAATTGGGGAAAGTTAGTTACATTTCATAAGATAGTTTCAATATGAATGTATATATTGTTTATGTTTATCCCTGATCATATGAGGAATGAATTGGACTTATTATGTGATGGGTGGGTCCCACTATAGCCCCTCGATGCATCGATAGGTCTCATGAGAAAAATAGACGTGGAATTGGCCGAGGCCTTTCCCAATGTGATATATGGATTTTGGACGAGACCTTAATCATTAGACGTCTTGGCCGAGGCCTTGAAAAGATGTTTCAGAATGTCTAGCATATGCACTTCCATCATTATGACGCTAGTATTTGAAGATCATGTGGTTATTCGACTAGTAGAATACCCTTGATTATGTTTTATTATGGCATTATTTACTCATCTCGTTTTCCTGCCATAATGTGTTCATGTTTATTATTAAAGGCATGTGTTTTCAATTATTCACCATGCCTAATGTTTATATTATCTTCCACTTTATTTCTTACTCTTACTGAGTGTTTCAACTCACCGATTTCTTATGTTTCATTTTTTATCAGGATATGAAGAAGTAAATTATGAATGACATGCAAGCATAATCTAGGAGACATGATTTTGCTAGTGGAATAAATTAGTGTTGTTTTTTCCTTCATATTGTAATGATCAACTTATGTATGTAACTTGTTTCTAATAATACTAAACTACTCGGTCCTTCGGGATTCTTATTCCTTGTATGTATTCTAATGTAATCAAATAAGGAACCGACTCTGGGAAACTAGGGTCGGGTCCTTACAAATAGTTTCCATTCCAGTATTCAAATGACACCATATGAAGCATTATACCGAAAGTGATGTCATACACCAACATTTGGGGATGAAGTTGGTGAAAGGAAACTCGTGGGCCCATATCTTGTGGTGGAAACAATAGTAAAGGTAAAGACTATTCAAACCCATATCAAAGCATCTCAAAGTAGGAAAAATATCTATACTTATAATTAAAGGAAGGATTTGTAATTTCAAGAGGGATATCACATTTTATTGAAAGTATCTCCATAGAAGGGTGTTATAAGATTTGGAAAGAAAGGGAAACAGAGCCATAGGTATATAGGCCCTTTTGAAATTATGGAGAGAATTGGAGCTTTGGTTTATCATTTGGCAATTACTACTAGACTTTATAAGGTACAAAATGTGTTCCATGTGTCATTATTGAGAAAGTACATTCCATACCCAGTGCATGTCCTCACTTATGAAAGTATAGAGTTTGAACATGACTTATCTTATTGTGAAGAGCCTATCTAGATTATAGACGCTAAAGAATAGGTTTTGAGGAATTAGACAACTCGGTTGGTAATGATACTTTGGAAAATCATAAAATTGAAGAGGCAATGTGGGTTCTTGAGGAAGTTGTGATTAATACCTACCCAAATCTTTTTATGAGGTAACATTCTGGTAATTTCAAGGATGAAATTTTTGTAATGGGGGAAGAATGTAACTCCCTAAGGTTTTACAAATAAATTTATTATAGAATGTATTCAAAATCGAGTCTATGTGAAACAAACACTTTGATATTTGTAGAAGATTGTTATAACCTAGATATAATATATAATTTTACCACTTCTGTGATTTGAATTTTGAAAAACTGACATATACAGTTGCAATCGGTAAGATATTTAGATTCTGATAGGATCAAATTAATTTTTTGGTGAATAATAACTTACCCTTATGAATAGTAACTTACCCTTATGAATAGTAATGCACCCTTTATAATAGTAACCTCACCCATGTGAGTATAAATAAAATCTAGGCACCATATAAATGAGAGTGAATATTTTAAAAATTAATAATTAAGTGTTGATATTTTTTTGATTAATAAATATTTAATTATAATATTAAATTAATAGATTTATTTAGAATAAAATTCATTTTCATAAAATTTAATTTTTAATAAATATTTTGTTTTCCTATGAATTTTGGATAATTTTATGAGACCTTGGTTAATTTTTGAAATTATTATAAAATCAGTTTTAAATTTAAAATATGTATTTTTCAAGTAAATAATGATTTTATTTAAAAATTAAATTTATCTTATTTAGAAAATTATTTTTATAAAATAGAGTTCATTTTTTAATTCTTCAAATTAAAAAATATTTAGGTTGAATTTTTGGAATTTTTCCGAAATACTTGACTTTTTGGTGAATAGCGAAATTCGATAATTTACGAAATATGCTAAATAAATGAATTTCTGCAACATGATTGAGTCATGTATGATATAAATGACCCTTGGTTCTAAATCACATGAACTTATTACTATTTTTAGTCAATATAATCAAGACTATTCATATTTTTGAGCCAAAATAGTAAAATAATGATTAAAATAATAGAAAAACCCTTCTCTCGTCCACTATAAAAAACCACCCCTCACTCCCTCTTCTCAACACTCCTCTCAAGCCTTTTTCATTGTATAAATTCTAATAAAATATCCTCCCAAGATCCTCGCCACTTCCATCATCCCTTTTTCTATTATAAAGACCAAATCCTCTCCCCTAAAGAGGCTCTCAAGGAAGATAAATTCAAGAGGTGAATTCCTCTTTTAAATTCTTTTATTTTCTTTCAAGTTCCTTTATTTATTTTTCTTTACTCACCTACTTTCCTAAAAATGTTATGATAACTCCAATAAATTACATTTATTTTAATTATGTTATTATAATGTAATAATTCATCATCTTCTCTACTTTCCCCTTCTTTTATACTAGAAATGAAAATACCATCCGAGATATGTTAATTTATCACATTCAAGGAGGATAAGTTTTAAAATTCTATTACCTTATTCAAATATGGGCATGAAACCATTTTTTTTGTTTAACCAGATCATAATATATGTAATATATCCTATTTAATGTTCTTGAATCATCTTTTACACATGTTATTAATTTATAAAACAAAATGAGTTCATGGTGATCGAAAAACCAACAAATTAATCCAAGCATTTATCATTAAAATTTTATCTAATGATTCATCCTCACCCAAATAACCAAATGAATTATATGATAATTTAACCTTCGGTATTAAAATTAATAACATATAACATCAATTTTTTAATTCAATTCTCAATTTACATTAACTACCATACAAACAAACCAGGCCTGAAAACCAATGAAACAAGCACTCAGAAACGACGATGTTGAATCTCTTAACCATTAAAAAGGACCATAAACGAACTTAATAAAATTATAATAAATAAAATACATGTCTAATAGGTTATTAATTAATCTATTAATAATTCCAATTTCATATTCCATGACCTTAATTTCAATATAGGAACAAATTCAGACATAAGGTAAGGGTTTTCTCCCTGAAACTCCATTTTGTTTTAGGTTACTCTTTGTCTCTCTTAATCCAAATTAAATTATTATTTATTCTTATTTACTCATTATAAATTCTATTTTAATGTTATATATATGTGTACTAATCATAATAATTCTTATTTTATGGAGAGATACATGTTTTAAAAGGATATTTCAAAAAATCTTCTCGAAATACAAGCTTGATTTAAGGGAATTTCTCGAATTCTTACCAATTTTTAAAGGGAACTCCATAATATGTTTTTAGCAACCATTATTTTTATAAAATTACTCATTTTATTATGATAAAACTACATTATTTTTATTATGATTTTATATAAATATTTTTCCAAAATAAATCTTCTTTTCAAAGTAAAATAGTATTTATCTCAAGAATTGCTCCATGATTTTATAAGAGTAATTTTGTATTTTTTGAGAATCTTGTTGAATATTTTGTGTAATTGGGACTAATATTTTATGATATCATCTAACATATTTTTTTAATGGTTTATGATTAGTTTTACTATGGATGTGCTATGTTGAAACCATTCACCATGTTACTCCGAATGGTTAGTGTTTATGTTTGGGGAAAGTTATTTACATTTCATATGTTAGTTTCAATATGAATGTATATATTGTTTAAGTTTTCCACATTGATATGAGGAATGCATTAGAATTAGTAAGTGATGGGTGGGGCCCTCTATAGCACCTCTATGCATTAGTAGGTCTCATAAGAGAAAAAAGATATGGACTTAGCTGAGGCCATTCCCATTTTCTGATATGGTTTTGGACGAGGCCTTAATCATTTTTAGATATATTGGATGAGGCCTTGATGGTATATTTCAGAATGTACGATATTATGCATTACCTCATTATAAAACTAGAGATTGATATTCCATATGATTATTCAACAAGTAGAATATCCATGGTTATGTTTTATGGAATTATTTAATTAGTTTTTATTCCTGCCATATTATGATCAAGTATATTTTTAAAGGCATGATTTTTTAGTTATTCATTATGAATAGTGTTTATATTTTATTCTACTGTATTATTTACCCTTACTGAGCATATGGGCTCACCCCTTTCACATGTTTTATTTTTCCCATGTTGTGAAGAAGTATATTATGAATGACTTGAAAGTATAATCTTGGAGATTATGTGTGATTCAAAATAATTTGTTATGGTGTATTTCCTTTCAAGTTGTAATGTTGAAATTATGAATGTATCTTACTTTCCAAAGATACTAAACTATTCATTTCTTTAGGATACAAATTCCTTGTTTATATTCTAATGTAATAAAATAAAGCACTAGCTCTAGGAAACTAGGGTTAGGTCATTACAGGGTGATGGGTACATAGGTGCTTCTGAGCACATCTTACCCCCCCTAGATAGATGGACAGTCATACCATACGATTCAGGTGCTCGAGGACATGCTTTGGGCATGCATCCTAGATTTTGGGGGTTCTTGGGAGAGGCACATACCCCTGGTTGATTTATCCTATAATAATAGATTTTATGATACTATTTAGATGGGGCTATATGAGGCTTTGTACGGTAGGCCATTCCAATCAAACTTGTGTTGGCTGGAGGTTGAAGAGGAAGCTATGCTAGGACCTCATCTTGTCCAGGAGACCACTGATCAGGTGAAGTTGATTCAGAAGTGGATGAATACTGCGTAGTCTCTTTAGAAATCATAAGCTGATTGCCGCATACGACCTTTGGAGTTTGAGTTTGGGGATTAGGTTTTTCTACGTGTTTTACCAAGGTTGGGACACAAAAGGATCAGGAGACTGTGTAAGATTTCTTTCCAAGATACGTTGAGCCATTCGAGATTCTGGAGAGAGTTAATCCAGTTTCATATCGGTTGCAGTTACCTCAGAGGTATCGAGATATGCCTGGAGTTTTTCATGTTTCTCAGTTGTGATGTTACTTTTCAGACTTGTCTCATGCTTTTCAGCCAAGGAGGTTGAGTTATAGGTAGATGTTTCCTTTGAGGATCATCCTATATGAATTGTGGATCCTAGCATGAAAGTTATTCATGATCGGTCAGTTATTTTAGTATGGGTGTTATGGCAGAATGATCGAGTGTAGAATGAGACATTGGAGAGGGAGGCCAATGTATGATCACAGTGGCTAGATTTTTTATTAGATGTTTCTTCACCACCCTTGGAAGGAAAATTCAGGGAAAAATTTATTTAATGGGGGAAGTTTGTAAGAACCCGATTGTTCCTTTTAGCTACATATCTTTTCTTTTAGGGTTTCACCTAAGAAAGAGGAGGAAAATGAGGTCGAGGGAGGGATATAGGCCTATTACATGACATGACTGGGGGTTTCATGCTATGTAACTCCAATATAGACTATGTAATGGTCTAACCAGGACCCATTCAGGACGTGTAAGGCATTTCAGTAGAAAAGGGAGAACCAAGCATATACACAACCTATATTTTTCAGTACACTTCATGTATTTTTTTTACAAAACAAGTAGTAGACTCTTGTTCCTTAGAAGGAAAAAATACTCACCCCTGGTTCGTGAACTGCAATGCCAAGTCAACCCAAGGTAAGGGTTACATCACGGTTCTTCATCCAGACTCCGTTTCAAACACCGTCGGTTACATTGGAACCTCTTCGGTGTGTTCTTATTCCTCTTGAGTCATTATTTATCCCTTGTTATCTCAACCTAATTATCTAGGTTTGGGTGTTTATGATCATTTTTCAGATATACTATATTCTAGGTCGAATTAGAGGCCGACTCTAGATGAGGAGAGTCGTATGAGTATGAGGTAGGAGGTCTCGTGCATTTCACTAATTTTCAAGCTGTTTATATATGTTGGAGTGTCATACGCCTATTTTTGGGGTGTTTACTTTTTTTATATTTGACCCTTGTTGTTTTCTATTGATGTCTAGGTAATTGAATAAGCTATTTAAAGTATGTTTATTATTGTATACCTTGATTGAGGTCCACCCCATGGCTGGGTTTCCTTGTATGACGGTTTATGGCTATTTGGCCTAGGATTTATATGAGGCATGCCTTTGTTTCCCTTCTTTGTTTGTTAAAAACAATTTAAGTTTATTAATAAATAACAAGGTTGTTGAATTTTAATTGAATTTTTTAGGGTATGGGATGATTGGTTTCCCCCTTGAACTTTGTTTTCCTTTTCTTTTTTAAGCATGTTTGGAATGTTTTTCTCCAACTATAAACCTTACCACATGAGTTATTTAATGTTATAGCCATGTAATAGATTAATTTACACGTGTTTATTCTTATAAGAAATGTTCCCACATGATTTTTTTAATTAAAAATCCATATAATAATTCAATTTATATGTGTTTCTTCTTATATGAAATGTTTAATTAAATATTAAACATTAAAGGGGTAAATATATATGTGAGAACCATGGTCTCAAGTTAAAAGTTCATAGATGAGATCATATGACTATTGAACCTTATACCTTGGGTGAACCATGGATTTAGATTATAATTCATTGGACGAACTTAAAGAGGGTATTATTATATTAAGCTATGAGCGAGCCACTAATGTAGTGGTTGAGCTCATGGAGGATTTATTTAAATGCTGAGTGAACCATGGATCCAATGAGTGATTCCATGGATGGGATCTATTGGAAATTTATATATGTCATGAGTTGAATTTTACTTATACCACACCTAGAGTGATTCCAGGTTCATGATAGGTTCACTGGAATGGGCTCGTAGGATGTTGGAAGAATTGCACCTGAAGTGATACTTGAATTCCAACTTAGGTATGTCAAGAACAGGCTCAGGTTATAAATTTAATATTGAAATGGAATGTCTTATGATTTTTTTTCCAAGCCAAATCACAAACTTTGATTCATTATTCACTTTTTTTATTTAGATGGTCTTCTAAGACATCTATTATGATTAATTTTTTACAAGGGATGTTAGATTTATGTTAGATCTTGAGAATTATGTAATTTAGTGTAATTGAATTTTTAATGAACATGAAATGAATGAAAATGGAAACTAGTTCTTGTAGGAATATTTACTTTTGAGTACTTCTTAGCTAACTACTTTCATTATTGTACACTTCCTATTATATATATTCACTGACAAATTGGAAAAGACCGTGGGTGGCTGCCTATTAAGATTTTGTCTCACACCCTATTTTGGTCATGTTTTTGGGCCCAAATAGATTATATGGTTGTAGGTGTCGATAAGAGAAAGATCCCTTCTACAGTTACTTGATATGTTGTTTAGAAGAAGGAGAGCATGGGACCAAGATGAGGCTGGAGATGCTTCTGAGTTTCTTTTGTCCTTTTTGTACTTTTTGGTACTTATATCATCTATTACTATAGTGTAACCTATTTTGGCTATTTTTTTATAACATATAACATGAAAAATCATATTTTATAAGATATGACATCTTTTTATTTATATTATAAGTCTTATGCTATTTACTTATATCATATGGTATTACTAATTCTGTTATTAGTTTCTATTGTATTCCGCTATGTGATACTCTGCTAATGAGGGCATAGTCCTCCCCACTATCACTCCAAGTTCCTCACTTCTATTCGACAACCTCTAGCATTTGGGGAGATGAATTTGAGGTAATGAGGCCAACCAGGTATGAGTAACATTGAGTGGAATTCGGATTTTGGATGTTACAATTATAGAGTAAGTGATTTATCAAAAAATACATCCCAATCTTAATACTATAAGTGGACGTGGTTCTGGAAAATATTTACCTAGGAGCAACAACTCCAAAAAGGTGTTTCAGTCTTGACTTGGGGTGACCTTGTACATGACAACGTGCCTCAATAAACACCTATTTTGACACTCCTAGGGGATATGTTTTGTTAAATTCATAAGCTCATTACAAAACATTATTAAGGGGACAAAAAAATTCCCATAAGAATATATATTAGGAAATAGATTATGGATAAGATAAATTAAATCCTAGAAATTCATAAGTTAAGAAATAAATGTAATTTATAAGTTATCCCTTTAATGTCATTGGATTCCCATTTAAGTTATTAATAGTTTAAAAATACTCATCCCAAATTCTATATTTAATAAATTTGAACCAAAATCAAAAAAGTGAAGCACAAGTCTATCTTCCATAGTTCTATTCATTCCTTTATATCACATAAGTTTAGTAGAACTATTCAAAAACCACCACAAATCATGGAAGTAGAGAAGTCAGTGAAAATAGAAAATGGGGAAATTATTACATGCCATGTATATAGCTCCTCATCTGTCACAATTTGTGGGATGAACTTCCCATCAAACCTTTTCAAACTTCCTATGGTGGAATTTGATGCAATTATTGGTATGGATTGGCTTTTCCTATACAAAGACAACATAAATTTCCATGAGAAGGAAATCAAAATCTATATTGTGAATCAACCCCTGATTCTATATAAGGGAAAGGAGGAAGATGAATCTTCTTCAAAACTATCATATCAACAATGGATGTTATTTCCCTATGATAATGTATATCTAGATCAAACAATTGAGTCTAATGAAAGGATCACCCTTGAAGACATGCCTATTGTGAGGGAATATGATGATGTGTTTCCTGAGGAATTGCCTAGTCTTCTTCCTAGTAAATATATTGAATTTTAAAATTATAACTAGGCTGTTTCCAATATCCAAGACTCTATATAGGATGGATATTGTGGAACTTGAGGAGCTAAAGAAACAACTACAGGAGAATATGGATAAAGGGTTTATACACCCAAGTGCTTCACTGTGGGGTGCACCAATCCTCTTCATCAAGATGAAGGATGGGTCAATGTTATTTTTCATTGATTATCATGAGCTCAAAAAGATCATGATAAGGAACAAGTATCCCATTCCATAGATTGATGATTTGTTCGATTAGCTATGTGGAGCACAATACTTCTCCAAGGTGGATCTTCGGTCACAATATTATCAAGTAATAGTGAAGAAGGAAGATATCCCCGAGAACGCTTTTCGTATAAGGTACGAGCACTATGGGTTCATAATGATTCCATTCATACTCACTAATACTAAAAAAATATTCATGGATTTGATGAATATAGTCTTTAGAGATTCATTCAAAAAATTTGTTTAAGTCTTTGTAGATGATATCATAATATACTCTAAAATCAAGGAAAAGCCCGAGGAGCATAAGAACATTGTGCTAAAGACCTTATAAAAGGAGAATATTTATTCGAAGTACAAAAAGTGAAAGTTATTATTGAAGGAAGTATCATTATTATAAAATATCATCATAAGAAATGGGATATTTATGGATCCTTAAAAGAAAAAAGAAATCAAAAGATGTTCGAGACCACAATATGTGATAGATATGCATAGTTTCATTTGGTTATCTAGGTATTGTCATCTATTTTTGAGAAATATATTATGATTGTTAGACCCTCTTACCAAGATAACTCGGAAGTAAGTTAAGTTTTATTAGAATTATGAATTTGATGAAAGATTCAAGGATTTAAAAAGGAGTCTTATCACTACCCCTGTTCCCACACTACCCAAAAGTGGAGAACATTTTTTAGTATTCAACAATGCTTCAAAGAAGGGATTGGCCTATGTGTTAATAAATAATGAAAAGTCATTGCCTATTCCTCAAGGCAGCTAAAAGTTCATGAGAAAAACAATCCCACATATGATGTGGAGTTGGAAGCTATGATCTTTGTGTTGAAAATATGGCGAAATTATCTCTATAGGGAGAAGTTTAAGATATATAATGATCATAAGAGACTCAAATATATATTCACATAGAAAGAGATTAATATATGCAAATGAATATGGTCAGATCTGATCAAGGAATATGACTGATCAATTCACTACCATCCTAGTAAAGATAATAAAGTGGAAGTTTCTATAAATTGAAAGGATCCAAAAATTTTATCATTAATGAGAATTGAGAAGGATCCAATCTTTTTATAATTTAAGAGGATGAACATGGGAATCATAAAGGAAGGAGCATCATCAATACATTTTTAAATGATTTCTCAACCATTTATTCTTGAATGGTTAAAGGATGCTCTAAAAGATGATGTGGGAATTCATAATAAAGTGGAAACTATAAGAAAAGGAAAATATTCAGAGTTCAATGTTAATGAGGGAGGAATTGTGAGATTTGGGTCAAGATTGAGTGTTCCCTAAAATCATGAGTTAAAGAAGGAACTATTGGATGATGCACATAGTTCGACTTTCTCCATTCACCCAAGAAACACAAAGATATATTGAGATATTTGAGAGAACTATTGGTGGAAAAAAATAAAGAAAGAGATCACTGAATACACATAAAATTTTCTGGTATGTCAGAAAGAGATGGTTTAATGGAAGAAGTCTAATGGGATGATGCAACCATTACCCATACTAACATATAAATGGGAAAACATCGCCATAGAATTTTCATTAGACTTCCAAATAAATCCAATGAAAACAATGACATTTGGGTTGTTTTGGATCCTCTTACAAATACTACACACTTCATTGTGATTTGAGAGCATTTCTCACATGATCAAATTGCATGAATATACATCAAACAAGTGGTGATGCTTCATGGAGTACCACAATCAATTGCATCCAATCAAGATCCAAGATTCACCTCTATGTTTTGGAAAAGTTTCCAATATTCTATAAACACTAATATAAACTTCAATATGACTTATCAACCTAAAAATGATGGTCAATTTGAGATAACTATCCAAACACTTGATTAAATGTTGAGAGAATTCTCAATTGACTTCAAAGGAGGATATGAACAACTTCATCTAGTTGAGTTCTCTTACAACAATAGTTTCCACTCGGGCATAAAAATTTCTCCCTATGAATCCCTTTATGGGAGGAGGTTTAGAACACTTGTATGTTGGGATGAAGTTGGTGAACGAAAACTTCTAGGTCCTAAAATGGTTTAAGAAATGGCAGAGAATGTTAAGACTATTCAACATCACATCAAGGATGCTCAGATTTTACAAAAGAGATATGATAACAATCACCGATGAGAACTAGAGTTTGATGTTAGAGACATGGTATTCCTCCGCATATCTCCATGGAATAAATTGATGAGATTTGGGAAGAAGGTAAATATTAGTCCAATTTACATTAACCCTTTTTAGATCCTTGATCACATTATAATAGCGGCCTATCAACTAGAACTCCCACCAAACCTATCTCAAGTACATGATGTATTCCATATACCCCTCTTAATGAAGTACATAGCAGACCCATAACATGTATTGAATCTAGAGGTGGTACCCTTGGATGATGATATTTCCTATGAAGAGTATCTGATGAATATATTAGATCATAGAGAAAAATTTCTATAAAATCAGATAATGAACCTTGTTAAAGTGTTGTGGAGAAACCACAAGTTTGAATAAGAAAGGTGGGAACCGAAGGAAGTGATGAAACATAGTTACCCTCATCTATTTTAGTGTGGTAAAAGAAAATTTCTATGGTGAAATTTATTAAGGGGGGAATATTGTAATGGATTCAACAATTATAAATAAAACTCCCCTTTTGATTTATTTAAATGTATTATTAAGTAATATGGTTATAGAAAACACATGAAATTCTTTTGTTTTATTACATCCAATTAGATTTAGATGATTGTTAAGTATATTTACCATTGATAATATAGACATTGAACAATGATCACATGGTTAGTATAAATTTAGGGTTTTAACAAATCCAATTGACACAGACAAATGAAGTGACGGTCTCAACTAGTGGGATCATACCCTATGATGCCCTTTTATTAGAGCTACTATGGGAGGTAGATTTTTTTTGCTTTTCCCTTGACTAAGCCCAAGATAATATCCAATAACTTAAGCATGATAAAAACCGTTCATGGAAGAAGTTCAAGCTCATCGAGATCACGACCCAAACCTTGTTTGCTAAACCAACCCATTAAAGTCCCACCACTGCATACCTTACCCTTAGGGAGTTTGCTGGAATTTTAAAGGGATATTTAACAAAACACTATAAATATGTGTATGTATATTATTTTTATATAATAATGAATATATTTCCATCCAATTATTGTTACTTTATAAATGAATTTTATTTTGATACAGTAAATCACAAATTGTATTTTTGGTTAATATTCAAATTAAATTAATAAATTTATGAATTAATGTATTTTTTAAATAAATAATATTTTCATAAAATATTATTATTAAAAAATGTTTTTCAAATATAAATGATCATATAATTTTTATAGATTCAAATGTAATTTTTATAAGGGTTCAAAAAAATTTTATTTATAAAAAACCCATCATTTTTAATAAATGATAGTTATTATTTTAAAAGTAAATATTCACATATTTAGAAAGTTATTTAGATAAAATTAATACTATTTTTCAATCAAAATATTGAAATTATCCAATGGTGATTTTTTCATAATTTTATGAGACAATTAAATTTTCTGGTAAAAATTAAATACTGTATAAACATACTTTGTGTTTTATGACATCATAATGACCCAAATATTTTGTAATAAGTAATATAAATGGGATCCATGACCGAATATATGATTTTTTTCTTTTAAAATAATTTTATTTTAAGTTTATTTGATATATTTTATAAATCCTTTGTGAATCCTCCAAAACTTATGATATATTGTAAGGTTTTAAAATCATTTCTTTAAGAGTGTAACTCACATCCACATCACCAAGAGTAATATTTTAATATGTTCAACCATTTTCTTTCTAAAATAATAAAAGTCACCCCCTTTTTCAGAAACCATGGGAAAAAACCAGGGTATCGTTTTTGGTTTCAGATATTTTATTATGTAGAATCCAAAACCAAAATAATAAAGAAATCTCACTCTTTTCCTATATAAACCCACCCAAGATCCCATTTTTGTTCACTAAAACTCCTTAGATTATGTCCTTACTCTTACCTCCACTCCCAAGAGTCCTAATAAGGCACCCCAAGCTTTCAAAAAGCCTCTACCAAGTCTTTGGAGTCACACACTCAAGTAAGGGATCCTCACCTTCCTCTCATTCTTTCAATTCAAGCACCTTCTTTGAAATTAGTTCACTTAATTTAAATTGGTTATATTTTAATTCATTTATAATCATTACCTTACAATCCAATTTATTTTATTTGAATGATGTATCATTTATCCTCACTCATTTAGACCCTTACCTAAGTCGTTACTATGCCAAAATTCTATAAGTGATCCTCTGCTATCCTCTTTTATCAAGCACTTATTTTATGTTCGATCTTTTAATTTCAATTTTCATATGTTCGGATATGTTATTCCATATCCCCCTTACTTTTTATTTGATTTATAAATGTCGAGATAATAACAACCCTGCTCTTTATTTCATTTTTGAACATGATTTATTACAAAAAATTGTAATTAATACAACTCAAAATATTCATAGGTCTAGTGTCTTTGGGAAATTAGGTGCATTACACAAAAACTTAAACACATGAAAAGAAACATCTTTATTGAACACTTATTTAACATGTACAAAACATTTCTTCATACTTTACACTGCATGGGATAACCTGAGGACATACATAAGAAATGGGTGAGCTATAAAGCCAAGTAAGGGAATAAGCATGGTATAATATGAGGATAATAATACATGTTAGAAAACATATACCAATGAGGTGTAAAGGAAATTGAATAATAAGGCATGATATAACATGATAATAATAACATATAAAATTTGGTAACAACTTAAAACACTACATCATAAATAGATCAAGACTAAATACACCAAGACCCCATAGTGGAAAATGTCCCATAAATTAATATGGTAAATACTCCACCCTAACATGATGTATCATGATACCTACCATTACCCAATGCATTGGAGCGCTATCAGGGTGCACCCTTCATAATCATTTAACTCTCATGTTTAAGAGTGCCACATAGATCATATAACATGGATTCATTCAACATCATAATTTATTCCATGATATATGAATGTGGGATACATACATGTAAGTCCCCAATAAATAAGTATATGTGCATAAAGGTTAATACCCTTGATAGAGTAATGGGTATGGTATTCACTACACAATGATTTTGGCATTGAAAATCATGGTGCAATTTCGGAAGCATAACAATGTCATATAGAAATTCATAAAATGGGTTTCATGATAGAGAAAAGGGTTATCTCATTATTTATACATGAAATGGATAGTAAGAGATATATTAAAGAACATATCCCAATATAGGAAAAAGGAAATTAGAATATATAACATTAAAGGAATGCTTGATAAAAAAGGAAGGTAGAAGATTCCTTACAGAATTTCGGTATAGTAATGGGTGTACATAAGGGTTCATAACAAGGATAAATGAGAGCTAAAGGGTCTCCCATCATTTAAAAATGAAATTGATAGTAATGGTGATAGGTAATAATTTATCCCAACTTAAGAAAATGGAAATCAAAAGGGCATATCATTATTGGATTTCTTGATAAAAAGCGGAGAGAAAGAATCCCTCAATTCGATGTGTGAATCCAAAGGCTTAGGAGAGGTTTCTTGGGAGTTGGGGGGTGCC
Organism: Viscum album; assembly: GCA_963277665.1. Taxonomy (NCBI): domain Eukaryota; kingdom Viridiplantae; phylum Streptophyta; class Magnoliopsida; order Santalales; family Viscaceae; genus Viscum; species Viscum album. The sequence continues at coordinate 477,042,223 of OY728133.1, read as the reverse complement.
TTGGAAGGACTCTAGGGAGTATAGGAAAGAGTGTGTATGAGCTTCAAGTAGTTTTAGTGAAGAGAAATTGGAGCTTGGGAGGGTTTTATAGGAAGGGGAATTTTTTTATTATTTTGGTTTTGGACACTACACAATAAAATATTCAAAACCACAAACCATCCCATAGTTTTTTATCATGGTTTATAGAAAAGGGTAGTAGATGAAATTATTTTTGAAGGCCAAAGACCGAAGATAATAAAATATTTCCCTTACTTATGTGGAGGTGAGTCACACTTTCAAAGAAATGATTTTAAAATCTTAAAATATTTTATAAGTGTTGGAGGATTCACTAAGGATTTATAAAATATATAAATTAAAATCAAAATCAAATTATTAAAATAAAAAAAATCTATTTTGACATGTATACCTTTTATAGTATTTATTACATCACTATTGAGCTATTAAGATGTCATATAACACATCATATATTTATACAGAATTTAATTTTTACCAAAAAATTCGACTATCTCAGAAAATTAGGAAAAATTCACCATTGGATAATTTAGACATTATGATTCCAAAAATGATATTAATTTTATCGGAATAATTTTCTAAATATATGAATTTTCACTTTTAAAATAAAAACTGACATTTATTGAAAATGGTGGGTTTTTTTTGTCAATAATAGTTTTCAAACCCTAATAAAAATTAAATTTAAATTCATAAAAATTATATGATCATTTATATTTTAAAAAAATAATTTAATAATAATATTTTATTAAAATATTATTTATTAAAAAAATCAATTAATTTATAAAAATAGATTTTTTAATTGAATTTGAATATTAAACAAAAATACTATTTGTGCTTTAAAAATCATTTACAGGGTAAAAATAATAGGAAGAAAATATATTCAGTATTCTATAAAAAAATAATGTACATTTTCATATTGATAGGGTTTTAATACATATCCCTTTATTACACCAGCATACGCCGTAAGAGTAACACTACAAAAAAAATTGACTTATACTAACATAAATTTATCAACAGATAATATATCTGTTGGTAAAAATGAGTAATTCCTACAGAAGTTGGGTTTTATTGATATTGATTTTAAATACCAATGATATTTTTTACCAATGGACATATCTGTTGGTATTGATTGTTTAACACCAACAAATATTTTTCCAACATTTAAATCTATTGCTTTATCATACTAATGCCAACAGTTTTTTTACCAACACTTGAATCTATTATTAATAATAACTTTTACCAACAAATATTTTATCATAAATAAAATTTTCTACAATAAATAATTTAATGATAATAACCCATGAAGCGAAACCAATTTTTTTATATAGATTATTATTTTTATGACTAAATTCAATATTCACTTTTAGAAGTTTTATTAAAAATATATCATTAATTAAGTTTAGATTTTCTAATGTTTTCCATTTAATAAACATTAAAATACTTTTTATAAAAAATTTAAATCATTAAGATATTTGAATTTAATAAAAATAATAAATAAAAACTTGGTAATCGATAAAAAAATAAACATAATTGAAATATAAGTAATTAATAACTGATATTGACATATTGAAAATTTATTTTATATTATAAAAAATAATATTAATTTCAATAAAATTTTATATTAATTATATAACAATAAATTAAGTAATTAGTAATGGATATTTACATATTGATTTTTTATATAATATATTATTATATATTATATTTATTTTTTTTCAAAAAACATATTATATTTATTTAATTTTACAAGAATTAGTAATTATTTTATGTACATATATATTTATAAATTAATAATTTATATATTAGAACAACAAAATTAATAATTTATATATTATATTTATAAATTAATAATTTATATAATATATTATGATATATTATATTTATTTTTTTACATATTTATTTAATTTAGTTGTTTTACAGTTTCCACCCACACGCCACCCCGATCAGTCAAGATTAGGTCATGAGCTGTGGCTTGAATTCATTGGCTTCCATCCTCGCTATTTCCTAGTGGATCAGCTTCAATTCAACTGCACACAGGCTACACCCACCCCCCCGAGTTCCTAAATTGACCTCTGGAGTATTCATTTGGGTTCACCTCTCTGCTTCAATCCACATGCGTTCCTAAATCTTCATCACCGACGTCCCATGCCATAATCGATTTAGCCTCCCTATGAGGTACCATGAAAACCCTAGACTCTATGATTTTTGTTGCTCTGTAGCTGAAGATCGTGGCCTATGATTTTTTTTGGAATTTGATTAATTTCAAATACTCTTCATTTCAGTAAGTATTCCACTACTGTGCCACCCCCTATTCTACTACTTGATCTATTAGTTCAAATATGTGGAGTATCAGATTTTATTATGCTGTTCTATTAATATTTTCTATAATTAAATGCATATAGGGTTCATGTTTCAAGATGATAGAAAGTGACTTCATTTGGATATTTTATGCAGTTCAACGCATATAAGATTTCAGTTTAGATGTTTTTTTTAAATTTTGGTTCATTTATCATGCATGAAATTCAAGGATGTGTAGTGCATGAATATGCTTTTAAGTGATTCCTTTCAAAACATTGATCATTGTATGATAGGTAAACAATGAAGCTGTAGGTTCATTGAAGTTGGAACCAAAAACATATCAAACTCTTTCAATCTTGGAAAGTGGTTGGAAATGATGCTACATGTGCTTATTTTACTTATTGATTATTGAAGGTGTTTTTGCATTGGTTTTTATAGATTGTTTATTGAAAATAATTATTTTATATGTTTCTTAACTGATTTTTATCTGGGAATTCAAGTGTGTTTGCATATGGTGAATCATCATTCATAAGATGATGGGATTCAAATGAGGGTTTTGATTTCTTTATTCTGCAATTTGGAGTGGTTGAGGAGTCATGTTCCAGACTCGTGTCTGATCCCTTCAGGTTCCACCCTAAATTTTTATCGTCAAATCATATCTTTCTTGGTTTAAACCTATATTTGGCATTATTTAATGGCGTAAAGTGTTCTAAATGGATAATTAGATCCAATGGGATCTTATATGTTATGTATGGATCCATTTTAAACCCCACTGTATCTGGATAAGAAAATGATCTTTAATAGTATAGATATGGTTGGTATGCATTAAGGGTTTGGAGACCTTTTTAGGGTACCTAAAAATGTTGTTTCTTGTAACAATAATATATGTCTTATAAATGAACATAGGAAATATTAATGTGCATAAATACTATGCTGAAATTTTTAAAATTGTGCAATATAAAAGAGTTATGAAATTTTTATCATGCCATAGATAAGTGATGCCTGAAACCTGGTTCCCCTCTCCACCCAACAACATATGCCACTCAGCTCATTTGAGGGCTATCCTAATATAATCTATTCAATCTAAGACACATCCTGTGTTGGTTCCTTCAACATTAAACCTCTCTATGTGAACACATTTTACCTCCTTAAAAAGGAATGCAAATCTTTGTGTTTAAACAAATTTTACTCTCAAGTTGATGACTAGATAAATCTCTTTCAGTGAAATTGTCATTACCAGCCTTTAAGTCATCAATACATAAATCCTTTTGTGAAGTTCGAACATGATAAACCTCTATGTTATTAATTTCTATACCCATAGTCTACTTATCACCAACATTTAGGCTTCCAAGATCATCTTTATCTTTAGGAGTGATATTAAGAGGATTAACTACCCCTCCCTTATCAATAACCATCTCACCCGAATGAGTAGTATTCACCATAGTCTATAAATTATGCCCAATATTAGTGACTAGGACAATTTCATTTTGAGGTAGATTAAAAGAGGCCTAGATATTATTTATTCTCTCTAGGAACCAGCTGCAGAAAAACATAATGTAAATAAAAGACAAGTTAGCTCAAATCCAAAGATCAAGGGAGGAATAGTGCATACCTAGAAGAAAAAACTAGATATGATTTATTGTTAAAAGATTAAAATACAGATGGATGACCTAATATTTATTATTTAAGGTCCATAATGGATCACTACTCATGCATAACTAGGACATAGAGGGTAGTCAACACCAACTTAGATGCTATGATCTTCACCCAATATGTTTTTTCATTCAAAATTGTAAATCTTAACCACACTGAAAACAAACTTGGCCTATGTTTCAAAGATTAAATGCCATGTGATCTAGGAATTAAAGAACCAATAGCCCTTTGAACCAATTGAAACTATCTAATCTTCTATGAACATCACCACCTATGGTAAATATTCAAAAAAATGAAACACAAAAAAGATCATGATCAAGAACCATAAGTCGATAAAACTATAAATGTGATAAATATAAATAATGGATCCCCAACTTGTGGTGTTTTTTCAATAATCATGTTTTTTCTACGCATGATCTATAGAACAACTCCATTTTCCTCTAATCATTTGGTATATTATTGCAATATGAAAATTATGTGATCCCATTCTCTCTCTATCGAAGAGGTTTTTAATAGGTGTAGTTGAACTCCTCTCCCTCATTAAAAATAAAAATGAAATAGAAGAAAATAAAAAAATATCTTCAATAAGTTCCTAGTTTTTTAGTGTCATATATTTAATATAAATGTGTAAGGATTTGAATTCCAACTTCAACAATAACATGATAAAAATTTGTGCGAACATTTATTTTTGGTTCGTAATTTACACGTTTGCCGCCAGCTCGACACTGAACTTCTCTAGCTGGGCTAGGTCAGCATCCATGTCCTACACCATTGTGTGGTTGATAGACCTATCATCCATGCCCGCATCAAACTACCTCTCACTAAACCATCACTCATGAATTAACTCTATGCACTTCTTCATATTTCCTATCGTTGAAATTCACCAGGGAAACACCCTGAGGATGATTCTCACAAACCTTGATGGAGTCAGCTGGACCAAGCTTTGCATAATTCACTTCAATGCAGATTCACATCAGATATCAGTTTATAAGTAGTAAACATATGTAAAAGGATAATGGTATCGGGAATAGACAGATTGGTATCATCACATCCACCCCATACAAGTATATTCTATTTAACTAAGTTTCTCTATCTCTCTTGTCCACTTGTTTTGCTTCTAATTTCTCACTTTTTTTCTCAAATTTGGATTGTGTCACTAACATGGGTTTATTTCAACCTTGTCTAAGAGGTGTGTCATCAAAGATCTATATATCCAAATAAATTGATGGTTCTTTCAAACATGTAACAAGTGCATCACAATTTTTCTATTTGTTTCATTGTCAACATAGATCTTTGCTTGGGGAATTTTGGTATTTGGGTCCTCCATTATTATCCCACCCTTTAAAAACACCTCCATAACCTCATAAAAAGTAACATTGTCTAGAAATCCATTAAAATAAACATGTGTGTTTACATTTAACTCAAACCAACTATTAGGATAAATTAACTTCCTAGTTATATTCATACAATTTGAAAATTTCCTTCAAGACTGTCTTTGTAACTCTATCCTCAACACATAAAGTTTTTCATTGCACTAAATGGGGTTTTAGATATTGAATTAGGTGTCATTGTCAATTGAAATATAGTGTCATTATAAATTGAAATAATATTTTGTAGAGTATGGAATTTAATGTAGTGTTATTAGATTATAGAATTTTGAGTTATGTGTCACTCTTAATTGAAATTAGTGTCATTATCAATGGTTTGTGGTCACATTCTAGATAATATTCTTTTTATTTTTATATTCTTGTTATTTTTATATCTTGCGTCGTTATTTTTAGTTGTGGTCACTGTTTATCTTTTGTTAATGTCATCAATTGTAATTTTTTCTTTGCGGTCACTGGTTATTCTAGTCATTTTTCTATTGTTTTTCTTATTGGTTATATATTTTTATTGTGGTCACTGAATGAATAATCTTATAGTTATTGTTGTGTCTAGTTATATCATCTGATGGTTGTTGTTTCCACAGTTTAGAAGAGATCATATATCGACATAAAAACTGAGGATTCAAAATAAAAACCAACCGAGACCATTTGATGTTGAAGCTTGAGAAGAACATCTAGAATTTGGAGGTTGGGGGAGTCAATAAGCTCTAGGAAATGCATTGAACATATTCCATTGTAAAGTTTCAATCAATTTAATTGAGAAAACCAAGTGGTAGTTGATAAGAGCTCAGATAAATGGGTATAAAATGATTCATCAGCATTGGATCAGAGTAATGAACAACTTCATCAGATTATGATCACAACCATTTATAATATAAAGAAACTAAAAGAGAAGTGATGGTAAAACATAAAACAGAAAGAATAAATATATATAAGCGGCATATGAGAGGACTATTGAAAACTAGAATCCAGCTAACAAATTAAACTGGCAACTAAAATTTCTGGGACACATTAGCAGTGATGAAGTGAAGGCTCATGGAGGTTCTTGTTTTCAATGGTAAGATAAACTGCGATGAAGGGGATATTTATGGAGGTGATTGTTTCCTATGGTTTGATAATCATCTTGATATTTTTATATAATGTTTTAATATTTTTATATCATGTGTTTAAATAAAAACTATTTGCTAATTTTTGTGCTTGTGTGATCGTAATGGTGCATGTCTAAACTCGACACATGTTTCTTGTGATCAGAGTGTGGACATGTGATGCTTCAAATATAGAATGGTGGTCCACTAAAATCTATAGTGAAGTTGTGTATGTTTGGATCCACTACATTAGATATGTGAAATGATGGAGATTCCATGACAACAATGTTTGATATTTTTAAGAAATAGACTGCAGAAGTTTCATTGAGTTCTATATAAAGTCTTTGAGTGTTTAAACAAGTTTGTAATATGTTCATGGAGTTTCTTGTTTTTTTAATAAAGTTTGAACATGTATTTAAATTATATTTGAATGTATTTTTTCAATAAAGTCTCATTTTTTTTGTATTTCATATAATATAATTTTATAATTATTATATAATAAATATAATAATATATTAAATATAATGATATTAATAAATATAATATAAAATTCTAACAACAAATATTGTAATACCAACATTTAAATTATAACTTGAAAAGATATATTAATTGTTGGTATTGTTTATATATGTTGGTAAAAATATTATCAAAAGATATATTATTCATATTAATATGTTGCTAAACATTTTGACCAACACATATATTATCTATTGGTATTATTATAATTTTGGAAAAATCATTATATCTGTCACAATAACATTTAGAGACAGAGTTTTTACCAACAGTTTAGTGACATAGATATATATGTTGGTAAAATTATTTTCCAATAGAAAATGTGCTTTTACCAAAAAATATGTCCATGTTGGAAAAAGTGAAATATTTTATAGTGTAAGGTGCGCTATGACAGGGCTTTCATGGGGCTATTAGGTGAGCATGGTTTGGGCCATGATCTCGATGAGCTTGAACATCTCCCATAAATGGTTTTTATCATGCTTAAGTTGTTGGATATCAGATTGAGATTAGTCTATGGAAAATCCCAGAAATTCTATCTCTCCTGGAAGCTCTGATAGATGGGATTCATAGGGTATGATCCTACTGGTTGAGGTCATCACTTCCTTTGTCTGTTCCAAATGTATTTATTAAAACCTGATATTTATACTAGTAATTTCATCACTGTTCAACGACTATATTATCAATTTTAAATATACTTAATGATAATTTAAATATAATTGGATATAATAAAATAAAATAAGTGCATGTGTTTTCTATACCCATAAGACAGTTAATTAAATCAAAAAGGGGAATTTTATTCATAAAATTTTGGGTCATTACAATATTCCCACTTTATAAATATCACCCTCAAAATTTCCTTTTCCCATACTAAAATAAATGAGGGTAACTCTACTTCATAACCTCTTTTGGTTCCCACATTTTTCTTTAGACTTGTGGTTTCTCCACATAACTTTGACCAGGGGTATTATCTTATTTTGTACAACTTTTTCCCTACAATATAAGATCTTCACTATATGCTCTTCATAAGAAATTTCATTCTCTAATTTTACCATCTATGGATTGAGTAAATGTGATGGGTATGGGATAAGTTAAATGGGAGTGTTATTCAATAATCCACTGCTCCGATGCGATCAAGGATCTCAAATAAGATGATGAAACTTGAACTAAGTTTTCCCTTCTTCCCAAATATCATCATTTTCTTCCATGGAGATATATGGAGGAATACCATGTCTCCAATATTAAATTCCATGTCTCATTGATTATTTTTAGTATAGCCCTTTTGTCGACTCTTAGAAACTTAGATGTGCTATTGGATGGTCTTAACCTTATCCACCATTTCATCGAACATTTCAGGACCTAGAAGTTTTTTGTTCACCAACTTCATCCCAACATGTCGGTGTTATAAATCTCTTTCCATATAGGGTTTTTAGGGGGCATTTGGATGCTCAAGTGGAAACTATTGTTGTAAGATAACTCCAAAAAAATAATATGTTGGTCCCATCGACCTTTGAAGACCATATAGCATGCTTTCAACATTTCCTCAAGTGTTTGGATAGTTCTCTCAGATTGGCCATTAGTTTGATGGTGATAATCCATATTGAAGTTTAGATCAACATTTAGATAGTGATGGAGATTTTTTAAAAACATAGAGGTGAATCTTGGATATCAATCAGACATAATTGATAGTGGTACTCCATGAAGCCTTACCACTTCTCTGATATATATTTGTTCTAGTTGGTCTAGTGAGAAATCCTCTCAAATCCTGATAAAGTGTACAATATTTGTAAGAATATTCACAAAAACCAGATAGAATTGTTTCCCTTGGATGTCTTTGTAAGTCCAGTGATAAAGTCCATGGTAATGTTTTCCCATTTCTTTGTTGGTATGGGTAATGGTTACATAATCCCCTTAGATTTATTCCTTTTAGCCCTTACTTTCTGACATACCAGGAACTTTGATGTATATTCTATGATCTTCTTGTTCATGTTATCCCACCAATAGTTCTATCATAGATCTTGATACATCTTTGTGTTTCCTGGGTGAATGGATAAATTCAAACTATGGGCATTATCCAATTGTTCCCTCTTTAATATAAGATTTTATGGAACACATAGTATTGACCCAAATCTCACAATTCCTTCTTCATTAACATTTAACTCTAAGGATTTACCTTTTCTGATAATTTCCGCTTTCTTCTAAAATCCCACATAATATTTTTGAGCATTCTTTTACATTTTATAATGAGATGTTTGAGAAATAATTAGTGAAAGTATTGATTATGTTGCTTTCTTTATTATTCCGTTGTCTATCCTCTTCAAATATAAGAAGATAAAATCCTTCTCAATTCTCATTGATGATATAATTACTGGATCCTTTCTACTTAGAGAATCCACCACTTTATTTTCTTTACCAGGATAGTAGTGTATTAAGAAGCTGCAATCCTTGATGAGCTCTAACCATCTTCACTGTCGCATATTAATCTCTTTCTATATGGATATATACTTGAGACTTTTGTGATCTGTATATATTTCACACTTCTCCCCAAAGAGATAATTTCTCAAAATTTTCAAAGCGAAGATCACCACTACCAAATCCATATCATGCATGACATATTTTTTTCTCAGGAATTTTCAAATGCCTTGAGGCATCGGTAATGAATTTTTTCATTAACACACATCCCAATCCAATATTTTTAGCATCACTAAAAATTGCGAAAATCTCCCCACTTAGGTGTAGTGTGAGCACATGGACCACAATAAGACTATTTTTTCAAATCTATGAAGCTTTATTCACATTCATCATTCCAAGAAAATTTAACTCCCTTCTAAGTTATCTTGGTAAGAGGGTTTTAAAATCATGAGAAATTTCTCACAAATCGGTAATAATATCCAGTTAACCCAAGGAAACTATGGATATCTATGATAGATGTCGGCCTCAACCATCCTTTAATTTATTTTATCTTTCACGGATCCACAAATATTCCATTTCTTGTGATGATATGCCCAAAAAATGATACTTCCTTCAACTAAAACTCACACTTTTTTCACTTTTCGTATATCTTTTCCTTTCACAAGGTCTTTAGCATAATGATCAAATTCTCCTCATGATCCTCCTTTCATTTAGAGTATATCATAATATCATTTATAAAGACTACCACAAATTTGTTGAGGTAATATCTAAATACTCTATTCATTAAATCCCTAAAGATTTTTGGAGCATTAGTGAGTCCTAATGGAATAACTATGAATTCATAGTTCTCATACCTTTTATGAAAAGTAGTCTTGGGGATATCCTCTTTCTTTACCCTTCATTGGTAATATCCCAACTGTAGATCCACCATGGAGAAGTATTTTTATCCCTGTAGTTGATCGAACAAGTCATCAATTTGTGGAAAAGGATATTTGTTCTTTATCATGATTTTTTTGAGCTCATGATAATCAATTCAAAGACATATTGAACCATACTTCTTCTTGAAAAAGAGGACTGGTTCACCCTATGGTGAAGCACTTGGGCGTATAAACCCTTTATCCATATTCTCTTGTAGTTGTTTCTCTAGATCCTCAAGTTCCACAACATCCATTCTATATTGATTCTTGGATATTAGCAACACCCCAAGTATAATTTTGATCCAAAATTTAACCTCCCTACTTGGAGGAAGACCATGAAACTACTTAGGAAACACATCATCAAATTCCCTCACAACTGGCATGTCTTCAAGGATGGTTCATTCTTTAGATTCAATCATTTGAGCTAGATACACTTGATTATAAGGAAATAATATCCATGCTTGAGATGACGGTGATAAATAAGATTCCTCATCCTCCTTGCACTTGTACAGATTTGAGGGTTGTTTTTCCATTTTGAGAGTGATTTCCCTCTCGTGGAAATATATGATGGTTCTATGTAGGTAAAGCCAATACATTACTAGAATTTCATAAAATCCCACCAAGGGAAGTCTTATAGGGTTATATGGTAAGTTCAACCCACAAAAATTGACATGGGAGGAGTTATATACATGGGATGAAATAATTTCCCTATTTTCAATTTTCACCAACAACTCTACTTCCATTCGCTATGGTGGTGTTTGGATTGTTCTACTAAACTTTCATGATATGAAGGAATGCGTAGAACTATGGATGATAACCATACCTTTAAATTTTTTATTCTAGTTATATTATATCCTATCTAGAAACAGGGATAATTAATTTTATACTATTAAAAACATAAGGTAAATCCAATGACATTAAATCGTTATCTTATAAATTACACATATTTCTTTAAATTATGAATTTCTAGGCTTTAATCTATGTTATCCATGATATACTTCCTAACATATATTTTAATGGGCATTTTTTTATTATTCCCTTAATAATGTTTTATAACGAGATTATGAATTTACCAAAGCATATCCCCTAGGAGTGTCAAACCAGGTGCGTATTAAGGCCCATTTTTTGTGTACCAGGTCACCCTGAGTCAGGCCTAGAACACCTTATCGGAGTTGTTACTCCTAGGTACATTTATACCAGAACCACATCACCTTATAGTATCTAGATAGGGATGCATTTTCTTAATAAACCACTTACTCTATACTTACCAAAATTTAGGTATGTTTTTTTTCTACACTTAGTCTTATCTCTAAGGGTTTTCACAAGGTGTTTCTAATCCTAATCCAAAAAAAACTATACCGTCCTCTAATACCAACTATGATAACCCTGCTCTTTTATTTTAGTTTTAAACATGATTTATTACATAAAATTACAACTAATAAAAATCATAATATTTATAGTTCTAGCATATTTGGGAAATTAGGTACATTACACAACAACTTAAAACATTAAAAGAAATATCTTTATTGAAAACTTCTTTAACATGACCAAACTGTTCCTTCGTACTTTACACTGCATGGGATAACCTAAGGACATAAATAAGAAAAGAGTGATCTATAAAGCCCAGTAAGGGAATAAACATGGAATAACATGAGGATAATAATACATGTTATACAAGGCATACCAAGGAGTTGTAAAGGAACATGAATAATAAGGCATGATATAGCATGATAATCATAACATAGAAAATGTGGAAATAACTTAAAACACTAAATAATAAATAGATCAAGGCTAAATCCACCAAGAACCCATGATGGACAAAGTACCATAAAATATTCTGGTAAATACCATATCCTAACTTGTCATATCATGATACTAACCATTAACCAATGCATTTGAATGCTATCAGGGAACACCCTTCATAATCATTTAATTCTCATGTTTAAGTGTTCCACATAGATCATATAACATGGATTCATTAAACATCATAATTTATTCCAGGATATAAGAATGTAGAATACATACATGTAATTCCTTAATAAATAATTATATGTTCACAAAGGTGAATACACTTGATATAGGAATGGGTATGTTATTAACTACATAATGATTTTGGCATGGAAAATTATGGTGCAATTGCGGCAGCATAACGACATCATATATAAATTCATAAACTAGGTTGATAAGAGATAAAGGGGTATCTAATCATTTAGAAATGAAATGGTTAGTAATATGGATATTTAATAAAATATCCCAACATAGGAAAAATAAAATTAGAATACATAGCATAAAAGGAATGCTTGATAAAAAGAGGGTGGAAGATTCCTTATAGAATTTCAACATTGTAACTATTGTACATAAGGGTTCATAAGAGGGATAAATGAGAGTGAAAAGGGATCCCTTCATTTAAAAATAAAATGGAAGGTATGGGGGATAGGTAATAATATATTTTAACTTAATTAAATGTAAATAAAAGGGCATATCATAAATGGTGTTCTTGATAAAAAGAAGAGAGAGCGAATCCCTTACTTGGTTTGTGACTCCAAAGGTTTTGGATAGGTTTCCTGGGAGATTGGGGGAACCTTGGGAGGACTCTAGGGAGTATAGGGATGAGTGTGTATGAGATTTAAGGATTTTTAGAGAAGAGAAATGGGATCTTGTGTGGGTTTATATAGGAAAGGAGGGGGATTTCTTTATTATTTTGGGTTTGGACACTATATAATAAAATATTAAAAAACACAAACCATTACATGGTTTTTCCCATCATTTCTAGAAAAGGGTAGTTTATTAAATTATTTTATATGACTAAATACAGAATATAATAAAATATTTTCCTTGATTATGTGTAGGCAAGTCACACTTTCAAAGAAATGATTTAAAAATCTTAAAGTATTTTATAAGTCTTGGAGGATTCACTAAGGATTTATAAAATAAATAAAATAAACATAAAATCACATTATTTTAAAATAAGAAAATATATTTTTCTAAGTATACCTTTTATAATATTTATTACATCACTATTGGGCTATTATGATGTCATAAAACACACTATATATTTGTATGTTATTTAATTTTTACCAAAAAAAATGACTGTCTCAAGAAATTATGAAAAGTTCACCATCAGATAATATCAAAATCCTGATTACAAAAATGATATTCATTTTATCTGAATAATTTTCAAAATATGTGAATTTTAACTTTTAAAATAAAACTGAAATTTATTTTAAATTATGGGGTTTTTTCAATAACAGTTTTCAAACCCTAATAAAAATTACATTTGACTTCAAAAAAATAATATTATCATTTCTATTTTAAAAAAGTAATTTAATAATAATATTTTATTAAAATATTTTTTATTTCAAAAATCCATTAATTAATCAAAATAGATTTCTTAATTTATTTTGAATATTAACCAAAAAAATACTATTTATGATTTAAAAATAATTTACAAAGTAACAATAATAGGAAGAAAATATATTCAATATTCTTTTCAAAAAATGTGCATATTTCTAATGCTAAGGTCTTGATACATATCCATTTATTACACCAGTATACGCCCTAAGATTAAGGCGCATGATCATGGGGATTTCATGGGGTCGTTCAGTGAGTATGGTTTATTCTGTGATCTTGATGAGCTTGAACATATCCCGTAAATGGTTTCACTCATGCTTAAGTTGTTGGATCTCAAATTATGACAGGTCCATAGAAAAGTCTAGAAATAATATCTTTCCCGGAATCTCTAATAGATGGGATTTATAGGGTATGATCCTACTGGTTGAGGCCATCACTTCCTTTTTCTATTAAAAAAGGATTTATTAATACCCTATATTTACAATAGTCATGTGATCACTATTCCACGGTTGTTCAACGACTATTTTATAAATAGTAATGATACTGAAGGGTCATTTAAATCCAATTGGATATAATAAAACAAAATAAGTTCATGAGTTTTCAATATCCATAAGACATTTAATTAAATCAAAAAGGGGAATTTTATTTATAAAAGTTCAGGTCATTACGGAGATCCCCTTTCACTCCCATTTTTCATCTTGTGAACCCTTATGTACACCCATTACCATGCCAATTTTTTTTAAGAGTTTTTTCCTTTCTCTTCTTTATCAACGTTTCTTCAATATCATATGAATTCTATTTCCATTTCATCATGTTGAGACATGTCTTTACATGTACCTATTTCTTTAAATTTCATATATAAATTATGAGAGAACCCTTTCTCTCTCATCCAACTATTTTATGATTTTTCATGTGATGTAATTATGCTACCGAAATTTCACCGTGATTTTCCATGCCAAAAAAGTTGTGTAGTGAATACCATAATAATTTATTATATCAAAGGTATTCACATTTATGCACATATACATATTAATTGGGTACTTACATGAATTATTCCACATTTCTTGATCATGGAATAAATTATGATGATGAATTAATCTAGGTTGTATGATCTTTGTGAAAAACTTAAGCATGAGTATGAAATGAATATGATGGCTGTTCCTAGATAGGGCTCCAATGCATTGGGTAATGTTTAGTATCATTGTAACGACCAAAAGTTTCATTAATGGAAATCCCTCTTGATCTAATTAAATGTCTCTTTATGTAAAATGTTTATATAAAATGTAAACTTCTTTGGTTGTATGTTAAGAATTGTGACCGTTGATTTTATAGCCATTGAACAGTGATCACATGATTAGTATAAATATAGGGCTTTAACAAATCCAACTTACTCAGACAAAGGAAGCGATGGCCTCATCCAGTAGAATTGCTTCATATGAAGCCCATTTATCAGAGCTCAGAAAAGAGGTGGTGTCTTTGGTCTTCACTCTTGACCAAGCCCAATCTGAGCTTTATCATGTCAAGCTCGAACAAGACCATCTACGGGAAAAGTGGAAGTTAATAGAGATTTCCACTCGAGCAATGTTATCTTAGCCACCCCAAGAGTTTGTCACCATTGCACACCTTACCCTTAGGTCTTATACGACTATTTTAAGGGGTTATGTAAAAAATATCTAGTACTATGTTCATGTACATTATTTTTTTATATAATAATGAATATACTTTCTTGTCATTATTGATACATTGTAAATAGTTTTTAAAGTACAAATAGTGTTTTTAGTTATTATTTAATAAAGAATTATATTTCATTAAATTAAGGGATTTTTGAATTAAATAACATTTTAATAAAATATTGTTATTATTATTAAATTAATTTTTATTAAATATAAATGATCTTATAATTTTATGAATGCAATTATAATTTTTATTAAGGTTTGAAAGCCATTTCTGTCAAAACCTGTGAATTTTCAATAAATGTCGGTTTTTATTTTAAAAGTGAAAATTAACATATTTAGAAAATTATTTAAATAAAATAAATGATATTTCTGGGATCAGGATGTCAAAATTATCCAATGGTAATTTTTTCATAATTTTCCGAGACAGTCAAATTTTTGGGTAAAAATTAAATACCGTTTAAATATATAATGTGTTTTATGAAATCATAATGACCCAATAGTGATGTAATAAAATACTAAAAGCTTTATTTTTGGACAATATATGTTTTACCATTAAAATAATGTGATTTTAGGTTTGTTTGACTTACTTTTCAAAGCATTAATGGACCCCTCAAGACTTATTAAACATCTTGTCTTTTTAAATTATTTTCCATGGGATTGTGACTCACCTCCACATAAGCAACCCCATTATTTTAAGAATTTAGTACTTTTTCCTTATAAAATATTGTTTTCCTCTCCCCTTTTCCAAAAAAAAGGGCAAAAACCATGAGCTGATTTGTGTTTTGGATTAGTTTAATGTAAGGGGTCCCAAACCTAAATAATAAAGAATTCACTCACCTTTCCTATATAAACCCACCCAAGCTCCAACTTCCTCCTCACTCAAAGCCTTTGGAGTTCATCGAAACTCTACCCTACTCTCTCTATAATCCTCCCAAGGTGCCCCAAGCTCCCAATAAGCCTCTCTCAAGCCTCTCTCAAGCCTTCGGAAGCACACTTCCAAGTAAGGGTTTTTTCTTACTTTCACTTTTTTGTCCAGTTTTATTAATATTGTTATAACCTTTTATTTTCAATTATAAATACTAGGGTATTGTTTCAAACCTCCCCATACTTCACTCTTATTTTTGGAATGATGGGAGACCCCTTTATCTCTCATTAAATGCCTCCCATGTACACCTGTTACTATGCCGAAATTCCGAAAGGAACTTCTCTCTCATCATTTACATTCAAGAAATACTTTTGTATAATGAATCTAAATTCCATTACAATTGTTGGGACATGTATCTATATGACACCCTTACTTTCCATTTCATGTAGATATGATGAGAAACCCCTTTCTCTCTCATCAACCATTTTTATGAATTCTTATATCATGCTGTTACATTGCCGAAATTGCACCGATTTTCTTAGACAATGCCTTTGTGTAGTGAATACCATGCCCATTTCTCCATCAAGGGTATTCAACTTTATGCACATTTACTTATTGATTATAAAGTTTCATGTATGAATTTCATATTCCTTATCATGGAATAAATGATTATGTTTAATGAATCCATGTTTTATGATCCATGTGACACACTTACGCATGAAATGAAATGTTTAAGAAGGGTGTGCCCTTATAGCGCTCCAATGCATTGGGTAAAGTTTAGTATCATGATACGTCATGTGCAATGAGTGTTGAATCATTATAATTCTAGTGCAACAAGGGTTTACACGTGCTTCATGTGAAATGAGGATTTACTCATGCTTCATGTGCAATGGGCCTTGGCTCATGCTAATTCCATGTTAAGTGTTGTTGCCACATTTCCAAGTTATGATTATCATGCTTTATCCTGACTTTATGTCCATGTTTCTCTTGTGATCTATTGATATGCCTATTGTCTAACATTTATTGTACTCCTCATGCATTCCATATTTATTCCCTTACTGGGCTTTATAGCTCACCTTTTTCTTATGCATGTCCTAAGGTTATCCCATGCAATGCTAAGTACGAGGGAATGTAGTGGTCATGTAAAGTAAGTTTTCAATAAAGATGTTGTATTTCATGTTTTAAGTTGTTATTCAATGATCCTAAACCCTAAATACACTATACCTCTCCATCTTCCATGTTGTATCAAGTGAATAGTTTATGTAATAAATCATGTTTAAGTTTGTAATAAAATAAGGGTTGTCATAGTTGGTATCAAAGGACTGGTTTAGTTATTTTTGGGATTAGGATTAGAAAACCCCAGTAAAGCCTTAGAGATAATAATAAGTATAATAAAAACATCCCTAAGTTTTGGTAAGTACTGAGTGAGTGGTTTATCAAGCAAATGCATCCCTGTTTGGATACGAGCAGGTAGATGCGGCTCTGGCACAGATGTATCCTAGGGGTAAAAACTGAAAACACCGCTTTGAGCTAGACTCGAACGGAAACTGGTGCACGAAAATGGGACTTTCTGTAGTCTTGGTTACGATACTCCCCGGGGATATGTTTTGATAAATTAAAAAGCTTAGTATGAACCCTTATTAATGGAATTAAAAAAAATTCCCCTAAGAATATATGTTAGAAAGTAGATCACAAAAATCCTAGATTAAAGCCTATAGACTCATGAGTTAAGGAAATAAAAGTTTATTTATAAGTCATCAACTTTTATCTTTGGATTAACCTTTATGTGTTACCCCCTAACATTCCTTTTATTTCAGCCAATGACCATTAATATGAGGACTCAGGCTAACAACCGATGTGAAGATCAGTGTGATGACTGTACTAATGAGATCCCAATCCAATGGGAGCGGGAATCGTGAACTTTGTCATGCTTCTCTCTCAGATATCTCAAGATTTGAATAGAAACACGGGTCAAGAGGAATGTTCAATCCCCCCTAAGAAAGAACAAGTCACTATCGAGAGCTTCATGAGACAAAGGCCTCCTACTTTTAGTGGATCATCCGATCCCACGATCACTGAACAATGAATCAACTCCATTGAAAATATCTTCTCCATCATTCAATGTTCTGAACAAGAGAAGGTTCTCCTGGTGGCTTATCGTATGGAGGGTGAAGCTGATCAATGGTGGCCATTGATAAAAAATACAAAGCCTGAGGAGGAGATCGAGGCGTTAGAATGGAAGGATTTTTGGAAGATGTTTTTCAATAAATATTTTACACGCATCGTTCAGCTTAAGATGGAAAGGGACTTCCTTTAACTCAAGAAAAAAGATAAAGAATCTGTTAGAGCGTACGAGGAAAACTTTACAAGGCTTGCACGATACGCTTCCGTCTTTGTCATTACCCCTGAATGCAAAGTTAACTGCTTCTTTGGTGGGATGAAGCCTAGCCTATGGAAAGAATTAGCAATCCGTGACTTGGACAGCTATGAGAAAATTGTCTGATGTTCCCTCAAGGTTGAAATATAGATCGGGGAATCACAAGGACAAGAAGCGTAAGGTGGAATTCAATGCTGGAAGTCCGATGGATAAATCTAACGGTGCTAAGAAGATCCAGAACCCCACTTGACAAAAATGCGGAAAGAAGCACCCTAGAAATTGCCTCAAGGGGACTTTGAGATGATTTAGGTGTGTAAGAGAAGGGAACCTAACTGTTAACTATCGGCAAGAAAGACCCGCGGCTGTGACAGAGGAGAGGAACGCTCCGTTCGAACCTCAACGCTTTGTTCATTGCTACAACTGCAAAGAATCGAGGAATTTTTCAAATAAGTGCCCTAATCCAAGGGTTTTCGGAGGAAACCAACAACCTCCAAGGTAGCAAGGAAGAGCTTTTTCCATCACTTCTGCCGAAGTGAACCCCAAAAATGAAGTGGTGACTGGTATTCTAGTTATTCATTCAATAATAGCGAACATACTTTTTGATTTAGGTTCTACGCATTCTTTTATTTCTCGAAAGTTTAGTAGAACAATCCCAACACCACCAGAAATCATGGAAGTGAAGATGTCGATGAGTATGAAAAATGGGGAAATCATTGCATCCGATGAATATAAGTCCTCCCCTGTTATAATCTGTGGATTAAATTTCTCGGCTAACCTTGTCATACTCCCTCTGGTGGAATTTGATGCAATTCTTGGCATGTATTGACTTTCCTTATATAGAGCCAACATAAATTGTCAGGAGAGGGAAATCACACTCCATATGGAGAATAGACCCCCGATTCCTTACAAGTGTAAGGAGGAAGATGAATCCCCTTTAGCTCCATCATCTCAAGAAGGGATATTACTGCCCTATGATCACACGTATCTGGATCAGATGATTGAGTCCAAGGAAGAAACCATCCTTGAAGAAATGCCTATTGTGAGGGAATTCGCTGAAGTGTTTCCTGAGGAACTGCCTGGTCTTCCTCCTAGAAGAGATGTTGTATTCTCAATTGAACTTATATCAGGGGAGCTTCAAATATCCAAGACTCCATATAGAATGGCTGTCGTGGAGTTTTAAGTGCTGAAGAAACAACTACAAGAGAATCTGGATAAAGGGTTTACACGCCCAAGTGCTTCACCATGGGGTTCACCAGTCCTATTCATCAAGAAGAAGGATGGGTCAATGCGGATTTGCATCGATTATAGTGAACTTAACAAAATCACGATAAAGAGAAAGTATCCTCTGTTATAGATCGATGACTTGTTCAATCAGCTGTGTGGAGCACAATACTTCTCCAAGGTAGATTTGTGGTCGGGATATTATCAAGTAAGGGTGAATAAGGAAGATGTCCCCAAGACTGCTTTTCGTACAAGATACAGGCACTATGAATTAATAGTAATGCCTTTCGGACTCACTAATTCTCCAGGAATCTTCATGGACATGATAAATATAGTCTTTATAGATTACCTCGACAAATTTGTGGTAGTCTTTATAGATGATATTCTAATATACACCAAAACCAAGGAGGATCATGAGGATCATTTAAGAACTGTACTAGAGACTTTATGCAAGGAGAAGCTCTATGAAAAGTACAGCAAGTGTGAGTTCTGGTTGAAGGAGGTCTCATTCTTGGGCCATATTATCACAAGCAATGGGATATCTATGGATCGCTCCAAAACAGATGAAATTGAGGGATGGCTGAGGCAAACATCAATAACGGATATCTGTAGCTTCTTGGGGTTAACTGGATATTATCGACGATTTGTGAGAAATTTCTCACGATTGTCCAACCCTCTTACCAAGCTAACTCGAAAGGGATTAAAGTTTTCTTAGAGTGATGAATGCAAAGAAAGATTCAAGGAGTTGAAAAGGAGTCTTATCACTGTGCCCATGCTCACTTTACCCATAAGTGGGGAACCTTTTGTGATATTCAGTGATGTTTAAAAGAAGGGCATAGGCTTTGTGCTGATGCAGAATGATAAAGTGATATTCTATGCCTCAAGGTAGTTGAAAATCCATGAGCGAAACTATCCAACACATGATCTGGAGTTGGCGGTGGTGATCTTTTCCTTGAAAATCTGGCGGCATTATCTCTATGGGGAGAAATGTGAGATATATACTGACCACAAGAGTCTTAAATATATATTCACACAGAAAGAGGTTAATATGCACCAGGGAATATGGATAGATCTCATCAAGGATTATGACTGTTCAATACATTACCACCCTGAGAAAGCGAACAAGGTGGAAGATGCCCTAAGTAGAAAGTACCCAGTGATTCTGTCAATGATGAGAATTGAGAAGGATCTAATCTTATTAGACTTGATGAAGATGGACATGGGAATCATAAAGAAGGGAACATCATCAATCCTTTCACAAATGATTTCTCAACTGCCTCTTTTGGAAAGGTTAAAGGATTCTCAAAAGGATGATGTGGGAATTCAGGAAAACGTAGAAGCTATCGAAAAAGGGAAATCCTCGGAGTTTAATGTTAATGAAGAAGGAATTGTGCAATTTGGGAAAATACTATGTGTTCCATCAAGTCTGGAGCTGAAGAAGGAACTTTTGGATGATGCACATAGTTCAAATTTCTCTATTCACCCAGGGAGCACAAAGATGTATCGAGATCTCCGAGACAACTTTTGGTGGGATAATATGAAGAAGGAGATCAGTATATATACATCAAAGTGCTTGGTGTTACAGCAAGTGAAGGCAGAGAGGCAGAAGTATAAGGGGATGATGCAACCATTACCCATACCAGAATGGAAATGGGAGAACATCACCATGGACTTTGTCACTGGACTTCTGAGGACATCCAAAGGCAACAATGCAATCTGGGTTGTGGTGGATCGTCTTACAAAGACTGCACACTTCATTACTATTCAGGAGGATTTCTCATCAGATCAACTGGCACAGATATATATCAGGGAAGTGGTAAGGCTGCATGGAGTACCACTATCTATTGTTTCTGACTGAGATCCAAGATTCACCTCTAAGTTTTGGAGGAGTCTTCAACATGCTCTAGATATTGAACTGAACTTCACTATGGCCTATCATCCTCAAACTGATGGCTAATCCGAGAGGACTATCCAAACACTTGAGGACATGTTGAGAGCATGATCAATGGACTTTAAAGTAGAATGTGATCAACATCTTCCTCCGGTTCAGTTCTCTTATAATAACAGTTTCCACTCGAGCATCCAAATGGAACCTTATGAAGCCCTGTATGGGAAAAGGTGAAGAACACCGGCATGTTGGGATGAGGTCGGTGAACGTAAGCTGCTTGGACCAGAAATGGTTGAGGAAATGGTGGAGAAGGTGAAAACCATTCAGCAGCATATCAAGGCAGCCCAAAGTCGACAGAAGAGTTATGCAGATAATCATCGACGAGACCTTGAGTTTAATGTTGGAGACATGGTTTTTCTACACATATATCCGTGGAAGAAGGTCACGAGGTTTAGAAAGAAAGGGAAGTTAAGTCCAAGGTACATCATCCCCTTCAAGATTCTTGATCGTGTCGGGGCTGTGGCCTATCAACTAGAACTTCCAACCACCATGGCCAAAGTACATGATGTCTTTCATGTATCCCTCTTATGGAAGTACATACCGGGCCCTTCACATGTACTCTCTTCTGAGGTGGTACAGTTGGAGGATGATCTTTCTTATGAGGAGAAACTAATGAAGATATTAGATCGTAGAGAAAAAGTTCTACGAAATAAGACAATTCCCCTTGTCAAGGTGTTGTGGCGAAACCACAATTTTGAAGAAGCGACTTGGGAATTGGAGGAAATGATGAAGTTGAGTTACCCACATCTGTTTTAGTGTGGGAAAAGGAAATTTCGAGGGTGAAATTTCTTAAGGGGGGAATATTGTAATGACCCAAAGTTTCATTAATGGAAATCCCTCTTGATCTAATCAAATGTCTCTTAATGTAAAATGTTTATATAAAATTTCAACTTCTTTGGTTGTATGTTAAGAATTGTGACTGTTGCTTTTATAGCCGTTGAATAGTGACTACATGATTAGTATAAATATAAGGCTTTAACAAATCCAACTTACTCAGACAAATGATGCGATGGCCTTATCTAGTATAATTTCTCCATACGAATCCCATTTGTTAGAGCTTGGAAAAGAGGTGGCGTCTTTGGGCTTCGCTGTTGACCAAGCCCAAGCTGAGCTTCATCATGTCAAGCTCTAATGAGACCGTCTACAGGAAAAGTGAAAGTTGATGGAGATTACCACTTGAGCAATGTTATCTGAGCCACCCCAATAGTCTGTCACCATTGCACACCTTACCCTTAGGTCTTATGCGGCTGTTTTAAGGGGTTATGTAACAAATCGCTAGTACTATGTTCATGTACATTATTTTTGTATATAATAATGAATATACTTTTTGTCATTATTGATACATTGTAAATAGTTTTTAAAGTACAAATAGTGTTTTTAGTTATTATTTAATCAAGAATTCTATTTTATTAAATTAAGGGATTTTTGAATTAAATAATATTTTAATAAAAAATTATTATTATTATTAAATTAATTTTTATTAAATATAAATGTGCTTATAATTTTATGAATTCAATTATAATTTTTATTAAGGTTTGAAAGCCATTTCTGTCAAAACCCGTGAATTTTTGATAAATGTTGGTTTTTATTTTAAAAGTGAAAATTAACATATTTAGAAAATTATTTAAATAAAATAAATGATATTTCTGGAATCAGGAAGTTGAAATTATCCAACGTTGAATTTTTCATAATTTTATGAGATAGTGAAATTTTTGGGTAAAAATTAAATACCGTTTAAATATATAATGTGTTTTATGACATCATAATGACCCAATAGTAATGTAATAAAATACTATAAGCTTTATGTTCGGACAATAAATGTTTTAACATTAAAATAATTTGATTTTGGGTTTTTTTGACTTACTTTTTAAAGCATTAATGTACCCCTCAAGACTTATTAAACATATTGTCTTTTTAAATTATTTTCCATGGGAATGTGACTCACCTCCACATAAGCAACCCCATTATTTTAAGAAGTTCGGACTTTGTCCTTATAAAATATTGTTTCCTCTCCCTTTTTCCAAAAACAATGGACAAAAACCATGAGCTGATTTGTGGTTTGGATTAGTTTAATGTAAGGGGTCCTAAACCTAAATAATAAAGAATTCACTCAACTTTCCTATATAAACCCACCCAAGCTCCCACTTCATCCTCACTCAAAGCCTTTGGAGTTCGTCCAACATCTCCCTTAATCTCTCTAGAATCCTCCCAAGGTGACCCAAGCTCCCAATAAGCCTCTCTCAATCCTCTCTCAAGCCTTTGGAAGCACACTTCCAAGTAAGGGTTTTTTCTTCCTTTCACTTTTTTGTCCAATTTTATTATTATTGTTATGCCCTTTTATTTTCAATTATAAATGCTGGGGTATGGTTTCGAACCTCCCCCATACTACCCTCTTATTGTTTGAATGACGGGAGACCCCTTTATCTCTCATTAAATGCCTCCCATGTACACCCATTACTATGTCGAAATTCTGAAAGGAACTTCTCTCTCCTCATTTACATTCAAGCAATACTTTTGTATCATGAATCTAAATTCCATTACAATTGTTGGGACATGTATCTATATGACCCTATTACTGTCCATTTCATATAGATATTATGAGACACCCCTTTCTCTCTCATCAACCGTTTTTATGAATTTTTATATCACGCCGTTACGCTGCCGAAATTGCACCGATTTTCTTAGACAATGCCTTTGTGTAGTGAATACCATACCTATTTCTCTATAAAGTGTATTCACCTTTATGAAAATTTACTTATTGATTATAAAGTTTCATGTTTGAATTCCACATTCCTTATCATAGAATAAATGATTATGTTTAATGAATCCATGTTTTATGATCCATGTGGCACACTTATGCATGAAATGAAATGTTTAAGAAGGGTGTGCCCTTATAGTGCTCCAATGCATTGGGTAAAGTATAGTATCATGATACATCATGTGTAATGAGTATTGAATCATGCTAATTCAAGTGCAATGAGGGTTTACTCATGCTTCATGTGCAATGAGGATTTACTCATGCTTCATGTGCAATGGGCCTTGGCTCATGCTAATTCCATGTTAAGTGTTGTTGCCACATTTCCATGTTATGATTATCATGCCTTATCATGCCTTTATGTCTATGTTTCTCTTGTGATCTGTTGATATGCCTATTTTCTAACATGTATTGTACTCCTCATGTATTCCATGTTTATTCCCTTACTTGGCTTTATAGCTCACCCTTTTCTTATGCATGTCCTCAGGTTATCCCATGCAATGCTATGTATTAGGGAATGTAGTGGTCATGTAAAGGAAGTTTTCAATAAAGATGTTGTATTTCATGTTTTATGTTGTTATGTAATTATCCTAAGCCCCAAAGACACTAGACCTCTCTATCTTCCATGTTGTATCAAGTGAATAGTTTATGTAATAAATCATGTTTATGTTTGTAATAAAAGAAGGGTTGTCACAATCATGATACGTCATGTTGGGATAGGGGTGTACACAATTCCTTTATGGGACTATTTCCACCATGTTGTATTGGAATTTTAGCCTTGGTTTATGTTTATGATCCAGTGTTTAAGTTGTTTCCACATTTCCCATA
Organism: Viscum album; assembly: GCA_963277665.1. Classification (NCBI taxonomy): domain Eukaryota; kingdom Viridiplantae; phylum Streptophyta; class Magnoliopsida; order Santalales; family Viscaceae; genus Viscum; species Viscum album. The sequence goes on along the minus strand of OY728133.1, from coordinate 477,016,930 downwards.
TTATGATTATCATGCTATATCATGCCTTATTATTCATGTTCCTTTTATTCCACATTGATATTACTATTGACTAAAATTTATCACTTATTCCATGTTTATTCCCATATTAGTCTTTATAGATCACCCCTTTCTTATTCATGTACCTAGGTTATCCCATGAAGTTTTATGTTTGAAGAATTTTGAGCATGTTAAATATTTTTTTAATAAAGATATTGTATTTAATATTTTATGTTGTTATGTAATGTACCTAATTACCAAAGACACTAGACTTATTGATAATCTAAGTTGTTTTAAGTTTATATTTATGTAATGAAACAAGTATTAATGTGAAAGAAATAGTAGGGTTGTTATACTTACCATCAGTCTAAGGATGATATGTAGTGCTGAAACTGAACTCGATATCCATAGTTTGTTGAATAATTTCCCATAATTTTGAGGTAAACCTCATATCCTAATCAGATACAATAGAATGTGGTACTCCACATAACATTACCACCTCCATAATGTATATTCTAGAAATTTGATCAGGAGATAAATATTATCTGATAGTAATGAAATGTGATGTATTCATAAACAAATCTATTACCACCCAAATATCATTATGGAATCTTGAAATTTTGGGGAGTTTGATGAAAAAATCTATGGTGATTTTTTTACATTTTCATTATCGTGTGAGAAATGATTATAAAATCCCCTTAGACTTAAGTATCTCAGCCTTAAATTGGTAATATACCAAGAACCAAGATAAATACTCTGAAATATCCCTTTTTGTATTATCTAGCTAGAAATACTCTTTAAGATATCTATATATCTTCATACTTCTAGGATGAATAGAGAATGATGAACTATGAGATTCATACAACATCTCCTTATTCATGTATGGTATTGATGGGACACATACTCAGTTCTTAAACATTATTATTCTAGTATGATCGTGGTTGAACTTAGGAACACTCCTCACCTTCTTATATAATTCAACATCTTCCTTATATGCCTTATTAATCCTCTCATGGATGTATAGTTGAACATTAAACTAATAAAGATAACACATGTTCCCTTTCTTGATGATTTCTAGATCCATACAATAAAAATACATAAATAAGGGATCTCTTTCAATCCTCATTATGGACAAACTAGCATGGTTTTTTCAACTTAGAGCATCAACCACATTGTTTTCCTTCCCATGGGGGTAATGTATTGAGAAATCATAATATTTGATCAACTAAAACCATATTCCTTGGATCATATTCAGCTCATTATATGTAAATATATATATATATATATATATCAAGATTTTATAATCAATATATATCATATATGGCACCATACATATAATTCCTCAATATATTAAATTCAAAAATTACCTCTTCTGATTCCAAATCATGAGTCGTGTAATTTTTACCATGAATTTTTAATTAGTGAGAAACAAATGCTATCACCATGTAATTCTAAATGAGGATTAATCCCAATCCTTTCTTTGATTAATCACTATAGATCTTAAATCCTTCACCACTATAGGGTTGTGTAAGCACATGCATACTGACCAAAATTCTATTTAGTTCTTTGAAAATGTCTTCACATTCATCTGTCCATAAGAACTTATCCCGCTTATGATATAACTTGGTGAGTAAGTTTGATATTAATGATAAATATCTCACAAAGAATAGATATTATCCATACAATACAAGAAAACAATAGATTTTGTCTATTTAGGTTGGTTTAGGCCATTTCTCAATAACTTTTGTCTCTAAAGTATCCACTGATATACCCTTACTTGAGACTATATGACACAATAATGAATCTTTTTGAATCCAAAAATTAAACTTGGTAAATTTATCATACAGCCTCTCTTCCTTAGGTTATTCATCACAATTCTAAAATGTTCTTAATTATCTTCCCTGATATTTTAATATATAAGAATATTATCTATAAAGACTACCAAAAATGATCAAGTTATTATGTAAAGAATCTATTAATTAAATCCATGAATATATCAGGATTATTGGTAAGTGAAAATGGAATTAATATAAATTTATAATGACCATACCTTATACAAAAGGTTGTATTAATTATATCCTCCTTGATCCTTAGTTGATGATATTCATATTTAAGATCAATCTTGGAAAAATATATATCTCTTCATAATTGATCAAACATATCCTTGATACAAGGTAGATGATACTTATTCTTAAAAAATATATTATTAAGTTTCGAATAATCAGTAAAAATACACATTGACCCATATTTCTTCTTAATAAAAAGAGAAAGTGCACCCCATGGTGAAGCACAAGGTCAAATAAATCCCTTATATATATTCTATAGGAGTTTCTTCTTCAATTATTGTTACTTTATTAGGGAAAATGTATATTAAGTCTTTAAAATAGGTGTATCACTAGATATGAGTTCTATTAGAAACTCAAATTCATGATTTGGTGAGTACATCAGCATATTCTTGAACGATATGAACATTTTCAATGTTTAGTTTCTTCCCAATTATTTTAGAAAAATATTCCTTATGAATATGTAGAAAAACCTTTATGATGAAAGTAATTTACATTTTGTGTTTAGGTTCATCCTCACAAAGATAAATGATTAAAGGATGATTTCGAATATCAAATGTTATTTATCTTCCTTGATAATTGATATGAGATCTATATCGAGAGATCTAACCCATACCCAAAATCACATGAAATTCAACTAGAGGAAGAATAATAATATTTTTTAGGAAGAACATTCCAAAAAGCTTATATCATATAGTATATGTATACTTGAGATGTGGTCATCCTACCATTATTAGTTTTTACTACCAATTCAATATATAATCATTTAGGTGGTGATGTGATACCCTTATAAAATTTTATCAGTTATAAAATAGTTTGTAAGACTTGAATCAAATAAGTAATTTTCAATCATGGAGTGGATGATAAGTGTACCTTTAAACATGTTTCTAGGAAATTATAATTATATTGTAGTAATTGAATGAGCTTTTCCTTCTCCCCATGGCTTCTTTTGTGGAAAATTCCCTTGATGTTTTGGGCATTGGTTGTAATAGTACCCCATATCTTTACAGTTAAAGTTTTACACATTGATATATTCTATTTCACCCTTGAATTCATGATTATGATGTCATTTTTCTCCACACTTATATAAAACTCCTTTTCTATTTGATCATTTACCAAGGTGTTTCCTTCTATAAGTATTAAATGTTATAAAATTCCTCTTTATCTTCTTCCACTTATCCATTTTTTCTCCATTTTCCTCTTCTTATCATTATTTCCTTCAAATCCATAAGATTTAGATAATTATTTATCTCTCTTCATAGAACTTGATACCATGTCCTTATATGATGAAAATGTTTATGAGGCTATTTCCCTTTAAAGGATTGGATTAAGACCATAAAATAAATGGTTAATCTTGTTCTTTAGATTACGTAGAAAGTACACATCAGGCCTTTATAGTCTTATAAAGTTAGATTTATAAATAGAAACTTTTTACTCTTCATTTTTTTATTATAAATAGGAATTGTATTTCCATATCATCTCATCACCCATGAGGAAAATATTCTTCCAATAAAAGTACCTTAAAGTCCTTCCATTCTATGATCGCTATGTTTTCCTCATCCTTAGTATTTTGAATCAATGAACACCATTGATTGGTATCCCGTGAGAGATGATAAACATACATGATAAACTTATCACTTTCATTACTTCCCAAATTAAGAAATATATTATCTAAGGAACTTATACATTACTTTTCTACAAATAGATTCATTATCCCATTGAATTATGGGGGTTGTTGATGCATGAAGTTATACAACATTGTTACACTATGTTGTGTATCAACATGCTTCTCTATATGGGTAAGGTTATTGGTCATAACCTGAGTCAATTAACATAATATAGTTATAATTTTTTTATCTTAAATTGCATATCTAGCTCTAGATTCACTATTTTCAAGGAGGAAAATCCCTACATGGATTATGTGTATTTATATTGTTCCTATTACATCCACTGGGCACTATTTCTAAACAATTGAATACAGTACATTAAATCATAACATTATGAAACATAATAATTCATGTTTGAAACTAGTGAAACACTTAACATAAATTGAAAATATATGCATAACTATTCTCATTATAATAAACTTGGTTTTTTGAGAATATTCTCAAATTATAAAAATACATATAAATATTTTATAATGGTTTTTAAAGAAAATGTGAATTTACTTAAGATTATACCTTTGGAGTGTCAAACCATGTGTGTTGTAAGGGAACACTCACCATTCACCATAATGATGGCCAAGATTTACTCAACCAACTCTTTTAGGGGTTATTACCCTTAGATGCATTTATTAAAAATCCATATCCACTTATAGTATTCATATAGGGATATATTTCTTGGAAAACCATATAATATATACCTTAACAAAAAATAGTATGTTATTCTATATTTATACTTATCTTCAAAGTCATTCATAGGGTTATGTTCCCTTCTCTATGTTTTCCTAAATCTAATTCCCAAGCTTTCTACTAAACTTCCTCTAATAATAATTGCAAGGACCCCAAATCTAGTGTCTTAGATCCGGTGGTTACTTTTTTACATTTAAACTAGATATAAGTAATCAATTCCCAAATGACCAAATAGTTTAATATTTTTTTAAAAGTAGATAGATACACGAATATGACATTACATTTAAAAACATAAAATATATCATAATTTTTTTGGTAACATCATTATTACCTTTAGAATATCCATACATATTAATCATGGAACAATTCCAAGCATCCTGGGGAAAGGAAACATAAAAAAGGGGTGGGATCAGATGCCCAATAATGGAATTCGTATAATAGAAACTAAATAAGGCATGAATAATATGGATGAAATAAATGATAGTTAAATAATACCATATAAATAATCACATGGTCTTTAAAATTATCTACTAATATCATAATTAGTAAAAGTATCACATGAAAATCAATAACTTATTTCATAATGATGGAATAAATAATGTTGGTTTTTTAAACATACCATTAGGGCCTTATTCCAAAACATTTAAAAATACTATCAAGGCCTCATTCCAAGACATTTATATAAATGGGTAAGGCCTTGACCAAATAACCAACCTATTTTGTCTCATAAGACTTACTGATGAATCAAGTAGTTATGTAATTTCATTCCACACCCATCACTTAATAAGTCCAATTCATTCATCATATGAATAAACAATACAACTTAATCAACATTCCATAAATAATCAATAACTGCACTTATCAGAATAACTAACATACAAAATGTCAATACATTTCCAAGTAAAATTGATCTAAAACATCTATAAAAATATGGAGGATGTTATCTTTAGATTATATACTCATAAAAGCATAATATTAAATAAAGTATATTGATATAAATGAAAATACTTTAAAATGATCACTCAAAAATTTCTTGAGGAAAATACCCCTTTTCACTTTGAAATCACTTAATTAAAATATAAAAAATCCCCCAAATATTAAAGAAAAAATTTTATTTGAAAATAAACTTATAAAATTTTAAATTAAACTTAAAATCATTGATAATACTTGATAATAGTAAATTTTATTCATTCCATATAAGTTAAAAAACTTCCCTTTCAATGTTTTGAATGAAAAGTAAAAAATTATATCATTTAGAAAAAAAAGAATATTAATTTTAAACCTTTTTTTCAAAGTTAAACATGGTTAAATGTTTCTTTAATAAATCAGTATATAATACTTAAAATATTCTTTTGTAAATTTTAAAGAAAATATGGACATGGAAGAAAATGATTCCTCATCGAGTAGAAAAACAAAGTCAGTTTTCCTTAAAATCATTATTTCAGTATATCAAGTACTTAATGAGAGTAAAATGAAATTGAAACTTTTAATCTAATGAAATAAATATAATAAAATAAAATATATTGGGTTTATGATAGAAAGATCAAATTATTTCCCTAGTATAGACTTAAATATAAACAATCCTGAATAATGATGATATTGTGAAATAAACCCTTACATGAGGTAAAAATTCCATTATATGTGGTTGAAAATTTTGTATAATAAATATTAAAATATTATTAATCTATTAAAGAAACATAAAAATTTATATCATATCATATATTATTTAATTATAAACTTTTATCACCACTATGTTAACTATTATTTATTAAAATCACTGTTCCGGGTGATAACTGCTTTGTTTTTCATATCTGTTTTGGTTTGGTATTCTTGGTCCTTTTACATTTATCATGGTTACATCATCTCTAGAATGTTATTTACTATATAAATATCATATATATTCAATATAAATATATATATTTAAAATATTCTATAAAATTAGAGATAGAAAAATGAATTACACCGTTCAAGGGGATGATAGGTATTACGTACGTATGAATGATGTTTTCACTTTTCAACAGATGAAATAAAAGAATATTATATATTAATTTAACCTTATAGGATAATTTTCAAATAATATATATCATATATATTCATTAAATATATCTTTATTACCATCTATGTAATGTATAAATGAAAAACGGATCACATCGCTTCATAGAGGTGGCAGTTCGTACTTACGCACTAGCGACATTATCGTTTTCCAATAGATTGGAAGATAAGAAAGAAAATAAGATACTATAATTATAGATGAATAATTATTTCATAAATATCTTATATAAACATTAAACTCATCGTAGTAACCATCCATAAAATATGGTGATGAAAAATGAATTGTATCACTACGTGGAGATGACAAACGATATATACACACGAGAGGACACTAAAGTTTGTACTTTGTGAAGAAAACAAATCACTAGAACCTGTATAATAATGTTTATAAGATAATTTGGAAGGGTTTTATTGATTTATATTTCTCAATGTAGTGCGAATAAAATAGAGAAGTAGTTTCACTACTATAAAACAACCTTTAATAGTGCTAGAATAGGCCTTTATTAGTGCTAAAAAAGTACTGATAATTTAAGAGCGGTTAAAGGCCTAAAGAATTTATCAGTTCTAAAAAAGTGATGTTAAATACCCCCTTTAATATAGCTAAAAATGATCTATTAAATGGGTCCTTTAATAGTCCTTTTTGAGCACTTTTAAAGGCCCCCTTTATCAGCATTTTTAGCACCATTAAAGGGGGCCTTTAACAACTCTGATAAAGGCCCCACTGATAAAGGTTATATAAATTTGTTTTCCTTGCCCCAAAAATCCCATTTATTAGAAATTTCTACCCCACCTCTTTATCAGTGCTTCCCCTACCCCTTTTTTAGTGATTTAGGTAATCGCACCATCTGACGCACGCCCCTTCCTCTAACGGGTTTCAAACCCTAGACCTCCAGCATATACATCAAAGCCTTTTCCACTCCCCTATACTATTTTATCTCACATTTTATGACATATTTATATGTTTATATATTTTTTGTTATGTTTTTTATCCATATATTTATATATATGTTTATTTATTAATAAATATATTTTAAATATAAATATGTTTAACTATTTATTTATAAAATTTAATTTTTATGTGTGAATACATAAAAAATATGTATATATTGTTTTATATTTTATTATAAATAATATTAAATTATGAAAAATAATAAAATTTTAAAACCATAATATCAATATGAATGTAATATCTGGGAATAAATTCAATCCCTCCCAAACAAGGGCAAAAAGACCCCCATAAATGCGCCTGAAAATCCATCAAATAATAAAAAATCAGGGTACACCGACTAAAAAATTAATTTTGAAGGCCTTATAGACATTTTTTAGCCTCTAAAAATGTGATATTGTTTTACCTCTATCACCAAAGGCATAAATCTTGTCGCAAGCTTCAATTTGATACGTGGTATAGCCCAAACAGACACCCAGATCAAAATTTATAGCTGTTTAAATTTAAAGTTACATTTTCTACTTATTTTGGATCTTTTATTAATTTTTTTTTTGATTTTTTATCTTCAAATTGATATTAAATGACTATTACTTGGTAAAAATAAGCTAATTATTAATTAAAAATATTTTTTAACTATTTTAAATTTTATTTCCCCTAAATATTTTATATATTAAGTGTAATTAAAAATTTACCTTATCTAAAACATATTTTAAAAAAAATATATTATATTTATATCAATATAAATATATTTATATATTAATATATTATTTTTAATGAAATATTTTTTTCAAGTATAATTTTATTAGAATTTGTAATAAAGTGTTGATAAAGGGGATTATTTTATCAGCGCTTCTAAAAAAGTGCTGATAAATCTTCCCTTTATCAGTGCTTTGTTACAAGCACTGATAAAGGGCCCACTTTAACAGTGATAAAAAAGCACTGTTAAAGAACCCATTTAAAAATTATTTTTTTAGCACTAACAAAGGGGATATTTAATAGTGTTTTTTTCTAGCTATATTAAAGACCTACCAGTGGATAATCCCATTTTGCAGTAATGTGTCCTTTTATAAGTTAGGGAAAGAACACACTTAGAATTCCTAAAAAGATTAAAATATAATTAAATCATTCTCAAGATAAATGATTCGAAATGGAAATAGATTCAAATAAAAAGAGTCTAAGGTTAAAATATAACCATCCAATGAAATTTACATAGGTTTTGATGTCATTTTAATCCTTATATTTTAGTTTAACCATTTAGTTAACTAATTTAAATCTTAACTGCAGTAATGATTTTTTTTAATATTAAAGGGTTATAATTTTACTTATAAGGTTAAAATTGACACATAAATGAAAAAATGATGAAAATTTTAACCATATATAATACCAATTTTACACTTTCAATATCTTTATAATTTTTAAATAAATTAATAAAATATTATTTTCTTAAAATATCATTAATGTCATTTTTGACAATATTCATTTAATTTGACTTCATATACATCAAGACAAATAGAAAATTAGAATATAAATAATTAAAAAATACCTAATATTTTATATTTATCTAAGAAATTGAAGTAGAAATAATCATCCAATTCTTATTACTTTTAATAATTTTAAAATCATTTTTTTTCTTAATTGAAAAAATATTGTGTCAGTGTTGAATAAGAATTTAAGGTAATTATTCAATCACTAAAAATTAAAAATAAATTTCCAAGAAAAAAAATTTATATTTCAAATTAAAATTTACAATATAACTTATCCTCCTTTTATCCTTATGTAAAAATGTTTTTGATAATAAATTCAAGAGTGTGAAATTTTGTATTTATTCATTCTTTAAATTAATATAAAGGTTATAATCAAAGGAAAATGACACCAAGTGTCCATATATTTGATTATTTTATGGTCATGTCTAAAATCCTGTCATAAAATTTGATAAAATAAAGTGTTATAGAAATTTTAAAGGTTTATCCCAATGTTTTAAACTTATTTTACCATTTTAACCTTACTGAGGTGAAAAAAATTTACAAGGTTACTATTCATAAGTAACAAAAATAAAAGGGACCTATTTACCAAATTTTATCATCTTAATTCCAAATATGGAATCTATTTTCCAAGATTCAATTTATCTTAGTGTAATAAATTAATTTTAAAATAAGCACACAAAATGCGGTAAAAACGAATTTTTAGGAAAATACATTTTTAATCATAAAACTGAATTTTCCTATCCCACGCCTAGAAAAAATAATAGCTGAATGTTAAATTTTTTTATTGAACATATAATCTATAAATTTTATTAAAACTCATCACCAATAATTATCAACATAATTTATTAAGACAAAAACACATTTCACGCATAAAAACAGTCTTTTTAGAAAGATGTCTCTATTACTCTCAAATGATTTTAATTTTATTTCTAATAAATTTACAGCAAAATAATTGATTTTATACAAGTTTAAACTATATATTTTTTCATAATTTAGTTGGTATTATTCATACCTATCAATCCAATGACTAGACTATAACCTTCATATTAAATAATAATATTTTAATACTATGTCATGGTTCATTTAATAACAATGTTACATATAAAGAAAACTATCAAAGAAATAAAATTTATTTGTTAAACTATATAATAAAACCTCATGGTAGTAAAATTTTAAGGTAGTATCTTTTCCCATTGTTGGGTAAATTTTTGAGTGCAAAATCTCATAGAAAGTGAAAATTTGATTCTAGTGAAAATGCTAACGATTCAAACATGTATACAGTTTTTCATGAAAGTTATAAAACCTAAAAAAAATTAGGATTATTTGATAAGGTGGAGTTTCATGAGCATAATTCATATTTTTAGTTTCACATAGTTGATGAAAAGGAATGATTTTCATGAAAGTTGAAAAGAATCAAGAAAATCAGATGAATTTATAGAAGTTGAGTTTTGTGAAAATGGTGAATTTTTGGAGTTGTGTGTGAAAAACATATTTGGTGAAAATTCACATGATGAGGAGTTGTGAAAATGTATGTCAGAGAGATAAAGTTATGCGAAAGTTGAGGTTTTCCAACAAATACTAGCTAAACCCTCTAATTTGTGGTTAAAAAAATATTATATTAAGATTAATGGATCTGTTTTAATGTAAGTCATACTTTCTCAAATTTCTCTTAAGTGAAATATCTAGGGAATAAATTTTCATGAAAGTAAGTTTCATGAGAGAAGTTCTGCAAACTATCCTTCATTGGGACCATGTTGGTTGGAAGGTGTTTTTGAAAGCTGAAAGATGTTTGTATTTAAATCATGTTGTATTTTTTTGTTAAGGAAGAAATAAATAAATTCAATTAATAAAATTTTACAATTAGACTAACCATCATATTCAGGAGTTTATAGTCACAATGATTAAAAAAGACCATTGTATTGGGAAGTTGTTTTTTGGAAGAAAAGGCGCATCAGACTCATCCTGAATCTGGAATGAAAGGAATATCATAATGAGGAAAGAAATTGAAGTCTGTATGACTATGATAATACCTAAAGATGATTTTATGATCTTGGATTTCTCATAAATCATAGGTATACTGCAAAACTTGTGATGAAATCTTGATAAAGGGAAGGGGGAGAAAAGAGTGTTTACAATCGTATTGAGGTTCAGATTGGAAATAAATATGTTTCTAGAGGAATGAGAAGTTAAAATAATTTCCATTATTAGTAACACAATTCTATTTCAATCTTCAACATATTCAAATTCATGAGGAAGTCATGATACAAGAAGAAGTTTGTGAAAGAAGAAAAGTTATTGAAGCTAAAAATTATTGGTTTCAGTTCATCGGTGTGATATCACCAGATGTAGAAATGATTGTTAGATGAGAATATTTATCGAAACGAGAAATTATGAAGTTGATGGATTTTAGTTTGAATAATAAACCATGAGAAATAAATATTTAGAGAAATAAGTGGTGAAAATTGTAATTAGAGAAGGAAAGAAGTTTCTGAGGATGAAGATGGTCAAACCAGTCCATCAGACACTATGTTCCACCGATCCATTGTAATGGTTCTAACATTGTTCCATATCGTTGGTATCTTCTATATATTGGATGAAAAGTTTTATCAAAGGCAGAATTGTTTGTGAGAATTTTTTAAAACCAATAAATTCAGGGAAGAAGAAAATTTAGTAGTGACTAATACAAAGAATAAAATCAGAGTTCAATTAAAAATGTAGTCAACCATTTCTCATTAAGATGAATTTTTGATTTTTTCTCTTATGGGGAATTTGTTTTACTTTTACATGTCAGTCACGAATAAAAATAAGAAATTTTATTTTTTTTTCAAGAGTTTTTGTTTCAATTGGTTCAAGATCCATCAGACTATAAATGGAACTAAAATATTGTATTTAATTAGAGAAATATCCATTAGAAACATAAAAAAAATCAATAAACACCATCGGTATGAAGGAAATAAGAAAATGAGAATTTATTGAAGAGTATCAAAGTGTTATCAAGGAGATCATAGAAGCGGTTGAAGAAGTTTGAAGAATAATTTTATTTTGTTTAATTTGGTGTAGAACAACATAATGAAGAATATGTTGTCTCCATCATAGTAAATAAATCATAATGAAAAATTATTTTCAAGGATCGTAATGAGAATACATTTGTTTTTAATATGTTTTATTTCTTTTCAATTGGTTCAGAGTTTTTGGTGTGGAGTAACTTTATGAAGAATCCACATTCTTCATCATAATGAAGAAAAAAATGGGGAATCAGAATCAAACTATAGTTTTTGAAGAATTACTGAAACGAGATGAAGTTTTGAGAATATTTGATATTTTTTGAGAAGGGTTGAGAATCATTGAAGAAGTAATAATGCACCTACAATTCAAGGAGAATTTATGTTTTGGGAAAATTTGTTTAAATGGGAAACATTTTTTGAATCCCACCCAAACCACTTTTGGGTCTCCTATTAAGGGATAATCAATTTATACTTTTTAAGGTATATGTACTATTCAAGGGAGATAGTGGAGCACTAAATAATTATTGAGAGAAGAAGTTTTAGGATCATGCTTACCTGAGGAATTTTTGTTGGACATATGAAGAAAATAGAAGATAAAAGATCATAATCAAGGTTTCTGGATTCAGACTAAGACGTAAGACTTATAATTCCGAATTTAGAAAGAAGTAGTTTGATATTTTCTCAACCTTAATCATAAAGAATAATATTTTTGTATTGGGAAATTAGACTAGGTAATCATATTGGGAAATCAGACTGAGTTTCATTAAAAAATCTAGAAGAAGTTCTTGAATGCTGTTATGTATGGAAGTAAAGAATTGTTTTTGAAGAACCTATTTGTGAATGTTTTTCAAGAACCGCCATAACATGTTCATCACACAAATTCTATTTCATCATTTCATGCTACTTAAATCACATGATTTTTTTTATTGAACATAGTGCTACATGAGTTTAAGGGAATATCTTACTTTTTATATTCTACACAAAATGGTTTTTTATAGTGGACTCGGTGGAATTGGATTATTTCAAACCGTACTAAGGATGTAGCTACTATTGTTGAGTAGTAAACCTTGTAAATTCTTATGTTCTTGTGGATTTGTAATTATTTTTATTAGTAAGACAATAACTCTTTAACATGAGGTAAAGGTTATTTCAAAAAGGGGAAACATAAAAGAAAAATGATATAACTGATTCACCCCTCCCCCTATGAGTGATACTTAATCTTGATTGGTACTTAAAAGTGGTATCTAAGATGAAGGTTCCCTTTTTTATCTTTGATAATGTTTTGAAGAAGAATTTTTGATATAGAATATCAATTGTGTGAACAGTAAGGGGATTCTAGTCTTATATGGTAAGAATTACCATATATGAAAAGATATAATGCTACCTTATCTTATTTATATTGTGTATGATATTATTGAAGCTAAAACAGATGGATTTCCAACTATTGATGATAAAGTTCCTCTTACATCTATTGATAAGGCGAATGTTGAGAATGATGTAAGGGCTAAGTATGCTTTACTCTCATCACTTTAAGAAAGTGAGTTTTTCAGATGAAGGGTGTTTCTACTGTTAAAGGTATCTGAGATAAGTTAAAAAACATTCATTAAAGAAATACAAAAATCAAGAATGAAAATTTAAAAATATAGAGGATAAATTATGAATATATCATGATGGGTGAGTATGAATCTATTGGAAACTTCTTTACCTGGGTGAATGACATTATCAGCACTGTCAGATGTCTTGGTGGGAAGTTAGAGGATTCTATTATCATTGAAAATATCTTAACAACTCTTCCCAAAAATATTGATTCCAAAGTTTCCTAATTGGAATATGTAGATCATGAAACTCTATCTATGGATTATCTTCACAGTACTCTCATTATTTAGGGAATGAGAAGGTAGAATGCTATGAAGGGAAAAACAAAAGTTGATCATGAAATTTCTTTCATGGATGTTAAGTAAGGAAAGTCTAAAAATATTCTTTATAAGAGAAGATGTTGCTGACTCTAAATCCAAAAATGACATATGTAAAAGTCTTGATGAATTTTATCATTATTTTATAAAAATCTGAAAAGAGATATAAGAAAATATAAGGGAAAACATCCTCTAAAGTGTTTCTAATGAGGAACCATTGGGAACTTTATGGCTAATTTTCGAAAAATAAATAAATAATAAGATAGTGATTAAGATAAAAAAATTCCATGAAGGTCGTGGAAGAAACAGGGTGATAAGGCTAAATCCTTTTCAAGAGGGAAAGATAAATATATTCTTTGAATGAAAAAGAAGAAGTTTCATATCCAATGATGATGAAAAAGAATAAAATGAATATGAATATGAAAATCCTATTTAAAAGGTTGAGAATACTTTTATTACAACAATTAATAATGAATATTTTATAAGAAACAGTTTTGATGAAGAAGAAACTCAATTATAATTTCATCTAAATGAAGAATTGAAAGCATGTCTAAGAAAGATTGGGAGACTTGAGAAAGAAATCAGGAAGCTGAAAAGTGAAGAATCTTCAACAAACAATCTAGAATATTTTTTTGATGAGAAATTCAAGATTCTGAAAGAGAATTATTATTTAAATAAATATATTATTAAAGAAAATAATCATAATGAACATCTAGAAGTAAATTTGAAGCCAAAAGAAGAAGAGTTGGAACTTACCCAACAAAAACATTCTAAATATGAACATATGGTTACAAGATTCAATAATTTAATCTCTAAAGTTGGTGAAAGCACTACTGGAAATATCACCTATACCCATGGTTTTAAACCGTGTGTATAGCCCATGAAACCATGGGTATAGGTTATACCCACATTTTCATGAACCATGGGCTACAGTGGCATCAGTATAGCCCTATACCCACGGTTTTTACAAAACCGTGGGCATATCCCATGGAAATTTCATAATACCCAAGATTTTCATAAATCGTGGGTATAAATCTATTACCACAGTTTTAAGAATCGTAGGAATAGATTTTCACAGCAGTTTAACATACCCACGGTTCAATAAACTGTGGGTATGCTTCCTGGACCGTAAAAATACTAATATACCCACGGTTCATTGAACCGTGGGCATAAATGCTTCTCCCAAACGCAGCAGCTGCTGCCCGCAGCTTTCCTGCTTCTTGCTTCCATCCATCTTTCACCCATAAAAACAAACCAGAATAGAATACCAAAACAACAAAACCGAACTTGCATTATTAATGAAAACTACAAGAAAGTGTGATAAAAACCAAAACTGAACCTACATTACAAATAAAAATTTTCTTACCAAAACATAACTGGAATTAAATTCTAGAGTATATACTTTGGCTAGTGCTATATCCATGATCTATAAAAAAAATACAGACATCCTCCACTAGGTTTCTACAGATGAATCATTATAGATAACAATAGACGAATAAAGGTGCACAATTAGAAGATATATTGAAATGAAGAAATAATGAAGATACATTTTTAAAAGATGATTCCTTGTCCTTGATCACATATATTTTTGGGTTAAACCAAGGTGGTAATATTCTTAATATGTTCTTGATGATCTTTATATTATTGTTGGTTTCTATAAGTCCACACATATCATCTCTAATCACATTTAACTGATCAAATAATACATTAATAGATTCACTCAAGTGAACCCTCAATTCCTCATTATTGTTCCATATAACCTGCATCATAGATTTATTAACATATTCATCATCATAATATATTTTAAGAAACTTTTTCCACTTTAAATTCAATAATTTACATGACATCACATTTGGGTATATTTTATCAGATAATTCTCTCTATAATGAATTAATTTTCATATAATTATCATCCAAATATTTATGAACTCCATCTAATAAATCTACACTATATATACATAACAAAATTACATGAATAGTATAGGTGTAAATATACATTCCTAAATATCAAAAATATTATTGCATCTAAGTTTTCCAAATTTTATAGTTATTTCCATTAAAGATCAGAATCATTTTGTGATTAACTAATTCCAAAGATTCCACTTGTAGAATAATTTATCTAACCTATTTTTTTGTATGATACCACTTGTTGGCCCCAATTAAGAAAAATACCCAAGGGGGTGAATTAAGGTATGTTTATTTCTTTAAATGACAATCACTAATGATGTTGTTCCATTGTTAGTAGGAAAACATATCTCCATCAGAGTAGATATGAAGCAATATAACATGTAAATAGGGGAATTGTTTTTACATATTTCACATGGATTTGGATAATAAAAGGTGCATAAAATAGTTATGTGCTGATATACTATAAACAAAAAGTGCACAAATTTTTTAAAATGTTCATAAAAGACTCACAATCCCCATGATTTACAACTACTTAGGATTTTATAACTCACTGCACTCCCAAAAAAAGTGTACCCAATGTTCCTTTATAAAATTACTTAGATTTACTGAGTAAACTTTGTTTACACAAAAATTGGTGTGTAAGGAAGATATTATTTGATTAAAACAATGAATTTTGCTTTACTAAAAAAATTCTTGTAAATTATATTATAGCTCATAAAAATCCATCTGTGTACAAATAATGTTTTCATATAGTATGTTTTCACAAAAACTTGTTTACATAATATACTTTCTATATGAAAACATTGGTTTTATTAATTACTTCATACAAAAAATATGTTTACACAAGTCTTATGAAAAATATGGATCTTATTCATCTTAATCTTCCTCTAAGTCTTACCTCTCCTTAGGAACGAAATAAATGTTCTATTTATAAGAAATACAATCCATAAAACATGCATTTCATAACCATTCAAAATTCTGAAAAATATCTCATCTAAAGTTCACAAATTCCACTAAGTTCACATTAATTCAATTCCATGATCCTTTCTAATTCATGAGAGAATCATTACTCTGCTCTACATAGCAGTGTAATCTTATCGATTAGACTTCAAACTCTTTGTGGTTGGTGGATAGAGGATGGATATTGGTCCATCCCCACTAGCACCTCAAGTGGTTTTCCAAACTCTACACACTAGTCCAGGTGGAGAAAGAAAAATAGACACATGAGAGAAGGGAATTTCCTTGGGAGTTATGCAGGTTTATAAAAATGATTATGGTCCATTAACCTAACCCATAACTTATCCATGGTAAAATACATCACAATGGGCCTCGATGGTGTGGGCCAATCCCATGGGATGGTCTCCTTAGATGGCAGAGTAAACTGAATGGGTAGAACATAAATATGGTTTGGGTCTGACTCAACATGACCTATGGTAGAGACCCCACATTCCCACACCGACTACCATGCGTGGGCATTCACATGTGACTGGGTTCACTTCCCCCTTCTAGGGGCCTTCATATGGCATAGAACACCTCTTCTCTAGGTGTTTTTCCAGATTTTTTTACACTAATGTCTGATTTAGGTGAATTAATTACCTCTTTATAGGATTTTTCAACATAAATTAATACATTTGGGTCCTCATTTCCACTATAGGCCATTTCCAATACATTTTGGTCATTTAAGTACTTTGACTCTTCTGCTGATGATAATTGGATTTAGAAATGGCATTGAGATAATACAAAGTGTTAGGTGCTCTTATTTTTGAATATCATGGATAGTGAGTGGATATCCCACATGATCTATAGAGTTTGGAACCCCCATTTCTAATAAATTTTGATCCATGATTTCTGAATAACATCTTGAGCCTTTTCAAATGTGATGATAGTTCAATGTATCCAAAAAATACACAAATCTACAACCGAATATTAAAATTGAAAAGTTGGAGTAAAACTTGAATCAGGATTCCACTGAACATGCTTTTTCTTTTGTTTTTGGAGTCTTCCTAAAACAAAAAAACCACATTAAAAAATTAGAGAAAGGAAAGATTAAAACCACAAACAGCATATGCAACATCTAAATCAGTTAGTCAACTCCGAATACTCATATAACTGTCAGATCACATACCAATCAGTCAAGTACAATAATATATTTGGAGAACATTTTGGATAAAAACACATGAAATAAAATACACAAACATATATCACAATGTCATTAAACAATTGATATAAATACAAATTCCCATCCCCTCCCCCTCCCCCTCCCGTCTACCTAGCCCCTCCCTCATGCCCAGCTCCCCTTGCCCAACTCCTCCCTCATGCCCATCCCCCCTACCCAGTCCCTCCCCCTCCCCCTCCTCATGCCCAGCTCCCCCTACCCACCCCCCCTCCTCCCTCATGCCCAAATTCCCCTCATGCCCACCCCCTCCCTCCATCATGCCCAGCTCCCCCTTGCCCAACCCCTCCCCCTCCCCCTCCCTCATGCCCAACCCCTCCACCTCCTCCCTCATGCCCAACTCCCCCCTGCCCAGTCCCTCCCCCTCCCCCTCTCTCATGCCCAACTTCCCCTACCCAGCCCCTCCTCCTCCCCCTCCCACATACCCAGTCCCTCCTCCTCCCCCATATTTACTGTATACCAATAAATGATGAGATTCATTGACATCCCAAGGTATATAGTTTTTTTTAGGAAAATAAAATACACAGGTAAAGTGTTTTAGTTTTTGGTGTCATGACTGAACTGCATAAAAATATAATCATAAACCGTTGATCAAAAGGGGAAAGGGGAAATGAGCGCAGGTTACTTGCCTTTCCTTATAGAGCAATCATATTCCTGATCACATTAACACCGCAATTTTTTGCCAAGGTTTGAGGTATTTCCTCAAAACAAACTACAGCAGCTTTGTAAGGCCACTGGTTAGAAAGAAACCAAACACAAAAAATATGAATCACTCCAGGAACTACAAATCAGTGCCTTTACATTTAATGAAAAAGATCAAAAGCAACTAAACTTTTTCAATGCCTTCAATAGATGATCTCTTCTGCTTCAAAGTAGAGGACACGATCATACTCGCTTGATGAACATCCTCTGCATGCCGAGTATATGAAAGAGAGATTAAGTCAATGCAGTCCCCTCCCCTCCCAACCCTCCATTACACCCCCTCCCAACCTTCCCCTCCCACCCCCTCCCAACACTCCACTACATCCCACCATCCCAAGCCTCCCCTCCACTGCTAAGGCCAATATTAGATGGTGAGATAATAAGAAACACACAAAACCATAAAACAATACATGGAATGTGAAAATTACCTAAAGAATTTTCAAATAACACCCCTGATGAAAACATAATCCAAAATTCATTTCATTTCATAAAGAAATTAACATACAAGTAGTCCACCAATACAAAAGAAATTAAAACTCCAACACAAGTCTCTCTGCTAAGTCAAAAATGAAGGGGAATAATATCCCCCCCATCGCCATCATCGTCATCCCCATGTCCAGCATAATCATCATCAATAGAAACATCGGTAGCAACATCATCATCAATATCATCACCAACCGCACCATCAACGTCATCATCAACAATCTCATCACCAAAAACAACATCAACAACATCCTCGCCAGCTCTATCACCACCACCATCATCACCACTAGGACCCTCATGGGAATCACCCGAGGCATTATTTAAAGAGCGCATTGATGCCATACATGAATGAAAAGTGGCAGCAAACTCTGATGGTAGTGACTGACTCAAAACTGACATAGATTTCATGAAATGTTCATTCATTAGCTTACTTTTTTCATGCTCCTCTAATACTATTTTATTTGTCGTAGCTAATTCATCACAAGAACATTCTAACTCAGAGGAATTAGAGGCTTTAGATGAGTCTGATGATGACCAATACCTAGAGGGGACAATGTTTTTTCCTGGTCTACAATGAACTCTTCTTGGATGCTCCACACCCAACACCTGACTCAAATGATCATTTGGCCCTAAGTTGTCAACTTCCTTCTCATCCATGGCCTCTAAGGTAGAATTTTAAAATTATAAACATATTAAATTATGAATTTCATATAAATGTTTGAAATATAAATAAAAAACATACAATTTTATCTTGTGTTTGTGAATTTACTGTAGTTCCATCCTTTTTTTCCCTACTGGAGAAGAATAATTTGGCATGAGGTACAGGACCTTCAATGCCCAATATAGCTTTCCACATATGAGAAATGCATAAATTTGTATTACAACCATATATGATAAATGCAAAAAATTGGATTGAATTGAGTTTCAACAAATACCTACAAACATTGAGGGAAATGACATTCATAACTTATTGGTGATTTTCTGAAATGGTTTTCTGAAGTGGGTTTCAAGGAAATATTCTACTCGTTTAGGAAAAATAGTCAAGCCATCTCCTAGTATAAGATTTGATTTCCAGGATACATGGACTAACTATGGAAGACATGAATAAGTTATGATGACATGTTATAAATAAGGAAATTATTTTAATTCAGATGAATGTACCAGCTGCTTATCATGCTCAGGCATTGTAGTGAGCCCCAATGTGTGTAGATATGTCATTTAATTTTTGTTTATTTTTTTTTCACTGACACTTCCTAAAAAACAAAAAAAACAATACAAGTAATAAGAATTAAATTTTATATAAAAACCATTAAAGATGGGTAGTACCTTATACTGTTTAGTCTTCCAATGTGCAATCATTTTATGATATTGACTTTTTGGACAGTCATGGTTTGTGGGTACACCCTCTAACACAGTACCCACTCTGCTCCTCCAACCAATATGTAACTCATACTTGTATGACCACAAATACTCTCCAAGATCACTTAACCTAGTAGATTTGGAATCTTCACCATTAGGAAAGTTAAATCGACTCTGCAATGAACATGTTAAGTCATATAAATACATTACTAATATAAAAATAAATTTATAAAATTTCCATACCCATATCTATGCCCATGCACTATCCTTGATGTCAGCACTGATATGTCTCCATGAGACCAGTTCCACCAGAATGATATCATGATATTTGGATAAAGTTTCCATGAAACTTATACATTCCTTATCATTTTACCTACCATTTGATTTTGAGAATTGTAATCCACCATAATCTGAGTTTCACGATTCCAGGAAACCCGCATTCGAGTGCGTACACATCGCCTACTAGAAGATCCCACTAAATAATATAAGAGGTTAAAAGAGAAGAGTTAAGTGAAATTACAATAGGAAAAAAGTGAAATGATATAATTTGAAACATTTATAATAAAAAAACCTAATGCAGGCTCCTGAATAGGCTGTGAGGCATCTGTGGACTGTTCTGGATCAGCAACCTCTGAAGTATCTGTTCCACAATGTAGAGACCCGAAGCTTGACTTACATAGACATTACATTAATTTTGCGGAATACTTAGTACATAACAAAAATAGACACACAAGGACTGTAATAGTTTAGTCTCTTTGGAAACTTGGAACGTAATCTTCTAATCATGGTGAAAGATCTTCAACATCTCCCATAAAGATCTTCCCATTTTTGTTTCCTTACCTAAAATATTTCTTTTAATCCTGGGGGAAAAAGAAAACATAAAAAGGGTGAACTCAAATGCTCAGTAAGGGTAAGCATGGATAAAATAAAACCTACCATATACATTTGAACTTAAAAACAAGAACGTAATGTTTAAACATCAAAATCTTGAGCAACGACATAAAACATGGAAGTACATAAGGCTAGATCATAATGGAACATAAATCATGATAACATAGCATGGGAATAAAACATGTAATTGTGGCATCCATTAAGCACATGTAATGATTTCCATAGTAGCCAAGGCATTGCTGCCAAGACCATCTTAGTGGACAAAGTCCCTTTCTGAATCAAGTTCACTCCTCGTTTTAGTCCTGTAACACTGAATCGGATTAACTTACCATTCCAGCCATGTCTATATCATGAGATATAAATCTTTACCCAATGCATTGGAGGGAGATATAGGTCCCACCCATCTCATAATGAAATCATTCTTACTTGTGCCACAAAAAAAACATACATCATTCATAATGACCCAACAAATAAAATGGGTTTTATAAACATCATCCCATCATCACATAATCCATATAAAAGAAATGGATATCATTTCATAATTAGAAAAGTGAAACCATATAAATCATAGAGACATTATACTTGAAACAAACACATATGAAATAATGTCATCTTAGATGGAAAATGATTTTGATAAGACACTTGAAATGAATTCTTGAGGAAAATATCCTTTATTCTTCAAAATCATTTTTGTTTCACAAAATTCCATGAAATTTTAAAAGAAAAGGATTTTGTTGAAAATAGTCATGAAATATTTTGGAGTAGGCTTTATGAAAATAAGGCTTTATAAAACTGTAAAAATCCGTTTGTGCTGTATAAGTTAAAAATAACATTCTTCTCGTACTTTTGCCGGAAAAGTCAAAAAATTACCTCGTAACGTTAACAAAAGAAAGATTCCTTACATACCATGTAGTAAAAGTCAGAAATGGGTAAAAAAGACTTTAAACATACATTAAAACACTTTTATA
This sequence comes from Viscum album, assembly GCA_963277665.1. NCBI lineage: Eukaryota > Viridiplantae > Streptophyta > Magnoliopsida > Santalales > Viscaceae > Viscum > Viscum album. The sequence continues at coordinate 476,994,636 of OY728133.1, read as the reverse complement.
AAACCTGGACATGGATGATAACAATAACCCCAGTAAATACTTACGAATAAACAATCTCGGATAAAAATGAGATTGGAAAAGTTATCCCTTAACTTAGGTCCGATATGCTTCATACGTATCCGAACCTCCTGTATAATGATTTAAATAATGTCATTGACTTATTACAGAATCATATTCATTTTTATGATGTCATATATGGTTCACTTATGACTTTATATTACCCGTTATTTTGTAAATTCCATGTTAAAGAGCGTTTTGGGTAAAATCGTTTCATTTGTCGTCCGTGTTTTGACTTGTAATTATTCATATGATTACTTAGATCATGATTACTTAATTCCAGAATATAAAACATGATTTATATATAATATATATTCATAATATACATATATATAATATATCGATAAATGTAAAGAAATACACCGTTCATGGAGACGGTAGGCCGTACGTACGCATGAACATTGTTTTCGTTTCCTCATTGAATTGAATGGAATTAATTGGATGAAATAAATAAATATATACATAAATAAAGTATCATTATTATGTCATATATTTCATTATTACTTATTATATATACTTTATAATCATTTATGAATGGTTAATCATTGAGAATGAATCTCATCGCGTCGTGGAGACGGTATTCCGTACGTACGCACGTGCGATGATATCGTTCCCATGATCGTGGAATTTTATTGGAGTGTATGTATACTATTACAGAATCAATATCACTTTACAATAATCATATATAGTTATTATTTACACCATTATACCCATCCAAGTAAGGTGGTGGTGGAAAATAGATTACACCACGGCGTGGAGACGGTATTCCATACGTACGCACGCGTGATGATTTAGTTTTCCGTAAGATGGATAGATGGTGAAATAGGGTTTTTTCATACTTATAATAACATATCAGTATATGAGTGATACTTATGTTATTACTTCATAATGAAACAACTAAAGAAGAAGAAGTGGAAGAATAAATAAAGATGAAAGAATCGGTAACAGACATTACCTCTTCTTTGAAGCGCCTCTTTGAGACCTCCTCTTAGGGCACTAAAATGGGTCTTTGAAGAAGACCAGGACCTCTAGGATGTTTATATGTAAGTGGAGAAGAGAATTTGTCAGGGGTTGTCCGAGCTTGAAGGCTCAAAGTGGTGTGAGGAAGAGAGGGAGGAGGTGCCCTTTTATAAGGGAGGAGAGGGGCACCTTTGGAATAACTAAAAATATTATTTTATTATAAAGTCAAATTCGGTTTTTAATAGCTACGAATTTATATATTTAGAAGATAAGGTGGGTATGGGTCGAAATAATTTCATCCAATAGAATTTAGACTAGTTTAGGTATCAATTTTAACCTTATCATTTAGATTTAACTTTAAGTTAGAGAATTTAACTTTTACCGTGTCTTCTTGTTTTCTTACACTATAAGGTTAATAAACTTAATATATCAAGCCAAAAGAAACCCAAGTTGTTTATTATTAATATATATAACCTTATCTAAGTCATTTGGCCAAAACTTAGATTTTTAGGAATAAAATAACAATTAATAATATAATATTTTTTTTAAAAACAATTTTATGTCAATTTTGATACTATTTGGTAATTGATTTTTGTGAAAATCATAACAGAAATATTAGTTCGAAAAAAGTGAATTAAATAAATACTAACATGCCATATTAACATATAAAATTATTGGAATTAATAAAAAGTCTCAAATTACATTTATTTGGGTATTTATAACATCAATTATGTCAATATTTCATTAATAAAATAATTACTGCATCATCATTGTGTCATAAATAAATTAAATTATTTAATGTCTAAAAATTAAAAATTAAATATCATTATTTAGGAAATATTTTTACCTTTCTAATGAATATTTATAGTCGAATTTATCTTATGTATAACCCTATATTAAAAATGATTTACTTATTAAACTTTGATTTTAACTATTTTAACCCTTCTTTAAATAAATTAATAATAAATGTCCTAATCTAATCCAAGTGGGCCTAAATGGTCATATTTTATTCATAAGGTTGTTTTTGGTCGAATTATACTTATCCAATAGAATTAGGACGTGTGTTAGCATAATAATAATATCATTTTTACCCTTGACAACCCTATTTACTTTTAACCGTGGTAAATAAAAGTAAAAAGTTACTATTCACCAAAAATTATTTTCATCTCATTGAACCAAATTTTACTTACTAACATCAACCGTGTCTCTCGGATTTTTGAAATTCCACTCACAGAAGCGGTAAAATTAAGTTTTACGAAAAAATTCAGTTTTTAGCTACCACTTAGTGGTTTCACTATTCATCAAAAAATGAAAGTTTCCAGAAAAATACCAAAAATTTGGCCTAAGCTATATTTGATATTATGAATTAAAAAATGATTTATATTTTACCAAATTAAAAACATATCAGTTACATTAACTAATTTAAGAATTAATTCCCGTCGTCAAAACAAATAGCGCGTTTTTAAGAGATAATAACTATCAAAAGATTGACACTTGTTTATGTCTGGTTTAAATGTGAAATTACATCCAATGACCAAAATTGTATTAAATTGTAAAAATATATTATAAATATACTTTAAAACCACTCAAATTAATAATTTATCACTATTAATTATTTCGATTAAAAAAGGTGTTTTTAATTAAAATTTAGTAATTTTCACTATTCATCAGAATATGAAAGTTATCCGAAAAGTACCAAAATTTCACCCTAAGCTAATTTCGATATTCCAAATCCAAAAATGAAGTCCATTTTAAAAGATAAAATTTATAAAATTTCAAAAAGTGGGTATTATTATTCATAACGGCTAGTTCATAATAATATTATAATAATATCTCGTTTAGTGAAACTCGGTATTGCGTACTACACACGCTATCAAGGAAGGTCTTGATTGCGTGTAATGCAAGGCAAGTCAAGGATGCGTGTTTTGCAAGATCCTTTTGGTGTAGCATACAAAACAAGACATTAATGAAATTAAAAAGAATATTTTTCATAAAATCTCGGGGTGTTACATTCTACCCCCCTTAAAATGAATTTCGCCCTTGAAATTCGTCGGGGTTATAAATGGTTTACGACTCGAAAGTTTCTTTAATAGAAACCCACATCGTAAAAAGGAATACCAAAACTTGGATTTAAAAAATAAAGTATGAAACGTAACGATTATCCAAATTAACTCGTCACTGGGTTTCCATGTAGGAGAACATAGGTGAAAATATGGATATGGAAGAAAAATCTAACCATCAAGTTATGATGGAGAGTGGTAGAGAACATGGCTATGAAAAAGCCAAAAATCACAAAGCCATAAATTTGTGATGATCTAAGGTACCATCTGATTAATCAGATATAAGGGAACTAGGACAACATTTTTGGTTTTCAAGATCATTTCCCTAAAGTTGAAGAATTTGAATTAGAATAAATACTTACTTTATTTTGGTACGATCTCTCTATTGTTAGTGCTTTGAAAAATTTCCACTTCATCTCTTAAAGAAATGAAGTTGAATTTGTTATTCGTGAAGTGTTAACAGATCATGTGATAGAATGATGGGTCATTCCATCTGTTTCAAACAAAAGGTTAGAAAAAGTTATCAAATATACATAAGTCCATCTATGGTGAGGTTAATCGTATACGATTCCAAAAATAAACTTTTAATTCATATATCATACCATGTAATAAACTAGTTTCTACTAACCAGGGACTTCCTGTAGGCTAGTGGTAGGCGATAAAGGCCAGTCGCACTTCAGTTGTGGGTTCGATTCCCACAGCCTTGTCCGACGCGATGGGATGTCGCCCGTCCTGAAGGTTGTCCTTTTTCTAAAACTATATTACTATAACATCCCATTAATAATATCGAAAAAAGTTCTATTCTTAAACAATACTAACTTATGTCCAACATAATTCATTCCAATCTTTAGGCTTATCTAAAATACTTCAGTCCAAGCTCATAGTATAAAGAAAATGATTACTTGAAATGTCACATAACAATCACGTGAATGCCATCATTTATCCCCTATATATCATAAGATATATCTTGTTGGTCAAATTACAAACATGTGAATACCTTAATCATGTATTCTCTTGAAGAATGACTACCCATTGAACTTTAGTGAAAACATGAATGCAGTTAAAATTTAACACTTTCCACATACCAAAATCCTCAAAACTCTATATACTCAAACCATGATATCACTTAGTCCTTATATCAGTCATGAGCTCATGAATATAATCAAACATCTCATTATCTTCTTATCCCTTCATTATGCGCATATCATCTACTTTCCAAAAATATCTGAATAACCTTCCATGGTTACCGGTACCATTCAACATATACTTTCATAACATAAGGAAAGACAACAGTGTAACAATCCTTAGATGTCTCTTTCTTCCATAGTACCATGAGATTACTTATACAACATTACACTTGATAAACATGTAACCATTACACTACCTTCTTAATCCATTGACTGAGCTTTAACAATTCTTTCATCTCACATATCATTTTTAGTCTCTTCATCATCATCCACATAAATACTACCCATACGACCATACTGATTCTCTTCGCGAGACTTTCCCTTAGGGCATTGGTTTTCATAATGCCCATATATTCCACATTTAAAACATTTAACCATTGTTGATGTCGTAGCAATACCATTATCCTCATCCCTGGTGTTAAATAAACATTTTCCTTTGCACTTACTGGCTTTGTGTCCTTTTTTTCCACACCCAAAGCATCTTATAGTTCCTTTGAAACATTCTCCTTGATGCCTCTTCACACATGATTGACATAGGGGAAATTGAACTTTCTTTCCTCTATGATCATCATGAAACTCCGTCTTTCTCTTATTAGCCGAGTCATGAAACTTACCAAATTTGAGTTTATTGATCATATTATGAGATTGCTGATTCGGCCTAATAATGATATTTGGACTTCCAAATCCTATTTCATTTGGTTGCTCATGAAGAATATCATTCCATTTTCCATCATATCCTCCATTATCGTGAATCATCTTGTTTCCATCCATTTTCTAAAACCCAAAAAGAATAGTGTGAGAGGAAAAAATCATAATAAAGGGGGAGTAACTTCAATATCTAACATCTTAGGTTTAATAAAATATCATTACCATAATTCTAGGACTATAACCTATACTTATACTTAACCTTAGGGACATCCCTAGAAATACCTTAGAAATATCTCTAGGGATCTCACTAAAGTTCTCGCATCCTAGTTTCCAAAGGTTGACTAAACCTTTCCTCTAATACCAACTGTAGAGACCCGAAGCTTGACGTACATAGACATTACATTAATTTTGCAGAATACTTAGTACATAACAAAAACAGACACACAAGGACCGTAATAGTTTAGTGTCTTTGGAAACTTGGAACGTAATCTTCTAATCGCGGTGAAAGATCTTCAACATCTCCCACAAAGATCTTCCATTTTTGTTTTCTTACCTAAAATCTTTCTTTTAATTCTGGGGAAAAAGAAAACATAAAAAGGGTGAGATCAAATTCTCAGTAAGGGTAAGCATGGATAACATAAAACATACCATATACATTTGAACTTAAAAACATGAACGTAATGTTTAAACATCAAAATCTTGAGCAACAACTTAAAACATGGAAGTACATAAGGCATAGATCATAATGGAACATAAATCATGATAACATAGTGTGAGAATAAAACATGTAATTGTGGAATACATTAAGCACATGTAATTATTTCCATAGTAGGCAAGACATTGCTACCAAGACCATCTTAGTGGACAAAGTCCCTTTCTGAATCGAGTTCACTCCTCATTTCAGTCCTGTAAAACTGAACCGGATTAACTTACCGTTCCAGCCATGTCTATCTCATGAGATATAAATCTTTACCCAATACATTGGAGGGAGATATAGGTCCCACCCATCTCATAATGAAATCATTCTTACTTGTGCCACAAAAAAAACATACATCATTCATAATGACCCAACTAATAAATTGGGTTTCATAAACATCATCCCATCATCACATAATCCATATAAAAGAAATGGATATCATTTCATAATGAGAAAAGTGAAACCATGTAAATCATAGAGACATTATACTTGAAACATACACATATGAAATAATGTCATCTTATATGGAAAATGGTTTTGATAAGACTTGAAATGAATTCTTGAGGAAAATATCCTTTATTCTTCAAAATCATTTTTGTTTCACAAAATTCCAGGTAATTTTAAAAGAAAAGTATTTTGTTGAAAATAGTCATGAAATATTTTGGAGTAAGCTTCATGAAAATAAGGCTTTAAAAAACCGTAAAAATCCGTTCATGCCGTATAAGTTAAAAAAACATTCTTCTCGTACTTTTGCCGGAAAAGTCAAAAAAGTACCTCGTAACGTAAAAAAAAGAAAGATTCCTTACATAACATGTAGTAAAATTCAAAAATGGGTAAAAAGGACTTTAAAAATACATTAAAACACTTTTATAAAACCTGGACATGGATGATAACAATAACCCCAGTAAATACTTACGAATAAACAATCTCAGATAAAAATAAGATTAGAAAAGTTATCCCTTACCTTAGGTCTGATATGCTTCGTACGTATCCGAACCTCCTGTATAATGATTTAAATAATTTCATTGACTTATTACAGAATCATATTCATTGTTATGATATCATATATGGTTCACTTATGACTTTATATTACCCGTTCTTTTGTAAATTCCATGTTAAAGAGTGTTTTGGGTAAAATCATTTCATTTGTCGTCCGTGTTTTGACTTGTTATTATTCATATGATTACTTAGATCATGATTACTTAATTCCAGAATATAAAACATGATTTATATATAATATATATTCAGAATATACATATATATAATAGATCTATAAATGGAAAGAAATACACCGTTCATGGAGACGGTAGGCCGTACGTACGCATGAACGTTGTTTTTGTTTCCTCATTGAATTGAATGGAATTAATTGGATGACATAAATATATATATACATAAATACAGTATCATTATTATGTCATATATTTCATTATTACTTATTATATATACTTTATAATCATTTATGAATGGTTAATCATTGAGAATGAATCTCATCGCGTCGTGGAGACGGTATTCCGTACGTACGCACGTGCGATGATATCGTTCCCATGATCTTGGAATTTTATTGAAGTGTATGTATACTATTAGAGAATCAATATCACTTTAAAATAATCATATATAGTTATTATTTACATCATTATACCCATCCAAGTAAGGTGGTGGTGGAAAATAGATTACACCATGGCGTGGAGACGGTATTCCGTACGTACGCACGCGTGGTGATTTCGTTTTCCATAGGATGGATAGATGGTGAAATAGGGTTGTTTCATACATATAATAACATATCTTTATATGAGTGATACTGATGTTATTACTTCATAATGAAACAACTAAAGAAGAAGAAGTGGAAGAAGAAATAAAGATGAAAGAATCGGTAACGAACATTACCTCTTCTTTGAAGCGCCTCTTTGAGACCTCCTCTTAGGGCACTAAAATGGGTCTTTGAAGAAGAACAGGACCTCTAGGATGTTTCTAGGGAAGTTGATAAGAGAATTTGGATGGGTTTGGCCGAGCTTGAAGGCTCAAAGTGGTGTGAGGAAGAGAGGGAGGAGGTGCCCTTTTATAAGGGAGGAGAGGGGCACCTTTGGAATAACTAAAAATATTATTTTATTATAAAGTCAAATTCGGTTTTTAATATCTCAAAATTGATATATTTAGAATATAAGGTGGGGATGGGTCTAAATACTTTCATCCAATAGAATTTAGACAAGTTTAGGTATCAATTTTAACATTATCATTTAGATTTAACTTTAAGTTGGATAATTTAACTTTTACCGTGTCTTCTTGTTTTCTTACACTATAAAGTTAATAAACTTACTATATCAAGACAAAAGAACCCCAAGTTGTTTATTATTAATATATATAACCTTATCTAAGTCATTTTTCCGAACTTTAGATTTTTAGGAATAAAATAACAATTAATAATATAATATTTGTTTTAAAAACTATTTTATGTCAATTTTGATACTATTTGGTAATTGATTTTTGTGAAACTCATAACAGAAAGATTAGTTCGAAAAAAGTAAATTAAATCAATACTAACATGTCATATTAACATAGAAAATTATTGGAATTCATAAAAAGTATCAAATTACATTTATTTGGGTATTTATAACATCAATTATGTCAATATTTCATTAATAAAATAATTACTGCATCATCATTGTGTCATAAAAAAATTAAATTATTTAATGTCTAAAAATTACAAATTAAATATCATTATTTAGGAAATTTTTTTATATTTCTAATGAATATTTATAGTCAAATTTATCTTATGCATAACCCTATATTAAAAATTATTTACTTATTAAACTTTGATTTTAACTATTTTAACCCTTCTTTAAATAAATTAATAATAAATGTCCTAATCTAATCCAAGTGGGCCTAAATGGTCATATTTTATTCCTAGGGTTGTTTTTGGTCGAATTATACTTATCCAATAGAATTAGGACATGTGTTAGGGTAATAATAATATTATTTTTACCCTTGACTACCCTATTTACTTTTAACCGTGGTAAATAAAAGTAAAAAGTTACTATTCACCAAGAATTATTTTCATCTCATTGAACCAAATTTTACTTACTGACATCAACCGTGTCTCTCGGATTTTTGAAATTCCACTCACAGAAGCGGTAAAATTAAGTTTTATGAAAAAATTCTGTTTTTAGCTACCACTTAGTGGTTTCACTATTCATCAAAAAATGAAAGTTTCCAGAAAAACACCAAAAATTAGGCCTAAGCTTTATTTGATATTATGAATTCAAAAATGATTTCTATTTTACCAAATTCAAAACATATTAGTTACATTAACTAATTTAAAAATTAATTCCCGTCGTCAAAACAAATAGCGTGTTTTTAAGAGATAATAACTATCAAAAGATTGACACTTGTTTATGTCTGGTTTAAATGTGAAATTACATCCAATGACCAAAATTGTATTAAATTGTAAAAATATATTCTAAATATACTTTAAAACCACTCAAATTAATAAATTAATCACTATTAATTATTTCTATTAAAAAAGTTTTTTTTAATTCAAATTTAGTAATTTTCACTATTCATCAGAATATGAAAGTTATCCGAAAAGTACCAAAATTTCACCCTAAGCTAATTTCGATATTCTGAATCCAAAAATGAAGTCCATTTTAAAAGATAAAATTTTTAAAATTTTAAAAAGTGGGTATTATTATTCATAACGGCTAGTTCATAATAATATTATAATAATATCTCATTTAGTGAAACTCGGTATTGCGTACTACACTTGCTATCAAGGAAGGTCGCAATTGCGTGTAATGCAAGGCAAGTCAAGGATGTGTGTTTTTCAAGATCCTTTTGGTGTAGCGTACAACACAAGACATTAATGAAATTAAAAAGAATATTTTTCATAAAATCTTGGGGTGTTACACACAGCATGCTCTGGATGATCTTCATGAACAGGAGTGGAAACTGAAGGAACAGACTCAATATGTGTAGGATGGATGGTAAGAAAAGGAGGTGGCGTAGACATGTTAGAATATGAATACTAGGTCTGGGGATACATTAATGGATATGGAAATTGTGTAGGTGAGAACATCGGTCTGGTCAGCGTGGACATGGAATGGGAAAAAGGGGTAAATGGGATGATGACAGCGGCATGTATGGGAACTTCCCAGGGGTCTCAAGTGGAGGGCAGACATGTGTGGTAGATGGGATGACCACTGATGGGTCAGTGTCGGGAGTGGTAAGATGGGAGCTCCGCCTATGTAGAGACCCGAAGCTTAACGTACAAGGACATTACATTACTTTTTTGGAATACTTATTACATAACAAAAACACACACACAAGGACCGTAATAGTTTAGTGTCTTTGGAAACTCAGAACGTAATCTTCTAATCATGGTGAAAGATCTTCAACATCTCCTATAAAGATCTTCCATTTTTTTTCTTACCTAAAACCTTTCTTTATATCCTGGGGAAAAGAAAACATAAAAAGGGTGAGCTCAAATGCTCAGTAAGGGTAAACAAAAGAAAAATCAATCACATCATATTCATAAGAACATAACATTTTGGAAATCTTAACCTGCAAAAGAGATCATAATATCATAACATGGGATAAATCATAGTAGTGAAATGAAATCCCAATAATCATAACTTAAAACATGAAACTTTGTGGCATACACACATAATCATAGAGAATCATATCTTATTAGTCAAGACTCATTGCCAAGACTATCTTAGTAGACAAAGTCCATTTCTGAACCGAGTCACCCTCGTTTCAGTCCTGTTTCACTGAACCGGTATAACCTACCATTCCAGCCATGTCTATCTCATGAGATATAAAATCATTACCCAATGCATTTGAGGGAGATATAGGTCCCACCCATCTCATAATGATACCATTCTTATGTGTGCCACAAAACCATAAATCATACATCATTGCATAACCCATGTAGTAAAAATGGGATTCTTAAACAACATGACATCATAAAACAATTCATATAAGATAAAGGAATAAAAATATTTCCATAACAACATAATCAAATCCATGTAATAATAGGGATAGAAACATAACCCTATATTATCTTAGATGGAAAATAATTTTGATAAAACACTTGAACTCCATTCTTGAGGAAAATATCCTTTCTACTTCAAAAACACTTTTCCTTTCTTAACATGTCATACAATTACAAACTAAAAGAAGTTGATTAAAAATAAAATTGAAAACTTGTAAAGGAAGCTTCTTGGAAATAATGTTTTAAAAATCCATTCATGCCGTATAAGTAAAAAAAACATTCTTCTCGTACTTTTGTCAGAAAAGTCAAAAAAGTACCTCGTACGAAAAACGAAAAAAGATTCCTTTCATATCTTTTACTAAAAACTCACCGAAGGGTAAAATTGGATTTAAACAATTGTAGGTGGATGGAAATAATATTTCATATTGAGGAAACATGGATGTGGATGATAAAATACACCCTAGTAAATACCAAAAAACAATCTCGGATAAAAATGAGATTGTGATATTTCCCTTACCTTATGTCCGATATGCTTTGTACGTATCCGAACCTCCTGTATAATGATTTAAATAATGTCATTAACTTATTACAGAATCATATTCATTTTTATGATATCATATATGGTTCACTTATGACTTTATATTACCCCTTCTTTTGTAAATTCCATGTTACAGAAGCGTTTTGGGTAAAATCGTTTCATTTATCGTAGGTGTTTGGACTTGTTGTTCTTGACATTATTATTACTTATATCATGATTTAATTACTTACAGAATATAAAACATGATTTATATATCATATATATTCAGTATATATATATAATAGATAGATAAATGAAATGAAACACACCGTTCATGGAGACGGTAGTCCGTATGTACGCATGAACGTTGTTTTCCTTTCCTTATTGTCTTGAATGGAAGTAAGTAGATGACATACATATATATATATATAAATAAATCCAGTAGATTTAAAATGTCATATATTTCATTATTATTCATTATATATACTTTATAATCATTCATGAATGGTTAATGTGGAGAATGAATCTCATCGTGTCGTGGAGACGGTAGTCCGTACGTACGCACGAGCAATGATATCATTCCCATGGTCGTGGAATTGTGTTGAAGTGTATGTATACTATTTTGGTATCAATATCACTTTATAATAATCATATATAGTTACTCATTACACCATTATACCCATCCAATTAAGGTGGTGGTGGAAAATAGATTACACCATGGTGTGGAGACGGTATTCCGTACGTACGCACGCGCGGTGACTTCCTTTTTCCGTAAGATGGATAGAAGGTTCATTAGAGTTGTTTCATATTTATAATAACATATCAGTATATAAGAAATACTTATGTTATTACTTTATCATGAAACAACTAAATAAGAATAAGTTGAAGAAGAAAGAAATTGAAAAAGATCGGTAATGGATATTACCTCTTTTTGACGCGCCTTCACTTAACCTCCACTTAAAGAACTAAAGATGGTATTTGAAGAAGACCAGGACCTCTAGGATGATACTAGGGAAGTGGAGAAGAGATTTTTTCAGGGGTTGGCCGAGATTGAATGCTAAAATTGGTGTGAGGAGGAGAGGGAGGAGGTGCCCTTTTATAAGGGAGGAGAGGGGCACCTTAGGAAAATCTCAAAATATTATTTTATATTAAGGTCAAATTCGGTTTATAATGGTTCCAAAGGGTCTTATTTCGAAGCTAAAGTGGGGACAGGTCGAAATCCTCTCATCCAATAGGATTTAGAAATGTTTAGGTTATTATTTTAACCTTATCAATTAGATTTAACTCTAAGTTAAATAATTTAACTTTTACCGTGTCTTTTTGTTTTCTTACACTATATGGTTAATAAACTTACTATATCAAGCAAAACGAACCCCAAGTTGTTTATTATTAATATATATAACCTTATCTAAGTCATTTGGCTGAACGTTAGATTTTTAGGAATAAAATAACAATTAATAATAAAATATTTTTTTTAAAAGTAATTTATGTCAATTTTGACACTATTTGGTACATGATTTTTATGAAATTCATAACAGAATGATAAGTTCGAACAAAGTTACTTAAATCAACAATAACATGTCATATTAACGTATAAAATTAATGTAAGTCATAAAAAGTCTCAAATTACATTTATTTGGGCATTTATAACATCAATTATGTCAACATTTAATTAATAAGACAATTACTGCATCATCTTTGTGTCATAATAAATGATAATTATTTAATCCCTAAAAATTCTAAATAAATTCATATGATGTAGATAATTGTATTATATTTCTGTAGACTATTCATGTTCGAATTTTCATGAAGTTTATCACTAAATTAAAATTATTATACTTATAAGATTTAAGAAAGTGACATGTTGTCACATTCTTTGGTTTTAATAATAATTAAATTATTTTCATAGAAAAAAGTCCATAAAATGAATCTAATCCGACCCTTATGTTATATGGATCTACCTTTATCCATCCAATAGAATTTTTACAAGTTTTAGGGTAATTTTATAATCTTATATTTACCCTAAATTACCCGATTTACCTTTAACTATAGTAAATAAAATTTACCGTAGTTACTATTCACAATGCCCAAAAATAAAAAGTAGCTTATTAACATAATTTGGACCTACTAATTCCAAATATGGAATCCATTTTTCCAAATTCAATACAAAAAATATTCAGAAATTAAATTAAAATTAATCCCGTTGTCGAAAGAAAACGTGTTTTTCTTTAAAACATTGCAAAAGATTGAATTGATTTAACCTTCGAATTCAAGGTAAAATAAATGATAATGACATACATTATATTAAATGGTAAAAATATATTCTATTTATACTTTAAAACCATTCAATATTATAATTTAACCACATAATATATTATGATGAAAAAAGTTGTTTTTAATTAAAATATAGCGTGTTTTTACTATTCATTAAAATATGAAAGTTATCGGAAAAATATCAAAACTTTATCTAATGTAAATTTTTATATCCTGATTCAAAAGAAGAATTTTATTTTGTCAAATTGAACATATAAACATGTCAAAAACTAGATTTAAAGTGGGTGCGCCATCAAAAGGTGGCAAAACTGCATTTTTTGAAAAATACTTATTTTACCCGAAAAATTTATTTTGTTCTTATAACATGTTCTAGAAATGTGTAAGATGAATAATAATGTTATAAAATTCAAAATTTAGTTAAAACTATTCATAACGGCTAGTTCATAATAATATTATAATAATATATCATTGTTTAGTAAAACCCGGTATTGCGTACAAGACACGCTATCGAGGAAGATCGCGATTGCGTGTAATGCGAGCCAAGTCAGGGTTGTGTGTAGTGCAAAACTCCTTTGTTTTTGTGTATAACAGAATCCAACCATATTTTATTTATACATTGAATATATATATATATATATATATATATATATATATATATATATATATATATATATATACTCAATGTTGCATAGAATAAATTCTATCAAACGAACTTGAAATTGTGTGTAACAAGAGCCAAGAAAAGTGTTGCGTATACTGCAAGCTAATACAGTGTTGCGTATAGCACAAGATAATCTTGGTGTGTCGTACAATAGAAGATATGAATGAAATTAAAAAGAATGTATCTTATAAAATCTCGGGTTATTACATTCTACCCCCCTTAAAATGAATTTCGCCCTCGAAATTCATCGGGGTTATAAATCGTTTATTATTCCTAAAAACCCACATCGTAAAAAGAAATACCAAAACTGAACTTTAAAAACTAAAGTATGAAATATAACGGTTACCCAAATGAACTCATCACTGGGTTTCCATATAGGAGAAAATATGGACATGGAAGAGAAATCTAACCGTCATGTTCTGATGGAGAGTGGTAGAGAACATGGCTATGAAAAAGCCAACAATCACAAAGCTATTGATTTGTGGTGATCTAAGGTACCATCTGATTCATCGGATATAAGGGCAGTACGAATTTTTTTTTGGTATTTTTCAAGATCATTTCCCTAAAGTTTATGAAATTGGAATTAGAAGAAATACTTTCGTGATTTTGGTATAGTCTCACCGTTTGTCATTATTTGGACAATTTCCACTTCATCTCTTAAAGAAATGAAGTTGAATTTGTCATTCGTGATGTGTTAGCAGATCATGTGATAGAATGATGGGTCATTCCATCTGTCTCAAACAAAAGGTTAGAAAAGTTATCAAAAAAAATACATAAGTCCATCTATAGTGAGATTAATCTTATATAGTTCCTAAAAAGGACTTATACTGCTTAATATAATAAAACTAGTTTCTACTAAATAGGGAATTTTTGTAGGCCAGTGGTAGGTGAAAAAGGCCAGTCGCACTTCGGTTGTGGGTTTGATTCCCACAGCCTTGTCCGACACGATGGGCTGTCGCCCGTCCTGCAGGTTGTCCTTTTTCTAAAACTACATTACTATAAAATCTCATCAGTAATATCGAAAAAAATTTCTATCCTTAAACAATACTTAGCATATTTCCAACATAATCCATTCCAATATTTAGGCTTATCTAAAATACTTCGGTCGAGGCTCATAGTATAAAGAAAACGATTACTTGAAATGTCATCAACCAAGCATGTGAATACCATCATTTATCCCCCATATATATATATTTTTGGTCACATTCCAATCATGTGAATACCTTAATCATGTATTCTCTTGAAAAAATAAATACCCATTGAACCATAGTGAAAACTTGAATGCAGTTAAAAGTTAACACTTTCCACATACCACAATACTCAAAATTCTATATACTCAAACCATGATATCACTTAGTCCTTATATCAATCATGAGCTCATGAATACTGTTAAACATTTCATTTTCTCTTTTTCCCTTCATTATGCGCATATCATCTTATTTCCAAAAATATCTCGATCACTTTGAATACCACATTAGACCAATACATAAATATTCCAATACTCCATGATACAACATTATTTTGGAATCCCATTACATAAACACTTAATCATTCCACCACATCGTTGTCATATTCAACATCGCCAATAGTGATCGCATGTGACTTCCCTTTGTCCTTTGCCTTAAGCAGTTGCTCATGTCGATCATCACTAACCCTTGGATTAGGGCATTTATTAGCATAATGACCCATTTCCTTGCACTTGAAGCATTGAAGTGTTGGTGGTGCGTTCTCTGCAGTGTTTGCTTTATTCACATCATTAGAAACCCTTTTTCCATTACTTCGACACTCAGCTGCTCGATGACCTTCTTTTCCACACTTAAAAAATTTTCTAGTCCCTTTAAGACAATCTCCACCATGCTTTTTTCCACACTTTGTGTATAAGGAAACATTCATCTTCTTTTCACCATTATTCTGAGATTTCTCCTTGAACTCCATCTTTCATTTCTTGTCAAAACCATGAGATGGATATGCAACACCAACTTTCATTTCTACCTTGATAGCACAACACACAATTTCTTCATAGCTACTGAAGTCTCTTATAGCTAATGCCCTTCGAAGACTTGGTTTTATGCCACTGAAAAATCGATCAACTTTACTTTCAGGTTGGATGATAATGCCAGATGCATACCTTGCAAGTCTTGTAAAATTCGCTTCGTATATACCAACAGATTCATCATCCTTCTGCTTCATCTCAAGAAACTCCTTTTCCATCTTTGTTCGAAGAATACTAGGGAAGTACTTACTGAAAAACAAGTTCTTGAACTCGTCCCATTCCATGGACTCAATTTCATCTCTTGGCCTCGTATTCTTGACATGATTCCACCATTGATCAGCTTCACCTTCCAAACGATATACTGCTAAGATGACTTTATCATGTTCAAAACATTGAAGAACTGAAAATATCATTTCAGTGGTACTGATCCATTGTTCAGAAACAAGTGGATCGAAAGACCCACTGAAAGAAGGTGGACGTTTCCTCATGAAGGACTCAATAGAATATTGTTCCCTTCTCTGCTCATTTGGAAGTCCAGAATGATTCATAGCTTGTGTAAGTATAGCAATAAGATTTTGCACTCCATCTCCCATAACACTTGTTTGTTCAGGAGGGCAATCGTTGCATTGTCCATTATAGTGATCAACACGGTTCCTTCGGGTTCCAGCCATCGTCTAAAACCCAAAAAGAATAGTGTGAGAGGCAAAAATAATGCTAGGGAAAACAACATAGTAAAGGGGGAGTACCATTAATATCTAACATCTTAGGTTAAATTCTAATATCGTTACCATAGTTCTAGGACTATATCTTATACGTATACTTATCCTTAGGGACATCCCTAGACATACCTTAGTAATATCTCTAGGGATCTCACTAACGTTTTTGCATCCTAGATTCCAAAGGTTGACTAAACCTTTCCTCTGATACCAACTGTATAGACCCTGAAGCTTAACGTACAAGGACATTACATTACTTTTGCGGAATACTTATTACATAACAAAAAAACACACACAAGGACCATAATAGTTTAGTGTCTTTGGAAACTCGGAACGTAATCTTCTAATCATGGTGAAAGATCTTCAACATCTCCCATAAATATCTTCCTTTTTTTTCTTACCTAAAACCTTTCTTTATATCCTGAGGAAAAGAAAACATAAAAAGTGTGAGCTCAAATGCTCAGTAAGGGTAAACAAAAGAAAAATCAATCACATCATATTCATAAGAACATAACATTTTGGAAATCTTAACCTGCAAAAGAGATCATAATATCATAACATGGGATAAATCATAGTAGTGAAATGAAATCCCAATAATCATAACTTAAAACATGAAACTTTGTGGCATACACACATAATCATAGAGAATCATATCTTATTAGTCAAGACTCATTGCCAAGACTATCTTAGTGGACAAAGTCCATTTCTGAACCGAGTCACCCTCGTTTCAGTCCTGTTTCACTGAACCGGTATAACCTACCGTTCCAGCCATGTCTATCTCATGAGATATAAAATCATTACCCAATTCATTGGAGGGATATATAGGTCCCACCCATCTCATAATGATACCATTCTTATGTGTGCCACAAAACCATAAATCATACATCATTGCATAACCCATGTAGTAAAAATGGTATTCTTAAACAACATGACATCATAAAACAATTCATATAAGATAAAGGAATAAAAATATTTCCATCACAACATAATCAAATCCATGTAATAATAGGGATAGAAACATAACCCTATATTATCTTAGATGGAAAATAATTTTGATAAAACACTTGAACTCCATTCTTGAGGAAAATATCCTTTCTACTTCAAAAACACTTTTCCTTTCTTAACATGTCATACTATTACAAACTAAAAGAAGTTGATTAAAAATAAACTTGAAAACTTGTAAAGTAATCTTCTTGGAAATAATGTTTTAAAAATCCATTCATGCCGTATAAGTAAAAAAAACATTCTTCTCGTACTTTTGTCAGAAAAGTCAAAAAAGTACCTCGTACGAAAAACGACAAAAGATTCCTTTCATATCTTTTACTAAAAACTCACCGAAGGGTAAAATTGGATTTAAAAAATTGTAGGTGGATGGAAATAATATTACATATTGAGGAAACATGGATGTGGATGATAAAATACACCCCAGTAAATACCAAAAAACAATCTCGGATAAAAATGAGATTGTGATATTTCCCTTACCTTTTGTCCGATATGCTTTGTACGTATCTGAACCTCCTGTATAATGATTTAAATAATGTCATTAACTTATCAAAGAATCATATTCATTGTTATGATATCATATATGGTTCACTTATGACTTTATATTACCCGTTCTTTTGTAAATTCCTTGTTAAAGAAGCATTTTGGGTAAAATCGTTTCATTTATCGTAGGTGTTTGGACTTGTTGTTCTTGACATTATTATTACTTATATCATGATTTACTTACTTCCAGAATATAAAACATGATTTATATATCATATATATTCAGTATATATATATATAATAGATAGATAAATGAAATGAAACACACTGTTCATGGAGATGGTAGTCCGTACGTACGCATGAGCGCTGTTTTCCTTTCCTTATTGTCTTGAATGGAAGTAAGTAGATGACATACATATATATATATAAATAAATCCAGTAGATTTAAAATGTCATATATTTCATTATTATTCATTATATATACTTTATAATCATTCATGAATGGTTAATGTGGAGAATGAATCTCATCGCGTCGTGGAGACGGTAGTCCGTACGTACGTACGAGCGATGATATCGTTCCCATGGTCGTGGAATTGTGTTGAAGTGTATGTATACTATTTCAGTATCAATATCACTTTATAATAATAATATATAGTTACTCATTACACCATTATACCCATCCAATTAATGTGGTGGCGGAAAATAGATTACACCACGGCGTGGAGACGGTATTCCGTACGTACGCATGCGCGGTGATTTCCTTTTTCCGTAAGATGGATAGAAGGTTAATTAGAGTTGCTTCATATTTATAATAACATATCATTATATAATAAATACTGATGTTATTACTTTATCATGAAACAACTAATGAATAAGAAGTTTAAGAAGAAAGAAATTAAAAAAGATCGGTAATGGATATTACCTCTTTTTGACGCGCCTTCAATTAACCTCCACTTAAAGAACTAAGGGTGGTCTTTGAAGAAGACAAGGACCTCTAGGATGATACTAGGGAAGTGGATAAGAGATTTTGGCAGGGGTTGGCCGAGCTTGAATGATCAAATTGGTGTGAGGATGAGAGGGAGGAGGTTCCCTTTTATAAGGGAGGAGAGGGGCACCTTAGGAAAATCTCAAAATATTATTTTATATTAAGGTCAAATTCGGTTTATAATGGTTCCAAAGGGTCTTATTTCGAAGATAAAGTGGGGATGAATCGAAATACTCCCATAAAATAGGATTTAGACAAGTTTAGGTTATTATTTTAACCTTATCAATTAGATTTAACTCTAAGTTAAATAATTTAACTTTTACCGTGTCTTTTTGTTTTCTTACACTATATGGTTAATAAACTTACTATATCAACCCAAACGAACCCCACGTTGTTTATTATTAATATATATAACCATATATAAGTCATTTGGCCGAACCTTAGATTTTTAAGAATAAAATAACAATTAATAATAAATTTTTTGTTTTAAAAACTAATTTATGTCAATTTTGATACTATTTGGTACATGATTTTTATGAAATTCATAACAGAATGATAAGTTCGAAAAAAGTTACTTAAATCAACAATAACATGTCATATTAACCTAGAAAATTAGTTTAAGTCATAAAAAGTCTCAAATTACATTTATTTGGGCATTTATAACATCAATTATGTCAATATTTCATTAATAAGACAATTACTGCATCATCTTTGTGTCATAATAAATGATAATTATTTAATCCCTAAAAATTCTAAATAAATTCCTATGATGTCTATAATTTTATTAGATTTCTGTAGACTATTCATGTTTGAAGTTTCATGAAGTTTATCACTAAATTAAAATTATTATACTTATAAGATTTAAGAAAGTGACATGTTGTCACATTCTTTGGTTTTAATAATAATTAAATTATTTTTATGAACAAAAGTCCATAAAATGAATCTAATCCGACCCTTAGGTTATATGGGTCTACCTTTATCCATACAATAGGATTTTTCCAAGTGTTATGGTAATTTTATAATCTTATATTTACCCTTAATTACCCGATTTACCTTTAACTATAGTAAATAAAATTTACCGTAGTTACTATTCACAATGCCCAAAAATAAAAAGTAGATTATTAACATAATTTGGTCCCAATGATTCCAAATATGGAATCCATTTTTCCAAATTCAATACACAAAAGATGCAGAAATTAAATTAAAATTAATCTCGTTGTCGAAAGAAAACAGGTTTTTCTTTAAAACATTGCAAAAGATTGAATTGATTTAACCTTCGAATTCAGGGTAAACTCAATGCTAATGACATACATTATATTAAATGGTAAAAATATATTCTATTTATAATTTAAAACCATTCAATATTATAATTTAACCACATAAGATATTACGATGAAAAAAGTTGTTTTTAATTAAAATATAGCGTGTTTTTACTATTCATTAAAATATGAAAGTTATCGGAAAAATATCAAAACTTTATCTAATGTAAATTTTTATACCCTGATTCAAAAGAAGAATTTTATTTTGTCAAATTTAACATATAAACATGTCAAAAACTAGATTTAAAGTGTGTGTGCCATCAAAAGGCGGCAAAACTGCATTTTTTGAAAAATACTTATTTTACCCGAAAAATTTATTTTGTTCTTATACCATGTTCTAGAAATGTGTAAGATGAATAATAATGTTATAAAATTAAAAATTTAGTTAACACTATTCATAAAGGCTAGTTCATAACAATATTATAATAATATATCGTTGTTTAGTAAAACTCGGTATTGCGTACAAGACACGCTATCGAGGAAGATCACGATTGCGTGTAATGCAAGCCAAGTCAAGGTTGCATGTAGTGCACAACTCCTTTGTTGTTGCATATAACAGAATCCAATAATATTTTATTTATACATTGAATATATATATATATATATATATACACTCAATGTTGCATAGAATAACTTCTATCAAATGAACTTGAAATTGTGTGTAACAAGAGCCAAGAAAAGTGTTGCGTATACTGCAAGCTAATACAGTGTTGCGTATAGCGCAAGATAATCTTGGTGTGTCGTACAATAGAAGATATGAATGAAATTAAAAAGAATGTATCTTATAAAATATCAGGTTGTTACAGCCTAGGTCTAGGAGGATCCCTGCTCGGTCCCATAGCGGGAAGAGGAAACTTTGGAGTTATATATCCCTAAATTTTCTTTTATCAAAAATTCAGAATTGATATTATATTTAATGAATAAGATAAATATTAGAATTATTATACTCACTGAAGAAAACTCACACTCGTGTCTAATAGGATCAACATCAAATAATCTCTTCTTGTGAGATTC
The DNA here is from genome assembly GCA_963277665.1 of Viscum album. Taxonomy (NCBI): domain Eukaryota; kingdom Viridiplantae; phylum Streptophyta; class Magnoliopsida; order Santalales; family Viscaceae; genus Viscum; species Viscum album. The sequence continues at coordinate 476,973,076 of OY728133.1, read as the reverse complement.
TGTAGTTTTCTTCATAATCTGCATAAGAATGAAATAAATATTTTTTAGCAACAATTTTTACAAATCATACATAAAACTTAGAAGCCAAAGAAGACAAAAAATTTCATAACATCTTTCAGTAATGATTATTTACAACCAAGTTATACAAATTTTAAAACCACATTTTAAACCCAGTTTTCTGAATTGAAATAAATATAATTAAATGAAATGAAACCAAACAATACTAAAAAAACATATCATTCCAAACTAAAACTAAATTAAAGTAATTACATTAATACCAACCTTAGAAACTCATGTCAAGGTAAACTGAATGAGCTCTGAATATATATGGTTGCTTTTATATATTACCCTCCACTACCTCAGGTTCAACATCATCTCTCACAATGGGACAATTTGTGTCATCAAATACAATATTTTGGCTAACACTGATGGGGGCATCAATGGTGACAATTTCATCCCCAGCATCATGAAAAATATGTCTTGGGATTACTTTATTAATGACACCGTAATCAGGTTTCAGATGATCTTTCACATAAAACACCTATTTTTCCATTGATGCAAAAATGTATGGATCATCAGTATGTAGGAATCGACTCATGTCAATAACTCTAAATCCACAATCATCAATAAATGTACCATGTCGCATCATTGAATCAAACCATTTACATTTCATCATAGTGATTTGACCTTGATAGTAGTAATCCAATAACAATATTTTCTCAACTAGTCCATAATAATACACATCTTCATATCAAGGTCGACTATCTGATGCACTGGAATAACAATCTGTTCTAGCAGTTAACATAACTCCATCATGATGTGTTCCCATTTTTACCACTCTATCGGTTGTAACAAATTTATATCCATTGATTATTAAAGATTTACAGTCACGAACCAAAGAATTGGGACCAGAAGCCAGCACTCTTAATTCTTGAGAAATGAAGTCAGCAGGTAAACTCAATACCTAGAATACATATGAGTAATATAATTAAATATATATCTATATTTTAAGGTATTTAATGTAATGGTCATACATTTGATTTCAACCAACCTGGGAACTCTTAGCTATGCATATCCTCTCTCCTTCTCAACGGAAAAGACCGATGAAATCTACTTATAATTTTTTTATGTTCTCAACATAAAATGACAATAAAAGTATAAGGTATATGTGGTATGATATCATATGAGATAATGTATATATATATATTCAAATTACTTACTTGATATAGGTATCGAACAAACCACAATTAAACAAGACTGTACGATGTGCCATATTCCGCTCTTCAATACCCAATGTAACCAATGTATATCACCCGAAAATTCCTCCTATTAGGGGAAGAGATGGAAAGGAGGGTTGAATTTCCTCATACTGCCCATCTTCATTTCTCATTGGTCGATTATGTCTTGTGCTCACATCAGAAAAATACATTGAACAAAAATCCATACATTCTTGGGCGAGATAACTCCTCATAATGGAACATTCATGATAATTCTTATTTCGGACATATGATTTCATTGTGACCAAATTTATTTTATTGGGATACATCCAACAAAAAGTGACTGGTCCCCCAAGAAGTGTCTCAGTTAGAAGATGAACTGTTAAATGCAGTATGCAAGTGAAAAAGGATGGAGGAATTTTTTTTCCAACTCACATAGAATTAATGGTGCCTATTTCTACCTTTTTATCAACAATGATTTGGATAAACTTTTAGCACAAAGGTCTCTAAAAAATGACACAACCGAATCACTGCCACCCTTACATTATTAGATAGTAAATTCTGAATTCCTATTGGAATCAATTCGTGAAGAAGGATGTGATAATCATGAGTTTTTATGGATTTAAATTTCAAATGTCTTCTGTTAACTTGTTTAGATATGTTTCTGGAATAGCCATCTAGAACCTTGATATTCTCCAATATTTCCAAAAATTGATCTTTGTCTGCCGATGTCACCATATAAGAAGCACATGGAACTTTCCATTTGTTTTCACTGATACAAACAGGATGTAGTTCTGGTCGAATACCCCAATCCAATAAATCCCGAGGAGATCGGAAGTCATCTTTGGTATTCCCCTTAATATTCAAAATAATTTCAAGAAACATTTCACATATATTTTTCTCAATATGCATTACCTCTAAACAATAACTTAACAAATTAGTAGACTAATATGGAAACACAAAAAAAATACTTCTCTTTTTCCAATTGTAAGTGACTTCAGTATCAACATTCTTTCTCTTTCGATATTTCAACTGACCTTTCCCTAATGAAAAGATGAAATATTTCAATTCATTAAGCACATCACTTCATAACATACATTGAGGTGGTTCTTCAGTGTCAACACTATTATCAAACCTCCGACGATTCTTCCTGTAATGATGATCCATTAGAAAGAATCGGCGATGCCCCATGAAACTGAAACTACAATGATATTTAATAATTCTCGATCGTGTATTCTTCATACAAACAAGACATGATAGTTTTCCCTTCATGCTCCACCCAGACATCATTTCATAGGAAGGGAAATAATTTATGTTCCATAGAAGGTCAGCACGCATCTGAAACTTATTCTTTGAAGAAGCATCAAATGTCTGCACACCTAAATCCAAAAGTTGTTTCAACTCTTTTATTAAAGGTTGTAAGTAGACATTTATATCATTACCAGGATCCAAAGGTCCAGATATCAGTATACTCAAGAAAGTGAAAGGTTTTTTCATACACATCCACGAAGTAAAATTATAAACATGAATAAAAACCAACCACATGCTATGAGCAGTAAGTATCTGACCAAACGGATTAAAACCATCACATGATAGGCCCAATCTGACATTACGCACCTAAGATGAAAAATCAGGATGTTTTGCATCAAATTTCAACCATGCTAATCCATATGCATGATGGACTGGCTCATCATTACCTTTAATTCTCTCAAAATCATTCCATCGCATATTGACTGAGATTTCTAGAGACATGAATAGATTTTGATGTCTAGGAATTAATGGAAAGTGCCACATGACTTTCTGTGGCACATGAGATGGTGTTCCATCTTCATTTGTCTTCCATCAAGATGTACCATATTCTTTAAAGTCATTACAGTTAGTTGTTTCCTCCAAAAATAAACTGTAATCTTTCAAACAAGCATGGAATTTATTAGTATCAAATCTAATCTACTTAATTAACTTCCATTCCATGTAATGATTTGAGGGAATATATGCACCATCAGGAAGAAATTCCTTCAAAAATGTAAGAATATAATCAATTGCGGTATTAGAAATACCATACATGGTTTTCCCATGATATAACTGCATTAAAAATTCCAACTTGGTCATTTTAGTACATTCTTGATATACTGGAGTTCTAACATCATCCAATAAATTTTTCACTCTCTCAACATCATCATCTTCAGCATTTTTCTCATGTGTACTGATATCATTATCTTCTTGCACCAGCATGCTATCTCTCTCGAAATGATACACATATGGAAACCGATCAAATATCAAATTCTCAAAGTCACTTTGTTCATTTCGTTTATGAATAGTCGAAGATTGACTCATCTCTCCATGGTGAAACCAAACATTATAGTTTTCTTGAAATCCAAATTTCATTAAATGGTAACTAACTTGTTCTCATCTTAACCATGGTCTTCCAACACAATTATAGCAGGGACACTGTATACAACCTCCATCTGATGCATTGTTAAATGAAAAATCTAAAAAATTCTCCAAATTATTTTGAAACTCGGTTGAAATCCAATCGGTATAATACATCCAACTTCTATCCATTCTATAACAAGAAAAAAAATATCATTCAATCAAAAATGTAAATCATATTTAAAAAATTCATTACAATCAATTTTATTATTAAATTAATCAAAGAATATTAGTAGCTAGAAAAAAATATTTAATGAAAAGAGGATTCCATGATTGAATAAGTAGAAAAAAGGAAAAAAGGTCTACCTTGAGATGTAAACTAAAGAAAAAAGTTAAAAAATACACTCCTAAGTGGTCATTGATAGGGAATAAAAAAAAAATTTCAATGTAAAATACTACTTTATAGATATAGAGGCATTATACACATGGGAATAAAATTTTATTTTAATAATATGAAATTATAATTTTATAGATTATTTGGTAGGGGTTATTTGATGGGGAATAAAACATTCAATGAAAATAGAGCAGTTATAACTTTAAATTTTTGGAATTAATATTAAAAAAATGTTTCAAGGTATCCTATAAATTTTTTTACAACATGATGCTTAAAAGATATAGTTTTTATGGATTCTATTAGAAATTTAGAATATTTGTTCATATGGAAAAGATATGTTTTTAAAATAGACATCATGATATACTTAGGAGTACTGAGAATCAATGTTTGGGGGTTTCAACCCCTTTAAAGTAATAAAAGTTAGAAACATATTGTAAATCCTATATAGAAATCATAGAACATGTTTGATATTCTTGAATAAGTCTATGGAAGGTGTGACCATCCTATTCATGATGAAAATGAATGCCTCATCATTATACAATCCTAAAAACATTTGAGTTTTAATACTCAAAATCCTCAAAAGAAGAATAGAAAAGTGAAGGAGAATGATTTAGTTGTTGAAGTTTCACCCAAAGTATCCAAAGGGGAAAGTCCATGGATCTTGGTTAATGGATATTTTTCTCATATGATAAAAGATTTAAAAAAATGAAAATCTATTGAAAAATGAAATGGATGCTTAGTTACCTTCATGAATGATGGGCCAGTAAAGGTTAAAGGAGTTGGTTTAATTGTTATTGAGAAAGAGAATCTTAAATAAAAAAACACTATTTTTGTTGATGGATTAAAACACAATATATTAAGTGTTTCTCAACTTCATGATAAAGGAAATATATGTTTTTTAGGAATTATGGGTTATTGGTTGAGAAAATTGAGGATGGAAGAGTGGTTAAAAGAGGATAAGAGTGCTAGAGGCAATTTATTCCAAGTGGGTGATGTTGAAAATTCTTGTTATCTAAGCATGAATGAAGAGAATGAATTATAGTACCAGAGGATTGGAGAATATAAATGTTCTATTTTTTAAAAAGGATCTAGACTCTATTTTTATTTTTATAGGAGTTTATAAATGTAGAATATTTAGAGAGTGTTCCTTGTTGGGGAGACTTAGGGAGTTGGCAGTTGAAACTTAGAGAAGAGTTCATGTGTTGTTCCCCATGTTTTTGGAAAATAAAAAGGAGGAAATTGAAGAGCCCTTGATGATCAAAAAACTTAACATGTCTTAGAGTCTAAGATCCCTCATTAAGTTAATTGATTAAGGGGGTGGTGATTAGATCTTAATTAAGACATTACTAGTATAGTGTTGATCTTTACTCTGAGGGTTAGATAATTAGGAAAACCATTATTCATTACAATAGTTCAGTGTTTAAAAAACATTTTTAGTGTTTGATTACTATGAAATTGTTAATGAATAAAATACATTCAGGGATATTGAATGAAATTTTTATGTTTTATTTTCTGGAATCATAATCATTGATGGGTAATAAGTGAATTTGAGATAAGTTTAAGAAAAATTAATAAAGAAAATCCATCAAATTTTATGTCTACATCATGGTTGTAATGACCCCTACTTTTTATATGGGAATTTACCATTGAATAAATTATATGTGTGATATTTCATAAAAAATAAACATAAGATTATTAGAAATTCAGAACTTTACATGTCCATAATATGATCATTGGCCATTGTAGACATTAGAGATGTAGTTGTTAGAATGTGATAATTAGAATTGGTGCATATTAAGGGTAATGATGAGAGATAATTTATATATATGGGTAAATGATGGCCTCAACTAGTAGGAAATAACATTTTTGAAACACAGTAATCTGAGCTTGGGAGTGAAGTTTCATAAATGGGGTTTTACCTTGAGAAATTACAAGAAGAACATTAATAAGTGAGACTTGATCATAACAATCAAGTGATGAGATGAAGGTGTTGAGAGTATACATGTTGGATAAGAAGATTCATCAATTTCAAGTGATGAGGAACAATATCATTCATCTTATATGAGTCAAAGAATATAAGTGAAGCTCCAAAATATCATTAAAGACCAAATACAATAATTAAAAATTAGGAGAACTTTAAGGATAACAAATCATACATCATTATTTTCTTAAGTAGAACCTAAAAATACTGGAGAAAATGAAAATTTAGTAACCTAACCATATTACTATATCAAGACTCTATACATCATTATAATCCCCCTCCATTACTTCATACCATATTTTTCGATCCATTCCCTATGAATCTAGGACCATATTATCCTTATAATACTAGTTTCACTTACCATCTTTCTCACCACAAACATTCCCATATTGAAATGGAAGAGTTTTCAACTAACCATAACCTAACCATATCATCACCATCGGCCGTATCTTGAACCAACCCAATTCAAAAAGGTTGGCCCCTCAAGGAAATCTCCTGCCCCTGACCTGGGTAGTCCCGAGCATCCTTAAATGAGGTACCATCTGTAACGACCTGAAATTTTGAATAAATCTTATTTCCTAATTTTATGTGTTATTTTATTTTATACTCAACAAAACTGTTTCATTTGATAACATGAGTATAATTAAAATGAGACTGTTAGGTTTTGACTGTTATATGACCATTGGTCAATATGACCACTGGAAACTAAACATTTCGATATTTGTCTCTAAATACAAGTGATCTTGGTTAATTAATGTATAAATAAGATTTTATGGCCTCACCCAATAGTCTTGGACCGATCGAAGCCCATATAAAATAACTTGGGAAGGAGGTAGCACCACTGGGCTTTTCTCTGGACCAAACCCAAGCTGAACTTCATCGTGTGAAGCTGGAACGGAATCGCCTTCGTGAGAAGTTCAAACTGATAAAAATTACTACTCGTGCGATGTTGGTCGAGCCTCCCTTGGATTCTCTCACCTTAGCACACCTTACACTTAAGTCCTATGCTGGTGTGATAAGGGGATATGTAAAGAGACTGTAACTACCTTGTGTAATGCTTTATTTTAAATAAAAATTTTGATTTCCTCTTATGATGAAGTTTATGAATTTTCAAATGTCCGAATAAATATAGTATGCATATTTTTGGTGAATCTTAGAGAAACGATATTTTAAAAAATGTTTATGTAAACCTTAAATAATTAAAAATGTGTAATGATTTTCAAAAAATGGCCTTCTACAATTATGTTTAGTACGAAATTTAGAGTCTAATAAGATCAACTTAATTTTTGATGAATAGTAAATTATGAATAGTGATTTTATGCTTAGGATTAGTAATGTGACCAAATGGATTAGTAATCTCACTTAAAGAAAGTATTAATATAATATAGGCACCTTGATTAAGTAATGTGATTCAATAAAATGCTTAAATAATGGCTTCATAAATTATTAGTCAAGTATTAGTTTTTTCAAGTGAATAGTGTTTTTTAATTAAAAATTAAATTAAAAATATTTAGAAAATTATTTTTATAAAATGGATTTCATTTTTGAACTCAGAGCATCGATATTATGTTAAGGTAATTTTTTGGGATTTCTCTGAAAAAGTTGAATTTTCGATGAATAGTGAAAATACAGTTTTTAAGTTACGGGTGTTTAATGACATCATTAAATGATGTATTAAGTATGTAATCAATATGGTCGACTTATGAATAGTAATATAAGGTATGAGGTGTCCCAAGTGGCCAATACCATGGGAAAATACCATGGGAAATCCGATGGTTTTGCCAAAACCACCAATGAGGTGACCCTTGGCCATTAATGCCTTGTCCCCTCACTTTCCCTATAAATACCAAGCCATACTCTCATCCATTCGACTCCCAACTCCCCCCCAACAAAGATCTGGTCTAATTACCTCCCAAGGAGTCCTCCCAAGGTTCCCCCAAGCCCTCAAGGTCCCAAACTTTTAGTTTTAAGGGTTACGTTTTAAGGTAAGGGATTCTACCTCTCTCTTTCTTTTCAAGTAATCTCATTTATGTCATTTATTTTATGCTCCATGATCTTATTTTGGAGGATGTTATTTTATATTCCTCTTAATTCTCTTTTCATGTTCATATTATGAGAGACCCCCTCTTTCTCTCATCAATTCATTTTAATAAAGTTTAAGTGGCACCGTTAGGCTGCCTAATTTTTAAGGGATTCGTTCACCTTTCTCAATTTTCAAAGTTCTACTTTCATGTCAAGTCTTTCAAGTTCATTTTTATTATGTTGGGTTATGATCTCTATATCTATCATAATTAACTATTATGTTCATATAATTAGAGAACCTATTTGATCTTGTCAATTATTTTTATTAAAGTTTAAGTGGTGCCGTTAGGCTGCCAAATTTTTAAGGGATTCATTCACCTTTCTCAATTTTCAAAGTTCTACTTTCATGTCAAGTCTTTCAAGTTCCTTTTTATTATGTTGGGGTATGATATCTATATCTATAATACTGATATTTTATGTTCACATGATTAGAAACCCTATTTTATCTTGTCAATTCATTTTTATTGAAGTTTAAGTGGCGCCGTTAGGCTGCTGACTTTTTAAGGGATTCTTTCACCTTTCTCATTTTTCAAAGTTCTACTTTCATGTCAAGTCTTTCAAGTTCCTTTTTATTATGTTGGGGTATTATCTCTATATCTATCATACTGATATTCTTTGTTCATATGATGAGAGACCCTATTTTATCTCTTCAATTCATTTTGTTGAAGTTTAAGTGACGCCGTTAGGCTGCCGAATTTTCATAAGAGAAATCTTATTTTTGTCTTCCCTCCATGTTTTTCATTTCATATGGTATGTCTTTCAAATATCATTACCATGTTCTTATATCCATTATATTCTGTCCATCTACTATTCTGTGGATCATTTATGAGTGGGTGACCTATGTCCCCTCTCTTTTCAATGTTTTCTAAAACCCCGAAACATAGCTTTATGCTGCAGAATTTCCGTCTCAAATGTCTCTCTCTTTTCCTCAAATTATTTTATTTTATTAAGTGAATACTAAAAGATCTTACTTACAAATGGTTATTCACATATATACCAAAATGTTCTATTTTGAAGTCAGGTATTTACATACATGAGACCCGCTCTCCCTTTCTGTGGGTTTAAAGTGACGTAAAGATCATGTCTTTAAAGCAGTTTTTAAAATGTTATGATTATGAAATGAAACCCATTACTTTTTTGCTATATGGGTTGTTTATGAAATGATTGATGATGATATATGTGGCTCACATGATAATAAAGACATGTCAAGGGTGCACCCTGATAGCGCTCCAATGCATTGGGTAAAGACTTAATCTCTAGAGATGACTATTTTTAACGACGCCTTGGTGAATAACCTTGGTAAATTTTAATGACACCTTGGGGATAGAACTTGGTGAAACAGAAATGATTTTAAATATTAAATTTTGTAGCCACATATTCAAGTTATGAAATATGTTATTTTTATTATGATATACCTCATGATTTCTTTCTCATGCCTTAAAGTTCTTTTTCATGACTTTATTGATGTATCTCAAGGTCACATGTTAAATGTTTTATTTGTTTCCCTTACTGGGTCTTCTTCTCACCCTTTCCTTTGATGTATGTCCCCAGGTTATGAGATGCAGAAATGAACCTAGGATGAACATAAGGAGAAGCCTTTCAAGTGTTTAAGAATAATGTTTTATGTTTTCATGTTTTGAGTTCCTGGTTTCCAAGACACTAAACCTTAAAGATCCTCAGTTTTGTAAAATATAATGAAAGTTTATGTGAGAAAAAGGCGGGATGCTATAGTTGGTATCAAAGAATGGTTTAGTTATTTGTGGAAATTAGGATATGAAAACTTTAGGAAGAACCCTATAGAAAAGTTTAAATATAGTAAACCTTCCTGGTATTTTGGTGAGTATTGAGTAAGGGGTTGCCAAGCAAATACATCCTTGTCTGGATACGAGCAGGTAGAGGTGGCTCTGGCACAGATGTACATAGGGGTAAAACCCAAAAACACCACTTTGAGCTAGACTCGAATGGGAACCGGTACACAACAACGGGCCTTGCTGCACTCTTGGTTACGACACTCTCGGGGGATATGATTTTGTAAATTCATAAGCTTAGTATGAACCATTATTAAAGGAAAAAAGATAAAATAAAATAAAGATTCACATAAGAATATATTATCATGGATAACCTAGATTGGGACCTCGGGGATCACAAGTTAGGGTATACTTTTATTCTACAATTTTTTCCTTCTATGCTTTAAGTTTCCTTTTAATGATTATTGGATAATTATTTAAGCCCCTAATTGTATATTCTTTCCTTAGTTAATGGTGGGAAATGGAAGAACATGTCCCAACAATCAATGTGATAGGAAATGTGATGATTTCCGTATTAATATGACAGAGATGATTAGGGGATTAAAATATGATTATTATTTTGGAAGACGTTCACTATTTTGGGAACCCTATTTGATCGAGGTAAATAGATTACTGCGGTATTTTATTTGAGGAGTAAAGGTTGAATTATATTTTGAAGAATCGATAAATTTAAGGTGAACTTATGGTATTATAGGTTACTTATGGAAATGATTGACCTATCATGGGGAAAATATGTTTAGGTTAGTTACTTTTGTTATAAGATGTTAGGAGTGGTTGATGTTGTTTGGATATGAATGATAAAGTTTATCTTGGAAGACTATGTTATCAAGTCCTTCTTGTATTTGGGTTTCAATCTTAGTTTGGGTTATTTTGAGGAATTTTAAGAACAGTTATTTACGGAATGGTCTATGATGAACTCTGGGTAGTACTGTGGAACTTTGAATATTTAAAAGTAGTTTCCCTTACTATGGGATTCTTTCTTTTTGAAGAGTTGTTTTATCTTACCCTTTCCGTTTTTGGGATAAATGTTTAAAGATAGATAGTTTTTCTTTTGTGGAATATGTTATTTTCTAGAAGATTATTCTTGTGCTTTTGATGAGACCAAGTGTTTTTGAATGCTCATCGTTTGGAGAAAATATTAGTTTTGGTAGAAACTTATTAAAGTATTAAACTCTACTTGAAGGTAGGTATATTTCCTTGTGTTTTTATTCTATGTAGTAAATTAATTCCTCAAAACTATGAAAAGGAATGTAAAACAAAAACATTGTCTGTTAACGTTTCCTACTGGGTAATCGAAGACCATTTACACATATCATAAGTTTTTGATTTTCTTATGGTTAACTTTCTCCTAATCAGGTTTTTCTATCACTCTCCCTCAGAACTTGACCCTTTTTTTTCTTCCATATCCATGTTTTCCTACACGGAATCCTAGTATGGGTTAACTCGGGTGACCATTTTACTTCCCTTTCTTTCTTTTAAAGTAATAGTGTTACTGAATCTTTTTCAGATGAGGGACTTTCAATGAAATTTCCAATCCCAATTTTAAAAATTGTGAGGACGCAATTTCTTAAGGGGGGAAGATTATAATGACCCGAAATTTTGAATAAATATTGTTTCCTAATTTTGTGTGTTATATTATTTTCTACTGAACAAAACTATTTCATTTGATAACAATAGTATAATTAAAATGAGACTGTTGGGTTTTGACTGTTATATGACCATTGGTCAATATGACCACTGGAAACTAAACATTTCGATATTTGTCTCTAAATACAAGTGATCTTGGTTAATTAATTTAGAAATAAGATTTGATGGCCTCACCCAGTAGTCTTGGACCGATCGAATCCCATCTAAGAGAACTTGGGAAGGAGGTAGCACCACTGGGCTTTTCTCTGGACCAAACCCAAGCTGAACTTCATCGTGTGAAGCTATAATGGAATCTCCTTCGCGAGAAGTTCAAACTGATAGAAATTACTACACGTGCGAAGTTGGCCGAGCCTCCCTCGAATTCTCTCACCTTAGCACACCTTACACTTAGGTCCTATGCTGGTGTGATAAGGGGCTATGTAAGGAGACTGTAATTGCCTTGTGTAATCCTTTGTTTTAAATAAAAATTTTGATTTCTTCTTATGATGAAGTTTATGAATTTTTAAATGTATGAATAAATATAGTATGCATATTTTTGGTGAATCTTAGAGAAAGGATATTTTAAAATTTTTTTATGTAAACCTTAAATAATTGAAAATGTGTAATGATTTTCAAAAAATGGTCTTCTACAATTATGTTCAGTACAAAATTTAGAGTCAAATAAGATCAACTTAATTTTTGATGACTAGTAAATTATGAATAGTGATTTTATTCTTAGGATTAGTAATGTGACCAAATGTATTAGTAATATAACTTAGAGAAAGTATTAATATAATCTAGGCACCTTGATTAAGTAATGTGATTCAATAAAATGGTTAAATAACGGCTTCATAAATTATTAGTCAAGTATTAGTTTTTTCAAGTGAATAGTGTTTTTTAATTAAAAATTAAATTAAAATTATTTATAAAATTATTTTTATAAAATAGATTTTATTTTTGAACTCAGAGCATCGATATTATGTTAAGGTAAAGTTTTGGGATTTTTCTGAAAAAGTTGAATTTTCGATGAATAGTGAAAATACAGTTTTTAAGTTACAGGTGTTTAATGACATCATTAAAAAATGTATTAAGTATGTAATCAATATGGTCGACTTATGAATAGTAATATAAGGTATGAGGTGTCCCAAGTGGCCAATACCATGGGCAAGCCCATGGTTTTTCCAAAACCACCAATGAGGTGTCCCTTGGCCATTAATGCCTTGTCCCCTCACTTTCCCTATAAATACCAAGCCATACTCCCATCCATTCGAATCCCAAATCTCCCCCAACGAAGATCTTGTCTAATTACCTCCCAAGGTGCCCCCAAGCCCTCAAGGTCCCAACCTTTGAGTTTTAAGAGTTACGTTTTAAGGTAAGGGATCCTACCTCTCTCTTTCTTTTCAAGTAATCTCTTTTATGTCATTTCTTTTATGCTCCATGATCTTATGTTGGAGGATGTTATTTTATATTCCTCTTACTTCCTTTTTCATGTTCATATTATGAGAGACCCCCTCTTGCTCTCATCAATTCATTTTAAGAAAGTTTAAGTGGCACCGTTAGGCTGCCGAATTTTTAAGGGATTCGTTCACCTTTCTCAATTTTCAAAGTTCTACTTTCATGTGAAGTCTTTCAAGTTCATTTTTATTATGTTGGGGTATGATATATATATCTATCATAATGAACTCTTATTTTCATATTATTAGAGACACTATTTGATCTTTTCAATTTTTTTTATTGAAGTTTAAGTGGCGCCGTTAGGCTGCCGAATTTTTAATGGATTCGTTCACCTTTCTCAATTTTCAAAGTTCTACTTTCATGTCAAGTCTTTCAAGTTCTATTTTATTTTGTTGGGGTATGATATCTATATCTATCATACTTATCTTTTATTTTCACATGATGAGATACCCTATTTGATATTGTCAATTCATTTTTATTGAAGTTTAAGTAGCGCCGTTAGGCTGCCGAATTTTTAAGGGATTCTTTCACCTTTCTCATTTTTCAAAGTTCTACTTTCATGTCAAGTATTTGAAGTTACTTTTTATTATGTTGTGGTATGATATATATATATATATATCATACTTATATTCTTTTTTCATATGATTAGAGACCCTATTTTATCTCTTTAATTCATTTTGTTGAAGTTTAAGTGACACCGTTAGGCTGCCAAATTTTCATAAGAGAAATCTTATTTTTGTCTTCCCTCCATGTTTTTCATTTCATATGGTATGTCTTTCAAATATCATTAACATGTTCTTATATCCATTATATTCTTTCCATCTACTGTTATTTTGATCATTTATTAGTGGGTGATCTATGTCCCCTCTCTTTTCAATGTTTTCTAAAACCCCTAAACATAGCTGTTATGCTGCAGAATTTCCGTCTCAAATGTCTCTCTCATTTTCTCAAATTATTTTATTTTATTAAGTGAATAATCAAATATCTTCCTTATAAATGGGTATTCACATATATACCAAAATTTTCTATTTTTAAGTCTAGGATTTACATACATGAGACCCGCTCTCCCTTTCCATGGGTTTAAAGTGACATAAAGATCATGTCTTTAAAGCAGTTTTTAAAACGTTATGATTATGAAATGAAACCCATTCCTTTTTGCTATATGGGTTGTTTATGAAATGATTGATGATTATATATGTGGCTCACATGATAATAAATACATTTCAATGGTTCGCCCTGATATCGCTCCAATGAATTGGGTAAAGACTTAATCTCTAGAGATGACTATTTTTAACGACGCCTTGGTGAATAACCTTGGTAATTTTTAATGACACCTTGGGGATTGACCTTGGTGAAACAGAAATGATTTTCAATATTAAATGTTGTAGCCACATCTTCAAGTTATGAAATATGTTATTTTTATTATGATATGCCTCATTATTTCTTTCTCATGCCTTAAAGTTCTTTTTCATGACTTTATTGATGTATCTCAAGTTCACATGTTAAATGTTTCCCTTGTTTCCCTTACTGGGACTTCTGCTCACCCTTTCCTTTGATGTATGTCCCCAGGTTATGAGATGTATAAATGAACCTAGGATGAACATAAGGAGAATCCTTTCATGTGTTTAAGAAGAATGTTTTATGTTTTCATGTTTTGAGTTCCTGGTTTCCAAGACACTAAACCTTAAAGATCCTCAGTTTTGTAAAATGTAATGAAAGTTTATGTGATAAAAAGGCGGGATGCTATACCATCTGACCTTAAATCACAACCTATATCAATTATCTAATTCGAGTCCACAACTATCAGAGACTCAGCACCATTCTTATTCCTGAAATAGCATTTTATATCTTTCCTTTTATTAGAATAAAAATATCATGATAAATCATTACGATGTTCATCCTTAACAATCCCAATGGCTTGACACCCTAAAAAAAGTGGGGTATCATCATATTCAATTCTCAAACTGAAATCATTATCTAGCATATAGAATGCTATCTTCTCAATGTGAAGGGGGATTAGGTTCACTTTGACCAAGATACAAGCATAGAATCCAAACTTGAATTCCTCTGTTTCTTGGTCCATTTTAATGGGAACACCAAGAGTAGAATCAATTTCATAGAGGTTTTTTATGACATAAAATCCAATAAATAAAAAATATTTTCAAACAAACCTAATCCCTTGAGTTCATCACCTCAACAGAATTAAATCTGTGATCCCACTCTTACAAGAACACTATTCTCATAATTAACACAATATATCCAATTACTCAGACATTTTTCTTTAGCTCATGAGAATAAAATAGTATGTGAAAGTATCCACGCTCTATAGGGATAAATTTTAAGTTTCTAAAACCCTAAAAGTTAGATAATTTATTGACTGTTTTTTTATTCCAGAACTTATTTCCAAAAAGATGAAGTAGTTAGGAGATTAGAAAATACCAATAGATCTTGAATAATTTCAAAATTACATCCTGATTCGTAGGAAGATGTAAAATATTACCTTGTTTAAGAGGAGAAGGTCGGGATGTTAAGGCAGAGGCGAAGGCCTGGAGGTCCAGGTCAGGAGTGGAGGCAGAGCCGGGAGGTGGAGCCGGGATGCGGAGGCCGGGGCAGGGATGAGATGGTCGGGAGGCAGAGGTCAGATGGCCGGGAGGCAGAGGTCGGAGAGGGGAGGAGAGGGCCGGGAGGCGGAGGTCAGATGGCAGGGAGGCGGTGGTCGGGGAGGGGAGGACAGGGCCAGGAGTCAGAGGTCGGGGAGGTAGGGTTGAAGTGTGAGGTGTGCGATGGAATTTTGAGGAGGAGCCTGATAGTTAGGGGTTGAATACCCATGGTTTTAATAAAACCGTGGGTATAAACAAATAATAACCATCTATCCCCACTGTTCTTTAAACCATGAGAATAGATGTGTGGGGATAAACCCCATTTCTAGTAGTGAATTTATTATAAGGATAAACCTGATAAAGATAAAAAAATTTACCTTCAAAGGTTGATAATTAATATAGAATTGTTTCTGAGAATAATAAAGATGGAAATGGTTCAGATATGAAGAAAGATGGAAAGTTATGTATGTGAGAAAGACCAAAAAAGTGAAGAAGTCAGAAGTTTATAAAAATTTTGAATCCAAAAAGGTTTCTATTACTTATGTTTTTAATAATACTATAAATAAAAATGAGATGAAAATTAAGATTCATAATGACAAAAAAAGGTTGGCATTCAAAAAAAATCAGATAAGTAAGTTAAGAAGGTTTTTGAGTAACATGTTCTCAACTCTGGTCAGTATGGAAGTTTTAGAGGCAAATATTTTTTTTCTAGATACTACTAGTATTGTGGTGGATTTGGAAACATGTTGAATATGTGTTGGTTTAATCAACAAAATTTCTAATATTCCACAAAATATAGAAGGAAAAGTTTGGGGGGAGTCAATCATTTCAAAGAAATAAGGCTGAGAAGGGTATTCAGAAGAAACCTGAGAAGGTTAGTGTAAAAATTGAAAATAGGTTCCAGCCCCTGGAAACTATTTTTGAAAGATGTGAATAGCATGTAAACCTTACAAAAGGAAATATTGTTTTTTTATCGACACAACAAAAGTTTGTTAACAATTCTCATAATCTAGAAGTTAATAAAGATAAAGGTAAATAAAAAGATCTTGTTGTAGAAACTGCTCTCAAATCTATAAATGGAGTATGAAATTGGATCTTGGATAGTGGTTGTTCTTATAATTTGAAAGGAGACTTACAATTGTTAAAGAATGTAAAAGACTTCAAAGAAGGAATAGTGACATTTTGTAATGATGAATCCCTCCAAATCTAATGTATTGAAACTACTATTATTAGGAAAGAAAAGTTGAAGTCCAAGAAATATTTGTATGTTGATGGGCTTAAACACAAAATGTTTTGTGTTTCATAACTTTTTAATGAAAGAAAAAAGTTATTTTAAAAAAATATGGGTTTTTTTTGAAAATTTTGGAAGATGAAAGATTGTTACAAGATGCCAATATAAAAAAGGAAACTTAGTTCAAGTGGGTCAAATAAAAAACTCTTGTTACATAGGAATTGTGAAAGAAAATCCGTTGTGGTATAAAAGGCTAAGACACATGTGTCAGAGAAACAAGAGAAAATTATCAAAGAGAGATAGTCTCTGGTATTTTCTTGACATTTTAAGAAGAATAGACTAGTGTTTCACAATTTTTTAGAAGCAAAATATTATGAACTCTATGCATAAGAAAGTTGACATTTGTTCAAAATTTCCTTTGTAAATTATTCATTATGATATATATGGTATAATAAGAAAACAATAAAATCTTGGATATAATTACTTGATCACTTTTATTGTTTATTTTACTCATATTACTTGTGTTATTTATATGAAACATAAGTCAAATGCCTTGAAAATGTTTAAAATTTTCAGTAGGAAAGTCGAGATGGAATGTGAGTGTTCAGTTAAGAAGTTGAGAACTGGAAATGGTAGTGAATAAAAAAATTAATAATTTTAAAGTTATATTAAGAAGCATGGAATTAGGCATGAGTTTTTTACACCATGTACTCCTCAACAAAATGGTGTTGCTGAAAGAAAGAATAGAAGTCTGATTGAAATGGGAATAACTATGTTACTTGAATGTGATATCTCTCATTACTTTTTGAGGCAATACATGAGTACTACTATTTATATTCACAATCTATGTTTCTATAGTCTAAGTTTATATATGACTCCATTTGATATATTAATATAAAAACAAACACTTAGGAATTTTTGGGTGTCCACACATCATAAAGAACAAAGGTGGAAACCTTGGAAAATTTGAGTAGAGTGGTTAAGATGGAATTTTTCTTAGATATGATCTGGATGGAAGATGATATAGATGTTTAAACAAAGAGTTAGGAAAATTAGTTGACTCTGTTGATGTTAATGTTGTTGAAAAGTATTATGAAGATAAATAGACTCATGTAGATAAGGAAGGTGAATAGGAATAGAGAACTTATGATAAGTATTATGATAAGGATAGAAACAATTGTAATACTTATTAAAAAGAATAACTAGACACAACTATTTCTAGTGATGAGTAACAGTCTCAAAAATCTCATTCTATGTTGAGGAATCAAGTGGAAGCTCAACACATTATTGGCGATCAACATTAAAGGGTTCAAACAAGAAGAACAATTACACATACTTATTTTTATTCAAAAGTTGAGTTGAAAGATGTGAATAAATCTTTTATTCACATCTTTCTTCACTTATTAAACTTTAAATTCAAAAAATAGTTTCCAATAACCACTCCATTTAAGATGGTTTTTCTATCAATAATTATTATTTCCTAGAATGAGTTAGCCTATGTAGTCTTATAATTTTTTATTAGTAATCCATAGCTTGAGGTTATAATGTTCAGTGATTTATGAATCTTGGTTGAAAAAAAATTCTAAAGGGGAGATTGTTGGGACTAAGTTGACTGGAAGGTGTTTTTAAAATATGAAAGAAGTTTGTATTTCAAATATGTTATCTTTTGTTGTCAAGGAAGAAATAAATAAATTCAATTTATAAAGGTTGATGATCAGACTTTCCATTGTACTCATGACTTTAGACTCCTAATTCTTAAGAAAATCCATCATATTATGAAGATATTTTCTAGAAGAAAAGGCTCATCAGACTCCTCATGAGTCCAGAATAAAAGGAAAATCGTAATGAGTAATGAAATAAGAGTCTACATGACCACAGTAATACATATTGATGATTTTATAATCTCTGAGTTTTCATACATCATAGTTATTCTGTAAAACTTTTGATGTATTATTGATAAAGGAAAGGGGGAGAAAAGAGTTCTACCAGTCGTATTGAGGTTTGGATTGGAAAGAAAGATGTTGCTGGAGGAATGATAAGATACAATAATTTCCATTGCAATTCAGATGATGCTATGCCGATCTTCAACACATTCAAAGTCCTGAGGAAGTCGTTATATAAGAAGAAGTTGGTAAAACAAGAAAAGTTCCTGAAGCTGAATATTTCTGGTCTCAGTTCATCAGTGTGAGATCACCAGAACCAAAAATATTTTCCGTCTAAGAAGGTTGATCGAAATGAGAAATTATGAATATAAATGTTTTTATTCAGACCAATAAACCACAAGAAATAAATATTTAGAGAAATAAGTGGTGCAATTTGTAATAAAATAAGTAAAGAATTTTTTGAAGTGGAAGCTGCTGGAGTTGGTTCATCAGATGTGGTGTGGCACCGATCCATCATAATGGTTATAAAACTAATCCATATAGTTGGTATCTTTTGTATGTAAGATGGAGATTTTTATTGGAGGCAGAATTGTTTTTGAGATTTTTTGAACAAATAAATCCATAGAAGAATAAAGGTTAGTGGTGAACAATACAAAGAAGATAATTAGTGATCAATAGAAAATGTAGTCAACCATTTCTCATCAAGATGAATTATTGATTGTTTTTCATGTGGGGACTTTGTTTTTATTTTACATATGGATCAAGAATGAAAAGATGAACTCTTATTTTTTTAAAGAGATTTTGTTTCAATTTGGTCAAGAGCCATCAAACTAACAATGCCACTAAACAATCAGAGTGAAGCATAGATGGATCTATCAGACATAGAATGACACCTATAAACATCATTGGATTCAAGATCATCGATTTGAAGAAAATAAGAAAAGGATAATTTCTTGAATATTTTGAAACTGTTATTAAGGTGATCACGGAAGTGGTAGAATAAGTTTGAAGAATGGTTTTATTTTGATTAATTTGGTGTAGAACAATGTAATGAAGAATTTTTTGTTTCCATCAAAATGAAGAAATCAAAATGAGAAGTTGGTTCTGAGGGTCATAACGAGAAGACATTTTTTTTTCATATGTTTACTTGTTTTTCAATTAGTGTGGAGTTTTTGGTGTAGAGAAGCATAATGAAGAATCAACTATTTTCATTATAATGAATAAATAGGAATGAGGAATCATAATTGGATTGATTATTTTGAAGAAAATATGAAGCGATATGAAGTCTTGAGAAACAAATTCAAGGACAATTTATGTTTTGGGAAAATTTTGTTGAGTGGGAGACATTTTCAGAATCCATTCCAACCATTTTGGGTTGCCTATAAAAGTAGAAGTACTTTTTACATTATGACATAGAGTTACTATTCAAGAGAGAAAGTGGAATGCTGAAGAATTATAGAGAGAATAGGGTTTTGGATCATGCTTACCTAAGGAAGTTTTGATAGTTATAATAAGAAAAGAGAAGAGACAAGATCATAATTAGGGTTTTCAGATTTGGAATGAGAATTTAGAAGAGGAATTCTAGATTCTAACAGATGTAGTTAAATATTGTCTCCATTGTATTCTAACAGAATTATATTTCTGTATTGGGAAATTGTATTGGGAAATCAGATTGGGAAATTAGGATGAGTTTCATTACAAAGTATAGAATAACTTCTAGCCTACTTTTGGGTAAGGAAGTGAAGAACTATTTTTGAAGAACAAATTTATGAAAGTTGATCAAGTATCACTATAACATGTTTTTTACAAAAATTGTATTTCATCATTTCATGATACTTGAAGCACATGCTCTTTTTTATTGGGAATAGTGCTAAATGAGTGTAAGGGTATATCTTACTCATTGTATTCTAGAAAAAAGGATTGTTTTCTAGTGTATTGTTTAGTATTGTATTGTTTCCAAACTATACCAAGGATGTAGTTACTCTTGTTGAGTAGTGAAGCTTGTAAATTCTTGTGTTCCTATGGATGTGTGATTTTTTTTTTGTTTTTAGCATGGTGATAAATCATTAATAGTAGGTGAAGGTTTTTTCAAAAAATAAAAAACATTAATAAAAAGATATCACTGATTCACCCATCCCCCTCTCAGTGATACTTGATCTTGTTTGGGAAATTTCATCCCTAACTAAGAAAGTTATACAAAAATAGTTAAGATAATGAAGTTGAAAAAACAATATTCTATGAATAGTTTTTAGAAAAGGAGTTGAATGAGACATAATTAGAAGAACTCACTTGAGAAAATAGAGTTGTGTGAACCATAGTTTCACAGACCGGATTTGCGTGAACCATAATTGAAAAAATGATAGTTTTTGGGAGAAATTGAAAAATATATTAGTGCCTCATATTTTGGATATCATGAATAAAATCAAACATACATTCTTGATGATATGGAAGAAACCATCAATTTGATAAAATTAGGAATACCTTATCTCAATCAATGAGAAATGAGTAAAGAGATGTGATTTGAGTGAGGTAGTATGCTTATCCTGTAATCTAATCATAAAGGATTTGTTCCTAGAATAGAGTGAAATTAGATGAAAAGTGTATCCACCAAACTAGTGAATATTATTGGATTATGATACACCAACACAGCACCATGTTTATGATCCATGAACTAGCACTCAATGGTGAACCAAGTAAAATTGTCGTGCCTTGGTTTCATTTCTTCATTTGAATCATTGTAGTTGTGATTCTAACTACAACTGGTTTATTGCATTATTACAAATGTAAGGATAATATTCTACAAAATGAAAAGAAAATGTTCACAACCTAATTCACCCATACCCTCTTAGGGTGTGTTGAGATACAATAAGTGGTATCAAAGAAAAGGTTACCCACATTAATTATATTATATAAAGTCAATAATCATGTAGAATTTAGTTAATGTAAAAGGAGTTCCACTCTTTGATGTGAATAATTCTTAGATTTAGAAAAAATATGAGGTTTTATATTTGATCTCTTGTCCTCGAATTTATATCTTCCACCATTCATGGAATTGAAGTTAGTGATGTGATATAAAAATCTATGATTAAAGTTTACAAAAAAAATCTTGATGATGATACTAATTCTAAAAATTGTCTAACTAAATATCTATAAGACTATATATATATATGTGATTTTTATGAGGTACACTTGTTTCAGGGACATGTGGGACAAATTATCCATCATTTATATAGGTGATATTAAGGTGAAAGAAACAATGATATAAGTATTGCACATCACGTTTGATGATTTAAAAATGATTCTTGATGAACATATCGATAGTTTCTTTAAATCAATCACTGAGGTTATTGGAGCTATTCGAGGTCTTGGTGATGAAATTTAGGATATAGATATTATAAATAAAATATTATGGAGATTTCAACTACTATATCCAAAAGTATCGGCTCTTGAATAAAGTGATTTAGGAAATTTATCTCTTGATGATTTTTTGGTCAGTTTAGTGGGTTTTGAAATTTTTATAAATTAAATAGGGGAATTTTGTCATTAAAATAATGAGACATATTTAAAATAAATGAAAATATTTACATTCCTAGAGACAGTGAAGATGAATAAGTTTCAGATGATGAATTTCTATCTCTTATGGTAAGAAAATTCAAGAGAGGAAAGGGAAAGTTTGAAGGAAATCAACCCTTGGATTACTTTTGATGCGGTAAAGTGGATCACATTCATAAAAGGTTCTCAAGAAAATTTTATGATGAATAAATATAGGTGGAAGTCTTATAAAGGTCTTATAAAAGGTTCCCTCAATTATTTTACTTCAAACTAGGAAACACTTCCAAAAAGAAATTCCAAAGGAAGATCATTGTAAACAAAAAGGATGGTGATGATAGAGACTACTTAGAGGAAGTGGAAATAGTGTTTTAGTATGATTTTAAAGACTCCATGATGGATACAGTTGAAAAGGAAGAACCTATGAAAGAGTAATATAATCAACTATAATATTTAGTTGATATCGAGGTGGATCTTGATAGAGCTCTCTATGAGCTCAATATTTGAGGAAATAAAAAACACAAGTTTAATTGAATATATAAAGGATCATCCAAATATTTGGATCAAATTGAAGTAGATATCAACTGACTATAAGAAGATTTAGATATGTATATTTCCAATCAAGTGAATTCAAAATAATTTGTGAATTTAACTATATAAACTTTATTATAAACTAATGTGCTCAATGAACTTAATACATGTGTAAAAGAGTGAATGGAGAAGGTATAATCCTAAAAAGAGGAGGCTGTTACACTGAGAAACAAATTGAAATTAGAAATGAAATCAGTTGATCCATAGAAGAAACTACACTTTAGGAGGTTCAAAGACAAAGAACTGATAGAAAGATTCAAGATATTCTCTAAATGTGTCAATAACATTATATATAAATAGATACCTAGATTTTTGGGGAAAAGTGGAATCAACTATGATGCTGAAATGTTAAATCCAACATCTATAATGGATCAGAACAAAATGAAGTAAAAGTTTGAAGCTACTGGTGTCAAATCTGAAAAACCAATTTCACAAAACAGATATATCATATCAATGTAAATACTAGCTAAGAAAAAATTCCTCAAACATTAAGTGTTAAAAAAAAGTCATTAAGTTTTATGAAGGTTGGGAATATGTAGACGAATGAAGGGTAAAAGATATATCCTCTTATGAAATGTTAATTCTATATATTTATTTCATATAACATGTTCTAATGTGAATATTTGAAGAGATACCTAAATGGGGAAACACGAGGAATTTAGTAAAGAAGAATTATGACATATCCTTCATCATAGATAATAAATTATTCTTATGGATATTATTTCAACTATTCTAATTTTATGCTTAATGCTATTGATTTCAGGTAGAAAATAAATGGTGGTTATTACTATGGGAGTCAGTGGAAATAAAATGCTAAAAAACCAAAAAATATTTCTTTAAGTAATAGATTCTCCCAATTAGAATAAGAATATGAGTAGGAATATAATACTTATACTGAAGATAAAGAGGAGAGGCCATCTTATGAATTAAATCATCAGGTATCTCATAGAAGGAAAGAAAGAAAATAGAGAAGTCTGGTCTCATTAAAATAGATCTCAAAGATACAAATAATAAAAAAAACTAATATCTTTGATTGTGGGTGATCACCCCACATGTATGGAAATAATACCATACTAAAGAACCTGAAATTAAGATTTAAAAAACAATGCTTTTTGGAAATGATGGAGCTTTGAAAATTAATGGAATCAACAACAACTAATTTACAGGTGATGAGATGAAGAAGATATAAGGGATATATGTGGATGGTCTTCATCATAATATTATGAGTATGATTCAATTATGTGGTTTTATACTTGAGGATACTTTCAACAAAAAGGGATGACCAATTAAAGGAAAGTCTAGGAACTCGCTAATTAAAGGCTAGAGGAAAATTTATAATCTTTAATAGCTGGATAATAATAAAAAAACTTATATTCTGAAATTTGAGGTGGAGAATGTCTTGTGGCATAGGATTATAGGCCATATTAATCAATAAATCATGGATAAATTATCAAAGCTAAAGGCAAAAACAGATATTCCAAATCTAAAATGAGACCATGAAAAGACTTGTGATGCTTGTATGTGGGGAAATATGGTTCAAAATCAATACCAACTGAAGAAGAAAAGGGACTCTAATCTCACATATTTGGTGCACAGTAATTTTTGTGGCCTAATGAATATATTAAAAATATACGAGGAAAAGTATTTTATTCTATTTATTGATGATTAAGGTATAGTGGATTGTGTGGTGTTCATCTATATCAATAGGGAAGTGATGGACTGCATGAAGAGGTACACGAGAAGAGTGAAAAATTAAACTAGATGCACTATCAAAATCTTGTGCTCTAATAATGAAATAAAATATATGTATGTTGAATTTGAAAAATACCTTCAGAAACACGGAATCAAACATGAGGTATTTTTAGTATGAAATCCAAAATAAATTAGTGTTTTTAATGAATAAATTCGTAGTTAAAAAATATGAAGAAAATGTTTCTCATTGAAAGTGACATATCTGGTTACTATTATAAGGAAGCAATACAAGTGCTATTGTATAAAAGACTAGGTGGTAATTATCCTAGTAGAATAAAGGAAACCTTGTGAAATGAATAATATAAGGAAGACCACATTGAAACATTTTTTAATCTTCATAAGAAAATGATACATTTAAAATAAAGACAAAAACCATGTCAAGTATGGCAATGCGATTACTCAATAAAGTGAAAGGCCTATAAATTCTTTAACAAGAGGATAAATAATATTAAATATATTAATGACATCAAATTAATTTATAAATGTTATAAGAAGGATCCTAGGAGTTTAAATTTTGATGACATATATGATCAAGAGGAAGAATTTGAAACAAGTCCTATAGTTGAACAAAGGTCCTAAAATTATGATGATTTTGATGCTGAATTAGAAGAGGAGATGATTATTGAAAAAATTAATCTTATGACTTAGAGGAGAAACTAGATTATAGAATTTGACCCATCCAAAATTATTTGAGACAAAACTTCTCCTACGTAGAAAATGAATGAGGAATATTGAGCACAATGCATTAATATTTATGGTAAAACAAACACAACTTTCAGAAGTAAGATAAGATGAATCAAGAGTTAGATCCATGAATGATAAACTATATAAAATCAATAAAAATCAAACTTGGGAACTATTAAAGAAGCATGAACATCACAATGTTTTTGGAATATAGTGGATCTTCAAGAATAAATTCAATGAGCATGGAAATGTGATTCGAAATAAAGAACTTATGGTTTTTAAGGGTTATGAATAGATTGAAGTGGTTAATGATGATGATTTTTTTTTACAAGTGGCTTGAATTGAGTATATTTGGATATTATTGGAAACTAAAATTCAAATGGTTCTTAAGATTTATCATATGAATGCTAAAAATATTTTCTTGAATTAAATGATTCAACATGAGGATTATATTGAATAACAAATGAGTTTCTTAATTGTAAATGATGAAAGCAAAGTACAGATGTTAAAAAAGGACTTGTAAAGTTTTAAATAGCCTCCATGATCATGGTATGCATGGATATACTCATACTTGAGGAAGATTGAATTCAAAATAGGCGGCGTTGATCATAATATTTTTGTGAAAACATACAAGGAACAACAATTCATGGTGTTTGTTTGAGGATGACATTATATTTGGTGGAAGAAGATAAAAATCTATAGAGTAATTTTTCAATATGATGATCTTAGAGTTTTATATGTCTATGTTAGGTGATCTCACATACTTTATGGGGTTTCAGGTGACTTATAAGGAGAAACACACATTTATCAATCAAGCTATGTGAACGAGTTGCTAAAGAAATTTGATTTTCATAATTCCAAAACAATGTCAACCTTGATTTCAATTGGAACCAAACTTTGGAATCATGAAGATGGAATATCTATGAATATTACCTTGTGAATCAACCCAAATGTAATGACACTAAATGGTGCCCTTAGTCGGTGGGTCACATGGCCTCAAACGCATCTCCCCAAACACCAAAGGCTATCAACTAGAAGAGTGGGTTTGGGATATGTCCGTAGGGAGACTATGACCTCATGTTAGAGTGTATCACATTAGTAGTAAACAATTTAGTTAATAGAGAAAGTAGTAAATAAATCAGACATAAGTTAAAAATCCAAGATAATAATATAAAACATTGCCATAAGTAATCTCATATACAATGATGTGTCATGTCATGTCTCTACAAATCATAAAAAACAAGTATACATGCATACAATACAAAAAATGTATCAAAATACCAAAAAGACCAATAGGAAAATATACTAGCTTGCATCAAAAGCCTCAACCTGG
Organism: Viscum album; assembly: GCA_963277665.1. Taxonomy (NCBI): domain Eukaryota; kingdom Viridiplantae; phylum Streptophyta; class Magnoliopsida; order Santalales; family Viscaceae; genus Viscum; species Viscum album. The sequence continues at coordinate 476,946,520 of OY728133.1, read as the reverse complement.
TCCTATACTCCTCTACTTCTAAGCATAGAACAAATCAAGCATCATATTGTGGGAACTTTCCCAATCCCTACCTACATCCATATAGTCTTTCCGGGCACCCAATGACGAACCAAATAAGGTGGGAGATATCACTCAGTAGGCCACCACTAATGGTTTCTATGACAATAGAAGCTATACAATACAAGATAAGTAGTGTGAAAGTATATTATTTATATATATATAATACAAGTGAAATTACCATGTAAAAAGTGTTACAAGTAAGTGAAAATATCGAGCCAAACAAAGATCCCTACAAAAAAATGTTCAATCCCCTATAACAAAGAAGATGTACAAAAAATAGAAATAACCACCACATCCATGCCGAATACACAATATATCATATCATCCATTTACATATTGTATAACACATATATCATATCAACCAAGGATGATCTATATAAATAGAAGTATCATATCAATCACGCCTGAGCTGTACAACCTGAAGTGTCAGACCCCGCAATGTCAGATCCAAGGTATAGAAGACCAAGACATTCTTGCAGAGTCCCAAGAGCATATTGATGTAAAATTGGTAAGACTTGGAATGATGTACAAGGAACATGTCAATAGACCATGTCCACTGTGACCCCAATAAATCCATATCCGAGGGGTATCAAGGCCCAAGGAATACCACAAAATCAATACCCAAGGAGAAATATCATCCAAGGAATCCACTACCACTGACAAGATTCATGTGAGAACCATCTCTAGAATCTATTAGACTCATGATCTAAGGTATACCAACCAAGGAATCCACTGCCATTAAATTCATCGCATTTCATTCATCAAATTAAAATCATTCACATACCATGAGTATACCCACTCATATTAAAATTCACATTTAAAAAGTTAAACAATTCACATCATGTATAACATAGAAAAGGATGAAAACCATATCCCAATAAATAAATTCATTTGAATTAATTTATAACTAGGATTACTCTAACTAGGAATACTCAAAGACGCACTCCATGGGTGGAATAAATTAAGGCATACAATAAAGGTTCACCCCATGGTTAGACTAGGCTGGGGTAACATCCTCCAATGAATTCAAATTAACTACTGGGAATCCCTAATAGGTTCCAATTTATCTATTTAAATTAATCAATTAATTTACAGGGAACCATCAAAAATTTTATCACGTGGGACAACTAAAACTAAGATTATAAAACACCAAACCATGAGGGAATGATATAAAAAACCTACTGTAGGTCTGTACTAGAACAATCATCTAGTATGAACTTATTATTTGGTCCAGATTAGAAGAAAAATGAATAATATAAAAGAAACCACAAAATAGGGACTATTAAATCACACATAAATAACATAACTAAAACCAAGACAAATAAAGAATGACATACGAGGAATAGAGAACTCACCGATGTGAATCCAATGTGATGAAAGGTGTTCGAATATGAGCCTGGATGATGAATTGAGAGTGAAGCCTTGATTTAGGCTTCTTAGGGTCTCTTGTATGTGAAAGGGTGGTAGTGAGGCATTCTGTCCTAAATAGAGGCATCAACCACTTATTTTTTTTAAAAACTACTCGGGCATTAACATGGTGTGTAAATGATTTACACATCATGTAAAGCTCTGGGTATTCCCCCTAGGAAAAACCATTTACATGTTGTAAAAAGTCTTGGATAGGTAATTACATGTCATGTAATGATTACACATCATATAATCCAGTTACACGATGTGCAATTGACCTAAATATTTCCTTCAACCCTCTATCTTTATTCTTTTCCAAAAACTACCCATTCGACCCATGATCTAACTTAGGTTAGAAGCCAAAAAGTGAATTTAACAATACTTTAACTAGAATAAAAGAATCCTTAATGCTAAAAATAACCCATATCATACAATATTCCTCCATTATAGAAATTTGTCCCAAAATTTCCCTCTGAAGGGTGGTCAAGAATTAGTTGAGAATAACTCTGACCACTGAGCACGTACATCGACCTCATCCTCCCATGTCTCATCTTATAAATGACTATGCTTCCATAACAATCATACTAGGGGAATTAAATGTCATAATAGAACCTTATTTTACATATCTACAATATGAATAGGATGATCCTCAAAGTATGTATCTACTTGAAACTCTACCTCATCTAGCTGTAGTGTGTGATATGGGTCTGAGTGATAATGACACAAGTAAGGTTCATGGTAGATGTCATTCAGGGATCGATACCTCTGAGGTAGCTAAAATCGATAGGATACCATATCAACTCTCACTATAATCTCGAATGACATGACATATCATAGTTAAAGGTTACCCTGTATCCTAACCCATCTATTTCTTAGGCTTGATGATATATATAATAAAACATGATCCCCGACCTCAAACTTTAGAGGTTTTCAACATCGATCAGTGTATTATTTCTATCTAGACTGTGTAGTATCCATCCACTTCTAGATCAACCAGAATTACTCAAAAGTATCTTGAACGAGACACAGTCCTAGTAAAGATGTCTCACCTGCCTCTAACTAGAATAGGGGTGAATGGAGTGGAATACCATACAAAGCCTCATAATGTTACATCTATATTGTCTTCTGATAACTATTTTTGTAGGAGAACTAAAAAAGGGGAATGTACATATTCCAAGATCCCCCAAAATCAAGGATGAATGCTCTCAACATGTACTCAATCACCTAAATCATGCACTCTAACTATCTATCAATCTGAGGGTGGTATACCATGACCATAGACACTTGTGTACCCAACACCATATGAAAAACATTCTAGAAACAAGACATAAAATGGGTTTCCCTATATGAAACAATAGTATGATGGACCATGTGAAGTCGTTCTATCCCATGGACCTAAAAACTCCCAATATCATCAACTAAGAAGGTATATATGATTAGTAGGAAATGATAAACCTCTATGAGACTGTCAACAACAACCAAAAAATCATCACTACCTCAAGGATACCTCAGAAAACTGGCCAAAAAATCCATCACAACATCATCCATTTTTTACTCAAGAATGGGTAACTGATATAGAATCCCAAATGTTTTCTATTGTTTTTCCTTCACCTAATAATAGTTGGAACACCTCTTAAAAAAGTAGCTACATCACATTTCATACCTGACCACCAGTACCGATGGTGCAAGTCCTGATACATCTTGGTGATGCTGGGGTGTACTGCCCAATCTAAGGCATGAAATTACCACATCATATCCTTGTGTATATCCACTAAAACCCAAAAGAGACCACAGATATGAAGTATTTCATCCTCATTCATGGTATAACCAGAAGGTGGGTCCTCACCATCCACACTCTCCTATAGGACTAAGACCTCATCATCTGATAGCTGTGTCATCCTCACTCAATATATAAGGTTATAAGTCATAGATAAGGATGAAAGAAAAGTATTCCCTTCACAGACCTACACCTCTATGTGAATCTCTGAAAAAAGTATGTAAACTGCCACTCGCTACTAGAATTCTGAACTAACTATATCTGTGTCCTCCTATTTAGTGCATTAGTTACTTGATTACCTTTCCTAGGTGTATAGGCAAGATCACATTTGAAAGATTATATGTAATCATCCCACCTTTTCTACCTTATATTTAAATCTCACTATGTAAATATATACTTGAGTCTTTTTTGGTCTATGCACAACAAATAATGTTCTCCAAGTAAATAGTGTCTCCAACAGTGAAAATCATGAAAAACTATAGCTTACTTGAGATCATGATTCAGGTAATTCCTCTTTTATATCCTTAACTTTAAATAAATATATCCCATGAATCTATCCCACTAAATTAGAACAACTCCTATCCTGATACCTGATGCATCTTAAAACATAGTGTAGCACCTACCCAGCTCTAGAAGAATCAAGATCATCTCTAAAGTTAGTATCCCTTTTAGCTCCTGAAAGGTTGTATCGTAGGTATCTTTCCATAGAAACATCATACACTTCTTATTCAATCCCTTTAATGGTTCTTTAAAGCATGATAAATATTCATGAATCACTTGCAAAATCCTGCTATCCCCAAGAAACTCTATATGTCATACATGTGCTTGGGATCCCCCAAGGAAACTATAGCTCTAACCTTCTATGGGTCCATTGATACTTCGATATATGAGATAATATAACCCATTATGTGAATCTTATCCATCCATAAGTGGTACTTTGTTATCTTAGAATATAATTAATTCTCTCTCAGTTTATCTATATCGATCTCAAGATGTTTAGAATGGTTGTGTCAATTATGATAATACTCCAAGTTATCATCCATGAATTCCACCACAAACAAATCTAGATAAGGATGGAAAACTCAGTTCATCGATCCCGTGAAAATTTTTGGGGTTTTCATGAGACTGAAAGACATAACCAAATAGTCATATAGACCATAAATGCTAAAAAAATATGTATGAGGTATGTCTGTAGGTTGAACATGCACCTGATGATATCTTGATCTAAAATAAATATTTGAGAAAACCCCATCACCTTAAAGATGATCAAAAAGTCATCTATCCATGGAAAGGGGTACCATCTCTTTACCATCATCTGATTCAATTTTCAGTAATCCACACAAAGCCTAAGGGTACCTTCCACCTTTTTCACAAATGGACCAGTGGATGCTATGAATAAGTATTGGGTTGAATAAGTCCATTTGACTCTACGTCCTCTAACTTCCTCTTTAGTTCTTGTAACTCTGTTTTAGACATCCTATAAAGAGAAATGGATACTAGTACATATCTTAGAAATAGATCGGTGGAGAAATCCACCTCTCTCTCATGAGGTAAACCAGAAAATTCATCCGAAAATTGTTCATAAAATGATCAACCACTGGAGGGAAATATTTTTGATGCACTCCCTGATCATCTAGATAAAAACAAGTAATCTGGGATGTCATCTTTCCTATCCTACGATGCTTTGTTCTAACTCAGCTTGCCTAGTGTAACACCCCTAGATTTTATGAGATATATTATTTGATGTCTTGTGTTATAAACTACACCAAGATTAGCTTTCTCTATATGCAACACTGTATTAGCTGGTAGTATACGCAACACTATCTTTGGCTTGTGTTGCACACAATTTCAAGTTCTTTTTATAGAATTAATTTCACACAACACTGAGTATAGTTTTTTTTCAATGTATAAATGAACTAAGTTTTGGATTATGTTATAAACAAAACCGAAGGAAGCTCGCACTACACGAAACACTGACATGGATTGTGTTACATGCAAGAGCGACCTTCCTCGATAGCTTGTGTGGTACGCAATACCGAGTTTCACTAAACAACGATATATAATTAAAATATTATATAAACTAGCCATTATGAATATAATTAACCATATTTTTAATTTTATATAACATTACAATTCATCTTACACATGATATGAGAACATAATAAATTTTTTGAATAAAAGAAGTATTTAAAAAAAAAAGCAATTTTACCGCCATTTGATAGAACACCCATTTTAAATATATTTTTTGACACTTTTATAAGTTATATTTGAAAATAAAAACTTCTTATTTGGAAGCAGGATATAAAAATTTACTTTGGATAAATTTTTTATATTTTTCTGGTAACTTTCATATTTTGATGAATTGTGAAAATATGCTAACTTTTAATTGAAAACAACTTTTTTCATCAAAATAATTTATATTGTTAAAATATATTATATAATAGATTTAAAGTATAAATAGAATATATTTTTATATTTTAAGACAATGTAAGTCATTTTCATTAATTTTACATTGAATTCATGTGTAAAAACATTTCAATCTTTTGTAATGTTTTAAAGAAAAACCCATTTTTTTCAACAATGGGATTAATTTAAAATTAATTACTGCAACTTCTGTGTTTTGAATTTGGAAAAATGGATTCCATATTTGGAATAATAAGGTTAAAATTTTGTATATAGGTACTTTTTTATTTTTGAACTTTATGAATAGTAACTTTAGTAATTATTTTATTTACCATGGTTAAAGGATAAATCTGGTAAATAAGGGTAAAAAATAATATTATAATAATATTAAACTATCCTAAAACATGCCCTAATTCTATTGTAATAGATATTTCCGACCATGGTCATCATTGGGTCTATTTTTGGACTCCATGGATTCACTTGGTTGTGACAATGAAACTTTATAAGAATTAATTTAAAGTAAATATAATTATAATCTAAACATATATCTTTTACTAAATCAATTTTAATATAGAGTTATATAATAGATCTCCAAGTCTATAAATATTAATTATAAATATAAAAAAATTTCGTACATCATGGTATTTTATTTATAATTTTTATACATTAGATAAATATATTTATTTATGACACAATTATGATGTAGTGATTACCTCATTAATTAAAGATTCAAATAAATGAATTTATAACTATTAAAATAAATTTAATTTGAATATTTTTATCACATAAATGAATTTTAGGGATTAAATTAACATATTATATATTATTTAATTCCTTTTTTTTGATATAATAAGGTTTTTATGAATTTTTAAAAAAATCATGTATGAATGGTGTCCAAAATTGACACAATTCATAACTTAAAACATAAAATAGTTTATTAAATGATATTAAATTCAGAAAAATATAGTATTCATAAAAAGGGTTAATAAAAGTAAAAATATGTCATAAATAATTTTTTTAGGGTCATTTGACATGATATGGTAATTACATTAACCCACAATGTGTAAATAACATGATATCACAGTAAGGTTAAAAAGGGTAAAATAAGGGTAAAACCAAAAGGATAAGGATAATAAAATATTCCAAAATTGTCAAAAAAATATTTTATGATGATTAATTGAACAAAAAACGTATTATCTTATAATTAAATAAGTTTTGGACCATTTTAAATCTAAATTGAATTTATAATGAATTAATATTTTGAAACTTTCCTAAAGTGCCCCTCTCATCTCTTATAAAATGGCACCTAATCCCTCTCCTCTTCACTCAATTTTGAGCCTTAAATCTAGGAAAAACCCTGAACATTTCTCATATAAACTTTCCTAGTTACATTCTAGAGGTTCTGATCTTCTCAGAAGACCAAATCTAGTGCCCTAAGAGGAAATTTAAAGGAGGCACGTCGAGGAAGAGGTAATCTCTTCTACCGATTCTTTCAAATTTATTTTTTCTTATACTCCCTATTCATTAGTGGTTTCATTATAAATTAATGACATTAGTATCAATAATATACTGATATGTTATTATAAATATGAAACAAACCTATTTAACCTTCTATCCATCCTAAGAGAAATGAAATCATCGCGCATGCGTACGTATGGCTTACCGTCTCCACGCCGTGGTGTAATCTGTTTTTCACGACCACCTTACTTGGATGGGTATAATGGTGGAAATAATAACTATATTTGATTATTATAATATTATACTAATTATAAGATATTATACACCATCCAATTCAATATCGTTCAACAACTATATGAACGATATCGTCGCTCGTGCGTACGTACGGCTTACCGTCTCCACGACGAGATGAGATTCATTCTCTATGTTAACCATTCAAGAATGATTATAAAGTATATATAATAAATAATCATGAAATTTATGAAATAATAATTCTACTATATTTTTGTATATATATATATATATATATGTCATTTACTTACTTCCATTCAACTTGACAAGGAAACGAAAACAATGTTCATGCGTACGTACGACCTACCGTCTCCATGAACGATATATTATATTTTTTATCTATCTATTATATATATTTATATACTGTATATATATAATATATAAATAATTTTCTACATTATGTAAGTAAGTAAATCATGATATAAGTAATAATATCAAGAATAATAATTCAAAACATGTATGATAAATAAAACGATTATTACCCAAAACATTGCTTTAACATGGAATTAACAAATTAATGGGTAATATAAAGTCATAAGTTAATAATACAGGACATAATAAATATTATTATGGTTCTATTACAAGTTAATAATATTTTTAAAACCACTATAAAGGATTTTCATACACATATGGAAGAAATTAGACCTAAGGTAAGTAATAATTTTGCAATCTCATTTTTATCTGAGATTGTTTATACGTAAGTATTTTCCGGGGATATATTTGTCATCCATGTCCATGTTTTATAAAAATGTTTTCAGAAAATTTTTACAATTATATGTGTTTTTAAGTTCATCTTTACCCATTTTTACTTTTACTACATAGTATAGAAGGAATCTTTTTTTACCATACGAGGTACTTTTTTGACTTTTCTGAAAAAAGTAGGAGGAGAATATTTTTTTTACTTATACAACATGAACGGATTTTTATGTCTTCTTAACACATTATTTCCATGAAGATTCCTATACAATATTTCAATTTTATCTTCAACTAATTCTTTTATTTTAAAATTGCATGGCATTTTGAGAAAAGAAAACGTTTTTAAATAAGAAAGGATATTTTCCTTAGGAATTAAGTTCAAGTGTTTTATCAAAATTATTTTCCATATAATATTACATAGGGTTATATTTAAATACATATTATTACTTTTTTTATTATGTTTATTATGGAATTATTTTTATTAAGTCCATTTATCTTATATGTATTATGTTATGATGACATGATGTTTAAGAATACCATTTTATTTCATAGGTTATGCTATGGTGAATGATTTTTGTTTTTGTGGCACATGTTTGAATAATTTAATTATGAGATGGGTGAGACCTATATCTCCCTAAAATGAATTGGGTAAAGATTTATATCTCATGGGATAGACATGACTGGAATGACAAGTAATCATGGTTCTGTAATGGACTTTGTCCACTATGATTGTCTTGGAAGCAACGCCTTGGCTACTATGGAAATCATATTAATTGCTTATTAGTTTTCCACAATTACATGTTTTATTTAAATTCTATTATATCATGATTAATGTTCCTTTATGATACATGAATTACTTACTTCCAAGATTTATTTCAAAACTCGTGATTTTAATATTTAAACTTTATGTTCATGTTTTTACGTTCACATGTTTATGGTTTGTTATATGTTCTCCATGTTTACCCTTACTGAGAATTTGAGCTCACCCTTTATATGTTTTATTTTCCCTAGGATATAAAGCAAGGTTTTAGGTAGAAAAAAAAAGGGTATGATCTTTATGGTATATGTTGAAGATATTTCATCATGATTAGAAGACTATGTTCCAAGTTTCCAAAGACACTAAACTAATACAGTCTTTTGGTGTCTAATTTGGTAATATATTAAGTATTCTGAAAAAGCAATGTAATTTCCAGGTACGTTAAGCTTGGGTCTATACAGTTGGTATTAGAGTGAAGGATTATTCAACCTTTGAAAACTTGGATGTGAAAACTTTAGTGATATCCCAAGAGATATTTCAAAGGTATGTCTAGGGATGAAACAAAGCTTAAGTATAACTATAGGTTATAGTCTGAGAATTATAGTAACGATCATAAATAACCTAGAATTAAACCTAAGATGTTAGATATTGATGGTAATCCCCCTTGACTATGTTATTTTCCTAGTATTATTTTTTTCATCTCACACTATTATTTTTAGTTTTTAGACAATGGCTGGAACCTGAAGGAACTGTGTTAATGACCAATGTACTGGAAAATGCAATGATTGTCCTCCTAAACAACCAAATGTTATGGGATATGGAATGAAAAATCTTATTGCTATACTTACACAAGCTATGAATCATTCTAGACTCCCAAATGAGAATAGAAGTGAACAAAATTCTATTTAGTCCTTCATGAGGCAACATCCACCTTCTTTCAGTGGGTCTTCTGATCCACTTGTTGCTGAAAAATGGATTAGTACCATTGAAAAGATATTTTACATACTTCAATATTCAGAATATGAAAAGATCGTTTTGGCGATCTATCATTTATAAGGTGAAGCAGACCAGTGGTGGACTATAATTTAGAATAAAAGACAATGAGATTAAATTGATTCCATAAAATGTAACGAGTTCATTAAATTATTTTTCAATAATTACTTCCCTTTTATTCTTCAAACAAAGATGGAAAATGTGTTCCTTGAGATTAAGAAAAAGTATGATGAATCTGTTGGTACATACGAAGCAAATTTTACAAGACTTGCAAGGTATGCTTCTGGCTTTATCATCCAACCTGAAAGTAAAGTTGATCGATTCTTTAGTGGCTTAAAACCAAGTCTTTGAAGGGAATTAGATATAAGAGACTTTAATTGCTATAAAGATATTGTGTGTTGTGATATCAAGGTATAATTGGAAGTTGGTGTTACATATCCATCTCAAGGTTTTGACAAGAAAAGAAAGATGGAGTTCAAGGAAAAATCTCAAAATAATGGTGAAAATAAGAAGAATATTTCATTATGCTCAAAGTGTGGAAAGAAGCATAGTGGAGGTTGTCTTAAAGGGACTAGAAAATGTTTCAAGTGTGGAAAAGAAGGTCATCGAGCAGCTGAGTGCCAAAGTAATGGGAAAAAGGATGCTAATGATGTGAATATAGAAAAGACTACATAGAATGTACCACCAACACATCAATGATACAAGTACAAGGAAATGGTGCATTATGCTAAACAATGCACTAATCCCAGGGTTAATGAAGATCGACATCAACAACCTCTTAAATCAAAAGACAAAGGGAAGTCACATGCAATCACTATTGGTGATGTTGAGTATGAAAACAAAGTGGTGGAATGATTAAGTGTTTATGTAATGGTATTCCAAAATAGTGTTATGTAATCTCGGTTATAGTATTAAGGAATATTGGAATATCTATGTATTGGTCCATTGTGTTTTTCCATAAATATATGGTACCGGTAACCATGAAAAGTGATTGAAATATTTTTGGAAAGTACATGATATGCACATAATTAAGGGATAATGAGATAATGAGATGTTTGATAGTATTAATGATTTCATGAATAATAAAAGGAAAAATTTATATCATGGTTTGAGTATATAGAATTCTTAGTATATTTTGTGTGTGTAAAGAGTTAATTTTTATAGAATGAATTTTGTCACTAAGGTTCAACGGTAATTTATATTATTATCATATTTCAAGAGAATACATGATTAAGGTTTTTAGATGTTTGGAATGGGAAAACCAAGAACTTCCAAATGAGATATGGGAGGCAAATGTAAAGTTGATTTATTTCACCTCCTTCTAAAGTTTTATATTTTCAGTTTTTGGAAGGATTGTAATGTTATCCATTTATGGATAGTGTAATTTATATTCTAGTTGAAGTTTGTCAGATTAATGTATTGTATCACTATAGGTGGACTTATGCATGTTTGATAACATGTTATAACCTTTTTGTTGAGATAGATAGAATGACCTATCATTCAAACACATGATCTACTAACACATCAAGAATGAAAAATTCAACTTCATTTCTTTAAAACAGAGATGAAGTGGAAATTGTTCAGGGAATGATCAATGGTACTGAAATCAAGTAAGTATTTATTCTCATTATTCAACATTAGAAAAGGATATTGAAACCAAAAATTTTATCCTAGTAACTTATTATCTAATGAATCAGATCGTCCCTTAAATCATCACATATTTATGGCTTTTTGGAAGTTAACTTTCTTCAAACCTTATTCTCTATCACTACCCATCAGAACATGAGGGTTAGATTTATCTTCCATATCCATGTTTTCACTTCCCACCTATGTTCTCCTATCTGGAAACCCAGTAATGAGTTACTTTTGGAAACCTTTATGTTTCTAAAATTCCTTTTTTAAATTATGTTTTAGTATTCCTTTTTACGATGTGGGTTTTTATGAAAGAAACATTCATGTAGAAAACCATTTATAACCTGATGAATTTTGAGGGAGAAATTCATTTTAAGGGGGGTATAATCTAACACCCTAAGATTTTATGAGATAAATTATTTGATGTCTTGTGTTGTAAACTACACCAAGATTATCTTGCGCTATATTCAACACTGTATTAGCTTGCAGTATACGCAACGTATCCTTAGCTTGTGTTGCACACAATTTTAAGTTCTTTTGATAGAATTAATTTCACACAACACTGAATATAGATTTTATTCAGTGTATAAATGAAATATGTTTGGATTATTTTATACCCAACACCAAATGAAGCTTTTACTACATGCAATACTGACATGGCTTGTGTTACATGCAAGATCGACCTTCCTCGATAGCTTGTGTGGTACACAATACCGAGTTTCACTAAACAAAGATATACGATTAAAATGTTATATAAACTAGCCTTTATGAATAAAATTAACCATATTTTTAATTTTATATAACATTATAATTCATATTACACATGATATGTGAACAAAATCAATTTTTTGGATAAAAGAAGTATTGTTCAAAAAATGCAGTTTTACCGCCTTTTGATGGCACACCCATTTTAAATATATTTTTTGACAAATTTATAAGTTATATTTGACAAGATAAAATTATTATTTTTAAGAAGAACATAAAAATTTACTTTGGATAAGTTTTTGATATTTTTATGATAACTTTCATATTTTGATGAATAGTGAAAATATGCTAAATTTTAATTGAAAACAACTTTTTTCATCGAAATAATTTCTATGGTTAAAATATATTATTCAATGGTATTAAAGTATAAATATAATATATTTTTTTTATTTTAAAACCTATTAATTAATTTTCAATAATTTTTCATTGAATTCATGTGTAAAAACATTTCAATCTTTTGCAATGTTTTAAACAAAAACCCATTTTTTTGATAATTAAATTAATTTAAAATTAATTAATGCAACTTCTGTATTTTGATTTTGGAAAAATGGATTCCATATTTGGAATCATAAGGCTCAAATTGTGTAAATAGTTACTTCTTATTTTTGGACATTATGAATAGTAACTTCAGTAATTATTTTATTTACTATGGTTAAAGGGTAAATCTGGTAAATATGGGTAAAAAATAATATTATAATAATATTAAACTACCATAAAACATGCCATAATCCTATTAGAAGAGATATTTCTAACCATGGTCTTCCCTGTGTTAATTCTAGGACCCCATGTATTCACTTGGATGTGAAAATGACACTTTATAAGAATTAATTTAAAGTACAGATAATTATAACCTAATCATATATCTTTTACTAAATCAATTTTAATATGGGGTTATATAACATATCTCTATGTATATAAATAGTAATTATAAATATAAAATTATTTCCCACATCATGGTATTTTATTTATAATTTTTATACATTAGATAAATATATTTATTTATGACACGATTATGATGTAGTGATTACCTCATTAATTAAAGATTCAAATAAATGAATTTATAAATATTAAAATAAAAATAATTTGAATATTTTGATGCAATCAAAGAATTTTATGGATGAAATTAACATATTATATATTAGTTAATTCCTTTTTTCGAAGTAATAATTTTTTTATGGATTTTTAAAAAGTCATGTATGAATAGCGTCCAAAATTGACACAATTCATAACATAAAACATAAAATAGTTTATTAAATGATATTAAATTCTTAAAAATATATGATTCATAAAAACGCTTAATATAAGTCCAAATATGTTATAAATAACTTTATTTGGGTCTTTTTACTTGATATGGTAATTATATTAACCCACAATTTGTAAATAACATGATATCACAGTAAGATTAAAAAGGGTAAAATAAGTGTAAAACCAAAAAGATAAGGATAAAAAAATATTTCTAACTTGTTAAAAAATTATTGGATGATGGTTATTAAAACCAAAATCATATTATATTATATTTAAATAAGATTTTGAACATTTTAAATCAAAATTGTATATATAATAAATTAATATTTTATAACTTTACTAAAGTGCCCCTCTCCTCTCTTATAAAAGGTCACCTACTCCCTCTCCTTTTCACTCCATTTTGATCCTTAAAGCTCATAAAAAACCTGAAAATTTCTCTTCTAAACTTCCCTAGTTACATTCTAGAGGTTATTATCTTCTCAAAAGACCAACTCTAGTGACCTAAGAGGAAACTTAAAGGAGGCACGTCGAGGAAGAGGTAATCTCTTCTACTGATTGTTTTAAATTTATTTCTTCTTATACTTCATATTCTTTAGTTGTTTCATTATAAAGTAATTAAATCAGTATCAATAATATACTTATATGTTATTATAAATATGAAACAACCCTATTTCACATTCAATCCATCCTATGAAAAATGGAATCACTGCACGTGCGTACGTAAGACTTACCGTCTCCACGCCGTGGGGTAATCTGTTTTCACCACCTCATTACTTGAATGGGTATAATGGTGTAAATAATAACTATATATTATTATTATAAAATTATAATAATTCTAAGATATTATTCACCATCCAATTCAATACCGTTCAAGAACTATGGGAATGATATCGTCGCTCGTGCGTACGTACGATTTACAGTCTCCATGACGCAATGAGATTCATTCTCCATGTTAACCGTTAAAGAATGATTATAAATTATATAATGAAATTTATAAAATAATAATTCTACTGGATTTATTTATATTTATATATGTCATTTACTTACTTCCATTTAATTTAATAAGGAAACGAAAAAAATGTTCATGCGTACGTACGACCTACCGTCTCCATGAATGGTGTATTCCATTTCTTTTATCTATCTATTATATATATTTATATACTGAATATATATAATATATAAATCATTTTATATATTCTGGAAGTATTTAAATCATGATATAAGTAATAATATCAATAATAATAATTCGAAACATGTATGATAAATAAAACGATCATTACCCAAAACATTGCTTTAACATGGAATTGACAAATGAATGGGTAATATAAAGTCGTAAGTGAATCATATATGATATCATAAAATTTTTTATGGTTCTATTACAAGTTAATAATATGTTTAGACCCACTATAAATGAGTTTCAGACACATATAGAAGAAATTGGACCTAAGGTAAGGGATAATTTTGCAATCTCATTTTTTATCAAAGATTGTTTATAAGTAAGTATTTACCGGGGATATATTTTTCATCAATGTCCCTGTTTTCTAATTTTTTTTTTCATAAAATGTTTACTATTATATGTATGTTTAAATTCATATTTAACCATTTTTAATTTTACTACATAGTATTTAAGGAATCATTTTTTACCATACGAGCCACTTTTTTGACTTTTCTGGAAGAAGTACGAGGAGAATATATTTTTTTACTTATACGACATGAATGGATTTTTACATATTCTTAACAAATTATTTCCATGAAGGTTAATGTACAATATTTCAAGTTTATTTTCAACTAAATTCTTTTCTTTTAAAATTTCATGACATTTTGAGAAAAAAAACATTTTTAAAGAATAAAGGACATTTTCCTCAGGAATTAAGTTCAAGTGTTTTACCAAAATTATTTTCCATATAAGATGACACAAGGTTATGTTTCTATACCTATTATTACTTTGTTTTGATTATTTTTACTATGGAATTATTTTTATGAAGTCCATTTATCTTATATT
The DNA here is from genome assembly GCA_963277665.1 of Viscum album. Taxonomy (NCBI): domain Eukaryota; kingdom Viridiplantae; phylum Streptophyta; class Magnoliopsida; order Santalales; family Viscaceae; genus Viscum; species Viscum album. The sequence continues at coordinate 476,931,034 of OY728133.1, read as the reverse complement.
TATTATTTTATGATGGCATGATGTTTAAGAATCCCATTTTATTTCATGGGTTATGTTATGCTGAATGATTTATGTTTTTGTGGAACATGTTTGAATGATTTTAATATGAGATGGGTGGGACCTATATCTACCTCCATTGCATTAGGTAAAGATTTATATGTCATGAGATAGACATGAATAGAATGAAAAGTAAAACCGGTTTAGTAATGGACTTTGTCCGCTATGATGGTCTTGGAAGCAAAGCCTTGGATACTTTGGAAATCATAATATGTGTTTATTAGTTTTCCATAATTACATGTTTTATGACAATGATATTATATCATGGTTAATGATACTATATGATCTATTACTTAATTACATCAAATATTTATTTCATGACTCATGTTTTTTATGTTTAAACTTTATGTTCCTGTTTTTACATTTAAATGTTTATGGTTTGTTTTAGGTTCTCCATGTTTACCCTTAATGAGAATTTGAGCTCACCCTTTCTATGTTTTATTTTCCCCAGGATATAAAGGAAGGTTTTAGGTAGGAAAACAAAATGGGAATATCTTTATTGGGTATTTTGAAGATCTTTCACCATGATTAGAAGATTGTGTTTCGAGTTTCCAAAGACACTAAACTAATATGGCCTTTAGGTGTCTGTTTTTGTCATATATTAAGTATTCTAAAAAAGTAATGTAATTTCCATGTACATAAATCTTGGGTCTCTGCACCTAGACTTACCATTCACCCTTTGGAATCTAAACTCTACCCTTTGGTGATGTGAAGGTCCCTCTCTAGCGAAGTAATAAACATAGGTTCAATAAGCTACTACCTAGTTAATTATGAGTATGAAGTCAAACATGGTCATCTCGAGGATAAAAAGATCCCATTTGAAGTGACACCCCCCAATATCAAGGGGAAACTCCCTGTACTAGTGTACACCCTCCATTATAATCCCCAACGGAGTATCGAGTTCCATGACGCCATAATATTATTGAACCATGGGCCTAAGGCTCTCCAACACAAGAGAATATTTGAAAATTTGTGATTCACCAATAATAGAAAGCACAAATACAAGAGTATAGGATACTAAAATCATACATATCACTGTATATGGCCCGACATTCTTATCCTCAGTGGTAGGATATACAAAATATTTCTAGCCTGAACCATGACCGTATAAACCAATCAAACTACCTAGAGTAGGTCCACTCTATTGCCTAGGTACAATTGGTGACTAGATGACTTTACCACGACCACCACCTAGACCTGATCAGCCAGTACTAATCTAGCCCCCATCTTGACATATAGTTTTGAAACTCGCTTCTGAACCTAGATTCGGAGCTAACCCTCTTCCACTAACTACTAGAGGGAAGGTCCTATAAAAACACTTTATATGGACCATCCTTCCATAAGCTCGACACTCAACTAGGTCTCAATCGCATTGTTTCCTCAGATAAACCCATCCACCACACCGATGATAGAAAACTGAACTACCAACACTAACAACCTAGCTTCTAATCATCTCACAGGAAGTCTCAAAATGTCACTTCCTGCCACAAAAATCTATACCACTAGGCTGAGAGATTACACTAGTCTTCTATACTCCCTCAACTTCCCCCAGTTTCCACTCTATAATTAGCACATGATTCACCATTTTAGTAATACTTATCGACCTAAACACATTTACCTTCAATCAAATGACATGTATGATACCTTACTCTAATCATCTCACCCTCAATGAATCATCAACAAGATATATCGATGAAAAACACTGAATCTCTATAAATCAAGTCGAATACTCTATAACCGTTGTCACACCCTATTCTAGATGCATGAACTCACTAGTAATCTCTACTCTCAGAGTATCGAGAAAAATTAGTCATAAAATCTATTTTGGAAATTACCTTAAACCATATCTCACAGTCTATTAGCCTAGTTCAAAACAACTAACCAGCTCTTTACTGCTCCCCAAAACATATATGTGTTGAGATTTACCCTCCTATCTAGAGGTGTCTCAAGATGATTAAAAATATATTGAGTTGTCTCAATCCATAAATCAGTTTTCTGTTATCCCCCATCCCCCAAAAACATGGGTGGATGCTGCTACTAGAACACACACATCAACTCATCCATAGATGAGGCATGCTACAGTGCTCCCTAAAAAATACGCATATAACATATAAACCTCTTTATGAACTATGACTCAACAAGTATGTTTGGAGAAATATATTGTACCATAGTTGGTACTATATGAGGATGCACTGGCAGCCCATGGACAACCGCATTAGGTGCATGGTCATCACCACCTTTATGGCGTACGACTGGAGGTTGTGGTGGTGTCATTTCTATAAAATTCCAAACACAAACCTCCAAAAGGATCAATAACCATAATTTGATAGATAAAACCATAGTACATGTCCAATACTTTGTATAAACAATTCACACAACCCTAATTTCTCCTAAATCCAAGATTGTGTAAAATTAACAGTCATAACATCACTAGAGACACTACTTATTGCCCTATCAAAAGCTAGGTCATGGTCAAGTTCTTTGTTTCACAATTTCCATTTGGTTTTAATTTATAATCATCTTATATTTATCTTTTACTAGTAGAAAAATGGTTTTTAACTTCATCAATTTGGCATCAGTTTCTTATACACAGATGTAAAATATGTTTGCAGAAACTTTTTGGCGTCGGTTTTTTTAAAAACCGACGCAAAAAATTTTAAAAAAATTAGTTTTTGGTGTCTGTTTTTTAAAAAACCGACGTAAATAATTATATATATTTTAATATGTTTTATATTATTTCCTAAGCTTCGATTTTACTGTTCATGGAAAAAATTGAAGTTAAGGATTAAAAGTTATGGATGTGGGAAGTTGATCTTATCTAAGAGAAGTCTTAAAGAAGTCAAACTTTGAAAGGCCGTAAATTTTAATCTGTAACTCCATTTTAGCTCTATGACCTGTCAAATAGAAGATTAAGAAATTATCTAAAAAATTGTAACTTTATTTTTAATTTTTCTCATCGGTTTTCATAAAAACTGATGCCAATTTTTTTTTATTTTTCACGTTGGTTTCGTTAAAAACCGACATGAAAAGATTTTTCTTGGCGTTGGTTTTTAAAAAAGCCAAAGCGAAAAGAATTTTTTTAAAATTTTTAGTGTCGGTTTATTTAATAACTAAAGTCAATTTTTTTTTTTACTTTTTGGTGTCTGTTTTTTTAAAAATCACCACGAAAAATATTTTTTTTAACTTTTTAGTACAAGTTTATTTAAAAATTGATGCCAAAAATGATATCAATTGGCATTACTAGATACGCTTTTCTACAAAATAAATTCCAAAAGACCAATTTAAATCCTATTTAATGTCAGTTTCAAACAAAACTGATGACAAAGAGTATTCTCTAATACAGAGGATCATAATTTCAATTTTTTTTCACCACACACATTTAACTTTTTAAAATCCTGCCAACATTTTGATACAACGCTATCAAAAATATATTTTTTTCTATATATAAATCCATTTTCTCCTTAATTCATCATTTTCAACCTCTTCAATTAAATAAAATTTTCAATGCGACTTCAATCGTTAATTTGAACATGGTACCTATTCTAATCATTTATTTTCTTTATTATTATTTTTATTCATTTCTAAAAAACTTGATTTGCTTGGTTATGAATATGATTTATTCTTATTATCGAGTTACAAATATAAATCATTTAGTTGAGATTTACCAACTATGGTGTAAATTTAATTATCGATCACCATTTTCATTATCACAGGTGTTTTACACTAAATATAAGAGATATGATGATAGACAACACACATTTCAATGAAATCTCCTAAAACCATTGAAATATTATTGAAATATTATGTTTATTTTATTTCATTTGGTGTATGTGATTTTAAGTCATGTTTATCATATTTTATTTGAAATGAGTTGTATCAATCGAAACTTTAAAAAGATCAACTTCTGACATCCATAAATTTTGATCTGTAACTTTGTTTTAGCTCCACAACCAGTCAAATCGAGGCATAAGAAATGATATAGAACATAAAAAAAGTTACTTTTTGGATTTAGTCTTTTTGAAAATTGATGACAAAATATATCTTTTTTTTTCATTTATGGCGTCATTTTTTTAAACCGATGCCAAAACTCTTTTTTGTTTAAATTTTTGGAATAGGTTTTTAAGAAAAATGACGCCAAAAATGATAAGGATGATTTTTTTGGTCATAATTGTTTTAAAAAACCGATGAAAAAAAAATTTAATTCATTTTTGGCATCGATTTACAAAAAATGACGTAAAAATTCATATTTTTTACATCGCCGACATCAACGTCGGTTAAAAACCGATGTCAAAATTAAAAAAAAACTGATGATAAAGACCATTTTTCTACTAGTGTTTAAATGGTTGAAAAAAATGGTTCACCACTTCTGATATATAAGGGTCCACACACCTCATCAACCGAAATATGACATCCACTTAATGCACACCATAACATGTTTTGGTCCATTCAACCAATAGTATATGACTCAACATGCCACAATTGGCTACTTGGGGTGTCCTCTATAGCCTAATTAGAAAAACAATTATGGAAGGAACTCTAAGTACCAACATGTTTCTCAATTCTCTATAAAAATAATTTATCAAATGAAAGGTATATCACACAGGGCACATATCACAAAGTCATGTAGTCAAGCAATGCATCCTATATGGCATGGAATAATGCATGACATGTGAATCTTGAAAAGTTCCTAAAATGAAGCATGAGATGCATACCCTCATATAATTAGGAAATTATAAAATATATCCTCAATCATATGAATTATAAAATCACAATTCAATCGCATCACTCAATGATGCAACCAAATCAACTATAAAAGTCAAAATCCAGAGGACAAAAATTTAAGTTCTAGGCAATTTGATTTTTACTGTATGTGGGCAGCTACTCCCAGGCAAAAATCATTAACAAATCCCAATTCCTTAATAATCCCCTTTCTATTTTCTCAAAATAGTAAGTCAGGAAAAGAAAAATCATTGATACCATTTTGCAACGTCCTGACCCGGATGACACTAAACTGTGCCCCGAGTTGGTGGGTCACATGGCCTAAAGCACATCTCTTTGAACACCATAGGATACCTACTAGTAGAAAGGGTCTAAGATGTGTCCATGGAAATACTATTACCTAATGTCAAAGTGTATCATAATGGTAGTAAACGAATCAGTTAATAGCAGAAGCAGTAAATCAATCAGACAGAAGATAAACATCCAAGAAAGGAATAGAAAAAATGCTAGAAGTAATCTCATATACAATGATCTACCATGTAATGTCTCTAAAAATTATACAGAATAGGTATACATGAATAAAATACAACAAATGTATTAAAATAACAAAAATACAAAAAGGAAACTATCCCACCTAGAATCATGAGCCTCAACCTAGTCTTGTGCTCCCATGCTCTTAAACATGGAAAAAATCAATCATCAAACCATGGGAACTTGACTTAATCCCTACCTACATCCATATTGTCTATCTAGGTACCCAACAAAGTCTGGAATAGGGTGTAATATACCCCTCAGCAGGCCACCACCAATGTTGTCGATAAAAATCCAGGTTGTGTAATACAAGCTAAGCAGTATGTAAGTATATGAAAAATATATTAGCAATACAAGTGAAATTCCCATGTAAAAAGTGATACAAGTAATGAAAATGTTGGTACAAATAAGGATCCCTATAAAACCAAGGTCAATATCCTATAACAAGGTAGATGTATAGAAAAATATAAATAACTACCATGACCATTTCAAATACATAGTATATCATATCATCCACATCCACACCACATAATCTGTATATCATATCAGCCATGACCGATCCCTAAAACCAGAAGTGTCATATCAACCATGGTCGATCCATATAAACCGAAGTTTCAGACCCCTCAAGGCTAGATCCAAGGTATACAAGACAAAGGAATCATTATCAATTCCTAGGAGCATCTTGATGGAAACTCGGTTAGACTAGGAATGGGGTCTAAGGAGAATGTCAATAGTCCATGTCCACTATAATCAAAATTAAGCTAGATCCAATAGTTAACAAGGCCCAAGTCATCCCATAGAATCAATACCTAAGGAGAAATATCATCCAAGGCATCCACTACTATTAACAAGATCCATGGGAGAACCATCCATGGAATCTAATGGAATCAAGATTCAACGACTACCAACCAAGGCATCCACTACCATTCAATTCATCACATTTAATTGTTAAAACTACAATCATTAAAATACCATGATCTTGTCCACTCAGACAAAAATTCATATTTAAATAGTTAAACAATTCACATCTTTATAACATGGAAAAGGAGGCAAATCATATCATAATTAATCAATTCATTTCAATTCATTTATAAATGGGATTATTCTAAGTAAGAAAGATTAAACACACACCCCATGGGTGGTATAAAGTAAGGAATATAACAAAGGCACACCCCATGAGTAGCCTAGGTTAGGTAAACAACCTCTAATTAATTTAAAGAAACAAGTGGGAATCCCCAACTGGTTCCAATTTATCCATTTCGATTATTCAATTAATTTATAGGGTGCCGTTGAAAAGTATGGCATGCAACAAAATTAAAAATAGGATTATAAAACCCAAAACCATTAGGAGAATCTATAGAACAACTACCTTAGGTCTGTAGTTGAAAACTCATTGAGTATCAACTTTTGATTTGGTCTAGATTGGAAGAAAAATGAAGAAGAGACGAGAACCCTAAAAATAAAGCATATTAGCTCACATTGAAATATAACATCCGATACCAATAAAAACGAAGAACAACACAAGTTGAATATAGAACTCACTGGTGTAGATCCAACGTAATAAAATTGTTTGGATCAGAGTCTGCATGATGAATCAAAAGTAAATCCTAGCTTTAGGCTTATTGGGGGTCTCCTGCACATGAAAGGGAGGGAGTGAGGTCTTCTATCCAAATAGAGGCCCCTGCCTCTTATTTTTTAAAAAACTCTCAGTCATTTATAATATATGTAAATTATTTAGATGTCATGTAAACCTCAGGGTCTCCCCCCTGGGAAAAACCATTTACACATTGTGAAATGTAATGTCCACTCCATTACACGTCATGTAATGATTACACATCATGTAATATAATTTACACATCATGTAATTTCCCTACATCCTAGATTTAACCTTATAACTTTATTCCTTTATAAAAACTACCCAACCATCCCATGTACTAGCCTAGGGTCTTATAAAAAAGGACAATTTAACAAGAGTTTAACCAAAATAAAATAATCTATACCTCTAGAAAAACCCAGGATCTTATACCTTTTATAAGAGGATAATTGAAATATTTATGTATATTACTCTATACCAACTGGATATTATTTTTTCAACACTTTTGGAATCCAATTTCCAAATGGATCATAAGGAGAATAATCTCACAATAGTTAAGTGGATCATGAGATATATCCAGGGTAATCTAAATTTGGATTACTTTTTGATGATGGGAAAATCACAAGTTAACCACATTCTTAGATGTGGACTAGGATAGTCATGTAGTAGACTATATGTCTGAAAGTGGTGGTTCATTATTTATTGGTGATAAATGCATTGTATGGATGAGTAAAAAATAGGAAATCATATCGTTGAGCACAAAAAAAAAATTAGAATGCATTATAGTGACCAATGCATGAACTTATCTTATTGAGATGAAACAATAGTTGGAAGATATTGGTGAAGAAGTAAAACAATATATGGTTATATTATATAATAATAACATGTCATTTATCTTAGGAAAAATAATATTTATCACTATCTCACCAAGAATATTGTGATTAGGTATCATATTATGAAGGAAAAAATGGATCAAGAAATAGTCACAGTGGATCATGTTGGAACAAATGAACAAGTTGAATACTTCATGACAAAGATTTTGGCCAATCTAGTTTTAGAGAAACATTTTTTGAATGTTATTTTTATATAACATTTTTAATGGTATGAAACAAATTAATATTGGCCTTTATGTATCATATTATGAAAACCAAGTGTTAGTATTCAATAATGAATTAACTTCTCATGACTCTTTTAACACCTTGTTGTGGAATCAACATCTAGGTCATCTAAACCATATTTAAATTAAAATCTCTATAAAAAATAGAATTTATAATCTTTTGAGCTAAAAACACTTGAGATATTCCTCACTAGCTTATAAGTAATGATTACCAAACCAACTTTTAGTGGTATATGTGAAAAGGCTACATAGCTTATAGAATTGGAACATAATGGAATGTGAAAAACATTTCTAGTTAAAGATTGAGGTGTATTCTCATAATTAATTATTTTATTTAATAGTTTAATAGGTATGGACTCATTTAAATAACAAGGAAGAAGTATAAATACTTGGATAAATTTAAGGAGTTCAAGAATTAATTAAAGAATCAACTTGGAAAGAAGACAAAGAATATTTTATTAGATTGAGGTGAAGAATGTCTAATCCAAGACTTTATCAACATTTTATGGGAGTGTAGGATTGTATCTCAATTCACTCCTCCTTATACACCATAGTGGAATGGTGTAAGTGAAAGGAGGAACCAAACCTTGTTGGATATGCTAAAATCAATGATGAGTTAAACCAATCTTCCATTAACCTTTTGGGGATACGCATTACAGAATACGGCATACACACTGAGACATGTGACAACTAAAGTGAAATATGACATACCATATGAGTTAATGTATGAATATAATTATGTGTTTTAAAACTTATGTGTATGGGGTTGTGATGAATTTTGTAAGGCCACTTCAAGAAATAAATTGGCACCCTAAGGTGGGAAGGGTATCTTTATATGTCACCCTATATAAACGAAAGGTTATTACCTATATAAAACCACAAAATGGTTATAGTGTATTAAAGGTCTATATTCCTTGAGATGGAGAACATACTCAATAAGTATTGTGGGATAAAGAGTGAATTCGATGAATTTGATGATCAAGAGACATAAGAGTTGGCATATGAAAAAATTAAAATAATCCCAAGGGAATAAGATGTTCTTGAGGCATAAGTACTGTGTAGGATCACCTGAGAGTTTAAAGAAATAATATGTTATGGTTTTATATTCACCAAGGATGGTGAATAATTATCGATTGGCAATGATGATCCTACTTCATATAAGGAGAAAGTAAAGAGCTCAGAAAATATAATTTGGAAAGAATTCCAAAACTATAAGATGGATTCCATGTATCATAACTATGAATGGATTATGGTAAATCCACTAGTTAATGAAAATAATGTTGGGTGTAAATAGGTATTCAAGAGAAAACTGAACATGGAAGTTATAGTTAGTACCTATAGAGTAGTGCTAGTGGCTAAAGTGTTTAAAAAATGTCAAGGAATTGACTATGATGAAACCTTTTCATTAGTTTCCATATCTATATATATTATAATTATACTTTCTATAGAAGTATTCCATGTCTATTAGATTTTATAGTTGGATTTCAAAATAACATTCCTTAATAGAAACATTCAGGAAGACCTATATATGAAATATTCAGAAGGATTTATGACTCCAAGTAATTCCAAAATAGTATGAAAGCTAAAAAAATCCATTTATGGATTAACGAATGAAACCAAGTCATGTAATATTCATTTTTATGAATCTATATGATAGTTTTGTTTCATAAATAATGAATATGATCCATGTATCTATCGATGGTTTATCAAGAGTATGGTCATTTTACTGGTAGTATATGTTGAAGAACTATTTCTATTTTGGTTTGAGGTACCAACCTTACTTTCAGTTAAAGATTGGTTCACCTAGTGTTTATCTATGAAGGACATAGGTGAATTATCCTACATCGTTAGGATCAATATTCATTTTAATCGATAAAATAGGTTGTTTTAACTAATCCAAGGTACATATATTAGAATGTTACTAAAGATATTTAGTTTAGAATAATCTAAGAGAAGATTGGCTCCAATGTCACATGACATTCATATATCTAAGATAATGTGTCATCAGACACAATAAGAGAGAGAGAGAGAGGATGAGTAGGTTCTCATTCACATATACAATAGGACCGATTATGTATTCAATTTTATGTACAAAGATTGATGTTTCTTATTATTTAATAATGGAGAGAAGATATCAAGAATTATAGGATAAAAACATTTCATTTCTCTTAAGACTATCCTACATAATTTGAGGCATACTAAGGATATGTTACTATTAAATGGAGAATACATGGAAATAGTCATTAGGGAATATATATATATATTTTAGTTCCCAATCTAATAAATATGACATGAGATCACAATCAGGATATGTATCCACACTCAAAAGTGGAGATGTAAGCTAAAGGAGCTAAGAGTACCCAATTGTGGATGATAATATCTTAGAGTTTGAGTGTTCTACATCTTACAATATAGCCAAGGAATCTATTTGGATACATAAATTCATCTAGGATATTGGAGTGGTGTCTAACAGTATAACCCACATCACAGTGAGTTGTGATAATATTGTAGCATTGGATATCATAAAGGAGCCAAGGTCTCACCAAAGGAAGAAACACATAATCTAAAAGTTTCATTTCTTGATAGATTTTTATTAATGAGGTGAAGTGGTAGTCATATTAGTATCTATAGAGGAGAACATTGAATATCCCTTGAATAAAGTATTATCATAGAATAATCATGGATATCTTGTGAGAGTTAGTGAGATTAAAATTGTTAATAGTTGGCTTTAGTGTAAGTGGTAGTCTGTTGGAGTTGGTGGTTCCCTAAAAAAAATTCCCTTGTACCTTCAATTACATTTTATATTTATGATATTTTAATAGAATATAATTTTGTATCACATCCTAATTATTTTTCTATGTGATAGTGTATGTGGTAATCTCATAAAGATACATGTCACATCAAAAGTGAATAAAAGTATTGAATAAACTTTGTGATAATTTGTTTTAACAAATATTATATATTTTTTGACAATTAACCTTTTTGTATAAAAATTTTTTTTATTCAAGATCAGATCCAGTCCATCATAATGATATTTGTAAGAAAGTTTCAAGTTGATGAAAGTTTGAACCTAAACATAAAGGGGGAGAAAATTTTTGTTTATAAGAAAGACGTTTTCCAGACTTAGAGGATCATAATGAGAAGCACAAGACTCATAGGATCGGGCCAAGCAACACAAGTGATAGAGATTGGCAGAAAGATAAATTTTTTTATTAGACGCATCATCAGTCTCAAGTACATCAGTATAGAGTTCAAGATCCACCAACATTAGAGTTTTTTAGAAAGTTAGATGTTACAGAGTGAAGAAGTTGTAATAATGATGAATAGGTTTGTTGAAGAATGTGAAGTTTAGAGTTAGAAAGTTCTGAAAAATTATAATCAAAATCAGACGATTCTTTACTGGTCATTTTTTAACCAAAACCATGACATTGCTTAAACTCAATTACAAAAAATCATGAAAACTATTATAATAAAATATTTTAAAGAAATTAAATAATCGTGAAGATTGTATTGGTTATAAAAATCAATACAAAGTCTCCATTAGATCAAAAAGTACCTAAATTAAGATTTGTATGTTATTTGTTTGAGTAAAACTGATAAATATTTTCAAAGTCACAGGGTGAAGTTCATCATATTGAGAATACCATCATACTGGTAATTACATAATAATTATATGTGACACCGATAAGATAATCCTAATAAGAAAGTGGAGGGTTGATAAAGATTTAAGGATTTCAATGTTTCCATATAAAGTATTCATCAGATGTAGAACATCATAACGATAATTCCATCCTTAGGATGAGTTCATCTATGTTAAGAAATGTGAGAAGATGAAGAAGATGGTTTTCAGTCAGAATGATAGATCTAATATACATATCATTAGATCCAAAATAATCAAAGGTAGAAATTGATTTTTGCTGAATGTTTTTTCTTTTTTCCATAATCTGAGAAAGATGAGAAAGAAAAGAAAATAGTAATGAGATGAGAAATAAAGAAAGATCATAATGAGTTAAGAAATAAATTCATATCATAATGAGTAGAGGAAGAAAGTCAAATCATAGTGAGCTGAAGAAGTTTCTCCATAATGAAGCTTAGGAAGTTTCATTATAATGAACCTGACAAAAGTTACATTAGACTAAAGCTAAGGTAGGAAGGAAGATTTGTGCCAAGAAAGAAGATATAATCAATTTCACCTAATTGGACAGAAGAAAATCAAGGATGTCTGAAAAGGATGAATATGAAAAAGACTTAAAGAAATTATATAATTTTTATGTAGATTCAATGTGGTCAAAATTGAAATTAAATTATTCATAAATCTAAGAGAAATCTGAGAAGGATTTAAGAAGTCAAAATTTAGGTTTCAATGTGAGAGATTTTTGGAGTTTTGAAATCTGAGGATGTGGGGAAAGTTTTCAAGTTTCCCACTCTTTATTTTCTAAGTCTCCTATAAATAGTTTCTTAGATCATTCATTCATTGTAAAAGATCATGTAAGTGAAAAAGGCAAAGATCTAAATAATTCAAAGTGAAAGTTTCTACCAGAAAAAGATCTCTTTAAAAGTTCAGATTTTTTTTTTCAACCAAATTAAGATGATCATATTGAGAAACATCGTATTGATATGATCATATTGAGTTGATAATATAAAAGAATATTAGACTGATTTTCTAAGTAGATTTTGAGAAGTATAGATTGATTTAGTGAAAATTTTATTATGTTTATTGAATTGAGAGAAATAGAATCATCCAAATCAGACCGAGGATTCGAATTGAGCTTTTGTGGAGAAAATTGAACAAATCCTTTATTATTTCTTATTAGATGAATTTTTTTTAAGAAACTTTGTAAACTGATGGGAGTTAGTATAATATTTCTTATTGGGATATAGAATTTGTCTAATGGTATTTGTCACAATTTTTATTAACTTTTTCATTATAGTGAATTTCCATAGACCCACGAGAGTGGATATGGAAAGGATGTAGGTTCTCATATTGAGGATGAACCTTATAAATCCTGTATGATTTAATTTATTTCCTAAGTTTTAGTTCATGAATTTTTTCAAAAATTAGATAAGAAAATAAATATTAATAGGTTATAGGGTTTAAATTTCTAATTTTATTGAAACTCATAAAAAGTGAACAATCGATTCAGCCCCCCTTCTAAATTCTTATTTGAAAATTAAAAACTTCAATTAGTATCAGAGTGAAGGTTAGCTTATTGAAGAATTATTATGAATAATCTTAATTCTATCAACAATATAGGAATTATTACATTGGATGGAAAATTTATTATTTATGAAAAAATAGGACAATTCCTTATCTTCTATTTCTTTGTTTGGGAGTTTTTGATACTGCTACAATTGGTTTTACACATATTAATAATGATTATCCCATGATGTTTGTTGATAATAGAAATATATAAGTTAATGGAAAAGCTATAAATTTAATCCTTATGTACTTATCAAAAAAAATTTATTAGAAGGTGATGGTCTTAAAACATCAAAGAGTATGTGGGAAAATATGGAAAGTGTTTTCGAGGGAATACTAAAGTTAAGTTAGAAAAGATAAAAATCTAGTGTAGTGTGTTTGAATATATTAGAATGAGATATAAAGAAACTATTGATGAATACTTAACCAGTTTAAATGAAATTATTTGAAACATCAGAGGATTCAGAGATTTCCTAGAAGATTCTACAATTTTGAAGAAACTTATAAGAAACTTTCTAGACATGTTTGACTCTAAAATTTATTCTTTTGAAGATAAGTATGATTTATCTCTTGATAAATTTCCTTATTTTCTTATTTCATATGAAATGAGAAAATCTCAATGTTTAAAAAGTAGATGAAAGATGAACTGGATTTTGAATCCATGAGAAAAATGAAAATTCAGGATGCTGAAGATGGTGATCCTTATGACTATGAAGATAAAGAGGATGATGAGTTGAATGAAAAAATTATTTCTCTTATATCCATCAACTATTGAAGAGAAAGAGGAAATTATGGTGGTAAACTTCCTCTAAAATGTTTTGAGTATGGTGTAATCAGACACTTTTCTATGAATTTACCTAAGAATAAAGTTGGCGAATATCGAGATGATTATGATGAAAAGTAGTGATGTAACAAGTGAACAAATGATAAAGAAGAAAATTAACCCAATAAATATAAGAAGAGATTTATTAGAAACAAGAGAAGTATGTTGAGTAAGAAAGATAAATTTGACTCAAATGAAAACAATTATTCAGAAGATGAGAGTTTAAAAAAGGTCAGAAAATTTAATTTAAAAGTAGAGAAAGTTAAAGACTCCTTAAATAGTGAAGAATAAGGAGGTGAAGAATCTTATAGAGTGTATCACCTCATAACATAACTTGTTTCATGTCTTGCAAAATAAATCTCTCAAGAAAGGACTCAAATTAATACAAAAAGATTTTAAAGAAGTTTCTGAAGGAAGAAAATATTTTATCAAGTAGGAGGAAGAATAAATTCAAGATATCTTAAGTTACAAACAAAGAATTGATGAATAGGGAAATATGGTTGAATATCTCCATAAGAAGATTATATCTAAGGAATAATAATTTGTCAAGGTTCAATAAAAACTTATTGATTTCGAAAATACCCTGAGGAATATGATTGATGTAAGAACCTGATTATTATTTGAGGTAAAAATCATTTACATTCCTTTAAATTTCTATTAAAATTTTTAAATGTGTCCTAATATAAATTCCCATTGAGGTCATATAGTTCTCATGGGTGTTTGGGGATGGTTCGGATCTCGGAGCCTGATATTTGGGGTGAAAATAGAATGGCACACGATTAGTTTAAACTATGAGAGGAATTACATACGGTTTAAAAATCATACGAGGAATGGTTAGAGAGCAGGAATAGGCCACACGGTTAGGCCAAATGGTGTGATTTGGTCCATATGACTGTGTGTCTAGCTCTGCAATTTTGACAGAGGATATTTGCACGATTTTTACATGGATAGTCAAACCATGTGGGTGACCATTGATTATAGTTAACCATGTGACCCCTTAATTTTGAGAAAATTTAATAATTTTAAATTTAATAAATATCAATTTAAACCTAGGTTTTTTTTTACTTTTACTTCTTTTTCATAGAATCCATGAATAGAGAGATCCCTACTTGAAGAATAATCTTGGAATTAAGATAACATCTCCATTCAATTTCTAAATCAAAGGCCATTCTTCTTCTTGGATCTGTAATAGTAAGATCTTGATTCTCTTTTAACCATTCTCTATTCTTCTGGATATCAGCTGCACTATTTAGGTGCAAGATGACTTTCCCTATTATTAGGTTCCTCATCAATTCTTTAATTTTATCATGATTAGAGCTGAATCAGGAGTTGATAGTGGATGAGATATCAACCACAGTCCTAAGTTAGGTGGTCTGGTGACTTTCTATTAAATTTGAGATATTTATATATGCTTTTATGTGGTGTGATTAATTTTCAGGTGTCTACTTGATATGAAATTGAATCCTTAAATTTATAGTAAAGGACTATGTGATTAAAGTGGCTAGTTAATGGTTGTTTATAGGTTGAGGACCTTGAATTGGAAACCACCCCTTTGGGTGTCTTGTTAAATAAATGGACCAATGTGATGGTGTATAATTTAGATGCCTTTGGGTGTGCCTTTTACCCCTTTCCAAGGGATGTTTAATGTTAGTTGTAAATGATTAATTTTCTTATGAATTGAATTTTATAACAATTCTAAATTGATCTGATTAATGTAATAAGGGTAAGGGATGGGTGACCTTGACCTTAACCCTTAGTCCTTGGCTTTGTATTAGCTTGTCGAAGCTTAAGCTATATGTTAAGCTTGATTTGATCCCTATGTTGATATGCACATGTGATTTAGTTATGTATATGTATTTAATTTCCTAAGTAATCAATACTTGATCTTTATATTAATATGCCCATGTTATCTAAGTGATGTTTATGCCATGTAATAGTTGTTAATCCTGTAATTCTTGTTATAATTATTTTTTCAATGCAAGTAAATGATAGGAAGGCCATATAAGCTTGGCCAATGACTTTTGCCACCTTTTTAGGTGAGGTTTGAATTGAATGTTCTTATAAATTTCTTTCTCATTCATATATGAAATTGATTAATTTAATTTGTTATTGAATTGATAAAATGTTTAAAATATATGGATAATACATGAATTCAATTGAATAATGTCATGGATTGACTCATCGAGGCTTGAATGATATATGATGAGTGATAAATGGATTCATAATAGAATTACATAGATGAACTCAAGGGAATTGATTATATATTAATGGGTGATACTTTGGATTACTTAGTATACCACACAAGACGAACTCAAGTGCGTGAGATGTTATACCACACCTAGAGAGATACCTAGGTTCTTGAGAGGTTCACCATGGATGGGCTCGTAGGGTGTTGGTTATTTATAATTGGACTGATTCATGGATTTCATATTAGGAATTCAATGGATGAGATCAGGTTCTAAATTGAAATAATAATGAAATGGATTATGAAATTTTCACCAAGCCAAATCACAATCTTGGATTCAGTCATAACTTATACCTTTTTGTTATCCTGTTAGGAATATGCTATGCTTATGGTTATACAGGGGACATTGAGCTTGCATTGGGTCTCAAAACTTACAAATTTATTAAATTGAGTTATTGAATGAAATTAATTAAACAACACTGGCCTAACTATTAAATCATATGATTAAATCTTAAATGTAATTGATTAAAAAAATGGATATAAAATTAGAACCTTGATTTATAGGTTGTTTACTTTTGAGTACTTCCTTGCATTCTATATCTTCCAGAATATTTTTGTTATATGTATTCACTAACTGATTAGAATAGACCTTGGGTGGTTTCCAACTAGGATTATATCTCTTACCCTATTTGGACCACCATTGGGGACCCAAACAGCCTATATTATTGTAGGTGTTGATAAGGGAAAGCGCCCTACTATGGGTACATGACTGCTGCTTAGAAGCAGGGGAACATGGGACCAAGACAAGGATTGTGATGATAGTTGGACTACCTTTTTGGTCATTTTTACCTTTGTTCTATGTATTTTAAACCTACTATTGAAACATGTTTTGGATGCTTTATTAGAGTTATATGACATGTAACATCACTGTTGTATATATAATTTATTTTTGGTATTGTCGTATATTCTTGCAGTTGTTTTATTATATGATTTTTATTACTTCTTCTTATAAATATTTTGTGCATGATTATTCTATGTTAGACTCTGGTATTGGTGTTATAGTCTCCCAACAGACTCGCCTAGGCCCTCACTACAAGTCGGCAGACTCTGGCATTTGAGGAGATGTGCTTGAGGCCATGTGGACAACCGGGCTCGGGGCACTATTGAGTGGCATCTGGGTTTGGTATGTTACAATGTGGTATCAGAGCCTCTTTTAGGGTTTTATTTATTATTTGGAGATAATATAAAGGGATAAGAAAGAATAGAAGCTTGTTAATGAGCTATGCCCAGTCGTAGCTAACTCACATACAAAAAAAGCCAAATTGCCTCGAATTGAATTACTATCTTCTGAATTTTGACTATTATAGTTGTTTTGATTCCACTATTGGGTGATGAACATGATTTATTATATTATTATTGATATGATTTTAGGTTTTATTTGGTTTTACCCTGATGAGATGAGGTTATTCCATCTCATGCATCATATTAGTCACTTGCTAGAAATCACAAGCCATGCATTTTTTCTATGACATTTAGGATGCATTACTTATTGAATGATATTGTGATAGGTTTCATGATTGATATTCCCAATGTTGTGATTGATATACTGTAAGGTGTTATGGTATAGATTTTATGGACACTAATCTTTGGTTCCTAGTGAGTAAGGGCCATCATGAATCAGAATTTTGTGAACCATTAGTTCAACCTTTTTAAATTAAACTATGATATAAATGTGAAATAAGCATCAATTAAAATGGAAAATGAAAATTAAATTGTGAATTAAATTGAAATGAAAAAATTTAATGTGAAAATGAAACTTGAAATGGAAATGGAAAATTGAGTTTCTTATGGTAGAGAAGATGACCAGACCTGGCCTTAGGAGTGGGATTTTGGCAGTGTATCTTGCTAATACCTGATCTGTTTAACATCCAAACCTAACTCATGGAGAAATAAGATGGGTATGTTCTTATATAGTAAGGATTGTACCTATCATATTTCTATATTTTTGCTTTCACAACGTGAACATTGAATATAATCTTGATCTAAGGCATGCAATTGGCATTTGTAGAGGTATTCTGCTGTGACGTACTCCAGTCATACACCAGGGGGTGTCGATGATCACACTCTGGTGGTGGTGGGAAATGGGTTACCAGTGGATCCTCCTATCATGCAATTTGTGTAACTAGTTGTTTTACCAGACCTAGGATTTGATCCACAGTTCCAAGAGGGGTTCTTGTGCTTCATGAAGACTATTGAGGACCACCTTAACCTACCCAAATTATCGAAGAGTTTTCGCATGAGTTACAATAGTAGAATCCACCCAAATTTTTAGGGGATTAAAGACCACAACCTATGGATTAATTTCTAGAGGAAATGATATCTATCTTTGAGCACCTAGATACACCACCTGAGAGGTGGGTCAATCTTACTACATATATACTGTAAGATTCCACCAAGAGATGGTGGGATGTTATAACTCAGATGAATATTCATTGGAATATTTACTAGAGGGATTTTCACATAGACTTTTATGATTAATTCTATCCTAATACGTTGAGGGACGATATATCCCAGGAGTTTTTATTCCCGGAGAAGGGTGCACTATCAGTTTTGGATTACTCATCCCATTTTACTAAGCTCTAGTGCTTCACACCAATTTTGATGGGTGACAAACTATCTAAAACTATGAAATTCAAGGATGGTATTAGGTACAACATTTGATCATAGGTGAATGTATTTTATCATACTTCCATTTATGTAATAGTGAATCAGGTGTTTATCATAGAGCGTAGCCTAAAAGTGGAAGGAGGGGTGAGCCAGGGTGGTTCGACATCTCGATCTAGTACTACATCAATTGGTAGTATGAATTGTTGTATTGAGATTCCACACATTAATATTAGTAGTAAAAACACATATTGAAGTATCCATGTGAGGTTCAACCCATGCGATGGGTGGGGACATATAAGTCCATAGTGTACGAGGGATCCAATCGAGTGTTGACGCCATCTATAGAAGTTATACAAAACATTTCCACCAGCAACCAATGGGATAGGGTCTTCACAAATTCTATATTCAGGAGTAGGGTGAATATATTATCATCTGGTAGGGAGTTGTAATATAGCTTACTAATCAGGCCAAGGTGGTAGTTGCGGTTGTGGTAGTCAGACTCCATTTATACAGTGACAACAAGGTGGATTAGCTCAGTATATCCAAGTAGTATCACAGGGTTGTGGTTCAGTCAAGGTATATACAATGAAATAGACCAATAATGAGAAGGATCCAAGACCTTATTCTATTATAGGTACTTTCCTAGTATCCTCCACTTTAGATTCTGCACTTTTTGATATAGGGGCTTTACATAGCTTTATATCTGTGCCCGTTGTGGAGAGGCTTGGGATCAATGTTTATACTTCTGATGGTGCTATGACACTAGATACTTAATTAAGGATCATAAAAGAATATGTTCATTATTTTAGGTTTTCCCCATTTATGTTGGTGGGTATCACTTCTTATGGGACCTCTTTATCTTTAAGATGAAAGGCTTTGATATAATTCTTAGAATGGACTGGTTAGTTCCCTTTCATTGTTTAGTTAATTGTAATCACTAAAGGGTGATATTCAAATAACCACAGGGTAGATTGTTCCTTATATAATATGAATGAGATGTCCAGGAGAGCCGATCTAGACTCAAGTATCGTGGTATGGGAAAGATGATAACCCAGATTGCGAGCATATATTAGTATGACCATGGAACATGTTAGACTGATTTCCCTCCAGTGGTTGATTGTCTCAGGTAGATTTTCCCAGAAAAATTTTCTAGATTACCTCTAGTGAGAGAGGGGGAGTTATCTATCAAGATAGTGTTAGGATATGCACCCATATCCATTCCTCCTTACAAGATGGCTATAATGGAGTTGTACGAGTTAAAGAGAAAATTAGAGGATTTAGAGGCAAATAGTTTCATAAAAAACAATACTTATCCATGTGGTTCACCAGTCCTTTTTGAAAAAACAATGGAAAAAACTCCCAAGATATGTGTGGATTACTAGAAATTGAGACAACTGATGGTTAAGAAATGATATCCTCTCCCACGAATTGATGATCTCTTTGACCAGTTTTGAAGATATCAGGTTTTCTTGAAGTTTGATTTGAGATTTGGTTATCATCATGTGCATGTTAGGCCATCATACACACCTTGAACATTTTTTATAGAAGGTATGTTCTATATGAGTATTTTGTTATGCTTTTAGGCCTCACAAACTATCCAGTGGTCTTCATGGCACTGATGAACCAAGTGTTCCATCCTTTTATTGATTAGTTTTTGGTAGTTTTCATGGATGGCAACTTGGTTTATTCTCACAATCAACATGATCATGCCAACCATCTTGAGTTCGTATTGGATACACTGATGGAGCATAATTTATATGATAAGATCATAATGTGACACCTCTAGATGGATGAAATTCACTTCTTGGGTCACATTATCTTAGATATATGAGTATCAGTAGACCCATATAAGGGGAGATCAATAGTTTTCTAGGAGCATCACAAAAAATATTTTGACGTGTAGAGTTTCTTAGGGATGGATAGTTTTTAAAGTTAATTCATACAAGACTAATCATTCTTAGAAGCACCATTTAGGGGCTTCACTGAGAAGTTTTTGAAGTATTTATGGTTAGATTATTGTGAGAAGGACTTTCTGAAACTGAAATGAAGATTGAATTCAGCACCAATACTAATATTTCTAGAGCCAAACAAGAGTTACACTATGTACTACGATGCATCAGGTATCGATATAGGAGCAGTTATTATGTAGGGTGATATAGCCATAGTGTATGAGTCTCGATAGTTGAGTCCACACAAGAGGAATTACTTGATGCACAATCTCAAGTTATCTACAATTGTTCACACAATGAGCTATTAGAGACATTACTTATCGGGAGAGCATTTTTTTGGCATACATGGACCACAAAAACCTCAAGTACATATTTACATAGTGTGATATGAATTTAAGGTAGTGATGGTGGGTTGATTAACTTTAGTTTTTCAATTTAGAGATTTATTATAAGCTTGGTAAAGGTAATTTAGTGGTTGATGCACTGAGAAGAATGACTCAGAGACAGGCAGTGCCGCATGACAGTAACAATTAGAAGCTTATGACCTTATTCTCTGAGATGCATTTGGAGGTGAACGATAGTCGGGGATATACTTTTTTATCATCCTTATTTATTATATATACCCTTCTAGATATATTTAGGATGAGGTAGCTATCAAATTCATATTTTCTAATTCTATAGGAGGGTATGGAAGGTGATGAACCTCCTACTAGTTGGACATTAGGCATGGATGAGATTTTGAAAATTCATAGTCACGTATGGGTATCTTCAAACTTGCATGAGTAGATGATATGAGATTTTCATTCTTCAATTTTGGAAGTTCATCCTAGTGTCACCAAGATGTATTAGGATTTACAACGCCATTACTGGTGGCCAGATATGAAAAGAGATGTATCTGGTTTTTTCATGAGGTGTTTCACTTGTTAGTAGGTGAATGCAGAACACTAGCGACCATTCAAACTTTTACAGAAGCTACCAATTCTTGAGTGGAAGTGGAATGAAATAATAATTGAATTCATGATTGGTTTAACGAGGTCACCTAGAGTAAATAATGTTTTATGAGTTGTGGTTGAAAGGATCACAAAGGTTTCATATTTTATGCCAATCATGGAAAACTTCAGTGTGGATGATTTTGCAAGTTTGTATATCTATAAGATAGTGAGAATTAATGGGTTCCCACATACTATTGTTTTTTGGATAGGGACACACAATTTACTTCCTAATTATAGAAATGTCTATAGAGGGAGTTGGGTACACATGTGCTTCTGAGAATGACATACCAACCCTAGATAGATGGACAGTCAGAGCACACGATTCAGGTGCTTGAGAACATGCTGCGGGCATGCATCCTAAATTTTAGGGGCTCTAGGGAGAATCATATACCCCAGGTTGAATTATCCAACAAAAATATATTTTAGGATACTATACAGATCGTTACCTATGAGTCTTTTAATGGTAGGCCATACTGATCACCCCTATGTTGGTTTTAGGTAGGAGAGGCATCTATGTTCAGACCACATCTTATTTAGGAGACCACATAGTAGGTGAAGTTGATTCATAAGTGAATAGATATTGCACAGTCCGATCAAAAATCATATACCAATCATTGTAGAGGACCTTTAGAGTTTGAGGTTGGGGATCAAGTTTTCTTGGGTGTTTCACTGAGGCTGAGACATAGGATAATTGGGCGATAGGGTAATCCTTCAACATGGTACACCAGGCCATTTGAGATTCCAGAGAGAGTCATTCCGGTAGACTATCAGTTGCATTTACCTCAGAGGTACTGAGCCATGCATGAAATCTTTCATGTTTCTCAGCTTTGATGTTACTATTCAGACCAATCTCATGCCTTTCACCCCAAAGATGCCTAGTTATAGGTTTATGTATCCTTTGAGGAGAATCCTATACATATTGTAGACCATAGCATGAATTTTATCTGAGGTCATCCAGTTCCTTTAGTATGGCTACTATAGAAAAACGACCATGTGTAGGATGAGACCTTGGAGCAGAAGGCTGATGTATGATTATAGTGTCTAGATTTGTTCTTAGATCACGATTCATCACCGTTGGGATGGAAATTTGGGAAAAAATTGCTTTTAGGGGGGTTGTTTTTAAGAACTCTCTACTTTATTGAGGTACATGTCCTTTACATTCCAACAAAATTTATGAAATGTTCAAATGTTGCCTAATATGAATTCTCATTGAGGTCATATTGTTCTCAGGGGTGTCTGAGGCTGGTTTAGAGCCTAGATTCTGAGCTTTGGGTTGAAAATGGCCATGCATGTGGTTAGTTTAAATTATGCGAGGTAGGATGTACGATTTGACAAAATATGCAAGGCATGGGAAGAGATCATGAATATGATGAACAGTTAGTAAAAACCATGCAATTTTGGTCTCCTGACCATGCGTTAAACTCTAAAATTTTGAAAGAGGATATTTTCATAGTTTGATCACAATTAGTTAAACCATGTGATAAAACTACGCGAGTGCCCATTTCCCACATTTAACAATGCACAGTTGGCACACGGTTTGAAAAAACATGCACCTAAACCTTGTGATCCCTTAATTTTGGAAATATTTAGTAATTCTAAATTAAATTAAAATCAATTTTAACATAATTTTTCACTTTTACTCCTCCCGCACAACATCTATGAATGGAGAGATCCCTCCATGAAGCATAATCTTCGAATTGAGATAACTTCTCCATATTATCTCCAAATCAAAGTTTGTTCATCTCATTGGATCCATAACTGTAAGATCTCGATTCATTTTTATCCATTTTCCATTCTTATGGATATCAATTGCATTATTTAGGTGTAATATGATTTCCCCCATTATTAGGTTCTTAAATTGTTCTTTGATTTTCTCTCGATCTGAGTTGAATCAAGAGTTGATACTGGATGAGCTATCAACCACAGATGTAAGTTGGGTGGTATTGTACATTTCAATTAAAGTCTAGCTATTTATATATGTCATCATTCCACGCACTCTATTTTCAAGTGTCATCTAGAAATGAAATTGAATCCTTAAATTACAAGGAATGGTATATATGATTAAAGTGTCTAGTTAATGGTTGTTTATAGGTTGGGGACCTTGAAACGGAAAACACTCCTCTGGGTGTGTTATTAAATAAATGGACCAATGTGATGGTGCATTCTTTGGATACCTTAGGGTGTGACCTTTACCCCATGCTAAGGGATGTTTAATATTGGCTGTAAATGATGAATTTTTTTATAATTGAATTGTATATCAATTTTGAAGAGATCTGATAAATGGAATAAGGGTAAGGGATGTATGACCTTGACCTTGACCCTTGTTCCTTGGCTTTGTATTAGCTTGTTGAAGCTTAAGCTCCTGGTTAATCTTGATTTGATCCTTATGTTGATATTCCCACAATAGTTAGTGATGAACATGTCTTGCAATTGGTTGAGTAAGTATGCCTTGATCTTTATATTAATATCACCATGTGATCTAAGTAATTTTTATACCATGTAATAGTTTTTGAGAATGTAATTATTATTATAATGTTTTTTTACCATGAGAGTAAATGAGTGGAAAGCCTTCTAATCTTGGACTGTCCCTTTAGACACCTTTTTAGGTGAGGTTTGAATTGAATTTTCTGGGAAATAACCTTGGAATGCATATGTGAAATTGATTAATGGAATTTAATATTGAATTGATAAAAATTTTATAAGCCATGGGTGATATAATAATTCAAATAAAGAATGTAATAGATGGACTCATCAAGGATTAAACATTATATACTGAGTGATACATGGATTCATATGAGAATGCCATGGATGGACTGAAGGGCATTGATTATATAGCTATAAGTGATACTTTGGCTTTCGTAGTGGAGCTATAAGGACCTGATCGAGTGGATGAGACATTATACCACACCTAGGTTAATACTTGGGTTCTTGAGAGGTTCACCTTGGATGGTCTCATAGGGTGTTGGTTATTTTATACCTGGACTAAGACTTGGATTCTAGATTAGGAATTACAAGGATGGGTACACATTATAAATTGAATTAAGAATGAAATGGATTATGAAATTACTGTCAAGCTGAAGTAAAAAAATTGTATTTGGTCTTGACTTATACCTTTTCGTTAGCCTGTTAGGCATCTACTCTGCTTATGGTTATACTGGGGATGACGGGCTTGCACCGGGTCTTGAGACTTATAAACTGAATGAATTAAGTTATTGAATGAACTTAATTAAATAACACATTCCTGACTATCAAATCATATTATTAAATCTTTAATGTAATTTATTAAAGAAAATGGATATATAATGAGAACATGGATTTATAGGTTTTTTACTTCTGAGTACTTTATTGTATTGTATATCTTCTAGAGCACTGTTTCTATATGCATTCACTAACTGATCGGAAAAATCCTTGGGTGGTTGCCTATTGGGATTATATTTCACACCCTTTTTGGGCCATCATTGGGGACCTAAAGAGGCTATATGATTATAGGTGTTGATAAGGGAAAGCTACCGACTATAGGTACTTGACTACTGTTTAACATCAAGGGAGAATGGGATTGATCTGAGGCTCATGATGCTAGATGAGATACCTTTTTGGTATTTTATTCTTTTGTTCAATGTACTGTACAGATATTGTGGATACAATTTTTTGGTTTCTTTATTAGATACATATGACATGTAACGTCACTATTGTATATGTGATTCATTTTTGGTACTATAATATATTCCTGAAATTGTTCTATTATCTAATTATTATTACCGCTTCTTATACATATTTATGTGTGATTCCACTATGTTAAACTCTGGTATTAAGGGAACAATCTCTCCATAGACTTACCTAGGCCCTCACTGCTAGTCATAAGCCTATAACATTTGGTGAGATGCCCTTAAAGCCGTGTGGCCAATTGGGATCGAGGTGCTGTTGAGTGGAATCAGAGTTTGGGATGTTAAAAATGAAAACATCAAAAATGCATTAGAAGTAAAATATGAAACTTCTAAAGTCACTGAGAAATATAAAACCAAGAATCATTTGAAATACTCACCCACAAAAAATAAAATTTCATTTGATTTTTATAACATTTCAGGTTTAAGAAAAATTATTGGCAGATCATGGGTGAAAAAAGGGTGTGAGAAACCTATTTCATTTAAAAAGGATAAAAACCCACATAGGAGGAAACATGGTCCATGTCTAGAGATTGTTTAATAATAAATAATTTATAAACCTCAACAAATTTTCTATATATAAAGATATTACATAAATATAAAATTAATATTTGATGGATATTTCTAGTGTTGTGGATTCTATGGGTACAAGGCTTATAATTTTTTTCACAAATCATCTATACCTATAATAAGGTTTGAAAAAGTGAAATAAATGGTCAAAGTAGTATGAGTAACTTTCCTAACCCACAGGAATTTAAAAAAGAGAAATCTAAAGATGTTAGAAACTTTCCAGCGAAAAATTAATTTGAATATTTGGAAAGAAGTTTCTGGAAGTTGTAATCAACCTGGTCATCATGCCGAAAGGTGTATAACACTCCTTCTAGAACAAGTTTCTTATTGTATAAAATAAAAATAATATGGAAATAATAAATTTGAGTAATGATATTTTTTTTTAGATGAATTTAAAATAAATAAGAAAGAACAGACCATGGATAATTGATAGTGGTCGTTCTTTACATATGAAGGGTGATATAAAAATCTTGAAACATGTTAAAAGTCACAATAGAGGAGCAGCCAACTTTGGAAATGATAATTCCTTAAAATTAATAGGAATAAAAGAGGTTGAGATTGAAGAATAAATTTTGAAATATAAGGATATTTTATTTGTTTATGGGAGAAAGCATAACTTACTTAGTGTAATTAAACTTTGTGATGATGGAAAATAAGTGAATTTCAAAAATATTCTTGTATCATTAGAAGTGTGAAATATGGAAAGTTATCATGTAAGGAGAAAGAACCAATGGTAATTGTTTCCAAATTAGAGAGTTTAATAACTGTTGTTACTTGAGTTCTGATGTTGAAAAAAATTGTTGCATCTAAGACATGGGAATCTTTGGCATAAAAGTATGAAAAAATCTATAAAATGATGTTGTAAGAAATTATCCAGAATTGAAAAGAAGAGAATAATATGATTGTATTACTTGTCAGAAAGGGAATATTACTAAAAAAAGTCATAATATATTTGAGTTTTTGTCTACCATACCTGTTGAACTTATTAATTTCGATTAGTGTGGATCAATGAGACACTAATCATTAACAAAATATTTACTTTTTTTTTTATCAATTTCATTGATTATTTCACTCGGATGACAAACATCATGTTTATGAAACACAAGTCAGAGGCTATGTAAATATTCATGTTTTTTAGAAAAGTAGTTGAGAAATAAATGGGGGATTATATTAAGAAGTTGATAATATATAGTGGTTCCGAATTCACAAGCAATAATTTTAAAACCTATCTAAGAAAACATGGTATCAAACATCATTATAGTGATTACTATACTCCATAAAAAAATGGAGTAGCAGAAATAAAGAATATAATTTTAGTGTAAATGGGAATAATTATATTAGAATAATACAAACTATGAAAGTTATATTAGAGAGAAGCTATTAATACTGTTGTACATGTTCAAAATATATGATTTTCAAGACCAAAATACAGCATGACTTGTTATGAAATTTGTTATAACAAAAAACCTTTATTGAAATACTTAAATGTTTTTGGAATTCCATGTTCCTTTAAAAATAAAAAATCTGGATCTAGGAAAGATTGATGAGAAAGTTGAGGAAGGAACTTTTATGGTTTATTTAGCCAATGGAAAAAGTTAAAAATGTTGTAATTTTTTTAAAAAAAATTATGGAATCATATGGTGTGAAATTAATTGAAAATAAAATTTTCTTAACAAAACTTATTGATAATTATGAGGAGGATAAACTAGAGATTTCAAAAAATAGCTAAAGTGAGTCAAAACATCCCTTCCAAGATTCAGGAGAATCATGTGATGATAAAAGATTAGGTGTAATAGAAACTTTAAAATTTCCCACCTTACAAAAAACATGTTGATTCTAAAAACATTATTAGAAATTAGAATGCTCCATTTTAGACCAGAAGGTAATTGAGATTAGAAAAATAGACTTCACATATCTCAAAAGTTGAACCAGAATTAGTTTCAAAATCTATTCAACCTAAAGAATGGGTGGATGCTATGAATGAAGAGTTGGATCATATTGAAAAAAATAAAAAATTGTATCTTTTTCCATGGAAAACAAATATAAATGTTATTGGAATTAAGTGGATTTATAGAAAAAAGTTGAATAAGCATGGAGAAGTTTCAAGAAAAAAATCTAGTATTTTTTGAAAAGGCTATGTATAGGTGGAAGGTGTGTACTTTGAAGAAAATTTTCCCCAGCTTCAAGATTAAAAACTATAAGAATGTTTCTTTAAGTGGCCGCACATCAGAATTTGAAAGTTTACCAGATGGATGCAAAGTCATCTTTCTTAAATGGTGATATTGAGGAAGAATTTTACATTGAACGAACTTGTGGTTTTAAACTAGATAATGATGAATTTTTTTAGATTGAAGAAATACTTATATGGTTTGAAATAATCCCCACATATCTGGTATTCTACACTTGAAAATTGTTTTAGAATATTGAAATTTTCTAAAGGAAAAGTTGAAAAAAAACTTCTATGGAAATATTTTGACTTCAAACTCTAATTGTAACCACTTATGTGGATGATATAATGTTTTATGGGAATAAAGAAAAAAATTTAAACAATATTCCAAGGAAATAAATAAGATATTTGAAATTTAAATTCTGGGGGAATTAATTTTATTTCACTGATTACCAATTAAAAAAACAAAAGTACATTTTTCTATTTTAAGAGAAGTATTACAGGGGATTTTGAATGAAGTTTGGGATGGAAGAATCCAAATAAGTTTTTAATCTTATTTCAGTGAGAAAAATGTTGTGTAAATATGAAGCTAGAATAAGTGTGAATCATAAATACTTTCAGAAGATGATAAGAATTCTTCTTTACCTTACAGCCTCAAGAATTGATATTTTTTATGCTGTGAATTTGTGTAGAAGGTATCAAAGTAATACAGAGGAATCCCATATGTTAGAAGAAAATAGGTTTATAAGATATTTTAAAGGAACAAATTCACATGGGTTCTTATATAAAAGAAATTGTGAGATGATGTATCATGGTTATACTAATGCTGATTGGGATGGAGATTTTAATGATAGAAAATCAACCTTAGGAGGAACATTTTTCTTGGGTGAATATTGTGTGAGTTGGAACAATAAGAAAAAAAATTTAGTAAATTTGAGCAAAAAATAATATAAATATGTTGTAGCTACAAAATATTGTAATAATTGTTTTTGAATGAATTTTAAACTATAAGATTCGGAATAAAATGTTTCTAAACCATTGAAGATACTTTGTGATAATCATAGTGCAATTGATATTTCTAAAAATCATGCCCAACATTCAAGATCAAAACACATTGATATAAATTTTAACTTTATAAAAGAGAAGTTGTTGTTGTAGATGTTATTTCAGAATTCATCTCAATAAAGTATGAAGTTACTGATATTTTCACAACATCCATGATGAATGAAAGATTTGTGTAATTGAGGATGAAAATCCATTTTCATCCTCCTCCTATGAATTCCCAAACCTTATAAGGAAGTACCCCCACTGATCTTTGGATTATTTTGAAAAAGGTGGATAGAAAGACACAACTTTTTTACTTTGTAAGAATTTTTAACTTGTCATTATTTTATGAATTTGAAGCTATGGTTAACATAAAATGGGGGAGATAAAAATAAAAGTGAGAAAAGATAAAATTGAGGGGTAGTTTATCCTAACATGGCCAAAAATATTTCTTGCAACTAAGGGATGTAATTCCTTCAAAATAGTTACTTTATCTAGTAGTGAGGTGTTAGGACACTCTCTTTTGAGAAAGAATATATTTTGATAAAAGTCAAAAAGCATGATTTGTTTACAAATGTTGATTTTGGAAAATTCTTTGAGAGTTAGAAAAGTATTTATCAAGGGTTTTCAAAAAATAAAAAGGGAGAGATTGAAGAACCTTTATGATAAATTTTTTCAATTTTTTTTTTATTTTTTGACAACTAACCTTTTTGTATAGGAAAGTTTTATTTATTCCGGATTGGAACCAGTCCATCGTAATGATATTTACAAGAATTTTTGAATTTGATAAAAGTTTGAAACCAAACATAAATGGAGAGAAAATTTTTGTTTTGATAAAGATGTTCTCCAGACATAGAGGATTTGATTGAGAGGAACCAAACTCATAGGATCAGACTAGGAAACACCAGACATAGATGTGTTTATAAAGATGAAGTTGTTGATCATATGCATAATCAACCTAGGGTCCATCGGTATAGAGTTCAAGATCCATCTGAATCAGAGTTTGTTAGAAATTCAGATGTTATTGGGTGAATAAGTCATAATGATGCTGCAGATTTTTGTTGAAAAATGTGAATTCATGAGTTAGAAAGTTATCAAATTTTGTAATCATAATTATACAATGATTTTCTAGTCATGAATTTCTAAAAAATCTTGAAAACTATCATGATAAAATCTTTTTAATAAATACAAGAATCGTGAAAATTGAATTAGTTACAGAAATAAATACAAAGTATTCATTAGACATTGAAGTACCAAACTCAGGAATGTTAATTATTCTATTTGAGTAAAGCTAATAAAAGTCGTAGAGTGAAGTTAATCGTAATGTGAATCTCATCATATTTGGAATTACATTGTAATGGTCTGTGACACTGATAAGATATTCCTAATGAAAAAATGGAAGACTATTAAAGATTGAAATATTTCAATATTGTTTTATAAAGTATTCATAGAATACATAAAATCATATTGAGAATTACATCCCTATGATAATTCTATCATTATGAGTTCATCAGTGTGAAGAAACACGATTAAGTGGAGAATATAGTTTTCAGTCAGAATGAAAAATAAAATATATAAATCATTGGATCAATAAGAATAAAAGGGGTAAATTTATGGTTTCTAAAAGATTTATTTTTCTTTTATCAGATAAATATGATAAATAAAGGAAGATTATAATGAGTAGAGAAAGAAAGGTAGGTCATAAAGATCTGAGATACAAATTCAGATTGTATTGAGCAGAGGAATAAAGTCATTTCATGGTGACCTGAAGTAGTTTATCATAACGATTCTGAGTAAGTTTAATCATAATGAATTTGAGTGAAGTTACATCATATTTAACCTTATCCAGGAAGGAATATTGGATCCAAGAAAGAATATATAATCAGATTCACCTAATCAGAATGAAGAAATGTAAGGAAGTATGAAATGTCCGAATATGAAAAAGAGTTTAGAAAATTACAAAAGTTGTATGAATAGTTCAAGGGGTCAAACTTGAAATTAAATTATGCATAAATATTGGAGAAATATGACAAGGATTAAAGAAGTCAAAGTTGATGTTTAAATGTGAGAGATTTTTAGATTTTTGGAATCTAAGGAAGTGGGGAAAGTTTAAAAGTATCTCTTTGTTTCTTTTATGAGTCTCTTATAAATAGTTTCTCAGATCATTTTTTTCACTGTTACTTTTCACGTAAGAACAAAATTCGGACCTCTGAAGAAATTTAAGTGAAATTTCCTACTAGAAAAATATGTCTTTAGAAGATCAAACTTATTTTTTTCAACCAGATTGAGAATATCATATTGAAAAACATTGTATTGAGTAGATCATATTGAGTCAAGCAGATTGAATAAGATTAGATTGAGTTTATGAGAAGAGTCTGAGAAGTACATATTGAGTGAGGGGGAATCGTATTTATTTCATCATAATGAGAGAATTCGACTCAGTCAAATCATATTGAGTATTCAGAATGAGCTTTTGTGGTGAAAATTGAACAAAGTCTTTATTCTTTTATTTTGTAAGAAACTTTTTAAACTAATGAGGGTCAGTATAATCTTTATTATAGGTATATATAAGGTGTGTAATGGGATTTTGAACAATTTTTATTTACGTATTCATTATAGTTAATTTCCATAGACCTCTAAGAGTGGATATGGAAAGGATATAGGTTCTCACACTACGACCGAACCTTGTAAGTCCTATGTTCATAACATTGTTTACTAATTTTTCATGCATGAATATTTACTACAAGCTTATAAGAAAATAAATCTTAAAAAGTTGTAGGGGTTAAGTTTATAAAAGTTTTTGAACTCATTAAAAGTGAACAATTGATTCAACCCCCCTTCTCAATTGTTATTTGATCATTTGGAACTTCAAGTAACCACTACGATGAGATACTTTAGATGATATAAATCATTACTTTATCCAACGTTATATGGTTGGATTATATTGTTTTCTGGGGCATAGATAATTTAGTATATTCGGGGTAGGATGATCATAAGAAAATGACACACCTTCTCATAGTGTTGTCCCTTGTTAATCTCAAATATAAAAGGTTATGAGAACAAAACCGAAAATAGGAAATCCACATGTTTCATGTGTCATTACATATTCTGGTCTAGAGACATATGTAATGATCCACTACTGGAATTCTACACTTTACCAACAGTTCAGAACCATTGGTAAAGGCCTGGAAACCGTTGGTTTATAGCATACCAACGGTTCCCTCAACCCTGGACAAGTAAGAAGTGACAATAGGCCTATACCAACGGTTCTGTGAAAACCGTTGGTATAGGTGTCAAAATAGAAGGTATACCAACAGTTTCTACAAACCGTTGGCATATTTGTGTTAAAGTATAACATATACCAATGGTTTGTGAAACTGTTGGTATATGTGTGTTAGACTTATACCAACGGTTACAACCGTTGGTATAGAGGAGATATGGAAAGCCATAAGGCTATACCAACAATTTTGTTATAACCATTGGTATAAAACTATACCAATGGTTATAACAAAACTGTTGGAATATTTATATTACAGCATCTATACCAACAGTTTAAAACCATTGGTATACATTTTCTCAACTCCACAGCAGCAGGCCCCTCTCCCCTCTCCAGACCTACAACAACAAAGCTCCATAGCAACACAACAACACACCTCCCCCTCTCCAGACCTGCAACAACACCAATACAAAATCCCCATCCAATGTATTCAAAATTTAGAATTCATTCTATAATTTAAAAAATTTAGAAATTTAGAAATTCAAATGCAATAAAACCCATAAGAGAAAAAGCCTACAAGTTATAGGAAATACAATAACACCCATAAGAGTATTCCAAATTTAGAATTCATTCCTCACTCAAACCACAACACCAACACACATAAGAGTATTCAAAATTTAGAATTCATTCCTCACTCAAAACATAACACCAATACACACAAGAGAAAAAACCTACATGTTATAGGAAGCACATGGGATGTTTAGTCATGGTCTTGGGTTGAGTATCTTAAAACCAACAGAAAAACTTAGGTAGAGTGGACAAGGATCATGATTCCCATAAGATAGACAATGGTAGTGGTTATGTGCTTAGACCTAGGATGAGTTATACGAAGCACATGGGATGTTTATATTCCTCTAATGATTATGTGTCCATGTATAAATTATTCTTGATGTGTTAGTGGAAAACATTGGCCAATCTTGACATATGAGATGGGTTACCGGAATAGCCTACATTTTTTCATAGACTTTTAAATTTGAATAAGGGGGTATGTGGCTAATTGTGATTTTCTCTCCTGGGTGTGATGTGAGATGAATCCCCATATTGGGTAGTGGGTATGAATATTCAATTAAGTTTTTGGTATTGGGTTCCCAAAGGGACTTTGGTTTGGTCATAGAACCCACTATTTTAGGATGGGATTGAGGTGATCCATGGGGCTATGGTGTCACCATATGTATTCCTCACCATTGGGTTATTTTTATGAGACTTTGAAACTTATTTTTCAGGAATCTATGTGTAGCCTTGTTGACCAATTTGTTATATGGTATGCTTGAGTGTTCATAGGTTTCATATGAAATCACTATATGATATTTATTTGTTGTATGTTATTGTATTTAAGGAATGACCCATGATTGATAATTTGAACATGAGTGTTTGTGCATGTTCATGATGGGATGTCGAGACTCATTCCTAATATATGAATAATATTAAAACTAAGTTAGGCCATGCTGATTTGGAGTGTAGAACTAAAAAATTGATTGAATTCCGATGGATCTATAGGGAGGAATGAGTTCCCAGCTTGGGTAAAGAGAGATGGATCTAGTTTAGACCAAATCAAAATAGAAAATAAAAAAATAGATTAATAACATTAGGACTTACAGATTAGAACTAAATAATTTAGTGGGGGGCTGTCCAAGGGGTGGGGGCTGTTCGGGTGGTGCGTGGGGCTATCTGGGGGGTGGGAGGGCTATCCGGGTGGTGCGGGGGGCTATCCGGGGTGAGTGGGGGGATGTCCGAGGGGCTGAGGGTGGGGGTGGGGGGGCTGTCCGGGGGGTGGGGATCATCCGGGGTAAGGGGCTGTCCGGGGGGTTGGGGGGATATCAGGGAGGTGGGGGGACGTACATGGGGGGGGGGGTGTTGTCCAGTGGGGGGAGGGGGGGTTGTTCGAGGTGGGGGGGGGGGGGGGGGGGCTGTCCGGAGTGCATTTTCGGCAGCCGCGGTCACACGACACCTCTGATTGATGTGTCGTCTAGCCAACCATTTCACAATTAACCCACTCTTTATTGTCGTTCGATTTCATGTTATTCTGAGGTCGTTCGGCCAGTTTTGACCACCCCACGCGCACTTTTCTTGTGCGCTAAACACCTAAAAACACATATTCTACCATATAGTGCAAACTGCCCATCTGAATAACATGTCGTCATTTCATACACTTCATAAATAATAATTAGGGTATTTTCGTGTGATTTCAAGTCATTCTGATATCGTTCGGTATGTATTTGACCATAAAACACATGTTTTGGTCATTTACGACACGTGGAGTGTGTTTTTGGCCACCACAGTCACACGACACCTCTAATTGATGTAATGTCTACCCGACCATTTCACAATTCACCCACCCTTTGTTGTCGTCCGATTTCATGGCATTCCGAGGTCGTTCGACCGGTTTTGACCACCCCACGCATGCTTTTCAAGCGCACTGAACACCTAAAAAACACATATTCAGTCGTGTCATGCAAACTATGTCTCTGAATGACATGTTGTCTCCTCATACATCTCATGAATAATAATTAGGGTGTTTTTGTGTAATTTCAAGTTATTTTGATGTCATTCGGTATGCATTTGACCGTTAAAAGCAGGTTTGGCCATTTATGACACGCGAAGTGCGTTTTTGGCCACTGCGGTCACACAACACCTCTGATTGACATGTCATATGGCCGAACATTTCACAATTCACCCACCCTTTATTTTCGCCTGATTCCATGGCATTCTGAGGTCGTTCGGCCGGTTTTGACCACCCCACACATGCTTTTCAAGCACACCAAACACCTAAAAACACATATTCAGTTGTGCCGCACAAACCGTGCATCCTAATGATGTTCCATCTCCTTGTACACCTCATGAATAAAAATTAGGCTATTTTTGTGTGATTTAAAGTCATTCCGATGTCGTTCAGTATGCATTTGACCATTAAACACATGTTTTGGCCATTTACGACATGCAGAGTGCGTTTTCGGCCACCGCAGTCACACGACTCCTCTAATTGATGTGCCCTATATCCGATCATTTCACAGTTCACCCACCCTTTATTTTCTTCTGATTTTATGGAATTTTGAGGTTGTTCAGCTAGTTTTGACCACCCCACGCATGCTTTTCAAGTGCGCCAAACACCTAAAAAACACATATTCAGTCATGCCGCGCAAACCACATGTCTGAATGATGTGTCGTCTTTTCGTAAACCTCACAAATAATAATTAGGGTGTTTTCGTGTGATTTCAAGTCATTCCGATGTCATTGGGTATGTATTTGACCATTAAACACATGTTTTTTCCATTTACGACAGGCAGAGTGTGTTTTCAGCCACCACGGTCACACGACACCTCCGATTGACGTGTCGTCTGACCGACCATTTCAAAATTCACCCACCCTTTGTTTTTGTATGATTTCATGGAATTCTGAGGTCATTTGGCTGGTTTTGACCACCCCACACATGCTTTTCAAGTGCGTCAAACACCTAAAAACACATATTCAGTCATGCTGTGAAAACCACACGTCCGAATGACGTGTTGTATACTCGTACACCTCACGAATAAAAATTAGGGTATTTTGTGTCATTTCAAGTCATTCTGATGTCGTTCGGCATGAATTTGACCGTTAAATGCAGGTTTTGTCCATTTACGACATGCAGAGTTCGTTTTTGGCCACCGTGGTCACATGACACCTCCGATTGACGTGACGTCTAGCTGACAATTTCACAATTCACCCACCCTTTGTTTTCATCCGATTTCATGGGATTCTGAGGTTTTCGGCCAGTTTTGACCACTCTACACATGCTTTTCAAGCGTGCCAAACACATAAAAAACACATATTCAGCTGTAACGTGCAAACCATGCGTCCGAATGATGTGTCGTCTCCTCGTACACCTCACGAATGACCCATGTATCGTTGTGCTAAAGTATCAATACAATACGAATACGTTTGGTCGGTTTTCTGTATGCGAGTTGTTTTTACTTAAAATGGTGTCCTTTTTAAACAAAAGAGAGACATTTAGAGTGATACCATCCACACTATGCCTTGGATTGAGGCGGGGTTGTCTTGTCCACATCTCAAATGACCATTGTATCATTGTCCTAAAGTATCAACATAATCCAAAAACATTTGGTCTATTTTTCATATGTTAATTGTTGTTTTCACTTAAAATGTTGTCCATTTCAAATCAAAGTGAGAAACTTTGAGTGATACCGGCCACACCATGTCTCAGATTGGGGAGGAGTTGACTCGTAACCGTCACAAATGACAAATGTATCGTTGTCCTAAAGTATCAACACAATCCTAATTCATTTGATTGGTTTTCCGTATGTCAGTTTTTGTTTTCATTGTTTTATCCCACCTATAATGGGATAGCTCAGGAAACAGGTCTGGATGGCCTTGGTTGGCCTATTGAAATTTGGTATCAGAGGCCTTACTCAGCTAGAAATGTGTCAAAAATCCCTATGTTGTTTTTATGTCTTGGTTAGACAGTATTAGGATCGTTGGAATTTGGATAGTAGGTGCGGAAGAGGGGCCTGAACAACTCACTCCCATTATTGAATCAGAGTTGCAATAGGTGACTGGAAAAATGATTATAGATTCCAAGATCGAGTTTTTAGGATATTTTGAATAAATTATATGGGTGGTTTAATCTAATTTACCTATCTAGAATGTCTGAGGACTTGGTTTGTGTAAGGTCAGTTGAATAAACTTAGTGGGGAGTTTATTTCGATTGTCTTCTTCCATAATGGGTATTTCTATTTAATTGTAGAATTCATGACTACTTTAAATTATTTTTGTTTTAAATAATTGTTTAGATTTTTATTTGATTTTGAATGTTTTGGAATTATCTCGTAGCTGATTGGTTTCTGTCTTGTGTTTAGAAGAAAATTCCTACATGATTAGATCTTTGAAATATAATATGGTTAACCACAATGTAGGTTCTGCAGGAAGATCCTCCAACAGACCCATCATTGTATGAGGTAAAGATCCATATCATTTAGACTCTATGGTCATTTGTACCAATAATCCTAGGATGGAAAGTGGACCAGGGATTGGAATTTACCAAGTAGCATCCTCGTGTATTCTGTATTGATAGTGGACAACACGATTCTATGAAGTGGCTTGAATTGATTGAGAGGGTCTTCCAATTTTTTTAAGAGCCCTAAGTATTATCAAGTGGGTTTTTACATGTATATTCTCGAGGGACCAGAATGAATATGTTGGGATTCTATAGTGTATGATAATTTTCACAAAGGTCTTACCTGGGTTTCATTCAATAAGATATTTAACCAACTTTTTATCATGAAACTTTACACGTGTAAAATACTTTGGAGTTTCTGAAGTTGGAGAAAGTGAAGCGTACTCTTCTATAGTTCTCCAACCACTTTGTTGAGCTGGTGAATCTTTCACTAGATCTTTTAAAAAATGATTACATAAAATCTGGTAGGTTTGAGATGGGACTAAGGGATGCTGTTTGGTTGATGCTAGTTCTTTTTAGCCTTCCAACCTTACTAGAGGTATTGGATAATTTTTATTTTGCTAAAGAAGACATATTAGGAAGGATATATTTGAGAGGAGCTTTAGTGGATGCAATAATTATTCAATGTTATTATTTTGGTTATAAAAGGAAGTACAAAAGTTTCCAGTGTTCTACGTGACCTATTCCAGGGGCTTCTATAAAGAACCAACATGTTATTTTCTAACAGTGAGGCATAGTGTTTTTATAACCGTGAGGCATAGTGTTTTTCTACGCTGACCGAGGTTCCGAGCTCTGAACAAGCCCCGAAAGCCCCATAAACAATTATAACATCATTAGGCTTCCATATTTGGTCAAAAATAAAGAGTTATACTGAATTAAAAAATATCTATACCAGAGTGAAAAACCAGGTTCAAAAATAAAGAGTTATACATAATTCAAAAATGTAATGGATCAATCTTCCCCTGATCACCATCACCATCACCACAGTCATCATCAGCCTCATCCTTGCCGCCATCTCTTTCCTCTTCATCATCCTCCTTATCTTCCCCATGATCATCCTCGGCCCTGTCCTCGCCCTCGACCCCATCCTCGCCCTCGTCCTCATCCTCATCCTCACCCTCTTCCTCTTCAGCATCCTCGTCATCACCAGGAACATCATCATCTTGACCGCCAATAGAACTACCACCTGGTGAATTGGATAATGCACCCATCAACGATATATATGTCTGAAAAGACACACTGGCCTCTGGTGGAAGTGATGAAGATAAAGCATTGATCAGTTTCATAAATTCTTTCTCCCTCATTCGAACCTGTTCTTCAAACTCCGTGACCCTTTTATCTGACTGTCTTGCATGTTCCTTGACCTGTTCCAACTTGGTGGTACTAGAATGGATACCTGGAGAGGACCAATACCTCATCGGGACTATATTCTTACCAGGTCGGCAGCGTACTCAACCAGAGTGCTCATTTCCCAAAACCTGATATAAATGATCGTGTGGCCCTAAATTGTCAGGTTCCTGGGCATCAAGGGCCTCTGAAGAAGCCTGTTAAAAATATTAATATATTATTAAATTAAAAAATAGATATTAAACTTTGAAATAAAAAAACTAAAACTTACAATCTTTTCTTGTGTCTGTTCATTAACAACAGTTCCATATTTTTTCCTTCTACTCGAGCAAAAAAAAATTGCTCGAGGGATACGTCCTTCAATATTCAATTTTTGCTTTTGTAATGACATTGAAACAATATAAAGTTCAAGTATAATCATATATTCAATATTCAATAAATCACATAATTTATGTAGGAAAAAATAAAAAGGGAAAGTCCTAAAGAAAAATTATAAACAACTATATCGTATAAGATGCCTCTCATGATTTGACATAGTAGTGCACCCCAAAGTGTGGAGGTATTGCATTGAATCAATGTTTTTTTGTTTTTTTCAGAAGATTCCTAAATACTGTTTAATAATAAATAAGATAATATTAATGCAAAATATGAAAACTGTCATTTAAATACCTCAAATGGGATTAATACCTTAAATTTGGCAGTCACCCTATGGGTAATCATTTGGTGATATTGCTCTATCAGGAAGTCATCCATGATAGGTAATGTCTCCAACTCCATGCCCAATTTATCACTCCAGACACCATACAGCTCATACTTATAAGCTCTCCAAAGCTCTCCTAGCTCCTTTAAACATGCTGGTCGTGCACCTTCACCATCAGGGAAGTTAAACCGAAGATGACACCCAATAGATTAATTCATATAAATACAAAAAAATACTACATTAAATCCAATATATTTTTTACCCATATTTGTGCCCACGAATTATCCTTGACTTCGTGTGGAATATGTCTCCAAGAGAGATGGATGACCGGAATGATGTCAGAGTATTTGGCTAGCATCGCCAAGAAACCCCGACATTCCTGCCTATATTTATCAATCATCTGTCCATCATCATTGTATTCAACAATCAATTGTGTCTGGTGGTTCCATACTGAACGCAAGCGAGTACACCCCTTCCCCCGCCTCCTATTAGTAGATGAATCTATTATTAAAGAAAAAAACATTTCAGTACAAGTTATAATAAAAATAAATTTTGGTATAAAAATTTGTTAGAGTTATATTAATATACCTATGATAGTCGGATCAATGGGAGTCACTGGATGTGAAGAAGCTGAAGGAATATCCTATACAGGTGGAGTGTCCCTCAGTGTACGCTCCTCAGCCACATACTGTGTTAGAGCAGGAGTCGAAGAAGGTGGAATATAATAGCTCGGAGATAATGAACCAGAAGAAAAAGATAATGACACAGACGTCTAGCCAACTGGTAGTGTAAACATCTGAGGCCTAAATATCTCGTGTGTCCCTAAAGACACACCAGGATCAAAATGGGGCATATAAGATACGTCTGTGGTAGGGGAATAGTCCAATCGGGTACAACCAGTGGATCGTCTAACTCTCGCACCACGAGCCCTCGTACCATCGGCCTTAGTACTGGGACCACTAAATGATCATCTAACTCTGACACCACCCCTCCTCCTACCACCAAATTCTGTCCTGGGATCAATATCAGGCTCCTTGTCAGATATCTCTCGTCTTGGGGGTGGATCCTGAAAAAAAGTTTAACACAAAAGTAAACACATGATATTATAAGTTATTGAAATATATATATATTTAAAATAAAATACTCACACTAGGGATGAGTGGAGGAACTCCCATCTGTGTCATGCAACGATTATTTTCTGTCATATTTTCCATTGCATCTCTTCAATGGGTGTCATTTCCTGCAATGAAAACAAATATTGAAGTAATTAGAAACAAATAACTAATGTGTAACCCAAAAAACAAAATATAGAAAAACCATTCTAATAAAAAAAACATAAGAAACAGAAGATTTATGGTTGTTTGAAGGTAAGTACTCGGATACACACTCTGAATGATGTAGGTGAAACATTTAGGTGAGAACACGACTATATGATTCTATATATTTCCCACCACAACATCGGGTTCACAATCAACTCTGACAATTGAGCTATTGGATTCATCATAAGTAATAAACGGATTGATTCCAATTGCAGTAGGGATAGTTTCAACTTCATCATCACCATCATCAAAAACATGTCTGGGATTTACTTCAATAATTACACCGAATTTAGGATGATGATGATCTTTTACATAAAAAACTTGTTTCTCCATTGATGCAAATACATATGGTTCATCTGTGGAAAGAGTGTGAGTCATGTCAATAACTCAAAATCGACAATCATCAATAAAGGTTCCTTGCCTCATCATTGAATCAAAACATTGAGATTTCATCATCATGTCTCGACCATGTGAGTAATAATCCAAAATTATTATTTTCTCCACGACTCTATAATAAGCTACATTTTCAGAATGAGGTCTATTATCTGATGAACTGACATAACAGTCTATTGTGGCAGTTAGCATAATTCCATCATGCTGTGTTCTCATGTTTCTTTCTTGTTCAGTGATAATAAATTTGTATCCATTGATCACAAGTGATTTACAAGCATGAACCATGGTATTAGGACCAAAATCCAAAGCTATTATTTCCTCATAAATAGAGTTTGTAGGCAAACTTGATACCTAAAATATAAAAAAATAGTAAACTTAATGAAATATTATTTTTACTTAGTTATTACAGAAATATTTTTACCTTCAATTTCAACCAAGCAGAAAACCCTTTTCTATAGAAAGTCTCTTTCCATATCAAAGATGAAGAATGATGCTTTCTATATATCAATTGTCTATGTTCCCTGTAGATAAAAATAATAATAGTTTAACAAATATTTAAAATTACAAGAGATAAGATAAGATATACATGTACAATTTACTTACTTGATATACTCATCGAACAAATCACAATTGAACAAAACTATGCGATGTGCCATCTCTCACTCTTCAAGGCTTAATGTCTTCAATGAATATGATCCCAGAATTCCTCCTGTCTGAGGAAGTGATGGAAAACTAGGTTCAATTTTCTCATAATGTTCTTATTCATTTCTCATTGGTCTGTTTATTCTTGTAGTAAGATTAGAAAAATAAATTGACCAGAAATCCATACATTCTTGAGCCAAGTAACCGTTCACAATAGAACCTTCACAATAATTCATGTTCCGAACATATGATTTCAATGTGTACATGTTTCTTTCAGTTGGATACATCTAACAAAAAGCAACGGGTCCTCCAATAAGTATTTCGGTCAGAAGATGGACGTTCAGATGCAACATGCATGTAAAAATGATGGAGGAAATATTTTCTCTAACTCACACAAAATTAATGGTGTCTCTACCAACAGTTTTTGCAAGAAGTATTTGGACAACTTCTTAGCATAAAGATCTATAAAAAATATCACAACCGAATAAATACGACTCTTACATTATTGTACAAGAGATGACAGATTGGTATTGGAATCAACTCATGCAAAGGACTTGATAATCATGAGTCTTCAAAGATTTCATATTCAAATCTTTTCTGTTGATATGTTTTGATATATTGCTTGAATAGCCATCAGGAACATTAATAGTCTCTAGCACTTCCAGAAATTGATTTTTTTCAGCATTTGTCATCACATAACAAGAACATGGAACTTTCCATTTATTTTCACTAATATAGACATGATGTAATTATGGAATGATCCCCCAATCTACCAAGTCACGCCAAGATCATAAATCATCTTTTGTATTCCCATTGAAATTTAGAGGAATTGAAAGCAACATTTCACATATATTCTTTTAAATGTGAATTACGTGTATGCAATGATGTAACAAGTTGGTTGACCAATACGAAAACTCAATAAATATACTCTTCTTCTTCCAATTATAACATGTATCATTGGAAACATTTTTCCTCTTTCTATATTTCATTACACCCTTCACAAATGAATAACTGAAATCTTTCAATTCATTAAGTAAATCAGTTCCAAACATACGCTAAGGTGGATCGTCAGTCTCCATGGTATTGTAAAATCTTCGATGATTGTTTCTATATGGATGGTTCATTGGAAAGAATCATCTATGTCCAATAAAACTAAAACTAAGATGGTATTTCAGTCTTCTCGATTGAGTATTCTTCATACAAACAGGACATGACAATTTTCCTTTTGTTCTCCATCCAGACATCATTGTATAAGCAGGAAAATCATTGATCATCCACATAAGTGCAGCACACATCTGAAATATGTCTTTCTAACATGAATAGTATGTGGGCACACCCACATCCCAAAGAAGTTTCAACTCTTTTATTAATGGTTGAATGTATACATATATATCATTGTCAGGATCAGAAGGGCTAGATATTAGTATACTCAAGAAAGTGTAAGTCTTTTTCATACACAACCATGGGGGAAGGTTATAAATGTGTATGAAAACCAGCCATGTGATGTGCGAAGTAAGCATCTTACAAAATGGATTAAAACCGTCACATGAAAGACCCAGTCTCACATTACGCACGTCGACTGCAAATTCAGGATATCGAGCATCAAATATCTTCCATGAAAATCCATCTGTAGGGTGAATGAAATCTTCATTATTCTTTTTTTTCTCGGTGTCATGCCATCAAATTTTTACTGATATTTCATTAGCCATGAAAAGGTTCTGTAATTTGGGGATCAATGAAAAGTGACACATTAATTTTTGTGGAACATGAGATGGTGTCCCACCATCTTTTGTCTTCCATCGGGAGGTTCCACATTTCATACAATCATTTCTTTCAGTAG
Source organism: Viscum album (assembly GCA_963277665.1). Taxonomy (NCBI): domain Eukaryota; kingdom Viridiplantae; phylum Streptophyta; class Magnoliopsida; order Santalales; family Viscaceae; genus Viscum; species Viscum album. The sequence goes on along the minus strand of OY728133.1, from coordinate 476,887,291 downwards.
TTTCCTCCCAAAATAAGTCGCAATCATTCGGGCAAGCCTGATTTTTTTTGAGAATCCAAGTTCATCAGCTAACTTCCATACCATATACTGGTTTGAGGGAATATCTGCATCATCTAGAAGTAATTCCTTCAAGAAGGTAAGAATGTAATCGATTGAAGTATTTGAAATCCCATACATAGTTTTCCCATGAAACAATTGGATTAAAAATTCCAACTTTTTCATTTTACCACATTACCGATATACTGGAGTCATCACAGCATCATTCAATTTGTTCACCCTATCAACATCATCATTTTCATTGGATGCATCATGTGTGCTTGTATAGAAATATTGTTGGCTGGACATCCTTCCCTTCTCATGATGCCGAATAAATGGAAACTGGTCATATATCAAACTCTCCAATTCAGTGCTATCATTTGGATCGTCAACATTCTGAGATTCCATTTTCTCTCTATTGTGATACCACACATAATAGTTTGTTTGTAAACCATATTTGGTTATATGATAGCTAACTACTTCATGACTCAACCAAGGTCTTCCAACACAATTAGAACACGAGAAGTGTATGCGACCACTATCTGAAGCCTTGTCAAATGAAAAATCTAAAAAGATATTCAAATTATTTTGAAAATCGGTTGAAATATGATCAGTTTCTTACATACAACTTCTATCCATTCTTTAAAAAATTTACAATAAGTCATTTCAAAGAAATTAAATAATATTGAAGTTCAATCAAACAAATATTTTGGTAAATGACAATTGTTTACTTTATATAAAATCATGACTGACACATTACTCTATATGAGAATCATATTATGAAATACGAAAAAATAAAATGTATATAAGAAAATACGCTACATAATTTCTAATGCCTATATTCAACGATTGCCCAGTAAGATATTGGAAGTGGATCAAGGAATACATAATCCTTAAGGGTCTTGTTGGGAGTACATGAGTTTTATAGTTTAACTTATTCAGGGAGATTAGGATGAGGAGTAGGATGAGGATCACATAAAAAGTAGTTATGGACCCATCAAGTTTCAACTTAACCATGGATTAAAGGATCCTAGGTTTGTGGACATAGATCTTAGGTTGGTAGGGTGTATTCATTGAATCATGTCCCAGTTGATTTTGGAGAGGGACCTTCAATAGTTATAGGTATGGATTTGATTAGAAACACCTATAAAGAGGATATCTAGAAATTGTGACATCCCAAACCAGGATTCCACTCATTAGTGACCCAATACCAGTTGGCCACTCATTGGAGAGGGACCTTCAAGTTCTATTGTGTTTTATCTCACATAAAAATAATGATTTTTGGGCTGTCCGGGGTCCAGGGAGGAGGGTAGTGGGTTGTCGGGGGTCCAGGGAGGAGGGTGGGGGGCTTTCCAGGTTCCAGGAAGGAGGGGGGATGTTCTGGGTCCAAAAAGGTGGGTGGGGGGCTGTCCGGGGTCCAAGGAGGAGGGGGGATGTCCAGGGTCTATGAAGGAGTGTGGGGGGCTATCCGGGGTCTAGGGAGGAAGATGAGGGGGTTGTCCAGGGTCCAGGAAGGAGGGGGGTTGTCCTGGGTGGTCCTCAAAACACCAAATGGGGTTCCAATCTATAGTTATGAGAATATATTATCCAAAGCTACAAAGATTCCACCTATAAACATGACAACTTTAAATCAGTGCCTACTATAATCTCATGACATTTAAGGGATACATGTTTTTGGAAAAGCCTATAAATTACAGTGATGTTTGTGAATAATGATTTTTTCCCAAATGTGTATGGAATTCAGTAACGAGGATGATTTATTCCATTTAAACAATGTTATAGTGTACGTTTATGATAAATTCTTGAATTTAACCAGTGTTCTAGTTTATTTTTAGGTGAGGTGAGTTATAAACTGTGTTAGTAATTTCATTAGAACATGGGTTCTTCCGTTTGACCATATAGTCTTGAATTTCAGGGATGAAAGTGTTTTGACTGAGCTAATTACTACCTACTCTATAGTATGTCCAACACATCATGTGGGCATACCCATGAAACAAATCCATGTGTAAATGGGACGTTTTCAACACCCCATTTGGCCAAACATACTTTTCACCATAAGGGATTGTACATGTATATTTACATGGATATCCAAGTCATGTAGTGTGTGTACATTCCCATGTACATTCCCAGGACACTGGATTATCATAGATACCATGTCAACCATTATACACACCATGTGAACCCTTATACCATATCGTCATTATTACAACCATTAATAACAACTTATTAAACAACATCACTAGTCAAATATAATCAAATTGGACATAAATAAATAATAATATTGGATATATCAAGTAAAATGAAGTCATAGTATCTTAAATCCTAAATGACCACCCACAACCATGATTAATGACCACAAAGCTCCCCTTTCTGCCAAATCAAAAGTGAAAAAAACATAGCTGCAGAACAACAAAACCAAGGAATCACTTACATATTTGATGTGTTGAAGAAATGAATTCCTTGATTGAAGATGGATCGATATGTGGAATAAGTTTGGTAGGAGGAATATTGGATTTATGGCACCGATCCAGCGGAGAAGAACTACAATCAACCAGAGGGGGTACTAGATGCCCGATCTGTATTTAGGGTAAATCTTTCCCAAAAGTTTTTAAAAACCATTGGGAATGTATGTTATACCAATGGTTGATACTAACCATTGGTAAAAGTGGTATGGATGTGGCCTATACCAACGGTTTACTTAAACCTTTGGTAAAAAGTGATTTGGATAAGGCCTTTACCAACGGTTTTGCAAAATTGTTGGTAAAAGCTTTTATAGAATCTTATATAACAATGATTTGTGAAAACCATTGGTATACATAGGCATTCCCAATGGTTTAGATAAACCGTTGAGATATAAGTGTTGGTAAAAGTGGGATTTACAGTAGTGATCATTTGACTCTAATATTATTATTAATGTCTGTTATGACTCACATTCTAGATGTATTTCATAAACCTTGATGATAACTTTTCATGATAATTTTTGATATGTTAGGTGCTTCACAAGTGAATTAACATTAATGAATAATGTGATATAGGATTTTTCCATTTAGTTGGATGAGAATATAACTTTTCCTTTGATGGAATAGAATTATTAAATTAAACCCATGGCCATGTAGGTTTATCATTGTGTTTAGTTCTATAAATTCAAATAAAGGGAGGTGAACATATAGGTTGATAACATGAGATATGAAACCAATTTTATAAGAGATATCAGGATAAAGGGATTATATTACATGGTAAGTTTTTATAGGATATTGAATGTCATTATGAAATTAACTATTTTCTATAAGGGATCCTTGACATGTTTCTATATTCTAATATTTGAATTTTGGTGGTTTAGCCTAATTCCTCTAAGAAAGGGTCCCCAAGGGTCAAACACTATGTGTATCCAAGAAACTTGGTTAAATTATATATGTGTTTAGAAAATAGATTATAATATTCTTCTTAAGTCTGAGGAATAATATTTAATTGTTTTTATTGGTTGATCACAAGTATTTAGTCATCAGTGAAAAACACAATTATATTAATTTTTTAATTAAATAAATAGATTTTAAACTTGTTCTGATAAATAATGAGGATGATAAGATCGAGTTATGGTCCAATGAGAATGAAATATTATTTGAATAAATAAATATTTATTTATTTATGATAAATAATATTTAATTAGTCTATAGGTAATTCACATGACAAGTAAATAATAATAATCTTATTATTTTGACATGGGGTATGTTAAGGGTTAAGAGAATATTAAAGGGTTTTTTTGAAAATAATATTTGAACTCCATATTCATAAATACGTGATTATATAATTATCCTGATAATGAGAAATGGGATTTAACTATGAATTGGTGTGCATAACATTTGGTTATCTTGAGAATTCTCTTATCCTATAGATATTCTGAAGAATGTTCTAAGTACTATGAGTGTTGGAGATCCTCCCCTATAGTGACCCAGGTTTAACATACATGGATATTACATAATTTTAGATGAATATTTAGTATATTGAAAAAATAAACGCCGAAGGACTGTAATAGTTTAGTGTCTTTGGAAACTTAGAAATAAAATATTCTATCCTGGTAAAATATCTTTAACATCTCCCATAAAGATCTACACCATTAGAACTCCTACCTAAAACCTTTCTTCAAAACTTATAGAAAGTGAAAATAAGAAAGGGGTGATCTCAAATTTTCAGTAAGGGTAAACAAGGAAGGCATGTAAGCATAAACATGAACATAGTAGTATGATAACGTGATCATAACATTAGGATATCAAACTCTTCATATCAATGGTCATGAAAATGAGCTATGCGATAAACCTTGGCAGTTCATAAGAATTGAATCATAAGGAAATAAACATCATTAGCCAATAAATCAAAACTAAGGAATAAAACATAGTATTTTGGGCATACATATAGTAATAGAAACTTTAATGTCAGGGCTACCTACCAAGACCATTATAACATGCTAGGATTGGGCTATGGCCCATGTACCTACTTTGAGATTAGGATAGCAACCCGTGTACCCATATTCTTTTAGTATTGGGCTACAAACCATACACCCTCTTTCTTTTTGGGCTTGGGCTATAACCCAAACACCCTCTTTCCTTTCAGGCATGTACTACAACCCATGTACCCTTTTAGGTCATATAAAATATATCATTACCCAATGAATTAGAGGGAGATATGGGTAACACCCATCTCATAGTAAAACCATTCACATATGTGCGACAAGATAATAAAACATTCATTATATCATGACCCATAAAAAGATATAGGTATTATAAACAGAAAATCATAACCTATAAAATGAAATAGATATAATTAACTTTTCATCACATCATAACCTATGGAAAATAGATAGGTTTCATAACCATTTCATCAAATCATAACTCATTAAAGAAAAACATATTTCATAAACATATAAACCATACAAGGGATACATGTTTCATAAATACCATGACATTAAGCATGACTCGTTCATAAAAAGGATATGAATGGAACCTTTATAGAATTCCCAAAAATGGAATGACTAAAATCAATGGATGTCATCTTATATAGAGAATAGTTTTGAAATATCTTTCCAAAACATTTTTTTGAGGAAAATATCCTTTCTTCTTTGAAAAGGTATTGTTAATACATAAAACCATCTAAAAATCATTTTCTTATAAAATACCTTAAAAACATATAAGGAAGACTTGAAACAATTTTAAAATTTTTTTTCTCTAAAAATTACTTTTAAAAAAATTTCTTTAAGATTAAATTTTAAAAATTAAAAATAAATATTTAAAGGAATGATGGTGGGAAAATCTGAACATGTTATGTGAAGTAAAAAAAGAACATTACTTTTGCATGATAAAAAGGCTAGAAGGAATGAATTGTTTGGAAAGTGACAAGAATATTACCTTGAATATATTGGTAAAAGGAAAAAAGGGTAAAAATTTCTTTAAAAGATTATAGGAATACTGTATAATATTGTTGGAAATCCTTTTTAGAAATCATATATTTCCTACTAAAGATAGGGTAAAGTTGGGATTTCCAAAAAACACTTTCTGAACTATATTATGCACTAAAGAGAAAAATATGGAACTAACACATGATTATATGATGAAATAATATAGCATAAAGAAACTATTGAATATTATTTATATATGGATCATAATATTTCATCAAGGGAAGCGATAACATAAACAATCTCAGAAAGCGATGAGATTGTCTCAATAAACTCTTATAACTCAGTTACTTGGGATCATACTCTCCTTATAAAAAATAGAAATTAAATAAAGCTTAATATATCATGAAAATAATTATATTCATGATATACCATGTAAAGTGAAAGTATATACACCTCTAAGAAGAGTTTCGGTTCCTAACAAAACATGAATCTCAAAGAAGGAAAATTGAGATAAAACTGTTTTACTGATTTGGTAACTTTTAAAAGATAAACCCCATGTAACAAGGATCATAAAATGGGAATGTGAATACAAAAAATTTTAGGTAAAATATACATAAAATACAATAATTTTCAGTACATACACCACAAAAAAGGAAAGAGTGACGAACACAGCTTGTATCTCACAGAAATTAAAAGTGAGATGAAATATCTTTACCTTGTGTCTGGACTCTCTATATACTCATACAAGCTTCCTGTATAATAATATAAGGTTATTATACTTATTTTAAATAAGAATATTCTTATAAATAATACCATATATGTTTTTATTATTACATTATATTACCCTCTTGTTAATGATCCAATGTTAAAGTTTCACTTTAGGTAAAATTCACTTTGTTCTTCGCATGTGTCTTAATTTGTTATATATTTGCCCCTTAAAATCATATCATGATTAAGAAACGTAAAAAATGATATAAATATCAGGTATATACCATATATTTTTATTATAATAATCTATATAATATAGGATTACAAAATGGAATACATTATTCATGGAGACGGTAAGCCGTACATACGCATGAACACTGTTTCCGTCTTTTCTGTCATATTAAAAGGAAGTATATAAATGACATATATATATGTATGTAAATTTATATAAATATTAAATTATAATTTATATATCATATATATCATATGAGTTTATTAAACACAACCTTAATACTTTCCACGTGGTGTGTGAATGAATCAGATCACTTTGAGGGGGCGGTAGTCCACACTTCCTCAAACCAGATTATCGCATTAACACCAAATGGAAAGTAAAGAGATGTGTGTTGTAAAAGTAATACAGAAGAATAAATACATAATAAATACAACATATGAAATATATAAATATATTTTCCATTATAATGGTCACTATGATTGGTGGTAAAAGAGAAACGAACAATCATTGTTTCGTGAGGCAGTTGTTCACCATACACAGAAACAGTATGTTCAACATCCATTAGATGAGGGTGTGTGTAAGTGTAGGTAAGAACATATGAAAACAAACATACTAGTATATTTAGGATACTTTTTTTGTCACACAATAAGGGAATAATTATAATTTAATTGGCGAATAATGGAAATAAATGAAAGGATCTTAAAAGATGATGTTACCTCTAGATCAGGTAACACTTTTTGGTTTGTTCCAAAAGGCATCCTTGAGAGGGTTTATGATAAAATGGAGGATTCAAGTTATAAGGTAGGATTTTTGGGAGGATAATTAAGAATATATTTTATGAAATTAATAGGTTTTAGAGGTGTAAGTAATGGGTAGATGTGGTGGCCTTTTATAGGGAAGGAAAAGGACTCACATGGAATTTTTAGAAACAAATTAGATGTGCACATTTTCTTACCTAAACAAATCCATAAAAAACAAAAAAACTATATAATTAATGTTTTATTGGATAAATATGGACAACCAATGGGTTTTAGACAAGTTTGTAGGTCATTTGGCCCCATAATTTTAAGGTTTACTCCCTAATTAAGCTTAATTTGGCCATAAATACTACGATTAATTTTAATCACTTTTACTAATCATTTTGGTCAAAAAATAACATGGTATTATTATAATATAAATATTAGATTGAATACAATTTTTTATGTTGGTTTTTTAAATTAAAATCTTAGAAGTGTCAAAATTAAGATTAGTGCTAATCCCACAGACGAGACGAAATAATAGGGTTTTAAAGTAGAAAAAAGTTCAAAAGGTGGTTAAGATTTTATATTCAGTTTCAAAGTGAAATTGACTCTAATGAATAAAATTTTATTAATAGATTTAATATTAGTGTAATGAGACATTTAAAAAATATTTATAATATCATTTATAATTAATAATTAATTAGACAAAAAGGCGGTTTTTAACTAAAAAGCAGTATTTTTCCCTATTCATAAAAAAAATGAAGTTTCTCAGAAAAATTTGAAAAATTAAACCTAAGATAATTTTGACATTATAAATTCAAAAATTAATTTTATTTTATATAATTAAATTTCTAAATGTTTCTAAAATTACTTTCATTATTATAAACAGTTTCTTCGAGAAAACGACATTTTTAAGCATAGAAGGAATTTACCAAAAACCATGTATTTCATTATAAATATGTTTTATTTATATAAAACAATTATAAGAAATATTTTGAAATTATTTATTACTATTCCTATAAATATGTTTAATAGTTAGGTTATTATTATCTCATATAATTGACTATAAATATATATAAAAAATATTTCATAGAACTCAGTGTTGTGTGCATTGTATGTCAAGTCGGTGTTGCGTGTAGCGTAAGCAAAGTCGGTGTTGCATGTAACACAAGCCTATTCGGTGTTGCATGTAGTGCGAGCCAAGTAGGTATTTCATGTGGAAGGAATACTTGAAATAGAGTTTATATATATATATATATAATGAACTATTTCTAGTGTCACGTGAAATGAAAAAAATAGTGAAAAGATAAATTAATTCGAAAAAAACAATTTAGAAAATCTTAGGGTGTTACATTCTACCCCCATTAAAATTAATTTCTCCATCGAAATTAAACTTTTTTATCAAAGGTTAAATACTTGAAAATTTCATTCATAAAAACCCACATCGTAAAATTGGATACTAAAACTTCCCTTAAAAGGGGAAATTTGGAACCATATCATTTACCCAAAGTAACATATAACTAGTATTTTTCATGGGAGAAAATTGTTGGAAAGTTAAAACATGGATATGGAAGAAAAATATGACCATCATGTTCTTATGGAGAGTGGTAGAGGAAAATTTTAAGATAAGGTTAACAATTAGAAAGCCATAAAATTGTGAGGACCTAAGGGACCATATGGTTCATAGGAAATGATGGTACTAAAACAACTTTTTTTTAAAGATACTTTTCCCTCATTTTAAATAATTTTCATGAAAGGAATTACTTTCATTATTTTAGGACATCATCACCCTTTTTTGTTCATTCATCCACTTCTAATCTTTATCTAAAAAGGAAGGTGATTTTTTTTCATTCCTAAAGTACTAACAGATCATGAGATCCATGATATGCCATACCATATGTCATAAGTTACCATAAACACAAGGTAGTTTTAATAGGATATCAAACAATAATAAATACTAATATGGAAGATAATACTTTAATCATTCTAACTTAATCTGAATTTTAACTTAAACTTTCTATAAATGGTTATAATTCACCAATTAATCCATAGATAGAATATTATCTTTATCCAAAATCATAAGAAACTTGAGTCCATCCTTGTACTGATAAAATATAAAATTTTATTTTATTATTCCATAATCCATGTTGAGAAAGATAATCACATTAAATCACACCAAAGTATGAACAATAATACTTTTATAGGGATTATTCATAAAAAATCAAACATAAAATTCCCAAATTAGGAAGGATAGAAAATTCTTAAATATCTGGGTTCACTTCATCCATTATGATCACATATGCTTTCCATTTGTCCTTTGTCTTTAGAGGTTGTTGGTTTTGATCATCATTATTAACCCTTGTATTTGGGCACTTTCTAGTGAAATGCCCAAACTCCGTGCAATTGAAACACTGAAGTATAGAAGGTGTATCTTGAAAAGTTATCTCATTATCTGCATCATTATAAATTTTTTCCCAATCAATTCAGTATTCAACCACTCAATGTCCTTTCTTTTCACACTTAAAAAATTTACTAGTCCCATTAAGAAAATTCCCTCTATGCTTCTTTCCATATGTACAACACAAAGGAAGGTTCATCTTTTTATCTCTATGGTTTGTTGATTTTCCTATGAAATCCATCTTCCTCTTCTTGTTAAACCCATGATATTGATACATATATCAAACCTCCATTTCAAATTTTATTGCACAACACACAATCTCTTCATATCTACCAAATTATCCTATAGACAACACCCTTTTGAGACTTATATTTAAGCCACTGAAGAACCTATCAACCTTACTTTATAGTTGGATGATAATTACAGAAGTATATCTCACAAGTCTTATGAAATTAGCCTTGTAGGTATTAACAGATTCAACATCCATTTTCTTCAACTTAAGGAACTCCTTTTCCAGCTTTGTATGAAGGGAATGAGGAAAGTAATTATTGAAGAATAAGTTGTTGAACTCATCCCAATTCATGGATTCAATTTCATATTGATTCCTCATATTCTTGATTAGATTCCACCTTTGTTATGCTTCACCTTCTAACAAATAAATAGATAGAATGAATTTCTTGTGATCTGAACACTTGATAATAAAAAATATCATTTCTGTGGAACTGATCTAGTGTTAAGAAACAAGTGGATCATATGACCCATTGAAAGAAGGCGGATGATGCCTCATGAAGGACTCAAATGAATGTTTCTCCCTCCTTTTCTCATTTGGAAACTCAGTATGATTCATAGATTAAGAAATATATGCGAGTATGGAAACAAGGTTTTGTATTCCAACCCCCATATAATTCATACCTTTACAAGGGAATTCATTGCACCGTGCATCGCAATCCTCATTAAGGTAGTTCCTTCGGGTTGCAGCCATTTTCTAAACCAAAATCATAGAGTAAAAAATAGTTATCATAATGAGTAATCACATAATCATGAAGAGTCACTTAAATGATGTCTAAAGTATGATTCCTTCCTTAATCTATAACCCCTTAGGTTTAACCTAGTTTAGTCATATCCAATTCTAATTAAATCCTTTATGAAGGTTCATGAAGAGCTTGTGAATTCCCAAATAATATCCCTATGAGTGTCAAAATTGAAGTGAATCAAGGCCCATTGTTGTGTACTAGTTTATCCCGAGTCAAGCTCAAAACATCATGTCAGAGTTGTTACCCCAAGGTAAATATATGCTAGATCCACATACACTTGTAGTATCCTGATAGGGATGTATTGTTAGTAAACCACTTACTGTATCCTTAACCAAAGTTATATGACATTTTCCTAAATGTTAACTCATACTTATAGTTATCCTTAGAGACATCCTTAGATATATCCTTAGAAATAAACCTAGAGATCTCACTAAGATTTTCTCATCCTAGTTTACAAAGGGTTTCAAAATATTTCCTTTGATACCAACTATAGTGACTCAGCTTTAACATAAATGGATATTACATTATTTTAGATGAATATTTAGTACATTGTAAAAATACATGCCCAAGGAAAATAATAGTTTAGTGTCTTTGTAAACTTTGAAACAAAACCTTTTATCCTGGTGAAAGATCATCAACATCCCCCATAAATATCTACACCATTAGAACTTCTACTTAAAACCTTTCCTTAAAACATGAAGAAAAGAAACATAATAAAGGGGTGAGCTCAGATGCCCAATAAGGGTAAACAAGTGAGACATATAAGCATAAACATGAACATAGTAGTATGATAACACAATTGTAACATTAGGAATCATACCCTTCATATCAAAGGTTATAAACATGTGCTATGAGATAAATCTTGGTAGTTCATAAGACATGAATCATAAGGAAATATACATCATGATCCAATAAATAATAACTAGAGAATAATATATAAGATTTGTGGCATACATATAAGAATAGAAACTTTTATGTTAGGTCTAATTACCAAGACCTTTAAAATATGTTAGGCTTGAGATATGACCCGTGTACCTACTTTGGGAAGGGTCTAGCAACCTGTGTATGCAATTTCATTTAGGATTGGGCTATAACCCATGTACCTTCTTGTTTTTGAGCTTGGGATACAACCCGTGTACCCTCTTTCATTTAGGATTGGGATACAACCCATACACCCTCTTTCTTTTTAGGGTTGGGCTACAACCAAAACACACTCTTTATTTTTTGATCTTGGGATACACACCATGTACCATTTGAGCTCATATTAAATATATCATTACCCAATGCATTGGAGGTAGATATAGGTTCCACCCATATCATAGTAAAACCATTCACACATGTGTCACAAGATAATAAAACATTCATCATATCATGACCCATAAAAAGATATAGGTATTATAAAAATCAAATCATAACTCATAAAATGAAATGGGAATAATTAAAATTTAATCACATAATAACCTATGTAAAATAGATAGGTTTCATAACCATTTCATCTTATCATAACCCATGAAAGATAAATGGATTTCATAAAGATATAAATCGTGAAAGGGAAATAGGTTTTTTAAAGACCATGACATTAAGTGTGACTCATTCAAAAAAAGGATATGAATGGAACATCTAGATAATTTTTAGAAGGGGAATTATTAACATAAATAGATGTCATATTAGATGGAAAATAGTATCAAAATATCTTTCAAAAATGTTTCTTGAGTAAAATATCCTTTCTTTTTTGAAAAAGGCTTGTTAATACATAAAACCATTTAAAAATCATTTTCTCAGAAAATACCTTGAAAACATATAAATAAGACTTGAAACAATTTTTAAAATAAATTTTCCTTGAAAATTACTTTAAAAAAATTTCTTAAAAATTAAAAGGAATCTTCAAAGAGATTATGGTGGGTAAATCCGTACATGTTTTACGAAGTAAAAAAGTACATTCCTTTTGCACGGTAAAAATGTTAGAAGGAATGTCTTGTTAGGAAATAGAAAAGAATATTCCCTTGAAGATATTGGTAAATGGTAATTTTTTTAAAAGATTATAGGATAATGGTATAATATTCTTGGAAACCCTTTTTAGAAAATAGATATTTTCGACTGAAGAAAGGGTAAAGTGAGGATTTCCAAAAAATGTTTTCTTAAATATTTTATGTAAAAAATAGTAGAATATGGTACTAATAAATGCACATATCCTGAAATAATATAATATAAGGAAACTCATGAATATTATTGAGATATGGATCATAATATTTCATCAAGGTAAGAAATAACATAAAGAATCTCCGAAAGCGATGAGATTGTCTCAATATACTCTTTCTACTCTGTAACTTGGAATTATACTTTCCATGTAAAAAAGTAAATTACATGAAGATTAATATATCATGTAAAGAATTATATTCATGATATAACATTTAAAATGGATTTATATACATTTCAAATATTATTTTAGGTTTGTAACAAAACATGAATCTCAAAGAAGGAAAATTGAAACAAAACTGTTTTATCGATTTGGTAACTTTTGAAAGCTAAACCCCATGCAAGAAGGATCATAAAATGGGAATGTGAGTACCCAAATATTTAATTATAATATAAATACAGTATAATAATTTTTATTACATACACCACATAAAAGGAAAGAGTGACGAACATAGCTTGTCTCTCATAGAAATTAAAAATGAGATGAAATCCCCTTACCTTATGTCTTGATGCTCTCTGTACTCATACAAGATTCATGTATAATGAATATAATTTTATTATAAATATTTTAAAGGAGAATATTATTATACCTAATTACATATATTTTTTTATTATGATCTTATATTGCCCGCTTGTTAACAATCCTATGTTAAAGTTCCACAACAAGTAAAATTCACTTTGTTCTTCACATGTGTCTTAATTTGTTTCATCTTTGGTCCTTAAAAACATATCATGATTCCAAAATGTAAAAAATGATATAAATATCATGTATATACTTTGTATTTGTATTGTAATAATCTATATAATATAGGAGTATGAAATGGAATACACCATTCATGGAGATGATAAGCTGTACATACGCATGAACGTTGTTTTCATTTTTATTGTGGTATTGAAAGAAAGTATGTAAATGAAACACACACAAACACACAAATATATATATATATATATATATATAATTATTAAAATATAATTAATATATCATATAATTTTATTAAACCCATCCTTAGTACAGTCCATGTGGTGTGTGAATGAATCACATCGGTTTAAGGGGGCGGTAGTCCACACTTCCTCAAACGAGATTATCATATTAACACCAAGTGTAAAGTAAAGAGATATGTATTTTAAAAGGAATAAAGAAGATAAAATACATAATAAATATAATATATTACATATATAAATAGATTTTCCAACATAATGGCGACCATGATTGGTGTTAAAGGATAAATGAACAATCATGGTTTCATGAGGCAATAGTTCATAGTACACAAAAATAGTGTGTTCAATATCCATTAGATGTTGGTGTGTGTAAGTTTAGGTCAGAAAATTTTCATAAAAACATCCTAGTACATGTATGATACTTTTTTTAACACAATAAGGGAATAAATAGAGTTTAATGGGCGAAGAAGGGAAATAATGGAAAGGATCATAAAATAAGTTACCTTTAGACCGGGTAACTCCTTTAGGTTTGTGCCAAAAGAATTCTTTGAGAGGGTTTATGCCCAAAGTAAGGCTTCAAGGTAGAAGGGAGTATTGTTGGGAGGCTACTATGGCAGATCTTGTACAAACTTAATAGGTTTGAGAGGAGTGAGGAATGGTTAGAGGTAGTGGCCTTTTATAGGGACGAAAAAGGACTCATATGGAATTTCTAGAAACAAATTAGGTGTGCACATGTTCTTACCTAAAAAGTCATAAAAAACCCTAAAAACTCAATAATGTAATGTTCTTGTACTAAATATCTAAATCAAATGTTTTTAGACAAGTTTCTAGGTCATTTGGGCCCTTAATTTTAAGGTTTAGTCCGTAATTACCCTTAATTTGGCCTTAACTCCTATGATTAATTTTAATCAATTTTACTAATAATTTTGGAAAAAAATTAACATGGTATTATTAGAATATAAATATTAGACTAAATACAATGGTGTATGTTGATTTTTTTAAATTCAAATCTTATAAGCGGGAAAATTATGATTAGTGGTAATCCCGTAGGGGGGATGAAATAACAGGGTTTTAAAGTAAGAAAAATTCAAAAGGTTGTTAAGATTTTATATTCAGTTTCAAAGTGAAATTTAGAATAATGAATTAAGTTGTATTAATATATGTAATATTAATATAATTTTACCTTTAAAAAATATTTATAATATCATTTATCATCAATAATTAATTAGACAAAAAGGCAGTTTTTAAGTAAAAAGTAGTATTTTTCACTATTCATAAAAAAATGATGTTCCTCAGAATAATCCCAAAAATTCACCCTAATCTAATTTTGACATTCTGAATTCAAAAATGAAGTTTATTTTATCAAATTAAATTTAAAAATGGGTGTAAAATGACATTCATTATTAGAAGCGGTTCATTCGAGAAATCGACATTTTTAAACATAGAAAGAATTAAACAAAAATCATGTCTTTCATTATAAATATTTTTTATTTATATAAAAAAATTATAAAAAATATTTGGAAAGTAGTTATTACTATTACTATAACTATTTTTAATGGTTATATTATAATTATATCATTTAATTATATATATATATATAAATATGTTTCATAGAACTCAATGTTGTGTGCACCCTATGCCAAGTCGGTGTTGCATGTAGTGTAGGCCAAGTCAGTGTTGCGTATAACGCAAGCCAAGTCGGTGTTACATGTAGTGAAAGACAATTTAGTATTACATGTGGAAGGATTGTTTGACATATACTTTATATATATATATATAAAGAACTATTTCCAGTGTCACGTGAAATGAAAAAAATATCGAAAAGATAAATTAATTCAAAAAAAATTCACAAAATCTCGGGGTGTTACATTCTTCTTCCACTCTAGCTTAGATAGAACCCAGATAATACAAATGGTATGATTAGGATTCTAAGGAATGATAAAAAACATATGACTCAAGGCATTGGGACTTCCACACTAGCTTCTAAAGAACCCTATGACTGTTCAGTAAGAAGGGTCAATTGTATTTGACAATGAATGAGCAATTAAAAGATAAGATAACTCTTGATATATCTAAATTATTATAAAATAAATGTGATATAATTTCTTCAGGGATTATTAGAACATGATTTTATCTATTTTTGTGCAGAAATATGAATAAGTTTATGGAAAAAAGATTATTAGGCATGGGCCCGACCACTTCCACAACACCCTAGAACCATCAGTTTGAACTTGAGATTGGTGGTGTGATATGTGTATTGTAAATATATTTTGGGTTGATATGGGAGTTTTAACTTAGAGTTAGTCAGTATATAGGATATTAAAGTCCAAAAAAGGAATGAAAGAACTTATAAAGGTTGCAACATTTCCCATTCTTTACCATTTTTTCTGTGTGGAATCTCAGAGAAAAGTGAAATAATGATTTCTATTCAAAGGTTGTAGGTTTGTGAAAGTTTAAGTTTTTTAATTTATATTTAGCCTCATGAAAAATATTCAAATTTGTGAAAGTTTAGTTGAAAAGAAAAATATAGATTTATAGTTTAGTGCGGTAGAATCTAAAACATGAATTTCAAGCAAGTTGAATAGACTTGCAAAAATTAGGTGAATTCATGGAAGTTAAGTTACACGGACATGATTCATGTTTATATCCACATGATAAAAAAATATCTAAAGTCACTATAAAAGACTAATAGGTTCACAAACACATGTCATAGTGAGTATTTTTTATGATGGTTGGGGTATACAATTAAATACCAAATAACCCCTCTAATTTGGGGTTAATTAAGCTTAAATAACGATTAAGGAATTCATTTTCACATAATTCATAATTGTGTGAACCGTTATTTAGTAAAATATATGGGGATTAAAGATACATGAATGTAACTTGTGTGAGATATGTTCTGTGAACTTTCCTTAATTAAGGAAGTTACTTGAAGATAATTTATCCAAGGAAGCTACATGAACATTATTCCACAAATATTGTTGAGTAAAGTAGTTACACAAGACATAATTGGAAGAACTAAACTAAGAAAATGGAGCAATGTGGACCATATTTTCACAAACCATAGTTGCGTGAACAATTGATTTTCTTAATATATATATTTTTTCATAGTGGAGAAATACATTGGTGCATTATATTCTGACTATCTTGATGAAAATCAATGAATACATTCTTGATGTAACTTCCAGAGATTTTAAGAAATATATAATTTAAAATTAGTTTAAAATATTTTATAAATTGAGTTACATGTAATGCATATTTTATCTTAGGTTATACACAACACCAATTTTATCTTTCATTTCATGCAACATTGATTTTCTTCGATAAGGTGTGTTAAATACAAGACTGAGTTTTATAGAACAACACTACACAATTAACATTTCATATGATAATTATCACATAACTATTTGAATGGTGGGAATTAATAATACAAACGAAATTATAAAAACATGGTTTAAATTTTTTTATAGAATTAATTCATTGGTTACAAATTAATTATAAATAAAAATAAAACCAATTGAATATAAAGGATGTGTTTTTATGAAGAACTATTTTCCCACAAAGGAGTTTGATATTAAGAAATTAAATTAATCACTATTAGTGAATTAAATTAATGAATTTTATATTTTATATATTCAATAAAATGTTTTGAAACTCATAAAATATGTTTTATTGGATAAAATAATAACAAATCCAATTTTAATCATAAAACCATATTTTTCTAGAAGGTAATTTTTGTGCCTTTTAATGGAAGGCTTGTTTTAATTTTTCTGCACTTTTATAAATTTTTTATGAAAAAATAGACTAAATTTTTGAAATAGTAATTTCAAATTTAGTTTAGGGTGAATTTTTGGTATTTTTTTTGATAAATTTCATTTTTTGATGAATAGTGAAAAACTGCTTTTTTTTAAAAAAATTGACTTTTCATTTAAATAATTTATAATATCAAATTATATTTTAAATTGGGTTTAAAGTAAAATTATATCAGTTATATATCTACTAATACAATTTTGGGAATTTTAATAATTTTTATATTTAATTTGGATATAAAAACATTTCAAACTTTTGAATAATTTCACTTTAAGAACCCGCGTTCTCACCCCATCTATAAGATTAATTTTAAATTATTTATATCAAATCATGTGTTATGAATTATGTAAAATGGATTAAATATTTGGTATAATAAGGTTCAAAATTTTGTAAACATTACCCTTTTTTGGAAAATATGAATAATAAACTTAGTAATTTTTATGACTATGGTTAATGGTAAATTAGGTAATTAAGGATAGAAATAATTACGATAGGGATTTTAAAATTACCCTAATAGTTTTTCTATTTTTATTATATGGGTTATTTTATACCAAAATAATCCATGGGGTGAATTTATGACCTATTTTACCCACTTTTATGACTTTAATCCCCTTATATAATTTTATTTTAAGAAGAATCAAACTTGCCACACTAATATTTTTAATAAGTATAAGATTTTTATTACGTGGTCATTAAAATTATATCATTGAACATAAATTGTATTTTTAAATATAATATATTTTTATTCATTATGTAAATTTATTTTCAATTTTTTTGGAACAAATAATTACCTTTAATTCTTGCAAAACACTGATATAATAATTATTTTATTAATTGAAATATCAAATAAAGGTTATTAAAAATATTAAAATAAATATAATTTGGTATAATTAATGTCAAAAAATAAATTTATAGATGAATTTAACATATTATTGACATATTATTAGATTTTTTGAAGGTATCTTGTCGTATTTATATTTTTTAATTGTCAAAGTAGCAAATAATATCAAACTTGACATGAATTATATTTTATAATAATTTTTTTTAAAGGTTGGGGCCGAAGCCTCATTTTTATTATTAAATCAAAGAAAAGACCTCTTTTAATAGGGTAGAGGGAAACCCATTACATGGCCCGAAGTCCCAGTGGGCTTGTAGCCCATAACATAGCCCGTAGGCCCAAATTTTTGGCCCAATTCACATTCTGTGAATAGTAACCCGCCTGCTACAGTACCCCGCACTGTACCGCCGCCGCTACAGTACCCGCTGATGAACAGTGCCACCACTGCTACAGTACCTCTACAGTACCTGTGCCCAATGGGTTTTGAACCCCCATTTTTCATATAGGACTACGGGGTGCTTACCACTAAGACAAACCCCAACTACATATTTTAAAATAAATAATATTTTATTAAATGATATAAAATTATTAAAAATATAAAATTATTCCAAATCTTTTGGATAAGGTTTAAAATTTCATAAATTATTCATTTATGAATCTTTTTATATTTTATAGTCACTATATTAACCCTTAAAGATTAAAAGTCCAAGTTTTCCTCGAAAGAGTTAAAAGAGTTAAATAAGGGTTAAAACAAAAAGATAAGAATTAAAGAATAGTCAAAAAATGTGTAATTTTTATTAAATTTGAATATTTAGACCCAAATTAATATTATATTTTAAATTAATATGTTTTGATCCATTTTAACTGAAAATTAATTTATATTAATTTAATATTTTGAGAAATTCCAAGAGTGCTTGTCCCTCTCCCATAAAAGAGAACCTCTTCATCTCATTTATTCATACTTAAAAACCTTTATTTTTTCAGCCATGATATTCTAGAATACTTTTTTTATAACCCCGACCCAAATTATATTTCTCTTTTTTCATGCAGAACACAACCCTTAGTGGTCTTAAGTTCTTAAAGAAGAAAGGATTTCTAAAGAAGAGGTATCATTTTTAATTAAGTGTTTCTATTTTGTATCTTATTTAACCTCCTTAAAATTTTATTGAAGCGTGATGAAATAATAATTACATTATAAAAAATATACTAAGATGTTATTATGTTAATATACTCACCTAAATCTATCTCCACTTCTATCAAATGGGAAAATAAATTATCGTTCATGTGTACAGAGGACTACCACCTCCCAAATCCATATAATTTGTTTTACATCACCATCTCTCAAGACTTGTTATAATGATGGAATTAATGTTTATATATGATATAAATAATAAATTTATCATTCTTAGGAGATAATATATCATTTTTTTCTTATCTTTCCATACATAAAAAATTATAACGTTGGTCGTGCATACCTGTGAATTATCACCTCCACGAAGTGATGTGATTCGTTTTTGATAACCTCATCACATGGATGGTAAATATAAGAATATTTAAAGTATTAATATAATATTAATGATATTATAACCATTATTTAAAGTTAAAATTATACTTACCTTCTTTCAATAATGATCATTGAAAAATGGAAACGTTACTCAAGCCTATATACGACTCATCGTATCCATCATTGTAACCTAGTTCAATTTTCATATTCATTTTTAATGGGTGGATTTAAAAGTAAAATTGATATATAAAAATAAAATTTAATCCATTAATATTATTCAAGAGATGATAGACTAATTAACACTTTTACTAGAGACATCAAGCCAAAGTTATTTTAGACTCAAGTAACGAATATAGTCAAAACATCCAATGTGAACTTAAATAAATTAGTAATTGTTATAACATGATAATAAGTGATATAAAATGAATAATAAAATTGAAAAAGGTTACCAAGAAAGTAAATAATTTAACTAATTTTATTATTCAAGAATATAAACATTATACATGACATTTCAGACTCAAGGTAAGTGACTTCATCTCAATCTCCTTTCATTGAGGCATATTTTGATGTTATACACTCACCATATTTTATGAGGTGAATATACAACCACTTTGAAATATCATATGATTAATTTATTTATTCTTTTTATATTTTATGTTTTTTTAAAAACGGGTCTTATGATCCAAATGTTTCAAAGTGGTATAAGGCACTTTGAATGTTTAAATATTTTATTTCAAAATTAACATTCATGATATTATTTTATATGTTTATTTATATGGATATAGAGGGTATATAAAGAAAAATGTATTTATATTTTAATTTCAGTATTTTTTTTCAAAAATGAAGCTTTTTAAGTTTTCTATTTGGACTATTTGTCTTTTTTTATAAATGATAATAGGAATGTTATTTTTAATGCATACAACGATAACAAATTCTCCACCATCATGACCATTATTTGATACTTGGATTACTATAAAATATTTCATGTTTCTAGAAGAAAAATAATCACATATTTATCTTTTCTAGTTATTTTGTTTTTAAAATGGGTTTTGAAAATATATTGATTATTTCAGTAACTTTAATTTTTTTTCTTATGAGTGTAAATGAAATTATACGAGTGACATGTTGAAGCTTAAATGTTTTCAGTAACTTTAAATTATTTCAATAAATTTAAATGTTTTGAAGCATTTAAGTGTTATAGTTATATAATATTACTTGTAAATTTTCTGGGTGGTTATGTGATAAACCAATGATGGGTGGTTTCATGATAAAATAACGATGGGTGGGTCCATGACATGCCTCTAATGCATTGGGTATGGAAGTCGACCATATGGTTATTCCATTTGTAAGAGTGACATGTATGGAATTCAATCACATGGTTATTATATTTATAAGAATGAAAAGTATAATGATGTCCCAATATACCTTTTGGTGTTATCTATGCCTTCTACATGTTTTCTAGTAATCTTTTGATTACAAAAAGGGTAATAAATGAGATTATATTCAAAGTAAATTATTTAAAACTTATTAATGGAGAAACTTATTACTTTATGATAAAATTTTCATGGATTTTTCATGTTTTACCTGGACTAACAATTTTCATTCTTTTATGCACCTTACTGGGATTTTTTGTTCATCCCATATTTTAAGATGTTTTTATTGGTTTTGAGGAAGACTATTACATGGGTAAGTTCAAGTGGAAAATTATAAAAATTTATCATTGAAAGAAATCATTTTTTATTTTAAATAAATTTGTTTTTATGAAAAAATGGATACTATATAGAAGTGTAAACTTCTAATTTATTGGTTTACCATGTAAGAGTTTTTCTTACTTATCTAAAAGTATTAACTTAAAATATACTTGGGAAAAGAATGTGATTTATAGTTTTAAAATAATTAGGATATGTATTATTTAAGGATGATTCCTTAATGTTGGTATCAAATTAGGGTTTATATAACTTTGGAGAGTAGGATATTTTCTTGTGAATTTTTCTTAAGAGTTATTGATTTCATCCTGGATTTACAAGTTTAAGGTTTATTATAAGTTTAAGGTATTAGAAACCTATTTTTATATTTTATGTGATATATTTTTAGGTGTTTAATTATGTTTTTGGATATTGGATTTATAAGGGTAATCAAATTATTTATAAAGGATTTTAAGGTTAAACTATTATAGACATTTTATGGGTATTATCTCCATTTTAACAAGAAATAATTCATTTCATGTTTTAATGTTGTTATTATATAATGTTCAAATATCATTTTTCAATATGTAAGGATAAAAATATCACACAAATTTATTATACATTCTAGATGATTTGATCATCACTATCATAGGAATAAATATACATATGATATTAAATGCGTTTTGAGCATCCAAATCACATGCAAGAAACTATTTGATATGGCCAAAATTTTTGATTTTCCTTAAAATTTATATAGATCATGGTATTTATATTATTTTATTTAAAATACAAGACTCATCCATGTAATTTGACTAGAGGAATACAATCAAGGACTTGACTATTTTATTTTTGGAGATTTTTACTACCTTTTGGAAGATAAATGGGAAATCAACAGCATAAAGGAAGACCCTAATGTCCAGATTTAAGGTACCAGTTATTTTATTATGATATAAGTATTTATCATGATTAGGTCATATAAAAAAATAAAAAGGACATATTCCAAATATTGATTTATAGGAATAAAGTATTACATAATAAGACAGAGGATTCGTTTATTTATAGAGTTTTAAAAAACATGATATAATGGTATTTCATCAATATTATGAGAATCATGAAACACTTAAAGAATATTATATAGTAGGTTTTTTCTTCCAAATATGGAAACATATGTTAAATGAAATCAATTATTATGAAAAGTGGTGTAGTGAAAAGGTGATAGATTTTGGGGGACATTCTTTGGTTTTTGATAAATGTTTGAGGTATATGTAACCATTAAGTTTATGATATGAAAAAATATTAATTGAGACATAAGGAGTTTAATTTTGGTATAAATATGTTTTAAGTTATTATAAGAATTTATAGTTTATATTATCTCTGGTTTAGTGATAATTATGGGTTGTCATAATTTGGGAATATATGTTTTATGAGAGAGATAATGCTAAGATTTAAAAATGATTTGGATATTAGAAGATTAATTTTATTTTAGAATATTTCCTCTATTTTGGGAACATTATATGATTAAGGGATTTTATTTTTTAAATAAATTTTGAATTATCTTTTCAGTATTATATGGTTTTATTGTGGAATTATGGTGATTCAGGTTATTTGTGGAAATGGTTAGCATAATTGGAGATTATGTGATTTAGGAAATTACATTTTTGGAATGATACATTACGATTAATTATTATATTTGGGGACAAATGTTAAATTTATCACGGAATATGATGTCATGAAGTCCTTATAAATTTTGGGTTTCAATCATAGTCTGAACTATTCTGAAAATTTTTTAGAACAATTATTTATCGAGTGGTCTTTTTTGAAATTTGGGTATTACTTTTGAATTTTATATAATAAAAGTAGTTTTTCTTATTTTAAAGCTTTATTAATCTTGGGAATTATATCTTATCCAAACCAATTTGGTTTTGGTTACCATCTAAAGATATGAGGAATATCTTTTCATCCTTATTATAATCATATGACCTTTAAAATTTTATTTTCTTGCTTTATGTGTGAAAAATTCATCTTGAATACTCATTGTATGGATAAAAAAGATGATACTATGGTGTAAATTGGTTAAATTATGAAATTGTAATTGTAAATTACATATATTTAATTATTTTTTCCAGTCTATATGGTGAATGAATCCTCCGACTTTAGGAAAAGGATCTTGAAATAAAATTCTATCTGATTACCCTCTTTTCTAATGATATCAATAACCTATTCCACACCTATTTAGTTTTTGGTTTTTTTTTTCATTGACTTCCTACGGACCAAATTCTCTATCACTCTCAATTAGTGTAGGGAAATTAGTTTTCCCTTCCAAACCCAAATTTTAATTTCTAACTAATGTTCTCCCTATGTGGAATCCTAGTTATGCATAATTTCGAGTGAAATTTTCATTTAACACTTCCACATTTTAAGGATAATCTTCTTTATTTCATTTTTACTATATGGTTTTCAATAAAATATTTCTAAAAATGGTAATCCTTTGTTAACCAAGACAAAATTCAAGGGAAAAATTAGTTTTAAAGGGGGTAAGATGTAACATCCCAAGATTTTCAAAAACATCTTCTTCAAAATTAATTTAAACTCTTTGATGACTTTATTTACACACAATTAATAGTTTATATTGGGTTATACAAAAGACAAAGTTTATCTTCCATTTCATGCAACATCGAGTGTCTTTGATAATGTGTATTTTTCACAAGACCAAGTTTAATAGAACACCAATACACTATTAATATTTAATATGATAGTTATCACCTAGCTGTTGGAATAAATAATATTAACTAAATTATGAAAATATGGTTTACAAATGATTATAGAATTAATTCATTGGTTAATAATTAATTATAAATGAAAATAAAAACCAATTGAATATAAAGTATTTTTTTATGAAAATCTATTTTTATGCCCAAAAAGACATTTGATATTAATAAATTAAATTAATCACTATTATTGAACAATATTAATGATATTTATATGTTATATATTCAATAATATTTTTTATAAATTCTTCCAATAAGTTTCATAGACATAAAATTAGAAAAAATCCAATTTTAAGTATAAAAGCTGTATTTTTCTAAAAGGCAGTTTTGTTACCTTTTAATGGAAGAATTATTTTAAAACTAAATTTTGTGACTTTTATAAATCTTATTTGACAAAATAAAATTCATTTTTGTAAGATTAATTTCAAATGTATCTTAGGGTGAATTTTTGGTATTTTTTCATAAGTTTTGTTTTTTGAGGAATATTGAAAATATTGTATTTTAATTAAAAACATACTTTTCATTTAAATAATTTATAATGTTAAATTATATTTTTGTAACATCCTAACCTAGGATCCACTAAAACGGTGTCTTGATATGGTGGGTTACATGGCCTCAAGCGTGCCTCCCAGTATGCCAGCGGCTTCCAACTAGCAGTGAGGGTGCAAAGGTGGTACGATGGGGAGACTATACCCACTTACCAGAGTGTCACAACGGGTAGAAAAATAAACAAACAAAAATGAAATATTATAATAAATAGATAGAGTAAATAGGTAGTGGAATAAAAAATAACCGATCAACTGAATAATAGTCAAAGTACACTAGGCAGTGTCATATACATGGATTCATGGCATATTGATATACAAAAGGGGGACATGGGGAAAGAAGATACAATCATGATATAAAATAAGTAAAAAAGAAAAAATGGAAAAGAAATACTCCACTATCATTTTGATCCTATGCTTGGTCCTTTTCTCATATGCTCCATATAAAAGCTAAGGATATCAATAACCTGAAATAGGGCTCTTCCCCTTATTCGTACCTACAGTCATATAATCCTCTCAGATACCAAAGTCATCCCGAGTAGGGTGTGAGATTAAAATCTCAGAAGACCAACACCAATTGTGTTTATAAGTAATCTAATTCATTCTCAAAACTAAACAATGTGTAGGTTTAAATAAATAAATAAACAAAATTGAATAAATAAATAACAACCCACTGAGATTCCTAAAGGAAACCTGGTGGCTCTACCTTCTTCAGCTCATATCCAAAAAGAAAGTCTGATTAGTCACTACATATTTATAGTAATATATATATATATATAGTATAGTTATTTATTTCTTCCACCTATATAAACCAAATATGTGTAGACGTAAGTGACCATCTACCCAGAATACTAGTTGCTGGATGGACTAGGGTGTAACTCCAACATCCATAAACTGTCTAACAAGACTATAACCTCATGAAATAGGGTACATTCCCTAAATCTCATAATGAGTGGGAGAATTCACGCTCATCACTCGAGATGGTGAGTTATCCATATTATCGACACTCTTACAAGGTAAGTGGTGCGTAAAGCCCAACGTCCAACTATTGTCAATGGTGCAAGACATCATGCTCCACACATGAGGTAAGAGAGCATAATAGAGTCATGATCAACTAAAACCTTAACATCATACCAAAGCCTATTCCAATGCATAATAATAATTATAATACAATATGCATGAGTCATTACCTCTCAATCATGTAATTAGTCGTGTCCAATTCCAATAAGGCATTACAATTCACAAGCAGCAGTTGATATATCATGTAATAGATGGAATGGAATTTCCACCATTTATAGTTAGTTGAATTTAATTCATTAAAATCATTTGGTAAAGGGAAAACCTAAATTCATAATCCATTCCATATAATAAAATCCATTGAATTCATTTAAAATGGCATTTCAATTAATAAGGCTCAAAGTCACTTAAATGGTGACATTGTCCAAAAATGCAATTAACTACTTGGTAAAATTTAATTATAGATTATCCAAACAAATAATAGATTCCTTGTTTCCATTTAAAATTCATATAATTATGGAAAATCATTTTAAAACTGAGCCTAATTCTTAGGAGGAGATCCAAGCATATACATGCACTACTAGAAAAGAAGGTTATACCAACGGTTTTCCAAACCATAGTCTAATAAGCCGTGAGGAAAGCCTTATACCAAAGGTTTGATCTGAACCATTGGTATATCCCACTGTATTTATTGATATACCAACGGTTGCAAGAGAACCATTGGTATAACATTTTTACCAACGATTTTCAGAAACCGTTGATATATATTTATTTTTAAATTTATCTCAATGTATACTAACGGTTTAGAGCAGTTGGTATTGTATTTTTCGAGAATTATTATACCAACGGTTAAAAAATTTGGTATTGTGTTTTTCCAAAACTCCTATGCCAACGGTTCTAAACCTTCGGTATTTTTTTTCCAGAATTCCAGAACTCTTATACCAACGATTTAAAACCATTGGTATTGAGTTTTTCCAGAACTGCTGCATAGAAGCCCTCCATTGCACAATAGCCCTCCAGTAGCCCCTCCACTATACACCTGCATAAAAAATATCACAAAAGACACATACAGACATCAAATAGTATAAAAAACACCTAAAATATCCCAAAAAACACATAAAACCATTAAACTCTTCCAACCATGTCATGTACTACAATTCCCTATTTCAATCTTCATATGACAACAATCATCCGGTAGTAATTCACCTCACCCATGCACAACCCCCCAACCAGCACATCCCCCCACCTTTCCATCAAATTTTAATAGGCAGAATAGTTTGGGAAATACCTATTAGAGTTGAATAAGAGTTTGAAATTGGCTCAAATCCCTTTTTTTTGTGATCCTAGATTTGGGTATGTAATGATTTGTGATAAATTTTTCATTGAACTTGTATTGTTTATAATATATGGTGAAAAGGTATTTTCTTAGGAGTCTCATCACTTATGACCCCATTAGTGAAACTACCCAACTCATGAAAAAGAGTTTGCGACTATCGTTGATGAGTGAAAATTTCAGTTGTATTCACTTAAAATGATGTCCTTTTGAAACAAAAGAGAAACTTTGAGTGGTTTCATCCACACCATGCCTAGGATTGAGGCGGAGTTTACTCGTACACATCACAAATGACCCATGGATCATTTTCCTAATGTATCAACACAATACAAATGCGTTTGGTTGGTTTCCCGTATGCCGGTTGTTTTTACTTAAAAGTGTATCCATTTTAAACAAAATAAAGACACTTTGAGTGGTACCAGCCACACCATGCCTCGGATTGAGGCAAGGTTGAATCGTACACGTCACAAATGACCCATATATTCTTTTCCTAAAGTATCAACAGAATATGAATGCGTTTGGTCCATTTTCCATATGTGAGTTGTTGTTTTAACCTAAACTGTTGTCCATTTCAAAGAAAAGTTAGACACTTTGAGTGGTTCCGGCCACACTGTGACTCAGATTGAGGTAGGGTTGACTCTTACACGTCAAAAATGACTCATGGATCATTTTCCTAAAGTTTTAATAGAATCTGAATGCCTTTGGTCGGTTTTCCGTATGTCAGTTGTTGTTTTCACTTAAAATGATGTCCATTTTAAACAAAAGAGAGACACTTTGAGTGGTATCGGCCACACCACGCCTCGAATTGAGGCGGGGTTGACTTGTACAGGTCAAAAATGACCCATGGATCATTGTCCTAAAGTATCAACACAATCTGAATGTGTTTGGTTGGTTTTCCGTATGCCTGTTGTTTTTACTTAAAAGCGTATCCATTTTAAACAAAATAAAGACACTTTGAGTGGTACCGGCCACACTGTGCCTCATATTGAGGAGGGGTTGACTCGTACACGTCAAAAATGGGCCATGGATACATGTCCCAAAGTATCAACATAATCCAAATGCGTTTGGTCTGTTTTCCGTATGTCAGTTGTTGTTTTAACTTAAACTGTTGTCCATTTCAAAGAAAAGTGAGACACTTTGAGTGGTGCCGGCCACACCATGCCCCGGTTTGAGGTGGGGTTGACTCGTACATTTAAAAAATAACCCACGGATTGTTTTCCTAAAGTATCAACACAATCCGAATGCGTTTGGTCGGTCTTCCGTATGTCATTTTTTACATAAAAGTGCATCCATTTTAAACAAAAGAAAGACACTTTGAGTGGTACCGGACACACCGGCCCTCGAATTGAGGCGAGGTTGACTCGTACACGTCAAAAATGACCCATGTATCATTTTCCTAAATTATCAACACAATCCGAATGTGTTTGGTAGGTTTTCCTTATGCTAATTGTTTTTACTTAAAAGCGTGTCCATTTTAAACAAAAGAGAGACACATTGAGTGGTGCCGACCACACCACACCTCGGATTGAGGCGGGGTTGACTTGGACACATCAAAAATGACCCATGGATCGTTTTTTCTAAAGTATCAACACAATCTGAATGTGTTTGGTCGGTTTTCCGTATGTCGTTTTTTTTACTTAAAAGTGCATCCATTTTAAACAAAAGAAAGAAGCTTTGAGTGGTACTAGCCACAAAGGCCCTCTTATTGAGGCAGGGTTGAATCGTACCTGTCAAATATGACCAATGGATCGTTTTCCTAAAGTTTCAATAGAATCCGAATGCTTTTGGTCAGTTTTCCGTATGCCAATTGTTGTTTTCACTTAAAATCCTGTCCATTTCAAATAAAAGTGAGACACTTCGAGTGATATCGGCCACACCGTGCCTCATATTGAGGTGGGGTTGACTCTTACACATCAAAAATTACCCATGGATCGTTTTCCTAAAGTATCAACACAATCTGAATGCATTTCGTCCATTTTCCATATGTCAGATGTTGTTTTAAATTAAACTGTTGTCCATCTCAAAGAAAAGTGAGACACTTTGAGTGGTTCCGGCCACACCGTGCCTCGGATTGAGGCAAGGTTGACTCGTA
Organism: Viscum album; assembly: GCA_963277665.1. Classification (NCBI taxonomy): domain Eukaryota; kingdom Viridiplantae; phylum Streptophyta; class Magnoliopsida; order Santalales; family Viscaceae; genus Viscum; species Viscum album. Next base: position 476,858,027 of record OY728133.1, on the reverse strand, counting down.
CACATAAAAAATAACTCATGGTTCTTTTTTCTAATGTATTAACACAATACTAATGCTTTTGGTCAGTTTTCCGTATGTCGTTTTGTTTACTTAAAAGCGCATCCATTTTAAACAAAAGAAAGACACTTTGAGTGGTACCAGCCACAACGGACCTCGGATTGAGACGGGGTTGAATCTTACATGTCACATATGACCCATGGATCATTTTCCTAATGTTTCAACAGAATCTGAATGCGTTTGGTCAGTTTTTCGTATGCTAGTTGTTGTTTTCACTTATAATCCTGTCCATTTCAAATAAAAGTGAGACACTTTGAGTGGTACCGGCCACACCGTGCCACAGATTGAGGCGGGGTTGACTTTTACATGTCACAAATGACCCATGGATACTTTTCCTAAAGTATCAACAGAATCCGAATGCGTTTGGCCCGTTTTCCGTATGTCAGTTGTTGTTTTTACTTAAACAGTTGTCCTTTTCAAAGAAAAGTGAGGCACTTTGACTGGTGTCGGCCACACCACACCTCGGATTGAGGTGGGGTTGACTCGTACACTTCACAAATGACCCATGGATCGTTTTTATAAAGTATAAACACAATCCGAAAGCGTTTGGTCAGTTTTACGTATGTCGTTTTTTTACTTAAAAGCGCATCCGTTTTAAACAAAAGAAAGACACTTTGAGTGGTACCGGCCACACCAGCCCTCGGATTGAGGCGGGGTTGACTCGTACACGTCACATAAGACCCATGGATCTTTGTAATAATGTTTCAACACAATATGAATGCATTTGGTTGGTTTTTCGTATGCCAGTTGTTGTTTTCACTTAAAATTTTGTCCATTTCAAATAAAAGTGAGACACTTTGAGAGGTACCGGCCACACCGTGCCTCAGATTGAGGCGAGGTTGACTCGTACACGTCAAAAATGACCCATGAATCATTTTCCTAATGTATAAACATAATACAAATGTTTTTGGTTGGTTTCCCATATGCCAGTTGTTTTTACTTAAAAGCGTATCTATTTTAAACAAAAGAGAGACACTTTGAGTGGTGCCAGTCACACCGCGCCTCAGATTGAGGCGGGGTTGACTCGTACATGTCACAAATGATTGATCATGTATTGAACATAGTCATGGACCTCTTTAAATGGATAAAAAAAATTCTCAGATGGTTTGAGTTCATTTATCACCTTTCAATCATCCTTCAAACATAGTTTGGAAACCTGACTTTCCTATAATTATAGGATTCATGAAAATAATTATTATTTTTAAAAAAATATCCACAAAACACGCCTTCATTATTTAGTGGTATATGTTCTTATCCTCTATTGTTGGATTTTGGGTACCACTCCCAGTATATATCTCATTACCCCATTAAAATTGGTCATGGTGTGAATAAAATAACCATGGAATTGTAATTTCACTAGAGATAATATCATATCAATTCCACTCAAAAAGCCTTCTACTTAAAAGAACATTTTCCATATCATTTTCCACATGCATAAACATGAAATACATGGATAAATATGAAATCTAAGTAATACAAAATAGAGAAATGGGTATCTTAGTACCAAAGAATACTAAAGGTCTAGGTTGTAGACTAATCATACAATAAGAATCAAGTGCAAAAAATAGATTTGATAACAACGTCCCTATGAAGCAGAGGAAAACCCATGAGTGGAAAACTAGGTTCAAAAATAAAGAGTTATACAGAATTAAAAAATGTAATGGATCAATCTGCCCCTGATCACCATCACCATCACTACTGTCATCATCAGTCTCATCCTCGCCGCCATCTCTGTCCTCTTCGTCGTCCTCATCATCATCCCCATGCTCATCATCGACCCCATCCTCGTCCTCAGCCCCATCCTCACCCTTGGCCCCATCCTCGCCCTCGGCCCCATCCTCACCCTCGTCATCATCCTCATCCTCTACCTATTCCTCTTCAGCATCCTCATCATCACCAGGAATGTCATCATCTCGACCACCACTAGAGCTGCCACCTAGTGCATTGGATAATACAACCATCGATGGCATAAATGTCTGACAAGCCACACTGGCCTCTGGTGGAAGTGATGAAGATAAAGCTTTCATCAGTTTCATAAATTCTTTGTCCCTCATTTGAAATTTTACTTCCAACTCTGTGACCCTTTTATCAGATTATCTTGCATGCTCCTTTACCTTTTCCAACTCGGTGGTACTAGAATGGACACCTGGAGAGGACCAATACCTCGTCAGGACTATATTCTTACCAGGTTGGCAGCGTACTCGACCAGAGTGCTCATCTCCCAAAACCTGATATAAATGATCTTGTGGCCCAAAATTGTCAGGCTCCTGGGCATCAAGAGCCTCTAAACCAGCCTGTTAAAAATATGAATAGATTATTAAATTTCAAAATAGATATTAAACTTTGAAATAAACAAATTAAAACTTACAATCTTTTCTTGGGTTGGTTCATTTACCGCAGTTCCATCTTTTTTTATTCTACTCAAGCAAAACAATTTTGCTCGAGGGATACGTCCTTCAATATTCAATTTGTGCTTCTTTAATGACATTGAAATAATATAAAGTTCAAGTATAATCATATATTTAATATTCAATAAATCACATAATTTAAGTAGGAAACAATAAAAAGGGAAAGTCCTAAAGAAAAATTATAAACAACTATATCGTACCAGCTGCCTCTCATGATCTGACATAGTTGTGCACCCCAAAGTGTGGAGGTATTGCTTTGAATCAATGTTTGTTGAGAAGATTCATAAATAATGTTTAATAATAAATAAGATTATATTAATTCAAAATATGAAAACTCTCATTTAAATAACTCAAATGAGATTAATACCTTAAATTTGGCAGTCGCCCAATGGGTAATAATTTGGAAGTATTGCTCTATCGGGCAGTCATCCACAATAGGTAATGTATCTAACTTCGTGCCCACTCTATCACACCAGAAAACATACAACTCATTCTTATAAGCTAACCAAAGCTCTCCTAACTCTTTTAAACACGCTGGTCGTGCACCTTCGCCATCAGGGAAGTTAAACTGAAGCTGAAACCCAATAGATTAGTTCATATAAATACAAAAAAATACTACATTAAATCCAATAGATTTTTTACCCATATTTGTGCCCACGCGTTACCCTTGACTTCGTGTGGCAGATGTCTCCAATAGAGAGGTCTGACCATAATGATATCGGAGTATTTGGCTAGCATTGCCAAAAAACCCCGACATTGCTACCCAGATTTCTCAATCATTTGTCCATCAACATTGTATTCAACCATCAACTGTGTCTGGCGGTTCCATACCGTACGTAAGTGAGTACGCCCCCTCCCCCGCCTTTTATCTGTAGATGAATCTGTTATTAAAGAAAAATAATATCAGTACAAGTTATAATAAAAATAAATTTTGGTATAAAAATTTGACAGAGTTATATAAATATACCTATGGTAGTCAGATCAATGGGCGTCACTGGATGTGCAGAAGCTGAAGGAATATCCTGTACAGGTGGAGTTTTCCTCAGTGTAAGCTCCTCAGCCACATACTGTGTCGCTGCAGGAGTCGAAGAAGGTAGAATATAATAGCTCAGAGATAATGAACCAGAAGCAAAAGATGATGGCATATATGTCTGGCCAACTGGTAGTGTAAACATCAGAGGTCTAAATATCCCATGTGTCCCTGAAGACATTCTAGGATCAAAATGGGGCGTAGAAGATACTTCTATGGTAGTGGATCATCTAACTCTCACCCCACGAGCCCTCGTACCACCGGACTCAGTACCAGGACCACTAGATGATCGTCCATATCTGACACCACCCCCCTCCTACCACCAGCCTCTCTACTGGGAGCAATATCAGGCTCCTCGTCGGATATCTCTCATCTAGGGGGTGGATCCTGAAAAAAAGTTTAACAAAAAATTAAACACATGATATTATAAGTTATTGAAATATTTATATTTGGAATAAAATTCTCACAACAGGGATGAGTGGAGGAACACCCATCTGTACCATGCGACGATTATTTTCTGTCATCTTTTTCTGCCGCCTCTCTTTAATGGTTGTCATTTCCAGCAATGAAAAAAATATGGAAGTAATTAGAAACAGATAACTAATGTGTAACCCAAAAAACAAAATATAGAAAAACCATTCTAAGAAAAAAACATAAAGAAACAGAAGATTTATGGTGGTTTGAAGGTAAGTACTAGGATACACACTCTGAATCATGTAGGTGAAACATGTTGGTGAGAACACGACTGTATGATTCTATATATTTCCCACCATAACATCGGGTTCACAATCAACTCTGAAAATTGAGCTATTGGCGTCATCATAAGTAATAAACAGATTGCTTCCAATTGCAGTAGGAATAGTGTCAACTTCATCATCACCATCATCAAAAACATGTCTGGGATTTACTCCAATAATTACACCGAATTTATGATGATGATGATCTTTGACATAAAAAAACTTGTTTCACCATTGATGCCAATACATATGGTTCATCGGTGGAAAGAGTGTGAGTCATTCAGAGTGTGTATCCTAGTACTTACCTTCAAACCACCATAAATCAGACAAATACATTGAGCAAATATCCATACATTCTTGAGCCAAGTAACTGTTCACAATAGAACATTTGGGATAATTCCTATTCCAAACATATTATTTCTATGTGCACAATTTTCTTTCAGTTGGATACATCCAACGGAAAGTAATGGGTCCTCCAAGAAGTATTTCGATCAAAATATGGATAGTCAGATGCAACATGCATGTAAAAAATGATAGAGGGAATATTTTCTCTAACTCACACAAAATTAATGGTGGCTCTACCAATAGTTTTTGCAAGAAGGATTTGGAAAACCTCTTAGCACAAAGATCTCTAAACAAATAGAACAACCAAATAACTGATACTCTAACATTATTGGACAAGAGATGACAGATTGCTATTGGAATCAACTCATGTAAAAGGACGTGATAATCATGAGTCTTCAAAGATTTCAGCTTCAACTCTTTTCTGTTGACCTGTTTTGATATATTTCTTGAATAGCCATTAGGAACTTTAATAGTCTCTAGCACTTCCAGAAATTGATTTTTTTTTTCAGCAGGTGTCATCACATAAGAAGCACATGGAACTTGCCATTTATTTTCACTGATACAGACTAGATGCAATTCTGGTCTGATCCCCCAATCTACCAAGTCACGCCGAGATCGTAAATCGTCTTTTCTATTCCCCTTGACATTTAGAAGAATCGAAAGAAACATTTCACATATATTCTTTTCAATGTGAATTACTTCTAAGCAATGACGTAACAAGCTGGTTGACCAATACGACAACTCAAAGAATATACTCTTCTTCTTCCAATTATAACAGGTATAATTGGAAATATTTTTCCTCTTTCTAGATTTCATTACACCCCAAATGAATAACTGAAATCTTTCAATTAATTAAGCACATCATTTCCAAACATATGCTGAGGTCGATCGTCATTCTCCATGGTATTTTCAAATCTTCGACGATTGTTTCTATATGGATGGTTCATTGGCAAGAATTGTCGATGTCCCATAAAACTAAAACTACGATGATATTTCAGTATTCTCGATCGATTATTCTTCATACAAATAGGACATGACAATTTTCCTTTTGTGCTCCATCCAAACATCATTGCATAAGCAGGAAAATCATTGATTGTCCACATATGCGCAACACGCATCTGAAATATGTATTTAGAACATGCATCGTATGTGGGAACACCCACATCCCAAAGAATTTTCAACTCTTTTATTAACGGTTGCATGTATACATCTATATCATTGTCGGGATCAGAAGGGCCAGATATCCGTATACTCAAGAAAGTGTAAGGCTTTTTCATACAAAACCAAGGGGGAAAGTTATAAATGTGTATGAAAACCGGCCATGTGCTGTGTGAAGTAAGCATATGCCCAAATGGATTAAAACCGTCACATGAAAGACCCAGTCTCACATTACGCACGTCGGCTCTACCATGAAAATCCATCTGAAGGGTGAACCAACTCTTCATTATTCTTTTTTCTCTCGGTGTCATGCCATCACATTTTTACGGATATTTCATCACACATGAAAAGGTTCTGTAATCTAGGGATCAATGGAAAGTGCCACATTACTTTTTGTGGCACACGAGATGGTGTTCCATCATCTTTTGGCTTCCATCAGGAGGTTCCACATTTGATACAATCATTTCTTTCAGTAGTTTCCTCCAAAAATAAGCAGCAATCATTTAGGAAAGCATGAATCTTTTTTTTTGAGAATCCAAGTTCATCAACTAACTTCCATGCCATATAGTGGTTTGAGAGAATATATGCATCATCTGGAAGTAAGTCCTTCAAGAAGGTAGGAATGTAATCAATTGCAGTATTTTAAATCCCATACATAGTTTTCCCATGAAACAATCGGATTAAAAATTACAAATTTTTCATTTTACCACATTGCCAATATACTGGAGTCGTCGCAACATCATTCAATTTTTTCACCCTATCAACATCATCATTTTCATTAGATGCATCATGTGTGCTTGTATCGAAATCTTGTTGGCTGGACATCCTTTCCTTCTCATGATTCCGAATAAATGGAAACCGATCATATATCAAACTCTCCAATTCAGTCCTATCATTTGGATCATCAACATTTTGAGATTCAATTTTCTCTCCATTGTGATACCACAGATAATAGTTTGTATGGAAACCATATTTCATTATATGATAGCTAACTGCTTCAAGACTCAACCAAGGTCTCCCAACACAATTAAAACATGAGCAGTGTATGTAACCACTATCTGAAGCCATGTCAAATGAAAAATCTAGAAAGCTGTTCAAATTATTTTGAAAATCGGTTGAAATCCGATCAGTTTCGTACATCCAACTTCTATCCATTATGTAAAAAAATTTCAATAAGTCATTTCAAAGAAATTCAATAATATTGAAGTTTAATCAAAAAAATATTTAGGTAAATGACAGTTTTTTACTTTATATAAAAGCATAACTGACACACTACTCTATATGAGAATCATATTAATAAATACAACAAAATACAGTGTATATAAGAAAATAAGATACATAATTTCTAATTCCTATATTCAAGGATTTCCCAGTAAGATATTGGAAGTGGATCAAGGAATACATAATCCTTAAGGGTCTTGTTGGGAGTACATGAGTTTTATACTTTAACTTCTTCAGGGAGATCAGGATGAAGTGTAGGATGAGGATCAGGGGAGTGGAGGGACTGTCTAAGGGGGGAGCGGGGTGACCAGGGGGGGTGCGGGGTGTCTAGGGGGGTGGTGTGGCCGTCCAAGGGGTTGGAGGTGTCCAGGGGGTGGGGGGTTGTCTTGGGGGGTCGGGGTGTCCAGGTGGGCGGGTTGTCCGCGGGGGTGGTCAGGCTGTCCAAGGGGGTAGGGGGAGTCCAGGGGGGTGGGTGGGCTATCCAAGGAGGTGAGCGGGGTGTCCAGGGGGTGGGTGGGGCTGTCCAGGGGGTACAGGGTGTCCAGGGGGTGGGCGGGCTGCCCATGGGGGTGGCGAGGCTGTCCAGGGGGTCTAGAGTGTCCAGGGGGTGGGCAGGCTGTCCAGGGGGTGGGTGGGCTGTCCATGGGGGGTGGTCGGGATATCCATGGGGGTGGCAGTGCTGTCCAGTGGGGTCGGGGGTGTCAGAGGGTGGGGGCTTTCCAGGGGTGGGGAGGGGCTTTCCAGGGGTGGGGGCGTCTGGGGGGATGGTGGTGTCCGAGGGGTGGTGGGCGGGTGTCCGGGGGTGGGGTGGGCGGGCTGTCAATAAGGGTAGTGATAGGTGTGGAAATTGTACACCTAGAGTTTGATGAGGAAATACTTATGAGGATGGATTGGAATCTTGGTACGTTCTTAGAGTGGGATGGTCCCTCTGAGTATATAAAATGTATTATGAAATGTTTTAGGGAAATATAATTATTATAGAAGTCACATGTCTATAAGGTGATAAAATTATATTTTCATAGATGTAAGATGGTATTTTATGGATTTTTTGGACTAAATAAATCTTAATTAGTTAATAGAGATTAAGAAGTTCTCTATAACAAATATTAGGAAAAACTGATCTGTTACAGGACATTTTGTTGCTTTCTATGGATTATTATCCTTAAAAATACCATTAGTAGTGGGTCATATAAAGAATAATTCCCAAGATTGAGTTTAGGAGTATATATGATTTTTATTATTTTTTCCATGACTTTTGGGTTGATAAACACTATAATTTTCTTCATAGATCTCATGAATATGATTTTCCATCCATATAATGTCTCCTTAATCATTATATTTATAGATGAAATGAAAATATAGTTTATGAGATTATTTTTTAATGATTGATGTTGTGACATATTAATGATTACAATTCAATAAAATTTGATTTATAAAAATAATTTTGTGTGTTAATATTGGATACAACAGACTAAGAGCTATTAAAATTAGAGAAGCACCAGGATTTTGGTCTATCTCAATCTCAACATCATGTCAAAGGGGTATCATCACAACCACCTCATAAAAAACAAAAACAAAAACCCTAACAACCTTGGTATCCTCCAACATAATAGCTTAATATATTCTATAAAAGTATGAACAATCACATAAACTAGGTGGTCCACATATCAACTTCCCACCTAAAATTCCCACTCAATAACAAAAACTACATTTTTTCTATCCCCATATGATTACACAGCCCTCCTTCAGAATAATTTGATAAAAATCTATAAGGAATATAACTAGTTGATTCATTTGATTACATAGTATAGGTATATTTATATGAAAAGAATACCCCCACAATAATCATGCAGTCCTGTCATCAGTCTAAACCCCTAGAACACATAAAAGAAGATAGTATGGACATTTACTAAAATATTTAACACCATAAGAATAAAAATACACTCCAAATATAGTTTGAGAGGTTATAATGGTGTTTGTAAAAAAAAATGATATTAAATCAATTTAAATGACTATGGAACAAATGAGGGTTTACAATACAATAAGAGTACCTCAAACAATCCAAAACCACTATAGCGCCACATATTCAACTTCATGAAACAGGACCTAGAAATCTTACCTATGTCTTTACTGATGACCACCTAATTGGAACACTCTATTTATGGTTCTTGAACACAAGGAACATACTAAGTTTGGTCTCTACCAACTCAATCACCCCCATGTAGATCATAATTTTGTTTCCCCTTATACTAAAATGGTCTCACTGGAAGATACTTCTAATGCTAGTCCTAAACCATTCATTCTCTACAAAACAATGATCAAAGAACCATTGGACACATCTTAATGATGATACAAGCTCATCAAATATAGGTTAAATCAAAATAGAAACAGAAACATATACACATCAAAATCAAAACTAAGAATTAAAATATTAGATAAATTTCAATAAAAATAAGGTACCAGTTAACAAAATACCTAATTTAGGATGGGTCTGAAAAGATTTGGCAGGAGATTCAGCACCTTGTATGGGATGGAGGAATAGGAAGCCGAAGGAACTCCAAAATTTCCAAACTGCTCCCGTTTAGGGTTCTGTATCGCGAATGGGGGAGAGGACGGGCCGCTGTGAATTTGGGGGAAAGTTTTACCAATGGTTTTTAAAAACCGTTGGTATATATTTTCAGACCAAACCTATACCAATGGTTCCATAGAACCATTGGTAAAATACCCCCTGAACCACACCTATTCCAGCGGTTCTCATTGAACTGTTGGTAAAACTCCCCTAAACCACATCTATACCAACGGTTCATTAGAACCATTGGTAAAAGCTCCCACAAATGCACCTATACCAACGGTTCTAAGGAACCGTTAGTAAAAGCTTCACTAAACCATACTTTACCAACAGTTTCATGAAACTGTTGGTATGGAAGTGTGGGTAAAAACCCACATTCCAGTAGTGATGTTTAACCACTAGTGGCAATTTAACTTGGCCCACTGAAGGGGTATCCATAAATGGGTGACCATACTCCAAACTACTAAAATAGGGTCAAAGGATGTGTATCAAGGTATGATGATCAATTGGATTTTAAGAACTCAATTAAAATAAGAAGATCAATAAAATCCAGTGTGGAGAATAATGACATAGCCACAAGACACCAAAAATCATGGAGAAAACGATGGGACCACCTACCTCAATGATGTAGATAAATGCTCACTCTATATTGGCCGTATATTTTGAGTAGGTTGGAAGAAAATGATGAAACAGTCCAGCACTATGAAAATAGGGAAAAATGGATTACACCTAAATAGTGAAATGGATTTGGGAATAAACTTAGATCGAAGTTAAGTGATGAGTAGAGCTTATCAATATAGATATGATTCCTTCAACATAAGTTGATTTGGAATTTAGATGAAGAAGTTATATCAAATCCTAGATGGAGGGGTTTGAAAAGATATGGGAGAAGGAAAGTGGGTTTCATTCATTAGAGGACAGGAGATAAAAGAGAAAGTGGTAAATATAATTAAAGAGGGGTAAAGCAATACTTTCACCCTTAAAATATGGGGTGTAGGGTTTGGCCGCACGATTTGTCTAAAATGTGCACAAATTATGCTCAATACGACTGCTTACAGAATGCCTCACATGGTCAAGTTGCATGGTTATCCAAACAATGTGTAAACTATGATAAACCCACTATAAAAAACATTGAAATCATTTACGGTCAATCACCTGGAGTCGTACAATTTCAAACAAATCATGAGGCTCATACTTTACTTATCTTCTCCCTACACCGTTAAAAGTATCACTGTAGTCTAGGATACACAGTTTCTTATAATCATGTTTCCCATCCATTTTCTCATTTGCAGAAACTTCTGGCTCTGAACGAGCCCCGAATGATATTATGGCCTTCCTTATGCCGTATTACACCCTTAAAAAATTAAATCAAGGTTTTAAATTGAGAAAAAATTGATCTAAACCTTCATGAAAATATGGTTCCTTACAACCTCCCCTTCTTAAAACAACTCATCCCTAAGTTGGCCTTATGAGGGTAAAGTGGTGTCATCAGTGAAGAGTTACAATCACTAAACTTGTATAGCAGCTTCCCATTCCTAGGCCTTGTCCTATATCCGACTGTGTTTCTATAACACATCTACCAAAGTAAATAACCTGCCTTAGAGTGTCTTCATGCTCTGATCAATAATAAAAATTGGATAATCCTCGAAGAATGTATATACATCCAATTCAACCTCATCATGATGAAAGACATGTGTCAGGTTTGGATAGTAGTAGAGAAGAAAATATTAATGAAATAAAACATGCATTAACCAATATTTTTGAGGAAGTTCCAACTGGTAATCCACTGGTAAGATCTATTTCACAACCTTGAAGGTTCCAACAAACCTCTATGAGAGATAAACGTTCCTCCTAATATGTCTATGGCCCAAACTAGGAGAGAATCACATGAAAACCTGGTCTCCGACCTCAAACTCGAGAGGTCATCGGCGTTTGTAGGCATATGACTGCTATCTTGATTGAGCTATCAATATGTGCCTTCTAATCAGTTGGACCTAATATGTATTCTGCTAAACGAGTTTTGGTTTAATCATAACTACCTACCTTGCCTTTAGAAAGCACATAGGTGAGCAGAAAGGCCTACCATATAAGTCTTCATAAGGATGCATCTCGATGGCATCATGAAAGATGTTATTATATGTAAACTCCACAAGAGGAATATGTTTCTCACAAGAACCTCCAAAGTCAAGGAAATATGCATGGATCAAGTCCTCTAGCACCTAGATTATATACTCTGCATGTACATCAGTTTGTGGTTGATAATTCATTCTCAGAATCACTTATATACCCAGGTCCTTCTGCAACCCCTACTAGAACAGTGACATAAAACGATAGACTCTATTTGAAATTATAGAATGAGGAAATCTACGGAGTCATACAACCTCCACGACTTACAACCTTCCTAGGTTAACTACCTAGAAGGTCTCTTGCATAGGTAAAAATTGTGAGACCTTCATCAAGCGATCCATGATAACCCACACTATGTCATTTCTTCATGGTGATATCGGTAGATCAATCAAAAAATCCATCAAAACATCATCCCATTTCCTCTGAAGGATGGAAAACGGATGAAAATACCTTTTGATCACTAATGTTTTGACTTCACCTACTAATAAGTGGAACACTTAGTGATAAAGCTGGCAATATCCAATTTTATACCAGGCCACCAATACTGGGGTCGTAGATTCCAATACAACCTGGTGACACCAAGATGAACTTCCCATGTTGAGGTGTGAAATTCCTACATCATCTCCTCTCTGATTCCAACTAGTACCTGTACACCCCCATGGAATAGTAAAATGTCATCCCTATCCATGTTCCATCATGAAGATGTATCTTTATCTAAAGGATGTTTCCTTAGCACGGGGCCCTTGTGACCAGATAACTTCCACACTCTTACCCATTCTAGATGATTAGAAGTCACTACTAAGGCCGAGAGGATAGTCTGACCATGGTCCTCCTGAACCTCAATGTGCATCTCTGAGAATAAGGCCATGAGATACTGTTCACCATTGGACTCTAGAACTTCCCACGTCCGAGTCATCCAACTTAGATCATCAGCTACAACATTGACTTTAACAGGTGTGTAGGCATGATTGAAATCAAAGAACTATAGGTAATCAACCCACCTGCACTTACTGAGATTGAGATTCCACTGTGTGAAGATTTAATTGAGGATTTTGTGACCAGCGAACACCAAAAAATTCTCTCCAAGTATATAGTGTCTCAAATAACATAGGGCATGTTGAACCATATCTAGATCAGGGTCATGTGTTAGGTAATTCTGCCCATGAGGCCTCAAATGATGATACCCATGTATGATGACTCACTCTTCTTACATCCGAAAAGCTCCAAGATAAATACTTGATGTATCATAGTATACAGTATAACTCCTGTCTGTCTCTGGAAGAATCAGTATCGACAATGAAGTCAAATGACCCTTTAACTCTTGAAAGGCTGCTTCACAAGATTTTGACCATATGAATTTAAAACATTTCCTTATTATTCCCATAAGAATCACTAAAAGTAATGAGAAATCAGGGTTGAAGTGTTTGTAAAATCCAAATATCCCAAAAAATCTTTGAATGTCAAAGTCATTCTTTTACTACTCCCAATAAACTAAAACTCTCTCATTCTCTAGGTCTATTAAAACTCATGACTCTAAGTTAATGTGACACAAGAGGTGTAATTTTTTGATCCAAAAGTAGAATTTACAGAACATAGCAAAGAGATGATGCTCTCTCAGTGTATTTAACACTATCTCAAGATTGTTAAAATGGTTGTTTATGGAGTGTGAATACACCAAGATATCTTCAAAAAATACTACCACAAAATAATCATGATACAGGTGGAAGGCTAGACTCATAAGAGCCACAAAAACACTAGGTGCGTTTGTAAGTCCGAATGACAAAACCATGTACTCATATAGACCATACCTACTTCTAAAATCTATGTGAGGTATGTTTGAAGACCTTATATGCACCTGATGATAAAATGACCTCAAATATATCTTAGAGAATGATCTTTCTCCTCATAGTTGATCGAATAGGTTGTCTATTCTTTGAAGTGGATACCAATTTCTTAACTTAAGATGGTTCAATCGATGATAATCCATGAAAATATTGAGGGTAGCTTCTACCTTCTTGGAAAAAGGTCTAATGAAACCTAAAGAGAAGTGATGGGGTGTATGAAACTTTTAGCCTCTAGATCCTTCAACTGCTTCTTGAGTTCCAGAATCTCCTTAGGATTCATAATATATAGAGGAATGGTCATTTGTGCGGCTCCTGGAACTAACTCAATGGGGAATTATACCTCCCACACTAGAGCTATACCAGATAATTCTTTACGAAGTTCATCCTTGAAAACTCTACTATATGAGGGAAAACAATGGGTCTTAACACCAGATTATCTAGGAAAAGACTAGAGATCCGAGCTGTAACATTTCCCAGCCTCTGCTACTTGGGAACAACTCTATTCGCACTAACATACAATTATCTCCTATGCATGTTCTTATCACCCTCTAGTTATTTAAATGTCACCCTCTAATGATAGCAATCAATATGGGCTCAATATGGAACTAACTAGTCTATCTTGATGATTACATCAAAACCTGTCTTGTTGAGGATGAAAATATTCCACACAAAAGGTATAAAATTATCTCAAGGATAAAATAATTTCAATGGATAACTCCCTGTCATGTATTAACTAATGATGTTTATAGCGACATAACATCATGAAATTACTCGATCTAGAGGCCCATACATCTTATAATGGTCTCAGATATTAAATAGTGAGACACACCTATGTCAAAAAAAGCTGACACTAAAGTGGAGGCTACTAGAATAGTACCTCATACAATAGAGGGTCTAGTGATATGCTCCTTTCACATAGTCTAGACTACATGTAACTGACTTGTACTATAGACTAGATTCACTACCTGACTTCCCTGAGTAAGCCTACTCTCCTGGAACTAAGAATCATAAGTCTGACTTCTTCTACCTCAACTACCACCTCGGTCTGATTGGTCAGTGGTGTTCTAGTTTCCTTCCTTTCATGAACCTACTAAACTCACTCCTGAATGTGGAGAGGGCATAAATCCCCACTCACTAGGAATTGATGGGAACACTCTACAAAAGCGTTGGATATGCCCTATCCTGCTGCAACCTCCACATTCCACTAGATCTCATAAGCATTTTGGTTTTGTATGTCTGGACCTCCCTCATTGTTGACATATTAGAAAACTATATTCACAGGGATATGACTACTAACACCTACATGAGTAGCCTCAAAACATCTCTTTCACTTAGAATAAGAATCATTGGTAGCACTAGGTACCAAACCAACCCGACTCACACCATGGGATTCCCAGAAATTTTGAGATATGATAAGGGCCTGGTTGACACTTTCAGAAATGGTAGTCAACTTGAATACATTGTGTAACGCCCTGACCCTATTTACCCAGAGTCGGTGAATTATTACATAACTTTAATGATCACAAGAGATCAAGTCTCTAAATAAAAATTAGTTTAGTAGCCTTGCAAGTACTAGATACATACATAAGTTTTACATTACGTTATGAAAAGAAAAAACAACAAAATTGTGTCCCAATTGAACACACTCGTATCCATTAGCATATTCCTATAGGTTAATGGTAATATAATTCTTCACATCCTGGAAAAAATAAAACATAAGAAAGGGGTTAGCTCAGATGATCAGTAAGGATAACAATATAGCAGAAACTATCATAAATAAGAATAAAAATTTAAGGCAATGTATAAGACTAAAACAAAATCCTTTTAAACATAAACTTTAGAATTATATGGAAAAGATAAATCAATTAATACCATTTAATTATTCATATGGATATTATACTAGTCTAATAATCACATGTAATATCAACAGCTAATTTCATAATGATTGAATGAAAAATGTCCGACATCATAACCACATAGTCAAGGCCTCATGCCAAGACTAAAAATAAAAATTTTGTCAAGGACTTGTGCCAAGACACTAGTTTGTCTTTAACCCATAGTCTAGTAAATAGAAAAAATTTTTTGAAATAAAATTTTAAGAAACACAGATGTGGATGATAAAGAGGTCCCAATAGATACTTATGTACAAACAAACTCGGATAATAAAGAGATTGTAAAATTAACCCTTTCCCTGTACTTTTCCTTAGTTAAAGGTAGGTTAAACTACTATATAATGGTGAAATAATTGTTACTAAATTATACAAGAACCAAATACATAAATATGATATCATATATGATCTTTGAATATTTTTTTGTTAATTATATTTTAGTAGTATCATTGTTTTGGGTGCTAACTGATTCATTTTCCTTTATATGTTTTGTTACATAAGCCATGTTTGTTATGGATAGGATGTATTTGATTCATATACAGAATGATATTAAGTTCTTAAACATCTTTTTTAATTATCAAATGAAAATTATTCTTTAAAGGTTACGTTGGGGAATGAAATCTTATCACGTCATGGAGACGATAATCCGTACGTACGCACGAGCGAAAATATCAATCAATTGATGGTGAAAGCATATATAGTTGAATGGTATATTATATATATATAGAATAATTAACATGTTATATTTTTTATTTACATCAATTATACTCATTATTATACCCATCCAAATAATTAAGTGTAGAATAAAAAACTACACCACGACACGAAGACGGTAATTTGTACGTACGCACGTATGATGACTTTTTCATTCATAGGATGGATAGAATAATGAATATGGTTGTAAAATATTTATAATAACATCTCAATATTTAAAAGGTACAATAGTTATTATTTTGGTATGGAAATAACAAAGAAATAGGAAGTGTAAGAAGAAAATAATTTTGAAATAGGTCATGAAATAATTATCTCTTCTTCGGGTTATTCCTTTTGATTTAAAAAAAAGGGATCCTTATGTTGGATTTATGATCAAAGTAAGGCATTTATGATGAATTTAGGGTAGTTTGGAGGATATTTGAGTAGGTTTTGGCAGATCAAAATGACTTTTGAGGTGTGAATTTGAGAGAAGGGAAAATACCCTTTTATAAGAGAGGTGAGGGGCACTTTAGGAAAATCTTGAAATATTAATTTATTATAAAATAATTTTGGGTTTATAATAGCTCAAAATGGATTAATTTAGAGTATAAGGTGGTTATGGGTCGAAAACCTCTCAACCAATAGGTTTTAGACAATTTTAGTTCACCATATTAACCTTATCTTATTAATTTAACACTTAGTTAAATAGTTTAACTTTTACCATGTCTTCTTGAATTATTATAATACAAGGTTAATAAACTTAGAATAAAATTCTAATATAACCTAAATTGGTTCATTAATGACATATATATCATTATATAAGTCCTTTTTCTAAATCTTGTATTTTAGGACTATTATATAATTTAATAAAATAGTATTTTTTTTAAAAACCCATTTTTGTCAATTTTGACACTATTTAGTATTTGGTTTTTGTGTAAGTGATAAAACCATTATTAATTCAAAAAAAAAAAATTTAATCAACCTTAAAATTTCATATTCCCCTAGGAAATTCTTTTATGGCATCAAAAGTTTCAATTTACATTTATTTTAATATTTATAACATCAATTATTTTAATCTTTCATTAATAAGGTAATTACTGCTTCATCATTGTGTGATAAAAAATTTTATTATTTAATGTCTAAAAATTATAAATAAAATACCATGATATATAAAATATTTTTATCATTATAATGAATATTTATATTAGAATTTATCTTATGTATAACACTATATTAAAAATGTTTTAGTTATTATAATTTGAATTTGACACATTTAACTTTTCTTTAAATAAAACATAATAAATGTCCTAATATAATACAAGTGGATTAGAAAGAATCATATTTTTGTTATAAGTTGATTTTGGTCGAAATAAACTTATCCAATAGAATTAGTACATGTGTTGGGGTAATTATAATATCATATTTACCATTAATTACCCTATTTACTTTTAAACGTGGTAAATAAAGTTCAAAAGTTACTATTCACAAAAAATTATTTTAATCCTATTGAATAAAATTTTACTTACTTATGTCATCTGTTTCTCTTGTATTTTTTAAATTCAATTCACAGAAGTGGTAAAATTATCTTTTATGCAAATTTGAAAAATGTGCCTAAAAGGTTGGTAAAAGACGTTAAAAAATTCTATAAAACTTTATATATCTAATCATAATATAAAGTGACTATAATTAATTAAATTTGATTAATATAGGTATTATGTATCTATTTTGACTTTAAAATAAATTTAAATTAAGAAAATATATTTAAATAAAAATTCGGTTTTAAATAATAACGCAGTGTTTTTCACTATTCATCAAAAATTGAAAGTTTTCAGCAAAATACCAAAAATTAACCCTAAGGTAATTTTTATATTTTGAATCCAAAAATGAAGCCCATTTTGAAAAATAAAATTTATAAAATTTCAAAAAGTGGTTATTACTATTCATAACTTTTTTTAAATGGATAGTTTTATTGGTCATGGTGTGCTAGAACTCGAAGTTGTGTACATCACAAGAAATTGCATTATTCAAAGAGAAGCATACCATGGAAGCTTTGGGTGTTACATTCTTCCCTACTTCAGATAATTTCTTCCTCAAAATTTCTGGAATATTACTGCATGAAAAGATTCAGGTGGTTCTTTATCATAAGTTCCTCAAGTTCCCACGTTGCCTCTTCCATTTTATGGTTTCTCCAAAGAACATTTACAAGACGAGTCATCCAGTTTCCCAGCACTTGTTCTCTGGTATCAAGAATATTGATAGGCTCTTCACAATAATACATATTGGGTTCCATATCTAATTCTTCATAGGTGAGTACATGTGTTGCGTCAGGCATGTATTTTCTCAATAGTGATACGTAGAACACATCATGAACTTTGGAGAGACTTGGCAGAATTTCCAAATGGTAATCTACAACTCCAATTTGTTCTAGAATTTCGAAAGGTCCAATGTACATGGGACTTAATTTACCCTTCTTACCGAAACATATAACACCCTTCCATGAAGATACCTTCAATAAAACATGATCACCTACTTGAAATTCCAAATCCTTCCTTTGGTTTTTGGCATAACTCTTTTTCTGACTTTGAGCTGCTTTGATGTGTGTTTGGATAATATTCACCTTTTTCATTGTTTCCTCAACAAGTTCTTGACCTACGAGTTTTTTTCACCAACATCATCCCAACAAGTTGGTGTGCGATATCTCTTTCGATATAATGCTTTATATGGTGTAATATGAATACTTCAATGGAAACTATTATTATAGAAAAATTCTAACAAAGGTTAATAATGATTCCACATACCTTGAAAGTCAAGTGATCAAGATCTCGACATATCTTCTAAGGTTTGAATCGTCCATTCTGATTGTCCATCAGTTTGAGGGTGGTAGGCATTTCTCAAACGAAGTTCAGTATCAAGGTATTTCTGAAGACTTTTCCAGAATCTTGATGTAAAATGGGGACAATGATCAGAAAAAATTGATAGGGGTACACCATGAAGTCTTAAAACTTCATTAATATATAGTTTTACTAAACATTCAAGTGGTAAAACTTCTCTTATAGAAAGAAAAAGTGCTGACTTGGTAAGATGATCAATAATGACCCATATTGCATCATTCCTCCTAGGAGTCTTTGGTAGCCCCATGAAAAAGTCCATCTTAATATCATCCCATTTCCACTAAGGTATGGGAAGAGGTTTCATGACTCCTCTAGGATGTTGTCTTCCAGCTTTCTCCTGTTGAAAAACCATACATCTTGACACATAATCAACAATCTCTCTCTTCATGTTGTCCCACCAAAAATGTTCCTTCAAATCTCTATAAATCTTTGTGATACTAGGGTGTATAGATAAATTGTCTCTATTAGAATCATCCAAAAATTCCCTTTTTAGATCAGGTATATCAGGAACACAAATCCTCCTCCCAAATTTAAAATTTTCATCTTCATATACGAAGTCAATCAATATCCCATCATTCATAGCTTTAATTTTATTTTGAAACTCCTCATCATCAGTCTAAGAAATTTTTATCCTTTCTAGTAATGATGGTTTGGAAACCATTTGAAAATGTATTAATGTTTCACCTTCCATGATTATTCCCATATCCATATTTACTAGATCCATGAACATAGGATACCTTTCAACACTCATCTTGTTCAGAACTCCATGATAATTTCATCTCAAAGCATATGACACCTTATTTTCCTTCCTCGGGTGGTAGTGTATAGTGCTATGATAATCATTGAGTAGTTAGATCCATCACCTTTTCCTCATGTGGAGTTCTTTCTGTGAGAAAATATACTTCACAATCTTGTGATCCGTATATATCTCACATTTTTCACCCTAGAGATAGTTTCTCCATATCTTCAAAGAAACTATTACAGTTTCTAACTCAAGATCATGAGTGGGATAGTTCTGTTCATGCATTTTTAGATGTCATGATGCATCGACAATAACTCTATCATTTTTCATAAGGACACAACCAAGTCCTTTATTTGAAGCATCACTATAAATAACAAACCCATCATTCCCTGATGGTAGATTCAAGATATTAGAATTGACTAATATTCTCTTCAGTTCTCCAAAACATTATTCGCATTCTTTTGTCAAAACAAATTTTACCCCTTTACGTGTGAGATTGGTTAATGGGTTAGCCAATCAGGGAAAATTCTGGACAAAACATGGATAATAACTTTCTAAACCAATAAAACTGCATAACTCAGTTATACTCATTGGTGCTGGCCATTCTTATATTGCTATTTTATTAGAAGGATCAAAAGAGATTCCATCATTGGAGACAATATGGCCAAGAAAAGAAATCTCCTAAAGCCAGAATTCACACTTGCTAAACTTCCCATTTTATTCATTTCTTCTAAGAGTTTTCAAAATATTGCGAAGTGATTTTCATGATATTCATAGATTTCGTAATATACCAAGATATCATTAATAAATAACACTACAAATTCATAAAGGTATTCCTTGAATTCTCTATTCATTATATCCATGAAAACAGAGGGTGAATTAGTCAGTCTAAAAGGTATTACTATAAACTTGTAATGCCCATACATGGTACAAAATGATATCTTCAGAATGTCTTCCTTCTTCACGCACAAATGATGATATCCAGATCGAAGTTCAATATTTGAAAAATATTTACTTCTATAAAGTTGATCTAATAAATCATCAATGTGAGGTAGGGAATACTTGTTCTTTATTGTTATAGCATTGATCTCCTTGTAGTCAATGCAAAACCTCATAGATCCATCTTTCTTTTTATCAAAAAGAACAAGAGCTCCCCATGGAGAAACACTAGGGAGAATAAATCATTTATTACTCAATTCCTCTAGTTTTTCTTTAGTTACACTAACTCTACAGTGGACATTCTAGAATAGGTCTTAAATATGGGCCCTGAACTAGGAATTAAGTCAATAGAAAACTCAATTTCTAGTTCTTGAGGATATCCATGTAAATCCTCTGGAAACAAATCAACATATTCTTGCCTAATAGGTACATCCTCTATTTGAACATTTCTTTCCTCATCCATAGTTATTTAAATCCCTTCCTCCCCAATAATTGAATTTTGTAGAGCTACTAGGGGTGGATCTAGATGAGAATTAGATGGTGATGTTTCTCCTCTAAAGATAAGGGATCCTTACCATCATAAAAATTTTAACCTCATTATTCTTATAATAAATTTTCACATCATGGTTAGAAATCCAATCCATACTGAGGATTATATCAAATTCAATCATGGGTATGACAATAAGATCAGCAGATAAAGCACGTTTATATGCCATAATGGTAACTGATTCACAAAACTTTGGTTCAATGATACTTCCATTAGGAGTTTTGACTAACAATTCTATTGTTAAGTCAAATTGGAAATTTCTTATTTTATTGGAAAAATGGGAAGATATGAAAGAATGCGATGATTCAGAATCAAATAAAGCATTGGCTAAATTTGAGGAAATGATTAATGTACCTACCACCACATAATCCAGAACTTCAACCTCTGCAGTTGTGATCACATAAGCTTGGCCTTTCTTCATTGGCCTTTTCTGAGGTATGTTTCCTTGAAAATTAGGATATTAATTTTTATAATGGACCATTTCTTTACAACTATAGCATTCAACATTGACAGCCACTTTCTTCCTCTTGCAATCACAAGTTTAGTGGCCTTTTTCTCCACACTTGTACCAAACTCCCATCCCCTTTAGGCAAGTACCAGGGTGTTTCTTCACAAATTTACTACAGGGTGGAAATTAAACTTTTCCCTTATTCCCCTTATTTCCATTTATATATTGTTTAACATATATTTTTTTTCTCTTGCTTTGATTTAAAGTCTTAAGACTTCTAGAATTCATTTTCTGTCTTGATAGCACATGAGACTATATCTTCGTATGGCGAGAAGGATTGTGAAACTGATGCTCAATAGAGAAATGGTTTTAACCCATCAAATAATTGATCAATATTACTTCTTGGGTTACATATATAATTTGTTTCATTTCTTTCTAACCTTGTAATGTTTGCCTCATACTTTGCGATATTCTCGTCCTCCTTTTGCCTCAGACTCAGAAATTGCCTTTCCATATCCGCTCGATGTTCACGAGGAATGTATTTTTCTAGGAAAATATATTTAAACTCTCTCCATTCTATATTTGATACTTATTTATCCTTATCTTTTTTTAATTAAATACCACTATTGATCTGTATCTCATGTGAGGTGATAGACTACCATGACAACTTTTTCCCTCTTGCTACTCCCAAAAGCATGAAATATTTTCTCTAAGGAACTTATATATTTCTCAACTACAAATGGATTTATAGTCCCATTGAATATTGGTGGATGTTTCCTCATGAAGTGGTCTAACATTGATCCTCCACATTGTGGATCAAGGTGCTCCATGTGGGTAAGGTTATTATTCATAACTTGAGTGAGTTGTCCCAGTATAGTTATAAGCTATTAGACATCAGTTGAATCACCAGCTCCACTATAATTTTGAGTAGGAGGGAAATCCCTACATGAATTACATTCATTGATATGGTTTCCATTCCTTAAAATAGGTATCATTTCTAAACAATGGCATACACTAGATTAGTTTATGAATCGCAATACACAATTACAAACTATTAAAATACCTAACATAAATTGAATAGTTTATGCATATAATCCATAATCATAAAAAATGTTTTATTTGAGGAATTATTTACTCCTAAATCCTTCATAATTTCTTGTAAATAAAATGAAAATTATCCTAATCATATCCCCCAGGAGTGTCATAACCTAGACTGAAGCAAGACCCATTGTCGTGCACCAGTTCCCATTCGATTCTAGATCAAAGCGGTGTTTTCAGGATTTACACCTATATATATATGTGAAAAAACCGCCTCTACCTGCTTGTATCCAGATAGGGATGCATTGCCTAGAAAATTCACAAAATCTCTAAATTACCAAAATTATAGAATGTTCTTCTATACTAGTTCTCAAAGTCCATATTAGGGTAATGTTCCCTAATCAGAGTTTTTCTAAATCAAGTTTCCAAGGTTTGTACTAAACTTCCTATGATACTAACTATAATGCCCGAACCATAGTTACCCATATTCGGTGCATTATTACATAACAATGGAATGATCACAAGAGATCAAGTCTCAAAATACCGATTAGTTTAGTAGCCCTGAAAGTACTAGATACGTACATAAGTTTTACATTACATTATGAAATGCAATAAAAAAACATTATGTCCCCTCTAAACACACTCATTTCTCTTAGCCTATTCCTATAGGTTAATCATAATTTACTTCTTTACATCCTGGAAAAAATGAAACATAAGAAAGGGGTGAGATCAGATGCTCATTAAGGATAAAAATATAGAAGAAACTATCATAAATAAGCATAAACATTTAAGGAAATGTATAAGACTAAAACAAAATCCTTTTAAACTTAAACTTCAGCATAATATGGCCAAGATAAATCAATTAATTCCATTTACTTATTCACATGGATATTCTACTTGTTGAATAATCACATGTAATATCAATATCTAATTTCATAATGATGGAATGCATAATGTCGGACATCATAACCACATATTCAAGGCCTAGTGCCAAGACTAAAAATAAATTTTTTGTCAAGGCCTTAAGCCAAGACACCAGTTCGTCTCATGAGACCTATCGATTCATCAAGGGGTTATAGAGGGCCCCTCCCATCACTTACTACATCCAATGCATTCCTTATATGAAATGTTTGAAACATAACATAAACATTCGTATTAAAACTAGCATATGAAATGTTAATAATTTAACTGTAAACCATGAATGGTATAAAAATAGAACATCCACAGTCAATCATATTAAAAAATTCTCAATACAATATGGATGATTCTGTCATAATAAATCAACTTCAAACAAGAGTAAAATCCATCAAAGGATGTTGACATAGATGAAATCAAAACTGTTTGAGAAAAATATCTCTTTCTATTTTGAAATCATTTAAAAGTAACGTAATTATAAATGAAAACATTTATTTTAAAAATATTCATATAATATTTTAAGGGAATCTTATAAGGTGTTATAACGACAGAAAATATCCTTACCCACCGTATAAGTTAAAAAAATATTCTTTCCATAATTTGTCAAAAAAGTTATAAAGTACCTTGTTCGGAAAATGACAGAATGATTCCTTTCAAAACATTTTATAAAAAGTAAAATGAGGGTATAAGTGAATTTAATACATATTCTAGTAAATATTAAAATTGTTTTGAAATACCTTTTTAAGAAATACGGATGTGGATGATAAAGAGGTCCCAATATATACTTATATATAAACAACCTCAGATAATAAAGAGATTGTAAAATTAACCCTTACCTCATAATTTTCCTTAGTTGAGGGTTGTTTAACCTCATGTATAATGGTGAAATAATTTTTATTAAATTATAAAATAACCACATATATAAATATTATATCATATATGATCTTCTAATATTGCTTTGTAAATGATATTTCAGTTGTATCATTGTTTTGGGTGTTAACTGATTCATTTTACTTTATATGTTTTGTTATGTAAGTGATGTTTTTTACAGATAGGATGTATTTGATTCATATAAATAATGTTATTAAGTAATTAAACATTGTTTTTAATCATCAGATGAAAATTATTCTTTAATGGTTAAGATGAATAATGAAATCTTATCGTGTCGTGGAGACGGTAAGCCGTACGTAAGGATGAGCGACAATATCATTCTATCGATGGAGAAATCATATATAGTTAGATGGTATATTATATATATATAATAATTAACATGTTATATGTATTATTTAAATCAATTATACTCATTATTATACCCTTCCAAATAATAAATTGTTTAATAACAAACTACACCACGACATGGAGACGGTAATATGTACGTACGCACGTATGGTGACTTTATCATTCATAAGATGGATAGAATAATGAATATAACTGTACCATATTTATAATAAAATCACAGTATGTAGAATTTATTAGAGTTATTATTTTTATATGGAAGCAAAAAAATATGAAGTATAAGAAGAAAAGAATTTTGAAACAGCTGTTAAAATAATTACCTCTTCTTCGGGTTCTTTCTTTTGATTTGAAAAAAAGGGCTCCTTAGGTTGGATTTATTATTTAAGTAAGGCCTCTAGGATGTAGTTAGGTTAGTTTAGAGGAAATTTGAGCAAGGTTTGGCCGAGGAAAATACATTTTGATGTGTGAATTTGAGAGAAGGGGAAGTACCCTTTTATAAGAGAGGTGAGGGGCACTTTAGAAAAATCATGAAATATTAATTTATTATAAAATTATTTTCGGTTTATAATAGATCAAAATGGATTTATTTATAAGATAAGGTGGTTTTTGGTCTAAAAACTCTAAATAAATAGGTTTTAGACAAGTTTAGGTCACCATATTAACCCTATATTTTAGATCTAACTCTTAGTTAAATAGTTTAACTTTTAACATATCTTCTTGTATTCTTATAATACATGGTTAATAAACTTACTATAAAATTCCAAGTGAAACTAAAGTGGTTCATTAATTACATATCTATAATTATATAAGTCCTTTTGATGAATCTTATATTTTTATGACTATTATATAATTTTAAAAAATAGTATTTATTTTAAAAACTCATTTATGTAAATTTTGACACTATTTAGTATTTGGTTTTTGTGAAAGTTATAAAAACTTTATTACTTAGAAAAAATAGATTTAATCATCCCTAAAATTTCATATTCCACTAGAAAATTAGTTTATGGAAACAAAAGTTTCAATTTACATTAATTTTAATATTCATAACATCAATTATTTTAATCTTTAATTAACAAGGTAATTATTGTATCATCATCGTGTTATAAATAAATTTAATTATTTAAGGTCTAAAAATTATAAATAAAATACCATGATGTAGGAAATATTTTTATATTTATAATGAATATTTATATTAGAGTTTATCTAATGTATAACCCTATATTAAAAATGTTTTAGTTATTCAAATTTCCATTTAACACTTTTAACTCTTCTTGAAATAAAATATAATAAATGACCTAATCTAATCAAAGTGGATCAAAAAGAATAATATTTATGTAATATGGTTTATTTTGTTCTAAATAAACTTATCCAATATAATTAGGACATTTTTTGGGTCAATTATAATATTATTTTTACCATTAATTACCCTATTTACTTTTAACCGTGGTAAATAAAATTCCAAAGATACTATTCACAAAAAAATTATTTCCATCATATTGAACCACATTTTACTTACTGATGTTAACAGTGTCTCTTGGATTTTTTAAATTCTATTCACAGAAGCGGAAAAATTGTGTTTTATGCAAATTTGCAAATGTGCCTAGAAGGTGGGTAAAAGACGTTAAAAAATCAATAAAATTTTATATATCTAATTTTATTATAAAATGACTCCAATTAATTAAACTAGATTAATATAGGTATTATATACCTATTTTGAATTTAAAATAAATTAAACTTTAAAAATAATTATTTAAATAAAAAGTCAGTTTGAAACAATAACGCAATGTTTTTCACTATTCATCAAAAATTTCAAGTTTTCAGCAAAATACCAAAAAATTAGCCCTAAGATAATTTTGATATTCCGAATCCAAAAATAAAGTCCATTTTGAAAAATAAAATTTATAAAATTTCAAAAAGTGGGTATTACTATTCATAATTTCTTTTTAAACGGCTAGTTTAATTGGTCGTAGTGTGCTAGAACTCGAAGTTGCGTACAATGCAAGAAATTTCATTATTCAAAGAGAAGAATACTATGGAAGCTTAGGGTATTACACATTTAATAGTGATTGGATGGTGTATCCCAACCCATCCTTGAATCACCTTGATGTCATAAGATCATCTCCCTCCGGAGTAGGAGCGAACCATTGTAGCTCAGTGAAAAGAGAAAATTATTTGATAGCATACATACTTATATCATATAGGTTCATAAATTATTTGTCTCAGTTATCCCTTAGAGTTTAGGGAAACAAGTAGTAATATAAGATCATATGTATATCTTTCCAGACCATATCACAATGCTTTTCTGCCTAGGTGATGACATCCCACCACCACTTGGAAGAATTGCATAACATATATTAGTTAGTTTGACCCTATTATTTAGAGGTGAATCTAGATGTTTGAATATATATAGGATAACTTGGATCCATGATTTAGCCATGTGTGGTCTACCACCCCCCAAAAGGTAAGAGGATCCTACTATCAAAATTCCCGAGTTAACTATGCCATACTTGGGTCTGGTCTAAAAACACATTGCATAGATTGTAACATAGGAAGGAATCCCTCTTGGAACTAGTCATCGATGCCCATATTTGGTATAGGAAGAGGTTCCATAGGCATAAATGCATGAGGGATCACTGGCAGGTTAAGACCTAACACTTCAAGAGTATGGTCTTCACCTCCTTTAGGGCATACAGACGGGGGATGTCATGGTGCATAATACTACAATTCCAAAAAAATGCCTCAGAATAGATTTTAACAATTGAAGATATCATATATAGAAAACATGGATAGGATTAAATCATTCCTATTGGAACAATCATGCCTCTCTTCCGACTTCAAAATCTAGGTCTAGTCATTTTAAGAGACCCTAAGAACATAAGAGACACCCAATCTACCCACCACTAAGGCCGAGTTTAGGCCTAAGTCTCTATGTTAGATATATATATATATATATATATATATATAAGATATATATTTTCACTTTAAAAAGATTAATTTTCAATTTGACCTTGTGCTCATTTGAATATTTAAATCACTTTAAAATGGTTGAATTAGATAGATTTCTATTTTCGATCTATAAGGGCCCATACTCCTTATGAACCAAAATATGACATCTGCTTAACCCACACCATAACAAATTCTATCCCATGTGACCAAGGGTCCATGGATGAACATGTGAAAATTGGATACTTAAGGTGTTTTCTTTAACCTATTCAGGAAAACACTATTAGGTTAAGGCATAAACTTTAAGTATAAAATTTGTTTTCTAATTTTAGCAAGAAGCATCAGTACAATTCAATACAAATTTAAGGCACTAATAATATGAAATAATAAAATTCACACTAAAAGAAGATGCGTCATGGTAAAATTCATGGCATATTAATTATATTGTTCTTTTAATGATTCATATAAAGAATATGCCTCATTTCATTGGGCCTAAGTAAAAAAACCATCATTTCAATAATACAAATTTAATAACATCATAAAAAAAGTGCATCACCAAATGGTGAAGTCGTATCAATCATAAATGTCCTAATAAATAATTGCAATTACCCATCCTAGGTAATTTGGGTTTCCCCTATACCTGGGTTAGCTACATCCAAGTATAAGATAAATTCAAAATTCCTTTATCTCTTAGTCTTTTGTATAATACCCAAAAAATAAGACCAAGGAATAAAATTATCTGATACCACTTTGTTACATCCTGACCTAGGATCCACTAAACCCATGCCCCAAGCCGGTGGGTCACATGGCCTCAAGTGTTACTCCCATTACACTAGAGGTTGCTGAATAGTAGTGAAGGTGTAAAGGTTATATAGTGGCGAGAATATACCCTATTATCAGAGTAGCGCAATGGGTACAATAATAAATATACAATATCATAATCATATAATAAATATATAGAGTAAATAAGTAGTGGAGGAATAAATAACGGAGCAACTGAATAATAGTCAAAATCCACTTGGAAGTGTCATATTCATGGATTCTTGGAATGAATATATACAAAATGGGAACATGGGATAGGTAGATACAATCATTCTATACAAAAATTTAAAAAATATAAAATGTAAAAAAAACTATTCCACTAGTATCTCATGACTATGCTAGGTCCTATACTCTTATTCTCAATCTATAAGCTAAGAAAATCAACAACCAGTAACATGGCCCTTTCCCTTATCTGTACCTGTAGTCATATAATATTCTTCGGAACCAAAGTATCTTGATTAAAGTGTGAGATAACAATATTAGTAGGCCACCACCAATAGTGTATATAACTAATCTAACCAAGATCATAAAAAAATGTACATGTTTAAATGAATAAATAAATAAATAAATAAATAAATAATCTGCCACTTAGGTTCCTAAAGGACACCTAGTGGCTCTACCTGCTTCGGATCATGGCAAAAAATAATGTCTGGTCATTTACTATATATATATAATAACATATATATATATATATATATATATATATATAGTATAGTTTTATATTGAATCCACCTATATGAACCAAGTACGTGTGGATGTAAGTGTCCATATACCTAGAATACTAGTTGTTGGAGTGATCTAGGCATACCTCAAACATCCTTAACTAGTGCAATGATCCTATAAGCTCAATAAATAGAGTACATTCCCTACACATCATAATGAGTGGGATAATTCATGCTCATTACTCGAGATGGTGAGTGTTCAGTCGTGTTAACACTCTAACAAGGGACATAGAATGTAAAGCCCAATATCCAACTAGTGTCACTGGTGTGAGACATCATCCTCAACATCTGATGCAAGGGAGTGTGATACCTTTATGATCAATTAAACCCCTACCACCATTACAATTCTTTTTTCAATGCGTAATTAGAATTATAATATAATAGACATGAGGAATTACCTCTCATGAATGTCATTAATCATGTCAAATTCCAACAAGTCATTACAATCCACAAAGACCATTTGATATATCCTAAAATTGATGGCATGGCCTTTCTAACTTTATAGTTCATTAAATTTAAATCATTCAACTTATTTAAGAAACATAAAACCAACATGCATAATCCATTCCTTATAATCAAATCCATTGAGTTCATTTAACATGGAATTTCAATTTATATATCTCAAAGTCACTTAAATGGTGACATAGTCAAACAAGGTAATTGCCTACATAGTAAAATCCAATAATAGGTTGGGAAAACACTTAATAGGTGACTTGGTTTCCATTAAAAATTCATATAATGAGGTATCGTTTTAAAACTAAGCTTTACACTTAGGAGTTGATCCGAGCATATACACGTTTAACTATAACGTGCAATTTAACTTGGCACACCCAAGGGGTGTCCATATTTGGGTGACCATCCTCTAAAATGATAAAATAAAATCAAAGGATGTGTATCAAGGTCTAAAAATCAATTTTATATGATGAATTCAATTAAAAGGTAATTCTTGAAAAAATACGGCTTTTGGTATAGTGACATATCCATGAGACACCAAAACTCATGGGGAAAACAATGAGACCACCCACCTCAAGGCCATATATGACTCCTTGCTTGATATTGGGCTCAGATTCGGAGTAGGTTTAAAGAAAACGATTAAATAGTACAACACACTAAAAATAGGTCAAAATGTCTTGCACCAAAATAGAATAATGGATCTAAAAATAAATTTAGATCGAAGGTAAGAGATGATTAGAGCTTACCGAGACAGATCCGATGCCTTCAACAGATCTCAGTTTGGACATTGGATGATGAAGTTGTATTAAATACTAGATGGAGGGGTTTAGAAAGATATTGGATAAGGAAAGTGGGTTTCATCTTCTTGAGGAGATTAGAGAAAATAGAAATAGGTAAGTAGTTTTAAAGATGGTAAAAACAAACTTCTCACCCATAAAATAGGGGGCACACAATTTGGCCACATGGTTTGGCCAATCTGTGCACAAACCGTGCTCAGGCCCACTAAATAAGTATTTCCACACATGGTCAAGGAACATGGTTTTACAAACCATGTGAAAACCATTCAAAAACCCATTTTCAAGAAACTCTAAAATCATGTACAGTGATGCCCTTATAGTCACATAGTTTTAGAAAAACCGTGCAACTCATACAGTACTTTGGTTTCACCTCACACGTTTAGAAGTAACCATGTAGGCTGGGCAGAACCATTTCTTAAAACCGTGAGGCCCATTATATTTTCCCATTTTTATGAACTTGGGGCTCTGAATGAGCCTCATATGCTCCGGGGAACTTCCTTAGTCTGTAGTACACATCTACCAAGATAAAACCAAGGTTTTAAATTGAAAAATAGATGATTCATACCTTTAAAAAAAGAACATTCACTACAATTTTAAATTGATTTTAAAGTAACATCATATCAATTACACATATATTAATGAAATTTATCTCATTTGAATCATTTTAATTTTTAATTTTGGTATAAAAACATTTCAAACTTTTGAACATTTTCACTTTAAAAACTCGTTTTCTCGCCCTGAATACAAGATTAATTTTAAATTATTTTTAAAAAAAATTGTGTTTTGAATTTTGAAAAAGGATTCCATGTCTGGAATAATAATTTTTAAATTTAGTAAATATTTCCCTTTTATTTATGGGCATTATGAATTGTAAACTTAGTAAATTTTATTACCACGATTATGGGTGAATTAGTTAATTAAGGGTAAAAATAATTATGATAAGGATTATAAAATTACCCTTACACTTATCCTAATTTTATTTTATGATTTCATGTTGACTAAAATCATCCTTGGGTGGATGTTTGACCTCTTGGATCCACTTTTATGAATTTAATCTCGTTATAGTATTTTATTTTAAGAAAAATCAAACATGATGCAATAATGTTTTTAATAAGTATAACATTTTTAATATGTGATCATTAAAAATATATCTTCAAAAATAAATATTATTTGGAAATATAAAATATTTATATTCATTATAGAAATTTATTTACAATTTTTAGTGAACAAATAATTACCATAAATGCTTAAACAATGCTCATGTAGTAATTATTTTATTAATTGAAATATCAAATAAACGTTATTAAAAATATTAAAATAAATATAATTTGATATAATTAATGTCATAAAATAATTTTATAGATGAATTTTACTTATTAATGAGGTATTTTAAGATCTTTTTTTGAATTTATCTTGTTGTATTGATATTTTTTAAAAGTCAATGTAATGAATAGTGTCAAAATTGATATTAATGATATTTTAAAATAAATAATATTTTATTAAATGACATAAAATTATTAAAAATATAAAATTATTCCAAATTGTTTGTATAAGGTTGAAAATTTCATAAATTATTAATTTATGGATTTTTTGGCATTTTATAGTCACTATATTTACTCTTAATGTGTAAAAGTCCATGTTGTCACAGTAAGAGTTAAATGAGTTGAATAAGGGTTATAACCAAAAGATAAGGATTAAAAAATTGTCAAAAAATATCCAATTTTTATTTTATGAGATTATTTAGATGAAAAATAATCCAATATTGTAAATTAATATGTTTTAATTCATTCATAATTTAAAAATAATTTAGATTAATTTAATATTATGAGAAATTCATAGAGTTTCCCTCCCCTCTTCTATAAAAGGGAACCTATTATTCTCATTTATTCATAAATAAAAACCCTTTTTTCATACAATATATTCCCAAATACCTTCCTAAAAACCCTAACCCTATTATATATGTCTCATTTTAGGTATAACACCACCCTTAGTAACCGTAAGGTGTTATGAAACAAAGGTTTTTTAAAGAAGAAGTATCGTTTTTAATTAAGTGTTTTTGTTTTGTTTCTTCTTAAACCTACTTAAAATATTATTAATACATGATGAAATAATAAATAAATAATAATATATATAATTATATGTTATTATGTTAATATCATCACTTAAATAAATCTACACTTCTATCAAATTGGTAATGAAGTTATCGTTCGTGTGTATGACAGACTACTGCCTCAGGAACCGATATAATTCATTTTCCATCACCATATGTCAAGAATGATTATAATTATAGAATTCATGGTTATATATAATATTTATGAAATGTTTATAATTATTAGAATATAATATATCATTTTTTTCTTACCATTACATGCACAGAAAAATGATAACGTCGTTTGTGCATACCTGTGAATTATCACCTCCACGAAGCGATGTGATTCATTTTTAATCACCACTTCACATGGATGATATATATAAGTATATTTAAATTATTAATATTATATTAATTATATTATTATCATTATTTAAAAATAAAATTATACATAAATCTTTTCTATAATGATCATTGAAAAATGGAAATGTTACTCTTGCGTACGTACGACTTACCATGTACATGATTATAACAAAGTTCATTTTTCATATACAAATTTAATGTATGGATATAAACATAAAATGTATGTACAAAAATGATAATTATTTAATTAATATTATTATTTATATGATTTAATAACGAAAACTTTGACTATAGACATCATACCAATGTCATTTGGGACTTAAGTACTGAATATCATCAAAACATCCAATGTCAAATCAAATAATTAAGTAATTGTTATAACATGATAATAAGTGATATAAAAGTTCTAATAAAATTTTAAAATTTTATCTATAAAGTAAATAATTAACCTAGGTTTATTACTTAGGAATATACATATTGTATGTGGCGAGTCAGACTCAAGGTAAGGAACTTCTTCTCAATCTCCTTTTGTTGAGGGATATTTTGATTATAAGGCATCATCCTTAAACATTAAATAATCTTGAATTGAGTTAATAATTCATATTGAATATCTTTTCAAGTTTATAGAATTATATAATTAGGTCATAACTTATACGTAACAACATGAATATTACATGTAGACACTCCTACTCAGTATTTATTTTTTTCATAAACTAAAAACTATTAGAAGAAAACAATATTTATTTTATTAATATAAATTTTCTTGAATTATTACTTTCTCTTACCCTTCCTTATACCCTGTGAAAAAAATTTCAAAAAATTGGGACGGGCATAAAAATCTCAGTAAGGGTTATAAAATAAAGAAAGAAAACATTAGTCCATCAATACATACAAAACATAAGCTCTTTAACATAACTCATGAAATCATAAGATTTATGAATAACACATAGTAGTCATAAATAATAAAGTTAACTTGTGGCATCCATAAAATACTTACATTGCAGCTTTCACGACCACATTGGGAGTTATGTTTGGAATATCCATCATAGTATATTCCATAAATCTCTTCAGAGAAACATTAACATTTACCTCCATCACGTTACCTAATGAATTGGAGAGCTATCTCAGGCTCACCCACCCTATGTTTATCATGAAATCACCCATATATGTAAATAATACCCAATAACCATAACATAATCATAACACATGAATAATAATAAAGGAAATCCATCATTTCCACATTGCAATCACAAGATATTAGTTCAAGATATTGACATAATCAATCCATTATCAAAACCATTTTCAATACCAAAATATGTAAAAATGATATATAGTATTTATTTTCCTTTAAAAAAACTATGGATTGTAGAGGAATCCAAATATCAAATAATTTTCATGGTGGTAGAAAGTTCATTGTCACCACATACACTAAAAAGAAACATTCCCTTTGTCGTTTAGTAAAATAATATGTAGAAAAAGAATCCCTTTTAATGAGATTAAAAGTAAAAAATGTTTATATACAATATAAAATCAGTTCGTGTATAAATAAAAATATGCGTCAATGAAAGAAGATTGAGACTAAGTCCCTTACCTTGAGTCTAACTTGTCACGTAAGTTCTTTGTTCTTCCTCTTAAAACGTGTAACTCTCTTTGATTTGATCCAAAAGGCTTTCCTGAATTGCCTTATTCTTAAAGGAATGATTATAGGAGGAAGATGGGGATGTTGGGAGATTCTTAGATCAGAGTTTAGATGAGCCAAGGGGCTTGAGAGGCACGTGTAATGGGTTAGAGTTGGTGAACTTTTATAAGAGGGTGGATGAGCTCTTTAGGAAAGTTTGAAAGTATTATTTTATTATAAAATTATTTTAGGATTAAAAATGTCCAAAAAAATTACATTCTAATACAATATGAATATAAGTCAAAATAAAATCATCCAATAAGAATTGGACTGGTTTTGGATATTTTTTAATCCTTATATTTTTTATTTAACCCTTTTTTACTCTTACCGTTTTATTAAGCATTTAACACTTTGAGAATAAAAATAGTTACCAAAACCTAAAAAATATATAATTAAAAAGTCAATACTAAAATTTTAGACTTATTATAACTATTTGGACAGATATTAGATTTTTTGAAATTTATAAAATTTAATAAATTATTTTCTATTTTAAAATATGAATTATGTCAATTTTGACACTATTCATATCATGACTTTTTTAAAAATACATAAAAACTTCATTGATTCAAAAAAACTTCATTAATACAAATATAACATGTAACTATAATCCATAAAATTCGTGGATGACATCAAAATAACCAAATTACATTTATTTTAACATTTATAACATCATTTATTTGAATTCATTATTAATGAAGCAATCACTACATCACCCTTATGTCATAATTAAATTTATTTATTTAAGGTCTATATTTTTTAAATAAAATACCATAATGTAGGAAATATTTTTATCTTTCTAATGAATATTTATAGTTTAAAATATCACTAATATAACCCCATATAAAAATTATTTTACTAAAATATTTATGTTTATGTTACATTTTCCTTAACTTTAATTTAATTTTTATAAAATGTCATTTTCACTTACAGGTGGCTCAATGGGGTTCCAAAATCGACCCAATAATTCCCATGGTTGGACATATATCATCTAATAGGTGTAATGTACCAATTATGGGTGCCTCCCAAAGTTGTCCTGGATCCAGTTGGCCACACGGCCTCAAGCACATTTCTCCGAACGCCAGAGGCTGATGACTAACAGTGAGGGCCTTAGGTCTGATAGAGGGGAAACTATTCCCTCATTGGTAGAGTAACACAGTGTAAAAAATATATGACTATAGAAGGAACAATAATTCTATACAATAATTAAACAGTGGAAGACTGAAAGCAAATAAACAACTGCAACAAATATATATGCCAATAATGATGAATGTCACAAGTATCTAGGGAAAATAGCCAAACAAGTCACAATGTTGAAATACAGTACTAAACCAAAGTAAAAAAGGAAAAACATGTAATCAACTCCAACAGCATCACAAGCCTCAGCTTGGTCCCATGCTCTCCAGCTCTACAACAATCAAGTATTGGAAGTAGAAGGGTGTTTTACCTTATCTATACCTGCAATAATATAACCTATTTGGGCCCAAAAGCATGACCCAAATAAGGTGTGAGAAGAATCCCAATAGGAAACCACCGAAATATATGTGCCCAACAATGAGTGAATATATATATAGTAGGAAATATTAAAAATGAAGTAATAAACAAGGAAGTACTCAAAAGTAAACAATCCTACAGTTTCATCTACATTCATTTACATTTATCAACATAATCAACCAAACAATCACAAGAAACCCTCTGGGAAGTACTCACAGTCTAACCCCTTCGGTTCAGTTTAAAGAAAGACTATATGAGGAAGCACTCACCATCAATTCCCCCTATGGTCTCGCAATGGTAAACTACAGACACTATGAGGAAGCAATCAACGTCCAATTCACCTTGTGGTCTTGCAACATGAAACTACATACACTCTGAGGGAGCACACAGGTCCATAACACTTATGGCCTCACAATGTAAAAGTATAATAGACACTCTATGAATTCCCTCAGTGTCTATTTCCCCTATGGTCTAAATACACTAGGTTCCCACATCCCTGTGTAAGTAAATCATGCACAAATGATATCCAGCAGCCAAAGTAAATCACAATCTACTACTTGGATAAACAGGTACAAGGCATGGCACAATGAAGTCAGATAATATCACTCCATCCTAATAACACTAGGCATGGAAAATAGAGTATCCTAAAAGGAAAAACTAGACCCAACAACCAATATCAGTTCAACATGGGAAAACACATACATAGTAAAGAAATTAAACCCTATTCTCAATCAAGATACCTTTCTCAAGAAATCCAGGAATATCAGACATTAAAGGGTTAAATTTCCTAAACATACAATACCCTAAACTAGGTTATTGAAAAATTTGGCATATATAATTCAAATACAATCTACGAAAAGGAACAAACCACCTACCTTGACATTGTACAATCAATATAGTTGAACCTTAGCCTTCGAATTAACCCAGAATTCCATAGATATACAAAAATGTCAAAAAAATTCAACCATGGATATCTCATAAATGAGAAGGAATCATGATATGAGGCTTTAGAAGAAGGAATTACTCACCATGGAGATTCCAATGTAGTCGACAGTGTTTGATTCAGAGAAAAGATAGTTAATCAGGGGCTCAGAGAAGAATCAGTGAAATCCATTACTCCTACATGAGATAAATCCAAAAGAAGATGGTTCTATTGATTTGATGTGACCTCGATCTGATATAAAAAAATAAAAATAAAAATTTATGAAGTGTTTCCTGCGGATTCACGGTGTGTATAGGCCTTTACCGGGCTCTGCTTTAGGTGGTCTCTAGGTAACCCCACATGTCCATGTACTCAGTCATTACACAAATAGTACACAGCTACCCGTAGCCACTAGGTACATAGCGTGTACTCCAGAGTACACAAAATGTACTCCTAAAGTTCCTAGAA
Organism: Viscum album; assembly: GCA_963277665.1. Lineage (NCBI taxonomy): Eukaryota > Viridiplantae > Streptophyta > Magnoliopsida > Santalales > Viscaceae > Viscum > Viscum album. The sequence goes on along the minus strand of OY728133.1, from coordinate 476,820,445 downwards.
ACTCCTCTTTTTCTCAAAAACACCAGAAATCAAGATCCATACCTGAAAAGAAGATCTGGGTTCTTACAAACTTCCCCCCCCCCTTACAGAAATTCATCTCCAAATTTCCCTAAGAAGAAGAAGAATCCTCAAACAGCTCCGACCACTATGATCATACATTGGTCTCCCTCTCCCACATCTCATCCTGTACTCACCCGTGCTTCCATAGCACCCATACCAAAGGAGCAGACTGACCATGGAGAACCTTTGTGCTACAATCAACAATCCAGATAGGATGATCTTTGAACGATTCATCCACCTCCAACTCAACCTCCTCAGTTAGGAAAACCATAGATGAGTCTGAGAAGTAATGTTGTATCTGGGAAAAGTGGAAGACTTTGTGCATAGCCCGATACCTCTGAGGTAACTGAAACCGATAGGCAACCGACATGACTCTCTAAAAAACCTCAAACAACCCAACATACCTTAATAAAAGCTTTCTCAACCTTCTAATACTCATGTGTCCCAACCTCGGTGTGATAAGTAGAAAAACTTGGTCTCTAACCTCGGAATCCAGAGGTCGTTTCCATCGACCATCATAAAACTTCTGTCGTGACTGTGCAATAGCCATCCTCTTCCGAAGCAACTCTATATGCTCAGGTCTCCTGGACAATATGATGTCCCAACATAGTTTCCTCTCCTACTTCTATCCAATATAGGGGTTATCGGCATGGCCTACCATAAAAAGACTCATAAGGTTCCATCTGAATAGTTGTCTGAAAACTATTATTGTAGGAAAACTCCATAAAAGGTATGTAGTTATCCCAAGAACCTCCAAAATCTTGGACGCATGCTCAAATCATATCCCCCAACACCTGAATTGTACACTCAGATTGGAAATCTATTTGGGGATAGTAAGATGTACTTAGAAGTACCTGTGTACCCAAGGCCCTCTATAGTCCCTGCCATACCTGAGAAGTAAAACAGGCATCCCTATCTAAAACAATGGAGTGCAAAAACCCATGTAAACGTACAATCTCCTGGATGTACAACCTTCCTAGCTCATCAACCCTGAAGATATCCTTGATTGATAAGAAGTGTTCAAACTTTGTGAGTCTGTCAATAAAAACCCAAACTGAATCATTCCCTCAAGGCTATCTCGGTAACCCTGTCACGAAATCCATCACGACATCATTCCACTTCCACTCGGGAATGGGAAACTGCTACAAAATCCCTGCTGGTCACTGAAGCTCCTATTTCACCCGCTGAAAGGTGGAACACCTCATCACAAAACCAACAACATCTCTCTTCATGCCTGGCCACAAATACTAACAGTGTAGATCTTGATACATCTTGGTGAAACTAGGATGAACTGCCCAAACTAAGAAATGAAAACCCCGCATCATCTCCTCACGTATGTTTGTTGACACCCATACCCACCCATGAAAACACAAGATCTCATCCTTGCCTATGGTCTATCTAGTAATAGATTCCTCTTATAACACACTCTCCCATAGAACTAGGCCTTCTGAATCTTATAGCTGCCTCATTCACACACGATCAGGTAGAGTAGAGGTAAAAAATATAGAAGAAAGAAACATCTACCCCTGTCTGTCATGAACCTCCAAATGCATCTTAGAGAACAAAGGGATAAGCTGCCACTCACTTTTGGCCTCCTGAACTTCCTGTATCTGAGTTCTCCTTCTCAATGCATCATCCACTACATTGCTTTTCCCAGGTGTATAGGAAAGATCAAAGTCAAAGGATTGAAGGTACTCAACCCACCTTCACTATATCAAATTCAGATCTCACCGAGTGAAGATGTACTTGAGACTTTTTTGGTTGGTGAAAACCACAAAATGATCTCCCAAAAGATAATGTCTCCGGTAGCATAAAGCATGAACAACTGCAGTCAACTCAATATCACACATTGGGTAATTACTCTCATGTGTCCTCAAATTCTGAGACCCAGCAAATACTCCTTCCCCCTTCTTAATCACTGCTACGAACCCGATACTTGATTCATCGTAGTAAAATGTATAACTCTTTCCTGGTGCTGGAAAGACTAGGATAAATGCAGAATTCAACCTCCCTTTCAGCTCCTAAAAGGATGAATCACAGGAATCTATCCATAGGTACTTCACACCCTTCTTAGTCAGGCCCGTCAGTGGTTCTAATAAGTGTAAGAACCCAGAACTTCTTTTCAGGTATGTTTTTCTTTTTCCTGGAGTTTTTGAGAAAAGGGGAGTTTCTGGAAATTTTCTAAGTACACATCGTGTACTTTATGAGTACATGTTGTGTACTTCTTTTCCACAACAGGCAGTGTGCTGGCCATGCAATAGCCACACATATGGCCATGGGGGTGTGACTTGGATACCTCTTAAAGAGGAGTATAAAAAAGGTGAGTACATGCCGTGTACTTCAAAATTACATGCCATGTACTGTCTTTTTTTCATTAAACGCACTGGGTTCACGTCTAATCACCAGAAAAAACTTCTTTTAGGTATCGTTCATCTGAGAGTTCCAAGCAGCCTCAGATCTTCGACGAGACCCCAAGCCTCCATTTTTCCTCCAAATCGAACACTGTTGATTGCGTTGGAATCACATCGATGAGTTCTCTCTTCTGCTGGAACCTCGTTTCCTGATTTTTCTTCTTTTCTAAGTTATAGTGGGTTGAAAATTTTAGTTTTTTTCGTAGATCTACGACATTCTAAAGAGATTGAAACTTTTAGGTTTAAGTATATTGATCTCCTAAACCCAAGGTAGGTGGTTTGTACCTTTTTGTAGGAAGTCTTTGAGTTATATGTGCAATTTCGCCCAATACCCATGAACAAGGTATTGCGTGTTTACCATTTAGCCCTATTGTTTCTCTACTATGCTGGTATGCCTGAGTAGATGATAATTGATTGTGAATAGGGTGATTTTTTGTGATTTGGATGTATTTCCCATGCATTTTTTTCTTGTTTTGACCTTTGGGTCTTGTTTCCCTGTAGACTGTTGTTTAATATCCATGTCTAGTATTATAGGATGGTGTGCCTGTTCTTTTATTATGATGTTGTGCCGTAGAATGCTATCCAAGTAGTTATTGAGGTTTACTTGGGCCGTTACGCACTGCTACACATGCTTGGCTTACACAGGGCCGGGAGAACATTGTGTATAGACCATAGAGAGAATTAACGTTGAGGGCATCTCCAGAGTTTCTTTATAATTATACGATGTGAGACCACAAGGGGAATTGATGTCGAGTGCTTCCCCAGAGTGCCTATAGTTCCTCAACTTGGGCCACAGGGGGAATTAATGTTGTGTGCTTCCCCAAATCTCCTTTAGTATGATACAAGACTATTAGGGGGAATTGACGGTGAGTGCTTCCTCAGCGAGTCAATAATTTAGCTGAACCAGATGGGTGAGACTGTGTGTGTTACCCAGAGGGTTGCTTGTACTTTATAGGTAGGACCATAGGGGATAGGCTGTGGGTACTTCTCAGAGGGTTACCTATTGTTTTATGTGTTTTACTGTTGCATGCTGTGTGGTGTTTTGAATTCTTAAACTGTGGATTGTTTACTGCTTAGTGCTTCCTTGTTTACTACTTTATGTACTTTTACCTACCATATACTCACTGACTGTTAGGAACAGATCTTCGGGTGGGTTTCTATTGAGATTTTGTCTCACACCCTATTTGGTCCATGCTTTTGGGCCCAAATAGATTATATTTCTGCAGGTATAGACAAGGGAAAGCACCCTTCGACTTCAGGTACTTGATTGCATTGGAGCTGGAGAGCATGGGGCCAAGATGAGGCTTGAGATGTTGAGGAGTTTCTCATTTATTTTCATTTTGTACTTTGGTTTAGTACTGTATTCAACATTATTACTTGTTTGGATGCTTTCCTAGACATATATGTATCATGCATCATTTATATATATTTATGCTCCAGTGTTTCTTTATTAGTCTTCTGCTCTTTAATATTGTTGGATATTTAATATTTCCGCTATTGTGTGTTGTTTACTTCCGTTTTGTACTCTACCAATGAGGTCATAGTTTCCCCACTATCACACCCAAGGCGATCACTACTAGTCGGTAGCCTCTGGAATTCGGGGAAATGCACTTGAGGCCATGTGACCAACCGGGTACAGGGTGCCTCTGGGTGGCTTCTGGAACCAGGACGTTACAAAGTGGTATCAGAGGATTATTTTCTATTGACTTACTATTTGGAGCCTTTATCCAAGGATAGGAAAGAATAGTTACTTGGTATTAAGTTGTGCCTGGGAGTAGCTAACCCATGTACAGGGAAAAGCCAATCTACCCTGTTTAATTTCAATTTTTCTGGTTTTGCAATTATTACAGTTGATTTAATTTCACCCTGAGTGATTCACATGATTTGTGCTATTATTGTTGATGTTATCAAGGTTCTATTTTTATTTCAACCTGATGAGATGAGGGTATGTCATCTCATGCATCATATATGCACCTTCTAGAAATCACGTTTCATGAACTTTTTCCATGCCATCTAGGATGCATTAGATATTTCATGTTGTTCTGATAGATGATGTGTAAAATATGCAAACTATTGTGATAGTTTCCTTGATAGAAATACCTTCTACTTGATAGGGTATTGTGCATAAGGTTTTGTTTGAATGAACGCCAAAATTTGGTTCTTGAGGTGTTATGGGCCCTCATGGACCAGAATTTCGTGGATCATTGCACTGTTATTCTATTTATAACATGTATAAGATGCCAAACTTTGATTCACGGGGAGTATAGGCCCTCATGGATCAGAATTTGGAACATTCAATATTCATTTCAGTGTTTTAATGGGTTCTGAAGTAGTTTCTGAGGCAAACTGTCCGGAAAAACCCAGAATACATGCCGTGTAATGTTAAGTACATGCCATGTGTTCTTCTTTTTGGGAAGAAACATTTTTTCTCAAGTACATGCCGTGTACTCTATGTACATGCCATGTAGTCTCTGACCGTGTTGTAGGTCGTGTGGGTAGAGTCACAGAATGGGAAAAATATGGATCGAACATGCTGTGTATCTTCCCTAAACACCGTGTCGTGTTGACCCCGTGCCCACCCGTGTCACTAATAACAAAGGTTGGGTGAGTTATGTCTAATACACTTCGTGTTTCATCTAAACACATCATGTAGTTTGAACCAGGTACCCAGTCGTGTCACGAACAACACGGGTTGGTGCTACCCTTTCACATACACGCCATGTCTGCCTTGAACATGTTGTGCAGTCTGACCCAGGTACCTGACTGTGTCACGAACAACACAGGTCAGTGTTATCCTTTCACATACACACCGTGTCTGTCAGAAACACACTGCATAGTGTGAGTCATGTGTCAGGCCATGTCACTAACAACACGGTCCAGGTAAATCTTGTCCAGTACATGCCATTTCTACCTTGAACACGACGTGTAGTCTTGTCTTATGAGATCCATGTGGCTTAACTATATAGAAGGACCAAGGCAGGGGAAGAGGATTCAAGTTCAGGCTGTGTTTTTGGAGAACACTCCGTGTGTTTGGGGTGTTACACGACCAGTTAGGAAAGAGTACATGCCCATGTGAATGAATTCATGGAACACGCTGTATAGGAATTGTACACGCCATGTATCCATGTTTTGTAAAACTTTAATGCTTTATTCCTCTTGTTATATTCTTACACTCCTTTTTTCATTCCCTGATAATTCTGATCTAAGGTGAGCATTTGACCTTGCAGAGTCTTGCCTTCGAGATGTCCTCTGACTGTCTGCCAGTTATAGGGCAGTGATCAGACGCCAGATATGGCTGATCAGGGACTTCTCGCAGATCCTCCTATTATGACAGTCTTGCCACCAACAGTTATACCCATTACTGGTGCTGATGCATAGTTCAGGGAAGGCTTCATGAGGATGTTGCATACTTTTTAGGGAGTGCCGACTCCTGCCCTATCGATGGCTAATTTGACACGGGTATTCTAGCAGCAGCATCCTCCCACCTTCTTAGGGGAATGAGGACCTTAGACTAAAGAGTCATGGATCGAAGACATGCTGATGATCTTTGAGAATCTGGAGATGCCTCCAAAGAGGAGAGTCAAGCTCGCTACCTATATGCTATGGTATTCCACCAAGAGATGGTGGGATGTGATCTCACAGGCGGGTCATTAGCAGGTTATGGCTTGGGAGGAGTTCCAGCGCATCTTCTATGACTACTTCTATCCGGAGACCCTGTGGGCTGACCGAGCCCAGGAGTTTATGAGTCTTGAGTAGGGTAGCCTATCAGTTATGGATTACTCCCCTCATTTCACCGAGCTTCAGTGTTTCACACCCTTCCTGGGAGGAGATGGGTTATTTATGGTAAGGAAGTTTGAGGATGGCCTCAGACAGGACATACGTTCTAAGGTGAATATCTTCAGGTTGACTTCCATCAATTCCACCATCAACCAGGAACTGATCATGGAGCATAATTTGAGGGAATCTGTAGTTACGAGCTAGGGCGGCTTGATTTCCATATTTAGTGCTCCACCAGCTGATAGCCATAAGCGCCGCAGGGAGACTACATGAGGAGATCCGAGTAGGTGGGATGCATCTTTTAGTAGCCAGTTGGTGTGCTACCAGTGCGGGAGAAGTGGGCATATGAGGCTACAGTGCCAGATAGACCCGATGAAGTGCCGATCTTGTAACAATTTGGGACACCTTCGACATTTTTTTCAGGTCTTCTCACCAGCTGCTGGTGACAGGTGTTCTTCTATGAATCCTTGTCTAGGAGCAGCACCACCAGTTTCTCACCAGTCTGGGAACTAGAGTTCTTTCAACTATTCAGGCCGAGGTGGAGGTCATGACCATGGTAGCCAGTCTCCTAGTTCTTAGCAACATCAGGGTAGACCGGCTCAGAGTAGTCAGGCAGGGTCACAGGGCCACAGAGCAGGCCGTGCTTTTTCTGTGGAGTAGACCCATCAGGAGCAGGATCCCGACCCCTCTATAGTTCGAGGTACGATCCTAGTTTCCTCGGTTTTATCTTCATATCTTTTCAATACTAGTGTTAAGAATAGATTTATATATATCATTGTTTTGGAGAGCCTTGGGATTTGTATCTTTTATTCTGCCAATGTTTTGACACTAGACACTCCGTTGGGGATAAGAACATCTAGTGTACGTCAGTGCATGGAGTTCCCTCTTGAGGTTGGTGGGTGTCACTTCCTTTGGGATCTCTATCTCCTAGAGATGACAGGATATGATGTCATTCTCGGAATGGACTGTCTAGTTCTCTTCCAGGTATTCGTCAACTGTTATCACTGTAGGGTGAGTTTTATATCACCAGAGGGCGGATATTTTCTTCATAAGGGCGAGTGGGATGTCCAGGAGAGCAGAGCGGGTCCAGAGCATCATGGGTTGGGATCATTTACAACCCAGATTGCTAGTATTTATCTGGATGACTAGGGGAATTCACAGTTAGACTTTCCTCTAGTGGTGGATTGTTTCAGAGATGTCTTTCCAGAGGAATTTTCAGGTTTTCCTCCAGAGCGTGAGGTAGAATTTTCTATTGATCTTGTGCCAAGGGCGGCACCGGTGTCCATTCCTCCTTACAGGATGGCTACACCAGAGTTGCAGAAGCTCATGAAATAGTTGGAGGAGTTTCATGCCAAGGGTTTCATCCAACCCAGTACTTCTCCTTGGGGTTTGCCTTTCCTGTTTTCAAAGAAGGCATACGGTACCCTTAGGCTTTGTGTGGATTATTGGAAGCTGAACCAGTTGACGATCAAGAACCGATATACCTTACCTAGGATTGACGGTCTCTTTGATCAGCTTCGAGGATCCCGGGGGTTCTCTAAGACTGAATTGAGGTCCAGTTATCATCATTTTCATGTTATACCATCAGATATACCTCTTACAGCCTTCAGGAGAAGGTATGGTCAATATGAGTATTTGGTTATACTGTTCGGTCTCATGAACGCGCTTGAAGTTTTCATGGCACTGATGAACTGAGTGTTCCATCCATACTTGGACTCTTTCATGGTGGTCTTCATGGATGACATCTTGGTGTACTATCACACTCGACACGACCATGCTACCCATCATGAGATCATTTTGAGTACATTGAGAGAGCATCAGTTATATACTAAGCTCTCAAAGTGCCACTTTTGGATGGACTAGATTCACTTCTTGGGTCATGTTATTTCAGAGATAGGATTACCAGTAGACCCAGAGAAAGTGAGAGTTGTATTTTCCTGGGAGCAGCTGAAGAACGTCTTTGTGGTGCAGAGTTTTCTAGGGCTAGCTAGATACTATAGACGTTTCATACAGGACTTTTCACGATTAGTAGTACAGCCGACAGGTCTGACTAAGAAGGGAGTGAATTTCTTATGGTCAGATTCTTATGAGTCAGCCTTCCGAGAGCTAAAAGTGAGGTTGACTTTAGCACCGGTACTAGTCTTGACAGAGCCAGGAAAGAGCTATACTGTTTTTGCGATACATTAGGAATCAGGCTGAGAGTTGTTCTTTTGAAGGGAGATGAAGTTGCTGTGTATGGGTCTCGGCATTTAAGGACACATGAGAGGAATTATCCAATGCACGATCTGGAGTTGGCAGATGTTGTTCATGCCATACGTTGTTGGAGACATTATATTCTAGGAGAGCACATTGTGGTTTTCATGGACCACAAGAGTCTCAAGTACATCATCACTCAGCGTGATCTAAATTTGAGACAGCGCAGGTGGTTCGAGTACCTACAATCCTTTGACTTTGAGCTTGCTTGTACTCTTGGGAAAGGCAACGCAGTGGCTGATGCGTGGAGTAGGAGAACTCAGATACATGCAGTTTGGGAATCCAGTAGTGAGTGGAAACTTATGGCTATGTTCTCTGAGATGCATTTGGTGGTGCATGATAGTCAGGGGCAGAAGTTTCTTTCTTCTGTCACTATTACCTCTACTCTTTTGGATCGAGTTCGAATGAGGCACCTATCAGATTCTTAAGGCCGTGTCCTAAGGGAGAGAGTTTCAGGAGAGGACCCTCTTCTTGGATAGACCATAGGTGAGGATGGGATCTTGAGTTTTTAGGGACGTGTATTGGTTCTAGCAGATATACGCGAGGATCTGATGTGAGACTTTAATTACTCAGTTTGGGCAGTTCATCCTGGCGTCACCAATATGTATCGTGATCTACACCGGTAGTATTGGTGGCTAGGTATGAAGAGGGACATTACTAGTTTTGTCATGAGGTGTTTCACTTTTCAGCAGGTGAAGGCGGAGCATCAGCGACCAGCAGTGATTTTATAGTCATTACCCATTACTGAGTGGAGGTGGAATGATGTCACAATGGACTTCGTGACCGGTTTACCGTGGTCGCCTCAAGGGAATGACGTAGTTTGGGTTGTCATTGAAATTCTCATAAAGGATTCTCACTTATTTCCAATCAAGGATACCTTTAGTGTTGATGAGCTAGGGAATTTGTACATCCGAGAGATTGTACATCTGCATGGAGTTCCACACTCCATTGTTTCAGACAGGGATTCTCGTTTTACTTCTCGGGTCTGGCAGGGGTTTCAGAAGGCTTTGGGTACACAAGTAATTTTGAGTATATCTTACCACCCCCAGACTAAGGGACTATCCGATCGTACGATTTATGTGCTAGAGGACATGCTCCGAGAAATCATTCTGGATTTTGGAGGTTCTTGGGAGAAGCATATACCTCTTATATAGTTTCTCTACAAAAATAGTTTTCAAGAAACTATTCATATGGAACCTTATGAGGCTTTGTATGGTAGTCCATGCTGATCACCTTTATATTGGATGGAGGCAGGAGAGGCAGCTTTGCTGGGACCTCATATTGTCCAGGAGACCATATAGCAGATAGAGTTGATTTGGAAGAGGATGGATACTGTGCAGTCTCGACACAATTCTATTGTTGATCAGTGGAGATGACCTCTAGAGTTTGAGGTAGGGGATCAGGTTTTTCGGCATGTCACACCAAAGTTGGGACACAAGAGGATTCAGAGACAGGGTAAGCTTTCACCGAGGTATGTTGGGCCATTTGAGGTTTTGGAGAGAGTGGGACTGGTTTCCTATCGGTTGTAGTTACCTTAGAGGTACCAGGCTATGCATGATGTCTTTCACGTTTCTCCGCTTCGACATTACTTTTCAGACCTGTCTGATGTCTTTCAACCTGAGGAGGTTGATATCGAAGTGGATGCGTCGTTTGAGGAGCATCCTATCCAGATTGGGGACTATAATACAAAGGTTCTCCATGGCTGGTCTGTTCCCTTAGTACGAGTGTTGTGGCAGCACGGGTGGGTGCAGGATGAGACTTGGGAGAGGGAGGCCAATGTATGAGTATAGTGGCCAGAACTATTCGGGGTTTCTTCTTCTACACCGCTCTAGGAAAATTCGGGGACAAATTTCTTTAAGGGTGGAAGTTTGTAAGATCCCATAACTTCTTTTCAGGCATGTTTTTCTTTTTCCTGGAGTTTTTTAGAAAAGAGGAGTTTCTGAAAATTTTCTAAGTACACATCGTGTACTTTATGAGTACACACCCTGTACTTCCTTGCCGCAACATTCCATGTACTGGCCATGTAATAGCCACACACACGGCCGTGTGGGAGTGAATTGGAGGCTGCTTAAAGCAGAGTATGGAAAAGGCGAGTACACACCATGTACTTCAAAAGTATACGCCGTGTACTTTATTTTTTCTCATTAAACGCACCAGGGGTCGCGTCTAATCGACAGAACGAACTTCTTTTAGGTCTCGTTCGTCTGAGAGCACTGAGAAACCACAGATCTTCGACGAGCCCCTGAGCCTCCATCCGTCCTCCAAATCAAATTCCATTGATTGCGTTGGAATCACATTGGTTAGTTCTCTCTTCTGTTGGAAACTCATTTCATGATTTCTCTTCTTTTCCGAGTTATCGTGGGTTGAATGTTTTAGACGTTTTCTTAGATATAAAAAGTTCTAAGGAGATTCAAGATTTGAAGTTAAAGTATATTGATCTCCTAAACTCGAGGTAGGTGGTTTATGCATTTCTATAGAAAGTATATGAGTTATACGTGCAATTTCTCCCAATACCCATGAATGGGGTATTGTGTGTTTAACATTTAGCCCTATTGTTTCTTTGATATGCTGGTATGCCTGAGTAGATGATAATTGATTGTAAATAGGGTTAATTGATGTGCTTTGGATGTATTTACCATGCATGTTTTTCCTGTTTTTACCTTTGGGTCTTGTTTGCTTGTAGGTTGTGGTTTACTATCCATGTCTAGTATTATAGGATGGTGTGTATGTTCTTCTGTTATGTTGTTGTGCTATATAATTCTAGACAAGTAGTTCTTGAGGTTTACTTAGGCTGTTACGCGCTGCTCCACTTGCTTGACTTACACAGGGCCATGAGAACCTAGTGTATAGACCATAGGGAGAATTGATGTTGAGGTCTTTTCCAAAGTGTCTTTATAATTATACGATGTGATACCACAAGGGGAATTGACATTGAGTGCTTCCCCAGAGTGTTTATAGTTCCTCGACGTGGGCCACATGGAGAATTGACGTTGAGTGCTTCCCTATAGTTCCTTTAGTACGATATGAGACTATAGGGGGAATTGACAGTGAGTGCTTCCTCAGAGAGTCTATACTTTAGCTAAACCAGAGGGGTGAAACTGTGTGTTCTACCTAGATGGTTGCTTGTACTTGATAGGTAGGACCATAGGGGAGAGTCTGTGGGTACTTCCAAAAGGGTTACCAGTTGTGTTATATGTTTTTCTGTTACATGCTGTGTTGTGTATTGAATGCTTAAACTGTGGATTGTTTACTGCTTAGTGCTTACTTGTTTAATGCTTTCTGTACTTTTACCTGCCATATAATCACTGACTGTTAGGCACATATCTTCGGGTGGTTGCCTATGGGGATTTAGTCTGACACCCTATTTGGGCCATGCTTTTGGGCCCAAACAGATTATATTGCTGCAGGTATAGATAAGGAAAAGTGCCCTTCTACTTCTGGTACTTGATTGCATTGGAGCTAGAGAGCATGGGACCAAGCCGAGGCTTGTGATGCTGATGAGTTTCTCATCTATTTTCCTTTTGTACTTTTAGTACAGTATTCAACATTGTGGCTTGTTTGGCTGCTTTCCTAGACATATGTGTATCATGCATCATTTATATATATTTATGCTCCAGTGCTTCTTTATCAGTCTTCCATTGTTTAATGTTATTGGATATTTTCTATTTCCGCTATTTTGTGTTGTTTACTTCCACTGTGTACTCTGCCAATGAGGACATAGTTTCCCCACTATCAAACCCAATGCCCTTTCTTCTAGTCTATTGCCTTTGGAATTCAGGGAAATGTATTTGAGGCCATGTGACCAATCGGGTACAGGGCACCTCTCGGTGGCTTTCAAAACCAGGATGTTACAATAAGCATGAAAAGTCCTATATAAAACATCTCTAGTAATCCCAAAACCCTAGAAAACTCTGTACCTCAAAGACATTATTCGGATTCTCCCAAGAAACTACTACTCTCACTTTCTTTGGGTCTATTGATACTCCTGTCTCTGAGTTAACATGACCCAATAAGTGAAGTTGGTCCATCCAAAAGTGGAATTTTGATATATTAGCATATAACTGGTTATCTCTTAGTGTATTTAAAACGATCTCAAGATGGGTAGCATGGCCATGTAGAGTGCTAGAGTACACCAAGATATCATCCATGAAAACCCCCATGAAAACCCCCATGAAAGAATACAAGTATGGAGGGAACACTCAGTTCATCAAGGCCATGAAAACTACATGCACATTCATGAGACCGAACAACATAACCATATATTTGTTTAGACTATACCTACTCCATAAGGTTGTAATAGGTATATATGATGGTCTAACGCACAACTGATGATAAACGTATCTCAAGTCAATCTTCGAGAATACTTGGGTTCCTCAAAGATGATCAAAGAGATCATAAATCCTTGGTAAGGGATATCGGTTCTTGACCATCAACGGGTTTAGTTTCTGATAATCCACACAAATTCTGAGGGTACCATCCACCTTCTTTGCAAAAAGTATAGGCGAACCCCAAGGATAAGTACTGGGTAGGATAAAACCCTTATCTTGTAACTCCTCTAACTACTTCTTGATCTCTTGTAACTCTGGTGTATCCATCCTATAAGGAGAAATGGACACTGGTGACGCTCTTGAAACAAGCCCAATAGAAAAGTCTACCTCTTGTTCCCGAGTTAAACTGGAAAAGTCCTCTAGAAAGACATCCCTGAAACAATCCACCACTGGAGGAAAGTCCATCTATGAAGTCCCCCAGTCATCTAGATACAGACTATAAATATTTGCTATAAATCCTCCCAACCTATTATGCTCGGGTCCCGCTCACCTCGCCTGGAAATCCCATTCTCCCTTTTGTAAAAACGATCCTCCTTCTGGTGACGTAAAACTCACCCTACAACGATAGAAATCAACCACAACCTGTTAGGGAACTAACCAGTCCATTCCAAGAAAGACATCATAGGATGTCATCTCTTGGACATAGAGGTCCTATAAGAAGTGACACCCACTAACCTCAAGAGGTCACTCCTTGCACAGATTTACACTAGCTGTTCTAGTCCCTAATGGAGTGTCTAACATCAATATATTTTCAGAAGTAATGATACAAAGCCCAAGGCTCTCCACAACAACGATAGATATGAAACAGTGGGAAGCCCTTGTATCAAAAAGTGAAGAAGCTAAAACTAAGGCAATTATAATCGTACATCTAATTGCAGAGGCCAGCGCCACCCCTTTATCATCGCTAATGAAAAATCACTGATAAGGGGAGGGGGTGCCTTTATCAGCGCTCAAAAAAGCGCTGATAAAGGGTGCCTTTGTCAGCACTAAAAAAAGAACTGATAAAAGTACCCCTTTATCAGCGCTTTTTTTTAGCGCTGATAAAGGCGCCCCCTTTATCAGAGCTTTTTTTTAGCGCTGATAAAGGGTCGACTTCAAAAAAAAATTAAAAAATATATTAATATATAAATATAGTTATATAGTTATATTGATATAAATATAATATATAATTTTTAAATATATTTTAGATAAGTATAAATGTACATTTACACTTAATATACTTAATATATAAGATATTTAGTGAAAATGGATTCTTAAAAAATTAAAAAAATATTTTTAATTAATAATTTGATAATTATTATTGATTAATAGTCATTTAATAACAATTTGAAGAATAAAAAAATTAAAAAAATTAAAAAAAGATCCAAAATATGTTGAAAATGCAACTCAAACTTCAAACGGCCATAACTTTTGATCCGGGTGTCCGTTTGAGCTCTACCACATATCAAATCGAAGCCTGTGATGAGATCTACGTTTCTGTGACCCCCGGGGAACCTTGGTCAAGCGTTTTTCGAGGCCAAAAGAGGCCCAGAAGGCCTCCAAAACTGAGTTTTTAGTCGGGGTACCCAGATTTTTTAACATTTTGTGGATTTTCAGCCTCGTTTAAGGGGGTATTATTGGATTTTTTTTTGGTGGGTACTGAATTTATTCCATGGTATTACATTCATATTGATATTATGTCTTTGAAATTTCATCCCTTTTTATAATGCACTGCTATTTATAATCAAATATATAACTATATGTACATATTTTTTATATATTAACACCTAAAAATTAAAATTTTTAAATAAATAATTAAACATATTTATATATAAAATATACTAGCATTATATAAATAATAAATAATATCCATTTTTAAATAAATACCAATATATGAATATTTATATAACTAATATATATTAATATAACTATATATATATTAATATAACTATATATATATATTAATATAACTATATATAAATATTAATATAACTATATATATATATTAATATAACTATATATATTAATATAAATATATATTACTGTATGAATAAATATAACGAAGTATATATATAAATAAATAGATATGTCATGAATAAGAGAACAAATCAATATAGGGTAGTGGGAAAGGCTTTAGGTGCGCATGGGGGAGGTCTCGAGATCAAATCCGGGTGGAGGCACGGGTGCGCACGCAAGGGTGATTTAAAGGGCTAGCGCTGATAAAGGGTGTAGGTGGTGAGGGCGGGCGCTGGATGTGAGGGAAGCGCTGATAAAGGGGGGGGGGGGGGGGGGCTCAAGCGCTGTAAAAATCCCCCCCCCACGAGATTGGCAGTTATTTTTTTATTTTTTTTTATTTTTATCAGCGCTAAAAAAAGCGCTGATAAAAGGGGTCTTTATCAGCACTTTTTGGAGTGCTTATAAAGGGGACCCCCTTTATCTTCGCCGGAATTATCAGCGCTTTTATAACGCTATTAATGGCCATTTTTAACGCTGATAAATGCCATATTTGTAGCAGTGATATCTTCTCTATCGCAAAAGCCAAACCTGCACCACATCCTATAAAGATGACAGAGATCGCTGAGATGATCCACCATGTGGCTCTTGAAAACCTTATGTCTGACCACTATGTCCATGACCTCCACCACATCCTAAACGATATGAAGAACTCCATCTATCAGTCTGATGTGGGACTGGTGGTCCTTCTCTAGTATGAGGAGTCGAAATAGAACCCCTATCACTAGCTGTTGATGAGAAAAACTGAAAGAAGCACTGAAGAGGACCCGTATTGCTTCAAGATTAGCACTCCAATGGGTCTCTTGGGAAATGTGGCCTCATATGTTCACTCTTTCTACACTGGTAGCACACCATATGGCTACCAAATGTAGTATCCCACCTCCTCATATCTATGCACGTAGACTCCCTACAGTGCTTCCTACTGTCAGTCGGAGGGGTACCAACTCCATATGCCGAGCCGCCCTGAATCATAGCTCCATAATCCCTTAGATTGCGCTCTGTGATCATCACCTGGTTGACTATAGATGCGATGGAAGTAAACCTAAATATGTTCACCTAAGATCAGATGTCATGCCTGAGACTATCCTCAAGCTTCCTTGTCAGAAATAACTCATCACCTCCTAGAATGGGTGTAAGGCGTTGCAGATCTGTGAAGTGAGAAGATTACTCCATGACTAAGAGAGTACCCTATTCCAAACTCATGAACTCTTTGGCTCAATCAACCCTCAAAGTTGCTGGGTAGAAGTAATTGTATAAGTCATACTGTAACTCATCCCAATCCATAATCTGCTGGCATCTTGCCTGTGAGATCACAACCCACAATATCTTGGAGGAATCCTGAAGAATATAAGTAGCGATATTCACCCTCCTCTCTGGAGGTGCTCTAGGTGATAGAAGATCGATAGCATGGCTTCTAACCATGACTATGTAGCCTAAGGTCCTCCATCCCCTAAGAAAGAAGGAGGATGCTGCTGCTAAAAAACCCACGTCAACTCTTCCATGGATGGGGTAAGATGCAGTACCCCCCTAAAGGTTTGAATAAACCTCATGAATCCCTCTCGAAACTATGCATCAACACCTGTATCCAGAATAATAGTTGGTATGAAGACAACCACGACAGGAGGATCTGTAGGTAGTCCCTGATCTACCATGTCTGGTGTCTGTTCACTACCCTGTATCTAGCTTACAATGTGAGGATGTCATGGTGGAATGACTCTATAAGGTCAAGCACACACCTTGGTTAAAGAATACCAAGGACTAAAACTTAGAAGTTCAAGAAAGGAACATGAGAAATAAAGCATTAAAGTTCTTCAAAACATGGATACAAGGCTTGTATAACCCCTACACAGTGTGTTCCCTTAGGCCTTTACATGGGCGTGTTCTCCTTCTAACACCGGTCCTGTGACACCCCATACACATGGAATGTTCTCCTAGGACATGGTGTGTACTTGAATCATTTTCCCCTGCCCGAGTTCACCTATATGACTAAACCACACAGTTTTCTTAGGAAAAGATTACACGACGTGTTTGTTCCAGACACAACATATACTAGAAAGAATCTAATGACTTGTTTGGTTAGTCACATGGCTAGTTACATGGTTGACTCCACACAATGTGTTCAAGATGGACACTACTTGTACTACCGGAGTTTCGACCACCCGTGTTGTTAATCACATAGTTGGAGACACAGTTGACTCTACATGACATGTTTGAACAATACATGATGTGTACTAGATAGTTTTTATCCACTCATGTCATTAGTCACATGGCTAGAAACATCCTCTCCACACATGGCATGTACGTTAGGCACATGGCATGTTCCACCAAAGGTTTCCTAAATCTGTGTCTCTACCCACACAGAATATCACATGGTTAAATACTACATGACATGTAATCAAAGTATATGGCATGTGTAGTGTCCTGGAAATTCCATATAATTTTTTTAATTATCTGGAATTATTTTGAGATCGGGAAATCTGACGGCGCGCGATTCTGAGGCCTGGAGTGCCCGGAATGATTCGTCGAAGTTCGGTTGAGTTTTAATTATCACGCATAAGCAATTTTCCTGAAAAGTGGAATAAATCTTAAATAGTAACTTGGATCAGAAAACCAAGGTCACCATTGCGTTCAGGATGGCAGGTTTACCCTAGGCACGAATTAAGTTTAGTCGGCACGGGCCTCCAGTGTGAAAACCCAAAAATGGCATAATTGTAAATAAAATAATAAAATAAATTATTTTATTTTTCAAATGCTTATAACTCACAAATGGTAGCTCATATTGAAAATCCGAGACCATCACTGAACTCATGAGGGCATGCTTTATTTAAGCAGATATTAACTATGGCCGGCGTGGGCCTCCAGTGAAAGTTAGTTTTTGGTCGTAAATAAAATAATTAAGTGACAATTATTTTATTGTAAAATCCATAACTTTTAAACGGAAACTTGGATTGGAAGTCCAAGAGTACTTTTGGGTTCAATGGGGCATGTTTCACTTGGGAAGAGTCTAACCTTAATTGGCGTAGGTCAAGGGTGACTGTTAATAATTTTCCGAACTTTTTTTCGGGTACGTTCAGTAAATGCGCAAGAGGAATTTTGTAACTTTTGAACCGGTGCTCAGAATTGAAATCTGAGGGCACCATTGAACTCGCAGCGCCGATATTCTCTTAAGGATACTTTCACCTCGACGAAAGTTGGTCGAGGCTAAAAGTTAGTTTTTTGTGTTTTTAGAAATAATAAAATAAAACAAACACACGTTTTATATTATTTTATTTATTGTAACCACACCATGTGGAAGTTGGTAGTGGGGACCACCAAACCTTAACCTCTTATTAGAGGTTATGGTGGTGGGGACCACCCGAGAAAAACCTACCAAGTTTGATTTAAGTGATAGGGACCACCTGAACCTCTTAATGAGGGAGAAACTTCCCAACTCCCTCATTAATGTGGAGGAGCCTCTGGAGATTCCTCCATATTAAATTGTGCCAACGTACCACTTTATTATGCCAACGTAAATTAATTGGCTTGACCCTTTTTAAATATTAAGTAACAGCATCGTTGGAATTTAGGAAGGTTCCTAATATATGATCCATCATAAATTTCATGATCATTACATACCTATCCCCCTATCCTATATATATGGAGCTTGGGAGGAGGATTTGGGACGGCTTCACCAAGCGACGAAGCACTGGTAAAGTTCCATGACGCCCAACACTTGGAGGATTACACTCTCCAATAAAGAACGCTCCACCGACGAAGAACGTCGACCTCCTTCGACCTTCATCCTTGGGACTTCTTCCGACGTGGGACGCCCTCGTCTTCATCTATGATGAATCGACAACTTTACTACCTCCTTGCGCCATCGTCATCAAGTGAACGAGGTAGTGGTTTAATGCTATATGTTTATCACTTTCCAGGTATTCTCATATTCTCTTGTGTGGGATTGGGAATGATTAAATTATGGAAGATCATGGTTGACATTCTTTGCTTTGTTCTTGTGAACTATATGCTACCACTCTAAACGCGGAGGGTGCGGACCAAAATAACATGGCCCGACCCCCTCCATAGTTCTTCTTTGTGGTGTTCTTAAGAATGAAGGAAGACGACGAAGGCAATGGCACCGCCCCCGCGGCTCTCCGGCCTCCCCGCCAAACAGGCCCCATGCCCGCCGGCTGAGTTACCCCGGCAGCGCCGCCCGCCGACTGTGCCACCCGCCGGCTGCGCCCCCCAGCCGTGCTGCCTGCCGATTGATCCACCCCAGCCATGCCGCCCGCCGACCACTCCACCCCGGCCATGTCGCCCGCCCGTCGCGCCTCCCTGGCCGCCCCGCCCGGTGGTCGTGCCCCCCGGCCGCGCTGCCCGCCGATCGTGCCCCCCCGGCCGTGTCATCTGCCAGCCGAGCTGCCCCGGCTCACACCATCCACCAGCCTCTTGAAATGGACCATGCCCTGCGCGACGCCCCAACTGAACCGGCCCACGCCCCGCGCGACGCCCGGCTAAACCGGACCGCTCCCTCCGCAGCGCCCCGGCCGGACAGGCCCAAGCCCCCCCTGGCACCCCAGCCAAACCGGCCCCGCTCCCCCTATGGTGCCCCGACCGAACTGGCCTCACACCCTCGTGACACCCCCATGGTCGAGCCACTCCGCGGCACCCACGGCTACGCCGCCCCTCGCAGCTTGCCGGACCCCTAGTGGACCGGGCCACATCATGGGTCGGGCCTGACCCAGCGAGTCGAGCCGGGTAGACCTGAACCGGGTCGACCCATGCCAGTTTGGGTCGGGTCGGACCGGACCCGAGCCTACTACGACCTATTTACGCTCCTTCAGCCATATCTTTGGAACCGAATGTCCGTTTGAAGAACCGTCAGCGGTGCTGGAAATATTGGAGAGAGACGGTCCCTTTGAGTATACCCTACTAATGTTTTGGGTATAGTTGAGGTATGGTCAAGTTGAATCGAGTACGAATCCAACAGGGCCTCAGTAACTAAAAGGATAATAACTCATCGTCCGAGCATCCGATTGGCGCGTCGTCTGTTGCATTGAGACCCCCTTGATGTGACAATCCTTTGAGATACTCCTTCATGGGACTTTGTGACAGTTGGAGTATCAACCATTAGCTTGTGGAGCGGATCCTCCCAGAGATGAGTGAGCTTAGTGTAGAGACCTAGTAGCTGGATGAGACCTGGCGACTGCTGACTATTTTGAATCAGATTGACTCTACTAGCCTTGTGGGGAGCGCCTTGGTGCCACTGCAGACCCATAGTGGGGAGAGCCTTGGTGTCACGGCATACCCACGGTACTTGACAGGAGAAGTACCTCAGCAGGCTATGAGGGGGAGTGCGCTTGGTGACGCGACAGACCCACGGTGGGGAGCACGCTTGGTGATGTGGAAAATCCACAGTACTCGACAGAAGGAGTACTTCAACAGTACATGGTTAGTGGGAAGCACACTTAGTGTCATGACAGACCCACTGTACTCGATATGGGAGGAGTTATCCAGCAGCCGAGGTTTCGATAATGTGACTGGGGATGTTACATGATAATACCCCTAGAATAAAATCCTGGTTGAACTGAGTTAGATTTTTTCTGTGTTTTTTCTCATGATTGAGATGAATTAATTGATAACTTAGGTATATGTATGGGCATATACCGATGTAGGATTATCTGTTGATTTCATACTTTGTGATTTATCATTTTTGGATTTTGAGAGACCTTGAGGGTCTCAGGGTCCCTACTAAGTATCGTTATACTCACCCCTACATGGGATATGCCCGAACCTTGTAGTGTTGGATGCAGACGATGAACAATGTTGACTGAGGCTGATAGTATCAGGACTGAACGGTACCTGGAGGTGGACTATACAGCTTGTCGGTACACAGAGGAGACGGACGGGCGTGGAGTGCTGAGGAGGCGATCTATACCTACACTTTAGGTAGGAACCTCAGAGGATGACCCAGAAACTGACTTTACCTTTTCTTCATTTGTATTGTATCACAGTTGTACTTTTACTTTCTTGTTGGGCTTGTATTCTGACCCCTTATTATTTCCACACTCTTTTTGTTATACAATTCACTTGTGTTGGTATTTTGTTGTGTGCTTTGTTCCATGTGTTTATAAGTTATAAAATCAATGCCTTCCTAGTTTTAAGAAATTATGCCATTGGTGCTAGTTTCTAGCCCCTGGACTATGGAAGGCGGGCTTGGGGTAGTCACAACACAGACCCCAGGGGATGGGTCATGACAAATTGGTATCAGAGGAATCGGTTTTACTGTAGAACTTAGGACTCTGATCTTTTCTGTGAAGCAATAGTGTTAAGTGTATTCAGTGTGGTTATCTGTTCAGGGAGTCCAGTATTGGTGCAGCAGCTGACGTATCCATACACCAGGACCCTGAATTTTGATTTCCGACTCAGTGCACGAAAACACTGATTGTGTGTGTGTTTTCAAGAGTTTTCTTTAAGTCAGCTCACCAGGTCAGCTCACCAAGTATAACCTTTTAACCATGGCACACCTGTTTCATTTCAGGATGCCTCCACATAGATATCCAGCCAGAGTTCCAAGAGTTTTATGCATAGATAGCTCACTGAGCAACAAGGCCTTGGTGCAGGGCCCTTTTCCAGTGGAGGCACCAGCGGTACCATTACCCATTGAGCCACTGATGCCACCATCCCCCGCAGTATAGAGTTCATGCCTCTTGAGCGCATTGCACGAGTTCCAGCACCAGAGGATACCTAGGTTCAGGGGAGAGATGGGCCCACAGGTGGATAAGGATTGGCTGGAGGCTGTGGGGAGAGTTTTCCG
This sequence comes from Viscum album, assembly GCA_963277665.1. Taxonomy (NCBI): domain Eukaryota; kingdom Viridiplantae; phylum Streptophyta; class Magnoliopsida; order Santalales; family Viscaceae; genus Viscum; species Viscum album. The sequence continues at coordinate 476,798,828 of OY728133.1, read as the reverse complement.
ACTGGTAGGGACACCAGCAGACCTCATGGTGATTCTTTCTGTCAGCCTTCTATAGGAAGAAGCATGAAGATGGTGGAGCTTGATGCTCTAGGTCCACGACGAGGTGACACTTCTCTAGGAAGACTTAGAGAGCCTATTTCAGGTAGAGTTTTCCCCAGTGACTCTTCACGCAATGCACATAAAGGAGCTACTTTATCTATAGTAGGGCAGTATGACTATGGCTTAGTAGTCAGTGAGGTTCAATGACCTCTCACATTACTCCACCGATATGTTGCAGGACCCTTTCTTCAGGGCCCAGACCTTCGAGAAGAGGCTTAGGTGGGAGATTAGGGCTTCAGTAATCTCACTAAGAATCCCGATGCAGGTGGGGGTGTTAGAGAGAGCCCTCTTAGTGGATAGTTTCCTTGCTGAGAAGTCACCAATGGTGATTCCTCATGTAGAGGAGTCTCCTACAGCTGCTAGCAGATAGACGTCATAGAGGTCCAAGAGGACCAGACCTATAGGTGGATGACCACATGACTTAGGATCGATTGTGTGGGGCACCCGAAGTGGAGACAGACATGCCAAGAGCGGGCACTGTTTCACTTGCAGTTGGTAGGGTCACAGGGCTCGTGACTGTCTGAATCGCCAAACGGATGATCAACATACGGTCGAAGGACCGCCCAAGAAGAGACATAGATTTGATCAAGGTAGTCCACAGGGAGTAGGCAGACGTGGAAGAGGAGCTGGTCGTGCAGCTAGTGGTGGGTAACATTTCAAGATGTTACCACCACCACCACCAGGAGGTCCACCCCAACTGTAGGGAGCAGGTGGACAGGGGAGAGCTCAGATCTAGGTAGTTGAGGCCTATGATCACAGTTCCCCAGAGATGATTCAAGGTACAATCTATGTCTACTCCACCTTAGATGTAGTTCTTATAGACACAGGTGCCAATCATTCTTTTATTGCCACTACCCTCGTTCAGATCTCGGAGATTCCAATGGAGTTGTTGGCTCAATCCTAATAGCTAGAGACTCCTACAAGAGCATATTCGATGATTACACACTGGTGATAGTAGTGTGAGCTTACTCTAGTAGGTGAGAGCTTTGGCTGGGATCTTCTGTTAGCAGAGTCGAGGCCTTACAACGTCATCTTGGGTATGGACCGGTTATCTACAGTACATGAACATATTGACTATATTAGGCACAAAGTGTAGTCTGTCCTCATGGATGGGACCAGGATTACCTTCAATGGTGAGAAGGGAGCCTTTTCAGTGCAATATGGACTTCCCCGGAGGAGGTTGAATCCGATCACTCATCAGTTGGCTAGTATTACCCTCGGAGTTGTTGATGTAGAGAGTTCGAACTGTCCTGTAGTGGTAGACCAGTATGCCGATGTTTTCCCTGATGATGTCCAAGGTCTACCCCCTTGCAGAGAGTAGACTTTTACATTGACTTGTACCCCGAGATAGAACCGATATCTACTCCATCATATTGGATGGCTCACGTCAATCTTCGTGAGTGGCGAGTAAAGCTGGAGGACTTGCAGGGGAAGGGATTCATCCAGCCTAGGGTTTCTCCTTGGGTAGCCCCGATTATATTCGCCAAGAAGGCGGATGGGAGATTGAGAGTTTGTGTCTACTATCAATACTTGAATAAGGTGTCTGTGAAGAACAAGTACCCACTCCCATAGATTGACGACCTCTTCGATTAGTTGAAGGGATCACAATGGTTCTAAAAGATAGACCTCAGATCAGGCTATCACCAGCTCAGAGTTCGAGATGAGGATGTGTAGAAGACAAATTTCAGATTTCGATATGACCACTACAAGTTTTTGGTTATGCCATTCGTCATAACCAATGATCCAATAGTGTTCAGGGGACTCATGGACAAGATCATTTAGCCGTACCTTGATTTCTTCGTAGTGGTCTTCATTGACAACATTCGGATCTACTCAACTACTGAGGAGGAGCTTGCCTTCCATTTGTGGGTAGTACTGGACACACTTTGAGAGCACCAGCTTTATAGTAAGCTCTTGAAGTACCAATACTAGATCTGAGAGGTTCACTTTCTGGGACATGTCACATCAGAGGCTGGAGTTACAGTGGATCCAGTGAAGATTGAGGTGGTACTTGCTTGGGAGCCGCCCAAGAGTGTGACAGAGGTACGGAGTTTCCTGGATTTGGCTAGGTACTACTATAGATTTGTACCAGAATTTTCTAGGGTATCAACACCTTTATCAGCATTGAAGAAGAAGGGGAAAACCTTCGTTTGGTCAGAGATATGCCATCAAATTTTTCAGGAGCTGAGGTAGAGGCTGACTAGTGCCCCCATCTTGAGGCTTCTAGAGGAGGGTGCTGGGTACATAGTCTACTATGAAACATCAAGGGATGGACTCAGATGTGTACTGATGTTGAAGCAAGTAGTTATCGCTTATTATTCTCGATATCTGAGACAACACGAGCAGAACTACCCTAATCATGACCTGAAGTTAGCAGTAGTGGTATTCACCTTGAAGATGTGGTGACATTACTTGATCGGTGAGTATTTTACAGTGTACTATGATCACAAGAGTCTCAGGTATATCTTCTCTCAGAAGGACCTGAACCTCAGACAATGACATTGGCTTGAGTTCCTCTAGGACTATGACTTGGAGATAGTCTATACTCTTGGGAAGGGGAATGTTGTAAGAGATTCACTCTATAGAATATTTGGTATATAGCTGCTAAGTGAGGCGACGAAGCAGCTTTTATTCACTATATTATAGTCACTACCCCACTTCTTCAACGAGTCAGGGAGGCATAGTGTAGGGACGCTGACTGTGAGACTCAATGTGCTTAGATATCCACAGGACAAGAACCTGATGGATTTTCTGAAGGTGGGGAGCACACCATTCTTTTCAGAGGGCACACCATGGTACAAGTGTCGCTTCAAGAGTAAGTGTTGAGGGAGTTCCAAACATCCCCTCTAGCGGTACATCCTGGTGTGGCGAAGATGTACCAGGACCTTAATCATCAATACTGGTGTCCAGGGATGAAGAAAGCAATGGCATATTTTGTATCATGATGCCTCACTTGTTAGCAAATGAAAACTGCTCAGAGCTGGCATAGGTCTTTTTCCGATTGGAGGAGGGAGACCATGTCCTCCTATGGGTCTCACCTTGACGAGGTTTATAGTGTTTTGGATGAGGGGGAAAGTTATCTCTGAGGTTAATTGGATCCTTCCATGTCCTCAGTAGAGTTGGCGAGGTGGCTTACTGCCTAGCTCTTCAACCTCAGTTGCACCAGGTGCATGACGTCTTCCACGTTCCCAACTAAGGAGATACGTGCACGAACCATCTCACATCATCGACCACGGAGAGATGGGCATTGACTATGGGGTGACGTTTATGGAGGTTCTAGTAGAGATTGAGGATCGACAGAAGTGGGTCCTTTGTGGGCAGTCGATACCAATGGTGCGCGTTCGCTAGCAGAACGGGATCCTCCTGGAGAGCACATGGGAGAAGGAGGCTCAGATTCGTGCTCAGTACCCTCTTTTGGTTGTTTTTTCTTTCTTGTGGATTTTAGGGATTTAATTCCCTAAGTTGGGGAAAATATAAAGTCACGGAAATTCTGTATAAATTTTATAATTATCTAATTATTTCGAGACCACGAAATCGGACGGCGCGTGATTCAAGGCCCGAAGTGCCCAGAATGATCCGTCAAAGTTTGGTTGAGTTTTAATTAGCACGCATAAGAAATTTTACTAAAAAATTGGAATAAATCTTAAATAGTTACTCAGATCAGAAAACCGAGGGCACAATTGCATTCAGGATGGCGGGTTTACCTTAGGCGCCACTTAAGTTTAGTCGGCACGAGCCTTCTGTGAAAAAACCCAAAATGGCACAATCATAAATAAAACAATTAAATAAATTGTTTTATTTTTAAAATTCTTATAACTCACAAATGGTAGCTCGGATTGAAAATCTAAGACAACCGCTGAACTTGTGAGGGCATGCTTTATTTAAGCAGATACTAACTTTGGCCGGCGCAAGCCACCAATGAATGTTAGTTTTTGGACATAAATAAAATAATTAAGTGGAAATTATTTTATTGTAAAATCCATAACTTTTAAATGGTAACTCGGATTAGAAATACAAGAGTACCATTGGGTTCGTTGGGGCGTGTTTCACTTGGTCAGAGTCTAACCTCGACTGACGTAGGTCATGGGTGACAGTTAATAATTTTCTGAACTTTTTTTTGGGTACGTTCAGTAAAAACACAAGCGGCCTTTTGTAACTTTTGAACTGGTGATCAGAATTGAAATCATGTGGCACCTTTGAACTCGCATCACCAGTATTCGCTTAAGGAGACTTTCACCTCATCAACAGTTGGTCGAGGTTGAAAGATAGATCTTAGGTTTTTTGTGGAAATAATAAAATAAAATAAACAGACGTTTTATTTTATTTTATTTGTTGTAACCACTCCATGTGGAAGTTGGTAGTGGGAACCACCAAACCTTAACCTCCCATGAGAGGTTATGGTGGTGGGGACCACCTGAGAAAAACCTACTAAGTTTTATTTAAGAGGTGGGGACCACCAAAACCTCTTAATGAGGGAGAAACTTCTCAACTACCTCATTAATGTGGCGGAGCCTCTTGAGCTTCCTCCATATTAAATTGTGCCAACGCACCACTTTATTTTGCGAAAGTAAATAAATTGGCTTGACCCTTATTATATATATTAAGTAACATTATCATTGAAATTTAGGAAGGTTCCTAATAAATGAACCGTTAAAAATCCCACGATCGTTACATACCTCTCCCCCTCTCCTATATATATGGAGCTTGGGAGAAGGATTTGGGACGACTTCACCAAGTGACAAAGCACTGGTAAAGTGCCGCGACGCCCAAAACATGGAGGATTATGCTCTCCAACAAAGAATGCTCCACTGACGAAGAACGCCGACCTCCTTCGACCTTCTTCCTCAGGACTTCTTCTGACGTGGTACGTCCTCATCTTTGTCTACAACGAATCGATGACTGTACTACCTCCTTGCGCCATTGTCATCAAGTGAACGAGGTAGGGGTTTAATGCTATTTGTTTATCACTTTCCAGATACTCCCTTCTTCTCTTGTGTGGGATTGGGAATGATTAAATTATGGAAGATCATGGTTGACATTCTTTTCTTTGTTCTTTTGAACAGTATGCTACCACTCTAAACGTAGAAGGTGTGGTCCAAACTAAAATGTCCAGACCCCCTCCACTGTTCTTCTTTGTGGTGTTTTTTGGAATGAAGGAAGGCAATGAAGGCAACGAAGCCGCCCTCGCGGTGCTCCGGCCTCCCGGCCGAACCGACCTCGCTCCCGCTGGCCGAGCCACCCCAGCCGGGCCGCCCGCCGGCCGCGCCACCCCGGCCGCGCCGCCCACCGACCGAGCCACCCCGGTCATGCCACCCACCGGCCGAGCCCACCCCCCCCCCCCCCCGGCCGCGCCACCCGCCGACCGTGCCACCCTAGCTGCACCTCCCATGGGCCACACCACCTCGGTCGCACCGTCCACCGACCGAGTTGCCCCGGATCATGCCATCCGCCAACCTCCCGAAACAACCCGTGCCCCTCACAGCACCACGGGGAAACTGGATGAAATAGCGCTATCGTGCTTTCCCTCAAATGATTAGTGTGATTTTGGTGTACTTAGGTGCAACAGAGTGGCTGACCAAGGTCGTCTCTCAACGGAGGAAGTGAATTTAACAACTTATTAAAGGTATTTCAAAAATAAAATAGAATAGAATTAAAAAACTATTTTAAAGGATGGGGGTTGTTTATAGTTTATAAATCTAGAAGAAGTTTTCTGGATTAAGATTGTATTTTTTTTGTTTTTAATTTTGAAATGAAGTTTGATTAAAAAGACACAACAAGAAGATGTTTTTTTAGAAAATATTTTAAAAGGCATAATCGATCTAACTCTACCTCTTCATTTAATTATGAATCATTATCATTTAAATCAATATCCACTTAATTATGATCCCCTAATTTTTTAACCCTTGAACCCTACAAGAGTTAACTTAACCATAAAGATGGAATTACTTAAACCCTGCGCTAGCTTCGGAACACGCAATCGCAACACCCTGCTTTGATTGTTGTTCTAAGGTTAGGTTATGATCAGTGGTTAATTAGATCACATATCCATTCTGGAAATGAGGATGAATTGTGTTTAGGGATTATATTTGAACTCTACAAATTTATCCCGTGTGGTCTTGTATTACTGATTAAGATCGCGCTCCCACAATTTACACAAAATCTCGACCTCGCGTGTTTTTGTGTTAATTATTAAATTGCTTAATTAGCTTCTTAAAATTTAAAAACACAATTCATGGATAATATTAAGTTAATTACTATAGCTCAATGATTCAGAATAATTAATTGAAGAAGGACAGAGGTCAATCGATTACTAAAAAGAACTACTCTTCCATGGGCGGTGTAGTCATCGTGGAGACGTTTTGCAGAGCAAAGGATTGAAAGGGTAGAACCCAATATCGTCTCCACTCTTGATTCAAACCCAATTAATAAGATTAAGATAAGAAGAAAAGGAAATAACACAGAAGATTATTTGAAGAAAAATTCATGAAACAAACATGAAAGAAAAGAAATACAAAGAGGAGGTGGGAGAGGAGAGCCTTTTGGGAAGAGAGGTTTGCACAAAACTTTACTTCTTCCAAGAGTTGTGAGGGGCTCCCAAGAGACACCATTTCGGAAACACCTTCCCAATTCCTCGACCAGCCCTCCTAAAGAGTTAAAACCCCCTTTAAATAGAGTTTGTGAGGGCTATGGTTACATAACTTTTTAAGTGTAAAATGAATAACTCTTCCAAATATATTATTCCAAGATTCACCGCCTAGTTGACCTCCAAAACGCGTGAATTGTCCGGCCTTACCGAAGGATGATTTGTGAAAAATCATGTCCCCGAGCGTTCCTCAAAATTTGGGCTCAATCCAAGCCTAGATGAAGAAAATATGGCCCAAATACAGAACCCATGTCCATTCTGCCGAGTCCAGCCCACCATTGGATTAATGGCCCATTTACTCCATTCAAATTCACTTTTTAGCTCTAGTGTCCTGAATGAAAGTTGTATAATAATATGTTAGGAACACTGTTACAAAATATTATGTTCAAATAACAAATATTAAAACATTTATCTTCAAAATTCTACAGTACATTTTAAAAGGGTAAAACTAGAATTTTCAACAAAATTTCAAATGAATGATCTAATCCCAAATATTTCATAAATGAATATATTTAGCACAATTTGAGGAAATTATATAATTTATTATCAATAAAATATTCAAAAAATAGTGTTTTATCAACTCCCCCACACTTACCCTTTTTCACTCCTGGGAAAAACCTCATGTCAAGTAAACATCAATATCAAATCAAAACCAATTTTAAAACCCATATCCTAGAGATCAAACAATTACAAACCAAGAAACAAAAGATATCATGCCTTATAAAAAACCATGATTTCAAGTTCTTTATTTATATCATTCAATATATTTCCACTTTATTTATCCTCCAATGGACAAAACACTTACCTCACTTGAATTTTCTCTTATCACACAAATGTCATTTTTTTGCAATGTCTTTCTCATACAAATTCATACAAGGGTCACCATAGGCTTGATAAATTCATATATCTCTACCCGATGTGAGTCAAGGACATATGTTTATCATGAAGACTTTTTAGGGTTGTTCTGTGGCTTTCGGTTGGTAGGATTAAGATATGAAAAACTCTGAGGCTGAATGAGGAGGGCTTGACTCTTTTTGAAGCAAAATTGCATTAATCTAATTTTCACTTAAATATGGTCTTCTCCTCAATCCCCATAGTATTAATTCAGCTCCATCATCATGAAAAGTCATTAAAGGTTTACACCATTCATCATTTCAGCATAAAAAATTTCAATCTTCTCAGACATGATTTTCTTGAAATCTCAAGATGGGCACAACTTTCCACCTCAATTAGAAGCTCCTGAAAAGGCACAACTTCACTTGTCATGAAAGCTCCAGAAAAGGCACAAATTTCAATATAATGATTTTAATTAGCCGCAAACACATCTCTTCAGAATTTAATTTTCCACCCAATGTATCACAGAATGTGGTAGCACAACACAAGATAGATTCCCCCACACTTAAGCTCAACTAGATTATGCAATTTCACTTCAAGAGTTGGTTGGATAGGGAAAATTGGCTTGAAATGTGGCTAACCTAACAGGCTCTGCATGGATTCTAAGGGATAAAAGGATTAAATGTTCAAGGTATGCCATTATGAAAAAGGATTATTTGAAATAGGTGCTTTAATACCAAACAAATGCCTCAATCATTTAAATATAATTATCTCAAACCCTCAAGTTTTGACAGGAATAGATCAAATTTTGGTTAAATCAAGTATGAGTTGGTTCTCTCAAGAAGTGAGGTGAATGTAAAGAATATGAAAATAATGGTTCAAAAGCCTCACAAGAAAGTTATTTCAAATATAAAGACAGTGAGATGTGGCATGTGATTCAAAATTTGGTGTACTTTTCATGAAATTACTAAATATTTGAACTTGAAACAAAGTTATTTCAGCATTAATTTAAGCTTAGTTTCAAGGGATAAATTTTTTCACTCATTGATATTCATTTCAAAATTGTGATTAGAATCATTTCAGCTCAAAAATTTCAAAAACACAAATAAAATTGAAAAATAAACACACGAAATTTGAAAAACACACATTTTTTTTTGTTTTTTTTGTTTTTAAATAGAAAAAACAATTGAAATTACTAAACTAAAATGTCCCCTCCCCCACACTTAAAATATTTCATTGACCTCAATGTAAACCCATGAGATGATATATGCACATGAAATGTATAATTTTAAATAGGACAAATAATAACAAAGTTAAAGGGTTAAGAACAGCCTGATGTGCTCAAGTGATGATGGGGTCATGCAGTGTGATAAAATCCACTACATTAGTTGGAAGTCCCTCAATGTATCTCTTCAAATGTTTCCCATTGAATGTAAAGCTTCTTCTTGTGTCCTCTTGTGTGATCTACACTAAACCATAAGGAAAAACATTAGATACAATATACAGACCTAACCATCTGGAATGCAACTTACCAGGCATCAGCTACAGTCGTGAACTGTAGAGAAGGACTTTCTCTCCAACATGAAACTCCCTTTGTTGGATCATTTTGTCATGAGCTAATTTTGATCTTTCCTTGAAGAGCCTTGAGTTCTTATATGATGACAGTCGAATCTCCTCAAGCTCTTGAATTTGAAACTTCCTTTGAATTCCATCTTGGGCCAAATCCATGTTGCATTTCTTTATAGCCCAATAAGCCCAATGCTCAACTTCCACGAGGAGATGAAACGCTTTCCCAAAAACAATCCAAAATGGGGACATACCAATGGGTGACTTGTATGCTGTCCTATAAGCCCAAAATGCATCATCCAAGCGCATGCTCCAATCCTTCCTATTTGGCTACACAATTTTCTCCAAAATTTGTTTCAACTCACGATTTGAAACATCATCTTGGCCATTTGTTTGGGGGTGGTATGGTGTTGATGTTTTGTGTGTTACCCCATACTTCTGAAGAAGGGAAGAAAGATTCCAATTGCAGAAATGTGTCCCTTGGTCACTGATGATAGCCTTTGGTACTCCAAACCTGCAAAAAACTTATGCCTTCACAAAATCCACAACAACATGAGAATCATCAGTCCTGGTGGCCTTGGCCTCCACCCATTTTCTCACATAATCAACATCAACCAAAATATACAAGAAACCATATGAACTTGGAAAAGGACCCATAAAATCAATGCCCCACACATCAAAAATCTCACAGAATAGTATGGGTTGTTGGGGCATCTCATGTCTCCTAGAAATATTCCCAGTGTTTTGGCAACGAGAGCAAGACTTACAAAACACATGGGCATCATGGAATAAACTAGGCCAGTATAATCCAGAGTCCAAAACTCTACTAGATGTCCTTTAGGGTCCAAAGTGTCCACCACATGCAAGTGTATGATAGAATTTCAAAACAGACTCAAACTCATGATCAGGAACACACCTCCTAATAACTTGGTCACTACACATGCTCCATAAGTATGGATCATCCAAAACATAAAATCCTGACTCACTATTTAATTTTTGGACTTGATGTTTCTTTAAATTTGCAGGGATTTCAGAGGAAACAAGGTAGTTAAGTAAATCTGTACACCAAGGATGAGTACCTGAGATGGAATAAAGATGCTCATCGGGGAAATTGTCCCGAAGTGGTACCTTGTCCAAGGTGTTATACTCTAGTGTGTGAGTAAGCCTACTCATGTGGTCCGCCACCATGTTTTCTGACCCCTTTTTGTCCTTTATCTCAATATCAAATTCTTGAAGAAGAAGCATCCATCGGATCAGCCTGGGCTTTGCATCTATCTTCTTCAAGAGGTACCTCAGAGCTGCATGGTCAGAAAAAACAACTACATTAGAGACCAATAAATATGAAAGGAATTTATCTAAAGCAAATATGACAGCAAGAAACTCTTTTTTTGTGTTTGTGTAATTTGATTGGGCTGAATCCAATGTCCTCGATGCATAGACGATCACATGTGAACGTCCCTCCACCCTCTGAGATAAGACAGCTCCAACCGCGAAGTTGGAGGCATCACACAAAAGCTCAAAAGGAATCTCCCACTGTGGGGGTTGTATAATAGGTGGAGTGGTCAGACACTTCTTTAGCTCATCAAAGGAAGTCCTAGAAGAATCATTAAACACAAAATCAGAATCCTTTTGAAGTAATCATGACATAGGAAGAACAATCTTACTAAAATCTTTGATGAAGTGCCGATAAAATCCTGCATGCTCTAGGAAAGATCTAACATCACGCACACATGAAGGATAGGGTAAGGATGAAATAATTTCTACCTTAGATCTACCAACCTCTATCCCATGTTTTGACACTACATTCCCTAAGACAATGCCATGCTCTACCATGAAATGACACTTTTCAAAGTTCAGGACCAGATTCTTCTCAATACAATGATTCAATACCTTTCACAAACTATTTATAAATTCATAAAATGAAGATCCATACACTGTAAAATAATCCATAAATACCTCCATACAGGTCTCAATAAAATCAGAAAAAATACTCACCATGCATCTCTGGAAGGTACTTGGGGCATTGGAAAGTCCAAATGGCATCCTCCGGTAGGCAAATGTGCCAAAGGGACAGGTGAATGTAGTCTTCTCCTGATCCTCCGGAGCTATAGGTACCTAAAAATATCCAGAAAATCCATCCAAGAAACAATAGTGTGTTTTCCCAACTAGTCTCTCAAGAATTTGATCAATAAATGGGAGGGGGAAATGGACCTTGCAAGTGGACTGATTTAGTTTCCTATAATCAATACACACACACCAACTATTTTGCACACTCATTGGAACTAACTGATCTTTCTCATTTTTAACAACAGTAACGCCACTCTTCTTAGGCACAACCTGAATTGGACTTACCCACTGAGAATCTGAAATGGGAAAGATTATACCAGCCTCGAGCAATTTCTCAACTTATTTTTTAACAACTTCCAGGAGGGTGGGATTGACTCTCCTTTGTGGCTGTCTCACCGGTTTAGCCCCATCCTCCAAGAGAATCCTATGCATGAAAATGGAGGGCTTAATACCTGATATTTCAGCCAAGGTCCACCCAATCACCCTGATGTTCTCCCTCAAAATATTCAAAAGCTTTTCTTCATGTTCAAAAGGGAGATTGTTAGCAATGATAATAGGTAATCTCTCACCACTCAACAAGTATGAGTATTTCAGATTTGGTGGCAACAACTTGAGTTCTAATGAAGGAGGGTGTGGTATGGATGGAGACATTGAAGGAACTGAAATATGTGCACAAAGAGCATTAGTATCATAATAGACATCATCTAAATCAACGAATAAAGCATCAAATCCATCAGCATACTCAAAATCCATGTCATAATCAGAGTGAAAATGATCAAAACCAGAATATGAATCCACATAAAAATCAAATCCAAGAGGGGATTGTGTATCAAAAACATGTGTGGAAGCGCTCATAGACATCAAACGTGAACCAATAATCATAATCTCCCTAAGCATAGGACAATCAAATTCCATGGAGTTTTTATTTGGTGGTTCAAAATGGGAGATAACAAAAGCAGAATGGTCCTCTGAGGGGTAATTCATGGATTCCATGACATTAAATACCACAACTTCATCTCCAAACTCCATGGAAAGTGTACCCTCATTTACATTTATAATAGTTTTTGAAGTTTTGAGGAAGGGCCTACCTAAGATAATGGGGGAATGATAACTTACCTGATTATCCTCCATGTTAAGCACATAGAAGTCTTCTGGAAAGATCACGTCTCTTACCCAGACAAGCACTTCCTCAAGGACTCCCGCTGGATATGCCATAGCTCTATTCACCAACAACACCACTAATCATGTCAGATTCAACTCACCAACCTATAAGGAAGAGAATACAGAGTGATGCATCACATTTATGGAATCACCTAAATCACAAAGTGCATCAGAAAAGTGCAACTCCCCTATGGTGCATGGGATGGTGAATGTCCCTGGATCCTTGCACTTTGTTGGCATTGCTAGAGTTAGTGTAATGACTGCTGACACATTCCTTCCAATATTGATCCTCTCATTTCCCTTGAGCCCTCTTCGATTGGTACAGAGTTCTTTTAAGAATTTGTTATACCTCAGGATTTGTTTGATGGCTTCAAGTAGAGGGATGTTGATCTCCACATGCCTGAATGTGTCCAAAACCTCCTTTTGCATTTCTTATTCATCCATATTCTTTGTTTGAACAACCCTGTTTGGAAAAGGAAGGTGTTTATGAGGAACATCATTAATATTTATCTTACCTTTATCTTTCTCCTTGGGTTTCTCATCAGTTGATGTGAAATTGGGCTTTTTGGATTTGAGGTGAATCCCGGTGGAATTGTAGGTGGAGAAGCATCAGTTGTTTGCTTCCCACTTCTCAATGTGATGGCACCAACATTCCCCTTTGGATTTGGAGTGGATTGGGAAGGTAGATTTCTGGTATTCTTACTTATGAGTTCATGGAGGGTGGTGGCAATCTGGCTCATTTGAGTCTTCAATTCCCTCAACTCCGAACCTTGACTCTTCAGCTCATTCTGTTGATTAAGAACAATTTGTTTCGAAAGATCATCAGTGTTAGAGTCTACCTTATGTTGGATATTCCCTTGTTGTTGACTTGTTGATGTTTGAGCTTCGAATCTTTTTTGGGGTTGTTGGAAACCCTGTTGGTAAGGTGGAGGCTTCTAGAAGTTTTGTTGAAAGAGTGGACTTTTTTGTTGTCCAGAGCCATACCTCCTGTCTGATTGATCCTTCCTCCCTTGGTTTTATGTTGGTACAAAAGTATCAAGATTCTTTTGGGGAAATGTTTGTTGCTGCTGATAAGGTCTCCCTGGGAATACTTCTGCGCAATCCTCTGTCTCTTGTAGTTATGGGAAATAGTCAGTTGGGTGGCTTGTCTCGGTGCAAATGCCACAAGGCCTTGAAGGAGTGGGTTGGGATGTCTTTTGAGCCAAATCAATATACCTCACCATAGTGGTCAATTATTCCAACTTGGTATCAATCAAATGACTTTCCAGAGAAGAAGGACTTACCTGATGTACTCCCCTGATATGTGGTGTACCTATATCGCCAAATTGTTGGGAGTTTTGGGACATCCTGTTGATCAATGAACGTGCGGCTGCTGGTGTCTTGTCCACCAATTCTCCTCCAGCTGCAGCATCCACCATGATCCTCTCCATGGGTGTGAGTCCTTCGTATAAGTATTGGATGAGGAGTTTCTCACTGATTTGGTGATGCAGACATCTTGCACAAAACTTCTTGAATTGCTCCCAGTACTCATACATTGACTCTCCTTGGGCTTTCTTGATCCACGATATCTCCTTTCAAATGGATGTGGTCCTTGATTCTGGAAAAAATCTTTGCAAGAAAAGATGTTTCAAATCATTCCAACATGTTACATCTTCAGGTTGCAAATAATACATCCAATCTTTTGCAGCTCCATCAAGTGATAATGGGAATACTCTTAATTTAATTTGATCTTCAGAAACATTTCTTGGTTTTAAGGTTGAGAAAACCACATTAAATTCCTTAAGGTGTTTGTTGTGATCCTCACCAAATAAGCCATGAAACTTTGGAAGAAGGTGAATTAATCCATATTTCACTTCAAAGTCTGATTCGAGGTTTGGGTATGCAATACAATTTGGTTGATAGTTAATATCCGGTGCAGCCAATTCTCTAATGGTTCTATTAAGATCATTTCCATTATTTTCAGCCATTGGTTCTTGTTTTAATTTGGACTTAGAAGTGTTTCCAATTTCAAAATTCCTAGAGTGGAGGAATTCCCCAGTTGGATAAATGTCGACACTTCCCGTCGACTTAGAATGACGGATTCACGCCCTAAGGCTGCGTTCAATCTCAGGGTCAAGATATAAGAGATCCTCAGGATTAGTTCGTGTCATAAATCAAAGAAATAGAAAAATGAAGTGAAGAAAAGTGGACCATAACAAAATGATAAGAAGTTTGATTTGATGGTCCCAAAAAAAAAAGAAAAAAGAAAATCAAAAAGATAATTGAGAAAGGGGAAAGAAGCAAGAAAGAAGAGAAGATAAAATATTAAAATAAAATTAAAAAATACATTCAATTAGTTGAATAAAATACTTGACTCCCCGGAAACGACACCAATTTGAAAGAGTGCTGTCGTGGGTGCCCTCAAATGATTAGTGTGATTTTGGGGTACTTAGGTGCAGCAGAGTGGCTGACCAAGGTCGTCTCTCAAAGGAGGAAGTGAATTTAACAACTTATTAAAGGTATTCTAAAAATAAAATAGAATATAATTAAAACAGTAGTTTAAAGTATGGGGGTTGTTTATAGTTTATAAATCTTGAAGAAGTTTTCTGGAAGAATATTTTATATTTTTTGTTTTTAATTTTGAAATGAAGTTTGATTAAAAAGACACAACAAGAAGATGTTCTTATAAAAAAATATTTTAAAAGGCGTAACCAATCTAACTCTACCTCTTCATTTACTTATGAATCATTATCATTTAAATTAATATCCACTTAATTATGATCCCCTAATTTGTTAACCCTCAAACCCTACAAGAGTTAACTTAACCACAAAGATGGAATTACTTGAACCCTGGGCTAGCTTCGGAACACGCAATCGCATCACCCTGCTTTGATTGTTGTTCTAAGGCTAGATTATGGTCAGTGGTTAATTAGAGCACATATCCATTCTAGAAATGAGGATGAATTGGGTTTAGGGATTATATTTGAACTCTACAAATTTATCCCGTGTGGTCTTGTATTACCGATTAAGATCGCGCTCTCACAATTTACACAAAATCTCGACCTCACGTGTTTTTGTGTTAATTATTAAATTGCTTAATTAGTTTCTTAAAATTTAAAAACACAATTCATGGATCATATTAAGTGAATTAAAATAGCTCAATGATTCAAAATAATTAAATTAAGAAGGATAGAGGTCGATCAATTACTAAAAAGAACTACTCTTCCATGGGCGGTGTAGTCATCGTGGAGACGTTTTGCATGAGCAAAGGATTGAAAGGGTAGAACCCAATCTCGTCTCCACTCTTGATTCCAACCCAATTAAAAATATTAGGAGAAGAAGAAAAGGAAATAACACAGAAGATTATTTGAAGAAAAATTCAAGAAACAAACATGATAGAAAAGAAATACAAAGAGGAGGTGGGAGAGGAGAGCCTTTTTGGAAGAGAGGTTTGCACAAAGCCTTACTTCTTCCAAGATTTGTGAGGGGCTCCCAAGAGACACCCTTTCGGCCACGCCTTCCCAATTCCTCGAACAGCCCTCCCAAAGAGTTAAAACCCAATTTAAATAGAGTTTGTGAGGTCTTGGGTTACATAACTTTTTAAGTGCGAAATAAAAAACTAGACCAAATATTTTATTCCACGTTTCACCGCCTAGTTGACCTCCACAAATCGTGAATTGGCCGGCCTTCCATAAGGATGATTTGTGAAAAATCATGTCCTGGAGTGTTCATCAAAAGTTGGGCTCAATAAAAGCCAAGATGAAGAAGATATGGCCTAAATACAGAACCCATGTCCATTCTACCGAGTCTAGCCCACCATTGGCTTAATGACCCATTTACTCCATCCAAATGCACTTTTTACCTCTAGTGTTATGAATGAAAGTTGTATAAAATTACGTTTTTAACACTGTCACAAAATATTAAGTTCAAATAATAAATATTAAAATATTTATCCTCAAAATACTACAATACATTTTAAAAGGGTAAAACTGGATTTTTCAACAGAATTTCAAATGAATGATCTAATCCCAAATATTTCATAAATGAATATATTTAGCACAATGTGAGGAAATTATATCATTTATTATCAATAAAATATTCAAAAAAATAGTGTTTTATCACTGGCCCACGCCCCCACGACGCCCGACAGAACTGGCCCTCGCCCCCCGTGGTGCCCCAGGCTAACCGGACTGGCTCCCCGCGGTGCCCCAGCCAAACAAGCCCCATGCCCCCCGTGGAGCCCCGGCCGAACCGGCCCCGTGCCCTTGTGGAACCCCCGCAGCCGAGCCACTCCACGACAACCGCGGCTCCGCGTCCCCTCGCGGCTTTCCAGACCCCCAGCGGACCGGGCCACATCACGGGCTGGGCCCGACCCAGTGGGTCGGGCTGGGTCGGTCCGAATGGGTCAGACCAGACCTAGGCCCATTACGAACTATTTATGCTCCTTTGGCCATATCTTTGGCACCATATGTACGTTTGATGAACTGTTTGTGGTGCTGGAAATCTTGGAGGGAGATGGTCCCTTTGAGTATAACCTATTGGAAGTTTGGGTATAGTTGAGGTATGGTCAGGATGGATCGAGCACGAATCCAACCGGGCCCCCGAAACTAAAAGGCTAATAACTCACAGACCGGGCATCCGATTGACGCATCATCTATTGCATTGAGACCCCTTTGACGTGGTGGCCCTTTGAGATACTTATTCATGGGACTTTGTGACATTTGGAGTATCAACCATTAGCTTGTGGAGTGGATACTCCCAAAGATGAGTGAGCTTAGTACAGAGTCCTAGTAGCTGGCTGAGACCTGGCGAATGCTGACCGTTTTGACTCAGAGTGACTCTACTAGCCTAGTGGGGAGTGCCTTGGTGTCGTGACAGACCTATATAGGGGAGCGCCTTGGTGTCGCGGCTGACCCACAATACTCGACAGGAGAAGTACCTTAGCAGACTACGAGGGGGAGCATGCTTGGTGACACGGTAGACCCATGGTGGGGAGCGCGCTTGGTGACACTGCAGATCCATGATACTCAATAGGAGGAGTACCTCAGAAGTCCAAGGTTATTGGGAAGCATTATTGGTGTCGCAACATGCCCACTATACGCTATAGAGGAGGAGTTCTCTAGAATACGAGGTTTCGATAATGTGATTGGGGATATTACTTTATACTAACCCTAGAATAATATCTTGGTTGAGATGAGTTAGTTTTTTTCTTCTGTGTTTTTCCTCATGATTGAGATGGATTACTTGATAACTTAGATATTTGTATGGGCATATACCTAAGTAGGGTTATCTGTTGATTTCATACTTTTTGATTTATCCTTGTTGGATTTTGAGAGACCTTGAGGGTCTTGGGGTCCCTACTGAGTATCGTTATACTCACCCTTGCACGGGCTATGCCCGCACCTTGTTGTGTTGGATACACACGACAGATAGTGTTGACTGAGGATGAGAGTACCATGACTGGATGGTACCCAGAGGTGGACTATACGGCTTGTCAGTACACGGAGGAGACAGACAAATGTGGAGTGGTGAGGAGGCGATCTGTACCTACCCTTCAGGTAGGAACCTCGGAGGACAACCCAACATCTAACTTTCCCTTTTCTTTAGTTGTATTGTATCACAGTTGTACTTGTACTTTCCTATTGGTCTTGTATTCCGGGCCCTTCTTACATTAATCACTCTTTTTTGTTATACAGTTCACTTGTTTTGGTATCTTGTTGTGTGCTTGGCTGCGTGTGTTTACAGATTATAAAGGTAATTCCTTCCTAGTTTTAGGGAATTACACCTTTGGTGCTAGTCGCCAGCCCCGACCTATGGAAGGCGAGCTTGGGGTAGTCACGACACGGGCCCTGGGGGATAGGTCGTGACATCGTGTACTTAAGAAAATCTTTATCTTCTCAAATAGAGGGATACATGGCGTGTTTTCTTCACTACAGACTGTGTATTCTGGGTTTTCCAGATAATAATCCTCAGAAACTACTCTGGAACCCCATAAAACACTTAAAAAATATTAAAGTGCCAAATTATGATCCGTGCGAGCCCATACTTCCCCCGAATCAAATCTTGGAATCTTATTCATGTATATTACAAGGAATAATGATGCAATAATCCACAAAATTCCAAACCATGAGGGTCCATAACACCTCAGGGACCAAAGTTTGGCGTTCATCCAAAATAAACTTTACATATTAGAAATACCCAATCAAACAACAAGTATTCTATCAAGGCATCTATCACAACAACATGCATATTTAGCACAACCTCTATCACTAAAACATGAAATCACAAATGGACCCTAAATGGCATGATAAGAATTCCTGACATGTGATCTCTATCAAGTTCCTATATGATGCATGAGATGGAATACCCTTATCTGATAGGGTTTCAACAGAAATAGAACCTAAATAATATCAACTATAACAGCGCAAAACATGTGAATCACCCAAAAGTGAAATAAAATCAACTATAATAATTTAAAAGAAAAAAATCCAATATTCTAGGTAAATTAGATTTTCCTTGTACACAGGTTAGCTACTCCTAGGCACATATTGTTACAAACTACCTATTCCTTCCTATCCATAGCTATAGGTTCCAAATAGTGAGTCAAGAAGAAAATAATACCTCTCATACCACTTTGTAACATCCTGGTTATGGGTGCTGCCCAAAGGTGTCCCATACCCAGTTGGTCACATGGCCTCAAGCACATTTCCCTGAATGATAGAGGCTGCTGACTAGCTGCGAGGACCTTAGGTGTGATAGAGGGGAAACTGTACTCTCATTAGCAAAGCAACACAACAGAAACAGACATATAACAGTAACGAAAATTTTAATGCCATACAATAAGTAAACAACAGAAGAATGAAAGTAGATAAATAGCTGGAACATATATATATGTCATTAATGATGCATGTAAAAAGTATCTAGAAAAAACAGTCAAACAAGTCACAATGCCGAAATACAGTACTAAACCAAATTACAAAAGAAAAACAAGTAAACAACTCCAATAGTATCACAAGCATCATCTTGGTCCCATGCTCTCCAGCTCCACATCAATCAAGTACTTGAATTAGAAGGGTGCTTGCCATTATCTATACCTATAACAATATACTCTGTTTGGGCCCAAAATCATGACCCAAACAGGGTGTGAGACAAATCCCAGTAGGCAACCACCCAAATATCTATGCCTAACAGCCAGTGAATATATATATAGTAGGAAATAAGAAAAATGAAGTAATAGAAAAGGAAGTAATCAAAAGTAAACAATCCTACAGTTTCATCTACATTCATTTACATTTATCAACATAATCAACCAAACAATAAGAAGAAAACCTATGGGAAGTACTCACAGTCTAACCACTCTAGTTCATCTTAAACAAAGACTCTCTGAGGAAGCACTCAACATCAATTCCCCCTATTGTCTTGCAACGGTAAAACACAGACACTCTTAGGAAGCAATTAACATCCAATTCCCCATGTGGTCTCACAATGCGTAACTACAGACACTATGAGGGAGAACACACATCCATCCCTCTAATGGTCTCACAATGTAAATGTATAATAGACACTCTAGGAAAGCCCTCAGAATCAATTTACCCTATGGTCTGACTACACTAGGCCCCCACAACCCTGTGTAAGTCAATCGTGCACAAATTATATCCACTTACCAAAGTAAATCAAAATATACTACTTGGATAAATATCTACAAGGCAAGGCACAATCAAGTCAGATAATATCACTCCATCCTAACAACACTAGGCATGGAAAACAGAGCAGCCTAACAGGAAAAACTAGACCTAATGACCAATATCAGTTCAAAAATCAGAAATCACATCTATAGTATGGTAAATAAACCCTATTCTCAATAAGGATCCCTAACTCAAGTAGTAAAGGCATTACAAACATTAATGGGTTAAATTACATAAACACATAATACCCTAAAATAGGGTAGTGGGAAATTTTGCATATATAAATCAAAGAAAATCTACAAAAAAGAACAAGCCACCTACCTCGACATTGTACAATCGATATAGTTCAACCTCAACCTTCGAATCGACCTATAACACCGTATAACTACAAAAATTTCTAGATAGTTCAACCGTAGATATCTTAAAAAAGTGGTGGAATCATGATATGAGGCTCTAGAAGAAGGAAGAACTCACCGTGGCGATTCCAATGCAACCAACAGTATTTGATTAGGAGCACAAATGTTCAATCGGGGGATCAGAGAAGAATCAACAATATCTGTCAGTCCTGGATGAGAAGGATCCAAAAGAAGATGGTTCTGGTAATTAGACATGACCTTGATCTGATATTACGAATAAAAATAAAAATACAAGGCGTGTTCCCTGAGGATACACGGTGTGTATAGGTCTTTACTGGGATTCTATTTAGGAGGTCTCTAGGTCACCCCACTGGCCATGTAATCGGTCGTTAAATGACCTATACACGACTACCCATGGCCACCATGTACACAGTGTGTACTCCTAAGTACATGGCGTGTTCTCTTAAAATTTCTAGAAACTCCTCTTTTCTCAAAAAATAATAGAAATCAAGATCCATACCTGGAAATAAGATCAAGGTTCTTACAATAGGGTTAGGAAACATGTTAGGATAATTTAATATTATTATAATATTATTTACCCTTATTTATGAGATTTACCCTTTAACCATGGTAAATAATATATTTACTGAAGTTACTATTCATAATGTCTAAAAGTAAAAGTTACCGATTTACACAATTTGGACCTCCTGATTTAAAATATGGAATCCATTTTTTCAAATTCAAAACACATATGTTTATGAAATTAATTTAAAATTAATTACCGTTGTCAAAACCAAAAAGCGTGTTTTTAAGAAATAATAACTATCAAAAGATTGACAATTCTTTATCTCTAATTTTAAAGTGAAATTACTTAAAATGACCAAAATTGGATTAAATGTTAAAAAAATAATCTAATTACACTTTAAAAATAATTAAAAAGATAATCTAACCATATAAATAAATCAGATCAAAAGACAGTTTTGACTTAAACTGTAGTATTTTTCACTATTCATTAAAAAATGAACTTATTCAGAAAAATACCAAAAATTTACCCAAAGTAAATTTTGATATCCCTATTAAAAATAAGAATTTTATTTTTTTCCAATAGATCATATAAAAGTAAAAAAACTATATTTAAAAAATGGTTCTTCATCAAAAGGCAGTAAAATGACCTTTTAAAAATATTAGATTATTTCATGCTTAAAATCAGTTTTTTTTATTTTAAGTCTTTAAAATTTATCAGATAAATGTAAAGAAATTTAAAAAACATGTATAATCAATTTTTTGTTAGTTATATTCATTCCCTCCAGCACAATGGCTAGGTGTTATCTATAATTTAAAATAATAATATTATTATTTTAATTTTTTTGGTATAACTCAATGTTGTGTGCAATGTAAGATTTTGGAGAAACCCATTGTTGCGTGTTGAGTAAGCTATCAGACATATCATCTCGTTTAAAGTAAAATTAATATTTAATTCACAAATATTAATAAATATGAAATTTTCATATTCTTTATTTACCTAGAATGTTACATCCTTCCCCTGTTTTGGGAATTGCGTCCCCACAATTCCATTCACTTATCAAATAAGTTGGGGTATTTATCCTTCATAGAATTTTCAGATTCCCACGTTGCCTCTTCTACTACATGGTTTTTCTACAAAACCATTACGTGATCAATTACCTTATTCCGCAACACTTGATCTCTTCAGTCAAGAATCTGGACTGGTTGTTCCTCATAAGAAATATTATCTTCCAACTAAACTACATCTAGAATAAAAACAAGGGATGGATCCAGCATATACTTCCTCAATATTGAAACATAAAAAACATTGTGTACCTGGGATAAACTTGGAGGTAAATTCACTATGTAGGCAACTGATCCACTTTCTCTAGAATTTCATAAGGTCCAATGATGGTTCATAAAATTTTGTAAATTTATAATGAATATCCCCCAAGAGTGTCAAATTAAGTGTGCCGCATGAGCCATTGTCATGAACTTGGTGATGATTGAGTCTAACTCAGTGTTCCCTTTCTAGAGTTATTACCCCCAGGTACCTCTTTTATAGATCCACATCCACTTTTAGTATCCATACATGGATGTAATTTCTTATAAACCAATTACTCCATCCTTTACCAAAATCATAGTATATTTTTCTATACATTGACTCACCCTTAGAATTATATGTAGATAAATCCCTAGAAATATCCCAAGAAACATCCCTAGTTATTTCACTAAATTTTTATCATCCTAGTTTCTAAAGTTTAACAAAGCCTTTCCTCCGATACAAACTATAACAACCCTAGATTTACATATATAGTTATTAAATATTTTTAGATGAATATTCTATACATTACATAAACACACACCTGAGGACCATAATATTTTAGTGTATTTGGAGAATATGTAAAAAATATTATAATTTAGTGAAATTAATTAAAAATAGCTCATAAATATCTTCCCATTAAGCACTCTTGATAGACACACCCTACTTAAAACCTTTCTTCATTACCTAGGGAAAGTAAATATAAGAAAGGGGTATATTAGATGATTAATAAGGGTAAATAAGGGAAATTTGTAAACATAACATGAGAATAAGGGTATGATAATATGAGCATAACATATTAAAACCATACCCTTTATATCAAAGATTAAAATCTTGAGTCATGGAATAATGATTGGTAGTTGATAAGAAATGAATCATAAGTAAATCAAATAACAGTGTCCATGAGAGTATAACATTGGTATAAGACATAAAATTGTGAAATACACTTGATCCTAGAAAATCTTATTTTAATGAAAGTCACAAAGACATTAAAAACATTCTAGTCCTAGGATGAAAACTTATGTACCTTCTTTGGGATTTAGATAACCTCCTATGTACCCTCTTTTGGGATTTTGAAAACCTACTTTGTAACTTATTTTAGGCTTGGCATAACCTCCCATGTACACTTTGAGATCATATAACATTAATAATTATATAATTCATTGAAGGGATATATAGGTCCCACTCGTCACATGATTAAAATCATACATACATGTGCAACAATATTATAAATCATTCATCCTATCAAAACCCATGAAAATAAATGGGTTTCATAATAAATTTATCATTTATAAAAAGAATAACTTTTGAAAAAATAAGAACGTTTCATAATAATTTTATCATTGTATAACCCAAGCAAGAGAAAGGGGTTTCATAAAAACATTGTCATCAGAAATATTAACCATTAAGAGAAAGAATAAAAATGGAATTCCTAGATCACATCCTCAGTAAAGTATAAGTAAAATCAAATGATTTCAACATATATTGAAAATGATTTTGAAAGAAATATAATTTGTAATGTTTCTTGAGGAAAATAAATTTTATTTTAAAATAAAATTTAAAAACAAAAAATTCATAAAACATTTTCTAAATAATTTTTTTTGAAAACAATATTTAAAACTTATAATTAAATCTTTAAAAATCATTTAAAACATTTCTTTAGGTCAATATCCTTTTCAAATTGAAAAAATATCTTTAAAACATAAAATATTTTGAAAATAATTTTCTACAAAACATCAATTAAAATAATTGTCTTTAGGATGAAAAATTCTTTTCATTCCATACATGTTAAAATAAAGATGCCATTCACATTGTCATTAAAATCCAAACATGTATTGTTTGGAAAAAGAAATGAACATTCCTTTTAAAACATTTTTAAAAAAGTAAAATATGGTTAAAAATGTATTTAATGAATCATTTGGGGAATAATAAAAACATTTTAGAAAAACATTTTTATAAAACATGGGTTTGGAAGAAAAAGGGTTTTCTAATGAAGAGAGAAATAAAGATGATTTTTCGTAGAAATATTAAATTGAAATATTGAGTATATAAAGAGATGAAAATTAATTTAAAACATGTATTATCAATAAATAAAAATAGTATAATAAAATTCATGAGTTTCTTGGGAGATAGATCATAATATGTCATCATTGTAATTGTAATCATAAACAATCCTGATAAACGATGAAATTGTAAAATAAAACTCTTACCACTTTGGTAACTTTGAATCGTAAACCCGATTAAAGTGTAACATTAAATGGAACTTAAAATATCATAAAAATAATTATATTCATGATATAACATGTAAAAGTTTTAGTATATACACCTCATATAATAAGATAAGTGCACAATATAACTTAAGTCTCCAAGAAGGCAATTTGAGACAAAAATAACACTCCACTTTGGAAACTTTTGAAAAATAAAGCCTCTAAAAGAGAGACGTTCAAATGTATATGTAATTACACATAATTTTAAGTATAATAACCATAAAATAAATTCATGTATATTATATATACCACAAAAAATAAACCCATGGTAAATATGGCTTATGGGTCATAGAAAATAAATGTGCAATTGAAATCACTTACCATAAGTCTTGACTTCCTTCATACATGTTTGAATTTCATGTATAATAAATATAATTTTATTATAAATATATTATATAACCATAAATATATATATCAAACTATTTATGATTTAATTATGACCATTTATTACCTATTTATTAACAACTCCATGTTAAATTCACTTTTCAGGCAATAACTACTTTATTTTTCATATATGTTTTGATTTTTTATTTTTGGTCCTCTTAAATTTATCATGGTTCCATAACCTCAAGAAATTTATCCATGGTATTAATATATTACATATTTATTATTCATTTATATATAGTGATCTATAAAATGTGAAGATATAAAATGAAATACACCATTCATGAGACAGTAGGTTGTATATACACATAAATGTTGTTTTAATTTTCCCCAAAAAAATAAAGAATAACAAATAATATATTAAAATTATATAATAATTTTTATTTCATATATATCACATATTTTTATTAAACCCATCCTTATTACCTTCATGGTAAAGTGTGAATGAATCACATCACTTCGCGAGGTAGTTGTTTGCCGTACACACGAGCGATGCTATCGTATTACTATAGAATGGAAATTAAGAAGTGTTATATAATATAATAATTGAATAAGTTTAATAATATCATAAATATCATATATAAACATTTAATCTATTATTATATCAAGCCGTGAGAGGTGGTAATGGAAGAATGAATGACATTGGTTCGCGAGGTGGTAGTTCACCGTACACACGAGTGATGATTTTGTAACCCATTTGATGGAAGAGGATATGGATTTAGGTCATTAAATTAACATTATTTTTTTTTAATTATATGTAATATATTTAGTTTATTATATCAGTATGGTTTAATAATAATTAAATTCGGTCGAGGAAGAAATAAAATTAAAACACTCATTGAAGAACGTTACCTCTTCTTCAAGTAATATCTTTAGTATTTCAACAAAATACTTCCTAGGTTGCATTTATGAAAAAACTAAGGCTTATATTAGGAGAGGAGTAAAATAATAAATTTATTTTGGTAGTTATTTTTTGAACCATTTGGATTTTAATGTGTGAAGAAATGAAGAGAAGGGTGACCTTTCATAAGTGAGGAGTGTGGCAGAATTGTATTTTTTGAAAAGAAAATGGTGTACCCATGTTTTTCAAATGAAAAAAGGATTAAAAATAGACTATACTATATAATACAAGATATAAGGTCTAAATGTGGCCATAAAATGGTTTTTAGACAATTTTTACATCATTTTTAACCCTAAAGTTTTAGTTTAACCACCTCGGTAAACCCATTTTTACCTTAATAACATTAAATAATTTTTTTTACTATTTTTACTATTAATTATGGTAAACAAATAATTTTAACATATTAGATAATATAAATTTTTCCAATTCTAAATATTTAATCCATTTTTCGAAATTACATTCTCATTGGTGAAAAAAATTAATTTAAAATTAATCTAACAAACATGATGAGAAAAAAGGTTTTCAAAGAAAAAATGTTCAAAATTTTAAAACATTTTATATCAAAGGCTATGATGATAATAATCGATTATATCTAAAATTTTAAGTTGGCGAGAAGGTGTTTTTATGAATTTCTCCATGGAAGAAAGAAGGGAAAACAAATACCTAGGTATATTTTTCCCTTTGATGTTCTTGATCGTATTGGGATAATAGATTATAATTTTTCACTTACACCAAACCTCTCTCAGGATCATGATGTGTTACACATATCTCTACCAAATAAGTACATATCAGATCTATCACTTGTATTGAACTCATCAGTCTTATTGCTGGAGCCTAATATTTATTATACAAAAAAATTGGTGAAGATTATGGATTGTACATAGAATGTTCTATGAAATAAGACCACTCAACTGGTCAATGTTTTTTGCTTGGGAACCTAAGGATTTAATGAGGAAGAAGTATCCTAAGTTTTTTTTTACCAAAGTGAGAAATTTTGATGGTGAAATTCATTTTAAGGGGGGTAGAATGTAACACCCCGATATTTTGTAAAATATATATTTTCAAATAAATCTAATATTTTTGATATTTTGTTTTACATACAACAATGATTTTAGCTTTTGTTACACAAAATAATGAGTTTAGATTTCATTACATGAAATAATGGGTATATCTTTCATTACACATAACACAGAGTTAAAATGAAACATGACATACAATTTAAATATTATTATTTAATTTGATAGTTATCTCCTAACCATTAGAAATGATGGGTATGAATATTATTAAAAAAATTAAAAAAATTTATTATTTACTCCCATATATAAAATTAATTATTTTTTGACAGAATAATAAGAAATTAAAATAAAAACTATTTGAAAATAATTGAAATCTTTGTTTGAAAAACTATTTTTTTGCACACAAACTCATTTTATCTCTATATATTAAACTAATCAATTTTGGTGAAAGATTTTAATTATATATATATATATATATTATATTAATTAAAATGTTTAACATTCGTTTTATGTGTTTTATAGACAAGAGATAAGAATAAATCTAAATTTACACTAAAAAACATCATTTTTTAGAAAGTAGTTTTGTTACATTTTGTGCACTTATTTTAAAAATAATTTTTATAAATTTAAAAAAAATTCGTGAAAAAAATAATTCTGTTTTGAAATAGTAATATTAAAATTATTTTGGAGTGATTTTTTTAAAATTCCCTGAAAAGATAAACTTTTTAGTGAATAGTGAAAATAATGTTTTTTTATTAAAAAACTAAATTTTTATTCAAAAAATTTACAACATTTATTTCATTTCAATATATTTTCAAAGTAAAATTAGTTAAATTATATTTACATTTAACAAATTTAACTCATTTTAATCAATTTACTATTTAATTTTTGTATAAAACATTTTGAACTTTTGTAACTTTTATCTTTGGAAAATAGCTTTTTCATTGTGTTTGTGGGATTAATTTAAAATTATAAATTGAATATTATATGAATGAAATTAATTAAAATTGATTCCATATTTGGAATCAAAATAATTTATAATATTTTTTATGTTTAACTTAAATTTTTACCATAATGAATAGCAAAAATAGTAAAAATTAATAACCTTGGTTAAGGTGAAAATGAGTTTATTGAGGGTTAAACTAAAACTATTAGGGGTAAAATAAACTATAAACCTCTAAAAACCAATTTTATAGACATATTTTGGTCTTATAACCTATATTTTTTTAATAATGTACCATTTTTAGCCTTATTTCATGTGAAAAATGTCGGTACACCTTTTTCTCTTCAAAAAGTACAGGTGCTCCACTCACCTCACTTATAAAAGTCACCCTCTCCTCTGATCTTCACACTTTAAAAAAACCTTTATTTTCATGAAATACCTAAAATAATGTATTTATTATTTCACTACCCACATCCTAGAGGCCTATTTGAGATTATAAATCCACTCTGGGATGGTTTTATGTTAAACCTAAAGAGGTTTTTTGAAGAAGAGGTAACATTTTTAACTCTGCATTTTTGTATTACTTCTACTTCTAACTCCTTAAAATAATTTCAAATTATGATAAAATTTAATCACTATTAAATAATATATATTTATATTTTATTATGTTAATGTAATAACCTATATTAATTTCCACTTCCATCAAAGGGGACGTGAAATCATCACTCATATATACGACCGACTACCACCGCACGAACCGATGTTGTTCATTTTCCATCACCACTTCTCACAGATATCTATAAAAACTAATTTAATGTTTATATATTATATTTAAAATAATATATATATTTGGAATTATAACACCATATATAAATTCTTACCTCCCAACATGTTGGAAAATAACAACGTTGCTCGTGTGCACAAAACACCACCGCCTCACGAACCTGTGTGATGTGTTTTTCATTTATGTTTTACTTGGATGGTAATAAAGATAGGTTAAATGAATATTTATGAAAATTTTAACATAATTATAATTTTTTAATTATGATATCACACATTCATTTTCTACTTTCCATTCCACGAGGGACATGATAATGTTGTTCATATGTACGACAAACTACTATCTCATGAAGCAATGTGATTTTTTTTCAAAAATGATTTATATGGAAGGAAATTAGTGAAACTTTAATGGATATATTTGATATATAAGAAATAATAATGACTCTATAAAGGTAATATAGTATTTAACTTTCTTTCATTTTATCTTTCATTAAAATAGAAACAACATTCATGCCTACGTACAACCTACTGTCTCAATGAACATGGTTTTTCACTTTCTATCTCAAAATTTTATGGATTAATATAAATAAATATATACTGAATATATATGTTTTTTATATCATGGTAAAAATTCTGGATATTATGGGACCATTTATAATGTGATAAGACAGAGAAAAAAATCAAAACATACATGAAAAACAAAACAATTATTACCCAAAACGTGATTTTAATATGGGATTATTAATAAATGGGTAATAAAAGGTTGTAAGTAAATAATATATGGTATGATATATATAATTATAGTTATTTAATATATTTATAATAAAATTTCATTTAATATATATGAGGTTAAAACATGTATGAATGAATTTCAGACTTATGGTAATGAATTTCCGTCACACTTTTACATTACGTGAGAAACATACCATATTCATCACATGTTTATTTTAGGTGGTGTATATAATAAAGATGAATTTATTTTATTATGATTATCCATAAAATTATTTGGATTTACATATCTAATTAAAGATCTCCCATTCATGGGGTTTATGGTTCAAAAGTTACCAAAGCGATAAGGGTTTTTTGTCTCAATTTTTCTTCTTTGAGGAATATGTCATGTTATGCACCTATCCTATTTTATGAGGTGTAAATACAACCCCTTTAATATGTAATATGATGAATTTATTTATTCTCATGATATTTTAAGTTTCTTTGAGTATTATTCTTTCATCAGGATTATAGTCCAATGTTACCAAAGAGGTAATGGTTTTGTGGTTCAATCAAATCATATGTTAGGATTGTTTATGATTATGATTCCAATGATGAGATATTATAATACATATCTCAATAAAATCAGGAATTTTCTTCTACTATTGTTATGTCCTAAGAATATGTTTTATCCATTGATTTTCCTTTCTTTATGTACGCAAGAGTTGAAACACATATTTTTATTAAAAACCATTTTTATTTTTCTCTTTAGTTAAAAACCCATATTTTTATTCCACATACATGTTTTCAAAAAATATTTTAAAAAGTTGTTTTAAAATTATACAAATGATTTATTTGAAAAATTATTACCCAAATTTGAATTGTTTAAAAAAAATTCTTAAGGAATGTTCATAATGTTTTCCAAACAATGCCTATTTAGATTTTACCAAAAATGTGAAAGGAATATTTATTTTAATGTGTACAACATGAATATTATTTTCAATTATCATGACCATAAAATTATTTTAATGATTTATTTATATGTTTAAAAGTTTACATTCAAAGAGAATTATTTCAAAAAATATTTTATGAATTGTGAGAGATTTTTAAAATGGAAATGTTATTTTCCTCAAGAAATGTTTTAAATGAATTCTAAAGCGTGTTTTATAAGTTTCTAATGTTATTTTAAGAGAAAAGTATTTTTAAAATATTTTATGTTTTTAAAAGTTTTTTAAAATCTGAAAGGCTATTTTCATCAATAAATGTTCCAAGTGATCTTTCAAAATCATTTTACATCTATGATGACATTCATTGATGTTACTTATACTTTAATGAAGATAATATTGAATGATACCATCTTTATTATTTCTCTCAATGGTAAATTATGATGTTGATGATATTTTTATGAAACCCATTTATTTTTCATGGGTTATGCTATGGTGAATTGATGAAATATTTGTGGAACAAAGTTTATTTAAATAGGTTATGATGTGAAGATATGATATATGTTTTATGATATTATGCTCATATAATAATAGTTTTCATTATAAGATGGGTGGGGCCAATATATCCATCAAATGTGCTGGATAAATATTTATATCTCATGAGATAATAATGGGTAACAATTCTATGGGATTGATCTACTATGGGAGACATTTGAGTCCCAATCCACTATGGGGAATATGTGTGTCCTGACCCATAACGTGAATGATGTTATAATTCCTGATCCACTATATTGATGATCTTGGTTGTTAACCTTGAAATATGAAATGATGTTCTATATTTATGATAGTTTGGAAATTTTATAACATGATTTTATGGTTCAAAATTGATTTATGATGACTTCTCACTCTTATGGGCCATGTTTTATGAAATGATAAATTTTTAATCCATGACTCATGTAGATGATCTATTATAGGCCAGTTATGAACTTTTTAAGTTATTTTCATTATCACATACCCTTATTATTACATTATTCTTTCAAATGACAATAGATTTATATCTTTAATGTTTACCCTTACTGAGTATTTGAGCTAACCCTTTCTTATGTTTCCTTCCATAGGTTTTAAAGAAATGTTTAGGTAAGGTATGCATAAGAGGATTAATATGTGAGAAGATATTTATGGGATATGTAGAAGATATTTCATGAAATAAGAATATTTTTTTCTAGTATCAAATGAAACCTAACTATTATTGTCTCTTGGTGTGTGTTAATGAAATTTATTTAATATTCATTAAAAAAATATGATATTTATATATGAAAATCCAGGGGTCCTATTAGACCCCTTCATGGAATTATTCATTCCGAAACTCATTATAAAATTAATAATATATATGTTCTAACTTAGTTAAACTATCTTTTAATATATATCTATAAATATAATCATTCCATTTATGTAATATGATTTTCCCATGTTTTTATTGATAAATAATTTCTTATTCACATCTTTACAGAATTTAATGTTGGGACAACATTTACAATGAGAAGTATTTTATCTGAATACAATACAAGAAATTCCACAACACTCTAACTAAACTATTTGAATACACAAGAATCATCTACATTCTTGATTAAAACATGATCTTTGATTACATCATTAATTAAGATGTTTCAACTCTTGGAATATTTCATCAATCAGTAAATGATCATTGTAAAATTCATATCTTTGTAGCATAATTTGTCACCATAAAAAAATTTAGTTGTATTATATATATGTTTATGAATAAATTACTATTAATTAAAATGGTTTTGAAATTAATTTTATATATCTCATAATCGTAATGACGTAATAGTGAAATGGACTCTTTCTAGTAAGTACCATGAATTTATTTATAGATTTTTTCCATCAATAATGTTTTATAAGTAGACACTAAAATAATATATTTTTTCATAAATAAATATAAATTTTATTCCCTAGGTATCACCACTTTAAGTGCATATAATAATTTACAAACTTGGTTAGTATACCTTGATTATATCTTCGATCTCATAGCCTATAACCATTTATCCAAATTATAACTTTCAACTAAACTTTGTTTGGTAGTGTGTTTATCAACTTTAAATGTTACTTAATCACCATTTTCCTTAGAAAATAGATTTATCTTATGATACTAATGAATGATACCAAACCTTTGAATTTCTTGTGTAACCAAATTCAGTTCTGTTCTACAAACTATTAGGGAATCAACTTACTTCCTATGTGAGGAACCATTCCTATATGTTGGTTTTGAATATATCTAATTTAAATATACATACTAATGATAATTTTATCTTTATATTACTTATGAATTAATGTAGAAAATATTTCATTAAATTATTTTTATTTTATAACATTATAGAAATAATATCCTATTTTTTCTTTAGGATAACCGATTAAAAATATTAGTCTAATTTAGGGGTAAAATTTTCATAATCCAAACATTGTATATAGACTTCCAAAACCCAAATCACCATAAAATAAAAATTAATATACCTCCTAGTCCAAAAATCATATGATTTAATTATGAATAAATTATATGAAATACATTTTAGTATAAATATTAGGCTTTTAAATAATATCCCCAAAATGATATATGAATGTCACACATACTCATCATCAATAAAACAATATCGAATAAGGTAGATTAATTCTCCTAGAAAAATAATTACATTATGGTGTTTGGGGAGGATATAACTATAAGATAATTACATTATATATCTTATGATCAGTAAATTTCTATCTGAAGTATTTACTTCCTCGATCTGATTGAAGAATCATAATAATTTTTTCTAATTGATTCAGTATTTATTTTTGAACACATTCAACTTTTCAAATCTTTTGAACTTGTGAATCATTAGAAAAACGTAACCATAATGACTATAGTAATTATTAATGGTTACATAGTACCTATACCTTCCACATGATTGAGTACATAGTCATCCATAAACATTGCTATATATTAGTTCAATACTCCACTATCCCTCTCATCATTTACACTAAAAAGTTACTTGTTTATTTTTCTTAATAATCATGATCTATATTTTTTGAATGATTTATAATTGAATTATTACTAAAATATATCTCAATATAATATTTTAATGAAGTTATCATTAATATTACTAAAGAGAGAATTCTATAAAATAGTGGTATTAGAATCAAATACCTAGATCTTCTAATATGTAATATTGTAGATTAAATTGTATATATATTAGATGTATAAAACATTTAACATATTCTTAATGCTATAAAACATTTCATACATGTTAATATAAAAACTATTATTTTTAATCACAAATAAAATTCACTTATTAAACAAAAAAGTCATGGAATTTGTATTTTTATTTAGGGATGAATCATAGTAAAAAAATTAATTATAGAAATGATGAACAAGGAAGACTTAGATCATAAGTTTCTACATATAATGTAAGAAATCTTTCCCCCTTTCCAACATGTTGATAGAATCCTCCCTTTATGAATTCTTTCATATTTATGATTTGGTGCTTATTAGTACATATGTATGATTTACACTCAGTAATCAATAATAATGATTCCAAATTAATGAAATTGAATTATATAAAATTAAAATCTATATGATTATAATTCATCTCATAGGGAAGATTTCTCAAAATTTTATACCAATATTTTTATTATAGGGTATAACCTATAAAATATCTCAAAATAATTTTCATGATGAATTAAAAAATATAAAACACGAAATATTCATTGATAATGTATCATTTTTTATAATAATTAAATAAGGATTTTATTAATTTAATCCCATTAATAATGACATACATAAACATAATATCTATTAATGCACTAAGATCTAAATTTAATTATTCTCTAGTTTAACTTTAATATTATTATAATAAGTTTTAAATTTATTTTTTCCATTATAATAATCATATCTGATATGATTGTTAGATAGTTGAGTGGAAAACACTTTTCCCAAACACATCATATGGATAAACTCAACTCTATTCCTTTAGAATCCTAGACCTTAGGGTTTACTATCTACATATAACCCAAATAATACATTAGGATATGGTTACCTAATTTTAGGGTTAATCACATCCTCTATTCCTTACACATCATAATCCAAGAGTACCTAACTTTTAGGATTACCCATACTAAATTCTCAAGTTCTAAACATGTGTTTGTTTCCAAATGAATTCAGCACATAGTATTTACAAGGTTTTATTAGTCTCACCATTGAAATATGAATCTTATACATATAATATATATCTCTATTAACTATATAATTTTTATATCCCATTAAATCCTTATATGTATACAAGTTTTTAATGATTTAGTTTTGATCCTTAGTCTGTTAACTAAATCATTATATTCCAAATACAGTAATGTATAAAACCATATACAATTCATGATTTTTGTTACATAACAAAAAATATAAGCTAATTATATCTTTATATATCCAAATGATTCACATGAATAAGGCATGTAAAACCATTTCATGTAATGGTTTACAATCATATAAAACCAAAATACCCACCATTGCATGTTGATACATGTAAACAACCCCCACTTTCCAATATAGATCCTAATCTCCCAGGAAAGTGAGAAGTTTGACCCAAATTATCACTATCCATTGAGAAATACTAAAGAGAGAACATTATATAACTCTAAAAACTAATATGTATAAATAATAATCAATTTTGGATATTAAATTTATAACTAAAATAATAAATCACAGCCTTGGTTGAACAAAACTAAATAATTACGTCATACCAAGAATTTAACTCTTATACGGATGACATAAAATTTATATGAATTGGTTTATGAAATTTAAGATAAATCATAAGAAAATTTATAATATAAATAATTAATATAAATTAATATTAAATAGTTTGTTTATGTAATTCAAAAATTCAAATATTTGACATGAAAATAACTGCTTCATAGAATTAAAATATTCACAATCTAGTTTGATATGATCTAAAATCATGCAGTTTTTGTGTGGTACTTTTTCCCCACCAATGTGAATGTTTTTTCTAAATAATTTTTAGTATTAAAGAAGCCCATGTCCAAGAACCACATCATTTTTATTAGTTCATGGTATTTTAGAAAAATATTTTCATAAAGGCCATACCTTGAACCACTATATATATTTTAAGCATAAGCCAATTTTTTCAAAGGTCTTACCTAGAACCATTATTTGTTAATTTTATTATGTGTCATTATTTTTATTTATAGATATATTATTTCTATTAACCATGGATATATTTTTTTAAAACATGATGTCAAAACGTTTATTATTTATTCATTTTTTTGATAAGAAAAACCATGGACTTTTTTAAAACAGTTGCATTTTTATGAATAATTACAAATGCCATGATGTGGTTATATAATTCATATCTATGATTCTAAAAAATTCCAAATTAGTTTTTTATTTTTCAATTTTCATCATATAAACTATTTATTGGAACTAGATATGATACCACTAAAAGAATATTTTGGATACATCTATTCATAAATGAATCTAATGAAATAAACAAATCCCAACCATAATATTTACCAGTATCAGAAATAAAAAATAAAAAATAATAATAAATAATAAACACCCTACTATCCCGGTTGAATCTTCCACAACATTGAGTTTTATTTATTTACTTTAAAATAAATAAAAGGCATCCTACCACCAAATGTATCCACCTATTCATATAGAGTCACTAAACTATTAGGTAGGTCCAATTCTGTTTCAAAGGTTGTAATCATACCAACTTAAAGGACGATGTATAGAATAAAATTAGATTGATCTTTTTTTAGTTATATAATGATCTCCAATGTTAGATATAGTGTCTATGAACTCCCTTGAGTGTAAATCCTCCATTAAACGAAGGATCCTATTAGTGTATATCTATTTCACACAATAAGAAATATCTAAATATTTAGCTTCCATTATAACAATTATACTGACTCCTAATTTATTTAAGTGATTGTTAAATATTTTTATCAACCAAAAAACCATCAATACATCATCACATGATATTTCAAAATTATTAGAACCAAGGCTATTCTTTGCTAAAAATTGAGTACGGTTTGTGTTTTTTGACAATCCTCACATGGAAGATCAAGGAGCTTATAAGTAAAGGGATCTTACCGGTCAAGTTGACCATAATATTTATTGTAGCATCATTTCCCAATGTTTACCATATTTTTGGGCCTCAAAATTGGGAGTTTGTTTTTTGGATAAGGAAGGATTTTCTCATAGGAGTGAACAATACACAGACCGCAATGCATAGTTCACGGATCGCAATGGAGGTGCGTGGAACAACGATGAAAATAAGTAAAGGGAAACATTTTGCATAGTAGTGATATTTGGACTTTTAAGTGAAACACACATACCGTGTAGTGAAACGGTTCACGAGGAGGCTTGCGGTTCCCAGGAGGCGAATGATTCGTAGAAGGATTGTGGTATGTGGGATGGATCATAGTTCATGGAAACGAGGCGGTGGTATGTGGAGCCATGAAGGGATTATTTTTCATAAGAGATTGTCCACTGTTAAGGAATGAAGATTCTATATGGGATTTGTAGGGAAAAAAGGTTCATGGAGGAGAACAAGGGACTTTGATTAGAAATCTGGGAGTAATAATGTGAAGTACATAGTGGTTCGTGAGAAGACAAACTCTAAATGGATAGTAGGTGTGCGTGGGGGATTCTGCGGAAGGGGAAGTGTTCCAGGGATACAGTACATGGAAGGGGTTTTGCGGAGCACTGAATCCCACAAAGGTAAATGGTTCATGGATGATGGTTCCTATAAAATAGTTTACAAAATACAGTTCATAGAAGATGAGTTGGTTCACAGATAAGAATCTACATGTGAAAGCAGTACGAAAAGTTAGTATGCGATTGTGGGTCATGGAGGTAGTACATGAAGGTGGTATATGAAACACATGTGCTACTCAAAGCAGTGTGGTTTGTGAAGGAAACAGGATAGTTCACGAGGGAACAATTTTCAAACTTGTAGTGCATAGTAAAGTGTATTACTTCTATAGGTAAATGAGAGACTTCAACATAGCATGTATCTAAAGTTGAGGATGCATGATTTAATGAAAATGAAGGGACCTACAAGCCCATAAACTATGTTTAGATTTCTTCGAAGGAAGTGAGCTAGTGGGAGTCAATGATAGTGTTCTGAGAGATACTGTGAGTTATCCCTAAAATATAATAAAGGTAATGTACCTAGCACATAGTGACTATGCCTAAAATTTATTACTCCAAAACTAGTGAAGTATAGGTATTTTGGTATAATCAACACACTATCGGCATATTCTCCTTGAAAAATACCTTAGTGGTAAACCAAGTAAAATCGTTGTGTTGGATCTCTGCATGTGATTATTTGTTTACTTCTCATTCTCATCAGATAGGTTTAACATGTTTCTACCAATATGGGAACACGATCCATCACTTTTAAAGAAATATTTGACACCCTGATTCACCCCTCCCCTCTAAGGGTGTTCTAGGGTTGTCAAAAATATTAATATAACATTATATTAAATATAGATAATTTGATCGAATGATATCCCATATTATTCATTATGATCATCATTTTTTAGTACCAATAAATATAAAAACCACAAACTATAATGTATTTATTTTTACCATGCCATAGTTTATGATTTATTGAATATACCCAACCCATAAAACTTTGATATGATAAATAATAATCATGAGATACAATGAATGAATGAATCATAATGGGAAAAAAGTAATGTATGGATTTTTATATTATAGACATATTACCAAGACTCGTCACCAAGGTATGGATCATCATGGAAATATCATACAATCAAGGATAACTTATTGAACTTTATATCATGTTGGTAAAAATTAAATTCCAATTAAATTTTATAATATCAACAAATATTAAAAAATTTCAAATGAATTGGAGTGATATATAATTTTAGTCTCACCCATAATATAAATTTTCCAAAACCTAGTGTATCTGTTGAATGAAATGTTCATAAATGACTACATGAAAGGGTTATAGCATGAGAAAAATAAAAATATTATAACTATGGGAAATTTAAGTGTGTGATATTTATAGAAATCAAAATCAGATGTTGGTATCATATTTATAAAATGGACCTCCAATAAATAACCATTATTATTGAATAAAATCATCAATAAAGATAATATCATGATTAATAGATTCTTTTTATTTTTTTTTTATCAAGAATGATATTCATAATCCATTAATGATAAATGAATTAGAAGAAAATATATTATTATTAATTATTAAAAGTTCACAGTTGATTATAATAAATGAAGGCTAATGTAGTTGTAATGACCTGCCAATTCTCATTGGCTTGAGAGTAAAACGAATCATTACTAGGCCTTAAGAGACATCCCCAAGATGCCAAAGGCTGGAAATAAATTCCTAAGGGTTTCAAATACAAGTGGGGGGGTGATTTACCCTTTTAAGAAATAAACCAATAAACCAACCAACCAACATTCACTATATGATGCATGAACAAAGGAAAGATAGCTAAACAATTTCATTTAAGTCAAACCACATCAAAGTGAACAACAACAGAAGACCAAACCAAATATCAAAGTACACAGTGGATAAAAACTCAAGACTCTCAAAAGACACCAAGACTCTATGTTTCACAAGCTCCAAGCTTCACAATCACCGAACAGAACCAATCATCATGAGGTAGTACTAGAAACATGGGAAGCGTTACCTTTGCCCCTGTCCTAGAAAATAGCATCTACAAAAGCACCAAAGTGCCAAATTAGGGGTGAGTATAAAACTTAGTAGGTTTTCCCCAATGAAATCCCTATTCACTCCACTAGGATAAAAAAGTTAGCCACAGTTATATAAACCAGTTTATATAAAAAAATTCTCAAAAAACAATTTTTAACTAAATATAAACAAGTTACCAAACCATTTATATCAAAATCATACAAGTGAAATTGAAACCATGTTTTCCAACAAGTTATTTTTCCAGAAAAATAACTAAACATGCTTTAGAACCATTTCAAAAAATCCCCTTTTTGGCATACCCAACCATTTCACAAACCCATGCAACTAACCATGCATGCTACATTATGACAGTTCCATACTCATGAGCGGTTTCTCATCGATCTACCAATTATTCACAAGGTAATTGTTTCCCATCTTCCATTACTCATATGGCATCGAGCACAAGGTCATATTTCAACCAAGCCTCATACATATAGTTACCATGTTCCATTAAACGTTTGGCACCGAGCACAAGGTCATATTTCAACTAATCCTTGTACATGCAACATGAACACACAACACATATTCCCAAAAATCTTTCCAAAACAACCCTTTCAATAAAACACCTTTTTATTGAAAACCATTTCTATCAAAACCATTTAAATGCCAACCCATTTTCATTCCAAACCACTTAAATAAAACTCCATTTTTATTGAAAACCAATTCCATCATAGTCATTTCAATACCAAACCATTTTAATAAAAAACCCCTTTTATTGAAAACCTATTTTTCATCAAACCATTTACAATTCCAGAAAATCAGAAATTCAAAATCATCATTTTAAATTCAAGAAGCCAAATCTCTTTGCACAAACAAACCACCAAGATTTCACAATTTCATTAAAACCATAAATCATCACTAATGAATATTTATTCCATGATTTTCAAAATCAATTCCATTCAAATAAACTAATTTGAATCTAAGACAATCATTTCTAACAAGAGGAGTCAAGAGTGAATCCTCCTACCTTTAGGGTTTTGACGAAAACCATAACGAACGAAGAACGCACAAGAAAACCGGGTTGCTTCTTCAAAAACCTGCCTTAGATCTCTTCTCATAGAAAGACCAAGACTAAATATCATCATATTTGGCATAAACACACTTAGATATACCCATAACGGGCATAGATCTAAGAAACCGAGAGAATATGAGAAGTATATCTAAGTAGATCTAAGAAACTGAACAAGAACGATGAAGAACGATCACATGCCTCAAGAATATGATTTCGATTCGCCAAGAGAAGCCTTTGGATCACCTCCAGAATGATAGGAGAACCCTATTTAACATTAGGAGAAGAAAAATCCCGAGTTATGGCCACTTAGGAGTAAAAAAACACACTTAGAGGCAAAAATGAGTGAGATCCGCTTTTTAAGGATCTCATTTAAGTGCCCGCACGGTTTTCCCGCACGGTTAGACAAACCGTGCGCTAACAGTGCGTTTGCCACTACCTCAAAAAACCATCCACGCACGGTTTGGCCGCACGGTTAGACAAACCGTGCACTGCCCATGCAGAAGCTACTGCCTCCTAGACCAACTACTCACTGTTTTTTCGCACAGTTTAGATAAACCATGCATCGTCCGTGCGACTTCCCCTTTGCCTCAAAACTTCAG
Source organism: Viscum album (assembly GCA_963277665.1). Classification (NCBI taxonomy): domain Eukaryota; kingdom Viridiplantae; phylum Streptophyta; class Magnoliopsida; order Santalales; family Viscaceae; genus Viscum; species Viscum album. The sequence goes on along the minus strand of OY728133.1, from coordinate 476,758,252 downwards.
TCAAAGTTCACCCGACTCTTTTAATCATCACTCATAACATTAAAACCATTAAAAGAATCAAGTAATGGTTACATACTGGAAACCAGGGGTGCTACATTCTCCCCACCATTGGTATTTCTATCCTCAGAAAGTAGAAAACCTTCACCCAACTGAAAGAGTTTCGACCACTGCTCTTTCATTTCCTTTTCACGTTCCCAAGTCTCTTCCTGAATCTGACCATGTTTCCATAAAACCCGCACTAGACCGATGATTTTTCCATGAAGGAATTTATCTTGCCTATCCACAATCCATACTGAGATATTTATCAATGAAGCATCCGGCTCTAGGTCAACATGATCCCATCTGATCACATGGTCCGGATTAGGCGGATACTTTTTCAACTGAGATACATGGAACACATTATGCACAGAAATAAACCATGGTGGTAATGAAAACCAATATTCCACCTCTAAAAACTGTTCTAGTATCTGAAAAGGTCCATTGTATCTAAGATATAACTTGAACTGCTTCCCGAAATGACAATTTCCAAGCCTTGGAGAGATTATCAAGAAGACATGATCACAAACAACGAACGACAATGGTCTTCGATGGTGATCTGCATAAGATTTCTGATGACTCTGAGTTGTCTCCATCATCTTTCTAATCAACTGGATCTTGTTTGTTGTTTCTTGAACAAGGCTTGGCCCAACTAGTGAAGTTTCACCGATTTCCACCCAACATAGTAGAGAACGACAAGGACGACCATACAGTGCTTCAAATGGAGCCATGCGTATCGAGGATTGATAGTTGTTATTGTATGAGAACTCCACTAAGGGTATATGCTCCTCGCACGAGCCCCCAAAATCCATTACACAAGCCCGCATCATGTCTTCCAATGTTTGTATCATATGCTCGGATTGCCTATCCGTTTGAGGATGATACGCCGTGCTCATAGTCAACTGAGTTCCATGGGCTTGTTGTAATGATTTCCAGAAACGAGATGTGAACCTCAGATATCTATCTGAGAATATAGACACTGGTACACCATGACTTTTTACCACATCTTAGATATAAATTTTTGAAATATCCTCCACCATGTGAGTTTCACGAATAGGTATGAAATGAGCCAACTTGGTTAGACGATCCACCATCACCTAAATAGAATCGTGTTTCTAGACCATTCTTGGAAGACCTATAACAAAATCCATTGCTATCTGATCCCATTTCCACACTAGGATGAAAAAAGATTGTAACATACCAGCTGGACTATGATGATCTGCTTTAACCTACTGACAATTTAAGCAGCGCGAGATGAACTCAACCACATTCATTTTCATGCCGCTCCACCAAAACTGCACCTTCAATGCCTTATACATCTTCTATATACCTGGATGTACATTCCATCTTGAATGGTGGTAAGCATGAAGGAGTCTTTCACGAAAAACCATAGGTACAACCAGCCGATCTCTAAAACACAAATCTGAACCCCCATCAAGTTTACATCCATCAATGGTCTCCCCACCATTGAGTTTTGAACATACAACCAGACATTCTACATCATATGTTTATGCCTCTTTGATCATTTTTACTAAATCAGGATCAAGCGTAGATGAAACGAAAACTGTAACATCACCTCAGTCTTCACATTCCACATGCATGTTGGCTAAGACCAGAATCAACTTCCATTCATCTGAAGCTTCTTTCACCAACTGAGCATATGACTTTCTACTTAATGCATCTGTCACCAAATTTCCTTTCCCTAGTGTGTACATCAAGTCAATGTAAAACATTTGGAGATACTCCATCCATATCCTTTTGCCTCATATTCGAATCTCGCTGTGAGAAAATGTGTTTCAAGCTTTTGTGATCCATAAACACAGTCAATTTCTCACCAAAGAGATAATGTCTCTATGTTTTCAAAGCATGGATGACTGCATGTAACTCCAAATAATGTGTTGGGTAATTCTTCTCATGAACCCTTGGCTTCCTTGAACCATAAGCAACCACATGGTATCCTTTCATGAGAACACAACCCAACCCTAATCCCGAAGCATCACAATACACCACATACCCCTGGCCTGGTTCTGGTAAAATCAAGATAGGTGCTGATGTAAGCCAAAATTTCAGTTCCCGGAAAGACTTCTGACATTCTTCTATCCATAGGAATGGAGCATTATTCTTTGTCAGAGCTGTCATTAGTGAATATAGTCAGGAGAAATCAAACACAAAGCGTCGGTAGTAACCAACTAGACCAAGAAAACTTCATATCTCGAACACATTCTTCAGTGGTTTCCAAGAGATAACGTCTTCTATCTTTTCAGGATCAACAGAAATGCCTTTCTCAGAAATGACATGGCCATGGAAATGTACTTCCTGTATCTAAAAATCACACTTTGATAATTTGGCATACAAGAAATGATATCTTAAGATTTGTAACACTTTTTTTGTGTGCAACTCATGATCAGCCCTTGTATTTGAATAGAACAAAATGTCATCCACAAACACCACAACAAAATAATCTAGATATTGTTGAAATATCTAATACATCAATGGCATGAAGACTTCTGGTGGATTTTTTAGACTAAAAGACATGACTACATATTCATAATGTCCATATCTACTTCGAAAAGCTACCATTGGAATATCCTCCTTTCGAACTCGTAATTGGTGATATCTTGATCGCAAGTCAATCTTGGAGAACCAATGAGATTTCCTTAATTGATCAAAAAGATCATCAATGCAAGGATTTGAATATCTATTCTTTATTGTAACTTGGTTAAGCTTATGATAATCAACACACATCCGAAGAGTTCCATCTACTTTCTTCACAAACAAAATCGGTGTTTCCCATGGAGACGTACTTGGTCGAATGAAACCCTTGCTCTCCAGCTCCTCTAACTTCACTTTCAATTCCCATAACTCTATTGGTTCTATACTATAATATGGAAGGGAAATAGGACTAGTCCCCGAAAGGTGATCAATCGTAAACTCCACTTCCCTTAGAGGTGGTAAACAAGAGAAGTTCTTGGGAAAGCCATCTGGAAATTGATCTATGACAACTGGAAAACTATTTTCCTTGATCTCTTCCATTGATTCCAAATTCAATGCTACCAGTTGGTATGATATCATTCCCAACATTAGTGCCAAGAATCTCTTTTCACCCTTCTTTACAATCCTTTCTCCTCTAAAGAGATACTCAATGCCGTCCTCCATCATGAAACTCACTGTTCTCCTATAACATTCGATTTGAGCCTTGAACGTTGTCAGCTAATCCATACCTAAGATTAAATCATAGAAATCCATCTCCAATATTGAGAAGTCCCATTTTAATGCATCTCTATCAACAGTTATAGCACATGATCTACACACAAAGGCTTGACATTATCTTTCACCAAGAGGTGTTTGCAGTTTAAAAATAGAAGGAATCATTTCCAGTTTTAAACATAGCAATTCAATATCACGAGAAGAAACAATGGAATGTGATGCACCAGTATCAAACAACACTTGCACAAAGGTAGAATTCAAAAGAATCGTACCTCTTACTATAGATCATCCATCTTAATCATCGACAATCATCTTCTCATCTCCATACAATTGATTCTTCACTATACTATTCTCCATGTTTCCTTACTGAGGTTTACCTGGTTGAGAAGTCATGGTATTTTAAGAATTACCATGGCTAGCTTTGTTTTTCTTATGAAACTGACTATGTTGTCCTCATCCTGTCGAAGCATACGATGCTTGCGACTCCTAGGAAGTGTCACGTGCACATGACCTCGGAGCATTGCGACAATAGCACTGTAGATGCCCCCTTTTCATGAAATTGTGTCATGCTAGAGGTTGTGAGAGATAGTCCTTCTTTATGTGGTCTTGCGAACCACATTGAAAACAACCTACTTTTCTTTGGGGTCGTGGAAGAAGGTTTACTGATCCTGCCATCTGGTTCTTATTTCCACTTGCACCGTGGAAATAGGTGACCCTTATCCTCTTGTTCCTAGCAGTTGAGTTTCCACCATTTCCTGTAGGTATCATCATTCCTCCTCCTATGGATCCCAATATATCATGTTCAGCCACAGCTTCTCTGTTCACCATATTCGTATAGTCTGTAATATAGATCACCACAATCTTTGATCGAATCTCCTACCTTATCCCCGATTCGAAGATGCGTGCCTTCAAGGATGAACTTGCCGCAACCACTGGTGCCAAATGGACTAAATTCATGAACTTAGCCACATACTCTGTGATAGAGAGGCTTTCCCATATCAGGCTGAAGAAGTCCATCATTTTATAGATTTTGAATGTGTGGGGATTTAATTGTTTGTTAAACAATTCTTCAAAATCCAACCATGTAAGGCCTTCATCCAATTTAGCATGCACCGCTAAATCCCACCCCTGATGTGAAAGATCCTAGAGAATATACATAACCAGCTTGAATTTGTGCTTTGATTGTGTGCCGATTAAATCGAAGATACAATTCATCCTACTTAGCCACACCTCTTCCTTCTCGGGTTCAACATCACCCCAAATGTTTGGTGGATTCTGCTTCATGAACTGGATGGTATGATCCACATGCCTTGGTTCATTCTTCTAGTTCCCTGGATCCATAGCATGAAAAGACTGGACAATACTCTGAACCAGCTCTTGGTTCACCCATGGTTTAGGTGCAACCACATTCTCCACAACTTCTTCAGGTTGGTTTTGACAACACCTACCTGGTTCCATTTTCTAAACCAACAACAAACTTTGTCAATCTCACTCTCTAGCAACTAAGGGATTACCATTTCAAATTATATCACATCAACTATCACAACATTGTTTTCCAAAACATCATTTTTCTATATTCAACCATTTCTGAAAAAATTCAACATGCTTTTTGAAAATCAAATCATTTTCAAAATACACGAAATATCATGTTTTCGAAATCTTACACTTAAAAACAATTTCTGCATTTTTTTTCAAAAATTCGCACCATGTAGAAAATCATAAGTCATTCTTCACAATGAGATATGCAATCCCAGTGGGAAGTCATTCCTCTAAAATGCATGTCATGCTCGTCTCATTGGCTAAACCCATGACAATGAGATTTCTAACATTCTAGAAGTTTATCCAAAACACATATGTACCCAACACCCTGGTAACTTGAAGTTCAAAATAAATGGGTTAGCTACGTCCTTTTATGCTATAAATTTCAAGTTTTGATAATACTACTCTTGTCTAAGATTTCAACCCAAGGAATAGACAAGAATGAATTTGAACTCCAAGACTCGAAACATTGATGACCACTTGTTAGGAAGGGACCGAACAATCTAATACCATTTGTAATGACCCGCCAATTCTCATTGTCTTGATAGTACAACGAGTCATTCGTAGTCCTTAAGCGACATCCCTAAGATGCCAAAGGCTGGAAATAAATTCCGAATTGCTTAAAATACAAGTGGGGGACGATTTTCCCTTTTAATAAATAAACCAATAAACCAACCAACCGACATTCACTATATGATTCATGAACAAAAGAAATAAAGCTAAATTTTTTTATTTATGTCAAACCACATCAAAGTGCACAACAGCAGAAGACCAAACCAAATATCAAATTACACAACAGATAAACAACCCAAGGATCTCAAAAGACACCAAGACTCCATGATTCACAAGCTCCAAGCTCCACAATCACTGAACAACCCCAATCAGCACGAGGTAGTACTAAAAACATGGGAAGTGTTAACTTTTCCCCTGTCCCAGAAAATAGCATCTACAAAAGCACCAAAGTGACAAAGCATGGCTGTGTACAAAACTGAGTAGGTTTTCCCCAATGAATTCCCTACTCATGCCACTAGGATAGAAAAGTTGTCCATAGTTATATAAAATAGTTTATATAAAACAATTTCCCAAAAATTGTTTATAACTAAAATAAAAAAGTGTCCAAACCATTTATACCAAAAGAATACAAGTGCAATTGAAACCATGTTTTCCAACAAGTTATTTTTTCAGAAACATAACTAAAAAGGTTTTAGAACCATTTGAAAAAATCCACTTTTTGGCATACCCAACCATTTCACAAACCCATGAAACTAACCATGCATGCTACGTTATGACAGTTCCATACTCATGAGCGATTTCTCTTAGATCTACGAAGTCATCACAAGGTAATTGTTTCCCATGAGCCATTACCACTTTGGCACTGAGCACAAGGTCATATTTCAACCAAGCCTCATACATGCAATATGAACACACACCACATATTCCCAAAAATTATGCCGAAACAACCCTTTCAATAAAACACCTTTTTATTTAAAATCATTTCCTTAAAAACCATTTTAATGCCAACCCATTTGCATTCCAAACCACTTCAATAAAACTCTATTTTTAATGAAAACCAATTCAATCATAGTCATTTCAATACCAAACAGTTTCAATAAAACACAACATTTATTGAAAACCTATTTTTCATCAAACCATTTACAATTCCAAAAAATCAGAAATTTAAAATCATCATTTTAAATTGATGAAGCCAAATCACTTTGCACAACAAAGCACCAAGATTTCAAAATTTCATTAAAACCATAAATCATCTGTAAAGAAGATTTATTCCATGATTTTCACAATCAATTCCATTCAAATAAACCAATTTTAATTTAATACAATCAATTATAACCAGAGGAGTCAAGAGTGAAGCCTCTTACCTTTAGGGTTTTGATGAAAACCACAACGAATGAAGAACGCACAAGAAAAATGGGTTGCTTCTTCAAAAACCCGCCTTAGATCTCTTCTCCTAGTAAGACCAATATAAAATGTCATTATATTTGGCATCCACAGACTTAGATCTACCCATAATAGGCATAGATCTATGAAACCAAGAGAATAAGAGAAGTAGATCTAAGTAGATCTAAGAAACTGAACAAGAATGATGAAGAACGATCACATCCCTCAAGAATTAGGCTTAGATTTGCCAAGAAAAGCCTTTATATCGCCTCCAAAATGATTGGAGAACCCTCTTTGACCTTAGGAGAAGTACAATCCTGAGTTATGGACACCTAGGAGGAAAAATGAGACACTTAGAGGCGAAAATGAGTGAGATTCACTTTTTAAGGATCTCATTTAAGTGACCTCATGGTTTTCTCGCACAGTTATACAAACCGTGTGCTAACCATGCATTAGACACTGCCTCGTTAGACCCTCCAAGCATGGTTTGGCTGTATGGTTAGACAAACCATGTGCTGCCCATGCGAAAGCTACTGCCTTCAAGACCAACTACGCACGGTTTTGCTGCACGATTTAGGAAAATCGTACGCTGTCCGTGCGACTTCCCCTTTGCCTAAAAAATTAGTTCAAAGTTCTCCCAACTCTCCCAATCATCACCCTTAACTTTAAAACCATTAAAATCATCAAGTAAGTGTTACATACCAAAAATCAAGGGTTCTATATTAGTGATGGATAAATCCTTATAAAATTTTAATTATATAACACATATATGTAATTCACACCGAAGATAAACAATATTAAATAATGTACTTTTAAGAATATAAAAAAACAACCCAATTCAACCAACCATGTCCCCAAATTCATCCTGATATATGGTCTATGGTGTATTAACATTCACCTTGATCTAAAGTCTAGTTCCAGGGTATCAATACTAACCACATGGGAATAGTTTTACCCTAAAAAATACAACATGACCCATCTAGGGGTTGGATTTCCATGCCAAAAAATAAATAATTAAAATAGTATAAATCATACTAATTAGGGTTTAAGTAGTAATAGAATAAAAGATAAATATTAATAGATGAATATATGAAAATAAATTAGGAAATACCACACCACATAAGAAAATATGATATTCAAAATAGTTATCGGGAAAAGTTGGCCACTACATAACCAAAATCCCAAAATCCCAAAAATCCCAAAATATAAAAATCCCAATTTATTTGACTGATCTAACTTCACAAGGACTTTTTCCTCCACCAACCCATATCACGGAAGATGACTTGATTGTGAGGATCAATATTATGATAGATATGATACTGATTATAGTATGAAACTATGTTGTAGATTCTCAATATACAAAGGGGGGGGGGTGTGAATTGTATACTTTAAAAATCTTTAAAGAAATTTTTCATAAACAAAATTCAAAACACCTCTAAGTTCTAATAACTTGCTTGATTCTGGAAAAGTGAATATGGAAATGAGACTTAATAAAAGTTTAAAACAACTAAGATTCTACCTTAAAGCATATAGAATCCTATATAATCAGAGTATAGGTCTAAGGAAATTTATGAAAATTATAATTTCCTCAAAAAACCAAAATTACAGTGGAAAACAGTCATACAACACTACAAGAAACAAGTAGTAACTATTTTAACCCAAAGAGAAGGGTATCCAACAACCCTGGATAAAGGTCCCTTGATTTATACTTTCAAGAATGTATGTCTTATTCAAACCCAGGTAAGCCCTCAATCCGAAGATCAGTATTTGTCTTTATATCACCACAATCCCTTTATTTGTAAGGAAATCGGCACCTCTGACTTCACAACCTGAAGTCTCTGATTTCAAGGAAATCGCAACTGTGCACAAAGAAAATCTTCATGAAGAAAAGTTTGAACAATCCATTAAAACTTTCTGTATGAAGCTTGAGATTTTATAAGAGCCTCTCTCTCTAGAAATCACTTCAACAACATGTAATCCATGTTGTCAAAGTTTAGTTTTTCAAAAGTTGTAAGATGTGAGCTCGTTCAAATGAGCTCCTATTTAAAGGCACAGCTTCAACGGCCAGCTCCCTCCTCCAACGGTCATATTTTTCCTTGAATTTCGGAGGGACCTGTACATTTGTCACTAAAACAATGGTTAGTTAGTAACTGAATGCATGACATCATTTTGTAATGAAAGAAAGTGTAAGAAAGAATATGGTTACATAACCAAAATAAGTTATTTAGAGTGTAAGGAAAAATAGTCCGGAGTCTAACAAAAAATAAATTCGGTCTCTATAATACAAGGATATTTGGATTCTATTTACTTAAGGAGTTCGGAAAAAGATCTCTATAGAATTCGAGAGTCTGAATTTCAAGGAAATTCGGAGTCTGGTTTTACAAGAATTCAAAACCTGAACTTAAAACATTCGGAGTTAGAGTTCATGAGAATTTAGAGTCAGAACTCAAAAAATTCGGAGTCTGAATTCATTAGAATTCAGAGTCAGAGCTCACAAATTTCGGAGTCTCAATTCATTAGAATTTGGAGTCAAAACATGGAAGAGTTAGGAGTATGAATTCAGAGAACTCAGAGTCAGAACTCAGAAGAGTTTAGAGTCTGAATTCAGAGAACTCGGAGTCTGAATTCGGTGTCTGAAAACAGAATGATTCTTTATCTAAGTATTACATTATTCTGAGGTTTTAGATACGAAACCAAATTTTACACTAAAACAAGTTAATGAAAAATGAAAAACATGGTAAGGATAAATTTCCATGGGGAATGAAAATATTCCTTAGAGAAGTAAAACACATGGTAAAATGAGATTTTCCATAAGATAAGGTTTTTATGATTTTCAAAACAAGAATGAATGGTAATGTCATAAGGAGACCTTATTGACTCAACAATATCCCCCAAACATGAAGGAATGGAAAAGTCATAAGGAAAACCTTATTGACTCAACAATCTCCCCCTTTTTGGAAAGAAAAAACATCCTTACGAAAAAGAATAAAAGGATTTAAACAAAATTTTTCTAGACTTTGAAAGTAAAACTTATCTCCCTTATCATATGGGAAAGGATGAATATGACTAACTCCCCCTTGGGATTTGGAACTCTCAGGATCATATTCTTGATTTCCAGAATAATATTTTTCATACTCCTGAATACAAAAATCTTCGTAATGAAAAATCCCCTTTAGATAAACTCCCCATTACTTAGGGATATTTTTTATTTTCTTAGTATTATTTTTCCTTTCTCCTCCTTTTTTATTTTCAAAAAGAATTTGAGGGAATGGAAAATAAATTATAGTACCTGAAATATTAGTGCAAATCATCAAAACAAAAACGAGAAACAAAAAAAATCATTAAGATAGGAAGAATTTGTACATGAAAAAAATACAAAAAAGATCATATTTGATCTATTATCCTTCCTTCTCCTTGGGTATAAATTTCTTTACTATGGTCTTCAACATTTTTAGTTCCCTGTGGTCTTCCTCTGCTTGATTTATTTTCTGATCCTGATCCTCTGCTTTCTTCTCTAAAGCTTTGATCTTTTCATCCAGAGCCTTCAGAGCCTCTGCCTGAGCCTTCAACAGCTCATATTGCTTAACTAGCTTCTCTTCGATCTCGATATGAAGATATATTTCCCTCTTCCAACTTTGAGCAATAGAATATGGCTTCCCATTCAGATCCTTTACCTCTTGAATCCGAGTATTCTACTCAAGAGTTAGCTTTTCCTCAAATCTAGTCATGAGATTCTTGATTTTACTATCTTTATTATCAAAGGATTCCTTAACTTCATGCTAAAACTCATCAAGCTCTCTCAATTCTTCAACTACCTTATTTGACCATCTAGTCACTTTCCTAGAAGATTTTCTATGGGCATCATAGTTCATGAAGAAATTCTTGAGATCAGCCTCAAGCTTGATACACTTGTCCATCACCATGGACAATAAATCCGATTTTTGATTCATTCTATGTTGTAGCATCTGAAATCTTGAGTCAATGCTTGGAAATATCAGAATGGTGTCAACAAGATTCTTCAGAGATTGAATGACGAAATCCTGCCCTAAGGAAGATGATTCTAAATCTGAGACTATACTTGGTGAGGAATCTTTCTCCAACTCAGCGAGTTTCCTCTTTGAAGATACACCAACTTCTTTTTCCTTTAAAAAAACTTTGGTAGGTGTACCATCAATCACCTGTTTCCCCTTGTCAGTTCTCGGAATAGCTTCTTCATCCGTGGATTCATGTTCGCTGTCAGTCAGCTGAACAATTCTATCTTCATCAATCTTCTCATCTCCTGCCTTAATATCTTCAGGAAGAATGAAGTCATGATTATAACTTTCTTCCTCAATTAACTTGTTTACTTCTTATTCTGCCTTGTCATCTAATCCAAGAGTAGCAAGTTTCAGAGATTTGGTTTGTATGTCCTGATTGACAATTTTTCGGATGGGCTTTCCTTGTCATGAAATTCCTCCACCTACTTAATCAGATCAGTAGTATCACCACTACTTTCAGCTTCTTCTTCTACTTCTCCCAAAACATCCTTCTCTTTAACAAAATTTTCTTGTATTTATTTCAGAGTCATGAACTTCTTTCCTGGAGTCTCAGGTAAGGCTTCTACCAAAAAGGATTTCGGTACAGGGACATTTTCAGATGATTTTTCAGTATCCCTCAGAAGGGATTGAACAATCTCAGCCTCTGACATCTTTTTATTTTGCTTCTTTTCCTTAGCTTTCTTCTCAAGCCCATCATCAGTATTTTCTTTTAAAGCCTTGGACTCAGCAGGATCCAAGCCAAAATATGGTTCTCCTTCTTTGTGGTTTTTCTTATCCTCCCTCCACTTTGCAACAACCCCAGTTGGATATGCTTTCTGCTTCATGGGATTTGTAGGTGCGGATTGAGCTTCCTTGGCTTTAGGGGTTTTCTCTGCTTCTTCTACTTCCTTCAATTTCCTCTTCTTTCCAACCTTTTTTTGATGGTTCTACCACTTCTTGCTTCTTTGGAATGACTTCTTCTTCCTCCTTTGGCAAGTCATAGCATCAAACTATGGTATAGATGCTCAATATACAAGAGGGTGGGGGGTGAATTGTATACTTTAAAAATCATTAAAGAAATTTTTCATAAACAAAATTCACAACACCTCTAAGTTCTAATAACTTTCTTGATTCTAGAAAAGTGAATATGGAAATGAGAATTAATAAAAGTTTACAACAACTAAGATTTTACCTTAAAGCATATAGAATCCTATATAATCAGAGTATAAGTCTAAGGAAGTATAAGAAAATTATACTTTCCTCAACAACCAAAATTACATCAGAAAACAATCATACAACACTACAAGAAACATGTAGTAACTCTTTTAACCAAAAGTGAAGGGTATCCAATAACCCTGGATAAATGTCCCTTGATTTATACTTTCAAGAAAGTCTGTCTTACCCAAACCTAGGTAAGACCTCAATCTGAAGATTGGTATCTGTCTTACTATCCCCACAAGCCCTCGATTTGTAAGGAAATCGGCACCTCTGACTTCACAACCCGAAGTCTCTGATTTCAAGGAAATCTCACCTATTCACAAAGAAAATCTGCATGAATCAAAGTTTTAACAAGCCGTTCAAACTTTTTGCATGAAGCTTGAGAGTTTATAAGATCCTATCTCTCTAGAAATAACTTTAAAATCATGTAATCCAAGTTGTCAAAGTTTAGTTCTTCAAAAGTTGTAAGTTGTGAGATCATCTAAATGAGATTCTATTTATAGGCACGACTTCAACGGTCGGCTCCCTCCTTCAACGTTCATATTTTTACTTTAATTTTGGAGGGACTTGTACATGTGTCACTCAAACAATGGTTAGTTAGTAACTGAATGCACAAAATCGTTTTGTAACAAAAGAAAGTGTAAGCAAGAATATGGTTACATAACCAAAATTAGTTATTCGGAGTGTACGGGAAAATAGTTCGGAGTGTAACCATTAATACATTCAGTCTCTATAATACAAAGATATTCGGATTTAGTTTTCTAAAAAGTTCAGAACTTGATCTCTCTATAATTATGGAGTCTGAATTTCAAGGAAAGTTGGAGTCTAGTTTTACAAGAATTCTGTACCTAAACTTACACCGTTCGGAGTCAGAGTTCATGATAATTCGAAGTCCGAACTCACAAAGTTCGGAGTCTGATTTCATTTGAATGCGGAGTCAGAACTCATAATGTTCGGAGTCTGAATTCATTAGAATTCGGAGTCAAAACTTGGAAGAGTTCAGGGTCTGAATTCAGAGAACTCAAAGTCAGAACTCAGAAGATTTCAAAGTCTGAATTCAGATAACCTGTGTTGTACCTCTTGTTCCCCTCGTTGTTTGATTTTCATGATCACAATCACCTTATTATTTGTCTAACCTTGTTTTTAAGTGTTGTGGATGATAGGCAAAATATTTCCAAAGGATTGGCCCAAGAAAGCTGGCAAATGGACTGAATTGCAGTCCACCGGCCAACCGGTGTGATAGCACCGGCCAGCCGGTGGACCTGGCAGAGGCATTGCCCACTGCCAGGTTCCACCGGTCAGCTGGTGGCTCTGTCACCGGCCAGCCGGTGGCATCCTGGTTCAATAGTGAGACCTACTGTCTCACCACCGGCCAGCCGGTGGCCTTCTCACCGGCTAGCCGGTGGCTCCTGGGCAGAAGCACTCTCCACATTCCAAGGCACCGGCCAGCCGGTGGAGCTGTACCGGCCAGCCGGTAGCCCAGTCAAACTAGCCGTTGGCTTTGACCAGTCAACTCTCTTTTGGCCTCCAACGGCTCCGAAGACCTCTCCAACGGCTCCGAAGACTCCCCAAGGGTTCCATGCCTATAAATAAAGGCCAAGGAAGCCCCGGACACCCACCAGAACTATACGGAAGCCCACGGACACCTTGTTGATCATTTGGCGTACCTCCGGTGCATTCCTCCAAGGGAACCCCAAGTGCTCCATCCAATTCCACATCCAAGGAGCTCCTTCAAAGAAGCTTGGAAGCGGCCTTCAACATCTCCAATCAATCAAAGGCGCCCAAGACTTCCTCAAATACGGTTTTTCATTGTTTTATTTATTTTGAGCTTAAATTTGGGTTTGTGCCTACAAACCCCAAACCCTTTTCTCATCCCCTCTTTCTTTTGGGTTTCACATCACCACTAATGTGTGAAGAGGTTGTCAAGCTTTCCTTTAAATAGCTTGAGACATAGGTGAGCTATCCTTCACCTGTAAGAAGGATAGTGGGTTCTTGCTAAACCATTAAAAGCAAGTGGGTTCTTGCTCAACCAATTCAAAAGCAAGCTGTAATAGGTCCTAGTGCTACCTCAAAGCCTAGTGGGTTTCTTGCTAAAACCATTGAAAAGCAAGCGGTAGGAATCTCTCAACGGTTGAGTTGGGAGCGGAGACGTAGGCCGGGTTTTGGCCGAACTCCGTTAACAATTTCTTGTGTGATTGCCTCTTTTATTTTCCGCTGCACTTTCACTTTGATTTTAATTTGTTAATCATTTTTTTAAAAGGCAATTCACCCCCCCTCTTGCCATCCTTCCCGTTTTTCTCCTCCCAACAATTGGTATCAGAGCGAGTATTTGAATAATTCCCTAACCGGTTTCAAATTAAAGATCCTATTTTTTTTTGATGGCTTCTACCGCTTCTTCCTCTCAATCCCCCGAAGGACATTCTTTGGATCGTGCTCCATTCTTTGATGGAGCCGATTATACATTTTGGAAAACCCGCATGTCAACTTTTCTCAAAAGTATTAGCTATCCTATTTTTAGAATTGTCATGCATGGTTATACTCTCTCTAGTAAAGATGAATCTCAATGGACCCCCGTAGACATTGCAAATTTCGAGCTTGATGGCAAAGCCATGAATGCTCTACATTGTGGGTTAGATCGTAATGTTTTTGATTGTATTTCTTCTTGCACATCTTCTCATGATATTTGGAAGCTTTTAGAACTTACCCATGAAGGCACTAAGAAGGCTCAAAAGCAAGAACCCGAAAACAAGCAAGAACCCGATGAAAAATCCGTGCCCAATTGCCCACTCAACAAAAATCGGGCCTCGCAAAAGGAAAAAGGAAAGAAAAAGGTCCTCAAGGCGACATGGAGTGACACTTCATCATCCTCCTCCTCCTCCTCCTCAAGCGACCAAGGTACAAAATGCCTAATGGCAAAACATGAGGTATCATCATCCTCTTCCTCTTCTTCCTCCTCTAGTTCTTCTAATTCTTTTAATCATTTGTCTTATGAAGAACTCCAACATGCTAGAGACCAATTAGAAAATGGTTTTCATGAGCTTTCTTCAAAATTTGTTTCTTTAAAAAATAATTTCAAAAAACTTTCCTCCGAAAAAGAACAACTTCTCAAAGAGAAGGAGGAACTCTCCCTTAAAATCCAAAATTTTCCCAATGTTGATTCTTTGGAATCAACCATCAAAGACCTAAGAGAATCCCTAGCCAAGTTCACCCAAGGTGAACAAAATTTGACCAAATTATTGGGTTCTCAACGAGTATCTAGAACCACCAATGGACTTGGCTATACCAACCAAGCTTCCTCCTCCCATGCACCCACTGTTTTTGTAAGGGGGAGCTCCCAATTCAAATTTTGTAATTATTGCAAAAAACCCGGGCACCTCATTTATGAGTGTGATTGCAAAAACGCCCGGTATGGTAGGCCCAAATCGATTTTTTATTCGGATGAATTCTATAGGAGAAGACCCGCTACAAGGCAAGTGTGGATTGAAAAATCCCTCTTAGCGAGTCTCTCCGGGCCTAAAATTGTCTCTTTTCAAAATACCTCTCCCCGGTGACTTTTTGTTTTTATTTAGGGGGAGTTAGGTTTGTTTAAGCTCTTTGTTTCAATTCAAACTTTCAATTTCAAATTAAGCCCTTTTGATTTCAATTTCAAAATTTTCGATTCCAACTTTCAATTTCAACACTTGGTATCAAAATTTTCATTTCAAAATATTCAATTCGATTTTTTCATTCAAAAATTTCAATTCATTTTTGATTCAAAACTCTCAATTTCAAAAATTTCATTTGGTTTCAAATTTCAAATCTCAATTGGTCTTTTGATTCAAAACATTCAATTCAAACTGTTATTGAATTCTTGATTCAAAACTTTCAATTCAAACTGTTATTGAATTCTTGATTCAAAACTTTCAATTCAAACTGTTATTGAATTCTTGATTCAAAACTTTCAATTCAAATTTCAAAAATTTCATTTGGTTTCAAAATTCAATTGGTTTTTGATTCAAAACTTTCAATTCAAACTGTTTTTCAAATTTTCATTTCAATTTCAAAAATCTCAATTGATTTTTCAAATCTCCATCTTGTTTTTCAACGCTTTCCCTCAATCAAGTTTTATGCCCCATTCTATTTTGATAATCACAAAGGGGGAGAAATTTCTTGATTGATTGGGGGAGAAACCTTTTGATCATGCTTAGCATTTATTTTCAATTTATTCATTAAAAGCATGCCTTTAATTCATGTTTTTACTTTAATTGTTTTGGTGATTGTGATCATCAAAATAGGGGGAGATTGTTGTACCTCTCGTTCCCCTCATTGTTTGATTTTCATGATCACAATCACCTTATTATTTGTCTAACCTTGTTTTTAAGTGTTGTGGATGATATGAAAAATATTGCCAAAGGATTGGCCCAAGAAAGCTGGCAAATGGAATGAATTGCAGTCCACCGGCCAACCGGTGTGATAGCACCGGCCAGCCGGTGGACCTGGCAGAGGCATTGCCCACTGCCAGGTTCCACCGGTCAGCCGGTGGCTCTGTCACCGGCCAGCCGGTGGCATCCTGGTTCAATAGTGAGACCTACTGTCTCACCACCGGCCAGCCGGTGGCCTTCTCACCGGCCAGCCGGTGGCTCCTGGGCAAAAGCACTCTCCACATTCCAAGGCACCGGCCAGCCGGTGGAGCTGTACCGGCCAGCCGGTAGCCCAGTCAAACTAGCCGTTGGCTTTGACCAGTCAACTCTCTTTTGGCCTCCAACGGCTCCGAAGACCTCTCCAACGGCTCCGAAGACTCCCTAAGGGTTCCATGCCTATAAATAAAGGCCAAGGAAGCCCCGGACACCCACCGGAACTATACGGAAGCCCACGGACACCTTGTTGATCATTTGGCGTACCTCCGGTGCATTCCTCCAAGGGAACCCCAAGTGCTCCATCCAATTCCACATCCAAGGAGCTCCTTCAAAGAAGCTTGGAAGCGGCCTTCAACATCTCCAATCAATCAAAGGCGCCCAAGACTTCCTCAAATATGGTTTTTCATTGTTTTATTTATTTTGAGCTTAAATTTGGGTTTGTGCCTACAAACCCCAAACCCTTTTCTCATCCCCTCTTTCTTTTGGGTTTCACATCACCACTAAGGTGTGAAGAGGTTGTCAAGCTTTCCTTTAAATAGCTTGAGACATAGGTGAGCTATCCTTCACCTGTAAGAAGGATAGTGGGTTCTTGCTAAACGATTAAAAGCAAGTGGGTTCTTGCTTAACCAATTCAAAAGCAATCTGTAATAGGTCCTAGTGCTACCTCAAAGCCTAGTGGGTTTCTTGCTAAAACCATTGAAAAGCAAGCGGTAGGAATCTCTCAACGGTTGAGTTGGGAGCGGAGACGTAGGCCGGGTTTTGGCCGAACTCCGTTAACAATTTCTTGTGTTATTTCCTCTTTTATTTTCCGCTGCACTTTCACTTTGATTTTAATTTGTTAATTATATTTTTAAAAGGCAATTCACCCCCCTCTTGCCATCCTTCCCGTTTTTCTCCGCCCAACAACCTGGAGTCTGAATTCGGAGTCTGAAAACAGATTGCTTATTTATCTAAGTATTACATGATTCCGAGGTTTTAGATATGAAACCGAATTTTACACTTAGACAAGATAGTGGACAATGAAAAACATGGTAAGGATAAATTTCCTTGGGGAAGGAAAATTTTCCTTAGGGAAGTAAAACACAGGGTAAAATGAGACTTTCCATGAGATAAGGTGTTTTTGATTTTCAAAACAAGAATGAATGGTAAAGTCATAAGGAGACCTTATTGACTCAACAATCTCCCCCAAACATTAATAAATGGAAAAGTCGTAAGGAAAACCTTATTAACTCAACATTGATCATCCAGATACCCTAATATGTGATAAATCTCATCTTACTTTCCTTATATCAGATAAAGTAATGTTTGAATATTCTAAATGGAATATGTTGGGAGTGAGTACAATACCAGAAGGATACCACCATGAATCCATGAATCAAATTCCACTATACAAATAAATGGTTCTAGTTTGAAAATAATGCTTTCGAAAACAATTTCTTTTAAAAACGCTTCTTCAATCCTTTAGTTTTGGAAGACAAGCTATAATGATGGATAATATAAGAGATGAAACCATGAAAAATAACTGAGGGAATAATAAGTAACCAATATGATCATTGGAAAAAAATACATGAAAATCACATAAATGTAAAAAATCCAACATATATGTGAAACATGGGGGATCTCCGACCAATATGATCCATGTTTTTAGGACTCTCTCAAGGAACACTTGGCTATCCTAGGTGAACTTGAAAAAATAACCCATTTTTTTGGATCCCATAGTCTCAATAGAACTAACCCAAGACTAGATCATTCCTAAGTCTTGGGAAGCACCCGTCCTATAAAACTCAAACCCAAGGTCTCCCATGGGCACCCATAACCAAATAAATTACATAAAAATTTATTGTGATCATGGAATATGGTTTTCAACAAAATCCTCTTTCAATGTATCTTAAAAATATCATCTAATGATAGAAGTTTTCTATGTAACATTTTACCAAACACTTAGAAATAATAAACGTAGTTTTAAAAAGGTAAATTGTAAGAAATTGTCATGTTGTTAACATATTAAAAGCATAATAACAACACATGTATAGAATCCCTCAATGATAAATATAATCCTGATAAATCAATGAAAAACAAAAAAAATCAATAACCAAGTAATGTTAAAGGAAAGGTCCGGGTATATAGAGAAACCTACTTTAAAAATGATGTAATTCTATCACTTTTAAAAAAAGATATCTAGAGGGGAATAATTTGGATCCTTAATGACCTAAACATTGAATAAATCCATCAAAATCCCCACCCTAAACCCTAGGTTCAGACCTCTATAAACATTAGGGTTTGAGTAATGAGAAATAAATGGAAGAAAATAATGGTATTGGGAGGAGAAAGAATAAATATAATACAAACCATGAGATTAACTTAGATATTAACTTGAATCAAATAATTCTAATTAACAGAGCAAGGAGGAATATGGGACCCTTGACTGGACCTCATAAAACATGAAAATGGTGAGATAATATGGCTTATATCCTGATAGGGGAGCTATCATAATTTCCTTTTTTCTAGGTGGAAAACATTTCTTGATTAAACCCTTGTATTGTGGTGTAGAGCATCCTTTATATGCCACTCCGTGATGTATCCTAGGTGTTTCATATTAGAGAACCTCTATGTAGTAGGGGATGGGGTTTTGGGATCACCGAATGGTATGACATAGCCTTAGAGTAGAACAGTGGGGAACCCCCAAGTGGCAGAGCCAGTGGTATTTCCTCTTATGGAGCCTCTATATAATATAACCCTATGATACAACACAACACCCCCCCCCCCCAATACTCTCTGCGTGGAATTTCCTATAAGGATGAGTAATGATGACATGGGAAAAGACATCCCCACCCCAAAATTGTTAGAACACCCATTAAGGATCCCTAACCCAAAAAGTAAATGAATTAAGTAAAATAAACCATTTAGAAACATACCAATGACCCAGTGGGTGTCATAGTTCTTCCCACCATTCCACTTTCTCCCCTATAATCTGTGACACCACTTTCTTTCCCAGAAATTCCTTAAGGATCAAATTCAACAAAAAGAAGAGGTCATTGATCTTTTATCATGTCCACTCACTCCCACATCTCATGATCATCCCAACCATACTACCATAGAAACAAATAAAGGTATCAATTTACATCATACCACTTTAACCAAAAAATATAGAATACAAAAATGATACTCAACTATAGAGGTGTTGGGTCCTAAGTCTAAAGTCACCCTTTCCAACATTTGATATGGGCATGGATATTACATATTTACTAAGGAAATGTGGAACATGTTTTGAATAGAGGTTATCTACACTGTAAAATCTAAATGTTTTACCAAATTTTTAAGAGGCTTCAGTTATCTCAAATGGGTTGACATAACAAGATTCCAACTTACTATGTTTCCAAAAATAATGGTTCCCCAATCAAGGAGAGTTTTTATGAAATAACCAATCCCAAACACCACTCATTAGTGGATTATAAGAATGATCATAATAATATTTTTGGTGACTTTGAGATGTATCCAACCTCTTCTAAATCATTTAGACATTTCCTGATATATCCTAAATGATACCCGATCCCAAAAATGAATGCTCTGCTAGCTCCAACCAATATTGAAAGGAATGGAATAATAATCTATATAATTGTTTCAAAGGACCATATTTATCAAGGGTTTGTACCTATTATTATAGGACAACTCTTATAGAAATATGTGCTTCTCCCATGATCCATTGAAACTGAGGACTCAATATTGGAGCATATCCTTTAGAATCTAGACAACTCAATCCATTTGGCCATCAGTTTTTTGGATGGTACTTCATGCTGAATTTCAAATAAGAGCCCAAATCCTCTTGAATTTCCTTTTAGAAATGGGATGTGAAGCACGAGTATTCATTAAAAATGATAGTTTAAGGTACACCATGATTCCAAAGAACTTATTGGATATAAATTTTTCCCCAGATATTCTGATTTTTTAAACTTCTTAATAGGAATAAAATGAGATGACATCATTAATCAGTCAATAAATACCAATATGGAATCATTCCCATATAGAGATCATGGAAATATGATAATAAAATCCATAAATACTTCATCCCATTTACACACTGATATTGGGAGAGGCTACAAGAACTCAACTAGCTTTGGGTGTTCAAATTTGATTCTTTGACAAGTGAGATGTTGAGATACAATTTATAGAAGAAATTGTTTCATCATAGACCACTAATATCAACATTTTATATCATATAACTACTTGGTATCACCTAGGTGAATAAACTAGCTATATTTATTACCACCAATCCTTACTCCCTTACTCAAATCCAAAAGTACTACCAACCAGTTATGAAAAAGTCAGACATCATTAAGAGACTAAGAAAAATATCCTGTGGTCTACCCACCATTTAAGATTCATCTAATCTACTAATAATTAGGATCCTTTTCCCACCCATTCTGTATTATCTCATTAAGAGAGGATGTTATCTGATCACTGATTAAAACCACCCATTCACCCCTTTACCAAACTTCCAAATAAATCTCTATAAACAAGCTCATTAGACCACATTCTTCCTTTGATTCTCTTACCACATGTTTCAAAAATTTCTTTCCCAATGAAATGGATACTACATTACACTTTAATTGAGTATATGTTAAGTCAAATTATAAAGTGTAACTATCCATGCCTTTCTATTCTGTTACTTTTTTAATTTGGGAATTTGGAGGTTTTCTAAGGAGGATGAAGGATAGTCTAGAGGAGTTGGAGCTAAAGGAGAACCAAAGTGGTAATTCATGTCATGAAAGGGGAATTCATGGTATGATTTTATTCATGGATTGTGTTTTCTACGATTAAGGGATTATATAAGGTTGGGGAGAAATTTATGAAATAAATTCACATCGTGAAAGGGGAATTAATAAAGTCAATTTAATTTAGGATAAGGCGACATGAATTTTGGTGAAAACCAAAACATTGGAGGATTCATAGCTTAGATAGAATTAAAGGGTTATAATCCATGGATCTCATGGAATTCATGATGGGAATATATAATCTACACTATGAATATGGTGGATTACAACCTATTTATAGTGTTGGCATTCAGACGAACCCTCTACTCATATACTTGACTCCTCTATGTTTTGGGATAACACTTGGTTGTTTTGTGAGATTTTACTACCCCATCTCGTTATACTTATCTACATATTTCAGTGGTTTATTTTTTTTATTGGTTGGGAGTTCTTCTCCATTTTCATTTTTTTACTTTATTCTATTTACAGGAATCCACTGTGGTGTCATTTTTTTCATTTGGGGTGTATTTGGGTTTCATTTTTTATGATACCTTGTTGTAGTATATATTATTCACGATTTTTCTTATGCAGCTATGGATTCTAGGTTCCCTATTATTCTTTTTTTGGGGTGCAAAAAAAATCAGAAATCTTCTTTGAGGTAGGGGATCCTCATTCACACATGTTTACCAACTATGTGTTAGGATTAGATTTTTTTATTCCCTTTTAGTGGATAACAAGGGTTATTGTGATAATTTTTTTCATTAAATATTTTATTTATAAAAAATAACATAATTTCCAAAAACTGTTTTAAATATGTTCATTTCTAGAATATTTGGGATTAAATCATTCATTTACAAATTTGATGAAAATTCCATTTTTGAACCTTTAAAGTGAACTGTTGTATTTTATATATAAATATTTTTATATAGGTTTTATAAACTTGAAATATTTTTATATTATTATTCAATTGATTTTATAAAACTTACTTTTAGATCATCTAAGATGGATAATGCATTTGATTAAAGTAAATGCGCTATGAAATCAAAGATGGAATGGTCTCTCCATATTTGACACCACTTAAACCGTTTTGGCCATATATTCAACATTCAAGATTGTATTGGGATGAAATTTGTAAATTTTATAGAGTACCCAATTAATAACAAATAACCCTTTTAGAAGGATAGTAGGTTCACATTTTTTGGAGGAAAAAAAGGTGGTGTAAGTGGGATTAAAATATTTAGATGAATTTCCCCATTCACACTTGTAACCTCTTGTAACCCCATCCTTCTATCCCCTCTATAAATATATATTTTTCATAATCTGAGGGGGTTGAACATGAATAATAATATTAAGGGTAGATTAAAATTTATTACAATCTTTTTCTATAGACATTTCAAGAGTGAGAGATCTTGAACCAAGGATCCCTTCATCAAAGCCTTCTTTTTCTTCATCATATTGTAATGATTATGTTTTCATAATTTACATATTATTATATATTCCATTTATTATGTTTTTATTTCAATTTTCATCTTATATAATTAAATTATTTGGTTTTTAAATAAATAATAGAAACCTGATTGGGTTATACCCATTCCAAAACTTTTCAAATGAACTTAGTTTCTATGATTACTACACCACCCATGGAAGAGTAGTTTTTATTAGTAATTGATCTACCTCTAACATTTTTAATTAATTTATTTAGAATCAATGATATAATTTAATTCAAATAATATAACCAATGAGATTATTTTTAACTTAAAATAAATGATAAGATAAGTTGAAAAATTAACACAAAACATGTGAGATTGAGTAATGCTTGAATTGTGATAGCACGTTGTTAATTGATAAAAAAATAACCATTGATAAATTTATAAAGTTAATTTATATTCCATAAAATCAATTCATAGAAACTTATAGTATTTATATGATTCATAATTCACCATTGAACCTGATCTAGTCTTGAATGAAAATCAATGTAGGGTTCTATGATTACATGTTTCGAAGCAAGCCTATGATTTAATTCATGTCATGTTTTTGGTTAAGTTAATTCTTATAGGGTTTAAGGGTTAAAAAATTTGGGGATTATAATTATGTGGATGTAAATTTAAATGATAATTGTCAATAATTTAGTGAATAGGTAGAGTTTAAGTGATTATCTATTTTAAAAATATCTTCTAAAATAAACATATTCTCGTTGTATTTTCTCAATCACAATTCAAAAAAAACTTCTTATTAAATATTTATTATTATTTTATATACATGAAATGAACCCCAACATTTTTAATAGATGTTTTTTTCTATTATTTTTTTTAAAATACATAAAATAATTTTTTTAAATATTTTCTTTTTAGAGAAAAACCTTGGTCATCCACTCTGCCACACCTAAGTAGTTAAAATTTACATATTTATTGAGTGCAACCACAAAAATTCCTTTAAAATTGGTTCCAATAACTTGGGGGAAAGTAATATAATCAAATAATTTTTTATTTTCATATCATTCCAATTTTATCTTCTTTATTCCTACTTTCATATTTCACAATTTTTCTTTTTTAGACAATCAACTCAAACTTCTCAACTTTTTGTTATGGAAAACTTTTTTTCATTTCATTTATATTTGATTTATGACACAAAATAATAATGAGGATATGTTAGATCTAATACGTGATATTGATATAGCCTTAGGTCTTGAATTAGATAGTCTCATTCTATGAGTAGTTTCAATATTCACATAGTTGGGGAATTCCAATATTCTGGGAATATTGAAATTTGAACCACTTATGAATTAATATTAAAACTAGAACCACTGTATGAAAATAATAATAATGAAAACAAGACATATATTCAAAAATTGGATTCACCAAAAATTATCTATGAACCAAATTTTATTGTTGAACCAAACCACGAATCTGACATTAAATTAAAATCATGAGTGATACAATTTAGCACATGAGACTCAGCCCAGTTGGTGAGGACTCTTAAGTGCATCCAGGCAACCCGGGATCAAATCCAGGTGGAGGCACAAATTCTGGGGGTACTGCAGCAGGTAATGTAGCAGGTATGGTAGCGGGAACTGTGCAGTACTGTAGTAGGAACTTTATAGTACTATAGTAGGTACTGTAGCGGGAACTATATCAAACACTGTTTGACACTATAGTAGCTGAGAATTTACCCCCGTTTGGGCCTTCGAGCCACTGATTTGGTCCCTGATTCCTTTAAGGCCTTCGGGTCACCGAAGCCTTCGGGCTAGTAAGGCCTTTGGGCCACCTCATGGCCTTCGGGCCACCTTAAGTGCAGATCTAAATCAGACAACCTATAAGGAAAAAGCTGTATAACGAGGATGAGCGAGGAGCTTTCACCATAGCAGAAGCTAAACAGATTGCAAGAATGAGAGAGTATGGAACCTGCCATCGGGACAAGCCTGCGCATGCATGTGATAGCCTAGCCGAATAACCATGCAAAGGTGGAGAGCTAATTTCACAATGAAGATGCCAGGGAGGAGCAGTTCCAAGTAGTTAGTCTAGGTTGTATGAAATGTTTGAAGCCTATGGGAAATGAATTTCTCGAAGGATTATGGGCCATTTAATACTTATTCATACAGGCCATGTAAGAGTTCCACCTCACCCCTTGAAAGGTGGATTATCAAAATCAATAAAAAAATGAAGGCCTTCACGCCATTGGATGGATGATTGATACAACTTTGACCAAAATTTCATAGCCTCTATGGTGAGGATCCCAACAAGCATCTAAAATAATTAAATGTGGCTTTATCCACCCCGAAAAAAAGAAATGTATATGAATATTAAATCAAACTAAGATTATTACCATTCCCACTTGACGGAAATGAAAAATATTGGATGTATTTTCTACAACCCGAAGACATAACACGTTGGAACTATTTGGAATGTTTTTTTGATACTTTTTCTAGTATCAAGGACCACTCTGATTCAAAAAGAGATCTCAGGAATAAGGAAAATACAAGGGAAGTAAATGTATGAGTATTGGGAGTGATTCAAGATTATCTATGAAAGATTCCCTCATCACCAAATCAGCGGGAAAATCCTCATCCAATACTTATATGAAGGCCTCACACCTATAAAGAGGATAATGGTGGATTCCATGGATGGAGGGGAATTGGCGAAAAAACATCATAAAATACATATAAATTTATTGAAAATATGGCACAAAACTCCCAAAAATTCGGTGATCTAGGTACACCACATGTTAGAGGAGTACATTAAGTAAGTCCATATTCTGTTGAAAATAATTTAATTGATACAAAGTTGGATGAATTAACCACTATGGTGAGACATATTTCTTTGACTCAAAAGAAATCCCAAACCACACCTGTAAGGATTTATGGAATTTATATTAAATTAGACAACCCGACTAACTATTTCCCCCAAACTGTAAGAGATATATGATTGCACAACTGTATTCCCTAATATTCCATATCAGTAGTAACAACAGCCAAATCCCGAGAAGAAGTATGATTCCTTTTCACCAACATACAATCAAGGATGGAATGATCAATTAGAAATTAGGCATGACTCCAGAAAATAGTTAAGAACACCTTCTGAATAAAACATCATGCATCCTCTACCTTACCAAAAGGGTTTTCAACAAACCCAAAAAATATCTGAATCCCAAGAATCATCAAGTCTAAAAAAACAAGGGGTTCCTCAACCAAAGGTAGATTATAATACCAATGACATTTTGAAACAAATTTTTCTTAATCAAAAGAATGTGAAGAAGATTCAAGGTTCATAGTTGAGGAATTTGAAGACTCAAATGATCATGATTTATACCTCCCTTCAAGAATTAGTAATTACTAACTCTAGAAATCTTCTTTCCCAACAAACTCCAAATACCTAGGGGATATAAGTGCCATCACATTGAGAAGTGGGAAGTAATCAATTGATACATTTTCACTTATTATTCCACTATGATCATCATCAACCTTAGAGAATCCATATTCAAGACCAACTATTGAGCATCCCAAGGATAAATAAAAATGTAAGAAAAAGATTGATATTGTTTATACGAAACCCCTTCCATATACAAATAGAGTTATAGAAACCATGAATATGGATTAAAATATAATAATGAAATACGATTTGGATACATTCAATCAGTTTTAGATCAACAAAACTCTACTAGATGAAATCAAGAAAATTCAAAGGCATGACAGGTTTTTGAAAGAGTTGTGTGAAAATAAAAGGGAGATAAATGAAAAATGGGTGGGTCAACATTAGGAGGAATGTATCTACACTCTTCACACCAACCTTGGTGATATCTATAAACTGTAAGGAAATTGGTACATTCACCATTACATGCAGCATAGGGGAGTTTCACTTCTATGATGCATTATGTGATTTGGTTTCCAGCATTAATTTTATGTCTCACTCTATTTTCTCTTCCTTCCAGTTTGGAGATCTGAATTTAGAAATGTTGGTTGTGAAACTAGTGAATAGGTCCATAAAATAACCAATGGGAGTCATCGAGGATATCTATATTTAGGTGAGGGATATGATCTTTCTTGCAGATGTTTATGTGCTAAATATAGAGGATGATTAGGAAATTTTTCATGATCCCATCATTTATGATAGAACCTTATTCAAAATATCCAAGATAATCATTAATGTTCATAAGGGTACACTTTTTATAAAGTTTGGATATGAGATCATAAGATTTAATATTTTAAACTCCATGAAGTACCCTTTTGGGGACCGTTATACTTTATTCATCTCCCATTATGACCCATATTGGGATGATTCTCCAAATAATGATTTTCAATCCTTTTAAAATGGGGATAATTCCATTATTTGAGAGATCATGAGGATTGGTTCAGGTTTGATGTTGAAAAATACTTCCTAACATATTTCTCAGGATCAAATCAAACCAATTTCAAATTATTTTGTGGATTATTTTTCTATTTTAGAGCATTTTTTTATTATGAGAAGGATTTTGATTTTGAAGATAGTTTTGATGCATTATTCACTATTTTAGATGTTTAATATTCAGACCTCAACATTCATTGTTCACATTTTTTAGTTACAAAATTATTTCCATCAATATATAACCCACCTGGACTAGAACTCAGACCACTTCCCCTAAATTTGAAATATTTATACCTTTTGAATAATGATAAATTTCCTTTTATAATTTATAATAATATCCACTACAAAACTAAACACAACTTTAAAATATTTTATGGGATATTATTAGGGTAATTTATTTTACCTTAGCATACATACCATATATTATCCCATCTATTTGTAAGTACAGGATTCTTTTGGATAATGGGGGAAAACAAGTTCAACAACCACAAAAGAGACTTGACCCCACATTGTTAGAATTTTTAAAACAATAGGTGGAAAAGTTGCTTGAGGTAGGTATAATTTACCCCATTTATAAATATAAGTGGGTTATCCCTATCTAGGTTATACCAAATAAAATCGATTTCACTTTTATAAAGAATAAAAATAATGATTTAGTTATTAGGAGAGTAAAATTAGTTGGAAAGTGTGCATAGATAATAGGAAACTAAATCAATCCACTCACAAGGATCATTTACAACTTCAATTCACTGACCAGATTATTGAGAGACTTTAAGGTAGGACACACTATTTCTTCTTGGATGGTTTCACCAGATATTTTTAGGTTCCCATTATAGCATAAGACTAGGATAATATGATATTCACTTCCCATTCAGTACATTTTCTTACCGCAGGATTCCATTGGGAATTTTTAATGCCCCAATTACCTTCCAAAGAAAAATGGTAAGTATATTTTAAAATTTAATTGATAATTCCATAGAGGTATTTATTAATGATTTTACTATGTGTGGTTCCTTATTTTATGAGTGTGTCTTGAGTTTACACAATGTACTGCATCACTATAATGAGTTTTTTGGTTCTGAACATTGAAAAATGCCATTTCATGGTAGAGAACGGAATTTTCCTATGTTATATGGTGTCGTAATATTGAATTGAGATTGATCAATATAAGGTAGACATCATTTCATCGTTTTTATATCCTACATGTGTGCATGATGTATGATTATTCATTAGACATAATGGTTTTAATTGATGGTTCATCATAGATTTCAATAAGACCAATATAACCTTATCTCAATTGCTTCAAAAAGATGTTGAATTATTTTTTTGATGATTCATATAGGGTATCATTTGATAAACTAAGGAGGATTATCAACACACCCCCAAATTATACAACCCTATAGTTGGGCCTATAATTTGAGCTTATGTGTGATGCTTCAGACATCATAGTTGGAGTAGTCATATCTCAGAGGGAGGAATGGAATTCCCATGTGATTACTTATGCATCGAAGATATTTGATTCTGCCCAAGAAATTTAAATCACAATAGAAAAGATTTTATTTCTATTATAATTTATTTAGAAAAAATCCACTCTTATTTAGTGGGATCTAAATAGGTTTTTTCTTTATCATGTCGATTTGATGTACCTCCAAAAGAATCCATTTTGAAATCCATGACTTATTCATTGGATGATTCTTCTTCAAGAGTTTGAAATAGAGATAAGGGATAATAAGTGGTTAGCAAACTTGGTGGCTAACCACATTAGCAATATCACTCACATGGCCGATCATGATATTGAAGGCTAGGTACCACTTCTGGATACTTTTTCCAATTAGTATCTCTATGCCATCACATGAACACATCTAAGGTATGATGATTTAGTGAATTACACAGATAACATTATAATTTATAAAAAAGTAAAGAAAAACCAAGTTAAAATTTTTTAGATTGAATCTATGTTTTATGTGTGGGATGATCCTTACCTTTATTTAATTTTTAGTGACTATGTCTCTCAGATCTTTGTCACATTTTTAGTAACTAATTCATTAGGATATGTGTTCCCAATCATGAGTTTGAGTATATTTTTCATTTTTTTCATACACCTACTTGTGGTGGACACTTTATACCCCAAATTATAGATAGGAAGGTCCTATAATCTGGATTATATTTCCCTATAGTGTTTCATGATGCCCAGGTGTTTTGTATTTCATGATCTCATTAACAAGAAACTAGAAACATTTTGAGGAAATACAAGATTCCCCAACATCCCATATTATTTTGTGAGATTTTTGATGTATGAGGAATTTATTTTATAGGTCTGTTTCCAAGACCATTTGGTTTCTTTTACATTATTATCACTATTGAGTATGTTATTAAATCGGTGGAGGATAAAGAAAAAAGTAATGATGATTCTCATATTGTAATGGTTTTTTTCAAGGATCAAATATTCTCTAGGTTTAGAGTACCAAAGGATATCATTAGTGACCAAGGGTTACAATTTTTCATTCAGAATTAGGCTTTCCTCCTTTAGAAGTATGAGGTGACACATAATACTTATACTCCATAACACCCCAAACAAATGGTTAGGCCATGTTTTCAAATCGATATTTGGTTTTTTTTGAGAAAAACATGTATCCAAAAAGGCAGATGAAAACTACTATTTCACAAGACATGCATCAAAGGAAGATGATATTTCAATAAATTGGGGAGATTTTATTTTTATCATATGAGAACTCAATTCTATACAAGGAATGATCTAAAGAGGCTCATGATAGAATGATCTAAAAATTGAGTTTAATGAGAGAGGTAATTTCCATGTCTATAGTTAATGACTAAAGATGATTCCTAATAAGTTCCATTCCATATGGTTAGATCCTTATATTTTATCTAATTTTTTTTATGATGCATTGAAGATCAATCAAGAGGATACATGAAGGATATTTAGAGTAAATGGGATGAGGTTGAAGTAGCACATTAAGGGATTCCCCATACATACAGTTGATGCCATCACACTACATTAGTCCATCACTACTTGAAATTATTAGGTTTTCCTAAAGCCTTTCACATTTATATAATTTTTCATATTTATAATTCTTTATTTCTTGTGAATTTATCATCTCATAGTTTCACATAAAGGAAAATAAAATATTTTATATGTGGGGGAGGGGATCCTATTTTGGGGATAACTTATTTTGGATTTTTATTTTTGTGTGTTTTTGTTGTTAATTTACAAAAATAAAAAGAAAAAAGAAATAATAATAATAATAAAAAAATCGGTAACATGCTCATTTTTAGGTGAAACATATGTATAATGCATTTTTTTTAAAATTAATTGGTAGATGATCAATGTTTCATCATTCATGGTTGTTTTTTAAATATCAGTCATCGATGATATGATTGGTTATGTTATTATAAATCCTTTTAGATTTTGAAACTATTATTTTTGATATTTATTCATGGTACATAATTTTATTGATTTCTACAAACAACATTTCAGGAAACCATGACTTTTGAAATTTCTCCTACTCAATTAAATGTATAATCAAGTTAGGTAAAAAATGTCATCTTATATCAATGGTTGATTCATACACTTGTTTCAATCCTGACCAGTTTCATTAATGTACCAAATTTATCTATTCATTTGTTCATGATATCCAATACTTTTACCCTTAAAAAATATTAATAAATAGGGGAGTGATGAAATGTAAAAAATGTGGGGATATCTTGGTTGGGAGATTAAGGTTCTACTTTCTCGAATGATTAAGTGGGTGGGTCATGAAATTTGATTGAAAATAAAATTAGAAAATTTTCATTGGAATTAATATAGGTAAGAAAAAATGTGTTACCTGACCTAAATATATTTAATAAAGGGTGCATATATGATCTTGAAATGGTTGTCACACACACATGGGTAATTAATGGCATAGTAGGCCTATAATTTTTTTTTCTATGATTATACTTGTTAATATCATTGGATTTTGATTTGATTCAATTTTTGATAAAATGAATTTAAAATTTATTAATATTTACTTCTTTATGAGATTACTACTTCTCTAATATTTACACAATGAATAAGGAAATATCAATATTCATATCTTATCACAATTTTTTGAATTATATGACATGATATTTTTTCCAAGGGTGAAAATAGGTAAGTCTAGTGGAGTTGATAAAAAATTATTGAATAATTTATTGATAATAAATGACATAATATTATCACATTGTGTTAAAGATGTTATTTTATGGAATATTTGGGATTAGATCATTCATCTTCAAATTTAATGAAAATTCTAGTCTTGACCTGTAAAGGGAACTATTGAATTTTAGACATAAATATATTTAAATTTCTTATTTGAGGTTGAATTTTTTTTAGATTATTCTTTACTTAATTTTATATGACTATCATTAAGATTATTCATGCTAGATTATGAATTTATTTTGAATAAATGGTCCATGAATTCAAATATGGGTTGTACTTTCCAAATTCACACCACTTAAAAATTTGGGCTATATATTCTACATGTGAGCTTGGAATGGGATCAAATTTTAAAATTATATAAATAACTAAATTCCCCACAAATAATAATTTCAAAAGGATAGACGATTCACTCATTTTAAAGGTCTATAAGGTGGTTCAATTGAGATTAAAATATTTAGCCGAATTTCCCCATTCGCACGAGCAACCTCTTGTAACATTATCCTCTCCTACCCTATATATATAAATATGTATTTTTATCCTTTGGAAATGGTTGGAATTGAACTAGGAGATTTAGGGCATAGGATAATTTTTTTACTCAATTTCTCTATGTATTTAAAAAGGGATATCTCTTGAAGCAAGAATTTCTTTATCGAAGCCTTATTCTTCTTCTTCACATTATAATGAATTTTTTTCATAACTAACTTTTGAGTCTCTCTTCCATTTTTTATAATTATTTAAAATTTAAAATTATTACATTAAATTATTTTTTATAGAAATCATTTGTAGAAATGTTATTGGGTTATACCATTTGTAAACCTTTGTGATTGAAATTCATTTCTACAATGACTGCACCACCCATGTAAGAGTAGTTTTTATTAGTAATTTATATACATCTAACATTATTTATTTATTTTGATTAAATGGGATATTTTAATTTAAATAATATTATCTATGAATTTATTTTTTAACTTAAAAGTAACTAGTAATGAAATTGAACAATTAACACAAAACATGTGAGGTCGAGTAATGTGTGAATTGTGTGAGAGAGATATTAATCAGTAAAAAAAACAATACGAGGAAAATTATAGAGTTAAAATATAATAACTAAACTGATTTCATCATAAATTTTTGTAAGGACATGATACATAATTCACCACTACCCATGATCTATCCTTGGAACTAAAATCAAATCAAGTTTTTGTGATTTCATGTTCTAAAGCTAGCTTGAAGTTTAATTCATTTTATCGTTGTGGTTAAGTTAATTCTCATAATGTTTAGGGGTTAAGAAATAATGGGATCATAGTTAAGTGGATTTAATTTAAATAATAATGATTAATAAGTATATTAAGAGTAATACATAATATACTATGTCTTTTAAAAATATTTTCTAAAATAAACATCTTCTCATTGTGTTTTCTCAATCACACTTAAAAAAATCAATATTCTTCCAAAATAATTATTCTTATTTTATAAACATTATAAAAATCCACATAGTTTTTAATAGTTTGTTTATTTTATTTTATTTCAAAAATACCTTTAATATTTTGTTTTAAATATTTCCTCCTTAGAGAATAATCATGTATAACCACTCTTCTTCACATATGTACTTTAAATTTACACATTGTTTAGGATCACCCATGACCGTGCCTTTCATAATGAAAATAATTTAATTCATTGGTATAAAATAAAATTGATATGGATGAGTATTAATCACATTATTTTAATACTTTTATGATATTACTGATGATATTATGTGTTGTTACTACCATTACTGAAAATCATGGCTGTTGGGAGCCTTGCATGCGTAGTTTTTTATATGTGGTGAGACCATTGGTGTGTCAATATTTTATAGAATCCTAAATAAAAGGATAAATAAGGTATGTATTTATAAAAAATTTATTCCCATATAAATATTTTTTTCTGATGATACCCTTACTAAATAAAGAAGTAAGGTGATGAAAGCCCTTTAATTATATGTGGAAGAAGATATGTATTGATGTTGTGTGTGGTTACTTTGTTTTGTTTCCTTGTGTGTTCTTTGATTTCATTAAGTGTGGGTGGTTAACAGGTATTCTATGAGTGGGATGTGATGTTTCATGAATTTCTTTTTTGGCATGTATGTGATGTTGGAAATTGTGTTGTTGTGGTGTATGATGGTTGTGGTGCATGATGGTCACGATGCATGATGGTTTTGATGTGTGGTGGTGGTGGCATGTGGTGTTGTGGATATGTTTGATGTGTAATAAGGGAGTTTCTGTGTGGCATGTTTGTGTTAATTTCCCAGTTATACATGGAATAAATTATAATGATGAAAAAAATCTGAACGAGTTGGTAAGTGAATAAGAATTGGCTAGATTTGTTGTGAGTTAAATAACTAAATTAATTTGAATCATAAATGAATGAGTTGGGTAAATTTAAATGAAATTTCTGAGTAAATGGTAGTTTATGGAAGCTCATAAATTTGGGAAAGGGTTTGTTTGGTAACTATTCCATGGATTTGTGTAGTGCTTGGGAGGTGTGTTTCATGTAGTAGTGCCAATGATTTTGATGGATGGCATGTAGAGTGGTGGAGGTGTTTTGGTGTGAAATAGTGATATGGTTATGATCCCATTAGTTTGGCATTGTAAAAAAAAATATTATGTATTTTATGTTATTTATGATATGAATCCCACTAGTGTTGGATAACTTTTCCAATGATCATAGGTTTTTTGTTCTTGGTTTTTCCCCAACCTCTAGCATAGTGGTGGTATAGATGGCTAGATACCACCTCTTCCCCACTCTTCCTTCCAAAGTGATAGACCAAGTGTCTTCATGTGAGATGTAATGTGATGATGTAGTGATGTGATTTAATGAGGTAGTGATGTGATGTGATATGTGGCAGGGGCTATGCATGGTAGGAGGGAACTAGGTTGTTGTCCTTAATGTTCATGATACCCTATTACCATGGTTTTGTGATGAGATGTGATGTGATGATGACTAATGCTAATGGAAAATGCTAGACCTTGCGAAGGTGGGGTAGGTAGGGATACATCTTGACCCACATCAAAGATGGATGGTTGTGATGTGATATGTATGAAAGGGATGATAAAATATGATGTTTAATTTTGGGGTGAGAGAGAAGAAAATCAATGGGGATGTGGTTATAGGGAGCCTTTATTTGTGTTGATTTTGATTACTATAGTACCATATTGGATTTTTTATTTGGCGACAGAGACTTATGGAGTCTTATTTCTATTAGTTGACTTATTTAGGTTCTTTTTGGTACTATTGTTTGTTCACTGTCACATTAGCGTGCTCTTTTCACATGTGCACCTGAGAACTTTGATATGATCCTACTGAGTATACTCATATTCTCACCCAACAAATATAATGTTTCTCAGGTTTTTAGGATGAGTTTGGGGATAGAGATGGAAATTTATATATTTAGTTTTGATGATTCCATTGAGTATGTTCTATATGAATTTTTTCCCTACATTACTTTGGATACTTTTATTTGTATCTGTTGATTTTATTCATGAATTATAGAATGATTTTAGTTTACATTAATATTATATATTGGATTTATTTGGTGTTTGTTTATCCAGTATTCTTATCCTATATTTTATAGAGGTTAATTCCTTACATGTATGATATTTTTATACCCATCAGTGTTTGTTGGAAACTCAGGACCTATTGAAAGTGGGAATCAAGGGTCATTATATCTATTACTTCTTTGTCGGCCTAGGAGGGGTACCATTAGAGGGATGTGGTAATGAAAGAGTGGTATAAGAGCTTTTGGTTGAGAGATTGTGTGGATCTTTGAATTACACACGGTGAGGATTTCATGGGTTGGTAGGGAAACCATGCTAGTTATACTTTATGTGTGACATGGGCCAAAGAGACCAGTAATGAAATGGGATTTTAGACCCCCCACAATCAAGTTTATGAAATATAAGCCTATCGAATGACCTTGATAGGTGGAAACACTTACAAGGTTGAGACTTAGGAGAGCTACATGAATCATGATTTATTGTTTTAGTGTCTGAATTTGGGTTATTGTGTGAAGTTAAATTGAATAAATGTATTAATTAAATAAACATAAGAAAAAATTTCATGCAAACAGGCTTAGGATCATCCCTTTATTTTCATAAATGGCTCATGGTCATCATCTTTAAGTGGATAAAGTAGTTTATGTTTAGTATATTTATCTAGTTGATCATCAATGGATCAGCTCGATAGAGGAGGAGGAAATTATGATGGGAGTATCTTAGATGTGGAGACATAGCACTGGATTGAGGATCCTAAGATTGATTTTGGCGTGATTCAATATCAAACTAATTTTTGGGTTCTATTGAAAGTTAATCAGTTATGTGGAGCTATATGTCAATGGTTGAGGCTGTATATTATTTACTGAAAGTCGGAAAATTCATTTTATCCATACTTCCTGAAGGATTTTTGTTCGAAATTTGTACTATCAATGATTAATGTAGTAAAGAAATATGATTTTCTATCCCTTTAGTAGGGAATCCTAAGTTTGCAAAAGATTGGGATCCGGTTCATGGACATTTTTCTAATTTCTCCAAATGTTTTTCCAGATGAAGAGGATAGATCACAATGTCTGGAGGAGGATTGGTGCCCAGTGATCAGGAATACAGTCACCCCATTAATGCTTTCTATGTACATAGAGGTGTAGAAGAAAATAAATGTTATCAAGAAGATGATTTCCTTGGGATTTGAGCCTCAAGAGAGTGGCTATTAGGGTGTCTTGAGGAGAATAGATTTAGGTAGTGGGGTGTGGGTGTTTATTTAGTCAGAGTTCTGACTATTGGGGAACCGAATATGAAATATGTTTTCTCATACTTCATGGATATGTGGTTTTTGAGAATCCACTAGGGGATTATTATTTTCATTCTATGTATATAGGGGATATTATCACTGCCAATCTCAGTGTTTGACCACTCAAGGAGACCAGTTTCAGATGGGTATTCAGGACCCTTTTCGACAGTGACATCATTTTCCTCCAAGGAATTTTTTGGCAGTATGAACTTTTGATGATTGTTCACCAGCCAAGAGAAGGAGGTGTTGGTAGGCAGAAACCTCATTATGGTCCTGGTATATAGGTACATAGGCCATAGCATGACATTAGAGGTCAAAACATAGAT
The DNA here is from genome assembly GCA_963277665.1 of Viscum album. Classification (NCBI taxonomy): domain Eukaryota; kingdom Viridiplantae; phylum Streptophyta; class Magnoliopsida; order Santalales; family Viscaceae; genus Viscum; species Viscum album. The sequence continues at coordinate 476,721,797 of OY728133.1, read as the reverse complement.
GAATATGAGATATGTGTGTTCATATGCACATGTTAGAGGTAGCAGTTCTGACAGGGGCATAGGTTGTTAGAGGTATGAGTATTTTATCATCTACAATTGTTTTAAACTTTTTTAATTTATAATATTTTCAATAATTATTTTCTCTTAATTTGTTTTGTGCTTTTGGAATGGATATGAATAGTCTTTTAGTTCCCTAAGTTTTATTTATGAAGGTTTGAGGTTTTACTGCTCTATTTAATGCGTGTTGATGTTGAAGAGTAGTGATGGGGAAGTATTAATAGTTTGGAGATTTATTATTTCTATAAATATTGACTTATAATGTTATCCTTGTAATGGATTGGTTGTATTCTATGTTTCCAATAATCGAATATTTCTAGAGGAAAGTTTCATTATCTGGTATGGAGGGTGATCGCGTGGCATTCATTAGAAAGTGAGGTTATCCGATGGGTGGAAGGAAAATATAGCCTATATTATCACTGTTGGTGGATCTTTTAGTAGAATCTCAGGAAGGGTATGTTTCTAGGTCTATGAGGGATTACCTAGATGCTTTCCCTGATGAGGTTGTGACATTACCCCCATGATTTAATGTTGTTTTTGGGATATAATTGAAATTGGGTGAGTCATTGATTTTGATGGCTCCCTATTGAATGGATCTTATATAGATGAGTGAGTTGAGGTTGTAGTTCTATGATATATTATAGAGGGATTTCATCTTACCTAGTGTGTCTCCTTGGGGTTCCCTAGTGTTGCTTTCCAAGAAAGTTGATGGTCATATGAGGTGGTGAATAGATTAAGAGAGGTTTAATGAGGTAACAGTTAAGAACTATTAAACTATTTCGAGGATTTATGATCAGTTCAACCATCTAAGGAGAGACAATTGTTTTTTGAAGGTTTAATGGTAATTTGTATATCACCAGATGAGGGTGAAAGACGATGATATCTTGAAGATAGCCTTCAGGTGTAGGTATAGACACATTGATTTCATGGGAATGATGTTTAGTGTTAGGAATGAACACAAGAATATAATTATGAGAATATCATTGGTGTCTTATAGTTCATTTAACACCACAATCTTTATGAAAAAATGTCCATGTGTATGATCTGGATACAATAGGTTCATTTCCTTGGATATGTGGTGTCATAGTGGGTGTGTCCATATACCCCTCAATGGGTGATGTACTTTTTTCCTGGATATGGCCCGATAAATTGGTAGGGGTTCACAGTTTGGTCTTGAGAACTATTATCAAAGGGTTTTTCCTAATTTATCTTGAGTTACAGCCCCACTAACAGCTTTGATTAGGAAATACCTATTGAATTGATAATGATGGAAATAATTACTTGAGGGGGAAGGGTGAATTTTAATTTCAAATGTTTAAAGAAAAATTAATCACTATTTATAAAATAAAGATTTACAGAGAGTTATTTGTTCTTGATATTAGGTGAAATAGAAATAAAATTAAATAACAAAAATATTTATAGTGGTTTGAATCACAAAGATCATAGTCTGATGCTTAACCTTATCTACTCCTTGAGACAATTTTTAGCCACTAAGAACCTCACTTTTAAAGGTGTTAGAACCTATTACAGATATTGTATTTTACAAGAACTTAAAGGCACAACATTGAATTTTACAGGAGACCAAACCTTATTATGTGACTCAACATTTGATCAGGAGTCACAACCCAAACTTATTATTTAGAGGTGGAATAACCAAACAATTCAAGAATTTCTTTTATTTGGGAACGGAATAAACCAGACATGAAGAAATAAAAAAATAATAATAAAATATGACAAGAAGAAATAAAAATAGAAACAAAAAGATGATAAAAAATGTGAGAAACAATGAGGAATAATGATCGTTGATCACTTGAATAGAATAAGGTTGAATGTTGAAGTTATTTTATGATCGCAGCTAGAGTACAAAAGTTGTATATGTTTTTTGAATTAATGAGAGTAGTAATAATTATTCCAAAGTTGTATCCCAGAAAATATGTCAAATTATCTATACTGGAATTGTTTTTAGGCCCTGAATATATATCTCATGAATTAATCTTTCATCATTAAAACAAATATCTTCTAGGAGAATCTATATATCTTATAACTACATGAAACTTTTTAGAGTATAAAAATAAAATAATATTACTGTTACATTATTTATTGAATGGAATGCTGAAAAATATAGAACAATTATTATCTTTATTTCTTCATGAAATATCAGTATAAAACAATTAAAATAATAAGTATAACAAATAATTATAAAATAGTTAAATTAAACTAGAAAAAATTATAGTTTATTGAGATAATAAAAAATGTTGAAAAACCGAGCATCGTAAGAGTATATACTCTACATGTATATATGTGCATAAAACATGATCATGTTTTTTTTACAAAAAATGAAAATATATTTCAAAAAAATATAATAAAACTTTTAACTAAATATTTATTTTAATAAAAATAATTAAAATACAAGAATTATGATTTTAGAAAAAAAAAATATTTTTAACTAATGGTGGATTTAAAATTCTTGGAGGTAAATTGATCTACTAGTGACTTCCAATGATGGATTGATCTACCAAAGGTGTACAATGATGGATTGTTCTATAATTTGTATCCAATGGTGGATTGATCTACCATTGATGTCTAATGTTGGATTGATCTACCATTGATTTCCAATGGTGGATTGATCTACCATTATACATATTAATTCTACAAATAATAGAATAACAAGAAGCATCAAAAAATAATTGTATGAAATTTCTTTAGGAAATATGAACCATTAAATCTTGAGAAATAATGAAAAAAATAAGCATGAAGAAAATTACCCATGAAAATGTACAACCAATAAAGAGATATACCTGTGTAAGAAGTGATCTACCATTGAGAAATGAGATCTACCAATAAAGGACACACAAAATAGTCAATGTGTGTGGAGATGATACACTAAAGAAAGAGGCACTATTTTCATGAAAAACTGGTGAAGATAAATCTACCAGTGGAAGTAATTTTTACTGGTAGATGAAGATCTATCAATAGATGAAGATCTATTGGTAAATGAAGATCTATTAGTATATGAAGATATACCAGTGGATGTCCAATAGTTGATTATTATAATAACATATTGGTTACTGAGAGGTAGACAGACAATGTACCATTGAAGGCATTGTAATGACATGGTGAAGGAGAGACATATTAAATAATATCTCACATAACCATTGAAGGAAAAAATAACCCATTGGTGTGATCTAGTAGTAGAAGGTGATCTATCGGTGTAGTAAGATAAACCATTGGATGAATGGTTGATGATACCATTGGGGTTCACACCACTAGAACCACTCTATAAGGAGGATCTAAATGTTTTAAGGCTGTTAAACTATAGACTGATGAAGAAAACCCGAGTGAAGGATGATCCATACCATACAACAGGCATTCCACTACAATGGAATGAAAAAATGTAAAGTGATACAATTGAGCGACAAAAGGAATATTACGACCTAATCTGAAATGGAGAAACATTGGAAATCAAATGAGGTATGGGAGTTTAAAATCATGATCGTATAGTTGAAACAAATTTGATATTATGGATGAAAACATGTTCGAGTTTTAATATGGATTAACAGTAAAGACAGATCATGTGTATAGTGACCCAGGCTTAATATAAATTGATATTAAATAATTTTAGATAAATATTCAATGCTTTACAAAAATACATGTCGGAGGACCGTAAATGTTTAGTGTATTTGGAAACATGGTGAAAATTCTTGTAATTTTGTGAAAGATCATCAACATCTCTATAATTATCTTCCCCTTCAGTAATACAACTTAAAATCATTTCTTCATAACCCGGGGAATGGAAACATAAGAAATGATGAACTCATATGCTCAATAAGGGTAAACAAGGTGATATTTAAGCATAATCATGATCATAAGGGTATGAAAACATGGATGTGTCATTAAAATATCATACCCTACATATTAAAGACCATAATCAAGAGTCATTCCCTAAATATTTGCAGTTCATAAGACATGAATTAAAAGGTTATCAAGAGAATAATCCAAGAAATAATAATGTAGGAACAAGACATGGAATTTTGGAATACACATCAACTTATAAGATTTTGAACATGTATAAGTAGAAATAGGTTCACTCATTAAGTTAAGGAAATGAAATCAGGACCCTTCATAAACATATGGACATGCAACCAGGTCCACACATATAATTGTGAACATGTAGTCAGGTTCATAGATAACATTGTGTACATGTAATAAATTTCACCCACAATCTTATGGACATACAACCAGGTCCATGAATAACATTGTGAACATGTAATTAGGTTCACACATAACATTTTGAACAAGTAATATTGTTCAATAATAAAATTGTGAACATGTAATCAGGTTCACGAATAAACATATAGATATAAAACTAGGTCTATTCATAACATTCTCAACATGTAATCAGGTTCACACATAACATTGTGAACATGTAATAAGGTTCAATCATAACATTGTGAAGATATAATAAGGTTAATTCATAAACTTATGGACATGAAACCAGGTCCATGAATTACATTTTTATCATGTAAATAGTTTCACACATAACAATGTGAACATGTAATAAGGTTCAATAATAACATTGTGAACAAGTAATCAGGTTCATTCATAAACTTATGGACATGTAGATAGGTCCATGAATAACATTATAAACATGTAATTAGGTTAATTAATAATATTTTTAACATGTAATGAGGTTCACACATAATATATATATACTCATGAGTCATCCATCATCACCCAATTCACTGTAGGGAGATATAGTTCCTACCCATAAAATAATTAAATCATACAAGCACGTGCCATGAGATAATAAAAAATTCATCATATCAGGACCCTCAAAGTATATGGGTTTCAAAAACAACATATCGTATCCCAGGAAATTAAATGGGTATCATAAAAATTTCATCATGTCATTACCTATGCCAAAGAGATAGGTCTCATAATCATTTCATCAAAGAATAAGCTATGAAAATAAGCAGGTATCAAAATCATATAAACCGTGGAAAACAAACAAGTTTCATAAAAATAACTCAATAAAAAAAATAAGAATCCATGAAATAATATGAATTGTATTCTTGGATCATATCCACATTAAATTATAAACTATAACAATGTATTTCATCTTAGATGGAGAAGGATTTTTAAAGATCACTTAGAACATTTCTAATGGAGAATAATCTTTCTTTGGAGATCACTTTTCAAAACATGAATCATTTTCAAAATCCATTTCCATGAAATAAAATTTTGAAAAATTATTATGAAATATTCAAAAAAACACCTCAAACATTTCATGAGGATAATATGCTTTATTCTTTGAAAAATATTTTTTAAAACACTAAACCTTTTGAAAACTATTTTCTCTGAAAATAACCTTGAAAATTTATAAAGGAATATTGAAAACAGTTTGAAAACATTTTTACTTGAAAACTTATAAAATAATTAATAATAAATTTAAAACAATTTTTAAAAATAAAAAAAATTAAAAACCTTTTTAGAAAACATGGTTTTGAAAGACCACATATTTCCGACCAAAGAGAGAGATAAGTATGATTTTCTTATAAAAACTTTCTTAACTATATTAAGTACCAAAAAGTAAAAAAATTATACCAATACATGAATATATCATGAATAAACATAGTATAATAAAATTAATGATAATTATTGATATATTGATCATAATATTTCGTCAATGGAAGCATAATCATAAATAATCCCGATAAATGATGAGATTGTAGCAATAAATTATTACCACTTATGTACCTTTGAATCATAATTACCACAATATAATAACGTTAAATTAAACATAAAATATAATTAAAATAATTACATTCATGATAAAACATTTCAAAGGTAAGTGAATACACCATTTAGAAAAATATCGGTGCATAATAAGGCATTTATCTCAATGAAAGAAAATTGAGACAAAATTTTTCTTTACTGATTTTGTAACTTTTGAACCATAAATCCCATGAAAGAAAGATCATAAAACAGATATGTAAATACCAAAAATTTATCTATATTAATCATATAATATATTCATGTGTAGTGTATACACCACACAAAAGAAATGAGTAGTGAATAAGGAATAAATCTCACACAAATAAAAGTGAGACGAAAAAACCCTTACCTTAAGTCTTGAATTTATTCATACATGTTAAAACCTCTTTTATTAAAAGTATATGTTTATTATAAATCATCAAAATAACTTTATTACCATATATAATATCATATATAATTTTATTATGAATATATATTACCCTTTTATTAATGCCTCCATCTTAATGTAACATTTCAGGTAATACCCGCTTTGTTTTTCGTATATATTTTGACTTGTTATTCTTGATCCTTTTAATTAGATCATTACTTAATTATTTATATAATATAAAACATTATTCAAATATAATATATAATAATTATATAAATATTTATAATAATATATAAAATATAGAAATATTAAGTGGAATACACACGTTAATGGAGTCGGTAGACCGTGCGTGAACGCCATTTCTATTTTATTGCATAATGAATGAAAGAATGTAAATGATATATATATATATATATTGTAATTATTATAATATTTTTTTTATATATCATATAATTTTTCAAAAAACATTTTTAATACATTCCATGTAATGTGTGAATGAGTCACATCGTTTTGAAGAGGCGGTAGTCCACACATCCACAAATGATGTTATAATTTTTACAAAAAATTGAATTCATGAATGTATTTTTTAATTAATAATTAAATTTTTTAAATAAATCATATATATCATATAAAATATAAAAATATAGTTTCCATCATAATTCACGACCATTAGCGGTGCTAAATCAAAAACAAACAACATCGTTTCGTGAGGCAGTAGTTCACCGTACACAAGAATAGTAAGTTTTCTACCCATTAGATGGAAGTGTGTGTATGTGAAGGTATAAAAATTAGAATAAAAACGTACTAGTATAGTTATTATACTAATGTTATTATATAATATTGTAATAAAAATATTTTAGGGGGTGTAGTGTCACAAACCGAATCTGGTCGCCACTAATACCAGCACCAAATCCAGCCCATGAAAAGGCCCGAAGGGAATTTTCTATCCTCCCGGGCTAGAACAAGTGCCCAGGTATCATTAATTTAGGTTTGGGAATGATTTACCCAAATATGTATACACAAAACATCAAAAACATTTGATAAATTGAATCTAAAAAATTCATACAAAACAAGGTTTATAAAAAAATCCATAACTTAATAAATAAGTTAAAATGCACTAAAAAGGTAAAAAGACACAATGAAACAACAGAAAAATAGACCCTAGGACTCCACATGTCATGGGGTCATCACCCACGAGCCGTCTCCATAACCCCACACCAAGGATGAGAACTAACACCCCGAACCACCATCACTCATAGCCTTCCCTTTACCCGAGTCAAGCATAATAAAGTCTACTAACACCCAAAGGGTGTAATTAGGGTGTGATACTAATCCTAATAGGATACCACCCAATTATTCCAAAGAGCATGCAGTACAATGTGAAAAATCAAGCAGTTTTAATATGTAATGAAAAGTCGTGACAAGTTCTAAGAAATGAAACTTTCAATGGAAAATAGTTTTCAAGATAAAATATTCAGAATGTTAACATGTTTAAATGGTAATGTTAGATACTGTAATATACTTCCCAAAAAACGAAAATACAAGGGCAAATACCACAAATCCAATGAGCAACAAAATCGGTAACGCCCTTAGGCATTAGATAGACTCGGGCCCCATGTACCTCGTACCTCGGTGTAAAGTAACCATAGTAAAATCCATTATCATGCATGAGACACTAGTAGGTAACATACCCATAATCTATTGGTCCCCAATAGTCATCCATATAGTTTAATCAGAGTTGTCATTATCCAAATTCTAAGTGAAACATGGACAAAACCCTTCTGATCCACTAGCCGTACTAGTACATATTTTCCCAACCTAGGTACCTGAGCTTCCCCCCTTTGTGATAAAAAAATTTCAACATGCTACATAAATAATTTTTCATATAAACCAACACTACTAGTCACATACCAACATTAAAGTATCTGTACAATTTTTAAACCACTTAAAACTCACAACAAAACAATTTGATTTTTAAATGAAACAATTTCTCAAAATCCCGCGTTGTTTTGCACCCTAAAATCCTTGAATCCTCCACTTTTTACACTATGTATACACTTGTATGTTAATAAATCATAAAGGTCAGCCCAATAAATTTCAAGTATACCAAAAAATCAATTTTGGAGCAGCCCAAAGTGAACCAAGACATGATAACTTTGTAAAACCTCCATTTACACACAAGCATGACACTTTATGTTCACATGTTCCACAAATACCATTAAAACCCATTTTATTAGCAACAAATAAAGGGTATAAACATTCAAAAAATTATTTTATTCCCTATTATAGTTCAACAAAAACAACTAAGTATTTATAGGGTAGCCCCAAATAAACTAATAAAACATTTTTTTGGAAAACCATCAATTTCACAACAAATTGGAATTTAAAATTCAATTGCAATAAAAACAACACTAAAACTAATTTATGAAGCAATCATAAAATGATATAAACCTGAAAATATGATAAATAAATCATGATAATACACAAATATTTCATAAACATTGGAATCACATACTAAATCAAAGGAAACCCTTGTATCACTGTGCGAAAATCAAGTCACACCTCCGCCGCACCAAGAGGAACTTAGAATGAACCTAAAACCACAATAATTAAAGAATAAAACACAAGGATAAACCCTAGGTTATAAAACCTACCCCTGGTCATTTGGGACTTCAAGGAAATTGAAATAAACTTCATGGAAAGGGGAGGAACTAAGGAGGAGAGATACTTACTTAAGATTCTTTGAAGTTCCTCCACCAATCCCCCCTTTAAAATGGGGTTCCATAGTTGTTTTGAGATACTTTGAGGGATTAAATTGATGTTAGCTTAAAATATAAGGAGGATTGGTCGAATTAAGAATTGTAATTGAAGAAAAAGAGTTATAATTGATAGAGTTATGAAGGAAAGAAATTACCTCTTAAAATATGGGAGATTTGAGAAACCCTAAGAAGTTATGCACCTAATCACGATGAATCTAAGCTCTAAATAGGTGGGGGAGATGATTGGATAATGGATGGGTTCAGTGGTCTTGGGTGACACTTTTAAACGACGAAAAATCGTTAATATTGAATAAGATATTAATTAAACAAATTTTTTTAACTAGAAATGGGCTTTCGGGAGGGCCCAATTCCTTAAATAAAAACTCAAATACACCATTATTATGGATTCCTAAAGAGTACAAATTATAATTGAGGTATTAATAGGTCATGGGAGGTCATTTATAAATTGGAATGGGTGAAAAATATTAAAATATTAAATAGTTACAAGAGAAACAAAATTTGTTTTCAAATCTGGAAATGGGCTCACGGTTTGGTGCACATCATGAAAACTCACCCTTTCCTAAAAAAATATTGGGAATCCCACAAAACAAATAATTAATGGAAATTAAATGAAAAATACCTTTAAAACATGTCATGTATGTTACAATTCTCTCCACCATGAAAGACTTTTCACCCCGGAAAGTCAACCTGAATCTTGATTGAAAAACCAGAACAGGTACTCTTCCTCAACCCATGACTTCCATTCCCATGTATCATGTATATCACTACCATGATGCTAACAAACCTGGACCAGCAGAATAGACTTCCCTCAAAGAACCTTCTCTTGGGAGTACACTATTTTCACGGGACACTCAAAAACTAACATGTCAGGATCTATCTCTAGTTATTCCCAACTCAGCACATGGGACAGATCTAGGTTGTATTTCTTTAACTAGGAGACACAAAAGACATCATGGATGGTTGTTAAATAAGAAGGTATAACCAACCTATATGTTAACTTCCCAGTATTCTTGGTGTTCTCAAAGGGTCTTACATACCATGAAATCAGCTTCCCTTGCTTTCCCAATCGACGATGGCCCAGACGAGGGGCCACATTCAAGAATACCTGGTCACCCACTGAAAACTCTAGGTCTTGACGCATCTGTTCAACATATTCTTTATGACGACTCTGAGCTGTCAATAAGAACTGACTGATCAACATGACCTTCTTAGATGTCTCCTTCACCAGACTCATCCCCAACAGTGATGTCTCACCTACCTCAGCCCAACACAGGGGGGAATGACAAGGCCGACCATAGAGCACCTCAAAAGGAGCCATTTGAATCTAAGATGGGTAAATGTTATTTTACGAAAACTCAACTAATCCCAAATGGCTATCCCAAAAACATCTAAAGTTCATGATACATGCACGGATCATGTCCTTCAAAATCTGATTTTCCCGCTCTGTCTGACCATCCTTCTGAGGATTGTATGTCGTGCTAATCTTAATCTAAGACCCTAAGGCCTTATAAAGGCCTTCCCAAAAATGAGAAGTGAAATGGGGGTCTCTATCTGAGACAACAACTGATGGCACACCATGGAGTGTCACCACCTCCTGAAGATACAAATGGCCCAACTCATCCACTTTAGTTGTATCTATGATCGGAATGAAGTGAGATGATTTGGTTAGACAGTCAATCACCACCAAAATGGCATTCTTACCCCGAGTTGTATGAGGTAAGACAACAATGAAGTCCATGGCGACCTCGACCCACTTCTAGGTAGGAATGGGTAATGGCTGGATCAAACTGGATGGCCTTTGATGCTTTGATTTCACCTACAGGCATATATAGCATCGCAACACAAGGTTTTCTATGTCTCATCTCATACCAGGACACCAGAATTGTTGATGGACATCATAATAAAACTTGGTGGAACTCAGATGGACAGCCCACTAAGACTAGTGGTTGTCCTCCATCACCCCCTTTCACAGAGATAACAACACTACTGAATGGCCCTTGAAGCCCAAGATGCCCTTAGGAGACGACGAACAATCAGAGGATGTCTCCCCACCATGAATAAACTTCTTCCACCACTGAAAAATCTCATCACTGGTCTGTTCCCACCAAATCAACTCCAACAGAGATGGAGTCAACTGGATACTTTCCAAGAACACACCTCCACTGTGTTTCCTGGTCTCCACATGCATCTGAGAAAAGAGACCCATCAAAGTTCACTCATCACTATACTTCCTCACAGACTTCACTATATATCTTCTTCTCAAATCTTTAGCCACCACATTACCCTTTCCTGGGGTATAAACAATGTCAAAGTCGAACCCCTACAAGTACTCGATCCAATGACGCTGCCTCTAGTTGAGGAATTTTTGTGAGAAGATACAAGCCAGGCTTTTGTGATTAGAGTATACCATAAACTTCTCCCTAAATAGGTAGTGACTACAAGTCTTCAAAGCATGAATCACCATTACCAACTACAATTCATGGGTCGGGTAGGTCTTTTCATGTTTTCAGAGTTATAGAGAGCCATATTCCACCACATGATATTCCTGCATAATCACACACCCGAGAACTGTACCTAAAGCATCACAACAGACCAAATACACCTTTTCCAGCCTCTGGAAAAATCAACACGGGGGAGGTAGTCAACCACCTCTTCAGCTCCTCGAATGATTCCTGGCATTTTGGACCCCATACGAACTTCTCCCCTTTCCGAGTGAGCGTGGTAATCGGTGAAGCAATCTGAGAGAAATCCCGAATGAATCGCCTGTAATTACTAGAAAGGACAAGGAAACTCCTGATCTCGAACACATTCTTCAGCTGCTTCCATGACATTACCACAATAATCCTATCGGGGTCTAGTGAAACCCCTTTCTCAGAGATCACATGCCCCAGAAATCTCTCTTCCCTGATCTAGAAATTTCACTTCGACAACTTTTCATAGAGGCGATGATCACGCAAAGTGTACAAGACGATCCTCAAGTGATGTTCGTCTTCCTCCTCAGATTCAGAGTATACTAGAATGTTATCCCCAAACACCACAATGAAGGAATCAAGATACTGATGGATCACCCTATTCATGAGTGCCATAAATACCATTGGAGCATTGGTCAATCCAAAGGGTATAACCAAATACTCAAAGTGGTTGTACCTAATTCAGAAGGCTATATTTGGGATATCTGACTCCTTCCCCCTGAGTTGATGATACCCGAATGTAGGTCTATCTTTGAGAACCACTTTTACCTTTTCAACTAATCAAAAAAATTGTCTATTTTGGGAAAAGGGTATTTTTTCTTAATTGTTACCTTATTCAGCTTCCAGTAACCAATGCACAATTGGAGAGATCCATCAGCATTTTTCACGAACAACACAAGTGCGGACCAGGGAGAGATGCTCGGGCGAATGAGTCCTTTGTATTCTAAGTTTTGTAGTTGTATTTTTAATTCCCTAAGCTTTGTGGGGGCTATACAATATGAGGGAAGAGATATAGGCTGTGTTCCCGGCACCAAATCAATCGAAAACTCCACATACCGCTCTGGGGGAAAACCTGAAAATCATCCGGGAATACTTCTGGAAACTCATTCACTACATGAGTTAGTGAACCATCAAGGGAAATACCATCATCCTCTATCATTAGAGAATATAATAGGATGATAAGACTGCCCAAATATGGGAGTGCAGGCCCTGCGCGACCCAACCGAGGATCCCATTCTCCATGAAAAACCCGACGACTCCCATCAGGTGCCGTGAAACTCACTCGTTGTCTATAGAAATCGATGTGTTATTAGAAGTGTTCTAGACAATACATACCAAGTATGATGTCAAAAATATACATGACTATGACCAAGAGGTTCCACTCCATCTCGACCCCTGACACGGAAAGCGCACACGACGGGCATCTGAGACCATACTCCTTCTTCTTTCCAAGAGGTGTCAACAACTACATCGCATAAGACAAAAACTCGATTGGTAAATTTAGCATGTTCACACTCCCACAGAATATAGGAGGATTGTTTTTCAGGAACTTACAAGCCTTTTACTTCCTAATAGCAGTCTCATCTTCCCTAATAGGAGCTGAAATAGGAGCCAGTCCATGTCCTAGTGCTTGGACAACCCGAACCACATACTCCACTATCCTCTGATCATGCTGTGAGGGAGAACTCTCTCTGGATCCCTCCCGTGGGTGCATGGGAGCTTTCTAGGGAGGCATGTTGTGAAAAAAATGAAATAGTCACAAGAGAAAAAAATCAGTACAAAAGTTCTGAAATACTCCCTCAATACCATCAAATATAATGAATCCAAAAACATTACAACAACAAAATAAACCACTACTTCACCCCCGCATGATATCCACATGTAGTATTTTGCCTACATGTCTCACCTTGAAGTGAAGTAAAACAAACAATTCCATTGTCCCATGGTGACTCAAGGTCTGCCAAGTGAGGTGCAGGCCAGGAACCTTACTCATGAAAAAAAGATAGAGTCCCGACTGTCCTAGCTATTTTCTAGCCTGACTCATCCCAAAATAATAATATAACTCAAAAACATTAACATCCTTTGATACCATTTTGTCACGAACCGAATCTAGTCACCACTAATAACAGCACCTAATCCAGCTCATGAAAAGGCCCGAAGGGTGTTCACTATCCCCACGGTCTGGAGAAAGTTCCTGGGTATCATTAAATTAGGTTTGGGAAGGATTTACCCAAATATGTATACATAAAACATCAAAAACATTTGATAAATTGAATCTGAAAAATTCATACCAAACATGGTTTATAAAAAAATACATAACTGAATACATAAGTTCAAATACACTAAAAAAATTCAAAATACACAAAGAAACAATAAAAAAAACCCAAGGATGCCACATGACATGAGTTCATCACCCACAATCCGTCTCCACAACTCCGCACCAAGGATGAGAACTAACACCCTGAACCACCATCACCCATAGCCTTCCCTTTACCTGAGTCAAGAATAATAAAGTCTACTTACACCCAAAGGGTGTATGTAGTGTGTGATCCTAATCCTAATAGGATACCACCCAATGATTCTAACGAGCATGCAATACAACATTAAAAAGCAAGCAATTTTAATACGTAATGAAAAGCGACGCCAAATTCCAAGAAGTACAAATTTCAATTGAAAATAGTTTTCAAGCTAAAATATTCCGAATGTTAACACATTTAAATGGTAATTTTAACTAATGTAATATAATACCAAACACACCCAAATAAAAGGGAAAATACCACAAATCCAATGAGCAAAAAAATTAGGAACACCTCTAGACACTAGATATTCTCGGGCCCCATGTACCTCGTACCTCGGTGTAAAGTAACCATAGTAAAATTCGTTCTCATGCACGAGACACTAGTAGGGAACATACACATAACCTAGTGGTCCCCAATCATTATCCATATAGTTTAGTTAGAGTTTTCACTATCCAAATTCTATGTTAAATAGGGACAAAACTCATCCGGTCCAGTAGCTATACTAGTGCATATCCACCCCACCTAGGTACCCGGGATTCCCCCGTTGTGCTCAAACAATTTCAACATGAAACATAAATCCATTTTTATATAAACCAAAACTAATGGTCACATACAAACTTTACAGTAGATACACACATTTTAAACCACTTAAAACACACAACAAGACACTTTGATTTTTAAATGAAACAATTTCTCAAAATCCTGCATTGTTTTGCACCCTAAACTCTTTGAAACCCACACTTTGTACACTATGTGCACACTTGTAAGTTACAAAAGCTGAAAAGGAAACCCAATAAATTTCAATGAAACCAACAAATGAAATTTAGAGCATCCCCAAGTGAACCAAGACATGATAACTTTGAAAAACCTCTATTTACACACAAGCATGTCACTTAATGTTCACATGCTCCACAAATACCATTAATACCCATTTTCGCAGCAACAAATAAATGGGATAAAAATTCAAAATAGTATTTTTATCCCTATTACAGTTCAATAAAAACAACTAAGTATTTATAGGGAATCCCCAAATAAACTAATAAAACATTTCTTTGGAAAACCCCCAACTTCACAAAAAATTGGCATTTAAAATTCAATTGCAATAAAAACACCACTAAAACTAATTTTTGAAGCAATAATAAAATGATATAAACCTGAAAATATGATAAATACAACTTGATAATACACAAAGATTTCATAAACATTGGAAATACCTACCAAATCAAAGAAACTCTTGAACCACCGTGCGAAAATCAAGTCGCACCACCACCGCACAAAGAGGAACTTAGATCGAACCTAAAACCACCATAATTGACCATGAAAACCCTAGGATAAACCATAGGTTCTAAAATCTACATACTGGTCATCTGGTAATTCAATGAAATTTTATGAAACTTCATGGAAAGGGGAGGAACTAAGGAGGAGAGACACTTACTTGAGATTCTTCGAAGTTCCTCCACCAAATCCCTCTTCAAAATGGGGTTAAAAAGTTATTTTGAGCTACTTTGAGGGATGTAATGGATGTTAGTTTCTAATATGAGGAGGAATGGTCTAATTAGGAATTGTAATGGAGGAAAAAGAGTAATAATTCAGAGAGTTATGAAGGAATTAAATTACCTCATCAAATCTGGACGATTTGATAAACCCTAAGAAGTATTGCACTAAATCGCAACGAATCAGAGGTCCAAAGAGGGGGGAAAGATGATGGGAGCGTGGCTAGGTGCAGTGGACTTGGTTGACACTTTTAATCACTGAAAAATCATTTTATATTGAATAAGATATTAATTAAACATTTTTTTAAAACTGGAAATGGGCTTTCGGGCTGGCCTAATTCCTTAAATAAAAACCCAAATCCACCATTATTATGGATTACTAAAGGGTCCAAATTGAAATGGAAGTGTTAATATGTCTGGGGATGACATTTATGAATTGTAATGGGTGAAAAATATTAAAAAATTAAATAGTTATAAAAGAAACAAAATTGGTTTTCAAATCTGGAAATGGGCTCACGGTTTGGCCCAAATCATGAAAACTCACCCTTTCCTCCAAAAAATCTTGGGAAACCCCAAAAACAATGCATGAATGTAAATTAAATGAAACATACCTTTAAAAAAAGTCATGTATGTAACATGTAGGATGAAAATAAAACAAAAGAGCTGGTGGAAGGATGTTACCTCTTCTTTGGGTAATTCCTTGTGGTTTTCCCAAAAGAAATAACTTGGTTTTATTTGTGAAAAACATTTTGGATTCTATGTTGAGATTAGAAAATCATAGAACTTATTTTTTTATGTTTTTGATGATCCAAAATGTCTTGAGAAGTGGATGGATGGGTAATACTGAATTCCTTTTTATAGAGGAGGAGTGGTGTCATTCTTGTAAATACTAAAGGAAAATATTATTGGGTGGTCTCCCATACCTCATGTGATTACAAAATGAAAAAAATAATAGATTAAATGAGAATTATTCTCTATAAAAACTCAAAAAACTCAAAAAAATTATTTTTATCATTTTTTACTTAGTCTGTATGTTTTATTATTCTGATTGTTTACGTTTTTTATTAAAGTAACAGCTTTTTTACCATAAGTATTTAAACCATTAAGACTAAATTAAAGTGAAATTTATTATAAAATATAGATCCAATATATTTTAAATATTATATCCATTTTTAAAAATTTAAATCCTATATGTTTTTGAAATTAATTTTAAAACAAACTCATTAAATGCACAAAAATACTTCTTTAACCCGAACTGTGCTAACAATGTTATTACTATACGTGGGTATATATGTTAATTATAAAAGATAATTTGGAAACTTAATTGAAAATATTTGATATATAATAACACTTATAAGTTACTCGGTAGAATATATGATTATTATTTATTTTAAATCATTTAATAAAATATCATTTATTGTAAAATAACATTAATTTAATTTTTGAAATTATTTATTTAATTTTAATTTAAAGCTATCAAAAAACAATGTAATTAAGGTATATTAAGTTAATAGATATGTAACATGATATATTCATCAATAATAATAATTTAATACAATAATTCATTAAATTCTCTTCCATTTTAATGTTTTAGCATCATTTATTTTATTTAATTATTAACTAAATAATCCACGCATTAGCGTTTGTTAAGTGTTTAATGTAACTAATTTATCTCAAAAAAATATTGTTAAATTATAATGATAAAAAAATAATTTACATTTCAAATTAATTTTTATAACTTAAATGATGTAACTTCTTCTATACTCTAAATCTTTATAAATGTTAATGATATGGAAGGTTCATTTTTTGTATTTTTCTTTTTTGAACTTATTATATAGGTCACATTCATTGAATAATATCTCAATAACTCATAAAACTATAAAAAATAGGGGATATGTTTGGAATATTTTCATAAAATGGATTTTTGACAAGTTTCTAGGTCATTTTAGCCCTTAATTTTAAGGTTTTGTCCCTCATTACGCTTAATTTTACCATAATTGCTAAAATCAATTTTAATTACATTCACTAATAGTTTTGGTCAAAAACTATGTTGATATAATTAGAATTACAATATGATAATTATTAAAAAAATTATTTCAATTTTTCCAAATTAAATTCATATAATTGGCTAAAATTAATTTAAAATTTACAATGTAGAAGTTCTGAGACAATGTGGTTTTAAGAAGAAAAGTTCAAAAGATTAAACTGTCTTTATATCCAATTTCATTGTGAAATTGGTTCTAATGGCCTAAAAAGGATTAATTTATATATAATTGATCTAATTGAACATTAAATTCAAATTAAAATATTATTTAACTATATAAATAAGTTATATGAAAAAGAAGTCTTCAATTAAAATTCAGTATTTCTCACTATTCATCCAAAAAAGAAATATTTCAAAAAAAACCCAAAAAGTCACCCTAATATAATTTTAACATCGTGAATTCAAAAATAATGATTATGTTATCTAATTAAATTTATAAAATTTTATGAAATTAATTTTATTATTTTTCATAGAAGGAAATAAAAAGCAGTTCATTTGAGAAAATTGTATTTCTAAACTTATAAAGACTTTACCAAAAATTATATGTTTTATCCTCATTATGTTTTAGAATTTTTAAAAATTAGTTATTCATATTCATATTACTATGTTTAAAATCTATTTTATAACTATCTCATTTAAATAATAAGAAAAATAAAATATTATTTTGTAGAAACTCTATGTTGTGTGTAATGCCAGCCAAGTCGGTGTTTTATATAGAACAACCTCAGCTTGATATAGATTATAACAAAATATTTAATTGGTATTTATTTTAATTCAAGAAATAAAGTAATTTTTTTTGGAAATTTTTTTTCATAAAAACTCATGTTGTTACATTATACCCCCCATAAAATGAATTTCACCCTCAAAATTCATATGGGTTATCAAAAGAGTAATACTTGAAAGATCCTTTCATATAAACCCACATTATAAAAAATTAATACTATAAATTATTTTAAAAATGGATAGTTGGAAGCATAACGATTACCCAAATTAACTCATAACCAGGTTTCCATATATGAGATCATTGGTAGCATGTGAAAATGTGGACATGGAAGATAAATATAACTATAAAGTTATGATGAAGAGTGATATGGAAATTTTTTAGGATAAAGTTGATATTCACAAAGAAATAAAACAAACAGTCTTTAAAAAGGTTGTTTATATCATAAAAAATGATGATAATGGGAAAAGAATTTATTTAAATCGAATTTTTCTAAATTTTAATAGTTTTCATGAAAATATATACTTACTTTATTTTAGTATAATATCACCCTTTTTTTCACTTAATCAATTTCTAATTCAAATATTATTCTAGGAAATGATGGTGAATTTTTCATTCCTGAATAATTAATAGATCACGAGATCAATAAATAGAATGAAAAGTAATATCATATCACTTTGTTATCATCACAAAATATGGTTATAACAATTTATCCAACATGAATAAATCCCCATATTGTAATATAACATTTCAATCTCATAAACTTCATCTGAATTTTAACTTAAACCATTCAAAAATTGGTTAACCAATAACCCTTCAAAAAGATGAAAATCCATAATATTAGAAATAAGGTCACTAAATTAGCTTAACATTGATCCCCCATATATCATAAATTATCTCTTTCTTTTCAAACTCCAAACATGTGAATACCCTCATCGTATATTCACTTGAAACTTGGTAATAACTTGAATAACCATAAATTCTTTCTGGAAAACATCATGCATCCTTATTTCAAAAATTACTAGATATATTCCTTAAATATAAGAAGTTGTAAACTTCATCCATTATATCATAGCCCACTTTTTCCATAAATTAATAATTTGTTCCATGAAAATCAATACTATCCAACCCGATTTATCTATATTACCAATTTATTTATCAAATATAAAAACAATATTCTTAATGCAGCGAAGAAATTAAGGATTAACTTCCCTTAATAAAAATATCCCCTTTTAATTAAATCACTTTTCTAATTCTTCAGAACCATTCAACATATCCTTTTTAAATCCTTTAATGAAATTCTTATATTGGAGATACTTATATATTTCATGATTCATATAACATAATATTTTAATTCCAAAACACATAAACTTCAATAATCCAATTATATTCTTAAACCATTACTCATGCTTAATCACCTTATTCCTTAATACCCATTTTGTATAATATTAAATATTAATAATGTCTTAAGGTTCTTCAACCTTAATCTAATCATGTTTATCACATTTAATTTTAAAAATAATATTATAACATCCCATACATTTTAAATTTCATTTTTTGTACCATTATCTTAAGCATTATAACCAATATCCATCCACTTAAGAAATTGATTTTCATAATGACCATATTTTCCTCATATGAAACAATCAATGTTAAAAAAATTTCTTCTAGTTCCCTCCATTGACTAAAACAATAATGAAAAGGCTGAGAACCACTTATCATATAAGGGAACCACATAATCAGGAAAAATTACTTATATGATGCCTATTTCATGAAACATACTTTTAAATCTATGACATGTTAGGCTTATACATTAATAAATACCTAAAAATACAATTAGAAATATCCCTATAGATATTACAAATGTTTTCTCATCATAGTTTCCATAGTTCGACTAAACCTCCCCTTGATACCAACTATAGCGAACCTGGATTAACATACATGGATATTACATCATTTTAGATGAATATTTAGCAAATTACCAAAAATACATGTATGAGGAACATAATAGTTTAGTGTCTTTGGAAACTTGGAACACATTATTATTATTTGGTGAAATATATTCAACATATATATAAATATCTTCCCCTTTAGTAATCCTACTTAAAATAATTTATTCCTAAACTAGTTAAAGGAAACATAAGAATGGGGTGTGCTTAGATGCCCAGTAATGGTAAATAAGAAGATATGCAAGCTTAACCATGAGCATAAGGATATGAGAACATGATGATATCCTTAGAAGATAATATCCCACATATAAAAGACCATAATCAAGATTCGTGGACTAAATATTGATATTTCTTAAGATATAAATGATAAGGTAATCAAGATAATAATCCATGATATCATGACATTAAAACCAGACCTAGAATTGTGGCATACCCATTATCTTATAACATTGTGAACATGTATAATTAGAAATAGGGTCAATCATTATATTAATCACATGAAATTAGGCGCTCTCATAAAAATATGGACATGCAACCATGTCCATTAATATCATTGTGAACATGTAATCAGGTTCATGCATAACATTGTGAACATATAATCAAGTTCAACATAAACTTATGGACATGAAACCAAGTCAATTCATAACATTGTGAACATATAACAAGGATCACACATAATATTTTGAACACCTAATAAGGATAACTCATAACATTGTGAACAAATAATTAGGTTCTCACATAATATTATGGACACCCAACAAGGTTTATTAATTACATTGTGAACATGTAATCAGGTTCACATATAACATTGTGAACACATAATAAGGTTCACTCATAACATTGTGAACATGTAATTGTAAGGGTTGGTCTCCTGAGAACCAGCTGTTTTGTACTTTAATTTCATGAATTCTCACTTATTATATATTTTTCATTGTTCTTCATGACTATAATATAATAATGTCCTAGAATATTTTTTGCATTGATAAGGTCATGGAAGATCCCGCTATGATGAGATCCTTGAAATGCTATAACAATATTCTTAAATAAAGTTCTATGGTTGGATGACATACTATGATAGGACACATAGTACACAGACCATCATGTGCGTGTACTCGTAAGAAGACGAGTCTCTCTCTCATGGAGTTCTCCCTTAGTAATCTCCAAGATGGGAGATTATGATAATATACCCGCCAGTAGAAATTCCTCAGGTCTCGGTGTCATCGAACATTGCTATCTACGAGTGTGTGTAATGTTACTTATACTGGAAGATTATCATTAACTCATGTCATGACTCACACACTTAGATTTAATGACAAAAACCGTCACACAGACAGTTGGCGAGATATAGGGTATGTTGGGTCCATCATGAGTGACATGTTGTTAATGGATAAGTCGAGGAAGGATTTGTCCCTTCCATTTGTGGAAGTTGATATCTCAGCCCTTTGATTGAAATAGAACTGTTGCATTAAA
The DNA here is from genome assembly GCA_963277665.1 of Viscum album. Classification (NCBI taxonomy): domain Eukaryota; kingdom Viridiplantae; phylum Streptophyta; class Magnoliopsida; order Santalales; family Viscaceae; genus Viscum; species Viscum album. The sequence goes on along the minus strand of OY728133.1, from coordinate 476,700,151 downwards.
TTCCATGGCCATGGTGTAAATGATGAGTTTATTTATGGTACTCAAAGAACGATGAATCAAGAATATAGGTTTATGACACTGCCATGAAACCTGCTTGATGAGATATTGAGACAAAGGGAATAAATTACATAGTAAGCATTCGTATGAGGTGATACGTCAATGCGGCGTCAACTTCTTTCTCTTGGGTGCCTTGACCCATTGCTAGACAGTAATTTTGGACTTTAGGCAAGCCCGCCTAATGCCAACGAGAAAGAGGCCTAGAGGGTCACACACTATGAGTATTCGAGTATCTCAAGTAGAATAAATATTATTCCCATATGTGGTTTAATAATTATTCAAGGAATCCTAAATCATTTTAATGATGGAGGAAGAAGGAAATGAAAAACAAGATATACGCATTGTGTATTAAATATTACATGCCGTATAGTTTTTCATGGAAAACAAGTACACACCGTGTATTAATAATTACATGCTGTGTAGTTTTCTTTATGGAAAGGAAATGAATAAATAAAAATAAGATATACACACCGTGTACATTGAATGTACATACTGTGTATTTTTCAATGAAAAAAATTACACACCATGTATTTATTAATACACGCCGTGTAGTTTTTCCAGTCGGGATTTTGAGGATATAATATTGTTTTAAATGATATTTATTATAATCAGCGTGGGCACATGTCAAGGAATTAATTATTCGACATGGGGGTTTTAAATAAGAGTCAATGAAATAAATTAAATGTGTAACATGTTTATTTATTGTCATAACTCTACAACCTCAAACCTGATTATAAATATCCTGACAACCCCAAATCTTTTCCAACACATAAGAGAATCGTTGTGCACAACACCTCTGGAGAATTATTTCAAGGACGAAAGAACCTCTTCCTCCAAGAACGCTCTCATGACCAAGAGATATCCTCTTCCATCAGATCAAGACAATAGAAGGAGAACAATGCAAACAAATTTTTCTCCACGCTAGCCCCCGGAGACTCCTTTGGTGACGTCTCGAGATACGAGGCACACGTGTGGATCACCGCTAGAGGAAGTCTACACTTGGCTTCTGTGACGCAACTACGAATCACACCGGAACGTGATCAAGAACATCAATGAAGAAAGAAAACAAAGAACCTCATCCTCCAAGAACTCTCTCAATACCGAGAGAGATCCTCTTCCATCGGATCAAGATGATCTAAGGCGGACAACGCAAGTAAAGGTTTCTCCACGCTATCACCCGGAGACTCCTTTGGCAACGTCCTGGGATACGAGGTACACGTGTGGATCACTGCTAGAGGAAGTCTAAACTTGGATTCTGCGACGCAACGATGAATCACACTGGAACGTGATCAAGAACATCAATGAAGAAAGAACACCCAAAAGGTACTTCTTTTAAATTGATTAAATTAATTATAATCAACCTGCAACAATCCTACTTTGTGGTTCTGGGAATTTACTTTTCTTTGTCTATTTCTATGATTCGATCTATGGAGACTGGCATTTATCGTCGTATTGATCCCGAATTGATCATTGTTAATGACAAAATGCCAAGTGGACACATCCACCCTTGCTCTTTCACTGCACTTGGAACCTTCAATTGGTATCAGATGGAGGTTACAACGTTGATTATAGTTATTTAATTTTCGTTCATAATTTATGCATTTATTTTTGAGTCAATTTGAAATAAATCGTTCTATAAATATGAATAAATGAGATCTGTTCTTCCTCCTTCATTTCTCGATTCATATCACATAAACAACCTTTTAATATTAATTTTGATTAAAATAAAAATGAGGATCTCACCCAGAGGAGCCGATCTTTCTGTCTGTACAACACGGGAATACACATCGTGTAATGAAAACTACACACCGTGTACTTAGGTTCAACAAACCGGTACTGGTCCGCCAAACCATGCTGTGTGAATTGATTACACCTAAGAATTTAACACCCTGTGTTGAACAGAATTAAACAGCGTGTGGGAACCGGAATACACGGTGTGTATGTTGGAGCAACATGTTGTGTAGTCCGATCCGGACCAAGTGAAACCTTGTACAAAGGAGAAGCCGCGTACCACATACACGGGATCGCTAGGCCGGTTACTGCATAACAAGTATGTATACGCCGTGTACTCCAAAATTTCTATAGTACATAAAACACGCCGAAGCCCCCGGTGTGTAATTTTGATAAAGGGTGAAAAGAAATACACACCGTGTAAATATAAACTACACGCCTAGAAATTTCACCAGTTTACCTCCAAAAGTACAAAGACATGTACAAGGAATATGGATGAGAAGAATCTCAAGGAAATTCAGAAAGGAATTTAGGATAAATAATTGATTAATTATAAGATCATAATTAATTGAATTCAAGCGCGACTTATCTTAAATGAAAGAATGATTAAATGAATTTGAATTCTAAATATGCATAAATGTCGTTGCATGATATGGATGATCATGAGCTAGACCAAAGACCCCTTGTATGTGTGTATGGTTTCATTTAAATTTGTTTAATTTAAATTTTTTGGCCTGCGAGTCTTCTTCCAATAAAATGTAGGGCCTGCGTGACCATGGTTTATTTAATGTAAACCCCATTTAATGGAGGATCTCTCAATCCAGAGGAGATGGTTCAAAATCCGAAGCTGAGGCGAAACCAACCCAAAGAGTTACAAAGGTGGACAGGTGGGAGCTGAAAAACATGAACCATCAGGTTCAAGGTGTTTTCCCTAGGTCAGGGTTAGCCTATCAAACTACTAGATAAGCTAACCAATAGAAGCTCATGATCATAACATCTTATTTTATTTCTTTCTGATTGCATGGTTTATTTATTATGTATGTGTTGTCGCAATCACATAATTAATGTAATAAACAAGCATGCAAAGATGAGATAAAATAAAAAGAGGACTATGCGTAAACATTATCAGAACATTGTTAATCACTTAAGAAAGCATCACTTAATATTAACAAGCCTGTGATAATGCGAAACTACACATAAAGATTAAAAATCCCTCAATACCATATTAAGTCAGATCAAGCCTTCCATTACTTTATTAAGGGAAAGACTCAATAAAACTATGTGTTTGACCAACCCTTGCTGGGACACTTACTTTTATAAAGGAAGCCCTTATGAAAAGTTTCAGGTTAACTTAACCATATTACATCAAGAGAAGTATCCCTTTCTGGACATGATGTAATATTGGAGGCTAGAGTTGAGGAAATCCAAGTCAGGATTTCAGGATTGGGGAGTCAACTCAACAGATCAAGGAACTATAATCTCACAGTTGGAAAAGACCTTCCTACCTAAATACCTTCAAATAGCTTGACCAACCCTTGTTGGGTCCATGCGAAGGGGAATATGGGTCCTTGCCACTAGAATGTCAAAGCAACTAGACATTCCGAGTTCAATGGTGAGAGCCATTGGGACATGATAAAATAGTGGGAGCTTAATAAAATTTATTATTTCTCATAAAATGTAATCAAGAAAGTAATAATAAATTTGATCTTTTAATTGTAGAATCAAGATGAAAAACTCGTCAACCACATTTTCACTGTGATCAATTCTGTAAAAAGACAATATCCTCACCGGTAGTAACGTTCAGGAATGGTTTAGATGCCTTTGGGTTGTCCTAATCCATGAACGAAAGTATTACGTGCTGGAGTCCTCACTTCCTGATCCTCCTGCCCAAGGGGAAGGTGATGAAGATTTCCTAGTCTATGATCAACATTTGAGTGATGCACTCGACATTCAATGTTTGATGTTATCATCAATGTAAAGTGAGCTCATGAAGTATCATGAGGACATGGATGCCTATTGCATGCTTGAGAACCTCCGTTGTCTATACCAGGAGAGATCAAGACAGGAAAGGTTTGAAATCTCCAAGGCTCTATTCCAGAGCAACCTTGGAGAGGGTGCCCCAGCTGGGCCTCATGTAGTCAAGATCATTGTCTACATTGAGCGCTTGGAGGTTCTAGGGTTTAAACTCCCCAAGGAACTGGGTACCGATATCATTCTTGCATCACTTCCCCAGAGCTTCTCAAACTTTTTTGTGAACTTCAACATGAACAACATTGAGAAGTCTCTGTCTGATCTTCTTATCCTCATTCGCCAAGTGGACAATGACATGAAGCATGAAAAGCCTTCTATCCTCATGGTGAATAAAAGGAAAGGGAAGGCGAAGAGAATTAATCCCAAATCTTCTTCAAGGCCCTCTAAGAAATGGAAGATCAAAGGGGAGGCAAAGGAACAAGATGTTATTTGTTTCGCATGTGACAAGAAGGGCCACTAGAAGAAAAACTACACCCAACCAAGGAATCAAGGGGAAGCTTCAGGTGCGTTTGTTATCGAATGAAATCTATCTGTTTCTACTAATTGGGTATTAGATACTACTTTTGGTGCTCACATTTGTATCCAAATACAGGAACCAAGTAGATTCAGGATGATTGATCGAGGGGAGGTAGATCTACGAGAAGCCAACAGAGCCAGAATTGTTGTTGTAGCTATCGGGGACTACCACCTCACATTGCCAACTGAAATGATCTTGGTGTCAAAGGGTTATTATTATGTGCCTTCTGTTACTAAAAACATTATTTTAGTATCCATATTAGATACTAATGGATTCATGTTCATGTTTCGAAATTAATGTTGCTGCTTTTATAAAGGTAGAATTTGTTTTGGTAGGGCACATTTATATAACAACCTTTTTGTGTTAGACTACACAAACCAAGTAATGGAAATCGATGAAAAAGTCAATTCACATGACTCATACCACACCCAACTTTTGCATCACCGGATAGGTCATGTCAATGAGAAACTTTTGACAAAATTACATCAAGATGGGTATTTAGATTCTTTCGATCTGAAACCACTTGGTGTATGTCATGCATGTCTACAAGGAAAAATGACCAAAGCCCCATTTAGTGGGAAAGGTGAAAGGGTGAAAGAGATTCTAGAATTATTTCACACAGATGTGTGTGGACCATTTCCAGTTGAAGCAAGGGGTGGGTTCTCATACTTCATAACTTTTATTGATTATTTTAGTAGATATGGATATATCTACTTAATGAGTTATAAGTATGATTCTTTTGATCGGTTCAAAAAATACAAGAATGAAGTTGAGAACCAGCTTGGTAAGAAGATTAAGAAACTTCGCTCAGACAGAGGAGGAGAATATCTTAATCCAGAATTCATTGATTTTTTACAGGAGTTTGGGATTCTATCTCAACTCACTCCTCCTTACACACCTCAGTGGAATGGTGTAAGTGAAAGGAGGAACCGTACCCTGTTGGAAATGGTGAGATCAATGATGAGTCATGTGAGTCTTTCATTATCCTTTTGGGGATATTCATTACAAAAAGCAGCACACATAATAAACCAAGTACCAACTAAATCGATAAATGGTATTCCATACGAGTTATGGAGGGGATGCAAACCCATGTTATCGAATTTACATGTGTGGGGTAGCGAAGCATTTGTTAAGGCATCTTCAGGTAAAAAACTTGCACCTAGAGGCACAAAGTGTATCTTTATAGGATATACCAAGGAAGGAATGGGATATTACCTATACAACCCCTCAGAAAAAAAGGTTATAGTGGCAAGACATGCCTATTCCTTGAGAGGGAGCACATCTCCAAAAGAGATAGTGGGAGCGAGATAGACTTCAATGAATTCGAGGCTCAAGATACACAGGATTTGGTACAAGAACAGATTCTACAAAGCTCCATGGAAGAAAAATATGTTCTAGAGACACAAGAAATGCATAGGAGCACGAGAGAGGTGAGAGAACCAGAACGATATGGTTTTCTTGTCACTGAGGATGGTGACTCATTATTGCTTGATAATGATGATCCTCTTACCTACAAGGATGTAGTTGAAGGCACAAACGTTGCCAAGTGGCTAGAAGCCATGAATTCTGAAATGGATTCCATGTACCAAAACCAAGTCTGGATTTTGGTAGATCCTCCAGTTGATGTAAAGCCTATTGGTAATAAATGGGTATTCAAGAAGAAACTGGACATGGAGGGGAAATTCAGCACCTATAAGGCACGACTGGTTGCAAAAGGTTTTAGACAGCGATAAGAAATTGACTATGATGTAACTTTTTCACCGGTTGCAATCCTGAAATCCATCAGAATCTTATTGGCCATTTCCACTTACCATGACTTTGAAATTTGTAAAATGGATGTCAAAACAGCATTCCTTAACAGGAACCTCCAGGAAGATGTCTACATGACACAACCTGAAGGTTTTGTGACTCTAAAGGATTCCAACAAGGTATGAAAGTTGTAGAAATCCATTTATGGATTAAGGAAAGCATCAATGTCATGGAACATTCGTTTTGATGAAGCTGTAACAGAATTTGGATTTGATAAGAACGAATGTGAGCCTTGTGTCTATAAGAGGTTTAGTGGTAGTGCAGTCATTTTCCTAATAGTATATGTTGATGACATATTACTAATTGGAAATGAAGTACCTGTCTTATAGTCAGTTCAGGAATGGTTGCATAAATGCTTCTCCATGAAAGACTTGAGCGAGGCAGCATATATTCTTGGGATCAAGATCCATCGTGATAGATCCAAGAGAATGATGGGCCTGATTCAAAGTACATACATTAGCAATATACTAAAGAGATTTAGTATGGAACAGTCCAAGAGGGGATTATTGCCAGTGCCACATGGCATTCATCTTTCCAAGAAAATGTTTCCTCAGACACATGAGTAAAGAAATATAATGGCAAGGATCCCATACACATCCGTGATTGGGTTAGCCATGTATGCTATGCTATGTATGAGGGTATATGTTGCTTATGTATTAAGTGCGGTATGCAGATATCAAGCTGATCTAGGAGACCGCCATTGGATGGCATTCAAGACTATCCTTAAGTATCTGAGGCGTACTAAGGATATGTTCCTGGTTTATGGAGGATATGAGGAACTAGTCATAAGAGGACATGTAGATTCTAGTTTCTATAATGATCAAGATGACATGAAGTCACAGATTGGATACATCTTCAGTTTTAATGGAGGTGCATTGAGCTGCAAGAGCTCAAAGAAAAGTGTGGTGGCAGATTCTATAGTGGAGTTCGAGTATATCACAGCTTCTGAGGCAGCTAAAGAAGTAGTATGGATGCGAAGCTTCGTCTAAGAGCTATATGTAGTACGAAGTAATAAAGATCCTATCACACTCCATTGTGATAATACTGCAGCGGTGGAACTTGCAAAAGAGCCAAGGTCACGTCAGCGGACAAAGTGCATACTTCGGAAGTATCATCTCTTGAAGGATTTTTCTCAGAGAGGTGAAGTTGCAGTGAGCAGTATTTCCACGGAAGACAACGTGGTGGACCCCTTGACTAAAGCCTTGACTCAGTAGAAACATGATCATCATGTGAGGTCAAATGGACTAAAAGTCGTATGTAGTTGGCTCTAGTCCAAGTGGGAGTTTGTAAGGGTTGCTTTCCTGAGAACCAACTATTTTTTACTTTGATTACATGAATGTTCACTTATTATATATTGTTCATTGTTATGCATGACTATAATATAATAATGTCATGGAATATTTGTTGTATTGATAAGGTCATGGAAGATCCCTGCTATGATGAGAACCTTGAAATGATATAACAATATTCTTAAATAAAGTTCTACAGTTGGATGACATACTATGATAGGACACATAGTATACAGACCGTCATGTGTGAGTACTCATAAGAAGACGAGACTCTCTCTCATGGAGTTCACACTTGGTAATCTCCAAGATGGGATATTATGAGAATAGACCTCCCATTAGAAATTCTGCATGTCTCGGTGTCATCGGACATTTCTATCTACGAGCATGTGTAATGGTCCTTAGACTGGAAGATTATCATTAACTAATGTCATGACTCGCTCACTTAGACTTACTGATGAAAACCGTCATGCAGACAGTTGGTGAGATGTAGGGTACGTTGGGTGCGTCATGAGTGACATGTTGTTAATGGATAAGTCGAGGAAGGATTTTTCCCTTCCATTTATGGAAGTCTATATCTCGGCCCTTTGATTGAAATAGAACTGTCGCATTAAATTCCATGTCCATGGTGTAAAGGACGAGTTTATTTCAGGTAGTCAAAGAACAACGGATTAAGCATATAGGTTTATGACACAGCCATGAAACTTTCTTGATGGGATATTGAGACAAAGGTATTAAATTACATAGTAAGCATTTGTATGAGGTGATACGTCAATGCGACATCAACTTCTTTCTCTTGGGTACCTTGACCCGTTGCTAGATAGTAATCTTGGACTTTAGGCAAGCCCACCTAATGCCAATGAGAAAGAGGCCTAGAGGGTCACACAATAAGTGTATTTAAGTATCTCAAGTAGAATAAAGATTATTCTTGTTTGAGGTTTAATAATTATTCAAGGAATCCTAAATCGTTTTAATGATGGAGGAAGAAGGAAATGAAAAATAAGATATACATGCCATGTATTAAAGATTACATGCCGTGTAGTTTTTCATGGAAAAAAAGTACACGCCGTGTATTAATAATTACACACTGTGTTGTTTTATTTATGGAAAGTAAATGAATAAATGAAAACAAGATATACACACCGTGTACATTGAATGTACACATACTGTAGTTTTCAAATGAAAAACAGGTACACGATGTGTATTTATTAATACACATCGTGTAGTTTTTCCAATCGGGATTTTGAGGATATAATATTGTTTTAAATGATATTTATTATAATCAGCGTGGCCGCATATCAAGGAATTAATTATTCGACATGGTGGTTTTAAATAAGAGTCAATGAAATAAATAAAATGCGTAACACGTTTATTTATTGTTCTAACTCTACAACCTCAAACCTGATTATAAATACCCTCACAACCCCAACTCTTTTCAAACACACAAGAGAATCGTTGTGAACAACACCTTTGGAGAATTATTTCAAGTCCAATAGATCCTCTTCCTCCAAGAATGCTCTCAAGACCGAGAGATATCCTCTTCCATCGGATCAAGATGATCTAAGGTGGACAACGCAAGCAAAGGTTTCTCCACGCTAGCACCCATAGACTCTTTTGGCGACATCCCGAGATATGAGGTACACATGTGGATCACCTCTAGAAGAAGTCTACACTTGTCTTCTGCAACGTAATGACGAATCACACTAGAATGTGATCAAGAAAATCAGAGAAGAAAGAACACCCAAAAGTTATTCTTTTAAATTGATTAAAATAATTATAATCAACCTGTAACGATCCTACTTTGTGGTTCTGGGACTTTACTTTTCTTTGTCTATTTCTATGATTCGATCCGTGGAGACTGGAATTTATCATCGTGTTGATCCTGGATTGATCATCTTTAGTGACAAAAAGCCAAGTGGGCACATCCACCCACACACTTCCGCCATGCCCGGAACCTTTAGTAATCATGTTCACACATGAACTTATGGACATGCAACAAGGTCCCTGAATAAAATTATGAACACATAATAAGGTTCATGCATACCATTGTGAACATGTAATAAGGTTCACTCATAACATTTTTAACATGTAATTAGGTTCACGCATAAACTTGTGTACATGAAACCAAGTCTATGCATAATATTTTGAACATGTAATCAGGTTCATGGATAAAATAGTGAACATGTAATTATGTTCACACATAATATGTATACTCATGATTCATCAATAATTACCATTTCATTAGTGGCAGATATATTTCACACCCATCACATAACAAAATCAGACATTCTTGCATCATAAGATAACAAAACATTCATCATATCATGACCCAATAAAGATATGGGTTTCATAAACAACATATCATAACCCATGAAATGAAATGGGTATAATAAAAAATTAATCATATCATTAACTATGAAAAATATTTAGGTCTCATAATCATTCCATCAGAACATAACCCATGAAATGAAATGAGTTGTTAATAACGCAGAAATCTCATAGAAATAAAAGTGAGATTTGAAAACCCAAAGCATAAGTATTAAATTTTTTCATACACATTAAAACCTATTGTATAAAAAGTATGTGTTTATTTTAAATCAACCATAGGACCATATTATCATATATCATAACATATACAATTTTATTATGACTTTATATTCCCCTTTTATTATCACTATCATGTTAATGTTATGTTTCTGGTAATATCTGCTTTGTTTTTCGTAAATGTTTTGACTTTTTATTATTATTCCTCTAAATTAGATCATTAATTAATTATTTAATGAATGTAAAACATGATGAAAATATAATATATATTCATTATATATATATATATATATATTTATAATAATATATAAAATATAGAAATATGAAATTGAATACGCCGTTTCCGGAGACGGTAGGTCGTATGTACACATGAATGTTATTTCTATTTTATTGAGTATAGAAAGAATGAATGTAAATGAAATATATATATATATATATATACATATTATTTTTATAGTAGAATTATTATTTCATATATATCATATAATTTTACTAAAACCATCCTTAATAAATTCACTAAAAAGTTTGAAATAATCACATCACTTTGAGAAGGCGGTAGTCCACACATCCACAAACAATGTTATCATTTTTACATAAAATGGAAATAATGAAGTTATGTTTTATATAATAATTAAATGATATTAATTAAATAATTAATATAATATATATCATATAAAAAATAGAGTTTTGATCACAATAACCAACCACGAGAGGTGGTCAACAGAAAACGATCAACATAATTTTGCGAGGTGGTAGTTCTCCGTACAAAAGAACGGTAAGTCCGTTACCCATTAGATGGACTTGTGTGTATGTGTTGGATTAACCCTTATAATAACAAAACATAAGTATATTTAGGATAATAAGGTTATTATATAATCATATAATAATAATATTTTAGGGGGTGGTGGATGAAAATAAAACAAAAGAGCTGATGGAAGGATGTTATGTCTTCTTTGGGTAATTCCTTTTGGTTTGCACCAAAAGAAAAACACAGTTTGATTTATGACCAAAACAAGGATTATAAGATGATTTTAGGGATGTTTATAGATTATTTTGGTGGTTTTTGTATGATCCAAAGTGTCAAGATAGGCGTAAGGAAGGGGAAGAGTGAATTCTTTTTTATAGAGGTGGAGGGGTGACATTCTTGTAAATACCAAAAGGAAGACACTATTAGGAAATATCCATTCACTAATGTGGTTAAAAAATGTACAAATAATAGATAAAAGAGGAATTATGGTCTATAAACACTCACATCACACAAAAATAAAATCATTTTCATTATTTTGGTCCTTAGTCTTTAAGTTTTATTATTCTTATCATTTTAGTTTTTTATTAAGTAACTAGTTTTCTATCAAAAGTAACTTTACCATTAAGAACAAATTAAAGTAATATTTATTAGAAAATATAGAACCAATTTTTTCAAAATATTATATATAATTTTAAAAATATAAATCCCATAGATATTGGAAATTAATTTTAAAACAAGTGCCTTAAATGCTTAAAAACACTACTTTAACCCGAACCATGAAAATAATATTTTTACTATATATGGGTCAATATATTAATTAAAAAAGAAAATTTGTTCCACGAATTTAAAAAATTTTATATTTAATAACACTTAGAAATTACTTATAAGAAGATATGATTTTTATAAATTTTAAATCATTTAATAAAATATCATTTACTATAAAATAACATTAATGTCAATTTTAAAATTATTTATTTAATTTTAATATGATGATACCAAAACCATATTTTAATTAAATTATATTAAGTTCAAATATTTTTAACTTTATATATTCATGTAAAAAAATAATGGAACATAATAATTCATTAAATTTTCTTCCTTTTTAATTTTTTAGAATCTTTTATTTTATTTTATTATTAAATAAATAATCCATGCATTAGCATTTGTTAATGATTTAATGTAACTAGATCATATATAAAAATTATATCCAAATGTTAATGATAAAAAAATTTATTTAAATTTCATAGTAATGTTTATAACTAAAACTATGTAGCTTATTTCATACTAAAAATCTTTATAAATGTTTAAGGTAAGGAAGGTTCTTTTTTTTGTCTTTTTCTTTACTTTACTTATTATATAGGTAAATTTCAGGGAATAGTGTCCCAATAAATCATAAAATTATAACATATGTCAGATATGGTCAAAAAATTTAAAGCTAGTGGATTTTTGAAAAGTTTATAGGTCATTATGGCCCTTAAGTTTAAGGTTTAGTATATTGTTAAGCTTAATTTTACATTAATCTCTATAACTAATTTAAGTACTTTCAGTGATTTTTTTGGTAAAAAATAAGTTATTATTATTAGAATATAAATATTGTACTGATTAAAAAAACTATACATCCATTTATCTAAATTAAATTCACATAAGTGGATAAAATTAATTTAAAATTAATCCAACAGATGCTACGAAACAATGCGTTTTTAAGGATAAAAGTTCAAAAGATTGAATTGTATTTATATAGAATTTCAAAAAGAAATTAGTTAAAAATTCCTAAATTGGATTAATTTATGTACAAATGATCTAACTAAACATTAAATTCAAATTAAAATATTATTTAACTATAATAATAAAATAAATGAAAAATAAATTTTCAATTAAAATTCAGTATTTTTTACTATTCATGGAAAAAAGATTTTTTTTATAAAATTACAAAAACATAACCCAAAAATAATATTAAAATTATGAATTAAAATATGATTTTTATTTTATCTACTTAAATTTATAAGTCTAAAATTGATTTTATTATTATTCACAGAAAGACATGAACACCTGTTTATTTGAGAAAATAGTATTTCCAAACATATAAAGACTTTACCAAAAATTATATGTTTTAACATCATTATGTTTTAAAATATTTATTACTATTTATATTAATAGTTTAAATAGATATGTATAACTATATGTTTTAAATAATTATAATAATAAAATATTGGTTCATAGAAACTTCATGTTGTGTGTAACACAAGCCATCTCAGTGTTGCATGTGGCACAATATTATCTTAGTGTAACATAAAATGGAAGCATGACTTGGGGTAACATGAAATTCAAGACATAAAATAAAATTAATTTCTTTGAAAAAAAAGGTTCATAAAATCTTTGGGTGTTATAGTGTTTCCTACATCAGATACGTGGTTAGTTAAGCCTTCAATATAATATATAACCCATGCATTGTCCCATTAAAGCTGTTAGTGGGGGATCAACACCCACACTCCATTAATCTCTAAATGGTCCAAAATATATTGGGCTTATATTTGAATCCATGTGATCTCTGGGAACACTTTCTGGGCCTTATACATGGTCTCGACCACCTTAGGCCTATACCCAGCCTAGTTCTCCATAACCTCTATGCGTGCTACGTATGAAAGGACCTCCCATGGGGTTAAATATCTTGGTTCCCCTAATAGTGGTTGAGGGATAACCTTTTGGGATCACATATGATGTCCCAATTTTTTAAAAAATGAAATACATAAACAAAGATTAGTAAAAAACATTAATTAAATTTAAAAATATTATAATCATTAAAAAATTAACATCATTAAGACAAGTAAAATAAATTGATTATATTTCTAAAACAATTTTAAGTTTAATTAAATGTGATGAGAGTAATTTATAAAAACAAATAAAACTATTAAATTATTAAAAATAATTTCAAATACTAAAAAACTCCTCTATATTATAGTTTAAAAAACTAAAAATTTATTAAAATTTCAAAAATAATCTTCCCCTTTTTTGAAATTTATCAAAAATTATATTAGAATTTAATATATAATTGGGAATCCATTTTAATAAAAATTATCTACTTTAAAATAAACATAGTAGTATATTTTCATAATATTAAATAAGTAGATACAATATTGAAATAATGTAAGAATTAAAACTGACTAATTTGATAACAATGGATTTTAAACAATAATATATAATTAACATTTAATGAATGTATAAAAATAATATTCAATTACAAAACACATGTAAAAAAATATTTAAGATTAGTGACTATACTTAAAATATATTTTAAGTTTCAGGCATTCCCAATTCAAATTTCATTTTCTCAAATTTAAAGAAATCTAAAGGTTTAGTGAAAATGCAAACCAAATTTTTCTTATTAAGAAGAAATTGTAAACATATATCACATATATTTACATGATATATAAGAAAATAAAATCTAAAATTGGTGTTTTTTGTTCTATAATGTTGAAATTATGTTTTAGATTTTCATATACCACATGAATTATCAAAAAAAAATTGGAACTTTCTCTAAAATAATATAAAAAAGATTAAAAAATTGTTTAATCCATATAAATTGAGAGTAGAAAATAGTAGACAAAACATGTTGAGCCTCAAATAGTGACAATTATACTAATAGTTTATTCTTAGAAATCTATGAAATTAATTTGTTTCCTAAAAAATGACACATACCAATAGTTATTTTTCTAGTGAAGTTTTAATAATCCAAAGTTAGAATTAGATGAAGATAGTAAATCAAAAAAAAATCATTATAATAGAACAATCCCATACAAACAGTACCATTATTATATCTAATTAATCTTTTATAATCTTTAAGATGAATCTATTTATGGTTGTCTCAAAACCTAGCCTACAAACAAACTGAAAAATTTATGTCTGTTCTAGATGCAGAGAGATTCAATAGACTACCTTTCATAAATCTATACAATTTAATATCAACTAACTTTTATATTCATACATCTAAAATTTGGAATTGGTACTCATTGGTGTTTTCAAATGCTTACAATAATTGTGTCCAAACCTCTTTGCAAGTTCTTTATAATATTTAGCTTGATTTAAGAAAATACCATCTTTCCTTTTTATTAATTTCTAAACGAAGGTATAATTTTAGTTCTCCCAATAAGCTCATGAAAAATTCACTTTTCATTAGTTTATAAAAATCATTATACAGATAATCATTTTTTAAACAAAATATTATATCATAAAATTATATCTATATAATTAGTATATCACCCAAAACTCATTTTATAAACATGTTTGGATCAGAATTTCCTTTAACAAAATAATTTATTAATAAAAACTGTGTTTGTCTTTCAAACCAAGATCTTGGAGAATTCTTAAGACCATGTAAAGATTTATTAAGTTTAAAAACATTATTTGAGTATTTATTATTTTAAAATCCATGGAGTTTTTTAATATATAATTCCTCTTAAATAATTCTAATTAAAAAGACACTTTTTTACATCCATTTGAAATAATTTGATGTTTTAAAAATAAGAATAATCTAATAGAATTCTAATTTCACCTATCCTATAAACATCTGCAAGATAATATAAAAAGTCAGTTATCTCTTCCTATTAATAACCTTGAGCTAATAGTCTTGATTTATTTTTAATTATGTATCAAGCTTCATCAAGTTTATTATAAAAAGTCAATTTATTTCATTTATTAGGGTTATATTTTGGAAAAGAAAATAAAGAAAATAATTTATTCCCTTAAAATTTATTTAATTCATCTTGCATATAATTAATTAAATTTTAATCAATTAAATCATTTTCAACATTGACAGTAACAAAATATATAATGAAATTATAGTTTTTATAGTAAAGTAAAATAGATTTTTTGGTCTGAATACTAAATTCTACATTACCAATTAATTTTTAAATTGTATAATCTATAATAATTTTCAATTCCATTAGAATAGTTTGATGAGAGTTATCCCCCCTCAACTAATGCATTATAATTATCTTAGTTATTATCTTCAATAAAATTAAATTATCTAAATTCATCATTTTATTTGTTTATAACAAAATCCTTTTTATTATAATTTTTTTCATTAAACTTCACACGTAAAGATTATTCAAAAAAATATGTTTTATTATCGATAACTCTAAAAACTTTTCCATAATTGGAATATTCTAAAAAAATATATTCATCCGATTTAGAATAAAATTTTACCAAATTATATTTTATATTTAAGATATATAATTTAGAGGAAAAAAACAATGAAATATCTAACTTTAGTTTTAAATTAATTTAAAAGATCACAAGGGGTTGTATTTAGGTAAGGTATAATAGAAAATCCTTTTAAAACATGAAAAAAATGTATTTATATACTCTCTTAAAAGTATTTTGGTATACTAAATTCCATTTGGATTGAATTAACCATTTCTTCAATAGATTTGTTAACTCTTTCTAACACACTACTTTATTGTGGTGTCCTAGGGGATGAGAAATAATGTTTATATATATTAATTTAAAAAAAAATTCAAATTATAAATACATAAATTCACCACCAATATCACTTTTTATATATATGATTGATACATTTCTGAAATTTTGAATAAGTTTACATAAAGAAAAACATCTGAATAAAGGTTCATTTTTTTCAATAAGAAGAAAATCCATTGGAATATACTATAATCATATAAAATTACAAATTCATACTTATCACAACCCAATCTAATAGTTTTTATAGGTCCAAATATGTCATGATTTAAAAAATTAAAAATATATAGTATTATTAACGTAATTTATATATTTAAATACTTTTTATATTGCTTAACTTTTAAATAGGAATCGCAGATGAAGTACTTACTTGTATGTAAAATGGGTAGTTGAAGAACCTTCTCAAGATTTAACAGTTTGTGAAACAAATTGAAATTTTTATTCTCAATCCTACTATTCCATATAATGTTATATGCTTTTACAACATTCAGAAAAATAACCATATGTTTGATTAGATTAGAAAAATAAATAGTGTATACATGTTCATTTCTTATTGAATAAAATAAAATTAATTTATTTTTTAGAAAATTACAATTATCATTTTAAAAAATAACAGTTAATACATCATCACCCTACTATGATATTCTTATATGATTAGGTTTTAATATAATAAAATATAATACTTTTTAAATAGCAACTATTTTAGAAAACAAAGTCACTAATTCTTTTAATATGACCTTTAGAGTTGTCTCTAAATGTGACAAGGACACCATCACATGAGTTAAATGATAGAAATTTTGAAATATAACTTGTCATATACATGGATAATACACTATGTAAATACCATGAGTCTTTGATACTTTTAAGGTTTATTTCCTAAAATTAAACCATCAAATAGACTATTTTGGTACCCATGTTAACTTGGGTCCAACTGAATTTGTAGCATAATATTTTGGTACCCAAATTGATTTAAAAAATTTATTCAGGGGATGATTAGAAATTAAATATTTTGTAATGAAAGTTCTAGTGTGTCTAAATGACTTATTAAATCTTAGTGAACACTGATTGAAATAATTTCCTTTTATTCTATATTTCAAAGAAGTTACACTCGAAGTACTTACTTTTGAAATTCAAACAAAGTTAGATTTATTTATACTTAGTGATAAAATGGTATATCTAAAACCATTATTATTTTAGTTAGTTTCATTAAATTAATCATCTTATCATATTATTCTTTAACTTTATCAAATATAGATAAATTATATTTAATATTAACAAATAATTTTTTTAAATCAATATTATTTTTAAAAAAAATTCTAAATCTGTAAAACCATTCTCATTGGATCCAAAAGTTATTTTTCATAATTTTTTATTTTATTAATTTAATTTATTATGATTATTGTAAACTTTATTTAAATCATAAAACACTTAATTGAATCTTATTAATTTTTATTTATCATTTAATTCCAGAAATTTTTTAACGTTTTGTTTTGTTTTTTCAATTTTTACAACTCGGAATCATAATTCTCTTTAGATTTTTCATTCTTGGAAATAAATTTTATCGGATTATCACATTCCATTTTTTTATAATTTTGTTTAATCAACATATTATTTTTAATTTCTATGTTAGTATTATTTTTAGTTATCCTTAATCCATCATATTTTTAATTTGTCATTTTCTTTAAGTAGTTGTTTAACTTTTGAATTCACATAATTTGAATAAGAACATGAATAAAAAATATTATCATTTTCGTTTTCATTTTTATATTAATAATTATGATCAAAATTTATAGGATTTATTAACTATGTGAATAGTGAATCATTTTCATCACACTGTATACATATTAGGGAATGATTCCCAATCTCCTATTCACTTACAGAATCACAACTAGAGTCAAAACTACATGAGTGGTCCCATCCTCCAAACAAAACTTGTTTTTTTCTTATTTTATCTTTGTCTTTATTTTGGTGTTTTATTTTAGGGTATTAAATACATATGTGACCTTTCTTCCTTCAATAATACCATTTTAATTCTAAAACATCACTATTGTTACCAATATTACCTTTCTTATATTCCTTTCCATACTTCCTCTTGAACTGCTTCTTTCTACTTCTTTCATGAACTTGATGAAATTCAGACTAAATTATCTCATATCCTTATCAATTTATAGGAACTTATATTTAGAGGAATTAAAGTATCAATAAAATTAGATATAATTGTAATAACATTACTCTTTATATACTCCTCTGTAGTAATTTTTTCATATATAACTCATACTGTAGAAGAGAGCCTATTAATTCATCTAAAGTATTCTGTTTAAAATTCCTACTCTACTCAATAGAATCCTTCTATTCATGCCATCTTTCCGGAAGAGTTCAATGTACTTTCTACACTTGATATGCGTTGGCCAAAACATCTCCAAGAGAACTCATACAATTATTAATACTAGTAAACTGACGGAACCTCTGGTTTAAAAAATCTTCATCTCCAATCATGATGTCCTGGAATTCAACTTGGAGAATTTCTAGCTTGGTTATCTTGAGATTTTCAGTACCATAACAAATCAATTGAATTATCTTCCATATATCATGGTATTTATTACAAGATGACATGTTACTATAGATTATTCTACTAATATGAAATAATTTATTATTTTTAACAGTATAATTCAAAACATATTTTACCATGACATTACCTACAAGTGTCTCATGGTCAAATTTGGGTTGCTCAAATGGATTATCCATGATAGTTTAGTCACCCACAATTAACTATATTAAGTAGGCTTTTATTATGTATTTCTAGTATCCATAGTCACATCCATCGAAGAATGGGGTTTTTTGTGGAATGCATCCATCATTTTCATTAACACCTTTCATCCTAAAATAATCTTTACATTCATTCCTTAGATTGTTATGTCTAATATGTTAGGTTAACACCTAGTTAAAAAAATAAAACAAATAATCATATAAGCTAATTATTCTTAAGGATGGTCCTACCGTCTGATAATAATTGTTTGATTGTTAATTATACCAATAATGGCTTGAGAGGGGGGAATAGTCATTTAATTTTTTTTAAATAAAAATCAATCAGAGTTTATAACATAATTATTTATAGTGAGTGATGTGTTCTTAATATGAGGTATAGCGAAAATAAAATTAAAGAACAAAAATATTTACAGTCGTTCATATCATAAAGATCCTAGTATACTCCACAACCTTTAATGCTCTTTGAGAAGATTAGTAACCACTAAAATCAAAATTTTTAAATGTGTGAGAACCTATTAAAAATATTTCCTTTTACAAGAAGTCATTGGCACATCCTTGTCTTTTATTGGAGACCAAAACTTAGTATATGATCTGAATTTTGATAGGGATTCATAAACAAAACATCCTTTTTGGTGGTGGAATAACTAGAAAATTCATGATTTTATTTTGATTAGGAAAAGAATAAATCAATATTAAAGAAATTAAAATTGAATAATAATTATTACATGAAGAAAAAAAAATATAGAGATACCAATAGATTATTAAAAACATCAAATATGACAAAGCATAATGATTGTTGATCAATTTAATGTAATAAGTTAGAATGTTGAAGTTCTTCTATGATTGCAACTAGAGTACAAAAGTCATAATGGTTTCTTTAAAAAATGCGAGAAACAATAATTGCGTCAAATTTGTATCACACACAATTTTTCAAAATGATCTACACTAGAATTATTTTTATGCCTTGAAGATGCATCCCACTTATTAATCTCATTTCATTAAAACAAATGTCTTCTAGGAGAATTTACATGGACAATAACTTCATGAAACATGTTAGATATACCAATAAAATAATATTATTATTACATTCATTTGTAAAATACCCACTAAAAAATTGATAACAATCTCACTATTTATTTATTCATGAAATATCACAATAAAACAATTAAAAAAATAAGTATAAAAAACACTTCATTATTATAAAATAGTTAAAATAAACTGGATAATATTATATTCTAATGAGAGAGTAAAAACTATTTTAAAATTAATCATCACAAGAGTATATACATTTCATGAATACATTTACATAAAATATGATCAAAATTATTCTTTTCCAACTTAAAAATATATTTCAACAAAATATAATAAAACATTTGACTAAAGGTGGTTTGATCTACCATTGTATATGTAAAATTGAGCCCCATAAGAGTATCTCCATGAACATCGGTTGTTTTGTGGTTTGATCCACCATTGTACATGTCAATTCTTTAAAGATGAGAAATTATTCAATTATCACAAAACATATTTAGGATATTTCTCAAAGAAACATGAAGCAAAAACTATCGAGAAAGAATAAAATGAAAAAATAATTATTTAGAAACTTCACACATTCCACCGTAGAACCATTAAAGAGACCTATTAATTCAAGAAGTGATATACCATTGAGAAATGTTATCTAGCAATGAAGAAAAACAAAAAAAAACTAATGTGCTTGGATATGCTACATTGATTAATGAGCTTCTATTGGCATGGTAAACCGATGAAGATAAATCTACCAGTGGAAGAGATATCTATCGGTAGATGAGGATCTACCTATGAATGTCAAACAGTTGACCATATAAATAATCTACCAATGACCAAGTTGTAGATGGAAAATATACCATTGAATGTACTGTACTCTCACAGTGAAGGAGATCTAGATTAAATGATTTCTTACATAACCATTTAAGGAGATAAGAAAAACCCATAGGTGTAATCTACTAGTATAAGGTGATCTATTGGTGTTGTAATATCTCCCATTTGATGAATGATAGATGCTTCCGTTGGGGTTCAGAGCAATTCAACCACTGTATAAGGAGGAGCTAGGAATCATGATACTATTTAACTATATATTAATAAAGACAAGAAGATTGAAGGAAGATTGATACTGTGAAACTGGACTATCACTACAATGTAAAGAACCGCTGTAATGTGATACTATTGAGATAAAAAAGGAAAAATATGAACAAATTTGGAAAGGAGAATCATAATAAATTAAACAAGGCACATGAGTTCAAAAGTATAATCAAAATATTGAAATAGATCTGATTCAATAGCTGAACACATATCTAAGGTTTATTATTGGATGAAATGTAAATATAGATCATGCATCTTACATCAGATATATGTTTAGTCGAGAAAAAATTATAACATACAACTCACACCATTCCCCATTCGAGCTGTCAGTGGGGGATCAACACCCGCACCCCACTCATCTCTACATGGGAATGGCCTAGTGGGATTCTAGCCTAATCCATGCACTCTTTGGGAGATCTATACAGACCTTATACATGGGCTCGATCTGATTAGGCCTATATATGGCCTAGCCCTCAATAGCCTCTATATAGGCTACCTATGGAAGGCCCTCCCATGGGGTTGACTCTCTTTGGTCCCCTAAGAGTGGATGATGGATAAACATGAAGGATCACATATGTTGGACCACATTTTTACTAATGTCAAAACATAAATAATGATTATTAACAAATATAAAGTAAATTTAAAAATATAATAATCATTAAAAATTGACATCATTAAAAAAAGTAACCGAAAAAGATTATTTTTCTTTTAAAAAAGAATTTAATTAAATACAATGAGATAGTAATTTATCAAAAAAAATATTATAGCACTTAAAATAATTTCAAATAATAACAAGAATAGGACTTCATGTGGGTTGATTAGTGCCAAGAAGAATTCCGCTACCTGGAGGAGAAGTTGTTTAGTACTCTAGTGCTTTAGTTTCCCACGGAGGGTGTGTTGTTTGAGGTTTTCTATGATACTAAACATTCAGGCTTGGGATTCATCTTGATGTAGTAGAGGGAAATGATCTCCTATGGTTATAGAAATTTACACACACAGGATAATAACTATGCCACCCATGATCCAGAGTTGGTGGAAATAGTGTTTTCACTATGGCTATGGCGACATGACCACATTGATGACTGCTTTCTGTTTTATACTTATAAAAAATCATGAAGTATTCCATCTCTTAGGTGTATTTGAATCTAATCCATTTTAGGTAGATGAAGTTTCTCTTGGTTCTTAATTTTAAGATATCTTACACCTAGGGAATGTGAAATTTTTTAACTGATGCGTTGAGTTGGAAATCCCATGGGGATGTGTTTCAAGAGTCTACGGATGTTTGGAAAAGGTTGGAGGAGCTTTAAGTAATACATCTTGATGTCTAAGAGATAAATGGTGATGTTTATCAATATTAGATGATTGTGGAGTTGTCCATGATGTAGAATTCAGAGGATTCTTAGTGGGAAGACTTACAGTAAGAGGTTACACGTGACCTTGATGGATAGAGGGATGCTTTAGAGGTATGGTTTGAGGATTAACAAAACTAGGTGTTGTTTCAGGGGAGGTTACTTGTTCCATTTTCCATGTGTGAGGGAGTTCTCTGTGAGTTTCATATCTCATATTTAGTAGTAAATAATAGATTTACCATGATGTATTGTGGTTTTCAAATATATATTTGGTGGTATGTGATTAAAATGTTGGTGGCTGAGTTTGTGGATAATTTTCTAGTCTATTTGTAGGTGAAATCAGAGTAATATGTTCCTATAGGTTTGTTGTATCCCTTTAATTTTCATGAGTGTAAATGGGAGGACATATCATTGGATCTTTTCACCAGGTTACCCTTTACGTAAGGAGGTTTTGATGTAATTTGGGTAACAACAGACCTACTGATGAGGTTAACTGATTTTATAGTAATTCTTGAATCAATTTTTGTAGATGTATTAGTGAGGCTGTATGTGGATGATGTGGTCATGATTTACAAGGTATGAAGTATCATAAATTCTAATAAGGATATTCATTTTAACTCATGGTTCTAGAAGATATTGCAGAAAGATTTTGTCTCCTAGTTGTGACGTAGAAATAATTTCCACCCTCATCCATACATGTATACAGAGTGAACCATCCAAATGGTATAACATATGTTACAAGCATGTGTTTTAGACTTTAGATGATTATGGGTAATACAGATACCCTTGGTTGAGTTTTATCACAACAATATCTATAAATCATCCATTATAATGGTTATGTTTTAGGAATTTTATGGGAATCCATGTCATTCTATGTTGTGCTAGGTAGATGATGGAGAGTAAGATGTTCTTGATCCTAATGTGGTTCAAAGTATAACAAAGAAAATTGAGTTGTTCTGAGAGAGGATGAGGGTGATGCAAGAATGTTAAACGGCTTATGATAATTAGAGGAGGAGGCCACTGGAGTCTTATGTTGGAGACAATGTGTTCTTGAGGGTTTCTCCTTGACGTGAGAAACAGAGTTTGGTTAGGGGTAATCTTTCTGCCATGTTTGTTGATCCCATTGAGGTGTTGGGGAATGTTTCGACTCTGTCATATTGGTTTTCCCTTCCATCATGGTGGAACAAGATCCAAAAAAAATTTCAAATTTCTTAGCTTCATGAGTATCTATATGATGAATCCTATTTCCTTGACTAGGGAGAGTTAGATATCAAGGGTGATGCGTTGTTCATGGAGTGGTCGATAGTAATCCAATATCATAAACAGAAGGTGTTGCATGGATGGACCATCTCCTTGATTCATGTGCTATGTAGGCATGGTGGCATAGAATAGATACATGGTATATGGAGATAAATATTTTTTCCCAGTACCTAGAGTTATTTTTTTATGTTTCTTTGTTCTATTTTTTATTGTTTATGTTTTTTGGGATATTATTATTTTATGAGGTATTCTGTTTCTATGATGTTGTGATGCGTAATAAAAATTCCATCATATAAAGAGGGGGAAACCTAATTCATAATCAAGGTTGGTTATATTATGACAAGTATAAAAACTCATGAGTAAGATAGTGCCACATAAAGAGAATAATATCTTGATATAGATTATGGAATTCCATGATTTGTGTGCTCGGGTTGGTGATATGTGTTGGTTTTGGTAGTTTTTGTCTTGGGTTGTATAGAGGTTGGAGGTTTTTTTGGGTGGTTATGGTGATGAGATGTGGCCTATGGTTGGAGTGAGGTGATGTGTTTTTGTTATTAGTGAGGGATGACGATGTGGTTATGTGGGAGGTTTTGTGAGCGTTCAAGTTTTGTGGGTTTGGTTAGTGGTTATGTTAAAGGTATAATGAGATCCTTGAGAGGTATCTCATGGGGTAGTTGTTTAGACCCTCTTTTTCTTTTGGGTGTAATTTTAGTTATCATTGATTAGAATTTTTTGAGAGGTCCCTAATTTAACTATCTATGGCTTCTCAGCCTATTAGCTTTCTAGTTTAGGATTTTAGAGGTGTTTGAGGGATTCTTGAGGAGGTTTCAAAGGATTTAGAACTACAATAGAAATGAAGTATGTAATTCACATCTTGAATAGGGAATTAAATTAATGATTTCATGTTTTACGGATTATGAGGACAATGATTTATGGCTTGTATATGAAAGGGGAGAAGTGTGTGAAATATATTCACATAGTGAAAGTGGTATTCATGACCAGAAATTCATTCATTATGAGGAGACATGAATTTTAATTAAAACTAAAAATTAATAGGACCAATGCATTAAATAGATTTTTCAGTTTTTAATCCATATACCCCATGGAATTTGTGATAAAAATATGTAATTTAGTCCCTGAGTAAGGCAACTTACAACATGTTTATAGGTTTAGAATTTGGATAAAACCTCTTATCCTACACTTGTTTCCTCTTGATTTTAGGAGAGACCTTAGTGGTTTTTTGAGATATTATAGAGAATTTATCCCTACATTGATCTATGGGTTTTGGTTTTTGTTTATTGGTGATTAGTTGTCAGTTTCTCTCCCTTTTCCCTTGTTTCACCTCATTATTCTTTCAGTAATTCACTACGATGTTGATGTTTTGGTTTAGTGTTTGGGTTTTGTTTTGATAATCCCTTGGTGTAATTTAGATTTATCATTGGTTTCCTTGTACGGTTTTGGTTATCAAGATATCTGTAGCACCCCCAGTTTCAGGTACATACCTCTTTATTCATGCATTTTTAGTCTATAAAATGGTTATTTTTTGTTTCAGTAGGTTTTTAGTATTTTTATCATGTTTTGGATGATTTTTTGGTGGTTCATTGTTTTTTAATGGTTAGTAAAACCTATGAATCATATCCAAGAAACAATTCAAAGGAAGAAAATGGGCATTGGGTAGGTGCACAGTTTGGTCAAACCAATTACAATCCTAGTAGAAACCATGTATCTTAAAAATGAGGGAAAAGAACAGTTCATATATGGTTTTCTAACCAAGCGATCTAAGAATGCAAGGCGTGTCCTTAAGAAAATAAAACCACACGGTTATCAAACAATTTTTTAAACCACATAGCTTAACCATGAAGCATACAGTTGGCCCTTAGTAAATTGTGGATATAATCCAAAGTAACACCTTTAATGCCCTTTCCCCGCTAAACCCTTTGATCATGAATTCCTTTTTCTCCCTAGTCTTAAGATTCAATCCCTTTAAATATGGGAGCAATCCTTATGTGAATAAAAGTGTGTTGAAGGTACTGATTCGTCATTAAGTACATGTTATTCCTTATTCTTTTTAGATCCAAGGTTATTATTTTTCTCAAAACCATTGAACTAGTTTTTTATGGATATATCTATGTGTTATGAATGATTTTATGATGTAATATTGTTGGATCTAGTAAAGGGAACATGGGTTGTGATTGGATCTTGAAGTTTCATTGTGTGATTATTTGTTTTCACCAACTATCATGAGGTAGGTGGCTTCTCTCTTATCTCTAAATGATTTATAAGATTAATGATTGGATTTAATTAAATTATTTCTTTGAAATGGTTGAAAAATAATTGTCTAATTTATGAGGAAAATATCATTTCATTATTATCTTGGAAATTATAGAGCTTTATTTTTTTATGAAACCCATTTTTTATAATTTTAAAATGATGATTTGAAAATTTTGGTTTGGTTTGGTGCATGTAAATTATTTTTTGAAATTACATAAAGAAATATTTTTTTCGATTGAATTTTTTTCATAAATGATTGGGCGTGTGATGAATGGGATGGATAATGGTCATAATGTACCACCATCAAAATGTGATAGAGTATGAATGTGATGTTCCATCATCAATGGTAACACCAAGATTGTGTGTATGGACATGGTAATGAATAAGCTGAATCAAATGAGAAATGTCTTAAATTATTTTTTTACACTTTCCTTGGAAAAATTATTTATGGATTTGATATAAACTATTTTTACTACTTAAAACTATATTATATAACTTGTGCTTACTGGTTTTCTCCTAGTGGCATGAGTTGGGAAGTCATTGAGGAAATCATACTGTGTTAAACTTACTCTAATCCTGGGAACTATTGTGTATTTTCAGATTTCATCTATTGAAACATAGGTAATGTAAAGGTATATCATTTATTTAGTGAAAATTATTGATATAACGGGTATGACATATGGAGTTGGAGAATAGAGAGGTTTGGTGTTGCTGGTTGATGTCACTTAGGAGTTTTGAGTTTTATGGTCTTTTGGTTCTCTTCATGTATATATTTTGGTTTCCTTCTGTACTCTAATATGGTTTATTGGTTTGTATTTTTTGAGTTTTATTTTTGACTCATGCATCATATAGAGGTTTGCGTGGTTATTGACTATGTATTTTGGATGTTTTATCTTTCCAATAGAAAATCATCCCTCATATGTTCTTATGGATCTTGGAATTTGTTTACACCATTTAGTGTCTGGTAGATGTCACCTAGGTCCTAGTACCACCTCCACCTATTCTCAATTTAATGAGTAGGGACAATATGTTACACTATCACTTTCTCTCCCTGTGGTGGGAAGTGAAAATGAAAATATTCATTGAGGTTGGGGATCCTCATTCTCACCTATTTACATGCTATGTGCGTGGATTACATGCCTTTTCTTTCCTTTATGTGGATAGTAAGGGTTGGTTTATTAAATATAATGAATTGTAATAGATTAGCATTGATGAGAATAAGGATTTAATTCATCTTTTACTAATTTTATGATATTACTGATGATATTATGCATTCATATTCCCAATACTGAAAATCACACCTATTGGGAGCCCTACATGTGATATAGATGAAATATAATGAGACCCTTACTATTTTTTTGTTTAATTAAACCCTAAATAATATTATAAATAATGTATATATGGACAATAAATTGGTTACCCATGGAAAAGTGGTTTTTTTGATACTGAGGCTATATAAAGAAGTAATTTGATGAAAACACTTGAATAAGTAGTAGATTCTAGAATATGTTTCTATTATTGGTGGTTTATTTTTTGTGTTTCCTTGTGTGTTGTGAGTTTTTATGTGGTTGTGATGGTGATCATATTTGCTGTAAGTGGGATGAGATGCGGTACGAAGTGGTTTCTTGGCATGGATGTGATACGGTAAGTTGTGTGGTTCTAATGTATAATGGTTGTGGTCTGTGATGGGAATGGTGTGTGGTGGTTGTGGTGTGTAATAGTTGAGGAATGTGGTGTTATTGAAATAATTGATGTTTTATGGGTGTGTTTCTGTGTGGTGTGGTTGTGTTAATTAGTCAATTACCCATGGAATAAATTGTAATGATGAAAATGAATGTGAATGGGTTGGTAAAAGTATATTAATGGACTCCTTTTATAGTGATGTAATTGGCACAATTATCATGAATTATAAATGAATGAGTTGTGTAAATTTGAAATGAAATGTTTTAGTAAATGGGAGTTTGGGTGAAGTAAAAAAATCCAGAAAATGGTGGGTATGGTAATTAAATGTTGAGATGCATGGCTTCGTGTGGTGGTTGGTTTGTGTGTTTCATGTTTCAGTGGTGGAAGTTGTGATGGTTGACGTGTGGAGTAGTGGCGGTGTCCTGGTGTTCACTAGTTCTATGGATGTGAACCCATAGGTTGGGTATTGTGTGCTATATATATATCATTTATTTTATTTCTTTATATTATCTTTTTTGGATTTAAATAACCATAACAAAACTTAGTGGTTCTAGGTTTTATGTGTTTTCCTAACATCTATGACGGTGGTGATACCGATGGATGGCTACCCCCTCTTCCTCACTCTTCCTTCAGTAGTGATGGCCCAGGTGTCTTCGTGTGAGAAATGATGTGATGAGATAATGATGTGATGTGATGCGTAGTGATGTGATGTGATATATGGTAGGGGTTATGCATGGTAGGAGGGAATGAGGTTGAAGATATTCTGGTTTATGATACCCTACTTATATGGTTTTGTAACAAGATGTTATGTGATGGAAGAAGTTTCTACAGAAGAGATGTGGTGTGATGATGACTGATGCTAGCACCAGATTCAAGAGCATATAAGGATATGATAGGTAGGGTTGTGTCCCATCCCTGTAAAATATTGATCGTTGTAATGTAAAATGTTTGTAAGGTATGAGACAACATGATGTTAGACCTTGGGGTGAGAGAGATACAAATCACAGGGTAATTGGTTGCATTATTCCTTGATTTTTTATGATCTTGATTACTATACTACTATATTGGAAGTCTGATTTGGTGAGTGAGCCTGGGTGTGGCTGTGTTTGGCTATTTAATCTATTTAGGCACTTTTTGGATCTACTCTTTGTTCACTTGATAATTTGAATGATATTTTCATATGTTCACTTAAGACCTTGGGTATAATTCTACCACGTATACTTTTATTCTCACCCTACACATATAAACTATTTTTCAGGTTTTCAGGAAGAATTTGGTGACTAAGATCGATATTTCTTGCTTGGGGTTTAAAGCTTCCATTGAGTAATTTTTATAGGATTTTTATTTTGGTACTTCACTTTGGAGAATATTATTTGTATTTATTGACATTGTTCATGATTTGTGAGATGGTTTTAGGTGTACTTTCATATTTTATGCTAGATTTATTTGGTGAGTTTTTATCCTATCTCCAAATACTATATTCCATATAGGGTAATGTATTCCATGGGTGATATTTTTATACCCTTGGTCTTTATCGAAAACCTAGGGCCCAATGGAGGTGGGTCTGAGTAGTCATTATCTCTCGTCCTTCGTTTCTCTCCATGGAGGGGTACCATTATAGAGATTGGGTCATTACCAAAACTATAAAGGTATTATACACACCATATCTTACTAAGATTTGGATGTCCCTATATATATATATTCTTTACTTTTATTATTAGAATACATTTTGATTTTTTCTCCAAAGAGGTAGTGAGGACTTTTTTTTCAGTGCACACATCATTAAATCTAGTTTAAGATCCTAAGTGGGGTATTTGTTTTAATGAGGGTGAAACTACTACGAGATGTAGGCTTCCACGTGAACACCATGATTTAACACACTTCGACCCCATACCTAAGGCATCAAAATAAACATGAAAACCCATTCCTATATCTAGGAGTATCAGATTAAGAGTTTAAGTCAATCTATCTTTTAACTCCTCAATAAAAAACTAAAATTTCTCACTCCATTAAATTTTCACATCATTCTATGTCATATCTTTAAAAAGAGATAATAGTTTGGAGAAATATTTTTTGAAATTAATATAATATCCTTCCAGGATCAAGAAACGTTGGATTTCAAATAAATTCCTAGGTCTCACTCAAGATGTCAGATCCCAGATTTTCTTTGAGGTATGAAAACATTTTATTTCTAGTTTAATTCATTGATTTTTACATAACGTGAATGCCTAGTGGAGTCATGAAGGAAACAAAGGTGTCTGGGGATTTTACAGATCCTAAAGATAGATTTTTTTTTGAAGAGATAACTTTGCCACATGGTTAGTATAAAACTATGCATCCTAGGATGCATGGTTGGCATAAACCATGCGGGGTGGTATAATCAACTATTTAGGACTGCACAGTTTGATGAAACCACGCAATAGGGGCACACACTCATTCAAACTATATATAGTTTTTGACAAAGGTAAATTTCATGGTCATTACAAGGTTAGTCTAACCATGATAGGGTGGTATTAAGGTAGAGATGGTCACAAGATTGGATCATGTTTTGTCCAACCATGTGACTAAATCAGGTGACTATGTTTTAAAAGAGTGAAAAGAAAACTTTACCCTTAATTTATTAAAATTTTTCACCCCTATTTCTTATCATTTCCATTGAAAAAGTTATCCTCCTCCTTTGAGAGCCTCTTAAGACTTCAACCTCAGATTTGATCTTTATTCATCATCCAACATCAGAATCAAGAGCCATTCATCTTGTTTGATGACCTCTAGTGAGTTCTTTATCCATATTTACCATTTCAGAGTTTGTATTGTAATTAATGTATTTATTTTTTTGAATGTGGGTGACCTAGGTCCAACTTGTGTTTTAATTTGATTACCATTATGTGTACGCATTTTTTTACATATACATGTGTTTATCTTTCCATAATAGAGTATATACTTCTGTATCTACTTTTTTATGGAAATTTACTTAGATTAGATGTCATATGAAAGGGTTATAACAGATCCTAGGCTATAATGAGAACCCCAAGATGCCATGAAATTAATCTTAAAGTAATTTCCTATGGTCTAGTTACATTATTCTGAAAGGATATAAATGATGTGTGACTATCAGGTGCTGGGAGATCATAAGCATTGAGACTTCTTCTCATGAAGTTCGTACTTGATGATCTATAGCAGTTGAGTTTATGAGGAATAACCCACATAATAGGAACACCACATGTTTTAGATTTCATTGGTCATTCCTATCTACAGACATGTGTAATGGTATCCAAACTTGAGATCATTATCAATGTATGTCATTTAATTGGGTACTTTTATGCAAGGTGAAAACCATGAAAATAATGTCATGGAGAGGTAGTTTGTGTTGGGTATGTCATTGGTGACATGACATTGATTGAATGATAAAGATAATATTTGTCTCTTCTAAGTTGAGGAAGAGATATCTCGAGCCCGGTTGATTATAATTCTTGCACCTTCATTAAATCCATGTCCATGGTTGTGGAAGGTAAGACCATCTAGAAAAATAACCAAATAAAATAAATCATGATAAAGTAATATGACACTAGTGTTCATTCTGTTTTATTGAGATATCGATATACGAAGAGATTATATTACACAAACTATATTCATGGGAAGTTAGTCATTGCTTTGACATTAACTTATCACTATAGGGGCCTCGATGGTTTGCTATACCCTGCTCTTGGTTGGTGAATATTATTCACTCATGTTGAGATAAGTGCCTAGAGGGTCACACTCTATAGCACTTTGAGGATTTTCCCTATTCTAGGAATAAGAATATAGAACTTGGTGGGCCCCGATAAGGGGTCTGTGTATTATCAAAGTTATATGGATCACCAAGTAATAAATTCATTAATTATGCAAGTTTGAAATATTTTTTTGAATTTATAGCATGTATTTACAAGTGATTAAGTAAATAAAAAGATAAAATATTATTCAAACAGATTTAAATATCCCGGGTTCATTTAATATTTTTAGGATATGTGAGTCGAGTTATGAACTCAAGATTATCACCCAATATATATTTTGTATATATTTTAGTTAGTGATAAAATTATAAATATTATTTATGGAATAATTTAATTTGTCATAAATAAATATTTATAATACCTATACTATGAATATATATTACACAGGGGATAAGAACCCATACCAGGTATTTTAGATATTCCCTATATACGTAAGAGAGAGGTTCTCCCCAACTATTCTATTAATGTGTTGGAATTGAGAGGCTCTCTCTCCTCTTGGATTTTAAAGTGATATTCTCTCAATCAAGGAAGATCTTCAAGCTCATCCTTCTTGGATTGAAGACTCTTGTTTACGGTGATCGCCTTTGCATCAAAGAGCTCGTTGGTGTACTGCGCTAGCACCCGGATTCCAACGAATGATGTGCAATTAGATTTAAGAGGCATGTGTTAATGATCCATAGGGATTCGACATTAGATTCTTCGAGCAATAGTCGCCAAAATCCGGTAATATACTTTCACACATTAGATATGAACAAGGTACATTTTGGATTTAATTTTTGTTCTCTGTCAAATCCACATGTGGTCCTCAGACCATACCGAGATAAGATCACTAGAGTCGATGTTGTTACGTTTCTCCAGTGTTGTGAAAAATTTTAGCTTCCTTGCCTATCGGCTTCCTCTGCTCGTCTCGGTAACTAACAGTGGTATCAGAGCGAGGTTGGTTTCTCAGATTCAAAGAAAAAACAAAATTTCATTAAATTTAAGTATGGGGTATTAAATTGGTTCCAAAATATCTGACTGTATGTTGATCCGTTTCCAAATGGCTACATTACAACAATTTGAAAATTTTAATGGGATTGGAGACATCAGTTTTAAGCTATTTGGATTATTATTTTATGAAGAATTCATTTTAAATTTATCCATGTGTTCTTCAAAGTACCAAAATCAGGTCATGATATGGACAAAATCCGGTCGCCGAAATATTGTTTGTGGGGTTATTTTTAGGATTTAAGTAACATATATTATAACATAATATTTTTTTATTTCTCTAAAATAAAATTAAAAATTAAAAGGTATGTCATTTAAGACTTGGGTTCAAGACATTTATTTATTAAAGTCTTTAGAATTTAGTTTTTTTTTGAAAAAATGGGGCAGAGACCAAGACCCAATTGGGCATTCTCATTTAAAAAAGGAAAAGGGGTGGGGTTGATTTTTTTCCAAAGATAAAAAAGGAGAAGAAGACTCGTAGGTCTTATTCCACGCGTGGAATGCGCACCCCCATGAAACCCTACCCTTCTCCCTTAGCCTCCCAAACCAGTCCTGGCATGGTCCTCCTCTTCGCAAGCAAGTCCGCCGCTTGCAAGTGCTACCCAAAGTGCCTCTCCACCGCTGGCTCGGGCCACCTGGACCCCATGCCACTGCCAGTTCATGCTGCCCGGACCCCCTTACTACACCGGCTCTATCTCACCCTCCCGACAAGACTACGAACTCCTGAAAGACCACACCACACCACCATGTCTCAGCCGTACCACATCGCACACAGCCTCCCTTCCTACTACACCATCACGACTCTCCAGACTAGACCACCTCCCTTGCAGCTCTCCAGAGAAGCACACCATCGGACTAACATGCCTTACTAGACCGACACACCATGCTACTACCTTCGCTGCTTATTAGAGTGGTGTGCCACCGTACTCGTGCCTTGCCAAAGGATGCTACTATCATAGGGTGTTGCTGGAATGGGCAGCCACGCCACAGTCACGTCGCGGTCAGGCCACGGTAACGTCGCGGTCACGACATGGTAACGTCATGGTCACGCCGCAGTCACACCACGATTTAGCCCTGATCCAGGAAGACACCCTTGCGACAGTTCGTAGTCCTGCCGAACTCCTTCCCCAGCTAGAGGTAACCTGGATAATTAGTTTTAATTAATTTAATTTTTAAATTAAATTAATTATATTTTTCAGGGTTTAAGTTTAACTATAATAATAAACATTAATTAAATTAATATTAAAATTAAATAAATGGTTTAATTTAATTTTTTATTTAATATTAAATTAATGGTTTAATTTAGTTTTAGAGTTAAAATTAAATTAATAGTTTAATTTAATTTTTGGGATTAAAATTAAATTAAACAATTGGAACAGATAAAATAAATAAATTAAATTTATTTAAATTAATTTAATTTATTATAGAGCCCTCTTACTATTTAAATCTATTACAGTTTAATTTTAATTGTGCTATATTTACAGTGAATATTCTTGAGAAAGTAACTGAACCATGAATGTTTGGTTTATTTATTTAATTATTTATTTAATCAGTGTGAAGATTGTAATAATTAGTTAGATAAATGATGGATTTTGAATCATATTTTAATTCAAATATGTATATTGGCCTGCGTGTCCAATGCACTAGTTTTATTTTGTAACCCTAACCCCCCTCGATTGTGTGCGAGTATATTTGTAATTATA
Source organism: Viscum album (assembly GCA_963277665.1). Lineage (NCBI taxonomy): Eukaryota > Viridiplantae > Streptophyta > Magnoliopsida > Santalales > Viscaceae > Viscum > Viscum album. The sequence continues at coordinate 476,666,053 of OY728133.1, read as the reverse complement.
TGGTGATGATCTGAGATGTAGACCCTGCCAAGTCGAGGTGGAAATCTAGACAGGAGCCATGAGTATTGAACCAGGACTAGCTGTAACGTTAGTATAATGTCGACTCAGGTATGGATGACCCTAGGTGAAGACTCATCTGATATGGATCGATTATAATCAAATGATGAAGACCATTTAGATTTCATGATTTACCTTTATGAATTGTTTATTGTTTTATGCGAATGCGAGATTATTGCTTGATCACATAAAATAGTAAACAAGATAAAAATGCATAAAGAAGTGATAAATGTATTTATATTTCATGATCAGTTGTGAGCATGACAATCAACTTTGAACATATAAATAGAAAAATATAATATTTTTCAACAAATATAAAAATCCCTCAAAAGATATATTAAGTCCAAAAGCCTTCCATTTCTCACATTTAAACAAAACCGAGTGTTTGGGGTACACGTCAGCCATAGTTGAGAGTACCTCTTACTACCAGGGTGTTTTTATGAGAGAAATGTGTTGACTTAACTAAAGTGAGAAGTCAAGGATTATCCATAGATGATTTTCTATCAATTTAGAGGCAACATCTTAAGAGAATCAGGTTTGGATTAAAAAAGTTGTGACTTTACCCAACAATACAAGGAACCACGAGTCAAGTGGTTGGGAAGCCTAGTTCCTACCTTGAAACCCTCTGAGTCATGGCGTGGTCATAACTTGTAGACTATAAGGGAGGTCTCGAGGATCCTGGCCACCAGAGTACACAAGAGATAGAGTATTCTGAATCTAATAGGGAGGGCTATTATGGTTCACAAAAATAGTGGGATACATTAAAATTATATAACAATTTATTAATCATAAATGTCAAAAAGTTAATCAACACAAAGTACTAACTGCTAATGTTGATCTGATGTAGATTTAAAATGGAAATCACCAACACCACAAGTACTTTATCACTACGATCAATTCTGGATGATGAAAATTTCCTAATCGGCAATAACTTACAGGAGTGGTACAGGTGCTTGTGCATAGTACTACGCCAAGAAAGAATGTTATATGTGTTGGAAACCCCAGTTCTTTCTAAGCCTCCTCAAAGAGCTGGTAAGGCAGAAAAAGATAAATAGAAAACGCATGTAGAAGATGCACTTTATGTTTAATGAATCATATTGTCATCCTTGTCTAGAAAATTACAAAAGATGCATGAGGTTGAGGATCCCTACAAGATGTTTTCCCATATCCAAGAATTATATCACGAGAGGGCCAAGCAGAAAATGTATGAGGTCTCAAGTTCCCTTTATAAGTGTAATCTAGCAGAAGGGAACCAAGATTATCCTATTGTACTCAAGATGATTGGGTATATTGAGAGGCTTGAAGCCTTTGGGTTCAAATTGAACCAAGAACTAGTAGTGGATCTCATTCTTGCCTTTTTACCGCCATGATTCTAAACTTTTATAATCAATTATAACATGAATGATATGACAAAATCGCTCAAGGAACTTTTGGATTTAGTTCACGAAGCTGATAAGGATATGAAAAATACCAATTCCTATGTCCTTATGGTGAACAAGAAAAACAAGGGCAAGTAAAAGTGGTCTAAGGACAAGTCAAGGCCAAAGACATCAATGCATTGTTCTGTAAGGTAGCCAAAGATTCATAGTCAAATTAATGAGAAGGAAACTGTCTTCTTTGGATGTGGCAAGAAAGGCCACTAGAATAAGAATTGCAGATCTGGGAAGAAGAAGCAAAATGATGCTTCTACTTCAGGTATTTTTTCATTGAATTAAATATATATTTATCTACAAGTTGGATATTGGATATGGCATGTGGATCATACATTTGTATTCATATATAGGAACCAAGTAGGTTCAAGAATATTGAAAAAGGTGAAGTGGATCTCCAAGCTAAAAATGGTGCAAGTCTGGCACCCTTGGAAGTAGGAGACTATCACTTAAACTTTCCAAGTGGTTTGGTTCTAGTTTTAAAAAATTTCTATTATGTACCTTCTATAACCAAGAACATTATATCTGTGTTGAGTTTAGACACTATTGTATTTTATTTCATGTTTGGAAGTAAATGTTCTCTCTTTTATAGGGATAAAATATGTTATGGTATGGAACATATTAACAATGGTTTATATATTCTAGAACTCAAGAACCCCATAATGGAAATCAATGACAAAACCAGCCAACATGACTTATATATCACCCACCCATGGAACTTCAGGCTAGTTCATGTAAACAAGAAGTGATTACAATGATTACATCAAGAAGGGTATTTATACTCAGTACAATTAAAACCCTTGGATATATGTCAAGTTTGTTTACAAGGCAACATGACCAAAGCACCTTTCTTAGGAAAGGAAGAAAGAGCCAATGCTATATTGGAATTAATAAATACTAATGTATGTGGTCCATTTACACTAGAGAAAGGGTTATTTTTTCATACTTCATTAATTTTACTGATGAATATAGTAGGTATGACTATATCTACTTAATAAAGTATAAGTCTGATTCCTTTTAGATATTTAAGGAATACCAAAATGAAGTAGAAAACCAACTTGGGAAGAATATAAAACCACTCCGCTCAGACTGAGGTAGAGAAATATCTTAACCAAGATTTCATTGATCATTTGAAAGATTATGGGATAGTATTTCAACTCATTCCTCCCTATACATCATAATGTAACGATGTTAGTGAATGGAGGAATAATAACTTACTAGACATGGTCAGATCATTGATGAGTCATGCAACTCTTCCATTATCCTTTTGGGGATATGCTTTGCAGACAACATCATATACCCTTAACTGAGTACCAACAAAATATGTAGATGGGATTCCATATGAGTTATGGTATGGAACGAAACCCAGTTTGACACAAATATGTGTATGGGGGTGCGAGGAATTTTTTAAGACTTTACAAAGTGACAAATTATCATCCAGAAGCACGTAGTGCATCTTTATAGGTTATCATAAGTAAACCAAATAATATTACCAATATAAACCTTTACATAGAAAACTTTTTGTGGAAAGAAATTACATATTTATAGAAAGGGAACACATTTCTATTCGAAATAGTGGGAGAAAGATTGACTTCAATGATGTTAATGCTTTAGATTCACAAAAGTTGGAAGAGGAACAATCTCCACAAGATAAAGTGGAATAATAAGTTGTTCCTGAGACAAAAATACTGTTTAGGTCTCCACAAGAGGTTAGAGAACAAGAGCATTATGGTTTTATCATCACTGAGTTAGGGGACACATTAGTCCTTGATGATGATGAATCTCTAACCTACAAGGAAGAATTAGGAGGGAAAAATCTTCTAAATGGAAAGAAGCCATGAATTATGAGATGGAGTCTATATACCAAAATCAGTTTTGGATTTTGGTAGACCCTTTGTAACGACCCAAAGTATTTCAATGGAAATTCCCATCTTTAAAATATGTCATAAAATCACATGAAAACACAATATAATGAACTAATAAGTGCTAAGTTACCGTTAAACATAATTTTTTTCCCTTTTGTGTTTGGAATTTCAAAAATCCGACATACATGGATTTTTTCAAGATGATTTTTGGGGTACAATAAGAAAAACATAATTTTTGGTGAATTATAACCTTACCATATGAATAGTAACATACCCTTATGAATACTAGTATGACGCTTATGAATTGTACATTGTCCAAATAAGAGTAACCTCAACCATGAATAATTAAATAAAATTTAGGCATCTTAGAAAGTGACAATTCGACCATAGTAAACATTTTTTTTTATTTTTGTAAGTTATAAATAAATAATTATAATTAATTAATTAATTTAAAAGAAAATTTATTTTCTTAAAATGTGTTCATAAATTATCAAATCTATGTCTCCTTATTTTTAGATAATTTTATAAGACCGAACATAATTTTTGAAAGCATTTTAAAATCAGTTTTAATTTTAAAAACAGTATTTTTCAAGTAAATTATGATTTTAATTAAATATTAAATTAATCATATTTAGAAAATTATTTTTGAAAACTGGAATTCATTTTTAGATTCTTCAATTCGAAAAATTTTTACGGTTAAATTTTGGGATTTTTCTGAAATACATCAATTTTCGAGTGAATAGTAAAAATATAGTTTTTCGTGTAATCGGTGTATCCTAAATTGTATCATTAATGATTTAATGAGGACATAAATATTCTATAACATTAGGTTTGGACAAATTATATTAAATTTAATAAATGGTTCCTTAAAATACAATAAACTCAACTTTCAAACCTAAAAATAACTTTCCAAAGCCTAAAGTCAAAAGGTGATTTCTTATAGTGTCTTTTTCTCTTTCTTTCACTTAACTTTTAATAAATTAATGAATTCGAATTAGAAAGATGATTTAAAGCCTAAAAAGAATTATATTATATTAATATATGATTTAGGATGTCAAAAAACTACTATTAGAAGTCTAAATTTTGATATATTATTTTATTTAATATTTTATACTAAAAACACCACCCTCCTCATGTATAAATAACCCCTCCTCCTCCCCTTGCCAAAACACACCTCTCAAGCTTCAGGAATTGTCTAAACTCTTCCCAATAATCTTCCTTATCCCCTCATACACTTCCAATAGCTTCTGGTCTCATCAAAATACCAAGATTAGGCCCCTTAAGGAGGATCTCAAGAGGAGGATTCAAGAGGTAATTTATCTTCCTCTAATTCCCTTTCAATTTCAAGTCATTTTCTTATTATCTCCCAAACTATCTTTGTCCAAATGGTATGGGGACTCCGGTATCACACATATAATGTAATTTTATGATACTAATGGTATATTATACCATCCAACCCCCTTCACCTCTTCCTTTTATTTTTTAAAAGAAAACGTTGTTCATAAGGTGTAAATCTATCACCTTCAAGAACGACATGTTTTCCTTTTCCATTTATACCTAAAGATCTGGTCATGAAACCACTTTTATGGTTGAACCAGAATATTATATATTTATTATATCCTATTTTAATTTCTGTAACTAACTTATGTACATATTACTATATGAGTAAACAAAACAAGTTCGTTGTGGTTGAAAAACCACCCAAATTAACCCAAACGATAATCATTAAATTCCTATCTAATGATTCACCCACATGGTATAAAATTTAATTCATATTAAGATAATTTTAATTTATGTAATATCATTAATAACATGTAATGTATGTTCTTAATTTTTACCCATGTTCTACACAAACTTCAATTCATAAATTTTTGTGAAACACTCAAGAAAACCATAAAAACAAGCATTACCGATCAATGTTTTTAAACTCTATAACTCATCAAAAGGCACATAAAATAACATAATTAAACCAAAATTACCCCTATTAAGGTATAAAAGGTTTTTTTAATTTCTAATTTATGAATATAATTTCATTATACTAGAAATTAAAGATAAGGAAGCGTTCAGATACAAGGTAAGGGGAAATTCTCGAACCCAACTTTCATTCTTCGGGTTCTCCTTCTTTCACTCAAAATTTGGTATGGTCATTACTTAAAAATAATTTGTTCATAATTATCTTACCATTTCTGGGATATAAATTTTTTCTACTAATGTTTATGTCAATCAAAATGTTTCCCAAAAGAACTCTTCTTTTAAGAACTCACCTTTTACCTCTCATTCAAGGTTGATGGTTCTTGTATTAAGTATGTTGTTCCCTCTTTCTTTTGGGAACCCAAAGTTTTTGAATATGTTCATATTAGATGAAAAATATTCCTATCCATGGTTTAGTTATGTTCATTATTGATATATGTTCTATGTGGAATGTATTATAATGATAATTTTATGATGTGACGGGTACGCCCGGAATTATATAGCGCAATATGAATGTGTAAATGTGACGGGTGCACCTGGAATTATACAGCGCTACAATGCATTGGGTAAAGTGATGAATCTCATGAGTAAATGTGAAATAATGTGTGAACAATATTCTAAATGTTTTCACAATCATGTGTGGTAGTTAACCACTAGTACATGATGTTTCATTTTTTATGCATTGCCACATTTCAAGTCTCTTATTAATGCTTCCTCTCATGTTCATGATTCTCTGCCTATGTTTTGAATATGCTCAACCCATGATATATTTTTCTTATCTATCATCTTAATAGGCTTCTAGATCACCACTTTTGATGTATATCCTCAGGTGTCTAAATTTACTAAGGAGAGGTCAAGTGCCAATAAGAATTTAGAGAAGAATAAATGAACAAAAAAGTTTATGCTTGATGTTGTAATTGTTATGTATGGTCCTAGTTTTCCCAAGACACTAAACCATTGGGTCCTCAATTTGTAATAATATTTTGTTTTTCATCTTTAAAATGATGTAATAGTAATGTATTAAAAGGTTGGGTCGCTATAGTTAGTGTCATAGGAAAGGTTTAGTTAATATGGGAATTAGGATTAGTAAACCCTAGAGAAAACCTCTAGCATGAGACTAAGTACAAATATGCACACAAGAATCATTACATAGGTATTACATATGTTATTCTTTGTTTAAATTAATAAGTTATTCACGAATTGTTGACTTATGTTTTGTTCTAACCTTTTCTATTTTTGAAAACGGTAGGAACTAGGAGAAACCAAGCCAATAACTCATGAGAGGGACAATGCAACGATTGCCTGAACAACATCCCCAATAATTTGGGAGGTGGAGTTCAAAACTTCCTGGTGATGCTTACCCAATTATCTCAAGTTATTAACAATAACCATAATAATGGGGAACTTCCTCCTTTACAAAAGAAAGAGCAACTGACTATCGAATGTTTTATGTGGCAACGACCACCGATGTTTAGTGGATCTTCTGATCCTCTAGTTGCGGAATAGTGGGTCAACTCCATGGAGAATATCTTTTCTATTCTTTACTATTATAAGATGGAGAAGGTGACACTAGCCGTTTATCATTTAGATGGAGAGGCCAATCAATGGTGGGATTTGATTAATAACACTAAGCCAAGGGAGGAAATTGAAGAGATGGAATGGGAAGGCTTTAAGATAATGTTTCTTAACAAGTATTTCCCATGAACTCTTCACATGAAGATGGAGAGAGAATTCATAGAGCTCAAGAAAAAAGAGGGAGAATCTGTCACAACCTATGAAGCAAATTTCAAAAGTCTTGCATGGTACACTTTGGGTTTTGTTATCAACAATGATATAAAAATTGATAGATTCTTTAGTGGATTAAAACCACACCTTCAAAAGGATCTTTCAATTTGAGACTTTGGGAGTTATGAAGAAGTTGTTCGATGTGATATCAAAGTGGATATGAAGTTTTTAGAATGGTCCAATGGATATTGTCATAAGAAACGAAAGATGTAGTTTCAAGCCAGTGGATCTAATGAAAAATGTGGGAAGAAAAGTCAACGACCTACATGCCAAAAATGTGGGAAGTTTCACCATGGGAACTGCCTCAAAGGGACGAAGAAATGCTTCAAGTGTGGGAAAGAAGGAATCCTTGCTCAAGAGTGTTGTAAAGAAATAAAAAGGAAGGATAATGTGGCAGAAGAAAGGAGAAAACCATCCATAGTTCAATGCTACAACTGTAGGGAGTTGGGGCACTATACAACCCAGTTCACTAAACCTCAAGTTCTCAAGGGCAATCAGCGTCAGAAGCCACCAAAGCCAAAGGAACAAGGGAAGGCTTATGCTGTCACTAATACAGAAGTGGAGAAAGATAATGAAGTCGTACAAGGTACACTTCCTATTCACTCAAGAATGGAAAAAGTCTTATTTTATTCTAGTTCTACACATTCCATTATATATTTCTAGTTTTCTAGAACTATAGAATCTAAGCCCTGGAACCTTGAAGTAGAAATATGTGTAAAAACACCAAGTGGTGAAATCATTGCAACCCAAGTGTTTGACTCTTCTCCTATTGGCGTATGCGGGAAGATTCTTCCAGCAAATCTAGTAATACATCCCTTGGTAGAATTCGATGCAATAATGGGCATAAATTTGCCCTCATTATATAGAGCACATATCAACTATCGGGAAAAGGAAATATCTTTTCATATTCCAAACAATCCCATGATTCTCTACAAATTCAAAGAATATGATGAATCTCTTTCAAAAAATCCTTCCATGTTGTGGGTGTTGATTCCCTATGAAGAAGCATACCTCTCCCAAATGGTTGAGTCAAAGGAAGGTTCCAACCTTGCCGAAATGCCCATCCTGAGGGAATACAGTGATGTATTTCCCAAAGAGTTACCCATAATTCCCTCGGATCGTGAGGTAGAGTTTTCAATTGAACTCATACACAAACCTACTGCTATCTCAAAGTGTCCTTATAAGATGGATCCTATCGAACTAGAGGAGTTAAAGAAACAGCTCCAATAGCATCTGGACAGAGTGTTCATACGCCCTAGTGCATCACCTTGGGGTTCTCTAGTACTCTTTGTGAAGAAGATGGATGGAACAATACAACTCTGTATCGACTATCAGTAACTCAACAAGATCACCATAAAGAACAAGTAACCTCTTCCAAGGATTGATGAGTTTTTTAACCAGTTAAGAGGAGCTAAATACTTGTCAAAGGTGGATCTTCGATCCAGATATCATCAGCTAAAGGTGAAGAAGGAGGACATTCAGAAGATTGCCATCCGCACAGGGTATGGGAACTATGCGTTTCTAGTGATTCCCTTCAGACTTATTGATGGCCCTTAAATATTTATGGATTTGATGAATAGAGTCTTTAGACATTACCTAGAAAAATTTGTAGTAGTGTTTATCGATGATATTATCATCTACTCTAAGAGAAAGGAGGAACATGAAGAACATCTAAGACTTGTGTTGGCGACATTGAGAAATGATAAGTTGTACGCCAAGTTCAGAAAGTGTGACTTTTGGATGAAGCAAGTCACGTTCTTGGGACACGTGATCACAAATGAGGGAATTTCTGTGGATCCTTAAAAAAAAGGCAATTGAGGAATGGACCAGGTACTCTAGTATCACTAAAATCTGTGGTTTTCTTGGATTAGCTAGGCACTACCGATATTTTGTGAGAAACTTCTAAAGATTATCAAGCTTGCTAACTATGTTAACAAGGAAAAGGGTAAAGTTTATCTAGATGGAATAATGTGAGGGAAGATTCAAGGAGTTAAAGAAAAGGATGATCACTGCACCTGTACTCAAACTACCGAAAAGTGGAAAAAGATTCATGATATACAGTGATGCTTCAAAGATAGTCTTCAGTTGAGTACTCCGGAAAAATGATAATTTGATATCCTATGCCTCATGACAGTTGATAATCCATGAGAAGAACTATCCGACGCATGATCTAGAGTTGGCAGTCGTGATTTTTTCCTTGAAAATGTGGAGGCACAACCATTATGGTTAGAAGTGTAACATATACACCGACCACAAGAGCCTAAAGTATATATTCACACAAAAAGAGCTCAGCATGCATGAAAGTAGACGGTTAGAGCTAACCAAGGATTACGATTGATCTATTAACTACCAACCTGGAAAGGTGAACAATGTAGCTCATTTTCTAAGCAGAAAAGAACCTGCTACTCTATCCATGTTATAGATTGAGAAAGACCCTATCTTCTTGGATATGTAAAGCATGGATTTAGAAATCATAAGGGTAGGGGATACATCCTACCTTTCCCAAGTTATTGCACAACCATCTATCCAAGGGGAGATTAAAGAAGCACAAATGGATGATGTGGAGATACAATAGAGGGTGAATGCAGTAAAGGAAGGGAAGCTGCATGAGTTTCATATTGATGATGATGGTGTGATTTGGTTTGGAACGTGGCTTTGTGTGCCTTCATCACTCGGGATAAAGAAAGATCTATTGGACAATGCACATATCTCAACATTCTCTATCCATCCTAGTAGCACCAAGATGTACCATGATCCCCGAGAACACTTCTGGTGGGATAACATAAAGAAAGAGATTGCAGAATATATATCAAGGTGCTTGGTATGTCAGCAAGTTAATGCAGAGTGACAAAAGTCCAAACGGATGATGCATCCATTGCCTATACCCATGTGGAAATGGGAAAATTTTACTATGGACTTTATCATGGGTCTCCCGATGACGTCAAAGGGAAATAATGAGATGTGGGTTGTGGTTGATCGACTCACCAAGACTTTCCATTTTATCGCTATTCGGGAAGATCTATCGCTTTAATAACTTGCAAAGATATATGTGAAGGAAGTGGTGAGACTGCATGGTGTTCCACTCTAAATTTTCTCTGACCATGATCCAAGGATCACATCTAAATTCTGGAGGAGCCTTCAACTTTCTTTGAGTACTGAATTAAATTTTAGCATGGCCTATCACCCCCAAACCGATGTCCAATCTGAAAGAACTATTCAAACGCTTGAAGATATGCTAATAGCATGTTCACTAGAATTCAAAGGTGGATGTGATAATCATCTCCCATTGGTTGAGTTCTCATACAAAAATAGCTTCAACTCGACTATTCAAATGGCTCCATATGATGTTCTGTATGGAAAGAGATGCAGAAATGTAACCTGTTGGGATGAAGTTGGAGAAAGAAAGCTACTTGGACTCGATCTTGTGGAAGAGATGACAGAGAAGGTTCAAGTCATCCAGAAACACATAAAAGCTACTCAAGGTCAGAAAAAGAGCTATGCTGACAACCATTGAATGGATTTGGAGTTTGACGTTGGAGATAAAGTCTTCCTTCGAATATCACCATGTAGAGAGTCATGCGATTTGGCCAGAAAGGAAAGTTAAGCCCAAGGTACATGGCACCTTTGAAATCCTTGACCATATAAGAGTCGTGGCCTATCAGCTTTCACTTCCATCGAATATGGCTCAAGTTCATGATGTTTTTCACGTATCACTACTAAGAAAGTACATACCTGATCCCTCACATTTACTAAGCTCAAAGGTGGTATAGCTGGAAGATGATCTCTCTTATGAGGAGTAGCCAGTAGAGATTCTGGACCAGAGAGATAAGGTTTCACACAACAAGACAACCCACCTTTTCAAAGTGTTGTGGAGGAACCATAAGTTTGAATAAGCTACTTGGTAACTAGAGGATGTGATGAATAAGAAGTACCATCACCTGTTTGTGTAAAGTGAAATTTCAAGGGAAACATTTCATAAGGGGGAAGAATGTAATAAACCAAAGTATTTTAATGTAAATTCCATTTTTAAAAACATGTCATAAAATCACACGAAAACATAACATAATGAACTATTATGTGCTAAGTGACATTTAAACATAATTTTGTACCTTCTGTGTTTGGAATTTCAAAAATCTGACATACACGGTTGTGTTTAAGATGATTTTCGGTGTCCAATAATAAAAAAATAATTTTTAGTGAATAGTAATCTACCCCTATGAATAGTAACATAACCTTTTGAATAGTAGTATGAACCTTATGAATACTACATCTTCCAAATAAGAGTAACCTCACCCATGTATTATTAAATAAAATTTAGTCATCTTATAAAGTGACAATTTGACCATAGTAAACGTTTTTGTATTTTTGTAAGTTATAAATAAATAATTATAATTAATTAATTAACTTAAAATAAAATTTATTTTCTTAAACTGTGTTAAAAAATTATCAGATCTATGTCTCCTTGTTTTTATATAATTTTATAAGACCCTACGTAATTTTTAAAAGCATTATAAAATCAGTTTTAATTTTAAAAACTGTATTTTTCTAGTAAATTATGATTTTAATTAAATATTAAATTAATCATTTTTAGAAAATTATTTTTGAAAAGTGTATTTAATTTATAGATTCTTAATGTTGATAAATGGTTAGGGTGAAATTTTGGGATTTTTCTGAAATACTTTAATTTTCAGTGGAATAGTAAAAATACCGTTTTTCGCATAATCGGTGTATCCTAAATTGCATCATTAATGATGTAATGATGGAATAAACATTTTAGAAAGTCAGGTTCGGCAAAATTATATTAAATTTCATAAATGGTTCCTTAAAATACTATAATCTCTATTTTCAAACCTAAAATGAACATTCTGTAGCCTAAAGTCAAAAGGTGATTTCTTAAAGTGTCTTTTTCTCTTGCTTTCACTTTCATTTTAATAAATTAATGAATTAGAATTATAAATATTATTTAAACCATGAAAAAAATTATATTATATTAATATATGATTTATGATGTCAAAAAAATATTATTACAAGTCTAACTTTTGATATATTATTTAATTTTATATTTTATACTAAAAACACCTCCCTCCTCATGTATAAATAACCTCTCCCCCTTGCAAAACCACACCTCTCCAACTTCACGAATTGTCTGAACTCTACCCAAGAATCTTCCTTATCCCCCCCACGTCCAAGATCTCCTGGTCTCATCAAAAGACCAATCTTAGGCCCCTTAAGGAGGATCTCAAGAGGAGGATTCAAGAGGTAATTTATCTTCCTCTAATTCCCTTTCAATTTCAGGTTCTTTCTTATTGTCTCCCAAGATATCTTTATCCAATTGGTATTTTAACTCCAGTATCACAGATATACTGTAATGTTATGATACTAATGAGATATTATACCATCCAAACCCCTTCTCCTATTCCTTTTATTTTATAAAAGAAAACGTTGTTCGTAAGGTGTTAATCTATCACCATCAAGAACGACATGTTTTCTTTGTCCATTTCTACCTACAGATCTAGTCCTGAAACCATTTTTATGATTGAAATAGAATACTATATATTTATTATGTCCTAATTCATGTTCTGGAACTAACTTATGTTCTTATTACTAGATGAGTAAACCAAACAAGTTCGTTGTGGTCGAAAAACCACCCAGATTAACCCAAACAATCATCATTAAATTCCTATCTAATGATTCATACACATGGTATAAAATTTGATTCATATTAAGATCATTTTAAATTCTGGAATATAATTAATAACATTTAATTTATGTTCTAGATGTTTACCCATGTTCTACACAAACTTCAATTCATGAATACATGTGAAACGCTCAAGAAAACCATAAAAACCAGCATTCCTGAACAATGTTTTTAAACTCTATAACTCATCAAAAGGCAGATAAAATAACATAATGAAACCAAAATGACCCCTATAAAGGTATAAAAGGTTATTAAATTTCTAATTTATGAATATAATGTCATTAAATAGGACATTAAAGAGAAGGAAGCGTTCAGATACAGGGTAAGGGGAAATTCTCAAACCCAACATTCATTCTTCAGGTTCTCCCTCTTTCACTCCAAATTTTGTATGGTCACTCCTTAAAAATAATTTGTTCATCATTATCTTACCTTTTATGGGATAGAAATGTTTTCTACTAAACTTTATTTTAATCAAAATGTTTTCCAAAAGAAATCTTCATTTAAGAACTCACCTTTTACCTCTCATTCAAGGTTGATGGTTCTTGTATCAAGTATGTTGTTCCCTCTTTCTTTTTGGAACCCAAAGTTTATGAATGTGTTTATATGAGATGAAACAAATTCCTCTACCTGGTTTAGTTTTTTTCATTATTGGTAGATGTTCTATGTGGCATGCATGATAATGATAATGTTATGATGTGACGGGTGCGCCCAGAATTATATTGCCCAATATGAATTTTTAAATGTGACAGGTGCACCCAGAATTATACAGTGCTCCAATGCATTGGGTAAAGTAATTAATATCATGTGTAAATGTGAAAAGATGTTTGAAAAAGAGGCTATCTTTGTTCATAGGAATGTGTGGTAGTTAACCACTAATACATGATGTTTCATTTTTTATACATTGCCACATTTCAAGTCTCTTATTAATGCTTCCTCTCATGTTCATGATTCTTTGCCTATATTATGAATATTATCACCCCATGCTATATTGTTCTTATCTATCCTCTTACTGGGATTCTAGATCACCCCTTTTGATGTATATACTCAGGTGGCTACATGTACTAAGGAGAGGTCGAGTTCCAATAAGAATCTAGAGAAGAAGAAATGGACAAAAAAGTTTCGGCTCGATGTTGTAATTGTTATGTATGGTCCTAGTTTTCCCAAGACACTAAACCATTTGATCCTCAATGTGTAATACTATTATGTTTTTTATCTTCAAAATGATGTAATAGTAATGTATGAAATGGTTGGGTCTCTATACCATTCAGCTAATGTAAATCCCATTAGATACAAATGGGTATTCAAAAAGAAGCTGGACATGGATGGTGAGGTTAATACGTTTAAAGAAAGAATGGTTTAAAATGGTTTTAGGAAATTTCGAGGTGTTGAATATGATGAAACCTTCTCTCCTGTATCAATGATTAAATCCATTAGAATATTTCTTGAAATATAATCCTTTCATGATTATGAAATTTGGAAAATGGATGTCAAAACTACTTTTCTAAATGGGATGTTGGTTAAAGACATCTATATGACTCAACCAGAAGGGTTATTCAAGTCAAAGAATGCCAATAAATTATGAAAAGTATAGAGATACATTTATGGGTTGAATCAGGCATCACAGTCATAGAATGTTAGTTTTTACGAGGCCATAAGAGAATTTGGTTTTTTCAAAAAATGAAAGAGAGACTTTTGTCTATAAAAAGGATAAAGGGATGCCATCATTCTCAAAGTTTTAAATGTTGATGAAATATTAATTATGGGAAACAAGGTGAATGTCTTACAGTCAGTTAATAATTGGTTAAATGAATTATTTTACATGAAATACTTAGGTGAATAAGACTACATACTAGGGATAAATATATATCAAGATAGATCTCAAAGTCTTCTTGGGCTAATTCAAAGTACATATATTGACATGGTACTCAAAATGTACAATATGGAACAATCCAAGGGAGGATTGTTGCCTATGTCACGTGGTATAAATCTATCCAAGAAAATGTGTTCCAAAAAATAGGAGGATATTGAAAGAATGAGTATATTCCATTATGCCTTGGAAGTGGATTCTATCATGTATTCCATGCTATGTAATTAGTTTTATGTCTCTCTTTCTTTAAGCATGGTGGGTAGACATCAAGACAATCTAGGAGAGCTTCATTGGGAAATTTTTTAAACTATCCTAAAGTACTTGAGGAATACAAAGGATATGCTCCTAGTGTGTGGGGGAGATGAGTAACTAGTAGTAAGAAGATAAACTGATGATAGTTTGCAGATATATCATGATGATTTGAAATCGCAGTCTGGGTACATCTTTTTCATGAATAGTGGTACAGTGAGCTAGAGAAGCTCAAAGAATGATGTGGTTGCCGATTCAACAGCACAGTTTGAATATATTTCATCTTCCGATGCAGTAATGGAATCATTATGGATACACAAATTTATCTAAAAAATTGGTTTTGTACCTAGCAGTGCAGAACCTATTCTTTTATATTGTGATAATACTCTTCCAGTGGTTCTTTCCAAGGATCCCAGGTCTCACCAGAAGACAAAGTACATTCTTATGAAGTTTCATCTCTTGAGGGATCTTACTCAAAGAGGTTAAGTTGTAGTTATCATAGTAGCTACATATGAAAATGTGGAAGACCCCCTGACTAAATCCATTTCCTAGTAGAATCATGATTCTCATGTGAGATCTATCATATTGTGACTAGCTAACAGTTGGCTCTAGTGAATGTGGGGGTGTTGAAAGTGGGTTCCCAATACCTAACTTGTGTTGTACTTTGATTTATACTACTTGTATGAAATTGTTTATATATACATGTGTTTATCATTCCATAATAGTGTAGATACTTCTACATTCAATTGGTTTATAGAAATTTCCTTAGATTACATGTTGTATAAAAGTGTTATATCATATCCCACGCTATAATGTGAACCTTGAGATTTCATGACAATAATCATAAAGTAATGTCCTATGGTCCAGTTACATCATTCACAAAGGACACAGATGATGTGTGGCCATTAGGTGATGGGGGCTTATAATCATTGAGATTTATTCTCATTAAGTTCACACTAGATGATCTCTAGTAGTTGAGATCATGAGAAATGAACCACATAATAGGAACGCCCCATGTTTCAGGTTTCATTGGTCATTTCTATCTACAAATACGTGTTATGGTTTCCAAAATTGTGATCATTATCAATATATGTAATTTAATTGCGTACTTTTATGTAAGGAAATAATAATGGAAATGGATTCATGGAGAGGTATTTTGTGTTGGGTACGTCATTAGTGACCTAAAATTGATTGAATGATAAAGATATGATTTTTTTCTTCTGAGTTGAGGAAGATATATCTCGGGCCTGGTTGATTAGGATGGTTGCACCTTCATTAAATCCATGTCCATGGTAGTGGAAGGTAAGACCATCTAGAAAAATCAACAAATAAAATAAATCATGATAAATGAAAAAGATACTAGAGTGCATTATGCTTTATTGAGATATCGATGATGAAGAGATTATATTACACAGATTATTTTCACAGGAAGGTAGTCGTTTCCTTGACTTTACCTTATCTCTATAATGTCCTTGATGGGTTGCTAGACACTGCTCTTGGTCGATGAATATTATTCACTACTCTTGAGATAAGATTATAGAAGGTCACCCACTATAGCGCTTTGAGAATATTCCCTATTATGGGAATAAGAATATAAAATTGGTGGGCCCATCCAAGGGGTCTGAGTATTATCCATGTTCAATGGATCACCATGTAATAAATAATTTTTTTAATTATTTATATTTCTAATATTTTTTTTTGATTTTATAGCATGTATTTACAAGTGATTAAGTAAACAAAAAGATAAAATATTATTTGAATGGATTTAAATATTCTGGGTTTGTTTAATATTTTCAAGAGACGTGAATTGAGTTATAGACTCAAGATTATCATGCAATATATATTTAATATATATTGCAGCTAGTGATAAAATTATAAATATTGTTTATAGAAAAATTAAATTTTTCATAAATATATATTTATAATACTTATACTGTGAATATCTATTACACGGGGGTCGGGAACCCATACCGGGTATTTTAGATATTCCCTATATAAGTAAGAGATATGATCTACCCAAATATTATATTAATGTGTTAGAATTTAGATCCTCTCTATCCTCATATATTTTAGAGAGAGATTATATCAATCAAAGAAGATCTTCAAGCTCATCCTTCTTGGATCGAAGACTCTTGCTTACAGTGATCACTGTTGCGTCAAAGAGATCGTTGGTGTACTGTGATAGCACCCGGATTACAATGAATGAAATTTGAGGAAATTTAAGAGGAATTTGTGGATGATATTGAGGGCTTCAATGTTGATGTATTCAAGAAATGGTTGCCAGCATTCTATGATGGACTTGCACACGTCAGATCCGCACAAGGTACATGTTCGATTTAATTTGTGTGCTTTGTCAAATCTAGGCATGGTCCTCAGGACGTACTAGGATAATATCACTAGAGTCAACATTGTTACATTGCTCCGGTGATGTGAAAAAGTTTAATTTCCTGGCCCATTGGCTTCCCCTCCTAGTCCCACTACCTAACAATTTTGGTGTAGGCTCTTATTCCTTATTTTCACAGTGTTCATCCATTCATCAGTTTTATCCTTATCTAGATCGAATCATAATCTAAGATGGGTTGAGTTTCCTTCTATTAATCTAAGGTTGATGGTCTCATTATTTTCCATTAAATTTGGGGTGTTTATATATTACTCCATTGTATAATGTGGCAATTTTTCTTGTAAATTCTTATAAATTGAATTAGTATTTAAATTGAATGAGTGGGATTAACCTAGAAGACCCATGAAACTCATTGAGGTGTAATTATAGGTTAAATACCTTTAATTAGAACAACATATTATATGAATTGTTAAATTTGACCAAAACCCCATGGGTGGCCTATGAAACATTCACCTTTGTGGCATGATACTAACCTTTTGTTATGGATTATAATATGAATTGTAAATTTTTTATTGAATTAATTAAAGGTAGGAAAGGAAGACCATGTACCTTGACATTTTTACTTTGTCCTTTCTCACTTATTCTTTACACTTCTTCATAATTCAAATGGAAAATTAAAATTAATAGATGTATTCATGTGATGATAGTCCTTATTGACATGCCAAGAGTGAGAGGTGGGTTCCAATTTAGGATTTCTATTGATAAAATCTTTTGTATCGAATAATTAAATGTTTATAATGAATGATTATTTAGTCCTTGAGTGATACATCATGTTTTTTTGGACACTGTGGATAGACTTATTTGGAAGATAGATCATATATACTGAGTGATACTTGGAATCCTTTATGGATAGCCAAGGGAAAAATCATAGTAAAGACTATTGTTATTCCACAAGTGATACTTGGACTCCCTTGTGTAATACCAATTATGGAATAATAGGGTAATTTATCATGTATTCTATGAGTGTTACATGGGACCCCATTATGGACTACCAAGGATAGACTCAGTGGGTAGTGGTTTTATACTACACCTAAAGTGATACTGGGATTCCTATGAGGGATGTCTAGGATAGGCTTATAAGGTGCTTGGTTCATTTTATACCTGGAGAAATACTTTGGTTCCAAAATTAAGAACACTATGTATGTGCTTCAGATACTTTCCATTTTATTAATAATTAAATGATTTTATGACGCGTCTTCCAAGGCAAAGAAAAATATTGGATTCAGTCAGAGCCTTGGATATTAATTATGGAAATTTTACATAAATCCTGTTGGATATGTTACATGGGGGATTCTTGATCTATGAACTAGATCTTGAGACTTAATTATAATTAATTAATGATTGATTGATTACACAAATATAGTATTTCTTAGGAATAAGAAAGTAGTAGAGGATGGTTATTCCACAAGAACCCTAACCTATGTGGGTTATTTATAATCACACTTAATTTCATAGATTTACTACTACCTGCACACTGTTTATTATATATTCATAGTCCTGATAACATTATACACAGTTGGTGGTGGCCTACTAAGTCTATTACACATACTGCTTAGTATGCCTTTATTATACTCAGACAGTCTTCATTGAAACATGGTGGGTCAGGGAAAATCACCCAGTTGTCGATACATGAGTAATTGTACAATGGGAGTAGGGGAGAAAATAGAAGATCTATGTATTGTGATGCCATTAGAGATATATTTTTTGGTCTTTTTGGTTCTTTTTGTATACTTATATTTATGGGTACCTGCTAACATGTCTTCCAATATTGTTTTTGTAAATTAGGCCATGATCATCATTTTGTATATGAAATTGATGCATGAGATTACCTGATTATTATATGATGGATGCTTATTCTTATACTATCTTGTTATCTTTATGCTTATGATTTTTTTTGATATTATTATACCACAATGGTACACTCTGATCTTGATGGTATAGTCTCCCTCCTATTCTACCATGGACCCTCACTGCTAGTTGGAAGCCTCTGGTATAAAAGGAGGCATGGTTGAGGCCCTATGGCCAATTGGGTTCGATTATTATTTGGTGAACCAGGTTTGGGTTATAATATAGTGGTACTAAAGCTTTTATTTCAATTTTTTAACTTTTCTTACTATTTTCGGTATGGTAGAAAGAAAAAATAGGAAATTTTGGGATATGGTTATGATCTTGTTCCTTGGAGTAGCTAACCCATGTATATCAAAAATAAAAATTACCTTGGATAGGATATTTTGTTCTCAATTGTTCATATTATAGTTGAATTGATTTCACAATTGGGTGATCCACTTGATGCTTGATTCTCATTATGATTATGTATTTTTACCCTTGTATGATATTTAGAGGAAGTGTTTCATAATTCATAATCATAAGAACAAATGTCATTCATTTTTCCATTCCATATTTACTTATTGCATGCTTTGCCTACATCATGTTTGGGTGCCTTTATTGCTATGCCCATGAAATTGTGCTAAAATTTCAGGAAGGGACATTATAAATAAATAATGAGGATTAAATGGATTTCACACTTCAATTTACAAGGTGCATTGGCCCAAATAAATTGGACATTTTGATCTATGTAAATCAATTATTTAAGAGAACTTATATATAAATGAGAATGGATTTAAATGAAATGGAAATTAGGAAGTAAATTGGTAATTGTTAAATATAGATTCCTATTGAAATTTAAAGGTATTTTCCTCTATAAATTGCAAATAAAACTATATATACTAGGACCTTGGACTTATAATAGAAAACTTCACCCTGACCCAACCTTAGTAGTGGGAAGTAAGAAGTGCCTCTTTCTTTTCTTATGATCTGTACATCATCCAATCTTAGATTTAAGAGAAGGAATAGGGGCGTGAGTCTTATATTGGAAGTATTTTACCTATATTATTATTATTATTATATATATATATATATATATATATATATGATTTTAGTGGCTGTTAAATCCTGATTTGAGTAATGTTTTGGTCATTTTAGGAGAAATTCCACAACAAAATCCCTAATTCATGTGCTATGAGGGTGGTGAAAAAGAAGATATGGAGGTGGTAGGCCTTGGGTCACCAATAGAACATATAATATTGCATATTTTAACACCACCTATTATACCTGATATGGTCTCTGATTTATAGTTTTCAGATGGTTTCTTATGCTTTATATAGACCATTTTGGGAGCCCCACAACCGACCCCGATTATAGAAGAGTTGACACATGTGGTCTAGAAGTATCATCTTCCCATGTTTTTTGGGGATGATGGACCATAGGCTACGAAGTCATAGATAGAGGTCATGCTATCTATTTTCGATCATCTTAATACACATCATGTGAGAAGAGTGAATCTATATATATATATATGATTCATGATTCTTCCAAGTTATGGAGGTATTTTATTACATTGATGGATCTTCACCAGGATATGGATTAGAGGGATTTTCATAGGACCTTATATGATTATTTCTATCCCATGAAGTTAGGTGACGATAAGACCCAAGAGTTTATACACTTGGAGAAGGGAATCTTATCAGTCATGGACTATTCTTCCCATTTCGCAGTGCTCTAGAGTTTCACAACTATTTTGTTAGGTGATGAGTTATATAAATATAAGAGATTTGAGGATTTTATTATGTATGATATATTATCATAGGTGAATTTATTTCATGACACTAATATATCTATAAAATTGAACAAAGTGCTCACTATAGAGCGTAACCTGTGAGAGGATAGAGGTCTGATCTAGGGAGATTCAAAACCTATATCTGGAACTACATAGACCAATATTATGAAGAAACATCTAGAGCTTCCATGTGGTGATATAAGTATCCATAGTTTATAATTTGGTATCTAGATGATGTGACATCGGTTCAGCAGACAGGGACATACAAGAGATTAGTGTACAAGGGACCCATTAGAGTGACGATATTGCAGAAAGATGGTCCATCTATAGTGATTTTGTAGAGTTTTTTTATAGTATCTAGTGAGAGAGGTTCTAAACTAACTCCATGATTAATTGAGGTGTTAGAAGATTCTCATCAGTAAGAGAGATGTAGTACAGCTGACCGACTAGACCAAGGAGGTGGTCATCACCGGGAACGCCAGAAACCAGACATACAGTGCCAACATAGTAGAACTACTCAGGATATCAATGAAATATCACATGGCTTCAGATCAGTCCAGATGTATATAGTGTAACCGATACCTGAGGATAAGAGTTCCAAATGTTCTATGGCGATACATTCTATTTTAGTGTCATGTACATTAGAATCTTCTCTTTTCAATACAGGTGGTAATCATTCTTTTATATCGATGCCTATTATAGAGATCATTGGGATTGATGTTCAATTATCCTATAGTGTGATGACACTTGATACTTCATTTTTTATGTGATCAGAGAGTGTATACCAGTGTAGGGACTTCCTCCTTGAGATAAGTGGGTGTCACTTCATAATAGACCTATATTTCCTCAAGATGACAGGGTTTGATATCATTCTCAGGATGGACTAGTTAGTTCCCTATCATGATTATGTTGAATGATATTACCAAAGGGTGGATTTCACATCACCAGAGGGAAGAGTTTTTATACACAAGGGTGAATGGTATGTCTAGGAAAGATGAGATGGACCCGAGCATCATGGACAAAGTGGGATGATAGGGCATATTTCTATCTTATATCTATATGATTAATTAATGTATCAGGTAGATTTCCATATAGTGGTTGATCATTTCATGGATGTTTTCTTGGAGAAATTTTTATTCCTACCTCTTGAGATAGTGGTATATTTTTCCATCAAGTTAATTACAGGAGATGCAATAATATCTATTCCTCCTTATTGGATGGTTACTACCAATTTGTAGTAGTTCAATAGGCAGCATGAGGAATTGGAAAGAAAGGGGTTTATACTACCTAGTACTTATATGATAGATTTTATAATCCTTTTCACCTAGAAGGGGGATGTATCCCTTCATTTATCTATGGATTATTGGATATTGAGCTAGTTTAAGGTTAAGAACCAGTATCCCTTACCCCGAATAGATGATCTCTTTGGCAAGCTCTGAAGTTCTTGAGTGTTCTCGAATATTGATATGATATTACGTTATGATCAAGTGCATGTTAGACCATCAAATATACCAAAAAAACACCATAGTATATATGGATCATACAAGTATTTGGTCATTATGTTTGGTCTCATGAATGTGCCAACAATTTTCATAGCACTGATGAATCAAGTTGTCCATCCTCATTTGGATTAATTCTTGGTGGTATTCATGGATAATTACTTGGTGTATTCTATCACTTGAAACAACCATGAAAAACATCTTGAGATCTTATTGGATACACTAAGAGAGTATCAGTTATATTCTATGACCACAAAGTGTCACTTATGGATTTATAAGATTTGTTTCTTGGGTTATATTATCTTAGATATAGGAGTATCAGTTGAACTTGAGATAGTGAGAGCTATAGTTTCCTATGAGAATCCCAAGAACATATTTGATATACAGATTTTCTTAGGGATAACTAGTTCTTACATGCGTTTTATATTGGAATTATACCATTTAGTATCACCTGTTATTGGATTGATCGAGAAGGATGTGAAGTTTAAATGGATAGAATACTGTGAAATACATTTTCAGAAGAAGAAAGGGAGACCAACATCAGCAGAAATACTAATTCTTCCAGAGAAGGTTCAAAGTTATACATTCTATTGTGATGTATCAGGTATTAGTCGAAGATATATTCTAATGTATGAAGACTGAGTCATGAAATATAAGTCACATCAGTTGAGGCCACATAAGAGTAACTACGTGATTCATGATGTATATTTTTCTATTTTTGTATATGACCTACACTATTGGTGGAACTTCTTACTAGGATAGTGTTTTGTGGTATATGTGGACCAAAAAATCCTCATGTACATCTTTATGAAGCATAAATTAAATCTAAGGAAATGAATGTGGATTGAATACCTTCATTCCTTCAACTTTTACATTACTTGAACTCCTAGTAAGGGTAATGAAGTTGCTAATTCTATGTATATGAGGACTCAAACACATGCAGTTCTTATGTCCAATATCAAGTGGACGCTTATAAACATATTTTCTGAGTAGGATATGGAGGTTTGGGACCATAAAATATTGTTTGTACTTACATATTTTTCATTTACCCATTCACTTACATTGTAAGAACCCTATTTTTGCGGTGAGAGACTTTGGAATATTCTTGATGATATTCCAGAGCAGCGCCTTCAAACGGCGTGCGATTCCGAGCCCCGGAGTGGCCGAAGTTAAATTTTTAGTGCGTTCACACTAGGAATGCCAAATAAATGGTATAACTCCTAAACGGAGTTCCGGATCAGAGATCCGAGTGTGCGGATGGGTCTGGAATGGTGTGTTTACCCTAGGAACGACATAAAACTTGTCGGCGCAGGATGTTTGGACCCCTCGCTCGCTTCCGGAAGTTTAAACGGATAAATTAATAAATTAATTTATTCATTTAATGGCGAAACGCTAGTATCCCTTAAACGGTGGCTCGGATTGGAAAACAGAGGGCACCGTTGAGTTTGGAGCGTGCCGTTAACCCTAGGAGGGGTATAAGTTTCGCGGGCGCGGCCCGTTTGTGAAAAATGGCCCCAGGGGCGTTTTTGTAATTTGGCGGCCTCAGGCGCTAAGTATAATAACTTTCGAGCGGGGTCTCAGATTAAAATTCTGAGACTTCTGTTGTGCTCGAAACGTCGTGTTTACCCCAGGGACACCCTCCTTTTTGTCTGCTTCGAGAGCGGGGTCGGGGGCGTGTCGGGCGGGCGTGTTTAAGTGTTATTACTTAAACGCACCCCCTCCCCCTTCTTCTTCTTCCTCTTCTCCCTCAAACCCTCCTCCCCCTCCTTCACCTTCGGCGAGGCAAGCTCCGGCGAGGTGGCTCCGGCGAGACGATGGTGCGCGGCGGATTGCGCGGGAAGCGCCGAGCGAAGCCCAACGAGGTAGGCAGATTTGAGTTTTTCTCCCCTTCCCCGTTTTAATCCTCATTCATGCTCAATCGCACCAATGGATCATCGAACAATGCCCGTAGATGCGTAGATCCCATCCCGAGGTTTCCGGAAAGCTATCCGGATCGAATTTTTGACACCGGATCGTTTCCGGTGGTCCTCTGAAGTTTTTTGGCCATGAGGCCGGTTTCCGGCGAGTGCCGAAGGCGGCGGCGGCGGCACAGGGCGGCGCGGGGCGGAGCGCGGCGCAGCAGGGCGGTCGGTCGGGGCTTCAGCAGGCGGGGGAGGCACTTACGGGAGGCGGCGGCGGCGTTCGGCGGTGGCTGTCGGAAGCCGGCCGCGGGCGCCGGCAAACAGAGGAGGGGTCGCGAGGCGGCGGCCCCGTGCAGCGCAGCAACGACCCGCGCTTCGCGGGTCGTTGCGTGGACCAAGCGACCGGCCCTCGTGGCCGGTCGGTGGAAAATCTCGCGTGGCGGGCGCGCGAGTGTGAAGAGGAGCGGGTCGCGGAGCGGCGGCCCGCGGATCGGCCGGACCACGCCGGCCGGCGCGGGCCGGCCCAAGCAGGGCGGACCGGCCGGTCCGGGCCGGTCCGGCCCAAGGGGCTTTGGCCCTCAGACTTCGGACGCCCGTATTTCGGGCTACGAGCGTCCGTTTTGCGCGCCGTCTGTGGAAGCGCAGAGCTTGCGTCAAGACGGAGTTTTTGAGATAGTTTCGAGAATTTTTAATTCCCGAAACGAGTGGCCGCTGAGGCGCGACGCGTCCTTAAGTGGATGAGCGTTTTTCCGGGAATCTTGTTTTGAGCGGCGCGGACGCATGCGACGTCCGCTTTGAGTGCCGTCAGTTGCGTTGGGACCCTGGAGCAAGGACGAAGGTTTCCAGGGCAGTTTCGGGCGTTGAGACTGGATTTGAGGCGTGGGCTCCAAGTCCCGTCTTCCGAGCTGCGTGCAGCGTTTTGCGACTTTCTCGTCGGGCGTCCGTTCGGGGCGTACGAGCAGTCGATTCTGGGTGTTTTTCCGAGGGGATTGCAATGGCGCAATATGCCCGCTGTAATTCCGCACGACAGTGCAGGCCCCGCGAGGGCCGTTTCGAGATTTAACGGTGATTTCCAGCTTTATCACCAGGCGACCGTTTTGGACAAGTGAATAGTCCATTTCGTGTACATTTTCGAGAGGATCACAACGGTGCAATCCGTTCGTTGAATTTCGGGACCGGGATGCGGGTCCCATGTGGCATCGCTCGTGTGCTGTGCGCCGGGATGCATCTTTTCTCCGGATATCCGTTGCACTCCTATGAGTAGTGCTTTTGACGTGTTTTCCCGAGGGGATCACAATGGTGCGATGCGCTCGACTGTTTTCGGGGCCGAGGCTCGGGATCACGGGGCGCCGTTCGGGCGTGAGGCGGTGTTGGTGACTTTTTCGTCGGATATTTGTTGTAGGCGAGCAAGTAGTCGATCTCGCGTGTTTTTCCGCGAGGATTACAACGGTGCGATCCGTTTGGTTGTGCGGAGCATTATACACGATCTTGTTAAATGTGGAAGCATGGAAGGTGCTCCAGCAGTGGTTCTCCCTACCTTGTTTGTAGTGGACCCTTGGCGTGTGATCGCGCACTCTTGGGAGAGTGATATAAATGGTTCATGAGATGTGGTTGGTTGTGCCTCAGCCAATGAGGTGGCAGGTTGGGGTTGTTATGTCATGCCTTCGCGTTGACGTTGGGTGCCGTGTGCACGATAGCCTATGGACTGGAATGACGTATACTCTGGGAGTATACGGTAGCGCTTGGAGGAACGTGTGGTTTTTACCTGAGATGTTCGTGCGCTTGGTTGGGGTTTACTTGGGGCCACACGTCATGTCGGACCCATGTGCGTGCCATGTTCTGCTTTGCGTACTTCGACCCCTCGCGACGTAGAGGGTCCTTCTATGTGTTTGTTTGACCAGCAGGGTGGAGTTTTTCCCCTGGCTCTGTGCTCGTTGGTTGACCAGCAGGGTTGAGTGGTCTCCCCCTAGTTTCATTCTCGATGGATTGGCCGGTAGCGGTGCTAGTGACACCCAGTGCTGGAGCAGACGCTGCACCTCCTTTGGGTGAGTTGTACTGGAGTTGGGTGGTCGCGTGATGCCCACTCTGTGTTCAGTTGGCTAGTGTTGTACCCTCTAGTGGATGTGGCCAGAGCATTTCTGAGTTTTACCCTCCAGAGGGGCTAGGCAGTGGGTTACTCATCAGATTCTAGGGTCTACCTTCTGGCAGATACTGGGAACTGGGTCACCCGACACTGTTAGGGTCTACCCTCCAGCAGAGACTGGGCAGTGGGTCACCCAACAACCACTTAGGGTCTACCCTCCAGCAGAGACTGGGCAGTGGGTCACCCGACGTCCTCTTAGGGCCTACCCTCCAGCAGGGCTGGGCAGTGGGTTGCCCGTCGTCTAGTTCCAGGTCTACCCTCCAGCAAGGCTGGGCAGTGGGTCGCCTGTCGACTTATTCCAGGTCTACCCTCCAGCGGGGCTGGGTTTTGGGTCGCCTGATGATGTATTAGGGTTTACCTTCCAGTAGGGCTAGGCAGTGGGTCACCCGATATCTGAATATGGTTTACCCTCCAGCGGGGCTGGGTAGTGGGTCGCCTGATGATGTATTAAGGTTTACCCTCTAGTAGGGATGGGCAGTGGGTCACCCGACATTTGGTTATGAATTACCCTCTAGCGGGGCTGGGCAGTGGGACACCTGTTAGCATTCCAGACTCAGTCCTCTCGACTAGGATAGTCTATAGATTACCTCCGTGATTACCGGAGCAGGACCCTTGGTTGTACGGGTCGGTGATGGAATGGCTTAACTTTGAGGAGACCTCTCGACTGCAGGGTAGTGATGAGGTGTGGTTTGAATTTCCTAGAACTCTCAAGTACGAGGGGCACTTTCCCCACCGAGATGAATTCTTGCGACGCGATCTAAAACCGTGCGGGCGAGTCAGTGCCGCCCAAAGCGGATAGTATCAAGGTGCAGTGACTGAGACCCTTGGCTTGTGGTTCAGGGCAGACGTGCGGGTTACTGGGCGACAATGATGGGGTTATGTCTGGGACTGTTGGCGACTCTTTCTTGGGCTGAGCTACGGGATGGAGATCCCCTTACGAGTTTGTTCGGGCTTCTTGGCAGAGCATAAGGATATGTATATACCTTGTTTCTGGTACCCACTTCTTGGGTTTGGTTACTCTCCTTCCAGGTGAGGCGAAGACGCGCGGGGTATGCCACATGCTTTCCGTGTCTAGCTTCTCATGGTTGGACGAGTCTACTCTGCTACTATAGGCAGCGAATACTCGACGAGAAGTTCATCTTCTCACTGTTTCCATCTCCTTGTGCCTGGACGAGTCTGCTTCCTTTCTTTTGTTGGGTTGAGCTGGACTCTCTACTGCACCCTTGGTTGTACCCCTCTACTTTTCTGTTCGCTCTACCGCTCACCCTTTGGTACCTCATTTGTTGCTCCCTCGAGCCTTCGGGGTATCCTACTGAGTATTTTTATACTCACCCCTGCTTGGGCTTTGCCCGCACTTGGTGTGCCCTTGCAGACGACGGACAGGTGGAGCGTGACTTCAGTGGAGCGTAGGAGCTTGGGATCTTGGACCGCGTGCGGTGGTCGTGACCGGGTTCCAGGTGGCAGACCCGTCAGCTGTTTCTTTTCGTTTACCTATTGCTGGGTTGTGGCACTTTTTGGTTGGGCACGTGTTTTGCCCCTTTTTCCTTTCAGCACTTTACTTTGTACTGTTAGAGGTCGATGCACACTGTGGGTTATTTATAACAGTTTCCCTTTGCTCTTCCTTTTTACTCTGCACTTTTCTATTGAGTTTGCTGCGTGCGTGTGTACAGGTACTTAGGAAAAGGCCTCCCCGAGTTGTTGTGCCTTCGGCGCTGGTCGCCAGCCCCTGGACTATGGAGGCGGGCCTGGGTTAGTTGAGGCTCGAGCCCAGGTAGGTTCGAGTTGTGACAAAGTGGTATTAGAGGTGGTTTGTTCCTTGGGATGTTGTGCGGACGTCCCTAAAAGAGGAATTGGTTGGGATATAGGGCAACAGTGTTAACATGTCTCGAGAGCGGCTCTCAGGCCAGGGAGTCCAGTGATGGTGCGGCGGCCAACGTATCCATTCACCAGGACCTTGAAAACCCGCTTGTCGACTCGACATGATGAGACACTTGTTGCAGGGAAATTTGTTTGTGCATCACATAGGATCGAGTCTTTGACCTTACTTCTTGAGTCAGCTCCCCATCGTTGTTGTTGTTGGTATATACATGTATGCCCATCTGACCGCGACACTCCTTGATAATATTCAGGATGTCTCCGCGAGGACAGCCAGCCAGGATACCAGCTTTGGGTACGTGACGACGACCCTATGAGCTACGAGGCCTCAGTCCAGAACCCATCATGCGAGCCTTTTCTCTGGGTGGTCCAGTAGTAGTACCCCACCTGTTGAGTAGCAGACAGTTTCAGCAGAGCAGGCTGAACTTGAGCGCAGGTTGAGCGCGCTCCGTGACTTCCAGCGGCAGGGCCCGCTGAGGTTCAGTGGTGATCCAGACCCTCAGGCAGCAGAGGTTTGGCTCGAGGCAGTGGTTCGCCTTTTCAGGCTTGTGCAGACACCGATAGATCAGAGAGTGGCTTTGGCATCCACCCTTTTTCTTGGAGAAGCTTGGCGTTGGAGGAGTCTAATGACTCAGTTTCTTGATGAGTCATCGTTTTTGTTGGACGAATTTCAGTTGTTGTTTCGAGAAGAGTTTTTCCCCTCCTGCTTGCGCTCTGTTCGGATTCAGGAGCTCCTGCAGTTTCTGCAGGGAGGGATGATGGTGGCCGAGTACGCGGCTAGTTTTGCAGACCGTGCACGCTTTTACCCGGACTTGGTCCGTGACGACGACCTCCGAGCGCGGAAGTTTGAGCAGGGTCTCCGCTGAGAGATTCATGCTGTCATAGTACCCTTGGGCATTTCCACATATGTCGGGGTGCTAGAGCAGGCATTGGTGATAGAGGGCTTCCTGTCAGGTTTTGCGGTTGGTAGTGGAAGTGGGCGCGATGGAGTCGGGACGTCTGCCGTAGCTAGCAGGCGCCGGAGGACATGACCTCGATGCAGGTGGCCTTCCCACTGCCAGTTTCAGAGACGTGGTCGTATACCACTGTGGCAAAAAGGCGCAGGGCCTCAGCTGAGGATGCCCTTCCCTGAGTGGATCTCGGGCCATGGTCGTACACCACAGTGGCGCCGGAGGGCACCAGGGCATCCCAGAGAGCGCAGGTGCTATGCTTGTGATGGGTGAGGTCACTTGGCATGAGACTGCCCGACCCGAGTTGCTGGGAGCATCGGGAAGGCAGCAGGCGCACCGCCACGGCAGAGGCAGCACCATGATCGGAGTGGTACCCAGAGAGGTGGTGCTAGCAGAGGAGCGGGGGGATCTGGAGGTGGGGGACGACGTTACGAGATCTCCCCATCACCACTAGGCAGTCCACGTCAGGCTCCGGGAGCTGACGGTTGGGACCGTGGGTAGCCGCGAGCTTTGGATGTCTACGATCCTGCAGAGCACGGGATGGTGAGAGGTACCCCCTTGCGACTCCTCTACTTTTTGTAGTAGAATTGTTAGGCTCTGCGTGTGAAGGGCTTTCTCCCTGCTCCTTGATTGAGGTGTTACCAGGGTGACACAGGGCATCGGGTGCAACCCTGTGTTGGTAAGGGAAAAAGGCGTGAGACCTTTTCCTTTAGTCGATGGTGTTGACTCCTCCGCCTTTTGAGCGTGTAAGAGAGCATCGACTGTGGATCCTTGCATGACCAGATATCGTTGGGTGTTTCACCATATGGATATTCTGAAGGAGGGAATCACCGGGCCTTGTTTCATGTGCGGGCAGTGATTCCAGTCGCGGCGTGCGATGTAGAGGTTTGACCGGGGAGGTGAACTACCCCCGAGGGCCTTCGGGCTGTGTGAGACCATGCAAAGGGATGGGGAGGTACCCTACCACCTTGCCCTAACCCCAAAGTCTGGAGTGGGTGCATGGCATCGGCAAGGGCCGACCTAGCGTGACAGATCGACCCTTTGGTCTGTGTGCGGTGACTCAGAGCTATGCGTGGGTTCTTCTGGGTATGAGGAAGCCAGGTGTGGGCTTAGTACCCTGTGATGCTCCCTAGTTTGCTTTTCGAGGACGAAAAGATTGAAGGAGGGAATGATGTAAGAACCCGGTTTTTGCGGTGAAAGACTTTGGAATATTCTTGATGATATTACAGAGCAGCGCCTTCAGACGGCGTGTGATTCCGAGCCCCGGAGTGGCCGGAGTTAAATTTTCAGTGCGTTCACACTAGGAACGCCAAATAAATGGTATAACTCCTAAACGGAGTTCTGGATCAGAGATACGAGTGTGCGGATGGGTCCGGAATGGGGTGTTTACCCTAGGAACGACATAAAACTTGTCGGCGCGGGATGTTTGGACCCCTCGCTCGCTTCCGGAAAGTTAAACGGATAGATTAATAAATTAATTTATTTGTTTAATGGGGAAACACTAGTATCTCTTAAATGGTGTCTCGGATTGGAAAACTGGGGGCACCGTTGAGTTCGGAGCGTGTCGTTTACCCTAGGAGGGGTATAAGTTTCACGGGCGCAGGCCGTTTGTGAAAAGTGGCCCCAGGGGCGTTTTCGTAATTTGGCGGCCTCGGGCGCTAAGTATAATAACTTTTGAATGGGGTCTTGGATTAAAATTCTGAGACCGCCGTTGTGCTTGAAACGTCGTGTTTACCCCAGGGACGCCCTCCTTTTTGTCTGCTTCGAGAGCGGGGTCGGGGGCGTGCCGGGCGAGGGTGTTTAGGTGTTATTACTTAAATGCACCCCCTCCCCCTTCTTCTTCTTCCTCTTCTCCCTCAAACCCTCCTCCTCCTCCTTCACCTCCGGCGAGGCATGCTCCGGCGAGGTGGCTCCAGAGAGATGATGGAGTGCGGCGGATTGCGCGGGAAGTGCCGGGAGAAGCCCAACGAGGTAGGCAGATTTGAGTTTTTCTCCCCTTCCCCGTTTTAATCCTCATTCATGCTCAATCGCACCAATGGATCATTGAAAAATGCCCGTAGATCCCATACCGAGGTTTCCGGAAAGCTATACGGATCGAATTTTCGACCACCAGATCGTTTCCAGTTGTCCTCTGAAGTCTTCCGGCCATGAGGCCGGTTTCCGGCGTGTGCCGAAGGCGGCGGCAGCGGCGCAGGGCGGCGCGGGGCGGAGCGCAGCGCAGCAGGGTGGTCGGCCGGGGCTTCAGCAGGCGGCGGCGGTATTTCTGGGAGGCGGCGGCGGCTGCCGGAAGCCGGCCGCGGCACCGGCAGTGGGCGCTGGCAAACGGATGAGGGGCCGTGAGGCGGCGGCCCCGTGCAGCGCAGCAACGACCCGCGCTTCGCAGGTCGTTGCATGGACCAAGCGACCGACCCTCGTGGCCGGTCGGTGGCAAATCCCACGCGGCAGGCACGTGGGTGTGAAGAGGAGCCGGCCGCGGAGCGGCGGCCCGCGGCTCAGCTGGACCGGGCAAGCCGGCGCGGGCCGGCCCAAGCAGGGCGGACTGGCCGGTCCGGCCCAAGGGGCTTTGGCCCTCAGACTTCGGACGCCCGTATTTCGGGCTACGGGCGTCCGTTTTGCGCGCCGTCTGCGGCAGCACGGATCTTGATTCAAGACGGAGTTTTTAATATGGTTTTGGTAATTTTTAATTCCCAAAACGAGGGGCCGCTGAGGCGCGACGCGTCCTTAAGTGGATGAGCGTTTTTCCGGGAATCTTGTTTTGAGCGGCGCGGACGCATGCGACGTCCGCTTTGAGAGCCGTCAATTGTGTTGGGACCCTGGCGCAAGGGAGAAGGTTTCCAGGGCAGTTTCGGGAGTTGAGATTGGATTTGAGGCATGGGCTCCACGACCCGTCTTCCGAGCTGCGTGCAGCGTTTAGCGACTTTCTCGTCGGGCGTCCGTTCGGGGCGTGCGAGCAGTTGATTCTGGGTGTTTTTCTGAGGGGATTGCAATGGCGCAATCTGCCTGCTGTAATTCTGCATGACAGTGCAGGCCCCGCGAGGGCCGTTTTGGTATTTGACGGTGATTTCCAGCTTTATCACCAGGTGACCGTTTTGGACAAGTGAATAGTCCATTTCGTGTACTTTTTCGAGAGGATCACAACGGTGCGATCCGTTCGTTCAGTTTCGGGACAGGGTTGCAGGTCCCACGTGGCACCACTCGTGTGCGGTGCGCCGGGATGCATCTTTTCTCTGGATATCTGTTGCACTCCTGTGAGTAGTGCTTTTGACATGTTTTCCCGAGGGGATCGCAATGGTGCGATGTGCCCGAATGTTTTCAGGGTCGAGGCTCGGGATCACGGGATGTCGTTCAGGCGTGAGGCGGTGTTGGTGGATTTTTTGTCGGATATCCGTTGGAGGTGAGTAAGTAGTCGATCTCGCGTGTTTTTCCACAAGGATTACAACGGTGCGATCCGTTTGGTTGTGCGGAGCATTATACGCGATCTTGTTAAATGTGGAAGCATGGAAGGTGCTCCAGCGGTGGTTCACCCTACCTTGTTTGTAGCGGACCCTTGGCGTGTGATCGCGCACTCTTGGGAGAGTGATATAAATGGTTCATGAGATGTGGTTGGTTGTGCCTCAGTCGATGAGGTGGCAGGTTGGGGTTGTTATGTCACGCCTTCGCGTTGACGTTGGGTTCCGTGTGCACGATAGCCTATGGACTGGAACGAGGTATACTTTGGGAGTATACGGTGGCGCTTGGAGAAACGTGTGGTTTGTACCTGAGATGTTCGTGCGCTTGGTTGGGGTTGACTTGGGGCCACACGTCGTGTGGGCCCCATGTGCGTGCCATGTTCTTCTGTGCGTACTTCGACCCCTCGTGACATAGAGAGTCCTTATGTGTGTTTGTTTGACCAGTAGGGTGGAGTTTTTCCCCTGACTCTGTGCTCGTTGGTTGACCAGCAGGGTTGAGTGGTCTCCCCCTGGTTTTGTTCTCGATGGATTGGCCGGTAGCGGTGCTAGTGACACCTAGTGCTGGAGCAGACGCTGCACCTCCTTTGGGTGAGTTGTACTGGAGTTGGGTGGTCGCATTATTCCCACTCCGTGTTCAGTTGGCCAGTGTTGTAACCTCTAGTGGATGTGGCCAGAGCAGTTCTGAGTTTTACCCTCTAGCGGGGCTGGGCAGTTGGTTACTCATCGGATTCTAGGGTCTACCCCCTGGCAGAGACTGGGCAGTGGGTCACCCGACACTGTTAGGGTCTACCCTCCAGCAGAGACTGGGCAGTGGGTCACCCGACGACCACTTAGGGTCTACCCTCCAGCAGAGACTGGGCAGTGAGTCACCCGACGACCTCTTAGGGCCTACCCTCCAGCAGGGCTGGGTAGTGGGTCGCCCGTCATCTAGTTCCAGGTCTACCCTCCAGCAAGGCTGGGCAGTGGGTCGCCTGTCGACTTATTCCAGGTCTACCCTCCAGCGGGGCTGGGCAGTGGGTCGCCTGATGATGTATTAGGGTTTACCCTCCAGCAGGGCTGGGCAGTGGGTCACCCGATATCTGAATATGGTTTACCCTCCAGCGGGGCTGGGTAGTGGGTCTCCTGATGATGTATTAAGGTTTACCCTCCAGCAGGGCTGGGAAGTGGGTCACCCGACATTTGGTTATGAATTACCCTCTAGTGGGGCTGGGCAGTGGGACACCTGTTAGCATTCCAGACTCAGTCCTCTCGACTAGTCTAGTCTGTGGCTTACCTCCGTGATTACCGGAGCAGGACCCTTGGTTGTACGGGTCGGTGATGGAACGACTTAACTTTGAGGATACCTCTCGACTGCAGGGCAGTGATGAGGTGTGGTTTGACTTTCCTAGAACTCTCAAGTACGAGGGGTGCTTTCCCCACCGAGACGCGTTCTTGCGACGCGATCTAAAACCGTGCGGGCGAGTCAGTGCCGCCCAAAGCGGATAGTATCAAGGTGCGGTGACTGAGCCCCTTGGCTTTCGGTTTAGGGCAGACGTGCGGGTTGCTGGGCGACAATGATGGGGTTATTTCTGGGACTGTTGGAGACTCTTTCTTGGGCTGAGCTACGGGACAGAGATCCCCTTACGAGTTTGTTAGGGCTTCTTGGCAGAGCATAAGGATATGTATATACCTTGTTTCTAGTACCCACTTCTTGGGTTTGGTTACTCTCCTTCCAGGTGAGGTGAAGACGCGCGGGGTATGCCACGTGCTTTCCGTGTCTAGCTTCTCGTGGTTGGACGAGTCTAGTCTCCTACTATAGGCAGTGAAGACTCGACGTGAAGTTCATCTTCTCACCGTTTCCAGCTCCTTGTGCCTGGAAGAGTCTACTTCCTTTCTTTTGTTGGGTTGAGCTGGACTCTCTACTGCACCCTCAGTTGTACCCCTCTACTTTTCTTTTCGCTCTACCGCTCACCCTTCGGTACCTCCTTTGTTTCTCCCTCGAGCCTTCGGGGTATCCTACTGAGTATTTTTATACTCACCCCTGCTTGGGCTTTGCCCGCACTTGGTGTGTCCTTACAGACGACGGACAGGTGGAACGTGACTTCAGTGGAGCGTAGGAGCTTGGGATCTTGGACCGCATGCGGTGGTCGTGATTGGGTTCCAGGTGGCAGACCCGTCAGTTGTTTCTTTTCGTTTACCTGTTTCCGGGTTGTGGCACTTTTTGGTTGGGCGCATATTTTGCCCCTTTTTCCTTTCAGCACTGTACTTTGTAATGTTAGAGGTCGATTCACACTGTGGTTTATTTATAGTAGTTTCCCTTTTCTCTTCCTTTTTACTCTGCACTTTTGCATTGAGTTTGCTGCGTGCGTGTGTACAGGTACTTAGGCAAAGGCCTCCCTGAGTTGTTGTGCCTTCGGCGCTGGTCGCCAGCCCCTGTCCTATGGAGGCGGGCCTGGGGTAGTTGCGGCTCGAGCCCGAGTAGGGTCGGTTCGTGACATACATAGAGAGAAATGATGAGGCAGTTATCAAAATATGATGGCATGATCCAATGAGAGAACATAGTAGTTGATGACCCGCCTCTTAATTGGATCATTGATAAGGAGAAGATATTGTTCATTCATGGATGTGTTTGGGTTCCTACAAATATTTGAGATGAGTTGATATGAGTGTCCCATTCCTCAATAAGGGTTGTACATTCTGGTATTACCAAGTCGTATCATTACTTATTCCATCAATATAGGTATCTAGGGATAAATATAGAGATTATTGGGGTTTTTACCCAGTGCTACACCAATCAGTAGGTGACCGTAAATCACCAGTGACCATCTAGGATTTTACAATCATTACCTATTCCCAAGTTGAAATGGGAAAAAGTCACCATGTATTTCTTAACAGGACTACCTACATCACTTTAGAATAGTGACATCGTATGGGTGAGCATAGATAGGGTAACAAAGGTCTCCAATTTTATGTCTATTTGGAAGATTCTTCCTATATATTATCTCATGAGGATAACCATTTATGAGATCATAAACCTCCAGAGGGTTCCATGTTCTATCATGTCGGATTGATATATTTGATTCACATCGTGGTTATGGTAGGGTTTGTAGAAGGAACTGGGTACATAGGTATTACTGAGTACAACCTATCACCCATAGACCGACGACTAGTATGAGAAAAAAATTTATGTTTTATAGGATCTGATATGACAATGCATCCTTGATTTTATAGGTTCTATGGAAAATATTTATATCTCATTGTGTTCTATTATAATAATAACTTGAAAAAGACCAGACAATAGAATCCTCATTAGCCCCTTTATAGTAGTCCATGTTGTTCAAACCTATATCAGTTAGATACTGGGGAGGCAACACTACTGGGTCTCCATCTTGTTTAGGATACTTCAGATAAGGTTCAACTTATCAAAAAGTAGATTTCTTCAACTCTGTCTAAATAGAAATCATAATATGATCATCACTGTTGACCACTTGAGTTCAAGGTGGGGAGCCATGTTTTCTTAAAATATTCACCTAGGATAGGGAATATACAGATTCATAAAGAAAGGAATATATCACCTTGTTACATCAGACCCTTAAATATTCTAGAGAGAGTCAGTCCAGTATCATATGAGTTGCATTTACCTCAGAGGTACTGGGCTATACAAGACGTCTTCCATATATACCAGCTTCTCCAATATCATTTTGATTCATTGAATATTATTTATCCCAAGGTGGATAAATTTTAGGTAGATGCATAATTTGAGGAGGACCATATCTGTTTCATTTATTGAGGCATGGTGGTTCTTTGAGGCCTGTAAGTTCCTCTGGTATGGGTGCTATGGTAGCACAACCATGTGCTGGACAAGAATTGGGAGCGAGATACCAACATGCGTGCCCAATGGCCAAAATTATTCTTAGTGGATTCTATACAACCCTAGTAAGGGTAATTTGGGGTTTAATTTATTTAAGGGGGTTATTGTAAGATCCTGAATTTTTTTTCATATGTAACCGTTTTATTTCAATTTTGATTCTGTAATTTTTACATAAGATAGATGCCCAGTAGGGTCATGGAGGAAATAGGGGTGTGTAAGGCTTTTACATAACCCGTAGACCATGTTTTTAGAATAGGTATTTGGGCAACATAGTGAGTAGAAACCATGAATCCCAGACTACGTAGTTGGAGTAAATAGTGTGGAGTGTTCTAATCCACTATCCAGGACCACATAGTTTGATGAAATTGTGCAACAGGGGTTGGATTCTTGTATAAATGCTGTAAATTTTTTGAAATAAGAAAAATTCATAGTTGGTGAATAGTTTTTCTAACCATGATATATGACCATGTGAGGGAGGTATTTAGGTAAAGAGGGGTGCAAAATTGTTGCACGGTTTGGTTGACCATGTGGCCAAACCATGAGACCCAGTTTTAATGGGGTGATTAGACTATTTTCCCCTTAATTAATTAAAATACCCCATCCTATTTCTTCTCATTTTCAGAAGAAAACATATTCTCCTCCATTGAGTGTTCTTTAGGCCTTAATCAAGGGATTTGATCATGATTCATCATTAGATGTTTGAATCAAGATCTTTTAATTTCGTCGAATGCATGATAGTGAGTTATTTATTCTTCTTGATTCTTTTATAGTTTGTCTTCTTCTCAACTGATTTATTTTGGTGTAAGTTATTATACCCTATTTTCAGTATGCTCTTCCATTCTTCTATTTTCTCTTAATATGGATAGATTCCAAGGAAGATACATAGAGATTTTTATTATACTAATCTAAGGTAGGTGATCTCATGATTTTCCCTTAATTTTAATGTGTTTATATATCATAGCATTATTACATGTAGCATTTTTTCTAGGAAATCATTAAAAATGGAATTGTTATTTAAATTAAATTAGTAGTATCAACCTAGATGACCCAGGACAAGGACCCTGAATTTGACCCACTCCATGTGTGCATTGTTAAACTAGACTAAAATGCCATGCCTGGCCTATAAAATTGATTCACCTTTGAGGTGTACCATTTATTTCATATTATAGGATGTTAAATTAATTGTAAAATTGTTAATTGAATTGTTAAAGGTGGTAATGGAAGAATTTTCCCTTGTACTTGTTCCTTTTTCGTTTTATTTTCTTCTTGATACATCTTTATAATTAAAATATAAAATTAAAACAAATATAAAGATTCATATGATGCTTGTCCTTTTAAGCATTTTATATTATTTAAAAAAACCTTTTGAGGTGTGTTAATTGATTATTATTATGGGTACCAACTTGATTAAAACATGTGGTTATATGGTATAGTTAGTATACTAACCCCTAAAGATTATTTTTGATATGCTGAGAGTGAGAGGTGGGTTCAAATTTAGGATCGCAACAGACAAAACCTTTTGGATTGAATAAATAAATTTTTATAATGAATTATTATTATATACATTGGGTGATACATGTTTCATTTTTAAAATTCCATGAATAGAATCAGTTGGAAACTAGATCATATATGCCGAGTGATACTTGGAATCCATTATGGACTTCTAAGGAATGACCCTGATGGAAGACTGTTATTATGCCATGAGTAATACTTGGTCCCCCTTATAGTCTACCAAGGATGGTCTCAAATGGATTCTTATCTTGTATGAAATTAGTGAAACTTGGGCTCCCTTTATAGACCACTATGGATGGACTCAATGGGTGGTGGATTTATACCAAACCTAGAGTGATACCAGGATTCTTATAAGGGATTCCTAGTATTAGCTTGTAAGGTGTTTAGTTCATGTTATACCTATAATGATACCTACTTTCCAAAATTAGGAAGGCCAAGGAAGAGATCATGTCACATTCAAATTCAATAATAATTTATTGATTTTATGACGCATATGAAAATCCAAAGAACAAGATTGGATTTGTTCAGAGAATTGCATATTACTTATGGACTCATTATATACGTCATATTGGATATGTTACATGGTTTATTAGGATACGATATTGGTCTTGAGTATTTATTATAATTAAATCGTGATTGATTGATTACTCATAGACATCCCATCTTAGGCTAGAGAAGTTAGTAGAGGATATGTGTTCCATGGGAACCCAGGCCAATATGGGTTATTTATTACAACACTTCATTTCCAGCTTTACTAATACCTACAAAATGTTTATTATATATTCATAGACTGGATGGTATTAGACACCATTTTGGTGTCCCACTATGTTTATCTAACATTCTATAAGGGACATATTTATAGAACCCAAAGAAACAGTGTGGATGCAGGTTGGGATAGGGGAAAGTGCCCAATTTTCAATACATGAGTGATTTTTATATGGGAGTAGAGGATAATATGACTGAGTTATGGATCTTGATTCTATATGGAGATATAATTTTGGGTCTTCTTGTTTAATTTAGTATACATTTATGTATGTGTACCTACTTCCATTTTTTCCTGTATTTCTTTCTGTATAGTATTCCATGATCATAATTTTTTATATGACAATGATGTTTGGGATTACATGGTTACTATATGTTGGATGATCATTCTTCAGGATTTTAGGAGGAATTTATGGCCTGATATGGACATTTCTATAATGGGTTCTGGAGCTTCCATTATTTCATTTCTATAGGACATGTATTTTGGCACATTACTTTGGATACTTTTATTTGTATCTATTGAAATTTTAAATGAATTATAGAATGGTTTT
Source organism: Viscum album (assembly GCA_963277665.1). Lineage (NCBI taxonomy): Eukaryota > Viridiplantae > Streptophyta > Magnoliopsida > Santalales > Viscaceae > Viscum > Viscum album. Next base: position 476,626,622 of record OY728133.1, on the reverse strand, counting down.
AGGTCTAATTTCATATTATATGTTGGATTTTGGAGGTTGTTTATCCTATCTCCAAATACTATATTTTATAGAGGGTAATTCCACCCATTTGTGATATTTTTATACACACGGTGTTTATCACCAACCCAGGGCATAATAGAGAGGGAACTTGGGGGACATTTTCTCTCTTACATTATTGCTCTCCAAGGAGGGTAACCATTGGAGGTATGGATTCATGATTGAAATTATAAATGTACTATATAAACCATCTCTTACTAAGATTTAGATCTCACTTGGTAAAGATATATTTCAAAATTTTATAATCATAATTCAAATTGAATTTCTCCCCTAATAGGTGGTGGAACCAAGTTTTCAATGCATTCATTGTTATTGATAGTTCAAGATCATGAGTGGGGTAGTTATTTTCATGAAGGTGATATTGTGAATTATAGGCTACCATGTGGTTTCCATTCATTAACATGATCCAGCCCTATACATGTGGTGTTATAATAAACCAAAAAACTAATTTCTTGATCTAAGAGGATTAGAATACGATCTGAAGTCAATATCTATTTTAACTCCTAAAAAATCATAATATTTATTAATCCATTCAAGTTTCACACCCTTCTATGTCATAGATATTAAAGGATATTATATTTTGTAGAAATATTCTTTGAAATTCCTATAATATCCCATGAGGACCAACAAAATTTGGATTACGAATACATTCTTTGGTATCACCCTAGATATTAGAACCTATAACATAGCTGGGTCCACCGAGATGCCTCATTTAGATATCACAGGACTTGGTAACCTCTCCTTTTCAATCTAGAACTGAAATGTTGATAAAATTTCATAAATATAGTGGTACCTCAGTGTCCCTAAAATAATTTTAAAAATATCTTAATGATCATCCTTCATCGTTGAATAATTTAGTATATCATCAACGGATAAGACCATGAATCAGTCAAGATACTGATGAATGATTCAGTTTATCGAGGATATAAAGATAGTAGGGTAATGAGTGTGATAGAATGACATAACTAGGAGCTCAAAATTCCCATATTTTCTCTAGAAGGTTGACATATAAATGTACGCTTCCAAATATCTCAACTGGTCTTACCCCGATAGTAGGTCAATGATTGAAAACCATATGGTACCCCTGATTTGATCGAATAAATAATCAATCAATGGTAATGGATAATTATTTTTTAATATCAAAACCAATACTTTTATAGTAATCAATTTAATGTGGAAGGATTCTATATACCTTTTTTACAAAGATAATTGATGATTCCCATAGTGACATGCTTCGGCATATGAACATTTTACTCTTAGATCTTCTTGCTTGAACATTAAATACTTTATTTATTTAAGTGACATCCTATAAGATGTCATGTATATGGGTCCCAACATGAAGAGTAGTTTAATAGATAATTTTACTTCCACTAAAGAAGTAATCTTGAACAATTACTAAATAATACCTCGGGGTACATATCTACCACCAACACAAGTGAATCACATTAACCCCATTAAACGGAATGGAGAAGAACTTAGAGAATTGAGATGAGAGAGAACCCACCACTAGGAAAATCAACCCTACTCAATCAGAACTGATGTCACACTCACCCATAAACATGTGAGTGTTTCCATAAGGAGAGATAATAAACCATTCATTAGTATAATTCAATCCAAGACTTTAATTTCAATATTCATGCTGTGTAAAATCTAAGGTCAATGTTGACATAATGTGGAAGTCCCAAATAACATCAACATCAAAAAAACCACACAATTCTCAAACCACTTAAGACCCTAGTCTATCCAATTTTCTAGTAGAATAGAGAGATCCAAAACATATGAAATCAAAACATATCACAATCCCAAGGAATCAATCAACTTGTCAGAAATTAATTAATCGGATGAACCTGGGTCAAATAACTGAAAACCAAACATGAATCAATGATCACTATACATATAAAGAACATAAGAACTACCTATAACTCATATGTATCATGATCCATTAAAAACAAGATCCCATATTCATTCCCAATTTAGGGTTTCTTAGTGTTTTGAGAGTTCCATTTCACTTGGAAAGAGACCCTTCCCTCTTAGATGTATTCGATTTCACCTGGGACCCATTGGTATAAGTGAAACCCACTTTAGTACTTTGGGATGAGTTCCTACAAAAATGATAAAGGTTCCATAAGAATTCACACCTATGAAATGTTTATAAATATTATTGGAAATAATTCTTGGTATAACCCACCTCTTCACACTAAAATAATTTAAATGATTTTCACCCTATAATACCTACGGAAACAGGATTAAAGTGATATTTCAAGCATTATATATTAATCCCCTAATACTAATGAATCTTATTTTTCCTAGAATAGGATCACTATATTACAACCATAGATACAATATAAGGACTCATACTATTTATTATAAATATATCATCCTTGGCCATATCTTCCTTATCAACAACATCATTATAAGTTGGTTGGAAAAAAAGAATGATCTGAGAATTTATTATCAGGTTCAGTCCCATATGAAATTGAAACAAATATTCATTCTCAATAAGACTTGGTGAAAGATAAAATAACTTAAAATAAAATACTTAGAATACACCATCATAGATCAATCACCCCACTCTAGCATCACGAACTCCTTGGACTTCACCACTCAAAAGGTCTCTATTTAAAATTTCTAGTTAAGCATGTACTTGAACATAGTCCATATAAGATCTTTATGAACCTTAAAACGAACAAATAGGCCTCACCACCATCAAATCATACCATCAAACACATATGTAAAAAATCCCACTTTATATATTTCAATGGTTTTTCAAGAATATAATGATAGTATAACATCTTTCAATAACAATTTTGATTCATGGCACCCTAGTCACCCCAAAAATTTGGTATATTTTTTTTATGAACACCTAGGCATAATCTATTTTATATAATTTCCTTATATCACTACTTTAATTGAGTGACATAATATTCTAAATTACTGATAAAATGTGTTTGGATTCCATATGATCATTGTATGGTGGTGTATAATTTGTGGAATCCTAGCTCCAATTTCTAGAAGTTCTTTTAGGAGGCCCGATCTAAAAACATAAAACACAAAAAAAAAACAAATCAATACATAATTGATTTTAAAATAAAACCATTTATGAAATTTGAAAATCATCTAAAAACATACATGAGACAAAAACCATTTCAAAACTCATGAAATAACTTATATTAAAATAAACAAAAAAAATATCTTCTGCCCTGGTAACTTGAGGTTGGGCATAAAGAAGTGTTGGATAAGTACTCCCTTACACCCTCACTTGATCCTAGAAAATAAATATCCATACTAATAAACTACCCTAAGATAAAAACATCACTCTAAATATATTTTGTATAGAACCAACCTGGTCCAACCATCCTTATTACTCAGGTCATCCCAATATAACATCTAAGGAACAATCTAGATAACCATGAGATTACGATCAACACTAAGGTATCAATACTGACCATGTGGGAATATTTTTACAGTTGAAAATCTAGCATGACTATTCTAGGAGTCAGATATCCAAACTAAAATAATAAAAAATGAATAATGTATAAATCATTATTGTTAGAGTTTAAGCAACATCATGTTAACAAATAACTATGACAAGATGAAAACATAAAAATAATGTTTAAAATAAAAAATCAAATAGATAAACCTGATTTTAGAAATATGTTCCAGGCTATGTTGGACACTATATAAATAAAACCCCAAAACACCAAAAATATAGAAAATCCCAAAACTTAAGACCTAGATGACTCCATTTGAATCTATCCCACAATAACCCATATCATGGAAGACAACATGAGAATGAATATTCCCTTCTTTGTGATACATATCCTTTTCCATTCCCTATTATGGATACAACCAAGTATAAATTTACCCAAATACATATGTGGGGTGCGATGTAAATCCTAATATGATACCACCAAGAAGATATATATCACTTTTCACTATAAAAACCAATGGTTATAGTATGAAAACAATTATTTAAAAAACCATTTACTTGAAAAAAATTCTTAAATTATTTGATTTGGGAAGGAAAACCACAATGATTGATAGTATAATATATGAAACATGAAAAATAATATTTGGAAGAAAAAGTAACCAGTATGATCATAACTAATCAATACTCAAGCATCAGATACAAGTAACAAACCAAACATAGATGTGAAATACTAGAGAGCTGTGAACAATGTGGTCTTGGAATTTAGGACTCCCTTATAGAACACTTGGCTCTCATAGGTGAACATTAAAAAATAACCCAACTTCTGGTGGATCTATTAGACTTACTAGAACCAACCCCTAGCTATATCATGTTGAAACCTAGGGAAGAACTCATTCTATAACACATATACACAAGGTCTCCCACATTCACACATAACCATATCCATAACATGAAAACAATTCCATTATCAAGGAAAAAGGTATTGAAAAAATATTCTTTCATTGTATTGTCAAAATCCCATTTAAATATAAGGGTTTCCTGGAATTTTTTTTTTGAAACACGTTGTGGGCATAAAATTAGATTTAAAAACGGAAACTCTATGAAATCACTATTATTTCAACACATTCTAAGAACAAAAAAAACATGTATAACAACTCTCAATGATCAATCCATGAATGATAAATCCATAAAAAATAATGGAAAACTCAATAACCAAGGCTTTCTAAAATAAAGGCTTTAGTATATAGATACACCTACCTTGAAAATGATGGAACAAAATCAACATCATAAAGGGTGACTATAAGGTAGGAATAGAGATCATCACAGACATAAACATATGAGAAATATATAAGAAACCCCACCTTAAACCCAATGTTTGGACCTTTGTGGGAATTAGGGTTTCAAGAGTATGAAATAAATGGAACTACACAATTCAAGAGGGATGGGTAGGAATAAATCCAAGATAAACCATGAGAATACCTAATAAATTCACATGAATCAAAGAAGATTCATCAAAAGATAAAGGTGGCAGATTTGGGCAATAATTGGACATCCCACAAAAAAGGGGAGAAAAGTGGTATTATAAGGGATAAATCCTCACATGGGAACTATCATAATTTCCTATTTTGTTCTAGGTGGACATTATCTCATAGTGAAATCCATGTCTTGTTCTGAAGAGCTAACTCACTAGCCCCCTCCATGGTGTATCCTAGGTTTTGCGCCATGGAGCACCTCCTTGGGGATAGTCTAGGGTTTTTGGTATTCCCAAGCCTCCATGACATATCCTTAGAGAAATTCCATGGGGAACATGACAAAAGGTAGATCCTGGGGTCCTCCCTGGATCCTCGATGATGTAGCACCCTGGAGATATGCTATAGTACCTCTACCCATACTCTCACCATGATGTAGCTTATATGGCTACGATATGGTAAACCGGGAAAAGGAATGTTTTCCCCAAAAAAACCTCCAGAACACTATGAATGTCCTCAAAACAAAAAAAAAATTAATGTTCTTAACTAAAATTAAACATTTAAAAACATTCTTGTGACCATTAAAGTTTCACAAATATTGTTGACATCAATAAAAATATTTTCTTATTTCAATGCAAGGATTAATTTTTATGGTAACAATAAAGGGAGAAACAGATATATCACATATCACTAAGAATATAGTCCCCCCTATAGAAATTATGTATCCATAATACCACCGACTCATGGTATGAATATGTTTCTATTTATAACGGGTTTTACACGAATGAATGTAGAATTATTCTAAAATTTTAGGGATTTATGAAAGATATATACAGAGATATATTGAAAACTATTATGAATATTAATTGGAATTAATAATAATAAAATATTATAGAATCATAATATTATAAAAACAAAAAATTAAAGTGGATTATGAAATAATAAAAACATATAATAAATATAGAATTTTAGGAAATCCTTTCCTTACACTTTCTTCCCAGAACTCAAGATATAATCCATTAAAGGATTAAAATTTCTATTAAGTGATATATAAGAAATATATTTATAAGAGAATCATGATAAATATATTTTAGAGAGTATAAAAAATAGGTATATAAGGTTTTATTTATAGTCAAATTTAGAGAATAGATTAATAATTTTTTACTTGGCCTCGACAATCCAGGTTGGGGAATATTCACATTAGAAAATGATAAAAGATATTTTTTTGACCATGATTTTTTTACTACACATGGTATTTGATTTAATAATACATTATTTATTTTTAATTTAGTTTCTCTAAAATAAAAATCCAATTTTGAGAACAAACTATTCATTTTAAGGCCCTTATGGTGAAACTTAGTAACAATAGTCCCTATGGGGTCTTAACGAGGTCTAGGGATCAAGTATCACCAAATTCTTTATTATTTGTAGAGTAGGATTTTCATTTTATTTTTACAAACCCTAGACCATTTAAAATATATAAATTATATGCAATTATTTGTTTTTTAAATTAAATAAATAATATATTATACTCTATATGTTACTTTATAGTGGTGAGGTTAATTATGATATTTTTTATATAATATTTTAAATAATAAATAATATTTCATGAATTAAAAATAACAATTCCAATTAGTACATTATTATTATAACATAATGAACTCATAAAATAGACTATATTGGTTTATTATATTTTAGTATTCATCCTTAGTTTTTTTAGTGAAATATCCCTAAACTTCATCATTACATAACTTGGATGTCCTAACAAAAAAATTTAAGCCCGTTTTATAAATTTTGTCTTATAATTAAGTGCTTTAAAATAATTTTAAATCATAAAAAATAAATATTAAAGTAAAAAAATCATTTAATTAATTATTTTTTACACAAATACCATCTTATCTCTTAAATATATAACCTTGTATTTTACCCCCTCATGAACTAAGGGTAATGTAGGAAATGATAATATTTACTTAGGGTGGTTTGAATACTATGGTACTTATGGTGATCTCCAATACCTTGAATTTTTATTTTATCAAAATTAAATCATTATTAACTTGATGGATTTTATCTTTAAATTGGTCTATAGAAATCTGTAGTGAAGCTACCTCCATACAATGTTAAAACATATGCAATTTATATAGAACGTTCTTACAATATGTGGTTAATTTTATTTAATTATACATAAATTTCACCATTATATTAATTATATTTTTATAAAATACTTTTAATGTTCAACTATAAGGGAACTAAATTATTTTATTAAAATGGTTATGTAATAACCGTATAACCCTTATACCATGACTATCTATGAGGCATCATTAATTCTCACTAGTAATCAAAGTTTATAATTCATTATACCCCTTATAATAAAAAACTATTAAATTGTAGAAAAGTGTATGTACTAGGTAAAAACTAGAGTGACAAATTATTTTCATATATATTTATTACATCTTAATAGATAAATATTCACTACATAAAATTTCAATCCGAACCAGAATCATTTAGGTCTAGTATATTTGGAAACTTGGAATCATTAAAAAATAGTTAATAAAAAATATACATAATATCCCACTTTTTTATTTATAACTATCACTATTCTTAGAAATATAATACTTAATACCTTTCTTCATAACCCAGGGAAAGGAAACATAAGAAAAGAATGAGCTCATATGCCAAGTAAGGGTAAACATTGTATATATCAATGATCACATAAGAATAACATGGGAATAAAGGAATAAAAACACAATATTAAAATTTTAAAACAATAACCTATATATAAATGATCATAATATTAAGTTATGTCTTAAATAATTATATTTTATAAGAAAATAATCATGAAGGAATCAAATAATATGAACCATGAGACCATAATATAGAAAAAATATAGGGAATTGTGGCATAAAAATAAGTATATAAAACCATTTCCTTAGTAGTAAAGGATAATTTAAAAGGATATAATAGAAAAATGGGTTCACTCCCTAAACTATAATAGTAGTCAATGTTTACTCCCAAGAAATTCCAAGTGTACGTAGTCCCTTATTGAATTGGGTTCACCCTCCATTCTAGTCCCCTTTATCTCATGAGATATCAATATTTACCCAACACATTAGATGGAAAAATAGGTCACACCCATCTCATTGTGAAAATAATACATACGTGTTCTAATAAATTATAAAGAATTAATTATATCATAACCAATGGAAATAAATTTTTTTTATAATCATTTCATTATAAAATAACCCATGGAAAAGAAATGTATTTCCTAGACATTTCATTTATTCATAATAAACATAAAAAATACAGAGAAATAATAAAGATAATATCCTTGGATCATATCACCAATAAAGAATATTTAATATCAAATAATTTCATCTTAGACATAAAATAATATTTAAAGATAACTTGGAATAATTCTTGATAAAAATAAACATTTCTTTTGAAAATAATTTCTTTTTAAAAAGCTACAAAATTAGAAAGTAAAATAAATTTTTTAAAAATAACCTTGAAAAATTATAAATTAGAACTCAAAGAGAAATGTAATAATTATAGTAGTAAAATATGTTCATTATGAAAGAGTTAAGAAAAAATTCCTTCTATATTTTTTTCAAAAAAATCACAAAGCACTTAGTTTGGAAAATAAAGAAAACATTCCATGCAAATCATTTTTAGTAATGTAAAACACGGGTAAAAATGACATTAAAAAATCGTATGAGAATGGTAAAAATAGATTTTTTTTTGAAAACATGGAAATGGAAGTGAAAAATTACCCAGTAGTGACTTAAAAATAAATAATTCCAAATTTTTATAAGATTGTAAAATAAACTTTTACCTTCTGTTTTCGACGATGATAATTGGTTTTTTTCTTTTATTATCCGAATGCTAGGGGAGCCTCCATCTCTAACCCCAAATATAGGCACTCAAGGAGTCCGAAAGTGATGGAGCCAAAGTGCATCCCCAATAAACATATCTTTATCATAATTTTCCAATATACTCATTATAGTACTTATAATATTATATATGAACCCCTAATAACATTTTGATTCCCACCATTGTCAATAATTCCTTATTAAAATTGTTACTTCTAGGTGTTGACTGTTTCATTTATCATGAGTATATTATTTCAATAGTTCCATTCCTTATATAAATATTTTGATTTAATCAAATAAATAATATTTATAATGATATAAATATCATATATATTTCTTATATATATATATATATATTAAGAGTCATCCATAAAATTTAGAGATAAAGAAATGATTTACACCAATCATGGAGACAGTAGGCCATGCGTTTTCATGAATTTTATTTTCATTTTTTAACGGATGGCATGAATGAGAGGTAAATATTTATCCAAATTTAAAAGTTATTTTTATATAATATTTATCATATATATATTACTAAAATTCATTATCATTACCATCCAAGTAAATAATAAATTAAAAACGAATCACATCACTTCGTGGTGGTGGTAGTCCACACATACACATAAGCAACATTATCATCTCTCAAAAGATTGGATGGTAAGAAGGTATAAATGATATTATTTTAAATAAGTATAATTTTTAAATCAATATCATATATAATCTTTAAAACCATCATAATACCCATCTATAAAATATGGATTTGCAAAATGAATTGTATCACTTCATGGAGACGGCAAGTCGTTCGTTCGCATGAAAAATAATTTCAATAAAATGGCAATGTATTTGAAGCTAAGGTAGTTCAGGTTTTTAATCCAATCAATCAAGATAATTAAAAATGATTTTGTTTAATTTTAAACCTTATCATTTTTTATTAACCTTTATTTAACAAATTATAATTTTAACTATGGTAACAAATATTTCAATATTAAAGGGTTGTAAATTATACTCATAAGGTGAAAATTGAACTTTAAATGGTATATTTATTAAATTTTAGAACATATAATAGCCATAATTTTATAATTTTATATTTTTATGATTTTAAATTTTTTTAATAATATATTATTTTGTTAAAATATCATTATTGTAAATTTTAACACTATTCATTTAATTTAAATTTAAATACATCATGAATTATTTTTAATTCGAATATAATGATTTAAAACATCCGTAATAAGTCTTATATAATATTAACACATTCAAAAATTATCACTTAAAAATTTTAAAATCATATATTATATTATTTTATTAAATGGAGACATATTGCATCAGTATTGTATAAGAAATTGAGGTCATTTTATAGTTATTAAAAATTAAAAATAAATTCATTCCATGAACATAATTTTATTAAGTTAAAAAGAAACACTTGGATTCATTCATAACTTACCTTTTCCCCTATATAGACACATAAAGGTTACTAAAAATATCGAGTGTAACATTTCATAACTTTATTTTATTTAAATAATATATAAGTCATTTTCATGAGAAAGTGTATATTAAAAAAATCCATTTCAATCCTAATATGATAATGGTAAAATTTAGTCCATAAAATAATAATTTTTATGAATAATTATGGCCTTATCACTTATTTTTAACCAATATTGACCCAATTTTCCCTTTATCTAGGTGATAAACTTTACCAAAGTTACTATTCATATTGAAAAAAATAAAAGGTGCCTATTTAAAAAAAATTAATCCTACTGATTATAAATATTTAATCAATTTTATCTTATTAAATACCCATAAATGAGTTGAATTAATTTTAATGTTTGTGTGAAAAATGTGACAAAAACTTTTCTTAGAAAAAATAAATTTTCAATCATAATAGTATATTTACTCTTATCCTATGCCTAGAAAAATAAATTTTATTTTTTTAAAACACTTGATAAAGTTAATAATATATATATTACATTAAAATTAGTCAATAATATGTGTTAATTTAGCTTATTAATATAAATATACATTACACGCACACAAATTTTATTGCTGAAAAGTATTTCCATTAAACTAAGTGATTTTTATTTTCATTTTTAAGAAATTGATAACCAATTAATTTATTTTATTACATAAAAAACAATATATTTTTTATAATTTAGTTAGTTCTATTCATACCTGCAACTCCAATAGCTATGCGATAATTTTTATTTTAAATAATAATATTTTAATAGTAGATTACAATCCATTTAAAATTAGTGTTTCATGTAACAAAGCTATAAAATAAATAAAATTATTTAAAGATAAATATTTCATAAAAATATCTCGGTTTTAAAAACCCCATAAAGAAATAAAATAATTAGAATACAATTAAACATCACTTGTTAAATTTATAAAAATATATATTTAAAATAAAATAACATAATTTAAAAAATGATATATTTGAATGAGAAAATTTGGAATATAATATTTTTAAAATGATGGATTTTCTTAGGATAATGATCTTGTACACTTATAAATTACTTATATTTAGTTAGTTGGAAGATAATTATTATAATTCGGTTTCGTAAAATCAATTTCTACCCATATAATATAAAATATTTCTTTTCTTTATGATCAATAGAATATGATTTTATAAATATGTCAACTAATTCAATGTCATATTAAAAAAAATATTAATAAAAACTACTCTTATAATTTAATTTATCCTTAACTAATTACGTTTCCTCCTTTTCTAACCCTTTTCAAAAATAATTATTAAATAATTAATTATAAGGAATTTTCTCAATTTGATTATTAACGAGAATTAATCATTCATAATATAACATAATATTTAAATTACACACTCAACCTTATACTCTCAATTCCCGATACCTAGTAAAACTACTCACTCGCATATTATGGAAAACTATTTATCTTGGAATAAATTATCTCAATGTGAATAAAAAGCATGGAGGAAAGATATTTGAAAAATAATTGAGGATCCTTGATTATGATTGAAGACACCTATAATGAGGCTTGATCAAATTAGTCATATTCCTTAGGTGGGAAGATATATTTTATTCGTAAATATTACTCAATTTGACAATGTAGTAGTTTGGAAACTATCATGTTGGTGGCATAATTCAATATTTGTTTTAGAAAATGGTTTATAAATTATCAATTATTTCATTTGAGGTTTATTATAAACACAAATATATATTGTTTGAGTTTTTTAGAAGTTTCATTGATTGAAAATGAAATAAAATTTCAATTAAAAAGATAAAATATGTTGTGAAATTTTTATAAGATGTAGTTATTTTATTAAAATATATTCTAAATATTTTTTACCAATGTTTTAAGAATGATAAAAACACTATAAAAAACGGTTTGTCTAATATGATGTGATAGATGTATTATATTTTATAATATAGTTTCAGAGACCCAAAATAAATATAAATTTTAAAAAATGAATATGGATAAACAACTAACAAAAATGAGAAGAATAGAACTTCATGATTTTTTATTAACATGTGATGGATCTCATGGGAACAATGAGGCTTCTCAACATGGAATGGATAATAAATTAGAGTTAAAATGTGATAAAATATTTCTTATATTATCCAAAACTTTTCATGTTTTATGAGATGAAAAGTTTAGTATAATAAGTGATGTAATATGTTAAAATTGAGATGGTAAAATGTCATGGTTACAAATCATGGTTTCAGATGTTGCTAAAAACACATCATGGTTTCACAAAAAACACCATAATTATTTTTTTTATTCATAAATATTTTTATATATAAGGATTAATGATTTTATATAGTGATTAAAGATATGACACAATAATTTCATATTTGAGTTTGACGAAATAAAACTCCATGGTTCTTATAAATAAATCATTAATTTTGAATAATTACTTATACTTAATGATTAATTGAATAAAAATATAGATAACAACCTAATTTTATATAGAAAAGTTTTGTGATGAAAGGATATATTTTTAAGTGTTGAATAGTTTTACATATTAATGGTAGACCAAAGTATCTTGTGACAAAAGGGTAAAGATCATTCTTGATAGTTTATTCTTAATCATTTATGAATATTAACATTTGTTTAAAATTAATATCATGTATTGGGATGAATGTATTTTTTTGAAGATATCATTGTACAGGACTCAAGCCCATTATCCTTCCCTTAAAATTATTCATTGATAACAAGATAAAGATGGTGTGATGTTGTGAAACACATGGAAACCACTACTAATTAACCACTCTTATTGAATTTATGAAACACCCATGATATTATCATAATATATTTTTTTGAAATATTATTTTTTGTTCTATTTTTTGTGATTGGAGTTAAAAATTATGAAATTTCATAAAATTTATAAAATATGCATTTAAAATACATGGTCAAAAGGAATGTGAAATTTGAACAAACATGTTAAAATTTTTGATACATGGATTTCTATGTGGGCTCATTCATAGTCTGTGTTAATGTAAATTAGAGTTATAAATTTTATTAAAACAAATATAATTTATATATTTTTAATCTAAATATCTATATATTTTTTCTATTTTTACCTTAGAGTTTCTAAAGGATTCTAGGAGATGCTTTATATGATGAATACCTCTTATATATTTATCCATTAATGATTTTATTATATTAATTTTGATTTCTACAAGTAAGAGCCTCCAAATCCATATAATAGATCCCAAACTTAATATTATTCATTTCTTATGCCTTAATTTGACCATGATGTCCTAGGGTTCCATATCGAAATAAAAAAATTGGTGATTTTTTTATTATTAGGGAATTCAATCATTTTCTAAATAAACTTCATTCTTCATCTTCTTGGTGGTTTAATATTTATTTCATGCATTTTTGATAGGCGATTATATACTCTCTACACTTAATGTTATATACAATAATTTTTTCATACCAATCATTTTATAGACATCTCAATTATGTCATCCATGGTTGATCAAGTTTAAAACAATAAACGTTAATAGATTTGAGTGGGTGATACCCAATTTGTAATTCTATAAATTCCTATTTGTTTTTCAAATGATTTTAATGGGGTTAAAAAAATTAATATTTCCAAGGTTTAATGATTTTTTATGTTGGCAATAATTTTTTTTATTGAACATTGATAACATAAAACTTCATTTTGATTATTTTTGAAAGTTTTTTGATAAAAAATTTTCTTTATTAAACATTATATGATTTTATCTATTATTTAGAATTTTAAATACTTTTTTTAAAATTTAATATGTGTATACTTATATAAAGGGGGTTCTTGGTGGTGATATGTTTTATTTTATTTAAATAATTACATTGCTCTATTTTTTAAGACATTATTGGTAGGTAGGTATAATGGTTACCTTAGATGTAAATTATATAAATTTTAGTATAAGAGTGTACACACTAGGTTGGTAACATCATGAAAAGATCATGCAAGTCAAATGAGTGGGTAAGATTTCTTCACTGCCAGAAAGGTAGTTCAATTTATTAGAATTTGTTTTTAGGTACCTTAGAGATAGTTAACCCATGTTGGGATTAATTGTTTTGGTTTATTTCAAATGCATTATATGTTTGTTTTATCTTTCTAATTTATTGGTTTTCAAAAGTATTTGGTTATAAAATTATAAAATATTGTTTTTTAAAATGGATTCTTATTTTAGCATTACTGTTTTATATTTTTAAAATGATATATGGTTATTTTTATTTAAAAAATTAATATCGGTTTTTTGTATTTATGATGTGGTGTATAACATCTCTGGTTTTTTACTACATAGATCCATTATCACACCCAACATAAACACTTTGGAATATATGAAAATTAAATTTTTCATGATATATGTAGAGGCAAATCATCACTTTGATGGATTTGATGATTTTAGATTGGATTAGAATATAGAGGATATGGCAAGTGTAGTTTGAACAATTTTCACATTGATATAATTCATTTTATGGATTATTTTCTTCTTATTATTTTAGGTTATGTACTTATACTTTCTAAACTTCCATATCATTCAATTGATTATTTTTTTTATATTTATTATTATTATATATAAATTATTTATACTTGATGTGTAAGAACTTGGTTTTTGATTTAGGTTAAAATCCCTTAATTTGGGTTCTAATTCACTTTTATGGATAGAATGTGGATTCTTAATGAGTTGATTAAGTTTTTAGGGGTGTATGAAAAATATTCCGATCCTAAAACCGCACTTATTGTAAAAAATGGTCCTAGAACATGGTTAGAGTAAACCATGCGGGAAGGCCTCATAGTTGGTCTAAACCTTATGGATGGCCTTAATTTTCAGGTAGAGCTATATCCCATGGTTGGTGCATGGTTCGTTAAACCATGTTTCCTAACCTTTCAAGTACCCCCTTTTCTCTAGGTGTTCATGGTTGGTTCATGGTTTGGAAAACATGTGGCCAAACCATGCACATGCCATTTTTGGTAAAAAAAATGATCATTTTACACTTAATGATACAATTTAACCTCCTCCTTATTACCCATTCAGATTTCTAGTGGGGTGAACCTCTATTTATCCAATTTTGGAGCTTTTGATGTCAAAATATAAGGATTTAGAGATATCCTTCATATGGGGTCCGATCGAGCTTTTGTTTTTCACGTTGGATGCACAACAGCAAGTACTCAAGTCATTTTATCCATTATTAGTTTCTATTGATCTCAACCTATTTATTGAGGTTTAGGATTTTATAATTTTTTTAGATATACTCCGATCCAGGCCGAATTAGAGGTTAATACTAGATGAGGAGAGTCATATGAGTACAAGGTGGGTGGTCCATAAGTCATCTATAAAGTTAGTTATATTTTGAATTGATGTGTGGTCCCCCCAATTTCATAGGGTTCCAATTATTGAATTTATATTCCTCGGTTATAGTCATTAGAAACATATGGTTATTTTCTTTCCATAAATGGGATTGGTTCTTGGTGATTACTTCTATAACTCCCAACTCCCCATGTAGGGTGATATGACATAATTCAATTTTTATTGTTTTGAAACTCTTGATCCATCATCCCGTTGTTCTCGAGCTTGACCAAAATAATGTTAAGATTCCTTATATCAATTTCTTATTGAATCGTGAAATTTTTATCGATTTTACCTTGTCACTTCCACTTGACCCACCTAAGTTAAGTGATTAAATTTGAGTGATTTATTTGAATGATATTATGGAATGAATACTTAAGTATATGACTTAGCCTTATTAAATGTAAATTATTTTTTAGCACTTTCATAGAATACCTTTCTAGGTTTATGGAAGGCCACATAGTGAACCTTATTAATCGAACTTGATTTACATTGTATTAATTAAAAGGTTTCATAGTAAATGTCCTTGTCAAACTAATAAAAGAAAAGGATTAAACCAAGTGAATTTGTTAGTGGAATATTTATCATATAACCAAATTAATTGTAATGAATAAAATGTAAAGTTCCTCTTTATGTACATGAACCTAGAAATATTTATATGAAGGCTCGAATTATTTTATCTCTTTGATTCCTAAGGAAATTCCTTGGGTACTCAAGGATGTTATTCCAATTCAAGGATGCCCATTTCCTTGGGTGAGGGCTACTCTGGAACATGATACTTGTTTAAATTTAGATGTTTGATATGACACTATATGATCCCTTCATTATTATTATAGTATGGATGAGATACACTCCTTGTATCCAGTGTGACATGAGGTGCCTTGGTTCCATCCTTGGGCCCGACCAATGCTTATCTCCAGTTTTACCTTGGATGAATTCATTAGACTTGGTTAGAATCATTATTGGGGGAATAACTTGGACAATGCTTCTTGAATTACACTCTTACCCCTTATCCAGGATGTAGTTACCACTGATTAGGTGACCCTTAAGTTATAGGTTTCCTGGTTTTTCTTTCAAACCATTACTACCACTATCATGAAATGATGAAGCCAATGATGGTTATTTATCATGTGGCATACTAATATAAATTGGTAGTTAATTAATTAATGAACTGGTTACATGTTCAGACACTAGTAGAGGGATGAAGTAGGTACTTGGGGATTTAGTTACATTTAACTACATTAAATTATATATTCATTCTTGCACGCTGTTACATTTTGATTACATAGGTCGGATATTATAGACACCATTAGTGGTGGCCCAATGAGGTTTATCTCACACCCTATACAAGCTCCAATGGTACATGAGAAAATTACATATATGTAGGTGTTGATAAAGGGAAGCATACTGCTTTAGACAGAAGACTGCTTTCTGTATTAGTATTGAGCTGGTAGCAGATCACAGAGTTGGATCTCAGGATGATTGGGATAGTGTATGTATTTCCTTTTTATACTTTGGTTTAGCATGTATGCATGCTTATTTGTGAACATGTTTTCTAGATTACTAGATATATGAAATACCATCATCTTTTTGTATGTGAGTATCATTTTATTAGTTACTTATATCTTCAATCCACTTCTACTGTTTGATATCACACCACTTCTTCTATTTACTTATAATTATTCCTCTATTTACCTATTATTATTATATTTATTAATTCTGATACACTCTGGTAATAAGGGAATAATATCCCCATGGACACACCCTAGGCCCTTGCTACTAGTCAGAAGCCTCTGGAATTCGAGGAGATTCACTTGAGGACATGTGGTCCACTAGACATTCAGAACCTACTGAGTGGCATCCGGGTTTGGGATGTCACAAATTGGTATCAGATAGAGGTTCCTTTATTTCTTTACTATTTGGAGACAATATATTGGAGATTAGGAATTCTTGGAACTTGGTCATAATTTGCGATTGGGCATTGTGAACCCATGTTCGAGGTAAAGGATGAGTTGATTTAATTATAATTTTTGTTGTGGTTTTACCTATTATAGTTGATATAATTTCATTGTTGGGTGACACACATGCTGTGTGTTGATGTTGATTATTATTTTGATTCAGAATTTCATTTCTTCCATGGACTGATGATATGAGGGAAATGGGGATTGTTACATTCATCATTGTAGGAACCTAGGATTTACATGTCATTCATGTTTCCAATCCATATATATATTTAAATAATTTCATCTCTTAGTATGTGTGTAATTATTTAGTGATCCTTTCTTGTATATGTTCTTATGATACTTTTGGGATGTGATTGAGTGTGTTCATGTTTCAATTCATGAGGTTTTATACTCCCTCATGGGTTGTAATGAGCAATTTATTAAGTCAATCCTTATTTTGAAATTAAAATGGGTTTCATTTTCAATGATAAGGTGTATGGGCCCTATTTCACAGGAAACTATAGTCCATTTTAAAGGATACTTGGTACATGTTCTTAGAAAATACAAAAAAAAAGTGAAATGATTGCATATACTTATCCCACCATGTCATGATTATGAAATTTAAAGGATTGAACCTGGTAAATATGTATAACATGAAATGAAATGGTTGGTAATAAATGATGTCGTGAGGTACTATTGACCCTTCATTTATTGGAACCCCTAAAACTTATAACTGAGCACTTATCGATATGTTGCTATCTAAGCATGTAGAAGGGGTAGTATTCCTTGGTTATTGAGCTTCCGTACATTCTTATTTTACTAGTGATACTATCTATATTCTTATAAATATGTTCTGTGGTGTGTGATTCGAAATTGTAGACCGATGCCTCCATAAAACCCTTGTGTTGTGCGCCGGTAGGGTGGTGATGACCATGCTCCATACATGGTGGGACCTAACCTACCAGTCTTACCTCTAGGAGTGCCACATGAGGCACAAACTACTACACCTGATCTGAGAATTGATGTCAAAGTTTGTGATATTTTCCTACATCTAATGAAGTCTATGCATGGTACTCCACGAGATGCACCTGCGATGGCTAATTTGGACCATGAGTACCACCAGTAGCATACTCCTACATTCTCAGGGGATGGAAATCCACAGGATATTGAGTCTTGGAAATAATACATCTTTTATATCTTTAATAAACTAGATACACCCTTATAGAGTAGGGTCAAACATTATTTATACATGTTCGGTGATTCAGCTAAGCATTGATGGGTTGTGATTTCTCAAGACAGTCATCATCGAGTCATGACATGGGATGATTTAAAGAATTCCTTCTATGAAAATTTCTTTGTGAAAGCACTGGGAGACGATAGATCTAGAGAGTTTATGAATCTCAATAAGGGTTCTATGTTAGTTATGGAGTATTCGGCATGTTTCATTAAGTTACAGTGCATTGCACTGCTTCTAGTCTGTGATGAGATTTCACGTGTTAGATTCTTTGAGGATGTGCTCCAGTATGCCATCAGTGCTCATGTGAATGTATTTAACCTACTATAGTTTTCAAAAATAGTTAACCAAGGTCTTATCACTGAGCTAAACCTAAGAGACTAGGATAGTACCGAGTATAGAGGACTAGTACCGTGGCATGCCGGTAGTTCTTATAGTGGCAGTAAGTGACCCCTCAAGGTTTCTCATTAGGGAAGTGGCAGCTAGGGAACATGGGTTGGTAGATTTATAGTATTCCATTAGTGCATACATACAGGGCATATGAATCCTTAGTGTGATAGAGACCCTCTAAAGTGTCAGGATTGTGGTTATATGGAGAACTTATAGAGATTCTTCCGGTCCATTCCATTAGCTTCTAGTGGAAGAGGTTCCATACCAACTCCACATTATGGGGATGTTTCTTTTATGAAACATCAGGAAATAAGTTTGAGTAGCATTGGCAGGACTAATCGAGGATGAGGTCATGGCCATGGCATCCAGACACCTGATCACTAGAATCAGCAACACAGAGCATGGTAGTCCAGCTGTTGTTCAGGGCCTTGGGTCAGGCCAGATGCTTGACTTACATCCAATAACTGAGGATTAGGCTCTAGGATTATCTATAGAATGTGGTACTATTATAGTATCCTCTAATATAATATATACTTTACTCGATACAGGTGCTTTACACTCTTTCATCTCTTTATCTATCATGCAAATTCTTGGTATGGAAATACAATTTCACTGTGGTGTAATGAACCTAGATACACCATCTAGAGTACAGTCAGAGGGTATACACCAGTGTAGGGACTTCCCATTTAGATAAGATGTCATCCCTTTATATGGGACTTCTTTGTTCTAGAGATTAAGAGTTGCAACATCATTCTTGGGATGGATTGGTCGGTTCTGTATCACTCCTTTGTAGACTATTATCACCGAAGGGTGTCATTTACATAACTATAGGGTGGAAATTATTTATATATGGGTGATTGGGATGTCTAGGCTAGTAGAGATTACTGAAGAATCATGTTATAGGTGGATTGACTTCCATTATTGACAACTTCTTCATGGTGGATAAAGGTTGACCTCATCCCGGATTCCCTCACGTAGTAGATCATTTCAGGGATATTTTTCCTGATGAATTTTATTGATTACCTTTTAAGATAGAGGTAGAGTTTATGATTTCAATTTTTCTAAGAGTATCTCTAGTGTCCATTCCCTTATACAGGATTTAAATTACTGAGCTCCATTATCTTAAGTGGAAGATAGAGGATTTAGAGGCCAAAGGTTTTATAAGGGATGGTACTTCCTCTTGGGGTTTTCCCATGCTTCTCTCCAAGAAGGAATATGGAACCCTTAAACTATGCATGGATTGTAGATAGTTGAGGAAATTTATATTCAAGAACTAGTATCCACTACTATGAATAAATGGTCTCTTTGGCCAGCTCTAAGGAGATAAGGTCTCTTATAAGATCGACCCAATATCGTGTAATAATCAGGTGTGAGTAAGGCCATCAGAAGTACCTCGTATTGCATTCTATAGTAGGTATGGTCTATATGAGTACCTCATTATACTATTCAGTCTTACGGATGTGCCATCCGTTTTCATGGATTTAAGGGATAGGGTGTTCCACCCCTATCTGGATTCTTTTATCATAGTCTTTGTGGATGGCATCTTAGTGTATTTTCATACTCATATTGAGCATGAAAACCATCTTGATATTTTTATGAGTACACTGATAGTGCATTATCTTTATTTTAAGATTTCTAAGTGACCATTATAGATCAAAAAAGTTCACTTCTTGGGTTATATTATCTCACAACCAGGTGTCTTTTTGGACCCATAGACAGTTACTTCTATAGTTTCTTTGGTGTAACTAAAGAATGTGTTTGATATACAGAGTTTCTTGGGGATTGATTGATATTAAATTAATTTCATACAGAACTTCTCATGCCTTGATTCACATCTTACTGTCCTTACATAGAAGGGTGTTAAGTTCCTATGGTCAAAAGTGTAAAATAAATCCTTTCAGGAGTTGAAAGGGAGGATGGTGTTAACACCTATTTTGACTCTCCTAGAGACAGGAAGAGGTTATATCTTCTTCTATGATGCATAAATAATCTTTATAGGAGAAATGATGATATTTGAGAAACGATTCATTGCAAATTTATTTCTGCAGTTTAGTTCTGATGAGAGAAATTACCCGATGCATGACCATGAGTTAACAATAGTTTTCCATGCCTTACGTTGCTGGAGATACTATTTCTTGGGCGATAACTTTTTGGAGTAAATGGACCATAAGAGCCTTAAAAATATCTTTTAACAGTTAAAATTGAATATCAGACAATTAATATGAGTCTAATATCTTTAGTACTTTGATTTCAATATTTAATATATTCCTGGAAAGAGAAATGTATTTGAGGATGTGATTAGTTAGAAAACTCAGGAACAGGCTGTACGTGATTCTAGTCATTAATGGAAGTTAATGGAAATCTTTTATGAGCTATATCTAGAGTATCATGATAGTCACGAGTGGTCTTACCTCTAATATTTTACTATTACATATTCCCTCCATGAGAAGGTGAAGGGAAGGGAATTTTTAGATCCTGAGGGTTTGGGTCGCCATGAGAGTATATCAGGAGATAACCCACCAATGGATTAGACTATGGATATAGATGACATCTTACATATTCATGGATGTTTCTGGGATCCTACAGATGTGCGATAGGAGTTGATGAAAGTGTCCCACACTTCTCAGTGGGATGTTCATCTAGGAATATCCAATATGTATCGAGATACACAATGCCAGTATTAGTGGATTGGGATGAAACATTAGATAAAAGCCTTTATCATAAGGTTTCCCCCTATTAGAAGGTGAAGATGGAGCACCCCAGACCTGTAGGATTGTTATCGCTGCTTCCAGTCCCATAATGGAAAAGGGAATATATGTTTTATGGTTTTTGTAGTCAGCTAACCTAGGTATGTGAGGGATAGCGATGTTGTATGGGTAGTTATTTACCAACTAAAGAAAGTACCCCACTTCATTCTTTTTCATGATACTTTCTCAATTGATGACCTGGGAAGACTATATGTTTGTCAGATCAAAAAAGTACATAGGGTCTATCATACTATCATTTCTGATAGGTATTCTCATTTAAAATCATGGTTTAGGAATGAGTTGTATAAGGATATGGGTATAAAGGTTCTTATGGGCATATATTTTCACCCTCAAACCAATGGAAAATTAGAATAGATGATACAGGTTCCAGAGGACATTCTCTGAGCATGTGTTCATGATTTTAGATTTTCTTAGGAGAAACATATTCATATCATTGAGTTCACCAATAATAACAGTTTTCAAGTCCCAATTCAGATGGATCATTTTGAGGCCTTATATGGTAGGTATTTTAATTCAACCCTATGTTGGATAGAGACATGAGAGGTAGCCCTACTAGATCCCCATCTCATACATGAGAATCCATAGAAGGTTCAACTGATCAAGAAGTGTATGAGTACTTATGAATCATGGTAGAAATCTTAGTCTGGATGTCATTGATAACCTCTAGAGTTTGAGGTCATGGATTTTGTTTTTCTACAGGTATCACCCAATCTAGGGAATAAATGGTTATAGAAGCAAGGGAAGTTTTCACCTCATTATGTAGGTCTGTTTTAGTTCATGGAAAGAGTATAGCTGGAATCCTATCATTTTTTCTACCTCATAGGTACCATACTTTATAAGATGTATTACACATTTCAAAGAATCACCATTATATTGATGACCTGTCTCACAGTTTTTATCCTGATGAAGTTGATCTTGATTCTATGCTTCTTTTGAGGAGTATCCTATAAGAATTGTTGATAGGAAAATAAAGGTTCTAAAGGGCCGATCTATCCCTTTAGAATGGGTGATATGGTAGCACGACCATGTATATGATGATATATAGGAAACTGGGGCTGATGCACATGCTCAGTTTCTAGATTTGTTCTCAGATAGTGATTCACCACCCTTAGATGGTGGACTTGGAGATGAGTTCCTTTAAGGGTGAAGACCATAAGAACCCTGGTTTTGATCCAAGTATAGACACCTAATTATCTTTCAAATTCAGTTTTATGGACCAAATGTGGATGCCTAATGAGTTCACAAAGGTCTCTGGGGTGTCTAGGGATTATTCGGTGCCTAGAACCCATTTTTTTTGGAAAAAATGGTCCTGGATAATGGTTAGAGTAAACCATTCAGGGAGGCCACATGGTCAGTCTAAACCGTGCAGATGGACTATGTGTTCGAGTAGATCAATATCATATGGTTGTTGCATGGTTTGTCAAACTGTGCAGCCTAACCATGAGAGTGCCCCGTTTTCTCCAGTTACCCATGCATGGTTGGCACATGATTTGGAAAACCATGTGGAAAAACTGTGAACATGCTATTTTTCAGAAAAAAATACCATTTTACCCTAAATAATTTAATTTAACATCCTCCTTCTACCCCATTTAGATTTACAGTAGGATGGACAACCATTTTTTCTATTTTGGATGTTTTGAAGGAAAAATCTTGGGATTGAGGGATCTCCTTTGTCCTGGATCTGATCAAGATTTCATTCATCATAGAGGATTAGAAATTGTAAGTACTTGAGTCTTTTTTAGAAATTCGTCATTTCTCTTAATGTCGACCTAGTTATAGAGGAATAGGTTTTTATGATTTTTCTAGATCTACTTCAATTCAGGACAAATTAGAAGCCGATACTGGACAAGGAGAGTCATAAGAGTACAAGGTGGGTGGTCTATAAGTCATCCCTCACGTTCATTGATTTTGAAATTGATGTGTGGTGCCCAATAATATTATTAGAAGCCAATTATTGAATTTATATTCCTTGATTATAGTATTTAGAACACTATGGTTATGTTATTTCTATAAATTTGATTGGCTGTTAGTGGTTTCATCCACCACTCCCAACACCCCATGTAGGGTTAGATAAAATAATTGGGTTTTTTGGGTTTTGACACCCTAGAATCATCATTCGAGTGTGCTAAAATTTGAACACACTAATGGTAAGACTCCTTATATTAATTTACTACAAAATCATGAAATTTTGAATAGCTTAAACCTTGTCACTTCCACTTTACTTGCATATGGAAAGTGATTAAATGTAAGTGATTGATTTCAATGAAATTATAGAAAGCATATATAAGTATATAACTTGGACTTATTAAATATAAATGAATGTTTGGTTGAAAATCCATAAAACAAATTTCCATGTTTATGGAAGGAATCAGAGTGGACATTATTAATTGAACATTATTTATATGGCTTTAATTAAAACATTTCAAGCCACTTGTCCTTGTCAAACAAATGAAATCCAAGTCTTGAACAAAGTGAAGTTGTTAATGGAATAGTTATCATATGACCAAATTAATTGTAATGAATTAAATGTAAGGTGAATCTTTATGAACATTGACCTTGACATATTTATAGGAAGGGTTAACTCATGTTAGATCTTGGATTCCTGAGGGAATGCCTTCGGTAATCAAGGACATAACTCCTATTCAAGGATGTTGGTTGTCTTGGGTGATACCTAATTAGGGACCTGATCATTTTCTAACTCTAGATGTCCGGTATCACACCATAGGATCCCTTCATTATTATTATATGATACCTCAGATACACTCCATGGATCCAACATGACATGAGGTTCCTTGGTTATATCATTGAGACCAACCACTACCTATCCCCCATTTTACCTTGGATGCAGTCATTGGATTCAGAAATTTTTTTATGGAAATGCCTTGGCTAACACTCCTTGTGTTACATTCTTACCTTGTATCTAGGATATAATTACCAATAATTTGGAAACAATTGATGTCTAGGTTTCCTTATACTAACTTGGATCATTTACTACAACTATCGCGATATGATGAAGTCAGTTCTGGCTATGAATCACATGAACTACTAACATAATTTAGCAATTTATTATTTAATTAACTTGTTACATGTTTAGACACCAGCATAGGGCTGAAGCAAGTACATGGGAATTTAGTTACATTGTACTAATTTAATTTATATATTCTTGATTTCACACTATTAAATTCATATTACATGGGCCAGATGTTATATACATCATTGTTGGTGGCCCATTGAGATTTATCTCATAGCCTATCCAGTCGACAATGTTACCCGATTAGATTACATGTGTTTAGGTGTTGATAAAGTGAAGTGTACTACATCATACACTTGATTGATTACTGTATTAGTGTGGATCGGGTAGCAGATGACCAAGATAGAGCTATGAATTCTTGGGAATGTTTATGTATTTAATTTTGATACTTTGGTATAGCACATATTCCTACTGCTTTGTATCCTTGATATTTAGCTTACTAGATACATGAAATATCATTATCTGTTTCCTTACATTATTTACTTATAATGATATCAATATTTAATTACTTTTATTATATTTATCCACAATGCTACACTCTATTAATGAGGTAATATTCTCCACACAGACACACCCTAGTCCCTCACTGCTAGTTAGTAGCCTCTAGCGTTTGGAGAGATATTCGTGAGGCCATGTGGCCCACTAGGCTCAGGGCACCTTCTAAGTGTCATCTAGGTTTGGGATGTCACATGATGTATATGTGATGGTTATGTGATGTTTTATTGTTTATTTATTTTTTGTGTAAGATGTTTGGATTCATTTTTAAGTATTTTATTTTAATGGTATTTATTTTATGGGGTGATTAGTCCAAGATATGTATAGTTCATGCCAACTTACTATTTGGAATCCATCCTTTTCTTTTATTTAAACAAGTAAAAAGGCATTCAAAAATAACTTTTTTTGATGCACTGACACATTTTAAAGCCTACAGAGGTCTATAATGAACATTAATCCATATTAAAAGTCAACACGAGTGTTAATATTTGATGTACCTAGTTGGTTTATTAAAATATAGTATTATAGTGTCCATTTTAAATATGTTATTTAGGAAATGAGGTATTAAAAAGATATTACTATAAATAAATGAAGTGATATGTTGTGAACAAGTGTGTAAATTTTTTTAGTAGTGATCATTAAGTTCCCATGGGAGGTTAGAAAAGTATATTTTAGTATATGTTTCATGTAATAATTTATTTTCAGGTCTATATGGTTTGACGTATTATTCTTTATGATTATAATAGAGTTATATGATATATTTTGGATAATTTTTTGGTTTAGAGTGAAAAATAGAATAAATTAATTAATTAATGATCATGAATCATTTGTTATAGACTATATATATACACTATATAATCCACACTAGGTAATCCATCATAATTTTCATGGCTAGACACATGACCCTAAGACTGCTCATTTCTAATCATTCATTTCATGAAATTTCTATTTTTGATTTAATCCTTATTACTTCAGTTTTCATTATCTTATAGGATACTTATATATTATTTTAAGTTATTTAATGAGAATTAAACGATGATATGATATAATTTTAATTATTATATTTTAGTTTATGTTATTTATCATGGCTAGTGTTTGAGTTTAATTATATTTTCATTGAGTTTATGTTTTATGAGATTTATTAAGACATGCTTCCAAAAAGTGCCCCAACAAACCCTAAGGAGGATGTTTTTTATTATTTTATATCAGGAAATTTTTATATTGGTCAGGGATTAGTAGAGAACATTGTACAAAATATCTAATCAATATAAACATGAGTTGATTCTTGTAATGTTCAAAGTAGATATTAGGCTAAAAAATTCCATAATATTAAGCCTATTACTTCCATAGGTGACGAGGAACCATAAGAGTTTGAGGAATAAATTGATAAGCTAAATAAGACTTTAAAATTCCATAAATAAATCTAATACCTCTAATTTTAAATTCACAATTTTTATACTATAGGTTCCAAGATAAAAATGGCATGATTCTATCATTCAGGCTGAGAAATTTGAGAAATATTACTAGACTGAATCCAAGAACATGTTTACTTAGTAGTTTTATCCTATGGATATAAATATATAAATGGTAAGGGAATTAATATATCTTCATTTGTAAAATTTCAAAGTTATATAAAATACAGACCCCATTATTATTGTTGTGAAATTTTCACTAAATATTATCATGAATAATACTCGAAAAGTTCAATGTTTTATAATGGGAATTAACCCTGATATCATACCAAATGTGTCCATGTTCTATTTAACCTATTATTTTGAGATGGTGAATATAGATATGATTGTGGATACATATATTATTTAGTCATTTCTTAAAATTAAATCATCTGGATAATGGTTTTGGTAAATCAAAATAAACATTATTATTTACTCATTTTTGGGATATATTTATGTTTTTTATTGAATATATTATTTTTAATTGATCCTTATAAATTACACATCTTTAAAATTATCTTCACAACAATAAATAAATTGAAAAACATTAATGAGGTGAATCTAAATCCATTATAATGAGAACTAGTATAAATGGAAATATCAAGAAGTTAGTTACCTAAAATACCTTTAAATAGAAGTACAAGACACGTGGATAAAAATTTGATGAATTGATGATCAACATATTATGAAATCTTTGATTGATTGAAAATATTTTCATCTTTTTGTTACTTCTATCAGTTTGATCTAAGTGATAATGTTTTTGAGGTCTTTTTATAACGAAACTATAATTTATTATTGAAATTATTTTAATTGTGATCTATGTTCTCCAAAGAAGAGCTAAAGTAAGGACATGGAACTTCTAATATCACATTGAATAATATTTAGTGATAAGATATTTTGTTTCCAATATTTATATTGAATAGTATTTAAATATTAAAATATACTTCTAGATTGGGGATTTATCCTCCTTTCTATTTCGGTAAAAATAAAATATTTTTTGGGGATGGATCCCAGATATCCTTTACTTTATGAAATTCATTTCAAAGTATTTTATATTGTCTATCTAAACCCCATTTATATATTAAATTCTAAGTTTTTTAATTTACTATAATTTTATAGTTCTCCCCACACTATTTAATTTAGTTCTTTAATATTCTAAATTATTTTTTCCACTATATTAATATATAATATTTTAAATTCAGAACGTTATTATATTCCATATTTTTTACTCATCTTTATTATTATTATTTTTTAATTCAAAATGACATATTTAGTCCTTCCAAACCATCATCTTTTTGGAGGGAATAATTCATTATATTTTTTATAATATTTAATTTACCCCATTCTGAAAAAATATAACTGGGCTAACATATAGTTTCAAAGAATGTTTTTCTGCTTTATGTATAGTAATACATGGAGAGAGAAAAGTTATGTATGGTAACTAATACAAAATCATATATTCCCCGACCATTATAAGATAATAATTGAATTCATATAACCCCATTATGAATTTCATTTGAGATTAAAAAAATAAATTTATAGATAAACTAAAATGTTCATAACACTCTTTTATATGATATGATGAGAATTATCAACTTTTTTGTGTCATTATATGAAACTGAAACTCGTATTTCTAGTAAGATATAAATTATAAATTCCAAAACATAGGGTGTTACAGAATAAAAAAGATCCATGTTAAGAGCTAATTATAAAGATATTGATTTTATATATAGAGATCCTATTATTCATATATTTCAAAGGTTCCTGTAAAATTTAAATATCACACAATTTTTTGGAGAATTAGATATAATAGATAACAATATGTTGAAAATGTTATTGATATCTATATAAAATAGTGAGAATCAAAAATAATAAATATTGATGATAATATAACTCTTATGGATCTAAATATTTTTGAACTTATATAAACATTGTTAAATTAGGAAAATAATATAATCAGATATACATATAAATAGAAAAAGAATAAGATATTTTTTCCACGACTATTACAAAACTAATCCTAAGAATACTTCTAAGAACACTTTAGATGATAGTAATGTTGAACTCAGTGATGATGGATATTTTACGCAAGAAAAATAGATATGAAGAATGCTTTAGATAAAAGATCCTTATTATAAAAAAATCCATTAATATAGAAAAGAAATATATGAAATATATTATATTAGGGATGATATAAAGGACTAAAATGATATGATATTCGATGAATGAAATAAACTAAAATTTTAAATATGATTAAATAGGAAGGAAACATATTTTGGAAGGTTATTGAAATTTAAATTGAATAATGTGTTGATGTCTACTAAAACATAGAGTGTAATTGATGTTTCTAATTTTGATAGTTTTTCATAAAATAACGGAAATAAGAACATTTATAGATTAATAACAATTACAATTCCATGGAATGAAACTTGATATATGGAAAAGGTTAGTAAATATCTATCTATTGAGTATATAGATTATTGTGATTATTGGGATGATATAGAAATCAATTATCATTCAATTGAAAAATAAAATAATACGGTTCTAACGACGATAAAACTTATAAAGAATTAAAAAATAAATATAATCATGTTACATTATATCATTATAAATTGAATGATAATATACTAAAACTTACTTCTGAATTTAATACCAAAACGTTTTCTATTTTTATACATAAATAAATACAAGGATTATATTATATTAAAATCCAAAATTGATAGCCTAAAAAGTACCTATGTAACATTATAGTGGGAAGGAAAAATTTGGATGAAATACTAGACTTATAAAAACCTTCAATGATATATTATATATTAGGATATAACTCTATTAGATTTTTAATTTGATTTCAAACAGTTTTTTTAAAGTAAATTTTTTTACTGCATATCAAATGGAAAGTTGTTGAAAAAATAGACGCTTCAAATGAATGATGAAATATTCTTGAAGCCTGGAATAAGTATCCAAACCATTTAGTATATGGATAGTTATTTTTTCTAAACACATGAATAGAAAAAAGTTTAAAATTAATAAATTAAAAAATATTAAATGTGGGCATAGTATTTTTGGAGAAAATTCATATGGTTTGATGGGATTAGGTGATGCACCTATTCATGAAGAGACATTCTAATGTTCTATTTGTCATAGGAAATAAGAATAATCTCATCAGAATTATCCAACTATGTGATAAAGGTTACTCGATTAACTTTGGTAATGATAAATATACTATGAAATGTTTGAAAGGAGTTAACATATTTTCTGCCAATCAACATGATAAAAGTTATACCATATATTTAGAGGAATTGACCCAAAAAATATCTTTTAGAAGTGTAAGTGAGGATATTCCTTATATTTTTAATAGTATGTTAGGCCATTGTAATTTTTTGGCCATTAATAAACTTTATAAGATGGAACTTTTAATTTCAAAACAACCCCAAAATACCACTTGAAACAACATTCAGTCTGACCCTAAACTAGCTTGAAGGGAATTCTTGAAACCCAAGAGATATAGAGAAGTATGTGGGCATCAAAAATAATGATTTGGGAATGATTTCAAAAAACAAAAAATAATAATTAATAGATAATTATCACAAAGGAATTCCAAAAGTGGCATCAAATGTGATATCCAATGGTAAAGAAAGTAAATAGTTAAAACAGAAAGGATAATAAGAATGAAGGATGATACAACTGAAAATAAGGAAAATGAAACAAAACAACAAATTCTACATATAAATGTGAGGAAATACCACATGAACCATTAGTAATTCTCAAACACAGTGATATAGGAAGATGAAATGCATCAAGTAACTCACAAAACTAATAATATATATAGGTATGTGCTAAAATCCCAATAGTTCTCCACCATTTAACACAAATAATAAAAATTTAAAACAGAATCTATATTTTAAAGTGTTCAAAATAAGAAAATAAAAATTGTTTTTTTCTATATCTCTTTCCCTAAAAAATTATCAAAATCTTTCCTTTAAAAACACACATTTTTATAAATCTGAACCTTTACAAATAAACCAAATTTTAATTTAATAAAAAAATTCATAAATTACTGTTCAAATTAGTTTTAAAGGTGAAATAGAGGGAAAATAGATTATCATTTCACAGATAGTGAAAATTTTATTAACTTTGAAAATATTTACACATCATCACCATGGAAATTTAAAGTGCTAAAGGGAAAGAGTCTAGAATTGGGTCAACATGGCCATTGATGAAATATAGTCCACAAGATCAAAAAATTAATCAATATATCAATAAACCTCATCCAATAGTAAAATATTACAATATCATGTCCTAACTAAGGGGAAATAATTTATGTTAACCTTTGTCCCACTTAAGTCCAATAGCTATATCATGATTCTAAACTAGTGGGAATGTGTTCCAAGACCTACCACATAGAAAATGAAGTCTTCCCATGAAATTATAATAGATATGTGTATTATAATTATAGTATCTTGGTACAAATCATAACATATAATAATGTTTTTAAAGGAATCATGAATCTTCCTCACACCTCTTTACATCCAAATAGGAACAATACACTTTATCAAGTATAAAAATTCAATTCTATTTAATTTATCACCCTGAAAAGGGAAATCTCATTACATTCACTTTGAAATACATTTATTTCATTATATATATATAGGCATTAACTATGGGTTTTCTATTTTCCAATAAATCATAAAAATTGAAAACCAACCCTTTTCTTAATAAACTCAGATTAACGAGCTATTCTAAATAAATCAATGTATTTATAAAATCATTTATAAATATTTGAAAATTAATAAATTAAATTTTACAAAACAACCTCTAAAAAAGGGTGTAACACAACCAAAATTTGAAAACCATATTTTCCTTATCATTTTTTAATTCATTATCATAAATATCTCAAATTCATTTATCCAGAACAAAATGTTTAATTCAATTCAAAAAACATAAGTATTTACCTTCAAAATAATATTCACATCATATCATATCAAAATCCACTTTATATACTTTTTAAATAATCTAAAGACTTCATCAATATTTACTATATCTATTTAATATAAGAGGAAAAAAGGCATTGAAATATCAATATTAAATCACATGCGGTCATGAGTTTAATTATAAAGGGAGATGATCGGAAAATGTACCTTAAAAATTATTATTTTAAAATTTCTATGAGATCCACACACAAAATAAGTGAGGGATATAGGAAACATGAGAAGTACCAAAAAATAACCCCATAATATCAAATATAGATCCAAAGATTCGAAAATTAATAGAGAAGATAGAGAGAGACCATTTACCATAAAGGTCTCAATGATTCACACAATAATCAACCCAGACCAAAATTATTCTATATCATCCAATGATTGATCTAAGGGAGAACACGTTAGATCATAACATGAACCATATATCTATTGAAAAAATCCTTGATATAAGATTATTTTTTTTGGAAAATAGGATACATCTATATAAATTATAAATAATGTAAAATTACATATCCATACCTTGAATTTACTAGATTTAATGCAAATTGATTAGTTGAAATAACCATGCAATTATCTAGAATGTTAGGAACCCTGAAAATAAACTAGGCATGACCTCTAGTTTGATACATTAAATTGAGGGTGAATAAATGAGGTGAAAAAGAAGCATTTAGGATTTTAAAAGTAATTTTTAGAAAAAAAATATTTATCATTGCATGGTTTAGCAGCACGATTTTGGAAAGCAGGAGCCAATGGAGCACTTGGTTTTGGGTAGTAGAGAGGTTACATGGTATGGCTAACCTTATTACAACCATAAATAAACCCACTATCCAAATGTGCATGGTTTCTTGAGAAGTATGTATGGTTTTGATTTACCATGCACCAACTATTCTCCCTCCTCTAGGAACCAAAAAAAGATACATAGTTTCATAGATATGGTATGCATTTCTATTAACCATGTTACACCCAAAACATCCAAAATAATAGGGAAAGAAACCCGTAAAGAGAGTAAAACAATGGGTACTCAAAATATAAAAAATGATAGAGTTATCCATGGTTGATATGTTATAATTATCCCCACCCCAAGTCTTATTGACCCGAGAAAACTTCATTGAAAATGGTTGGTCATGAGAAGAGAGTACAATACTCAAGAAGAAAAACAATAATAGGTCTACACTACTAGATCCTAACACCAAATAGATTCCCAAATCACACCCCACTTATAAATGAAACCAAAAGTGACTACACAATACAATCATAAGACTGAGATTAGAAGAGAACTTATCCAAAGGCTAGACTCACAAGACAAGACTTCTAAAGAAAACTATAGATAAAGTTTTTACAAGGATGAGAAACTATTTAAATAATATTTTCCAATAATTTTTCCGTTACTACTAAAAAATTGAAGAGTTTAAAAACTAAACTCTGAGATAACATCCAAAGAACCTCACTTGGATGATATAGAAATTAGACTAAAATCAAAGGCCTAAAAAGGTTTCTATTTTGAGAAAACTCAACCAGAAGGTCACATAAGAGAACAATAAATTTTTTTTGAAATGTTTCACATAAAAAAATTTATTATAAATAGATATAAAGTCAATTATTAGGTAAAGTGATGGTAACATGGGATCAAACATATAGAACACTAAATTTAGGTAATTGCATTTGAAACAACACATCATCAACAATACTTCCACCTGGTCAACCCAACACTTTCCAAAGATCTCCTATGCACAAAAATGTAATTAAATCCATTATGTAAACATTGATCCCATGTCACCATGAGTGTAGAGATGAATAAAAAGAACTAACACACAAGAGTTTTTTAAATAAATACAATCCCATAGGGAATTTACAAAAGATGAACACAATAAAATAATCATATATGAATCATCTATGAAGAACCCAATCCAAAATAAATGATAACTCACAAAAGGATCACTCATTGAGATTATTTTACATCCTTAAACTGAGACTTTATCTTAGGTATACTCGAAAAAGTCACATAAGAGAAACATGCACATTCCGAACTCTCACAAGAATGAACTAACGGGCCATTACAGGAATGTTGATTGTAATTCAAGAAAGAAAATGAAGAAGAATTCCTAAATAATGAAAATATAAAATTTAATCATTAGAAATTCAATAATAGTTGTCTCCATACTATATTATAATTTATATTAGATTAAAAATACCTCAACTCAACTCATGAGAAACTAGAAATAAAAACAAATGGAAGAAACATTGAAATTATATAAAACCATATTCTTACATTATAAATTTAGAATCTAACAGTAGGATTTGGAAAACCCAAAACACACCCATATAGTGAATCGAGTAATCTAAAAGAAAACTTTTGATTTCAAATGGTCCTCCAGTGGAATAAACTACATAAAATAAAACTCAAAAGTTCATCAATATGACATCAAGAATAATATGTTGGGCCAACATCAAATTCCACAGGTACCTCAACCACTGTGTGAGGGGATTCACTCTAAGGAACATGGATTATGCCTTTTTTATTGAAGACTATATTTTTTATATAGTGACATTATGTGTTGATGATCCCCAAATATATCAAGATGTATAAAAAAATTGGAATAACCTATGCATATGATCCAGATTCCCATAAGAAAAAAAAGGCTTTGGGTTGATTCCTAAAAGTTTTATTTTCATGATCCACTATTTTACAATGGTATAAAAACATGTTTCTTCCTAGTGGAATTTGGTGATAATAAACAAGATGGTCTTTCATTGTCAAAATATATAGGTTCTAATTTAGAACAATTATATTATCCCTTATTGGAGCCTCCTCCATCATACCCAGGAATTTGAGAAATTTAAAATACCTATAGTGATCCTAAAATGCCTAATTAATCCTTGAAATCATAAATCAGTAAAGTTATATGAGATTTGTGTTTGATAGTAAAAAAATCATTGGAAATATCTGGACAAATCACATTACAAAAAATCAAAGCCATTAGAGAATCATCCATGGGTATATAGGGGAGATATGGTGTGAGCTAGAAAAAATAATGAGAATACTCCAACACATTTTTATATCCCTGTTAGAGATCTATAAATTACCTAGATTTTTGTACCTTCAATGAATTGGAATGTAATTCCAGAATAAAAGATTCTGGAAGCTCAATACGGATAAAGATCTCCATAATCTTATCCATCCACATCACAACTTTCTAATAAATTGATTATATGTATAAATTAAGTGGATTAAGGATTTAAAACCCTCAAACATACTCCCAACTCTTGGGAGTGAGAGGAAGAATATAGGGCCCTAATACTAAAGATTATGGAAGAAACATCCCAATTGAGTCATGGTCAAACAAATATTTTCTTGATTCTGAATGGGGGAATATATTAAAAATAACAAAGACATCCCATCAAAAAAAAAATTTAAGAAAATTTTCACAAGATAAAATGATGTAAGCATGAAATTAAGAAAAATAAAATATAACAATTAATAAAATAGAAACTATTAAAACCAAGTCATTATTTATTTATGAATAAAATAACATCTTTAATCCATTAGTGTTTTACAAAAATTAATCTCCAAAATATTTTTTATTATTTAAAACAAAATTTACACTCCCCTAAAAACTATCAATGAAAAGTAATTATCATTGAAATATTTTAAAATAAAAAAAAAATTAAAATACTTCACACTTAAGTCTCTAAAATAATAAAATTAGAAATTATTATTTCCACATGAAAACCTTGTAAATAATTAGGACTCTAACCCATTTCCTTAAATATGTCAACCATAATTCCCAAAAACGTCCCATAAAAAATTTCAAAACTCATAGAAATTCCAATCTCTTTTCAAAAAAACCGAGGTTTTAATTTATAAATATTAACTTAAATAGAAAATTATAATCAATTATTCAAAAACAAACACAAAAAATCAACTACACAAACTAAACATAGTCTTCCAAGTAATTTACATTGAATACGACCCTCTAGATTTCATCTAAGATCCTCTCAAATACTTGGAGCTTCTTAATGAAAATTGTAAAATCTCAAAAATAAAACACTCATTCAAAAAATCAAAAATATCTAAAAAACATAGAGGAAAAAGTTATAAATGGAGACAAACTCTTTATAGAAAAACCTAGAAACCCATGTGTCATATTAGATGTGTGATGATCAAGAAATATCCCATAAACGACTTCTTGAATTTGAATAGTCCTACCTCCAAGATACCAAAAATCCTCGAAAAATAGGTATAAAGAAAAATTGATATCAATTAAAATAATGCAACTAGAAAAACCACCTGAACTAGAATCCAATACAACATTCCATAGGGTTGAAGGGTGTTCCTAATCACTATGGGCTGGAAAAAAGTGACTTGTCATCACCAAGAATTATTTGGGAATGATTCCAACCCAAACAAGAAAACCAAAATATACAAATAGAAAAAGGTGGTAAAAGGTATAAACTAATATATAAAATTATAAAGAAACAACAAAGTTACAAAAAATATAAAATAATTATGATGGATGAGACAATTAGAAATATGTAAAAAAGATATCAAACACAAACTTATCAATGTGAAATTGATGCAACACCACTTGAACATCTATTAAAGATCGAACCTAAACATATAATGATATCCACTACATCTAGAAACCTACTCAACCAATAATATATGTTTTCTAGAGCGAAGATCCTAGTAGGTAACCATCCTCTAACCCATAGTATAACACTTTAAAAGAGAATATATATTATGAACTTTTGAAAATAAAAATATGAAAACAGGGTTTCTATATCTATTTCCTAGAGAAACAAGTATTAAATCATTCCTAGAAAAAACCCATTTTCATAAATCCAAACCTTATCTGAATAAAAAAAATTTAATTTCATAAATAAAAAACATTCATAAAATGTAGTTTATTTTTTCTAAAGTTACATTAAATGAATAATGGAATATCATTTAAAAAATTACCAAAATATTCGTACCTTAGAAAATATTCACAATTCAACACCTTGAAAACGAAAGGTGGTAAAGGGATATTATATAGAATAGATAAAAGTTAGTCAACAACTAGATAAGGTACTCAACATGAAAAAATATATCAATACATTAATCAACCTCACCCAAACACTGATTCTTACTCTCTCCTGGATTAATAAGGGTGAAACCCCTTATGTTAACCTATGTCCCACCTAAAAACTCTTTATACAGAATGATTATAAAATACTGTACTTATGTACCTAAAAATATAACCTAGTTTCCTAGGTATTCCTGTAACATTCAAATGGAGTTATTAATTTTAAATATAGAATATCAACACATAACATATCATATCATCACATTTGGAAATGAATCATAAATAATTATTACACCTCTGAACACCCACATAGGAACCCTCCCATTTATCAAGTATAACATTTCAATTCATCACCCTCAAAAGGAAAATCTCATTACATTCACTCAAGCATCCTTAATTTTTATCATTCATATATGGTAAGGTGATTTTGGTTTTATTTTTTCAAATAATTTTTTTAACGTTCTAATTAATCCTTTTCACAATCCACTAGGATTACCGATCCATTGAAAATAAATAAAATCCATTTATAAAATCACTTATAAATTATTATACTTTAGTAAATTGATGTTCTTTTAAATTTCCTCTAAAAAAGTTAGAACGAACCCAAAATTTTAAAATCATATTTTCCTAATCATTTATAATAAAAAATCAGAAACTTGTAAAATAAATTTATCAAGAACCAAGAAGGAATTTAAATTTCCAAAACATGAGAATATACATTTAAAATGATTTTCACATCATATAATATCATAGTTCTCTTTATCCATTTTTATTAAAAGATAAATAAATAATAAATTATTTATATAGATACTATATATAAGCTGAAAAATAAAAAATTATTAAAATCTCAAGGTGAAAGCACCATAAATCATAGATTCAATTTTAAAGAGAGATTATTGGAAAACTTGCCTCAAATAATCATAAAATGAGACAATTCTATGAAATATTCTCACTAAAGAAGATTATGGATATAATAAAGAAGAGAATAACCAAAACCAAGAATCCCATAACATCAAATCCATATTCAAAAATCCAAAAATAAAATGAGAGTAGAGAGAGGGAGACCACTTACAATAAAAATATCAAAGATTTACACAATGATCTACCCAGATATAAAGGATTCCACATCATCCAAAGGAAAATCTAAGAAGATACTTGTTATATCATAAACATAACCTTACATATGATGAAAATATACCTAATTTAAAAATATTTTCAATTAAAAGATGATATATCTAGAGAAATGAAGATAAAAAATGAAGAACTGATCCATACATTGAGTTTCCTAGATCCAACACCACCTGCTTCGTCAGAATCAATATTTGAAAAGTTTGTAACCCCTAAAATAACATATGAAAAAAGTTTTTTAGAGACACTGAATTGATGGAATAATAATGAGGTGATCATGAGGCATTTAGGTTTTTATGTTTTTGTTTGAAAAAATTATTTGTTTTCATAGGGTTTGGTCGAATTATTTAGCAAACACTATTCCTAGTTCTAGTCTACTAGAGAGGTTTAATGGTTCGGTCACATAACTTTAATAACATTTTTACAACCATGAATAATATATATGTCCAAATTTTCTTGGTTTCTAGAGATGGTTACATGGTTTGGTTAAACCATGCACTAACCATGTGTAGTTTTTGGGACCCCAAATCCATGCACATGGTTTCTAATAGTTCGTTCATGGTTTCCCATTATCATGTTCTAAATATATTCCTCAAAAAACAATAACAATTCATAGGTAATGAAACCCAAAAGGAGTGTAAGACAAGGGAGACTCAAAATAAAGAAAAAAATAGAGTTATCCAAGGTTAGGAGGTGACATATAAAGATAATTATGAACCATAAGTTAAATTATTCAAAACCCTCTAACAATTTTCTTTATAAAAGGAAACACAATGTTTGTTTTAAAAATAATGGTGATGTTTCAACATCTATACCTCTATCATTAGTTAATACTGGTATTTTTCACCCCACATAAACTAAAATCATGATAGGTAAAACCTATATGTATGTCTTAGTTAATTATTATAGAAAGTATATATATGATTATTTCTATCTTATAAATACTAAAAAATCAATTTATTAAAAAATCACTCTTGTTCAAAATGAGAAAAATATTCCTATATACAAAGTGATTATAGATAAGAATTTAACAATATCGAGTTTAAAAATTTTTGTAGTGAGAAATAAATTAAACACAACATTATAGCAAAATAAACACCAGAATAAAACAATTTTATTGGAAGAAGAAATAGAACACTTAAATAAAGAGTTTGGTGTATATTGTGTGAAAAACAGGTTTATAATTATTATTGTCTAAATCTATTATTACTTCTAATTATACTATAAATAATATTTTTATCCATTCAGTTAAAAAAAAGTATTTACAAACTTTAGAATGGAAGTAAACCAAATTTTGGTTACTTTAGTGTTTTCTAATTAAAAGTGTCCATTATAAATTATCCTGAACCACCCCCACTAAAACCCCACCTATGTCAAAAGTAAATATTATCTTTACTTATGAAGCCCTGCTCTGATAGGTCCCAAGGTAGACACTAACACTGAGGGTATATATCATAGGTATGAGAGGCATTACACTCTAATTTCCTAGAAGAAATAAAAAAATCACAAATAAAATCCATATATCTATATATATTAAAATGTTAATATTATATAATATAAATTATTACTATATGAAACATATACAATAAAAATTGAGAGAATGAAATAATGAGATCATAATGTTCCACTCCACCCACTCAAATTGTAGTCCCCCAATCTCTCTTAACATATTCTGTAAAACAAATCAAGAAACACAATAGTGGGTTGATCATTTAGGATTAATTTGTATGAAAATATTTCAAATCAATCAAAATCATTATAAAATCAATGCCTCAGGGTAGAATTTTTTGGAAACAACTATGTTAGGGAAATCTGGAAACAATAATAAATATAAATAGAAATTTATTTCCAGGGATAAAAATAATTAGAACCTCCAATTTCATCACTAACAAGAAATGTATCACATGGATTTTTCATTATAAAAAATTAATGAGTAAATACCTAGAAATTATCACATAATTTTAATAAATCACAACCATATATTACAAAGATTAGTATCATAAATAATATAATATATAAGAAAATGTTTCTAGAAAACTATGACCACAACTGCATATCAATTCAGAGTCCCTAATAATTTAAACTAGTAACAAGCTGGTAGGATAAACCCTCACTAAATAATTATGAAACAAATAAAGAAAAAAAAAATAAACAAATCATCCCACCTTTCCATACATCCATTATTGGACTCACCATGAGCTTGTTGCAAACCAATTTAATATAAAAACAAGTTATATGACCTATGTGATGAATAATATATAATTTTAACCCATAAAAATACAATAATGAATAACATAGGTAAGAAACTTTTATTAATCATATAATATGAAGGTAAAAAAAAACAAAAAACATTACTATATCCATAGATATCACAATCCATGAAATTTTATCACATACATTAAAGTTCTATTCATTTATATTTACAAATTACTTTACCCATTCCATTAATTAATTGTAATTATTAATATTAAAATTATGAATATTTAATTTTTTTTCACAAAATAGACCATATTCTTAATTATTAAATAGTCATCACATTCGTAATTTGAACCCCAATATGTGATTAGAAATTCATTTACATAATTCAACATCATATAACCCATCAAAATAATTCATTCTTAAAAATATTTCAAACTTTTTAATTTAATTACTATTACCATTTTATCTATAATTTTAAGATTATAAGTAAATTCATTTTGTGATTCCACTTATATATATATATATATATATATTTTTAATTTAAGCATCATGTGATGAAAAATATCAAAAAAATATTTTAACAAGTAATAGGGGTGGGGGGAGGGTGTGAATGAAATATTATATTAATTTTCAAAAACCATTATTCCTTTTATCATATTCCAAAATAATGTTATCAAAAAAGTGATACAAAATAGAAATGTAGGTTTGAACAAATTTTTTAATGAGGTTTTCTTACCGAAGGTTGAATATGTAAGGTGTATTTTTTCCAACTGTCACTCAAATATTACTTTAATATCAACAAAGAGATATCATAATGTGTATAAACATAAAACTCTGACAAGATACATGAACCAACTAGTGAGTTACCAAATATCTCTTATTGAATTTAAATGAAACCAGGTCTTTGAAGACAAACCACCATTAATAATAATGATCTCTAGAGAACTCAATAGAACAAGAGCCTCTTCTTCTTATTAATCTCATCATAACCTTCCATTGATTCTCTCATCATTAAATCTATCTTCTCAAATTTATACAAAAATTATCAAACATATCCCCCTAATACATCTTTTATTTACATTTTAATATATTAAATAAAACCACATGAACACAATTTTCATGTTTTCTAAAGACATAAAATATTCCAAATCATCATTATACAGACACGATATCATATCTTCCATGGGATTTCAAAAATGTTAAATCCCTTTATTTTAATTTATCATGTATTTAAATAATTTTAATAGCATGAAGATATGTAGTGAACCTACTATAATCATGGAGCCTAACATTGTGGAACCATGTTCCCCAAAACATACCCCTTTATAAGTAATTGAATTGAGAATTTCATTAACATGAAATTTTAGGAATTTAAATCACAAATTACCAAGATACATCATATTCAAATATTTAATCTTCATAATATTTGAGTTCTTTAAATCTTGATCACCACACAAATTTAAATTATCCCCTCATGTGAATCTCCATATATATAAAAAATATGACATGGATTTTCTTATATTGAAACCCTAGTGATATATCCCCTTACAAAAATAATCCAATGATAATGGAACCCTTTACATAGATATCCATCTTCTCAAATTTTTTAAATTCAAGGCATTTATTAACCACTTTAGGTCTTGTATAAATATTATGAATCCACTCTCTAAACCTCATGACAAGATATCTAAACCTTTTGACCAATAGCCTCAGCCTTAAAATATACTTACCATAACCATATGATGTCTGGTAGAACTTATCTCAACCTTACAAGGAAGTTCTTCTCAACATTATGATTAATGTGTCTTAACCTTATGACGATGGTTGTA
Source organism: Viscum album (assembly GCA_963277665.1). Lineage (NCBI taxonomy): Eukaryota > Viridiplantae > Streptophyta > Magnoliopsida > Santalales > Viscaceae > Viscum > Viscum album. Next base: position 476,584,469 of record OY728133.1, on the reverse strand, counting down.
TTAATCTTATGATGATAAAATATATACATTATAAGGACTTGTACATATCTTATTAATTCTATAAAATTTTAATATATTGTATAGTAATCTTTAAAAACATTCCTCTTTCTTTAAGAGTTTTCTTATCAAACAGTCATAAAAAATGAAAAATGGTGGTTTTATATTGAAAGTAATAGTCGTAAGATTTTCATGAAAGTAATGATCACGAAAACTTATTATTTCAAACTAATCAACAAAATGGATTACATAACAAGTATTAAAAAACATATAACATCCAAATCAATATGGTTCAATAATCTCCACCTTTGGATTTATTATCAGAACTAGTCATTCTCCTCTATGTTATTGGAAATAAAATAAAAGTGAACAATAGTCACTAATCCAGTTAATATTCTCAAAAAAAATCATAATATATTCAACTCTAAGTCAATGTGAGTTTTTTTTATGTAGAAAGAAAAAGAGAGATTAAGTTGGACATAAATATAGTCATTAAAAAACTCATATAAAAGCCTCTAATTCAACCGGGCCATTTAAGGAGTGAAATATAAAATATATTTTATAAATTCTATGTAACACCATTTAAAACAAACATAAAAATAATTAAAAAACAAAAACAATAAAATTTTCAATCACCATATAACATATCCTAAAAAATAAACTTGATAGTATAGAGAAAGAAACTCAAAAATTTTCATAACTGGTGGATATTTAGATATGATCTAATTTAAAACATTAAATTTTGAAATAATTAAGTTGTGAGAGGATTTTTTAATATTACCAAAACTTGTTCCTAAGAAGGAATAAATTATTGCTTCAATGTATAGAAAACCAATTTCTAATTTAGAATGTTTAATTTAATTTAAATTAATTTATACCAAGAATAATACATATGTTTTTTTAGAAAAACTAGTGGCACTTTGATTATCATAGCTGATAATATTAATTTATCAAGTTTGTATATAAAAATACTCAAATAGATTCAACATCTACATTATTTTATTAATTAATTGTTATATAACAACATATTCTATTGTAGTTTCACTCAATGTGACTAAAGATTTATTCTTTTAGTGTTATGAAACTCACTTTCCAACAATAAAGAAAACTCCACCTGAGTTGAACTTTCTATCACCCATAGATCATTATTAATTAGTATTTGAAATCATTTTTAGATTTTGCTCAGTGTATTTCTAGAATAGTAGGCCATAGTTTTATGTTTTCTTAAATATATCTAAGAATTATCTTGGCTACACGATTATGATATCCCTTTGGACTAGACTGAAACCTAACATAAAGAGTAATAGAAAATACTATGTCCAATATTGATAGAGTTAGGTAAAAAATATTTCCAATTGACTATCTAATGCTATTCTCATCCAACACTTTACCTTCATCAACATTTATTAGATTTTTCCCCACATATATGGGAATACATACCCATATTTATTCTATTTTTATAAACCCATTTTTGTATATCTTTAGCATACTTATCTTGTGAAATGAAAATGTGACCAACAACTTGGGTTATTTTTAATCCAAAGAATAATTTAATTTCTTAATGTAGAGTCATTTCAATCCTATTCAATATTATTGTAGATAAATGATCACATAATATCTCGTCATCACTAAAAAATATTTTTTTATAAATATACACTATCATGATGAGTGATGTGGTGTTGTAATTAATGATGTACATATTATTTTCAACCTATCATTTCCTAAGATCCATTATTCTCAAGTACTCATATAACATAAAGTATTAGTCCATTGGAGATTTTTTTGTCAATATAAAGACTTATTTAATTTAACTAATTATCACCCATAATTATCAAATGAAAAACACCTTAGGATATTCCATATAAAAATCCTCATTGAGTTCACCATTATGAAATGAAGAATTTATATACATCTAAAAAATTATGATGTTTACTTGAGATGAAATTACATTAATAATTATGATTATTTCAAGACACACCACTAGAGAAAATTTCTCCTTAAAATAGTTCCCTTTTACTTGTTAATATCACTTCTAAAAAATTGTAACTATATTTCTAACAACACTTTCATCCTTATTAATGTTTTTCCTAAACACCCATTCATCTCCAAAGATGTTTTTTACAGGATTCATAGAGCAAGTTCATTGGTATCATTCATTCCTTGAACCTATAATTGTGAACTTTTTTCTACTATCATCACTAATATATGTATAATTTGTAATATCTTCCTAATCCAATGAAATTCTTTCCTACACTTCTCTTGATCCAATACAAAAAAATCATCCACATTGTATATCATACGAACATTACTGATATATTCTTCATTTTTAAAAACTATAACACCATTAAAATAACTAATTTTCCCTAAATTTGTTTCAAACATATATAGTAACTTATATTTATTTTATAACCAGGACACACACCTTCATATTCTTTCACATCAAAATTTCTTCCCAATCCATATTCTATTTTGATTAATCATGAAAATATATTTTAAAGTGTTTCACACTTAGATTATTATTAAAACACATTCCATAGGGAGAAATGTTAGAGTGGGGCCTTAAGAAGTATTTTTTTTAATAATCCCTACTATAGTATTTCTCAGTATCAGGAAAAACATTGAAGTATAAAGATTATTAAGTATTGTTATATCCATATCTGTAAGACTCCAATTTTTGCCTTTAAATTAAAACATTTTTCTAATATATTCAAGGATAAATAAACTCATTCTTAATTACATTCAAAATAATATAATCTAAAAAACATCTATTGGAATACTCAATTCCATTATCTTACCTCTACCTTTTCCAATGATAATGGTTTTTTTAAAATTATCCTATATAATTTAAATATTTCATAAGAATGATATTTTTTGGATATTAACATTATACATATCATAATATTAAAACAATCAATTAATGTGATGAAATAATTATATGCACTTGGAAAATTATTTGTTATTAGGACACACACGTCAGTATGTATCAACTCCAATGGTATCACTATTTAGATATCACATACTTTATGGGTTTTCACATTATTTTTCCTTTCATGAAATTATTTAAATATTATAGTGGTTTCTTCTTTCATGATAGGAATATTTCTCCCTAATTCTTATTTGATCAACATCCTAATTTTATTTTTGCCAAGATGACCTTATCTATAATTCCAAAAAAATTATCTTGAAAACTTAGACAATATTGGTATTTTTCTACTCCCATTTGAAATAATTTTCCTTGAGGTCTAACTATCATTGAGATAAGAAATCTATATTTTATTCTCTTTATAGGGAATCCATTTTTCATAAAGTCAATTCACGTACAAAAACTAGAATCCATAATATTTAAAATTGGGTTTACTTTAATATATTCAAAAATAATACATTACTATGGATGGTATGGGTTTTCTCAAGTCTTCTAGTTCCAATAACATTAACTTTAAAATATTTAACATTTACAAAAGTAATATCTCCACCCTCATATTTCCTGAAATTATTTTTATTTCTAAGATCTTTAGTAATATATGAAGATCATCCATCCTGATAATCAACGGATTATTAGTTTTTATTACACTAAAAAAACTTCTAGAATAATAACTTGATGATTTGGTTATAAATATTCCTTATTATTTGATGATAATTTTATTATACTAGTGTAAATGAAACACATTTATTTGAAACATATCAATCCTCAACACATATTCAATAATTGTTTATATAGATATTAAAATATGTATTTTTTCTCAATATTTATTTTTAGATTTTGATACCAGAAATTATTATTTTCTTTCTATTACTGATGTATACACCTTGATGCATGCTCATTAATTAGTCTAGGAAAAGGCCTATTACACTCAAAGTTTTTCTCTTTATGATTGTGTACACCACCAAAATAAAAATATCATTAAAACATTCTTCCTTTGTTGAAATTACATATCTATATAAAGTTATAAATTTCCACATTTTTTTCCAGTTTTGAGATGTTTTCACCAAAACACCTTATATACTTATCCTATATAAATCTATGGATGAAAAAGAATTTTTCTTGTAATTTTTATCTATACAAATGTGAGTAATTGTATAATAATGTTATGATTTTCTCGATAACATAGATTTTTATTTTCCCATAATGCATTTAGAAGTTAATAGTGACTTGTATAAAGATATTTTTGTAGTGATTTTAATTTCTATTTGACTAACTTAAATATAAAAACTAACAGATTTTGGCTAGTTGGAACATTCACCACCAACATCTATAGCATTTTTTAGCAACTATAATCTTTCTGTTTATATTTTTTAAACTTAATTGTTTTCTACTTCAATACATAAACCTTTATATCCCCATGGATAATTGTAGAGGATATATCATCAATAATACTATTTTTATACATGGTAAACTTTTAATTTTTTTTTTATTTTATCAAAAGTATATCATTCTTTGTTAGATCCTTTTTGAGTTCTTTATATTTTTTCTTGAGACATGTATTATCATTTATCAACCTTCTAATTTCTTCTATACACATATTAATCTCCATACTCATGGTGTATTCTCTAGTTAAATAATTCTATTTATAAATATATTCATTTTCAGTATGTGAATAATTAACCAATGAGTCATTGAATTCAATTTCTTGAGATATGAGGACCATATAAGAAGGTTCCAAATTTTTCTCAACATCATAATTATAGTTATCACTATCATAAGACACTTATTCAATTGATAATAAGTTTCATCAAAAAATACCAGGAGTTATTTTATTCTTCACTTTCAACTATTATTATCCCATTTTATATAATCTAACTTTATTGTATAATTTTTTAGTTTCCTCATTTTAACTCAATTTTGATATTATTAGGATAATTAGATGATAAGTGATAAATTTTTCCATAGTTGAAGAATTTAAAAGAAAACATATCATTTTTTACTTACCATATCTTCCCCTAGTGAATTTTCTTTACACGAGATAAAGGGTCTTAGTATAAAATTCCATAATTTCTTATCCACCTGAATAAATCATTTCATATTAAATAATCTTATACTTAAGATATTTGTAATAAATTTCATTATCCTTCATTCATTTTATATTAAGATCATTCCCTATTATCATATCATAGTTAATGAGTGTGTTATTCATTTCATCAATATTTAATTTATCACAATATCTATCTTCCAAAACTATGACTTTCATATATAAATTTTCAGGAATTATTCTCTTGAGTTTCTTGACCATAGTGGAGTTATAAATTTTTTATCCAATAATTCTTGTAGAAAGTATAATAATAATGAATATTTTTAAAAACTCTTCGAAATGTTCATTTAACTATATTCTTATATCATTAAACTATTTTCTACAGATTTACAATTTTGTTTCCTTCACCTTATTATTCCCTTCATAGATTCTATTATTTTTTTTCCAAATTTAAATAATACTTTTGATTCTCATGAATTTAGTTAATTCTTTGTCATATTAAGAAGAGCGTAGATCATCCCTTGATTTTTTTTATCATTTTTAACATTCATCTCATCAATATAAGGCCATGTATAAATAAAATTTATCAATGTGAAGCCTTGAAGAGAGACAACAAGAACATCCAATCCTAGGGATAAAGATAAGGAATCATTATCTAATTCTATAACTAAAAAACTTTTCCAAAAAAGGATGGAATTCGTTTATGATTCAATGAGTTGCGGTGTTCTTTGAAAAATCATCAAGATATATTCAAGGGAGGTATTTGATTTGATACTCTTTGAAATGGATAAAACATGTTATTGAAAGAATCTAGGTTGTGTGGATAAATTCTAATATTATTTTTTAAAAATCCATATACCCTTTTACTTGTTTATAAGTATTCTCATCAAGAAAAATAATAAAAAATAGAAATTTTGAGAAAAAAATGTATATTATGGAGGTTGTTCTCTATAATTATGACTACATCTGTAGTGTATGGTTATTTTTTCTCTTACTCACACAAATATTATTTAATATAACGATATATATATTGAAATGTAATAACCCAATTTGTGACTCACGTATAGGTTATTTAAATTTTGGTCTTACTCTTTATTTTGGACTAATTTTGGATGCATAATGAGTTCAATGGGGTCTCGAGGCTGTCTAAGGCTTGTTCGAAGACCGAATGCCTTATTTTTGGGAGACTTTTTTCATGTCTCATGGTTAGTGTAAACCATATGGATTGGGCACATCGTTAGATATGACAGTGTGGATGGTCTGTATTTTTGGGCAGAGCCATTTCACATGGTTGGTGAATGGTTTCCAAAACCATACAGCCAAACCATGAGAGTTTCCCTCTTCTTTTATCAAGTTGTGCGTGGTTGGAGATTGATTTAGTAAACTGTGCATCCAAACCGTGAATATGATAATTTTTAGGTAATTTTACAATTTCTCCCTTAATGATCTAATTAACCAAACCCTTCATCCCTATTCTGAATTCTGGTGTAAAGAACCTCATTCTCTCCCATTTATGAACCCTCTTTAAGCCTAATCTATGGATTTGGAGATGTCATTAATCTGAGTTTCGATTGATCTTGTGCTTGGAAAATTCGATGCAAATTGATAAGTAATAAATTAATTTTTATCCATTCTTCCTTTCTCTTTCTATCAAATAAGTTATCATGTTGTAGGATAAGATTTTTTTTTCATATCTACTTCAATCCAGGCCAAATTAGAGGCTGATGCTGGAATAGGAGAGTCGCATTATTACAATTTAGGTGGTATATAACTCATTCCTCAATTTCCGTCATTTTATAAATTTTTATTCCATCGTGCTGATTTCATTAGGTATCATTTATTATATTTATATATCAAGATTATAATTGATAGAACTATATTATGATAATAATTACATATATGTGATTTATTGTTGGTGGTTACATCCACAATAGTTAACACCCCATGTAGGGTGTTATTCCATTATTGGGTTTTTAGTGTTTTGAAAACATTGAGTTACTGTTCAGGTGAGTTTGTTCTTGACTATGATAATTGTAAGACTTATCATATTAAATAACAATTAAATAGATTAATAGTTCATACCATGATCTATTTACACTTGACCTTCCTATGGTAAGTGATTTAATTGTTGAATTAATTGTAAAAGTAATTGGTATGTATGTTGTATAGGTATGACTTGGCCTAATTAATGAAATCCAATAGAAGGTTTCATGCTGTAGCATCCCTTCCCACTTAGAGTGGAAGGTAGCATAATGAACCAAGTTAAATGAGAATGAATTAAATGAATAAAATAGATAATTAAATTACCCATGTCCTTGGTACACTAATGAAATGTAAGTGTTAAACCAAATTATGTTATTTGATCCATACACACCTTAATTAAATGCTTGATAAATGGTTGCATGCCTTGGAATTCGGAGTCACTTGTATGAAAGACATGAGATCATCCTTTGACATATTTAATGGCTTGACTATTAAATCATGTATTTGATTAAAATAAGGGAATGTAAGGAGACCGATTACCTGTGGACCATGATATCATTACAAGAAGGGACTAACTTGAGTTATCCATTGGAATCCCTTGGGAATTCCTTGATCACTCAAGGACGCCATTATGATTCATGGATGTAGATTGCCTTGGTTGAGACCCACCTTTCATCCCAACCCTCATCTAGTAGTGGATGACCAATATGACACTGTAGGATCCCTTTTATGTCATTAAAGGATTCTTTGGATACACTCCTTGGATCCAACATGGATTCTATGGAAATGGGGTTTCGTGGTTATATCAATGGACTTAGCCATAGATTATCACGTTTTACCTTGGATATATTCCATAGAATTGGTTAGATATTACTAATGTGGAATTCCTTGGATGATGCTCCTTGGATTACACTATTACCCCTTATCAAAGATATAATTACTATTGAGTTGGCGACCCTTTAGGTCTTGGTTGATTTGGTTATTACCTTAGAACCCTTTAATTATTAATATCAATACAGGTTTTCTCTTTACATCATGGAACATTCAATGAATCTTCCCAAGGTGACGTTAGTTCTAGAAAAGACTCACATGACATAAATATATAAATTGAAACTTAATTAATTAATGAAATGGTTCCATTTTTAGATACCATCTAAGGGATAAATAAGGTAGTTGGGTATTTATTTTAATATACTTATTTAATTATATATATGAATGCTTTCACACTATTTTAGTTTATATTACACAGAGATGATGTCATAGACACTGTTGGTGGTGGAATACTAGGATTTATCTCACACCCTATATGAGCCACCATTTGGTTACCGAGAAAACACTACATATGTAGGTGTTGACAAAGGGAAGATTAAGGATTTGGATACTTGATGTTTTGTTGTTTTAGGATGGATCTGGTAGCAGATTACCGAGCAGGAGATCAAGATGCTTGGGATAGATTTTACATTCCATTTACTACATTATATATCATTCTTTTATGCTTATTGGGTACATATTTTCTCAGATTTCAAGTGACATGATATATATCATCATTAGTTGTCATATGTTATTCTATTTATTTTAGTTATTATTGATATTTTCTCCTTCTGTTATGCATTCTATTTATTTATATTATTATGCCATTGAATTATCTATTATTATATGTTATCCATTATGATACTCTCTGATAATGAGGGAATAGTATCCCGTTAGACACACCCTACACCCTCACTACTATTTGTAATCCTCTAGCATTTGGGGAGATGTGTTTGAGGTGATGTGGCCAATCGCGATTGGGGCACTCCTAAGTGGAATTCGAGTCTCGGACGTCACAAAGTGGTATGAATGGGGATTCTTTTATTTCTTTACTATATGGAGATAATATATTGGATATTAGGAAAGCTATGGGACATGGTCATAAGCTATGATTTGGCATCGCAAACACATGTTTGGGGTATAGGCCAAGTTTCCTGAATTATTTTTGCTATTCTGCTTTTTTGAATAATAGTTGATATCATTTCACTATTTGGTGACTCACAAGTGATGTGGTGTAATTGATTATTCTTCTAATTGAGATTCTATTTTATCCTTATATTGATGATATTATGGAAAGGATAATTGTTACATGCAACATATAGGAACCTATAATTCTCATGTCATGCATATTTCCATGTGATATAGGTGAATTTAATTGTTTTTCATTAATTGATATGCATGTGATTGTTGAGGTAACTTGGATTTTCCCTATACACGAGTTAGATAATCCCAAGCAAAACTAATTACCAAACTCCATTTCCTTTATATCCCAGTCTATTGGCTCCAAATAGAAAGTCAAAGTATAAAATAAACTCCTTTGATACCACTTTGTAACATCCCAGATCCTGGTGCCACCCAAATGTTCCCTGAACCCGGTAGGTCACATAACCTCAAGCACATTTCCCCAAACTCTAGAGGCTGCCAACTAGTAGTGATGGCTAAGGTATGACATTGGGGAAACAATGGCCTCATTGGAAGAGTATACACAACAAAATCTAAATATAAAGAAATAGAAAAAGTAGTAATACAACAAAAGTAAAAAGAATAATATTGAAATTAAATCCAAAGAATCCTCAATATATATATATATATATATTTGATGCCTAACATATGTATCTAAGAATAAAACCCAAAAAGTCAAAATGCTGTAAAGAAATATAGAAACCAAAGTACAAAGGAAACACAAGTAACTCCAATATCATTGCAAACCTTAGCTTAGTCCCATGCTCTCCAGCTCCAACTGCAATCTAGTACTTGATGTAGAAGGAAACTTTCCCTCATCTATACCTGCAACTATATAATTTGTTTCTGTCCAAAATCATGACCCAAACAGGGTGTGAGACGAATCCCAGTAGGAAAACACTAAAAGATCAATTCCTAACTGTCATTGAATATATATATTAGGTATGATTCAAGACTGAAGTAACAAACTAGGAAGTACTCAAAAGTAAAAAATCCTACAGTTTTCAATTACATTCAACTAACATTTATTATTCATATGTTGAATCATGTAACCCTAGGATCTAGTTTAAGCTCTGTATCCCCCATGAAATGTAACAATAAAAGACATCTCATAAGAAAATATAAACAATAAATAAGGCCAAGTCCAATTTTTTTTTGCTTGGAAGACTCGTCACAATCATCCAAATATTTAATAATGACCCTTTGGGAAAGTTCTCATAGTCTACCCCCTGGTCTAACATTAAAACAATTCATTTAATAAATACTCTCTCAGAAGCTCTAATGGTTTATTCCATTTATTATAACACCACATCAATCAATTAAATAATGAACCCCAAGGAAAGCTCTCATGATCTAACCCCTTTGGTATAAAATAGAATCCAAAATTATAAACGACCACCTGGTCAATCTCTCATGGTCTAAACCCTTGGGTCAATGATTTATTTAATCAAATATAAATGACCAGTTGGGAATCTATCATAGTATAACCCTTTTGGGAATCTATCATAGTCCAATCCCCCTTGGCCAATATTTACAATGCATATCACATGCATTTCATTTAATCAGTAACTCCATCCTAACAAGACAAGTCATGGGAAATAAGAAATCCTGACATGCATTCTGGACCAAACAGACATAAACAATCAATCAAGGGAAAATAAACCCTTGGGGTGTCCCAATAGAAAGGTATCTAAACTTACGCATAAGAATTAACTCATTTTCAATCAATAAAACCATAATAGGTAATAAACAAGGTCAAATTTGAAATCTATCAAAACCCCAAATGTGGGTTTGAGGCACTTTTAGCATATATAATCCATATACAAACAAAAAAAGGCACAAACCACCTACCTTGATGTTGTACAATCATTATACATGAATAGAATCCCTTGAATCATCCTAGATCTACATATATCTACAAAAAGCAGAACAACACCAAACCTTGAATAACTCACGAGAGAGGAATAATCAGAAAGAAATACTTTAGAGGATTTAATAACTCATTGGTGGGATTCCAATGCAACCAATGGTGTTTCAATCAGAGATTGATGGAGAATTGAAGGTTCAATATTTTTTCTTCATTCCCAAGCCCTCCTATATGAAACACGGTAAGAAGAAGACGGTTCTATACTTGAGACATGACATCGCTCAGATATATCAATTAAGAAGAAAAGTAAATGGCATGTGATTTAAAACTACATGTCTTGTAGTAGCCTTAACCAACCACTGAATTAAGCGGTCTACCAGGTCACCACAAAGCCATGTACTCGGCCGTTACACAACCAATATGCGGCTGTACGTAGCAACTGGGTAAAATATGTACTTAGAAAAACCCCATTACTTTTTTTCCTTAAAAACAACCTAAAATCAAGATCCATACCAAAAAATAATATACAATTTATTACAAACTTCCCCCTTTAAAAAAAATTTTCCTAGAATTTCCCATTCCAAGGGTGTTGAAGAAGAATTTGCAAGAAACTCTAGCCACTGTGATTGTACATCGGCCTCCCTCTCCCAAGTATCATCCTGAACTTGGCCATGCATCCATAACACTCGTACTAAAGGAAGACACCGACCATGGAGATCCTTCATGCTATGATCCCCAATCCAAATAGGGTGCTCCTAGACAGTTGCATCTACATCCAAATAGACCTCCTCAGGTTGCAAAAACATGAGACATGTTTGAAATGCAATGTCATAACTGAGAAAAATAAAATACATCATGCATATCCCGAGACATTTAAGATAACTATAACCAATAGGAAGCTGGAGCAAATCTCTCCAAAACCTCAGACAGCCCGACATATCTCAGTGAAACTTCCCATATATCCTGACCCTTTTGTGTCCCAACCTCGGTGTGACATGTAGGAAAACCCGATCTATGACCTTGAACTCTATAGGTCATCTCTATTTATCAGCATAAGATTTATGGAATGATTATTCAATAGACATCACCTTTTGAATCAACTCCACCCGCTCAGTGGTCTCCTAGACAAGACGGGGTCCCATCATAGCTGCCTCACCTGCCTCCAGCCAATATAGGGGTGATTGGCATGACCTACTGTACAAAGACAAATAAAAACCCTCTGAATTATTTCTTGAAAACTATTTTTGTAGGAAAACTCCATCACAGGTATGTGTCTCTCCCAAGATCCCAAAAAATCCATGACACATGCTCAAAGAATGTCCACTAAAACATGAATCACGTGTTTGGATTGTTCATCTTTCTGGGGATGGTAAGTAGTACTCAGAAGTACCTATGTACACAAAGCCCTTTGTAGTCCCTTCTAGACACGATATGTAAACTGGGAATCCCAGTCTGAAACTATATAGTGCGGAACCCCATTCAAACATACTATATATCAGATGTACAACTGTTCTAGATCATCAACACTGAAGGTTTCCTTGATCGGTAGGAAATGTGAAACCTTCGTGATCCTATCGATAACAACCCAAACCACATCATTCCCTCAAGGTGACCTCGGTAAACCTATCACAAAATCCTTAGCGACATAATTCGACTAACACTCGGGAATGGGTAACTGCTGTAAAAGCCCTGCCAGTCCCTGATGCTCCACCTTCACCTGCTGAAAGGTGGAACATCTCAAAAGAAAACAAACTGCATTCCTCTTCATACCTGCCCACCAATACAGACGATGTAAATCTAGATACATCTTGGTGACACCAGGATGAACTTCCCATACTGAAGAATGACAATCTCACATCATCTCATCACTTATGTCTGCCGACATCCACACATATCCATTAAAACTCAACACCCCATATTCACCTACGGTCAACCCAGGAGTAGGTTCATCACCTGAAGAACTCTCCTAAATGACTAGGCATTCAGAATCTGATAGTTTCCTCATTCATACTTGATCTAGTAGAGCAGAGGAAAAAACTATTGAAGAAATACACACCATTCCCAGTATGTTGTACACCTCCAAATGAATCTTATAGAACAAATCCATAAGCCGACACTGACTACGGCCCTCCTGACCCACCTGTATCCGATTCCTCCTGCTCAACACATCAACCACAGCATTTGCTTTCCTATGCATGTAGGCAAGCTCAAATTCAAAATACTGAATGTACACAACCCACCTTCGTGGTCTAAAATTAATATCTCATTGATTAAAGATATACATGAGGATTTTGAGGTCGGTGTACAACACAATATTCTCTCCCAAAAGATAATGTCTTCAATAGAACAAAGCATGAACAACTGTAGCTAACTCAAGATTGTGTGTTGTGTAATTCCTCTCATGTTATCTCAACTGTCGAGACCTATATGCAACGACTCCTTATCCTTTCTTAATAACTTCTCCCAGCCCGATACCTGATGCATCATATTAAATAGTGTAACTCTTTCCTGGATCTGGAAAAATCAGGATTGGTACTAAATTCAATCTCCCTTTCAGCTTCTGAAAGGATGAATTGCATGAATCCTTCCACAATTACTTCTCACCCATCTTAGTCAGGCCCTTCAAAGGCATTTCTATGTGTGAAAAATCTGTAATAAAGCATCTATAGTAACCAACCAGCCCAAAAAAACCTCATACCTTAAAGAATTTCTTCGGATGCTCCCTGAAAACTACCACTCTAACCTTATATGGGTCTAATGATACTTCTTTATATGTGATAAATTTACCCATGATGTGAATCTAATCCATTTAAAAGTGGAATTTCATGATCTTAGCATATAAATTTTTCTCTCTCAATGTAATCAATATGCTCTCAAGATAGATGGCAAGGTCGGGTTGAGTGTGAGAGTACACAAAGATATATTTCATGAAGACCACCATAAAAGAATCCACGTAAGGGTAGAACACTCAGTTCATCAGTGCCATGAAAACTATCAGTGCATTCGTGAGACCGATTGGTAAAACCAAATACTCGTGTAGACCATACCTTCTCCGAAAGGCTGTAAGAGGTATATATAATGGTATAACATGCAACTAATGGTAAATGGAACTGAAGTCAATAATTGAGATCACCCAGAATCCTATAATACTATAAAATAGATCACCAATCTTTAGAAAGGGATATCGGTTCTTGACTGCCAAATGGTTCAGATTTTGATAATCCACACAAAAGTCTGAGGGTAATATTCGTCTTCTTCGCAAAAAGGATAGATAGACCCCATGGAAAATTACTGGGTCAGATGATACCCCTTACCTGCAACTACTCTAACAACTTCTAGAGATCTTATAAACCTGGTGTATCCATCCTATACGGAGTAATGGACACTAGTGCCGCTCCGAGCACATCATCCATAGAAAAACCCACCCCTCTCTCTAGAGGTAACCCTGAAAATTAATATAGAAAGTCATCTCTGAAATGATCCACCAATGAATGAAAGTCCAACTGAGGAGTCCCTTGGTCATCCAGATATAAACTAGAAATCTGGGATGTAATTAATCGCCACCCATGATTCTTTAGTCTAGCTCTGCTTGCATGGACATCCCATTAAAACATGTGTAGAAATGATTTTCCCTTTCGTGATGTGAAACTCACCCTACAACGATAGTAGTCAACAAAGTCTTGAAAGGAGAAAAACTATTCCATTTTGTGAATGACATAAAATTCTATCATCTCTATGATATAGAGGTCCCACAAGAAGTGAAACCCAACAATATCGAGAGGTCACTCATTGCATTGACATACACTAGCCATTTTAATTCCCAATGGAGTGTCTATCATTATTAAATCTTCAGAAGTACTGATATAGATCCAAAGGCTCTCCACAATTACAACAGATATAAAACTATGGGAAGCCCCTATATTGAAAAGAGTAGAAGATAAAAATAAGGAAAATTGAATCATACCTATAACTGTAGAGGGTACTAGATCCTTCTCGTACTGGGTATTTTCCATAGAAAAAGTATGACCTGTACCGCGACCCTGCAACCCTTCCTAGTTACCCTGAGCTGATCCACCCTGCAATTACTAGAAACCTATAACCTGGATACCACAACCACAATCAACTCCTCATCCTAAATGACCTGATGAACTCTAATTCCCTTACTTATGAGAAACTAGTTGTCCTGCTTCTAAATGTGGAGTTATAAAAGATCCCCTCTCACTCACTTCGGGTGAGAACTACTAAAAAACGTTGAATATGGCCCATCCTTCCACAAGATCGGCACTCAACTGGGTCTCTCGATCACTATGGTCTCATGTAGCCACTCTTTCCACACTGGTATCACACCACTTGGTTACCTGAATAAACATCCTTGTGGCCCTTCCTGCTATCAGTCAAAGGAGTATCAACCCTGAATGATAAACCACCCTTGATCAAAGCTCCCAATTCCATCAGATTACGATTATTAATCAGTGCTTGGTATACCATATCAGTAACTGAAGTCAATCTAAAAACATTCACATGAAATCATATGTCATACCTGGGACCATCCTATAATCGCCTAGCCAATGATAACTTATCACCCCCTAAAAAAGGTGCAATGCACTAAAGCTCTGTAAAGAAAGAAGAATAATCCATCATTGAATGAGAACCCTACTCTAAATGCATTAATTCTCGGTCTCGATCAGCCCTCAATGTATCTAGGTAGAAGTAAACATATAATGTCATATGAAACACTTCACAAGACATATACCGATGACATCCCTCCTATGGGATAAAATCACACCATCTTTTTGTGGAATCACATAGCGTGTAAGTCATGAGCTTCACCCTCTTCTCAGGAGGTTCCAGATTCTCGAAGATATAAAGCAGTGGCCTCCAACCATGACTCGGCAGCCTGTGGTCCTCCAACCCCTAAAAAAGTGGGAGGATGTTGCTATTGGAACACCCGTGTCAACTCTTCCATAGTTGGGGAAGGATGTGGTGCTCCCTGAAAGTTATGTATCATTCTCATAAAACCTTCACAGTACTCTGCATTAGAACCTACATATGGTATAACAGCTAGTTCCAAAATGGGCACAACAGGAGGATCTTATTGTAGTTACTAATCTAAAATTCCCGGTGTCTAATCATCGCCCTGTACCTGGTGTACAGCTGGAGGATGTCTTTGTGGCATGACTCTGCAAGGAAAAGCACACACCTCAGTACAATATTAACAGAACTGAAACTTAGAAGTGCAAGGAGAAGGAAAAAACATTCAAGTTTTACAAAATGGGTGTTAGATGACGTGTATAACTACTACACGACATGTTCCCTTATTCCTCAAAATGAGAGTGTACCCCTGCCAAACTAGTTGTGTTCCACCCCATAAACATGACATGTTCCTCACGGGACACGACGTGTACTTGAATATCCCCTCCTTCAGAAGTACTTATACATGGCTAGAACTACATAGGTCTAATTTTGTAACACTACATAGAGTGTTCCCCCTAGAAACGGTTTGTACAAAAAATGTTATATCCACCTATGTTGTTAGTCACATGAAAAAATACACAGTCATCTATAGTATAGTGTGTACTCCCAGTACACGATGTGTTCTACCATGAATTTACCAACCCTGTGTCTCTGCTCACATAGTTAGTCACACGGTTAACTACTACAATGTGTTTACATATGGTTAATGATGTGTAATTAAGGAAATTCATTTCTTCCAGAACAAAAGAACACGTGGAATGTGTTCATAACATCACACGCCATGTTTTCTAGGTTTTCTGGATATTAATCCTACTTATCTGAAACCCACAAAATCTTAAAATTTGCCTAAGACATTCGAAGTTCCTATCCGTGAGAGCCCATAGTCCCTAAGAATCAAAGTTTGTAATCCTTATTCATTTCATAACTTAACAAAATTCAATTAATGTTCAAACATGCTCCACCACATTCTGATCTAAGAGTGCCCATAACACCTCAGGGATCAAATCTTGGCATTCATCCAAATGAAACTGTACAAATACCAATACCCTATCTAAATAGTAGGTATTTATATCAGGTAATCTATCACAATATCATATATATCTAGTAAAACATATATCACAATAACATGTAGTTAAGAACACTCTCTAAATGGCATGGTAAGAATGCATGATGTGATTTCTGACAAGTTCCTATATGATTCATGAGATGGCATACCCTCATCTCATCAGGTTGAATTATAAATAGAACCACAATGATATTAATCATAATAACATAAAACAAGTGAATCACCCAATGTTGAAATCAAATCAACTGTAACAATTGCAGAACCAGAAAAATTGCAATATTTGAGGTAACTTGGATTTCCCCATATACACAGGTTAGATACTCTCAGGAAAAACTAATTATCAAAATCCATTTCCTTTATATACTATTCAATTGGATCAAAATAGTAAGGCAAAGAGGAAAATAAACTCCTTTGATACCATATTGTAACATACCAGATCTGGGTCCCACCCAAAAGTTCCTCGAACCCGGTTGGTCTCATAACCTCAAGCGCATTTTCCCCAAATACCTGTGGATTCTAACTAACAGTGAGGAATATGTAAGACATTGTGGAAACTATTACCCCATTGGCAGAGTATACATAAGAAAATATTAATATAAAACAAACGCTGAAGTAGTAATACTACAAAAGTAAATAGTGGAACACTGAAAGTAAATCCAACAGAAGCCTTAATATATATATATATATATATATATATATATATATATGATGCATGACATATATATCTAAGAAAACTACCAAACAAGTCATAATGATGGAATGTAATAAAGAAACTAAAGTACAAAAGAAACATAGGTAACTCCAACAACATCGCAACCCTCATATTTGTCTCATTATCTCTAACTCCAACTGTAATCACATACCTGATGTAGAAGGGATCATTCTCGTATCTATACCTGCAACCATATAATCTATTTGGGTCCAAAATCCTAACCCAAATAGGTAGTGAGA
Source organism: Viscum album (assembly GCA_963277665.1). Classification (NCBI taxonomy): domain Eukaryota; kingdom Viridiplantae; phylum Streptophyta; class Magnoliopsida; order Santalales; family Viscaceae; genus Viscum; species Viscum album. The sequence goes on along the minus strand of OY728133.1, from coordinate 476,566,672 downwards.
TGAATCCCAGTATGCAACCACCAAAAGATCCATGCCTAACAATCAGTAAATATATATACCGAGTAAGATGCAAGACTGAAGTAATAAACTATGAAGTACTCAAAAGTAAACAATCCTATAATTTTCAATTACATTAATTTAACATTTATTATTCATCCATTGAATCATGTAACCCTAGGATCTATCCTAAGCTCCATATCCCCTGTGTAATGTAACCAAAACATACGTCTCATAATATCATATAATTAATCAACAAGAGTGAGTCCAAGATTTTTATTGGTATTAGCAAACTCATCGAAATCATTTAAATATTTAATAACAACCCTTAAGGAAAGTTCTCATAGTCTAATCCCACTGGTATAACATAACAACAATTTATTTAATAATGACTCTCTAGGAAACTCTCACGGCCTATTCCCTTTAGTCTAAGACTTCATCAATTAATTAAATAACAACCCTCTAAGAAGGCTCTCGTGGTCTAACCCCTTTTTTATAACATAACATCAATAATTATAAATGACAACCTGGGAAAGCTCTCGCAGTCTAAACACTTGGGTCAAAGATTCATTTAATCAAATATAAACAACCACATGGGAAACTCTCACAGTCTAACCATTTTGGAAATCTCTCACACTCCAATCCCCATTGTTCCAAATTTAAAATGCATATAATAGGTATTTCATATAATCTTTAACTCCATACTAACAAAACAAGGCATGGAAAACAAGAGAGCCTAATGGGAATTCTAGACCAATTGTCCATAAGCAATAAATCAAGGTAAAGTGCACCCATGGGGTGTCCCAATAACAAGGTATATAAACTTATGCATAAGAAATAACCCATTATCAATCAATAAAACGATAATAGGTAATAAAAATGGTCAAATTAAAAATCAAGAAATACCCCAAACATGGGTATGTGACACTTTTAGCATATATAATCCAAAGACCTATAAAAAAAGGCAGAAACCACCTACCTTAATGTAGTTCAATCATTATACATGAATGTCAGCTCTTGAAATGTCCTAGATCAGCACAGATATATAAAAAGGTGAAAACACCCAACCTTAAATAACTCACGAGAGAGGAATAATTAGGAAGAAAGGGTATAGAGGATTCAAGAACTCACCGGTGGGATTCTAATGCACCCAAAGGTGTATCAATCAAAGCTAGGATGGATAATCAGGGGTACGATCTTTTTTCGTCGTTATTGAGTGCTTCTATATGAAACATGGTACAAAGAAGATGGTTCCAGAATTGAGACATGACTCCGCACTGATATATCAATTAAATAGAAAATCACACAACAAGTTCTTTAAAACTACATGTTGTGTAGTTTCCTTAACTGGCCCCCAACTTAAGCGGTCTGTGAAGTCACCACAAGGACATGTACTCGACTATTACACAGCCAACGCACGACTGTATGCGGAAACCAGGTACACGAAATGTACTCCCAAGTACACAACCTGTACTCATAAAAACCCCATTTCTCCATTTTTCCTAAAAAACAACAAAAAATCAATATCCATACGTAAAAAGAATATTTGTGTTCTTACAGGTACATAAGTGATTCTGAGCATAACTTTTCACCCTAAAACCAATAGAGAGTCAAAAAATGATATAGGTTCTAGAGGACATTCTCATAGAATGTGTCTTTGATTTTATATATTTTTAGGAAAATCATATTTCCCTCATCGAGTTCACCTATAATAATATATTTCAAAAAACAATTCAGACAGTTACTTTAAGGCCTTATATGGTAGGATTTTCCATTCAGGCCTATGCTTGCTAGAGGTAGCTGAGGAATCCCTACTAGGTACTCAACTCATGCAAGAGACATTAGAGCACATTTAGATGATTTGGAATAGTATATGTAATGGCTAATCTAGATATAAATCTTCTTCCAATCGTCGTCAATGACCTCTAGAGTTTGAGGTTGAGGATCATGTTTTCCTATGGGTATCTCCCATGATATGGTATAGAAGGTTATGAAATTAAGGGAATATGTCACCTCATTATGTGGGTCCATTTAAGATATTGGAAAGAGTCCGGATGATAGCCTATCTATTGTTACTACCTCAGAGGTACTATTCCATGAATGATATCTTAAATGCTAGACATCTTCATTATTATCATGCTGACCCATCTCATAATTTTGATCCTGAGGAAGTTGAACTTGTTGTCAATAATTCTTTTTTGGAGTATCATATACAAATCGTTGATTAGAGGAAAAAGGCTCTATAAGGATGGTTTGTCCTTATAGTACGAGTGCTATGGAAGCATGACCTTATACAGGATGAGACATGGGGGTGGGAGGTTGATGTACATGCTCAGTGGATGGAGGGATTCTCGGACATTGTTTTTTTACCCATGGAAGGTGAACTTGGGGATGATTTCTTTTAATGGGGAAGACTATAAGAACACAATTTTCTATTCAAGTATGGATTATTTAAATGTTTGTGTAACTCTATTTTGGACCTATTTCATATTCCTAATGAGTTTACAAATGTCTCAGCGGTGTTTGATAGTTATTTGGAGACCAAAAATCATCGTTTTGGGTGAATTTGGCCTATCTCACAGTTAGCATAAACTGTGAAGGTAGGTAGAACAGTTAGATCCAATTGTATGGATCGTATGCATTTTCATGTTGATCCATTTTTCATGGTTGGAACACTATTTCAAAGACCGTGTTGCCTAATTGTTTCAATGCCTCTTTTCATTCAGGTAGCCATGCATGGTTGGAACATAGTTTTACAATCTAGGAAGTCAAACTGTGCAGAGGTTAATTTTAGGGAATTTTACCATTTTACCCATAATGACTGAATTAACTAAACCCATTTTTGATATTCTGAATTCCAGCAGGCCGAACCTACTTATGTCTCATATATGATCCCTTCTTAAGAAAAATATAGTGATTAAGATATCTCCTTTGTCTATGGTTGAATCAAGCTTCCATTTTTCACGTTGGATGCGCTTTAGTAAGTACTCGATTCTTTTTTAGTCATTATTAGTTTCCATTACTATGTATTAAGTTATCTAGGTGTAGGATTATAAGACCTTTTTAGATATAATCTAATCCAAGCTAAATTATAGGCCGATACTAGATGAGGAGAATCATACAAGTATGAGGTAGGTTCGCTATAACTCATTCTTCAATTTCCTTCGTTTTATAAATTGTAGTGTCATCGCACCGATTTCATAAGGCATCTTCTATTTGATTTATATGTCACACTTATAGTCATTAGAACTATATTATAAAACTCATTACATATATGTGATTTATTTTTGGTGGTCATGTCCACAAAACCAACCACCCCATGTAGGGTGTTATTCCCTAATTGGATTTTTAGCATTTCGAAACATTTTAGATACCATTCAGGTGATCTTGAGATTGACCATGCTAATGGTAAGCCTTTTAATATTAAATGAATATAGAATAGATTAATGGATAGTACCATAATCCCTTTCCACTTGACTTGCCTAAGGTGAGTGCTTCACTTGGTGAATTAATTCTAAAAGGAATTGGAAAGTATGTTGTATAGGTATGACTTGGAATAATTAATGAAATAAAACGGTTGGTTTAATGCCTAAGAACCCGTTTCCACGTACAGTGTAAGGTAGAAAAATGAAAAAAGTTAAATGACCATGAATGAAATGAATTAAAGATATGGTTTCATGTCCCATGGAATTTCTACACTAATGAAAGGAAAGGATTGGACCAGATGATCTTATTTTATGTGTACATTGGTTAATTAAGTGTGTGATAAATGGTTTCATGCCTTATAATTCCTTGTCACTTGTATAGAAGATGTGGGAACAACCTTTGAAATCTTAAATCGGATGACTATTAAATGGTCTATTTGATTAAAAGAATTTAATGTAAGGTGCCCAATTACATGGGGACCATCAACATAATTATAGGAAGTGCCTAAATTGAGTTTGCCTTTGGATTATAGAGGGAATTATTTGATCACTCTAGGATTCCATTATGATTCATGGATTCCAGTTTCCCTGGTTGAGACCCACCTTGGATCCCAGTCCTCTTCTATTAGTGGATGCCCACTATGACACTATAGGACCCATTATATATAATTATAGGATTCCTTTGATACACTCCTTGGATATATCATGGATTCTATGGACATGAGATTACTTGGTTATATCCATTGGACTATCTATAGCTTATCCCATTTTACCTTGGATGTATTCCTTGGTCTCATTTAGAAATTACTATTTTAGAGTGACTGGGAAGATTCCCCTTGGATTACAATATTACCCCTTGTCTTCATTGATGTTACTTATGAGTTGCAACCCATTATTTCTTGGTTTCTCTATTTATTTCCTTAAAACCCTTTCATTGTTAATATTAATATAGGTTACCTTGTTACATAATGGAACCTTTACTATTTCTATCATGAGGTGATGTTAGTGATGGCTGCACCCCACATATATTAAATATATAAACTGGAACTTAATTAATTAATGAACTGGTTACATTTTTAGACACCAACCGAGGGATGAAGTTTGTACTTGGGTATATATGTTACTGAACTACATTAATTATTTATATGCATGCTTGCACACTATTTCAATTTATATTACATTGATAAGATGTCATAGATATCATTGGTGGTGGCCTACTAATATTTATATCAAACCCTATTTGGGACGTCGTTTGGTACCAGAGAAGACATTATTTATACAGGTGTCGAAAAGGGGTAGAAAAAAGATTAAGATACTTGATTGCTTTCTCTTTTAGGATGAAACTGGTAGCATATGACCATGATATAGCTCAGGATCCTCGGGATAGATTTTACATTCATTTTTCTATGTTATATAACATGATTGTATGCTGCTTGTTTACATCTTTTTCTATCCTTTAAGTGACATGACATATATCATCATCAGTTGTCATGTGTTAATCTTGTTATTTCAGTTATTATTGATCTTGTATCCTTTTATTGTGCATTATATTTACTTATATCACTTCATCTATTTATTTACCTATTTTTATATGTTATCAACTTTGATACACTCTAGTAATGATGGAATAATCTCCCCATGAACACACCCTAAGACCTAAATATTAGTCAGAAGCCTCTAGAATTTTGGGATATGCGTCTGAGGCCATGTAGCCAACCAGCCTCAGGGCACTCCTAATTGTTGTCCAGGAACATGATGTCACATGGAAAATATATAATCTTGAACCTTCTATAAGATACAATGACAAACTACTGATGTAAAAATAGTCACTTATTGAATTGAATTAATAGTATTTCTTCAAAGATAGATCACCAGTTAAAATCACAAGATCTAGTGAACTCAGTATAATAAGATCTAATCTTTTTATCATCACAGCCTTGCATGTATTTTCTTATCACTATTATTTTCTTCACAAACAGATTCAATAGTTCTCAAACATTTCACCCCATTTCTTATTCTCTATTCATTTTCATGTTATCACTAAAACTGCATGAACTAAATCTCCATAAATATTGGAACTTCAATTCTCTTAAATTCTTGGCCAATAAACACAATATAATTACTTCCATGTGGTATTGAAAATAGCATGAATCTTTATTTTCATTTATGATTCATTTTAATAATTTTATCTCCATGAAGTCATGTAGTGAAATTTTTTTAATCATTGAGCATTATGTTACAACCCTAATTTCCTTAACAATTACTCCAAAATTTTTTAATAATGAATAATGGTATACTAATATTTCAATCTTTGAAAGTATAACTTACTTGAAATCTTAATATTTATATACTAAATATTCAAAATATTTGAAGTCTAGAAATCTTGATACCCATGTAAGGATAAAAAACCCCCTTACATATCTACTTATGTCAATTTTTTTGACATGGACAATTTTTTTGATAATTTAGTGACATTTCTCCCTATGTAGACCATTATGTGATGGATCCCATTATGTAGATCTCTAGATTCCATGAATTCTAAAATTCTTGGTTTTTCTTAACCAAATGAGGTATTTTATCAACCTTAAGATACTACTATCTGAAACCTATGACTAACTATATTAAATATATGACCACATGTCACTAACTTACAAGAGAATTTCCTTACCCATATTTAATATTGATTCACTTGTCTCAACCATATAGATATCATTGTCTAATAATTATGGTGTTTGTGTCTCAAACCCGTGGCGATAGTTATATCAAACATATGATGATAGAAAATAAACATTATAAGACATGTACCAACCACAAAGTCTAAAAAATTATTCAATGTACTAGCTATATGTATTCATATATCTTATAATTTATTTAACAAATTCCTTATCAAGAATTTATAAACAATTAATAAAAATATGGTTCAAGATCAAAAGTAAAAATATAAATATTTCATGAAATTGATGATCATTAACACCAATTCTCACATGATCATCAAAAAACGGGATCACATGACATGTTTTGAAAATAAATAAAACATCATCCTCAATAGGGATCAATAAGTAGTACAATCTATGAAGTAAGACTCACACCACAAAATCGAATCACCATTTCAAGGAATTATCAAGGTAGAATCATAACTATGAGACTCTCTAAGACCATATAACTTTTAATATACTAAGAGGTAGAACCAATTAATTCCTACATCTAAAACATGAAATTACCAAAACCAAATTTCTAACAATAACACACATACACATCCCTCTTATATACAAGAAGCTCAAAAACTAATTTTTTGATCCGAAATAGTAGCACACCTATATGGTGAATCACAAGACCAACTCCTCTATAGGATATATAGATTCTTACTAAACTACCCATGGTTGAAGGAATCATCCTATGGAAAGAAAATAAGTATAAGGAAGTAGATTATCCCAAGAGATCAAAAATAGTAACCCATCTCCAATATAGGTTATTCCCTTCCCAAGATAACTATTAAAAAAATAATTGAAACTAACCTATATTCTTAAAAAATTCATAAACTCCACCACATGAACAAAATTACATGGATACATGTTCCTCCTCAAATTTTGAGACACCCCAATACTAAAAACTCCCAATTTATATTCATAAGATTAATATGTTTAAGTTTATATATAGTTTCGTAAGTTTCATTAATTTATATATGAATATTATTTAATTACATTAATTATACTTATCAGAGGGACTCATTCCAAAAGTATAACAACCAGGATTCTTTTATTTAATTATATAAGGGAATAAATTTTTGATTGTTTGTAAAATTTCAATTCACCCACCTATTTTAGTATATCTTTAATAAATTATTTGGATACATACATTAAGGATCCTTCCTCATTTTTTCCAAACTTATTCAAAACTCAATATCTCTCAATTCCACATCATTATAAATGGGAATAGTTCCTATCCAAATTATCTATAGAGAAATATCCCAATAAACATGCCCCTAAAAATAGGTGTTTCACTCTACGGATCTACTAAGAACCACTAAGTCCATCTCCCACATACACATCTTTAAAACTGCCATACCGCAAAAAACTACACATGATAGCACACAAAATTTTTGTTACCTAGAGAGAAAAAAACCACCTTCACCTTTGGGCCACATCTAAAATCATTATTGATACTCATAACTCCTAGAAAACTCAAAGTAAATACCCAAATAGAATCCAATAATTTACATAAATAAGAAGGAAAATATTTCCAAATTTGATCTCAAATATGATGAAGTAATATATCTTACCTAATATACCATAATAAATTATTATCATGTTTTCAATAATAATAATTTTTAAGGGAATGGTACATTTGAGATTTAATAAAACAAATCATTTTGAAAATTAATATCTTAAATATTTATGAATTATGAAAGTGATTACAATTGTGTTTTTAAAACCCTATTTTTTGATCTTGTAGTTATGCTAATAATATAAGAAGTCACTAAAAGGAAACTAAACATAGAGTGTGATAATATAAGTTTTTTGTAATAAAATATATTATTTCCTAGAAAAAAAGTTTTGGAATGATTATATTGTTAACAATGTTCATAGTGATGGTCTTAAACCAATCAAAACTCTAATTTCATTACAGATTCAATGTTAACATCTTGCATTCCTCTCTTAATTTGAACCTAAATTGGATAATTATGCCTTATTGGAAAAAAATTTATAATGTTTATGCATGAAGAAATCATCAAATTACAATAGAACAAGGTCTTTCCATTTGTGAAATTCTCCAATAGTCTTCCAGTTATTGGAACTAAATGGTTTTTATGAAATAAATTGGATTAAAATGAAACCATTGTTCAAAATAATCCTAGAATTATTTTGAAGGTATATAATATGAATGATGGAATAGACTATGAGGAATGTTTTACATTGATTTTAATATTAGAGTATATCCAGATTATATAATCCTGTATATATCATTTGAATTTTCATTTTATTATCGATAGATGTTAAAATTGATCCCTTAATGGACATATTCAAGATGAATTTTATATTGAACAAACATGGAGTTTTGAAAATAACCAGTATCTAGATCGGGTTTTTAAACTTATTAAGTCACTCTATAGAGTTAAATAGGCTCTAAAAACCTAGTATGATAATCAATATGGATATATTATGTAAACTAAATTAACAAAGTAATACCAAATCCAACTACTTTTATCAAGAAAATATTTATCGACACTGTAACTATAAAATTATATGTTGATGGTATGACTTTCAGATCCACATGAAAATCCATTATAGTATTTTTTAAAATTTATTCCTAGTGAATTTGAGATAACTATATTGGGTTAAATTTCACTCATTATTGTTTTACAAATATATTAGAAGATAAAATGAATAATTCAGTCTCATCATAAGTAAATCATATACTTACTTAAAATATTTGGTTTCTGTCACGACCCGTCCTCAGGGCCCGTGCCGTGACTACCCCAACCCCGCCTTCCATAGGCCGGGGGCTGGCGACTAGCACCAAGGCGTAAATCCCAACAAAAGGGAAGGCATTGCCTTTGAAAAGTAAACAAGCACCACAGAGTAAGCAAGAGGAAAAGTAAACACTGTAACAAGCAGTGCTGAGAGTAAAAGGGGCCGGAAATACAAGCCCAACTATAAAGTACAACTGAAAGGGAAAAACAACCACTGAAAAGAAAAGTCACAGCGTCGTGCCATCCTCTGGAAGTCCCACCTGAAGGGTGGGTACAGATAGCCTCCACTGCTCCTCGGGTCCACCTGACCGCTCCGAGTACGTCCCGCCCAGTGGTCCACCTCCAGGTACCGTCCTGCTCGACACGCCTCCACCACGATCAGCGCTGTCCGTCATCTGCAACCAACACAACGTAGTGCGGGAAAATCCCGTGCAGGGGTGAGTATAAGCTACTTAGTAGGGACCCCGAGACCCCCGAAGGTCTCCCGAAATCCACAAAGGATAAACCACAATGGAAAGATACAATCACGAAGTAACAACCGACACTGCTTAGGTATATGCCCATACATATACCTAAGTCATCAATTCCCGTTCGGCTCCAACGTCCGAGCCCAAGCACAACCCAGTCCACACAGGAAAGAAAAATGTATACCCACACAGGATAGCACAACACAATCCACAAAGGAGAGTAAACAGTAATCCACATAGGATAGCTCAACACAATCCACAAAGGAGAGTAAACAGTAATCCACATAGGATAGCTCAACATAATCCACAAAGGAGAGTAAACAGTAAATCCACATAGGATAGCTCAACACAATCCAAAAAGGAGAGTAACACAGGATTCAGCTCACACAGGTATACATCGTCGAAAAGGTGAAAGGGATGATCAGATGTAGACACTGAATCATCTAAGCTGGGACCCACTAAGGATACAAGACCAGTTGTCTTCATTGATTCATCTATGCCGGGAACCACATAGGATACAAGACCAGCACTGAATCATCTAAGCTGGTACCCACATAGGATACAAGACCAGCACAGCTAGGACCCACATAGGATACAAGACCAACACTCTTCATTGATTCATCTATACTAGGACCCACATAGGATACAAGACCAGTATTGAATTGTCTAAGCTGGGATCCACATAGGATACAGGACCAACATAGCTGGGACCCACATAGGATACAAGACCAGCATTCTTCATTGATTCATCTATACTAGGACCCACATAGGATACAAGACCAGTATTGAATCGTCTAAGCTGGGATCCACATAGGATACAAGACCAGCACAGCTGGGATCCACATAGGATGCAAGACCAGCACTCTTCATTGATTCATCTATACTGGGACCCACATAGGATACAAGACCAGTATTGAATCTTCTAGGCTGGGACCCACATAGGATACAAGACCAGCACTCTTCATCATCGCAGTCCACCGAGGATCTCTGCACAGTCATCATCGTCGAAGTCGCAGCTAGCACTAGGTTTCCCGCACACAGCAAGCTCGTTCGGGAGGGTCCGCTCCCCGAGCTGAGAGGCTGATACATCAACTGACACTAGGTCCAGAGTTGATGTATCCAAAGTTCCGTATCGTCAATAGGAACTCAACGTCGCAGACGGCGAGTCAATCGGACGCCCGGTCTGGGAGTTATTGGCTTTTTCGTCCCAGGGGCCAGGTTGGTTTTTAAGGAAAAACCAACCCGATCGTACTCCACCTGCGTCCAAACCTCGGGCGGAGTATGCCAAAAGATCTGTCTCACTTAGTGGAATCCACCAAAGTTGACGACACGCCAATCATACGTTCGTAGCTCAAGATATGAGTGTTTCCGCTCCGAGGGCCAGGTTGGTTTCGTGTACGAACCAACCCGTCTGAACCCAAAGTATTCCAAAACCTTGAGTGCGCTATACTGAAAAGACCGTCTCGATCCAAGGATCGTGTTGCCGCTGACGAGGCGTCGTTTGGAGGCCCGTAGCTCAACTTACGGGAAAAAGACCGAAAACAGTCCGAAGATGGGGGGTCCGGGCCCGGGCCGACCCGGCCCGACCCCCCTGGGTCGGTCGAACCGGGTCGACCCGAACCGGTTCGACCTGACCCGGTCCAACCCGGACGGCTTGGTCCGGCAGCTCGGCCCGGCGCGGCGGCGCGGCCTGGGTGCCGCGTGTGCGCCGTGCGCGGGGGCAAAGCCCCCCTTTTTGTTTCAAAAGGGCGGCGCGGCATTATGCCGCGCCTTCGAATAAAACGACCCCCCTCCACGTGGGGGGGGGGGGGGAACCTCTACGAAACCGGGGAATTCAATCCCCGGTATTCATGGATCACGGCCGGTCTTAGGCCGGCCATTTTTATCACACGCGGGACCCGCGGGTCCCGCCTCCTTTACAAACCGGCGTCTGGCACGGCCAGCCGCCTTCCACCACCTCGCCGCGGCCCGATGGCCGCGACTCTCCTGATCTCCGGCGGCCGGCGAGGCCGGCCGCCTCCGGCTGCTCCACCACGGCCGTAGGGCCGCGGCTCTTCCTTATCCACCGGCGGCCGGTTTTCCGGCTGCCCCTTCTAGCTCTGTCACGGCTCAAGCCGCGACCCTTGCTCGATTGGCACGGCGCGACGGTCCGCGCCCCTCCGCCGTAGATCGCTCCGACCGCTGCCTCCCTCGGATTCTCTGGCGCGGTGCGTCGGCGCCGCGCCCCACCACCGCGGCCCGCTTCGGCCGTGGTCCTCGTGATTTCTGCGTGGTGCAACGGCACCACACCGCCTTCGCCTTAACAGCAGCGAATATCAATGAAAGGTGGGAAGGAGGATCGATCGTGTTTGTGCGGTCCGATCTCCTTCCATTATTTCGATATCAAGCGGTCCAAGCGAATGAAATAAAACTTAAAGACAGACGAGCACACTTTTATATCAATAAAACCAAACTAACCCCTACCTCGTCAAGTTGCACGCGCGGGTTCTTCGCGGATTTGATCGTCGCGAAAGGAGGGGTTCGTCGCGGAAGGAGGAGATCGTCGCGGTATCCGGCGCCGCGTCGACGAACTCCAAGGTTCAAGAACAAAAAGATTTAATTAATAATAATAAAATCTTTCTTGAGTTAAAAAACCACAAAGGAAAAATTAAAAGAAATCTGAAACCCTCACCGCAACGGATGATCGAAGGTTTTTGTTGCGGATTAAGGTACGTCGCCGAAGAACGTCGTGGGAGAGGAAACGTCGGCATCGCGGCATATGGCATCGCGTCGTCGATTTCCGCGGGTTCGGCGTTCTTCGTCGGAGGCTGGCATTCTTCGCGTTCTTCGCGTTCTTCGCGTTCTTCGCGAAGAAGGGTGAAGGCACAAGAACTTCTGTCAAAAACCTCTCAACGTGTAATCCTCCAAAAGTCATGTTGGTCTTATTTTATTATTACACCAACAAACGAATAAGAGGTAAGTAACGACCCATTAATTCGTAGAATTAATTCAACGAAAGAAACCACCCATTTAATTCATGAAATAAACCGCCCAATTAAATGGTCTGTTAAGAATTTAAGAAAACGCGTCAGTTGACTTTCATAATGACGGGTTTTCGCGGGTGCGTTACTTAGCGGAAAAGAAAAGGCGGGGCTCGTGCGGGCCCCACCTCACAAATATCCTACCAAGAGGGTAGGATATTTTTGGATAGTACCCTATCCGTTTCAACTCAGTTTAAGCCGCTTTTAAGTGGCTTCAAGTGGCTTCCAAGTGGCTTAAGTGAAATAAAATAAAGTTTGTTGTACAATTATTTTATTTCTTAACTTTAAGCCCGAAAATTAAAAACCACACCCGAGCAAACGCAACTCCGGAAGAGGCGTTTCTAAGAAAATACCGGCGCTGTGATTTCCTCAGTACCCTCGGAATTTGATTCTGAGCACCGGTTCAAAAGTTAGAAAAACCCGCTTGTCCGTTCACTGAACGTACCCGAGCCAAACTTCGGAGAATGTTTCCGGGCACACCGGGCCTCGGAATCAGGTGCCGTCAGAAACTGCATTCTTGTAAAATTCCAAAGAAAATTAAGAAAAAAGATTTCCTTGAAATTTACGGGTCTTTACAGTTTCAATAATTCTACAAGTATTATCAGTCTAGTTAGTATTTCCTATAAAATCTATTGTTGATGAATCTAGAAAACTAGTGGATAAAAAACATTATTTAGTAATGATTATAATTTTATTATACATACGAAGTAGTTGACCATATATTATATTTTCTCACTCTTCATGTAAGATTTCAAGAAAATTAAATTTAATCCCATTTAATAAATTTATAATAGATCTTCTATTTTCTTAAAACAACTTTATAACTTGGACTTTTATATCTTCTTAGACCTATAATTATACGTAAAACATACATAGATCAATATTTCTGATGTTTTATAGAAGATAAAAAAATTCATTTTAAGCATGTCATTTTTACTTGAATATATATTTTATTGGTCCAAAATGAAAGAACATTCAGTATAAATTTATAATACAAAAGTGAAATATGTAACAACAAGAATTCATTGTTCCCAATTATTGTGAATGTAACATATAATCCCATATTATGGAATTAATCTTAATCAAACTCTGATTGTGTTGGTTAAAAAACATTCTATTTATATTTTTATAAATCTAAAACATCACACATGAGATAAGCACATAGATATAATACACAATTTCTTCATGATCAGGTAGAAATGGGAGATATCATTCTCAAATTTATAGTAACATAAAATCATCTTATTGTTGTTTTCTCAAACAACTACATTCTAATGATTCTGAATTATATTGAATATAATCACCCCAGTATTACAAGTTTTTATAAACTAATACAACACTTATATACTATATACATTTTTTGTTTAATAGTTATAGATAATTAATAAATTATCATATATAATAAAACCTATTCCTTCCCACTAAATGGATAATTTTTTTTCACTTAACCAAAGTCTTTAAATGATACACTTTCATCATTCTGGGATAAATTCTCATAACTAGAACTTTGACATCATGATCATTCCTTATCATCCTTAATCCCTGTAAAAAAATATATGATAATGTGGGATGAGGATTAATTCTTAGAAAGTGTTATAATGGTAATTAGAAACCTATCATCCCACTTAAATAATTGAAACCCCAATAAGAAAAAGTTCCTCTTTTGAAAAATAATCTGTGATCTTGTAAAATATCATAATATTACTTTCAAACACTAAACTAACTTCATATCTCATAGAATCAAAATATTTCCATTAAGAATAAAATAGGATATATAATGGTTTATCGAGATATTATATTCATTATCACCCTTACAAATCACCCTTATAGTATAATACAATTTACATTGGTTTCTATAATGTTCTACTTGATTTAAGATAGTAATATAATAATAAAATTGTTATATTAATTTATACTTAAATTATCATTTTAATAAAAATTTGTATTCAAATGTAGTACTCAACTTATAAAAAATAAATTCAAATATTTAATTTAAAAATAAATCCTTTAAACCACATAAAAACATAACTTAAAATTAAAATATAATTTATAAAATTTATTATAATAAAATTGAACAAAAATAGTGAATATACATCAAATTTACTATAAAATATCAAATCTAATTATATATATATTTTTTAAATAAATTCCTTCTAATTTTGACATGTAGATTCTGAAAGGCCCTGGATCCACATTGATTGACCCTTTGTGAGTTTTTAAAGGATAAGATGCTCAGAGAAGGGTCAGAGGAAGTCTAGAGGAGTTTAGTCGCAAGAAGCTAGAAATAGGGGGGATGCATGACGTGACCAAGAGTTACACGATGTGTACTGTTTCAGGTTTGAAAAGTAAGATAATCACCGAGGTGACAAGTTTTTTAGCATAAGTCGAACCCAAGGAAGTACACGACATGCTGGGGAAGTAAAAATCATGTAGTGACCCACTACTAGGTGTTTTAAAAACATATTATCCACCTGGGTTTTTCAAACTATACGGTTGTGGATTCCTTTCCTCTCACCCCAAGTGACCCAGCTGATGCCTCCAGTTCAATTTAGATATTCCTTCGATAGGAATTGATCTCGAGCTTACTTCTTCGATCCGTCTTCAATTAGAGGATAAATCTACCTCTGTTCTTTGGTTATCTTCGATCATTTTTCTTTCATTTCACTTTTCTATGCTATGTAATTTGATCTCCAGGGTTCCAAGGGAGTTTATTTTGGTTGTTGTTGATGCGATTGTGTGGGGACATGCGTGGGTGGATAAAGTTTTTGCGGGGAAGGTGACTGTGATCTATTTCTTTGATCCATTCTTGAGCAAAGAACATTGGAAACCTTTCAAGGTAAGGGATTTGTTTCTTCTCTATTTATTTTACATTAAACTGCAGAGTTATCATGTTTTATCCCTTTGGATCTCAATGGAATAAAACTAATTAAATACTTGAACCAGATTAAAAGAATTAGTTTGATCGCATGTTGTTGATTTGTACCATGATAACGGTTTGACTCTTGATTTTCTAGATAGTATGATATCTATGATTTTCTTGTTATCATATTGTTCTTGATGAAATTGTCAAAAAAATTAAAGCTAGAATTTATTGATAACTAATTGGATAAAGATAAAGAGGGATGTAAATTACTCTGATTGTTGTTTCTGTAATTTTATGTTATTGAAATTTATGCAGAGGTGTATGCCTATTCCAGTTGGTTATTAAACATGAAGCATGTTGGTGCTTTTTATTTAAAGGCTTGAGTGATCATTGTGTATGAAGGCGGGATGCCTTGTTTAATGACCAAGAGCCTAGCTGTGAGATTTTTTCTTGCTGTTTGTGTTGTGATGTGATTTGGGATGGCTATTGTGATACGTGAGGTAGGGAGGACCATGGGTTTGTGGCAGAAGTTGACTCATAGAGTGTCAGGATGATTCAGTTTATGTAGGTGGGTGTCAAGGAGGACACCATAGGTGATGAAACAGGTTGAAACTGGGATTATTAACTACTGTGAATGTGGTTTCTTTTTGAATATCTTGGTTGGTTATCTACTTTACTTTCCCCACTGCTCAAGGCAGCTGGTCTTGCTACCCTCCTTCCAAAAAGAGGCTAATATGAATGTGATATTCCATGTTCTTTCCATGTTTAGTTTATTGAGGAAACATGGGACTACGCTCATGTTATAGGTTGAAAATACTTGATGGGTAGTTCTTATACTCACCAGGTTGATCCCCCCTTGTGTTTAGTATCTTAGAATGTTTTTCCAAAATTCCTAGGAAAATGGGAAAGAAATAATTATCTTATTAAATGATTGAATAAATGATGTTAATCCATGGGGTTGGAACTTGATGGGATGCAATTTAGAGGAAATATTTCTGAGAAGCTATGGACATGGTTTGGATAAGCCTAGTGGGCATGAAACTTTGTTGTGATGATAATTGAATATAATGTGGAATCAATAATGGTTAATAAATGGTTGAAGAATTAATTAATGTAAATAAAAACTGATAAAATGGGATAAAGTAATTTAATAATGATCTTTAAATGGATGTGTGCTTTTAGGATATCTAGTCTTAGCGGTGTTAGTCGGGAGTCTGAGAGACTTTAGCTATAGTTGTTTCTAAGACTAGGTATTGCCCATAGTGTGGTTGTGATCTATGTTATATATGGTAATTTTTTTGTTTCTATATTCTATTCCACCCCTTTAGTTAGGGAAAATGACACCCTAAGTATTTTGATCCATAGGGGGTGTTTTTTCCAACATTTTGGTGGCATGATGGATGACTGACTACCCACTTTAGCCCCACTCTCTTCTCTTGGTAGTTACTTGTTCTGGTAGGCACAACGATTAGTTTTCCCCATATATGTGTGTATAGGGATATAATATCTTGTGGTTATTCACATACATATATTCTGAATATAGTTCCCTATGGACTACTATAGGTGTAATGTGTATAGGCTATGATGGATTGAGGATCCATACATAGTGTATGGGATATAATTTCTTGAGGCATAATACCCGACATATGATACACGTTATGAGGGCTATTGTGGCTTCAATAAACTACTCGGTTTCATTTTCGGGTGTGTGGATGGTGTGGTTCTTTACCCAAGTGTTTGTGGGAAAGCTTTGTGTTGCACAAGGTGCACGTGGTAGTGCTCGCCCAGGTGTCTTCAGGCCAACCTATTTGGTGAGAGATGGATTAGGACCTGAAACATTGGGGAAAAGCAGAAAACCAGTGGCGAAGTAGTAGCTAGGTACCCTTGATATTCTTTATTATATTATATACTTTTGTTTGTGATACTTTAGGAGAGTATCCATGGTGTGTCTAGGAACATAGTATACCTGTTTAGGTGATGAGTTTGTTTCACTTGTTATTCACTATGATTTAGCATGGTTTCTTTCATTTTGCACGAGAGGCTCTAGAGAGGATCCTACTAAGTATACTGCTATACTCAACCTATGTAAATATAAATTGTTTTTCAGGTTTCTTGGAGTAGGTTGTAGATCCGGTTGGTTATAACTAGCGTGGGGTTGTAAAAGCCATTCGAGATTTGTGGTGGCTACTATTTTTACTTTCCATTGGTACTTACAGTTTTCCCTTCTAGTTGTAATAGTTTTTCATCACATTACATATGTTTACTAGGTATTTATTTTATATTACAATTAGAGTTGGAGTTGGTTAGTGTCTTTCTTATCTATCTCTTTCGTATGTCTTCTCTTAGAGGGTAATGCCTCCCATTTGTGTGTTTACTATAAACTGGGTGATAGTCTCCAACCCGATGCCTACTAGAGGTGATACTTAGGAGTCACTATCTCCCTTATCACATTGCTGGCCTAGGAGGGGTGAACCTTGTGGGGAGGGGGTCATGAAAGAGTGGTATTAGAGGACTGGTCGAGGGATAGGATGTAGTTTTGGTGTTAGGCACAGGTTTAGTTGCAAGGGTTGGTAGGGAAACAGTGTTAGTCAAGTTTATAAAGTAATGTAAAAACTAGAGACTAGATGAGAAATTGGCGTTTAGGGTCCCCTGTGATCTGATGAATGATCCTTTAAGTTTAAAATTACTATAAAACAAGGAGATACTACTTACATTTTAGAGACCTAGAGAAGTATCATGCACCATTCTTCTTTTTTCCTATTTTTGAATGGGTATACCTTGAGATAAGTTAACTTAAAATGGAAAAGAAGAAAATAATTAATTAATTATTATTGAGTCTTACATATTCCAGGTTTAGGTGCTGTATCTGTTTGTTATTTTGGAGGTAATGATCTAGGTCAACATCCTCATCAGGTTTTCACAGAAGATGTTCAGCAGGCTGTGCAAGGAGATTGTCGTAGGGTAGAGGTTAACGATGAAGACAATTAGAGGAGTCCACTCTAATAGTTTTAGTTCCAGAGTCTGCAGAAGTACGAGGGATCCATTTCAGACGCAGTCATGGAAGAGTTGTTGGAGGAGGTTGAGATAGCCTTCAAATTGATCCATGCTCAGAAGGAGCACTGGGTGTATTTGGTTGTGACGATGCTGTGTGGGGTAGCAAGGTGGTAGTTGTTCTTATTCCTAGCGGATTGTGAGGAGTTTGCGATCTCATGGGAGGAGTTTTGAGACATGTTCAGAGTCAAGTTTATTTCTTTAACAGCGAATTCATCTAATCAAAAGGAGCTAAGTAACCTTTGATAGGGGAGATCTAGTGTGTGAGAGTTTGGAATCCATTTCTCGAACCTTTTATGATATGCTTCAGTCTTTTTTACAGATGAGGTGGCCAGGGTGAAGAATTTCTAGGAGTATTTTCATCCATAGATCCAACACCAGGTCACCTCATTTATGCTGAAGACATATCTTGAGTTTATGGCGAGGGAAGAGGTCATCGAGAGGATGGTATCCAGAACCAGATCTTCATGAGAGGGGATTCATTAGGATTCCTCACGAAGCCAAGTTGGGTTCCAAGGTTCTGTGTTTTTAGGGAAGAAGAGTTTCCATTTTTCTGGGGTATGTCCCAGCCCTCATAATCCCATTTCTATAGGGGTGGAGGCTCTTAGAACTATGCCAAGGTATTAGGAACTTGTTATTCTTGTGGAAGATGAGGTCATCCATAGCAAGAGTGACTGGCCTTTCAGAGCGGTCAGTATGCACTAGGTGTTCGGCTCTAGGTTCCTCCGTTGTGGAAGTTCCAGTCGAGGTAGCAGTAGCAGGTTGCACCAGCATTGGATCAGTAGATAGAATATGGGGTAGGTAGAGGACAACCCCATGACGCTCCCCGTACCCATATAGCAGATCATGGACATGGTGGAGGACTTCATTAGGGTCTGAGAGGTTGTGGAACAGGTCATGGTCAGCTTCATGCTTTAGCGTTTCCAGCGCCATGCAAGCCAGATGTCGTTCTAGGTACACTTTGCTTGTTTTCTACTTGGGTGTATTCCTTGTTTGATTCAAGAGAGAGACACTCTTTTATATCACATTCCCTTGTACATGCTTTAGGACTTGATGTAGAGAGACTTCCAGTGCCCTTGGAATTGACTACGCTAGTTGGAGGTCGAGTTGACTTGTTTGAAGTTTGTAGAGACAGTGATCTAGTGTTTTGGAAACACAGATATTGGAGAGATTTACTATGTTTATAGATATAAACATATGATTTCATCCTTGGCATGGATTGTTTATATTAAGTGGAGGATATTGTGGATTTATTTAGAAGGTAGGTGGTGTTCCTTGAGGATGATGGAGATCTATCAGTGTTTTTTGGTGAGCCAGACCCTCTTATGGGTTAGAGGCATGTTCCATCACTATCATCCTTGATCGTTCAGCTGATAAAAAATTCTTTATAGGTTCAGCAGTTTGTGTTTCCAAGGGTCATTGAAGAGTTCCCCGATGTCTTTCTAGAGGAGGTTGTAGCATTACCCCCTCAATGAGAGATAAATTTTGGGATTGAGCTTCAGCCAGAAGCATCTCTTATATCTATGTCACCATATAGGATGGTTAATTTTGAGTTAAGGGAGCTGTGTGTAGAGATCGATAGTCTATTATAGTATGGGTTTTTTAGACAAGTGTATCACCATGGGGCACACCAGTTTTATTTGTGAGGAAGGATGATGTCAGTTTGCAATTGTGTATCGATTATCATCACTTATACAATGTGACAATGAAAAGTCACTATCCCATTCCACAAATTGATGATTTATTTGATCAACTAAACAATTCAAGTTGGTTCTCAAAGATCAGATTGTTGTCAGGATATCATCATATGTATATGAAGGATGAAGATATACCAAAGACTACTTTCCATTATCATCATGTGAATTATGAGTTCATTGTAATGCTCTTCATTGTGGAAAATTGTCTAGATGTGTTTATGGGGTTGATGAACACTGTGTTATGTGAGTTCCTTGATATCTTCATGGTGGTTTTCATTGAAAACATCCTTGTGTACTCTACAATTGAGGAGGAGAACGCAGAGCAAATGCACACCATTTTGGGAGTTCTTTGTCAACAAAATCTATTTGGGAAGTTTTCAAAGTGTGAGTTTTGGGCTTGAGAAGTCCTTTTCCTAGGGTATGATGTATCCCAACAGGGGTTAGCTGTGGATCCATCAAAGATTGAAGTAGCCGTGTCTTGGAAAACCCCGAAGATAGTGGCAGAGGTGTGAATTTTCCTTGGTCTCACTAGCTACTATAGGAGGATCGTAGAAGATTTCTCTTGGGGTTTGACCTCTTTAAATACATAGACCAATAAGGATCATGCATTCGTGTGGTCTTATCAGTGTCAAGAAGCTTTTGAGTATGTAAATGAGAAGTTGGTAAGTGCTCCAGTTCTTTGTTTTCCAATAGAGGGAGTTTAGTTTGATGTTTTATATGATGATTCACATATGGGGTTAAGGTTGTGTTCTAATGTATAAATAATTAGTTGTTTCATATGGTACACATTAGTTGCATCCCCATGAACATAACTATTCCACCCATGATATTGAGTTAGCGGCAGTGGTGTTTGCACTGAATTTGTGGAGGCATTACCTCATTGGTGAGCACTTTGTGGTTTTCACCGACCATAAGAGCCTGAGGTATGTTTTCTCCTAGTGTGACTTGAACTTGTGACACCATTAGTGGATGGAGTTATTCAGGAATACAACTTTGAAATCTCGTATACACCTGGAAAAGGGGATGTTGTAGCTGATGCACTAAGTAGGAAGTCATGTAGTGATGCAGTGCATGAATATGGTGATTCCTAGAGAGTAATGGAATAAATTTCAGCATTAAATCTTGATATGGGGGAAGATGGGGTCAAAGGTTGTCTTTTTTAGATGATGGTTTAGTGATCTCTGGTGTAGTAGGTGGAAGAGTCCCAGTTGGGGGATCTAGAGGTGGCGTCCTGGAGAGACTGATTTTTTTGTGGCATGGCCCATGATGGGTTGTATAAGGATGAACAACACTGAGTGTTGTATTTTGGAATGTTTTTCATTCATTTGGTGATTCATGATATGGTTCTAAAAAAGTTCCATAGTTCCCCTTTAGTGGTGTATCCTGGATTGAAAAATATATACCGAGCCTTGAGGTGACAGTTTCGGTTTCTTGGGCTGAAACATGCAGTTGTAGAGTTTGTGTCTCAATGTTTGGTCTGACAGAAGGCGAAGGATGGGCACCATGTTCCCAGTGGTTTTCTCCAAAAATTAGATATTCCTCGGTGGAAGTGGGAGGACATATCAATGGACTTTCTTACTTGTTTACCTCGATCTTAGGGAGGCCATGACGCTCTATGGGTGGTAGTGGATTGTTTGATGAAATCATCCCACATTATAACAATCATGGAATAAATTTCAGTATAGGTTTTTTCAAGGAAGTATCTAGAGGAGGTAGTGAGACTCCACGGAGTCCTGAGGATGATCATTTTCAATTGAGATCCTCGTTTTACCTCTATGGTGTGGAGAGGTCTCCAACATGCTTTTGGTTCTCAGATATTCCTTAACATTGCTTTTCATCCATAGAAATATGGTTAGATAGAGTAAACTATCTTGACTCATGAATACATGTTGCTCTCTTTTGTCCTAGATTTTGGAGGTTTGTGGATGTGCCACTTACCCTTGTTGGAGTTTTCTTACAAGAATAGTTTCGAATCCATGATTAGTATGGTGCCATTTAATGCCTTGTATGGCCGAACTTTCAATTAACCATTGTGCTGGATTGGGGTATGAGAATTAGAAATTCTTAGACCGGACGTAGTGCAGGATACAACATAGATAGTTCAGGTTCTTCATGAGAGGATTAAGGTAGTGCATGATCATCTGAAATCATATGCTGATAAAAGGAGGAGACCATTGGAGTTTGATGTTGGGGATAACATGTTTCTAAAGGAGACCCCTCATCATGGGAAGTGATGGTTTAGTCATGTGAGTAAGTTGTCTCCCTGGTTTATTGGGCCTTTCGAGGTGCTGGTTCCTATTGGAGATGGGGCATATCAGGTAGCACTTCCCCCACAGATGAGACGAATACAAGATTTTTTCAGTTGTCGCAGCTCCGTCGTTATTTTAATGATGACTCCCAGGTTATCGATTGGGGAGAAATTGGCATTGACGATGATGGGACATTAAAGGAGTGGATTGTGGAGATATATGTCCACAAGGAGAAGGTGTTCTGTGAGTATTATATTCCCTTGGTTCAAGTCTTGTGGTGACACAGTGGAGTGGAAGAGTTTACTTGGGAACAAGAGTCACATATATGTGTTTATTGTCCTGAGATGTTTGATTTTTAGCTCTTTCCTTGTAATGATGTTCGTTTTGTGGTTGTAGATCTTTCCAGTTTATGAGATATATTCCTATTTTTTCTCATTGTGACTTTATCTATTTTTAGAGGTATCTCCCCCAAGATATTTTTTCAGATTTTTTGTGGTTGTCTTGTGGTCTTGAGTTGTTCTATGTGGTTGAGATTCTATGGCATCATTATCCTTGATAGGTATCTCATGAGGTGTATGTTTGGATTCCCCCATTCTTACCTTTTGGTTTTCTATCTGGGTTGGTTTTGGATTCTCGAGGATGATAATTTTTTGAGAGTTTTTTGATGAAAGGGATTGAATCTGCGTTGATCAACCCTTTGCGAGTTTTCAAAGACTAAGGTGCTCAAAGAAGGCTTGGAAGAAGTCTGAAGGAGTTTGTTTTTCAGAAGATGGAAATAGTGGGTCTACAAGATGTGACCAAGATATACATGACGTGTACTGTTTTAGGTTATAAAAATAAAATAAGCTTTTAGGCAACTATTTTTTTGGCGTATGTCAAACCAAAGGCAGTACATGAAGTGACAGAGAAGGACACATCATGTACTAACCCGCCACTGGGTGTTTTAAAAAAAAATTCATCCGCTTAGTTTTTTCAAACCTTACAGCTATGGAATCATTTCCTCTCATCCCAAGAGACCTATACAAACCTCTAGAGCATTTTATAGATTCCTTCGATAGGAATCGATCTCAGGATCCCTTATTTGATTCGTTTTCAATCCGAGGTAAGATCTACCTCCGTTATTTTGTTTTCTTCAAACTAGTTTCTACCGTTTCTCTTTCCCATGCTATGGAGTTTGATATTTGTGGTTCTAACGGAGTTTGTTTTGGTTTTTTTTGATATATTTGTGCCGCGTCATCCTTGGGTGGATGCAGTTGTTATGGGGAAGGAGACCGTGATCTGTTTCTTTGATCCACTCTCTATCGAAGAACATCAGAAACCTTTCGAGGTAGGGGATTCATTGGTTCTCTATTTTTTTTGTGCAACTATAGAGTTATCATGTTTTTTCACTTTGTATCGCATTGGAATTGACCTAATTAAATTCTTGAACTATATTAAAATAATATGTCTGATCGCATGTTGTTTCTTTTCACCGTGATAACAATTTACCTCTTGATTTTCTAGATTGTGTGATATCTATGATTTTCTTGTTAGCATGTTGTTCTTGATGAAATTGGTAAAGAATATAAATATGGAATTAATGGATAATTAATTAGCTAAAGATAATGAGTCATGTAAATGAATCTGGTTTATTTTTGTAATTTGATGTTAATAAAATTGATGCTGATGTGCATGCCTATTCCAGTTGGTTATTAAACAAGAAGCATGTTTGTTCTTGTTGTTTAAATTCTTGTCAAATTAATTATTTAATTAATTTTTCACAGCTACGATAGATTTCAGTTTAGGTTTCCCACAGTTGGAACCTTCTAATAGTGAATCGGTTAATTCAAGATTGATTAAAGAACTGGATGTTTGATAAAAGATAATACCCAGTGGGGTTCTGAGTTACCCTCTTTCTTATATGTTTGAGTGCCTTGTGCTCTGAAGCCATGAGTTCTCATTATATATAAATGATGGATAGATTGTTTATAGGCCAAGAGCCCAGTTGATATGATGTTTGTTTCCAACTGTTTGGGTTGTGATGTGATCTAGGATGGATGTTGTGATATGTTGGTGTAGAGAGGCCCATTGGTTGTGAAGCAGTTGACACCTAGAGTGGTGAGATGCATAAGTTTATATAGGTGGGTGTCGGGAAGGAAACCAGAGGTGATGAAACAGGTTGAAGCTAGGCTTAGCTGTAATTGTGAATGTGGTTTCCTGTTGAATCTCTTGTTGGGATATCTGATTTAAATCCTCCACTGCTCAAGGCATCTGCACATCCTACCCTCCTTCTAAAAAGAGTAGAATACATGCAAGGTTCTCCAAATGATTTCTATGTTTAGCTTCTTGAGGATGGATAGGTATACACTCTTGTTATAAGTGGAAAAGACTTCAAGGGTAGTTCTTATACTCACCTGGTTGATCCCCCCTTGTGTTTAGTAGCTTAGAATGTTTTTCTAGAATGATAGGTAATATGGGAAAATAATAATTTTGTTATTAAATGAATGAATAAATGATGTAAACCCATGGGGTTGGAGCATGATGGGAGGCAATGCTGAGGTAATATTTTTGAGAATCTGTGGACTTGGTTTGGTTATGCCTAGAGGGCATGAAACTTCGGTGTGATGCTAAGGGAATATAATGTGGAATTAATAATGGTTAACTAATGGTTAAATAAATAATTAGGGTATAGTGAAACTGATAAAAAGGGATAAGGTAATTTAAAAAATCTCTTTAAATCATTGTGTTATTTTATGATATCTAGTATTAGTGGTGGTAGATGGAAGTCTGAGAGATGTTAGCTATAGTTGTGCCTAAGACTAGAACTTTCCCATAGTGTGGTTGTGACTTATGTTACAACTTTTACTTTTTGTGTTTCTATACAGTACTCCACCCCATCGGTTATGACAACTGAATCCCTATGGATTCTATCCCCTGGGGGGGGGGTGTTTTCCCCATCATTCCGGTGGGAGGATGGATGGATGACTACCCCCTTTGGTCCAAATTTCATCGCTTGGTAGATACTTGTGCGGGTAGGCATAATAGTTATTTTTCACCATATATGTTTTTAGAGGGATGTAATGTCTTGTTGTTATTCACACACATATATTCTAGATATAGTTTCACATGGACTACTATTGGTGTAATGTGTATAGGATGTGATTCCTTGAGGATCTTTACTCAGTGTATTTACTATAATGTCTTAAGGCATAATAACCGACATATGATACACGTTATGCAGGATGTGGTGGCTCCAAAAAACTACATGGTTAAATTTGAGGTTCTATGGGTGGTGTGGTTCTTCACCCAGGTATCTATAGGAAAGATTTGTATTACATGAGATGCATGTGGTAGTGCTCGCCCAGGTGTCTTTTGGCCAACCTTTTTGGAGAGATATGGCTTAGGACGTGCGGTGTTGGGGAAAAGTGGAAAACCAGTGGGGAATTAGTAGTTGGTACCGTTGATATTCCTTATTATATTATTAACTCTTGTATGCGGTACTTGGTGGGAGTAGCCATTGGGAAGCTGGGAACATATTATACCTTTTTTAAGTGAAGTGTTAGTTTCACTTGTTGTTAATTGTGCTTTAGAATGATTTCTTCACATTTTCATGAGAGGCTTCTTAGAGGATTCTACTGAGTATACTGTTATACTAACCCTATATATATAAAAACTATTTTTATAATCCCTTGGATCTGGTTGAAGATCAGGCTAGTTACTTCTAGCTTGAGGTTACAGAAGCCATTCAGGGTTCATGGTCATTGCTATTTTTACTTTCATTTGGTACTTATAGTTTTCCCTTCCAGTTGTGGTATATTTTCATGACATTACATATGTGTACTTGGGATTTATTTTATATTACAGTCATAGTTATATTTGGTTGGTGTCTGTATTATCTCTCTCTTTAGAATGTGTTCTCTTAGAGGTTAATTCCTCCCATTTGTGTGTTTACTATACCCTCAGTTCTAGTCACCAACTTGGGGCCTACTAGAGGCACGACTCGAGGGTCACTATCTCCCTTCTCAAATTTCCGGCCCAGGAGGGGTACACCTTTTGGGGAGGGGGTCATGACAGATTGAAAATATATAACTTTTCTCATTAAAACAAACAAAAAATTATTAATTAACACCTTTAAAAATTAAAAAATATTTATATATTTAAATTACATAATTGTTTTTAAAAAATGATATTTATTTTCCTAATTTAAAATCGTATTCTTGTTTCATACGTTGATAAAATTATTTCTAGGATAATCATAATAATAAATATCAATATAAATTCATCAATTTTTTATAAATATCCAACTATAAAATATCTTATAATTAAATAATTTTTTAAGTAGTTCAAAATTGTAAATATTGTTAAGAAAATATATTTTACCATAAAATAAAACAAGTTTTCTTTTCAGGAAGTACACATAATGATATTATTGTACTTTCTATTCTTACTCATTATAGTGAAAAAATACTTAAAGAAAGGGTGAATTAATCTATTCTATAGAAATATTCATTGTCCTTATAGATAATTACTTTGAGAAGGAAAGTAAAAAATATAAAATGGATATATTATCTCAAAAATATATTTTAGAGTCGTTGTTAATAGAATAAGAAACAAGAATAATTCATAATATATAATTTCTAGATGATGATATTTTTTATTTGAATTTGTTACTTCACAAATATTCAAGAAAAAATATTTTTTATATGAGTGATACATAATCAAGATAAGTATTTTAAAAAATACCTTTTATAATTATACTATTTATTAAGGATATTTATAAGTGTATATAATAAATATTTTTAATAGAAGTAATATTTTAGAGGGGAATATCATTTTAAAAAGATTATATATTGGAATGATATTTCAACGACATTTTGTTCAACATTACATTTTAATCATTAGATTTTTTATATTAAATATATTTTAATCATTTGACATTTTATATTAAATATGATAATTTTGAGATAACTGAATTACCTTGAAATTTGGGATTTATGATTTCAAAGAAATAAAATTCTTTATATTCTCAAGAGGGAATTATATCTAAGGGTTTATAAAATTTCAAATAAATATTTTAGATTCATTAGGGATTCCTATATAAGATTAAACACACCCCCAAAATTAAACACATTTTTTTGTGAATCAATTCCAAAATTTCTTTAGGTCATTCTTTTTAATGATTTTGGAATCACCTTTCTTACGTAATTCTAAGGATACACTTGATACATTAATTTGTTATGTTTATACTATTATAATTTTTATGATGTAATATTCATGAAAAAATAAATTAATGAGATTCTTATTTTATAATATTAATTTATTTTAATTAGTATAAAATGAATAAGTCTCTTATAAAATGTATCATTAAATTCCAGAAGTGGGAGTACATATCTCTAACATGTAAGAATGCTTGTCTATTTTATAACATAGTTACTCAAAAACACTAAAAAACATAAATTTATAGAACTATGATTGGTTAATATGGAGATAAGTTTGCCATTGACCATAATGAGTTAATCATCACCATAAAACAGTTTACAAATATTTAGGTATTCCAACTAATGATGAATCTATTATTGTATCTCATATGATTATAGGGGAGTTCAGATCATTAAAAAATGAATCTATTATCAAACATTTATTATCAATGGATGGTTGAACCCAAATTTACACCATAGGTAGAAGAGGAAATTATAGTATAGGTAAGGATTTAATCCACATGGATAAAAGAAGTAACATTGAGACACTCAAATTTTTTGGGAGGTTTGGATATGAAGTGGAAAATTTTGGTGTTTATTTTAATTGTGAAACTAAAATAATAAAGTACATAATATATATATATTTATTTAATAATGAAAAAATTAATGATTTTAATGGAAAAATTTAATGAAGATGAGTTGATCCTAGGTTATCACTAAGTATAGATTAGATGTATTTGTTTTAATAAAAAATTTCATATCACTATTTAAAGATTCAAAATGAAATGAGATAACTACCAAAATAATTCAATAATTTAATCCTAACACAATTACATGGATAATTTTTAATTCACATAGAGTATCAAATAATGAGAACTCTAAGTAATTGGATCGTACTATCACTCAAAATGCATTTTCGTTAAAGTTGGCGAAGATGAAGTTGAAAATAACTCATCAAATAGAAATATTAAAATAATTTACTGATTAAAATATTAATTAATAGAAAATAACATCCAATAAAACCCCTTTATACTCCCTTTTATCAATCCATAATATGGTTATCCCACCATTGATGTTGTTTTTCCTATGATAGCGGGAAGTAGACTAATAAGGGAGGAATTGAAGAAGAAAAATATTGAAATAAAGATCACCCCACCATTGTGGGAATAATTTCACAAATTATGATGTGAATAATTTCACTCCTCAAGGAAATAATATCAATGTGATATAAATAATTAAATAATAAAATAGGAAGAAGTTTTATTTATAAATGAATGTGATTTTACAATATACATGAGAAAACATGAAGATGAGATTACAAAAGGAAAGAGTAATAATACAATTGAAAGAATAAAAAATTCAACCAAAATTTCTTCCCTATCACACCTTAAACAATAATTTTTTGGTCCTATGTTCTAGTACCCATAATTCAATTAAATCCCATTTAATTGGGATAGTAAAATGTGTTTTAAAAATAAAAATAAATTTTACTTTTTATAGTTCACCAAAAAATTTAGACCAAATTCATCCCCCTTTTTAGCATGCCAGTATGACATTGAAGATGGCCTAATATGAAGGATTAACATAAGATAAATTTAATAATGCATACCTCAAATAATTTTTTTATATATTTCATCCCAATTTGATATTCCATTCAAAATCTATGATGAAATTGGTGGGCTGACTTTTTGGGCTTTCAAATATGGCCCATAATTTAATCCCCAAATTAGGCTCCCTGTATCTCCTTGTAGGCATAAAAATTAGATCTAGAAACATTTTAATTAAATTATACCCATAATTGCATCTATCCAAATTTAAAATTTGATCTTCATTGGGCTTGAATTGTGGGATCCACTTTTATTTGATGGGACTATAGACCATTCTTCTTTCTCTGTAAATTAATGCATTAATGGAAAAAAATGTCCATCCTCCCTCATGATTAACCCATTGATCCTAAAAAAAATTTATTCCAAAAAAATTAATAAATCATATCCCAAAAAATCAAATTCAAATAATGAAAATAATAAATTCCACAATCTGATGATTAATTGTGACCAAATTTACACACTTTAAACATGAATTGCACAATGATGTGAAATGAAGTTCAATTAATAAAATGAATTAAAACCAGTGTTTATGGAAATTGATTGAAACAATTATTAAAATATATTCAATAAATATTATCCTCTTTAATTTGATAATCACACCCCAAACATGAGTTTTTAGTATCGACAAAAATACAGTAAAAACGTGAAATTGAATTCCCTTTTTCGAAAATAATATAACATAAAATTCTCAACAAAATATATCATGCCATAAAATACTGAAACCTATAAAAATAATTTAATAGAAGATAGATTCACAAGAATATCCCATGCCCCAGACCATTCCTTTATTAAAATTCATTTCCATATTTCATCCAAATTCAATTAAGCATGATGATGTGTTGTGCATCACAATAGACCTAGGGGTTATTTTCTTTTTCAAGGGAAAAAGTGAAAGCACAAGGTGGTAATAACATAAAAACATAATATGAGTTTCCAATATTATATTTTTTCTCATTTTTTTATTATATTTTTTTTATTTTGTTTTTTTGAACCATAATTGAGTTGAAAAGACCAACTCTGGGTAAGACAAATATAGAGTCATGATTCCCAAGCACCAAAAACCACACATTTTTTCAATTAAAAGATCTATAATAGAGATACAAATCCTAACTATGGGCAATAAAACTATAGAGTCAGGATCCATATGTTCTGGATGCCCCATATTGGGATAAATTGTTTCTCTACATGGTCATATTTTTCATTTTTTCAATACTAAAATTTTACAAAAAAGTGGCCCCAAACCCTATGATATATATAAAGAGACCCAAGAACTCAAAATTGTACCCTAAATCCAATGGATGAGCATTGTGTAATTTTCATTTAGTGGATGAAAATATAAACATTGAAAAATCACATCAGACAACCACACATTCCAGAAATTATGCTCATGAATGTAAGAATTCATTTAAATCATAATCAAGGCATTAAAAATCATTTGATGTTCAATTTTCATGTTTAACAATGTCTATTATTTCATGAAAAGATAATGAATTAAATTTTTCCAAAAAATTCCATTCTTTATGAAATCATATATTTTCACTCCCTCTAACATAGAATGAAATAGCCGTCAGGGTTAAAAGTAAAGAGAAGAGAGAGATTAAAATTTGGAAGAAATAAGGGAGATGTTATTTGAAATAAAATAATATAAAAAAGCCACATGGTTTAAATTTTATGACCCACCAATAAGAAATTGATTACTTTTGATTCAAGTCACATGTAGACTCGTTGGGGGTGACTGAAGGTTGGATTTGAACTCTAGAAGGAATGTGTTTCATTCTAATATATAGAACTACTTCAGCTATTAAATCTCACACACAAGAAGAATCAGTTCACATTGAAAATCCCAAGCGGGTCACCTTGACAACGAAAAATAAACAAAAAAACAAAAAAAACAAAAAAAACAATAAACTTTATAAGCCATGTTATATATCAGAAAGTGATTATTGGAAATACATTAGCTCGACTTGAACCCCAAAACATACTCAATACCAAATGTCAACATTTTAAGGATATAATTTTTCATAACTTCTAACAAATTGAGACTGATTATTTTTTTAGAATTTATCTTATGTACAATCCTATGTTTTATAATGAGTGAAAAATACAATGAATTTCAAAAATGGTTGATCTAGTTGCGTTTATAGTATTTCCTAAGACATTAAAGATCATTACTACTTTATTGGTTTCAAGAGAATAATGAATTAAAACTGTAGGGTGTTGGTTATAACCCATGAAAGGATACTTTAATGGATAATAAAGGACTACTATTCTGATTATAGGTAGATTGAATTTTATTATTAAATATTGGAAATTTGAATCAAAATCAGTTTCCTCTCGATATTTATTAAGAATTGGTTTGTTGGAGGGTTCATGGGATCACGGTTTCTGGTGGCGTGACGTCGTCCTGGTTTGTTGGAGCTTGCAGGTTGTGGTCATGATACGACATATTGAATGCTTTGAAGATTCATGGTGGTATTCTCCGGCCGGACTGTTGGTGGTGATGGGATTTGATTGGTTGTTCTATCGCGTCCGGGCTTGGTGATGGGTTCTCTCTCTCAACCTTTCTTCTTATTTCTCAATTTTGGATTCGCCTGTTGCTGTCTTTAGATTTCTGCATCTTTGTGTTGGTTTTATTTAGATGATTCTTCTCCGAGATCTCATTGTTTTGTGTTGCGTGATGGTTCTCCCATGGCTCTAGGGTTTCACCTCCTCACATCACTTTTCTTTTTATAGTCCATCCCTAGTTCTTTCAAGGGTTCATCTCATTTCTTCATTATCGTTCTCGGTGGTTTGGGTTTTCATCAGTTGTGGGTTTTTTCTGTTTTTATGGTTCGAAGTTGGTGTTGTATGGTGAATCTGTGACGATTTTGGGTGGAGCTTATGTTGTGACGAGGTTGGAAGCGGTAAAGGTGAGCGTCAAATGACGATTCTGGTCTGTGTGTTGCGATTTCTCCAGTGACGGTAAGGCTAAGTTCGATTCCAGCGTTGATGATGAAGACGGTAGGCAGGGACGTAACTGATGGTGCTTGTGGGTCTACGAGTTGGCTTGTAGTCCGAGATTGCCTTTTGAATTTTAAATTTTGGAATGTTAAAATCATGTGCGATGTTTTGAATTTTGGATTTTGTGGGCGGGATTCTTGTTGTGGGTGGTAATGGGGTTTGTGGGTTTTTTTCTGGTTGACAGTGTATTTGGTTCACACTTACCCATTTAAAAGTGTCAATAGAAAATAAAAAAAGGATATATTGTCCGTAAATGATGAAACTTTCGAGTTAATTTTCCCCATTTTTTACTCAATTTTTCAAGTATTGTTTGAATAAAATATTGAATAAAATATTGCATAAAATTTTGAAAATCAATTAATTCCCAAATATTAATCTCATCAACCATCCATGAGAGGGTTGGAAATTTATCCTTTAATATTTCACCATCCCAATGATTGTACATCTCACCGAGTGTGGAATAATCATTAAATGTTTGATCAATGGAATTCTAATTTGAATTCCAATTTGATTTTCAATTTGATTCCAATGTGGGTTTATTTTGTATTATTTATAAATACACTCAATTTGTGTAGGTAGAAATTTTGATTTGAGATATTTAGGACACACACAAAAATAAATTGGAAGAGAAATTAGAAATGGGGGTGAGAATAGAGGGTGAGTTTCTAATGTGACTTACTTGGGTCATTGGAAATGGCACAAAAATTTGGATGTGACCAAATTTTCCCAACAGGTATAATTGGTCACCATAGTACATGTATGTTTGGAATCCATATGTACGGAAGAAGTAACATTGGGAAAATAAAATTTTTTGGGAGGTTTGGCTATGAAGTGGAAAACTTTGGTGTTGATTATAATTGTGAAACTAAAATACTAAAGTAAATAAGAGAGTTATTTTTATTTAGGAATGAAAAAATTAATGATTTTAATTGAAATAATTAATGAATATGAGCTGATCCTATGTTGTCACTAGGGCTAGATTGGATGTGTTTGTTTTCTAAGAAAATTTTAGATCACTAATTCAAGATGAAACCAAACAATGAGGTCACTACCCAACATCATTAAGAAATTTAATACTCAAGAAATTACTAGGATAACGAACAATTCACTTATATTATCACTTAAATGAGTACTCCAAGGAATTTGATCACACTATCATCGAAAATGTGTCATTCATAAAGTTGGAAAAGAAGAATATGAAAATAACTCATCAAGTGGAAATATTAAAATAACGAACAATCTAAAATATTAATGAACAAAAAATAAAATCCAATATAGACCCTTTATACTATCTTATATCATCCCATAATAGGGTTATCCCTACATTTTAATCTCCTCTATTAGTGCATGCAGGATTTAGACTAATGAGGTAGGAATTGAAGAAGAGAAAATAGTGAAATATTGTTCACTCAACTGTTTTCTAGAGAATTTCATATAAGATTATGCGAATAACATTAGTCCCTAATGAAATAGTATCAAATTTATTTGAAATATAAAATAATAAGATAATAATAAAAAATTTGACTAAGAAACAAATGTGATTTGACAACTTAAATGAGAAAAATGAAGTTGCAATTAAAAAATGAAAGCATAATAATATAGTTGAAATAATATAACTTACATTGTCAATTACTTCCCCAAGAAAAATTAAATATTACTTTTCTTTTCATATGGTATATACCCCATCAATAAATTCCATCCCATTTAATTGGTATTGTAAAAGGTGGATGATAAATAAATGGAAATTGGACTATTCAATTTTGACCCGAAAATTTGTACCAGATTCATCCCCCATTCTGGCATGATAGTATGAAATTGAATATATCTGAATATGAAGTGTTAATATAATAAAAATATGACATAACATAAGTGATAAAATTATTTTTAAATTTCATACCAATTTAATATTCCATTGGGAAGTTAAGATAAAATTGGTGGGATGATTTTATGAGCTTTCAAATTTGGTTAATAATTAAATCATGAAAATGAGATCCCTATATCTCTTTGAAGAATTCAAAATTAGCTATAGAAACTTTTTAAAGAAATAATCCAACTAATTTTATCCATATAAATTTAAAATTTTAGCTTCATTGGGCATGAATTGTGGGATCCACATTTATTCTATGGGCCTAAGTCCCTTTATTCTTTGTCTAGAAATTTTTATATTCATGGACAAACACTTCCATTTTCCTGTATGACTCATAAAATGATCCTAAAATAATGACTATTAAAAAAAGTGATCAATAATATACCAAAATATAAAATTCAAATAATAAAAATATCTAATTTGACAATCTGATGATTAAGTTGGTGCAAATTGACACACTTTAAACATGAATTGCACAATGATGGGAAATGATGTACAATTTATAAAATGTAAAAAAAATAGTGTATATTTAAATTTAATCAAATCAATATTAAAATATAATTAATTATTATTATCCTTTATAAGTGTATAGTCAGTGTAAAGGGATCAAAAAATGGGAAGATTGGGAGAATGAGAGAGGATAATATTTCTATGGATCTATAGTTTTATTCTACTAAGAAAATGAGACAAAAATACTATCAAATTATATGTCATTTATATTCTTAACATACTTTATGGAATTTTATGTTTAAAATCATCTAGTTCAAATGGAATTATATTGAATAATTATGTTTTGTAATCTTTAAAGTGAAAATGATTTCATACCATCGAATTCTTAATATAATTATCATTTAAATGTTGATGGATATTAGATATTCTAATCCTGGAAAACCCTAAAATTTAAAAATAAAATATAATTAATAAATAAAATATCAACAAAATTAATATGAATTATAATAATGGGGAATCTATATTTATCAATCCCAAATATTATGTAATTAAAAATTCCTAGTAGAAGGGGACATTAAAATAGTAAATTTTTTAGTTATTTAGGGGAACAATGGAGTTAAACATTACTCTTTCCAATGATGGGAAATTGAGGTATCTTTATTAACCATAAATTGTAAAAATAACATATATAAAAATTAGGAAAAGTATTAGAATAAATTATTCAGATCCATTTTCATGGATAAGGAATTCCTAAAATAAAAATAGGTAAATGGTCATGTTGTTGTAAGAGATAAAAAAGGTACCACTAAAAAAGATTAATAAATTTGTTTGAGAAACTAAATAAAAATTCAGTTGTAATTAATTTTTATATATTCATTATATAATATTAAAAGAATTAGGATGATTAATTACAAAATAAAAATGTTGATAAAGAGAAAAAATTTTGAGTTGGAGGAAAAATTTTGAATAAGAGGAAAATAATGTGGAAGTAGAAAAGAATAATCCAGAGGAGAAAAAGTGGAAAGATGATGTATCAACCTAGATATAAGAATACTATAATTACCTGATTTATAGAAAATATTATATTATAAACATTCCCATAAACTTTTTGGATTAAAAAATTATAGAATTATGATACATCATTGACAAATATAGCCTATGTATTTCTCATCAAATGAACCTTTTTCCCACTACATTAGTAACTACATAATCAATAATAAATCATCAATATCTCCCATAAATTTTCCTAACATATAGTTCTTCTAGAAATTGAATGGATAATACATTTTTTAAACCTATAGAAATATAAATATAAGAAGGGTGGGATCAAATAGTTAGTAAGGAAAATCATATACCAAAATCTATCAAAGAATAAAAAAGGAATTAAAAATATGGTTAAAAGGAAATGATTATTAAATAATTCTATATAAAAAAACACATGATCGTTAAATAAATACATGGATGACATAATCATATAAATAATAACATGGATAATAATAACTATTTTCATAGTGATAGAATGAATAATTTTATACTTGTGAAGACCTTGTGCCAAGGCATTACATATTAACAAGGACTTATACATAGGAATCTACTTTCTTTCATGACCACATCCATGAAATATAAAAATATGGATAATAATACAAAAAATACCAATAAAACACATTTTAATTGAATATTTTATTGATAATAAATTACATAATTTCTTCAAACTATGTTAAATATGTTTATTTATAGAATTTCTAGGATTAGATCATTCATTTTAAAATTTGATGAAAATTCTAGTTTTGACCCATTAAAGTTCAAAATAGTATTTTGGCTATAAGTATTTTTTGGGACTTATTTGGACATAAAATATTGTAAAAAAGTGTGTCACTCAATGGGATAAAACTTTCATTTAGGATATTGGATCTAGATCGGCCATTTTATTGGAGTAAGTGGGCCACGAAGTCAAAGATGGAATAGAGTCACCAAATTAGACACAACTTAAATATTTGGTTCATAAATTCTTCATACTTTAATTAATTGGTTCCAAATTTAGAGAGAAGATATAATAACCAATTTATCACAAACCATACTTATGTAATGATAGCTAGTTCATGCGTTTTGGATGTAAAAAAGGAGTCTCAAGTTGGATTAAAAATATTTTGACAAATTTCCCAATTCACACTTGAAAACTCTTATTACCCTAGCCTCTTCTCCACTATATAAATATGGATTTTTATCATTTTTTAGAGTTTTTAAGTTCATTATAATGTTTTGGGAATAATATAAGTGGTTATATTACAACTGTCTAAGCATTTCAAAAGGGGTATCCCTTGAAGTAAATATTCCATCATCAAAGCCTTCATCCACTTCTTCATGTTTTAATATGTGTGTTTGTGTAAAAACATTATCTTGTCTTTTAATTATTATATTTTGTTCTGATTATTATTTTTACTCATCCTATTTACGATATAAATGAAGAGAATAAATGTAATTGGTTTGTCCCCTTTCTAAATTTTTCACATACAAAATGGTTTTAAGATGACTACACCACCCCTAGAAGTGTAGTTTTTCGTAGTAATTGATCTAATTTTCTCATTATTCACTCTTTTTATATGAATAAATGATATAATGTAATTAAAATAATTTGATCTATGAATTTAGTTATTTTAAATTTATATAACCTTAGAAATAAATATAATAATTAATACAAAACTTGTGAGGTCGAGTAATGTGTGAATTGTGAGAGCACGATCTTAATTGGTAAAACAAACCCATAGAAGATAAACTTGTAGAGTTAAGATATAATCCGTGAACTCAATTTATTATCACGTATAGTATATATATGATACATAGTTCACTACTAAACATAATCTACCATTGGAATGAAAATCAAAGTGGGGTGATAAAATTTCATGTTCCAAAGCAAGTATATAGTTTAATTCATTTCATATTTGTGGCTGAGGTAAATTCACTTAGGGTTCTAGGATTAAGAAATTAGGGGATAATAATTAAGTGGATTATAATTTTAAGGATAATGATTAATAGTTATATTAACAAGTAGATTTAGATCTATTATTCGTTTTAAAATACTTCACTAAGAAAACATATTCTCACTTTGTTTTTTCAATCATGCTTAAAAAACAATCTTTTTCCAGCATACATATTCCTATTTTATAAATGAAAATAACCACATTAATTCATGTAATGTGTTTATTTTATTTAATTTTATATTTAAAATATATTACATATGATGTTTTAATTACTTTCAACCTTGATATACGACCCTGGTCAGCCACCCTGTTTCACCGAAAATACACAATAACCACACCTTTTTTGAGTGCCCAAAAAGGTGAAATTATAATACATAAGATAATTTTTATTATGATATAATGGTTTATACCAACCCGAACTTTTAATTTTCATGTTTTTTTGATAGAGGGTTCTTAGAGGCCTTCCCCTTGTTTTTTCAATGTTTAGTCGCACAGTCGGTTGATACAGTCAACGGTTTTATCGTTTCGTAGGTTGTCCTATAATGAAATCAGTCAGCTGGGTCACATGATTATTTATTTGATCTCTTGTTTCTTCTCATGACCAGTTGAATTGATTACATGAATCAGATACATGGATGAATCATCAACGTGGATAAATCATCTATGTGACTCATCTATGCGGATTGATCAATTATGTGAATTAGCTATATGGATAAATTGACTACATGGATGAATTATTTACATGGATGGATTGGCTATGTGAATCATCTACACAAATGGATTGACTTTGGGAATTATCTATGTGGTTGGATCAACTAAATGGTTAGATCAGCTCTGTGAATTGCCTATGTGGATGGACCAACTTTGTGAATTGGCTATGTGGTTGAATCAATAATGTGAGTTGGCTATATTAATGAATCAACTATGTAGATGATTGATTGTGTGAAAATTGTTACATTGATATTTTTTCTATTTGGGGAATTTGAATTGTGGAATTTAGCACATGGATTTTTCTATCATTTTCATTGAAATGATTGTGCATTTATTTTAGTGGCATAAATATGTGGTATTCAAATTCTATTTCATAAAGGATAATTATATCCCTGATTTTTTAAGATGATCTAGGATTTAAATGAATATTTTTGGGTGGAGTTTAATAAGATCCAAAATAGTTTGTAAATAAAGTCATTTGCATTCTAAAATTCCAATTTTACCATACCAGTTGACTCAAAAACGATTATCCTTACTTCATTACTTCATGATTACGTTTCATTAAGACTAGAGGTTCCAAATACCTTCCCATGGAGTAAGGGAACCCTATTTACATTGGTTAGATATTTTTCCAGCACTAATTCCATATTGCGCATGCCCTTATTTTTAGAGCTATGAATCATGTGAAGCTTCTATATTTTGGATATTTGGAAACCCTTAAATAGGGATTAATTATCAGTCTTCCATGTTTGATATGTGGTGATCTGAGCTTCTTATGGGAGGCATGATTGGGATATGCCACATTGTTCCATTATCATGGGATAAAAGTTGACACATATGAGGTAGGGGATTCATTGATTTGCCTATTTATCTACGTTCAATCAAAAAGTTAGAATGATTTATATCTTTGCATAGAAATGGAATTTACCTAATAAATATTGAATCAGATTAATAAGTAAATTTGATAGTGATATGATGTCATTGTTTTATACCATGATAAGGGGTGGCCTCTTGATTTTCTAGATAGAATGATATTTATACAATACTTGTTAGCATGTTTTTTATGCACTAAATTAGCTATTTATCATTATGAAAAATGGTAAAGAATGAAAGGATGGTAATTAATATTGGCTGTTTTAAGAATTAAAGAAGAGGTATGTTGAAATGAATATAATGTTTCTTGCCATTTTATGATAATCAAATTGATTCATTTCACATGCTTAATTAAATGTGATCTTCGTTGATAATGGAATTGATAATGAATTTGAATCATGATAATTATGGTTGAGAATTTTGAAATGAAAATGTATGATAACTAAAATGGTACTTCTATGTGTTTTTTGAAAATGGTTTAATTCTAAGATCATAATTAGATTTTGATATATTTCTATATATTGATTCATTATATTTTCCATAGTCACAACCTATGAAATATGAATATTTTGTTTCAAGGTGGAATAACAAATATTTGTTTTCTAAAGGTAAAATTATGGTGCAAAGAGTGTCCATTTTCTTATAATAGATGAATGTAAGGACCCAACCCCAGTTTCCTAGAGCTGGTACCTTATTTAATTACATTGGCATATAAACCAGAAATATGTATCCAGAAATACCAAGTAATTTAGTATCTTTTGGAAACAATATACATATATGTTCAACATTACATCACAAAAGGAAACACAACACAAATGTATTCCATTAGAAACATCCAAGCCTCCTAGATTATGCCTGCAAGATAAGAATAACTAACTTCTTCATATCCTGGGAAAATGAAACATTAGAAAGGGGTGGTCTCAAATGCCCAGTAAGAGTAATAAATACAACTAAAGATAAAATAAACATAAACATTAGGCCTGGTGAATAATTGAAATCACATGCCTTTATAAACAATAAACTTGAATACATTATGGAAGGAATATGAGTTGATTAAATAATGCCATAATAAAAAATAATCATGCATATTTATCTAGTCTAATAACCACATGAACTTTAAATTACTAGCATCATAATGAGGGAAGTGCATATTCCAGATATTCTGAAACATTT
Source organism: Viscum album (assembly GCA_963277665.1). Lineage (NCBI taxonomy): Eukaryota > Viridiplantae > Streptophyta > Magnoliopsida > Santalales > Viscaceae > Viscum > Viscum album. The sequence continues at coordinate 476,526,597 of OY728133.1, read as the reverse complement.
TGTCAAGGCCTTGGCCAAGACTTCAAAAAATGATTAATTCCTTGGCCAAAACCATATATCAAATTAGGAAAGGTCTCAACCAATTCCACGTCTATTTGTCTCATGAGACCTAACGATTCATCGAGGGGCTATAGTGGGCCCTAACCGTCACATAATAAGTCCAATGAATTACTCATATGAGCAGGTATAATTATAGAAAACATATACATTCATATTGAAACTATCATTTGAAATGTAACTAGCTCTCCCTAATCATTAAATATAAACCACTAAACATTCCGAGTAATATGGTGAATGGTTTTAGGATAGATCATCCACAAAAAAATTAGTCATAAAACATTAAATCGAATATGGTAGATGAAATCATAAATGATTAAACCCAATAATATATAATAATCATCAAGAGTGTTGAATCATGCCAAAATACTCTTATAAAATCATTAAGCAATTCTTATGATAAATAATCTCTTATTTTCAAAAGAAGAGTTCATTTGGAAAAATTGTTGTATCAATACAGAAGTGAACTGAGATTGTGTTTTCATAATAAAATTAATGATTTTATAAAGATAATGTTTTCAAAAAATAAATTATAGAGTGACCTTGAAAATAGGTAAGAATTTGAGAAATTTCCTTGAATCATGCTTGTATTTTGGAAACAATATAGAAAGTTCCTTTTTTAACATGTAACTATCAATAAAATAAGGAAGGTTTCTAGTTGTTAAACATATATATAACACTAAAACATATTTTATGAGGATTAAAGTATAATATAAAATAATTTCATTTAGGTAATTAGGAAATAAAAGTAACCCGAATTAAAATGGAGGTTTGGGTGAGAAAAATCGTACATTAATTCCAAATTTGTTCCCATATTGAACTTAAGGTCCTGTAATATGAAATTATACTCATTAATAACTTAATTAAGAAAATATTCAACATTTATTTGTTTTATCATTATTATTTTTAGTTTATTTATGTCGTTATTGAGAAGTTATAATATTGAATTCCTCCGTTCCAGAGTGTTCATTTTCTTGATTTTCATAATCGGTTTACTTGTTTCTAAGTAATGGAATTCATGTGGAATGGTTGTAAATCTACAGAATTTAAATTACATACTATTTATTGACATCCAAAAATTTTAATCCTAATTTACATCATATGGTTTCATGGAATGGGGACAAATCATTAGATGACAACCACATCAATTATTTAGCCGTATTTGGATTATTACAAACTAGGTTTGTCATAAAAACATATAATATGTACATATACTAGTTACTGAATAATTATTAGGTTATAATAAAAATTTTATAGTCTTGTTCAACCATTAAAATGGTTTCATGACCAGTAATGAAGGTGAAATTGAAGAATGAAACTTCATCATCCACGAAGGTTATAAATTGGAACCTCATGGACATTGATTTCATTTTTAAAATAAAAGCGAGGGAGAGTAAGAATATTGATGATGGTTCTTCCATTAACATGATATAATTCCATTATATATATGATACTAGATTTATCATTTTAATTTGGATAGAGTATGTGGAAATATGATAACAAAATAAGATAAATTGAAATGAAACTAAATGAAAAAGAAGGGTGTTTTACCTCTTGAAATAACCTCCTTGAGAACCTCCTTAAGGGAAGGGATTTTATTCTTTTGGAATGAACAAGAGATTCGTAGATGTGGGGAGTGACTAGGGAATATTCTTGGGTAGAGTTTAGAAAATTCATGAAGCTTGAGAGGAGTGAGGAAATGAGGGTGCGAAGAGTGGTATTTATAGTAGAGGGGAGAGGGGATTTGTCAATATTATATTCATTAATTTACTATTTCTCCACAAGACAAGGAATATCAGGTCTTCCATGACTAATAATAGTTATTTTGTCATGTGAATCTGAATCAATTGGTCTTACATCAACAGAACATCATACATGACTCTATAATTAGTGTATTCAGCTTTTTTTAAATTAGAGAATTTCACTATTCATAAAATTTCAAGTATTTCAAAAAAATCTCAAAAATTTACCCCCACCATTTTTCATTGTGTAGATTCAAAAAAAGGTCCATTTTTCAAAAATAATTTTCTATATATGATTAATTTAATATTTTATTAAAAATCATAATTTATTAAAAAATAGTTTCAAAACATTTATTTACTTATTCCAAAACATAGGTATATCATACTTCCACATGAATATTATTTATATAATATCATAGTTAAGGTTACTATTCATTAGGTTATATCACTATTCATAAGGGTATGTTAATATTCATAAGGGTATGTTATTAGTCACTCAAAATTAATTTTTTCTTATCAGACTCCAAATAACTTACTGATCACAACAGTGTATGTCATATTTTTGAAATTCACTTCACAGAAGTGACAAAATTATGTTTTAAGGTAACATATCACTTATTAGTTCATTATGTTGTGATTTCATATGATAATGACATATATAAGATAGGAATTTTCATTGAAAAATATTGGGTCGTTACATTCTCCACCCCTTAAAAAATTTCATCATCAAAACTAACAAAATGTTACCTAAAAAGATTCAGGTATGTATTCAACATAAGATCGTCATGATCCCATGTTTCATCTTCCATCATAGAGTTCCTCCAAAGAACCTTAACCAAGAAATTCATTTGATTTCTCAATACCTATTCTCTGGTATCAATAATCTTGATAGGATCTTCACAATAAGATAGATCGGGCTAAAGTTCTATTTCTTCATAGGTGAGTACATGTGTTGGTTCTGACATGTATTTTTTTTAACATTGACATGTGGAACACATTGTGAACTTTTGATGGACTTGGTGGAATCTTCAAATGGTAATGTACAGCTCCAATTCAGTCCAAAATTTTAAAAGGTTTGACGTACTTGGGACTTAATTTTCCATTTTAATCAAATCATATAATACCCTTCTATGGAGATACCTTTAAGAAAACATGATATCCTTCTTTAAATTCCAAATCCTTCCATCGGTTTTCAGCATAGGAATTTTTTGAACTATGAGCTGTTTTGATATGGGTTCAGATAATATTCACCTTTTCCATTGTTTCCTCAACAAGTTATGGGCCAAAGAGCTTTATTTCACTAAAATCATCCCAGAAAGTTGGTGTACGATATCTATTTCCATATAACGCTTTATATGGTGCCATCTAAATAATCGAATGGAAGCTATTGTTATAGGAAAATTCTACAATAGGTAAATATTGATCCCACATACCTTGAAAGTAAAGTGAACAAGACCTCAACATGTATTCCAATTTTTTATATTAATTCTAATTATCCATCAGTTTGTGGGTGGTAGGTAGTTTTCAAATGAAGTTCAGTATCAAGGGACTTCTGAATAATTTTCCAAAATTATGATGTAAAATAGGGATCAAGATCTGAAACAATTGATAAGGGTACACCATGAATTCTAAAAACTTCATTAATATATACTCTTGCTAAAAATTCATGTGGTAAATCTTCTTTTATAGTAAGAAGATGAGCTGATTTTGTAAGATGATTAACAATTATTTATATCACATCATTATTTATTGGAGTCTTTGGTCGCCTCAAGAAAAATTACATCATAATATCATCCCATATCCACATAGGTATAAGATGGGGTTATATGACTCCTCTAGGATGTTGTCTTCCAGCCTTCACCTATTAACAAACCAAACATCGCGACACATAATCAGCAATCTCCCTCTTCATGTTTTCCCCAAAAAATATTCCTTTAGATGTCTATAAATCTTTGTGCTACCAGTGTGTATATTAAAATTAGAGCTATGTGCATCATCCAATAATTCCCTCTTTCTCTCAGGAATAGCGGGAACACAAAGTTGCTTTTTGAATTTCAAAATGTCACCTTTATATACAAAGTCAGTCAACTTCCCATCATTTACAGCTTTAGTATTCTTTTGAAACTCCTCATCATTAGCCTGAGAACTTTTTATCCATTATATAAATAATGTTTGGAAACCATTACAAAAAGTAGTTATTTTTTACCTTCCTTGATAATTCCCATATCCATCTTATTGGATCAATGAACAATGGATCCCTTTCAACTCTCATCTTGTTCATAATTCTGTGGTCTTTTCTACTCAAAGAGTCTTCCACCTTATTTTCCTTCCCCAAGTGGTAGTGTGTTGTGAAATCATAATACTTGAGTATCTCAATCCATCTCATTTGTCTCATGTTGAGTTCTTTTTTTTTCATAAGATATATTTTAAACTATTATGATCTGTATATATATTTCACATTTTTCTCTATAGAGGTAATGCCTCCAAATCTTTATAGTAAAGATTACCATTGATAACTCATGATCATGAGTTGGATAGTATTGTTCATGAATTTCAAGATACCTAGATGCATAGGCAATCACTCTATCATCTTGAATAAGCACATAGCCATATCCTTTCTTTGATTAATCGCTAAAGATCACAAATCCATCATTCCCTGATGATAGAGTCAAGATTAGAGATTTCAAAAAATTTCTCTTAAATTCTTTAAAACATTATTTAAATTCCATATTCCACATGAACTTAACCCCTTTTCATGTAAGATTGGCCGTTTAGTAGGATAAACAGGCAATGTTCTGAATGAAGTGCCAATAAAACCCACTAAACCAATAAAACTATGTACCTCAGTTTTGTTCGTCGGAGTAGGCCATTCTTGAAAAACCTTTGTATTCATAGGATCAACACACATTAAATTATTAAATATAATGTGGCATATAAATAAAACTGATTGAAGCCAAAAATCATACTTTTTAAACTTAACATATAATTCATTTCTTCTAAGAGTCTTCAGAATAGTGCGCAAGTGATTTTCATAATCTTCATAGCTTTTAGAGTATACTAGGATATCATCAATAAAAACCACCACATATCCATCAATATATTCCTTGAAAACTATATTCATTATATCCATGAAACACAGATGGTGCATTAGTTAGTCAAAAAGAAATTACTGTAAACTCATAAGGCACGTACATGGTTCAGAATGCTGTTTTTGGAATGTCTTCCTTCCTCACACGGAACTGATGCTATCCAGATCGAATATCACTCTTCAAAAAATATTGGTAACCTTGAATTTGATCAAATAAATCATCAATGCGAGGTAGGGGATACTTTTTATCTATTTTTATAGCACTGATCTCTCTGTAGTCATTGCAGAACATCATGGATCCATCTTTTTTCTTAACGAAAAGAAAAGGTATCCCTATGGAGAAACACAAGGGAGAATAAATACTTTATTACTCAATTACTATAATTTTTTCTTTAGTTCTACTAATTCCACAATGTCCATTCTATAAGGGGTCTTCGATATGGGCCTTAAACCAGGAATTAAGTCAATGAAAAATTCAATTTCCTGCACCAGAGGATGTCCAAGTAAATCCACTGGAAAGACATTAATACATTCTTACACAATTGGTATATCTTCTATTTGAACGTTATTTTCCTTGACCATAGTTATTTCTTTTCCTTCTGGCCCAATGATTTAATTCAATAGAGCTAATGGGGGTGGATCTAGATGAGAATCAGATGGCTAGGTCTCTGCACTAAAGATAAGAAATTCCTTATCATCATAAAAAATTGTAACCTCCTTCTTCTAATAGTAAATTTTCATATCATGATCCGAAATCCAATCCATATAGAGTAATATATCAATTTAAATAATGGTAATTACAATAAGATCAGCAGATAAATCACATTTATATTCCATAATGGTAACTGATTCATAAAAATTGGTTGCAATAATACTTACCTTAGGAGTTTTGATTGACAACCCCCTTAATAATTAAAATAGAAAATATATAATTTTCTTGGAAAACTAGGAAGATATGAAAGAATTTGATGATCCAGAATCGAATAAGGCATTTTCTAATTTTGGGGAAATAATTAAAGTACCTACCACCATGTCATTCAGAACATCAACCTCTGTAGTTGTGATCATATAAGATTGGGCTTTCTCCCTTGACCTTTTTTATGGCATGTTTCCTTGATTCTTTGGACAATCATTAGCATAGTGACCCAACTTCCAAAAATTATAGCATTGGACATTAATAGATTATTTCTTCCCCTTGAAATCACTAGCAGGATTTCCTTTCGGTCCGCATTTATAGCATATTCCTTTTCCCTTTAAGAACACACTAGGGTGTTTCCTTACACAATCATTATAGGGTGGAAACTCAACTCTTCCTTTATTAAATATTTAATTATTTCCTTTTCTAGATTTTTCACCATACTTATTCTTCTCTTTCTTTCCATTAAATCCATAAGGCTTAGGGAATTCATTTTACATCTTGATAGCACGTGAAACTATATCTTCATATGACAAGAAACTCTAGGAGACTGGAACCCTTCAGAGGAATTATTTTAAACTGTCAAATAATAAATCACTTTTTCTCCTTGGATTAGGTATGTAGTCCACAACATACATTTCCAGCCTTGTAAAGTTGGTGTCATACTTTGCAACACTCTAATCTTTCTTCTACCTCAGAGTCAAGAATTGCCTCTCCATATCCGCTTTCTATTAATGAGGAAAGTATTTCTATAAGAAGATTTACTTAAAGTATCTCTATTTCATCTATACTATCTCTTACTCCTCCTTTGTGTTTTGGATTAACAACCCCCACTGATCAACAACTCCCAGTAGATGATAAACTTTCATGATGACCTTCTCTCTTTCGTTACATCCCAAAGTGAGAAATATCTTCTCTAGGGAACTTATCCACTGCTCAGCTTCAAAAGGGTTTATAGTCCCATTGAATGATGGAGGTTGTTGTCTCATAAAAAAATCTAACATAGATCCTCCATGTGGTGGATCCAGATGCTTCATATAGGTATGGCTATTGTTCATAACTTGAGTAAGTTGTCCTAGTATAGTTATAATATGCTTTGCACCAGTTTCAGCACCAGATCCATCATCGTTATCTTGCATTGGAGGGAAATCTATACATAGGATATGCGTGTTCATGTGGTTTCCATTTCTTCCACTAGGTGTCATTTCTAGATAATGGAACTCACTAGATTAGGATTTGAATCATAATGTATAATCTTAACTTAATAAAATACTTAGCATAAATTGAGATCCTATACATGGCTAATCCCATAATCACAAAAATTGTTTCTTTTTAGGAAAAATTTACATTTAAATAATTCATAATGGATTGTAAATAAAAGTTGAATTATCCTAAGAATATCCCCCTAGAGTTTCAATACAAAGAGTACAACAAGGCCCATTTTCGTATACCAGGATACCCCAGGTCAAGCTCAAAACTCTTTGTTGGAGCTTTCACTCCTAGGTACATCTGTGCCAGAGCCACCTCTACCTATTTGTATCCAGAAAAGGATGTATTTTATTAAAAGATCCACATAATATATTCCTTTACAAAATACCATGATGTTCTTTTATGCTTATCATCAAAGACTATATTATGGATTCATTACCTAATCTACATTTTCTAAATCTAGTTTCCAGGTTTTCTGCTAAACTTGTGATACCAACTGTAAGGACCCGACCATAGTTGCATGGATCCACTGACTTATTTAATTACATTGGAATATAAATAAGGAATATGTTTCCCGAAGAACCAAGTAGTTTAGTATCTTTTGGAAACAAGATACATATAAGTTCAATATTACATTACGAAATTAAATACAACACTAATTTATTCCATTAGAAACATCCATGCCTCCTAGATTATTATTGCAAGTTACTCATAAATAACTTCATCATATCCTGGGAAAATGAAACATAAGAAATGGGTGATCTAAAGTTATCAATTAGAGTAATGAATATAGTAGAAGATAACATAAAAATAAATAGTAGGAAAGGTGAATAATTGAAAACACACGCCTTTATAAATAATAAACTTGAACACATTATGGAAGGAATATGATCTGAGTAAACAATTCCATAATAAAACATAATCATGGGTATTCTACTAGTCTAATAACCACACAAACATTCAATTACTAGCTTCATAATGAGGGAAGTGCATATTCTATACATTCTAAAACATTTTCTAAAGACCTCATCCAAGAATTCTAAAAATGATTAAGGCCTCAACCAAAACCATATATTAAATTGGGAAAGACCTCAACCAATTCCACGTCTATTTGTCTCATGAGACCTACTAATGCATCGATGGGCTATAGAGGTACCCAACCATCACATAATAAGTCCAATGCATTCCTCATATAAGAGGTGATAAACATAGAAAACATATAAATTCATATTGAAACTATCATATGAAATATAACTAACTTTCCCCAATCATTAAACATAAAACACTAACCATTCCGTGTAATATGGTGAATGGTTTAGGATAGATCATCCACAATAAAATTAGTCATAAATGACTAAATAAAATATTTTAGACTACATAAAAAATTATTAAACCCAACAATACATAATAATTATCAATAGTATTGAATCAGATGAAAATACTCTTATAAAATCATTAATCAATTCTTGAGATAAATACTCTTTTATTTTGAAAAGAAGAGTTATTTTGGAAAATCATTGTATAAAACCAGATGTGAAGTATGATAGTATTTTAGTAATAAAATTAGTGATTTTATAAATATAATGTTTTCCAAAATAATATTATAGAGTTCCCTTAAATATATTTAAGAATTTGAGAAATTCCCTTGAATCAAGCCTGTGTTTTGGAAACAATTTACAATGTTCCTTTTAAAATATGTAATTATCCATAAAATAAGGAATGGTTCCAGTTTTTAAACATATATATAACACTAAAACAGATTTTAAATGGATTATATAATAATATAAAGTAATTTTATTGAGTTAATTAGGCAATAAAGGTAACCTGAATGAAATTGTAGAGGTTCGGGCGAGAAAACTCTTACCTTAAGCATGAATGTGTTCCCCTCTTGAAATTAAGGTCCTGGAATATGAAATTATACTCATTAATAAATTAATAAAGACCCAATTAGACATTTAATTATTTTATCATAATTCTGTTTAGTTCATTTATGTCCTTATTGATATGTTATAAAATCAAATTCCATCGTTCCGGAGTGTTCATTTTCTTGATTTTCATAATCGGTTCACTTGTTTTTAAGTAATGGATTTCATGTGTAATGGTTTTAAATATATAGAATTAAAATTATATATTATTTATGAACATCCTGAATTTTTAATGATCATTTATATCATTTGTTTACATGGAATGAGGATGAATCATTAGATGACAACCACTTCGATTATTTAGCGGTATTGGGATTATTATGAACTAGTTTGGTCCAAAAAATTAATAAAATTTACATATAGAGGTTACTGAATATTAATTAGCTTATAATACACATATTAAAGTTTTATTAAATGATAAAAATGGTTTCATGACCAGTAATGAAGGATAAAATGAAGAACGAAACATCATCGTCCATGAAGGTTATAAATTGGAACCTCATGGATATTTATTTTGTTTACAAAATAAAAGAGAGATTAAGAATATTGATGATGGTTATTAAATTCACATGATATAATTACATTATATATATGAAACTAGATTTATCATGGTCATTTGGATAGAGTAGGTGGGGAGATTAAAAAAAAAGAAGATAAATTGAAATGAAACTAAATGAAAAAGAACGGTGTTTTACCTCTTGAAATAACCTCCTTGAGAACCTCCTTAAGGGAAATAATTTTTGTCTTTTGGAAATACCAATAGCTTCCTGGACGTGGGGAGTGACTAGGGAAGATTAATGGGAATATTGAAGATAAGGGTTGAAGCTTTAGAGGTGTGAGGAAATGAGGGTGTGAAGGGTGATATTTATAGTGGAGGGGAGAGGAGATTTCTCCATATTATATTCATTAATTTATTATTTCTCCACAAGACAAGGAATAATGAGTATTCCATGACCAATAATAGTAATTTTATCATTTCAATCATAATAAATTTGTCTTACATTAGGAGAACATCATACATGACTCTGTAATTAGTGTATTTAGATTATTTTGTAAATTATGGTATTTCACTATTCATAAAAATTCATGTATTTCAGAAAAATTCCAAAAATTCACCACAAATATTTTTGACGTGTAGAATCAAAAAGTGAATTCAATTTTAAAAAATAATTTTCTATATATGATTAATTTAATATTTAATTAAAATCATAATCTATTCTAAAATACAGTTTTAAAACATTTATTCACTTATTCCAAAACATTGGTATATCATAATTCCACTTGAATATTATTTATATAATATCATATGTAGGGTTAATATTCATTAGAGTATATCACTATTCATAAGGGTATGTTACTATTCATAAGGGTAGGTTACTATTCACCAAAATTATGTTTTTCATATCAGACTCCAAATAACTTACTGATCGCAACTATGTCTGTTAGATATTCAAAATTCACATTATAAAAGTGACAAACTTATGTTCAAAAGTCACATAGCACTTAGTAGTTCATTATGTTTTTATTTTATGTGATTATGACATATTTATAATAAATTAATTTCCATTGAATAATATTAGGTCATTACATTGAATGCCTTCTAATGGGATCCATGAGATCTAATTTGCGTATGATGGAGGAATGACTTATTTTATGGCCTAGATTACCCAGTTGGATATTCTTATTTGGTTTCTTGTTCTATTTTATGTGCTCTAGATGTGAGATTTGCTTCATGATGTGATATGATCCTTGGATTGATAATCTTGGGATGTATGAGGTGATATGATGTAGGGAGGACCAGGTGATGTGGAATAAGTTGATGATTGTGATGATAGGTTGCATCGGGATATGTATGTGTTTATTGGTGATAAAGCTTGAGATGATGGAATATATTGAAGTTTGAATTACCTGTTTATGTGAAAAATCTAGATTCTTTCTTGAAATGAATTTTTTTTAATGATCGATGTCCTGATAAATTTGCTTGGTTTCATCTTTTATCAAAGTGGAAACATAGGATGCTTTCCCTAGAGGTAATAAATCATGAAATGTAATAATGATTAATAATTGACCTAACCCATAGGGTTGGTGTTGATGGACTGAAAATGCTAAAAAGATGTTAATATTGAGAAGTGATGGACTATGTTGGGATTATTCATAGAGGGAATGGACTTAATATTGATGGTTAATGAATGTATCTTGAAATATGGTTAACAGTTAATTTAATCGATAATAAATTGATAAAAATAAAAAAAGTAATTAATGTAGCTCATTAAATGCATGTGTTCATATAGGATATCTATTCCCTGGAATTGGCAGCGGAGTGTTCGATAGACAATAAGTATAGTGAAGATTTGGACTAGGTAATGCCCATAGTGTGGTTGTGAGATTTATTATATCTTTTATATACTATGATTTCATATACTACCCCACACAATTTCATTATGTTGGGATATCTTTCCCATGTGACTTCTGGCTGGATAATTTTTAAGAGAGATGGATTAGGACATGAGACATTGGGGAAGAGTGGAAACCCATTGGAGAAGTAAGGAGGGGTAGCCTTGATTTTTAATTTCTATATTATATTCTCTCTTAAATGAGATGTCAGGTGAGAGTTAGCCACGATGAGGTTGGGAACGTAGTATACCTCTTTATGTGAAGAGTTAGATTCACTTTTTTTCTTTTTTTCTTTAGTATGTTTTGTTTATCCTTTTCATGATATTCTCAAGGGAGTATCCTATTGAGAATATTGTTACAATCACCCTATGTATAAAGAAATTATTTTTAGTTCAAAAATCTTATATTAGAGATTGGGTTATATATTTATTTCTCATGGGGGTTTTCAAGACCTATTTGGGCTTAGTGGTGGCTACCCTCTTTACCTTTCTTTGTACTTGTAGTTTCATTTTTAGTTGTTTCACTACTACATGACATTTCATGTTTGAAATTAGTATTTTGTTTATGATTATTTATGATAAGGTTTTGATTAGTGTATTTATATTATCTCTCTCCTTCTCATATTCTATTTGATGGTAATGACTTCCATATGTATGTTTATTATACCCTAAGTGCTAGTCACGAACACGGGACCTATCAGAGGAAAAAATTGGGAATTCACCATCGTCATTCTATTATTTTAAAACTATAATGGTGTACTATTTGGGGGGAGGGGTCATGAAAAAGTGTTATCAGAGCTGCGGGTTCAGGGATAAGTTGGAGTTAAGAGTTATTCATAGATGAGATTGCTTGTGCTGCTAAGGAAACAATGTATTCTAATTTTAGTAAGAAATGTAAACATGGTAGGTTAGCTGGGATACATGTAGTTAGGGCCTCGTGTGATTTGATTCATAGACCATAAAGATTGTTAATACCACTAAATGATGTGAATATTGTTTCATGTTAGATACATAGGAAAGGATCTAGCATCATTCACTTTTCACATATGTTTGAAATGGGTTGACCTTGATGTCAGTGAAAAAATTAAACAATATAATAAATTAATTAATTAATTCATGTTACATATTCGATATTATAAGTTTAGAAGATGTAAAACGTTTTAATTTTTTCAGTAATGGATCTAGGATGACATCCTTCTTAGTTTCATGCCAATAATGCTCAACAGAATGTTCCAGCAGATCACTGTAGATTAGAGTTTGATGAAAATGAAATTTCAGGGAAGAAACTCATAGATTTTTAGTGATAGGTTCTACCAAATTATGAGGGCTATATTATGGATTTTATAATATAATATTGGTTTGAGGAGGTTAAAATAGATTTCAGTTTGGTCCATGCTCAGAAGGAGGTTTGGGTTTCATTGGCTATGATGATGTCGCATGGAGCATTAAGGTAGTGGTGATTCTAGTTCCATAGAGATTGTGAGGAGTGGATAGTATCATGGGAGAAGCTATAGGACTAGTTCCAAGAAGAGTACCATTCATCAACCATGAATATTCTCAGTCACCAAGATCTACTTACCCATCGATAGTGGAGTTCCATCATGTTAGATTTCAGGATCCATTTCAAGACCCTTATGTGATATATTTTGGAATAGTTGATAGATGTGGAGGCCAGGGTTAGGCATTTAGGGGAGGCATTGTGTCCATAGATCTAATGATAGGTTACCCTATTTAGAGTGAAGACATATCTTGAGGTGATAGAGGGAGAAGAATTTATTAATAGGATAATAAACCTAACCAGATCATAACGAGGAGGGAGTCATAAAGATTCATCACAAAGAAGAGCTATGGCCCAAGGATCAATGTTTTCTAGATTGAATATTTTTGGTCAACCAAGGGTTGGTACTAGCCCTCATCATCTCTATTTTCTTGGGAGATGAATATCAGACCTATTTTGAGGGATTAAATTCATGTTTTATTGTGGAGTTCAATTTTGTTAGTTGAGAGAGTGATCAACCATTATGAATAGTTATCTTGTTCCAGGTATTTGACTTTAGTTCCTCCGTTGAGGTGGTTTTAACCAAAGAAGTAATAACAATGTATTACAGTTTCGGATCTATAGAGAGGATATGGGGAAATAATAGTAGATCCCCATGATGCTCCTCATCCTCATAGTTAGGAGAACGACCATGGAGTTGGTCATCAGCTAGGCCTAAGAGGCCATGGGGTAGGTTATTGTTAGCTTCATTCTTTATCTTTTCTTGCACCGGGCGAGCCAGACAATGTTCGAGTTACCCTTTTATTGTTTCCTACATGGGTTCATGAGTTTTTTCATTAAATAGGGGTATAATCCATTATATTACCTACCCTTATCCATGCTTGGGAACTTGAGGTAGACTAGATTATAGTACGCTTTGGGAGGACTATGCTAGTTGGAGGTCGAGATGAATTGTATGATGTATGTAGGGACTATGATCATGCATTTTGGAAACACCAATCTTGTGAATATTATGTATGTTTATAGATAAAACCATATGAAATCATCATTGGAATGTATTGTATACATTTAGTGAAAGATAGTTTGGGTTTTTTAGGAAGCAAGTTGTGTTTTATGATTCAACCGGGGAGATAATGATGTACATTATTGAGAGAGGCCATTCGATGCATTAGAGGCTTGTTTTTTTACTTTTCATATTTGATAGCCAAGATGATGTTGAGATCATTGGATTTTTATCACTTCGTGTTTACCAGGGTCATATAAGAGTACCCAGATGTCTTTATTGAAGAGGTTGTATGGTTACCCCTTCAAAGAGAGATCAAGTCTACGATCAAGCTACAACTGGGAATGTCTCCTATCTCATTGTCTCTATATAATACGGTACCTTCTGTGTTATGATAGTAGTGAGTATACCATGATGATATATTAGAGTGATATATTTATTTAGTCGAGTGTTTCACCTCGGGGTACATTGGATTTGTTCATAATTAAGGATGATGGTATTTTATGTCTCTGTATCGATTATCATTTAATTATCAAAGTGAAAGTGAATAACTTATATCCTCTTCCATGAATTGATGATTTATTTGATCATCTAAAGGGATAAAGTTGACTTTTGAAGATTGATCTATGGTCAGGATATCATCAGATGAGGGTAAAAGATGAGGATATCCTAGATATTTCTTTCTATTTCCATTGTGGTAATTATGATTTCATTGTGATGTTGTTTTTTATGATGAAGGCTCTATCCATGTTCATGGTGTTGATGAAATCAATGTTCAAGGAGTTACTAGATAGGTTCATGGTGGTTTTAATCAATTAAATCCTTGGGTACTCCACATCCAAGGAGGAGTATACATAGAAACTATATTCTATTTTAGGTGTTCTTATTCATGAGTATATTTTTAGGAGGTTTTCAAAGTATGAGTTAAGAGAACATGATGTATGTTTCTTGGGGTATGCCATATCCCAACGGTTAGTAGTTCTGGATCATTTGATGATAGAAGTGATTATTTCTTGAGAATCCCCCAAGAAAGTTGCATATGTGGAGAGATTTCTTGGATATGTAGGATTTTATAGGGGTTCATAAACTATTTATCTCTAACTTAAACAAATTTAAATACTTATCTAGAAAAGATAATGCTTTCTTGTGGATCAAACAATGTGAGTAATCTTTCGAGTACCTGAAGGAGAAGTTGGTTAGTGCTATAGTGATTTGTTTTCTAGTAGAGGGAGTTTTGTTTGATGTATTCTATTATTCTTAGTGTATTTTCTTGGTTTGTGTTATGATGTAGTAGAGACAGTTGTTTCTTATGGGTACTAGAAATTATATCCCCATGAGTAAAACCATACTTCCCATAATCTTCAGTTTTCAATGGTTTTGTTTTCATTGAAGTTGTGGAAACATTACTTCACTGATGACCATTTTTTTTGATTTTACCAACCATATGATCCAAAGGAATATATTCTCCATGTATGAAATAAACTTTCCTCATCATCGGTAGATGGAATTATTAAAGTATCACGACATTGATATTTTTAATATTCTAGGAAAGAGAAATGTTTTTGCTCAAGCACCATGTAAAAATTAATGTAGTGATGTTATTCTTGAATTTGGATATTCCTAGAGAGAGATGGATGAACTCTCGTTGATGCATCCAGAGATGGGATAGGTTGGAGGTAGAGGTTATATTTTATAGATGATAGTGTAGTAATCTTTCATACAGAAGGTGGGGGAGTCCTAGTTGGGGGATTCTAAGGTGGATGTGTGGAGAAACTGAGTTGTTTTGGTCCATTTCCCTAATGACTGGGGTGATGATGGAAACAACCAGATGTTGTTTTAGAAAATTATTTTATTCCAATGTGATATGTGTGAGATGGATCTTCATGAGTTCTATAGCTCAACTTCGGTTATATGTCCTCGTGTTAAAAAGATTCTATGATATTTGAGAGGTCTAATTTGGTGTCCTTGTGTGAAACATGCATTTTCAATGTTTGTATATCGATGTTTGGTCTTCCTGAGGGTGATGATTGAGCCCTGTATTAATGATGATTTTCCTTATCACATATATGTTCCCTAGTGTAAGTGGGAAGAAATATAGATGGAATTAATTAATATCCTACCTCAATATTATGGATTATATGATTCTATGTGGTTGATAGTGGATAGTTTTATGAAATTATCCTACTTTATAGTGATCAAGGAGTCCAGATCAGTGGAGGTTGTGTGGAGGAAGTATCTAGAAGTGGTAGAGAAACTCCATGTAGTCCATAGGATGATAATATTTGATTGGGATACCTGTTCTACCTATATAATGTGGAGAGGTCTCCATCATCAATCAGTTATTCCTCAACACTACTTTTAATCTATTCATGATTGACCAAACAGAGTATACCATCCATAATATTGAATACTTGTTGCACTCTTCTATCATAGATTTTAGAAGATCATGGATGAAGATCCTACCCATGGTTGATTTTTATTAAAAAAATATTATAGAATCTATCCTTAGTATGGATCCATTTGATATTTTATATAGACGAACTTTCCATTATCCATTGTGCATGACTGGGGTTGGAGACTCAACAATTCTTAGGTTGGAACTAGTACAAAATATGATTTAGATTGTTAATGTAATTCATGAGTGGATAAAGTCAACCTAGAATCATCAAAAATACTATTCCAATCATATTAGGCCACATCTAGAGTTCAACATTGGATATCACACGTTTATGAAGGTGACTCATCGTTTTTGGAAGTGAACGTTTGGTCATGGAGGAAAAAATTGTCCTCGGGTTTTTAGACTTTTGAGGTGTTGGATCATTTTGGAGTTTTGGTATATGAGATATAAATCCCCTCATAGATGAGAATAATAAACAAAGTTTTTCACATGTTTCATATCCTCCATTACATTCATTATGAATCTCTTTTCATCAATTGGGGTGAGAACAAAGTTGAAAATGATAAGACCTTCTAGGAATGGCCTTTGAAGATCCCAAAAGGCTAGAAGAAGGTGGTTCAAGAGTATGTTTTTCCCTCAGTTCATATCTTATAATGTCATAGTGGGGCGGAGGAGACTACATGGGAATGTGAATCATAAATATTAACTTAATAACCCAATCTATTTGATGTTGGTATCTTCTCTTGTAATAGTATTTCTTTTTTGAATGTTTATTTCTATTTTATGAAATGGTTCCATCTTATTGCTTGTTGGTAACCTTGCTCTCATTTGAGAGGTAACTCCCTTGGATGAGTGTTTAAGAGATGGTTTTTACTGTTGTGTGGTTTTGTTCTGTTCCTTTGATGAGGTTTCGAGATCATGTGATGGTGATATCCCTGAGAGCTATCTTGTGAGGTTACAATTAATATTAACCCTTTTTATTTTATATTTGTGTTGGGATTTGATTCTTGAGAATAAAAATCTTTTGATAGGTATATTAGGGAAGATACCATATCTTCCCAGTCTGTTACTTTTCCATTTTTATTGGTAAGAGGTTGTTTGGTATATTTCAACTAGTTTATCTAAGTATGGTCATGTATTTGGTTAGTATGGTAAATTGTTTTCTTCATGACGTAGGTTAGTTAGTCATGAGGTTGGTAGGCACAATAACTTTTTTTTTTTGTTTTGTCACTAGTTTCTCTGCAAGGAATGTTGAATTGACTACATGAATGATCTATGTGAATTGAATATTTGGATGAATCAACTATGTTGATGGATTAGATATAAGATTCAAATAAATGGATAGATTAGTAATGTGAATCATCTATGTGGTTGCACCAGCTACATGAATAAGCTACATGGATGGATCAACAAAGTAAATCAACTATGTGGATAAATAGGCTATGTGGATGAATCAACTATGTAGATAAATCATCTACATGAATATTCTATGTGGACGTATCATGTACATGAATCAACTATGTGGTTGGATAGACCATGTGGATTGGTTATGTGGTTAGATTGACTATGTGAATTGACCATGTTGATGGATTGGTTACATGAATTCGATACATGGTTAGATCAACTATGTGAGTCAATGATGTGGAGAAATTTTCTATTTGGATGATTGGATATGTGAAAATGGATATGTGGAGATTTTGGATATGTGGGAAATTTGGATATGTAGAATCATTCACAAAGATTTTTACACCATTTATGTTGAAATGACTGTGAATGGATTTTAGTTTCCATAATAAATGGGTTTTAATGGAGGTTTTTTCTAGGATAATTGTATCCTTGATTATTTTGTAATGACTGATGCTATAAATGAGTCTTCATAGGTGAAATAAAATGAGATACATAGTAGTTGGAATTGAAATATTTTACAATGTAAAATTATGATCATCCCAAATCCATTGACTAAAATTTAGAGCTCCTTTATTTATTACTACCATATTTCTTTCCCTTGATACCGTAGGTTCCAAAGACCTTCACTTGGAGTCATAGAACACTACTATTTTTTGAGCTTCTTATTGTAGCTATTACATATTTTAAGTACACATGTTATTGGTTTATTAAAAAATGTGAAGCTTATCTCTTCAGGAATTTTGGAAACCCATCAATGGGGACACATTCTCGGCATCTGATGTTTAATCTATAGTGATCCGAGCTTATTGCTGGTGGAGGGATCAAGATCTGAAATGTTGATCCACTCTCATGTAATGAACATTGATGCCTTTGAGGTAGGGGATTACTTTATTCTCATATTTATTTGTGAACAATCATAAAGTAATCATAATTTATCACTTTTTATGTAATTATAATTAACCTATTTAATATTTAATTGTATTAATAAATAAATTGTATAGCGATCACATATCAATGTTTTATACCACGATAACAGTTTTCATCTTGATTATATTGATAGTGTGATATTTATAATTTTCTTGTTGGCATGTTTTGTTATAATATGTATTAACAAGATGATAATTATAGAAAATTCTAAAGATCATATTGTTAATAATTGATTATTGATTGGATTTAGAATTAAAGCAGAGGAATGTTGAAATTAATCCATTATTTCATATAATTTGATGACTATCAAATTGATGTAATGAACATGATTAATTAAATGTGTTCTTCCATGATAATGGAATTTATAGATAATTTAACCCATGATAATGATAATTGATACCATCAAAATGAAAATTACTGATAATGAGAATGAAACTTCCCTAATTGTGTTGAATCTTTTTTAATTTCAAAAGCATGTTTTTATTTTGATTTATTATTATAGAATAATTCATTAGGTTTTTCACTATTGGAACCTATGAATAATGCAACTTCTATTTCAAGATAGAATAAAAAAGGTAGTTTGGTAAAGATAAATTTATAGGTATGAGTGTTCTTGCTTTCTTATAAAGGCATAATTCCTCTTGATGGGATCCGTGAGAGTTCATTTGTATGTGAAGGCATAATTCTTATTTTTCAGGGCCTATATTTCCATGTTGGATATTATTATTTATTTTATACTAATTCTTTGATGTGATTTAGATGTGAGATTCTCTTTGTTATGTGATATGAGCATGGTATGGCTAGTCCAAGTATGGATGATGTGATATGGTGCGGGGAGACCTGGATTATGTGGCATTAGTTGATGCTTGTAATGTAGAGATGCATCAGGATATGCATGTTGGTGTTGAGGATACAACCAAAGACTATGGAATGGGTTGATGTTGGGATTACCCATTGATGTGATAAAGTGTGATCATAGTTTCAATTTAATTTCCTTAATGGTTGATGGATGGGTTGATTTTTTTATACATTCCTTTCCCAACTCCTTGAGGTAGTAGGATGTGCATGGTTGGATGTTTTTTATTGGTGGTATCTTAAGATGGTTTTTTTATATTTCCTATATTGAGTAGATTAATATGGTTTAATAAAAGAATTAACCCATGGGTTTTTATTTATAGAATTAAAATTTAGAAAATATGTTAATCTTGAGAAACTGTGGGCACGATTTGGATTATGCCTGGAGGTCATGGACTTCATGTTGTTGGATAATGAATGCATCTTGTAATAATGTTAATTGTTAGTTTAATGACTAATAAATTTATTAATTAAATTAAATGATTAAAATAAAATAAGTAATTAATGTATCTTTTTAAATTCCTGTATGATAATAGGATTTGTTGTATTAGTTATGGTAGTTCAGTGTCTGAGCGACAATAGCTACAGTTGATATTAGGTGTAGGTTAAGCCCACAGTGTGTTTTTGAGATATATTATATCTTGTATATATTATTATTTAATAAGTTATTACACTTATATTGGGTAGGGAAATTGGCACCCAATGGAATGTGGGTGGGTGTTTTCCCCAACTTCCCGGTGGGAGGATGGACGCGTGACTACCCTTTCGACCATACTCGCTTCTTTTTGTTGTTACATGTGTTGGTATGAATGGATGTTTGTTTCCCCAGATATGTTTATAGAGAGATGTGATGGATTGTGGTTGTTTTACCCACATGTATCTCCATATACAGTACACAAAGGATTATTATAGGTGTGACATCTATAATCTATGATTCCTAGAGGTTCTTACAAAGTGTATATGCTGTGATGGATTGATGTATAATAATCGATGTATAATACAAAACATATAAGAAGTAGTGGATTTTAGAAACTAATTATTCACTATTTATGGATATGTGGATGTGGATATGATGATGGGATGCCTGAGGTGCATGTTGTCATGCATTTCCCAAGTGTCTTCGAGCTAGCTTATTTTAGAGAGAGATGGATTAAGACTTACAAAATTGGGGAAGAGAAACAATCCAGCGGGGAAGCGGGAGTGGGGTACCCTTGATGTTTCATTTCATTATTATATTCTCTCTTTTATGTGATAGTTGGTGAGACTTAGGAATGGGGAGGATGGTAAATTTGTATACATGTTTAGGTGAAAAGTTAGTCTTACTATTGTTCAATGTGATTTATAATTATTTCATTATCTTTTTCAGTATAGGATCTAGAGAGGATCCTTCTGAGTATATTATTATGATCACCCTATGTATATAAAACTATTTTTGGGTTAGCATGTTCATGTTAGATATTAGTCTTGATATTACTATATTGTGGTTTCTTAGGAGCTTTTTGAGCACTATGGGCATTGTCGTGATTACCTTTTTGGTAATTTTAGTTTCTTTTTATGTTTTTAGGTACTGTATGACATTGAATTGATACACTTAATGATTATTTTATGTTTTTATAAGAATTATTTTATTTTTGTATCTGTATTATATCTATCTTCCGCATGTTCACTTAGATGGAAATTCCTCCCATATATATTTTTATTATACCCTTAGTGTCAATATCCATCCTAGGACCAATTGGAGGTGGGACTCTAGTAGTCACCATCTCCCTTCTCTAATTGTTGGCCCAAGAGGTGTTCTTCTTTGTGGGAGGGGGTAAGGACACATAATACCAAATGATTCATCAAAGGGATATGATATTCCCCACCCAACACCAACTACGTTGATTAATTGTTCATATGAAGGAATGAATAAAATATAAAATTCAAAACCAATATTAAATAATCACTAATAAAAATATTTATTGAAATAATAAGTATAATTATTTTAAATATTTCCCCAATAAATAAATTTAATAAGTTCATATGTAATATTATCTAAAACTAAAAACATATAGAGTAATCAGTATACGTTTAAGTAAATACTTTCCTTAAAATAAAAATTTGAAATATAATGTTTTACAGAGAAATGGATGAATAAAATAAAAATAAATGAGTATCTACAAAGAAGAATGATTTTATCCTAATGAAAAGAAATTTGGTCGACTAAAAAACCTTACATATTTGATATCCTTTGAATAAAAACTTTTACGTCAGATATGATGATGATGGATGGTCTAGAAGGGGGTAGGTGAATAGATCAGATTAAATTCATTAAAATGATGGATTAGTTGTATAAAATAATTATCAACGAAAATTAAGAAAGTTGATTAGAAGTGGGAAAATAAAATAAATAACATGAGAAAAAATTATAGTATTTTATCCTAACGTAGACCGACTATACTGTTATAGATGTCTACTCTACAAGAGATTCTTTGTACAGTAAACTGATTTTTGAAGGAAAATCATAACCCAATTACAACCTACTTTTTATAGTATAAGTATAACTAAGAGAGATGAATTTTTTTGGTGATTCACAATCTAATTAAAAAATTGACATTAGTTTACTAAAGACACATCCTAAAGGATCTTCTATTTTGAATCTGGGAGTTACAATATGAATAGAGATAATTATTTTTTATGAAAAAGAATAAATAAAATGCGATATCACTTGGTAGAGATATGAAGTAGTGTTATAAGTAGAAGAAATAAGAAAGAAATACATGGAAGATAAATAATATAAGAATTTTTATTGGTTATTGAGTATTGTATTAGCTCATCTTTTCAAGGTAGTATATGTCAAAGAAGTTTATATACAAACCTTGAGAGTCCATCTACTAAATGAATAATTGTTATCACTGGAACTCACATATATACACAATATTTAAAATTTTCACGGTTCATTTATTTTTTGGGAAATATAAAATTAGTAGTAGAAAATCTCTATATATCTTTCATGAATTTATTTGACTTCCTTAAATAAGATAAAAACTCAACACAGTTGATCCATTGGTTAGAAAATAAAAAATAAAAAATACAGGTACAAAATTATCAGAGAGAGATGGAGAGTGATATTATCAACCAACTCACATCCAAAATTCTAAAACAAGATGAAGCATTATTGTTTTTGATATAATCATTAGAATAGTAAAAAAATCTATAATAATAGGTCAATTAAAAAATCTCACAAAAATCACAGAGAAATTTTCAATAAAATTTTAAATTTAAACAATTATAGAATTTATCCCTATAGATATAAATAAATTTTAAAAAGAATAAAATGGTTTTAAAATCTATAAAAAAAGTTTGAATAATTTTTATATCATCTAATATTAATTTAGAATATCAACATAATTCTCCTAGGTCATGGTTTTGTTTCATCCAAATTTGGAGTGTTCCTTTAAAGATTTTTTTTGAATCTATGGAAAGTAAGAAATAAACTACAGAAAACCTAAATCATAATAGAGATTTGTGGATTCCAGAAGGATAAGTAGTCAAATTCACAGAGGCTCTTTGCAGATAAGATATTTTCAATGAAGATTTTCCCAAACTACATGTTTTCAATATATAATAGGATGGAAGTTTCTTAGTTTTTGAAGATCTATAGGCATTACCGAAAAGAAGCGGCCTATAAAAATTATATATTATTAAGAACAACACATTCTGAAAGAGAGATATAACGTGGCCTTACTATGAATTGATATCACGGATTGAACACTACTGGGGTGGTAATGGATGGAAGATGATTTTTGTTGGAGGGGGAATATTTTTATATCATAATAAGAATCCAACTTTATCTTGATTTTGTGCTCAAAATTGGAAATGTCAATATGAATCCTTGAATATTATGTTTTTCTGAATAGGACAACAACTTTAATCCTTTTATTCAATGGAATTCAACTAATCATGTTTGTGTTGGACTAAATGGTCTAAATTTGGTGGTTTGGAATCCCAAAATTATCAAAAATATTTCTTCTTGTATTGGTGTTCCAATGAAAATTGATTAGTTAGACATAATGGTGAGTTGGGTTTGTATGAATGAATTTTTTTTGATGATAAATTCTATTCAAAGATACCACATATTATTAATTTCATTTATGAAGATCATAAAACTAAGTTATGGGTTGAATATGAATTTATTCTTCCATTTTGTGAAGAATTCAATAATGTTGGACATTCATTTCCAACCGCAGAGTCATTCAGAAACAAGCTAAGATTACTCATGATGCTAATGAATGAAAAGAGGTCAATCGAAACAAAAAAGTAAAGGATTTTTTTAGTGATAAAGGTTATACTTAAATGAAATTTGAACATAGTTAATGTTTTATAAAGAAGCCAAATTCCATTGAAATAAAAAGCCCTTGTGGAAAAAACTGGGATAATCTTTTAGATGGATAGGAACAATAGAAGGGTTTTCCTATGAATCCCTCAACTATGAATACATATATTGATCCTTATGATGGTAGTGGTCAAGGTATTGGAATAATTTACAATGAGTGATAAGCCTATATTTATTGAAATTTATAAAGACATCATGTGACTCATTGAATATATATAGGATAATTAACATAGCATTATTTATGATAAGAAAAATTACACTGTTACCTTTTAGGATGAATCCTCTAACATGATTCGACCCATAACTATTGAAAGGATAATCCTTGTAAAGGATTATATGGAATCAGATGATGGTGTATGAAGGAATCATAAAAACTCACATGCTGTTAATAGGCCTAGAGAAAAAACAAAACAACCAGGTTCTCATAAGGATAATAGCTTATTTCATGAGAGTTATCAAATTTCTAAACATATTTTTGGAACTCTGGATGGAAATAAATTGAACCTTGTGAATCCTATCGATTACAATATCACAAAAACCTCAATTCCTCATGGAGGCCACATATAATATGTTCCCTGGATTGATCCTTATCATTCTTATAATGATCCAAATCATGATGATAATTTCAGAATAACGACCACCTCTACAGAAACTGCTGACACTTCTTATAGCATAACAAATTTGAATGAATATAAAGTATACAAAAATTATATAGTTGAAGGAAGTGTATATTATTCTATTAATGTTAGTACAATTGGTCATGGACATTTTCCTTCAAATCACATGAATTAATTGGGCTATTCTAATTCTGAAAATCTATATAGATTCTATCTTAAAACTCATAGTGGCATAACCACATCGAATGATGATATGGAATACAAAAATGATATGGTTGAGGATTGTGCATATTCTTATGTTAAGGGAAGTCTAACTAGACTTGAACATGATGCTTCAGATTTGCATGAATTATTTGGGATGTTCTAGTTCTAAAACTCCATGTATAGATGATGTTAAAATTCAAACAATAATGGAAAAATAATGTAGAAATCAGAAAATTACCGAGGAAAAATTGTTCTTGTGGTCATGAAAAAGGGGGATATAGTACCAAAAACAAGGATAAATGAGAACTATATTTTGTAACTATCAAGGGATATCCAACCCTAAAATAATTAATTCTCTTAGGATTCTTTTCATGAAGAAAAACAAAATCTTCAAGGTCCCTCTGATCCTAAGAAGATTATTTTTGAGAAGTTTTCTCATCTTGATAGTTGGGTTATAAATTTTTTAGTACTATCCAATTAAGTAATCGCATAAATAGGTTTTGGATATTTTTCCATTTGAGACAAGATGGAGTCACAATAATTAGTTATATAGAGAATATTGTTACTTTAATTTTTAATTATTTGGGAATAGATCATTTTTGTTCTTACATCAATTATTTGAATGGGTGTCATGAAAGGAGGAATATTTGGATTAATATTCAGAATTTAAGAATCACTATACATGGTACTTGGATTATTATTAGAGACTTAAATTCCATACCCAATCTGGATGAGATATTAGACATGGTTAATTATTCTATCAGAACTAATGATTTCAGGTGATTTATTGAGAATAGTAGTGTACACAAAGTCAACCATGTTGGTGATAAATATACATGGTACATGAATAACATTAATGATGTTTTATATAGTATATTTTATTAGACCGTTGTTAATTATTTGAATCTTGATTTTTGGGCCTGTGTTTCATGCTCTACTCTTGCATGAATAAACTTGTATCATCAACCTATATTGAAAAATATTGTCACTAGAGAGAATAAATATAACAACCCTACTCTTTATTACACATTTAAACATGATTTGTTATATACACATGCACATAAGTAAAATATGAGGATTAAGAGGTCTATTGTATTGGGAAATTAGGAACATTACATGAAAAATTAAGACATACAAAATACAACATATTTATTGAAATCATCTTTTACATGACTAAAACATTCTTTTACTCTTAGCATTGCATGGGATAACCTGAGGACATACATAAGAAATGTTGAACTATAAAGCCCAGTAAGAGCCGAGAGTAGGCATAAAATAAATAATAAAATACATGTTAGGAAATATGAATATCAATGGTGCATAAGAGAAACATGAAAATAAAGGAATTATATAGAATGATTATCATAACATGATGATGTCACAACAACATTTAACATGATATTAGCATGAGACAACGCTCATTACCCATAGATCATGTTTAAAACTTCATTGAACTTGAATTAGCAGGAGTAAAACTTCACTGTACTTGAATTAGAAAGAGTAAACCCTATTTTACATGGCATATCATGATACTATTCTTTTCCCAATGCATTGGAGCGCTATCCAGGTGCACCCTTATTAATCATTTCATTTCATGCAAAAGTGTGCCACATATATCATAAAAAATGGATTCATTAAAAATTATAATTTATCTCCCGAATAAGGGATGTGGAATAAATAAATTTAAGTCCTCAATAAACAAGTTCATTTACATAAATTTGAATACCATTGATAGATAAATGGGCATGGTATTCACTTACACGATTATTTTGGCATGGAAATTTTGGTGTAACTTCGGTAGCATAACGACGTTAAATAGAAATCGTAAAATGGGTTGATGAGAGAGAAATGGGTCTCTCAACATTTATATATGAAATTTACAGTAAGGGGGTCATGGAACATAATATACCAACATATGGAATGGAATTTATAAGAATAATATAAAATAATTGGTTGAAGGTAAATGAGGAGAGAGAAACCCCTTACCGAATTTTGTCATGGTAACGGGTGTACACGAGAGGTATTAATGAGAGAGAAAGGGGTATCTCATCATTTACAAAAATTAGGGCAATATAGGGGAGGTTATAAATTATACCCCTACATTTCTAATTGAAAATAAAATGGCGTAACAATATAAGGAAACTTAGACATAAATAAGGAAGAAAAGTGAGGATCCCTTACATGGAAGTGTGATCACAATGGCTTGGGAGAGGCTTGATAGAGGAATATTGGTAGCTTGGGGTGCCTTATAAGAATTCTATAGATAGGAGGATAGTGGTTGGTTGAGCTCCAAATGGTTTTAGTGAAGAGGAATTGGTGATTTAGTGTGTTTTTATTGGAAGGGAGTGGGAATTCTTTATTATTTAGGTTTTGTCCACTACACATTAAACTAATCAAAACCACCAACCATACAATGGTTTTTTCAAAATTTAAGTGGAAAAAATTATTTTATATGGAAAATTTCTGAACTTATTAAAATATTAGGATTTCTTATGTGGAGGTGAGTCACACTCTCATAGAAATCATTTTTATAAAGTTAAAATATTGTATAAGTCTTGGAGGGTCCACTAAGTTACCATAAAATTGATAAAAAAATATAAAATCACATTATCCTAATGTTAAAACATATATTGGACTAATTTCCCTTTTATTATATTTTATTACATCACTATTGGGTCATTATGATGTAATAAACATATTATATATTTAAACTGTATTTATTTTTTACCAAAAAATTCGACTATCTCAAAAACTATAAAAAATTTAATGTTAGATAATTTCGAGATCCTGAATCCAAAAAAGGTATTAATTTTATCTAAATAATTTTCAAAATATGTTATTTTTTACTATTAATATAAAAACCTACATGTATCGAACATTCATGGGTTTTGACAAAAACAGCTTTCAAACCTTAATAAAAATTACAATTGTATTTATAAAAAATTATGTGATCATTTATATTTAATAAAAAATTAAGAAATAATATATTATTAAAATAATATTTAATTCATAAATCCATTAATTTATAAAAATAGATTTATTAATTGAATATTGACAAAAAATACTATTCATTCTTCAAAAACCATTTTCAGAGTGACAATAATAAAATGAATGTATATTCTTTATACAAAAATAATGCACATAATCATAGTGCTAGGGGCTTGTTATGTAACCCCTTATAACACCTGCATAAGACCTAAGGGTATGGTTCGTGATGATGAAAACCTATTGGGGCATCTCAGATAACATCACTCGGGTGGTAATCTCTATTAACTTTCACTTCTCTTATAGGTGATTCCATTCAAGCTTAATGAGTTGAAGATAAGCTTGGGCTTGGTCAAGTGTGAAGCCCAATGATGCAACCTCTTTTCAGAGCTCTGAAAAATGGGTTTTTATGGGGATATTATATTGGATTAGGCCATCACAGCCTTTGTTTTGAAAAATTGGATTTGTTAAAGCCCTATATTTATACTAATCATGTGATCATTGTTCAACAACTATATTAGCAATGGTACAATTAGTAATGGTAATTTAAAATCCAAAAACATAAAACCAAGGAAGTGCATATGTTTTATATATCCATTTTACATAATAAGACATTTAATTGGATCAAGGGTAATTTTAATTAATAAAATTTTGGGTCGTTACAGTCTTCCTCCCTTAAATAATTTCACCCTCAAGATATTCATTTCCCACACTGAAACAGATTAGGGAAACTTTACTTCATCACTTCCTCTGATTCCCACATCGCTCCTTCAAACATTAGGTTTTTCCACAACAACTTTGTAACGCCCCGACCCCAGCTTCCCAGAGTCGGTGCATTAATTACATAACATTGGCATGATCACAAGAAAGATCAAATCCCGAAAGACCGATTGGTTTAGTAGCCTTGGAAACACTAGATATAATCATAAAGTTTTACATTACATTTAAAATTGAAAAACTACTACAACAACAAAGTCTTCATATCCACACTATTAACCCCTCATAATATCCCTGCAAGTCATTCATAAATTACTTCTTCACTACCTGGGAAAAATAAAACATAGAAAAGGGGTGAGCTCAAATGCCCAGTAAGGATAACAATATAGCGGAACATTCAAAATAAGCATAAACATTTAAGGCAATGAATTACTAAAACAAAAGCCTTTTAAATATTAACTTTCAACATGGTATGGCAAAAGTAAAATGAAATAATGCCATTTACTTGTTCACATGGATATTCTACTAATCGAATAATCACATGCAATATCAATAACCACTTTCATAATGTTGGAATGCATAATGCCAGACTATCATAACCACATAGCCAAGGCCTCGTGCCAAGACTACAAATAAGATTTTGTCAAGGCCTTGTTCCAAGACACTAGTTTGTCTCATGAGACCTACCGATGCATCGAGGAGCTATAGCGGGCTCCACCTGTCACTTATTAAGTCCAATTCATTCCCATATGAAAAGGTTTAAACATAC
Organism: Viscum album; assembly: GCA_963277665.1. NCBI lineage: Eukaryota > Viridiplantae > Streptophyta > Magnoliopsida > Santalales > Viscaceae > Viscum > Viscum album. The sequence goes on along the minus strand of OY728133.1, from coordinate 476,497,512 downwards.
ATAAACATTCGTATTAAAACTAGCATACGAAATGTCAATAATTTCACCATAAACTATGAATGGTATAAAAATAGCACATCCATAGTCAAACATATCACAAAACCTTCAATACAATATAGAAGTTTTGTATCATAATAAATCAACTTCAAATAATCTTAAAATCCATCAAAGGATGTTGACATAGATGAAATCAAAATTCTTTTTAAAGAAATATCTGCTTTTATTTTGAAATCATTTAAGATCCATATAAAATAAAACATTTTCTTTGAAAATATTCTTATAAGCTTGTAAAGAAAGCTTTGAAGATTTTATAACGGCGTAAAATAACCGCACCCGCCGTATAAGTTAAAAAAAACATTCTTACCTCAATTCTGTCGAAAAGGTTAAAAAGGACCTTGTTTTGAAAATGACGGAAAGATTCCTTTATAAACCACTTATAAAAGTCAAAAAGGGTATAAATGACTTTAACTCATATTTTAGTAAATAGTAAAAATGTTTTGAAATACATTTTTAAGAAACATGGATGTGGATGATAAAGAGATCCCAGTAGATTATTACGTATAAACAACCTTGGATAATGAAGAGGTTGTAAAGTAAACCCTTACCTTGTACTTTTCCTTGGTTGGGGTAGGTTAACCTCCTCTATAATGGTGAAATAGTTGTTATTAAATTATACAAGAATCATATATAATAATATGATATCATATATGATCTTTTAACATTGATTTGTTAATAATATCTTAGAATTATCGTCGTTTCGGGTGTTAACTTACTTGTTTTCTTTTGTATGTTTTGTTACGTAAGACATGTATGTAAAGGATAGGTTGTATATTATTCATATCCAGAATGATATCAAGTCCTTAAACATCATTTTTTAAATCATCAAATTATACTTGAATGGATACGATGGAGAATGAATCTCATCGCGTTCGTGGAGACGGTAGTCCGTACGTACGCACGAGCGACAATATCATTCTTTTGATATTAAAATAATATATAAATGGATGGTATATCATATATAAATAATCATTAACATGTTATATTTATTATTTACATGAGTTACACATCATTATTATACCCATCCAAATAATATTATATTGAATAACAATTACACCACGACGTGGAGACGGTAAGCCGTACGTACGCACGTATGGTGACATGTTATTCAAAGGGTGGATAGAATACTGAATATGATTGTACCATATTTATAATAACATCACAGTATATGTGAGATACTGGAGTTATTATTTTATAATGGTAAGAACAAAGGAAGAAGAAGTGGAAGAAGAAATGAACTTGGAGAAGGGTGGTGAAATCATTACCTCTTCTTCTGGTTCTTCCTTTTGATTTGATCAAAAGGGATCCTTAGGTTGGCTTTCTGATCAAACTAATGCATCTAGGTTGTATTGAGGGATGTTGGGAGAGTATTTGGGCAGAGTTTGTCCGAACCAAAAGGCTTTAGAGGTGTGAAGAAATGAGAAGGAGGAGTGCCTTTTTATAAGAGGGGTGAGGGGCACCTTTGGAAAAGCTAGAAATATTAATTTATAATAAATTCATATTCGGTTTCTAATGGCTCCAAAATTGACTATTCAAAGGTTAAGGTGGGGATAGGTCGAAAACAACTCAACCAATAGAATTTAGACAGGTTTGGGTACTTATATTAACCTTATCTTTAAGTATTAACTCTAAGTTAATTAGTTTCACTTTTACAATGTCTCTTTGTATTTTTATATTATATGGTTAATAGACTTACCATATACATACAAGAGACCCCCAAGTGGTCCATTAATTATGGTCCTATAATTATATAAGTCTCTCGGTCGAACCTTAGATTTTTAAAAATTTAATATCAATTAATAATATAATATTTGTTTTAAGAACTCTTTTACGTCAATTTTGACACTATTCAATAGTTGATTTTTGTGAAACTCATAACAGATTGATTACTTCGAACAAAGTCAATTAAATCACTCCTAATATATCATATTATCCTAGAAAATTAGTTTAATTCATTAAAAGTTTCATATTATATTTTGTTTGGTATTTATAATATCAATTATTTTAATTTTTCACAATTATAGTAATTACGGCATCATCATTGTGTCATAAATAAATTAAATTATTTAATGTCTAAAAATTATAAATAAAATATCATTATGTAGGAAATCTTTTTATCTTTCTAATGAATATTTATAATCTAAAATCCAACTTATATAACCCTATTTAACAATTGTTTTTCTAAACAATATATGCTTGTGTCATTTTTGTATTCATTTTGACCTAATTAAAATAAAGTGTCATTATCACTTACAAGTGGATCCATGGGGTCCCAAAATCGACCCAAAGATGCCCATGGTCGACCATGTATCAACCAATAGGATTAAGACACGTTTTAGAGTAATTTAGTATTATTATAATATTATTTTTTAACCTTTATTTACCGGATTTACCCTTAACCATGGTAAATAAAATATTTACCGCAGTAATTATTCAAAATGTCTAAAAATAAAAGTTACCTATTTACACAATTTGAACATCCTGATTCCAAATATGGAATCCATTTTTCTAAATTCAAAACACAGAAGTGGCAGAAATTAATTTAAAATTAATTCCCGCTGTCAAAACAAAAAGCGTGTTTTTAAGAGATAATAACTATCAAAAGATTGACACTCGTTTATGTTCGGTTTAATTGTAAAATTATGTCCAATGACCAAAATTATATTAAATGGTAAAAATATATTCTAAATATACTTTAAAACCACTCAAATTCATAATTTATCACTATTAATTATTTTGATTAAAAAAGTTGTTTTTAATTAAAACTTAGTAATTTTCACTATTCATCAAAATATGGAAGTTATCCGAAATGTACCAAAATTTCACCTTAGGCTAAATTCGATATTCCGAATCCAAAAATGAAGTCCATTTTCAAATATAAAATATATATAATTTCAAAAAGTAGGTATTACTATTCATAACGGCTAGTTTGATTAGTTATGGTGTGTTAGAACTCGGAGTTGCGTACAACACACTCTATCACATTATTCAAAGGGAAACGTACCGTGGAAGCTTGGGGTGTTTCATTTTAAATTTTTGATGTCCCCATTTAGTCAAAAAGTTTAAAATATTTTATTTAAAAAGGTTTCACTATTAGAAGTTGATAAAAGTGAAATACTGAAAATGAATCTGTTCTTGCATTATGACTAAGAAACTCATAATAGGGATTCTAAAATTATAAGGATTATATAAAGTTCAAAATGTAGTTAATACTATTCATGACCTCTTTTAATGGTGTTATTGAACTCGGTGTTGCTTTTAGTGCAAGTTATTGAATTATTTTTAAGAAATAACACACTCTGAAATCCTGGGGTGTTACAAACTTGACAAGGGGAATTGTTGTATTTCTTAGAAATTTTTCCCTACGATCTAATATCTTCACCGGATTCTCTTCATAGGATTGGCAACTCTCCAATGGTACCACCTCTGTATTGAGTACATGTGATGGGTCAGGTATGTACTTTCTTAAGAGTGATACATGGAATACATCATGTACCAAAGATAGGTTAAATGAGAGTGCTAGTCGATAGTCCACTACTCTAATGAAATCAAGGATCTCAAAAGGGCCAATGAACCTTGGAATAAGATTTCCATTCCTCCCAAATCTCATAACTCTATTCCATAGTGATATGTGGAGGAATACCATGTCTCTATCATCAAACTCTAGGTCTCGTCCATGATTATCACCATAGCTCTTCTTTCGACTCTGAGCAGCATTAATGTGCCACTGAATGGTCCTAACCTTCTCCACCATCTCTTCGACCATTTCTAGACCTAGGAGTTTTCACTCCCCAACATCATCCCAACATGACCATGTTATGTATCTCTTCCCATAAAGGGATTAATAAGGGTCCATTTGGATGCTTGAGTAGAATCTATTATTATAAGGGAACTCTATTATAGGGATTTTTTGATCCCATCCTCCTTTTAATTCAATTGAGAATGATCTCAACATGTCCTAAAGTGTTTGGATAGTCCGCTCAGATTGGCCATCAATTTGAGGATGATAAGCTGTACTGAAGTTCAGATCAGTATTCAAAGAGTATTGGAGACTCTTCCAGAATATAAAGGTGAATCTTAGATCTCCATCAGATACAATAGATAGTGTTACACCATGAAACCTTACCAATTATTTGATATATATATATATATTTTCAATTTATCCAATGATAAATCCTCCCAAATTGCAATGAAGTGTGCTGTATTTGTAAGATGATCCAGAACATCCCAGATAGCATTGTTTCTTTTGGATGTCTTCAGAAGTCTAGTGATAAAGTCCATGGTGATGTTCTCCCATTTCCACATTGGTATGATTAATAGTTGAATTATCCCCTCAGACTTCTACCTCTCAGCCTTTACTTACTGATATACCAGACACTTTGATATATACTCAATAATCTCTTTCTTCATGTTATCCCACCAATAATGCTATCGGAGATCTCGATACATATTTTTGTTTCCTCAGTGAATGGATAAATTATAACTATGTGAATCATCCAAAAATTCTTTCTTTAACCCTATATTTTATGGAAAAAATTATCTTGACCAAAATCACACAATTCAATTGTCATTAGCATGGAACTCTGAGGATTTCCCTTTTCTGTTAGTTTCCACTTTTTTCTGAATTCCCAAATCATCCTTTTCAGTATCCTTTATCCTTTCCAAAAGATATGGTTGAGCAAAAATTTGTGAATGGATTGATGATGTTCCCTTCTTTATGATTCCCATTTCCAACTTCATCAAATCTAAGATGAGTGGATCCTTTTCAATTCTCATCAATGATAGAATCATTAGGTTCTTTCTACTTAAAGAATCTGCCTCCTTGTTCTATTTCCCAAGGTGGTAATGAATTGAGCATTCATAGTATTTGATCATCTCTAACCATATTCTTTGAAGTATATTCAAATTTTTATGTGTGAATATATACATTAGCCTTTCTGATACATATATATTTCACACTTCTCTGCAAATAGATAATGTCGCCAAATTTTTAATGCCAAGATTACTATAGACAACTCTAGATTATGTTTTGGATAGTTTTTCTCTTGAACTTTCAATTTCCTTGAATCATAGGAAATGACTTTGTCATTTTTCATCAACACATTTCCCATACCCTTCTTCGAAGCATCACTGGATACCATGAAAAGTTCTCCACTTCTGGGTAGTATGAGCACGGGCGTAGTGATAAGAATCCTTTTCAACTCCTTGAAGCTCTATCCGCATTCATCAATCCAAGAAAACTTGAATCCCTTCCGAGTTATCTTGGTAATAGGGTTTGACAATAATGAGAAATTTCTCCCAAATTGGAAATAATATCTAGCTTATCCAAGGAAGCTACAGATATCCGTCATAGGTGTTGGGATCGACCATCCCTCAATTGCATTTTTCTTGGAGGGAACCATAGATAACCCTTTGATTGTGATGATATGACTCAAGAAGGATACTTTCATTAACCATAACTCTCACTTGATGTACCTTTCATAGAGATTCCCCTTTGGTAAGATCTCTAGTACAATGCTTAGATTCTCCTCATGCGCCTCCTTAGTTTTTGAGTATATTATAATATCATCTATAAAGTCAACTGAAACATTTTCGATGTAATATTTAAAGACTCTATTCATCATGTTCATGAATATTTCTAGAGCATTAGTGTGTCCAAAAGAAATTACTATGAAATCATTGTACCCGTACCTTTTAAGAAAAGCAGTCTTTGGGATATCCTCTTTCTTAATCCTTACATGGAAATATTTGGACCACAGATCCACCTTGGAGAAGAATTATGCTCCACTTAAGTGATTGAACAAATCATCAATTCATGGAAGAGGATAATTTTTCTTTATCATGATTTTTTTGAGCTCAAAATAATCAATTAAAAGGCGCATTGACCCATAATTATTCTTGAAAAAGAGGACTAGTGAACCCCATGTTGTAGCACTTGGGTGTATAAACCCTTTAACTAGATTATCCTATAGTTGTTTCATTAGCTCCTCAAGATACACAACAACCATTCTATATGAATTCTGAGATGTTGGCATTGCCCCAGTTATATGATCAATTGATAATTCAATATCTATTCTTGGAGGAATTCTAGACAATTCCACAGGAAACACTTTACCAAATTCCCTCACAATAGGTATGTCTTCATGGATGTTTGCTTCCTCAGAATCAATTATATGAGAAAGATAGGAATGCTCACACGGAGGTAATATCCATTCTTGAGATGATGGTTCTAAATAAGATTCATCCTTCTCTTTGCACTTGTACAGAATCAGGGGTCGATTCGCCATATAGAGAGTGATTTCCCTCTCTTGGAAATTTAGTTGCCTCTATATAGGGAAATCCAATCTATGCCAATAATTGCATCAAATTACATGAGAGGGAGTATAATGAGGTTCACTAGGATGTTAATTCCACAAATTGTGATAGGGGAGGAGTTATATTCATGGGATGTAATGATTTCCCCATTTATAATTCTCATCGACATATCTACTTCAATGATTTGTGGTGGTGTTGGGATTGTTCTACTAAACCTTTGGGATATAAAAGAAATCAAAGAATCAGAATAAAAAAGTATATTCACTATTATTGAATGAATAAGTAACGTACCTGTCACCACTTAATTTTCGGGGTTCTCATTGGTAGTAGTGATGGAAAAAAGCTCTCCCTTTCGGCCTTGGAGGTTTTTGGTTGCCTCTGAAAACCCTTTTCTTAGGGTATTAGTTTTCAAAGTGACCTGGTTATTTTCATTTGAAGCAATGAAAAATGCATTGAGGTTTGAATGGATCATTACTATCCTCTATCGCAGTAGTGGATTTTTTTTTAGGAATTGATGGACATGTTCCCTTCTCTTCTACACATAAAGCATTTCCTCATCCCATTCACGAAATTTCCAGGGTTCTTCTTTCCGCACCTTTGGAAAGTGGGGTGCTGGAATTTATTAGCACCATTGGATTTATCCATCGAACAACCAGAATTAAATTCCAATTTCTGCTTCTTATCCCCATGATACCCCTGAGATTCTATGATCTCTATTTTGACTTTTAGGGAACATAATAAAATTTCCTCAAAGCTATCAAAGTCACGGATCACCATGGCTTTCTGTAAGCTAGGTTTTATCCCACCAAAGAAGCGGTAAACTTTAATTTGGGGGTAACAACAAAGCCAGAGGTGTATCATTGAGGCCTTGTGAAGTTTTTCTCATATGCTCTGATGGTTTCTTCATCTTTTTTTCATGAGGGAAATGAATTACCTTTCTATCATAAGTCAGAAAGTGCATAGAAAATATTTATCAATTTTTTTTAGAAATCCTTCCATTCAAATACCATGATCTCTTCCTCCAGCTTCATATTTCGACCAATTTCCACGGTTTATTGGCTTCACCCTCCCTATGATACGTAGCCAGAAAAACCTTATCTTTTTCGGAATATTGAATTATGGATAAGATCTTCTGAGTGGAGTAGATACGTTGTTCAACAATTGAGGGATCATGTGATCCATTGAAAGTCGGAGGCATTTGTCTCATAAATCTCTCGATTGTATCTTGTTCTTTCTTAGTGGGGGGGGGGGGGGGTGGACGATCCTCTAGACCCATGTTTCTATTAAAAACTTAAGTTAATTGGGAGATTATCATCACCAAGTTTGTGATTCCCGCTCCTATCATATTAGGCATCTCATTAGCACAATCATCACATTGATCTTCGTATTGGTTGTTAACCTGAGTCATCTTACTACCAGCCATTGGCTGGAATAAAAGGAAAGTTATAGGTGACACATAGAGGGGAATCCAAAGACAAAAAGGGATAACTTATAAATTACATTTATTCCTTAACATGTGAATTTATAGGCTTCAATCTATGTTATCCATGATCTAATTTCCCAACATATATTCTTAGGGGATTTTTTATTCCCTTAATAATGGTTTATACTAATCTTATAAACTTACCAAAGAATATCCCATGGGATTGTCATAAACAAGAGTGAATCAAGGCTCGTCATCATGCATCAGTTCCCATATGAGTCTATCTCGAAGCGGTGTTTTCGGGTTTTACCCCTCGATACATTTATACTAGAGCCACCTCTACTTGTTTGTATACAAAAAGGGATTTATTTTATTGATAAACCACTTACTCCATACTCAAAAAAATTTAGGCATGTTTTTATTATACTTAGTATTATCCCAAAGGCTTTCACTAGTGTTTTCTAAACCTTATCCCAAAAATAACTAAACCTATCCTCTGATACCAACTATAAAAAACCTGTTACTGATTATACATTTAAACATTATTTATTACATAAAATTTTACTTAATACAACTCAAAGGATTGATAGGTCTATTCCTGGGAAATTACGAACATTACAGGACAACTTAAGACTTAAAAATAACATATTTATTGAAAAATTATTTCACTTGACCACAACATTCCTTCATACTTAACATTGCATGGGATAACCTGAGGAAATACATAAGAAAAGGTTGAGCTATAAAGCCCAGTAAGGGTGTAGAAAAGGGAAAAAATTAATCATACAATATATGTTAGGAAATAGGAATATTAAGGTAGCATAAGAGAAACATGAACATAAAGGTATTATATAGCAGGATTATCATAACATAATGATGTGGATGCAACATTTAACATGATATTAGCATGAGCCAATGCTCATTGCACATGGATCATGAGTAAATTCTAATTACACTTGAATTATCTTGAGTAAACCCTAATTTCAATTAAATTATAATATGTAGAACCTCATTTTAGATGGATTATCACGATACTATTCTTTACCCAATGCATTGGAGCGCAATCCAGGCACACACATCTTAATTATTTCATTTCATGCATAAGTGTTCTACATAGATCATACAACACGGATTCATTAATCATCATAATTTAGTCCAATAATAAGATATGTGGAATATATAAATGTAATTATTCAATTAAAAAGTCCTTGTGCATAATGGTGAATACCCTTTATAGATAAATGGGTATGGTATTCACTTACATGATGATTTTGGCATGGTGATTTTTTTGTAACTTTGGTAGCATAACGATGTCAAACAAAAATTTTAAAATTGGTTGATGATAGAGAAAGTGGTATCTCATCATTTATTCATAAAATGTAAATTAAGGGGGTCATGGAACATAATACCCCAATGTATGTAATGGAATTTTCATTCATAAGATAAAATAACTGGTTTAATGTAAATGAAGAGAGAGAAATCTCGTACGAAATTTCTGCATGGTAATAGGTGTACATGTGAGACATTAGTGAGAGGGAAAGGGGTCTCTCATTATTGAAAAATAAGGTTGAAAGAATAGGTTAGGTGAGAAATCATACCCTGACATTTGTAATTGAAAATAAAAGGGCATAACAATATAAGGAAACTTGGACATAAATATGGAAGGAAGGAAAGTGAGGATCCCTTACTTAGAAGTGTGATCCCAAAGGCTTGAGAGAGGCTTGATAGAGGCTTATTGGGAGATTGGGGTGCCTTGGGAGGATTCTAAAGAGAGGAGGATAGAGGTTGGTTGAGATAAAAATGGTTTGAGTGAAGAGTAATGGGAGATTGAGTGAGTTTATTATGTAAAGGAGAGGGAATTATTTATTATTTAGGTTTTGGACAATACACATTAAACTAATCAAAAACACAAACCATACCATGGTTTTTCCCATGTTTTTTTCTAGATTGGATTGTAAAACATTATTTTTTAATTCCAATGGAATAAATTATTAAAATATTAGGATTTCTTATGTGGAGGTTAGTCACACTCTCAAGGAAATCATTTTTAAAAAGTTCAAATATTTTATAAGTCTTGCAGGGTTCACTAAGTTACCATAGAATTAATCAAACAAATCTAAAATCAAATTATATTAAAGGTATAACATATATTAGATGAAATCCCCATTTATAGTATTTTATTACATCACTATTGGGTGATTATGATGTCATAAAAGACATTATATTTTTAAATGGTATTTAATTTTTACCCAAAAATTCGACCGTCTCCGAAAATAATGAAAAATTTACAATTAGAAAATTTCAACATCCAGAAGACAAAAAAGGTATTAATTTAATGTAAATAATTTTCTAAAAATGTGAATTTATAATTTTTAAATAAAAACAAATATTTATCTAACATTCAGGGGCTTTGACAAAAATATATTTTCAACCATAATAAAAATTACAATTGTATTCAAAAATAATTGTATGATCATTTATATTTAATAAAAAATAATTTAGTAATGATATTTTACTAAAATATTATTTAATCAAAAAATCCATTAATTCAAAAATATATATTTCTGAGTTGAATATGAACTAATTATACTATTTGTGCTTTAAAAACCATTTACAAAGTAACAATAATAAAATGAATGTATATTCTTTGATCAAAAATAATGCACATAATCATAGTGCTAGGGTCTTGTTACATAACCAATTATAACTCCCGCATAAGACCTAAGGGTATGGTGCACGATGGTGACAGACTCTTGGGGGGATTATATAACATCGCTCGGGTGGTAATCTCTATTAACTTCCACATCTCCCTTAGTAAATTCCGTTCAAGACTAATATGTTAAATCTTGGCTTGGGCTTGGTTAAGAACAAATTCCATTAAAGATAACTCCTTTCTGAGATCCATGAATTGGGCTTCATATGGGGAAATTCTATTGGATAAGGTCATCACTTCCTTTTTTGGGTAAATAGAATTTGTTAAAGCCCTATATTTATACTCGTAATGTGATCACTGTTCAACATTTATATTAGAAATGGTAAAAATTATTATTGGTAATTTAAAATACAAAAATATAAAACAAAATAAGTGAATATGTTTTATAAATCCATTTTACATAATAATAAATTTAATTAGATCAAGAGGAAGTTTCATTAATAAAAGTTTGGTTCGTTACAATAAACATCCTTTTCCATTTTTATTCAACAATTCCAAGAATTTCTATCCTAAATGTAAATAAGTGGTTCAAGAAACTTCTTACTCTTTTAACTAAAAGTATGGTTCCTTGTCTTGTGTCCTACAAAATCATAATTCTAAAGAAAAAATTAAAACATTTGGATTTATTAAAACTGTATCCATATAGAGGATTATATTACATAACATTAATATCTCTTTTGTTCCATTAAAGAGTGTGATACTAGTGATGATTTTTCTACTAGTCTTGAACAAGAAAATAAAGTTATGAATGAGTTGAATACTCTTTTAAACCTTAAATAATGTATGAAAATTGAATTATTTTAAGGTGAAATGTCTTAAAAAAGGATACCAAAAAACAAAACTTTTAAATTATCTTTAAAGAGGCAGGAAGATCAATAGAACCTTGGATATAATTAATTAAAATGGGATGCTTCATGATAATATATAGGACTTGGCTACTCATGTTTTTTCTTTTACATGAACCTCTTTGATATACGTGATTCCAGTACTGATCTTATGGAAGTTATTATTCTCATGCTTTTCAATGATGAATAAAATCAAACCTTAATACTATTCTCCTTGAATTTGATATTAAAGATGCTATTTCTGGATAAAATTGTGGCATCTATCTTAGACTAGATGGGTTAAAAAATTTATTTTTTCAAAACCAATTGAGGGATTAATCATTATAATATTTATAGTCTTATTGTTATTTTTTAAGGGTGGATATTTGAAATTCGGAATTAATGATAAATTTATTTCCCTCATTCCTAAAGTGGATAATATGAATTAGATTCAACTTCTTAGGTCTATAGAACACTTCAAAACAATATAATTTTTTTTTAAAATTATTGCCAACAAGTTCGCCAACATTTACAAACAGATTGTGTCTAAAAACTAATTTGGTTTCATCAAAGGTAGAACCATTCATGATTGTATCATCATTGATTAATAATCTGATAATCTTATTAGGGAATCTACTAGTGGGGGTAAAATTTATCTTAATTTTTATGTTAAAAAATGCTATGAAACATTAGACTGGGGCTTTATTTGAAGTGTTTTATGTAATTGTTTCTTGGATAAAGTTTTTATCAATTGGGTTAGAACTCTTCTATGTTTGGAATATATATCAGTTCTTATCAATGGGTCCCATAAGGAATATTTTACATGAATTTTTGGTGTTAGTCATTGTGATTCTCTCTCATCCATTATATTGTCAATTTTTGAAGATTATTTTAACACTCTCTTTCTCAACATGGAAAATGAAAATAAATTCAAGTCCATCATGGATTCCATAGGTTTGGATACAAAAAAACATTTCTTATATCTGGATGATATTTTTTTTAAAAGATAAAAAAATGAAATTTTTAGAACATAAAATATGCACTTCTACATTATGAGATAGTCTCAGGGCATAAATGTAGCTGGAATAAGTCTTTTTTTATTGGTGATAAAATATTAATGCTGATAAAAAGGTTTAAATCATTAGGGATTTGGAAATTATAGAAGGTATGTCTCTATTAACTTATCTTGGAATTCATATGTTTTTGGGAAAACCATGTACTGGTCATTTTTCTCAGATTGTGAGCGAGGTCAAGAATCAATTGGTTTCTTAGAATGGAAAGGCTCTCTGGATCACAAGAAGGATTATCCTTGCCAAAGTAGTTATTGTATAAAAATTTGTTTATAATTTCATGGTTTATAATTTTACATATACTCTCATTAAAATATTTTAACTTATGTAAAAAAATTTTTATGGAGTGGAATCATTCCTCAGAGAAAAATTGTGAGTATCCCTTGGAAACAATTTTGTATACTAATTGAGTTTGGTGGAATTGGAATTAAAAATATCTATAATTCTAACCAATCTTTGTAGGTTTAATTCATGTGGAGGATAATCAATGATAAGTCATACGATCTATATTTTCTAATATCTGGATATATTTATAGGACCAGATCAAGAAATCTTAATTTTGTGGAATCTTATACTTTTCCTTATCTAATAATTTCATTCTCCAACATTAAAAAGAACTCGCACTAGCTGGAAAATGTCATCTCACCCTTAATTTTTTTATATAACTGGAAAGGTATGAATTTTCCCAATACTATTAATTATTATGTTACTTAAATTATCCAAAATGTGTTTATAAAATATCTACTAAAATAAAAAATTGGTTATGAATTACCACTTCATTAATGGTGATGAAACTCTTTTTTGGGAATCTTCAACAAATGAGAGGTTTTCTTCAAAGGGATTTTACCATGAGACCGTGCAAGTAAATCTTAACATCATAGGAGAAAATCATAAAAAGGATGGATTCTTCCATCAAGAATATCATTTCCCTATATCATTATTCCATCTAAGTTACCGATTGATAATTTTTTATAGGGTGTGAGAATTAGACTTTGTTTAATATGTGTCCTTTGCAATCAAAGCAGGTAGGATATTGATCACTTATTTTTATCCTGTGTCACAACCACATCTCTTTCAACGTCAATTGAATATATTTTTTGAATTTATATTTTAATATTCTTTAAGTATACATGATCATATGCTGTAATGTATCGTGTTTCCCTTTCTCTATAGACGATGAACCTTTTTATATTGTCCTAGAGTGATATCATGCATGGAATATGAAGTACTATAAATAAATTTATTCATGGGGGGAACTTCCTTACCCAAACAATCAACATTGGTTGGTGTTCTAACTATTTTAAAATAGGAAAATGACATGAAGAATGGTCATTGGGAAAATTGGATTCATGAAATTACTATGTACAAGAATTTTTCAATTTTAGGTAATTACTACTCTCATTATGAAACCGTATATGTTATATAGATTCATCCACTTATGATCTAGATCAAATGAAACATGGATGGTTCCTCTTGAGGAAATACTGGTCCTTTTGGTTATAGAGTGATGTTTTGAAGTGAAAAAGGGGAATCAATGATATGATTTTTTGTTCCCTAATTCTACACATCATCCCCTAATGAAAAAATTCATAAAATGATCAATTCCGTTTATTTTTCAAAGTAATGAGGCTATCTCAATTTATGGCTTAAACATGGGTCCACCACTATTGTGAAAGCAATTAAAAGTGGAATAATTCAATATTCATGGAAGTTGATAAATGATGTAATAACTATCTTGAATTTTTTTCTTCCATTAAATATATCATTGTAAATAAATATTTCCTGAATGATGGACTTCCTACTAAAGGGATTACTTGTAGAACCCCCCGGTTTTAGGTATGCAGTATTTTTTATGCATTTTTATGTGTTTAAAGTGCATGGTATGAGTTTAGAAGAGGTTGGGAGAGTTTGTAATGGTTTTGAATAATTTTGGAGTCTTTTCTTATGGAGCACGGTTTGAGCACGGTTAGGGGAAACAATGCAGGTTCTCTAGGAAACCATGAATGGGGAGGCAGTAGGCTTTGTAAGGCCTGCACACGGTTTTCCATACTATGTGAGGAAACCATGTGGACCCCTCCTCTTGAGACAGAGGTGGGTGCGCGATTAGCTCAAAGTTTTTCAAACCATGCAGACTAACCATGCGACCAATTAAAAGAAGGTTTTTTTAAAAAAAATTGGGATCCTTTCAGCTTGACAATTTTCACTCCCAATCTTCTCGCACTGGAGCCTCACTCAGGATTTTGGGTTCTCAGAAGTTGAAGGTGCTCTCCCACTCGTTTTGGAAGCGATTCAAAGGGATTTCTTGGTGTTTTGAAGGTGGGTTCTCTCGTATAAGTCTCTCCTCTTGGTTTTTTTGTGGTTCCCACTAGATCTTCATCTCTGTTTCTCTCTTGGTTTTCTAGATATACATCCGTTTCATGTATATATACTGTTGGGGTAACCTTGGGTGTTGATTTTCAGGCTTTTGGATGATAGGGAAGGAGATCTTGAGCAGTTTTTTGAAGCGTTTCCCCGGATTGGGGTTCAGTTGCTTGTGGGTCGATTTCGCAGAAACCCTAAAGGTATGTGTCTTCTCTCTCAACTCCACTTCGTTAGAAAGAGTTGTTTTTTTAAAATTAAATTTTTTTCATGAAATTAATTGTGATAATGATTTTAAAATCTTGTTGGAAATCCATTTGGTAATGATTTGGGGGATTTTCAAGAGAATGGGTTATTGTTGCTAAAGGGGATTTTTTATGGGATTTTAAAATGTGGATTTTAAAATCGTTAGTGGACGATTATAAAAAAAAGGTTGATAAAAAATGGTTTTCAATAAATATGTTTAATTTTAATGTTTTTTTGGAATGGAAAACAATTAAAGGGTGTTTTCCATAAATTGGTGATTTATTGAAGTGAATTGGCATGTGTTGAAAATGGTTGTGTGCTTATTGTATGACCTCGGTGCTTTGTGATTGTTGGTTGGTTGAGTGTTATGGATTGTGTTGGTTGTGTGGAAGTTGGATGGAAGTCTCACTATAAAAGGTGATGGATAGTGTCTAGAAGAACCACCATTATGGGTAGTGGATGGGAAGTACCGCTAGTTGAGAATGGGGTGAACATGATGGGTGGAAGTCCCACCATGTTGGTTGTCTTGTTGTGAATTTCATTGAAAGATGGAAATTATTGTGATAATGTTAAATGGTGAGATGGATTATGGCATGATTGTTTGGCTTTCCCTTGGGTGCTTGGTTTGTGTGAGGTGGCTTGGTAAGAGTGTGTTTGGATCATGCTATTGGTTTCACTTGTGAATATTTTATATAAACTGCATTATATAAATGTGCTAACAGTTTTATCCAAGTGGTGTGTGTAGGGAAGTCATTTGGGGAAAACATACTGAGTATTAGTACTCACCCCCTACATTGGAACTTTGGTTCTTTTGCAGATGTCGTATTCTAGGATACAGGTAAAGGTGAAACATCTCATTGCTAGTGGTTCATGGTGATGCAAGGGATATGTGGTGGTGCTTGGAGCATGGAGCTTGGTGTGGAGTCGTTAAGTGTGTCTTGGATTATTTTGGGACTTTTGTTTAGTCTTCTGCATAGTACTCTGATATTGTGTTTGTTGTATTGGTTTGTGGGTTGTATTGTGGAATAGCGTAGTTCCCTTTTTGGTAATGTACGAGTTTGTTGTTTTGTTGACATGCATCATGTAGTTTGTTGATAGTGGATCATTTGGTGGGTTGGTTTTTTCTCGAGGGAAAATCATTCCCCAATCGTTTCTCGAAGTCCTCAGCATTTATTTCCAGCCTTTAGTGCCTTGGGAACCTCGCTTAAGGCCAAGTAACCCTCACCAACTCCTCAAACCAATGAGATAGGGGTGAGGTGTTACAAGTGGTATCAGAGGCAGGTTTGGTCCTTTGGAGTTGATTCTCATATTTGGATTTGACATTTGTTGTGGTATCATCCTTGATTCGGGATGGTAGCAAGGCGTAGGAATGTCAAAACATGGAATGTATTGCATAAAAGGAAGTAACTAACCCTTTTATGCCAAACTTCAAGTTATGAGGGAGTTGGGTACATAAGTGTTTTGGAGACACTTATAGGCATTGACAATCTCATTGTCGTGGGTGTAGCCAACGAGACGCTCATGGAATATATGGTAGAAATGACTTCCCTCTAGTATGTTTATTTCATTAGGCATAATTATTTATGGGATGAATTGAAAAATGGGTTTTCAAATGTGTGAAATTGTAATGTGAATAAATTTGGTATTTTGAAAATGGTTTGGTTTTCAAAAATGGTAAAACATGGAAAATGTGGAAAGGTGGAAAGTGTTGTTGTGATAGTGTTGTGTAATGTGATTTTAAATGGGAATTATTGATGTCTATGGAAGTGAGACTCATGGTTGTTTGTTTTCTGTTTATAGAAATGGCATCGGGTAGGCATCATAGAGACCAACTGAAAGTGACCGATGAGAACGTGGTTGCACCTGAGCCCCAAGTGAACCAACAGTTAGTCCAGAGCATAGTGCAAGCTTTCCAAGATGTGGGAAGTGTGAGTAGAGAGGAAGAGCAAATGAATGTTGATTATGCAGCTCATTTTCAAAATCGGGATCCACCCATCTTTAGGGGTTATTCAGACCCATAAAGGGTAGAGGAATGGCTGTCCAGAATGAACAGAATTTTCAAATTGGGGACGCCAGTAGAGCTGAAAGTAAAGCTAGAAATGTATAAGCTAGAGGATCTTGCTCTTCAGTGGTGGTAGTTGGTATTACATGTGGGGATGGACCAGTTTATGACGTGGGAAGTCATTGAGGAATTTTTTAATAAAAAATTCTACCCATAAACGTTTAGAATTCAGCGCACAACTGATTTCTTTAGTCTAAAGCTATAGAATATGTCTGTGATAGATTATGCATCTAATTTTATGATCTTAGTGTAGTTTTCACCCAAGGTGGCAGGTCTCATGTCGTTGAAGGTAAGGGTCTTTTAAGAGAGGTTAAGGAAAGAGATCCATTCAAAAATAGCAGTGTTGTGTATCAGTGATTACACAAAGATAGTGAATCAAGCATCGGGAGATGAGCGGGATCTGTTGGGAGCTCTAGGAGGAGGAAGCATGGTGGTACCCATGGGGAATAGTGGGAAATCTAATGCTAGGTTCAAGAAGAGGAGGGACACTTATTCCCAGGGTAGGAGTATGACACATAATCCTACGGCTGGATCGGTAAATCTTCATCTGAATCCCGAGAGAAAACCTAGATGTTTTCAGTGTGGATCTACGACACACATCAAGTGGGACTATATGACACAACCTCGAACATATCACTATTTCATGAATATGGGGCATATTCAGTGATATTGTAGGAATGCTCCGAGGTCGGGTGTGCGTAACACACCTCAAGGATCACAGACGTCGTATGGTTCGATGGGATGGGGATGACAACATACCCCTCGTCAGCAGAGCAAAGTCAGTCATGATGATTCTCGGAACACCACAAATCCTCAGTAAGGTAATAAAGAGCAAAGTGTGGCAACCAAGGTGTTTTTTGGAGCTGAGCAGGTTTTGGTGGATGATCAGTCAGGACCATCCACGGTGTGAGGTACTATTCTTTTAAATTGTACCTTGATGAAAGTGTTGTTTGATACGGGTGCTTCACACTCTTTTGTTTCTGCTTATGTGGTTGAGTTGCTGGGTTTAAGGGAAGAAATGATGCCATCGGTTTTGAAACTTCAATCTCCTCTGGGTCGAAGAGAGTGTCGATCCTTCTTGTGTAGGGCATGTTGTATCGTTGTGGGTGAGGTTGAGCTAATGTGGAATTTCTCAGTACTTGAGATGGATGAGTATGATGTAATCCTTGGAATGGATTGGATGGTGGTGTTTAAGGCCCACATTGACTATAATGTGCGAAAAATGGCTTTTACAACACACGATGGTGTTAGACATCTCTTTAGAGGAGAGATGCATGAAAGGCCTGGTGCAACGGTTTTGTTGGCACCAGCAGTGGGTACATTACTGTATCATTTGGCGATGTTGTCATTGGAATCGATAGAGGGTGTTGATAAGAGTGTTCTTCTAGCAGTGGTGGATTAGTTCATGAATGTTTTTCTTGAAGAATTCTCTAGGTTACCTCCCATAAGAGAAGTGGAGTTTACGATTGATCTCCTTCCAGGGACCAGTACTATCTCACATTTGTCTTATCTGATGGAACCAACTGAATTGCAGGAATTGAAAGTCCAATTGGATGATTTATAAAACAAAGTGCTTATCTGGATGATCACATTTCTTGGACAGCGACAGTGTTGTTTGTGAAAAATACTGATGGAACTTTAAGGCTATGTGTTGATTATCATTGACTTAACCAAGTTACGATAAAGAACAGATATCCACATCCACGAATTGATGATTTTTTCGACCAGTTGAGGGGAGCCCAGTGGTTCTCCAAGATCGACCTAAGGTCGGGATATCATCAATTGTGGGTGTGGAAGGATGATATTCCTAAAATAGCTTTCAAAAGTAGATATGACCATTGTGAATATGTGGTTATTCCCTTTGGTCTAATGAATACGCCATTGATGTTCATGGCATTGATGAATCAGATATACTCAGAGATATCTAGATTCATTTATGGTGGTGTTTGTAGATGATATTATGGTGTATTCAAAGACAATGGTGGATCATGAGTAGCATTTGATGATAGTGCTGGGGATCTTGAGGGATCATACGTTATATTCCAAATTGTCAAAGTGTGACTTTTGGATATAAGAAGACTGATTTATTGGCCATGTGATTTTTGAAAGGGGTGTTTCAGTGGATCTAGAAATGATAGAGGCCGTTATCTCATGGAAACTGCCAAAGCATGTTTCTGAGATACAGAGCTTCCTTGGTCTAAATGGGTATTATCAACGTTTTATTCATGATATTTCACGTTTGGATTCACCAATTACAGCTTTGACAAGAAATAATGTTCCATTCCAGTGGAATGAAAAATGATAGTAGTGTTTCAAAGAGATGAAGGGTCTCTTTACATCAGCACCAATCATGGTTTTTCCAGAACCATGAAAAGTGTATGTGGTGTATTGAGATGCATTTGGATCAGGGTTGGGGTGCGTTCACATGAAATGGAATTATGTGGTTGTGTATGTCTCATGATAGTTGAGTGTTCATGAGAAGAACTACTTAACTCATTATTTGGAATTGGAAGCAGTGGTCCATGCTTTGTAAGTGTGGCTTCAGTATCTATTCATTGAGAAATTCATAGTATATACAGATCATAAGAGCTTGAAGCACATTTTATCACAAAGGGATTTGAACATGAGGCAAATGAGATGGATGGAATATCTCCAGATGTTTGATTTTGACTTGATGTACACACTCGGTAAGGAAAATTCGGTGGTAGATGAATTATGTAGAAAATTATATGCTCATGTAGTGAAACATGCATCAGACCGATGGCAGTTGATGTTGGTTGTAGATGACATGTGGTTGGAATGTGAGGACCAGGGTGATTGAGAAGTCTTCTTTCTGGTTTTTTTTGATTCCTGACCTGGTTGGCCGAGGTAAAGAGGCATATATATCTAATTCTAAATGTGTGACCATGAGGTCAAAACTCAATGGTGGGGATACCATTGAGGGTTGTCAACTGAATGGAGGTTCAGTTTTTTTGTTTTTAGAATCGGATGGTAGTACTATTTGGTTGTCAGGAGGATCTTATCAGGGCGTATCATCATTCCATGTGGTCTGTTCATCCTAGAATACAGAAAATGTATAAAGTGTTGAAAGCACAGTTCTAATGCGCTGGTATGAAAAGAAGAATGGATGAGTTTGTTTTGAGATGCTTGACCTTCCAACAGGTCAAGGAAGAGCATTAGAGGATAGCAGAAATGTTGCAGTCTTTACCAATCCTTATTTGGAAGTGGGAGAAAATACTGATGGATTTTTTCAAAGTTCTCCCAAGAATGTTCAGAAAGCACGACGCCATTTGGGTGATAGTGGATCAGCTAATGAAGTCAGCCCATTTCATTCCAATTTGTGAATCTCATACGGTAGTGGATTTTTCCAAAAACTATATCCAAGAGGTGGTAAATAAGCATGGTGTTCTAGTTTCGATCGTATCCGATAGTGATCCGAGGTTTACATATCATTTCTGGAAATCCTTACAGCAAACCATTAGAACTAAGTTGACCATGAGTACGGCGTATCACCCTCAGATGGATGGTCAATCAGAGAGGATGATACAAACTTTGGAGGATATGTTGCAGGATTGTGTCATGGATTTTGGTGGATCATGGTAGGAGAACTTGTGATTGGTTGAGTTCTCATATAGTAATAGTTATCAAGAATCCATACATATGGCTCTGTTTGAAGCGTTTTATGGGCGGCCACATCGTTCTCCACTATGTTGGGTGGAAATGGGAGAGTCCTCGATGGTTGGACTGAGCCTTGTCTAGAAGACTACATATAAGATCATGTTAATCAGGAAGAGAATTTAGATGGCTCAGAGTCATCAGAAATTGTATGTGGATCATTGTCGATGTCCATTGTCGTTCGAGGTGAGTGATCATGTTTTCTTGAGGATCCCTCCTAGAACGGGACATCGTCAGTTTTGGAATCAGGGAAAGTTATCTCTGAGGTATATTGGACCTTTTTGAGATTATTGAGTGGGTTGGTGAGGTGGATTATCATTTGGATTTTCCACCTAGGTTCAGTGCGGTGCACAATGTGTTTCATGTGTCATAGTTGAAAAGGTGTCATTCAGATCCTAGCTATGTTATTCGATGTGATCATGTTGAGCTAGAGATGAATGCTTCATTGGTTCATGTGCCAGAGCGGGTTGTGGATAGGCAAGAGAAAGTACTATGGGGTAATAGGATCAGTCTGGTTTGGGTTTTGTGGCAGCTTGGTCAGATCCGAGAGGATACATGATAGTGGGAGAAAGAGATGATCGAGCAATGGCATGAGCTCTTTCAGCAAAGGGTGGGTTGACAACATTCTGAGGATGAAAATTCCAATGGTTGGAAGAATATAGCACCCCCAGTTTGAGGTATATAGCCTTTTTATGCTTTTTATGTGTTTAATGTGTATGGGATGAGTTGAGAAGAGGTTGAGGGAGTTTGGAATGGTTTTGAATAAGTTTGAGGGCTTTTCTTAGGGAGCACGGTTTGAGCCCAATTAGGGGAAACCATGCAGGTTCTCTAGGAAACCGTTCAGGGGGAGGCAATGGGCTTCGCATGGCATGCGTATGGTTTTCCAAACTATACGAGGCCACCGTGCATACCCCTCCCCTCGAGATAGTGGCGTGCGCATGGTTACCGCATAGTTTGTCAAACCGTGAAGACTTACCATGCCACCACTTAAAGGAAGGGTTTTTAAATTTGGGTTGTTTCAGGCTTGACCTATTTCACTCCCAATCTTCTCCCACTCGAGCCTCACTCGGGATTTTGGGTTCTCAAAGGCTGAATGTGCTCTCCCACTTGTTTTTGAAGCGATTCAAAGGGGTTTCTTGGTGTTTTGAAGGTGGTTTCTCCTAGGTAAGTCTCTCCTCTTTGTTTCTTTGTGGTTTCATCAAGATCTTCATCTCCCTTTCTCTCTCGGTTTTCTAGATCTACATCTGTTGCGTGTAAATATTGTGTTGGGGTTTCCTTGGGTGTTGATTTTATGTCTTGTGTATGATAGGGAAGGTGATCTAGAGTGGTTTTCATGAAGCGTTTTCCCGAATTGGGGTGCGGTTTCTTGTGGGTCGATTTTGCTGGAACCCAAAAGGTAGGTGGCTTCTCTCTAGACTCCACTTGGTTAGAATGAGTTGTTTTTGGTTTCAATTAAATTGTTTTCTTAAAATTAATTGTGATAATGATGTGAAAATCTTGTTGGAAATCCATTTGGTGATGATTTGGGGGATTTTGGGGAAAATGGGTTATTGTTACTAAAGGGGATTTATTATGTTATTTTAAAATGTTTATTTTAAAATCATTAGTGGATGATTATCAAAAAAATGGTCGATGAAATATGGTTTTCAATAAATATGTTTAATTGAAATGTTTTTTGGCATGGAAAAAAATTAAAGGGTGTTTTCAATAAGTGGGTGATTTATTGAAGTGAATTGACATGTGTTGAAAATGGTTGTGTGCTTATTGTACGACCTTGGTGCTTTGAGCTTATTGGTTGGTTGAGTGTGATGACTTGTGTTGGTTGTGTGGAAGTAGGTGGGAAGTCACACCATAAAAGGTGATGGATAGTGGTCGGAGGAACCACCAGTATGGGTAGTGTTCGGGAAGTACCGATAGTTGGGAATGGGGTGAACGGGATGGGCAGAAGTCCCACAGTTTTGGTTATCTTGTTGTGCATTGCTTTGTAAGATGGAAATTTTTGTGCAAATGTTAAATGGTGAGATGGATTATGGCATGATTGTTTGGATTTACCTTGGGTGCTTGGTTTGGGTGAGGTGGCTTAGTAAGAGTATGTTTGGCTCATGGTATTGGTTTCACTTGTGATTATTTTATATAAACTACTTTATGTAAATGTGCTAACAGTTTTATCTTAGTGGTGTTTGTATGGAAGTCATTTGGGGAAAACATACTGAGTATTAGTTCTCACCCCCTCCTTTGGCAATTTGCTGCTTTTGCAGATGTCAAATTTTGGGATATAGGTAAATGTAAAACATCTCATTGCTAGTGGTTTGTGGTGATGTTTGGGATATGTGGTGGTGCTTGGAGCATGGATATTAGTGTGGAGCCAGGGAGTGTGTCTTGGCTTATTTTGGGTATTTTATTTAGTCTTCCACATAGTTCTCTGATATTGTGTTGGTTGTATTGGTTTTTGGGTTGTATTGGTTTTTGGGTTGTATTGTGGAATAATGTAGTTCCCTTTTAGGTAATGTATGAGTTGGTTGTTTTGTTGACATGCATCATTTAGTTTGTTGATAGTGGATCGTTTGGTTGTTTGGTTTTGTCTCAAGGGAAAATCATTCACCAATATTTTCTCGAAGCCCTCAACATTTATTTCTAGCCTTTGGTGCCTTGGGAATGTTACTTAAGTCCAAGTAACCCTCACCACCTCCTCAAGATAATGAGGTTGGGGCGGGGTGTTACATTATTGCTCTTGAGTAAGTCTAGCACGATGATGTTCCTAGTGTGATTTTCTCTTTTTGAAAAATGGATTTTGGCAAAAGATGTATTATTTGGTGGGTGTAACTTGTCATTATATAATAAAGGAGGATTTTTTCTTTTGGGAAATATCTAATTCTACATAACAAATATTAATTTATAATAATTTAAAAACATAATTGAAAAATAATATTTTTTTTATTTTCAAGCTGAAATTTCATACATGAAATGAACAATTTTTTTTATCTTCATATAAATGTGTTAAAATAAATATATAAAAATAAAAATATGTTACATATATTTAATATTAATTTAGAGTATCATTATAACAATTGAAATATTTTATAAAAACATTATATAAATGAAAATACCATGAAAATTGTGAAATATGGAAAGAATCACATTTTCATACCAACATAAGGGAATGTTTACATACATGTGTAAGGGTAAAATAAAATTTTAACATATTTATTAAAGTTAAAACATTATTTTCATTCCATTCATAAGAATAATTTTTTATGTGACGTGTAAAAATATTTCCATTCATGTATAGATACGATCTCTACATTCAATTTCATGGTAAAGGTAAGATAATAAGTACATAAGGGTAACTCACATTTTTTATATGCTACGTAAGAGAAAGAAGAAAGAAACACAAAGGTAAGAGGAATTATCTATGTACTGTGAAAAGGTTTAAAAAGTTGTATAATTTATATAATTTTAATTATAAAAACATTTAATTTTCATAATGGTATGATGAACCAATGTGTATGGGTAATAATGAAATTCAATAGGCTGTGTAAAGGTAACACATATTGTATATACACTGTGCAAGGGTACATGAAAAGCTATGTCAGTGTAAAGAGTGAACTATAATGGACAAATAAAGATAAAAAATAATACCTGTAAGGGTAAAAAATTATTCAAAGAGGTAATGGTAAAGAAAAATTAACATAAGATATATAAGGGAAAGGATAAAATTTAGAAAATTATTTTTTTTATAAAATATAGAAAAAAATTAATATAAAGAATAATAATAATTATAAGAATTAAATATGAATAATTAAACAATAAAATAAATGATAAATAAATTCAATTACATAAGTAAATATACAAATATTGAGAGACATTTATAATATTGAAAACATAAAATATAAATAATCTAAAATCATAAAAACCCCCAACATGAACAATGCTGCCCCTTTTTGAAAATTACAAAATTGAGAAATATTTTTCAAAAATTCTATCCCGTTAAGAAAATTATTAAAATTGAATTTAGATATGATTTAAATTAAAAAGTAAATCTCCCATAAATAAAAATTAATAATAATATTTTCATACTTAATTTCCACCATTCCATGTTCAATTTTTTTTAATTTTTTTTGAAAAATATAACTATTTAGAGGAAATACCAACATCTTGATTTTCAGTTGGATAATATTCTAAAATAACATCTTCTATATTAAATTAATCTCAAATAAAATAAAATCACATGTCAAAATTGTAACATCTCGGCTCAACTTGTAACACCCCATGCTTCCATGGTATACTTCTCTTTGAATAATACAATAGCGTGTGTTGTACGCAACTTCGAGTTCAAACACACCCCAACCAATCAAACTAGCTGGTATGAATAGTAATACCCACTTTTTGAAATTTTATAAATTTTATCACTCAAAATTGACTTAATTTTTGGATTTGGAATATCGAAATTAGCTTAGGGTGAATTTTTGGTACTTTTCTGAAAACATTCAATTTTTGATGAATAGTGAAAAACACTGAGTATAATTTAAACCTGAATTTTTATTTAAATAAATATTTATTTTATTTAAATTTATTTTAGGTGAAAATAGATACATAATAACTATATAATTTCAGTGTAATTTATTGGTGTCAGTTTATAATAATTTTATTTATATATAAATTTAATTGAACATTTTACTGTCTTTTACACACCTCCTAGGAGCATTTGAAAATTTACATAAAACATAATTTTACTTCTTCTATGAGTTGAATTTAAAAAATCCTAGAGACATGGTTGATATCAGTTAGTAAAATTTGGTTCAATAAGTTGAAAATATTTATTGGTGAATAGAAACTTTTTACTTTTATTTACCACGGTTAAAAGTAAATTGTGTAATTAAGTGTAAAAATGATATTATTATTACTCTAACACGTGTCCTTATTCTATTGGATAAGTATAATTCGTCCAAAAACAACCTTATGAATTAAATATGAACCTATTTTGGTCCACTTGTATTAGATTAGGACATTTATTATTATTTAATTTAAAGAAGAGTTAAAATAGTTAAAATCAATATTTAATATCTAAAATATTTTTAATACAGGGTTAAAGATAAGATAAATTTGACTGTAAATATTCATCAAAAAGATAAAAATATTTCCTACATAATGGTATTTTATTTATATTTTTTAGATGTTAAATAATTTAATTTATTTATGACGCAATGATGATGCAGTAATTACCTAATTAATGAAATATTAAAATAATTGATATTATAAATATCAAAATAAATGTTATCTGAGACTTTTTAAGAATTAAACTAATTTTATAGGTTAATATGACATATTATGGTTGGTTAGATGAATTTTTTTCGAAGTAATAATGCTGTTATAAATTAAAAAAAAAACACCAAATAGTGTCAAAATTAACATAAAAGAGTTTTTAAAAAAAATATTATATTGTTAATTGATATTATTTTCCTAAAAATCTAAGGTTCTTCCCAAAGACTTATATAATTATAGGTGTATCATTAATGAACCACTTGAGGTTCTCTTGGAAGTATATAGTAATTTTATTAACCATATAATATAAAAATACAAAGAGACATGGTAAATATCAAACTATTTAACTAAGAGTTAAATCTAAATGCAATGGTTAATATAGTGACCCAAACCTGTCTAAAAACTATTAGTTGAGTGGTTTTCAACCCATACCCACCTTATCCTTTAAATAATCTATTTTGGAACCATTGGAAACCAAAATTTATTTTATTATAAAATAATATTTCTAGATTTTCCTAAGGTGCCCCTCACCCCTCTTATAAAAGGACATTCCACCATCTCTCTATTTCACACCTTTAAAGCCATTTGGCTCAGCCAAAACATACAAAAATACCCTCTCAACTATCTTAACTTTATCTTAGAGGCATTACTTTATTCAGAAAGCCATCATAGGGAGCCTTTTTTATCAAATCAAAAGGAAGAACCCGAAGAGGAGATAAATATTTCATCACCTCTTTCAGGTTCTTTTCTTCTTCCACTTCCTCTTTCTTTGTTGACTCCATTCTAAAGTAATAAAACCAGTATATTCTATATAAATTGATTTTACTATAAATATGGTAAAACCATATTCATTATTCTTTCCATCCTTTTAATGATATGTCACCATACATGCGTACGTACAACTTACCATCTCCACGTCATGGTGTAATTGTTATTCAATACATTATTATTTGTATGGGTATGATAATGATGTGTAATTGCTTTAAATAATACTTATAACATGATAATGATTCTGTATATATGATATAGCATCCAATTATATATTATTTTAATATAAAAAGAATGATATTGTCGCTCGTGCGTACGTATGGATTACCGTCTCCATGAACATGATGAGATTCATTCCTCATCATATCCATTCAAGAATAATTTTCATTAGATGAATAAAAATAATGTTTAGATACTTAATATAATTATGAATAGGAATAATATACATTATATCCATAAAAAACATTACATACGTAGCAAATAATATAAAGGAAAATGAATCAGTTAACACCCGAAACGACGATAATACTAAGATATTATTAACAATGAAATGTTAAATATCATATATGATATCATATTAATGCATATGATTCTTTTATAATTTAATAACAATTAGTTCATCATTATAAAGTAGGTTAACCTACCCTCGACCCAGTAAAAGTACAAGGTAAGGGTTAATTTCACAATCTCTTTATTATCCGAGGTTGTTTTTAAGAAAGTATCTATTGGGACCTCTTTATCATCCACATCCATGTTTCATAAAAATGTATTTCAAATTTTTTTTAATATTTACTAGACAATTGGGGAAATTCATTTATACCCTTATTTGAAATTATATGTTTTGAAAGGAATCAATCTTTCATTTTCCAAACAAGGTACTTTCAGGCCTTTTCAACAAAATTAAGGTAATAATGTTTTTTTAACTTATACAGTGGGTGATGCTATTTTACACCATTATAATATTGTCGAAGTTTCCCTTACAGTCTTTCAAAAATATTATCAAATATAAATTTTTTCTTTTATAATTATGTGACTTTTAAATGATTTCAAAATAGAAAAATATATTTCTCTAAAAAGGTTATGATTTCATTTATGTCAATATCCTTTGATGGATTTTATGTTTGTTTGAAGTTGATTTATTATGATAAAAAACTTCCATATTTTATTAAAGGTTTTGTGATATGTTTGACTATGGATGTGTTATTTCATATCATTCATTGTTTATGGATAAAGTATTGACATTTCTTATGCCAGTTTTAATAAGAATGTTTATGTTATCTTTAAACATTTTCATATGAGAAATGAATTAGACTTAGTAGGTGATGTGTAGAGCCCGCTATAGCTCCTCGATGCATCGGTAGGTCTCATGAGATAGACTAGTGTCTTGGCACAAGGCCTTGACAAAATCTTATTCGTAGTCTTGGCACAAGGCCTTGACTATGTGGTTATGAACGTCTGACATTATGCATTCCATCACTATAAAAATGGCTATTGATATTGTATGTGATTATTCGACTAGTAGAATATCCATGTGAGTAAGTAAATAGAATTATTTTGATTAATATTTTCCATATTATGATTAATTTTATTTTTAAAAGTCTTTTTTTTAGTTTTATACATTTCCAAAAATATTTATGCTTATTTATGAGAGGTTCCGCTATATTGTTATCCTTACTGAGCATCTCAGTTCCCCCCTTTCTATGTTATATTTTTTCCAGGATGCAAAAAAGTATATTATGACTGACCTGAAGTGATAGTCTACGGTATTTCAGTGTTGTATATGGAAACAATTTTTTTGTAGTTTTCTATTTTATGATGTAATGTAAACCTTATGAATGTATCTAGTACCTCCAAGGCTACAAAAATAATCGGTATTTTGAGACTTGACCTTTTGTGATCATGCCAATGATATATAATAAAGCACCAACTCTAGGCTTCTGGGGTCAGGGTGTTATAGTTAGGATCAGAGTAATTATAGTAAAAACCTTGGAAACTAGATTTAGATAAACTCTTATTTGAGAACATATCCCTAAGATAGACTTTGTGGATTAGTATAGAAGTACTTACTCGAATTTTGGTATTGTAGAGATTTTGTGAGTTTTCCAAGAAATACATCCATGTATAGATACAAGTAGGTAGAGGTGGATCTGGCACAGATGTAACAAGGGGTAAAACCCGAAAACACCACTTTAAGCTAGACTTGAATGAGAATTGGTGCACGAAAACGGGCCTTGATGCACTCTTGGTTACGACACTCATGGGGGATATGCTTAGCATAATTATCATTTTCTTTACAAACCATTATGAAGGGTTTATGAGTATATACTTTCTCAATGATTTTTTTTTATGATTATGGATTATATCCATAAACTATTCAATTTATGTTAATTGTTTTACAAGTTTGGAATTATGTATTTCGATTAATAATCTAATCTAGTTTATTACATTATTTTGAAATGGAACCTAGTAGAAGGAATATAAACTGTATCAATGCTCACACTCCATATAGGGATTTCCCTCCTACTCAAGATAATTATAGTTGAGCTTGTGATGCAACAGGTGCTAATCATCTAATCACCATACTGGGACAACTCACTCAGGTTATGAATAATAAACTTACCCATATAGAGCACCCTGATCCGCAGTGTGGAGGACCAATGTTAGATTGCTTCATGAGGCAATAACCCCCAAAATTTAATGGGGGTAAAAATACACAAGTAGTTTTGAAATGGATAAATTCCTTAGAGAAAATATTTCATGCCATGGGGAGTAATGAAAGGGAAAAAGTTGTCATAGTAGTTTACCGCCTCACCGGAGATACTGATCAATGGTTTTCATTGATTCAAAACACAAAGGAATACGATTAAATATCAAATATGTAATGGAGGGAGTTTAAAGAGGTTTTCTTAAAAAATACTTTCCTCATGACCATCGATCAGATATGGAAAGGAAATTTCTGATTCTGAGGTAAACGGAGGATGAGAATGACACAAAGTATGAAGCTAACATTACAAGGTTAGCGAGGTATACTGTTGATTATATACGTAACCTGAGAAGTAAGATTGATCATTTCTTTGATGGGTTAAAATCATTTCTCCATCAAGCATTACTCTCACAATCATTCTCATCGTATGAAGATATTGTCTCATGTCCTATCAAGATAGAAAAATAATTCTCTAAGTCTTACGACTTTAAAGAAAAGAAAGAGAAGAAGAGATCCAAAAAAAACTCTTGAAATGGAAATAAGGGGAAGAAGGGGAAAGTTGAATATCCATCCTGCAGAAAATGTAGGAATAAACACCCCTGTACATGCCTGAAGGGAATTGGAGTCTATTACAAGTGTTGTGAAAAAGGCCACCAAGCTCATGATTGCAAGGGGAAGAAAGAGGTTGTCACTTTTGAATGCTAAAATTGTAGAGGAAGAGGGAATTATGAAAATGAATTTCCTAAGCGCCAAGGTAACTTACCTCAGAAAAGGCCATGGGATCAAGGCCAAGCTTATGCTATCACTATTTCTGAGGTTGAAGCTCCGAAAGACGTAGTGGCAGGAAATTTAATGGTTTCCTCAAGGTTAGAAAATTCTTTAGTTGATTCTGGATCATTACACTATTTCATATCTTTCTAGTTTTCTAAGAAAATTAGATATTTCAAATTTGATTTAACAAGGGAGTTCTCAGTCAAAACTCATAAGGGAAGTAAAATTGCAATAATGTTTTTTGAATCGGTCCCCATTAGGGCATATAAATGTTCTTTATCTACTGATATAATTGTCATACCCATGATTTAATTTGATATAATCCTCGGTATGGATCATCTTTTAGACCATGATGCAATAATTCATTTTAAGAAGAAGGTGGATACTATTTTTGATGATGATGATAAAGAACACCTTATCTTTAGAGAAGAATCGTCACCACCTAATTATTATCTAGATCCACCCCAATAGCTCAACTAAATTAAATTATTGGGGAGGAATGGAATTAAATAACTGTGGGCGAGGAAAACAATTTTCAAATAGGGAATGTACCTATTGTGAAAGAATATATTGATGTGTTTTCATAAGATTTCCCTAGACATCCTCAAGAATTAGAAATTGAGTTTTCCATTGATTTAATTCTTATTTAAAGGCCCGTATCGAAGACCCCTTATAGAATGGACACTATGTAATTAGTGGAAGTAAAGAAACAACTAGAGGAATTGAGTAATAAGGGATTTATTCACCCTAGTGTTTCTCCATGGGGAGCCACTATCCTTTTTGTTAAGAAGAAAGATGGATCTATGAGGTTGTGCATTGACTACAGGGAGATCAATTCTATAAAAATAAATAATAAGTATCCTCTACCTCACATTAATTATTTATTCGACCAACATCATGGTGCTCAATACTTTTCAAAGATTGATTTTTGATCTGGATAACATCAGTTGTGTGTGAAGAAGGAAGACATTCTAGAAACAGCATTTCGAACCAGGTACGAGCATTACATGTTTACAGTAATGCATTTTGGATTGACTAATTCACCCTCGGTCTTCATGGATATAATTAATAGATTTTTCAAGGAATATCTTGATGAATTTTTAGTGGTATTTATTGATGATATCTTGGTATACTCTAAAATATATGAAGATCATGAAAATAACTTGCGCATTATCCTAAAGACTCTTAGAAGACACGAATTATGTGGAAAGTTTAGCAAGTGTGGATTCTGGCTTCCAGAGATTTCTTTTCTTGGCCATATTGTCCCTAAGGATGGAATCTCTGTTGATCCTTCTAAGACCAAGGCAATCTATGAATGGCCAGCACCGATGAGTATAACTGAGGTACACAGTTTTATTGGTTTAGCAGGTTATTATTGACGTTTTGTCCATAATTTTTCTTGGTTGGGTAACCCATTAACAATGATCACATGAAAAGGGTTTAAATTTTTTTGGACAAAAGAGTGTGAAGAATGTTTTAATTAATTGAAGTGAATATTAGTTAACGATCTTATCTTGACTCTACCATCAGGGAATGGTGGTTTTGTTATTTATTGTAGTGCATCAAAGAAAGGAATTGGTTGTGTCCTTATGCAGAATAATAGCGTTATTACCTATGCATCATGACAAATGAAAATTCATGAGAAAAACTGTGCTACTCATGATCTTGAGTTAGCAGTTGTAATCTTTTCTTTGAAGATTTGGAGACACTATCTCTTGGATGAAAAATGTGAGATTTATACTGATCACAAGAGTTTGAAGTATATTTTCTCACAGAAAGAACTCAACATGAGGCAAAGTATATGGATTGAACTACTCAAGGATTATGATTGTAGGATACACTACCACCTAGGGAAGGAAAATAAGCTGGAAGATGCTTTGAGCAGAAAATATCAAGGTGTTTTGAACAATATGAGAGTTGAAAAGGATTCTATTTACATGGATCTAGTAAAGATGGATATTGGAATAACCATTGAAGGTGAAAATCCAATATTTTTCAAATTCTTTCCAAACCATCTTTAATAGAAAGGATAAAAAGTTATCAGGTTGATGATGAGGAGTTTCAAAAGAAGATTAATGTTGTGAATAACATGATATTGAGTGACTTCGTATATGAAGATGAAATTTTGAAATTTGTGAAGATACATTGTTTTCCCAATATACCTGATCTAAAAAGATAATTTTTGGATGATTCTTATAGCTCCAATTTCTCTATACACCCTGGGATCACCAAAATGTATAGATATTTGAAGGAACATTTTTGGTGGGACAACATGAAGAGAGAGATATCTGATTTTGTGTCAAGATGTATGGTTTTTCAACAAGTGAAAGCTGGAAGGAAATATCCTAGAGGAGTCTTGAATCCTCTTCCCATACCTGAGTGGAAATGGGAATATATTATGATGGTATTTGTCATGGTACTACCAATGCCGCCTAGATGGAACGATGCAATATGGGACATTGTTGATTGTCTTACCAAGTCAGCACATTTTCTTGCTATAAGAGAAGATTTATAACTTGAACGTCTAGCAAGACTTTATATTAATGAAGTTGTGAGACTTCATGGAGTACCCCTATCAATTATTTCTGTTCGTGATCCCCGTTTTATGTCAAGATTCTAGAAAAGTCTTCAGAAAGCCCTGGATATTGAACTTTGTTTAAGCACTGCCTACGTCCCCCAAACCAATTGACAATCAGAATATACTATTAAAACCTTATAAGGCATGTTGAGATCATGCTCACTTGACTTTCAAGGTATGTGGGATCAATATTAACCTCTGGTAGAATTTTTCTATAACAATAGCTTCCATTCAAGTATTCATATGGCACTATATGAAGCGTTATACGGAAAGAGATGTCGCACACCAACCTGTTGGGATGATGTGGGTGAAAGAAAACTTGTAGGTGCAGAAATTGTGGAGGAAATTATGGGAAAGATGAAGGTAATCCAAAACCACATCAAAGTAGCTCAAAGTAGGCAGAAGAGCTATGCTAATAACTGAAGGAAGGATTTAGAATTTCAGGTACGAGATCATGTTTTCCTGAAGGTATCTCCGTGGAAGGGTGTTATACATTTCAGTAATAAGGGAAAATTGAATCCCAGCTATATCAGAACTTTCGAAATTCTAGAACGAATTGGGGATGTATCTTACCCTTTGACAATGCCGCTAAGTCTCTCCAAATCTCACTATGTATTCCACATATCACTATTGAGAAAATACATTCCTGACCCAACACATGTACTCAACTATGAGGAATTAGAACTGGAACCCGATATGTTTTATTGCGAAGAGTCTTTAAAGGTTATTGACACAAGAGAACAAATGTTAAGAAACCAGATGACTCGTTTGGTAAAAGTTATATGGAGAAACCATAAGATAGAAGAGGCAATGTGGGAACGCAAAGAACTTATGATGAAGAACCACCTGCATCTTTATATGTAGTAATATTCTAGAAATTTTGAGGTTGAAATTATTTGAAGGAGGGGAGAATGTAACACTCCAAGCTTCCACATTACGCTTCTCTTTGAATAATATAATAGCATGTGTTGTACGCAACACCGAGTTCTAACACACCACAACCAATCAAACTAGCCGTTATGAATAGTAATACCCACTTATTGAAATTTTATAAATTTTATCTTTCAAAATGGACTTCATTTCTGGATTCGGAATATCAAAATTAGCTTAGAGTGAATTTTTGGTATTTTTCTGAAAACATTCAATTTTTGATGAATAGTGAAAAAACTGAGTTGTAGTTTAAAACCGAATTTTTATTTAAAAAATTATTTATTTTATTTAAAAAATTTTATGTCAAAATAAATACATAATACCTATATAATTTCAATGTAATTCATTGGAGTTAGTTTATAATAATTTTAGATATATAAAAATTTGATTGAACTTTTTACCGTCTTTTACCCCCCTCTTAGGAGCACTTGAAAATTTACATAAAAAATAATTTTACCACTTCTGTGAGTTGAATTTCAAAAATCCGAGAGACACTTTTGATATCAGTAAGTAAAATGTGGTTCAATAAGATGAAAATAATTTTTGGTTAATAGTAAATTTTTACTTTTATTTACCACGGTTAAAAGTAAATAAGGTAATTAAGGGTAAAAATGATATTATTATTACCCTAACACATTTCCTAATTGTATTGAGGAATAAAATAAGAACCTCTTTGGTCCACTTGGATTAGATTTGGACATTTATTATTATTTAATTCAAAGTAGATTTAAAAGAGTTAAAATCATTGTTTAATAAATAAAACATTTTTAATATAGGGTTATAGATAAGATAAATTTGACTATAAATATTCATTAGAAAGCTAAAAATATTTTCTACGTAACGGTATTTTATTTATATTTTTTACACTATAAATAATTTAATTTATTTCTGTCATAATGATGATGCAGTAATTACCTAATTAATGAAATATTAAAATAATTGATATTATAAATATCCAAATAAATGTAATTTTAGACTTTTTATGAATTCCACTAATTTTATAGGTTAATATGACATATTAGGGTTGGTTAGATGAATAGTTTTTGAAGAAATAATTCTTTTATGAATTTTGAAAAAACAAAATACCAAATAGTGTCAAAATTGACATAAAAGAGTTTTTAAAACAAATATTATATTGTTAATTGATATTCTATTCCTAAAAATATAAGGTTCTTCCAAAAGACTTATATAATGATAGGTGTATCATTAATTAACCACTTGGGGTTCTATTGGATATATATAATAAGTTTATTGACCATATAATATAAAAATACAAAGAGACATAGTAAATGTCAAACTTTTTAACTAAGAGTTAAATTAAAATGACATGATTAATATAGTGACCCAAACCTATCAAAATTATTTTGGATGAGTGGTTTTCGACCCATTCCCACCTTATAATTTAAATAATATATTTTGGAACCATTATAAACC
Source organism: Viscum album (assembly GCA_963277665.1). Lineage (NCBI taxonomy): Eukaryota > Viridiplantae > Streptophyta > Magnoliopsida > Santalales > Viscaceae > Viscum > Viscum album. The sequence continues at coordinate 476,462,322 of OY728133.1, read as the reverse complement.
AAAAATTATTTTATTATAAAATAATATTTCTATCTTTTCTAAGGTGCCCCTCACCCCTCTTATAAAAGGGCACTCCCCCTTCTCTCTTTTTCACACCTTCAAAGCAATTTGGCTCAGAAAAAACCTACCCAAATACCCTCTCAACTGTCCTCCCATCATACTAGAGGCCTTCCTTTATTCATAAATCCACCCTAAAGAGCCCTTTTGATCAAATCAAAAGGAAGAACCCGAAGAAGAGGTAATTATTTCATCACCTCTTTCAAGTTCCTTTCTTCTTACACTTCCTATTTCTTTGTTGTTTCCATTATAAAATAATAACTCCAATATATTATATATACTATGATGTTATTATAAATACGGTACAACTATATTCATTATTCTATCTATCCTTTGAATGACATGTCACCATACATGCGTACGTACGACTTACCATCTCCACGCCATGGTGTAATTGTTATTCAATAAATTATTATTTGGAAGTGTATAATAATGATGTGTAATTGATTTAAATAATAAATATAACATGATAATGATTCTTTATATATGATATACAATCCAATTATATATTATTTTAATATCAAAAGAATGATAATTTTTCTCATGCGTACGTAGGGATTACTGTCTCCATGAATGCGATGAGATTCATTCCCCATAATATCCATTCAAGACTAATTTTCATTAGATGATTAAAAATAATGTTTAAAGACTTAATATAATTCTGAATATGAATGAGATTCATCCTATCCATAACAAACATTACTTATGTAACAAAGCATATAAATCAAAATGAATCAGTTAACTCCCGAAACGATAATAATACTAAGATATTATTAACAAAGCAATGTTAAAAGATCATATATGATATAATATTAAGGTATATGATTATTTTATAATTTAATAACAATTATTTCACCATTATACAGTAGTTTAACCTACCCTCGACCAAGGAAAAGTACATGGTAAGGGTTAATTTTTACAATCTCTTTATTATCTGAGGTTATTTTTACGTAAGTATCTATTGGGTCATCTTTATCATCCACATACATGTTTCTTAAAAATATATTTCAAAACATTTTTACTCTTTACTAGACAATGGGGTAAAGTCATTTATACCCTTATTTTACGTTATATGTTTTGAAAGGAATCTTTCCATCATTTTCCAAACAAAGTACTTTATGACATTTTCGACAAAATTATGGTAATAATGTTTTTTAACTTATACAGTGGGTGAGGCTATTTTCTACCGTTATAACATCGTCGAAGCTTCCCTTACAAGATTATAAGAATATTTTAAAATATAAATGTTTTCTTTTATAATTATGTGACTTTTAAATGATTTCCAAATAGAAATAGATATTTCTCTAAAAAGGTTTTGATTTCTTCTCTATCAACATCCTTTGATGGATTTTAAGTTTGTTTGAAGATGATTTTTTATGATACAAAACATCCATATTGTATTGAAGGTATTGTCATATTTATGACTATGGATGTGCTATTTCATACAATTCATGATTTATGGATAATGTATTGACATTTCATATGCCAGTTTTAATACGAATGTTTATGTTATGTTTAAACCTTTTCATATGAGGAATGCATTAGACATAGTAATTGCCGATGGAGCCTGCTATAGCTCCTCAATGCATCGGTAGGTCTCATGAGACAAACTAGTGTCTTGGAACAATGCCTTGACAAAATCATATTTGTAGCCTTGGCACAAGGCCTTGACAATGTGGTTATGAATTTCTGGCATTATGCATTCCATCATTATGAAAGTGGCTATTGATATTGCATGTGATTATTTGACGAGTATAATATCCATGTGAGTAAGTAAATGACATTATTTATATTTATATTTTTCATATTATGATGAAGTTTATTTTGAAAATTATTTGGATTTAGTTTTTTACATTGCCTTAAATGTTTATGCTTATTTATGAAAGCTTCTGCTATATTGTTATCCTTTCTTAGCATCTGAGCTCACCCCTTTCTATGTTTTATTTTTCTCAGTATGCGAAGTAGTATATTATGAATGAACTGCAGGGACAGTCTATGGGATCTTAGTGTTTTCTATGGAAACAATGTTGTTGTAGTTTTCCATTTTATGATGTAATGTAAACCTTATAATGTATCTATTACTTCCAAGTCTACTAAACTAATCGGTATTTTGAGACTTGATCTTTTGTGATCATGCTAATGTTATGTAATAATGCACTGACTCTGGGATTCTGGGGTTGGGGTGTTACACACCTCATTTTCTTGAGAGGAGGAAGAGGTTCTACCAACCTTACGTGAAATCCCCAAGATAAAAAATGTTGGAAATGAAAGGCAATGTCTTAGAAACTGTTGGTGGATTATTTTCCCTAAAGAACAATCTGACCTACTAAAATTAAAGTATAACATAAAAACCCAATTACATGATGCTTGAGAATTAAACCTCATAACTAAATAAATTTCCAATAAAATAACTATATTAGTTTAATAATGAAAAATAAATAAGAGTGCAAGGATTATACTCCAAAATGTTAAAACTATGGAACCAAAGTGGAACCACTCTAGACCATGGTAATTAAGCTCACTAGATCTAGATACAACAACTAAATCTATAACATCCTGTAACTCCACTAGTGAAGTAAGGAATATTACCCTTCCCTATATATCGGTAAAAAACATCTCAAAAAACACTTGAGTTCCTAAGAGAGGGGGGGGGGGTGAGTAAATCATTCGGTATGTAATCCATAGAATCTTCCCAACACACACCACTATAAAAATACAAAGTTATCACATATTATTAAAATTGAAGAGTGGCAGATAAAATTTTTATATTAAAACCAAAAAAAATTCCATATATAAATACCATTAAAAATGGTTTTCTTTCACTTCTTACCACATATCATTATCATTCCATTCCACACACACACACACACAAAATTAATGCAACCATGTACATCCCTATACTCATGAGTGGTGAGTCATCTTGTCACCAAGCTGTTACTAGGTGGCATAGTTTGATGGTGGAACTTATGAGTGTGATTCATCCAAGTTTATTATTATTTGATTGTGGTAATTTCACCCATAATTGATCCAATGTTTATTATTATTTTATGATGGAACTCATGAGTATAATTTATCCCATTAGAAAATGAACTCATGAAAAAAAATTATTACAAGCTTTCAATTAATCATTTATTTTAAAATAAAAATTTCTTCAATTTTTTAAGAAATAATAATCATTCCAACATTTCAAAAATAAATCTTTTTAAAAAACATAAAAACATGGGTTTTATATATAAATCACTGAAGATATTTTCCAAACAAGGAACAAAGACAACATAGAAGAGATCAACCCATAAGGTTCTATAATAGTAGAGTGGGAGAGAAGCCAACTACCTCAAGATCATTTAGCATAAAGGATCTATGATGATTAAATATACTTAAACTCTTCCTTATATATATATTAAAGCACAATAATAAATCCTAAAAAAATTCAAACCCATAGATCTGGGTATTAGAATATCTATATGTGGTAATGTTTAATACAAACCAAGGAGATTCAAGACTAGAAGGAAAAATGAGGTCCTGCCATTTGATTTCCATAATCGAATACTCAATGATTCATTGGAATTTGAGTCTGTATATTCAACATTATTGGTGATATCTTATATAATATTTATATGTGAAGAGGAGATAACAAGGAAAAAATTAGGATTTATAATAATTACATGTATTAAATCCGGATGGACCCAAACTAATTTATTCCATGAATTAATAATTTATGTTATGAATCCTTGAGAGGTCACATATAAGAAAATTCACATCAACTCATATAGAAATCCCAAAAAACTCCTCTTAAATGATTAATTTATATAATTCTATAAATTTACTTATACATTCAACTATAAAAACCATTTTACACTTTGAAGTAACTCATCATATCTACCTAGAAACATGCATTTTGGGAATAACCTATTAACGAAATAGATTTTTTCTATAGACATATTATAGAATAATCTCCCTTTGACCATCCAAAACCCTCTATATAATTATCCCAACAGCTAAAAATATAATAAATTATAAAAATATAGCATTCCTCAAACAATGGGTGCTACAAATGTGCTTAGTTTTACAATTTTATAATGTGTTTTTTTTTGAAAAAAAATAATAATTGTAAAATTATCATAGAAAATAGGCATCATTTAAAAATTAAAACCACCTTCAGAAAAAGATTTCTTAATCCATTTATATTTAGTAAGATATGATGTTTTTGATATATACTCACTTTAAATAGTAGCTAAAAAACATAATTTTTTTTCTTAAACTCCAAGAAACAAAATATTTTCTTGGAAAATGACACATTCTTAAGGTAATTGTTCTATCAAGTTTCCTTACAATAAAGTCTAAGTAAAAATAAATAATTAAATGAGAATAAATTTTTATAGTATAAAATAATCTAATACTAATAGTTCCTTTACTGTATATTATAATATTCTTAATAACCTTAATGTGAGATGCCTTAAGATCATATTTAATTTTTTCATACAAAAAATAATAATCATAATATCAGGTCTAGAATTTTTTCAATACAAAAAACTTTCAATCAAACCTCTAAAAAATTTAGAATCTAAATATTTTCTTGAAACATCAGAATCTAATTTATAACTAATACTCATAGGTGTTTTAAAAGTTTCACAAAAATCATGACTGAAAATCTTAAGAAAATATTTAGAATATTTTTATTGATTTAAGAATATTCCATCATTTCTTTGATATATTTTATGACATAAAAAAATAATGCACTTTAACCCATAAAAATCATATAATAAATTCACTAGACATAAAATTAGAAATTTTTCTATGAATAAGATCCATTAAATTGGTTAAAACAATCCAATCAACATTAATTTTCATAGTTAAAATATTTATTGATATACTTTTGATAAACAAAGTGGGATCTACTTTAGCACCATTATAATCATATTTAAAAAAAATGGAACTATATTGTTCCAAGAATGAAGTGCTTGTTTAAGACCACATTACTCTTTGGATAATTTAAAAAAATGATAATAAAAATTCTCATTTTCTAATCATGGGGTTTGAGAAACATAAACACTTTCAGAAATAGAACTAGTTAAAAATAATCTAATAACATCCATTTGAAATAACACAAATCCATGAACATATGTAAAATATAATACAATTTTAATAGATTCAATCTGAGAAATAGGTCAAAATGCTTCATAAAAATCTATACAATCTTCTTGAAAATAACTTTGAAAAACAAGAATAGCTTTATTTTTACCAATTTTCCCAGATTCATTTATTTTATTTATAATAATCCATTTAGTTATAGTAACATAATTATCTACAGGGGTTAAAATAAAGTCCAAACCTTATATCTAGAAAAATAATGAAGTTTTTTATGGAAATAATCTAATTTTCATCATTCAAAGAATTCAATTCATTATTATATAAAAAATCACAAACAAAAGAAGAATTTTAAAAAATTAAAAGAAAACAAATAGTCTTCATTCCATAACCATTAATACTATTAACATTATCAATCAGGTGATCTTTATGAACCTTCTATTATTCATGAACATAATGGTAATGATTAATAAAACCATAATATTTAAATAATCTTAAGGTGTTTGATCAATATAATTGAAACCATTAAAAACATCATGAATATTTTCTAAAATAGAATGTTTTTTCAAAACATATTAAAACAATTTAACATGAACAAATTCTTATACATCCATTATTATTTTATTATAAACATTAAATGTTTTAATATTATTAGAATATCCAATAAAAATACACTCTTAACACTTGGAATCAAATTTATCTAGATTATCGTATATATATATATATATAATTAATCCATTACACCTAAAAACATTAAAATAGTAATTATTATGGTTTTTAACATTAAAAAATTAATAAGGTTTTATCTCAAAAAAACTAACCAATTAAAAATAAATGTAGAATATAACAATATATTTTATCATATTCATCCTAAAACTATTTTGGTAAACTACAGAAACTTAACATATTTAGAGACATTTTAGTAATAATTTTATTTCTTTGTAATTCTATTTTGTTGCAGTGTTCTAGTAGTATAAGAATTATGAAAAACAATTATCCTTCAAAATTTATTCAAAATATAAATTTTTGAAATTAATTACATAATCACTTCCAATATAGATGATTAAATAACAGTTTTTATTTTTCACTAGCTTACCAAAATAAATAAATCTAGACAAATTTTCAATTTTATAATACATAACATATGTCCATTAAAATATACTAAAATATTTTAAAATCACAAAAACATATTTCTTACCTCCTAAACTAACAAAAAGCATACGAAAAAATAAATAAAAATTAAAATGTTCTATATATCTATAATTTCATACTTATTTAATATACTTATGACTAATTATTTGATGTATACATTTTAAATAATATTTATAAGTAAAATTGTAATAAATTTTGAAATCAGGTTGATGCTACACAATCCTTTGATAGTTTATATAATATTTGAATGGTCACATGTCCCTGAATCTGATTTCATAGGTCATTATTTATCCTTATAACAACATAACAATTGAAATTATGGTTAGTTAATTCATATAAATTAATAGAATAATTATTTTACTTCTTGTTAGTGTAAAATAAAATATTTTCAATTTTCAAAAATAAACCTTTAAAATATTTAAATTTAACAGTCAATCAAACATTGTATAATTTTGAAATACTAATTATGTTATGTTTTATACCATAAATATATAAAAATTTATAAATTAAAATAAAATATAAATACCTACTTCATCCAATCCAAAAACCATTCCTTTTTGAGTTATCACCAAATTCCACAGAGCTACCATCACATTGATTGTATAAAAAACATCAATAGATATCAATTAATATGTCTGTAGAAGATATTGTCATTGTACCATGTATCCTAAGCACTCTTAATTCATATTTAAAAATAATATTAATTTAGTAGAACCCCATTTTGGTACCCATGCTATTTTGGATCCAATTGGATTAATATAATAATAATTTTTCACCCTTACAGAGTTTAGACAAGTATTTATGGGTAATTTATAAGATAAATTCATTGAAGTAAATGTATTGGTATAAAAAAAGATTAAGGAAACCATAAAAAACATTCATTATCATAATTCCCTTTCATATAACATTTAAATCATGTAACATTATTCACACTTCCATTATTAGTTTCAACAAAAGATATTTTTTAAAATTTTTGGAATATGGGATTGTAACCAAAAGCAGTTTAATTTTAATGTGAATTCATCATTACCATACTCTTATCATATAATTATTTAACTTGAATAAATAAGATAGATTTTATATCATACTAAAAACTTTGTTTTTGATACTACGATTCTCTTTGTTTTAATCGAATCAAAATCAACAGAAATCTTTATTTTATAACATGAAATAGAATAAATAAATTTCTCAAATTTTTCCATAAATTTATCATATTAATTTAAAAAATGGTAAAATTTTTAGATTTAAATTCACTAAAACAATAAACAATTATTACTAAATTCTTATTTTCTTTATTTACTTTCTTACTTTCCTTAAAAAAATTCTAACTACATCTTTTAATTTTTTGTATAATTAAATTGACATTAAAATATATGTTTCAAGTTTATTATTACCTTTATATATATTATCAGATAAATAAACACAAGTATCAAATTCATAACCATATCATTATTATAAATCATCACTAGGATCATTTTTATTTTTCACATTTAAACATCATTTTTCTACCATTTTTCGCTTCTAGATCCATCACTAGAATCTCAATTTTCAGTGCAGATCTGGCAAACATATTCATATAAATCCTTTTTGAATTTATTATCCATTACATCTGATTTTAATTTTGGAAAATTATATTTTATGTTTACATTTTTCCATTATTTTTAGTAGATTAGTTCTGAAATTCTATTATAGCTACTTGAGGAAACTTAATTTCCTTTCGTATCTTCCTTCACATATTTTTTGGGACACTTCATAAACACTATATTTTCATAATTATATTGTAAATAACATTAATTATATTAATAATTCAACCTATTTAAATTTTCTATAACTTATATTCAGAAGTTCTAGAAGTAACATTAATATCTGATTTGAAAGAAATACCTTTATTCATTGAAGTATCTTCTTCTACCATATTGTTTAACTCAATTTCAAATTGTATAAGTGATCCGATGAGTTCATCCAATTTTAATTTATTTAAATTATTAATTTCAACAATCATATCCTTCTTTTCATTCCATTTATTATGTATATGTCCTAGGACTCCTGAAACATGTATATGGTTCTCTTATGTTGCTCTATGGGAAACCATTTTATTCACAATGATTGTGAATTAGTGGAACATTTGGTTAACACTTTAATTTTCACCCATATTGAAATCATGGAAATCTACTTGAAACATTCTAAATTGGGTTCTAATTAGATCACTAGAGCGAAGATGAGTATCCAATAGAATCTTTTAGATCTCATGATCATTATTACAACTAGATATATGACTTAACATAGTTCTATTAATAAAAATATCTAAAAAATTTTGTACTTTGAAATTCAAAACAAAATTTTTACGATCATTTTTTTCAAGAGTATTTGGTTCAATTTCTGGTAGTTTTTTTTATTATTTTACCATGATATACTAGTGTTCTATTCTTAGATGCAAGAGGTATGCATCAAATATTTATTTCTTGTAACCATATTCATCTATATAAAAGTGAGGTGGATTATGAGGAATCCATAAATCATTGAAATTTATTCCATCCATATAATAGATGTTTTTCTTAGACTATGAGGTCTTTGAAAATGAAAGTACAATAAAAATATAAACAACACACTCTATATCTAAGAGGAATAATCTCTTGATACTATGTGTTTGATATCAAGAAAATAAATAGTACAGATAATTTATCATAAACAAGGTATTGACTATGAAACCAATTGTTTGGTCATAGATGTTAATGAAATATTGTTTAGAGGTGGTATTGAATAGACTCAATTTTTTTTTAAAATTATGGATTAATTATATAAATTATTTAACAAAGTTAATTAAACATTTTAATTAGTAGTGGGAAATTAAAATAACGAACACATGAAATGTTTATAGTATATTATTCCAAAGTGGACCTACTATATTACTAACACTCTACTATATGATAGATAAAATACGAAGTAAATGAAAATTTTATGGAGAATCATAACCAAATTAAAACATAGTTTTTCTAGTTGATGTATAATATATACGCTTGACTTTTTTATGAGGATTCACGACCCAATTAACATACTGAATTTACACTATGAGAGTCACACCCTAAATAGTCTTGAATTTTAAATCTAGGTGTCATTATAGCATCCCACCTTTTTATCACATAAACGTTCATTACATTTTACAAAACCGAGGATCTTTAAGGTTTAGTGTCTTGGAAACCAGGAACTTAGAACATGAAACAAAAAAAAAAATTCTTCTTAAACACTTGAAAGGATTATCCTTATTTTCATCCTAGGTTCATTACTGCATCTCAGAACCTGGGGACATACATCAAAGGAAAGGGTGAGCAGAATGCCCAGTAAGGAAAACAAGAGAAACATTTTACATGTGAACTTGAGATACTTCAATAAGGTCATGAAAAGAACTTTAAGGCATGAGAAAGAAATCATGAGATATATCATAATAAAAGTAACATTTTTCATAACTTGAAGATGTGGCTACATAATTTAACATAGACAATCATGAAAATATCACCAAGGTCCATCCCCAAGGTGTCATTTGAAAATTACCAAGGTTATTCACCCAGGTATCGTGAAAATTGTAATCTCTAGTGGTTACATCATTACCCAATGCATTGGAGCGCTATCAGGGCACACCCTTAATTTTGCCTTTATTATCATGTGAGACACATATATCATCATCAAAAATTTCATAAATAACCCATATAGCATAAAATAAATGGGTTTAATTTCATAATCACAACGTTTTAAAAATTGCTTTAAAGACATGATCTTTACGTCACTTTAAAACCCACAGAAAAGGATGGTGGATCTCATGTATATAAATCCCAGAATTTAAAATAGAACATTTTGGTATATATGTGAATACCCCTTTAGAAGAAAGAGCTTTGAGTATTCACTTAATAATATAAAAGAACTTTAGAAAAAGAGAGAGACATTTTGAGATGGAAATTCTGCAGCATAACAGCTATGTTACGAGGTTTTAGAAGACATTAAAAAGAGAGGGAAAATGGGTCAAACATTCATAAATGACCCATAAAACAGTATATGGACAGAATAAGAAGGATACATGATCATGGTATTGAAATTTTAAGGACATACCATTTGAAATAAAAAACATAGAAGGAAGACAAAAATTAGATTTCTCTTATGAAAGTTCTGCAGCCTAACGACGTTACTTAAAATTCAACAAAAATGATTTGAAAAGATCAAATAGGGTCTCTAATCATGTGAAGATATGAGTTCATTATGATAGATATAGAGATAATGCACCAACATAATTAAAAAGGAACTTGAAAGACATTGACATGAAAGTATAACTTTGAAAAGAATGAGAAGGGTGAAAGAATCCCCTAAAAAATTCGGCAGCCTAACGGCGCCACTTAAAACTTCAAAATACTGAATTGAAGAGATAAAATGGGGTCTCTCATAATATGAACATAATACTCCAGTATGATAGATATAGAGATCATACCCCAACATAACAAAAAATAACTTTAAAGAATTGACATGAAATTAGAACTTCAAAACGAGATGGGTGAAGAACCACTTAAAAATTCGGCAGCCTAACAGCGCCACTTAAAAATTAAAAATACTGAATTGAAGAGATCAAATGGGGTCTCTCATCATATGATCATAAAATATCAGTATGATAAATTTAGAGATCATACCCCAACATAATAAAAAAGGAAGTTGAAAAATTTGACATGGAAGTAGAACTTTAAAGCGAGAAGGGTGAAGAACCACTTAAAAATTCGGCAGCCTAACGGTGCCACTTAAAACTTCAAAATACTGAATTGAAGAGATAAAATGGGGTCTCTCATAATATGATCATAAAAGATCAGTATTATAAATTTAGGGATCATACCCCAACATAATAAAAATGAACTTTGAAATACTTTACATGAAAATAGATCTTGAAAAAATGAGAAGGGAGAGAGAATCCGTTACAAAAATCTCGGCAGCCTAACGGCGCCACTGAAAACTTCATAAAACGAAATAATGAGAGTAAGAGGGGATCTCTCATTATATGAACATGAAAAGGGTAGTAAGAGGAGTATAGAAGAACATCCTGCAACATAAGAACATGGAGCATAAAAGAAATGACATAAAAGAGATTACTTGAAATGAAAGAGAGAGGTCGGATCCCGTACCTTAAAATGTAACTCTTAAACCTCAAAGGATGGGACCTTGAGGGCTTGGGGGAACCTTGGGAGGAATCCTTGGGAGGTAATGAGACCAGAACGTCGTTGGGGAAGAGTGAGGAGTCGAATGGATGAGAGGAGAGCTTGGTATTTATAGGGAAAGTGAGGGGACAAGGCATTAATGGCCAAGGGACACCTCAAAAGTGGTCTTCTCAAAAGCATGTGCCCTCCCATCGTACTTCCCATAAAGTTAGGCCACATGGGGACCACCACACAATAATTCATCACCCTTGGCTGGCCAACCCTTAAAAATATCTCATGAAATCATCATGACACAGTTATGATGTCATTAAACATACTGAAACCCTAAAACTGTATTTTCACTATTCACTGAAAATTCAACTTTCTCAGAAAGATCCCAAAATATCACCTTAATCAAATATCAATGCTCTGATTTTCAAAAATTAACTCCATTTTATAAAAATAATTTTCTAAATATTTTTAATTTATTTTTTAAATAAATACACTATTCACCGAAGATTCATTTTTTTCAAAAAAAACCACAAAAATTACCATAACATAATATCGGTGCTCTGAGTTTAAAAATGAAATCCATTTTATAAAAATAATTTTCTAAATATTTTTAATTTAATTTTTAATTAAAAAAACATTATTTACCCGAAAAAATATTACTTGAATAATAATTTATGAAACCGTTATTTAACCATTTTATTGAATCACATTACTTAATCAAGGTGCCTAGATTATTTTAAAACTTTCTTTAAATGAGATTACTAATCCATTTGGTCATATTACTAATCCTAATCATAAAATCACTATTCATAATTTACTATTCATCAAAAATCAAGTTGATCTTATTAGACTCCAAATTTTGTACTGAACATAATTGTAGAAGACCATTTTTTGAAAATCATTACACAATTTTAATTATTTAAGGTTTACATAAACATTTTTAAAATATCCTTTTTCTAAAATTTATCAAAAATATGCATACTATATTTATCCGGTCATTTGAAAATTCATAAACTTCATCATAAGAAGAAATCCCAATTTTTATTTAAAACAAAGGATTACACAAGGTAGTTATGGTCTCCTTACATAGCCTCTTATCACACCAGCATAGGACCTAAGTGTAAGGTGTGTTAAGGTGAGAGAGTTCGAGGGAGGCTCTGCCAACATTGCCAGAGTAGTAATTTCTATCAGTTTGAACTTCTCGCGAAGGCGATTCCGTTCTAGCTTCACATGATGAAGTTCGGCTTGGGTTTGGTCCAGAGCAAAGCACAATGGTGCTACCTCCTTCCCAAGTTCTGTTAGATGGGCTTCGATCAGTCCGAGACTACTAGGTGAGGCCATCGAATCTTTTTTCTATAATAATTAACCAAGATTACTTGTATTTAGAGACAATAATCAAAACATTTTGTTCACAGTGGTCATATTGACCGATGGTCATATAACAGTCAGAACCCAATGGTCTCATTTTAATTATAATCATGTTTATCAAATAAATCATTTTTATTGAGTAGAAAAATAAAATAAAATAACACATGAAATTATAAAACACAATTTATTCAAAATTTCGGGCCGTTACAATCTTTCCCCCTTAAGAAATTGCATCCTCGCGATTTTAAAAATTGGGTTTTGAAATTTCATTGAAAGTCCCACATCGGAAAAAGAGTCCGTGACACCATTACTTTAAAAGATAGAAAAGGAAGTACAAAGGCCACCCGAGTTTACTCATACTAAGATTCCATGTAGGAAACATGGACATGGAGGAGAAAAAAAAGGGTCACGTCCTAAAGGAGAGTGATAGAAAAAATGATTAGGAGGAAGTTAACCACCAGAAAATCCCAAAATTATGATGTGTGCAAGCGGTCTTTGATTACCTAGTAGGAAACGTAAACCAACAAAATTTTTGTTTTACATTCCTTTTCATAACTTTGAGGAATTCATTTACAACATATTTCTACCTTCATGTAGAGTTTCATCCTTTAATAAGTTTCTACCCAAAACTAATCTTTTCTCTAAACTATGAGCATTCAAAACTACTTGGTCTCATCAAAACACAAGAATCATCTTCTAGCGAATCACATAATCCACAAAAGATTAACTATCTATTTCTTTTATCTTTAAACATTATCCCAAAAACCGAAAGGGTAAGGTAAAACAACTCTTCAAAAAGAAAGAATCCCATAGGAATAGAAACTACTTTTAAATCTTCAAAGTTACATGGTACTACCCAAAGTTCATCATAGTCCATTCCATAAATAACGGTCCTTAAAATTCCTCAAAATAAACCAAACTAAGATTGAAACCCAAATACAAGAAGGATTTGATAACATAGTTTTCCAAAATAAACTTCATTGTTCATCTCCAAACAACATCAACCACTCCTAACATCTTATAACAAAAGTATCTAACCTAAACATATTTAACCCAAGATAGGTTAATCATTCCCATGGGTAACCTAAATTACTATAAGTCCACCTTAAATTCATCGATTCTTCAAATATAAGTCAACCTTACTCCTCAATGAAAATACCGTTGTAATCTATTTACCTCGATCGTATAGGGTCCCCAAAATAGTGAACATCTTCCAAAATAAAAATCATATTTTAATCCCCTAATCATCTCTGTCATATTAATACGGCAATCGTAGCATTTCCTATCACATTGGTTGTTGAGACATGTTCTTCCATTTCCCGCCATTAACTAAGAAAAGAAACTATAATTAGGGGCTTAAATACTTAGCCAATAATCATGAAAAGAAACTTAAAGCATATAAGGATAACTTGTAGTTGAAAAGTATACCCTAACTTGTGATCCCCTAGGTTCCCATCTAGGTTATCCATGATCATATATTCTTATGTGAATCTTCATTTTATTTTGTCTTTGTTCCTTTAACAATGGTTCATACTAAGCTTATGAATTTACCAAATCATATCCCCCGTGAGTGTCGTAACCAAGAGTGCAGCAAGGCCCGTTGTCATGTACCAGTTCCCGTTCGAGTCTAGCTCAAAGCGGTGTTTTCGGGTTTTACCCCTATGTACATCTGTGCCAGAGACACCTCTACCTACTCGTATCCAGACAGGGATGTATTTTCTTGGCAACCCCTTACTCAATACTCACCAAAATACTAGGAAGATTTCATATATTTTAACTTTTCTATAGGCTTCTTCCTAAAGTTTTCATATCCTAATTTCCACAAATAACTAAACCATCCTTTGATACCAACTATAGCATCCCGCCTTTTTATCACATAAACTTTCACTACATTTTACAAAACCAAGGATCTTTAAGGTTTAGTGTCATGGAAACCAGGAACTTAAAACATGAAACAAAAAAAACATTCTTCTTAAAAACTTGAAAGGATTCTCCTTATGTTAATCCTAGGTTCATTACTGCATCTCAGAACCTGGGGATATACATCAAAGGAAAGGGTGAGTAGAAGGCCCAGTAAGGAAAACAAGAGAAACATTTTACATGTGAACTTGAGATACTTAAATAAGGTCATGAAAAGAACTTTAAGGCATGAGAAAGAAATCATGAGATATATCATAATAAAAGTAACATTTTTCATAACTTGAAGATGTGACTACCTCATTTAACATAGACAATCATGAACATATCACCAAGGTCCATCACCAAGGTGTCATTTGAAAATTACCAAGGTTATTCACCAAGGTATCGTGAAAATCGTAATCTCTAGTGGTTATATCATTACCCAATGCATTGGAGCGCTATCAGGGCGCACCCTTAATTTTTCCTTTATTATCATGTGATCCACATATATAATAATCAAACATTTCATAAATAACCCATATAGCATAGAATTAATGGGTTTCATTTCATAATCACTACGTTTTAAAAACTGCTTTAAAGATATGATCATTACGTCACTTTAAAACCCACAGAAAAGGAAGGTGGGTCTCATGTATGTAAATACCATGATTTAAAATAGAACATTTTGGTATATATGTGAATAAACCTTTAGAATAAAGAGCTTAGATTATTCACTTAATAATATAAAAGAACTTTAGAAAAAGAGACAGACATTTTGAGACGGAAATTCTGCAGCATAACAGCTATGTTACAAGGTTTTAGAAGACATTAAAAAGAGAGGGAAAATGGGTCAAACATTCATAAATGACCCATAAAACAGTAGATGGAAAGAATAATAAGGATACATGATCATGGTAATGAAATTTCAAGGACATAACATTTGAAATGAAAAACATGGAAGGAAGACAAAAATTAGATTTCTCTTATGAAAGTTCGGCAACCTAACGACGTTACTTAAACTTCAACAAAAATGATTTGAAAAGATCAAATAGGGTCTCTCATCATGTGAACATAAGAGTTAAGTATGATAGATATAGAGATAATTCCCCAACATAATTAAAAAGGAACTTGAAAGACTTTGACATGAAAGTATAACTTTGAAAAGAATGAGAAGGGTGAAAGAATCCCCTAAAAAATTCGGCAGCCTAACGGCGCCACTTAAAACTTCAAAATACTGAATTGAAGAGATAAAATGGGGTATCTCATAATATGAACATAAGACTACATTATGATAGATATAGAGATCATACCCCAACATAACAAAAAGGAACTTGAAAGAATTGACATGAAAGTAGAACTTCAAAACGAGAAGGGTGAAGAACCACTTAAAAATTCGGCAGCCTAACGACGCCACTTAAAACTTCAAAATACTAAATTGAAGAGATCAAATGGGGTATCTCATCATATGATCATAAAAGATCAGTATGATAAATTTATAGATCATACCCCAACATAATAAAAAAGGAACTTGAAATAATTGACATGGAAGTAGAACTTCAAAACGAGAAGGGTGAAGAACCACTTAAAAATTCGGCAGCCTAATAGCGCCACTTAAAACTTCAAAATTCTGAATTGAAGAGATAAAATGGGGTCTCTCATCATATGATCATAAAATATCAGTATGATAAATTTAGAGATCATACCCCAACATAATAAAAATGAACTTGAAATACTTTACATGAAAATAGATCTTGAAAAAATGAGAAGGGAGAGAGAATCCGTTACAAAAATTTCGATAGCCTAACGGCGCCACTTAAAACTTCATAAAACGAAATAATGAGAGTAAGAGGGGATCTCTCAATATATGAACATGAAAAGGGTAGTAATAGGAGTATATAAGAACATACTCTAACATAATAACATGGAGCATAAAAGGAATTACATAAAAGAGATTACTTGAAATGAAAGAGAGAGGTCATATCCCTTACCTTAAAATGTAACTCTTAAACCTCAAAGGATGGGACCTTGAGGGCTTGGGGGTACCTTGGGAGGACTCCTTGGGAGGTAATGAGACCAGAAATTCGTTGGGGAAGAGTGGGGAGTCGAATGGAAGAGAGGAGGGCTTGGTATTTATAGGGAAAGTGAGGGGACAAGGCATTAATGGCCAAGGGACACCTCAAAAGTGGTTTTCTCAAAAGCATGGGCCCTCCCATGGTACTTCCCATAAAGTTAGGCCACATGGGGACACCCACACAATAATTCATCACCCTTGGCCGGCCAACCCTTAAAAAAATCTCATGACATCATCATGACACAGTTATGATGTCATTAAACATACCGAAACCCTAAAACTATATTTTCAATATTCACTGAAAATTCAACTTTCTCAGAAAGATCCCAAAATTTCACCTTAATCAAATATCAATGCTTTGATTTCAAAAATGAACTCCATTTTATAAAAATAATTATCTAAATATTTTTAATTTATTTTTTAAATAAATACACTACTCACCGAAAATTCATTTTTTTCAGAAAAAACCACAAAAATTACCATAACATAATATCGGTGCTCTGAGTTCAAAAATGAAATCCATTTTATAAAAATAATTTTCTAAATAATTTTAATTTAATTTTTAATTAAAAAAACACTATTCACCTGAAAAAACTAATACTTGAATTATAATTTATGAAACCGTTATTTAACCATTTTATTGAATCACATTACTTAATCAAGGTGCCTAGATTATTTTAAAACTTTCTTTAAGTGAGATTACTAATACATTTGGTCATATTTCTAATCCTAATCATAAAATCACTATTCATAATTTACTATTCATCAAAAATCAAGTTGATCTTATTAGAGTCCAAATTTTGTTGTGAACATAATTGTAGAAGACCATTTTTTGAAAATCATTACACATTTTAAATTATTTAAGGTTTACATAAACATTTTTAAAATATCATTTTTCTAAAATTCATCAAAAATATGCATACTATATTTATCCGGTCATTTGAAAATGCATAAACTTCATCATAAGAAGAAATCCCAATTTTTATTTAAAACAAACGATTACACAGGGTAGTTACGGTCTCCTTACATAGCCTCTTATCACACCAGCATAGGAACTAAGTGTAACGTGTGCTATGGTGAGAGAGTCTGAGGGAGGCTCGGCCAACATTGCCCGAGTAGTAATTTCTATCAATTTGAACTTCTCGCGAAGGCGATTCTATTCTAGCTTCACATGATGAAGTTCGGCTTGGGTTTGGTCCAGAGCAAAGCCCAATGGTGCTACCTCCATCCCATGTTCTGTTAGATGGGCTTCGATCGGTCCAAGACTACTAGGTGAGGCCATCAAATCTTCTTTCTATAATAATTAACCAAGACTACTTGTATTTAGAGACAATAATCAAAGCATTTTGTTAACAGTGGTCATATTGACCGATGGTCATATAATAGTCAGAACCCAATGGTCTCATTTTAATTATAATCATGTTTATCAAATAAAACATTTTTGTTGAGTATAAAAATAAAATAAAATAACACATGAAATTAGGAAACAAGATTTATTCAAAATTTCGGGCCGTTACAGTCATAACCTAGAAAAAGAGATATATTTTTTGTGGAATATACTAAATAATAAGCGATAGAACATGTGAGAGATAAGAAGTACTATTTTAGACATAAGAAACTAGAATGAAACTAATATAAGATAAAAACATGAAGCACATGTAATGGTTTTTAAGAATTGTATCATCTCATCTCAGAAATGGAGTATAAGTATATGTATTTTAGGTACAACCTTGTATATATCATACAAAAAATGAGAATCTACTTTCATAAGTAATTACAGATTTTTCACAGCACCTGAAGGTATAATGGTTATTGTGACATTAAGGAAGAAAAAAAGTTGTAACAATATATCTTTATATCTCTTCCAAGTAGTGATAAAAAATCCTTAAATAAGATATAAAATCACCATATTTGATCTATTATTTAGATAATTTAAATTAAAAAACATAGTTATAGAATTATTGGAGAGATAGAAAGATAAATATGAAGAGATATTATATCCTAACTCCCATAAAATGTTCTAAACCAAGAGGGCTATTCCAAATTTTTTTAAAATCATCCTTTGAATAGTAAAAAAATCTCTTTAATAACAGTTCAAATAAAAAACACCATAAAAATCACATGATAAATTTCTATAAAATTTAAAATTAAAAAACACACACAATATATACATATATATATGAAATTTTTTTAAAAAAATCAAAAATTTATTGAAAACATTAAACAAATTTTGAATTATTTTTTTATCATTTAATATGAATTTGTAATCATTTAAAACAAACAGAACAACTAAAAATTTTAAAATAAAAAATTTTTGGAGTTTTTTTACTAGAATTTCATGCGTGAAATGACGAAAAACTGTGATCTTTATATAAATGTGTTTAAAAAACTATAAAAAACACTTCTAATAGGTTTTTTATAATTAATATAAATATATAGAGTCATTAAATAATTTAAACATCTAAAAAACATGTAACAAATGAAAATAACATGAATATTGAGAAACCAAGTAATCTGGAAAGAATCAGATTTTCATACCTACATAATGATAAGTTTTTATGAATTCATAATGGTAAAATGATATTTTAACATATTTCACAAATGAAAAAAATGATTTTTATACTACACATAATGGAAAACATATATTTTATGGGTTGTGTAAAGGTACTTCCATGCATGTGTAAAGGTAATATAAAATTTCAACTTTATGTGTAAAGGTAATATCAAAATTCAACTTCAAGAATAAAGTTAAGCTAAATAGTATGTAAGGTTAACTCACATTTTTTATATGTTATGTAAGGGTTTGAATAAATTCCCTAACATGTAAGATTCATTATATATATATATATATTATTTTAAGGTGAAAAAAATTGTATAGTTTATGTAACAGTAATAAAGAAAAACCTTAAACTTGGTTAATGGTAAGATCTAACCATGGTTAAGGGTATCTATGATATTCCAAAAGCTATGTAAGGGTAACTCATATTGTATATATGATGTTTAATAGTATATTAAAAGCTATTTCAGGGTAAATAGAAAACTATAATGTTCATGTGAAGGTACAAAATAACTCATGTAATGGTAAAAAAAGATTCAATGACATATGTGTCAAGAAAAAAAAACACATGATATGTAGGGGTATGGATAAATTTAGATAATTATTATTTTTTTCATAAAATATAAAAAAATATTATGAGTTATAAGAATAATAAGAACAAATGATTAACAACTATAGAATAAAATAATTGATAAATACAATTAATAATAACAATGAAATATAATAATATATATATGTATTGAGAGGAATTATTAATATTCAAAACCTAAAATATAAATAATCCAGAATTAGAAACACTACTTAGATATAATAGAACCCACACAAGATATAATTTGGAATATATTTTTTAAATCCCATAAATTTCATTAATATTATTACAAAAAATAGATATTTCCAATCTATTCACCACAAAAAGAAACATGTGGTGAATATGAAACATATCTTAATAAAGAAAAATAGAGATGCAGACAACCCCATTGACATTAGAATCTTTTGAATAAAACTTCTTTGAAGGATATTATAACAAATGAAAAATTAAATACCATGATTAGTGAGAGTATCATGATACAAAATATTAATCGTGAAATAGATATACCCTACAAAATAAAACATGGTGTATAATGAGTAATATGTCTAATAAATAAAAAAGTAATAGAATAAAAATTTACGGTAATGGTATGGTAAGACTCAAAAGATCATAAGTGGTTTACCCTGAAATGGACATCCCAATATCATGAAAATAAATATATTATTTATAATTTAAGGAAATAAGATTTTGAATAAACTATATAAAATGGATTATGGTGCTAAATACAACACTTTTCTCATGAAATTGAAAATCTAGAAAAATAAAATTTACCTGGTATTATAGCAAACACGATCGCTACTCTAACATCATATATAATGAAAATGACTATATTAATCAATTATTTAATAACCTTATTCTAATATACTTCAATTTTACACATTTAATTTATAATAATACATAATAGATATTTTATTTAGTTATAGTTTGTTTTCATCACCAGGTCTTAGAAATTTTGATTATTTTTTTCAGACCAGTACCATGGCGACTGGGTAGTTTATTACATACTTGTTCAAATTTTTCCTTTTTTAGATTATTCATGACATAATAATAATTTTTTAATTTTTTAGTTAAGTCCCACTTTCATTAGGGGAAAGACATGGATACATTATTTTGAAAATAGAAATCATGATTTACTAGTTTCAACATGTTTAATGATCAAAAGGGGATATATTAATTAATATGTTTAATATTAATATTACATTTTGATACTCACTAAAAAAAATACATCACTATTAAAAGATATTATGATCATATACTATTCTATAATGACTCATGATATAAAAATTATAACATTATTTATATAGGTGGTGAAACATACCAAAATGGGAGCGTGTGAGAATCAAATTGATTTATTGCACATGCTTAATTTAATGTGTTATTTATTGATAATGGAATTGATAAAGAATTTTAGGCATGATAATGATGGTTGAGAATGTTGAGATGAAAATATTTGATAATGTGAATGTTACTTCTCTATGTTTTTTGAAAATGGATTTATTCTACGATCATAATCAGATTTTGATACCTTGTTATAGCTTGACTCATTATATTTTCCACAGTCACAACCTATGAAAAATTAATATGTTTTTTTCAGGGGGAATAAAAAATATTTGTTTTCTAAAGGAAAACTTATGGTGCAATGAGTGTCCATTTTCTTATAATGGAGGAATGAATTTGGATGGGATCCATGGGATCTAATTTGTATAAGAAGTATGAATGAATTATTTTAGGTCCTAGATTACACAGTTGGATATGATTTTTTGTTACCTTTTTCTATTTTATGTTCTCGAGATGTGATATTTTCTTCCTGATGTGATATGATCCTTGGATGGATGAGCTTGGTATGGATGAGTTGACATGGGGTAGGGTTGCCTAGATTATGTGTTTTAAGTTGATGATTGTGATGATAGGTTTCATCGGGATATGTATGTGTGTATTGGTGATAAATTAGGGGATGATGGAATAAGTGAAAGTTGGGATTACCTATTTATATGTAAAATCCAGATGCTTACTTGAAATGAATTTTTTTAATGATCGATAGCCCGATGAATGTGCTTGGTTTAATATTTCCTCATAGTGGAAACATAGGATACATTCCCTAGAGGTAATAAATCATGAAATGTAATAATGATTAATAATTGACTTAACCCATAGGGCTGGTGTTGATGGAATGAAAATGATGAAAATATGTTAATATTTAGAATCCATAGACTATGTTTGGATTATTCGTAAGGGATTTGGAATTCACAGTGATGGTTAATGAATGTATCTTTAAATAAAGTTAATGGTTAATTTAATGGATAAAAAATTAATTGATAAAAATAAAAAAAGTAATTAATGTATCTCATTAAATTCACGTTTTCATATTAGATATCTATTCGCTAGAAGTGGCAGCGGAGTGTTCGAGATACGATAACTAAAATTGATCATAGGACTAGGTTATTCCCATATAATTGTTGTGAGATATATTATATCTTTTATATAACGTGATTTCATATGCTACCCTACCCAAGCTCGTTAGGGTGACTGACACTCTATGGACTAAGGGAGGGTGTTTTCCCCAACATCCTAATATGAGGGTGGATGACTAACTAACCACAATTTTCCCACTCTCTTCCCTAAGTAGTTACTTGTACTAGTATGAAATGAAGTTAGTTTCCACATATATGTGTGTAGGGGGACGTGATGGATTGTGGTTTTTTTCACTCACATGTATCTATAAATAGATTATTCGAAGGATTGTTATTGGTATGATGTTTATATGATGTGATGGATTGATGTAATTACTTAGTTCATGACCTATGATGGATTGAGGTATCATACCTGATGTGTGATAGACTTCATATGGGATGTGGTGGATTCCAGAAACTAATCAGTTACTATATTTTGATATGTGGATGTGGATGGGATGACGTGATTCATGGGGTAGATGTTGTGATGTCTTTCCTAGGTGACTTCAAGCTGGCTTATTTTGAAAAGATATGGATTAGGACATGAGACATTGGGGAAGAGTGGGAAACCATTAAGGAAGTAGGGATGGGTACCCTTGATGTTTCATTTCTATATTATATTCTATTTTATATGAGTTTCAAGGTGAGGGTTAACCATGATGAGGTTGGGAACGTAGCATACCTTTTTATTTGAAGAGTTTGTTTCATTGTTTTGCATTTTGCTTTAGCATGTTTTCTTTATCCTTTTTCATGATATTCTCATTGGAGTATCCTGTTTGGAATACTTTTACACTCACCATATGTATATGGAATTTATTTTCCAGTTATAAAGTTTAGTTTGAATATGGGGATATATATTACTCACTCATGGTTTTTTCAAGACCTATTTTGGCTTAGTGGTCACTACCCTATTTTTCTTTTTGTTGTACTTGTAGTTTCATTTTTAGTTGTTTAGTACAACTTAACATTTCATGTATGAAATTAGTATTGTATTTATGTTTATTCCCGATAAGGTTTTGATTGGTGAATCTATATTATCTCTCTCTTTCTCATGTTCTATTTGAGGGTAATGACTTCTTTATGTATGTTTATTATACGCTCAGTGTTAGTCAAGAACTTGGGGCCTATTAGAGGAATAACTCGTGAAGTGACCATCTTCATTATCTAATTTCCAAACTAGAAGGGTGTACTCTTTGGTGGAGGGGGTCATGAAAAAGTGTTATCTGAGCTTCAGGTTCCGGGATAAGTTGCAGTTTAGAGTTATTCATAGATGATATTACTTGTGTTGGTAGGAAAACAATGTATGCTAATTTTAGTAGGAAGTGTAAACATGGGAGGTCAGCTGGGATACATGTATTTCGGGCCCCTTGTTATCTTTTTAATTGACCATAAATATTATCAATCCCACTAAATTATTTGAATATTCTTTCATGGTAGACACCTTTGAAAGGATCTTTCCTCATTCACTTCTCAGCTATGTTTGAAATGGGTTGACCTTGATGTAGGCTAAAACATTAAACAATATAATAAAATAATTAATTAATTAGTGTTAAGTATTTTATATTCTAGGTATAAGAGCTCAATTTTTTACCTTTGTCAGTCATAGATCTAGGGAGATGCACTTGTTAGTTTCATTCCAATAATGTTCAACAGGATGTTCCATCATATCATTGCAAATTGTATTTTGAAAAAAATGACATTTGTACGAGGACACTCAGATAGTTTCAATGCTATTTTCTACCAAAGTATGAGGTATCTATTACGAATTTTATAATATAAGACTTGTTTGAGGAGGTTAAAATAGATTTCAGTTTGATCCCTGCTCAGAAGGAGGATTGGGTTTTATTGGCTGTGATGATGTTTCATGAAGCAGTGAGATAGTGGTGATTCTTCTTCCTTAGGTATTGCGAGGAGTGGATAATATCATCGAAGAAGTTCTCGGACCCGTTCTAAGAAGAGTTCCATTCATCGACCATGAATATTGTCAATTGCCAAGATCTACCAACCTTTAGATGGTGGATTTCCATCATGTGAGCGTTCAAGATCCATTTCATGACATTTATGTGATATATTTTGGAATATTTGACAGATGGGGAGGCTAGGGTGAGGAATTTCAAGGAGGCTTTGTGTCTGTAGATATAATGATAGGTCACCCTATTTAGAATTAATACATATCTTGAGGTGCTAGAGAGAGAATAATTTATTGATAGGATTATGAACCTTACAAGATCATCATAAGGAGGGATTTATAAAGACTCCTCACAGAGAAGAGCTAGGGTCCATGGTTCCTAGTTTTCTGGATAGAAGAGTTTTGTTGTCAACCGAGGGTTGGTACTTGCCCTCATCATCTCAATTATCTTGGGAGATAAATATCAGAGCTATTCCAAGGGATTAGATTCATGTTTTTATTGTGGATTTCAATTTCATTAGTGTAGAGAGTGATCAACAATTCGGAACAGTTAGCTTATTCCAAGTATTCCACTTTAGATTCCTCCGTTGAGGTGGTTTTAACCGAGGAAGTAATAAAAGGTATTATAGTTTGGGATCTGTAGATAGGATATGGGGAAAGAAAAGTAGTTCCCCTTGATTCTCTTCATCCTTAAAGAGAGGAGAACAACCATGTATATGGTCATCAGCTTGGCCCAAGAGGCCATGGGTTAGGTCGTGGTTACTTCATTCTTTAGATTTTCTGGCACCGAGCGATCCAGAAAATGTTCGAGTTACCCTTTTCTTGTTTCCTACAAGGGTGCGTGATTTTTTCATTAAATAGGGGTACACTAAAATATATTACAAACCCTTATCCATGCTTGAGTAATTGAGGTAGACTGGATTCTATTACTCCTGGGGATGCCTTTGCCAGTTAGAGGATGAGATGAATTGTATCATGTATATAGGGACTATGATCATGTGTTCAGGAAACACCAATCTTGTAAATATTATGTATGTTTATAGATAAAACCATATGAAATGGTCATTAGAATGGATTGGATGCATTCAGATAAAGATATTTTGGGTATTTTAGGAAGAAAGTTTTTTTTATGATGCTATTGGAAATACAATGTTTTACATTATTGAGAGAGACCCTTCGACTAGTCAGAGACATGTTTTTTCCTTGTCATATTTTATTGCCATGATGATGTTGAGTTCATTGGATTTTTATCAGTCAGTGTTTACCGTGGACATATAAGAGTACCCAAATGTCTTTATAGAGGAGGTTGTATGGTTACTCCATCGAAGAGAGATCAAGTTTGTGATCAAGCTACAACTAGGAATGTATCTTATCTCAATGTCTCTATATAAAATGGCACCTTATGTGTTATGAGAGTAGTGAGTATACCATGATGATATATTGGAGTGATATATTTTTTAGTCAAGTGTTTCACCTTGGGGTGCATTGGTTTTGTTCATAATGAAGGATTATGGTAGTTTATGTCTTTGTATCGATTATCATTTCACGATCCATGTGAAAGTGAAGAACTTATATCCTATTCCATGAATTGATGATTTATTCAATCATCTAAAGGGATAAAGTTGATTTTTGAATAATGATCTGTGGTCAGGATATCATTAGATGAGGGTGAAAGATAAGGATATCAGGGATAATTCTTTCCATTTTCATCATGGGAATTATGAGTTCATTGTGATGTTGTTTTTTTGTGATGAAGGCTATAGCCATGTTCATGGGGTTGATGAAATCAATGTTCAAGGAATTCTTAGATAGGTTCATGGGGGTTTTAATCAAGGAAATCCTTTGGTACTCCATATCCTAGAAAGAGTATACAAAAAAATTGTATTCTATTTTAGGATTTCTTCATCATGAGTATATTTTCAGGAGGTATTTAAAGTATGAGTTATGGGAACATGAAGTCTATTTCTTGTGGCATGTCATATCCCAACAGTTAGTAGATGTGGATCCTCTGAAGATAGAAGTGATTATTTCTTGAGAATCCCCCAAGAAAGTGGCATATGTGGAGAATTTTCTTGGTCAGGTAGGATTTTATAGGGGTTTATAAACTATTTATTTTGGTTTGAAACACATTTTAGATACTTATCTATAAATGATAAAGATTTATTATGGAGCTAATAATGTTAGAAAGCTTTCAAGTACCTAAAGGAGAAGTTAGTCAGTTCTACAATCATTTGTTTTCTAGTAGAGGGAGTTTTTTTGGGTGTATTCTGTTATTCGTAGTGTATTTTCTTGGGTTGTGTAATGATATAGTAGAGATGGTTGTTTCTTATGGGTCTTAGAAATTATATCCCCATGAGTGTAACCATACCACCAATGATCTTCAATTTTCAATGGTTTTGTTTTCTTTGTTGTTGTGGAAACATTACTTCATTGATGAGCATTTTTTGGATTTTACCAACCATAAGATCCAGAGGTATATTTTCTCCGAGTATGAAATGAACTTTCTTCAACATCAGTAGATGGAATTCTAAAAGTATCATGACATTGATATTTTGTTTATGCTAGGAAAGGGAAATGTTTTAGCTGATGTGATAACTAAAAATTAATGTTATAATGTTATGTTTAAATTTGGATATTCCTAGAGAGTGATGGAATAAATCTTGATGATGCATCCAAAAATGGGATATGTTGGAGGTAGAGGTCGTATATTGTAGATAATGGTGTAGTCATATTTTTTACAGAAGGTTCGGGAGTCCTTGTTTGGGGATTCTAAGGTGGAGGTGTGGAGAGACTGAGTTGTTTTGGGCTATTCCCCTAATGTATGGTATGATGATGGACACAACCAAATGTTGTTTTAGAAATTTATTTAAATCCCTTTGGAGATACATGATATGGCTCTTCAAGAGTTCCATAGCTCACCTTTGGTTATATATCCCAGTGTCAAAAATATTCTTTGATATTTTAGAGGCATGTTTTGGTGGCCTTGGGTGAAACTTGAATTTTCAATGTTTGTATCTCGATGTTTGGTCTTCCCGAGGGTGATGGTTGAGCATCATATTACTGATGATTTTCCCCATATCTTATAAGTTCCCTAGTGTAAGTGGGAAGAAATATTGATTGAATTAATAACCATTCTACCTCAATATTGTGGATTCTATGATGTTATGTAGTTGATAGTGGATAGTTTGATGAATTTATCCCACTTTATATTGATGAAGAAGTCTAGATCAGTGGTGGATGTGTCAAGGATGTATCTAGAAGTAGCAGGGAAACTCCATGGAGTCTATAAGATGATAATATTTGATTGGGATCCTTGTTTGACCTCAATAATGTGGATATGTCTCCATTATCTCTCAGTTATTCCTCAACACTAATTTTCATCTATTTATGATCGACCAAAAAATGTAGACTATCCAAACTCTGGAAGACATGTTTCACTCTTCTGTCATAGAGTTTCGTAGTTAATAGTTGAGGAACCTAACCATGGTTGAGTTTTATTAAAACAAAATTTTACACTCCACCCTTAGTATGGTGCCATTTGATATTTTTTATGGATGAACATTCCATTATCCATTGTGCTTGACTGGGGTTGGAGACTCAAAAATTCATAGGTTGTAAATAGTAAAAAATATGATAGAGATTGTAAATGTAACTCTTTATTGGATGAAGTCAACATAAAATCATCTGAAATCATATTCCAATCATAGGAGGCCACCTCTACAGTTTAAAATTGGAGATCACATGTTTATGAAGGTGACATATCATTTTTGGAAGCAATGGTTCTGTCATGGCAGTAAGCATTCTACCCAGTTTTTTCATCCTTTTGAGGTGTTGAATCATTTTAAAATTGTGGCCTATTAGATATCAATCCCCCCCATAGAAGAGAATAATACAAAAAGTTTTTCACATGTTGAATCTCCTTCATTAAATTAATTATGACTCTCTTTTCATCAATTGGGGTGTGAAAAAAGTTGAAAATGATAAGATATTCTAGGAATGGACTCTGGAGAACCAAGAAGGCTGAGAGAAGGTGTTTCCAGTATGTTATTCCCTCAATTCATATCTTATAATGTCATAGTGGGGTGGAGGAGACTACATGGTAATGTGAGTCAGAAATATGAACTTAATAACCCAATCTATTTTTTGTTCGTAACTTCTCTTATAATAGTGTTTTTTTTGTGAATTTTTATTTATAGTTTATTAAATGGTTCCCCCTTATTTCTTGTTTGCAACCTTTATCTCAATTGAGTGGTATCTACCATTGAAGAGTGTTTATGAGATGGTTGTTGTTTTGTGTGGTTTTGTTATGTTCCTTTGATGAGTTGTTGAGATCATGTTATGGTGAGATCCCTACAATGTATCTTTTGAGGTTACTATTCAGATTACACCTTTTTATTTTCTATTTGTGTTGAGATTTTATTCTCACGAATGAAAATCATTTGATAGGTATCTTAGGTAATAGGACATATATTCCCAGTCTGTTACTTTTCCATTTTTATTGGCTAGAGGGTGTTTGGTATATTTCCCCTTATTTTTCTAAGTCTGGTAGTGTTGTTGATTAGCATGGTAAATTGTTTTTTCATGATGTAGGTTGGTTAGTCATGAGGTTTGTTGGAATACTCAATTTTTTTTTTGTTTTTTCACTTGTTTCTCCTCGTGGAAAGTTGAATCGACAAATTAAATCATCTATATGAGTCGACTATGTGGTTGAATCAACTATATGGATAGATCAAATGTAAGATTCAAATAAATGGATATATTGTTAATGTGAATAATCTGTGTGGTTGGATCAGATACTTAAATAGGCTACATGGATGGTTCAACTATGTGAATCACCTATGTGGATGAATCATCTGTGTGGATGAATCAGCTATATAGATGGATCATATACATGAATCTTCTTTGTAGACATATCAAGTACATGAATCAGCTATGTGGTTGGATCAACTGTATAAATTGGCTATGTCGTTTGATCGACTCTGTGAATTGACCATGTGGATGGATTGGTTACATGAATTGGATACATGGTTGGATTATCTATGTGAGTAAACTACATATTAAAATTCGCTATTTAGATGATTGGATATGTGAAAATGGTTATGTGGAGCATTTGGATATGTGGGAAATTTGGATATGTGGAAATGTTCAAAAGTATGTTTCTATCATTTATGTGGAAATGACTATGCATCTATTTTAGTTTCATGAATCCATGGTATTTAATGGCTGTTTTTTCAAGGATAATTGTATCGTTGATTTTTTGTGATGACCAATGCTATAAATGAGTCTTCCTAGGTATAATTTAATGAAATATACAGTAGTTGGTAATTTAAATATTTTTCAATATGAAATTATGATCATCCCATATCCATTAACTAAAAAAATAAAGATCATTCATTTATTCCTTCAATATTTCATTCCCTTGATACTGGAGGTTCTAAAGACCATCCCTTGGAGTCATAGAACTCTACTAATTATTGAACTTTTTCGAGTAGATATTCCATATTATATGAACCCATGTTTTTGGTTTATTAAAAAATATAAAGATGATCTCTTTAGGAATTTTGGAAACCCATCAATGGGGACAAATTCTCTACTTCCCATGTTCAATATATGGTGATCTAGGACTGTTGCGGGCGGAGGGAATAAGATATAAAATGTTGATCCACTCTCAAGTAATGAAATTTGATGCCTTTGATTAGTGGATTCATTTATTATCATATTTATTTTTTCAAAATCATAAATTTAGCATAATTTATCACTTTGGATGGAAATCTAACTATCCTAATAAATATTGAATTATATTAATAAAGAAATTGGATAGTGATCACATGTCAATGTTTTATAACATGATAACAGGATTCATCTTGATTCTATTGATAGTGTGATATGTACACTATGCTTGTTAGATTTTTTTTATAATATTTATTAATAAGTTTATATTTATAGAAAATGTTAAATATCATGAAGTTAATAATTCATTATTGGTTGGATTAATAATTAAAGGAGAGGTATATTGAAATGAATCTATTGTTTCTTATGATTTGATGATAATCAAATCAAGGTAATGAATATGATTAGTTAAATGTGTTATTACATGATAATGTAATTGATAAATAATTTAAATCATGATAATTATAATTGATAATGTTGAAATGAAAAGTAGTTCTAATGAGAATGATACTTCTCTAATTTTGATGAAACTTGTTTAATGTCAAGAGAATGTATGTCTTTTCATTTTTTATAATGGCATGATTCCTTGGGGTTTTCACAATTGTAACCTATGAATAATGGATCTTCTAATTAAATATAGAATAAAAAAATGTAGTTTGGTAAAGATAAATATCTAGGTCTGTGAGTTCCAGTTTTCTAATAAGGCCTAATGCCTTATGATTGGATCTGTGAGAGATCGTTTGTATGTGAAGGCAGAATGACTAGTTTTCAGGGCCTATATTTCCATGTTAGTTATTGAAATTTATTTTCTACTTATTATTTGATGTGATATATATGTGATATTATCTTTGTGATGTGATATGAGAATGAGATGGCAATGACTAGTATGGATTATGTGATATACGACGGGAAGGTCTGGATGATGTGGTAGTAGTTGATGCTTGTGATATACAGATGAATCACGATATACATTTGGGAGTCGAGGATAAAACCAATGATGATGGAATTGGTTGATGTTGGGATTACCCATTGATGTGATAATTTTTTATCCTAGTTTTACTTTAAATTCTTTAATGGTCGATGGATGGTTCAATTTTTTTTAGGAATTTCTTTCCCCACTCCTTGAGGTAGCTGGATGTGAATGGTTGCATGTTTTATCTTAGTGGTATATTAAGAAGTTTTGTGTAGATTTCCTAGATTTTGTAAATTAATATAGTTTAATAAATTAATAAACCCATGGTTTTTATTGATAGAATTATCTTTTTGAAAATATGTTAATCTTGAGAAACCTTGGGCTCGGTTTAGATTATGCCTGGCGGTCATAGACTTTATGTTGATGGATAATGAATGTATCTTGAAATTATGTTAATGTTTAGTTTAATAACTTTTAAATTGACTAATTAAATGAAATGCTAAAAATAAAATAAGTAATTAATGTGTCTCTTTAAATTTCTGTGTGATTATAGGATTTTTAGTATTAGCTGTGGTAGTCGAGTGTCCAAGCAACGATAACTACAGTTGATCTTAGGACTACGTTAAGACTATAGTGTGTTTTTGAGATATATTATATCTTTTATATCTTGTGATTTCATAAGCTATTCCACCTATATTGGTTTGGGAAATTTACACCCAGTGAATTGTGGGAGGGTGTTTTCCCCAACATCCTGGTGGGAGGATGGATGCCTTACCACCCATTTGGCCATACTCACTTCTTTTGGTTGTTACTTGTATTGGTATGAAAGGAATTTTGTTTCCCCTTATATGTGTGTAGAGGGATGTTATGGATTGTGGTTATTTCACACACATGTATCTCTAGATATAGTACACAATGGTTTATTATAGGCATGACATGTATAACCTATGATTCTTAGAGGTACTTACAAATCGTATAGGATATGATGGATTGAGGCATAATAATCGATGTATGATACTAATCATATAGGGAGTGGTGGATTTTAGAAACTACTTAGTTACTATTTATGGATATGTGAACGTGGATATGATGATGTTATACACGAGGTTCATGTTTTGATGCATTTTTCATGTATCTTCGGGGCAGCTTATTTCGGAGAGAGATGGATTAAGGCTTGCAACATTGGGGAAGAGCAGCAATCTAGTGGGGAAGAGGGAGTGGGGTACCCTTTATGTTTCATTAATTTATTATATTCTCTCTTTTATGTGATAGTTGGTGAGACTTAGGCATGGGGAGGACGGTAAATTAATATATATGTTTAGGTGAAAGTTTAGTATCACTGTTGTTCAATGTGCTTTAGAATTATTTATTTACCTTTTTTAGTAGAGGATCTAGGGAGGATCCTTATGAGTATAATGTTATGATCACCCTACATATATAATTTTTTTTTCAAGTTATCAAGGGAATATTAGGGATTAGGATTGATATTACTAGATATTTTTTTCTTAGGAGCTATTTGGGTATTATGGGTGCTTCCGTGATTACCATTTTGGTTCTTGTAGTTTCTTTTTATGTTATTTTGGTACATTATGACGTTGAATTGATAGACATAGTTATTATTTCATGATTTTTCTAATAATTATTTAATTTGTGTAACTTTATTATATCTCTCTTCTGTATGTTCACTTCGATGGAAATTACTCCCATATATATATTTATTAGAGCATCAGTGTGTATCTCTAACCTGGGAACAATTAGAGATGGGACTCTAGTAGTCACCATCTCCCTTATCTCATTATTGGCCCAGGAGGTGTTCTTCTTTAGGGGAGGGGGTTAGGAAACATAATATCTATTGATGTATCAAGGGGGTATGATAGGCCCCACCCAACACTAACTATGTTTAATGAATTCTTCATATGAAAGAATGAATAAAATATAAAATACATAACCAATATTACATAATAACAAATAAATATAATTACTGAAATAATAAGAATAAAATGTTTCAATATTTCCCTAATAAATAAATGTAGTATGTTCATATGTAATATTATCAAAAACTAAAAACACATATAGTAATCAGTATACCTTTAAGTAAATAATTCCCTTAAAATAAAAAATTCAAATATAATGTATAATATAGAAATGGAGGAATAAAATAATATTAAATGAGTATCTCCAAATAAGATTGATTTTATCCCAATGAAAATAAATGAGGTCGACTAAAAAACATTACATATCTGATATCCTTTGAATAGAAACTATTATGGTGGATATGATGATGATGGATGGTATAGAAGTGGGTAGGTGAATAGACTAGATTAAATTCTTTAAAATGATGGATCAGTTGTCTAAAATAATTAACAAAGAACATTAAGAATGGTGTTTTTTAGTGGGGAAATAAAATAAATAACATAATAAAAATTTCTAGTTTTTTATCATAACATAGACCCACTATACTATTATAGATCTCAACTCTACAAGAGATTCTTTGTATAATAAACTTATTTTTGAAGGGGAATCATAAACCAATTAAAACCTAATTTTTATAGTGTATGTATAACTAAGAGAGTTTATTTTTTGTGGTAATTCACAATGTAATTAAAAAAATTACATTAGATTACTGAAAACATATCCAGAAGGATCATAACTTTATAATCTGGGAGTCACAATATGAAGAGAGAAAATTATTTTTTATGAAAAAGAATAAAAAAAATTTGAGATCACTTTTTAGAGATATAAAGTAGTGTTATAGTTAGAAGATACAAGAAATAGACACTTGGAATATAAAAAACAAAAGAATATGTATTGGTTATTGAGTATTTTATTAGCTCATATATTCTAGGTAGTAGAAGTCAAAGCATTTTATATACAATCCATGATAGACCATCCACCAGATGAGTAATTATTTTCACTGGAATTCACAAATTTAGATAATATTTAAAATTATGACAGTTCATTTAGTTTTTGGGAAATAAAGAATTAGTAGAGGTATATCCCTATATATCTTCTAGGAAGTGATTGGACTTCCTTAAATAAGATAAAAACTCATCACAGTTGAGCCATTGGTTAGAAAAAAAATAAAAAATATAGGTACAAAATTATCAGAGAAAGATGGAGAGAGATATTATCAACCAACTCCCATCCAAAATTCTAAAACAAGTGGAAACACTAATATTTTTTTAAAATAATCATTAAAATAGTAAAAAAACTCTATAACAAAAGTTCAAATAAAAAATAACATATAAATCATTGAGAAAGTTTCTATGAAATTTTAAATTTAAAAAATTATAGAATATATCCCTATAGATATGAAGAAATTCAAAAATGAATAAAATTGTATTAAAATATATAAAACATGTTTTCAAAAGTTTTATATCATATAATATTAATTTAGAATCGTAACCTATTTCTCCTAGGTCATGGATTCATTTCATACTAATTTGGAGTGTTCCTTTAAATATGTTGTTTGTGAATCTATGGAATGTAAAAAAAAAACTTCAAAAAACCTAAATCATAACGGAGATTTGGGGATTTTTGAAGGATAAGTAGTAAACTTCAAAGAGGCTCTCTACAGAGTATATATTTTCAAAGACGCGTTTCCAAAAATACATGTTTTTAAAATATTAGATGATTTATGTTTCTCAATTTTGTAAGATCCATAGGAACTGCTGAAAATAATCGACCTATAAAAATTATCTATTCTTAGGACCAACACATTCTCAAAGAGAGATATACCATGGCTATATTCTAATATGAAATCACAGATTTATCACTTATAGGGTGGTAATGGATGAAATATTATTTATGTTGGATGGAGATTATTTTTATATCATAATGAGAAGCAAACTTGATATTGATTTAGTGCAAAAAATTGGAAATGTCAATATGAAGCCAGAAATATTGTGTTTTTCTGAATAGCAAAACAACTTTAATCATTTCATTCATTGGAATTAAACTAATCATGTTTTGGTTAGACTAAATTGTCTAAATTTTTTGGATTGTAATCCATAAATTCTCAACATTATTTCTTCTAGTATTGGTGTTCCAATGGAAATTGATCAGTATACACTTAATGGTGAGTTGGGTCTATATAAATGAATTTTGGTTGATGATAAATTCAATTCAATAATACCAAATGTTATTAATTTCACTTAATAAGATCATAAAACTGATTTAGGGGTTGAATATGAATTAATTCATTCATTTTGTGAATAATTCAAGAATATTAGACATCATATTTCAATCGCAGAGTCTTTCAGAAATAAGTTAAGATTTCTCATGGTGCTAATGAAAGGAAAGAGGTCAATCAAAACAAGAAAGTAAAAGTTTTTTTTTCAATGATAAAGTTTAGAAGAAAAGAAAATTTGAACCTGGGTAATGGTTTAGAAAGAATCCAAATGCCATTTAAATAAAAATCCCCAGTGGAAAGAACTGTGATACTCTTGTAGATGAAGAGGAACAATATAATGTTTTTTTCTTATGAATCCCTCAATTATGAATACATATTTTGATCCTTATAATGGTAGTGGTCAAGGTATTGGCATAATTAACAATTATTTATAAGACTATATTTCATGAAATGTATCAAGAAAACATGCGAATTGTTGAATCTATATAGGATAATCAACTTAGCAGTATCTATGATAAGAAAAATTATACGGTTACCATTTTGGATGCAACCTCTCACATGATTGGACCCATAAATATTGAAATGAAAATCCTCAGAAAGAATTATATGCAATAAAATAATGGTGTATGAAGGAATCATAATGACTCCCAAGCTATCAAGAGGACTTGAGAAAAAACACAACAACCATACTCTCATAAAGATGGTACCTCCTTTCATGAGAGTTATCAACTTACTAAACATATTTTTGGCACACTGGATATAAATAAATTGAAC
Organism: Viscum album; assembly: GCA_963277665.1. Taxonomy (NCBI): domain Eukaryota; kingdom Viridiplantae; phylum Streptophyta; class Magnoliopsida; order Santalales; family Viscaceae; genus Viscum; species Viscum album. The sequence continues at coordinate 476,426,516 of OY728133.1, read as the reverse complement.
CTTGTGAATCCTATCGATTACAGTATCAAAAATACCTAAATTCCTCATGGAGGCCACATATATTATGTTGCTTGGATTGATCCTTCTCAAGATTACAATGATCCAAATGATGATGATAATTTCAGAATAACCACCACCTCTACGGAAACTGCAAAAACTTCTGATTGCATAACCAATTTGAACGAATATAAGGTATATAAAAATTCTATTATTGAAATAAGTGTATATTATTTTGTTAATTCTAGTACAATTGGTCTTGGATCTTATCCTTCAAATCACATGAATTCTTTAGGCTATTCTAATTATGAAAATCCATGTAGAGTCTATATTGAAACTCCTTTATTCATAACCACATCTAATAAATATGTGGAATACAAAAATGATATGGTTAAGGATAGTGTAGATTCTTATGTTAAGGGATGTCCAACTAGACTTGAACATGATGCTTCATATCACATGAATGATTTGGGCTGTTCTAGTTATAAAACTCTATGTGGAGATGAAGTTACAATTTAACAATGATGGTTAAAATATTGTAGAAATCATAAAATCACCCAGGAAAAATTGTTCTGGTGGTCATGAAAAAGGGGGATATAGTCCCAAACACATGTTTAAATGAGATTTATATTCTTGAACTATCAAGGGATAGACAACCCCAAAAATTATTAATTCTCTTAGGCTCCTTTTCCTGAAGAAAAATATAATCTTCTAGGTCTCTCTGATCCCAATAAGATTATTTATGAGAAGTTTTCTCATCTTGAAAAGTGGGGTTATCAATTAGTCAACACTAACAAATCAATTAATGACATCAAACGGTTTTAGATATTTTAGAATTTGAGATTGTATGGAATATCAATCATTAGTTATAGAGATAATATTTTTACTTTCATTTTTAATTATTTGGGAATAGATCATTTTTGTTCTTACATCTATTATTAGAATGTTTGTCAAGAAAGAGGGGATATTTGGATTAATAATCTATCTTTGATAATTAGTTTATAGTGTCCTTGGATTATTGATAGAGAATTCAGTTATATCCTCAATCTGGATGAGATATTAAGTATGTTCAATTATTCTATATCTACTAATAATTTCAGGTGATTTATTGAGAATAATATTCTACACAAAGTCAACATGTTTGGTGATAAATATTCTTAGTACATGAATAACCTTAATAATGTCTTAGATAGCATATTTTATTTGTTCTTTGTTAATTATTTGAATTTTTATGTTTGAGACTATGCTTCATGCTCCACTCTTGCATGAATAAACTCATATCACCACCATATATTGAAAAATCTTGTCACTAGATAGAATAAATATAATAACCCTCCTCTTTATTACACCATTAAGCATGATTTATTACATAAAATTGCACTTGGGACAACTATAATGAATGATAGGTATATTTTCTTGGGAAATTAAAAACATTACAGGACAACTTAAGACATAAAAATACAACATATTTATTTAAAACTTCCTTTACATGGCCACAACATTCCTTCGTACTGAGCATTTCAGGGGATAACCTGAGGACATACATAAGAAAAGGGTGAGATATAAATCCTAGTAAGGGAGTAGAAAAGGCATAACATGAAGAATACGATACATGTTAGGAAATATGAATATCAATGGATCATAAGAGAAACATGAACATAAAGGCATGATATTGCATGATTATCATAACGTGAAGATGTGGAGACAACATATTACATGACATTAGCATGAGCCAATGCTCATTACACATGGAGCATGAGTAAACCCTCATTGCACTTGAATTAGCATGAGTAAACCCTCATTTCACTTGAATTAGAATGATTAAACCCTCTTTCACATGTCATATCATGATACTATTATTTACCAAATTCATTGGAGCGCTATCTGGGCACACACTCCTTTATCATTTTATTTCATGCATAATTGTGCCACATAGATCATACAACATGGATTCTCTAAACATCATAATTTATTCCCCGAATAAGATACGTGGGATGCATAAATGTAATTCCTAAATCAACAAGTACATGTGCATAAAGGTGAATACCCTTGATAGATAAATGGGTACGGTATTCACTTACACGATGATTTTGGCTTGGCGATTTTGGTGTAACATCGGCAGCATAACGACGTCAAATAGAAATCATAAAATGGGTTGATTAGAGAGAAATTAGTCTCTCATCATTTATACACGAAATTTATAGTAAGGGGGTCATGGAACATAATATCCCAACATATGTAATGGAATTTATATGAATATTATAAAAGAATTTTTTGAATGTAAATGTGGAGAGAAAAATCCATTACATTAATTTGGCATGGTAACAGGTGTAAATGGGAGCCATTAATAACATAGAAATGGGTCTCTCATCCTTAAATAACAAGGAGGGAAGTATAGTAGAGCTGAGAAATTAAACCCCAATATTTTTAATTGAAATAAAATCGAATAAAAATATAAGGAAACTTGGACATAAATAAGGAAGGAAGGAAAGTGAGGATCCCATACTTAGAAGTAAGATCCCAAAGGGTTGGGAGAGGCTTGAGAGATGACTCTGGAAAGCTTGGAGCACCTTGGGAGGATTCTAGGGAGAGTATCATAGAGTTTTTTCGAGACTTAACTGGTTTTATAGAAGAGGAATGTGTTATTTAGTTGGTTTATATAGGAAAGGAGATGGAATTATTTATTATTATGTTTTGAACATTACACATTAAACTAATCAATAACACAAACCATGCCATGGTTTTTTCCTATGGGTTTTTTCCAAATTGGAGTGGAAAAAATTATTTTATATGTAAAATGGCCAAAATTATTAAATTATTAAGCTTGCTTATGTGGAGGTGAGTCACACTCTCATGGAAATCATTTTTAAAAAGTTAAAATATTTTATAAGTCTTGGAGGGTCTAATATATTACCATAAAATAATTAAACAAATCTAAAATCCCAATATTTTAAAGGTAAAACATATATTGAAAGAATATAGCATTTATTGTATTTTATTACATCACTATTGGGTAATTATGATGTCATAAAACACTTTATATATTTATACAGTATTTATTTTTTACCCAAAAATTCGACTGTCTCAGGAAATTAAGAAAAACTCACCATTAGATAATTTTGACATCATGAATCCAAAATGGTATTCATTTTATATAAAAAATTTATAAATATATGAATGATTACTTTTAACATAAAAACTGACATTTATCTGACATTCTTGGGTTTTGACAAAAACAACATTGAAACCTTATTAAAAATTACAATTGTATTCATAAAAAATTAGATGATCATTTATATTTAATAAAAAGTATTTAGTAATAATATTTTATTAAAATATTATTTAATTAAAAATTCCATTAATTCATCAAAATAGATTTTTTAATTGAATATTAACAAAAAAATAATATTTTTGCTTCCAAAACCATTTACAATGTAGCAATAAAGAAATGAATGTATATTCTCTATATAAAAATAATGCACATAATTATAGTTCTAGTGTTTTGTTACAAAACCCCTTATAACACCCGCATAAGACCAAAGGGTAATGTTCGTGATGGTGACAACATCTTGGGTTGTCTTGGATAACATCACTTGGCTGGTAATCTCTATTAACTTTCACTTCTCTCGTAGGTGATTCCATTCAAGCTTAACATGTTGAATCTAGGATTGGGATTGGTCAAGTGCAAAGCCTAGTTATGCTACCAGCTTTCTGAGATCTGACAAATGGGCTTTGTATGGAGTGATTTTACTGGATGAGGCCACCAATTTCTTTTTCTGTGTAATTTGGATTTGTAAAAGCTTTATATTTATACTAATCAAGTGATAACTATTCAAGGACTATATTAGCAATGATAAAAATTCTTAACGACAATTTAAAATCGAAAAAAATAAAAATAAGGAAGTGAATATGTTTTATATATCCATCTTACATAATAAGATATTTAATTAGATCAAGAGGAATTTTAATTAAAAAAATTGTGGGTTTATTCAGTCTTCCCCCATTAAGAAGTTTCACCCCCAAAATTTTCTTTTCCCACACTAAAACATACGAGAGCAACTCTACTTCATCACTTCCTCCGATTCACACATTGGTTCTTTAAAATTTTTGTTTTTCCATAACACCTTGATGAGGGGAATTGTCTCATTTCCTAGAACTTTTTCCCTATGATCTAAGATCTTCACATGATTCTCTTCATATGATAGTTCATTCTCTAATAGTACCACCTATTTATTTAGTACATGTGATGAGTCAAGTATGTACTTCCTCAATAGTGATACATGGAATACATAATGTACTTGAGATATGTTTAGTTGGAGTGCTAGTCGATAGTACACTGCTCTAATGTGATCAAGGATCTTAAAAGGACCGATGAACCTTGGACTAAGCATTACCTTCTTCAAAAATCATATAACATTCCTCCATGGTGATATATAGAGGAATACCATGTCTCCAACATCAAACTATAGTTCTCATTGATGATTATCATCAGAGATCTTTTTTCAACTCTAAGCAGCTTTAATGTTCTTTCGATTGGTCTTAACCTTCTCCACCATCTCTTCGACCATTTATAGACCTAATAGTTTTTTCTCCACAACTTATTCCCAACATACAAGTGTTATTCACCTCTTCCCATAAAGGGATTAATAAGGGGCCATTTGGATGCTTGAGTGGACAATGTTATTATAAGAGAAGTCAACTATAGGAAGTTGTTGATCCCATATTCCTATGAAGTCCATTGAGCATGCTCTCAACATGTGCTCAAGTGTTTGGATAGTCAACTCATATTGGGAATCAGTTTGAGGATGCTAATTAGTACTGAAGTTCATCTCAGTATTCAAAGCGTGTTGGAGAATCTTCCAAAAATTATAGGTGAATCATGGATCTCCATTGGATACAATCAATAGTGGTAATCCATGTAGCATTTACACTTCCCTGATGTATATTAATTCATGTTGATCTAATGAGGAATCCTCCCAAATTGAAATGAAGAGTAGATTCCTTGTAAGATGATCCATAACAACCCAGATAGCATTATTTCCTTCAGATGGCTTTAGATGTCCAATGATGAAGTCCATGGTGATGTTCTCCCATTTTAACGTTTCTATGGGTAATGGTTTCATCGCCACCTTAGACTTATACCTCTCAACCTTCACTTTCTGATAGACTAGAAACTTTTATGTATACAAAAAATTCTCCTTCTTCATGTTATACCACCAATAATACTCTCTGAGATCTTGATACATCATTGTGTTTCCTATGTTAATGGAGAAATTCAAACTCTGTGCATCATCAAAAATTTCTTTCTCTAACCACAGATTTGATTAACACAAAGGCCTTACCAAAATCTCACAATTCTTTTATAATTAACAATGAACTCCAAGGGTTTACCTTTTTTGTTAGTTTCCACTTTTTTTGAATTCCCACATCATCATTTTGAGCATCCTTTAACCTTTACAAAAGAGATGGTTAAGAAATCATTTGTGAATGGTTTAACGATGTTCCCTTCATTATGATTCCCATGTCTATCTTCATCAAACCAAACAAGATTGGATCCTTTTTTATTATTAACAATGATAGAATCATTGGGTTATTTATACATAGAGTTTCCACCACCTTGTTCTCCTTCCTAGTGTAGTAATGGATTGAGCAGTCAGATTCTTTGATTAGATCTAACCATCTTCATTGGTGCATGTTCAACTCTTTTTATGTGAATATATACTTAAGGATTTTGGGGTTCGTTTTATATTTTACACTTCTCCCCAATCAGATAATGTCACCAAATTTTTTATGCAAATATTACTGCATCCAACTCTGGATTATGTGTTGGATAGTTTTTCTCATTGAATACCAATTTCCTTGAATCAAAGAAAATTAATTTTGCATTTTTCATCAACACACATCCCAGACCCTTCTTCAAAGCATCATTGAAGACCATGAAAATTTATGCACTTGTGGGTACTGTGAGCATGTGCATAATAATAAGGCTCTATTTCAAATCCTTGATGATCTATTCGCATTCATTAATCCATGAAAACTTGACTCCTTTCTAAGTTATCTTGGTAAGAGGGTTTTAAAATCATGAGAACTTTCTCACAAATTGGCGATAATATCCATCTAACCCAATGATTCCATAGATATCTGTAATAGATGTTGGACTAGGCCATCTATAAATTGTATTTTTCTTGAAGGGATCCATAGATATCTCATTGTGTGGGATGATATGACCCAAGAAGAAGACTTCCTTCAACCAAAACACAAACTTTATTTACTTTTCATAGAGCTTACCCTTTCACTAGATCACTAGTACAATGCTTAGATGCTCCTCTTGATCCTATATAGTTTTGGATTATATTAGAATATCATTTATAAAGACAACCAAAAATCTATCAAGGTAATATCTAAAGACTCTATTCATCAATTTCATGAATATTTCTGGATCATTAGTGTGTCTAAAATTCATTACTATCATTTCATTATGGACATACCTAGTAAGAAAAGAATCCTTGGGTATATCCTCCTTCTTAAACCTTATATGGTAATATCTCAACCATAGATATACCTTGGAGAATTATTGTTCTCCACGTAGCTGATCAAACAAGTCATCAATTTTTTGTAGATGATACTTGTTCTTTATCAGAATTTTTTGATGTCACAATTATCAATGAAAAAGCACGTTGACCCATCCGTCTTCTTGAAGAAGAGGATTGGTTCATCCCATGGTGAAGCACTTGGGCATATATACCCTTTATCTAGATTCTTCTATAGTTGTTTCTTTAGCTCCTCATGCTCCATAAAAACCATTTTTTATAGAGTCTTGGATATTAGTAAAGCCCTTGGTATAAGATATATGTAGAATTCAACATCAATTTTATGGGGAAGTCTAGGAAATTTTTTGGGAAACACTTCATAGAATTCTCTGACAATAGGCATGTCTTCATGTATAGTTTCTTCCTTATACTCAACCATCTAAGGAAGATATGCATGCTCACATGGAATTAATATAAATTCTTGAGATTATGGTTCTAAAGAAGATTCATCTTCCTCCTTTCACTTGTACGGAATCAAGTGTCGATTTTCCATATGGAGAGTGATTTCCCTCTCACGACAATTTATGTTGGCTCTATATAGGGAAAGTCAATCTGTAACAACCCGAGTTTTGGGTATCATATAATGATGATGGTATGCATTTACTTTTGTTGAAATCCTTTTAACCAAACAAAAATTTAAAGGACAAACATAAGGATATTTATTTAATTTAGAACATCATTACATTACACTGAAAAAAAAGAGTAAACACTAACCCAAAATACCTATTAAAAACCCTATTAGAGCCACTAGAAGACCCCCAATCACCACAACAAGGCCTAGTAAGTAAAGGAGATCCTTCATGTCAACTAAATCAAAATACATCATGGACATAATCATGAATACCGTGCTGACCATCAGTAGGGTTGGGAGTACCATCTTCTTCGGTTACCATGAGTTTAAAAGACCCTACCCTGCTGTTTTTATAGGGGTCCTTTAGAAATTACGACCGTTATATATATGACCGTTGGGTTTTTAAAGTTTATATTTTTATAAAAATGTGGTTTCTATAACCTTATGTTATTTCATGTATGTTAAAATGTTCAAATTATTTGAATCACATTTTCAAATTTCATAATTTTGAAATAAAATATTACTCTAATAAAGGAACCAAATTGATTTTACAAAATCCAAATAGTTGAAAAAATAGTATTTTAAAACCTTTTAAATGTTTTAAAAGTCATGTTTTAATAAGTATCTTATAATCATATGCCTTTAAATAATTGTTGAAAAATAATATTTTGTTAGATCTTTAAAACTATGTATTTTTAATTTGAAAAAAACTATCTATCTTTTAAATCAAATGGTTGAGTATGTTATAAATTGGATTTTAGATTTAAAAAGATATAAGTTATTAAAAATTATAAAATTATTTATAAAAATTCATTTTTTTGAAACCTTTCAGTGCTGCGAAATCCCAGTCATCATTTCTTTTAATCCCGTGTCTCTCTGTGATCGTCTGATCTATTCAGGATCGAATCTCAACATTTGATTTCTTTAAACCCGCTCAACTCATCTATTGCTCTCCCTCCAGCCGTCCGATCTCGCATAGATCAAATCTCGGCCATCTATTTCATCTATGTGTTTTCCTCCCTGTCATCTTTCCCGTTGTGATATTCTCTAGCTCACTAGTTCACTTGAGGATACCACGATCACCTCATTTTGCACTACTCCCCTTGACTCTCGCACACCCCACCTCCTAGGGTAATGTATCTCCGTCTTCACTACACCGGCCTACCCCTTGGGTCGAGTCACTTAGTTGCACCAGAGCCTCTACTTAAACACCCCTGCCACATGAAACCCCATGGGGTTCTTCTTCTCCTTCTCTCCCTCGAACTCCCAACAAATCCAGCAAGCTTACCCCTGGTACGAGCTTCCTCCTCAAGAAAATTAAGGGTGCCTTCATGTTTTTCATTCGTTTAAAGAAATCTATACTTTCATACACTCGGTATATATAGTTTATATATGTATATATATAACACAAACCTTTCGGTCAGTAATGTTTTCAAGGGTGTGTGCCATCATGTTAACAGAAGGGTTACATATGTAAGAATCCCTTTTTTACGATTCAGTTTTAAAAAACCTAAAACTTATATTTATGTATATCGTGTATGTACAGTTTTCTATATATAAATATATATATTTATAACTCAAACCCAATATGTTTTTAGGGTATCCAAGATTATTTGATATGTTATACTAGGTAATATATATGTTTATAAAGGTTACTTTTGAACCTAATATTTACATGTATATTATTTATGTAAACCTCGTATATATAACTATATTTTTATATATGTTTATTTATTTCAAAACAAGACAGTTATGGTTTTTGGGGATGAATACCTATCTTTAAATGATATTTTAGATGCAAACTAGGCCTTTGGTTTAGATACAATTATGTTATAGTTTAAAACCATAGTTGTTAAATATTTATGTACTTATAGTTTCATGAAAATTAAACCTCCATAAGGTTTTGTGTTTTTTACTAAATAATTGATAAGTAATTAGAGGTTTTCAGAACTCAAGAAATTATAATGGCCTTATTTATTTTGTGTAAAAATCCATATATATTCTTGGTTTATATATGGTTATGTAGTTATATTTTTATGAGAATAAATTCTAGAACCCTAATTTCAATTAATGGTTGTTAATATTTTAAACTCATGGGATTTTAGGGTTTGTCTATGATATTTTGTATTTTCATGTACACTAATGATCTTGTTTAATTTTAATATTATTAACCGCGTTAAAAGTCAAAGGGGTATACTATGACTTGACACAAATGTATTATAAAATAAATGAATTTGTAAATCATGTTATGCTCACATGGAATTTTAACACCTAAGGAATTTTCTACAATGTTTACTCTAGGTTAATCAAGTTTTTGATTTATCCTACTTACGTGTTCAGTGCTATGTTTATCAGCATATTTAATGACAAGTATCTATGTATTTTATTTCCATGAAGAAATAATTTTAAAGATTATCACTTTATCATTTCATGTAACAACCCCTTTTCATCTACCATTTGATGTGGTTTAGTAATTGTCCTTTGTACATCAAAAGTTTGCTAAACCATTTCTTCTTTTGATTAATTATTCCATGTTTGTAATGTTATCTATAATGACATGTGTTTGTAGACCAATTGTATAATGGTTTTTTCTTTTCCATATCATTGATCATCCTACATGCATATGACACATCATTATAATGAACCAAGAATGAAGTTACCCAAAGTGGTATGGGACACCTTGGGTAATATGAAAATGAATTATTCAAGGTGGTATGGGACATCTTGAATATAAAACCCCGTTGAAGTAAAGTGATCTATGTGGCTCACATGATAATAAAGAAAAATTAAGGGTGCACCCTGATAGCGCTCCAATGCATTGGGTAAAGACTTAGTATCTAGATATGACCTTTTTAAAAATACCTTGGGGAATAACCTTGGTAAATTTTTTATGACACCTTGGGGTGGACCTTAGTGATAAAGAAATGATTGTCTATGTTAAATGTTGAAGCTACAAATTCAAGTTATGTTACATGTTCTTTACAAAATTATATGTCTCTTCTTTCACTACTAATGTCTTTATGTTTTTATCAAATTCATATTGATGTCGTAAGTAAAGGTTTAGGTAATGATTTGTGTTTACCACCCAACAAGATAGTAACCAACATATGAAATTGAAGTTGTTCCCTTCACATGGAACTCTAATTATGTATTACTCTTAACTATTTAATTTGTGATTAAATAATCATATGTCATACTTGTTTATATTGACCTTTATTACTCCTTTGAGAATTGTCATAATTGATTCATGTATTCCTTGGAAATATTGATTGAGAACTTTTATGTTATGTTACATGTGTTATAGTTTTCCTTAAGAGAATGTTATATGGATTGTATTAAAGAATGAATTCAAAAGTTAAATTGGTCTATATTTTTTAAAACCCCTTACTGGTCATTCTTATGATCACCCTACATTTTGATTTAAAATTTTCCAGTAACAACTTTTATCAGATAAAACATCCTTGAAGTTGCTGGTTTCTGAGAGCCCGAAATAAACTCAATCCTATGTATGGGACATGATGTGTGTTTATCAGTGCATGTACTTATTTCAAAACACACGTCATGTTTAGAAGGCACCAGCTCCTAGTTTTCAGGAGTCAGGTCCTCGTAGTTGGTATCCGAGGATTCGGTTTGGATAACTCTTGAAAACCAGAACTGAAACAAAGAAAAATATATTTTAGCATTACTAAAAATGAGTTTTCTTAATTATAAGATGGAAAACGAAGGTATTATTCTTTTGTTTCTCCCCACTAAGCCCTTGAGACCATTGTGTCTTTAGCTAACTGAGAGAATTTTCTAAACTATGCCCATATCTTCATGACATGCAAACACCTATACGACGTGTCAAACTCACCACAGGTGCTTTGGCTACACCAGAGGTTAGGAATGGACTATCTTCTTATGATGATGACCCAATTCCCCTCCTATGTACATCGGGGAAGGTACCATGAGGGACTTTTTCGGGTGTTCATGGTAGGTGAGGACTTTGGCTTTATGGCCCTTGAAACTTTTTAAGAAGTTGCTGCTGCCGGTGACCTCCGAGCAGCCTATCTTTGTAAAATCATGAACTACGGCTTCTGAGGCTAGTGGTTGGACTTTAGAATGTTAGAAGATGAGTCCAACTGACAGTATTGCAGACAACAAGTGTATTATGACATCTCCCAAATTCATACCCCTCATGATATACTCATAAGACATCATAGGTGCCCCCATGAGTTTAACCCTGAATGCTCAGCCTTTGTTTGGTTTGAGGAGATATGGAGTTTTTCCTCTCTTTGTGGAGTTTGTGTAGTAGGTCATTAGGGGAAACTCAAGCACTGATGTTTAATAATAAACATATGTTTATTGAAATGTTTCCTTTCCCCTTTATAGTCTTTTCTTTGTTTATAACATTGAATGGATTTCAAGTGATTGAACTGTCATCCTAAACTTTCAGATGGAAGGAAAAACCCACATACTATCTCTTCCTACTGAGATTACGGAAATTATCGCAATAGAAACCTATGAAGACGGGTATCGTCCCTTGACAAATCTGTGAGGAATGTGCAAAAAAAAATTTGAGGTGACAAAAGGTCTGGAGATTCTCTGCAACTCTCAAGGGAACACTTCCATCTTCTACCGCATAGGATCAGCACAATTGGCTGAGCATAAGCGGAGGGGGAAATACCACGAAGGGATCTTCCTGTGTTTCACCCTAGTCCTGAACTACACGGATAGAGTAAAATTTCATGAGGGTGCCATAGAGGGAAACGTTTGTGTGCACTACATGTACCAACTCCTCAGTTTTAGCCTGTACAACAACGTCTATAACTTTTATGTTCTCGAGCGAGACATAATTTGGCACGTTCTTCGTACGTTGGTTCATATAGACATTTCCAAACTATGTACTCTTCGAGCCTCCCTCTGGATGCCTGAGTGTTCAGTGCATGAGTTCAACCCCTTCTGCCCTAAGTATATATGGATCAGAGAACTTGAGGAGTTGATCATCAATGTGGGTCATCAGTTGAGCACACATGATGAGTACCCATGATGGGGGTAATGGTAGTAACAACTGGGAGCCTCCTCTTAGTGAGTTTGTATGAAAGGAATTGCGAGGATGCAATTATCTGAAGGGGAGGATAATGTAACAACCCGAGTTTTGGGTATCATATAATTATTATGCTATGCATTTATTTTTTTGAAATTCTTTTAACCAAACAAAAATTTAAAGGACAAACATAAGGATAATTATTTAATTTAGAACATCGTAGTTTTTACATTACACTGAAAAAAAGAGTAAACACTAACCAAAAATACCTATTAAAATCCCTATTAAAGGCACTGGAAGACCCCCAATCACTAAAACGAGGCCCAGTATGTAAAGGAGATCCTTCAAGTCAACTAAAACAAAAAACCTCATGACCATAATCTTGAATACTATGCTGACCATCAGTAGGGTTGGGAGCACCATCTTCTTCGGTTACCTTGAGTTTGAAACACCCTACCCCGCTTTTTTATAGGGGTCCTTTAGAAATTTTGACCGTTATATATATATAACCATTGGGTTTTTAAATTTTATCTTTTTATAAAAATGTGGTTTCTATAACCTTATGGTATTTCAAGTATGTTAAAATGTTAAAATGATTTGAGTTATATTTTAAAATTTCATAATTTTGAAATAAAATATTACTCTTATAAATGAACCTAATTGATTTTACAAAATACAAATAGTCGAAAACCTAGTATTTTAACACCTTCTAAATGTTTTCAAAGTCATGTTTTAATAAGTATCTTATAATCATATACCTTTAAATAATTATTGAAAAATAACATTTTGTTAGATCTTTAAAACTATGTATTTTGAATTAGAAAAAAAACTATCTATCTTTTAAATGAAATGGTGGATTATGTTATAAATTGGATTGTAGATTTTAAAAGTTATAAGTTATTAAAACATATAAAAAAATTATACATATTCAATTTTTTTTGAACCCTTTTAGTGCTACGAAATCCTAACCATTGTTTCTTTTAATCCCACATCTCTCAGTGACCGTTCGATCTATTCAGGATCGAATCTTAGCCATTGATTTCTTTAAACCCGTTCAACTCATCTCCCGCTCTCCCTCCAGCCATCCGATCTCACCTAAATCTAATTTTGGCTGTCTGTTTCATCTCCGCATTGTCCTCCCCATCATATTTCCCGTCGCGATCCGCTCCAGCACACTAGTTCACCCGATGACGCCACGATCGCCTCCTTTTTCACTGCTCCACTTGACTCTCAAAGACCCCACCTCCCAAGGTACTATATCTCCATATTCTCTACACCTACCTACCCCTTGAGTCGAGTCACATAGTTTCACTGGAGCCTCTACTTAAACCCTCTTGCAGTACGAAACCCCACGGGTTTCTTCTCCTCCTTCTCTCCCTCGAACTCCCAGCAAATCCAACAAGCTTACCCTTGGTCTGAGCTTCCTCCTCAAGCAAAGTAAGGGTGATTTCATGTTTTTAATTCATTTAGAGAAACCTATACTATCATAAACTCGGTATATATAGTTTATATATGTATATATATAACTCAACCCCTTTGGTCTGTAATATTTTCAAGGGTGTTTTCCATCGTGTTATCAGAAGGGTTACATATGTAAGAATCCATTATTTTATCGATTCAGTTTTACAAAACATAAAACATATATTTATGTATATCAGGTATATATAGTTTTTTATATATAAATATATATATTTATAACTCAAACCCAATTTATTTTTAGGGTATCCAAGATTATTCAGTATGTTATACTAGGTAATATATATGTTTCTAAAGGTTACTTTTGAACCTACTCTTAAAATGTATATTATTTATGTAAACCTTGTATATATAACTATATTTTTATATATGTTTATGTATTTCAAAACAAGACAGTTATGGTTTTAGGGGATGAATACCAATCTTTGAATGTTATTTTAGATGCAAACAAGGCCTTTGGTTTAGATACAATTATGTTATAATTTAAAACCAAAGTTGTCATATATTTATGTATTTATATTTTAATTAATATTAAACCTCCATAAGGTTTTTTTTTAACTAAATAATTGATAAGTAATTAGAGGTTTTCAAAACTCTAGAAATTTCAATGGCCATGTTTATTTTGTGGAAAAACCCATATATATTATTGGTGTATATATGGTTATGTAAATATATTTTTATGAGATTTAATTCTGAAACCCTAATTTCAATTAATGGTTTTTAATATTTTAAAACTCATGGGATTTTAGGGTTTGTCTATGATATTTTCTATTTTCGTGTACACCAATGAGCTTTCTTAATTTTAATATTATTAACCGCACTGAAAGTCAAAGGGGTATACTCTGACTTGACCCAAATGTATTAGAAAATAAATTAATTTGTAAATCATGTTATGCTCACCTAGAATTTTAACACCTAATGAATATTCTATAATGTTTACTATAGGATAATCTAGTTTATGATTTATCCCGCTTGCGTGTTCGGTTCTATGTTTATCAGCATATTTATTAACAAGTATCTATGTATTTAATTTCCATGAAGCAATAATTTTAAAGGGTATCACATTATCATTTCATATAACAACCACTTTTCATATACCATTTTATTTCGATTAGTAATTTTCCTTTGTACATATAATGTTTGATAAACCATGTCTTTTTTTGATTAATTATTCCCTGTATGTATTGTTATCTGTCATGACATGTGTTTGTAGAAAAATTGTATAATGGTTTTTCCTTGTCCATATCATTGATCATCCTATATGCATATGACACATCATAATAATGAACCAAGAATCATGTTACCCAATGTTGTATGGGACACCTTGGGTAATATGAAAATGAATTATTCAAGGTGGTATGGGACATCTTGAATATACAATGCCATTGAAGTAAATTGATTTATGTGGCTCACATTATAATAAAGAAAAATTAAAGGTGCGCCCTGATAGCCCTCCAATGCATTGGGTAAATACTTAATCTCTAGAGATGGCCTTTTTAATGATACCTTGGTGAATAACCTTGGTAATTTTTTATGACACCTTGGGGATGGACATTGGTGATACAGAAATAATTTTCTAAGTTAAATGTTGATGGCACATATTCAAGTTATGTTACAAGTTCTTTTCAAAATGATATGCCTCTTCTTTCACTACTCATGTACTTATGTTTTTATCATATTCATATTGATGTCATAAGTAATGGTTTAGGGCAGGATCTGTGTTTACCACCCAAAAATATAGTAACCAACTTAGGAAATTGAAATTGTTCCCTTTACGTGCAACTCTAATTATGTATTACTCTTAACTGTTTAAATTGTTATTAAATAATAATATGTCAAACTTGTTTATGTTGACCTTTATTACTCCTTTGAAAAATGTCATAATTGATTCTTGTATTACTTGGAACTCTTTATTGAGACCTTTTATGTTATATTACATGTGTTATAGTTTTCCTTAAGAGAATGTTCTATGGATAGTTTTAAAGAATTCTTTCAAAAGTCACATTGGTTTATTTTTTTAAAACCCCTTACTGGGTATTCTTATGCTCACCCTACGTTTTGATTTAAAATTTTCAGGTAATAACTTTTATCAGATAAAACATCCTTGAATTTTCCAGTTTCCCAGGTCCTGAAATGAACTCGATCCTCTGTATGGGACGTGATGTGTGTTTAACAGTGCATGATTTTATTTCAAAACACACATCATGTTCATAAGGCACCGACACCTGGTTTTCTGGAGTCAGGTCCTCACACAATCTATTCCATGAATTGCATCAAATTTCATAGGAGGGAGGATGATGTGGTTTGCTGGGAAGATAAATCCACAAATTGTGATAGGGGATGAGTTATATTCTTGGGATGCAATGATTTCCCCATTTACCATTCTCACCAACATCTCTACATATATAACTTGTGGTGGAGTTGGGATTATTCAACTAAACATTCGAGATATAAAAAAATGAATAGAACTAGAATCAAAAAGTACATTCTCTATTATTGAATGAATAACTAGAGTACATCTTTGTATGGGTTCTCTTTGGTAGTAGTGGTGGAAAAAGATCGACCTTAATACCTTGGATGTTTTTCGTTGCCTCTGAAAATCCTTGGCATAGGTTAATGGTTTGCAAAGTGACCTGGTTCTTTGATGTTAAAGTGATGAGCAATGCGTTGAGGGTTGAATGGAGTGTTCCTATCCTCTATCACACCAGTGGGTTTTTATTGTTAGCAATTAATGTCCAGGTTCCCTTATCTTCCACATATAAAGCATTTCCTCATCCCCTTCAGGAAATTTCCAGGGTGCTTCTTTCCGAACCTTTTTAAAGTGGGGTGCTGAAATTTCTTAGCACCATTGGATTTATCCATAGGACCACCAAAATTAAAGTTAACTTTCTTCTTATTAACCCCATGATACCCATAAGATTCTCTGATCAACATTTCTACTTTGAGGGAATATCAGAAAAATTCTTCATATCTATCGAAGTCACAGATCGCTAGGGATTTCCTTAGGTTAGGTATTACCACATCAAAGAAGTAGTCAACATTTTATTTAGTGGTAACATCAAAGCTAGAGGCGTATTTCTCAAGCCTTGTGAAGTTTTCCTCGTATGCTCTGAGGGGTTCTTCACCTTTTTCATTAGAAAAACAAAGTCCCTTTCCTTCATAATTCGGAAGGTGCCCATAAAATATTTATCAAAAATTATTTTCTAGAAATCCTTCCATTCCAATGCCTTGGTGTCTTCCTCAGGCTTCGTATTTTTGACCAATGTCCACCCTTAATAAGCTTCATCCCCCATATGATAAGCATCTAGAAGAAGCTTATCTTATTCAGAATATTGAAGGATGGAATGATCTTCTCAATGGAGTGGATCCATTGTTCAACGATTGAAGGATCATGTGATCCATTGAAAGTAAGAGGTTGTTTTCTCATGAATCTCTCGATTATGGTTTGTTATTTCTGGGGGGGGTTAGGCGTTCCACTTAACCAATGATTATATTCAAAACATGGGTTAACTAAGATATTATCATCACAATGTTTTCAATTCCCACTCTAATCAGATTAGGCATCTCATTAGAATAATCATCACATTGATCTTCGCATTGGTTGTTAGCCCGAGTCTTCCTATTATTAGAAATTTTATGGAATAAAAGGAAAGTTATGGGTAACACATAAAGAGAAATCAAAATTCAAAAAGGGATAACTTAAAAATTATATTTTTTACCTTAACTTATGAATTTATAGGATTCAATCTATGTTATCCACGATCTACTTATCAACGTACATTCTTAGGGGAATTTTTTTATTCCTTTAATAATGGTTAATACAAAGATTATGAATTTACCAAAGCATATCCCCCAGAAGTTTCATAGCCAAGAGTGCATCAAGGCCTGTTGTCGTGCACTAGTTCCCATTCGAGCCTAGCTCAAAGAATTGTTTTTTGGTTTTACTCCTAGATACATTTGTGCTAGAGAAACCTCTACTTGTGCATATTGAGACAAGGATGTATTTTATTGATAAACCACTTACTTCATTGTCACAAAAATTTACGTATGTTTTTATTATACTTAGTCTTATCCCAATTGATTTCATTAGGGTTTTCTAATCCTAATCCGAAAAATAATTAACTTACCTTTTGATACCAACTATAACAATCTTACTCTTTATTACACATTTAAACATGATATATTACATAAACTAGCACTTAAGACAACTCTAAGGATTGAGAGGTCAAGTGTCTTGGGAAATTAGGAACATTACAAGACAACATAAGATATAAAAAACAATATCTTTATTTAAAACTTCTTTTTCATGGCCACAACATTCTATCATACTTAGAATTGCATGGGATAACCTGAGGACATACATAAGAAAAGGGTGATCTATAAAGCCCAGTAACAGAGTAGAAAAAGCATAAAATGAAGAATAAAATACATGTTAGAAAAAAGTCATATCATTGGAGCATAAGATAAAGATGAACATAAAGGTATGATACAACATGATTATCCTAACATGAAGATGTGACAACAACATTTAACATGATTTTAGCATGAGCCAAGGCTCATTGCACATGGAGCATGAGTAAACCCTCGTTGAACTTGAATTAGACTGGGTAAACCCTCATTGCACATGAATTAGCATGAGTAAACCCTCATTACACATGGAGTATCATGATAGTATTCTTTATCAAATGCATCTGAGCGCTATCCGGGCGCACCCTTCTTAATCATTTCATTTCATGCATAAGTGTGCCACATAGATCACACAACATGGATTCATTAAACATAATAATTTATTCCATGAATAAGTGATGCGGATAAATAAATGTAAGTCCTCAATCAAAAATTACAAGTGCATAATGGTCAATACCCTTGATAGATAAATGGGTATGGTATTCACTTACATGATGATTTTGGCATGGAGATTTTGGTGTAACTTCGGTAGCATAACGACGTAAAATTGAAATTGTAAAATGGGTTGATGAGAGAGAAAGGGGTCTCTCATCATTTATGCATGAAATGTACAGTAAGGGGGTCATGGAACATAATATGCAAACATATTTATTTCTTTACTACAGGTTCTCATTGGGGTGTTATGAACTGGAATCAGACTTCGAGGTGTTGATTTGGGCTTTACATGGGAATGTTGAGGCCCCATGGGTTTTTACATACATTGTTCGACATTACGCCTTAGAGGACCCAAAAAGATGTTCTTTTTTAACATATTCCAAGGGAATATTACTTTTTTATAGATGCTCTTTCTAGGGGGAGTAGTCCTGAAGAATCCATGATTGTGTTCTATAATGTGGGATCATTACCCCGAGGATGTAATTCATTTGTCCATGGGGATACCCTTGGGCTTCATCACATTAGACCGCTTTGATATATTTTTTTTCGGGGAAGTGTGTTTTCCCTTGTTTGATTAATAATAAAAAAATTAGTATTCAATCAAATAATATGAGGGAGAAATATCATTTTGACAAGGAGATCTCCTGGAAATGAATAAAGTGAGACTGTGAGAATTGATTGGTACAACTCGCAGAAAAATTTTGCTTTCATGTATTTACTGTAATATTTCACTTTTAAAAAATATATGGTGAAACCCACCAAAATATCACAGCCACTTGTATTGAAAGTGATAACATCATATAATCCGTTTTATAGGATACTATGAATTTAGAAAATTAAGGACATTGAACTAAATAGATTTGTTATATTCTAACATAGAAATTAAATTCTTGTGAACTGTGTACAAAAAGGAATAATTATATAAAGTGTATCAGTGATAAAGTTGAGAGCTTCTGTGTTGTATTGAATATTGATGAGATCTTAAAGAATAATAATAAGATGTATCTATCATATGATATATTAATGAAGAAAAATAAGAATATGAATATCATTATAAGATTATTTTGAGAGAGCCAAAGTATTGAGAAGAAGAAATGAGCATGTATATGACCTACTGTGAGGGTTCTTAGATATTGGTATTAATAATTTTGTAATATAATGATCTATTGGATATATAATATCACAAGATCTCAAATTTAGAGCAATCAATATAAATGAAAACATTCTAGTGAAGAACTGTGATTATGAGATATAAGTGGAGGAAAATTTGCATACAACGTATCATGAAGACATGTTGGAATTAGATGACTCCAACAAGGGTTGAAGAAGATCCATTTTGTTGATGAAGGTATATTCTATTACTAATAAAAGATCTATTTCAAGGAGGATCATCAATGAACCACTTTCATATATATATGGTGGGATTCTATATAATTCATGAGACTCTGGTTATATAAGGATATCACCATGTGACTCCGTGACTATAGTGTGATGTTTCTTCAAAAGACTTATGAGATTTTATAAAGGTAGGTCCTATTGAGATTTATGTAATGTGGATATTTTAAATTTGGATTAGTGAATATAAGTGAGACATGGATTTGGATATAGTGTGTGAAGAACCCACCCCATGTAAAAGACAAATATTGATTATAGTGGACAATCCATGATTGGGGAAAGTAATGAACCATCGAAAGTAGTAGTTCATTGAAATGAAACTTATAGAAACCCTTATGTTCATATTCCTTTACTTATTTAATTATATAGGTAAGGAGAAGTGACATAATGATTATATCATGTCTTAAGAAGTCTTGGAGGTTTAATTAATAATTGAATAATTCATAAATGTGTTTAGTGACCACTAATTCACCCAATCCCACTTTTTAAACCATTGGTCATGTGGGAAACTCAAATAAGTACTTCACTATCTATACTGATCATAAGAGTACATGTTTTCTATTTTCTTACAAATTATTGAATCATAGACATTATTATGGATTGAAATTTTAACCTTATTAATACTTCTAGAAAAGTGATTATTGTCTTTGATGTAATAATTATGATATTTCAATAATAGGAAGTGAAATTATCTATTAAGGAATGAAAAATAATTATTCCCCACGACGTTGTGAAGTTAAGAATGATAAAGTGTTGATTTTTTATATAATTTGAAAATAACCCCTCCTCTAGTCGACAATATTCATCATTAGAAAATGGTGTATCTTAAATTTTAGTGTATTAGTGGAATATAAAATGGCAGGGTGGGGGGAATTAGTGAATATGTACATTATTCTAGTGGATAAATTTGTTTAATGAATTTTTTTAGTATATATTTATTTGATATGGGTAGTAATGAAGGATTATTTTCATTATTATTATGTTTTTTATACAAGAGAAATTAAGATGTATTTTGAAGTAATGAATTAGTTTTTGCATTGTAGGTTGAAGGGAGTTATTTTTTATTATGTTTCTCATTTCATAACATGTATACAGGGTAAGAAAGAATGAAAAAAATACTATCATTAGTCTTCATAATTTACCCATACCAACATAGAAGTGGGAAAAGGGTTTAATGAAATTTATTATTAGACTACCTTTATCCCTTTATTGAAGGAATTTTATTTGTGAAATCATTAACATGTTAGTTAAATAAACTCATTTTTCATTAATAAATAATGTTTGATAGTTAAAGATATTGGTAAGTTGTTTATATAGAAGATTATGAAGTTACATTTTGTAACATTAGATATCATGTCTGACAGATATATTTACATTATATATTGATCCTAGAAGGGTTTTAAAGAAGATTTGGGTATTTTATTAAAACATATCATGACATATCACACTCATTCCAATGGTATTATGATAGGGGATATTTAAATTCGAGATATTAGGATTCATACTAATGCATTTAATTTTTTTAATATTATGATAACCATTTAATATAGTTTGATTTTTTTTATAAAATATCAATTATCAATATTTTTTAAATATACCTCATTTTGGAGTATTGTATAGTAGATCATTACAGGCCCCTTTATATTGGGTGGATGTTGGTGAATCCTTAATAGTGAGTCTAGGAATTTTATAAGTGATAATGACTAATATTAAGCTAATTCAGAAAATTTTTGTTATAGAATAATGTCCATATAAATCTTATATAGATCTTCATCAATAACCATTTGAATTATCGACGAGTGATCATTTGTTTTTTTGAAATTTTAGAATAGATTGAGAGATAAATGGTTTGGGAAGAATAATAATCTTATGTTGAAATATATATTTTTCTTTATATCTTGGAAAGGTTTAATCCACTTATCAAAATTACACATCATATATCCAACCTTTATAGTTCTATCATCCACACCATAAATAACTTGAGTCACAACCACTACCACAACACTACTCATAAATTTTACATAAATATAACATGTATCAAATGGAATCAAGAACCCACAATCCATTTAATCTTCCATATATCCATTTTTATAAAATTTTAATTCATTTTAATGAAAAATTACTTTATATGTTGAATAGGAAGCTAAATAGATCAAGTAAATATTAGAAATTTATATTTTTAAAAAATAAAAAACATTGAAGACTGAAATTAAATGATTGGAACTATAAATATTGAGTATAAACAAGTTGGTAAAAGGTTTAATCCAATCTAGATCACCATGTATTAAATTATCTAATAGTGATTCCATCCTCAAATATATCATTAAATACCCCTTCAAATTTATATTTACATCCTTAAATTCATAATGAATGATCAGATCATGAGAGTTAATATATTCTTTTTTGTGTTCATTAGTGATACATGAATTTACCTATCACACACCTTTCAAATTTCATCTATTGAAATGTTAATGATAAATTTTTTTCCTTTATATGATCCTTGAAGTTTATGATCTGGTCTATTCCTGGAGTTGGGGTGGATTATTCTTCATTTATCCTTCATGTAGTCCAACCTTTTTATGACTAGGTTTAATCACTCGGATCTTAGCATGTGGCCATGAGGATATCATTCAGTCTAAATTCATCAAAAAAATTATAATATCCTTAATTTTTATATGAAATAGATTTCATAGTTTTTATCTCCTCCATTTCAAAATCTTCTTCATTACCCAGGTGAGGTTCACCCCTAGATTTCTTAGGCCCATAAATCCCATAATGGGGTGACTTTCTATCTTTCATAGACTCAATAACCATACCTTATGATCATGTGAACATTATTTTAGGTATCATAGAACAATCCTAAAACTTCCTTTTTTTTATTTTCTTTATTAACTGCATACACACCCAAATTTAACATCATTTTCTTCTGATTTTTGTATCCTAAATGTAGATATTCTTAAGGCTATCTCAAATCATCATCAGTAGTAGATTCTTGGGATGGATCATTGGTTCATTTTACTTCATACAAATATTCATATTCTTTAAAATATTCATCATTTACTGGAATAATAGGGGAAGTTTTCTCTACTAACTCTCTATCCTCATAGCACTGATTATTATTCCTCCTAGAAAACACCATATTCCACCCATACTTGTCCCTTTATGAATCATTGAGAATTTCAAACTTGTAACCATGTTCTAAATTTTTATGAGGTACTTTACTAGAATTTCTATTAGAACCTCTTCCTTTAGAGACCTATTTATTAGGATTAATATCCCTTATAAAGGAATGAAGGATGGTAACTTCTTGACCAAAAAGAGAAGTCAATATTGGATAATAGACCAAATGGTTTCAAAGCATTCAAAAATAAACCCAGTAATGAAAGAAAATTTTTTTCTTCTAATAGTTGTCTAATTTAATATTAATACGTATAAAATTCAAAAGAAGTTCAAGATGTTGAATTTGACATAGACTCAACGATAAATAGGGTTATAGAGAAAATAAGTTATAATCTTAGAAAATAGAAATCAACCCATGAGATTTATAAGAATTTTATACATTACATGATTTTGAAATTAACATGGTAATCTATGGAAGAAAAATAATATTTATATAATAGAAGGATCTCACATCAAAATGAAAAACAAATGAACTTAAAAATAATGAAAAAAAACCTTTCGAATTTGTGTGAACTTTTACAAATAGTAGAGATTTGATAATCCATTATTGAGAACCAAATAAGAAAATGGTAGAGATTTAAGATAACAACATGTTCATATTCTCATTAACCCCATGATTAAAATATATACCCATTGATTGTTTCCATCAATGGAACACTCTTTCAAAAATAGTTCCACTAAGAATAAAAACACATTTTTGTATGATTCCATGAATTCTAAAGAATAAATCAAGATCATTAGTGTTATATCATCATGCGAAGGAACATTAATGTGGAGCATTATTTCTAGGAAGGAGGGATGTAAATATTTCTTGGTAAAGGGAAAAAATAGTACTATCAAGTCACTAGTGGGGCTGAGATGAATTACTCCCCCTTTAGTGGGGCGAGACTAAAAGAGTGGTCATTCCACCTACTCCATCACCTTTTAATCAGTAGTGGGTTGAAACTGATAATCAATAGTTCTTATTTGTTTCCTTTCACTCCATATTTCCATATATTCATCAACACATTCCATGAAACATATAATCCCCCTAGGGAATATAATATCGAAAAATATATTTACATTGATTCAACCTATTCATACCAAAATACAATTATTAGGGAATAATTTGTCATTAACATTACTCATATCCTGGTTATACCCAAATTCCATAATCCTATCACATGACTAAAACCTATCAAAGACCCCATTTAATCAAAACACACCATTCACTATTAAATTCCATATTCAAACCTCTATTTTTTCACACTAGAGGGGTTAAATTGGAGTTCATTCTAAATTCACATCCCACTACGATTATCATCTCATTCCTCCATCAGTATATCAAATTATAAAAATCTACACATGCCTCACTATAAATGGAGTGAAAAACTTCCACAGTGTCATAACCCTATTTTATTTACACCACTCCATGTGTATCACTACAAAAAAGGTCCTCCAACTCTTGAATTTTGCTGGACCCCATGTATATAAAGGATAAGCATTTGTAGATCATTGATATATCACATATAATCCTTCACAAAGTTTTTTACATTCCCATTCCATATTTGTATGGATCATGATGATGTTCTTAAATTTCACCCTTCTCCCCTTCAAGGTATTTTATATATATTTTCCTAATTATGGGATCTATGATTTATATGGGAACTTAAAAATTATTTTACAAATATTATTAAAAACATTTAAATTTCAATTTCATCCATTTCCTACATATCAAATAGTTCAAATATGGATTTTAAGAAATATTCAACAAAATAATCATCATTTCATATCTATACCTAGTGTTCATTATTTTTCACTATTCAACAACATCAATCTCAATGAGTTTATATTCCAATGATCTAAAATTATGTGTCTAGTAATTTTAGTTTCTTATTTTCACCATTTATAAATTTTATTAACATTCCACCAAATTCATAATCACTCTCATTTCAATTATTCAACATGTATAATTATTAAATCAAAATTTAATTTCATCATTCCTTTCTAATTTCAATTTACCTCATTTTCTTTGAATTACTGAGAGTTATATTCCAATCATAAAAAATTAAAAGCATGGTAGATTCATAATTATTTTAAAGGAGAAGTGTAACACCCGAGACTTTTATGAGAAATATTTTGTTTTTAAATCATCAAAGGAATCTTTCACTACACACAGCACTAGATTGGCTTGCTTTACACACAATCACGGCCTTCCTCGATAGCTTGCATCGTACGCAATACTGAGTTTCATTAAACAATGATATGCTATTAAAATATTATTAAAACTAGCCGTTATGAATAGTAATAACCACTTTTTTAAATTTTATAAATATTATTTTTCGAAATGGACTTCATTTTTGGATTCGGAATATCGAAATTAACCTAGGGTGAAATTTTGGTATTTTTATGAAAACTTTCAATTTTTGATGAATAGTGAAACCACTAAGTGGTAGTTAAAAAACTGAATTTTTCATAAAAATTAATTTTACCGCTTCTGTAAGTGGAATTTCTAAAATCTGAGAGACATGGTTGATGTGAGTAAGTAAAATGTGGTTCAATGAGATGAAAATAATTTTTTGGTAAATAGTAACTTTTTACTTTTATTTACAACGGTTAAAAGTAAATAGGGTAATTAAGGGTAAAAATGGTATTATTATTACCCTAACACATGTCTTAATTCTATTGGATAAGTGTAATTCGACCAAAAACAACCTTAGGAATAAAATATGACCATTTAGGCCCACTTGGATTTCATTAGGACATTTATTATCAATTTACTTAAAGAAGGGTTAAAATAGTTAAAATCAAAGTACAATAAGTAAATAATTTTTAATATGGGGTTATACATAAGATAAATTCGCCTATAAATATTCATTAGAAATATAAAAATATTTCCAAAATAATGGTATTTTATTTATAATTTTTAGACATTAAATAATATAATTTATTTATGACACAACGATGATGAAGTAATTATATTATTAATGAAATATTGACATAATTGATGTTATAAATACCCAAATAAATGTAATTTGAGACTTTTTATGAATTCCACTAATTTTATAGGTTAATATGACATGTTAGTATTGATTTAATTAACGTTGTTCGAACTAATCATTCTGTTATGATTTTCACAAAAATAAATTACTTAATAGTGTCAAAATTGACATAAAATAGTTTTTAAAACAAATATTATATTATTAATTGTTATTTTATTCCTAAAAATATAAGGTTTGGAAAAATAACTTAGATAAGCTTATATATATTAATAATAAACAACTTGGGGTTAGTTTGTCTTGATATAGTATGCTTATTAACCTTATAGTGTAAAAAAACAAGAAGACACGGTAAAAGTTAAATTATCTAACTTGAAGTTAAATCTAAATGATAAGGTTAAAATTGATACGTAAACTTGTCTAAATTATATTGGATGAGAGTATTTATACCCATCCCCACCTTATCTTTGAAATAAATCAATTTGGAGCTATTTAAAACCGAATTTGACTTTATAATAAAATAATATTTTTAGTTTTTTCAAAGGAGCCCCTCTCCTCCCTTATAAAAGGGCACCTCCTCCCCCTCTTCCTCACACCACTTTGAGCCTTCAAGATCGGAAAACCCCTGCCAATTTATCCTCTACACTTCCCTAGAAACAACCTATAGGTCCTGGTCTTCTTCAAAGACCAATATTAGTGCCCTAAAAGGAGATCTCAAAGAGGCGCTTCAAAGAAGAGGTAATGTCCGTTACCAATTATTTCAACATTATTTCTTCTTAAACTTCTTCTTCTTTAGTTTTTTCATTATGAAGTAATAACATAAGTATCACTCATATACTGATATGTTATTATAAGTATGAAACAACCCTATTTCACCATCTATCCATCCTATGGAAAATGAAATCACCGCGCGTGCGTACGTACGGAATACCGTCTCCACGCCGTGGTGTAATCTATTTTCCACCACCACCTTACTTGGATGGGTATAATGGTGTAAATAATGACTATATATGACAATTGTAAAGTGATATTGATTCTGAAATAGTATACATACACTCCAATACAATTCCATGATCATGGGAACGATATCATCGCTCGTGCGTACGTACGGAATACCGTCTCCACAATGTGATGTGACTCGTTCTACATGATATTCATTGCATAATGATTATATAAATGAATTGAGTAAATTAATATGATATATATTACACTAATACCATTCTGGAAATGAGTTATATATAACCTAAAAATAAGGATAAGAATTCATTCGACAAAACACGCATAAGAACAAAAATTAATAAACACCCGAATAAACAAGTAGTATTGAAATATTACTAATAAGAAGCTAAGAATATAACCATATATGATATCATAAAAATAATTATGATTCTGGAATAAGTCAATAACATTATTTAAATCATTATACAGTAGGTTCGGACACTTACGAAGCAAATCTGACCTAAGGTAAGGGAAAATATCACAATCTCATTTTTATCCGAGATTGTTTATACTTTGGTATTTACTGGGGTGTATTTTATCATCCAAATCCATGTTCCCTCTATATTTAATATTGTTTCCATCCACCTACAATTGTTTAAATTAAATTTTACCATTCGGTGAGTTTTTAGTAAAAGATATAAAAGGAATCTTTTGTCGTTTTTCGTATGAGGTACTTTTTGACTTTTCTGAAAAAAGTACTCGAAAAATGTTTTTTAACTTATATGGCATGAGTGGTATTTTAAAACATTATTTCCAAGAATATTACTTTACAAGTTTTCACATTTATTTTTAATCAAATTCTTTTAGATGAAAATTGTATGACATGTTAAGAAAGGAAAAATGTTTTTGAAGTAGAAAGGATATTTTCCTCAAGAATGGAGTTCAAGTGTTTTATCAAAATTATTTTCCATCTAAGATAATATAGGGTTCTATTTATATCTGTATTATTAAATTGATATGATTATGTTGTGATGGAAATATTTTTATGAATTCCTTTATCATATATGAATTGTTTTAGGATGTCATGATGTTTAAGATTCCCATTTTTATTACATGGGTTATGCTATGATGTATGATTTTTTTTTGATTTTGTGGCACACATAAGAATGGTATCATTATGAGATAGGTGGGACCTATATCTCCCTCCAATGCATTGGGTAAATATTTTATATCTCATGAGATAGACATGGCTGGAACGGCAGGTTAAACTAGTTCAGTGAAACAAGACTGGAACGAGGAGTGAACTTCGTTCAGAAATGGACTTTGTCCGCTAAGATAGTCTTGGTAATGATTCTTTACTAATAAGAAATGATTCTCTATGATTATGTGTATATGCCACAAAGTTTCATGTTTTAAGTTATGATTATTGGGATTACATTTCACTACTATTATTTATCCCATTTATGAAATTATGATCTCTTTTGCAGGTTAAGATTTCCAAAAGTTATGTTCTTATGAATATGATGTGATTGATATTTCTTTTGTTTACCCTTACTGAGCATTTGAGCTCACCCTTTTGTATTTTTTCTTTCCCTAGGTCAGGAAGAAGGTTATTAAGTAAGATATGCCAAAAGGGACTATAGATATGATGAAATAAATGGGAGACAGTGTATACACTTTATGAACCAGTTGTTTATGTTTCCTAGTTTCTAGAGACACTATACCTATACATTTCTTTCCTGGTTTTGTTATATGTTATAATAAGTGTGCTTAAATTTTGAAGTAATAACAATGTATTTAAAGTATGGGTCATTATAAGAAGTGAATTTTTAAACACCTACATTGATTCCATTATAAATGGTATCTTCCATCATTTATTGATCACCACCAACCATTTTTAATATTATGTTATCCTCTTATCTCATTAATTTTCTACACACAATATTACTATATTTAGGAAAATACTACACCACAATAAAATTATAATCATAGAGGATTTCCAAAAAATTTAATTTTGTCAAATGAATCTCAACCACATTTAGTTCCAATAAATTTCTCTCTATCATTTCCATGCATAATTATCCATTAATACTTTCATATACATGGAATTATAATGATCATTTATATTATCCTAATTTAATATGTTTAATTACATGAATACCTTAAGAAATATGTTTTTTAAAAAATTAACTCTTATAACCATAGTATCTCTACTAATAATTTCATATAACAACATTTATTAGTCAATAATTTTTTTTAAATAAACTAAACTAAATAAATAAATAATAACATCTTAGGGAATCCAATCATCTTTACGTATATCAATATTCTTATAAAATTATCAAACTACCATCAATGTTTAAATATATAATCCCGAGTTAAATAGTGAACTCAATATTTCATTTTTTGGGAAACAAATTCTCCATGTTATCCTTTTCAGTCAAAAATCGAAAAAACTCCATAGGCACTCAAAATTATAACATCCAAGTGTCTATGTTACTGTAAAATTTTATATATTTCAACCTCAAAAATCATCAACCATCATCATAAAATAGCAAAACTAGTTTATCAATACTTTAATTTGTCATTAAACAATAAAACAAACATACACTTAAATAAAAATCAAATAATTACTCAAAATAATTCAGGATATTGAACTTGTTTATATTAATTTATCTCCCAAGGGATTTATTCTACACCACCACACCACCAAAGAACTCTCACTAAGGGAATAACTCACCCCTGCAACTCTTTATCTATGAAATCCTAAAAAATATCATCCTTGATATCCATAAATCTCATATCGTCCTTGATATCTACATCACTCGAATCAATCACATAAGAAGAATATTGATAATGCTTTCACATATGAGAGACATGAATCACATTAAATACCTTTTACAATTATAGATTATAGATTAGAACATAGTTTGGAAATCTACAAAAACTCCAATAGAAGAAATTCAACATCCCTGAATTCAAGTAGATGGTTGTGAACTACCCATACTAGTGTAAAGATATTGCACTAGTAAAAAACTCCCATATCCACACTTTAACATCGAATAATTTGAAATTTAAAAACATAAAACTCTAGCTATTATCTAAGATAAACCCCACTAGGTATTCCTTAAACAATAACTTGTTTCCATTAAAAAATTATTTATAATATCATCCTTTTACAATATCTCTATAACATAATTTATAGAATATTACCCTATCTTCTTTTGGATCTCAAGTCCCAAACTCTCTTGAAATGAAAATCCCTGATGTTATAATTCATTATAAAATTTATATAATTTGATCTATAAGTCAAACCCAAAATTTCAAAATAGAAAAACTCACAAATGTATCAGTAATAAATCACATTTCCACATGATATAGTGATTATTCATAATACCTCTTTCATAAAAAAACTCTAAAAACAAATTATATTCCATCCTATACATTTCATGATCTAATAAGAATGACATAGACTACTGATGTATTTAACCTCACATGAATCTCACCATCCAGGGGGTGCAGTACTCATCAAATATATGGAATAATTGAAAGGCTATGTGAATATCTTTGAACAAATTCTAAGTCTCATGATTAGTGATAGAACCTTCATACTTTAGAAAATTATACTTCTTAATCTCACTAAATGATGTATTCCAAGCCTGCCTATGCTCTAGTTATACCATCTAATTCACAACCTTAGGATTTTACTACACCTCATCATAATGAACCTTATGATTGAACTACAAAACTTACATATCTATATAGAAAAACTAACATTATCTAATAGACACACATATAAACACATAAACAATAAATGTCAAACCACACTATTACATCATTCATATTCCTAACCACACATCGACATGAGTGACTCACTACATTAATAATGAACCCAAAGAAAATAAATAAACAATCATCCTGAACTAAAATTAAATGACACATTAATAGACTCATATCATTATACACTATAGTCAATGTATTATTCCTGGTGTATTGATCCATAGATTATAGGTTCATCACTTAGATCATCAAGGACCATTATTGTAACACTCTGAGATTTTAGGAAAAATATTCTTTTTAATTTCATTAATGTCTTGTGTTATACGCTACACCAAAAGGAGCTTTCACAACACACATCTCTGACCTGGCTTGAATTACATGCAATCGCGACCTTCCACGATAGCGTGTGTTGTACGCAACACCAATTTTCGCTAAACAACAATATGCTATTAAAATATTATTAAAACTAGCCGTTATGAATAGTAATAACCACTTTTTGAAATTTTGTAAATTTTATTTTTCAAAATGGACATTATTTTTGGATTCGGAATATCGAAATTATCTTAGTGTGAAATTTTGGTACTTTTCGGATAACTTTCATTTTCTGATGAATAGTGAAAATTACTAAATTTTAATTAAAAACAACTTTTTTTAATCGAAATAATTAATAGTGATAAATTATTAATTTTAGTGGTTTAAAGTATATTTAGAATATATTTTTACAATTTAATACAATGTTGGTCATTGGATGTAATTTCACATTTAAAACAGTTATAAACAAGTGTCAATCTTTTGCTAGTTATTATCTCTTAAAAACACGCCTTTTGTTTTGACGATGGGAATTAATTTTTAAATTAATTAATGCAACTGATATGTTTTGAATTTGGTAAAATAGAAATCATTTTTGAGTTCATAATAACAAATATAGCTTAGGCCTAATTTTTGGCATTTTTCTAAAAACCTTCATTTTTTGATGAATAGTGAAACTACTAAGTGGTAGTTAAAAAACTAATTTTTTTCATAAATCTTAATTTTACCGCTTCTGTGATTGGAATTTCAAAAATCCGAGAGACACGGTTAATGCCAGTAAGTAAAATGAGGTTCAATGAGATGAAAATAATTTTTGGTGAATAGTAACTTTTTACTTTTATTTACCACGGTTAAAAGTAAATAGGGTAATTAAGGGTAAAAATGATATTAATATTACCCTAACAGATGTCCTAATTATATTGGACAAGTGTATCTCGACCAAAAACAACCTTAAGTGTAAAATATTATCATTTAGGCCCACTTGGATTAGATTAGGACATTTATTATTATTTAATTCAAAGAGGAGTTAAAAGAGTTAAAATCAAAGTTTGTTTACTAAAACCTTTTTAATATAGGGTTATACATAAGATAAATTCGATTTTAAATATTCATTAGAAAGATAAAAAGATTTCCTACATAATGGTATTTTTTTCGTAATTTTTAGACATCAAATAATTTAATTTATTTATGACACGAAGATGATGCATTAATTATCTTATTAATGAAATATTGACATAATTGATATTATAAATACCAAAATAAATGTAATTTAAGACTTTTTATGAATTACACTAATTTTATAGGTTACTATGATATATTAGTGTTTATTTAATCAACTTGTTTCGAACATATAATTCTATTATGACTTTCACAAAAATCATATATCAAATAGTGTCAAAATTGACACAAAATAGTTTTTAAATCAAATATTATATTATTAATTGTTATTTTATTCCTAAAAATTCATGGTTCAGCCAAATGACTTAGATAAGGATATATATATTAATAATAAACAATTTGGGGTTCTTTTGGCATGTTATAGTAAGTGTATCAACCATATAGTGTAAGAAAACAAAAAGACACGGTAAAAGTTAAATTATTTAACTTAGAGTTAAATCTAATTGATAAGGTTAAAATAATAACCTAAACTTGTCTAAATCATATTGGTTGATAGTATTTCGACCCATCCCCACTTTAGATTCGAAATAAGACCCTTTGGAACCATTATAAACCGATTTTGACTTTAATATAAAATAATAGTTTGAGATATTCCTAAGGTGCCCCTCTCCTCCCTTATAAAAGGGCACCTCCTCCCTCTCTTCCTCACACAACTTTGAGCCTTCAAGCTCGGCCAACCCCTGCCAAAATCCCTTCTCCACTTCCCTAGTATCATCCTAGAGGTCCTGGTCTTCTTCAAAGACCATCCTTAGTTCTTTAAGTGGAGGCTAAGAAAAGGTGCGTCAAAAAGAGGAGCTTCGGACACATACGAAGCAAATCGGACCTAAGGTAAGGGATAAATTTTCAATCTCATTTTTATCCGAGATTGCTTATACGTAAGTATTTACAGGGGTTAGGTTTATCATCCATGACCATGTTTTCTAAAAATGTTTTTATAAAATGTTTACCATTCTTCCATGAATGCTTAAAGTCATTTTTACCCTTTATTGACTTTTTACCACATTGTATGAATGAAATCTTTCTTTTGGTTACCACATAAGGTACTTTTTGACTTTTCTAACAAAAGTACGAGGAGAAAGTTATTTTTAACTTATACAGAGTGAAAGGATTTTTACGGTTTTCATAACACCTCATTTTCAAGAAGCTTCCTCTACAAGATTGCATGATTATTTTCAACAAAACCCTTATATTTTAAAATTACATGGAGTTTTGTGAAAAGAAAATCATTTTAAAGAAGAAAGGTTATTTTCCTCATGAATTCATTCCAAGTGTTTCTCTCAAAACTATTTTCCATATAAGATGACATTATTTGATATGTATGTTTCATGTAAAATGTCTTAATGATTTAAATGGTTTACCTTTTCTTATGATGAAATGATATCCATTGTTTATGGATTATGATGTCATGATGTTTATGAAACCCATTTTATTTATTGGGTTATTTTGAATGATGTATGTTTATTTTGTGGCACACATAAGAATGGTTTCATTATGAGATGGGTGGGACCTATATCTCCCTCCAATGCATTGGGTAAAGATTTTATATCTCATGAGATAGACATGGCTGGAATGGTAGGTTATACCGGTTCAGTGAAATAGGACTGAAACGAGGGTGACTCGGTTCAGAAAGGGACTTTGTCCACTAATATAGTCTTGGCAATGAGTCTTGACTAACAAGAAATGATTCTCTATGATTATGTGTGTATTCCACAAAGTTTAATGTTTTAAGTTATGATTATTGTGATTACATTTCACTACCATGATTTATCCCATGTTATGAAATTATGCTCTCTTTTGTAGGTTATGATTTCCAAAATGTTATGTTCTTATGAATATGATGTGATTGATATTTATTTTCTTTACCCTTACTGATCATTTGAGCTCACCCTTTTATGTTTTCTTTTCCCTTGTATATAAACAAAGGTATTAGGTATAAAAAAAGGAAGATCTTTATGGGAGATATTGAAGATCTTTCACCAGGATTAGAAGATTATATTCCGAGTTTCCAAAGAAACGAAACTATTACGATCCTTGTGTGTGTGTTTTTGTTATGTACTAAGTATTCCGCAAATGTAATGTAATGTCAATGTACGTCAAGCTTTGGGTATCTACAGTTGGTATCAGAGGAAAGGTTTAGTCAACCTTTGGAAACTAGGATACGAGAACTTTAGTGAGATCCCTAGAGATATTTCTAAGGTATGTCTAGGGATGTCCCTAAGGATAAGTATACGTATAGGTTATAGTACTAGAATTACGCTAACGATCATAGAATTAAACCTAAGATGTTAGATATTAAAGGTAATCCCCCTTTATTATGTTGTTTTCCCTAGCATGATTTTTTCCTCTCACACTATTCTTTTTGGGTTTTAGAAAATGGCTGGAAACAAGATTATTCACAATAATGGAGGATATGATGGACAATGGAATGATATTCTTCATAATGAAATGGGATTTCAAAGTCCAAACATCATTGTTATGCTGAATCAACAATCTCATAATATGATCAATAAAGTAAAATTTGGTAATTTTCCTGACTCGGCTAATAAGAGAAAGATGGAGTTTCATGATGATCATAGAGGAAAGAAAGTTCAATTTCCCCTATGTAAATCATGTGGGAAGAGGCATCAAGGAGAATGTTTCAAAGGAACTGGAAGATGCTTTGGGTGTGGAAAAGAAGTACACAAAGCAAGTAAGTGCAAAGGAAAAGGTTCAGTTAACACCATGGATGAGGATAATGGTAATGCTACGACATCAACAATGGTTAAATGCTTTAAATGTGGAATGTACGGGCATTATGCAAACCAATGCCCTAAGGGAAAGTCTCATGAAGAGAATCAGTATGGTCGTATGGGAAGTATTTATGTTGATGATGATGAAGAGACTACAAATGATATGTGAGATGAAAGAATTGTTGAAGCTCGGTCAATGGTTTAAGAATGTAGTGGAATGATTACATGTTTATCATGTGTAATGTTGTATAAGTAATCTCATGGAATAAAGAGACATCTAAGGATTGTTACACTGTTGTCTTTACTTATGTTTTGAAAGTGTATGATGAATGGTACCAGTAACCATGAAAGGTTATTCAGATACTTTTGGAAAGTAGATGATATGCGCATAATGAAAGGATAAGAAGATAATGAGATGTTTGATTGTATTCATGAGCTCATGATTGATATAAGGACTAAGTGATATCATGGTTTGAGTATATAGAATTTTGAGGATTTTGGTATGTGGAAAGTGTTAAATTTTAACTGCATTCAAGTTTTCAGTAAGGTTCAATGGGTATTCAAGAGAATACATGATTAAGGACTTTGAATGTTTGGAATATGACCAACAAAACATATCTTATGATATATGGGGTTCAACGATGGTATTAAATCTTTGGTAATCGTTTTCACTATGTTATGAGAGTGGACTGCAGTATTATGGATAAGCCTAAATATTGGAATGGATTATGTTGGACATAAGTTAGTATTGTTTAAGGATAGAAGTTTTTTTTCGATATTATTGATGGGATGTTATAGTAATATAGTTTTAGAAAAAGGACAACCTGTAGAACGGGCGACAACCCATCGCGTCGGACAAGGTTGTGGGAATCGAACCCACAACCGAAGTGCGACTGGCCTTTATCACCTACCACTGGCCTACATGAAGTCCCTGTTTAGTAGAAGCTGGTTTTAAGTAGTATGATATATGAAGTATAAGTCCATTTTAGGAACCATATATGATTAATCTCACTATAGAATGACTTATGTATATTTAATAACTTTTTCTAACCTTTTGTTTGAGACAGATGGAATGACCCGTCATTCTATCACATGATCTGCTAACACTTCACGAATAACAAATTCAACTTCATTTATTTAGGAGATGAATTGGAAATTGTTCAAGGAACGAACAACAGTGAGATTGTACCAAAATAAAGTAAGTATTTATTCTAATTCAAATTCTTCAACTTTAGGGAAACGATCTTGAAAACCAAAAATGTTGGCCTAGTGCTCTTATATCTGATTAATCAGATGGTACCTTAGATCGTCACAAATTTATGGTTTTGTGATTGCTAGATTTTCCATAGCCATGTTCTCTACCACTCTCCATCAGAACATGATGGTTAGATTTCTCTTCCATATCCATATTCTCACCTATGTGGAAACCCATTGATTAGTTTATTTGGGTAACCGTTACATTTCATACTTTTGTTTTTAAAGATCGGTTTTGGTATTCCTTTTTACGATGTGGGTTTCGATTAAAGAAACTTTCGAATAGTAAACCATTTATAACCCCGACGAATTTCGAGGGCGAAATTCATTTTAAGGGGGGTAGAATGTAACACCCCGAGATTTTATGAAAAATATTCTTTTTAATTTCATTAATGTCTTGTGTTATACGCTACACCAAAAGGAGCTTTCACAACACACATCTCTGATCTGGCTTGAATTACACGCAATCGCGACCTTCTACGATAGCGTGTGTTGTACGCAACACCAATTTTCGCTAAAAAACAATATGCTATTAAAATATTATTAAAACTAGCTGTTATGAATAGTAATAACCACTTTTTTAAATTTTGTAAATTTTATTTTTTAAAATGGACTTTATTTTTGGATTCGGAATATCGAAATTATCTTACGGTAAAATTTTGGTACTTTTCGGATAACTTTCATTTTCTGATGAATAGTGAAAATTACTAAATTTTAATTAAAAACAACTTTTTTAATCGAAATAATTAATAGTGATAAATTATTAATTTGAGTGGTTTTAAAGTATATTTAGAATATATTTTTACAATTTAATACAATTTTGGTCATTGGATGTAATTTCACATTTAAAACAGTTATAAACAAGTGTCAATCTTTTGATAGTTATTATCTCTTAAAAACACGCCTTTTGTTTTGACGACGGGAATTAATTTTTAAATTAATTAATGCAACTGATATGTTTTGAATTTGGTAAAATAGAAATCATTTTTGAGTTCATAATAACAAATATAGCTTAGGCCTAATTTTTGGCATTTTTCTAAAAACCTTCAATTTTTGATGAATAGTGAAACTACTAAGTGGTAGTTAAAAAACTAATTTTTTCATAAATCTTAATTTTGCTGCTTCTGTGATTGGAATTTCAAAAATCCGAGAGACACGGTTGATGTCAGTAAGTAAAATGAGGTTCAATGTGATGAAAATAATTTTTGGTGAATAGTAACTTTTTACTTTTATTTACCACGGTTAAAAGTAAATAGGGTAATTAAGGGTAAAAATGATATTAATATTACCCTAACACATGTAATAATTCTATTGGACAAGTGTATCTCGACCAAAAACAACCTTAAGTGTAAAATATTATCATTTAGGCCCACTTGTATTAGATTAGGACATTTATTATTATTTAATTCAAAGAAGAGTTAAAAGAGTTAAAATCAAAGTTTATTTACTAAAACCTTTTTAATATAGGGTTATACATAAGATAAATTCGATTTTAAATGTTAATTAGAAAGCTAAAAAGATTTCCTACATAATGGTATTTTATTTGTAATTTTTAGACATCAAATAATTTAATTTATTTATGACACAAAGATGATGCAGTAATTATCTTATTAATGAAATATTGACATAAGTGATATTATAAATACCTAAATAAAGGTAATTTAAGACTTTTTATGAATTACACTAATTTTATAGGTTACTATGATATATTAGTGTTGATTTAATCAACTTTTTCGAACATATAATTCTGTTATGACTTTCACAAAAATCATATATCAAATAGTGTCAAAATTGACACAAAATAGTTTTTAAATCAAATATTATATTATTAATTGTTATTTTATTCTTAAAAATCTATGGTTTGTCCAAATGACTTATATAAGTATATATATATTAATAGTAAACAATTTGGGGTTCGTTTGGCATGTTATAGTAAGTGTATCAACCATATAGTGTAAGAAAACAAAAAGACACGGTAAAAGTTAAATTATTTAACTTAGTGTTAAATCTAATTGATAAGGTTAAAATAATAACCTAAACTTGTCTAAATCCTATTGATTGATAGGATTTCGACCCATCCCCACTTTAGATTCTAAATAAGACCCTTTGGAACCATTATAAACCGATTTTGACTTTAATATAAAATAATATTTTGAGATATTCCTAAGGTGCCCCTCTCCTCCCTTATAAAAGGGCACCTCCTCCCTCTCTTCCTCACACAACTTTGAGCCTTCAAGCTCGGCCAACCCCTGCCAAAATCCCTTCTCCACTTCCCTAGTATCATCCTAGAGGTCCTGGTCTTCTTCAAAGACCATCCTTAGTTCTTTAAGTGGAGGCTAAGAAAAGGCGGGTCAAAAAGAGGAGGTTCGGACACATACGAAGCAAATCGGACCTAAGGTAAGGGATAAATTTTCAATCTCATTTTTATCCGAGATTGCTTATACATAAGTATTTACTGGGGTTACGTTTATCATCCATGACCATGTTTTCTAAAAATGTTTTTATAAAATGTTTACCATTCTTCCATGAATGTTTAAAGTCATTTTTACCCTTTATTGACTTTTTACCACATTGTATGAATGGAATCTTTCTTTTGGTTACCACATAAGGTACTTTTTGACTTTTCCGACAAAAGTACGAGGATAAAGTTATTTTTAACTTATACGGCGTGAAAGGATTTTTACGGTTTTCATAACACCTCATTTTCAAGAAGCTTCCTCTACAAGATTGCATGATTATTTTCAACAAAACCCTTATCTTTTAAAATTTCATGGAGTTTTGTGAAAAGAAAATCATTTTAAAGAAGAAAGGTTATTTTCCTCATGAATTCATTTCAAGTGTTTTTCTCAAAACTATTTTCTATATAAGATGACATTATTTGATATGTATGTTTCATGTAAAATGTCTTTATGATTTAAATGGTTTCCATTTTCTTATGATGAAATGATATCCATTGTTTATGGATTATGATGTCATGATGTTTATGAAACCCATTTTATTTATTGGGTTATTATGAATGATGTATGTTTATTTTTTGGCACACATAAGAATGGTATCATTATGAGATGGGTGGGACCTATATCTCCCTCCAATGCATTGGGTAAAGATTTTATATCTCATGAGATAGACATGGCTGGAATGGTAGGTTATACCGGTTCAGTGAAACAGGACTGAAACGAGGGTGACTCGGTTCAGAAAGGGACTTTGTCCACTAAGATAGTCTTGGCAATGAGTCTTGACTAACAAGAAATGATTCTCTATGATTATGTGTGTATGCCACAAAGTTTAATGTTTTAAGTTATGATTATTGTGATTACATTTCACTGCCATGATTTATCCCTTGTTATGAAATTATACTCTCTTTTGCAGGTTAAGATTTCCAAAATGTTATGTTCTTATGAATATGATGTGATTGATATTTATTTTCTTTACCCTTACTGAGCATTTGAGCTCACCCTTTTATGTTTTCTTTTCCCCAAGATATAAAGAAAGGTTTTATGTATAAAAAAAGGAAGATCTTTATGGGAGATATTGAAGATCTTTCACCAGGATTAGAAGATTATATTCCGAGTTTCCAAAGACACTAAACTATTACGATCCGTGTGTGTGTGTTTTTTTATGTACTAAGTATTCTGAAAATGTAATGTAATGTCAATGTACGTCATGCTTCGGGTCTCTACAATTATACATCATGATGGTTGCTCTAATATAATTAAAAAACTAGTCATAAAAAATACTATTACTTTACCCTGAATGAAAACCTTAACAGTTCCTACTTAAAAAATCATAATATATACAATTTCTATGATATCATTTTTTCATGACCTAGTTCCATTGGACTCCACTTGAGTTGGAAATAAGTTTGAGTGAGACCCTTGAATCACACCATTAATTGATCATGGGTTTTCAACTAGAATCCTGGTTATACCATCACACATAAATGTAATAATTTACATTAAAAAAATAAAACCACATGTCAACATGAATAATATTATATATACATATTTTAGAAAAATACATAACTTTTTATAAAAATACAAGACACAAAGGAAAAACTAAAATTAGTCTGTTTACTCCTATATACTTTAACTAAGGTATAATGAAATCTGACACCATAAAAAAATTTCTAATGTATTGAGATAAGGTCACCAAGTACCACCAATAAATCTATCAATAAAATCATAATAATAATTTTTATAAATTAAGGGAGAAAATTTAAATATACTCCGCAGTTTCTCATGGATCTCTCATGTTACCATGTGGATAAATCAGATTAATAAATTCATATGTGGATACATGTAAAAAATAATAATAAAACAAACATATACCAAGAGTCAATCGTCCAATAATTTCTATATCATACCCTATAATCATCTTACATTGAAAGTCATATAATATTACCAAATCAAAAATCTTCATGAAACCACTAATATTGAAAAAACCATGAATAATACACATCCAATAAAGTATACACTCATTAAGACTACACTATAAAATTACTATGTAGTTGTCCCCACATTTGGACTTTACTATAACATCACCACTTCATTGTAGTTACCCACCCTAGGAAACTCAATAAAATTTTCATCAATATATAACTATCCACCCACAAGGAACTCAATATCACTTCTTGATCACTAAGTTGTTATCCTTCTGTAGGGAACTCCCTATTACAACCACATGTTTTTGTAGGTCAACTATCCACCATTAGGGACTTCTGATTATTTATTGAGTTTCTGACCATGAGGACTCTCTCCACCACAACTCATAATGGCTGGTTATTTTTATACCCATAAATACAATAACAATATCGTCATTTTTTCACCCGTAGGACCTTTATCCTCCTCACCCTATTTCATCACCAACATACATCATGTATCCAGTATGGAAATTCATGTCTTCTACATTGTCATTAACATGTTTCTTAACCTCTACCACATCAATAATCATAAAATCCATATCACTATCGCATATCACAAATGGATTCATATTCCCAATGTTCATTTACTCTTCTTTATAGGATATCACACAAAAAGATTTCATTTAGTAAATAACGGGAACACATATATTTACCCCCTTACAACAAGGTCTCTAATAATTCAAATCATTGGGAGTAATTTATCACTAAGGCTCTAAATATCCTAGGTATTGACATGTTATTAAACCTCATCTGATATTTAAAAAATATCGAAGATCACATTCAATTAATCAATGTTATCTACCAGACCATTACACAATATCACTTTCATATATTTAAAATAGAGGGGTTATCTAGGGGTTCAATATTGATTTAATTTCCTCAACCATTATCATCTTATTAAAAAGTAACAATATCCCATATACATAATGCTACATCAGAATCAATACAAAGGGAATTCCATGTTCCTTTGTGTCATGACCATATAGAATTTACACCACCCCATCTGACTCACTACTGGATGGGTCCTCCAACTCATGAATTTGGCAAGGACACACACACATATATTTATATATATAGCATTGTTCATTGTAACTCACTACCATTTTATCATTAAAACCCGACCAATAATTTTATACATTCTCATATAAAGTGGAACAACCCCCATTCCATATTACCATAGACCGTACCAAAACCCATAAATTTCACCCTATTTCATAAGGAATTGTCTATATTTTTTCACCATTCAACGCTATAATATCAATATGGTCACTTTAGTGATATTTTATTAATATTCATAAAAAATTATCAAAATAAATATTCTCCATATCCCCATAATCAAATAATTTATATATTAATTATAAAATCTATTCAATAAAAAATCATTGATCTATATTTCTACCCATCATTCATTATTTTCCACCATTCATCTACTTCGATCTTAATCAATTTTACTTTATATAATCAAAGAATTATATTTCTAAAAATCTCCAAATATCATTTTTACTATTTATTAATTTCAATTTTAATCTATGAAATTCCTAACCACTATCATTTGAATTATTTAATAGGAATATTTTTTAAAAACAAATCCATTTTCATTAACCTTTTGAATTTTAATTTACTTTATATTACTTATTTTGGATTATTATTAGTAATCCATTGAACAATGAATACCAAAATAATGGTATATTAATTTGTATTTTTAATGTATGTGATAATTTTTTTCCACCTACTAAATTCCATTAAAAATATTGTCCTTAGTTCCTTTGATGAACACCATTGACCATTCATCTATATTGTATTCTCCATTCATGTATTGAATTTCTAATCCACCATGATACCACTGTTTCGTTCTTGGTTTTCGGCCACAAAATGCTCAAGGGCTCCATATAAAATGATTGATGGACCTGCTTTCCAAAGGCATGCGTTCGTCGAATGGTCTGACCAGCGACTCTTAAGAACTCACATTGGTCGAGAGGATGGGAAGTCGGGCTCATCACACTTTTTTCGGGGGAAATTATTGCCTATTTCGGGACTCTCTTATAGATTTATGACGTATTCATATGTTCACGAATCTTTGGTTTATACCCAGACATAGTACCCATGGATTTAACCCTGGTGGGCAACGATCAACTGGACGTAGGGGTTCAGAATCATTTATGCCCGAGGTTTACCATCCCTCGTTGGATTAATGACCCCCAAAGGGTTGGAACTCGACTGAGGCAGCACTAGGAGTGGCGTGGTGAACCAATGCGGGGATGATCGGATCAACCGGTTGTTGGGCTTGAACCTTAGGGAGGCTTCATATGTACCCTATCTATGAGGCAGGGATCAAAGTCCACGTAGTTCACTTAGGTGTCGAGGAACCTACATGAAGAGAGACCAGGTGGTCCGGTGGGTGGTGGGCTTGAACCTTATGGAAGCGTCCTACGTACCCTATCTAGGGAACGGGGATCAAAGTCCATGTAGTTCGAATAAATTGTTTAATGTCATGCTAGACGGGGGCATACAATTTAATGTCTTGTTGGACGAG
The DNA here is from genome assembly GCA_963277665.1 of Viscum album. Lineage (NCBI taxonomy): Eukaryota > Viridiplantae > Streptophyta > Magnoliopsida > Santalales > Viscaceae > Viscum > Viscum album. The sequence goes on along the minus strand of OY728133.1, from coordinate 476,383,318 downwards.
GGTGGAACTCTAAGTGAAGAAACGACCGAGTGGTGGGCATGAAGCTCGTGGAGGCTTCCTACATACCATGCCTTTCATGGATTAAAGTCCTCGTAGTTCGCTTTGGCTTGGGGCTTATGCTCTGAGGTGGCCCAGAATGATGGATCGGGGCTTACACTCTGAGGCGGCCCATAGGAGGATGTCATGGTCGATGCTTACTCTAAGCCCACGCGAGTCATGCTCGGTGTGAGAAACAAGAGGCAACAGGGACCAGAGGATCACATCGCAAAAGGTGAATCCGTGAGAAGCGGAGTAAGGATTATGCATGAAGGTGGCCCATAGTGATGAACTGGGGATTACACTCTGAGGAGGCCCAGAAGATCGGGGCTTACTCCGAGATGGACACCCATAGCGACAAAGCCCAGCGTGAGAGGTAAAGGGGGTGCTCTTGTCCCCATCCCCTCCCTTGTAGTCCACAAAGACTTCCTTCTGATGGGTATTTTAATACCCCCGAGGGGCCCTGGACAAGTAGAGGGGCATAAAAGGGATTCCTGAGATCAGACTCCACATTACCGTGGGAATGCGAACCCAAAAATGCTTCAGGAATCTGCTCAAGGGTCGGGGAAACCCATTTTCCCTTATTTAAGATGGGTATGTGAACTCAAAATGGCATGCTGATGCGCCTGAAAGTTATACCATGCGGATCTGGTGGCTCTGGCGGAGGCCTCGGCTCGAGGATGATGAATAGGCCGATGAGGGAGTCGCGGAGGACATGGCTGGATCAGAAGGATTTTACCTGGCTCTGGAAATGATAAGACCGAAGTATTTGGCTAGCCACCGAGAGGTGTGGGTGGTGGAACCCTTTGCATGGGGAAGTGCCACGCAGCTGGAGAAGCCGTCTACGAACCAAGGTGGTCCAAGGACTGATTGGAAATCCACGAACCAAGGTGGTCTGCGGCTTCAGGTTCAATCCGCGAACTAGGGTGGTTAGCGGCTTTGGGTTCAATCCGCGAACCAGGATAGTTCGAGGAGGGTTCCAGGCGGGCAGTGTCGGCCAAGGGCGGCGCCGATCGGAGGCTTGTCTCCCGAGGCTTCGCCCGTGGAGGGGAGTGCTATGCGGTACGACAGATGGGAAAAGAGGCATAAACTCCCTGGTCCGTGAGGAAGTCATCTGTGGAGGGGGTATGGTTCGCGGTTCTCCTTTTTTATTATTTAGGTTTGCAGTTCACCAAATTATTATGTGTTTTCCAATTCCTTCTTAATTCATAAACCTACTGTGATTCATGGGTGGGAATTTCGCTGTTTGCGAAATCTGAAGCCTTCCTTCAACCGATCTCCTTCCTTCGAATCCTATTCCAGTTCTCCGATCCTCTCTTCTTTCCCCTTTGGTCTCCTTTTATAGAGTGGGGAAAGGAATGTATCTGTGGCCATGCAGCACCTTTTGCGGAGGCCCATAACCAAATACCCGGTTCACAGCTGACTTGGTCAATCCGCGACTCGCAGTGGGTATTGAACACTCCCCTCCTCCGCGAGGCGAACTCTTGGAGTGCTCCGCAGTTGTGGAGGGTTTCGCCTCCATTCCACGAACGAAAGCGGGTGCGGATTGAGCCAGTGGATGCGGTCCATAGTTGGGGCGGTTCGTGACGGTGAACCGAACTGATGCCCATCCTTCCTCGCGACCGCGGAGGCTCTCCGCCTCCATTTCACGAACGACAACTGTTGACAGAGGGGGGTGCCTCGCGGTGCCTGGCCACGTTGTGCTTCCATGGACCGGTTTGCAGACCGATCCTTTGTGTCTCCTATTTGATTATTTTCCCCAACTCTTTGGGGAATTTGGCTAAAAGTTTCTTTGCAGATTTTTCAGGACCCTACAAATTCCCCCCATCGGAATGGGGTCCGATCGGAACGAAGAGGAGGCCATTCCGATGCAGAGTGGTCCTGAAACGGAGATGGTTTGCGGTAGAAATGTGGACATGGTAGGGGACTACACCTATAAATACGGGGTGCCTTCACTTGTCCTTTACCAAATTTGTCGCGAAACCAGAGATCCTTCACCTCCGTGTGTTTTCTCCTTCGTGAAGTGCCTCATCTGCAAACCGACAGCAACTTTTGTGAACCATTCTTCCTTCGTGGTTTCATTCATCCGCAGACCAAATTCCCGTCTGTGAACCATTACTCTTAATTAATTAAAAAGTAAATGATGAAGGGTTGCGGAGGAACTTGCTCCACGGTTTTGATGCTCTGCGGACTAAATATCTCTTGAACTTTAAAAAAGTATCTGAGTCTTCCAAATGAACCTGTGATTGAATTTTCGCAGAGTGAATTGGTTCGCGGTTTCCTGGCCAACACTCCACTGGCCAAGGCTTCGCAGACTGATTTCACAAAGGGATGGTTCACAGGATGGTGCCATCGTGAACCATCTTCCAAGGCCTCCTTGTGGATTTTGTTGTGAAGGATCCTTAACCATTCATTTTGGTTATTCTTGTCCAAATTTTTATTCCAGACTGATTTCTCTCATTGTGCAGGGAGAAAATATGGTTCCCCCTCGTTCTGCACTGAGGCCTGTTGCAGAGCCCCTCTCAACCGCCTCAAAAAGACGTTCAACTATGATTCGCAGAGCGTAGAGCGTCAAAGGGGACCCTAGTCGGTCCATCATTCTTGATGACGGTGCATTGAAGAACCTGCTCTCTTCGGAGCACCTGAGTTATCCATTATCTAATCGGCTCCCGCTCTACGGCTTCGGTCTTCAAGATGATGTCCCTATCCCCTCTACTTTCACAGGTCTCCCTTCACCTTTCCTGGAAGCGCCTTTAGAATGCATTCAGACAAACATTACCCAATCCGGGGAGATAGTCTCTAATTTTGGCCCGAAAGACACATCTATTCTGAGGGGCTCTGTCTAGACCCAAAGCGATCAGTGCCCTCAAGAATTTTCTTAGAAAGCTGTCCTTAAGGACTACCCTTCTATTATTAATCTTGCTCGAATGGATCCTGATGCGGGGTGGGTTCCCAGGTGGGATCTTCGGTCCTGTGAGCTCTTCTCAAATTATTGGGCTTGGGATTTTTGGGTCCATCACCACTGTCGGGAGTCTCCCGATTCTCTAGAAGCTGTCAACATATACTCCATAGTGTGGGATTCCCAATTTGTTGTTCACCCACCATCTTTGATCCTGCCCGACCTGTTCAGCCACTGGTGTTCAAGTACTAATACATTCCACCTTTCCCACGGTGAAGTCGGTATTAGTCTGTGGGACATATACCAGATAGGGGGACTGTCGATTACTAGTGAGATGTATGATGAATATTTGCCCACTCCCGATGCATGGGACGATGTTGAACAGGTGCCTTTATTGGCGAAATAGCTTCTGACAATGGCGGAGCAGTCACTAGGTAAAGCCTTGCGTTCATGTTCTCTTATTTCTCATAGCACCTGGATAGAGTTATTTCTGAACACCATCAGTCCTACGCCGTAGATTAAGCGTCCCAGGACTCATCCTTCCCTGTAGTCATGAACCTTTGAAGGTTTTTACTGGGTGTTTCTAGAATCAGGCGACTACCTTTCGTGGGGTTACGAGGCGCGCCCTGGTGTGTCGCCTATGCTCCAGTTGGCCAGTCTGTTTGCTCTGTTTTTGAGCGGATGGATATTTCCTTCCCGGGATGTTAATCTCGGTGTCTGGGCCTGCACTTTAATGATGGCATCCAAGTTAGAAGAGGGCCGGTTGGTGAATTTAGTCGTGCCCACTTTGGCCCGTATCTATGAGCTACTGGGCCACATGAAGGTGGGCGGGTAACCCTACCTTCTAAGTGGGCCATTTTAATTTTTGTATGGTTGGGTGGAGAATAACTGTCTCTGTTATGAATATCATCACAACGCGGCCATCCCGCTTCCTACCTTTCGGCCTACCCTACTGGAGATAGCCGGAGTTCGCTTGAAATCACTCAACTCTAGTGAAGTCCTCGAGCTCCTGAGCGACTTCTCCCAGTTCATCTTCACTCCCTACCCTGCCCCTTCTGGCGTCTTAATCGACAACCACCAGGGGAGTCTGGAGGAGTGCTCTTACATGGTCTCCCTGCGGGATGGGTTTCTGTCCGCACAGATTGACGGTGTTTCTCTGTGCAAGTTTTACGTCCCATATCACTTTTCTCGCCAGTTCGGGTGCATGTAAGTCCAAGATTCTCATTCCCCTTCTCAGGATCAAGGACTGCATCCAGCCATACTTCGTCAGTGGTGGCTGATGCTGACATGGGAGGGATCTGACGCAAGCGTTCCCCTGCCTGATACGGGCGCGGCTGCTGGCCTTTCCCTGGAATATGTAAAGACATGGGTAAAACACTATCCTGATGGGATACTAGGGAAGGCTGTCCGAAAGACTCACAAATCGGGAGGTATGGTGGCTGATGCATCCACTACACATTCCTCATTAGTTTCAAGGGAGGACCGACTAATGGCTCGCATATTAAAGCAATTCAGATAACTTTTCTCTCCCAACCCTACGGTGGCCATAGTTCAGGTAAATCCATCCTTCTTGTGCGTGGATGAGGACGAACCTGTGGTGTCGGGTCCTGGAGAGACCATCCCAGAGGTTCCCCCAGTCGATATCGGGCTTAGCAACTTGGTCCCCAAGCCTGAACCGGGGTTAGGAGCTCCAGACGTTCTAGCTTCAGAGCCAACTTCTAGTGAGCACACGTCTGCACGGGCTGCCATGCCAGACTTTATTCTCTTGTCATCCAGTGAGGATACCAAATATCCTCACATCATGGCGGACCATAGGGCAGTGCGCAGGTGGGCCTAGCCTCGAATCTGTGAGGTCATCATTGAATCCCCCTTAGCCGAAATGGCAACGAAAACCGAAGCTCTTCGTCAGCTCTTCCTGGTTTTGGGGTTGGGTGGCTTTGACTATCGGCATTTCCATTATCTTGCTTGCCAAGTTATTATAGCCCGCGAGGAAGCTGTCACTAGTAAATGAATGCTCTCTCACTTCGAGACCACTCATTACAGGGCCCAAACCTTGGAGGAAACAACAACAAATCTCCATCAACTGATAGCACAGAAGGAGATCTCCCAAGATCAGGTGGCCGTCCTATCCTCAGAGTTGCATGCATGCGAGGAACGAGCCGCTATGCTGAGGGATCAGTTATCGGCTATGACTGGTCGTCTTGAAGTCACCAGAAAAGGGATCAACGATCTCCAAACCGTAGTGGAGCATATCCATCCAATGGATGTGGCTGAGACTAGGGAGAAGGAAGTGTTGGAACAATCCTATGATTCCCTTCGCCGCGCAGTCGCTGATCTGGTGGGTAGAGCAAGTCAGGCTCCTTTATAACTTATCAGAGCTACTTTTGTATCCCCTGTTTCACCTACCCCTCTTTCCCTCTTTCTTTTTTGTATAATGGAGAGACCACAGCTTGTGGAAGTCCTCATTTTTTTCTTTTGAATTAAATACAGTCTCCATTAATCACTCGTTGCTGTGGAATTTGATTGTTACTTAGAAAAATTGTTATGAAAATAACAATACACTGAATCAGAACTAATCATAACTCAGGAAAACAAGCTCTAATTGTTTCCTAGACCATGGGATCCATCAAGCATAGTCTGAATATTTCTAGGGTTTTATAAGAAAACCCTACAAAATTTATGTCTTTTTCTTCTTTTAATGCTCTAATTTTGCCCAGACCCATTTGGTATGGACCCAGCGGGTACAATCTGGCTTTTTCTTAGGTCTCACTTTTCGGGATTTCAGCCTAATAGGCTTTGTTCCTCTCTCTTCTATGAGTTGTTTAAAGTCCTGCGGACAAGACTATCATTACTGATGTTTTAAGTCGAACAGCTTTGATCAAATATGGTGGGGAGAGGGCCCTAATAGGGTTCAACTGACTAGAAGACGCCTTAATACCCTTCAGATGCACGTGGGGGGAAACATTTTTGAATTTGAGTAGCATGTGTGGCATGTCTCAAGGAATTGGAGCTGTGTCGGCGTACAGAGGCAGGAATATCATTGCCTAAGGAAAATTTTCCTTTGGTAGACTGGCCAGGGGCAATCAATATGCAGAGCTGCTGAGGGCATGGTATGAATAGTCACACAAAGGTGTCCTTAAGTCAAAGACTTATCCATTTCTGATGTCCAGGGGACTTCATGGAAGTCTGGATTATGGAAACCATGATGGGTGGCATGGGAAAAAAATGAAAACCACCAGGGGTGGCTCAGAAGGGGAGTGTGACATATGAAAGGGTTTTTGGAGCATCCGTATTAACCACGAGCGTGGTCCGGAGACCACCTCCCTACGTATTTAGTTAGCGTAAGGGATGGTTGAGGCTTGATGTAGTTTAAAGTCATGCAGTTGGGACATTATCTGAAATGGAATGACTTCTGTTGGTTCTCAGTAATCTTGTCAAAGACGTCCGCCGCATTCGGGTAGGATTGTAGAAGAGGTTGGTGAACTGTAGCTCAGAGGGTTTTCGAATCCCGGGATATAAATGGGGGCTCAGAGGCCAAGAGGCGTACGGAGAGAAGCATTGCCCAAGTAAAACATGCCTTTGGTAGACGGGCTAGGGGAAATCAATATGCAGAGCCGCCGAGGGAATGGTATGCATAGTCATACAAAGGCATCCTTAGGTCAAGGGCTATCCACTTCCAATAGCCGAGCAACTTCCGGGAAGTTGAGATTTGGAACCACCGGGGGTGTATTATGAGAGTTCGGATTTTTCCAAGTACAGAGTATGGTTTATGATGAGAGGGTGCCTGAATACGGGGGAAATATCTAGACTAAACTTCCTGAGAATAGGTGAAGTAATTCTTTCTCACGCTGGTGTGAGGCGGTGGTTCGTGCAGGTCTGACTCGTGCACTGCAAGATAGAGAAAATCCTATGTTCCTTACTAAACCCATGATGAGTTTGAACATTCATTTTAATGTCATTTGGTAAGGATGAGGAGCATTATTGAAGGTTTCTATGCAGTTTAATGTCATGCAGCAAGGACAGGGAAATTTTCAAGAGTAGCTGTGCAGTTTAACGTCAGGTGGCGAGGACGGGGGGAGGGGCATTATTGAAAAGGCTTCTCTTTATCAGAATATAACTGGGCTTGAATACCTCAACATGCCCTACATGTGGAAGGGGGGTTAATGGTGTAAATAATGGTTCCAGATCTTCTTGGATTAGGAAAGGTGATATGGGGGCTCTGAGGCCAGTAAGCGTACGGAGCTAGGAGGAGCATCGCCTGTGGAAATCTTGCCTTTGATGGACGAGCCAGGGGCTATCATTACGCAGAGCTGCTAAGGGCATGGTATGCATAGTCATACAAATGTGTCCACGGGTCGATGACTTTCCACTTCTGATGTCCATGAATGGTTATGAGGATCCGCAATTATCCAGGCCACGAAGTCTGTCATTTGGCAGGGGAATGTCTTGGAATGTCGGGCATATCCGTCCCTAGTTTCTTGTTGACTTTCAAAGAGCCCCTTGCGCTGAATTATCTTGCTCGTGGGGGTGTGCCTTCGCTCCTCGTAGTTTAACATCATGCGGTTAGGATGAGGTACTCCTAGTTTACCGGTCATAGAGCTCAGACCATTGGGTGACTATTGCTGCAGTCACTCGAAGGATAACTGGGTCAACATGTTCTGATATACTTAGAAAAGGGCGGCAGATGAAGATCATAAACTGCAAATTTGAGCTTTCCCAGATCAGGTGGTATGGTGTTGGGGATCTAAGGCCGGTAAGCGTACAAAGCTAGGAGAAGTACTGCCCGAGGAAATCTTTCCTTTGATGGACGAGTCGGGGGATATCATTATGCAGAGCCGCTGAGGGCATGGTATGCATAGTCGTACAAATGTGTCCCCGGGTCGATAAATTTCCACTTTCGATGGCCATGAATGATTATGAGAATCCGTGACTGCTCCCAGGGTAGAGTTCGACATGTAAGGATAATGGTGTCTGGGTATACAGAAAACATATTCACTGCAATTGTCCGTTGAGTCAAAGTAGCCTAGTCCTGGCTTGATGTTTGTTGATGCAGGTCGCTATGTGAACCACTGGAAAACACATAGGCTAGCCAGATAAGGATACCCTGGAAACATCTGGATGTGAAAAGGGGAATGAACTTGTAAACCACTTTGCCTTAAACTTCTGGATCAAGAGGTATGGTATGGGGGATCTGAGGCCGGTAAGCGTACGGAGATAGGAAGAGTGTCGCCTATGGAAATCTTTCCTCTGATGGATGGGCCAGGGGCTATCATTATGCAGAGCCGCTGAGGGCATGGTATGCATAGTCGTACAAAGGTGTCCACGGGTCGATAACTTTCCACCTCTGATGTCCGTGAGTGGTTAAGAAGATCCATAATTATCCGGGTCGTGGAGTCTGATGTATGGAGAGGATGTATCCAAATGTGCAAGGAGTATCTCCATCTCATATCGCCATGTGTCCTGGGTGGGTCACGACGAACTCCGTGCAGTTTAACGTCATGCGGTGAAGATGAACTCCATTCAGTTTAATGTCATGAGGTAAGGACAACTTCCATGCAGTTTAACATCATGCGGTAAGGACGAAGATATACACCCTGTGCAGGTCTGGTCCGTACACGGGGGAAGGGGCATTCTTAACATCATCGTCCATGCAGTTTAACGTCATGTGGTAAGGACAAGAAGTACACCCCATGCAGGTCTGGTCCATACACAGGGAGAAAGATGGAACCCCATTTTTTTGAAGTGGCTGGGCCAAGACTGGGGGTCCTGGCGTCGCTACGTATCCTGTGAGGGCAGGAATCAAGCCATATGTAGTTCTCTGGAATGAGTACACCCTGCGCAGGTCTGACCCATACACAGGGGGAGGGGCATTCTTAATTCTTTTTATTCGTGCAGTTTAGCGTTGTTCGGTGAGGATGTGAATACACCCTGTGAAAGTCTAGTCCGTACACGGGGGAATAGGCATTTTTGTTTTTGTTTTTGAGGTGGCTGGGCCAGGGTGTGGAATTCTGGCGTCACTACGTATCCTGTGAGGGCAGGATTCAAGCCTCACATAGTTCTCTGAAAGATGATACACCCTGTGCAGGTCTGGTCCGTACATAGGGGAAGAGGCATTCTTAATTCTTGTTATCCGTGTAGTTTAGATTCGTGCGGTGAGGACGTGAATACACCCCGTGAAAGTCTGCTCCGTACATAGGGGAATAGGCATTTTTGTTTTTATTTTTGAGGTGTCTAGGCCAGGGTGTGGAATTCTAGCATCACTACGTATCCTATGAGGGCAGGAATCAAGCCTCACGTAGTTCTCTAAAAGATGATACATCCTGCGCAGGTCTGGTCCGTACATAGGGGAAGAGGGAATTTCTTTTTGAAGTGAATGGGCAAGGATAGGAAATGAAGGCATCGCTACATATCCCTCAAGGGAAGGAATCAAGCCATACATAGTTCTCTGCAAAATCCGTGCAGTTTAATGTCATGCGGTGAGGACGAGGGAAATTATTAGATTCCGTGTAGTTTAACGTCATGCGGTGAGGATGAGGTGCTTGGTAGTTTAATGTCATATAGCTCAGAAGAGGGCCATACAGTTTAACGTCTTGTGGTTAGGATGAGGTGCTTGGCAGTTTAGTGTCATACAGCTCGGACGATGTGTACATCTCATTTTTTTTCATCCGTGCAGTTTATCATCGTGCGATAAGGACAAACTCCATGCAGTTTAACGTCATGCGGTGAGGATGTACTCCATGCAGTTTAACGTCATGCGGTGAGGACGTACTCCATGTAGTTTAACATCATGCAGTGAAGAAGTACTCCATGCAGTTTAACGTCATGTGGTGAGGACGTACTCCATGGAGTTTAACGTCATGCGGTGAGGACGTACTCCATACAGTTTAACGTCATGTGGTGAGGACGTACTCCATGCAGTTTAACGTCATGTGGTGAGGACGTACTCCATGTAGTTTAACATCATGCAGTGAAGACGTACTCCATGCATTTTAACGTCATGTGGTGAGGACGTACTCCATGTAGTTTAACGTCATGCGGTGAGGATGTACTCCATACAGTTTAACGTCATGCGGTGAGGACGTACTCCATGAAGTTTAACGTCATGTGGTGAGGACGTACTCCATGTAGTTTAACGTCATGAGGTGAGGACGTACTCTATGTAGTTTAACATCATGCGGCGAGGACATGAATACTTCTTGGTCTCTATGGGGAATTCTTTTTTCAGGAATCTCGCATTGGTAGGAGCTGTAGTGAATTGCACGTCCATGGATATCAGGGCGTATGCTTCGTTGGAGTAGACCTTGTGTATATAATATGGTCCCTCCCACTTGGGCTCCAAATTTGGAGGCTTCTTGCTGGGTATCATTGGGGCCGGAGGACCAGCACTAATTCTCCCTTTAAGAAAGACCGGAGGTGGACCTTTTTGTTGAATACCCGTGCGATCCGGTTCTGGTACACTTCTAGGTGGTGCAGAGTGTGTAGCCGCTTCTTGTCTAGCTGTTCCAATTCACATATCCACTTTTCTGACTTCTCATCATTGGATAATTGATCACAGATGGAAACACGGAGTGAGGGAAGTTGGAGTTCAATGGGCATGACCACCTCCGTGCCATACACCGATGAGTATGGGGTAGACCGAGTAGCGGTACAGATTGTGGTTCGATAAGCCCACAATGAATGGAGGAGTTTATCCGGCCATGACTTCTTTTCTTTGCCCACTATTTTCTGGAGGATGTTGGATAGGGTCTTGTTGAAAGATTATATCTATCTGTTGGCCACTGCATGGTAGCGGGATGAGTGGTTATCCTTGATACCATACTCGTTGTATAGCTTTTCTAGCTCAGCAGAGCAGAAATTGGTGTCGTTGTCCGTCAGTATGGTATGAGGGACACCAAATCTGGTGATGATATTGGTCTTAATGAAGCTGACAATATTTCTTGCCCCGAATTCCTTGAGGGGTATGGCTTCTGCCCATTTGGAAAATAAGTCAGTCACCGTGAGGATATACTTCAACTGTTTGGACGTGGCGGGAGGATATGGTCCCACGACGTCCATTCCCCAGACAGCAAATGTCCAGGAGTACTTAGCTTGATGAAGTAAATCCGGGGGCTGGTGTATGAAGTTGGCATGAATCTTGCATGAGTGGCATTTTACGGTAAAAAGCTCACAGTCTCGTGCCACTGTGGGCCAATAGTACCCAAGCCTTCGAACCTGATGGGAAAGCTTGGTCCTTGGTTGATGTGCTCCACATGCTCCTGCATGTACTTCAGTCATGACAACAACGGTTTCTTCTCTGTTAGTGCATCTGAGGAGCACTCCATCGAGGCCTCGTTTATAGAGGACTTCTTGCTGACTCGCGCCGCCGTATAGGAAAAAAATTGATTTCTCTTATCCGTATTTTCTCTCGTTCAACCCTGTCTGATGGAAGCTCTCCCCATTGAAAGTAGTTCATGATGGGGGTAATCCAGCCGGTAGCAGGAGCATATGGCTTGGGGATAGGACTGACTTTGTGGATCTCTTCCATCTTAGCCTGAACAAATGGAAATACCATTTGGCGGTGAGCAATACTGATAATCATTTCATCCCGGTCTGGTTTGGCTAGTGTTGTGGCCGCGTTGGCTAATGCATCAGCCTGAGAGTTCTAGGACCGGGGAATATAATTCAATGTTGGTTCTATGGAGAACTTGACCATTAAACCTCGGACATGGTCAAACAAGAGGATTAGATCCTCCTTTTAAATAGCATAGTCACCATTGACTTTCTTGATGACCATCTCCGAGTCACCTTTTACCTTAAGGTGTTGTACTTGTTCCTGGAGTGCGAGTTCCTAGCCTGCAATGAGGGCTTGATATTACACTTCATTATTCGTACATCACTCTGAGAGGAGGAAGGAATACATCAAAACTACCTTTTTTGGGGATACGAGTATTATCCCCAAACCCACTTTGTTGAATCTGGGATCCTCCATCCCCTTCCCGGTGGGGCTTCGAGATGCGCCGTCAAAGTACATTTCCCATGCTGGGAACCCCACTTGAACCAAGAAGATATCTTCATCAGGTAGTTCAGCGTCCGGTGCTATGGTCCCTATTGAAGGGTGCTCTTCCAGAAAGTCTGCTAATGCATGCCCCTTGATGGATTTTTGAGGCACAAACCAGATGTCGAACTGCTGCAGGATGACCGCCCATCGGGATAGATGTCCGGTTAGCATCAGGTGACTGAGGATGTACTTGAGTGAGTTACTCCACGAGATCAAATGGAACTCATGATGCTGCCGGTAATGTCTCAGCTTTTGAACCATGAAGACCAAGGCCAGACAGCTCTTCTCGATATTTGAGCATTGAGTCTCAGCATCAATCATGGTTCAACTGAGGTAATAGAGACTGTTTTCACTGTCGGCGTCATTCTTCTGTGCGAGGAAGGCTCCCAATGACAATTCTAAGGCCATCACATATTGAATGAGAGGCCTTCCTTCGACCGAGGGCACGAACACCGGTGGGATTAAAAGGTACTTTTTCAAGTTGTCGAATGCCTCTTGGAAGTCGTCCGTCCATTGGTATGTGACCCCCTTCTTCATCAACCTGGTAAAGGGAAAACATTTGCCTGCCAGGTTGGCAATGAACCACCTAATATAGGCTAGGTTTCCTTGGAATCCCCTCAACTCAGTGAGATTTCAAGGGGGTGGCAGGCTCAGGATGGCCTTCATCTTCTCTGGGTCGACTTCGATGCCACGATGGCATACGACAAAGCCAAAGAACTTCTCTGAGGTAATCCAAAAGGCACACTTCAAGGGGTTCATCATCAAGCTATGCTGTCAGAGCTTGTTGAAGACAGTATCAAGGTCCGACAGGTGATCCGAGCGCTGTCTAGACTTAACCACTAGGTCATCCACGTAACATTCAACGAATTTACCCAGGAATAACTTAAAGATTTGATGCATGGCACGTAGATACGTGGCACCAGCGTTCTTGAGACCAAAGGGCATGACCCTGTAACAGAATACCCCTTGAGGGGCCATGATGGCAGTGGCTTCTTCGTCTTCTCAGGCCATCCTGATTTGATTATATCTGGAATAGCTGTCTATGAAGTATAGAGCCTCATACCCGGCTGTCGCATCAATTAAAAACTCGGTGATTGGAACTGTGAAGTCATCTTTCGGACAATGTCGATTAAGGTCTCTAAAGTCAATGCAGACATAGATTTGACCATTCTTTTTCTTAACGTGGATGATGTTGGCCAACCAAATGGGGTAGTGGACCTCTCTGATGAAGCCTGATTTAAGGATCTTGTCGACTTCGGCCTCTATCTTGGTAGCATGTGAGGGGTGCGTCCTTCTGGCGGCCTGTTTGTAGCCCCGATGGTCTTCTGAAAGACCTAGGTGATGCGTTTCTACCTCAGGATCGAGACCTAGCATTTCTGTGTTGTTCCATGCAAAGACATCCCGATGTTTCATTAGGAAGGAGGTATACACCTCATGTTCCTTGGGAGACATGGCTACGCTAATGAGAGTGGGCCTCAGGTCTTCTTCGGTACCCAGGTTTATTTCCCTGAGTTCGTCCACAGTGGTGGAGATTCCCTACTCAAATGCGGGAGGTGCATCTATGAGATATTTCCCCTCTTCTTCTCCCAAGTCTCCATCTTCTTGATCTGACGAGGAGAGAGTTTCCAGTCTGAGCCTTCGAGGGTCTGAGGGAGAGGCATCATGGGGAACCCTCCTTGAGTATTTGTCCCCAAATCAAGGACTGGTAGATGTTCCTGAATTTTCATGCTCAGCCATCGTGGCTAAAGTCATGAGGACATCTGAATGCGTGTCCGGACTCGAACTCCTACTCTCAACATGGTTGATGGTCAGGACATAATCTCAACCGAGCTGCCCGAGGGGGTCATCAGGGACCATTTCCAGGCCATTTGGAACGGGGATCCAGTCAACGCCGTCGACCAAAGGCTTCTTCTTCTTCTTCTCATAGAACCCGATGTCGATGTAATGTGACTCGGAGAGCTCAAAAGGGGCCTTGTCGGCGTGCAATGTAACAACCCGAGATTTTATAAGATACATTCTTTTTAATTTCATTAATATCTTCTATTGTATGACACACCAAGATTATCTTGCGCTATACGCAACACTGTATGAGCTTGCAGTATACGCAATCGCGACCTTCCTCGATAGCGTGTCTTGTACGCAATACCGAGTTTTACTAAACAACGATATATTATTATAATATTGTTATGAACTAGACGTTATGAATAGTGTTAACTAAATTTTGAATTTTATAACATTATTATTCATCTTACACATTTCTAGAACATGGTATAAGAACAAAATAAATTTTTTGGGTAAAATAAGTATTTTTCAAAAAATGCAGTTTTGCCACCTTTTGATGGCGCACCCACTTTAAATCTAGTTTTTGACATGTTTATAAGTTCAATTTGACAAAATAAAATTCTTCTTTTGAATCGGGATATAAAAATTTACATTAGATAATGTTTTGATATTTTTCCGATAACTTTCATATTTTAATGAATAGTAAAAACACGCTATATTTTAATTAAAAACAACTTTTTTAATCATAATATCTTATGTGGTTAAATTATAATATTGGATGGTTTTAAAGTATAAATAGAATATATTTTTACCATTTAATATAATGTATGTCATTAGCATTGATTTTACCCTGAATTCGTTGGTGAAATCAATTCAATCTTTTGCAATGTTTGAAAGAAAAACCCGTTTTCTTTCGACAACGGGATTAATTTTAATTTAATTTCTGAATATTTTGTGTATTGAATTTGGAAAAATGGATTCCATATTTGGAATCAGTGGGTTCAAATAATGCTAATAAGCTACTTTTTATTTTTGGGCATTGTGAATAGTAACTATGGTAAATTTTATTTACTATAGTTAATGGTAAATCAGGTAATTAAGGGTAAATATAAGATTATAAAATTGCCCAAAAACTTGGAAAAATCCAATTGGATGGCTAAAATTACACCCATATAACCTAAGGGTTGGATTAGATTCATTTTATGGACTTTTTTCCATGAAAATAATTTAATTATTATTAAAACCAAAGAATGTGACAACATGTCACTTTCTTAAATCTTATAAGTATAATAATTTTAATTTAGGGATAAACTTCATGAAACTTTGAACATGAATAGTCTCCAGAAATCTAATACAATTATCTACATCATAGGAGTTTATTTAGAATTTTTAGGGATTAAATAATTATCATTTATTATGACTCAATGATGATGCAGTAATTGTCTTATTAATGAAATATTGACATAATTGATGTTATAAATGCCCAAATAAATGTAATTTGAGGCTTTTTATGACTTACATTAATTTTATAGGTTAATATGACATGTTATTGTTGATATAAGTAACTTGGTTCGAACTTATCATTCTGTTATGAATTTCATAAAAACCATCTACCAAATAGTGTCAAAATTGACATAAATTAGTTTTTAAAACAAATATTATATTATTAATTGTTATTTAATTCCTAAAAATCTAAGGTTCGGCCAAATGACTTAGATAAGAATAGATATATTAATAATAAACAACTTTGGGTTCGTTTGGCTTGTTATGGTAAGTTTATTAACCATATAGTGTAAGAAAACAAAAAGACACGGTAAAAGTTAAATTATTTAACTTAGAGTTAAATCTAATTGATAAGGTTAAAATAATAACCTAAACTTGTCTAAATACTATTGGATGAGACGATTTCAACCCATCCCCACTTTATCTTAGAAATAATACCATTTTAAACCATTATAACCCAAATTTGACCTTAATATAAAATAATATTTTGAGATTTTCCAAAGGTGCCCCTCTCCTCCCTTATAAAAGGGCACCTCCTCCCTCTCCTCCTCACACCAATTTGAGCATTCAAGCTCGGCCAACCCCTGAAAAAATATCTTCTCCACTTCCCTAGTATCATCCTAGAGGTCCTGGTCTTCTTCAAAGACCATCCTTAGTTCTTTAAGTGGAGGTTAAGTGAAGGCGCGTCAAAAAGAGGAGGTTCAGACATGTACAAAGCATATCAGACCTAAGGTAAGGGAAATATCACAATCTCATTTTTATCCGAGATTGTTTATACTTTGGCATTTAATGGGGTGTATTTTATCATCCACATCCATGTTTCCTAAATATGTAATATTATTTACATCCACCTACAATTGTTAAAATCCAATTTTACCCTTCGGTGAGTTTTTAGTAAAGGATATGAAAGGAATCTTTTGTCGTTTTTCGTACGAGGTACTTTTTGACTTTTCCAACAAAAGTACGAGAAGAATGTTTTTTTAACTTATATAACATGAATGGGTTTTTAAAACAATATTTACAAGAATCTTCCTTTACCAGTTTTCAAGTTTATTTTTAATCAACTTCTTTTAGTTTAAAATTGTATGACATGTTAAGAAAGGAAAAATGTTTTTGAAGTAGAAAGGATATTTTCCTCAAGAATGGAGTTCAAGTGTTTTATCAAAATTATTTTCCATCTAAGATAATATAGGGTTCTGTTTATATCCCTATTATTACATGGATTTTATTATGTTGTGATGGAAATATTTTTATGAACTCCTTTATCTTATATGAATTGTTTTATGATGTCATGTTGTTTAAGAATCCCATTTTTACTACATGGGTTATGCAATGATGTATGATTTGTGATTTTGTGGCACACATAAGAATGGTATCATTATGAGATGGGTGGGACCTATATCTCCCTCCAATGCATTGGGTAAAGATTTTATATCTCATGAGATAGACATGGTTGGAACAGTAGGTTATACCGGTTCAGTGAAACAGGACTGAAACGAGGGGTGAACTCAGTTCAGAAAGGGACTTTGTCCACTAAGATAGTCTTGGAAATGAGTATTGACTAATAAGATATGAGTCTCTATGATTATGTGTGTATGCCACAAAGTTTCATGTTTTAAGTTTTGATTATTGGGATTTCATTTCACCACTATGATTTATCCCATGTTATGATATTATGATCTCTTTTGCAGGTTATGATTTCCAAAATGTTATGTTCTTATGAATATGATGTGATTGATTTTTATTTTGTTTACCCTTACTGAGCATTTGAGCTCACCCTTTTATGTTTTCTTTTCCCCAGGATATAAAGAAAGGTTTTAGGTAAGAAAAAAAGGGAAGATCTTTATGGGAGATGTTGAAGATCTTTCACCATGATTAGAAGATTACGTTCCGAGTTTCCAAAGACACTAAACTATTACGGTCCTTGTGTGTGTGTTTTTGTTATGTAAAAAGTATTCCGCAAAAGTAATGTAATGTCCTTGTACGTTAAGCTTTGGGTCTCTATAGTTGGTATCAGAGGAAAGGTTTAGTCAACCTTTGGAAACTAGGATGCGAAAAAGTTAGTGAGATCCCTAGAGATATTTCTAAGGTATGTCTAGGGATGTCCCTAAGGTTAAGTATACGTATAGGTTATAGTACTAGAATTACGCTAACGATCATAGAATTAAACCTAAGATGTTAGATATTGAAGGTACTCCCCCTTTATTATGTTGTTTTCCCTATCATGATTTTTGCCTCTCACACTATTATTATGGGTTTTAGATGATGGCTGGAACCCGAAGGAACCGTTTTGATCAATGCAATGGAAAATGTAATGATTGTCCTCCTGAACAAACAAATGTTATGGGAGATGGAGTGAAAAATATTATTGCTATACTTACACAAGCTATGAATCATTCTGGACTTCCAAATGAGGAGAGAAGGGAACAATATTCTATTGAGTCCTTCATGAGGCAACGTCCACCTTCTTTTAGTGGGTCTTCCGACCCACTTGTTGCTGAACAATGGATCAGTACCACTGAAAGGATATTTTCAGTTATTCAATGTTCTGAACATGATAAAGTCATCTTAGTAGTATATTGTTTGGAAGGTGAAGCTGATCAATGGTGGAATCTTATCAAGAATACGAGGCCAAGAGATGAAATTGAGTCCATGGAATGTGATGAGATCAAGAACTTTTTTTTCAGTAAGTACTTCCCTCGTATTCTTCGAACAAAGACAGAAAATGAGTTTCTTGAGCTAAAGAAAAAGGATGATGAATCTGTTGGTATATACGAAGCGAATTTTACAAGACTTACAAGGTATGCATCTAGCATTATCATCCAACCTGAAAGTAAAGTTGATCGATTTTTCAGTGGCTTAAAACCAAGTCTTAGAAGGGCATTATCTATAAGAGACTTCAGTAGCTATGAAGAAATTGTGCATTGTGTTATCAAGGTAGAAATGGAATTTGGTGTTACATATCCATCTCATGGTTTTGACAAGAAACGAAAGATGGAGTTCAAGGAGAAATCTCAGAATAATGGTGAAAAGAAGATGAATGTTTCCTTATGCACAAAGTGTGGAATGAAGCATGGTGGAGATTATCTTAAAGGGACTAGAAAATGTTTTATGTGTGGAAAAGAAGGCCATCGAGCATCTAAGTGTCGAAGTAATGGAAAAAGGGTTTCTAATGATGTGAATAAAGCAAAGACTGCAGAGAACGCACCACCAACACTTCAATGCTTGAAGTGCAAGTAAATGGGGCATTATGATAATAAATTCCCTAATCCAAGGGTTAGTGATGATCGACATGAGCAACCTCTTAAGGCAATGGACAAAGGGAAGTCACATGCGATCACTATTGGTGATGTTGAATATGACAACGATGTGGTGGAATGATTAAGTGTTTATGTAATGGGATTCCAAAATAATGTTGTATCATGGAGTATTGGAATATTTATGTATTGGTCTAATGTGGTATTCAAAGTGATTGAGATATTTTTGGAAATAAGATGATATGCGCATAATGAAGGGAAAACGAGAAAATGAAATGTTTAACAGTATTCATGAGCTCATGATTAATATAAGGACTAAGTGATATCATGGTTTGAGTATATAGAATTTTGAGGATTTTGGTATGTGGAAAGTGTTAAATTTTAACTGCATTCATGTTTTCACTAAGGTTCAATGGGTATTCATTCTTCAAGAAAATACATGATTAAGGTATTAACATGTATGTAATTTGACCAACAAGATATATCTTATGATATATGGGGATAAATTATGGCATTCACGTGATTGTTATGTGACATTTCAAGTAATCATTTTCTTTATACTATGAGCTTAGACCGAAGTATTTTAGATAAGCCTAATGATTGGAATGGATTATATTGGACATAAGTTAGTATTTTTCAATATTATTGATGGGATGTTATAGTAATATAGTTTTAGAAAAAGGACAACCTGCAGGACGGGCGACAACCCATCGCGTCGGACAAGGCTGTGGGAATCGAACCCACAACCAAAGTGCGACTGGCCTTTATCGCCTACCACTAGCCTACAGGAAGTCCCTGTTTAGTAGAAACTAGTTTTATTATATTAAGCAGTATGATATATGAAGTATAAGTCCATTTTAGGAACTATATATGATTAATCTCACTATAGATGGACTTATGTATTTTTTGATAACTTTTCTAACCTTTTGTTTGAGACAGATGGAATGACCCATCATTCTATCACATGATCTGCTAACACATCATGATTGACAAATTCAACTTCATTTATTTAAGAGATGAAGTGGAAATTGTCCAAAGAATGACAAACAGTGAGACTATACCAAAATCATGAAAGTATTTATTCTAATTCCAATTTCATCAACTTTAGGGAAATGATCTTGAAAAAGCCAAAAATGTTGTCCTACTGCCCTTATATCCGATGAATCAGATGGTACCTTAGATCACCACAAATCAATAGCTTTGTGATTGTTGGCTTTTTCATAGCCATGTTCTCTACCACTCTCCATCAGAACATGATGGTTAGATTTCTCTTCCCTGTCCATATTTTCTCCTATATGGAAACCCAGTGATGAGTTCACTTGGGTAACTGTTATATTTCATACTTTAGTTTTTAAAGTTCACTTTTGGAATTTCTTTTTACGATGTGGGTTTTTATGAATAATAAATGATTTATAACCCCGATGAATTTCGAGGGCGAAATTCATTTTAAGGGGGGTAGAATGTAACAACCCGAGATTTTATAAGATACATTATTTTTAATTTCATTCATATATTATATTGTACGACACACCAAGATTATCTTGCGCTATACGCAACACTGTATTAGCTTGCAGTATACGCAATCACGACCTTCCTCGATAGCGTGTCTTGTACGCAATACTGAGTTTTAATAAACAAAAATATATTATTATAATATTGCTATGAACTAGCCGTTATGAATAGTGTTAACTAAATTTTTAATTTTATAACATTATTATTCATCTTACACATTTCTAGAACACGGTATAAGAACAAAATAAATTTTTCAGGTAAAATAAGTATTTTTCAAAAAATGCAGTTTTGCCGCCTTTTGATGGCGCACCCACTTTAAATATAGTTTTCGACATGTTTATAAGATAAATTTGACAAAATAAAATTCTTCTTTTGAATTAGGATATAAAAATTTACATTAGATAATGTTTTGATATTTTTTCGATAACTTTTATATTTTAATGAATAGTAAAAACACGCTATATTTTAATTAAAAACAACTTTTTTCATCGTAATATCTTATGTGGTTAAATTATAATATTGAATGGTTTTATAGTATAAATAGAATATATTTTTACCATTTAATATAATTTATGTCATTTGCATTGATTTTACCTTGAATTCGTAGGTTAAATCAATTCAATCTTTTGCAATGTTTTAAAGAAAAACCTGTTTTCTTTCGACAACGGGATTAATTTTAATTTAATTTCTGCATCTTTTGTGTATTGAACGTGGAAAAATGGATTCCATATTTGGAATCAGTGGGTCCAAATTATGTTAATAAGCTACTTTTTATTTTTGGGCATTGTGAATAGTAACTACGGTAAATTTTATTTACTATAGTTAAAGGTAAATTGGGTAATTAAGGGTAAATATAAGATTATAAAATTAACCTAACACTTGTAAAAATCCTATTGGATGGCTGAAAGTAGACCCATATAACCTGAGGGTCGGATTAGATTCATTTTATAGACTTTTTTCCATGAAAATAATTTAATTATTATTAAAACCAAAGAATGTGACAACATGTCACTTTCATAAATATTATAAGTATAATAATTTTAATTTAGTGATAAACTTCATGAAACTTCGAACATGAATAGTATCCAGAAATCTAATACAATTATCTACATCATAGGAATTTATTTATAATTTTTATGGATTAAATAATTATCATTTATTATGACACAAAGATGATGCAGTAATTGTCTTATTAATGAAATATTGACATAATTGATGTTATAAATGCCCAAATAAATGTAATTTGAGACTTTTTATGAGTTACATTAATTTTCTAAGTTAACATGACATTTTATTGTTGATATAAGTAACTTGTTTCGAACTTATCATTCTATTAGGAATTTCATAAAAATCATGTACCAAATAGTGTCAAAATTGAAATAAATTAGTTTTTAAAACAAATATTATATTATTAATTGTTATTTAATTCCTAAAAATATAAGGTTTGGCCAAAGGACTTAGATAAGGATAGATATATTAATATTAAACAACTTGGGGTTCGTTTGGCTTGTTATGGTAAGTTTATTAACCATATAGTGTAAGAAAACAAAAAGACACGGTAAAAGTTAAATTATTTAACTTAGAGTTAAATCTAATTGATAAGGTTAAAATAATAACCTAAACTTGTCTAAATACTATTGGATGAGATTATTTCGACCCATCCCCACTTTATTTTAGAAATAAGACCATTTGGAACCATTATAAACTGAATTTCACATTAATATAAAATAATATTTTGAGATTTTCCTAAGGTGCCCCTCTCCTCCCTTATAAAAGGGCACCTCCTCCCTCTCCTCCTCACACCAATTTGAGCATTCAAGATCGGCCAACCCCTGCCAAAATCTCTTCTACACTTCTCTAGTATCATCCTAGAGGTCCAGGTCTTCTTCAAAGACCATCCTTAGTTCTTTAAGTGGAGGTTATGTGAAGGCGCGTCAAAAAGAGGAGGTTCGGACACGTACAAAGCATATCGGACCTAAGGTAAGAGAAATATCACAATCTCATTTTTATCCAAGATTGTTTATACTTTGGCATTTACTGGGGTGTATTTTATCATCCCCATCCATGTTTCCTCAATATGTAATATTATTTCCATCCACCTACAATTGTAAAAATCCAATTTTACCCTTTAATGAGTTTTTAGTAAAGGATATGAAAGGAATCTTTTGTCATTTTTCATACGAGGAACTTTTTGACTTTTCCGACAAAAGTACAAGAAGAATGTTTTTTTAACTTATACAGCATGAATGGGTTTTTAAAACAATATTTCCAAGAATCTTCCTTTACCAGTTTTCAAGTTTATTTTTAATCAACTTCTTTTAGTTTAAAATTGTATGACATGTTAGGAAAGGAAAAATGTTTTTGAAGTAGAAAGGATATTTTCCTCAAGAATGGAGTTCAAGTGTTTTATCAAAATTATTTTCCATCTAAGATAATATAAAGTTCTGGTTCTATCCCTATTATTACATGGATTTTATTATGTTGTGATGGAAATATTTTTATGAATTCCTTTATCTTATATAAATTGTTTTATGATGTCATGTTGTTTAAGAATCCCATTTTTACTACATGGGTTATGCAATGATGTGTGATTTATGATTTTGTGGCACACATAAGAATGGTATCATTATGAGATGGGTGGGACCTATATCTCCCTCTAATGCATTGGGTAAAGATTTTATATCTCATGAGATAGACATGGCTGGAACGGTAGGTTATACCGGTTCAGTGAAACAGGACTGAAACAAGGGGAGAACTCAGTTCAGAAAGGGACTTTTTCCTCTAAGATAGTCTTGGCAATGAGTCTTGACTAATAAGATATGATTCTCTATGATTATGTGTGTATGCCACAATATTTCATGTTTTAAGTTATGATTATTGGGATTTCATTTCACTACTATGATTTATCCCATGTTATGATATTATGATCTCTTTTGCAGGTTAAGATTTCCAAAATGTTATGTTCTTATGAATATGATGTGATTGATTTTTCTTTTGTTTAACCTTATTGAGCATTTGAGCTCACCCTTTTATGTTTTATTTTCCCCAGGATATAAAGAAAGGTTTTAGGTAATAAAAAAAGGGAAGATCTTTATGGGAGATGTTGAAGATCTTTCACCATGATTAGAAGATTACGTTCCGAGTTTCCAAAGACACTAAACTATTACAGTCCTTGTGTGTGTGTTTTTGTTATGTAATAAGTATTCCGCAAAAGTAATGTAATGTCCTTGTACGTTAAGCTTCGGGTCTCTACATGAAATGTCCCACTTTGTCCGTTGACGCAGTACTTGATACACTGGTGATAGGATGAAGGAACAACCATGTGCTTATGGAGCCATGGCCTTCCTAACAGGGCATTGAATGTTGTGCTCTTCCAGACCACCAGGAATTCCGTGTAGGCTACCAGGTCACCAAAATGGGTCTTTAGATTAATCTGTCCCATTGGATTCTGCTCACTCTTGTCATAACCTAACAAAGTTGTGGCTGATGGAATTAGATAGTCCTCACCGTAGCCAAACTTACGGAGTGTCTGTAGGGGAAGGAGGATAAATCCAAAGCCATTGTCTATAAAGACATTTCAGATCTCAATACCATTCAGTGTGCCAGACACATATAGCGGTCTGATGTGTCCTTTCATGATGGCATCTTCATCCTGACCGGTGAAGGAAATCACTGCATTGCATTCAGTCGGGCCAGTCTCCGTTCGGTAAATCTCGGCGACAGCTACCTCAGCTTGGAATTCCTGGGGGATGATCAAAGCTTCGATGAGCGCCTCCCTAAGGTTAGCTAACAAACTTAGGGAATCTATGATTTAAAACCTGGCTGGTACTGACACCAGCTGCTTAAGGATGTCATATTTTTGCTCCAGCGTTCGATGCTTCTCCGTTGGTAGGAGAGTCTTAGCGGGTACTTTGGGAGCTGAAGCATTTGATGAGGAGGGACCGACTATGGGGTCAGATGTTGAGGGTGTTCCCTCATTTTGAGGACTTGGCATGGACGGTCTGTTTGTGCGCACTAGGCTACCAGACACATGCTCCTCCTCTGGTGGGTATCGCAGAACAATAGGACCAGAGTGGCTGCTTGTGGGGGTGGAGGGGAATTCCCTCTCCTGCTGAGTCCGCAGAATGGATCTCCTACGGGTTTCCGCAATATTGACATTCTGGGACAGGGTCCAACAATAGGGTTGGTTTCGGCCGCGTCTGTGCCTCCCCTGGTATCCCCTGCCTCTGCGATTCCTCCTCCCGGCTCCTCGTGTAGGAAACTCGGGTTCGTAATCATAACCTTCATCAAGGAATGATTCAATGAGATGGATGACATTAATATAACCAAAGATTGGATCTTCATCCTTTGACAGGTCAACCTGGTCGGTTGTCTCTAATGGTGTCGTTTGGTGGGTCGGTGCTCGTTGTGCCAGATTCGAGGGAATGAAATTCACCAGGGTCGGGACTAACTTTGGCCCCTTTGCGGACTTCTCCTCTTGTGATTGATTCCTCCTTTGACTCCGTCCAGATGACCGGATTGTGGATGGTTTTGAGGCCGATGTGGTCAGCTTTGCGGCTCCAGGGGCTGCTTGTGGAAACACCGGTTGATGTAGTTGAGCTCAGAGTATGCCCTGGGCTCGGTTAATAGTCTTCCGAGTCATCCAGTTGTCAAATTTCTACCCTTTCTTGCTGGTGACTTTCTGCCACCCCTCATCTCTATCAGAGTCGGTGGTAGAGATACATGCCACATGTGCTGGGGGTGGTCCCAGCTCGACTTGTCTAGAATCTACCATCCTCTACAAGAAGGTATTTGAAGATGAAGCACTCTCGGATACTGTGACCTAACATCCGGTGGTAGGGGAAATAATCCGGCCTATCATCCTGACCAACTTATTCAGGTCTCCTCGGCTCCGGGAGACGGAGCAAGTTGCGGTTCATGGCGGCAATGAAGTAGCCGCTAACTTGATCATCTCAGAACGAGTATAATTTTTGTCTTCGCTCCTCAAACTGCTTCTGCTTCGATCCTCTCTGATCGTCCCGTTTAGGCGGGGGAGGCCGCTGATATGCAGGGGGGCCTTGACGATTTGGTGGAGGCCTGAGCGGCAGAGCCGACATAGGGTCCGACTTGAGTGTGACAGTGGACGCTTCAGCTCTAGGAGCTCTCTTCACCGGATCCTGCGAGGCTATTCAGGACTTTAAATTAGTCCGCTATAAAGAGTCCTCAATTCTCTGGGCAATGACCGAGAGATGGAGGAAGCCGGTGGTGCACTCCACTGGTATGAGCGGTGTTCGTATCTCATCTCGAAGATTATCGACGAATATGGATAGCATCTCATCTTGAGGTATTGGCCTGTTCAGAGAGCAGTTCAGACCTTTCCATCTGGCGATGAAATCTGAGACCCTCTCATTCTCCCTCTGCTTGCAGTTCATGAGATCGTTGACCGTTGTTTTAGGAAGCGTTGAGCTGAAGTGGAATAGGAACTGCTACCGGAGACCCTCCCACCTCTTTATCGACTGGGCCGGTAGACTCGTATACCAGAAAAAGGCAGATCCTTTGAAGGTCTGCACGAAGCATCGAAGTTTTACTGCTTCTTTTTGTTCCAGAGTTCCCATAATAGGGTCGCAATAGGATGCGTAGTGTATCAAATGCTGCTCCGGATCACCTGATCCATTAAAGATAGGGAATACAGGGCTCCCAAAATTGGGTGGAGGTGGTGTGTTGGTCACCCAATCTGGGTAGGGTTTCCTCTCCGGCTGTATCAGAGCACGTCGACCTTCCATCGCTTCCAATCGAGCTATTAATGCCTCGATGGTATTGGTGAGTCCCTGTTTTACATAATGTTGGGCCCGGTCCTAGGAAGGCGTATCCCGAGGCATTGCCTGAGGATCCAGATTGGCTGGCACCAAGGGTGCATATTCCGTTTCTGGTACCCTCAGAGGGTTCGGGCGTACTTTCTCTGGTTGCCTCCTAAGTGGAGGGAAATCCTGGTATTCATCATCCATGATTAGGTAGTTGGACGAACCAGGCGCCTCATTGGGCAGGAGCCCTGATCGTGCTTCGTTTGCTGGAGAAGGCCTTAGCCTTTGATATGCACTAGCTGGGAGTGCATGACGTGGCTCTTCTTGGGACGCAATTTCAATAAGGAAGTTGCTCTAGAGAAGCTCGGCGTTAAGCACCCTCAATTCTTTAATCTCTTCTTATTTTCAAGTTTACCTCTCTTCGAGCGTGAGTGGATCGTTTTTATCGAGAGAAGGGGACAGGTTAAGGGTAACTATTCCTTTTTTCTTATCCTTGCTGGAAGCTCGCAGGGTAGGCAGAGGGAGGTTAGCTGAAGGGGCAGCCATATTTAAAGTGGCCCTCTAGTTCCGGGTGTGCACACCTGGGGGTTCATGGTGAGTCACAGCCTACCGCAACCGTCGTCTCCCGATCCGTCCGAATTTGCATTTTCTCCGGTGTCACCCGCGGGGTTAGCCTCTATGGAATTGATGAATGCATATTGCATGGTGGAGGGGATTTCATCTTCCAAATAGGAAGAGGATCTCCCGCTTCTTTGGTTGGCCCTCCCTTTCCTGACCTGGGATTGCCCTCATACTTCATGACGATGGGTGACGCGGAGAGTTCTTTGATGCGACCTTACGGTGCGCCTTCCTATCAGAGGGGATGATGATTCAAATGACGGGATGGGACAAGAACCTACTCTTCTGATTGTCCTCCCCAGGTGAGAGAATACTGATTCTCATGGGGGTGATTGTTGTTGAGGGGGTAATAATGCCCCCAACCCTGAGGGTTGGGGCTGGCTCCGTTCCCTAGACGTTGAGTCTCTTCCCAATTTTATTGGTCTTATGGGGGCATTTGTTATTAAAAATTCCCCCAGCCCTACAGGCTAGGGATGACACTGGATTGCGTCAGTAGCTGTGGCTATCGCGACCTGCCTGATCTCACATGCCCCCATCCGGGGGTGAACCAGATCTAGTGCCAAATTCACCTATGGATCAGTCCCTTCTAGGGAGGTAGGCAGAGATCATTGATTGGCCTCTCTTAGGAAAGAGGCCTGTTGTATGCTCTTGGTGGCCTGATTCAGTAGATTTTGAATGGCTCGTTCTCGCTAGACCTGATGCTTCTAGGACTTACTCGAGGCATGAATCTGTTGGGTGTGTTGCCTTTCCTGAACAGGGGGTCCACCCGATTGTCGTCTCGATGTGACGAAATTACAGGATACCATGCCGAACGGGTTTTCCTGGGTGGAGAGCGGAGTGAAATGAAGATCTCCGTGTTCCCCCTATCCCCTGATATTGACTCCCGTCGGAGCGTCACCGATGATGTGGTGCAGTTCATGCAGTGCACAGAGGAAAGATGCCTCCATATTCCCTTTTTGCCTCTCGGGGCATTGTTGTCGCGTCGAGGAAAGGGCCTCCTGGTCGATGTGATGGAGGAGGTCCCCTATTGTCTTGACGTGGTCTACATACCCATCACAGGGCAGGAAGCTTGACTTCAGCCAGCGGAGGGTCATCCATATATTATGGCAGATGCTGTGCATGCATTCTTCTGACAACTCCCTGGGTATGTCATACTAAGAGGTGGTCATGGGCCGAAACATGACTGGAATATCATTCATGGCCAGTCGTTTCCTCAGGTGCAGCATATCGGCATACTCCGCCGCCTGTGATTCTTCTACCTGGTCAGCCCAGCTAAGGTGATCACTGCTAGTGTGATCAGAGGCAGTGGGACTGGTAGGTGCAGATTCATTATGTAAGCGATTCCGAGGGGGTTCAGAATATGAACGTAGCCTTCGACCATCTCCTGATCGAAGAAGGGTGTCGTTAGCGACAAGCTGGGAATCTGACATGCTCGATCCCGTCCTTCTGAGTGCCTCGGCATACGAGGGCTTTTCGGTGCTTGACTCAATAGGTGGAGGACCTTCCTGTTGATATAATATGTCATCGCAGGGAGGACCTTCGCAATGACGGCCGTAATGGCGAGGACTACCATTACCGCTTGATGCTTCACTGCATAGAGGACTTTTTGCAGTGCACACCCTGGGGAGGACCTCCAAGGCATGTAGCAGTAAGGGGAGGACCTTCTGGCTGCATAGCATTGTTACGAGGAGGAACTTCGCAACAACTGCCATCATGGTGATGATAACCATCATGGCATGATGTTCGACGCGCATCCGGGGGAGGACCTTCAGGACACACCGTGACAAGGGCCTCCAGAATGTACCTCAACGAGGGGAGGACATTCTCATTGCTCGACGTCTCTACAGGGAGGAACTTTGTTATGAGGGTGGCAAGGACTGCCACCGTGACCTGATGCCTGGCTGCATGGAGTTCCGTTGCAGCGTAACCCCTGGGGAGGACCTTCAAGGCAGGCCACGACAAGGGGAGGTACTTCTTGTCGTGATGAGATGTCACGATGGGGAGGACCTCCGTAGTTGCGACTATGATAGCGAGGACTACTGTCACAATCTATGGTCCCACTGCATGGAGAGTGATTGTAGTGTATACCCCGGAGAGGACCTTCAGGGTGGACCGCAGCAAGTAGAGGACCTTCTTACTACTCGATCTTCTGGTCACATGGAGTGTTTCCGTACTCGCATCAATAGAGGAGCTCTCATGACTGATCTTTATATGCCCGTGGGGGAGGCCCCCACGGGTGCTCTGGGGAGGAACTTCAGAGCTGCTGGTAGAGACATTGCAGGGAGGACCTTCGCAACTGCTACTGCCACTCCTGTAATATGGTGACATGTGGGAAGGATTTTGAGCCTTTGACGTTTTCTTAGAAGCATTGGGAACCCCACCTTATAGCAGAGCAGAGTCATAAACCCACCCTTTATTTTCCAGCTGCCTTCGGCGCGTTCGGGGTTCTCTTTTACGGGCAGCGGGGACAGTCTACTATTGAAAATGGCCTTCACCTTTGGGTCCCTATCTAATTGTGTCCCGTGATGTTTCCAGGATATGCTAACGAAAATCTTGACTTTTATCAGGGATATATTCCTGCTCTGGAGCATCCACCGTGATGGACGGGTGTCCCCCAGTTGAAACAAGTGAAGTTGCTCGATCCGGTTTCCCTTGCATCGCGGAATATATCCGGCGACCCTTATGGGATGAACCAGGGATGCAGATCTAATCCAAGGTGGCTATCTCATCTCTTAGATGAGTCGCCTCAATTGGGGAGACGGGCTCACGGGCCCGAGTCCTTGATGTTTCCACCGATGCAATTACATGCTGGAAAGTCTGCAAGATATGATCTGGGATCGATACCTTCTCCTCCATTATTTCCAGGATATGTAGAGAGACATCTTTGGCTGGAACGGGTATGAAGGCCCATTTCGGTATCAAAGTAGGAATATCCTTCTCTGTTCATCCAGTGTTCAGTGGGTACTGAAAATTCTCTTTTGTCGGGGCAGGTGAACGATTCTGCCCCTATACTGAGATATGCCGGTTTCTCTCTCCATTTTTCACCACATCAGGGTGGCGGAATTTACTTGCATCCATAGGGAACTAGCCCTGCATATACTGATTTCCCACCGTATCGAGTTAGTGGCATTTGTTGGCAGGGAGACGTGCCCACCTATGATTTTCCGCCAAATCTAGGTGGTGGGATTTGTTGATCGCCACCATATCAGGATGGAGAGCATCTGAAGAAACTGCCAGGAGCTAGTCCTGCAAGTGTCGGGTCGCCACCACGTCAAGCTGGTGGGCTTCACAACCCTGGGTAGGGAGAGGTGCCTGCCTGGTATGTGCTGGCCTGCGTGAGCGACAGGCTTGATGGAACTCAGTGGGGATGCGCGCCTGCTCGTATGATGCTGCCATGTCTGGATGGCAGGCTTGGGAGGAGTGAACAGGTGTAGGTGCCTGTTTGTGGTACATCTCCATGGCTGAGTAGCGAAGCTCCTCCTTAGGGACCAGGGTGATGACCGGTCTCCGATTGTACATCTGCCGCCCTTGTCGGGTGGTCCGAGGGGCCGGAGCTCAGGGAGCGTGGACCTGAATCCTCGGGGAAACATCCTCCTTGGCGCGAGGATGTTGAGTTGCGGCGTGACCACAATGATGCCTTCCGGTGGGGGCCTTATAGCATAACCCTCGTTCGACAGGGATGAAGTTCTCAACGTCGACCTCATCTGCCTCCCTAAGATAAGGGAGGTACGCATTGTCCCGTTCTAGGGATAGGCTCCCGAAACGGTTGGATACAGCGACAGGGGCTGTCTGGATCCGCATTTGCGATCACTGCTGGGCAGGCGACCGAAGAATCTTGACGTATTGGAGGGAATGCATGGCCGCCTCCACCATTGGGAGAGTACCAATCGCGTGGTACTCTCAGATCATCGCATCCGAAACCCAGTGTTGAAGACGCTGGGTGGGTGACGGGGTCCTCCGTTGTTGAGGAAGTCTCATCCTTGTGTCATTGGAAGCACGCACTTGTGAGTTCCTTTGTGATGCCATTGGATCGAATAGAGTTATGAAAGTAGTGCCTGTGAAACATTTTAGAAAATACAAGCAGCAAACCCATCAAAACAGCATCTCAGAATCCCATGCGTAATTAATGACCTTTCATGGACATCCTTTAGATCATAGGGGGGGGGGCACTGGGGGAGATTAGGTTAAATTCGTCATGTTTGGTTAAAGATACATGTCGGGTTCACCATTTTGTTGTTTTGTTCTTGGTTTTCGACCACGAAACGCCCAACGGCTCTGTATCCAATGATTGATGGACTTACTTTCCAAAGGCAGGCGTTCTACGGATGTCTGACCATCGACTCTTAAGAACTCACATTGGTCGAGAGGATGGGAAGTCGGGATCATCACACCATTTTTGGGGGAAATTATTGCCTGTTCCGGGACTCTCTTATAGATTTAAGACGTATTCATATGTTCGAGAATCTTTGGTTTATACCCAGACATAGTATCCACAGATTTAACCCTGGTGGGCATTGGTCAACTGGATGCATGGGTTCGGAATCCTTTATGCCTGGGGTTTACCATCCCTCGTTGGATTAATGACCCCAAAGGGATAGAACTCGACTGAGGAAGCACTAAGAGTGGCGTGGTGAACCGATGCGGGGATGATCGGATCGATCGGTTGTTGGGCTTGAACCTTAGGGAGGCTTCCTACGTACCCTGTCTAGGAGGAAGGGGTCAAAGTCCATGTAGTTCACTTAGGGTTTGGGGAACCGACATGAAGAGAGACCAGGTGGTCCAGTGGGTGGTGGGCTTGAACCTCATGGAGGCTTCCTACGTACCATGTCTAGGAAACAGGGATCAAAGTCCACGTAGTTCGAATAAATAGTTTAACTTCATACTGGACAGGGGTATACAGTTTAACATCATGTTGGACGAGGGTGGAACTCGACGTGAAGAAACGACCGGGTGGTGGGCTTGAACCTCGTGGAGGCTTCCTACGTACCATGCCTTGACATGGATCAAAGTCCCCGTAGTTCGCTTTGGCTTGGGGCTTATGCTCTGAGGCGGCCCAGAATGATGGATTGGTGCTTACACCTTGAGGCAGCCTATAGGAGAATGTCATGGTCGATGCTTACTCTAAGCCCACGTGAGTCATGCTCGGTGTGAGAAACAAGAGGTAGCAGAGACCAGAGGATCACGTCGCGAAAGGTGTGTCCGTGAGAAGCGGAGTGGGGATTACGCATGAAGGTGGCCCATGGTGATGAATTGGGGCTTACACTCTGAGGAGGCCCAGAAGATCGGGGCTTACTCTGAGATGGACACCCGTAGTGACAAAGCCCAGCGAGAGAAGGAAATAGGGTCCTCCTGTCCCCATCCCCTCTCTTGCAGTCCACACAGGCGTCCTTTTGATAATTATTTCTTTTTTAAAATCTATATAAAAAAATTAATAATGTTTTATGAATGATTCTATGTTGTGTTTTTTCTTGGATATACTCCAATTAAAATGAGGTATCAATGTTGTGATTATAATAAAAATACGGCAGTTGTAAAAATGATATTATTGTAATTTATAAACATAGAAAACAATAAAAAAACATTTAAATTTAATGATATTATTAAATAAGATCCTATAAGACATAGAAATAAGTCTGGTAATAATGAATTAGCGTAAAATATTTTAATGTTGGAAAACATGGTTCCAAGGAATTTTGTTATTTGAATTGATTGAATACAAGGGGAATGATTTTTAAAAGGTCTAAAAAATATTTGGATCCTCTAAATATCAATAAGGAAATAAGATATGAAGTTTAAAATCAAATGACATTGATCATTTCAAATCATAAAATATTTATTTCTCATATTAAGAAAAAAAATTATTGAATAATCATTATAATATAAGAATTAGACTCTTTCCGTGGAAAAATAACTAAATAAAACTGAGGGTATTTTTTTAAATTTTTTTTCTTTATTTAAAATAATTGTAATGATTATTTTTTCTTTAAATATGTGTTGAAATAAATTATATTATCTTTTAAATTAATGTATGCATGAATATTTGAATGAGGAGGTTAATATTGAACAATCAAATGCATTTATTTTTGTTGTGATGAAATTCAAGTATGAATGTTTATGGAAATTGTTTATGTGATAAAAAAACTACCTCAAGAATGGTATTAAAATCTAGATATTTATTTTAAGAGTTTTAATTTTAATATAGCTAAATTGGATGACCATATTTGTTTAAATTAATATAACCAAAACTCACTAATGGTGATAATGTATGCTGATGAAATTAATTTTTTTTATAAAATTTAGTTTATACATGTGATGTATTTTCGTTAAAAATGATGAAAAAATGTGTGATTATAATGATAGGTGATATATATATTTTTGATAGGTCTAAAATTTGTGTATAAATATTATTTTATTTTACATCATAAGAAAAATTTGAGCTAGAGTAGTTGAAATAATAATGAATGACTGAATATTTGTAGGTATCTATTCACATGTTACCTAGTAAAAATTTCCTAATGATTATAGTTAATGTGGTATGTATCAAAAAGGCTTCAAGAGATTGATTAGTTTTTTTATAGTTGAAAACATTTAGACTATATGTTTTTTATCTTGTTATTTTATGTGAATTATTTTAATGTGATATGAAGAAGCTTTATCATATTTATGTGATTTTCATCTTTTTTAATATTAAAGTAACTATTTAACATGTTTTTAGGTATGATAAAGATAAATCTATTTATATTTATGGTTTTATTGATGTATATTGGGAAGATGACATTGTATATAGAAAGTAAAATTTTAGAGCGTCTATTTAAT
Organism: Viscum album; assembly: GCA_963277665.1. Classification (NCBI taxonomy): domain Eukaryota; kingdom Viridiplantae; phylum Streptophyta; class Magnoliopsida; order Santalales; family Viscaceae; genus Viscum; species Viscum album. The sequence continues at coordinate 476,350,078 of OY728133.1, read as the reverse complement.
CAGAGTGAGTTGTGTTTCTTAGTATTCAAAAAAGAAAATATCAATTAGTCTTAACACCATGAAATGTGAGTATATTTTATCATCACAAGATATAAATTAAATGATGTGGTAGAAATCATATATTGGGGATATGAGAGTGTAGTTCTTGTATCTATTTATTATTAGGTGTGATAATCATTATGTGGTAAAAATATAAAATAATATGGTGTAACATTCTTGGTCAAAATATATTAACATTAAATACCATTTTATTAAGTATATAGTGGATCATAGTGGACTCAATTTATAATAGATTTTTAAAAAATATTACATTATAAATATATTGATGAATACCTTGGTGAATAATGCGTTCTAGTACTTATAAGTGTTGTTAGATGTGCATTCTCTTCCCATTTCATCTATGTGTTCCATCTTTCACTACTTTATAATTTTTTAAATTCATGGAGAATTTTTTGGGAGGTTCTCTTTAATTAATGTGTGATAATTCATAAATGTATTAGGGATTGATAAAAGGATAGATTATATTAATAGTCCCATGTTGATATAGGGTATGCTTATTATGGACTTTTCCTAAGACAAATGGGATAATTATAAAATGTAAAAGTTGATAATAAATAAAGGGGGATGAATTATAAAAACTATATTATTTACAAAAAGGGTTCATAAGCTAAAAATTTAAATTTCGGGAAAATAATGAAGAAATAGTTGAGATGATGCAATGAAAATTTTAATTAGGGCATTTCAATTTGTTTCATTATGGTTGAAGTTATTTAAATTTGAATCATATTTTAAGTTTTAATAATGTTACTAACAAATATTATTGGATATTAGAGATCTATTGAGGATATTAATGTTACTTATGATAGGTAATGATTTTTTTCCAATGTAGGTAAATTTATTACACTAGGAGATAACGTTATATAAAAAATATTTCTCTATCTTGTAATGTGGTATTTAGATAGCTCACATATTGAGAGAATACTACAGAATAATCTATTAACAAGGTTATTCTTCAGTTATGGAAATTTTTTAATATTTTATTAACTATAAATAGATTGATTATTATTTTTGAGTTTTATTGATGTTTTGTAGATGTAAAATTAATAAATATTTACTAGAAAATAAAAAAATTGAGTTGTATAATAGTTATACTCCTCAAAATATATTATTATGATTATTTTTAGATAATCCCTCATTTTTAAATTGGGTTGAGAGGGAACCCTTTACATGAACTAAAGGAAAAGGAAAAATGACATATAATTAATTCTTGGTAATATTGTCTTAATGTTTTTATTCAAATGTTTTAAGAACGACGAAGATATTATTAGAATTATGTTTTCTAACATAATGTGATGAGGATAATTGTTTTTTTATATTTATTTTACAAAGGATTAATATAGTTTTAATGTTTGAATAAGTACAGATAGATCTAATAATTAACTGAGAAGAGAATTAGATAATGTGATGATTTCTATGACCATGTCATTATTAACATAGAATTTTCATAGTTTCTCGACATAGTATGAATAAAAAATTCAGAAAAATATTGGAGTTAATGTTGATGAAAAATTGTTTTTGTTTACAAAAAACATATTGTTTTCAGATGATTTTAAAAATTGAAATGAATAAGTGGAGTTATTTTGTAAAAGTTATAATATTGAAATGTCATGGTTGCATATAATAGTTTTATAGGTAGTTTAAAAAAACATCATAGTTTTATAAAAAATACCCTAGATATTTTTAGATATGTGAATATGTTTTAGGGATATGTTTTGTTTATTTTAATGAGTGATTATAGATATGATTGAAAAACATTGGAGTTGAGGTTGACCAATGAACACATAATTGTTCTTAGTTACTTGATATTGTTTTTTAGTCACTATAATTATTTGAAGATTCTCTTGGAAAAAAAGAGTTAGATGCCCATTTTTCAAAGAATTTTCTTGATAGAAAAGGTTCATTTTTATAGTGGATAATATTTTTTTATATATAGGATGGATCAAATTTACTTATGAACTAAGGAAGAAAATTATTATTTATAGTTTATGTTTTATCATTGATTTTTATTCATGGTATTTTTTTAATTAAAGATATGTATTGTGGAAGGGGAATGATGATTGTCGAGTGATATCATTATAAAGGGTTCAATGTCATTTCATTATACTTAATGTACATTGTTTACAACATTACAATGACTGCATGAAAAAGGATATCAACCACCAATTAAAAAAAATAATATATTCATATTTTGTTGGTGAACCTTATAAAAATACTGGTATATAAATGCTTCATTTATCTATTTATCATTCATTAAGATTTTATTGGGTGATTTTTCAGACCTATTCATTAATCATTAGTGATAAAAATTTTATTTTCTGGTGGAAATGTATTTTTAGGACCGATTCATCCCTGCTTAGTGATGATCATATTCACCTAGAAATCTCACGAATACCTAAATAAATCTGAAAATACCTCAATGTAACTATTCAACATTAAGTGTATTATATATTCAAGTTTCCAAAATATTTCCCATAAATCAAAAATTAATAAAGATATATACCAATTCATAAAATGAAACAGTTATAGAATTTATAAGAAACTGCAATGTAAAATATATGGATACATTATTATTAATATTTCTTCTCATCTTCAAAATAAAAACCTCCCACATATGTTTATTGTATCTACATATATATTATTATTGAATTAAAATAGAATCATCAAAACATAAACTTAAAAAAATATTTTGGCCATGTTTAAATAGGAAAAAACCCGTTTTGTCTTATCCCATACTAGTACATTGAAAAATTTACAAGACCACCCCATTTTTTATATAGTTTAGGAATGTTTACAGGATATAATATTCTTTATGTACACACACACACACACACACATATATATATATATTCATTTATATAGAAATATATATCATCTTAGAAAATGGTAGGTCACATGATTAGTTCATTCAATTGTTTCTTTCCAATAACAGTTTCTAATCAATTCAACTTACAGATTTACACTTATTTCATGTATAACTACAAATAAATGAAAAAATGTGCAATAAAATTTTATTCAACCAATAAAATATTGTATTATTGGGTTTTTATATCATGCCAGTAGTTATGTGTCCATTATAATTTCATCGGTCCAGCATCTTAGGAAATATTTAGAATAATAAGTAAAATATTTTTTATAATTTATATAAACATGTGGGTTATCCTATATTAGTATAGGTTCACCTACATGGATATAGGCTAATAATGAAATGTATGTTTATACATGTCTTAAAAAGTGGCCAAAATTTTAAATCTCCTCCCATAAAAATACCACAATCCTTCCCATGAATCAGATAGGCTAAATCTCCTTTTTTCATATATACAAATGTTATATATAACCAATATTTAATTCATAAAAATATTTAACTTAACATGTATAATAACCATAAGATAATTGAGGCAGATCTGACACAAAATGACCAAAGAAGACCCCACTGGGGCCAGCGGTAAGGTGAGTGTGATAACCCAAGCCCTTCTCTAATATGTTTAAAGGTTATCAATGAGAACCAAGAAGATATATCCCAGACATGAGAGGCATTATAATATTAATCTATAAACAAACACAGACCTCTATTACATGTTTTTTAATAATAAAAATTCTATACATATAATCAATAAATCGTAGTACAACCTATATTTGACAATGATAAATGTACCAATGTCACAATAAAAACCAATTCCAATAACTAAAATTTACCAGCTAGGATTCATTTATCAGTGAGAGTTGGAGGGGGTGAATTAATGATATATTTTTCTTTTATGTTTCCATTCTTTTTGAAACAACCTTCACCTCCTATTAAAGATTTATCAAATTCATGAAAACAAAATAATCACTCATCCATAGGAATATAAGTAGTAACATGGTTTGATACTCAATAAGAGTGGATATTTCCATGGAATGGTTTGAAAACAATACAATACCATAGAATCCACAAGAGAAAAACCTTTTTTGAGTATAAAAAAGTAGGATACACCCTTAAACATGTGTAGAACTATGATCAATAAAACAGTCAATTTTCTTCTTTTAGAATGGATAATGTAATACATGTTTGTTTAAAAAGTAATGAAACCAAAACCAGTTGGTTTTAAAAAAGTTACTATGCTTCCTTATCAACATACACTTATAGAACCATTAAAATATACTTCCTAAATTTCCAACCTAGGAGCAGGTAAGAAATTCATTTTTAGATTTCAAAAAAAAACTCTGGCTATTGGGTTAGTCAGATTTCTTTGTTTGATACTTAAATCTATAAAACATATAAGAAATAAAACCCTTGAAATAAATATGAACCACTTGAAACTTTCACAGTAAAACTACCATCGGTCGTTACATCTATTCTGGTAAACTATTATTCTTCTTCTTCTTTTTGAAAAACATATCTAGGAAAACCTAGTATAGAAACTCCTTTTATCCAAAACCTCGACCATTTTTTCCTTCTATATTAACAAATAAATAGTAAACCAATTTAAAAAACTAAAATTTAATTCATTCCTATTTATTTATTTATTTTATTGGAGTGGAATAGGAATAAACATAATTTCTTTTTCCTACTCAGCAAATTTTTCTTAACTTTTAATTTGAATTTCACTTCAAAAACACATGTGACTTCTTTATTGTTCATAAATATTCTTGATTGTGATTTATAATTATAGAATACTTTCATGAATTTCGTAATATTTAGACTTTCAAACCTTTGTTTAGTGCAATACACATTTCATTCTAATTTTTTCATTATGATGAAAACATATGTTAGATAGACGAACCCCGATTATGTTTCTAGGTACCAATTGCATGATATGAAACTTTGAATACATTTTTGCATAAACATACTTATAAAATTATTTCAATTTAGTTTTTTTACTTATTCTATAAACATATTTTTAAATTATTAAGATATCATCACCCCTTGTAAACACTTCATCGTCAACTTCAAACTCTCTTGAAAACACTTCTAAAAAACACTTAAAAAAATATCATTTACTTCATTTCATTAAACCAATAGTTCTTTTCCTGATGATGTATTGGGGTCATCATGAATACGATGGATCAATTACTGATTCACTCCAATGGACCGGTGTCAAGTCTTGTATGATGACTCTTGACCCACATGGAAAACACATCTGAGTTGTTTTTCCATGAACCAAATTGAAGAAAACTACCATTTATTTTGTTTTAAGAAACTAGTTGACTACATTTTTGATCACTATCTGGATGATTGGTCCCAAAAATTACAACTTACTAATTTTTCCCAACCAATATTCTTACTCATCTACATCAACATACAAGTCTTTTTCTACCTTTGATAAATCAGTGGAACCTCATGTCTGATGTACTAGTGTTAGCATCGACTTCTTTCATCCAAAATTCCCTAATGAAGAATGATCCTATGAAATGTTTTATTTGAGAATTTAATAGTCTAATAGAATATACAATCTGATTGATTATTTGTACAATTATTCATAAAAAATTCGACTTCCAACTTCTCATCCCTCAAACAATTCTGTGTCTTGAAAAACTCATATAGATGAACTGATATCGGAAGATATTTTCTTGAAAAATTTATCTTCCACAAACTCCTGCATTTAATAAGGACTTCATCATGAATTTTACAACATTTCTGATGGTTATATAATCATAGTAATTATATTGGAATGTTTTTTATGAAATTCCATCTTATCTTCACCTTCTTTCCTTCCATCCAATCATTTATTCTCCTTCTTTATTTGCTAAAGATTTCACTAGATGATTCCCAGAAAACTTATGATACTTGAGAATTAAATGAAAAGAAAATAATATTTATATTTTTTATGAAGTTTTACAGGCTCTGATATATGTCTTCCTTCCTATTTAAATCCTCTTTTCAGACCCAGTGTGAGTTTGAAAGCTTTCTTCGACCACAACCCTTATTAGGAATAGAAAAATGAAACTGGTAGGATTTCTTGTCAAAAATATGTCTGATCTTATGATTACTATTCTCCCATTCATTATTATCATAATAAAAAGGAAATATAAATTATAGTGATTTTTTTTCTTGAAAAATAAAAATAAAAATATCATTAAATAATTCTTTTATCATTCGAAAACCCCCTTCAACCAACACGGTCATAACTAACTCCCCCTTTAAATTTTTTGTCAGCCATTGTTCATAAATCACTTAACATTGTAACCTCAAAAAATGTATTACATATCTGTAATTCTAAAACTATGTGAACTTACTCATTATAGGAAACAAGAATCATTGACCAAAAACCATGCTTTCAAAAATAAGTGACTTAAAAAATTATTCAACTTTAAAAACATCTTTATCTTTCACCTTTAAAAACATATTTTACATACAATTAGAAAGTTTCCCAAAATCACCTCAAAAAACTACTAGAATAGTTCACACTCTAACATGATGAGTTCAAAAATTACCCAAAACTCCCCCTACAGACATGATTTATTAAAAGGTTTAGCTCATATAAATGGAGTGATTTATGAAACAATCACCTCTCTAGAAAAAACTATAGAATTTCTAGATAATAGTGGGGATGAAAATCACATACCTCTACTATGGAGATAAACATTTAGACACCCATGTTCAACCTCAACTTGATAAATTATTCCTTTGGTTATGGTTTTTTTAATAGTTCAACAAAATGTTCTGATGTAGGGTCATACTCCACCTTCAATACGTTCTTCCCCACATGTACTATGATTAAGTGATATTTCATTCCAATATGTTTTGAATTTTAATGTTTAACTAGTTTTCTTGTAAGGTTAATATCACTTTGATTTTTACAACCCAATAGAAAGGGTATATTCACATAAACAAGTAAGTATTCCAACCGAGTCTTTATCAACATATGATGTGTAACATCTAGAGTAGTGGAAACATACTCATCTTTGACCATTCTATGTTTTATTTAATTTTGTTTCTTAGTATGTCCAATTACAAAAAATTTCCCAAGAATTAAAAATCCACTATATGTGGATCTTTTATCACCAATACTTTCTAGATGATAAGTATAAGTATAAAAAATAAATCAATTCATTTTTATATATCAAACTTCATTAAAAAATCTGTTGTGCCCTTGATATATTTGAGAATTTATTTTCTATCCAATAATAATTACTGTTTTGGTGGACTTTGGAACATTTCACATAAGGTGACATCATAAAAAATGTCTTGTATTAAGGAATTAAAGTATAAGAAACTTCCAATAAAGATCCAAAAACTATTTAGATTAAACTTACTTACCTTATCCAATTTAGTAAACTTGGTTCTCACTAAAATTAGTGTGGATATATGTTTCAAATTTTCAATTCCAATCTTATTAAGAAGATCCTTAGAAAAAGTTTCTTGAGAATGAAATATGTGTGTCTTTTTTTCATTTTTTAAACCAAGAAAGTATTTAATTTCACCCATCACAGACATTTGAAATATCTCTTTCATCTATTCCAGAAACCTTTCATAAGTTCATTAATCATTCCCAAGAAAGATTATATCATCAACATATGCAATTAAAATTAGGAAGTATCATCACTTTATTAGATGTAATGATTATTATATAACCTTCTTTTATTAAAATTTAACTTTATTAATAAGGTATCCAATTTGGAGCACCATTCCATTGGATCATGATTCATCCCATACAAGTCTATCTTAATTTTTTGCACACAACCTTCATACTTCCCAAAATGAACTCCACATGGCTATTCCATATAAACTTCTTCATTAATTTTTCCATTTAGAAATTATGAGTTCCCATCCATATAAAATATTTTTTAACATCATTGTGATGAAATAATAACAAATATTATAATTGTTTCTAAACATTCCACCAGATAACAAGACTCATCAAAATATATTCCTTCAATCTGAGAGAAAAGTTTGCACACTAACCTTACATTGTTTCTTATTACTTCACCATATTAAGTAATTCACTTTGTACCAAAAACATTTTTGTAATTTGCAATAGGTACGAGTTCCCAAGTATCATTATTATCAATTTGATCCTAATATAAAATCATATCTTGAGTCCATTATAGAAGATGAAAATATTCTTTAACATCGATCAACTCAAATTTTAAAAACAAATAATTATGTGTCATAAAATTTTATGTTCTTCTTGTTTGAATGTTTTCAAGTTGAGCACCAATGATATTTTGATCTTACACATTCTTTCCTAATCTATGATGTTGTGTTTGAGATTATTTCTCATAAATAAAAATGATGAGTCCAATTTTACTTCTTGTGTTGGATTACAATTGTTTGAATCATCATCTGATATTTTAACAAAAACCCATTCATCGTCTTCATATTCCACATCTGTATGTGTTTGTAACACATATTAACCCTATTTTTCAATAAATTTCACATCAAAATCATCAACCAATATTCCAATTTAATTATTATAACATCTATATCCTCTTCGTTAGGATAATATCTAGGAACAAATCTATCTTCACCACTCTAATAAAAATTTCCAAGGCTTCCAGATGTGTTCTTTATGATGTAGAGTTTCCCAAAAAATCTTAAATGTTTCAAAATTATATTTTCTTCATAAAAAAATTTATAAGGAGTAATATCATATATTTTCTTGATGAAATATAATTTTTCTGTTATAAATAGTTGTTCTCATAGATTTCCACCAAAATTAATGACATCTATCATTTTCAAGTAACTTAATATGTCCCATTTCAAAAAAAATATTATTCCTTTCAGAAACACCATTTTTTTGTTAGGTGTATGGTGTACTGAACTCATGTATAACTACATGTTTTTAAGATAACATCTAAACTATTTATTATTTTATTTATAACCAATATCAGTTATAAAATTCTTTATAAAATACCCATATTCGTTGTCAGTTATTCTCTTGAAAATATTAAACATATTTATAGCATATGACTTTTGTTTTAAATAAATAACACAAGTAATGCGAGTAAAATCATTATTGAATGAAATGAAGTACTTATATCTAAAATTTTATTGTATAAATATTAGACTAAAAATTCATAAATTAATATTTATAAGGGTTAAGGTTGAAAAATATCACCTTTCTTATGAAAATAGTTTATTATTTTTCCTTTTTCAAAAATTGTACAACATTAGTATATTCTTCTTGACATATCATAAATTTTATAGACAATATCTTGATATGAAAACATTATCATGTTTATCTAACACATATTTCCAAACCTTTTATTGTATAATATATTTTTTACACTCATTCTTAAATAACTTGATTTCTTAACATCACAAACTTGAAATAAGATTCGTTTTGTAGATTGGTCTATTGTAAAAGAAATTTCAACTTCCTCTATTTTCACAACAAGACCATATATTCTTAAGATATCTTATTTTATTCATAAAAAATTTGAAAAACACTCAGTAGATTATGTTTGAACCCATTAAAAAATAATTATTTCTTCAATTTCAACTTTTCTTCCCTAAATATAGTAGACTGAACAACTTCGATTCTAAGGGATTCATCATTTATAAATTTCACTATTCCTTATTTTCAATCAATCACATTCTTTAAAAAATTTAAATTTCCTATCATTTGAGATGAATACCCACTATCCAGGATTCGGGGTCATTATCCTTTTATAGCTTTGAGAATAATTTTATACAACAAGAGATTTTTCTTTACATTTATCATTATTCACATTCAAGTCCTTAGAAGTTTTATAAACCATTTGTTGTGTAGGTAAAAAAACAAGTCATACTTTTTCTATGTTTAAATGTTATTGAAATATTTCACAAATATTTTTCATGGTTTGGAATTTATTCTCATAATTCAAAACATCATAGTAATATTTATTAAAATATTTCTTCTGAGATTTCTTCTTTTGAGAGGTTTGGATACCCCATGATCATTTTCATCTATAACTGATTGATATGTTCTAATATTTTCAATTGAACCAAAAAATGTTTTCTATATTTCCAAATCCACCACAATAAAAAGAGTACCCATAAAATTAATACTTTCATTTGTAAGATCCATATTTTTTAGAATTATGAATGTGTTTCTCAGAAACATTTGTATCTTTCACATCCGATCTTTTATTTCCCAAAACATTCTATTATAACTTATAATTTCTTCAACAAATAATATTTTATTCCAACATTATTATAACTCGGGGTAGTAGAAATTTTTTTAGAATCATTATTTTTAGGAACTCCTGACTTCTCCACTTTGTTGGTTTTGGCCATAAATATAAATTTACAACCTTTTTTATTCTTATAAACATCTTCAAATTTATTTCAAACCTTTTAAAATAACTTTTCTTGATCATTATTAGGTCCCACCATTTCATAACTTTCACGAACTTAAGAGATAAATATTTTGAAACTTGTAAATCCCTACTCAGATTTACAAAAAAATTGGTGGTTAAGTTACAATGCTTATTCATTTTCATTCAACATTACATCAAGATGTTTATTCTGATTATTTTCTTTCTCAAGATAATTTCTCATACAATGTAATTATTCCATTATCTTAGATTTGTCTCCAGGAATACAATATTTACTTTTTACTAAATCAATTTCCTTCTTTAACTTCGTGATCTATATTTCACGTCTTATTATTTTTCTAAGTCATTATTCTTGTTCTCTCTTTAGATGAAATTTTAACTCAGTCTATTAACTGTCATAACTACTACTTCAACATTATACCTCATTAACTATTGAAATTAATGTATTTTTCGAATAAATCCCAATAATCTTATTTCCCCTAAACATCACTATCTCACACTTCATCATATTTAGAGAAAATAATTATCCTCTTGGATTTAATGAGAATTTTATATATACACTTTGAAATGGAATTTTACTTTTCATCGTGTCCCTTCTCAGATCTTCTTGTCCATATTTCATATTTATCAATATCTATTTCATTATTTCATCTAGTAAAATATGTATCAATGTAACCAAAAACTCCAGATTCAAAAAATTTCAATGGATGGTTCCCATTACCCTTTCCTATACCACTTTTCACATTTTCTAAAAAAATGATATAAATTCATCAATATTATTACATACCTAGAGTTAGAAATGTCTTCTTCATCAATAATATTCCTAGAATATCCTTTCTTATCATGTTTGAGTGAAATTTATCTATAAAATTTCATTTTACATTTCATAACATCATCCATTCTCATTTAATAACTAATGAGAGTACAATTAGAGTCATCCAAAAATAGATTTTCATGATCTATATCTTCAAAAGTTGAAACTTTAGAATCAAACATAACAATAAGAATTCAAAATATCATATAAACAATAATTACATCTTATAACTTCTCACCAAGAAATATAATAGTGACAATAATATCATTAAACCTTAAAATACATCCCCAATAGATTCCTACTCACCCATTTTCATATCTGCATACTTCAGAATCATGTTTTTTAACTTTTCTTATTTACCTTTTTATTACCTCTATTAATATTTTTAAACTTTTTCTAGATACCATTGGTGGCAGAAACTCCCTTAACTATTGGATACTGACTTTCAAAAAGTTGTTAGAGTAAAGGATAATTATCCCTAATATCATTTTCATAAATCTTCTTATCCATATATGTTAGAGAAACGTTTTCCTTTATAGGAGGAAATCCATCTGTAATTGAGTCTGGAACATCATAATAAAGAGACATAAGATATTGAACAATTCAATCTTTCTAGATACGATATTTATTTTAATTGAATATTAAAATCCCTTAATGATTTAAACAATTTAGATTCTCCATCACAACATTAATTAAAACACTTCATCAAAGACTAAACAAGGGAAACATTCTCTTTGATAATAATTAATATTGCCAAGCTTGGATCAATATATCACTAATCGGTGAAGGGGTGAATGAGTGATAACTTTTTCGTCCAAGATTCATTTATATTCAAAGAACCCTCACCTCCTGTTCAAGATTTATAACTTTTCTAAAAAAACACACATCCATTGGGACACAAGTATTTTAAAGGTTCACTACTCAACAAGAGTAGCTACATCCTTATAATGGTTTGGAAAAAATCCAATACCAAATAATCAACTAAAAAAATCATTTTGTGTGGAATCAAAAATTAGGATATACCCGAATGCTTGTGTTTAACTATGGTAAATAATATTGTGCATACTCTTCTTCTAGATTGAATGATGCAATACGAGTTTGTGTGGCAATTAACGAAACCTTCACTAGTTGGTTCAAACAATGTTGTTGTACAACCTTATCAACATTCATTTATATAACCATAAAACATACATCTTCACTTTCATATCCAGTATCTGGTAATATATTAACTTTTGGAATTCCTATAAAAGCTCAATCTATTGTCTCAGTATGATTCATCTATCCAATACCTCATTTCTAATTATAGATACAAAATAATACCCTATAGAAAATTTCAAATAACTTGAAAGTTTCCCTTGATAATTATGTCTGATCACTCAGTCCAATCCAATAAACCATTCTTATTCTTCTTCTATCTAGAAAAAATTATCCTGAAAAATCATTATGGAAAATATTTCACTCAAAAACATTAGTGCCTTGACCCTCTCTCTTCACACCAGAACAACACAATAGTTTCATAATGTACAATGTACATCCTTCTTATTTATAGGTGTTCTGGGTGAGGAATGGGTGATAACTAACATTAGTTTTCCTACTAAACAAAATTTCATTATCTTAACATTTAAATTTCATTTCAATTACATGTTTGACTTATTTATTGATTCTTTACTCTTCTTGATTCTTCTAGAAACTTCAAAAATCATCTCATGAATTTAGTTATATTCCAAATTCCTTACCTTTATTCAGTCTAATACAAATATCATTCTGATTTTTCACTACGATGATAAAATATATAAGATAGTAGATTGATAATTATGTCTCTCCATAAAAATTGAAAGAACAAATACAAGAAAACATGTTTACTTAAAAATTGTTGCAACATCATTAAAAAAAATTTCCTCTATTTTTCGTTTTTTTTTTCAAAATCTAAATATGTCTGCATCCCTTAGAAGAACATCAGAAACGACTTCAATATCTATTGAAAACACTTAAAAACACTTCAAACAAATATCCTTTTCTTATTTTCTTTAGACAAATGACCATACATATCATGATGTATTAGTGTCGTCATACATTTGATGGATCAACCGTAGCTTAACTCTTATGGATTTGAGTCAAGTCTTGATTGAGGATTCTTGAACCAAATGGAAAGCACATCATAGTTCCTTTTCCCTTGACCAAATTAAGGAAAAACATCATTTATTTTGTTATATTAAAATGATTTATTACATTGTTGATCTTAATCAGGCGGATTGGTCCCAATCATTCCTTCATACTCATCGATCATAAAAACAATTTTTATTGATATGCATCAAAAAATAATTCTTGTCCTACATATAACGGATTAATGGCGCCCCTTATCTGATGTATCCATGTTATAATTTAATTATTTCGTCCATAATTATTGGTGGATGAAGGATATGGTCAAATGGTTCATTTGATGATCCAAACCCTTTGATGGAACATAAATCCCAATGGATCCGTCGATCATTGCTTCAATAAAAATTTGACTTCAAAGATCACAACACTCAAACAATTCTGCTTCCGATGACGAACATACAGATGAACTAAGACCAGAAGAATTTGTCTTCAAAATTTTATCTTCCCCAAACTCATGATTGTAGTCATAAATCCCTCTTTTATTTGAGATAATTTAATATTGGAATATAATATTATAACATATATTGTAATGTTTTTATGACATTCTATCTTTTTAGGACCTTCTTTCTTTCCATCCAAAAATATCTTCTCTTCTTTTCTTTCATAGGTCTTGATTCAAATGTTTCCCAATTTGTTTTTGATATTTGATAATTAATAGAATGAAAAATCATCATTTTATTTTTTATGAAGTCATTTAGACTCTAATACATGTCCTTATACCTATTAGACCTTTTTTAAGGACTCTATGTGAGTCTAGAAACCAACTTATTCCACAAAACATATTAAGAATAGAAAGACCAAAATAGTAGAATTTATTATAAAAAATGTGTATGATATTATGATTACCATTATACATTTAATTATTATCATCCAATCAGTACAACGTAAAAAGTAAGGTGATTTATATTCATGACCACAAAAGAAACAATTATCAAGAGAAAATTCTCATAGAATTTGAACACCACCTTTAGAAAACATAAATCAAACAGTTACAAGGTAAAGTATAAAATAAAACAAATACCATGATAAATAACATCCTTAAACAAAATAACATGTCAAATCCCTTCAATAGTAGGATTGACATGAACACCACTAGTAATCATCACCTCCAAGATCCTCTATATAGCAGATTAAATAACTCCATGATCATTGAAACCGCCACCAAACTATACATCATCTAAAAAAACATGAAAAATATGGTCATGTGTCCCTTACATGGGAGATTATAAATATACCTAGTAATATTCCCTATAAAAGATGGAAAATCAATAGAAATCTTGATCATGATTATAAACTCATATAATCTTAAAGGTAATGTGTAAAAATTGTTATAAATGTTATCGATATTCATATATCATATCCAATAACCCCTAATATTTTAATGAGATTTAGAGTACCCATAGAATCATAGAACCTATAAAATCTATATAATAACAGATCAACCACTTCGATATCCTCCCTAAGTAGTATTAGTAATATGGGAACCATGCCTCAATGAAGGGGTTATGTCACCTGAGAGGGTTACCAACCCCAGTAGAGGTACTATAACTCATCATGTAAAATATGAATTTCTAGAGAAGGTAATGCAATATATATGTGTAGGATCCTCAAACCAACACCTTGAGAGGATTACTTAATCTAAAAATTATATTGTAAGATATCAATATTTGTATAAGGTAAAGATCCTTTTTTAGTTTAAATTCTTGTTTATGGTCTAATGTGAGTACTCTATGTGATCATGGGCGTATCAATGGTGTATGGGGATTGTTCATAGCCTAGAACCTAGATTTTTGGACAAACAAAATAGGCCACATGTTATGATAAACTATTTATGAAAGGCTACATAGTTACCCAAACCCTTCAAGGGATGGGCTGTGGGGTTTAGGAGCCAGCACAGTTTAAGATGACTATGTGGAAGGTGGTGGATGATCATTTGAGGGCCTCTATAGACTTTGATAGTGGATAATACATGGTTCACACATAGTTTGGAAAACTATGCAGATGAAACATGTGAGGCTCCATCTATGTTTTTAAGGGTGTACGTCCGACACATATTTTGGCCAACAGTGCAATAAAATCGTGCGACTCAGTATTTTCGGGAAATATGACCAAATTTCCCTAAAAAACTATTAAAACCTAAACCATTTTCTATTTATTACTCTAAATATAATCTCATGTGTGGATCACTTCTCTGAATCCTAAAGGGTAGATTTTCATACTATTTCTCTGTTCAAACTTGGATTCGAGCTCACGTGTTATGTTCATAGATTATCTCGTGATGGTCTTCATTTGTATTTGTATTGATAGTGTTATTTAGGTGTAAGATAATATTCCATATTTCTAGGTTATTCAGCCAATTTTTATTTTTCTTCTGATCTAGATCGAATTAGTAGATAATACTGTATGATCACTATACTATATACCAAGGGGAGGTGTTATATACCTTTCCCTTGTGGTTTGGTGCTTTATACAACTAATTTCCATTATTTTACAATGCATGACATTATGGTGCTTCCCCAAATATGAATTTCTTAATAAAAGTGAATGAATTGGGACCTGTTAGGTTGACCCTTGAATATAATTTGAAGGATCGAGGTCATTTATCATTAACCTAGGACACCCATGGGGTGTGCCTTTGAATTTTCCCTTTGTTATACCACTAATGGGGTTTTAATATTTTATTTACTATTTAGAGGAATCCCTAAATGAATTGAATTAATTTTAAAAGAGATATTTAGAAAATTATTTTTTCCTTTACCTTGAGATAACATGGTGTCATTGATTTAATTGAATTGCTATATTTTATAGTAATTGTGGGAATGGGTGTGTAAAATCATGAAATGTAATTGATTGTAAATTAATGAGTGAAATGATAAGATTATTTGAATGATAATGGATTATTTGGTTGGTATTCCTAGGATATTAATTACATTAGATTCCATGGATGGTTCTCATATGGGTATCAATAGTAGTAGTGGATGACTTGGATGAGATTTCTCATTGGATGTTGATTTTATGGGATGAATTGGGCATTGTTACTTCTTATATATGGATTATTGGGATCACATTGGATATGGTCTATTGACATGCTCCATGGAACCCAATAAAAGTCTATCCAAGATTTCATTAATATGATCTTTGAACTTGATGAGGATTTCTTGGTCTTCTATACCTTGGATCCTACCTCGTAGGGTCTGACACTTCTGATTATATAGATCGACCATGGTTGATATGTAACATGTAGTTATAGATTTTGAACATAATTGATGTGATATAAATATGTATGACATGGTAGTCTTTGATATGATATACTATTCATAATGCAGATCCATGGTGTTTTTTTATTTTCATTAAATATTCCTTGATACAAGAGATTAACCCTTGTTTTCAGGGAGCCTTGTTTGGGTAAAAAATTTCTCTTTACCTGTTTCACATATTCCATGGGATTGTTTTTTCATTTTTGATATACCGATGATAAACATTTCACAATAAATAGCTCGTATTTCATAACCTGGATTATTATAGATACTTTTGGTGGGGATCTACTGGGATTTTATCTCACACCCTATTTGGGCCACAGTTGGGTGCCCAGATAGACTATATAGACATTTATAGGGATCGAAAAAAGTGCCCATAGTTAAATTATTGAATTTATAATATGTTCATCATTAGGGGAGCACAGGACTGATCCTAGGCTCATGATGCTAGTTAGGATACCTATTTTTGGACTTTTTGGTATTTTTTGACATGAGTTGTACAATATGATTGTATTCCTTTTTTTATCTCTCTAGAGACATGAAATGTGTCATCATCATTATTATGTATGTTTTTGTTACCATATTTGTGTTATTTATAGATTTTTCTTGAGTTTTTATCTATTTATATATTGTTTCTGGTTTGGCGTGTTTCTAGTCCAGTGTTTATAGCATATATTTCAGTTTAGGCATTTGTTTAATTATACATATGCTACTTATCTAATGTCACATAACCATTGTGATACACTTTGGTAATGAGGTCATTCTCCCCTCATGGATACTCCCTTATCCATATCTATATTTTTTATGCCGATGGAGTTCAGAGAGATATATTTGGGGCCATGTTCCCCACTAGTTCAGGGCACCGTTTAGTGGTATACAGGTCGGGACATTGCAAGGTGGTATGAATTGTTTTTCTTTTCTTTCCATACTATTTTTTTACAATAGTCAGGGGATTTGGATAGAATTTTAATTTGGCAATAATATATCCCTGGGAGTAACTGTCCCACATATATGAAAACTAAAATTTCATGTAATGGAAATTTCTATTTTATGGATTTTGACTATTATAGTTTTTTAATCCCACTGTTGGGTGATACACTTGAAATTTGATGTTATCATTGACATGAATGGGGTTCTATTTTATCATTCCAAATGAGATGAGTGTATGCATCTCATGAATCATTTTAGGTACTTGATATGATTCACATTTCATGCATTATTCCATGAATTATAGGATTCATTTCTTGAACACATGACTGTGTGATATGTGCCATGTGTGATATACCTATTTTTTGATAAATGACATGTGGGGATAATTTAGAAACATGGTTGGTACATAATGTTCTTATCATAACCTAAGAAATTTTTTCCATATTAGGCTACAATATAAACCCTAATAATCCAATTGTGGCATGTTGAATTGTGGACCATCGATCACATGGAATAGAGCGTGTTATGATATAAATTAAGTAGATTCTATATTTTCATTCAAGAGGTGTATAGTAACATATGAATCCGAAGAGAAACTCCAATTTTGATCAGTTATTTAGTATTTAAATGTGAACTAAAATAGAAATTTATTTTGTGAAATAGTTATTTTGACCTTGACCTAGTTTTGAGTGTGAATTAAGTAGTGTCTTAAGCAGTGTTATGAATATTTCTTTTTTACCTAGTCCTGGATTTAGGAGGAGAAAGAAGGGTGTGACATGTTTATAGGATGGTTTTTACCTATCCTACACTTTTAACTGTGAAATTATGGTTATCAATATTTTTGGAGGAATGTGTCTGAAATTGTAGATACATGCCACTATGATGACCTCCAATCGTACACCAAGATGGTGGTGACAGCCATGCTATGAAGGTGGTGATCCATGGGCAACAGATGAATCCTTCTATACTTCCAGCCATGAAACCATTTTATTTTCTAAAAACAGGTTCCAGGGAATATTTACTCAAAGGTTTTTATGCAATATATATACTTTTAAGTGATAACCACAACCTTCCTCATCTAGGGATGATATGGTGCCATGTGTTCTAGAAGAAACATCCACCAAGGCCTTTAGGGGATATGGGTCAACAGACTGCTAATCTATGGCTTGAAAATACACTATCAATATTTGATCATCTGGATATACCTCTTAAGAGTAGAGTAAATATTACAACTTATATTATTTAGGGAGCAGAGAAATTCGAATGGGGTGTTTTGAACTTTTCTGATAGGCTACAAGATATAGATTAGGATGAATTCTATACCCGAATTTACAACTACATTTTCCCCAAGACTCTAAGAGAAGAGTGGTATAGTGATTTTATGCACCTGGGAAAGAGATAGCTGAATATTATTGATTATTTGATATGCTATATAGAGCTGCATAATTTTTCACTGATATATCTTGCTGATGAGGCACCAAGGGAGAGACACATTGAGGAAGGTATCAGAAACATAGTTCGATCATAGTTCAACAAGTTTATATTGACCTCAATTACAGGTATTGTGAATCATGTGCTGATTATAGAGGAAACCCTAAGGGAAGAAAAGGGTGTAGAGTATAGAAATGTTGTCTCTCATCCCATTTATTCAGCTTCTAGTGGTAGGAAGTTACATTTTGAGGCTTCCCATGAGATGAGTACTAGTCTAATTGTTAGTGTTGGCAGTGCTGTTTTTTCAAAAGTGTAGAAGATAATGTAGGGTGAGGAATCAGTGTGATTTGGTCTGAGTCGAGTGATGAGAATCATACCATATGGTCCATGTACAACATTTTGAAAGGACCTTCCTGCTAGAAGTTAGTGGAATGTGGTAAGCTCTAACTCCAGGTTTAGGAGTTGGTTTTATTGGTCTTCATGAGGCTGGGAAATGAAGTAGTACAGGCTAATCAGGTCGAGGTGGTGGTAAAGAACGAGGAAGCCACACATAGGTTATACCTAGACATTTGGTCGGGCCCACTCCGGGTAATATGGTTGTTCAACAGGGACACAGTTTAGGACTAATATATTTTGCACAATCTACACTTGATAAGAAGAGTGTCGGTCAATCTATAGTGAGAGGTATGATCATAGTATCCTCTACTCCACTATTTGTGATTTTTGATATTGGTAGTTCTCCTATATTTATATTGTTACCTCTTCTGTAGAGTCTTGGGATCAAGGTTCAGTTTTATAATGGTGCAATGAAACTCTATACTCTGTTGGGGATTATAATGGAGAGTGTGCACCAATTTAGAGAGTTTCACCTTGAGATTGGTAGGTGTCACTTCACCTATGATCTTTTTGTCCTTGATATTATTGATCTTGACATCACACATATAATGGATTGTATAGTAGCTTATTGATACTACATTGATTTATATTGATAGAGGAAGACCTTCACATCAGAAGGTGGAATAGTTTTTTTATTTAAAATGGTGAATGGGATGTTTATGTGAGTCGAGTCGGAAAAAATCATCTTCATTTGAGTGGAATGGAAGCCCATATTGAGTTTTTATAATCTAGATAATCAATATGTGTGTGTGGTAGATTTACATCCAGTGGTTGATCATTTAATGTAAGTTTTCCAAGAAAACATTTCTAGTTTAACTACTATGAGATAGGTGGTTTTATCTAGTGATTTTTTCTAGAGATAACATCATTATCCATTCATCCTTATAGGTTGGATACTACATAGTTTCTAGAGCTCAAGAGGAAGCTATAGGACCTAGGGGAATGGTTTATTCCACCCAATACGTCATTGTTTGGTTCTTTAATCCTTTTGGAGAAAAATTTTATCGATACTCTTAGGCTATGTGTTTATTACCAAAAACTAAACTTGTTGAATGTTAATAACTAATATCCATTTCTATAGATAAATACCCATTTTGATTATCTTAGAGGAGCTCAGTTGTTTTCAAAAATAAATTTTAGATTGATTTATCATTAGGAGAGTGTTTCACCTAATGAAAAACCTCCTACTAATTTTTGTAGCAGGTATGGCCTATACAAGTATCTTTTTAAGCCGTTCGATCACGTGAATGTGGTACTGGTTATCATAATGCTGATGAACTGAGTTATCCATCCTTATCTGGATTCATTTGTGATGTTATTTATGGATGATATTTTGTTGAATTTTCACAATCAACATGACCATTCCCAACATCTTATGATCATTTTAGTTATATATATAGAACATCAGTTATATAATTATCTCACCAAGTGACACTTATGGAGGGGTCATATTTACTTCTTGGGTCATATTATCTCATAGAAAATAGTATAAGTAGACCCTGAGAAGGTGATAACTACACCTTTTTGATAGTATCCCATGAACGTCTCCGATATATGGAGTTTCTTAAGGATGAATAGACATTACAAGAATTTCATACAAGGCAAATCATGCTTACCATCTCTGTTGAAGGGCTTGACTAACAAGGGTGTGAATTTTGTATGGATAGATACCTGTGAGACAACCTATCATGACCTGAAAGGGATATTGTCTTTAGCAATGATCTTGATTCTACCAGAGTTGGGTGTGAGTAAAATTAGGTATTTCAATGAATTAAGTATTAGGATAGGAGTAGTTTTGATGTACGTGGAGATAGTCGTGCCATATAGGTATCTAAAGTTAAGGAAACATGATAGGGATTACCGTACAAATGATATTATATTAATTGTAGTTGTTCATTCTTTGCGCTTTTGGAGACACTATATTATGGGATAGAGTTTTGTGGCATACACAGAACACAAAATAAGCAAGAATATATTTACATATCAATATCTAAATCCGAGGAAGTGAATTTGTGTTGAGTTTCTATAGAATTTTGACTTCATGTGTACCTATATGTCTGGAAATGGAAATGAAATAGCTGATGAACTGAGCAGGAGGACTCAGATACTAGTAGTCTAGAAGGATAGAAGCGAGTGGTAGGTCATGGATTTTTAACTAAGATTTAATTGGAGGTGGATGATAGTTAGGGGAATAATTTTCTTTCAGCCTTAGCAGTTCCCTCTACCCTACTAAATATAGTGATGATAAGGCAGTTTTTGGATTTTGAGGGCCAAGTCCAATGGGGGAGTGTGGAAGGTGAGGACCTGCCACCTTGTTAGACCATGAGAGAGGATGATATCCTGTGTATAAATGGTTGTTTATGGGATCCAATAGATATAAAAAATGATTTTATGAGAGAGTTTCATGACTCGGTCTGGGAAGTGCACACTGGCATTACCAAGATGCATTGGGACATACATCGCCAGTACTGGTGACTGGGTATAAAATGTAAGATAACTAGTTTCATCATGAGGTGGTCTACCTATCAGTAGGTGAAGGTAAAACATTATAAAAAAGATAGAATTTTGTAGTAATTACCCATTTCAGATTGAAAATGTAATGATAAAAAGATGTATTTCATGGGAGGTGTGTTGAGGTCGCCTCAAGGTAGTGATGATGTTTGGCTTTTTTTTTGGACAGGCTCACGAAGGATTATTATTTCCAACCAATCAGGGAGACCATCTAAGTTGATGCTATTATGATCTTGTATATCCTTGATATAGTATAAAATTATAAGGACCCTCATAATATAATTTCAGACAGAGATTCCCAGTTTACATAATGTTTTTTGTAGAGTATGCAAAGGGCGTCGGGTACACAGGTGTTTCTGAGCACAACATACCACCCTCAGACTGATGTCTAATCATAGAACATGATATAGGTGCTTGAGTATGTTATATGAGAATGAGTCCTCTATTTTGGGGGCTCTTTGGAGAGGCTTATTCTCCTCATTGAGTTTGTATTCAATAATTGAAATCAAGTTACTATACAGATAGAACCTTATGATAATTTATACGGTAGGCCAAGTTGATGAAACCCATGCTAGTTAGAGGCATGTGAGATAACTTTAATGGGACCACATCTCATGCAAGAGAATTTTTAGTTGGTCAATTTGATTAGGAAGTTGTTGTTTACTACATAGTATTGATAGAAATTTACACTGATCTCCATTTATGACCTCTGAAGTTTGTGGTTGGGGATCATGTCTTTTGCATATCTCACTAATTCATGGACATATATAGATTAAGAGGAAGGGTAAGATTTCACCACAACATGTTGGGATATTCGAGATTTTGGAGATATTTGGGCTACTATCCAATCAATTATAGTTACTTCAGAGGTACTAGTCCATGCACGAATGCATCCATGTATCTTAGCTACACTATTATCAATCAGACCTATCTTCCACTCTGCATCCTAATGAGGTGGAGTTACATGGAGATGCATCCTTTAAGGGGTATCCTATACACGTTAGTGATAGAAGAATGAGGGTTCTTCTGGGCTGGTTATTTCCTCTAGTAAGGGTGTTTTAGCATCATGACCATTTAAATGGTGAGACTTGGGAGCTGGAGGTAGACATACATTCTCAATGGTCAGAATTATTATCAGATGAATAATGACCACCATTGAGAGGCTAATTGAAGGAAAAATTTCTTTAGGAGGGTGGATATTGTTATATCCTAATTTCTCCTAGGTGGAATGAATGTTTTTGTCATTTTATTTAAATTATAGCTTACAGAAAAATGTGAGTACACAATGTGATCATGGGTATATTTGGGGTGTGTCGGGCTTGTTCGGAGCTCAAATCCTTAAAAAAAAAAATAGGTCACATGGTTTGGAGGAACCATGTGTGATAGGCCTTATATTTTCCCAAACCATGTAAGGCATGGGGAGTGGGATTCAAGAGCACTCACAGTATAAGGAAACTTTATAGAAGGAGGATCATGCCCATGTGAGCACCTATGTAGTTTTTGATAGTTTAGAAGATGTGGTTTAGAAAAAATTAGCCAAACCATGCACACTAATTATATAGGGTTCTCATATAAATACTGAAGGGTTCATGGTTGAAAAGAAATTTGTAAAAACATGTGACCAATATTTTAAACCTAATATTTTTGGAAACAAATGACCATATTTCCCTTTACAACTATTAAAACACATTTTTTCTATTTCTTCCTATGAACAGTTGCCCATGCATAGGAGCTCTTCATTAAAGCTCAAAAGGTAAATTTTGATCCTATTACCCCATTTGAAAATGGATTTTAGTGCAGATCATCTCATTAAATTCATGTTAGAATGTTTTTTGATCATCTTGTGACGTTATTTATTCATCTTGGTATCGAAATAGATAGTCTGGCGAAAGACAATATGAAATATTTTCAGTTTCTTTATCCATTAATCATTTTTATTCTTATTTGGGTCGACTAATAGGATAATACTATTTGATTAATCTACTATGACCATGTGGAAGGTAATATATAAATTTCCCTTTTGGTTTGGTGTTTTATTGTGCTAGTTGTTGTTGTTCTACAATACCAAACCTTCTCATATTTCCCTGAATATGAATTGAATAATTAAATTGAATTAATTGGGAACTATTAGGTTTCCCCTTAAATATCATTTCAATGTTGGAGGTCATTTAACATCAACATAATCCACCCATGGGGTGTACTTTTTAATTTTCCCTTTTTTATACCACCCATGGGGTGTGCATGTGTTCTTTACTAGTTAGAGTAATACATATATGAATTGAATTAATTTGAAATGGGATATTAGGAGAATTATTTCCTCCATTTATATGTGATATCTGGATGTTGTTTTATTTAATTATCTAAATGGATCTTACAGAAATTGTGGAAATGATTGCGTTAACTCATGAAATGTAATTGATTGTGAATTGATAAGTGAAATTAGAAGATTATTTGAATGTAAATGTATTCCATGGTTGGTATACATTGGATACTGATCCCATTGTATATATGGAAAGTTCTCCAATGTATCTTGATAGTGGTAGTATATTCCTTGGATGATATTTTTCTTTGGGAATTGACTTCTTAGGACTCCTAGAGCCTTACTCCCCCTTGGATATGGCTTTCTTGGACTCACTTTGGAATTGTCTATTGACTTACTCGTTGGACCCCACTCCAAGTATAACTGAGTTTCAATAAAAATGATATTAGTTCTCAATGAGGATGAATTTTTCTTCTACACCATGGATATTTACTTGGGGGTTTGGAACTTCTGATTATGTGGAATGACCGTGGTTGATATGACACATCTAGTTACAATTCATGGATTTCGTTGATATGATATACATGATATGTGGTGTGACCATGAATAATATGATATACTGTGTATATTTAATGACCATAGATTTGGTTTCTTTTATATTTATAGATTCCTTTATTCAAAATATTGACCCTTTTTTGTCGGGAGCCTTTCTGGATAGACAATTTCTCTTTACTTATTTCACATATTCCAAAGGAACTTGTTTAAATTATGATATATATATATATATGATATTCATTGCACACTACTTATCCTTTATACCACAACATAGATTTTTATAAACACCATTGGTGTTGTGAGATTGGTATTTAATCATAAAGATCGTTCTTTCTTCTGTTGGGTACCTAGAAAGATTACATGGAATTGGGATGGGATTAGGAAAATCTCCTATAGTTCAGTGCAAGGATTTTTGCAATTCATAAGAAAAGGGGTTCACAAGATTGAGTTCAGGCTCGTGATGCTATATGGGATAACTATTTTTGGTATTTTGGGTATTTAGATACATGTGTTGTTATATATAATTTTATACATGTTTTCCAACTTTCTAAATATATGACATGTATCATCATCATTATTGTGTATGATTCGGTTTTCATATTTTGAGCATCAATTTTAGTTTTTTGAGTTGTTATCTATTACTATACTACTTCATCTCTAGGGGGTTACATGTCTAGTGTTTATAGAATCTATTACTATTTTTCCATATGCTTACTTTTTCTTCCACTACTTATTTGATATTATATACCTATTATGCTACACTCTGGTTAAAACGGTATGGTCTCCCTACAGACACACCCTAGTCCCCCACTTCTATTTGGAAGTCTCTATTGTTTGGGGAGATAAACTTGAGGACTTGTGACCCACCTTCTTGGGAAGATATTTAGTGGAACCCGAGTTGGGATGTAACATATACGGTGTCCCTAGAATCTAAAGTTGGTATTCTTTTAGGAGGGGTACCAAACTTTTGTCTACTTTAATCATCTGTTCACACATGTCACCATCTTTAAGAGGTGAAAGGAACTTTAACCACCCCATCACCTCAAGAATAACCATTAAGAAACAATGAGATATATACCAAATCGTTATATAGATAAAAATACATTTAATTAAAAAATCATATATCTAATTCTCACACCTGAGAAAAAAGAAATTAATATTACATTAATCTTACTTGCACACAATGTTTCATTGTATGGTACACAATATGTTGGCCACATGGGTAGGCTGGTCAAAAACTACCACCACCCAATGAGTATGTTTTCAATATATATGGAATGTATAGTGAGGAACATGGTTCAAAAATAATTTAAATGTATAACTTGTGCATGTAGATCCATTCCAAATGTTACACACCTTATGTGGGGGAAGAGACCATGGTGTGTGTGTCCATCTACATAAATTGTAATGTATGTGGCTACATTACTAGGTAAATTATCCTATGAAACATGGTATGTGTGTCCATATACATGAATTGTAATGTATGTGGCAACATTACTAGGTAA
Source organism: Viscum album (assembly GCA_963277665.1). Classification (NCBI taxonomy): domain Eukaryota; kingdom Viridiplantae; phylum Streptophyta; class Magnoliopsida; order Santalales; family Viscaceae; genus Viscum; species Viscum album. The sequence goes on along the minus strand of OY728133.1, from coordinate 476,323,960 downwards.
ATTATCCTATGAAACATGGTGTGTGAACCATATATTAATTGAATATGATATTTATAAATCCACTTTAAGCCTAGAACCACTCCACATGAGCATCACAATGTGTAACTCAGAGCATTAAAAGATGTGTAGTTAGTAATTCCAAATCTTCCTAGATTTCCTCAATGTTATTCACGAAACCACATATATCTTCATCCAAACAACTATGAATTCCCTCACCCAATGTATCATATCTCCCCATCACAAATCACCATATTTATTTTTGTCCATCCAAAACTGTTTCAAATCACTTCCATCATTCCGCTAATCTGATTCATGCTCTTATTGTATTTTAATATCTAAATCATCATAAACACACAATATGTCATCTATTAATTCTCATAGACACTCACTCATATCCCCCATTAATCATTTTAACCCCTTAGAAGATGAATGGTGAGTCAGATCCTCTTTCATCAAACTAAAATGGGGGAATAAGTAGAATTATATGAGAGGATTGATCAAAAGATTGTGGTTGATTGGAATCATTCACTATTGGAAAACGGGCCTATGCCCACGGTTTTCGAAGAACGTGGGTATAGGAATAATATGGGGACCAATACCCACGTTTTTGCCCAAAACCGTGGGTATAGATTATTTTTAAAGACCAATACCCATAGTTTTGCAATACCGTGGGTTTAGGTGTTTTTTTGAAGATGTATACCCATGATTTTGGCCAAACCGTGTGTATATGGTTTTTTCGAAAGACCTATACCCACAGTTTTAGAGAACCGTGGGTATAGATTTCCTGCTCTAAGGCGGGAAAAAAAATTATGCAGGACAACCAAAAAAAATTTGGCGGGAACATGGTTTGAGTTAATATAATTCCAAAGATAAAAATATAAATAAAACTAGCATACACAGGTTGGTTTGTCAGACCATCGATCTTGTTTAAAACGGCCTGTTCTTAGAATCTCGGTGAATTAATTTTTTCTTTTAAATTTGTTTAAATAATATATGTAATCATATGTATAATAATGTTAATAAAATATTCACAGCTCAGTTGGTCAAGCAACGGATCGTCTTCGCACCGGTCAAGTGTTCGAATCCCACCATTATAATTTTTTGATAAGAATCTATATTAATATATATATATATAACATTATAGCGGCTCTATTGGTTAGAGATAGTGGCCAGCCTCTTGCGCATCCCGTGTTTGAATCCCGTCGTTCCCTTTTAATTTTGAATATAAAGGCCCACGGTTTCAAACTGTGGGGGTAGTGATGTTCCAACTGTACACCAGTGTGCCACACTGTGACACCTCTATACCCACAGTTTGGAAAAACTGTGGGTATAGGCTACGACCCCTATTTCAATGCCTTTCCATCCCACGGTTACCAAAACCGTGGGGATTGGCCATACCCACAGTTTAGGGGGCTATACCCACGGTTTTGAACCGTGGGTATAGACAATATTTTCAGTAGTGATTATCATCTAATATGGTTTTACATCCACGTTTGTTGAAGAATATAAAAAAAAGGAAGAGGAAAATTTAATCAAATCAGTGGATTAATAATCATTAAAATGATTTATAAAACTTTTAATAGATAAATATCACTTGTAACAACCTATTATAATGAAAATAATTCCTATTTAATTCATTATTTTTTATTCCAAAAATAACTAAAAGAAAAAACAGAATCCTAAGGTCTTAAACCAATGAAATATTGAATAATAACCCAAAATTAAATATAATAATTTGTTATATTTAATTCAAAGTACTCAATTTATTTCCTAAAATCATCACTATAATGAATTAAATTTCATATAACCAAGAATAAATCTTCCATAAATTTCTTTCAGTGATAACTTCAAACTGAGTTTTCGAAAATCCAATTGTGGAATAATTGTACTACTATAAATAATGGGGTATAAAATAATAATAATATTATAGTTAAATGGTGTAAACATCAAATATTTTCTGATCATGTCCTAATCCCAGTTATCCTTATTTCCACTAGGAAGAATTTGATATACATCAATGAACATGAAGAGTATATCTCAATGGATTTCCACCATTGATGAGAAATACCTATAAAAATATTATAATGAAATATTTATAAATATAGATTAGGTTAGGAGGCAATGTAAGTTGTATTTTTAAAAAAACAAAAAAAACAATGTATAATACTTTTACATCATTAATAAATGTTATACTTCTCTATGAAAAATCCCACCATTTGTAGACAACCAGGATGTCAAAATTAGGATTTTGATATCTATTTATGAGTTATTAAACGTTCAAATGAGTTTTTATCAAAATAATATACTATATATATTTCCAAATATGATAATGAAAAAATAAATTAACTAAACTTTGGACCACTAAAATAGATATTGATAAAAATATTCAAAGAAATTATATTAAAAATACTGGTCCGTATAACCTACCATCCTTAAAATATTTTCATATTAAGAAATAAAATTCATTTGGAGAGGAAAGGGTGTTTATATTGTACATTTTTTTTGTATTTCATGGAGTTATCTTATATATTTTAATATTATATTAACACACTAACAAAGGGTATCACTCTCCCATGAAGAATGTTTTCTTAATGATCCTTATTATCCACCGAGTACTCAATAAAGGTATCATCATACTAAACATCTTCCTAAACCTACTAAATAATGTGGTGTTGATTATGCACACATTACCTCAGCTGTGACACATAGAAATCATTATGCACGTCATCCATTTGTGGGGGAAACATCAGGTGATAAGAATCATCACTAACCATACTTAGAAATTTGAACATTATAGTGAACATCACAGATAGGTTTCTAAACAGTCTAAAGCTCCTCAAAATACCAATAAGGTAATACATTAATAAAAAAAATTATCTTCCTCATCAAAATAAATTTGTATCTTTCTATTTTATGGGTATTACTGATAACTACTTTGGGCTTCTCTCGTATGTTTCTAAATCACATTAACTTTATCCTTTGTTACCTACACCGACTCAAGTCCCATAAGGGAAAAATCACCAATATCTATCCATAAATGGGGGGGGGGGGGACCTACAAGTAACCTTTGATAAGACCTCCAAATGTGTCATAATAATAGTAGAGTGAGAGATGTTTTTGTATTAAAACTCAACTAATGTTAAGTGGTTAGCCTAAATCATTCCTTAATCTATCACATAAGTATACAACATATCCTAAAAAACATGTATAGTCCTCCTTGACTGACCATCTATCATATGGTGGAATACTATACTCTACCACAAATAGGTAGTAAAAACCTCTTGAGAGCTCCTCTATAATTAGTATTTAACTTATTCATCATGGATAAGACAACTATCTTGGTCCCAATGTGAAATCACATAATCTAATATGTGTATAAATGCCCAAATATATTTACTAAAATATAATCATGGATAAGAGGGAAGTTAGATATTTTAGCTATATTGTCAATGATTAAACAAAAAGAATACTAATCCTTCATTTATCCTATAAGTATAGTAATTAAATCTATAAAATACTATCTCATATTCATTATGGAACCTCCAGGGCTGTTTTAAACTCGACAAAATGTGGTGGTCTACCTTCACCTACTAGCATGTGTGGCACCATGAGTTAACATCTGAAACACTTTTACTTATACACATGTATATGATTTTATACTTATGATTGTGGAACATCTTTATTACATATGAATGTAATATAAGAGGGTTTGTATGTTGATCCATCAACAACTCTTCATGCATCATTATGGGAACCACTATCTTCCAACTGAAGAGGATGATGTGCTCCCCACATTTAAAGAATATATCAAGTAAATCTACCAAAATGTTTTAATTTTATAGAATCTAATAATAAATACCACCAAGCTAGGAATCAAAAACCCAATCATGATGTTTAGGGGAAAACAACGTCAGATGAAGCGAATAAATTTCCCCATCCTCCAAATAAACCCACTATAATGAATGTAAATACTCATGAACCTCATCTATCAACTAATAAGGGGGGTTTATACTAAAATAATCAATCAAAACATTACCTATATGTGGAGTAAAGACTATTTTTATGTCATAGTCTTTCAATAACTCCACCCATCACCTCAGTCTCTAATTTATTTTCAATGGTGAAAAGATATAATTATGCATATTCTGATCTATAATGGAAATAAATCACATATAAATAAGATAATGCCTCTAAATAATCAATGAAAATATCAAAACTATCATCTTAAATTCATGGTCCACATAATCATTGACTTTTAGTCTTGTATACATAGACCTATATCTAATTATTTTATTTACTCAAAATCTACATGAAACCAAGCTCTAGCCCAAAGGACTCATAATACACCTCACACACCACTCATATATTTTGAAACTAGAAAACTAGGTCATTGTAAAACCCTTCATTAACTAATAAAAGTAGATTAAATAAATAAAAGACCAAAATAATGGATTTCCATTTTAGGTATGGGATGTTATAAGGGTTTTAATATTAGTAAATTATACACTAAATTTATGGTAATATCCCATTAAACTGTGAAAACTATGTACCTAAAAACAATTTTATATGGATCACTATAAAAATACCCATTGATATAACATTACCTATGAAATTCACTATTAGATTATAAAAAATTGACTTCATGTTCTTACCACACAATTGATTATCAAGATGTAAGTAGAGAATAATCCTCATGTGCCTAGCTTATTCCTCAATATTTTAAGAATAAATGATGATGTTATTAAAAAATAAAATAAATAACCTATTTATTAAAGTATCAAAGATATAGTTCATGAGTATCATGAACACTTTAGGGGAATTCATCACAACAAAAAAACACTCGAAACTCATAGTGAATGCAGTGGTACATAAGCACCATCTTCAAGTTACCCTCCTAATAAACCCAAAGCTACTGATATCCAAACCCATGATCAATCTTAAAGTACCATTTTCTCCTTTTATATATTTTTATAGATCATTTTTCCTAGAATATGATGTTTTTTTTCTGAACTATCAATTGATTAAAGAAACAATATATAATACGATGCCTAAAAATGCAGTTTAGATTTATCATGAAAAAAATATGAGCAACCCTTGAGAACACACTAATTCTAATAAAACATTTCTCCAAAATATCATTTAACTGAACCTTCAGTAATTTTATCTTACCAAGGTTAATAAAATAAGATGATAAATAAATCAATGTGGTATTGTGATGAAAGTTGACACCAAAATTTTCATCTAAATAAGGAGAAAACCATAAAAATTCCACTATAAAAACTTTTATATGTTCATATACCACTGATGGAAAATCCTCTTTCACAACAATAGTGAAATATTGTGCTAGAGTTTTCAAAAATGGGTAATCAGTGACTATCTCTTTAGGGACACCCATAAATGTCTTGTATAAGGATCTAATTACCAGTGATATTTATTTTAGACCCATCTTCTCGATGATATATAACCCTACCTATGGAAATATAATAAATCCTAGACCACATAAAACTAGTCCTTGATGAGTATAACTTCATAAGGTCTCATCTACGATATAATGAGATCCTAAGAAAACATTTATATGATGAGAGTAATCACACATTTATGATCGATATGAGGGAGAGGATGATCACTAATAGTAGATCTATTTAAAAGATGTAACCAGTTTAAGAACTATACTAGGATCCTTATCTCACAAATAAAGAATATGGAATGAAATAAATAACTCAAAATCATATTAATGAGTATAAGTTTTATATTAAATAAAATGAGAATCATACCTAAAAATATATCAAGTAACACTATCTAAAATAACCCAATTTCTTATATATGTACTTTGTCATGACATCATGAACCCTATGCCTATCATGGTGTGCTAGGAGGTAGTAGTGGTGGAAGTATATTAATGAATTATACAAAAATCAATTCTCCTACACCATTTTCTTTTCTACCATAATTATCTCTAGGACAACCACCTCTTCCTCTTTATGGATACCATGGTCTCTATTATATATCTATTGGGGGTTGTATATCCACCATTACACTCTAGATTTATTCAACTACCTTCTTATTAGTTAAAACTCATGTTAGGTGTCCTCTACTTCCACAGGCGTAACATGATCTAACATTTGGATGTGTTGAACCCAACCTGTATTGCTCTTTTAACTTCTATTGAGATTAGGATAAAAATATGGATGTGATAATTCCTCTATATTGCAGTATATATTCCTATAATTAAATACAAGTATAAATAACTTTCTTTACATGCAACATTGAACCAAAACAAAACACAACACATTATATAACATTTATAATGTAGTTGTTAATTTGGAAGGTATAAATATATGTAACAAAATTATGAATTATATAAAAGGATAAATATTATTTATATACTAATAAAATTATATTTTAGTAGCTATAATATAGATAATATCACATTATACTTAATTGTTTTTCTAAAATTAAAATTTTTATATGATTTATTTTAAGAAACAAAGTATATTTTACATAAGGTATATTGCTTATAATCATGGTATATATTTTGAAATGAATATTATTTAACCTTAATTTTATTTATAATTTATAGAAAATTATAATAGTAATGGTAAATACTTTGAAAATATATTATTCTTCATAAAAATAGTTTCTTATAATATTTAATGGTTTTATATAAAAGTTAAATTTTAAAATTTTGAGAACATTAATTTAAAGAAATTGAATGAAATTTTGGGATTTTCCATGAAAATATTAGCTTATTATTTATTTTTTATATTTATTAAAAATAATTTATATTTATTTGAATAATGAAAAATATAGATTTTTCTAAAATTTTCATTTTTATGTCATTATCATAAAAATAGAATAAATTAAATGTTTTCAAGACATTAAATTTATATATATATATTTATAGGTAAACTAAATCATATTAAAAGTAATATATTGAATTTATAAAACCCATTTTTAGAGTTTTGGAATCATAATTTATGTTTTACCCTAAAAAAATATCTTTTCTACGTATGATAAAAATTTGTTTTCATAACATGTATAAATGAAATAAAAAATAAAAATAACACTTTATAGAAACATTTTCATATTATTTAATAAGGATAATTTCATTTTTAGGCATAAAATTATGTTCTCTAAGATTAAAGTTAATGGCTATGATAATAGTGAAATAGTTATTTTCAATTAACTGGTTATTAAATCTATGTAATTTTTATCTAATAAATTTAATTTATTTATTTTATAAATGTACTATAATATGTTTTTTAATAATTTATAAAAATACATTATCACTCATTTAATTATTGACTAATGTCATATAAGATTAAGGAAAACTAATGTTCAAAACATTATTTTTCTGCAAAAATTGTTTTTTCTATATATTATTTATTTTAATTAAAAATTTGATTTTATCAAATTTGTAAATTTAATTGGATTAAACAGTGATTACATTTTTCTATAACACTATACTTTTTTGGTATGATTTTTCTTATATTTTTAGAAAAACTAAATTTACATTGTTAAAAATTAGTTTCCATGGAAAAAACTGAAATGGTAAAAGTAACTATCATGGGGTAATGATATTAAATCATGTGAATAAAATGTACAAAAATATTTGTATGAATAACCATGGGTCATACCCTATCTATTATTTCTCACTATGAATCCCTTTTAACTTATAATAATGTCATGATATCATTGAAATGTAATAATGGGTATTTAAAAAATTCCATTTCTACCCACTTATAAAAGGGGATCATGTCCAACACATTTATCCACCCATTAAAATGATTTATATATACCAAAAATATTATCTATTATCTCTAAAACCCTCTACCTAGTTCCTAATGTCAATGTTATTCCAGAAATATGAATATAAGTATCTTTAAGGTGCCACCTAAGGGAGAACCTGTAAATGGATAGGTAATGCTCTCAACCCTACTTTCCTAGATCTTTTTTTCTTCTACCCCTTTAAATTACCATAAATATATAATGTTATGACTATATTTTTAATATGAATTAAAATTGTTTTTCAAATTTAATATCAATTTTATAATTTCCTCAAACATTATTTAGAAAAATAAAAATTTCATAATGTGATTGTATTGACAAATTCCTCAATGAATGACTGGTACTATTTTTCATAAAAAAATTTACATGGATGGTGAATAGGAGTAGTTTATTAAAAAAATATAATAATTATAAAATTATAAATATTATAAAATTTTAATTATTTTATTTTTATTCACCTCTCATGTTCCAAAAAATTTGGAGCATATTCTATGTATGTGCGGAAAACCACCTCAATAAAAAGACATATTTCATTTTTTTAGAATTTACTGACATAGTGATTTTAAAAAATTTATCTAATGATTTTTAATGATATTTAAGACACTCTTAATATTATTTATTTATAATATTTTAAAAAAAAATTAATATTAATAATAAATTTTTATATAAACTTTAAATGCCTAAAATGAATTGTTCAATGAACCTTTCTTAATTTGGGCCCATTTTGGGAAATCCCATGAAACAATATAAATATTGTAGTAATTTCATAATAAAGTACCTAAACCTACAAAATTATATATATCAGGGTATTATTTTACAATAATGTTTACCACATTCAACAAAATGAAGGGTTTGTGGAGTAATTAAGAAAACAACCCCACAAAACCGAAGTAAGTGGAAATTATATTAGAAATAATTAACAAATGATAATAAATGGACTTTATAAAATTAAAATAGATGAATTATGTTCTTTAGTAAGTTTTTATTAAACATTATTTAATTATTAAAATATTTAATTGAATGTACAATGAAGATCATGAGCCAAGGTAAGGGATCTTCCAAACCTACCTCATTACTTTTGAGTTATGTGCTCTCTTTATTTTTTGTACATTTTCCACAATATTATTATTATATAATTTTCACAATATAATTTATATAAAACACTTACATATATATAAATTTTATTTTTCTTTTACTATTTGAATAATAAATTTTTTATGTTCCCTTCCAAATTCAATCATTTAAGTATACCCGATTTAATGTAATTTTTTAAATTATTATTTAATGAAAAATGTCACATCCAAATTTTTTTAACCACTATCAGCTTATAAAGACCCACATTATATTATAGTAAAACCTCATGGTTAAAATTTTGTTTAAATTATAATAATAAATACTTTCCTTCCCTAATGTATACTTTTATCATTACAAAAATCATCACATATGTGGTCCATTATTTTTTTATTTCTTTTTTATCCTTCTCAAGACTTTTATTACATTTAAACTAGGAATTAATGAACTATTCCTATATATTTAAATATGAACCTAAAAATATGTTTAATTACTTATTATATTAAAATTACTTATGATATAACCTTTGATTATTCTTTGATACAAGATTAGAAAACCCACTTCTTTCTCATGGTTTTTATCATGATTATTCTTTATATATGGATTTTCCCTTTTGGAGTATGCATAGATGTAAATAATATGATTTATATTATGTGAATGGTGGGATGTAAAATATATATCCCTCTCAAGAATTTAGTAATTTTTGATCTCACAAGATACCATGTATGGTTCAAAAACAGTTATCATAAGAACTCTATGATATGTGATGATTGGGCCAAAAATTATACAATCCTCCAATGTATTGGGTAAAGATTTACATCTCATGTGATAATATGAAATGGAATGGGGAGTGAACAAAATCCACCATGGGTATATTTCCATTATTTTATAGAAATGTGGAGGGAACCTACTATACCATGGGACTCTATCCACTTTGTTTATAGGAATTAGAACTGAACACAATCCACTATGGGACTATATCCACTATGATAGTCTCAGTACTAATCCTTCACTTATGATTATGATGTCATGTTTATGTTGTTTGTACATATTTTGGATTCCATGATAATATAATATAATTTACTTATATGATTATTTCATACTTATTTCACACTCTTTGGTCATGGTGCATGTTTTTTGATTAAAGATTACATTTATTTATTTCTTGATTTATAGAAAATATTTATTTTTCCAAGTTTATTTTAATAATAAATTTCTACCATTTTTTGTTTTATGATATTCTAATGATATTACCCTTAATGACATTTTAATAAATTTTTCATTAAGTTACCTTTATTATTTACCTTCCTAATGATATAAAGAAAAATATAACTTATGAGAAGTCTAGAAGGGGGTTTAAAAGAGATTAGTTCTATATATATGTTCATAGGATTAGTAGAATATGTTTCCGTTGCAAATGGTTCTAAAAAATTGTAAAACAAATAGTTGTATATGCTATATGATATTATTGAGAGAAGTAATATTTAAATTACAGTAATGACATAAAATAATGATTTGTTTATCTTGGATTTATATACATGTTATAAAAGGTGGTTTTAGTTATTTTTGAGTATTATTTAATTTTTTGGGCTAGTAAATGAAGGATTTAGAAAAAACCATTGGGATACGTCTTGGTGCGGGACAACATACCGAAATTTTGGAAAAATTGATATTTTGTGGTCTTCATATAAATAAAATACATGTATGGATTCTATAAGTGTATGTAGGTTTTGGAATAGATGTACCAATGTGTGGTAATCCTGAAAGGGGCATATTAGGTAATAACTCAATCATCACATAGTGAATGAAAAGGATACCTAACTTCAAACATGGATGGACTCTCTTAGGGGATATGAATTGACCAATATCCTTCTATTTAAAAACAATTATAGGAGATTTATAATATTAAGTAATTTGGTTAAGGATTTAGCAGAACTCAAACTAAATAACCAAGATTAATTTGAGAGTTATTTAGGTTGAACTGACACCTAATGTTATGGGTTTAAACTGGAAAAAATTTCAATGTTCAATTTTTCATAAGATCATTTATTATTATTACTTTATTATGTTAATTTATAACCACTCACAATAACACCTTTTGGTTTTAGTAATGGTTTAATTCTTATGTAATCATGGTAAAAATAGATTCCATAGGAAATTTATAGATTTACCTAATGAGATACCTAATGGTAAAAGAGATAAAGTGAGAATCATTTTGAATATTTCCTACCAAATATTAAAAATTATGATTAATAACCTGGATATAGTTTAGTATTTAAACACACTAATGAATATAATGATGGAGTCTCATAGAAATTTTGGTGATGAAGATGATAAATCATAGTAGAATAAATCTAATTCAAGTTAAATGGTGGGAATAGATACTTAGGGGAATTTATTAATGGAAATGGAAGATGTTTTATATATTGAAAATGATGAAATTTAAAAATTACCAATCATGTAAAATTTATGATTTCAATGAACATAATGGGAAAACATAATATTCTCCTTAAGGATCCACTAAAAATTTGATGTTTTAGATGTGAGGAATTTGCATAAACAAATTCACTAATCCAAGGAATTAAGATGGAAATAGACCCCAAGAAACTCCTAAACTATAGGAATAAGAAATATTATATGAAATGAATAATATTTAAGTAGAAAGTGATAATTAAGTGGTCTTAGGTACAATTATTCATCAATCCATATTTATAAATGGTTAATGTTGTGAATGTTTTCACTTACTATTATTTATTGAAAGAAACAACACCAGGTGATATCATTATCATATCCATTGTATTTTATTATTTTTTATGGATTTATGGATAATTATTCATGACATTATTATTATGATTACTTCAGATAAATTTTATGTGAATTTGGAAATATATGTTCTCTCCCTACTTAGGGTAATTTTTTTTATTAAAATATGGAATTCATATTTCATATCAACCTATATTACTCTATCAATGTAAGGATGATTATTAAAACACTTTATAATGATATTATATAATATGATTCTTGATACCAAATTATTATAAACTATTTTATATAATGGTTGGATAAAAAATTCTAAATATTAGGGAGAACGCTATTTAGAGCGGTAAAATATTTTCTAATATTGAAGGGTTAATATATTTCAAGAAATTGTATATTGAGTCACATATAACATTAAGATAAAACTATATATTTTCATTAGTGTAACCTAATTTAATTTATAAGGATAATATTTATTTAATAGGGAGAATGTAACACCAAAAGTTTTTTATATATTTTACTTTAATTAAATACTTTGTTCAATAACTTACTTCACACACACCACCAGACCAAAACAAATGAATGAAAAGTATATAGAATTTATAATGTATCCCTTTTATTGGAGGATATAAATTTTAGTAACCATTATATGAATTATAAATTAAAATAAAGATAATTATTATAATTATAAAGTTAAATTAGTGTATCTAGAAAACTAATAAGATCACCTTATGCTTAAAAATGTATATTTTTTAAAATATTAACTTTTCTTTGATTTATTTTAAGAAACTAAATATATTATAGACAATACATATTGTTTATGTAAATAATATTTATTTTGATATGAATACTATATTAATAATAAATTTATTAGAATTTTTAGAAACTAGTTACAATAATGGTTAATACTTTGAAAAGATTTTTTTTCCTGTGAAATTGTTTTTCATTATATTTTATAAATTTATTTAAAAGTTAAATACTAAAATTTATGAATTTAAATGTTAAATAATTAATGATTTTTTTTATTAATCATAAAAAATATTATGTTAGGGGTAATTTTTCATATTTTTCTAAAATAATTTATTTTTAGTTGAATATTGAAAATTCAAATTCTTCTAAAACTATCAATTTTACAAAATTATCATAATATAAGAATGAATTAAATATTTTTATAATTTTTTTATAAAATATATGTATTTATAATAAATATAAATAACTTAAAAAAAATACTATATTACATTTCTAAAATAATTTTTCAATATTTTGAAATCTTAATTAATATTTTACTCTGAAACCCATTTTATTCAACTATGTTAGAAATTATTTTTCAACACTTCTATAAGTTCAATATAAAAAAATTAATTTTATATTTTCGATGAAAATTTCAATAATATTTAATAATGTTAAATGTATCCTCTAGAATTAAATTATGATCACTAATATTAAAGTTGATGACCTTGGTAATGGTGAAAGGGTTATATTCAAATAATTGTTTTATTAACATGAAATAATTATTATCATGTAAATAAAATTTATAAAATAAGCAAAATTTCTATAATATGTTTTTAAACTTAAATATAATATATTATGACTCATATAATTTTTTAAATAATGTTATAAAAGATAAAGGCCACTTAATGGTCAAAACATCATTTGAATAAAAAAAGTTCTATATATTATATGTTTTTATTTAAAAGATAATTTTATAATATTTAGAAATTTATTTTTATTAAATATATGTTAAATATAGGTTCATCATGCCTATATTTGGAAACAAGTGCTATCTTATATTTTTAGTAAAACCAAAACTACTTAGTAAAAAAGTAGTTACCTTGGTAAAAACATAAGTGGTAACACTAATTATCAAGGTCTAAAGGAATTAATACTTGTAAAAAACATGTCCAAAATTACTTTGATAATGTATCGTTCAAGGATACTCCCCAAATAATTAGTTTACTCTTTTAATCTCTTTTAACATGGAATAGTGTCATGATATCATTGAAAATTATTGAGTATTTAAAAAAAATCTATTTCCCTTAATTAAAAAATAAGATCACTTCCTACCCATTTATCCTCCCATGAAAAAAATTATATACTAAAACACAACCTTGGTCTCCTCTAAATCTAGTGATCACTTCCTATTGGCCCCGTTCTTCCCAAAATTCGATGCTAATAAGCCTTAAGAAGTCGCCCATTATAGAACATCCAAATGGAGAGGTAATGCTCTCATCCTAACTTTCATTGTTCTTCTATTTATCTAGACAACCATAAGTACCCTCTATATGAAAATGTATGATAACATCACTATTTTGAATGTAATATTTTTTTTACCAATGGAATATTTCATTTATTACTTATACCAAAACATTGTGAAAAATGAAAACATAATCATGTTTTTTTGCGGACTACCACCTCCATAAAAAATTAGATCTATTTTTTAAAAAATATTTACATAGATGGTCAAAAATAGCTATTTAATAAAAAATAAATTAACTATATATTTATTACTATTCTAATATGATAAATAATTTTCATTCTATCCCACATCTATTCTTTGAAATATGAGAGCATCATCGATGTATGTGAAAATTTCCACTTCCACGAAGTTATGTATTTCTTTTTCCTATAAAATATTAATATGGATGATTTTAAAAAATGTATATAAGGTATAAAAATAATATTTATGAAAATATTAATATAAATTAATGATATTATTTGACACACTATATGTAATAAAATTAATAAATGTTTATAGTATCTTTAACCACTCTAAATGAATTAATCAATGATCCTATCTTAATTTGGGTCTATATTGGGATAACGTATTAGAATTTATAAATATTGAGATAATTTAGTAATAAAGGACATAAAACTACGAAATTTTGGATATCATTAAGATATTTTACAACACTATTGACCATATTCAATATATTTAATGAGTTATAAAGAAATTAACTGAACAACACTAAGTAACAATCATAAGAAGAAATTATATTTAAAATAAAAAATAAATGATAATAAATGGTCCTTAAAAAAATTAAATGTGGATAGTTATGGATATTGGAAAATTATTTAATAAAATTAATCTAATTGTCCTAGGTGTTATGTGAAATTGTTCAGTGAATGAGGGTCCAAAATAAGGAATCATTCGAACCACCCACATTACTTTTGAGTTATGTGTTCTCTTTATTTTTATCCCATTTAATCAATATTATTATAATGTATTTTCATCCATATACTATATATATGTTAATATTATATACATAAATTATAATTTACCTTTATGTTGGGGATAATACATGTTTTATGTTGCATTTTAAATTCACACTTTTATGTAAACCCAATCTAAATGACATTGTGGTTTCTTATTTCATGATAAGTGTCACCACAATAAAATGTTTATAAAAAAGAATTGATTCAGAAAACCTCATTTTTCCATGGATATACCTTTATTTTATTTATTTTTTAGTAGAAAATAATAAACCCTTTCTTTTAATAAATTATTCCTTCCTCTTTAAAAAACAGTCACTTATGCATTTCAATTCTATTATTATTTATCTACGATCATTCTCATGAATTTTACTACAACAAAACCCAATGTTCATGAAAAATGTTCATTATTATAAAAACATAAAAAGATATATAATTCATTATTATCTTGAAATTTATTATGATATAACCTTATATTATTCTTTGAGACAGGATTACAAAACAGTTATTTCTCATGGGGTTTATCATTCATGGGATTTATATATAGTTTATTTTCCTCCCGTGGAACACATATATAGGTAAGTATTATTATTATCACTATGTGATGGGTGGGAAAAAAATTATATAGCCCTATAATTCATTTGGTCATGTTTTCTTCTCATTACATACAATGTATAGTGAATGGGTGGTTATCCTAATCCCAGTATGTTATGTGATGGGTGAGACTAGAATTACATATCTCTTCAATACATTGGGTAATAATTTAAATCTATTGAGGTAAAATGGAAGGTAATATGGAGTGAACCCAACCCACTATGGGACTCTATACACTATGTTTATACGAATGGGGAGTGACTCAATCTACAATAGAACTATTTATACTTTTCTTATGGGAATGATGAGTGAGCCCATCCCACCATGGTATTCTATCCACTATGATAGTTTTGAAATAGATCCATTATATAGGATTAATTTTTCATACTTTATACTATTTCCACATTTTTATTATTACATGATCTTATTATATCATTCCATTATTCCATTTTACATGCTTATATCACACTCATATATCATGGTAAATGTTTTTTATTTATATATTTCATGTATTTACTATTATATTTAAGGAAAAATATTATTTTTTTCATCTTATATTAAATAATATTTTTTCCCTACTAATGTTTTATCATATTATTATGATATAAAATTTTATGAAATGTTAATAAGTTTTCCCTTAAAGAGTGTTTAAACTAAAACCTTTATTATTTTATCACCCCTAGGTTGTGGAGATATATATAACTTATGAGAAGTCTAGAAGGGGATCAAGACAAGTATGATTTTGAAGTATTGTTAATTTTTTTATAATAAGTTACCTATATAACTGGACGTCAATGAAAAAAACCCAACAAGGTTATCCAAGATATGTGGGATTACTATTATATGTAAGGTATAAATTATGTTAATGATGTAAAATAAAGATATATTAATCTTTGTTTTCTATAGATGCATCTAGTGAAATAATATTATCTATTTTCATAAGCTATCTACTACTAATGAATCTACTCTAGCACCTAGATATGAATCATTTAGAGAACTCTCAATCACCCTAGTACACTAAAAATATGGCATATGTGAGAATAAACAGGGGTTGTGTTACCTAGAATCTACCATCAATGTATACACTAGAAATTATGAGTTTGAAGATATCTATTAATAATAACATCTTATAAATAATTGATGAGTTTTTTTAACATCACTTAATACTAAGATATCATCCTATGACCCATCTAAAGGTCCAACATCACCTAGTCTTTCACCATTCTCATAATCTCATTGTAATAATACTAACTCAATAAGCATTGAAACTCTAAATAGGTTAAAATATCCTCATTTTTCATTTAAATGATCTATTACCATTAATGAGATACTATGTAATGAAGAAGAATAAGCTATGTTTTCTACACCAAACCACCCACCATTAGGCCAGAGAATGGAAACAACCACCAAGAAGGCATATCTCATTTATGGGAGGCTATCACCCATTAACATGTAAACAATAACACACATAATGAATATGATATTCTACAATGAAAATTTTAGATATATAATAAATCACTATAGTCAAACATGCATATGATGATGATAAATATCTCAATAACACAATAAAAACCAAATCCTATAGAAAGGTAAAGTACAATGATGAAAATAATACGTTAAAAACATTTTGAAAAATCCAAAAAAGTGAACTCTAAATTTGTTTAATATTGAAAATAACACCATTAGAAACAAAAACTCCCATATAATCTTTTTAACCACTCCACCATCTTCATGATCTCTAAAACAACCAACAAACTATGTGTTGTCTACAAAACCCTAGAACATGTGGACACAAATAATTTACAAGGGTGAGTAAAAATATACTAATATGGGTGTCTAAAAAACATAAAAGTGAAATTAAATGTAAAATAAACTCAATATTATAAATTGTTATATACAGAAACATAATAGTTATGAAGGTTTACTGATTGACATTACATAGCTCTATTGATGTAAAATATTGGAAAGGATCCTAAGGTAACCGGATAATCATTGAATCCAATGCACCCATACTATTATAAATTTATTACATCCACATTATCCTGTAGTGGTAGTAGTAATGGATGACCCAAAACATGATGAAGGTAAAATGCCATCCTAGAGGGTTATCACCCTTAATGGAGGTTATATATGTGAATTTGTGAGAGGTGCATCAAATTTGAGTGTTACCTACATTATATAAAGGGAAACCATACCCAATCACTATGATAGAGTTACCTAATCCAAAATTTATATATATGACCCACAACTAGAGATGGTATTCTATTAGGAGAGTCACTGACCCTATGTTTTCCCTAATAATCCACCCAATTATTTTATAACCTCTACAAAGGATAATGATTTCTAATTTTTTTTATCACCTCATTAATAACTCTTATAAATGAATAGATATAAACCATCACATTATATGTTTAAAAAATAATAACAATAGACTACTCTTACATCTAAAAATGACACCCATATGGGATGAAATTAAGAAAACATGAATTGAGCCAGTATGGGGTGTTTACCTATAGGGTATGTAAGATTTTGGTCACCTGGGATGGCTATTCATACATCACCACAGAACAATACTTGTGTATTCAACACACATGGTGGGTTTAATGAGGAATATAACATATAAGTTAAACATTACTATATAAAATTAATATTCTATACAAGTTGAACCACACTGAATTTTATAACTGGTATGTGTGATGGATGTCTAGGTATTTCTTCTTTAATCACTCTATACACATTTATATACTATGGTATGTTCTTACATGATATATTAAGTGTTACCTAAATTCAAAATATTCTTGATATTTATGATTCCACATTAACCTTATAACCAGAAAACATGAATGACATGCCATGTAACTTGATTCATTAACTTATTTATAGTCAATAAATCTAGATATTATATTATTATTATCTATGATTTTAACAACTATCTTATCCTTCAGCCATGCATATAGTTCCACCAAGAAACAATTCCTGAAACCATGCCATTACAGCTCATAGAAATGACCTATATCTGTTCACATAATTTCTTCATCCCAAATATTATTTAACTGATCTAAGACATTACGAAACATTCACTAAGAATATAAATAATCACCAACTTACTACAAGTTATCTTTTTATTCTCTCCCATTCCACCCACCATCCACCTAAAATCCATATCAGCCATGGTAAGATGAAATAATAGTTGTGGAACTAGTTATTGAACTGAAATGGGGACGAAATAGAATTATATAAGAGGATTGATCAAAGGATGGTGGTCGAGGGGAAGCAATGCCACCCAATATGATTGTATATATATGTTTATCGAAGATCATGGAATACAAAAACATGACAGAATTTTCAATATATATAAGAATTATAATTTAAATGGTTCATAAAACTTTAAAAAAATAACTTTCACATATTTCAAACTCATAAAATAAAAACTATTCTTCTTTAATACATTATTTTATATTTCTGAATTAATTTAATGAAAATCATTAATCAAAATGTAATAAAAAATTTCAATATGAAAGCGTAACCCAGAATTAAACATAATTAATTACTATAATTACTTCCAAATACTCATTTTTTCTTTCCAAAGCATCACTGTAATTATTTTTCATTCTACTAATAAATAATTAATCTTCCATGAATTCCTTTCCAAGTGGAAGACACGTTGAGTATTAGAAAACCCATCTATTGAAGAATCAAATATCTATAAAGAAAGAGGTTGGAAATATTCTAATATTCTTACTTAAAAGGAATAAGTTCCAAATATTTTTCAATTATATATCAATCCTCGTTTTCCTTCATTACGAACATAAAGAATGTGATGTCTTTCAAAAAACGTGAAGAGTCTCACTCAAGGGTTTATCCATTGTTTGTGTACAATCCCTCTAAAAATATTATAATGAGAAATTTATATATTAAAATTTGGTTAAGATGTATAATACATGTTATTTTATTAATAATAAAAAATTACACATTCAGATAACCAAAGACCAAAAATAATATTTATTCCTATCTTAGTTATAAATTCCTAATTTAGACACAAACGTGATGTCAACATTTTAATTCAGGACTCTATTTTGGAGTTATTAAATGGTCTCATGCACATGGATAGAAATAATATATTATATATTTTTTGAAATCTTGTGATAGAAATCTAAATGAACCCACATCATGAAATCCTTTAAATATATTATTATTGATATTGAAAGGAATTACTACAAAAATGTTATGCACTACAATATGGTCATTATATTTGATTTTGAAAATGTGCAATATTTTTATCCTTAAATCAATCATGATGTGTTTTGAGATGAAAAATAATGGCTTCCTTATATTGTAACGTCTAGCTAAAACCACATTAAAATGTTACACTATTCCCGGGTTTCACTATAATGTATAGATCATTAAATTATATCGACTACCAGGATGTGTTTTTATTTCTACACGCTATGTTTTTTAATCATTGTATTAAAATATTTTAAACATATTCCAATATATAATAAATATTAATTATATCATAAATCCTAAAAAATGATAATTAATTAGTAATAACTTCATTTTAAATTAAATATAATGATAAAAATATATATAATGTTAATTTAATAAAATTTTCAAACATTAATGTTTTATTTTACTTCAGAGAAAATATAAAAATTTATCATATAGGAAACATACTTTCCTAATGTAAGTCATAATAAGTAATGATAATAAATTAAGAGTTATTACCAATTTTTTTGAAATCCCTGTATCATATTCTTTCTACATTCCAATTCTCATGTAATCTCGATGTTTTATAAATATAATTTTACAATCATTTCACCCTTAACATAATTCCTGATAATAACACATTCAATTATTCATTTTATTGTAAATATTTATAAAACTCTATTTTATCTCATTCTTAGGCATATAAATGACAATATTTTTCCATTCCATTTTATAATAAAACTTATTAAAATAGAATACATGAACAAAATAAGTATCACATTCTCCCATTTATGTTTGATAAATCTCCTCCTAGAATTATTTGTGATAGTTATAACATGATCTTAAGAAGATTTTGAATGATCATTAACACTAACAAAAAATCTCATGAAACTAAACTAATCATAACACCTCTATCCCAACCATTTATAACATATTAGATCGATTTTTTATTAGTAAAACTAGAATTGTGATTATTATATATAGATATATTATTAATTATATTATTCAATAACCCTACTATTAATTTGTTTCTAACTTGTTTTAGAGCCCTCTTTATGAAGCATAAATCATAATTTTAATTATTTAATCTCTTCCAAAAATACTCTAATAAAATATATTTATAAATTTTTATGTTTTAATATGAAATTCATGTTCTTTAATACTTGATCACCCAACCAATAATAATTTAGGTCAATAATAAAATAGGTGTTTATTTTTCTAAAAATACCAACTCATAACATGAAAAACGTTATCCACAAGATATTTTTATTTTTGAGAAATATAACTATAATTCAAAAGAAAATATGACTTATATAACATTGAGTAAAAAATATAAAACACATGTGATATAAAAAACCCCCCAAATAATTAAATTCCATTTTTCCTCTATGTATCACATATGTGAGAAAAGTATAACATATTTTTGTTTTTATTGTAATGTATTAGATTTTAAAAAACTAAAATATTTTTAATAATCTTATTTTTTAAAATTTTATTTCTTTACCCATATGTTATGTATATATTATTTTTCTATAAATAAAATATGTGCATGAAAGTTGAGAGATAATTGAAATTATTCCCAATACAAAAACCTAATATAAGAAACATTCAATAATATAAGCTTCAATAATTTTTATTTATAAATATTTCATGATAAATATGAAAAATAAAAGTAAATTTTAAAATTCATATTGAATTTTTTTCATTATAGAATAATATATATTATTATGTAATAATATGATAATATAAAGATAAAACTCTAGAAGCCCGCATCAAGGGACATCATAGTTTGGATTTGATGATATTAAATTTATTATATTTGACCTAAAAATACATGGATTTATATGAAATTTCATTATTTTAAATATTTAAAGCATATGCTTTATAAAAAAGTCGGATTTCAATGAATGAAAATTATTTTACTTGAGATATAATTTAATTATTTTACAAAATTATTTGGAATAAAATATTTTTGGTTTATCACTCTCAAAAACAATTTATATAGATTACTAGAATTCTGGGACATAATTTGAGTATAAAAAGGACCTCCATAGGGTGACAAAATTAGGCTATTAAAAAATTTATATTGGATTGGTTATCCATGATAAAATATTTTATATACATTAGAAAACATGATATACACGACATTAAACTTCCATAAGGCATGGTTTACATTATTTTTTTTTGGATTACCATTTCTTACTCTGGATAGGAGAAATGAGATCTTGGGTTTTAGTCTAGTTATTGTTTGGTTTAAATAGAGTTGAGGTGAAAATAACCATGCATTTTTTAAATAATAATAATAATAGTTTTTGTATTCTTTACAAAAAAAATATAATTTCAATCAACTTACTCTAATTATTTCAAAGTGAATGATTCTTTTTTTCCATAATAAAGTACATATTATGAGGGTTTTAGTGGATATATTAATACTTTATATGAGGAATAATTTAAAACAAAACATACCCATCCTAATAAATTATAGAATGGTTTTACTAATAATATAATATAAAAATATTATAGACTTAGATATTTACCTGGGCTGACTCACAATCAATGATGCATTTAAAATTTAAATATCAATATTAAAAAATTATTAATCATGTAATAGAATATTAGAAATACAATACCAAGTCTGAATTTTTCTCTGATTTGGATTTCTACTCATCTTGATATAAATATATCTTTTTTTCATAACATCCTATTAAAATTTTTTTTAGAATGAATCAGTTTTTAGAATGTTTTGAATAATTAAAAATAATGACTGGAACTAAGAAAACTTGGGTATATTGTTCACCCACCAGTGTTTCCCTCCTTTTCAATGTAATCAATTATTATTGTAAGGTCCTGGACATTGTGGAGGTATGTCTTAGTTTAATTTTTTGTATAATTCTCTTGTTTGGGGCAAACAATATTTTATCAAGGAGTATGGGGAACCTCACGGGAGTTAAGAGGGTTCGAGACATGAAATGATAGAAAAATAGGTCCAACATTTGTAAGGTTCATGATTTTTGCATGGTAAAGTAAACTGTATGGCCAGCACATAAAAACCATGAGTCCTTATATAGTGGCATATCATAATGATAATGCATAATTTGTTAAAGTGGTCAACCATTCTAGGTAACAATGCGACCTAACTTCTCTTGGATAATTGTTCGTGCACGGTTTACGAATGGTTTGGAAAACTGTTCATGTAAACCATGCAGCCCAGTGAATTTGAAAACATTAGAAAATATCAATTAAATATTTTTAGGTTCTACCAAAGATTCTATCCCATTTTTTTCCATTCCATCCTAGGGATAAACAAAGTCACCCAATTATTCCAAGAGACCAATATCCCTCGTTTCATGGTAGTTTTTAAAGCCTTTGGTTGCGGAAAAAATCTCTTGGAAACTCTAAGCCTCTAATTTCATCTCTTTTATGCATTGAGGATTTTATTTGTGGAAATCTTCTTCCTATGCCCTAAAACCCACATTCGTGATCGAATCTAAGTTATGTCTAGAAATGGTGTTTGAATCGGTATCTATGACTTCGATGAGGAGTGTGTTCATCAATGGATTTAAGGTAGGTGGTCTACAATTTATATCTCACCATTTTGTATAGATTTTTCATGTGTGTTGTGATATTACTTCCCTATTGATGTAATTTTTTTACCCTTGGTATGATTCAATAAAATGGGTGCCTAATCAATGATTTAAATCCCTCATGGTCCTCATGGGGAGTGTTGAATATGATTTTAATGATTTAGGGCCACACATGGGGTGTACCGGCATTCTTGAACCTAGAAACTGGTAAAGTTAAGTGTAGAGTTGACGTGAAGTAACACATATCCATATTGATCATGCTGAATAGGTTTAGTTTATTTGAAAATGGGATATTTATAGTTTTTCCTAGGTTTTGGATAATGTCATAATGGGTTGTTTGGTGTGGTTTGAAAAAGGGTTAATTGAGATTGTGTCGAATGGATTATGAGTTATGTTGGAATGCCTTGTAGGATCTGTATATATGAAATTATGAAAATGTGAATTTTTATATGGCTTGTAAATTGTAAAATGTGCGAATGGTTTTTCATAAGGGGATTGATGAATATGTTGAAAGAAGCAATACATGGGAAATATGGGGTTTACCTAATGCGTTGAATGTAATAAAGTGGTTGTGATATGTGACATAATAATTGAACCTTTGAAATGATAAATGCGATAATGTCGTAAAGTATGGTAATTTATGTGTATAGGTTATTATAAGGTAATAGTTGAATATAATTAATGGTTTAAGGAACAATGATAAGAATTGGGCTAAATGGCTAAGTAATGTAATGGAAAATATGTTTAGGGGTTATGGAATAGTTTTAACTATCTTGTTAATGATTATGGAATGTGATTTTTATTAGTATTGGTTATTTTTGGTTATGATATGACATGTATGTGGTGACTGGATAAATAAGCATGTGCACATAGCCTGGTAGTGTGGGGTATTGACTTGAGGTTCTATGCCCGCAGGACAAGCTTGACCTGGGCTCTAAAATATACCACAAAATGCATGGGTTAGGAAAGGATATGGAATTTATATTCCCCTAACGGTTTCATTCTACACAAAATAAGGCTCTGAGGTGAGTATAAAGTGTTTATGTGTTTTATTTAACCCTAGTCAGATAAGGACCTGACTTACTGCCTGATAAATAGTGTTTTCATTATTTAGAACCATGTGTATATGATGTATATGCCAAAAACATAGAACATGTGATGAAAATATAATAAGTAAATGATATTTAATAAAATATAGAAATGGTAATAATGATAGAAAGGGTAAAAGAAAAAATTGTTAACTAACGGTACCCGGGTTGTCATTTTTTACTTGTCCTTTTTATTACTTGCATGCA
Source organism: Viscum album (assembly GCA_963277665.1). Classification (NCBI taxonomy): domain Eukaryota; kingdom Viridiplantae; phylum Streptophyta; class Magnoliopsida; order Santalales; family Viscaceae; genus Viscum; species Viscum album. The sequence goes on along the minus strand of OY728133.1, from coordinate 476,299,455 downwards.
ATATCTATTTGACTGGATATTTTGTTGAATCTATTGTTTGTTTCTTATTGCGTTATAGTCACACCATGCATGAGACACCATTGGGTACCCAATAAGACTTTATTATCGAAGGTTCAGATAAGGGAAATGGCCTGGTTATTGGGAGTTGTGTCGGGCTTGGGATATGCATGGATAAGGATCCAAAAATAGAGTTAGGACTATTTTGGGGATTTCACTATTTTTATTTAATTTTGGGTTTTTTCCGCATGACACTGCAATATGACATGAAATATTTACCATTGGTTTTCATTTGTACCCTATCATGGGATATTGTTATTTATTCTTGTTCATTGGATATTTTATATTTTTTCTGATATTATATTAACTATATTTTAGGGATTACTCTTGTGAAGAGGGTATAGTCTACCCATGTGAATTTTAGACCCTCTCAACTAGTCAGCACCAACTGGTGTACGAGGAGGTGCGCTTGAGGACATGTGGTGACCCGACTCGGGGTACCAGTTTAGTGGATTTTGGGTTTAATATTTTACAAAGTAATATTAGAGGAGGTATTTTCTATGACATACTATTTGGGGATGGTTACAAAAGGTTAGAAAGGTGTTGCGACATGGTAATGATATCTTTCTTAGGATTACCAGACCCATGTACAGGGGAAAACCCATGTTACCGAGGGTGAGAATTGTTTTTCTCAATGTGTGTTGTCATAGTTGAATTATAGTTCAAGGTTGGGTGATGAAGATGTTGTTTGATGTGATTTATTTAAAATGTTTTTCTTATTTCCAAAATTAAAAGAGGTTGTGCATTCATGTATCGTTTTAGTGACCCAAGGATTTAGGTGTCATGTATCATGAAAGGTACACTCAAAATGAGTGTGTGGGGGCATATAGAGTAGAATGAATTTTACTTACATGAATTTTGTTGATGGAAAATGGTGTCTAATAATTGTAATTCATGTGGGTAAATTAAAATAATGAAAATGAATTTTTAATAAATAGAGTGTAAAACAAAACGTTATGAATAGGTTAAAATGTTGGGTTGGGATAAATTTTAAAGGATGACTGGTTTCAAGAAGATAAATGTTTCTTAGTAATGGTGTAATAGAAAATTCATTTCTACTAACGAATGGTGTAAATGAGTTATAATGAGGATTGAGAAAAGTTTTGAAATGGGTAATGTGTCTAAGGGAAAATATTTTTTTTGAAGGTGGAAATGGTTTAAAAGGGTGTTTGGTGAAAGACTTATGATTAAGTAAATTATTTTACACATATTGACAATGACCCATGATAAGTATGGTAGAGGGTAGTTTTCTAAGTGTGATGGTAACTATGGGTATTGGGTATGCAGAGTGGGTTTTTAAGGTTGATAGTGTAATATGTTTTCCATATTTAGATTTTTCCTATCGATCCTTATTCGAAGTGTTTGTTAAGGAATGTGTTTTCGAATATGTTCATGAATAATCAAGGGAATTTGAAATGTTGGGTGAGTGAGGAGTTTAAACTATGAAGTTTTGAGTTCAAAAACAAATGGTGAGGTTAATTATAAAGGTATGTGTAATGATATAACTTTTTGAGAAATTGGTCATGGGACCCTTGTATGGGTGGCTTCCAGAACTGAGAGTTCCTTAGTCTGCGACCTTGGATTTGGATTATAAGACCTTGCTGGTTATTAAATGGTATATGAGATGTGTTTGTAGCTCCCTTGGTAGGTCTATGGCCTTTGATTCTTGAGGTGTGGTTTGGTAATGTGAGTTTGGAAACTCTTGTTGGTCGTGATCATATGAATTGTACATTGGAACTTAATGATTCTTCCATGGTTTTTGAGCCCTTGTAAGCATGCAACCTAGAGAGTTGTGTTTTGGATCCTAGAGATGGTGTATATCTTTTTAGTGTCAATGTTTGTGTATTATTACCTTAGGTGTAGAATATGGAGTGAATGTCCACTTGGTTCACTAGTCATAGTGCGTATCATAATAGAGGTGAGAGTTCCATTTGAAAATGTTTCATGTTCATAACCAAATGTATGTAGTTGGGAAGAGGATCAATGAACCTTTTTTTGTTTTGAATCTAGTTTAGGGAATTGGTATCATTCAGCCCTCATGGTGACCAATTAGGGAGGTCTGACGAGTTTACTAGTTCTTTTGGGTGTGGATCGCACAGGTGGACTCATTATACATTGCTAGTGGCATATACATATTGTTACCCGATATGGGTTTTTCCTTGAGGGATAAGGGGATGATAGATGATTTGTGATGTGACTTGGGTTGTGGTTATATGTTTATTTTTTTAGGGGAATGAAGGGAGGCCTTATGGGAGGATAGGCTAGTAATGCAGGTTCCTTGGTATAGGAAGAACATGAGATGATTTAGAGGTGGAACTAATACATAATAAGTACTATCAGGTTCTTTTAAGTGGAATGGTTGTGCCCTAGTTTTTTTATAAGGGAACCATAATTCTTTTTTTAGGGTATAAGGATTGTTTTTAAGGGTTGTGTCATATGGAGTCTTAACCAGTCTATTTGGATGATGATTAATGGATGTCTCACTACTATTTTCAAGAGGAAGATATAAGGGTGACTGAAGTGTGGTATGGTTATTTTGTTACAAAGTGACACTCGATGTTAGGATGGTCATATAGATGAGCTTATTTTTATGAAAGGTTTGGTATGTAAATGGGAACTAGGATATGCTCAGGTGATGGTTTTCTTGTGGGAACTAATGTCTATGTAATAGTGGTGGCAAGAAAGTGTGAAACCTTGAAGACTCTATTGAGTTTCAGATGTGGGAACACACTGGTAAGGTGATATTTTGATCAAGATAAGTGTATGTAATTCTTTGAAAAAACAATGTATAAAGCATTGATATACAATAGACCATGGTTTTATTGGTGTGGTATAAATTTGTGTTCGTTTGATACATATCTGGGTCATTTAAAAATATCTTCAGTGATGTGGTGGTTGTAATGTCAATGAAAAGTTAGTTCATGGATGCTTGGAGGGTGATCATGTAGAGCTGGTGAATATTTGTTGGAAATCATGCCTGTGTATTGGAGGTTAAGTGTCGATGAGATGTGCGTTTAAGGGGATCTGGAATTCCTGTTTAGGTTATGGTGTCCCATAAAGGGAGGTTACATTTGCAATAGATAAGTTGGTAGTGGTGTGCTTTGACACCTTGTTAGTATACCTCAACTAGTGATGATTATGCAGAACATCCTGACATCATGACACCTACATTGAGAATATTTAGATTTACTCTATGCGACTTGAAGGTGTTTCGGTTGGATGAGGAAAATTAGGTAGTTTATACTCATGGGGGAGGTATATTTGGTTCTAGAAGATCGGATGTACAACATTGATGGTCCCAAGAGAAGGCCTCGTGATGGAATAGGTGGCGACGAACACTGTAGTTTCCATTCACGTAATCCAAGAATAGGATTTAGGTGAAGTTAGTTTTCACATTCTGGGGAAAACTAAATAGCCATATCTAGGTTTTTGTGTTTGTCTTGTGATTGATTTTAAGCCATGTGGTGGGAATCTCTCATGGAGAATAATGGTATCGATACTCCTAAGTTGGGGACTGATTATCTAGTCCTGGTTTTGGATAAGATAAGGTTGAGTTGATGTAGTTACATCGATATTCCAATAAGAAACATATGAGGTGCACACTAGGTCTCTTAGGGAGGCCATGTGGACCATGATTATGGTGGTTTATTGAGCTAACCAGTGCCTATAGGGTTAGGGTTTATCCAAGGGAATGTGAAATGTCTGAGTTAAGACATCAAAGGGGGTGGAAAGATGTAACAACATTTTGCGCCAATAAGAGTAGTGTTCTATAACTTCAAGTAATATGGATGTTAGACTTGATTAAGTTCCCTTGGATAGTATTGGAATGTATTTATGTTTGAGGGAACCTAGTCCATGTAATGTAGTGTCATACCAATGGTGAAGCTAAAATTTCTAGGATGAGTCATCTGGGGAAAGATCAACATGTCTAGGAGTGTGGGATAGATTCTAAATGTTGTTAATCTCCATCTGTTGTTGTTTTGGTGTGAAAAGTACATTTCAATTTTGGTATATGTTTGAGTGATATCCTAGCCTTATTTAGTTAAATTATAAATGATAGGAGTGCTTGGGTTGGTAATTTTGATGGGGGAATTGGAAAAATGATGGTTTTTATGGAAGTGATACTGTAATAAAGGGATTATACGAGAGGTCAGGGATAAATTTGGTGGGTGTGTTGGATGATAGTGATAAGATTCAAGTTACAAGGTTCTCGAGGAATGTAAAAGGGGGTTTTATGATAGTAGTGGAAGATGGTTGTGGTGAGTGTGACGTGCCTTCGGTTTGATGTGGGAGTGACAAGTGATACTTGAAAATAAAACCATTTTTAAGTGAGGTCAGGTTGATCTTAGTCCTAGAATGGATGGTGTGGGAATGTCCTACTTGATGGTTTCAATGGAAATGGTAGATGCCATTACAGGGTGATTTCCATATGGATGTTCGAGCACTATGAGTATGGAATTAATTAGGTAAGTTGTGAATGTTGAGTCAAGATTATGGTGGTCTTTCTTTGATATTGGGGGTTCCAAACAACCATATATGATGGAATGGTCCATAATGGGAATGTTGTTGGTTGATTACATGATCATAATTATGGGTGGGATAGACTAGGTGTTTTTTTTGGTGCTATCGAGTTATGGTCCCTATTCGAGTTTTAGAGACAGAGTAAAATGGAACAAAGGAATTTAGGTCATGAGTTCCAAAGATGATTTGACTAATGAAGTGCGGATTGGTTCCTCCATGATGGAATGATGTTGTGTATGAAGTATCTGTGTGCTGTGAATTAGGAACTATTTCTAATGTTTTCCCTATGAATTTCGGGTAGTTGATGCATGATTGAAGATGATGCGTTCATTGAGGAGTATCTGGTTCGTGTCATGGGTTTTAGTGAAAATAATTTATGGGGGAAGACTCTGTCTTTGATTTATGTTTTATGGTAGCATGGTAATTACTAGGAGGAAACTTGGGAGATGGGAGTGGATTTGATGGCCTAGTGGATTTTTCTCCCTTTTAGGAAGCCCTGTAATTATTGGAAGTGCAGTTCGAGGATGAACCATTATAAGTTGGGGTGGGTGTAAGATCCTTGACTTTGTGGAGGCATGTCTTGGAAAAAATTCAGTAATAATATCTTTTTCTGGGATAATGAGATGTTTTCTTGCAGTATATTGAACCTCAGGATTGATCCAAGGGTTTAGGACACAAAATTAAGGAAAATATCAGCCAACATGAGAAATAGAAACAATTTTCTCTCGGTTAAGTAAACCATGCAACCTATCTAGGAAAACCATGAAACTTATGATAGTGGAATACTGCACGGATCAATCATGGTTTTTCAATACATGTGGACTTCCTTGGTAACCGTGTGACCCAATTTCCTATGGTTAGTGGCTCATGCATGGTTTCCTCATGGTTTGGAAAAACCATGCGAGTAAACCGTGCATCATAGTATATTTAAAAAAATTACAAATTTTCCAATATGTTATTTTTATGTTTTACCCTATATTGTCTACTATTTAATTCCATGAAACCCTAGGGTCTAACCAAGGCTCACAAATCATCCAAGAGATCGATCTCCATCATTTTTAGAACATTTTCAATAGAGTAGGTTATGGATCGAAGCTCCGGGTAAGTCTAATCCTCTCATTTTTTCATTTTTTGGATTAGGGATTTTATTTTGGGCAATATTCTTCTGATGTCCCAAACCCACAATCTCGATGGAATCTATATTAATGATTCAAAGGGTGGTAGAATCAAGATCTATGTCTTTGATTAAGAGTGTGTTAATCAATGGATTCAAGGAAGGTGGTCTACATGTTATATACCATAGTTTTTATATATTTTTGCATGTGTGTTGAGATATTACTTCCCTCTTATTGTGCATTTGTTACCCTGAGTATGATTATGTGAAATGGTTTTATAGTAAATAATTTATACCCTTCACGATCCCCATGGGGTGTGTTAAGGATGATTAAAATCATTTATTTCCACCCATGGGGTTCACGGACATTCCCAATCCTAGGAATTGGTAAAGTTATGTATATAGTTTACTTGTGATAATATAGAACCAGATTGATCATGTTGAATATGATTTGTGGATTTAAAATTGGAATATTGATAGTTGTGACTCAGTTTTGGATAACAACAGAAGGGGTTGTTTTTGGTGGACTGAAAAAGGGTTATTTGGGTTAATTGATATTGTGTAGAATGAGTTATGAATTCTGTTGAAATACCTAATAGTATCAGTATATATGAAATTATGATCAAGTGAAATTGGAAATTTCTTATGAATTGAAGAACACGTGAACGGGTTCTCATAAGGGGATTGATGAATATGTTTAATGTGTTAATACATGGGATTTATGGGGTATACCTAATGGGTTGAATGTAATAAAGTGGTTGCTCTATGTGTTGTAAGAATTATACTAGTGAAATGATAAATGGGATAATGGGATAATGTATGTTAATTGATGATCAATTTATAAAATATGGGAATTGTTGAATATACTTAATGGGTTAAAGAACAAGGATGATAATTGGTCTAAGAGGTTAGGTAATGTAACAAAAAATGTGTTAAGGGGTTAGGGAATTGTTTTAATTATTACATTGATGTTTATGGAATATGATTGTTATTTTTAATGGTTGTGTTTGGTTGAGATGTGACATGTATTTGGTTAATGGATAAAAAATCTTGTGCACATGGTTTGGTAGTGTGGGGTATTGACTTGAGGTTCTACGCCCATGGTTCGAGTTAGACAGAGGCTCTAAACTCCACCCCAAAATGTGTTGGTTAGGGAGGAGACGAAGGATCTATTCCCCTAATGATTTCATTCCACCAGGATTGAGGCTTCGAGGTGATGATAAAGAGTTGATGTGTTGTATTTAGTCCTAGTGAGATAGAGATATGACTTATTGCCTTATGCATAGTGTTTTGTTTCCTTATACCCTTGTGTAGATTATATATGTGAAAAACCCTTGGAACATATGATGAAAATGGATTAAGTATATAATATGGAATAAAAGACAAAAAATGTAATAATGATAGAAAAAGTTAAGTAAAAATCATTAACTAATGGTACCCGAGTTGTCCTTTTTTAATTTTCATTTATTTATTACTTGAATACACTATCTGTTAGATTGGTTATTTTGTAGACATTTTTTGTGGTGTCATAATGAGTTGTACTCACACCTTTCTGAGGCCACTATTGGATACCTAAGAATACTTCATTGTTGCGGGTTTGGATAAGGGAAAGGTCTAGGATCTAGGGAGTAAAGTCGGGCTTAGGATATGCATGGATGAGGATCCTGACTTGGAGTTAGGTCCATTTTGGGGATTCTTCTGTTTGTAATTATTTTTGGGGTTTTTCCACATGACACTACCTTTTGACATGACATATTTGCTATTGGATGTGGTTTGTACCCTATTTTGGGAGATTCTTAGTTATGCATGATCATTGTTTATTGTATATTGTCTCTTCTATTCAATTTATTTTCTACTGTGGCTTACTCTGGTAAAGTGGTTATAGTCTCCCCATGTGAATTTTAGACCACCACTGATAGTAATAAACCTCTACCATATGGGGAGGCACACTTGAGGTCATGTGGTGACCCAGCATGGGCATCTGTTTACTGGCTTATAGGTCAGGGACGTTACAATAGTAATTATTTTAGAAACCTTATATTTCTCTTTTGGTGTCAAAGGGTATTATTCATCCTCATTTTCTATAAATTTTGATAAATAATTATCATTTTCCCCTACATCCACTCCAATATCCTTCACTTTATTAGAAATTTTCACATATAATATTACTTAGTCTTTAAACAAATTTTAATTTTTCGTTTCAAATATAGACACACCATTAAATATTTCTAAATAAATATATTCTATGAATATTTTCCCCCAAATCATTTAAATTTAATTTTTTATATCTACCTCATTTACTTCCTTACAATATAAAAATATGTTTTATAGAAATAATATTATACCATTGAATGATATATCATGATTTTTTATTAATTTTAATGACTTTTTATCATTTATACTTAGTATTTTAGCTTAGAGGTTTTGGGTATGATGTAATTTATAATTTCATCCAATTTGAATGTATATTTATTTTTATCTCAGTGTAATATATATATGGGTTCTCTTATAAAAATGGTCATCCTACTATTCTAGTAGTATTTTCTAAAATTTTGGAGGCCCACATTATAGTTTATAGTTGATTTTACTCCATTAATGATTTTTTAATTATTACAATTTGTGATCTACTTTATATTATTGAGATCTCAATCATTCCGTTGAAAAACATTAATTCACCAAAATCATAGATCTCCAATATTATATGAATAATTCCATTCAATACATTTTTAATACCAACATACTGAATTTTACATTGACTATTAAGTAATGTATTATTGATTTTATATACAATTTAATGATATAATATAATATTTTTTCATTATGTATTTCAAATATACACCTAATACAATGAAAAAAAGTTTGTAAAAAGGAACAAAAACCAAAAACTAAAATAAAAAAATAAAAATGGGATAATACAACTGTAACATCGCAAATATTTTAATGTACATAATTATTTAGTTCTATTTCCAAACCATGTGCATTATTTATTTTTTCAATCTATAGGAAGAGTTGGATGATTTTGAGGGTTGTTTTTAAGTATTTATAATTAGTGGAAGATAAAATCATGTTGTAGGTATAAGTTCATTCCATAACATGAGGAGCTATGATATGATGAGGTTTTTCACAAGATTATGATCTGGTTGACTAGGTTAGTTTCACAATTTAATAGAGTGGGTTGAACCATGAATCTCTTGATCATGGAACAATCCATTTCCTATTATTTATTGGGGAGAGTCCTGAATTAAGAGTTATGATATAAAGGGTGTTTCATAACACAACATGACCATATGATGAATCACTATGTCATGATCCCTATATTAACACCATAATGGACATTATGTCATTAATAATAAAATTTTAATTGAATAGATTTAAATGGTTAAAATTTATAAAATAGGATTACCCATTTCTACTTTGTTACAACATGACCACTCATGAACCCTTTAAGAGATTTTTATCTCATAATCTTTCATTTAATGAAAGATTCAAGAATCATTTATCCTGATAAATCACCTGAGGTGAGTCTGTCAATCATCTCCATTCTATTATTTATTTTTTCACTATTATAAAATTATACATTTTATTTCCATAATATAGGGGTTAATATCAGACTTGGTAAAATCCTTATATTTATTCCAATTCATATCATGATATATAATGAGAGGGGAAATACAATATCAATGTATGTGAGGCATAAAATTCACCAATATATTTTATGTTTTTTCATGTAATTTTTTATTTAAGGATGTTTAAGGCATATAAAAATTTCATGGAATGAATCCAATTTCGGTTTATCTATGTCTAATGGATATGATCACAATATTTAGGTATATGAGGGGTGTTTCTTATAGTTTAATTGACTTTAGGGTCACTGATAATAATGTTCATAAAATAAAGGGCATTGAACCTTATTCCATGAACGTAATGTTTTATTATTTGAGTTATGTCATGCCAGTTTCCTTTGATAGGTACCCAACCCTTATTTATTAAATGTTTGTGAATATATATGAGTTTTAGCTTGAGTTTTATCTAGGAATGGGGTATCATAATTTCTTTGTATTGGAGTAGATTACTTCGGTGTGATTGAGATGTGTGGGTTTTTAAACATTGAGACATATAGTTGTGGGTGGGTAATACCCATTTCATGGGATTTCATGTAAGAGTTATGATAGGGATACCAAAAAATATATTAAATGGAGATAGTGTTGGATGTTAGTCCAACCATGTTATGATCTAATTGTAATGTGTTGGTTGAGTTTCTTATTATGAAATGATATGGTTACTTATATGGGACACCGCACAATATTGTATTTGTATTCGTATGTGGTGGAAAAAGATTCCAAAACCTTATCAGGTTATATTGAGTGTATAATGGACTTCTCATTTACTTAGGTATTGTCTATGTAATGTGTAATAACCAAAAATATTATTAATAAAATCCCATATATGGTTGAGTTAAATTCAATAGTATATATTATGGTTGTATAATACACATGAACTTCATTAGTTTTATTATATCATATCATATTAAAAATACCTTAAAGATTCATTACCTATGATAATAAAGTTATTGAATAGTTGTCATATTATTTGTAAAAATATTGACTTTTTAAAAGTAAAATTGACATCGAAAAAGGAAGTGATAACCTCAAATAGAAGGATTGTACCCTATGGAGCCCATTTATTAGAGATTTCAATGGAGATAGAATCACCCAAATTTTATCTTGACCAAGTAAAAGATAGAATCTAATAACTTATGCATGAGGAAAACTGGTTTTGAGAGATGTTCAAGATCCTCAGGATCATGTTCCAAACCTTGTATGAAAAACAACCATATTAAATCCTCACCATCACACACCTAACCCTTAAGAAAATTATAGTGTATTAAATGGATATGTATCATGAACCTAGAAATATGAATATGTAAATTATTTTCAAAGGAGTAAGTGTTACATTTACATCTTCTTATTATTAATTTATAAAGGAATTTTCATTTCTATACAATAAAACTCAAATTGTTTTTTGGGTAATATTCAAATTAAATTAAGGATTTTTTGATGAATTGATGGATTATAGAAGTAATTATTATTTTAAAAAAATATTATCTTTAAATAAATATCATTAAATATAAATTATAATATAATTTTTATGAAGTCAAAGGTAATTTTATAAGGGTCTGAAAAGTGTTTTTCTAAAAAACCGAACATTTCTCGATAAATGTTGATTATATTTTAAAAGTGAATACTTACATATCTAAAAAATTATTTGATTAATATAAATAATATTTTTTGAATAAGAACTTTTATACTATCTAACGGTGACTGTTTCATAATTTTCTGAGACAGTTGGATTTTCACATAAAAATTTAACACGATATAAATATATGGTGTGTATTATGACGTCATAATGACCCAAAAAAGAGTAGTAAATACTATAAAATGAATGAAAGAAAAATATATGTTGTCACTTTAAAATAATATGATTTTCGGATATTTTATTATTTTTATAAAGCACTATGAGTCCTCCTAATCATATACTATATTTTAAGAATTTAAAATTGTTTCTTTAAAGACATGACCCACATCCACATTAGTAAGGGTAATATTTTAATAATATCAGACCTTGGACTTAACAAATAATTAAAACCACACCCCTTTGGTAGAAACCATGGTAAAAAAACCCTGGTATGGTTTCTATTTTTGGTTATTTTATTATATAGAGTCCAAAAAGTAATTTTGATAAATAATATTGAACTCCCATTTATTTTCCTATATAAACCCACCAAAAACCACATTTATATTCAATAAATAACCTTGTAGAACATAATAACTCTAAAATACCCTCTATAGAGTCCTCCCAAGTTTCCCCCAAGCTCTGAAGAAGCTCCTCCTAATCATTTGGAATAACCCTCTCAATGTAAGGGATCATCTCCTTCTCCTAATTATTCAACTATATTCTTTATATTATTTTTTTATATTCATTTCATAATGTTGGGATATGTAATTTCTTATCCCATTACTATCTATTTTATTTCTAAATTATTATATACACCTTTTACTCTCATCAAGCCCTCCCATGAACATTCTTATGCCTTCATCATGCTGCTGAAATGCCACTATAATTTTCATTGAAAAAGAAATATGTAGTGAATACCCATACCCATTTCATATCAAGGATTTTCACCTTTGTGAACATATACATGTTTGATTGGGAACTTACATGTATGTATTCTACACTCCTTGATCAGGGAATAAAATTTGACGATAAATGATTCCTTTTTTATGATATTTGAAGCACACATAGGAATGAGAATAAAATGAAACTGATGGGTGCACCCAAAATTTTATAACTCTCTAATGCATTTGTAAATTTTTCATCCTCATGTGATGTCCTAAAAATTATTAGGTAGTGGAACAAATCCATCACCAAACGTTTTCCACAACCATGTCCTTCCAATTATCCTTGAACTAGGTTTATGATGCGATGTGTTATATTGTTTCCACATTTCTCATATTACCTTCATTATTATCATGCTATATAATGTATTATTGTTCATGTTTTTTTATTCTCACCCCGTTTATGTCTTATTGATATGAATATTGTCTAAAATTTACTACTATCCTCATGTTATGTCATATTTATTCACCTACAGGGATTTGTAGCTCACCCATTTCTTAAGTATGTTGTCCAGTTATTTTATACAGTTTTAAAAGATATGGGATTTTTGAATCATGTTATGGAATAATGATACTACATCCCATGTCCATGATTTTATGTTATGTACCTAATTCCCAAACACACTAGAATTATCTATGTTCTATGTTTTATTACGTTTAATATTATTTAATAAATTATGAATTAATGTGTAATAAATAGAGGGGTAGTTATAGTTTGTATCAAAGGAAACATTTAGTTATTTTGGGATTGGGAATGGAAAACTGTATCCAAAGACTTAGGGATAAAACTAAACATAAGAAAACATCCCTAAATTTTGATAAGTGTATATTAAGTGGATTATCAATTAAATATATCCCATTCAAGATACTATAAATGGATGTGGATCTAAAATAGAAGTATGTAGGGGTAAAACCTAAAAACACAGCATTGTGACAGAGTCGACCGAGAACTATTGAATGATAGTGGTCCTTGCTACACACCTGGTTTGACACTCCTATGGGGTTTTCTTTAGTAAATTCAAAATCTAATTAAAAACCATTTCTAAGGTAACAAAAATACCATAAGAGTATATGTTAGCAAATAAGTCATGGATAACATATATTGAAGCCTTTAAATTCACAAATTAGGAAATAAATGTCACTTATAATTTATCCCATTAATTCAATTGAATCCTTGTTTATGTGTTTAATAGTTTAAAACTACTCGTCCACAATTTTCTCTTTCTTCAAGACAGTGTCCAAAAATAGGGGGAACCATTTAAATAACCATTATAAAGGGAAACATGATGAATTCCCAAATGATATTCCCAAACCGAGGGGAAACTCAATAAAGAATGTTTAGAAAATAATATATCAGATGACTTAGGTTTTTAATAGAAAAGTAGATCAAGAGTAGACCCCAAAACCCCCTAATAAAAAAGAAGATAAAATATAGACCATTATGTGATAAAGGCCTCCAATATTCAATGGATGGAATACATTCCAAATATCTTCTTCATTCTTTATTGTTCTATGAAATATATGGATTTTCTAGATGTTTTTCATATATATTGATACAATTACCAATAGTGTAAATTTATCACAAATACGAATACTGGGGAAGATATCAAAGCGATGGGGAGGAATGAATTAAAGAGAATGTTTTTCAATAAATATTTTCTTCACACTCTCCATATTAAGATGGAAATGGATTTCCTTTATATCAAGAAAAAATAAGATGAATATATTAGGGTGTATGAGGAAAAATAACAAGACTTACATGATATGCCTCCATCAATGTCTTTACCCCCAAATTCAAGGTTTCCTGCTTTTTTGTTGGGCTTAATCTTAGTCTACCAAAATCTCTAGAGATCTGGGAAATTGATAGCTATGAAGAAATTTTATGATGTTCCCTAAAAGTAGAAATGGAGATCAATATATCTCAATGATATCATAGAGACAAGAAGCATAAAGTAGAGTTTAATTCAATAATTATGATGGGGAAATATAATAGTGATAAGAAATTTCAACATGCCACTTTTCAAAGGTGTGGAAGGAAGTACACCATAAACTCACTACGAGTGATTAGGAAATGATTTAGTTATAGGAAGGAAGGAAATATTGATAGAGATTGCGGATAGGAGAAACACACTTATGAGGTGGAGGATAGGAATGCTTCAGTCAACCCTCCGTGATTTTTTCATTGTTTCACCTATAAGGTACCGGGAATGATTGAAAACCAATTCACTATGAAAAGGGTTATTATAGGCAACCAACACTCTTCAAGGTAGAAAGGGAAAGATTTTCCCAACTCAAACACTAAGGTGGATCCCAATAATTAATTGGTGATATGTACTCTAGATATTAAATCAAGATTATAGAAAAAACTATATGATTTTGGTTCTATGAATTACTTCATATCACACAAGTTTTGTAGAACTATTTTAACACGACCACAAAACATGGAAGTTGATTTTTTAGTGAAAATGGAAAATGGTACATTTCATTCCAAATAATAACTCCACATTTGTCAAAATTAATGGTTTTAACTTCCTATAAAACCATTTGATACTCCCTTTAGTTATATTTTATGAAATTATTTGTATGGATTGTATATCCTTATGTAAAACAAAAATAAATTTCATTGAGAGGGAAATCACTCCCAGTATCAGGAATCAAACCCTGACTCTATACTAGGGCAATGAGTAGGGTATATATTCTTTCGATCCAACATCTTAAGTTTGGATATTATTTCCCTATGAGAATGTGTATCTATCTAAAATAATTTATGCTATGTAAAGGATAATCCTTGAATACATAACCATTGTGAGGTAAAACACTAATTTGTTTCCATTAGAATTACTTGAGCTTCCTCTTAGCTAAGTGGTAGAATTTTAAATCAAGCTTATACCTGGTGTGTTACCATTTTCTCAGACTACATATAGAATTACTGTTGTAGAAATTCAGGAGTTGAAGAAACAACTATAAGAGATTCTAGATAAATGGTTCATACAACCAAGAGATTTACCTTGGGTTGCACCATTATACTTCATCAAGAAGAAGGATGGGTCAACAAGCCTTTATATTTATTAATGTGAGATAAAAAAGATCACAATATAGAAAATATATCCTCTTCCATGGATTGAATACTTTTTATATTAGCAATGTGGAGCACAATACTACTCCAAGGTAGATATTCAGTTTGAAAATTAACATGTAAGGGAGATGAAGGAGGATATCCCTAAGACCACATTCCATAAAATCTATGGACACAATGAGTTCATAGTAATTCCATTAAAACTCAATAATGAGCCAAAAATCATTATGGATCTGATGAATACAGTCTTTAGATATTACCATGAAAATTTATGGTAGTATTTATAGATTATTATCTAATATACTGCAAATGTAATGAGGGTCCTGAGGAGCATCTAATAACTGTGCAAAAGACCTTATAAAAGGATAATAATTATGAAAAGTACATCACATGTGAGTTCTAGTTGAAGTTAGTCTTATTATTGGGGAATATTATCATAGGAAATGGGATATATGTGGGCCATTCAAAGACAAAAGAAATTTATGGATGGTCAAGGCCAATATTTGTGATGTATATCCATAATTTCCATGGATTCGCTGGCTAATATCTTCAATTTATGAGAAAATTTTAACCGTTTTCAAACTCTTTACCAAATATAAATCATAAGGGAGTCAAGATTTCTTAGAATGAGGAATGTGAATAGAGATTCAAGAAGCTGAAAAGGAGGCTTGTCACTGCATATGTAATTACGGTACCCAAAAGTGGTAAAAGTTCCATGGGGTATAGTGATGCGTAGAATAAGTGAATGTTCTTTGCGTTATTGTAGAATGAAAATGTAATATCCTATGCTCTATGTAAATTCAATGTTCACAAATAGAACTACCCAACTCAAGATATAGAGTTAGTTGAAAAGATATTATCATTGAAAACCTAGAGACATGGTATATTTGGAGAGAAGTGTGAAATATAAATAGATCAATAAATTATCTAGTATATATTCACACATAAAGAGACAAATATGCACTAATGATGGTTGTTAGATCTGATAAAGGACAATGACTAGTCAATCCACTGCCATAATGGGAATGAAAATAATGTGGAAAATGTTATAAGTATAAAGGATCCAGAAATTTTATCATTGATAAGAATTGATAAGGATATGATATTATTTGATTTTAAATGGACAAAAATGGAAATCATAAAGGAAGGAACATAAATAATAATTTCACAAATGATTTCTCAACTGTCCCTTATAAAGATGATATAGGTGCTTAAAGAGATGAAGTGGAAATTCAAAAGAAAGTAGAAGATATTGGAAAAGGTAAATCATTAGAGTTCAATGTTAATGAAGAAGGAGTTGTGAGACTTGTCTAATGATAATGTGTACCATAAAAAATGAGTAAATGAAGAAGTTGTTTGATGATAGAAAGAGTTCATCATTCTCTATACAACCAAGAATCAAAAAGATGTATCAAGATCCATGAGAACACTATTAGTGGGAAAATTTGAAGAAGAAGATTTTAGAATATATGTAATGTCCCAGATTTTTCTGCGTATTATTTTAAATATTATATGGAATTATTTCAAGACCAGGCGCAGAGATGGAGTGTAATTATAAGACTCAGTGTTCCCGGAATAAATTTTTCAAAAATATTAAACATTAAATAGCACTAGTCAGTGATTTCACAAAAAACGATAATTAATATTAAGATGTGTTCCTGGATTATAAATTTTAGGGCACCGTTGCATTTAGAGCAGCGATTTTACCCTAGGTGAGGCCTAATATAGGCCAGAACAGGTTGGCTATGAAAAATAGTTTTTGGAAATTTTAATGAATTAAATAAATTAAAGATTTTTTTATTTTAAAATTATATAATGATGTAAAGATGTGTTATTTTATTAAAGCTTGTTAGATAATTCGAGGTTATCTCCATAACCTTGGAATTTATCCAAATCATGGAGAATGAACCCTCTCGAAAAACAACAATGACAGATCAAGCATTTCATGGATCGTCATGCTAACAGAGTTGGAGGATCACTTCAATGACGGTGAAGAAACCATTCATTATCAATGATTAATCCAAAATCCTGGTAGGATGTTTTTTTAATGATTTTTCTACCCCATTCATAATCTTGGATGAATGGAGATCAATACAACAAATAAGAATTCACACACGCATTATCGATAGGATTAAATTAGATGGAATTTTTTTCTTCATTCATCCTTATAAAGATAATTAATTGAGGCAGGCATAAACAAAGGATGAGGTTCATTCCTTGGGAATTATTTGGGACATTACCTCCCCCATTCTTCGCACTTTTTCAGTTGGTCACTCATGGTTACTGTTCTACTTACCAGGTGGTATTAAAAGCGGTCAGACCGCTAGATTAGTTGAGAACCAAGAACGAAGGACAGATCTATGTATATCAGGTCCCTAGGAACCCAGATCTACATATGTTTTGTTTTCTTAACACCATAGGTGGCTCGATGGTCTGTGGAAAGGAACAGTAGTGCGGGTCTGGCACGACAGTCTAGGGAGGTGAGGTGGAGGTGTGCAACGGTGTGGATCGGTGGCTCATGGCAGTGGATAGGGTTGGATAGAGGCGGTGGCTAGAGGGGTTGGATCCTTGGGGATGGAGAGGTGGAGCCATGTGGGAGACTCATTGGATGTGAAGAACAATGTTGATGTGGTGGGCGGAGACATGTGGTGAGGTGGGCGTGGGGCACAATGAGGTCATGGTACGTGGCGGGGCGATCCCGTGGGAAGTAGGCCAGTAGAGAAGGATGGATGCAGAGGGGCTGATCAGGATATAAGGGAGTGAATAGGTGGCCATTTAGAATAGAGTGAGCATGACTGGGAATGTCTGGATGGAGAAGTCCAGGTGGGCCAAGAAGAGTGGATTGGGATGGGCTGAACAGGTCATACCTGGGTCAGTCCAAGGACTAATAATCCCCAATAGGAATCTTTAAACCCCAATATCCTTCCAACAGTATTTCTGAATGATGAGTCTTCTATGGAATTGGGATCCAGATTAAGATATGACCCTTTTGATACCTATAGTGGATTTTATCATGGACATAATTCAAGTGACACAGGCCATTTAAATGGGCAGAATCTAGGGTCAAGGGACACAATAGCTGTGAATAATACTACTCACCATGAACCCTCATTTTATAGGTGGGTTTAATCTATCATCCACTATATCTTGGACATGTTTCGTTTGGGTAAATTCCCTTAATCGGTTCCTGAAAGGTTAGTCAGTATCGTTTCCTACTCACAGGAGTACGATCCCTTTATTAGAACATCATGAATAGATTTGTTGGAACCCCCTCAGAGGCCCGATGTGGGATCATCTATTCAACTTCGTGCCCTAGGTATAGTAATTGGTTTTGATGTGACCAACACTATGTGGATGGAAATCTTGTACATAGTGGGTTAATCCAGATGGAGTTCTTGGTATCACCCCATGGCCCTGGTATTGATTCTTATTGGTGTATTGTATCACTCTTCATATCATAATGAATATCTCTGTCTCACGATAGTTCCCAAAGAATGATACTTCTCCGATGGATATCAGTAGTGCTATAGGAATCAAAAGTTTGTTATCTCAGATGTCTACTTTGTGTAATCTGAGAACTGAATCCCTAGGGTTCGTATATTATGGTTATTACTTACCCTAGGATGTGTGGTATGGTTTGAGTATATCTGGATATTCTTATTATATTCCAAATAAATATCACTATATGGAGGTGACTATACCTTTACTTTATGTTTTTCTTTGTGGTTTCAGGGTGTTCTACTATGTATTGTTATACTCAACACTTTATCGGCTTTAACCACATCAGTCGTGTCTCGTGCAGATGATCGACCTTTGGACAGAGTACAGGGTGGACCAGGACCAAATGGAGCCTTGTGAGATTAGATAGACCATGGTGTTCCTACAAATTCAGACAATAGTTATAGTACCTTACCTTTAGGATGGATTGGGAAGGGTTTTATGCATTTGAGTTTTAGGAACTTGCTTACAAAATTTCTTTTTTGTGGGATTTTATTCGGGCCATATTTACTTGCCAACACTTTCACTA
The DNA here is from genome assembly GCA_963277665.1 of Viscum album. Lineage (NCBI taxonomy): Eukaryota > Viridiplantae > Streptophyta > Magnoliopsida > Santalales > Viscaceae > Viscum > Viscum album. The sequence goes on along the minus strand of OY728133.1, from coordinate 476,280,484 downwards.
TTGTACTCTGGTTGTGGGTTATAGTTATTTTCATGTATTTATTACTTAGTGTTTTTACATTTTAGCATTTGTGGCTTAGAGATGTGTTTGTGTGTACTTGAACATTTTTCTATGGCCTCCAATTTGTGTGAAATTCTTACTCGGTGCTAGTCACCATCCCCAGACCTATTGGAGGAAGGCTTGGGGTAGTCACGACACAAGCCCCTCTGAGATGAGTGTTGACATAATGGTAATAGAGGCAGTCGATTGTACCTTAAGATTGGTATTTTGTGAGATTGGGTTGTAGAATACAGTTAAGTTTCTAGAGTTAGGATTTATTGATAGGGATTCCAGTGTTGGTGTGGTGGCTGAAGTATCCATACACCAGGATTGTGATAACCTACTTTTTGATTCGGTACATGAGAACACTAGTTACAGGGAAAATAATGGTACATACATCATATAGGAATGGGTTTCTATTTCCATGCCCTTGATGAGTCAGATATCTAGATATTCTCATTGACCGTGGTATATCTTATTTTCTTATAGGATGCCTCCATGATGTATAGCAACTATGATTCAGTAGCTCAATCACGAGGACGACCCCCTCAGTGATAATTCTTCAGTTATGGACCAGTTTTCTAGATGTTAATTCTTGGTGGTGCACCACCTATACTGCCACCTATGGAGCTAAAAGCGTTACATTTAGATTCAGTAGACGAGGATCATAGGCTGATCGCACTCTATGAGTTTTAGAGACATATACCACTCTTGTTCTGATGTGAGACCAAAACTTAGGAAGATGAGGACTGACTTGAGGTGGTGAATCAAATTTTTCATCTGGTCAGGACATCAGTGGATAAGATGGTGGTCCTGGCAGTGAGCCTTCTATAGTGCTCAATAGGGATATGGTAAAGTTTGGATAAAAAGACTCACAAAGAGACAATGATCTCATGGAAAAATTTTGAGCATCTCTTTAGAGAGGAGTTTCCTCCAGTTACGTTGAGAGCTGTGCGTATACAGTAGCTACTTCAACTCCATTAGGGCAGTATGAAAATAGATAATTATTCATTGAGGTTCACCAACCTTTCTAGGCACTCAATGTATATGGTTAGAGATCAGTACTTTTAGGATCATAACATTGAGTGAGGTCCGTGAAGAGACATATGAGACACCATTATCCATATGAGAATACCTACTTATACTATGGTGCTTGAGCAGACTTTGGCAGTTGAGAGATTTTTCGATGAGTAGAGATAGCTTGTGATAGTTATTAGAGGACAGAAATGTGCAGAGACCTTGGCAGTAGAGAGATGACATCAGCCTCAAGGATATGATCATTGGAGAAGTTTTAGGAGGAGGTCCCCTAAAATAGGATCTACAGTTCAGGGTTCATAGGGTGGATCCATTCATCCTAGAGAGAGGTATTACTACATATGTGATGGTAGGGGAAAAATTTCTCAAGATTTTAAAACCTTCCATTTTGCTGATAGGGAGATAGTGGATAGACCACCGATATAGAGGAAGAAGTAGGAGAAGGTAGATTTGTAGGGCGACGAATGTGATAGAGAAGCTGAGAGAGCAGTGAGAGTTGGTCAGAATTTCAACTAGTTACACCACCACCCCCAGGTGGTTTGTGCCAGGCTGAGGGAGCGGGTGCACCAGGGTGGTGATAGATGCATGTGGTTGTGGTTTTTGACCCATGGGCTCCAAGGATGATTCGAGGTACGATCTTTGTATTTTATACAATAATTTTCATATTAATAGACATAGTTTATGGTCATTCATTCCTCGCCACATATCCTATATGATACATTGAGATTATGGTATAACTGTTGACTCGACCCTTATGCTCAGAGACCACTATGATAGGAGACTCGATGACAACACATCTATGCGGGCCATGTGACCTAAACCTTGAAGGAGATAGTTTTGGTTAGGACATCTTGGTGGAAGACTTAAGGCCTTATGATACCATTCATTGTATGGATTGGTTATCTTTAGTCCATGCCTAGATTGGTTGTTTTAGATGAAGGGTTTGGTGTGTCCAAAGTGATGGAATGAGGTTTCCTTTTTCAATGAAAAAGAAATCTAGGAAGCACATGATGGACTGATGTGTAGGAGGGCGCAACTGATCACTCAAAAGTTGGATAGCCTAACCATCGGTGCAAAAATGTTATAAGTTTCCATTTCCCAGTGGTAGTGGTAGAGTATGAGGATTTATTTCCAGAAGATCTTCCAGAATTACCTCCCCACTGGCAGATAAACCTCTGCATCGACATACACCACTGGATGACACTGATATCCTCACTTTGTTATCAGATGGCTCATGCAGAGCTTCGCGATCTAAGGGTGAAGTTGGAGTATTTGTTGAGGAATGACTTCATGAGACCCAGTGTTTCCCTATGGGTGACCCCAGTATTGTTTTCTAAAAAGGAAGATGAGAGCTTGAGGTTGTGTTTGGGTTAACAATGCCTAAAACAGGTGACTATGAATAAGAAGTATCCACTATCAAAGATCAATGACTTATTAGACTAGTTCAGAGGGGAATAATGGTTCTTTAAGGTTGACCATTGTTCAGGCTATCACCAACTATGAGTACGAGATAAGGATACACTAATGAAATCTTTTAGTTGTCATTACTAGTATAATGAGTACTTGGTGATGCCCACTAGTGAGAAGAACACCCCAATAGTGTTCCTGGGACTCATGAACCAGATCTTGAAGACCAACACAGATTTGTTCATGGGAGTATTAATCGATGATATCCATGCATACTCGACGTTTGAGGAGGGTAACACGATACACTTAAGGATGTTTCTCAATGTGCTCTGAGAGGACCAATATTATGAGAATCTCTTAAAGTTCTAGTTTTGGATTCAAGTAGTCCACTTTCTGGGATGTGTTATCTTAATGGACAAAGTGATAGTAGACCCAACCATGGTCGAGGTTGTGTTATCATGGGTGCCACCTAAGAACGTGATGTAGGCACAAATATTCATTGGGATAGAAGGCTACTATTGAAGATTCATACCTGTTTTTTCAGGATATCATCACTAATGAAATATTTGACTCGAAAGGAGCATCCTTTCGTATGGATAAAGAAGTGCTTGAAGGATTTCACGTAGTTGAGGCACTGTTTGATGAGGGCCCCAATATAGAGATTGTTGAAGAGGTTGTCGAGTACATATTGTTCTGTTATGGATCAAGAATAGGTCTTGGTTCCATCCTGATGTAGAGGAAATAAGGTATTGCCTATGGTTCACTCCAACTGAGACAACATTAAAAAACTACGTAACTCATGACCTTGAGTTGGTAGTGGTAGTATTCACGTTGAAGATGCAGTGACACTACCAGATGGAATAATAGTTTATCTTCTACTATGATCACAAGAGTCTCAAGTATATCTTCTCTCAGAAGGATATGAAATTGTGATTGAGGTAGTGTATAGTGATCCTATTGGATTATGAATTTTGGATTGTCTATACTCCATTAAAGGGGAATGTGGTGGTCGATGCTCTCAGTAAGAGATTGAGTTCATAGTTTCTAGACGAGGTGTAAGAGTAGTTGGCCTCATTACAGTTACCCTTTATGGATAGAGATGGGGAGTCATACCTCTAGTTGACGAATGTCACCCCTACATTCTTACATTGATTTAGGGAGGAACATATTGGGGATACCAACTGGGAGACTCTTTGTGTTTAGTTGTCCATAAGACATGCTTATGATGGATATTCGAAAGGTGGGGATCACTTAGTTCTTTTCATAGGATGCACAATTGTAAAAATGGGGTTACGTGAGGAGGTTTTGAGGAATTTTCATAAACCCCATTTAGTAGTGAATCCAGGAGTGGTGAAGATGTTCCCGAACCTCCAACATTAGTTTTGATGGCCCGTAATGAAGAAGGGAGTTGCGAAGTATGTTTCTCAGTGCCTCGCTTATTAGAAAGTGAAGGCTGAGCACCATGTTCTTATGGGTTTGGATAAACCCATACAGGATCCATAGTGGATGTGTTATGGGATATAAATTGACGTCATGATGGGGTTACCATGTATGTCTAGGCGACAAGATACTATATGGGTGATCGTTGACCGACTCACCAAGTTGGCCTACTTCTTACCATCCAGGAGCAGAGTTATGTGTAATGTTTTGGGCGCCTATATGTGTAATATATTTTTATAATTCATGGAGTACCATCAACGATTGTTTCAGATCATGAGGATCATTTCACATCCCATTTGTAGAAGGGATTTTATGAGGCGTTTGGGACTCAATTATGCTTGAGCACGACATTTCACCCCCCATATAGATGGATAGACATAGATGACCATTCAGGTTATGGGGGACATGCTATAGTCATTCATCTTGGACTTCAGTCATTATTGGGAGGATCACCTACCATTGGTAGAGTTTACGTAAAGCAACAACTACCACTCCACCATTAGTATGGAACCATTTGAGGCTTTGTATGATCGACCCTGTAGGTCACCACTTTTCTTGACTGACCCAGTAGAGTTTGATATCTTGGGCCTAGAGATGGTATGAGTTACTATAGATAACTTACAGATCATCAATGAGTGGATGTAGACTGAACAGAGCTTGCAGAAGTGGTATGATGTTAGAAGACAAAGACCCTTGGAGTTCGAGGAGGGAGAACATGTATTCTTTTGGGTCTCACCTCAATGTAGGTTATATAGATTTTTACATGGATGAATGTTATCTCAAAGGTTTATAGGTTCTTTCTTGATACTATGTTGGGTTGGTGAAGTGGTGTACCGCCTAGATCTACCCACACAGTTGCATCGGGTATAGGATGTCATCCATGTGTCGTAGTTGAGGAAGTACATGCATGAATCATCACACATCATCAACTGGGGAGAGCTCGACATTGGGGATGCGGAGAATTTTTCGAAGTACGCTGTGGAGATCACAGATCACAATGAGAGGATCCTTTATGGGTGAGAGATTTACTAGGTGTGTGTCTAGTGTAGTAAGAGAATATTCAGGAGAGCACATGTGAGCGGGAGGCTCAAATTCATTCAGAGTACCTACATATTTTTGAGTTTCCTTTTGTTTTGGATTTTTGGGGACATAAATCCCTATGGTGGGGAAAATGAACTATCCCATATTATTCCATTTATTATATTAAATATTATATTGAATTGTTTCGAGAGCAGGTGATGAGATAACGTGCAATTTTGAGGCCCGGTCTGGCAAAAAAATGTTTAAAAAATATTAAACTTTAAATTACGCGTGTGAGAAGTTTCCATAAAAAACTGTAATAACTTCCAAAAAGGTGCCTAGATCAGAAATATGAGGGAACCATTGCATTCAGAGATGAAATATTACCCTAGGTGAGGCCTATTATTGGTCGGTCCGGGTCACCTGTGGAAGATAATTTTGGGACGTTTTAAAGATAAAATAAATTAAGGATTTATATTATTTTATCATTATGCAGAGAGACACTAACATACTTTCTTTTTTCTAATTGTTATCAGAGAATTCAGGTTTAATTCTATAACCCTTGTATTCCTATAAATTGTGAAGAATGAACCCTCTCTAAAAACAATGATGACAGATTGAGAGGGTCATGGATCGTCTTGCCAATAGAGTTGGCAGATATCGTCAATGACGATGACACAATCGTTCATCATCAACGATAGATCCAAACTCTATGTAGTACATTTTTTATGATTTTCCTATCCCATTATTAATCTAGGAAGAACTCGTATTAATTAAATGAACAATATTTGATATGTGCATCATCTGTAGTATTAAATTATGTGGAATTAATTTATATTCATTCATCATTATAATAAGAACTAAATGAAGAAAAAATGAACAAAGTTTGATGTTTGTTTCTTAAAAATTCTATGTGATTTTATGTCACCCATTATTTATTCATTCTCCTTTGGAAACCCGTGTCCACGGATCAAATTTTTGGTTGGTTATGAACATGATCAGACCCCTGGATTGGAGGAAGAACGAGAATGAAAGATGAATATGTGTAGATCGGGTCATGAGGAATCCAGATCTGCAATGATTTCGGTTTTTAGACATCGGTGGTGGCCCGATGGTCCATGAAAGGGGCCACTGGTGTGGTGCTCTAGTGAGGTGAGGTGGCAGTGTGCAACGATGTGGATTGGAAGCTGGAGGCCTCAACCAAAGGCGGTCGGAGCTGTGGTGACTGAGTGGAAGATCAATATGGTGGTCGTGGGGGTTGTAGAGGCCAAAGTAGACGTGGAAGAAAAATATGCATGGTGAGTTGGATACAGGGCATGATGAGGACACAAGATGAAACATGGTGACTACATGGGATGTGGACCAGTAGATTCGTCCAGACAAAGAGGACCAAAGTGGGTCAGCGGGGTGTGACCCGACGGCGAGGCAGACAAGAGTGGGAAAGGTGGTACAAAGTGGGATAGAGTGGGATAGAGCAGACTGGGTCAGAACAGGCTGGGCCAGGTGGTCTTGGCTAGGCTTAATGAGTCGGACTTGGGTCGGTCCACGAACTTGTAAACACTGTTACAAATCTTCAAACCCCCATATCTTTCAAACCGTACATCTGATTGATGAGATTTATGCAATGTTGGAACCCTGATAATAAGACGGTCCTTTTGAGACCTATGGTAGGTTTTATCTCGGAAAAAATTCTAGTGACACGGGCTATTTACACATAAAGTACCCGATGTCATGGGACATGGTAGGTGTGACTACTACTCACTATTCACCCTCCTTTTCAACATGGGTTGATTCTCTCATCCACCATATCTTAGATGAGTTTTATTAGGATAGGCTCTCATTATCTCTTCTGACATTATAGTTTCCTACTAACAAGAGTATGGTCCCTTCAGTAGAACTTCTTTTATAAAGTTGTCGTTATCCTCTAAGAGGCCCAATATGAGATCCTCTATTCATCTTCATTCCCTGTGTAGAGTACCTAGTTTCTACATGTCCTAAACTACATGGGAAGGGATCCTCTACATAGAAAGTTAATCCAAATGGAGTAGTTGGTACCACCCCATGGTCCTGGTAGTGATCCTCCTTTGCGTATCATATCTCTCTTCAGATCATTTAGTGTATCTCTCTCTCAGGACATTTCGCAACGAGTGGTACTTCTCAGATGAACGAAATCAATGATATTGGACTCAAGAGTGTGTTTTCTTGGATGTGTTCTTTGTGGAATATTTGAACTGAATCCCTAGTGTTAGTATACAGTGGTTATGACTTACCCTAGACTGTGTGGTATTGTTTGATTATATCTAGAAAATCTTTTTATATGATATAGACATATACTTGTGTGAAGATGACTTTACCTTTAAATTGTGTTTTTCTTTGTGGTTTCAGTGTGTCCTAATGAGAATTGTTACACTGAAACCTGCACATGCTTTTCCCACACGTGTCATGTCTGGCGCAAATAAGAGACCTTTTGATAAAGTCCATGGTGGGCTTGGATGAGAAAGATCCAAGTGAGATTAGAAAGATTTTTGTGTTTCTACGGCTTCACACAGAATCCCTAGTACATTTCCTTCAAGTTGGATCAGGCACAGTTTTTTGTAGATGAGTTTCAAGAACATTTTTATAGACATTCTTTTTGTTGTGATTGTATTCTGGATGTTTTTACTTTTTAGCACTTTCCCTATTGTACTCTGTTTGTGGGTTATAGTAGTTTTTATGCATTATTTACATAGTGTTTTAACATTTCAACATTTTTGTCTTGGAAACATGTTCGTATGTACATATAATTTTGGCTAATGAATCCCATTTGTGAGATATTCCTACTCGGTGCTAGTCACTAGCTCCTAGAATATTGGAGGTGGGATTAGGATATTCATGGCTCGATCTCTCTAGGATGGGTCATGATAATATAAATAAAGATGAATTTTATGCTTGTATGTGAAGGTAGATAGGATAAAATCCAAGGGTATGGGGAAACCATTACCCATACCTAAATGGAAATGGGAGAACATCACCATAGAAAGTTTTCTGGGTCTTTTAATGAAATCAAGTTGATGTAATGTTATATGGGTTGTGCTGGATTATTATAAAAATACTTCTCACTTCATTTCAATTTGATAGGACTTCTTAGTCGATAAAATTGAATGGATATAAATTATAGAAGTGGTGAGGATATATGGAACACCAATATGTATTGCATATAATTAAGACCCCAAATTTACCTCTATGTTCTAGAACAGGCTCCAACACTCTGAAAATACTGAGTTGATCATCAGAAGGACTTATCTTTACTAAACTGATGGAAAATATGATTAGATTATATAAGAACTCAAGGACATGTTGGGATAATTCTAAATTGACTTCAATGTAGGACCAGATAATCAAATTCCACTGGTCGAGTTCTCATATTATAATAATTTCCACTGAAGTATAAAAATGGAGCCCTATGAATCCCTTTATCATAAGAGGCATGTAATAACTGCATGGTGAGTTGAAATTGGGGATTTAAAATTTCTAGGCCCTAAATTGGTCTAGGAAATGGTTAAAAATGTTAATACCATTCAACAACACATGATGGATGCTCAGAGTTGAGAAAATATCTATGATGTCAATCATTGATGAGACCTAGAGTTTGAGGTTTGAGACAAGGTATTCATCTACATATCTCTGTGGAAAAAAATCATGAAATTTGGGAAGAAGGTAATTCATAGTCTAAGATACATTAGTCCCTTTAAGATCATTGATCCCATTAGAGAAGTTGAATTTTGAATATCACTCCCACCTAACCTATATCAAGTACATGATGAGATCCACATATCACTCTTGATGAAGTACATACTAGATGCCTCGCATGTACTCAATTCACAGGTGGTATTTTAGGAAAATGATTTTTCCTATGTGGATAAACTAGAAAGATCTTAGATTGTACAGACAAAGTTATACAAAATAAGAAAATGCACCACGTAAAAGTGTTAGGGAGAAACACAAGTTTTATGAATAAATGTGGGAACAAGAGGAGATGATGAAACAAAGTTACCTTTATCTATTATAGTATGTGAAATGAAAATTTCAATGGATAAATTTATTATGGAGGATGATTGTAATATCCTAAAATATTATAAATATAATCACCATTTTGGTTGACTCAAATGTCTTACTATGTATTATGGTTACAGAAAACACATGAACTTATTTAGTTTTTTTTATATCCTACCATATTTAAAATACAGTTTAGAATCATTACCATTGAAAATATATTTGTTGAATAGTGATCATATAATTAGTAAAAATATAGGGTTTTAAAAAATCAAATTGATAGAGACTAAAATAGTGTAACCTCGAGAAGTTGGAACGTACCCAATGAATCCCATTTATCATAGATTCCAAGGTAGTTATCATAACTAGGATATTCCCTTGACCAATCCCAATACGATATCTAATAACTTACGAAAGAATGAAACCATTTATGGGAGAAGTTCAATCTAATTGAGATCACAACCAAAACCATGTATGTCCTAACACCCCAAGAAAGACTCACTTTCACACACCTTACCCTTAGAGTCTTTGTTGGTCTATTAAAATGATATGTATAAAGTCCCTATAAATTTGAATATGTACATTATTCTCAATATAATAGTGGTTATATTTATTTCTAATTTTTTTACTTTATAAATGATATTGATTTTTATACAATAAAATAGAAAAATTATTTTTGGGTAATATTAAAATTGAATTAAGGAATTTATTTTGATGAATTAACGTATTATTGAGATAAAAAAGTATTTTAATAAAATATTATTATTAAACATATTTTATTAAATATAAATTATCACATAATTTTTATGGAGTTAAATGCATTTTTTATAAGGTTTCGAAAACTATTATTCTCAAAAAAACTGATAATTTCTCAATAAAAATAGATTATATTTTAAAAGAGAAAATTCACATATATAGAAAATTATTTGGTGAATTTAAATATTCTTTTTGGAATAATAATTTCAAATTTATCCAATGGTGAATTTTTTATAATTTTCTGAGATAGCTTAATTTTTGGGAGAAAATTAAATATGGTATAAATATACAGTGTCTATAATGAGGTCACAATGACCAAAACATGATTTTATAAATAATATAAAAGTTATAAAAGAACAAATAAATGTTTTTAATTTAAAATAATATGAATTTAAGGTAATTTATTACATTTAAAAATCCATTATGAATCTTCCAAAACCGATTACATATTTTAATGTTCTAAAATTATTTTCTTAAGGACCTGACTTAAAACCACACCGACAAGGTTAATAATTTAATAATTTTTGAATTATATTTACAAAATAATTAAAACCAATTATCTTAGGTAGATCCAATGGTTAAAAACCATTGCAGGGTTTGTGGTTTTATTTTATTTTATTATATAGAGTCCAAAAACAATGTTTGAGAAATAAAAAATAATTCTTCCATCTTTTCTTACATAAACCCACCCAATACACCATTTCTATTCACTAAAATACCATAGATCACGTACTTACTCTTACCTCTTCTCTATAGAGTCCTCCCAATTTCCCCAAGATCTCAAGGAATTCCCCCCAAGCACTTGGAATGACTCTCTCAGTGTAAGAGATCCTATTCTTCTCCTCTTCATTCAAGTGTCTTCCTTATCTTATGTCTTTTATCATCATTTTCTAATAAGGGTACATGCTCTCACATATCCCCCATTCTATATATTTTATGTATAAATGATGAGATACCATTTTCAATCTCACCAATCCATACCATTACATTCGTATTCACCCAGTTATGCTATAGAAATCTTACTCGATCTCCATGTGAATCAAATGTATAGTGAATACCCATAAAAATATTCTATCAAAGGTGTTCAACATTATGAACATAAATTTATTTTATTTGGGGATTAAATTTATTTATTACATACTATGTTGTCATGTAATAAAATGTGAAGATAAATGATCCCATGTTTTATGATCTATGTGGTTCACTTAAGCATGATAATGAAATGAAAGTGATGGGTGAACCCAAAATTATATAGTCATACCCTGCATTGGGTAATGTTTTAGTCCCATGAGATGTAATTAAAGGGATTAGTGAGTGAACCTAATCCATCATGAGACTTATTTTTCATCTTGATTTCTTGGAATTTATCCTTGACTATGTTTTTGATGCTCTATTTTAAGTTGTTTTCCCATTTCCCATTTTCCTATATGATTTTCATCATATATCATGCCCCATTATTCATGTTTATGACTCTCACCACTTTTATGTATCATTGATATTACTAATTTATAATACGTACTACATTACTCATGTTATTCCATTTTTATTCCCTTACTAGGCTTTATAGATTTTCCATTTCTTATATATATATCCCAAGGTTATACCATGAAATTTTAAAAGAAATGGAGTTTTAGAAGCATGCAAAGTAAGTTTTTAATAATATTTTTTTATCACTTTTTAAAGACATTATTCTATATACCTAATTCCAAAATACACTAGACCTATCAATCTTACGTGTTGTATTATTTTTAATATTATGTAGTAAATCAGGAATTAATGTGTAATAATGATATAGGTTTTTGTAAAACATAATGGCATTCCTATTATATTATTCATTACTACAATAGTGGATGACATGAAGATTATATTGATAATTACTATAGTATATAAGAAAAATGACCAAAATATTTATAATTATTATGGAATGGGTGAAATTCCCATTTTATACATTATTACTTTATAATGGGATGACATGAACATATATATTAATAACTTATATGGAATTGGTAAACATTCCCATAGTAATATTAGATAGAATGTTATTTAATATAATTCCCATTTACGTTATTTTATTAGTAAATAGATATCATATTCTCATTATGTGATAATCCTATTGAATGTCACACAATGAGCATTAATGTTTTTGTTTATACAGTTTAATTTAATAACTACTTTACAATAGAACATAATACCCACATGTCTTTCTTGGAGATAGAGGAGTGAGACATAGTGACTATGTATTTGTTATGGTTAGGGATAAGAGAGATACTCCCACTTTTGATATGTTGTTCTATTATGGTATTTCATGCCCCATATTTATTTGATATGTTATAAGATTCAATGACCATTCTTAAGTGATTATTACTATGGATGGAATGGTATTTCAGTATATTTCATGAGAGGTGGTGCTTTTAGGCTTATAACAATGCAGGATGAGGAAGTTATGGTCACTCATTAGACAATCCAATTAGATCTTGAAGTTGTAAATTATATAGTTATTAATTATTTTTGTTTACTCATATTACCAATAAATATATTCATGAAGATGAATATTCATGATTTTGTTAGGGTTACTGTGGGGAAAAAATCCCTCAAGTTGTCCTCTCAGTATATTTGGGTGTTATTATGTTTGTTGACAAGGATATATGACCATGATTGAGTATGGTTAGTGTTTTCTGAAGACATATTTTTAAGGTGATTCAGTTTCCCAGTGTTTTCCAAATTTTTTGTCCTCAAAATTGGGAGTTTTTGTTTTACAAAGGAAGGTTTTCATCATAGAAGTAAATTTTATGAAGAACTGTGAAGAAAATTGAAAAAATAGGGGAATATTGTACCTCCAAACATAGTTCGCGTACCATATATGGGAATGGTTCGTGGCCACGTACCTGGCATTGGGAATGGTATGTGGAGTGGTGAAAATTGTTCACTGTAATGGATTTCAGTGAAGGGTATGTGGTATGTGGAAGGCATGACAGTTCGTGGGATGGAGGAAGAGAATTCCGCCGAATAGGTTCAAAGAATGTATGAATACTGTGTACAAGAAATGATTCGTGGATGACATGCAGTTCGTGGAAGGAGAAACATTACACAACAGAGGTGTTGCTGTGTAAAATATTTAGAAAATCTTGATCTAAAGAATTATGTGTATATATTTTCCTATATAAGGAGTTCTAATCCCAACAATTATAAGTGAGAAAAAATATCATTATAGTACATCTCTTTGCTCCAAAAATTTGGTGCATCCCAAAAGTGGTTTGTGGGAAGAGATTCTAAAAAGGCTTAAAATGTTTGTGGAAAGGTTTGTGAAAGTGTCTTGGCATGATGTTTTAGTCCACAAAAAAAAAAGAACAGTCCACGGATGAAGAATGTGGTCGGCGGAGTGGGATTCCTATTACACGAAAGAGAATGCAGTCCACGAACAGAGAATTTCTCGTGGATAGAAGGTGGTTCATAGAGACAAAGGTAGTCTGCAGAAATAGAACAATCCGCAGACATAAGACATTTTACAGAGACTATTTATAAAATAAGTTCATAGAGGAAGTTTGTGAATTTAGTATTTAGAGTTGGAACGTGATAAAGAAGGCAGAGGTAGTCTGAAAATAGAGGGAAGTTAGTAGAAGTGAAAACGATATGTGGAATAGACAGTAAGCATAGGAAACCCTTTAAATAATACGTGGGATGAGCAGGTGGTATGCAGAACACTCATGGAAGCTTGATAAATCTTAAAACCAGTTTATGAAAGTATTTTCCATATCTAACAATACCATGGAAGGTAGAAATTATCTTTAGGTGAAAAAAGAACTTCAACAGAGCATCTACCTATAGTTGAGGATTCAACATTCATGTAAATGAAGAGAACTACATGCCCATTGACTGTGTTTGGCCTACAAGTTTATAAACTGTGAGAGGGTTCCTTTCTAAGAGCAGGGAGAAAAGGAAGTGGAAGATGGTGACCCTGTACACTAGTAGTGAGCTAGAGAAAGAGGTATAGGGAGTGACACTTTAGAATGTAGTGAGCATACCCCAAATCTTGTAAAGGAAGTGATCCTGGGAAAAGAGGATCTAGCCAGAACATTATACTCATTATTGATAGTGAGACTCAGTGAATTTGGTACATCAACCCACCACCATTGTATACTCTTTAGATTTATCCCAATGAGGGTGAACCAAGTAAAAATTATTGTGTCTTGTTTAAGATTTAAATTCTATTCATACTTTTCAATGATAATAAGAGAGAAGAGAGTTTTGTTTAACGACGAAACAAAATCTGAAGGGGAAGAAATTTTAATCGGTTATACCTTGATTCACCCCCTCTCAGGTTATTCAACATAATGGACCTAATAGACAATAATGGTGAAGAGATACTATGTTATCCTCCCACCTTACATAGGAATATCGATGTACTTATGAACTTTATTATTTGAGATACAAGTAAGGTTAAGATCCTGATAGTGGATGGTTAAGAAAGAGTTTCATGGTCAATGTTTGGATACTGAATCAAGGGGGGTATCAAGACTAGTTTTGTGGACATATTTATTCTTTTATATCTTTTCAGAAATTTATTTATATTTTGTTACCACATGTGATATTTACATTTTATACCTGACTCATATAGAGTTACATTTTTACATTTTGATATAGAATGTGATATGTTATTTTGTTATTGTTGGTTTTTTTTGTAATTTCCATATTTTTATTCTAATTATTGATAAATATTAATTGTTATTACTTTGAAATTTATTTACAGTGATATGATCTATAGGGTATAGTCTCCCTATGAAACAATTTATGCCCTTATTTCTAGTTGGTAGCATATAGTATACAAAGAGGCACTCATGGGGTCATGTATCCCCATGTATTCATTCAAATCCCTCATGATCTATGTCAAAAGACTAAAACAATACTTTGATCTAATCAGAAACTAATTTTTAATCTTATAGATATTGGTGACCTTAAAAATAGTAAAAAACATGACATACCATAAGGAATTTTTAATTATCATTAGTAATAAAAAAAATTAATTTATTATAGTCCTCCTAAACCTAAATTATAGTAATTGATAAATCCAAGGACAAAATTAGATTTGAATTAATATCAATGGACCTAACATCTTGTCACTTTTAAAATCAATGAGAAATTATATTCAAAATAGATAGAACAATAGTTAAAATTTCATAGATTAAAATTAGATAAACAATAATTGAATTCTTATTTTAAAGGATTATGTTTTTAAAGATAATGATCTATTTTACACACAAATTAAATTATATTTTAAATTTTTATATTATTGAAGTAATTGGTGTCCATTAGATCATACACTTATAATACAACAATAATTATTGAAATTTTATATTTTATAAAGAGTATACATTAACTAATATTTTTTATCTTTCAATATAATATGAGAACGTCAGAAGCTATTTTTTTATCATTTCCATGATAAATTTGAAAGATCAATAAACTTGTTACTACAATCATTCTTTTTTTTACTTTTTTATCAAATAATAATGATTATTGATAAATTATGGATATTCATGGATGATTTTGAATGACTTATGGATAAACCATTCCACAATGTAATTTTTTTTACATAATGAAAATTTTGAATTTTAGAATATCTAAATTATTGAATAAAGTTCTAACGACCCGAATCCGGAGCTCCCCCACTGGTGTCCCATACCCGGTTCGCCACATGACCTCAAGCGCGTTTCCCCAAATGCCAGAGGCTGCCGACTAGCAGCGAGGGCCTTGGAGAGTCGATGAAGAGACTATGCCCTCATTCAGTAAGGTATACAATGGAAAAACAATAGTCAATAGGGGAAGCAATAGCAACATGAATAACAACAGAAACCAGACAGCGAAAGCAATGAATACATATAGTAATGATGATAATGATGTAGTAGGTACAAGTATCTAAGGAAAATAGCAAACACAACAATGTACTGAAATACAACTAAAACCAAGTGCAAAATAAAAACAAAGTAAACTCCTCAGCATCGCGAGCCACGGCTCGGTCCCATGCTCTCCAGCTCCAGTGCAATCAAGAACCTGAAGTAGAAGGGCGCTTGCCCTTATATATAACTGAAACAACATAGTCTTTTTGGGCCCAGAAACATGGCCGAAATAGGGTGTGACATAAAATCGCAGTAGGCAATCACCGAAATATTTGTGCCTAACAGTCAATGAATACATGGCATTAATACAACAAGAATGAGTAAACAGGAAGGCACAAGCAGTTAAAATCCACAGTTCAAACAAGTAAAGTACACAAGTAAGCATCCAGCAATAATAAATAAAATAGGTAACCCTCTTGGTAGTTCTCATAGCCTAACCCCTATGGTTTAACCTACAAGTACTAGAGACCCTCTAGGAGGCACACACAGTCTCACCCCTCTGGTTCAGCTATGTAAAATAATAGACTCTCTGAGGAAGCACTCACCATCAATTCCCCCAATAGTCTCTTATCATGTTAAAGTCTCACTGGGGAAGCACTCAACATCTATTCCCCCTGTGGCCCACGTTGAGGAACTACAAGCTCTCTGAGGAAGCATTCAATGTCAATTACACATGTGGTCTCGTATCGTATTTAAAAGACACTCTGGAGAATCCCTTATTTCAATTCTCCCTTTGGTCTACTACTCTAGGCTCTCACAGTCTTGAGTGAAAGATAAAACATGCTCATCATGCGTACATCATCCAAGTAAACCTCAATAACTACTTGTTTATCATTCTAAGGCTCAATCGCATAACAAAGCAACAGTCCACTATCCTACAACTGGGCATGGCCACTAGAAAATGCCTAAAAGAAAAATATGCAAGCAAAGCATAAGAACACAGTATAAATTATCCAATTTTACAAGTAAGGACCTCTACTCAAGAAATCAAGCAAAGCAGGCAAACAACAGAGGCAAAATAGGTAACACGCAATACCCCATTCAAGGGTATTAGTGGAATTTTTACAAAATACTCATCAAATTTTTACGGAAAGGCACAAACCACCTACCTTGATCCTAGGAGATCGATATACGTGAACCACGATGATAGATTCCCCTTATAAAAGGAGGAGGAAACAGAAAACAAGTCTCAAGAAGAAGGAAGAACTCACCGCTGTGATTCCAAAATAGTCGACCATGCTCGAATCGGAGAAGGGACGAAGAGGTGGGAGCTTGTCGAAGATTCTGCCATACGGGTTGCTCTCAGATGAACAAAACCTAGAAGGTGGTGTTTCTGTGCGTCAGGCGTGACCCTAATTCATTTAGTGAAAAAAAGAAAGTACAAAACATGTACTTTTAGAGTACACGGTGTGTACTGGGTCTTTTCCATACTCCGCCCAAATCGGCCTCCACATCACCCCTACACATCGTGTGTGTGGCCTGGACAAAGCCAACACATGGATTCGAGCTGGAAAAGAGTACACGGCTTGTACTCAGAAAGTACATGGCGTGTACTTTGAAAATTTCCAGAAAGTTTATTTTTCTTAAAAACTGCAGAAAAAGTAAAAACATACCTGTAACGAAGATCCGGGTTCTTACAACCATCCCCCCTTAAAGAAATTCATCCCCGAATTTCCCTAGCGTGGTGTAGAAGAAGAAACCCCAAACAACTCCGGCCACTACGATCGTACATCGGCCTCTCTTTCCCAAGTCTCGTCCTGTCCTCACCCGTGCTGCCATAACACCCGTACCAGAGGAACAAACTGCCCGTGGAGAACCTTTGTAGTACGATCGAAAATCCGGATAGGATGCTCCTCAAATGATGCATCCTCTTCAAGCTCCACCTCCTTAGGTTGAAAGACATGAGACAGGTCTGAAAAGTAGCGTTGGAGCTGAGAGACGTGGAAGATGTCATGCATGGCCCGGTACCGCTGAGGTAACTGCAGCCGATAAGAAACTAGCCCCACCTTCTCCAAGACCTCAAATGGCCGGACGTACTGCAGTGAAAGCTTAACCTATATCTGAATCCTCTTGTGACCCAACCTTAGTGCGACACGTAGGAAAACATGATCCCCGACCACGAACTCCAGAGGTCATCTCCGCTGATCCACATAAGACATCTATCGAGACTGTGCTGTAGTCATCCTCTTCTGAATCAGCTCTATCTGCTCTGAGGTCTCCTGAACAAGACGAGGTTCCAGAAAAGCTGCCTCTCCTACCTCTAGCCAGCATAAGGGTGATCGACATGACCTACCATACAAAGCCTCGTATGGTTCCATCTGGATGGCCGCCTGGAAACTGTTGTTGTAGGTGAACTCCACCAGAGGAATATGCTTCTCCCAAGAACTTCCAAAGTCTAGAATACAGGCTCGGAGCATATCCCCAAGCACCTGGATCGTGCGCTCGGACTGGCCATCAGTCTGGGGATGGTAAGTTGTACTCAAAATTACCTGTGTACCCAAGGCCTTCTGAAGTCCCTACCAGAATTGAGAGGTAGAGTGTGTATCTCTGTCTGAAACAATGGAGTGTGGAACTCCATGTAGAAGAACGATCTCCCGGATGTAAAGTCATCCCAGACCATCAACACTGAAGGTCTCCTTAATCGGCAAGAAGTGCGAAACCTTCATAAGTCTGTCGACGACAACCCAAACATTATCGTTCCCTTGAGGCGACCTTGGCAACCCAGTCACGAATTCCATCACAAAGTCGTTCCACTTACACTCCAGAATGGGTGGCTTTTGTAAAAGGCTTGTTGGTCACTGATGCTCTTCCTTCACCTGCTGACAAGTAGAACATCTCATGAAAAAACCAGAAACATACTTCTTGATACCTGTCCAACAATATTGGCGATGAAGGTCCCGATACATCTTGGTGACACCAAGATGAACTATCCAAACAGAGGAATGAAAATCCAGCATCAGCTCTTCGCGTATGTCTGCTAGCACCCATACGCGTCCATGGAAATGCAAGATCTCATCCTCTCCCACTCTCTATCCGGGAAGAGGGTCCTCTCCTGATACACTCTCCTGCAGGACTAAGAATTATGAGTTTGATATTTCCCTCATCTGTACCCGATCAAGTAGTGTAGAGGTAAGAGCTACAGAAGATAGGAAGGTCTGTCCCTATCTGTCGTTCACCTCTAGATGCATCTCAGAGAACAGAGCCATCAGCTGCCACTCACTGCTGGCCTCCTGAACTTCCTGAACCTGAGTTCTCCTGCCCAATGCATCTACTACTACGTTGCCCTCTCCCGGCATATAGGCAAGCTCGAAATCAAAAGACTAAAGATACTTGACCCACTTGCGCTGCCTCAGATTCAGATCATGCTGAGTAAAGATATACTTGAGACTCTTGTGGTTAGTGAAGACCACAAAGTGCTCTCCCAGAAGATAGTGTCTCCAAAAGCACAAGGCATGAACAAAAGCAGCTAAATCCAGATAGTGCATCAGGTAGTTTCTCTCATGTGGCCTCAATTGTCAATACCCATACGTAACGCCTCCATCCCCTACATAAGCACAGCTCCTAGCCCGATACCTGAAGAATCACAGTAAATAGTGTAGCTCTTGCCTAGCTCTGTCAAGACTAGTATAAGTGCTGACGTCAACCTCCCTTTCAGCTCCTGAAAGGCTGACTCACAAGAATCTGACCATAAGAACTTCACCCCCTTTTGGCTAGACCTCTCAAAGGTGCTGCTAGATGAGAAAAGTCCTGAATGAAGCCTCTGTAGTATCCATCCATCCCTAGGAAACTCCATACCTCAAAGATGTTCTTCGGCTGCTCCCAGGAAACTACAACTCTCACTTTCTCTGGGTCCACTGATACTCCTTCCTCTGAAATGACGTGACCCAAGAAGTGAATCTGATCCATCCAGAAGTGTATCTTCGAGAGTTTAGCATAAAGAATATGCTCTCTCAGTGTACTCAGAACGATCTAAAGATGTGTGTCATGGTCGTGTCGAGTGTGAGAGTACACCAAGATATTATTGATGAAGACCACGATGAAGGAGTCCAAGTAAGGATGGAACACTCAGTTCATCAGTGCCATGAAAACTGCAGGTGCGTTCGTGAGACCGAACGACATGACTATATACTCGTATAGACCATACCTTCTCCTGAAGGCTGTTAGAGGTATATCTGATGGTTTAACGCGCAACTGATGATAACCGGACCTCAGGTTGATCTTCTAGAACACCCGGGCTCCTCAAATCTGATTGAAAAGGTCATCAATCCTCGACAAAGGATATCAGTTCTTGACAGTCAACTGGTTCAGCTTCTGATAATCCACACAAAGCTGAAGGGTACCGTCTGCCTTCTTCGCAAACAGGAGAGGCAAACCCCATGGAGAAGTACTGGGTCGGATGAAACCCTTTTCCTGTAGCTCCTATAACTGCTTCTTAAGCTCCTGCAACTCAGGTGTGGCCATACTATAGGGAGGAATGGACACCGGTGCCACTCCTGGCACGAGTTTAATAGAGAAGTCCACCTGATGCTCCGGAGGCAGACATGAAAAGTTCTCTAAAAAGACATCCCTGAAGCGATCCACCACTGGAGGAAAGTCCAAATGTGGAGTCCCCTGATCATCCAGATAATGACTAGCAATCTGGGCTGTCACCCCTCACATCCCAAGACGCTCGAGCCCCCCCCCCCCCCGACTCACCCGAACATCCCTTTCGCCTCTATGAAGAAAATATTCACCCTCTGGTGAGATGAAACTGACTCTGCGGAGATAATAGTCAATGACTGCCTAGAAGGGAATCAACCAGTCCATGTCAAGGATGACATCATAGCCTGACATCTCTAGGACATAGAGATCCCATAAAAAGTGATACCCTGCAACCTTGAGAGGACACTCTCTACACTGGCATACACTAGATGTCCTCATTCCCAAAGGTGTGTCTAGTGTCAACGAGTCGGCAGAAGAAAAGGTGAAGGGCCCAAGGCTCTCCACGATAGCAATGGAGATAAATCTATGTGTGGCACCAGTATTGAAAAGGGCAGAAGATAAAACTAAGGCTACTAAAATCGTACCTCGAAAAGTAGAAGGGTCGGGATCCTGCTCCTGATAAGTCTGCTCCACAGTGAAATACTGGCCTGTACCGTGGCCCTACACCCCTGGCTGACCACTCTAAGCCGAACCCCCCTGCTGGTGCTAAGGAACTGGTGGCTGACTTCCACAGCCTCGACCTCCACCTTGAACCGAATGGCCGAAAGAACTCCAGTTCCACGACTGGTGGGAAACTAGTGGTGCTGCTCCTAAACGAGGAGTCATGGAAGAACCCTGGTCACCAGCTGCTGGTGAGAAAACCTGAAAAAAAACGCTGATGGTGACCCATCTTGCCGCAAGATCGTCACTCCACGGGGTCCCTCTGGTACTGCGGCCTCATGTGTCCTGACCGGCCACAGTGGTAGCATGTCACCTGGCTGCCTGAACATGCATCTCGCTTCCTCGGATCACCGCGTGTATGTTCTCTACGGCGCTTATTGCTGTCATCTGAAGGCAAACTAGCTCTGGAAGCAGAACCGCGTTGGCTCGCAGCTCCAGAGTCTCTCAGATTGTGCTCCGCAATCAGTGCCTGGTTGACGATGGATGTAATGGAAGTCAACTGGAAGATTTTCACCTACGAGCGGATCTCCCGCCTGGGTCCATCCTCAAACTTCTTTGCCAAGAACACCCCACTTACATCCTGGAGGGGTGTGAAGCGCTGCAGCTTGGTGAAACGAGCGGAATACTCGATGATAGAAAGAGTACCCTGCTCTAAGCTCATAAACTCCCGGGCTCGGTCGGCCCTCAGGGTATCTGGGTAGAAGTAGTCATAGAACACGTGCTGGAACTCCTCCCAAGCCATAGCCTGCTGCTGACCCGCCTGTGAGATCACGTCCCACCACCTATTGGTGGAGTCTCGGAGCATGTAGGTGGAGATATTGACCCGCCTCACTAGAGGCTTCTCCAGATGCTCGAAGATAGTCAGCATGGCTTCCAACCATGACTTTGCATCCTGAGGTCCTCCTTACCCGGAGAACGTGGGGGGATGCTGCTGTTGGAAAACCTGCGTCAAGTCTTCCATAGACGTGGCAGGAGGCAGCGCTCCCTAAAGTTCCTGCATCATCCTCATGAAACCTTCCCTGAACTGCACATCAGTGCCTAAAACTGGTATAACAGTCGGTGTCAAGGTTGGCCCGACTGGAGGATCGGCAGGAAGTCCCTGATCAGCCCTATCTGGCATCTGATCACTACCTGATGACAGACGTACGACCAGAGGACGTCTCGGAGGCATAGCTATGAAAGATCAAAAGTACACCTTGGATCATAAAAACAAGGACAAATAACACAAGAGTACAAAATGGGAATAGGGGAAGAAAACACAAAAGATTACAAAACACGACTACACGACGTGTATAAAAACTAAACGGCGTGTCTTCTTAAAGCACTGACATGGGCGTGTACTCCTGCCCTGCAAGTCGTGTACACCTCAAACTACACGGCAGGTGGACCTCAACACATGGCATGTGCTTGAAAACTATTCCCCTACCCGAGTATCTTTACACGGCTAACCCACACGGTCTGACTCAACCCGAGACTACACGGCGTATTCAAAACAAACACGACGTATACTAGACAGGGCTTCGGCGGCCCGTGTTTGTTAAGCACATGGCCGTCTACACGGCTGAAGCATACACGGCGTGCTCCAAACAAACACGGTGTGTATAGGCGAAGGTGACACCGTCCCTTGTTGTTCGTGACACGGTCGTGTACCTAGACAAGGCTACATGGCGTGTTCCGAACAAACACGGTGTGTGGAAAAGAAGGTAAACTCGGTCCGTGTTGTTCGTGACACGGCCGGGTACCTAGACAAGACTACATGGTGTGTTCCCTCTAGACACAACATGTTCTACCCGATCTTACCAGACCCGTGTTGTTAGTGACACAGCCGGGTACACGGCTCTGCACTTACACGACGTATAACTACCGTACACGGCATGTTCCCAAAGTTACTTTCACGACACCGTGTTCTGCCCACATGGTCGTTGACACGACTTGAAAATTACACGGCGTGTATCCAAAAAGTACATGCCGTGTATTCTAGGTTTTTCTGGGCAGTAGCTCAGAAACTGCACAGAATCCCAGAAACACTAAAAACAAGGGAAAGATGTGCCAAATTCCAATCTGTGAGGGCCCATACTCCCCACGAATCAAAGCATGGAATCTACCACAGTCATATACAAGAGAAATCAGGATCATGATCCACAAAGTTTCGATTAATGAGGGCCCATAACACCTCACAAACCAAAATTTGGTGTTCATTTTTAAGCAAAGAATAAATCAACAGTTTTCTAACATAACTACAAAGAATCTATCAAGCATCTATCATAACATCATGAATAATCTAAACAGAGTCAATCACAACATCATGCAACCGCTAATGCGCCCTAGATGGCATGGCAAGAATGCATGGCATGTGATTTCTATAAGTGCCTATATGATGCATGACATGGAATAACCTCATCTCATAGGGTTGCGACAGAAATAAAACCGAAGTATCAAAACAATAATAGCACAAGTCATGCGAATCACTCTAGGTGAAATCAGATCAACCATAAAATCTCAAAACCAGAAAATTGCAATTAACGATGTAGTATGGATTTTCCCTGTACACGAGTTAGTTACTCCCAAGCACAGCTTAATACCATGTACCGAATCCATCCTATCCCTGGATAAAGTCTCCAAATAGTAAATCAAGATAAAATAACTCCTCTGATACCACTTTGTAACGACCTGAATCCGTAGCTCCTCCACTGTTGCCCCATACCCAGTTCGCCACATGACCCCATGCACATTTCCCCAAATGCCAGAGGCTGTCGACTAGAAGCGAGGGCCTTTGTGAGTCGGTGGGGAGACTATTACCTCATTTAGTAAGGTATACAACAGAAAAACAACAGTCAATAGCGGAAGCAGTAACAATATGCATAACAACAGAAACCAGAAAGCGGAAGCAATGAATATATATAGTAATGATGATAATGATATAGCAGGTACAAGTATCTAAGGAAAATAGCAAACACAACAACGTGCTGAAATACAATTGAAACCAAGTTCAAAATAAAAACAAAGTAAACTTCTCAGCATCGCGATCCACGGATCGGTCCCATGCTCTCCAGCTCCAGTGCAATCAATAACCTGAAGTAGAAGGGTGCTTTCCCTTATCTATACCTGCAGCAACATAGTCTGTTTGGGACCAAAAACATGGCCCAAACAGGGTGTGAGATACAATCACAATAGGAAATCACCCAAATATATGTGCCTAACAGTCAATGAATACATGGCAGTAATACAACAAGAAGCAGTAAAATAGAAGGCACAAGCAGTTAAATCCACATTTCTAACAAGTAAAGTACGCAAGTAAGCATCCAACAATAATAAATAAAACACGTAACCCTCTGGGTAGTTCTCACAGCCTAACCCCTATGGTTCAACCTACAAGTACTAGTAACCCTCTAGGAGGCACACACTATCTCACCCCTCTGGTTCAGCTATGTAAAATAACTGACTCTCTAGGGAAGCACTCACCGTTAATTCCCCCTATAGTCTCATATCGTGCTAAAGTCTCTCTGGGGAAGCACTCAATGTCTATTCCCCCTATGGTCCGTGTCGAGGAACTACAGACTCTCTGAGGAAGCACTCAACGTCAATTCCCCATGTGGTCTCGCATCGTATTTAAAAGACACTCTGGAGAAGCCCTTTCGTCAATTCTCCCTTTGGTCTACTACTCTAGGTTCTCATTGTCCTGAGTGAAAGATAAAACATGCTCAGCGTGCGTACATCATCCAAGTAAACCTCAAGAACTACTTGTCTATCATTCTAAGGCTCAATCACATAACAAAGAAATAGTCCACTATCCTAAAACTTGGCATGGAAACTGGAAAAACGCCTAAAAGAAAAATATGCTAGTCAAAGCATAAGAACACAATATAAATGATCCAATCTTACCAGCAAGGACCTCTACTCAGGCAGTTAAGAAAAGCAGGGAAACAACAGAGGCAAAATAGGTAACACGCAATACCCCATTCAAGGACATTGGTGGAATTTGCAGAAAATAGTCATCAACATTCTACGGAAAGGCACAAACCGCCTACCTCAATCTTTGGAGATTGATATACCTGAACCATGACGAAATATTCCCCTTAGAACGTCATAGATCTGAGCAAATGCATAAAAAGATCAACCCAAAATATCTCGAAAACGAGGAGGAAACATAAAACAAGGCTCAACCAGAAGGAAGAACTCACCGCTACGATTCTAACACAATCGACCATGCTCAAATCATAGAACGGACGAAGTGGCAGGATCTCATTGAAGATCCGGCCATACGGGTCACTCTCTGAAGAACGGAACCTAGAATGAGGTGTTTCTATGTGTCAGGTGCGACCTCAGTTAATTTAGGGGAAAAAAGAAACTACACGGCGTGTAATTTTAGAGTACACGGCATATATTGGGTCTTTTTCGTACTCCTCCAAAATCGGCCACCACGTCACCCCTACCCACCATGTGTGTGGCCTGGACACGGCTAGCACACGGCTTCAAGTGGGAAAAGAGTACAAGGCATGTACTCAAAAAGTACACGGCGTGTACGTCAAAAATTTCTAGAAAGTTCATTTTTCTTAAAAACTACAGAAAAAGGAAAAACATACCTGAAACGAAGATCCGGGTTCTTACAAAAGTTATGGCATAATATAAAATCAATCAATCCATTATTATTTCATTACATTGAACTTGCGGATTCCTTAAAATAATTTAGATCTGAATGTATGATGATTATTTTTATGTAGTTTTTAAATATACAAGGGAAAACATTGGGCACAAGGCACAATATATTATGGTTCGATCAATTTGAAGAAAAATATTATTTGAATGATTATTTTTTTATAAAATTTAGTACATATGGTCTACTAATTTAGATATCCATCCATTTCAATTTGAATATTAGAAAATTTTATTATATAATCACTATAATTATTTCACAACATAGATAGGATTTATGTCTTGAAAAGGATTTTTGTGAGGATCCTAGAATAAAGGAGATAATAAGATTCTATGAAACTCGCACATTATAATATAGTATTTGGAATTACAATATAATTTTCTAGATATTTTAGATTATAGATATTTCATCTTTCTAATGATCAATTTACCACTTTTTTAATTTCTAAATATAACTACCACATTTGAAGAAATTATTTTTAATGGTTTGGAATATATATTTATTAAAATAATATTTTCTTTATTTTCTATAGTTATTATTTATTTATTCACGATTTTTAAATTCTTTACGTTGTTCTATTCATTAATTAATAATTCTTTTTTGATCATGAGTGATTAGTTAGACTAAGGTATTGTGAGTTGTGTATGAGTATACAATTAATGATTGTGATCAATTATTAATGATTGATTTTAGTTTACTATCAAATTGTGATAAATTTATTTATTTCATTCTCTATTAATTCATTGAGAATTGTTTTTACATATGATTAAAAATAATACAGTAAAGAATGATTTTCCTATAAAATTTTTCATAACAATAACTTTTCATACAATATTATTAATTAATTAATAATATTTAACATATTTTTTGTTAATCATGAATAATTGAAATACCTGATATAGTATTGGTATAAATTATTCTAATAGATACCAATTTAGAGATGAATATTTCAACTAGCTATGTCATTTCAATTCTTATTTATAAGAGAATGAAGTTATATTTTTTATCAAACCAACCTTTGAAATTATTTTTTCAATTAATTTATTTTTAGAAGAAATAAATAGCTATATTTATCCTTGAAATATAAATTTAAAAGAAAATAATTTAGATTCAAAATCTAATAGGTTATTATAATATAGTATCCATGGAATGTTTAGTCTTCATTAGAATGATATTATATATTCACTATGATACGAATTTATAATTTTATAAGTTGTATAATATATTTAAATTTTAAAATTATTTCACTATGAAAATTAATGGCACGCTATAGAATGGTCATGTTTTTTACTTTATTTACAAGTATTTATAAAACAACACACACACACACAATGAACTAGATAAAGTATTAATTGATTGGTTGATTAAATCAATTATTTTCTTAATTATTATTTTTGGTTTTTATTCATGTTAATAATTATGTATGGGGTGAACTGTTTTCTAAATTTAATGGTAATTGTATCATTAAAAAAACTATTAATAAATCCAGGTGTTATGATTAAATTAAATCCTTATTTTTTATCTTTGAGATTGAGTAATATTTGTTGAGTTTCCAACGATCAGTGGTGGATGTGAAGGTCCAAATGTTTCCAAATAACTTGTTTTGTATTTTCATGTGACTAGAGGTGTACAAGAATGAATTAATGAGGAATGATGATAGTGTAGGAATTTCACCGATTATAGGGGTATTAAAGCATGTCATGTTAAGATAATATGTGGTGTAGTCTTTTGTGGGTATCTTTGTGGAATTGTCATGTCCCCTAAAACATGGAGTTTAGAGTAATGGATTATGTTTCTCTCTTGTTTTAGGGGAAGTGGTGTTTTTTTATTTAGGATACACCCTGAAGGTCAATGGGTTATAATCATTCTCTCAACCTTCTAAAGGGTTTCAATGGTGTGGAATTTAAACAAGTTACATGGAGACATAGAGGGTATGGCCCTTGATTTTTCATATTTGGGTCCACTATAATTTAAGGTCTCGATTGTATTGTGGTGTTACCCTAAATTTACAGTTTCAAAGTATTACTATTTTTTTAATAGGGAAACATATGTAATTTTATTATAGTATCAAGTGTGTGTCCTTTATTAAGACTATTGGTGTATGTACACCGTATTTTTTGTTTGGGTGAAAAACCTAACCATTGCATCATGTTCAGTGGTGTTGTTCTATGGGCATGTTAAAAACATGGAATTTTTAAAATTGAAATCCCATTGAAAATTTTATTATTTATTATATATTTTTTAAAACCATAGTTTACTAAAGCAGACCTTTTTTCTAATCATAATCTCATTTTCTTGATTTCATCCTCTAGTTTCTAGAGATTCATTTATGGGTGATCCAATATTTGTTTCCTCCTTCCATGCTGGTTTATGTTCTCATTTATTCATCATTTCCATGATATGAAAGCCATTTTTCTTCAATTTTTATTTTTTTATATTTAAAATTTATGAATTATTCTTGGTTAGTTGATATACATAAAAGTTGTGGGTTCCTTTTCTTAGTGATGAGTGGATATTTATACTTGTCCTACCATTCTTGTTTATGGAATGTTCGAAGATTCATATCGAGGTGTGAGATTCGTGAAATTTATTTTTTCATGTGAATTTGTGAGATTATAATTATTTATCTTTACTTAGTATACTGTTTATATTAATATAACTAATATAATAATCTATAAATTAATAATCGGGTGAAATATGAAAGATTTTTTATGATCACATATTTTTGTTTTTATATTAGGTGATGCATATTGATTTTTTTTTTGATATTGTGATTTTTTTTATATTAATATTATTTCTTTTTGAGATTTATTGATTTATTAGAAATTTTTTAATACCCTAAAGATGGTAAGATTAAGGGAATAATTAATTAGGCATGTTACATTAATTACATGTCTTCCTTGGAAACTGTTGAATATAAATGTGATATTTGAGGCATGGAAATGATTGACGATGAGACCAACTCATAAATAATTAGCTAATTCAATATGGTAATAGTTAATAATTTTTTTTTTTAAATTTAGGTTTTTGGGGCTCTTAGGAGCCAAAATTTTATTTCTTAGTTTATTTTCCTCGGTACCATGGCCTTAGTTTTCCCATTGAGTGTATTGGTCTAATTTTATTCTATTATATACATATTCCTTCAGATATTATAGAGTATATCTATGATTATTTTTTATACCCAACATTATTGGGATATTATGTTATGGATAGTAAATTTTTACCTATTATTGAAGTGGTTTGGTTCTTGGGATGGTGATGAATAGCATAAGTTGAGAGATGAGATTTCATGTTTACAATATTTTTTCTTATGCTATTTTTTAGTTGGTTGGTATGGGTTG
This sequence comes from Viscum album, assembly GCA_963277665.1. Classification (NCBI taxonomy): domain Eukaryota; kingdom Viridiplantae; phylum Streptophyta; class Magnoliopsida; order Santalales; family Viscaceae; genus Viscum; species Viscum album. Next base: position 476,251,724 of record OY728133.1, on the reverse strand, counting down.
AGAGTTCATATTATGCATTTTATTGTATGATTTTCTCTTGGTGATTGGTTTTCATGATGTTTTTTGTTGTTATTTTCATCTACCTATTATAGTTGCCTTATTTATTACATGTGAATTATCCTTGTAGAATTTTAGAAGGAGTCTTCAAATTAATAGTTTATGGAATTGCAAAGGAATGTGTAAATGATCACATAGTATGAGTGTTGATGGTAGTAATGATATTTTAATTGAAATATTTTAACAAAATTATATTAAATTCCATATGTGCATGGAATGAAAATATATAATTTAAATGTTGAATTATAAAAGGAAATTCAGATTTTATGATAATGAAATATTAAACCAGAATTGATGATGGGGTTGATAAATAATAATTTATTAATAATTTACAACTGAAATTAGTTAATGTTATGTTTTGATGCTCAAATTTTTATAAAAAACATAGTTTCCCAAACATTAGTAGAAGTAACCAGGTGTCACGTAGGATAATTAATGCAGTTTGAGTCTAAATCCTGGTAGTTTCCCTTAGTTTTGTTGTGTTATATACTATTCTTTATTTTTTAAATTTTTGATGATCCACCTATGAGTCGGGTGGGCAGATGATACCCAAATGTTTTCAATTTTAGTTGATTTACCTAACAGCTAGGTCGGTGAGGGAATGTATTCTTTTACTCTCCCTCTTATCTTATCCCCCTTCAATCATAGAATAATGTATATTAAAACCAAGGATTTAATGGATTAAGTTGTAGGGTACCTATTGACATGGATTGTGATGGTTGTGGTTTTACCTTAAATGTGTGTGCATGCTATATTGGATTTAAGCTGTATCACACACACACACACATATATATATTTACATTATAGTGACTATTGTTACTATATGCATAATCTCACAAGATATGATAGCATGAGTTATAGTACATGATATATTGGGGGTGATGGATTTTAAACATCTACATGGATATAGATTTAGTGAGATGTGGCTATAATATTTGTGAATAGGGTTCATTATTGGATAGTTTTAGGATTGTGTTATAGTTTCATAGTTGGGTAGGATGATTTATTTTAGGGAATGAATAATGTTACATTTATAATAGGAGAATGAGAGTAATAATGTAATTGGGAAATTAATGTGTGGTTCCTTTCTTATGTATATGATTTTGATATATAATGAATTAATTTAATCCAATACCTAGTGAGTGAGCTTTATTGATGAGGGGATATTGTTTTAATTTCTTAGGTAATGAATTTTTTTCTCTTAGAAATTCATTTTGATTTAGTATACTAATTTTACATTTTAACAAGAGGTTTTGGGAAGGATCCTACTAAGAATACTATTATACTCACCCCACACGCACACATATATATATATATATATTAGGTTCTTAGGAGTTGGTTCATGATCAAGCATGGTCTTAATAGCTTATGAAGTTGTTTAAGATCTTTTTGAGTTTATAGTCACTCAGTTGGCATTATTATAGAAATTTTCATTTGTTTCATTTTTTAAGACAATAAATCATTATATTGGGATGGTTTATCGATAATTTATGAGATATATTTTTGAGGTGGATCATATCTATTTTACTATATTCATTTATTGGGGGTAATTCCTCACATATCTACATTTAATACATGTGGTACTAGGTTTCGACTCATGTCCTATTGTAGGGGGGTTTTCAGTCATCCACATCTTCAGTGTCAACCCAAGAGGGTAACACTAGGGGGCACAATAATGGAAAATAATAATAACCTCAGCTTGAATAATAATTTAATTTTATAGATCACTGGGAAGAACATGCTAATGTTATAAGATATGGATATAATGGATTATAGATTTTCATTGATCAAATGAAATACCACATGTATAGTGAGGCCCCCAATTCCTGGTTTTGTTTTTGAACTCAGACAAACTTTAATTCAAATGGTTAACCCATTAGGGTAAATCATTTTAATGAATTTAGATGACTTACATGATTCATGATCAATCATTCTTAGAATTTTTTTCACATTAAATAAACATGAAGTCACAAATTTTTCAATAAAACAAAGATTTAAACCCATGTCAAGACTATATTTATGATGTTAGAGGCATTGATATCCATCCAAAGTACTGAAATACCACCCAAGTCATAAATAGATTCAATTTAAATATTTGGAAGGAAATATATCTATTTATGATTTTTAACTTACAATAAAGGATAAATAATTATTAGAGGTAAATTTCATGTGGTTATAAATAATGTCAATGATTTTTTTAAAAATCAACATGGACAATAATGGGGTCTGGAGGACCAAAATCAAGGATAAAAGAAATGAGAAAGTAAAATTTCAATTTTTCTCATGTAATACTACTATTTCTAAAAATATAGAAACAAACTAACTATAATTATAATATATTAAAACTCTTGAGGCCACAAATATATCATCTATAATAAAATAAACTCTTCTATTGATAATAATAGGAGGTCCAACACTATTTTAAAGCGTTGGATACCCAATATATCATGAAATATGATTTTTTATTCTCTAAAGTAGATAAAGAGATAATAAATCATGATATACTCTTAAATAATTATAAATTTTAACTTCATAATATTCGAATTTATTGGGAATAGACCTCATAACAAATTTTTGATATATTAATATGAAATTAAAATTCTTTGAGTAAGGAGGAAAATGATGTATTGATATAGAGTTGAAAAATAATTTGAATAGGAATGAAACACCCAAGAGAAATATGTTTACAAGAAAAATGAAATTGAAACAACGGAATCAATATAAGATATTCCAAGGAAATAAAATACGCCTATTGAGATAAATGAAGTAATAACTAATACATAAACTAAACGAATATAGAAAATACAACCCTATATCCCATATTCAATTTAGTGAGTTGAAGTTCTATGATTATATGAAAGAAGAATATCAAAATATTATGGAGATATTCAAAAATAATTTGATCAATTCGTTTTTTTACCAATGAAAATTCCCCAATTCTCAATATATGAGAAATACATAAAAGAGAACATATAAAAAAATACACAACTTGTGGAATTTTTAGTGATTTATCTTAATAGGGAACTTTCATTTATAAAAAAAATTGAGGGCCTATAAATTATATAAGAACATTATAGTTTCTCAATTATATATACCATTGGTTTTTGTATGTTTGAAAAATCACATTATGAAATAGGCTTTTTCACTAACCTTAGGATGCTATTTTTTTTAAAGAAGCCTTGGTTGGAAAACCCAAATCCAGTTGGAGTATCCAACAATTTTTTTATCATTCCATCATATACCTAATCAGTATACTATATTATGGATTAATTAATTTAGATATTATTTATTTTTATCAATTGATTTATTATTATTAGTATAAAATTGGATGGATATTTTTTTATTATCCTTGTTTTATGTTTATATTCCATAGTTAAAGCACTAATTGGATCTATCCTATGTCAATTAGTTACTAAAAATGGTGAAATCTCAAGTAATCTTCATTAAATTTCACCAACATTGAAGAATATTTCTTATTTTAGTTACTACTTTTGGTATGATTAGTCTATATTTTATAATTTATAATGTGGTAGTCTATACTTATCATTAAATTTTTAATACATAGTAAATAGTAAAGATAGAAAATTTTGATTAAGTAAGTGTATTATATTTATTTGAAAATAATATTCATAGTTCAAGGATAAATAAGGATCATAAAAACAAGTTGTTGACCATATATCAAGGATTGAATTTCATTTCATGATTATGGACCAAAAAGTATAGGTAAAAGATTAATTTCTAGGTGAAAATCTAGTTGAGAAGAATTTTTTAGCATGAAAATGGTTTAAAAATAGAACTAATATTTTTTATATCTACATGATCTTCCAAGACATTAAATATTAATAGAAAAAATAGTTTCTTCGTAGATGTTTAAAAATATTTTTCTGACAATAAAACCTGTTTAAAAATTTTGGATAAGGGTTTATCCACAATTTTATTCATTAATATAAATTAAATTGTATACATGCCCTTTTTTACTCCTCACCAACAAAAGGACACCATATAATGAACACAATTATTATAAGGATATTTCTAAGTGTATTATATTCGAAAAAAAATTACCCAGATATGAGGAATTTTTTTAATAATTTCATAATTACCAAATAATATTGAATATAATTAAGTGGGATGAAATATAGAAACAACCAAAAATTTTGTTCATGGTATTTAATGTATTTGGAATTAATTTAATGATACCCATTAAGAATTCATTTAATGACATATAAATCTTATTATTTGATAATTATCTTTTAAAATGTGTATAAGCATGAGGTAATTTTACCAACATGGTGAAAGTGATAACAAATTATTTAAATGAATAATATATTCATGAGGATTGATGTTCCCAAAATAATTATTAGTGATGTTGGAACTGAGTTCAATAACTAGTTATTTAAAGGAGAACTAGAAAAATATATAGTATATTATGACTACATCACTCTATACCACCCCTACATAAGGGAACATGTGGATATATATAATATTTTACCAAGGAAAACTGTATAAGGATATAAATGGGAGTAGAAAATTTTGATTAATGATAAATTAATATTCTTAATGCGCTTGCAAGAGAACATAAAAAACACCGATTAAAATATCTCTCTTCTTTTAAATTATAGGGAAACAATATACCATTTATTTAAGTTATCCCATAAATATTTTTAGGTTATAAGGGATAGTATTTTGATATAATTTAAATCTATTTGAAATAGGACTATGTGTCTAGAATATCTAGATTTGATTTTAAGAGATTTCCACTATTTATAAATAGAGGAAAAAATGACCCATTCCTATAATATCTGACAGAAGAAGATTCAATTTAGGGATAAGAAATTGATTTTTAAATTATGAATTTGATTGTTTTTAGTATTATTATGTTCTTTGGTTTATGTCTCCTTATTTTGGCGTGTGACTATCTAGAAAAACTAGTTTAGATTCAAAAAATGTCAAGTAACATTTAGGGTTAACTAACAATTCTTGAAGAAATAAGATCAGGTGAATTGTTTAAATGAAATTTAATTTAATAGACATAAATTATATTTAAATATCATTTTTAAATAAATAATAATCTATAAGTAATCCTGGGTATTCAATTTTATCATTTCATTATTTTAATTTTGTTTGTAGGAAAATAATGTTATGATTTATGGGACATGTTTTACTATTTTTAGTGAATCATCCGTGATTTTTTTTATAAAAGCCTAAAACTGTTCTATATATTTGAAAATTTTAAATTAATATGTTCAAGGAAATTTGGGAACCATGTGATAAATAAATAAAAAATTGTATAAAAAACCATGGTGTAATGTACTTATAATAAGCTATAGGAATTTTCACATTATAATCCAAGAAGTTTTGTGACACCATGAGTTATAAAACTAGGATATAATTATTAGGTTGAGTATACCATAAATATACCTATATTTTCAAGTAAAATAATAAGTTTAAGTTATAATAAAAATATTAGACCATAATATTTAGGTTAGTTTTGTGGAAATCATGTCTTACACTTATGCCGTGAGGACCTCACTATAATTTAATTACAATATTAAATGAAAAATATAAGTCATTAATTATTGAATAATGTAAAAAATATGATGTTTGTCCTATTTAAAAAATCTATACCATATAGGATACAGTGTAATTCATCCTAAAATTTGAAACAATTTTATGAAGAAAAAATTATGCCTTGAGACCTTGTGATATCATCTATACCATAAAATGTAACAATGAAATAAAAATGTATATGGAATAATAAAAACTAAAATTTTTCTTTTATATTTTCTTACTATTTCAATATCCATTTTAAAGCACTATATTTCAAATACCCATAGGAAGATACAATAAAATAATGTTAATTACTATGATGTTCTTTATATGTCTTTGAAGATGCCTAAAACTTGACCCCTTTATTAATAATAACATTATTATGGAAAAATAAATATATAACTAAATTTATATCATTATAAATCTCAGATGTAAACACTAATTTCATAATTCACCTCTACTCATAAGTGTTTCTAATCACCCTTAGTTGATTTATTAAATTACCCACACCAAATCATCCAAAAACAAAATACTTGATTCACCAATTCATTCTTTCCTACTAATCCACTACTAAAATTGAACCTCATTCATTAAGAGACAATGTGAATAGTTTAATATATTGCCATCCAGATCCATAATATACTAAATAGTTCCATGAAATGTTTGGTCACATGGTCTCATGCATGAATTCCCTTATGCCAGAGCTTACTGATTATAGTGAATGCCTCAAGTGTTTCTATGGGGACACTATGCCATCGGGCCAAAGTGTAGCACAACAGAATAATATAAAAATAAGAAAAAATTAAAGAATCAATAATAACATGAATTATAAAAATTAAAAAATCCAATCATGATATATATAACTGAATATAAACCACCATATCATGGTCATATATAGAGGATTATGTAGATAAAACAACACTATAAAAAAACTATATGCAGGCAGGCGTCAATACATGCTAAAAAAATACATAGATAAACTAAAAGGATAATCATAAAAATAACCCTATGTTTTCTTCTAAGTCCTCTACTCCCCCACACCATTGTAATAAATTAATCAAATAAATAGAGTGAGACACTTTACATCGTCCCAAATTGAATCTATAATTTCTATCCAGGTACCAATCAGTGGACTGAATAGGGTATGAATATCCCTTAATATACCACCAAAATGGTTTCAATAATATAATCAGTTAGTGAATATAAATTATATAGTGTACATTTAGACTAATTATAAGTGTAATTAAAATTCTTAAAATAAATACCATTTCTAGCTCATACTCCTTAATGGAAGCCCAAATGACCACAACTACTTTTGCCTCAGCAAGATGCCTCCAAATAGGCAACCTATAAATAATTAGGCCTTGAAGATGTCATAAGAGTTATCATGTAATAATAATAATAATAATAATGAAGGACCCAATGTGAAATCGAGGAATCCTTTAACTTAGTAGGTTAGTCAAGATCATTTTAATAACTATACATCATAACCAAAAGATCTATGTGTAATATGTGGGAAAAATCACTATAATTTCCCTGGTAAAATATGTTTTATCTATTACATGGTGTACGCCCAAAGGAAATCTTGAGATAAGAATTTCTGGAGACCAATGTGATGGTCCTAGGAATCACATTTCTAATAAAATCAAGCAAGTATATTAGGAGATAATCCAAGGCATTTTAATTTCTAGATTTAAATAAAATGAATTACTGGTGCAACACTAAAGCATGGATGTACTATTAAATAGTCAGATTATCATGTTGGGTATCTCCCTTTGATAATATCTCTATGAATTATGGTGGAATCATATATGTTTTCATGGAATACCATAAATTTTTTAATGTTGTCTCACGTCTAACCACTCCTTTGAAAAGAAAATGGCCCATAGTCTATTTGAACCATTTATAAATAATTGAAGGTTATGTGTTAATAAATTCCCATTTCCATTCAGTTTTTTTTTCAAAACATCTACATTAAATTTAATAATGAAAAAGGATCATATGGGTGTTTTCACATTTTAAATAGTTTATACATAATCAACAAGGGGCTAAGTGAATGGTAATTTCCAAACCATCTCAAAATTATTCATTTATATATTACTAAACCAAATTACATTTTAAAATTAAATACAACATTTTTAATGGGTGTAAAATAATCATGTAAATGAGGACTCACACAAAGGAGTGACACTTTGTTAGTTTCCAACCTTCAATAAGTTCAATGAGTATAATAATGATTTTATTGGTCATAAAATCCCATTTAAATTAAAATAATTCATATTTATAGGGAGATGAATAGAGAGTCTAGTCTGTGACACTACAACAACATTTATCAATGGGAATGATATTGAGAGAAACTTTTTAGTCCACCATATTTATGGTGACTGAGGAATACTCATCTAGTATTGGCCTTAGATACGGGCTGGAATAAGTGAAAATAGAGAAATAGTTGAAAACCCATAAAGTATGGAATATTATATTTCACAAAATATAATTGAATATGGATAGATTAATAGTGAAATGAATGAAACATATCCAATATCTTATTGAGTAGAATACAATGACCTGAATGGTGGATGACATAAAAATCATATAGTGAGGCCAAGTAATTTTTTTTGAAAGGCCATGGAAAATATTCCATGGTATTGGGATGATGTTAATGGAACATTGGAGAAAAATATGGGGTTAAGTTATAATAAAAGTGGGTAAAATTGAGGTTTTTAACTCACCTTAATAAGGCACACATTTTGGTTAGACTATTTTCCAAACCGTGTGCCTACAATGCACCAAAACTATACCATAAGGACACCCCCTCACATGGTTAGGCACACAATTATCCTAACTATAAAAATCCCAAAAAAACCACCCAAATTGGTTGAAAATTTCATAAATGGATGTCTAGTCTATGTTGAAGGGTTCAAAAAACAGTGTGACACCCTCCAGGTCCCACAGTGTTGAGGTGCAATGTTAACACTAACCATGAGCTAATCGTGTGCTAAAATTCTATTCACAAAAATCAGGTCTCTGGGCTCTGAATAATCCCCAAATTCTCTTGAAACATCCCTAACATAATTAGGAATTTCCATTTTGATAAAAATAAATATTAAAAAAAATTAAATGGGTTATACCTCTATATAAAATTTAGGATCTTATATTCCCCCTCCTTAAAATATATCAACCAAGAGTTTACATTATGAGGTTGGTAAAACAACATATGTAAAAATATCTTGCAACTGGGAATGTAAAATGGAATTGTAATCCAAGGTTTTATATTTTATTAGAACATTCTTCTATAGAAACCCAATTAGATGAATGAACCTACCTAGGAGATCCTTCACGCTAATGTTGGATCGAAAAAACTAATTCTACGATCTATTATGAACGATTAATGATATTATCCTCCATTAGGAAAAAATTATAGGTTTTATTATAAATGTGTATCTATTCATGTAGAAGAAGAACATTGTATTCCCATGTTCTATAATTATTCTCCAATACTAAAGGATGGATATTCCTCATAAATTATTCCCATACGAGTGGTATCGTGATACAAAATACCCTTGAAAGTGGGTTGTGGATTTCAAAAATTGATGAAAAGAGTGTTTTTAACCTTAAAAACTGTTTTTATGGTCTTCTAGGATCATTTTAGAATAATAAACCACCTTTAAGGTTGTATACACCCTACCTAGGGGCTTAGTCTTTTTTTCATGTTTTGATTTTATGGCTTGTGGAACACAAATGGACCCATGGTTAAAATGTTATAGCTATCATTAGTTGAAGTTTTTTATAAATGATGTCAAGATATTAGTAAGTAATATCTCCTAGATCCATCTTAAAAATAACTCATCTTCTTTTAATACTTCTCATGAAAGCCCCACCTAGGCTCTAAGACTTATGCAAGTGAAAATAGAACAAGTCAACTTTCATGACCAATAACTCACATATGTATTACACGTGCATGTAAATTGAACATAACAATTGATTGAAAAAAATTATTCACTCATGGTACTCAAATTTCCTCTAAAAAGGACCCCTTTGATCCATATTTGAAAATAATAAATAGAAAATAGACTACTTGAAGCTCTGGTTTCCCAAGTCTCTCATCCAAGTCCTCTAAACCCTCTGTAGTGATATATGTCTTAAAATGAATATGAATTGTTTTAAGTAAATGGATTGAGGTCCCCCAATATATATATATTACCAATATCAATGATATTAAAACTACCTCTAGTAAAAACTAATAGGGTGAATAACCACTCCACATATGAAAACCAGAGTGTTTTTCATACAAAGATACATGAGGAGACTCGTAAATCCAAGAGTATGACCTCTCTAAAGTGTTGTTTCTTAGGTTGTTCATCTACAAAAGTTATTGACATATCACCCAGGTATACCCTAAAAGATACCTATTTATATCACCAAGGTATCACATATGAAAAAGACATTTTTCTCACTTGTTAATCACCTACGTGATCCTCCTTCTATCCACACATGCCTTGCCTATATGGGGAATCCTTTGATCCCTTCTCTCATACCACCAATTGAAGGAATAAACATCAATTGGATCCCTTTTCTAAACGGATCCAACACAATGCCTCCTCTAATGCCTCCAAATATATGCAATTATAGTACAAGTCACATCATCATTTCCACTCGATCAAACATTTACATGGCAAATGAGGTTCTGTTTTCAACCTACATAATAGTGAACATCTTTATAATGCTACCAATCATATATTACTATGTTAACGAGGGTCCAAACATTAGGTATGGTCATAGTAGGTTCATTGGGTTGGGATTCCACATTTGTTTCTTGAAACTTCAAGAGAATTAGGTTGTATTCATAAGGGTGTGTAAGTCCTGACCACGGGGATTGAAAACAATTGAATATATAGACAAATAAAATCCATTTCTCCATTATGTATCCCAAAAATCATACACTAATGGATGAATGATATTGTGTGGTATTATGACCTTATATTAGTAAAATAATCCCCTCATGGGATAGGTGGTTGATTGGGTGAATTTCATGAGAGTCACAAACATATAATCCAATACGAGTCATCATTGATGAGAGAAATAAGTGGAAGTGGAAAATATGACAAATCACCCAATCTCCTTCATTTTATAGTGGATTAGGATGAGGATATATATGATAGTAATATATTTTATGTTCCAATATACTTTCTTTTTTTCATGCCCTAAGGTCAGAACATACACATACATATAGATACGACCCGGTTCCCTTCATGTTTTAAGACACCAATATATCTACATGGCTTAAGGAACCTACTTCCACCATACCTAATTTTGGGATCCTCATTACCATATGAATCTATTATTTGTAACATTTTTAGGATCCACCGTATTATCTAGGTTATATATAGTACCCCATTTACCTAGGTAATGAATGATCAAGATGAAACAGTAATGTTCCCCATGCTATGATCATACATATCTGGAGGCTTTATAGGAGGGCTTAGAATGTCCCCTCTTGTATGATTAATATAAGGGAAGAGGTTACCTACCATTAGTGGTACGATATAGAGGCTCAAAGGATAGATTGTATTGTTGAGGCTTGGGTGGACTGAAAATGGCTTTCATAGGTGAGGTATGAGAGAGTAGATGGTCTTTTGCGTGGGTGATACCTAGGTTAGATGATGAGAAATTGCACAAGGTATACCTGGGAGATTTGAAGAATCCTTTTGGTGATAGATAACCTGGGAAACAAGACTTAGAATAGGCCTTACTATAGGCTCTATGGGTCTTTTTAGGTGTCTTTGGATGACCAGTGATCATATTTTGAGTTTTGGAGGGTTCCTTCCCCTAGTATTTTTGAATAGGGGGAGTGTTACTCTCATTGTTCATAGTATTATACTCCTCAAGGGACCTCAATCCATTGATTTCTACAAATTTCAACTTCTTTTGATGGATTATAGCATTACCTAAAGATTTAGAGGTCTAGGGTAAGACACTTAGGTGAGAAAAGATTCAAGTGGTCCCCATATATTTTAGCCATTTAAAATAAATATCCCATGTGTATTATTTATAGGTAATTTTGAGACCCTATGTGAAGAATTTAGTTTGTGCAAGTGGTTCACTGAGGTCACTCACATATGTGAGACCTGTGCATGTTGTTGGCCCCACGTGTTAGGCTAAATTGGTGGTACCAATGCTAGTCTATTCATGCAGGTGGGGATTGAGTGAGTGAGATATGAAATAGGTTCATTACATGCATGATGGGGCTAGGCTAGCTACCTACATGACATCTATACTTTATAAAAAATTTATGACTTTCGACAACCATAAATATTGAACCAGATTTTCATTAGAGCTCATCAAGTAATTAAATAAATACCTTTGAATAAAAATATACCCATTTATTAAGTTTATATAACCTATATAGATGTTTTATGATTCCAAAATATCCCTTGAAGACCCCCAAAAATGTTTTTTAATGAAGAAACACATTTTTATCAGTAATTTGTGAAATCCACGGCCCGGTTATAGGGGTATTTCACACCACTATTCCAAAAGATTAGGAAAATTATTTAAAGAATCTAATTATACCAATACATAAGAAATATTGTGTCATAAAGAAATATAACATGATTCTATCATGGAGACACATTTCTTATCAAACTTGACATTGGTTCCCCAAGTGAGGATAATATTATCTTTCATATAGAAAAGTGCATGAAATGAATATTTTGATTCCAATATATGTGGTTGATGATCAATATAGGATACTACTAAAATGAAGTATCAACTACCAAATAAAAAATATTGAGGATATAAGACATGATACAGGTTTGATTAGTAATGTTGAAGTTGATATATATGGAAGAAATCATGCATAGTCTAATACCCTTATGGAAGGGCTATCTTATAGGATACTTACCTAAATATCTTCAATGTCCATAAAAGACTATAATATTTAGGTGATAACTTACCCTATATGTGAAATGGTATATTCCCTAGTATAAGTGAAATATTATAGAAGACATGATCCCTAACCGTAAACTCTAGAGGTCATTGTATGAATTATTCCTTGATTGAACTATAACCATATGATTTTAAATAAGTTACACCTTATATGATGTATCTTGAATGAGACGAGGTCATTTTATCACTTAATCTATCATTTATAAGTATAATATGGGTGAATTATATGATATACTATATAATTCCTCATAAGTATCAATCTTTATTGTGTCAATAAAGTTGTTATTTTATGAAAAATCAGAAAAGGGCATGTTATTTTCCCATGAACCTCTGAAATCATGGAGTCATGCTCTAATCATGTCATATACTATTTTTTATTATGTGATCATACATTTATTCTATCTAAGGGTGGTATGTTGTACTAAAATGTACCTATGTACCTAAAAACCTCTGCAACTCCTTCCAAAATAGTTCTTGTGGAACAAGAATCTATGTATGATAGAATAATATGTGGGATACCGAGTAGTTAAATAATATCTCAGACCTATAGCCTTCAAAGATCATCCACTAAAACATTATCCCTAAAATGTAATAATTGAGAAACCTTCTTTATCCCATTTATGATTACCCATAATGCATAACTACTTCACGGGGATCTCTGGAAACAAGTCACAACATCCATGGTAATATCATTCCATGTACACTACAGAATGGGAATTGATTATAAAAGTATTACTAGTTTCTTGTGTTCTGTCATCACTTTCTGATAGGTGTAACATTGAGTAATAAAACCCACTACATTCCATTTCATCTATGGAAACCAATACATGTAGCGTATGTCATGATTAAACATGGGTACACGGGGATGTGCTACCCAAATAGAGGCTTCAGAGTCACACAATAACTCCTCCTGTATATTTTTTGGAAACATAGATACATCCACGAATTTGTAGCACCTCATCCCCTTAATGGATACAACATAGTGGTAGGTCCTTCCATGAAAGAATCTCCCTTATAGTTAATACATTAGGGTTTATATGTTTCATCATCATCATTATTTTCATAATTGAAGTGGTCATGACTAAAAATTTAATGATAGAAAATCTGTGATGATCCTAGACCTCTAACTATATTTTAAAAAGGTACATCAATGGCCACACAACACTAGATTCCTAAAAAATATGTTTCTGAGTCCCTGAGCTCAGATAATCATCTGAGATATTACCCTTCCTAGGTATATAGTCAAGCTAAAAATCAATGGAACTTGGCTATACCAATAAAATATGCTATCTAATATTTAATTCTTTCTATGAAAAAATGTATTTGAGAATATGGTGGTCCATACACACAAAAAAATTCTCTCCCATTATAAAATTCCATAAAAAGTGAATGTCATGAACTACAGTTGTTAACTCAAGACCGTGAATTGGATAATTACTCTCATGTGGCCTCAACTGATGATACCCATACATTATAAAACCAATTACATGCATTATAAATTGTTATAGAAGGATTTATGATCAATAAAAATAATCATTATTGATTCTTCTCAACTCTAGAAGAATTATGATTGATATACAATTCAGTCTCCCTTTATTCTCCTGAAATACTATATCAAATTCCTTAGATTATATAAATATAATTCCGTTATTATTCAGGAATATGTTAGTTATTACTATATGTTCAAATTATTGAATAAATCTCGTGTAATATCTATATAATTTCCATGAAACATGGGATGTCAAAAATTTTCATGGGATACTCTTAGACAACTACTTCTCTCACATTCTTCGGGTGAACATACCTTTTTTCCCTTGAGATTATGTGACCCATGAAGTGATTATTGAATATCCAAATGTCCAATTTAGTGATCTTATAAAATAACAAGAGTTTTCTAGTTTTTTATGAATGATATCAAAATGTATCATATGGTCATTTCATATTCTAAAATACAAAAAAGGTTATATATTATGACCACCAAAAATGAATCTAGACATGGGTGGAAAACCTAATTCATCAGATCCATGAAAATAGTGACTGCATTCATCCAAACAAACATCATAACAAGATACTCATATACAATATAACCATTATGAAACACTATTTATAGTATATTTTAAGGCCTAAATGAAACATGACAGTATCATAATCACAATTTCAACTTAGAGAAAACCCTTTCTCCTAGAAACTGGTCAATGTGTTTGCATGAATAAGGTAGTGGATATTGATTCTTAACTAAAATATGATTCAAAAAATGATAATCCATTAGAATAATGACGGTACCATCCATCTTCTTGAAAAAATGGACAGGTGAACCCTAAGGTGAAGTGTTGGTCCATAAAAAACCTTTATCTTTCTGGTCCTCTATCTTCCTCCTGAGATCTTATAAATCAATAGTATCCATGTTATTAGGAGGAATGAATACATGTGTTTCTCTTAGTACTAGGTCAACAGTAAATCTACCTCTATCTCAAGATGTAGTGAGGAAATGTTTTTAGGGAAGACATGCCTAAAATGTTCCGCTAAAGAAGGTAAATAAGTTGGGCATATCCCTTAATCATTTATATGTAGACTAGCGATCTGTGCCATCACTCTTCCCAGCCCATGTTTTTTTATATATTTACTATCCTAACCATCCCATTCACCCTTGTGAAAATAACTACAATATTCTAGTGATATAAATGATACCCTACAGCGATAAAAGTCCCCAAAAACCTGATAGTAAATGAACTAGTCAATAGATATTAACATCGATGCTAATCATCTCAATGATAAAGAGGTCCCATAAGAAATGATAGCCTCCAACCTCAAGGAGGAATACATTTAACTACCATGCACTATCTAATAAAATTCCCATTGAAGTATCAAGTGTCATCATCCCACAAAAATAAATAAACTCAAATGAAATACTTTACCCAATAGGAACAGTGATAAAATATTTTTAATTTCCCATGAAAAATAAAGAAAATAACAAAGAGGAGGCTACTAAGACCATAGTTTTCACAGTAGCTTTCCAAAAACACCGATCCTTAAGTGTATTCTATAATAAATAAATTTGTTCTGATACCTAGCCCTGATCCATATCCTTACTACTCTATGTAGGTTAAACCTACGGGTTCTATACATCCTGGGTCTAGATTACTGAACCACATCCACCTCTTTAGTTGATACATCTAGTGGTATTCAAAATCCCAACATGGAGTGATGATAATGATCATTCTATAGAATGTGGAGATGGTGAAAACCCTATTTCACTATTTAAAGATAGAAGGATATATAGAATCATATACTATGGACTGTTTTATAGAAGTATTAACACTCAAATGGGTCTCAATTACATTGAGGGTTTCGGTGAACTTGTCTTCCACAATAATGTTATATAACAGAACTACTTGTGTAAATACTCTTGTTTCCACTTATCTGAAGAAAACCAACCATATGACACTCCCATCTACTATATGAACTACGATACCTCTATACAGAACCACCCCAACCCTTACGATAAAATTCCCTTAAGTTCTACTTAGTAATTTGGGCCTATTTAACTATCTATGAATATATAGTTAGATGGAAAATATTTACCAGAGATTGGATGACATACTTGATCCCATACTCAATATATCATTCTTAAGATAACTAATATCTAGAAAAAGTAGGTGAAATCAATGAATCTCTTTTGAAAATGTAGAGTAGTCCATGATTACATAGTTCCTAAATCCATGTTCATAAACTCTCTTATCCGATCAGCTATCAGTATCTCTGTACAAAATCAATCAGAAAAGTGAGAATAAAAATCACCCCAAAACATACCCTATTATTTTTCATTTGGTTTAGTACATCCCCAAAGGTCTTGGAAGATTGACATAACATATAAAAAGGTATCTTAACCCTCCTTTCGAATGGTGTCTCTATATTAACAGGGATATATAATATGGAATCTATCCAAGATTCTACATCATAAGGGACACCCTTCCCAGATAAAGTGGGTGGGTACTACTACTGGGGTTCCCTCATCAACTCTAACATATTTTATATAGGTTATTAATCTCCCTCCATTGAATAATATAAGCATAGAAACTCTTCTCAAAGTTGAGAATCTTTTTCTAGTCTACGAAAAAATTGAGACACAACTAGAGGTGCCTCAAGTGGAACTATTGGAAGGTTAGGTCCCACCACTTATGGATCATGGTCATTGACACCTTCCTTGTGCTTGACCTGAGGGATTCATGGAGGAATATTATAAAATTTCAAAGTACATATCTCAGTAATTGATAAAATAATAAATTTTTGTCATATTAAGAGAATAATCATAAGTGTTCACTACCCATAAACTAATAATCTAACTACCCTAATTCTAAGGATTGGGCATTGGTAAGGTTATATGTTTTAATTATAAGGGTTTCGATTCCTGAAGTTTAAATTACAATTGATATAGGAAAAATAACTTTATGTTGTTATTGGAATCGCCATTTGACAAAAAAAATTATATTTAATCATAGAATTCAACTATTTAATAGTTTTTTATGTACATATTTTACATTTATATGCATATATTTATCAAAGTCCAGTTAAATATGTCTATCATTCCCAAATTATAATGTCTAATGAATTATATGTTACCTATGGTGCAATATGTAACTATAAATAGGATTTTATGATGGTTTAATCAGATTGATCACCACTCAAAATTTATAAAGGCATAAAAACAGTTTAAAATATAATTATCATCCATGCAATTATAAAAAAATTAAATTTCAGCTCATGCGACCAATAGTTCCTGGATTAAACTTCCTAATTAGGAAAATTTATGTGTCACCATAAATATATATGGGAAAACCAATTTAGGTTGATGAAAAAACTTTAATCAATACAATTATTTTATATAGGTAAGAATCATTAGTTCAATGACAGACAGAAAAGTCATGACAATACACATGCTATAAGAAATGCATTCAATAATGAAAATATGTCATGGAATATGATTAACATGTGAATAATAAATAACCTATAATGATTTATTAGTTAATATTTCCTTCCCATATCTCTCTAAGAAAAGAGATAAAATAAACATTGATAATAAAAACGATAAATCAAGTGTGTCACCCAATGATAAAATAAGTACAATTGTAATAGGAATAATTGAGAACATCAAATCCCAACCCATGAAAATTGTCATTTTCCATATATGTAGGTTTGATACTCCTTAGTAAGGGATCCTCACAAAATTTCTACAAGTTCCCAGTATCCTGTCTAATACCTAAATAGCAAGACAAAGAAGAAAATACCTCTCATACAACTTTTTGATGCCCCAAAATAGAATCCACTAAACATTTCCCAGAACAAGTTGGCCACATGGTGACATGCAAACATTCTTGTATTCCAAAGGCTGTCGAATAGTCAAGTGGGAATAGGTTTTTTCCATGGGGAGAATATATGCTCGGGTCAGATTGTATTGAAATAGAATAATATAAATATAAAAACTAGGGGAATAATCAATAATAATATGAAGTAATGGAAGTAAACCATCCAAACATGAGATATATAACTAAACCGAAACAACCATATATACTTCATATACAAATTACGATGAAGATTACCTTATACTATACAAAACCTCTATGTAGGAATTCATCAATACATTCCATAAAAAAACAATGAAATACCAAAATTCTAGACTACTAAATAATCCCAAGCATGGTATCATTCCATTTATCCCATGCCCAATCACATCACATAAATAAAATCTATATAGCCGGACACTTACACTTTTCCTAAACTATAACCATGAAGTATATCCGGGTACCAATCAGTACCATGAAGAGGGTGAAAGTAACAATATGTTGTCAACTAAAAATGGTGTCAATAAAAAATAATTTCTATGAATATTAGTGTAATAGTGTGAAGGTACACTAATGACAAGTGTAATTAAAATTCATGAAATAAAGACCATGCCGAGCTCATATTCCTTATAGTATTTCTTAGTGACTATACCTACTTCAACCATAACTATATGGATTTTAATAGGAAACATATGTATAGTCATGCCCCAAGCATACTATTAGTTTAATCATGTAATAATATTAATGTTGGAGGACCAAAGGTTAAACTGATGAATCCTTGAACTTTGGAGGATAGTCCATATCATAGTAATAACCATACAGGATTGCAAAAGTACTATATCTAATATGAGGGATACAACCTTAGAATTATGTTGGAATAATATCCAATAACAAATCATTAGAGTACATACAAATTATCTCTTGGGCTAGGCATGACTGGAGCCCAAGGCAAGGATCAAAGTAATCACAAGTACAAAGACATAAAGATGAAACCAAGGAGAAAATGCAAGGAATTATAAATTATTTATATAAATCAAATGAATCATCTTGATTAAACAAGAAAATTATTTTACTAAGATAAATATTCAATTCTATGGTGGATATCACCCTTGGAAACTATCTCAATGAATCGTGATGTCGTTCTATAAGTAGTGAAGGAATTTTATGAGGAATCCAAGGCTGAATAAATCTTGAAAACTCCCCTAACAAGAAAAAGATCCATAATAAATTATCATAATTTATACTTAATTAGATTCCATTTGTTAATTCATGCCTCTTTACCATTTTATTTTTCTAAAAAAAATGTCTTTTTCATTTATGAATGAAAAAATATCATATGTATGTTCCCATATTTTAAGAAGTTTATAAATAATCATCAAGGGGCCATGTGAATGGTACTTTCCACACTAACTGGAAATTATTAATTTATATGTAACTTAAAAAAATTTACTTTTAAAAGAGAAGACAACATGTGTAATGGTTTTCAAAGACTCATGTAAATAATGAATCACCCAATGGGGTGATCCTTGGTACAGTTCCATCCTTCAACATAGTCAATAGGTATAATGAATAAGGTAGAAGATATAATTTCCCATTTTAATTAATAAATTTCAAATTTATAGTGCAACACAAGAAGTGTCTTACATGCGTAGAACGACGGAATTTATATATGGGTGAGGCTTTGAGGGAAATGGTATAGACTACCTATCTTATGGAAATAAAGGATCACTAGTCCACTATTGGTCATACATATATGTGGAAAGAGTAAAAATGGAGAAATAAATTAGTACCATGAAAATAGGGAATATTGGATTTTATAGAAATTTCTTCGAAGATGGATATATAAAAAGAGAAAAAAGGCGATGAATTAAAGAACTTTCTAAGATAAATCTAATGAGAAGAACAACGAGTGTAACAGAAATCGAACAATAAGGCTAGATCAGATCCCATGTTAAAAGAACATGGAATAGATTTAATATTAGGATGGTTCTATTATTGGAATAGTATTGAAAAAGAAGGGTTGAGTTATAATGAATGTGTGAAAAATAGACATTTCATATCACTTTAATGAGGTAGAATGTCTGGCCACACGGTTCCCAAACCACATTCCAACTGTGGGTGAAACTGTCCAAGGATGAAACCCCCTTAGATAGTTAGGTACACAATTAGCCAGACTATAAACAACCATTGAAGATCCCCTCTATTAGGGGTCTATAATTTCTTACACGGTCATGAGGCATGGGCTGCACTATACAATAAATCTTGATACACCCTCCGGGTCCTATATGATTGATGTTCATGGTAATCACTAATGGTATGCTCAACATGTCGCTTTTATGTTATTCCCAAAAACCTAGACTCTAGGTTCTAAAAAGTCACCATATGCTCTTGAGACCTCCATAACCTTATTAGGCATTCTTATTATGATAAAACAAAATATTAAAAATAAAATTTAAAGGGTTATTACCATGAGAGAAAATCTAGGATCCTAAAAATATAATCTCCCAAATCTCTATCCATTTTTAACCAATCAATATAGGTTTCAAAAAAATATCAAAATTCTTATACATAGAAAAAAAACCCATCAAATAATCTCCCATGCTTCATTTCCATAGTACTATAAGGAAAAAGACTAATAAGCACAAATTAACATCTTCAACCAATCCCCATCATTCTTCTCCATTTATACCCAACTTCAAACATTCGTATATATTCCCACAATATATACCAATGATATTTTAGTACATATTTTCCTTTAAATAAATAATGACATTAATATATTTCTCCCCATGAAAAACTGAACTAAAACGAACCTTGATTCATTTTATGATGTGAAAGTTTTTTAGTATTAATATATGACCATTATGACAAATCCATTGAAATAGTAGGTATAAATAGAGGTTACCACATTATGAAATATAGGTATAAATAAATTGAAATATCATTTTAAAATTATAATTCCATGATAGAATTTAACTAGTGTAATAAAATAATTAAGAAAATCATTTTATGCCAAAAATGTATTTGTTTAAAAAAATTATGTATATGTGTTTTAAATTTTTATTATAAAAAACTAAATATGTTATGGGTAATTATTTTTTAAAAATATATTTTATATTAATAATAGATTATGAATCATTTAATAATTATATAATAGAATATAAGAATAAAAATACTTAGTATTTGAAAAAGTTATTTTCCTATAAAATACTTATAATGATATTTTATTATTTCTATTTAAAAGATAAATTCTAAAATTTAATAAATTAATTTTAAAAAATTAACTACATTTTTTTATTTAGAATAATAATATTATCATAGGATGGATTTTTTATATTAATTTTTAATTTTTTGAGTTTTGTGGTGAATAGTGCATAATATTGATTTTGCAAATACTATCACATTTATGAAACTGAAATAACCCGATAATTGTTTGGAAGTTAATGAAATTATATTAACATATATATATATATATATAAAATAAATTAAATAATTTTCAAATACAATATTGAATTTATAAAAATATTTTTAACTATTTGGAATCATAAGTTGTTTTTTAATCTATTAGAAATTGTTTTTGGTCTATTTTTTTAACAATGTATCCACAAGGTTTAATTTGGGTTTTGATTTTTTGATTGACCCATAATTATTATTTATTAAATAATTAACCAATTAATTTCATATAAATAATCATCAATAATAATTTTAATTTAATTATAATTTTTGGAACCTAAACGTACACTTTTTCTAAAAATGATTTTCACGCGTTGTCTATCCTAATAATAAAATTAATTTTTTTTGAAACATATAAATTTAATATGAGAAAAATGTTTTTATTAATTATTTAAAAAATATTTAATAACTATAATATTATATTTAGTAATTAAAAATATATTTCTTAGGTAAAAAATAGTTACCACGGTAAAGACCAAAAGTTTTAAAAGTGAAATATCAAATATTAAAAACCTAAAAAATGTTAAAAATATATTTTATAATCCATGGTTAATGATTTACAAGTCATTAACCTTCCCACAATTAAATATTTCTTTTATTGGATCCACTTGAACTTTGAATAGTTCTTTTACCTTTTATGTTATTACAAAAATGACACTCCCCCCCCCCTTATAAAAGAAGCCATCACCACCACATTTTTTCTCACACATCAAGCCACTAATATTATAAAAAAATATATAACCCAAATAAAATCATATTCATGTCTTATTGTTTCTGATCTTTTTTAAATTCCACCTATCAAAGCCTCAATCCGACTAGTAAAATGGGTTTTCTACAGAATAAGGCAACATGCTCAATTTCCCCTTCATTATTACTTTTATATTATTCATTATTCTAACTCATATGAATATAATATACACATATTAAAATGATATATTAGAATCATAAATAATGTTTAATTTTATTATGTTTATGGGAAAAGCATTTTAAACCTTCCTCTCAACCATTCGACAAAAATTAAAGCATCACTTGTGTTCTGCTCGGACTACTGCCTCCACAAGTAGCACGATATATTTTCATGAATTTCTTAAACGAATGGTTAAAAAAAGTTATACAATGATTAAATATTCTATTCAAATTATTATGAATATTATGAAAATAAAAAAAAATTCCCAATTACTTTATATTATATTGAAAATGAGAATGTCAAAGATGTGTATGTGTGGACTACCACATCCCTAAAGTAACATATAATGTTTTCAAAATAAATTTTTGTTCCGTATCAAACGATCATAAAATTTAATTCAAAACCTTAAAAATTATAAATAATATATATATAATTATTCATAAATGACATTATTCAAAATTAATAAATTTGTTTTCCATACTCACCCATAAATTATAGATTGTCCATGTTTGGGTCAGATTGACCACAAACACAAACAATTCTATTAATTTATATACTGGGTGACTATGAAAACCTAAAAAATGATGTTATTATAAATAAATTATAATATAATATTTTTTATGTTTATGTAAATTTTATATTAATTTTTATCTTATTATTAATATACAACCCCTTCTAGTAAAATATTTCTCAAATAAGAATTCCACCTATTTAATCTCCAAAAACCGTAACTAAAACACTAATAGAATGAAATTGGATTTTTTTGGTCATATTCAGACATCTATTATAATACCTTAAATAATATTGTAATTATTGACATAGAATCAAATAAAATGTATCCACATAACAATTTCAATGATTGATCAAAACAAATAAAATTACCATGACACAATGATGGAAATAAACAACAAGTTACTAGTAAGTGTGTAATAGATAAATATAATTTAAGAGTATAAAAATTAATATATATAAAAATTGTTATGAAATAAGTGATTAATAATGTTGTGTTTATTATTTAAGAATTTATATCATGTTCCAAAAAGAAATAATACATGATAAATGCTTCGTACAAAATTTCCCTTCTTAGAGGCATGCTTTTTATTATGAAATTATTCTTAATTATATTGTGTGAATTCTGAATTATTGAAGTATTATATTATGTGTCAAAAATTAATTCAAGGTATTTGATTATCCATTTCATGTTATCTCTCTTCTGGGGTTTTAATTAAATGATATTAAATCTATAAAAGATATTCTTATATTAATTTTAATTCTTTGAGGATTATGATGAATTCACAACTTATTTAATTTTGAGTTGTATGTACACAGATCAGGGATGCATTATTATCATGTTATTTATAAAATTAAATGGATTTAAAAATTCATCTCATGTTCTACATTTCAGTTGTTTTTATTCAAATAATAATAATGTTGTAAGGGATTTTTTTATCTCAAATCACGTTTCTTTGATTAATAACGTTTCATCTTGAAAATATTAGTTATATTATTTGTTTATTCTACCCTAACATTTTATATTGAAAAATATAATTAACTAAGGGTAGATTGATATTTTTTCAAATATCCCCCTTGATGAATTTATTCACCATAAAATTATGACATTATTAAGAATAATTCACATTCTCTTGATAAACAATTTACCTTCTATATCCACATTTTCTCCTCCATCAAATGTTCTCATTAAAATTTAGAAACAAATTGATGTGTTATCTCATGTGATATTCCTATTTATATTTTCCTATTTTCAAATGTAAGTATTATTTTCTCTTTTTATGATGCAGGTTTTCAGAAAAGGTATTTTAAAATGTTAAAAAGGTTTTCCATCAAATATTATATGCTTAACCTTCTACTCTACATTTCCTTATGACAACATTTATATCTTATTAAAGGATCTATTATTGATGATTTTCTTAAAAGTAATTTTTTTATAAATTCATCACTTAAAATTTTTCAAACCTTTATTTCTTCTTACCATCTAAATTGTAAAATATATTTTAATGTGAATGTTTAAAAAAAATCCACTCCGTCACTTGGAAACTATTAACTCTTTTTTCAGGATCCATTATTGAAGATTAATTTTAAGAGTATAATTTCTCAAAATATTTTAAATTAAACATTTATAAACATTTATTCATTCAAAACATTATTATTTATATTTCTATTTAAATTTTAGTTTTAAAAATTCATTCCTTCTAATTTCTCAAAAAAGAGCTTTTCTAAAGTGATATATGACTATATTTATATAAAAATGTAAATAAATTTATTTTAATGGATCTTTAGATTTTAATTTAATTACATTTTAAATATAATATATATAATTCCTGTTGAGTTAATTTTAGTAGATCACCTTATAAATTATGATATGAAACACTATTTTTTGGAGATTGAATTTTTTATATCAACCAATATTATTTTGATATCACGTTATACAATGCCAATTGGGATTTATATGGAAGATATTTTCATTCCATGGGATTTTTGAATGTAATAAATTACGGATATATTATGGAATGAATATGTATGGTGAATAATGGGTGGAGTTGTACATCACCTTCCAATACATTGTTTAATGGTTTATATCTCATGAGGTAATGATGTTATGCGTGTAAAAAAAATTGTTCACTACATGAAGAGTAGAAATGTTTTTTGTGTAAATCTTTAATGGCAGACATTTTTTCCAAAATTAAATGTGGATTTATTTTAATAATATGATGCGAGAACATTTTGTTTGTTCATAATTTAGTTTATGGGCTTTATTTAATTTTGTAACAATGTTATGATTTCCCTATACTCTTTTTTGTGTAGAATAATTACATATTATAATATGATTAAATTACCTGCCACATTATACGGTTATGTTAAACTATATGACTCATGTTTTTTTCTCATGTTTCCACAATATTATGACTTTGTATATGAATGGTCACTTGAGATTACATGTTTTCAATAGTTATATGTGGAAAAATATTATAATATGTTTTTAATATTATCTTAATATTTATCCCAAGATCATGTATCTTATATTTTTATGATATGATCCTTGATTAAATTTTGACTGGTGTTTCTTTTACTAATCATTTAATCTCTCCCAATATTTATTTTTCAGTTTCATAGGTTATGAATATGGGATAACTTAAGAAAATTATAAAATGTTGTCTTGTGTGGTTCAATTATAGATAAATGGTCACATGTATAAAATATGTTTCTTATATAGTTTTTACTCGAATACAACAAACCATTTTTCAAACTATTTTGAGATTATTGTGAGATTTACTATTTATAAATTGAAAATATTGTGCAATATATGATTTTTTATTTGATACCAATAAATTTGTATTGAAGATGGTTTTAAATTATAGGTTTTTAAAACTATACCTGAGAGTGTGGGTCTAGGTCAGTTTAGTTGGAATAAGGGTAAATATTAGTTATCTTTTAGAATTATTTTTTTATGACCAGTATGTTTTGGAGATTTTTTTATTTATTAAGATGTGATAACTTTTGAGAAAGCTATAGGTCTAATTATTAGTATCTGATTACTTTATAAGTTTATGATAAATTAGTGATTATATACCCTAGCATGGATGGTTGGGTATTAAATCGATCTTGACTAATTGAATGATAAAGAGGTATAACAGCACACCTCGTTTGACGATTTCTATGGATATGATTTTTTGATTCAGATAATATTAAAAATAAATTATAATGTATTTAAATGGAAATTTAGTTTTTATTCTATTACATGTTTTTCTAGATAAACTATTAGGTAAATGAACATGGAAAACCTAGGTTAAACTGAATGTGTGAATGGTTAAAACAATTCTATAATACCTTAAATGAAAGTATAATAGGAATAAATGAAGTTGTATTTATAAAAGAAATCTTAGGATTTGACATTAATTTTTATATTATCATTTCATCTTATTTTATTTGATATTATCATAACCATTCTTTTTTTAGTAATTGGTTGGATGGAGGATCATGAAAATAATTTTTTGGACTGTTTCTCCTAATAAACTCTTATAACCAAGTAAAGCAGAATATATGGTATAAATAAATGATGTAATGGAAAATATCAATAAATTATGGTAATATAACAAATTATGAGTCTAATATTATTTAATATAGTGTGTATTATATCTCAGTAGAAACATATATCATATTTTTCTTATAGATCCCTTACCTTTTTCATTAGTGACCAATAATTAAAATTATAATGATACAATTTATATAAGGGATAGAATATAACACCCTAAGTTTATATATATATATATATTATACAATAATTAAAAACTTTGTTTTATATATTCCTTTAAATGAAACTCTAAATTAAATCAAACCATGATACATTTTATGAAGGGAAAAATAATAAGTAATAAAGTAAGACTATTATAATATAGATGTTGAATTTATAGGTATAAATACAAGTAAATTAATTATAATATATATATATATAATGAAGTTCAACATTTAAAACTAAATAATTTGTAAAATTCAATTACTGAAGTAAAATAATTAATAAAATAAATATATGGCCTGAAATATTTTTTTTTCAAAAACTGGGTGTTGAGGTGTTTTGCATCATTATTTTAAAAATATAAATATATTATGATTAAACGTGATAAAATATGTTTTTGATAATAATAATATAATAATATTAATTTAATTTGTAATTTATAGGAAATAATAATAAAATAGTAAATAGTAGAAAAATTCATTTTCCATCAAAAAAATTTTAATTAAATTTTTATGTTTTAATATAAAATTAAAATATAATTTTTTACAAATTTAATTTTAAAAAATTATATTTATTTTTTTATATAGTAAAAAAATATTATTTTAGGATGATATTTTTATTCTATTCTAAAAATCACATTTTTGGGGTTAATAGTGAAGATACTGATTTATCAAATACAATCACTTTTGTGAGATTTTCATAATATAGGATTGAATTAAAAGTCTAATAAAGATTTTTATATTATTAAAATTTTTTATAAATTAAAATAAAGAATTTAAAATTTAATAATGAATTTAAAAAACACATATTTAAAATTTTGGAATCTTAAGTATTAATTTAGTCTAATAAAAACTAATTTTAGAGTTATTTTGTTAAATAAGTATCTTCATAGTGTAATTCGTGTTTGGATTTTTTTTAACATACATGAATATTTTATTTAGTTAATAATAAAATAATTAATCTATTATAAATTTTAATTTCATAGATTTCTAAAACGCCCTTTTGTTATTCTAGGTGGTTGTGGTGTGAAGGGGTGCACAGGTTCAATTTCCCCTATATGTTTATAAGGATTTTTTCACAATCAATGGAATAACTAAATGGTAATTTGGAACATTTGGGGGTCATCAATTTTTTTCATTTGGTCTGTTTGTTCTTTTGGTGGTCTCTTAGTTTTCTACTACATTCTATAGGTTTGGTCATGAGGTTGGTCAGTTTGTTCTTCTAAGAGGTTAGTTTTCCTATTGTAAATCAGTTCCTTTGTGTGGTCAATATTTTATAACTATAAGTTGGCTAGTTTTTTCATTAGGTTAGTTAGTTATTCTTTTACATATTTTTCATTCATTTTGTTTATCAATTTTATCTTTCAGTTGATTAGTTCTTCCATTTGGTTCATATATTCCTTAATTTGGTCGATCATCATTCTCTTAAGGACAATAGATTTCATTTTATAATAAATAGATCTCTTATTCTATTATATTGACTCTATGAATAAGACCTATTCATTTGGAAGCTCCAATAGTTTTTTAAAAAATCCAAATTTCAAAATTCCATGATTTTTCCAAAATGACATTAAAATTCCTTTTAATATTAAAAATATGAATAAACTCTATTTTTTGGGAAAATATTTTTTGGGGATTAAAAAAATCATATAATCCTTAAGGGCATTGGTTTTAAATGGGCCATTCTGAGTGTTTTAAATAAAAATGAGTAAAATGAATATTAAAAATGAGATTTTATTATATTAATATTTAACATTATTCTATGATATGTATCTAGAATTTTAAATTATAGTATTTTGTCACATTAATTTCATTATTATTCCTTTAATTTTGGAAAATCTAGAATGTAATTCTTAAGCATTGTTTGTCCTCTTCCTTCAGATGAATCCTTCCTAATCATGTTTTCCATTTATGTTCAACAACCCATTTTTCTTTTATTTTTTGAAACATAATTCTGAATTTGGGGTAAGAATTTATCTACTCTCATATACCTTTTTTTTCTTCAATCTCTATATGTTTGACAAATGATTTAACTTCCATACCAATGTACATCATCCCAATTTCCCATATTTTGGTGTAGTTGGACATACATTAATCTTTATGTAGTGGAACCTTTAACATATTTACATTATGATTTTTTCCATTGGAATAATTTTTTTCTCTAGTTGATTTGTGATATGGATATATGGAACAATATTAAATTCAATTTAATGGTACATGGTATATTTTCATGCTTTACATATTTTTTTGTTATTTATTAATGATGATTCTGACCCTGAACATGGGTTCTATTATTTTATTCTTGTTTGGTAGGTTATCAAATTCTAATCCCATAATATAGTAGAGAACACTTTCATTGATTATAGTTTGAAGCTACCACTTTGAAATGGATAACTAATTATATAAGACTATTGAATTGTCTTTGTATGAACTTGGAAGTTATATGGAAATACTCAGACAATATATGATATAAGATTGTTGAAACCCCTTTAAAAGAATTGTGGAATTTATAGGAATTGAAAATATGTTGTGTGTTGCTGGTGTATTTAATATTTTCTATATGGATATAGGTGGTATTTGGGGGGGGGGGTTGAGCATTGATGGTGGGGATCGGTTCATATATGGGATTTTCTGAGTGTTGGAAATGTGGTTGTGGATGTGAGATTTTTTTGGCGAGATGGTTGGGTTTCATGGATTGATATGGAAAGAGTCGAGATTGTTGAAATTGTGTGGTGGTAGGGTTTCTATGAAGTGTCATGTTGTAGTAGCCTAGTATTGATGGATTATAAATTAATTAATGATGAAATTATGAAAGGAATGAGATGAAAATTTAATAATATGGGATGAAAAATATTATATAATAAAAAAATAATGTGTTGACTGTTAACAAGCGGTATGAACTTAAATGGGAATAAATACTAATATTTTTAGGAAGGTATGTCCATAAATATTGTTTTAAATTGAATAATAATCTAATAGGGTATGGTATGTATATCAATCTGGAATATGGTAAAATCTATGATTGAATTAAAGTAAAATATGTGCTGGGTATGGTTATTTTGTGTGTTTATTATTATTTAGTGGTGTATTAGTTTGTAGAAGATTTCATTTCTTGTTGTTGTGATAATGGAGGATGGTGATGATGAAATATTAATGTGATACATTTTGGCTAATATTTTGTGCCACAAATATATGTATTTTCTTATATTTACATATTGTCTCTATACATACCCCACCCACATCAAGTAATATATAACAACACCTAGATTTCTAGGGAGGGGGGATGTTTCCCCAACATTCATGATGGTAGGGGACAGTTAATTAATCCATCTTCCCCACTCATACTTTATCTATTGTACATGACGATGGTACCCAATTAATGGAATTTATAAACAAAGGATAGTGTAGTCTGTGTTGATTCCTAAGGATGAGAGGATGAGATTATGAAACATGTAGGTGGGTTATGTGTTCTGGGAGGAGGGCACACAGTTGATATCCTTCATGTTCATGATACCCTTCCAACCTAGTTCTGAGGCTTTAGTTGGATGTGTGGTGATTCCAAGGATGATGTAGTAGTGAAATGTCATGTGTGGATGATGAAGGATACCAACACGAAATTTTATGCAATTGAAGATGCTAGGGTATGTATAGTTTTGACCCAACCCACATTAGATATGATGTGAGATATTATGACTAGTATACAAGGAGGGGATCATAGAACATTAACTTTTACATTGAGTCATGGGAGAGACAACTCAGTGGGGTTAGTGGATACATCGAGCCATTATATATGTTCTATTTATATTATCTTAATACTTGTTTTTCTTATTTCATGAGTGATTCAGGTTGGGGTTGGGATGGATAGTTTACCGATTTAGGTTATTTTCCCTCAACATTTTTTTAAAATAGTTCATTACTATTCTATTTTCAAATTTTTAATGGATTCCATTGGTACAATCCTCCATGTATGGATATTATGATCCTAATACATAAATATAAAATATATTACTATTTTAAGGGTGGATTTAAAGACTGAGTTTGAAAAAAAATATTGTAGTAAAATGTTTTTGTGGAGTTTCTACTATAGTTTTCTTTTAGTTTTACTTTGTATAATTTTGTATATATTTCTTATCATACTCATGTGGATTATATTTTGTATTTGGTTATATAGTTTTTAGAGTTTAATAATACTTTATATTTAAAAATTTCATATATTGGGGGCAATTCTTCAAAATTTACAATTTATACCCTCATTACTAGTATCTAAGCTATGAACCACTGGTGTTCTGACTCTGGGGTAACTGATTATCTTCACTATCTACCAATGAGGGTTACCAAATAAGGGGGGAGGGGGTCATGATAGAAATGAAAAACATTTATAATTTTATCTTTATCATGTTTTCTGAGAATACATGTAAGAACCTATGTAATTATTGAATAAATAATTTTTATATTAATTACTATTCATGATAGAGATATTTATATGCCTTATAATTATGTTAATAGTAAAAAAAGAAATTGTTTTATGAAAATTTTATTATATGGTTGCATTTAAAAGTTCAATTATATAATAAAAGAATTTTTATCTTAAAAAATTAATTTAATTTTTTAATTCGTCTTGTTATAATTATCTTATTAATTTTTTTGATGATTTTTGGAAGATTTTTTTCAATGAGGAGTGAAAAATATAAAATTTTATTGAAAAATGTATTTTATTTTAGTTTATTTGTAATGTAAAATTAAATATTTTTATTAGTTTAAAAATTCATGTAATATAATTTTATTTGAAATAATACAATTATGGTTTTTAAATAAATTTTATACTTTAATTTAGTATAAAATCATTTTATATTGAAAATGAAATTCATCGAAAAAATAATTTTCATTGTATTTATTCTGTTTAGTTTTAAATTAAATACTTCCAATTATGTGTTTTTAATTTTAAAAAATTGATCCCATATTTGAAATAGTTGCATAAAAATTTACTGAATAGGTTCCTTATATTTTTTGTCAATATAAATATTAACATAAATAAATTGATTACCACTGCAAATAGTAAATTAGGATAATGAAGTAAAAAATAAAATTATAAGGACTATAAAATGACCCTAAAACTGGATTAATTTTATTTTATGAGTACATTTCACCGATACACATCGATTAACATTGTTACTAATAATGAAACCGATAACCTCATTTTTACATGCTGCACGTCAGGTGAGTTATTATTAAAGGACTTTTCTCATGTGAGGAGGTATGTAACCAATGATGATCCATGGGGGTGGGGGTGGGGACTATACGGTGCAAAGATGTTCCATCCAAATTTGACTTCTTCTTATGGCAGGTGAGGAATTGAGCTTTTACCATTGATGATAACATTCAACGCATGGGTGTGAGCATCCCCTCCAGGTGCTGGTGTTGTCGTGATCCCAAGCCAGAAATGGCAAGGCATCTATTTTTTGATAGTAAATGGGCTAGTTGGATTTGGAAGGCCTTCAGTGCTTTCACTAGATAGAACAACGAGGGATGGATGCAAGACACTTTTCATAGTGAATGGTTTCAAGGAGCAGGTGATTATGGTCTTGAGTGGAAGGAGCGGGTTATTATCCTATTGTTGAGATGCTGGACCATTTGGAAGGCCAAAAATGATACATGACACAAAATAGTACGTGTTTCTCAGTATATAATTATATTTAAAATGATGAACTCGTTTGAGGATCTCATCTGATTATGTTTAGATTTCCATTTTGCACAGTCGGTTAAAGCCCTTGTCCAGAATTACTTTCATTCCAATCAGGCTAGGGAGCGGGGACAAGAGCATGGGGTATGCTGGCACCCTCTCTGCCTCGGGATAAACCCAATATGGATGGATCTCTTATCGGGGGAGATGCGAGGTGGATGAGTCATCAGGAACTAGGTAGGGACTATTGTAGAAGCCTTCTCCTCCTTTTATGGTAGGGTCACTGTCTTACAGGCTGAATCGCAGGCGATGCTCATGGGTTTAGAGCTGTGAAGGTAGCAGAACATCACACTTAAGGTGGTGTAAAAGAATTATTTAATTCCCTTCAATGCACCAGTAGGTATAGGCCGGGTTTAGTGGAATAGTGCATATTGAATTAGGATGTGAAAAAATATATTGGGAAATTACATCGACATCACCCACACATGGTGGGAGTGGAACCAGGTGGTTGATTTCTTGGCATCCAAGGGATCCCAAAATAAAATTATGTCCTATTTCCTTAGCATAGGCTCCTTTCCTCTTGAGGGGATCAAGTTTCTTATTAATGATGCTCTGGGATTGCACTTTTTTCAACCCCTGTGATTTCTTTTGTATCCTGAGTTTCATTTAAAAATTAATAAATATATTATTTTTTAGTTTGTTATATGGAATTAATTTTCTTTTTATGTGATTATGACGCTGAATTTTTTTCATTTCATAAAAATTCAAAAATTGAACACTCTTTTTTTAATAAAAATATTATTTTTAAGACATGGATAAAATGGGAAAATTTCTATAACAAATACTATATTAAAATCTAAATGATTTATCTGCATCATGTTAATTTAATATTAAATTTTATTAATAAAATAATTATATTAAATTCTTACACAACGCTAACACAATAATTGTCCAATTAATGGAAAAATAAAATAAATGATATTAAAAATTTTAAAAATAAAATAATTATAAATAATTATTATATATTTTTATATAAATATATCATAATAGGTATATGGTAATTTTTTATATAAAAATTTCTTGCCTTTTTTATGTAAAAATACATTGTAAATGAATAGTTCTAAAATTGACATTATTGATATTTTATGAAAATAATATTTTATTAAATGATATACTATTCATAAAAATATTAGTTTTAGAAAAATGAATGTTTAATTGTTAATTAATTTATCAATGATATATTTATGGGTTTCTAATATTTTTCTTATTGTGAAATTATTAACAATTAAATTGATTATAATTTTAATATCATGATAATTGTCAAAAGTGTTATGGATTGGTTTAAAAAACAGTAAGGCTAAAAACATAGTAAAAACCATTATAATTTTATATTATGACATTATTTTGATCCATAATCACAATTTATTATAAATAAATCATTTTTGATCAATTTTAAATTGAAAATAAAATTATTTTAATTTGATATTTTTAAAAATTCCAAGAGTGCCTCCCTCACATAAAAAATTAAATATATTCTTATTTATAATTCACACATAAAACCGATATTTTCAGCCAATATAATCCCAAATAGCACCCCAAAATCCCTAAAAACGTTTTAGAGTAATTAATTAAGTCGTAATACTACCCATTGTGTTCTTAAGGTTTTAAGAAAAAGATGTTGTCCTAATAAGAGGTATAATTGTTAACCGATTGTTTCAGTTTCATTTCTTCTTCAACCTCCTTAAGATATTACGTAACCATTATTATATTATAAAACTAGTATATTATATATAATAGGGTTTTTTTAACTTAATAACTTATCTATATCATCTTTTATCAAATGGGAAACAAAACAATCATTCATGTGTACGATAGAGTACCACCTCACGAACCGATGAAATTATTTTTCAATAAACATATCTCACAACTCGTTATTATGATGCAATTAATGTATATGTGTAATATGAATGACATATTTATCTATATGAAAATTTAATATATCATTTTATTTTGTACCTTTCCATTTACTGAAAAAGGATGACATCATTCATGTGTATGTGTGGACTACCATGTTCAGGAAGTGATGTGACTTATTTTTAAAGAAATAATATTATATTTATGATATTATTATTATTTTGTAATTTTATAATGACAAATACATTATTTCTATAATGATTATTGAAAATGGAAACGTTACCCATGTAATAATATAGAAAACCATTTCAAAGATTTTGACACAGTTCCGTTTTCATTAGAATTTTCTATTATGGGATTTAAAAGTATAATGTAATTATAATTATGATAATTATGTAATTATTATTATATTCGAGATGAAGTAATAATGTCAGCTTTTACCATAGTTGACTTACCGAAGTGATTTTGGAATAATGAAACGAATATAATCAAAACATCCGATGTGAATTTAATTAATTAAATAATTAAATAAAGAATGTTAAGAGATAAAATAAAATGAATAATAAAAATGAATATGGTAATTAATAAAGTAAATAATTATTCTCATTTTATTATTCGTAAAAATAAATAATTTATGTGACAAGTCTGACTCAAGGTTGGGGAATTTCTTTTAAAATCACTCTTTAAAAGTTTCCTTGAAAATATATAGTTTTATTTCATATATATATTTTTATAAATAAATTTTTGAC
Source organism: Viscum album (assembly GCA_963277665.1). Taxonomy (NCBI): domain Eukaryota; kingdom Viridiplantae; phylum Streptophyta; class Magnoliopsida; order Santalales; family Viscaceae; genus Viscum; species Viscum album. The sequence goes on along the minus strand of OY728133.1, from coordinate 476,216,882 downwards.
TTAATAATATGTATAATATTTAATAATAAATGGAAATTTATGTTTCTATTAACATTATTTCAATAGTTTTAAAAAGGAAGATTTTTTTGGAATGTTTTAACGTTATTTACAAAAAGAAAAAATGAATGTTGAATTTTAACATATATGACGAGAAAGGCCTTTCCCACCACCATAATAATTATTATTTTTTGGAATCCCTTAACTGATTCGAAATTTTATTCAAAGAAAAACAATTCTTCCCTATGTTATGGTTTTTTCAATAATTGGTTTTAATATTGAATGGATATCTCTATACCCAAAAATGTTTTTATATGGGTGGAAATAACATTCTTTCGATGTAATATTTTTTGTATTATGTTTTGATTGTTGGTAATTGTTTAAGAGGAAGGGTGGGTTTTTTATAAATTGAGGATGTGTGATACCATTATATCTATATAATGTATTAGTTTAAGAGAGAGAGTTAACCAGTTAGGTTTCTCATAATATATTATAGGAATATATTGGGATGGTTATTCCTAGTATAAGAGATAGGGTTATTTCTAGTTTAACTACGATGTTTACCCCATGTATAACCATGATGGTAATTCCATGTGTATGTAAGAGTTATAAGAACATTATGACTAAAGTCACCTATATATTTTATCTATGTTTTCTATGAGTTTTTATAGAAATATTATAAATTCATATGGTAAAGTAAATAATACATTGTGATGTTTTAAAGTATTACCCTGTGAAAAAATTTATTATGAGTTTTTCATAATTCCAATGAAACCATTATGTTTTATTTTTTCCTTTAATATTTCTTATGAAATATTTTATGAAATTATTTTATAATATAAGGTAATTATTTATGTAATAAAGTATTTATATTGAGCCTAAATGTTTTTATTGATGAATAATTTTTATAAATTTTTATTGAATAAGGGTTTATTTATTTATTTTTACATGCCTTACTATGGTTTTTTGTGATCATCTGACATTTTCAAATGATTTTAAAAAGGATTAAGGGTGGGTAAGGGAAAATAATAAGTCAAGTTGAAATTCATAAAGATTTTTCTTAAATGAAAATGAAACATTATATTAAAATTTTTATATGGTGAAAAAATGGATACTGAGTAAAAGTATACCCATTATAATATATGGGATTATTTTATAAGAGTTATGAACTAAAAATATAAAATTGTAATCCTAAAAGATTATTTAGAAAAAAACAAAATGAAAAGTACTCTATAGTTACTATATTCAGTAATGTTTAATAAATGACATTATAGCTGGTATCTGAACTAGGTTTAGATAAAGTTATTGGTTAGGATATTATTAGTAGAATAACCTTCAAAGAATTTACATTATTGTGAATTTGAAATGATAAAGTAGTTGAAGAATAAAATTTATTTTATTCTAAATTATATACCATCTAGAATGGTTTTTTAGAGGGTACAAGTAAACTAAAGTAGGAAAACACCAAAGAGATGATATCTTTCTGAATAAGCAACCATGAATGGTTAGAATTTTAATAAGGTTGGTTTCTTATATTATGGATCTGTTGAAATATGATATAAACTTTAGTGGTATCCATGCCAGAGATCAACCAGATCTACCACAAAGAAACATTGTCAATAGTGTATTTTTTTGAGACAAGATCCTCCTAAATTTAGTGTATATTCAGTCGTAGTGGTAATTAAAGGATGGATTAAATCCCTAGAAAATTTGTTAGAGGTCATGGGATGTTCTTCTCATTAAAATATAATTCTTTCAATTTACCATTTTTGAGGAGAAACTGATCAATAGTGGAAAACTGTTAGGAATAGTAAAGAAAGTGGAGATAATTGTTGCTCGTAATGGGATGATTTGAAGAATATATTACTTGAAAAATATTCTACAAAATCTATTTGACTAAGTATGGAAAAGTAATTTGTATAATTGAGAAATAAATAAGTAATATTTACTGGTTACTTATGATGAAAAATTCACCTGATTGGAATGGAATAAACCGATTATTTTTCTGTGATCATGATGGAAGGATTAATAAATTTTTCTCCAAATTGAAGAGACGCTAATGAAGATAATTTTAATTGGGTGAGTTGAGATGTGATGAAAAACTTTTGTGATGTTATAAGACAATAGAAATATAGTTTTTTGATGACCATGTGTACATAAACAACCAATATTAAATGTGGTCTAGGTGGTAGGGAAATGGAATAATGTATCGAATAAATATGATGGTAAAAAAATTATGTTTTCAGTTTATGAGAATTATGGTGAAAAGAACAGTATAAAATGTCATAGGATGTTTTTTCAGTGATTTTAATGCGGTAATATGGGTAAAATGTATCATAATTAAAATAAAAAGGATCAAGGTAGTGGTATGGAAAATTATGATAAACATATATTGAAATGTTTTAAATGTAATAATATGGTTCATTATACATAAGAGTGTCTGAAAAAGTACTAAAATAATAGGAAGAAGCTAGACTATAAGCTGAAAGGTGTGGTGAAATTATTTACAATAACTTCACCAAAGTTTGACCTATCAAACAAAGTGGTATTAGTTATATTTCATGTATATTCAAATTATAATAATATCTTATTTCATTCATGGTGTAGAAGTTATTTAATTTCTAGGACAAAATCTAGAAAATTGTAAATTCCACCTCAATAAATGAGTGTAGATCATATTGTAAAAACTTCTGGGTGAAGTATTAAGGTAAAAAAAAATTATTATTATATTCCTATCATTATATTTTGAAATAAATTAATTGAAAACCATATTTTCATTAGAATTTTAGAGTTTATCATTATTCTATATACAGATAGGATTTTTTATTAACATGATGTAACGTATATATATATATATAAAGAAGTTTTTTTTCAAGATGAATTTAGTTTGTACATAATAACGGGCCCAAACCTTTGATGTCATATAAAGAAGAGTTATCTTGCACGTATTATCATTAATAGGGTAAATTTATAGTATAACGGTGTAGCGATAATAGAAGAATACTTGGATTGTTTTTCTAATGAGTTTCTCATTGTTATACATGATCAGGAAGTCAAATTTAGGATTGAATTATTTACTAATTCTAAACCAATTTCAAAACCCTAATATAGAATGGTTTATGTATAACATATGGAATTGATAAATAAGTTTTAGGTGTTTCTTTATAAATAGTTGTTTATCCTACCACACTACCATAGTGTTCTCATGTCTTATTTGTTACAAAAAAATATAGCTCCATGAGGATTTTAATTTATTAAATAAAATTTAATAACATTACTATTTAGAATAAGTATCCATTTGCCTATATCATTGAAATTTTTTATTATATGTGTGGGATGTTTATTCTTTATAGGGTAACCTAGGGTCCAGTTACTATCAGCTGAAGGTAAGGAGGGTGAAATTTCAAAAAAACTGTTTCATGCTATATTAAAGAATTATAGTTTATGGATATACATATTGGGTTAATAAATAACACTACTATATTTATGGATATTCTAAATAGAATCATTTTTGAATATTTGGATAATTTTGTGGTCAATTTTATTGATGAAATTTTTATTTATCCAAAAAAATATTAGGATCATGAAAACCATCAAAGGATTCTTCCTCAAACACTTACGGAAAATAAGTCAAAATTAATGTTTAAAAAAATGTGATTTTTGGGTTCAAAATATTTCATTCCTTGTATATATAATAAATAATGTTATCATAACATATGATATCACTAAAAAATATTTCTTGATGAATGTCCAATACATAAATAAGATACTGGGATTCATATTTTCTTGGTTTAGTTGAACATTAACAATGGTTGGTTGAATATTTTTCTTGATTATCTAGATTATTGATTATGTTAACTCCAAATTGAGTTAATTTTATATGGAAAAAATGTTGAGTTGAATTTATTCCAAATGTAAAAAAAGAATATTGGAAAATGGACCATCTTTTACCCTTCCCTATATAAATGAGACCTTTTCATCTATAATGATGCTTCTTTGATGGGATTTTGTTATGGATTGATATAGAATGATCAAGTAATTGTTTATGATTAATTATATCCTACACCATATGAAATAAATCATTATACTCCTGAAATAGATTTATTTTTTTGGGGTTTTCATAAAAAAATTGGAGACATAATTTATATAGAGCTTAATGTAAAATATATGCATATCATGATTTTTTGAAGTATATTTTAACTTGTAAATATTTGATCATGAAATATTTGAGATATATTGAATTGATATTTGATTATGACTATATAATTCATTTCTATCCCGAAAATGAAATAAATGTCTAAGATTATTTAAGTCACAAAAAAATTGATACATTAACAATGTTATTTTTAGAATATGAAATTTTGGTTAATGATTTGTTTATTTTTTTCCTAGAAGTTATGGATGCATAAATTTCTTGTGTGTGGCTCTAGGTTTTAGTATAATCATCTTTGTTAGAATGAATTAAGCAAACATAGAAGGTAGACCAAGACTTATAGAAAAAGGTATAATTAGTTAATAAGTGTATGTTTCTTGATATTAACACTGATAAAGATTGTTTTTTGGGACTTGGAAAGAGATTATGTGGGCCTTTTGATTACTAGTTGAAGAGATGTTTATTGAGTGAATCTTATAGTTCCCTATTTTCCATTCATCGTAGAATTACAAAGATGTATAGAGGCCTTCATGGGTATTACTGTTGGGATGAGATGAAAATAGATATTTCAGAAATTTCCATGAAATAATAGACTTGTTAATAAGATAACTTGGATTACCAAGGGGGTGATTCATCCTTTTCCATTCTATAGTGTAAATGAAATAATATATCTATAGATTTAATGGGGAGATCACCAAAAATAATTAATGTAATAATGTGGTTTTTGTTGTTATTAATCAATTAACTAAATATATTTAATTTTATAACAATTGAGATACTCTGTATTTAGATCAATATTCTTGGTTATATATTAATGATATAGTCAAGTTATATGGATTTAATTAATCTAGTGTATATGATTATGATCCAATGTTTACTTCAAATGTTTAGAATGTACTTCAGAAGACATTGGGTGCTCAATTAAATTTTTGTATAACATTTTATCATCAATTTGATAAAAAATGTGAGTAAAAAAGTAAGAGGTCGAAAGAAATTATTTTGGATTGTTCAATGAGTTTATAAGTATGTTGGGTTCAACATCATTATTTAGTTTATTTTTCTTATAATATTAATTTTCAATCCAATATACAGGATCCACCATTTTAGGAATGATATGGAAAAAATGCTATAACCTTGGATTTATAGGATGGAATAGGTTAATCGAAGTTGATTGGAGCGGAATTGGTAGAGGAAATTATTAGTAAGGTGAATGTAATTCAGAAACATAAGAGGATAGCTCAGAGCTAGGGAAAAAAGTTATGGTCATAATGAGAGGATATATCTCTATTTTGAGGTAGGCGATCATGATTTTTCATAAATAATTTCAATGGAAATGTTTTATGTGTTTTGATAATAAGAAGAAGCTAAGTCCATATTTCATTATACTATATGAAATTCTACATAATGAATGGTCAGTTTCTTATAGAGTATCTCTGCCTCTGAGTTCCTAGATACACAATGTTTTTCATGCTATGATGTTAAGAAAGTATGTTCCATATTCATATCATATTGTGATACCTAATGTATTTTTTTTTGTAAAATAACATTTCTTGTGATGATAAACCTATTTATGTTTTTCTATTTATATTTAAATAATTACAGAATAAGGTAGTTCACCATATTTAGGTTTTGTGGAAAAATCATATTACTGATGAAGGAAAATGAGAGTCTAAAAATTATATGAAGGAAAGGTGTCCCCACTTTCGTAACAAATGAATACAAATGTAAGGATGGAATTTTTAAAATTGGAAAAACTGTACCAACCCAATTAATGAGGGAACAAATCATTTCAATATTTATTAGTATTTAGGGGATATATATTTATATTAAGTATAAGTTTTTAAAAAACAAATTAAAAGAGAAATAGTTTTATTAAACTCTTTTACTATATCGTTTTATTTAAATGGTTAATTTCGAAAATGTTGAATTTGAATTTGAAAAAAAAAATTCTTTTAAAATATTTTCATTTCAAAATTATCTTAGGAAATTTTTTTATGATTTTATTGAAAATTATGTTTTTTCAAGTAATAGTGAAAAATACTAATTATTAATGAAAACCTTATTTTATTTTAATGAATTTATTATGTGAGACTTTATTTTGTGGTTATTTTATAATTGAAGTGGAGAATATTTTATATAAAATAATAAATTTCTTTATTTTAAAATTATTTTATAATCTATAATTTATTTTAAAAAGATATTATAAATAAAAATGGAATGTTATGAAAAACCGTTATACGTTAGGTATTTTAAATTTAATTTTATAATAAATTCATACAATTCTATGATTTAATTTTTGAAAAGTTGATTTAAACTTTTCTTCAAGTGGGTCAAAATTTGGTAATTAGATACCTTTTATTTTTGTCCGTATGAATAGTTACCTTAGTAATTTTTCTAACCATGGTAATGGGTAAATCAGGTAGGTTAATTTAAAAATAAAATAATAATGATTATAAAATAACCTTAATACTTGGATTAATTTTATTTTATGAGTTGATTTCATCCATAGTAATTCAATATTTGATAATTTTTCATTTTTTATTCTATTTGGAAGTGATTATAACCTTTATAATTTTTTATTTTAATAAATGTAAAAACATTTACTCCAGTGTTTTATAATTATAAAAACTTTTACATAGGGATAACAAGAGACTATGATTGTTTATAAATATTCGTATAAAATATAATTTATTTATATTCATCATAGTAATTAATTTTTAATTTCTTGTGATGAAATAAATACCTTAAATATTTAAACATCATTGATTTAGTAATCATTCAATTAATGGGAAAATGAAATAAATTATATTAATAATATTAAAAGTAATACAATATAAATTCATTAATGTGATATAATTTTTTTTAGAAAAATATAACTTTTAGGGTTACATTATTAGATTATATATTCATTTATTTTGATTATTGATTTATAAAAAATCAAATTAAATGAATAATTCTGAAATTGACATTGTTAATACATTATAAAAAATACTAACTTATTAAATGATATAAATTTTATAAAAATATTCGATTCAGAAAAATTTATGTAATAACATTAATAAAATTTATCTTGTTTTATTTATGGGTTTTTCAATTTTATACTAATATAATTATCTCTAAATGTGTAGAAAATGTTAATAATCTGGTAATTGTTAAAAGTTATAACAATGGTTTAAAACCAAATGATTAGAGTAAAAAAATAGTCATAAAATATCAGATATTTATTTTATGAGATAATTTCAATCCATAATTATCTTATATTATAAATAAATATGTTTGGATCCATTATTAATTGAAATGTGAATTCTATTAATTTAATATTTTGAGAAATTACAATAGTTCCCCACATATATCTTATAAAAGGGAATAAATTTTTCTAATTAATTTATAGTTAGAAACACATTTTATTTGAAAAATATATATCCAAAAACAATACTAACATCCCTACCCATATTGTAGTGGCCTTATTAAAGGATGATTACCAACCTTACTGGTCTATAGTTGTTAAGAAAAGGAGGTTATCTGAAAAAGATGTATCATTACTAATCTCAAATATCAATATTATTTCTTTTTTCTAACTGCTTAAATACTCCTTAACCTTTATTATATAATAAAAATAGTATCTAACATATACTTAGGTGTTTTTATGTTAATTTGAAAACCTCTGTTAGTATCTAGTTCCATAAAATGGGAAACAAAACCATCATTCATGTGTAAACTAGACTTCCACCTTAGAAACCTATGAAATTATTCTTCCTTCAACTTCTCCTAATGATGATTATAATGGTGTAAGTAATTTATATATATGATACTAATTACATATTAAAAATTCAAAAAATATAATATACCATTTAATTTATTATTTTTCTATTCACTGAAAAATATTAATGTCTTTCGTGTGTATGTGTGGACCACCACCACCATGAAGCGATGTGATTTTTTTTTCATCACCAAATCACATGGATGATATATATAAGTATAATAAAAGAAATAATTATATATATATGATATTATTATCATTATGGGTTATAAAATAATACATACCTTCATTCAATAATTATCATTACAAAATGAAAATGTTACTCATGTGTACATAGAGTCTACTGTCTTCTTTATTTAATGTAGTTCAATTTTCATAAAAAAAGTAATAGTTCTTTTTGAAAGTAGAATATATGTATAAATAAATTTTTTATTTAAATATTATTATTAGCGGGATGATTTATTAAATATCTCTTTTATTGATGTGGACATATTGAAGCCATTTTTGACTTCTGAAGTGAATATCATCAAAATATCTAATTTGAATTTAAATAATTAAGTAATTAAATATAGCATGGTAAGTGATAAAATAAAAAATAAATAATTGAAAAAGGATACTAAGAATGTAAATAATTAACCTATTTTTATAACTTAATATGATAAATAACTTACTTGATGAGTCGAACTCAATGTATGTGAAAATCTTTTAAAAAATCACTTTTACTATTCATATTAATAACTCACTTTTTCTTCTATATACTTAGTTTTAAAATTAATTAATGCATGTATTTACATGAAAAAATGATTTTTAATGGAATATTTATCATTCTATTGATTTTATTCTAAAGGATTTCAAAAGGAATATTTTTATGGAATCATATAAAGTTCATTACAAAAAGATAAAAGAGTGATCTTTTCTAACGTATATGGTGACAAGGACCATTCCAGCCACTATTACCATTTTTTATTTTTTTTTATTAATTTACTGGTTTCCATATTTTCTTTGAATAAAAACCCTTACTACCTATGTTATACACATTTTAAAAAAGGTTTTTAAAATGGAATGCATATATCAATATATAAAAATGTTTTCTTATTGGTGTAAATAACATTTTTAAGTTGAAATATTTTATGTATTCTATTTTGGTTATTGGGAATTTATTATAAGGATTGTGGTTTATTATAAAGAGAGGGTGGGTGAGTCTTTTATTTATACCTAATTAATTTTAAAAATAGATGGAGTTACCCCATTAGGTTTCTCCAGATAGATTATATGTATTCATAGTGATGGTTATTCCAAGTATACTAGTGAGGGTTATTTTAAGTGTGACTATGATGGTTACCAAAAAAATAATAGTAATGGTTATTCGATTTGTATATAATAGAGATATGAAAATTACATCTGATGTATCCTATTTTAAATATATATTATTTCCAAGAAATTTATGTAAATATTATTATTTCATAAGGTAATGTAAAGCATATGCTACTTCATAAGGATAAAAAGAATAACTATGTGAAACAATTTTTTTATGAGTATTTATTCATTTTAAAGATATATTAACAGTGTTAAATTTTCTCAAAAATTACATAGGAAACGTTATAAAATCTATATTTGGGTGGAGAATGGGATTTCTTGGGTAAAAAAATGTTTATTTTTAAAAAAATGTTTATTCTCAAAAGGGAAAAAATTATTTATGGACAAAAAGGTTCATTCATTCTTTTTTATGTAACCTACAATAAATTTTGTTTTACTACCATATTTCAAAATATTTCTTAATATGGAATATATATTTTTAAGGTAAATTAATAAGTAAATATTAATGTTGTGAATATTTTTCATGAAAGTAAATCATGGTTTACATTAAACAAAATCTATGGTGAAAAAATGGATATTGTGTAAAAGTGCCCTATTTATAATATATTGGATTATTATGTAAGAGTTATGAAAAAAATCAATAAAACTATAAACCTAAAAGATATTTGGGAATTAAATAAAATTAAATATATTAAAAAGACACTATATTAATTAATACTTAGGGCTGGGTACTTATAATAAACATAAAATGCTTCTAAATTTTAGGTTTTACACATTATGTGTGATAATATTAAAAATAATTTTTATCACCCTTATACATTTTATTTGAAAAAATATATTTCATTTGAGGAATAATTAGTTCAAAATAATTCAATAAGAACTATTTTATATCTAGGAATTAAATGAATATTACTTATGTAAAAATTAGTAACCACGTTAAAAATAGAAATTCAAAACAGTAAAAAATATAAGAGTAAAAGACTTAGAAATAAGCTATAAATATGTGTGAAAATGTATAGTCCAGGATTTCTCATCCTTACTACTACCCCACTCCATAAGTTTCCTTTATTAGATTATATTGACTTTTTAATGGTGACATTATATTTTATATTATTAGAAATAAATCCACTCCTCTACCTTATAAAATGATCTATCACCTACCCACTTATTCTCAAACCACAAGCCTCTTATATGTAATTAAAATATTCCCAAATAAATCTGAAACACATCTAGGCATATCCTAGAGTATTTTTTATTCTCAAAATACTACCACTCAATGAAATATCAAATATGAAAAACAAATATTCCAGGGAATAATGTAAAATTATCAACTAGTATTTTTTTCATGTTTTCCCATTTATTTTATTTATAAAACTTAAAATTTTAATCTACCCATTTTTAAATAATTAATAATTATAATATGTTTAATTGAATACTATTATGGTTATGGTATAACCATTTTTACCTTCTTACTAACCATTCAGAAACGAAAATTTCTCTTATGTTATGGTCTTACTACGACCTCCATAAGATACATGATTTGTTTTTGATAACCAACCAACATGGATGGTTCAATGTGAGTATTTAATGACTAAATATGATTTTTAAATAATTACTAGTACTAAAAAATATAATCCAGCCCGTACATTATTTTTATAGTGAATTTGAAAAGTAGACCTTTTCAATTTCACAAAAGTGTTCATTTTTATAATGAATTATAAATTCTTTTTTTTAAGATAATGTTAGGAAATGTATTATAACGAATCTGTTAATTTTTATTCGAGATAATGAATTTGAAAAGTAAACCTTTTCAATTTCACAAATAGTTCATTTTTATAGTGAATTATAAATTCTTATTTTTATGATAATGTTAGGAAATGTATTATAATGAATCTGTTAATTTTCTTCTTCTAATTTCATATTTACCTATAAACATTTTAGGTACTATAAATTAATGTTTTATGAATAAAATTTTAAATTCCTTTATGAAATACACATTTCGATTGACTTAATTTTTTGTATAAATCGATCTTGTTTTGATAAAATGTTAGGAATAATATGAGTCACATTCTATTTGCATTGGATTTAATGATATGAAAATTTATTCACATATTATAGAAAAAATATTTATGGTCTATAATGATAGGGGTCCTATATATCAATCAAATTAATTGCTAAATGATTTTTATCTCATATGTTAATGATGTTATGTGTGGACATTTTTTTCTAACAAAATGAAGTGTAGAAGTTTTTTATTAAAAATATGAAACAAGGAATTTTTCTTTGTTTACCAAATGAAGCATGTGAATTTTATTTATTCCAAAGATGAAGCATTGAATTTTTTATTCATAACATGATGTAAGTAGATTTTTTTTATTCACAACCTAGTGAGTGGGAATGAATGAATTTTTTCAAAATGTTACGGTTTACCTATGCCTATGTTGGAGCTATAATTTTTCTTTTATGATTAAATAACATACTATATTATTTTTTATGTCTGAATCTATAGCCCATATTTTTTACATATGTTTTTTAACATTATCTTATCATATATGTTTGTTGATTTGAGATTAGATGTATTCTATCTTGAATTGTTGAAAAATATTATTGTTAAATATAATTTTTAATAGGATATTTATTGCATTCTCATGAATCTCATATACCTAGGATATAAAATTTTATTAAATGTTGATATGTTTTTCCCTTACTAGGTATTTGAGCTCACCCATTTTTTATGTTTCTATTCCCCATGTTATAAAGTTCATTATAACTTATGAAATGTATATAATGGAGTGTATTGTGGTAATATTATTGATAAATTTTCAAATTTATCATAAAATAAGTTTCTAAAATAGCAAATCCTTAATGGCACAAAAAATTACATATTCGGATTGTGATATTATTGTTAGATGAAATGCTTAAAATCTAAAACAAATGTGTAATATATTGATGTTTATCTTTGTAAATAAATCTTGGTATCAAATAAATTCATAAATTATATATTTTAAGTACAAGAAATGGTTGGGTGAGCTTGGGGTGCCTCAGTTTTTAACATAGTGAAAAAATTTCTAAGGAATAGTTTTTTTATTCCTAATAATTTCTATATGTTTTGAGATTAGTTTAATTATTAGTATGAGATAAATTTTTCAAAAACCCAAGGGATAAGTCTAATCGTAGAAAAACAACATAATGTAATGGTAAATAATATATTTTGTGATTTCCTAGAAATGAAATCCCAATATTGATACTACAAGGGGATTCAAGATCTAATATAAATGAACACAGGGGTAATAAATTTAAAAACATTGGTTGAATATTAACTCACTATTCACCTGGTGCATGATAAAGGGTCCATACTGCACACCTAGTTTACCATTACACTGTGATATTATTTACTTATTCATATACTCTTTATAAACCATTATTATGTATTTAAATGTAATTTTAATATGTAATCTATAACAATTTATTTTAAAAAACCAAGGTTAATTTTATGGAGTAATATATTAATCTAATTATATGATACATGAACCTAAATAAAATTAGTTTGAAATACATATTTCCCAATAGAATATATATTTTTAATGATTTTTCAAATTCATATGATCATTTAATATTTTTTTATTCTATATTATCATAACTATTTTTGTTATAGTATTTGGTTGGAAATGGGATCATGAAAATGAAGGCGTGAAATGTTTCACCATATAAACTAATATGGCCAACTAAAAAAGAAAACTAGGTATAAATTATTAATATAATGGAAAATAAAAATCCATTCATGTTATATATGTAATGATAAGTCTCCCAGTATCTAATATTGTGAGGTTAATATCTCTATATAAAGAATATCATCATTTTCATATGGATCCCATAGCTCATTTCATTAGTAAAGGATAATTAAAATTTAGAGGATACTATTTATTTATGTGTGATAATTTAACACCTCAATATATATATATATATATATTCATTTATTTAAATACTATGTTGAATAGATTCCACAACATGCAACACTGATCTAGAATGAACTGTGATGCATTTTATGAAGGGAAAAGTTGTAAGTATTAAAATATGACCTCTATAATGTCACCATTGAATTAGTGGGTAGAAATATATGTAACGTCATTATTAATTATAAATTTAAATATAAATAAATATTATTTTTATTCTAACACGTTGATTTAATTCAATATATATATATAAATAATTAATAAAGTCATATTATGCTTAAAAATGTAATTTTTCTAAAATTGATTTTCTACGTGGTATGAATTTTTAGTTTAATAGAAAAAATATATTATTATTACATAGTAAAATAAATTCTGATATAAATAATATAATAACACTCATTTAATTAGTAATCAATAAGAAACAAGAATAAAAATAGTTAATTTTTGAAAAGTTATATTCCTATAAAACAATTTTAATTATTTTTTTTTAATTTAAAATTAAAATTATAAATTTTTAGAAATTTTAATTTTTCCCCACTTTTTTAATGAAAAAAATAATAGATTAGGATTAAATTTTGATATTTTTATAAAATGTTTGATTTTTGGGCGAGAATAGTGAAAGTACAATTTCACAAATACTTTTTTGTTCTATGACATTTTTATAATAAAATAATGTCTTGAAAGTTTAAATATCCATTTGAAAATTAAAAAAATATATTTATTATTTAAAAATAAAAATTTTAAATTTCATTTTTTATTTTATAAAACCCAAATCAAACATTTTGTAATCAAAAATAATATTTTACTCTAATAAAAAACTAGTTTTGTTAGTTTCTCTTAACAAAGTATTCATAAGGTTGAATTATGATTTGTCTTGTTTTTAAAGACAAATATACTTTATTTTATTATTAATAATATTTTTTTCATTGAAATAATCAATATTAATAATTTTATTTCATTTTTAAAATTTTTACATACAAATAAACTTTTTCTAAAATGATTTTTTCATGTTATATGAAATAAAAATAAAATTATTTTTTTTCACCCATAGAAATTTTATTTGAAAAAATATATTTAATATTTTGAATAATTATTTTAAAATTATTTAAAAAAATTATTTTTATACATTAAAATTAAAATACATAGGTTAAAAATATTTACCGCAGTAAAAACTAAAAAATGTAAAATTGAAAAATGCAAGAGTAAAAGGATTCCAAATATGTTAAAAAAAATATGTGAAAATATATGATTGATGATTTAGGGACCATAAATCCTCCACAATCCATTATTTTCAATTATTATATCCACCTAACCATTGAATAATGACTTTATATTTTATATTATTTTGATAAAGGAACTCCTCTCCCTTAAAAAAGGATCCACCACCACCCCGCTTCACCAAACACTCCAGGACACTTAGATATACAAAATATTTCCAAAACACTGGTATAAACATACAATAGGTTATTTACTACTCCAAAGAACACCTATAAATTCCTTAATCTATTTTTCAGAATATCACTTACAAAAGAGTAATGTAATATTTTCAATTACACATTTTAAATTTCTTTTCCTTTTTGTATTCTTATACCTCCTCTGAATCCAATATACTGATTTTTAAATAATAAAAATGGGTATCATAATTATACTAAAATTTTATTATACTTATGGTATAACAGTTTTTTGCATTCCTCACATCTATTTGAAAAACAAAAATGTCTCTTGTGTTATGTGCAGACTACCTTCCACAATAGTAAAGTGATAAAATTTACATTATAAACTTACATGGATGGTTTATAGGGGTTATTTAATTCATAAATATAACATTTAAACATTATTAATTTTTTAAATTATAAATCAATAACTTCCACATTTACATTATATAGAAAATATGAATGTCACCTTTGTGTTTGTGCGGACTACCGCCTCCATGAAGTAACATATTTTTCTCATATAGAGCTTTATTAAATATGAAACACCATTAAAATTAAATTTAAATTATTAAAAAAATATAATTAATGTAATTATATTTTTTAGTAATGATATTATTCCAATGGAATGAGTTTCATAACCATACCCACCAATCTAATATAGCATGTTCTTGTTTAGAACAGTTTAACCACCTATGAGAACCATTCTATAGATTTATATCTTGATTGATTATGGAGAATTAAAAATTGGAAATACTATAAATAAATGAGAAAATAATATTTTGTTAATGTATATTGAAAACTTATATTAATATTTTTTTTATTAATATACTACACTTTGTTAGTTAATAATTACTGAAAAAAGCATGCCACTAACTCCATATTTGAGAACCGTAATAAAAAATATAATGGAATTAAATTTTAAAATATTAATTCATTATAAAAAGTATATTATAGTAAGTTAAATAATATAGTAATGGGGAAATTTTTGAAAAACAACATGGATTAACATCGATGTTACGAAGCATGTGAAAATAAATTAATAGTCCAAACACATGATGATGAAAATAAACAATAGATAACTAGTAATTATTTGTTAAATTATTATAATTTAAGATTATAAAATTTAATAAAATTGTATATAGTTCTAAAATAAGTTATTAATTGTGTTATTTTTAATATACATGAAGTTATAGTGTATTTGAATAAGTAGGAATATATTGTATGGTTTTCATATGAAATTTCCCTTCTTGACGACATTTTTTTGTATTATCTTAATATTTTTTGTTTGTATAGTAAATATAATAAATATTTGAAGTACTGTATCATTATTAATTATTTATTTAATGGTATTTAATTTTCCATTTCGACTTCTATTTTTCAAGATTTTGTGATTGATATTTTATGAAAGTCATAGGGGTTATCATTCCCTCAATTTTGTTCATTGAGGATGATGAAAAATTCAATATTTGATTGATTTTTTGTGATTTGTACACTGCACAATTATTTATTTTTATCATCATCCTCCTAAAATTAATATTTGTTTTAAAATTTATTTTCATGTTATACAATTAATATGGTTTTAATTAGAAATATTATGGAGTTTTAAGGTATGTTGTTAACTCAAACCTCCTTTTATGTTAAAAACATTCATTAGGAAATTATTTCTTATATTCCTAGTTTTTTGCACCCTATGATATTATATTAATATTTTTATTTATATGTAAGTAAAATTTTATTTTTGATTTTAATATTCCTCATTGATGAATTTATTACCCATAAAGGAAGAAATTGTCAAGAATAATTATCGTTCTCTTTAATAATTATTTTTTTTCACTATCAATATTATCCCTTCCTTCCAATTTTCTCCTTTAAATTTGGAATCCTAATTATGTGTTATGTCATGTGACCTACATATTACATTTTCCTCTCACAAATATTTTTTTTATTATCACCATTTATGTTTTGGGGTTTGAAAAAACATATTTTAAAATATTAAAATGGGTTTCCTTACATGATCATTTGTTTTATATTTGACTCAGTATTTCCTTATGAAAACCTCTTTGTATTTTTTAACTATTATTTATTGACTAATTTTTTAAATGTTAGTGTTTTAAAATAATTTTCACTTCACCTTTTTGAAACAACTGTATCTTTTTCAAGTCCATTTTATTTTATATTATTTTAAAAGTATTTTTTTCAAAAACATTTCCCTTTACCATTTTGAAACCTTTATAACATTTTCAAGCACCATTATTGAATATTATATTTAAAAGTTTATATTTTAAAAATAATTTCACTTAATAGTTATTAAACAATGATGACTTTATTCAAGGATTAATTATTGATATTTCTTTTGGAATATTTAATTTCGAAAATTCATTTGTTTAAATTTGTCAAATGTTATATTTTAAAGTTGAGTATTAAATATTCTATTTACCATAATGTGATGAAACGAATTATAATTATTATTATGTTTTGACTCCATTTTACTGTTTAAATATACAATATTTAGATCATTTGTAGTTATTTATTATGTATAACCTTTCGAATTCCAATATAAAATATACTTTTTAGTTTATTAAATTATTGTTATTAATATATCTAATTTTTATATTACTTTATTCCATACCATTCAAAAAAGGTATAAAAACCATTATATTTCCATGTGTTTTCGAGATATGATGAATTATTTATAATTTATTGAATACATACGCAATTTTAAGGAAGTTTGGGGTGTTATATCACCCTCCAATTCATTTTTATATTTTTATATCCAATGAGGTAATGATTTTAAGCATGGAAATTTATTTTTTGCACAAATTAATGGGTTAAAATGTTTCTTTCTATAACATGAAGCTTGGAAATTTTGATTCTTCACAACATGAAACATATAAATTTTGTTTCTTCATGACACGAATCATGAAAAGTTTTCTTCATATCATGAAATATGTACATTTTTTCCTTCATAACATGAAGAGTAAACGTTTTTGTTGTTTATAACATAATGGATGTACATTTTTTATAAAAAAATTCTATTTTATTGATGGAGTTTTTCCATAATTTAATGAATTCACTATTCTTATTTTTGAGAAATAATTGATTATTATAAATTTATTCCCAGATATTACACATTATATGATTATATTATACTCTAGGGATCGAGTTTATAGTCTCGTTTTCTTAAACACGTTTTCCACGGTATATTCTTGATCATTTTCGATTAAATGTCTTATGTGTTGAGTTTTTGAAAAATATTATTTTCCCATATTCCTATTAACAATAAATTTATATAATGATGATGTATATCATATTCTTATGGCCTTACCATTTATGACATGATTTTACGTTTTTCTCTTATTGAGAATTTTAGGTTACTTTCATAGGTTTTCTGTTCCCTCGGTTCTGAAGATTTTTATTAATTATGTCATGCCCAGAAGGAAGACAACTTTGTTTTGAAAATGGATAAATATTAAAAAGTATATCAAAATATGTTTATTATGAGCCTAAAACTAAAATTCACTAAAATTAATGTTCATGGTATTGTGAGATATTTTGATATTCAGTGCATAAAATTTTAAAATATTTTATAATATTTGAAAATTTATCATGGGGCATACCACTTTGTATCTAATCCAATTCTAAATTTTGTGATTTTAGAATCAGAACTAGGACTATGGGTATAAGGTTTATTATTAAGTATTAAATAAATATATAGTTTTTTATTATTATTAAAAAAAAATAATTTGAGTAATAGTATATTTTGGAGAGTAGTTTAATTATTAGATGAGAAGAAATCAAGTAAAAAACCTAGTGACAAGTCTAAGTATATGATAAAAACATAAGGGGTTTTTATAGTTGGTATTGTTTTATTTCATAGTAATCAAATAACTTTTGTGATACTTTAAGTTGATGTAGGCTAAGACATAGAATATCCATGGGGAAATAACCCTGAAAGGCCAATTGATTGTTAATTCGGTATTATACCTGGTGCGCGACAAAGAGACATAACTTGAATAATGGTTAACAAATCCTAGTAGGTATGATTTGGTGATTCACATAATAGTTATGAATAATTATTATGTACATGAATTGAATTTTAGGATTTAAATTATAACTAGTTTTGTTAGAAAACAATATTGAAGAATGACCATAAAAACCAAGGCTAAATTGAATATGTGATAGGTTGATTCGATTATATAATACATGAAATGAAAGTTTCATCGGATTAAATGAAATTATATTTATAAATTACATCATTGGTTTGAGGTTTCATATTCATATGATCATTTAATATGATTTTATTACAAATTATCATAACCATTTGGGTTTTAGTATTTGGTTGGAAACATGATCATAAAAATGAATCAGTGAAAGGTTTGTCCGAAGAAACTCATATAACCAACTAAAGAGTCATATTAGGTATAATGTTTTGAGATAATGGGAAATATAAATAAATGACTACTATTATTAAAACAATGTGTCTTTCCATATCTATGATTGTGAGGTTTATATCTTAGTAGTAAATATATTTTTTGTTTCTTAAGGATCCCTTATCTTTGTTTATTAGTGAGTGATAACTGAAATTGAAAGGAAGAAATATTTTAGGAGTTAGGGGGATTTTACACCCCAATATTTGAATATATATTTTTTATTTACATAAATAATATAATGGAATATATTTATCGATACAATACTCTGTACTAAAACTAACCGTGATACATTTAACAAAGAAAAAAATGACTAGTTTTAAAATATTTCTTTTATAATATTTGTGTTTAATTAGGGGAAATAAATATAATTAGATGTGTGCAGAAATATTCATATAGTTAAAAATGTTGATATATTTTAAATACCAATTCAATTAAAAAATTTATTTAGTTTTGAAAAAAATTAATTGAATCATTTTATTCTTTAAAATATATTTATTCTAAAATATATTTTTAATGCTTAATGCATTTTTATTTTAAGAAAAAATATATATTATTTTCAAATAGGGATATTTTTATTTGTGAATAGTATATTAAAACACATATAATTATTAATTAAAAGGAAATAAATATAAAAAATACTAATATATAAAATAATCCTATTCCAATAAAATTTGTTTTAAATATACGATTATGTTTTTACATAAAAGTTAAATTCTAAAAATTATCATATTCAATTTGGAAAAAATTAATTAGTTTTTTTTATTTAGGGTAAAATTATTATATTTTGATTTGTTTTTAGGATTTTTTTTAAATAGTTGAATATCATGGTGAATAGTGAAATATACTAATTTTGAAAATAATTTCACTTTTATGACATTATCATAATACAAGAATGATTTGAGATTTTTAAAAACAATTTTGATAAAAAAAATATTATTTACAAAATTAAATAAATAGTTTTCAAATTAAATTTTTTATTTATAAAACCCATGATTAACATTTTGGTAATTGAAGTAATATATTACTCTAATAAAATCTATTTGGGTCTATTTTTTAATAATGTATTAACAAGTTGGTATTTAAATTTTTATTGTTTTTAAAGACAAATAAATCAAAGTTGGTTAATAAGAAACCATTTAATGTATCATAAATCATAAATATTTATTATTTTATTATAATTATAGTCATTTAGTATGAAAATGGTTTTTACACATTATGCACGCTAATATTAAAATTTAATTTTACTAAAACAAGCACACCATTGATTTCCCCACTAAAAACCATAATAAAAAATATTATCAAATTAAACTAAAAAATTATAATTTGTTATCAAATCTATATTATAGAACCTTAAATAATACAGAAATGAAAAAAGTAGTGTCAAATATCTTGGATCGACAATGACATTATAAAGCATGTGCAAAACAATTAAAATTACAAACTTCTTATGATGGAAATACACTATAAATAACTAGTAAATGTGAAAAAAATAGTTACAGTTTAAGAGAATGAAAGGTATCATATTTGAATATAGTTATGAAATAATTTATTTAGTGATTTATGTTTTATATGTGATATTATAAGGAATTAAACTAAAACGAATGATAGGAAATTGTTTCATCCCAAATTTCCTCTCTTTGAGACATTTTTAGTATTATATAGAAATGTTCAATTTATTTTTTCATATATTATGAATTTTTTAAGTAATACATTTTAATAAAATATTTAATTCATGTTATTTAGTTTTCCCTTAAAATTTATTTATCTCAATATGTGATGTATTGGGTTTTTATAGGTCGAATTTCCTAACCATTAGAAACATTTTGGGCCTAGTGAATGGGAAGAATTTTCTTCTAATATTAGGATAATAATTTTGAGAATTTTATTAACCCAAAACCTTTTTTAGATGGCTTTCACGGCCATGTAAATTCCATGGTATTTCAAATGATATGCAGTCATGTCAGTCCCTGTAAACTGAGTTTCATAAAAGAGAAAATAGTTGTGCATAGTTTGATCTAACCATATGACCTCCCATAAGTAACTATGCGATACACATTTTCACTAGACATAGTTTTCAATATTTTTGGATAGGGCCTTAGGGTTATGTTGAAATTTTGAAATTTTTGATAGGGGGATATGCACGGGCTACACATGGTTTGGAAAAATATATTCCTAGTCATGCGAGGTGTGGTGCATGGGTTGTGGGAACTGAATTTTTGGGGCACAGCTAGCCAAATGGTTTGGCCAAATGGTTTGGATATCTTAAAAAATGAAATAAACATAATAACACTCTCTAATATTTTACTTATTTATTCTCAAATCTCTTTCAATTCATGATCACAACATAGGATCTCTCAAATTTTTCTCCTATACAGGCCTTAGACTTCTAGATTCATCTGAGCACTAAATTGAATATAATAGGGTTTGTTGGATGTGTATAGTTAAGGCTTTAAATCCTGTTTATCATCTTTCTTGTTTTTTTCAATATAAATAATTATAAATCCATGTGATATATTTTCCCCTATTTTAGGGGTGTCTATATAAAACTCTGAATTATAAAATTTTATCTCAAGTTAGAGGCCGATATCATATAAGTGATTTCCTATGAGTTTAGGGTTGGTGGTACATTGATTTATAATTAATTTTATAGGTTTTTTGATGTGTTTGATTTAACGTGCATGCTAGATTGTCTTAGTGAGACCCATAATTTGTTATTTCTAGTTTTTAAATTTATTAAATGATGTTATGGGATATCGTTTGGTATTCCCTTGTTTAATTATATATTATAATACTAGTGAGGGGATTTTGACCATCTAGGATGGTTAAGATGATGGTTTAAATTAAATGAAATTAAATGTGATATTTTCTTATGGTTCCTAGGAAACGTGAATTAGATGACCCGTGATAATTGAGTTTATGTTCATCAACAGAAATGAGTAGACAAAGTCATCATGTTGGGATTATACTTAGATATACATGGTGATAATGATGATTGGGATTGAGGTGAAAATGTCATCTAGATGGGGTCATGTCCCATATGACTTGAGATGATGCTGATTCTAATATGTTTTCATAGGGGCATGAGGTGCCGGATGATGCGACTTAGTATATGTTTGAGATTTCCACTCACCGTTTTTTCATGACCTACCATTGGAGTATTATTCCCAAAGATAACACTTTGTTGATGTTATGTTTACTAGTATTCCTAGGTAGATGCATCCTTAGAAATTGTGGCTAAGGGGATAGTGTCAAATATAATTTATAATGGATGTGATCACCATAAAATCAACAGTTGATGGTGATAGACCATAAGGTGATGGTGTTTAGAACATTGGTTGGGAGACGAGGCTTTCTATTTCATTTGAAGACAACAAGAAAAGATTATTGGATGGAAAATAAAATCGTATCATGAGATATTGGGATATTGAGATGATAGTGATTTATTAGACATTAGAGGAAGTACATCAGTGTGCCTTAAGATTAGGGTTGTGAGCCGATATGGAATTTCTGAGCAGTGGTCTGAGGGACATGGGACTTATTTATGGGAATATATTTTGGGGAATAGATCCTTTATTAGTGTAACATGAGGTGTTAGATGGAATAATTTTCTATTGATACAATTGTGGTTGGAACCTGAGGGTTTACCTACTATGATATTCTTTAGGGGGTTCATGTAATTTAAGTTATGGGTCATCACCATTGAAAATATAAATATACAAAAACATGTGGTTTATTAAATAAATATATTTGGGGGAATGTGTCTAGTGATATTTTAGCGGTTGATGAATCATGTAAACACTTATTTTTGTATGTCGAGTATAAATGGAGTGGGTTAATTAATAAATATGTATGTATTTTATTTTTTATTAACATTTGAATACACTTGAAAAATTATAGACGTAGTACATGAACACGTTGGTGGTGGAATACTATGTCAATTATCATAACCTATATGCACCCCTCAGGACCTGTGTAGACTTTATGTCTTTGAGATCAGGCAAGGGATCAGGCTTGGGATCTAGAACATGGTGATCACGTTCTACTTTTTCCATGATATGGATTAAAGTGAACCAGGTAGTTCCTCCACATCATGTTTGGGGTATTATATATGTACTATTATATAGTCATCCATGGTATAACTTTTTTTTTCTTATTTTTCATTTTCTGGCATGTATTTTCTTCAAATGGTATTATGATTATGGGTTATTATCTCTACTGATATTTATTATTCTTATAATGATTTTATTGTTTGCATCACCGGTTATGGTCATTATTCTTATGTGTTATATATATATATATGTATACCATTCTTATGATAATCAAAATATTCTATTTTCTCTCCCCCATAATCTAATTAGACACTCACTACTAGTTGGAAGTATTTTTCTTATGGGGAGGTGCGCCTAAGGCCTAGTGGCCAACTAGCCTGAAGCACAATATAATGTGATAAAATAGATCAGGATGCTACAAATTGTATCATAAGAGTTTATTATTCTTTTTGATATTACTATTTGGGATATTATATACATAATACTAGGATGTAGTCATGTTTGGGTAAATAGTTCATGTTTTCATTCCTATAGACCCATGAACAGGGGACATTCCATGTTTCCAGAGGTGGGAAATTGATGTTATGCTTTGCGGTTTTACATTTGATTGATTTCCACTACGAGTGTCATGGTTGGGTGTGATGTTATTGTATTATATGGTATAAAATTTGACCTCTCATTTAATGGTGGGATTTTTTAAGAATCATTATAGGAACTTAGGATCACATGATGTGTGTTCATATTTTGATAGTCATCAGGAACATGGAATGCGCTATGACGGGTTGGAATGTTTAAAGTTTCAAAAAAAGAATAAAAACTGCATAATCGTCATTATCCTTTTTTCTATATTTATACTTATCCAAACCATATATGTGGTTCCTAAGGATATTAGTATGTGATTCTATGTTTATATAGTATATATATTCCTAACCATTATATGGGTTTGTAAGGATGATGAATGCGGGTGAGTTTTTTAAATTCTCAACGAATAAGATAAATAATGTTTTCATATTTTTTCTTTTTAGTGGCATTATACTTAGCTACCCTAGATTTATATAACAGATATGTGATTCCTGAATCAGTTGTGTGTAAGAAAAGGGTCATGAGGATAGATTATATGTTATATATAACCCTAACATGGTTATGTAAGGGTCCACGAGGATGGTTGTCATGTGACATGGTTGTAGTAGTTGGGTGTAATGGTGGTGAGATATTATATATATTGTAGATTTTTCTATATATGATAAATATACTATTACATCTATTTTACTATGGTATTGTTTTATCCAGTATGATGAAACCTTGATGGCTTCCAGTGGAGAGTTAGGAGGGTAGAGTATTGGTGTGGAATGAGCGTTCATTGTTGATGAACCTGAGGGTTGGGGTGAGGTCCTGTAAGGTTGGGTTGATCAGGAGCCATATGAAAAGACTGTAGTGAAGGTAAGAAATCCTCAATAGATGAGATATTTTTTTCCCACAGATAGATGAGTATCTCAAGGGGATCATGGTTCAATTTTTATAGGTTATCGACAAGGGAGCTCAGGGAACTGAACCATCCATGGTGTTTTTGACTCTTGATTTACAATATCAACACCCACTATTTCTTTTTGTGTTAGGTTAGACATCAAGTTGTAGAAAAATGGATCCAATCATTTTAGATTATATTCGATAATCTTTAGACACCACCATGTTGGGGGGGGGGGGCAAAGTTGGTGACGTTTACTCCCATATGTTTGGGAGAGCACTAGTGGGTGGTATAAGTTTAGGATGGAAGACATGAGGGACTTCCTTGGAAGGATTCCAAGGCAACGTTATTCGATAAATTCTTCCCAAAGTCGTTGAGGGACTAAATGGCCTATGGGTTAATGAACCTAAAATAGAGTGATATATCCATTATGGATTTTTTGGCTAATTTCACAGATTCGTTAAATATTTACCTATTATGGTTGGAGATGACATTGCTATCATATAGCATTTCAAGAATAGTTTATGAAACCCCATCAACATTTAGGTAATTTTTTTTAGGATTAAATCATTTCAAAAGGTTTTAAATCAGGTGAATATTTCCATGAAAAACTTTATAGACTGTTATTTTTCAAGATGGGTGACGATGTCATGTGATATTATCAGTGATACTTTAGGTAGTTAAAATCAAGATCATGTGGATTTTCCCCTTCGATGTTAAGATAGAGACTCAGGGAGACCATTTTTGTGTGGTTCTTTGATGGAGTTATTCCATTCTGGGTGGCTGGGACAAGTTTATACTTAGTATGACCGGGTTCTAAAGGAGTGATCAACATGGGGTTAGATTGGTCTTATGGAGTGGCTTTGTAGGACACCTAGAAAAGTTTTATTTCAAGTAATGAGTCAGAATGAGTGATTTTAGATAGGACCGAGAGTAGTACTAGGGGATAGTAGATGATATTTAGCTATATTCAGAGGTTATCGAAGTGAAAGAGATACCCAACAGTGGGGTTAGTGGCCAATAGCTAGGGCACCTCGATTGGGAATCTAGGCTTCGGGTAATGAATATTCACACTTAGAGTATGTTTTTGAGATACCATGGCTAGTGTAGTCCAGTGATACGATATCAGTTATAGTTATCTTTTGGGTGTGGCCTATTTTTCATTCGTTTTTGATATGATAGATATGGGTGCACAAGGTGTACGTGTTGAAATTGAACTAACAAGGCACTCATTAGTAGGTGCTCATCAATGCAATGTGGGTTTTGTATAATGTTCATAGGAATCAATATTTTAATGGTAATTAATATATATATATATATATATATATGATTCAGGGTTACTTTTGAGCATCTATTCAGGTTTTGGACTTATGGGAAACTGATGAGATGCCGGACTCATGTGTTTCATGTATGCCAAGGGTATAAAATAGAAATATGATGATATTCATGAAATGATGTGTTTCATGTATGGAACACTCATTACATTAGAACATAATGAGTTTAATGATGATGGTATTTCATGGGATGACCCGTATGATTGGGAATACTTAGTGGAACCATCATAATTATTTTTTGCATATAGAAGTCACTCGGTAGGTAATTCTTAATGTGGGGAGCACCACAAGGGGAATTAGCCTATGATTTAATAACAAGGTTATTTAAATGATATTGATATGTTACATACCATCTCTAGTTAATTTCTGATAGCTCGGGGATGAGCTATTTTAATATGGGGAGACTATACTATTATATATTTTTTAATGGGTCGAATTTCCAAACCATTTTGAACTTGTGATCTTGGTGAGTAGGAAAACATTTATTTTTTTATTTAGAACCTACTTTAGAGAGATTTATTTACCTAATTCATTGATTTTATATGTGGTTTATAAAATGAAAATTTCCTCAGGATTTTAGATGAGTTTGTGGGGCATTGGTCCACGAAAAAATCAATTTTCCAAATATGCATACATAGGTACATATTTTGATTAAATTGTAAGGCCTCCCATGGGAATATATGTGGAACACTTTCTAACGTGACTCAATTTTTTAAAATATGTGGGTAGTGTTACATGACCATGCTACAAGTCTGTAGTTTTTTAAATATGGGATATGCACAGGCAGTACATAGTTTGGAGAACTATGCACTTAGATGTGTGAGGTACATTTCATTGGTTTTGAGCACTACATGGTCGGTGTATTGTTATCCAAACCAAGTGTAAAAACAATGAGGTTGATTTAAATTGGTTAAATGGAAAAACTACACCTCCCTCATTTTCTTATTTCTTCTCCTTTATCCTCCCATTGATGTAAAAAATAAGGGAGATCAACAATTTCTTATATAGGACTTATCCTTACTCTTTCATCATACTTTGGAATTGAATTACTTTAGACGAGTTTGAAGTATATCATTAAGTCCTTTAAATATATTAATTCCTTTCTCATTTATCTCTCTATACTAAATTCAAAATCCACATAAAACCATTTGTCCTATTTTTAGGGAATTTTTTTAAAACTCATATTTCTATCATTTTGAATCGAGTTAGAGGATGATACTTGATGATTGATGGACTGAAAGTATATGTTTTTTGTGACTATCCATATCCTTAATTTTACATGAGTTTTGGTGTTTCTGATTTAATGAAAATGTTGGTTCATACAATTGTGAAACCAAATTAAATAACTATTGTCTTTAAATTGATTTAATAATGTTATGGGTTGTCGTTGGGTATACCCTATTTCAATTATATATGATAAGTCGGGTGAGGGTATTTCGGCCAACTAGGAATGTTAGGAAGGTGGTATAATTTAAATTAAATTTAATGTGATATACCTATTATGGTTCCATGGGAATGTGACGTGCATGGACGGATGCCATTGAGGTGATATTGATGATCATTACTAAGAAAAAATTTTCATAATATTGATCTTGGCCTAAGATATATGGGAAGATGATGATCATTTGGATTTAGGTGTTACAGTCTTCTGGATTAGGGAATAGATAGTTTGACTTCATATGGGGTGGACCATCGGGATTTAGTGATAAGGTGTTAAGGGAATGTTTTCAAAATGATGTGACATAGCATAAGCCGGTGATTTTCACTCATGGCTGTTGGTTGACGAACCATTGTAGTTGTGTGAACATCATTAGGACTCTTTTGAGGTGGTTTTTACCACTCTTTTTGGGAGAAGTCCTTTTTATATATTTCATCTTCAGGGATGGTGTTGACCACCACTTATATTGGAGGATCTCATCATAGAAATCCAGAGTTGATGGTGATAGACAACTAAGTGATGTTGTTGAGAAAATGAATTGGCGTTCGAGGCTCTCTATTTTATTTTACTCCATTGGTCTTGGATTATTGGAGGATAGATATTTACATGCTACAGGATTTTAGGTTTCTGAGCAAATGATGATTTATTATACATTGGATGACGAACATCTTTGTGCCTCAGGACATTGGGGATAGAGTTAAAGGTAAATTTATGAGCATAGAATGTGGGACCTGGGACTTATTAATTAGAATTATATTTGTAAACCCTAAGATTGATTTGTGAAACATGGGGTTTTTTATGGCATGATTTGTTGGTAATAAATTTTTGGGTTGAACCTAAGGGTTCACCAGGTATGATATTCTTTAAGGGATGCCTGGGAATTATTCCATGAGTCCCCACAATTGAATATATATATAATGAAATATATTTTATGGCATATATATATATATGCATGTGCGTGTATATATATATATATCTGGGGGAATGTGTTCAAAGATATTTAAATGATGGATGAAGATAGTAAACACTATCTTGTGGATATTGAGAAAATGTGAAGAAGGTTAATTATTAAAAATGGTTGCTTTTTTCCTTATTATTATCCTTTTCTAAAAGTTTTAAAAATACAGATATAAGATAGGAACATTTTGGTGGTGGATACCTAAGTTCATATTCACACCCTACATGGGCCTCTTAAGAGTCTTGTATAAATTATGTCTGAGACCTCATAAAAGGGGTCATGCTTTGGAGAGAGACCATAGTTATCCAGTTTTTCTTTTTTGCATGGGATGGATATAAGTGGGCCAAGTTGTTCCTCTGATTATAGCTAAACTTTCTTTTGGTTTTTATATATGTACTTATACATGGTCGTCCATGGGTGACCTTGTTTATCAATATTATATGGCCTTATATGCCATGTTTTATCTACTAATGGTATTATGATTTGGGCTTACTGTTTTTGTTATTGTTAATTATACTAACACTGAGTTTATTTTTTCTTATGTAGTTGTAGACCTTCTTCTACTATGATTTATATGTATATACGGACCGTTATTATTATAATCACAAAAGCTTATAATCTCCCCAGTATCATCTAATAAGAGTTTTTCTACTAGTTTGTAGACTTTCTCATATAGGGAGGTGTGCCTACATTATAGTGGCCAACCATCATAGGGAACATATAATGTGGAAAAATAGGTTGGGATGCTATGGAATAGGTGTTGATAAAAATGTTATTAAATCCATAAGGGTTATTTTCATCTCAATTTGTATTCTTTGAGAATTATTAAAAAATCACAATTTTTTTACAATTAGTGATGTATAATATACCCATATATGTATTATTATGAGTTTATCTATAAAATAGAATGTATGTAGAAATAAATTTCATGTTTTAAATTTAATGGGTTTTAAATTTGGAAGAAAATGGTTTTATAAGGAATTTTCTTATGTCAAACCCCCAATCTTTAAGTTATAATGCTTCCTCATGAAATTATTACTTCAATGCTTGGTTTCTTCTACCCAATGATTTTATAAGGAACATTTTATTTATTTATTGGTAAGATAAAATTTTCATTTATGTATTCATCCCTGAGGAATGTAAAATCCTTGACTCTAAGGACCTGTATCTTTTGGTCACCATTCCACATTGGTAAAAAAAATACATGAAATCATATCCAAGGTGATTTAATAGTTTATTAGTGTTAGGAAACTAGATACATACATGATTATCACATTTAATTTGATAATATGTAAAAAAACATAATCATTTATTGATATATTTATTAATTATTCTATTTTATCACAGAATTCATTTATTGTTCACTTATTAGAACCATGCAAAAATGAAAAAAATAATTAAGGGTTATATCATATACTTAGTAAGGGAAATCATAAAATAGAAGGTATCATTGAATAAGTAAAAAAAGAATAATATGGAATAAATAAACACTAATAAAATATTCCATATAAATAACATCATGAAAGATTGATATACCCATGAATGACATAGACATATAAATAATCATATAGATAACCAATATCATGTTTTGTGATGAAAAAATTCATAGTTTAGAAAATCATAATCTTACCATCAAGGTCTCATTCTATGATATTGTACGTAAATAGTTAAGTCATATTCTAAATTCCCAACTAGTTCTCTCTTGAGATTCATTAATTCATTGGGGTGATATTTAGTATCAGTTCCCACCTATCACATACTTTGTCCAATGTATTCGTAATATTAAATAAGTGAACAAACAATACAATACATAACCAATATAAATCATGTGGATTCTATTATTAGAGTATATCCCTAGTTAAACATAATAATCCTTAAAGTATGTTGTCATTAATGAAATTACATGTATAAATGCATTAGAAACATATGAAGAAATATTATTTTATTCTAAAATAATTTTCTATTTAATAATTACCAAATAAATTAGACTAATAATTTATGAGAGAAAATATAAAATTGTAGAGGAATATTAATAATTATTACTAGAGGTAAAAGGAGGTCATGTAGTCAACAATGTAAAAACATTATTTTCTTACCTTTTTAAAAAGTTAAAGACGAATTTTAGGGGATATGTTAAAAACATTATTTTATAACATTGAATGAGAATTCAATGATAAATAAACGTGATCTTAATAAATAATTATATAATAAAGTATAACATAATTTTAGTAAAATAATTAATAAGGATATGGAAGAGAAACATTTTTGACCAAAAAGGTTGAATAATGCTGGATTTTCATATAGAATTTCTATTAGTGGTTTTGAGTATAATAGAAGAATAAAAATTATAGATCACTTTAAAAACCCCAAAATAACTATTAGAGGATACAATGAATGGGATTTATGAGAAAAATTACATATAATTACACTAATGGAACCATAAACTCAAATAACCATGAATAAGAATAAAATTGTCAAATAAAACCTTATATTGAAATATAGCCCGGTGGATGAATTAAAAACTAATATATAATAATATTTTAATTATTAATATATATAATATCTATATTTATATAATTCTTACTGGATACGTTTTTTAATGATTAATTTTACCCATTACTCATAATTCCGTGTTAAAATGAATTATTTTGGGGTTTATTATTCTATTTCTTGGCATGTTTTGATTCAATGGTTCTGGTATATACACCATGGTCATGGTTTCATCATATAAATATTATTAATTATGTTAAAGTAAAAATATTAATATATTTAATATACTTTTACAACCATCCACAAACAATCTTTATGAAAAACAAAATACATCCTTTCATTGAGATAATAGTTTGTATGTATCCCAGAGTGATGCTTTCATTTTAATAATTTATGAAAATGAAAAAAAGTAGATTGATATTTAATTTTAAAGAATCAAAATCATAAAATAAATATCATATTTACTTATCAAATCTATATTTATTAATATTTATTCAACTAGTATATGAAAAAATAATCACATCACTTCTTGGAGTTGGTGGCCCACATGTACACACGAGTAGTGTTTAAATTTTCCAAAGGATTGAAATGATTTAAAGTAGATAACATCATATCATTACAAAATAATTTTTTTAATAAATATCATATTCATTCCTTAAATATATCATAAGAACTATCCATGAATATAGGTGATGAAAAAATAAACACATCACATTATGGAGATTTTATTTTATATATATATTGAATCAATGCTCTTATTTTCCATAAGATGGGAAAGGGGATTTAGAAGTTTTTAAAATTAAGATAAGATAATATAATTATATT
Organism: Viscum album; assembly: GCA_963277665.1. Lineage (NCBI taxonomy): Eukaryota > Viridiplantae > Streptophyta > Magnoliopsida > Santalales > Viscaceae > Viscum > Viscum album. The sequence goes on along the minus strand of OY728133.1, from coordinate 476,185,280 downwards.
TTAGAAACATATTTTTATTATACTATAATGGTTATTATAATATTTATGGATTTATTAGAAGAAATAAATATGAAAGAACTTGGTTGGGAGTTATAACTAATTTTTGGAAAAACTCATTTTCATTATAGATTAAGACTTCATGGTTGGTATTTATGTTAGAAAATAACTCAATTATATAAAGATGAATTTTTAAGAAGTATTTATGTTGAAATTTTTAAATATAAGGAGGTCAAGTGGTGAGGAGAGGTGACAAGAGGAGGTTCCATTTTATATGTGAGGTAAGTGGTAGACTTGTAATTATTCTTAAATTTTAAATATAATAGTTTTCTTAATTATAGTCAAGTGGAACAAAAAAAGACCATTTATAATATATAGTTATAAATTTATAAATAACCACATAAATTATGAATTAAGATGATATGTTATGACCTTATCACACTTTTGTAACCTTAATTAACCCATTTTACCACAATTTATAGTTACAAAACATTTAACATGTTTCTATTCAAAATGACCAAAAATAAAATTTAATTATTATTAAATATTAGCCAATTAATTCAAAATATTAAATATATTTTAAAATATTCAATATTTATAAGTGGATAAAATTAATTTTAATATAATATAGAAAAACCCGATGAATAGTAGTTTTTGAGAAAATTTCATTTTTAAATAGAAAAATAACCTATTTAGAAATAAAATATAACTATAATTACTATGAATTATTTTGATAAATTTTAAATAAGAAGATATTATGTCACTTTAAATATTATTCTACCACATAAAAGTTAATTTAAATTAATATATTTGTGGAAAATAAATGACAATTTTCAAAAAAATCAACAGTTGTCACAATTCACAAAAAAATAAACTATTTCTCATAAATAAAAAATTTAAACTTTAGATGAATTATACCTTTTAAACTAAAAAGTGATATCAATTTTATCAAATTAATATTCTAATTTTTAAAAGTTTAAAATTTAAATTTTATCATTATTTATTTATATTATAATGATAATATAATAAAATTTACTATGTGAAATAGTATAGTGTTGATGTGTTTATCTCTTATAGTATGAACTTAGGGATTAAATAACCTCATTAAATAAATCATACATGAAATTTTGAAAGTTTTTTCATAAATAAAATTGGGTAATGCTTCCTTAATTCTTCTTTATTCAGTGATGCATCCTCCTTTAGACTGTGATTTGAATAAAAAATGTTCACTAGTTGATTTTTTTATTCGACCGTAGTTTCAATCTAGTGGGAAGAATTTAGATAGGATAATATTTATATCCAAAGTTTTTTTCTAAATATATTCCCCAATAGGTGATTATATGTATTGGATTCTACATGTATTTCTACAATAATTAAAAATGGAATGTGTTGCATACATTAGGGAGGGTGGATGGCATAACCAATCGGCATTCCATTACTCTAATTTTATCTAAAATTTCATAACGCCCCATTTAAATAGGGATTAACTTCCTGTGTTTACCAAATATTATAAATAATTTCCATGCTTATACCATCATGAAAACATTATCCCTTAATTAAAATTACATACCATTCCATCGATTATTATCAAACATCATTTTCCCACTTTATATTACCTTGTTATGATATTGAATAGCCGATAATTTCATAGTTGTATCCTTAAAATATACTATGACTACATTATTTATATTTCTTTATCACAAAAATTAGTAGTATAAAATATCTTCTAATACAATTCATTATACACTTCCAACTTTATGTTTGAATGAAATCTTTAATTATATGAAAATTTTGAAATAGGAAGATGTTAATCCCATGTATAATTTATGTGAAGTGATAATGATCTTAGAATGACTTTTATTTTCTAAATAGTCCTTTCATACTATCCATTAATTTGAATGTTATATAAGGTTCTTATATTTATGTTAGTATTGAGATCCTCCTAAAAAATCCTTCAAAATTTCATTGTGAACCATAGGTTAATTGAGATAAAATTGATGAGGGTACATGATAAAATCTCTAAAATTCCATAATATAGGTATAGGAAAGAAACAAAAGGGGTAGATATTTCCTAACCACAACGAAAAGTGAATACATTTTAAGGTAATAAACAATGAACCACATTCCATCAATCATTCTAGGAGTCTTCAAATGTCCATTGAAAAATTCTTTTATAACATTATACCATTCGTATATTTGTACAGGTAGAGGTTATGTGACTCAATTATGATGTTGTTTCCCTGCCTTTATCTACTTACATACCAAGAATTTAAAAATATATTCCTCACATTACCTCATCATACTATCCCACCTAAAATGTTATCTTAAATCCTTGTATATCTATATGGTTCCAGGGTGTATAAATAAATATTTGTTATGATCATACTAGCTTCTACCACTTAATTTAGAACTTAAACATCTAATATAGTAACAACATAATATTAAAACACACAAATTATTCTTTTAAGGTAAATTCCATTGATTATTGGGGTATTCATACAATAAGTTCCTTATCTTTTTGTAGTTGAATCATTAGACATTGGAGGCTTCTTTATTTCCTTTAAAAGCATAATCCTGATGGCTTTTATCTCTACACATGATGTAAGCTCCCTTTACATTCAATCATTTTACGTGATGTTTATTTTTAAATATATTACGTATTATAAATTCAACCCTTTCATTATTACCTTTATCAATATGTTTTTTATAAAAAGTCCTCAAGGATAATAATATTCTCTTAGTTTCTATTGTGAACATAATACTTTGATAATTTATTCCCAATATTGATGGAATTTGATACTAAATAATGGAATACTAATATATTTTGATAGAATAGTGACCTCTTAAGGATATATTTTAGACTGTAAAATAAGTAACAAATATTACTTCTTGGATTACATATATAATCTTCATCTATATTAGCTAACATTGTAATGTTTGCTTCATATTCAACAATATTTTCTTCTTCCCTAAACATTATATTGAGGAATTTAAATTACATATCAACATGAGGTTTTTTTGAAAATAATAAATCCTTAATAGTATTCTATTCCATAATTTCTACATACTATTCTTCTTTACTATTCGTTATCAATAACAACCATTGATCAATATCATTCTTTAGATGATAAACTTCCATGATAACAATATCATTTAAAATAATTCAAAAAATGAAAAAAAAACATATTGAAAAGGGTATTGATCAATTGATAAGATATATATGGATTTGTATTACTATTAATTATGACCGTTGTTTTTCCATGAATTAGTCCAAAAATACTGTAACTTGATTGGGATCAGTAGGTTTCTATTTGTGGGAACGATTTTGGGTCATGACTTGAGTCAACTAATCCAATATTGTCATAATCCACTTACCTCTAGCTCTATTCTCATTGATTCAATTAACCTGATCATGAGGTAAATACCTACATAAGTTATGGGTATTTTTAAACGTTCCACTACTTTCACAAGGTGATATTTATAAACATTGAATTATACTATTTTATCTTATAAAATATTGAATATTGAAACATAAAATTGGATTTATATGAATGAAACCAATTTCAAATGTGTTTATTCAATATGTTAAGACCTTATAATAATTTTCTCATTACGTTCTATTATGTTCTTCTATTTTTATTTCCCAATGATTCTACTAGACATAATATTATACAAATTATAACCACCCTAACACTAGTAACTAATATCCAATGGTTACATTAATACATTGGTAAAAAATAAAATATGTTGAATCATAGATGATCAAATAGTTTAGTAGTCTCTGGAGGCTTAGTATATATATTATTTTCAAATTATATTCAAACATATGAAATAAAACATAAAATAAAAGTGGTAACATTATTATTTATTCTATTATACCACTAGAATCACTCATAGTTCACTTATTAGTACCCCGAGGATATAGAAACATAATAAAGGGTGACAATAGATGCCCAGTAATGGAATGAATGAAATAGAATAAAGAATAATAAAACATATCATATAACTAATACCATGAAATATAAATACATCCATGAATGACATAAAAAATCTTTATAACCACAAGGATAATAAATAAATGGTTTAATAAAGATTGAATACATAATTCCAGACATCATAACATTACATTATAGACCTCATGCCAAAACATCACACGTAAAAAATAAAGGAATATTCCGAATAACAAAGATAGTATTTCTTATTAGACCTAACATTTCATATATTTTCTATTTAATGTTGTCTCCCCCATAACATACCATGTCCAGTGCATTCATCATATCAAAAGAGTGAATAAATAATATAATGCATAATCAATATTAATATATGCATGTGAAAACTAGCATACGAAATGTCAATATTTTCCCAAGTCTATAAATAAACCAATATAGTCATAATATGTATAGTGAAATAAGGTGTCTTGTATTATTAGGGTATACCCCAAATGAATCATAATAAAATTTAAAATATTTTTACAATGATGAAATATTCCTTTATAATTACACTAAAAAACAAGATGAAATAACTTTTTAATAAAGAACATTAAGAAAAATATAAATAAATCAATGGGAATATGATATTATATGTAAAAACAAGTAAAATTTTATAATAATGATATTAATTAATAACGTTTATGATGAATCGAAAAATAGTCATGCAGTAAACATCAAAAAACATACTTTTATCACTTTTGTAAAATGTAAAAAATGACACATATGGAACACATTATAGAGATTAATTTTAAAACATTTAATAAAAGTAAAAGTTAAAAAACTTTACTTTAATAAATAATTTTTTATTGGAAATTAACATACATGAATTAAAATAAATAATATTTATATGGGATAGAAAAGTTCCTAACAAAAAATGTGTAATAATGTTTGAATTTATTATAAACATTATGCTAGGGGGTTTGAGTGCCAAAAAGAGATAAAATGGAAAGAATTCATGAAAAATAATTATATATATGGAGTAGAATAAAATAGATATATTTTATGAGTGAAATAATATATAATTCCCCCAATGGAATCTAAAACATAAATAATCCTAAATAGTAATGCGATTGTCAAATAGAACCCTTACCGTGGATATCCTTTTGGTCTAGCACATTCCAACCTACTGTATAATAAGATTTTATTTACTATTAATCTATATGAAATTAATATTTATATAAACCTTATTTGATATAATTTATTCAAATATCTTTTTTACACTGTTACTCACAATGCTTTCTGGCATTCAAATATTTGTGGCTAACAATTATTTTTCCCATCCTTGCTTTTATTTTCCATTTTTGTTCATAAAACCTCATTTATAGATTCATGATTTAAAAATTAACAAAAAATATATAAATATAATATTTATAATTTCTATATTATTTAAGACACATCCCTCAAAATGAAATTAAGAAATGAAATACATCATTTCATGGAGAGAGTACACCATATGTATGACATATTGACATTTTAATTTTTATAATGGATAAAAAGGAAATAAATTTGATAATGGAAATTTTTTTGAGAATCATAATCATAATATAAATTTAGTATTTATTCATTAAATCAATCTTTATTACCATCCACGTATGGTGAAAATGAAAAAAATAATCGCATTACTTTATGGAGGTGGTAGTCCACACTTTAACATTAGAGACATTATCATTTTGCAATAGATGGAAAGGTAAGAAGGTAGAAAATATAATATTTTTGAAAAAATAAAATTATGAAATAAATATTTCATTTATATTGTAAATTCAATATAAAAGTTTTCTATAAAATGTGTTGATTAAAATCAAAATACAATGCTTCATGGAGATGGGAGTCCACACGTACACCGGAGCGATGTTTTCATTTTCTATAGGATAGAAAAGAAGATGGAAGAATGGTGTAACAAAAACATAAAAATATCTACGTATATATTTGACACTAATTTTATTATACCATCATGGGTTTTATCATTTTGAAGTAGGTAGTATAAGAAAAAAAATATAAAAGAACTCGTTAATGTTTTATACCACTAATTTTGAAAACCTCATTTGGATTATACAATAGGACTTCTAGAATGGTATTTTCCTATGACAAGGACTTATAGAAAGAGTGTAAGAATGATTAGGAGCTATTTTTTAGATCATGTTTAAGATTAAGTGCTCATGTTTTGTAGATAAGTGTAAAGAGTTGGTTCCCTTTTATAGGTAAGGGGAGTGGTTAACTTGTAATTATTCGTATCGTTTAAATATTATAATTGTGTTAATCAATGTCAATGTACACTATAACACTTCAATTTAATTGATAAGAGGATAAGGGTATAAATACATAATAAAATAACAATTAATATTTTGTTTTGGAACTATATCAGCAATATTTTTACCTTAATGGAGATGTTTTACACCATTACCATGCTGACAACGTTTTTAACAAGGTTTCTATTCACAATGAACAAACATAAAATTAAAATCATTAGTAATTTTGAAAATAATTATTAAAAATATGAAATATATTTTTATGTACTCAATTTTTAGTATTATATGAATTTAATTATAATATAATTGAAAAATATTCATTGAAAAAAATGTTTCTTTATAAAAATTGTGTTTTAATGCATAAAAATGAACTTATTCCAAAATATAATAAAATGATGATTCCAATAGAATTAATTATATTATACATAATAAAATAGATATTAATTTAATTTAAATTCATATCCAAAATACAATTTAACTTATAAATTACTTGATTTAATTGAAATAAATGAAAATTTCAAAACAAATCATAATTTTTTACTATTCACCCAAATTAAATTATTTTTGAAGAATTTAAAAAAATAACCCTATGGTAAATATGACCACATAAACTAGAAACATGATATCCATTTTATAAAATTAAAATTAAAACATTTTAAAAATTTATTTCTAAATATTACCAAAAAGTTTATTATTATGATGATAAAATAATAGGATTTGTATTGGGATTTAGTCTAGGGATATCGTGTTTAAATTATATACTATGATTTATAGTATTATAAAATATTTAATTCTCATAAAATTATTATATTTTTAATAATAATTCATATTCTTTTTAAGGATGGGTTCTATTCTATGTCTATATTTCCTCTTCCTACTAATGTTCTTCTTTTCATCTAAAAAATTAATACTATGTTATCTCATGTGATGTTCATATTTCCCTTTCATCATTTCAAAAATAAATTTTTTATCTATTATTATTAAATGGGTTTTTAAAAAAATTATTTTAAAATATTTAAATGGTCTTCCTTTATTAATCGTATGTTCTATCTTCCACTCCATATTTCCTCAAGTTAACCATTTATTCTTTTTCAAGGCTCTGTTATTAAAGATTCGTTTTTAAAAGCTAATATCTTCAAAAATGAGTTCACTTTTATTTTTTGAAGACATTATGTTTTTTTCAAGGATTTATCCTGGAATAAAATTTTTAAAATTAATATTTTTTAAAATAGTTTAACATTATATTTTTGAAAACATTATATTTTCTCAAAGATCCATTATTAATGGTAATTTCTAAAAGTATTTTTTTAAAAATATTATCACATTTATAATTTTAATCCTTTTATTTAAGGATTTTTTATTGATATTTCTTTTGAAATAATTATTTTTTAAATGCCATCTATTAAACATGTAAAAAATGATCCTTTCAGATGTGATGTGTAACTTATTGTTTTTATAAAAATGTAAATAAATTTTTTCAAAAGATCATTTTTAGTTTTTCATCTATTTAACTTTTTAAATATAAAATATTTTCCTCCAATGGAGTAATTTTTTTAATCACCTTCTAAATGACTATATTAATTATATATTTTTGGTTATTGATTTAGTTTTTATCAACCGATCTACTTTTGATATCACATTATGTTATACCAGATGATAATGATATAAAACTACATTTTCCATGATTTTTCATGATATTATGTATTATTAAAATCTTATGGAAAATATGAGTGGATTATTAGGGATGTGGCCATATATACCTCATCAATTCATTGATTAAATATTTATATCTCACGAGTTAATGATTTTATGAATTGGAATAATTTTTTCTCATAACATGCTAATTAGAATTTTAGTTCATTAAAAACATGAAGCATGAATTTTTTTATTCACAACAAGATGAATTGAAATTATTTTTATTGAAAACATGAATCATGAATATTTTTTTATTACATAATGAGTGGAAATTATTTTTTAAAATATGAAGAGTGGATGTTTTTCTTTTCAAAACATTATGCATGATCATTTTATTTATTCACAACAAAATATATTGGATAAATTGAATTAGCATTCAATGTTTTTATTTCACAACACATATTTTTTTATAATTCATTATTATTCTACAATTCAATTACAGACCTTGTTTTGTTGTTATGTTATACGTTATGGCCCATGTTTGTTTTCTCATGTTTCTCTATTCTTATTCCGTGGTATATTCATAATCAACTGATATCACATATCTTCTATATTGATATGTAAAAAAATATTAAGGTTAGGTTTTCTTTTAAATAAGATATTTTACCTATTTTAATGTATCTCATATTCTTATGATCTAACCCTTATTGACATTTGTATTTTTTCCTTGTAAAGAATTTATTCTAACCACTTTCTTATGTTTTCTATTCCCCAGGTTATGATTTTGGGTATAAATTATGAAAAGTATAAAATATATTCTAGCTCAGTAAGATTATAGAGAAATGGTCAAATTTATCCAAAAATACGTTTCTTATGTTTTTGATCCTCTATGAAACTAAACATTATACTCATGGTTTTTTTAGATTTTTATGACACGAAATGTTTAAATTATGATAATAATGTGTACTATAATAACGTTTAGCATGGGACATATCACATGGAATTGAATCTAGTTATAAATTATGTGTTTTAGAATATTTCATTGGAGTACAGGTCCTGGGTTTTTTATATAGTCTATTCACGATTCACTATATATATTGATTTAACCCATACTTACCCCTATTTTTTGCTAAATAAGAAGTCCAACTATACTTGATTAGAAACATTTATGATATCAACGATAGAAAAAAGATAAATTACATAATTGTCTACAATGGATAAGATCTTTATTGATGATACAATGATCAATTCGGTTATAAATATACAATTAGAGCATATATTATCTATTCAAGATGATATTAATTAGAAGTAAACATTAGTTTTTTTATACTTTAGGTAATTTCAATGGTTAATACCAATTTATTCTAGGAAGGATTAATTATTATATTTTATCAATTAAATTCTGAGATGGTACACGTAGTTATAATGTATATTTAATTACGAAATTAGAATAATCTCAACATGTTTTACATCTATTACATGATTTTATTTTTGAAAATTGGTTTGATTTTACTGATGACCCCTTGATCACAAATGATCATATGAGAAGAAAAAGTACTCAATTTAAAATCAACATGATATAAATCCAATAAATAGAAAATATATTCATGGATCACCAAGGGAGAAAACCAAGGATGTTTTGATCCACTTGATACCCCTGCCCTTCCTAAATACATTATCCAAACCCCCATTGAATATGGACAATACATTATTTCATCACAATGAATGAATTTAGAATAAGAAAAAGTAGATAGTATTGGGTGTAAATTTATTGATATTGTTATATAAACACATTGGTGTATATGAAGCATGTTTACCCATGTATCCTTAGAAGTGGTCCAATTTTATACATGAATTTGTTATCCAAATTAGAGTGATAAAAAAGGATTAGAAAAAATACATATGAGGAGATATGTAAATTAAGTGTATTGATGATCATTCCCATTCTCGTTATATTTACCACCCATGACATACACCATCACCATAATCCTATGAACCCACTACAGTAACAAATCTAGCACGTTCCCAAATAAAGAAAATTCATAATTCCCATATAAAATTTATTGTATATTATCAAGTTTATTTCATGGATATTCAGGGGAGAATTTTTTTGAAATTTTCAAAATTATGTTTGATCCACCCCTAGTTCTCTATAATACACAGATATTGAGTTTATCATCCTTACAATATCCAAAACCATATTCAATGATTTCTATACATAATATTTTATCAAAAACATTTCAATACTCTATTAAGGCGAGAATTATTATTCCCTAGGTTACTTATTCATACTATTCACCATACAGTTATCCTTTAAAATATGATTTTCGTAGGGGTTTTTCATATTCATTTTTGGAATACAAGGTGAAAATATTATATTTAATAGAGAAAGATGAATTATAAATGAAATTGAAGGTTTACATGAACTTGGAACTAAATTATGATCCATTTTCAATCTATTTGTGTAATAAAATCCTAACTTTCCATTAAGGATAATTATATGTTGAAGAGGATATTTCAGTTGACACAGTACATGAGGAACCCATGTATGTGGTCATAGAGAAAATCACAAAAACCCTTATAGAACCATCAATTTATAAAATTATTATAGTTTTTAATGGGTAAATTATAAAAGGTTTTCTTCTATAAATATTTTATGAAATACCATAGTTGTGGTGGAAGGAAAATTATTTCTATGGTCATGAGTATGTTGAAGTTTTGGATCATAAATATTGGGGATAAATTTAACTTAATTATTCAGTGGTGGAACATAAATAATTATATTTATATAATATTCGGTATGGTTCATATTATGGATGATGAATCCCTTCAGATAGTGGGGGAATGTGATGTGAAAATTAAAAAAACATAGAGGATCCTTGATGGAGTTTCACATTTTAGAGAATATATTATGGTTAAAGAAACATTTTATATTAGAGGTCATGTGAGATGATTCATGTTTATATAAAATTTTTATAGATTTACAATGAAAAATAACATTCAGATCCATAGTTTTGTCAACGGTCCTAATAAATGGAATGTTTTAACTTATTGGAAATTATGAAGGTGGAAAACATTATAGAATAAGATTTTTTTTTGAAGGTATGGTATGATCATTCTTATAAAATTACTGATAAGGGGAAGAAATTCATAGCTGAAAAAGTTATACAAAAATTTAATCATATGGATTAATAAAAACAAATAAATTGTATCCTTTTTATGTTTCATAAATTGTATTTTGATACAAATATAAATGGACATAATAGTAATAAGTAAGATCTAGTTTATAAGGATGTATGGGGGACTACACCAGTCTGGTGTCCTTAAGAGTCATTTTACATTCATACCTTCATCAATAATATGACATGGAATGTGTGGGGTTTTGTTCTAAAAAACCCAATATTTTATGAATCATAATTTGGTGTATATCCATGATAGAAATAATTTTTTTAAATATTATGAGATTTAGTTATATTAATTGTGGACAATAATGATGTTGAGATATTTGGATGTTTAGTTAGAAGAATTTTACATTCTTTGGGAAGAAGGTTCCTTGGACTCTATAAAAAAAACTTATAGTTGAGTGGTTGAATCATACACTATAATATATATCTTGAAGAATGAAGATACATTTTACATTTAATAAATAGTTTGGATAATAACCATTACATTTTACAATTTACCTCACGATTAGATGTCCTTACAAAACACAAGTGAAACAACTTTATATGAGTTTTAGACCAGAAGATTGGTCGATTTCTCACACATAAAGGTCATTGTAAGAATTTACTATTTTCTTGTTCATTCCAGGGAAATGGAAAAGTTAAAAGAAAATTACCATGCATGTTTCATTATAGGTTATAGAAATGAAAACTTGGGATTTATAGTATGTGATAATGAAATTTAGAAGGTCATTAGAATCCAGAATATAATCATTAATTAATGATCTTATGAATTTATCAGATCCTAGTGGAGGATAAAATTAGTAATAAACAACTAGTAAATCATTCCAATTTTTATTTAATTTAATATATGGATGGTTTAGTTTATTTTGGAATACTCAATTTTCTATAATAACTTAGTTTTATATAAAGTAGAGTTTCAAATGTGAGAAATATTTCAGAGGAATAGAAAAGAAAAAAATTATATAAAAACGTTGGGATTATAGATTCTCAAGGAATAATTTTAGAAAAAGAAGTTCCAGAAGGAGCACAAAATCCAGAGTTGTGGTGGTCCACTAGAGTTATAAGATAAATAATTTTTTTATATTATTATTAATAGTATCTAATTCTTAAGAATTTCGGAGAAACCAAAATCCTCAAAATAGGTTTTAGGTCATAGTGATTAAAAATAGTGGTCTTTATTGATGAAAGAGGAATTGAAGTCCATTCATGATTTTGGAACATGTGATATTTCATAACATCAACTATAAAGAAATTTATTGTGGAAAAAATGGGCCTAGAGGGTAAAAAAGAATTATATGGTAGGAAATAAAAAAATTTACAGTTAGTTGTAGAAATATCTTAATAAAAATAAGGATAGGATATTATATAAATATTTTATATAGTTGGTAAACACAAAAAACATATATGGTTCTAGGAATGGTTATGGAAGAATGTGTATAGCTTGAAATATAAAATGTGACGATTGATTTACTTTATAGAGTTTTTTTGGAATAATTTTACATGAACAAGCCATGATACTACCTAATAAATGTAATGGATGGGATAATGTGAAAGCATAATCAATGTTTATCTTAGATAATGTAAGTAAAAAAATGGAACCATAAGATTGATTATTTTTTTATAAAAAAGAATTTCTGGTGAAATGTCGACTTTTTCAGGAACTAGAATTTTTATAGTGATTGAATATTAATTGTAATTATTCTTTAAATAGATTTAATTCTATTAGTATTAATGTTAAAGAAATTAATGGAATATATAATACTTTATTAATCTGATATTTTCAAGATGATGGATCCCCAGGAACGAAATTGTTTTTTGGGATAGGGTTCTACAGGTTCTTGAAGTATGAAACATTGATGTTATATTAATATGAGTACATCTATAAGATAGTATAATAATTTAAAATGTTTGAATAAATTATTTTCTCTACCCAATTATATAAATATATCGAATTATCAAAATTATAAAGTACCAAGAATGGAATATAAGGGTAAGCAAATAGAATAGTTTTCTTACATTTTAATGGTTAAGTGTTTGATGCATGCCACAATTTTTAAATGGTTGTAAATTACTCATGAAATTTATGTTGTTAGTATGTTCATGGAAAACACATTAGAGGAAAAATTAAAGTGGTACAGTGGATTATATAGTGTATAAATTGTTTTGAAGTTCATTTCTTATGTTTCAAAATGAATGATACATTTTAATGAAATGTTGACGGAAAAATTAAAGGCAATGCCAACACATATATATAAGTACCCAAACCTGTTCTTACCTATAGTGAAATTATGACAAGTCATATTCTAATACTATAAATATTTGTCATTTAATATACCATTTTAGAAGAGTATGTTGTGGTAACATAATTTAGTAATGAGATGATATATCTGAATGGTTTGTTAGGGGAACTCAGAAGGAGGCCTCAACAAAAAAAATCTATGGAAATATGTTTTTGAACTATATTTAAATAATATAGTGTTTAACTCATGGTTGTATCAAATTTAGGTAAATTATCACATCATCCATATAATTTTGGAAGATAGAGTTCTAGAAATATGGAATATATGATGATGTCAAAATCTGGTTGATATATTTACAAAGGTAACTATGTAGAAATGCATAGGAAACTGTTATGACTTGGTGGGTATCAGTAGTTTATAATTGAGGTAAAATATATTTTATGAATATTATTAATGGTGTAAATAAACATTATATTTCTTATGTTATCCAAAGGATTTTGTTGAAGAAATAAAAAAGATTATCATGTATGATATTGTTCATTTCTCTAAGATTGATTTTTTTTAGATATGTATTATAATTTAATAGGGATTTATTCCATAAGTTGAATGTTAGAATAATATGAGGTTATGATAGTGGAATTAAGGATGTTTAGAACTTGAGGGAGGCTAAAAAAATAGTGAAAATTGACTCTAGATAATGGATGTGTTGAAGAAGAGTTATAACAGAAAAAAGAGAAACTGACTTGATTCCCTTTAAGAATAACCTAAAGGCATTCAAAAGTTATCTCAAATTATATAAAGGTATTAATAAGATTAAAATAAATGACTTTCACTATTAATCTGGAATCAAATGATAACGAATTGAATGTTTTTATGGATTTGAAAAAGCAATGGTTCGTTTGAAAAGGGGAGATCTCAAAAAAAAGAGAATAACCAGCTATAATTTTATTTATATAGATTGGTGAATTTAGTTGTTTAAAGTACCAATATTGTCTAAAAAAATTATAAACCTTATATATCACTATTTTTTCTATGTGAGTGTAATTTATTGTATTATTATAATTTTGTGTTGGTTTGTGGATGATCTATAGAGGTCATGTTGATTGAATGTGATACGTTAGATCAGAGTTCCTTCATCAAGACACTAAAATTGGGTGATTCATGTTTGGAAGCATCCAAAACATATTCCACATGTACTATTTTAGATGGTAAGATATGTATCATGGGTTTCTTGACACAATATGTTTTCGGGGTAAAATAGAGTGGAAAATACTCAATATTGAAAAAAAAAACTTAGTAGTATTCTTAGTTGTCTCTTTAGTAATTTATATAATTTCCCCAATACCCCCTCCTTTACTTCCTCCATTGAACTAGAGTTGACTAGAATAATGGCTTTGGATCCCATTATGGCTCCAATTCTCCTCTAAGATTTTTATTATCATAATTTATTTTGTCATTTATTATATTAGTTTTCTATAGTTAATTCTATATCTACCTAAGCCTCTAATATTGGTTTCTCATAATTTTTCTCATTTCCCAAACCCATATCAGTAATAATAAGGTATTATTTGTGATTTTAGTTTAGCAGAGAAATGTGATTGAATTAGGAACTATATATTTTCATCTAAACTCCCCAATTCCCAAGTAAGGAAGTCCTTACAATTCTTTAAATTTTTTAGGGTATTGTTTGGGATTCCTTGCATATGGTTGCATGTGAATGGTTGAATTTGTTATTCCTTAGATAACCAAGTGACTGGGGGTCTGGGTAGAAAGAATTGACCCTGTGTGGGATATATAGTGACATTCTAATGAGATCATGATGTAACTATAATGTATATAGTTAAATAATATAGCATCATATCCATTGTTTAGAAAGTAATAAGATGAGTTTCCATATATTTTATTTAGTACTAGGTGGTAGTTTCTTGTATTCTGAGAATGTGTGACAACCTCCTTCAATTGAGAATGAATCAAGGTTGGGTATGGATAGTGTGATGGAGTTTAGATGAATTAAAATAGAGGAGTAGATAATATCAAACTCTTTATGGTTTTTTAGTTATGTTAATGTAGTATAATGAGTTTCTAGATTGTGGTTGTTTTTAATGTTACCTAATATATCTTTTTTACTGTGGAATTTTTATTTTTTTTGAACATGGGGACAATCCTCACCATATGTGATAGAGTTTTGGTATAATGTATAGAAATTTTAGTCCACCTGGAGTGAGGTGTGGGTATGAGATAACGTTATAGACTTTATCCTAAGTGATATGGTGATGTTGTGAGATGTGGTTATACATATTTATCGGAAGCAATTGGGTATTGGTATGATAATTTATCATGGATCTTACCATGAGTTATAGGGTAATGATTTGATATATGTCTATTAGGCCGCACATAGAGTGATATAGTATTGGAATCAGACAAGGTAATGAGACCTCACCCCACATGATAGGGATATTATCTAAAACTCAATGATTATTTGTACCCTAATTTATAGAGTATTTTATATACACTAATATGTATCTTTGTAATGAGGTGAATCTACCATTTATCATAGAGATAAAGAAGATGGGTTTGGTGCTTATGGAAGCTTTATTATTTCTTGATAACCTGACATGGGTGTGTGTTTACTTATTTTTTATTTTCCATCACAACATAAACTCAAATATAAATTTATTCAATTATAATAAGGAAATATGGGTTGTTTTGTACTATTTTTTTACTCATACCCAAAACATGCATCTCAGTTAATATATAGATGTTTTTTCTAGGGTTCTAGACATAGGAAAAGACCCTATGTTGGGTGGTTGAGTAGGTGGAGATGGGTATGGTTGAAGGATATACTAGGAATGATTTCAGTAGATGTTTATAACGGAGCCTCTACTCTATTTTATTTTTTTTATAATTTTATATATTGATATATTTTTTGTGGTTATCCTAATAAAAATTTAATGTAAACATGGGTTCATTTTGAAATTACATGTGATTTCTTTTTTGTAGATAAAATTTCAATGTGATTCCATTGTGATTTTCATTATTTATTAATGTTAGAAATATTTACACTACTCATATATATCTAGTATGATGTTCTTAGAATCTCTAATGTATATATCTAGATTTAATAACTATTTAAGAGCCTCTTGTATATGATGTGGTGCACATGAGTCTATATATCACTCTGATTTAGACCTGTTGAATTAAGATATAGCATTACTAATGGATTATGATCTATGTACTAAGGTACGTTGAGAGGTGAATGGGATGGGAGAGTTGTGAATTAACATAATAGTTGAACATAACCTTTTGATCAAATATTTAAAAATTTATCCTTTCTGAATATCGTATTGTTCTAATTTTAGAATTAACACATTTAATCTATAATTCTATAATAATTTATGACACTTAATATAAAATAAATTATAAAATTAGTGTATAAATAATAATTCATTAATAGTCTTCAATTCCATAATTTCTACATTCTTTTCTTCTTTACTATTTCGGGTCAATGAAAACCATTGAAAAATATCACCCTTTATATGATAAACTTCCATGATAAAAATAACATTTTAAATAATTCAAAAAATGAAAGAAACATATTGACAAGGGTATTGATCTATACATAAGATACAAATGGATTAGTATTACCATTTCTTATGATTTTTGTTGTTGCTTAAAGTAGTCCAAAATTATTGTAACATGTTTGGGATCAGTAGGTTTCTCTATGTGGGAATGATTTTGGGTCATGACTTGAGTCAACTAACCCAATATTGTTATAATCCACTCACCTATGGCTCTATTATCATTGATTTAATTAACTTGATCAAGAGGGAAACACCTATATATGTTATGGGTATTTTTAATCTTTCGATTTTTTCACTAGGTGGTATTTCTAAACAATTACACACACTATTGTAACTTAAAATATATTGAATATTGAAACATAAAATAGGATTTATATGAATGAAAACCATTTTAAATGTGTTTATTCAATATTTTAAGACCTTATAATAATTCTATCATTATGTTCTATTCTGTTATACTATATATAGTTCCCAAAGATTCTATTATAATTAATATTATACAAATTATATCCACCCTAACACTGGTAACAAAGAGAAAATGGTTACATTAATACATTTGTACAAAATAAAACTTATTGAATCATATATGACAAAATAGTTTAGCTGCATTTGGAGTCTTGGTACATATATTATTCTCAAATTATATTCAAACATCTGAAATAAAACATAAAATTAAAGTGGTAATAATATTGTTTCTTCTATTATATCACTATTATCACTAATAGTTCACTTATTAGTACCTAGAGTATATAAAAACATAATAAAGGGTGAGAATAGATGCTTAATAATTGAATGAATGAAATGGATAGTGAATAATAAAACATATCATATAACTAATACGATGAAATTGGAATACATCCATGAATTACATAAAAGATATTTGTAACCATATGGATAATAAATATATGGTTTAATAAAGATAGAATACATAATTACAGACAACATAATCTTACCTTATACACCTCATTCCAAAACATCACACATAAACAAGTAAGAAATATTAAAAATAACAAAGATAGTCTATCCCATTATACCTAATATTTCATATAGTGTCTTTTTAATTTTGTCCCCCCATCACATACCAAGTCCAATGAATTCATCATATTAAAATAGTGAATGAATAAGACAATGTATTATCAATATAAATATCTGCATATGAAAACTATCAAATGAAAGGTCAATATTTTCCCTAGTGTAAAAATAAACCAATATGGTCATAATATGTATAGTGAAATAAGGTGTGTGGTATTATTAGGGTATAACCTCATTGAATCCTAATAAAATTTAAAATATTATTACATATATGGAATATACCTTTATAATTACATTAAAAACAAGAAGAAAAAACATATTAATTAAGAACATTAAGAAAAAAATATATAAATTAATGGGAAAATGATATTATATGAAAAACAAGTAAAATTGTAGAATAATGATGATAATTAATAATGGTTATGACGAATAAAAAAATAGTCATGCAGTAAATGTTAAAAAACAATCTTTTCCCACTTTTGTAAAAGATAAAAAATAACGTGTATGGAACACATTATAGAGGTTCATTTTAAAACATTTAATAAAAGTTAAAGTTAAATAAATTTGACTTTAATAAATCATTTTTGATTAAAAATTAACATACATGAATTAAAATAAATAATGTTTATATGGATGAGAAAAATTATTGACAAAAAAGTTAGAATAATGTTAGAATATATTATAAACAATATTTTGGAGGGTTTGAGTTCCAAAATGAGTTAAAAAAGAAAGAATACAAAAATAATAATTATATATATAGAGTAGAATAAAATAGATATATTTTAGGAGGGAAATAATATATAATTCCCCCAATAGAAACTAAAACATAAATAATCCTTGTTTAGTTTTGGTTTTCGGCCTCGAAACGCCCAAAGACTCCATATCTAATGATTGATGGACCTGCTTTCCAAAGGAAGGTGTTCACCGGATGGTCTGACCAGTGACTCTTAAGAACTCACATTGGTCGAGAGGATGGGAAGTCAAGCTCATCACACCCTTTTTGTGGGGAATTATTGCCTGTTCTGGGACTCTCTTATAGATTTAAGATGTATTCATATGTTTGTGAATCTTTGTTTTATACCCAAACATAGTATCCACGGTTTCAACCCTTGTTGGCAATGGTCAACTGGACGCAGGGGTTCAAAATCATTTATGCCTGAGGTTTACCATCCCTCATTAAATTAATGACCCTGAAGAGTTGGAATTTGCTTAAGGCAGTACTAGGAGTGGCGTGTTGAACCGACATGGAGAATAGTCGGATTGACCAGCTATCGGGATTGAACCTCATGGAGGCTTCCTACGTACCCTGTCTAGGAGGCAGGGATCAAAGTCCACGTAGTTCGCATATACAGTTTAATGTAATGATAGACGAGGGTGGAACTCAACATGAAGAAACGACCGAGTGGTGGGATTGAACCTCGTGGAGGCGTCCTACGTACCATGCTTTGGCATGGATTAAAGTCCCCGTAGTTCGCTCAGTGGGGCTTACACTCTGAGGAGGCCCATAGTGACGGATTGGGGCTTACACTATGAGGAGGCCCCTAGTGATGGATTGGGGCTTACACTCTGAGGAGGCCCATAGTGATGGATTGGGTATTACACTCTGAGGAGGCCCACAAGGGGATGTCATGGATGATGCTTACTCTAAGCTCACGTGAGTCATGCTCAGTGTGAGAAAAAAGAGTCAGCAGGGACCAGAGGATCACGTCGCGAAAGGTGCGTCCGTGAGAAGTGGAGTAGGGATTATGCATGAGGGTGACCCAAGAGATCGGGGCTTACTCCTAGATGGATTCCCATGGTGATGGATTGGGGCTTACACTCTGAGAAGGCCCAGAAGGTCGGGGCTTACATCGAGATGGACACTCGTGGTGACAAAGCCCAGCGGGAGAGGGAAAGTGGGTGCTCCTGTTCCCATATCCTCTCTTTCAGTGCATGAGGGCTTCCTTCTGATGGGTATTTTAATACCCCCAAGGATTCCTGAATAAGTGGAGGGGCAGAAAGGGGATTCCCAAGCTCAAACTCCACATTACCGTGGGAATGTGAACCCAGGAATGCTTTGGGAACCTGCTCAAGGGTCGGGGAAACCCCTTCGCCTCTACTTACCGTGGGCATGTGAACTCAAAATGGCACGCTGATGCACCTGAAGGTTACACCATGCAGATCCAGTGGCTCTGGTGGGGGCCTCAGCTCGGGGTCGATGAATAGGCCGATGAAGGAGTCATGAAGGATTTGGCTGGATTGGAGGTATTTTATCTAGCTTGAGAAATGAGTACATCGAAGTGGGTGGCAGGCCACCGAGAGGTATGGGTGGTGGTGACCTTCACATGGGGGAGTGCCACGCGGCTGAAGAAGCTATCCGCGAACCAGGGTGGTCCGCAGGCTGAGGGACATCCCGCGAACCAGGATGGTTCATGGCTTCAGGTTCAATCCACGAACCAGGGTGGTTGGTGAAGGGTTCCAGGCGGGTAGCGGTGGCCAGGGGCGGCATCAGTCGGAGGCTTGTCAGTCGGGGAATCGCCCGCGTAGGAGGGTTCTATGCAGTGCGACGAATGGGAAAAGAGGCATAAACTTCCTGGTATGCGGAGAAGTCATCCGCGGAGGGGGTATGGTTCGCGGTTCTCCTTATTTCTGTTATTTTGGGTTCGCGGTTCACAAAGTTATTATGCATTTTCCAATTCCTTTTTAATTCGTATACCTGCTGAGGTTCGCAGATGGGAGTTTCGCCGTTTGTGAAATCCAAAGCCTTCCTTCAACCGATCTCCTTCCGAATCTCTAATCCCTCCGAATCCAATTCATGTTCTTCGACCCCATTTTCTTTCCCCCTTGGTCTCCTTTTATAGAGTGGGGAAAGGGACGTATCTTTGGCCACGCGACACCTTTTGTGGAGGCCCATAACCAAATACCCGGTTTACAGCGGACTAGGTTAATCCACGATTCGCGGTGGGTGTTGAATGCTTCCCCCTCTCCTCCATGAATCGAACTCAGGGAGTGCTTCACGGATGCAGAGGGCTCCGCCTCTATTCTGCGAACGACAGTGGGTGCAGCTTGAATCGATCGACGCTGTCCACAGTTGGGGTGGTTTATAATGGTGAACCGGACTAGCGTCCATCCTGCCTCGCGACCGCAGAGGATCTCTGCCTCTATTTTGCGAACGAAAATTGTTCACAGCCACATATGTATTTTGTCTTTGTTTCATGAATAACGAGGTTCGTGGAGGGGGAACTTCGCGGGGGTGGACCGGCTTGGCGTCCGGCGGTCTTCCTAATTCGCACACGCACAGGCGCTCCACCCCCATTTCGTGAACGACAATGTCAATGGGAGGGCGGTTCGCCGAACCGGCCGCGTACTATTGCTGGGAGCCGGTATACTGACCGGTTCGGTCCTTTTCTAAATTTGGGGTCATTGGATTTCCCCCTTACTGAATTTTTAGGACCCTACAAATGCCCCCCATTAGAATGGGGTCCGATCGGAACGAAGAGGAGGACATTCTGATGTAGAGTGGTCCTGAAAATCGATGAGTGATTGGACAATGCTCTAACTTTTTCTTGATCCAAGGGACTCAGCGAGCACAGTTTGACTTTTCCTAGGTTTTTATAGGAAAACCCCACAAACTTTTTGTCTTTTCTTTTTAGTGCCCTGATTTTTCCTGGGCCCATTTGGTGTGGACCCCGTGGGTATAACACGGCTTTTTCTTAGGTCGCCCTTTTCAGGTTTTTGGCCTAACAAGATTTGTGCCTCTTTATTTTGTGAGCGGTTTAAAGTCCCACCGTCAAGACTATCACTACTGATGTTTTAGGCCGAACAACTTTGACCAAATATGGTGGGGTGAGGGCCCCAATGAGGTTTGATTGACTAAATGATATCTCAACACCCTTCAGACGTAAGTGGGGGAAATGTATTTAAATTTGAGCGACACGCAGGGCATGTCTCAAGATATGGGAGTCGTGTTGGTGTACAGAGGTAGGAAGAGCGTTGCCTAAGGAAAACATGACTTTGGTAGATGGGCCAGGGGCGATCAATATACGGAGCCGCTGAGGGCATGGTATGCATAGTCATACAAAGGTGTCCTTAAGTCAAAGACTTATCCATTTCTGATGGCTAGGGGACTTCATGGAAGCCCATCTCATGGAAACCCCAATGGGTGGTTTGGAAGAAAATAAAAACCACCGGGGGTGGCTCAAAAAGGGTATGTGATGTCCTAAAGGTTTTGAGAACATCTGTATCAATCAGGAGTGTGGAAGCAAGGTTCCCGTCCTATGCATTTATCTAGCATAAAGGACGGTTGGGGCTTGGCGCAGTTTAAAGTCATGCAGCTGGGACATCATCAGAAATAGAATGACCTCTCCTGGTTCATCGTAATCTTGTCAAAGACGTTCTGCCATATTCAGATAGGATTGTGGAAGAGGTTGGTAAACTATAGCTCATAGGGCTTCCGAATCCCGGGATAGACATGGGGGCTCAAAGGCCAAGAGGCGTACGGAGAGAAGCATTGCCTAAGGAAATATTTCCTTTGGTAGACGGTCCAGGGGTGATCAATATGCAGAGCCGCTGAGGGCATGGTATGCATAGTCATACAAAGGTGTCCTTAGTTCAAATACTATCCACTTCCGATAACTGAGAAACTTTAGGGAAGTTGAGAATTGGGACCACCAGGGGTGGCTTATGAGAGTTCGTCTTTTTCTGAGTACCGGGTATGGCTTATGATAAGAGGGTGCTTGGATACGAGAAAATATCTAGACTAAACTTCCTGAGAACGGGTGAAGTAATTATTTCCCACACTGGTGTGAGGCGGTGGTTTGTGCAGGTCTGACCCATGCACTAAAGGATGGAGAAAAGCCTCTTTTTCTCATTGAACCAATGACAAGTATAACTGTGTAGTTTATCGTCATGTGGTAGGGACATATTCCGTGCAGTTTAGCATCATGAGGCAAGGACGAGAGGCACTTTTGAAGGTTGTTGTGCAGTTTAACATCATGCGGCAAGGACATGGACATTTTTAAATGTTTCTACGCAGTTTAACATCATGCAGCAAGGATGGGGGGCATTTTTGCAAAGGCTACTCCTCATCAGAATGTAACTAGGCTTGAATACCTCAACATTCCCCAGACGTGGGGGGGGGGGGGGGGTTGATTGGTGTAAATCATGGTTCCGGGGCTTCTTGGATCATGAGAGGTGATATGGGGGATCTGAGGCCTGTAAGCATACGGAGCTAGGAAGAGAATCACCTGTGGAAATCATGCCTTTGGTGGATGAGCCAGGGGCTATCATTGTGCAGATTCGCTGAGGGCATGGTATGCATAGTCATACAAAGGTTTCCATGGGTCTACGCCTTTCCTCTTTCTATCATTATGAATGGTTATGAGGATCTGCAATTATCTGGGCCATGAAGTTTTTCATTTTGTAGAAGAATATCTGGACATGTCAGGGATATCCGTCTCTGGTTGCTTGTTGAGTTTCAAAGATCCCACTGTGCTGATCTTTTCTCATCTTTTTTTCCTCTTTTTTTTGTACGGGGTTGTGCCTTCATTCCATGCAGTTTAATGTCATGCGGTAAAGACGAAGTACTCCTAGTTTATCGGTCATAGAGCTTGGACCATTGGGTGTCTATTGCTACAGTCACTCGAAGGATAACTGAGTCAACATGTTTTGATATACTTGGAACAAGGTGGGGGATGATGGTTGTAAACTACAACATTAAGCATTCTCGGATCAAGAGACGTGGTGTGGGGGCTCTGAGGCGGTAGGCGTACGGAGATAGGAAGAGTACCGCCTGAGGAAACCATGTCTTTAATGGACGAGCCAGGGGCTATCATTATGTAGAGCCACTGAGGGCATGGTTTTCATATTCGTACAAAGGTGTCCCTAGGTAGATAACATTACACTTCCGATGGCCATGAATAATTATGAAAATCTGTGATTTCTCACAGTGCTGAGTTCGGCACGTGGGGATAATGGTGTCCTGGTATACAAGAAAAATCATCACTACAATTGTCTGTTGAGTCATAGTAGCCACGTCCTGGCTTGATATTTGTTGATGCAGGTCGCTATGTGAACCATTGATAGACACATAGGCTAGCCAGATAGGGACACCTTGGCAACACCAGGATGTAAAAAGGGGAATGAACTTGTAATCCACTTCTCCATAAACACCTAGGTCAGGTGGTATGGTATGGGGGCTCTGAGGACGGTAAGCGTACGAAGCTAGGAAGAGTTTCGCCTGTGGAAATCTTGCCTATGGTAGACGATCCAGGGGCTATGATTATGCAGAGCCGCTGGGGGCATGGTATGTATAGTCATGCAAAGGTGTCCACGGGTCAATAACTTTCCACTTCTGATGGCCATGAATGGTTATGAAGATCCATAATTATCCAGTTCATGGAGTCTGATGTATGGAGACGATGCATCCAAATGTTCAAGGAGTATCTCCATCTTGTATCGCCATGTGTCTTGGGTGGGTCGCGATGAAGTCCGTGCGGTTTAACGTCATGTGGTAAGGAAAAACTCCATGCAGTTTAACGTCATGCGGTAAGGATGAACTCCATTCATTTTAACGTCATGCATTAAGGACGAAGGTGACCCAATGTGAAAGAAGAAGGGGGTCTGCGCAGTTTAACATCGTGCGGTGGGGAAAACTTCCATGCAGTTTAACGTCATGCGGTAGGGAAGAAGAATACTCCCCGTGAAAGTTTGGTCTGTACACGGGGGAAGGGGTCATTTTTAAATCTTATTATCCATGCAGTTTTACGTCGCGCAGTAAGGACGAAAAGTACACCCCGTGATGATCTGGTTCACAAATGGGGGGAAAGGGTTTTTTTTGTTTATTCAGGGGGCTGGGCCAGGACTGGGGAACCTGGCGTCACTACGTATCCTGTGAGGGTAAGAATCTAGTCGTACGTAGTTCTCTAAAAGAAGTGCAGTTTAACATCAAGTGGTGAGGAAAGATTCTATACAGTTTTACGTCATGTGGTTAGGATGGGGGTATTATTAGATTCCATGCAGTTTATCGTCATGAGGTAAAGATGTGAATACACCCCGTGCAAGTCTGGTCCATACACAGGGGAATGGGAATTTTTGTTTTTTCTTTTTTTGAAGTGGCTGGGCCAGGGTGTGGAAATCTAGCGTCACTACATATCCTGTGAGGGCAGGAATCAAGCCTCAGGTAGTTCTCTGAAAGATGATACACCTCGTGCAGGTATGTTCCGTACACAAGGGAAATGGGCATTTTTAAATCATCTTGTCTGTGCAGTTTGATGTCATGCGGTGAGGATGAAATACTACTATTTTAAGGTCATAGAGTTTGGACCGTTGGGTGCTTGGTAGTTTAACATCATGCAGCTCGGACAAAGGGTACACCCCGTGCAGGTCTGGTCCATACATGGGGGGAGGGACATTCTTACCTCTTGTTATCCATTCAGTTTAACATTGTACGGTATGGAAGAAATCCATGCAGTTTAATGTCATGCGGTGAGGATGTGCTCCATGCATTTTAATATCATCCAGTGAGGACGTGGGACATACAGTTTAACATCATGTGGTCGGGACGAAGTCCATACAGTTTCTATGTGAAATACTTCTTTAGGAATCTCTCATTCGTAGGAGCAGTTGTAAATTGTCTGTCCATGGAGATCAGCGTATATGCTCTGTTGGAGTGGACCCTATGTACAACATATGGCCCTTCCTACTTGTTCTCCAGCTTTGGAGGCTTCTTGTCGAGTATCATTGGGGTCCGGAGGACCAACACTTATTCTCCTTCCAAGAAAGACCAGAGGTGAACCTTCTTGTTGAAGGCTCGTACGATCCGGTTCTGGTACACTTCCAGGTGGTGCAGAGCTTGCAGCTGCTTCTCGTCTTTCTGTTCCAATTCACCTAGCTTCTTTTCTAACTACTCATCATCAGATAATTGATCACAAATGGTAACACGGAGTGAGGGAAGTTGGATTTCAATGGGCAGGACCGCCTCTGTGCCGTACACCAACGAGTACGGGATAGACTGAGTAGTGGTGAAGATTTTGGTTCGATAAGCCCACAATGCATGGAGAAGTTTATCTGGCCACGACTTATTGCATTTGTCCACCATTTTCTGGAGGATGTTGGACAGGGTCTTGTTGATAGCTTTTATCTGTCTATTGGCCACTGCATGGTAGTGGGATGAGTGGTTAGCCTTGATACCATACTCATGGTATAGCTTTTCCAATTCAACAGAGCAGAAATTGGTGTCGTTGTCCAACATTATGGTATGAGGGAAACCAAACCTGGTGAAGATATTGGTCTTCACAAAATTGGAAATATTTATTGCCCCGAATTCGTTGAGGGGTATGGCTTCTGCCCATTTGGAAAAGAAGTCGGTTGTCGTGAGGATATACTTCAGCTGTTTGGTCGTGGCCGGAGGATATGGTCCCACGACGTCCATCCCCCAAACGGAAAACGGCCAGGAGTACTTAGCTTAATGAAGTAACTCTGGGGGATGGTGTATGAAGTTGGCATGAATCTGGCATGAGTGGAATTTCGTGGTAAAATGCTCGCAGTCTCGTGCCACTGTGGGCCAGTAGTACCCAAGCCTTCAAACCAGATTGGAAAGCTTGGTCCCTGGATGATGTGCTCCGCACGCTCCTTCATGCACTTCAGTCATGACGGTAGCAGTTTCTTCTCCGTCAATGCATATGAGGAGAACTCCATCGAGGCCTCATTTGTAGAGGACCTCTTGCTGGCTCACACCGCCATACATGACAAAATTGATTCCCCTTATCCGTATTTTCTCCCGTTCAGCCCTGTCTAAAGAAAGCACTCCCCGTTGAAGGTAGTTCTCAATGGGGGTCATCCAGCCGGTGGTAGGAGCATATGGCTCAGGGACAGGACTGACTTCATGGATTTCTTCCATCTTATCTTGAACAAATGGCAATACCATTCGGCGGTGAGAAATACTTATGATCGTTTCATCCCAGTCTGGGTCAGCTAGGGTTGTGACCGCGTTGGCTAATGCATCATCCTGAGCGTTTTAGGACTAGGTAATATAAGTCAATGTTGGTTCTAGGGAGAACTTGGCCATTAGACCTCGTACATGGTCAAACAAGGGGATTAGCTCCTCCTTTTTAATAGCATAGTCACCATTGACTTGCTTGATGACCAGCTCCGAGTCACCTTTTAGCTTAAGGTGTTGTACTTATGCCTGGAGTGCGAGCTCCAGGCCTGCAATGAGGGCTTGATATTCCACTTCATTGTTTGTACATCCCTCTGACAGGAGGAAAAAATATGGCAAAATTTCCTTTTCTGTGGATAGAAGTATTATCCCCAGGACCACTTTGTTGAATATGGGATCCTCCATCCTCTTCCTGATTGGGCTTCGGGACGCACTTTCAAAGTACACTTCCTATGCTGGGAACTCCTCTTGAACCGAGAATATATCTTCATCAAGTAGTTCAGCGTCCGGTGCAGTGGCCCCTGTTGAAGGGTGCTCCACCAGAAAGTCTACTAATGCCTGGCCCTTGATGGATTTTTGAGGCACGAACCGGATGTTGAACTGTTGTAGGATGATCGCCCATTGGGATAGGCGTCTGGTTAGCATCGGGCAGCTAAGGATGTACTTGAGCGGGTTACTCCGCAAGATCAAATGGACCTCATGATGCTGCAGATTATGTCGCAGTTTTTGAACCGTGAAAACCAAGGCCAAACAGCTCTTCTCAATATTTGAGTATCGAGTCTCAGTATCAATCAAGGTTCGACTGAGGTAAAAGAGATTGTTTTCACTGCCAACGTCGTTCTTTTGTGCGAGAAAGGCTCATAGCGACCGTTCTAGGGCCGTCACATATGGAATGAGAGGTCTTACTTCAACCAGGGGCATGAGCACGGGTGGGGTTAAGAGGTACATCTTCAAGTTGTCGAACGCCTCTTGGCAGTCGTTTGTCCATTGGTATGTGACCCCTTTCTTCATTAACCTGGTGAAAGGAAAACATTTTCCTTCCAGGTTGGCTATAAACTGCCTAATATAGGCTAGGTGTCCTTGGAATCCCCTCAGCTTAGTGATATTCCAAGGAGGTGGTAGGCACAGGATAGCCTTCATCTTCTCAGGTACGTCTTCGATTCCACGATGGCGTACGACGAAGCCAAGGAATTTCCCCGAGGTAACCCCGAAGGCGCACTTCAAGGGGTTCATCGTCAAGATATGATATCGGAGCTTGTTGAATACGGTCTCAAGGTCCAATAGGTGATCTGAACGCTGTATGGACTTGACCACTAGGTCATCCATGTAACATTCAATGAATTTCCCCTAGAATGGTTTAAATATCTGATACATGGCACACTGATACGTGGTGCCAGCATTCTTGAGACCAAAGGGCATGAACATATAATAGAATACCCCTTGAGGGGCCCTGAAGGCAGTGGCTTCTTCGTCCTCTCAGAACATCCTTATTTGATTATATCTAGAATAGCCATCCATGAAGGATAGAGCCTCATACCTGGCCGTTGCATCAATTAACAACTCGGTGATTGGAACCAGGAATTCATCTTTTGGACAATGCCGATTAAGGTCTCTGAAGTCAATGAAGACGCGGATTTTTATGTTCTTTTTCTTGATAGGGATGATGTTGGCCAACCAAATGGGGTACTGGACCTCCCTGATGAAGCCTGATTTAATGAGGTTATCGACTTCAGCCTCTATCTTGGTAGCGTGTGAGTGGTGGGTCCTTCTGGCGGCCTGTTTGTAGCCCCGGTGGTCTTCTAGAAGACCGAGGGGATGCGTCACTACCTCAAGATTGAGACCTGGAATTTCTGTGTAATTCTAGACGAAGACGTCCCAGTGTTTCCTTAGGAAGGAGGTATATACTTCATGTTCCTCAGGAGACATGGCCACACTAATGAGAGTGGGACTCGGGTTTTCCTCGGTACCCAGGTTTATTTCCCTGAGTTCATCCACAGTGGTGGACATACCCTCCCCAAATGCAAGAGGTGCATCCCTGAGATCTTCCCCCTCTTCTTCTCCCAAATCCTCGCCTTCTTTGTCTGACGAGGAGAGATCTACTGTCACGAGTTCTTGGAAGTCCAGAAGCGAGGTGTCGTGGGTGTCCTTACCTGAGCTTCTACCCCTCGATTGAGGGTCAGCGGACGTTCCCACATTGTCACACTAGGCCGTTATGGCTGAAGTCATGAGGACATCCGAGTGCATGTCCGAACTTGAACTCCTACCTTCCACGTGGTTGATGGAAAGGACATATTATCTACCAAGCCGCCTGACGGGGTCGTCAGGATCCATTTCTAGGCCATTTGGAGCGGGGATCCAGTCGACGCCGTCGAACAAAGGCTTCTTTTTCTTTTGTTCATAGAACCCGACATCGATGTAATGCGACTCGGAGAGCTCTAAAGGGGCCTTGTCGGAATGAAACATCCTACTTTGTCCATTGACACAGTACTTTATACACTAGTGATAGGATGAAGGAATGACCATGTTCTTATGGAGCCATGGCCTTCCCAGCAGGGCATTGAATGCTGTGCTCTGTCGAACCACCAGGAATTCTGTGTACGCTACCAGGTCACCAAAATGAGTCATTAGCATAATATGTCCCATTGGTTTCTCCTCACTCTTGTCGTACCCCAGCAGAGTTTTGGATGAGGGAATTAGATCGTCCTCACTGTATCCCAACATACGGAGCGTCTGTAGGGGAAGGAGGTTAACTCCAGAGCAATTGCCTACCAAGAATTTCCGGATCTCAATACCATTCAGTGTGCCGGACATTGATAATGGTCTGATGTGTCCCTGCATGATGGCATCATTGTCATGATCGTTGAAGGAAATCACCGCATTGCATTCATCCGAGCTAGTCTTCGTCCGGTAAATCTCAGTGGCAGCTACCTCGGCATGAAACTTCTAGGGGCTGATCAAAGCTTTGATAAGCACCTCGCTAAGGTCGGCTGACAAACCCAGGGCATCCAGGATTGAAAACATAGCTGGTACTGACGCCAGCTTCTTAAGGATGTCATATTTTTGCTCCATTAGTCGACGCTTCTCCGTTGGCAGGAGGTTTCTAGCAGGCGGCTTGGGAGCTGGGGCATTTGACGAGGAGGGGCCAGCCACAAGGATGGATGTTGATGGTGTTCCTACGTTTTCAGCACTTGTCTCGGCCGGTCTGTTTGTGCGCTCTAGGCGGCTAGACACTTGTTCCTCCTCTGGTGGGTATTGCAGAACAACAGGGCCAGAGTGGCTGCTCGTGGTGGTGGAGGGTCACTCTTTCTCCTGCTGAGTCCACTGAAGGGCTCTCCCACGGGTTTTCGCGATATTAACGGTTTGGGCTGGTGCCCAGCCGTAGGGTTGGTTTCTGCCGCGGATGCGCCTCCCCCGGTATCCTCTACCTTTGCGATTCCTCCTCCCGGATCCGCATGCAGGGAGCTTGGGTTCATAACCATACCCTTCGTCAGGGAATGATTCCATGAGATGGATGACGTTGATAGAATCAAAGATTGGTTCTTCATCCTCTGACAGGTCAACCTGGTCGGTTGTCTCGGATTGTACCGTTTGGCGGGTCGGTGCCCGTGACGCCAAATTCGTGGGCAAATAATCTACCAGGGTCGGGACTAACTTTAGTCCCATCGTGGACTGATCCTCTTGTGATTGTTTCATCAACCTTTGACTATTCCTAGATGACCGGCTCGTGGAGGGTTGTGCGGTCGAAACTATTGGCTTTGCGACTTCAGAGGCCATTGGTGGCAACACCGTCTGCTGTAGTTGATCTCAGAGTATGCCCTAGGCTCAGTTGATAGTCTTCCGAGTCACCCAGTTGTCAAATTCCTTCCCCTGCTTGATGGTGACTTTCTTCCACCCTCCTCTTTGTTGGTGTTGGTGGTAGAGATACATGACACATATGATGGGGGTGGTCCCATCTTGACTTGTCCGGAATCTACCATCATCTGCAAGAGGTCTTTGAAGATGAAGAATTCTCAGATACTGTGCCCCAACATCCGATGGTAGGGGCAATAATTTGTCCTGTCATCACGGCCGACCTCTTCAGGTTTCCTTGGCCCTGGGAGGTGGAGCAATTTGCAGTTCATGGTGGAAATGAAGTATCCATGGACTTGATCATCTCGGAACGAGTATACTTTTGGTCTTCGTTCCTCAAACTGGTTCCTCTTCGGCCCTCGCTGATCGTCCCATTTATGCGGGGGCGACCGCTGATATGCAGGGGGGCCTTGACGATTTGGTGGAGGCCTAAGTGGTGGAGCGGGCACAGGGGTCGGCTTGAGTGTGTTAGCGGACGCTTCAGCTCAAGGGGCTCTTTTCGCAGGAGCCTGCGAGGCTATTCAGAATTTTGAATTAGTCCGCTGCAGGGATTCGTCAATTCTCTGGGCAATGCCCAAGAGATGATGGAAGCCAGTGGTGAACTCCACTTGTATGAGCAGTGTTAGCAACTCATCTCTAAGATTATCGATGCATATGGCAAGAATCTCATCTTGAGGCATTGGTCTGTTCAGAGAATAGGTCAGATCTTTCCATCTGACGATGAAATCTCAGACCCTCTTGTTCTCCCTCTACTTGCAGTTCATGAGATCGCTAACCGTTGTTTTAGGCAACGTTGAGCTGAAGTGGAAGAGGATCTACTGCTGAAGGTCTTCCCAGATATTTATTGACTGGGCTGGTAGACTCGTGTACCAGACAATGGCGTATCCTTTCAAGGTCCGTACGAAGTATCAGAGTTTCACTGCTTCTTGGTACTCTTGAGTCCCCATCATAGGGTCGTAATAGGATGCCTAGTGCATCAAATGCTGCTCCAGATCCCCCAATACATTGAATATGGGGAATAAAGGGATCCCAAAATTGGGTGGAGGTGGTGTGTTTGTCACCCAATCTGGGTAGGTTTTCTGCTCTGGCTGTATTGGATCTTGTCGACCTTCCATCGCTTCTAATTGAGATGTTAGTGCCTCGATGGTGTTGGCGAGACACTGGTTTACATCCTGTTGGGCCCGGTCCTAGGCATGTGTGGCCCGAGGCATGGCCTGAGGATCTGGATTGGCCAGTACCAAGGGTGCATATTATGTTCGGGGAACCCTCGGAGGGTTCAGGCGTACTTGCTCTGGTTGCCGCCTAAGGGGAGGGAAATCTTGGTATTCATCCGAATCTACATTTAGGTAGCTAGACGAACCGGGCTCCTCATTGGGCAAGAGCCCCGATCATGCTTCATTTGTCGAGGCAAGCCTTTGGCATTGAGGTTCACTTTATGGGAGTGCATGATGTGGCTATTCTTGGGACACACTGTCAATAAGGCGGTTCCTCTAGAGCAGCTCGGCGTTAAGCCGCCTCAATTATTTCATCTCTTATTCCTGTCGAGCGAACCTCTCTTCGAGCATGAGTGGCTCATTTTTATCGAGATAAGGGGATGGGTTAAGGGTATCTGTTCCTTTATTCTTATCCTTATTGGAAGATCGCTGGGCAGGTGGAGGGAGGTGAGCTGAAGGGGCGACCATATTTAAAGAAGCCATATGGTTCCAGGTGTGCACAGCTGCGGGTTCGTTGTGAGTCACAGCCTGACCGGAACCGTCGTCTCCTGATCCATCCAGATTTTCATTTTCTTCAGTGTCACCAGCAGGGTTAGCCTCTATGGCGTTGATGAACACATATTGCGTGGTGGAGGGGACGTCAGATTCCAAATAGGAAGAGGATCTCCTGCATCTTCTGTTGGCCTTCCCTTTCATTACCTGGGATTGACTTCGGACTTCTTGATGAAGGGTGACGCGAAGAGTTATCTGATGTGACCTTACAGTGTGCCTTCCTCTTAGAGAAGATGATAATTCAAATGACGGGATAGGATGAGAACCTCCTCTGCTGACCGTCCTCCCTAGGCGAGAGAGAACTGATTCTCGTGGGGAAGGTAGTTATTGAGGGGGTAAAAATGCCCCCAACCCTGAGTGCTGGAGTTGGCTCTATTCCCTAGATGTTGAGTCTCTTCCCGGTTTTATTTGTCTTACGGGGGAATTTTTTGTTAAAAATGACCCCAACCCTGCAGGCTGGGGTTGACCCTGGATTGCGGTAGTGGTTGCGGCTATCACGACCTGCCTAATCTCGTGTGCCCCATTCCGGGGGTGAACCAGATCTGGTGCTGAATTTACCTGTGGATCAGTCCCTTCTAGGGGGCAGGAAGAGATCGCTGATTGGCCTCTCTTAGGTGAGAGGCCTATTGGATGCTCTTAGAGGCCTGATTCAAGAGTTTTTGAATGGGTTGTTCATGCCCAGCCTGACGCTTCTGAGACTTACTCAAGGCCTGACTCTATGGGTGTATTTCCTTTCCTAAATAAGGGGACCACTCGATTTCTGTCTCGATGTGATGAAGTTTCAAGACACCATGCCAAACAGGTTCTTCTGGGTGGGAGGGGAGTGAAATGAAGAGCTATGTGTTCCCCCCATCCCCTGATATGGACTCCCGTTGGAGCATCACTGATGAGGCGTCGTAGCTCGTGTAGTGCACGGAGGCAAGCTGCCTCCATATTACCTTTGCACCTCTCAGGGTGTTGTTGTCGTGTTGATGAAAGGGCCTCTAGGTCGATACGATGCAGGAGGCCCCCTATCGTCTTGACTTAGTCTACATACCCGTCATAGGGCAGGAAGCTCGATTTTATCTGGTGGAGGGTCATCCATATATTGTGGCGGATGCCGTGCATGCATTCTTCTGACAACTCTCTGGGTACGTCGAACTGAGAGGTGGTCGTGGGCCAAAACATGACTGGTATATCATCCCTAGACATTTATTTTCTCAGGTATAGCATATCGTCATACACCTCTACTAGTGATTCCTCTACCTGGTCGGCCCAACTAAGGTGCTCACTGTCAACGTGGTCAGAGGCAGTGGGACCGGTGGGTGCTGAGTCATTATGTGGGCGATTCCGAGGTGGTTCAGAGGATGAACGCGGCCCTGGAATGGCTCCTGATCGAAGAAGGGTGTCGTTGGCGACAAGATGGGAGTCTGACATGATCGATCCCATCCCTCTAAGAGCCTCGGCATATGAGGGCTTTTCGGCGCTTGATTCGGCAGGAGGAGGACCTTCATGTCGGTATAATTTGTCATCGTGGGGAGGACCTCTGCAATGGCGGCCATAATGGAAAGGACTACCATTACTGCTTGATTCTTCACTACATAGAGGACTTTTGCAGTGCACGCCCTGGGGAGGACCTCCAAGGCATGTCGCAGCAAGGGGAGGACCTTCTGGCTGCGTAGCATCGTTACGTGGAGGACCTTCGCAACAACTACCATCATGGTGAGGATGACCATCATGGATTGGCGTTCGACGCGCATCCTGGGGAGGGCCTTTAGGATACACTGTGACAATGGGAGGACCTCCCTATTTCTTGGGGCCAATGCGGGGAGGACCTTCGCAATGGTGGTCATGGTGGCGAGGACTACCATCACAGCTGCGGAAATGGAGAGGACTACAATAACTGCTACCACAAGGAAAATATCTACGGGATACATCCTAGGGAGGGCCTACAGAATGTACCGAAATGAGGGGAGGGCCTTCTCGTTGCTTGACGTCTATACGGGGAGGACCTCCGTTATTAGGCTGTTGAGGACTACCACCATGACCTGATTCTTGGCTGCGTGGAGTTCCGTTGCAGCGTAACCGCTAGGGAGGACCTTTAGGTCAGGCC
Organism: Viscum album; assembly: GCA_963277665.1. Taxonomy (NCBI): domain Eukaryota; kingdom Viridiplantae; phylum Streptophyta; class Magnoliopsida; order Santalales; family Viscaceae; genus Viscum; species Viscum album. The sequence continues at coordinate 476,150,751 of OY728133.1, read as the reverse complement.
ACAAAAATGGGAGGTCCATCTTGTCGTAAGGAGATGTCACTACGGGGAGGGCCTCTAAAGTTGTGAATATGATAGCGAGGACTAGCATCACAATCTGTGGACCCACTGCATGGAGAGTGATTGCAGTGTATACCCCGAGGAGGACCTTCAGGGTGGACCGCAGCAAGTGGAGGACCTTCTTGCTGCTCGATCTTCTGGTCACGTGGAGGTTTTTCTTGACTCGCATCAAAATAGGATCTCTCGTGATCAATCGTTATATGCCCGTGGGGGAGGCCCCCACATGTGCTCTGGGGAGGACCTTCAGAGATGCTGGTAGCAATATTGTGGGGGGGACCTTCGTAACTGCTACTTCCACTCCCATAGTATGGTAATGGGAGGGCAGGGTTTCGAGCCTCTGATGTGTTCTTAGTGGCATCGGGAAGCCCAACTTCCAGTACATCAGAGTCATGAACCCACTCTTTATTTTCCGGCTCCCTTCAGCGCATTCGGGGAGCTCTTTTGCGGGAAGCGGGGACCGTCCGCTATTGACAACAGCCTTCACCTCCTTTGGGTCCCTATCTAATTGGGTCCCATGATGCTGCCAGGATACGCCGACGAACATCCTGGCTTTTATCAGGGATATATGCCTGCTCTGGAGCATCCACCGTGATGGACGGGTGTCCCCCAGTTGGAACGAGTGATGCTGCTCGATCTGGTTTCCCTTGCATCGCGGAATATAGCCGGCGACCCTCCTGGGCTGATTTAGGGATGAAAATCTACTCTGAGGTAGCTATCTCGTATCTTAGATGAGTCGCCTCAATTGGGGAGACAGGATCATGGGCTCGAGTCCTTGCTGTTACCGCTGATGCAATTACATTCTGGAAAGTCTGCAAGATATGATCTGGAATCGATACCTGCTCCTCCATCATTTCCAGGATATGTAGAGAGACATCTTTGGCAAGGACGGGTATGAAGGACCATTCCGACATTAGATTAGGAATATCCTTCTCCAGTCCTCCAGTGGTCAATGGGTACTGACAATTATCCTGTGTCGGGGTAGGTGAATGAATCTGCCCCTGTACTGGGATACACCGGTTTATCTCTCCGCTTTCCACCACATTGGGGTGGTAGACTTTACTTTTATCCACCGAGAGCTGGCCTTGCATATATCAGTTTCCCACCATATCGAGCCGGTGGCCTTTGTTGGCGGGGAGATGCGCCCGCCTATTATTTTCCACCACATCTGCGTGGCGGGCATTGTTGATTGCTGCCATGTTAAGATGGAGGGAGTCAGAAGCATCTGCTAGGAGCTGGTCCTGCAGGCACTGGGTCACCACCATGTCAAGCTGGTGGGCTTCACGAACCTGGGCAGGGAGAGGTGCATGTCAGGTATATGTCATGTTGTGTGAGAGATGGGCTTGATGGAGCTCGGAGGGGGTGCGCATCGGCTCGTATGATGCCACCATGTATGGATGGTGGGCTTGGGAGGAGTGAACAGGTGTAGGTGCCTGTTTGTGGTTCGTCTCTGTGGCTGGGCAGTGGAGCTCCTCCTCATAGACCAGGGTGATGACCGGCCCCTTATTGTACGTCTGCCTCCCTCATCGGGCTGTCCGAGGGGGCGGAGCTCGGGGAGCGTGGTCCTGAATCCTCAGGGAGACATCCTCCTTGGCGTGAGGATGTCAGGTCACGGCGTGACCATGATGACACCTTCCGGTGGGGGCCTTGGAGCGGAACCCCCCATTTGGCAAGGATGAATTCCTCAACTTCGACCTCATCCCCCTCCCTAAGATTAGGGAGGTACACATTGTCCATTTCTGGGGATAGAATCCCGAAACGGTTGGAGACAGTGATAGGGGATGTCGGGATCAACCTTTGCGGCCGCTGCTGGGTAGGTGAACGGTGAATCTTTACAGATTGGAGGGTGTGCATGGCCACCTCCACCATTGGGAGAGTACCGTTTGCGTGGTACTCTCGGATCAGCGCATCTGAAACCCAGCGTTGAAGACACTGGGTGGGTGATTGGGTCCTCCGTTATTGAGGAAGTCTCATCCTTGCATTGTTGGAAGCGCGCACTCGTGAGCAACATTGCGATGCCATTGGATCTAAGGGAGTTCTGAAGGTACCTGTAACACATTTTAACAAGTACACAGAGCAAACCTATCAAAGCAGCATCTCATGATCCCATGCGTAATTAACGACCTTGCTTGTCCCTCCTTGAGATTATAAGGGGGTACAAGGTGAGATTAAGTTAAATCCATCATGTTTGGTTACAGATTCATGTCGAGTTCACCATTTTTTTGTTTTGGTTTTCAGCCTCAAAATGCCCAACAGCTCCGTATCCAATGATTGGTGGACCTGCTTTTCAAAGGCAGGCGTTCACCGGATGGTCTGACCAGCGACTCTTAAGAACTCACATTGGTCGAGAGGATGGGAAGTAGGGCTCATCACACCCTTTTTGGGGGGAATTATTGCCTGTTTCGAGACTCTCTTATAGATTTAAGACGTATTCATATGTTCATGAATCGTTGGTTTATACCCAAATGTAGTATCCATGGATTCAACCCTGGTTGGCAATGGTCAACTAGACATAGGGGTTCAGAATCATTTATGCCCGAGGTTTACCATACCTCGTTGGATTAATGACCTCGGAAGGTCGGAACATGCTTAAGGCAGTACTAGGAGTGGCATGGTGAACTGACGTAGAGAATAGTCGGATCGACCAGCTGTTGGGCTTGAACCTCATGGAGGATTCCTACGTACCCTGTCTAAGAGGCAGGGATAAAAGTCCACATAGTTTTCATATACCGTTTAACATCATGCTGGATGAGGGTGAAACTCAACGTGAAGAAATGACTGAGTGGTGGGATTGAACCTCTTGGAGGCTTCTTACGTACCATGCTTTGGCATGGATCAAAGTCCCCATAGTTCGCTCAGTGGGGCTTACACTCTGAGGAGGCCCATAGTGACAGATTGGGGCACACACTCTGAGGAGGCCCCTAGTGATGGATTGGGGCTTACACTCTGAGGAGGCCCATAGTGATGGATTGGGGCTTACACTCTGAGGAGGCCCATAAGGGGATGTCATGGCTGATGCTTACTCTAATCTCACGTGAGTCATGATTGGTGTGAGAAACAAGAGGCATCAGGGACCAGAGGATCACGTCGCCAAAGGTGCGTCTGTGAGAAGTGGAGTGGGGCTTATGCATGAGGGTGGCCCATGAGATCGGGGCTTACTCCAAGATGGATTCCCATGGCTATGGATTGGGTATTACACTCTGAGGAGGCCCAGAAGGTCGGGGCTTACTCCAAGATGGACGCCTGTGGTGACAATGCCCAGCGGGAGAGGGAAAGGGGGTACTCATGTGCCTATATCCTCTCTTGCAGTGCATGAGGGATTCCTTCTGATGGGTATTTTAATACCCCTGAGGAGCCTTGGACAAGTAGAGGGGCAGAAAGGGGATTCCCGAGCACATACTCCACATTACCGTGGGAATGTGAACCCAGGAATGCTTTGGGAACACGCTCAAGGGTCGGGGAAACCCCTTCGCCTCTACTTACCGTGGGTATGTGAACTCAGAATGGTGTGTTGATGCTCCTAAAGGTTACACCATGCTGATTTGGTGGCTCTGGTGGGGGCCTCGGCTCGAGGCTGATGAATAGGCCGATGAAGGAGTCATGGAGGATTTGGCTAGAATGGAGGGATTTTATCTGGCTTGGGAAATAAGAACACTGAAGTGGTTAGAGGGCCACCGAGAGGTATGGGTGGTGGCGCCCTTCACGTGGGGGAGTGCCACGTGGCTGGAGAAGCCGTCCGCGAACCAAGGTGGTCCATATACTAAGGGACATCCCACAAACCAGGATAGTTCACAGCTACGGGTTCAATCCGCGAACCAGGGTGGTTCGCGGAGGGTAACAGGCGGGCAGCAACGGCCAAGGGAGGCGTCGATCAGAGGTTCGTCGGTCGGGGCTTCACCCGCATAGGAGGTTGCTACGCGGTGCGATGGATGGGAAAAGAGGCATAAACTCCCTGGTTTGCGGTTAAGTCATCCACAGAGGGGGTATGGTTCGCGGTTCTCCTTGTTTTTTTTATTTTAGGTTCTCGGTTTACCAAGTTGTTATGTGTTTTCCAATTCCTTGTTAATTCATATACCTGATGAGGTTCATGGATGGAAGTTTCACCGTTTGTGAAATCTGAAGCCTTCCTTCAACCGAAATCCTTCCGAATTTCTAATCCCTCCGAATCCGATTCCAGTTCTCTGACCCCTTTTTCTTTCTCCCTTGGTATCCTTTTATAGAGTGGGGAAAGGGATGTATCTGTGGCCACGAGGCACCTTTTGTGGAGGCCCATAACCAAATACCCAGTTTGCAGCTGACTTGGTCAATCCGAGATTCGCGATGGGTATTGAACGCTTCCCCCTCTCCTCCGCGAATCGAACTCAGGGAGTGCTCCACAACTGCAGTGGGTTCCGCCTCTATTCCTTGAATGACAGTGGGTGCATCTTGAACTGGTCGACGTGGTCCACGGTTGGATCGGTTTATAACGGTGAACCGGACTGGTGTCCATCCTGCCTCGCAACCGCGGAGGATCTCCACCTCCATTTCGCGAACGACAATGGTTCGCAGCCGCATAAGGATTCCACATTTGTTTTGCGAACGATGAGGTTCGCGGAGGGGGAGCTTCGCGATGGTGGACCGGCCTGGTGTCCGGTGGTCTTCCTGGTTCACGCACACACAGGCGCTCCGCCCCCATTTCGCGAATGACAGCGTCCGCAGGAGGTCGGTTCACTGAACCGATCACATACTATTGCTGGGAGCTGGTACGCGGACCGGTTCGGTACTTTTCCAAATTTTGGGTTAATTGGATTTCCCCCTTGAAGAATTTTCAAGACCCTAAAATCCTAAATAGTAATGAGATTTTCAAATAGAACCCTTACCTTGTATATCCTTTTGGTACGACACATTCTAACCTACTATATTATAAAATTTTACTTATTATTAAGCTATATAAAGTTAATATTTATATATACCATATTAGATATAATTTATTCACAACTTCTTTTAACACTTTTACTCACAATTCTTTGTTACATTTAGATATTTGGGGCTAACAATTCTTTTTCTCATCCTTGTTTTGATTTTACATTTTTGTTCTTTAAACCTCATTTATGGATTCATAATTTAAAAAATAACAAAAAAAATATAATTATAATGTTTATAAATTCTATATTATTTATGATACATCCCTCAAAATGTTATTAAAAATTGAAATACATCGTTTCATGGAGAGGGTGCACCATATGTATGACTGAGTGAAATTTTAATTTTTATAAGGAATAAAAAGGAAATAAATTTGATTATGGTAAATGTTTAGGGAATAATAATCATAATATGAATAAATTATTTATTTATTAAATCAATCATTATTAACATCCACATATGGTGGAAATGAAAAATGATTCACATCGCTTCTTGGAGGTGGTAGTCCATACTTTAACATGAGAGACATTATCATTTTGTAATAGATGGAAAGGTAAGAAGGTAGAAAATATAATATTTTTGAAAAATTATAATTATGAAATAAATATTTCATATATATCATAAATCCATCATAAAAATTTTCTATAAAATGTGTTGATGAAAAACAAAATATAGTGCTTAATGGAGATGGCAGTCCACACGTACGCACGAGCGATGTTTTCATTTTCCTTAGGATAGAAAAGAAGATGGAAGGAGGGTGTAAGAAAAACAGAACAAAATCTATGTATACCTTTGAAACTATTTTTAATATACCATCATGGGTATTATCAGTTTAAAGGAGGTAGTAGAAGAAATAAATATTAAATAACTTGGTTAAGAGTTATAACTCTAATTTTGAAAACCTCCTTCGGATTATACCTTATGACTTCTTGGGTGAACTTTTGGTGTGACAAGGACCTGTAGGAAGAGTGGACGAATGTTTCGGAGGTATTTTTCTATATCTTGGGGAAGATTAAGTGCTCATGTGTTGTAGATATGTGAAAATAGGTGATTCCCTATTATAATTAAGGGGAGTGGTAGACTTGTAATTATTCTTAACATCTAAATATTATAACTATGTTACTCAATGTCAAGGTACACTAAAACATTTAAATTTAATTAATAAGGTGATAAGGGTATAAATACATCATAAAAGAACAATTCATATGATATTTTGTAACTATATCAGCAATATTTTTACCTTAATAAACATATTTTACTACTTTACCATGGTGACAACGTTTGTAACAAGGTTTCTATTCACAATGAACAAAAATAAAATTAAAATCACAAGTAATTTTGAATATAATTTTTCTAAATATGAAATATATTTTTATGTACTTAATTTTAAGGATTTGATGAAATTAATTATAATATAAGTGTTCAATATTCATTGAAAAAAATGTTTCTTTATAAAAAATGTCTTTTTAAGCATAAAAATGGACTTATACCAAAATATAATAAAATGATGATTCCAATAGAATTAATTATATTATCTATAATAAAAAATATATTAATTTAATTTGAATCCATCTCCCAAATACAATTTAAATTTTAAATTACTTGAATTAATTAAAATAAAAAACAATTTTAAAACAAATCATAATTTTTATCTATTCACCCAAAAATAAACTATTTTTGAGGATTATCAAAAATTAGCCTATGGTAAATAAGACCATATAAACTAAAAACATGATATCCATTTTATAAAATTGAAATTAATACATTTTAAAATTTTATTTCTAAAAATCTCCAAAAACTTTATTATTATGATGATAAAATAATTGGATCTGTATTGGGATTTAGTCTAGGGATACAGTGTTTACCTTATATATTAGGATTTATAGTATTAAAAAATATTTAATTCTCATAAAATTCTTATATTGTTATTAATAATTCTTATTGTCTTTAATGATGTGTTCTATTCTATGTCTATATTTCTTCTTCCTACAAATGTTCTTCCGTGTATTTAGAAAATTAATTCGATGTTATCTCAAGTGATGTTCATATTTCCCTATCCTCTTTTCAAAAATAAATTTTTATACATTATTATTATATTGGTTTTCAAAAAATTTATTTGAAAATATTTAAAATGTATTCCTTTCTTGATTTTAAGTTTTAACTTCCACTCCATATTTCCTCAAAATAACCATTATTTCACTTTCAGGGCTCCATTATTAAAGATTCTTTTTAAAACATAATGTATTAAAAAATGAGTTCACTTTTAGTTTTTGAAGACATTATGTGTTTTTCAAGGATTTATCATGGAATATAATTTTAAAAATTAATATTTTTCGAAATAGTTTCACTTCATCTTTTTTGAAAAGACAATATTTTCTCAAAGATCAATTATTAACGGTAATTTTTAAATGTAATGTTTTTAAAAATATTATCACATAAAAAATTTTAATCCATTTATTTACGGATTTTTTATTGATATTTCTTTTGAAATAATTATTTTTTAAATACCATCTATTAAGCATCTAAAAATATGATCTTTTCAGATGTGATGTGTAACTTATTATCTTTATGACAATGTTAATACATTTTTTTAAAGGAAGATTTTTAGTTTTTATTCTATTAAACTATTTTATTATAAAATATTTGTCTCTAATGGAGTTATTTTTTTAATCACCTTCTAAATTACTATATTATGTATATCTTTTTGGTTATTGAATTGGTTGGTATAAACTGATCTACTTTTGATATCACATTATGTTATACCATATGAGAATGACATAAAACCCAATTTTTCATGTTTTTCAGGATATTATGTATTATTAATATCTTAAGCAAAAATTATGAGTGGATTAATAAGAGTGTGGTCTTTTATACCTCATAAATTCATTGATTAAATATTTATATCTAATGAGTTAATGATTTTATACATGGTAATATTTTTTCTTCACAACATGCTACTTAGAATTTTTTTCCTTCAAAACTTGAAGCATGAATTTTTTTATTAAAAATATGAAGAATTGAAATTATGTTTATTGAAAACATGAATCATGAATATTTTGTTGTTTATTATATAAAGTGTGGAAATTATTTTTTACAATATTTAGATTGGATGTTTTTTGTTCACAACATTATGAATGGACATTTTGCTTATTCACAACATAATATATTGGATAAATTGAATTATCTTTAAATGTTTTTATTTCAAAACACCTATTTATCTATAATTCATTATTATTCTATGATTAAAATACAGACCATGTTTTATTATTATATTATACTCTATGGACCATGTTTGTTTTCTCATGTATCTGTATTCTTATTCCATGGTATATTCTTGATCAATTATGATTAAATATCTTATATATTGACTCGTAAAAAAATATTAATGTTACGTGTTCTTTCAAATAATATATTTTAAATATTTTAATGTATCTCATATTCTTATGATCTGACCCTTATTTACATTTGTATTTTTTCCTTTAAAAGGAATTTATTCTAACCACTTTCTTATGTTTTTTATTCCCCATGTTATGGTTTTGGGTATAAATTATGAATAGTATAAAATAGATTCTATCTTGGTTAGATTATAGGTAAATATTCAAATGTATCAAAAAATATGCTTCTTATTTTTTTAATCCTCTATGAAACTAAAAATTATACTCATGGTTTTTCGAGATTTTTATGACATGTATTGTTTAAACTAGGATAATAATGTGTCATATATTAAAGTTTATCATGGTACATATCACATGGAATTGAATCTAGTCATAATTATATATTTTATAATATTTAATTGGAGTATAGTTCTTGGGTTCCTTACATAGTCCATTGATGATTCACTATATATATAAATTTAACCCATATTTACCCTTGTTTTTTGTTAAATAATAATTCCAAAGATACTAGATTAGAAAAATTTATGATATCAAAGATGGTAATAAGATAAATTACATAAGTTTCTATAGTTTTAAGAACATTATTGATGATCCAATTATTAATTCCATTATTAATACACATTTTAAGCACATATTATCTATTCGGGATGATATTAATTAGGAGTAAACATTAGGGGTTTTTGATACTTTAAGTAATTTCAATGGTGAAGCCCCACTTATACTGGGAAGGATGTATTATTATATTTTATCAATTAAATTCTGGGATGGTACAAGTGTTTATAATGTATATTTAGTTATGAAATTGGAATAATCTCAACATGTTTTAGATCTATTACATGATTTTTCTTTTGAAAATTAGATTGATTTTACTGATTACCCCATGACCACATATGTTCATATGAGAAGAAAAATTACTCAATTTAATATCCCCATGGAATAAATCCTATAGATAGATAATATATTCATGGATTACCAGGATAGATAACCATGGAAGTGTTAATCCTCTTTATGAACTTATCCTTCCTAGAAAATTATTCAATCCACCTTTGAATATGGAAAAGACATTCATTCATCACTATGAATGAATTTAAAATAAGAAAAAGTAGATAGTATTGGGTGGGAATTTATTGATATTTGTTATATAAACAATTTGGTGTATTGGAATCATGTTTACCCATGTATCATTAAAAGTGGCCCATTTTTAGACATGAATTTGTTATCCAAATTTGAGTAACACAAAAGGATTACACAAAATACTTATGTAGAGACATGTAAATTATTGGTATTGATGATCATTCCCATAATGGGTATATTAACCACCCATGACCGACACCATCACCATAATCCTTGAACCTACTATAGTAACAAATCTAGAACCTTCCAAAAAAATGAAAATTCATAATTCACAAATAAAATTTATTATATATTATCAAGTTTATATCATGGATATCCAAGGGAGATTTTTTAGAAATTTGGAAATTATGTTTGATCCACCACTAGTTCCCTCTAATACACACATATTTAATTTATCCTCCTTACAATATCCCAACCCATATTCAATGATTTCTATTCATAATATTGTATCAAAAAGTTCTCAATACTCTATTAATGTAAGAAATATTATTCCCCAGGTTACTTATTCATAGTATTCAACTTATAGTTAGCCTTAAAAATATTATTTTATTGGGTTTTTTCATATTTATTATTGGAATAGAACATGACAATATTATATTTAATAGAAAAAGATGAATTATAAATGAAATTCAAGGTCGACATGAAAATGGAACTAAATTATGTTCCACTTTTTAATCTATTTTTGTATTAAAATCCTCCCTTTCTATTAAGGATAATTAAATGTTGATGAGGATATTTCAGTTGACACAGTACATGAGGAACCCATGTATGTGGTCATTAATAAAATCAATAAAACCCCTATAGAACCATCAATTTATAAATCTATTTTAGTTATTAATGGGTAAATTATAAATCATTTTCATCTATAAATATTTCCTAAAATACTTTAGTTGTGGTGGAAAGAAAATTGTTTCTAAGTTCACATGTATGTTGATGTTTTGGATCATAAATTTTGGGGCATAATTTCCCTTAATGATTAAGTGGTGTAACATAAATAATTATATTTCTATAAGATTCAGTATGGTTCATATTATGTACGATGAATCCCTTGAGATAGTGGGGTAATGTGATGTGAAAATTAAAAAACATAGTGGATACTTGATGGTGTTTCATGTTTTAGGGAACATATTAGGGTTAAAGAAAAAATTTATATCATATGGAATGTGGGTTGATGTGGGTTTATATACATGTTTTATATATTTATAATGAAAAATAACATTCATATCCATAGTTTTGTCTATGGGTGTGATAAATGGAATGTTTTAACTTATTAGGAATTATGAAGGTGAAAAAAAATTATAGAACATATTTTTTTATTTTTGAAGGTATGGTATGATCGTACATTCAAAATAACTGACAAGGGGAAGAAATTCATAGCTAAAAAATGAATACTAAAATTTAATCATATGGATTTTGAGAAAAAAAATTGTATCATTTGTATGTTTCATAAATTTTATTTTGATACAAATATAAATGAACATAAGAGTACAAATTTAGATCTAGTTAATAAGGATTTTTGGGGGACAACACCAATCTGGTGTTATCGAGGGTCATTTTACATTAATACCATCATCTATAATATAAAATGGAATTTTTGGGGTCTCTTTCTATAAAACCCAATATTATATTAATCTTAATTTGATGGAGATCCATGAAGGAATTTTTTTTAAAGATTATGAGTTTAAGTTACAATAGTTGTGGGGAATATTGATGTTAAGATATTTTGATGTTCAGTTAGAAGAATGTAATTTTCTTTGGAAAGAAGGTTCTTGGGACTCTATAATAAAAAAATTTAGTTGAGTGGTTGAATCATACATTATAAGAGATATCCTAAATAATGAATTTGCATTCTATATTTACTAAATAGTTTGTCGACTAATCAGTACATCTTAAAATAAACCTCATGATTAGATGTCTTTTAAAAACATAGGGGAAGAAATTTTATAATAGTTTTAGACTAGAAGATTGGTCAACTTCTCCCATATACAAGGAATTGTAAGAATTTACTATTTTCTTGTTTATTCTAGGGAAATGAAAATTTTAAAAAGAAATTCCCAAGCATGTTTCATTATAGGTTATAGAAATGATGACTTTGGATTTATGGTATGTGATAATGATATTTATAAGGTCATTAGAATCCAAAATATAATCATTAATTAATGATCTTATGAGTTAATCAGATCCTAGTGGAGGATTAAATTAATAAAAAATAGATAGTAAATCATTCCAATATTTATCTAGTCTAATGTATGGATGGTTTAGTTTGTTTTGGAATACTCATTTTTCTATAATAACTTGATATTATATAAAGTAGAGTTTCAAATGATAGAAATATTTTAGAGGAATAGAAGAGAAAAAAATTATATGAAAACTTTGGGATTATATATTCACATGGAATAGTTATCGAAAAAGAAGGTCTATAAGGAGCAAAAAATCAAGAGTTGAGGTGGTCTACTAGAGTAATAAGATAAATAATTTTTTTGATAATATTTTTATTATTATCCAATTCTTAAGAATGTCAGAGAATCAAAAATCCTAAAATAGTTTTTAGGTATTAGTGATTGAAAATAGTATTATTTATTGATGAAAGAGGAATTGAAGTCCATTCATGCATTTGAATCTTTGGATATTTCATAACTTCAACTATTAAATAATTTATTGTAGAAAAAATGGGCCTAGTTGTTAAAAAATGATTTATATGGTAAGAAATAGAAGAATATATAATTTTAGTTACAGAAAGATATCAATAAAAATATGGATTGGACTTTATTTAAATATTTTATTTAGTTGGTCAACACAAATAAGCTTATATGGTTTTGGGAATGGTTATGGATGAATGTTTATAGATTGAAATATAAAATGTGATTATTGATTTACTTAATAGATATTTTTAAGAATAATTTTACATGAAAAATTCATAAAACATCCTAATAAATGTAATGGAATGGATAATGTGAAATAATATCCAAAATTTTTATGTAATAATGTAAGTAAAAAGAAATGGAACCATATGATTTTTTATATATAAATATTTTTATAGTGAAATGTGGACCATTTTTGGAACAAGAATGTTTATAGTGATAGAATATTCATTATTATTATCCTTTATATAGATTAAATTATTTAAGTATGAATGTAAAATAAATTAATGGATGAGATAATACCTGAGTAATTAAAAAGTTTCAAGATGATAAATCCCAGGGAAGCCAAATTGTTTTTTGGGATATGGTTCTAGATAGTATTGAAGCATGAATCATTGATGTAATATTAATATGAGTTCATATATAAGATAGTATAATGATTTAAAATGTTCAAATAAATTATTTTCTCTACCCCATTAGTTAAACATATCAAATTGTCAGAAGGATAAAGAACCAAGAATGGAATATGAGGGTAAGTAAATGGAATAGTTTTCTTACTTAATAATGGTTAGGTGTTTGATGTATGCCACAAATTTTAAATGGTTTTAATTTACTCAAGAAATTTAAGTTGTTAGTAGGTTCATAGAAAACCCATTTGAGGAAAAATTAAAGTGGTAATGTGGAAAATATATTATATAAATGGTTTGTACGGTCATTCCTTATGTTTCAAAATTAATGATCAATTTTAATGGCTTATTGACGGAAAAATTAAATTTAATTCCAAAACATATATATAAGTACCAAAACATTTTCATACCTATATTGGATTTTGATAAGTCAAATTCCAATACGATAAATATTTGTTACACAGTAAACCATTTATGAAGAGTATGTTTCGGTAATATAATTTAGCAATGAGATAACATAGCTGAAGGGTTTGTTAGCAGAACTCAGAAGGAGGCCTCAACAAATATAATCCATGAAAATAGGTTTTTGAACTATATTTAAATAATATAGTGTTTAACTCATGGTTGTATCAAATTTAGTTAAATTATCACAACATTTATATTCTTGTGGAAGATAGAGTTCTAGAAATATGGATTATATTATGATGTCAAAATCTGGTAGATATATTTTCAAAGGTAACTATATAGGAATGCCTAGGAAACTGTTATGACTTAGTGGGTCTAGGAAGACTATAAGTAAGGTAAAATTTATTTAATTACTATTAATAATGGTGTAAATATGATTGAAATTTATTAATTTATTCAAAGTAGTTTATTAAAGAAATAAAAAAATATTATCATCTATGATATTGTTCATTTTTCTATGATTGATGATTTCTAGATATGTGTTGGAAATTATTAGGGATTGACTCCATAAGTTTCATGATGGAATAATGTGAAGACATGATAGAGGAATTAAGTATGATTATAACTAGATGGAGGAAAAACAAATAGTGATAACTCACTCTAGATGGTGGAAGTGTTCAATAAGAGGTCTAACAGACATAAGTGAAACTAAATTAATTCCATTTAGGAATAACCTAAAGGATTCAATAGTTATCTCAAATTATATAAAGGTATTAATAAGAGTAAAATAAATTAATTTCACTATTAATCAGGAATTCAATGATAAGGAATTTTATTTTTTTGATGAATTTGACAAAGTGGTGGGTCGTTTGAAAAGAGGTGAAGTCAGTAAAATGATAATAACCAGCTATAATTTTCTCTATATAGATTGGTGAAGTCAGTTGTTGAAATTACCAATATATTAAAAAAAAATTATTGACCTTATAAAGCACTATGTTTTTCTATGTGAGTGTGATTTATTTTTTTATTACAGTTTTGTGTTGGTTTATGGAAGATCTATAGATGTTATGTTGATTGAATGTGTTCAGTTGCATCAGATTTCCTTCATCAAGACACTAAAATTGGGTTCTTCATGTTTAGAAACATCCAAAACATTTTCCCTATGTACTATTTTTATAGTGAAATATTTATGACGGGTTTCTAGACACAATATGTGTTGGGAGAAAAATAGAGTGTCAGATACTCGAATATTGAAAAAAAATACATAGTAGTATTCTAAGTTATATCTTTTTTATTTTATATAATTTCCCCAATACCCCCTCTTTTACTTCCTCCCATGAACTTGAGTATACCAGAACAACGGTTTTGGATCACGTTATGGTTCTAATTCAACACTATGAATTATATTATACCAATTTTTTTGTCATTTATTATATTGGTTTTCAATAGTTAATTCTATATCTATCTAAGCCTTCAATATTGGATTCTCATAATTTTTCTCATTTACACATCTCATATCTATAATAATAAGGTATTATTTAGGATATTAGTTATGTGGAGGAATGTGATTGAATTAGGAAATATATATTTTCATCTAAATTTCCCAATTCCCAAGGAATGAAGTACTTATAATTGTTTATCATTTTTATGGGATTGTTTGGGATTCCATGCATATAGTGACTTAAGAATGGTTGAATTTTTTATTATTTAGATAACCATGTGACTAGGGGTTCTGGGTATAATGAGTTGAACATTTTTGGGATATATAGAGACATTATAATGAGATCAGGATGTAATCGTAGTGTCTATGGTTAAATAATATAGCATCGTATACCATGTTTGGGTAGTAATAAGATGAGTTTCCATAGATTTTCTTTAATAATAGGTGGTTTTGTCTTGTATTATGGGCATGTGTGACAACCTTCTTCAATTGAGAATGGATCGAGGTTGGGGATGGATAGTATGAGGGAGTTTAGATGAATTAAATTAGAGGAATAGATAATATCAAACTCTTTATGGTGTTCTAGTTATGTTAATGTAGTAGAATGAGATTCTAGACCATAGTACTTTTTAATATTATCTAATATATCATTTGTACTATGGAATTTTTATATTTTTTGAACATGAATATGGTCCTCACCATATGTGATAGAGTATTTGTACAATTTATAGCAATGTTAGTCCACCTTGAGTGAGGTGTGGGTATGAGATAAAGTTATAGACCTCAACCTAAGTTATATAGTGATGGTGTGATATGTGGTTATACATATTTATCGAAAGAAATAGGGTATTGTTATGATAATTTATGATGGATCTAACCATGAGTGATAGGGTAATGATTTGATATGTGTCTGTGAGGTTGCACATAGAGTGATAGAGTGTTGGAATCAGACAGGGTAATGTGACCTCACCCTATGTGATTTGAAGATTATATAAAACTCAATGATCGGTTATACCCTAATTGATTGAGTATTGTATATACATTGATATGTATCTATTTAATTAGGTGACTCATTAATTTATCATAGATCTAAAGAATAAGGGTTTAGTGTTTATGGAAGCTTTATTCTTTCTTGAGGACCTGACATGGGTGTGTTTTTATTTATTTTTTATTTTCCATCACAACATAAAATCAAATATAATTTTATGCACATATGATAAGGAAATTTTGGTTGTTTTGTACTAGTTTTTTACTCATAGCCTAAACATGAATCTTAGTGTATATATAGATTATTTTTCTTGGGATCTATCCATAGGAAAGGACCCTATGTTGGGTGGCTGATCAGGTGGAGATGGGTATGTTTGAAAGATATACGAAGAATAATTTCTATAGATGTTTATAATAGAGGCTATACTCTCTTTTATTTTTATTATTACTTTATATATATATGTATATATATATTTCCTATGGTTATCCTATAATGGAAATTCAATGTTAACATGGGTTAATTTTGAAATTATATGTGATTTCATTTTTGAAGCTAAATTTTTAATGTGATTTCATTGTGATTGTCATTATTAATTAAGGTTTTAAATGAATAAACTACTCATATATATCTATTATGAAGTTCATTGTATCCCTAATGTATATTTCAAGATTTGAAAACTATTTTTGAGACTCGTGTATATGATGAGGTGCACATGAGGATATATATCACTCAAATCCAGACCTGATGAATTAGGATAGGGAAATACTAGTGGATTATGATATATGTCCTTAGGTATATTGAGAGGTGAATGGGATGGAAGAGTTGTGAATTAAAATAATAGTTGAACTACACATTTTCTTTATATAATTAAAAATTAATCCTTTCCTAATATAGCATTGTTCTAATTCTAGAATTAACACATTTAATCTATAAATCTATCATAGTTTATGGAATTGAATATAAAATAAATTTTAAAAATAGTATAAAAAATAAATATTTTACTTTTTTAACCCACACTATGATATATCCACTAATAATACTCTCAATAATGTATTGGTGTAAAAAAATTTACTATATGTTTTATTTGATGGATATCTATTAGATATAAAATAACCAAATTCCACAATTCACCACCTTACAATATATTTAAGAATAACTCTTTTTCCAACCATAAACACTTGCTTTACTTAAATCTCAATGCACTACTTAAAGGAAATACACCAGTTCATATTCTTGATGGCCAATTAATGATCATTATATAAAATTGATTCACTATAAATAAAAAATATCTACATTTTATGTTCAAATTTAAATATAGATCACAAGGATATTCCCCTATGTCGATATAAAATTAACTTCTTGACAATAGAGTCAAATTTTTTTTCATCCACATGATATTCAAGACAAAATGAGAAATTGTCCTGATAAATAATAATTTATCTATGTAAAAACCTTCTTTTCACTTCTTCTGTTTTTAAAAAACATTCTATGACAAATATAATTATTTTAATAATTGATTTTTGTTATAAAAATAAGATATATCTATATAATTTTTTTATTCTTGGATCCATCATTTTTTGAAACTATATTTTTCAGTGTCATTTGATTTTTTTTCTAGGAATATTTTAGCATCTATAAATAACTATTCAGTAACATAACTATTTGATTATTAGTTGGGATAAAATCATACTCTATATAAAATTTGTATCATTCCATGGGTACTAAATGTTTTTATATAATCAAATTCAACTAAATTGGGTTCGTTTATCTTCAAAATATCTATATGTATCTCACTCAATTTAAATTGAAACAGACTCACTAAAATTGAATTATTTTAATAAAATAATGGGATAATTTTATTTGTTTCTATGTGATATGCTTCAATTGTGGCCTCTTCATAAAATAACACCATTATTCAAATTTAGATATATTTAAATCTTATCATTTATAACTTTAGTTATTTTGATCCAATACTCATTGATTTGTGACATTATGCCTCCTGGTGACATCCTTTAATTTATTCAATGAAAACATTCTGGTAATCATCAATTCTCAAAGATTTTATTTTCAAATAGTTACTAGGATGTAATTCTCATCCTTAATAGTTTCATGCATTGATCATCACCAAAAAAAGTGTCTCCAAAAATTCATTGAGTTGTATTGTGGCAAGACTTTGAAAAATTCAATTCCATACAAGACTTATGATAATATTTATTTCCAATAATATTTGAAAAAAAATTATGTGATTTTATTATGGTGTAAAAATATTATGGTGGCGAAGTTTTAAAATACTTAGAAAAATCACTTTAAAATTATTATATCATCCTTCAAAAAATTTCTATACCAGATCACAAGCTTTATAATTCCATGATATTATATAATTGACAATATGTAACTTATATTACATTTATTTAATCTAGATGCATTATCCTTTAATGTTTTTGTTTATAACCATGAAATGTAGAGGAATATTTTTATTATTTAATCATCTATCACCATATATTACATACAAAAATTTAGCTGACTTAAATTGTTCTTCGCATGAATAGTCACATTAATCCTCATGATCCAAATGCATATATGTGAACGATGTTCCGTCTACGGTGATAACCTTCTTATTTCTTAATTATAAAACCTATACGTTCTTTCATTTATTCCCCTTTATATTTTCTCCAACTTCTATAATGACCATATTCACATTAAAAAACATAGATTCCTACAATGTAATCTAGTATAATCAGTTGGTTATCTTTTTTTCGAACTCTAAAATATGGACATACAAAACACCCAATAAATTTCACACTGATGGTTTTTATTGATTTTAAATAAATTTTAAAAATAATTACATGGATTCATGATTACAAGATCAATTTGATGATAAATAGAATGTAAATCATTAAACTCAATGAAATATAGGGTATATGTCCAATTTCATTGATGATATGACCAATTTAATATTATGGTTTAAAAATATTATGCCACAATTACTAGAATTATGTAGTAATAGAGATAAAATATATCATTTAAAAAATAAATATATGATGAACTCTATGGGGAGAAGATATATTTATTTCAAGAGATTCATACATTACGATTTAATTAAATCATTACGCCACAATTTTCAAGACAATATATATTTTAGATGTTTTATCTATCAAAAGTTGATTTTTTTACTTTTCACTTTCCATAGAGAGTTAAGCCATATGAAACGATATAGAAGAATAAATAAATTTATGTTTTATAAAAATTTAATTTTCTTGATTCTTTTTAGTCAGTTTTATGCATTCTTAATATTCATAAATTATAACACCATTATGATGTTATATTCAATGATGATTGATTTTCTATCGATCATGAGGGGGTAGTTTCCATCCGGAATATTGAATAAAGAGTTTCGGGATAAGTACATAATTGTATATTGAGATATATTGAAAATTATTTTTTATAGATTTATATCTTATAGAGTTAAATTAATTTATTTCATTCTATAGATTTTTTTTAAAAAAGGGTTAATTGAGGAGGAAAACTAATATGGTTAAAAATTATTTTTCCGAAAACGTATACTGGATAATTATTTTTAATATATGATTGAGAATTGATTTATATTAGTTATGTTATGCACATTTAGCCACACCCAATTGAATTTGTTATGACATTATTGATATAAATTTACATAATGGTTACCAATTACATGATGAATCATTAGAATACATATACTGTAATTATTCTAAATTGAATGAATTAATATTTTTTTGACAAATGATCCTTAAATATTAAGTAATTTATTGATCTTTATCATAAGAAGTAAAGAGTTATTATGTTTTATTTTCTATTTAAATTTGAATAAATAAATAAATAGACTGAATAATTTATCATTTTTATGTTATTGGTTATATTTTATGTTTATTCCTTATGGAAATGATATCGGGATCTCAATAATGTATTCATTTTTTGTTCAGTGAGGGTTTGAGTACATTTAAAATGAAAAATTGTTTCATTGTGAGAATTAGAATGTCCTAAAGGATCAGCAATTATTTATTAATAAAAACTATTGTCATAGTGAAAATATTTTTCATCATATTTATTTTCCTCTTTTGCAAACCCTTTACTTAATGAACTAAAAATTAATAAATGAAAAAAATATCAATATGATACAATAAT
The DNA here is from genome assembly GCA_963277665.1 of Viscum album. Taxonomy (NCBI): domain Eukaryota; kingdom Viridiplantae; phylum Streptophyta; class Magnoliopsida; order Santalales; family Viscaceae; genus Viscum; species Viscum album. The sequence goes on along the minus strand of OY728133.1, from coordinate 476,131,003 downwards.
AGAATTAATCATTCATAACATAAATAGATCATTAATTTATTTAGTCATCATAATTCTCTTAATTTCATATCCCTTAATATAACTAATCTCTCATGAATTACTCTTCTAATTGAGAATATAAATCATGTTAGAAATATATGATCAAAATAATCACTAATAAAAGTTGAAAAATATAACATCAGTAAAAAATATTTCCAAAGTATCAAATATGATATTGTAGTCACCAAAATCATCCATGTAAATATAAAATTTATCGAAATATATTTTGAATTGCAACTTAAAATTTTTATATAATTTTTTAAATGCAATGATAGGTAATGTATGGACTTTCCATATGTTAGGTATCTCATAGTATTGAAATATCTTCCTTTCACCTATTTTTATTTGATTCTTATATTTATCATTACTGAATTCTATTGTGATCCTTAACATAACATATTTTATATTACCATGTCATGTTTTATTTATATAATTAATTTAAAATTGTTAATAACCACGAGTTCATTGAGGCATATGGCCTTTATCATAATTTGAGTTGACAAAAATGTATTTTTATCTTCAAATTTATCATGACATGTTTCAATGCAACACATCTGGGTTTCCTTCTATTGTTACTTTTTCTTGAAACATTATCCAAGTTATGGTATCCCTATAGATTTTATATTATAAATTTCTATGGAATACTATGATATTTTTTTTTCATGAATCATATTTTTTAAACTATGTATTAAATTTCCTTCAAAAAACATCTTTGAGTGTATAATAAAGCATAATTATACATATAATTTCAAAAAATAAATATAATTAGAAATCAATATATTAATTAATCAATTAATTAGTCATAAAACAATATTACATCTCACTCCCATGTTGTGTTTTAATTTATAATATGTTCATAAATTTTCTTATAAATTTTGAATAGATTATGTTTCTAATAAATATAATGTTTTTTATCGGATGTGACCCAAATTAATTCTCTCTTTTATTCATTAGTTTTTATTTATTTAAAATTATTACTTCGAGAAGTTATTATGAATGTATGATTTTTTATCATAATAATATTAAACATGTTAATAAAAAATTTTAATTTTATAATGTGATGTATATAATATATTAATTTAGAAAAATTATTGGTTTTGATAAGTACTTCATGTAGAAAAAATCTTATATTGGAATTCCACTAGACTTGTGGCTGTTATAATATTTTATTGTCATATTACACACATTTATCAATTATTATAATTATGTTTGTGGAATAATTTATAATATTATAAATTCATATCCTGAGGAATATAATTACCATCTATAAAGTTTTCAGTCAACAAGAAACTTAAAATCTCAATTATTTAAAAACAAATTTCTATAATTTTTTAAAATATAAATTAAAAAATGAAAAAATATGTATAATTACAAAAATGATATAATATATAAGAGGTGAAATGAACTTTTTGATTTAAGATATTGAATATATGATAAGGATACATAAATATTTGAATAAATTATTTTACTAGGGATATATAAATAATTTTACCCAAAGTATATAATAAATTAATAAAACATGAATTGGTTAACCAATATACACAATAGTTTACATGAGTGGGTACACAAACTGATGTATTTGTAATCCTATATTTTTAATATAAACTATAAATTGGAATGGGAAATATTCATAGTATATATTAAAAATTATAATAATATAATAAATTATAAAAATAAAATAAAGACATTAATAATGTCTTGAATTATCAAACATTATAATAGAAAATTACTATTAATAGAAAAATAGGAGTAAAATTTCCAGTTGTCATAATTAAAGAAAATAAAAAATATCCCAAAACTAATCTTCCCCAAAACATTAAAATTTATAAATAAAATATAAAATAAATACATAAAACTTATTTTGACTTTATTAAAGTAGAGTATAAATTTATACCTTCAAATATTGACCATTTTTCTATAGTGTAATAAAATTTTATTTTTTATATCCATAATTAATATTAAATATTTTCTATGGTGATTAGGATAAAAAATTCATACACCTTTCTCATATGTTCGTTATAACATTAACATAAAGTTGAATAAATTATGTTATTATCGAATTATCACTATTTATACAATTTGAGAAGAATTTGGCATTTAACATAGTGAGAAAAGTTCATATTTTATCAGAACCCTATTCATTATTCAATACATAATTTTGAGTTTTTGCTCAATTTCCTAAACTCGTGGAATAACGTTAGTATCCGTATTTTTTCCCTCACATCCTTTTTAAGATGCTGAATCTCTCTTAAGTTATGTTTTTGTTTACGTTTTAGTTTCATTTCCTTATTTTGGTAAAATTTCTTTTTCCCAAAGCTCACAGGAAGGCCCAGGTTTTTCTAGGGCTTTGGGGTCTAAAAATGGAGGAAAAAGGAGTTTTTCGGAATATAGCATAGTTTGCGCACTCTTAGTGAAAACCATGCAGATCATCCCAGGTAGCCATACAACCTTGGATAGAGGATTTCACATAGTTGTTGTACGGTTATGCTAACCGTGCAGAATTCCCATGAAACCATTCAAAAGGGGTATTTTAGTATAGTATTTATCACACTGTTAGTGCACAGTTTGAAAAACAGGGCAGGTAAACCATGAAACCCAATAACATTGATAAAATTACAAAAATACCATTAGGGGATTTCAAGTTCCACTCCGGATTTTCCTCCTTCATTCCCCATACAACCCTAGAGATGCCCCCAAAAGCATCAAGAACATCCATGGATCAATATTCCTCATATTAGTGACATTTGGAGTGTCGTTGGTTGTGGATTGAATAACTAGGATGAGGCTTCTAAGGGTAGTTGAATAGGGATCTAAGTCCTTGATTTAGAGTGTTTTAACCAATAGATTTAAGGTAGGTGGTATACAAGTTATATCCCATAGTTTATTCTTAGATTTTTTCATGTAGGGTTTCATTCTTGTTTCCCATCTTGATGGGATCTTGATACCATTAACAAGATGTGGTGTATTGGATTCCTAAATGATTAATTGAATGACTATTGATATCCATGGGATGAAAAGAGGACGAATGAACCTAATTAGGGCCACCCATTAGGTGTGACGGCCCTCCCTATTGGGCTAATAGAAATGTGAGGTGTGAAATTGACCCATAATTAAGTAGAGGCTTAGTAGGTAGGTTAATTGGATTATGTAATGACTTATAATAGATGGTCGCTAGTAGTTTCTACTGTGGTTAAAGGCTAAGGGATTGTTTGGTTGACATTTAAATAGGTTAAATTGGATCAATGGGAATACGATAAGGAATTATGCTTACACTTTAATATTCGTAGTGATATCAGTATGGGAAAAGGTAAATTGAGCCAATGGTTTTGGAGAAATAAATGATAAATGAGTTAATTAATTGAGGAAAATTGTTAATTTCCCTATTTTTTATATTTTTGGGATGTTTCAAATGATATTTGCAATGTTTTTTGTGATACAGTTAATTTTGGTGAATGATAAATAAGCATGTATACATGGCTTGGTAGAGTGTGATATAAACTTGAGGTTCTACAACCATGGGTCGAGTAAGACCGACGTTCTAACTCCACCCCAAATGCATGGGTTAGAGAAGGGGGGAGAGTTCTATTGCCCTAACAGTTGCATTCCACATAGATTGAGGCTTCGAGGTGAGGATTATAAGGTTATTATAATGTGGTGAATAATGAGATAAGACATGATCTTATTCTTAAGTACATGAGAATATTAAACATTCCTAATCCATTGAACACATGTGAAGGTAGATTAAACCATGGAATTCCTAAGTAGTGAACCTGGATTCAATAGTAGTGTAATTTTAATGAAACATAGTCTATAGTGTCTTTTTGAACTATTTTCCTTTACATGCCATTATTTTTCACATGCTTGAACTATTTAATTTTACTGGATATTTTGTAGAAACCATTGGTGGTGGCCTACTAAGTTATACTCACACCCTGCTCAGGCCGCCATTAGGTACCGGAGTTGATATCATGTTTGCAGGTCAAGAAAATGGAAAGTGCCCCATGCTTGGGAAGTGAGTCAGGTTTGGTATGTGCACAGATGAGGTTTGGGACATGGATCCATGACAGTTTTGGGGATTACACTATTTGTATTCCTTTTGGGTTTTGTTTAGTTGGCACTAAATCATGGTATGACATGTTTACTATTGGATGTGGTTTTTACCAAGTTTTGGAGATGGTTATTTATGCATGTTATAGGTTGTTTCCTATTATTTCCTTTATTTAATTTTTTTTTATTCTAGGGATTAATCTTGTAAAAGAGGGTATAGTCTCCCCACATATCCTATTAGGCCCCCGCTGTAGGTCCAAAACCATTGCCATATGGGTAGGTTCACTTGAGGTCTTATGGCAACCCATCTAGGGGCACCAGTTTCATGGATTTCTGGTCAAGGACATTACCATGTGGAATCATGGGAGTTATTTTCTCCTTATAACTATTCAGGGATAGTAGACATGAGGTTAGGAATGTTTCGGGCCTCAGTAACGATCTAGTTCTTGGGAGTTTCTAACCCGTGTATAAGGGAAAACCCATGTCACCCTAGGAGTGGAATGTTGTTATTATTGTGTGTTGTTCTATTTGATGATATTTCACCATCAGGGGATTCACATGTTGTCTGGTTTGATGGTTTACTAATATTTCTCCCATAGCCTAAAGGGTATGATGTTTTGCATTCATGCATCATTTTAAGAACCTATGTTGGTATGTGACATACATCATTGTAGGCACACACACAGGATGGCTGTATGAAATATAATGGTTGGGATTCATTTTTTCTTAAAATTAATGAAATTTTTCCTAATAAGATGGTATAAATAGGGGAAAGGGAAGTGAAAATGTCAAGTACTAACTAAAAAATAGAGCTTGATAAAGAAGTAAAAGTTGGTTAACCGATTGTAAGAGTAGACTAGGATATAGAAATGGTTTTGAATTCATATAAAAGAAAAGGAATGTAACCATGTGAATTAGATACCCATGTTAGCCATCAAAATAAGAGATATGGCCAACGGTAGTGATCTAGTTGTGAGTGGGATCATTTGGGTAGTTTATGCAAACTAGGTTGGTTATTAAAAGTGATGAGCCTACCTATATATTTTTACATTTCATAAAAGTATTATTGTTGGGTTTTAAAGCTGATGTTTGGCATTGTAGAGAAATTCCTACACGATGGCATGTGCTGGATGGGAGGCAGGAGGATGTTGGCAAGAATTCTCCTTCAATAGTGGAGAAAGTGAATGTGGTGATCCAAGAGGATAAGGAAGAGATGTTCCATGAGACCATTTTTCATTTTATAAAAATTATGGAATGGGACTCAGGGAAGGCTGCACTGAGTATGTTTGAGTTGACCAGGGAGTTTCAGATGCAACACCCTCTGACCATTACCTGAGATGGTGATATAGAGGAAGTAGAGTTCTGGGTAGAGTCCATCCAAATAATTCTTGAAAATTTAGAGACTCATCTCAAAGAAGTGAGTTAAGTTAGAAGCCTATATACTAAAAGGTCATGAACAACATTGGCGGGACATCATGGTCCCGAAAGAGTAAGCCGAAGGAATGATGTGGAAAGATTTTTGAGATAAGTTTCTTGAGCACATCTACCCAGAAACCTCGAGGAAGGAGAAGGATGCAGATTTTATGAGGTTGACTCACTGGAAAATGGTAGTAATGGACTATGTTAGTCAGTTAATTGATTTTAGATGCTTCATTCAGACGGTGAAAGGAGACGAGGAAGCTATGCAGAAACACATCAAAGATAGGCATTGGCACAAGATCTGGTATTAGGAGAATATCATTCATTTGAAAAGTTTTGTTGATGTAGTGGATCAAGACCTTGCCCCAAAAGGGAAACTGAAGGGAGCTTCAGGTGGTGAACTTTTTGCACCAGCTCAGTGGGAAAGTGGTGTTGATTCCGAGAGTAGGAAGCTCCATTTTAGAAATTTTCAGTAGGGTGGAAATGTGCAGAGATGTCCGAAGAGGGGCATAACCTCTTAGGGTGGAGACTAGGTATTCTGTTATCAGTTTGGCAGGATGGGGAACATGAATGAACAGTGTTCCCACCCACTGGTCGAGTGCTGAGTGCGTGTAGTGTTAGGACAAATATAGAACTTCTACATGAACCTATGACTGTCATGGAATGATGGAGGCCATAGGCAGATACTGAGTGTAGGAAGGGGGGTTAGTTACCCCATATCAGGCAGTCTTTTGGTGCTCCATGGGTCGTAATAGTAGAGGTGGTGGACATGGAACTTTGTGGTGGGATCAACCTTATTAACAGGGAAGCATAGTGCAGTATACTTGGGTCGAATCCAAAGGTAATAGGGTGGGTCATCTCTATGTAGTTCAGACTACACCTGATGGGGGTGATGTGGGGAGGTCCACTGTTTGAGGTATTATTCTTATTTCTTCCATGATTTTTAGAGCATTATTTGATACTGGTTATACACATTGATTTTTTCTTCTCATTTTGTAGTTGTGTTGGGATTAACCATGGAGAATACATGTGGGGTAATGTCGCATGATACTCTGCTAGGGGTATGAGTTAAGGACATCAGGTAGTGTAAGGGTTGTGCTCAAGAGGTTGTTGGGTATCAATTTATTTGTGATCTATTTGTCTAAGAGATGTCAGGTTTTTACCTAATATTATTGATGGAATGGTTGGTGTTATATCAAAACCATATCGACTGTTACCAACACCGGGTAACGTTCACATCTCTCGATAGAAGCACTTATATCCTTCGTGTTGAGTGGGTTACATGAGCGGGCCGCGTAGGGCCTCTACACCAGAAGTTGGGAGAAATCATAGCCCATGTATCATGAATTATGTTAGATGATGGGAAAAAAGATATTCCAATCATCCCTCTTGTTGTGGACCAGTTTCATGATGTGTTTCCAGGGCACTTCCCAAGGTTACCACCAGAGAGGGATGTTGAGATTATGATTGAATTGTTACCAAGGGAGGATCCAATTTCTATTCCACCATATAGAATGGTGCTATAAGAGCTCCAATAAATGATTGTTTAGTTAGAGGAATTGGATCATAAGGGGTTTATATGTCATAGTACAACACCCTGGGGATCTCTTATGTTGTTTCCTAATAAGGATGATAGATCACTGAGGCAATGTATCCATTGTAGAAAGATTAACCAGATGACAATTAAGAACGGATACCCTCTACCTAGAATCGATGGCCTTTTTTATCAGTGAAAAGGTGTCTTGGTGTTTTCTATTATGGATTTGAGATCAGTATATCATTAGTTGATGGTGAGACCTTCAAACATACCCCATATAGCATTATGATGCAGGTATAGGTTGTATGAATTTCTGGTGATGTTAGTTGGATTGACCAATGAACTTGTTGTGTTCATGGACTTGATGTATCAGATATTTCACCCATACCGGGATCAGTTTTTCATTTCCTTCATTTATGACATCTTGGTGTACTCTAGAACTCATTATGATCTTGGTAGACATATTTACAACATCTTGAGAACAGTAAGGGAACATAGGATTTACACCAAGCTATAAAAATGTCTGTTTTGTATTGATGATATGAACTTTCTAGGACACATCATTTCTGAGTCAGGCATGCCTGTGAATCTAGAGAAGGTGCAGGCTGTGGTGTCTTGGGAGTAGTATATATTATTATTATAATGTTTGTATTTTTCTAGGTTGGGATGGTTATTATCAATGATTTATTAGAGATTTCTCTCATTTGAAAATTCCACTCACTTGACTAACCAAGAAAGGGGTTATGTTCAATTAGTAAGAAGATTTTGAGAATTACTTTCAGCAGCTAAATAAGAGGTTAAATACAGCACCAATTTTGATCCTACCTGAACCAGGTAAGAGGTAGAACTTTTTCTATAATGTGTCCATTGTTGGACTTGTGGAATTGTTGATGTAGTATGAACAATTTTTCCCTTATTGGTCGATACAGTTGAGGACACATGAGAGGAATTATCCTACTCATGACATAGATCTAGTTGTTGTACTTCATGCCTTAAAGTGTTGGAGGCATTACATGTTGGGAGAATCATTAATGGTGTTCAATAACCATAAAATCTTCAAGTACATATTATCTCAGTGGGATTTGAATCATCGATAGTGAAGGTGGGCCGGGTACTGACCATCCTTCAATTTTGAGTTGGTATATGCACCAGGGAAAGGAAATAGTGTTGCAGATGATTTGAGCTGATGACTCAGAATCAAGTGGTTCAGGAATCCAGTTCAGAGTGGAATATGATGGCCTTGTTTTCCAAGATGCATTTGGGGGTATAAGATAGGCATGGACAGATGACCCATGCATCCATTCCAGTTGAATCCGAACATTGGAGCCATGTTAAAGGGAGTTTGTTGGTGGATCCAGAGTGTTTGTCTATAAAGGAATGTCTTAAAGGTGGGGAGTCAACTTCTGGTTGAACTTTTGGTGCCGATGGAGTTTCTTATATTCACGAACTTGTTGTGTTTCCTATAGATTTACGGGAGGATTTGATATGTGAGTTTCATTATTCAATGTGGGAAGTGCATCCTTGTATGACTAAGATTTACTGGGTTCTTCATAGAAAGTTTTGGTGGCCAAGAATAATTAAAGTAGTTGCGAGTTTTTTGGAATGATTCCTTAACTGTCATCAAGTTAAGGATGAACATCATCATCCATGTCAGTTGTTGTAGTCATATATATTATTGAGTGGAAGTGGAATGACATAACGATGGACTTCATAGTGGGTCTTCTGAGGAATCCTTAGAAGAATGATGCAATTTGGGTGGTTATAGATCGATTAACTAAAGTGGATCATTTCATTCTGATTTAGGAAACATATAGATTCAACTAGTTTGGAGAATTGTATGTTTGATAAATATTACAATTTCATTGTGTGTTGATAACCGTAGTTTCAGATTGTGATCCACATTTCACCTCATGCTTCTAGAAGGGACTAAAAAAGGCACTTGGTACCCTTGTGTCATTGAGTACGAATTTCCACCCAAAGACTTATGGGAAGTTAGAGCATACAATTCAAGTATTAGAAGACATGTTGAGAGCTTGTATCCTAGATTTTAGAGTTTCATGGAAAAAACACATATCGCTTGTTGAATTTTCGTACAATAATCTATTCTAGGTTATGATTCAGATGGAGCCTTTTGAGGCACTTTATGGGAGGTCATGTAGGTATATTTTTTCTTGGTTAGAGGCATGGTATTGTGAGCTTTTAGGAATAAGTCTTATGCAGGAGATGTCGAAGAAGGTTTATTTGATTCAAAAGACTAAGGAAATATCTCATAGTAGAAAAAATTCATATGATGATCAGCATCGTAGACCTCTTGAGTTTATGGTGAGTGATAGTGTGTTTCTTCAGGTGTCGCAAAGGACGGCTCAGCTCCATATCTGAAAATAGGGCAAGTAGGAGCCTAGGTATTAAGGTCCATTTGAGATTGTGGATAGGATCAGACCCATGGCATATCGATTAGCTCTTAGACAAAATTATAGTGGGATTCATGTGGTTTTACATGATTCACCACTCTGAATTTATCGCCTAAGTATATCTCATGTGATAAACATAGAAGACATCAGGCTTGAGGCTGATACATCCTTTGAGGAGCACTTGGTTCATATTGTGGATCATTGTGAGATGGTCATGTAGGGAAAGGTGGTGTCTTTTATTCGAGTTCTATAGTATCATGGAAACGTTCAATAAAGGAATAGGTAGATGGAATTTGATATGTGGGCCTAGTGCACTGATCTCTTTTTCTTGTGAACTCAATGATGTGTAGAAGGAGCAGCTCAAGGACGATCTATCATAAGGTGTGGAGGTCGTAATATCACGGATCTCCCTAAGTTATGTTTGTGTTTACATTTTAATTTATGTTCCTTATATTTGTTAAATTATTTTTTCCCAAAGATCACGAGAAGGCTTGGGGGTTTTCTGTGTGTTCGAGAAGCAAAAATGGAGGAAAACGTAGTTTCTAGGCATGTTGCACGATTTACACAAGGTTAGTGAAAACTATGAAGATCATCCCAGGTAACCATGTTGCCTTGGATAGAGGATTTTCAAATTTAACTCACAATTAAGATAACTATGTGGTATTACTAGGAAACCATTCAAAAAGGGGATTTGGGGATAGTAGCTATCACACGATTTGCGCACGGTTTGACAAACCGTGTAGGTAACCTTTGTAGCCATGTAACATTGAGAATATTAAAAAACACGATTATGGGATTTTAAGTTTAACTTGGGATTTTCCACCTTTATTATCCCTTGAACTCTAGTGATGCACCAAAATCTTCAAGAGCTTATATGGATTAATATCCATCATCATAGGGACATTTGAAGTGTCGTTGGTTGTGGATTCAAGATCCAGTTTGAGGCTTATAAGGGTGGTTGAATCGAGATCTAAGGCCTCGATTAGGTTTTCATTCATGAACACATTAATGTTAGGTGGTATAAAAGTTATATCACATTGTTTATTCATGTATTTGTGCAATTAGGATTTCATTCTCATTTCCCTTCATGATGTGTTCTTGATGCCATTAACAAGATGTGGTGTATGGGGTTCCTAAATGATTAATTGAACCTCTTTTGATCCCCATGATATGAAAAGAGGATGAATTGACCGAATTAGGGCCACCCATGGGGTGTTATTTCCCTCCCTATTGGGATAACAGAAAATGTAAGGCGTGAAATTGACTCTTATTGAAGTATAGACTTAGCATGTAGGTTAATTGTTTTATGTAATGAGATATAATGGATGGTGGCTAGTTGTTTCTAGTGTGGTTAAAGGCTAAGGGACTTTTTGGTTGACATTTAAATATGTTATATGGAATAAATGGGAATATGATAAGGAATTATGTTTACACTTGAATAATATTAGTGATATCGGCATGGGAAATGGGAAATGGGGCTAAAGGGTTAAGTAATATAAATGATGAATGTGTTAATGGATTGAGGTATATTGTTAGTTTCCCATTTGATGATATTTTTGTGATGTTTCAAATGATATTGGATATTCTTTTTGTGTTGTGGTTAATTGTGGTGAATGATAAATAACAATGTACTGATGGCTTGTGAGAGTGGGGTATAAACTTGAGGTTCTATGCCCACGGGTTGACTTGGGCAGAGATTCTAACTCAACTCCCAAATGCGTGGGTTTAGAAATGGAACATATTTATATTACCATAATGGTTGCATTCCAATCAGACTAAGGTTTCAAGGTAAGGATTATGAGGTTATTATAACGTGATTCCCAGTGGGATAAGACTTGATATCATTCTCATATGCTTGAGAATATTAAATATGCCTAATCCATTGAACACATGAAGAAGGTAGATTAAACCATGGAATGCCATAGTAGTAAAAATGGATTCAATAGTTTTATAATTTTAATGTAACATAGTCTATAATGAATTATTGAACTATTCCCCTTTACATTCAATTATTTATAACTTTCATTATTTATCCAGTATTTTTGGATATTTTGTAGACATTGTTGGTGGTGGATTAATGAGTTATACTCACACCCTAATAGGCTGCCATTGGATTGTTAAGAAGATTTCATGGCTTCATGTTAAGAAAAGGGAATGGGTCCCATGCTTGGGGACTGATTCGAGTTCAGTATGTGCATGGATGAGGTCCAGGACTTGGACCCATGACCGTTTTATGGATTCCACTATTTTTATTAATTTGGGTTTTTTTACTTGGTACTATTTCATGTAATGACATGTTTACTATTTGATATGGTTTGCACTTAGTTTGGGAGTGGGTTATTTTTTCATGTTATCAAGTGTTTCCTATTGTTTATGTAATTTAAATTTCTTCTACCGTGTCTTACTTTGGTAAAGTGGGTATAGTATCCCCACATATCCTATTATAACCTTGTATCTTGTTGTAAACCTCTGGTGTGTGGGGAGTAGTGCTTGAAGTTATGTGGAAACCTGGATCAGACCACCGGTTTGGTGGCTTCTAGTTCGGGGATGTTACATCCTTCTACTATTATAAGTATTTTATCCTTGAATATTTCCTTTCCACCCTAATAAATTGATTTATCAAAATCATAAATATAGAATAAACCCCATATTTTCATGGAAACACAATCATTTATGTATTATTATTTATATTAGGGATTACTTGTAAATGTTTATATCATTTTAAAATTATAATTGATTCTTTTATAAGGATCACTTCCCTATGATTATTACTTTTTAAAAAATTGTTATTATAAAAAATCTATACATTGGGCCTTATTTTTATGACTATTGCATTTTTTGTCATTCAATTATCATTTTTTCATATAGGTATTTGATTAATTAATAATTTCTATTTCTATAAAACATTAAAATATGTAACTCAATTGGTTTAAATGGGTTCAATATATAAATTAGGTAATAAGTAGGAAATTAATTAGTTTAAAGAATGTACACTTTTTATGAAAACTATACATTGGTTAGACAGACCCAATAATTTATATTATTCCTAACTATATTCTATAGGATCAATGATAATTTCAAATATACTTCATTAGAGATCCTACTATATTAATATGTAAAAAAATATTAAATCATTATCATTTGAACAACTGGTAATGAAATGTTCTATTTTTGAGAAACTATAAAGTATATTAAATAGTAAATTGTAAAAGACAAATTCTTTGTGAATTTAATGGGATTAATTTTATTTTCATTTTATAATTATGATATTTCTAATTTAAGATTTGAATAATTTATCATTTTGATCAAAATATTATTTTGTTGAATTTGGAAACAAAAAAAAAGTTCTTATTAACCTCTATTAAATCATACTGAGATTCTAGTTTCCCCCACCAAATGTGTATTAATCTTGGATTGAATGTTCCATTGTCTGATTCCAAAATCACATCAATGGGATCCATAATATGGATTAATGGATGTCTTCATAATAGTTTTACAGGGTAAAATTCTTCCAAAGTAACAAATAAACTGTATTCGGAAGAGGATTTCTATTTCAACCCCTCTTGCTTTATCCATTAGAAAATAAAACCTAAAGGTATCTCATCCCACCCCTAATTACTATCCCATATTATTCCATGTATAAATATAACATGTAGTTTTAGAACTTTATCACTTATTGGTTGGTAAATTTACAATGTCTAAATGAAGGTATTCCCCTGATTCATTTTTAGTACATTAAATTTTTGTAACTTGAGATCTAAATTGAGGTTTCTAGTTAATATTCATTATTTTAATGAAATCATTGAGAGTGTATAAAATAAACATATACTCTTCTAAGAAAAAAATCTAAGAATAATTATTTGTATGTGTAAATAGTTATAAAATAATTTTATTCATGTTTTTTTTATAAGAAGAATTCGAGAAATAAATAGGAGCATGAAACCTAATAAGGAAACCATAATTCCTAGGAAAGGATGAAATTTTAAGGAAAAATTACTTAAGTGTGTATTAATTTTCTGCACAACGCATAACATACTTAAAAAACTATATATATTTTCTTAGTCATTAAGTTAGTAAAGTAAAGAAATAAAATGGTGTTTTGGAAATAATTTCTATAAACATATAAGACAATCAATTTTTATTGAATAAATGCTTAATTTATTTTAATGGAATATCATAAAAGGGATACATAGGATAATTTGATTATTTATGATTTATCATAAACTATTTTTAATTAAAATGAGATTCATAGATTGATGAATAAATTATTTGGATTTTATTATTGAAATAAATAGTAGGGGCATTCATCCAGGAAATATTTGTTAATTATATTTTATCAGACTAAAAAATTATAAGTTTAATAATTAATTTACCATCATGTATTATATTAATATAATTTGGGATGAATTATAGGGAACAAATTTATGGGTAGTAGGTGGAATAATTGTGTTATTTTAATATGGGTTTTATTATGAGTTTATTGGGAATATTGGATTTAAGGGTGATAGTTTATTTACTCATATGATGATGAAATTATGATAATTGACACTACTATTTGATAATTATGTGTTCTTTTTAGATTATTGTGTTGTGAGAAAACATGATAATGTTCTGACTAACAAATTGTTTTCATGATTTCAAAATTTCAATGGTGGTATTACGGTAAAATGCACCCATTGGAAGGAAATATTAATTCGTCACATTTGGATAACCAGAAACCTTTAGATATAAATGCACATTTATTTAAAATTTATGTATAATCCCACAATTTTAAGGTTCTATATTTCATAATTATGTATCCTCCTCCCTTGAGAGACAAACATTCTTATATCACTTGTCGTCTTTAGTGGATAGACACACAACTATCAAAATTTAATATTTGTACTTGTTTTCATTCAATGATTCCTTTAAATAAATATTTTTTCTATTATATGAATATTTTTCATGTAATGAGGGGTTAATTGTGGGTATTCTATAATAAATCAACATGATTCAAGTATATAAATACATAATCTCACCATTACTTGTGTTTGGTATTGTAATATAGTACTCGAATGAGTTATTTATAACCACACCTTTCATTTTAAATAAATTTCATATTAAAATATTATAGTTATGAATGTTCATGGATTCTTTAATAGAGGCTTAAAGGGAATGAAAATACATATCCAGTAAATAATAGGGGATGGTGTCTACCTTAATTTTATTTCATTATTTTTTTTGTTTTCATTTATTTGTTATGATGTGGTAGTTTTTTAAGATAAACCTATAAATTATATTGGGTTATATTATGAATGTATCAAGACATTATGAATACTTATTTTTTAATTTAAAAGGTTCTTTTAGTGTTTAAATATTTATTATTTAATTTAATTATTTTTATTTAATGGTTTAAATTATACAATAAATTTTCTTATGGAAAAATCACTCAGGGATTTTTCTCTTTCCAAATATTCTCGTTGAAAACTTTTAACCATTTCAGGAAACTATTGAGGTCTTATAGTGGTCATTCATACAAATATTGGCCATGATTCGTCTAGTTTATTGAAATATGTTATTATAAAAATATTATGGATGTTTAATTTAATTGTAGTCTTGGAGGTAGTGTTTTTATAACTAAATATATAAATTTTAAATATTATTAGTCAATATATTGATAAATATAATCAAGTTAATATGGGTATTATGGGTAAGTGAGAGTTATTTAGAATACCTTTATTGAATTAGTTGGATGTTTTAATCAATTTATTTCTCTAACCTCTATTTGGATTATATGTGGATGAGTTTAATTCATTATAAAGAATCATAGAGTAGTTCTTGAAATTCATATTCTTATTTTTGGGTTATTAATCATAGAATGAGTTTATGTTCCAAAAAAGGAATTACAAGTGAAAAAATTCTTGTTTAATAAATTTAGACATATATATGAATAATCATTCCATTTAACTGACAAAAAATATCTATTTTATCCCTAAATAATTTATTAGGGATGATATAATCAACCAAAACTAAATGGGTAATAAATAAGTTAGGAAATTAAATGAATTTCCTTTAGGAATTATTATATTTTAAATTTGATTGTATTATAAATTATTTTTCCATTATAAGTGAAATAGCATAAATAATTTTTAAATAAATTTCAATGTAAAATAATTAATTGATCTTAAATTATGTAATATTATTTTCAAAAATTATAATACTTTTTTTTATAAATTTTATTTTTTATAATATTATGCATATTAAACCAATAAGCATTAGGTTATATAATAGAAAATTATTTTCAATTAATTTTAGAAATTAGATAGGGGAATGATTTTTTTTTTCAGGTATACAATTTCAAGATCATAGGGTTTTTAATTAGGTTAAAATGGAAAGTGCTAAAAAATTTGAAGTGTTTATAATGGACATGAAATTATGTTAAGGAAATTGTCTTGTTGGTGATAAAAATTATGATGTGTTTTGATTATCTTAGTATAATTCATTTATAAATATATAAAGATTAAATAATTATTGGAAAATATATTCAATGAAATATTTTAATCTATTGATCCACATCAGGAGATATTGAAAATATTGTACGAATTTTCAGTTATAGATAAAGATATGTGATGAATGGTTGATTTAATCAAAAGTATAAATTAAGAAAATTATTATTTTCAGGTTAGAAATGATAAAAAATGATTTTAGTAGAATATTATTCTTGTATAAGTATAATTTGTCATAAATTTATATTACAAATAATTAAATTTAAAATACAGACATGAAATATTGATTATTTGAAACCATGTGGTAATATTTCCCTAGAGCACATTATTGAATGATTATTATTATTATTATATAATATGTGATTATATGGTTCAACATGTGTATTTTTAGGTGTTTATAAATATTTAAAATTGTGATAATAATGTCACAATGGTTTTATATTGACAAACAATTTCAAATTAATATTTATTGTTTAAAAAAGTTTTATGTAGTGGTGATTTTATCAATATAAAACATAGAAAATTGTAATTTACTGATATTATATATAAATTTAATATAACCCATTGTCATTTAATAATGAATTTATAGGTTGGGATGTGTTGATTTAACTACTCTGGACAGAGGGTAAATTTTAGGATATTTCAGATATTGAAATACTTGAAAATATGGATATATTTTTCTATGTGAATTGTTTTGAGATAAAAACAAACTAATATATAGTTTAAACTTGTTTGAATTATATTTCGAAATATATGATATTATTCTGATATTATTAAGATTTTATTATGATAAAATTATTTTACAAATCTGATATGAATAATACAGAAGGAAAATATGGAAAATATATCAATTTTAGACATATAACCATAATAAAGATATTAATTGATATTGATATAATTGGATTAATTTTATTGTTCAGGATGTTCCTGAATCATGGGATGGACTATTTTGTGGGCCCTAAAAGGATGGTGTTGCTATCAAGAAGGAATAATTGTTTAAACATGTAATGATTATGGGTTATGTATATGGGATAGTTTTAATTTATTTATGATTAACCAAAAAGAAGCAGTCTTATTTTGATGCAAACTTTACACTAGTGGTTTTGTTAACATGATTTAGTTTTGTGATTATGGTTTTTATAAATAAATATGATACATATATGGATTTTTCATGTGTTTTACTGATATGATATGGATATATAAATTCATAATATAAGGATATTTCGTTTAAATTTAATATTTTAATTGATTAAGGAAATTATTATTATTTTGGTTGTGAAAATGTCTTAGGAACCCAAATTTTCCTGAGTATGTTTAGAAATTTAGCAGGGTGTGTCATTAAAATTTAATAGGATTTCAGTACATGGGCTATTATTGAACCTATAATAAGGGTATAGTAAATTTTCAATGGATTTTGGAATATTAAATGGATATATAATTGAGTTAAATAGAAAAAAATTATAATTATGTAGTAGTTGGATGAGCCAGGAAGGAAACTTTTGTCATCCAACTTGTGAATTTTACATCTTTGGTATCAATTTTTCTAGAGTCACATCGATGATAGGATTTGAATTATTTAACATTAATGTGTGGGAAAATCATATATATGATAAACTTTAGGAAAAGTATTAGTTTGTAGACAATGATTTTCTTTATGGGGCTCAAATGATGACATTTGAGTGAAATTATACTAAAGTGTTAATAAGACCTTATGTATAGGGAATAAAAAATTTAGACACACAATAAAAAGGATTGATGAGTAGAATATAAAATCGGATACATGTTTTTTTTATTATAACCACAAAATGTACTAGTTATATATTCAACCCCTTAGTGTAGAAATAGATACACCTCAATATATCCAAATTTATTATGTTAATAAAGGTTTTCTTGAGGCAAGAGTGGATGGTTTTTGTTATGCATATACAGTTTGGGGATTACTGGGGAACAAATTATCATATAAGTTTTTATTTTATTAATACTTTCAATTAAATAGGATGGAAAAAACATGGTTGGAACTTGGGTAAGTAAAATAGAATGGGAATGGATAAAAACATATTGGTGAATTACAATGGTGTAACTATCCAAACATTCCAAATAAGAAATATTTTATTCTATAATATATGTGGATTAAATTTATGTATAATTTTTTGTAAAATAAGAAACATAACACAGTAAAAAACTCTATTTTATTTCGTCAACATAAAATATAACATATAAACAATAAATGTACTCTATAAAATTAAAAAATTGTAATGGTACAATGAAAAAAATCAATAACATTAGTGAAATTTTAAAATTCATATGGTAATATTATCTTAGAATATAACACCCACAAACAACATAGTAGAAATTATATTATATTTTTTAAAATTTTTGAAATTAAATTTATGAAACATGTATAAAAATTGAGTGGAAAAATATTGAAAAAAGAAGATGTATTTATTAAGAGAGTAATAATTATATGTTAATTTAGATATTAATGTATCCATTTAAATATTAACCCAAAAATTTAATGTAGTATTGTGACTAAAAATTAAAATTCATAAATATTAAAATAATTTATTATAATTATTAATACCTAATAAAATGATTTCCCAAATTATGTGACCTAAAGTATAAATTATCATACATTTTAATAGAGAGAGTTTTATCTACTTTGGTAGAGAATTAATTTTTATTTTTAAAATTAAATATTACAATTAGTAAATTGAGAAATATATTTTTATTATATGTTATATTATAATATTATATCAATAATATAACATTTGATAAATACTAACTAAATAAATGTATGAAAATGTAAAAAATAAATTGTATTTATAATAGATATTCATTTTCTATGTATAATTTTTTCTTGTTAGTTCTAAAATTAAATTATTGGGAATATGAATTTAATAAGATTGAATTCATTTTTGGAATCATTTTTTCAAAATTTTCTTAGGTTTATTTTTTGGTTTTATATAATATATTGTGTTTAAATAAATAATTAAAGCTACAGTTATTTCATATAACTTATATTTTATGACATCATCCTTATAGAAATATTACTCAAAAATTAATAAATTTAAATCATGAATAAATTATTATATTTTTTAATTCAAAAATTATAAACACAATTTCCAAACCAATAAATCAATTTACAAACCAATATTTATATTTCATTCATATAAAAAATTATATTTGACGCTTTACATTGTATAAAATATATACAAGGTTGTATTTGGTTTTGGGTGTTATAAAATGATAATTAGACCTATATTATATTAATTATATACTAATAAAAGTTATAATAAATAACACTCAATAGTTTATTGAGCCAAAACAATAAAGTGACTAATATTTTCATCAAATATACCTCTCAACCACCAAATTCTCCTCTTTTCCAGAACTCCTTACTTTGACAAATATATACCCAATACGCCTCAAAAATCCCTTATTCAAATTATAAATTCCATGACCAAACCCAAATCCACTCCTCTTATTTCATTTGATTGAATCTAATGGAGGCAAGTCAATGATCATAGTATGCATTTCAAAACCCATACCTAATCATTTTAATTATATATTTCCTTAATTATAATATAATTAACCAGGAAAAGTGACCATAAATAATATTCTATTTATAATATAATATTTTTAAAATCTTAAAAATTAATTAGTTTTCCTCTTTTTTTCAACTCTTTAGAAATATAATGTCCACCTATGGACGTTTTATGCAGTCTAAGTGGAAGATTTTTTTTACTTTTTAGTTATCTAATTAACTTATATTTATAAAAATTAATTTCATGGTTGAATATTACATTAATATTAAAATAATTTCTCATTTTTAACTTGTAATGGTAAAATATGCATGATAATGATGATATTAAATGAAAACAATCAATGTCATTTTTAACCATCTAAACAAGACTATCATGTTAGGTTTAATTAATTACAACTATTTACTGACCAATTGAACTACCTTAATTTTGTAATAACATGAACTCTATAAAATTAAAATTCTTGAGCTTTTGGAACATTTATAAATTTTTTGTTACCGTTACACTGAAGAAGCTTCAGAATGATGAATCCAACTACCCAAAAAGTATCAATTTAAGAAATATTAATCTTACAAATGAAAAATACATGCCAATAAATGTATTAAAAGAATATAAACAAATATTTTCTTGTTTATAAAACAAGTAATTAATAAATATAACTCTAATATTCAAGAGTTTAGTAGTGATTCTGAAGAACTATTTTACTTGAGTTAAGGGGTATTTCATTCACATTCATTCCCCCAAGGATATGTTATGTATCACTCTATATCAATCTTCATCTTTATCACTTTTAAATTTTTATTTATATTTTATTGATACTTATTTTCCTGATTTATGAAATAACATAATACCTTTATTTTCTTGTTATATTCTTGTTTCTCTAATTCAAATTCCAATATATTTGATACATTAAATGTAATAATGGTAATAGTTCCCTATGACATTCCTTTTCATATACATGTATTATGTGGATTGTTATCCTTATTTTATTTCAAGAAAATTATAATTATTTAAAAATAAAATATTTTCTTTTATTTCCAGATTTGGGAAAACCCTACTCCCTTATCCCCTTTTAATAATTTTTTATATTTTCATAGAATTATGATAAAAAAGATTTAATTTCAAAATTTATACTTCATTTCTTTATCATTTTTTATTCAATTTGAGATCAATTTTCATTATACACGGTCCTTTGTTTTTTCAATGTATTATTTTCATTACTGTGAAACCTTGAGATTTAATTATATATTTCTCATTAATATATTTAAAATATTTTATAGCTAACTTTATATTCAACACATAGTTTAAGTAAACCACAATTAACTCTTAATATATTATTATTCTTTGTGATAGTTATCTTCAGGCTATTGGATTAGAGAGTATGAATAGGAATAAATAAATTATGAATTCTTATTTTTTAATTAAGTATCAAATTAATATGTTATTTTTAAAGGGTTAGAAGTTAAATTCATTTGAAGGAAAACATAGTTAATTTTTTGAAAAACCTATTTTACGTGAATTTTTTTTATGTTAATATATTAAATTATTCTATATTTATGGAAGATTTTAATTAAATTTATATAATTTATATAAATAATTTTTTAATATTCATAAAATAGTTTTTACAAGTAATGGAATAAGAATAAATCAATTTTTTTGCGTAAAAAGGTGTTTTCCTAGAAATGTTTCCATTATGTTTTTCATGCTTATTTGAAAATAAATTTATTCTACCTAAATAAATTTAATCTTGTTAAATGGAGACCATATTATCAATCATAATCAATAATATAATTTTCTAGGGTCAACTTAATTTTTTTTCACAATTAATTGTAAAACCAATAATTATTTTACCAAAGTTTAGGTTTTGTAGAATTCATTAGGGGGTATTCTAACAGATAAGGTTAAAAAATTCACCATTAAATTCAATAATTATATTAGTGGACGGGATTTAGACTTTATTCCTCTTATATTCAAGTATTTTTTATTTCTGACGCACTTTACATGAGTAAGACATTAATATATTTTAATCTCTTCGAAAAATCCATGTGTATCCTCTACCTCCCATAAAATTAGACACTTATTCTCCTCTCCTCGACACACATTATGAGCCTTCTATAATAGTCGATGCCTACCTTTACCCTTTCAAAAAAATACATTAATATATCCTAGTCTTTCTTATCTAATAACATTACCATCCTTACATGGATTAAGTTATAAGACAAAGGGGGGTTTTCGATGAATAGGTAAGAATCTTAATCGAGTACTTTCAATTTTATTTATTTTATAAATCCAATAAATCTATTGTAGAAAACAAAAAATAAACAATTTAGTACATAAAAAATATAATTTTTTTATTAGGCATTAACTATTTTCCACCACCTTTCTATTAAAAGTGAATATAAATTTTCACTTATGTGCGTGTGTGGACTACCGCCACAAAATAGAGATGTGACTTGTTTTCCATCTCTATAATTCATGATTGGTAATATGGATTTATTTAATTTTAATATTTTTTTATAAAATAATTATTATTCTATAGTTATAATATATTATCTACCTTATTGTCATTCTATCCCTAGTAAAATAATAACATCACTCGTGCATACAAGTGGCCTACCAGGCTCACGGAGTGATGTGATTCATTTTTCATTTTATCTTATCATGGATAGAAATGTTGAAATATTTAATGAGTTTATTTGATTTTAATGATATGATATGGAATTTTTCAAGGTTAATTATATTTTATCATTCTTTTTCTCTATCAATTGAAATTTGAAAACATTACTCATGCATACATACATTTTACCATCTCCAAAAAGTGGTGAAATTCCCATTTCATCACATCTTTATTTAATTGATTATAAAATAATAGGAATTAATAAATATTATACTTATGTCATGATTATTATTTTTGATATGATGAAGCTTTGACAATGTTTTGTGTATTATAATATTCAAACAAAAACAAGCATGTAAAATGGACAGGTTTTCATGAGAATGATAATTTTAATGATGGAATTGATTATAAAAAGATAGTTAGAAATGTTAAGGGAAAGATATTGTAATGGATTAGACCTCTATAATCCATTAATTTGGGTAATTACAATGTTTTATGTGTTTTGGGAGTCATGGTGACTCATTTCAAGGTTTTTCCAAAAATCTATCTTTTCCAATGGTGATTCTAGATCAGTAGGTCACATTGGGGGGGAACATTGGTAGGTGAAATCAGTATCTCACATCAGTATATTAGAAACGGTGTCTTAGCATCAATGGATAAACATTGGTTGTTTGAGTGTTGGTAGGTTAGGCATCATTATGTCAGACGTTGGTAGGTCAGGAGTCAGTTGTTGGGGCAATGGTGAATCTCATCAGTTAGTAATGCATTAGTGGGTCACGTCAGTGACACATTGTTGGTGGGTCGCATCAGTGTCTCATTTTGGGTGAGTCACTATCTATGACTTGCATTGGTGACTCACCCACTAGTGAGTTATTTCATTCCTTTTCCATTTTTCCTAGTTTCACCCCTCTAATGTTTTATTTGATGTAAATCGAGTTTAAAACATTGTTTGACCATTTCTAAAGCAGTTTTGAAGGATATTAATTATATATATAGTATACTAACACCCCATAGACATTGAAATGGCCATGAAACATGGTATTGACCATGATCCGACTTTTATGGACCTTGGAACCATTCCATTTCGTTTATATAGGATATGGCATTTTCTAATGCCGAGAACCCCAATTCCTTGAACCCTTATATTTACTCTTCTTATGCCCAAAACCCGTCTTCCCTATGGAGTTGTTTGTTTTGTTGTTTCATTAAGATCTGTTTTCCCTTAGATCCCTTACTACTGAATGGGAACCCCAATTTTTGGCGTGAAGGGTTCTTGATCGTCTATTCTTTGATGTAAGAATTCCATTATCTCTCCTTTAATTATGTATCATGTTGGGTGGGAGTACTGATGTCTTCACTGGGGTACAGTTAAAACCAATATAACAGAGATAAATTAAGGATGGGTAAGATGGTATTAATCAAGATAATCATACCTATTACTGTAGTTATAAATGAGGGGTGGGGTGAATTTGATGATGATCGTTCTATCTTGGACCATATTGTGAATCTTATGGGTTGCATACTTCTAAAAATCAAGGATGTTGGTGGTATTATATTGTGCATGGGTGATGCTTTATACATTTTATTGAATGTTTTGAAATATGAAAAAAATAATCACATATACTCAGTTTAATATATGGACACCCTGGGATTGAATTGTTCTGTGATCACCCATGAATTAACAAAGTGAAATTAAAGAACAAATGTTAGTTAAATCAGAATACACCTCACCCATTTTAGGTGTGTTTTTTTGATGAGTGTGGTTCTATTTTTCCTTGTGACTTTTATAGGTTGTGTGGTGTTGTGGTTGGAAACCTGAATATGGTTATAGGGGTAGATAAGGTGTTGGTTCCTTGGGTATGGCGTGGCATGTTTGTGCAGCAAGGTTGTGGTTCTGGTGGTGTGGTTGTGTGATATGTTAATGGGGGTGATTTAGGCAGTGTAGTGTAATCTCATATGGACACTTTGATTTATTTTGGAATGGATGAACTTGTTGAATAGTGTGTTTGCATCTAGGTTATTTCATGGTTGTTTATCATGGTCTGTTTGTGCAGTGGGACTGCAACCTGGTTGATTTTTTTTTGTTTTTAAGGATTTGGTGATTTTTTTTATAGAGGGGTGTTGAGGATGGTTTGGGAGAGATAATTTTGAAAATTTATGGTGTTACCTTGTGTGGGAGTTTTCCCAGAGTTTCCAGAGACCGATATATTAGGAATGGGTGTTTTAGTGGATTCTACTACCCTGGTCCTTCTTTCTCTGTTTGGCTATTGTAGTGGTTGGTATGGTAGCTTCACCCTTATAACATGTGATGTGTTTGGTAGTTTCCCCAGAAGGTATAGAATCAATAATTGTGTCTCTTTAAATAAAGAATGATATTTTATTAAATTAATTAAATGGGGTTATGAATTATGTTTGTGGTTGGCTATGTGGTTATGCATTAGAGGTTGTAGAAATGGGCGGTTTTGTGTAGGAGAATTGTTTTTTTAGAACCAATTGGTTGGGATGAGTTCTTGTTACATATATATATATATATACGTTTAGTTCCTTGTGATTTCTATGAGCACCCCACCATAGTGGATTACTATGTGCAGAACACACCCATTTCATGGGGGAGGGTGTTTTTCCCAACATCCCAATAAGAGGATGGATGGTTGGTTATTGGATCTTCCATGCCCCCCCTTCTAAGAATTGGTATCCCAATGCTCTCTAAGTAGGTTGTGGTGTAGTTATGAGGCCCAAGTTTTTGTGGTTGAGGTGTGATTTCCCAAGTGTCTTTGGGATGAGATTTGTTGTACATTCCAAGGTTTTTAAGGATGAAGTTGTGGTTTGGTGGCCAATGTATCTGCAGGTGGTGTGTCTTGTAGTTGTGGACCAGGTGTCTACGGGTGGTATGGGATGTGGTATGTGTCCTAGATGTTTTTAGGAAGGATTTTATAGTTGGGCTTGTGGAGGAGAGTGGAAGCATTAGGATGTTCAACATTAGGGATGAGTAGTTAACTTATGGGAAAGTGGTGTAGGGTACCCAAATATGGAGGTTCTTAATATATTACTTTACATGACTTGTGTTATTTGGTGAGTGTGCCTTTGGTTAGGTTGGGGTTGTTAGTATACTTCGTTAGGTGATTCAGATTCTTTTTTTCTCAACGAGGTATTACTATGCTTATTCATTTGGGCACAATAGACTTTGGTTTTTCCCTAATGGGTATACTTACATTCCCGCAATATATATGTAAAACTCATTTTAGTTTTCTAGGAGGATAATGTGTACCGTTCTAGACAATAGTAGATCGGTTCTTGATAGTTTCAGTTTCACTGCTTAGTTTTAATTTGGGTACATTATTTATATACTTTTGGATTTGTATTAGTATTCATTTTGAACATGCATATGGAATGGTTTGGATTTTCTTTTATCTTTATATATATGTATTGGAGTTTTTTGAGGTTTATATATATTATTTCATGATCTTGGTTACTATAAAAACGGTAATGAATTATATTTTCTAATATTTCTATATCTTTTGTGTTGGTTTCCACCTCGGGGCCTACTGGATGCGGGACTTAGGGTTCATTATCTCTCTTCCATAATTTCTTGCTCAAAAGGAGAATCTTTGGAATGAGGGGCTGATGAAAGAATGGTATCAAAGTTGTTAGTTGAGAGATGGGATAGAGTTTGGAGTTATGCACAGTAAGGATTGTATGGGTTGGTAGGGAAAAAATTTTAGGTGATCATGTTTTATGACATAGGTTAGGGAAGACTAGGTGGGACACATGATTTTAAGGTCCCACGTGATCATATTTAAGGACTCTGAGATTACTGAATGACCAATAGATGCTACACTTCTTAGAGGGTAGAGACCATAGGAGGGGTACGTGAATCATAATGACTTGGGTTGATATTTTATATGAGGATTTTATTTGGGAAATTTCAAGTAAATAATTATTTAAATAAGATAAAATTTATCTTAAATAAAAATCCATACGACTCAAGAATATGACTTTTTTATTTTCTCTTTTTAGCTACGCAATAGGGTTATTTTCCATAGGTGGCCTAGGTAGTGGTTGCTTAGTAGGCTGACTAGGATGATCAATGGAGGGTTGATCCAGAGGAGGAGGACAAACAATAGAATAGAACTTAACGTTCATTCTGGAAAAAGACCATGGGAAAGTATGAGGGTAGTGTCTCATACATGGAGACAGAGAGATGGCTTGAGGATATTGAGATCACCTTCATCATGATACAGATTCCAATGAACTACTAGGTTTTATTGGTAGTTATTTATAGGAGGGTAGTTTCACGTCAGTGGAGGACACTATAGCTAGGAGAGAGAAAGGAGGCTGATGTTCTGTTGGTCGATTTTGAGAAGAAGTTCCGGGATGGATTCCTTTCTTCGATGATAAAGGATAAGAAGAAGAAAAAAAATCTACTCTCCCTTCAGAAGGGGGGTTTGTTCGTACGGGAGTTGGAGATCAATTTCATGGATCTACTTTTCATCACTCTAGATCTCTTGCCAGATGAGGAGTCTCAGGAGAGATGCTTAAAGGTGGAACTTCATCCATATCTCAAGTACGTAGTAACTCTCGTCACCTTTCTGAAATACCTATAGGTCCATAATAATGATAAAGTGGTTTATAGGATGAACTTTTAAGGATTTATACCATTATAGTAGACTCAAAAGGGTTCTACCAAGGATAAGGTTTCTAGTAGGATGTTTCAGGAGCCATGGTTTTCGAGGTTTCAGATAGCAGGGAGTCAACCTCAGCTGTTTCTGTTTCGACCTTTAGGTGCGTATAACATTCCCATAATATTGTGACTGAGGTGTTTCACATGTGGAGGCCATGGGAACCTTCCTATTAGGTTCCCATTTTGAGATTAGTAAGAGGAGTTTGGAAGGCTTAGTGCCCGCCTCAATAGCTATTGTTGGTCTGACCATTTCAGCAGTCGGGACAGTAAGCTCCTACTCCACTAAGGGGTGTCATAGTAGGTGGAGGCCAAACATAGGGAATTCTTGATGGACCTCAGACTATACATGGCCTTGGAATTGTTATTCATAAAAGGGTTAGATTATTTGGGACCAATCAGTTACATGCTGTAGAGGCAGGAGTACTATCAAGGACGAAGATTATTCATGGTATGATTAGTTTGTTCAGTACTCTTACTGTTCACTATTTCATTTGGGATATTCTCACTCCTTAATTACACAAACTCTATCCCATGATCTAGGACTAGACATATAGATGATTTCCTTAACCATGGTGTTGTGAACACTGGTTTGAGGTTAGACCATCTTGTTTGATGCATGTCGGAGATGTAAAGTGATGATGGGGCCACATCAGTCCTGTGTGGATCTTTTCCTGTTAGAGATGTTACCTTATAATGTCATCCTTGGAATTCACTTGTTTTACTCTTTTCAAGCTATTATTGAAAGCTTTGGTGTTTCTAGACATGGATGTACAACATGTATCTTTTTTTGGTGAGTGGTGTTGTCTAACATGAAGTCATTGTGTGGACCCACTTCATTCCATGATATCCAAGTTGTCAGGGGAATCAATGGATGATGAGATGGAGGAGGTTCCCAGTGTAGTTAGGGAATTCTTGGATATCTTCCTCGAGAAGCTTTTGACTCTACCCCATCAACGTTATGTTGTGTTAGGGAAAAAATTACAGCCCAATTCTTGTCTTATTTGGATGGATCCATATGTGATGTTGCATTCCGAGTTATGGGAGTTATGGATTCAGATTGATAACATGATGAAGAAATGATTTATCTAGCCTAGTGTGTTGTCATGTGGGGCTCTAGTCTTGTTCTCAAATAAAGAAGATAGTATTATGAGGTTGTTCATACACTACGAGAGGTTGAATCAATTAAAATTCAAGAAATGTTACCCATTCCAAGGAATATATGAACTTTTGAAATAGATGAGGGGATCTAGTTGGTTTTCTAAGATCTATCCATAGTCTGGGTGTCACTAGTTTAGGGTGAATGAGGGTGACACCCCGAAGACCACTTTTAGGTGAAGGTATGGGCACTTCAAATTTGTGGTTATGTCATTCGATGTTACTAGCACACCAAAAGTGTTCTTGGGGCTCATGAAATATATCTTTAATGAGCTCCTGGATTGGTTCATCATTATATTCATCGATGATATCTAGTTCTAGTCAAAGTCATAGGAGGAGCATACCAATCAATTATGGACTATCCTGGAGGTTCTTTTATGCCACATGATCTATGAGAGGTTGTTCAAATTAATGTTTTGGTCACAATATGTACACTTACTTGGGAAAGCGGTGTCTTAGAAGGGTGTAGTAGTGAACCCATCGAAGGTAAAAGTAATTTTTTTCATAGTAAGAACCCAATAATGTTGAATAGGTTTGTAATTTTCTCAGTCTAGTAGGATATTATTAGAGATTATTATTTTATTTCACTCAAGGTGTAGGTCGGTTGAAGACTTTGACTAGGAAGGACCAAGATTTTGTGTGGAGTGAGAAGTTTGAGGCAAAATTCTACTACATGAAAGGGAAGTTGGTCAGTTCTCTAGTAATTTAGTTACCAGAGGAAGGGGTGATGTTCGATGTGCATTATAAGGATTTATTCTTGGGATTACGATATGTGCTGATGCAATAGCAGGAAGTGATCCCTTAAGGATCTATGCAGTTATGTACCCATGAACATAAAAATTCCACCCAAGATCTGGAACTATCATCAGTCATGTTTGGCATAATGTTATGGAAGAATTACCTCATTGGGGAGTTATTTTTGGTCTTTACAGATCACAAGATATTGAGGGATATATTTTCCCAGTGAGATCAGAATTTTCGATAGTGGAGGTGGATAGATTTTATTCAAGATTATGATTTAAAGATCTCTTGATCCTCAGGGAAATAGAATGTGGTGGATGACTAATTGAACCAAAAGTCTTAGAAGAAGATTTTTCAAGAATATATTGATTATAGGAAGGCAATATAGATTTTTTCTACCTTGAACATAGATACATGAATGGATGATATTAGAGGCTATCTGTTTTTGATGATGATGTAGTCAACACTGAGGAAACAGGTATAGGAGTATTAGTGAGGAGACTCAGAGGCAAAGGTGATGCATGGGTACATTGACCAGGGTGATGCTCCAGAGGGATGGTTATAGGATGTTTAGAATCATATTTTGTTCTGTGAGAAGCTGTTTGTTATAGTGGTGATGTATGAGGGAGTTCTCCCTTAGTTTTATAGCTAAACCTTAGTAGTTTACCCAAGATTTTCCATGATGTACCATGGCCTGAGGGAACTATTCTGGTGTCACTGGATAAAGCTTCTAGTGGAGGAGTTTGTGGAAAGATGCCTCGGGTTCCTTTAGTTGAAGTCTTAACACTTTGTTCTTAGTGGTTTTTTGCAACCCCTAGATTTCCCCAAATTGAAGTGGGATGAAATATAGATGGATTTTTTCATAGGGCTACCCATATATCTGGGAGCCTATTATGATATTTGGGTAGTGGTGGACAGAATGAATAAATTGGATCACTTCTTTGTAATTAAAGAGCTGATCACAGTGGATTCCTTGGTGAGAAGGTGTGTGGATGATGGGGGCAGATGCTTGGGGTACTGAGATCCATCATCTTAGATCAGGATACATGTTTTTACTCAAGAGTCTAGAAGGGATTGAATCAATATTTGGTAACTCAATTGGTCCCTAACACTAGTTTCCATCAACAGGCAGATGGTGAAATAGAGTGAACCATCCAGACAGTAGAGGTCATGTTTTGAGCATGCATCTTAGACTTTGGTGGGTCTTGGGTGCAACACTTTCCCTTGGTTGAGTTTTCTCAAAATAATTTATATCACTGTTTCATTAGAATGGCTCTGTTTGATGCTTTGTATGGTATACTATGTCATTCTTCTTTGTGATAGACATAGGCTGGGGAGGCAATTTTCCTTGGCTTTGATGTAGTACAAACTACAACAGAGAAGGTTCGTATTTTCCATGAGAGGATGAAGGTAGTACTAGACTGGTAGAAGTTGTATAATGAATGTAGGAAGAAGCTCGTGGATTTATAGGATGGGTACGATGTGTTCTTGATGGTTTCACCTTGACGTGGGTAGTGAAGGTTCAGTAGAGGGGGAAAGCTTTCTCCTAGGTTAGTCAGACCATTCAAGGTGTTGGGGAGAGTTGGAAAAGTTGAATACCAGTTGGCGCTGCCACCATAGTTGGAAAGGATGAATGATGCCTTTCCTATCTCCTATCTTCATCAGTATCTTCATGATGAATCTCAAGTAATTTAATGGGTAGAGTTGGATATCGAGGATGAAATAACATTCATGGAGTAACTAGTGGAGATCTAGGATCATTAGTAGAAGGTTCTCTATGGATGGACCAGTCCTTTGGTTTGTGTGTTGTGGAGGCACGATGTGATGGAGAAGAGTACTTGTGGAATGAAGACCCATATCTGTGCCTAGTACCTAGAGTTTTTTTGAGCTTTCATTGTGTATTTTTCATTATGGTGTAATTTTTGAACCTTGTTCACTATGGGATGAGTTCATTATTATTCTCTAATGTGTGATAACATCTTGACATAATGACAAGGGAGGAACCAATTACAAATAGAGACACCTTAATGTGAATGCGATTAAACTCATGCGAGTGAGTCAGTTCCACCCAAAGTGGATAGCATCTATATATGGATAAAATAATTATATGATCCCTCTTTTCGGACAATGATTTTTTAGTTCTTATGTGGTGGTTTTTTGGTTTTTTGGTTATAATAAGTTCAAGGTGGTGTTCTTGGATGATGATGATGCACTCAACCTTTAAAACAACACATGGTGGTTTATCCTTGAGAGGTATCTTACCAGGTGTTTGTTCAGATCCCTCTTTATTATGCATTTGGTTTTGAATCTCATGGGTGAGAATAGTTTCATAGGTATCTGATTTAATGTGTTGAACCTCTCCAGTCCATTCCTTTGGGAAAATCTAGTGTTTGAGGTGTTCTGGGGAGTCATAGTGACTCGTTCAAGGGTTTTCCAAAAATCTATTTTTTACAATAATGAGTCAGGATCAGTAGGTCACATCGATGGGTCACATCGGTAGGTTCCATTGGTAGTTCACATTAGTATCTTGAGTCAGTAGCTCAGTGTTGGTGTCTCAGAGTCGTTGTCTCAACATTGGTAGGTCAGCATCGGTAGGTCGGGCGTCAATATGTCGGGTGTCAGTGACTCGCATTAGTGAGTCAGGCATTGGGGGGAAACATCATTGACTCAATGTCAGTGGGTCATGATAGCAACTCACTATCGTTGAGTTTTTGTCGGTGACTCGCATTGGTGACTAACCCATCAATGGGCCATTTCTAGATTTTTCCAGTTTTTCCTTTTTCACCCCTCTTACATTTTATTGGACATAAATTGAGTCTATATCCTTGTTTGATCATTTTTATGTAGTTTCAAAGGATATTAATGTTATAATTAATATTTTAATTCCTTAGAGACTTTGAAACAACCATGCCCATTTTCCTTGACCATGATCCAAATTTAATGGCCTTGCAAACCGTTCCCTTCAGTTGATATAGGATATTGATTTTTCTAAAGAAGATAACTTATCTTCCTTAAACCATTTTTTTCACTTGTTATGACAAGAGCCATTATTCCCATTGGATTCGTGTGTTGTGTTGTGGCCTTCTGATCCATTTTCCCTTGGATTCCTTCATGCAGCCTGTGAACCCCCTATTTTTGGAGCAAGGAAGGGTTTTTGATCACCTATTATTCAAGGTATGAATTCCTTCATCACTCTTTTAATTGTGTATCATGTGTGTAAAGACATGTAAAATTCAAGGAAAATGTTTTTTATTAATTTTCTTGGGAATTTTACAAGAGCGCAGTTTTTTACGGCACCTGATTCTGAGGCCCGGTGTGCCCGTAATCATTTTCCGATGTTTGGATCGGGTACGTTCAGAGAACGAACGAGCGGTTTTTTTTTCTAACATTTGAACCGGTGCTCGGAATCGAATTCTGAGGGCACCGATGGAATCGCAGCACCAGTATTTTCTTAGAAACGCCATTTCCGGAGTTGCGTTTGCTCGGGTGTGGTTTTTAATTTTTGTGGTTAAGTTAAGAAATAAAATAAAAGTGGTGCGACACTTTATTTTATTTCACTTAAAGCCACTTAAATCCACTTAAGCCAGGTTAATCGGATAAGGTGGGGCCCACGATATCCTACCCACTTGGTAGGATATTTGTGAGGTGGGGCCGGCATGAGCCCCACCGTTTCTTCCCAAATAGTAATGCACCCGCGAAAACCTCTTTTAAATAATGTCAACTGGTGCGTTTACTTAAATACTAAATGCCCCTATTAATTGGGCAGTTAATTCGTTATAATTAATTCATCGAATTAATTGTTCGTTTCTTAACTTTGAATTTCAAATCGTTGGCATGGGAATAAAATAAGACCAACACTTTTTGTTGAGGGGTTTCTTGTTGGGCTGATTTGGGGAAAGCTCTAATGCTTGAAGATCTTCATCGTCCTTCGCGAAGGACGCGAAGAACGTGAAGAATGCCAGCCTCCGACGAAGGGTGACGAAGAACACCGAACCCTCGGAGATCGACGGCGCGACGCCGTGTACCGCGACGCTGACGATCCTCCTTCCACGATATTTCAACCGCGACGTTCCTTCCCCGCGACAATCTTCGACCAACAACCGATTGACGTAGGGGATTGCGGTTCTTTTAATTACTTTATGAATTATATCCTCAACATGGGTTTAATTGGTGTAATTAAATCTGTGTGATATTAATCCTCGGAGTTTGACTACGCGACGCTGTGTACAGCGACGACAACGACGCCCCTTACGCGATGCGAAGATCCTCTTCTTCCCCGACGGTCAATTCCGTGATGAACTCTCATTCGAAGACAACGTTGAGGTAGGGGTTATTGTTTTTTTAATCTATGTGATTATATCCACGGTTTGTTTAAATATTTTTTGTGAGACTTTTAACACCACTAATGCGGTGGGTGCGGACCAACAAACAAGTCTGAACCCACAGTCCTTTCATTCTTGGTGTGCGGATTGGTGGGTGATGACAATGTATGCTGCACGGGCGATGTGAGGTCCTCGTAGTGAAGGACGGGCCCCAAGAGGTCCATTGGTGAAGACGACATGCATTTCCGACCACTGGAACTCGTCTGGTGGTCCACGGAGCAGCCCACCGGTGCACCGCCGGAAGGAGCCACCGCGGCTGAAGCCGCGGCAGCAGGGCGCGGTCCCGTGACCGCGAGGGACTAGAAGGGGAGGGTACGCGGCAGCCGGCCGCATCTGCAGGCAAGGGCGTCCCCACACGGGGCCCCGGTCTCTCCACCCGGGGGCAGCATGCCCCCTACTTCGCTCGGCCGTAACGGTCGAGCCGAACCGCTGGCCACTCGGCCAACGCCAGCCGGGTCGCGCCCAGGCCGGGCCGGCCGAGCCGGGTTGTGCCCAGCCGGGTCGGACCCGGACCTGGGTCGGGTCGACCTGGTTCGGGCCGACCCAGGGGGTTGGGCCGGGTCGTTCCGGGCCCAGACCCCCCGTTTTCGGACCCCTTTCAGTCTTTTGCCCATATCTTAGGCTATGGACCTCCGATCGATGCAACGTCAGCGGCAAGGCAATCCTTGGATCGAAACAGTCATTTCTATATATTACACTCAAGGTTTTGGAGTACTTTGGGTTCGGCTGGGTTGGTTCGTAAACGAAACCAATCGGGCCCTTGGAGCGGAAACGCTCATAACTTGAGCTCTGGACGTCCGATTGGCGTACCGTCTTCTTTGCTGGATTCCTCTTAGTGAGACGGATCTTTTGGCTTACTCCGCCTAAGGTTTGGACGCAGGTGGAGTATTGTTGGGTTGGTTTTGACTTAAAACCCAATAGGGCCCATAGGACGAAAAAGCCAATAACTCTCAGACCGGGCGTCCGATTGACGCGTCGTCAGGGAAGTTGAGTTCTTATTGGCTATACAGAACTTTTGGATACATTAAATCCGGACTTTGTGTCAGTTGATGTATCAGCCCCTCAGCTCGTGGAGAGGACCCTCCCGAACGAGCTTTCTGTGTGCGGGAACCCTAGAGCTGGCTGCGTTTGCGACGACAATGAAGACAGTACGGGAATCCTCCGTGGGTTCAGTAGTGACCATTACGGTACTTTTTGGGATACATCAACTCCAGACTACATGTCAGTTGAGGCATCGACCTCTTGGCTGGTGGAGTGGACCCTCCCGGAATGAGCATGCTGTGTGTGGAAACCCTAGAGCCGGTTGAGACTTGACGACTGCTGATCGAATGACTCAGTGTGTTACGGATAGCCCAGTGGGAAGCGCTTGGTTGTAGCCGCAGACCCACGGCAGAGGAGAGCTTGGTTGTAGCGGTAGACCCGAGGTAATCAACAGATGTAGTACCTCTGGAGGCTATGAGGGGGAGCGCTTGGTTGTAGCGGCATACCCACGACAGAGGAGAGCTTGGTTGTAGCGACAGACCCACGATGGAGGAGCGCTTGGTTGTAGCAGCACGGGGGAGCGCTTGGTTGTAGTAGCAGACCCACGGCAAAGGAGCACTTGGTTGTAGCGGCAGACCCGTGGTACTCAACAGAAGGAGTACCTCTAGAGGCTATGAGGGGGAGCGCTTGGTTGTAGCGGCAGACCCCTGGTGGGAAGCTCTTGGTGGTAGTAGCAGGGCCACAATAATCGATAGGTGGAGTACTACATGAGTCCAAGGTTAGAGGGAAGCGCTTGGTTGTAGCGGCATACCCACTCTACTTGATATAGAAGGAGTTTCCCAATAGCTATGGTTTCAACTTCATGATCGATCCTGTGTGGGTCATTATGGGGGGTTAGTACCTACCGATCCTTTGTGGGTCCGACAGCTTAGATGAATCAGATACATGTGTGAGATGAATCATGTTTTTCTTTCCTATGTGGATTGTGTTATGCTATCCTGTGTGGATTTACGTTTTTCTTTCCTGTGTGGACTAGGTTGTACTTGGGCACGAAGGTCGGAGAGGACTGGAATTGGTGACTTAGGTATATGTATGGGCATATACCTAAGCAGTGTCGGATGTTACTTCGTGAATGTATCTTTCCTTTTTGGATTATCCATTGTGGATTCTGGGAGACCTTTTGGGGTCTCGGGGTCCCTATTGAGTAGCTTATACTCACCCCTGCACGGGCTATGCCCGCACTACGTTGTGTTGGTTGCAGACGATGGACATCGTTGATCGTGGTTGAGGCTTGCGGAGCGGACGGCTGGACCCAAGGAGCTGTGGAGGCTATATGTACCCACCCTTCTGGTGGGAGTTCCAGTGGACGGCTCGAGGCTGCAGCTTTACTTTCAGTTGTTGTTTTCGCTTTCCAGTTGTACTTTACTTTCAGTTTGAGTTTGTATTCGGGCCCACTTACTTTTCCGCACTTTCTGTTGTACTCAGTTTTTACTCAGTGTTTACTTCTACTACTTGCTTGCTCTGTGGTGTTTGTTTATATTACAAAGGCAATGCCTTCCCTTTTTATTGGGAATTACGCCTTGGTGCTAGTCGCCAGCCCCTGGCCTATGGAAGGCGGGCTTGGGGTAGTCACGGTACGGGCCCCGAGGACGGTTCGTGACAAATTGGTATCAAAAGAGTTCGGTTCTACCGCAGAACTTTGGACTCTGATATTTTTCTATGTGAAGCAATAGTGGTATGTGTATTGGGTGTGGTTATCAGTCCAGGGAGTCCAGTGTTGGTGTGGTGGCCGACGTATCCGTACACTAGGACCCTAACTTCTGATTTCCGATTTAATGCACGAAAACATTGATTACATGTGTGTTTCAAGTTTTCATTGTGATTAATTTATGTCATCTCACCAGGTATACTGTTTGACCATGGCACACCTATTCCTTTTCAGGATGGCCCCATGACGGTAGGCAGCTAGGGTTCCGAGAGATTTGCATGATGACAGCCCGTGCCGAGTGACGAGGCCTCGGTACATGGCCCTTTGACAGTAGAGGCACCGACGGTACCTCTACCCGCCGAGCCACCGATGCCACCAGCCCCAGCCACTGACGATGCATGTCGCCTTAGTGCAGTGCACGAGTTTCAGCACTAGCGACCGCCGAGGTTCCACAGGGAGACGGACCCCCAGGCAGCCGAGGACTGGTTGGAGGTAGTTGTACGGGTTTTCAGGTTAGTGAGGACACCAACAGACCTCATGGTGATCCTCGCAGCGAGTCTACTGCACGCGGCAGTAGGCAGATGGTGGAGCTTGATGCTCTAGGTGCACGATGAGGAATCTTTTCTCTAGACGGACTTTGAGAGCCTTTTTCCGGTCGGAATTCATCCCAGCCACCCTCTGTGTGGTGCGCATCCAGGAGCTTCTACAGCTGTGGCAGGGCAGCATGACAGTAGCCCAGTACGCGGCGACGTTTACCGATATCTTGTGCTATTCCATGGACATGGTACGAGACCCATTCCTCAGGGCCTGAACCTTCAAGTAGGGGCTCAGGCGAGAGATCATATCTTCAGTTGTTTCTCAC
This sequence comes from Viscum album, assembly GCA_963277665.1. Taxonomy (NCBI): domain Eukaryota; kingdom Viridiplantae; phylum Streptophyta; class Magnoliopsida; order Santalales; family Viscaceae; genus Viscum; species Viscum album. The sequence goes on along the minus strand of OY728133.1, from coordinate 476,094,396 downwards.
AGCATTCCGACACAGACAGGGGTGATGGAGCGAGCCCTCTTAGTGGAGAGTTTTCTTGCTGAGTAGTCTCCAGCAGCAGGACCCACCACTAGCCGACATGCGGCAGAGTCTTCTGTAGCGGGCAGTAGATAGATGACGCAGGGGTCCCAGAGGACTAGACCTACAGGTGGGCAACTGCGTGACACATGATCGTTTGTGTGAGGCACCCGGGGTGGACAATGACTTACTATGAGAGGACAGTGTTACTCATGCGGCGGGGTTGGTCAAATGGCTCGTGACTGTCCGACCCACCATACGGATGACCAGAAGATGAACGAAGGACCTCCCAGGCAGAGGCAGAGGCTCGATCGAGGTGGCCTGCATGGAGTAGGTGACTGTGGAAGGGGAGTTGGCCATGCAGAAGGAGGTGTATGACGCTTCGAGGTGTTTCCACCACCACCACCAGGAGGTCCACCCCGACCGCAGGGAACTGGTGGACATGGGAGAGCTCAGCTTCAGGAAGCTGAGGCCTACAATCATGGATCTCAGGGAGCAGATGGATAGGAGCGGGACTAGATGCAAACCTATAGACTTTTGTTTATGATGCATCTAGAATTGTAGATGTTTGTTTGTAGATGATTTGTGTCTTTGTACTTTGAGCTGCAGTAATAAAAGACTCCTTTGTTTTGGCGTTTACCTTCCTGTCCTCTCTTTATGTTGTTACTAAGAGCTTCCAGTTTAAAAAACCGTTGACTTGACCCTCACTTTGAGATACCTACTGGAGGAGACCCAGTGACCACACACTGATGCCGACAGTGTGACTCAACCCTTGGAGGTGAGAGTAATGGTCGGATCTCTTGGTAGTAGCGTCGAGGCCTTACGACATCATCCTTGGTATGGGTTAGTATCATCCATGACGGGATTGACTGTATTAGGTGAAAAATGTGATTCATCCAGGGGATGAGACTGGATTTCTCTTCTCGGAAAAGAAGAAATCTCAGCAGCTCTGGTAGGACCAGAAAGGTCCAAGTCATCCAAGAGCGGATGAGGACAGCTCAGAGCCGGCAAAAGTCTTCTGCTGACAGGAGGCGGAGACCACTAGAGTTCGAGGATGGCGACCACGTTTCCTTACGGGTCACACCTCAACGTGGATGACAGAGATTTGGCAGAGGCGGCAAGTTGTCTCCATGCTTAATCGAACCATTCCAGGTCCTCAGCAGGATTGGTGAGGTGGCTTATCACCTGGCTCTACCACCTCAGTTGCACCGGGTGCATGACGTCTTCCATGTATCTCAGCTGAGGAGATAGGTGCACGACCCGACGCATATCATTGACCATGCGGAGCTGGACGTTGATGATGGGGTGACTTTTGCGGAGGTTCCTGTGGAGATTGAGGATCGACAGGAGCAGGTCCTACGTGGACGGTCGATTCCTCTAGTGTGCATCAGATGGCAGCACGGGAACCTCCAGGAGAGCACTAGGGAGCGGGAGGCTCAGATGTGTGCTCAGTACCCACATTTGTTTCCCTAGTTTATGATGTATCTTTACAGGGACGTAAAGCCCTGAGGTGGGAGTGATGTAAAGACCTGTAAAATTCAAGGAAACTTTTTTCCCTTAATTTTCTTGGGAATTTTACAAGAGCATAGTTTCTGACGGCACCTGATTCCAAGGCCCGGTGTGCCTGGAATCATTTTATGAAGTTTGGCTCAGGTACGTTCCAAGAACGAACGAGTGGGTTTTTTCTAATATTTGAACCTGTGCTCGAAATTGAATTTCGAGGGCACCGATGGAATCACAGCGCCGGTATTTGCTTAGAAACGCCTTTTCCGGAGTTGCGTTTGCTCGGGTGTGGTTTTTAATTTTTGGGGTTAAGTTAAGAAATAAAATAAAACTGGTGCGACACATTATTTTATTTCACTTAATGACACTTAAAGCCACTTAAGCCAGGTTAAGAGGATAAGGTGGGACCCACGATATCCTACCCACTTGGTAGGATATTTGTGAGGTGGGGCCCACACGAGCCCCACCGTTTCAGCCCCTCTAAGTAACGCACCCGCGAAAATCTCTTTTAAATGAAGTCAACTGGTGTGTTTACTTAAATACTAAATGCCCCTATTAATTGGGCAGTTAAGTCGTTACAATTAATTCATCGAATTAATTGTTCGTTTCTTAACATTGAATTTAAATCGTTGGCAAGGGAATAAAATAAGACCAACACTTTTTGTTGAGGGGTTTCTTGTTGGGAGGATTTGGGGAAAGCTCTAAAGCTTTAAGATCTTCATCCTCCTTCGCGAAGAACGTGAAGAACACGAAGAACGCGAAGAACTCCGGCCTCCAACGAAGGGCAACGAAGAACACCGAGCCCTCAGAGATCGACGGCGCGACGCCGTGTACCGCGACACCGACGACCCTCCTTTCGCGACGTTTCTTCCGAGACATTCCTTCCCCGCGACAATCTTCGATCAACAACCGATTGAGGTAGGGGATTGCAGTTCTTTTAATTCCTTTGTGAATTATATCCTCAATATGGGTTTAATTGGTGCAATTAAATCTGTTTGATTTTAATCCTCGGAGTTTGACTACTCGATGTCGTGTACCGCGACGATAGTGACGCCCCTTACGTGACGCGACGATCCTCTTCTTCCGTGACGGTCAATTCCACGATGAACTCTCGTTCGAAGACAATTTTGAGGTAGGGGTTATTGTTCTTTTTAATCTATGTGATTATATCCACGGTTTGTTTAAATATTTTTTGTGAGGCTTTAAAAACCACTAACGCGGTGGGTGCGGTCCAACAAACATGTCTGAACCCACCGTCCTTTCGTTCTTGGTGTGCGGATTGGCAGGCGACGATAATGTATGCCGCATGGGTGATTTGAGGTCCTCGTAGTGAAGGACAGACCCCGGGAGGGCCACTGGCGAAGATGACACGCATTTCCGACCACCGGAACTCGTTCGGTGGTCCGCGGAGCAGCCCGCTGGCGCGCCTCACTGGCATGGCGGCGCCGGCGGCAGGGCACGGTCCCGCGACCGCGAGGGACTGGAAGGGGACGGGACAAGGCAGTCGGCCGCGTCCACTGGCAAGGGCGGCCCCATGCGGGGCCGCGGTCTCTCCACGCTGGGGCAGCGCGCCCCTCGCTTCGCTCGGCCGTAACGGCCGAGCCGAACCACTGGACACCCGGCCAGTGCTATCCGGGTCGCACCCAGGCTGGGCCGGGCCGGGTTGCACCCATCCGGGTCAAACCCGGACTCGGGTCAGGTCGAACCAGTTCGGGCCGACCCAGGGGGGTTGGGCCGGGTCGTTCCGGGCCCAGACCCCCCGTTTTCGGACCCCTTTCGGTCTTTTGCACATATCTTGGGCTATGGACCTCCGATCGACGCACTGTCAGTGGAAATGGTATCCTTGGATCGAGACGGTCGTTTCGATATATTACACTCAATGTTTCAGAGTACTTTGGGTTCGGCCGGGTTGGTTCGTAAATGAAACCAACCGGACCCTCGGAGCAGAAACACTCATAACTTGAGCTCAGAACGTCCGATTGACGTACCGTCAACTTTTCTAGATTCCTCTTAGTGAGATGGATCTTTTGGTTTACTCCACCCGTGGTTTGGACGCAGGGGGAGTACGGTCGTGTTGGTTTTGACTTAAAAACCAACCGGGCACCTAGGACGAAAAAGCCAATAACTCTCAGACCGGGCGTCTGATTGACGCGCTGTCTGGGACGTTGAGTTCCTATTGGCGATATGGAACTTTTGGATACATCAACTCTGGAATTTGTGTCAGTTGATGTATCAGCCCCTCAGCTCGTGGAGCGGACCCTCCCGAAGGAGCTTTCTGTTTGCGGGAACCCTTGAGCCGGCTGCGTCTGTGATGACAATGAAGACAGTACGAGAATCCTCCGTGGGTTCGGTAGTGACCACTATGGTACTTTTTGGGATACATCAACTCCGGACTACATGTCAGTGGAGGCATCGACCTCTTGGCTCGTGGAGTGGTCCCTCCTGGAACGAGCATGCTGTGTGTTGAAACCCTAGAGCCGGTTGAGACTTGACGACTGCTGATCGAACGACTCGGTGTGTTACAAATAGCCCAGTGGGAAGCACTTGGTTGTAGCAGCAGACTCACGATGGAGGAGCACTTGGTTGTAGCAGCAGACCCGCGGTACTCAACAGAAGGAGTACCTCTGGAGGCTATGAGGGGGAGCGCTTGGTTGTAGTGGAATACCCACGACGGAGGAGGGCTTAGTTGTAGCAGCAGACCCGTGGTACTCAACAGAAGGAGTACCTCTAGAGGCTATGAGGGGGAGCGCTTGGTTGTAGCGGCAGACCCATGGTGGGAATAAAGCAACCCGGCCTTTTCTTACATTACTATTACATCATTACAAAGATAAACAACATAATAGTATTACACATGGAGGATCCAAAGGTTTAGTGTTTTGGGAAAACTAGGACCACACATAACAATACAACATCAACCATAAACATTTATTTAATTTCTTCTTCACTAGCTTCTTAGTGGCACTTTTCCTCTCCTTAGTACATGTAGCCACCTGAGGATATACATCAAAAGGGGTGAGCTAAAAACCCAGTAAGAGGATAGATAAGAACAATATAGCATGGGGTGATCATAATCATTACATAGGAAGAAGATCTTGAACATGAGAGGAGCATAAATAATAAACTTGAAATGTGGCAATGCATAAAAATGAAACATCATGTCTTAGTAGTTAACTACCACACATACTTGTGAACAAAGATAGAATCTTGTTCACACATCATTTCACATTTAATCATTAGATTCATCACTTTACCCAATGCATTGCAGCGCTATATAACTCTGGGCACACCCATCACATTTAAACATTCATATTGCGCTATATAATTCCGGGCGCACCCGTCAAATCATAACATTATCATTATCATGATTGCCAAATAGAACACATATCAAAAATGTACATAAAAAACCCATGTAAAGGAATGGGTTTCATCTCATATAAACACATTCATAAGCTTTGGGTTCCCAAAAGAAAGAGGGAACAACATACTTGATACAAGAACCGTCAACCTTGAATGAGAGGTAAAAGGTGAGATCTTGAAAGAAGAGTTCTTTTGGAAATTTTTTTGATGAAAATAAAAACCAGTGACAAACATTTACATTCCAGAAAAGCAATGTGAATGATGAACAAATGATCTTTGAGGAGTAACCATATAAAAAATGGAGTGAAAGAGGGAGAACCCGAAGGAAGAAAATTGGGTTCGAGATTTCCCCTTACCTTGTACTCGAATGCCTCCTTCTCTTTAACGTCCTGTATACTGACATTATATTAATTAATTAGAAATTCTAAAACCTTTCATACCGTAATATGCTTCATTCTGGTTTCATTATTTCATATTATGTTCCTTTGGATGACTTATAGATTTTAAAAACATTGATCGGGGATGTTCGTTTTCATGGTTTTCTTGAGCGGTCCACTTTTATTCTTAAATTGATGTTTTGGTAGATCATGGGTAAACATCCAAAACTGATATTACATGTTATTAATGATATTATAGAAGCTTGAATGATTTTATAAAGAGTTATGTTAGATCGATGTGGACAAATCATTAGATAAGAATTAAATGAAGATTATTTGGGTTAATTTGAGCGGTTTTTGGATCACAATGAACTCGTTTTAACTTTTAACATAGTAATTTGGACATAGGATATTTCCAAAAATTAAAATGGAACATAATACATATAAAATATTCTGGTTCAACCATAAAAATGGTTTCATGACCAGATCTGAAGGTAGAAATGGAGAAAGAGAGCATGTCGTTTTTGAAGGTGATAAATTAACACCTCATGAACAATGTTCTCTTAAATAAAATAAAAGGAAGATGGAAAGGGTGTGGGGTGACATAATATACCATCATAATAATAGTATGTGTATAATACTGGAGTTAAAAAATAATTTGGATGAATATAGGTGGGGAGAGATCAAGAAAGGAACTTGAACTTGAAAGGAAATTAAAGGAGAAGAGGGAGAGAAATTACCTCTAGAATCTTCCTCTTGAGATCCTCCTTAAAGAAGATAGGCTTCGTCTTTTGAGGAGACCAGCAGCTTTTTGACGTGGGGGAGGGGCTAGGGAAGGTTTTTGGGCAGAGTTTAGAGAAGGCTTGGAGCTTAAGAGGTGTGAGGAAAATAGGGAATGAAGGGTGGCTTTTATAGTGGAGGGGAGAGGGGTTTCCTTAATATAAAATTTATTAGTTTATTAATTTCACCTATGACAAAGAATAGTGAGTCTTGGATGACTAAGAATAGTAATTTTATAATGTAATCCCAAACCATGTGGGCTTACATCAGCAGAACATCATTGGTGACTCAATTAATACATTATTTAGCATTTATTGTGAATTATCAGATTCCACTATTCATCAAAAATTCATGTATCCCAGAAAAATCTCAAAAATTTACCCCAACCATTTTTAGACATGTAGAATCAAAAAATGAATTCCATTTTTCAAAAATAATTTTCTAAATATTATTAATTTAATATTTAATTAAAATAAAAAACAGTTTTAAGATTAAAACTGATTTTATAGTTCTTTCAAAAATTATGTAGGGTCTTATAAAATTATCTAAAGACTATTAGTCATTGATTCAATAATTTATGAGTACATTTTAGGGAATAAAAATTCTTTTAAATTAATTAATTATCTATTTATAACTTATAAAACACCAAAAAAACGTTTACTAAGGTCAAATTGTCACTTTCTAAGATGTCTAAATTTTATTTTATTATTCATAGGGAATGTTCCTCTTATTTACTATTCATAAGGGTCATGTTACTATTCATAAGGGTAGGTTACTATTCAAAAGGGTAGGTTACTATTCACCAAAAATTATTTTTGTTTCATTAGACTCCAAAAACCATCTTGAACACAACCGTGTATGTCGGATTTTTAAAATTCCAACCATAGTGGTGGAAAAATTATGTTTAAAGGTCACTTATCAATTATTAGTTCATTATTTTGTGTTTTTATGACATAAATATAAGAAGGGAATTTTCCATTGAAAAACTTTCGGTTGTTACATTCTTCCCCCCCCCCCTTAAGAAATTTTGCCCCCGAAATTTCACTTTACACAAACAGGTGAGGGTACTTCTCCTTCATTGCCTCTTATGGTTCCCAAGTTGCTTCCTCAAACTTATGGTTCCTCCACAACACTTTGACAAGGCGGGTTGTCTTGTTGCGTAGAACCTTATCACTTCGGTCCAGAATTTTTACCAGCTGCTCCTCATAGGAGAGATCATCTTCCAGCTGCACCACCTCTGAGTTTAGTACATTTGAGGGGTCTGGTATGTACTTCCTCAGTAGTGATACATGAAACACATCATGAACTTGAGCCATATTTGGTGGAAGTACCAGAAGATAGGCCACAACTCCTATGCGGTCAAGGATCTCAAAGGGGCCAATGTACCTTGGGCTTAGCTTCCCTTTCTTCCCGAATCGCATGACTCTCTTCCATGGAGATATTCGAAGGAAGACTTTATCTCCAACGTCGAACTACAAGTCCCTTCGACGATTGTCATCATAGCTCTTTTGCCGAGTTTGAGCAGTTTTGATGTGTTTCTAGATGACTTGAACCTTTTCGGTCATCTCCCGCTAAGATCGGGTCCAAGTAGCTTTCTTTCTCCAACTTCATCCCAACAGGTTGGAGTTCTACATCGCTTCCCAAAAATGAGATTCATAAGGAGCCATCTGAATACTCGAGTAGAAGCTATTGTTGTATGAGAACTCAACCAATGGGAGGTGCTGATCCCATCCACCTTTGAATTCTAGAGAGCATGCTTTTAGCATATCTTCGAGCATCTGAATAGTCCTTTCAGACTGGCCATCGGTTTAGGGGTGATAGGTCGTGCTGAAATTTAATTCAGTACTAAAAGCATGTTGAAGGCTCCTCCAGAACTTAGATGTGAACCTTGGATCATAGTCAGATACAATCGAGAGTGGAACACCGTGCAATCTCACTACTTCCTTAACATATATCCTTGCAAGTTGTTCAAGTGAGAGGTCTTCCCGAATAGCGATAAAATGGGCATTCTTGGTGAGTTGATCAACCACAACCCATATCGCATTATTTCCTCTTGACGTCTTCGAGATACCCATGACAAAGTCCATAGTAACATTTTCCCATTTCCACATGGGTATAGGCAATGGATGCATCATACCTTTGGACTTTTGTCACTCAGATTTTACTTGCTGACATACCAAGCAACTTGATATACATTCCACAATCTCCTTCTTCATTTTATCCCACCAGAAGTGTTCTCGGAGATCACGGTACATCTTGGTACTCCCAGGATGGATAGAGAAAGTTGAGCTATGTGCATTATCCAATAGCTCCCTCTTTATCCCAGGTGATGAAGGCACACAAAGCCGCGTTCCAAACCGAATCACACCATCATCATCGATATGGAACTCTTGCAGCTTCCCTTCCTTTACTGCATTCACCCTCTTTTGTATCTCCACCTCATCCCTTTTTGCTTCCTTAATCTTCTCTTGGATGGATGGTTGCACAATCATTTGGGAAAGGTAGGATGTATCCCCTGCCCTTACGATTCCCAAATCCATCCTTTGAAAATTCAAGAAGATAGGGTCTTTCTCAATCCTCAACATGGATAGAGTAGCAGGTTTTTTCCTGCTTAGAGCATCAGCTACCTTGTTCGCCTTTCCAGGATGATAGTAAATAGAGCAATCATAATCATTGATTAGCTCTAACCATCTCCTTTGACGCATGTTGAGCTCCTTTTGTGTGAATATATACTTTAGGCTCTTGTGGTCGGTGTATATGTCACACTTCTCGCCATAAAGGTAGTGCAGACAAATTTTCAAGGTAAAAATCACAGCTGCCAGCTCTAGATCATGCGTCAGGTAGTTCTGCTCATGGATCTTCAACTGTCGTGAGGCGTAGGCTATCACATTATCATTTTCCATGAGTACACAACCCAAGCTGTAGAGACCCGAAGCTTGACATACATAGATATTACATTACTTTTGCAAAATACATAATACATAACAAAAACAGACACACAAGAACCGTAATAGTTTAGTGTCTTTGGAAACTTGGAACATAATCTTCTAATCATGGTGAAAGATCTTCAACATCTCCCATAAAGATCTTCCACTTTTTGTTTCCTTACCTAGAACCTTTCTTTTATTCCTGGGGGAAAATAAAACTTAAAAAGTGTGATCTCAAATGCTCAGTAAGGGTAAGCATGGATAAAATAAAACATACCATACACATTTAAAACTAAAAACATGAACATAATATTTAAACATCAAAATCTTGAGCAATGAATTAAAACATGGAAGTACATAAGGCATAGATCATAATGGAACATAAATAATGATAACACAGCATGGGAATAAAACATGTAATTGTGGAATCCATTATGCACATGTAATGATTTCCATAGTAGCCAAGGCATTGCTGCAAAAACCATCTTAGTGGACAAAGTCCCTTTCTGAATCGAGTTCACTCCTCGTTTCAGTCCTGTAACACTAAACCGGATTAACTTACCGTTCCAGCCATGTCTATCTCACGAGATATAAATCCTTACCCAATGCATTGGAGGGAGATATAGGTCCCACCCATCTCATAATGAAATCATTCTTACTTGTGCCACAAAATAAACATACATCATTCATAATAACCCAACGAATAAAATGGGTTTCATAAACATCATCCCATCATCACATAATTCATATAAAATAAATGGATATCATTTAATAATAAGAAAAGTGAAACCATGTAAATCATAGGGACATGATACTTGAAATATACACATGTTAAATAATGTCATCATAGATGAAAATGGTTTTGATAAAACACTTGAAATGAATTCTTGAGAAAAATATCCTTTTTTCTACAAAATAATTTTCTTTTAACAAAAATTCATGCAATTTTAAAAGAAAAGGATTTTTTTAAATAGTCATGAAATATTTTGGAGGAAGCTTCATGAAAATATGGCTTTATAAAACCGTAAAAATCTTTTCATGCTGTATAAGTTAAAAAAACATTCTTCTCGTACTTTGGATGGAAAAGTCAAAAAGTACCTCGTAAAAGAATGATTTCATACATACCATGTAGTAAAAATAAAAAATGGGTAAAAAGGACTTTAAACGTACATGAATACACTTTTATAAAACATGGACATGGATGATAGCAATAACCCCAGTAATTACTTACGAATAAGCAATCTCGGATAAAAATGAGATTTTAAAATTATCCCTTACCTTAGGTCCGATATGCTTCGTACATATCCGAACCTCCTGTAATATGATTTAAATAATGTCATTGACTTATTACAGAATCATATTCATTGTTATGATATCATATATGGTTCACTTGTGACTTTATATTACCCGTTGTTTTGTAAATTCCATGTTAATGAGCGTTTTGGGTAAAATTGTTTCATTTGTCGTCCGTGTTTTGACTTGTAATTATTTGTATGATTACTTAGATCATGATTGATTAATTCCAAAATATAAAACATGATTTATATATAATATATATTCAGAATATACATATATAAAATAGATCGAGAAATGGAAAGAAATACACTGTTCATGGAGACGGTAGGCCGTACATACGCATGAATGTTGTTTTCGTTTCCACATTGAATTGAATGGAATTAATTGGATGACATAAATATATATATACATAAATCCAGTATCATTATTATGTCATATATTTCATGATTACTTATTATATATACTTTATAATCATTTGTGAATGGTTAATCATTGAGAAGGAATCTCATCGCATCGTGGAGACGGTATTCCGTACATACGCACGAGAGATGATATCGTTCCCATGATCGTGGAATTTTATTGGAGTGTATGTATACTATTACTGAATCAATATCAATTTTCAATAATCATATATAGTTATTTTTTACACCATTATACCCATCCATGTAAGGTGGTGGTGGAAAATAGATTACACCACAGCGTGGAGACGGTATTCCGTACGTACGCACGAGCGGTGATTTCATTTTCCATAGGATGGATAGATGGTGAAATAGGGTTGTTTCATACTAATAATAACATATCAGTATATGAGTGACACTGATGTTATTACTTCATAATGAAACAACCTAAGAAGAAGAATTGGAAGAAGAAATAAAGGTGAAAGAATCGGTAACGGACATTACCTCTTCTTTGAAGCGCCTCATTGAGACCTCCACTTAGGGAACTAAAATTGGTCTTTGAAAGAGTCCAGGAACTCTAGGATGTTTCTAGGGAAGTTTAGAAGGGAATTTTTCAGGGTTTGGCCGAGAATGAAGGCTCAAAGTGGTGTGAGGAAGAGAGGGAGGAGGTGCCCTTTTATAAGGGAGGAGAGGGGCACCTTTGGAATAACTAGAAATATTATTTTATTATAAAGTCAAATTCAGTGTTTTATAGCTCCAAATTGATATATTTCAAAGCTAAGGTGAGGATGGGTCGAAATACTCTAATACAATAGAATTTAGAAAAGTTTAGGTATCAATTTTAACCTTATCATTTTGATTTAACTTTAAGTTAGATAATTTATCTTTTAACGTGTCTTCTTGTTTTCTTACACTATAAGGTTAATAAACTTATTATATCAACCCAAATGAACCCCGAGTTGTTTATTATTAATATATATAACCTTATCTAAGTCATTGTTCCGAACCATAGATTTTTAGAAATAAAATAACATTTAATAATATAGTATTTTTTTTAAAAACTATTTTATGTCAATTTTGACACTATTTGGTAATTGATTTGTGTGAAAATAATAATAGAATGATTAGTTCGAGAAATTTAATTAAATAAATACTAACATGTAATATTAACATATAAAATTATTTTAATTCATAAAAAGTCTCAAATTACATTTATTTGGGTATTTATAACATCAATTATGTCAATATTTCATTAATAATATAATTACGGCATCATCATTGCATCATAAATAAATTAAATTATCTTAAGTATAAAATTTACAAATAAAATACCATTATGTAGGAATTATTTTTATCTTTCTAATTAATATTTATAGTCGAATTTATCTTATGTACAATCCTATATTAAAAATGATTTATTTATTAAACTTTGATTTTAACTATTTTAACCCTTCTTTAAATAAATTGATAATAAATGTCCTAATCTAATCCAAGTGGGCCTAAATGGTCATATTTTATTCCTAAGGTTGTTTTTGGTCGAATTAAAGTTATTAAATAGAATTAGGACATGTGTTAGGGTAATAATAATATCAATTTTACCCTTAACTACCCTATTTACTTTTAACCGTGGTAAAAATAAGTAAAAAGTTACTATTCACCAAAAATTATTTTCATTTCATTGAACCACATTTTAGTCATTGATATTAACCGTGTCTCAGGGATTTTCGAAATTCCACTCACATAAGTGGTAAAATTATGTTTTATGAAAAAATTCAGTTTTTTAACTACCACCTAGTGATTTCGCTATTCATCAAAAAATGAATGTTTCCAGAAAAATACCAAAAATTAGGCCTAAGCTATATTTGATATTATGAATTCAGAAATGATGTTTATTTTACCAAATTCAAAACATATCAGTTACATTAACTAATTTAAAAATTAATTCTCGTTGTCAAGACAAATAGCGTGTTTTTAAGAGATAACAACTATCAAAAGATTGACACTTGTTTATGTCTGGTATAAATGTGAAATTACATCCAACGAACAAAATTGTATTAAATTGTAAAAATATATTCTAAATATACTTTAAAACCACTCAAATTAATAATTTATCACTATTAATTATTTTGATTAAAAAGGTTGTTTTTAATTAAAATTTACTAATTTTCACTATTCATCAGAATATGAAAGTTATCCGAAAAGTACCAAAATTTCACCCTAAGATAATTTTGATATTCAGAATCCAAAAATGATGTCCATTTTGAAAAATAAAATTTACAGAATTTCAAAAAGTGGTTATTACTATTCATAACGGCTAGTTTTAATAATATTTTAATAGCATATCGTTGTTTAGTGAAACTCGGTATTGCGTATGACGCAAGCTATCGAGGAAGGCCGCGGTTGCGTGTAAAGAAAGGCAAGCTAGTGTTTTGTGTAGTGAAAGATTCCTTTGATGATTTATATAAAATAAAATCAAAATATTTCTCATAAAAGTCTCGGGTGTTACATTCTACCCCCCTTAAAATGAATTTCTCCCTCGAAATTCGTCGGGGATATAAATGGTTTACTACTTGAAAGTTTCTTTAATAGAAACCCACATCGTAAAAAGGAATACCAAAACCAATCTTTAAAAACTAATGTATGAAACATAACTGTTACCCAAGTTAACTAATCACTGGGTTTCCATATAAGAGAACATAGGTGAAAATATGGATATGGAAGAAAAACCTAACCATCATGTTCATATGGAGAGTGGTAGAGAACATGACTATGAAAAAGCCAACAATCACAAAGCTATAGATTTTTGATGATCTAAGGTACCATCTAATTCATCGGATATAAGGGAACTAGGAAAACATTTTTGGTTTTCAAGATCATATCCCTAAAGTTGATGAATTAAAAGAAATACTTACATGATTTTGGTACAATCTCACTGTTTTTCGTGAATTGAACAATTTCCACCTCATACCTTATGGAAATGAAGTTGAATTTGTTATTCGTGATGTGTTAGCATATCATGTGATAGAATGATGGGTCATTCTATCTGTTTCAAACAAAAGGTTAGAAAAAGTTATAAGTCAATCTTATGGTTAGATTAATCGTATTGGTTACCAAAATGAACTTATACTTCATATATCATACCACCTAATAAAATAAAACTAGTTTCTACTAACCAGGGACTTCCTGTAGGCCAGTGGTAGGTGATAAAGGCTAGTCACACTTCAGTTGTGGGTTCGATTCCCACAATCTTGTCCGACGCGATGGGATGTCGCCCGTCCTGTAGGTTGTCCTTTTTCTAAAACTATATTACTATAACATCCCATCAATAATATCGAAAAAACTTCTATCCTTAAACAATACTAACTTATGTCCAACATAATCCATTCCAATCTTTAGGCTTATCCATAATACTGCAGTCCACTCTCATAATATAGTGAAAATGATTACCAGAGATTTAATACCATCGTTGATCCCCATATATCATAAGATATGTCTTGTTGGTCACATTCCAAACATTCGAAGGCCTTAATCATATATTCTCTTGAAAAATGAATACCCATTGAACCTTAGTGAAACCATGAATGCAGTTAAAAGTTAAAACTTTCCACATACCAAAATCCTCAAAATTCTATATACTCAAACCATGATATCACTTAGTCCTTATATCAATCATGAGCTCATGAATACAATCAAACATCTCATTATCTTCTTATTCCTTCATTATGCGCATATCATCTACTTTAAAAAAATATCTGAATAAACTTCTACGGTTACTGGTACCATTCAACATATTCTTTAAAATACTTTTAGGAAAAAAAATTGTGTAACAATCCTTAGATGATTGTTTATTCCATAGTACCATTAACTATACAACATAACTTTCGATAAACATACAATCATACCACTACCTTCTAAAACAACTGACTGAGCTTCAACACTTCTTTCAGCTCATATATCATTTGTAGTCTCCTCATCATCATCCACATTAATACTACCCATAGGACCATGCTGATTCTCTTCATGAGATTTTCCATTAGGGCATTGGTTTTCATAATGCTCGTACATTCCACATTTGAAACATCCAATCATTGTTGATGTCGTAGCAATACCATTATCCATGTCCATGGTGTTAACTGAACCTTTTCCTTTGCACTTACTGGCTTTGTGTCCTTCTTTTCCACACCCAAAGCATCTTCCAGTTCCTTCAAAACAATCTCCCTGATGCCTCTTCCCACATGATTTACATGAGGGAAATTGAAATTTCTTTACTCTATGATCATCATGAAACTCCATCTTTCTCTTGTTATCTGAGTCAGGAAACTTACCAAAGTTGAGATTATTGATCATATTATGAGATTTTTGATTAGGCATAATAATGATGTTTGGACTTCCAGATCCCAATTCATTTGGTTTCTGATGAAGAATATCATTCCATTATCTGTCATATCCTCCATTATCGTGAATCTTCCTGTTTGCAGCCATTTTCTAAAACCCAAAAAGAATAGTGTGAGAGGCAAAAATCACGCTAGGTAAAACAACATAATTAAGGGGGAGTTACCTCAATATCTAACATCTTAGGTTAAATTCTAAGATCGTTACCGTAGTTCTAGGACTATATCCTATACGTATACTAATCCTTAAGGATATCCCTAGACATACCTTAGAAATATCTCTAGGGATCTGACTAACGTTTTCGCATCCTAGTTTCCAAAGGTTGACTAAACCTTCCCTCTGATACAAACTGTAGAGACCCAAATCTTGACGTACATAGATATTACATTACTTTTTCGGAATATATAGTACATAACAAAAACAGACACATAAGGACCGTAATACTTTAGTGTCTTTGGAAACTTGGAATGTAATCTTCTAATCGTGGTGAAAGATTTTCAACATCTCCCATAAAGATCTTCCACTTTTTGTTTCCTTACCTAAAACCTTTATTTTAATATTAGGGGAAAATAAAACATAAAAAGGGTGAGCTAAAATGCTCAGAAAGGGTAATAATGGATAAAATAAAACATACCATACACATTTAAAACTAAAAACATGAACATAATGTTTAAACATCAAAATATTGAGCAACGACTTAAAACATGGAAGTACATAAGGCATAGATCATAATGAACATAAATAATGATAACATAGCATGGGAATAAAACATGTAATTGTGGCATCCATTAAGAACATGTAATTATTTCCATAGTAGCCAAGACATTGCTGCCAAGACCATCTTAGTGGAGAAAGTCCCTTTCTGAATCGAGTTCACTCTTCGTTTCCGTCCTATAACACTGAACTGGATTAACTTACCATTCCATCCATGTATATCTCATGAGATATAAATCTCTACCCAATACATTGGAGGGAGATATATGTCCCACCCATCTCATAATGAAATCATTCTTACTTGTGCCACAAAATAAACATAAATCATTCATAATAACCCAATGAATAAAATGGGTTTCATAAAGATCATCCCATCATCACATAATTTATATAAAAGAAATGGATATCATTTAATAATAAGAAAAGTGAAACCATGTAAATCATAGAGACATCATACTTGAAACACACACATGTGAAATAATGTCATCTTAGATGAAAATGGTTTTGATAAAACACTTGAAATGAATTCTTGAGAAAAATATCCTTTTTTCTTCAAAATAATTTTCTTTTAACAAAATGTCATGCAATTTTAAAAGAAAAGGATTTTGTTGAAAATAGTCATGAAATATTTCGGAGGAAGCTTCATGAAAATATGGCTTTATAATACCGTAAAAATCTTTTCATGCCGTATAAGTTAAAAAAAAATCTTCTCGTACTTTGGACGGAAAAGTCAAAAAGTGCCTCGTAAAAGAAAGATCACATACATACCATGTAGTAAAAGTAAAAAATGGTTAAAAGGACTTTAAACGTACATGAATACACTTTTATAAAACATGGACATGGGTGATAGCAATAACCCCAGTAATTACTTACAAATAAGCAATCTCGGATAAAAATTAGATTTTAAAATTATCCCTTACCTTAGATATGATATGCTTCGTACGTATCCAGACCTCCTGTAATATGGTTTAAATAATGTCATTGAATTATTATAGAATCATAATCATTGTTATGATATCATATATGGTTCACTTATTACTTTATATTACCCGTTCTTTTGTAAATTCCATGTTAAAGAGCGTTTTGGGTAAAATCATTTCATTTATCATCGGTGTTTTGACATGTAATTATTCATATGATTACTTAGGTCATGATTACTTAATTCCAGAATATAAAACATGATTTATATATAATATATATTCATAATATACATATATATAATAGATCGATAAATGGAAAGAAATATACCGGTCATGGAGACGGTAGGCCGTACGTACGGATGAACGTTGTTTTCGTTTCCTCATTGAATTGAATTGAATTAATTGGATGACATACATATATATATATATAAATAAATCCAGTTTCATTATTATGTCATATATTTCATGATTACTAATTATATACACTTTATAATCATTTGTGAATGGTTAATCATTGAGAATGAATCTCATCGCGTCGTGGAGACGGTATTTCGTACGTACGCACGAGCGATGATATCGTTCCCATGATCGTGGAATTTTATTGGAGTGTATGTATACTATTAAGGAATCAATATCACTTTGAAATAATCATATATAGTTATTATTTACACCATTATACCCATCCATGTAAGGTGGTGGTGTAAAATAGATTAAACCACGGTGTGGAGACGGTATTCCGTACGTACACACGTGCGGTGATTTCTTTTTCCGTAGGATGGATAGATGGTGAAATAGGGTTGTTTCATACTTATAATAACATATCAGTATATTAGTGATAATGATGTTATTACTTTATAATGAAACAACATAAGAAGAAGAAGAAGTGGAAGAAGAAATAAAGGTGAAAGAATCGGTAACGGACATTACCTCTTCTTTGAAGCACTTCTTTGAGACCTCCTCTTATGGAACTAAAATTGGTCTCTGAAGAATACCAGGACCTCTAGGATGTTTCTAGGGAAGTTTAGAAAATACTTTTTCAGGGGTTGGCCGAGCTTTAAGGCTCAAAGAGGTGTGAGGAAGATAGAGAGGAGGTTTCCTTTTATAAGGGAGGAGAGGGGCACCTTTGGAATAACTAAAAATATTATTTTATTATAAAGTCAAATTCGGTTTTTAATAGCTCCAAATTGATATATTTCGAAGCTAAGGTGAGGATGGGTCGAAATAATATCATCAAATAGAATTTAAACAAGTTTAGGTATCAATTTTAACCTTATCATTTAGATTAATCTTTAAGTTAGATAATTTAACTTTTACCATGTCTTCTTGTTTTCTTCCACTATAAGGTTAATAAACTTACTATACCAAGCCAAACAAACCCCAAGTTGTTCATTATTAATATATATAACCTTATATAAGTAATTTGGCCGAACCTTATATTTTTATAAATAAAATAAAAATTAATAATATAGTATTTGTTTTAAAAACTATTTTATGTCAATTTTGACACTATTTGGTAATTGATTTTTTTGAAAATCATAACAGAATGATTAGTTCGAGAAAATTTAATTAAATCAATACTAACATGTAATATTAATATATAAAATTATTTGAATTCATAAAAAGTCTCAAATTACATTTATTTGGGTATTTATAACATCAATTATGTCAATATTTCATTAATAAGATAATTACTGCATCATCATTGTATCATAAATAAATTAAATTATTTTAAGTCTAAAAATTACAAATAAAATACCATTATGTAGGAAATCGTTTTATATTTCTAATGAATATTAATAGTCTTATTTATATTATGTATAAACCTATATTAAAAATTATTTAGTTATTAAACTTTGATTTTAACTATTTTAACCCTTCTTTAAATAAATTGATAATAAATGTCCTAATCTAATCCATGTGGGCCTAAATGGTCATATTTTATTCCTAAGGTTGTTTTTGGTCGAATTAAACTTATCCAATAGAATTAGGACATGTGTTAGCGTAATAATAATAGCATTTTTACAGTTAACTACCCTATTTACTTTTAACCGTGGTAAAAAAAGTAAAAAGTTATTATTCACCAAAAATTATTTTCATCTCATTGAACCACATTTTAGTCCTTGATATTAATCGTGTCTCTCTGATTTTCGAAATTCCACTCACAGAAGCGGTAAAATTTTGTTTTATGAAAAAATTCAGTCTTTTAACTACCACCTAGTGGTTTCACTATTCATCAAAAAATGAAAGTTTCCAGAAAAATACCAAAAATTAGGCCTAAGCTATATTAGATATTATGAATTCCGAAATGATGTTTATTTTACCAAATTCAAAACATATCAGTTACATTAACTAATTTAAAAATTAATTCCTGTTGGCAAAAAAATAGCGTGTTTTTTAGAGATAATAACTATCAAAAGATTGACACTTGTTTATGTCTGGTTTAAATGTGAAATTACATCCAATGAACAAAATTGTATTATATTGTAAAAATTTATTCTAAATATACTTTAAAACAACTCAAATTAATAATTTATCACTATTAATTATTTTTATTAAAAAAGTTTTTTTTAATTAAAATTTAGTAATTTTCACTATTCATCAGAATATGAAAGTTATCTGAAAAGTACCAAAATTTCACCCTAAGCTAATTTCTATATTCAGAATACAAAAATGAAGTCCATTTTGAAAAATAAAATTTAAAAATTTTCAAAAAGTGGTTAATAATATTCATAATGGCTAGTTTTAATAATATTTTAATATCATATCGTTGTTTAGTGAAACTCGGTATTGCGTACGATGCAAGCTATCGAGTAAGGCCGCGGTTGCGTGTAAAGAAAGCCAAGCTAGTGTTGTGTGTAGTAAAATATTCCTTTGATACTTTATATAACATAAAAACAAAAATTTCTCATAAAAGTCTCGGGTGTACACAAGCCTTTCTTTAAAGCATCGCTGTATATCACAAAACATTCTCCACTTTTCGGTAGTGTGAGTACAGGTGAAGTGATCATCCTTCTCTTTAGCTCCTTGAAGCTTCCCTCACATTAATCCGTCCAGACATACTTTACCCCTTTCCTTGTTAACTTAGTTAGCGGGCTTGAAAATCGTGAGAAGTTTCTCACAAAACGTCGATAGTACCCAGCTAATCCAAGAAAACTACGGATTTCTGTGACAATAGAGGGCCTGGGCCATTACTCAATCACCTTTGACTTTGAAGGATCCACATAAATTCCCTCGCTTGTGATCACATGTCCCAAGAATGTGACTTGATTCATCCAAAAGTCACACTTTCTGAACTTGGCGTACAACTTCTCCTTTCTCAATGTCGCCAACACAAGTCTTAGATGTTCTTCATGTTCCTCATTTCTCTTGGAGTAGATGAGAATATCATCGATAAACACTACCACAAATTTGTCAAGGTAATTCCTAAACTCTATTCATCAAATCCATGAAGATTTCGGGGGAATTAGTAAGTCCAAAGGGCATCACCAAAAACTCATAGTGCCCATACCTTGTACGGAAGGCAGTCTTCTGAATATCTTCCTTCTTCACCTTTACCTGATGATATCCAGAATGAAGATCCACCTTTGAGAAGTATTAAGCTCCTCTTAACTGATCAAACAAGTCATCAATCCTTGGGAGAGGATACTTGTTCTTTATGGTGATCTTGTTGAGTTCTCGATAATCGATAGATAGCCGCATGGTTCCATCCTTCTTCTTCACAAAGAGCACTGGTGCACCCCAAGGTGATGCACTAGGCCGTATGAACCCTTTGTCCAAATGCTCTTGCAGCTGCTTCTTTAACTCCTCCAGTTCGATAGGATCCATCCTATAGGGGCACTTTGAGATAGGAGTAGCTCCAGGTATGAGTTCAATTGAGAACTCTACCTCACGATTTTGGGGAATTTCGGGTAACTCTTCGGGATATACATCACTGTATTCCCTCACGATGGGCATTTCCTCAAGTTTGGCACTTTCCTTTGACTCAATCATTTGGGCGAGGTATAATTCTTCATAGGGAATCAACACCCACACCATTGAAGGATTTTTCAAAGGATAATCATGATCTTCCTTACATTTGTAGAGGAGCATGGGATGGTTTGGAATATGAAAATATATTTCCTTTTCCCGACAGTTGATATGTGCTCTATATAACAAGAGCCAATCCATTCCCATTATAGTGTCGAATTCCACCAAGGGAAGTATTACGAGATTTTCTGGAAGAATCTTCCCACATACGTCAACAGGAGAAGAGTCAAACACTTGGGTTGTAATGATTTCACCACTTGGTGTTTTTACAGATATCCCTACTTCAAGGTTTCGAGGCTTTGATTCTATAGTTCTAGCAAACTTGCAAGATATAAAGGAATGCGTAGAACCAGAATCAAATAAGACTTTTGCCATTATTGAGTGAATAAGAAGTGTACCTTGTGTGACTTCATTATCATGTCCCACCTCCGCAGTAGTGATGGAATAAGCCTTCCCTTGTTCCTTTGGCTTTGGTGGTTGTTGGCATTGATTACCCTCGAGAGCTCGAGGTTTAGTGCACTGGTTTGAATAGTTCCCTAGCTCCCTATAGTTGTAGCATTGAACCACGAGTGGTTCCCTCCTTTCATCGGCTTCATTATCCTTCCTTTTCATGTCTTTTCGACACTCATGAGCAAGGTGTCCTTCTTTCCCACACTTGAAGCATTTCCCCGTCCCTTTGAGGCAGTTCCCATGGTGCAACTTCCCACATTTTTGGCATGTGGGTCGTTGTGTTTTCTTCCCACCTTTATCACTAGATCCACCAGCTTGAAACTCCATATTTCTTTTCTTATCACTATAGCCATGGGACCATTCTCCAAACTCCATCTCCACTTTGAGAGCACACCGAACAACTTCTTCATAACTCCCAAAGTCTCGATTTTCAAGATCCTTTAGAAGATGTGGTTTTAATCCACTAAAGAATCTATCAGTTTTCTACCATTGTTGATAACAAAACCCGAAGCATACCTTGTGAGCCTTGTGAAATTTTCTTCATAGGTTGTGACAGATTCTCCTTATTTTTTCTTGAGCTCTATGAATTCTCTCTCCATCTTCGTACGAAGAGTTCTTGGGATGTACTTATTAAGAGACATTATCTTAAAGTCTTCCCATTCCATCACTTCAATTTCCTCCCTTGGCTTGGTGTTCTTAATCAAATCCCACCATTGATCAGCTTCTCCATCTAGACGATAAACGGCTAGAGTCACCTTCTCCATCTCGGAACAGTGAAGAACAGAAAATATCTTCTCCATGGAGTTGACCCACTGTTCCGCAACTAGTGGATCGGAAGATCCACAAAATATCAGTGGTCGTTGCCGCATAAAACATTTGATAGCTAGTTTCTCCCTCTTTGGTGAAGGAGGATGTTCCCCAATATTATGGTTATTATTCATAACCTAATATAATTGGGTAAGCATTGCCATGATGTTTTGAACTCCACCTCCCAAATCATTGGGGATGTTGTTCAGGCAATCGTTGCATTGGCCCTCGCAAGAGTTGTTAGCCTGATTTCTCCTGGTTCCCACCATTTTCAAAAATAGAAAAGGTTAGAAAAAAACATAAGTAAAAAATTCATGAATAACTTATTCCTTTAAACAATTATACCAAAAACATAACATATGTTATCCCTGGGTAAATATCCTTACGTGCATATTTTCACATAGTCTCATGTTGTATGTTTTCTCTAGGGTTCACTAATCCTAATCCCCAAATTAACTAAACCTTTCCTTTGATACCAACTACAGTGACCCAGCCTTTTCTTACATTACTATTACATCATTACAAAGATAAAAAACATAATAGTATTACACATGGAGGATCCAAAGGTTTTGTGTCTTGGGTAAACTAGGACCACACATAACAAATACAACATCAACCATAAACATTTATTTAATTTCTTCTTCACTAGCTTCTTAGTGGCACTTGTCCTCTCCATAGTACATGTATCCACTTGAGGATATACATCAAAAGTGGTGATCTAAAATCCCATTAAGAGGATAGATAAGAACAATATAGCATGGGGTGAGCATAATCATGACATAGGAAGAAGATCATGAACATGAGAGGAGTATAAATAATAAACTTGAAATGTGGCAATGCATAAAAATGAAACATCATGTCTTAGTGGTTAACTACCACACATACTTGTGAGAAAAGATATCATATTTTTCACACATCATTTCACATTTACTCATGAGATTCTTTACTTTACCCAATTCATTGGAGCGCTATATAATTCCAGGTGCACCCGTCACATTTAAACATTCATATTGCGCTATATAATTCCGGGCACACCCGTCACATCATAACATTATCATTATCATGATTGCCACATAGAACACATATCAAACATGTGAATAAATAACCCATGGAAAGGAATGGGTTTTATCTCATAATAACACATTCATAAGCTTTGGGTTCCCAAAAGAAAGAGGGAACAACATACTTGATACAAGAACCATCATCCTTGAATGAGAGGTAAAAGGTGAGATCTTGAAAGAAGAGTTCTTTTGGAAAACATTTTGATGGACATAAAAACCAGTGAAAAACATGTATATCCCAAAAAATTAATTTGAATTATGAAAAAATTATCTTTGAGGATTAATCATATCAATAATGGAGTGAAAGAGGGAGAACCTGAAGGAAGAAAATTGGGTTCGAGATTTCCCCTTACCTTGTACTCGAATACCTCCTCTTTGACGTTCTGTATAATGACATTATATTCATTAATTATAAATTCCATAAACTTTTATACATTAATATAGTTCATTCTGGTTTCATTATTTCATATTATGTTCCTTTGGATGACTTATAGAGTTTAAAAACATTGTTCGGGGATGTTCGTTTTCGTGGTTTTCTTGAGCGGTCCACTTGTATTCTTAAATTGATGTTTGGGTAGATCATGGGTAAACATCCAGAACTGATATTACATGTTATTAATGATAATACAGAAGCTTTAATGATTTTATAATGAGTTATGTTAGATCCATGTGGATGAATCATTACATAAGAATTAAATGAATATTATTTGGGTTAATTTGAGCGGTTTTTGGATCACAACGAACTCGTTTTAACTTTTAACTTAGTAATTTGGAAATAAGTTATTTACAGAACTTAAAATGGAACATAATACATATAAATTATTCTAGTTCAACCATAAAATTGGTTTCATGACCATATCTGACGGTAGAAATGGAAAATGAGAGCATGTCGTTTTTGAAGGTGATAAAATTACACCTCATGAAAAATGTTCTCTTAAATAAAATAAAAGGAAGAGGGAAAGGGTGTGGGGTGATATAATATACCATCATAATTATAGTATATGTATAATACTGGAGTTACAAAACAATTTGGACGAATATAGGAGGGGAGAGATCAAGAAATGAACTTGAACTTGAAAGGAAATTAAAGGAGAAGAGGGAGATAAATTACCTCTAGAATCTTCCTCTTGAGATCCTTCTTAAGGAAGATAGGCTTGGTCTTTTGATGATACCAGCAGCTTTTGGACATGGGGTAGGGGATAGGGAAGGTGTTTGGGCAGAGTTTAGAGAAGGCTTGGAGCTTAAGAGGTGTGAGGAAAAGAGGGAGTGAAGGGTGGCTTTTATAGTGGAGGGGAGAGGGGTTTCCTTAATATAAAATTGATTAGTTTATTAATTTCACCTAAGACAAGGAATAGTGAGTCTTCTATGACTAAGAATAGTAATTTTATAATGTAATACCGAACCAAGTGGGCTTACAACAGTAGAACATCATCGGTGACTCAATTAATACATTATTTAGCATTTATTGTGAATTATCGGATTCCACTATTCATCAACAATTCAAGTATCCCAGAAAAATCTCAAAAATTTACCCCAAACATTTATCGACGTGTAGAATCCAAAAATGAAGTCAATTATTCAAAAATAATTTTCTAAATATTATTAATTTAATATTTAATTAAAATAAAAAAAAACAGTTTTAAGATTAAAACTGATTTTATAGTTCTTTCAAAAATTATGTAGGGTCTTATAAAATTATCTAAAAACTATTAGTCATTGATTCAATAATTTATGAATACATTTTAGGGAATAAATATTCTTTTAAATTAATTAATTAATTATTTATGACTTATAAAACACCAAAAACATTTACTAAGTTCAAATTGTCACTTTCTAAGATGTCTAAATTTTATTTTATTATTCATAGGTAATGTTCCTCTTATTTACTATTCATAAGGGTCATGATACTATTCATAACGGTAGGTTACTATTTATAAGGGTAGGTTACTATTCACCAAAAATTATTTTTTTTCATTAGACTCCAAAAACCATCTTGAACACAACCGTGTATGTCGGTTTTTTAAAATTCCAACCATATGGGTGACAAAATTATGTTTAAAGGTCACTTATCACTTATTAGTTCATTATTTTGTGTTTTTATGACATAAATATAAGAAAGGAATTTTCCATTGAAAAACTTTGGGTCGTTACAAGGAAGCATGTGGTTGTAGAAGCAGGCCCACAATACTCGATAGGTGGAGTACTACAGCAGTCCAAGGTTAGAGGGAAGCGCTTAGTTGTAGCGGCAAACCCACTATACTTGATAGAGAATGAGTTTCCCAATAGCTATGGTTTCAACATCATGATCGATCCTGTGTGGGTCATTGCGGGGGTTAGTACCTACCGATCCTTTGTGGGTCCGACGGCTTAGATGAATCAGATACCTGTGTGAGATGAATCCTGTTTTTCTTTCCTATGTGGATTGTGTTGTGCTATCCTGTGTGGATTTATGTTTTTCTTTCCTATGTGGATGGGGTTGTACTTGGGCTCGGATGTTGGGGCAGACTGGAATTGGTGACTTAGGTATATGTATGGGCATATACCTAAGTAGTGTCGGATGTTACTTCGTGAATGTATCTTTCCTTTGTGGATTATCCTTTATGGATTATGGGAGACCTTCAGGGGTCTCAGGGTCCCTACTAAGTAGCTTATACTCACCCCTGCACGGGCTATGCCCGCACTATGTTGTGTTGGTTGCAGACGACGGACAACGTTGATCGTGGTTGAGGTTTGCGGAGCAGACGACTGGACCCGAGGAGCTGTGGAGGCTATCTGTACCCACCCTTCAGGTGGGAGTTCCAGTGGACGGCTCGAGGCTGCAGCTTTACTTTCAGTTGTTGTTTTCCCTTTCTAGTTGTACTTTACTTTCAGTTTGGGTTTGTATTCTGGCCCACTTACTTTTTCTCACTTTCTATTGTACTCAGTTTTTACTCAGTGTTTACTTCTACTTCTTGCTTTCTCTGTGGTGTTTTTTTTACTTTACAAAGGCAATGCCTTCCCTTTTTACTGAGAATTACGCCTTGGTTCCAGTCGCCAGCCCCTGGCCTATGGAAGGCGGGCTTGGGGTAGTCACGGTACGGGCCCTGAGGACGGGTCGTGACAATATGGGGTGGTTGTACAGATACCTTCTTGTGGGTATGGTTGAAACCAATTTAAAAGAGGCAAATGATGGGAGTGGAAGACTATAGTAATAATAATAATCAGGCCTATTGCTTTTACAACAATTGATGGGTGATGTGGTATTGATGATGAACATTTTATCATTGATCCCTTTTGTGAATCGTATGGGCTATATCCTTCTGAAAATTATATATGTTGGTGGTATTATATTTCACATTAGTGATGCTTTATACTTTTATTTGAATGGATAAAAATATGAAAATATGATTAATCACATATACATAGTTAAATATATAGACTCCCAATGATTGAAATATTATGTGATCACTAAGGAATTAACAATGTGAAATTAAAAAATCACTATTGGTCAAATCAGAATACACCACACCTATTTTAGGTGTGGTTGTGTGATGTGTGTGGGTTAGTTCGTTCTGGTGTCTTATTTGGGCTATGTGGTCCTATGGTTGGAATCCTAGTCGTGGGTAAAAAGATGGATATAGGGTTGGTTCTTTGGGTGTGGTTTGGTATGTTTGTGCATCAGGGCTGCAGTTTTGGGGGTGTGGGTGTGTGATATGTGTATGCGGTGGTAAAAGTGGGGTATTGGAATATCATATAGTGTGTTTGATTGATTTTAGAATGGATGTACTTTTTGAACAATTGGTCTGCATTTGGGTTATGTTATGGTTGTTGAGAATGATTTTTTTAGTGGGACTACAACATGGTTGAGTTTTGTTGACATTCTAAATGTGGTGATTTTTATGAAGTGGGGGTTCCAAGGATGGTTTGGGAGGGATAATTTTTAAGAAGGATGGTGGTACCTTATGTCGGTGTTTCACCTGAGGATTCCAAAGACCAGTATACTAGGAAGAGGTGTTATAGAAGATTCTTTTACCCTGGTTCTTCTTTCATTGTTCATATTTGTAAGTGGCCGGTATGATTTCTTCACCCTTATAATGTGTGTTGAATTTGGTAGTTTCTTAGGTAGGGATGGAATCAATTATTTTGTCTTATAAAATAAATAATAATAATTGGTTAAATGAATTGGTTGTGGTTATGAATTATGTTTGTGGTTGGATGTGTGGTAATGCATTACGGGTGGCATCAAGGGCAGTTTTATGAGGGATGGTTATTTGATTCGAGAACCCATAGGTTGGGATTTGTATTTGTTACCTATATATATATATACATACAGTAACTTGTGATTTCTATGTGCATCCCACCCTAGTTGAGAACTAAGTGACAAAGACCCCCATTTCTTGGGTGAGGGTGTTTTTCATAACATCCCAGTGGGAGGATGGGTGGAAAGTTATTTCCACTTCTATTATCCATCTTCTAGGTATTGGTAGACCAAGAATCTCTAAGAAGGTTGTGGTGAAGTTTTGAGGACAAGGTTTCTGTAGGCGAGGTGTGCTTTACCAGGTGTCTTCGGGATGAGATTTGTTATACTTCCCAGGTATCTTCCGGATAGGGTTGTGGTTTTGTTTCCCAGGTTTCTATAGGTGTGATGTGATGTGATTGCGCCCTAGGTGTCTACTAGTGGGATGGTATGTGGTATGTGTCCCAGATGTGTGTGGGTAGGCCAGGACAATGGGGCTTGTGGAAGAGTGTGGAAGCTTCGGGAAGTTCGTCTTTAGGGAAGAGAAATTAAATAGTGGGAAAGTGTTGTGGGGTACCCAAATATTAATGTTCTCATTATATTACTTTAATTGACTTGGGTTATTTGGTGAGTGTGTCTTTGGTGAGGTTGGATGGCTAGCATACCTTGTTAGGTGCTCTGGTTTATGCTATTTCACAAAGGAGAGTTAGTATTCTTCTCTACTTATGCACGAGAGACTTTATTTTTTCCCTGAAGAGTATACTTATATGCTCACCCTATGTATATAAAATAGTTTTCAGTTTTCTAAGAGGATTACCTAGACTATGTTATACAATACTAGCTTGTGTTTTGATGGTTTTTTCATCACTGCTTAGTTTTATTTATGTACATGCTTTAGAGACATTTGTATTTGTATTTGTGTTCATTTTGATCATTCATGTGGGATGATTTGGATTTTCTTCTATCCATATATATCTATCCTGGAGTACTTTGAGGATGATACATCTTATCTCACAATCTTGATTTCTATATAAATGGCAATGCATTCTATTTGGTGAGATTTCTATAGACTCGGTGTTGGTCGCCACCTGAGGGCCTATTGGAGGTGGGAATTAGGGATCATTTTCTCTCTTCCTTCATTTCCAAATCAAGAGGGGAATATTTAGAGTTAGGGGGTCGAGATGGTTACATAGTATGTTCTTAATGAAAATTATTCCATAACATATCTATTATACTATATATTTTAACACATATAACGAAAGAAAGGTATTGAGGTAAGGGGTTTTGGTTACATTCTTATTTCTTTCGAGATTATCTATGCTAAATTTCTGTTGAGGGAATATATATATATATATGATTATTTTAAACCCTTATATTTTCTTATCCTATATTTATTTATGTTGTTTTATTTTGTATTATTACCATTTTCATCTCATTGGTACTTAAAAAAATGTAATTTTTTTAATGAAAATCCATATGTAGTTTTACTCTGGTCAATAAACCTTTTCATCTATTTTCATACACAAAGAAATTTTTTTACAAAACCTATTACCTATACATTAATTTTTTTATAAATTTTTTCTTTAAATAGCATTTAATATATTTAATTTTTTTAAGTAGAATCTTTTCAAAAGTTCTCTGAATAAGTCAATTTTTACTTTTTACAAAAAAAATAAGGAATGTTTTCTTTTAACATATTCAGTATGAATAGACATTCCCATTGACATGAACAAAAGTTTCATTGGGTATTACTATACAAGTATCTATGGTTATCCAAAAGAATTTATTTTATTAATATTTTATGAATTATTAGTTATAATTTATTTATGACATAAATATTTTATTCTTATTTTAAATGAATTGTAGAATGATCTGTTAAAGGTATTTTCATCTATGTAAAAATCCTTTAATTATAGTTATACTTCACTAGGGTAATGATTTTATGATACCATATAATTTATTTCCTTGTATGACTTATGATGATGATTATTTTGGGGTGATTTAATGAATCTCATTTCTCTTAAAAGGGTTAATTAACTTATGATAAAATGCTTATAAAACTCATATATCTTCCATCAATTATGGTATGATGGAATGATGAAAGGTTTATGAATATTGTTTCCATTCCATGGGTTATGGTGTAATAATATGATGAATATATTATGATATTGTGGAACACATATGTATGGTTTTCACTATATGATTGGTGCACCTAAAATTATATATCCCTAATTAATTGAGTAATGATGATAAGTTGAGAATATCCTAAGAGATAATGGGGTTCATAAAATTTTAGGATATGGTAGAGTTAACTAGATGGAAGTTATTCCTAATATATAGTTGATAATATATCTTTATGCATTCCACTACGAGAATTTGTCTATGATGATAGGCTTATTATTGAACTGTGACTAAGAAGTGATTTTATATTCTTATGTGTATTCCAAAAATATATTTCTTATGATTATGAAATGATCTCATAGATAATGAGTTATTATAGACGATTCTACACAATTATGAATTATGTATTTTTTTACGAAAAATCCATATACTATGATTTAGGATAAATTATATTCGACTATCTATGTATTATTACTATTTTTACGACCATTTTCTCATACCCTTACTCTTATATTGTTCTCACTTATTATTGATTGATTGATATCTCTTATTTTTACCCCTAAAGGGCATCCAATATTTCCCTTTATTATGTTTCATTTTCCTAGTTCATGATGAATGGTATTTACTAAGGCATTTATAAGATGTGTAGTAGGAGAGGAAATATACATTGGATATGTTAAAGATCATTCACGAAATAAGATGATTATATACCTATTTTCCAAGGTCTCTAAATGTTTACAGTTCCGGGGTGTCTATTGTTATAAAATGTACTGAATATTCATTTAAAATTTTAGAATGTATATGTATGAAATTCATGGTTCACCTAACCTAATACATTAATATCTTGGGGTACCTACCTGATACATAAATGGATATTAATTTATGTTTTTCTTGTGTTAAACAACATTTTTTCATGGGTTTATTTCATGTTTTGAATTTTTTATTGTTTTCATTCTATATGGCACATAAAATAATGACATATTATTATTATGGGTGTGATAATAAATATCTTACCCCCAAATCTATTAGTTAATTATTTATATCTCATGAGATTATTATGTGTGGGAATTATGTATTTATCTTTTTAAAAAACTTCATAAAATTGTATGATGCAGAAATAATTGTCCAAAATGATGTGCATGGGAATGATGAAATTGGAATTTTCAATAATTTGATGATGTTTTAGAAGGATTATTTTACATATACACATGATTATATTTATTTTAATAAACCATTTTTTTGATTATTTTTATGTTTACAATAATTCTATGATAATTTTTATCTTATGTTAATGTGATAGTTTTTTAATTGATTATTTTATGATTTCGTGCTATTATTTTTTATCATAGCTTTTCTAACTATTTTATTATCTTATTTTATCCACTTACTATGTTTTTATCAAAAATATTTCTTTTACGTATTTCAATTTGATGTCAAAGGTGGTGATAGAACTGTTGAGATCTCTTGAGGATTGAAATAAAAGTTTTCAAAATTCATCTTTAATGTTTTATATTGTATCTAATATCACAATGATATTAGAAATATAGTTTTACTAGATATTCTTATGGATATTTAATTTAATGATGACCTAATATATTATATAAGTGATTTGGTTCTTATAGATTTTATAAGAGTTAGGTATACTAATTATTTGAGATTATGATAGGAAAAAATAGGAAATACAACCCAAATAACATTGATTTAAAGCTATAAAATCATGAGTTAGAATATTATAGTAATTTACCAGCTATTATTTCTATATTCATAATCTTCCTTTATTATTCTATTTTTTTCATAAGTAAATTCCATTTACATTACCAAATGAAATTAAATAGGTGGATTCATTTCAAAAACCAATTTGAGGGGAAACATAATGATTATCCCAATGAGATGCCTAATATCATTGGTGTGGGAGTAAAAAAAATTGGTATTACTTCTTAAATTCACTCAAGTTATATAAAAATCATTAACTATAAAAAGAAACAAAATCCTTCAAATAAGGATCAAATTATATTTGTGTTATTTATGAGAAAAATAAAATGCAATTTTAATCGAACTTTTGATGAATAAATTGTGGTATAATGGATAAATTCCCTCTAGGAAATATCTTCCATTATTTAGTTATTTGAGAAATAAAAATTGATCTTGAAAATTTATTTCTTAGATGGTGTTGTCTTTTATTAGTGGCAACATATCAAGAAAAAAAATACCAAGGAATACATCAACTCAATTTCATGGTGAAAAATCATAGAATGTTTTTGTTAAATACTTCCACCAAACTGTACAAATAAAAATATAGAGAAAATTTATTAGACTCAAGAAAAGTGAGGATAAGTATTTTGATCCATATAAAGAAAAACCCATGAGTTATAAAGGGAGTAATTTTTTAATTTTTATTTTACATTAAATTAGGGGCATTCACATCCTTCATGTCCTAAAACCAATTCCCTAAAATTCTATAGTAATTTGAGAGTTTGATATGTTTTAGAAAATAGTATAAAGAAACATTAAGTTAGAGATGTAGATCAATGAATATCAACGGTCCCATGGGATAGGTGTAAAACCATGAGATTTTGTGAATTATTTTTTTTAGAATTAATTTAATCTTTTGATATTTTTACTTTCACATAACACTGAATAGTGTTTTTTATATACAAAAGCACTAAGTGCGGCATATGTTATATACAACAAAAATTAAATATTTCAATAAATTACACAATGATATTAGGTTTTGGTATATGGAAAAATGGTTTTTACATCTATTACACTCAATATTGATTCCCTTTAATTTCTTCACTAATATTCAAGGTCGGGGTTTACCAAACTACAATATATTATAAAAATTATTATTAAAATATTATAATAGTTACCACCTAGCCCATGGAATTGAATATTCAAATAATATTAACTAAATTCTAAAAACATGAATTAAAAATTTATATAAAATTCATCAGTTGGTTATCAATTATTATATCTGAATGTAAGAACTATTATAAAAGAAAGAAAATGATTTTATGAGAAATCATTTTTCAATGCAAAAAAACAATGTTATCTCAATAAAACTAATCCAACAAATTTTGATTAATTTTTTCAATAAAATTTCTATATTTTATATTAAATAAGTATTTTTGATACTCATGCAATATAATTTATAGTCATAACATATGAATAAATCCCATTTTATGAATAAAAATATGTAGTCTCCTGAAATGAAATTTTATTAACATTTAATGACAAACATATTTTAAATCAATTTTAGTGAAGTTTTATAAATTATATATGTAAAAATAAATTAAATTTTAAATATATAAATCAAAATTTGGTTAGTGTGAAGATATTATATTTTTATATGTAGTTTTATTTTTGATGAATTGTGAAAAATACTAAATTTTAATTCAAAATTATATTTTCATCTAATTTTTTTATAAGTTTAAATAAAATTTTCAATTGAGGTTATATTTTAATCATATTAATTTTATATAACATAATATATTTTATTTTATTTTAATCAATTTCCCTTTTAAATTGAATGTAAAAACATAGAATTTTTTTGAACATCTTACTTTAGAACCCCGCTTTGTCGTCCTATCTGCAGTATTAAATAAGAATTAATTTCTGCCACTTATATAACTTAATTTTGAAAAATTGATTCAATATTTATAATAATAATAATATTATTATTTAAAATATGTTTAACATAGTTTTTTTACAAACAATATGATTGAATTTCATGAAAATTAATTACAACAATGAAGAGGAAAATAATCATAACAATGAAATAAACCTTACACCCAACGGCCAAAATGAACTATAAAAATTTTAAGAATCTAAAGGAAATACATATTTAGAACCTATTACTATGTGTCTACAATTTTGTTTATTATTGTATCCAATTTTCATAAGAAAAATATGCATGGAATTCCCATTTTAAAAATTCTTAAGAAGGTCAGTCCTCCTCTACTATAAAAGGCAATTTCCCCTTCCAATAATTCACACCTCTCAAGACCTTTAGATCTACCAAAATTTGATAAAATGTGTAAGAACCCAGTTCTTAGTATTGAGGTACGAGATTCTTCTTTTCCCTTTTCCTTAAGTGTTTTTGAGAAAATATGGAAAATGGAAAAAATCCCAAATTTTGGAACTACACGTCCTGTACTTTTGGCCATGTGGGATGGGTACACGGGGTGTGTAGCCATGTCGGCGACGAAGGGTGTAGGAACCGACTACATACCGTGTAGTGGTCTTTTACATGCCATGTAGTCAGTCGGTAGGCCCAAATAGTAAGGCGGTGGAGCAGCCGCCAGCTGGGCTACAGTACACGCCGTGTACTCGAGAGTACATGCCGAGTACTCATGTCAACAGATGAACAGTATGGCGGTGCTGCCAGAGGAACAATTAAATGAAGGAAGTACACGCCCTGTACTTGGAAGTACAAACCGCAAACTTTGTTTTTTTTCTTAAATGTGTAGTAGCCTCCCCTATTCACAGGGAAGGCTTAGAATTGGATGAGAGGAGTGGGAGGGGACGACCGAGTTTTGAACATCCATCGATCATGAACCGGGAATCCGATTTCACCCCAGACGATCTCGTTGGAACTGTGCGGGTATGCCCTCTCTTCTCCTAGCATGTTGCTTAACAATTCTCTCCCTAATGGGTGTTATTTGAGGTTGAATGAAAGTTTTCTTACCTCATATCTACGCCGTTCTGGGGCGTTTCTAGGATCGACGATCGTGTATATTGCTAGTTGACCTATAAGGTAGGTGGCTTTGTGTTAATTTCTTCCAACTGCCGTATGTTTGCTCGTTTTCATGCCACGAACCCATGTTGGGGTGTCGTGTGGCTAAGGATATAGCTATTTTAAATACTTAAATTGAATAGGTGATTTAAACGTGATGTTAAAATGCTGGTTGGGATCGTTGCTTGGATCCGGAACCACCCCGGGGGTGTGTTCCACTGTTTAACCATTTGGTCAGGATACCCGAGGGTATGCCTTTAAAGTAGTAATTGTAGAATTTCCTTGAGAGGAATTTCTTATTTACTGCTTGTTTACATGTTGGGAATGTCCCGGTAACCTCTTTAGCCTGAGCGCGTTGTTGTGATTAGCTTGTGGGAACTACACTATTTAGCCTGAGGGTTATAGTTATTTCGCCTGAGGGAAACCTTTTGTGTCTGAGGGCTTGACTTCTGTGCCTGAGGGTGAGACTTTGTATGCCTGAGGGAAATTTCTGTAATGCCTGAGGGCTATACCTGTGGGTTGGATTCTGATTACCTGAGGGTGATATTTTTATTTTCTGAGGACGCTGCTTGCTTAATTAGAAATTTACTGTGCTGTTTTTCTTAAATGATTAAATGAATAAGAAAATTGCATTATAACGGGTAGTTAGTCACTTTTGAGTACTGCTTACTTTATTGCATTTTACTACTGCACACTACTGTTTCATGCTTACACGCAGTTGGGCATGGGCCTTTGGTGGGTGCCTACTGAGATATTCTTCTCACACCCTGTTTGGGTCATGATTTTCAGCACAAACAGATTACGTTTCTGCATGTGTAGATCGGGGAAACAGTCCCTATACAGGTACTTGACTATTTCTATGGAGTAGGAGTGCATGGGACCGAGCCTAGGCTCACGATGCCGCTGCCAGCTATTTTGCTTTATTTTTTTGTACTCTGTATTTTTTTGTACTATATTGTTGTATAACATGTTTTGGATGTTTTCTTAGAACATGGGACATGTAGCATCATTATTTATATACTGTTGGTTATATCCACTACAGTTGTTTATTTCAGTTGTGCATGGTTTACTGCTTCCTCTGTTTTTTATATGTTTTATTTAAATTCCGATGCGCTACACTTTGAAAAATGAGGGTATAGTTCCCCACTATCAGACCTGGGCCCTCGCTGCTAGTCAGCAGCCTCTGGTATTTGGGAAAATGCACATGAGGTCTTGTGGAAAACTGGGTTCAAGGCACCGTTGTGTGGCACCTGGAACCAGGATGTTACAAACTGGTATTAGAGGGAGGTTTTTATTTTCTTTGACATACTATTTGGAGCCATAGTCAGGGATAGGACGAACGGTAGTTGGTAATAAACTGTGCCCGGGCGTAGCTAACCGATGTACAGGGAAAAGCCAATTTACCTCGTGATTGCAATTTTACTGATTTTGTAATTTACAGTTTATTTGATTTCACGTTTGGGTGACGCACTTGAGATTGTTCTATTTATATTTTATCTGTGGGTTCTATTTAGGTGAAACCCGATGATATGAGGGTATGCCATCTCATGCTTCATATAGGAACATTCTAGAAATCACATGCCATGCATAGTTTCCATGCCATGTAGGTGCATTATAAATTGCATGTTGCGGTGATAGTTTTTGTGCTAGTAAAGCATGTTTTTGTGATAGCTTCTTGATAAATACCTTCTATCTGATAGGGTATTTTCTTGTGTGAGCCAGTTTATAGAATGGACGCCAAACTTTGGTTTTTGGGGAGTATGGGCCCCCATTGACCAGAATTTGGTGGAACATTGACTGCTTATTTAGTTTAACATAGATAAGATGTCAAACTATGATTCGTGGGGAGTATGGGCCCTCACGGTTTGGAATTTTAAACTTAGGTGTTGTTTTTTGGTATTTTGTGGGTTCTGGGGAATTTTCTGAGGCATACTGTCCGGAAACTCAATATACACGCCATGTAGTACTTCAAACACGTCGTGTATGGCCTTCTGTTCATGACTAAAGATGAACTTTTTGAGTACATGTCGTGTACCCAGAGTACACGCCGTGTAGTCTCTTCCCATGTCACAAACTGTGTGGGTGGTGGAACAGGGTAGGGGAAGGGCTTGGGTAAAACACGATGTGTGCCGAATGTACACGCCATGTAGTGTTGAACCGGAGTCTGGCCGTGTAACTAACAACACGGGTCGGTGAACTCCTGTACAGAACACGCCGTGTCAATGATGAACAAGCCATGTAGTGTGACCTGGGGACTCGACCGTGTAACTAACAACACAGATTAGTGTGACTTCTCTGAGAACACGTCGTGTACATATGGGACACACTGTGTAGTCTTCTCCGAGGACATACCATGTGGACTTAACCGTGTGGTCAAGAAACAGGGTAGTGTACACGCCATGTGCGGGTGTAACACGCCATGTAGTTGCAATCCGAGTAGTCGATCGTGTCACAAACGACACAGGCAGTTGGAAAATAACACCATACACGTTGTGTAAGATATAATACACGTCATGTAGTTTTGTTCAATGGGAGACGAGTGGCTTAGCCGTGTAGAAGGACCCAGGTAGGGGAAGAGAAGTCAAGTAGATGCCGTGTAGTTAGCATACACGTCATGTAGTCTTGTTTTGAAAATTTTGAAATTCCTTCTTCCTCCTGTTCCTTTTGGGGTTTCTTCATTTTCAGTCTTTGATAAATATTGAATCTAAGGCATGCCTTTGACCTTGTAGTGTCATGCCTTCTAGACGACCGTACGTTGTTTTCCAGGAGAGCGGTAACGAGTATACTCCCGAGATGGTGGGACATGGGCTACCATTTGATCCTCCAGTAGATCCAGATGCATCAACCGCAGTTATACAGGACACAGGTGTGGAGGAGCAGTTCCGTGAAGGTTTTATGCGGTTCATGCAGACCTTTCAGGGAGCACCGCAGGCTGCCACATCTATGGCCGGGCTGACTCATATCTTCTAGAAGCAGCATCTGCCTACGTTTTTAGGGGATGACAGACCACAGGCTGCATAGACTTGGCTAGGATTGATGCAGACTATTTTCGACCATCTTGGGATGCCTCCAGGGCAGAGGGTCAAGCTCACAACTTACATGCTGTGTGATTCCACCAAGATGTGGTTGGATGTTACCACCCAGTTAGAGCATCACAGAGACATGGTGTGGGAATATTTTAAGGTAGTATTCTTTGAATTCATCTTTATAGAGATGCTGAGGGTAGATCGAGCTCGAGAGTACATGAATCTGCAGCAGGGCGCTATGTCGGTGATGGACTATTATGCTCATTTCACAGAGCTTCATCGTTTTGCACCCGCGCTAGTAGGTAATGAGATTTTGAGAGCAAGACATTTTGAGGATGGTCTTTGGTATGACATCCGAGCGCTGGTGAATGTTTTCAAGTTGCCTTCAGTACATGCTATTGTGAACCAGGTGCTGATTACAGAGAGGAACCTGCGGGAAGCTAGTGGTGTGGGCTAGGGCGGTTCAACACTAGTTACTGGTACTATTTATACTGGAAAGAGGAAGAGACAGATGGACTTCTCTTAGGGTGGCAGTACCATCAAGACAGTTTCTTCCGGTGGCCCGATCAGGTGCTACCAGTGTGGCAGAGAGGGGCACAAGAGACCGTAGTGTCCAGGAGATCTAGTGGAGTGCCGATCTTGCGGCAATATGGGTCATCTGAAGTGCTTCTATAGGGAATTTCCACCAATGTCTAGTGAGAGGGGTTCTGTGCAGACTCTGCGTGTGGGAGCAGGACCAGTAGCTTCTTACCAGTCGGGGAACTGGAATATGTCAGGGCATGCAGGTAGAGATGGTGGTCATGGTCTTGGTAGCTAGACACCAGGATCTTAGAGGCAATAGGACAAGACAACTCAGGGTATCCAGGCTGTGTCATAGGGTCGCGGCACTGGGCAGGCGTAAGCAGTGCAACAGACCCAGCAGGAGCAGGATCCCAGACCTTCTACAGTCAGAGGTACTATTCTAGTAGCTTCTGTCTTATCTTCAGTACTTTTCAATATGGGTTCTACGCATAGTTTCATATCTGTGCCCATTGTGGAGAGCCTTGGGCTCTGTGTTTCTTCTTTTTCTGATATCATGACTCTAGACAGTCCATTGGGAACTAGAACGACTGGTGTGCGTCAGTGTAAGGAGGGCCCCCTTGAGTTTGGAGGGTGTCACTTTTTATGGGGCCACTATATCTTAGAGATGACAAGTTATGACGTCATTCTAGGGATGGACTGGTTGGTTCCCTTTCAAGCCTTCATAGACTGCTATCATCACAGGGTGAGGTTCACTTCACCAGAGGGCATAGAGTTTCTATACAAGGGTGAATGGGATGTTCAGGTGAGTCGAGCTGGACTAGAGCATCATGGGAGAGGTGGAGTCACAGCCTAGATTGCGAGTTTATATCTGGATTATTAGGGGACTTGTCAGACCGATTTTCCTCCAGTTGTTGATCGGTTCAGGGATGTCTTCTCGGACGACTTTTCAGGTCTACCTCCGGAGCGAGAGGTGGATTTCTCTATTGAGCTCGTGCCAGGAGCAGCACTGGTGTCCATTCCTCCATATAGGATGGCTACACCTGAGTTGAAGGAGCTCAAGAGGCAGTTAGAGGAGTTACAGTCAAAGGGTTTTATCCGACCTAGTACTTCTCCATGGGGTTCTCAGGTCTTTTTTGCGAAGAAGGCAGATGATATCCTCAGACTCTGTTTGTATTATCAGAAGCTGAACCAGTTGACGGTCAAGAACCGATATCCTTTGTCGAGGATAGATGATCTTTTTTATCAGCTTCGAGGAGCACGAGTGTTATTGAAGATTGACTTTAGATCTGGATATCATCAGCTACATGTTAGACCATCTGATATACCTATAATGGCTTTCAGGAGAAGGTATGGTCTATACGAGTATACGGTTATGCCGTTCGGACTCACAAATGTGACAGTAGTTTTCATGGCTCTGATGAATCGTGTGTTCCATCCATATCTTGATTCTTTTGTGGTAGTATTCATGGACGAAATCTTGGTGTAATCTCACACTCGACATGACCATGGCACCCATATTGATATTGTATTGAGTACACTGAGAGAGCATCGACTATATTCTAAGCTCTCAAAGTGCCACTTTTGGATGGACCAGATTCACTTCCTAGGACATATCATCTCGGAGGTAGGAGTTGCGGTGGACCCAGAGAAGGTAAGAGCAGTAGTTTCATGGGAGCATCCTAAGAACGTGTTTGA
Source organism: Viscum album (assembly GCA_963277665.1). Classification (NCBI taxonomy): domain Eukaryota; kingdom Viridiplantae; phylum Streptophyta; class Magnoliopsida; order Santalales; family Viscaceae; genus Viscum; species Viscum album. The sequence continues at coordinate 476,055,037 of OY728133.1, read as the reverse complement.
GATACGGATTTTCTTGGGGCTGGCGACACTTCATACAGGACTTTTCCCTCTTAGAAACACCATTGACGGGTCTGACTAAGGAGGGTGTGAAGTTCGTTTGGTCAGAAGCTTACGAGGCAGATTTTCAGGATCAGAAAGGAAGGTTGACATCAGCATCGATCCTGATACTCCCAGAGCAGGGGATGAGCTATACAGTTTACTGTGATGCATTAGGTATTAGGCTGGGAGCAGTGTTGATGTCGGGCAATCGAGTTGTTGTGTACGGGTCTCGGCAATTGAGGACACATGAGAGGAATTACCTGATGCATGATCTTGATTTGGTAGTACTTGTGCATGCATTGCGCTGTTGGACACATTATCTATTGGGAGATAATTTTGTGGTTTTATCCGACCAAAAAAGCCTCAAGTATATGTTTACTCAGCGTGACCTGAATCTGAGGCAGAGGAGGTGGGTTGAGTACCTATAGTCCTTTGATTTTGAGCTTGCCTATACACCTGTTAAAGCTAATGTAGTAGCTGATGCACTGAGCAGGAAGACTCAGATACAGGCTGTGCAGGAGGCCAGTGGTGAGTGGAAGCTTATGGCCTTGTTCTTTGAGATGCATCTAGAGGTGCACGATAGATAGGGGAAGAATTTTCTTTCCTTGTTAGCTGTGACATCTACCATCCTGGACAAAGTGAGGATGAGACAACTATCTGATTCGGAAATCCTATTTCTATGGGAGTCAGTGGCAAGTGAGGACCCTCCTCCAGGTTGGGCGATATGCGATTATGAGGTTATGCGTTTCCATAGACAAGTATGGGTTCCAGGGGATATACGCGAGGAGATGATGTAGGAGTTTCATGCTTCAGCTTGGGTAGTTCATCCCGGGGATACCAAGATGTACCGATACTTGAGACGTCAGCACTGGTGGCCAGGTATGAAGAGAGATGTAGCTGGTTTTGTTATGAGGTGTTCCACCTATTAGCAGGTGAAGGCGGAGCACTAGAGGCCAGCTGGACTGTTATAGCAGTTACCAATTCTGGAGTGGAAATGGGATGATGTCGCGATGGATTTCGTGACTGGTTTGGCGAGGTCACCTCAAGGCAATGATGTCGTATGGGTCGTTGTGGACAGACTCACGAAGGTAGCTCAATTTTTTCTGATCAAGGAGACCTTCGGGGTTGACGAGATCACACGATTGTATATCCAAGATATCGTACGTCTTCATGGGGTCCCTCATTCTATTGTTTCTGATAGGGGCACCCGCTTCATGTCTCATTTCTGGTAGAGTTTTCAAAGGACACTGGGTACACAGGTGCTTCTGAGCACAACATACCACCCTTAGACCGATGGCCAGTTAGAGTGTATGATACAGGTGCTAGAGGACATGATTCCTGCATGTGTCCTAGACTTTGGGGGCTCTTGGGAGAATCATATAACCTTAGTCGAGTTTTCCTATAACAATAGTTTTCAGGAAACTATCGAGATGGCACCATACAAGGATTTATATGGTAGGGCATGCCGATCACCTTTGTGCTGGTTAGAGGCAGGTCATGCAGCTTTACTGGGACCACGACTCGTGAAGGAGACTTCTGAGTAGGTCCAGTTGATTAAGAAGAGGATGGCTACCGCACAGTCTCATCAGAAATCTTATGTTGATCATTGCAGATGACCTTTGGAGTTCGTGGTTGGGGATCAGGTTTTCTTGCATGTCTCGCCGAGTCTGGGACACATACGTATCATGAGACAGGATAAGCTTTCACCGAGGTATGTGGGGCTGTTTTAGATTCTGGAGAGAGTCAGGTCAGTTGCCTATCGGTTGCTGTTACCGTAGTGGTACCAAGCCATGCACGACGTCTTCTATGTGTCTCAGTTAAGCCGCTATCATTCAGACCCATCCCATTTTTTTTAGCCAGAGGAGTTTGAGATTTAGATGGATGCGTCCTTTGAATAGCATCTGATTCATATCATTGACAGGAGCACGAAGGTTCTCTGAGGCCAGTCAGTTCCTCTCGTACTGGTGTTATGGAAGCATGGCCGAGTGCAGGATGAAACCTGGGAGAGGGAGACTGACGTACGTGCTCAGTGGCTAGAGTTGTTCACGACTATATCTTTTCCACCCTTGGAAGGGCAATTCGGGGATGAATTGCTATAAAGTGGGAAGTTTGTAAGAACCTAGTTCTTAGTTTTGAGGTACAGGCTTCTTCATTTCCCTTTTCCTTATGTGTTTTTGAGAAAATATGGAAAATGGGGGAAAATCACAAATTTTGGAACTACACGCCGTGTACTTGTCCACACGCCATGTACTTTTGGCCGTGTGGGATGGGTACACGGGGCGTGTAGCCATGTCAGCAACGAAGGGTGTAGGAACCGACTACACGCCGTGTAGTGGTCCTTTACACGCCATGTAGTCAATCGGCAAGCACAAACAGTAAGGCGGTGGAGCAGCCGCCAGCTGGGTGATAGTACACACCGTGTACTCGGGAGTACATGTCGTGTACTCAGGTTGATGAATGAACAGTGTGGCAGTGCCATCAGAGGAACAGTTAAATGAAGGAAGTACATGTTGTGTGCTAGGAAGTACACACCGTGTACTTTGTTTTCTTCACATAAAAGGGTATTAGCCTCCCATGTTCACAGGGAAGGCATATAATTGTTGGATAGGAGTGAGAGGGGATGGCCGAGCATTTGAAGATCCGTTGATCGCGAACCGAGAATCCGATTCTGCCTCGGACAATCTCATTGAAATCGTGCAGCTAAGCCCTCTCTTCTCCAAGTGTGTTGCTTAACAATTATCTCCCGAATGGGAGATATTTGAGGTTGAATGAAAGTTTTTTAACCTCATATCTACGCTGTTCTTGGGCGTTTCTGGGATCGACGATCGTTTATACTGCTCGTTGACGTATAAGGTAGGTGGCTTTATGTTAATTTCTTCCAACTACGATTTGTTTGTGCGTTTTCGTGCCACAAACTCATGTTGAGGTGTCAATTGGCTGAGTTCATAGATATTTTAAATACATAGATTGAATAGGTGATTTAACGTGATGTTAAAATGCTGGTTGGGATCATTGCTTGGATTCGGAAACACGTCGGGGGTGTGTTCCACTGTTTAGCCGTTTGGCTAGGATACCCAAGGGTATGCCTTTAAAGAAGTAATTGTAGAATTTACTTGAAAGGAATTGCTTGTTTACTTCTTGTTTACATGTTGGGCATGGCCTAGTTACCTATTTAGCCTGAGGGCGTTGTTGTGATTAGCCTGTGAGCACTACACTATTTAGCCTGATGGCTGTAGTTACTTCACCTGAGGGAAACCTTTCATGCCTGAGGGCTTGACTTCCGTGCCTAAGGGCGACACTTCGTATGCCTAAGGGCAATTTCAGTTATGCCTGAGGGCTATACCTGCGGGTTGGATTCTGATTACCTGAGGGTGAGATTTTGATTGTCTGAGGATCCTGACTGCTTAGTTAGAAATTTACTATGGTGTTTTTCTTAAATGACTAAATGAATAATAAAATGGCAATATAACTGGTAGTTAGTTACTTTTGAGTACTACTTACATTATTGCATTTTACTACTGCACACAGTTGTTGCATGCTTACACGCAGTTGGGCACGGGCCTTTGGTGGGTGCCTACTAAGATATGCTTCTCACACCCTGTTTGGGTCATGTTTTTCGTCCCAAATAGATTACTTTTCCGCAGGTGTAGATCGGGGTAAGAGTCCCTATACAGGTAGTTGACTATTGTTGTGGAGTAGGAGGGCATGGGACTGAGCCTAGGCCTGCGATGACGCTACCAGCTATTTTTCTTTATTTTGATGTACTCTGTATTTTGTTGTACTATATTGTTGTATAACATGTTCTGGCAGTTTTCTTAGAACTTGGGACATGTTGCATCATTATTTATATACTGTTGGTTATATCCACTGTAGTTGTTTATTTAAATTGTGCATGGTTTACTGCTTCTGCTGTTTGTTGTATGATTTATTTAAATGCCGCCATGCTATACTTTGACAAATGAGGGCATAGTTTCCCCACTATCAGACCTGGGCCCTCGCTGCTAGTCGGCAGCCTCTGATATTTGGGGAAATGCGCTTGAGGTCTTGTGGCGAACCGGGTTCGGGGCACCGTTGTGTGGCACCCGAAACCGGGAAATTACAAAATGGGATTCCAAAATCCCTATATTAATTCTACAATCCTTAATTTGATAATAAATCCATACAAGGAAAACCTTTGGTTCAAACCAAAAGGAGTTATCCAAAGAAGAGGTAACATCATTTCTCATGATCTTTTTTTTACTTTCATTCTCCTCCCAAAAATATTCATATTGCACACTTATATATTTATCTACATATCATAACTATAATTTTATATTGTTATTATAATGGATAAACTTAAAATTACATACAAATCCATCTAAGGTGTAACAAACTTATACTTTTTCTGAATGGAGAATTACAGGCTCATAAAGCGATGTTGTATGTTTTCTACTTTAACACCTCAAATGGTTGAGAATAATCATGGAAAATATATTTTTATATGATATATATGACATATATGATCTATTTATTCTTTTTTAATTATTATGTAACACAGAAATTCCTGATTTCCATTTTATTATGTACGATTTTTTCATTTGCGGAAGTGTGGACTACCGCCTCATCAAACCGATGTGATTCATTCACACTCTGCGTAAAATATATTAATGATGAACTTAGGGAACTTATATGATTGATATATGACATAATAATTATAAAATAAATAATATATATGTATATATATTTCATTTAAATTATTTCTTTCAATAAGATAATAAAACTGAAACAACATTAACATGTACGTACTCTCTACCGTCTCTATGAAATAGGGTATTCCATTTCGTATTTCTATATTCAAAATATTATTATAAATACTGATAAAATGAATATATATGATATTTATATAATTTTTTATATTATTTAAATAATTAAATCACCATCAATGTATGATTATTCAGAATTACAAGTGAAAACATATACGAAAACCGAAGTAGATATTACCCGAAACATAACATTAACATGGGGTTGATAATAAATGAGTTATATAAAGTCATGAGAAGTCATATATGGTTATATATATAATAATATGGTTTGTGTTTTATTTATTATAAACTTATATTTATGATAATTTTTTTTGGGAATGTGGACAATGAAAGTGATGATTTATGGTAGTGGAATTTCGTCTCACATTTTATTTCTGTGAGATACATGTCATATTAACCACTCCCATTAAAATTTTCTTGTATTTACCACATATGAAATGTTATATAATTAATTTAATTTATTTAATAATATTATAAGTTTCAATCGAGGTTATAATTTCATGGGGATCATGATTAAAAAGTTACTCAAGTAGTAAGGGTTTTCTCATTTCACTATTTTTTTCGGTGACACACAAGCCATGTTGCCCTCTATTTAATATAAGTAGTATGTATAATTCCCATGGATTTATTATATGTTTTTTATAATTAAATTTATGGTAATTTAAATATTAATTTATTGAAATTTCATTCATGGGGTTTATTTTTTCAAATAATACCAATTTGGTAGAGTATTTTATTCTCAATTTTTCCACATTGAGACACAAGCCATGTTATGAACCTATATTTTTCTATTCGGTGTATAAACAGAATTTAACATGTTATATATTGGTTATTATTCATTTCAAGACATTTTAATCTTACTGTAATGTTCCTCTTCCCTTTTTAGTATGATTCAATGTTACAAATGTGGTAACACATTGTTACTACAATCTCATTATTTATGATTATGCTTCCAATGATGAAATATCATAATCAATATCTCAAGAATGGTCATAAATTTTCTTAAACACTATTTATTCATGATATATTCATGTAATGGTACCATTTTTTTACTCTTTATTTGTTAATTTAATTAAGAAAATCTTTTCATTAAAATAAAAATTTATTTTTTCTTATGAGTCAAAAATCTGTGTTTTTTGAAAATCTCATTTTCTAAAATTGTTTTCAATTATTTTATTGTTATCACATGATGTTTAAAGGAAACACTTACCCTTGTTTTGCCTTACTAAAAAATGTTTTTAAAAGGAATATTCTTTTCCTTTTCCGATCAAGGAACTTTTCAAAACTGTTAATGTGAAAAAGGAATGTTCATCTTGTAATAACTTACCTGCCATCATGAATATCCTTTGCTTAGAGCTTCCTTTATATGTTTAAATAGTTATTTTTTAGATAAAATGTTTTCTTATTATTATGTTATTTTTTAAGTAAAAATTGGATTTCAAAAGAAAATTGTTTTCAAAATGGTTTTATGTTTTAAAAGTTTTCAGAACATTTGCATTTTTCCTTATAGGTTTTATAACGATATTTTAAAAGAAAAAGTTTTTTAAAATAATTATTTTTTAAAAATTAATTTTCATAGTTGAAAATTTCTGTTCCAAAATAGATTTTTAAATGAAATTTAAAATATTTCTTTATAATTAAAGGATTTTGAAATGGTTTTATAAAATATATATTCTATGATAGGATATTTTCCCTACGAAATGACTCATGTTATCATTAAAAATCATTAACTATATATAATGAAATACTTTGATATAGTTATTATTTATTGGGGATATAAAAAATAATACCATTCATATTATTTCTTTAATGGTTTATTTTTTGATGGAATGATGTTTTTGACACATGTTTCCCTTCCATAAGTTATGTGATCGTGATGCTCACTTCTTATCATGGGTAATGCTTTGATGAAATGATTATGAGACCTATATCATTTCCATAGGAGATTATATGTTGTTTTTTTTAAGATACTAATTTCATTTCATTGGTCATGATATGATGTTTATGAATCCCATCAAATATTATGGGTCATGTTAGGATGAAATATTTATTATCTGGTGGTACATGTATGGATGATTTATTTATGTTACGGGTGTGAACAATACCAACCCTCAATGAATTGGATTATAATTTTTACCTCATGAGATAATAATGGGAAAAATGTTGACAAGAATGATCTAAAATTGGAAATACATTCTTCCTTAACCAAAATGGGAAATAGGTGTGTCCTGATCCACTATAGTAAGATGGTGAAACCCAATCCACTATAAGAAGATAAAGAAACCCAATCCACTATGGGAATATGGGGAAACTAGATCCCATATAAGGTAAGGACTATAACTGAGGATGGTGGTATGCCCCTCCTAGTATGTGCAATCCCTAACAAGTTTGATGATATGTTCTTGGCAATGATCCTTGACTTATAGGTGAGGATGTGACATGTTAACATATCTACCTATAATTCTACGTCTTATGTCTTTGATATGAACATAGGGTTTAAGTTATTGATTACCTAATGATTTTTGTCTTATAAACTACCAATAGTTATTCCATGTCTCATGGTTATGATCTTTTAATGCGGGGCATGATATTAAAATGTTATGTTTATGTTCTCATACCATTATATTCCTGTTATAATTATGTATTTCATTTATTTACCCTTGATAAACATTTTATCTCACACATTTCATATATTTCCTTTACCTAGGTGTTGAAGAAATGTTTTAAGTGTAATTAATAAATGGAAAGATCATTCAAGAAATATAAAATATATTTCACCATGTTAGAAGATATTTTTCTTCATTTCAGAAGATGCTAAACTACTACAGTCCTTAGGAATGTATTTTTGTAAATTGCTGAATATTCATCTATAATGATTTAATATCAATTTATGTAAATAATTTTAACTATAGTTAGTATCAAATGTAAGGTTTAGTAATCATTCAGAAAATAGTATTAGAAAAATTTATTGTGATCTCTAGAAATATTTCAGAGGACGTGCCTAGAGATTCCTCAAAGGATAAGTATAAGGCTATGTTAATTTATAGAAAAATGTACTATAATTTTCGTAAAGGATCGACCTAACATCCCAAGTTTCCACGGTACATTTCCCTTTGAATAATGTAATAGCTTGCATTGTACGCAACTTCGAGATTCAAACACACCACAACCAATCAATCTAACCGTTATGAATAGTAATACCCACTTTTTTAAATTTTATAAATTCTATCATTCAAAATGGACTTCATTTTTGGATTCAGAATATCAAAATTATCTTAGGGTGAATTTTTGGTATTTTCTGAAAACATTCAATTTTTGATGAATATTGAAAAACAATCCGTTATTTTTTAAAACGAACTTTTTATTTAACTAATTATTTATTTTATTTAAATTTATTTTAGGTCAAAATAGATACTTAATAAATATATAAGTTCTATGTAATTCATTGGAGTTGGTTTATAATAATATTAGATATATAAAAATTTTATTGAACTTTTTATCGTCTTTTACCCACCTCCTAGGAAAATCTACAAATGTGCATAAAACATAATTTTACCACTTCTGTGAATTGAATATCAAAAATCTGAGAGACATGGTTAATATTCGTAAGTAAAATTTTGTTCATTAATATTCATATAATTTTTGGTGAATATTAACTTTTAACTTTTATTTACCACGGTTAAAATTAAATAGGGTAATTAAAGGTAAAAATGGTATTATAATTACAATAAAATATGTCCTAATTCTATTGGATAATTATAATTCAACCAAAAACAACCTTATAAATAAAATATGATCCTATTTGGTCCTCGTGGACTAGATTAGGACATTTACTATTATTTTATTTAAAGAAGAGTTAAAAGAGTTAAAAGAGTTAATTCAATGTATAATAACTAAACCATTTTTAATATAGGGTTACACATAATACAAATTCGACTATAAATATTCATTAGAAATATAAAAATATTTCCTACATAATGGTATTTTATTTTTAATTTTTATACATTAAATAATTAAATTTATTTATGACACAATGATGATACAGTAACTACCTTATTAATGATTGATTAAAATAATTGATATCATAAATATCCAAATAAATATAATTTGAGACTTTTGATGAATTGAAATAATTTTATAGTTCAAGATGACATTTTATGGTTTATTGAATTAATTTTTTTCTAAGTAATCATGATGTTGTGACTTTAATAAAAACAATTACCAAATACTGTCAAAGTTGACATAAAAGAGTTTTAAAAACAAATATTATATTATTAATTGATATAGTATTCCAAAAAATCTAAGGATTGGAAAAAGAACTAATATAATGATATGCGTATAATTAATGAACCACTTTTGGATCTCTTGTAAGTTTATATTAAATTTATTAACCATATAATATAAAAATACAAAGAGACATGGTAAATATTTCATCACCTCTTTCAAGTTCTTTTCCTCTTCCACTTCTTCTTTCCTTGTATTATCCATTATATAATAATAAATACAGTATATTCTATATACTTTGATGTTATTATAAATATGTTTCAACCATATTCATTATTTTATCCATCTTATGAATGACACGTTGCCAAACGGGCGTACGAACGGCTTACCATCTCCACGTCGTGGTGTAGTTGTTATTCAATACATTACTATTTGGATGGGTATAATAATTATGTTTAATTGATATAAATAATAAATATAACATGTTAATTATTCTATATATATGAAATACCATCTATTTCATACGATTATAAATCAAAAGAATGATATTTTCGCTCATGCGTAAATACGGATTACCGGCCCCACGAACGCGATGAGATTCATTTCCCCATCGTAACTATTCAAGAATAATTTTTATTTGATGATTAAAAATAATGTTTAAAGAACATAATATCATTATGTATATGAATCAAATACATCCTATCCATAACAAACATGACTTAAGTAACAAAACATATAAAGGAAAACTAATCAGTTAATACACAAAACGACGATAACACTAAAATATTATTAACAAAGTAATATTAGAAGATCATATATAATATCATATTATTGTATATGTTTCTTATATAATTTAATAAAAATTATTTTACTATTATAAAAGAGGTTAATGTACCCTCTACCAAGGATAAGTACAAGGTAATGATTAATTTCACAATCTCTTCATTATTCGAGATGTTTGTACGTAATTATCTACTGGGACTTCTTTATCATCCACATACATGTTTCTTAAAAATGTATTTCAATAAATTTTTACTATTTACTGAAAATGGGTTAAATTCATTTATACCCTTACTTTACCTTATATGTCTTGAAATGAATCCTTCCATCATTTTCCAAACAAGGTACTTTATGATCTTTTCGTCAAAATTATGGTAAGAATGTTTTTTAACTTATATGGAGGATTCAGTTATTTTCCTCCGTAATAACATCGTTGAAGCTTACCTAACAATATTATGAGAATGTTTTCTAAAATAAATTTTTTCTTTTATAATTACAAGACTTTTAAATTATTTCAAAAAAGAAAGATATATTTCTCTAAAAAAGTTTTGATTTCATCTATGTCAACAACCTTTGATGGATTTTAAGCCCATTTGAAGTTGATTTATTATTATACCAAACTTCCATATTTAATTGCAGTCTTTGTGTTATGTTTTACTGTGGATGTGTTATTTTTACACCATTCATGGTGTGTGTATAATGTATTGATATTTCTTATGCTAGTTTTAATACAAATGTTTATGTTAGGTTTAAACCTTTTCATATGAAAAATGCATTGGATATAGTAAGTGATGGGTGGAGCCTGCTATAGCTCATCGATGCATCTGTATGTCTCATGAGAGAAACTATTGTCTTGGCACAAGGCCTTGACAAAATATCATTTTGTACTCAACGAAAAAGGCATTGACTATGGGGTTATGAAGTCTGGCATTATGCATTCCATCATTATGAAAGTGGTTATTGATATTTCATGTGATTATTCGACTAGTAGAATATCAATGTGAATAAGTAAATGGAATTATTTGATTTTATCTATTATATATTATTCTGAAGATTATGTTGAAAGTTTTTTTGGTTTAGTCTTATACATTTCCTTAAATGTTTATGCTTATTTATGAATGTTTCCGCTATATTGTTATCCTTACTAAGCATATGAGATCGCCCCATTCAATTTTTTAATTTTTTCCAAGATTTGATGAAGTGTTTTATGGTTGTCCTGCAGGGATATGATAAGGATATAAGTGTGTTAAAAAGGGACAAAATGTTTTTGATGTTTTTATTTCATGATGTATTGTAAAACTTATCAATGTATCTAGTATTTCCAAGGATACTAAACTGATTAGTCTTTTGGGACATGATTCCTTGTATCATACCAATGTTATGTTATAATGCACTGAATCTGGGTAACTAGGGTCAGTGCATTATAGTTGGTATCATAGTATTTTTAGTACAAAACATGGAAGCTAGATTTAGAAAAACTCTTATTAGAGAAAATTACCCTAAGATATACATTGAGGATTAGTATAGAAGAACTTACAAGAATTTTGGTAATGTAGAGATTTTGTGATTTTTCCATGAAATGCATCTCTGTCAGGATACGAGGAGGTAGAGGTGGCTCTGGCACAGTTGTAACTAGGGATAAAACCCCAAAACACCGCTTTTAGATTGACTCGAACAGGAACTTGTGCACGACTATGGGCCTTACTGCACTCTTCGTTACGAAACTCCTGGGGATATGCCTAGGATAATTCACATTTTATTAACAAACAATTTTAAAGGATTTATGAGTATATACCTCCTCAAAGAAAACATTTTTTGATTATGGATTATATCCATAAACTTTTCAATTTATGTTAAGTGTTTTACATGTTTAGAATTATGTATTTCAATTCATAAACTAATATAGTGTATGCCATTATTTAGAAATGGTGCATAGTGGATGGAATGGAAACTGTATCAACGCATATAATCCATGTAGGGATTAAAATCCTACTCAAGATAATTATATTGGAGCTGGTGATGCAACTGGTGCTGATTAGCTTATCACCATACTAGGAAAACTCACTCAGGTTATCAATAATAACCATACCCGTGGGGATCACCCTAATACATAATGTGGAGGATCAATGTTATATCGCTTCATGAGGAACAACCAACAACATTTAATGGGACGAAAAATCAATTTGTATATAATCAATAGAGGACTTCCTTAGAGAAAATATTTCATGCTCTAGGGAGTAGCAAAAGGAAAAAATTTGTCATGGCAGTTTATCGCCTCACTTGAGCTGCAGAACAATGGAGGTAATTGATTCAAAATAAAAAGGAATATGAAGAATTATAAAACAGGGAATGGAAGGAGTTTAATGTTCTTTTATTAGAAAAATAATTTCCTCGTGACCATCGAGTGGATATGGAAAGAAAATTTTGGAGTCTGAGGAAAAAAGAAGATGAGAATCTCGCAAAGAATGGATCTAACTTTACAAGGTAAACGAGGCATGCATCAGATTATATGCATAACCTAAGGAGTAATATTGATCATTTATTTTATGGGTTAAAACCATTTCTCTGTCAAGAATTAGTTTTTCAATCCTTCTCATCATATGAAGATATTGTCCCATGTGCTATCAAGACATAAAAGTAATTATCTATGTCTTATGAATTTAAAGAAAATCAAGAGAATAAGAGATATTTTGAACACTCTGGAAATTGTAAATAAGGGGAAGAAGGGAAAAGTTGAATATCCATCATGTGGTAAATGTGGGAAGAAACACCCCGGTACTTGCCTAAAGGGAATGGGAGTCTGTTAAAAGTGTTGTGAAAATGGCCACCAAGATCGTGATTGCAAGATGAAGAAAGTAGCTTTTAATTTTGAATGCTACAATTGTATAAAAAGGGGGCATTATGAAAATTAATGTCCTAAGAGTCAGGGAAACTTACCTCAGAAAAGGATAAGTGATCACGAATAATCTTTTGTGATCACTAATGCTGAGGTTGAAGCTCCGAAAGAGGTGGTGGCAGGTAATTTAATGGGTTTCTCAAGTTTTTCCAATGCATTCTTTGATTCTAGATCATCACATTATTTCATATCTTCCAAATTTGCTAAGAAAGTTAGATATTTCCAATTTGATTTAACATGAGATTTTTCAGTAGAAACTCCTTAGGGAAGTATCATTGCAACAATGTTTTGTGAATCAATCTACATTAGGGAATATAAATGTTCTTTATCTACTGATCTCATCGTCATACCCATGATTTAATTTGATACAATCCTCCATATGGATTGGATTTTAGACCATGATGAAAATATTTATTTTAAGAACAAGGAGGATACAATACTCAATGATGATAATAAGTACCTTATCTTTTGAGAAGAAACATCACCACCTGATTCTTATCTAGATCCACCACCAGTAGCTCAACTAAATTCAATTATTGGGGAGGAAGAGAATTGAATAACTGTGAGTGAGGAAAATAATGTTCAAATAGAGGATGTACCTATTGTTCAAGAATATGTTTATGTGTTTCCATAGGATTTACCTGGACATCCTCGAGAATGAGAAATTGTGTTTTCCATTGACTTAATTCCTGGTTCAAGGCCTATATGGAAGACCCCTTATATAATGGCCACTATGGAATTAGTAGAACTAAAGAAAAAAGTAGATGAATTGAGTAATATTGGATTTATTCGCCGTAGTGTTTCTCCATGGGGAGCCCCTGTCCTTTTTGTTAAGAAGAAAGATTGATCTATGAGGTTTTACATTGATTACATGGAGATCAATGCTATAACAATAAAGATCATGTATCCCCTACCTCACATTGAGGATTTATTTGATCAACTACATAGAGATCAATATTTTTCAATGATTGACCATCGATATGGATACCATCAGTTGTACATGAAGAAGGAAGACATTCCGATTACAACATTTTGAACCAGGTACGGGAATTACAAGTGTACAGTAATGCATTTTGGGATGACTAATGAACCCTTTATTTTCATGGATCTATTGAATAGAGTTTTCAAGGAATATCTCGATTACATTTTATTGGTATTTATTGATGATATCTTGGTATACTCCAAAAGCTATGAAGACCATGAAAATCACTTGCGTATTATCATAAAGGCTCTTAGAAGGAATTAATTATATGGGATACTTAGGAAGTGTGAATTCTGGCTTCAAGAGATTTCTTTTCTTAGCCATATTGTCTCTAAGGATGGAATCTCCGTTTACCCTTCTATGAGAAAGGAACTCCAAGAATGGCCAGCACTGACAAGTATAACTGAGGTATGCAGTTTTATTGGATTTGTAGGTTATTATCGACATTTCGTCCAGAATATTGCCCGATTGGTAAACCCATTAACCAAGCTCACACGTAAAGGGGTTAAATTTGTTTGGAAAAAATTGTTTGACGAATTATTGGAAGAACTGAAGAGAGGATTATTCAATGCTCATATATTGATTGTACCATTGGGGAATGATGGGTTTGTTTTTTATAGTGATGCTTCAAAGAAAGGACTTGGTTGTGTCCTTATATTGAATGATAGAGTTATTGCCTATGCATCACGGTAGCTAAAAATTCATGAACAAAACTATACTACTCATTATTTTGAGTTAGCAGAAGTGATATTTTCGTTAAAGATATAAAAACACTAAATATATGGTGAAAAGTATGAGATATATACCGATCACGAGAGTTTGAAGTATATTTTCTCACAGAAGGAACTCAACATGAGACAAAGGTGATGGATTGAACTACTCAATGATTATGAGTGTACTATACACTACCACCCAGGGAAGGAAAATATGGTGGAAGATGCTTTGAGCAGAAATGATCATGGAGTTTTGAATAAAATGAGAGTTTAAAAGGATCTTATAAGCATGGATCTTGTAAAGATGGATATGGGAATAACCACGGAAGGTGAAACATCAGTGCTTTTTCAAATGGTTGCCAAACTATCTTTACTAGAAAGGATAAAAAGTTCATAGGCTGATGAGGAGGAGTTTCAGAAGAAAATTAGAGCTATAAATGATGGAAGATTGATCGACTTCATATAAGAATATAGGATTTTGAAATTTGGGAGGAGACTTTGTGTTCCTGACATACCTGATCTAAAAAGAGAATTTTTGGATGATTCTCATAGCTCCAATTTCTCTATACACTCTTGGAGCACCAAGATCTATTGATATTTGAAGTAACATTTTTTGTGTGACAACATGAAGAGGTAGATTGCTGATTTTGTGTCAATATGTATGGTTTTTCAACAAGTGAAAGCTGGAAGGCAACAACCCAGATTAGTCATGCAACCTCTTCTAATACCTGAGTGGAAGTGAGATAATATTAAGATGGACTTTTTCATTGGGATACCATGGACTTCTAGAAGGACTGATGCAATATGTGTCATTGTTGAATATATTACCAATTAAGAACATTTTCTTTCTATATGAGAAGATTTACAACTTTAACGTTTAGCAATATTATATATTAATGAATTTGAAAGACATCCTGGAGTACCCTCATCAATTGTTTCTGATCATGATACCCATTTTACATCACGATTATGGAAAATCCTTCCAAAATCCCTAGATACGGAACTTTGTTTAAGCAATACCTACCACCCTCAAACAGATGGAAAATCAAAACACACTATTCAAACCATAGAAGACATGTTTAGATCTTGATCACTTGACTTTAAAGGTATATTGGATCAATATTTACCTCTGGCAGAATTTTAATATAACAATATCTTCCATTCAAAAATTCAAATGGAACTATATGAAGCATTATATGGAAAGAGATGTCGTACACCAACTTGTCGGGATGATGTAGGTGAAAGAAAACTGGTAGGCCCAGAACTTGTTGAGGAAATGATGAAGAAGGTAAAGGTTATCCAAACCCACATAAAAGTATCTCAATGTAGGTAGAAGGGCTATGTCAATAACTGATGGAAGGATTTGGAATTTCATGTAGGAGATCATGATTTCTATAAGGTATCTCCATGTAAGGGATTTATATGATTTCGCAGGAAGGGTAAATTATGTCCCAGGTACATCGGAGCTTTCAAAATTCTAGAACGAATTAGGGATGTAGCTTACCCTTTGGAAATGCCACCAATTCTCTCCAAAGTTCATGATGTGTTCCACGTATCACTATTAAGAAAATGCATGCCAAACCCAACACATATTCTCAACTATCAAGAAATAGAAATGGAACCCAATCTATCTTATTGTGAAGAGCCTATCAAGATTCTGGATACCAGAGAACAAGTGTTGAGAAACTAAACAACTTTTCTAGTAAAAGTTCTATGGTGAAACCAAAAGATGGAAAAGGTGACCTGGGAACCCAAGGAACTAATGATGACGAGCCACCCGAATCTTTTCATTTGGTAGTATTCTAGAAATTTTGAGGATGAAATTAATTTAAGGAGGGAATAATGTATCACCCCAAGCATCCACAGTACGTTTCCCTTTGAATAATGCAATAGCATGCATTGTACGCAACTTCGAGATTCAAACACACCACAATCAATCAAACTAGCCATTATGAATAGTAATACATACTTTTTAAAATTTTATAAATTTTATATTTCAAAGTGGACTTCATTTTTAGATTCATAATATCAAAATTATCTTAGGGTGAATATTTGTTATTTTTCTGAAAATTTTCAATTTTGGATGAATAGTGAAAACACTCCGTTATTGTTTAAAATCTACTTTTTATTTAACTTATTATTTATTTTATTTAAATCTATTTTGCATCGAAATATATACAAAATACCTATATAAGTTCAATGTAATTCATTGGATTCAGTTTATAATAATTTTAGATATATAAAAATTTTATTGAACGTTTTAACCGTCTTTTACCCACCTCCTAAGAGAATTTTCAAATTTTCACAAAACTTTATTTTACCACTTTTGTGAATTGAATTTCAAAAATCTGAGAGACATGGTTGATATCTGTAAGTAAAATGTGATTCAATAGTATGAAAATTATTTTTGATGAATATTTACTTTTAACTTTTATTTCACATGGTTAAAAGTAAATAGGGTAATTAAAGGTAAAAATGATATTATTATTACCCTAAAACATGTCCTAATTCTATTGGATAAGTGTAATTCAACCAAAAAAACCTTAGGAATAAAATATTGTAACACCCCGACCCCAGTTACCTAGAGTCAGTGCATTATTTTAATACATTGTCATGATTACAAGGAATCGAGTCCTGAAGGACCGATCAATTTAGCAGTCTTGGAAAATATATTACATACATTAACTTTGCATTAAAATTTCAAACATAAAACACATCCTAGATAGTTCTTTGAGAACACCAATATTCCCTTTAGCCTAACCTTGCATATCAATCATAATACACTTTTTGGAATCCTGGGAAAATAAAACATAAGAAATTGGTGATCTCAGATGCCCAGTAAGGGTAAATAATTTTGCGGAAGCTATAAACTTTTAAGGTAAGAAGTATAGTAAAAACAATATCCTTTTAAATATAAAATTGAACATAATATGGAAAAATAAATCAAACATTACCATATAGACAGGCACATGGATATTCTATAAGTCAAATAATCACATGTAATAACTAATTTAATAATGAGGGAATGTATAATGCCGAAGTTTAATTTCTGTGTCATAGCCTCGTGCCAGGACAAAGGGGATAACTGTAACCGGGCCCCAACCCGGAGAGCCTCTACAACTAGACTCCATTCCGAAGAGCCTCTATAACCAGACTCCATCCCGGAGAGCCTCTCTTACCGGAATCCATCCCAGAGAGCCTCTGTAACCGAACGCCAACCCAGAGGGTCTGCTATAACCCGACCCCAACCTGGAGGGCTTACTTTTACCGGTCCCCAACCCGGAACATACTATTCCAACATATTTATCTTAAGAAGAGGTTGAAATAAAACATAAACATTCGTATTAAAACTGGCATATGAAATGTCAATACTTTAACTATAAACCATGAATGGTATAAAAATAAAATATCCACAGTCAAACATATCACAAAACCTTAAATAAAATATGGAATATTTGTATCATAATAAATCAACTTCAAACAAGTCTAAAATTTATCAAAGGATGTTGACATAGATGAAATCAAAACTATTTGAGAGAAAAATCTCTTTCTATTTTGAAATCATTTAAAGTCACATAATTATAAAAGAAAACATTAATTTTGAAAATACTCTTATAATATTGTAATGGAAGCTTCGACGATGTTATAATGGTGGAAAATAGTTTCACCCGTTGTATAAGTTAAAAAAAGACATTCTTACCTTAATTTTGCCAAAAAGGTTAAAAAGTTCCTTGTTTAGAAAACAAAGGAAAGATTCCTTTCATACCATTTTATAAAAAGTAAAGAAAGTGTATAAATGACATTAACCCATAGTCTAGTAAATGGTAAACATGTTTTGGAATACATTTTTTAAGAAACATGGATGTGGGTGATAAAGAGGTCCCGGTAGATACATACATAAAAACAACCTCAGATAATAAAGATATTGTGAAATTAACCCTTAACAATTTGGTAACTTACGAAACATACACCCCATGAAAGAAGTATCATACAATGAATATGTAAATACACATAAATTAAAGTTTATTACACAAATAATACAATTATGGGCAGCACATACACCACAGAAAAGGTAATTGTGCCAATATGGCATGAATCTCACGAGAATAAGGAGTGAGATGAAAACCCCTTACATTGCACTATCCTTTAGTCGATGGTACATTTGACCTCCTGTATGAAGATAGTAGTATGTTATTAAAGTATACCAGAACCATATTATTAATTATGATATCATACATGATTCATTAGTTAATTTATACAACCCTTTTAATAATAATTTTCATGTTAAATTAACATTTCGAGTAATAATCGCTTTCTTTAATGTACATGTTTTAATTTTTTACTCTTGATTGTATCACTTAGATCAAGATTTAAATACTTCTAGAATATATTAAATGATATATATATCATATATATTTAGAATATAAATATTTATAATAGACATATATATAAAAAAAATACACCGTTTATGGAGACGGTAGTCCATACGTACGCATAAAAGTTGTTTCCATTTTCATATCGTATTGAATGGAACTTAGTGAATAAGTTATATGTAATAACATATATATATATATACCATGGAATTATTATGTCATATATTACATACTTACAAGAAATATATATTTTTATAATCTTCGATGAATGGTGATTGTGGAAATGGATCTCATCAGGGTGTGGAGATGGTAATCCGTACGTACGCACGAGCGACAATATCATTTCCATAAAGGTGTGGAATTGGATGGTATATTAATTTTAAAAATACATTATCATGTTATTTTAATTATTTATATACACATTAATCATCATTATATCCATCCAAATAACATAGTTTTGAATAACAAATTACACCACGGTGTGGAGACGGTAAGCCGTATATACGCACGCATTGTGACATTATCATTTATAAGATGGATAGAATAAGGAATATATTTGCTCCATATTTAAAATAACATCACAGTATATATATGATACTGGAGTTATTATTTTATAATTGAAACAACAAAGAAAGAGTAAGTGGAAGAATAAGAGAACTTGAAAGTGGGTGGTGAAATTGTTACCTCTTCTTTGAGTTCTTCCTTTTGCATTGATGAAAAGGGATCCATAGGTTGGCTTTCTCACCAAAGTAATTCCTCTAGGGTAAAGGTAGGATATTTTGGAGGATATTTGGGTAGGGGTTGACCGAGCCAAATGGGTTTGAAGGTGTGAATTAGAGTGAAGGGTGAGTGCCCTTTTATAAGAGGGGTGAGGGGCAACTTATGAAAAACGTAAAATATTATTTTATAATAAAATTATTTTCGATTTATAATTGATAAAAAAAGAATTATTTAAAGTTTAATGTGGTAATGGGTAAAAACCTATAGAACCAATATGTTTTAGATAGGTTTGGGTCACCATATTAACTTTAACGTTTAGATTTAACTCATAGTTAAATAGTTTGACATTTACCACGTCTCTTTGTTTTTTTATATTATCTGGTTAATAAACATACTATAAAATGATAATAAAACCCCAATTGGTTAATTAATGTAATATATATTATTATATAAGTCTCTTGAACTAACCATAGATTTTCTGGACTATTCTATCAATTAATAATATAATATTTGTTTTAAAAACTCTTTTATATCAATTTTGACACTATTTGGTGTTTTGTTTTTTCTAAATTCATAACTGAATTACTAATTTGAAAAAAATTAATTTAATCAAACATAATATGTCATATTAACCTAGAAAATTAGTTTAATTAATAAAATGTTTCAAATTCCATTTAGTTGTACATTTATAATATCAATTATTTTAATCATTCATTAATACAGTAATTACTGCATCATCATTGTGTCATAAATAAATTTAATTATTTAATGTCTAAAAAATATAAATAAAATATGATTATGAAGGAAATATTTTTATATTTCTAATGAATATTTATATTCTGATTTATCTTAGGTGTAACCCTATATTAAAAATTATTTAGCTATTAAACTTTGAATTTAACGCTTTTAACTCTTCTTTGAATTAAAGAATAATAAATGTCCTAATCAAATCCATGTGGACCAAAGAGGTTCATATTTTATTCCTAAGGTTGTTTCTGTTCTAATTACACTTAATCAACAGAATTAGGACATGTTTTAGGGTAATAATAATATCATTTATACACTTAATTTCCCTTTTTTACTTTTAACCGTGGTAAATAAAAATAAAAAGTTACTATTCATCAAAAATTATTTTTATGTTATTGAACCACATTTTTATTACTGATATCAACCGTGTCTCTCGGATGTTTTAAATTTCACTCACAGAAGTGGTAAAGTTATGTTTTATGTGAATTTGCAAATTTTCTTAGGAGGTGGGTAAAAGACGGTGAAAAGTTCAATAAAATTTTGTATATCTAATATTATTACAAAAATGACTCCAATGAATTAAATTGAACATATATAGGTATTACGTATCTACTTTTTCCTAAAATAAATTTAAATAAAATAAATAATTATTTAAATAAAAAGTCGGTTTTAAATAATAATGTAGTGTTTTTCACTATTCATCAAAAATTGAATGTTTTGAGAAAAATACCAAAAATTCACCCTAAGCTAATTTTCATATTTTGAATTCAAAAATGAATTCTATTTTACCAAATTAAAAACATAGAATTTACATTTATTAATTTAAAATTAATTCCCGTTGTCAAAACCAAAAGGCATATTTTTATGAAACAATAACTATCAAAAGATTGACACTTGTTTATGTCCAATATCAAAGTGAAATTACTTATAATGACCAGCATTGAATTAAATGGTAAAAATATAATCTATTTTTACATCCTAACCATTAAAATGTAAAACTTAACACAATAAATTATTTTGATTAAAAAAGTTGTTTTTAGTTAAAATATAGTATTTTTCACTATGCACCCAAATATGAAAGTAATCAAAAAAACACCAAATAATTATTGAAACAAAATTCTTATGTCCCGATTCAAAAGAAGAATTTTATTTTGTCAAATTTAAAATATAGAGTTTTCAAATATTGTATTTAAATAGGTTTTACCATTAAAAGGCGGTAAAAGTGCATTTTTTTAAAAATACATCTTTTATCTGAAAAAAATGAATTAGTTCTTACATTATGTTTAAGAAACTCATAATATGGATTCTAAAATTATACAGATTATATATAGTTCAAAATTCGGTTAATACTATTCATAACAGCTTTTGAACGGCTAGTTCGGTATGTCATGGTGTGCTAAACCTCGGTGTTGTGTGTAGTGCAAGTTATTGAATTACTTTAAAGAAACAACGTACTATGAAATCTTGTGGTGTTACATTCTTACCTCCTTCAATAAATTGTGTCCTCGCAATTTGAAATTGTTCTTCGAAAATAAATGGTTGAAAATATAAAATACCTTTGTGGAGAACTCATATCATAAATTGAGTTAATAAAATTTAGTCTTAATTATAGGGAATATATATATATAAATATATACTTCAAAAGTACAGTTACATCATTTAACTAATTCCTACCACAAACTCATCTTTCACTCAAAAAATATTTCAAATAAATATTCTATTTATCCTAAGGGTTCCAAAAATAATGAATTTATAATTCACCTATCAGAACCTTTAAAAAAACTAGATTATACCATCCAGGGACTTCATGTAGTCCAGTGGTAGGCGATAAATCCCAATCACACTATGGTGTGGGTTCAATTCCCACAGCTTTGTCTGACGTGACGGATTGTCACACGGTCTACATGTTGTCCTTTTTATAACAATCCAAAAATAACCTTAACAATAATATCCAATTTAAAACTTAATCTATTCCAACCTTTAGATTAATCCAAAACAATTCTATCCAAACTCACATACCAATATTTATAAGGAAGTTAAACCCAATGAAGATCCTTTTTACCACATAATAACATGTGTATATGTTCATCATGTATTCTTTCAAAACATGGTAACTACCTTAATTATTACATTCATTCTCCCTTATTCCTTATAGAATGCTTTATATATTCCTTATATGAAATTTTTTTGAATACTACAACAATCATGAAATAACCAAACCATTAATCAGTTTTATGATAGTCAAGAATATCCAATATAATTTATCCAATTCAACCATCTCTTCTTCCAAAATTACTACCTTAGTATCAGGACCATATAATCTCAAATTCCCTATGAAATAGTACTACAGTACAATCCTTATTTATTTCCACAATTCATATAATTAGTACATCGTTGATAAAACACTGAAAAGACACTATACTTTAATAACAACATAAGAACTCTTAATCATTACTCTTCATCTTCAATAGTATCATAACTTGATTCTTATCCAATAGTAGCATTTTGGGTATACTCTTATGATTTGGACACTAATTTGTGTAGTGTCCCAACTATTTACAGATGAAGAATTGTACATTTGAAACTTTTTTCTTACCCTAGAAATCACGTACTTGGTGTCCTTTTTCTCCACACTTATAACAAACTCGCATTCCCTTCAAGAATTAACCAAGGTGATTCTTTCCACAGTTATCTCCTATGGGAAAATCCTTATTTTCCCTCTTCCCTTTATCCAACTTTTACTCTTCCATCCTTTTCGTCTCTTGCTTCCCTTCAAATCCGTATGACTCAGAGAATTATTTACTTATCTTATTAACACATGATACTATTTCATCATTTGTTGAGAATACATGGGAGACTATTTCCCTTTTAAATTTTGGCTTAATACCGTGAAAGATACAATCCTTATTACTCTTTGGATTAAACATATTTATGGAGTTCAACTTCCTTATACTAGGTGCCATTTCTATACAATGGAATACACTAGGTTAGTTTATGAATTACAATGAATAATTAAAAATTTGTAAAATACCTAAAATAAATTGAAAAGTTTATGGATATAACCCATAAAAATATTTTATTTGAGTAGGTAAATACTCATAAATCCTTCATAATGATTTGTAACGAAAATGAGAATTATCCCAAGAATATCCCCCAGGAGTGTCATAACCAAGAGTGCAGCTAGGCCCGTTGTCATGTACCAGTTCCCATTCGAGTCTAGCACAAAGCGGTGTTTTTGGGTTTTACCCCTAGGTACATTTTTTCCAGAGCTGCCTCTACCTACTCGTATCTAGATAGGGATGTATTTTCATGGAAAACTCACAAAATATCTTCATTACCAAAATTATGGAAAGTTATTCTATACTAACCCTCGAAGTCTATCTTAGGTAATGTGCCCTAATCAGATTTTATCTAAATATAGTTTCCATGGTTATAGCTAAACTTCCTCTGATACAAACTGTAACACCCTGACCCCAGTTACCTAGAGTCGTGCATTATTTTAATTTATTGGCATGATTACAAAGAATCATGTCCCGAAGGACTGATTCGTTTAGTAGTCTTGGAAAATAGATTACATACATTAACTTTACATTACAATTTCAAACATAAAACACAGCATAGATTGTTCATTCATAATTCCATTAATCCCTTTAGCTAAACCCTTCATGTCAATCATAATACAATTCTTGGTATACTAGGAAAATAAATCATAAGAAAAGGGTGAGCTCAGATACCCAGTAAGGGTGAATAATTTAGTGGATGCTATAAACATTTAAGGAAAGATGTGCAATAAAAATAATAGCCTTTTAAATATAAACGTGAACATTATATGTAAAAATAAATTAAACATTACCATATAAACATGCACATGGATATTAAACTAGTTGAATAAAAACATGTAATAACTAATTTCATATTGAGGGAATGTATAATACTGAAGTTTAATTTCTATGTCATGGCCTCGTCCCCGAACCTAGGGGCTAACTGTAACCGGACCCCAACCCGGAGAACCTTTGTAACCGGACTCCATCCTAGAGAGCCTTTGTAATCGGACTCCAACCTAGAGAGCCTATGTAACTGGACTCCAACCCAGAGAGCCTCTTTAACTGGACTCCAACCTGGAGGGTCTGCTGTAACCAGAACCCAACCCGGAGGGCTTACATTTACTAGTCCCCAACTCAGAACATACTAGTCCAACATATTCATCTTTAGAAGAGGTTTAAATATAATGTAAAGATTCATATTAAAACTAGCATACGAAATGTCAATACTTTAACCATAAAACATGAATGGTATAAAAATAGAACATCCATAGTAAATCATATCAAAAAAACTTAAATACAATATAGAATATTTTTATCATAATAAATCAACTTCAAACAAGTGTAAAAGTTATCAAAGGATGTTGACATAGATGAAATCAAAACTATTTTGGAGAAATATCTCTTTCTATTTTGAAATCATTTAAAGTCACATAAATATAAAAGAAAACTTTTATTTTGAAAATATTATTATAAGATTGTAAGGGAAGCTTCGATGATGTTATAATGGTGGAAAATAGCCGCACCCACCATATAAGTTAAAAAAATGCATTCTTACCTTATGTTTGTTGAAAAGGTTAAAAAGTACCTTGTTTGGAAAATGACGGAAAGATTCCGTTTAAACCATTTTAAAAAAAGTCAAACAAGGTTATAAATGAATTTAACCCATAGTCTAGTAAATGGTAAAAAGGTTTTAGAATACAGTTTTTAAGAAACATGGATGTGGATGATAAAGAGGTCCCAGTAGATACATACATAAAAACTACCTTGGATAATAAATAGATTGTGAAATTGACCCTTACGAATTTGGTAAGATATGAAACATACACCCCATGAAAGAAGTATCATACAAATAATATGTAAATATATATAAATTTAATTTTATTACATAAGGAATACAATTATGGGCATTACATACACCACACAAAAGGTAACAGTGGCAATATGGCATGAATCTCACAGGAATAAGAAGTGAGATGGAAACCCGTTACCTTTCACTTTCCTTTAGTCGAGGGTTCATTTAACCTTATGTATGAAGATGTTAGTATGTTATTAAATTATACTAGAAACATATTATCATTTATGATATCATACATAATTCATTAATGACTTTATACTACCCATTTAATAATAATTTCCATGTTTAATTAACATTTCGGGTAATAATCGCTTTCTCTATCGTACGTGTTTTAACTTGTTACTCCTGATTGTATCACATAGATCAAGATTTAAATACTTCCAGAATATAAATCATGATTTATATATCATATATATTTAGAATATAAATTTGTATAATGGACATATATATGAAATAAAAAACACTATTTATGGAGAAGATAGTATGTACGTATGCATAAACTCTGTTTCCGTTTTCATATCATATTGAACGAAACTAAGTGAATAAGATATATGTAAGTACATATATATATATGTATATCTCCAGTGGCATTATTATTTCATATATTACATACTTATTAGTAATATATATTTTTATAATCATCGATGAATGGTGAATGTGAAAATGAATCTCATCGCATCGTGGAGACGGTAATCCCTATGTATGCACGAGCGACAATATAATTTCCTTAAATGTGTGGAATTGGATGGTATATTAATTTTAAAAAGACATTATCATGTTATTTTAATTATTTATATACATATTACTCATCCTTATATCCATCCAAATAACATAGTGTTGAATAAAAAATTACACCACGACGTGGAGATGGTAAGTCGCACGTACACACGCATGGTGACATTATCATTTATAAGATGGATAAAAAAATGAATATAGATGTGCTGTATTTATAATAAAATCACAGTATATATAATATTCTTGAGTTATTATTTTATAATTAATACAACAAAGAAAGAGTATGTGTAAAAATAAGAGAATTAGAAAGAGGGTGGTGAAATCATTACCTCTTCTTCGGGTTCTTTCGTTTGATTTGATCAAAAGTGATCCTTAGGTCTGCTTTTTGACAAACGTAAGTCCTCTAGGATGAAGGTAGGATAGTTCGGACGATATTTGGCATGGTTTTTCTGAGACAAATGGCTTTGAAGGTGTGAATTAGTGTGAAGCGGGAGTGCCCTTTTATAAGAGGGTTGAGGGGAACCTTAGGAAAAACTTAAAATATTATTTTATAATAAAATTATTTTTGGTTTGTAAAGGCTAAAAAATGTATTATTTAAAGTATAAGGTGGGTATGGGATGAAAACTAGTCATCCAATAGGTTTTATATAGGTTTGGGTCACCATATTAACCTTAACTTTTAGATTTAACTCTTAGATTATTAGTTTGGCATTAACCATGTCTCTTTGTATTTTTATATTATTTGGTTAATCAACTTACTATAAAATTACAATAGAACCCCAATTGGTTAATTAATTTCATATATATTATTATATAAGTCTTTTTCCTGAACATTATATTTTTTGGACTATTATATCAATTAATAATTTAATATTTATTTTAAAAACTATTTTATGTCAATTTTGATACTATTTGGTATTTTGTTTCTTCTAAATTCATAACAGCATTATTACATAAAAAACAATACATCTAATCAACCATAATATGTAATATTAACCTAGAAAATTCGCGTAATTCATAAAAATCAAATTACATTTAGTTGGATTTTTATAATATCAATTATTTTAATCTTTCATTAATACAGCAATTACTACATCATCATTGTGTCATAATTGAATTTAATTATTTAATGTCTAAAAAATATAAATTAAATACCATTGTATAGAAAATAATTTTATCTTTCTAATGAATATTTATAGTATAATTTATCTTACATGTACCCCTATATTAAAAATGATATAGTTATTAAACTTTGAATTTAACAATTTTAACTCCTCATTGAATTAAATATTAATAAATGTCCTAATCTAATCCAAGTGGACCAAATAGGGTCATATTTTATTCCTATGGTTGTTTGTGGTCTAATTACACTTAACCAATAGAATTAGGACATGTGTTAGGGTAAGAATAATATCATTTTTACCCTTAATTTCTTTTTTTACTTGTAATCGTGGTAAATAAAAATAAAAAGTTACGATTCATCAAAAATTATTTTTATCTTATTGAACCACATTTTTCTTACTGATATCAACCGAGTCTCTCGGATATTTAAAATTTCACTCACATAAGCAGTCAAATTAAGTTTTATGTGAATTTTCAATTTTTCCTAGGTGGTGGGTAAAAGACGGTGAAAAGTTCAATAAAATTTTGTATATATAATATTATTTCAAAATGACTCAAATTAATTACATTGAACATATATAAGTATTATGTATTGATTTTTACCTAAAAAATGAAATAAAATAAATAATTATTTAAATAAAATGTCAGTTTTAAATAATTACTCGGTGTTTTTACTATTCATCAAAAATTGAAAGTTTTCAGAAAAATACAAAAAAATCATCCTAAGATAATTTTAATATTAAAAATTAAAAATTGAAGCTTATTTTACCAAATTCAAAACATAGATTTTGCATTTATTAATTCAAATTAAATTCCAGTTGTCAAAACCCAAAGGCATATTTTTAAGAAACAATAACTATCAATAGATTGACACTTTTTTATGTCCAATCTCTATGTTATATTATTTACAATGACCAGAGTAGGATTAAATGGTAAAAATATAATCTATTTATACATCCAAATCAATAAAATGTATAATTTAACACTATAAATTGTTTTGAGTAAAAAAGTTGTATTAAGTTAAAAAATAGTATTATTCACTATGCAGCCAAATATGAAAGTTATCAGAAAAACACCAAAAATTTATTGAAACTAAATTGTTATGTCCCGATTCTAAAAGAGAAGTTTATTTTTCCAAGTTGAATATATAAAATTTTCAAATATTGGATTTAAATAGGGTTAACCATTAAAAGGCGGAAAAAGTTCATTTTTAAAAAAATAATTCTTTTATCTGAGAAAATGAATTAGTTCTTACATTATGTCTAAGAAACTCATATTATATATTCTAAAATTGTAAGGAATATATATAGTTCAAAATTCGGGTAATACTATTCATAACAGCTTTTGAACGGCTAATTTGGTAAGTCCTGGTGCGCCTGAACTTGGTGTTGTGTGTAGAGAAAGTTATTGAATTACTTTAAAGAAATAACATACAATGAAATATTGGGGTTTTAGAAATATGATCCTCTTTGGTCCATGTGGATTATATTAGGACATTTATTATTATTTTATATAAAGAAGAGTTAAAAGAGTTAAATTCAATGTTTAATAACTAAACCATTTTTAATATAGGGTTACACACAATATAAATTCGACTATAAATATTCATTATAAATCTAAAAATATTTCCTACATAATAGTATTTTATTTATAATTTTAAGACCTTAAATAATTAAATATATTTATAACACAATGATGATGTAGTAATTACATTATTAATGAAAGATAAAAATAATTGATATTATAAATATCCAAATAAATATAATTTGACACTTTTGATGAATTCCATTAATTTTCGGTTAATATGACATTTTATGGTTGATTAAATGGATTTTTTTGAAGTAATCATGCTGTTGGGACTTTAACAAAAACAAAATACCAAATAGTGTCAAAATTGACATAGAAGAGTTTTAAAAACAAATATTATATTATTAATTGATATAATATTCCTAAAAATCTAAAGTTCTGAAAAAGCACATATATAATGATAGGTGTATCATTAATGAATCACTTGGGGTTCTTTTGGAAGTTTATTGTGTGTTATTAACCATATAATAAAAAAATACAAAGAGACATGGTAAATGTCAAACTATATAACTAAGAGTTAAATCTAAAAGATAAGGTTAATATGGTGAAATAAACTAGTCTAAAAACTATTGGTTGAAAGGATTTAGACCCATACACACCTTAGCCTCAAAATAAATCATTTTGGATCCATTAGAAACTGAAAATGATTTTATTATAAAATAATATTTTAATCTTTTCCTATGGTGCCCCTCACCTCTCTTATAAAAGGGAACTTCCCCTTCTCTTAATTTCATGCCTAAAAAGCCTTTAGGACTGTCCAACCCCTAAAAAAATATCCTCTCAACTTCCCTCAAATCATCCTGGAGGCCTTCATTTTTTCAGAGAGCTAGCCTATGGATCCCTTTTGATAAAATCAAAAGGATGAACCCGAAGAAGAGGTAAATATTACATCACCTCTTTCAAGTTCTTTTCTTCTTACACATGTTATTTCCTTGTTGTTTCCATTATAAAATAATAACTCTAGTATCTTCTATATACTGTGATTTTATTATAAATATTGTACCAACATATTCATTATTCTATCCATCCTATGAATGACATTTCACCATATAGGCGTACGAACGACTTACCATCTCCACGTCGTGGTGCAGTTGTTATTCAATACATTATTATTTATATGGATATAATAATGATGTATAATTGATGAAATAATAAATATAACATGTTAATGATTCTGTATATATTATATAACACCTATTTTCATACGATTTTAAATAAAAAGAATGATATTGTCGCTCATACGTACGTGCGGATTATCGTCTCCACGAACACGATGAGATTCATTTCCCCATCGTAACCATTCAAGAATAATTTTCATTTGATGATAAAAAATGATGTTTAAAGAACATTATATAATTATATATATGAATAAAATACCTCCTATCTATAACAAACATGACTTATGTAAAAAAATATATAAAGGAAAACTAATCAGTTAACACTCAAAACGATGCTAATACTGAAATATTATTAACCAAGTAATAGTAGAAGATCATATATGATAAAATATTTATGTATATGGTTATTTTATAATTTAATAACAATGATTTGACTATTATACACGAGGATAATGTACCCTCTACCACGGAGAAGTACAAGTTAATGGTTAATTTCACAATCTCTTCATTATCCGATGTTGTTTATATGTAATTATCTAATGGACCTCGTTATCACCCACATAAATGTTTCTTAAAAATTTATTTCAATACATTTTTACTATTTAATAGACAATGGGTTAAAGTTATATATACCCTTACATTAACTTATATTTCTCGAAAGGAATCCTTCCATCATTTTCATAACAAACTACTTTAAGATATTTTCTTCAAAATTATGGTAGGAATGTTTTTTTAACTTATATCGAAGGTGTGGCTATTTCCACCGTTATAACATCGTCGAAGCTTACCTTACAAGCTAATAATAATATTTTCAAAAATTAATGTTTTATTTTATAATTACATTACTTTTAAATGATTTCAAAAATGAAAGAGATATTTCTCCAAAAAAAGTTTATATTTCATCTATGTCAACATCCTTTGATGGATTTTAAGATTATTTGAACTTGATTTATTATGATACAAAACATCTATATTTAATTGAAAGCTTTGTGATATATTTGACTATGGATGTGTCATTTTTACACAATTCATGGTTTATGGATAATGTATTGACATTTCTTATGATAGTTTTAATATGAATGTTTATGTAATGTTTAAACCTTTACATATGATGAATGCAATGGACTTAGTATGTGACTGGTGGAGCCTGATATAGCTACTCGATGCATATGTATGTCTCATGAGAGAAACTAGTCTCTTGGCATAAGGCCTTGACAAAATCTTATTCATACTATTGGAAAAATACCTTGACTATGTGGTAATGAAGTCTGGCATTAGACATTCCATCATTATTAAAGTGGCTATTGATATTACATGTGATTATTAGATTATTTTAATATCCATGTGAATAAGTAAATTACATTATTTGATTTTATATTTTCCATATTATGCTGAAGATTACATAGAAAAGGCTTTTGTTTATTCTTATACATTGCCTTAATTTTTTATGCTAATTTATGAATGTTTCCGCTATATTGTTATCCTTACCGAGCATCTGAGCTCACCCCTTTATATGTTTTATTTTTCCTAGGATGTGATGAAGTATATTGTGGTTGACCTGTAGGGATAGGCTATAAATATATGTGTGTTAAAATGGGAAAATGTTGTTGAATTTTTTATTTCATGATGTAATGTAAAACTATTGAATGTATGTAGTATTTCCAAGGTTACTAAACTGATCAGTCTTTCTAGGCATGATTCCTTGTATCATGCCAAAGTTATATAATAATGCACCAACTCTGGGTAACTGGGGGTGGGGCATTATAATTGAGTGATTTGTTTCTTAAAAATAAATCCATATCTAAATACTATTAGTGGATGTGTCTTTGACATTGATTTATATAGGCGAAACAACCCAAAAACACTATATTGAGGTATACATTGTTGGGAACTAGTATACGACAACGATCCTTTCTAAAAAACTGGTTTTTCACTCCCTAGGGATATTTGTTGGGAATTCATAAACTCTATAAAAACCATCATTAAGGATTTAAATATAATATTAAAATGAATAACCTACGACAAACCTGAGGTTTTATAGTTTAATGAAGTATGTGTCATGATATAGACATCCTATAAGTAATTTTTTTTATAGATTAATAATTTTATTCTATGATACGTTTTTCTCACTCAATGTTATCTTATGTTAGAAAATAATAGGAAATATTAAGAGTTGGATTAAAATTTAAATTTTTCAATGTGAAAAGTATGGGCATTATTCAAATCTATTTCATATGTGGATATAGCAATAAGAGAATCAAGAAGGTGGTACGAGTATTGGTTATACTTATAAAGATAAAGAGATATCAAATGAGATGTGAATGGTGAAAGGTGTTGCAATATTATTGATTAAATTAAACATAAGATGTATGATTTTATTGAGGATGAGGAAACTTAATACATGATTAAAATTTCATATTCTAAGATAGAGGATATTAGATAATAATATGTTGAAGCTCATGTAATCGTTTAAGAATAAAGTTGGAAGATTCAAGTGAGTATATTTTGGAAATAAAAGATTATGTTATATTAATCTAGAAATGTATAAGTATTTTCAGAATAATTTTTACATTAAGGAATGATAGTTATATGTTTAATGGTGATTTCATAGAAATTATATACTTTTAAATAAGGGAAGGTTATCCTTGATGTGTTCAATATTTGGTGTCTATTGTGTTTCTCTTGCATAATGATATGACTGATATGGATATATTAAGTAATATATTTTTTATTACCATGGAATTGATTATTGAGTGGTTGAAAATTTGGTCTATGTCATCATGAATAAAGGTAAAAAAATCTTGGATTTATGGAATATATCACGTAATCATTAAAATAATGAAGAATGATATTTTCCAAAAGGACTAACTGTAATTCAGGTTATTATGTAGTTTAAATTGAATATAAGATGAGGTTATTCACATTATTAGAATGGGAAAACCAAAACCTACATTTTTATATATGGGTGGATCAATGTTAAACTAATTTCATGACCTTATTTATAACTTTTTGGATTTTAATATTTTTGGAATGGTTATAAGGTTAACCATTTATGGCATGTTTAAGTTAAACATTGGATGAATTTTGTGAGATTAAAGTATTATCTCACCCCATAAGGATTTATGAATATTGGATAACATACTATAACCACTTTATGTTGATGGTAAGTGATAAAATATGGGGTAAATTATCATTTTTCTATTGATCCTTTTGTTCTCCAGGAATAAAAAATTCACCTTCATTTTTAGTGAAAGAAGTAAAGTAGAAATTGGTCAAGACTTGACGAAAGGGTAAGATTTAAAATTTAAAAGGGAATGAAATAAAGTAATTATATCTTATTGTGATACAAATTATCCAACATTAGGAAAAGGGTTTTTAAATAAAATGTTGTTATATTATCATCATTTTTTATGATATAAATTACCTCTATCATTCTTATTTACCATATGGTTTTCTGATTTATTAATTTCTCTGAATCACACACGTTCCTCTGATCAGTTACCTTTACCAATCCTTATGATTATTTATTATTTTTTTCCATGTCTAATCTTCCCTTAACAATTATGAATAAACCTAGTTATGTGATACATTTTTTAACCATTAAGTATTCAAAATTCCTGTTTAATGGATGGTTTAATATTTATTTATACGATGTGGGTTTCATTGATAAGAACATTCATGTATCAAAATTTTAATAACCCATTCAAAATTCACGTGTGTAATAAGTTTTATGGGGTCTATAATTTAACAAACTAAGATTTTCTAAATTATTTGTTTCCAAATTAATTTAATATTTTTATATTTTTCATTTCACACAACACTTAGTTTAGATTTTTGTATACTAAATTAGTAAATGTGGACTGTGTTATACACATCCCCAAGTCAATATTTCATTTTAAGAAACCCTAATATCCACTTTTAGTTCACCCAAAGCAATGTTTTCCTTACATTACACACAATACCGAGCCTATTCGATAGTATTCACTACACGTAATGATATGTTTTTTCCAAACAATATATACTATTAATATTTTTTTTAAAATATTTTTATATCTACAAACTAGATGTTGGAATCAATTTTATTAATAAGAGAAAATAAATTTTGAAAATATTATTTACACTTGTATAAAATCATTCCCTTGGTTATAAACTACAAGAAGTGAATGTAAGAACTATTTAAAAATAAGAAAATTAATTTTCTAACAAAACTATTTCTCTATGAAGAAATTTTTTTTATCTCAATAAATTAAAAGAAAAAAATTTGATTAATTTTTCAATAAAATTTATTTATTATATATTCAATAAATATTTTATATACTCATCCAATATATTTGATATGTATCAGGTAAGAATAAATCCAATTTTATGAATAGAAATAAATATTTTTTAAAAGGTAATTCTATCTCCTTTTAATGGAAAACCTATTTCAAATACAATTTTGGATCATTAATAAATTTTTCATTACAAAATAAACTTATTTTTTAAAATAAAAACATAAAAATTATGTTTCGGTTAATTTTTCGTGTTTTTCTATGACGTTTCATTTATTGATGAATAATGAAAAATATTATTTTTTAATTCAAAACATATTTTTTATATAATTTTTTTATAGAGATAAATATATTTTTTTATTAGATTAATTATTTAATTAGATCAATTTTATATAAATTCATCCAATTTTGATCATTGGAAATAATTTATATTTGAAATTTAAAATAAAAACATAAAAAAATGTTGAACATCTTACATTAAAAACCCTCTTTGTCATCACATCTGTGAGATTAAATTAGATTTAATTTCTATCACTTCTATGATTAGAATTTGAAAAAATAGGATTTTATATTTTAAGCGGAATAATATATAATTTAATGTAATTTAAATTTTTTTTTCATATAACATTATAGAAAGTAATTAAAATTAATTTCAACAATTAAGAAGGAAAATATCTTAATAAGGTATTAAACCTTACAATTGAGGGTTACAATGACCTATAAACTTGTCAAAAATCCATTTTGTGGTAATATTTTGACCCTATAATCACTTTTATATATTTAGTTACATTATTGGAGTCACTTTTCTACGAAAAAACGTTGGTTGATCTCCCTTTTCAGAAATATATAGGAATTCCACTCCTCCTCCACTAAAAAAGGCACTCATGCCTCCCACTTATTCACACATATCAAGCCACTTTTATAACCCAAAATATTATTATATAATATGAAAAATTTATATCATAATACAAGATGACTCCCTTTGGGTATAATTCCATCCAAATAACTCCTTTTGTGAAAACAAGAAGATGTTATCCAAAAAAGAGGTAACAATTTTCGTCAAGATCTTTTATTTTATTTTCATTCTCCACCCACTCAAATATTAATATTCCATGCATACAAAAAACATAAGTATAATAAATATACTTATATATTTTTATTTTAGGTGTTCTACTAAAACTTACACATACATCAATCTAATGGGTAATGAACATACTGTTCTTGTGTATGGAAAACTACCGCCTCATGAAACGACCTTCTTTATTTTTCCTTTACCGCCTATATTGGTTAGAAATTATAATGAAAACATGGGTTTTATATGAAATATATGATATTTATTATATATATATTCTTATTTAATTGTTATATAACACATAAATTTACGATTTCTATTTTTTGTATATATGATGATTTCATTTGAGAAATGTGGACTACCACCTCCTCAAAGCGATGAGAGTCATTGACACTATACATGGAATGTACTAGAGATTGTTTTTGTGAAATTATATGATATATATTAAATAATAAGGCTAATATAATTATTTCATATATAATTATATAAAAATACTTCATTTACGTACTTTCTTTAAATATGATAATAAAACAGAAACATGGTTCATGTGTACGTATGACTTATCATTTCCATAAATAGTGTATTGCAGTTCATATTAATTGGTTAAATAGATTATTATAAATACATATATAATGAATATATACGATATTTATATCATTTTTTATTATATATATAAATAAATCATTGTCTAACTAAGAGTATCAGGAATAATGAGCCAAAATATATATGAAATACAAAGCAGATATTACTCAAAACATAACATTAACAAGACGTAGATAATAAATGTAATGATAATGTAATAAAAAATCATATATGGTATTTGATATAATAATATGGTTCTACTTTATATGAATAAAAAACATATATTTATTGTATAAGAGGTTTTAATGTGTATGAATAAATTCAAGACTTAATGTAAGGTAATTTCATATCACTTTTAATTTTTGTGAGATAAATTCCATATTCACCACTCCATTCTACCTTATGGTGTATACAATACCCTATTAAATATTATGAAATTAATTTAATTTATTAAATTATATTTTAAGTTTCAATTTATGTTATTATTCTATGTGGATCATGATTCCAAAGTGACTCAAGAAGTAATGATTTTCTTATCTGGCTTTTATTTTAGGTGAGACGCAAGCTATTTTCACCTCATGTTTCCAATATGTGGTGTGTATAATTTACTGTTATCTATTTTATTTTTATTTTACATAAATTTATTTCTATTTGAAAATCAATTTTTTGAAATTTCTTTTATGGGGTTTATCTTTTGAGAAGTTACCAAATTAGAAAGTAATTTTGTATCAATTTTCATTTTTTGGAGGCACATCCTAGGTTATGCACCTATATTTTTCAAGTGAGGTGTATACACAAAAACTAAAATTTTATATCATTATTATACTTATTTTAATGATATTTTAAGATTCATTTATTATTATTCTTTCCATTTTATTAGGATTCAATGATACTAAAGTGGTATAATTTTTTTTCTACAATATCATTATTTATGATTATGCTTGCATTTATGGAATCATATGATTCAACTCTTAAGAAATACCATTAATTTTCAGACCATATGGTTAATAATGTTATATCCATGTAATGAAACAATTTTTACAGTCCTTGGTACTTATGAAAATAATGAATTTTTTTAATGAAAATTTTACTCTATTTCTACTTTCGGTTGAAAATCTGTGTTATTTCAAAATTGTTATTTCTAAAAGTGTTTTGAAATTGTTTTTATTTTATCATATGATGTTTAATGGAAATTTTTACCCATGTTTTACCTTTTACAAAAATATTTTAAAAGTAATATTCATTTAGTTTTCAGATCATGTAACCTTTCTCAACTTTTATAGTGAAAAAGGAATGTTCGACATATACAGACCTACACGCCATCATGAACTTGATTTCATTGGAGTTTCCTTTTTTTTTTACAATGTTATTTTATTAATTAATTTTTTTTATAATTTTATAGAATTTTTTAGTTTAAATTTGTTTTCAAACAAAAATGTTTTCAAAAATTTCTTCTATTTAAAAAGCATTTCAAAATATTTTCAAACTTCTTTTTAGGGTTTTAAAAGGGTTTTTAAAAGAAAAATCTTTTCAGGATTATTTATGCTTTTGAAATATATTTTCATCATAAAAAATATATCTTCCTCAATTAATTTTTAAAATGAAATTCAAAATCATTATTTATAAGAAAATGATATAAAAATATTTTTATAAAAAAGATTTTCAAAGAATGGATATTTTCCATAGGACGTATTTCAGGTGATATTTCAAAATCCTTCTCCATCTATGATGACATAATTTGTTATAGTTATTATTTAATTTGGATATGAAAAAATAATACCATTAATATTATTTATTGTAAAATTTTTGTTTTATGGAATGATGTTTATGAAACCCTTTTCTCTTCAATGGGTTATATTTTCTTGAATCCTGTTTCTATTCACGGGTTATGCCATGATTAAATGATTATGGTAACCTTTTATTTTTCATAGGCTATGATATTATGATATTTTTATGATACACATTTAATATAATGTGTAATAGTATGATGTTAATGAAACAGATCCTTTTTTTTGGGTTATGATATGATGTTAGTTTTATTATATTATGGAATTTGTATAAATGAATTTACAATGTGATGGGTATGACCTATAACTTGTTAGGTCTATAGGACTTCTCCATTCCTTAAGATTTTGTTTTTAAAATCACAAACACCTTCTTCATAAATATATTTTCCTTACTCTTCCATTTATTTCCTTATATTTACATAAATTTCAGTATATTCATAATTTCCATAGACTTATGAGTTAAACATATTGTTATTAAGGTTTTTAGAAATCTGTTTTATCATACCGGAAAAATTCTTAAGGTTTTGATTTATGGTTCATTGTTATACAATACCGGAATTCCTTAGGACATTGTTTTCTTGTCCTCTGTTTTCACTACGATACAGATTTTCATATTGAATGAAATTTGGTATCATATTTTCCTTATACATAGAATTAATGTATTACAGTTTTAAGATAGATTTGTCATATATTTTTTATGCCATACCAGAAATTTCTGTATCGAATTTCTTTTACCGAGATTTATATACCATAAATTTTCCATTACGCATTTCTAAAAAATATTTTCTTAATTCTGTTTATTTTAGAGATAGTGATATTATTTCTTATGATACCGATATCGGAGAATAAGAAACTGGTACAGAGAATTTCCTTACACATTTTCTTTTATAATCTGATACCAGTTATTTTTTCTATCATGCCATAAATCATGATACTAGTACCGGAATTTGTAAAAACCTAGTTTTCATTAATCTATTTTCTTACACTTTACTCATACCGATTTTATGTAAATCCATTCCGAATTTTATAATTCCATAATTTATTAGTCAATGCTTTAATTCCTTAGATTTCTAATTCTTAGAATTCTTCTTCTCATATAATTTCAATTTTATCAGATTCCAAGTTCCATACACTCATGGTGTAAGATCTTTATATTCATGGATAGTTATATAAAATGATGTATTTGTTTCTGTAATAAACTAAACGTTGTATGTTTTCCACATGTACAAGTCCCTCTGATATTTAAGGAAATATGAAAATTGGAGTGGAACCGACCAGTAAATTTTTGAAATCTATAAATAGGACCTCGGATGATGAGATTGAATTACATACAAGACCACACAACAAGTTCACATGTTTTCATTTTGGAGTTCATATCTCTAAAACTGAATTTCTCTAGAGTGAGAGGCTCTTATAAACACTCACGCTTCATGTAGAAAGTTTGAACATCTTCTTCATACTTTTCTTTGTGCAGAATTGCTTCGTGCAGAGGTGTGATTTCCTTAAAATCAGACACTTCAGGTTTTGAAGTCAGAGGTACTGATTTCCTTACAAATCGAGGGCTTGCAGGGATAGCAAAACATACACCGATATTAGGATTGAGGGATTACCTATGGGTTTTGGTAAGACAGAATTTCTTGTAACTATAAAACAAGGGACATTTATCCAAGTTTTTTGAATACCTTCCTCTTTGGGATAAAATAAGATTTTAAATTTCTGCTGCTTTGTAACAGTTGGGATGTTTTCATTTTGTATAAACTTTCTAACTTGTATCTCTAGTTTTAAGAAACTCTATATCCCTTGTAGTAGAATTTCTTTGTAAAAAAAGTTTCTTATGTTTTAGACTTAAGAACTTTATATTTCTCTAAGAAGGTGAATTCTTATTAGAGGTGTTGTGAATTTTGTTTATAAAAAATTTCCTTAAGACATTTCTAAAGTATACAATTCACCCCCCCTTTTGTATATTGTGTTTTTCAGAACTATTTTGATCCTAATATTGTAATAGAGTATAATATCATACTCCGCATGTTTCTAACAATTGGTATCAGAGCATTGGTTCAATTTGAAATAATCTCATGATTAGATTCAGAAGAGAAATCAACTTCTTCTTTATATTTTCGGGTTCTGAATTTTAGACTCAAAAGTCCGGACTAATATTTTTCTTAGAGATACTCTAGTTCTTATTTTTCTTAAACATTGAAATTTTTATTAATGTTTATCTTTAATAACATTATATTTTATTCAATCACTACTACTAACCGTTTTGTCGAAGAAAGGTATATTTTCTTTATGCCAGGATCAATGCATATTGGTTCTTTGGACAATCTATATCCTACCAGACCTCCTATTTTTGATGGAAATGATAATTAGTACTGTAGAGATAGGATGAAGACATTCATTGTTAATACTGGAGTTGATAACTACTTGATGCTGATAGGAGACTATAATATTCCTGATAAGGAATTGAGGACTTTTATGAATCAAGAGAAATCATAATATCAATCTAATTTCAGAGTCGGAAATACATTACTATGTTCCATTAATAGAAA
This sequence comes from Viscum album, assembly GCA_963277665.1. Classification (NCBI taxonomy): domain Eukaryota; kingdom Viridiplantae; phylum Streptophyta; class Magnoliopsida; order Santalales; family Viscaceae; genus Viscum; species Viscum album. The sequence continues at coordinate 476,015,039 of OY728133.1, read as the reverse complement.
CATCTGTAGTCAAATATCTTCATGGGGAGCTGAAAATAGTATCTAGAAGAAACATGAAGTTACACTTTTTGGAACATCTAAAGTTATAGATATAAGAAGAGATATGTTGAGAGCTGAATATAAGGGTTTAACATTCCTTGTGGAGAACCCATAAGAAAAGATCAGTAAAGGTTCATGAAAATTGTAAATAGATAACATTATATGGGGTAAAAAGGTCTTGATGATGAAATACTTGTTGAAAACATCATAGACATCATGCCCATTGAATGGGAGTCCAAGAGGACATCAATTGATGGGATCATGAAAGTCACCCAGATTTTCATAGATGGTATTTTTTGAACTCTTCGTCATCACGAGACTAGAATGAAGAGAGATGCTGATAATGTTAAGAAGAAAAATGGTAATGGAGGAGTTTCTTTTACAATAACTTCAAAACATATGAAATACAAGACTTCAGAAAGAGTTAATAGATCAAAGACAAAGAAAGTTTCTATTCAGTAAGAATCTAGTGATACAGAAAAATCTGAGAATGAGTTAGCTAATCTTTCTCCGAGAATGAACAGGATAGTAGCCCAGAAAAACTATCAAAATAAGTACAAGAAGAGAGACTACAGTGAAAAGAAATATGGAGAAGTTACTTGCTACGAATGCAGAAGAACATGTCATATAAAACCTAATTTTCCTATTTTGATAAATAATGATATGAAGGAAAGGAATTCAAAGTTAAACAAGAAGAAGTTATACCATTCTAAGCACAAGAAAAGTATTAAAGAAAATGACACTTGGAGTGCTAGTTGTGGAGACTCTTCTGAAAGTGAATCTTCTGAGTATGAATCATCAACACAGAATAATATCAGATTTAGTGCTACTAATTCTTTTCCAAATACTTGTCTTATGGACAAGGTATGATCTACTGAGGCTTTAACAAATTTATCTGTTGATAAAGATTATTATTCTTAAGATATTACTTATGATGAAGATAATTCATCTTCAGATAATGAATAAATACCTTTTTATGAAGATGTATCTAGATTTTCTATGATGTTAAAAGAAAAAAATTGTAATATTTCTATGAAACTAGACAAGGAAAATACTAGAGAAGAAATTATTACAAAAGATATTTCAGACCTCACTAGAGATCTTTAAGATAAGTATGATCTCCTAGAAAAAATTTCTAAAGACCTTACGGAAGTAAATTTTGAAAAGGAATAACATTCTAAAGATCTTAAGAATACTATTTCAAAAATAAATGTTTTTGAGGAAAAATATAACTCTAAGGAAATAATTCCTAAGGATAAGAATTTAGTTATAAGACTAACATCGAAAATATTTTCTCTTAAGAAACTTCTTTCCAATTTTACTTCTAGAAAATAAAATTTCGACAAGATGTATTCTCAAATCATACCTCAAGGAAATAATACTGGAGTATGTTATACTCACAGAAAACCAGTTTTCAAAAATAACTATTTTATTCCATCTTGAGCCCCTTTTTGTACTAAATGTAAAAGTGTTGGGCATTGGAAGAAAATATGTTCTTCAAATAATGTTCAATATCTTGGGTTTCATAAATATTATTTCTCAAAACAAATGTCACTTACAAAAAATTTATTTTCTAACCCCGAATCCAAACAAGTATGGATTCTGAAAATATATCTTTTGTTCATGTAGGAAAATGAAGAATATGCCAACAATATCGGGTATATGGATAGTGGATGTTCCCATCATATGACTGGTAAAAAAATTTATTTCCATAAAATTTTCAAAATGAAAGGTGTAAAAGTAACCTTTGGGGATAATTCTCAAGGATATATTTTCGGTATAGGTAATATCATTCTTTTGGGGAAAGTATTAATTTCAAATGTTTTATTTGTTAATGGACTAAAGAACAACCTTATAAGCATATTTCAAATATGTGATGAAGGTTACCTTGTGAATTTTAGGAATGATAAGTGTTTAGTTCACAATTCCAAGGATGGATATATTCTTACTACCCATAGGCATGAGAATGTGTAAAATTTCAAATTTGAAGACTTAAGAAGTCAAGATCTTCCTTGCTTAAGTGAAATTATAGACCAATCTTGGCCTTGGAATAGGAGGTTATAACACTGAAACTTTAATAACCTTATTAATCCCTCAAAGAAAGTATTAGTTAAGGATCTGCCGGTTCTATGTTTTGATTCATCAAAAGTATGTGACCCTTGTCAGTTTGGAAAACAACACAAATATAGCTTTAAATTTATTAGTGAAGTTTCAACATCTAATGCCCTTCTGTTAGTGCATATGGATATATTTTTTCATACACCAACTAGATGTATTGGACGAAATTATTATGTATTTGTTCTCACTGATCACTACACTTGATATACTTGGGTCTATTTTCTAGCAAGAAAATCTGAATGCTTTTCCTATTTTAAAACTTTTCAAGATCAAGTAAAAAATGAGAAAAAAATACCATTAATAAAAAATCATAGTGATCATGGTGGTGAGTTTGTAAATTCAGATTTTAAAACTTTTTGTTGTAAGAAAGTTATTACTCATAATTTATAAGATCCTTGAACTCCTCAACAAAATGGTGTTGCTGAAATAAGGAACTGAATCCTTCAAGAGATAACTAAAACCATATTGAGTGAATACTCCATAGAAAAACACTTTTGGGATGAAGCTGTAAGTATTTCCTATTATACTATAAATCTAGATTTGATAAGACTTTTTTTAATAAAAATCTTTATGAGGTATTGAATCGTTGAAAAAAAAAGTTTCTTACTTTACGGTTTTTGGTTGTAATGTTTTTATCCTTAACACTAAGGATAACTTACAAAAATTTGCAACAAAATCCAATGAAGGAATTTTCATAGGCTATTCCACAAACTCTAAGGCTTATATGGTTATTAGAAAAAACACTTGTACTGTGGAGGAAATAGTATATGTTAAATTTGATGAAACTGATCCATTTGTTTTCAAACAACCTGATTTAAAACCACCATAAATATTTTCTAAAAATGATCAACAATAAATAGTTGAAGATTCTTCTAAGGAAAATGTTCACGAAAATATTCCTGAAATATTTACCCCTGAAGATTTTCTACCTTATGTAGAAGATCAAGTTTTAAAAAACCCAAATATGTTGTTACTTAGAAATCATCCTACTGATAATGTCATAGGAGATGCCAATCAACCATTAAGTACTAGAAGTTCCTTAAGAAATGAAATTGAACATGTTGCTTTTCATTCCCAATTCGAGCCAAATACTCCTGCAGAAGCCTTCGGTGATAAATATTGGATAATGGATATGCAATGTTAACTCATTGAATTTGTAAGGAATCAAGTCTAGACCTTGGTTGAGAGACCTAATGATACATCTATTATTGGTGTAAAATGGGTCTTCATAAATAAATGTGATGAAAATGGGATCATTTTTATAAATAAAGAAATATTGGTTTCTAAAGGCTTTAACAAACAAGAAGGTGTAGATTATGAAGAAACCTATGCACAGGTAGAAAGACTCGAATCTATCTGAATACTTCTAGCATTTGCAGCATTCCATAATTTTAAACTTTATAAAATGGATGTGAAGTGTGCATTACTTAACAGATATGTACAGAAATAATTCTATGTATATCAACCTCCTAGTTTTGAAGATGTAAAACATACAAATCATGTATATAAACATACCAAAGACTTAAATGGCCTTAAACAAGCCCCTAGAGCTTGGTATAATAGACTTAAAATATTTTTTCATCAAAACAACTATTCTAAGGGAACTGCGGATCGAAAAAATTTTATAAAGAAAGATAAGAAAGATATTTTATTTATGTAAATATATGTTGATGACATTATATTTGGATCAACTCAAAAATCCTTAACAGATTTTTGTGCGGATCATATGAAGTCTAGTTTGAAATGAGTATGATGGGCGAGTTAACCTTCTTTCATTGTTTTCAAATTTTTCAAAAACCATAAGGAAATTATGTACCTCAACATAATTACATCGACGATCTTCTTAAAAAGTATGGGTATGAAAATACTAAGAGAATAATTACTACAATCAGAACTTCTAATACTCTTGATATTGATGAAGTAGGGAAACCTATGAATCAAACATCTTATAGAGGAATGATTGGATGTTTACATTCCTTAATAGCAAGTCGAACCGATTTAATTTTTTCTTTTTTCTTATGTGCAAGATATAAAGCAAATACTATGGAATCCCATCATAAGGCTGTGAAAAGAAATATCTGGTACTTAAAAGAAACCTTGGATTTAGGCCTTTTTTATTCTTCTCGAAATGTTTTTGAACTAAAATGTTTTTCAGATGCCAATTTCTCTGGTTTTAAAATGGATAGAAAGAGTACATCTGGAACTTGTCATTTACTAGGAGATTCCTTAGTTTCTTGGTCTTTCAAGAACCAAAATTCTATAGCACTTTCCACTGCTGAAGTAGAATATGTAACAGTTGGAATTTTTTGTGCTCAAGTGTTGTGGATGCAACACACACTCACAGATTATGGCATGAGTTTTTCCAAAACTCAAATCTTATGTGATAACACTAGTTCCATAGCCCTATGTAAAAACCCATCACATCACTCCCTTTAAAACAACATAGATATTAGGCATCACTTTCTTAGGGATCACACACTTAAAGGAGATATAATTCTTCAATTCATCAGAATGCAAGAACAAATTTATCATATATTTACCATACCATTACCATTTGAGAGATCTAAATACATTAAAAAGAAGCTAGGAATGATATCTGTAAGACAATCATTCATATCTACTTCTCATTTAACCATATCCAAACAATAAATTTCTCCTAAATTTAGGGGGAGTACATATGTTTGGAAATTTTTTGAAACTTTTGTTTTCCCTAAAAAATTTATTTTTTTGGAGTCATTGAGTTTCATAATTGAGATTGTTCCGGTATTTGTTTTCTCAGCAGACCTAAAATTTAACAGTTCCAAAAAATTTCTATTTTAATAAATTTTTTCTTTAAGGAAATTTATTCTTAAGGAAATTTTTCCTTAAGTTAAACCATCTTTAAGAAATTTTTTCTTTTAAATTTTCTGTCTATTTTAAAAATCCTGGAATCAAAATTCTCAGAATAAATATTTCCAGAGTTGAAATTCTTGGAATAAAATTTCTAGAGTCTAGATTTTCTAACCCCAATATTTTTTTTTCAATACTGATAATTTCTTCAGATATTCCTTAAAGGTACATTTTCTTACCACCTTGTTATTTTCTTACAGCTCTATTTGTTGGTATTTCTTTCTTTTAAGAAATTTTTCTTCGGATTCATATTTCCTTAGAATTCGACTTTTATTTTCTAAAACCTGAAAATATCGGTATGGGTATATCTTTTCAACCATCTAAAAATTGTTATATCATATTGGAAAAATCTCAGCTGTTTTATTTCCATAAGAAAGATGAAAGGTTAGAGTTTTTCTATATAAGGTCTACCCCACTTCATAAGAACCCCACCGGTTCTTTAAGGCTTTGAGTTGATGTTCTACTACTTCAGAGTTTGTCATTCCATATTTCTTCAGAGATTTCTTACAGATCTGAATGTCAGGCAGTTCTGACCAGATGACAGTCATGGAGAATAAAGACAAGATGATATTTCATGAGAGACTTGTATGTTTAGACTTTTTTAATTAGTATGACTCCCTCATCAGTCGTATTATTGAATGTAATAATTGCGAGTGTCTTTGTTTAGCAAAAGAAAATTTCATGATCCTGTATACTCAGAACTAGTCATACAGTTTTAAAACTATGTCAATTTCTTTGAAAAGGATGGTAAGGAATATTTCAGAATTAAGGCTTATGAAAAGTCTTACATAGTTCCATGCTGAAAAGGGACCAACTTCTTGAACATTCCCAATGAAAGAGAAGCTCTCATAGGTTCCTAAAAAATTCCGGATAAGGAAGGTTCTTTCAAGAAGAATCATACTTTATAATGTCTCAGCATCATGGGTGTTAAGAATCCAAAGCTTGCACATTTATCAGTAGACCATAGATTGGTAAAATTATGGATGCAGGGGTTATTTATCCCAATATAAGGTGATAAATATTTCTTAAAACGTGTGACATTATTTTTTTATGATTTATCATCAACCTCAGGAGGGTTAATTTTGTAAAGTATATTTTCCTTACGATTAATGCTGTGAAATACGGTACCATCAAATCTCAAATTCTCATGTACCCATCCACTATCTCAAGGATAGTTGTTATGGTTTTATCTAAAATGAAAATAGAATGCATGTGTGCATTTAAATCCTGTAAGATTATGTTGCTAAGTGAAGATACCATGAAGAGAATGAAACATTCTTACAATCCGGACTCTAAGAAGTTTGAAGAAGTCATAACACCATATGTTCAGAAGCTGGTATTGAATGAATCTATTCCAGAATCATCCAAAACAACACAAAAAAAGTCAGTAATAGAATCTTAAAATAGTGTTTAGAAGAAGAAATAGTAGGATGAGGCCTCTCATACCGATCCTACATCAGTAGCTCCGACATTAACAACACCAATCATAAGGAAACCAAAGGCTTACTCTGATGATATTGTTGCTAGCTGGAGGAAATTAGTTGAATCCAGGAAGGAAGGGGATCAATATTTAGGTTAAATCCAATAGAGGTAAAGTATTTAATTATTAAAACCGCAGATGTGTTAGAGAAACAAGATAAGGAAAAGAAGCAGGAAAGAAAGAGAACTGAGACCAAGATTATACAATCATTGATAAAGGGAGTAGAAAAATCCTCTGAAAAGCTACCAGTAGTGAATGTCACTCTGGAACCTAAAAAGGAGAAGAAATCTGTTGTACTACCGTAACCTGTTCCGGAACTGAAAGAAGAAGCACAAGAAGAGGATGAGATTATTCAAGAAGAAGAAAATGATGTTTCTAAACAAGTTGATGAGTATGTTGCAACAACAAGAGTTTCTACTAAGGTAGAAGAAGAGGAATAAGTTTATATCGAAGTCGAAGAAATAGAATAAGTAGAAGAAGAGGTTGGTGTAACCGGAGATGAAGAAAAAATCCATGAATCTGGAAACTGTGATACCAAAATTGAAGAAGAGAAATAAGAATAATAAATTAAAGCAGAATCCAGAGATGATAAGACTATAGAAAATGAGGAAGTCCCTTAGGGTTCAAACCCCTCTACGGTGATGAAAATTGATAAAGGGAAGGCCATTATGGTTTCCCCTTCTGATGATGACTCTCCTCAAAACATTGAGAATCTGGAAACCTCTGCTTTGAAGGTCAATAAAGAAGAATATGACTCCGAGTCCTCGTCATCTATTGGTGATGACATTGTAAAAATTTTGTTAAGGAAATTAGTAATTACCAATCCAATACTTGATATCATAGATTCTCAGATCCAAATGATGCAGGAAACCTTAAATAAAAAGGCAGATTCAACATTTATACTGATGGACATGGTATTGAAAGGTGAATCCGTTCATAATAATATTATCATTGATTACAATGCTCTCAAAGTTTCATGCCCGAAAGTGATGAGCTAGACCCAAACCTTATCAGATAAATCTCTACAATTCTCAGACTTCATGGATTCAACAAAGGGATCGTTCAATGATGTAGCAATTAAGCTTTCCAATGTATGGGATTCTTTATCAGAGAAATTATTTAGTGAGTTAGCTGTGAAGGAAAATGAATGGAAAAATCTTCTAGATAAAATGAATACCGTAGTAGAAGTTATAAATTTTTAGAAAGGGATATCTTCTGGTCTTGAGAAGAAATGAGATTCACAAGAACAAGTGATCAAAGTTCATGAAGATAAGAATTGGTCTCAAGAATTCTGGATCCAGGCTCTAGAGAAGAAGGTAGCTGAGCCTGATTCTTTGATAAAGAAGCTTCAATAAGATCACCAGGAGGTAAAAAAAATTAATTACATGATGAAAAATTTTCTTTCAATTAATAATTATGAGGGTGGATACAATTTTCATGCTGAATTTTTTATTTTATTTTCTTTCATGTGGATCTAAATGGAAAATTATTTGAAAATATTTTATGTATTTTGTCTCGTATATATTTCTTTCTAACCCTTTAGGTCCTTCTCCATTCCTTTCTAAAAATCACCAAGGGGGAGAATTCTATCAAAGGGATAAGTTAAAGGAAGACAAATTTATAAAGCAAAAAGTTCCTTAGGGTAAAATCTAAGGATAAATAAATTTCCTAACATTAATCTATACAGAATAGTTTTACATATAAGAGGGAGTCTCTCTAAACCGAAGTATATATATCTGAGGGGTAGATTTCCATACTCTAAGATCTTCTATATAAGGGAAGAATAATTTACCCTAAGTCATACACTTAAAGGGGATCTAATTATTTCTAACTTTAGGTGTTTATTTCTTTCCTTTGTCAAATTTTTCAAAGTTGATTGTGCTTTCCAAAAAGGGGGAGATTGTTAGGTCTATAAGACTTCTCCATTATTTAAGCTTTTGCTTTCAAAATCACAAACACCGTCTTCATAAACTTTTTTTCCTTACTCTTCCATGTATTTCCTTATATTTACATAAATTTCCTTATAATCAAAATTTCCTTAGAATTTTGAGTTAAAAATATTTTTATTAAGGTTTTTAGAAATCTGTTTTATCTTTCTGGAAAAGTTTCTACGGTTTGGATTTTTGTTTCATGGTTATACTATACCGGAATTCCTTAAGACACTATTTTCTTCTCCTCTGTTTTCACTACGAAACCTATTTTCATCTTGAATGAAATATGCTATCATATTTTCCTTATATATAGAATTCCTATATTGGGGTTTTATGATAGATTTTTCATACAGTTTTTATGCCATACCAAAAATTTCTATACTGAATTTCTTATACTGAGATTTCTATATCGGAAATTTTCCATTATGCATTTCTAAAGAATATTTTCTTAATTGTATTTATTTTAGAGACAATGATACTTTTCTTATGATACCGATACCGGATAAGAAAAAACTGGTATCAATAATTTCTTTATGATTTTTCTTCTATAATCTGATACCGGTTATTTTTTCTCTCATGTCATAAATCATGATACCAGTATCGAAATTTGTAAAAACCAAGTTTTCATAAAACTATTTTCTTACACATTACTCGTACCGATTTTATGTAAATCTATTCCGAAATTTATAATTCTAGATTTTATTATTCAAAGCTTTAATTCCTTAGAATTATAATTCTTATTATTATTCTTTTCATATCATTTCAATTTTATCGGATTTCATGTTCCTTACACTCAATGTGTAATATCTTTATATTCTTGGTTAGTTGTATAAAATGATGGCGTTGTTTCTGTTATAAACTAACCATTGTATGATTTCCACGTGTCAAGGTCCCTCCGAGATTTAAGGAAATATGATCAATGCAGTGGCATCGACCAGTAGATTTTTTAAAGATATAAATAGGACCTCAGATGATGAGATCAAAATGTATACAAGAACACACAAAAAGATCACATGTTTTCAATTTGGATTTCACCTCTCTAAAAGTAAATTGATCTAGAGTGAGAGTCTCTTATAAACTCTCAAGATTCGTGAAAAAAGTTTGAATAGCATGTTCAGACTTTTATTCTCGAAGAATTGCTTTGTGAAGATGTGTGAATTCTTTAAAATCATAGACTTCGGGTTGTGAAGTCAAAGGTGTTGATTTCCTTACAAATTGAGGGCTTGTGGGGATATCAAGACAGATACTGATCTAAGGATTGAGGGCTTACCCGAGGTATGGGTAAGACATAAATTATTGTATCTATAAAACAAGGGACATTTATCTAAGGACGTTGGATACCCTCCTCTTTGGGTTAAAAGATAATTGTAAATTTCTACTTCTTTGTAAGAGTTAGGAAGTTTTCTTTTGGTATAAACTTTCTATCTTGTATCTCTGGTTGTAAGAAATTCTATACACATTGTGGTATAATTTCTTTGTAATAAATGTTTCTTAATATTTATATTTAAGAACTATATATTTCCTTAAGACGGTGATTTATTATTAGAGTTGTTGTGAATTTTGTTTATAAAAAAATCCCTTAATAAAATTTTAAAGTATACGATTCACCCCCTCTTGTATATTGTGGTTTTTGGCACTATTGTGATCCTCATATTAGTATATAGTATAATATCATACTCCATACCTTTATAACATATCTCCATCCAATTAAATGGTTAAATATTTATATCTCATGATATAATGATGGTTAAAAAGTCAACATGATTGATCCAAAATTTGATAACAGTGCATCCTTGTCCAAAATGGGAAATAGGTGAGTCCTAATCCACTGTGGGAATATGGGGAAACCCAATCCAATATAGGAAAATGGGGAAACATTATCTAATATGAAAAGTTTTCTAACCTAGCCCCATATAAGAAAATGACTCTAAATAGGAATGTTGGTGTGTCCAACCCAATAAATGTAGTCCCTATGAAGTTCCTTGATATGTTTATGGAAACAAACCTTGACTTATAAAGAATGACATTACAAGTATATGTATCAACCACAAATTTTATGTCTTATGTATTTGATATTCTCATATGGTTCATGTAAATAATTATCTTATGATTCATGTCTTATGACTTTCCAATAATTATTCAATGAATCATTATTATGATATTTTCTTGCTTTTTATGACTGTCAAATGTTATTCTCATGTTGTCATACTCTTATGTTCATGTTATTAATAAATATTTCCTTTATGTACCCTTATTGAGAATTTTATATCACCCTTTTTTATGGTTCCTTTCCTTAGGTCATGAAGAATGTTTTTTAGTAGAAGTACTGAACGGGAATATCATTGTGGGAAACATTTAATATCTTTCAACATGTTTGAATATTTTGTTCCATGTTTACAAATACACTAAATTATTTTGGTCCTCAGGAATTTATTTTTGTAATGTTATGAATATTATCCTAAAATGTTGTATTATCCATCTATTTTAAGTATGGTTTACTATAATAAGATTGCATAAGTGATTTATAGAGTATAACTTCTAGTGTTCAAAAAATGAACATCATAAAGGGAAAAATATTCAACTACCAAAATATATATTATATGAGATGAAGAAACTTTAAAAAAATCTCAATGGATTGTGGAAATGTTTTCTTTTAGAAAAAGATGGGATATGAGCTTCATATTTCCAATGTAAAATGAATAATTAATTCAATATGATTTACTAATGGAGTGTTTCTCTCAATTACCCCATAGTCTAATGATAAAAATACAATTAACTTAGATATTATGGATATCATGTTACTATGCCAGGGGTTATATAGGATGACCAATAAATGTATACTCCAAATAAAAATGTATATTAGAGATATTATTCCATAAATACTATTGGGATGGATCATTAAAAAAGTTACATGTACATTTGTAATTCATTTATCAATAGAAAATTCCTTATTTAGTTCTATATCTATACATTTGTTTGTATCATGTATGTTCATTAGAAATATTTAAACACTTATAGAAGACATAGTGGTTGTGCTATTTGTAAAAAAATATAAAATCAAATCGTAGATATTAGGTTGATAATCCTATGAAAATTATCAATTTTCAAAAAATCATTCAAAAAACTAAATTACTCACACTATGGGAGAATTTAATTACATAATGGGTATATACTAGTTGTCCTTATACAATGAAAATATAAACTATATGGAGAGGGAAATAACCCTACCAATACCATACTATACTTTAATTTTACACATGTGTATAGAGAATTATGAATCTAATTTGGAAACTCTTTATCATTCATTAATATTATTTCCATATGAGAAATCATATCTATCTCATGTTATTGAGATAAAATAATTTATTATCATTGAATTAATGCACATTGAGAGGGATAATTAGGATTTTTTCTTATAGTAATTTTCAAAACTTCTTATAAATCAAGTGTTTGGGTTCCTTATAAAACATATATCCATGATTACCTAAAAAATATTCCCCTTCAAACTATAATAGTTTAATATAAACGTACTATAAAATAAGTACAAGTGTGATATATGCACTAGTGCGCCCCCATGGTGTGCCCCAATCCTATTTATTAAGAATGATGAATATTCAATATATCTCTATATTGATTATAATTATCTTAAGAATTAATAATAAGGGACAAGTATCATGTTTACTATTAGTGACTTTTTTAGTCAACTACATAGGTTGTGTACTTATTAGAGATTGATATTTTATTAGGCTAGCATAAATTGATAGTAAAAAAGGAATATATTCACATGGAATCCACTCTCTCATGATATAGACACCATAAGTTCATATTAATTCCATTAGGACTCACTAATACTCTATGATTACTCATAGAATAGATCAAAAAATTATTTGTACATTAACATGAAAAATTTATAGTGACTTTATGTATTATATTCACATATATTTTAAAAGAAATGAAGGGAATGAATGAAAATCAATAACTCTATCAATTTTTTTTCGAAATTATAAGTTTAAATAAATGTATCATAAATTTAAATTCTATATGGTACAATTAACATTATTAGGTTATATTATTATAACAAACATGATATATATGGATCCTTAAATGGATAAGGAAATTAGTGAATGACCTTGAATAACATATGTGGTGGAGATCCATATTTCCCACATTTTATGTATGTGTTATTGATGGTTTCATAGAAATTTATCATGATTGTCAATTCTAGTAGGAAAGATAACTCAAAAAAATTACTCTTTGTTCAGATAGATTAATTTAAATAGATATTCAACTATATGAAGAAAAGAATAGTCACAACACCTATACAAAAACAACACATAAATGTTAAAGGATTTCTTATTTATTTTTATGCTTTCAATAATGTATTATGTTTTTTACACTTGAAAAATGATAAATTAAAAGAATAAAACTCATGAAAATTGATGGTAAATTAAAAAAATTACATGATTACTATTTTGGAATTGGAATAGGTAATATTTTTCTTATAGATTTGTGGGTGTTGTCTCTATAGATAATAGTGTAACTTATGTATTGGGTATCAAATTGTAAAGTATATATTCACATAGAAGGATATCAATGTTTACAAAGAAGATAGTTTGATCGTATATAGATAATATGACTTATCATTCCATTTACATCATATAAAAACAAACAATTTGTTTGATACGATAAGAATAAAATATACTATAGTGTTATCCATAATATGGAGTGAATGAGATACCATATTCCTAATAATATAAATCATTTACCATAGAATCCTAAAGGAAGTTATAATATCTAATATTACCAAACTAATCTCATAACCATCTATCATAGAAAAGATGAAGGTGGAACAAAGTTATGATGTGGAAGTACAAAATAATCTATAATAAATAAGAAAATAAAAATATTAGAGTTTAACATTGATAATGATAGAGTTATAAGACTTGAGAAATGATTATGTGTACTATCATTGCCTGAGATAAATAACTATTATTAGATTATCATTTAAACAAATATTATATTGTGGTATAAAGGAAATTATTTGTTTTCATAATGTAACAATGTTAATGTCTATGGTTATCTCATTTGAGGACTGGTTATTTTCAAACATTTACACTTCCAATAATTATTTTTTACATTTTTGCTTTTTTTATTTATATTTTTAATTTATCAAGTGTGGGAGGAGGGGGTAAGAGGGGGGGAGGGGTGTGGGGAGGTTGAGATAATAATTTCAAGATAATAAAAGTAACATATAATTATGCGTAAGAAAAAATATAGAATAAAGGTAAAAATAAGTGATGTTATCTAATAAAAGTAATCCATTCTGAACATTTATTTTCAAATTATTAGTTTCATATTTAAATATTGTATGCAATGTAAATATGTGATAACATTTTCATCAACTTTAGTTATAAATATACAGTGAATTTAATGATACAAAATCACATTACTCAGAAATTTTCATTACCCACTTTAGATCACCCACGACCTGACTCTAAGAAAATAATAAAAGTTTAGAGTGAATGAGCCAATACATGGGTTCGACACTATATTACTCCCCTAGGAGATTCCTAAAGTTACTCACTCATAACCCGAAGTGTAAGAGATCATATTTAGGAAGAAAATTAGGGTATAAAACAAGGGAGAATAGAGGAATAAGTAAATATTATAAGATGAGTGAGAGAATTATATTTTAACTTATAGTATTTGATTATATAATGAACCGAATTTAACATATAAAAAAATAACTATAAACATAGTATAATGTCATATCAGGTTACCAATGATATGGATGATCACAAATTTTCTTCATTGGACTGTACATATATAAATTAATTTCTATCTTCTTTTCAAGGGTTCGAATAATACCTCATATTCAGCTAGTCCAATATCCATGAATTAATCTCTAATAAAACATTAAATTTTTTTTCTTCATATTGAAATTCATTTTTCAACATATTATCTTCGCTAAAAATACTAATCTGTATTCATTTATATTGATCAAATTATTTTGGCCATAATAATAGATGTTCCATTACCTGATTGGTTGTATTAGAACATATAGATAAGGTTCAAATTTGTATTTAAGTCTAGATGAATCCACTAAATCTTGATTCCAATCATTAGTCGACTAAACATTCCAATGGTATGAATAAAAAAATTTATGGTGGATTCACACATATGTATATTATGGAATGAAACCTATATTATCTTAAATAAAGAATACTTATAGAATATCCACATATAGATTCTGTTCATGACACATAGAAATATTTTAAATTACCATTTTTTCGACTCATGTTGTCAAAATTTCAGATTCCAGTATAAATAAACTTTTAATACAAGGTATATTAACCATCCAACCTTGGATAATCATATAAATAACAAAGATCAATTGCGGTGTTCTATTATAATAATTACAAAGATAACTAAAATAATTAAATGAGATGTTTAAATCCATTTTCATAATTGAATAAAAAAACTCGAATATAAATAACCAAGATCAATTATGGCCTTTTATATCTTATTGGTGTATTTTTTTACCTTCCTTGATGTGAATGTCTCCTCACTGATCGATTTTATATTTGTTCCTTGATCATTCTTAAGAGAATACATGATTCCTATATACTTGATCCCCTCTATGAATCTACACATCAAAGAATCATAAAAATTTATAATAAAGAGAAATTAATATGGGTTGTTTTTATTAAAAAGGGTTGGTGTTGATTTAAATTTCTATATTTTTGAATAAAACAAAGGAGGAATGGATATAAAATGAAATACAGTGTGTGAGGTAGTTTTGGATCAAGAATGAATTCTCACCCACACTTCAAAAATGATTCCCTCTAAACAACTTTTTGTTTGTTAGAGATTAAGAAAATTTAATTTTTAGTATAACGATAAATATTTTCACCCTTTACCCCTTCATGTCATTGTTTAGTATATATTTAGAACTGATTCCAACAAAACTATTAAGAAAATATTTTTCAAATTTTATTTTTAAGAGGTAAACAGAGGTAGTTTGTGATCATTAATTTGTGGTAAACAACGAATTCATAAATGTATGATATATTTTTTAATCCTTACATCATCCAACTATTTATTTATTCAAAAAAATAGTATAATAAAAAATATAGAACATCAAAAAATAACTTTTGTTCTTTGTTTCGACACTTTGAAAAAAAATCATCTTTTCCCTCCCCCCACACATGATTTTAATCATATTCAGGAACATTAACAATATATAAATAAGGATGGGAAAAATTGATTCTTATTTGGCTATCGTAAAAAAATTGATAGAAAATATTGACTTAAGTAAATTATTAAATTTTAGGGATGTCTTGAAAATTGATTTTAATATAATAATAGGATCTCAAAATAGCACCTTAATCATTTTTATCACACTTTGCAAATTATATCATCTTTTAATAAAATGGAAAATTAATTTTATTCATTTTATCGCATGCGTAAATATTTTCAAGAATAAGATAAATACAAACATGTCAGTAAACCAACTTAAAAACATCTATGGTTTGGGAACAATTTTCATTGTAGACAACACTAGGGACAATTAAATTTCATATTTGTTCAAATCCATTAAATGAGAAAACATAAATATCAAGAACAAAATTCTATTTTAGGATTCATTTAAAACATTTAAAAATTTAAATCATGATTTTTTTCCTGAAAAAATTATAGTTTCAATTTTACAAATATTCTCAATTAAACATAAGGTTCCAGAAAAACCAAAAATGAAAAAATTAATAAAAAAATGAAAGTCTGAAATAGGTTGGTACCACACCCCCAAACATGTGCATTTAATTTTTTTTCCATGGTTAAAAAATGGTTTACTTAATTTTTTCCTTAAATAAATTGGGTATAATAAATAATGTATAGAATAGAAATAAAAACAGACTTATTTATTAGAGAAACATTGAGTTTTTCTCCTATATTCATCTTAATAAAAAACTAAAAGTAAAAAAGTTAAACCATATAAATTTATTGAATGTAAAAAAAATATAAATTAAAAATGGAAAATAATGTTTAACTCATGGTTTTACCCCAACATGGAACCTATTTTTTGATTACTCCCAACTAATAAGTTCCCATCGATATCCAAGATTTTATGGTGCGTGTAGTTTCTTAGATATGATCCACCACATAGTTTTACTTGTAGGATACATTCATTCAAAATAGATATAAGGGATCCAATGGAATGATTAAATTGAATCCTTCCCCATGGATATAAGGAACAATTATCATGATGAGGGTAGGAGAATGAATGTTCCCACATCTTTTGTTTCATTAACTACTATTTTCCCCACTTATTCATTCTCTAAGGATTTATCACAATGTAACGCATAAAAAAGAATTATAAAAGGTATGTATAATTAATAATTTTATTCAATTGAAACCAAATTATTAATAATTGATTTAAAAATAGTTCCCTTCACATTGTGTATAATTTTAATCAATTGAGACTGAAAAGTACATTGGAAAATATTTTTTTACAAACTCAATGATATGTTCAATGGGATTGGGGATATTCATGTATTCCTCATTAGGTGAATTTTATTTTTATTCTTTATACTCAAACACAATCAATTTAAAGTCAAAATCTAACAGAAATATAATAGTTGGAGTTAACATTCAATTATGTTTCATGAAAAATTAATAAAATAGAGTTTATGTGAAGTTCATATCTTTTAGTTGGTTAAAATTTAAGTTCTTATTAAATTGAAAATAACTCATATGTTGGGTTTTTAATAGGTAGATGTATATAGTAAATATCATGTAATCTCTCTTTATATTTCAACACATGATTTTTTAACTCTAAATCTAGAAAAATTTACAAAGGTGATTATTTTCAAAGCTTTTTTTCGAGGTGGGAATCTGTCTGTGTGGACATGCTGATGGTCGCACCACATTCCCAGTTTCTAAAGGTAGGTTACTTTCATAACTTCTTCAGATAATTTTTCCCCTTGATCAAAAATGGATGATGGGATTTTGGTGTCTCTTTCTGCAGATTCCTCTTCATAATTATTCACATATTCTAGGTATCCATTAAATATTAAGAGGTTGTTTGTAAAACACTTCTCTATGCCATGTATTTGTGAATTCTAATTAATTACTTCTTCTATCAGGACATTCCATGGTTTTTATTTAGGGTAGAAACATTCGGTCATGGGAGTAGTCACATTGAACGTCACTGGAATTCCTAGACAAAGAAACACCAGTACTTATAGATTTTCCCTTAAGATAAGGCTTCTCAAGGGAATAGGAGTCTGAGGCATCCTACGTCGAATGTGTGGAATCATATTCAAGAGGCATGTCTCTATGATTTTAAATGGCTTCACATGTCTAAAATGAGTTATTCCAGGAGTTTAATGTCCAACAAAGATAGATAGGACTGATTAGGACACTGAAGAGAGTGGATTAGATAGGTACTTCCTTAGGAGGGAGTAACTAAAAAGTTACTATATGGGTGAATCAGAATGCCCAATAATAGTATACCATGGTTGGTGTGTCCCACAATGGAGAATATGTCACACCATGAAGTATGATCTAGAAACCACAAAGGGGTTGACTAGAGGATAGTGGGTCATAACAAGGGAATTCCAAGGTTTACCATTGTCTTTGATTGAACCTTAGGGAGGTATCCTACATACCCTATCTGGGAGACCGGGATCAAAACCCATGTTGTTCGTATGGGTGAGACATGGAATTGGGGTGTACACAAAGGAAAAAAATGAAAATATGATGGGGAATATGATGGATAGAAGCCCATATGGATGGAATGATTTCAATGAGAGGCAGAGTCCCAAGTAAAAATCCAGATGGATGTGGATGGATTTTCGAAGGGTGAAGTGAATGGGGATGGAATGAAGAACCCATGTGAAGGTGATAATATTGGTCATGAATCACATAGTGGTTTACTATGTTTCCCAATGATAGGGAATCAATGTCTACATAGTTCTAGAATGGGGAGATGAGCCACCAGAAGAGGAGGCTTGTAAGAATGGATGCATGGATGACAGGCCGAAGGAAATGGAACCAACAGGTTAGGGAATGATCTTATCGAGACACAAAGGATTGAGGAAGAGATTAGGATGGGACATGGGAGATAGGATCGAACATCAGAAAGGCTTCTTACATACCTTTCTCAAAAAGGGAAAAGATTAAAGTCCACATATTTCAGATTTGGGGAATCAAATCGGGGTGTACACAATGGAAAACAACTGGAAGATATGTTGGGGCTTATGCATGGTTATAATCCTATTGTAATTGGTACACTATTGGTTTGATGTGTATAGATTGAATCTGGGGCTTATGCATGGATAGTTTCTCGGGAAATGGTCTGACACCACTAAGGGGTGGACGAAGGATGTGGGTCCCAAAAAAGGGTATGAAAAAGTTTAAAGGTGTTTTGGGTTTGAACCTCAGGGAGGCTTCCTACATGACCTTTCAAAGAGACAGGGATTAAAACCCACATAGTTCAAAAGAATAAATTTTAACATGATGCGGGATGAAAAGGGGCATATAGTTTAATGTCATGCGGGACAAGGGTGAACCGATGTGAAGTGATGGGGACTGACGGGTGAAGGGCTTAAACCTCATGGAAGATTCCTACATACCTTTCTAGAAAAGGGTAAAATATAAAAGTCCACGTAATTTGTTGTAGATGGTCTTGGGGTTTATTTATGGTTAATGAACAAATGTGTATTTCATTGTTGATGCTTAATTTAAGCCCACGTGAGTCATGCTCAGTGTGAGAGACAAGAGGAAACAAAGGACCTGCCAATTGCATCGTGAAAGGTGCCCCTACAAGTTGTGTAGCGTGACTTATGCATGTTTAGTTGCCCAAGAAAATAAAGATTAGGACATACACTTGGAGGTAAGCCTGATTAGGGGTCCAGATGTAAAAGCTGGATATGGCCACCATATATGGAGAAACCTATCAAAGTGTTTCAGTGCTTATGCATGTGCTGTACAGGGAACACATGGAGACAAAGCACAGTGGGAGAATACTGAGAGGGGGATGGTACCCATTCCTCGCACCGTCCTCTCATACTTTCACTCATACGGTGGTCACCATTTAATGTCATGTGTTGAGGACGTGGATTGTTGCAAGTTTAATATCCTACATCTCAGATGAAGGGGATTTAATCCTCACCCCGAGGACTTACATAGCTAGAGTGGTTTAACCCTTGGTGAAGGTAAGGTAACCACAATTCCATGGGAGTGGGGATTACACACTAAGGCAGCCTAAAGAGGTAGTAGGGGCATACACATAGTTGGTGGCCCACAAAAAGAAAATTGGGACTTATTCTAGGAGGGAAGCCCAGGGTGCACATAGTGACAAAGCATGGAGGTAGATAGGGAGTGAGATAGAATCAATTCCCATCCCTTTCACAATCCTCTAAAGACTTGTCACTTATGCGGTTACAACAATTTAACGTTAGTTTTTGTGGACATGGGGTTTTTTAGAAATTTAAATTCCTATAGATCAGATGAAAATGATTAAATCCTCACCACTAGGACTTACATAACATTCAAACATTAACCCTTGGTGAAGGGAAGCAACCAGAAAGGCCATGGGTTAATGAGGTTGTGAATTGATCCACTAAAGGGTCCACATTTTTGTGGCTATGAGAACAATAATTATATGTTAGTGTGCCTATGTGAGGGATCGTGAGGCAAGGAAACACAACATGAAACAACACTTGCAGAAAAATGAGATCACTATGTACATACTTATAGGGCCACTTGGAGGAGGTGTTCATGAATAATAAGGCCTCATATAGAGGGGCTTCACAAATCTATGGTTATTCACGGAGTGAAAGAGATTCACGAAGGAGGGTGCTTCACGAGGAATAGTGACCCATCCTAGGCGTAGAGTCTAAATGTACTTGGACATTGAATCATGTTGAATGAGTGATTCATGATGTTCCAATTACCAAAAGGGTTATTATTGATTTTATATGTCCAAAAGGCCTCATGGAGGGAATCCCAACATGAAGAGTAGGTAAAATGGATCAAGGTAAAAGTGGTTTTGCCATGCTAAAGTACCTTGGATGATTCATTTTCTCAATGAATCATAGTGTAGATGTTGCTTCGAGATTAAAAAATTTGGAAGGAAAAAAGGTTAGGGTGTTTATCCTTTAGAGTTATGTGATCTAAGTATTTATAGTCTACATGGGGGTGAGATGTTCCAAGGGTTCTCTGCAAAGCAATTCAAGCTTCACAATTGGATGTCGATCCTTCAAGTTCCTTGGAATTGCAGAGGAGTCCATAATTTCTTATGTCGAAATTTTAGAGGCTCCCAACTACCATAAAGTTCCTTAGACTTCTAGTGGAGTCTATCACTTCTTCAGTGATGGTGGAATAGGTGTAACACCCCATGTTTCCACGGTATTCTTCTCTTTGAATAATACAGTAGCGTGTGTTGAATGAAACTTCGAGTTCTAACACACACCATTACCAATAAAACTAGCCGTTATGAATAGTAATATCCAAATTTTGAAATTTTATATATTTTATCATTCAAAATGGACTTCATTTTTTGATTCATAATATCGAAATTATCTTAGGGTGATTTTTTGGTTTTTTTTGAAAACATTCAATTTTTGATAAATAGTGAAAATTACTAAATTTTAATTAAAAACAACTTTTTTAGTCAAAATAATTAATAGTGATAAATTATGAATTTGAGTGATTTTAAAGTATAATTAGATTATATTTTTACTATTTAATCCAATGTTGGTCATTGGATGTAATTTCACATTTAAACTGGACAGAAGAAACTATCAATCTTTTGATAGTTATTATTTCTTAGAAACACGATTTTTTTTATGACAATGGAAATTAATTTTAAATTAATTTCTTCCACTTCTATGTTTTGAATTTATAAAAAAAAATTCCATATTTAGAATCATGAGGTCCAAATTGTGTAAATAGGTAACTTTTATTTTTAGACATTTTGAATAATTACTTCGGAAAATATTTTATTTACCATGGTTAAAGGATAAATCCGGTAAATAAGGGTAAAAACGTAATATTATAATAAAATTAAAATACCCTAAAACGTATCCTAACCTTATTGGTTGATAAATTTCTGACCATGGTCATCTTTTGGTCAATTTTGGGACCCCATGGAGCAACTTGTAAGTGAAAATGACACTTTATATTAATTAAGTTAATGTAAATAGAAAAATGACATAAGCATATATATTTTAGAAAAACAATTTTTACATAGGGTAATATATGTTATATTTTAGACTATAAATATTAATTAGAAAACTAATACGATTTCATATATAATGGTATTTTATTTATAATTTTTAGACATATAATAATTAAATTTATTTATGACACAATAATGATGTAGTATTTTCCATATTAATGAAATAATCAAATAATTTGTATTATAAATGTTAAAATAAATATAATTTGAAAGTTTTGATGACATAAACTAATTTTATTGGTAAATATAAAATGTTAGTATTGCTTAAATGAATTTTTTTCGAATTAATAATGTTTTTAAGACTTTAAAAAATATCAATTTTTAAATAGTGTCAAAATTTACATAAATGTGTTTTTAGAAAAAATATTATATTAGTAATTAATATTCTATTCTTAAAAATCTAAGGTTCATTAAAAGAACATATATTATGATAGGTGTATCACTAATGGACCAATTGGGGGTCTCTTGGATGTATTTAGTATGTTTATTAACTATTTAATATAAAAATATAAAGAGACATGGTAAATGTCAAACTATTTAACTAAGAGTTAAATAAAAACTATAAAGTTAATATAGTGACCCAAACCTGTATAAAACATAATTGTTGAGTGGTTTTTGACCTATACCCACCTTAAACATTAAATAATCCACTTTGGATCCATTATAAACCGAATATGAATTTAATATAAAATAATATTTCTAGCTTTTCTAAGGTGCCCCTCACCCATCTTATAAAAGGGCACTCCACCTACTAACTAATTCACACCTTCAAAGCCTTTTGGTTCAGCCAACCTCTAAAAAATTACCCTATCAACAGTCCTAAATACATCCTAGAGGTCTTACTTTAGTCAGAAAGCCAACTTATGAAGCCCTTCTGATCAAATCAAAAGAAAGAACCCGAAGAAGTAGTAATAATTTCTCCACCCTCTTTCTAGTTCCTTTCTTCTTCCACTTCTTCTTTCTCTGTTATTTCCATTGTAAAATAATAAATCTAGTATCATCTATATATAGTGAAGTTATTATAAATATGGTACATCCATCTTTATTATTCTATCCATCCTTTGAATGACATGACACCATACGTGTGTACGTACAGATTACTATCTCCATGTCGTAGTGTAATTGTTATTCAAATAATTTACGATTTAAATGAGTATAATAATTAAGTGTAATTCATTTAAATAAAAAATATAACATGATAATTATTCTTTATATATGATATAGAGTGATATTTTCGCTCGTGCGTACGTACGGATTACCGTCTCCACGAACGCGATGAGATTCATTCCTCATCGTATCCATTCAAGAATAATTTTCATTTAATGGTTAAAAATAAATTTTAAAGACTTAATAAAATTCTGGATATGAATATTATACATCCATCCATAACAAATATGGCTCACATAAAAAATAATATAAAGGACAAATAATCTGTTAACACCCAAAACGATGATAATACTAAGATATTATTAACAAATCAATGTTAAAATATAATATATGATATCATATTAATGTATATGATTCTTGTATAATTAAAAAAAATTATTTCACCATTATACAGGAGGATAAACTACCCTTGACCAAGGAAAAAGTACAACATAAGGGGTTTCTTATCTCACTTTTAATCCCGTGAGATTTCCATTGTTCACCACTTATTTATTGCATGTGGTGTGTGTACTGCCCATGATGGTATTAACTTTGTAATATACTTTAATTTATGAATATTTACATCATAATTGTATGATCTTTATTTCATGAGTGAATGTTTTTTAAGTTACCAAATCGATAAGGGAATTTGAAATTTCAATTTTCACTCATTTGGCTTTGCGCATACTTCATTGATTATTTTACTGCAAGATTATGTATGGAATCACTATTCATTTGATTATGTCATAATTTCCACTCCCCTTTCAGTGGATATACATTTTAAACACATAATAACTCCATTGATAATTTCTCAAGTCATCAATATGAACTTGATAAGAGTAATTTTAACTCAATCTCCATTTGTTGAGTTAAATATCCAATTCATTGGTGTTGTCTTTACAAGAGTATGTATGAATGTCCTCTGATTGATTTACACTGAATATCCAATCATATTGAGTATATTTATATTTGTCACACAGAATTATGTCGTTGATTTAACCATAACCTAAGGATAGAGTCTTTATAAGATATTTCATATCAAATTACATTCAATTGAGACTTCTTTGTTGTTATACACCAAATCACTTTTATATGGTGCAGATAATGTACTTTGACATAGTATATCTTGAATACCTTTATTCTCATGATATTACAAAGTTTTTGTTACCTCAATTATTTGTATTCAAGTGTCTCTCTTTTGGTTAGTAACTCTAACAAAAATATCATTTTAAATGTATTAAAGATTTATTATTCAAAATCATTATCATTAATGTACATGTATTAAAAATGGTTTTAGGGATTTATTTATATGGACATTAATGTTTTAAAATTAAAATTCCTTTTAAAAGATTCAATGTGGTATGGGACACTTTGATTCAAAAATCTATTATTAAAACGACTTCTTGACAAGTAGTGTGACTTTTAAATGTTTTCAACAAAAAGGGGGGGGGGGTATTTCTCTCAAATAGTTTTCATGATTATTTTATCTATGTCAATATCCTTCTTTATTCTTGATTGAGGTTAATCTTTTACAATAAAATCTTCCATATTTTATTTAATGAGTTATGTTTGACTGTGGATGTGCTATTTTTATACCATTAATGGTTTGTGGACAAAGTATTGACATTTCGTATTCTAGTTTTAATATGAATGTTTATGTTATGTTTCAAACTTTTCATATGAGAAATTCATTAGACTTAGTAAGTGACTGGTGGAGCCTGATATAGCTACTCGATTCATCAGTAGGTCTCCTGAGACAAACTAGTGTCTTGGCACAAGGCCTTGACAAAATCTTATTTGTAGTCTTGGCAGGAGGCCTTGACTATGTGGATATGATAGTCTGGAATTATGCATTCCATCATTATGAAAGTGGTTATTGATATTTCATGTGATTATTTGACTAGTAGAATATCCATGTGATTAAGTAAATGACATTATTTCCTTTTATTTTTTCCATATTATGCTGAAGTTAATGTTTAAAATGCTTTTTTTAAAGGGTGGGGCCAAAGCCTCATTTATTATTAAAGGAAAGCAAAGACCTCTTTAACATGGTAGAGGGAGACCTATTACATAGCCCAAAGTCCAGGTTGGAATTTAGCCCATTACATGGCCCGTAGGCCCAATTTTATGGCACAGAGCCCATTCTGTGAATAGTATTGCTACAGTATCTGCACTGATACAGTCTGCATAATACCTGCCGCTGCTACAGTACCATGCCGCCACTACAGTGGCCTGCCACTGCCACAGTGCCCACCGGTGCTACAGTATCACCACTGCTACACTACGCTACAATACTCCTACAGTACGCTACACCCAGTGGGGTTTGAACCCCCATTTTTCATGTAGGATTAAGGGTGCTTATTTATGAAAGTTTCTGCTATATTGTTATCCTTACTGAGCATCTGATCTCACCCCTTTCTATGTTTTATTTTTACCAGGATGTGAAGAAGTATTTTTTGATGTACCTTCTGGGATAGTCTTAGGGGATATGAGTATAGTCTATGGAGAAAATTTTGTTGTAGTTTTCCACTTTATGATGTAATGTGTAACGCCCCGGCCCCAGTTACCCAGAGTCGGTGCATTATTACATAAAATTGGCATGATCATAAGAAATATCAAATCTCAAAAGACCGATTAGTTTTGTAGCCTTGGAAAGACTAGATACATTCATGAAGTTTACATTACATCATAAAATGAAAAACTACTACAACAACATATTGTCTCCATAGTCTACACTATTATCCCCTCATAATATCCTTGCAGGTCATTCATAATTTACTTCTTCACATCCTGAGAAAAATAAAACATAGAAAAGGGGTGAGCTCAAATGCCCAGTAAGGATAACAATATAGCGGAAACTTTCATAAATAAGAATAAACATTTAAGGCAACGTATAACTAAAACAAAAGCCTTTTAAACATGAACTTCAACATAGTATGGAGAAAATAAAATGAAATAAATCCATTTACTTATTCACCTGGATATTCTACTAATCGAATAATCACATGCAATATCAATAACCACTTTCATAATGATGGAATGCATAATGCAAGACTATCATAACCACATAGCCAAGGCCTCGTGCCGAGACTACAAATAATATTTTGTCAAGGCCTTATGCCAAGACACTAGTTTGTCACATTAGACCTACCGATGAATCGAGGAGCTATAAGGGGCCCCACCCATCACTTATTAAGTCCAATGCATTCCTCATATGAATAGTTTTAAACATAACATAAACATTCGTATTAAAACTAGCATAAGAAATGTCAATACTTTCTTCATAAACCATGAATGGTATAATAATAACACATCCACAGTCAAACATATCACAAAACTATAAATACAATATAGAAGATTTGTATCATAATAAATCAACTTCAAATAAGCTTAATATCCATCAAAGGATGTTGACATAGATGAAATCAAAACTATTTAAGAGAAATATCCCTTTTTTTAAATCATTTAAAAGTCACATAATTAAAAAATAAATCATTTGATTTGAAAAATTTCTTATAAGCTTGTAAGGGAAGCTTTGAATATTTTATAACGGTGTAAAATAACCGCTCCCGCCGTATAAGTTAAAAAAAAGACATTCTTAACTTAATTATGTCAAAAAGGTTAAAAAGGACCTTGTTTGGAAAACGACGGAAATATTACTTTATAAATAGCTTATAAAAAGTCAAACAAGGGTATAAATGACTTTAACCCATATTCTGTAAAATTGTAATAATGTTTTGAAATACACTTTCAAGAAACATGGATGTGGATGATGAAGAGATCCTAGTAGATTATTATGCATAAACAGCCTCGGATAATGAATAGATTGCGAAATAAACCCTTACCTTGTACTTTTCCTTGGTTGGGGGTAGGTTAACCTCCTCTTCTTCGGGTTCTTCCTTTTGATTTGATCAAAAGGGATCCTTAGGTTGGATTTATGATCAAAATAAGGCCTTTGGTTTGTAGTGAGGGAAGTTGAGAGAGTATTTGGGCATGGTTTGGCCAAGCCAAAAGGCTTTGAATGTGTGAATTAGTGAGAAGGGGGAGTGCCCTTTTATAAGAGGGGTGAGGGGCACCTTTGGAAAAGCTAAAAATATTATTTATAATAAATTCATATTTGGTTTCTAATGGCTCCAAAGTGTATTATTTAAAGGTTAAGGTGGGGATGGATTGAAAACCACTCATCCAATATAATTTAGACAGGTTTGGGTCATTATATTAACCTTATCTTTAAGTATTAACTCTTAGTAAATTAGTTTCACTTTTACAATGTCTCTTTGTATTTTTATATTATATAGTTAATAAACTAACTATATACAGCCAAAAGACCCCCCAAGTGGTCCATTAATGATACAACTATCATGATATAAGTCTCTTGTTCGAACCTTATATTTTTATGAATTTAATATAAATTAATAATATAATATTTGTTTTAAAAACTCTTTTAAGTCAATTTTGACACTATTGGGTATTTTGTTTTTGATAATTTCATAACAGCATTATTACTTCGAAAACAATTTATATAATCAATCCTAATATGTCATAATAACCTAAATAATTAGTGGAATTCATAAAAAGTCCCAAATTACATTTATTTTGATATTTATAATATCAATTATTTTAATATTTCATTAATTAGGTAATTACTGTATCATTATTGTGTAATAAATAAATTAAATTATTTAATGTCTAAAAATTATAAATAAAATACCATTATGTAGGAAATATTTTTATCTTTCTAATGAATATTTACAATCGAATTTATATTATGTATAACCATATATTAAATATGTTTTAGTAAATAAACTTTGATTTCAACTCTTTTAACTCTTCTTTGAATTAAATAATAATAAATGTCCTAATCTAATACAAGTAGACCTAAATGATAATATTTTACTCCTAAGGTTTTTTTTGGCTGAGATACAGCTGTCCAATAGAATTAGGACATGTTTTAGGGTAATATTAATATCATTTTTACCCTTAATTACCCTATTTACTTTTAACCGTGGAAAATAAATGTAAAAAGTTACTATTCACTGAAAATTATTTTCATCTCATTGAACCTAATTTTACTCCTTGATATTAACCATGTCTCTCGGATTTTCAAAATTTCACTCATAGAAGCGGTAAAATTAAGTTTTATGAAAAATTCAGTTTTTTAACTACCACTTAGTGGTTTCACTATTCATCAAAATATGAAAGTTTTCAGAAAAATACCAAAAATTATGCCTAAGCTATTTTTTATATTATTAATTCAAAAATGATGTTTATTTTACCTAATTCAAAACACATCAGTTGCATTAATTAATTTAAAAATTAATTCCAGTCGTCAAAACAAATAGCGTGTTTTTAAGAGATAATAACTATCAAAAGATTGACACTTGTTTATGTCTGGTTTAAATGTGAAATTACATCCAATGACCAACATTGTATTAAATGGTAAAACTATATTATAAATATACTTTAAAACCTCTCAAATTAATAATTTATCACTATTAATTATTTCAATTAAAAAAGTTGTTTTTAATTAAAATTTAGTAATTTTCACTATTCATCAAAATATTAAAGTTACCCGAAAAGTACCAAAATTTCACCCTAAGCTAATTTCGATATTATGAATCCAAAAATGAAGTCCATTTAGAAAGATAAAATTTATAAAATTTCAAAAAGTAGGTATTAATATTCATAACTGCTAGTTTGATTGGTTGTGGTGTGTTAGAATCTCGAAGTTGTGTACAATGCACGCCATGACATTATTCAAAGGGAAACGTACCGTGGAAGCTTGGGGTGTTAAATTATCCCCTCCTTCAATAAATTTCGTCCTCACATTTTTTTAAAAAAATTGGTCTTGAGAATATAATGGAAAGTCCCACATCGGAAAAAGAGTCAATAAAACTATCACTTTAAAAGAAAGGAAGAGAGGTATAAAGGTCACCCAAGATAACCCATACTAGGATTCCATGTAGGGAAACATGGATATGGATGATAAACTAAGTGTTAAGTTCTGATGGAGAGAGATAGAAAACATGATCAGGATAAAGTTAACAATAAGAAAATCACAAACTTGTGTTGGTACAAACGGTCATTAGTCTCCCAGTAGGAAAAGTAAACAGACAACATTTTTTGTTTTAAGTTACATTACATAAGCACGAGGAATTAATTTATGATATTGACTATGAACATAAAGAGATATACTTACTTTTTATGTAGAGTTTCATTCTTTAAAAATTTTTTACCACTAACTCATTTTTTGAACAATGAGTATTGAAGAAGACTTGTTCATAACGGAAGAGCTAGAATAAACTTCTATAGAAATACATGATCCAAGTAGGATAAACTATATATTTACCTTGCCTTTAGAGACTAATAAAAACCAAAATGGTTAGTATAATATCTGATTATCTTCCAAATGGATATTCCATTAGAAAAAAACACTAATTTTAATTTCTAAAATTAAACCATCAATACCCCAAAGTTAAATAAATACCATTCAATAATAAATTGTCCTTAAAATCCTTCAATATAATCCAAACTAATATTGAAACCCAAAACTTATAAGAATGTAGTATTCCACATTAAATTGTATCTCCAAATGACAATTAATTACTCTTAAAGTCACATACATAAAAGTAATTAACTTAATCATTTCCATAAATAACCCAAATCACTATAAATCCACAATAAAAACATAGATAAAAATACACCATTAATCCGAAAATGAAATCCCATGCTATTCTATTTTCCTTGGGCATACAGTGTTCACAAAAAAGCGAATAACTTCCAAAATAACATTTATCACATAATCACCAAATCATTTTCCTATACTAAGGGTATTCATTTTATAAGACATAAGATCCCAAATCAAATTATTATTGATCAATAAAATCATTTAACTAAAAATAATAGTCACACTAACCAGGGACTTCACGTAGTCTAGTGGTAGGTGATAAATCCTAATCTCACTTTGGTTATGGGTTAGATTCCCATAGCTTTGTCCGACACGATGGGTTGTCACACGGTCTGCGTGTTGTCCTTTTTCAAAAACTATATTTTATAACATTACCAAAATGAGATAAATTCTTCAAAATAACCATAACATAATTTAACCACAAATCTTATCTCATACCTTGCATTTTTATCCCAAATTATAATAACTTATAATTGCCTCAAACCCAACGATCATATAAAACCAAATGGTTATTTATAACTATATCCACAAGAGAAAAGATAATTCTTCCTCAAATATCATTATCACATGGAAAACTACAGGGTTAAAAATACAAGAGAAAATTATTCCAAATTAAACCCATCAACAAGGAGCAATAATACTTTTTAAACATTTCTCAAACCATTTATTTCCACATAGCTTCTTCTTTGTCCAAGAAAATATCCTATAGAATAGGGCATTCACTCGGGTAATGGCCAGGTCCCCTACATTTACGAAAAATGACTGTAAATGGATTCTTGGGACCATTTTTATCTTCTTCCGTAGTACTCTTCATTTTTATTCGGTAATTTTTCACTGTATGTCCTTCCTTCCCTTACGTAAATCATTTCTTTTGTCCCAATGAGACACTTTCCTAGGTGTCTCCTTCCACATTTCCTGCATGATGAAAATTAAGGATTCCTTTCTCCATGGTCTCCACTGCTGGAGCTCTTATCATTCACGACCTTTCTCTTCTTTGTTGAGTCCAGGAATTGGTTAATATATATATTGTTGATCATATTTTGGAAAATTGATTTGTTATAAAGACGATATCTTTTACACCTATCCAAATTCCATTTTGCTGCTCATTTCCACCACCATTCCCACCTTTTATATCATTCTCAAAGTCACTATGACTTCCTTGGAATCCAGCCATTGACTAAAACCAGAAAGCATTTTGTGAGTAATAGTAGTCATAAAATCATTTAGAGATTAACATGTCACCATATTCTCAATTTGAAACACATTAGGATTGACCAAGGTCATTTACTCCCATCTTATATATATAATACTTCAAATCGGTTTGTAAAGAAAATGTGAATTATCCTAAGCATATCCCCCAGGAGTGTCGTAACCAAGAGTGCAGTAAGGCCCGTTGTTGTGAAATAGTTCCCGTTCAAGTCTAGCTCAAAGCAGTGTTTTCAGGATTTACCCCTAGGTACATCTGTGCCAGAGCCGCCTCTACCTGCTCATATCCAGACATGGATGTATTGCTCGGAAAACTAACAAAATCTCTACAATACCAAAATTTGAGGAAGTTCGTCTATACTAATCCTCAAAGTTCATCTTAGGTCTACTTTCTATAATAAGAGATTATCTAAATCTAGCTTCCAAGGATTGTACTAAACTTCCTCTGATACCAACTGTAAAACCCCAGCCTCAGTTACCCAGAGTCGGTGCATTATTACATAACATTGGCATGATCACAAGAAAGATGAAATCTTGAAATACCGATTAGTTTAATAGCCTCGGAAACACTAGATACATTCAGGAAGTTTACATTACATCATAAAATGAAAAACTACTACAACAACATATTGTCTCCATAGTCCACACTATTATCCCCTCATAATATCCCTGCAGGTCATTCATTATCTAATTCTTCACATCCTGGGAAAAATAAAAAATAGAAAAGGGGTGAGATCAAATGCCCAGTAAGGATAACAATATAGTGGAAACTTTCATAAATAATAATAAACATTTAAGGCAATGTATAACTAAAACAAAAGCCTTTTAAACTTGAACTTCAACATAGTATGGCACAAATAAAATTAAATAATGCCATTTACTTATTCACATGGATATTCCACTAATCGAATAATCACATGAAATATCAATAACCACTTTCATAATGATGGAATGCATAATGACAGACTATCATAACCACATAGCCAAGGCCTCGTGCCAAGACTACAAATAACATTTGTCAAGGCCTTGTTCCAAGACACTAGTTTGTCTCATGAGACCTACCGATGCATCTAGGAGCTATAGCGGGCTCCACCCGTCACTTATTAAGTCTAATGCATTCCTCATATGAATATGTTTAAACATAACATAAACATTTGTATTAAAAATAGCATACGAAATGTCAATACTTTCTTCATAAACCATGAATGGTATAAAAATAACACATCCACAGTCAAACATATCACAAAACTATCAATACAATATAGAAGATTTGTATCATAACAAATCAACTTCAAATAAGCTTAAAATCCATCAAAGGATGTTTATATAGATGAAATCAAAACTATTTGAGAGAAATATCCCTTTTTTTAATCATTTAAAAGTCACATAATTATAAAATAAAACATTTACTTTGAAAATTTTTGTATAAGCTTGTAAGGGAAGCTTCAAAGATTTTATAACGGCAGAAAATAACCGCACCTGCCGTATAAGTTAAAAAAAGACATTCTTACCTTAATTTTGTCAAAAAGGTTAAAAAGGACCTTGTTTGGAAAACAACGGAAATATTCCTTTATAAATACCTTATAAAAATTCAAACAAGGGTATAAATGACTTTAACCCATATTCTATAAAATAGTAAGAATGTTTTGAAATACACTTTCAAGAAACATGGATGTGGATGATAAAGTGATCTCAGTACATTATTACGCATAAACAACCTCGGATAATGAAGAGATTACGAAATAAACACTTACCTTGTACTTTTCATTGGTTGGGGATAGGTTAACCTCCTCTTCTTTGGGTTCTTCCTTTTGATTTGATCAAAAGGGCTCCTTAGGTTGGATTTCTGATCAAACTAATGCCTCTAGTTTGTAGTTAGGGAAGTTGAGAGAGTATTTGGGCAGGATTTGGCCGAGCCAAAAGGCTTTGAATGTGTGAATTAGTGAATAGGGGGAGTGCCCTTTTATAAGAGGGGTGAGGAGCACCATTGGAAAAGATAAAAATATTATTTTATAATAAATTCATATTCGGTTTCTAATGGCTCCAAAGTGGATTATATAAAGTTTAATGTGGTGACGGGTCTAAAACCACTCAACCAATAGAATTTAGAAAGGTTTGGGTTATTATATTAACCTTATCTTTAAGTATTAACTCTTAGTTAATTTGTTTCACTTTTACAATGTCTCTTTGTATTTTTATATTATATGGTTAATAAACTTTATATATACATCCAAGAGACCCCCAAGTGGTCCATTAATGATACACCTATCATGATATAAGTATCTTGGCCGAACATTAGATTTTTAGGAATTGAATATAAATTAATAATATAATATATTTTTTAAAAAACTCTTTTATGTCAATTTTGACACTATTGGGTATTTTGTTTTTGATAAATTAATAACCGCATTATTACTTCGAAAACAATTTATATAATCAATCCTAATATGTCATATTAAACTAGAAAATTAGTTTAATTCATAAAAAGTCTCAAATTACATTTATTTTGATATTTATAATATCAATTATTTTAATATTTCATTAATTAGGTAATTACTGTATCTTATTGTGTCATAAATAAATTAAATTATATAATGTCTAAAAATTATAAATAAAATACCATTATGTAGTAAATCTATTTAGATTTCTAATGAATATTTACAATCGAATTTATCTTATGTATAACCCTATATTAAAAATGTTTTAGTAAATAAACATTGATTTTAACTCTTTTAACTCTTCTTTGAATTAAATAATAATAAATGTCGTAATCTAATACAAGTGGACCTAAATAATAATATTTTACTAATAAGGTTTTTTTTGGTCTAGATACACTTGTCCAATAGAATTAGAACATGTTTTAGGGAAATATTAATGTCATTTTTACCCATAATTACCCTATTTACTTTTAACCGTGGTAAATAAAAGTAAAAAGTTACTATTCAACAAAAATTATTTTCATCTCATTGAACCACATTTTACTCCTTGATATTAACCGAGTCTCTCGGATTTTCAAAATTTCACTCACAGAAGCGGTAAAATTATGTTTTATGAAAAATTCAGTTTTTTAACTACCACTTAGTGGTTTCACTATTCATCAAAAAATGAAAGTTTATAGAAAAATACCAAAAATTAGGCCTAAGATATATTTGAGATTATGAATTCAAAAATGATGATTATTTTACCAAATTCAAAATACATCATTTTCATTAATTAATTTAAAAATTAATTCCCGTCGTCAAAACAAATAGTGTGTTTTTAAGAGATAATAACTATGAAAAGATTGACACTTGTTTATGTCTGGTTTAAATGTGAAATTACATCCAATGACCAAAATTGTATTAAATGGTAAAAATATATTCTAAATGTACTTTAAAACCACTCAAATTAATAATTTATCACTATTAATTATTTCGATTAAAAAAGTTGTTTTTAATTAAAATTTAGTAATTTTCACTATTCATCAAAATATGAAAGTTATCCGAAAAGAACCAAAATTTCACCCTAAGCTAATTTCGATATTACAAATCCCAAAATGAAGTCCATTTCGAAAGATAAAATTTATAAAATTTCAAAAAGTAGGTATTAATATTCAGAACTGCTAGTTTGATTGGTTGTGGTGTGTTAGAATCTCGAAGTTGCATACAATGCACCCCATTGCATTATTCAAAGGGAAACGTACCGTGAAATCTTGGGGTGTTACATAATGTAAACTTTATTATTGTATCTAGTACTTTCAAGGCTACTGAACTAATCTATCTTTTGAGACTTGATCTTTTATGATAATGAAAATGATACGTAATAATGCACCGACTCTGGGCTTCTGGGGTCGGGGAATTACAGTTGGTATCAGAAAAATTTTAGTAAAAACCTTGGAAACTAGATTTAGATAAACTCTGATTAGTTCATATAGACCTAAGATGGAATTTGAGGAATTAGTATAGAAGAAGTTACTAGAATTTTGGTATTGTAGTGATTTTGTGAGTTTTCTAAGCAATAAATCCATGTCTGGATACGATCAGATATAGGCGGCTCTGGCATAGATTTACCTAGGGGTAAAACTAGAAATCACCACTTTGATCTAGACTCGAACGGGAACTGGTTCCTGACAACGGGCCTTGCTGCACTATTGGTTACGACACTCCCGGGGTATATTCTTAGGATAATTTACATTTTCATTACAACCCGATTTGAGTTATTTTAATATAAGATGATAATAAATGACCTTGGTTAATCCTAAGGTGTTTAAAATTGAGAATATGGTGTCATGGTTTTCTCTAAATGATTTTATGACAACTGTTACTCACACAATTTTTTCTGGTTTTAGTCAATGGATATATTCCAAGGAAGTCATAGTAACTTTGAGAATGATGTAAAAGGTGGGAGCAGTGGTGGAAATGATCAAAAAAATGGAATGTTGATAGGTGTAAAAGATATCGTGTTCATGCCAAATCAGTTTTCCAAAAATGTGATCAATAACATATATATTAAACAACTCATGGACTCAACAAAGAAGATAAAGGTGATGAATGATAAGAGCTCCAGTAGTGGAGACCATGGAGAAAAGAATCCTTAATTTCCATCATGCAAGAAATGTGGAAGGAGACACCCAGGAAAGTGTCTCAATGGAACAAAGAAATTTTTACATGTGGGAAAGGACATAAAGTGAAAAATTGTCGATGAAAAATGAAGAGTGCTATGGAAAAAATAAAAATGGTCCCAAGAATCTATTTACAGTCATTTTTTGTAAATGTAGGGGACCTAGCCATTACCCGAGTGAATGCCCTATTCTATAGGATATTTTCTTGGTCAGAGAAGAAGCTATGTGGAAATTAATGGTTGGAGAAATTTTTAAAAGTATTAGTGCTCCTTGTTGATGGGATTACTTTGGAATAATTTTATCTTGTGTTTGTAACCCTGCAGTTTTCCATGTGATAATGATATTTGAGGAAGACTTATCTTTTCTCTTGTGGATATACTTATAAATAACCATTTGGTTTTATATGATCATTGTGTTTGATGCAATTACAAGTTAGTATATTTTGGGATGAAACTGCAAGGTATGAGATAACATTTGTGGTTAAATTATGATATGGTTATTTTGAGGAATTTATCTCATTTTGGTAATGTTATAAAATATAGTTTTTGAAAAAGGACAAAATTCAGACCGTGTGAAAACCCGTCGCGTCAGACAAAGTTGTGGGAATCGAACCCAAAACCAAAGTGCGATTGAAATTTATTGCTTACCACTGGACTACATGAAGTTCCTTGTTATTATGACTAATTATTTTTAGTTAAATGATTTTATTGATCAATAATAAGTTGATTTGGGATCTTATGTCTTATCAAATGAATACCCTTAGTATAGGAAAATTATTTGGTGATTAAGTGATTAATGTTATTTTAGAAGATGTTCACTTTGTTAGGAACACTATATGCCCAAGGAAAATAGAATACTATGGGATTTCATTTGAGGAGTAATTATCTATTTTTATCTATGCTTTTTCTGTGTATTTTAAGTGATTTGAGTTATTTATGGAAATGATTAACTTATAATAGAGAATATGTGATTAGCTTAATTACTTTTATGTATGTTACATTAAGATTAGTTGATGTCATTTGGAGATACAGTTTAATGTGGAAAACTACATAACCAAATTATTTAATGTTTTGGGTTTCAATATTAGTTTGGATTATATTGAAGGATTTTAAGGAAAATTGTTTACTGAATGGTATTTATTTAACTTTGGGTTATTGTTGGTTTAATAATAGAAATTAATATTAATGTTTCTTTTTCTAATGAAATATCCTTTTGGGGGATCATTAGATCTTATACTAACCATTTTGGTTTTTATTAATCTCCAAAGACAAGATAAATATATAGTTCATCTTTCATGGATCATGTTATTCTATAGAGGTTTATTCTAGCTCTTCTTGTGTGACCAAGTCTTCTTGAATACTCATCATTTAAAAAAATTGAGTTAGTGGTAGAAATTTATTAAAGAATGAAACTATTCTTAAAAATTAAGTATATCTTTTTATGTTCTTAGTCAATATCATAAATGAATTCCTCGTCTTTATGTAATGTAACTTAAAAAAATGTTTGTCCATTTACTTTTCCTACTGGGAAACTAAAGACCATTTGTCCCATCACAAGTTTGTGGTTTTCTTGTTGTTATATTTCTCCTGATCATGTTTTCTATAACTCTTCATCAAAACATGACACTTAGTTCATCATCCATATCCTTGTTTTTATTCATGGAATCCTAGTATATGTTATCTAGGGCGACCTTTGTACTTCTCTTTATTTCTTTTAAAGTGATAGTTTTATTGACTCTTTTTCCGATGTGGGACTTTCCATTATATTCCCATGCCCAATTTTAAAAATTTTGAGGACGCAATTTATTTAAGGATGGGAGAATGTAACACCCCAAGCATCCACGATATGCTTCTCTTGGAATAATATAATAGTGTGTGTTGAACGCAACTTTGAGTTCTAACACACACCACACCCAATTAGACAAGCCATTATGAATAGTAATAACAAATTTTATGAAATTTTATAAATTTTATCTTTCAAAATGGAATTCATTATTGGATTCGGAATATCGAAATTAGCTTAGGGTGAATTTTTAGTTTTTTTTCTAAAAACATTCAATTTTTGACAAATTATGAAAATTACTAAATTTTAAATAAAAATATCTTTTTTAATAAAAATAATTAACAGGGATAAATTATGAATTTGGGTGATTTTAAAGTATAATTAGATTATATTTTTACCATTTAATCCAATTTTGGTCATTGGACATAATTTCACATTTATACTGGACATAAGAAAGTGCCAATCATTTGATAGTTATTATTTCTTAAAATCATGCTTATTGTTTTGACAACGGGAATTAATTTTAAATTAATTTCTTCCACTTATATGTTTTGTGTAATGGCCTAGACCTATCCAGCCCATTACTTTGAAAATGTGGTGTTGGAGGTGTTCCGGGAAGTCAAGGTGACTTATCCCCAACACTTTTCCAAATTTCCAATTCTGTGAACAGTGTTTCCATTTTTATGAAGAGTAACGGTAGGTTAACAGTATTCTATCGGCGAAGATCAGTGAACAATGTTCTATCGGTGAGGTTTAGTGAACAGTTTTCTATCGGCGAGGTTCTAACAGAGACCTTCTAACGGTGGACTTGAACAGTGTTTCCAGAATAGTAGGTGTACAATGTTTCTAGAACGGTGAGGTCTATCAGTAACCCCTAATGGTGAGGTCTATCAGTAACCTCTAATGGTGAGTTTTATCGGTAACCTCTAACGGTGAGGTCTATCGGTAACCTGTAATGGTGAGGTCTATTAGTAACCTCTAAGGGTGACCTTTTCTTTCCTTTGCCAAATTTTGAGTATGTGAATAGTGCTTCCAACTTCCTATAGTTTCACCCCTTTGACGTTTCCTTTGACGTAAAATACATTTAAAGCCTTATTTTAAGGACTCATAAGTCCGATTCAAATGCCATAAATGTTATTTTAATTATTCCTATTGATCATAATGTTTTTACTTGGTCAAATCGTGTGGGTTAATGTGATCCTTTTTTAATGGGGAATTAAGCGTATCTTAAACAGTCGCCCCATTAAATCTTCAAAAAGGGACGAGATATCATTCTCCCTTGTTCATCTTCTTTTTTATCGGCTATGAGATGATATAAAATTTTAATCCTTCCATTAGTAGTTGCACAATCATACTTTACTCCTAGGATTGGTTCCGCTCTATTTTGGGTTCAACCGAGTTTTATCGGTCAATATTCCTTATAAGGAATGTTTTATCGTCATTCCTTTGGGGATCATCTTCTCATGTTTCTCCCTTCCTTTTTATAGCATGTGACCTCCAAGATTCTAATGGGTTTTTCATGGGATTTGGTTGGTGCTGTCGTACCATGTCATCCTCAGGTGGATGCAGTTGTCGCGAGAGGAGGATCGTGACTCGTGGTGTGGATAAAGAACATGAGGAACTGTTTGAGGTAAGGGATTTGTTGCTTCTATTTTCATTTACGT
The DNA here is from genome assembly GCA_963277665.1 of Viscum album. Taxonomy (NCBI): domain Eukaryota; kingdom Viridiplantae; phylum Streptophyta; class Magnoliopsida; order Santalales; family Viscaceae; genus Viscum; species Viscum album. The sequence goes on along the minus strand of OY728133.1, from coordinate 475,976,253 downwards.
GTGAATTTATCGTTAGCATGCTTAATCCCAATGGATCACAACGGAATTGACATAATAAATATTTGAATTGGATAAATAAATTGATATCTATCATATGTTATGCCTCTTGTTTTTCTAGATAGTGTGATATCTATTCTTCATTGTTTATCTATTTGTTCTTGATGGAAATCGGTAAAGAACGTAAACCAGGATTGATTGATAAGTTTTGGCTAAAGATAAAGAGGCATGAAAATGAATCTGGTTCTTGTTGTGATATGATGTTAATCAAATTAGTGCAGTAAGCATGTTTATTTATTTGTGATAGCTTACCGATTAGGTTTCCCGAATTTTTGGAACCTATGTTTAATAAATATGTTAATTCAATATGGATTAAAGAACTTCTGGTTTGATAATTTCTAAAAGGGTTCTGAGTTACCCTCTTGGTTGTTAAAGGGCCAAGAGCCCATTGAGGTGATGTTTTTTTCCTGCTTCTTGTGTTGTAATGTGAGCCTCGATGGCTGTTGTGATATGTGGAGGCACAGAGACTTTTGGTTGTGGCCGCAGATGACGCCTAGAGTGGCAAGATGCATTAGTTTACGCATGTGGGTGTCGGGGATGACACCAAGGATGATTGAATGGAATGAATATGTTGTTGGATGCTTGCTGATTCTTTGGTTGCTTATCTCATTTACTTTTCCCCATTGCTCAAGGCAGATGGTCTTGCTTAACCTTCTACCGAATAAGGCGAAGACATGTGGGGTATGCCACGTGCTTTCCGTGTTTAGCTTCTCAATGGAGGATGGGTCTAGGATCGTACTATATGCGGAAAAGACTCGACGGGTAGTAAAACTACTCATCGTGTTGAGACCCTTTGTGTTTAGTAGAAAATAATTCTTTTCTAGAATGCATGAGAATATGGAAAGTAATTTTGTAATGAATAAATGAATAAATGGAGTTAACTCATGGGGTTGGAGTTGCTAGAAAATAATGACGAGGTTGTAATTTGGAAGGTACAGTAGATATTGGGTGTGATGCTAATGAAGTTTAATGTTAAATTGTTCATGGTTAATTATTTTTTAAAGAATTAATTAACGTACAGTGGAACTGATAAAAAGGGAATGAAGTAATCTAATAAAGCTCTTTAAATGGTTGTGTGCTTATAGGATACCTAGTCTTAGATGTAGCAGCCCGGAGTCTGAGAGACGATAGCTGTAGTTGTTTCTAAGACTAGGTAATGCTCATAGTGTGGTTGTGAGATATAATATATTCTGTACTTTTTTATGTTTCTATATGCTACTCCACCCTGTCAGTAAGGGAAACTGACACCCTGGGGATTCTGAGGCCTGGGGGGGGAGGGGTTTTTTCCCCAACATTTTGGTGGGAGGATGAATGGCTAACTACCCCCCTTGGCCCTGTTCTATTCTCTTGGTAGATACTTGTGCCAATAGGAACAACAGTTAGTTTCCCCATATACATGTCTAAAGGGATGTAATGGCTTGTGGTTATTTCACATACATATATTCTGGATATAATATCCTATGGACTACTATAGGTATAACGTGTATAGGATATGATGTCTTGGGGAACCTTACTCGGTGTATCAGCTGTAATGGCTTGAGGTATAATACCTGACATATGATACATTTTATGCGGGTTGTGGTGGCTCCCATAACATACCTGGTTAATTTTGGTTGTGAGGATGGTGTGGTGCTTCACCCAGGTGTCTGCGGCAAGCCTTTGTGGTGCACGAGGTGCAGATTGTGGTGCTTTGCCTAGGTGTTTGCGGGAAAGCCTTTTTGGAGAGAGATGCTTAGGACGTGCGACGTGTTGGGGAAACGGCAAACCAATGGGGAAGTAGTAGCATGGTACCCTTGATATTCTTTACTATATTCTATATTCTTGTATGTGTTACTTGGTGAGAGTATCCATGGTGAGGTTGGGAGCTTAGTATACCAGTTTAGGTGATGAGTTAGTTTCACTTGTTGTTTTCTGTGTTTTAGCATGCTTTCTTTACTTTTTCACGAGAGGCTTCGAGGAGGATCCTACTGAATATACTGTTATACTCACCCTTTGAATATATAAACTATTTTTCAGGTCACTTGCAGTAGTTTGGAGATCAAGATGGTTTCTAGTAGCTTGTGGTTGGAGGAGCTTTTTGGGCTTTTGGTTGCTTCTGTTTTCACATTCTGTTGGGTACTTGTAGTTTTCCCTTCCAGTTGTATTACTCTTACATGACATTTCATATATGTATTTGGTTTTCTTTTATATTCCAGTTCTTAGTTGGAGTTCATTGGTGTCTATCTTATCTCGGTTCTCCACATGTGTTCTCTTAGAGGGTAATGCCTCCCATTTGTGTGTTTACTATACCTTGGGTGCTAGTCACCAACCCAGGGCCTACTGGAGGCAAGACTCGGGGGACATTATCTCCCTTCTCACATTTCTGGCCCAGTAGGGGTACACTTTGTGGGGAGGGGGTCGCGACATAGTGGTATCAGAGCTATGGTTGAGGGATAGGATGGAGTTTGGAGTTAGGCACAGGTGAGGTTGCATGGGCTGGTAGGGAAACAGTGTCATTCATGTTTAGCAAGTGAGGTTAACACTAGAGACCGGCTGAGACATAGGTGTTTAGGGCCCCTATGATCTGATGTACGGACCATTAAGATTAAAATGGCTTCTAAACAAGGTGATACTAGTTTTAGGGTAGAGACCTAGGAAAGGATCATGCATCATTCTTCTTTTTGCCTATGTTTGAATGGGTAGACCTTGGGATAGGTTAAGATAAAATGAAAAAAAGAAAAAAATTAATTAATTAATGTTGATTATTTTATATTCCTGGACTAGGAGCTCTAATGGGTTTTTATTTTACAGTTATGGCTCCAGGTCTACGTCCTCATCAGGTTAGCATAGAAAATGTCCAGCAGGTTGTTCCAGCATAACACCACAGGGTAGAGGTTGAGGATGACGACACATGGATGAAAACAATCTAAGAGTTTCAGTGCCAGAGTTTATAGAAGTATGAGTGCTCTGTTTCAGATGCAGCCATGAAAGATTGGTTAGAGGAGGTCAAGACCAGCTTTAGTTCGATTCTTGCTCGGAAGGAGCCCTGGTTGTCCTTGGTTGTGACAATGCTGCATGGAGCAGCGAGGCAGTGGTGGTTCTTGTTCCTCGGGGTTCAGGAGGAGTCACCGATCTCATGGGAGGAGTTCCGAGATAGGTTTAGAGTCGAGTTTCTTTCTTTGACCGTGAAGGAGTCCAGTCACCAAAAGCTTCTTACCCTTCGACAGGGGACCTCCAGTGATCGATAGTGTGGAATCCGTTGCAGGAACATTCTACGATATTCTTCAGACCTAATGCCAGATGAGGAGGCCAGGGCGAGGCATTTTGGGGAGGCTTTTCATCTAGAGATCAAACGCCAAGTCACCCCATTTATGCTAAAAACATATCTTGAGGTACTGCCGAGGGAAGAGGTTGTCAAGAGGACTTTGGCCAGGACAAGATCATCACGAGAGGGGAATCGACATGATTCCTCACAAAGAAGAGCTGTGGTCGGGGGTTCTTGGTTTTCAGGGCAGAAGAGTTTCAGTTCACCTGGGGGTAGGTCCCAGCCCTTCACATCTCGATTCTCTAGAGGCAGAAACTCTCAAGAAAATTCCAACGGATCATGCGCTTGTTTTTATAGTGGTGGTCATGGACATCCGCGATAGGAGTGCCCGACATTTTAGAGTGGCCATCTTGCACTGGGAACTATGCTCCAGGTCCCTCCGTTGAGGCAGTTCCAGTCGAGGTAGTAGCAGCCGGTTGCAATAGATTTAGATCAGCAAAGGGTAGATGGGCTAGGTAGAGGACATCCCCATGACGCTCCTCGTCCTTAGAGAGCAGATTGCAGCTGTGGTGGTGGTCATCATCAGGGTCAGAGAGGCCATGGAAGAGGTTGTGGTCAGCTTCATGCTCTAGTGTTACCAGTTCCAGGAAAGCCAAACATTTTCTGAGGCACCCTTTTCTTGTTTTCTACCTTGGTGTATTCCTTGTTTGATTCAGGAAAGACCCACTCTTTCATATCACCTACCTTTGTCGATGATTTGGGACTTGAGGTAGAGAGGCATCCAGTGCCTTTGGCATTGACTACACTAGTTGGAGGTCGAGCCAACTTGTTTGAAGTATGTAGAGATTGTGAGATAGTGTTGGGGAAGCACTACTCTTAGGAAGATTTCCTATGTTTATGAATACAACCATATGATGTCATCATCGGCATGGATTGGTTGTATTCGGTGCAGGCTATCATGGATTGCTTTGGGAAGAAGGTCAAATTCATCAGTGTGGATGGAGAGCAGGTGGTATTTCTTGGGGAGCAAGATCCCCAGATGGGTCATAGGCGCGTTCCTTCCTTATCATCCATGATGACTGTTATGATGTTGAGCTCATTAGATGTTCAGCAGCTAGCATTTCCTAGGGTCACTGAAGAGTACCCTGATGTCTTTCCAGAAGAGGTTGTTACACTCCCCCCTCGACGAGAGATCGAGTTTGGGATCGATCTATAGCCAGTGGCGTCTCCTATAACTATGTATTCCGATAGGATGGCCCCTTCCGAGTTACGAGAGCTACGTATACATATTGATGGTCTATTATAGTGTGGTTTTGTTCATCCAAGTGTGTCACCGTGCGGTGAACCAGGTTTGTTCATGAAGAAGGCTGACGACAGTTTGCGGTTGTGTGTCGATTATCATCGCTTAAACAAAGTGATAATAAGGAATCTCTATCCTCTTCTACGGATCAATGATTAATTTGATCAACTAAAGGGTGAAAGTTGGTTCTCAAAGATCTATTTGCAGTCATGATATCATCAGATGCATGTAAGGGATGAGGATATCTCGAAGACTGCCTTCTGTTGTCGTCATGGGCATTATGAGTTCGTTGTAATGTCATTCAACATGACGAATACTCCAGATGTGTTCATGGTACTGATGAATGCAGTGTTCCGTGAGTTCCTAGACAAGTTCGTGGTAGTCTTCATCGACGAAATCCTTGTGTAATCCACATCTTAAGATGAGCATACAGAGCATCCACGAGCCGTTTTGGGGGTTCTTCGTCAACATCATCTATTTGAAAAGTTTTCAAAGTGTGATTTTTGGGTTCAAGAAGTCTGTTTCTTAGGGCATGTTGTGTCCCTGTAGGGATTAGCTGTTGATCCATCGAAGATAGAAGCATTTGTGTCTTGGGCAGCCCCCAAGACAGTTTCAGAGGTGCACAGTTTCCTTGGGCTCGAAGGATACTACAAGAGGTTCATAGCCAACTTCTCACGAGTTGCGACTCCTCTGATAGCTTTGATCGAAAGGATCCGGAATTCGTATGGACTAATCATTATCATGAAGCTTTCGAGTATCTAATGGAGAAGTTAATAAGCGCTCCAGTTCTATGTCTTCCAGCTAAGGGAGTTCAGTTTGATGTTTTCTGCGATGCTTCGCATCTAGGGTTTGGATGTTTCCTCGTGTAGAAGAGGTTAGTTTTTTCTTATGGGTCTCGGCAGTTACGTCCCCATGAATGTAACTATGCCACTCATGATCTTTAGTTGGAATCCATGGTGTTTTCTTTGAAGTTGTGGGGAAATTACCTCATTGGTGAGTGCTTTGTGATTTTCACCGATCATAAGAGTTCGAGGTATGTTTTATCTCAGCTGGACTTGAACTTGTGACAACATCAGTGGATGGAGTTCTTTCAGGAATACGACTTCGAAATATCGTATACACTTGGAAAAGTGAATGTTGTAGCTGATGCGCTGATCCGAAAGTCATGTAGTGATGTTGTGCATGAATCCGGTGATTCCTGGAGAGTAATGGAAGAGTTATCAACATTACATCTTGATATGGGAGAAGTTAAGGGTATAGGTTGTCTTTTTCAGATGACAGTACAGTCATCCCTCATGAAAAGGTGGAAGAGTCCCAGTTGGGATATCTTGATGTGGAGGTCTGGAGAGACTGAGTTGTTTATGGTGAGGCCCCTGATGGTTGGTCTGAGGATGAACAACACCAAGTGTTGTACCAAGGATGGCTTATAGTTCCCATGAAGATGCACAAGATGGTTCTCAGAGAGTTCCACAATTTTCCTTTAGCAGTAAATTTGGGTGTGATAAAGATGTACCGATCCCTGAGGAGTCTGTTTTGGTGGCCTGGTCTAAATCCTGTGGTTGCATAGTTTGTGTCTCAATGTTTAGTTTTCCAAAAGGTGAAGGTCGAACACCTTGTTCCTGGTGTTCTTCTCCATCCATTATAGATTCCTCAGTGGAAGTGGGAGGACATCTCGATGGACTTTGTTATAGGTTTACCTCGAGCTCCGGGAGGACATGATACTATTTGGGTGGTAGTGGATCGTTTAACAAAATTGGACCACATCTTAGTGATCAAGGAGTCGAGATCTATGGATGTTTTGTCAAGGCAGTATCTATAGGAGGTGGTGTGGCTTCATGGAGTACCTAGGATGATCATTTCTGATCGAGATCCTCATTTTATCTCTAGGATGTGGAGAGGTCTCCAACATGCTTTCGGTTCTCAATTATGCCTTACCACTACTTTTCATCCTCAAACGGATGTTCATACAGAGCGAACCATCCAAACTCTGGAAGACATGTTACGCTTTTGTGATCTTGATTTTGGAGGCTCATGGATGGGGAACTTACCCCTGGTGTAGTTTGCTTACAATAATATTTTTCACTCCACCATCGGTATGGTGTCGTTTTAAGCCTTGTATGGTCGTCCTTGTCATTCTTCGTTGTGCTAGAATGGGGTCAGAGAGTCGGAAATTCATAGACCTGAACTAGTGCAGAATACAACAAGGAAGGTTCAGGTGATTCGTTAGAGGATGAAGACATCAGAAGATCGTAAGAAATCATATGCCTATCAAATGAGGATACCCTTGGAGTTTAATGATGGGGATCATGTGTTTCTAAAGGTGACTCCCCGTCGGGGGCAGCAAAGGTTTGGTTGTGGAAGTAAGCTTTCTCCCCAGTTTGTTGGGCCTTTTGAGGTGTTAGCTCATGTTGGAATTATGGCGTATCGAGTAGCACTTCCCCCACAGATGTGTCAGATACATGATGTTTTCCACGTGTCACAGCTCCATCGTTATCATCATGATGACAGTCACATCATCGATTTGGGAGAGATCGATGTAGATGATGATGCAATATTTGATGAACGACCTATGGAGATCCAATACTACAAGGAGAAGGTGTTGCGTGGACGTTCTATTTCCTTGGTTCGTGTTTTTTGGTGACACAGTGGCATGGAGGAGTGTGCCTGGGAACGTGAGTCACATATGCGTGTCCAGTACACAGAGCTGTTTTAAGTTGTTGTGTTGTGTTTTCTTTGGTCCTTTCTTTTATGTAACTTTGATGTGATGTTATGCTTGAATTGTTTGGATATGGATTGTTTGTTCCCTTGCTCTCGGATGTCGTGGTTTTTTTCCAGCTTTAGAATAACTCAGGGTGGGTTTTTCCTAAGTGGTATCTTACAGGGTGGTTGTTCATACCCCTCTTTTCGTTATGTTAGTTTTAAATTCATGAGGACCAGAATTTTTTGAGAGGTATCTAATGTAATGGCTCAAAACTCTCCGATCCATTACATTGAAAATGTGGTGTTGGAGGTGTTCCGAGAGGTCAAGGTGACTTATCCCTAACACTTTTCCCAACTTCCAGTTCTGTGAACAGTGTTTCCAATTTTATGAATACTAACAGTTGGTGAACAGTATTCTATCGGGGATGTTCAATTAATAGTTTTCTATCGGTGAGGTTTAGTTAATAGTGTTCTATCAGTGAGGTTCTAACAGTGACCTTCTAACGGTGGACTTGAAAATTTTTTCTAGAACAGTAGGTGTATAGTGTTTCCATAAAGGTGAGGTCTATCGGTAACCTCAAAAGGCGAGGTCTATCGGTAAACTCTAACGGTGAGGTATATCTGTAACCTCTAACGGTGAGGTCTATCAGTAACCTCTAACGATGAGGTCTATCTATAACCTCTAACGATGAGGTCTAACGGTGACCTTTTCTTTCCATTGCCAAATTTTGAGTATGTGAACAGTGTTTCTAGCTTCCTACCATTTCGCCCCTTTGATGTTTCCTTTAATGTAAAATATTTTTAAAGCCTTATTTTAAGGACTCTTAAGGGTGATTCAAATTCCAGAAATCCTATTTTAATTATTCACATGGCTCAGAATGTTTTTACTTGGTCAAACCGCGTGGGTTAATGCGATCTTCTTTTAATGGGGAATTAAGCGTATCTTAAACCATCACCCCATTAAGTCTTCAAACAGGGATGAGATATCATTCTCCCTTGTTATTCCTCTTTGTTATCAGCTATGAGATGCTAGCACCTTTAAATCCTTCCCATATGAGTTGCACAATAAAACATTACTCATAGGATTGGTTCCTCTCTATTTTGGATGCAACCGAGTTGTATCGGTCAATATTCTATATAAGTTATGTTTTATCATCATTTTTTTGGGGATCATCTTCTCCTATTTCTCCCTCCCTTTTTATAGCATGTAATCTCCAAGATTCTAATGGGGTGTTCATGGGGTTTGTTGGTGCTGTTGTATTGTGGCATCCCAGGGTGGACACAGTTGTCGCGAGAGGAGGATCGTGACCCATGGTGTTGACAAAGAATGTGAGGAACTATTTGAGGTAGGGGATTTGTTGCTTCTATTTTCATTTACGTGCGACTGTATCATTAGCATGCTTCATCCGAGTGGATGAAAATGGAATTGACATAATAAATATTTTAATTGGATAAACAAATTGATATCTATCGTATGTTATTGCCTCTTGTTTTGTAGGATAGTGTGATACCTAGGCTTTCTTGTTTAGCTGTTTGTTCTTGATGGAAATCAGTAAAGAACGTAAACCGGGATTAATTGATAAGTGTTGTCTAATGATAAAGATGCATTAAAATGAATCCAGTTCTTATTGTGATTTGATGTTAATCAAATTACTGCATTAAGCATGTTTATTTATTTGTGATAGATTACCGATTAGGTTTCCCGAATTTTGGAACCTATGTTTAATAAATATTTTAATTCAAGATGGATTAATGAACTACTTGTTTGATAATTTCTAAAAGGGTTCTGAGTTACCCTCTTGATTGTTAAAGGGCCAAGAGCCCATTGATGTGATGTTTATTTTCATGCTTCTTGTGATGTAATTTTAGCCTAGATGGCTGTTGTGATATGTGGAGGCATGGAGACTTTTTGTTGTGGCAGTATATGACACCTAGAGTGGCGAGATGCATCATTTTATGCATGTGGGTGTCGTGGAGGACACCGGGGAAAATTGAATGGAATGAATGTGTTGTTGGATGCTTTCTGGATGTTTGGTTGCTTATCTCCTTTAATTTTCCCCACTACTCAAGGCAGCTGGTCTTGCTTACCCTTCTCCCGAAAGAGGTGAAGACATGCGGGGTATGCCACGTGCTTTCCGTGTTTAGCTTCTCAAGGGAGGATGGGTCTAGGATCTTGATATAGGTAGAAAATACTCAACGGGTAGTATAACTACTCACCGTGTTGAGACTCTTTGTTTTTAGTAGAAAAGAATGCTTTTCTAAAATGCCTGGGAATATGGGAAAGTAATTCTGTAATGAATAATTGAATAAATGGTGTTAACTCATGGGGTTGGAGTTGCTGGAACATAATGAAGAGGTTGTAATTTGAAAGGTACAGTGGATATTGGGTGTGATTCCAATGAAGTTTAATGTTAAATTTTTCATGGTTAATTAATGTTCAAAGAATTAATTAATGTACAGTGGAACTAATAAAAAGGGAATGAAGTAATCTAATAAATCTCTTCAAATGGTTGTGTTCTTATAGGATACCTAGTATTAGGAGTAGCAGCCCGGAGTCAGAGAGATGTTAGCTGCAGTTGTGTCTAAGACTAGGTAATGACCATATTGTGGATGTGAGATATAAAATATTCTGTACTTTTTTATGTTTCTATATGCTACTCCACCCTGTCAGTAAGGGAAACAAACACCCTGGGGATTCTGAGCCCTGGGGGTTGTTTTCCCCAACATTCTGGTGGGAGGACGAATGGATGACTACACCCTTTGTCCCCGCTCTCTTCTCTTGGTAGATACTTGTGCCAATAGGCACAGCAGTTAGTTTTCCCATATATGTTTTTAGAGGGCTGTAATGGCTTGTGGTTATTTCACACACACACATTCTGGATATAGTATTCTATGGACTACTATAGGTATAATGTGTATAGGATGTGATGGCTTGAGGATCCTTACTCGGTGTATGGGTTGAAATGGCTAGAGGTATAATACCCGAGGTATGATACACGTTATGCGGGCTGTGGGGGCTCCCAGAACTTACCTGGTTACTTTTGTTTGTGAGTATGGTGTCGTGCTTCACCTAGGTGTCTGCGGGAAAGCCTTTGTGGTGCATGAGGTGCAGATTGTGGTGCTTTGCCCAGGTGTCTGCGGGCAAGCCTTTTTGGAGATAGATGCTTAGGACGTGCGACGTTGGGTAAAAGTGGAAAACCAGTGGGGAAGTAGTAGCAGGGTACCCTCGATATTCATTACTATATGATATATTATTGTATGCGTTACTTGGTGAGAGTATCCATGGTGATGTTGGGAACTTAGAATACCTATTTAGGTGATGAGTTAGTTTCACTTATTGTTCAATGCGATTTAGCATGCTTTCTTTACTTTTGCATGAGAGGCTTCAGGGAGGATCCTACTGAGTATACTATTATACTCACCCAATGTATATATAAACTATTTTTTAGGTTAGTTGGAGCAGGTTGGAGATCAAGCTGGTTTCTACTAGCTTGTGGTTGCAGGAGCTGTTCAGGCTTGTGGTTGCTGCTATTTTTACCTTTTGTTGGGTACTTGCAGTTTTCCCTTCCAGTTGTAGTACTCTTGCATGACATTTCATATATGTACTTGTTTTTCTTTTATATTCCAGTTTTGAGTTGGATTTTGTTGGTGTCTATCTTATCTCTCTCTTCTGCATGTGTTCTCTTAGAGTTTAATGCCTCCCATTTTTGTGTTTACTATACCCTCGGTGCTAGTCGCCAACCCGGGGCCTGCTGCAGGTGTGACTCGGGGGTCATTATCTCCCTCCTCAGGCCGGCCCAGGTGGGGTACACATTGTGGGGAGGGGGTCGTGACATTTTGAATTTAAAAAAATGGATTCCATATTTAGAATTAGGAGGTCAAATTTTTTAAATAGGTAACTTTTATTTTTATACATTTTGAATAATTACTTCGGTAAATATTTTATTTACCATGGTTAAAGGGTAAAACTGGAAAATAAGGGTAAATAAATAATATTATAATAATAATAATTACCCTAAAAAATGTTCTAACTTTATTGGTTGATACATGTCTTATCATGGGCATCTTTGGGTCGATTTTGGGACCCCATGGAGCCACTTGTAAGTGATAATGACACTTTATATTAATTAAGTTAAAGTAAATACAAAAATGACATAAGTATATATCTTTTAGAAAAACAATTTTTACATAGGATAATATATGTTATATTTTAGTATATAAATACTCATTAGAAAGATTAAAATATTTTCTACGAAATGGTATTTTATTTAGAATTTTTAAACATTGAATAATTAAATTTATTTAAGACACAATAATGATGAAGTATTTTCCTTATTAATGAAAGAATCAAATAATTGGTATTACAAATGTATAAATAAATATAATTTGAAAATTTTGATGACATACACGAATTTTATTGGTTAATATGAAATGTTATGATTTCTTAAATGAATTTGGTTCAAATTAATAAATTTATTATGACTTTAATAAAAATAAATTATTAAATTGTGTAAAAATTGACATAAATGAGTTTTTAAAACAAATATTATATTATTAATTGATATTATATTTCTAAAAATCGAACGTTTATCCAAAAGACTTATATAATGATAGGTTTATCATGAATGTACCACTTGGGGGTCTCTTGGAAGTATATGGTAAGTTTATTAACTATATAATATAAAAATATAAAGACACATGGTAAATGTCAAACTATTTAACTAAGTGTTAAATAAAAAAGATAAAGTTAATATAGTGACCTAAACCTATCTAAAGCTGATTGGTTGAGTGGTTTTCGACCTATCCCCACCTTAACCTTTAAATAATCCACTTTGGAGCCTTTATAAACCAAATATGAATTTATTTTAAAATAATATTTCTATTTTTTCCTAATGTTCCCCTCACCCCTCTAATAAAAGGGCACTCCCACTACTCACTAGTTCACACCTTCATAGCCTTTTGGTTCGGCCAGCCTCTAACAAAATATGCTATCAATAGTCCTCCCTTCATACTAGAGGCCTTACTTAAGATAGAAATCCATCTTAAGGATCCCTTTTGATCAAATCAAATGGAAGAACCCGAAGAAGTGGTAATAATTTCACCAACCTCTTTCAAGTTCCTTTCTTCTTCCACTTCTTCTTTCTTTGTTATTTAAATTCTAAAATAATAACTCTAGTATCATATATAAACTATGAAATTATTATAAATATGGTACAACCATATTTATTATTTTATCCATCCTTTGAATGACATGTCACTATACGTGCGTACGTACGGATTACCGTCTCCATGTCGTGGTGTAATTGTTATTCAATACTTTATTATTTTAATGGGTATAATAATGAAGTGTAATTCATGTAAATAATAAATATAACATGATATTGATTCTTTATATATGATATACCATCCAATTATATATTATTTTAATATCAAAAGAGTGATATTGTCGCTTGTGCGTACGTACGGATTACTCTTTCCACGAACGCGATGAGATTCATTCCCCATCATATCCATTCAAGAATAATTTTCATTTTATGGTTAAAAATAATTTTTAAAGAATTAATATAATTTTTTATATGAATAAGATACGTCCATCCATAACAAATTTGGATCACATAACAAAGAATATAATGTAAAACATGTAAAGACCCGTAAAATCAAGGGAAATTTTATCTTAATTTTCTTTGGTATTTTACAAGAACGCAATTTCTGACGGCGCCTGATTCTGAAGCCCGGTGTGCCCGGAATTAATTTCCGAAGTTTAGCTTGGTTACGTTCAGTGAACGAGCGAGCAGGTTTTTCTAACTATTGAACCGGTGCTTAGAATCGAAATCCGAAGGCAACGATGGAATTGCACCACCGGTAATTGCATATAAACACCTTTTCCAGAGTTGAGTTTGCTCGGGTGTGGTTTTTAATTTTTGGGGTAATGTTAAGGAATAAAATAAAAGTGGTGCAACCGATCTTTTATTTTATTTAAGTCACTTAACCTATGTTAAGTGGATAACGTGGGACCCACAATATCCTACCCACTTGGTAGGATATTTTGTGAGGTGGGACCCACACGAGCCACCGTTTCTTTTCTTCTTAAGTAATGCACCCTCACCCCCTATTAATGAAGTCAAACCGTGCATTTATTCTGGTTAAGAAACGCCTCATTAATTTGGGCGGTTAAATCGTTACAATTAATTCATTGAATTGATTTTTTCTTTTGAATTTCAAAGGTTGGCTTGTGCGTTAATAAAATAAGACTATTCTTATTTTATTTCTTTTGGAACTTGTTGCATGGAGAGGATTTGGAGGAAAGCGTTATTCTTCGGCGAAGAACACGAAGAATGCGAAGAACGCACCGATCTCCAACGAAGAATGCCAAATCCTCAGAAATCAATGATGCTCCTTCTACGACGCGACGATCCCCCTTCCGCGACGTCTTCTTCTGCGACGTCCCTTTCCGCAAAAAAATCTCTTTCTAAGACAACGCTTGAGGTAGGGAATTATTTTGAGATTGATTTTATTCCCTTGATTCTTTCATTCTGAAGAAAACAAAGAACACGGATCAACTTATTTTCTAGTTGATCCGTGAATGTTTTCCTTGCGGGTTTGGAATAAATTTTTGCGGGAAGTTGTGGGGGTTTATTTTATTATTGATCGTGATCTCATCTGTCGCCTTTCTTGGTTTCAATTGCGCTGCCTATTATCGTAATAATGGGAGGAGGTCGGACCGCACGAACACGGCCGACCCTCCTCCCCGCTTGTTTGCTTGAATTTGTTGCGGAACGTGAAAGGCGGCGCGGTGCGGTTGCACTGCGCGGAAACTATGAGAAAGGGCGAAGAAGCGCGGTGCCATCGTGTCATGCCGTTGAAGTCAAACAAGCCGCGACGCCGTCGCACCGCACCATAAAACCACGAAGAGGCTGCGGTTTGATTATTGAACATTGAGCGCGGATTGACAGGCGATGAAAAGCGAAGCCGCAAGGTAATTTTGAAGCTCCCGCAGTAATGTTCGGGGCCCGAGATGAACACCGACATAGACGGTTTTGAAAACGGACCACCGGAACAACTCTGGTGGCCCGTGGAATACCTAGAGGGGCGGGTCACTGGCGGTGCCCTAACACACCATAGGAGAAAATAAACCGCCGCGGCGGTGCGACACGGGGGATCTCACGGCCGCGCGGGATCTCGGAAGAATGGTGGCGGTGAAAACCGCCATCGGTTTTAATCAGCGGCGAGGGGGCCGCGCAACCCCCCTGCTTTGTGGCTTCCGCTCGGCCACGCCGGCCGAGCCGCGGCTGGCCATGTGGCCGGGCCGCGCTGGTCGGGCTGGACCATGCCGGCCGAAGGGCCGCGCTGCGCCCTGATGGGCCAGACCTGGACCTGGGTTGGGTCGACCCGGTTCGGGCCGACCCAGGGGGGGTTGGGCCGGGCCGGGCCGGGCCTAGACCCCCCATTTCGGATGGTTTCCGTTCAAACGCCTATAACATGGGCTATGGACCTCCGATCGACGCACTGTCAGTTGCAATGCGATCCTTGGATCGAGAAGGTCGTTTTGGTATATTACACTAAGGGTTTCGTAGAACTTTCGGTTCGGCCAGGTTGGTTCGGATACGAAACCAACCGGGCCCTCGGAGCAGAATCACTTATATCTTGATCTCCGGACGTCCGATTAACGTTCCGTCGACTTTGTTGGATTCCTCTTGTTGAGACAGATCTTTTGGCATGCTCCGATCATGTTTTGGATGCAGTTGGATAGTGGCTGGTATGGATTGTACCCGAAATCCAACCGGGCCCCTCGAACGGAAAAGGTGATAACTTTCAGACCAGACGTCCATTTGACGAACCGTCAGCGGCGTTGGTGATCACGTTGAGAAACGGTCCCTATGAGTATACCCTATGAGAGTTCGGGGTACAGTTGAGATACGGTCGGGTTGGTTCGCACACGAAACCAACCGGGGCCCTGGGACGAAAAGGCTAAAAACTCATAGACCGGGCATCCGATTGACGCACTGTCTGTTGCGTTGAGACCCCTAAGACAAGGCGGTCCTTTGAGATACTTCTTCGTGAGACATTGAGATACTTCTTCATGGGACTTTGAGATACTTGGAGTATCAACCTATAGCTCTTGGAGCGGACCCTCCCGGAGACGAGCGTATGGAGTACGGAGACTGTGTAGCCGACTGAGACCTGACGACTGCTTGACCGACTCGTCTTGGAGTGAGTCGACTAGCCCAATGGATGGAGCTCTAATTGTTTGGGTGCAGACCCACGGAGGACGGAGAACTACCTATGTGATAGTGAAGATCAGCGATACTCGTCCGGAGAGTACCTCTGCAGGCTACTAGGGGGTGTGCACTACTGTGTTTGGGTGGCTGACCCGCGGTACTCGACAGGAGGAGTACCTCAGCAGTCTTAGGTTAGTGAGCAGTAACTCAGAGTCGTGATAGGACCATTTTACACTCCAGAGACGGGGATCTTCAGCATTTACGGTTTCGATAATGAAAATCTTGGTTTGAGCTGAGTCTATGATCTTTGTGTTTACCTCATGATTGAGATGGGTCCCTTGATAACTTAGGTATACGTATGAGCATATACCTGGGTAGTGGTTATCCGTTGATTTCATAATCTTTTTGTTTCCTCATGATTTATATGGGTTACTTCATAGCTTAGTTATATGTATGGGCATATACCTAAGTAGAGGTTATCTTTTGAGATCTTCTTTGTGGTTATCTTTGTTGGTTTTAGTGAGACCTTGAGGGTCTCGGGGTCTCTACTGAGTATTTTTATACTCACCCCTGCATGGGCTATGCCTGCTCCTCGTTGTGTTGGTTGCAGACGACGGGCAGTGCAGACAGAGGCCGAGTGTTCGAGGACTGGGCGGTACCCGGAGGTGGACCTCACGACGAGTCAGTATCCGGAGGTGGACTTCACGACGAGATGTCACAATGAGGAGGTTGACGGGCGAGCGCGTTGTAAAGGCTATCTGTACCTACCCTTCACGTATGATCCGAGGAGGACGACCTAGGAGCTGCTTCCGTTATTCCAGCTGTTGTCTTTTTCTGTTGTACTTTTGTTCAGTTGTAGCTGTATTTTCAGTTGGGTTTGTATTCTGGCCCATTTACTTTTCACCACTTTCTTTTATACTTAGTATTTTACATCTGCTTGTACTCTGTGGTGTTTTGTTTACTTTTATAAAGGTAATGCCTTCCCAGATATTAGGATTTATGCCTTTGGTGCTAGTCGCCAGCCCCTGGCCTATGGAAGGAGGGCTTGGGGTAGTCACGGTACAGGCCCCGAGGACGGGTCGTGGCAAATTGGTATCAGAGGAGTCGGTTCTACCGCAGAACCTATAACTCTAATATTTTCTTTTTGTGAAGCAATAGTGTTAAGTGTACCGAGTGTGGTCTTTAGTTCAGGGATTCCAGTGTTGGTATGGGCGGCCGACGTATCTATACACCAGGACCCTGACAACTGATTTCCGACTTTGTGCACGAAAACACTGATTGCGTTTGTGTTTCCAGAAGTTTTTAAAAAGTCAGCCCAAACTAGGTCAGCTCACCAGGTATAAACATTTGACCGTGTCACGTTGTTTCTTACAGGATGCCTTTTCACGGACGACCACCTAGAGCCTAGAGGGATGTGAATACTGACAGCCTGCCGAGCGACGAGGCTTCAGTACAGGGCCCTCTTGCAGTTGAGGCACCAGCAGAGGCACCAGCGGTACTACCATACATTGGTCCACCGATGCCACCAGCCCCAGTAGTAGGCGATGCACGCCACTTGAGCACGCTGCACGATTTCCAGAGCCAGAGGCCACCCAGTTTTCGGGGAGAGACAGACCCGCAGGCGGTTGAGGATTGGCTAGAGGCTATGGCGAGAGTTTTCAGGCTAGTGGGGATGCCAGTAGACTTCATGGTGATCTTTGCTGCCAGACTTCTCTAGGCAGCAGGAGGCAGGTGGTGGAGCCACTTGTTCCAGTTTTGCGATGGGATGACCTTTACATGGGAAGACTTCGAGACCTTCTTCAGGGTGGAGTTTGTGCCAGTAGCTCTACACTCCGAGTATGTACAAGAGCTACTGCCTTTTCTGCAGGATTTTAGATCAGTATCCGAGTCATCTGTGGGCAGTAGACAGATGATGCAGAGGTCCAAGAGGACCAGAGCCAGCCGTACGAGGAGCAGGAAGTGTTATGAAAGCGGCAGGAAGGGTCACCTGGCACGTGACTGTCCGACCCCCCGCACAGTTGATCCGCAGGCTTTGGAGGAGCCACCGAGGTAGAAGCAGCGGCGGGTGCTTGAGAAACAGCCAAGCAGTAGACAAGGAAGTAGAACTCTGGGAGTAGGTGGACAGGAGCAGAAATAGTGGATACATCCCTTGTACTTCTAGTTTCATATTTCTGTAGTATTCGTGTCTTTGTACTATGAGCTGCAATAATGAAAAGACACTTATATTTGTGATGTTTGCTTTCTTGTCCTTTTGTTTGGTTGATACTGAGTGGTCCCAGTTAAGACTGTTGACTTGACCCTCACTTTTAAGATTTCTACTGGAGGAGACCCAGTGACCTCACACTGATACTGACAGTGTGACTCGACCCTTGGAGGCGAGAGTGACAGTTGGATCTCTTGGTAGTTACGTCGAGGCCTTACGACATCATCCATGGCATGAATTCATCATTCATGTCAGGATTTATTGTATTAGGCAATGGGCGTGGTTAATCCAGGGGATGATACCGAGTTTCTCTTTTCGGCAAAGGAGAAATTTTAGAAGCTCTTTCGAATCGTAGGAAAAGAAGGTGCAGATCATCCAGGAGCGGATGAAGACTGCACAGTGCAGTAGGAAACTGTAAACCGACGCCAGTCTTAGGGACTCGGGCGTGTTAAATGTTTCAAGAAGAGGAAGATTTAAGGAGAGATGAGTCTGCGAAGCATCAGACATGGAGGCAGATCTAGGAAAGCAACATGAGGTGGTGTACAATTCAACATGCTACAACCACCTGCCTTAGTTATCCCCGCTAGGATCAGGGAGCTGGAGGGCGGAGGAAGAGTGCAGCTGCATGCGGTAAAGGAGTGTGACCCAATGGATCTAAAAATGATTCAATGGACAGTATATGTCCACTAATAGCTGCCGTAATAATAGACTTCGATATGGATCATTCCTTCCCTCCACGAATCTTGTTTCAGACCTAGAGTTTCCGGTAAGCCGTAGACTTAACCCTCACATCTGGAGATACCTTGGGAGAAGACTCGATAATCACACTTACGCTGATGGTGTGGTCAGACCCTCAAGGAGAGAGTTTCGGTTGGAATGTCTTGGTGGAAGCGTCGAGGCCTTAAGACGTTGGTTTGAGTATGGATTGGGCAATCACAGTTCATACACAAATTGACGGTATTAGGCAAAAAGGTTATGGTTTAACAACGACGTCGGGATGGGTTTTCCTTGGTTGGTGAAAATGAAACCCCAGGCAGCACAAGATAAACTCATGCACAGGAGGGTGTGACCGATCACTCTTGAGTCAGTCAACCATACCCATGTGGTAGCAATCGTTTTGAGTTTCAGTTCTAACAGGAATTGGAGACCTCTAGAGTTCGAGGATGACGATCACGTCCTTATCCGGGTCTCACCTCGACGAGGTTTACGGAGATGTGGCCAAGGCGGCAAGTTATCTCTGAGGTTCAGCGGACCTTCTTAGGTCCTCACCTGGGTAGGCGTGGTGGTTTACCACTTGACCCATCCAACTCAGTTGCACCTAGTGCACGATGATCTCCACGTATCTCAACTGAGGTGATACGTGCTCGACCCTTCGCATACCATCGACCATGGGGAGATGGACAATGGCGATGGGGTGACTTTCACGGAGGTTCCAGTGGGGATCGAGGATCGACAGGAGCAGATCCTTCGAGGACAGTCGATTCCTCAGGTGCACTTTCTCTAGCAGTACGGGAACCTCCAGGTACGCACTTGAGAGCGGGAGGCTAAGATGCGTGCTCAGTACCGCTTTTGTATCCCTAGTTTGTGTTAAAGCTTTTTGAGGACGGAAAGGCCTGAGGTGGGAGTAATTTAAAGACCTGTAAAATTCAAGGGAAATTTTTTCTTAATTTTCATTGGGATTTTAGAAGAACGCAGTTTCTGACGGCGCCTGATTCTGAGTCCCGGTGTGCCCAGAATTAATTTACGAAGGTTAGCTCGGGTACATTCAGTGAACGAGCGAGCGGGTTTTTCTCACTTTTGAACCAGTGCTCAGAATCGAAATCTGAAGGCACCGATGTAATCGCAGCACCGGTAATTGCTTATAAACACCTTTTCTGGAGTTGCGTTTGCTCGGGTGTGGTTTTTAATTTTTGGGGTAATGTTAAGGAATAAAATAAAAGTGGTGCAACCGATCTTTTATTTTATTTAAGTCGCTTAACCTATGTTAAGTGGATAGCATGGGACCCAAAATATCCTACCCACATGGTAGGATATTTTGTGAGGTGGGACCCACACGATCCACCGTTTCTTTTTCTCTTAAGTAACGCACCCGCACCCCTTATTAATGAAGTCAAACCGTGCATTTTTTCTAGTTAAGAAACGCCTCATTAATTTGGGTGGTTAAATCATTACAATTAATTCATTGAATTGATTGTTTGTTTTGAATTTCAAATGTTGGCTTGTGCGTAAACAAAATAAAACTATTCTTATTTTATTTATGTTGGAACTTGTTGTGTGGAGATGATTTGAAGGAAAGCGTTCTTCTTCGACGAAGAACACGAAGAATGCGTAGAACGCAACGATCTCCGACGAAGAATGCCAAATCCTCGGAAATCAACGACGCTCCTTTCGTGACGTGACGATCCCCCTTCCACGACGTCTTCTTCCGCGACGTCCCTTTTCATGACAAATCTCGTTCGACGACAACGCTTGAGGTAGGGAATTATTTTGAGAATGATTTTATTCCCTTGATTCTTTCATTCTAAAGAAAACAAAGAACACGGATCAACTTATTATCTAGTTGATGCGAAAATGTTTTTCTTTACGGGTTGGGAATAAATTGTTGTGGGAAGTTGTGGGGGTTTATTTTATTGTTGACTGTGATCTCATCTGTCACCTTTCTTGGTTTCAATTGTGCCGCCTGTTATTGTAATAACAGGAGGAGGTCGGACCACACGAACACGGCCGACCCTCCTCCCGCCTTGTTTGTTTGAATTTGTTGTGGCACGTGAAAGGCAGCGCGGTGCCGTTGTACAGTGAAGAAACTATGGGAAAGGGCGAAGAAGCGTGGCGTCGTCACGCCGTGCCGTTGAAGTAAAACAAGTCGCGACGCCATCGTGCCATGACAAAAAACCACAAAGAGGCCGCAGTTTAATTATTGAATGTTGAGCGCGGATTGACGGGCGACAACAAGCAGGGCCGCAAGGTAATTCTGAAGCTCCCGCAGTAATGTTCAGGGCCCGAGATGAACGCCGGCACAGACGGTTTTGTAAACGGACCACCGGACCAACTCTGGTGGACCGCGGAAAACCTGGAGGCATGGGTCGCCGGCGCGGCACCCTAGCGTGCCGCCGGAGGAAATAAACCACCGCTGGTTTCCACGGCGGTGCGGTACAGGGGATCCCGCGGCCGCGCGGGATCCCGGAGGAACGGCGACGATGCAAACCGCTGCCAGATTCAATCAGCAGCGAGGGGGCCGTGCAACCCCCGCTCAGTGGCTTCCGCTCGGCCACACTAGCTGAGCCGCGCCAGACGGGTCGGGCCGTGCCCTGATGGGCCGAACCCGGACCCGGGTCGGGTCGACCCGGTTCGGGCCGACCCAGCCCCGACCCCCCATTTCGGATTATTTCCGTTCGAACGACCATAACTAGGGCTACAGACCTCCGATCGATGCACCGTCAGTTGAGATGTGATCCTTGGATCGAGACAGTCATTTCAGTATATTAAACTCAAGGTTTCTAAGAACTTTGGGTTCAGTCGGGTTGGTTCGGATACGAAACCAACCGGGCCCTCGGAGCGGAAACGCTTATATCTTGAGCTCCGGACGTCTGATTGACGTGTCGTCGACTTTTTTCGATTCCACTTGTTGAGACGGAACTTTTGGCATGCTCCGCTCAGTTTTTGATGTAGTTGGATAGTGGCCAGGTTGGATTATACCTGAAATCCAACCGGGCCCCTGTAACGGAAAAGCAGATAACTTTCAGACCGGACGTCCGTTTGACGAACCGTCAACGGCGTTGGTGATCACGTTGAGAAATGGTCCCTATGAGTATACCCTATGAGAGTTCAGGTTATAGTTGAGATACGGCCGGGTTGGTTCACACATGAAACCAATCGGGCCCCTGGGATGAAAAGGCCAATAACTCACAGACCGGGCGTCCGATTGACGCGCCGTCTATTGCATTGAGACCCGTAAGACGAGGCGGTCCTTTGAGATACTTCTTCATGGGAATTTTAGATACTTCTTCATGGGACTTTGAGATACTTTGAGTATCGACCTGTAGCTCATGGAGCGGACCCTCCTGGAGATGAGCGTACTGAGTACGGAGACCGTGTAGCCGGCTGAGACCTGACAACTGCTTGACCGACTCGACTTGGAGTGAGTCGACTAGACCAGTGTATAGAGCACTAATTTTTTTGGGTGCAGACCCATGGCGGACAGAGCACTACTTGTGTGACAGTGTAGACCCACAGTACTCGTTCGGAGAGTACCACTGTAGGCTACTAGGGGGTGTGCACTACTGTGTTTGGGTGGCATACCCTGGCGAGAAGCAGTACTGTGTTTGGGTGGATGACCCGCGGTACTCGACAGGAGGAGTACCTCAGCAGTCTTAGGTTAGTGAGCAGTACCTCGGAGTCGTGACAGGACCACTGTACAATCCAGAGACGGGGTCTTCAGCAGTTACGGTTTCGATAATGAAAATCCTGGTTTGAGCTGAGTCTATGATCTTTGTGTTTATCTCATGATTGAGATGGGTCATTTGATAACTTAGGTATATGTATGGGCATATACCTAGGTAGTGGTTATCCGTTGATTTCATAATCTTTGTGTTTCATCATGATTGAGATGGGTTATTTGATAACATAGGTATATGTATGTGCATATACCTAAGTAGAGGTTATCTGTTGAGATTTTCTTTGTGGTTATCCTTGTTGGTTTTAGTGAGACCTTGAGGGTCTCGGGGTCCCTATTGAGTATCGTTATACTCACCCCTACACAGGCTATACCCACACCTCTTTGTGTTGGTTGCAAACGACAGGCAATGCAGACGGAGGCTGAGTGTTCGAGGACTGGACGGTACCTAGAGGTGGACCTCACGACGAGTCTGTATCCGGAGGTGGACTTCACGACGAGACGACACACGGAGGAGGTTGACAGGCGAGAGTATTGTAAAGGCTATCTGTACCTACCCTTCAGGTAGGATCCGAGGAGGAAGACCCAGGAGATGCTTTAGTTCTTACAGCTATTGTCTTTTTTCTGTTGTACTTTTGTTCAGTTGTAGCTGTATTTTCAGTTGGGTTTGTATTCTGGCCCATTTACTTTTTACCACTTTCTTTTGTACTTAGTATTTTACTTCCGCTTGTACTATGTGGTGCTTTGTTTACTTTTATAAAGGCAATGCCTTCCCAAATATCGGGATTTACTCCATTGGTGCTAGTCACCAGACCCTGGCCTATGGAAGGCAGGCTTGGGGTAGTCACGACATGGGCCCCAAGGACAGGTCTTGACAAAAAAAATCTGTTAACACCCGAAATGACAATAATACTAAGATATTATTAACAAATAAATGTTAAAAGATCATATATGATATCATATTAATGTATATTATTCTTGTATAATTCAATAAATATTATTTCACCATTATAAAGGATGTTAACCTACCCTCGAGCAAGGAAAAGGTACAATGTAAGAGGTTTCTTATCTCACTTTTAATTTCGTGAGATTTCCATTGTTCGCCACTTATTTATTGAATGTGGTGTGTGTACAACCAATGATGGTATTCATTGTGTAATATACATTAATTTATGGACATTTCCATCATAATTGTATGATCCTTATTTCATGGGTGAATATTTTGTAAGTTACGAAATCGATAAGGGAATTTGAAATTTCAATTTCCACTCATTCGGCTTTGCGCATACTTCATTGATTATTTTACTACAAGATTATGTGTGTAATCACTATTCATTTGCTTATGTCATAATTTTACACTCCCATTTCAGTGGACATACTTTTGATACACATAATCACTTCATTGATAATTTCTCAAGTCATCGATATGAACTTGATAAGAGTAATTTTAACTCAATCTCCATTTGTTGAGTTAAATATCCAATTCATTGGTGTTGTCTTTAAAAGAATTTATGTGAATGTCCTATGATTGATTTACACTGAATATCAAATCATAATGTGTGTATTTATATTTTTCACACATAATTATGTCATTGATCTATCCTTAACCTAAGGATACAGTCTTTATAAGGGATTTCATCTCAAATTACATTTCATTGAGTCTTTTTTGTTGTTATACACCAAATCACTTTTATACGATGTAGATAATGTACTTTGACATAGTATAACATGAATAACTTTATTCTCATTATATTACAAGGTTTTTATTACCTCAATTATTTTTATTCAAGTGTCTCTCTTTTGGTTTGGAACTCTAAGTAAAACATCATTTTAAATGTTTTAAAGATTTATTATTCTAAATATTTCTCATTAATGTCCATGTTTTAAAAATGGGTTTAAGGATTTATTTATATGGAAATTAAATTTTTAAAAATAAAATTCCTTTTAAAAGTTTCAAAGTGGTATGGGACACTTTGATTCAAAAATATTTTTTTAAAATGGATTCTTGACAAGTAGTGTGACTTTTTAAATGTTTTCAAGAAAAAGGGTAGTATTTCTCTCAAATAGTTTTGATGATTATTTAATCTATGTCAATATCCATCATTATTCTCGATTGAGGTTAATCTGTTATAATACAATCTTCCATATTGTATTTAATGAGTTATGTTTGACTGTGGATGTGCTATTTTATACCATTCATGGTTTGTGGATAAAGTATTGACAATTCGTATGATAATTTTAATACGAATATTTATGTTATGTTTCAAAATTTTCATATGAGGAATGCATTGGACTTAGTAAGTGATGGTGGAGCCTGATATAGATCCTAGATGAATCAGTAGGTCTCATGAGACAAACTAGTGTCTTGGCACAAGGCCTTGACAAAATCTTATTTGTAGTATTGGAAAGAGGCCTTGACTATGTGGTTATGATAGTATGGCATTATGCATTCCATCATTATGAAAGTGGTTATTGATATTGAATGTGATTATTCATCTAGTAGAATATCTATGTAGTTAATTAAATGGAATAATTTTATTTTATTTTTTCCATATTATGCTGAAGTTCATGTTTAAAAGGCTTTTGTTTTAGTTATACATTGTGTTAAATATTTGTAATTATTTATGAAATTTTCTTCTATATTGTTATTCTTACTGAGCATCTAAGCTCACCCCTTTCTATGTTTTATTTTCCCTAGGTTGTGAAGAAGTATTTTAGGACATACCTGTAGGGACAGTCTAAGGGGATATGAGTGTAGTCTATGGAGACAATGTTGTTGTAGTTTTCCATTTTATTATGTAATGTAAACCTTTTGAATGTATCCAGTAATTTCAAGGATACTAAACTAATCGGTCTTTTGAGACTTGATATTTTATGATCATGAAAATGATATGTAATAATGCACCGAATCTTGGATTATGGGGTCAGGGCGTTACAATAGGCGGCATCCATGAGGCTTTTCAACATTGGATGCTTCATGGTTTACCTTTGTGGGGAAGCCTTTTTCAGAAACTTCCTCTTCTTCCTTTTTTGATAAATTGTAATTCTTGGATTTTCATGCCAACAAAATTTCCCCTCAAACTAGGTGCCAAAGAGAAAATGAGGGACATATTAAGAGGGTAGATAACCAATGTGAGGTAGATCATGAAACAGAGTCGTGATTTGGGTAGACAAAATGGGGTTTTAGAGTTTTGTGAAGCCTGTCGTGACTAAGAGTGTCGCGAAGCTAGCTGTAGCTCAGAGTATTGTGATGCTCGGGGGGGGGGGGGGGGTTATCACCTATAAATAGAGCATGAGGACCCCTATTCTTTATGCATATCTCCTTTTGAAATCATGTTTTGATATCAAAATTCATGAATCACCATTAATATATGAATGCTATCTATGAGTCCTTGAGCTCTATTATCCCTTTTGGCTCTGCATCATGCAGTGACTCCATAAACTCTATGACTGTGTGCTCTGTGAGTCTCGATATTGCGAATGAAAACTGTGAGGTAGCTATATGATCGGTATCCACAATCAAGAAATATGGACATATAATAAAAATAATAGTCTTTGGGGTGGAAATGGACATCCAAAAAGATTCTCATGAGGTCCTCATAGATGATGCTCAAAGGAATGAGATGGTAGGTACTCTAGGGATCGAATAATATGTGTGAAACCATTCTGATCATAACTCCCTGGAAGAGTTACTTTCAGAAGGAGAAAATAACTACCCCCTTTGCAAGAGACTGCCACTACATGGCTTTTTTTGAGGTTTGACGTTCTCATTTATAAACTATGTAGGGATGAACCAGCTAACTGGTTCAAGAGTATGCCATGTTTGGGACAGTGGTTTGGGGATGCCGATGGTTATACATTGGAAGACCACACACCTTTCAATGTTGACTACCTTTATAACCATGTAAACAAAAAATATGGGAAGGTGATACATCCAAAGGTATCTCTCCCAATGTACCACAGTATCCTCAAGGATGCTTTAGGAAACCACGAGAATGGGTGGACTGATTGTTGGGACCTACGAATGGGAGGCAACTTCATGGATGACTAGGTCAGTGCCTATTTGGTTTGTGCATCCTATGACGATTTTACGGTAGATCTGAAGCATGTAGGACAATATTAAGCTATGTGGGCTTCCCAATTCCATCTATACGAGCAGAAACACATGATGCTAGAGTTTCAATGTATGTGGTCGTCGAGGACCAACCGTTTTCATCTTCATTATTGGGAGATGGGAATCAGTCTCTAGGACCAGCATCAAATCTCAAGGATTCCCATTCTGGGGTTGATGTATGACCAGTTCCTCCTAAAAAAGAATACATGGGATGATCTCAAGAAGATGTTGTAGCTGGAAAAGGAACCGATGGGCTTGGTGTTGAGAATTGACAAACAGTTGGTGAGGGACGTTCATTTTTGGATATGGTTTGGACGTTTCATAAAAAAACCCAACAAAATATGCTGCTGAAGGGGAAGAGGTTCCTAGGAAGCTACTAGTAAGGCCTCACACATATCCCATGGGATCTCAACATAGAAATTAAATTTTATACCATTGAATTATGGAGGATATCCTGTGGAAGTTATGGAGGTACAATGCCAACACCGATTAGCAACCATTAGTTTGGATGGATGGATGTATCTCTATTATTATTTGCGGCTAGATGCTTCCAGTCAAGGACACGAACATGGGAATATGACTGAGAAATTTTTTTATAGATTCTATGATGGCGATGGGGGGATGTTTCAACCTTGGTATCCCCACTCTTATGAAACTGTACATGTGGTTTTGTCACATCAGTGACGGGAAGAAGTCAAAAATGGTGTGAAAACCACTCTATATTTTGTTGAGATGGATTTTGGGACACATTGGTGCCTACGAATATCTGAAACCTATTTATCCCCCAGGTCAGAGCTCCTACGATCCATCTTGAATGTGGTGGGGAGCTTTCTATCCATGACGACTCCACCGTTGGTGCTGAATAGAGTCTAAAAGGCAGATGAATTCAACTACCACCAATTTCTTCTATGGAAAGAGGTATTCAATAACGAATGCTGAGGGACTAGGGAGCATCAGTCCAATCTCCTAGACATCAGGGGTAGAGTTTTAGTGGCATGGGTTGAACTTGATCGTATCTTTGAACCATATACCCCACACCACTTTGCGAGGAATTTATGGTCTATGAAAATATTGACTCTAAAAGTCTACCAAGGGTTATACTAAAAATATCATCCATGTGTGATGAGGATGATTTGGCATAGGTTTATACGGGAGGATAAAAAAATGAAGAATGGGATGCCTCCTCCCACATCTATCTACACACTAGTCAAGGAATGTGATAAAATCTAAGCGGTAGCCAACAAATGGGAAATGTTTTAGCTAAGAACATTTCTTGATTATGATGGAGTGCCTCCACAACCTCGAGGCATGGGTCAGAAAACGGAAAGAACACACCGTGATGGTGGAGCTCCAGTAGTGGAAATTCAAAGGAATATAGTGCCTGCACTGAGCAGGTGAAAAAAAAACAGTGGCAGACCTAGTGATCCAATATGAGAAGAGCTGTAATTAATGGAGTCCACCAAGGGGGTTCTATGGGATATCTACTCAAGCCCCTAGGAAGCAGCATCACCACATAAACATGCATGAAGATGCTTTTTTCCTGAAGTCTATAGACTACCGAGAAGTCAACATGAAATTTCATAGTCCTTCCCAAATGTGGTACCACCTCAACCATATTGGTATGGAACTATCACAGATCATCCATGCCAACATTGGATTTCTAGTGTCTCAAGTGGAAGGGGAGAAATACATCGCCAAGATGGAGGAATTTCGACAATTTTAGGGTACTCCTAATACCATGACAGGCCGGGTGAAAGTGCTACTAGATGGATTAGTCCCACCCCAACTATCCACTATGGAGATAAGGGAATGTTTCCATTTACCTAAAGAATCCATGGGGTCCTCATGGGGAGAGGAGGCTAACATAGGAAGCCCTTTGGAGGAAGGTGAGGTTATGACCTCAGAGTTGCAAGAGTTTGCTGAGACTCTTGAAGGATGCATCAAACCATTATACTGTGACAATTTCTTAAGACATCAAAGATTCCACAACTGACATTTGTCTTCTAGAGTAGAACCTTATACAAAAAATCAATTCTTGAATGATAGTATGCAGCTTCGAGGTTTGCGCCTAGGGTGATAGTGAGTGCATAATCTAAAAGGGCTATGATAACCAAGGTGAAAATTTGGAAATATTCAGATCTTCCAACCATATACGGGGTGGGGGACATCATGGGCTTACAATGACAGAAAATTGAAAGAGATACATTTTATTTTATCTCTGTAATTCCTCTCGCTCACAAAATCTGTACTTTTGTCCATCCAACCAGGCCAACTACTATTTGGGTATTTCTATCTGAGGAATTCTTCAGTTGGAGCTGGTCATACTAGGGAGGATGGATGGGGATCCTGGTGGTCCTCTTCTATGGGGAAGACTTATTTTCATAGAAATGGACACCTAAGAGAAACAATCATAGTATCTATGGCCACAGATAGGGTAACTGGTAGGATGGAACAAGAGGTTATCGAAGTGGAATCCAATTATGAAGACCGCCTTCATAATATGAATCCAAACCTATCTGACCAAATGTAAGAGATAGACCCTAATGACGAATTAATGGATGAATTCCCAGTATATGAACCTGCTGACCTCAAAGAGTTGGACGAGGCTGCTTCCGATCAGGAGGACAACAAGGTTGACCGTCACCGATCATGAAAAATTATCAAGTGCTTCATCAAGGATACCCTACAAGAAATGTGGGTATCATAGATGTGGATACAACATTCCCAGCTTCCAGAAATATTCACTAGAGGAATGGATGATTGACACCCTCATATGATCATTTGAGATGACATGGCAGAGAAAATACCTGAGTATGATCATGATATCAGTGTCGGCTGATAGCGAAAGAATTCCATAAAGTTTATGAAAGTTAAAGAGGCTAAAAAATAAATCCAATGCTTGAGGGAATTGGTGAATGAACACTCTACCTTCATTGATCCACAATCGAAACTCATATCATGATTGAAGTGATAGTTGGTAGAGTCTGAGGAGAAGATGGGGCAAGCATCCCAAGGGATGGATAACATTCTACCTGATGATGATTGAGCAAGGATCTTGGATGATGAACTGCGCCTCGAATCTAGCAAAGAAGATATGGAACCCAGCAGGAAATAAAAAATAATAGAGTTCATAATCCAGAGATTGGTAGAGTTGGGAAGCTCCATTGAAGAGGTCAAACCATCTATCAAAGTGGTCAGTCCATGGGGGTGGTAATCTGTATTTCTTAGAGACATACTTTTATGTATGCATGATTATTTTGGTTGTGTGCACGAGTCATGTTATCTTCTTCGATTACTGCATCTTAATCATATATGTGAAATAATCAGTGATTAATCCATAATATCACATTTGTCATAACTGGTTTGTGAAACAAGGGATGATCATGTAATTATTCACCTTGAATACGAGAGCATTAACCCTTGACTGGACATCCAGGTAATGAATGACCACTATGAGTTTCTGGGAGGAAAGGAGGGATACATAGTTCAAGAATAAATTTCTAAAAACAAACAAACTACCTTTTCCCAACATTTTCTAGCAAAAAAACGAGATAATTCTTGGGGCGCTAGAATAAATTTAAATGAATGGGAATGAAAAGTGTGAATTATGATACCCAAAATTAAGAATACAATGAGGGTGGCATGATGATGGAGGGTAAAAATTGACTGAGTTCGAAACACATCATCCAAATCACATTATACTAAAATGGGAAAAAGAAACTGAGGTCCAACCACTGACCAAATTCCAAAACTGAGGTCCAAAAACGAATTGTCATCCAGTGTCCTCCAAAATGTAGACTGAGGAAAATATGCAATTAATAAGGACAATCATCCTAATTTTTTGGGGTTTACTTCAAACGTGAAAGGGAATGAGGATCTGAAATAGAGGGCATGTAACGCATGGTGATGGATTGATGGGTTGTTTGAATAAATTCAAAGACTCTTGAAATTATTCCACCGTGATGGAAATACATTGGGTGAGTGTAAATTTCTAAATAAAGATCAAATCTACTAAAACATAAATTATTTAGTGAGGGCCAAGGATTCCTTGCAGTTTTATGTCATGAAAATGGGGACAATAGACACGTAATTTAGCGTTGTATGGTGAGTCTGATAGGGACCCTTGAGTAGAATTGTACATCATTGTACATTACCTGGGGTTAATGGGGAAAAAAGTGCATACCGCATCATAGGTTCTTAAAGTGGGATTGGGCCAAGAGGCCATAATGATGAAAGGGGTTGTGACAGGACCATAGATAAAGAGTCTAGGCATCACTACATATCCCATAAGAATGAGAATAAAGCCGCATGTAGTTCTTGAATATGATATAGAATATGAACTATACCGAAAAGATAGATACCCTCTCAGGTGAATAAAATTGGGCAATTACACAATTAAATGTCCTGAGAACTTGGACTCTAGAATTCTTAGATTAATGGTTGTAGAGTTATGAGAAAAAAGGGAAAGATTACTAAAGAGAAAATCTGTGATGTGGTGTCAAAATGAACCCTAACATGTATGGGGACAAAGTAGTCCAGACAACATTAAAAATTCCCAAGAGAATTCACTCAGTTTAATGTCATTATTCCTGGAATAGGGGACCAGATCTCCTAGTTTATAGTAATCAATATCAAACCAAAGGGAAGTGTGACACTTCCATGAAGGCACCAACCTTACCCAAATACCTAGGAATGCATGATCCATGAATGTTGTGGGAAAAAGGTAAGAGAATACATTTACAACACAAGAAAGAAAATGGTAGGGGATGAAGGAGCATAGTCAGAGATAAACCCATGACAAAGGATCACCCTCTTAGCGTGCAAAGGTGCAGGGAGAGATAACACCAAGGGTGTCAAAGTTCCGTTTGAACATGATGAATTGGAAAGGTATTTAAATCACAAAACCAATATTCATGGTGTAATGAGGTTGGAATAATGATGGTGGATAGCCTTTGACCATATTTGAAGAACAATAGACATATCATGTGACCTAGGATGGGAACAAACAAGTGAGGGTCAACTGCGGACCATATTCGTGACATGGGACCTATTTGAGATTTCGTTCGAGATCCTCCATGATGTTGGACCAAAATGGTTGGCGATCCATATGGATGAGTATGTGTACCACCTGAGTGTCCTTTCAGATGTGAGAAATTACGTAGACCCAAATATAGGGACACTTGAAGCACAAAGATGGAAGGAAGGAATGTTCATGAATGAACTGGAACTCTAGGCCCTAAACCACAACTCATTTGAGAATGTCGACGAGGCACATAAGAAGATTAGGGGACCAGATAATGTTAGAAAACATGGTAATGTGAGTGTATGAAATGGGTAAATATGGGTTAGTAATCCTGGGGATGTATCCAAGGCGAAATGTTGGGTATTTCTTACGTATCCTGTGGGGGAAGGAATTAATCCACACATAGTTCTCAAAATTCCATGCAATTTAACAACATGAGGTAATGAAACATAAGGAATAAAGAGGTTATAAATGGAATTCACATGGTGTGATAAATCATACTTGGCCAGAATGAGTATTGGAGAATTCCACACCACAATGTGCACAATCCCAAGGGGAATCCTCAGGCCAGGGTGCCTGAAAAATTGAAGGGCCTGGGTTGGCCCCAAGAATAACCCTCCAGTAATTTTTACGTATCGTTCAAGGGTAGGAATCAAGCCAAGGTAGTTTTGAAAATTTCATGTAGTTTAACGTCAAGTGGTAATGATTTAGATAAAAGGTTGTCTCTAGGGGATGTGTGCGGTGTGGAAGAAAATAGCCCGACATGAATATGGAAAACGTTTTTGTACCAAACCAAACAATCCCAATAGAAAACATAGGACAAGAGGCCAGAATGGTCGGGAAACTCTGGGATGGACCCAATAACAATGTTTTTGAGCATTCCTATGCATCCTATGAGGGTAGGAATAAAGCCACATGAAGTTCTAGGAATTATATGCAGTTTAATGTCATGCGGTAAGGACGTAGAGGAGGTACAAGGTATTCCTGAGAGAGGAACATAGTTCGACTATTTGTAAACCTGACATGATTGGGGAAAAAATATTCCCACACCACACCATATGCCACCATCAAAGAGAAATGAACCCTAAGGGGGGGGGAACTAAGGAGATGGAGATATTTGTTGGACTGGACCCAAAGGAAAAATGTATGGTTGTTAATATGTATCCTATGAGGGAAGGAATCAAGCCATTCATAGTTCTGGGTATTCCATATAGTTTAATGTGATACAGTAAAGACATGATGTAATGGTTGTCTCAAAGGGATGTGTTTGGCCTGGAAAAGTAAACCCGACGTGAGTAGGGAAAGAAGAGTATGTTGCACATCACAAAATCCCAAGAGAGAACTTGGGAAAAAAGGCCAGAAAGATCAAGACACCAAAGGATATGCCACATATGAATGGTCTAGGTGTCAATTCATATTGCATAAGGATGGGAACAAATCCCTAAGTAGTTCTTGAAATTCTGTTCATTTTAACGTTATGTGACAAGGACATATAATATCCTAGTTTATTGTCATACATCTCGGACCGTAAATGCCAAATTTAATGTCATGTGGGTGGGAGAGAAGGGTAGGTAAAGGGGAATCTCCACACCTGATATTTGGGACACCATGGGGATGTAGATAATGATAGAGGATAAATTATGATCATGTTTTCAACATAGTATCTATGTCATGTGACCTGAAATGGGAACAAACAATTGAGCATCAACTGCTGCCCATATTTGTAACGCCTGACTTGTATCAAATTTTTATTCAAGATCCTCCATGACGTTGGACCAGAAAGGTAGGTAATTCAAGGTGTCATGAGACTAGGTAGCTAGGGGGGTCCTTTCAGATGTGTAAGATGACAAGGACCCAAATTAAGGGGTGTTTGAAGGGTGGAGGTACTCATGTAGTTTAACGTCTTGCGGGAAGGATGAGAATGATCTTAGTTTATGGTCGTATTGCTCGAACCTGAAGGTTGGTTTACCACTTGTAATATATTGTCATGTAGGATGAAATAGATTTTATCTTGAGGTTTTAGAACTTAGAAAATTTGCAGTTTATCATCATGTAGGATGAAAGGGACCACACATGAAAAGTATTGCATGAGGAATTTAACATTGGAGGGATGAGTGATTTTTTCACCATCCATGGTGACTGGGGAGTATGCACCATTGGGCTAAACATTATGAACGATATAAAGTCCCACCCATTTGGGATCCATCATAGGTGGATTAATTCTAGGTATTATTTTCCTTCTCAGGGACAGTACCATGTCACTTAAAATAAATAATGGAGGGGAACGTTCTTATTGAATGTTATGTTTATCTTGTTCAGATTCCTCTTTACATTGTGCAAAGCACAAATCCTATACTCGTCAAGAGCTTCTAGTTCATCCAGACAAGAATATGATACTTTTTATGTTGTCTTATGATTGTAGATGGTTGTACGGAGTGATGGTAGATGAATCTTGATGGTTCGGACTACCCATGTTCCTTACACTAGGGAATATGGAGTCACCTGGGTGGAATTATGAGTCTTTGTCCGGTAATCCCAGAGAGCTTTGGGGAGATTTTCTGGCCAACTATTATTGTTCTGACCAACCATCTTATGAAATATGTAATAGATAGTTTTGTGGAAAACCTTGATCTACCCATTTTCTTGCGCAAGATAGTGAGAGGTATTATTAGAACAAATATTGTACTTGGCGTACAATCTCTTCAGCTTGGAAGTCTAAATTTGATGTTCTTATTAGTGAAGATTTCATGAGAGACTCCAAATTGGTTGAGGATATTGGATCTCATGTAGTCAATGATGGAAAGGGCCCTAACGTCCTTGAGTGGAGTTTCCTCTTCCCACTTGGAAAAGAAATCCATAGCAGTGTGGATGAACCAGCACTGGGGAGCTATTGCTGGTGGATATGGTCCCATAACATCATGCCCCTAGATCATAAAGGTTGACGAGTACTTGGTATTATGGAGAGGTTCTAGAAGTGGATGCATCAAATTTTCATGCATCTGGTACTCTTGGAACCTCTTGGAAAACTCAATGTAGTGATGGACCATGGTGGTCCAAAAGTATCATAATCTTCATATCTGATGAGAGATATTTGGACCTACCTAATGAGATCCACATCAACCCACATGAACATCTTGTATAACCTGGGAAATATCATCTCCATGAATTCTGTAGAGAATAACCCCATTGAACCCACTTGTTTAGAGGATCTTCTCAATGATGTGACAATTATGGAGGGTGACCTACATTGCGTGGAGACAGATTCTTTAAAATTCGGCTCTATATTTCGGGAGGTTACCATGATAGAGATACTAGATAAAGGGAGTTTTCCAACCAAGGGTTTCCTCTAGTACTGTGGTTGGGGGTATGGAGGTCCCGATGAGGAGGAATTCGTGGTAAGGTATTTTACATGCTGGTTATCATTATCATTTAGAGTAATGAGAGTGATGCCTCTTTGATGCACCACATGGATAATCAAGCCATCCCTGTTAGGCTCTGCAAGAGATGTGGTAAGTCTGGACAAGGAATTTTCATGACTGGTCTATGACTAGGGGACATGAGTAACTATGGTCTAAGAAGGGAACTAGTCCATCTGCTGCAGAGTGCTCTTTGAAAAGTGCACGAACTCCAGCTTCCTAATAATATAGTCATTTTGGATCTATTTGATGGCTATCTCAGATTCCCCTTTCACATAATTGTGGGTAATATCATTCTCAGTGTCCATTTTGAGACTAGTTATGAGGTTTTGATACTCATCCTCATTGATGGTGCAACCATCACTCAAAAGGAATGAATAGGGCATGAAAACCTGTGTCGGTGTGGTGAATATGACACCAATGACAACTTTTTTTGTCAATGATCATTGAGTGTGTTGCCGGTAGGGATTCATGAAGCACTGTCAATGTGAATATTCCAACATGGAATGGATTGATCCGCTAAGAGGATTTCCTCATCTAGGAAATCATAATATATTGACTACTTTGCGGGGGATAGATAGGTAGCAAGAAAGTATAAAGGTGCTTGGACTTTGATTGATTTTTTTTAGAATTGACTTGATGTGAAACAACTGAAGGATAATTTCCCATCAAGCTAGATAGCCTTTCAACATAGGGAATTTCAGAATGTATATCAGTGTATCCACTCAAGACACTAGTTGTATCTCTGGGTTCTATAAGAAATGTCGCAACTTCTGCACTATGAATAGCAGCGCAAGGAAGCACTAATCAATAGAGGAATAACAAGTCTCTATAAATAGGAGTATGTGGGAAATATATTATAAACTATTCTCCATAAAATCATTATTCTTCTCCACAAGAAGGGAACCGATAGATCATTCCAGGGCGGTCAAATAGAAGACCAGTGGCTTTCATGAAACATGCCACATCAAAACCGGAGGCTGTAGGTGGTACTTCTTGATGTCCTCAAAAGCATCTTGACACTCTTCATCCCACTGGTAGTCAACACATTTCTTCATGATCTAGGAATAGGGCTTAAAAATTATATCTATATTCATGATGAATCGGCATATATAGGCTAAATGGCCTTGAAAACCTTATAGAATTCGAAGGTTGCTCGGAGGAGGCATCTAGTTGAAAACCTTGATCTTCTATTGATTGATCTCGATGCCTCTATACCTAATGATGAAGAACAATAACTCTCCATAGGAAACCTCGAAGGCACAATTCAAGGGGATCGTATTCTGATGGTGTGAATGGAGGAAGCCGAAAATGTTCCTAAGATCCCTGAGATGGTTCTGATGCGAGTGGGATTTATCCATCAGATCTTCCACATATCATTCCATCAATGTTCTGAGGATCAACCTGAATATGAGTTGCCTGGCACATTGATGTGTGGATCATGAATTATTTAGACCAAATGGAATTACATGGTAGTAGAAAGTACCTTGTGGTGCCATGAAAATTGTAGACTCATCATCCTTAGTGTCCATTCATATTTGATTATATTCGGAATACCCATCCATGAAAGAGAGAGCCTAGAACCCAGCTGTGGCATCAATCAATAGTTCATTGATAAGAAGTGGAAAATAATTTTTTATACAATGATGGTTGAAATCCTAGAAGTCGATATAGACTCTGATCTAGCTATTCTTTATCCTAAAAGGCCCAATGTTGGCTGGCCATCTCGGGTACTAGAACTCCTTGACAAAGAATGTTTTAATGTGTTTATCAACCTCATCCTCGACAATTGAACCATGGGTGTGATCCATCATTATAGGGGGATGTTTAAATCCTATATGGTTTATTGGGAGGCCAAGGTGGTTGATGAAGA
The DNA here is from genome assembly GCA_963277665.1 of Viscum album. Classification (NCBI taxonomy): domain Eukaryota; kingdom Viridiplantae; phylum Streptophyta; class Magnoliopsida; order Santalales; family Viscaceae; genus Viscum; species Viscum album. The sequence goes on along the minus strand of OY728133.1, from coordinate 475,939,711 downwards.
CCTTAGAATCTATTCCTAGAATCTCATCATAGCTCTGGGAAAATACATCTTGACGTTACTTCACAAAATCCACATATTGCTGTTCTTCCTCTACATGTATAGCTGCACTGATCAGTGAAAGTCTCAGATTTGTCTTGGTACAAACATTCACCTATAACAAATAATAAAAGGTGGTGTATAAACCTATATAAAATGTGGTATGGGCATCCTCCAAATCCTCTTCACCATCTACGATTGGAGTATCATCTATAGGGGTCAATTATTTTGTGCTGGCTGACACTAGGAGAATTTTGGTTCTGGCCTAAGTGTTAATGGAACCTTCATTGGAGGGCTCCCACACTACTAAAACCATGGTGACAAAATCTGTTGATATGATCCCATCAGGTCTTTGACCCAATGGGCCATGGTTTATAATATCAAAGTAGTAGTGGCACATCGTCTTGAGTCGGTTCCACCCAACTCGGCGGAATAAGAAAGTATAATGTACTGATGTTTCCATGGGGTGATCATCCCGATACCTTATAGGGGTATGTTGATCTGAAATCACATGATCCCGATTCATGTTATAGTACGAATTTATCTTCTTCCATTCCTTATACCCAGGAAAACACTTTTTATTTCATCCAGAAACAACAAAACAGTTCCCCAGTTTTGGGGTCGTGACCTCTAGTCAGTTGATTGGGTGAATGAAGGCATCATCCAAGTCTGTCCATGGGTCGACCAAAACAATTATGTGCACAAATACATTATCCTAAACCTTCTAGTCTTTGATCATAAAATAGTCAGTATTTAATAAGTGAGATTCACAAGAAGTTAAGGGAGACACATCACGTTAGAGTACACCTACTCAACCATTAAGAGAGTACTTGAGGAATTAGTGATATGATGAAGGGACTAACACATGTAGGTGGAGCCATGGTCTAGACATAAATAAATTGTATGTGGTTTTATATGAGAAAAACATGAACTCAGTTTTGGCCACTAAGAAGTTGAATTAGGTCTTCAGGAAAATATTAGAAACCAGTGTATGCTCCGTCCAATCATAACCATGAGTTTTCAGGTCAGAGGGACTCAAATTATTTCTGGTAGTCCCAACATATGGAGCGTTCAGGTTGAGATGAAATTTATCCTATAACTCATGTGGACAAGACAACAGAAAACATTCATGTCATTAAACTGAATTGTGATGTATAGTTAGTGGTTGTTCCCAAGCATGGGGGAACCTTCATCATCCCTGGAGAAAGAAATGATAGCCTGAGATTCTTCATGTTCAACTTCTTCAGCATGGGAGGCTTCTACAGCCACTAAATCTGTCTCAAATAAGAAGGGGTATTCTTAAAGCCTCTATAAGGGACTCACACATATATTCTGATAGGTGGATATCCTAGAGGATTGAGAGTCATGAAAGAATTCTATAAAGGTTCTTGAACACATCATAGTTTTGTGTGAGGCACACATTTCTGTGGATAAGCGGTTTCTCTGTATAGGAGGCATGACAAGTGGTACATGTCAAAATAGAGGATTCTCACTTGTGATTGGAATATTACACATATAATCTATTGAACCATGTAGATCCACCATTAGATGATGTCCATATGACCGAGGTCTATATAAAATTGTATTTTGTTGATCATAACATAGATGTGGCGGTTCTACCTAATCTAGTAATAAAAAAGTTACTGGAGGTGAATCTGAAGAAACAGGGTGGGAATGCTATGCATGCTGATCTCAGAAATGGACCTATTTCCTAGTCTCGGTGGCATGCACGTCTTGGCTGGGATCACTAGCCTGAATAATCTAGACATTCATATACCCACATCTCCATCGACACTGGCGTCGACTGGGGACATCAGGAGGTTCTACCTGGTGCTCCACTTCAATGGGTACCATGTAAGGGTCCACTAGTTTGATGGTATTCACTAAGGAATACTCTTGATCATCATTTGAATATTCCTCCATTGTTGGGAATATTCTAGGGGAAAACCCTATCTCTAAGGGCATGGTTATTCCAAGAGTCTGAGATATATTTGGAACTGGCGTTGGGATTTTTTTTCCCTTGTGTTGTTGAAGCATTCTCTCATGAGGGGGAAAAGTCTTATATGTCAACACAGATGTAGTAGCTGAAGGTAGTGTTGTGAATTCAGGAGGCTCGAGATGATTTAATCATGCATGGATAATACCACAGGCATGGAAAAATGTAGTGTGAACTTTCCAGTAGTAATAATTTTGAGACTCGTGCTTAGAAACTACTTCCATTTACCATTGTTGTCAATGCCAGGATTTAAAAAATCACACACCAATTGTGTCGAGGTCGTACACAATCAGATTATGTCACTATCAACTTGTTCTTGGAGACATTCTTTAAACACATAACACTTATTGAGGGTATTCTCATGGAACCGATGATAAGGGAAGTAATTGGGATGATCAGTGAGATCTACCTCTTTGGGCCTCCTGCATTCTGGCTGCCGAATGATTTCCTAATAAAAGGCATTCTATAAATAGCTCACACCTAAACCTCATTGAATGAGTATGTCCAGTTTCTTCGATCCAAGAAAGGGGCTTTGGGAGACTAGACCTCGCGTGGGGTGGGTGGAGCTCGAAGAAAAGGTGGAACCTGGTTGTCTCACCTAGGCAGTGGTGGTATGTTAAGTGGTGGCAGCTGCCTATTCTGAGGCAGGGAATTCTAAGGTGGAGGCTGAGCTTGAGGCGATGGCCCTCAGTGAGGCTATGGAGGTGGCTATGACGGTAAAAATTATATCCATCTAGTGTCCTCTATCTATGCATCATCATTGGTCTCAGCCTTGGAAACTTTTTTTAGGGGAGCCTCATGTTGCAATAGACGTGCCTACCTAGCTTGCTGTAAGGCTTCCACTAGAAATTGATCCATGTTAGATAAATCCTAGAATCCCTATGGGATGTTCTATGTGATGAGAGAAGGAACCAATTCAGTATTTACATTCCCTATACACATCATTAGCAGCTGATCATGAGTCATAATCTTATCGAGTGAATACATGAGGCCCTTCCACATGGAGGCAAAGACTATGAATCGACCATCTGGCTCTTTCTTGCACTTAAATAGGTTGAGAGTACTAGTATTACTGGTGTTGGAACTGAACTGATATAAAAAATGCTTCTGAAGATCCTCCAGACCAAGTATGGACCTAATGGGTAACTAGTTGTAATAGACTAATGTCGTCCTTTAAAGTGTCTTCACAAAAGAGAGGAGTTGAGCATCCTCCTACTGTTCAAGAGTTCCCATCATGGGTCCACATCTTGAAATGAAGTGGAGAAGGTGTTGTAGAAGATCACCCATCCCATTGAAAGGGGATATGGTAGGATATCCAAATCCTTGGGGTGCTGTCATATCATCCAGCCATGTTGTATATGGTATTCTATCATGTGGTATTTACACCTGTCATGTTTCAAGATCCTCGAGACAAGAAACCAGAGAGTCCATTAGATCATACTAATGAGGATTATTATCTAGAAGAAGTTACCTAGATAATAATTCATTGGAACATTCTTCAACGTGTTTAGAGGGCCCAACGGCTCATTCTGAGACCGGTGGGATGACCCAAGGGGCCATTTGAGGAACTTTTGGAGTGGATAGTAAAACCTAAGGAGCAGCCAATGAGACCTAAGATAGGCCCTGAGGAAGGTTTTCACATAGCTCAATTGGATTTGATGATGCATATCTGGGTATCTATCCATAAACACTAGCTTCAACATTGTCAAGATGCATTGGGTTATCATGATCACCTAGGAGAATTACAACGGGGGGAATTTGTTCCTGCCCCTACTGCCTTTGTCTAGGATTCATATAATCTAGCCCCAATTCCATGAAACATTTGATGAGGATATCATCAACCATCCTTCTCTGTTTGGTGAACAGTTTACGCAATGTCTCCTTTTCAGAATCATCGTCCATCTTATGCACTGATCAAGATGGGTTTGGAGGGTTTTACAATCCCATCATTATATTTACCCTTTCTAGGGTCTTGATCAAGAGGTAATGACTCATAAAGAATAAGAAGTCCAAGCATCTTCCTTTTTAGGAATGCGAGGACACCTTCAGTGACTTCTATGTTTTGTTCTTCCCTAGTGGGATATTCCTCTTCTCTATACCCTGTTCCAGTTACCCCTTCCATGTATATCTCTGGAACGAACATGTATACTAAGAAAATATCCAAATTCATATCATTGATATCTCTGGGTTAACTGAGATGGTGTAGGAAAGAACTGAAATGCATAACATCATACTACCCCTAGCCAGGAATCTAGGCATGTGGGGTGGCCTCCTTAATAACTCTACAGAGCACTACAGTACTCTAAATGCATCATTTCTAGAAGTTTAGATGATAATCAGGCGATGTAGGGTGCTGAGAAATAGAGAGTAGGACTAAATCAACAGGTTAACACTGCTAGCCAATGTCGTCAAAGTGTTCCCAGCTTTTGAGGTAAGATATATGTTCATGATGGAGACTGAAATGCACCGTCCCTAAGTTTTGGCAGAAGCACATAACCTCATCCTAGGTGGGGGATTTTGGAATAGTGAATCTTGTAGTTTGCATTGGACAAAACATCTTGGGGAAATGGTTCACCGTGAAAATTTAGAAAAACCATGTCCACTCAAACTTGGGATCTAGGCTTTGGTTTCCCCACTCATCGACATGGGCAGTTGAGGGACCAATAATAGAAATGACATAGATCATTGTGATGGTGGATTGACTAGTGGAGAGTCTGGGGACAAGCCAAAAATCCACTACATTTTGGGTTTCTACCCAAGAACAGCTCTGACCACACCACCACATCCCATTAAGAAGGGGAACTAACGACCGCTTCCTGTACAGTAGTGGTATAAGTCGACGGTGGATCAGGCTAATTCTCTTCATCAACTAGTCCCTAGAAAAGTTCTATGTGGTCTCTTATAGAATTAGATAACATTCCCAGTGATGATAAGGATGAATGTACAGAAATACCCTATAAATGAGTGAAATATTCCTCCTCTTGAATATATTTACCGAGGGCCTCAGAGATCTGGTGCATCTCACTTTCTACAAAGACAAAGCTGATATGCTGGGTTCCTGCCCCATCCCCAAAATAGTGGATTGGGGTGAAGGTTCTATAATCAAATCGATTTCCTCATCAGGGTCTGAAAAGAATACATGATTGATTGCAATATACAGCTTCTCAGAGTTCTTTCTTTGGGGGCGATGACCCACCCTCATGCCCCATGATGGATCTTCAGAGTAGGGAATATCATCAGCATGGGGAGGACCTCTATGATGTTTGATGTTGGACCAAGGAAAACCACCACTTGGATGGGCCGAGGTGTAGGGAGCACTTGGGAAGATTCCAAAAAAACATGGGGAGGACATCCATGGTTGGGAATGCTGTAGTAGGGGGGACCTTTGCTCGAGCTAGTGATGACACAAAGAATACCTTCACATCAATATCCTGAATCATGGGGAGAACCTTCATACATGAGACCATGGGCACGAGGAGGTCTATCATGTCAGCTATCAACAAGGTGGGGAGGACCTCTGCCTATACTGATAATGGTAGTATGGGGAGGACCTCCATTCTAAACACAGGAGTGGAGAGGACCTCCACTCTAGTTAGTAGTGGTATGGGGAGGGCCTCTGTACTAAATTTCCTTTCCATGGGTTGGCCGACAATGGTCGCTGCTCGTGCAGGTGACCATAAAATCTAACCCAACCCTCATAGAGGGTGGTTGGGATCTCAATCCCGATCAGGCGTAGTGGTGTCCCTACTCTGTAGTGACATGGACCAGATAACACACATTTGTGGTGGATTAGGAAACGTAGTCATGGAATCTAATTCTAAATGGATGGAATCTTCCCTATATTTCAATTGACTTTGACATCAGTTTATCTAATATATGGATGAATATGCAAGGGAATGGGTCACCTACAGCTCGGCCTGTGGGACTGACTGACAGAACTGACATTTCCTAGTGGGAGCACTTCTTGGTTGTCCTAGGGCCACAATCACAGCCGAGAGGACTGAGAATCCCGTTACATCATTAGTGTAAGTGAGTAAGTTGTGAGAGAATTTTGGGGAGAGGCTCCAGAAATGGTCGAACATCAGAGTTGGGTGGAATGGATCCATATGCGGCCCTTGGGGTGGGTGGCTATGATAAGGAACATAAGCCTCCATATCTTGATAGTCCATATCCCATATCAGAATGAATACCTCCAATTCATACCATTTAATAATAGTATCCATCACCTTCCTTTGAATAAATATGAATTGTGAGATAGGGAATGGACCCCTAGTGACTTTGGTTATGGGAGTCAATGTAGAAGAGGTGAAGCTATGCTGGATGGATACATTCGTGTTGCCCCTACCCCTACGTCTGTGGGTGGGAGGTGATCGATTTCCTACAGCTGTTCCTTGGGTCCCACTAAGACGGAATATTCAGCCATCATTACAGATAGTAGGAAAGTTATACCCCATGCCCCAATGTCATTCAATCCCCCATCGTTGGATAGAAATATCCATGCTGACAACATCATAGATAGTGATTCTCAATGATTAACTACCCCAAATCCTGGTGAGTTTTATATCAGGCCCACTATTTTTTTGGCAGGACCTAGAGACAGATAACTGGATCTCATGAAATTCTTATCTGTTGATGTCTCAAACACTTATAATCTACATATTAAGGACAATATATTCTTTTTGGGTTCACCATTTTGGTTTCGGGCGCTTTCGCTAGGGTGCACAACCGTCTGTGGGCACACGCTGATTGTTTCTGCACATTTCAACTTTCCAAAGGTGGGAAACTTTCCACATTTCTTTATATTTGTTTTCACCTTAATCAAATTGGTATGATGTAATGTCTATCTCTCCTTCTATGGATTCCTCATTAGAATTTTTCAACTAGTATGGTTCCGCTTAAATATTAATAATTTGTTTGTGAAAACATTCCCGACACCTTATCTTTGTGGACATCAGTTGATTACACTGCTTCTGTCAGGACATTCCAAGGGGTAAAGTTAGGACAACAACCTTGATTTAGTGTATTAGTCACATTGAGGATCATTTTCATGTCTGGAAACTAAAACATTGGTACATCTGGATTCTCCCTTATGATAGGGCTTCTCGAGGGTGTAGAAGCCTAAGGAAACACAAATCGGCTGCGTTGAATCCTATGCCAGAGGAATGCTTCCGAGGAGTTCCTTTTCTTCCCATGCTTAACACAAGGTATTACATGATATTGATATCCATTAGATATGAATCAAACTAATCAGGACACTAATGAGAGTTGATCATATAGGTACTTACCTTGGATGGAGTACCTAGTATGTTACTGGATAGTTGAATAAGAATTCCCAATAAGAGGGGACCCAGGATGGTGTCTCCCATGAAAGGGAATATATCACACCATGAAGGATGATATGGACACCACAATTGGGAGGACCGGAGAATGGTGGGTCCCAATAAGGGGAACATGAATATTTACCATTGGTTGGGATTAAACCTCAGGGAGGATTCCTACATACGCTGTCTAGGATACTATGATCAAACCCACATAGTTCATATGGAGGAAAAATGGAATTAGGGTGTACACAACAGAAAAATACACAATGATATGATGGGGATTAATCAAGGATAGAAGCCCGTATGGATGACACGATTTCACTGGGATGTAGAGGGTTGGGTAAAAATCCAGATGGATATAGATGGAGTGTCGAAGGGTGAAGTGAATGGGGATGGAACCGATAACCTATGCGAAGGTGAATGTATTGGGATTGAGCCTCAGAGAGTTTTCCTATGTGTCCCTATGTTGGGGAATCAAAGACTATGTAGTTCTGGGATGGGGAGATGAGTTACCTAAGGTGGCATCTCATGAGAATGGATGCATGGATGAGGGACTGATGAAAATGGAACCAACAGGATATGGCATGATCTTCTCGAGACACAAATGCTCAAGGAAGAGATCATGATGGGACATGGGAGATGGGATTGAAACATAGGGAGGCTTCTTATATACTTCTTTTTTCACAAATAACATTGATAAAATTCAATGTCGTTTATATGTGTGGAATATAATCTGGGTGTATGAAAAGGATAGCAACCCAGAGATATGTTGGGTCTTACACAAAGTTAATAACCTATCGTAAGAGAAAAAATCTTGGTTGGAAGAGTATGGATTGAATGTTGGGATTCGTGTGGTTAGATCCACAAGAACTGTTCTAACACCACTATGGTCCAAAACAATTATGTGGGTCCCAACAAAGGGGACACTTATGTTTACCTGTGTTTGGGCGTTGAACATCAGTGAGGCTTCCTCTTTACCCTGTCAAGTATACATGTCTAAAAATACACATATTTTGAAAGCATATTGTTTAACATCATTTGGGATGAAAATGGGAATAAATTTTAACCTCATGTGGGACGAGGGGGTACGTATGTGAAGTGGTAAAGACCGAGGGGTTATGGGCTTGGACCGCTGGGAGGATTCCTACGTACCATTCTCATAAAGGGGAAAAGGTCAATGTCAATGATGTTTATTGTAGAGGGGATTTGGTTTTACATATGGTTAAGGAACCAAAGAGGATTTCAGGGTCGATTCTTACTCTTATACCATGTGAGTCATTCTCAGTGTGAGGAACAAGATGAAAAGAAAGACCTGACAATCATTTCACGAAAGGCGAATTTAAGAGGAGTGGAGCGGGGAATACACATGGTTAGCGGCCCAAGGAAGGGAAATTGGGACTTAATCCAGGAGGGAAGACCGAGTATAGGTCTAGATGTATGAGGGGGATGTGGTCACTATACATGGATCACCAAATAATGGAGTTTCGAGGCTTACATAGGGTATTCCCAAGGTATGCATGGAGAAAAAGTGCAATGGGAGAGGAGGAGTGAGAGGGGGTTGGTTCCTAACCCACTCATGGTCCTCTCTGGCATGTCAATTATGTGGTGATCATAGTTTAATGTCATGTGTTGAGGATTTGGATCCTTGGCAGTTTAATCTTCTACATCTGAGACGAAGGGGATTTAATCCTCACCCATTGGGATTACAAAACTGGCACACATTATCCCTTGGTGAAATGAAGGCACCATCAATTAAATGGGAGTGGGGATTACATGATATGGTGGCCCAAATGGGAATTGGGGGGATTACATGTGATTAGAGGAACAAGGAAAGAATTATTGAGACATAATCCATGAGGGAAGCTTGGGGTGTGCGTAGTGAAAAAGAAAAGAGGGATAGAGGGCGTGAGAGGGAGCTGATTCCCATCCCCTTCACGATCCTCTTGGGACTCGTAACTTATGCAATGATAACATTTTAATGTCATGTGTTCAGGACTTGGGGTTTCTTGGTAGTTTAACGTCCCGTATCTCGGACGATAATTATTCGCACATCACCCCTAGAAAATATATAACAGCCGTACTTTAACCCTTGGTGATGGGAAGGCACCAGCAAGGCTATGGGTTAATGAGGTTGTGGAGTGATCCATTGGTGGGTCCACATTAAAGTGGCTAAGAAAAGAATCAACAGCCATTATCATGCCTATGTGAGGAAGCATGAGGTAGAGCAACACAAAATGAATCACCTCTTAGGTAACCATAAAATCAACACTTACTTTCCTAGAGGGCTGCATGTAAGAGGGGTTCGCAAAGCAGAAGGCCTCACCGAGAGGGTATTTGTGAAGATCTGGTGCTTTACGGTGTAAAGGGGCTGCACAAAAGAGGGTTCTTGGTGATGCATAGTGAAACATGCTAGGTGTGGAATCCACATATACTTTGAGGGTGCTTTGTGAAGATTAAGTGCTTCATGGTGACTGAGTGCTGCACAAAGTTACATGTACCCGAAAGAGTCATATTCCATTGTGATGGAAAAAAGACTTTTTGGGAGTATCCCTAATTTAATCAGAGGTAAAATGGTCCAAGGGAAAAGTGGTTTCACAAAGCTCAAGTACCTCAGATGATTCATTTTCTCAATGAATCATAGAGTTGAAGATGCTATGTGATTCAAGGATTCTAGAGGAAAAATGTCAGGGTGTTGATCCTTTAAAGGGATGGGAGTTATTTATTTAAAAGTTCCAGGGTGTGTGATGTGCTAAGGGCATGATGCAAAGAAATTCACCCTGCGAAACTGAAGGTTGATCTATTAATTTTTTTGGACTCGTAGAGGAGTCCATTGCTTCCACTTCGTAAATCTCAGAGGCACCCGACTCTTATGATGTTTCTCAAACTGAAAGAGGAGTCTACCAATTCCTCTTTAGCAGTCACAGATGTGACATCTAGATGGATTTTTGGGTTTTCAGTACTGGAGGCTTCATGGAGGAGCTTCGTGGGGCGACCATTTTTTTTGAAATTTCATCTTGTTCCTCGGATGATTTATTTTAAGGCTCAAATTTTGGCACAACAAATGTTGTTTCATTGAATATGGGAGATCATGTGATTTGTTAATACTTACAAATCCATTATAAAGGTCATCCCAACAATAATGTTTTTCTATAATTGTGTCATTAGGGACATCACCATCATGAATAAAATCTATAAATGAATGATTGAGGTCGTTAATTGATCTTCTAAAAATTCATTTCCAAACTCCTCAAAATCATCAATTTGAAAAATGAGTAGAAATATCGGCTCCACCATTAGTTTTGGTTCATGTAAATCCTGCTAAAACACCAAAGACGCAATGATGTATTTAGTTAAAAACATTACATGATTCATTTTCTCCTAAATTTATCCTTTGATTTATTATATATGATATTTTATTTCATCATTATGGAGCCTAATATATGTTAGTATATATATAATAATCCTAAGTATACCATATAAAATCCATTTTTTGACTATTTTAATATGAAAATAATGAAAATTATTTAAAAAATTTAAACAAAAATAAATAGAAAGTGTAAGACCACTTGGATCCCTAAAAATGAAACAATTTTTTGAATCATTTATTTTAAGATTGTACAAAATCTAATATTTGTTTTCCTAATGTACCATAGTGGATGACCATGATCATATCAATTAAGGATAATTCATAGTAAAACACCCACTATAACTAATTCAAATATAATATTTGTTGGGTTTCATTTGTTTGAATCAAAAGTAAAAGAGGATGGGGGTTGATAATTTAAATTAACTACATGAAAATAAACATGAAATTTAATTTATATAAAAAATGATTTTTGAAAGGGTATTATATTTTGAGAATCATCGATAGAGAGCCTTCATTATCTTATTATATGTTTCTTATTTAATTTATGTATATAAACCAATATATGTGTGATGATCCTCTTTAACATCAATTTCAAATATATGATATATAAAATTTTATACTGTGTAAATACCTCTTACATAGATGAAATTAGTGATGAATAAAGATATAAAACCTTATATAGAAAATTGATGAAAAATTTTATCTTAAACACATGAGATTAAAATAAAAAATTTAATCTTGATTGTTAAAAATACTTCTGTTTGAGGTGGGATTGCTCCCTTTGGAGTGTCCTTGGGTTAGTCACTCATAATTATGAGTGAATGAAATTATCTTAATCAAGATAATGTTGAATGAAAATGAGATATAATTGAGATATGAAGAAAAATTTAACGAGGAATGAGTTAATTTTATTAAATCATGCAGTGCATGATTATAGAATGAAAGGAACTTATCTATAGAAAAAACTAATTTTAAATACAGAGTAACATTAATCATATTTCTCAATTTAGTGGGTTATCACTTCTATAAAATTTAAAATTCCTCTTATTTACTGTAAAGTCCATTCCATATATAAGGATTAATTCTTTCTCTCTTCCCAAACTAGTCAACACTATGATATTATTTCAATTTAAAAATCATTAATCTTTCTCATTACTGTTGATCAGATCTCATTATTCATGATTTGGTATTCCCTTAAAATTCATAGTTTCCTTGTTTTTTTATTGAATTATTTTTGAAATCATTATCCAAATTTCATTATCAGACTGGCTTCAAGAGTTATGATGTTATATCTAGAAACTCATCACGATTTATAGATGAACACCCAAGAACATTACTTTTTATCATCCCTCAGCCCAATTTTTCAAAAGAATGAATGAAACCAAAACTAATGGATTCAGACATGTGAAGATGTACAATGAAACCTACATTGGCTCAAATGGCACATATGAAGGGAAACATAACATATATACTGACTAGATGAAATATACTCATATCTTCCTTTCCATTATAAGACTCCTTCAATATAAGTAGAGGATTTTGGTACAGAACAACTTTTACTCCATGAAATACACTTCAACCACTTAAATAAGCCTAAAAATAATCGATATTATGTTAAGGGTTTTACTATTATTATTTCATGCTTGGAAACAATAATTAAAATAATTTTTTATCCATTTTCAGAATTGAATCCAAAATGAACATATATATATATATATTAAATATGTGAGAATTACCAAAAAATGATAAATTAGTGGGATTTAAATCAATAAAAAATAAAATAAAATTAATGAACAACTTTTCACATCCATAATTATAGATCAACATTCACTATCAACCCACAAACTATAATTAATGTTAGAGATAATTGAAGGATCATTCGGTTGGATAACATGAAAAATTGGATTATAAAATATCCCTAAAATTGTTTTTCAAGACAACAAGTTAAGGATAAATGATTGATTTGAAAGGTAATGATTCATCTAGCACACATTAAAATATTAAAATTGGATAACATCACCATGGACATTGTCATATTTCTTAAAAATGAATCCTACAAAAACAATACAAATTGAGTTTTGGTTTTTCTTCTAGAAGAGACATTCTAATTCATCAGTATTCATGAATACTAATCCATTAATAAAATTTCTCAGATATATATCAAGGAAATGGTGAGGTTTTATTTAACACCATTATTACTTATTTTTAGGAATGTACTAAGGTTCACTTTAATGATCTATAAGACTATTTAGAGGGAATTGAACACAATGTAAATGTTTAGTACATCACATCACCCAAAAATAAGTGGTCAATCTAAAATGTCTATTAAAAAACTAGAGAACATTTTCATATATTAATATATGTAAATTTAAAGAGAATGTGACAAAAACCTTCTTCTGATTGAGTTCTCATGAAATATCAGATTCTACACAAGTGTTCAAATTGAACCATATAAAGCCCTATATTGGATGACATGTAAACTATAACATATTGTTATGATGTTTAAAAAATTTATAGGGAACATAACTATAAGAACATATATTGGATGTGGTCCAGTCTATTTTGCAACACATCATAGAATCATAAATTTTAAAATTTATTTATAGTAAAAATCATCAATGATATATAGAGTTTAAGGTTACGAATAAATTACTCTATATAATGTATTTAAAGAAGCTATTTATAAGGTTTTTATGGAATATAAATAATATAAATTATCACATATAAATAATCTATTGGTACTTTGAAGATTTAATAATACTCATGAGGTTGAAATGATAGAGGGATAGATGAGTTTAGATGAGTTTATTCAATTTAGATGCTTTCAATATAGCAAAGATATTTCACTGAGGGATGAACTTATCTCAGAGTCATAATTATATCTTTTATTGAGGTATTTATATAACCTTCATGTTTAAGTAATATTATGACTATTTTTATGAAAATTAATTAAATATTTATCAATGGTTTCATGTTGTATTCATTGGAATCACTCTCATGGATGAGTTGTTTTCAAGTTTTGGTTAATTGGAAATTAATAGAAATTAAATGATTTCTATATTAATGAACCAGTCAGAATTGGAATTAAATATCACTCATCTAGAATCACCTCTAAGACTTAGGGGAATTACAGAGACCAACCTCCATGAAACTAGTTCCATGGTAGCAAGAAAAAAACCTCAGGAATGATTTCTCCCTCACATAATCAATGATTATTACCTAAAACCCCTTGGAAATCATGAATGACCAATCCGACAATTGATTTCCATGACATAAAATAAGTAGATATAAATTTTTTGAATAAAATAATGAGAGTTCAAAGAAGCTATAAATAAAAACTTAAAGATAATGTAATAATTTTTTAATAATAATATTAATACCCAAAAAACACCAATAAAAAGAAAATAGGTAACAAGAGAAAAATTTGGCCAGATAGGATAATACATAACCATCCCAAAAAGGAAACCAAAATAAATTCAAGCCTTTATATTCCATATCCACATGACCCACATTCAATCACTGTATCCTATAACATCCACTAATAGAATAATAAAAAATATCCAAAGAGGCCAAAAACTTGTCACCTAAAAGAAAACATGAGTGTTTCATAGACTATATGGCATATGAAGGGTGTGATATAAACACAACCCATAGAACTCAATTAAATAGTTTTTAAAATTTCCTTTTAAAATTCATTTCATTATTGGTAGTTCAATATATATATGAAAAATATATTTTTTACATTTAACTGAAGAAAACCAAATTAAATGCTGAAGAAACATTTATAAAAATATCCCCTCCTTAAGTGATGAAAGGACAAGATAAAATATTTAAGTCAATCAATTTTAAGTCCTGAAAAAAAGTTTCTTTATAATTTTTATGAAATCACATAAAATATAATATTCTCTTTCAATAAAATATTAATTCCCTTTTATAAAATATCCACCAATTTATTTTTCTAACTCACATTCCAAAAATATTTTTAAAATTGATTATTAAGTGAATATAAATCACAACTAAAAAACAATGTTAACAAACATGAATCTAAGATAATTGAAAAGATAAAAATAGTAAAATACCAAAATGTATCTTTGTAGATGTGGTTGATTTTTTCTGCTACATTCATCATTGGATCCTCAATTCTCCATGTTTATTCGTCATTGATCCTCGATCCTAAGATCACCCACCTATGTGATCTCTATCAGAGATCCCAATATTCTCTAAATCCTCTACAGTCATGAAGATTCCCCTAGAGAATAAACATATGGGGGAGTATATAGAGTACTCATTATAGATATAAAATAAATTATAAAAAAAATTAAATTTTTTTGATATACATTTAACAAAAGAGAGAAACTTCTCTCTACTGAACCACTGAATGATGAAAAATTCCATATCACACCTAGTGTAAAATCCCCATCGTGAATTTAATTTCAGTCCTTGTTTTCCCATATAAGACACCACTTTTATTAATTCAATTATTTTAAAAAAACTACACATGTGTGATCTGTTATATTTACTACATTTATTATATCAATACAAATCCTTTGTAGGGACCAAATATCTGCACTTTCTCCAGGACTTACTCAATAAAAATTATATTAAATATTCCAATCCACTAAAAAAATGAAGTCATTAAATCCTCCCAACATTCAATGATGTACTTCTGGAAAAGAATAAAATTAATCAAACCAATGAGAGTATTGGGTTTTAATCTAGCTCTCCGACTCACACATTCTCTCCAGGAGGTTCCCATGATTCCACTAAATAATCACCAAGTGAATCACTAACCAATAAAGGATTTTTCTCTTTATAATATTTGTTCACTATAAGACAATATTTTGAAATGAAACCCCACCATCATTGTAAAACTCACCAAATTCAATTACATGAAATAGATCTTGCACATACCTCCTTTGATATAACACTTGGAAAAAATCATGTATCCAAAATAACAATAGTGGAATGGGTAACTAGTATGTCACCTCACCAATATTTCACAATATATATAAATGGACAATGAATCTTAAAGATCTCTTACGACCTCATCTAAATCTATAGAGTTGTCATATTGGTGAGACCTTCAGGTACACATGGTCACTCTAGTTGAACTTCAGAATCCTCTTTCATCTGCTCACATAAGATTTATGATAGTTTTGGGAAGCCTCATCCACTTTTGGATGATCGTCACCATCTCTTTCATCACATAAACCAACTACATGCCCATAATATCTATACATCCTAACTCCACCCTAAACGACGATGACCTACAAGTTCTACCACACAAGGAATCAAATATATGTATACTAATTGTTAAATGGTAAGTATTTTTGTACACATGATCTAACAAATGTATATAATTTTCCCCACTACTAAAAAACACCTCTCACAAGTCCAAAATATATTATAGAGAATGTGAAAGGTTTACTTTGGCTGGGGTTGGAACATTTTATTCAACCCCAACGAAGTCCCAAAATACCCTTGTAATATTCTCAAAAATCTAGTTGTGAGGTTAGAATAAAAGTCCAATATAATCATTAAAGAAACTCTATAAATATATACTATATTTCATACCTACATGAATGTCAATATCTCCACTAACATCTTCTTTTGGATGGATATTAAATAGGAAAACATGGTGAGTTAGTATATAATAACATTAATGGATTCCTGAACACTCATTTATTTTATAATTCCAATCCCAAAATCCATTGATATATCATAAAACATCCACTCTAGCACCTCAAGTGAATGGCACATTCTTGTTGAAACCTGGTGCATGACCACTATCTTTTTGTAGGTGGGGAATTAAGACATAAAATCAGCAACCCTCCACTTAATCCCTATATTCCAAATAAGATGCTAAAGGTCCTAGTACAAGTTGAAAACTTATGGATGTACAGATAAGGGTGATGTATGAAACTCCCACTGCACCACTTCTAGTATAAGAATATGTATCATTTTACATCCGTGGAAAAAAGATGACATGCTCCCCACCTTCCAAAAATCCATCAGGTGTTTTTCCAATGAAAACACAGTGTTGTAAATCCATTATATTAATATCTCCAATGTATGATTCCCTGAAATATTATATAAGTATATGTGTCAAAACCATGTGATTGAATATTCACCACTCCCCGACAATCTATAACGGTCATCTAAAATGAGGTCAATTACTTCATTTCGATGCTCACAACATGCATATGAGATTTCATTCTGAGAGAATATACTACCACTTTTCCTTCACAAGATGTATACATTATCATAGGGTCATAATATTAAAGTAACTCCAACCATCATTTTTACCTCAAGTTGAGATATTTCGAAAAGATGACAAACCTAAGACTCTTATAATCATAATATATAATGAATATTTTCACTACAGGATAATGTCACCATGTCTTTAGGGAGTATAATTATACTACAAGATATAAATTGAGGTTTCCATATTTTTTTCATATGGGGATAATCTTCTATGACCCAAGAGAATTCTTTTCACACCTCTGTATTAGAACACATCATAGAATAGCTCCAGAGGCATTGTAGAACACCGCTTAATCAACAAAATCCTGTAGAAGTTGCAGGATTTTGAAACTCTTCAACCTCTACCATAACTTCTGAAATAAATAATAAAACATTTTTATCAACATTAAAGGATTCAACTTTCATGTTATTGTAGTGTTAGGTTCAAAAATCCTATAGAAATTGGGTATGAATCTATATTATTAGCCTTCCAACCCAAGGAGCATCTTCACCTTGATTGTGCTCATAGGTGTCTCCCAAGATTGTACTACCTAAATATTTTCTAGTTCCAATGTTAATCACTATTCATATTTGACATGTACCATGAATTGAACCTTTTGAATATAAAAATGACACTTATATAGCATACCATATATTTAGTCCTCTTAGAGTACATCCATAACTGTCCTCAAATATCCTTAATGCTCCAACTCCATCACAGAGTACACAAGTATTTCATCATTGAATGCCACTATATAATGGTCTAGGAAAGGACCAAATATTTCGATCGTGAGTCTAATTAACATATATATGGAACTTTTCATTAATAAAAACATCACCGTGTTCTTATAGTGAACATAACTGCACAAAAATGACATCCTCTTTATATTTTTCTTTTGAACTCAAAGATGAAGACAACAAAAACCAAGGTCAATCTATGAGAAGAACATAAAAATTATTAGTTAGTCAAATATATATTCAATTATTGATAGTGGGTACTTATTCTAGATAGTCAAATAGTTTAGGATCCAATAATCCACACATAACCTCAAACTCCCATCCACCTTCTTGGAGAACTACACTTGGACTGTCCAAAGAGACACACCAACCTACACCTTTATCTCCCATAGATCTATAGGGTCTATCTGATTTGCTGGCATACATATTATGGTATTCCCAAGGTTTAGGTATTTAAAGATGTTGATCCCTCGATGTGGATGTAATATTGAAATGTCTTGTAGAAAGACCTCCTTATAGTCCACCAATAATGGGAAATGAAATCTTATAACATGTAATACTCCATGGGTCACACAATAAAAACGTTGAAAAACTGATTGTATCCTTCCATATACAAGCACACATTACACTACCTTGGGTTCCTTTATAAAAAAAGAATGAAATATCATCCTTCCAAGTCCAGAACACTACAACCATTACTAGTAATAGTGGAAATAGTAATAGATAGCAGAAAACTAGTCCATACCAAAGAAAACATTTTAGGTACTCATTAAAAATAAAAATATATCTCACATGAATCTTTATCCACTTACAGTCGGGTCTCCTTGATTGTAGAAGAGTGTGATCATTAAATCTTCCTCAGTTGGTTTCTCTAATATCTAGGGTTAAATAGACACTCTGTATAAAACTCAATATATCGCATTAGGAGAAATATGTAGAATACAGTATCATACAAGTGTCTATAAACACTATGAATTAGAATATAGAACATAGATTATACAATATACCATTCATGGACCCTTAGGGTCGTAATCCCTCATAACCTACAACAATCTATATCCATAACTACTAATTCACTAGGCTTATCCTGGACCTTATATATGTGGTAGTAGTGGTAGTGGATCATTCCATTGAACATCACCTACAACTCTCCCTAATTATCTACCATACATGCCTCACTATAGGAAACATAGTGCTCACTGCTACCTTTACCTCAATAGTTCATCGATATCCTCTCTAACTGCCACTTCCTAGTTGGTTGGGTATACTAGAGCGATGCAACCAAATCTATCAAAAGTATAATAAAACCTATCACCTAGAATATTACATTCGCATTTTGGTATACATTTATATATTAGTCACCGATGGTGTATCCTGCTAGTACTACAACAGATATCTCTTTTCATTTGGTCTTTCTAACCTTCGACCCTAAGTGATCCCTGCCTCTGAATCTCATGATGCTTGCTCATCCTATGCACATATTGATTTGGTACCATCGTGGCCAACCATGGATTAATAAAAAATGATGTGTCCAACTAGATCACCAATGTTGGGTCTATACATATATCAATGTGAGGATGTACCTCATTCTATCAACGAGAAAAGGAAACCTCCCCATTACCAGACCCCTTTATAGAGGCCTCATCACCAATCAGGCCATAACCACAAACTCACTATGAAATATTCTTTGTCTATAATCATGGAAATATCCTAAGGTGTTCAACATGTTATATAATCAATTGGTCAAATATGGGGAGTAGACTCAACAAGGATAAGGGATTTAAAAACATTCCTCATGATTCATGTACCATTTTTCCCCAAAGCACTTCCAACATGTGCTGAGTATATAACTAGATTATCAAATTCCTAGTTAATAGATATGTCATACACCACAAAATCCCAAGATTTACTAGCCAAATATCCATTCTCAATAAACATTAGAACTATTTCACTTGTTCTGAATCTGATTATCACAACTATACTATCATTAAACTCTAGTCCTAAGAAAAACTCTACATTGATACCACTCTATATAAACCCACCCCATTAAGGCTCACCTTTATAGTAGTAATCCAAGTAGGAAACCACAAAGTCCACCTTAAATTGGACAAGGTATGTATACTAGTTCCAATTAGGCATATCATACACATAAGGAGGATTACCTAAAAGAATCTATAAAAATTCACACATCTTTATACAATATTATAACATTTATGGTAAATAATTGATGTTTTTAAATTCATACATAACATCTAGTTTCACACGAGAGTATAAAAAAATAAAATGAAAATTTAGAATGGGAAGATAAAAGTATAGAAAAACTATATAGGATGATGACCATCGAAAAAAGGGGAAAAATAACAAAAAGAAACCTTGGGATCCATTCGATGCCTATATATCCCAAATAAGATCCACCATATCCAAGTCTATTAGAAATCCATTTAAATTCCTATCATAAACATAATATATCACATGTGTGACAAGATCCAATGAAAAGGTGGGAATAAACAAAATGATTAAGACACATAGAAATTCCTAACTTGAAGAATCAAATGGGGAGTCAACTATAAATAATAAAAATCATGGAGGTTAAACAAAGAAACCCATATACGATGAAATGAATACTTAATGTCTTATGTAGAGGATTTTCCTCCCTATCGATATAGGGATTCGGCTCAATGATCTATGGAAGCTCCCATCTAAGAGAAATCGTTCATTGGGTCTCAATATATTAGTGAAACAAATCCAAGAGGCAAAAGTATTGAAGATTTTCCACATTAAAATATGATAGAATTGAGAGGGATCCTTTCAAATACTCTCTCTTTCAGACTACACATAGTCGAGAGACAAATAACATTAATTCACAGAGAGGGGATCATGATCAGTGCCAAGGGGGACTCCAAACACTAACTAAATTAACCAACTAGGAAAGGTATAAAATACTATATATGTAGTTTACATGATACATGGAACTTAAATGGAAGAATTATGGTATTGAGAATCTAAACCCAATACTCGTAGATAAATACCCACTCAAATCCAACTTTGGTTTCTTATATCAAATGGTTAGGACTATATGTTTTACATAACCCTCACGGGGGGGGGGGATTAAGGAAACTCACCCAAGAATAAGGGAACTCAACCATACTATATCATAAAGTGGGAACACACGCAAAATAAAACTGAAGATGTATTGGGGGGATCAAGGGCTCTAACATTCCTTGATAGTATTATACAATGTTCTTTTAATATAAATAACATATTTCACTATGTTTGGAACTTCCATTATATCGGTGACACAAATGAAAATTTTATTAGTATATATGTTGTCTGGGAGGTAGTCACACGGTTTTTAGGTAATTACTAGGGTTCTTGATGTGTACCTCATAATCCTGAGTTGCGTAACAATGATATTACATGGGGTTTTCCTAACATGTACCCAACATGGGGGTCACATGGTTCTAAGGTGTGTAATAATTATACACATTGAGCTATCCAACTAGGGATAACAAGAAATTTTCCCACATGAAGTGTTTTATTTATCTCTCTATGTAAACCCTATCCACTACACTATCAAAATACACAGTGTGTCCTATCAAAACTACACACTATATATATAATAATTTTTAAAAAATCATCAAAATTCCACATATATCCACCCAAACCTCTATATTATTTGATTCATCCATGAATATAATTTGAAACATGATACTTTTCCTTAGCCAAGACATTTCTATTTGTAGTGGTTGAATATAGGTCACCATTTCCGTGGAAAACCTTTTTTTTCTATCCTTCAGAAATAACCACTCGATCTATCTTGCAGAGTCCCCTTCATCCACAACACAAATAGATACCCGTCATCATCACCATACCTCCATCAGGTCTCAATATTCAATACCAAACCCACAAAAATGATCCATTACACTAAATAGTGATTTCACAATGATTGAGTTTTTATTTATGTTTGGATCATCTACCAATAAAAATATGAATAATGAATTCCAAACTAATTAAGTGGAAAAGTAGGAAATAAAAAAGGTAAAATCAACTAATTACATGATCAATTGTCCCTCATTTATGCAATACAAGGAATGAAGAATAATTGGTTGTAAAAAATAATTAAAAATTAAAAAATTGTTGTAATAAAAAATAATCAACAAATACTACACAAAAAAAATCCCTAAATTAATTTCTATAAGAATTAATTCACATTTTTCAAGGAAATTAAATAATGGATAAAGTAATACACAAAATAACATTGACTATATTGCGATTGGATTGATCATTATTATAGATTGTGTTAATGTAGATGTTGATGGTGATATCTAATTTATTATTCAATGACTCCTCAATTCTCCTAGTTCATTGATTGTTGATTCTTAATGAAGAGATCACTTTCCAATGTGCACACCATCAATGTTCTACCTATCCTCTCAACACAAAAGGGTTATGTGAGTAAATATAGTGAATTTACCATATAATCTTTTATAGATAATTCAGTTGAGTTAGACAAAAAATTTAGAAAATAAATAAATATATAAATTTATTTTAATGAATATTTTTATCTAATATATACTAAAGAACTCAATATATTAAAACATTCAACTTCAAAAAAAACTTATGTCACACCTATGGTAAACAATACATCAAAATTTAAATGTTTGTTCAAGTTTTACTATCCAATATAGCTTTTAGAGTAGTTTTATCAATTACGATAAACTATTCATGCATGACATATTATATTTAATATTTTTAATATATTAATATATTAATAAAAATACACCCCATGGACCAGAACTCCATTACCACTATTAAAATTACTTTGAAAATATTTTTTATAATATTCTAATGTGTAATAGAATAATAAGAGAGTTTTTATATTTGAGTCATTTCAGGCCATAGTGAAGGTCCCACACTACAATGATTATAACTTGAGGAGATTATTTTACTATTGGATGAGGAGAATTCATAGATTCATTGTCATGATCAATGTTTCATACTAGAAATCTTATTAATGACAACTGAAGATAATATAAGAACTTTTTGATTTATTATTATATATAATTTTAAAATGATGATTTTTCATCAACCGATGGTGTCACATAATAATGCATGTTATGATTTAAAATAAAAAGGTGACCTACCTGCAAAAACTATGTTCGATGAGACAATGAGATATCATCATATTAATAATGACATAAAAGGAGGATTTGAGAGTCATTAATAGGGGAAAATATTGATGCACAAAAAGATTAAATTTTCAAGGCACATTAGCTACATGAAGATGAGATCGGTCAAATTTTTTGGAATTTTTATTTCAACTTGTAATCATAGTTCTAGAAAATTATATTAACTATTTTACTTTTTTATTTGATAGTAAATTTAAACCATGATTAGTAGGATCATAACCGTTGAATATACAGTATTAGGCACATGATACTAAGTGTGAGTGAACCTTATAAAAATTGATGTTTCCATGTCTATTCTCTCTCTCTCTCTATCCCTCTCTCATTCTCGCATCATCACATCATATCCATCAGGAACATTTCATAGTAACTATGGGATAGAGTCATGTTATTTTAATGTGAGAGTTAGTTTTTTTAATTATCACTTGTTCACCCCTCATAGGGGTGTTATATTTTCCCCTAGGCCTAAAAAGTGGTATCATGATATCATTTTAAGAAAATATTTCTCATCTCTTTGAATATTTTATTACTTTCAATTGGTTTTAGGAAAATTATTTTCTAGTGATTTTAGGCATGACGCCAAATGTTATATGTTTTCATTCAATTAATTAAATAATTTATTGATGTAATAAATGGAGTATATTTTTATTTTCAACAAAGAAAAAGAGGCCCTATATTAGATGGAAAATGAGTGCATATATAAATAGTCGGGATGCTACTACAAATTCTATCACTTCTCCTAGATTTTCATGATTCCACAAATAATAGTGTCAATAAATCCAAAAATTATATAACCTATAATAAACTAGAAAATAGCAATATCTAATAGAATAGGATATCATGTAATATATTACTCTCATCACTCATGGGAATGAAAACAACCAACAAAATATGTATGAAAATACAAGATATCCATGAGGGGTATAATAAGGTGAAAGTGAGTCATTTGAAAACTAAACAAGATCTATTCAATAATATATAAATGTGTCAAGATGATTAGGTTTATGAATTTTTCATTCCATTCAAAAACACCATAATATTTATTCAATTATATGGTGAAAAAATATTCTATTGTAAAGAAAAATTTGAAGGGAATCCACAAATATATTTTTTGATGTGATGACCTCTTCCCTTGAAGATCAAGACATATATTATTGGAACATTGGAAAACTCTTCCTAGTTTTGATTTAAAAAAAGAAGATAATTAGCCTAGAATCTAGGAGAGAAGGGATAATTGGAAGCCACATTCAATGACCTAAAAGAATAAAATCATGTTGAGACAATGAAGTATCACGAGGAAGAAATTTATAAAATATATTATTCCATGTACTTGGAATAATTTATATAAGTATTTTCAAAATTCATGCAATGAGTATGACATAAATACAGTGGAAATTGTTTTATTTAAATACATAAACTGTGGAATGATTGTCCACTTTTCAATAGTTTTTCTAAACAATCATGAAGAAAAGGAGAAGGATGATCAATGAAAAAGATCATATTGGAATAATGTTAATGGATATAATATACAATATATGATTATTTGTAAAAGTTAAAAGGAAATACAATAAAAGAAGAATAAAAATTATTTATCACATTATGGGGGAAAATTTTGTGATGAGGAAATTAGTTGAATATAATAATACTAGAGGATGAAGTGTAGATATCATTAATCAAAAAATTAAATCTTCCTAAATATACCTACAATGAAGAAGAATAATGGACTAGTGAAGAAGAATGAAATTATTGGGAGATAATATAATATTTTCATATTTGAGTGAAACTCATGGTGTGATTGAAAAGACTAAAAGTATTACAATGGACAATAATTCATTGAACATGAATAAAAATTCACTAAAAACTAAATTGATCAGTAAAAGGCTATAATTATTGTAGATATATAAATTTATATTGAAGAAAAGAAAAGATATTCCAATGGGATTCTTGATGCTACTGACATAATTCTTGATATTACCACTTCAATTATAATTTTTTAAAAATAATGAAGTAAATATTTTTAAGATAACGTTAATTAATAAAGATAATTGTATGTGATAATATAAATATGTGGAGTTCAAAATTTTTGTGAATTAAGTCAATTAACTCATTGAAATAAGTTATAATGTTTATAATTACACTTGGAATCCCTGTGATTATACAATCGGATAAAGAAAAACTATTTTAGACACATAGGATTCCAATTTTAGTACTAGTGGAATTGAAAAACGAATGAATATGGTGATCACATCACCTAATAGGGGGAGCACACCTATTTCCAAATGTGATGGTTTTGATGAAAATTATGATGTAAAAGAGGTGAGGGAAAATAAGAAAACATGTTCTATGGTAATGTGACATTTCAAGGTAACAGTGAAAATCCCAATCATAAGATGATTGATAATCAAAATCACAGATCAAATTGAAAATAAAAACAACAAATAGATTGTGAAAAATCATTTTTCTATCATTGGAGATTTCATTTTGTGATAAGATACTAGTATAAGGGAGTATATGGGAAGCAATAATTATAGTGTTATAATCTATCATAAACTAAATCACAGTTACTTATTGAATTTGTAGGGAGTGAAATTGAAATTGAAAAATTATATCTATGAAAACTTATTAAAGAGAATAAAAAAATTAAAAATGAAATTGATTTTATTACAGAAATTAGAAATATGTTTGATCAAATCATAAAAAATTTAAAAAAAGTTTATTATTAGTCAATTAATGATTCATAAACATAAAAATTCAAAAAAGTATATGATGAGGAATAATCAAGAGTGTGTAATATTGGTTGAGGTGTATTATATGAGAGAAAAAGATGAAAATTCATAGATCATAGATTTTTGTTACTCATCAAACATAACCAAAAACAAAAATATCTTAAAATATGTACAACTTTATAATATAGGAATTATCAATATCGTAAATGGTGGATAACTCTACATGAAAAGCATTAGGAACACCATGATTGATAAGAATAAATCCAGTTATGTTTTCTTTATTGAAGGGATGAGAAAAAATCATTATAGTGTATCTCTACATTTGGATAATGGTAATTAGTTGATCATAAAAAATATTGAGTGGTTCATATATATTTTTAAGGATGGAATGATTATATTTAATAGGGAGTATTCAAGTGAAAAATTATTCAACATGTTAGAAGATCAAATTTCATGTCTTATGAGGATAGAGGAGGAAAAATAATTAAGGAATAGATGAATAGTCAGTTTGGGAAGAAGAATATAGATATGATTATCATATATAAACATTTCATAATACTACAAATTATTCCATTTGAAATGATCAATACTTTTTCTACATTTTATAAGGGAAAATAGTGAGGATTTTTTACAAACTGGTGGAAATTTGAAGCAATAAACCTTTTATGTAAGTATAATCATATATGTATGGACCAAGGAGCTTTAATTCAACCAATATAGTTATGCATATTTGGATTTTCTGTAATTATTTTTCCAATATGAATTACACATATTTTTTTCAATTAAATGAAAATATATTGAAAGATTAATCACATTAAAATGATTGATAATTATCAAATTGGGTATGATATGTGAAGATTTGAATCCAAAAAATAGATATAAATAAACGAATAAAGAGTTTGAAGAATTTATTGAGAAATATATTCTATTTTATGAATATGGTGCTATGTACAAACCCTAATAAAATTGAGTTACTGTTATAAAAAATTGAATTTAAGTGTACATGGGAAGAAAAATTCATTTATAGCATGAAACTTTAAAATTAATTTACAAATAATCCACTACCTCAATTGTATACATTCGGAATTATTGATTACATTAAAAAAATAAATCAAAAAATAATATGTGTTATTGTTTAGATATATGAATTTAATGAATAACATGAAGTTATTCAACAACCCGTGCTTCTGCATGTTTAAAGGAAAACATATGGGAACATTTTATTAAATGGTACAAAAAGGTAAATTTCATGTATATAAATAAAATAGAAGAAAAATTCATTGCTATAACATATTTTTGGGAAATATTGTCAACTTATTTTATGTGATTTTGTGGAAAAATAAAAATTTCATAAAACAATACTTCGTTTTAAGGATATCATTAACTTAGACATTAAAGAGGGGACTGGAAAACATGTTGATATTCTAGATATACAATTACATATTCATATTTTCTAGGATAAGTATAAAAAATTAACAGGAGATTAGTCTCATCGTGAGGAGGTTCTATGTTTCAAATTCATAGAGAATATTCTTAGCATTAAAATATTCATAGATAAAACATCAAATTCTTAGAAAAACCCAATGAATATTTTGATTTTATAATCATAGCATCTCATTTTCACATGTTTAACACCTAAATGTGGGTGAGGCTTTACAACATGAGAATTATGTTTCCAAAATGGATGAATAGATAATTTGTTTAAGAGGAATGAATCTGGATAATTTGTTTCACGTACTGATGAAAAATATTAATCGAATGAAATGGGTTTTTTAGATAATATCATTGAGAAAGGTGATGTGGCATGAAACAATGCTCATATTGTATATAATAGATATTCATTAATTTAGGGTTATTTATTTTGATGAGATATTTGTTAACCTTCAAAAATAAGTGATATGAATCAACTTAATGAGACCCATGCCGAAGCACGAAAAGTTGAGTGTGCCACCCCAAACCCACCTACAATAGGATAGGAGTTGTTGAAAAACATTGAGTGTACAAATATTATATGTTTTCAGGACATAGCCAAATTCACTAATATTTAATAAAAAACCCTATACATGACATAATGTAACATGAAAAATATGTAAAAGTTAAAAATGACAATATAAATGATATATATAACAACCAACATAAACCTTAAGGAAATATAAATTATATATTGATATTTATAGTGGGTTTAATACACACCTATAAATAAACAATGGGTAAAATATCAAACCTAATCAGTCATATAGTAGATTATCAGTGAAATTTGAAACTCTTAAACATGAAAAATACCTATTAAAAACACCACAAAAACCCATTGGATATGCCAATGCCACATCAACCAAAGACACTTCTGATCTTCACATGTTCTACATAATATAAAACACATGTACATAAACATTCCCAAAAGTGGTTTAGTATAAACATACCTATTAGGACACCAAAAAACCCCAAAAATATTAAAACCATTAATCTCAATAACAAATTTGAAGGGGAGGTATAGCCCACCAAACTAAACCCAACTATGATCAAAGGGTGAATATGAAATATAAAACAAAGTCATTATTCTCAGTGAAAACTACATGTTTGACTAGTAAAATGCTTTAAAATCAATAGAAAGAAATTCATCAACCCATGAAAACACACTGAAATATTAGTTGGGGACATGTGACTTTTAGAATAGTAGGATATGGTTGATGGAGTACTGAAAAATGTGGGGGACGCTAACACCACTTGATATTTAGGATGTGCGAGTACCAAAATTAATGATTGAGGAAATATTTATATTATGTGTGAGGATGAAATAAACCCTATCTGCTATTCACGTGACTCAAACCCAATCCCAAATTTTTTTCTAGGGGAGTATGATTTTTAAATCATTATAAATTTCATTCCTGATCCTAGCTTCTAGACTTATGTAATTGAAAAAAACAATCTCCGTATTCCATCTCATGAGAAACCTCATATATTTAATCCAAATCCCTCATTACAATCTTTAGGGAAAGAGAAAATCAAATAAAATTTGATAAAAATTAACCTGAAAATTTGTGTGGTCTATATTTAACCCCCTTAATGCACTAGGAATCATGATTTGGGTGGGGTTGGGTACAAAACTCTATGTGCAAACATAGTACGACCACACAAGCACACCCTCTAATTTTATATCTTCAACCCACCTGCAAAATTATGGGTGACATGTCTCTAAATATAATGGATCAGATGTCTAGGGGAAATCCTAGGGTTTCAATCCCAAATACCCTGATACACTGAAGTACAAAATAAGTTTTCTATCTCTTATGGTCACTAGACACTGTGAACTTCATCAACTGGGAAATCCTTTGTTTTGTACAACGGAAATCCTTAGGTTGAACCTGTTGAAACAGCCTAATGATATCCTTATGTGTCATGTACCTACTATTTTTCTACACACATTCCAACTTATGAACTCCTCACATATCACCCACATAAATATCCCATATCATCACACCGATTTCTATGGTTGACATTTCTTAGATGTGGAAAAGTGGTTTATTGATTGACTAAAGGAATGGGAAAATAATCTTGAGACAAAAAATTAAAATAAAATCCATGATAAATCAAAAAAATAAAATTTGAAGACAAGATTATCATTCACAGTTGATGATATTGGATCAAAATTAAGAAAAAATAGTTCTCTAATACTTAGAAATAAATTTACATAAAATCAAAATGGAAATTAAATATTAAATCCTTCCTCAAATTTATATTGGTCAGTGGTGAAGAACAAACCCATTCCATTCATTGTATATGATCCATCCCCTATAATTTCTACTATGGTTATAATTTCCCATGAATCCACTCTCTTTCAATTTAATTCATATATTTATGGTCTATATACAACCCTGATAATAGCGATAAGTAAGTCTCTATAAGGGTAATAGGATAGGTTTTCTATTAATTAATTAATTCTATATGGTTAGAAACCATGATTAAAGCCCTCAATATGCACTATGGTAACACAAATTATACCCCCAATGGATAAAGACACTATTCATTAAAAAAAATTGTCTTAAATTTCTCATATGATACTCTACTTTTAGAAAAAACAATTTTTTTCAAGAATCATCATTTATGGGATCAAACTATAATTATATTTAATTTAAATAGTTTCATCATGGATTTT
Source organism: Viscum album (assembly GCA_963277665.1). Taxonomy (NCBI): domain Eukaryota; kingdom Viridiplantae; phylum Streptophyta; class Magnoliopsida; order Santalales; family Viscaceae; genus Viscum; species Viscum album. Next base: position 475,909,945 of record OY728133.1, on the reverse strand, counting down.
CTGCAACATCCATTCAATAATAGCTCAAGCCAAGGGTATAAACTATACATCAAAGTCAACAAAACTCATAGATAATTTTTATATGGTTGATTAGTTTGATAAATTATGATTTTAACTTTGGAGATATTTAAATAAAAAGAAATAAGTATACAATTTAAATAGATTATTTAAAAAAAAATTCATTAAATCCTCCCAACATTCAAATATTTTATCCCTGGAATGATGAACTACAGAAAAGGATAAGGGTACCAGGCCCCCATCTAGATCTCATGATCCTAAAATCATTCCTAAAGGTTTGCATGCTGCCAAAGGACACACACTAGTGGAATAACTAGGATTTAAACTATTCAATCAAACAAGTCCTTTCTGACCATTAAGCACTCAATGAATGGATCTCCATCCTCATTATCCATATAAACCCAGTTAATAATGTCTGATGAATCATTAATTCATTTATTTATATGTAACATTTTTAAGTCATAATGTACACGTCCTAACTATGGGGGTATTACCTGGAAGTTGGAAACCTCACCCCCTGGGTAGGATCTAGAATGATCTAATGAATCTCTTGAAAAACTATCCCACATAAAAAAAATATCTGAAATTAATTCCATTAATAGAATATAAATAAAACATGATCTCTAACCACAAAATTGAAAAACCTCTATCATCAAACTACATAGAGTTATTTAAGTTTATAAGTTATTCTCATCCAATAATTGATCACATGAAACTTCACTGTCATCACCCAAACAAAATTCAACCCCATCAACGATTACCAATATCTCCATCTCTCTAATAGTGATGACATATAAGTTCTCATTTAAAAGGCCTTAAAGGGTTTCATACCAATAGTTAAGTGGTTTCTATTTTTTTAATAGAAATCATCATCACATTTTGATATTTGTTGTTCTATTTGAAATAAATCATTGAATCCCTGAACATATCCTCAAGAACATAAATGGTTCACTCAGTATAACTATTCATATGTGGATGGAATGTTTCAGTCATCCATAAATGGGATTCAAATGCCTCTTATAAAAATCTCCAAAACTGGGAAATGAATAATTTTTTTTATAAATAATCGTTGAAGGTACCCCATCCAATCATATGATCTCCTCCATGTAAAAAAAATCCCAATCTCTCCACTGAACACTACTCCAGAAAATAAAAGAAGTTGACCAAATTAGTTTTTTAAATAATGAAATCGCAAAATATATCATGTTCTGTCATTGAATTTAGAAGATCCATTATGAAATATACTAATAAACCATCTCACATAGACTATAGAATAACTTGGGGTTGGGATAAACCTATGAGGACCTTGTGATCCATAGTGTCTTGTTCAAGGGTGAGGAATTGAGATATAAACTCAATAACACTCTTCTTTATAAATTCCAAACTAGATTATTTTCTTAGGAACTAATATTTTTTTACACTAGGGATTACCTCTAGGGTTGATGTATTTAACTCACTCAGAACCTCCTAATACAGTGAAACTAGTACCACTACCCTTCTTTGAAAAATGATGACTACTCACCGACTCTGTAAAATCCATCATGTTTATACTTTGATAATATTCAATGACATAAAATATCTCAAGAAATATCTCTAACCTGGTCCCCCCACACATATTTATAGATAAAATGGTTCACTACCAAAAATTAAAGATAGAACACCCATACATCTTCCATAAATATAACTGTTACAAAGACTACTTTGATGCATACTCCAAAAAAACGAAAACAGAACATTCTGCTAAAGGAACCAACCACCTTATTTTCTTATACCAAATTATAGAATATTTCAATTTAATATAACAATAGGATATATAAAAACATAAACAACTTATTATTGGATTCCTTTTGGAAAGTATATATATATGGGGATATGTTGATTTGTATAGACTATGAACCACTCCCCCAAAAGACAATGCCTCAAATTGTTTAGAGAATAGACTATCACTACCAGTATTAAATAATGGGATACAAAATCCTGATGTATTAATTGATTAGTACCTTATGATATCACTTCCTGACAATGAATTAGATCACAACTAAAACCCTCACTAAAAACTATAGAAAACCATGTACAAGACTCCCTCCTTTGAAATCCTAATAATAGAAGCCTTCATTAGTATATGATATAATTTATAAAAATTTCTCTACTACTAATCAGACCAGATGAAAAAAAAATCCATTTATGGTATTGGAAGTCAATGGTCCCACTATATTGGATAAATCCTCTATAAATATCATTAAGTATCCCTTAAATTCCAAAAATCAATTCAACTGAAACCAACTCATTATTGGATATGAAGAAGTCAACTATGTCGAACATCATGATGTCCACAACCACTCTTCCCTCTAAGATAACATTATTGAACAGATAAATATCATCAATTTGGAAGTAACGCTTAGATATTATACCATATAGTTGTTCCTCCCATAGTATATAGATGGCCATTCTCAGATTTTCCACATGATATAACTCTAATGATGAAAAGGTGATTATCAGATTAATGAATTACTCATTTCATAAGGCCAAAAATACTATTCTTGAGTCTCTAAAAATATTGGGGAATTAATCACATCGAACGGATTCACCAAGAAATTAATTTAACCATAGAGGAATAAGATATCTATCTTTGAGATACACTACTGATGAACCCAAATATGACTATTTCATTACATGAGATAGATTTTAAAAAACCATATCTCTCCCTTCATCTAGTCAAAGAGTTCATTGATCATTGGTATGTGAGTCTTATTCTTGAATATCCAATGATTCAGGCAGTGATACTCAAAAAAATCCCCAATATCTTCTATATCATATTGATAATCAATACTGAGGATACTCATGAAGTAATATTAGGTCTAATAAAACCATTATCCATAATCTCATTCAACTGCACCCTCATCTCTTGGGGCTAGCTATTTTAATATGATATACGACATAAGATATAAGAGTGTTCATGGGGTTTAGAGTGATGATGAAGTAGACTTTTCAAAAATTGTAAAATCTAGAGAAATAATTGTAGAATACATCCATTTACACCTCCATAACCAATGAAATCTCATCACCAAAGGTACATACCAAAAAAATGTACAAACATTAAAACTAATGTTATATTATTTACAAAATATTATTTAAAATAAATTCTTATCATGACAAGATCGACATATAACTAAAAATGGATAACCATAGGCCATCAATTTATAAACACCAAATTATTCTGTATAAACCAAATATATATATGAGTTAACTATATATACACATCCCATTATAAAGATATAATTAATAAAACTACAATGATATCATATGAGAGTCTCACTCCACCATGCGTAAGCTGGTACCAACGAATTATTTGAGTGAGTTTGGGGCAACACCACATATTTTTCTTTAGCAACATTGGTTGGGCTAGAGAATCCATAGGTATATATAGGTCCCAAAATTTTGGATGAAATAATGAAATAATGTCTTTTTCCATTTTCTATATGTATATGTTACAAAATAGTAAGGTCAGAATTATTTCACCATATCATGTTAGAAGGCACCTAGTTTTACACAATTATAGCCTGTATCTAGATGCTCCCCTGACCAATGATCCTCTGTACCTATAAAGGAATACCTCTGGAAGAAGGTGGTGGGAACTTCTGACCATTTCATGTTCCTCCATCTCCTCCTCCTAGTGTCTTGATTTCTCATATACCAAAACTGCCTCCTTGAGGACCCACCTTTCCCCCAAATAAGGAACTTCATCAATTCATGGCCATTAATGTGGGGTTTTATTTGCTTATTGACTACCATAAATATGAAATATTGTAGGATTGTATCTTTTTAGAAGACCACTTTTCTTTTAGAAAAATATCTCCTATCTCTCAGCTAATAGGACCCATCTGGAACACCATAAACAGTTGAAACTTATGTCTGCGATAATATATATGTATTCCTCCATTGCTAGGAAATAAATACCTTTAAATGGCTAGAATTAGTTGATGAATCCACCCCTGGTTACTAAGTAAGTCTCTTTCTTACTACTAACTCTCTTGTAGAAACCTCCTCGCCACAAATAATTAATCATATCCAAAATAAACATGATATTCATAGGGTACAAATTCCAAATCAAATATACCTTGTTGTGGACATACCAGAACATTAATTACCTGAAGAACCCATAACATACAATAAAAATAGAGTATCACATGAGATTGATTAAACATGATGAATAATCTATATATATTATAATTATCTTTTTCAACTCTAGATGATACTGATTATATATGTACCTTAGCCTCCATAATATGTGCTCCACCTGAAAAACACAATCAAACTATGTCTTGGAAAGTATAAACTCCTAATGAGTCTATATTAGAAGAGAATACTAGTGAAAAAAATAACATGTGATATTATTCACTACAAATACTACTATATACTCAGTGGGTCTCTGAACAAAATGGAACAAAAAACCATAGTCTATTTCTAGTCCAGTATCTCCCAAGGTTATAGATCACCTCGAAGCCTAGAAAACCTCTCTTATTGAAAATCATGTTGTGTGATTATATTTCACACATACGTTTCTTATCCCTTAGGAATATCCATATGATTAACTTGGAATAAAATGTCTACCTAGATAGTGTAAGGTGTGTATGCTTGTTTCATTATTGGTAGAGCTACAACACTAATACATTGGGTGGAAACACATTGTAATAACATTATATTTTATAATATATTTACCTTAATTTTTTTAAATATTGGGAATCATGAATACATCATTTTATGTGATTAAATTACATATATTTTAAAATTATGCACGTTATTTGGTATTAAATTGATATACAATTGTAGAAAACATTTTCAAATTCACTTAAGAATTACAATTGATCCTAATGAATTGTTTTGAAGTATTTTGTTTGTAATAATATAATTGATGTCTGTTTTATTTAAAAACTAATTTTATGTTTTAAAAATATGAAAAATTATTTATTACAAATGTAAAAAATAAATCTATTTGTTTTCAATTGGTTATAAATTAAAATAATGGAATTTTAAGGTAAAAAGATATGTTTTTTAAGAAAAATGACTATATGCATGAAATGTGTTTTATCATAAAAAAATAAAAAAATTATTTATTTAATATATTAATGAAAATTTTATATAGTATATTCAATGAAAAATAATTTATTAACTTAATGGGTCTTACTATGAATTTCATGATAATAAATACAGTTTTATAATTAAAAATGTATTTCTCTAAAAATAGTATTCATAGTATTTTCTATGCTTATTTAAAAATTAATTTATAGAAAAGATATAAATTATTTTTGACATAAGTATTTACATATTTATAATTACGATTTAGAAATTTCGTAATTATCCATCTTTTGTTATCTCTCTTAATTAATAATAACTATTGTAAAAATTTGTTACTTCAGTTAATGTAAAAAATGTTTAAGTGGGGGGGTGCTTAAACTAAAAGATATGCTTTAAATAATATCATAAAATTTTATCAATTATAAAATTATAATATATTTATACCATTACATATCTTATATTAAAATATTTGGTCACTTTGTTCTACTTTAACTTTAATATGACTTTATTATATTTTATTTTTTTAGGTAATTATAAGAGTGAAACCTTCCTCACTAATAAAAGGGAACCACCTCTATTCATTTATAGACAAAAAATATTCCAAATATATTTGAAAATAAATACCAAAATATATTCATAAATTCCATCCCAATTTCCTTTATATTTGTTTCCCAAAAGACCATAATTTATTGGATTATGGTGTAAGCTAATGCAAGTTTCCAATAAAGTGGTAATTTTCTTTACTAATATTTTCCAGTTTCATTCATCCACAAAATTCTCTAAATCCATTATAAACATTTAAAAATCATTAAGTAGGTATTATTAATATATTAAAATATTTTTATTTTAATTGAATAACCATTTTTACCTCCTTTCAATCCTATGAGAAATGATAATGTTGTCTGTTCATACATGTGGACTACCACCTCCATGAAAAAATATGGTTCGTTTTTCATGTCTCCCGTAAATGAATTTTCATATTGATGTTTTTAATATGTGTGTTTGTATATATAATATTTATGAAATTATTATGTTTATATAAATATATATTTTTATTTTTATTTATCTTTCTTTCCGTTCATTGGTTAATAAGAAATAATACCCGGGCATACGTAATGAATGTTGTCACCACAAAGTGTTGTGATTAATTTATCAACAAAATATTATATGAATGGTTATAAAAGAATATATAGTTAATAAATTTTATAGTTATAACATTATTAATATTATATAGTTTATAAAATAATGATCATGGTGCATGGAATAGAATAATCATATCAGATCATGAATGAGAAACATAAATTTATCACCCAATTGTTGATTTTAATGAAAAACAGTTAATAAATAATAAATTTAAGTAATAATGTAATTTTATATTATAATATATGTATTAATATGGTTATAGTATATATTAATTATAAATTTTAAATCATTATAAAGGTGTATAAATTGATACAAACAAATCCAAGACCTAAGGAAAGGATTTATGTTATAATTTTATTCCTCTTTGGGATTAGGTATGACAAAATTCCATTGAGGAAAATTATATAATACTTATGTTTTAAACCCAAATATATTATTCACCTATGTTCCTTGGGGGATTTCATGTTTTTATTTTATTCTAATATCTTTTATACGTAAAATGATGGAGGAAATATTTTAAGAAAAATCAACATTTTTTCTCTTTGGTAGACAATATTTTTATTACATGTCCATATTATTTAAAATGTTTTCACGAATATTATTCTCACTGATAAAATGATTACTAAATTTTATTTTAAACATTTTTTATTCCCTTTCGATCTAAAAAAATTTATTTTTTCAATGTTTTCATGAACATGTTATTTATGTCCTTTTATTAAAACTAGGAATGTATTGTTTATTTTAAAGTCTTATATATAAAGATGTTTTAACACCATAATGTAAATTTTTTTAATCTTAATTTACATTTTTCTATGATTATTTTCAATTAAAACATATTTCTCATTTTTTTGTGATTTTTAATTTAATATTTTAATAAATGAAAAATAAATATTTCTCATGATCTAAAAAAATGTTCAATGGTTTGTTGAAGGTAATTTTTAATCTATATCAACACCCTTTAATTATTATTATAATATTTTAGGAATAATATCTAATGATATCATCCATGTTATTATTCTAGATGAATTATGATTATAAGATGTGCAAATAGTTAAAGAACCTTTTAATATTTTATGGGGGTATTCTATTTTGGAATAATAATTGATTATATATTATTATAGCACACATAAGTGTGGTTTTCATTATGTTATAGGTGGGACTAGAATTATATATCCCTATTGTGTATCTGGTAATGTTAGATATATCATGAGATATTATAAAATATTATAGGGATTGAACCCATTCAATGAATGAAAAGATATTATAGAGTTGAATAAATCATAAATGGAATTTGTTTAATATGTTATAATGGTTTTTGAAGTGAGCCTAGAGTTTTGAAATTATTTTCTATGTGTATGATAGTACCACTATTCTTATATCATGTTATTAATTGTGTGATATACTTTCATGGATAATTATTGATTAATGATGATTCCTTACTCTAATGACTCATGTATTTTGAAAGATAAAAGAATTATTATATGGATCATGATTCATGTTTTATTACTGATTGGGTATGAATATTTTATGTATTGATCATTAAATTATACCTATATGTTTATATTATTATTTAATATGTTCATCGATTGATATCACCCGTGTTTAACGTTAATGGGAAACTAATCTCACCGTTTCTGGTGTTTCTATATTTCCCAGGTTATGAAGAAGGTTATTCAAAAAAAAATATAATAATGGTATAATTAGAGAAGATATTATTGGGATATTTTATGATATTTCCTAAAATTAATAAAATATGTTCCTTGTCTTCAAGGACAATAAAACATTTTAGTTTAGGAGAACGAATTGTGGTGAAATGTTTTGAGTATTTAACTAAAATTATAAAATATTTTTGTATGTAGTACATTATATCCATAACACCACATTAATTTTCCCCATGAGTTGACGCATCGTAACTAAATCGATCATCAATAAGAATATCAATCACTATCCTGGGATTTCGACAACATGACCCAAAACCCCAATTGTTTGTATGTAGGGAGGAATCATAAAATTTATAATATATGAATCAGAGTTAGTAATTTTTTATTTTGGTTGATGAATCGATAAAGATATATCAACATAAATTAATCCATATATCATTTATATACTAAAACTTTTCCCTTGTAACTAGTATCCCAGTGTACTGAATCAACCAGGAGGTTATTAGAGTCCTTGTGAAGGAACAAATCGTATACTAACCCACAAATAGGATCACTATATTATGATTCAAACATGATATCCCTTAACACTGCTAACCTAGTCCCTTAAAAGAAACCACTGTGTATTCCAAACACCAAGTTCCATCACTAGTACACAACCTAACTATGAGGAAACTTGGATACAACCCTTCACACTGAAACACCGTCTATGTGGTGAAATTAAATATTTGTACTCTAAGCCCTACTCCAATTAGCCAAGGACATGTGACATTCATCGAGTAGGAAAACTATATTTGGGGCCTTAGTCTAATTTAACTATACATAACGAACATCCATTAACTTGACATAATATCAAATTACAAATAATAAAAATGTAAGATAAAATATTATAAATAATACATGAAACAAAAACATGATCGGAAGAATGTGTATCTAGTGTAAATAGAGAACATAATGGGCAAATATACACAAAAAATAATAACCAAATGGTAAAATAACCAACCTAAATAATTTTAGAGTCTTATATGTGACTGAAAACTCATGGTTAAGAAAACCAGAAACTAAGAATACCCCCAGACACCCTATGGAATCATCAACACTTCATCCATTAAGATCACCTCTAAGATGCACATTTTCTACATAAGACATGAAACGTATGGGAAACGTATACTATGAATGGGTGAGTATTAAAATAAAAAGTGGGATGCTCTAAAACCCATAAATTATTAATAATAAAACTAATAATTTAAGTATAAAAACCACACCATGAAAACCTTTTATACTAAAAGTGGGATGGTGACACTTAAATGGATGTTCCACATCAAAATATATACTACTTGTTTTATTTAAAAACTTCTCCATAACACATACAACCCAATTTAATAACCCATAAATTATATCTTAATCAACATATGGGTATATACACCTCAGTGAAGAGTAAACATTTATCGTGGGTGTACCAACAACAGTGGAGGAACCATACCCCTCATGAGCTCTAGGATCAGGGAGTGCAAACTACAAAGATATAGGACCCTTATCTAAAGTGAGTGGGGGAGTACCAGAAACAATAAAAGATTTATAATACCCATAAACTAACCAGAATAAATACCTTAGGTATAAAAAACATTTTTAACCCTCACAATGTCTATAATGAGGCCTATTTCTCAATCAGTGGTGCAAAAACGGAAAACTATCTATCCCTCCTTAACAATGGTCTCCTATGTGTAAAATGACTATTCCGTTGCAATATACATGAATAAATACTCTATATAGGCTATTTAATTGTCATAAAAGGATACATGATGAAAATGGGATGAAAAAACACGCCATAATGAATTGAAAATCATGGGATAGTCCCTAAGTGTTCCAGACTATGCATATGGAACCGTTGTTTGTGGGAACATGGTGACCACACACCTGTACAACTTTCTTTTATGTGTCACTCTCTATACATGCGGAAGGAAAGACTCCATATAATCCACTTAATCATATGGCCAATGGAAAACCTAGCATCCCCTAATGCCTTGAAATTCCACGCTGGCCAATTTTGACATATACTCCTCTAGTTTTCATCCAAACAAGAAATGACCCCTAACCATTAACACTAAATTCCACTAGTCTGAACATATCAACATCTAAAACAAATCTCCCCATGCACCATCTTCCAATTGTCGAGCACCCGAAACCCCAAATTAAAAAAATTCCTATGCATCCACCCCAATTATCACTCCTCTCACCGTACCACCAGCGCAAGATGACGGGTTTAAGACAAAGTAAAGAGGTGTGTTGATCAAATGTGTGTTGGGGAATTTTTTTTATAAAAAAATTAACTTCTTGGGAAAATAAAGAAAAATCATTAGGGTATAAAATTATTATTCTTAATTCATGATAAGAGGTAAAATCATGAATAAAATATATCTAAAATTTTGGTAGTAATTTTTTTAAAAAACATTTGTGCTAAAATGAAATATTAAATTGTTCCTTAAATTTAGATTATTCTCTGGTGAAAAATATTTTAGATTTGGTCCTTCTTAATTAATCATACTCATCAATTTCACTTATGGCTCTTAAACTAACAAAGCTCCACCATAACCTTTATCTACTTCTAATTAGGGTTTATATAATTTCCTAAATAGGGGGATTAAGTATTCATTATTTATCAAAATGTATTGGTTTTTTATTAATTAATAAATTAATCAATTAATTTTATCTAGTCATCACCTGCATTGGATCACTAACAAATTCCCAATGAGAATTAATATTATACTCCCCAATGTAAAACCCCATTATTGAGGCAACCTGGTCTTAAATTTTTAATTTGATATTATATTTTTTACATTGTTTTTTATATTCATCATGTATGATATAAAATTATCAATTTAATACTAGAGAAATCTTTATCAAGTCATAAAATAACCTCCCTTTTATACCAACTTGGCTAGGGGTGAACACCATAATCATGAATTAATATAACCATAAAATAATATTTCAATGGTCTTATTGTAGGATCAATTACCATTTTACCCAGGATATACATAAATAAATAGTTATATATATATAATTCCAAGGGATTATATAGAAAAACTATTTTCATTACTATGGGACATAATTCAAATGTTTCTTATTATTTTTTCACAATGGAACTAATGGGTTTATCAAATATATGTAATGTTAGTATTCCTTAATGGAAAAATTGAGGACAGATTATACATTGATTAACTTGATGATTTTATCCTTACTAGTAATTTATATCATGATTGGAATCTAAAGAAGAAACTATATGGAATTAAAAATGTTCCTTATGCATGGTATTCAATACCGGGTAGTGGCTTAATGAGTACGAAATTCAGAAATAGAACGGTGGATTCAAATAATTATTTTAACCATGATGATACAAACCCTTTTGTTGTGATTGTGTCTGTTGAGGAAATGAGTTTTTAAATTAAACAATGAAAAATCATTTTAGGATATTACTACCCAAATGATGACACTCTTTGAGTTCTAAATGATAAGTGAAATGAAGTTGTTTTTGAGACTACAAGTCAATAATTCAAGAGATTTTATCATTCCTTCACAATAAAAGTATGCTTATAAGTTAATCAAACTTTTTGTAATGGATGTGTGAAGAGAGGTATCCATGCCTATATTGCATCAAACAAATATTTTTATTCCAAGAACTCTATGAAGTATAATTCCGATATTTATAGCTAAAGAAATGAATAAAATGTTGTGGAGTCCGAAGACAAAATATATATTATATTGATCAATTCACAACTTGAATACATGTTGGTTGATATTTCATACCAATTGGTGATTGATCATGACATTAAATGTGAAATTAACAAGTTAGGTTTCCTATTTTTACATTCTTGATCAAACATTAATGATTTAATGTACCACTATATCAAGGATAAGGAAGAGTGCGGAAAGAATTTTATAAAGTACGTTTCAACTATCTTCAAAGTCACTTATATCATTATAAAGACTCAAACCAAGGATTCCATACATCACATAAGAGTATTGTTGGGATTTTATTCTTACCTAAAATCCTTATAATACATTCATGTTAATTTTTTATATTTTATTCCATTTCATTTTTATACCAAAAGGGAGATTATAAAAATATGCCTTCTCACAAAGGGTGATAGATTCTAGTTTCCTTTTTATTTTATAATCAAGGGGGAGAGGATATATGAACTTTAATTATTATCAATTTAGGTTTCAAGAGTATATCATGTACTAATTTTCATGTTTCCATATAAAATATTTAGTGATATTGAAGGGACCTTTGAGACTTTAATTCATTAAGAATCCCGAGGAAATTGAATTGACATCGTAGAGCTAAGATGAGATACATTAATCTTAATTGATACATGGTCAATTTTGGAATGATCTTACACTAAGAGTTAGAGTTATCTCACAATAATCATTAAACATTATATTATGGTTTTACATGAGATTCATATTAGTGGATTTTGATGAATTATTTCTTAAGAATAATTTATTTATGAGTTATAAATTAATTCACATTGCATTCATTGTAAAAATAGTCAAGGATTAGTTTGAATAACTTTAGTGTTAAGTGGGTATGCATTTTAATAAATTGATTGAATTACCAATAAAATACAATACCATTATAAGATGAATATGATCATGCCACAACATAGTTTCATTAATATCATATAAGTAAGAGTTTTTTATAATATTTTGATACATCCTAGATTTATTCCTAAGAAAATATGATTTAGGACAACATGCGCGGGGGGGGGGGGGGGGGGTCACACTTCCATTATTTAGTTCATGCTATGTTCTAGTTGATAAATAAAGTAGTTAATCGTACACAAGATATTATGCCACTATGTTTATTTGATGTGGGGGTGGAATGATTCTATTGTGAGGATGACCACACCATAACTAGAATGTTTCTGATGAAATATTATATTTGATAGATTTATATGTAGTCAACTATTTTTGGGAATATGAACACATGATAGTTTAGTTCAACACCAATTCATGATTTGAGTGGTTATTGTGTCATGAGAAAAAATATTATATTGAAATTTTTCATGGGGGTGAAGAGGTGTATTTAAAAAAATTAAAAACCACATCGCTACCACCGGAGAGAAACATGCTAGATAAATTTTGTTTCTAGATATTTGAGGCCTAAAAATACACAATTAAGGCTCCATGATTCAGTGAATATTATTAGAGGGGATTAATAGATTTTTGGTTTTAGATAATTGTAATACACTATAAAGAAATAAATAGGCAATGAATTTAATAAAATTATATATATATATATATATATATATATCATGATTCTCTAAATATTTTGTATTCAATCATATAAATCTTCAGGATTTATGGACCACTTTAAATAAAAATGATTAGTTTCCTAATTCATGTTAAATATATAAATAAATGGTTCAAATACATGGAGAATGTACGTATAATGAATAAAAGAGGGAGGAACCTATTTTAAGAGTAGTCCAACATGGATTTGGAAGGATATGAGGAGGCTAAAAATTGTGTACACTTCATATAAATTTTAGATCCACTTGACGTATGGAATGAAAAGATAATTCTAATTTTTAAATAAAATTATTCATCTTGAAATCAAAGTTCATGTAAATCCTCTTACTCATTTCCTTTTTCCTGTAATAGTGAGTTAGCACTGTGGGTAGTGGGTCACAACTAAAACACACCAATTATGTCCCACCAAAGAATAAGTGTTAGGTAACCTTATGAAATTTTTTTATGTGTGTCTTCTCTATCATGGATTCTATCATAAAAACATATTCAACATTGATATTGTTTCACAATAATCAATGATATGAGTCACATTTTAGGCAAGTGAGAGTTTTTATTTTGTATTACCATTTAATCACACCTATAAATATTTGTATACTATCTACTCATATTATCAACATAATCCAATATATGGTGTTTGATAACATTGTTTCTATATCCAACCCACATACCCATTCCAAAAACTTATATCAAATAAAATATTTGTTTCACTAAAATTATTTAGGAAATATTTATTATATCTCTCAAATATACTATATCCAATGCTGGTACAATTAGTGAATTATCCTGCTTATATGGTGTAGCATGTATAAATCATAGATAATAGGGATAACGTCTTTTGATACAAGTCCATACATCTTGTCCATGTATTATAGAAAAATAATAGGTAAGAATAATTAACATGTGATCCTATGGACATAATATAACAAAATCCCCTTATATTTTTCTGTATTATGGTTTTAGTTGAAATTTTAATGTTGAAATTTCAAAAGAGAAAAATGTAATGAATGTGGCTTCTCAAAAATTAAACATTCCATTTATAATATATATATATTACATTTAACTATATTTTATATTATGAATCACATACAATAAATAATAAAAATAATCTGTATTCTATTTTATTGATACAAAATATAACATATGAATTATATATATAATCAACAAAAATTTTCAAAAAAAAATTATATTAAATAAAAATAGAATAACATCCATATAATTTTGAATTATTTAGTGTTGTGGAATCCTTGAAAATTTACACCTACAAACTAAACCTTAAAAAATAAACATAACATTAATAAAATGTTCCTAATTTTATAAATGAAATATGGGCAGATTTTATAAATATTGAGTGCGTGTAAAATGAAATAAATAAATTGAATTTATAATGAGGATAATAAATTTTCAACTCAAGGGATAATAAATTGACCATTGAAATAGATATTTTACTATTTAAAGTTTTAAAACATATAAATATTATTTTTATAACGATTTAAAAAATAATTATAAATAAATTAATCCTATAAAAAATTTCTCAAATTATGTGACTTAATGAAAAATAAATATACATTTAAATATGTAACATTTTAACTTATATAGTAAAATATTTTTTCTTTGTTAAGATTTAAATAATTTATTCTTGGTGTTTTTATAATTTAACTATGATGGAAGATTCTTTTGGGGATCTTCTTCAACGGTGACTTATCTATGTTGGAAATAATGTTCAAGAAAAAATGGCTCGGTCACTTATCGATAAAGTGGGTTGCTGATGTATATTGGAGGCGAGGAACTTGCATCTCTACTCTGGCCTCTTCCATATGATACAGTTTGGTGGAGAAGGCATGTTGTCTTGTGGAAGATCGTGGGAATATTCTGAAGCACCGAGACGAGGCACCCTCATTATGTTGTTTCATAGCCAGATGTGGGGTTACTAATACAGTTATACCCTCTATGATTTTTCAAAGGAATACTCCATATCATTGTTTGAAACTAAATTTTAAGGAATCTTGTTGTAATGGATTCATTCTTGGTATGGGGGAGTTGTTCATGACCCATGCAGTTTGACGTTTTCACTTTTAGTTCTTTTTATGGGGGAAAATACTAACATTGAGTAGAAAACAATACAATACTCCATGGTCTTGAGTTATGTATCTCCAAAAAATCTCATTGACAACAGTGGAGACTGATTTGAGGATCATCAAGAGTTCTATCAAAGGGAATACTTCCACTCTCTGGCCATTCATCTACATTATCCATAAGTTAAGAACCTTCAAGAACAAAGGCGTCTAGCTTATTGACATGTAGAGAAAAGGTAATCGTCTATCCAACTTCATGGAATAAATGGATTCCCATGAGGTACCTTTTATGGATTTCCTTACTACGAGTTCCCTTCCCCCATGTGGTGTTGAAATGATTATTGGGGATTCTCTTCATCTTCACTTTATACCACACCATGATCCTTCCCCTTATATTGTTCCATTTCATCCAATAAAAATAAAAATACTCTTTAAAATTTATAAAATTTACTTATTTTTATAAATTTACATTGTGAAATTATCCATGGTGGGTTTTTTTATTATTATAAAAAATATATTTACAAATGAATAGTGAAAATATAGTTTTTACAAGTACTGTATGTTTTATGAAATCATCATGATATAAATATGACTCAAAACATTATTAAAATTTGTTAATGATTTAATTTTTTTTAATAATTAAAATAATTCATTTAAAATATATAAAGATAATTTATTTGAGTATGAATCCATTTTTGAAACCTAATTTATATTTAGCACCTATAAATAACTACATTTGCTTCATCAGTTCATATAAATTAGTTATAAGGTTCAATTATATTTTTGAGTTTTTAAATTTTAATGATGCCTATATTTATTAATAATAAAAATAATTATCTTAATAATTATTCAAATTTATTATCTTGGGATTATAAAATAATATAATCAATATTTTATTAAAAGATAACCTCCCCATTTACAATATAAAATCCCCCAATAACCGTTTTTATCACTTCAAAATCACTTTATATACCAATGATATATCAAAATACCTCTCTAACACCCCTATAAATGTTTTTAAGTAATTTTTATTGCCAAAATCCCTCCTTTAAAGACTTTTGTCTCAATTTTTAGTGGTTACTCAATGAGAAAAGTAAGGGTTTCAAAACACAATCCTTCTCATTTCAATTATATTATTACATATTTTATAACATAAAAAATAAATATAAGTTAAAAAAATTATTAATTTAATTATTATCTATATATTTTATCAAAAATAAATATTTATTATTATATTTGTGAAAAGTCCCGTGTTTTTTAACCGGGTTAAAATATGAAGTTTTTTAAAAAAATTCTTTATCTTTAGGTCGGTTTTTAAACCAAGATCGGGAATTGTATTTTGAGTGTTATAACTCAAAGAAGTTTCATTTTGGGACTTGTGTCATTACCCTATAATTTTACTGGGTATCTCGATGAGTGTCGGGAGAGTTGTATCCAAAAAAGTCCAGTTTAATGGATTTTCACGGGCAGCGCACGATTGCAGTCCAACCCATGAAGATTACCTTATTTAATAAATTATTTAATATAATTAAAAAAGGTTATATGATATATTGTGATTAATTAAAAGAAATTTTTAATAAAAATAATAATGGAGTTATTATCATTATTATTGTGGTTGTTTAATTATATGAATGATAAAGAATCAATTAAATAATGGTTGAATAAATTATTGTGGATTTTGGATTTATCAAAGAACCATTTTAATTAAATGAAGAGTTTTAGAATTATTAAAGGACCGTTTATTATTAAATGGAGGTTATGGGTTGGGGTATTTCTCATTAATATCATTTTAATGATAATGTATTAAATATATTGTTTTTTGTTTTAATTAAATAGAAGTAGGAATAATAATAATGATGATTTTATTATTATTATTATTGTGTTTATTTAATTAAATAATTGTTAATGTAATTTAATGTGGCTTTTGAGCTTTTCAAAGAAACATTTTCTTTTAAAAAGGGTTAGTTGGGAGTTGTGGTCTTAATAAATTAAGGTTGACGGAAATAATTATAACGATTTCTAATTATTATTGTTATGCTTATTATTATGTTTGTATTTATTATTATTATTAACTTATTTTGGTTTTTTTGTAATTAATAATAATAAAAAAATATTTTGGGGGTTTTGGTTGGAAAGAGATAAATTTTGAAAGGGGTGGTAATAATAATAGCTTTTATTATTATCATAAATGATTTTGAATAAATTAAATGCAATTTAATTATGGGGTTTATCAAAGTAAAATATTTATTAAATGGGGTGTTTTGGTTTTAATGATATAAATGTAAATGAAATAAATAATATTATGACTATTATAATTAATGTTATTATTATTATTATTATATTTAGTATAATAAATATTTATTTTTTTAAAGGGGGAGGTGTTGTACAAGGGAGGAGCGACCCCGCACAAGTTATTCTTCTTATCCAAAGAGGCGTGACTCCCTGCTTCTCCTCCTATATGGATTATACATGGGCTTTAACGAGAAACCTTCTTCTCCCTCTCCCATGGCTAGATTTCCAACAACATCTTTCCCTGGGAGCGCACCCCATACAACAGCCACACAAACTCACAGGGCAGAACCCCTTGGGTGCATAACTATTATGCGCGACAAGCTTCTTTTTCAGTTCCTCCATACCTCATCCACCTTATGGTGTGACCATCACCAGGCATGCAGGACCCCCGGATGACCTGCACGAGCAGCACGACACCCCGAGCAGAACTCCTGCAGCGCAGGACCCCGATGGCGTGACCCCCCATTTCTGGGTCCACCGTAAATGCATTTTCCTCCTATTTTCTTCATTTTTATGGTTCTATTACTTGAGGTGGGGTCTTCTCTCATGTTCTCCATCATCTCTATTGTTATTTAACGATGTTTCAGCAACCGATTTGGTTGTGGCCAATTTTAGGGTTTTTAGATAATAACTGTTTATTGTGTTCTTCCTCCAATACGATATGAGATTAATGTTTAGGGACTCGTTGTTCATGTTCCGACATCCACCACCAAGGGAGAGGTGGATGAGATCGATTTTCTATGAATATGTTGGTTTGGGTAAGCTTCTGAAATCTGTTGTTTGCTTTTTCATCGATTAAATTAAGGTCTGTTAATTTTTTATGAGTCCCTGGTACCAAGTTAGAGGTATGCAGATCACTAAAACATTAATTCTAAATACTTGTTTAATATATTGATTTTTTTGATGAACATATACAACACGCACACTCACACTCACACACACACACATATATATATATGAAGTGTGTGCACGTGTGATTACGGACCAGTTCTAGATTTCATTCCGACATTTGACAAAGTGCAGCATGTTTTGGATCCACCACGAGGTAGGGTCCCAAATCTCTATCACTTTATTTAAGAATGATAGCTTCATTAAATAAATTGATAATATGAGTTTCCTAGATTATGGAACTATAATGTTTTTGGAAATTCTTAATAAAGATAAACAACTGGTTAGTGGTAATTACATATCATGTTTGCTATTTTTTGGATTTTCATATGTCTTCTTACTCGTGCTCATATTTGATATTTCAATGCAGGACACATTTACTGTTATTAAATGATGTCAGCCATATAAGATAAATGAGGACTTGATCGTGTGTTGGTTTTAAGAATGTATTACTGATTTGGTTATGGTGATATGATTAAATAGTTAAATGAATTAAATGGGACAATCTAGGTAATAGGGTAATTAATATAAGATTTAATTATCTAGCCATGATTTGGAAAAATTATGGCATTTACTGAATATTCTGAATATTGAAGATTTTGACATGTTTGGAATATAAATTTGAAATTGGTAATAATTATTGGTTGGATTCATTTTTACATGATAATTAATTAATGGTTAATTAACGAATTAATTGGTTAACGAGGTATGATTTAATTATTTTGTTGCTGAATTAATTAATTTTCATGTGTTAATTTAAGATTGTGAATTGATTGATTGTTATGACTGTTGGCCAACAATACATTTGGTTGTGTGTTTATTTTTCCATGGATTAATTTTTTTAGGATGGAGTTTTTTATAAATATGATATTCTATGTCAGATGCTTCCTAAATATGTGGTCTTTGTTCAACATGTTTGACTTGAGATATTTATGACGTACAAGTTAATTGTTACTGTCCAGAAAAAAAGCATTGTTTCAGTGGAAGGGTTCAGACTTGTAAATGAATTGGGATAATTAATTGAGAATAATTAATTGATAATTAATTATTATCCATTGATATGTTGAGTAGTTAATTGACTGTAGAATTATTTGACGGGGCATTTATGTGGTTAATTACCTGTTGAATTAATTAACAAATTTTATTAATTAATTTATGAATTAATTAATGGATAGTTTAGGGGGTGTTAGATATAGAACTGTACACCAATGATGAATTTATATGTTTGATTAATAAATATGTTGTGAGATAGGGACTGATGCTCCAAATACTCATAGGGTGCTAGACATGGAGTTTTACACCTAGCCTGAATGAAAGTATTCTTTTATGGGACTGGGAATGATGCTCCCAATACCCATGGGTTGTGAGACAATGAATAATGCTCTAAATACTCATGAGGGTGCTAGACATGATTTTCTACACCTATTAATTGACATTGGATTGTGGGTCTAATTGGTCATACATGAAATTAATTAATTGGTTAATGAGAACCGTAGATACATAATGATTTGTGAATTGAATATGAGAAGGGGTTAAAACTTATTAATGAATTGGTTGAATCACTGTT
Source organism: Viscum album (assembly GCA_963277665.1). NCBI lineage: Eukaryota > Viridiplantae > Streptophyta > Magnoliopsida > Santalales > Viscaceae > Viscum > Viscum album. The sequence continues at coordinate 475,889,918 of OY728133.1, read as the reverse complement.
AGTGGACTGAACGAGGAGTGAATCATTATTCTTAGTGGATGAGATCAGGCATAGTATGTGAAATATTAAATTTAATATATTATGACACATTTTCTAAGCTAGAGAACATGCTTGGATTCAATCATTTCATTGTTTACATAGATGGTCTTTAGATACATCTATGGAGAGTGACTTATACGAGGGATATTGGGCTTAGGATGAGTCATGGGAATTATGCAATTTAAAGAGTTTGAACACATGATAAACTAAAATGAATGTGTGATGAAAGTTGTTTACACATGACAAATGTATAATGCCTGTTCAGACACTGGTAGAGAGATGAAACATGTACATGGATATATGGTTATATTGTACTCCTTACTATAATTATGCATGTTTTCACACTGTTTAAATTATTTATTGAATGTCTGGATTTGGGGTAGACACCGATGGTCCTAGCCTACTTAGATTTATATGTCACACCCTACTCAGGAAACCATTGCAATGGGGTAGCTGAGAAGATTCTATTTGGTTATAGATTGGGCTATTTGCATTTAAATGGGGGATAGGACAAGAGGACTGAGTAGAACCTCATGATGCTCGAGGTGACCTCCCTTGGGGATTTGAGTCATGGTTTATTTATTTTGGTAATGGAAAGAAAAGCATGTTTTTTTGTTCATTTTTTCATTTTTGTGACATTATCGTGTCATGAATGTATCTTCTATATATGTGACATTGTCCACTATTATAAAATGAGTATTATTTGTATTCGACTACTTTATCATTAATTAGGCTACTCCCGATATTTATTTCCTTTGTCAATTGTTGAACTCTGAAATGAGGGTATAGTCCCCCCACTGACTATCCATAGATCCTCGATTCTAGTCGAAATCCTCTGGAATATGAGGAGACGCACTTGAGGTCCTATGGTGACCGGTCTGACCCCCGGTTCAGGGGTGACCTGGGTCGGGACGTTTCAAAATGGTATCAATAGACTATTTTCCTTTTGTCTTTCTTTTTTTTTGTTGGTAGATAGGAGACTAGGAATGTGTCGATGCTTGGGTTAATAGATGAGATTCAGACTGATCACCCAATGTTTGGGAAATGACAAAGTGGCCAAGATTGGGAATGGATGCTTTTACTATTTGAGGTTATAGTTTATTTGATTTCACCTTGGGTGAACGGTGTATTTTCTTCTACGTATTGATTTTGAGGATTTTGTAAAAAAATTGTCTTGTACTGATATATAAAAAAAATTTCATACATGCGTCATCTTAGGCACTTAGAGATATGTCATGCATATAACATTTCATAGAGTTGCATTAGTAGGATGCTTGGAAATTTGGATTGTGTTTCTTGGGTCTAATGCCATGTTTTGATATGATTTTTCTTTCTTTCATAGATAGCATGTTTCCGTGATAGATTTAATATTATTGAGTGATTATATGCCATACTTCCTCGGTTATTAGCCTGTTTTTTTTTTGTTGTTTCATGATTATGTGTTATAGCAAGTTGTAGCATTACTACTTATAATAACATGATAGAGATGTTTTGATTTGTTAAAGGGATGTTAAAGTTAAACTGTAAAATGAATGTTGATTGTGATAAATGGGAGACAAATTCCAGTATTTAGGTGTATGGGAACCTTATCGATTGGTAGATGGACACCATTGTGTTTGAAACTTATATAACCATAGTTTGTTTGAAAATGGTTATTAATGTAAAACTCCTAAGTTCTGATTGACATAAACCAGTGCTGGGTTTCTTTTAAAAGAACCCAGATTAAATAAATGGGACCCTCGGAGGGCACCTTTTTCGTAAAAGGAATTTATATACTAAATTTCTTGTTTATATTTGGATAAAACTATATGTGAAATGTTTAAAGAGGATGTTTTTGATAGCATGAGTATTTTTCCATAGGGTGTTGTTTTGAAAACCAAGTGACTTGTTGTGAAAAAGTACTTGTGTGTTTGTGGAAATTTAATCTAATGTTAAAAGGTTAGAATGAATTAATTAAAATGGATAAAAGAAAATGGGAATTTTGTAATTGCTGATATCAGTTTTTCCTGGCCAAGATAGAGGGTTAATGTTTATGTTTCTTAAGGGGCTAACATGTAGTAGGTAGTACCCTTATAATGTTTTAGGCTGTTAAAGTATGTTCTTCCCAATGCTTGGGAGGAATTCTTGTTACTCAGGTGTTATGAAACGACGATAGGTTTATGCTACAACTTTTATGATCAATGTTTGAGGTGGTGATTGTGGTTTGAGGTACGTCGCATGAATGTGTTATGTGTTCTGAAATAGTGTGTTGGTGAGTGGCCGATCTTTTATTTCTATGTCATGGAAAATCCTATGGTGGGTTTTGTTGCATCTTTTTCAGTAAACATGTCGGTAGGATATGCTGAGCTTTTCGAACAGAGTTGTCTTGTAGTAGTTCAACAGATATTTTTAATGACCTTGGATTTATCATAGAGCGCTCTTCTGAATATGACGAGAATTCCCCCAATATTGACATCGTCATTGAGACAGTAAGATAGCATTGGTATTATGTCGCTCTATAGTGTAAATGGTGTTGGGCTTGATGAGTGGTTATTATCTCAGAAGTACACGGGATGTGTGGTTTCTTTGGGATACTCCATTATTCAGGTTGGGGGGTTGTTGATTGTTTTAAATTATCCTTGTGTAGTAGTTCAACACATTATAGATGTACTTTATTTAAAAAAAATGATCTTTTTACGGGCTTCGTCTCAATCCCCTTTCATTGAGGCATATTTGGTTTTATACACAACTTTCTTTTAAACGGTGTATAAACCCCTTTGACTTTTACGTTTATTCAAAAGGAATCTTTTTTATATGAAGTGTTTTGCTAAACGACAAAAGGGAATGTTTTTCTTTCCGTACTTATGCGGCAACAATGACTTCTCTGCCGTCGTGACCATTATTTGAGTTTCGGCTTCCTCTACAAGCCATCATTTTTTTAATCAAAAATAAATACAAAGTTTTAACTTTATTTTATTTTGGTATTGAAAATGGCATTGAAAGCGTTTTTATTATATCAATGTGTTTTATTGATATCTTATGATTGAAATGTGGAAATGTTATGTTTCCTTTATGCATGTTTTATGTGATACGATTATGTTATGGTTTATGATATATTTAAACCTATTCATATGAGGAATGTATTGGACTTAATAAGTGACGGGTGGAGCCCGCTATAGCTCCTCGATGCATCAGTAGGTCTCATGAGATAACTAGACGTGGAATTGGCCGAGGCCCTTTCCCAATTTGATTATTGGTTTTGGCCGAGGCCTTGACAAAATGTTTCAGAATGTCTGGAATTATACATTCCCTCATTATGAAAGTGGTTATTGATATTGCATGTGATTATTCAACCAGTAGAATATCCATGTGAAGAAGTGAATGGCATTATCTCATTTTACTTTTGCCATATTATGTTCATGTTAAAGGAATGTTGTTAGATAAATGGAGAATGTAGTTTTTGGGTCTGCCACATCTTTTGAGGGAAGCATGCACAACCTGTTTTGTTGGTAGATCAAGATTCAACCATTTTCATTGAAGAGTTCCCTATAATGGATTCAAATATAAGCTCTGTGTCAATGTATAATCTACAATGTGAGCCTTTGATCTGGTTTTAAAGGCTTAGCTAATTTTCATGTGAAGGGTTAGAGGTGAGTTTGGCGTTGGGGATGCAACATGTCAATTCTAACGAGATTAATTGACCTTGGTATGTCGGTTTTTTAGTAGTGTTTCTCGATGTCCCCTCAGGGATGAGAAGTTATTAAGGTGGGTAGATTGTAAAGTCCCTAGTTTTTGAACGGGGTTTAAATATGAGGGTTTTTGAAAAAAATTGGTTTATATACGGGTCAGTTTTAAAACCGAGCTCTGGAATTTTATTCCAGGTGTTGGAACACCTAATGTTGTTGCCTTTGGACTTGCATAATTACCCTATAATTTTAGTGGGTCTCCCGATGAGTCTTGGGAGCACCATATCCGGACAAGTCCACTTTAATGGATCTACCTAGGTAGTGCACGGTTGCAGTCCAACCCGGACAGTTTACCTTTTTAATAAATTATTTAATTTAATTACATTAGATTATATGAGAGATTTTAATTAATTAAAAGAATTTTTTAATAATAATAATGAATTTGTTATCATTATTATTGTGTTTGTTTAATTAAATGAATGATAAAGAATTAATTAAATGATGGTTGAAGAAATTAATGTGGATTTTGGGTTTATTGAAATACTTTTTTAATTAAATAAAGAGTTTAAAAATTATTAAAGGATAATTTATTATTAAATGGAGGTTATGGTCCAGATTATTTATCATTAATATCATATTAATGATTTTTTAATAAATTTGTTGTTTTGGTTTTAATTAAATTAAAGATATAATAATAATGATGATGATGTTATTATTATTATTATTATTGTGTTTATTTAATTAAATAATTGTTAAAAGAATTTATTGTGGATTTGAGATTTTCAAAGAAATGTTTTCATTTAAGAAGGGTTAATTGGGAATTATAGTCTTAATAAATTATGGTTGATGGAAATAATAAAAATGATTTATGATTATTATGATTATTTATATTATTGTGGTTATATTTATTCTTATTATTAACATATTATGGTTGTTCTATAATTATTAATAATAAGAATATATTTTTGGGGTTTTGGTTGGAATGGAATAAATGTTGAATGGTGTGGTAATAATAACAGTTTTTATTATTATCATAAATGATTTTGAATAAACTAAATGAAAATTAATTATGGGGTTTATCGAAGTACAGTTTTTAATAAATGGGGTGTTTTGGGTTAATGATATAAATTTAAATAACAATAATAATATTATGACTATTATTATTAATATTATTATTATGTGTATTGTTATTAATATATTTTGTATAAGAAAATTATTTTTTTAAAAGGGGGAGGCGTTGTACAAGGAAGGAACGACCCCCCCCCCCCATAGGTTCTTCTTCTTCTCCTAAGAGGCGGGACCCCCAGCTTCTCCTCCTCCATGCGTGACGCATGAGCTTCAACGAGTAGGCTTTTTCACCCTCTCCCATGAATGGATTTCCCAAGGTGTCTTTACCTTGCAGCAAGCCCCATACAACATCCATGCAAACTCACCAGGCGGAAACCCAAAAGAGGATCACTGTAGCACACGACCGGATTCTTCTTCAGCTCCCCCGCTCCTCCTCCACCTTGTAGCATGTCCTTTACAAGTCGTGCAAGACCCCCAGATGACTTGTACCAGCAGCACGACACCCTGGGCACAGCTCCTGTAGTGCGCGACCCTCGTGGCGTGACCCCCCCCCCCCTTTTCAGGTCCTTTGTCCATAGATTTTTTCTCATATATTCTTAATGGTTAGGGGTCCATTAAATGAGGTGTGTTTTTCTCTCATCTTCTCCAACATCTTTATTGTGATCTGATGCTGTTTCAGCACTCAATTTGGTTTTGGCCTAATTTAGGGTTTTGGGATAATACATGTTTACTGTGTTCTTCCTCCCATATGATATGAAGTTGATGTTTAAGGACCCATTGGTTCGTCTTTCGGCATCCGCCTCCAAGGGTGAGGTGGATGAGCTCGATTCACTTCAAATATGTTGGTACGAGTAAGGTTCTAAAATCCGTTGTTTTATTTTTCACCGGTTAAATTTCGGTCTGTTAAATTTTTATGAGGTACTGGTACCAAGTTAAAGGTGCATTGATCAATAATACATTAATACAAAGTAAAAGTTTAATATTTTGACTTTTTTGATCAATGTAGACAACATGAACACACACACACATATAAAGGTGTGCACACGTGCGAATACAGACCAGTTCCAGATTGGTTTCCGACGTGTGACGAAGTGCGGCATGTTTTGGTTCCACCCCGAGGTAGGGTCCCAAATCTCAATCACTTTATTTAAGAATTATAATTTCATAAAATAAATTGATAATGTCACTTTACTTGATTATGGAACAACTATGTTTTCTTGAAATGATGATTAAAGATAAACTAATGGTTAGTGGTAATGTCATATCATGATTTTTGTGGTTTGGATTTTCATATGTCTTCTTGCTAGTACAGATATATGATATGTCAATGCATGACACTTTTAATGTTATTAAATGATTTTGGACTTGTAAGATAAATGAGGACTTGATCATGTGTCGGTTTGAAGCATGTATTGCTAATTTGGTTAAAGGGATATGATAAAATAGTTAAATGGTTTGAATGGGATAAGATGGGTAATAGGGCAATTAATTGAAGAATTAATTATCATGTCATGAGTTAGAAAAATTTTGGCATTTAATGAATATTTAGAATCTTGAATATTTTGACATGTTCGAAATATAAATTCGAAATTGGTAATTATTAATGGTTAGAAAAATTATTACATGATAATTGGTAAATGATTAATTAATTTATTATATAGTAAAAGAGATATGATTTAATTAATTAATTATTGATTTAATAAATTTTCATTTATTAATTTAATAATGTGAATTGATTTATTGTTATGAATGTTGGCCAATAATACCTTTGGCTTCATGTTTGTTTATCCATGCCTTAAGTTTTTCAAGATGGATTTGTTTATAAATATGATATGCTACGTGATATGGTTAATAAATATGTGGGCCTTTTTCTGCATGTTTTACTTGAGATGTTTACGATGTGCATGTTAATTGTCAATGTCCTGGACAAAAAACTATTTCAATGGATAGGATCAGACTTGTTAATGAAATGGGATAATTAATTGAGAATAATTAATTGATAATTAATTATTAACTATTGATATGTCAAATGGTTAATTTTTTGTAGAATTATATGACGGGGGATTTATGTTGTTAATTAGTTGTGGAATTAATTAACGATTTGGATTAATTGATTTATGAATTAATTAATGGATGGTTTTGGGGGTTTAGACATGGTTATCTACACCAATGATAAATATATATGTTTGATTATTAACAGCTTGTGAGACTGGGACTGATTCTCCAAATACAAAATGGGTGCTATACATGGTGTTCTACACCCATCTTGCATGAAAATATTCTTTTATGGGATAGGGAATGATGCTCCAAATAACCATTGGTTGTGAGACAAGGACTAACCATCCAAATACTAATCACGGTGCTAGATATGATGTTCTACAACCATTAATTAGATTCAGACTGTGGGTCCATGTAGAGACCTGAAGCTTAACGTACATGGACATTACATTACTTTTGCGGAATACTTGGTACATAACAAAAACACACACACAAGGATCGTAATAGTTTAGTGTCTTTGGAAACTCGGAACATAATATTCTAATCGTGGTGAAAGATCTTCAGTATCTCCCATAAAGATCTTCCCCTTTTTTTTTACCTAGAACCTTTCTTTTTATCCTGGGGAAAAGAAAACATAAAAGGGTGAGCTCAAATGCTCAGTAAGGGTAAACAAAAGAAATATCAATCACATCATATTCATAAGAACATAACATTTTGGAAATCATAACCTGCAAAAGAGAGCATAATTTCATAACATGGGATAAATCATGGAAGTGAAAATGAAATCACCATAATCATAACATGAAACTTGAAACTTTGTGGCATTCACACATAATCATAGAGAATCATTTCTTGTTAGTCAAGACTCATTGCCAAGACTATCTTAGTGGACAAAGTCCCTTTCTGAATCGAGTAACCCTCGTTTCAGTCCTGTTTCACTGAACCGGTATAACCTACCATTCCAGCCATGTCTATCTCATGAGATATAAAATCTTTACCCAATGCATTGGAGGGAGATATAGGTCCCACCCATCTTATAATGAATCCTTTCTTATGTGTGCCACATAATCATAAAACATACATCATCGCATAACACATGTAACAAAAATGGGATTCTTGAAACATCATGACATCATAAATCAATTCATATAAGATAAAGGAATTCATAAACATAATTCCATCACAACATAGTCAAATCAATGTAAAAATATGGATAGAAACAGAACCCTTTATTATCTTAGATGGAAAATAATTTTGATAAAACACTTGAATTGAATTCTTGAGGAAAATATCCTTTCTTCTTCAAAATCAATTTCTTTTCACAAAACATCATGCAATTTTAAAAGAAAGAGATTTTATTAAAAATAGTCATGAAATCTTTTAGAGGAAGCTTCATGAAAATAAGGCTTTATAAAATAGTAGAAATCCGTTCGTGCCGTATAAGTTAAAAAAAACATTCTTCATACTTTTGTCGAAAAAGTCAAAAAGTACCTCGTATGAGAAAGCGACAAAAGATTCCTTTCATATTCTTTACTGAAAACTCACCGAAGAGTAAAATTGGATTTAAACTATTGTAAGTGGATGGAAACAATATTACATATTGAAGGAACATGGATGTGGATGATAAAATACACCCCAGTAAATACTTACGAATAAATAATCTCGGATAAAAATGAGATTGTGATATTTCCCTTACCTTAGGTCCGACTTGCTTTGTAAGTGTCCGAACCTTCTCTTCTTTGGAACGCTTCTTTGAATCCTTCACTTAGGGAACTAAGATTGGTCTTTGAAGAAGACCAGGACCTCTAGGATTATTCTAGGGAAGTGGAGAAGGGATTTTGGCAGGGGTTGGCCGAGCTTGAGTGCTCAATTTGGTGTGAGGAGGAGGGGGAGGAGGTGCCCTTTTATAAGGAAGGAGAGGGGCACCTTTGGAATTCTTAAAAATATTAATTTATTATAAATCTAACCCCACTTAAAAACCTCCAAAAATGACTCATATTCGAAGATTAGATGTGATAGGGTTGTAATCTCATCAACCAATCAAATTTAGACATGTTTGGATCTTATTTTAAACCTTATCATTTTGATTTATCCTTATTTAATCTATTTAAGTTTATTTGTGGTAATAAAATTCTAAATTTTTAATTATAACAAATAATAACTTATTTGTTGTGAATTTTCCATAATTGTTTACTTTATAACATTATAGACCATATAAATATAAATTTATAATTTTTAAATATTTTTGTGATTTTTAAACAATTTTATAATATGTTATTTTTGTAAAATAACAATAGTGTCAATCTTGACACTATTTATTTATTTGAATTTAAATAAAATATATACAGAAGATATGTTCGAACTAAAAGCTTTAATATATTAATAAAAGTCATATGTATCTATAAAATTAGTGTATCACATTAAATAGTTCATATAATATTTATTTTATTATTTTTAAAACCATTTATTTGGTTTATCTCTTAATAAAATAATTACTACATCATTTTTTTATAATTATTTAATATACTTATTTGTTGTATAAAAATTTAAAATAAAATCGTAGGATGAATATAAATACATTAACTTTCACAATAATACTTTTACTCTAATTTATCATCTTAAAATCACAATATTTAAATTGTTATATTTATTAAATTATGAAGGTGACAACTTTGGCATCATTTAAAATAAAATAATATAAGTGTCATAATCGCTTTTATAAGGCTCCAAATGGTCAAATATTCGACCATTGTATGCTTATGGTTTACATTTACATGTACAATAAGTTTTGGATAGGTATTTGTGAATTTTATGGTCACTATGAGTTTAATAAAAACAATATTCTTGATTTTTCACTAGATAAACAATTTCTGCATCACTATTGTGTCATAATTAATGATAATTATTTAATCCCTAAAAATTATAAATAAATTTATATGATGTAGATAATTTCATTAGCTTTCTGGAGACTATTCATGTTCTATGTTTCATGAAGTTTATCAATAAATTAAAATTAATATACTTATAAGATTTAAGAGAGTGACATGTTGTCACTTTCTTTGGTTTTAATAATAATTAAGTTATTTTCATGGACAAATGTCCATTAAATGATTCTAATCCGACCCTTAGGTGATATGGGTCGACTTTCAGTCATCCAATAGGATTTTGATATTTTTTAGGGTAATTTTAAAATATTATATTTACCCTTAATTACCCGATTTACCTTTAACTATGGTAAATAAAATTTACCGTAGTTACTATTCATAATTCCAAAAAATAAAAAGTAGCTTATTAACATAATTAGGACCCACTGATTCCAAATATGGAATCCATTTTTTAAAATTCAAAACATAGAAGTTGCAGAAATTAAATTAAAATTAAACCCGTTGTCGAATAAAAACGGGTTTTTGTTTAAAACATTGCAAAAGATTGAATTGATTTAACCTACGAATTCAAGGTAAAATCAATGCTAATGACATACATTATATTTAATGGTAAAAATATATTCTATTTATAATTTAAAAACATTCAATATTATAATTTAACCACATAAGATATTACGATGAAAAAAGTTGTTTTTAATTAAAATATAGCGTGTTTTTACTATTCATTAAAATATGAAAGTTATCAGAAAAATATCAAAACTTTATCTAATGTAAATTTTTATATCCTGATTCAAAAGAAGAATATTATTTTGTCAAATTGAACATATAAACATGTCAAAAACTATATTTAAAGTGGGTGCGTCATCAAAAGGCGGTAAAACTGCATTTTTTGAAAAATACTTATTTTACCCGAAAAATTTATTTTGTTCTTATACCATGTTCTAGAAATGTGTAAGATGAATAATAATGTTATAAAATTCAAATTTTAGTTAATACTATTCATAACGGCTAGTTCATGACAATATTATAATAATATAACATTGTTTATTAAAACCCGGTATTGCGTACAACACACGCTATCGAGGAAGGTCGCAATTGCGTGTAATGAAAGCCAAGTAAGGGTTGCGTGTTGTGAAAGAATTCTTCATTGTTTCGTATAACAGAATCCAAACATATTTCATTTATACATTTAATATATATATATATATATACTCAATGTTGCGTAGAATAACTATTATCAAAATTGTGTGTAACACGGTCCAAGAATAGTGTTGCGTATACTGCAAGCTAATATAGTGTTGCGTATAGCGCAAGGTAATCTTGGTGTAGAATACAACATAAGACATTAATGAAATTAAAATAATATTTTTCATAAAATCTCGGGGTGTTACATTCTACCCCCCTTAAAATGAATTTCGCCCTCGAAATTCATCGGGGTTATAAATGGTTTACTATTTGAAAGTTTCTTTGATAGAAACCCACATCGTAAAAAGGAATACCAAAACTTATCTTTAAAAACAAAAGTATGAAACGTAACGGTTACCCAAATAAACTAATCACTGGGTTTCCACATAGGTGAAAATATGGATATGGAAGAGAAATCTAACCATCATGTTCTGATGGAGAGTGGTAGAGAACATGGATATGGAAAAGCTAGCAATCACAAAGCCATAAATTTGTGATGATCTAGGGTACCATCTGATCCATCGGATATAAGGGCACTAGGACAACATTTTTGGTTCTCAAGATCATTTCCCTAAAGTTGAAAATTTGAATTAGAATAAATACTTACTTTATTTTGGTACAATCTCACTGTTGTTCGTGCCTTGAACAATTTCTACTTCATCTCTTAAATAAATGAAGTTGAATTTTTTATTCATGAAGTGTTAGCAGATCATGTGATAGAATGACGGGTCATTCCATCTGTCTCAAACAAAAGGTTCGAAAAGTTATAAGTTCATCTTATGGTTAGATTAATCGTATATGGTTCCAAAAATGAACTTATACTTCGTATATCATACCGCTTAATAAAATAAAACTAGTTTCTACTAAACAGGGACTTCCTGTAGGCCAGTGGTAAGCGATAAAGGCCAGTCGCACTTCGGTTGTGGGTTCGATTCCCACAGCCTTATCCGACGCGATGGGCTGTCGCCCATCCTGCAGGTTGTCCTTTTTCTAAAACTATATTACTATAACATCCCATCAATAATATCGAAAAAACTTCTACCCTTAAACAATACTAACTTATTTCCAACATAATCCATTTCAATCTTTAGGCTTATCCATAATACTGCAGTCCACTCTCATAACATAGTGAAAACGATTACCAGAGATTTAATACCATTGTTGATCCCCATATATCATAAGATATGTCTTGTTGGTCACATTACAGACATTCAAAGGCCTTAATCATGTACTCTCTTGAATACCCATTGAACCTTAGTGAAAACATGAATATAGTTAAAAGTTAACACCTTCCACATACCAAAATCCTCAAAATTCTATATACTCAAACCATGATATCACTTAGTCCTTATATCAATCATGAGCTCATGAATACTTTCAAACATTTAATTTTATCCTTATCCCTTCATTATGCGCATATCATCTACATTCCAAAAATATTTGTATAACCTTTCATGGATACTGGTAACATTAATCACACACTTTCAAAACTCAAGGAAAGACAACAATGTAACAATCCTTAGATGTCTCTTTATTCCATAGTACCATGAGATTCTTTATACAACATTACACTTGATAAACATGTAATCATTCCACTACCTTCTTAAACCATTGACCGAGCTTCAACAATTCTTTCATCTCACATATCATTTGTAGTCTCTTCATCATCATCCACATAAATACTACCCATATGACCATACTGATTCTCTTCATGAGTCTTTCCCTTAGGGAATTTGTTTGTATAATGCCCATACATTCCACATTTAAAACACTTAACCATTTTTGATGTCGTAGCAATACCATTATCCTCATCCATGGTGTTAACCGACCCTTTTCCTTTGCACTTACTTGCTTTGTGTCCTTCTTTTCCACACCCAAAGCATCTTCCAGTTCCGTTGAAACATTCTCCTTGATGCCTCTTCCCACATGATTTACATAGGGGAAATTGAACTTTCTTTCCTCTATGATCATCATGAAACTCCATCTTTCTCTTATTAGCCGAGTCAGGAAACTTACCAAATTTTACTTTATTGATCATATTATGAGATTGCTGATTCGGCATAATAATGATGTTTGGACTTCCAAATCCCATTTCATTTGGTTTCTCATGAAGAATATCATTCCATTGTCCATCATATCCTCCATTATCGTGAATCATCTTGTTTCCAGCCATTTTCTAAAACCCAAAAAGATTAGTGTGAGAGGCAAAAATCATGCTAGGGAAAACAACATTATAAAGGTGGAGTATCCTCAATAACTAACTTCTTAGGTTAAATTCTATGATCGTTACCGTAGTTATATGACTGTATCCTATACGTATACTTATCCTTAGGGACATCCCTAGACAAACCTTATAAATATCTCTAGGGATCTCACTAAAGTTCTCACGTCCTAGTTTCCAAAGGTTGACTAAACCTTTCCTCTGATACCAACTTTAGAGACCCGTATCTTGACGTACATGGACATTACATTACTTTTGCGGAATACTTGGTACATAACAAAAACACACACACAAGGATCGTAATAGTTTAGTGTCTTTGGAAACTCGGAACGTAATCTTCTAATCGTGGTGAAAGATCTTCAGTATCTCCCATAAAGATCTTCCCCTTTTTTTTTACCTAGAACCTTTCTTTTTATCCTGGGGAAAAGAAAACATAAAAGGGTGAGCTCAAATGCTTAGTAAGGGTAAACAAAAGAAATATCAATCACATCATATTCATAAGAACATAACATTTTGGAAATCATAACCTGCAAAAGAGAGCATAATTTCATAACATGGGATAAATCATGGAAGTGAAAATGAAATCACCATAATCATAACATGAAACTTGAAACTTTGTGGCATTCACACATAATCATAGAGAATCATTTCTTGTTAGTCAAGACTCATTTCCAAGACTATCTTAGTGGACAAATTCCCTTTCTGAATCGAGTAACCCTCGTTTCAGTCCTGTTTCACTGAACCGGTATAACCTACCATTCCAGCCATGTCTATCTCATGAGATATAAAATCTTTACCCAATGCATTGGAGGGAGATATAGGTCCCACCCATCTTATAATGAATCCTTTCTTATGTGTGCCACATAATCATAAAACATACATCATCACATAACACTTGTAACAAAAATGGGATTCTTGAAACATCATGACATCATAAATCAATTCATATAAGATAAAGGAATTCATAAACATAATTCCATCACAACATAGTCAAATAAATGTAAAAATATGGATAGAAACAGAACCCTTTATTATCTTAGATGGAAAATAATTTTGATAAAACACTTGAATTGAATTCTTGAGGAAAATATCCTTTCTTCTTCAAAATCAATTTCTTTTCACAAAACATCATGCAATTTTAAAAGAAAGAGATTTTATTGAAAATAGTCATGAAATCTTTTAGAGGAAGCTTCATGAAAATAAGGATTTATAAAACAGTAGAAATCCGTTCGTGCCGTATAAGTTAAAAAAAACATTCTTCGTACTTTTGTCGGAAAAGTCAAAAAGTACCTCGTATGAAAAAGCGACAAAAGATTCCTTTCATATTCTTTACTGAAAACTCACCGAAGAGTAAAATTGGATTTAAACTATTGTAAGTGGATGGAAACAATATTACATATTGAAGGAACATGGATGTGGATGATAAAATACACCCCAGTAAATACTTACGAATAAAAAATCTCGGATAAAAACGAGATTGTGATATTTCCCTTACCTTAGGTCCAACTTGCTTTGTAAGTGTCCGAACCTCCTCTTCTTTGGAACGCTTCTTTGAATCCTTCACTTAGGGAACTAAGATTGGTCTTTGAAGAAGACCAGGACCTCTAGGATTATTCTAGGGAAGTGGAGAAGGGATTTTGGCAGGGTTTGGCCGAGCTTGAGTGCTCAATTTGGTGTGAGGAGGAGGGGGAGGAGGTGCCCTTTTATAAGGGAGGAGAGGGGCACCTTAGGAATTCTTAAAAATATTAATTTATAATAAATCTAACCACACTTAAAAACCTCCAAAAATGACTCATATTCGAAGATTAGATGAGATAGGGTTGTAATCTCATCAACCAATCAAATTTCGACATGTTTGGATCTTATTTTAAACCTTATCGTTTTGATTTATCCTTATTTAATCTATTTAAGTTTATTTGTGGTAATAAAATTCTAAATTTTAAATTATAAAAAATAATTACTTATTTGTTGTGAATTTTCCATAATTGTTTAATTTATAACATTATAGACCATATAAATATAAATTTATAATTTTTAAATATTTTTGTGATTTTTAAACAATTTTATAATATGTTATTTTTGTAAAATAACAATAGTGTCAATCTTGACACCATTCATTTATTTGAATTTAAATAAAATATATACAGAAGATATGTTCGAACTAAAATCTTTAATATATTAATAAAAGGTCATATGTATCTATAAAATTAGTGTATCACATTAAATAGTTCATATAATATTTATTTTATTATTTTTAAAACCATTTATTTGGTTTATCTCTTAATAAAATAATTACTACATCATTTTTGTATAATTATTTAATATACATATTTGTTTTATAAAAATTTAAAATAAAATCCTATGATGAATATAAATACATTACCTTTCACAATAATACTTTTACTCGAATTTATCATCTTAAAATCACAATATTTAAATTGTTATATTTATTAAATTATGAAGGTGACAACTTTGGCATCATTTAAAATAAAATAATACAAGTGTCATAATCGCTTTTATAAGGCTCCAAATGGTCAAATATTCGACCATTGGATGCTTATGGTTTACATTTACTTGTACAATAAGTTTTGGTTAGGTATTTGTGAATTTTATGGTCACTATGAGTTTAATAAAAACAATATTCTTGATTTTTCACTAGATAAACAATTTCTGCATCACTATTGTGTCATAATTAATGATAATTATTTAATCCCTAAAAATTATAAATAAATTTATATGATGTAGATAATTTCATTAGCTTTCTGGAGACTATTCATATTTGATGTTTCATGAAGTTTATCACTAAATTAAAATTAATATACTTATAAGATTTAAGAGAGTGACATGTTGTCACCTTCTTTGGTTTTAATAATAATTAAGTTATTTTCATGGACAAATGTCCATTAAATGATTCTAATCCGACCCTTAGGTGATATGGGTCGACTTTTAGTCATCCAATAGGATTTTGATATTTGTTAGGGTAATTTTAAAATATTATATTTACCCTTAATTACCCGATTTACCTTTAACTATGGTAAATAAAATTTACCGTAGTTACTATTCATAATTCCAAAAAATAAAAAGTAGCTTATTAACATAATTTGGACCCACTGATTCCAAATATGGAATCAATTTTTTAAAATTCAAAACACAGAATTTGTAGAAATTAAATTAAAATTAATCCCGTTGTCGAATAAAAACGGGTTTTTGTTTAAAACATTGCAAAAGATTGAATTGATTTAACCTACGAATTCAAGGTAAAATCAATGCTAATGACATACATTATATTTAATGGTAAAAATATATTCTATTTATAATTTAAAAACATTCAATATTATAATTTAACCACATAAGATATTACGATGAAAAAAGTTGTTTTTAATTAAAATATAGCTTGTTTTTACTATTCATTAAAATATGAAAGTTATCGGAAAAATATCAAAACTTTATCTAATGTAAATTTTTATATCCTGATTCAAAAGAAGAATATTATTTTGTCAAATTGAACATATAAACATATCAAAAACTATATTTAAAGTGGGTGCGCCATCAAAAGGCGGTAAAACTGCATTTTTTGAAAAATACTTATTTTACCCAAAAAATTTATTTTGTTCTTATACCATGTTCTAGAAATGTGTAAGATGAATAATAATGTTATAAAATTCAAATTTTAGTTAATACTATTCATAACATCTAGTTCATGAAAATATTATAATAATATAACATTGTTTATTAAAACCCGGTATTGCGTACAACACACGCTATCGAGGAAGGTCGCAATTGCGTGTAATGCAAGCCAAGTAAGGGTTGCGTGTTGTGAAAGAATTCTTCGTTGTTTCGTATAACAGAATCCAAAAATATTTCATTTATACATTTAATATATATATATATACTCAATGTTGCGTAGAATAACTATTATCAAAATTGTGTGTAACACGGTCCAAGAATAGTGTTGCGTATACTGCAAGCTAATATAGTGTTGCGTATAGCGCAAGGTAATCTTGGTGTAGAATACAACATAAGACATTAATGAAATTAAAATAATATTTTTCATAAAATCTCAGGGTGTTACAGTCCAATTGGTCATACATGAAATGAATTAATTGGTTAAAGAAAACCATTGAGACATAAGGATTTTGTAAATTGAATATGATAAGGGGTTTAGAGTTATTAATGAATTTGGTGAATCATTGTTAGTGGACGGACCCATGAGAGAATAACTATTTTTAGTGGACGGGCTCAGATGTAGTATATAAAATATGAAATTGAATATCTTATGACATGTTATCCAAGCCAGAGCACAAGATTGGATTCAGTCATTTCTTTGTTTAATTAGATGGTCTTTAGAGACATCTGTGGTGAGTGACTTATACAGGGGATGACAGGATTTGGCCAGATCACGGTAATTATGTAATTTAAAAAGGTTTGAGTAAATGATAAATGAAAACGGACGTGTGATGGAAATTGTGTATACATGAAAAATGTATAACGCAGGTTCAGACACCAACTGAGAGATGAAGCAGGTGCTTGGGTAAATAGTTACATTGTATTTCATACTTTAATTATGCATTCTTTCACCCTGTTTAAATTATTTATTGAATGTATGTATTTGGGGCAGACACTAGTGGTCCAGGCCTACGTAGATTTATATATCTTACCCTAATCGGGTTGCCATTGCACTGGGGTAACCGAGTAGATTCTATTTGGTTGTAGATTGTGCTATTTTCATTTACTCAGGATATAGTAACAGAGGACTGATCGGAATCTTGGGAAGCCCGAGGAGATCACCCTTGGGGATTTGAGTCATTGATTATTTATTTCTTTATTGGAATGAATTGAAAGCAGTTTTGTTCAATTTTTTCCATTTTTGGTAACATTAGAATGTCATGTATGCATTTGCTGCATAATAAACATTGGACACTTTTATAAAATTATTATTATTTTTATTCCACAACTTTATCTTTTATTATATATTGTCCACTATGTATTGCCTTTGTCTATTATTTAACACAAAAATTAGGGTATAGTCTACCCACTGACTATCCATAGACCCTCACTACTAGTTGGAAACCTCTAGCGTATGGGGAGACATGCCTGAGGTCATGTGGAGACCATTCTAGCAACTGGTTCAGGGGTGAGTAGGGCCAGGATGTTAAAATTGGTCTGTTTAAACTATTAAAATACTTCATTCACCTATGCATGTTTTATATTTCCTAAGTGACCATTAATGTTTTATTTTTCTTTTTTTCCTTTCATATATATTCTCAATAATATATTCCATGTTGTAATATATCTTTAACTATCAAATTAATCATTTATTTTATTTTATAATTATAAAATAGTCATGATAATAATGACATTAAAATTAAATAACCATTACCAGTTGTAGAACATTAAAAAAAGATTATTTTAGAATATTAAATGAATTGTAAATATCTAATATACTATTTAACTCTCATATTTCTTTATATAAATTAAAATAATACCATTAACCTTTTAGAGATTATGTAACCTTTTTACATTTTATATTACTATTACACTGAAATAGATTTTAATGATGAACTAAAATACTTAAAAATAATTGATGTAAGAAAAATTAATCTCATAAATTAATAATATATGATCATAAGTATATTATATGATGTGAAATAAATATAAATATGGTTGTAAATAATTATTTAATAAATGTATCTTTACATTTCAGATGATTAGTATGGCATTAAAAGCTTACTGATGGTCGAGGTAAGGGGTCTTTTGTTCTCTTTCTCATTCTATTGGTTTTATTGTCTATCACACAATATATATTTTTCTTACTTTATCAACCATTATTTTATTTTATAATATATATATATATATATATTCCATGATATATGAAATTCCATTTCCAATTTTTCTAGAGACATCCATGTCTCTCTTTTTCAATTTGAAAATTTTCTATAAAACAATCCTGAATAAGGGAATAATTTTATATCATTTCCATTTTTATGTTTCACTATTAGAGAGAATATTATATTTCCTCGATTATAAAGAAAGTATTTTTTTTTTAAATAATTTTTTTTTGGTTTTTGGGTAACCTTACAATCTTATCCTTTTAATAATTTTTTTTTCTGATTTTATAAAAGTCCAATAAAGTAGTTAAATATCATAAATTCTACTTGTCTTTTCTTATTATTATTTTATTCAATTTAGGAGCTACATTCATGAAACAAAATCATTAATTTTATAATTAATTAATAATATAACGTATTCCATTTTTTCCCTGATCTCACATGATACCTTGATTGTTATAGATTTATTGTTTCATTATATTTTCAATTTGTTTATTATAATTTTATATCATGGCTATGATTTGTGTGAGTTTACTTTCTTTATTGGACACATAATAAAGTAATATTATGATTATGGGTGTAATCAAAATTGTATACCGCTAATTGATTTGGAAATGTTTTATATCCCATGAGATCAATATTCATGGGAAAGATTTAGTTCTCTTTTTCCACAATATTAGGTGTGTATATGATGCAATTACCTTTGTTGAAAATATTATACATGAGCTTGATATCGGTTTATTTTTACATAATGTAATGATTTTATCATGGTTATCAATGAAATATTTTTATAAAGACATTTATTATGCATGTAATTTTTTATATTCTTATTATTACTATGATCCGTTGAAATTATATCTCTTATGTCATTTTTATGGATGGAATTTTATCGTTCTTTCATTTTATTATCCCATGCAATGATTTTTGAATCCTATGATATCTCACCATATGATTTTCATATTTTAACTCAATATTAATTTTTGTAGATCAATCCTTATTTAGTGTATGTGATTAGGATATCCCATGCATTGATATATGTTTGGTGGGTATGGAAGAAAATGATCAATATGATAATAAAAGATCAGATAGTTCATTATTAAATGTATCATGGTGTTTATAAAATTGAAAAAACACATGACCTATATATTTTTGGGTATTAATTATTTATATTTATGATAAAAATTATGTAATATTATATATATATATATAACAGGTTTGTCATTATAATTGGTATTTTAGAAAATTTACTAAAACTATAAATGTGGGATATTGTGATGAAATAGATATGTATATATAGGGGAATCAAGAAAGAGAAAAATTAATGAGAAATTCTGAAATATAAATTTTATAAAGTAGTTTATGATCTATGATTAAACAATGATTTTAATGGAAAAGTTATGATGGAATAAAATTATATGGAGTACAATTAGTTTGGTAATTTTATTAACAGAGTCACTATAAAAAAAATTTAGTTTTATTTTCCATAACTCAAAAGGATTTGTTTATATTTCAATTTTTTTGGTTGGGTGTCATGTTAATCAAAGAATATCATTTGGTGTAATAGTTTAACTATCTCATGCACTTTTCATCAATGATAATTTCAATACGGAATTATTTTACTCTAATATATAGAGGATATGTGATTGTTGTGGAACAAAGAAATCTAATTATTATAAATAATTCTTATCATATGTAAATGGATTACTTATATATTGGATGAGGGATATTATAAGGTCTAAAATATTTATCTAGTTTGGTTGTGTCAAAGTTGATTAATTAAAAGAGACTATGTTTTTAAAGTAAATGAATATATGTTTTTTTTTCAATAAATGATAAATTTTAGAAATGGTCATTGACTGAATCATCTAGATCAGAGAGAATAAGTGGAGTTAATGTTGACTGATGGGGATACCATGGAAAAAATTTATGTGTATCTAAAATTAAATGAGAGTATTTATTTAATTTGAGGCATTAAGTATAATTTAACATTATATTGATTAATTAATTAATTTAAATTATATTAATACAGGAGTTATTATTGAGTATAATAGATAAATAAATAATGACCCCAATGGGACATATTATGTTAACTAATGTGTTCAGAATATACACATCATATACTAATTATTACAGTATTATGATACACTGAATAAGGCAAAAAACCAAAATCTTCATTTCAATAAATTTATACCATGTTTTCTATATTATTAAGAACATATGAGTATACCTTGTACTGAATAAGTACAATCAAATTTTCTTCAACATCACATTTCATAAAGTCCCATGAAAATTAGATAAAGGGATCTTTATTCTATAATTCATTTGTAAGATAACCTAGGTCAGCCAATAATTTAGTGGGATTTTTCTTCACACCAGGATCTCTTTGTATATCTAAAGGAAATGTGGCAAATAAAAGATATCTTTGGAAGGGATAATCAATAGAGGATTTGTAACAACCCATAAAATGGAACCCGGAATCCGATATTAATATTTAATTATTGGTATAATATATTAGTGTTCTTTAAGAACCCAAAAAAGTAGTATTAATGGATGAATGGATAATAATGTTGCGTAAAAACAACATGAGAACAATATTATCTCTTCAATAAGATCCTTGAAATGTTCACATAGTTATCTTTTAGGTTTCATGTCAAAAGGAAAAAATAATAGTGAACATATATGACAGTTATGCTATATAATACCATGTGATATATCATATCATAATCATGGTATAATTAATATAAAAAAACAAGATGATTATAAAAATTCCACAATCAGATAAAACATAGGGGATATTATATATATGAAAATAAAGATAAAATGGATTTTAATTACTAATCCCATATTGATGGAATGAAAAATATCGAACAACATTAATACAACATTGATCCATTTTTATAAGACATCATATGTAAGAATGAGGCATATTCCAGTACCCAAGATGGTTGGTCACATGAGAATAACCGATGCATCAAGGGGTTATCTATATCTATCCCAAACTATAGATAATTAAGTCTAATGAATTCATAATATGAGTTGACATGACATTTAATAACATTCTCTAATGAATTTTTTACTTCTTCATGGGAAAATTGAATAATATATTTCTTTATTATTTAAATGTAGAAAGAAAATATTTCCCAATTCATTGTATTAGTGTAGTAATCTATAAAAATAAACTAAAAATAAATATAAGAACTATGAGATATTATCAATGTAATAAGAGGTACCATTTTCCAAAAAATAACAATAAGGTGGTGGATAAGGTACCTTCATAGTGTAGGGTTATTAAAATAAGATAATAATTTAATTTATAAGCTTCAAATTGTAGAAGAATAATGTAATGGAAGTAAAATACTAAAATATTTTATGGAAAAATCGTGTGAATTATCTAAATCATGTCCATAATGAGTATATCCCTAGGTGTACAATATTAGGACCAGTCATTGTGCACCCTGTAAAAATTTAGTTGGTACCCAAACATTGCTTTACAGGGTGATGAAACCTAGTTTAATATATGTAATAGTTGTATCCAGTTTCCATTATCCATATATAGATGTATTTTTCAAGAAAACCAAAAATATTACATTCCAAAATTTAATATTTTTTAGCATTATGAATAGTTTTGTAATAACTAAATAAAAATACCTTGATGGAAAATATTTCATATAGAAAATAAAATTCCATGAATAAATATAGAATGATGATATAAAATATCAATGTGGTAGAAGGTAAACTAAAAAATGGAAAACATGTTAAATAATATAATAATGTCAAAAGGAATAGAGATTTGAGACAAAGAGTCATAACATTTTTCAACTTAGAAGAATGTTATATAACCTCTTGTATAAATAAATAACTATATTAATCACTTATCCCGTAAAATTATTCATAATCATATCCTTTTTAAAAAATCATTTATAATTATTCTTATCTTGTATATTAGTTAGTTACTATCTATTTTCAATATCATGTTATTATAATCTTGATCATTTTGGAGCAGTTTCGTAATAGTAGTATCATTATAAAATATTATCCAAATGTTAATCATTACTAGATCATAAATGGTACTATAATTGATGGTATATAATTATTTATAATGTTATAATTTAATTCCATTGGTCTTTTTGTTAGCATCTGTAAATATGAAATATACTATAATCATTTTTCAGATATTTTCCACAACTCAACATTAGTATCTTAAATAAAGAGTTAAATATTAATGTTACCTTTATAGAATAATAATAAAGTAATAAAGTAATTATGTATATCATATATCACCTAAAATTAAATTCCCCTATTTATACATGATATAAACTTATATCATAGATCAATAAGGTGGTTAAATCGAACCAGACAAGAACATATTCATAATTAATGGAAGACTATAGAGTGACATAGTTGTAATATAATTATTCTAAAATTGTAATGACCTTATTTAACTATTGTTAGTGTTTTATATGTATATTAATAAATTTATAATATGAATATATCCTAGTAAATGATACTTTATAATACATTGAAATCATTTTTTTCATAATACTATTTAGATGATTGAATATACCATAGTTGTTTTATATTCATATTTTTAATTAGTTTTATAATTTATATTTACTAAAAATTAATAATTTCATAAACATTTTATTTATTAATTAAATACATTATCATTTATATCCATAAATTGTGGCTATGAAACAAAAAATTAAAATCAATCGGTCCATAAAGGTAGTAGTCTACCAAAACACCTGGTTAATGATTTTATTCTACATAGAATGGGGAAAATAAAGAATATTTTCTTTTCAGAATATAAAATATATTATAAATTTCATAATTATTTAATTAATTCATCATTAGGAATAGCATTTTATGTTTTTTATGGAAAAAAATAAAACAATTTGGGGAGGATGTAGTCCTCACACACACTAGAACACAATTTCATTGTTTTAATTTAGGGAAAAGAGGAAATATGGTTACTAGTTATTCTATAATAATAAAATTAATTTTATAAAAAATAATTATGTAATTTTATAGTAATGAGGAAAATATATTTGGATAACCAATATAGAACAAAATAAATAAATTAGGGAAAATAAGTACCCACATTATGGACTTGGGCTTTCCATTGGAGGAATTTTTTTATGTGGGAATAGTATAATATCATGTGACTATAAGAATAATAGGGTGAAATATTATTCTAGGGGTTCAATTAATGAAATTTTTTGAATAGAAAATCTAATTTTTTTTATTTTTAATGAAGGGGTTGTGAGATGACCATATAACAAGTGGAAAAAAATGAATTTTTATAAATATTTGAACCTCAAATAAAGATTGTAAAGGTTTAAAATGTAAAATGGCTTTAAAAATGAGAGATAATTGATTGGGGTAGGATATAAGGTTTATAATATCTAAAACATATGTATAAAAATGTTTTTAACAAGTTTTAATCACTTTACTCATAGATTAATAATTGTTACCCTTTTGAGTTTTACTATGTCAACTGTAATTTACCTACATAAACGATTTTTTAATGTATAAAAATAAAATTTACAGTTATAAATAATTCATACCTAATTATGAAATATATAAAATCCAATTTATCAGATTAAATTTCAATATATAATAAAAATCAATTTTATCATTACCATATGTAAAAAGTAAAAAACCCATTTTTAGAAAAAGTGTATTTTTAATATGGAAATTTCAATGTCGGGTAAAAGTGTAAAAGTATTTTATTATTATGATATAAATTGTTTTATTATGAAATTTATGTGGCTTTAAATGTATTCTAATCCAATATTTTGTCAAATTAAAATTTACTTAAAAAAGTAGACAAAAAATGTTTTTTCCTTGAAAATATGACCTATATCCTTAAAGATTTATTCATAGGTTTTCTAAATTCATAATTTTATTTTTAAAAGGTGTATTTTTATATCTTAAATTCTTATTTTACAAATGAAAATGTTTTATACACTTATAAACCTTGATTAAATTCATAACATCTCACATTTTGGTAAAAACATTATTTTTCACTATTCTACTAAAAATAAATATTTTTATAAAAATAAAAAAAATTATTCTTAAGATAGTATTGGAATTAAAAATATAAGAATGTTGTTAATATTTTAATTTTAAAATTGAAATTTATTTTTACAATAATGTAATTAATAGTAATATTTAAAGTCCATATTTCTTAATAGTTTTTGGGATACTGTGTTTAGTAGCTATAGTAGGGTATCAGGTATTATATACTCCCCAATTAAATAAAATCATCTTAAAAACTGGTTACTTGTTATCTACTAAATAAATATGTGTATTCCTTCCTCAAAAAATATTTAGGATCCCATTTTTCTCTTATGATGAACCAACCAAGGTCATCGCTCTATCAGTTTCAAGACTCGGTCTACGACAAGGTCAGATGGGCGTTCTCGATCCGCAAGGGCTAGAACAAGTACATGGGAATCAAATAATCAATAACTTTTCCAATAAATTATAAAAAAATATAAAAATTAAATAAAATTTTTTCATGACTCATACATATGTCATATGTCCACATTGGTGAAAACAAAAAAACAACCTAATAACAAAACTAAGAAAGAAAATAACCAAAGAGGACCAAAACACTCCCATAGTATTCACTTATACCATTCATTCATGGAAAATATTCCCACCAATGTATTTTATTCACCCCTAGAAGTTATAGATAACCTATATCCGTAGAAATAAGTAAGAAATGCCAAAGTGGAAAACACAATATAAGAAATTGGGTAAGATCCCAAGATTCCTTGATGTACATTCTATT
Source organism: Viscum album (assembly GCA_963277665.1). Classification (NCBI taxonomy): domain Eukaryota; kingdom Viridiplantae; phylum Streptophyta; class Magnoliopsida; order Santalales; family Viscaceae; genus Viscum; species Viscum album. The sequence continues at coordinate 475,864,230 of OY728133.1, read as the reverse complement.
TTAAGTTATGGTTTTAAACCCTTAATGTTGGTTAATGAATTTTTTTTGGATGTATGAAAAGCCTTGGAGGGTTTTGGCAGTTTATAACATAGAATATGGGACAAAGTGGCTACCCATTTCATCTATCACGGTTGGTGGACACATAGTTATAACCATGAAAACTAACAATTCATGGATTGAGTTTAGGTACACAGTATAAACAATAAATTCAATGGGGGTAGAAAAATAATGAAAGCTTGGACAAATCCATCTCCCATGGTCATCTCATGAATTTTCAAGCAATGCGGGATACCTAGGTAATCGTGTGACTTAGGTGTCACTTTAACATAGGGTGTCACATGGTTAGGGCATAGTTTGGCCAATGGTTCTTTCAAACAGATCACCCTTAAAAAGCGAGATTTTAACATTCTCACCCCTTGGGCCTTAAGTGTTCTAAGTTATGATTCTTCTACATTATTTCTTCAATATCTCCATTGATGATCTAAATCACCCCAATATTCTCAAGCATAAATCTCTCTCATTTATAATGCATTTGGGGCATCGTTGGATACAAATCAAAGCTATGGATGAGTTTAACAATCCTAATTACTTTAATTTTAAGATAAAGGATTTTTCATCCAGTATAAATCTTCAAAATAGATAAATAAATATTTTTCCAGTGGATATTAGGTTGGGTAATTGAAGGGTGTTCAAATTAGAATCAATTGTTAGGGTAAATCGAGCATTCATTTTTGGAATCATGGTAGGTGGTTTATAAGTTGTATAACATAGTCTTGTTGGATATATATGTGTGTGTAGGTTGTTGTGAATTGGGATTTTTTTGTCTTTCCCATTTGGGTTTCCTTGGTGTAGATGATGAATATTTAGCGTAAATGTTTGATTGAAGCCCTCCTGATAATTATGGACACATTGAGGTTGATTTATCTAGGTTATGGTACACCCATTGGCTGAACCACTTCTCGAACAATAAAAATGGAATATTAAGTGCAAAAGTGAATTGTTATGACATTGATCAAAAAATAAATGTATTGACGTGTTATCTTGGGTTAAGAAATGAAATTAATGATAATAATATTTAGTTATTAACTTGGAAGAAGGTGCTATTTGGTATAATGTTAATGGGTTAAATGAGTAATGGATTGAAAAGGGAAATTTTGTGGATTATAGAACGCATGTAAATAAGAATGTGAATGGGTTAAGGAATAATGATGTCTATTTTCTGAATGAACATTCATTGTAAATGATGAATGTTTTAAATGGTTATGATTTTGTATTATAAATTAATTATGGTTAATCAAGCATGTTCACAAGTCTTGGTGGTATGTGGGGTATTGACTTGATGTTCTACGCCCATGGTTCAGGTTGGAATGACCCCCTAAAACCCACCACTAGAATGCCTGGGTTATGTATTCAGACTAAGAATCTATGGCTTTAATAGTTGAATTGGATGAGACTACATGGAATGAGGCTATAGGATATGTGTGGTGTATTTTATTTTTTAAAATTTTCCCAAATGAGATAAGGGAACAGTCATACTCAATTATGAACTATAGTTGATATATATATAATGAAGTGAAATTAATGACAATTTATAACCCATGAAGTAGATGATGATAATGGTTTAAGTGAACCTTGTTAGCTTATAGTGCCTGATATACCTTTTTTTATCATGTTGTTCATTTAGTAAATGCATAAACTATCGGTTAAGATATGATATTTTATAAAAACTATTGGCGCTGACCTACTTATTTATACTCACACCCTACTCAGATCTCTATTGGGTACAAGAGTAGATTTCATTTTTGTTGGTTAGGACAAGGGAAATGTCTCTATGCATGAGTGTTGATTGGGTGGGGGATGTTCACGATTAAGGGATCAAGACAAGGATTTAGGACCCATTCTTGGGATTCTTTTTGTTATCATTATTTCTGTTTTTCATCACACATGTCACTATATTACCTAACACAACATATTTACTGTTTGGTTGTGGGATTGTACTCAGTTTTGGGAAATGGTTAGTAGAACTTTTTATTGTTTATTATTTATTTATTTTCCTTTATTTTTTACATTATATAGTGTGGATTAATTTTATATGGACGGTATAACATCCCCATGCGATTCATTAGACCATCACTACTAGTTGGCTGCCTCTAGGATAGTGGCAGGAGCGCCTGAGGTTATATGGAGATCTGGATCGGGGAAATAGTTTTTTGGAAGTTGAGTTGGGGACATTACAAATTGGCATCATAGGGGGTTATTTTTGATTGACATCAAATTTTGGAAAGGTATATGTGATACTAAGATGTGTCAGTCCTTGGAAATGATCTAGTTCATGGGAGTAGGTAACCCATTTTTGAGGGAAAACTAATGTTTTGAGGGTGAGATTATTTTTCCTAATATTTATTATTATGTTTGGATGATATTTTCACCATGGGGTGATGCACCTGCTATGTGATGTGACTATGTTTTATGTATTTTTCTCAAATACAAAATCGTACGAGGTTGTTCATTCATGCATCATTTTCAGAATCTAGAGGTACATGCTGCATGCATCATAGTAGGAACACATAGTGAAGTTTTGTAGGATGTGAAGGATATAATTTATTTCACTTATTGAGAAAATTGTGATGGTATACAGTCAAAAAATTTAATGAAAATTATTTAATGACAAAGTATTTGTAATAAAAATTAAATACTTCTTTCTAAATAATTGTTGTAAATGTGTTAAAATCATTGTTGTAATAAGTTGTAAAGATAAAAAGGTTCCTAAAAGAAGAAAATTTATATTTTGGATATGAAAATAGTTAAAATTTGGTTTTTAAAAAGTCTTGTGGTAGTGTGAGTTCTTTACCCCATGATTACCATGACCCATGGAAGGGATGGCTGAGTATAGTGATAGAGACATGAGTATGTCTATTATGGTTAGTGTATTTAGAATGGGTTTTTATATCCAGTCAAGATAATTGAGTGGTGAACAAATGTGGATGTATTTTTTTTGTTTTGAGATGTGAGTCTAGAATTATATAGGAATTACACCACGATGTCGTGTGATATTTGGGATATAATATGATATCATAAAGAAAAATCCTCCAGAAGTGGAGGAAGATTCCCTAATGACCCTAGGTAATAGAGGATAGGACCAGTTCCATGAGTACCTTGCTGATTGTATGTGGATGATGAACTGAGACCTAGGGACGGAGGTGTTGTGTATGTTTGAGTTGGAAATGGAGTTTCAAATTCATCACCTTATATCATTTTCTCGAGGGGGTGGAGGTGAAATAGAAGATTTGTGGATAGAGTTCATCCAGATGATTATTGATTTCTTAGAGACTCTTCTAGAGAAGAAATTCTGGTAGAGTTATTATATATTGTGAGGGTAGGAAAAGAGTTGGTGGGATATTTTGATTTATACAGGGTAGGTAGAAGGTACGTACTGGAAAGGATTCTATGAGTTTTTTTGTAATATTTCAATATAGAGACATTGAGGTAGTTAATTGATACAGAGTTTATGAGTTCTACTCAGTGGACAATGTTAGTGATTTATTATATTAACTACATTATTATCCTCTAACTCATTAGACTAGTGTTGGCAGCGGATAAAGAAGCTACATCGATATGTTTCAATGATTGAATTAAAAATGGGAATAAGTCTCTGGGGAATATCATCCATTTAAAGAGGTATTCAGAAGTGGTGCATGAGGACCCTATCATAGAGGGAAATATCAAGGATAATTCAAATTGTGGAAATGAATTTCTAATTTTAAAATCTAGTGGTGTGACTTTTGATGGAAGTAAGTTCAACATTGAGTGTTTTCAAAAGATAATTGGTGGATAGATAATTCAGAAAAAATAACAAACCTCAAAGGGTAGTGATAAAGATTTCATCTATCAGTGTGGTGGGCCAAGAAAAATGAGAGGTCAGTGTCCCCTTAAAAACGTTGAGAGATGAGTGTGAATAAATTGGGGAATTTTTTGTGGTTTTATAGGCACCCTCAATGGTTGGGTGATGGTAGGGATCATTTCCAGTGTTGAGTACAGGAAGGGGACCAATTACCCCTTATTTGGTAGGTATTAAGGGAACAGCCAACCATAGTGATTTGGGTAGTGGATGTGGGGATTCAGTATAGGGATATCCTCATATGCATGGTTTTTTAGTACTAGAGACTGTGGTCAAATAATAGAGTATATGGACAGTAAGATTCATGTAGTTCATCCAACACCTGGAGGTGGTTTGGTCGTACCATCGATACTTTGAGGTATGATTCATGAAGATTATTGTCTTTATAGTGATTTATTTGATACAATTTCCTTGTATGATTTTATATCATCACAATTATACCTTCTATTGGGCCTATAAGTGGAAAACATGCATGATGTTTTGTCAATTGATACACTTTTAGGGGGAAAAGGTAAAAATATCGATCAATGTAAGGGTGTTCCCTTGAGATTGGTGGGTACCCTTTTATATGGAACTTGTTTGTGCTCAAAATATCAGGGTTTGATCTGATATTGGGGAATTATTGAATAGAATTGTACCAATACCATATTTTATGTTTCCACCATAGGTTAACTTTCATGTCCATGTAGGGAAATACTAATGTTCACCATAAAAATGGGATATTCAAGAATTCTGCATATGGACAGTATGTCAGAAGTTGGGCGAACTAACTACCCAAGTATCTTGTCTTATTATTGATGATGGGGATGTAGGGAAACATTTTCCCCCCTTTGGTGGATAAATTTTTGGATTTTGTATTGAATAATTCTTAGGGATACCATCCAAGAGAGATGTTGAGTTCACAATCACGTTTCTTATGGGAGTATAATTGTTTTCTATCCACAATATACAATGACACAAACACAAATCCCGGATCTAAAAAATTAGTAGGAGGAACTAGAGAACAAGGTGTTTATTCATTTGAGTATGTCACCTTTAGGATTTTCATTACTGTTTTCCGTGAAGGCTAACAGATCCACATAGTTTTATGTTGATTATTGGAATATGAATCAAATAAAATTTAAGAACATGTACCCTATTCCAAAAATTGATGATATTTTTCACCATCTAAGTGGAACATATATGTTATCTAAGATTTATTTTAGTATATGATATCATCAAATGAGGGAGATACCTTATGATATACCATAGAAAAATTTTAGGAATAAGTATGGTTTTCATGACTTCATCATGATGTCATTCAGGTTGTCCAATGTGATAGCAGTGTTTATAGACCTAATGAACAAATTATTCCATCCATACATGGATTATTTTGTATTTGTATTTTTTATGACTTCTTGTTGTACTCAAAGACTTTTGAATATAATGAAAAATATATTTAAATCTTCCTAAGTACACTAAGAGAGCATATGATATATGAAAATATATCAAAGTGTCATTTCTGGAATGGAAAGGTCAGTTTATTGGGCCACATCATCTCTAAGGGAGGTGTGTATGTGGACCTAGAGAAGCTAAAATCTATTGTGTCGTGGGAGCCACCCAATAGTATATTTTATTTTTGAATATTTTTGGTCTTATTGGGATATTTTCTAAAGTTTATCATGGATTTCCCACACATGGAGGAATCCCTTATGGATTTAACAAAGAAGGTCCTTGGGTTTGAATAGTTTGGGGCATGTGAAAATGATTTCCATGAGCTGATGACACCATTTAATAATGCAATGATTTTTATCCAACCTGATACAAGTAAGAAGTATACCTTGTTTTACAATGAATCTGGTGTTGGGGGGGGGGGGTGTAGTGTTGATGAAAAATGATAGGGTACTGAAATATGGGTCCTGAAAGTGGAGTCCTCATGACCAAAATTTACATATAAATGATCTTGAATTGTCCATGGTGGTTTAGTCTTTGAGGTGTTATTGACATTACTTGTTGGGAGAGAGCTGTACTATATATTATGACCACAAAAGGCTATATAATTTTTTTTACTAGTGTGATTTCATACTTCATAATTGAATATGGGTTGAATAGATGTAGCCCATTTATTTCGAGCATATTTACACACTAAGAAGGGGAAACAGTTTTGCAGATTCCCTTAGCCAGAAGACTCAAAATCTGGAAATTAGGGAATTCAGTTTGAAGTATAGGATGATGGTATTTTTGTTTAGATGATCCTAGAGGTTCAAGATACAAGAGTTTATATAAACCTTCCAACTGTGGCAGTTGATCCCACTCGCACGAGCCATATCAATGAAAGACTGCAAGAGGATCCAGAGTGTATGGATTTTAGGGAAAGTATTGAAGGTGTCAATTCACCTTTTATTATAACTATTGGTGATGATGGTATCATTTATGTTCATGGATATTTCTCCTTTATTATATTTATGTTGTAAGATTTTATGAGTGAGTTTTATTCATAAAAGTGGGATGTGCATCCCGGTTTAACAAAAATGTATTACGATCTTTGTTTACAGTATTGGTTCATGGGTAAATCACTTGGAGATTATTTTGTTTTCATATAATAATAGTTACTATGTGAGAATTCAGATGGAACCATTATAGAACTCTATGGTGGAACATGTAGATTTCTTTTATGTTGTATGGAGGCTAAAGAATTAGAGTTGTTGGGGTTGATTCTCATAAAGGAGATGTCACAATGGGTTCATTTGATTCATAAATTCATGGCTATGTCTCACGGTAGGAAAAAGTCAAATTTTGATCGGCATTTTCATCCCATTGAGATTATGGTGGTTGATAGTACTTTTCTTTGGGTGTCTCCAAGGTTGTTTCCCTGTTGAATTTAGAAATATGGTATGTTGGTTCCTAGGTATGTGGGTCCATTTGAGATTGTAGATAGGATTGGATCGAGGGTATAACAATTCGATCTTCTACAGTGGAATAGTGGAATGTACAATGTTTTTCACGTGTCTTATCTTCAAAAATATCACCCCGAACCATCTCATGTCACTGATGTTGATGAAGGTGAGCATGTGGGTGATGCATCATTTGAGGAGAATCTAATTTCTATTGAGGATCTTAGTTATAATATCCTATAGGGAAATAACATGAATTTGGTTCTTTTTTTTTGATATCGTGGTAATATTTATGAAGAAACATGCAATAGGGATATAAATATGTAGAACCAGTTTCCCAATATTTTTTACTTAAGAATCATGGTGATTCTTGTGAAGAGCTTCTTGAGGAAGACTAGTAATAAGGTGGGGAGGTTGTTTGATCCCGAACTTCCTTGAGGTACATTCATATTTATGTTTTGTTTTGAATCCCTTAAAATGTGTTGATGATTTTTTTTTGACTTTATGAGTGTCATGTAGGTGTTCGAGGGTATTGGGACATGTAAAATGAGAGAAAGTGGAAATTCAGTGCATGTTGCATGGTAGGTGCTTTTTTTATAGTAACAGTTCACCCTAACTGTGATTTCCTAGAAGTGGGGTGCATGTTTTAAAGAAAAAATGAACAGGGGGAGGAAAAACCATCTTTTATTGGATAGTGCAACCCCACACGGTCATCAAAAGTTTCATCAAGCCATGAAGGATCCCAAGGTAACCATGAGTTCTAGCCGCTCATGAATAAAGGGAGCTGCAGGGTTTAGCCTACTATGCGGCCAAACCATGCACCCATAAATAAGTGAAAGTTTACCAATCTGAACTCTAGGGCCTTAATTATTCTTACATAGTATTCTACTCCACTCTTCCTTAAATATCCTTAATGACCAAATAATCTCATGCTTCCCAAGGACCGATCTACCTCATTTCTAAGTTATTTTAAGCGTTGTTTAATATGAATCAAAGCTTCGAGTGAGTATAACACTCCTCTTTTTTCTATTTTTCAGAGAAGGTATTTTCTAGCCATTATTCTTCTTACAGTGACCTACAAAAATTTCAAGTTGATATTATGTTAGGAGTTTCATGGGTTTTTGAATACGAATCAATATCTAGGGTTACATGAGCATTCATATTCATAATCGAGGTAGGTGTTCTCTATGTTATATCAAATAGTCTTGTCGTGTGTTTATGTGTATGTGGTTTTTATTTGGGCTTTTTCTGTTTCCCTTTTTGTATTCCATTGTAGAAATGATAAAATGTTCAGGTAAATAATTAATTTAACCACTCATGATTCTTGTATGATGCATTGAAGTTGATTTAACCAGGTTAAGGTCCATCCATGGGGTGTTCCACTTCTTAAACATGGAAATTGGAATGTAATGTATAAAAATAAATTTTTATTACATATAGACTTAAATAAAGGTGTGGAAATGTTATCTTGGGTTATGAATTAAAATTAGTGGTAATAATATTTAGTTTTTAAATCGCCATAATGGATTTTTTATTATTTTAATGGGTTAAATGGGTAATGGATTGAGAACGGAAATTTTTATGATCGGATAAGGCATTTAAAAAACAATGTGAATGGTTTAAGGCATAATGATGGATATGTGTTTAATGTAGTTTCATTTTAGATGATGAATGAGTTTAATTATTTTAGTAATTTATGATAAATGTATTATGGTTAAAAGGAGCATGTTCACATAGCATGGTGGTATATGGCCTATTTACTAGAGGTTCTACACCCACATGTATGGTGAGACCAAGGCTTTAAAACCCACCCGTAGAAGTCGTGGGTTAGGGAGTCAGACTGAGGCTCTATACACCAAATGGTTTCATTAGACAATTCTACCTGTGGTGAGGCAATAAGGTAAATGTGATTTATGTGAATGTGAAATGTTTCCCCTAGTGTGATATGGGACTTTAATTACTTCCTTATGAATATTAGTTGAACGTAATAGGATGAAGTGAAATCAATGAAAATTTATAACCTAATATAAAAACTATGATTATGGTTTAAGGGAACCTTGATAACTAATGTCACCCCATTTACATTTTATATATCTGGTTTTTCATTTAGTACTTTCATACGATATCTATTAATAATGGATATTTTGTAGACACCATTGGTGGTGTCATACAGAGTTGTACACACAACATGCTCAGGATGTCGTTGTGTACTTGAGTATATTTCAAGGTTGCAGACCATGAAAATGGAAATGAACATATGTATAACTGTTGATATGGTGTGGGATGTGCATGGTTGAGGTATCTATACTTTGAATCATGAACCATTTTGGGGATTTATTTATTTATCCTTATATTAGGAGTTTTAATTTCACTTGGAACTACATGAAATGACACAACATATTTACTATTTGGATGTGGTATTGTACCCAGTTTTGGGAAATGGTTTGTAACACATGTTATCGATTACGAATTATTTTTATTTCCCTCACTTTTCACTTTTTATGATATGGACTACTTTGGTAAAGAGGGTGTATTCTCCCCATATGATTTATTTGACCCTCTCAGCTAGTCAGAAGCCTCTGAAATATGGGGATGCACACCTGAAGTCTTGTGTAAACCAAGATTAAAGAACCAATTTAGTGGATTTTGGGTTGGGGACATTATAAAATGAAATAAAAAAACTAAAAAAATACCTTCATACATGTGATTCTATGATTCACTATAAAAAAAAATAACCTCAACACCCTATGGGAAAGCATGAATGATAAAATGGACCTGAAAATGGAATTGATAATGTAGGTGTGAGAAATAATCTTAATAGGGATGCCATAAGAGAAACCAAACTCCACACCTTACATTTAAAGAAAAATTATTTCATACAAATTTAAAATATTGTAATAAAAATATGTTTTCATATATTCATATAAAAAAACATGTCAATGATCTTTAAAAAACATTCATTTCATTTTTAGTAAATGAAAATAATCAGTAAGAATTAATTTTTGGCATAAAACCTTTAAAAAACCTGTTAAGAACCAAATTTGTAAGCATTCCTTAAAAACATGATTTTCAAAAACATTAACATAAAAATTTACTAATAAGTAAAAACATTAAATAAAAATTTAAGCATGATCAATGGAAACACACACCATAAATCAAGCAATATACTATCATTTTAGGTAGGATATTTCCCCTTTTTATTAAAGATATCTTTAGATGAATTTTGAATATTAAAATATACCATTTATTAATTGAAACATGACATAAAGTCTATGTTCCAAAAGTAAGACATTAAAATTGAAATCATTTTATAAAAGGTGGTCACAAAATAGTGAAAGGTAGCATAATTGTAAATTTGATGTCATTGGATAAACCAAGAAATCAATTGAAGTGACCATTGAAAAACTCAGTTATGAACTAGATATCAACCTATAAATGTGATCCATAGTTTATAACCCACATGTATTCTCTCAGATATCCTAACCAGTGGTAGAAATGTCCATGTCCTCTCCCAAACAGGTGAATTTATCCAGTCTAACTGAGAATAGATAGAAACCACTTCTAGAATACCACTAAGATACCCATGATACCATTAATGATAAATGGATATGAGTATTCAGAACTAATATATACATATAATGTAAAATATTTTAACCAAAACTGACAACTTTTATTTTCACATTCAGACACCTAATTTAGAACATCTCATTTTTTTCATTCCAGGATTCATAAACAATATTTGAACCCTTTTACAGAGAACACATCATACATTTCCACCATTTAATGCACATACAAATTTTACATCCAAGGGGGTACCTTAAGATGGGTTTTCAATTATCGTGAATGTTCATCAACGTTATATCCGAGCATCATTAATATGAACGTGTCATTTGTTATTTTAAAAACACTTTTTATCCAAATATATCTAGTTTTAAAACCATGCCTCACACTAACTGACATATGAATCATGATATATATGTGAATAAACTTTATCCCAATGTAAATTTTATCATTTACATTAGTGAATATGTAAAAATTAGATACCAATATATATATATATATATATTCATATGTGTATAAGTCACATATAATGATTGAATAGATTATGAATCCCTTAAAAGATTATAAGGAAACCAAAAATCCCATCAAGACTCTGAAAAAACTACTTGAAATAAAAAACACATTTAGGAATTTATGTTTCCTATGTTATATAAAATTTGGAACAAATTACAGAATATATTATATTTAATCATTTAGGAAAATCTTGAAATCATACTTTTATATATAAAACCCAAGACTGATCTTTGAAGAAACTATGAAAATAAATGGAAAACACAATTATAAGCATCAAAATTTTTTTATATAGATTAAAATTTTATGGTATAATGAAAACACTAATTTATACCCTCAATCAATCATAGTATATAATTTAATATTTTATACATAGGGCATTGAATCTCAAATCGAAGAAAAAATCAATGCCTTTAATGCTGGAGGCCCTATCCCGTATCAATCAAGTCAAAGGGAACCCAAAAAATGAAATGGAAAACAAGGTGACAATAAAATCCAATATATAATACTATAATAACACCCTAGGTAATGGTCAAACTCACCCCATAGTGATGGAAATAAAAAGGAGTAATAAGGAATAGATAGAGGAATGAACAACAAGAATATGAAAAGAGAAATGTTAAAGATCGATGAAACTAGAGGAGGGGAAGGTGTGTGAGGGGATGGGAATAATTGTTAGTCTATTTCACAAGTGGTATGAGGGAAGTTTGGATGGTTTAATTTTACATTATTATTATCATCATCAAATGTTTTATTTTAAAGGCTATGAAATTGTATAATGATTATGCCACATGGTTGGCCAAACCATGTGGAAACTGTTCTATCCACACTGGAAATACTAGAACACCATGCATGGTTGGGGTGCATGGTTAATATACCCATTATTCTGTCATGATCTGACTTTCCAGAAGTTACAGGTCCTCACAGACATGTTTTCCACTAGTTTCTATTAACCGTGTTCCAATTGTGCACCTATGATAAAAACCACAAAATTTTAAGATTACAACCCAGTGCATCCCAAAACTCAATAATGAGAAAAATTATAATTATATAAATAAAAATAATTAATGAATTTAGCTCATTGTATAAAAATTATACCACCCATAATGATTTATTCGACTATATATTATTTGGATGAAATGGTTGATTGAAATGGAATAAAATCAAATTCCTAAAACAAAAACACAATTTAAAAACATGAATATCTCTTGAAATTACCCTAGATGATTGAAAAAATCAACGAAAAGATAGAAATAGGATATGCCATAATTTTATAATTCACAAAACTTAAGAAAATTTAGAGTAACATTAACATAACAGGTACTCTAAATAATTAAACATGGCCAATTCCAAAATAAAATACCTCAACACCTAATGAACAACTCAAAAAATGGATAATATTGATATTAAAAGAGAAGTTCCACTAAGAAAGAATAATTATTAATTGACCTCTGGGTTGGGGGAGATGGGAAAAAATTATAGAATTTATCCCCAACCATATGTTACTGAAAACCACATAAATAGGGAAACATGAAAAATAACAAAGAACTTGAAAAAATGGACCATCATTATTGGTCTCCCCATCACATTAGTATCCTATTAAAACACTGAATCTCTATGAAAACCACTTACGTAATGAAACAATAAGATCAAGAACACAAAAAATAAAAATAGAACTCAATAGAATAGAAAATGCTTTCAATAGTCATTAATAGGTAAGGATGATTCAAATGAAACTAGAAAAAATACACAATTACCATTATAAGACTTTAAAAACAAAAACTAAAGACAACCTATAGGATAAAATATGAATAACCAAGAGTAACCCATTTTTAGAATAAAGGAAAATTAGAATTACATAAAATAACATAATCTGTAATAATATCATCTAATGCTAGATTTTAAATAGTGGAGGAAAAAGAGGTAACATGGGATTTAAAATTTGGAATACCAAAAACCTCAGGGAATTCATATGAATAATTAATGAACCAGTTAGTGTACAATATATGGTGAGGGTAACACCTATCCATGTAATTCAAGAATAAACCCAAGACTTCGACTTCTCTACCACTAATAAAAAAAATACCATGGAAGGGTTATAATCCCATGAAACCCTCAAAACATAGATGTTCATTAAGAAAAAAAAATCTCCAATTAAATCAGAATTTCACTAAGATAATTCAATGATGAACCCAACTGTCCATATCAAAAATGATTCACATGAAATCCCTAATTGAAAATAATAAAAATCAATAAAAGAGAGTATCCAAAATAGGTAACCCTCACTAATCTAGAGAAGTATTACATCAATACCATAGGAGAATGAATCCCAAGAGTGAAACACCCACACCCTTTCATCCAAATCTTTTTTGGTGTGTGAAGTGGAAAAACAAAAATTTTTATTCCCGTAAGAAAACTTGATAAATAAAAAACATATGAAAAAACCTATTTGTTTCATTTATATCAATTTGAAATTAAACACCCAAGTTTTGAATTGGAAAACTCAACTCAAGAATTTCATAAACACTGATCTCCATTCATTTTTTTTAAAAAAATATCTTAGTATAAAATATCAAATGTGATGTTAGTTCAAAAATCTAAAAATAATTTTTTAGAATTAATATAAAAATCCAAAACATTATAATTATTAAAAAAAACATTATAAAAACCCACTTTCTAGTTTTAAAACATGTCATTTACCTTTAGAATAATGATTATATTTTATGAAACCCACATATATTTCTCAATAAACTCAAAAAAATAAAAAAAAATACAAATTATTAATTTCTAAATCATAGTCCACACATTTTATATTAAATAATTAATTAATGAAAAAAACCTTTTAAGAAAAATAAAAATAAAAATTTTGGATTTTGATTAATTTAAGAAAATTAATTTATTTCCCCTTTTGAAACTAAAACCTAAAATTATTAAAATATAGATTATAATAATTAAAACATGAACTTTAATAAAAATAATAAAAAACACCATAATAAAAATATAATATAACAAAAAAATCCATTGCATAATTTTAATAGAGGAAAAGTGTCATTCTGCAGCTTGGCCACATAGCTTTGTAGTCCCTTCTCCAACAACAAAACTGGAACTGGGATTCATTATGAACAATTTACATGGGATCCTCAGGGATTAATAGGCCCTAAAAATCACTATGTACAACCAATTCATCCCCAAATCACCAAACTATTTTAATTTCAAAATGAAAAATCAACACCCAACTATTCTTGGTTAATCCTGACTCAGGTTGAGTTAGTGTTCATGGCGCTCTTACCATAAATATCTTCTATATCCTGAAAATCCTATTTCTAGCCTAATAAACACAATAAATATCTAAGTGATCCTATGATACAATATTTTCAAAAACCAACTCGAGACATCCCTACCTCGGATGACCATCCTGGTTCGCGATATGGTGTAAAGGGAATTCTTAATTTTTATTGGATGAAATAAGTGATTGGGAACAAATGAATCTCCACATAAAAATGATTTTTAAATATAAACAAATTTAAAGGAAGAATAAAAATTTAAATAAAATAACTTCAAGATTCATTCTTGTGTTGGATGTCTATGTTGGTGAAAAAAATGAAAAATAGCTAAAAAAAAACTATGATATCATTAAATAGAAACAAGAACCAAATACCAACATCACAACCTAGTCTCTATCTCATAAAAGGAAACTATTTCTACCAAAGACAATGGTTCTACCACAATTAGCTATAGCCACCAACCATTCATATAAAATAGTAAAAAGGAAAAAGTTTCTAATGTGGTAAAAGAAACTAAAATAAATAAAAAATACAAATATAACTACCTACATGTGAGTCCTTGAGTCCCCATCCAACAAAATAACCTCAATTACCCATAGATAAGAATGAAATATAAGTTGTACCTAAAATTAAAAATTATAATATAGTTTTGAATAATAATCATAGTAGGGATTCCAAAATAGAAACTAGGATATATTCCCTAACATTAATGATAAATCCAATTCATGATAGTTTGAAATATGGTAATAATTTTTTTTATTTAGTTATAGTCAATAACATTCAATTTACCTTCTACAGAAATCCATTTCTTTTTTATGAAATTAAAAATAATACTATAAAATCATTTTTGGTTCATCACCCATTTTTATAAAAACTACCAATTAAGAACCAACTATTTTACCATTTCATTATAACATGTATTCCAATAAAATTTAATGTTACCATGTAATAATATTAAATCCATGGAATAAAAATAATTGTTTGTTTAAAGAAAACATATTCTATTAAGCAAGTTTCCAATTAAAATTTTAGAAGCACAATATCCCATTTTTATTTCAATGTATTTTCAAAAAAAACATAAGAACATTCCAATAAAACATTTAAAAATTGAAACATTCGATAAAATAAGAGTTATAGTATGAAGGAAAAATATTATAAATCATATTATAAATGGGTTTCACAAAATAGTGAATAATAAAATACATATAAAATAGATATCATGGGATATACCTCAACACCAACTAATGAGACTCAAGATATACTCATTTCCAAACTATTTTCTTGCTGATTGATGTGATCCATAGTCTACATCAAACCAAAATTCAATCAACTTGCCTCACTAGTGGTTAGCCCAACATTTCCTTACCCTGTATTGGGGATCTATTATGTATAATAGGTTTTAGATAGAAACCATATCTCAACTCCAAATAAGACATCTAGAATCCCATGATATATAAATGGAGGAGATTTTTCAGATATAATATATACACATATAATATATGATTTTCACAAAAAATAATCACTCATTTTATACATCCTAACTCCCTCTAATGAGTAACCCCATTTCCATTCAATGATAACTAAGCAATGCAAGAGCCCCTTTGTAACATACCAGGTAAATAAAGAATAATACATTTTCATATTTATTAATATTTACGAATTAAATATTAATTTTACTTTAAAGGGGTTTCTATGTTCGATAACATACCCGATATGCAACAAAGTGTTTCATTGAAATCTTTCGTTGCACACTAGTAATATAATAATATTATTTTAAATGGTAGTTAACACATAGTCGTTGTATTGGAGGGAATAGATATAAATAACTAAAATATGATTATTTATGTTTTTTAAATGTTTTTACTTTTATCTAATAAAAGATAAAGGCTTAAAATACAGAAAGAATTCAATTTTAGGCGTATATGCCCTAGTTTTCACTAAAGGTTCACTTATCACCTTTTGATGGCGAACCGTCATTAAATATAGTTTTTTTCACTCTTATAAATTCTATTGGACCAAATAAAACTCTTCTTTAGAATCGAGACATCAAAATTTACTTTGTGTAAATTTTTGGTATCTTTCCGAAAAAGTTCATTTTTTTAATGAATAGTGTAAAATGTTGTATTTTAATTCAAAACCTCTTTTTAATATAATTTATTTATATGATTATATTATATTTTTAATGGTTTTAAAGTGAAATTATATAATATTTTTACCATTAAATCCAATAGTGGTCGTTGGAATTAATTTCACTTTGAAATCGGACTTAAACTAGTGTCAATCTTTTGATACTTATTGTTTCATAAAAACACGCTATTTGTCATGACTGTGGGAATTAATTATTAAATTAATTAATGTGACTTATATGATTTGAATTTTTTAAAATAGACATCATTTTTTAATTTGGAATATCAAATATAGCTTAGGGTGATGTTTTGTTATTTTTCTGAAAAACTTCAATTTTTGATGAATAGTGAAACCACTAAGTGGTACTTATAAAAACTGATTTTTCGTTTAAATAATATTTTACCACTTATGTGTTTTGAATTTCAAAACTCCATCATACATGGTTGTTATTAAGAAGTAAAACGTGGTTCAATGAGATTAAAATAATTTTTTGGTGAATAGTAACTTTTAAGTTCTTAATCGCGATTAGGGGTAATTAGTGTAGTTTAAGGTAAAAATAATGTTTTAATAAAATTAGATGAGCTTGAAAAATCTCCTATCCTCATTGTATGTGTCATGGCCGACCAAGAAAAGCCATGGGTCAACTTGGGGACCCCATGGAGCCACTTTGGTTGGGAAATGACATAAATAACTTTTTATTTAATGTTAAAGTAAAAATGACACACACATGAAATGTTTTACTAAAACAATTTTTACATGGGGTTATACAAGTCATATTTTTGAATATAAATATTCATTAGAAATCTAAAAATATTTCCTAGATCATAGTATTTTTTTTATAATTTTTATACATTAAATAAATTAAATTATTTATGACATCATGATGATGCAGCGATGACCTCATTATGTAACGATTTAAATAAAATGGAGTGATAATGTAAAATCTAAGACCTAAACATGGCCAAAACCTATTGTATGTGTGGATTTAGAACCCTTATCACCTTATCTTCGAAACAAATCAATCTAGGACCTCTTAAATACGAATACCATTTTAAAATAAAGTGACTTTTCTTTACCTTCCAAGAGTGCCCCTCCTCTCCTCTTATAAAGGGCCCCCAACTCCACCTTTTTACCCACACTCCCAAAGCCTTTGGCTCAGACAAACCCTACCCATTTTGGCTCTCCACATCCCTCTCTTACTCCTTGAACCATCACTTTGGGTAGAAGTCTTCCCAAATAAGCCTTTGAGCTCAAATCTAAGAGAGTTACCCGATGTTAAGGTAATGTCTTTTTTTGAGTCCTTTTGTTTTATTTTGCTTCTCCAACCCCCTAAAATCTTTTATTCTTTTCTTTTGTAACAACTACAGTATCCTAAATATACTAGGATGTTGTTATAAGAAGGATTAGAGCTACACTTACACACACCTACATCTAATGGTTAAAGAACATACTGTTTTAGTGGATGGCGAATTTCAGCCTCCCGAAACGATGATTGTTCAACATTCTTTTAACACCTTCAAAGGTGACCATTAAGATGACACTATATTTATATATGATATATAATATGTTTATGTTTTCCTTAAGCTTCTGTATTTTTCATTTTGGGCATACCTTTATGGTTTCCATTATGGGTAAACACGATATCTTCATTTAAGGAAGTGCGGACTACCGCCCCCTCAAAGTGATGTGATTCGTTAATGCCACATGTGGGACGTATAAAGGATGGATTTAAAGTTATTATATATGATTTTATACTGGAACTATAATATACCTCTATATCATTATTATTTTTTTCCTTTAAAGTATGAGATAGAAATGAAAGTAGCGTACATGCGTACGTACGGCTTACCGTCTCCATGAACGGTGCATTTCATTTCTTATCCCCAAATGTAATGTACTATTAAAAGGACATGTATATAATGGATATATATAATGAATGATACTTCTAAATGATGAATATAATTCTTGAATTAAAATATACATACCTCTCATTTAGTTTTAATTCAATTAATATGACAAAGAAATGAAATTAGCGTTCATGTGTACGTATGGCTTACCGTCTCCATGAACGGTGCATTTCATTTCTTACATCTAAATGATTATGTAATATTATAAATACATTTATATTCTGGATATATATGATATATATGCTATCCAAATCAGGAATGTCATTCTGGATATAAAGAACCTTTGACCACACGAACAACATGTAATTGTAGGATGTCCACTTTCGACTTAAGAAACAAATATCGACAAAACAAACATTATTAACTTAAATGGTTACATAATGTTTATAACTTGGAAATAAGTGATATAAAAGGAATAATGAACTTTAAAAAGGATCTTAATCAAGTAGAAATTAACTCATGTTTATTATTCAGGACGTTAATGAACGATCGAGTCAAGTCGGACCCGAGGTAAGGGACTTCGTCTCAATCTCCTTTCATTGAGGCATATTTCGTTTTATACACAACTTTCTTTTATACGGTGTATAAACCCCTTTGAATTTTAATTTTATACAAAAGGAATCTTTTTCTATGAAGCGTTTTACTAAACGACAAAAAGGAATGTTTTTTTAACGTACGCGGTGACAACGACCTTTTCCCCTACCGTGAGTATTATTTGGTCTTTGGCTTCCTCAACAAGCCGTAATGTTTTTAAAATAAAATAAATACCATATACTCTTTTATGTATTTTGTATTAAAAATGGTTTTGATAGAGGATTCTATTATGTCAATATATTTATGATATATTGTGATTGAAATGTGGAAATGTTATCATTCCTTAATATTGGTTTTATGTTTTATGATTTTATATTGGTACTTGGAAATTTTAACGGGTGGTTACGTGATAAACCATATGACGGGTGGTGCCGTGAATACCAGGACGGGTGGTTACGTTATAACCTCCAATGCATTGGGTATGGAATTCGGCCGTATGGATATTCCATTAAGTATGTATGGAAGTTGGTCGTATGGCTATTCCATTAAGTGATATGTGTGGAAGTCGACCATATGGTTATTCCACTTAAGTATGTTTATGTCCCAAGTTACCTTTATATATGTTATGTGTTCTTTATATGGGTTTTATGGTAATCCTTTGGTGACAAAAAGGTAAGTAATGATATTTTATTTAGTGAATTGTTTTTACTACTTCATGAAGGTGAAGGTATTACTTTGAAAACGTATACATGGTTTACTTGATGTTTAAAAAACTAACAGTTTTCATTCTTTGTGTATACCTTACTGAGCTCTTTATGCTCACCCCAAGTTTTTTTGAAATGTTTTTCACAGGACTTAATGTGGAATAAGGTCTAGGATGGGATCAAGGGAATGTCATGCTATATAAAACATGGAACTAGACATGTTTCTTTTTAAGAGTTTTTTATTCTATGGAAACTTGGTAGAAGTGTCTACTTTTTAAATCTTTTGAGATGTAATAGTTACGTTCTAATTCTCTAAAACTCTAAACCTGAAAAGATCCTCAATGTGAATTATTCATTTAATTTAATATTATGTAATGTTTAAGGTCGGGGCCTTATAGTTGGTATCAGAGGTCGGTTTAGACAACTTTAGGAGTTAGAAAAGTGTAAAATTATAAGTTAATTTATGGTACGATTGAAATGATATAGAATTTAAAGATTACCATGTTGCTTCACCTAAGGTATTTCTGTGATAAGAATGGTTTTCTATAGAGGAAGCATAGCAACTTTTTTGGGAAGGCATACAGAGGGAAATGACAATTCAAATTAGTATCCTGAGATGGTCAGAGTCAGAATTGAACAGTTTGTTGTAGTAAAGGATCAGTTGATTCAGGTGATAAATGGTGGTTGTGTTTATTGATGATAATATGGTGTTTTCTAAAATTAAAGAGGAGCATGAAAGACATTTAAGGGTTATCTTGGAAACCTTAAAAGAAAAGAAACTGTATGGAAAATTCAGAAAGTGTGAGTTTTGGTTGCAAAAAATTTCTTTCCTTGGTCACATTATTTCAAAATATGGCACAACTGTTGATCCTGCTAAAACAAAAGTTGTTGAAGAATGGCCAAGACCCACAAATGTAACCAAGATCCATTGTTTTCTTGGTTTGGCAGGTTACTACCAAAGGTTTGTTGAAAATTTTTCATGGTTATCTAGTCCAATGACTAAGCTAACTCGTAGGGTGTTAAGTTCATCTGGACAAAAGAATGTGATGATTGTTTTTCAGGATTTGAAAAGAAGATTGGTGAATGCTCCAGTTTTGGCACTTCCTTCCAAGAATGGTGAGTTTGTTATATATAGTGATGCTTCGTTGAAGGGACTTGGCTGTGTCCTTATGCAGAATGATCAGGTAATTTCTCATGCTTCACGTTAGTTGAAAACTCATGAGGTAAATTACCCTACACATGATTTGGAATTAGCTGCTGTTGTTTTTACTTTAAAATTTTTGAGGCATTATATGGGAAGCAGTGTCGAACTCCAGCATTTTGGGATGAAGTGGGTGAAAGGAAGCTAATGGGACCCGAATTGGTAGAAGAGATGGCAGAAAAAGTTCAGTTGATTCAGAAGCACATGAGAACAGCTCAGAGCAGGCAGAAGAGTTATGCGTATAACCGGAGGAAGGATCTATCTTTCGAGGTAGGTGATCATGTTTTTCTCAAGGTTTCTCCTTGGAAAAGTGTGATGAGATTTGGTAAGAAAGGAAAGCTGAGTCCAAGGTTTATTGGACCATATTAAATTCTGGAGAAAGTTGGATCAGTTTCTTACCGAGTGGCTTTACATTCAAGTTTATCTCAGGTACACAATTTTTTTCATGTTTCGATGTTGAGGAAGTATAAGCCAGATCCATCTCATGTTTTGAGTCGAGAGGTAGTTCAGCTGGAAGAGAACCTATCTTATGAAGAACCACCAGTCCAGATTCTTGACCGAAGAGAGCAAGTGTTGCAAAATAAGTTAATTCACTAGGTAAAGTTTTTGTAGAAAAACCATATGGTTGAAGAGGCAACGAGCAAATCTGAAAATGTTATGAGGGATAAATACCCCCACTTATTTTGATAAGTGAATAAAATTGTGAGGACGCAATTCCCAAAAGGGGGGAAGGATGTAACATCCCAGGTAAATAAAGAATAATACATTTTCATATTTATTAATATTTATGAATTAAATATTAATTTTACTTTAAAGGGGTTGCTATGTTCGATAGCGTACCCGATACGCAACAAAGAGTTTCATTGAAATCTTTCGTTGCACACTAGTAATATAATAATATTATTTTAAATGGTAGTTAACACATAGCCGTTGTATTGGCGGGAATGGATAGAAATAACTAAAATATGATTATCTATGTTTTTAAATGTTTTTACTTTTATCTAAAAAAAGATAAAGGCTTAAAATACAGAAAGAATTCAATTTTAGGCGTATATGCCCTAGTTTTCACTAAATGTTCACTTATCGCCTTTTGATGGAGAACCGTCATTAAATATAGTTTTGTTCACTCTTATAAATTCTATTGGACCAAATAAAACTCTTCTTTAGAATCGGGACATCAAAATTTACTTTGTGTAAATTTTTGGTATCTTTCCGATAAAGTTCATTTTTTAATGAATTGTGTAAAATGTTGTATTTTAATTCAAAACCTCTTTTTAATATAATTTATTTATATGATTAGATTATCATTTAAATTGGTTTTAAAGTGAAATTAGAAAATATTTTTACCATTAAATCCAATAGTGGTCGTTGGAATTAATTTCACTTTGAAATCAGACTTAAACTAGTGTCAATCTTTTGATACTTATTGTTTCATAAAAACACGCTATATGTCATGACAGCGGGAATTAATTATTAAATTAATTAATTTGACTTATATGATTTTAATTTTTTAAAATAGACATCATTTTTGAATTCGGAATATCAAATATATCTTAGGGTGATGTTTTGGTATTTTTCTGAAAAACATCAATTTTTGATGAATAGTAAAACCACTAAGTGGTACATATAAAAACTAATTTTTCGTTTAAATGAAATTTTACCACTTATGTGTTTTGAATTTCAAAAATATGACATGCATGGTTGTTATTAAGAAGTAAAATGTGGTTCAATGAGATTAAAATAATTTTTTGGTGAATAGTAACTTTTAAGTTCTTAATCGCGATTAGGGGTAATTAGTGTAGTTTAAGGTAAAAATAATATTTTAATAAAATGAGATGACCTTGAAACATGTCCTAACCTCATTGGATGTGTCATGGCCGACCAAGACAGGCCATGGGTCAACTTGGGGACCCCATGGAGCCACTTTGGTTGGGAAATGACATAAATAACTTTTTATTTAATGTTAAAGTAAAAATGACACACAAATGAGATGTTTTACTAAACGAATTTTTACATGGGGTTATATAAGTCATATTTTTGACTATAAATATTCATTAGAAAGATAAAAATATTTACTACATCATATTAGTTTTTTTATAATTTTTAGACATTAAATAAATTAAACTATTTATGACATCATTATGATGCAGCGATGACCTCATTATGTAACGATTTAAATAAAATGGAAAGATAATGTACAGTCTAAGACCTAAACATGGCCAAAACCTATTGGATGGGTGGATTTAGAACCCTTATCACCTTATCCTCGAAACTCATCAATGTGGGACCTCTTAAATCCGAATACCATTTTAAAATAAAGTGACTTTTCTTTACCTTCCAAGAGTGCCCCTCCTCTCCCCTTATAGAAAGCCCCCACCTCTACCTCCTTACCCACACTTCCAAAGCCTTTGGATCGGCCAACCCCTGCCCATTTTGGCTCTCCAAATCCCTCCCTTACTCCTTGATTCCTAAATGTGGGCAGAAGTCTTCCCAAGGAAGCCTTTGAGCTCAAATCTAAGAGAGTTACCCGATTTTAAGGTAATGTCTTCTTTTGAGTCCTTTTGTTTTATTTTGCTTCTCCAACCCCCTAAACTCTTTTATTATTTTATTTTGTAACAACTCCAGTATCCTAAATATACTAAGATGTTGTTATAATAAGGATTCTAGTTACACTAACACACACCTACATCTAATGGTTAAAGAACATACTGTTTCCGTGGATGGGGAATTTCTGCCTCCCGAAACGATGATTGTTCAACATTCATTTAACACCTTCAAAGGTGGCCATTAAGATGACACTATATTTATATATGATATATAATATGTTTATTTTTTCCTTAATATTCTGTATTTTTCATTTTTGGCATACCTTTATGGTTTCCATTATGGGTAAACACGATATCTTTATTTAAGGAAGTGCGGACTACCGCCCCCTCAAAGTGATGTGATTCGTTAATGCCATATGTGGGACGTATAAAGGATGGATTTAAAGTTATTATATATGATGTTATACTGGAATTATAATATACCTCTATATCATTATTATTTATTTCCATTAAAGTATGAGATAGAAATGAAAGTAGCGTTCATGTGAATGTACGGCTTACCGTCTCCATGAACGGTGCATTTCATTTCTTATCCCAAATATAATGTAATATTAAAAGTACATGTATATAATGGATATATATAATGAATGGTACATCTAAATGATGAATATAATTCTGGAATTAAAATATACATACCTCTCATTTAGTTTTAATTCCATTAATATGACAAAGAAATGAATGTAGCGTTCATGCGTACATACGGCTTACCATCTCCATGAACGGTACATTTCATTTCTTACCTCTAAATGATTATGTAATATTATAAATACATGTATATGCTGGATATATATGATATATATTCTATCCAAATCAGGAATGTCATTCTGGATATAAAGAACCTTTGACCACACGAACAACATGTAATTGTAAGAAGTCCACTTTTGACTTAAGAACCAAATATCGACAAAACAGACATTATTAACTTAAATGGTTACGTAATGTTTATAACATGGCAATAAGTGATATAAATGGAATAATAAACTTTAAAAAGGTTCTTAATCAAGTATAAACTAACTCATGTTTATTATTCAGGACGTTAAAGAATGATCGAGTCAAGTCGGACCCGAGGTAAGGGACTTCGTCTCAATCTCCTTTCATTGAGGCATATTTCGTTTTATACACAACTTTTTTTATACAACGTATAAACCCCATTGACTTTTACTTTTATACAAAAGGAATCTTTTTCTATGAAATGTTTTACTAAATGACAAAAAGGAATGTTTTTTTAACGTACGTGGTGACAATGACCTTTTCCTCCGCCGCGAGTATTATTTGGTCTTTGGCTTCCTCAACAAGCCATAATGTTTTTAAAATAAAATAAATACCATATACTCTTTTATGTATTTCGGTATTAAAAATGGGTTTGATAAAGGATTCTATTATTTCAATTTATTTATGATATATTTTGATTGAAATGTGGAAATGTTATCATTCCTTTATATTGGTTTTATGTTTTATGATTTTATATTGGTACTTGGACATTTTAACGGGTGGTTACGTGATAAACCATATGAAGGGTGGTGCCGTCAATACCAGGATGGGTGGTTACGTTATAACCTCCAATTCATTGGGTATGGAAGTCGGCCGTATGGCTATTCCATCAAGTATGTATGGAAGTTGGTCATATGGCTATTCCATTAAGTGATATGTGTGGAAGTCGACCGTATGGTTATTCCACTTAAGTATGTTTATGTCCCAAGTTACCTTAATATATGTTATGTGTTCTTTATATGGGTTTTATGGTAATATTTTGGTTACAAAAAGGTAAGTAATGATATTTTATTCAGTGAAGAGTTTTTTACTACTTCATGAAGGTGAATGTATTACTTTGATAAAGTATACATGGTTTACTTGATGTTTGAAAAACTAACAGTTTTCATTCATTGTGTATACCTTACTGAGCTTTTTATGCTCACCCCAAGTTTTTTTGGAATGTTTTTCACAGGACTTAATGTGGAATAAGGTCAAGGATGGGATCAAGGGAATGTCATGCTATATAAAACATGGAACTAGACATGTTTCTTTTTAATAGTTTTTTATTCTATGGAAACTTGGTAGAAGTGTCTACTTTGTAAATCTTTTGAGATGTAATAGTTATGTTCTTATTTTCTAAAACTCTAAACCTGAAAAGATCCTCAATGTGAATTATTCATTTAATTAAATATTAAGTAATGTTTAAGGCTGTGGCCTTATACCCTTTATAAGGAATATTTTATATATTCCCATAACTCAACACCCATCACAATTCAACATGAAAGGGGCTACATTTAGTGGTGGTTTCCATATTCAGTAAAGAGATTCATGGTGTCAACCAAACCTCGTCAATTTATATTTTTCATTTATGATTTATGAATTAATTTTTTCCCCAAAGCATACTAGTTTAGAATCCACATGTCAAACTTAGACACATATTCACCCTGATACATATATATAAATACATCATATCCCATTGTACATATTCCCACCACAATGAGTAAATTTACTCGATGGAATATATATATGTATATATGTATATGTATTTCTACATATTCATATTTGTATATGTCACATTAAATTATTTAATGGATGAAGTATACCTTGGATGATATTTAGGATACCAAAATTTCCCTGAATACAATATAAAAAAACTAGTGGAGAGACCAAAATCCCTTTTGGAAATACCCATTCACATGTTTCAAATAATTTGGAACACATTTGATAATCTATAATATTAAAAATTTTATTACCATATTTAGAACAGGATTTTATAAATAAATCCCTTCCCAAATCATAGAGAAAAAATGAAATGAAAAGCAAAACCAATTTCCATGCCGGAAAACATTTTTTTATAATTTTGATACATCATTGTATAATGAAAACACATAATTAAACACCCAACAAATCACAGTTTCCAATTTAATAGTATTTAAAAAGGGTAAACATCTTGTAATCATAGAAAAAATCATATCCCTTAATGTGAGAAACCCAATTCCATCTTAATTTTGTCCAAGGATCCCTACAAATGAAAGGAACTCCATGGTGAAAAAAAGAACAAAAATCAGTCAGTAACACGAATTTAGGGTTCAACCAAACTCACGATGAAGATAGGGGAAGAAAATAGGAAGAAGGAAGATATGCATGAGAAGAAAACCCAACCTATAGGGATCACATAATAAAACAACATGAGAAATGGGAAGGATCAGAGTATTTAGAGGAGGGAAAGGTGTGAAAAGTTCTTTCGGTGGCTGAGATGGATGTCAAATGAGGTATGAGCGATTTGGGGTGGGGGTTGATTTATTCTCATCATCATCATAATAATTATTATTATTTCATTTTTTATATTCATGATCCTTAGAATGGTTTTGGTTACATGGTTGGCCAAATTGTTCCCCAAAAATGAATCATACATTTAAAATATCAGAGCACCTCGAATGGTTAGGGAGGATAGTTACGTAAACTATGTTTTAGTTTTCCATTGGTTCTTCATAAGTCATATACCCACATCATACTATATTATTATAATATCTACTAGCTGTGCGATAACTGAGAACCTATGTTGAAAGCCATTTTAAAAAGAAATCGACTTGACTGAGCCAAAACTCAATATTGTGACTAAATATAATTATTTAGCTAAAAATATTTATTCAATTTAGGTTAGGGTTATCAAACCACCTCGAGTTGGTGATTTCTCGAAAATAATTTCTCTTTATAATCATTCTGATTTAATAAAATATTCTCTCTAGTGTCAAGAATATATAGTATATTTTCATTATACGCCTCAAGTCATGTTTGAACTGTATTCTCTAATATGAGGGTACAAATGCTGGATTCATCATTTATTTCCTTAATAATCAAATAAGGAAGACATCATGAACTTTAATAAAGATATTTGAAATAGAAGATCAATGATCTATAAGTGGAATTCTCTCTATAATTTAAAGAGGACCAATGTAAGTAGTACTTAAATTCAATTTTTTTTTCAAATATTACAACTCCTTTCTAGGGTGAAACCTTTAAAAATATACGATTCTCTATTTAAAATCACATGTATCTTCGTCAATTATCATCATATTTATTTTTTTATTTGAGATGAAAAAATATAATTTTATATAGTCTATAAATTGAAAATTGTCACTTCTAGAAGTTTTGGATCTATTTAAATCCATTATTCTACTTATTGAATTATTATTTTGTATAATATATCTCCTATAAAAAGCACCACGTGACACTATATAGAGTAATTAATGAAAATAGTTATTTTATAATAGTTATAATAGTGATGGATACTAATCCTATAATACTTAATAGTTAACATAACATATTCTCACACTATATTCTTTTGTCTATATAGTCCTTTTAGTGTGACCAACATTTTAGGGATGGTGGGAAGTTCTCAACTATACCTCAATGTCAAGATTGTTTTGAGGAAACTTCTAGAATTTGGATGTGAATAATGATGAAGAACAGATACAATTAATATAGGTTCCCAAGTAATTATCATGATTTTTTAATATTGAGGCTGAAAAGGGACACAAGTGGTTTGTCATCCCTTGATTCGATAAAATATTTAGACATGGTTAGGTGATAAATGGTGATCCATATAACATCATTATTCCATGTATTTTTTTGGAATTCCATTGAAAAAGACCTTTATAATATTTTACAATATCAATATAGGTATTGGAATCAGATTCATGAATCCCTTAGATGTATTCTTTTAGGAATTACCTTCTTGTACACAATGAAGCATGACATATAGTTTACAATTTTCCTCTTCAAACCATCCCACTAGTAATTTTCTCTTAAACTAGTATACATTTGTATACTACCTTGGTGTATAATTAAATCTGAACTATTCATTTAATCTATGAGTTCTATCTTCAGCTCATTTATGTTTGGAACCCATAACCACATTCAAAACATCAATAATCCATATTTATAACTGAAATTTATTAATTTTACATTCATTCACTAAATAAACCCTACTTTATAAATCCTGATATTTTTACTGAGACTTTTTTATATATTTTTTTAATAAATATGGTAATCTAATTCCCTTCAAATTTAATTATGGATCCCCTTACAAATAAATTACAATACTAATCCTTTCTAGATCCATGAATATATGATTCTTATCAATCCTCATCGCAGTCAAAACTCCATGGTTCATTATACACAATGAATTATTGACATTCTTTTACATTACATGGTTGTAGAATATTGATAAATAATAGAACATTATAAACACTAAGTATCTTATTTTTCCCACGTTATGATCTTCCTGAGATAAAATATTCTTCAAAATTTGGTTTTTTATATATATTCACCTACTTTCCATTTAGATATAGTTACTACCAATCGTCAAGGAAATTAATTTTTCTATAAACACACGGTTATGAGTTAGAAAGTTATATTTATATATATCAAATTTCCTTGATGAATATGCTATCAATATATCATTATACATTGAGACACAATCCCATCCTTTATTTGATGCATCATTATATATTAAAAATCATTCCATTCATCACAATAATGTAAATAACGATGCATTAATCATACTCATATTTAAATCATCGAAAAAAAATAATCACATTTATTGGACCATGTTATTTTTACCATTTTAATTATCATGTTGGTTAAAAAATTAGTAAATAAATTAAAATTCTAAACAAACAACAAAAAGTAACTTTCTAATCCAAGGAAAGTAAATATTTCGATTATATTTTTTAGTGTAGTATATTATTTTGACTACCTTTATTTTTGATGGATTAAAAGATATTTGCATCCTTATAGAAAATATGGAAAAGAAAATAAACATAATTGGTCTAAAATTTACAGTTACTAAATTTACAATATAATTCATATAATCTTATTGTCTCAAGAACTAATCATAGATAGTACTCATACACTTCATACCTTTTAGAGTATATTGGTTTTACTTTAAAGAACACCACCAATTTTTTTTAAAATAATACATGAATAATATATTAATTATAATTAAAAAATTAAATCCTTAAGAGTTAATTCTGTGTATATTACATTAAATGCACAATACTCATATATCAGAGAAAATTCAATATTTTCTACATCACCAGTCTCCACTATAAAATGATGATAACTAGAGAAATGAAAAATAATTCTTTGAGTTCCATGAAATTTATAAAATATGTAATCCATTATTTATGATGGATACTTAATATTTATAGTAATGTAATTTATCTCCCTTCAATTCATGCACAATCACATAAACCCATCCTTATTTTCCCAAAATAAACTCAGTATCTACATAGTGTGGCATCAAGGTATATAATTACCTTCTCAGATAAATCAAGTATTTGTTTCCAAAACATTACCAACACTAGTGGTTCTATTATATTTAGTGTTATAAATATGGTTCTTGAATTTGGAATTAGTTTAATGAGAAACTAGCATTCACACTTAGGTGGATGATAATATAATTCCTTTGGAAATACAATAATGTAATTTTGTCCAATGTTAAATACTCTATCCTTAGGATTTATTTTTTAATGAACCCAACCCCTATAATCGAGTTCCATATATTTCATTATCACATTATCATAAGATACAATGAATCACACCATGAAGGACTGAATATTTTAGTAGTCTTGGTAAACTACATACATACATGATCCCCATATTATATTTCAATAAAGAAACTAAAACACATTTTTTTGAGAATATATTTATTCCATATAGAATATTCATTCATATAATTCATAGTAAACATCTAAGATTCATGTGAAAGGAAACAAAATAAGAATGAGAAAAGTTTGTCAGTATAAGTTATGTAAATCTGAAGCTATCATTTGTAAATTAAAAATAATCAATAAATCATAATCAATATGTCAAGTTAAAAACTAAACACACATTTCATATAATTAATAACTTTAATAACAAGATAAATAATGTATAATAAATATGGAAATGTAAGTAACTCAAAGCACATTCCATTTATTCAATAAAATGAGAATGAAAATTCATCGAGAGATAATATCACTTAAAACATATCAGGTATTATAATAACTAAATTCATAATGAAGTAAATTATTAATTATTTGACATCATGATATTATGAATCATGATTCCACTACTATTAATACCCATCAAAAGACATTTTAAAAATATAGGGTACATATACACAAGAAACTAATTTAACTAATGATAAAAAACTGGTTTATCTCATGATAATAATGATGCATCAAGGGGATATGTACAACTTCTGACCACTTATAAATATATGTCCAAAAGATTCCTCATATATAAAATAATTTATTTAATTAATGTATCAATTTGTCTTATCATAAAATATTTGTATTGGGTGAGGATGTTAATTTTTTAATGTTTCCTTAGTTCATAAAATAAATTTCAAAGTAATCACCTTATTTAAAAATGAAATAAGGATTTGGAAATAATCTTATCCATCAAAGAAGAATATGGATATTTTATATAAATTAAATTTCAAATGAAATATGATCATAAGAATTTTATTTTTTCAATATAATGAAAATAATAAAAAAAGAAGGTGACATTGTACAATAATTATTTTATAAATTTGGTAACTTTTAAATTATAAACCATTAAGAAATAAACATGAAAAAACATTAATCACAATGAATAAATAATTATCCATGTTTAATATTTCATAATGGATGTATATACATCATATACAAGTGAATAGGATCATATTAATTTATTTGTCTCAATGATATGGAATTTGAGATGAAATCCCTTAACTCAGGCCAATATTTTTTTAACCGTACATTAACATATTGTGTAGTGTTTTTAAAACTTTTTAATAGCATATTAAATAAAATTGTTAATATAAATAAAATCATAAATGATCATTTTATAACATCTTACCACCCTTTGTTTAAGAATCATTCATTATTACTATTGTTTTGCCTAATAATCTCCTTGTTTTATCATACATGTTTTGATGTGAATATTCTGCTTATTGAAAATGTTATACTGTTAAATCTTTAATATACTGATCATAATGTATAAATTACATATTGAATCATTATATAAATTTATATAATCACACCTAAATGTTGCACAATGAAATGGAATAACATCATTTCATGGATATGGTGGGATGTATGTATGCATGAGAGATGGTATCATTCTATTAACAAGTGAAAGGGTAAGGATTTGGGAGATATATTAATTTTAAATAATAAATATCATGTCATAATATCACATATATTCATTAAATAAATTCTTATTTCTTTCTATGTAATGATGATGTGAAAAAATTATCACATTTCATTGTGAGGTGGTAGTCCGCCATACACACGATCTATAAAGACCCTAAATTTACATGTTTATTATTTATAAAAATATGGGAATATTATGAGTCCTAAAAAATTGAAGGCACATGATTCCAAGGCCAGGAGAGCCCGGAATAAATTTTGGAACTTTTTTTTGGTACGTTCATTAAACGTGCGAGCAGGTTTTTCTATCTTGTGAACTAGTACTCAGAATTGAAATCTGAGGACACCGTTGAACTTTCAATGCCAATATTCTCTTAAAGAGACTTTCACCTTGACGGAAATTTGTCCAATGTGGAAGTTAGTTTTTGGGTTTCTCATGGAATTAATAAAAAAAATAAACACACATTTTATTTTATTTTGTTGTAACCAACCTCCTTGTGGAAGTAGGTGGTGGGGACCACCAGACCATAACCTCCCATAGAGGTTATGGTACTGGGGACCACCTGAGCCTAACCTCACAAGAGTGGTTATAGTGGTGGGGCCACCCAGGATTAAACACCTAGAAACCTCCCCATTAATTAGCAGAAATCCTCAACTCCCCCATTAATGTGAAGGAGCCTCTTGAGCTTCCTCCACATTATTTGTTCTAAACATTATCTTGATTAATTATTAAACCCACCTTAATTAATTTAGACTTTTTAATTCTTTCCAAAAAAAATAGATGGCATTATCTATTATTTTGGAACCACATTACATTTTGGTGGATTTGGGAGAAAGCTTATCCAATAGAGAACGTTTCATCAACAAAGAACCCTTCCTCCATGAAGAACGTTGGCGAGAAACGTCTTCAACTTCTTCCTCGAAAGCACATTACGAAGGCAACCGATGTGGGATGTCTTCGACGACCAAACATCCCTCCTCATAGTCATCAAAAAACAATATGAGGTAGGGATGGTTATTAAATTCTTGATTCTTCTTAATTAATATCCTCATTCCTGATTCATGATTAAAATTTAGCCACTTTCTACCACTCTAAATGCAGAAAGTGTGGGCCAGAAAAACACAACCCAACCCCACCGCCATTCTTCTTTGGTGTATTCTTCGAAATGGAGGAAAGAGGCAAAGAAACAATTCTCTGCCACCCGCGGTCTCCACGCCCCACGGATCTCCGTAGCCCGCAGCCTCGCCGTAATGCCATGCTGGACCCGCAACCTCTGCCGCTCCGCGCCGTCGCCGAACCGCTGTCATTCCAAACCGCCGAGCCGAACCAGCCCTGTGCCCCCATGGTGCCTCGGCCGAACCAGCCCCATTCCCCTATGGTGCGCCAACCAAACCAGCCTTGTGCCCCTAAAGCACCCCAGCTGAACTGGCCCCACGCCCCCACGGTGCCCCGACCGAACTGGCCCCACTTCCCCACGGTGCCCAGGCCGAACCAGCCCGACGCCCCCCACGGTGCCCCAGCGGGACCCGCCCCGTGCCCCAGCGGCACCCTGGCCGAATTGGCCCTGCACCCCTATAGCACCCCTACTGAACCGACCCCACGCCCCCGCGTTTCTCATGCCGAACTGGCCCTGCACCCCCCAGGCGCCCCTGGAGAACCGGTCCCGGGCCTCCCGCAACGCCCTGGACAAAGAAGCCCTGCGCCCCAGCAGCACCTCCACGACCGAGCCACCCCACGACACCCATGGGATCTGCGGCCCCTCGTAGCCCTCGCGGCCGGTCGTACCTCCCATTGGACCGGGCCTGACCTAGCCTTTTGGGTCGGGTCTGACCAAACCTGGGCCCACTATGACCCATTTACGCTCTATCGGCCATATCTCTGGCACCAGATGTCTATTTGACGAATCATCAGCGATGGTGGAAATATTGGAGTGAGAAGGTCCCTTTAGTATACTCCACTAGAGTTTTGGTTTGACATGGGGAACGGTTAGGTTGGACCGAGCATGAATCTAACCGAGCCCCCATGACTAAAAGGCTAATAACTCACCGACACAGCATTTAATTGGCACGCCATCTATTACGTTGAGATCCCCATGACATGGAGTAACTTTAAGATACGTCTTCAAGGGTCTTCATGATAGTTGGAGTATCTACTAGTAGTTTGTGGAGCGGATCCTCCCAGCGACGAGCGAGCATAATGCAGAGACCTAGTTGCTTGCTGAGACCTGACGACTACTGACCGTTTCGACAGGGAGTGGCTCAACTAGCCATGTGGGGAGCGCTTTGGTGTCATGGCAGATCCATGGTACTCGATAGGAGGAGTACATCTGCATGCTATGAGGGGGAGCGCTCTTGGTGATGCAGTAGACCCCTGGTGGGGAGCGCGCATGGTGACACGACAGATCCACGGTACTCGACAGGAGGAGTACCTTCGCAGTTGATGGTTAGTGGGAAGCACCTTGGTGTCGAGGAAGGCCCACTGTACTCGATAGAGGAGGAGTTATCAAGCAACCAAGGCTTCAACAATGCGACTGGGGATGTTACTTGATACTACCCCTAGAATAAAATCTTGTTTTGATCTAGGTTAGTTTTTCTGTGTTTTCATCACGATTGAGATGGATTACATGATAACTTAGGTATATTTATGGGCATATAACCAAGTAGGGTAATCTGTTGATTTCATACTTTCAGTTTTATCTGTGGAGGATTTTTGTGATACCTTGAGGGTCTCGGGGACCCTCCAGAGTATTGTTATACTCAACCCTGCACAGGATGTGGCTGCACCATGTTGTGTTGGATGTAAATGACAGACATCACTTACTAAGGGTGAGAGTACCCGGACTGGATGGTACCAGGAGGTGGACCATATGACATGTTGGTACAGAGAGGAGACGGGTGGACATGGAGTGTTGAAGAGGTGATCTGTACCTACCCATCAGGTAGGAACCTCATAGGATGATTCAGTAGCTATCTTTTTCACTCTTCCGTTTTTTTCATTTCAATTGTACTTGTACATTCTAGTTGGGCTTGTATTCTTGGCCCCTTTTTTACATAGTGTACTCGCTTGTTTACTATACAGTTTACTTGTGATCGTATCTTGTTGTGTGCATGGTTGCGTGTTCTTATAGGTTATAAAGGCAATGCCTTCCCAGTTTCTATGAATATGCCTTTGCTGCTAGTCTCCAGCCCCTGGCCTATGGAAGGTGGGATTCGGGTAGTCATGGCATGGGCCCCAAGGGATGGGTCGTGACAAATTGGTATCAGAGGAGTCGGTTCTACTGGAGAAAATATGACTCTGATCTTTTCTATGAAGCAATAGTGTAATGTGTAGTGAGTGCGATTTTCAGTTCTGGGAGTCCAGCGCTGGTGTAGTGGCCGATGTAACCATACACCAGGACCCTGACTTCTGATATCCGACTCAGTGAATGAAAACATTGATTGCGTGAGTGTTTTTAAGAGTCTTCTTTGTGAACCCTTTGGGTCATCTCACAAGGTATATCTTTTTTAACTGAGTCACACCTGTTTCTTTTTAGGATTCCTCCATACAGATAGCCACCCAGGGTTCCGAGAGTTGTATGCACTGATAGCCAACCGAGTGATGAGGCCTCGATGTCGGCCCCTCTACTAGTAAAAGCACCAAAGAGGCACTGATAGTACCATTCCCCATTGGGACACTGATGGAACTAGCCCCAGTAGTAGAGAGTTCACACCACTTGAGTTCGTTGAACGATTTACAGTACTAGAGGCCACCCAGGTTCAGTGGAGAGATAGACCCATAGGCAGTTGAGTATTGGATGGAGGTCCTGGTGAGAGTTATGTGACTTGTAGGGACACTAGGAGCCATCATGGTGATTCTTTCTTCCAACCTTCTACAGGAAGGAGTGGGAAGATGGTTTGGCTTCATGCTCCATGTCCACAACGAGGTGATGCTTCTCTATGCGAACTTAGAGAGCCTGTTTCGGGCATAGTTTGTTCTAGATACTCCTCGCGCAGTGCGCATATTGGAGATACTTCATCTGCCACAGGGTAGCATGACAGTGGCTCAGTATTCAGCGGGGTTCACTTACCTCTCATGCTACTGAACAGTTATGGTGCGGGACCCTTTCTTCAGGGCCCAAACCTTTGATCACAGACTCAGGTGGGAGGTCAGGGCTTCAGTGATCTCACTCATCATCCCAACACATGCGAGGTGTTAGAGAGATCCCTCTTGGTGGAATGTTTCATTATTGAGCAGTCACCAGCAGCGAGACCCACTATCGGTCATCACGTAGCGGAGTCTTCTACAGATGGAAGCTGATTGACGTCACAGAGGTCCAAGTGGACCAAACCTACAGGTGGACGACCGCTTGATACAGATTCGATTGTGAGGGGCACCCGAGGCGGAGATAGACATTCCAGGAGTGGGAAGTGTTTCACATACGGCGGGTAGGGTCACATGGATCATGACTGCCTAACCCTTCATATGGATGATTAGTAGATGGTCGAAGGACTTCCCAGACAGAGACAAATATTTGATCAAGGTAGTTGGAAGGGAGAAGGCGGACATGGAAAAGGAGATAGTCATGCATCTGATAGTGGGCAATGATTCGAGATATTACTGCCACTACCACCAGGAGGTCCACCCCGACCATAGGGAGCAGGTGGATAGGGGCGAGCTCAGCTCTAGGAAACTAAGGCCTATGATCACGACGCTCTGGAGATGATACGAGGTACAATATGTGTCTACTCCATCTTAGCTGAAGTACTTATTGACCCATGTTCCAGTCATTATTTCATTTCCACTACCCTCGTCCAGAGCTCGGAGAATCCGACGGAGCCATTGGCTCGATCCTTACAGCTAGAGACTCCCATGGGGGTAGATTCAACGATTACACACTGGTGATGGTAGTGTGAGCCTACTATAGGAGGTGAGAGCTTTGGCTGTGTTCTCCTAGTAGCGGCATCCAGGCCTTACGACGTCATCTTGGCTATGGGGTGGTTATCTACATTTAATGCTCAGATAGACTGTATTAGGCACAAAGTGTGGTGTGTCCGCACATATGGGACCAGATTTACCTTCACCAGCGAGAAGAGATCCTTTTCAGCATAGGATGGACTTACCCAGAGGAGAGTGTAGCCGATCACTCTTTAGTTGGCTAGCCTTACCCTTGGAGAGGTTGATGTGGAGGGTCTGAATTATCCTGCAGTGCTAGAACAATACGCGGATATTTTCCCTGATGATGTTTTGGGTCTACCTCCTCACAGAGAGGTGGACTTTTACATTGACTTGTACCTCGGGACGACACTGATATCTACACCAGCATATTAGATGGCTCCCACGGATCTTCGTGAGCAGCGAGTACAGCTAGAGGACTTGCATTGTATGGGGTTCACCTGGCCCAGTGTTTCACCTTGGGTAGCCCCGATTTTGTTCACCGAGAAGGCGGATGGGAGATTGAGACTTTTCTTCAATTATCGGTGCCTGAACTAGGTGACCGTTAAGAAAAAGTACCCACTCCAGTGGATTGATGGCCTATTTGATCAGCTGAAGGGAGCACGATGGTTCTTGAAGATAGACCTCAGATCAGGCTATCACCAGCTCAGAGTACGAGACACGGATGTGCATAAGATGACTTTTAGATGTCGGTATGACCATTATGAGTTCTTGGTTATTCCATTTAGTGTAACCAACACTCCAACAGTGTTATTGGGACTCATTAATAGGTTTTTTTATCAATACGTTGATCGCGTTGTGGTAGTCTTCATTGACGACATACTGATCTACTCAGCTACTAAGGAGGAGCAAGTCTATCATTTGCAGGTAGTACTGGACACACTCCAAGATCACCAGCTTTATGGTTAGCTCTCTAAGTTCCAGTACTGGATTCGAGAGGTTCACTTTCTGGGGCATGTCATATTGGAGGCTGGGGTTGTAGTGGATCCAGCAATGATTGCAGCGGTACTTTCTTGGGAGCCACCCAGGAGTTTAACGGAGGTACGATGTTTCCTGGGTTTGGCCGGATATTACCGGTGGTTTGTTCCAGACATCTCTAGAGTTGCAATACCACTATTTTCTTTGAAAAAGAAGGGGAAACCCTTTGTTTGGTTGGAGAACTTCCAACGGAGTTTTCAGGAGCTGAGGCAGAGGCTGACTAGTACCCCCATCTTGAGGATTCTAGAATAGGGTGTAGGGTACGTAGTTTACTATGATGTGTCAGGGACTAGACTCAGATGTGTTATGAT
Source organism: Viscum album (assembly GCA_963277665.1). Classification (NCBI taxonomy): domain Eukaryota; kingdom Viridiplantae; phylum Streptophyta; class Magnoliopsida; order Santalales; family Viscaceae; genus Viscum; species Viscum album. Next base: position 475,826,647 of record OY728133.1, on the reverse strand, counting down.
GCTGGAGTGAGCAGTGATCGCATATGGTTTCCGAAAACTAAGACAGCATGAGCAGAACTATGCTACCCATGACCTGGAGTTAGTAGCAGTGGTCTTCGCCTTGAAGATGTGGTTACACTATCTGATGTGCGGGCATTTTACAGTGTACTCTGATCACAAGAGTCTCAGGTATATATTCTATCAGAAGGACCTGAACATGAGATAACAACGTTGTCTTGAGTTCCTCTTGGACTATTACTTTGAGATAGTTTATACTACAAAAAAGGGAAACATTGTTGCAGATGCACTCCGATGGAGATCTGGTATAAATCTTCTAGGTGAGGCGACGGAGCAGCTTTCCGCTTTACAGATATCCTTTATGGATAGAGATGAGGTGACCAGTCTACAATCTCTTACAGTCTCTCCTCCACATCTTCAGCGAGTCAGGTAGGTGAAACTTGGGGATGCCTACTGCAAGACACGAAGTGCAAAGATATCCACAGGAGAGGCAACTGATGGATTTTTTGAAGGTGGGGAGCACGTCATTCACTTCAGGGGACGTACCATGGTACCAGTGTCACTTTAGGAGGAAGTTTTGGGGGAGTTTAACACATCCCCTATAGTGGTACATCCAGGAGTGGAAAAGATGTACCAGGATTTTCGATGACAACACTGGTGGCCAAGAATGAAGAAGGCAGTAGAAAAGTTTGTCTTTGTCTCTTGATGCCTCACTTGTCAGAAAGTGAAGGCAGAGCATCAGGTACAATCAGTCTTGGTTCAGCCTTTAGAGGTCCCAGAGTGTAATTAGGATGAGATATCCATGTACTTTGTGATAGTACTTCTATGTACGTCTAGGGGACATGACTCTATCTGGGTGATCATCGACTGACTCCCCAAGTCGGCCCACCTACCTATCAGAGAGCAGGGTTCAGTAGAGGGAATGTGACACCTCTATGTGCAGAAGATTGTGAAGCTACATGGAGTACCTTCGATGATTATCTCTGATCATGATGCACGTTTTACTTCATGGTAATGGAAGGGGTTGTAGGAGGCTTTAGGGACACAACTTCATTTGAGCACCGCCTTCCATCCTCGGACAGATGGCTAGAATTAGCAGATCAATCAGAACCTCGACGACATGCTACGTGCTTGTGTTCTCAACTTTGGTCGTAGCTGGGAGGATGAATTTCCTTTGGTGGAGTTTTCATACAATAACAAATATCACTCCACTATAGGGATGGAACCTTTCGAGGCGTTAAACGAGCGATGTTACAGATCACCTTTGTGCTAGACTGACCCATGGGATTCAACACTCCTGGGACCAGAGATGGTTCGGGATACTACATAGAAGGTAAATATCATCCATGAGTGTATGAAGACTACACAGAGTAGGAAGAAGTCTTATGATGACAGGAGACGGAGACCTCTGGAGTTTGAGGATGGAGACCATGTTTTTCTATGGGTCTCTCCTCGATGAGGATTTCAGAGATTTTTCAGAGGTGAAAAGTTATCTCCAAGGTTCATCAGACCTCTTCAGGTCCTCAGCAGAGTTGGAAAGGTGTCATACCTCTTAACACTTCCACCTCATTTACACTGGGTTCACGACGTCTTCCACGTATCCCAGCTAAAGAGATACATGCACGACCATTCTCACATCATCGACCATGGTGAGATGGACGTCGACGATGGGGAGACATTTATAGAGATTCCTGTGGAGATTGAGGATCAACAGAAGTAGGTCCTTCATCGATGGTCAATACCTCTGGTGCGCATTTGCTGGCAGCATAGGAACCTATAAAAGAGCACATGGGAGCAGGAGGCTCAGATACGTGGTCAGTACCTCCATGTGTTCCATTAGTTTGAATTGTGGCTTATGGAGACATAAACCCTGAGTTGTGGATAATGTAAAGACCCAGAATATCCATGTATTTTTTTTAAATAAATGATAATTTTATGAGTCTACGAAAATTTATGGTGCGTGATTTCGAGACCCGGAGTGCCCAGAATTAATTTCTGAACATATTTTCAGCTACATTCAGTGAACATGCGATCTAGTTTTTCTAAATTTTGAACCACTGCTCGGAATTGAAATCTGAGGACACCGTTGAACTTGAAGCACCGGTATTATCTTAAAGAGACTTTCACCTCGACTACAGTTGGCCGAGGGTGGAAGTTAGTTTGTGGGTTTTTCATGGAATTAATAAAAAAAATTAAAACGCATTTTATTTTTTGTTGTTGTAACCAACCTCCTTGTGGAAGTTGGTAGTGGTGACAACCAGACCATAACCTCCCCAAGATGTTATGGTGGTGGGGACCACATTATCAAAACCTCACATGAGAGGTTATAGTGGTTGGGCCACCTGGGATGAAACCCCTTGAAACCCCACATTAATTGGGAGAAAACCTCAACTCCCTCATTAATGTGGAGGAGCCTCTTGAGGGTCCTCCACATTAATTGTTCCAACCCTTATCTTGATTAATGATGCCACCCACCATAATTAATTTAGCCATTTGAATTCTTTCCAACAAAATAATTGATGGCTTAATATATTATTTTGGAACCACTTTACATATGGGTGGAATTGGGAGAATGATTCTCTAATAAAGAATGCTTCCTCCATGAAGAACGCTTCCTCCATGAAGAACGCCAGTGAGGAACTTCTTTTATTTCTTCTTCGGAAGCACCTTGTAGAGGAAACCAATGTGGGATTTCTTCGACAACCGACCTTCCCTCCTCATCATTGTCAACGAACAATACGAGGTAGGGATGGTTATTAAATTCTTGAATCTTATCAATTAATATCCACATTATTGATTAATTATCAATGATTAGCCCCTTGATACCACTCTAAACGTAGAGGGTGTGGTCCAAACAAACACAGACCAACCCCTCCTCTGTTCTTCTTTGGTGTATTCTTCAAAATGGAGGAAGGAGACAAAGGCAATGGTGCTCCGCCACCCATGGTCTCCGCGCCCTGCAGCACTCCACCACCCGCAGCCTCACCGCATCACCACGCCTCACCCGCGACCTCCACCGCTCCACGCTGCCATGCCAAATAGGTGAGTCGAACATGACCCTCAACTCTGCGGTGCCCCGGCCGAACCAGCCCTGCGCCCCCTGTGGTGCCCCGGCTGAACCGGCCCCTCACCCCCGCGGTGCCCTGAATGAACCATTTCGACTCGGAGTGACTCAGGTAGCCCAGTGGGGAGCAGCTTGGTGTCGCGGCAGACCCACATTGGGGAGTGACTAGGTGTCGCAACACACACACTATACTCGACAGGAGGAGTACCTCAGCAGGTTATGAGGGGGACCCCGCTTGGTGACGCGGCAGACCCACGGTGGGGAGTGCACACAGTGACGCGGCAGATCCAGAGTACTTGACAGGAGGAGTACCTAAGCAGTCTATGGTTAGTGGTAAGCACCTTGGTTTCGCGGCAGGACCACTGTACATGATAGAGGAGGAGTTATCCAGCAGCCGAGGTTTCGATAATGTGACTGGGAATGTTGCTTGATACTACCCCTAAAATAAAATCCTTGTTTGAGCTGAGTCAGTTTTTCTGTGTTTTCCTCATGATTGAGATCAATTACTTGATAACATAGGTATTTGTATGAGCATATAACTAAGTAGGGTTATCTATTGATTTCATACTTTGTGGTTTATCCTTGGTTGATTTTTGTAAGATCTTGAGGGTCTCAAGGTCTCTATTAAGTATTGTTATACTCACCCCTGCATGGGCTATGCCCTCACCTTGTTGTGTTGGATGCAGATGACGGATAACGCTGACTGAGGCTGAGAGTAACAGGACTGGACGGTACCAGGATGTGGACCGTACAATGTGACAGTACGTGGAGGAGACGGGTGGATGTGGAGTGCTGAAGCGGTGATCTGTACCTACCCTTCAGGTGGGAACCTCAGAGGATGATTTAGTAGCTATCTTTTTCACTCTTCAGTTGTTTTGCATTTTATTTGTACTTCTACTTTCTAGTTGGCCTTATATTCTGTACCTTTTTACTTAGTGTACTCACTTGATTACTATATAGTTTTCTTATGATCATATTTTGTTGTGTTCTTGGTTGCGTGTGCTTACAGGTTATAAAGGCAATGCCTTCCCAGTTTTAGGGAATACACCTTTGGTGCTAGTCGCCAGCCCCTGGCCTATGGAAGGCAGGCTTAGGTTAGTCACAGCATGGGCCCCAGGGGACGGGTCGTGACACGATCATTGTTAAAATATTTTAAATTGTATTTAATATAAGAAGATATATGTAATTTTATAATTAAATAATTAAAATAAGACTATAATAAATATTATATTCACCTAAATTAAATATTTAATTATATATAATCATTTTATATGTTCATGGAAAATAAGATACATCGATTTGTGAGGTGGTATTCCACCATAAATATGATTGAAAATACTGTTTTCTATTTGATGGTGGAGAAGATTGATAATTTTTATTTCATTAAAATAATGAAATATATTTATATATATATAATGGTTTTATTATACTATAATTAATTAATTATATTTTAAGGAGTTTGAATGAAAACATAGTTTAAGAATGTTACCACTTATTCAGAGAACCTCTTTAGTATTACACCAAATGAATTCATAAGATTTATTAATGATAAAAAAGGGCTCTATAATTTTCTCATGTGAGTGTGTAAAATATTTATGATGTTAAATTCCCAGAAATTTATTTGGTATTGTTAACATGGCAGGATAGTGGGTAACATTTTATTTTTTAGGGAGAGGACATGCATGTAATTTTTGAAATGATTCAATAACACCCTAGTTTTAAAACGAACAATGGATCATAAATTGGAAATTATTGACCCTTATAGGATATAATGGAAAAATATATCCCTAAAAATGGTTTCTTATAAGTTATTTTGTCATTTTATTACATATATGCTTAGTTTAACCCCCACTGAATCAGTTTTTTCCTTAATTGTGTAAATTGTTTTTTCTTATACTATTAATATTGTTGAAAAATAAATTTTACCATTTCAGATAATATAAACTATTATTATTCCTAATATAGAATACATTTTTCCAAATTCAATACACACAATTGTAAGAATAAAATTTTAAAATAAATCTGCAGATGTGATGAAAAAGTTGGTTTTCAAAGAGAAAATTCTATTAAGTGTAGACGGTTTTAATGATAAAATACAATATAAAAATGATTAATATTTGATAATTTTGTTCTATTGTAATATAATTAAAATAAAATTACATTAAACAAAATTTAAAATATAATTTTTCTTTCATTTAATTTAAATGAAAATGAATGTTTTATAAAAAAATCGTATTTTCACTATTCATCAAAAAAGTAATCTTTTCCGAAAATTTCAAAAAATTCCCCAACTGATGATTTTTACATAATCATATCCAAAATGCAGTTAATTTTTCATTATAAATATTATAAAAGTGGTAAATACTAATATTAAAATAGTTGATCAAAATCTGATGAAACTTCTTTTTTATAAAAATATAATTTTCATAAAACATTTATTTTTTCCTTCTAATTATTCATATTTTATTTTTAATAAATAGGTAATAAATTATTTTTATATACATGTGTAGACCAAATAATTTTAAAAATTTATTGGGTATTTTTCATACCCACCAACTTAATGGTTGTGTTATTACTATCACATTTTAAATAATAATATTTTAACAAATTATTGAGTTTTATTTAAATCTCATGTTACATGCATCACAAGATATCAAGGAGATTAAATTTATTAAAAATCAACATATAGTAAATTATTAGGGTGTTAGAATCTCTTTTAATATGCTTTTTCATGTCACATATTATATCAAACATGATAATACTCTTTCAAAATATTGGGATGTTACACTCTCCTCACATTTTTCAAATTTCTTCCTCATAATTTGAACTTGCCGTCAAAAATCAGGGGATTTATATTTAAAAATTACTTTTTAATAAAAAACATATTATAAAATGGGTTAAGAAATACTCCTTTGAAAATATGGAAAGAGTGAAATGAATGTTCATATTAACTAAAAAATAACTAGGTTTCTAGGAAAAACATATGCGGGATGCGAATATATGGGCATGGAGGAAAAGAAAAATGTCTAAATAATGATGGAGGATTACAAAGTTCATTATTAACAAGAATTTTATTGATAAAAGGATATAAAAAACCAAAAAACCATAAATATATGATAATTCAAATGTCTATTGTTTCATCATACATATAAAAAATAGGAAAACATTTTTGTTTGAAGATCATTTTCCAAAAGTTGAGGAATTATTTTACAATGTAAGTATATAAGGAAATAATTTTACTTGATATATTTCTATTTCATCAGGAAAATTTAATTATTTGGTTGGTCATCAATAAATTTCCCCTGAATAATTTTCCCATATTAATGAATATCCAAAAAAATAACTTTTTATGCCTAAATCCCAAAAATTAACATTTTATAGAAAATAAGATCCATAAAAGTGAGGAACCTCATTCCAACTATTTCTAAATAATTTCAAAAAGCCAATATAGTTATAAAAATTAATTTATCTATAAACATCAATAGTGAAACTATTTTATCATCATTAATATTTATTCATCAAATATTTTGTTAAAAAATAATGGCATATTTACGAGAAGAAAACTTTGTACAGTGGTAGGCACAAAAATCTCATTATACTTTAATTGTGGGTTGAAGCCCCACAACCATTCCATAATTTATGGTTATTCCTCCTGTATGTGGGCTATAAATTTTATAAAAACATATTAATATAATTACTATGATATTTCCAAATTTTTTATGGTCTAAAATTCTTAAAACATTAATGATAAGAGAAACCATACAGTTTAACAATAACATTAATCTAAAGTCCAAACAGTTGTTATGTAATTCTTACACAAATGTAATTTTCATATAATGAACCGATATGTTGTGTTCCCATTATTTTTTTCCAAAAATATATTTTATAATGTTATATTTTTAGAAAAAAAGTTCAAAAAAGTTTTTTATGAATTTGAACTTATGATTAACCTTAATCTCATAATCACATGATGGTATACATAACTCTTATGTTAAGAAAAAAATATATTCTTCTAAAATTTATCACCATCGTGTCATTTTTCACGATTATTATAACAAAACTACCATAGGTAAAAACAATTATACAATTTAGTTCATAAATACCAATACATAAATACTTCTTCTGTTTTATTTCAACATAAGTCATTCATTGGCCTAGCAGTTAACCTTTAAGAATAGATAATTGACTCATGTGAAGCATTGGTTCCCGACATTTAAGGTGTAAATCGTTAAATTGATCTATATACTGAAATTTGTTTTATTCCATTATACTATTAATTTATCCAATGAAAGACATTTCTTTGTGAAATTTTTTTCACACAGAAATCATTTTCCTTTTCTATTGAAGAACATTACTAGGTGTCTCTTTCAAAATTTCTGACAAGAATGAAATCGATCTTTCTTTCCTCCATGGTTTCCACAAATCTAGCTCTTAGTTAAATTCATCCTTTTATTATTTGGTGAAACTATGATTTTTTAAGGTATAGGTTTTAAATAAATTTTTTTATACTTAATTATGAATAATCAAGATATTTTTCACTCCTTTTTTATGCCATTTGGTTACAAATAGTCACCAAATTTTCATTCATCTTTAATGTTAACATGACTTACTCGAGTTCCAGGAATTGAATAAAACGAAAAAACATTGTATGAGAAAAAATAATCATAGGGTGAAAATAATATAATAATATTAAGATGGATAAGTCATGAAATATTATTTTCTATCTAATACACTTTATGTTTTACCTATTACATTCATTGACATCATCTATTCTAATCCTTCAAAGTGGTTTGCAATGAAAAGGTAAATCATCCAAATAATATCAACTAGGAGAGTCAAATCAGGCATGTAGTAAGGCCCATTGTGATGTACCAGGTAAGACTCATGTAAATATTGATATTATTTTATTAGAGTTATTACATATAATTAAATCTATTATAGAACCACATCCAATTTTAGTATCTGAACATAGATTTATTTCAAGGAAAACACATATTCTCTTCTATACAAATTATTTAATATGTTATTATATATATATCACTAACTTATATCATAGGTTTATTTATCCTATTTAATGTTTTCCTAAATATAGTTACTAAGGTAACTCTTAAATTTATTCTAATAAAAACTATAATAACCCCGACACCCATATCCTAGTACTGATGTCTATTTTATTGCATTAGAATAAGATACATGGAACCACAACCTGAAAGACCAAAAATATAGTAGTATTAGTAAACTAGATATATATAAGATTCATATATTAAAATTAAATATTAAAATTAATCCTTTATTATTATATAATATCATTTTTATCGCTATCATATTCTTACATATCATTCATTTTACACTTCCCATGTTCATTAAAAAAATATTAATATTGAGCTAAAATGTTCAATCATAGTTAAATAAAGTGGAATATATTATGAGTAAATTTAGAATAATTAATAAGAGAATATCAATAATGAATGTAAAATATCTAAACATATATGAAATTTAATTAATAATATTAATATCATAATTAGATATTGAATAATAAATATAGAATGGAAAATGACTGAAAAAATTCCATTTAATTAGCAAACTGAAAATGAAAATGAATCCATAGATTATATAATTTTGAAAAGATCAGGGATAATAATAATTGAATTGAAATTAACAAAATTCACAGTTATTCGATGTATTTATCTCAGTAATAATGACTCTTCTACTTTAATGACCTTTCAGAAGATTTTGTAAAACTGATGGGTTGGAATACACATGAATCTCATTTCACTAAGACTAGACAACTTATCCATCTCATGAGAATATCAAAGCAACAATATTATATCTATATAAAGACACACATGTATATAAATTTCCAATTAATTCCCCATATATGGAATAATAAATGGAATCCATGAGTCAATATGCCTTATCATTAAATATTTTTATTGATTCTAGACACAAATTTTTCAATATTTCCCTATTTAATAAAATGAAATTCATAGTAAAAATAATTTTGAAAAATATATTTAATTTTAGTAAATAATAGTATCCATCATATAATAATTTTTATATTTAATATAAATATATTTTCAAATAAAAAATTATTAGAAGAATGTCATTGATTCAAGATAATGTATGGAATCAAATAAGAAGGTGAGGTTATTTTATTTATTTAACCATTTGGTAACTTCTAAATTTAATGACCATGAAATATTGCCATAAATAAAACCATTATTCATCCAAAATAAATATATATTAACTTTATATACATCAATGGGTTAGTATAAACATCCCATATAAGGAAATAAATTCATATTAATAAATATTACTCAATTAAATGGAAATTAAGATGAAATCCCTTACACAACACTTCCATTTTGTTAAAAGTAATTTAAAATACTATATAGTTACTTCAAACATGTTATTATATTATAATATTACTAAATTACTATTTATAATATCATATATGATCCTTTTATAACATATTATCACTCATTCAATGATAATATTTCGTTATTACTATTATTTCGAGTGATAAGTTCCTTGTTTTCTCGTGACATCTAGAACTAAATATTTGTTTTATTAAGAATATAATATTTTTAAATCATATAATGAATTATATTAATGTTATAAATATCATATTTACTCATAAAATAAAATTTTATACTCATTCTTTTAGTTTTTACATGAAAAATGAATCACATCGCTCTACAAAGATGGTATGTCATACGTATGGACGGGAGACGGTATCAATCCATTAATGATTGAATGGGTAAGTAATTGGGTGATATATTAATTATATATAATTAAAATAATTTCATATTTTTCACTTATATTCATGAAATTTAAACTTATCACTTTCCATGTAAGGAATATATGAAAAATGAATCACATGGCTTTGTGAGGCGACCGACCACCGTACACACGACCAATATTATCATATTTTAAATGGTATGGAATGTAATAAGGTATATGTGATATTATAATTATATAATTAAAATAATAATTTATTTAATATTATATATATTTCTTATATAAATCATTATATTTAATCCTGAATTTCATTGTATTAAAAAAAGTTACATCGATTTGTGAGGTTGTAGTCCGCTGTACGCATTATCAAAGATTTCATTTCCAATTTGATGGAGGAGGAGATGGATGAAGGTTATTCAATTAAAATAATAAAATATTCATATATAGGAGATAATTTTGTTATTATAATATCAAGAATAAATAAAATTTTAATTTAGTGGAAAAATAAATAAAAATTTGATCGTTTAAGAACATCTGCTCTTCTTTCGACGACATCTTTATGATTGCACAAAATGCCTTACAAGGTTGGATTTTTGATCAATAAAATGGATCTAGAATGTATATATGAGAGTAATTATTTTATTTAGGTGGGTCATGGCTGAACCAAATGGATTATTAATTATCAATATGGGTGGAGGGGTGGTGACCTTCTATAAGTGGTAGAGACAAAACATTTGTAATTTTAGAAAATTTTCAAATACCCCAATGTTTTTATTAGAAACAATCCCCCAAAATGGTTCATTATGAAACAAAATATGTTATAAGTTAGATATATTTCTATCCAATGAGTTTTTTACATGTTTTTTTTGTCTTTTTATAACCCATATATTTTTTTGACAAAGTAAATCTGTTTTTACCTTAACCTTGGTAATTTATTTACACTGCTTTTACTATTTATAATGGTGAAAAATTAAGTCTAACCTATTAGATAATATAAATTATTTTAATACCAAAAATTTAATCCAATTATCTAAATTCAATTAACATAATTTTCAGAATACGATTTAATATTATACCCGCAGACTTGATGAAAAAGTGGGCTTCCATAGAGAAAATTCCCTACACCGTATAAGGCATTAATATAAAAATCAAATATGATATGAATTAAAATCACTAAAAATGGTAATATTGTTATATTAAATAACTCATATTTCAGTAAAACCACTTTATAATAATATTTTAATCTTTATATATTTCAAATGAAAAAACAAATTTTAATAAAAATCAATATTTTTCATTATTCATAAAAATTTAATCTTTTTATAAAATTATAAAAAAGTTAAAAAAAGGTAATTTTGAAATAATTATTAAAAAATAATTCCATTTCCTTAAATAAATATTCTAAAATTAGTCAAAATTAATTTTAAAATATGTGGACAAAATGCGATGTACCAAATTTTTAGAAAAATATTGTTTTTCAGAAAACCATAAATTTTTAATTCAAATGATTCTTATTTTATTTAAAATCAATATATAACCAATGAATTATTGATAAATTTTTAAAAAATATATTTTTTTAATTTATTTATTACTATTCATACCCCCAAACGTGACAATTTTTTTAAAGGTCACATTGTGAATTATATTATTTTAGAAGAGTATTGTGTTTTGTTTAAACCCATTATTGAGTGAAATGAAAGATATAAATGAGATTGAATAGATTTAAGAATTAATATATCATAAAGTCTCAATTTATTATATTATAGTCTAAAATTGGTTCATGGTTTTATATATGTTATCGAACATGATGTTACTATTTTAACATGAAGGAGTGTTACATCCATTCCATCCATAGACATTGTTTTCTCTTACACTTCAAACATAAATTCATTAAAGAGAGATACTTGAAGTGGGTATAACATGATATTTGGAGTTTAATGTTCTCCCGTGAAGATAATTTTAAGTATTTAAACTTAAAAAATATTAATATTTTTTACTTATAACTAAATTTATGCACTATACAATAGGAGGAATTCTATAAAAAGGATTACATAAAAATAAACTATAGGTATACAAATAAATATTTCCACTAAGGAATACCTATACATCATAATAAAGAATACAACATAATTTTTTCTATAATAAGAATCCCATTACGTTTCATAACTAACAACACAATTCTTAGTGTAATAAGGGATGATTAATTGTTATTAAAAAACATAAATGTTATAAATGAATGTATAGATCTAGTATCAGATAAATCATTCCTTAAAAATTAATTTTATGATAAATGTACTTGTTATCATACTATTTTTCACGTCAAACATATTTGTAGGTATTTCATAAGATTTTAAATTATGTATATGCATTTGTTTAAAAAAATTCCATATATGATTAAGTAATTGGTTTTCATTGTTCCTCATCCCATTAAAACTAATGAATTGAACATCAATAACTTATGCCTTACCATTTTATTCAATATCTTGATCGGAATAATATAAAGAATTGAAAAAAAATTAACAATCCCTTCAAGAAAGTCTTTGACTGTCTCCTTCAGTATTTATTATATGTGGAACATTCATCTTTTCTCTTCTTCCACATTGAAATAATTTTTATTAAATGGTTCCCTATTGACATATTCTCCTAGAGATTTACCCAAAATACATAAATATTGGAGAAATCCTTTTTCCTAATAGAATATGAGACTATATCCTCATATAATGAAAATTTTGTGGAGACTAAAACAATTCAATGGATTAAAATTATGCCCTAAAATAAATGGATAGTCTTAATTTTTATTATTGTTTCACAATCAAGAATATGTCTATCTAACATTGTAAATTCAACCATCTAATCTGAAAAATTTTGACCTCATTCTATTAAATATTAAAGAAATATTTTTTTTTCATCCCATTGTACGTGAGAAATGTGTTTTTATTAAATATGTCCTTAAAAATTCTTCATTTAATGTGATATTTCTATACACCATCCATTATTTTTTGAATTTGTGGCCAGTATTGATCCACATAAACCTTCAAATGATATAATTACATGAACGAATTTTATATTTCACTACATCCCAATGTGAGAAAATTCTTTCTAGGGGACCAATCCACTATGTAGACAGAATTATATTAGTAGTTACATTGAGAGGTTGAGGTTGTCTTCACTTGAAGTTGTCTAACATAGTTTCAACACGTAGCAGATCAACAAGTTTCTCTATTTGAGTGATTTTATTTTTCATAAACTGGGCCAACTGCCCATATATGATTGTGATCTGATCATCTCAAATGTCAGCTTCGTTGATATGCTCAGGAGGATCATCCCTTAATTGAAAAAACGGTATTGATAAGGTTCTCATTCCTTTTGTTAGTGGCTATATCTAAAAAATGTATTTCACATAATTAAAGCAAGATATTGAATTCTAAAATAAAATTATTATTATATTTAATATGGGAAAATTCTCAAAAATATCAAGGGGTTTCCATAATAATTGTGATATCAAACTAGTTACCTATAAATATATTCCCAAAGAATAGTACTAAAATTCCATTGTTAACAATTGTAATAACCTAGAATCTATAAACATAGATCAAATAGTTATATTACATTAATAGTACAAAATATAAGCATTTATTAAGGATACAACAACTTATTAGTCATGGAAGAGAAGATACATACATATTTTTCACATTATAATTTTGAAAATAAATGAAAATAAAAAAACTTCACGGGAATATTATAATATCTTATAGAATATCCTTGAAAATTAAACATTGTTTTCATTTTGGTTTCCTAGGGAAACATATAATAATATTGTTCTTAGATATATAGTATGGTGTAGGGTAAACTGATTTTTATCCCAACATTATCATTTGATAAATTGTATGAAAAAATTTGATGATCAAAATAATTTCCTAAAAAATTAAATTTATGGAAAACATAATAAATTATAACAAATAAAAACATGGATACTAATTACTTATCTTAAACCTATTGATTGAAAAACTATAGAAAATATAAATATACCATGAATTCCTTGTTCAAATACATCTTACAAAAATGGGAAAGGCATATACCAATACCCTAGACAGGCTATCTCATGAGACCTAATGATGTATCCAGGGTCTATGTATATTAGGACCCACCCATAACAAGTTATGTCTTATGCATTCATCATATGAGTTAACAATCAAATTTATTATAATACCCATGGAACTAATTTCTTAATCATGAAAAAATAAAACAATTTTAGTCTATATGGAGGAAATAAAAAATGAAAACATGTAACATCCCAGGTAAATAATGAATATGAAATGTTCATGTATATTAATATTTGAGAATAAAATATTAATATTACTTAAAAGGGGATGTTATGTTCTATGGCGTACCCAATACGCAACGACGAGTTTCTTTGAAATCATATGTTGCACGCTTATAATAAAATAATATATTGTAAATGGAAGTAAAATCCTAGCTGATGTAATGGCGGGAATGAACAGAACTAAATATAAAGTGATTATATATTCTTCTAAATTTTTGGTTAAAAATAAATGTGAGATGTTTAAAATGAGAATGAATCCAATTTTAAGCGTAAATATTCTAATATTCTTTAAAAGGTCGATTAACTGCCTTTTGATGGTGAACCCTTTTTTAAATACACTTTTGACTATTTTATAAGATATATTGGACCAAATAAAATCTTTCTTTAGAATAGGGACATCAAAATTTACTTCACGTAGGTTTTTGTTATTTTTTCGATAAAGTTCATTTTTATTGAATAATTGAAAAATATTGTATCCTAATTCAAAACCACTTTTTAATCTAATTTATTTATATGATTATATCATATTTTGAATTGGTTTTAAATTTCATTTATAATATATTTTTACCATTAAATACTATGGTGGTCATTGGAATTAATTTCACATTGAAATTGGACTTAAACTAGTGTCAATCTTTTAATAGATATTGTTTCTTAAAAACATTCTTATTGTTTTGAAAATGGGAATTAATTATAAAATTAATTAATGTAACATATATATTTTGAATTTTTTAAAATAGACATCATTTTTGAATTCGGAATATCAAATATATCTTAGGGTGATTTTTTGGTATTTTCCTAAAAAACATCAATTTTTGATGAATAGTGAAACCACTAAGTGGTAGTCAAAAAACCAATTTTTCATTTAAATGAAAATTTACCACTTATGTGATTTGATTTTCAAAAATCCGATAGACATGGTAGTAATTGGTAAGTAAAATTTGGTTCAATGGGAAGAAAATAATTTTTTGGTGAATAATAACTTTTACGTTTTATTAATCATGATTAAAGGTAATTAGTGTAATTTTAGGTAAAAATAACATTATAATAATATGAAATTACCTTGAAACATGTAATACCATTATTGTATGAGTCATGTCCAACCAATACAATCCATGGGTCAACTTGTGGACCCCATTGAGCCCCTTGGGTAAGAAAATGACATTAATAACTTTTTATTTAAAGTTAAAATAAAAATGTCCCAAACATGTATTGTTTTACTAAAACAATTTTTACAGGGAGTTATACCAGTCATATTTTTGAATTTAAATATTAATTAGAAAGATAAAAATATTTCCTACATCATGATATTTTTTTATTATATTTATAAATTAAATAAATAAATTCGTTTATGACACCATGATGATGCAGCGATTACCTCATTAATGAACGATTTAAATAAAATGAAAATATATGGTAAAATATAAGACATGAACTTGTCAAAAACCTATTTGATGGGTGGATTGAGAACTCTTATCAAATTATCCTCGAAATATATCTTTTTGGGGCCTTTAGAATCCGAAAACCATTTTATAATAAAGTAACATTTTATAACATTCCAAGAGTGCCCCTCCCCCCCCCTTATAAAAGGCCCCCAAATCTACCCACTTACCCACGCCCCTAAAGCCTTTGTCTCTACCAAACTCTACTCATTTTATCTCTACAAATACCTCTTTTCATCCTATAAACCTTACCTTAGGCAGAAATCTCTTCAAGAAACCCTTTTGGTTCAAACCAAGAGGAGTTACCCGATTTAAAGGTAATGTTCTCTCTTATGTTCTTTTGTTTTATTTTGCTTCTCCAACCCATTAAAATCTTTTAATTACTTTCATTTGTAACAACACAAGTATCTTAAATATACTAGTATGTTGTTATGATAAGTATTTGAGATATAGTTACACACACCTCCGTCTAATCGTTAAACAACATATTGTTTCTTTGGATGGCGAATTTCTGCCTCACGAAACGATGATTATTCAATATTCTTCTAACACCTTTAATTGTGGCCATTAAGATATCAATATATTTATATATTATTTTTATTATTTTTATATTTTCCATATGCTTCTTCATTTTTCATTTATGGCATACCTTTATGGTTTCCATTATAGGTAAACGCGATATCTTAATTTTTGGAAGTGCAGACTACCGCCCCCTCCAAGTGATTTGATTCGTTAATGCAATATGTGGGACACATAAAAGATGGATTTAATGATATTATATATGATATTATACTATAATTGTAATATACCTTTATATCACTGTGATTTCATTCCATTAAATACTAAATATAAATGAAAGTAGCGTTCATGCGTACGTACGGCTTACCGTCTCCATGAACGGTCCATTTCATTTCTTACCTCTAAATGTTATGTAATATTATAAATGCATGTATATACTGGATATGTATGATATATATGATATATAAATCATGAATATGATTTGGTATATAATGGATATTTTACCACATGAACAACTTGTAATTATAAGAAGTTTATTTTTTTACTCAAGTACCAATGATCGACAAAACGACCGTTGTTAACATAATTAATTATGTAATGTTCATAACATGGTAATAAGTGATATAAAAGGAATAATGAACTTGAAAAAAGTTTCTTATGAAAGTAGAAATTAACTCTAGTTTATTATTTAGGAGATTAAAGAATGATCGAGTCAAGTCGGACACGAGGTAAGAGATCTAACCTCTATCTTTCTTTTTAAGTACACTCTTTTTTGTCACTTCTTTTAATCTCCTCTTTCTTATGTTGGGGGATGTTCTTCTATATTTCATTTACTGTAATGTTTATGTTCATATGATGGGAGACCCTAATTTATATCTTCAATCAATTTTTGGAAGTTTTAAGTTTCACCGTTAGGCGGTCGAATTTTCATAAGGGGATATCTTATCTCAATTTTAATTCACTGAGATTTCCATTGTTCGCCACATATTTATTTCATGTGGTGTATTGTGTTCATAAATTTGATATATATTATCATGATTCTATTTATATTCATTGTATTCTGTGATCCATATTGTGTTTATTTTCTTTTGGACATACGACTCGATTAATTACAATGAGGTATGGGGTTTTTATCTCACTTTTTATTCTCATGAGATTCAAACTATATTTGCCACTATCTCCATTGAGTGGTGTATGTACCGACCATGATTCTACTCTTTGTGTAATATACTCTCATTTATGGGTATTTACATCAACATTGTTTGGTCGTTCTTTCATGGGGTGTACGTTTTGAAAGTTACCAAAATCGGTAAGGGATTCTTTCACCCTCTTCTTTTTTAAAAGACTTCTTTTTGTTATATCTTTTAATTTACATCTTGTTATGTTGGGATATGTTCTTATATATCATTATTGCTATAAATATTATGTCCAAGTGATGAGATACCCTTTTCTCTCTCACAAACTCATTTTATTAATTTTAAAGTGACGTCGTTAGGCTGTCGAATTTCTGTAAGGGAACTTCATAACCCAAATTCAATTGTTTGGGTCAAGCCTCTGCTTCTTGATTATGTTGTACTATGAATATGTGTGGATGACCTCTGATTTCTTTAGACTTAATATCCTCTTATAATAGGTGTATTTATATTTCCCACACATAATCATATAATTGATTTATCTTTAATTTAAGGATTCCGACTTTGTAAAGGACTTCGTCTCAATCTCCTTTCATTGAGTCATATTTTTTTGATACACAACTTTCTTTTATATGGTGTATAAACCTATTTTACTTTTAATTTTATTCAAAAGGAATATTTTTATATAAATCATTTTACTAAATGACAAAAGGGAATGTTTTTGTCTTATGTATGCGGCAACAAGAACCTCTATGCCGCCGTGACCATTATTTGTGTTTCAGCTTCCTCTACAAGCCATAACTTTTTTTAAATGAAAAATAAATACCAAGTATTAATTTTATTTTATTTTTTGTATTGAAAATGGTTTTGATTATATCAATGTGTTTTTGAAATATTTTGATTCAAATGTGGAAATGTTATGTCTCTTTTATACATGTTTTATGTTATACGATTATGTTATGGTTCTTAGGCACTATTTATGAAGATGGGTTGTTCCAAGATAAACAAAGGGTGGGTTAGCCTATGATTGCTCTCCAATGCATTGGGTGATGTGAAGGAGTTAAACTCTATGGTTTCTCCGAAGAGATTTAGGGAATATACAGTGATGGGTATTCTAAACGTAACCATGAGGGTTACTCCCTACGTAAGAATGTTATTAATTCCTCAAGTTATCTTTATGACTTATGATTTCCATGAGTTATTCATAAATATTATGATTTAATGAGGTATGTTTAAGGGCTTATCTTTTATGAGTAAAGTATGATTTCATTGATTCTTATGTATACCTGGACTAATGTTTTCATTCCATATTTTTATATTCCTTACTGAGCTTTTTTATGGTCATCTCAAGTTTTTTTGAAATGTTTTCTACAGGACATAAAGTGGAATACGGTAAAAGATTGGATCAAGGAAATGTCATTATGTCTAAAACATGGAACTAGACATGAAACTTTTGTTCAAGAGTTTATATTTTGTGGAAAAAAATGGAAACTGAGTAGATGTGTCAACTGTGTAATCTTTGAGATGTAATAGTTATGTCCTAATTCTCTAAAACTCTAAAACTGAAAATATCCTCAATGTGAATTATTAATTTAATTCAAGATTATGTAATATACTAAGGTCAGGTCCTTATAGAAGGTATCAAAGGTCAGTTTTGATAACTTTAGAGGTTAGGGTATTCTCTATGCATAAGTGACATTACCATAATGGTTAGGATTTCACCAAGAGTCATAGTTTTAGTTAAAGTGAATGATTAATTATATCATAGTATTATATGATGATTCCAATTATATACCCTCACTTAACTTTTTGGTTTTAGTAAATGGATAGATCTAGCAGGCACCAAAGTAACAGTGGTTGTGAAGAATACAGTGATGGTTTTCTGAAAGAACAACTGAATGATATGGGATCTGCAAGGAGAACTCTTGTGGTTTTTTCTCAACCAAATATCAGGAGTCATGATTCACCACATGAACCTTATAGAGTTCTCTAATGCATCATGTACGAGATGACCAACTCGATGTGGAAGTTCAGTTAATAAGTATACAGGTAACCATTAGGGTTTATATGATCCTTAATTTTGAGGTAATTATGGGTTACTATATGTTATGATGGAAAATTAAATGCATGAGATAAACTTGAGGTTAAATTATGTTATGGTTATTTTTAATGATTTTATCTCTTTTGGGAGAATGTTTTAAGAATTATATAGTTTCGGAAAAAGGACATCACGTAGACCATGGGACAAACCGTCGTGTCGAACAAAGCTGTGGGAATCGAACCCACAACCAAAGTGCGACTGGTATTTATCGCCTACCACTGGACAACATGAATTCCCTGGTTAGTTAGACTAATTAATTTTAGTAAGATGATTTTATGAATCAAGAATAATTTGATTTTGGGAATTTATGTTTTATCAAATGGATATACATAGTATAGGAAAATGATTTGGTTATTAAGTGATAAAGTTTGTTGGGAAAGATGTTCTCTCTTTTGAAGAAACACTATATCCCTAAGGAAGATAGAATACTATGGGATTTCAATTGTGGAATAATGGCTGAAATTTTAGATTGTAAGAATCTATGTTTTTATTGTGGACATATGACGATTTGGTTTATTTATAAAAATGATTAACCTATCATGGAGAATATGTGATTGGGTTAATTACTTTTCAATACGAAACTTTAAGAGAAACTGATGTTATTTGGAGATGAATATTAAGATTTATCTTGGAAGACTATGTGATTAAATCCTTCGGAGATTTGGGTTTAATTCTTAGTTTGTATTACTTTGAAGAATTTTCTGGATAGCTGTTTATTGGATGGTCTTTGATGAACTATGGGTTTTGTTGGAAAATTTTTGGAGATTAAGAGTAGTATTTCTTTTTATAAAGGATTATCCTTTTTTGGGTATTATCTGATATCGTACTAATAATTTTGGTTTTGGTTTTGGTCTAAAGACCTGGGAAATATATAGTTCACTTTTGTGGATTAGGTGGTTCACTAGAAGTTGATTATAGCACTCTTAATGTGAACAAGTCATCCTAAACACTCATATTTTGGAGATAATATGAGTGTGTTAGAAATCTAGTAAGATATGAAAGTCTACATGAAAAGTAAGTATGTTTCCTTAGGATTTAGTTAAGCTCATAAATAAATTCCTCAATGAAAAGTAACATTAAATAGAAATGTTTTCTATTAACTTTTGCTACAGGGGAATCAAATACCATTTAACCCATCACATGTTTGTGATTTTCTTATGGTTAACTTTTTCCTAATCATGTTTTCTATGACTCTCCATCAGAACATGACCCTTTTTTTTCTCTTCCATGTCCATTTTTTCCTACATGGAATCCTAGTATGGGTTAACTCGGGTGACCATTGTACATCCATTTCTTTCTTTTAAAGTAACAGTTTAATTGACTTCTTTTCCGATGTGGGGATTTCAATAAAGTTTCCAAGACCAATTTTAAAATTGTGAGGACGCAATTCCCAAAAGGGGGGAAGGATATAACATCCTAGGTAAATAATGAATATTAAATGTTCTTGTATATTAATATTTGCAAATACATTATTAATATCACTTAAAAGGGGATGTTATGTTCGATGGTGTACCCAATACGAAACTTCGAGTTTCATTGAAATCATATGTCGCTAGCTAATAATAAAATAATATATTGTAAATGGTAGTAAACTCCTAGCCGATGTAATGGTTGGAATGAACAGAACTAACTAAAAAGTGATTATATTTTCTTGTCAAATTTTTTTTACAATAAATGATAGAGTCTTAAAATGCGAATGAATCCAATTTTAAGCCTAAATATTCAAATATTCTTTAAAAGGTCGATTAACCACCTTTTGATGGCGAACCATTTTTTTGAAATCAACTTTTTGACAATTTTATATGTTATATTGGACCAAATAAAATCCTTCTTTAGAATCGGGACATCAAAATTTACTTTGCATATGTTTTTGTTATTTTTCCGATAAAGTTCATTTTTAATGAATAAGTGAAAATTGTTGTATTTTAATTCAAAAACTCTTTTTAATCTAATTTATTTATATAATTATATAATCTTTTGAATTGATTTTAAAGTTAAATTAGAATATATTTTTACCATTTAATCCAATGGTGGTCATTGGAATTAATTTAACTTTGAAATTGGACTTAAACTACTGTCAATCTTTTAGTAGATATTGTTTCGTAAAAACGCGCTATTTGTTTTGATAACGGGAATTAATTATTAAATTAATTAATGAAACATATATGTTTTTAATTTTCTAAAATAGACATCATTTTTGAATTTGTAATATGAAATATATCTTAGGGTGAATTTTTGGTATTTTTCTGAATAACTTCAATTTTTGATGAATTGTGAAACCACTAAGTGGTAGTTAAAAAACTGATTTTTCATTTAAATGAAACTTTAACACTTCTCTGATTTGATTATAAAAAATCTGACATACATGGTTGTCATTAGTAAGTAAAATGTGGTTCAATGGGATGAAAATAATTTTTTTGGGAATAGTAACTTTAAAGTTTTATTAATCACGATTAAAGGTAATTAGTGTAATTTAAGGTAAAAATAAAGGAATAATAATATGAAATTACCTTGACACATGTAATACCATTATTTTATGAGTCATGGCTGACTAATACAATCCATGGGTCAACATAGGGACCCCATGGAGCCACATGGGTAAGAAAATGTCATTAATAACTTTTTATTTAAAGTTAAAATAAAAATTTCACAAACATGTATTGTTTTACTAAATCAATTTTTACATGGGGTTATACAATTTATATTTTTGAATATAAATATTAATTATAAATATAAAAATATTTCCTACATCATGATATTTTTTTATAATTTTTACACATTAAATAAATAAATTTATTTATGACACCATGATGATGCGGTGATTACCTCATAAAAAAATGATTTAAATAAAATAAAAAGATAAGGTAAAATCTAAGACTTAAACTTATCCAAAACCTATAGGATGGGTGTATTTAGAACCCTTATCACCTTATCCTAGAAATATATCTTTTTGGGACCTTTAAAATACGAAAATCATTTTATAATAAAGTAACATTTTATAACATTTAAAGAGTGCCCCTCCTCCCTCTTATAAAAGGCCCCCACCTATAACCCCTTACACACACCTCTCAAGCATTTGGCTCGACAAAACTCTGCTAATTTTATCTGTCCACATACCTCTCTTAATCCTATAAGCCTTACCTTAGGCCGAAAGCTCTTCAATAAACCCTGTTGGTTCAAACTAATAGGAGTTACCCAATTTAAAGGTATTGTTCTCTCTTATGTTCTTTTGTTTTATTTTGCTTCTCCAACCCCCTAAACTCTTTTTATTACTTTATTTTGTAACAAAACTAGTATCTTCAATATACTATGATGTTGTTTTGAGAAGTATTAGAGTTACACTTACACACACCTCCGTATAATTGTTAATGAACATACTATTTCTGTGGATGACAAATTTATGCCTCACGAAACGATGATTGTTCAATATTCTTCTAACACCTTTCATGGCGGCCATTAAGAGGTCAATATATTTATATATTATATATATTATGTTTATATTTTTCATATTCTTCTGCATTTTTCATTTATGGAATACCTTTATGGTTTCCATTATGGGTAAACGTGATATCTTCATTTTAGGAAGTGCGGACTACCACCCCCTCAAAGTGATTTGATTCGTTAATGCCATATGTGGGAAGTATAAAGGATAGAGTTAAAGATATTATATATGATATTATACTAGAATTATAATATACCTTTATATCACTATGATTTCATTCCATTAAATACTAAATAGAAATGAAAGTAGCGTTCATGCGTACGTACGGTTTACCGTCTCCATGAATGGTGCATTTCATTTCTTACCTCTAAATTTTATGTAATATTATAAATTCCTGTATATACTGGATATATATGATATATATGATATATAAATCCTGAATATAATTCTGTATATTATTGATATTTTACCACATGAACAACTTGTAATTATAATAAGTTTTTTTTACTCAAGTACCATGATCGACAAAACGACCGTTATTAACTTAATTAATTACATAATGGTCATAACATGGTAATAAGTGATATAAAAGGAATAATGAAACTGAAAAAGGTTTTTAAGCAAGTGGAAATTAACTCTATTTTATTATTCAGGAGATTAAAGAATGATCGAGTCAAGTCAGATATGAGGTAAGGGATCCAGCCTCTCTCTTTTTTTAAGTACTCTCTTTTATTTCACTTATTTTATGATCCTCTTTCTTATGTTGGGGGATGTTATTATATATTCATTTAACTCTAATTTTTATGTTCATATTATGAGATACCCTAATTGATATCTTCAATCCATTTTTGGTAGTTTTACGTGGCACCGTTAGGCTGCTGAATTTTTGTAAGGGGATATCTTATCTCACTTTTAATTCCGTGAGATTTCCATTGTTTGCCACTTATTTATTAAATGTGGTGTATTGTGTTATTCCATTTGATATATATTATCATGATTCTATTTTTATTCATGGTATTATGTGATGCATATTGTTTTTATTTTCTTTTGGACATATGACTTGATTGATTACAATGAGGTAAGTGGGTTTTATCTCACATTTTCTTCTCGTGAGATTCAGGATATATTTGTCACTATCTCCATTGAGTGGTATATGTATCGACCATGATTATACTCTTTGTGTAATATTCTATCATTTATGGGTATTTACATCAGCATTGTTTGGTCCTTCTTTGATGGGGTGTATGTTTCGAATGTTACCCTAATCGGTAAGGGATTCTTTCCCCCTCCTCTTTTTTAAAAGACTTCTTTTTGTTATGTCTTTTAATTTAAATCTTGTTATGTTGGGATATGTTCTTATATATCCTTATTGCTATAAATATTATTTCCAAGTTATTAGATACCATTTTCTCTCTCATCAACCCATTTTATGAATTTTAATGTGACACTGTTAGGCTGTCGAATTTCTGTAGGGGAACTTCTTAACCCAATTTCAATTGTTTGGGTCAAACCTCTACTTCTTGATTATGTTGTACTATGAATATGTGTGGATGACCTCCGATTGTTTTACACATAAAATCCTCTTATGATAGGCGTATTTATATTTTTCACACATAATCATGTAATTGATTTATCCTTAATCTAAGGCTACCGACTTTGTAAGGGACTTCATCTCAATATAATTTCACTGAGGCATATTTTGTTTTATACACAACTTTCTTTTATACAGTGTATAAACCCCTTGGACTTTTACTTTTATTCAAAATGAATCTTTTTATATGAATAGTTTTACTAAATGACAAAAGGGAATGTTTTTGTCTTACGTATGCGGCGACAACGACTTCTCCGCTGCCGTGACCATTATTTGTGTTTCAGCTTCCTCTACAAGCCATAACTTTTTTTAAATGAAAAATAAATACCAAGTATTACTTTTATTTTATTTTGGTATTGAAAATGATTTTGAGAATGTTTTGATTATATCAAGGTGTTTTTAATATCTTGTGATTGAAATGTGGAAATGTTTTGTTTCCTTTATGAATGTTTTATGTGATATGATTATGTTATGGTTCTTGGGAATTGTTTATGAACATGGGTGGTTCTGTGATAAACTAACGGCAGGTGAGCCCATGATATCTCTCCAATTCATTGGGTAACACAAAGGTGTTAAACCCTAAGGTTTCTCCAAATAGATTTAGGGAATACACTATGATGGGTATTCCAAACATAACCATGAGGGTTACTCCCTACGTAAGAATGTTATGAATTCCTCAAGTTACCTTTATGTGTTATGATATCCACGAGTTATTCATAAATCTTATGATTTATAGAGGTATGTTGAAGTGATTATGTTTTATGAGTAAAGTATGATTTCATTTATTCCTATGTATACATGGACTAATGTTTTCATTCCATATTTTTATATTCCTTACTGAGCTTTTTTATGCTCATCCAATGTTTTTTTTGAAATGTTTTCCACAGGAATTAAATAGAATATGGTCATGGATGGGATCAAGGAAATGTCATGATTTCCAAAACATGGAACTAGACTTGACTCTTTGTTCAAGAGTTTATATTTTGTGGAAAAAAATTTAAACTGATTAGATGTGTCAATTGTGTAATCTTTGAGATGTAATAGTTATGTCCTAATTCTCTAAAACTCTAAACCTAAAAAGATCCTCAATGTGAGTTATTCATTTAATTAAAGATTATGTAAAGTACTAAGGTCAGGTCCTTATATTCCCATATTCAATGGAATAATGTGTCTATCAAAGAAAATATCTTGAAACCCATTATAGAATCTATGGTGTATTATTAATTTAATAGGAAATACCATTTTCAACGAAATAATGAAAATTTGGTGGAGAGGTTAATTCCAAAGAGATGGGTTATCAACTGAATTTGATAATTGATATTAGTAGTTTTTAATGGTAGTAAAACCACTAAATGGTAGGAAATACTTCATTAATGCCTTTAAAGATAAAGTGAATTATATTTAGCATGTCCACCTTGAGTGTCTTTCCATGATTGTAGTCTTAGGTTCAATCCTCATACACCGAGAAAAGATTGAGTTAATACTCTACCAATATTTTTTTATTGTGATTACATTTAGTTTTATATATTCTATAAACACATCCACTTTTTAGTATTTATACATGGATATATTTTCTAGAAAACCCAAAAAAACTTTACATTTCAAAATTTTATATTTTTGGGAATTATGATAGATTAGGTAGCATCTCAATCAAAATACCATGAATGATTGAATTTAAATAGAACATTAAATACCATTAATAATGATGTAGTTATGATATACAATATCAAAGCCTCTGTAGGTACATCATACAATATAAAACATGGTGTATAACATAATATTGTCTTAAGGAATTAAAATCTGAAACAAAAAATACTAACCCTTTTCCCACTTAGCCAAAAGATATAAAACATCCTATATAAAATAAAAACAATAATAATCACATTTTTATCAAAATATTCATACCTATAATGATATTATAAATTTATTATATTTATTATCTAGATATTTATTAGTTAGTTGTTATCAATACGCAATAATTAGGTGTGAGTAATCATGATCATTTTCAACTCGTTTCATAATACTGATTTTATTCATTATTCATCTAATATTCATAATTCAAAGATCATATAAGGTATCAAAATAAATTCTTTACAAATATTTATAATTTTACTCTTTCATTCAATGGGATTTTTTGTTACAATCCTTAAAAATTAAATTAGCGATAATAACCTTTTAGTGTTTTTAATAAATGAACACCAATATCATAACTCGGGAATTTAATATTAATTCAAGCAGTATAAATAAAAAATGAAATAAATATTTACTTTTTGTATCATATATTACATAAATTAATTTCCCATATCCATCTATGATATTAATTGAAATTATTTTTCATGTAGGTGGTTAAACCAGCCCAAAAAAGACCATGCCATAAATAATGGATTTTTTTGAAGTTTTTTAGTTTTTATATGTTGAAATCCAAATCCTAATGTAATAATATATTGTTTATTAGTGTGTTATATCATAGTAATGAAGAATTATTATAATAATATATCATATGTAGAGTTATTTCATTGTTTAAATAGACCATTTTTTCTCTCAAAATTCACTAATGGATGGTTTAAATTAGCATTGTAGTTCATTTCTCATATTATTAATAAATTTAAAAAATTTACCTCATAGAAAATTAAGAAGTTAATAAAAATAATATTTATCCATAAAATACATTTCCATTACCAACCATCAAACAAGGTGATGAAAATAAAAAATGAAATCAATTGTTCCAAATATGCAGTAGTCCACACATACACATGTTTGATGATTTCTTTTTTTCCTTGATCAGGTCAAATTTACAATATTTTTTTAATTTTAAAATTTAATATATGTTATATTTATAATAATTATTTATTAAATTCAACAGTATTATCATCCTTTTATGGTTGTCAATGAAAATTAATGAATTTAATAGTCTACAGACTCACACGATGGCACTTTTTTTTCATTAAGAAAATGGGAATAATTGTAAATATATATTACATGAAGATATAAAAATAAGTATAAAAACAATAATTATGAAATTATATGGGAATTATAATTTTATTTTTAAAAAATTATTTTATTAAATAAATGAAAATATGGAAATATAAGACTAATGTTGGGGGCTTTCACTTTCTCTTAAAGGAATCCAAGGAAAGTGAGTGGTTGGGATAGTTTATTTTGACAAGAATTTAAATAGGTGAAAAAGGATTCTTAGGGAAATAAGTATTATAGTCTTTATAAAGGAAATATAAATTTTTGATTATTATTGATGGGATGGTGAGAGGACCTATTTATATTTTGTGAGGATGAAATTTTTTAAATATATCAACTTTTTATAAATAGGGATCATATTTCACATGTAATGTGGCTCAAGATATAGAGAGTAATTTAGCGGGGATAAAATAATTTTATTATATATCAACCAGCCAATTATAAACACATTTTTATCGTTTTTAGGCTATTTACCTCTAGATTTGTTTCTTTTAAAATTTTTAAATTTATAGTGGTTACTAGTTTTTACATTCCCAAATCATTTTATAATGAATAAAAATAAATTAGTACAAATTAAATCATTTGAAAATAATGATTGAAAATATTAAGTTAGATTCATCTAATAATTTTAAAAAAAAATAAGATCAATTTTTACATTATCACATGTACCATGTCAAAACACTATTTTAGGAAAATTTTATTTTCATGATTAAAATATACATGTAAGTTAAGATTATAAATATTTTATTTTAATTATATTAATTTGTTTATTGTAAAATTTATGTGTTTTTAAAACAATTCCAAAACCAATTTTTAACAATATACTATTTAGATGAAAGAAAATACCCAAAAAAAATTTATTGGAAAATATTAATTATATACTTGAAATTTCAATAATAAGATATCTAAATATGACATGGTATTTTTAATATATATATATATATATATATATCAGCTTAAATAAATATTTAACTAATTTAAAGATTTTATAAACCTATATATCATTTTTTTCTCATAATAAAATTCACAGTTTTGGTAAAAATATTATTTTTCACTAATCTCCTAAAAATCAATTAATTCAGAAAAGTCACAAAAAATTATGATAACCTAAAATTTACATCACAAATAAAAAATGATGATAATTTGGTAAAAATAAGAGGCAAATTTTTATTTCAAATAAATTCATGAATAAATGATTTTTAATGTGCACATTATGTAATAGATTTGAGGTGTATTTTTTACTAGCTATAGTAGAGTCTCAGGTTTTATATTCTTCCCCTTTAAATAATTTGATGCTACAAATTGGTAACATATAAGATACCAAAAAATTTGCATTACTTACTTATATACTCTTCAACTAACCATGTCTCCTCCTCTATTTTTTGATTTATCCAAATAACCTTCCCTATCCATGTTGTCTAATTTCTCAAAACTTTTTCCCCAATGTTAAGAATCTAGAATGGATATTAATTATATGATAAGTAAGGTTCCAACTATATTACTTATATGTGAGTATATTACTTGGACTCAAATTTTAATTCCTAAATAAAAGAACATGGAATATTTCATGTACTTTAGAAATATTTGGTTTCATATCCAATCAGTGACATATAACTCTTATTCTCTCTAGAGTTTCAAAAGGCCCAATTTATCTAGGGAGTAACATCCAATTTTTAACAAATCTTAAAACTCATTTCCATGTTGAAACCATATAGAATACAGTATCCCCAATTAAAATTAAAATTTAGTCCCTCAACTATCAGCATATGAATTTTCTCATCTTTAAGCTTCTTTTATTTGATTTAGAATAGTCTTCACTTTCAAAGTTGTCTCTTCCACAAGTTATCGGCCAACTATGTTACTTTCTCCAAAATATTCCCAGTAAGTTATATTATTACATCTTTTTATACAAAATTCTTCCTATGGTTCCATATGATATTTTAATAAAAAAATTATTATATAAAAAATATACCAGAGGTAGATTCCAATCCCATACTCTGTGGAAGTCAATAGTAAACGATTAATATATATATATATATATTCTTGTTTATGGATTGCCCTTTTAGACTTCCCATATGTTGAAGGATGATATTTAACACCCAAAAATTATAAAATATCAAAATTTTATTTTATATCATATGAAACATACAATATCAATCTTAAACAACCAACAAAATATATTTTGTTAAATTTTATCTCTTCGATATCTTGCGAATCATGTATAAGTCTAATTCAATAGCAATGTCATATAATATTATAATATAGCCTTTAATTTTTTTGGTTTTAAATAAATAATAAAAAATATGGTTATACATATATTATAAATAAAATATCTAACATTTAAAAGAAAAAGAAATGTTTTCTGAAAAATTATTTACTTTCTCAAAAACGGTTTAGTTGCACTTTCCACACAAATTTTAAAAATAATATTTATCAGAATTAAAAATATTATATTATAAAATTAAAATTATTTTTATACTATTATATCAATATTATATTATGGGTAATTTTTTGGATAATTTTGAAATGTTTAATTATTTGATAAATAATGAAAAATAATGATTTTTATTGAAAACTACATTTTCATTTTAATTATTCAAGATGTTAAATTAAAATCATAATTTTTTTGAAAGTAAAAATATATGAATTATATAAAAATTAATTTTTTTTGGTTTTTTAATATAATTTTCATATTTAATTTTGATACTCAACCCCTCTATACAAAAGAGAATTTTATCATTGAGAACTTACTTCTTCATCACGTTTGAGGGTATAAATTAAAATTAAAATATAAAAATATTGTGAATTGATTTTGAGAAAATGGAATATATATATTGAATTATAATAATTAATATTATATAATATTGGAAACCTGATTTTTTCCCATTAAAAATATTAAAACAATAAAAATTAATTATTGCATTTATGGTAGAAACTAATTTACTAGGGGTTAAAATAAGAAGTGAAGTGTAAAATGATATTAAACCTTTTCAAAAACAAATTTTATGAACATATTTAGAAATTATCACATATAAGGTTATATGATTATTAATTTTGGGGTCTTCTTAGAACATAAAAACTTAGATGTAATTTATTATTTTACAACAAATCCCATGTGTTTCCTCTAACCAGCATATAAAATGACACCCCTTATCCTTCTATCTTGACACATACAAAGAAATATTTTTAGAACATCCCTACACATAATCAATTAATTACCCATTCCAACATCATATATCACTTTTTTTAATGATAAATCTATCCAACGAATGCTTTTGGTATAACCAAAAGAGGTCATTCGAAGATGATGTATCATTCTTAATTGAGCGTTTTTATTTTGATTATTCTACCAAAAATTTAAAATCATACTAAAGAATTATTATATAATAAACTCAAAATTTTAAATATAATTATATTTTATTACTATATTTTCATCACATATATTTATCCCCTCTTCCATCAAATGGGATACAAAACCGTCAATCGTCTGTACGATAGGATTTTACCTCACGAATTGAAATAATTTTATTCCCATAACAACATTTCATTGACAGATATAATGAGATATATGAAAATTTTATATTATATTTACTATATAATTATACCTATAAACTTATAATTTAAAATATAACCTCTTAATTTCCATTCTGTTTGAAATATGATAACATCACTCAGGTGTACGGTGGACTACCGCCTCCCAAAGTGATGCGATTCATTTTTCACTTAAACATTACATGGAAAATAGTAGGGATAAATTTAAAGAATATATGTGATATATATGCGGTATATATTTTTTATTGATGAATAATATATCCCCCAATTTTTTACCCTTTCACTCGTTAGGGGAACGATATCATCACTCATGCGTACATAAGTCCTATAATCTCCATGAAGCGATGTAATTCATTTTTGAAGTGAAACCTTCATGAATTATTATAAATTTTTTTTATATTCTATAAATATTATATTTATATCATATAAATAATATTTTACATGATTGATCAATATCATATTCCCTTGAAATATATCTTTCAGGAAAAACCATAAAAAATTAACACCCTAAAAAATGAAAATAATTAAATTTTATTAGATAACGTGTGGTAAAACATTATAAGAGCATAATATATGATATTATATAGATGAATATTGTTAATTTATTAATTAATAACATTCTTGAAACCATTAAAATGTTTTTAATTAACATTCAAAAAAATGGAATCATGAGGTAATGGATTCTATCTCAATTTCCATTTCATTGAGAATAATTTGTAAATATTCACCTATTCACTTTTATCACTTGCATATACTAATCCTTTTATAAATTTTTACATGAATACATAATAATGAATGATTATTAATGTTTTTATCATGTTTATTCTTAATGTTTTAAAATTTTAATGTTACTATGGTCGTCAAAATTATTGTACATTCTCATTATTTTATGTGATTGTAATATTTATCGTGAAACAATCAATTTATTGTGATCTTATTCATTGAAAATTACATTTCTCTAAAAAATAAATACTATTTCTCATGGGTATGATTATTTATTAAAATAAATACCAATTTTACATATAGTGTTTAATTTTAATATTCTTTGAGTGATTGGGGAAATATTGATAAATTTGTATTCATTAATCAATATTGATATTATTTGATAAGGAATATTTTTTAGGAATTTAATTGATTAATGAATATTTTTGGAAGGATATGTACATGAAGATATGGGTAGGGAAGAATTATAGATAACCCCTCAATTCATCATTAGTATCATGGGATGAATCAGTGGGGCTAACCTTAGTTAAATTTTTGTTCGTGTATATCTACCATTCGATTTTATACTATATTGGGAAAGGTATTGACAATAGATATATCATGATGATAGATACCATGATGTCTAATAATTAATAATTTTATTATTTTTGAATTAATTTATTAGTATCCATCATATCTTTATAATGATATTATATTTAGAATATTTTCCTTATCACATTTTTTATTAAATGGGGTGTGTTTTTAGTTATTTACCTTTCCATATTGATTGTACATTAACTTGTTATTATAGTAATGTTATTCATTAAATTATTTGTGTTTTTAGTTGTTTACATTTCTATATTGATTATGTGTTATCATATTTTTATAGTTAAGTTGTTTAAATATCATATGTGGTTAGTTATATACCTTTCCATAGTGATTATGTGTTATCTTATTCTGATATTCATTTTTTTAAATACATATGTGTTCAATTATTTATCATAAAATTTTTATTATTCTTATTGATTCATGATTTATTCCACTATTCAAAACAATTTCTTATATATTTATCTCAATTCATATTTTATTTCCTTCTTAGGAGTAAATTATGTGTATTATGATAGATATGCAAGGATTTACTAGAAAGAAAAATATAAATTAAAAAAATTGTTGTATTTTTTCAAAATTTAATATAAAAATCATTAATTAATGTTGTTTTCCAAGACTACTAATCTTTTCCAGTCTTTAGGGTGAGATTTCTTGTGTAATATTCTAATGTAATAAAGTAGACTTGGGTTAGGCTTCTTACAGTTTTATCGATGGATGTTTAATTTAAACCTTGGGAACTATTTTTTTAGAAAAAAAGGTTAGTAAACAAAACACTTTATAGAAATTCAGGATAATTATATAAGAACATCCAAATGTTTTTGTAAGGTATATATTATGATGTTTTTTAGATATATATCCTTTTATCGATAATAAAAGTGTAAATTGTTATAGAAAATATGTACCTACGGGTAATAAATCTTAAAATTGTTTGTCTGGCTTGACATGAGTGTTTCCTGGTGCATGCCAATGAGACCTACTCTGCACCTGTTTCGATAGTCATCAGTTATATTATTTAGATAATTCACATTTTAATTACAAATCATACTGAAGGATTTGAATATAGTATAACAATTAATGAACTAGGATAAAATGAAGATATATTATATTGAAAAGAAGCTTTCATAATTTATAAATCCTATAAATGGTTATTTGTTATTTCCCCTACAAATTTTTTTCTCATACTATGTTTTTTTGTTTTATCCAATGTATGTAACCCAAAGGAATCATGTTTTCGTTGGACATGAAGAGAAATATGGTGGAAATGAAAATTGAAATGGTATAATGATATTATTGAAATATATTATGATTATGAAAAATTATTTATCCAAAAATATGTTTAACAAACTATACCTTAAACAATTTTGACACTTACTAAGGAGGATAAGGGTGGAGTTCACTAAGAGCCCAAAACCCGGAGGTCATAGAAGAAAGAAGGCATGATTTCTTTCAGGTCAGAAATGTTCAAAGAGACACCCATTAATATGACTTAAATAAATAAGAAAATTTTTTCTTTTTAAAAATTAGTGTATAATGAAATGATTTTATAAACAAGAATAAAGAGTATGATTGAAGGAAATATATTTCATCCTAGGGATCCAACAATATTTTGTTTTCATATATATGGGGAAACTTGGAATTATCTAATTAAATTTCCTCTTATAAATGTTAACCTCTAGAACAATGAAAGACCATTGATGAAATAAAATAGTAAAACTATTTATTTATTAGAATACAATAATTTAATTATAAAATTATTCGTACCTTTTGTATTGGGGTTTTAAAAATAATTAAAAATATAAGGATTTTGTTAAAATTTAATTGAATATATGTATTCAATAAATTAATAATTGTAGATACCATAATGGGTAATGAGTTTATGATTTATCATAATATCAATCCCTCAATCACACTTTTTGAAAAAAAAAATTGTGGGAATATAAAATGATTAGGGATATTTATGATACATTTATGGTAATAAAACCACTTGGTTTAGAATATGTTTTGGAAAATGTGTTGATAAAAGAATAATTCCCTCAATTGTTGTGGGAAAAAGATTAAAGATATTGATACCCTGTAATTTTTATCTTATTTTTGATGTCGGGGTAATTACAAGTAATTACAGTTTTTAGAATATTAAGGAATTATATTAATTTGGTTTTACATAACAAAAAACCTATTTCTCTCGTGACAACCCAATGCATAAAGAATGTTTGTCGATTTAGAACCAATAACTGAAGGAAAATAATGGTTTAGCATCTATAATTGGACTACATGTTTTTCTAGTTATTATTAAACTACTTTTTGGTAAAAATTAGAATTAATATTAATGAAGAACCAATGGTGTTATTTTTGTAGTTTATAGAATAATGCATTATATTGGATAAGTTATGCCAACTATATTAGTCGTGGAAAATAGTTAGATACATAAAAAATAATTTCCACTATTTTATGGATATCATGATCTGTTAAAAGTTTGATTAAGTAATTTAGGAATAAAAATTTAATTTTTTGATATTAATATATTATAGTAAGAGATTAATTGAAATTTTATCAAAGCACAACCAAAGGATGAAATTGTGGTTATGAGATATAAAATTTTAAAGTAATTATATTTTCTTATGTACATAGAAATAAAAAAAATCATCAAGTTCATGAAAAATATCTTGAAATTAAAAATTTATCATATTACCTTCATATCTGAAAAATAAAATTGACTTTTAAATTATCACAGATTTATGGTTTTGAGTACCATAAAAATCTATTGATCATTCACTTTAATATGATAAATTAACTCTACTATTATCTATAATTATATACAATTTACTTCAATTTATAAATTGTTAATTTTCACTAGTGTTTTAAAAATTAGAAACCTAGTAATGTTTTATTATATATGATCTACATACTTCCCTTTCTCTCTTTGAAATATGATGTTTTATTAATCTTTTTTATGATGTGGGGTTTAAAAAAATAATTTTCACATATAAAATAGGTGATTTATGAGAGAAATATCAAATTGAGAGAAAAAAATTATTTATGGTGGGGTGAATTTAACACCTCAAAATTATAAAATAAGATTATTTTATTTGATAGCATATACAACACACAATGCCTATTTTAAACAACCCACAAAACCTATATCATAAAATTTAATCTATTTGGTAGCTTGAGGAACACAGAACCCATAGTCTAAATAATCCATAATATAGTATACCATAATAACCTAGATTTTTAATTTTCTTGGATGAATATTATTAACTTAAATTTTAAAATAAAGGTTATCTATTTATTGATAATAAAATGATAACCATTTAGAAGAAAAACAAATGTTTTCTAAATCTTTTCTAACATATGGTGTAGTTGTGCATTGCACATATAATTTAAAATTACTTATTACCACTTATAGAAAATTTATTTGATAAAATAAAACTTATTCTTGAATTCATAATATAAAAATCAACCTAGGTGAAAATTTAATATATTTTTGAAATGCTTCACTTCTTGATGAATAGTGAAAAATACTGATTTTTATTAAAAATGGTGTAGTCTTTTAAATAATTAACCACGTTAAAATAAATTTTAAATTTTATTTAACGTAAATTTAGTTAAATTAAATAAAAATCAAAATTTTTTATGTCATTTATATTAATTTAATATTAAAATTTTGTATTAAAACCTTCTATTTTTATGAGAATTTTCCCTATGACAACCATCTTTTTCATTGCATATGTGGGAATAATTTAAATTTGGATTATTTCACATATAAAAATTGAATATTGAAAAATCTATTCAATAATTTCAGTTAGAATAATTTATGTTATCAAATAATTTAATTTTTTTACTTTTATAAATTGTTAAAATAGTAAAAACTAATTTCCATGATTATTGTAAACACTGATTTACTGGGGGTTAGTCTAAAAAGAGAATGGTTAAAAATGTCCTAAAACTTGTCAAAACACCATTTTATAGCCATATTCAACCCATATTAATGTTCTAGGTTAATAATGTCCCATTTTGGGGTCCTTTGACATGTTAGAAAGGTGGGTGTAAACGATTCTTTTGAAAATTCCCATGTGTGTCCTCTCACCCACTTATAAATGGACACCCGATATACTCCCCTCTTCACAATTAAAATTCTATTTTTACTGTCTAATCACTTCCAAAATAAATTCCATACTCCCCTACCATCATTATAGAGACCTTGGTTTGTCCATAAATAAATCATATAATGGAATTTCATGGAAACCTAAAGAGGTCATCTGAAGAAGAGGTATCATTTTTAAATGAGCATTTTTATTTTTTTTATTCGACTACCACATAAAAATATTTTAAAAAACGATTTTATTATAATAAAATTATATTATACACACATATATATGGATCTGTGTGTGTGTTATTATGTTATGTAAATGACCTATATTCATCCCCTCTTACCTCAAATAAGAAATAAAACAGTTGGTTGTGTGTATGGAAAACCACCGCCTCACGAACAAATATAAATTTTTTCCATCTTCATCTTTCAAGGATAGATATAATGACGGATTTAACACATTTATATGATATTTTTTATGTTATTATACATATGGAATTATAATTTTACACCTACAATAATAGCTTACATTCCTTTTAAAATAGAATAATATTGTTCGTGTGTGTGGAAGACTACTGTCTAACGAAGGGATGTGATTCATTTTTCATAAATGATTTAAATTGTGAGTAAAGAAGAAAAAATTTAATAAATATACATACTATATAGGAGATTATATTTTTTATAAAATATTAATATATCTCCCACTTATTTACCAATTCAATAATTATGGTAATTATGTCATCTCTTGGGCTTACGTACAACCTACCTTCTCCAAGAAGAGATGAAATTCATTTTAAATTTACAAACATCAATAATAAATATAAAAATATATATAATGAATTAATATTATATTTAACACATTAATATATTTTTTTATATAATCGATCTGTATCATATACCGAAGAACCAGAACATTTATGACCAAGCATGAATGATAAAAAAGGAAATTAACACATGAAACAATGAAAATAAAGAAATATTGTAGAATAACCATTATTATCATGTAATTGATAATGAGTATGATCATTACACAGTTAAAAGATACATCCCCTATAAGCTAATGTCTGGTAATAACTTCCAAAGTTCATCAATACATGTGGGGATCTATTTTCCAATTAAGATTAAACCAACTGAACAAACAATCCATAACTAAAAAACCACTATATGATGCATGATAATAATAAAATAAACTCAACATTTCATTTATAAAAATAAAACTCAAACCAAGTACCATAGAGGATAACTACAATATAAAAGTAAACTATAGAAGGCTATAAGATCAAAAAAACTCAAAGATGACCAGTGACAACTCCATGCTCCAAACTTGATTCATGCTCCATCACCCCAAGATAACACAAGTGTCACAAATGATTTCTAAATATGTGTGTTACCTTAACTTTACCCATGTAATGACAAACAACATCTTTAAAGAACCAATGTTCCAAATTATGGGTGAGTAATGAAACTCAGTAGATATTTTCCAATGACACACCTACTCACGGCACTAGGATATAACATGTCAGAAATATTTATATTAGTTTTTATCTAAATAATTTTTAAAACAATTTACATAAATTATAAACCAGACCAATGTAAAATTATTTATCAAACAACACCTTTTTTAAATGAACGAAACCAGGAGCTGTTCCAAACCATTTCATTAATTCCACTTTTCCATACCCCATTCCAATCCACACATCCACACATCAACACATTCATAATTAATTAAGACTGTTCTATACTCATGAGTGGTTTCTCATCATTATACCATGTTATCACCTAGTAATTACATCCCATGTTCCATTACACATTTGGCATTGAGAATAAGGTCATATTTCAACTAAGATTTACAATGCAATATGAACACACACTAAAAGTATTCCCAAAAACCAGGACAATATAATCATGCCAAAATAATTTCAATAAAAACCCATTTTATAGAAAAAAATTTCCCATAAATAGAAATAATCAAATATTTTAATTTCGTCATTTTAAAATAATTCATCGAAGAAATTTTCACAGTAATTCTCCAATAGGACATAAATCCACAAACCATCAATAAAGAATATTTCTACCATGCCTTGACCACAAATTTAACAATTTATTTCAATAAATTTAATCAATTTTAAACTAATACTTTATTATAAAAATAGTGGATTCAATATTGATTCCATCTACCTCATGTTTTATGATGAAAACAAAGAATGAAACCTAAAATCCCATGAAACTGGGTTAAATCTAAATGAATCTGCCTTAGATATCTTCCACTATCAAAAATAATTATAAAATACAATCATATTAGGAATCCAAAATAATATATCTACCCCATTTGAAATAGATCTAAGATAGCAATAGATAGGGCGATGAAGATCTAAAAAAACTCATTGTGAGAAACCAAGAAGAATGACTTACAATGAGAATTGAGCTTCAAC
This sequence comes from Viscum album, assembly GCA_963277665.1. Classification (NCBI taxonomy): domain Eukaryota; kingdom Viridiplantae; phylum Streptophyta; class Magnoliopsida; order Santalales; family Viscaceae; genus Viscum; species Viscum album. The sequence goes on along the minus strand of OY728133.1, from coordinate 475,787,935 downwards.
GAACCAATGAATGGATCTAGACCACATCTAATTTGATGGGGACAGTTTATAAAACCATTGATAGAAAAAATAATTATTTATTTATTCTATGGGGGAAAATGAAGAATTTACTGGTGAAAACACATTAGATCCTCAAATTAAAGATCTAGCCTTTGACCTGCACATGGTTTATTTGCACGGTTAGACAAACCTTGTGATAAATATTCACATGACTCTTCCAAAAGGTAGAACATGAATTTTTCACTCACATGGTTACCAGTGCATGTTAAGAATGTGAAAAAAGATCATTTTCCAACATATACTCAACAGAACATGGGTTCTTGATTCTTTGAATCAGAAAAATTCTGAGGTATGACAGTTTGGGGAAAAACATTGCATTTAGTTGTGAAAATGCATTAGATACACAATTTAAGGATCTTAATTTTGACCAGAACATGATTTACTAACATGGTTAGGAAACTCATACACTAACTATGCTCCCGCCTATGCCTTAAGGGAGACCTCATAGGGTTTTATCACATGGTTACCAAACCCTCTGCCAACCATGCCAAAGCTCATTGTCTAACATATGCTCAACAAAACACAGTTTCTACTAAGATTTCATAGGGTTTTGAAAATCATTTCACTACTCGTGTGCCTCAACATTAGCCCTTGTTTCAGTGTTCATGGTTTTCTATAGGCGTTTCATGGTTTTCTTAAATCATGAACCAACCATTCGACTACAGAAAAACACCCAAACACACCAAACGTTCTCCAAACTATCCCCAACTTCACCCATATACATTACATACATAAATGAATAATTAAATGGTTACATGCATGAAACTAGGTATAATAAATTTTCCCCACCATTGGAATCTCTGTCACTAGAACTGTGAAACCATTCTTACTTTGAAAGAGTTTGGGCCATTTCACATTCATTTCTTTCTCCTGTTCCCATGGTTCATTCAAAATCTAACCATGTTTCCCCAAAACACACAATATTATGATTCATTTTTTCACTCAGTACATTCGATTGCCTATCCATAATCCCTTTAATGATATGTACCATTGAATCATCCATCTCTAGTTTAACATACTCCCATCAAATCCCATGGTTAAGATCAGGATAATACTTTTTCAACTGAGATACATGAAACACATTTTTCATTGCACATAACTATTGTAGAAATTACGACCTATATTCCACTTATACAACTCATTCTAGTACCTAAAAAGGGAAAATGTACTGAGTCTATTACTTTTCTTTCCTAAAAAAACACCACTTTAAAATCCTTGGAGAAATAATTTAAAACAAAAGATCAGCCATGGTGAATGATATGGACCATATATGATGATCTGTATATGATTATTAACAAATGGATCTGTCTCTATCAATTTATCATTCAACTAAATATTATCCATTATTTCTTGGTTATAGATTATCCTAACAAGTGAAGTATAACCTATTTCCACCCAACACATTGTAGAATGACAAGAAAACCCATAAAAGTCTTCAAACAGAACCATTTTTATTGAGACCTAATAACTATTTTCATATGAAAGCTCTACTATTGAAAAAATATCTTCCCTTAAACCACCAAAATCCATTACACAAAACCACAACATCTTTTCCAATTCCTATATCATCCATTCATATTTCTCATCCATCTATGAATGATATGTTGTACTCATAGTTAAATGAGTCCCAGTTTATTTCTATACAGATTTACAAAGACAATAGGAAAACCATAGATCTCTACTTGACAAGATCAGAACTAGTCTTCCGTGCTTCTTTACCACATATTGGATATATATTTTTATTAATTCCTCTAATGTATGAGTATCATAAATTTGAATGAAATGAGATGAATTTTGGAGCCGATCCTCTATCAACCTTATGGCATATGGGATCATGTTTCTAAATCATTCATGTGAGACCTATTACAAACTCTATGGCTATCTTATCCCACCTCCAAACATGGATAGGTAAGGAATACAACATACCTGTTAGTCGCTAATTTTATGCCCTGACTTCAGGACAGGTTAAGAAATATGAAACAAACTCTACCACATTTCCTTTCATGATAACCACCAAAACTGTTCTTTCAAACCATTATAAATATTTTTTTTCTAGGATAAACATACCATATTGAATTGTGGAACTCATGATAAAGTCTTTCATGGAATGAAATAGGAAAAAACATAGGATTTTTGAACCACAAAACTAAATTATAATCTAGTCCCCATACCTCAATGGTCTCCCCCAATATTGAGTTTTGACCTCATAAAAACATATTCTAAATCAGATGTTTGTTCCCCTTTAACCATCTCCATGAAATCAGGAACAAATGATACTGGAATGAAAACTACTACTTCACTTCAGTCTTCACATTCCAAGTAAATGTTGGCTAAGACATACAAAATCTTCCATACATCTAAAACATCATTTTCCAACTGAGCATAGGACACTATGGATAATGAATCTTCCCCTAAATTTCACTTACATAGTGTATTCACCATTTCAATGATGAACAATTATATATACTCCATCCATATTATTTGTCTCGAGTTCAAATACCACAATGATAAAATATTTTTCACGCTCTTATGGTCTATAAACATAGTAAATTTCTCACCAAAGTGATAATGAATTCAAGTCATAAAAGTGTGGACTACAGAAGCTAACTCAAAATCATGTGTTAGGTATTTATTTCCATTCACCCGTAACATCCTTGAGCCTTAAGAAACAACATGATCACCTTGTATGATAAGATATCTCAACCCTGAACCTAAAGCATTAGAATACACCATGTACCATTTTCAGGATTCGATCAATTTCATGATAGGTGCTGACATAAGACAAATATTATTCTATTGAAAATATTTCTATCATTAATTTTCCTATTAAAAAGGAACATTATTTTTTAAAAAAATTCATTGTCAAGGATATCCATGAAAATGCATAAATAAAGAGTTTGTAATAACCAGCTAGACCAAAGAAGCTCTAAATCTCAATTATGTTCTTTGGTGGTTTCCAAGAGATAACTTCCACTATAATTTTTGGATCAATAGAAGCACCATTTTCGAATATAACAGGGTCATGGAAACATATCTCTTATATCCAAAATTCACACTTTTATATTTTCTCATACAGACTTTGATCCCTAGAAATTTCCAACAATGTCGCTAAGTGTTGATCACGCTCAGTATTTTTCCTTGAATACACCAATATATCATCCAAAAACACCACAAACAAATAACCCACATATCTATAAAATATCATATTCCTCCATTAAAAATCGAACATTGGAGAATTCCTATGTCTGAAAGGCATTACCACATACACATAATGGGAATTTATGCTTATGAAAGATGTCTTCATAATATCTTCTTTCTAAATCCATAATTGTTGACATCAGGATCACAGTCAATTTTAGAGGACCACTGAGATACCCTTTATTGATATAAAAGATCATCAATGAATGTAATTCGATATCTATTATTTATCATAACATAGATTATATTATGATAATTAATACACAGTCAAAGAGTTTCATCTTCATTCTTCACAAAAAAACTGATGTTGCTCATAGATACATGCTTATCTAAATGAAATCATTCTTTTCTAGATCTTCGAAATGCACTTTTACCTCCCTTAGATATATTGTTTACATTCGATAAGATGGAAGTGAAATGATACTGGCCCCTAGAAGAAGATCAATCGTAAACTCCACTTATCTTATCAGTGGTAACCCTGATAATGTTTTAGGAAACATATATTGAAATTGATCAACCACTACTAGAAAACTTTTACTCTTAATATCAGCCATTTAACCCAAGGTAAGAGTAGCCAAATAGTTTAATATTGTTCGAACCTCTAGTTCCAACAATCTCGTTGCACCTGACTTTACATTATTTTCTCTTTTAATGAGATACTCAATTCCAACCTTCATCCGGAAACTAATTGTTCTGCTATAACAGTTAATGTAAACCATGATCTTTGTCAACCAATTCATACACAAGATTATATCAAAGGAATCCATATTACGCATAGAGAGATCCCATTTCATCTTGGATCCATCAAATATTATATAACATTATCTTCACAAATGTTTTTGACATTCTCTTTGAACAAGAGGAGTTTTAGGTTTTATCAGATAAGGAAACATTTCAAATTTTGAAGTAAAAAATAAATAGAATATGAACGAGAAAGGATTTAGATACACCCGTATCAAACCACACTTTCATAAGAGTATAATTCCAATGAATTGTACATCACATTATAGATGTTCCTAGCTAACCATACCCAATAATTAGTTGGTCTCTATAAAATCACTTCATCGCTGCACCTTTCTCCTGGTTTTCTGGTTGAGATTCCACTTCCTGAGGAGTCATGGTCTTACTATAATCAACCTGAAAATCATTGTTATTTTAATGAGACTAGTTGAACTATCCTCACCCTATTGAAGCATATGATTTATGCAGCACCTGAGAAGTTTCCTGAACACCCAACTATAGAGCACTGTGACAATAACACTGAAGAATCCCAATCTTGTATCAATTATGGCATGCCCGTGGTGGTTCCTTACACACTTTCTTCATGTGGTCGAGTGAACCACATTGGAAACATCGATATTAAGTCATGGGACTCATAGGAAGATTCACCGAACCAACTATACAATTTTGATTCGTGCTCCCACCATAGAAATAGGTACCCCTCTTCTTCTTACTATCATCATTAGAATTCCCACTATTTCTTATGGGTATCAACATACATCCTCATCCCATATCTCCCAAGATATCCCTTTTATCTACGGTCTCTATATTGACTATTTATCTATAATCCATAACACATATCAAATTAATATTCTATAGAATCTCATGTCGTAGCCCCGATTAAGAAACTTTTGTCTTTATGTATGCACTAGAAACAACTTCTATTGAAAAGCTATAAAAATTCATGATTTTTCCAAATAATCCATGAATAAAATATTTTCATGATTTAGGATAAATAAATCTATCATTATTTTAATTTTAAACATTCTAGGATAGAATTATTTATTGAAAAATTCATAAAAATACTTCATGAATGTTCCAGATATGATTTAGCCTAAACTACTAAATCCCACCACAGACTTTCAAAATCCTCACATATATAAGTCCCCCATTTTACATTCATAAATGGTTCAGTGCTGATGAAATCAGAGATATGATTCATCTTGTTCAGCCACACCTCTTCCTTCACTATATTAGAATCACCTTAAAAGATGGGTGGACTGTGTTTCTAGAATTTGAAATAATGATAATCTTGTCATAGCTCATCAATATTGTTCCCTCTATCCTCCTCATTAAAATATAGGACAATACTTAGAACCATCTATTGGTTCACCTATGTCTCATGTATAACCACATTCTATACAACATCTTCTAGTTGTTTTCTGTATTGCATATCGTGTTCCATTTTCTATAAAAACAACAAACATAAGTCTCACTCTCTATTTACATGAAGTCTTAACATTTTAAATTTGTTCACATCAAACCATCAAAATAGTGTTTTCCAAAATTAAATTTTTCCACATTCAATAAATTTTTAAAATTTCACCAGTTTTTTGAGAATCAAACCATTTTCAAAATACCACATTGATTATCTTTTTTGAAATCTCTCATTGGCAAAAAAACATTGTCCATTTTCAAAAATTAACACTTTTCGAAGAAAATCATAGATCAGTACTCAAAAAAATATGAAGTCATATCGGTAAGTCATTCTTATAATTCATTTTCTGGTCATATCATTGGCTATTCCCATGACTATGAGATTCCAACTCCTAATAGTGTATCTAAAAAAATTATGTAACCAACTCCCTCGTAACATGATGTTTAACATAAAAGGATAAATATGTATTGATATGCCCTAAATTTCGTTTTTTTAAATCATACTTCTTTAAATGATACCAACTCAATGAATACATAGGAATGAAATGATATCCAATATTGAAAACCAACACCGAGTCAAAGACCAAGCAAGAATTAGACTACTTGTTCCATTAATGAATTCCCAAGATTATACCACTTGTCTCAAATTGTTTTTTGGGCCGAAAAAACTACTACCACTTGTAAAATATATCTTATTATAATTTTCTTAACTAGGTGGAGGAAAATAAATTGTCCATAAGAGACATCCTTAGGATGCTAATGTCTGGAAATAAATGTCAAAGGGCATCAATACACATGGGAGACAATTTTACCTATAAGAATAAAACAACTGACCAAACAATACACAACCTAACAAACCAATATATGATGAATGATATCAATGAAATATTAATCCGGATTTCCTTTATCAAACTCAAACCCAAAACAAGTATGACCACATAACACTACAATATCGAAGTAAAAAACAGAAGACTGCAAGACCAACAAAACTCATAGATGAGAAAAATTAACTTCATGATCAACAACTTGCTCCATGTTCCATCTCTACAAGACATCCCAAGTATTTTTATGTATTGATAATGATGTATGATACCTTTCCATTAACCATGTCTCAATAGAAAACAACTTTAAAAGTACCAATGTTCCAATGCATGGTTGAGTAATGAAACTCAGAATATTTTCCCCAATTAATTCTCAACTCACACCACTAGGATATAACATGTGAAAAATATTTAATTACAAACATTTTATATAAAATAATTTTCAAAATATTTTATTTCATAATATAAACAACTTAAAATACAAAAAAACAATTTGAAAAAATACCAATTTATATGGAAAGAAATGAAATAATGTTCCAAAACCATTTCATTAATTCTATATTGAAATTCCATATTCCAATACACACATCCAGAAATCTACACGTGCAAGACTCTTTATGAGAGTTTCATACTCATGAGAGGTTTCTCATAGATCTACCTTGTCACGACAAGGTAATTAAATACCATGTTCCATTACCCCTTCATCGCTAAAAATAGGGTCATATTTCAACCAGTCCTCTTAATTTAATATAAACAGACACCAAAAGTATTTCCAGAAACCATTCAAATATAATCCGGCCAAAACCATTTTGATAAAAAAATTATTAAAAAACATTTTCCATTAAATTAATCAATAATCTATTTTAATATCATCATTTTAAAATCATTTATTAATGCATATTTCACAATAATTCCACGATCTCACACAAATATATGAACCATCACTAAAGAAGGTTTATAACATGATTTGAACACAAATTTCACTATCAATTTCAATCAATTTTATGAATTTGTAACTAATAGTTGATTTTATAAGAATATGAGACTATATTGAATCTACCTACAATGGGTATTATGATGAAAATGAAGAACTACACTTAGAATCCAATGAAACTAGGTTAACTCTCCATGAAACCACCTATGATATATTCCCTTATCAACAAAAAACCAAATAAAAACATATTTGGAATCCACAACCTTATATCTACCCCAAGAAGAGAAATTTAGCTAGAGGATGTTTTTGATCTAAGGAAAAACATCATGAACAACTAATAAAGATGACTTACTACAATAATCAGGCTTCAATGTACCAAAGAATGGCTCTGTATCACTTCCAATTCAATGAGGAGAGAGGTTCTTCGACATCGTGAAAGGGAAAAATACAGAGTTAGAGACGTTTTGGGGCTAGAAAAAAAAGCATATAGTGGTGAAATTTGTTTTGATCCCCAATTTAAGGATCTTACTTTTGACCCTTTCAAGATTTAGTCGAATGGTTAGGAAAACCGTGTGTTCCATGCTCCTACCTCTATATTAAGGGAGACCTCACAATATTTTCTCACTCTGTTACTAAACCATGCACAAACCATTCCAAATATCACTCCTTAATATATTCTCAACATATCACGGTCTTTCCAAGGCTTTCAAATAGTTTTGGAAAATAGTACGCCACCAGTGTGCCTCCACTTTATCACAAGTTTCACTAGGAACAACTTCCTATAGGTTTTGCACAATTTAATCAAATATTTCACCAACCATGCAAGTGTATAAAATCCCAAAACACTCCAAATGTTCTCCCAACTATCCCAAACATCACCCATATACTTTATATAATAAAAAATAAAGGGTTTCTAACTTGTAACTATGGGTTCTAAAAATATTACTATCAAACACGATGTAAAATGTTATTATAGGATCATATATGATATTATAAAAAAGAATATGGATGTCTTATAAAAATATGATATTCTTAAATCCATTATTCCTAAGTTTAAATGATGTTCATCCAAAAGAATGTGGGAGATAAGATATTTTTACTCAATTTACATTTCATTGAGACATAATTGATAATATGAACATATTAAATTTTATGTTGTGTGTATAATGACCTTTTAATGAATTTACCAAGAATACATATTTATTTAGGATGATTATTGTTTCATTTCATTTTTAATATTAAATGAGTTAAAATTTTAAAGATGCCAATAATGTAAAAATTATTGTACGTTCTCACTTTTATTTGTGACTATAAACTTTGTCTTAAAACAATCAATTTTAGGATGTTTTTTCATTGGAAATTAAATATAATTTAAATATAAAAATTATTTGTATCATAGATGAAATTTTTTCGTAAACTTTACAGAATTTATAATTATTAACTTTACTTTGAAAGTTATTTTATTAACTTGAGAAATATTGATAGATCTATGTCTTTTAATCCATATTTTTTAGAAGGAATAGTGGGAATGAATTAAATTGATTATTCGATATACAGGTAATGATTTGGAAATGCATATACATGTGGATCCTGGTAGCCCCCTGATGCATTGGTAGACTCCGGAGATGAATCAGTTGGATAGACTTAGTTTATGGGTTTCTGGTGTATACATACGCATAAATTTTAAAAAGTCTTGAGAATGATTTTGATAGTAGTTGTATCATGATTCATGAGATCATAATGTCTAATAATTAAGCATTTCATTCACTAAGAATGTAGTTATTATTATCCTAAATATTTTAACAATGATATTATCTATGCATGTATTTCATTATCAGTCTATAAATTAAATTTAATTTGTTTTTAGTTATTTACCTTTCTATATGGATTACTCAATATCTAGTTATGATAGTCATGTTGTTGATTAATTGAAATTTATCTTAATTTATTTATATATCCGTATTTTTTATGTGTTTTCTTATCATGATTTTAATGTTGTTTAAATTTTATGTGGGTTCATTTATTTATCTTGGCATATTGATTGTGTGTTATGTTATCCTGACAATCATGTTATAAAAATGGAGTTTGGGATTATTTATTTAACATTACAATGTGATAATACTTATTTGTTCATGATAACTTTTTTTAATTAAACATTACATAGAATTAAAGTTAACCATTATTTTTTCTTTTACCAAGAATCCATAAAGTGTACTATGACTGGAATGGATATCTATACTAGAGAGAATAATGTTATTCTTGAAAAAATATGTTTTAATTTTTTCTTTCAAAAGTAATACGAGAGTCATGAATGCATATAGTTTACTAGGAATAATAAACTATTCAGACCTCTAGTATATGATTCCTTGCATCATATGCCAATGTAATAATATAGACAATAGCTTTGGGTTACCGGGTCTTTATTTTTTAATTGATAAGCAGTTCTCAAATGTACCTCAATGTTGAGAGCCGTTTGAAGACTCTTCTAAAATTTTGACGTTAACCAAGGGTCATGATTAGATATAATTGATAGGGGATCCCAATTTAGTTTCATGATACCATTGTTATAGAGGTAGTAATGTTACTCAAGTGGTAGGTCTTTAATTATATGAAATGTTCACACTTGGTTAGAAGATTAAAAATGAACCATGTAACATAGTTCTTCCAATTTTTCAATAATATAGTGAAAAATTCAATTGTAATATTGTCTAATTTACATATAGATATAGATAAAGGATTAATGAAATACTTAGGGTTATTTCTTTTAACCATTCCATATTAGAACACTACATGTCTATACATATAGTTCATAATTTCTCACTTCATTCCATCCCACCAGAAATGTTATTTTAAATCCCCGTACATGTTTTTGAAACCACGATGTATAGAGATATCTAAGATATTCACTTCATTGTGTAACACCCTATTCAATTCATGCATGTATGGAACACATAAACACTTTTAAAACATTAAAAATACATATTTATAGAATATGTATATTAATTTCCCATCATTCGATACTCAAATAAATCTTTATAAATCATTATGATCATGTTAGGAGTTATCTATATATTTTAGTAAATATGGTTTAGGAATTTCATAGAAACAGATTATTCGATCCCCTTTACTAAAAATTACCATATCGATCCTTAATATATCCCTCGATATAGAATCATTACTAATTTGAATAATGGTAATGAAACTATTTTCATCCCAACTAAATACATTAAGCACCTTTTTCATTCCTAGAGTGGTAGATTCTCATAAAATATTAGTTCTTGACCAGTTCCATCCATCTTCCTATCATCATGTTTTTCTTTTTAAGGAAAATATACTTCAATATTATGAGATCCATATATAGTTCATATTTTGGTCCATAAAGATATTTCCACCATTTAATCAAGGAAAAGAATACCAATTATAACTCAAGGCCATAATTAGGATAGTTCTCATTATGGAGCCTCTATTGCCTCAATGTATAAGAATCACTCTATTATTTTGTATAAAGACACAACATTTTCATTTCTTTAATGCATCACTATATTTTAAAAATAATTCTCTTCCTGATGATAAAGTCAGTACCAGTGTATTAATCAATCTCATATTCAGATATTGAAAAAATTCATAACATATAGAATACAATGTTACTTTAACATTATTATCAATGAAATTTGTTAATGGGTTGGCAAATCATGATTTTTTTTGAAAAAACTACAAATAGTAACTTAATAATAGAAGTAAACTACATATCTCAGTTATATTCATTGATGTAGGCCATTATTTGAATAAATTTTTTATCAATATATCAATATATATTGTATCATTTGAGATAATATGAACAAGAAAAGTAACATTATAGAGCTAAAATTCATACTTACTAAATTTTTGATATAAATAAATTTCTATGAGGTTATTAGTAATAATTAAAATGTGGTTCTCATTATCTTTATTAATTTTGGAGTATATAATGATATATTGAAGGGAAATTACCATGAATATATTAATATAAGAATTGAACACTATATCCATCAAATCTATAAAAATAGAAGTCGTATTAGTCAATCCATTAGGGTTAATATAATCTCATAAATCCAATATCTCATATTAAATTACATATTCTATATATCCTCCTTCATCACCCGTAACAGATGATGACCATAGTGGAGATCAATCTTTGAAAAATATTTTTCTACTGAAATTAGGTAAAATAATTCATCATTGATTAATTAAGGATACTTATTATTTGTATTAATAGATTTGATCTCCATGCCATTTATGTACAATCTAAGAGACCCATCCTTAATTCTTATGAATAAAATATGGTATCCATATACTGAATCGCTTGGAAATAAAAATAGCGCATCATAAAACCCATGTATTTTTTAATTGAACTTTTCCATATCCACTTGTCCCATTCTATCTGTAGTTTCAGTTATGGGTCTTACATTAGGAATGAGTTCAACAAAAAAATTAGTATCACACAAATCTGGATGAAAATTTAATTTATCAATAAATACAACATTTTATTTTATACAATTGGTATATCCTTTATCATTAATATGTCATTCACATACAGAGATAAAGTTTTCTCTTATTTTTTCCAAAAATATTAGTATGATGAGTTACTGGAGGTGGGTATAAAAGTCATTAGAGAGGTGATTTCTCTCCAACCAAAATGATGTATTCAATTTCAAATTCATAAATAGTAATGTCCTTCTCCCATATATAAACTCATGTATTACACATAATGATCTAAGACATAAAACTGATTAAGTGAAATCAATGATATTTATAACAATAACAATTAGAACCATGTAATACATGTTCATATTAATAGATAATTCATATTAAATCATTATATCAATAAGAATCCCATTATTTGACATAATATAAAAATCCAGTATTAGAGTACTAGGGGATGATACAATGTTCTTAGAAGACATCAATGATATAATAGAGTTCATATATATGGAATCAAATAAACAATTCAGTAACTGTGAGTTTAAGATCAACGTACCAACTATTATTCCATTTAACATATCTACCTCAACTATAGTGATCACATATACTCAAGATTTTTCCCTTAGACTTTTTGAGGATAATTTACTTGATGTAAAGTCCTGTGTTTTTGAATTGGGTAAAAACAAGACGGTATACGAATTGTTTTCTATTTATAATTGGGTTTATTTTAAACTAAGATCTGAAATTTTATTTCGAGTGTTGGAACACCTAAATATTTCGTGTTTCGACATGCGTAATTACCCTATAATTTTAGCAGGTGTCTCGATGAGTCTTGGGATCACCGGATCCAGAAAATTCCACTTTAATGGATATGCAAGGGCAGCACACGGTTGTGGTCCAACCCATGCAGTTTATCATTTTTAATAAATTATTTAATTTAATTAAATAAGAAAATATGATAGATTGTTATTAATTAAAATAATGTTTTAATAATAATAATAATAAATTTATTAATAATAATATTATTATTATTATTTAATTAAATTAATGATAAAGAATTAATAAAATGATGGTTCAAGTAATTAATGTCGATTTGGGGTTTATTAGAGATCTATTTTAATTAAATAAAAGGTTTCACATTTATTAAAGGAACATTTATTATTAAATGGAGGAATGTGACAATGATAATAATTTTATTATTATTATTATCGTGTCATAAATTATTTTGATGCTTTGAGATTTTAATTTCATGTTAAAGGTTTGTATCATTTAAGCTAATTTAATGTGTGTTTTGAGCTTCTCAAATAAATTTTTAATAAAATGAGGAGTTTTAGATTTAATGAAGCTTCATTATTAAATATATTTTTTGGGTTTATCAAAGGATTCAAAAATAATAATAATGAGATTTTTAATTTTTTTTTGTTTTATGAATGTAATAATTTTTATTATTATGGTAATTAAATTAGGGGTTATGGGTTGGAGTTTTAATTCTATTAATGATATTGTTAAAAATTGGGGGTTTGGGTTTTAGAAAAATGAATGTTAGAATAATAATGATGATTATTTTATTATAATTTTTTTTGTTATTTAGTTAAATAAATTCAAAAATAATTTAATGATCAATAGGTAGTTTCATATTTAATTACGAAACGTTTATTAAGAGAATAATAATTGAATAAGCTTTTATAATTAAAGGGGGAGTTTTCATTTATTAGACAATGTTTAATGTGTATAATAATAATAATAATAAATAGAGTATTATTATTTTAATTATTACATTCAATTAAATGGATTATTTTAAGGGGAAAAAAATAAAAAAGGGTTGGCGCGACCTATAGGTGGAGCGACCCCCATGTTTCTCCTCATCCATGCGTGACACGAAACAATCTCTGGCCTAATCCTCCACACAACCGTCCTCCTCAGCACCTCCATCATTGAGTAACCCCTGAGCGACCCTCCCTACAGTAGTGCGACACTTGAACAGAGTTCCTACAGCGCGCGACCCCCATGGCGTGACCCCCATTCTGGTAGTACCCCGAGGTACACCACCCCCTCTTACGGACATGACTTTGCACGTGACGATTCCTCTCAGACACTTCAAGAATCTCATCTGCCTCATTATAGTGATTCTGTCTGCATATAACTTGTGATTCACATTGTCCATTTGTCTCCTCTCTCTTGACTTGTTTTCTTATCCAAAACCCTAAGGTTTGGGTTTAATACGATATTAGTTTTCCTATATTTTTTTAGGATATGCGAATGTTGACTCGGGGCTCATTTGTCCATAATCTGACATTTTCCGCCAAGGGCGAGGCAGATGGTCTCGAACTTTTTTTTATTCCATTGGTTTAGGTAAAATTCCAAATGAGTTGTTTAGTTTTGAACCGGTTATATTAAGGCATGTAAAATTTTTATGCGTTTATGATACCATGTTAGAAGTGCATTATTCATTACCACTTTGATTATGGGTACCAGTTTAATATATTGAATTTTTTGATCAATGTAGACAATGTGTATATATATATGAAGGTGTGTGCGCATGCGATTATGGACCATTTGTGGACTAGTTTCCGCCAAGTATATTAAAGCATTTCTAAATAAAATAGTGTCACCCCAAGGTAGGTCCCCAAATCCTTAACACTTTATTTAAGAGTTATAGATTCTTTAAATATATTGATAATGGGAGTTTCCTGGATTATGGATCTACTAATTTTTCATGAAATTCAGATTAATGATAAACTTCTTGTTAGTGGTAATTTCATATCATGCTTGTTGTGATCGAGTTATTCATATGTCTTCTTGTTGGAGCTGATATATGATATGTCGATGAATGACATTTTTTATGTTATTAAATGATTCCATCCACATGAGATAAATTAGGGCTTGAACATGTATTTATTTTAAGAATGTTTTGCTAATTTGGTTAAAGTGATATGATTAATTAGTAATGTGATTTAAATGGTAAAAACCATTAATAGGGTAATTAATTATAGAATTAATTATCAATTCATGAGTTGAAATAAAATTGTTTTTTTACTGATTATTCAGAATATTGAATATTTTACGAGTTCTAAATATAAATTAGAAATTATTAATAATTAATGGATGGATTAATTATTACATGTTAAATGGTAAATGGTTAATTAATTGATGATTGGTTAAATAGATAAAATTTAATTAATTAATTTTTAAATTAATTAATTTTCATAAATTAAATTAATATTGTGAAATGATTGTTTGTTATGATTGTTGGCCAAGGGTATATTTTTATGCAAGTTATTTTTTCATGTCATAAGTTGTATTGGATGGAGTTGTTTAAAAATATGACATGTTATCTGAGATGGTTGATAAATATTTGGGATTTGTTCATTATATTTTGAGATGATTTTTACATGCATGTAAATTGTTAAAGTCCGGGACGAATCGATGTTTGAGTGGATGGGTTCAGGCTTGTTAAAGAATTTGGATATTTAAATGTTGAGTTAATTATCTAGTTTTTTTGCTAAGAATAATTAATTGTCAATTAATTATTTACTATTGATATATTGAATAGTTAATTAATTTATGACTTATTTGATAGGAATTTTATGGTTTTAATTAGTTGTTTAATTAATTAATGGATTGGATTAATTAATTTGTGAGTTAATTAATTGATGGTTTTGGGGTGTTAGACATGGTGTTCTACACCAATTATAAATATATATGTATGATTGATAAACAGGTTGTGAGACAAGGACTAAAGATCCAAATACTCACAGGTTTATAGACATGGTGTTCTACACCAATGAAAAATATATATGTATGATTGATAAATGGGTTGTGAGACAAGGGATGAAGCTCCAAATACTTACAGGGTGCTATAAATGGAGTTCTACACCCAGATTGCATGAAAATATTCGTTTATAGGATAGAAACTGATGCTCAAAATGTAACATCCCCAAATGATAAAGGGTTAAATGACTAAATGATATGACTCATGTCAACAAGGTGCACCTTCCTTTTAGGGAGCCTGCCTGATTAGAACTCCACAGTTAAGCGTGCTTGGCCTGGAGTAGTGATCAGGATGGGTGACCTCCTGGAAAGTTTCCCATGGTGTGTGCGAGTGAGGACAAAGCACACTGGAAAGGACATGTGTTGGCATGTGGGGACTATCATTAGTCAGATAACCCGTTCAGGCATGTGGGTGGACCCTGGGGGTGGGACCCACTTGTCTGTGGGGCAACTGGTGGTACCTGGTGGGTCAGGACCCGACGACCATGTTAAGGCGGGGTGGCGGTGCTGTCACTGGGACCCAGTTGTCACATTTGGTATCAGAGGAGGAACCCAGTCTTAAGTGCGGTGCACTACCTGGGTTGAGATGTAGGGCCCACAACAAGGGCGTTGTGCTCTAAAGGGGGGGGGGGGGGGTGATTGTAACATCCCCAAATGATAAAGGGTTAAATGACTAAATGATATGACTCATGTCAACAAGGTGCACCTTCCTTTTCGGGAGCCTGCCTGATTAGAACTCCACAGTTAAGCGTGTTTGGCCTGGAGTAGTGATCAGGATGGGTGACCTCCTAGGAAGTTTCCCAGGGTGTGTGTGAGTGAGGACAAAGCACACTGGAAAGGACATGTGTTGGCCTGTGGGGACTATCATTAGTCAGATGACCCGTTCAGGCATGTGGGTGGACCCTGGGGTGGGACCCACTTGTCTGTGGGGCAACTGGTGGTACCTGGTGGGTCAGGACCCGACGACCATGTTAAGGCGGGGTGATTGTGTTGTCACCGGGACCCGGTTGTCACACAAAATACCCATGGGTTTTGAGATAAGGACTGACACTCCCAATACTGATGAGGGTTCTAGACATGTTGTTCTATACTCAATAATTGACATTGGATTGTGGGTCCAATTGTTCGTACATGAAATTAATTAATGGTTAATGAAAACTGTTGTGCCATAATGATTTGTGAATTGAATATGAGAATGGGTTCAGACTTCTTATTGAATTGGGTGAATCACTATTAGTGGGCGGACCCTAGATAGAATCACTATTTTTATTGGACGGGCTTGGTTATAGTATATGAAAGACTAAGTTTAATATCTTATGACACATTATCCAAGAAAAATCACAAGCTTGGATTCGGTCTTTACATTGATTACATAGATGGTCTTTACAGACATATGTGGTGAGTGAGTGAGGACAAAGCACACTGGAAAGGACAAAGCACACTGGAAAGGACATGTGTTGGCCTGTGGGTACTATCATTAGTCAGATGACCCGTTCAGGCATGTGGGTGGACCCTGGGGTGGGACCCACTTGTCTGTGGGGCAACTGGTGGTACCTAGTGGGTCAGGACCCGACGACCATGTTAAGGCGGGGTGGCTGTGCTGTCACCGGGACCCGGTTGTCACAAAAAATACCCATGGGTTTTGAGATAAGGACTGACACTCCCAATACTGATGAGGGTTCTAGACATGTTGTTCTATGCTCATTAATTGACATTGGATTGTGGGTCCAATTGTTCGTACATGAAATTAATTAATGGTTAATGAAAACTGTTGTGCCATAATGATTTGTGAATTGAATATGAGAATGGGTTCAGACTTCTTATTGAATTGGGTGAATCACTATTAGTGGGCGGACCCTGGAGAGAATCACTATTTTTATTGGACGGGCTTGGTTATAGTATATGAAAGACTAAGTTTAATATCTTACGAGACATTATCCAAGAAAAATCACAAGCTTTGATTCGGTCTTTACATTGATTACATAGATGGTCTTTACAGACATATGTGGTGAGTGACTTATACAGGGGATGTCAGGCTTAGGAAGAATCTCAAGACATTCATAATTTAGTGAGGTTTGAATAATTGATAAAGGAAAATTATTGTGAAATGATTGTTGAGTATGCATGACAAACGTATAATGCAGGTTCAGACACCAGCTAAGGGATGAAGCATGTACTTGGGTATATAGTTACTTTTCACTTCTTAATTTATTAATGCATGCTTTCACAAGGTTTAAGTTATTTATCAAATGTCTTTATTTGGGGTAGAAACTAGTGGTCCCAGCCAATTGAGATTTATATGCCACTCCCTACTCTGGCCTCCATTGCACTGGGGTACCCGAGTAGATACTATAAGGTTTCAAGATTGTTCTATTTGTATTTACTTGGGAAATAGGAGCAGAGGACCGAGCGGATGCTCGAGATGCTATAAGAGACCGCCCTCGTAGATTTGATTCATTGTTTATTTATTTTTTTATTGGAATGTAAAGCATGTCGTTTGTTCACTGTTTTATATTTTTATGTCGTTAGCATGTCATGTATGTATCTGCTGTATAATTGGAGTTGGCCATTTGATTTATACAAGATTTATAAAATCTTTATTCCACTGCATTATCATTTATTCTAATTCATCTTCTATTTATTTCAATTATATATTATTGAACTATGATATGAGGTATAGTCTCCCTAATAACTATCCATAGACCCCCGTTGCTAGTTGACAACCTCTAGCATACAGGGAGACACGCTTGAGGTCATGTGGTGACCGGTCAGGCCACCAGTTTAGTGTTGAGCCAGGTCAGGATATTACAAAGTGGTATCAAAGGTTTTCTTTTCCTTTGTCTTACTATTTTGGGGTTGGTAGATAGGAGTATCAGAATGTGGTGAAATTTTGGTTAATAGTAGTTCTTGGGACTGATCACCCCATGTTTGAGAAATGACCAAGTGGCTAGGGCTGAGAATTGATGTTCATGTTTCTCTATATTACAGTTGATATGATTTCACCTTGAGTGACTGGTGTATTTTTCACTGCGTAATGATTTTTAGAATTTAGAAAAATAATTTTATTGGCATAATTTGGCAAGGAAGTTTCATAGATGCATCATTTTAGGCACTTAGAAAATCACTTGTCATGCATATAACATTCTATGTTGTATCATTAGTAGGATTCCTGCTAATATTGATTGTGTTCATTGGGTGGAATGCCTTATTTTGTCCTTCTTTAGCATTACTCTGTAGATTGCATGTTTCGGTTATGGATATAACATGATTAAGTTATTATATGCCATACTTATTAGCGTGTTTTTTTGTTGTTCCATTCTTCTCTGTTATATCATGATGTTGTGTTACTGCTTATGAAAAATGTATGGATATGTTTTGATGTTTGAAAGTGATGCTAATGTTAAAATGTTAAATGAATTTTGATTATCATAAATGGGAACCAAACGCCAATGGTAAGGTGTATGAGTGCCTTATCGATTGGTATATGGACATCGATGTGTTTAAACCTTATATAACCATAGTGTGTTTTGAATATCGGTATAAATGTAAAACTACAGAGTTTTAATTGAAATGAAGTATTGTTGGGTTTCTTTTTGAAGAACCCGAATTGAATAAAGTGGACAATCAGACTTCGCCTTCTTTGTAAAAGGAATTTAGATGCTAAATTTCCAGTTTAAATATCAATAAAAATAAATGTTAAATGATTAGAGAGGGTATTTTTGATAGCATACCTTTTTCCCTATTGGGAGTTATTTTGAATACCAGGTGACTTTTTGTGAAAAGTACTTGTGTGTCTATTGAAATTTATTTAAATGATGAAAGATTGAAATAAATTAATTAAATTGGCTAAAACAAAAAAGGGACTTTTGAAACTTGTGATTTTAGTTTTGTGAAACCAAGAGACAGGGCTGACGTTTAGGTTTCATAAGTGGATAACCCATTTTAGTTAGTACCCTTACAAGATTCTAAGCCGTTAAAGTATGTTCATCCCACTACTCGAGAGGAATTCTTGGGACTCTTCTGTAATGGAAAATTGATAGGTTTATCTTACGGATTTTATGATAAATGTTTGACATAGTTATTGTGGTTTGAGGAATGTCATGTGCTTGTATTAAGTGTTTATAAATAGATCTTTAGTTAGTGAATGATCATTTATTTAGACGACATGGAAAATACTAAGGTTGGTAGTGTCATAGAGATTTTGGTAAACATGTCGGTTAGAGATACCGAGATTTTATAACATAGTTTTCTGGTAGTAGTTCGACTGATCTTCTTAATGAACTTGGTTTTCTCAGAGTGATATCTTCTAAATAAAACTATCATGTTCCCTGTCTTTTCCTCATCATTGAGACACTAATATAGGGTCAGTATTACACTGCACTAAAGTTTCATAAGTTGTTTGGCTTGATAAGTGGTTGTTATATGGGTTGTACGCTTGATGTGTAGTTTCTTTGGGATACTCCTTTATTCAAGTTGGGGCACGATTATTTTTAAAATATCCTTACAATGCTTTGAATTGGAAATTTTACCATAGGCAGGTGAGGACTTTGTTATAATGAAGATTGTTTTGGAATAGTTTTAAAGGCACGTCGTCAGATAAAGGGAAGATGTGGGTTTTTGGTTAGTGACGTATTTCGAGGGAATCATGTGCAACCAGTACTATTGGATGATCGATACTCAACCGTTTTCATTGATGAGTTCCCTATAATGGCTTCATATATAATCTATGTTTTGATTTTTAAGCTATAAAGTGAGATTTGGCTCTGGTTTTAATGGCTTAGTCGTTAGTCTTGTGAAAGGATAAAGGTGCATTTGGCATTGGGAACACAACACGCCAGTTCTAACGAGATTAAATGACCATGGTAGGATGATTGTTTTAGTATTGGTTCCAAATGGCTTCGTAGGGATGAGAAGTTTTTAGGATGGGTAGACTGTAAAGTCTCGTATTTTAGAACTCTTTAAAATATGAAGGATTTTGATTTTTTCGGTTTATTAATGGGTTTTTTAAACCGAGCCTCGAAATTTTATTCTGATGGTTAGAACACCTAAAGGTGTCATTTTTTGGACTTGAGTTGTTACCCTATAATTTTAGAATGTGTACCAATGAGTCTCGGGAACACCTGATCTGGAAGAGTCCAATTTAATGTATTTAGATAGGTAGCACACAGTTGTGGTCCAACCCATGCAGTTTATCCTTTATAATAAATTATTTTATTTTATTAAATAAGTTTATATTAGAGATTTTGATTAATTAAAAGAATTTTTTAATAATAATAATAATTAATTTATTATTATTATTGTTTTTGTTTAATTAAATGAATGAAAAAGAATTTATTAAACGACATTTGACGAAATTAATGTGGATTTGATGTTTATTTAATGATTTTTTTAGTTAAATGAAGAGTTTCCAATTTATTAAAGGACCATTTATTATTAAATGGAGTAATGTGCTAATAATAATATTGTTATTATTAATATCATGGTGTCATAAACTTTTTTCATTCTTTTTTATTTTAATTTCATATTAACGGAGTGTCTCATTTATGTGAATTTAATTCGCATTTTGATCATCTCAAGGAAACATTTAATAAAATAAGGATTTTCATATTTAATGAAGAGTTGTTATTAAATAGTGGTGTTGGGTTTATCAAGGGATTCAAAAAATAATAATAATGAGTTTATTATTATTTATGTTTTATGAATGTAATGATTTTTATTATTGTGGCAATTAAATTATGGGTTATGGGTTAAAGTTTTAATCATATTAATGATATGGTAATAAATTGGGGGTTTGGGTTTTAAATAAATTAATGTTGGAATAATCGTAATAATTATTTTATTATTATTTTTGTTTTTATTTAGCTAAATAAATGTTAAAATTATTTAATGATCAATAAGGTGTTTCATATTTAATTACGAAACTTTAATTAAGAGAATAATAAATGAATAAGCATTTTTAATTAAATGCAGAGTTTACAGTTATTAGATAAGTTTTTAATGTGTATAATAATAATGTTAATAGAATGAGAATGAGAATTATAATTTTAATTGTTACATTCAATTAAATTGATTAATTTAAGGTGGAAAGAATGAAAATAAAAACGGTAGGTGTGACCTACAGGGGGAACGACCCCCCATTTTTCTCTTCCTTCATGTGCGATGCAAAAGCATCTCCAGCCTCCTCCTCCGAAGGGCCCTCCTCCTTAGGACCTCTAGCAGTGCACAACCCCCAAGTGACCCTCCCTGTCACAGCGCGACACTTGGGAAGACCTCCTGCTGCGCGTGACCCCATGGCATGAACCCCCTCTGGGTAGTACCCAGAGGCGCACCACCCCTCTCCTGGACTCCACAGTTCACGCGACGATTCCTCTCAGACGCTTCGCAAATCTTGTCCACTTCATCAAGTTGAGTCCGTCTCCATATAACTCATGATTCAAATAGGCCATTTGATTCCTTTCTGTTTCATTGTTTGCTGGGCTGAAACCTTAATTTTTAGTTTTAATCTGATCATTGTGTTCCTCTATTTTTTGGATATGTGAATGTTAACTCGGGACCCATGGGTCCATAATCCGGCATCCGCCTCCATGGGCAAGACAGATGGTCTCAAATTTTATTTCTTCCATTGGTTCATGTAATATTCTGAAACCACTATTTAGTTATGCACCAATTATATTAAGGCATGTTAATTTCTTATAAGCCTATGGTACCATTTTAGAGGTGTGTTGTTCATTACAACTTTGATTATGGGTACCAGTTTAAAATATTGACTTTTTTATCAATTTAGACAATGCACACACACACACACACACATATATATATATTAAGGTTTTTGCACAAAAAACTAAGGACCAGCTGTGGACTGGTTTCCGCTAAGTACATTAAAGCGTCGCGAAAAAAAAATTGTGTCACCCCGAGGTAGTGTCCCAAATCCTTAACACTTTATTTAAGAATAATAGATTCATTAAATAATTTGAGAATGTGAGTTTCCTTGAAAATGGAACTGCTATGTTTTCTTAAAATGCTGATAAAAGATAAAACATTGGTTAGTGGTAATGTCATATCATGCTTGTTGTGGTTTGGCTTTTCATATATCTCCTTGCTAGACCTGATATTTGATATGTCGATGCATGAGACTTTTGATGTTATTAAATGATAACGTCCATGTGATATAAGTAAGGACATGAACACGTTCAGATTTTAATAATGTTTTTCTAATTTGGTTAAAGTGATATGATTAAATAGTTAAATGATTTTAATGGGAAGAATGGGTAATAGGGTAATTAATTGTATAATTAATTATCATGTCATGAGTTGAAATAAAATTCTAGATTTTTATGATTATTGAGAATATTGAATACTTGATATGTTCAGAATATAAATTGGGAACTGGTAATAATTAATGGTTGGATTAATTATTAAAAGTTAAATGGTAAATGGTTAATTAATTGATGATTGGTTAAAGAGATAATATTTAATTAACTAATTGTTGAATTAATTAATTTTCATGCATTGAATTAAGATTGTGAATTAATTTTTTGCTACGATTGTTGGCTAATGGTACCTTTTGATGCGTGTTATTTTTCCCTGACTTATGTTGTCTTCCATGGAGTTGTCTAAAAATATGATATGTTGTGTGAGATGGTTGCTAAATATCTGGGCATTTTTCAACATGTTTTAAGATGATTATAAAGTGAATGTAAATTGTTAAAGTCCTGAATGAATCACTGTTTGAGTGGACGGGTTTGGAATTGTTAAAGAATTTGGATAATTAAACGTTGAGTTAATTATTTAGTTAGATGGATAAGAATAATAAACTGTTAATTAATTATTTAATATTGATATGTTGAATTGTTAATTAACTATTGACTTATTTGACATCAAATTTATGTTGTTAATTAGTTTTTGACTTTATTAACGAAATGGATTAATTAATTTAGGATTAATTAATTGATGGATTTGGGGTGTTAGACACAGTGTTCTACAAAAATAGTAAATATATATGTATGATTGATAAATGGATTGTGAGACAAGTACTAAAGCTCTAAATACTCACGGGGTGCTAGACTTGGTGTTCTACACCAATGATAAATATATATGTATGATTGATAAATGGGTTGTGAGATAAGGACTGAAGCTTCAAATACTCATGAGGTGCTTGAAATGGAGTTCTACACCTAGCTTGTGTACAAATATTCTTTTATTGGATAGGGACAAATGCTCCAAATACCCATGGGTTTTGAGACAGGGACTGACACTCTAAATACTCACGAGGGTGCTAGACATGGTGTTTTACAACCATTAATTGAAATTGGATTGTGGGTCCAATTGGTTTTACATGAAATTAATTAATGGTTAATGGAAACTGTTGTGACATAATGATTTGTGAATTGAATATGAGAAAGGGTTCAGACATATTAATTAACTAAGTGAATCACTGTTAGTGGAAAGAACCAAGAGTGAATCATTATTTTTAGTGGATGAGCTCAGTTATAGTATAAGAAAGAATGAATTGAATATCTTATGACACATTATCCATGAAAAATCATAATATTGGATTTGGTATTTACATTTATAACATAGATGGTCTTTAGAGACATATGTGGTGAGTGAATTATATGGGGGATGTCAGACTTAGGCCGAATCTCGAGAATTTTATAATTTAATAAGGTTTGAATAATTGATAAAAAAAATTATTTTGTAATGATTACTGAGTATTCCTGAAAAATGTATAATTCAGGTTTAGATACTAGTTGAGGGTTGAAGTAGGTACTTGGATATATAGTTACATTGTACTGCTACATTATTTATGCATTCCTTCACACAGTTTAAATTATTTATTAAATGTCTAGATTTTCAGAAGACACCAGTGGTCCCAATGTACTGAAATTTATAACTCACACCCTACTTTGGCTGTCATTTCACAGGGGTAGCCAAGTAGATTCTATTTTGATGCAGGATTTTTCTGTTTGAATTTACTTGGGAGATAGGAGCAGAGGACCGAGCAGATGCTCAGGATGCAAGAGGAGACTGCCTTAAATAATGTTTTTTTGTTCATTGTTTTATATTTTTTTTATCATTATCATTTCGTGCAGGCATCTACCATATAATTGGCGTTGGCCATTTGTTTTGTACTAGATTTAGAAAATTTGTCTTTCGCTTCTTTATCATTTATTCAAATGCATCTGCTATTTATTTTCATTGTCTATTATTGAAATATGTTATGAGGGTATAGTCTCCCAACTGACTATCCATGGACCCTTGCTACTAGTCGGTAGCTTCTGGCGTGTGAGGAGACACATTTGAGGTCATGTGGCGACCGGTTTGGCAGCCGATTTAGTGGTGAGCTAGGTCCGGACGTTAGACTTGATGTGTGAGGAATTGGTTTTCATAGTACCCCAGTCATTATAGTTAAAGCTTTAAGCATCCTAAAATTATCTATTTCCCCCTCATTTGTGATCTTTATGAAATTTATCTCCACACATGAAACAAAGTCTCATTCCCTTAAATAAATTCCATGAGTATCTCTTGATACATTTTTTATATGTGGAAAATTCCACTATTCCTTTCTCTACCTTTGACATTAATTTATTTTCATGGATCACAAAACACCTCATATTCTCTAGATTTAGGTAAAATAAATAGGCATTAGAGAACTTCATATTGTTATTAAATACGCATGAGACTATTGTAACACCCCATGTTTTAAAAGGAAACTCTATGTTTGATACCGTATATAATATACAACATCGAGCTTCAACAAATAGCTAAATATTATAGTTTCATAAGGTATATATTGAATAACTGTTAGAATGGATAGAATGAATAAGACTAAATTAATTAGGAAAATATGGTTTACATATGTATATAAAATAAATTCTTTAGAGAATAATTAATTACAATTGAAAATAAAATGTTTTTAAAATAAAAGGATATGGTTTTCTAGAATACTATTCAAATATGCACAATTGTGTTTTATACCAATATATAAGAAAAATTAAACTAGTATTATTATATTATTGAAATTTATAACATATTCAATATATATTTTAACAGTCATCCTATGTGTTTTCTAGACATGATATTAGAATAATTTCAATTTTACTCAAAAAATAAGAATTTTTCGAAAAAAGATGTTTTGAAGCCTTTTAATGGAACAATTTTTTAAATATTGTTTTTTAAAATTTTATAAAACATATTTGATAGAATAAAAATATCCTTTCATAGAGGAATATAAAATTTAATTTAGTGTAATTTTTTTTAATTTTAAAAATATGTTTAATTTTTTGATGAATAGTGAAAAACTATTAAATTTTTATTGAAAATAACATTCTGTTCTAAATAATTAATATTTCTAAATTCTATTTTTTTTGGATTTAATGTAAAATTTCATAAATATTTTTTCATTTAATCAAATTTTGGTCATTAGAGTTTATTTAAAATTGAATTTTAATGTAATGACATTTCATCCTTTTGACAGTTTTTTCTTTAAAACTCATTTTCTCATTCCTTCAATAAGAATAAATTTTAATTAAAATTTTAAATTTCTATTTTTTTGAATTTTTAAAAATGGATAAAATATTTTTAAGTAAAATGTCAAAACATCATTATAGTTC
Organism: Viscum album; assembly: GCA_963277665.1. Taxonomy (NCBI): domain Eukaryota; kingdom Viridiplantae; phylum Streptophyta; class Magnoliopsida; order Santalales; family Viscaceae; genus Viscum; species Viscum album. The sequence continues at coordinate 475,761,920 of OY728133.1, read as the reverse complement.
TCTCTTATGTTTGGACAGAATATAAATAGTTACTTTGTTAATTTTTATTTCCATTGTTTTGGGTAAATAACGTAATTAAGGTTAAAAAAATGTTATAATACTATATATTTACCCAAACACTTATTCTAATTTTATTGGTTGAGTGTAATTTTTCCTTAAGAATTAATCAGTTTGTTATGGGACAATTTATGTCCCTTTTAATGAGAATATAACTTTTATTGTATTATTTTCAAAGAGAAGTGCATTTTTTTATACTTTTGTCTTTATCAATCGAAAGATATTCAATATGGGTTAATATAAGTTATATGATCCAATATAAATAGTAATTTTAACCCTAAAATGTCAATCTTCTTCATGGTAATTTATTTTTTATTTTTTGGAAATAAATATTTTCTTTAAAATATTATACGTTGATGAGGAAATGATTGTTGAACTACTCGAAATATCAAATAATTGATATTACAAATATTAAAATAAGTATAATTTTAGGTAATTAATATCTTATAATAACTTTATAGTTTTATTATATATGTTAGTTATATGTTAAAATATTTGGGTTGATGATATAATGTTAGGATATTTTTAAAAATTATTGTAATGAATATTTATACAATTGACATAAATGATATTTTAAAATAAATAATATTTTATTAAATGATATAAAAATCATAAAAACATTATATTCTTTCAGATTGAAGGTAAAAGTATCCAAAATTTATTTACAACTCATTTATTGTTAGGTTTTTATTTTATAGTAATAATATTAACCTAAAAAGTGTAAATTCCCTGATATCATGGTATGAATTGAAAATGTTAAATAAAGGGCTAATATAAATATATAAGGATTAAAAATTAATAAAATCTAGTTTAATTTTAATTTTATTAATATATTTTGATGTATAATCATCTTATATTCGAAATAATTTAGTTTGGATCGATTTTTAATATGAAAATTATTTATTTTAATTTTATAATTTTCAGAATTATAAGAGTTCACCTCTCTTCAACTATAAACGACTTGTCATTATAATCTTTTCATAGCCCTAAAACATTTTTGGGTCAAAAAATATTTTCCTAAATAACTTCCTCAAATACCGCACCAAATTATAGAGATCTTACTACTTGAAAATCAGGCTATATCTATGGCAAAAAACCATGGCTATAACGATCAAAACCATGGCAATAAACTATAGACAAAGTTCCAGCTGGTCAGGGCATGTATTGGTGTGGATATAGTTAAAATATATCGCCACATTTTTATTGGGCTATATCCATAGTTCTAAACCGTGGACATAGCCCTTTTTTGACGGTTATCCAAACTGTGGCAATATCATGTAAAGCGTTTCTATATTCCTTCCTGTCATTTTTACAGGTTATTTTTTCCCCGCAGAATGGAGGGAGACCTGAAAACACAACTTTGAGGAACTATGACTATAGAAAATGAAAAAAATACTCTATAGCCACAGTTTTACCAAAACTGTGGCTATAACTCTTTCAAAAAGTCCCTATAACCACGGTTTTACAAAATCTATGTCTATAGCCCTTGGAAAAAGACCCTATAACCACATCTTTACCCAAAAATGGCTATAAACCTTGTAAAATTAACCTATAGGCATGGTTCACCCACACCGTTGATATATCTGTTAAAAAAATCCTATGGCCACAGTTTCATTAAACTGTGGCTACAACCTTCGAAAATATACCCTATAGCCACATTTTTATGTAAAATCGTGGCTATAGCCTTGGTATAGAAACCTATATCCATGGTTTTGTAAAAATTTTTCTATTGTTCTATGGATATAGCCCCATTTTTTTGTGGTTTCTTAATTTTGGAAGACCACTCACCTTATAGGTGTTATGGTGTTAATCAAAAGAGATCATCCGAAGAAGAGGCATCGTTTTTAATTATGTTTTTATATCTTATATCTTATTAAAATTCATTCTAATAATATATAACCAGGATAAAACAATAACTCAAATACCCTCAATATTATTTTATTTTTTATGTTAATATCATCACCATAATCCATCTCAACTTCCATCAAATGGGAAAATAATAAATCGCTCGTGTGTACAAGAGACTACCACCTTGTGAACCAATATAATTCATTTTCCATCACCACCTCTAAAAAATAGTTAAAATGATTTAATTAAAGATTAAATATTATATTAAAAACATAATTAAAATTATTAATGGATAATATATTATTTATTTTCTTACCATTTTATTCACATAAAATTGATAACATCATTCTTGCATACGTGTAAACTTTCGCCACCAAGAAGAGATGCGGTTCGTTTTTTATCACCACATCACATGGATGATATCTATAAGTATATATAAATTATTAAAATAAATTTAATTGATATTATTTTCAATATATAAAGGAAAAATAACACTTAACATCTTTTCGTAATGATCATTGAAGATTGAAAATGTTTCTCATGCGTACATACAAATTACCGTCTACATAATTATAACATTTTTCATTTTCGATATCCATATTTAGTGGATGGATTTAAAAATATAATTTATGTATTAATGTTATTATTATATTATAAATATTTTTCTAGATATGATGGAATTTTTAACACCTTGAATATTGACATCAAAAAAACTTTTTTACTTATTACTCACAAAATGAAAGAAACCCAGACAAGGGACTCGACCTCGCGACCCCACAACCACCACACCAATCCCCGAAACACCTTCCATAATTGCTACCTCTATGTGGAACTATAAACATAATACCTAATTAAATTTTTACCGAATATCATCAAAACTCTTAACATGAACATAAATAATTAAATTACTTTGACAACGTGGTAAAAGTGATTTAAAAAATAATAAAATTTAAAAATTAAATCAAGATAGTAAATAATTAACCAATGTGTATTATTAGTGAATATAAAGAGTTTATGTGATGTTTAAAACTCAAAATAAATGGATTTTTAACTAGAAAATCATTTTAAATGTTTTAATGTTTTATTCTTCTTAATATTTCTATTTATTGTTCAATTATTTAAAATTATTTTTATGAATGTATTTATCTTCAACTGAATGTTATAAAATGAAATCTTTTTAATTTAACTCAAATATTTTTATAAAGGAATATTTTTGAGGGACTTACTTTTAAAAGCCCCCGTTTAATGTTCCTTTTACATCTTTTTACATATGTAAATGGGGATGTTTTTTTAACTTATTTGACATGATTGGTTTCTCCTAGTTTCATGATGATTTATTAAATTAATGTTTTCCTTATAAGATTTCATAGTTATTTTTAAAGAAAAATATTTCTTCATTACGTTTTAAGTTTTTATAATTTAAAATCGACTTGTAAAAGGAATGGTTGTTTTTATTTCTGAAAGTGTTTTTCACAGGGTTTTATAAGAAATTTAAAAATATTTATTAATTATTTGGTCCATGGGAATTATATGAGAAGTGTTTATTCCCATTATAGAACTTAATAAATGGGTGATCCCTATATAAATTAAACTAAGGGTGTTTCCATTTACAAGTCATTAGAAACTAGTGAGAATGATATAGCTTATATGAAGGGTGATCCCCAATATAGTTTTTCGATGCATTGGGTGCTATGGATATGGAAGTAGAATGCATGGTTATACTATTTTTATGGGTATATTTAATAGTTATATTGAAATTATTTACTAAAGAACCAACACTATTTTTCTATTCATTCTAATATGCTAATAAGAAAAGGGTTTTAATGGGTTTTAATGTTTTAACATGACTAATGATTTACATTATTTATGTACCTTACAATTTTTTTTGTGCCATCCTAAGTTCTAAAATGTTTTTGACATGGTAAATGAATGAGTAGGGAAAATAATGAGATCAAGGTGTTAATAGGGAATATTTCTCATAAAGAGAAATTTTGTTTTATTTTAAATAGTTTTATACAATTAAAAAAACACTATGTATAAGTGTACATTTACAAATAATGGGTTCACATTTTAAGAGTTTATCACAATTTTTTAATAATATGAACTGAAAATATCCTAAAATTTAAATTATTGTTCAAAAAAACTATAATATGTAATTTTTATGGTCAGGTCCTTATAGTTGGTATCATGGGATCATTTGGACAACATGTGAGATTTATTTTTTTTATATTAAGAGTTTTGTATTTCCTATTGGGTAATAAGATTAAGGTAGATCTAAAGTTTAATGTCTTATAAACCATTTTAGTCTTTCTATTATGAAATTTTATGGGTACAAACAAATTTTCTTGAAGACATTTTTTTGAGGTAATTATGGTGTATTACTTTTTGGGATAGAAAATGAAAGGTATTTGATAACCTTTGATGTTAAAACACATTAAGGATATTTTTGTAAATGTTACTCCAATTTCATGGAATTTTATGAAGATTAAATTAAATTAGTTTTAGAAAATGGAGATCCTACAGGATGGGTGGAAATCTATCGCATCCAACAAGCCCATGAGTTTTGTACCCACAACCAAATGGAAAAAATGGTGCATTGCCTACCACTATCCAATATGAAGTCTTGATTAGTATGAATTTTTATTATTTGTTATATGATTTTATGGATGACTAATATGTGGATTCTAGGGATCATATTTTTTATAGAATATAATTCCATAGGATTGGAAAAATATATTGGGATTAAGAGATTAAATTTATTTTAGAATACAGTTAGTATTTTCGGAATCCTATAAGCTTAATATAAATAGAAAAATTAAAGAATTTTGTTTGAGTAAAAAAATAAACTATCTTTTGGAGTCAAATTTCTTTTTATTTTGAATTTATAGTTATTCATGTTATTTATTAAAATGGTTATAATATCTTGAGTTTTTTTAGGAAATTACTTTTTGGTGTAATACTTCATCAATAATTGAAATTACATCGAGATAACTCTTAAAAATACATTTGAGGACTATGTGATCAATTCCAATGAATTTTTGGCTTCAATAATAGTTTTGAATATGTTTGATGAATTAAGGATCATTATTTATTGAATGTTCTATATGGAAATTTTGGTGTTATGGTTAATTTTTTGGAGATTAATGTATTTTTCATCATATAAAGGATTATTCATTTCGATGAATTATATTATATTATTCTAACGAAATGTTTTGGTTAATGTTTAAAACTTGATGAGTATATAGTTATAGTTCTTGTATTTTTTGACCTGTAGAAGTTGATTCTAGAGCCTAAGGTGTGAAAAAAAATCATCTAGAATACTTATCAAATGAAAAAAATTCTTTTTTATTGTGGAAATTGATTAAATGATGAAACTATATGTGTCATGTAAGTATATTTACTTATTCCTTTATTCTATGAAGTAAAAATAATTCTACATCTCTTAAAGAAAAAACATTATCTTTTTAATTTTATCAATGGTCTTTTGACCCATCAAATCTTTATGGATTATTGGTGTTTAAATTTCCCTTGATCATGTTATCTATCTCTCTTTACTAGTATTTGAGGGTTATATTTCTCTTTTATGTCTATATTTACATACACTGAGACCTAGTATATGTTATCTTAGGTGACCATCACACTTCCCATTCTTTCTTTCAAAGAATATTTTTTATTAATCATTTTTATGATGTGGTATTTAAAAAAAATAATTCTTAATATTTTAACACAAGTTACTAATCCAAATTTGAAATAGTGATGACGTAATTTATTTAATGTGGGGGATGTAAAATCTTGACATCGTACATGCTATGCCAAATAAGGCTTAAACCATCAACTAAATATTATTATTTAAAAAGGTAGTTATATCATTTCCATTAGAATGTATATATTGAGACAGATTAACTTAATTAGAAAAATATGGTTTTATACATGTATATAATAAATTATTTATTGACCAATAAATTAAATGTTAAAATAAAACTCTTTTTAAATGAAATTTTTTTTAAATATCCACACTTGCGTTTTGTACCAATATAAAAACAAATAACTCTTTTTGAATTATATTAAAGAAATTTATAATATATTCAATATAATTATTAACATTCATTCATTTTGTTTTATGGACATCATATAATAACAAATCTAATTTTACTCATAAAATAAGTATTTATCAAAATATGCGATTTTTCCACCAATTTATAAAACACATGTTTTAAATAAGTTTTTTATTATTTTATACATATATTTGATAGAATAATATTTTTATTTGAAATATGAATATGAAAATTTACATTGGATGAATTTTTGGTATTTTTCTGCTACGTTTTATTTTTTGATGAATAGTTAAAAAATACTATATTTTAATTGAAAACATATTACTGGTATAAATAATTAATTGTGTTATATTATACTTTCAATTGGGATTATAGAATAATTAGGTCAATATTTTATCCTTCAATCCAATTTAGGTCCCTGGAATAAATTTCACTTTGAATTTGGATATAAAAACATTTTAATGTTTTGAAGGTTTTAACTTACAAAACCTGTTTTCTTATTCTGACAATGGGATTATTTTTTAATTAATTTATATAATTTCAGTGTTTTTAATTTAGAAAAATTTATTCTATATTATTATTTATAGTGTCTAAATTTAGTAAATATCTCCCTTTTATTTTTGGGGAAAATATGAATAGTACTGTTGGTAATTTTTATTACCACTGTTAATGGTAAATTAGAAAATTAGGGGTATAAATAATATTTTAAATATTTTAAAATTACAATAACACTTATTATAATTTTAATGTATTATTACTATTGGTACATAAGCATTAATTGATCAATTATGATACCATTTAGATCTATTTGGATGAAATATAACATTTGTGGAATTATATTCAATGAAAAGTCAAATTTTGCATACTTTTGTTTTTAACAAAAGAAATATTTTTAATATGGGATTATATATGGGATATGATAATATATATAAGTCCTTTTACACATATTATTACCTGATTTTATACTTAATTAAACATCAAATACATACCATGAATCATAAAATCTAGTGTCGTTGGAGGATTAGGTACATGAAACTGAAAACATGAAACCAAAATGAAATCAAAATTTATTTAAACTCAACAATAAGATGGTAACTCTCATTGAGATTTAACATATACAAAGGGTTATCTGGGTAATACATGAATAATGGTATGAGCTTTGAATCCCAATAAGGGAATAAGCATAAGAATAAAGCATAGCACATGGGTTAAATGTCATAACATGATGACATAAAAAGAAATAAACATATATAAGCATAACATACAGTACATGGGATCATGTAATAATGAAGTAATATTAATATAGAATAAATATAAAAAATAAATAATCATGAGTCAAGGATTATTTCCCATGGAGGATCCTGAGTTGTGGTTAACCACCAAGACTGATACACATAGAGCACCAGTCAAGGCTAAACACCAAGACCATTGCACATTATGCCTCGTGAGACTAAACATTGCCAAATGAATTGCAGAGAAATCTAGGATCACCAATCGTAATATGATCAAGATTATCTGTTCCACATAAATAATTATATATAACAAATCAAACATAACCGTATGGGTTACCCAAGGAAATAATTAGTAACATAATCATTTCATAAGGCATATCAAAAGGAAATATCATTATGGTGTCCATGATATAATGGGTTTGAATAATAAATGCACATTAATAAAGTAAAATAGTCATAAATCATGATAATGGATTCCAAACATAATTTAAATCATGTAAAAAGTGTGTTTACGAAACTATAGAAATAAATCATTCTACTGCGGTTTAAGGAAGCTATAATAGAATATTCCAAATTGAAAAGACATAATTATTTATATTAAATGAAAAATTAACCAAGATAGATTTTCAATATAAAATAATTTATATTTTAAAATTTATTGTGGATTACTAAATATTATAGGTTGCACATGAAAATGGGTAAGAAATCGGGAAGTTACCTTTAATTAGGCTTGCTTAAAGGGAATAATTAAGAAGAGAACTTTTTTAAAACATGTATTTCCCAGTAAGAAGCATGTAATGATTCAGATACATGTGTTTAGAACATATGGACAGAATATAGAATAATATTATAATAAAATATAAGTGTAACATTTGGTTAAATAGAGAGAAAATGTAATCCAATAGAAAAATGGATGTTCGAAAAGAATCCATTGCCTTATGTCTGAAAGTTTTCTACACATGAAATTAATTTCATGGATATTAAAATTAAATCCATTAAATAATTATTATATTGCCTTTTATACATGTATTTGATATATAATAATTTTATTACATTCACATATGGCAATTTTGATAAATGAAAAGATACAATTTCCTCGTTTGGGTGTGTATGTTTCCTTGGTTTTCATGATCAGTTTACCACTATAAATGTATTAAAAATAATATAAAATGAGAATGGTTTCACATAAATCAAGTTACATGTTATTAATTAAAATAAATAATATTAATTGGTTATATATTTCATTTGGTTATTTTGGGTGAGGATGAAACATTATATAATATTTGAGTGATAATCGTTTAGATTATTTTGGTGGTTTTTTTGATTATCATGAAATAGTTTTGTTTTATTAATCAATATTATTTATATATCATGGCTAAAAAACAATAAATATAATTTAATAAAATTATTTTAATATTTTTGACCATAAAAAGGATTTTATGACTTGTATCGATGGATTCAATGGAAATTGAAAACATGTCATCCTTAAATGCGATAAACAAACACATCACAGATGATGTATTTATTTTTAGTAAAAAAATGAAGGGGAATGAAATGATGATGGATTATTCAATTAACATAATAAAATTTTAGTATGTGTGAGATATTTTAGTTACCATGCCATTGGGATAAGGGGAGACGAAAAAATAGTAACAAAAGAAAATAAATTGGAAATAAATTAAAAGAAAAGGAAAGAGATTTTTACCACTTTTATTTATCCTCCTTGAGAACCTCTTAAGTGTATAGAGTTTGGATTTATATTGAGACAAAGGGATCATGGACATGGGTTAGATACTTTGTAAGAGTAGTGGGTATAATTTGGACAAGTTTCAAAGATTGAAAGGTATGAGGATAAGGGGTGGTATTTATAGGGGAGGAGAGATGTGTTTTCTCATTATTTTATTTATTAGTTTATTATTTTACCTAAAGACACTAAATAGTGTGGATTATTAGGAAGAATATTATAACTAATACATGGGAGTTCAAACAAATTTCCACTTAAATAATTCCATGACACAAGCAAGACTCAAAAATATATTAATTTACCTTATACCGTAAATTACAGTATTTCACAATTCACAATAAATTTAACTATTTTATAAAAAATCAAGTAATTTAACTTAATAATTTTTTGACATGTATAATTAAAAATTGGACCCCATTTTATGAAAATAATTTTCTATAAATTAGAAATTTAATTTTTTTTAAAACATCATTTACTCGAAAAATACTGATTTTAAAGTTATAAGTGATTTTTTAACACTTTGAATAACTAATTAAGGCCTCATAAAATTATATTAAAAAATTAATACAAAAAATATTAATTTTAGAATATATTTTATGAAAATAATTTTTTAAATCATTATATTAATTAAAAAAATGAATGTAAATATTTTTATTTTTCAAAAATGCCAATTCCAAATTTATCGTTTTTAAAAAATTTATTTACTTATGCAATGATATTAATATATCATATTTTTTATTTATATGATTATTAACTTTTATTTATACATTGATAGGAAATATTGCTATTCTATTGGCCAAATTATTATTCTTAAGGGTTACATTATTATTCCAAAGGACAAGTTACTATTACATTAATATATATTCCTTGACTTCTAGAAATACTTCCTATTTAATTCATTACACATTTATAAAGTTTCAATTGTGTTCCCTATTTTATTTTATGTGATTTATAATATGTGGAATATTTGTAATACGGTATATTCCATGGATATAATTTTAGGTTGTTACATTTCCCCCATTATAAAATTTCACCTTCGATATTTCATTTTATAACTATTAAAAAAACATGAAATGGTATATCTCCTTTATCGCTTCCTTTGGATACATTTTTTCCAATAAAAGAGTAGTATTTTTGTTTATAACTTTGTCTCTATGATCCATAATCTTCACTGGCTGATCCTCAAAAGAGATATTATTCTCTCAATGAACCACCAATAAATTTAGTACATGTTAGGGATCATGTATGTACTTAATTATAAGGGATAGAAGGAAACCATTAGGTACTTGAGACATGGTAGGTGGAAGTTCTAGTCGATAGGGCACCACTCCAACATGATCAACAATATCAAAGGGGAAGATGTACATTAGACTCAACTTTCAATTATTCCCCAAACTCACGACTTATTCCATGGAGACATGTTAATGAATACCATTTCTACAACCATATACTCCAGGTCTTGTCAACAATTGTTTTCATAAATCTTTTGTCATATTTGGGTATCCCGGATATACTGTTAAATGTTTTTCACATTTTCTAACATTTATTTTACCATTACAGGTCATATCTTCTAATGTTCACCAACATTATCCCAACATGATGGCATTCTAAATCTTCTCCCGTAGAGGGAATAATATGGAGACATTTGGATGCTAGATTGGAATCTTTTTTGTAAGATATTTTGACCATAGGCATATGTTGGTCCCAAATTCCCTTTAATTCGATAGAAAATGATGTCAAAAAGTCATCTAATGTTTGAAAAATCTATTTATATTGGACATCATTTTTTGGATGATATGCCATACTAAAGGTCAATTAATTTTTTCAGAGAGTGTCAGAGATTTTTCCAGAACTTTTATGTGAATCTCAGATCTCACTCGGATACAACAAATAGTGGAACACCATGATGCCTTAATAATTATTTTATTTATATCCATGCTAGTTGATATAGTGGTAAATAATCTCAAATTTAAATAATATGTGTTGTAATTATTATACTATCCACAACAGCCCATATAACATTGTTTCCTAAAGATGTCTTCGAAAGTTTGGTTAAACATTCAATGGTGATGTTTTCCCATTTACATGTGTGTATGTGTAATTTTTTCATCACCCCTTTCTACTTCATCCATTCATAATTCACTTGCAATCATACCAAGAATACCGGGGGTCTATTTAGAGATATCCTTATTCATTTTTCCCACTAAAAGTTCTCCCATAGATATTGGTACATATTTTTGCACCCTAGGTGATTAGAGAAGGTTATTCTATGTGTGTCATTCATAATATCTTTCTGTATCTCTAAATTAGATGGTACACATAATCCGAACCCAAATCCCATCACTCTTTCCTCATCTATTTTTAGGTCTATGGATTTTCCATTTCTTATGGATTACATCCTCTTTTTAATTTCTAGAACAATTTGTTGTGAATCCATTAGTTTCTCCATGAGGGATAGTTGTGAAATAACTTGAGAAACGATTTATCTTGTTCCTTCTATAAGGATTCCCATGACCATCCATTGAAAATATAAGAATACTGGCTCTTTTTCAATTCTCTTCATTGAAAAATATGTTGGATCATTTCGTCTTAGAGCAGCTACCACTTTATTATCCTTTTTAGGATGGCAGTGGATTGAAAACTCATAATCATTGATGAGATCTAACTATATTCATTAGAGAATATTATGCTCTTTATGTGGGAATATATATTTGAGATTCTTTTGAACTTTATATATCTCACACTACTCCCCATAGAGATAATTTTGATATATTTTCAATGAAAATATAATAGCCTCCAGCTCTAGTTCATGCTTAGGAAAATGTTTCTCATGAATTTTCAACTTCATTGAGTCATAGGCTATAAATTTATTAATTTTCATCAATACATATCCAAATACCATCTTTAAATAATGGTTGTACACCATAAAGAGTTCCCAACTTGTTGGTAGTGTGAGAACCAGTGTAGGGATTATCCTATTTCACAAGTCTTCGAAACTATCTTCCCATCTAGTAGTCGATATAAAATTTACTCCATTTCGAGTCAACTTAGTAACTGGGTTTAACAATCATGAAAAGTTATTCACAAATAATTGGTAATACACATATAGAAAAATGAAACTATAGATCACTATTATATATGTTGTCCTAGGCCACTCTTTAAATGCCTTTGTCTTGGAAGGGTCCATTTATATACATTTTCTGGTGATTACGTGACCCTATAATTATAATTCATCCATCTAGAACTCATATTTAATTTAGAATTCATATTGTTTCTTTCTTCAAAAATTCTTCTGCACAATATCCAAGTAGTCCTCATTTTCCTCCTTATTCTTGGAGTATATCATAATATCATCAAAAAATAATACTAAACATTTTTCAAGGAAATTTATATGCACTCAATTCATTAATTCCATGAAAATTTATAGAGAATTAGTGAGTACAAAGGCCATAACTATGAACTCATAGTGTCTATAACCCATTCAAAATGCAGTCTTGGGAATATCTTCCTTACTCATGTTTAATTAATAATATCCCATTCGAAGATGCACCCTAGAGAAATACTTTTTCCCACATAGATTATCTAATAAGTCATCTACCCATGGAAGGGGATACTTAATCTTTATCATGATTTTATTGATATCCCAATAATCTATACACGGGTGCATTGATCTATCCATATTATGGAGAAAGAGGATTTTTTAACTCCACAGTGAAGCATTTGGGAATACAAAATATTTATCCAGACTCTCCTGTAACTGCTTCTTCAAATATTCCACCTCAAAAGTGACAATTTTATATGGTTAAATTGATATAGGAATAGATCCATGATTATTTCCTATTCAGATATCAACTTATCAGTCATGTGGAAGTCAAGGAAACACTTTGTGGAACACATCAATGTATTCCATCATAATTCAAATGTCTTCGAGCATGATTATATCCATTACGTAAATCATTTGAGCTTGATATTCATCCTCATAAAGTAATAATATCCATTCGTTAGAAGATGATTCTGAAGGTGTTTCATCATCCACCTTACACTTTTAAAGAATTGGAGAATGCTTTTGGATGTGAAGAGTGATTTCTATTTCATGACAGTTTATTTTATTTTTGTATATAGATATCCAACCCATTCATAAATTATAATCAAACTCCACCAATGTAATAAAGACATAATTTTCTATGATGTTCGGTCCACAAACATTAACTGGGAATGGTTTATATACTTTGATGAAATAATTTCCCCATTTTCTATTGTTATAGATAACATAACATAACATATATTTTTTTTTATTGTGTTGGAAAAGTTTTTCTAAACATTTAAGATATTAAATAATGCATAGAACTATATTCAAATATAATGCTGCATCCTCTTGAATGAATAACTAGTATACATGTCACCACATCATTTTCGATCTCTAACTCAGAAATAGTGATATAATATTATCATTATTAATTCCTTGGAGGTTGGTAATGTTTATTTCCACCAACAAACCTCTTATTAGGGAAATGTTTCATATATTTCCAATGTTACCTGTAGTTTAAACATTGTAGTACATACTGAGTGTTGATCTGAACTATGCATTATTCTTCCCAATTAGTGGGATTATTCATATCCCTTTTAGTATTTATTAGACATATGGCCCATTCTTCCACCTTTAACTCATTTCTTGGTTACCTATATACAGTTCCTAGGATGCTTCTTCCATTACATGTGAGATATTGGGTTTTACTTCCATAATGGGATTTATCTACTGATCCTCTCATATTAAAATCCATTTTTTGTTTTTTATCCCTAGTCCCATTAGACCAATAGAAGACTATGATCTCCAATTCAAACTTACAGGGAAAATATAAAATATTCTCATATCTATAAAATCCGTTAATCACAAAAAAATTTATATAATCTTCTTTAGTTCACTGAATAAGTGATCCGCCCCACTTTTTTTGTTCAAAAAAAACCAGAGATATGTCATGAAAGACTTGGGAAGTTTTAGTCATATGCACTAATAGATCCATCTTCCTTTTCCTTTAATATAAGGAACTGTCTTTCTATGTTAAGACAATTATTAGAAGAAAAATATAGAAAGAAAAATATTTTCATGAAAATTTCCAATTTCATGGAATCATTTTCTTCAATATACATCATTGTCTAGATCAGTGTCCAGCATTGATCTACTTCCCCATCATTAAGATAGACTGTTAGTATAAATTTCTCACCTTATAAGAATTGTATGACATGTAATATCCTTTCAGTGGAGTTAATCAATTGTTCTGTGATGAATAGATCAAAAGATATAATAAAAATGGAAGGCTTTTTCACAAGAAATATTTTACAAAAATATGTTCTTTATTTTGATAAGGATTTAATTCTACAGGATTCAAGTTATTATTCATAACTTGATCTAGTTGATCACGTATTGTGATGATGTTTTGAGCACCCATTCTAATAATGTGTTCATTTCATTAGGGAAATCACAACATTTCCAATCACATTGATTTTTGGAATAGGTTCTCCTATTTCTGGTTATTAGCTAAAAAAGAAATTATAATTAGAAGGGTTGAATACATAGATAATGAGTATATAACAAGGAAATATTTTACATAAAAGGATAAAATTTTAATGGAATAGTATATCATAACTTTGGATTCCCTAGGCTTCCATATAGATTAGCCATTATGATAGAATTATCCTTAGGGTTCTCAAAAAAGTTCCCTAGTCCTAATCTCTAAAATTACTAGAATGAGCCTATGATACCAACTATAATGACCCTATCCTTTTACAAATATTGTAAAATTATTTTAGGCATAACTAATCATCAAATACACATGAAGGACTACAACTTCTATAGTCTTTGGTGTATTAGGTACATAAAACTAAAAACATGAAACGAAAATGAATGAAACTTCTATTTAAACTAAATAATGAGATTCTAACCTCCATTGAGATTTTAAATTTTCATTGGATAACATAGGTAATACATGAACAGAGAAATGATCTTCAAAACATAGTAATGGAATAAATGTAAGAATAAATCATGTCATATGGTTTAGAAGGGATAACATGATGATTTTAAAATTCATAAACATATAGATGCATAACATATGGAACATGTTATCATGTAATAATGGAATCATAGAATTTGATAGAAAAATAAAAAATAAAATAATCATGAGTCAAGGATCAAATAACATATAGGATCAAAATTAAAGGTTAGCCAACATGACAATTTCACATGGAGCACACGTCAAGGCTAACCACCAAATCCATTGCACATAACGTCTCATGAGACTAAACATTAACTAATTAATTGGAGAACTATATGCATGAAACAAATATAATATGTTCTTGAATATGTGTTCTTCATAATCATTCCTACAAAATGAATCAAACATAAACATAAGGGTTACCCATGGTAAGAATGGGGTATCATAATCATGTCAGAAGGCATACCAAAAGGGAAAATCATAATGGTTTCCATGAACGAATGGATTTAAATCATAAATGGATATTAATAATGGAAAATATGAATATATAATGATAATTTATGTCAATCTAAATTGGAAACATGAAAATGGCGTGTTTAAGAAACTTTAAAATAAATCATTCTAGTGTAGGTTATGGAAAATATTATAGATTCTATAAAACAGAAAATGTATAATTGTTATTATGAAACCATAAATGAACCATTATATTTTTGAGGATAAAATTAGTTATTTTATCAAAATAATTGTGTCTTAAAAACTATTATATGTTGCCCATGAATATGCGTAATAAATGGAGATGTTTCATTTAATCAGGTTTTCTTATCAGGAATAATTATGAATGAAACCTTTTCAAAACAAGTATTTCCCCATAAAAGAATGATGTAATGATCTGAACACATTATTTTGGAAGGTATAAAAAATTTATAATAATTATATAAAAATTAATAATAATTAGATTAGGGTAATGAGAGATAAAGCATGATCTAAAGTAAAAAATGGTGGTTCAGAAAGAATATGTTACCCTATGTCTGAGAGAGGTATGCACATGATATTAATTTCTTGGGTAATAAAATTAAATAAATCAATTAATAAATTTATATCCTTTTATACATGTATTATATATATATATAATAATTTAATTATGTTTATTTATCTCCTTTTTGGTATGTTATAAGATATAATTTCACCATTCACGATTTCCCATTTCCTTGGTTTTCATGATCCGTTTACTAGTATTCCTATATGAAAATTATGTAAAATAAGATTATTTTTATAGATTTAATGTTATATGTTTTTAGTGATATATAAAAGATAAAATGATTATATATTTCATTTTTTTGGTGAGGCTGAATCATTAGATAAGATTTTAGTGAAAATCATTTAAATTATTTTGGGGTTTTTTCAATCACCACGAACTATTTTTGATTTATTTTTTAATATTATGTATATATCATTGTTCCAAAACATTAAATAAGACATACTAAATATATTTTTTTATTTTTTTAAAAAAATGGTTTTATGACAAGTCATGTATGATTTAATGTAAATTGAATACTCGTTGTCCTTAAATGCGATAAATCAACACATCACGGACCATGTTTTCATTTATAGTACAAAGAGAAAGGGAAAGGAAATGAAGATGGATAATTCCACTAACATAATAAATATCCATTATATATGATATAAATGATTTACCATGAAACTTGTATAAGTGTAGGTGAGGTGAGAATAATAAAATAAATGAAATTGGAAGTAAATTAAAAGAAAAGGAATGACGTTTTTACCTCTGGACTTTCTCCTCCTTGAGAACCTCATTTCGAAACTTTAGTTTGGTATTTAATTGAAGCCAAGGCATTCTAGATGTTGGATAGATACTTGGTAATAGGATTGGGTCAAATTTAGATAGGGATCAAAGATTTAATGATGTGAGGAGAATGTGCCGTGAGGGGGGTTTTATAGGGGAGGAGAATATGTTTTCTAATTATTTTTTTATTTTTCTTGAAGAATATGAATACTATGGTTTCATGTTACTAAATACAGTAACTAATAATTTTCAGTTTCTAAAAAATGGACACTTACATAATCCATAACTCATGAATGATTAAAAAATTTGTTTATTTATCTTATACTGTAAATCACCAAATTTCACTATTCACTCAAAATTCATCTATTTTAGAAAAATACCAAAAATTCACCACCACCATTGTTAGATATGTGGAATAAAAAAATGGAGTCCATTTTATGAAAATAATTTTCTATATTTGAGAAATATAATTTTTATTTAAAATCATCATTTATGCAAAAAAAATGATGTTGATAATATATCTGAATTAATAACACCCCAAAAAATTAATTATAGTCTAAGAAAATTATATTATAAAAATAAGACAATAAAATATTATTTTAATAACATATATTATGAAAATAAGTTTTCTGTTAAATAATGATATTAATTATAAAATTTTAAATAAGTATTTATGTTTTACAGAAATACCAACTCTTAATCTATCATTTTCAAAACATTTATTTACTTATAATATTATCTAAATTTATAATATTTTTATATATAATATTGTTAAATTTTATTTATGAATTCATAGGTGGGGTTACTATTAGATATTCTGATTAACTATTCATATGTGTCACAATACTATTGCAATGGAAAAGTTAATATTCAACTGGTATATGTTCCTTAACACCATAAAATACATCTTATTTCCTTAATTATTCATTTATAATGTTTATATGGTGTTTTATATGTGATTTTATGTGCATTATACTATATGGAATAATTTTAAGAAGGGACTTTTAATTGATTAAAATTTTCGGTTGTTACAAACATGTTCGACTATAAATAGTCATTTGAAATATCAAATGTTTATCTTGATCATGATAATTTATTATTGATTTTTAGGAAATAAATAATTAACTTAAATTATTAAACAATTATAATGCAATAATTGTTTAATTAATTTAAGTATCAAATAAATGATATTAGAAATATTAAAATAAATATAATTTGATATAATTAATGTCATACAATAATTTTATAGTTTACTTTGACATGTTAGTGATTTGTTAAAAAATTATTTGAGGATATCATGTGAGGATATTTTTTAAAAATCAATCAATGAACAATGTCAAAATTTACATAAATGATATTTTAAAATAAAAAATATTTTATTAAATTTTATAAAATTATTTAAAATATATAATTCATTCTACTAATTTTTATAAGTCTAAAAAAGTCATAAATTACTCATTCATCTATCTTGTTTAAATTTTTAATAATTA
Source organism: Viscum album (assembly GCA_963277665.1). Lineage (NCBI taxonomy): Eukaryota > Viridiplantae > Streptophyta > Magnoliopsida > Santalales > Viscaceae > Viscum > Viscum album. The sequence goes on along the minus strand of OY728133.1, from coordinate 475,743,700 downwards.
TATTAACCCTAAAAGTTTGAATTACATTATATCATATTAAGAATTAAAAAACCTTAAATAAGGGTATAAACAACAAGATAGGGATTAAAACATAATCAAAACATGAATGTTTTTAATTATATGAATGGATTTAAACCCATCACCATCATATATTCAAAATAAATTGGTTTGGAGTGATTTTTAAAATAAAATTAATTTATATTTAATTAATTAATTGAAGAATTCGATGAGTATCCCTCCCCTCCACGATAAATGGGAACCCTCTATGTTATTTTCTTCAAACCTAAAACCTTTTTGGTTTTCCATGATCTTCTACTAACACTCATGTCTCTAATTCTCTCACTTTCTTGGGGTCTACTGACACTCATGTCTCTAAGATATCTTGACCCATGAAATGAATTTGGTCTATCCAAAAGTGGAATTTTGAGAGAAGAGCATATAACTGATGCTCTCTTAGTATACTCAAAATGATCTGAAGATGTGTGGAATCATCGTGTTGAGTGTGAGAGTACACCAATATATCATCCATGAAGACTACCACGAAATAATCTAGGTATGGATGGAACACAAGGTTCATCAGTTCCATGAAAACTGCAGGTACCTTCATGAGACTGAACGGAATAACCACGTATTCGTATAGACCATACCTACTCCAAAATGATGTAAGAGGTATATCTGAGGGTCTAACACACAATTGATGATAAATGGATCTCAAGTAAATCTACAAGAATAATCGTGCTCCTTGAACCTGATCAAATAGATCATCAATCCTCGACAAATAATATTGGTTCTTGACCATGAAGTTGCTAAGCTTCTGATAATCCACAAAAATTATGAGGGTACATTCCTCCTTCTTCGTAAACAGGGAAAGAGAACCCCGAGGAGAAGTACTGGGTTGGATGAAACCATTATCCGGTAACTCCTATAAGTGCTTCATGAGCTCCTGTAACTCTTGTGTTTCCATCCTATAATGAGGAATGGAAACCAGTGCTGCTCCCAGCACAAGATCAATATAAAAGTGTACATCTCTCTTCAGAGTAAAACCTGAAAAGTACTCTAAAAAGAGAACCTTGAAACAAACCTCCACTAGAGGAATGTCCAATTGTGATCTACCCGAGTCATCCAGATATAGACTATAAATATGGTCTATAACTCCTCCCAACCCATGATGCTTGGGTCATGCTCTGCTTTCATGGATATCTCATTCGCCTTTGCATAAAAAAACCGCCCTATAGTGATTTGAAACTCACCCTACAGTGAAAATAGTTGATGACTGAATGGAAGGTAAATAACCAGGTCATCTCAACAATGACATCATAGCATGTCATCTCTAGGTTATAGAGGTCCCATAAGAAGTGACACCCACCGACCTCAAGAGGTAACTCCTTGCACTAGCGTACACTATCTATCCTTGTCCCCAATGGAGTATCCAGCACCAAGACATTAGTAGAAGTAATGATACAGAGCCCAAGTCTCTCCACAAAAACAACAAATATGAATCTATTGGAATCCCCTATATCAAAAATTGCAAAAGCTAAAACTGAGGAAAAAAGGATCATACCTCGAATTGTAGAGGGTCTGAGATCCTTCTCTTATTGGGTCTTCTCCACTGCAAAATTCTAGTATGTACCATAGCAATTATAACCGACCTGAACACCCTGAGATGTTCTACCATGTTGTTGCTGAAACCATGCTAACTGGATACCAAAACTGTAAACTCCTCCTTGGCCAGAATGACTGGAAGTACTCCATTTCCTAGACTGAAGAAAAACTACTTGTGCTGCTCATGAAAACAGAGTCATATAAGAACTACGATCCCCAGCTGCTGGTGAGAAAAGCTAACAGAACCACTGAAGATGGCCCATATTTCTTTAAGATCGGCACTCGACTGGGTATCTTGGGAAATGTGGCCTCATATGCCTGCCCATTCCACACTCATAGCATAACACCTGGCCACAGGAAGGTGCATCCTGCCTACTCGGATCTGTACATGTAGAATCCCTACGATGCTTCCTACTATAATTCGGAGAAGAACCTTCTCTTGATGTTGAACCTCCCTGTCCCATAGCTCCAGAATCCCTCAGGAGGTTCTCTAAGATCAGAGCCTAGTTTCCTATAGAAGAAATGGAAGTCAACTTGAAGTTGTTCACCTGAGATCAGATGTCATTCCTGAGACCATCCTCAAACTTTCTTGCTAGGAATAGCTCATCACCCCCTATAATGGGTGTGAAATGATGCAACTATATGAAGTGAGAAGAATAATAAATTATTGAAAGTGTACCCTTATTCAGACTCATGAACTCTCAAACTCAATCAACCCTCAAATTCTCCGGGTAGAAGTAGTCCTAGAAGGAACTCTAGAACTCACCCAAATCCATAACCTGCTGGCATTCTGCCTACGAGATCACATCCCACCATCTCTTGGAGGAAGACCGAAGAATATAAGTAGAAAGAGTCACCCTCCACTCTAGAGTTATCTCCAGATATTCAAAGATATATAGCATGGCTTTTGACTATTACTCAATAGCTTGAGTTCCTCCATCCCTTGAGAATGTGGGACGATGTTTCTACAGAAAGACCCAGATCAACTCTGCCATAGAAGGGGCATGATATATTGATCCATGGAAGGTCTACATAAAACTCATGATTTCTGGTCGGAACTATGCTTCGACACCTGTATCTGGGATAATGGCTGGTGCCAAGATAGGAAAAACTGGAGAATATTTTGGTAGTTCCTGATTTTCCATGTCCAGTGTCTGGTCACTGCCCTATAACTGGCACACAACCGGAGGACGTCTCAATGTCATAACTCTGAAAGGTCAAACACACACCTTACCTCAAGATTATCAATGAATAAAACTTATAATTTTAAGAGGCTAACAAAAGAAATAAATCATTCAAGTTCTCTAAAATGTGGATACATGGTGTATACACCTCCTACACGATGTGTTCCCTTTTGATTTTACATGGGAATGTACTCATACCAACCCTGGTCATGTAACACAACATACACATGTTGTGTTGTCCTAACACACAACGTGTACTTGAATCCACTTCCCCTTCCCGAGTTCTTCAACATGATTGAACCCACATGGTTCTCCTAGAGCCAGATTACACGGTGTGTTTGTGCCAGACACGATGTGTACTATAATGTTTTCACTAACCTGTGTTGTTAGTCACAAGGTCAGTTACACAGTTGACTCTACATAGCATGTTTACTCTAGACACGACTTGCATTAAATACCCATAATCCACTAGTTTCATTGGTTACACGGTTGGACACATGGTCTATACACACGGGGTGTACTTCAGGTGCACGGCACGTTCCACAAAAGATTTCCTAACCCCGTATCTCTCCCCACACAATTATTGACATGGTTAAATACTACATGACGTGTACATACATTACATGGAGATTACTTAAGAAAAATAGTTCCTTCCAAAAAATAAGGATATGTGGCATGTATTTATCATTACAGGCCGTGTATTCTGGGTTTTTCCGGACAGTAAGCTCCAGAAACTACTCTGGAAATAAGAAAAATACTGAAATGAACATTACAATTCCAAATTCTAATCTGTGAGGGCCCATACTCTTCGCAAATCCATTCTTGGAATCTTATACATGTTATATACAAGAATAACAGTGCAATGATCCAGAAAATTCCAATCCATGGGGCTCCACAACACCTCAAGAACAAAAGTTTTTCATTCATTCAAACAAAACCTTAAACATGAGAAATACCCTATAAAAAAGTAGGTATTCTATCATGGAATCTATCACTACAATATTCATATCTAGCACAACATCTATCACAACAACATGTAATCAGTAATGTATGATAAATGGAATGAAAAGAATGCCTGACATGTGATCTCTAACAAGTTTCTATATGATTCCTGAGATGGAATACCCTCATCGCATCAGGTTGTAACAGAAATAGAACCTCAATAATATCAACGATAACTGAAAAAAACATGTGAATCACCCAACAGTGAAATCAAATCAATAGTAATAATTGCATAACTGGAAAAATAGAAATAATTGAGGTAAATTAGATTTTATTTGAACATGATTTAGCTACTCCCAGGCACAACTTATTACCAAGTACCTATTCCTTCATATCCCCATATATAGGCTTCAAATAATAAGCCATGAAGAAACGAACTACTCGGATACCACTTTGTAAAGTCTTGATTCCAGGTGCTTCTATGAGGTGCCATGTACCCAGTTGGTCACATGGACTCAAGAACATTTTCCCAAATACCAGAGGCTGAAGACTATTAGTGAGGGCCTTGGGTGTGATAGTGGAGATACTATGCCCTCATTGGTAGAGTAACGCACTGAAAATAAACACATATACAAAATCAGAAGCAGTAATAACATGCAATAAGTAAACAATAGAATAATGAAACTAGTAACGACTAGAGAACATATATAAATGATGCACGATACATATGTCTAGGAAAACATAAAAACAAGTCACAATTATGGAATACAGTACCAAAAAAATTATAAAGAAAACCAATAAATTCCAATAGCATTGCAAGCCACTGCTTGGTCCCATTCTCTCCATCTCCACATCTATCAAGTAACTAACGTATAAAGGAACTTTCCTTTATCTATACCTACAATAGTATACTTTATTTGGGCCAAAAATAATGACCCAAACATGGTGTGATACGTATCCTAGTAGGAAACCTCTAAAAGATATGTGCTTAATAGTCAGTGAATATGTATGGTAGAAAATAAGAAAAATTAAGTATAAAACAGGGAAGTACTCAAAAGTAAACAATAATATAGTTTGAATAGCATTCATTTTCAAATACAAGTAAGTATCAAATAAAACAATAACCCTCTATAATGAAAACACATCCTATCCCTTCTAGTTTAGCCAAACAATCCCAAGTAACCCTATGGGTGTGTTCTCACAGCCTAACCCATCTGGTTCAACTTATACAATTATATAACGACCTCTAAGGTAGCCCCCACAGTCTAACCCCTTCGGTCTCATGAGAAAAAAGACTCTTTGAGGAAGCACTCACTGTCAATTACCCCTATAGTATTTTAAAAATAAACTATAGTCACTCTGAGGAAGCACTCAACCCCATTTCCACAAGTTGTCTTGAAATAGTATTTATAGACACTCTAAGGGAGAAATCAACATAAATCCCTCATATGGTCTCACAGCGTGATATATATAATAAAAACTCTCAAGAATCCCTAAACATCAAATTACATCTATGGTCTCACAACACCATCTTCCCACAACCCTGTGTAAAAAAATTGTGCATACACACCATTCAACATCCAAAGTAAAACTCAATGTATTACTTGGCTAAACAGCTACAAAGCATATCACAACATCAGATAAAATCACACCATCCAAACAACACTAGGCATGGAAAGAATGTAGCCTAAATGAAAAAACTATACCACACAGTCAATATCAAAACAAGCATGGGAAACACTTCCATTGCATGGAAAATAACCATATTCACAATTAAACAACCTCTACTCAGGAACACAATGCATAACAGTCTTTAACATTGCTAAAATCCATAAACACTCAATACCCCAATCTAGGATATTAGGCACTTTTGCACATAAATTTCAAATACTAACTATGGAAAGTCACAAACCACATACCTTGACATTGTATGATTGATATACTCGGGCACCAGCCCTCGAATTGATCAAGAACGCGATAGATCTAAAAAAACATCCAAAATGTTCAACCAAGGATATCTCATGAGAGAGGATAAATCAATAGATGAGGCTCTAGAATAAGGAAAAAATCACAAATGCTATTCCAACTTAATCAACAGAGTTCAATTTAGAGAACGGACGATAAGTCAAAGGCCCCAGGAAGATTCGTTAGTATTCGCCACTCCTGGACAAGACATACCTTTAAGATGAGGTTTTGGTCGATTAGACATGACCCTAGTCCGACATAACAATTAAAAATAAAATTACACGATGTGTTCTTTAAAAGTACATGACATGTACTTTCCTTAACTAGCCTCCACTTTAGGAGGTCACTAAGTCACCCCATAGGGCCATGTACTCGGCCATTACACGACAATTACATAGTCACTTGCGGCAACCCGACACACGACATGTACTTTTAAAGTACGCGGCATGTACTCCTTAAATTTACTGATTCTCCAATTATCCTAAAAAACAACATAAAATAAAAACCCATACATGAAATGAAGATCTGGGTTCTTAAAATATATTTATATAGTATATAATGATGTTATTATATAATCATAAATGATGAATTATTCAATTAAGTGGTAGATGAAATGAAATAGAAATTCATAATTAAAAAAATTACCTTTTTCAGACAACCTCATTGAGAATATAGCTAAATATTTCTATAATAACATTTTTACCCAAATTTGTTTTCTGAAATGAGGTTATGAAATATTTAAATTTATTTTATCATATATTTTTTTAGAAAATGGTTTTGATGGTTTGAAGGGGAGAGAGGAGGGGTGGCCTTTTATAAGTGAGGGAGCGACACAAATATTATATTTGAAAAAATGTTGTACCCATGTTTTTCACATGAATAAAGGAAAAAATATATGATTATAAATAATTAGACATTATATTCCCTAAATATATCTATAAAAATATTTTATACTTTTTTAGGTCTATTTAAAAATTTTCATTTTACTTTAACCCCTGGAAGACCCATTTTTTCCGTAACTATAGTAAATAATATCTAATGGTTGCACAAATAAGTTTGGTAAAAAAATTGTAGTATCTTATTAAATAATATAAATTAATATTTTTCTAATTATTGGAACCATTTTTTCAAATTCCATTCAAATAATTGGTAAATTTTAATTAAAAAATAATCCTACAGACTTGAAGATTAAACATGTTTTTTGAGAGAAAATTTCTAAATGTTTGAAATGATTTCATATTAAAATTCTATATGAAAATTTATATAACGACCTTAATTGGAATAATTTACATATAATTTTACAAATTTAACCAATTTAAAATATAATAAAAATTTATAAATAAATTAATCAAAAATGAAATTTTCAACTAAAATTAAATGCTTTTCACTACTCATTGAAAAATGATGAATTTCAGGAAAATATAAACCCTATTATAATATAGACAAGATCATTTAAAATTTGAATTTTATTTTTGAAAAATAAATTCTATAAAATAGATAAAAATTAATTTTAAATTAAGTGGACAAAGGGCGAAAAAACTATCTTTTAGAAAAAATATATCAATTTTTAGAAAACATTTAATTTTCTATTTAATGATTTTTAGTTTATATATAATAAAAATATAATCATAAAATTCATAATTTAGTTATTAATATTAATACTGGCGAACATAATGGTTATTTAATAATGGTATACAATATTTTGGTTTATTTTAACTCATTTTTGGGTATTCCCCAAGTTATCAAAGAGATTATATTTGAAAACAAATATTTCATGGGTTGTTCATGATCAGTGTTACATGTAACATAAGATATCAAAAAATATATTTTTTAAATAATAGGGTTTTACATTATTCCCACCATATATATATTTTTTATATCACTTTAAACATGATCTTGATAATGAAGGGTTTCCGAATTGGAAATATCATTGTTGAAAACCCAAAATTATTAAAATAGTTAGTAAAAGATAATATTAATAAGATATAACATTAATTAAAATGGTAATATGAACTAAAACAAAACTACTTTTCCATGTTTGATAACATAGATGTTAAATAATAATATATACTTGAAAGAGAACACTAATGCCCAACAATTTATAAAAAGTGATATAGATCATTGATTACAAGAAATAATGTTATCCAAAGAAGGTTGATAACCACAAAACCTAAAATATTTGATGAGTTTAACGAAAATTATATTATTCAAATATGAATTGAATATGATATAATTTCTTCCAAGATCCTTTACCTAATGTTAAGTAATTCCATTATTGTATACACATATATAAAAAAATATACTTATTTGTTATGTTCTTATTTAATAATAACTATTTCATATATTGGTATTTCTTTTAACACATTACAATTCATCCCATACTTGATGAAATTAATATCAAAAAGTGAAATTCTTATTAATGAATCATGGAAACTGACTTTTAAAGGATCATATGATCTACAAATGTGTGACAATTCTTTATATTAGTCTCTAACTATTTTCCAAAACCAATATGATTAGAAAAAGTTATCCAAAACAATAAATTAGTCTCTATACCACTATAGTAACACCACTGGTTAATCAATAATATTTATCCATAAAATTTCCTAAACCAAAAAAATGAAATGTAAACTAGATCCTCGTGTAGTCTAGTGATAGGAGCTAAAACCTTATCATCCTTTGGTAATGGAATCAAGTCCCATGGCCTTTCTAAAAATGATAGGTTATCACCCCAAATTTGGGTTGTCCCTTTTCAAAAAATATATTATTATAACTCCTATAACATTCCAAACAAATATTATTAACATCATTGAAATAAAATTAATCATAAAATAATAATTTTATAATGGTTTTAATACAACTTATTTTTTCAAAATTTCTGATATTAATTTTTATCTATTATTACAATGTCATTAATGATCAAAGTAAACCATAAGTTCATTAATAACATGAAGTTCATGTCTATAAAATGTGAGGGAATTATTAATAAAATAAATTTCAACTAAAATAAATACTTTAATAAATTTATCTAAAAATATCGTTAATCTTAGTAGGATTCCTTCACATAAAACATAAAAAACAGGTGTTTACAAATTTGAACATATGATTAATCATTAATTAATAAACACATGATTGTATCAATAAATCATAAGATAATGAAGAAACATATTCTTATATAATTTAACATAATCATTAGATGCTTCACAATTCTTATATCCAAAATAGAATTGGTAAAATACTTCTATTATCTAATTCATTCATTAAAATATATAAATACTTCCTCAATATTATTTCAAAATAATTCATTCCTTGGTCTAGGGGTTAACCTTAGAAAGAGATAATTAAACTAGATAATTCCCAATATCTTCACATTCAATATAATTCACTATAATTAAATCCCTTGGATGAGATTTGTTTAATTCCATCAAACTCTTCATTTATCCTCAGAAATTAATTTCTTTATGCGCATATTTTCTACACATAAATAATTTTACGGTTCTAGTTATAATACCTTTTTTCAATCTAATATACGTTAGGCCTAACCTAGTTCATTCATTTTAATAATATATTCAATTCCTTCATAATGGTTTGTAAATAAAATTTGAGTTATCCAATGTATATCCCGTAGGAGTGTCAAATCATGTGCATAGTAAGGTTCATTGTTGTGCATGAGGTTATCACCATGTCACACCCAATATGACCTTATAAGATTTATTTCCCCTAAGTACCTATGTTGAAGAACCACATCCACTTATAGTATCCATACATGGATTCGTTACATATAAAACCCCTATAAAATATTAATCACCAAATCCTTAATATTTTTTTCTATACTTAACATAAATTTCTATCATAGGGTTACATTCTCTAATCAGTGTTTTTATTAATCTAGTTCTCAAAGTTTCTACCAAACCTAATTTGATTCTAACTATGGTATCCATGACCCTAGTAGTCTGTAGATGATTATATATTTATTACATTGGCATATGATATGAGGAATCACATAATGAAAGTACGAATATTGTAGTAGTCTTGGTAAACTAGAACTTACATGGGTCACATATTACATTTGAAAATAAAATTACAACATAAATTTTTAGAGAATAAAATTATTACCTATATCATATCCTTTAATATTAATAATAGTTCACTTCATGGATTACCAGTAATTGAAATAAAATAAGGGAGGGATAACATGCTCCGTAAGGATTAAATATAGTGTAATATGTAATAAATAAATAAAACTAATCGTCCAAGAATTGTAAATAAGTGATAGAATGTTCCATTTAATCAATAAAATGAGAATTAAATTCATCTAGAGAGGTAATAATTTTGAACATTTCATACATAAAATGATAAGGGATAGTAAATAAGGAATGTTAAAAAACATAAAACACCAGTCATTTAATTTATAAAATAATAATACAATACATATAGAGACAATGTCATTGTCAAAATCTCATGGATAATAATAAATGAATTCCCAATTAAATAAATAGTTAATTATTTGACATATTGATCTCAAGAATCCTAAAACCTCTACTACCATCACCATTCACAATATGGTTTGATACAATAGTTAACAACCCATTAAATGTAGGTTTACTGATTATTACCATGATACTTAATAATAAATAGAGGGGAAATATAATTTTGAGACCCAAAAATCACTATAGGTCTAAATAATTTATCATATATTTAATTATTAATATAATTTATGAGTTAATATTCCTTATCATCAAATATTTATATTGATTAAAAGATCCAAATTTATCAATATTTCTTCAGTTAATCAAATGACATTCAAAGTAAGCACTGTATATCAAAATGGTATATCATTTAGGAAATAATCACATAAATCATATGAGAATATTTTTATTTAAGACACATTTAATTTCCAATGAATAATTTTCACAATAATGTTATTATTTTTATATAATATTAAAAATAAAAAAATAAAGTTAGATTGTATATAAAATTTTACCACATGGTAATTTTCAATTCCAACCCCCATGGATGAAATAATTATAATTGAAACATAAAATACTATGAATAATGAATTTATCACGTAATTAAATGTAAATAGGTAGTATATATACCATTTAAAATAAATTTGGAACATAAAAGAATAATATGCCTCAATTAAGGGAAACTGAGATGAAATCCCTTACATCAAGCATACATTTTGTTGGACGTGATATAACATCCTTCATAGTGGTTTAAAAAAGTTATTTACAAATAAAATAATCATAATAGAATTTATAATATCATATGTGATCCTTTAATAATATCTTATCACCAATTAATTAATAAAAAATCATTATTTTAATTAGTTTTCATGTTAATTTTCATGTTTTCTCATACAAGTTTTGTCACGGAACATCATGTTCTTGGGTATATTATATAGTTCCATAATCTACAGAATAATAATCATGACATAATGATCATATATATAAACACATTAAAACAAATATATATATATATATATATATATATATATCAATTATTCTTTTTAGACCAATCAAGAAAGATGACATTGGGAAATGAAGTATATTACCACCATAGAAACGGTAGGCTATATGTACGCATGAGTAACGTTTCCATTTTCCAATAAAAATTATGGAATAAAAAAAATTAATATTTTATCTTTACATAATTATCAAAATATAGTATATAAAATATTATTACTTTAATATTACATATATATATATCATCCATGTAGTGTGGTGATGATAAGAGAGTCACATCACTTTGTGAATGTTCTAGTCCTCATGTGTATGAAGAATGTTATAATTTTATAGTTTAAGAAATACAATGAAATATTAAATTCTAATAATGATAAATATTCCAAATAATATAATAATTATTTCATTTATATCAAATATATTCATTAAATGTGCCCATATTAACTTCCACATAAAGGTTTATTGAAAAATGAATCACCTCGTTCCATGAGGCGGAAGTCCAAGATACACATGAGTGAGATTATCGTATTCCCTATGGAATGTAAGTTGAAAAGGTATATATGATATAATTACTTAGTATTTATAATAATGTTATAAATAAAAAATATATATTTAGTTTCATCATAATACCAAACTATGATATGTTTAAATGGTAAAATGAATGACATTAGTTCGCGAGGGTACATTATGAAGTACACATGAATAATGATATTATTACTAACTAGATGATATTTAACATGTTTGTATGTAATATTCTTTAAATAAAAACATATATGTATATGGGAAATAAATTTTTTATTATATAAACATAAATAAAGGATTTCTAAATGAATAGGGGAGATAAATAATATAAAAATTCATATTCGTGAATTTTTCCACTTCTTGGACCACCTCTTTAGGATTATACCTAACGATTTCCAATAATAGACTTATGACCAAAACAATTATTCTAGTATGAGTGGATGGAAGATTTTAAATTATTCTTCTAGGTATTGGATGAACCAATCGGTATTTAATGTGTGAAATGGATAGGGAAAAGGTGGCCACTTATATACGCGGTGACTGAGACACTTATAAATTTTAAAAATAAAAGGTTTTACCAATGTTTAGACAAAAAATAAGGGTAAAAAATAGATTATACCTGAGAATAAGTCATTATTAGGTGGAAATATATACATGATGTAAATTATAGACATGTTTTGAGATGAATTTAACACTTATATTTTATGTTTAACGCCATAGTAAACCCATTTTAACCTCAACTACATAAAATAATTTTTTCTGTTTTTATTATTAGTTATGATAAAAAAATAATTTAACCATATTTGATAATATAAATTAGTGTTATTATAACAATGGAATATATTTTTTAAATATCCATTGAAAAACTTTGAAGAATAAAATTAAAAATTAATCCCGTAGACGTGAATAGAAACGAGTTTTCAATGGGAAAATGTCCAAAAGTTTTCAAGGTTATTATACCACTATTAATTATGATAACTATAAAAATGAGATAAATCAGATTAATTGAAATTTGTTTTTTCAGATTTTTCTTTTCAAAAAATTTAAAATATAATTTAAATTTATAAACAATTTAATGTAAATGGTAGTTTTCAGTTAAAATTTAGTATTTTTCACTATTTGTTTAAAAATAAAACATTTTAGAAAAACCAAAAAAATTAAAATTGTGATATTAATTATATGATGATTATAAAAAATGAAGATTATTTTTCAAATAATTTTTCTATATTATTTAAAAATAAATTTTAAATTTTGTGTGCAATGAACGAATAATGATTATTTAGAAAAAATATAGTTCTGAAAGGATTATATTTTTCTTTTAAATGTTTTTTATTTTATTTATAAAATAGATAAACATAGTTTTCATAATTTATTTAGTACTATTCACAATTTGAAATTTAAGGGTTAAGTTATAAGGTTATACTATATTGTGGTTCATTTCGACTTGGGGTTGCTTGTTCCATAGGCTATTGAAGAGACAAAATTTAAACAAATATATTACATGGGTTGTTTAAGCTTGATATTTCATGTCACATAAGATATCAGTAACAATGTTATTATTTTAAAATATTATGTTTTCACATTAATATATCTACCATAAACTTTACATTATATAATATCATATGTTATACCTTTTGAATATGTACAAAAATACTTGTATAGAAAAACAATAAAAGTAATTCATAGTTACTCCATGAGTTTTATAAAACATAATCCCAAATTAGTAAATATCAATGTATGATCCCATGTGTATTTTTATAATTTATAATAAATATGAATTCCAGAATCCATTAATTTAATCACATATTTTTCTATATAATTGAACCGATACAATAGAAGCTATAATGGGATAGAACATTATATTTATCAAACACATAAATCATCACGAACCAAATGTGGTCGCCATAAAAACTAGCACCAAACCAAGCCTGTGACAAGGACTGAAGGTCTTTACCTATCCCCATGGTCTGGAATAAGTGCATGGGCTTCATAGATTTTTGTTTGGGAATAATTTACCCGAGTATGGAAATATAAAACAACAAAAACAATCGATAAACTGAATCAGAAAATTCATGTCAAAGAAGCTTTAAACAAAATCCAGAATTGAATACATAGGAATAAAAATAAAAAAAATAGTTCCAAATACCTATAAAAGTATTATAGAAATATCCTCAATGACTCCACATGACAAGGGGACATCACCTACAATCTGTCTTCATAACACTACACCATGGAAGGGAGCTAACAACCCGAACCACTATCACCCAAGGATTTTTCTTTACCTGTGCCAAACATGATCAAGTCAAGTTACACCCAAGGGGTATAATTATGGTGTGAGCCTAATCCCAATAGTATTAAACCAATATATTCCATAGTGTAAACAATTCAAGATAAAAATTATACTAGTTTTGATAAGCAGAAAGTGGTGGAAATAATTTCTAAAGAATGAAACATTTAAATGTAAATAGTTTTCAAATGGAATTTTACATGAGTGTGAAAATTTAAGTAAAACATTGGTGCTAATTTAATTTCCATAAAAAACAACCATATTCCAAAGATAATTACAAAATATTCAATGAGCACTAATCTCAGGAACACCCCTAGGAACTAGTTAGTATCAGGCCCCATATACCTCATACCTCGGTGTATAGTAAGGGTTGAAAATATAAATTATAATGTGTGAGATAATAGTAGGGAACATAAACATAACCTAGTTGTTCCCAAACATCATCAATATAGTTTTAAATAGGGACAAAACCGCTCTGGATCACTAGTGTACTAGTACATATATGACCTCCTAGATACTCGAGCTTCCCCCTTCATGATCAATCAAATTTTACATGATACTAATAGCCATTATCACATAAACACATCATTTATGGTCAAAATAAATTAAAAGAGTATCTAAATATTCTTCTCAACACTTACACCACCCAATAAAAACATTTGGATTTCAATAAAATAACTTCTCAAACTTTAACAATGTTTTCCACACAAAATCCATTAAAACCCCCAACTTTAACACTATGTGCATAGTCATATTCATCAAAATAGAATTTTTAGCACCCAAAAAATTTATATTAACCCATTACATGAGTTATAATGAAACCAAAATTGGCATAACATAAAATTGACATGTAAAACACCAAATTTAACACAAAATTGGTACCTAAAATTCATTTTCTTAAAAAACATCACCAAAACCAGATTTCACAGAATGGATAATGAAGGATATGTATTATAAAAATATAAATTATGAAATTATAACTCATCTAACATTGATTAACCATGTAATCACCTACCACAAGTATCAAAACCCTTGAATCTCTGTGCGTAAATTAAATCACTCCACCACCGCACCACAAGGTACTTAGATCATGGCTAAAACTATAATAATAGACCAATAAACCCAGTATCAAATCCTAGGTTCTGAACCCTACTCTCTGGACATAAGGAACTTCAAGAAAAAGGTACAAAACCCTATTATAAAGGAAGGAACTCTAAGAAAATTCAAAGAAGAAAGGAGACCCACTTATATGAGGGATCTTGAAGAAATCGCCACAAATACACTAGTGGATGAATTCAAAAACAACCAAAAATTTAATTGAGGTTCCAATATGGATGATAAGGTCATGTGAGAATATAAATGGCGGTAAAAGAGTTAATATTTATGGAGTTATGAAGGAAACAAGTTACCCCTTCAAATCTAGAAGATTTAACAAATCCTAAGATGTCTTCCCTAATTTGAGATGCATATGAGCACCAAAGAGGGGGAAAAGAGAATGGGGCTTCTCCTGGGTTTAGTGGGACCATGGGATACTTTTAATCACTAAAAAATCATAAAAATTTAATTTTATTTTTAATAAAGAATATTTTTTATAAAACTGAAAATGAGCTTTCGGGCTAGCCCAATCCCTTAATTAAAAAACAAAAATAAACCATGATTATGTATTCCTAAAGGGTCCAAATTAATATTTTGGAGTTTATAAGTCAAGGGATACCATTTTTTTAGTGTAATGGGAGAAAATTTTTTATAACTGAAATATTTATAAAAGAAACTGAATTGGTTTTTAAATCTAGAAATGGGATCACGGTTTGGCCCAATCATGAAAACTCGCCCTTTCCTCAAAAAATGGATGGGAAACCCCCACAAAAAAAAGAAAGGAAATTCAAAATAAATGTAGATTTAAAATAATTCATGGATTTGACATGTATCTCAATATATATGACCACCAAAAGTATCATATAAAAAATTATATTATTACTATCCCTTTATCAGAAACATCATATGACCACAATATAGAGAGTTTTTCAATCACATATAACTTCTCATATGTTCTCAATTATCAAAGTATAAACTGAACAATTAAGGGGACCAAATTTAGACTTATCAAATGACATGAATAATCAAACTTTACTTAAACTAAACAAATAACATGAAAAACTTCATAACTAACCATCCCTTCAATAAATCAACATCAATGACAGTTTTAAAAAGGTATCGTAGATTCAAGAATCTTATGCAAGGAATATTTTATATCTTCATTTAATGGTTAAATCCACATATTGAACACACAATATTAGTATACTATTTCATAGTGAATTCCACTCCATGATCTATATTCCACATGCCATCCAATGAAATAATTCTTTTTTTTCAAGAGTATATTATATATTAAGATAATGAAATCTACCCATTATAACTTTAACATTACATCACAACCAATAATACTTCATGAATAACATTAGTTAGAAATAACATTACACCCATACATTGAGTATTCAAATATGATTACACTTCATGTAATATATGTAACCAACATGATAGACTAATAATGTGATGTCTACCATTTATATACCATAATACATTTTTTTAGAATCTCAATTCAAAGAAACTTACATAACCATACATAAGCTCCCACAAAATCGTATCTCATATTGTAGTCCACTTTAGAGGGATTATTTTTTTACACTTTAGGGTTTTATGAAACTAATTGAATCTAGATTTAATTCATTGAACATATCTATGCGACCATATGATAAAAAACTCTCACTAAACTACTATTTTAGTTTGACTCTGATGAAGTCTAAAGAGGGGGGTGAATTGTAATCCTTTAAACAAATTAATGGATTTATAGCTTCCCTATAGATATTATTTGAATATTTCTTACTCTCAAAAACGATGAGTGAGAAGAGTATATAAATTGCGAAAATAAAACTATTATATATAGTGGTTTAGGAAAAAAAGTTCACCTAGTACTCAACATAATTTCTCTTTTAGTGATCATGGAGATTTTAACTAGTATGTTCTATTATTAGGGTCTTCAACAACTGAGTATAGGCAGTTGATACATTAAAAATAAGGATTTTACAAGGGATTCTTGGTCTTTTATAGGGATCAATAAATTCAATGATTAGTCTAAGAAGTTGATACTCCTTCACCACCTTGATTGTGTCCAAGTAGCCAATACTAAAATAAATCAATAGAGATTTATTTGATTAAGAAAACTTGTTTCTCTCTCAATTAAAACTTGAAACAAAAGAATGTGTCAATATTCAATAATGAAATACAATTGAGAAAAATATTCTATATTTGAACCATATTTAATTAAACATAAATATAGAAAACCCCAGACATATGAATAAACATGAATGTTGCCAAAGTGTAACTCTATCAAATGAATTGTTGATCTTGTAGAAGAATAATTATCAATTAGATACAATAGTAGTTATTGTAATTGGAGAAAGTATATTACATAGAACTAAACATGTATGTCTCTAAAGTGTAGTGCTGAAGGTGACGAGACAACTCTATTTAACAAGAAAACAACTTTTTATTTTCTATTCATATACACTTTTGTATTTAGAAAATGAATATCTCAGAATTTATACTAATGGCCTAAAATATTTATGTCAAACAAGCTCTAGAAAATCCACATAATAAATCCCAAATTTTTTAATTCAAATCATTAAAATTATTCAAATAAATTTTTAACATACCATTGAAATAAGAATGATTTTATCAATTTAGTATGAGACATTGAATTGGTCGTAAAATAGATTTAACATAACAACCTTGTTCTTTATTACATACTTAAACATGAATTATTACATAAAACCTTCACTTGATACAATGTAAAAGATCAAGAGTCTAGTGTCTTTGCATATTATGAACATTACATAACAACTTAAATCATAGAACACAACATATTACTGAAAACTTCCATTACCTGACCACTAAATTCCCTAGTACTTAGCATTGCATAGGATAACCTGAGAACATGCATAAGAAAAGGGTGAGCTATAAAGCCTAGTAAGGGAATATACATGGAATAACATGAGTAATAAAATACATATTATACAATAGGCATATCAATGTAACATAGGAAAAATATGAACATAAAGGCATGATAAATCATGGTAATCATAACATGGAAATGGAACAACAACACTTAACATGGAATTTTCATTAGCTAAGGCTCCTTGCACATGGAGCATGAGTAAAACCTCATTTCACATGAATCATGAGTAAACCCCCATTTCACTTGAATTAGAATGAGTAAACACTCATTGCACATGATATATCATGATACTATACTTTACCAAATTCATTGGAGTGCTATTAGGGCACACCCTTCTTAAACATTTTATTTCATGCATAAGTGTGCCACATGGATCATATAACATGAAATCAGTCAGCATAATAAGTTATTCCATAATTAATTAATGTGGAATAAATACATGAAAATACCTTTCAATATTTATATATTTATAAAGGTGAATAACCTTTATGGAAACAAGGGTATGGTATTCACTACACAATGATCATGGCTTGGAAAAACACAATGCAATTTCAAAAGAATTACGGCGTGACATAAGGAATCATAAAAAAGGTTTTTGAAAAGGAAATGGGTGTCTCATCATATATACATGAAATGTACAGTAAGGGGGTTCATATAGATACATGTCCCAAAAAACTTAACGGAATTGAGATATGTAATACAAAAGAATTACTAGAATGAAAATAATGGGAGAGAAATTATTTATGGAATTTTGACATGGTAACGGGTGTATATGGGAGGAATTAATGAGAGAGAAAGGGTATATCTAATTTAAAAAAATGATTAGGGAAGTATGGGGTAGTTTTTAAATCATTATTTAACATTTTTAATTGAATTAAAAAAAGGATCTAACAAAATAAAGAAACTTTGACAAAATTTAGAAAGGAAGAAATCCATTACTTGGAAGTGTCATCCCAAAGGATCAGGAAGGGATTGAGAGAGGCTTCTTGGGAGCATGGGCCACCTTGTGAGGATTATAGAGAGAGGTGGGAAGAGGTTGGACGAACTCCAAGGGCTTTGAGTGAAGAGGAAGTGGGAGCCTGAGTGGGTTTATATTGGAAATTGGAACGAATTTTTTATTATTTAGGTTTGGGACACCTCATATTAAAATAATCAAAACCACAAACCAACCCATGGTTTTTTACCATGGTTTTGGCCAAAGGGGATTGGAAAACAATATTTTATAAGTCCAATGTCCTAAATTATTAAAATAATAGGGTTACTTATGTGGGGGTGAGTCACCCTCTCAAGGTAAACAATTTAAAAATCTAAAAAGTTTTATAAGTTTTGAAAGGACCTCTAATGCCTTGTAAAATAAATCAGACAAGCCCAAAATAATATTATTTTAATCTTAAAACATATATTAGACGAACATAATTTTTATATTTTTTTATTACATAACTATTGGGTCATTATGATGTCATAAAACACATTATATATTTAAACGGTATTTAATTTTTAACTAAAAATTTGATTGTCTTGGAAAATTATGTTAAATTCACCATTGGATAATTTGGATATCCTGATTAAAAAAATAATATTCATTTTATCTAAATAATTTTCTAAATATGTTAATTTTTAATTTTTAAATAAAAACTTACATTTATCAAAAATCATATGTTTTGACAAAAACAGTTTTCAAAACATAATAAAAATTACAATTGCATTCATAAAATTATAAGATCATTTATATTTAATTAAAAGAAATTTAATAATAATAATATTTTATTAAAATATTATTTAAATCATGAATCCATTAATTCATCAAAATAGATTTCATAGTATAATATTATCTAAAAAATATTATTTGCACTTTAAAAGTTTTTTTACGAATAACAATAATAAAATGAATGAATTTTAGATATACAAGAATAACATACATAATCGTAGTACTAGTGTCTTGTTACAAAACCCCTTATAACACCCTCATAAGACCGAGGGTTATGGTGTGCGATGGTGACAGACTCTTGGGGTGGCTCAGATAACATCGTTCTAGTGGTAATCTCTATCAACTTAAACTTCTCCCAAAGGGGGTTCCACTCAAGCTTAAAGTATTCAAGCTCGGATTGGGCTGGGTTAAGACCGAATCCCAATGATTCCACCTCCTTTCTAAGCTCTAAAAAATGGGCTTCTTACTGGGCAAGTATACTAGATGAGGTCGTCACATCCTTTGGCTGAGTACATTTGATTTTTAATGCCCTATATTTATACTAACCATGTGTTCACTTTTCAACAACTATATTAGTAACAGTCAAATTTCATAAAGGTATTTTATATATCCAGAAACATAAAACCAAATAAGTGCATACGTTTTACATAACCATAATAAGACATTTAAATTGACCAAGAAGAATTTACATTAATGAAAATTTGGGTCTTTACAATCATTCCCCAAAAACAAATTTCAACCTCAAAATTTCTTTATACCACACTAAAACTGATGTGGGTAACTCTGCTTCATCACATCCTCTGATTCCCATGTTGCCTCTTCAAACTTTTGGTTGCACCACAACACCTTGACAAGGGGAATTGAATTATTTCGTAGAACATTTTCTCTATGGTCTAAGATCATCACTGGTTGCTCCTCGTAATAAATATAATCCTCCAATTATACTACCTCTGAAGAGAGTACATGTGAAGGGTATGGTATGTACTTCCTTAAGAGGGATACATGAAAGACTTCATGTACTTTGTCCAAGGTAGGTGGAATAGCTAGTCGACAAGTCATAGACCCGACACGATCAAGAATCTCGAAGGGGCTGATGTACCTAGGATATAACATCCCAATCTTTCCAACCCTCATGAACTTCTTCCATGGAGATACGCATAGAAATATGATGTCTCCAACTTTGAACTCATGGTCTCATCGACGGTTATCTGCATAACTCTTCTATCGACATTGGGCTGCCTTGATGTGATGCTAAATGTTTTTTACCTTCTCCACCATTTCTTCGATCATTTCAAGTCCTAGAGGCTTACAATCACCAACTTCATCCCAAAACTCTGGTGTTCTACACCTTTTCCTATAATGGGATTCATATGGTTCCATTCGGATGATCAAGTAGAAACTGTTATTGTAGGAGAATTCAACCGGGGGAAGATGTTGGTCCCATCCTCATTTAAAGTCCATAGAACATGATCTTAACATATCTTACAGTGTTATAATAGTTCACTCATATTGGCCATTAATTTGAAGATGTAGGCCATACTGAAGTTCAGTTCAGGGTTTAGAGCATGTTGGAGACTTTTCCAGAACTTCAAGGTGAATCTCAGATCACGATTAAATACAATATATAGTGGTACTCCATGTAGCCTTACCACTTCTTTGATGTAAATATGTGCATGTTGATCCAATGAAAAGTCCTCTCAAATCACGATAAAGTGAGCTATCTTCGTAAGATGATCCAAAATTACCCATATAGCACCGTTTCATATGGACTTCCTTAGGTGTCTAGTAACAAAGTCCATGGTAATGTTCTCCCACTTCCATGTTGGTATGGGTAGTGGTTGCATCACCCCCATAGACTTTTTCCTCTCAGCCCTCACTTTCTGACATACCAGGAACTTTCATGTATATTCAGAAATCTCCCTTTTCCTATTATCCCCCCAGAAGTTTTCTTGGAGATCTCGATACATCTTTTTGCTCCCCGGGTGAATAGATATGTTTCAGTATGTGTGTCATTCATAAGCTCATTCTTTATCTATGGATTGTATGGAACACATAATCATGACCCAAATATCACAATTCCATCATTTTCAACCATGAACTCTGAGGATTTCCCATTTTTTATAGCTTCCAACCTTTTTAGAATATCCACATCCTTTCTTTGAGCATCTGTTAACTTTTACAAAAGAGATGGTTGAGCAATAATTTGTGAAATAATTGATGATATTCCCTTATTTATGATTCCCATGTCCATATTCATCCAATATAAGAAGATTAGATCCCTCTTAATTCTCATCAATGACAGAAACGCTAGATCCATTCTACTTAGAGCATCATCCACCTTGTTCGCTATCCCAAGGTGTTAATGGATTGAGCAGTCATAATCCATTAATGAGTTCTATTGATCTTCATTGGTGCATGTTCAACCATATCTATGTGAATATATACTTTATGTTTTTGTGGTCTGTATATATTTCACAATTCTCCTCAAAGAGATAATGCCCCCAAATTGTTAATGTGAAGATCACCGCAACTAACTCCAGATCATGTGTTTGACAATTCTTCTCATGAACTATAAATTTCCATGAAGCATAGGTGATAAATTTTTCATTTTTCATCAACAAACATCCTATACCCTTTTTCAAAGCATTACTGAATACCAAAAAAAGTTCTCCACTTCTGGGTAAAGTGATCATGAGCGTAGTGATAAGACAACTTTTCAACTCGTTGAAACTTTCATCGTATTCATCACTCCTAGAAATCTTGACACCCTTCCAATTTAGATTGGTAAGAGGGATGGAAAATCGTGAGAAATTTTTCACAAATCGTAAATAATATCCAGCTAATCCCAAAAGGTTAAGGATATCGGTTACTGATTTTACCTTCGGACATCCATCTATTGCAGCTGTCTTGGAGGGATCCACATATACCCAATTTCTTGTCATGATATGGCCTAAGAATGGGACCTCATACAACCAGAACTCACACTTGTTGTACATTGTATAGAGCTTTTCCATTCACAAGGTCTCTAGTATAGTTCATAGATTCTCCTCATGATCCACCTTGGTTTTGGAGTATATTAGAATATTATCAATAAATACTACAAAATATTTGTCAAGGTAATCACTAAATACTCTATTTATCATGTCCATGAAGATTTTTGGAGCATTAGTGAGTCTAAAAGGAATTATTATGAATTCATAGTGCCCATATCATGTATGAAAAGTAGTCTTGGGGATATTTTCTTTCATCACCCATACATTATAATATCCAGACCTCAAATCTACCATGAAGAAGTATTTTACTCCATGCAAGTGGTCGAACAAGTAATCAATTTTTGAGAGAGGATACTTGTTCTTTATCTTGATTTTGTTAAGCTCACGATTATTGATGAAAAGGCTCAATGACCCATCCTTCTACTTGATGAAGATGACTGGTACACCCCATGGAGAAGCACTTGGGCGTATAACCCTTCTACTCAAATTATCCTATAACTGTTTCTTTAGCTCCTCAGGTTCCACAATAGCCATTATATATAGAGTCTTGGATATTGGAAATGCCCCAGGTATAAGGTTATTTGAGAATTCAACATCTCTTCTAGGAGGAAGACCAGGAAATTACTTGGGAAACACTTCAGCGAATTCCCTCACAATAAGTATGTCTTCAAGGATGGATTCCTCCACAGACTCAATCATCTGAGCTAGATATGCATGCTCATAGTGCATTAATATCCATTCATGAGATGGTGGTTCAAACGTATATTTATCTTCCTCCTTGCACTTTTATAGAATCAGGGGTCGATTCTCCTTATAGAGAGTGATTTCCCTCTCACAAAAATTTATGTTGGCTCTATATAGGGAAATATAATCCATGCCAAGAATTGAATCAAATCACACCAAAGGGGGTACGATGAGGTTCACTGGAAAGTTCAATCCACAAATTATGATAGGGGATGAGTTATATTCATGGGATGCAATGATTAACCCATTTTCCATACTCATAGACATCTTTACTTCCCTAATTTATGGTGGGGTCTGGATTGTTTTACTAAACATTCAAGATAAAAATGAATGTGTAGAACCATGAAAGATAAACCTACCTTGCAGTTTTTTATTTTGGTTCTACCATATATGATATAGACATGATACGAGTACTTTAAACTAGTAACCACATAAAGGGGAATCCAAAGACAAAAAATGGATGTCTTATAAATTTATTTTATTTCATTAGCTTATGAATCTATAGGATTCAATCTATGTTATCCATGGTATAATTTCTAACATATATTCTTTGGGGAACATTTTCTAATTTCCTTAATAATGGATCATAATAATCTTGTGAATATACCAATGAATATCCCCTAGGAGTGTCGTAACCATGAGTGCAACAAGACCCATTGTCATGTATCAGGATACCCAAGTTCACGCTCGAAACACATTGTTGGAGTTTTCACTCTGAGGTACATATGTTCCAGAGCTGCCTCTACCTGCTTGTATCTAGATAGGGATGCATTTTCCTGATAATACACTTTCTCAATACTCACAAAATCTAAGTGATGGTTTTATTATACTTAGTCTTATCCCTAAGGTTTTCACAACAGTTTTCTAATACCAATCCCAAAAATAACTAAGCCGATCCTCTGATACCAACTATGACAACCATGTTCTTTATTACATACTTAAACATGTTTTGTTACATGAAACCTTAAAAAGATACAATATAGAATATTGAGAGGCCTTGTGTCTTTGGGGAACTGTAAAATTACATAACAACAGAAAGCATAGAACACAACATCTTATTGAAAACATCCTTTAAATGACAACTACATTCCTTTGTACTTACCATTACATAGGATAACCTTAGGGAATGCATAAGAAATGGTTAATCTATAAATCCCAGTAAGGGAATAACCATGGAATAACATGAGGAATACAATAATGTTTGAAAATAGGCATATCAATGAAGAATAATAGAAACAAGAACATAAAGGCATGATAATGCATGATAATCATAATATGGAAATGTGGCAACAACAATTTACTTGGAATTAGCATGAGCCAAGGCTCATTGCACATGGAGCATGAGTAAACCCTCAGTGAACAAGAAGCATGGGTAAACCCTCATTTCACTTGAATTAGAATCATTGAACACTCATTTTACATGATGTATCAAGATGCTATACATTACCCAATACATTGGGTCACTATTAGGGTGCACCCTTCTCAAACATTTTATTTCATGCATAAGTGTGCCACATGGATCATATAACATGGAATCAATCAACATCCTCAGTTATAACATGATTAAGTAATGTAGAATAAATACAAGAAAGTACCATTAAATATGAATATGTGCATAAAGGTGAATACCCTTGATAGAGACATGGGTATGGTATTCTCTACACAATGATCTTGGCTTGAAAAAATGTGATGTAGTTTCGGAAACATAACGACATGACATAAGGATTCAAAAAAATGGTTGATGAGAGAGAAATGGGTGTCTCATCCTATGTACATGAAATGGAAAGTAATTGGGGGTCATATAGATACATATCCCAACAAATTTAATTGAATTTCAATACGTAGTACAAAAAATTACTTGGATGTAAATGAGGAGAAAGAAATTCCTTAAGGAATTTTGGTATGATAATTGGTGTACATGGGAGGCATTAATGAGAAAGAAAGAGGATCTCTCATTGAAAACATGAATAGGTCAATATGGGGGAGGTGATAAATCATACCCCTTCATTTTTAATTGATAGAAAAAAGTATATAACAATATAAAAAACATGGAAAAATTTTAGAAAGGAAGAAATCCCTTACTTGGAAGTGTGATCCCAAAGGATTGGGAGGGTCTTGAGAAAGGCTTCATTGGAGCTTAGGGCCCCTTCGGAGGATTCTAGAGAGAGGAGGGCAGAGGTTGTATGAACTCCAAGGGCTTTGGGTGAAGAGTACGTGGGATTCTGTGTGTGTTTATATTGTAAATGAGAAATAATTCTTTATTATTTAGGTTTGGGACACCTCACATTAATATGGTTTTTTATGTGGGGGTGAGTCACCATCTCAAAGAAAACAATTTAAAAAGCTAAAATGTTTTATAAGACTTGATGGGTCCACTAAAGCTTTGTAAAATAAGCTAAAAAACCCCAAAATAACATTATTTTAATTTTAAAATATATATTGTATGAAAATAATGTTGATAGTATTTTATTACATCACTATTGGGTCATTATGATGTCATAAAACTCATTATATATTTTAACGGTATTTATTTTTTCCCAAAAATTCGAATGTCTCCGAAAATTATGAAAAATTCACTATTGTATAATTTCAACGTCCGGATTCAAAAAAAACATTCATTTTATCTAAATAATTTTCTATATATGTTAATTTTTTTAATTTTTGAATAAAAACAGACATTTATAAAAAATTCATGGGTTTTGACAAAAACAGCTTTCAAACCATAATAAAAATTACCATTGAGTTCATAAAATTATATGATAATTTATATTAAATAAAAACTAATTTGATAATAATAATATGTTATTAAAGTATTTTTAATTCAATAATACATTAATTCCTTAAAATAGATTTCTTAGTTGAATATTAACTAAAAATACTATTTGTGCTTTAAAAAGTATTTACAAGGTAACAATAATAAAATTAATGTATATTATCAATACAAGAATAATGTATATAATCATTGTACTAGGGTCCTATTACATAACCCCTTATAACACATGCATAAGATTGAATGGTCAGGTGTCCGATTGTGAAAGACTCTTGGTGTGGCTCAGATAACATTGCTCGAGTGGTAATCTCTACAAACTTCCACTTCTCCGGTAGGCGGTCCCACTCGAGATTAACGTATTCAAGCTTGGATTGGGCTTGGTATAGAGCCAATACCAATGATGCCACCTCTTTTATGATCTCAAACAAATGGGCTTCGTACGGGAAAGTTTACTGGATGAGGCCATCGCTTCCTTTGTAAGAGTAAATTAGATTGTTAATGCCCTATATTTATATTAATCATGTGATCACTATTCAATGGCTATATTAGCAATGATCACAATTTTTAATGGTATTCTAAAAATCCAAAAACATAAAACTAAATAAGTTCATACATTTCACATGACCATAAGAATACATTTAAATAGTCCAAGTGTAATTTCCATTAATGAAAGTTTGGATCGGTACATTTAAATAAATATTTACCCATAGAGATACCATTATAAAAAATACAGATAATATCTTAAATATAAAAATCTTTCATTGAACAATCAAATGTAGAATTCCTTCATATAAAAACAAATCCCAAAATTAGGGTTGTTGAAGCATATGTTTATTCTTCAAACATATGGTTTATCCCAAATACAGTGTCGTTGATCCATAATTTTCCAACAACATAGGGTATATGATCCAGTCACTTTATTTAAAACATAGGGTTCCCAAATAGTGTGTTATGATAATTAATTTAGGTTATGAACTCTATTTCCAAACTACTTTCAAACTTGTACAGATAATATATTTTCCAATATAGGAATACTTCTAGAATAAAAATGAATATTTTTAATGAATATCATACTTTTAAAATTCACATAAAATAATCATTATTCGTTAAACAAAGATGGGTACCTGTGAGAATAAAAATCAATATAAAATTAATGATTTTTGTAATAAATACATGCTTAAAATTATATCCCTTTTTATAATCTCAATACCCATAAAATATATATTAAAATTTAAACAATTCTTAGGTTTATGAATTTTCACAATTATAAATAAATAAATTATATGAACATTCCCAATTATATAAACATTTCTCAATATCCCCTTTCCCTTTAATTTATGATATTAATATATCATATAATATTTTTCCACTTTTGTGACATAAATATGATTAATTTTTGGGAAATGATATGTGACATACATTCTGAATACATATAGCATTAAAAAATCCCAACAAATTCATTATTCATCAAAAAAGATAGAGAGATATTTTCAGGGATCCATGAAAACATGTAAAATATTATTCAATGACTATTAAGGGTTTGAAATAGATGTATTAAATTTTTAATTCATTCCTTAATAAGAAAATATTTAATATAACCCCCAAGACAAAACATAATTTTAAAATATATTCAAGGGATAAATATTTTCGCAGAATATAGGTTCAAAAATAAAATTATGAACATTTCCTAATCATGTAGAAAATTTTATTCTATTAATTTAGTTATATGTTACATATAATAATAGACTAAATTTCCACATTTAATAATTTAAAAATATTCATACCTTAAGGACATTTTTAAACATAAGATAACCGTATATATAAAATCCTAAGAGAAATAATCTTTAAAAATAAATTTTAAAATAATTTATAACACATAATTTGAATAATAAAAATATTTAATAAAAAGGTTTTATAATCTATTTAAATTATATAAAAAACAATTATAAAATACATTTATGATAATATGAAGGATTAGACAGATCATCCAAACATTGTAAAATTGGCACATTTTCACGTAAATCTACCAATTTTTTTATTGTTGTTCTATTCTATTTTGAACACATAAAAATCATTAATATAGTGAATAGAATGAAAACTATTTTACCAGAAACTCTTTTATCTTATCAAGATATATCATTGTAACAGATTCACATCTGAGTAACTCCATTAGTATTAAAATTTATACATTAAACACTTCCATGTTTCCTTTTAAAATCAAAATTTATTTCACATTCTCACACTACTTTTTAATGTAGCAAATACGTTTTTTTGAAAAAAAATAATTTTTGTAACTCTTTATATGACTTTCTAGACAGATTTGAATCATAATTAAATTTCACTATATCATCATTAAAGGTATTAACCTTAAACATAATGTATCCATAATAAATATCACCTTTAATCATTTAAGATGAAGAAATATCCAATTATTTGTGGCCAAGAACTTCGTTATCATTTTCAAAATATTTTTCAAATGAATCCATAGCATAAAAAATATACTATAATCTAAAAATATCAAATTAAATATTACCTTTATTTTTCTTATGAGGAAGAATTTTTTTGATCATGAAGTTGTTGATTACATAATATTTTTCAGACTAATTTGGAAAAATGGTAAAGAAGAATTCTCGATAAAGAATTAAAAATAATTTAAGCAGTTTTAAGAACATGACTAGGGTTTTAAATTATAAGAAGATAATTTTTTTAACAATTTTAAAAAGTCTCTTCACCTTATTGAGCTAAAAATAAAAAATAGTAATTTCGTAGATTAAATTTTGAAAATTAATTTAACATTAGAGACATATTTTATAATAAAAGATATGTAAATGAATAAAATTTCCATGAACATGAAATTTGGGGATAAAAATTGGTTTTAGATACTAAATAGAAAATATATATTTTCATAAACCTAATTTT
This sequence comes from Viscum album, assembly GCA_963277665.1. NCBI lineage: Eukaryota > Viridiplantae > Streptophyta > Magnoliopsida > Santalales > Viscaceae > Viscum > Viscum album. Next base: position 475,714,584 of record OY728133.1, on the reverse strand, counting down.
AGTTTATTATTATATTTTCAGAAGAGTGTTTTTTTAAAACAATGTTTATTGAAATTTTAATTTTATAATTAAAATTCATCAGTTATATAGAATATGTTTTAAAAATATGATTCATTGAGTGAGGAAAGATTTCATAGTCATGAAATATCTCATAATATAAAATATTTTATTCAGTAAATACATATATATATATGAAAACAAAATTTAAATTCTTCCGGGATTATTGGTTCTAATTCAGTGGAATTTTTTATAACAAACTACATCAAAGTTGATCACTCCTTTTTTAAGGTTGATATTTTGATATAATACTTATATGATCACTTAATTATTTAATGATGCAGTTTAATAGTTTATTTATAAGAAACAAAAAATATAGGTGCCTTTTGGTAACCATATTCTTTTGGATCCAATATCATTAACGAATGGTGTTTTTGTTACATAATCTATTCATTTTTTGTAGAGATTCTACTATTCATGTTAAATAATTATTTTAAACAATGAATTTTTTTACATAAAAATTTAGAGGTTATCTAATGAAAAAACTATTTTAACAATGTTTATGAATACAAAAATAAAACATTTAACAATTGATATTATTTATCTATTTGAACTAGGAAGAAAACAATTCATATATAATTTTTTTATCTCAGAATTATTAACTATTCAATGCCTTCATTTGTGAAATTTTTACAAAGAATTTTGTTTTAATGATTTTTTCACTTGATAAGTATACTAGAGGCTTGAATAAAAGTAAAAACATTAAACAATAACTCATTAATTTATGTTTCATGAATATCCAAATAGATTGTAGATGATTTATATTTTAAATCATTAATTTTTTTTGAATAACATCCCATACCAATTTAAATAGAAAAATAATATTTTATATTATTTCTATGATATTTATTTAAATATTCAAATTAATCTTAAAGAATAAAGAAATAATTATTTAATTTATCATAAGAATGTATTTCATAATTAGACTTATGAGAATAGGAATATTTTACCTTATTAGTATGAGTAAAAAGACATACCAATAATTTTTTAAGTTCACCATCAGATCTTGTAGAATATTCTTCATTTAAACTAGATTAATCACTCCAAGTATCCTTCATATTTTTATTACATTTTATTTTAAAATTGGATTTCCATTGAAAATTAATAAAATGTTAGCTAAGCTTGGTGTGACCATTTTCATTCCATTAAAAACATTTAATTCCATAGATCCCTTTATTTATTTAATTTTATATTTTTTCAAAACATTTTAAAATATTATATAAATAATTATCTAAATTTGGATGACTTAAATTATATTAATCATCTATATTAGTTTTGTGAGGATATTTTTTATATTAGATATGAGTATCTGCTTCAGCGTTAATCTCAACTTCATATATCATCATGGTTCCAATCAATACTTTTATTAACTAGTAGGACTGAAGTATATAATTGGATATTCCATTAAACATAGATGCTAAAACTATATATAATTTTTACTCTTAAATTGATTGAATAATAGAATCCCTAAAATAAGTAACATTATTACAAATTTATTTAATTATCCAATTCACCCAAGTTATATTTTCATTTTCATTAATTATAAAAGTATCAGTATTTTACATTACAGTATTGTACATCCGTTTTAGGATATTTTTGGTTCCTTTATAGGAAATAGAAATAGTATTCCACATCTCATTTGTAGTATCACATTGAAAAACTCAATGAAACTCATTAGTTCCTAACCGTGGACAATACTATACATTGATTTAAATTTATGATAATATTCTATTTCTTGATCATCATATCATTTATCTAGATCTTCCTTAGTAATTTTAGGAGACTTCAAAACCTCATAATAAACCCATATTGCATGTTTTTTTATGTAAATAATCATTCAAGATTTCTAGTATACATATTTATCACCATTAAAGTAATGATCTTGGATCAACAACAAACCTTATTTAAGAGAAGATATTTAATGATTCTTCTTCATATAAATATTTAACTCAGGGTATGTAGGGCCAAAAGATACATTTGATATTGCTCAAGAGTCCACGTTTTTTGTGCACTTGATAGAATCAAACAAAATAATCAAGGTATTTATAAAATAAAAAAACCTATGATATTATTTGATGATATTAGATAGAAACGGAAGTAATTTTGAAGATTTTGACAAAGACAAAATTATCAATAAAACCCTACCTTTGATACCACATTTTAGTTTAGTTTGATTATGAAAAAGTCACAAGAGGGGGGTGAATTGTGATCCATTAAAACATCAATTTATTTTTGATTCCCTCTAGATATGTAGAGATTCATCACTTATCTATTAAGTATTAGTGATCAATAGATATAATTGTTGATGTGAACAAAACAAGATATAGTGTTTTGGGGAACAAATATCCCTTAGTTTACTCCACAAAATCTCTCTCAGGGAGTCTAGTAATTTTCAAAAGTAAATCCCACTACGAGGGACTTCAAAAAATGAGTAAAAGAAGTTCATACCTTTACAAAAAGACTTATACAAATCCCTCTAGTTATTTTATAGGGAGTTTTAAATCAAAAGCTTATTCTAAGAAAATAAAAACCTTTCACCATAATGGTTTATTCTGAGCAACTAATAATCCAAAAAATTAATATATATTGATTTGATAAGGAAAATAGGATTCACTCATACATTCAACATGAAACTAGCTTATATGTGGACCTCTAATAAAGCAAAAATACACCAAAAATATCTTTTATATTTTATTTTTCAAAAATATAGTGATAGTGAACACACAAGAATGTAAAATAAATTTGTATATCTCAAAAGTGTAACTCTAAAAATGATTTCCCAAACTTATAGATAAAGATTTAAAAATAAGATAAAATAGTCGTGAGAAAAAATAACAAGTTGATCAGACAGCCTAAACCATGAATGTATCCAATGTCTTTCTTCAAAGGAAATGACACGCTATGATTTTATAAGAATGGGAAATTTTATTTTCTATGCATATATTCTTGAGTATTCAAAAAATCAATATATTAGTATTTATACTAACAGCCAAACAAATACTGATCAAACTAGCTCTGTAAACACTAAAAAATAAATTTCCAACATTTGATTTGTAATATTTCTTATAATTCAAATAGATTTGAAACTTCCTTAGTAATATGAGTTATTTAATTTGTTGAATAAGATCCATTGAATCTATCATAAAATAGATTCAAATAGATATTTACTCATGGTGAGACCATTGAATAAAATGAGGATAATATCGTAAATTGAGACCTCCATCATTGACCAGTCAATCATAGGGTTACTTCATATAATGGAAAATTCCTAATCTAGGGTTGAAAATGTATGGCTGATTACAAAATAAGGGTTGATGAACCATAAATTTATTACACAAACATAGGGCTTCTTCCAAACATATATTTCTTGATCATCACTTTTCAAACATTGTAGGGTTTATGGTCTATAAATTATTCTCCAAAAATAGAATTCCCAAACTATATGTTTTAATTACAAACATAGGTTATAGAAAATGTTTCCAGATTACTTTCATGCATGTCCAGAAGAAATATTTTTCAACTTATGTACTCTTATCGAAGAAAAATGAATATTCTAATGATTAGAATCTTCATGAAATTAACTTAAAAAAATATTTTACAGTAAAATAAAAGTTGGTGTTTGAGAGCATAAAAATAAAAAATGTAAAAAAAATTTTGAACCAACACATTTTCAACATAAAATCCTTTAAAGTGTGGCATTTATTAATAACTAAAATTTGAATAATAAAGAATCATTAGAATCATATTCATGATGTTCAACTCATTGGGAAATTATTAAAACTCCATTACATAACTACATCAAATTTTGTAATGTTAATAACTCATGTTATCCACTTTAATCTCTTTATAAGTTTTTTATCATCATAATTTTTTGAAATTTTACAAAAAAGTATTTTATAAGGAAAATTTCAAAATGTAAATGTAACTCGTAAATTATTTATGGATAAACATAACTTAATCAATTTTATTATATAATGCTACATTCACATTGAATTTGAACTGTTACAATATATTATTCATTATAATTTAAACATTTCTAAGCCAAAAATATATCTCTACTAGTCTAATAGAAACAATATTATCTCTGAAATATCATGATAGGATATACAAACACATTAGAAACAAAAAATGTAATTTATTTTTTATAGTGGGATTATTAATGAAATAAACCATCGTCTATGATATACTATATGGTTTTATTTATGTTTACATAATTATACTGAATATTATACCTTTTTATAAATATATAAAATCGATTAGTATTTTTAAATACATTACTTATACTTAATCAAATATGATGGATAAAAAATTTTACCCTGGAATTTTTTTTAATCTATTATACATTTTAAAATATATTATTGTGTTTGATATATCATAAAACATATGCATCATCATATTTTATTCAGTAAATCTATTCATTAATAAATAAATTATTTAAATATAAAAGAGATATTGGATAATATTAGAGATAGTAATCTAAATTTACAAGAGGATAAAATAACTGTTTACATAACACCCAATTATTTATCAACCATTTGATTCTTATATACATTTAACATTTATAAATACAAATTTTGTATCATCTAACCTAAATAATTTAGGAATTTATTTGATAACACTAATAAATAATATTGATTTTCCATATAATTTCTTTATCTACTTCAGGTATATTAGAAAATTTCACCATATGGAAAAATTTTCCCACCCTCAGAAAACATTCATTAACATCTAAAAAAATTTATTAGATACTCATATAAAAAATATTGTACATTAAAATATGTTCAGAAAAAATCCCTCAAGATATTCTCTCCGAGTTTATGGATTTATTGGGCCTTTTGACAAGATAGATGATCGCAAAGAAGATGTGCAAAAATGTGATGGAAAATTGAAAAGGAAAGGTTTTTTGCATAGTAGTGCTATGACGAACGAAAAGCAAGGTACATAGACCATGTCAAGAAAACATTTCATGGAATGTCTTGTAGTTTGTAGGCGGCAAACAATTCACATGAGGTTCGTCGTTTTCATTGGAGGGGAATGGGATTCATTTGTGAAAGTAATTCGTTTCCATGAGGATGGAAATTTGTTACCTGGACCATGGATTGAAAAACAGTTCATGTGAGGAGCATAATCTATGGAGAAGGCTCTACATCATTGATGATTTTAGTAAAATAAATTAGCATGTTTTAAGGACCTATTTTCGTATATAAGGACTGAAAATACCATCATTAATTAGATTAAATCCCATTTGTATAGGTCATAGCTCTGGGAAGAGTTTGGCTAAGTCCAAAAGAGTTCACGAGGGAGTCCATGATGAAGAATTATTTCAGAGGAAGCAATTCCTTGAATGTTGTCCACAACGTCAGATCACAAAAGGGTTTTGTGGGGAACTGTATCCCATAAAGTAAGAAGGTTCCACGGAGGAGAGGCGGTTAGAATAAGAATAATCCATTCGTGAAGCAGAGATGGTCCACTTAAGAAGTGGTGGTACATGAAGAAATCATGCCACATAGCGCCAGGAAGTTTTTAGAGAATGTAAGAATTTTTGAAAAGTGAATAGAATAGTTCCCAAAAGTAATTTCCTCAAACTTATTGTGTGTTGAAATGTAGAGTTCATCTACAGTAGAAAATGATACTTCAATAGAGAATCTAACTGTAGTTTTGGATGTGTGTATTAATGTAAATGAAGGGTCCTACAAGTCCATATACTATATGTTGATCCTTTCTAGAGCAGTGAGAAATGGAAGAGGAATACAATGATAATTTCCACTAAATTTGAAATAGAAAAAGAGATATAGGTAGTGAACCTTGGGAAATCAGAGAGATGACCCAAAATGTAGTAAACGTAGTGTGCATGGGTATATATGTGTTCTATCTCAAACCATGTAATTTCGAATTGAGATATAGGGGATTTGGTACATCTGTACATCACCGTTTTATGCTCCTTTGATGTATCCCAGGGAGGGTGAACAATGTATAATTCATGTGTCTCATGCATTCTTTAAATTCTTTTCATCCATAGAAATTAGAAAGAGAGATAAGAGTGTTTTATTTTACAATGTATCAAGATCAAAATGGGTGGTTATTTTAATCTATCAAAGCCTGATTCACCCCCCCCCCCTCTTAGTGTATTTAACCCAATCGGGCTAACATAATATTATTTTATTCTTCTGATATAATCATTTATTATTAATACAATACCATAACCTAGACATTTCATGCCCAGTTTTTCAATCCTTGATACTTTTTGAAAATTGAATTAAAATCAAACTCATTATTGAAACATTTTCAATGATGTCTAAAAAGTGAGTTATATATCTGGATCAATACATAAGGGAATATCAATCCCTATAATTCATTGATGTATACAATCATGTAAGGGTGATTGAAAATATTCGAATGTTTTTTATTTATCGTATAGATAATTCATTTGAAATCTAATATAAATATTTTTTTTATTCACATAGGTAACCTATTTCAATTAATAAACAAATTCAACATTTTGTTACCCAAGAAGGTTTTTCTCTATCACATATTATTTTTTATATCTTTATTAAGAAAAATTTTAATTGTTCTACACAATTATTTTGAATTTATTCATTATGTTATTTATTCTTAATGATTGACATCAATGTTATTTTTAAATATTATTATTAAATTACATAAATATAAAATTTTTATCATATAAGTATATTATTTTACATTCATTTGATAATTAATTGTATTATATGTTATACAATAAAAATAACTGAATCATTTAAATTCAAACATGGATGACATTGGTCCATGTGTAACATCCTGAACCAAATCACAATTTATAACCTAGAATTTCACGTGACATCTATCACACCTCCCCATATGCATGATTCTACAGACTATAAGTGAGTATCTAAGGATAATAATGGGTAGAATATACACTCTATCAGAGTTCAAAAAAAATTAATATAACCAAAAATTGTAATTTTAATAGTTATAGTATTCATAAACCAATAATATTTCTTTAGTCATGAATAAATTTAGAAACTAAAGATTCAAAAATTCACAACTCAAAATAGAACACTGATCACCAACCAAACTGATCACATGTACAAGATAGAAAATAACAAAAGTAAAATGTTTCTCTGAAACAACTCGCCTCACAATATTTCTATATCTAGATTGTAGAAAGCAATCATTTTAAATGATATGCTTAAACTCATCCTAACCAGTACCAAATACATTTGAGTAATCCTCAGATACCAAAGTGGTATAGATTCATGAGTAGGGTATGAGCACTACTCAATAGGGTACCATCCACATGGTCCTATAAAAAAAGTAAAATGTAGTGTTTTTTTCATGTGATAAGATCTATGTATAGTAAATAAGGAATAAAAAAACTACACAAGAAAAACACAAATCACTTGTGAAAAAGAATGGAAAAACACCCAATAGATGTGTTCACATTCTCTTACCAAGCTATCATGAACCATCAATAGTATCATCCTCATCTTTATATGAGATGGATAATTATAATATGTCACAATAGATCTCAAACTAGAACAAATTCTTATAGTAATTTATTACATCATATATAAAGTATCATGTCGAACTATGACTTTAGGTTTTCATATCTAGACTCTATCATGGATATGGCCTCTAGGTCATCATACCCTATCTTATTGATGGGTCATAAATACATGCCTTCATACCCTGACCCCATCATTGGTTAGGCATCCCAACAATTGTCCCAATATATTCCTTGGTTCAGGCCTCCAGGCTATCATTCCCCTAATGTAGCTACCTAAAGTCAGACCCTTAGGTTGTCACATCCATACCCTATTATTTGGTCCATCACTTATATCATGACAATCCATGGATACTCATCCCCTAGGGGATGTCCATATCCATATGATCGACCTATCCTGAGTACCAAATAAATGCATTAAAAGTTGGAGGAAACGCAAATAATACTGTAGAGCATATATGGAAGATAATATCATGCCATCATGAGACATCAATAGCTTCAAAAATAAATGTCATCATCATAAAACATGGTATAAAGAGATAGAAAATAACAATCATAAAGTCATACAATATATATAAAGTTAAATTTATGTCATCATGATTCATAGTATCTACACACATGGTATTGGTTATATAATGTCTACTTTTCTACCTTGGAACACTCATGGAATAAAATAATCATACACAGTCCCAAGGGATACACACTCACTTGTATGTGATCAAAATATCATATATGGTCCCACATGATCTAGTTCACCTATAAGAAACACACATCAAGAGGGTTTATGTTGTCTAGGAACATATTTTATTTCATCTAAAATCCATCTATGGACAATATCTAGCTGTGTATAAGGGACCCTCATGGCACTTTTATCCTTCTCTAGTTACAGTACACATGGTTTGTTTAATTAATCAAGAAATAATTATCATTAACTATTTATTTGTTAACTATTATTCATAACAAATTTAAAATTTAATGATTGTTTATAAAATGTGGATAAAAAAATAATAAATTCCAATAAACATGAATAACACCATAGGGTCGAGTAGATAATACCACCTTCCCTAAACTTTGTCAAATCTCAACAAAGATAACAACAATCACATATCTGAGTTGTCCAAGTCTAGTCTGCCACCATCGATCAACATGTGGTGCTTCTCATTCCCATTCAATCCAAATTAATAAATTACAACAAAATAATAAAAAAATAATTTTTAACAAGAAAAATGAAATTCTAAGGTGGTAGTAATAGTTCGATAAATACTTAATGGATATCACTTCCCTATCGGAACCATGGTCAGTAATCCATGTAAGGACCATAACACATTTCAAACATCATAATTTTTGAAATACCAACCACATAAGAATGAAAAAGGAAAATTTAATATAATAAAATTAGAAACTCTAGAAGAAATTCAACCAACTAACATACATTATCCACAATTCCATCTAATGTAATTTAATCCACTCATGCTTTACGTCTTGTTTCTGGTTTGGTTTTCAGAGGGCATTGGGTACAGAGGTGCTTCTGAGCATAGCTTACCTCCCTCAGACTGATAACCAGTCAGAGCGTACGATACAGGTGCATGAGGACATGCTATGTGCATGGGTCTAAGAATTTGGGGGCACCTGGGAGAAGCATATACCCCTGGTCAAGTTTGCCTATAATAATAGTTTTCATGCAATTATTGAGATTACACCATACGAGGCTTTATATGGTTGGTCATGCTGATCACCCTTGTTCTAGTTAGAGGCAGGTGAGACAGCTTTACTAGGACCACATCCCATACAGGAAACTTTAGAGCAGGTCCAGTTGATATAGAAGCAGATGGCTACTACACAGTCTCGCGAGAAATCTTATGATGATCACCACAGACAGCCTTCGGAGTTCATGGTCAGGGATCAGGTTTTCTTGCGTGTTTCGCCGTGGTTGGGACACAAGTGGATCAGGAGATAGGGTAAACATTCACCGAGGTATGTGGGGTCGTTTGAGATTCTGGAGAGAGTCAGACTGGATGCCTACCGGTTGTAGTTATCATAGATGTACCGGGCCATGGACGACGTCTTCCATCTATCTCAGCTGCGCCATTATCAGTCAGACCCATCTCATGTTTTTCTGTCCGAGGAGGTTGAGCTTCACGTCGATACATCATTTGAGGAGCAACTGATTCGTATTGTTGATAAGAGCACGAAGGTTCTTTGAGGCCGGTTAGTTCCTCTAGTTTGGGTGCTATGGCAGCATTTCCGAGTGTAGGACGAATCCTAGGAGCAGGAGACCGACGTACATGCTCAGTGGCCCAAACTATTCTAAGCTTTATCTTCACCACCCCTAGAAGGGAAATTTGGGGATGAATTTCTTTAAGGGGGGATGTTTGTAAGAACCCAGTTCTTTTTTTTGAGGTACCAGTCTCTTCTTTTTCATTTTCCTTAAGTGTATTTTAGAAAATAAAGAGAATGATGAAAATACCAAATTTTGTGACTACACACAATGTACATTTCCACATGTCATGTACTTTAGCCGTGGGGGATGAGTACACAGGGCGTATAGGCCTGTCATCAATGAAGGGTGTAAAAACTAACTACAAGCCGTGTATATGGTATTTACACATCGTGTATTCAGTCGACAGGTGAATTGTAAGGCGGTGGAGGTAGCCGCCAGTGGAGAGACAGTACATGCCGTGTAATCAAGAATACACACTACGTACTCATGTCGACATATGAATAGTGCCATGGTGGAAAGAAGCCACCAGAGGAATAGTTAAGAAATGAGAAGTACACGCCATTTACTTGAGAGTACACACCATGTAGTTTTTTTTCACATAAAAGGGGAATTAGTCTTCTCTATTCACAGAGGAAGCTTAGAACACTGGTGGAGAGTGGGAGAGACAACCAGAGCTTGGAGGATCTCCCTACCGCACACTGGGAACCTGATTCCTACACCGTCTATCTCCTTAGAACTGCACGGGTATGCTCTTCCTTATCTTGGAGCCTTTCAAACCAATTATTTCTTGAAGGAATGTTATTTGAGTTTGAATGAGATTATTTTCATATTAGATCGGCTCCATTATCGTTTGATTCGGGAGGCTTCATTCACGTATTCCCATCTGAGACGATCGAGGTGGGTGGTCTAGTGTTTATTTCCAGCTATTGAGTTGAATTTGTGTACTTTTGTGCCACAAACCCATGTTTGGGGTGTCTTATGGCTATGTCCTTTGACGAAAGATGTCTAGAATTGAAAAGATAAACTTTGATAAGTTAAAACTGCTATTTGGGATCACTACTTGGATCCAAGAACACCCCGGGGGTGAGTTCCTCTGTTTTTCCATTTGGCCAGGATACCTGAGGGTATGCCATGATTATATTGTGCATTGAAATTTCTTGAGAGAAATTTTATATAAATTTTTGTTATACTTTGGGCTTGGCCTGATTCCTATAGCCTAAGGGTAGTGTTCTATTAGCCTGAGGGTAGTATTCTATTAGCCTGAGGTCAGTGTTTAGCTGGCCTGAGGGTAACCTTTTTTATGCTTGAGGGTAGTTTTTTTTGTTCTTGAGGTAAATATCATGTATGCCTGAGGGAAATGATCATCATTCTTGAGGGAAATCTCTTTTGGGTATTGATTCTGTTACCCGAGGGTAAGGATAGTATGTCTAAGGACACAACTATTTAGAATGATTTTCTATGTTGTACCTGCCAAGACGAAGCACATGCTTGGAGGTGATAAAGATAATTAAAATGAAAATGAAACTGGTAGTGATAGTTACTTTTGAGTACATACAAGTTTAATACATTTACTTTTCCATACTGTGGTAGCACATTTTCACTGACAGTTGGGCACGTGCCTTCGCTGGGTGCCTACTGGGATTTATTTCTCACACCCTGTTTGGGTCATGTATTATGATCAAACTGACTATATTTCTGAAGGTGTTGATAGGGGAAAGTATCCTTATACTGGTACATGATTGTAGCAGAGGAGTAGGAGAGCATGGGACTGAGCTTTGGCTTGTGATGCTGCTGCGTTTTATTTTCTCTACTGTGTTTTGTTTGGTTGTACCTTGTACTTTGTGTTGTATTGTATTTTATTTCAGTATATCCTGTTCTGGATGCATTCATAGAATTAGTGACATGCTGCATCTTCATATATATGACTGCTGGTCCTCTTTTACTTCAGTTTTCCATTTCAGTTACATATGGTTTACTGCTTCCGCTGTTGTATGTCATCTTTTTTCCCACTCCACTATACTTTAAAAAATAAGGGCATAGTTTCTCCACTATCAGACCTGGGCCCTTACTTCTAGTCAGCAGCCTCTGGCATTTGGGGAAATGCTCTTGAGGTTATGTGACCAACCAGGTTCGGGACACCTGTTGTGTGGCACCTGGATCCATGACGTTACAATTATTTTCCCTATTTTTTATTCTAAAATTTTATTTAATAGTTTCTATTTTAGATGTATTTATATTTCTAATTTTATATATCATCTTAGTTTTTACAAATAATGCTTCTTTATTTTATATTTATTTATAAATTTATTCTTTCTAAAATATAAATTTGAAAATATCATGATGATCCAAATATAAACATTTACAGTTCATACCATTGATCATCATGGATTTATAAAGGAAAAAATTTTAAACTTCATATCTATATTGTTTTAAACTCAACTTAACCACCTTGAATTTAACCCAAAATCCATTAATAATTTCTTAGTGATTCATTTAATAATATTTTATAAAATATAAATCATCATCAACATTTTAGTTATATATTATACTTGAATATTTATATTCAAAAGCCTTTAAAATCATTTAATTTAAAATTAATGAATCGTAATGACCCTTATTTTGGCTTCCTCAATCAATATATAATTTTCCAAATTAAACAAATGAGAATTTTCCATGACATACCATTTTTTATTTAAATTCATCTCCTCTATTTTTCAAAAAATATCTAATTTAAAGTATCCTTTCATCATTAAATTTCATATACAAGGATTATATAAGAAACTAGTAATAATCTAATCAGAATTATTTTTTTTATGTAATAGACAAAATAATAAATCTTTCCATGAAAAATAATGCTTCAAGGAAAATATGTTTTGCGAATAGAATATATCAAATATAATCCTATTGATAAATTTCATATATAACCAAAATTAATACTTCACAAACAACATGTAATAATATATAACAACTAAAAAATATGAATTATTTTAATGATAGATCCAAATACAACATATTATATCACTATTTCCCTTAGAAACTCATAATCTACTTTGGAATACGGAGAACCATGTTCTCACAATTCATTTAGGTAAAATATTTTATGTTTTATAGTGCTAGAGAGGAATCATATTTGGAAATCCACATAGGATAACATGATGTATAAACAATTTCTGGTCATGTAATGTAAATGGATGAATATTGAGAGGGGGTTATATCAGTGGTCAAAGAAAGCTATAAAAATTTCAACCATTAAATTCCCACTCCCCATCTTTTTTGTTTGTGTAAGGATAATGCTGTGAACAGAAAAATATTGAATAAGATGATGAGATATTTCGTGTTATGAAACAAACTTGAAAAAAGAATTTTCATAATGTTTTGTATCACATTTAGTCGAGTTTAAACTTACTAGTTTTCAATGGATGTGAACCCAATAATTACATTTTTATCTTACTATCTTCATGAGACTAGTGTAGTAGTAAGAAAATACCATATAAATCTATGTAAAATAAATATATAGATTATTTTTTACAAAATTAAAAATCACAAAAAACATACATAAATGCCTCTTTAATTTAGATCATGTGTGCATCCCTATTTATATCCAACACAGAACTTGTTATGGTGGCCCTATCCTAAAGTTTTCTAATTATCTTGATTTTTAATTCATCAAATTTGTCTCATAGTATGACAAAATTCTTCCCAATATCATGAATGATCCATTTATAGAGATGTATCACATCTCTATATCTCTATCAATGATCCTGATCCTTCCATGAGTCATGTATTATATCATCATTATCTATTTGATATTATCATTTAAATATAATTTAGGAGTCATCCAAAGTGCTGTTGAGATTTGATACATTATTTATCTAATCCATCAATATATTATTAGACAACAATCATTGGAAAATTTTTATAATTAACCATTTTGTAGTGAGAGAGTTTTTTTATTAGTAAAATATTATAAATCAGGACATGATAAGTGGTTTCAATGAAATATCCTTATAATCTAAAATTATTACATTACATATTTACTCAAATACATAAAAATATACCCCTTCCCACATCCATTGGGGGGTTTACATTATTATTATATCATTCTATTTATATATTCTCATATCTTATGTATGTATATTATTGAATGACCAAAGGAATTTGGCATGAGGAATCTAGCGTACAAGTCCAAGATCAATGAATGTCTTATAGAAATTCCAGTTGAGATATCAAGTCCAACCTCAATGTTACCATTTAATGTCATTCAAGGATGTAAAAAGTAATTTAAAACCATAGTTCTAAATTTTCTTTCTAACCTAAATGATGAATCCACAATCATTGTGATACCCTGAGAAAAATCCTATCACCCACTGCAAACTCCAATATGTGATAGAGATGATATGTATAATAATTTTGTCTCTATAAGATGTTGATAGCCTATTTTAAATTAACTGAACCATTTCCATCATCTCTCTATAACAACATGGTACAACAAAAGACCATTATCCCAATTCATTCTGATAAAAAGAATATCTACATGGATATACATTTAATGCTTTAATCGAGATTAAATTTTTTTTGAAGCATGAAACCATTTAATATTGGAAAATTAAACCAATGATTGATTATTTTCATATGAACCATAAATATAAATCATGAAAGAATGAATCATATACTCAATAAATTAATTTTCTCATTTGGGTTGACAATCCATTTTTGGTGATAACTCATTCTTAACTATAATTAAGTACCAATTGGCTTGTGAATTTTTTTTCCAAAAATGACTTGTAAACATTGAATAGCTATAATAAAAAACAGTAAAAGGTACGCCATGGAGCTTTAGGATCACTAAAATGAAAAGTTACATGAGATCCTTTCCCTACGTTACCTATTTAATAGAAAGAAAATGAGATGATTTAATAAGATGATTAAAAATGAACTAAATCATATCCATCTAACTAGGATTATTTTGGTAAACCAACAATGTCATCCATGCATATATATTTTCCCACTTTAACACCAGAATGTGTAACTAATGAAATAAACTAGTTGGTCCTTCATGTTTGACCTAATTCCTATGACCGGTGAGGAATCATTAAATCAAATTTACAATTCACAACCTCATGCTCATCCACCAAAATTTACATCTTAAATCAGGAGACATCTTCATAGATACATCATGTATGGTCCAACCAGAATTATGTATATTATCCATCAACTCCTACATAAAATATATGAGAATGACCAGTCCTCATCCAATGTATAGAATGCCATTAGGGGACCTAACACTGTTGGCTCCCAAACCTTAATTATATCACTAAAATTATCATAATTGATGTCTAATAATTTTGTCCGATGAATTTGACAATAAAATAAGGAATTATATTTCAATAATAATAAGAACATATCCCCATAAACTTTCTTTATATATAAACATTACTCAATTAAACAACTCATTTGTGATAACTCATCCTCTAATTCATTCCTGGCTTGAATTGGTAACATTATAATCAAAACATCAGTGACCACACTCCCATATATTGATGTGTATACAGTTTCAAAATTAATATTTTTAAGATTCTCAAACTGAGAATCTCTTTTATAAATTTTGGTCTCTATGGGTAGAAACATAATTCATCATCTAATATTAAGAATATATAGTAAACATCTTACCAAAGTGTTAGTGTTATGATTCTTGGAGAACTTTAATTACTGTAGGAAACTCAAAATCATGGGTAGGATAATTATTATTATTATGAGGACATGGTATATGAGGGCCGTTGGCCACCTCCTTCTTCTAAAAATCATAATAAAATTCTATCTCATACCTAAAACATTATAGGATTCATTATAGATAAAAATAGTTATGAAGGAATCATAATTGGAGGTGAAGTTATCATAACCATTATTTATTCAAAAAATATATAAAATATTTCATTACATTAGATCATAAAACTCTTATATTTCATCATCATCATAGGATGAGAATTCCTGTAGAAATCTTGAAAAATCCGCATGTAATAAAAATTCATCCCCATGATGCTTAAAAATATTACCACATACTTTGGTATCTCCAACAACATTACTATCTAGGTCTTGTCATGATCCATTGAGATACACATATTTTATATAACATGGAATCAAAAACTTATTTTCTTTATTCAAAAAAACAAATTTAAAATACTTCACAAAAATATGATGTTCTTTTATAGTTTTGAAAACAATACAATAATAATCCATGTGTTCTACCTCTATCTTGGAATGAAGCAACATATCATCCCAAAAGAATTACAAAATAATCAAAAAATGATGAATTATTCAATTAATTAATGGGATAAACACTATATGAGAATTATAAATACCTATGTAATAACCAGATACTCTTCATTCCCATTCATAATCTAGAATGATATCTTAGGAATATCCTCCTATAATCCTCTTAAAAAATGGTAACATGACTGAAGATAAATTTTAGAGAACCCCCCCACCCTCGAGTTAAAAAAATAGTTTATCAATCCATGTAAATATATAACTTTCCCCAACCATTATCTGATTAAGATTTCTATAATCAAGATAATGCAAAACTCTTCAATCATCCTCACTTGAAAAGGGTACTGGTGGAGTCAAAGATGAAAATCTCAACTGAATTTATCCTATTGTATCAAGATCTTTAATATGAACATTAATCTCTCTCAACCAAGTAGGTTTCATAGAGTTAGAAGGATTCTAGACAAGGGTTTCCTATTAGGTAATGTCAATAAAAAACTCAGCCTCACCCAGGGGTGGTGATCATGAAAATCATTAGGAATGACCATATGATACACATCCACCATGATAAGAATTATTCCAATTAACATATATTCAATGATTTTAAGAAACATATATAATAAATGTCATGATATCATTATGTAATTAGGGAAAACATTCCCCACTCTACTAAATCAAGGATCCCACTCACATTGAAAGATGTGAGTAACACCATCAAGAGATAGAAACTGAACATGATAATTAAAAAAAGTGATTTGGGATTTAAAAATAACTACACAATAAATTTTAATGATGAGGTCTCTAATTTCCCAATCAAGAACATGAAATTTCCACATGACCTCATGGCCAATGTTCATAACTGGACACTCAGATCATTCAAAATAATTTTCCATCCTCTTTTCTAAGGGAGTGGAATGATCCATCTTGAATGGAATAAGTTCCAAGTGTAAGACCATTCCATGAATAAAAAGAAATGATATAAAATAATTATATAAACCTGTAAAAAATAAATATAGGACATTAAAGGATGAAATAAAGACTTTAATAGAATGAAATTCATTTCATTTCTCTACACTCCCAATATATAAATACATTCGGGATGAACCACTCCCTAAGATTTCATCACTACATGAGTATCCCACTTTTCAAGAGAATGTGATCCACCCCATTTTTTCACATTAAATAAATCCTAATATCATATAACAATATTTTTTACAACTCTATTACCATGGGATATCCTTCTCCAAAACACTTTTGATGAATAGACTTTCCACAGTGATGGAAAATATTGGGTGCTACCAAATAGTTAGATCTAATTTGGGATATCCAATCATATTATAAGAAAACCACAAATTTATGAATAAAATGAGGCCATAACTGTTCTCTCAATGTAAAATAATCACCCTAACAATTAATTATATTATGTACATATGATGCACTCTGTATACCCCTACCATTATAGAAGCATCACATTAACACATATTTTTAGCTTAGTGCACCACATTTATAACTAATTTATCATATAGATCAATAATTTTTAGAATTAAAACGATAATTATCATCAATTAAATATATTCTTACAAAACTATCTTAATCCTATGATATTTCTTATCATTATTATAAGTGATATCAAATGATAAGTGAACTAACTAGATGATTAAATTATCATACACTATAATAGAACATTCACATTGATCCAAGGGCCAAAATTATTCATTATTTTCCACATGAAAAATTTAGAGGTAAAACTACTTGTTGAATAACTTATTGAAAGTAGTCTTGGTATTATACTCATGTAACATTCATTTCATGACATAATCCAACCAATTCCATTAAGATCCTTCTAGTATAACTATGATGAGACCCGTAATTGATTCCTTCAATATATTCATGAAGTGGAAAATTAAATCAATCCACTGAAGCCACTTCTTTGGTTCTTGGTCACATTATAACCAAAAACGGTAAGTGGATTCTTCTTGGTAAATTAAAAATCCTGGTTCATGGACTATTATTGGTTTCCAACACCCACCTGACCAAGAGTATTGATGGTATAGATGAACAATCCCCCTAATTATGGTTCAACTCGAGGATTATATTGTTGGAAAAATCCCATATCTTCCACTCCTAGATTTGAATATACATTATAGGAGGCATTATTTATTGATCATAAGAGACAACATCCAATTTTCTTAAGAATAAATTTATGAAGAAAAATAGAAATTCTATAATCCATATTAAATCCATCAAACAACATGAATTTAGGGAAATAATAGATTTAATGATTGAAATGATAAAGGATCATAAAATAATATAATCACATGAAACGTTTCATTTAAATAAACTCCCAAAATTAGGTTCTATTAAATAACCCAAATCAAAGGCAAAACGTGGTGAAAAATACCTAACCACACACAGTAACTCAAGGATAGATATTAATGTGAGATGGTCAGGAATGCTTCCTCACTTATTACCTGAGTTAAAAAGGTCCTACTTTAGTCTAAAAATCCACACCTAGAAACAAATGTGTGCTCTAAATCCATTTTGTAATGAATGAAATCAGGTCAACCTACCACATCACCTGAACCATCTCACTACAAGTTCAAATTGCATTCACGATCACCATGAACTGGTTATAAGAACCTAGGTATAAACTCATATAATCATGGGAATGATTTTATAATTAAATCATTATACAACATGTCTCATGTATAACAATAGGTAGATAAACAATCAATATATAAGGTGGAACAAAAATTATAAAACCATTAGACAAGAAAAACTATTCCAAAGTAAAAAATCATAAGTGGAATAAAAGAAAAACCAAGTCTCTGTATAACTATCATTCACCACAATTATAACATACTATAATGATAATATAAACCCAGAGAATCTTATGACCAATAGGGTTCCCTTCCAATTACTTGAATCATGAAAAACCATATCCTTATTTTCCTAAAGGAATATTTAGTTTTTGGGGAAAACATGAAGTATGATACCATAATGAATCTAAAAAATTTATATCACTATGGAACCAATTGTTCAGGATTTTAAACAAAATATATTTCATAAGTCAATTTCATTCAAAACAATTATCATCAGATATTAGATGTTTTTCATTTCAAAATATATCATACTCAAAACAACATGAGTATGAAAGAAATTATGCATTGTTTCATAGAGGGAAACAATTGAAAACATTAATATCATACAATAATAAACATGTGATCATAAAATCATTATATATATATGAAACCAAAATTGAAACACAAGTGGGATCTATCTTCTTTGAAGACATATCTAGGAAACTAATGAATAACTAAGACAAAATAATTTGAATATAGTTATAAAAATTCCATCAATATCTATTAGGAATCATGCTACCCATTATATTCCATATCATAATGAACCCATATACAAAATACCTAGTTGACATAGACACACTATGGTACGAATATGTCTATAACCTCACACATCAAATGTCAGTAAAAGTGTTCCCATTTTATAGTATCCACAAAAAATTCTATATCCCATGTCCATTATATTATAAAACATATTCAAAAGTGAAATCCCACCTCTATGATTCTTGGAAAACTATTTTTAAGTAAAAGCGTATTCAAGATATTTCTTCATACACATTAGGTGTATAAAAAACTTTTTAAAGAAAACCCCATTATAAAAAATTTACATAGCACTCAAGATGTAATTTTAAAAAATAGTCCATTTCATTTAAAATTCAATAAAATCAAAAACCAATGAAAATATAATTTATAAAAAAAATATCATGATATTGAAACATTATATAGGCACACCCACCTCTCCAATGGAGGAAACCTAGTATGCTGCAAAAATGGTGATTTTAATGGATGATATAAGGTCCTTAAATGCCTATATTAATAGAAAAAAATCATCAATTCCTCATTAAACCCACCAAATCTAAAAACTGCATCCCACTAGGTTTCCAACATAATAAGGGGAAGAGGGATCCAGATAAGATCTAAAAAGAGAAGGTTATATTATGATGAAATCATAACATACCTCAAAGAGACCCACATGGAATTAAAATTAATATCTGAGTACCCAAGTAGAGAACCATGTGAAGCATTACAGAGATGATTGTTCAATATAAAGAGAAATTTGGAGGGTATTAGAGGAAATACAGAGAAATTGAATCTGTTTAATTTTTCATTTTTTAGAAATATGCATAGGTCACATGGATGGAAAAACCTTGTGTTGACAGTGATGTTTCTATTACCCCTTAAAAACATAATTTCATTGTTACATAATAATATATTCACATTTATGAAAAATATGTTAAATACATGTGACAACCTCTTGTTCCAAAGGATTTTATCAGCATGGATTTCTTGTAGTGTTTCACTGTTAGGAAAACTATGTATCAACTATGTAAATCATAATTAGAACCAACACAACCCTATCACATGGTTACCACATTATTACTACTAATAAAGTGTAAAATATTTTTCATGGATATTCCTCCCGAATTAAAAATTATCCATCCTCAACCTAAAAAATCCTTTAGAACTTTAACAAAGAAAAATTAAACCAAAAAGAAGACATACATACAACCCAAAGGGTGTTATAATATATTTTTTTACCAATTATCATAATTTTTTTATCATGTTTAAATAATCTTGAGACACATAATATAATTATGTGTGAATTATGTTATTATTAAATGGTTTTTTAATAATTCACTTAATTATTGATGTTATTTTTTTAAATAGTTAAAAAAGTGTAAATTCAAAAGATAATTGTTCCCATGAAAGTGAAACGTATGATTCCTACATAATCCCTTATTCCATGATGGTGTCAATTATAATGTTGTTTGTGGACCTTATTTTTCACATATTTGAATATATATGAAGAAAAACCTCTTGTTTTATATCTTCTCATTTTATTTCATTATAGGGTAGGTGATAACACAACATTAAAGGTTAATAGATCTTAAAAAATAATTTGTTGATTCAATTGGTTTTTAGATACATTGCAATGTTGGAAAACATTGGTTGTTATTGAGAGATCTTAATCAAACTCACTATAATGATGAAATCATCATTGATAGAGAAATATTCTAGTTTATGTTTCTTATTTAATTTCATAAATTTAATATTTAGTCAGTCTTGTATATGATTTTTTTATTTATTCTATATAATTTGGGCATAGTGATGGATCAAAAAAACATTTCAATGGTATTATATCATGCACCAATAAAGAATATATAATATAAACATCATAAAAAGGAAAATAAATGTTGAATTTTTACATTACAACCACCATGTTTATAAAACCATCTTATGTTTTAAAATTATTAAAAAAATGATACGGTTTATAAAACTACACAATGGTTTATAGAAACATTCATTTTTTTAATTATTAAGGTATCCTTAATTTAAAAAAGGATATTTATTTATCATTTTTATAGCATTGTTTTCAAACAAAAATTGTCATGATTAATTGAGATGAGACTTCTGTATGGAAAAGTAATAACATGAAAAATTCACTATACACATGTTTTAATGTATATAATTTTTACAAAAATTGTTTTTTATTGTAAACCATATCATCATTAAAAGCTATAAATTTGGGTGATTTTTCTATTTATAATGTTTTAGGTAAGGAAAAACGTCATGGTTGTTGTCTATGAATATTTAGAAATGTAAAAAATGTTTTTTCTAAATAAAAGCTATTGGAATAAGCCTGATGAGCTCACATGGAATCTATTTGACATTATACCATATCATAAGTAGTTTAATGGAAATTATAACTAAATAATTTTTCATCTCAAAAATAAATATTTTCATTTTTCATTTTATTAAAAGTCTGTATTCATGATTATAAAATATTAATATTATAATTATAGAGTGTTTTATTTAAATTATTTAAATTTATACTTATAATTTTAGTTCCATGAATTAGTATTTCATAAATGACTCATTTTATGTTCAATTATGAATTTCTTTATTTTACTTATTAATAAATTAATTAGGTTTGGTAATTATTTATCTATATTTAGTGTTAAATTTATATTAAAATCAAGGTATCTATTGAATATTGGTCCATGGATATTAGTAAATTGGGAAAAACTTATCACCATATTAAGGGATTAACATCTTTCTATGAATTTTGATGTGAGATACTCATTGAATAATGATCCCACTTATATGGATTTATGTTTTATATGATTCTAATACATTACTTGAAAGGGTTTCATATACCTTTATCATGGTATGTATTTTTATTTTTATATGTAATTATTTTTCATTATTAGGTTAATACTTTAATCATGACTAGTGAAATATTTTATAAAATAATATAAAAGGAACCTATTATGTTTTTGAAGAAAAATTATTCAAACAATAAATAAAAAAATGAATATATATATATAAGGACTACATGAAATGTGATGATTTCATGGGAGGAAATTATTATATTTGATATTCATATGATTCATATGGAAATTAATATTCTATAAAAACCCCATAAATATTATGTGTTGAATTAATTCCAAATAAAATGTACATTAAGACATTGGTAATAATATTAGGGATGTAATTAAAAATCAGTATGCTCATGTATTATCTTGTATAAGGAATAATGGGTATTTGGGAACCAAATAGGATTGGGAGTATCATTAAATAATTTTATTTTGGTTACAATTTTATGGGAAACCTGAATATGAATAGGGTCTTAGTGGAATTGATTTTGGATAACTTATATGATAAATTGTTTAATAAAATTGACCTAATTTGCCAAGTGTTATTTGTTACCCAATTGGCATGATGGTATATTCAAATATCTAAATGTTAGAATAAATTATTAATAGGCTAAATATTTAGTGATATATATATATATTCCCACTA
The DNA here is from genome assembly GCA_963277665.1 of Viscum album. NCBI lineage: Eukaryota > Viridiplantae > Streptophyta > Magnoliopsida > Santalales > Viscaceae > Viscum > Viscum album. The sequence goes on along the minus strand of OY728133.1, from coordinate 475,691,660 downwards.
AATTGATATAATTTATTGGGAGATCAATTTTGGTGGGATTGCATTAAAAAAAATTCATTATTAAAATGGTATAAAAGAGAACACTCATCCAAAAATATGTAATATTGTAATTAATTTTATGCATCATGAATATAATGTTGATATATATAAAAGATTTGATTAATAATTTAATATATTGTTATCTAAAGCTACAATTTTTTCTCATGGAAAAATAAATAGAAAAGAGTTAGTCAACCACAAGATAAAAAATAAGACAACATCATGTAGATTGACTTTATAACTCTGCAGTAAAGATAATAGGGGATGTAGATTAAATATAGGGTATATATAAATTTTAGTGTTGTGGGAAAGTTAAAAATAATCATTATTCTAATAAAAAATGATAAAGGATGAATTTTATTTGAGATGTTACCTAGTTAATTGAGAAAGGAAAAAAATAAATAGAAAGGAATAATCTAAAATTTTAAAACTGATATTCACTAAATAATATAGAAAGGGTCAATTGTGGAAAAAAATAATAAATCACTCTATTAAGGGATAAACATAATTAAAAAAAAACTTAGGTAATAATAATCATACCATATATGTCAATACATGAATGGATTTAGAAGCCTAAAAATAGAGAGCATTATGTCATGCATTCCCATATGAAATCAAAGGAATCATTTTCTATGGAGAGATTAACCAATTAGAATCATGTGAATGTGTTTAAGGTTCCTAGAAAAAAGTTAGTCACACCTAAAAAACAAAATTAATAGGTTCTTTTTAAATTATGAGAAAACATTATCTTGGTAGGGTTTGAGGTGGTGGATGAAAAAATAAGGTTGAAAATATGAATTGAAACATGGAAAGTTCATGATCCTAAAATCTAATGAGGATACAAAAGTAAAGGATTTTGAAGAAAAATATCCAGTGGACTACAGTGAAATAATATGTGGATTGAATATATCAGTAACCCTAATAATGAATAAAATAAACATATTTGTTCCCAAGATCATATTTTGACCCTCAGTTTTTATGAAAGGAAAATCATCCCAAAGGAGTACATGAATACCATGGATAATATGTTCTACCACTTCAATGAAATCCTCAAAGATGAGAATTTTAGGATGGAAATATCAATTTAATATATTCTTGATAGTGATAAAGGATTACAAAAAGTTGAAGCATCATAGGAATGGGTTTCTGTTTTCCTATTGTTCCAAATTTTTCTTCTTGAATGTTTGGGTACTCACTCTACTTGATTAGGTGTCTTTATAAAAAATAAAAATTGATAATTAGAGTAATTTGAACACATGGGTATTAGATATAGGGTGTGAATCACACATTTTCAATGATAAATAATTACTCAGAAATAAGAACGAATTGATGAAAAGAGAAGTAGTTATATATATTGGTTATGGGAAAAGAGTTTCTGTATTAGATTTTGTCACATATGATCTATTTCAAACTAGTTTATTAGTTCTATAATTTTATATTTTTTACTATGATATATTCATCATTAGACATTTTATATTTAGATCTTGTTTGAATTTAAATATGTTTTTATTCATTAATAAAAAGTAGAGTTGGTCAATATATGTGGATGAAATGTTCAATGGAATTAGAAAAAAGGTTTTAGGTATAATTTATTTTGGATAAGTATAATTAAATCAATAATATTCATGATAAGAAATTAATATTTTATTCTAAAACTACATACCATTTCAATTTTCACCTTAGGTATATAAATGAGAAAATAAAAAAATGTATCTATAGTGATGGATTGATTGACTCATTTAATTTTAAATTTCTGGAAAATGAAAATCTTGTATAGAAGTAAAATTATAAAAAATAAACCCTCAATGGGAAAGAAGAAATGTACAATGGACTACTGAGACTTATAAATAATAATTCTTGTGTTTTAATGTGTACTCAAAATGTTTCATGGATATATGTAATTTATAACCATTATAAATATCTTCACTTATAATTTATCTAATTTCTTAATTTCGAATTCATTAAAAACATTAAAAAATAAATGATTTAATTAATTAATAAAAGGGGAAAACATTGAAATTTTTTTATTTAGATCGGGATAGTGAATAGTTATATAAGTAGTTTACTAATAATTTAAGATATTGTAGAATTTGTTTCACTAGTATCTCCTCTTATAGAACTATAGTGGAATGTTTTAACTAAATTGAGAAATCATAACATGATGGTACTAGTTATGTTGAAGACATAAAGCATGAAATTTCTATATCAATATGAGAATAATCTTTTAAATTTCAACATTCCTTCTTGAGAAAATAATATCTAAATATTTTGTAAAGTTATCATATTGGATATTGACTAAGAGGCATCCCAAATTATCTTTATTATGTATTTGGGGTTGTGAATCATAACCTTACAAAAAAGGAGGTTGTAAATCATATGTATGATATTTTTAATCGGAAAACCTTATCTGTAAATTAGATACATTTTTATTCATTTGTTATAAAATGGAACTAATGGTATTGTTTTTCTATAAAATGATAGAACCAATAGTTATTTTAGACAAACTTGGTAATTTAATTGAGAAGTAGTGTACGAATTTAGGAGTTAGTGGGATGAAGTTTGATATTTGATAGGTTCAAAACTAAAAAAAGATGATTTTTATTGAGATAAAAAGTGTATATGTTCCATATGTGCTTATGGGAATAGTACTAAATCAGGTTTTATAAGATCCACAAAATTTTTAATGTATTCATTAGAATCAAAATATATACAAATTTATTATTGAAATTCATAATTATTTAATGTCCCTTATTAATTAATCTACAAAATATTGGGATCCCATTGACATTGATAATTATGTGAAATGGTTTGAGGGTATGATATTTGAGATATATTCTATATGGAATAATCAAACTTAGAACATAGTGGATACAGACTATGGAGTGAGGCTAATAAAGTGTGAGTGGTATTTTTATTAGAAAACTGACATTTATGGGAGAGTGCATTCCAATTAAAATTCATTGGTGGAAAATATTTATATTAAAATTCATGTTTTTAACTATAATGTGAACATTTTTGATGTTTTGAAGATAATTTCCATTTATATATTACATTCCAATACCATTCATTATGATTACTAGATCTATAAAATGGATTTCAAAATAACTTTGTTGGAATATATAGAATGGAGATGAAACAAAAGAGATTGCAATAATCAACATCATACATAGTTTATAAAAATAGACTTATTACTAGGCGTGATTTTTTTATATTTATTCTATTGAATATAGATGATATACAACTCTAAAAAAATTATCCCAAATTTACAATTTATAGTTGAATGGTCGGGAAATTGAATCTCAATAAATGAAATGACAAAATATTTCAACTTATTAGGTATGAAGATATATAGTGATTGATTAAAAATAATTATTGGACTAAGAAAGATTTGTTATTTTTTTTAAAATTCTAAAGTGGTTCAACATGGAGGATTTTGTGATAGGGTTTTTACCTGTGATTCATGGATGGAGTGTTTCACAGAATCAATATATTTATAAAGATTTATAACTAAGAAAAAAAATATTACAACTCTTTTTGGTATACTGTTGGATTAATCATGTATGACATGTTGTTTTCTCAGGCTAATGTATTTTATACATTGAGCATTACTGTAGATGCCAATTCAATCTGGGAGAGACTTAATTTATTACTAGGAATAACATATCGAAGTACCTGAGATGAACAAGGGATATGGTCTATGTTTTTTGATGTGGGGAAGAGATAAATATAAGAGGTTACATTAATGTTATTCTATATATTTTCAATGATTTAATGACATCTAAATCTAGTTTCTTATTTTTCCATAACTTTTTAGCTATTAATTTAAATAGTACAAATAAAATATCTATATTAGACTTTATAATAGAGCCATATTACAAAAATTAACTGGTGTAAGTAACCCTAATCACACTATATGAATAAAAATATCCTTTATAAATAACCTCTTATAATTTTTTAAATGATTGATGTGAAAATATATTTAGTTATAAATATTACAATTTAATTGACCTATTGTTAATAAAATTAAGGTAAGATATTTATGACGTATATGCAATGTATTTGAGTACTCTATAAATATTAGATTTGAAACACCAGTTGGGTTTAATTTAAATATTTTATAGATTCATAATAAATTAAATCATCTTTTATCATTTCTTTATCTATGTTGTATAATTTACATGAAAACTGGAATGATAAATCCCCACAATGTATGATTATGAGTTATCTGAAATCGATGATCATTATATTGAATTATGAGTTGGGTTGATATGTTGATATTAACATGAGTATAATATTTTATATTATATAATGTAGACTGATAAGATAATTGATACAAATAGATGTTCACTAGTTGTATACTTCATTTTTACATTGCTTTTTTAGGATAAACATTTCTATTTTATAATTTTTTTTTTAAGATTTTCATCAAATATCTTTAAGTGTGAAAAATATCAAAACAAAACAACTTCACTGGATGGGGATTCATTCAACAACATATCCCTTAAAAAAATAATTGTCTAAAATTTTTAAATAGGGTTAGCGAAATCAATATAATGTTATGTTGAATTTTAAAAACTAATATTTAGGTCTCAGGAGGAATATAAAACCGTTGTGTAGTTTTAATAAAAAAAATAGCACACCATCATTACTCACTATAACATTGTCATTTACTTTATGGTAGTTTTTCAAAGATCAATGACTATGTAATATAATATCTCGATGTACTCTAGTAATATTAACAAGAACAAAATTCTACATGAACTTTGGGACACTTACTTGATTTTTAGAGGCAACCGACTAGCTGAGGGTGTCTGAGGGGGTATCGTAGGGAGTTTATACCATCTGTATGATATTTACAAATAAAAACAAGAATAAAATGACATAATATCATGAATTAATAGAATATATGTGTATGCATAATGTTAATTAAATAGAATAAGATTAAAAAACAAAATAATGACATATTTCATAAAACCATACCTCCCACAAGACCATTCAAATGAATGAAGAAGAAAATAAATTTAAATACATGTTTCCTTGAAACTCTAACACATACCCAACACTAGTCTTATGGTATCACCTGACTTGTCTCTCTCATTTTTGAAAAAATTATCCCATGACTCAACTCGATTGATTCGTACAATAAAATGTAGAAGCTTCCGGGGTTACCAGGGGAAATGGAAGCCTAAGAAGGGTGTGATTAAAATAAAAAAGGCCACCAAAAATGATTTCGAGAAATATAAGAAATCCAAAAATATTGAGTGCATATAAACGGTCAATAAGTAAACAATTATAAAATATAAAAATTAAAAATTTTGATCTAAAACATAAAAACCCAATATCGGGGTCTGAGTTCACCATAGGAATGAAACATTCCAGTATTTTAAAAGTGTAAAGTTTACTTTGATAATTTCACTATTACCATTTGAACTGTATCCCTACCTAGTGTAATATACACACTCCAGGTGAATGCAAGAAACAATGTGGGTAATATACCCCTCCTCACAGCCCCAACATAGACCCAGGAAGCTTTATTCACCTTGGATTAAATATAATCCATAAACCCTACTGAGTTCCATGTCTACCCATAGTTTATTTATGAACCATGCATCCACCCAGGGTCCACGATCACCCCAATTTTAACCTTATGCCATGAATACACCCAGAGGGTATGTTCACCTCCAGTATAAACATTTCAATATATAAATAAAAAACACACATCACTACCATATCAATATAGATAAATAGCATCATAAAATAAGGTCATTTAACATGTTTATTAAAAAAATAAACAAATTCCAATTACTAAATACATTAAAAACCTATAGTAATTTCAAGAAAAAATTTAATTTCCAACCCATTATGAAAATTAATACATAACACATATTGTCAAATACAATTTTTTTCATTTTGAATTCATGCAATAACCCATTTCCATTCCCATTATCTTTTTCAAATACCATTTGAAAATATAGACAATTTTTAAAACCCATTTTATCATTCAAGGAAAACACCATTACCAAACCTTATTTTAAAAAAAATACACTTTTTAATATATTTTAATATACTATCATGGATCATAAATCAAAAACATAATATTTATTTTAGAAACCCACACACGCTGTTATAACATGATACTGTAATATGGGCCTCTCTCCTAAGGTTCGAATATGTCTAAGGGGTACTAAACTAAGTCACATCATTCTAAAGTATTAAATTTTAATCATGTCAGTACCCAAAAATGCCGCAATGAATACACAAAACATGTAATTAGAATATATTAATTGAATATGGGTCAGTTTAGAGAGCACATAACTTATGTGATGTATTTTATTAATTTGACTCCAAGGGCTAAAAAATATACTGAATCCCATTCAAAACTGACAAGCCTTTCCCGTGCTCAACCAGGCTCATCTCAGTGAACTGAGCCCCTTAATGAAGATAAATTTCATTAATCAATATATAATTATTTATATTTTTAATAAGTTCTATAAAATTAATATCTAATTAAAAAATTATTCAATTACAAATAACATCAAAATATCAACAGAAGACCTCACCACACTAAAACTATAGTCAACTGCATGACAACAACCTATACCATGCCCGACCACGAACTGGAGAAAATCCCTTACATGCAGTGTCAATGACATGTAAATTCATTTTTTATATTTTAAAATTCATTGAAAACCCTTCAAGAATCATAACTATCATAAATCAATGAGACATAGGTTGAAGAAAACATCATGAGACATCATCATTCTAATCCATTTTAAAGCCTCATTATTCTTTATAGATTCCATAATTCTTCTATGGAACCCAAACTAAATCCCAATGTTGAGGAAATTAAAATAATATCAAAGGAACGTATTGGAATATAAGAAGAAGGATAGGAATAAAACCACCAAAAAATTCATAATTATTCTTCAATATCCACCTATAAATAAAAGGGAGAAGAAAAAGAAATGGGGGTAGACATCTCTTATAGTATATGCATGTGATATAAAGAATTGGGTAGGAGGAGATGAAAATAACAAAATGGGAAAACCATAAAAATATATTTTAATGAAAATATGGTTATCTGATGGGTTTGACCATAGTTTATTCCAAACATTGTTCCAACCATAAAGATGGTTTTGTCTCCAAGACCTCCACATTTCATGGTTTTGTCCCACATTTTACAAGACTGTATGCCAATAATATCAGTGAATATAAAATCCTTGGAAATATTTACATGGTTTCCAATATAATATCTACATGTTTTGAAATTAACCATTCACTATATGTGATATAAAACTATTCTACATATTGAAATAAGATGAAATACCAACATTTTCCAGATTCCTCTTGGATTCCCCAAAACTATGGAACCCAAACAAACCACCCTGTGAAAAATCAACCAAAACACAGTGGTGCCTACATAAATCTCATAAGGTGCATCAAACATCCCAATATATCTACTGATCCTTATCACATTTTTGGAAACATATCATTATGATGTTAAAACACTATGTATTATGCTCCTAATATTGTATCATAATTGGAACCATCCACTAGTCAAAAAGTAAAACATCCCACCAACTTTGAACACCAGCAATGATAACGTGGTTGAAAACCACCCCACATTAGTAGTTATAATCCTAAAGAATTTCCATTGACCATCCGTCAAAAAAATTATACCCTATATCCATCCTTAATTCTCATCTAGATGGCTATGATACATCTGTAAATGTTACCCATACTTTTAGAGTGCCAATCTAAAGACTCATTTCCCTAAAACAATGAAATAAATCCAATAATCGTATTCACTCTAAAAAATATAGTATAATTCAGCAATGAGTTCATCCATATTGTGAATTTATCATATAATTTCTCAATTAATCTCCTCACCTATGGTTCCCACCACCATAATCTTTGACTTACAAAAATTTAATACCAAGATTTATATCATTCACCATTTTCATTTTCCTATCAATGATTCATACCCACATTCTAATTGTATTCCAAGAATATATTGCAAAATTATATTCTTAATTACTAGCAATAATGATTATTGAATTCTGTTACCCATTCTGATTTCCAAAATTCCATGTTATAATTGATAAATTACAATTATCTGAGAATGATAGAAAAATGAAAAGATTTCTACATAAATCCCATAAAAACTCAAGAGACAGCCATATTACCTAACAATACACATCTGATGTGGTTTCTAACATACCAAATATAATTCTAAGATAAAAAACTATTGTACTTACTTTGTCTAAACCATCTTAGAAACACACCACTCTTCCCACTTATGAATTTATAAATCCCCTAAACTATAGTGCCTTAAAATTCAATGAACCCTACAAGCATTTGATTCTATTCTCAAAGATAGTTGGATGCACTGGATAAGAACTATTCCTAACTGATAATGTTAATATAAAATCCCATTACCATGAAAGAGTATGTTTTTGACCTTTTCTATGTTCCCTTCCTGTTAAAAATCCTTTTTATGTGTTTTTTTGGGTTCAATATAGACTACAGAATGGGTACACACCATGTACCTAAAGTACCTGTCATTTACTTGGTGCTGGTTTTAGGCCATTAACGGAGGGATCAGTCTGTGAGGTGGTACACATCATGTAACAGTGATATATGTCATTTAATGTTTAAATAGTGGTTTTTCAACAAGAGGCAACAGGTTTTTCATCATAAATATCTAGTGTGGCCTACACGTCGTGACCCCTGGGTACATGTCATGACTCGAACTGCACCCAGCCTAAGGTAACTCTTTCAGCAGTACTACTCAGTCTATTATTCCCAGTCCTCTTATATCTTAACCCTAGATTCTCCCTAGGAGTTTTTTAGATTTTCCCCACTTTCTAAATAAATCTTAATGTATTTTGATCATCCTTTTCTTATTGTTCGATTCCCAGGTAAGTTCTCTCCCTTATTCTTTGAGTTTATCTCCTTATCTCCTCTTGGTTTTTCAATGGTTCATCTAGGGATTGATGGATATATTCTATGTCGTTTTGGATATTACTTCTAGGTTTTTTTTTAAATATCTCAATCACATTCTTTCTCATTGACATGTGTCGTTGCAAGTGTCATTATTTTAGAAATAGGTTAGTAGTTCTGTTCTGATTCGCCAAATTGGATAACTTTGATTTTCTTATTTTATTTCAATTTTTAATTTCAATTAAATTGAATAATCTTACTTTCAATTGCTTTGATAAATCCTAATTAATGTGAATTGGGATATTTTTAATGTTTATGGCACATACATTTGGAAAACCCCCAATTCTCTTGATCTCAGGAATGTTCATGGAAATCATTTGATATAAATTGATGAATTTAATTGGTGGATTTTGATGGTAATATTTTAAATTAAATTTTTGAGTTCATTTGTGATAATGAGTTGTAAAAAAGGATGGAATTGGTTTTGAATGGATTTCAAACTCATGAAAATTAATTTCTTAAAATGATTTGATATAAACCATGTGGTTTTATCTTATGAAAAATGCATGTTTTTTAATAAAACCTATAACTATTTTAAATGGAATGAAATTGGAAATTTTCAAATGGAATAATGGGATTGATCGTATTTTATGTATTCATAAAATAGTTCTACCGTCATGTAAGATAAGATGAATTCCTTAAGTAGTTAGTGAGTTATTTGGATACAATCTATGATATTACAACACTCGAAAACATACATGTTGTAGGTCGTATCCGAAAAGGGTTGGTGACGAGTATCCTTTGTCCAGTGTCATATTGTCACACCCCAACCAATATTTTCCTTTTTTTATTAATTTATTTATGTTGGATATTTTGGTTGATTTCTAACATGAGTTTCCAAAAATATAATTTCTGTTTTCTTGGATTTTTTTTCATCTAGACCTATTCATGGTTGTAGTGAATCGTATTGAGAAGAAGCTTCATGGTGGAGAGTTTGTGATGCTCACGAAGTCACTATATTGTGTTTAAATCATTGTAGGATATTTGGGTTGGTATTCCCTGATGTTTGGGGTGACAATTAAGCTGTTTTTACCAATTTTTCAGGTCACACAGTTTGTGCATGGTTTTCCCAAACCATCTAACCTATTACTGCAATGTAGCAGAATTTCTCAAGTATCCCTCACATGTTTTTCACACGGATTATAGAACTATGAAAAAAACCATGCAGCCACTTATGGGATTAATAATTTTAACCTGATTTTTTTGGTGATTCCATTTCCCAAATAAATCCTTATCTATTGGCTATCGACCAGAGTTCACCCCCTTATTATTTCTTTTTTTGTACCACTTTTTATGTGATTTCTCAGAGAAAGGTTGGTGATTCCTCATTCCTTCTTCATAAAATCTTCCCCATTTGTCTTCTCCTCTTCCCCCTCTCTCATTTATTTTCCCAATCTTGTCTTGGTTCATGTGGGGACAAACCCTATGGTTATGTTTGGTTGATTTTGGTCATTTTCTTTTGGTTAGGGTGTGCGGATCACCCTTAAGGCATGATTCTTCCTCTCCTTATAGTTTTATCCCATATTCACATAGTTGAGGTAGGTATTTCCAACTTTTTCCTTTTTGAAACACTCCATGATCACTTGTGTGTTTTAATTTTATTTTTAAATCTATTTCACACCTCTAATATATCAATGGATTGATGGTAATGGTGAATTTATTTTGGGATAATTTACTAAAAATAGTTTTTCAAAGGGATTTGTGTGAAATTCCTAGGTTTATAGAACCTTGGTTTATTTTTTAAAATTAAATTATTCTATTAAAGTAAAATTGGGGGTTTTTATGAAAATTTTATCATTGATTATGGTATTATGGTTATTTATTGTTTGTGGCCTTGATTTGGTGTGTATGGTTTTGTTCTGTTTTAGCTTGTTAAATGTGTTAAAATGTTTTAAAAAGGGTTTCATAGTTATAAGGGGATTTTTTTTATGTTATCTATGTAATTTGGATGGTTGGATGTGGTTTTAAAGAAAATGGTGGGGTCTGTTTTTTAGAAAAGGTATTTGGGTGTCTTATTGGGTATTTGGTGTACCATTGGATGTGAGAATATCCATGGGTGAACTAGGTGCACACATGGTTATTACCTCAAATAAAGATGGTGCTTTAAACCGTGTTCCTTGAAATATTGGTTTCCAAAATGGTTCTTTTCTTCTAAATATTTTGGGATCCTTCAGGTGGTTTCTAAATGTGGTTTAGAATGGTATCTCAAGGCGGTATGGTTGTTTGTATTTGGGTGTGTCTATTTTGGAAAATGTTTGAATTGAGGGGCATTTTGTAATTTCACACTTGAAGATGGTTTAGGAAGTGGATTGGAAATATTTGGTAAATTTATTTCAGTGTGTAAATGTAAAGGCACGTTTGGAATGTTTTTAGAGTTGTATATTTTTTCAAAAATATAGAAATTATTGTTTAGAAAATTCTCAGGGAAGTGGTGTTCCTCATTGTTTTAAAAGTGATTTCGTAATGATTCAGTTTGCATACATTTTCAAAAATGGGTTTGTGATATGAAAGTGGTGGTTTATGAAATGTGATGTTTGGTTTGATTGAAAAATTATGTAAGTGGTATCATGTGATGTGTGAAACTTGATTGAGAAGAAAAAGGGAATCTTGGATATCTAGTTTGGTGGACGTGTACTACTATGCTATTTATCTGGAGTAGTTTCATCCATGTATCATGTAACAATTTTGAGGATGAAAACACTAAGTAAACTATTATAATGATTTTGTGGACCACTAGGTTATGGGTATGTTCCCTACTCGTGGATCACACATGAGAACAAATACTTATTATGGTCTCTTTTCACTATGATATGAGGTACCTGGGGCTAACATCTAGCTAGTGCCTAGGGTTGTTCCCATGACTACTACACAATAATGATATTTAACCTCCAATTGGAATATGGTAGGATGGGTTGGTAATTTTAAAAGTATGTGATTTTTCTTTAAATTGTAATTCTTTTGAAAACAGATTCCATTTAATTTTGTTCCACTGAAAATTTTTACTAGTATTATTTGGTTTGAGTTTTTGTTATAAATGTTGGTTTTTGTGAAAAATGAATGGTGGTGTTGGTTGTCCTTTAAAACTGTAAAGTTGGGGTTGTTTAATAAAATGTGAAAAATCTATTTCTATTATTGTATTTCAAACTAATTTTAATGGACTATTTTGGTAAAGGGATAAATTTGACTTTGTGGTGATTGACTAATGACCTGTTAGCCCACACCCTACATATACCACTCGATGTCGGCAGACCCGATCTATTTTGCAGGTTCAACATTTTTTCAGGTTTTCGAGCTCAGGTGCTCATAGTTAGAGTGGGTTTGGTCTTGTGATTGGAGGTGACCAAGATTTTAGATAGAGATAGAGGTATCTTGGCCCAGTTTTAGTTTTTTCTCAGTTTCATTTTTCTTGTTTTAGTATTCATTTTTTTAGTTTCATATTGTATTTGGATCATCAGTTTTCTTATTTATGTTCTGTTGTGGGTTGTTTTTTAGTGCTTATTTTGAATATTTTATTTACTTGATCTAGGTTATTGGGCTTAAATGGCTCCCATTTAATTTATATCTAATTTTGTAACTATTTTATAGCACATGGGGATCGTGAACACCCTTCAGGCCATGCCCCATATCAGTTCGGGTGACCGATAGAGGGTCAACCCTGGTTGGTTTATGAAAAAATTGGATCAGAGGAGGCCCTTATTATTTGGGGTGTCTTTTAGTTCGATATTATGGTTTTTGGGACATGGGAGGTAGGTACGAGAAGGTTTTCAAGAACCCTTGCTCATTATGAACCTCTAGTTACCTGGGGCATTCCAGTATTTGAGTTTATTGTCTTTATTTTAGATTGGGGGATGACAACGTAGGTGAACCAGTGTCACATTGTGATCTCACAAGGAGTAGTGACCCATGGGGATTCCATGTACATAGTTTGAGGTCCTCTTAGTGTTATGGATTACCTATGGAATGTCCCACTACCATGCCTCCGTGTCAGAAATATACAATAGTTCCTCATTCCAAGTGGATTGGATGGAGTCATGTTTCATTTCGGTCATGGTTGATGTGAGTAATCTTTTAAAATGAAACCAGTTTTTGAAAATGTTAAATGATTTCTTTCAAGTGGTTTTTAAATTTGAATAATTTTTTTTAATGAAATGTGTTTTAGATTTATGTTTTGTAAATGAGTCTGTATTGATGAGGTAATGAAATGTCTGACACTTGGTACTCCTTATGAAAGTTCACATATGTTAAAGTTTTTATTGAAATTATAGGTTAGAACTTATGTGTTGATGATATAATTATATGTGTATAGGCACATATGTGATGGTTTATAGTATACCATGGTTAGGTGATTGAAATCAAAGACATGTCCTTGATTTTCCAAAGTGAATTTGAAGGTGAAAAATGATTCTTGAAATTGGTTTTTGTTTTAGAATGTGGATTTTGTTTTGTAAAAAGTGGGATTTTGTATTTGGAAAGTGTCCTTGGAAGAAGGACGTTTGGAATTTTAAATGAAATGGTAGTTTTTGTAAAGGTTATTTTTTGGTATATATTTGGTTTCTGAGCCTTTTTTGGGATTGAGATATTTCTTCTTATTGTGCTTTAGATTGATGTTGGTTTTTAATTGGTGTTCTTTATTTTTTTGGAATATGCCTCCCAGAAAGGTCCCCAAAATTTTCATTGAGACCTACCCAGTTTTTTATTATTCTTAATTAACTCATGTCCTTTGAAGTGATAGATGTCTATTAGAGGAAGTTAAGTGGTTTGAAGGAAGTAGAGCATTTCTTTGGGTTGTTGGGATCTTCTAAGGATGTTAAATTCCATGTTGTATTGGGTTTGTTTGAGTGTCCACTTTTTGACCAATGGATGTTGGTTTTTGTCTTGTTGCATCCCTCCAAAAGGATTTTCAATTAATGGATTCTCATGCCTGACTATGAGGAAAGAGATGCTTCAGCCATCAGATCCCCAACCATAGGTCTCGGGGTGAAGCTCGCGCACAGTAAGGGGTTACAATGGTTTAGTGAAACCTTGATCCAGTTTTTTCCTTAAGAATTATGAATTAGATATTTAATTTTTACTGGTTATTTTTTTGAATTTTGTTCATTTCATTAAAATGTTATGATGGACTTGTTCTTTTGTAACCTAATCTGTTGAGTCTATCTGAATGTGGCCTTTTGTGTTTTATGTTCCCCATTTATGTGTGCCTTGCCTTTGTGTAGGACTGTGTCAATTTTATCTTTTTGTAGTTCTTGTTTGGAGATTCATGAGTTATGTAAAATTGATGTATTGTGGGTTTGGTTCATGTGGGATGATCTCAGTTTTGATTTAATTTATTTCCAGTATATGCAAGGAAGTTTAGGTGGAGGCTCAGTTAAAACTTTTAAATTTTGGATGTTTGGGGGAATTTTTATCCTATACACAGTTTTCTCATTTTGAGAGGAAACCATGCACCTTTACCAGGTAACCGCGTGTCTTGGTGAAATTTTTGGGCAGAGGTGTTGGCATGCATGGTGCGCGTTTTTGAAAACATGCAACCAAATCATGTAGGGTTCCCCTTCTTTCTAGTAGCTTACGCATAGTTGGCCCATGGTTTGGTAAACTATGAACCCAAACCGTACGAGCTACCTAGAAACATTAAAATTTTAAAATCCCTAGTTCCTTGTTATAGTGAGGGTGTTTTTTGGGGATTTAATGTTTCCTGTATTAGCTGATCATTTGTGGTGGGGAGAACCCCCTCATGTTATCCACTCATTATTATTTTTTGGTTTTATCTTAATCAGTCGGGAGTGACTTGGGGATTGAATATTCACCCCCGGTTCATGGTTTCCCATGGTTTAGATCTTGAATCGATTCATCGTTTTTTAACCTTTGTTTGGGTGACTTTTTTGGGGTAGATAGTGTTTGTGGTGTGGAGAATTTCCAAACCCCTACCATATATTTCATTTGTTTTTATTTATTTTTTAATGTCGGATATTTTTCTTGAGGTCCATCTTGAGTGTCCCAATAAATTCCTTTTGTTTTCAGGTTTTCTATTTTCTTTAAGAACTATTCTTAGTTCTAGTGAATTGTATTGGGAAAAAGCTTCATGGTGGAGAGTTTGTGATAGCCACTATGTCACTATATTGTGTTTAAATCATTATTGGACCTTTGGGTGGGTCCTCCCTAGTTTGTGGGGTGTCATTTAATGGATGTTGAAAAAAAATTTAGGTTAAATGGTTTGATCATAGTTTTCCCAAACTGTGAAACCTATTACTGAAAGTAGCAGAGTTTTTTCACTATCCCTCACACGGTTTTTGCACGGTTTACAGAACCATGTAGCAAAACCATGCATCCACATAAGGGATTAATAACATTAAACCTCAAATTAGTTTTTAGGTGATTCCACCTCCAAAATAATTTCTTATCTATTGTCTATCAAACAGATAGTGTTGACCATATTCCTATATGTTTTGGACCACTTTTTTGGCAATTTCCCAGAAAATTTTGGTCATTCATCATTCCTTATGCATCAAATCTTCCCCATTTCTCTTCTCCTCTACCACCCCTATCATTTCATTTCTCTCTCTGGGCATGGTTCTTGTTTTTCCGAACCCTATGGTCAGGTTTAGGTGATTTTGGGTTTTTTTGAAAAGGGTGTGTGAATCATTTATAAGGATCGATTCTTCATCTCCTTGGAGTTTTATCCCATCAATACATGGTTGAGGTAGGCGTTTCCAAATTTTTCTTTTCTAAAACACTCCATGAGCATTTGTTTGTTTTAATTTAATTTTAAAATCTCATTTTCACCTCCAATATACCAATATCTTGATGCTAATGGTGATTTTGTGTTGGAGGAATTTACTAAAAATAGACTTTTAAAGGGATTTAAGTGAAATTCCTAGGTTTATAGCACCTAGGGTTGTTGTTTAAAATTCCAATTTTCTTTAAAAGTTAAATTGGGGTTTTTTTATGAAATGATTAACCTTTGTTATGGTTTTATGGTTATTTATATTTTGTGAAATTGATTTGTAGTGTATGTTTTGGTAATTTTTTAGCATTTTAAATGTGTTAAAATGTTTTATAAAAGGTTTCATGGTTATAAGGGTATTATATTATGTTCCCTAAATAATTTGGATGGTTGGATACAGTTTTAAAGAAAATGGTGGGGGTGTTTTTTGCGAAAAGTTTTTTGGGTGTCCTCTTGGATGTTTGGTGTACCAATGGATGTTGGAATATCTATGGGTGCACAAGGAGCGCACATAGTTATTGCACCAAATTAATATGGTTCTTTAAACTAGTTTCCTTGAAATATTGGTTCATATATGGTTCTTGTTCACTAAAAAATGTTGTTTCCTCCACGTGGTTTCTAAATGTAGTTTAAAATGGAATCTCTGGGGGGCTATGCCTGTTTGGATTTTAGTGTGTCTATTTTGGAAAATGATTGGCTAAAGGTTCCTTTTGGCATTTCACACTTGAAGATAGTTTTATAAATGGTTTGGAAATATTTTGAAAAAATTATTTTGGTGTGTAAACATAAAGGCTAAGTTGGCATGTTTTTAGAGTTTCATGTTTTTCCTAAAATTTTGAAAGGCTTGTTTAGAAAATTCTCGAGGAAGTGGTGTTCCTCATGGATTTAAAAGTGATTTTTAAATGTTTCATTGTGAATAAGTTTTCAAGAATGGGTTTGTGAGGTGAAAGTGGTGGTTTATGAAATTTTATACTTGGTTTGGTTGATATATTTTCTAAGTGGTATCATGTGATGTGTGAAACATGATAAAGGAAAAAAAAGGGAATCCTGAGTATCTATTTGGGCAGACATGTACTAGTATTCTAGTGATCTAGAGTGGTTTTACCCCTATTTCATGTAGCAAGTTTGATGATGAAAACACTAACTAAACTATTAATATGATGTTGGGGGCCACTAGTTTATGGGTATGTTCCCTACATGTGGTTCGTACACGAGAATATATATTTATTATGGTTACTTTTCATCGAGATACGAGGTACCCAGAGCACGTAACTAGCTAGTTCTTAGGGGTGTTCCCATTACTAGTGTTCAATGATTATATTGCACCTCCCATCAGTAGACGATAAGTTGGTTTTGTAATTTTAAAATTAACTACATTGTCTTTAAAGTGGAATTATTTGAAACTATATTCTAATAAATAGTGTTCCATTGAAAATTTTTAATAGTATTTTTTAGTTTGGGTTTCTGTTATAAATAGTGGTTTTTATGAAAAATGGATGGTGGTGTGCGTTAGCCTTTAAAATGTTAAGTTGTGGTTGTTTAGTAAAATTTGAAAAATCTATTTTTTTAATTTTATTTCAAACTAGTATTAATGGACTTTTTTGGGACAGGAAACACTAGGACTATGTGTTGATTAACTACTGAGATGTAATCTCACACCCTACCTACACCACTCGGTGTCGATAGACCCGAGATGTTTTTTAGGTTCAACATTTATTTAGGTCTACTAGATTAGGTTCTCAATGTTTGAGCAGGTTTGGTCTTATGGTTGGAGGTGAAAAATATGTCACATTGATATAGTGGTATCTTTTTCTAGTTTTTGTTTTTTCTCAGTTTCATTTTTATTGTTTTTGTCTTCTGTTATTTTAGTTTCATACTTTATCTAGATCAACTGTTTATTTATTTATGTTCAATTATGGGTTATTTCTATGTTCTAGTTTTGAATATTTTATTTATTTTATATTGGTTATAGGGCTGAAATAGTTCCCACTTTATTTATATCTGATGCCCGAAACTAGTTGCCAGCCCATGGGGATTGGCAACGCCCTTTGGGCCATGTCATAGATCAGCTCGGGTGACCTGTTCAGGGTATACCCAAATTGGTTCATGACACATAGATACATGTGTATACTTCTTTTTTTGGGTTCACTTAGTGAGTTTGAAGTCCTATAGTTGGTTAATACTATTGTATCTTTTGGAATATGACCATATTGCTCAATTTTTTATTTATATTTGAGATATAAATGTATGAAAATGTTGTTTAAACATCGTTACACTCTACTGAATTTATGTAAAATTATTTATATAAATGTATTTTAAAATCCATTAATTTAGAAATATTCCTTCTCTTGTAATGTAATGATTGTTCCTTGAATGTATTTTCTAACTTGTTCAAAATGTATAGCTTGTTTTGTTTAATTTTTCTTTTAAATTTCAAAACTAGTTTTTTCTAAAAAATTGAAATCTCTTCATTGGATAATCTATATTTTGCAGTTGTTATGGAATTTTTTTTGTGGTATCCTACATGTCTCAGGATCACACCCTACTTTTCCCTATAGGGTGTTTGTAGACTTTCTTATTATAGGATTGAGTAAATAAAAGGAACTTGTTGGAGGTTGATCTAGCTGTTGAGCATTAGAATTGGTGACTTCTATCCTTAGAGAACATGGGGATATTTTTTATCTATTTCATAGGGATGTATTAAATTATATTTTATGCCTCGTTGTAGTATGGTACTTTTACTTTCAATGGAGTTTTCCTATGGATATGTATACTTTCTTTTATCTTTTTCATCTGTATTATTGTGGAAAAATCCTTACCATTTGTGTGGTGTATGATGCTAGGTCTTATTCACTAACCTGTTAGGATTGGTAACTCCCTTCATTTCATTTCATGGATTGACCGAATATCGGGTTACTATGGTACCCAGGTTATTTCGTGATAAATTGGTATCAAATGATGAAGTTGATCTTATTTTCATGAATTTAGTATGCATATTTTTTATATATTTTTGGGAATTAGGAGGTATTTGTGATTGAGTTCAGGGATAGATCTCGCTATAATGAATAATAAGTCTCCATGGGTGGTTAGGAAAAGATGTATTATGGTTTTTTTCTAGTATTTTTTTCTAAAGATATTTGGATAGGTTGAAATCAAAATCTTTTCTCTCCCTTCAATTGAGAATATTTTCTCTTTCTACTTAGTTTGAGTGTTAATCTAATGTTCCCATTTTATATTCTAATGGTGTGTAGCATCATACCTCTGAGAATATATGTGAATCATATACAAGAAAATGTTTCTATTGAACCTTACTAAGAAAATTCTATTGTCGATCTGAATCTGGTTGAGGTGATTGTGGGAACTTTCCATTCTCTGGGACAGGCACCACCTTCTATTCCCATATGGATTCTGGTACGTATCCTCAAGGGGATGTTCTTCGAAATCATTCTCAATATTTCCTTCTCTAGAAGCCACCAGTCTTCAAATACTCCAATGATCCTCAACATGCTGATGAATGTATGGGAAAAATAGAACATATGTTTGAGTCCTTAGAGACCTTGGAAGTGATCAAGGTGAAGTTTTCTACAATCATACTAGAGAAACTAAGCAGAATATGGTTCGACGTGATAGTGATTACACGGAAACATGAGAGATTATAGTGGAAATTCATCAAGGTTCGTTTCACTATTATGTTATATCCATAGTCAATGGTGTTGGTTATGGCTTTGGAGGTTTCTAATCATGAACAGGATGAAAAAACCATGACTGAGTATTCAAATCACTTTTATGAGTTGGTGTATTTTTCACTTGAGATTGTATCTATGCTGATGTGATAAATAGTTCTATGATGGTTGAGATGGACTTGGCTACGGGAGTTCCTTTTTCTCCTAGTACAACTGTTGGTTCCTTTATAGATATTGGAATCATGGTGATCCTCATGGTAGTTTTAGATAGAATAGCCATTCCAGACCTACAACAACTCTTGGATGAAGTTCGTTAAATTTCTATTTTTACAGACGCCTGAAAATTCTAGTAGGGTTTTCACTTAGGCACCCAACAACTACAAATATTGGGGACATTTTGGGAATTTCTAGAGGTACTTCCATCACATCTCTACTCCTAGTAGTGGGACAGGATCATTAACTCCTCCTAAAATAGAGAGGAAATCAAATTCTTCGATGATAAAAGGTTTCCAGTCACAGGAATCCGGAATGATGCTTATCTACATATTAGAAGGGTCCTTAGTGGAAGCAGATGCAGGTCCAGTAACTGTGAGAGGTACTATTACCATTGCTTCTTCATTAGTGACTGCCCTTTTTAATACTAGTGCATCTCACTCTTTTATTTAAAACCATATTGTTAACATCTTTAATCTTACTATGGGGAAACTATCCTGTGCAATTAATTTTACTACACCCCATGGTACGGAAAGAGAGCTGAGTCTCTATAGTCATGCTTGTGTATTCTCTATATCAAATATCAAGATAGTGTACAACTTTCTAGTTCTTGATATGAAATCTCTTGAAATCATATTTGGGATGTATTGTCTCATTACCAACAAACCATGAATTGATTTTTATCTTTGATGGTCCTAGATTACTACACATTGAGGTGTTCATCTTGACATTCAAGGATAATGGAACCCAATTTCCTGTAGAGTCTTACCTTATTATCCATTGTTGGGGAAACTGATATCAATGTTTTATTTTAACATAGAGAGAGATTCAATTTTTGGTGATATTCCTCTAGTCGTTGTTGTGTTTTCTGGCATGTTTCTGTCAGATTTCTCGAGTCTTCCACCCATGAGGGAGCTAGAGTTTTTATATTGACTTAATGCCTAGAACTCAACCAGTCTGTATCCCCTCAAACCGAATAGATCCATATGAACATAAAGAGAGAAATATTGGCCAGATAATCATCCTAATAAGGGATTTATTCATCCAAGTGTGTCACCATGGGAAATTATGTTCCTATTTTCAAAGTAGGTTGATGTTTCTCTTGGTGTACGTGTTTATTATCTAAATCATAATTGATTTATGATAAAGAAAAAATATTCATTTCCATAGATTAAAAATATATTTGATCATTTGAAAGGGGAGAAGTGGTTTCCAAAGATCATCATCTGATCAGGTTATGATGAGTTGATGATAAAGGATTCTGATGTTCATAAAATATCCTTTCGGAGTAGGTATTGCCACTGTGAGTGCCTTGTTATGCCCTTTGGTTTAAAAAATTATCCTATAGTTTTCATGAAATTAATGAAAAATATTTTCTAGGAGTATATGGATACCTCTTTGGTGGTCTTTATGGATGAAATTCTTACATACTGCAAGTCTGAGGAGGATCGTGGGAAAAATATGAGAACAATTCTGAGTCAGCTGATAAATCATAACATTTATGCCAAGATTTCAATGTTTTATTTCTATAATCAAGAAGTGGAATTATTTTGACATGTGGTGCTAGAAAATGGTTTATCAGTTTATCTTTAGAATGTAGAGGCAATTATGACATGAGAGAAACCATGAAATGTCTTTGAGATCTTGAGCTTCATGTTCTTAGCCAGATATTACCACATGTTCGTGAAAGACTTATGGAAGATGGATTATCAGATGACTACTATAACTTTAAAGGGGGTGAAGTTTGTGTGGGATGATGAATTTCCGATTTTTTTTTGTCGATTTTAATTTTTTTTGACTACTATGTCAGCATTCACTGTTCTAGAAGCTTGTTAGGGCTGTGTGTTCTTTTGTGATGCATCAAATTCTTCCATGGAGTGTGTTATTATATAGGGTGATCGTGTAGGAGAATATGTATCTAGTTATCATAGGTCACATGAGAATAATTATACTACCAACAATCTAGAACTTGTAACTATGATGCACAAGATTAAAAGTTGGGGGAACTGCCTTTTTGAAAAAATGTTTATGGTGTATTCAGACCATAAAATCTTAAGTAATATGTTCCTTCAAAAAGATTTGAATCTTCAGTAGAGGAATTGGGTGGAGTACCTGTAATCTTTCTACTTTAGCATCACATATACCCCAGGTAAATGTAATGTTGTTCATTATGCTTCCATTAGAAAACTCCCAACCCATGAAGTAAAAGAGACTTTATAATTATGGAATTTTATTTATATTATTTCACTATTTCTTATTGGTTTTTAGGGGGAAGGTGTTAATGTTTCTTTAACCAGTGCAAAGTTAACATGTACTCTTATTGAGATGACTCTTTAAGATCATGATCTTGATGATGATTTCTATAGAATTGGAGAATCCATTTATAGTGGGGAGATAGTTTCTAGGTGATCATTCGCCAAAGAGAGTGTTCAATGATATTGGAACCACTTTTTTGTGATGCTAGCAGAAAGATGGGTAGTGATAGGTTATTTCCATAATTCTCAATGCGTTTTGCACCAAGGAACCAAAAAAAACATTATATTGCGTGGGGAGTTAGTTTTGGGGGCCATGTTTGAGATGGTGAATTACTAAGTTTTTACCTCATTTCTATACGTACAAATAGGTGAATGACGAGCACCAAAAACCTTCAGGTTTTCATCAACCACTTCTAATACCTACATTTAAGTGGGACGATATCCTTAAGGACTTTGTGGTTGGGTTTCCTTGTACCTTGAGAAAGAAGAATTCAATATGGGTTGTGATCAAAAAGCTAACCAAGTCGGTCACTTTATTCCTATTCATGATACAACAAAAGTTGAGGAGTTGGGAAACATCTACGTGAAATAAATTGTTCACTTTCATATAATTTTATATTTTTTAGTATCTAATAGGGATTCTTAGTTTAATTCTCACTTTTAAAGAGTCCTTTAGATGGCATTGGGATCTTAGGTTCATTTTAGCCTGGCCTACCATCTGCAGTCAGATGGCCAGACCAGAATAGCTATACATGTTCATCAGGATATGCTTTGTTCTTGTGTTCTCAACTTTGGTAGGGCATTGGATGATCACTTGGGGATGGTTGAGTTTTCATACAACAAATGTTACTATTCCGCGATCATAATGAAACCTTTCGTGTCCTTATATGTTTGGCCTTATAAATCTCTGTTGTGTTGGTCAGAGTTTGGTGAAGGTTCTATAGTTAGACCAAGCTTGGTGGAAGAGATGAAAACAAATATTAATCTTCTACATCAGAAGAAATTGACATAAAATTATTAATATAAGTCTTATGATAATTGACGTCGTAGACCTTTGGAGTTTTCATTTAGTGATAAGTTATTCTTAATGGTTTCACCTTAGTTGGGACATCGATGTATTGGGAGGAAAAGGAAGCATGCTCCTCACTTTATGGGACCTTTTGATGATGTTGAGAATGCAGGGAAGGTTGTATACTATCTGGTACTTCCACCACAGCTGAAACAGATACATAATGTGTTCCAAGTATAAGATTTGAGAATGTATCTATCAGATCCATCTTAGGTTTCGAGCTAGAGTGATCTTGATATCGTGCCTCATTTATCTTTGACAGGGTAAATAATCTGGATAGTTTATTTTGAGACCGAGGTACATTGTGAGAAGATAACACCTTTGGTTCATGTATAATGGAGAAATGGATCTAATAGTCATGATATGTGGGAAAGTAAGGAATTGATGAGAGATCAGTGACCTCATCTCTTTGGCATGGAAGCTTGATCATTGGCTTTCTGGGGGAAGAATGTTTTTTGGTGTGGAGTTTTTAACATCCTATTACCTTCATTAGGTATGTTTTTTACCTTTTATAACTTCCATTTTAGTTAAAAATCATTTTTATGTGTTTTCTCTGGGATTGTTACAGACTGAAAAATAGGTACACATTGTGTATCTGAAGTACATGTTGTGTACTTGGTGCTAATTTTAGGCTGTGAATGCAGAGATCATGCCATGAGCTGCTAAACATCGTGTACCTGTGGTACATGTCACATAGGGGTAAAATAGAGGGTTTTCAACATGTTTCAGAATGTTTTTCAGCATACTTATCCAGCATGGCCTATAGGTCATGACCCCTGGGTACACGTCATAACTCATCCCGCACCCAGCAAAAAGTAACAGTTTTGGCAGTACTGCTTGGTTTATTATTCCCTGACCTCTTTTATCTTAATACTATACTCTCCCTATGTTATTATTATAGGGTCCCCACCTTCTATAATGTTCTGATCGGCTTTCGATCATCCTTTTTTATTGTGGTGAGATTACCGGGTAAGTTCTCTCCCTTGTTCTCTGAGTTTATCTCCTTCTATACTCTTGTTTTTTCAATGGATCATCTAGATATTGATGGATCTATTCTATTTGGTGTTGGATATTTCTTCTAGTTTGAGTTTTAAGATCATCTTCACCTACGTTCTCATTGAAGGGTGTCGTTGCGAGTGTGTTCTTTTGGAAAGAGGTAGGGGGTTTTGTTCTGATTTTCCAAATTGGTTTTAACTTTTATTTTCTTAGTTTATTTCAATCAATGATTTAAATTCCATTGCATAAACATTCTTCCAATTGTGTTGATAAAACCCAAATCTATAGAATTAGTATATTTGAAATGTTTCTGGCACATAAATTTGAAAAACCCCCAATTCTATTGAATTGGGATGTGTTTATTTAAATTAGTCGATTTAAATTGTGGAATTTAAATAGTTGATTTTGATGGAAATTTTTTCAATTAAATTATTGTGTTCAATAGTGAGAATGATTTGTGAAAATGATAGAATTGGCTTTGAATGGATTTTCGACTCATAAAAAAGGCTAAGAAGAATTTGATAGAATCCCAGTGGTCTTATCTTGTGAAATATGCATTTTTTTTAATAAAATGTGTTTTAGTATTAAATTTAAATAAATTAGAATTTTTGGAATGGATGAATTGAATTGATTGTATTTTAAGTAATCTTAAAATATTTCTCCCATAATGTAAGGGAGAATGCAAGCCTTGGTGAGTTAGTGAGTTATTTGGATACACTCTACTCTATTAGAATGTTCTAAAACATACATGCAATGGGTCGTATCCTCAACGAGTTGCTGATGAGTCATGTTTAGCCAGTGTCATAGGGACATGTTTATACAAATTTCTCTGAGTTCACATAGATAGTGAAAATTCCTATATTTGGTTAATTCCATCATAGCTTTTGGCAGATGACCAAGTCGCTCCGTTGTTTATTTATATTTGAGATATAAATGTATTCCAATGTTGTTTGAACAACTTTACATGTTGCTAAATTTATATAAATATTTTACATAATCAATTATTTTATAAATATTCTATCTCTTGTAAAGTAAATCATGTGCTTTAAAAAAAATTAAGGTTGGGGACAAAGCCTCAATTTTTTATTTAAAGAAATGACCTCTTTAGAATGGGTAGAGGGAGACCCATTATATAGCCTGAAGGCCCTAGGCCAAGTTTCTGGAATACAAGGATTTAAAGTCCATTTTTTGGCCCAAAGGACCCCTCAGTGAAAATGTATAGCATGTTTTCTATAAATATTCTTTTAAATTTCCAAACTTGTTTGTTCTAAAAAATTGAAATATTTCCTTGGGATAATCTATATTTAGCAGCTATTATGGAACTTTTTTGGTGGTATCATACTAGGTTTAGGTTCACACCCAATTTTTTCTTTCAGGTGTTTGTATACTTTCATCTTCCAGACTCAAGAAAAGGGAAGGGATCTCTTGGAGGTGGATCTAACTATTGAGCTTCGGACATGGTGCGTTGTTTCCTTAGGGACCATGGGGATATTTTCATATCTAGTACATTGGGTTGTAGTAACTTCCCTTTTATGCTTCGTTGTATTTTAGTACTTTTTCTCCCATCAATGTTTTCCTATTGATATTCATATTATCATTTATATTTTTCTTCTGTATTGTTGTGGAAAAATCGTTCCAACATTATTTTGTATGATTTCATGTTCTCATCTTCAACCCACGAGGATCAACAATGCCCTTTTATTCATGTTAGGTTTAGCTCATTATCAGGTTAACTGGTTACCTGAGATAGTTCTTGATAGTAACACCATGTTTAGATCATCACAGGACTAAGACCACCATCATGCTCAACTGCAAGTAGCAACTTTCCTTGATCTAACCTTGTTTGGGTCATCTCTTTCCATACAGAGCCTGAAAATGATAGTCAAACACCAATCAAAATCAAATTTTCAAACCAATAAATTCTATTGCTCCTACTCTTGTGGAATACCCATGATCGACCACACACGATTTTAAAAGTTGATACATGAATCATACTAAGATTTCCTCGACCAAATTATTATCCAACTAAAACCAAATCTTATTTACCATGAGGAAAAATGAATTTATGATCCAAAATTCATGGATATATCATAATTAAAATGATTCCAAAAATCAATGATCACAACCATTCTAAAATGTCCCCAAAAAGTACCTAAGAGTCGTTGAGGATTCCAATATTACACATGTCCCTTCATTCACTGACAACAAAATTCCAAGATGACCATCCAATTATTGATATCCCAAAATAATGACCCTACCCACATGGGGTAATATCACCCATAATCAATTCCATGATCCCCACTATAGGATCACACATATAATTTACTCACATTATCAATCCTAAGAATCATGTACTACACCATTTCTACCCCTAAACCTGTTTAATCAAACTGACTAGCCAAAAAAGTAGCTATATCCAAACCAAAACATATCTTATTACCCTATTCTAGCCAAGTAGAATCTCATCCTTAACAAATTCATAAAATATATTTATAATTAGTTCCTCCACCATTTACTTTCCATTAGTTTATCCTTCACCAAATGACATCACTTAAATTGATCCTTAATGGTTACCATGAATTTCAATAGCTTAACCATGGTTCTTCTCCTCCAGACTCATGCGCACATCTCACTAAGAAACAAATTCTTTTAAAAATTTCTGGATGAAAAAAATCTATTCCAATTATGAATGGATTTATTCATAGGGAAACCCCTTTATTTTATTTGAATATCTAGTAACTCTATCAATAAACATCTCATAAAAATTTCCATCGATCCTTTTCCTACTCATGGACATTATATATTTAAACTCCATGACACCACACATACTCTGCACAAGATGCCTGGTACCATTTAAGGATAATAATTGCATTATATTGTACCAAAAATAATAAACACAAATCAAACCTATTTGAGTCATAGGTTAACAAAACTAGGCTCAAGAAACTTACAAGTAACTTTGATAATCAGGAATGTCAGTCCCATTATTGGAAGTGGTATCTATAAAAACCTCTTCATGATTGAGGACTTCACTTGTTCCCGAAATAATCCTTCAATTCTCCATGGTTTTCCAACCTCTCACACATACTTTTCCACCACACAAAGAAATTATAACCCCATGAGTATCTTTTAAGTATCCCATTTCATTCTATATTTTATCCAAAAACACAAGGATAGTTACTCAACCAATAATTTATAAGGCCCCAGAGCACCCTAAGATGGGAGGGGTGAATTAGGGTGTCAAAATTTTCTTTTAAAGAAACAAATATTTTCCCATGATAGTATATATTGTTAAACCTATCTTCTAGGATAATTCAACAATAAATCATTCCCATTCAAGGTGAGAATATAACCATTTAACTTGTTTCACCACTAAGGTTGATTCTAAGGAGTATACAATGACAATTTTTGGCTCATGACAAAATCCACTAATCATCAATAGTTGTAGAATACATAAGTATAGACATAGTCACTCTATTCCATGAACAATTCCTTTACAGAATTTTAGGGATAACAAAATGTGTCCCTTGAAACATTTCCATTGATTCCCCCTAGCTCACTACTTTGAGATAAGATTACTCATATTATCGACTTAAAAGAAACTTGAATACTATAATTGTATTGTATACCTATGTTTATTCACTTTGAATGCATTGTTCACTGAAAAAATGTCATTGAAAGACTCTTATCGAGAAAATAATTCATTAAGTTCATCCTTTCACGAAGAAAAATACCTTAATGGAGCATATTGTGTCATAAAAGAATTTAAATTCATCACAAATAACCCATTACACAAAATATTTGGCATCGGTCTAGAATTAACTAGTTTTCCCATGATGCTTAAGCTTGCATCAAAATTATGATTCACTGAGCTCCAGTAGCTTCACAAAATCAGAACGATTTCATATTTTTCTCCAATTATATTCATGTAAAATGATGTGGGGGTATAATTATATATATAGGATCCACCTTGAGTACATTTTTTTTGGATATTTCAAAAATAGATTCTTGATGCTCCCACATTAAAAGTGATCCAATGAAATTTATCATAGTCGCAAAGATCACCATCAACACATCACATAGTAACAATGCTCTACTTCCCATAATCTCAGAGAACACCAACCCTATTTGTGATTCTCTACATCTTCTTGACCATAACCCGGTCCTTGTGAAACCCTATACATTACCATATTTATGAATATTTTATTCCAAAAAAACTCTTCACAATGATAACCACTTAATCTAGATTTTGAGACAGATTTTTTTGAAAACACTAGGAAATGATTCCACCTTCAATACTATTTCCATATTTTACTATTGCATCTGATGCTTTCACTAGGACGTGCGCATCCATCTCATTTGGGGACGAGGGACGCGGTTTTTCCCCCCCGCATTCCTGCTTTCCAAAGGCGGATGGCATCAGCTCCTTATTCAGGGATGTCCGCCCCTTGATCTAATCAGGATAGTGGGATGATGGTTCTTCCATCCGTGGATTCCTCCATGGAACTCGTCACCTAGCCCGGGTCTCCCTCATATACTTAAGACATTGTTCGTGAACCTCTTCATTGCGCCATATCTTCATGGACACCAGTTAATTACGCTGCTTCTGTCAGGATATTACAAGGGGTCCGATTAGGGAAGAAACCATTGGTTAGGGGAGTAGTCACATGGGGCATCACTAGCTTGTCTGGACACTTGGGGATTGGCGTTTTTGTCTTATGTCCCTTATTATAGGTCTTCTCGAGGGTGTGGAAGCCCGAGGAATCCCACATCAAATGCAGTGAATCATATGTCATGGGCATGTATCTGAGGTTTTCCTCAGCTTCCCATGTTTAACATGGGGTATTCCACAAGTTTAACGTCCAGCGAGGACAGATCGGGCTGATTAGAACACTGACTAGAGTGGATCAGATGGAGGAACCCCCTGGACGGAACACCAATATTGGGGCCAACACGTGGGGGGCTTCCCGAATGCTATTAGTTGGAATAGGGAATGGGGTGGCATGATCCCACCGGGATGTGGCCGCCCGGTTAAGAATAAGGATGGATGATGGAAGGTTCTATGAATTGGATGGTGAATGGGATGGAACAATCATGGGGGTGACGATGGTTTTGGTCTTGATCCTCGAAGATACTTCATATTTATCCTCATGGCATGGAATCAATGTCCACATCATTCATATTATAACGACTTAATGCCTATTGGGGTTTTCAATGGCTTATTGCTAGATGGGGTTTCAACGGCTTACCACTGATTGAGGTTACAATGGCCTAACGCTGTTGGGACAATGGGTTAACGCTGAATTGAGTGACAACGGCTTACCACTGAATGGAGTGACAACGACTTATCACTAAAACAGGTCCACAGTTTAATGTCATGTGGGACAAGGGTGAACCGATGTGAAGGGGGTGGGAACTACTAGGTGTTGGTCTTGAACCTCTTGGAGGCTACCTATGTACCTCTTCTTGCAAGGATCAAAGATTTCCTAGTGGAGGTTGTTGGGAACCAATGTGAAGGTGGAACTGGGGTCCAATGGGTGGTGGGCTTGAACCTCGTGGAGGCTTCCTCCGTACCCTGCCCTGGCAAGGATCAATGTCCTCGAAGTTCAGGATATGGGGGCATTTGGGGCTAACACTCTATGGCGGCCCAAGGTGTCGGTGAACCTTCATGGAGGAGTGTCGGAACCAATGAGTGGTGGGATTGAACGTCAGAGAGGCTTCCTAAGTACCTTACCTTAGTAAGGATCAAATACCTCATAGTGTAGGTGTAAAAGTGGCTATTGAACTGACGTAGAGGGGAGTCGGTAAAACAGGGTGTTAGGCTTGAACCTCGGGGAGGCTTCTTACGTACCTTACCTTAGTAAGTATCAAAGACTTCATGTGGTGGTGGGAAGTCAAAAGGTCTTTGATACTTACTAAGGTAAGGTACGTAAGAAGCCTCCCCGAGGTTCAAGCCCAACACCCTGTGGTGGTGGGAAGTCAAAAGGTCTTAATTTCCATTCTTTGGGATCAGGGGGAGCCCGATATTTATAGGCAATATGTGCCACGAAGCGTATCTTACACGGTGTGAAGAGGTACTTGGTTGCTTCGCAGAAGGCTGACGAACATCAAATGCATTCGTGGAGCATCCCGACTCCTTATTTCTCAGCAGGCTCGTGAATGTCAAATGTGTTCAAGGAGCATCCCACCTCCTTGCTTCGTGGTGGGCTCGTGAATGTCAAATGCGTTCGCGGAGCATCCCACCTCCTTGATTCGCGGTGGGCTTGTGAACGTCAAATGTGTTCGTGGAGTGTCCCACCTTCTTTCTTCTTAGTGGGCTCACGAACATCAAATGTGTTCGTGGAGTGTCCCGCATCCTTGCTTCGCGGCGGGCTCGCGAATGTCAAATGAATTCACGGAGCGTCCTACCTCCTCGCTTCACAAAGGACTTGAAAATGTCAAATGCATTTATGGAGCTTCCCGACTCCTTGCTTTGTGCCGGCCGTGGTTCTAGAGGGACTCCGCAAAATAGCTACGCAAGGCAGACAATGATGCCTCTTTTTTGGCTTCTTCTCTATCCCAAAATTTTGGCACCAAAAAATTCCCCCCACAGACGTGGATCCCTGGAGAGATCAAGGGTCAAATTTTGATGGTAATCGCCAAACTCCTCGGCCATTCGTGATGTTGTCTCACAAAGGGGGCTCGCGAGGTGGATAGGGGTTGTGTGGGCCGAACGTTCCACGAAGCTCGGTACGAACTGGACTCACCGCGAAGTTTCGAAGGACATCGCCTGTAAATAGAAAAGATGCCCTCTCTTTTTTCCTTTCCCTTGTCCAAAAATTTTTCCATTTGCGCTCTCGATTCGCAATGATCTGTGTACTTCACGAGTGTTCTCTAGGAATCGAGTCTTCGTGGCGCACATCAAGTCCTCCACTCCGCATTTTCACTCCGCTATCCAGCACCGGAATGCCTAGGTAGGGCTTCGTGAATAGTCTTCAGGAACAGTCTTCACGAACGCGCTCTGTGAACGAGCTTCGTGAACCAACCCAAAAAATCATCCATGTTCCAGAACTAAATAGACCACCAAGAAGCTTCCCAGTGTGTCCTTGCGGATGCCGCCTGGAGGGATGAGATGGCGAATAGTTTGGGACTAGGAGAGTTAGTATGTAGCCACTCAGACCATAGTTCATTGGTGGAGCTGCTATCAGAGAGCCAGAAGAACTATCCATTATGTAGAAGGTTTCCCTTGTATGTCTTCGTACTGAGGGATGACATCTTCATCCCTGAAGTAAGTAGGGATGAGCCAGCTTACTGGTTCTGGAGCATACCATGTCAGCGCCAATGGTTCAGGGCGGCCGATGGTCTTTCCCGGGAGGACTTCACACCCGTCATTTATGACTGATTATAAAACCATTTGAATAATGTCGACGGAAAGGAATTGCAGCTGGAGAGGTCCCCTCCTCTGTACCGAACTATCCTCAAGGCGGTGCCGGGGAACCCAAAGAAGGGGTGGTCTAAGGAATGGGACCTGCACCAGGGTGGAAACTTCATGGATGATTGGGCCTGGTCCTACTGGGTAGGCGCCTCATGTGAGGAGTTCGGAGTGGAGCTGAGAAGAGTGGGCCTATATGAGGCATCTTGGGCTTCCCAGTTTCTCATCTACTTTCTAAAGAAGCTAATGCCAGAGCCGTTGAGCCAGTGGTCACCGGGGACCAATACCTTCCACCTGCATCACGGGGAGGTTGGCATCAGCTTATGAGATATGCATCAGATCTCAGGGGTCCTGATACTGAGTGTGATGTATGGTGAATTCCTCCCTATTATGGGTGTGTGGGAGGACCCAGAAAAGATTCCACGTCTGGTGATGTCATTGATGGAGGTTGTGCCATGGGGGGACATGGAGTCGGTGAGGGATGTCCACATCAAGAATTGGTTTTAAAAGTTTGTGAACTTCCCGGTAGACCATCAGTTCCCGGAAAGACATCGAACATGCCCAAAGGGGGCCTAGAGTAAGGAACACTCATCCTGGAATCTGTTGGAGAATATCCAGTGGAATTCCTAGGGGTTCAGTGAAAGCACTAGGAAACAACCAATAGTCAGGCTAGCAGCATTCATCGCAGCTCTCATATAAGGTTGGATCCTACCAGTGAGGGATACCAAAATGGGAGTGCGACCAAGCACTTTCATCAAGGCGTCCATATTGGTGACAGGAGGGCCGGTCAACCTAGGGGTCCCGATGCTCGCCAAGTTTTATAAGATGTTGTCGCACATCAGTGAGGGGAAGAGTCCACGGATGATATGCAGGCCATTCCACCTCTTATACGGGTGGATAGTGGCACACATTAGTGGTATATATGAGTATCTGAACCCCATCTCACCTCTAGGGTTGAACTTCTTCCCCTCAATTCTCAACGCCGCATGGACTTTTCCATCCAAGATGACCATAAAATTGGTATTAACTCGTGTCTGGAAGGTAGGAGATTTCAAATTTCATCCATTACTATTGCCGACGGGGGCCTTCATGGATGAAGGATGGAGAGTGGAAGAGCACCGGGCCAACCTTCGGGCCTTTCGAGGTGGAGTCTTGGTTACTAGGGTGGACTGCGAGCATCTGTGTGAGCCATACACCCCACACCGGTTTGCATGGAAATTATGGTGCCTATAGCGACTGACCCCACACGTCTTCCTGAAGGTGCATCATGAGGAGCACCCGTGTGTGATGAGGCAGTTGTGGCACATGTTCACATGGGAAGATGGGAAGATGTGGAATGAACAGCCTCTACCAACCATTTTCTTTGGGTTCGTAATGGAATATACCCAGATCTAGGAGGCGGCCTACCAAGGGGACTTGCTGAAGTTGGTAAACATTTTAGTCAGTGATGGTGAGCCTCCCCGACATTGGGGCTGAGGCCGAAAGGCAGAAATGGAATCCTTAAATGGCGGGGCTGCTGTAGTGGTGACACCTGCACCAGTTGAGGGGGAAGTAGTGATAGTGGATCCAGCAGCGACATCGGAACCAGTGGTCTGGGGAGAACAGAGTCATCCGGAGGGGCGGCCACCGAGAGGATTTCACAGGATTTCTACTCAGGGCCCGGGGAAACGGCTACGTCATACTGACATGTCGGAGAATGATGTATTCCTGGTGTCCTGGGACATTTGGGAAGTCCACTAACAATTCCTCGGATTATCTGAGTTATCGAAGCACCTTAACCACCTCAGGATGGACTTATTGGGGATTGGCCATATTAGAGCTGGTGTTGCAGTATCCCTGGTGGAGGCGAAGCAATACATGGCCGAACTGGAAGACTTTATCCACTTCCGGAATACCCTACACCCGATTCTAGACTAGGTCAGGGTGTTGTTGGATCGTATAGTCTCTCTGCAACTATCAGATACTGACCTGAGGGAGCGCTTCCCTCTGCCGGAAGAATTGGACGAGTCCTCTTGGGGAGATGAGGCTATTAGAGGGAGTCTGTTAGGAGAGGGTGAAGTCGGCGATCAGTCCTTGAATCTCGAATATTTCATGGAGGCCCTCAACATAAAATCACAAGTTCCTTCCTCAGGGTCTCCCCTTAGGTTACTCTGGATTCCTTATCAGCATTTTCACTGTACAGGAGGACCTTGTGCATAGACCTCGTTCTCGCCCCTCAGTGGGTGCCGATGTGGGACCTTTGGGATCCAAACCTGTGGATGCATCAACTTCCATGTCTGGTGGGGCTAGGACACTTGAGGCGGCTCCCGTGGAGTCTCAAGACCTGCCAACCATATATGGGGGGGCAATGTCTCGGGGTACCAATGACATCATCCCAAGAGTGGGACCAGGGATTCGATCTCTGTAAATATCCTCTATAGAATTTACTATTTACTTCCCCTGACCACATCAACTGACCTTCCCATCCCCTTTTTGGGCATGTACAGTCCTTCAACTGGCCTGGGACACTATGGTGATGTTGGTCGGGTCATCTGGTAGAACCCTTCCCAGAGGCATGTCAATGGTCATGGTGGTGGACATCTAACCTGACCAAACTACAGTGCTCTCGATCACTGCAGGGGATGATAGTGGGACTATGACTGAGGTTATTGATGTGGGATCTAATGATGGGGATTAACCAAAAAGTTCCGGCCCCACCACACCTGATCCAACGCCAGACATGCACCTGACTGAGGAGTTCCTGGGGGCAATCCCTGCATACGAGCCCTCCAACCGCGCCGACTGGGACGATATGTCCTCTGTCGAGAAGGAAAGAAAAATAGTCTTTCGCCGATCATGGAAGTTGATCACGCGCTTCATCAATGACACCCCAAGCACTATGGTTGGATAAGATGAATAGACATCGCTTGTGACTGCGGGAACTTTGTGTTGGGGGAGTGGATGCCCAGTGTCCTCACATGCTCGTCTGAGATCTTATGGCAGAAAATATTCGACAGTATGATCATGGCCTCGGCATGGGCTGGCAATGGAGGAAGGTGGTAAACATCAAGAGGCTCCAAGAGGCTGAAGATAAGTTCCAGTGGCTGTAGAATCAGGCGGATGAGCATTCGATCTCCCTCAATACGCAATCTGAGCTAATATTGCGATTGAGGGCCCAACTGGTAGAAGCTGAAGAGGGCCTGAAGTGAGCCACTGAGGAGATGACCGCCATTTTTCCTGATGAAGAGCGGGCCCAGATTTCGGCCAACGAATTGCGCCCTCTCACTATCAAGGAGGAGCGGGAGCTGAATAGGAGGAAGTCACTCCTAGATGCCACCAGTCAGTGGGTAGCGGAGCTGCTACGTTCTTTTGATGAGGTCAACCCGTCAATGGGCAGAGTCGACCCTCAGGTAGGGTATGATTACAAACCCTCAAATGTACTTTCATTCTTTAATTTTTTGATTCCATAGAATGAATGTGTTCTATTATTTACATTGGTTTATTTCATCCTCGTGTTGTTCTCGGATCATCCAGCGATCATTCCCTAAGCTCACGTGGGTCGGGCCCGATGTGTGAAACAAGGGTTGACCACCTTATCACCCCATCCAAATGTAGGAGTGAAAACTCTACTAAAAATTTTGGCTATAACCACAGAACTATAGCCATGTTTTAATTGGTATGTGGCTGTAGATTTTTTATTTCCACGGTTTAATTCAATCTCCATGGCTAAATCAATATCACACCACGGGCATCATTTTTTTTCCTATCTGTATCGGCCTCCTCCCCCTCCCTCAATCTGTATCCCTCCTCCTCTTCTCCCGATTCGCACCCCTATCACAGTGCATCCCTCCTCCCCGAAGACGTCTCCTCCTCCCCGCAGCCCTCCTCTCCTCCCCCGATTCACAGCCCTGTCATCATACAGCCCTCCTCCCCCATGGTGTCTCCTCCTCCTCCGCCGATTCACATCCCTATCACCACACAACCCTCCTCCCCGATGACGTCTCCTCCTCCCGATGATCTCCCTGATGATCTCACCACGCAGCCCTCTCTCACAGTAGTGCCCTCATCCCCGACGAACTCTCCCACATCAGAGCCCTCCTCTCGCGATTCCTCCTCCCCCTTCAACTCCGACACAGTCAGCTCCGTTGCTGCTCTGACGCCTCCCTGCCGACGCGGCTCCGGCACTGCCCGCCCACCTCCCTGCCGACATGACTTACCCCCTCCCTTCGGTCACCTCACCTCCCTACCGATGTTGTTCCAAGGCTTCCTTCCTATCTCCTTCTCTGGCGCACCTCTTATACAGAGATTTGAGGTAGAAATATTCATCTATTACCTTCATTATTGGTTGAGTTGTTCATTATTATTGATCTGGATTCATTGTATGAGATAAATTATCATGTTTCTAAGAGTTACACTCTTTTGGTATATTAACTCTGATTAATTTTGAATTGAGTAACCTTAGCTTCTACAACTATTCTTCACACTGGGTAATCATAAACTTACTAGAAAGAGGCTCAATTTTTTTAGGTAACATGTGGGATATGGATGCTGCTACACATTCCCCCCATCATACTAAGTGGAATTTTATTGAGTTTGAGACAATGCGGTTAAATTTGTGTTTCTCATTTTAATTCTTCTATTTCAATCATTTTCTTCCAAAACTATTGTGTGTGTTCATTTGTAGTGGTTTGTACATTGCAGTGTGGTGATATCAGAGCATAGTTTTTTATGTTATAGACTCCAAATCATGAGCTCAACTATATGTACTTTGATTCCTCATAATTTAGTTTTGGAGGATATATTTAATGGGTATTCTGGAAGATATCCATGCACCCAAAAAACCCTCTCACAAATAGTCATGCCTTGTAACTCTATCTATCATCCTCTACCTACTCCAGCTGATACATCCATTTATTATGAATAAATTTATTTCTATCAGGCCTCTCCATTTTCTCCCATGTCCCATACACATGGAGGGAATCATTATCATCCCTCATGTATAAATCCCACTAATTAAATTCTTTCAAATATATTTCCTCTTTTAATCTATTGTGTTCTCCATCGTCCATTAGATACAAGCAACACAAGTTAATTTCATACCTTTGTACTTGGCACCAAGGCAATAGATTTGGAATTTTAATAACTTCATGGTGAAGTTGAATTTCATCTAGAGAAATAACAATATTTTTTGTTATTTCGGGGTGTTTGATGATAAGAGATTAATCATCCTACATAACTATTCTCATAATATGATTATTTCTAATCCAGTAAAGGAAATGGTCAATGTGATGAAGATTGAATTGTCTAGATGTTTTGAGATTATAAACACTAGTTTGAATAAGTGGATCTTTAGGATGAGGATTTTCAGGGACATATGTTACGGTACTTTGTACCAAAATTATTTGGATTACATCTAGAAATTGGTGGATCAATTCATCATGGGTGAGGTGAAACAAATGACCACACCCCTGGTTGAACATTTCAAATTGAGAAAGGAGAAGGAACACATAAAATCCCATTAGAAATTATTGGGTTGATGTGAAGTGTATTTTATAGAAATTAAAGTGTTTTAGAAGCTTGGAAATTTCCTTCAAAATAGACCAGTCATTTCCTGGTTTTTCTAAGTCATGCATTGTGAGATATTCTTACACTGGAAAGAGAACCACTAAATATGTGTTCAATTTCAGAGGAAAGTCTTAGTGTCAAATTTCAAAGATTTAATTGATATTTTCACTCTCAATAATAAAAGTAGATTATATTTCTTTAACACAAGTTGGAAATGAGTTGTTTGGGTTGAAGGGGACATTGAAAGATCTCAAAAGGAGGAAATATGATGACATGTTGTTTTTTGAATCACATATTGTGATTCAATTAGTAGAAAATATGATTTTTTAATCTAGTATGAAGAATATTTTGAGGAATTATCACTTTATCTATAATGTTTTCGGGGATAGAGTACTAGATATATGAAAAGATAGAAGGGACTCAAAATATGGTAGATATACTAAAAAAGGTCATTGTCAAGAATGTTTTAAGGGTTTATTCACCTCATTTGAGCTAGGATAAATAAAAATCATCATTGGGCAACCATACATCTGTTAAGGAAGTTTGAGGAATAGAAATAGGTTTATAGAAGTTGATGGGGGACTCAATAGTGAATCCCAAAAAATGATTCCAGATTTTGAAGATTGTTAGGTTTCATCTATGTGTGTGAAAACCATTTTTAGGTTCCAAAACATAGTCAAATATAAGGATAAATTCCAGAAGAGTAATTTCTGGAACACTGATTGCAATAATGGAGTAGTAGATAAAAATTATAGAAGAATAGATGTTACTTTAACAGGATGGTGCAGTCAAAAAATGAAAATCAAATATTACCCAACAACTTATTTTAATGAAGTAGTGTGGGAAATGAAGAGGACTTTCATATATTTTCCCTAATTGAAGAGTGTGTAAGTTTTTTCTCCTGGAATATTTTAGAAAAGATAATATACTAGTTTATTAATGAGTCAAACATAATGTTTTTCTCATGATATTTTTATAATGTGAAAAATGTACTAGGTGAATGATTTTAGGTTCTGGGATCTTTTGATGGAATGGAGAGATAGTTGTGAAGCTATGAGATATATAGGATCACTCCTCATAGAGATTAAAAGAAATAGAATCTAGTTTCACTGGATGGATTCTACTATATTTATTAACATGGATTATTTAATCAGAATTAGTAAATTGTAATAATTTTTGATTCCTTGAATAAAAATAAAATAGTAATCTCCTTGTGGAGTAGGAATTATATCTTGACAATGTAAATATATATTTTTTCTTTTTTTTCATTATTTCATTTTGATAATTATATTTTGATACTCTTGTATGTGTCCCTTTGAAGTGGTTTGTTCATTGTAGTGTTATGATTTATGTCTATATCCTTCTAAGTCTTTGAAACCATAGTTTGGGATTGAATATTGATACATTGTTTCTTCCTAAGTAATTTGTAGAAGATATCTTTTGGTGGTCTTCCAAAATGTATCCATGATCCCAAAAAAAGCCTTTCACAACTAGGTGCATCTTATACCTCAATATAACAACCCCTTTCTCCTTTAGCTTCTAAACATATATATATATATATATATATTGCAATATTATTCCAAAAAGTCCACTCTATTATCACTTATGCTCTAAACACATGTAGGGAGTAAATATCAACCCTTGTTTCCAACTCCCATTAATTTGAGTCTTTCAGATTTATGGACTTCTTCATCCACTCAGGTTGTCTATCTTTCAAGAGAAGCACATTGTGAAAGATACTTTTGTAATGTTTCTCTCAGAAACAAGGAATCAGAATTAGAAGATTAATTACTTCGCGATGAAACAAAATTTCATCTAAAACAATACAAATCATTACTATTGCCTGAATTTTTCTATGATTGGATCTTTGTCATCCTATATATCCATTTTGATGATATTATTATTTACAATCCAATAAAAGATATATTTGATGAGATAAAGATCGAATTTTCTGGAAGTTTCAAGATAAAGAATCATGTTCTAACAAAATAGATCCTAGGGATGAGGATTTTGAGGGACCTAAGTTATGATACTTTATACACGACTCAAACCGATTACATATGGAAGGTGGGGCATTTATTCAGAATGAGTGAGGAAAAACATGTGACTTTGGTTACCTTTCCCATTTTTTATTTTTGTTTCCTTCCTACTAATTTCATTCATCGAGGAAGTTGAAAATCTCAAACCTACATTTCCTGATGCCTACCTAAACCTTAGAAATGTATATAAGGTATATTGTGGTTACGTTGTGTTACTGCAAGTCACTGATCTTTTACTTGACTAAGGAAATTTTTTAACCTTTTACAGGCTCTAGAAATGAAAATTTAGGCTATTTTGTGCTTCAACTGTGCAATTCAAACACAACCAAAACATGACCTGAACTG
This sequence comes from Viscum album, assembly GCA_963277665.1. NCBI lineage: Eukaryota > Viridiplantae > Streptophyta > Magnoliopsida > Santalales > Viscaceae > Viscum > Viscum album. Next base: position 475,652,342 of record OY728133.1, on the reverse strand, counting down.
TATGTGATATTCTACTGATAAAAGGTGTGTGTATTGTATCGTATCTTTATATTCTTTATATTATTCCTTATATCTTAATGTTTTATGTTTTCTTGCTTCAATTACACATGGAGAAAACAGTACAACACAACATAGAGAAATAACCTCTCCAAGGAGCTGAGTTAGGAAGGCCCAGTTAGTGCTATCTTTTCAAACAGGTTGATCTTTTATTCCAGAATTTAACAGGTTCATATTTTGGTTCTAATTTGTTCATATTTTTTTCAAATAGGTCTATATTTTATTCCATATAGGTATTCAGATTCTTCCTTTCCCAAGTTTTTCTCAGGTGGAAGGGATTCCCCATGCCTTGGTATCATCAAACTGCAATGATGGATACTTCCTCTAGGTGTCCGGCCAACATGGAGCTATGGTTGTGCCGAGCGAAAGGGTTTTTCTTCAAGGTGATAGAATCATGAATGATATTATTCTTGACGAATTATCATATGCATGGGGATATATGTGGGTTTCCATTAAAGAATCTATATATGCCAATGTATTAATTTACAAGATGATCATTTCTTCCTTTCTTATAGTTTTCTCAGGTGGAATGGATTCCCCAAGCCTTTGTGTCATCAAACTGCGTTGATGGATCTTTTCTCTTGGTGTCAGGACAGCTTGAACCTATGAATGCACTATGGGAAATGGTTTTTATTCCAAGCAATGGAAACATAAAAGGTATTATTCTTGATGAATTAGAATCTTTTTATATTTGTTAACAATTTCGTTATTTATCTCTACACAGCAAGATACGGTTTCCTGAAATTCAACTCTTTCTACTACTCCTCCATGGGATTTCAGCGAGGGCCTATTTTTGAGTCTACTATATTCTCTATGATTTATCTTAATTTCAAGAGAGGTACATCTCTACACATAGATAATAACTTATTTTCATTTTCTATACCTTTTTTCAGTTTGTGACTTGTTGAATATTGGCACAAACTAACTATATTAAAAACATTATTACTATTCCAATATTGTATCCTCCCCTAGGATGTTCCAAATTGATTGATCATAGAGAATTTTTTCCTATAATAGAGGATTTGGTTTATATCACAATACAATAAGAATAGTGGATTGGGTTTACTAATTAGTACTAAAACGCAGCGTATTGTTTCTACTCCCTTGCCCTATGTGAAAAGTATATTGGGTTTTAACCCCAGTACCATAAACATAGTGATCTCATTAGATGTAAAAAACATTACCTAATGTAAGGGGTGAAATTAGAAAATTGGTACGGATGGTGGGATTCGGGTTAGGTCTAATCTCTTGTTATCAAAAAAATAAAGAAACACATGATGATGACAACTGCCTTAATCTATCCTTTCTATGAACATACATGTAACCAATAAAAACATTCACAGGCATTAAAGTTTTCTTGTATAAAACACATGAGTATTACCTAAAGGCCATGAAACAAGATTGGATACGTTTTTATGTTTCCCTTAGCCATGTCCATGTCGTTGGTGCTCAAGATCCACTGTCTTCATCTATCCAAGTGGTAAGGTTTCCATTATCAAAACAGCACACTAATTCTGTATCATAAGTGTTCATTTTTAATCATTTGTTCCCCCTTTCATTAAAAGTTAGTTCACATGCCTAATAGTGTAATTTGAACTCACAATTATCATGCAGTGTGATTTAAAGTCACCCTCCTACTCCTTTCCTCCAAAATAACAAGGAAAAATGAATAATTTGACAGGTGATATTTTCCATCAGAATTGTACATAGTACAAATCTATCTTCTGCTATCCTTCTCCACCTAGCCAGAGGGTAATGTTAACTAGATTAACACATTTAATCAGTAGGGAGATAAAAACTACTACATACTGTATAGGAAGAGTAATTCATCAGAAGAAGTCATCAAATCCACCCTCTGTGATACTTGGACAGTTTTCAGAACCTGAAATTTCAGTCACTAACATGTCCTAAACTAGAATTTGTAGAGCATTAGGATTGAAGGGAGATCCATTCCTAGTTTCTAAATATGGGGTTGGAAAATTGAACTCAGAGTTGGTTGATGAGTTGTCAGAGATAGCATAACTAACATCAAATTAAAGATACGGTTGGAATTAGAAAATATGCTTCTAGATTTGGTGGACATCAATACAACTTTTCTTCATGGTGAGTTAAATGAATAAATCAACATGAAACAGCCAATTTGAGTATCAGAAATTGGGATCCACGACTTGGTTTGTATATTGTATAAAATCTTGTATAGAATAAATCATGTACCGTGAAAGTGGAATCATAAATTTGAATCATTTATCACTGATGAAGGATTTGATAGTTGCAATAGATATAATTACTTCTACTGAAATAAATGGGATAATGTTAACATCATAAATTTCTTATTTTATTTCAATTACATGTTTCTACATGGACTAGATGATTGAATGATTTAGAAATCTATGGATAATTTTTTGGAGGTTTTGAGATGAAAAATCCAATGATATTCGAGAAGATATTGTGGCTAAGTATAGAAATAGAAAATAAGAATGTAGTTTAGTGATAACCCATAAAGAGCATATAAATAGTATCATCAAAAGGTTGGGCATGAATAGATGAGAAACAGTGACTACCCATCTTGCATGCCACTTCATCTTGACCAAGGCATAAGAACTCACAATGGAAGAAGAGTTCCAATACATGGAGAAAGTTCCATATTCATCAGGTGTTGGAATTTTAATGTATACAATGATATGTACTCAATAATATGTTGTTCTTATAGTGGTATTTGTTATCATATTCATGTAAAACCATGTAAAGGGTCATTGGGATGTCATTATATAGAAAACTAACTTATTTGTACATGTCTATTACAAAATTTTTAAGATAAATAACATAATAATATATTTAAGGATCTCAATGTTTAGTATCATAGGAAAATTAGGTTCATAAAACACTTGTACATAATACAAAAACATTATTTAGAAACTGGGAATGGATGGACGGGCAGGGGGTGCAGGGGGGGTTGTGCAGGATAGGGGTTGGGTGGAGGGGCAAGGGGCTGGGGGTTGGGTGGAGGGGGGAAGGGGGAAGGGGGAAGGGTGGAGGGGTGCATGGGAGTAGGGGCAAGGGGCAAGGGGCAGGGGGAAGGGGGATGGTGGAGGGGGCATGGGCTGTAGGGGGGTTGTGCAGGATATGGGGCAAGGTGGAGGGGGGCAGGGGGCAGGGTGCAAGGTGGAGGGGTGCAGGGGGTCGGGGGAAAGGTGGAGGGAAAGGGGGCTATGCAGGCTTGGGAGCTGGGTGGAGGGGGCAGGGGGTAGGGGGTAGGGTGCAGGGTGGAGGGTGTAGGGGGGCAGGGGGCAGGGTGGACGTGGGCCCCTAATTGTAGGATCGAAATAAAGTATGAGATGCTCAATATACAAGAGGGGGGGTGAATTGTATACTTTAAAAATTCCTTTGGAACCTTTAAAGTTAGTTAAGAAACTATAGTTTCCTTAAGAAAAGGAAAGGACTAAGTTTAACAAAGTTAAACTAAGTAAATTCACAATACCTCTAACACAGATTCCGAAAGTAGGTTCCGGAAGTATGGGTCCGGAAGTTGAAATTTAACAAACAATTACAATATGAGATTCTACCTTAAAGCGTATAGAATCTAAAAGAATCAGAGTACAAATAAGGAAGTATAAGAAAGTTATACTTTCCTTATGATACAAATTGCAGCGGAATAAAAAACAAGTAGTAAAACTACTAGTAACAAGATATAAGTCTTTTAACCCAAAGAGAAGGGTATCCAACAACCTTGGATAAAGGTCCCTTGATTTATACTTTCAAGCAAGTCTGTCTTACCCACACCAGGGTAAGCCCTCGATACGAAGATCGGTGTCTCTGTCTTGCTATCCCCGCAAGCCCTCAACTTCAAGGTAGTTGGCAACCTCTTTCTTTCTCAGCAAGAAAGCCCTCGATCTTTAAGGTAGTCGGCACCTCTGTCTTTCTCAGCAAGAAAGCCCTCAATCTTTAAGGTAGTCAGCACCTCTGTCTTCCTATCCCCGGAAGCCCTCGAATGTAATCACCAACATTCGGAGTCGCACGAAGCTTTGAGAGTTAATAAGAGCCTCTCTCTCTAGAAATCACTTCAAGCATATTAGTCATCCTTTCAACAATCAGCCATCAGCACATTCATCAGCTTATGCATCAGCATCGAGCTCTTTCAAATGAGCTCCTATTTATAGGTAAGGTCGGCTCCTTCTCCAATGGTCATATTTTCCTTAAAGATCGGAGGGACCTGTACACGTGTCACTTAGACAACGGTTAGTTTATAACAAAATGGACGACATCGTTTTATAACAAAACAAGTGTAACAGAATGTACGACATCGTTTTAAACTCTAACATAAAAGTTCGGAATGAACATTTTGGAGTGAATGTTCGGAGTGAATAAATTCAGAGTGTATAAAACAATGATAATCAGATTCTGTTTAATAGATGAATTCGGAATGGGAATTCGGAATAGGAATTCGTCATCAGAAATCGTAATCATAATTCATCATCAGGATTCGTAATGAGAATTCGTTATATGAATTCGTAATGAGAATTTGTCATCAGAATTCGTAATGAGAATTCATCATCAGGATTCGTAATGAGAATTCGTCATATGAATTCGTAATGAGAATTCGTCATCAGAATTCATAATGATAATTATTTATCAGAATTCGTAATGAGAATTCGTAATGAGAATTCTTCATTAGAGTTCGTAATGAGAATTCTTCATTAGAATTCGTAATGAGAATTCTTCATTAGAATTCGTAATGTAAATTCTTCATCAGAATTCGTAATGAGAATTCGTAGTGAGAATTCTTCATTAGAGTTCGTAATGAGAATTCTTCATTAGAGTTCGTAATGAGAATTCTTCTTCAGAATTCATATCTTTGAATCTAAAATAGAACTTAGTCAGAGTTCATATCCGGAATTCGGAATGAAACTTCCTTATAGTTCTTGTCCAGAATCCGAATCCTAAAATAGAATGCTTTATATCAAAGTTTCAATGATTCCGAGAAAATGAATCTGAAACTTATACTTAAGAAAAATATGGATGAAAGTATGATAAGGATAATTTTTCTTATAAAAGCGATTTTCCTTAAGAAAGTAATTTTCCTTATAAAAGCGATTTTCTTAAAGATAAGGTGTTTGTGTTTTTCAAAATAAGAAGGAATGGAAAAGTCATAAGGAAACCCTTATTGACTCAACAATCTCCCCCTTTTTGGAAAGCACAAACATCCTTACGAAAAAGCTATTCTAAGAAGAAAGAAACATATTAATGCTTATCTCCCTTGGTTTAAGGATATAGATGAATACGACTAACTCCCCCTTAGGCTTTGAACCTCTAAGGATCGTATTCATATTTCCGGAGTGATAATTCATAAGAAGGTCTTCTTTAAGAAAAACTCCCCCTTAAACAAACTCTTATTAGAGTTCTTTTTCTTGGGTATTTTTTCTTTCTCCCCCTTTGATAAATTCTTATTAGAGTTCCTCTTTTTCTTAAGGATCTTTTCTTCTCCCCCTTTGTGATTTTCAAAAAGAATTGGAAGGAATGGAAAAAATCTTAACAAAGTACCTGAGACATTAGTAATAATAACAAACGAAACAACAAGCACAATTCTCATTAGATTTGCAATATCAGGGGCAGGGGCAGGGGGCATGGGGCAGGGGTAGGGGGCAGGGGCATGGGGCAGGGGGAAGGGGCAGGGTGCAGGGGCCATGAGTCATGGGGAAAGGGTAGGGGACAGGTCAACGACATCAATTTTACCATCCATAAGACTAACCTATTTGACAATGTACTCTTAAGGCAATGTACTCTTAATGTGCCCTACTTCTCAAAGGTAACATTTTGGAATGTTCATTTATTTCATATTACCATACTACAACTATAATGTTGAGAGGTGTATTATATCATTAATCATTCATGTGGCTGTCCATATTGAAATTCTTGATAAATATGTAAATACCATTATTTGGATTAAAAACATTGATATTCCATATTTCATTTTTACTATTTGTTTGTGGTTTGCGACTAAACAGTTTTCTTCTGTTTTATGGGAAGGAAAAAAGCTGTGCAGCACCCCATGCACCTATTGAAGATCGAATAATACTATTTTTGGAAGCATAAACATATATCCAGGTTCGTGTTTCTTCTTTGTTTTCAATTTTTTTATGTTTTCCACCATCCTCTTTAAATTTTATGTGAGACATTTCCCATTTAATTTTATGGTTTCAGTAAAATACAATTAATGTGTGAAGGTGTGTATACTAAGTGTGGGAGCAAAAAAATTTAGTTAGAAAGCTCCAAGAGCCGAAGTGGATGGTTTGGTTCTACCTTGAGGTTGGATCCCTCTTCTAGCCTCTTTAATTCAAGAATGTTTTAAATTGAATTTAACTTCTTTATTTATTCTGCTTAATTATATATAATTGCATATATTGAATAATTTTTCTTTAATATAATTGTTTCATTTGTTAAATAAAGTCATGTTTTTATAATACAACCCCTCCAACGGAGGTGCGCTATCTGCAAAAACTCACAGTGATAGTTATGTTGATCTAGTTTCCTAAATTATTTCATTTGATTTATGATGAATGAGTTTTAGAATAAATGTTAAATATTATTAAATTAATTGTGTGACAAAGAAATGCCATGATTTTATAATAAAACCCCTCCAACGGAGGTGTGCTATCATCTAAACCAAAGAGTAGTGATAGTTATTTGTATCATGTTTAGATTGTGTTTGAGTCTTTCATATGCCTCTTGTTGGTGTTTGTTTTGAGGCTAGTTAGTTTTTATTTTCTTTGAATAATATAAATTGTCATATCATACTCGTTTAACTCAAATGTTATTGCCTGAGTAGGAATATGCATTGACCATGAAACTTTCCTTTTCACGCTTTGAATATTATAAATAAAATTTCCATGTTTAGGAAAAGTGAGTGAATTTGTAATTGGTTCATGTAGGGTGTATGATTCTTTTACATCATTTTGTTTCCCTTTAGACGTTGCGTCATTGTGCTGCTCGCTACAACCTTCTCTGAAGATCCCATATTATAACATATTACATAGTTGATCTGTTCTACCATCTGCCAGCGGGGTAATGGTTGGAATGCTGCCCGCCTCCTCCATCTCCCTTTGCTCCTGTCCGGAAGATGCTGCCTTGCGGATGTCGCCGGATCAGAACAACACGCTGTGGTCACGCCGCAGTCACATCGCAGTCACGACGCGGTCACTCCACGGTCACACCGCGGTCAGGCCGTGATTTGGCCCTACTCTAGGGAGACACCCCGTGGTGGTTTGCAATGATAGTATTCCATGAGTCTGGTGATCAATTTTTGAGACTTAATAATCACAATTTCATCCGACAGGGTGACGACTGGAACGTTGCCCCACCTCCTCCCGATCCCTTCGCTCCAGGACAAAAGATGCTGCCCCGCAGATGTCACTGGACCAGGCCAACACATCGCGGTCATCCCGCGGTCACGCCATGGTCACACCGTGATTCGGCCCAACTCCAGGACGACACCACGCAGCAGTTCATAGTGATAGTATTTCATGAGTCTTGTGATCAATGTTGAGACTAACTAATCACAATTTCTATCGGTGGAGCGACGATCGGAATGTTTCCTCGCCTCCTCTCTCTCCCTTCACTCCTGGATGGAAGAGGCTACCCCGCGGATGTCACCGGACCGAGCCAACACGCCACGGTCACGCTGTGGACATTCCGTGGTCACCCCGCTGTAATGACATGATTTGTCCCTGCTCCAGGATGACACCCCGTGGCGGTTTGCAGTGATAGTATTCCATGAGTCTTGTGATCAATCTTGAGACTGACTAATCACAATTTCTGTGGGAGGGGTGACGGTCGAATGTTTCCCCGCCTCCTCCCACTCACTTCGCTCCTGGCCGGAAGATGATACACCGCGGATGTCGCTGGACCGGGCCAACATGTCGTGGTCACGCCGCAGTCACACCGCAATCAGGTCGTGATTTGGCCCTGCTCCATGAAGACAGCCCACAGCGGTTCGTAGTGATAGTATTCCATGAGACTTTTGAGCAAGGTTGAGACTAAGTAATCAAAATTTCTTCCGGTGGGGCGACAATCGGAATGTTGCCCCACCTCCTCCCGCTCCCTTTACACCTGGCCGGAAGATACTGCCCCGCAGATGTCACTGGACTAGGCCAACACGTCGCGGTTTTGCCGTGGCAATGTCGTGACTTGGCCCCGCTCTAGGACGACACCCCACTATAGTTTATTGTGATAGTATTCCATGAGTCTTGTAATCAATGTTGAGACTGACCAATCATAATTTCTATCAGCGGGGTGACAACCGAAATGTTGCCCCGCCTCCTCCTGCTCCATTTGCTCCTGGCCGGAAGATGCTGCCCTGCGGATGTCGCTGGACTGGGACAACATGTTGCGGTCATGCCGCAGTAATGTCGTGATTTGGACCTACTCCAGGATGACACCCCGTGACATTTTTCAGTGATAGTATTCTATGAGTCTTGTGATCAATGTTGAGATTGACTAATCACAATTTTTGTCGGTGGGGCGATGACTGGAATGTTGCCCTGCCTCCTCCCGCTCCCTTAGCTCTTGGCCGGAAGATGCTACCCCGCGGATGTCACTTGACTGGGCCAACATTCCGAGGTCACACTGCAATAATGCCATGATTTTGCCCTGATTTAGGATGACACCCCGAGGTGGTTCATGGTGACAGTATTCCATGATTTTTATGATCAATGTTGAGACTGGCTAATCACAATTTCTGCCAGCGGGGTGAAGACCAGAATGTTGTCTCGCCTCCTCCTGCTCGCTTCGCTCCTGGCCGGAAGATGCTACCCCACAGATGTCGCTGGACTGGGCCAACATGTCGCGGTCACGCTGCGGTAATGTCGTGATTTGGCCTTTCTCCCACCACATCCATCCCACACCATCCCCTTCCGCATTCATTTCATCCCACTTCCACAAGCATTCCATCCCGCAACTACCCCCCCCCCCATGCCACCTTTGAATCAACCCACACCATCCCCCCATCACCTACAACCAACCCCCTTCCAACAGCATTCCAACCCCCTTCCACCTGCATTTGAGCCCGCACCAGCACCCAACCACCTACAATCCAGTCACCACCCCCATCCTCCTACAAAACACTCACTTCCACCTGAAAAACTGCCCCAGCCACCGGTTCCATCCCTCACCAGCCCCCAACCTCAAATGTCATGGTGGGAATATCCAAAGTTTTTATGGTGATGTCAAAAAGTATTCTCGGTTGATATATTGTCCCCTAAATCCATGGACATGTGTAAATAAATTCAAAAACATGGGTTAGGGTTTATATGTTTTTTGGGCCAGGTATTTTGACATGTATCCCTCACATTTGGTTATAAATAGCCACCTCTTTGTACCCATTAAATGTTAATTACGAATTTTGAGATTTTCAAAAATTATTATGTTTGTGTTTATTGTGTTCTTAGGTGAATTCATGTAAGGATTATCAAAGGAGTGATCAAAATTTTGGTGTTTTATAATTAGAGTTTTAAGGAGAAAGTTTCCTTGGGGTCCATATTGATTATCCCCCTTCACCTTTTATTTCCTTTTTACTTCTTTTAATTTCCATTTTTACAACTTCCATAACTTGTGTTTCCACATTTCATCTAATGAATACCCCATATATATATATATTATCATTTCAATAGAACACTAGAAACCCACAAAATGGCATAAGATCACAGCATATGTACCACTTACAAACCAGCAGAAGGAATCGCAGAAGCTCCCAAGCACAAAACTAACAAGCACTCCTAGGGGAAGTACAACCAAGGAAACAAGGCAGCTAAATGAGTAATATAAAAACCCAAAAAGAAGTAGTCACAAATGAAAGAAACCAACAACACACACATTCATGAAATCACTCACAACCACCCACCCACACACACACACACACACACACACACAAGTTGCCAAAATTCATCACCTATCCAAAATTCTAGCTTTATTAAAAGAAATAGAACCTCTGAACCCCCAGCCCCGTAGCCAACATCAACCAACCAGACCAGTATCCCTATCTAAACAAAGCCTAGAGTGAAAGACCTCTAGATAACCATGCCAACTAAAGGCCACTACACCAACAACTACTTGCACAAGAACCCTAAACCACGCCCAATCCAACAACAATAAGCACCTATAGTAGACACAATAATCACATATAGTAGACACAACACCCAAAATATTAGCTAGAAACCAAATAATATCCAGACCACCATTTGGCCCCATCCATCACCATCTGGACACCTTGTAATAAAATGGAACACCCCACCATAAGAAAGTCTAAAAAACCAGAAGTCAACTAGTAACATCCATCCGAAGTGCCCCGCATCACCCAAGCCTAACCCATCATACAACCTAAATAATCCCCAAGCAGTCTCTGATCTAAATGTGAGCTAATACACACCCCGAATCCAACACCTGTAGTCCAACCAAGTAGTCAACATGCACCCTCCCAAGAAAGAGAACCACCCATCTACCAGAAACAATCCTCCCAACCCACAACATCCAGTATCTCAAGAGAATTTTAGAACATCCACCATAGAAATCCCTACACCATCAACAACTAGAATAAATTCTACCTTTTTGTTTAATACTATAAAATGTCTTAAAATCTTCCCATAATCTCTTATAAACTTTTAATAGAACCCAGTAAGTCTGAGGAACCGTCTTATCTCCTAAAATTATAATGTTGCTTTCCACTCCACCACCACCTCTAGTTTCTTAAGATCCATTGAAACACCTTCTTCTAAAAATATATTCCCAAAATAATCTACTTTTAATTTTCCAAAATTACACTTTTTAGAACGTAAGGCATTATTTCTCATTAGTTGTAAAATCTATTATAACATTTCTTGGTGCTCCTCCCATCCACTGTTATAGAGTAATATATAATAAAAAAACTAAAACTCCCACCACATTACCTAAAATATGTTGGTCATTTTTTCCTAGAAGTTTGTTGGTGAATTCATCAAACCAAATGTCATAACTATATATTCGTTGTGCCCCTTTTATTTCTTGAACACTATTTTTCTAGTATCCCCATCTCTCATTCGTACCTCGTGGAAACCTGACCTCGAATCCAACTTGGTAAAATAAGTCACTTCATGCAACCCATCAATTAATTCCACAATTAAAAGAATAAGATTCTTATGAGGAACTATTAGGTAGTTTAAAGCATGATAGTCAATACACATTCACCACTCCCTATATTTCATTTTAAGCACTATTATCAGTATCAAATTAGGTATGTGACTATGTTTGATAAATCTTAACTATAGCAGCTCCTATACTTGATTCTCTATTTCAATTTTCATGTAGTAAGAATATTTGAATGGTTTGATATTCACTAGTTTGGACCCTATTTTTAGCTTAATGGTGTAGTCATTTTCCCTAAAAGGAGGAAACCTTCTCAGAGATTCAAACACAGTGCTGGTATTGGAATGTGACTACTGGTGGGAAGTGTTGTAATTAGACTTCAATGGTAAATGGTTTGTTAAATAAATTGGAGGTCGGGACCATTGGGGATGGTTATTCAGTAATTTGATAGAGCTTGGATAGTTCTAGGGATTACAGAACCATCTTCTCACTGGAGGTAAGTGTGTATAATTATTTTTCATTCCATACTAGTTTGAACTAATCAAAAATTAGAAAAACTCTAGTCCAATTTATCTCTACCTGTTGGATACACCTATCAACATGGTTCTTTAATTGAGAGAAACACATATTACCTGTTGAAACTATACTTCTATTGAAAGAAAATTGAAGGAAGATAGTGGCTTCAAATTCGAATTTGATATGAATTTCCACAAACATGGAAAATAGACACAACATGGGGAAACTGAGCACAAGCCAACTGAACATACTCCAAACCACCACCTGAAGACACACCCCAAACTATATCCACCACACTAGACAATCAAAAGAACCAGAAGCCTACAATAGTAATCGAAAACAAATAAGAAACAACAAAAAGCCAACCCCTTTGCACCCAAAACATGTTAGCAACCATAGTAGAAATCAAAAACCAACCAGCACCATGCACCATATAAGTGTATCTTGTACTACACCATATAGAAAAATAAAAACAGCAACATGCCCACTAAACCCATCTTCAAAGGTCCTATAATTCAAAATAGCAACACGAAACTCACAACCCCACCTCCTAAATCCCCCACAAGAAACCTATATCCCCACTATGAGAATCTCTGTCAGTCTCTGTTGGATAAACCCAGCATCTCCCAGCCTCAACCTTAAGGAGCATCCAAAGTAACCTACATACAACTCCCTAAGAACATACACCCCTCCACCTGAGTAAATCCTCCCCACCCAACCAGAAACCAGGAAGAACCACAACACACACCTATACACCTCCATATAAATAGCCACAAAATAGGGGGTGGCTGCTGTCCAATGTGGTGCAGGGGGGCAAGGGATGTGTGGGGGTGGGGGTCTGCTATCCAGGGGGTCCGTGGGGGGCATCTATTCAGGGGGGTCCAACAGGGGGCAGATCTTCGGGGGGGGGGGGGGGGGGGGTGTCCAACAAGGGGGGGTTCTGTCTAGGGGGTTCAGTAGAGGGGGGATGCTGTCCGGGGGGCTGTTGTCTAGGGGGGTCTAGTAGTGGGGGGGGGGCTACTGTCCAAGGGGGTCCAGGGGCAACTGTTTAGGGGGGTCCAGCAGGGGGGTCTGTCCAAGGGGGTTCAGCAGGGGGGCTGTTGTCCAGGGGGTTTGGGGGGTGGGTTACTGTCCAGGGGGTCCCGCGGTGGGGGGGGGGGGGGTGATGTCTAAGGGGGTCCAGCAAGGGGGCTAAACTATTCTTGTTTATTGAGTTATATTCTTTGTGAATATTCTAAGATGATTTTTTTACCATAATTTTAGGGGATGATCACTGCTATGTTCTTCCCTGTGTTGTAGGTACATTTGAGCTGGTTCTAGACTTCTTTGATAGTTTGTCTTATAGGGAGAGTCATGTAAGTGAAGTTATGTGTTTTTTTATATTTTGATTTGTTAAATTCTTATTATGTAATTAGATTTCGTGTATAATTTAATTTGGAGGGGACTGACAGGGGGCAGGGGGAAACTGCTAGGGGGGAGGGGACTGACAGGGGGTGCAAGTGGGGGCTAGTAGGGAGGGTGAAAGTGGGGGCTGGTAGAGGTAGGGGGAGGGGAAAAGGGCAGGGTGGGGGCAGGACCGGGGGGTGTCCAAGTTCTGGGGGGGGGGTTCTATGGTCTGTTCAGGTGGGTGGGGGTGGATGTCTTGGGGAGTAGAGGTCTGGGCTGTCCAGGGGGATCTGTCCAGGGTCTGGGGTTGTCTATGGTTTGGGGGGGTATGGGGTGGTGTCTAGGTTCTGGGGGGGGGGGGTCCAGGGTCTGTCATGGAGGGTGGGGGTGGCTGTCCAGGGGAGTGGAGGTCTGGGCTGTCCAGGAGGATATGTCCTGGCTCTGGGGGGGTGTCCAGGGGCTGTTCGGGGGGTGTCCAGGGTCTGTCTGGGGGGTGTCCAGGGTCTTTCTGGGGGTGTCCAGGGTCTGTCCGGGGGGTGTCTAGGGTCTGTCCGGGGGGTGTCCAGGGTCTGTCTGGGGGGTGTCCAGGGTCTGTCCGGGGGTGTCCATGGTCTGTTTGGGGGGTGTCCAGGGTCTGTCCGGGGGGTGTCCAGGGTCTCTCTGGGGGGGGGGGGGGGGGGCGTGTCCAGGGTCTGTCTGGGGGGTGTCTAGGGTCTGTCAAGGGGGTGTCCAGGGCCTGTCTGGGGGGTGTCCAGGGTCTTGGGGGGTGTCTAGGGTCTATCTAGGGGGGTGTCCAGGGTATGTCCAAGAGGGGGCTTTGTAGGGGGCTTTCCAGGGGGCTATCCAGGGGGAGGGGGTTGTCCAGGGGGGGGGGGGGGGGGGTTATGTAGGGTGGGGGTGTCCAGTGTTCAGGAGGGAGGGGTCTGTAGCGGTTGGGCCACTACAGGGGGGGTTGCAGGGGTGTGGGGGGCTATTTTTATGGTTTTTTCAGACCCTATAGCCATGGTTTCTAACCATGGATATAGGTCTATTTACATGGCTAAAAACTATGGATATAGGTCTAATGCCACGGTTTTTAACCATGGCAATAAATTGTGTCCCTCCTATAGTATAGCCATGGCTCTAATCCATGGCTATATAGGTATTTCCATGGTTAGAATTATTGTTGTATACCTATAGACATGGTTTGAACCATGGATCTAGACCTATATCCACATTTCCAAACCATGGATATAATTCTAGGCCTATGTCCACACCAAACATAGCCACAGTTCCTCAAACAGTGGCTATTACCTATATCCACGGTTTGAAGGCCTATAGCCACAGTTTAAAACTGTGGATATAGAAAGAATTTCTAGTAGTTAAACCAAGATTCAAGCATCTAGAGTTTGAACAACCAGTCTGGATTTTAGAGAGGAAATGGGAGAGACCTGACTGGAGAACGAAGCTCTCAGAACAGCCAAATTACCGTTTTCCTAGTGTGCTCTTGTGCACGAACGAGGTAACGCCAGGGGCACTGAAATAAATCCAAACAGATGGGAATGGGATGTGCGAATCATGATACCCAGGATTCGGAACATTGTGGGATGGCGTGAAAATAATGAATAACTATTGACTGTATTTGAAACATAGTATTCTTAATGTAGTATCTTTGAGTGGGGATAGAAAATGAGGGCTGACCACTGACCATGATTGAAACACGGGGCCTAACTCAAAATGTCATCTGTTAGTCTTCCAGAACATTGGCCTAGGACAGTAGGCATGCCATAGTTCGAGCATCCATACTGTTAGGGGTTCCCTTAGACATGAAAGAGTACGAGGGTCCGAATAAGGGGCATGGAAAGCGTGGAACATGGAGTGATGGTTTGTTCAAACAGAATCCAACACTCTCAAAATTACACCACCATGGTAGAATCACATTAGATAGACGCATTGGTCTGATCATGGATCGTTCATTATTTTAGACCGGACCTCTCTGTTGAGGGATCCAGCACTTCCCAATGTCATCTTGGGGGATCCTGAACTTGTTCAGGGAAAAATTCGAGTTACATGGTTCCCCACAAGGGGTCATGCCCAGGGATGAAAATGGGGAGGAATAGGATTTATGATTCCTGGGGCTGGACCCTAGGTGAAATTCTTGGGTGTCTCTATGTGTCCCATGAGGATGAGAATAAACCGTACGTAGTTATATAAGCACAGTTTAACGTCATGCTGGACGATGAAAATTCCAGCTACATTGGAGCACATCCTACAAAAACTATTAAGCCCATGTGAGTCATGCTCAATGTGGGAAACAAGAAGTAGTGGTGGGAATTTCCCGAGACAAGAAAGAGCATGTTAGGGAAATGGGACGCTCAGTTAATTTCATCCAAATGATGATAACCCATCCACGTAGCGCACCTAGATATGCGAAGAAGTAATTCTGAGTATGTCAGAATTCCACTTGAACATGAGGAAGTGGAAATGTGTGAATCATGATGCTCGAAATCTGGATCGCAATGATGGTGACGTGATGATGGATGGATAACTATTGACCATATTTGAAACACATTTTCCATATCACATTAGCTTGGAATGGGGATAGAAAAATGATGGTTGACTGTTTCCTTGTTTGAAACACATGACCTGTCGCAAATGTTGTCTGAGATCTTTATGGATGTTGGCCTGAAATGTAAGGAGAGCCCTTAGGCCGAGCATCCATGCTATCCATGGGTCCTTTTGGATTTGGAAGAGGATGAGGATCCAAATAGCGATCTCACAAAGATTGGACATGGAATGAGGGGAATGTCCCAATGAAAATTCCACACTTCAGGCTCTTTTTCAAAACACATCCGAATACGACAAAGAGACGTATTAGATAGAGGGATTTGAGTCCCTTCCCATAGGGAGATCATAGTTTAGGGTCCTATAATTCGGACCATGGATGGTAGGAAACACATGAGACACATGGTGATGTAATTATAAAACCTGACGTGAATGGGAACCTGGGTTTCCGACCAACACGTGTTCCCTAAGATGATTTTAGGTCAAGGGACCAAGAACAAAAGTTATGCTGGGCCCGAGGCAAGATGCACAGATGTTCCTACGTACCCCATGAGGATGGGAATCAAGATGCACGTAGTTCTAAGGGATGGCACGATAGGGTACCAGTTCCAGGGATAAAACGAGCGTGCAGTTGTAGCCCTCACACCAAAATAAGAGGTATTTGATGTATCTTGTTTGTCCTTTTAGGTGAATGGTTTTTTTGTGAAGCGAAAGTCCTAGTATATCAAGTCCCATCATTGCCACAAGAATCAATCCATATTATGACATTGAAAAATTGTATGGCATGTGACCGATACCAAACATGGTGTCCCCTTGAGTGATCATATCACGACGCAGTGCCGATTTTCGTCATACATCTAGGATGATAATGTCACTGTTTAGGGTCTTGTGATGGGACCAGGCGTGCATTTTAACATCATGAAATGCAGACAGATTAGGGATGATTCTAAGTGGGGAATGTGTATGGTGCAATAAAACATACCCGACATGAATGAGGGCATAATCCCATACGACACCGTACACAATTCCAAGAAAGTATCCTCGGGACAAGGGGGATAAATAGTGGTGAGAGGGTAAGGGGAAGGAGAAACTAGCTCCTAATTGAGATAGACCTGAAAACAAGACATCTGGGTGTTCCTACGTATCCCATGAGGATGGGAATCAAGCTATACATAGTTCTTGAGATATCTTAGTTTACAGTCTTAGAGCTCGGACCATGAATAAGGGAAGTCGGTGTGGATCCTCGAATGACACCTTTTTCCACAAATTTTTCTTCCTAACGTGAAAATTAGTACTAAGGGATAGTGTCAGGATTGTTAAATTTTTACTTGGACATTATACGGTGGACAATGATGTGAATCATGTAACCGACATTTATGGCTTAAAGGGATTGGCGTGACGATGGTGGATGACTGTTGACCGTGTTCGAAACACAGCATCCATATCACGCTAGCCTATAATGGGGACAAACAAATGAGCGTCGACCACTGGCCATATTTGCAACATGGGACATGTATCGATTTTTTGTATGAAACCCTTGAGGATGTTGGTCCGTGATGGTAGGAGAGCCCTTAGGCCAAGAATTCTTGCCATTCGGGGGTCCTTTCAGGTGTGGTAGATTATTGAAGCCCAAATGAATGGGAACACGAAGCCTGAAAAATGGGCGAAAGCGTGTCCATGCAAAATCCAACACTCCAAATGCTGAACCAGAGTACTCTTAAGCAGATTGGTGCATCGCTGACAAGGGTCAAGGAGGGTTCTCAACCTGAGAGCATTTTATTTGAAGGGATGAGTATAGAACATAGGTATAGAGAGCTCCTAGGAGGGAGAGGCACATGGCGTGGTTTTTACAAACCCTACCTGGATGAGGATATAGTCCTGTACCACACTGTATATCCCTTTCATGGTATAATGTGAGCCAAGGGGCCAAAATGGGGCTAGACCTGAAGATGAGATGCTCAGGCGGTCCTACGTATCCCATGGGGATGGGAATCAAGCCATATATTGTTCTAGAATCACCCATAGGGGTAGGATACCCTAATGAGGGGGGTGTATGGTGTACCGAGTAACCCAGCATGAATGAGGAAATAATCCCATACAACACCATACAACCCTAAATAGGAAGTTGGTCTGAGGGCCAGAAAAGGCCAAGGGGCCTGAGGCTGGGCCTCGGTCGGAACATCCCAACCAGTTTGCGGTTTAACATCTTCCAGTGAGGCAAAGAGGGGAGTATAAAGTCCCAAACAAGGGAGGTGTACGACATGGTGAATAACCCGATGTGAATGAGGACATAATCCCATACCACATCGCACACTCCAGGTAAGAACATGGGTCGGGGCCCGAGAAGGCCAAGGGGCCTAAGGATGGGCCTTGGTCAAGAAGGCCCAACTAGTTTGTAGTTTAACATCTTACAGTGAGGACGAATAGACGATAAGGTATCTCATCCTGGGATTTGTACGACACGACGAATAACCCGATGCGAATGAGGAAATATTCTCATACCACACCGTACACTCCCATAAGAGAGATCCTAGGCCATGGGCCCAAAAAGGCAAAGGGTCCTATGGCTGGGCCTCAGATGGGAAGGCCACACACCCCCTTGTATGGTTACTTCCTCATCACAGCTCTTATGCCCACATGAGCAGTGCTCGGTGTGGGAAACAAGGAGCCGGTCTCAGCTCTTCCCATCATGCGGGGCCTAATAGCTGGCATTGCTTGAAGGGATTTCATAACTTGTAGATACAACGAGGCAGAATAAACCACTATACTCAATGTTTGGGACATCTTGGGGTGGTTCCTATGTCGCAGGTTAGCTGTTGACCATGTTCTAAACACAACATCCCTATAGTGACCGGAAATGGGAGCAACAAATGTGCATCGACTACTGACCATATTTGAAACGCGAGAATTGTATCGGCTTGTTTCTCAACATCTATGAGGGATTTATCCCATAGTGTTAAGAGATTTCTTAGGCCTAGTTTCCATACCATCTGGGGGCCCTTTTGGATGGTAAAGATGATGGAGTCTAAATCAAATGAGTGGGTGAAGCATAGATGTACCAATCTATGAAAGAGGCGAACATCTCTATGGAGAGGGACATATGGCCGGATCGAAGTTATCTCGATGTGAATTGGGGAGAAATTTTGCACCCCTACCATATGTCTTGACCCGAGGGGAAGACTCTGGTGTTTGGGCTGGGCCAATGGAAGAAATGTCCAGGTGTTCCTACATATCCCATAAGGAAGAGAATCAAGCCATAAATAGTTCTTGATGGACATGCAGTTTAACATCATGTGGTAAAGACGTGGGAGGATATAGGAAATGGAGTGGGCTCATGGTGTGGCCATTATAATCTTGCTATGAGTGGGGCTAAGAAAGCCTACACTATATCATTCAAGGATCATCTAAGAGAACTATACCCAGGGGGTAGTCAAAGAGAAGAGTTCGAGGGCTGGGATCAAGATGAGTCATCTGATCATTTCTACATATCCCATGCGGATTGGAATCAAGCCATATGTTGTTCTCAAAATGTTGTTTAATGTCATTCAGACCAATTCCCTGTTTAATGTCATGTAAGACCGGATAGTTTAAGGTCATGCGGGACCAGCGTGCAGTTTAGGGTCATGCAGGACCATCCAGTTTAAGGTCGTGCAAGACCAACATGCATTTTAGTGTCATGCAAGACCATCCATTTTGAGGTCGTGTAGGACTAGTGTGGAGTTTAGGGTCATCTGGGACCAGTAGGCTCAAGAAAATTATTGCATGAGGAACTTGCCATTGGTCGGAGGAGTTATACGCTCACCGTCCATGGTCTCCAGAGAGTATGCTCTATTGGGGAAAACCATGTGAACTATATAAGGTCCTTCCCATTTAGGATCCAGCTAGGGTGGTTTCCTTCCAGGGATCATTGGTGCTCGGAGGGCCAATACCAAGTCACCTTGCAGAAAAGAGTGGTGGCGAACGTTCTTGTTGAATGATATAGCTATCTTATTCTGATGCCTTTCAAGATTGTGCAGGGCATGAAGCCTATTCTTTTCAAGTTCTTCCATTTCATCCAAATCAATTTTCACCACCCTATCAGGCGCTTGCTGGTCATAGACAACTGTGTGTAACGAAGGCAGCTGGATCTTGATGGATAGGACGGACTCAACTCTGTACACCAGGGAATATGGGGTCACCTGGGTGGAATTACAAGTCATCGTCTGATAGGCCCAGAGGGCATTGGGGAGCTTGTCCGGGAAACTCTTCTTGTTCTGACTAACCATTTCTTCAAAATGTTAGAGAGGGTTTTGTTGAACGCCTCGATCTGCCCATTTGTCTGTGCGTGGTATCAGGAGGTTTAGTTCGAACAGATGTTTTACTTCGCATACAATTTCTTCATCTCAGCTG
Organism: Viscum album; assembly: GCA_963277665.1. NCBI lineage: Eukaryota > Viridiplantae > Streptophyta > Magnoliopsida > Santalales > Viscaceae > Viscum > Viscum album. The sequence goes on along the minus strand of OY728133.1, from coordinate 475,632,341 downwards.
CTCGAAAGTTGGTGTCATTATCGGTGAGGACGGTGTGAGGGAATCCAAACCGGTGGATGATGTTGGAGCTCACGAAGTCAATGATAGAACGATCCTTGACCTCCTTGAGCGAAACTGCCTCTGCCCACTTGGAAAAGAAATCTGTGGCAGTTAGGATGAACCTGCATTCGCAAGCTATCACCAGTGGATATGGACCCATGACATCGAGTCCCCACACCGCAAACGGCCAAGAGTACTTGGTAAAGTGGAGAGGTTCTGGCATCCGATGCATGAAGTTAGCTTGAATTTGGAAGGCGTGACATCTCTTGGTGAACTTGATACAATCATGGATCATGGAGGGCCAAAAGTACCCCAGTCTCTAAATCTGATGGGACAGCTTCGTCCTTGCATGGTGAGAACCATAGGAACCGGAATGGACCTCCTGCTTGACCTGAGAAATCTCGATTCCTTGGATGCAATGGAGGTGAACACCATCGAACCCAATCTTGTAGAGGATTTGTTCAAGATTGGGACTACTCTGAAGGTTAAATTACAGTGCGTGACAACGAATTTTCTCATTCTCGGGATGATTAGTAGGGAGGAAACCATTTTGGAGATACTAGACAAAAGGGGGTCTCTAGTCAGGAGTCGGTTCAACCACTGTATCTGAAGACCCTGGGGGTCCTAAGGTGGAGGCTCCATCCGTCAGAAGGATTACCAGTAGGCCTTCATCATCCTCTAGGGTGACTGGGGCAATGACATCTTGGTGTTCCACGTGTATAATCAGATCATCCTGGTCAGGTTCTGCAAGTGATGTAGCCAGGCTGGCCAAGGTCATCGGCTCAACCGTTCTGAGATCGAGTGACATGAGTAACTTCCAGCTGAGATGGAAACCGGGCCATTAGCTGGAGGGTGTGCTCCAACAATTGTACGATCTCTATATTTCTAACGTCATAGTCACCGTTGACTTGCTTGATGAATAGTTTGGAATCAACTTTCACATGCAAATGGGGTACATCGATCTCAAGGGCCAGCTTGAGCCCAGTGATAACAACCTGATATTCTGCCTCGTTATTGGTGAAGCCTTCCGACAATAGGAATGAATATGACAGAATGTCTTGCACCAGGGTAATAAAGACAATACACAGTCCCACTCTATTGAGCCTAGGATCATTGAGCCTCCTATCGATGGGGCTCTAGGAGGAAACATCAAAATGCATATGCCAAAATGGGATAGAATGATCTACCGAGAGGATTGCGTCATCGTGAAAATCCATGTCCAGGGACTAGTCCGCAGAGGTCGGATGGGTAGTATGAAAATCTGTCAATGCTTGTCCCTTGATGTCCTTCTGAGGTATGAACCTGATGTCAAACAGCTGGAGGATTACCACCCACCATACTAGATGGCCGGTCAACAATGTTCGGTTTAGGATGTACTTCAGCGGGTCTACCTAAGAGACCAACTGCACCTCATGGCGTTGAATGTAATATCGCAACACACGTATAGTAAATACTAGTGCGAGGCACCTCTTTTTGATGAGGGAGTATTTGGCCTCTGTATCAAGGAGCTTGTGGATGAGGTATTAGAGGTTGTTTTATGTCGCCTCATTGTTCTTATAGGCAAAAAGGGCACTGAGAGATCATTCTAGGACAGTCACATATAGGATTAATGGCTTCACACAGACTGGTGGCATCAAGACCAGAGGCTGGAGCAGATACTGCTAGATTTCCTTGAACGCAGTCTGGAACTCTTCATCCCACTCATAGGCAGAGCCTTTCTTCATGAGTCGGGAAAAGGGTTTACACTTGTTGGCCAGATTCGCAATGAATCAGCATTTGTTGGCTAAGTGGCCTTGGAAACCTCGAGGCTCCCAAATACTGCTCGGGGGAGGAATCTGACTGATTTCCTTGATCTTCTCTAGGTCGATATCGATACCCCGGTACCTGACAACAATTCCAAGAATCTTCCCGTAGGTGACCCCAATGGCACATTTCAGAGGGTTCATCTTTAGGTGGTGGGAATGGAGGAAGATGAACACTTTCTCAAGGTCCTTGAGATGGTCCTGGCATTGGAAAGATTTTACCACCAGATCGTCCATATATAATTCCAACAATGTCCCAAGGATTGTCTTGAATATGTGGTGTATGGCCCGTTGATAGGTGGAACCTGCATTCTTCAGGCTGGAGGGCATAAACGGGTAACAAAACATACCTTGTGGCGCCCTGAAAGCTGTAGACTCCTCATCCTTAGGGGCCATTCAGATATAATTATATCTGGAGTACCCATCCATGAAAGAGAGGTCTTGGAACATATTAATAGCAGAGATCCACAATTCTATCACTAGAAGGGGAAAATAATCCTTTAGATAGTAACAGTTGAGATCCTGGAAGTCGATGCAGACTCTGATCTGTCCATTCTTCTTCCTGACTAGCACAATGTTGCAAGCCACTTGGGGCACTGGACCTCCTTGAAAAATTTGGCTCTGATGAGCATGTAATATTCGGCCTCGACCATGGCATCGTGAGAAAGGTGCATCTTTTTGGGAGGCTGCTTGAACCCGTGATGATTTGTCGGGAGACCGAGGCGGTGGACGGCTACCTGAGGATCTAGTCCTGGAATCTCTTCATAATGCTAGGAAAACACATCACAGTGTTGTTTAAAAAATTCCATGTACCATTGATGCTCCTCGAGGGGCATGGAGGCACTTATCAATGTGGGTCTTGGATCTGCCTCACTACCAAGGTTCACCTGTAGCAGTTCATCGACCGTGGCGGAAACGCCATCTTCAAAGGAGGGGGAGCATTCTCCAGATCTTCTTCTGCACTTATGGAGGAGGTATTTGCAGCGGGTGAAGCTTCCTCTGGGTCGGAATAACTTTAAGGGAGGCTGGTACCAACTTGGATAGTATTGGACATCATATTTCGAGATTCACGTGCTGCTAAGACCATAGCGATGAAGGAAGTCAATCCAATCACATCTGGTCTTTGGCCCAAGGGGCCACGCATGAGGATATCAAAGAAATAGTGGCGTGTCGGCTTGAGCCAGTTAATACCAACCTGGAGAAATAGACACGTATGACATACTTCCGTTTCCATAGGGCGGACATCCCAATACCATACGGGGGTAGGAGGCTCTGGGATCACCCGATCCTGGTTTGTGTAGGAGTATGAGGTGATTTTCACCGTCTCTTGGACTTAGGAATATTCTTTCCTCTTGTACCAGAGAAAACAAAAGATTTCCCCATGTCGGGGGTCGTGGTCTCCAATCGATGGATCAGGAAGACGTAGGCATCATCCAGACCTGCCCATGGGTTAGTTCTGATTGTGGAGGTCTCAAACTCACTTTCCAGAATCTACTTATCATTGTACTTGTAATTGTCAGCATCCAGATAACAGGCTTCACAAGAGGTGAAATGAGATGCATCACCTTGGAGTATGCATACTCGACCATTTAGGGAGTATTTGAGTCACTGGTGATACGATGAGGGGACTTCCGCATGCAGGTGGAGCCATGGTCAGCCCATCAATGCATTGTATACGGTGTCATGAGAAACAACCATAATCTTAGTACTGGGAACTTGGCCACCAAACTAGGTCTTCAAATGGATCTTACCGACTGGAGCCTACTCTGTCCTGTCGTATCCCTAGATCCTTAAATCGGAGGGAGTTATGTCATCTTCAGATAACCCTAGATTCCGCAGTGTCCACATCAGGATAAGGTTGATCCCGGAGACGGTGTCAATGAGACAGTGGTGAACCTCCACGCCGTTAAATTGGCTGGTGATGCACAACATATGGATATTCCCCTACATGGGAGAACCTTAATATTCTCCTAAGAATGAAATTATGGTTTGACATTCAAAATTCTCAATTGTTTCAGCATGAAAGTCTTCTGCAGCTACTACCTCCTTCTCAAACTGGAGGGGTATTTTTAAAGCCTCAACGAGGGCCTCGTTCATATCTGCTGATAGGTGAAGGGCTTAAAGGATGGAATGCATCACTGGGATGCTGGATAAGTTCTTGAAAATATCTTAATTCCATGCCAGGTGAGAACTTATACTTACATGAGGCCGCTTTGCGATTAGAGGCATGGCGGGCCCTACCGGATGGACCGACGACTGGCTGGTGCGAGGCATGTACCATTGTTCACTACTCGAAGCCCGAAGAGTCATTGTCGGATGAGGACTAGATGACTGAGATCGTCCTGTATCCGGGATAGGCTGGTCGCGACCTGGAAGAGGTAGCTCGGCATGATCTAGTAGCACAAACGGTGGTGGAGGCGGTCCTGAAAACACTGGATGAAGAGGTTGCACATGCGGAGCTCTGCGCTGGGTCTGCTGTCTGGTCTAGGTGGCATGCAAGGCCATGCTAGGGGTGCTAACTAATGCGCATCGACAACCCATATGTTCGTGGCTCCGCCGATGTTGGCATCTGCTGGGGATGTTGGGGAGGTTTTCCTGGCGCTCCCCCTCATCAGGAGTCGTATAAGGATTTACCAACTCCGCGGTATTAACCATTCCATACCCTTGACTGTCACTTGAAGCATCATCCACTACTGGGTACATTCTGGGAGGGATCCCCATCTCAGGGGGCATGAAGTCTCTGAGAGTGCGAGACGACTATGGCATTTGTGGGGTGCATTGCTTTTTCTTACGCCGCTGATGCTTGCTCTTCTGGTAAGAGGTCGGCTGAGATGATGATGCAGAAGTGGTGGTCGCAGCTTTTGAAGGTTCTAGATGATTCAGGCATGACTGAATGATTCCATGGGCATGAGCAACCATCTTGCAAGCCATCCATTCATCATACTTCTAGGACCCACAATTAGAAACCTGCTTCCACTATTATTCGATGTCGCTACCGATGTCTGGCCTTACAACGACACCTGCCACTTATGCTGGGATCGGGCCTAGCCTGACTATGTTGTTGTCAAACTATTATTGAAGCCAGTCTTTGAACACATAGCACTTCTTGATGATGAGCCCCAGAATCCTATAATAGGGGCATTAGTTGGGGCGTTCAATGAGATTTCCCTTTTTCGGCCTTCTACACTCAAGAAAGCATACAATCCCCTACTCTAAGGTGCTACAGAAGTAACCAAGAACCTGATTCTTTTTGAACGAGTTTGTCCGGTTTATTTTTTCCGGAAAGGAGGCCCTTGGAGCATGGCCATGACGAGGAGCCGAAGGGGCCTGTCGAGGAGGTAGACCCAAATTGTCCTGTATGGGCGGTGGCGGCACATTCCACGGAGGCGCTTGCTGATTCTGAGGTGGATGATGCTGAGCCGGATGTTGCACTTGATGTGGAGGCCCTCTGCGAGGATGTTGGGCCAATGATACTGGTAGCAATTCTAGTTACCTAGGGGCTTCTATTTAGGCCACCCTGGCGGGCTTGGCTCTGGCAGCTCTCCTCGTTTGGATTATAGGGGGCAATAGACATGCATTGTTGGCCTATTGTAGGGCTTCCTCCAAGCATTGGGCCTTGTCAGAGAAGTCTCAAAATCCTCCAGGGTAGTTTTGGGTGATCAGAGAAAGAACTAGTTCCATATTAATGTTCCCTATGCACATAGTCAGTAGTTTCTCTTGAGTCATTGGCATGTCAAAAGAGTATGTGAGCCCTTTCCACCGAGCTATAAAGTCTGCGACTCGCTCAAAAGGCATTTTCTTTCACTTATAGAGGTCTGCGATGCTGGTTTTCCTAGTGGTAGAGCAAAACTTTTAGAGGAATTTTCTGTGAAGGTCCTACCAGCTAGTCATGGATCTGACGAGGAGCTGGTTGTACCAGACAAATGTCATCCCCTCCAACGTCTGAACAAAACAGAAGATCTTGACAGCCTCCTACTGCACTGGAGTCCCTAACATGGGGCCACACCTTGAGTTGAAGTGGGCCAGATGCGGCGGCGGGTCCCATGTCCCATTAAAGGGGGAGAAGGTGGGATTACCGAAACCCAGAGGCGATGACATGTCATCCACCCATGTTTGGTATGGCTTGCAATCTGGTGGGATTGCCACCTATAGCGTTTCCAATGCCTTAAGGCAGGCTATGAGCACTGCCATAGGATTATCTGGGAAGGGGTCCCTGTCTTGACGGGTATCCCTAACCACGAGTGCATTGTCGGGTTCTTCAACAGGGTAGACAGGCTCAGCGGCTCGTGGAGCGGCTGGTGGAGCAGCCTGCCGGGTAGCTGGGGGAACTCGGGCCAGATTCCCTGGATTGTCGTGTCGTTCGGGAGGGTTTGGTGAGACATACCGTGCCCTCTTTCCATGTGCTCCGACATCAGCCCTGTTGATAGGAGCAGTATGATCAGGGTTTTCTAGAGGTAGCTCGCTATGGGGAAGTTGTTACTATCCCAACTATACTAACCTAGGATTTCCATAGTCGGGTCGTCGCTCTGCAGCACGTTCCGCCAGGAGTTCATTGACCAACTTATTTTTCTCAGCAAGTTGTGGGCACAACATGGCCATCTCAGGGTCCTCCTCCATCTTTTTCACTAAGGCGGATGGGTAAGAGTGCTTGACAGATCCGACATGCTATATTCCCTTACCAAAATTCATGCCAAGTATCAATGCCTCGGTGGGAACAAGGAGACCTAGGAGGTTCCTCTACTAGCGTGAAACCCTTCATAATGGTCCAACAGTGGTGGTACACCCTCAGGGGGTAAGTCTCCATCGAGAAGCTCCATCTCATCTCCTACTCCACTATGTAGGCCATGTTGACTGTGAACCTTCCTTGGGGCATGTCCTCAATATCGCATAACTAGTCAGGTTGCCACTGGATAAGACTGAAGAGGAGGGAAACATACTGCCCCCAACAACAGATTTTTATGTGGGGGGTATCCTCCCTGATAATTTTGCGGAGTACTTTGATACTATGAACGCATTGCTGCTGGAGAGTCTCATGGAAACCTCGTGACTCAGGGCGCTAGGCCACAGGGAGTGCGGCCAGATTGACTAGATGACACTGCTCGCTGATGTCTTTGAAATGCATTTGGCTCCATGGATAAACCACACACTAATGACAGAGACTAAAATGTGTCACCCAGAGGGGGTTGCAGAAACACTCAACTTCTTCTGGGGTGAGGGACTTTGGTTTGAAGAAATTATGCACTGCCATGGGCCAGAACATCTCAAGGAAGTGGTCCACTGCAAGGATGCTCTAGAAGCTCCTTTGATCAAATTTAGGGTTTGGACCTTGATTTCCCCACTCACCAACTGGGGGGTGGTTGTAGAATTGGCAGCGATACTGAGGCAGACTGCTAGGACGGCAGGCTGGCCAGTGGAGAGTACGGAGAGCGGGATGACAGACCGCTAATTCTAGGGTTGTCCTCCGAATAGTGTAGTGACATGGCCATAACTCCCCGATAAGAGGGGCTGACATTCCCCGTTCCTAACTCAGGGTCCAGGGCTGCTGGTGATAGGACGCAATGCTGCTCACCTACCATTGTTCCCCAAAATAGCTCTTTGTGATCTCTTGTGGAGGTAGTAAATGCTTTCGATGGTGATGGTGGTGATTTCATGACCATAACCTACAAGGTCTCCATATTTTCATCCTCCTAGATATACATGCGGAGGGAGGAGAGAATCATGTTTACCTCACATTTTGGGAGCACCCGGCTAATGCGCCTCATCCTTGCCCCATCCCTTGACTTGGATGAGCAAGGGGAGGGTTCTCGAGCATAGTCATACTCCGCTTTAGAGTCTGAGAAGCGGACCAGTTTGATCTCCTTCTGGGCCTTCCCAGGATTCTTCTTGTGGCAGCGATGACCCACCTTCCTGCCCCTGGGTGGCTCCTCGGGACATTGCTTATTTCAAACAAGGGGTTCTTTAGCCGTACTGGAGCTGGGATAGATATGGTTTCCACCTGAGAAAGTCGCGGTGTGAGGAGCATCGGGACAAATGTCAAAGGGGAAATGGGGAGGACCACCATGAATTTCACTAGAGCGGGAAAATCCTCCACTGGAACTATCTGGAGCATGGGAAGGACCTCTATTCTTGGTGCAGGTGGAGCGAGTCTAGCCTTCACCCCTCTGGTTGCCGAGGTGAGGAGGACTTTCACCAGCTACGGAGAGGAAGTAGGGAGGATCCCCACATTGGAGAGAGACCAGAGGTGCAATGTCCCTACATCGGAGGTCAGGGCAGGAGGAATTACCCCTTACCCGGTGTAATGGGAATGGGAGATGCTTTCGTACCAAGTATCACTGCCACATGGTAGACCCTAATTTGGATTTGGGGTGGCACATGGTGGAACTACATGACATGAATCGAAGTAGGGAAGACCCACGCTCTTTGTGGTGGTGTTATGGGGAGAACCTCAGTATGGGGTGGCATCGCTGCGAGTTGGTTCATGGAGATCACTGCTCATTCCTATGACAAGGAGAGATGACCCAGCCTGCCCATGGGGTGGTTGGGGCCTCAATCTTGATTGGGTGTATAAGCTCCCCAGCTCAGTGTATGCAGGGACCTGATGGTAAGTGCCAGCGGGGGCTCGGGCCACAGTATCCATCGATGTTGATGCCCCTTGGAGGGTGTCCTCCTTAACTCATGCCCGACACTGGCGCTGGGTCAGACGAGTCGGGGCTGGTGGTCCAGCTGCATAGCTTACCTGATCCTACTCCGTCAAGATTGAGCGGCGGTGCTGACGCGGTTGGGTGGGAGCCCTCACTGGAAGTCCCTACATTGGGACTCTAACCGGGCTGGGCCGGACATTGCCTACCTCATCAACATAAGGAAAGGAGTCGTCAAAACACTCTGGGGAGAGGCTCCCGAAGCTGTTTTATGTCGGGGTGGGGAGAAATGGCTCCCTACGTGCCACTAGGGGGTGGCATTGGTGTGAGGCACGGATGCCTCCAGATCCAGGCGGGCCATATCCTGGGTTGGGATTATGCCCTCCTCCTCGTAACGACGCACGAGGTTGTTAATTACCCTTTATTAGATAACTCCCAATGGGGAGATGAGGTGTGGGTGCTCCACAATCGTGTACGCAGAGGACATCATGGAAGCGGTAAAGCCAGGTGGAGTGGCTATGCTGGTGTTTCCCCTACCTCTACGTAGATGGGAAGGAGGTGATCGTGTTCCTGAGGCAACAACCTGATTCCTGAGAAACAGGGAGATGATCTCATCAGTGCTGAATGAAAAAGGAATCGATGACCAATTCCCCAAGGTCATCCCATCTTCTGTGACCGGAAAGAGGGATCCATACTGACAACATCGCATAACGGGATCTCCTACATTCTACTGCCCAAACTTCTGGTCAGCTTCACGCAAGGCCCACTATTTTTTTGGTGGGACCCAGTGCTAGATGATTGGATTTGGTGACATGTCAATCTATTGATGCCCTGAGCACTACTAATCTCCATATTGAGGAGTATAATTTCACATTGGTTTCGCCATTTCTTTTTTGTATTCTTTCGTTGAGGCATGCTTGTCCATCTCATTCGGGGATGAGGGACACATTTTTTGTTGCCCTGCAATCCCACATTCCAATGGTGGGCGACATCATCTTCTTATTTTGGGATGTTTTCTCCTTGATAGAAACAGGATGATGGGATGTCGGTTCTTACTTCTATGGATTCCTCCTCAGAACTCGTCACCTAGTTCAGGTCTCCCTCATAGACATAAGGCATTGTTCGTGAAACTCTTCCTAGCGCCATATCTTCATGGACTCTAGTTAATTATGCTGCTTTTGTCAGGACATTCAAAGGGGTCCGGTCAGGGCAACAACCTTCAGTTAGGGGAGTAGTCACATGGGGCATCACTAGCGTGCCTGGACGCTAGGGTATTGGCGTGTTAGTCTTCGGTCCCTTATTATAGGGCTTCTCTAGGGTGTTGAATCCTGAGGCTCCCCGCATCGAACGCGTGGAATCAGATGCCATGGGCATGTATCTGTGGTTTTCCTCAACTTCTAATTTTTATCAGGGGGTATGCCGCAAGTTTAACGTCCAGCAGTAATGGATCAGTCTGATCAGAACACTGACTAGAGTGGATCAGATGGAGAAACCAATGGAGGGAACACCGATATTGGGTCAAACACATGGGAGGCTTCCCGAATGCTGTTAGTGGGAATGGGGAATGGGGTGGCATGATCCCACTGGGATGTCATAGATAGGGTAAGAATCATGATGGTTGACAGAAGGTTCTACAAATTGGATGGTGAATGGGATGGAACCATCATGGGGGTGATGATGGTTTTGGGATTGATCCTCGAAGAGAATTCCTGCATATCCCCATGGCAGGGAATCAAATTCCATGTTGTTTATATGATGATGGCTTACCGCCTATTGGGGTTTTCAATGGATTACTGGTGTATGGGGTTTCAACTGCTTACCATTGATTAAGGTTACAATGGATTACTACTTATGTGACAACTGCTTATCGCTAAATGGAGTGACAATGGTTTATAGCTGAATAGAGTGACAATGACTTACCGCTAAAAGAGGTCCACATTTTAACATCATGTGGGACAAGGTTGAAGTAACATGAAAGGGGTCAGAACTGCTGGGTGTTGGGATTGAACCTTGTGGAGGCTTCCTATGTACCTTGCCTTTTCAAGGATCGAAGACTTTTTAGTTCAGGTGATTGGGAACCAACGTGAAGGTGGACCTGGGGTCTAGGGGATGGTGGACTTGAACCTCGTGGCGGCTTCCTATGTACCTTGCCTTGGCAAGGATCAAAGTCCTCGTAGTTCAGTATATGGGGGAATTTGGTGCTTAACCTCTAAGGCGGCCCAAGGTGTTGGTGAACCGCCGTGGAGGAGTTTCGGAACCAATGAGTGGTGGGCTTGAACCTAGAAGAGGCTTTCTACGTACCTTACCTTAGACAGGATCAAAGACCTCGTAGTTAAGGTGGAAAAGGGGATATTGAAATGACCCGAAGGGGTGTCGGGACAACAGGGTGTTGGGCTTGAACCTCAGGGAGGCTTACTACGTACCTTACCTTAGAAATGATCAAAGAACTTGTACTTCAGGATATGGGTGTGAGGCTTACACTCTAGGATACCCACGGTGTTGGTGAACTAATGTGAAGGGTTCGGAAAGACCAGGTGAATGGTGGGATTGAACCATAGGGAGGCTTCCTACGTACCCTGCCTTTGAAAGGATCAAAGACCACATAGTTCATGTGGTGGTGGGAAGAGTCTTACACTCTAGGCTACCCAATGAGTTTGTGAACTGATGAGAAGATGGTTGGAATGACTCGTGTTGGGCTTGAACCTCGTGAAGGCTTCCAACGTACCTTTCCTTGGAAGGATGAAAGTCCTCGTAGTTTGGAATATTGTGTGGTACTTACACTCTGGTCTGCCCAGGGAGTCGGTGAATTGATGAGAAGATGGTCGGATCAACTGGGTGTTGTCTTTGAACCTCATGGAGGATTCCTACGTACCTCACCTTGGCAAGGATCAAACACCACGTAGTTCAGGTGGCTGATGTGGGGCTTACACTCTAGGATGCCCAGAGTGTTTGTTAGGTTCGGTGCTCACTCTAAGCCCACGTGAGTCATGCTCGGTGTGGGAAACAAGAGATAGAAGAGACCCGAAGATCATGTCGTGAAAGGTGCATCCATGGGAAATGTAGTGGGGATTCCATGTAGTTAGTAGCCTAATAAGTCAGGACTTACTCCAGGATAGAGACCCGATGGCGACAAGGCACAGCGGGAGCAGGAAATGGGACTAAATAAAGGAGAAGCATTGTTCCCTACCATGCCCTTCGCTGGACCTGGGGACCGTAGATGAAAGGAGTAGGGATGCTGCCTCTTACAAGAAATCTAGGAGTTTACACCAAGATGTTCGCCCTTCCACCGCAGACAAACACCACTCCCATAAGGAGGATATCATCCCCTATGGAGACCAGTGGGAATGAAGAATGTCCAAGGTGGGGGTACCCCGCATGCGAGGCACTGGGCGAGGTTATAGTTTAACATCATGTGTTGAGGACAATGGTTCTTGGCAGTTTAACATCCTACAGCTTGGATGAGGTGGGTTGCTCCACACCCCTAGGACTTACATAACTGGTACCCTTTTCTCCTTGGTGTAGAGATGCGATAGGAAAAGCCGTGGTGAGGGGGTGTCATGGAGCGAACCATCGAGGGGCCCACGATATCATGGCTATGTGAAGAAGCAATAACCATAAGCATGCATATGAGAAGAATCATGATGAGAAGCAACACAACGGGAAATATCCTTCAAGGGACATTGAATTCGCAGCGTGCAAACCTGAATGGTCACACGGGAAATGGAATTTCTAAGCAGAGGGGTTCAGAGGCAGGGCCTTGTGAAGCTCTGTTGCTTGACATGGCGTAGGGCACTTGAGAAGGGTGTGCTTCGTGAAGTTGGGTGCCTTAGCCTAAGCATAGGGCATAGGTGCATATGGGAGGTGATTCGCGAAGTGGAAAGGTATTCACGGAGCACAACCTCATGGAGCAAAGGTGCCTCATGAAGCAAGGTGTCGTGAAGAATGTGCTTCGTGAAGTACAGTGACCATGCCTTAGCATGTGGATCATGTGTACATGAAGGGTGTTTTGCGATGCATAAAGGCTCCACGATGACCCGAGTCCCCTTAGGGATCCCATACCTTTTCTGAGGCCCTTATGATTCATAAAATGCATCCCTCTTGGAATAGGGGATCAAAATGAGACAAAGGGGAGGCACTTTGTAGAGCAGAAGTACATCGCACAGCTCATGGTTCGCAGAGCAGAAGAATGCTTCGTGATTCAGGAGCTGGGAAGTCGAAAGATCGGATTGTACATCCTTTAGTATCAGGGGGAGCCTGGTATTTATAACCAAGAGGTGCCGGAAAGCGGAGCTTACGCAATGCGAAGAGGGACTTGGTTGCATTGCGGTGGGCTTGTGAATGTCAAATGTGTTTGCAGAGCATCCCGCCTCCTTGCTTCGCTGAGGGCTCGTGAACATCAAATGCGTTCGCGGAGGGCTCTCAAATGTCAAATGCGTTCATGAGGCGTCCCGCCTCCTTGATTCGTGGCAGGATCGTAAACGTCAGATGAGTTCATACAGCGTCCTGCCACCTTGCTTCATGGTGGGCTTGCGAATGTCAAATGCGTTCGCAGAGTGTCCCGCCTCCTTGCTCTGTGGTGGACGTAATGCTGGGGGGACTCTGTGAAATAGCTTTGCGAGGCAGAAAATGGTGACGTCTTTTTTGCTTCTTCTCTGTCCCAATTTTTGGTGCCAACAACTATAATATCACACTCCTTATAAATTTATTGATCATACAAGTGTTTATTTATAACAAACACAAGCCAGACTCCATTTCTAGGAAATAAAAAACATAAGCCAGACTCCATTTCTATGAAATATCAACCATGTATGTATCATACATCACTCGTATTCCCTATTTAGTACAACACCCTAGAACTCAGTGAGATTTCAAATCCATAGGGAAACTCGTACCAATCAAAAAATATGTCTTATACCTAACCCACCTACACCAGTATCCTTAAATAATTTTCATTCTAGAACCTCAAGATAAAAATATATCCCACATTCCAACTCTATCCATGTTCATATAACGTTTCTCTATAACATGATGGTTATCATAAAACATGGGAAACCATTATAATTTATTTATCATAAAATAAAATCTATACCAATATACTATGTTAAAATTTATGTCTAGGGGTATCTATGTATCTCACCTAGAACAGTGGTAGAGTCCCATTTTAGGGTCAGTAAGTCAGACCACCAAACCCACCAGCCTGGTCTCTGAGAAACCATAACCAATAGAGGGTCATCCATATACACATCTCAACAACTCTTGATTTCCAAAATTGTCGAACACCCAATAAAGTGTCTGAAATACCGCATATAATAATTAGGCATATTTCTAGGGTCATATCTCACATGAAACACCCCACATTTCCATCACAAAACCCACTCGACATCAACATGAAAAAAACAATTATAGTGTATCCACAATGAGATATCATATATTATCCCATCTCAAAAAAACACCATCATTTAACATGTTAAAACAATAACCTTTAGGGTCTCAAAAAATTATTGGAATCACCTCCAATGAAATCCACCAACCTATATGGTAATTAATTCTCACTAGCTCCCACACAAGATACTACCCATGGAGAATCATGACTTACTGGTCAATTCATATCATAACCAAAAGTATCATACCATATGGTCTACACCAAGGGAAATAAAGACCCACTATCGGGTTATGTAGAATTTCATTATGAGCTATGCGTTGAAATATAATATATTTTGTCACATTCACTTTAAATAACCAAACATACACAATACTGACCATCACCAGGGGTACGTCAAAGTCCATAAAGGAACTTACAAACCCCTCAGGGTCATTACATGTACCATTACGAAGGGATTATACCATATTCATTTATATAGGATTTGTAATACCTTACAATAAAATATAGAATATTTATTCAATCAATCCCAACTACGTATAATTTTACAAAGTACTTATACAAGAAAACATTGTATGGCCAGTTGATGACACATTAAATAGTTGAACCTTTGGAATAAGTGGAAATAATCACAATATAAATCATATGGCATGTTGGTCCTACATGATTAATAAGATGCATGGGATTTCTCTTACCTCAGAAGGCCAAGAAAAAAAATCCAATAACAAAACTATTTTGAGAATATCAAGATACAGAAACCAATAACCCATGAATCACAATTCTCATGCATCATGTGCATCACAGTAGGTGGAAATAATGATAAACATAATAGTTTAAACCCACAACTTAAATCCCATACACAAGGTAAACTAAACTTCCCCTGAAAATTGATCATGAAAAATTATTTTGGGTTCTATCACAAGCTCTTACACATTTATAATCATCCACTTACAAACTCCCACAATAGTAATAAAAAATAAAAAAAAATCTCTAATACTAATTTTTAACATCCCGAGCTGGGTCACCCTCTGAATAGTAATCAAAATTGAATTCAATGTGTCTTCAATAAAGAATTTTATAATTCTAGAGAATACTTACTAGATATGTGGTTCTTGAGAGGTGTCATTGGGAGGCTATACCCCATTTTATCAGAGTGGACGATCATAAGAATGTTAAAATAAACATGTATCATACTCTCCTAATATTTTAGAGTATGAAAAATATTAGATAAACTGAAATTGATACAGAAATAAAATACAAACATATGAAAAAAAACATACCCAAACTGGGCCTGTCACATGATTGGAGAATATTAAAAAAAACAAGGCTCCTTAAAAACCTGACCCTTGCCCCACCCTAATATCCCTGTATCACATGAGCTATCTCACTGATCCATGAAATCTTGATTTGGGACCTATGACCTACCTAACCCTAAAATGACATATAAATTCTGGTTGGAAACCCTATTCCATTTCAACTCAATGAGGGTATAAGTAGAACTCAGTTAACCAACAATAATAATTTCACTAAATATTACTAGAAAGAGGGAAAATGAGTTCATAATGAGGTTATTTATTTAAAAGAATTACATAATATTCATATAAAATAATTTAAACATAAACAGAAACAAAAACCAAACCCAATGGTTGAGTTCACATCATAGATGGTACATACCTACTTCGTCTAAAGCCAGGGTGTCTCTAAGCATGTTACAATGACTATTCCAACCACCTCCCAACCATGGGTAATATACACATCCCATTTCAAAACAAGTGTTTTATAGGTGTAGTATACCCATCCTCATAGCCCCATCATTGACAAAGGTGGTCATGGACACAACATATTTAACCATAAACCATGTGTCCACCCAGGTTCTATGTTCACCCTAGGTTTAACCATAAGCTATCCATTACCACATGGTTAATGTTCACTGAGGGTTTTAAAATGAAGGATTATTGACCTAGGAATTTTGTTCACCTATAGATTAACACTTAAAATACACAAGGGATAAAACATACATCATTATAATATTAAAAAATATAAATAATGACAAGTAATTAGAGAATTTAAATGGTATATTCCAAAAATAAATGAATTCCTATTACTCAAGCCATTCCAAAAGAAATATATATTCTGAGACCAAAAACCATTTTCAAAATATTTCAAAAAAATACAAAAAATATGATACTAATAACATATTTTCTTTTTCATTTGAAACCCAAACCCATTTCTATTTTTTTCTTGTTAAGATTCCAATTTAAAAACCAAACTATACTAATTTTTTCCCACAATCAATGGAAACACTATAATCAAGGCCCATTTTCCAAATGTCAATAACAAAAAATTTAAATTAAAAATAGTCATCATCAAATCCAAAAAAAACATTATTTTTATAATTAATTCTTAATCTTTTATAGTGGTTTTATAATAGGGTTTTATCCTCATAATGATTGAAAATGACTTATAGGTGTTTGAGAACGGGAAAATAGTATAATGAATTCAATTGAAATAAACTCAATGCCTGAAGAATTTAGAATGATTGTACAATAGATGAACCTGGATGATACTAAAATTCTATGGGCTGGTTTTAGGACAACCAACGTCAATTTAAAATTTTCCAAATTCAACTCCAAAATGATGACAACACTTATCATACCAATCTAATACAAACCTACCTCACCCGTGCATAGATTTGGGTACATACTTACCTCATCCTTAAAACCAAGATAAAAATCATTAATTAATTGAATGATTATAATAAATTAATAATTAAATAAATCAAAAGAGTATTTAATTAAAAATTAACTCAATTTTTAATTAGCAAGAAGTATCACCAGTGGGCCTCATCACACCATAACCACAATAAACTACATCTCAATTATCCATGACATACCCTCAAACTAAAACCAATAAATTCCTTGAAACATTGAATCAAATGAATGAAAAAAGCATTCAATTAATTATAAATTCAATGAAAACCCCCAAGCATCATACCTATACTAAATTGATGAGTGATGGCATACATAAAACATCTAAGGAAATCATATAACTAATTTCTTCCAATTGCACATCACCCTCATCCAATTCTACAATGTTGTGGTGGAATATATAATGAAGCCCTAAGAATAAGACACTAAAATGAATTGTTTCTAATGTAGAGGAAGAATAGAATACTGAGAGGAGGAAAATAACATAAAAATCATAAATATTTATCAAAAATAAAACTCTAAATCAAGGGATGATGAAGGATAAAAGAAGGAAACATCCTCTAGTTCATGTACACAAGGGAAAGAGAAATGAAGGTGGAGAGGAAAAATATAAAAGGGGAAACAAGGAAAAATAATATATTAATCAAAATTTAGGTAGATACATGGTTTGGCCACATATTTTTCCAAACCATGTAACAACCATGAGGTTGGTTTTTCTTATGTGTCCTCATTCAACCAAGGTTGGTTCACACATTTTACAAAATAGAGTACCTACCATGCATGTGACACTAAACTCAAATAAAATATTCACATTACTTACTCTACAATTTCCACACAATCTTACCTTAACCATACACTATTATTATGATCATCCCATGCTCTATAGATAATGAAAATGAAACACCCGATGCCTTATGGTTCCGCAAGGATTCCCATAAATTGTGCACCATAAACCATGCATACTTAACCTAAACCACCATAACCCCATGAAAATTACCCAATGCTCTCGAGTCTCACATGAGACCACAATATACATTTTAATCCTCATATAATGTATATAAAAATTACATTAATATGTTCCAACACTCAAAATTCCTTTCTAAATCTCTGATAAAAATTCAACCAATCGACAAATAAAAAATTAAAACTTCCTAGAAACTTCAAACACCCATGTAGACATGGGTTTTTCTAAGATAATTAAAATATTCATTTTGATCCAATATATATATTTGGGAAACAAGGTTGGGCTGCTAGATCATGTAACAAGAACATAATCTTAAATTCATGTGTAAATTGATAATTATTGATGGAAACGGTAAAATGGGGGCATTTGGATTTAATTAAAGGGTACATTTTGACATGTACATAATTTAACGCTAAGGAAAAGGAGGATGACAATAATAAATGAATGGATCATGAATATTGAGATATGTGTTAATATAATTATTATATTTCATTTCATCTAGCCTCATTGTTAGATGAATATGAAATTTCGTTTTGATTATTGTAAGAAACTCAAGGAATTATATCACTATATTTAGTGAATAATATATTATTATTACTAAAATATTTTTTAAAAATGATTTATAGAGGAAATACTATTTCTTATTTTTTCATACATTTTTTTGAATATTTGAACTGTTAGTTAAATAATTAATAAATATATATTTTGGTTTCTATGAAATACTACCCAAATGTGTTTTAGTGGTTTAGATTCTTCAATATAGTGGAAATAAATCACCCTTATTTATTTATATATGTATATATAAATAGGAATTTCATAATAACAATGTAATCATTATTTAATGACTTAAATAATTTCAAAATTATGTTGAATCCGGAAACACAATGTCCCACTTCACCTATAATTCCTCAAATATATCAAATATAATTTCTCACATTCATTAAATTATAATTTTTATGCTATAATTTTCAAATTAATTTCATATATAATTTATCTCTACAAAGTCATTCCCCATTTTTTGGCTTAGAACTACAAAAAATATTAATTCCAATGAAAAGTACTGAATTATAAATTTCCAAAATTTTAGATCATGATTTAAATGAATGAACCAGGTTTCTAGAATTCTGTTTGAGGAATAGTGTAATGAAACAACTTAGGTTAACTAGAAAAAACATTGAAACCTACCCCTTACAAGATATTTGTAAAATATGAAAAATAAAATCTAGTCTTGAATATAGGAAAAACAAGAAATAAACTTGAATAAGAAGTGGATATTGTTTACAACCATAAAATACATACAATCCAATCCCTAACATGATAAAATAGTAGGTAAGTAAAAATACAATGTTACCAGCAATCACCTCTAGACCAACCAAAATTGAAAGCAACTTCAACAATAGAAGCTAGCATACTAAAAATGTGCATCCCTTCAACTTAATCTTTTAATAAAACATCAAAAAACATCCAAATGAAAAAAATTAGTATGTGATTCAAATACTAGTAGGAAACAACCAAAGATTCTATACAATGCCTAATATTAATAATTAAACAATTCAATATTAAAAAAATAGTTTTATAATGAATTTTTATTAATTTGAAACATTTAAAAATTATTATTCATTTTTTACCTTTTGTTTTCATAATATACATTTATATTATAGAACTAGAAAATATGTCAAGTACAAGTGAAAAAAATAGGAATGAATATTCATGCATCAAGTGGTATATAGGTAAACACATATCCCTAAAACAACCTATAATGAAACGATATGTGTTACAACCTCATGTATAAAAACCATTGAAAAATAATACATGATAAAAATAATCATGTGATAAATAACCATAAGTGAAAAAGAACCTCCCATGTGGGATCTAGCCTATGGGAAACATCTTACTTGACACTAAAAATCCTAAATAATCATAAAATTAGATCCAACCATTATTGAGTCCTTCTAGTCAATGTAATAAATGGTTACATCGTATTGGTGTAAGACACACTCAGGCTACCAATGTTTCTTTCCCGAATCACCCATGATTCCCAATGATAATTTTTCAAAATTTAATCCATAACCTTGCTGAAAATTTTATAAAATGTTTTGAAACCCCATTTCCAAATCCATATACCCCACTTTCAAGAATAAATAATTTTTGAAATCATTTACCTTTCCATGAAATCATTTGAAACAATTTATCACTTAAAACCAATGAACAATTTAAAGGAATTTATCATGAACGTCATGTGATTCATCAAATTAAACCATTTTAAAGAAAAAACAACATCAACATGGTAAAAACCCAGCTAACCTCAATAATTGTGAATGGAAACCAAGAGAAAGGAAATCGAAAGACAAGGCCTTCCATGAAACTGAATAGGATATATAACAAAGACAATCCAATCAAAATTCCACATCCAAACCATAGGGATATACAAAACCAAAGAAGAATAAAAAATATTACTTACATGGGGAGGGTAAATCCAAACCCAATGGTGATCAATCGAAGAAATAAGAAATTTGGATATGGGGGAGTCACCCAAAATCACATTGGAAGAGAATATAGGTCAAGAGAAAGGAATCCAATATGAACAGAATACTAATTTCAGCCACACCACATAACTAAAACCATCCCTCTAGAGTATACACAATGTTTAATCCCATTGTACATCTAAACCTCATGAGTCCCACATACAAAAAAAACACTTTTTAAAAAATTTCTGATATTTTTATCATTACAAAATGTGTTCCCTTCATGGGATGTGTACAATTATCACACTATGTATCAATTTTAAGGATGCTATCTAATATCCATTACACAGTGTATAATACCATTACAAATCATGTAATTTCATAGAGAACATATGAAACTTTAGATTTTATACTGAAAATCAATCAAACCACTGAATTCACCATTGCAGGTATCCACCCCATAACTTTTCAACATTACTCAACCAAGAAAAAAGGAAATATAAAACAAATCTTAAAACACACCCCATAGAAAGGTAACGTGGTGTTATAATCTACCCACCATAAATGATTTCTACCCCTAGAAATCCCTCATGATCCTATATTGGGAAAAAGAGAAGTCACTCTTGACTTATTATTGACTCTCTATTCTACATCTCATGGTTATCATAGCTACGCTACCATAGTACCTATAATAGGGCATCATTTTACCAAGAAATACCTTATAATGTTTATCCATAATCTAAAGTAGATTTTTAACCAAAGTGGTATTAGGCTCATGATCAACATCCTCCCGTATAAACACATTGAAAGGATATATTATATATCTCCTCAACTTGGATACATGAACCACATAATTGATAACTATAAAACCATACATAAATTGAAACGGATAGGCCACCCTCCCCATTACTTTAATGATATATCTGGGGACCACAACCGATGGTGTAAAATTACCCTACATACCTAACTGGAAACATCCTACGTGAGGTGGGACTTTGACAATGACATGATCACCACCCTCAATCTCCAACGGTTGACACCGATGGTCCATGTGATATTTCTAGTGACTCTATAGAATGATAAAATGACTCTGAATTAACTAAAATATCTCCATCATCCCCTTAACAATGCACAACCCAACCAAGGACCACTCTCCCTACTCTAATAAGGATAATGGAGATCTAAATGGATACCCATATAAATCTTTTAAGGGACCCATCTGTATCAAATCTTGATAACTATTATTATAGGAAAACTGAACCAAAGGAAAATTATTTTCCCTAGATCCATGAAAATCAAGAACACAATTTGGAATTATATCCTCTAGAACATGGATATCCCTCTCAGTTTATCCATCGATCTACAGAAGACAACCTGTGTTTACATTAATTTGGTAACCTATCACCTCCATAAAACTTTTCCCAAACCTAGGAAGAAACCTAGTATCCTGATATAGGAAAACCTTATAGGTAAACCTATGAAGTCTCAAAATCTCTTCAACATACAATTCCCCATGTTTTTCCACTTTTATCATCTTCTTGATAGGTCAGAAAGGTGAGAATTTTTTTATTCATTCAATGATAACCCAAATATAATCTTTTCGACTAGGATTATATTGAAAACCAATGATGAAATCCATGGAAATATCATCCCACTTCAATAAATAAATTTTTAGGGATGAAACAACGCAATAGGTGTCTGGTGCTCTATACTAATTCCATGAAAAGTAAGGCACCATGAAATAAAATATACTATTGACTGTATAATCCCTTTCCATCAATAACAACACCTCAATTTGTGATACATCATGGTATCCACAGGGTTCACAGACCAATAAGAATAGTGTCAATTATCCAAAAACTCATGTCTCAATAAAAAAGAACAACCAATCTACTGAAAAAATCCTAAATATCCACTAGAAAATGAAAAATACTCACCCAATTTCAACCACCATAAAGGCGATTAATGAAGATTTTGAACATAGTGTATTACACATGATTGAACAAAACTCACACATAAAAAAGATGAGTTGCATTTTATCGAAGCTAAAAACACATTTCATCCACCCTCTCCCACTACCAAATATCATCTCAGCAAAAAAAATTTATCATTAAGGGCCACTCCTGTGTTTACTACTTCATGACCTATGTGATAGAGTTTTTGGACTAGAACCAACTACTTTGTACTTTATTCATCAATAAATATCTTATTGCATCTTGATTGTTATTTTTCATGACAATTCATGTGATAATTTCCTAAGGACTGCTATTGAACTAAAGGGTCATATTAGATCCTTTATATTATGAGAACCAGAATGTTTCATAACACTATTCTTGAATATATTTTCTATGGCTGGATGACGTTATTTGAGGGACACAAATAATACAGGTCATTAGGTGTGAAGACTCGTAAAAAATTGGGTCACCTTCTCATGGTGTGTGGCCTTTGTAATATATAGGAGGATATTATGAGAATGAGACCCACCAGTATAAAACCTACATTTCATAGTGTCATTGGATGTTCCTATCTGCAGACACATGTATTGGTCCTTAGACTTTAAGATTGTTATTATTGGGTATTACAACTTATTCACATAGAGGTATTGAAGAAAATTGTGATGAAACACTATTTGAAGTGAGGTAGGATATGTTGGGTGCATCCCAAGTAATACATAATTAATAGATAACACGATAACAGATTTTTCCTTTTTGTTCCATAACAGAAGTCGATATCTCATGCCCTTTGATGGAATTGATAGAGTGTAAATATATCCATTTCAATGGTGAGGAATGGGAAGTTCAATTACAGGAATTTAAATATAGAATAATCAAGAACATAGGTTTATGGCACTAACATGCAACACACTAGGTTCAATATATCAAGGAAAAAGGAATAAATTACACTGTATGTGTTCATAGAAGGTGACACATCATTATGGAATAACTTTTTTCTCTATGGGTTCCATGGCATGTTGCTAGAATCTAACCTTGGACTTTAGGTAGGCCCCGCTTAATGCCACTGAGAGAGAGGCCAAGAGGGTCACATAATATGTGCATCCAGGTATTTTAGTTAAATATTCATCTAACAAGTTGAATTAAGATTATTATCGATTTTGGTTTAATAATTATTCAAGGATGGATGATTGCATTTATTTTTACATTAATTATTTGATAGAATATATTGTAGAAAAAATAATATTTTTAATATTGATAAATGCAGTGATATTTATTTAAGAAATAAATAGCCATTATTCATGGTCTAATAAATGTTGTGGAGGAAATAATGAAAATGGAAAAAAAGTACATGCAGTGTATATTAATATACAGACTGTGTAGTTTTTATGGGGATTTGTGAGAAATAATATTATTTATTTAATTAAATAATATTTGGTGTAATTCGCTGTGCGAATGTCAATTAATAATAATAGTCAACTTTTATTATTATACATGGGGTCTTACTAAGAATTAAATGAAATGAATAAATTATTTTGTGTAATTAATTCATTTTATTATTCTATGTAATTAAAATCCCAATTATATTATTCACATTAGCCTATTAGTTATTTTTTATTGTGCATAATGGATTTAAGGAAAGCTCTCAAGCTAAGAGATAATTCTATTTCCTCCAAAAATGCCCTCATATTATGAGATGGATCATCCTCCGATGGATCAAGGAGACCAATTTGGAAGTGGCTCTCAAGGCGATCAATGGCGAACATCGCAAGCGAAGTCTCTTTCGTTCTATCACCCAAAGATCCCTTTGGTGACGTCCAAAGATAAGAGGAACACTTTTGGATCAACACTAGAGAAAGACTACACTTGGTTTCTATGGTGCAATGACAGATCACATCGAATCGTGACCAAAAACGTCAACAGAGAGATAATTTCATCAAGGTAATTCTCATATTTTAATTAAATTATTTATAACCAACATATGATGATCCTACCTATGGTTCCATAACTCCCCCATCTTCTTTCATTGTTTGTTCTAATCCAAAGATCCAGTGATTTATTATCATGACAGATCTCCGATTGCTTGTCATTAAGGGAAAAAATTAAAGTTGAGTACACTCATCCACGTGCTTCCGCTCATCCAAAAACCTACAAGTGGTATCAGAGCGTTCTTATACATGATTATAAATATTTAGATTTACATTGATGATTTACATATTTAAATTTTTAGTTGTTTCAATTCAAGTTAATCATTTTTCAAATCTGAATTTCGAGATCTGCTCCTCTTTCTTTTCTCATTCAGCTTACAGAAACGATATTTTCTTTTAGTTTGGATTAAAATAAAACCCATGATCTCATCCGAAGTTTCCAAAGAATTATGTCCATACAACACTATAATACACAATGTGTATTCGGAAGTATACACTATGTAGGCAAGAGTCAATGCATCAGACAGGTCCTCCAAACCAAGTCATGTGTTGGAGTCTTTCTATGTCTTAAATGATTCCGTGTGTTTACCAGGAATATGTGGCCCATGGTTTCTAGATTACAGACAGTGTGGACCACCGGACACAACATGTATTACCTTCTTGTTAGGGTTGGACCGTGTACCCCGTACCCGGCTTTCCTGGATGGAGATTGTGTAACGCAGACACTACACGGCGTGTGTCCCACTAGACATGTCGTGTACTCAGAAGATTTCCGAAGTACATCTACATGCCATGTCTCTGGGCGTGTACTTCAGATGGACGATGAATGATAGTACATGTTGTGTAGTTGGAACTACATGTTGTGTTACTCATCCAAATTACACAAATTTATTAAAATTTATTATTATATTATACAAACCTGTGAGACATGTACCATGGTGCGGGCATACAGATGGGGCACAACACATGACATGTGTTATATATATATATGTGTGTGTGTTTAATTTAGAATATCTATAATGTTCATTTATACTTACTGGGAAGTTATAATGGGAATTCACTAGGTTTCTTAAAAGGTACAAGGTTCATACAATGATAATATTAATTGAATTTATTTGTTTAAAATTATGATTGATGTGAATCTCAAGGAAATTAAAAAAATGGTTTAAGATAAATAAGTTTATTAATTAAAAATAATTAATTGAATTCAGCGTGATTTATCTTAAACAAGAATGATTATATAATTTAATACTAATTTTATTTATGCATAAATATCGTTCCATGTATGGATGATCATGAGCTAGTAAAAAAACTTTGTATGTGGATGATTTATTTTAATTTATTTATTTTAATTAAATTTGTTGTCGTGTAAGTCTTCTCCTCATTAATATATATGGATTGCATACCCATGGTTTCTATTAAGTAAGGCCATGTTTTACCCCTCACCTGTGAGTGAGATAAAAGCTTATGTAATGAATGGAGCTCCCAAGATAGTGGAGGTAGCTCATGATAGGATCCAACGTAAAACCAATCCAAGGAGATACAAAGATGGAACGGTGGAAAGCTATAAACATGAACCCAAAAGAATCAAGGTGTTTCTCCCCTAGGTCTTGGGATAGTTTATCAATTGGTAGAAAAACTGACTAATAAAACAGGCTCATCATCATACCATTTATTTTATTTCTGCCAGTGGCATGGTTTATTTATTGTGGGTGTGTTGTCACGATCACACAATTAATGAATTAACCAAGCATGTAAGATGGAACTAAAATGAGACTGTCTTATGCCTAAATATTTTCTTAGACATGGTTAATCACTTAAGAATATTCCATTTAATATTAATAATAATGTTGGAAAGATAATAAAATGGAAATTTATATATAAGGATAAAATCCATCAAAAAAATATTATGTCCGTATAGCCTTCCATAATCTTGGTTAGAATCAAACCATAGTTCAAAGTGCTTGACCAACCCTAGTTGGGGTTATTTCAATTATCATGGAATTATAATTCAAGGATTTGGGTAGAATTGACTAGGTTCACATCAAAGGATTACTTCCACAATAGGACTTTGTGTGACCAAGAGGCAAAGTATGAGGAAATTCAAAATAATAATGATTTCAGGATGGGGGAGTCCACTCAGCGGATCAAAGAGCTGCGAGTTAATGTAGTTGGAATTTGGAATGCGTACCTAAAATATTTTGTAACGCCTCGACCCTAGAATCCCAGAGTCGGTGCATTGTTACATATCATTTTTATGATAATTAAATATCAAGTCTCTAAAGAACGATTAGTTTAGTATCCTTGAAAGTAATAGATAAATTTATAAGGTTTACATTACATCATAAAATCAAAAACTACAACTACATTTTCTCCATAGACTACACTCATATCCCCCCAGTCTATCCCTGCAGGTAAGTCATAAAATATAACTTCACATCCTGGGAAAAATAAAACGTAGAAAGGGTTGAGCTTTGATGCTCAGCAAGGATAACAATATAGTGAAAACTTTCATAAATAAGCATAAACATTTAAGGCAATGTATAACTAAAACAAAAGCCTTTTAATCATTAACTTCAGCATAATATGGAAAAAATGAAATGAAATAATGCCATTTACGTAATCACATGGATATTATACTAGTAGAATAATCACATGCAATATCAATAACCACTTTCATAATGATTGAATGCATAATTCCAGACTATCATAACCACATAGGCAAGGCCTCGTGCCAAGACTAAAAATAAGATTTTGTCATTGCCTTGTGCCAAGACACTAGTTTTTCTCATGAGACCTACTGATGCATTGAGGAGCTATAGCAGGCTCCACCCATCACTTACTATGTCCATTGGATTCCTCATATGAAATGTTTGAAACATAACATAAACATTCGTATTAAAACTAGCATACAAAATGTCAATACTTTATCAACAAACCATGAATGGTATAAAAATAGCACATCCACAGTCAAACATAACTCATTAAATACAATATGGAAGATTTTATTGTAACAGATTAACCTCAATCGAGAATAATGAAGGATATTGACATAGATGAAATAATCATCAAAACTATTTGATAGAAATATCCCCATTTTCTTGAAAACATTTAAAAGTCACACTACTTGTCAAGTAGCCATTTTGAAAATATTTTTTTGAATCAAAGTGCCCTCTACCACATTGAAACTTTTAAAAGGAATTTTAATAATAAAACCTTAATGTCCATATAAATAAATCCTAAAAATCATTTTTAAAACATGGACATTAATGAGAATGATTTAGAATAATAAATCTTTAAAATATTTAAAATGATATTTTCGTTAGAGTCCTTAACAAAAAGAGAGACAATTGAATACAAATAATTGAGGTAATGAAAACATTTTAATATCATGAGAATAAAGGTATTCATGATATACTATGTCAAAGTACATTATTTACAGTATATACATGTGATTTGGTGTATAACAACAAAGAAGTCTCAATGGAATGTAATTTGAGATGAAAAATATTATAAAGACCGTATCCTTAGGTTAAGGATAAATCAATGGCATAATTATGTGTGAAAAATATAAATACACTCAATATGATTGGATATTCAGTGTAAATCAATCATAGGACATTCACACATATTCTTGTAAAGACAACACCAATAAATTGGATATTTGACTCAACAAATGGAGATTGAGTTAAAATTACTCTTAACAAGTTCATATCGATGAATTGAGAAATTATCAATGGAGTGATTATTTGTATCAAAATTATATCCACTAAAAGGGGAGTGGAAATTATGACATAAGAAAATGAATAGTGATTCCACACATAATATTGGAGTAAAATAATCAATGAAGTATGCGTAAAGCCAAATGAGCGGAAATTGAAATTTCAAATTCCATTATCGATTTCGTAACATACAGAACATTCACCCATGAAATAAAGATCATACAGTTATGTTGTAAATATCCATAAATTATAGTATGTTACACAATTAATACCATCATGGGAAGTACACACACCACATGCAATAAATATGTGGCGAACAATGGAAATCTCACGGAATTAAAAGTGAGATAAGAAACCCCATACTTTGTACTTTTTCCTTGGTTGAGGGTAGGTTAACTTCATGTATAATGGTGAAATAATTTTTGTTGAATTATAAAAGAATCATATACATTAATATGATATCATATATGATCTTTTAACATTTATTTGTTAATAATATCTTAGTATTATCGTCGTTTCAGGTGTTAACAGATTCGTTTTCCTTTATATTATTTGTTACGTGAGCCACATTTGTTATGGATGGACGTATCTTATTCATATCTAGAATGATATTAAGACTTTAAACATTATTTTTTACCATCAAATGAATATTATTCTTTAATGTATACGATGGGGAATGAATATCATCACGTTCGTGGAGACGGTAATCTGTACGTACGCATGAGCGACAATATCACTCTTTTGATATTAAAATAACGTTTAATAGGATAGTATATAATATATAAAGAATCATTATCATGATATATTTATTATTTAAATAAATTAAACTTTTTATTATAACCATTAAAATAATAAACTATTGAATAACAATTACACCACGACGTGGAGACGGTAATCCGTACGTACGCACCTATGGTGACATGTCATTCAAAGGATGAATAGAATAATGGAGATGGTTGTACCATATTTATAATAACATCACAGTATATATATGATACTACATTTATTATTTTATAATGGAAACAACAAAGAAAGAAGAAGTGGAAGAAGAAAGGAACGTGAAAGAGGGTGGTGAAATTATTACAACTTCTTCTGGTTCTTCCATTTTATTTGATCAAAATGGCTCCTTAAGTTAGCTTTTTGACTAAAGGAAGGCCTCTAGGATGAAGGAAGGACTATTGATAGGGTATTTTTTTATAGGTTTTCCGAACCAAAAGGCTTTGAAGGTGTTAATTAGTGAGTAGGGGGAGTGCCTTTTATAAGAGAGGTGAGGGGCACCTTAGGAAAAGCTAGAAATATTATTTTATAATAAATTCATATTCAGTTTCTAAGGGCACCAAAGTGGATTATTTTAAGGTTAAGTTGGGTATAGGTCTAAAAAAAATCAACCAATATGTTTTAGATAGGTTCGGGTCACTATATTAACTTTATCTTTTTGATTTGACTCTTAGTTAAATAGTATTACATTTACCATGTCTCTTAATATTTTTATATTATATTGTTAATAAACATACTATATACTTCCAAGATACCCCAAAGTGGTCCATTAATGATAAAAATATCATTTAATATGTCCTTTGGACGAACCATAGATTTTTAGGAATAGAATATCAATTAATAATGTAATATTTGTTTTAAAAACTCATTTATGTCAATTTTGACACTATTTAATAATTGATTTTGGATAAAGTCTTAAAAACTTTATTAATTAGAAAAAATTTCATTAAAGCAATCTTAAAATTTCATATTACCCAATAAAATTCGTTTATGTAATCAAAACATTCAAATTAAATTTATTTTAACATTTTTTAATACCATTTATTTGATTCCTTCATTAATAAGAAAAATACTGTATCATTATTGTGTCATAAATAAATTAAATTATTAAATGAATAAAAATTGTAAAGAAAATACCATTATGTAGGAAATAATTTTATCTTTCTAATGAATATTTATAGTATAAAATATAACATATATTACCATTTTTTAAATATTGTTTTTCTAATAGATATATGCTTATGTCATTTTTGTATGTACTTTAACTTAATTAATATAAAGTGTCATTTTCACTTACAAGTGGCTCCATGGGGTCCCAAAATAAACCCAAATATGCCCATAGTCGGACATGTATCAACTAATAATGTTAGGACATGTTTTAGGGTAATTTAATGTTATTATAATATTATTTTGTTACCCTTATTTACCGGATTTACCCTTTAACCATGGTAAATAAAATATTTACCGAAGTAATTATTCAAAAAATCTAAAAATAAAAGTTACCTATTTTCCCAATTTGGACCTCCTGTTTCAAAATATGAAATCCATTTTTCTAAATTCAAAACATAGAAGAGGAAGAAATTAATTTAAAATTAATTCCCGTTGTCAAATCAAAAACCGTGTTTTTAAGAAATAATAATTATCAAATGATTAGCTCTTTCTTATGTCCAGTTTAAAAGTGAAATAATTTCAAATGACCAAAATTGGATTAAATTGTAAAAATATAATCTAATTATACTTTAAAATCACTCAAATTCCTAATTTATCAATATTAATTATTTCGATTAAAAAAGTTGTTTTTAATTAAAATTTAGTAATTTTCCCTATTCATCAAAAATTGAAAGTTTTCAGAAAAAACCAAAACTTCACCCTAAGCGAATTTCAAAATTCCGAATCCAAAAAATAAGACCATTTTGAAAGAAAAAATTTATAAAATTTCAAAAAGTGGGTGTTACTATTCATAATAGCTAGTTTGATTGGTTGTGGTGTGTGTTAGAACACGAAGTTGCGTTCAACACACGCTACAGTATTATTCAAAGAGAAGTGTGTCGTACAAGCTTGGGGTGTTACATTCTCCCCTACTTCAATAAATTGCTTCCTCAAAATTTTTAAAATTGGGATTTGGAATATAATGGAAAGTCCCACATCAGAAAAAGAGTCAATAAAACTATCACTTTAAAAGAAAGAAAGAGAAGTACAAAGGTCACCCGAGATAACCTATACTGTGATTCCATATAGAAAATCACGGATATGGATGATAAACTAAGTGTCATGTTCTGATGGAGAGGGATAGAAAACATGATCAGTCGAAAGTTAACAATAAGAAAACCACAAACTTGTGATGGGACAAATGGTCTTTAGTTTCCCAGTAGGAAAAGTAAATAGACAACATTTTTTTAAGTTACATTACATAAAGATGAGGAATTAATTTATGAGATTGACTAAGAACATAAAAACATGTACTTAATTTTTAAGTGGAGTTTCATTCATTAATAAATTCTTATCACTAACTCATTTTTTTAAACGATGAGTACTCAAGAAGACTTGGTCACACTGGAAGAGCTATAATAAAATTCTATAGAATAACATGATCCACAAAGGATAAACTATATATTTACCATGTCTTTAGAGATTAATCAAAACCAAAATGGTTAGTATAAGATCTGATGATCCCCCAAAAGGATATTTGATTAGAAAAAGAAACTCCAATCTTAATGTCTAATATTAAACCAACAATACCCCAAAGTTAAATAAATACCTTTCAATGAACAATTATCGCTAAAATCATTCAATATAATTCAAACTAATATTGAAACTCAAAACATAGAAAAATTTGGTTATGTAGTCTTCCACGTAAAATTGTATCTCCAAATGACATCAATTACTCTTAAGGTCACATACTTAAAAGTAATTAACCTAATCACATATTCTCTATTATAGGTTAATCATTTTCATAAATAACCCAAATCACTATAAATCCCGAATAAAAACATAGATAAAAATCCACTATCACTCCTCAAATGAAATCCCATAATATTCTATTTTCCATGGGCATATAGTGTTCCCAACATAGGGAACATCTTCCAAAATAACATTTATCACTTAATCACCAAATCATTTTCCTATACTAAGGGTATTCATTTGATAAGACATAAGATCCCAAATAAACTTATTATTGATAAATAAAATAATTTAACTAAAAATAATTAGTCACACTAACCAGGGACTTCACTTAGTGTAGTGGTAGGCAATAAATCCCAATCACACTTTGGTTGTGGGTTCGATTCCCACAGCTTTGTCCGACGCGACGGGTTGTCACACAGTCTGTGTGTTGTCCTTTATGAAAAACTACATTTTATAACATTACCAAAATGAGATAAATTCCTCAAAATAACCATAACATAATTTAAAAAAAAATTTATCTCTTACCTTGCATTTTCGTCCCAAAATATAATAACTTGTAATTGCCTCAAACCCAATGATCATATAAGACCAAATGGTTATTTATAACTATATCCACAAGAGAAAAGATAAGTCTTCATCAAATATCATTATCACATGGAAAACTGCAGGTTTACAAATACAAGATAATATTATTCTAATGTAATCCCATCAACAAGGAGCACTAATAATTTTAAACATTCCTCCAACCATTTATTTCCACATAGCATCTTCTTTGACCAAGAAAATATCCTGTAGAATAAGGAATTCCCTCGGGTAATGGCCAGGTCCCCTATATTTACGGAAAATGACTGTAAATGGATTCTTGGGACCATTTGAATTTTCTTCCATAATACTCTTCATTTTTCTTTAGCAATTATTCACTTTATGTCCTTCTTTCCTTCATGTAAATCATTTCTTTGTTCCATTGAGACACTTTCCTGGGTGTCTCCTTCTGCATTTATTTCATGATGGAAATTGAGGATTCTTTTCTACATGGTCTCTACTACTGGAGCTCTCATCATTCATCACATTTATCACCTTTTTTGTGTCCATGAGTTGGTTAATATATATGTTATTGATCATATTTTTGGAAAAATGATTTGGCATGAACACGATATCTTTTACGCCAATCAACATTCAATTTTTTTTCTCATTTCCACCACCATTCCCATCATGTACATCATTCTCAAAGTTACTATGACTTCCTTGGAATCCATCCGTTGACTAAAAACAGAAAGTATTGTGTGATTAACAGTAGTCATAAAATCATTTAGAGAATATCATGACACCATATTCTCAATTTGAAACACCATAAGATTAACCAAGGTCATTTATTATCATCATATATTAAAATTCTTCAAATTGGTTTGTAATGAAAATGTAAATTATCCTAAGCATATCTCCCGGGAGTTTCGTAACTAAGTGTGTAGCAAGGACCGTCGTCATGCACCAGTTCCCATTTGAGTCTAGCTCATAGTTGTGTTTTCAGGGTTTACCCCTAGGTACATATTGTGCCAGAGCGGCCTCTACCTGCTCGTATCCAGATAGGGATTTATTTCTCTAAAAACTCACAAAATCTCTACAATACCAAAATTATAGGAAGTTATTATATTCTAATTGCTCAAAGTCCATCTTAGGTCTATGTGCTCTAATCGAAGTTTATCTAAATCTAGTTTCCATGGTTTGTACTAAACTTCCTCTGATGCCAACTTTAATGCCCCGACCCCAAAAGACCAGAGTCAGTGCATTATTACGTATCATTGTCATGATCATAAAAGATCATTTCTCGAATGACCGATTAGTTTAGTAGCCTTGAAATTACTAGATAAATTCATAAGGTTTACATTACATCATAAAATGAAAAAATACAACAAAATTGTCTCCATAGACTACACACATATCCCCTCAGACTATCCCTATAGGTAAGTCATAAAATACTTCTTCACATCCTATGAAAAATAAAACATAGAAAGGGGAGAGCTCAGATGCTCAGTAAGGATAACAATATTGTGGAAACTTTCATAAATAAGAATAAACATTTAAGGAAATGTATAACTAAAACATAAGCCTTTTAAACTTTAACTTCAGCATAATATGGAAAAAATAAAATGAAATAATTGCATTTACTTAATCACATGGATATTCTACTAGTCGAATAATCACATTCAATATCAATAACCACTTTTATAATGATGGAATTCATAATGCCATACTATCCTAACCACATAGTCAAGGCCTCGTGCCAAGACTACAAATAAGATTTTGTCAAGGCATTGTTCCAAGACACTAGTTTGTCTCATGAGACCTACCAATGCATCGAGGAGCTATAGCGAGCTCCACCCATCACTTACTATGTCAAATTCATTCCTCAAATTAAAATTTTGAAACATAACATAAACATTCGTATTAAAACTAGCATACGAAATGTCAATACTTTATCCACAAACCATGAATAGTATAAAAATAGCACATCTATAGTCAAACATAAAACATTAAATACAATATAGAATATTTTATTGTAATATATTAACCTCAATCGAGAATAATGAAGGATATTTGCATAGATGAAATAATCATCAGAACTATTTGAGAGAAATACACCCTTTTTTCTTGAAAATTTTTAAAAGTCACGCTATTTGTCAAGAAGCCATTTTAAAAATATATTTTTGAGTAAAAGTGTCTCATTCCATATAGAAACTTTTAAAGGGAATTTTAATTTTAAAAAATTAATGTCCATATATATAAATCCTTAAAATCATTTTTAAAGCATGGACATTAATGAGAATGATTTAGAATAATAAATATTTAAAACATTTAAAATGATATTTTAGTTAGAGTTCCTAACCAAAAGAGAGAAACTTGAATAAAAATAATTGAGGTTATAAAAACATTGTAATATCATGAGAATAAAGTTATTCATAAGATATTATTCCAAATTAAATTATCTACACCATATAAAAGTGATTTTGTGTATAACAACAAAGAAGTCTCAATGGAATTTAATTTGAGATGAAATCTCTTATAAAGTCTGTATCCTTTGTTTAAGGATAAATCAACAACATAATTATGTGTGACAAATATAAATACACTCAATATGATTGTATATTCAGTGTAAATCAATCAGGGTACATTCACACATATTCTTGTAAAGACAACACCAATGAATTGGATATTTAACTCAATATATAGAGATTGAGTTAAAATTACTCTTATCAAGTTCATATCGTTGACTTGAGAAATTATAAATGGAGTGATTATGTGTATCAAAGTATATCCACTGAAAGGGGAGTGGAAATTATGACATAAGCAAATGAATAGTGATTCCACACATAATCTTAGAGTAAAATAATCAATGAAGAATGCGTAAAGCCGAATGAGTGGAAATTAAAATCTCAAATTCCCTTGTCGATTTGGTAACTTACAAAACATTCACCCATGAAATAAGGATCATAAAATTATTATGTAAATATCCAAAAATTAAAGTATATTACACAATTAATACCACCATGGGATGTACACACACCACACTCAATAAATAATTGGAGAATAGTGGAAATCTCGCTAAATTAAAGGTGAGATAAGAAACCCCTTACTTTGTACTTTTTCCATGGTCGAGGGTAAGTTAACCTCCTGTATAATGGTCAAATAATTGTTATTGAATTATAAAAGAATCATATACATTAATATGATATCATATATGATCTTTTAACATTTATTTGTTAATAATATCTTAGTATTATCGTCGTTTTGGGTGTTAATGGAATCATTTTACTTTATATTATTTGTTATATGAGCCATATTTGTTATGTATGGACATATCTTATTCATATCCAGAATGATATTAAGTCTTTAAACATTATTTTTAACTATCAAATTAAAATTATACTTGAATGGATATGATGGGGAATTAATCTCATCGCGTTCTTGGAGACGGTAATCCGTACGTACGCACGAGAGACAATATCACTCATTTGATATTAAAATAATATATAATTGGATGGTATATCATATATACAGAATCGTTATAATGTTATACTTATTATTTATATGAATGACACTTTATTATTATACCCATTCAAATAATAAAGTATTGAATAACAGTTATACCACGACGTGGAGACGGAAATCCGTACGTACCACGTATGATGACATGTCATTCAAAGGATGGATAGAATAATGAAGATGGCAGTACCATATTTATAATAACATCACAGTATATATATGATACTAGAGTTATTATTTTAGAATTTAAATAATAAAGAATGAAGAAGTGTAAGAAGAAAGGAACCTGAAAGAGGGTGGTGAAATTATTACCGCTTCTTCGGGTTCTTCTTTCTGATTTGATAAAAAGGGCTCCTTAAGTTGGATTTCTGACAAAAGGAAGGCATATAATATGAATTTAGGACTGTTGATAAGGTTTATTAAGAGTTTTGATGAACCAAAATGATTTGAAGGTGTGAATTAGTGAGTAGGGGGAGTGCCCTTTTATAAGAGGGGTGAGGGGAACCTTAGGAATAGCCAGAAATATTATTTGATAATAAATTCATATTCAGTTTCTAATGAATCCAAAGTGGATTATTTAAAAATTAAGGTTGGTATAGGTAAAAAAACTCATTAAATAGGTTTTAGATAGGTTTGGGTCACTATATTAACTTTATCTTTTTTATTTAACTCTTAGTTAAATAGTTTGACATTTACCATGTCTCTTTATATTTTTATATTATATAGTTAATAAACATACTATATAATTACAAGAGACCCCAAAGTGGTCCATTAATGATACACCTTTCATTATATAAGTCCTTTGGCTGAACCCTATATTTTTATCAATAGAATATCAATTAATAATATAATATTTGTTTTAAAAACTCATTTATGTCAATTTTGACACTATTAAATAATTGATTTTTGTTAAGGTCATAAAAACATTATTAATTAGAAACAAATTAATTTAAGATATCCTAAAATTTCATATTAACCAATAAAATTCGTGGATTCCATAAAAAGATTCAATATATATTTATTTTAACATTTATAATACCAATTATTTGATTCTTCCATTAATAAGGAAAATACTAAATCATTATTGTGTCATAAATAAATTTAATTATTAACTGTCCAAAAATTATAAATAAAATACCATTATGTATGAAATATTTTTATATTTCTAATTAATATTTATAGTCTAAAATATATCCTATATTACACTATGTAGAAATTGTTTTTCTAAAAGATATTTACTTATGTCAATTTTTTATTTACTTTAACTTAATTAATATAAAGTGTCATTGTCACTTACAAGTGGCTCCATGTGGTCCCAAAATCGACCCAAATATGCCCATGTTCGGACATGAATAATCAAATAAGATTAGGATACGTTTTAGGGTAATTTAATATTATTATAATATTATTATTTTACCCTTATTTACCGGATTTACCCTTTAACCATGGTAAATAAAATATTTACCGAAGTAATTATTCAAAATGTATAAAAATAAAAGTTACCTATTTAAACTATTTGGACCTCCTGATTCTAAATATGGAATCCATTTTTCTAAATTCAAAACATAGAAGTGGCCGAAATTAATTTAGAAATAGTTTCTCTTGTCAAAACAATAAAGCGTGTTTTTAAGAAATAATAACTATCAAAAGATTGGCACTTGCATATGTCTATTTTAAATGTGAAATTATGTCCAACGACCAACATTATATTAAATGGTAAAAATTTAATCTAATTATACTTTAAAATCACTCGAATTCATAATTTTACACTATTAATTATTTTGATTAAAAAAAGTAGTTTTTAATTAAAATTAGTAATTTTCACTATTCATCAAAAATTGAAAGTTTTCAGAAAAAAAACAAAAAATTCACCCTATGGTAATGAAGATATTCTGAATCCAAAAATGAAGTCCATTTTGAAACATAAAATTTATAATATTTTAAAAAGTGGGTGTTACTATTCATAACGGCTAGTTTGATTGGTTGTGGTGTGTGTTAGAACTCGAAGTTGCATTCAACACATGCTATTGTATTATTCAAAGAGAAGCGTACCATGGAAGATTGGGGTGTTACAGATTTCATGTTTCTTGACCAATCCTATTTGGGGTAATATGAAGGGAAATATATATCCTGGCCCCTAGAATATTCAGGTAACAAAATATTCTGAAGTCAATGGTGAGGGCTATTGGATTTCGAAAAAATAGTGGGAGACTAATAAGTATTAATTTATTTATTTGTCTTAGTTTTATCATGATAAAGTAATAAATCATTTATCGTCTTCATTTGTACAAACGATAAGAAAATTACTTCAAAAATAGCTTTTAGAACCATGCACTAGTAGGAAAACCCTCTCACTGTCACCAATTTCTAGGAGTGGAAGAGGCATTTACATGTCATCCTTCACATGAGAGGAAATTTTATGTATTGGAGGATCCTATTCCAGTTGCGCCTAGAAAATAGGCTAGTGATGAGGAATTCTATCCCTATATTAAGCATATAGATTATGTAATGGATTTCTAATGATTCATGTTATTATCCATGTCAAATGAGATTTTAAAGAAACATGAAAGCATGAACACATATAACAAGATGTCTCACCATAAAGATCTCTATCAAGAGAAGGTGATACATGAGATATATGAGATCTCCAATGATTTTTTCATAACTAATCTTGTAGATTTTTCACCAGCTAGGCCTCATGTAGTCAAGTTTATTGGCTACATTAAATGCCTAGACATCTTAGGGATTATGTTCACATATGAGTTGCGTACAGATATCACCCTATCATTACTTCCCAAGCCCTTCTATATCATAATTAAAAACTACAAAAAATGGAACAATGAGGAGAGCCTATCAAAACTTATGTCCTTAATTCAGTAGGTAGATAAGGACATGGGGCATGAATAACCCAAATTCCTTGTGGTGAATAAGAAATGGAAGGAAAAGGAAAAGGGGCCAAGGATTCATAAAAAGTCTGAATACCCTGAGAATCATCCCTCTAAGACGGGGAAGATCCAGATGCAGGGCATGGAATGGGTAGAAAAATGTTTTTCATGTGGCAAGCCTTGCCACTCGAATATGAACTGCACCCAGATGTTTGGGGACGCTAAATGTGCATTCATTATCGAGTGTAATTATTCTATTTATACACATTGGGTATTAGATATAGCTTGTGGGGCTCATATCTATATCCAAATGTAGGAACCAAGTATATTTAGAAAGGTTTCCATTGGAGAGGTGGATCTTTGAGCTGCCAATGGTGTGAGGCTGGCTGCATTGTCCATTGGTGATTACCATCTCTCATTACCAACTGGGATTCTTTCGGTTTTAAATAACTGTTATTATGTGCATAGTGTTAACAAGAACATAGTTTGTGTATCATGTTTGGATATGGATGGATTTATTTTTATGTTTGGAAATAATAGTTGTTTCTTTTATAAGAACAACATAGGTTATGGTATGGCTCAATTAAATAATAGTTTGTATGTATTAATTTACAAAAAACAAATATTGGAAATCGATAATGAAATAGACTCGCATGACTCATACAACACCTAGTTGTGGAATCACTGTCTTGTTCATATAAATGAGAAGCGCTTGAAAAAACTATACAAAGATGGTTATTTAGAATCTACTGAGCTCAAATAGCTTGATAGATTTCAAGAATTTTACAAGGTAAAATGACCAAGCTTCCTTTTGGTGGATAGGGTGAAAAGGCCACATATCTTCTAGGATTGGCACACATAGATGTGTGTGGGCCATTTACAGTAGAATATTGAGGTGGATATTACTACTTCATTACTTTTACTGATGATTTGTGTAGATATGGATATATCTACTTAATGATTTATATGTCAAAGGCCATAGAGATATTTATGGAATTCATGAATGATGTAGAGAATAATCATAGTATGAAGATAAAGAATCTCTGATCGGATCGAGGTGGAGAATATCTAAACTAAGAATTCATTGACCTTTTAGGAGAGTCTGGGATTCCCTCTCAACTCACTCATCCATATACACCACAATGAAATTGTATTAGTTAAAGGAGGAATTACACCTTATTAGAAATGGTGAGGTCGATGATGAGTCATGCAGATATTTCATTATACTTTTGGGGATATGCATTACAAACTGCTTCATACACATTAAACCAAGTACCAACTAATGCAGAAAATGGAAATCCCTCCGAGTTATGGAATAGAAGGAAACTCATTTTGTCACACACACATGTATGGGGAAGTTTGGAATTTGTTAAGGCCTTCTCAGGTAACAAATTAGCACCCTGGGGAACGAGGTGTATAATTATATGATATCTTAAGGAAATGAAGTGATATTAACTATATAACCCTTCAGAAAAGAAAGTTACAGTCACCATAAAATCCATACTTATTCAGAGAGAGCACATCCTATAGAAGGATAATAGGATAAATATTTACTTTGATGATGTTGGTGCTCAAGATACGTAAGAGTTGGTACAGGAAAAAGTTCCACAGATCCTCTTGAAAGAGGTTCTAGAAAAACAAGTAATATATAGGAGATCAAGATAATTAAGGGAACCAGAGAGATTTGGTTTTCTATTCACTAAGGATGGTGAATCATTATTGTTGGACAGTGATGAACCTATCTCCTATAAGAAATAAGTAAAGAGCTCAGAAGCTACAAGATGGATAGAAGTTATGATATCTGAGATGGATTCCATGTATCAGAACCAAGCATGGGTTCTGGTCGATGTGCCATTTGATCTAAGGCCTATTGGATGTAAATGGGTATTCAAGATAAAGCTTGATATAGAAGGTCTTACCAGAGAATTCCAGAAGCTGGTCAAAACCGGTCCCATGAAAAAATTTATTAAACAAAATAAAATAGAGTTTGACAGCAATAGGATTATTACAAGACCGAGAGCACAAAGCACCATACATATCCGCCTCCACAAGTGGAGAGCAATAGATGGGGGTCGTAAAAGACCATCCCATATCTATTGTCATGATTGCCTTCTTGGAAAAAGCATTTTCCACCTGATTGACCTCTCTGATGGCATGTGAGATAAACATATTCATGTGACTAACCTAATCGATACATTCAACCCACTTTGGAATTATCCGCCAAGGTACATTCTGCGTTCTTGTTTTTAAGGAATGAACTGCAAGTTTGGAGTCTAATTAAATCCATATCATATTCCAATTATAAAGGGTAGCATACCTGATCGCATGAACAACCGCCCATAACTCAGCTTCAAAAGCAATACGAATGCCAGTGAAATGATAGAAACACCCTTTCACAAAGCCACGGTACGTACGAAACACACCACCAAACCCCAAAAGACTAGGTGCGCCAGAATCAGCTCCATCCACATTAACTTTGAGCCATGGACTGATCGGAGGAATCCAATAGACACACCTAGTCATTTTCGGCTTCCGGGGCTACCCGGAGACCCCATGAGATCGCAAAATCTGCAAGTCCGAAACAGTGTTAGACATCGCACCCGATTGAACCTTCGAGGCAGCAAACACCTTATGATGAATCTCCGTCATAGCAGCCCATATGGGAGACATTCTGCCTTCAAAAGAAACATCTTTCCAAGCATTCCAGATGGCTGCAATTACTGCCGCAGTAGCCGCCAAAAGGAAATTCTGTACCTGTTCGCTACAGCGGATCTCGGACAGCTTTTCCAGCATTTGTTTATAAGATGTTTAATGGGAATGCATTCATTGTCCTAGTAGTATATGTTGATGGAATATTACTTATTTAAAATGATATACCAGTTTTATAGTCAGTTAAGGAATGGTTGAACAAGTGTTTCTCTATGAAGGACTTGGGTGAAGCAACCTACATTCTAGGGATCAAGATCATTCATGATAGATCCCACAGGCTTCTTGGACAATGTCAAGGTACATATAATGACCAGATACTAAATATATCTTGTATGGAACAATCCAAGAGGGGATTATTTCTAGTGTCACGTGGACTACATCTTTCTAAGAAAATGTGTCCTCAGACACAACTAGAGAAAGATGGGATGAGTAAGAACCAATACAC
Source organism: Viscum album (assembly GCA_963277665.1). Classification (NCBI taxonomy): domain Eukaryota; kingdom Viridiplantae; phylum Streptophyta; class Magnoliopsida; order Santalales; family Viscaceae; genus Viscum; species Viscum album. Next base: position 475,590,982 of record OY728133.1, on the reverse strand, counting down.
GCCGGCTATAGGGTCCATCATGTATGCCATGATATATACTAGGATAGATGTTGCCTATGAACTGAGCATGGTAGGAAGATATCAAGAAGATCTAGAAGAACAACATTGGACTACTGTTAAAGATATCCTTAAGTATCTGAGAACAAATAAGTATATGTTCCTAGTCTATGGAGGAGACAAGAAGCTTGTCATCATAAGGTATAATGATGTGTATTTTCATAAAGATCAGAACGATCTAAAGTCACAATTAGGATATGTTTTTTGTCTCAACGGATGATCTGTTAGCAGGAAGATTTCAAAGAATCCAGTTTTCTCTGAATCTATAGTGATTTCTGAATAGATAGCGGCTTTTGATATATCCAAGTAAGCAGTATGGAATCAGAACATTTTCTAGGAGCTTAATGTGGTGCCTAATAGTAGAGAAACTGTTACATTATATTGTGATAATAATACTGTGGTGGATCTTGAAAAATAAACAAGGTCACATCAACAGACAAAGAGAATTCTCCAAAAGAATCACCTCTTGAGGGATTTATATTATAGGGGTGAAGTTATAGTGAGTAGAGTGTTCATGTAAAAGAATGTGGTGGGTCCCTTGACTAGAGGCCTATCTCAGTAGAAGCATGAATATCATGTGAGATTTAGTGGGTTAAAGTTTGTTATTAGTTGGTTGTAGTCTACAAGGGATCCTTTTGGAGTTGGTGTCCTAGAACCAACTACATTGTAATTTATTCATTAATAAATACCTTATCACATATTGATTTTTCTTGTACATGACAATGTATGGGATATTGTCCTAAAGATAGTTTTTTACTAAAGGGTCATAGTGGATCCCTGTTATGATGAGAACCTGGAAGTGTCATAACACTATTCTGGAATATATATTCTATGTCCGGATGATGTTATTTGAGGGACACAAATAATACAAGTCATTAGAAGTGAGGACTCATAAAACATTTAGGAACATTCTTATGGGGTTCTCCCTTAGTAATATCTAGGAGGATATTATGAGAACTAGACCCATCTGTAAATAATATACATTTCATAGTCTCATTGGATGTTCCTATCTCTGAATGTGTGTATTAGTCCACAGAATTTAAGATTATTATTAATGGGTATTACAACTCATGCACATAGATGTGCTGAAAAAAACTGTGATGACACACTGTTCACATCAAGGTTGGGTATGTTGGGTGTGTAACGATTAATACTTCGTTAATAGATAATGTGAGATAGGATTTGTCCATTTTCTTCCCTAATAGAAGTAGATATATCAGTCCTATGGATGGAATTGATATAGCCTAAATAAATCCATGTCCATGGTGAGTAATGGGAATGTTGAATTTCGGGATGTGAAAGAAAGAATAATCAAGCACATAGGTTGATGACACTAGCATGAAACCTGCTTGATAAGAGATATCAAGACAAAGGAGTTACATTACATGGTAAAAATTTATATGAGGTGACACATCATTTCAGAGTTAACTTCATTATCTATTGGTGAATTGGGGTGTTATTAGATGTTAGCCTTGTAATTTAGCTAGGCTCCGCATAATTCCACTTAGAAGAAGGCCTAGAGGGACACACACTAAGTGTGTCCAGGTATCTCAATTAAATATTCATTTAACAAGTTGAATAAAAATTATTCCCAATTGTGGTTTAATAATTTTTCATGTATTTTTTATCATATTTATTTTCAGACTAGTTATTCGAGATAATTTATTTTGGGAGAAATAATATATTTATTAATGAGTAATGCAGTGATATTTATTTAATAAATAAATATGAATTTTTCGTGGTCTAATAAATGTGGTGGAGGAAATAACAAAAATGGAAAAACAAAAGTATATGTCAGGCAGTTTTTCTGGGGATTTGTGAGAAATAATATTTTTTTAATTAAATAATATTAGGTGTATTCCACTGGGTGCATGTAATGAAATAATAATAATCAATTGTTATTATTTGTCAAGGGGTCTTGCGAATAATTAAATGAAATTAGTAAATTCTTTTGTGTAATTAATTCATTTTATTATTATAAGTTATTAAAATCCCAATTATATTATTCTCATCAGACTAGCGATTATTTTTGTTTGTGAACAATTGATTTGTAGAAATCTCTCAAGCTAGGAGAGAATAATTTTTCCTCCAAGAATGCTCTCAAGTTACGAGATAGATCTTCCTACATGAGATCAAGGAGAGCGCTTTGTAAGCGACTCTCAAGGTAATCGAAGGAAGACATCACAAGTGAATGATCTTATGTGATAGCACTAGAATATTCCTTTTGTAAAATATAGAGATACATGGAGAATGTTCGGATCATGGCTAGAGGAATCCTACAATTGGATTCTACGACGCAATGACAGATCACATCATATCATGACGGTAAACATCAATGGAGAGAGAATTCCATCATGGTAATTCCTATCTTTTAATTAAATTAATTATAAAGAACATATGATGATCCTCTATATGGTTTCGGGACTCCCATTTTTTCATTCACTCTTCTTTCTATTATGAAGACTGAATAACTTATTATCGTGACAGATATTAGATTGAATGTCATTAACAACTAAAATCAATGTTGGGTTCACCCATCCAAGCACTTCCACTGCGCCCAGAACCTACACTATGTTAGTAATTTCCTACTCAACACATTGGAAATCACATATCTTTTCCCATGGGATTAATAAATAAAAAAACAAAAGTCTGAATATACTCTACCCAAAAAATCTATTGATAATTCATATCCCTATGAGTAGAAATATATTTTAGTCTCCTATGATCAAAATACACTCTATAATTCTCCCAAAAGTGATAGTGACTCAATATTTTTAGTTCATTTATAACAACTGATAACTCAAGATCATTTTTAGGGTAGTTCATTACATCAGGGAATAATTTTAAAGATCCATATTTCATTACATGTTCCCCCTGCATCAAGAAACTTCCAAAATACATTCCAGAAGCATTAAAAAAAATCATAACCTCCCCTGGTTCTGAAAGATTCAAAACTCATGTTAATATCATCTATAACTTTAGATCCTAAATATATCTCTAATAATTTTCAGGTTATTCAACCTTTACACCATTATGGGTTAAATCTGAAATCAAGGAATCATGCGTTGATAAATACTTAATAAACCATCAATAGTAACTAGCCAATCCCAAGAAGCTCTGAATCTCAGACACATTTCTTTTTTATCCACAATAAAAAACCTCTAGTACCATTTTAGGATCTACTGAGACACCCCTATTATATATCACATGCCCTAAAAAATTCACTTTTGGGATAAAAAAAACTCACTCTTAAAATCATACCATATCGGCGATGTTAACTCACGGTTCGAAGAATGATATTCAAATAGTCTATATGATCCTCCATTGACTTGGTGTGCACCAAAATATCATCCATGAAAAAAATAACAAAAGTGTCCAAGAACCAATGGAATAATTTTCTTATCAAATACATAAACATAACTGGAGAATTAGTGAGATCAAATTTCATAATCAAAAACTAAAAATTCCCATTTATACTATTAAATTCTATTGTAGGTATATATCATTCTTATACCCTCAACTAGTTATACTATAACCACAGGTGAATATTAGAGATCCAATGATCCCTTATAAGATGATAAAAGTGATAATAAATCGTTTTTAAAGGATATTTGTTCTCAATGGCCACTTGAATAAACATTCTATAATCAGTAGAAATTATAAGGATCCAATCTTCCATCTTATCATAGAGGATATGAAAAGCCCACAGTGACCCACTAGGATGAATAAAACTTTTAGAGTCTAGGTCCTCAATCTAGAACATATGTTTCCCCAACTAAATTGGTTACATGTGTAAAAAAGTTATTGAAATGATAATTGTACCATGAAGGAGTTCAATCGTAAAATCGACCTCAATCTATGGAAGAAAAATAGAAAAATAAAATAGAAAGACCTCAGGGTGGTCACACATAACTGAATAAACTCGACCACCTAAGATATATTAAACATAATCAAGAACATATATGATAAGTAGATCTAGATGACTGTAGATTATAGAACGATAGGCCCATCCCTTCAAGATCTGGAGTCCCGCTCACCTTGGAATATAAGATTTACCTCATTGGCTAATAATAACTAAAATAAAACTATAACATTATTTTGGGGCCATAACACTGATAATCTAATCCATGAAAATAAATAAGTTGAAGATATCATGATCAATCTCTAAATATCCCACTCCAAATCAATGTCGGCCATCGTAACCCGATATATAGGTCACCTGATACCTTTTTCGGATCTATTTCTTAAAGGAAGTGAAATATCCAACAATTAAGTAAAACGTACTGAAAACAAGAAAAACACATAAAATAACATTGATTATATAAATAAATTAGTATAACCTGTATCAAATACATCTATCACCATAGAATATGAGATAAGAACTATACATCTAACAGTAGATGGCCTCACATAAAATTCCATGGAGTATAATCCACTGTATAAAGTATTCCTGACTTATTTACATGAATATTACCCTTTACTTATGTATTATAACCACCACCCTAGGAAGCATCTGCACAATCCAGATAACTATTGGGGAGAGTGGATCATACCTCACTGCCTATGATATCATTTCACAGAAGTTTTGTATATAGAAATATAATCTAAAAAATTGAAAATTCTTTGGTGCCTCTCCAGAGCATGTCTTGGTATAAAATCTCTTTACATACATGTATATAAAAATATTCCATTTCACTGTTGTAACCCCTAAGACTAGTCCTAAGGAAAACATTCAAATCTTATACATCCTTATTTGGATAGAATATACACCTTGGATAACTACTGAACCAACTAAAGCTCCAGCCAAACCTATCTTCCTTGATATGTTATCGCATATAAATCTTCCTTTTCAACTACCATCACAATGGTAAGAAGAAACATGAGTGTCAACACTAATTGAATATCAGGCCTCAGTCCTAAATAAAAAAATCTAATCCTTTATGTACTCATTAGTGAAAAGATCTAGTGCTAGATGCACTAACTCAAAAAGGTAGAATACTCTAGAAGGGTATGCTCCCCCTACTCTAGGTTCGTAAATTCCAGGGTTATTTCCACATGAATTGACTCAAGAATAAAATACTATTTAAATATTATATTTAAGAAATTCTAGTTAAGATCATCATGAAACTAAATTATAACCAAAGAGCCCCACTATCTCCCTCTTGGTCCCTTAAGCATATTCATTGAAAACCACACCATAGAGTTATCAAGTGTCTTCAAGCAGATGAAGAACCTCTCTATCCGCTCAATCCACTACTCATATTCCTAAGGTCATTTTTCAAAATTAATAACTGGTTTTTGTTTCTTATAAAATTACGAGCCATGATCCATTGCTTGTCTGGGGTTCAAAACACACACTTGACCAAGATTCTGAACATTCCATATAAAAGATTTTTCCAAAGTTGGTTCTTTAGAGGATTTTCTTGTAGATCCTATATTGTACCCTCCCCTATTGGATTTGGAAGAGATTTTATCAGAGCAATTATCTGAAAAATAATGAAATTAATTAGTCATGATAAAATTCAAAAATCCTAAGAACACATTTAGGTATTGATAACAATATATTTAATCATTAAGAATTAAGAAAACAATTAAAAAAATTTCTTAAAAAAGAACAAGTCAATTAATATAAACATTTCATATAGTTCATTTAAATGAATTCGAACTCCAAGTCTAAAACTTTGTAAAAGTACCTAATAACCCATGGTAACATGGTTTTCATTATAGAAGTGAGCGGGCCAGGACCCCTTTCTACACCAACTTTTTCATTTCTGATGGTCCTCACTCAGGTCTACTCGAGACCCAAAACCATACTCAGGAAGTCACTATTTTAAAAATCCCTCATACAAAAGGTTTGGAACCATTGGAAAAAGACAACAACCTTTTTATAGACTATAATATGGGTTTAGAGTTTTGTTTTTTACTACGTTAATGAATAGACATATACCAACAATTTTGGGGAAAATGTTGTGATATGCCTATAACAACTGTTTTAAACACAGTTAGTATTGGTAATGTTAAACAAAAGAAATTCTTGAGGATTGAAACCAACACCTCCCCCTTATATATCAATGAACTAACCAATATACTAAAATTCTATTTTTAAATATAATAGGATCTAAATATGTTTTAAAATAAATTATATTTTGATGTATTCAATGATATTTGAAAAAAGAATTCATAAAAAACCGGGTGCATATACCAACCATTCTGGAAACCATTGGTATAGGTACCCCAATTTATAGAACCAATACAAATTATTTTTATAAACCATTGGTGTAGGTTTTTTATAAGAAACATATACCAATAATTTTTTCATAACTCTTTATATAGGGGAATGTCTATGTCAGAAATTTTCGAAAAACCATCGGTATAGGGTTTTTATAAGGAACCTATATCCACATTTCTTCCAAAATCATGGGTATGGAGTATGAAAAAGGCTCATATATCCACATTAATTCGACATCCATGGGTATAGAAGGCACCTATTAGAACATTTTTGGAAAATTCGCCGGTATAGGGTTTTGGTGAGGAAACTATACCAACAGGTTTGACCAAACCATGGGTATAAAAGAAACTTATGAACACATTTTTGAAAATCTCTTTGGTATGTGTTTTGAATAAGATTACTATACCAATGGTTTTGTAAAAAATGTGGGAATAGGGTTAGAATAATCTACCTATGCCAACAGTTTTGGAAAAACTATTGTTATAGGTGCCCAATATGAACTGTTTTTATAAACCATTGGTAGAGGTCCATTGTTATTTATTCAATTTCTAATAGAAAATAATATCACACCTAAGGATGAGTATCCCTTTAAACCCAAATTATTACAAACTAGCAACGGTCAACTAGACCAGCCACCTAAACTCTCTCATCACAAGATATATGTAAAACAAGAAAACCAAAAACTAGTCCTGAAGATAATAAAAACAATATATACAACTATAGTGAGAAGAAGAAAAAGATGATATAACACTAAGGACATTCAATAAAATCCCAAAAAAGATAAACCATAATGTAATTCAAATCCAAATGTTACTAAAAACAACCTCTAGACTAACCAAAACTTATAGTAGTAACAATAAGAGATTCCAATATACTAGAAGTTGATCTTCCATTTACAAGAATATTTTAGTAAAACATCTAAAAACAACCAAAGCTTCTGGTTGGGTGTGATAAAAACCCATTAAGATACCACCAGAACTACTATAGAAGACTTAATATCATGAATTCAAAAATTCATTCTTTAAAAAATGGTCTGGGAAATAAATTTTAAAATCAATACAATTTATAAATAATTTTATATTGTTCTTCATTGTCTTTCATAAAATCAATTAATATTACAAACAAAATATATAAATTAGAAGTGATAAAAATATGAATTAATATCCATGTATAAATAGATATACATGTAACATCCAGTGTTTTTATGCTCTGTATCTTTTTCATGCTAACTTACTTTTCACACAACACCTAGCCTAATCAAACGATTAAAAATTATTTTTTAATTATTAACTCACCATTGAAATACATAAAATAAATAAGATTAAGTAAATTTTGAAAATATAGTTTCAAAATATGTAAAAAAATAATTCATTGGTTACCAAATTAATAGTAAATGAAAATAAAGAAAACCAATTGAACATAAAGTTTGTGTTTTTTATAAATTAAAACTATTTTTATGTAATAAAATTTTATGTTAATAGATTAAATTAATAATTATTAGTGCAATATATTAATAAATATATGTGTTATATATTAAATAAAATTCTTTTTAATTAATTGAATATGTTTTATGGTCTTATGAAAAGAATAAAATCTAATTATATAAGTAAAATCTATTATTCCGAAAAGACAATTTGACGCCTTTTGATGGTGCCCTTATTTTAAAACTATATATTTTTAATATTTTATAAATTTATTTTAATAAAATAAACATAATTTTTGAAATATTAATTTTAGATTTATATTAGGGTTAAATGTTTTTTATCTTTCTCAAAAGTTTGATTTTTTGATGCAGAGTGAAAAATTTTCCATTTTAATTAAAAAGTTCATTTTTGAATTATTTCTTTATATAGTAAAAATATATTTTAAATATATTTTATGATAAAATTTATTTAATTATACATAAATAAAACCAATTCAGCCTATTATAATTAGTTTCACACTGAAATTGGATGTAAAAATAAATAATCATTTGAACTTGTCACATAAAAAACATGCTTGTACTTTATGTATATGGGATAATGATTAAATATAATTTTTTCAATTATGTGTTTTGAATTAGGTATAATTGATTAAATACTTGGAATTATAAAGTAAAATATTAGGTTTTAAGGTCAATTTAATTTTTATTTATTAAAAAGTAACCATGGTATAATTTTTTTTATTGTATTATAGATAAAATAGTTAACTAGGTTAATGTTAAAGGGTAAAATCATAACATAACATAAAATTAAAACATTTCATGGTTTTTTGAGGTATTTATCAAAACTAAAACCGCTTTAAAACATTAATTATCATCCAAAGTAATTTAAATTAATTCAACCTCAATGTGGTTGAAATTAATTATAAAATAATCATTATTTAATAACTTAAAAACACCCCTCCTCAAGTATAAATACCGCAACTCACAACACCATTTCAACCCAAAAGACATGAAGATCCTAAAATATCTACCAAAAACTCTAATATCCACTCTCACCATGTCAATGTGCTACTTCTGTCACACAAATACAAATTCCATGTTCTTTAAGGAATCCTTCAAGGATGTGATATTCAAGAGGTAATTTTCTCAAAACACCTCTCTTAATTTCTTTTCTTCTTCTAATTTATTCTTACATACTTCATCTATAAAGGTATTTTAACTCCATAATCATGTATATAATTTAGTTTTATGTTCATAATGGAATATCTTATATCCATTATTTTAATTACATCCTATTATTCAATGAAATGAACATATTTTCCCAGTTATATCTATTAATCACCTACGTGAATAATGATTTTGTTCGTTTCACGTTACCGACATCCTATATTGGCATAAAACTATTATTATTATTAAATTAGATTATAATAAGTATATTATAACTTATTTCATATTCATTAACTAATATATAGAAATAATATTAAGTAATAAAACTATTTTAGGATGATCGTAAAGCCACCAAAAAATACTAAACATTCATCATTAATGTTTTATCTAATGAATCCTCTTTATTCCATAATAACAATTGATATATGGAACCATTTTAAATTTTTGATGTTAATGAAATGAATTTCTTATTAATTCTATAGTTTATTCCCATTATATAAAAACTTCCATAATTATACACATTTTAACCAATAGAGAAATCATGAAACAAACACTCCCAAAATGACGAAAATGATGTTTATAATTCATCAAAACGGTCGTAGATGAACTTAGTAAAATTATAATAAAATAAAATTTAAAGAGGTTATGAACTAAGTAATTAATGAATCTAATTTTATTATCCAAGACAGTATGTATAAGTGGATAACCCTTTCATACCTATGGTATGAAATTTCTTAACCTGATTTCCATTTTTTGGGTAAAAAATATACTTCTGTAATTTTTCATGAAAATATTATTTGTGAATTTAATTTTAAATATATTTTGATGTATTTACACTTGTTTTATCTAGATTTACTATTAATAAACATTTTCAATTTATTTGATTAATGATCACTTCTATTTATATGGCCATTTCTTATAAAAATTTTATATTTTAAAGATTCCATTAAGGCTATAATTTTACTTCAATGTCCATGTATTCTAAAATTATTTAATTTTTTTTTTAAAATTATAATAATATTTCTCAAATAAATATTTAATAATGTTTTACTTTTTACATAAATAAATTTAAATGTATATTACATCATTTTAAAAACAATGTTCTTTGAAAATTTTCTAGAAAAAAAATACAAAAGGAATGTTTATTAAGTAACATAGAATGTGCATATTTTTTTCCATCATAACGCATGAATGTTTCTAATCATACTTTACATGTCTACCAAGTTATCTTCAATGAAATTTTTTTATTTTATTATTGTGTGGTGTTTTAATCAAATGTAATTTTCAACCTGAAAAGGGTATTTTCACCAAGATTTTTTCAATAAACAAATTTAAATTATTTACCAACTATGTCAAAATCATTTGTTGTGTATTAAAATTCATTGAGTTTTTTATGTTATTATACCGTATAAAATATTTTATCAATTGGTATTTGATCATTTTGATTGGGGTTTTACTATTTTTATACCATTTTTATATTCCCTTTGCCCATGAATCTTAACAATATTACAATACCCAATTCATTCCAAGGATAACACTTATAATTAATCCTTATGATTAATTCTTTATGTGAAACACTTATTATTGAATTTTTTAATGGGATCAATAAGACAGTTCTCTAATGCATTGGGTAATTTTTTTGTTTCATGACACATCATGTTGGGATATAGAGTATACCTAAATCCTCTATTGGACTTAGACCGCCATAGGATATAGTATTCACAATTATCCTTTACTAATTTATATGTCATGATATATTTTTCCACACGTTCCTATATTTCCATGATCCAATTATTCCATGTTATATATTTTTTGATTATTTATATTTATTTATGATATATTTTTATATTTTATCATGTTATGTTTTCAATCACATATGTTGTGCTTCAAATGAAATCTTTATTCCCTTAATGGGATTTTTAGCTCATTAATTTTGTTTATATTTTCTACAGGTTATCCTGTGAATTTATAATAGCTACACTACAGTTATGATCCAATATTGGAGATTCATAAAAAAATTTAATCTAGTCTCATGAATTCTAATTATAATGCCCAAAACCTACTTTTCTAGATTATGTGAATCAAATAGAGTGTATTTTATTAATTAAATTGAAACAATTCACACCACGTTATACAATAGAAGACAATTTCTAGTTTTAGTTATAGTGAATTATACAGTAACCAACAATTTATCATATTTGAACAAGAATATAAGACCTCATTTTTTATGTATGTGCTAAATCCAAAAGTGAAGATTTCCATTCAAATACTCATAAGATACCTATTAAAACATTTAAAACATTGGATGAGAATGATATTTCCCAATGAAGGGTTTTAAAAATTCCATTGAAAATACCATTTTAAAATGTATTTATAAAATATTATAACAACATAAAAATAATTACACTTTGAAAATGGTTTAAAAATAGTCTGATGATGTTTGGAAAACATTAAGAAAACACTTGAATACATAACACATCACACCATAGGAAACATAGAAGGTTTTTTGGACCTACCCGCTTTCTAGAGGGATGGATTTTGTCCCCACTCCCTATCATATTTACCATGTTCAAATATCGATTTTTATTAAAACCATTTCTTCTTCTTATATATTTATATATACACTTTCCATTGTTTTTTAATTATAAACAAACATTAAATAAACATACCCTTATATTTATATGAAAAAGAATAAAAATAAAACATTATAGAAATTCACTTTTTAGACATTGAACTACCAAGTCTATTGATACTTAGACTTTTCATATTTACATGTGAGGATAATTAACATCCATGAACATAAACTTTCATTTATAATCTCATAAAAATCCATTTTTAGGTATTACCAATAAATGAAAAAAAATCAATGCACATGCATACATATATATATATATATATACAAACATTAAAGTATTAAATGTCATGTACAATCAATAATATATGTATATAATCATGATTTTTGATTGAAATCCATATAAAATGATTCAATTTCATAAAATAATAGAATTTTTAACCTTTATTTTCTAAAATAAATCAATACTTGTTTTTACCTTCATAAATGATAAAAATAAAATAGTTATATGTTTTGAATATAATACTAACATATATATATTCATGAAATAAATTAAAACTTAGAATAATATTTTCATGTATATTATTTACATTTATTAATTAGTGTATATATATATATATTTATATCCAAATATAGATAATCATAAACTTGAAATTAGGTGTCATGTGATATTAAACATTGAATAATTCTTGTGTTTTTCTATATATATACACACTCAGATAAATATATATGTTTTGTCACTAAAAATAATAATATATATTACACCCATTAAAATAAAGCTTATATGAATTTGAAATGAAGAAAAATGGAGTATGAAAAATAATACATAAACATATATATATGTTGAGAATACACATAAAAATTTAATATATACCAAAATAATTATTCAAAATTATTAGTTGGATATCACTTATTTATAAATAATTTGATTTCAAAAAACTTATATAAAATATTTTTCAAAAATATATTCACTTAGAAAATAAAACACGAACATAAAAAAATAAATAATGTAAAAATAATTAATTAATCTTGTACATATAAGTATAAATGAAAATTATGTAATTAAATAAATAATAATTAATTAATAAAACTAAACCCTTACTTGATCTTCAAAAAATGATGGGTGCCTACTTCTACTATTTCTCCATTGTACTCACACTCATCTCTCTCTGAAAAAAATGGGTTTTCTAATAAAAATTCCCATTTGGGATAGGGGATTTTATACTAATACATATCACTACATACACACTACTAAAAATATAATTGGAAAAATCAAATTCTACAAATAAAAGGAGATGCTAAAATATCTAAAAACAGATAAATTTTAAAGACTGCATAGAAAGGTAAGAATAGAGATCTGGGAAATTAATATAATATTTCTGTTATATATTTATACACTCACTGTAAGTGTAGAAAATAGAGAATCTGAGAATAAAAGTAGAATGAGATTAATATGTTCATTAGTGGGAATGATAAAACAATTCAATGAGAAAATATAAGATTGAAAAAAATATATTAAATTAAATCCTTAGTGTTGTTGCCAGACCTGAGGAGATTAATATATACCTTAAGACAATGATAGATGGAGAAAATCGTTGTCAAAGAACTATATCAAATAGATACTAATGAATATAGTATTAATAATGTGTCTAAAAAACCATTTAATAATAGTAGAAATATATAAAAATTAAAAGAGAAGAAAAAAAGAATAATATGATGAAATCAACAGATTCGAACACTAACTCACGTATCTAAAAATCTCAAACTATTAGGACGGTGATGAGATCTCCACTCGCAGTTGATCACCCTCATCCAAGTTTAAAACCCAAATAACACATTTAAATCCCCATGTATATTTGAACACAATGCCTGTGACTATTTCCAGATGAAAAAATCAAATCGGGGTTCAGTGCAAGCCTTCATTTTCTTTAGTTGGTTGTTGAGGCTCGAGGCTAGATCTCTTCAACTGTTGAACTCAACCTTGCTCAACTTTGAACTACGCTCGCCCTGGTCTCGACCCAAATGCCTCGATCAACTCTACCTATTTAAACTATATACAACTGGAAACCTAATTCCTACATGATATCACATTTTTAACCATGTATATATATATATATATATGAATATAGTTATTCATAATTTCAAAATTTTATAAAAACAAAACAATATATTATTATAGAAGTAATGTAATCATAATTTATATTTCAAAACAAATATTTCATATATATATAAATATATCATATTTTGAAAATAAAAAATTCATAAAAAATTAATTATATTCGTATATTAATATAATTATTCTTTTAAAATATTTTACTAAAGATAGTTCTGATAAAAATATAATCTATTTTAGCGAAATAATAAAATAAATATATTTATTTTAAAAAATTATTTTAAAAAACAAATCAATATTTGTTTTCAAACATATAATTTGAAATAAAATTGAAAACTATGAATTTTTCAAAAATTAATATTTGATGAAATATATTTTTTTATAATAATTCTATGTAAAATGATCATATAAATTTAAATATTTAATTTAAAAAATTATTTTGATTACATAAAACACATAGTTTTGATTATTATTTTTCAAATAAAATTGTCAACAATATTATTATTTTATTTTAATTATAAAATAATCCATTTAATAAAATATATTTTAAAAAAACTATGTTTGGAATTTACAAGATGTTACATTCTTATCTCATTAAAAATTTTCTTCTCAAAATTCATTTTTCAGACTATAAAAAATTTTGAATTTCAGTATTTATAATTAATAAAACTAGGACTAGTAAACATTAATAATCTACCACTCAGAAAAAAACATCTAATATCCGAAGATTTCTAGTTCTATACCTTGATACTTATTATAACACCCCAAACCCAAACTTTTTTATTTTTTTCTTAAAATAATTTTTATTTTTTTATTTAATGAAAATTAAAAAATATACACCACTTTATAAAACAAATGACATTTTCCATTCTAGGATCTATAGAATTATACAAAAAAATAAAATTTATAAGATTTGAACAATAATAAAAATATCAAATTCAGTATGTGTGAACTTATTACTAAAGAAAATTCATCCATTTGGAAAAATATAAGATACCTATGAAATCATTTATAACATAAGATATGCATGAAATTTCCCAATAAGGGGTTTTAAAAATATCATTGAAAAATATTTTTGTAAAATTTTATTACAAAAATTATAATATATTGAAATAAATTATACATTGAAAATGGTTTAAAAATTGTCCATTGATTTTTAGAAAACAATCAACAAGCTCTTGAAAACTAAACATGTGAGGCCACTTGAAACATAGAAGTCGCTCTTGGTCTACCCACTTTATAGATAGATGAGTTTACTCCCCCCTCCCATTCATGTGTACAGTGTTCAAGAGATGAGTTTTATAAATCATTTTTAGATTTACATACTTATATATATACGTTTTCCACTGGTGTTTTTGTTTTAAAAACATAAATAAGCATTAAATAAACATAAAAATATATTTATATATAAATATTTAAACATTAACCATTTTGGATAATCACTTTTTAAACTTGGAACAATCAAATATCTTAATGTAGAGACTTTTTTTATTTATATGTAAGGATAATTATCATCCATGTACTTAATTTTCCTTTATAATATCATAAAAATTGTTTTTTGGAGGCAGTACCTATAAATTTAAATGTTTATTCAATAAACCCGCTTACATGTATATAAATATATATATATATATTCATATATTAATTTCAGAATTTTCATGTACAATTAATGAAGTATGGCCATAATCATGTTTTTCAATGACATGAATATGACATGATTTCATTTTAAATTTTTGTGGAAATTTTAAACATTATATTCGTAAATAAATTAATTCATGTTTTTACATACAATGATATTAAAAACCAAAGAGTTTTATTTTTTGAAAATAATAATTATGCACATATTCCTGGAATAACATGAAACATAGAATATTCAATTCAATTATATTCATGACATTTAGTAATTAGTCTACATATATATACAAAATAATAATCATGAATTTGGAATTAAAGTGATCTTAAACATTGAATAATTTATGTTTGTATATATATACATTTCTATACATATATTTTTGTTGGCTCTATAAATAAAAAAATATATTACACCCATAAAAATAATGGTTATATGGATTTTAAATAATGAAAAATAGAGTAAGAAAAATAGTACATGAACATATATGTGTGTGTGTGTGTTGATAATAAATATAAAAATTACATATGTACCTTAATCATAAATCAAAATTATTACATTGAGATCACTTCTATAAAAACATGCAATTTGAAATTACTTATATATAATTATCATCACAAATAAATTCACCTTGAAAATACAACTTGAATAAAAAATAAATTGTGTTAAAATTAATAATTAATCCCCTACATATAAGACCAAAATAAAATTATATACATTAATAAAAAATAAATAATTAAATAAACCGATCCCATACATGATATGCATACAGAAGCATAAGACTTTCTTCTTCTACTACACCATTATAGACATCCTCACTATTTCAGGACCAAAAAATGGGGTTTCTAATTAATATTTTAAATTTGGATTAATGACTCTATAGCCATACTCATCACTATTACACATTGTAAAAAATATATAATTACTTTTATAAATCTAATTATTCATATTATAGGATATTCTCAAATATCTCAAAACTGACACATATAAAACATTTCATAGCAAGATAAGAATTGAGATATAGACAACTAATATAATATTTTATTTATATATTAAATTAGTCACTATAAGTGTAGAAAATATGGGATCTGAGAAGAAAATTACAATGAGAGTAAGATGTTTATTAGTGGGAATGACAAAACAGTTCAACAAGACAAAATTAGATTGAAAAAATTTAAATCGAAGCCTTAATGTGTAAGTAGAACAAGAAAAGATCATAAAATAGTGATAGATATACATAATCATGGTCAAACAACTGTATCAAATAGAGATTGATGCATATAATATTAAAAAAACAGCAAAAAAAAACAAATTGACAATAGTAGTAAGAGCCGAGAACAAAACAAGAAGAAAAAAAATGAATATGATGAGACCATAAAATTTAGAAACATACTTAAAGAATGGAATATCTCGGACCATAAGGACAATAATGAGATCTCCATTCACAATCAGTCACTCTCATACAAGGTCATAACCCTAACCACACATTGAACTCCCCATGCATAGTAAAAAATGGTGCTTGATCATCTTTTTATAAAAATGATTCAAATCATGGTCAAGCGTGATCCATCATCTTCCTCAGTTTGCAGTCAACAATCTATGACATATCCCTTGAACAATCGACCTCTATATCGCTCGGCTTGGACCTACGCTCACCGTAATCTTAACACGAAGGCCTCACTTGATTCTCCCTCTATACACCTAAGACCCCTTAAAACCTAATCCCAACTCGATTTCCCCTTTTTTATCCATGTTTTTATAATATATATATACATGAATACTAATTTCCATAATTTCATAGTTTTATAAAATCAAGACATTATAATTTAATAAAAGTATTCTAATAATAATTTATAATTCAAAATAAATATTCTATATATATAGATAATATTTTGAAAAAAAAAATTGATAAAAAAATTAATTATATTTTTATATTAATATAATTAATATTCTAAAAAAATTTATTAAATAACCTTTTGATAAAAATATGTTCAATTTTAGAAAAATAATAAAATAAATATTAATATTTTCAAATAGTCTTTAAAATAAGACAAAAAACTTTCTTTAGAATATTAATTTTAAATCTATTAAGAAGCTATGAAATTTTTATAAAATCATATTTTATGAATTATAATTTATTAATAAAAATTAAAGGTAAAGTTATTATATAATATTAATTTTTTAACATATGATCAAATTTTTTATTTGATTACATCAAAAACATAGTTTCAATTATTATTTTTAAATAAAATCATCAAAAATATTATTATTATATTTTAATTATAAAATAATACATTTAATTAAATATTTATAAATTAAAATAAGTTTTGAATTTATGAGATGTTAAATTCTTCATCCCATAAAAATAATTATGCCCTCACATATTGTTTCTCAGAGTCTAGAAAATTATGAATTTTTATAATCCCAATTATGAAAACTATTACAGGTAAACTCTTATACTCTATAGCTGAGAGAAAACAGTTAATCTCAAAATTTTTCTATAACATTCCACTCATACCAATTATAACACCAAGAACACATCCTTCTATATTTGGTGCTTAAAATGTTGTGTATTTGTTTTAATGAAACAGAGACAATATAAACCACTTGATATAATATAAGATTTTTTATAGTCTAGGTTTTAAAGAATTGGATAATAAATTACTATTTATCATAGTTGAACTAGAATAAAAATATCTAATTCTCTATGCATGTGTTAACTCCAAAAGCAAAAAAATTCATTCTAAAACATCTACCATACACATGAAAACATTTTAAACATGGGATTTCCATGAAATTGGTTAGTAAGGGGTTTTAAAAATACCATTGAAAAATACCTTTATAAAAAGTATTTATAAAATATTATAATAACGTAAAATTAATTATAATTTGAAAATGTTAAAAAAATATTCCATTGATTTTTTGAAAAACATTAATCAACCTCTTGAAAAAAACACATGATCCCACTTGAAAAATAGAATGTTATCTCACCCTACCCACTTTCTGGAGGGATGGGTTCACTCCCCACTCCCAATCTTGTTTACCATGTTCAAGTTCAGTTTTTATAAAAACCTTTTCAGTTTTCCTTATATATATATATATATATATATATGTTTCCATTGGAGTTTTTGTTTTAAAAACGCTAACAATAATGAAGCATAGAAAAACATATATTTATATACAATATGTATAACTATAATACTTCTTGTAAAATGACTTGTTAGACTTTGAACAACTAAATATCTTGATACTTAGACTTTCCTTATTTATATAGTAGGATAATTAATATCCATGTACATAAAATTTCATTCATAATTTACTAAATATCCATTTTTGTAGGTAGTATCGATAGATAAAAAAGACTATTCTATTCACATGATTACATGAATATATATATATATACATATACATATATTTATAAATACTAATGTATTAAATTTCATTTACAATTAATAATGTATGACCATAATAAATATTTATTAATGACAGGCATATGACATGATTCCATTTCATAAAATTTTGGAATTATTAACATTTATTTCCGTAAACAAATTAATACATTTGTTTACATGCATAAATAAAAGAAATAAAATAGTTATGATTTATGAAAATTATAATTATATAGATATGCTCAAAAGAACATGAAACATTGAATAATATCTTCATTTTTATTCATGAAATTTTTTAATTATTATTCACACACACACATAAATATATATATGTATGTATATATATATATATCTAAATATACATAATAATAAATATTAAATTTGGAGTGAAGTGATCTTAAAAAATTGAATAAATCATGTTTCTATATACACACACACATATAAATATATATGTGTTGGAACTACGAATACCAAAATATATGAAACCCATAAAAATAATGCTTTTATGACTTCGAAATAATGAATATTATAGTATTAAAAACAATAGATAAACACACACACACACATATATATTGAGAATAAAAAAAATTAAATATATACCAAAATCATAAATCAAAATTATAACATGGAGATCAATTCTATATAAAACCTAGGATATGATAAAATTTATATAAAACAGTTTTCAGAAAACAATCACTTTGAAAATATAACATGAACATAAAAATAAATCATGTTAAAATAAATAATCAGTCCCATGCGTATAAGGATAAAATAAAATTATATAATTTAATAAAAAAATTAAAAAATTATCCCTTACTTCATTTGCAGACACAAGATGGAGACCCTCTCTAGCTGCTGAATTATTTCACACACACCCAATCTCTCCAGACAAACAAATGGTTTTTCTAATAAAATTTTATTATTGGATTATGGATTTTATAGAGACACTTATCAATTTTCACATAGAAATATGAATATATAGATGTACAGAACTAATATCATATTTAAGTTATATATTTATGAACTCATTATAAGTATAGAAAATAGGGGATTTGAGAATAAAAACAAAATGACGCTAAGATGTTCATCAATGGGAATGATAAAACAATTCAATTAAATAAAATTAGAATGAGAAAATATATTAAATTTAAACCTTTATGTAGAAAATAGACTAGAGGTGATAAAGAGATATCTTAAAATAATGAAAGCTATAAAAAATCATTGTCAAAAAATTGTATAAGACTAAGATTGATGCACACAATATTGGAAAATTTTTTCAAAGAAAACAAAATTGACAACATTAAGAATATCCAAAAACAAAAAAGAGAAGAAAAATATGAATATTAAGATACCATAATATTCATAGTCCTACTTATAGATATGAAAATATCTGACCAGAAGGATCGAGACGAGATATCCATTTGGGGTATGTCACTATCATACAAGGTCAGAACCATAATAACACTTTAAAATCCCCAAGCGCATTCAAACACGATTCTATAACTTGTTTCTAGATGATAAAAATCAAATCCCAGTCAAGTGTGATCCATCATCTTCCTCAGTTAGCGGTTGACGGTTGAGGCCAAATCCCTTTGACCATCGACCTCTAACTCTCTCAACATCAACCTGCTCTTGCCCTGGTCTCAACCTGATGTCCTCGCTCGATTATACCTATGAACACCTGATACCCCTTGATACCGAATACAAAATATATTCAACTTTTTTAACAAAATTTTTATTTCTCTTTTTTATATATATGAAAACCAATTTCCATAATTTCTTAGCTTTATAAAAACAAAAATTCATATTTTAAAAATAGAAACTTAATCCGAATTTATAATTAAAAATTAATATTTCATGTACACACACACAAATATATATATATATATATATACATATATCATATTTTGATAATCAAAAATTTATAATTTTTTTTTTATATTCGTATATTAACATAATTATTCATTTTAAATATTTGATTAAATAACCGTTGGATATATTTAAGTTCTATTTAATAGAAAAAATTAAATAAATATAGTTATTTTGAATAATTCTTTTGAACATAACAAAACAACATATCATTTTGGAATATTAATTTAAAATCAAATTGAAACCAATTAATTTTTCCTAAAATCATCTTTTATAAATGTTTTATAATAATTTAATGTAAAATTATTATATAATTTTGAAAATTTATCTTTTGAAAAAAAAATTATGATTAATTAAAACACCTTGTTTTGATTATTATTTTTCAAAGATAATATTCAAAAATAATATTATCCTTTTTTATTGAAAAATAATCCATTTAATAAAATATTTTTATAACAAAACTAAGTATGGAATATTTGTGATGTTATAATATACATATTTTTCAATGAAACTATCATTTTTTATCCTTAGTTTGAAATACATGGATAAATATTCCTAATTCTATATAATAATGTTTGTAAAAAGTTTGGGACACTATAATTGGTATAAGAGGATGGTATATTCATTTTTGGAGATTACTAATAGAAAACATTGTTAAGAACCCTAGGGATAAATCTATCACCTTGTGTTACCTAGCTTGAAATATAAGGAATCCCAAGTAATGATGTTCTTTTCATTTATAATATCATCTCTCTATGTTCAACGTCAAATTTTTTATATTATTACTAACTAATAATTAAAACCAATAATTTTATTTCTATTTTTATGTTAATGGCTGGAAATTAGAGAACTCTTGCTAACAACTGATGCGCACAATTGGTTAAAATAGAAATTAGATATTCTCACCATTCCAATGGTTTTGATAAGAAAAGGAAGATAATGTCTCATTGATACATAAATGGTAGAAATAAATTCTAAGAATATACATACTAGAATTGTGGAAAGAATAACTCGATTGAATTCCATGAAAGGGACAAGAGGGTGTTTCAAGTGTGGAAATGAAGTTCATAAAGCTTCTGAATTCCAAAGTGTTGGAAAACAAGTAATATAATGATGTGAATAGTTATAAATATCCACCAAATACACCTACCACACTTTAGTGTTTCAATTTTAATGAGATTGGGAGTTATTCTTATAAGTTTCCTATCTAAGGACTAATGTGGATGATAAGGCATAAAATCCTATGAGAAAAATGAAAAGAGGGAGAGATTATTATATAATGTAGGATGAATTGAACTATGATAATAAGGGAATACTGACCCTCACCTACTTAGTTGGTAATTTCTTGTCTAAATTTGTATGAGTGAGATCTATGAAAATATTATTGTTAATAATTTTGGTAAATTTCAAGTGATTTTCTCCATCTACAAAAATTGAGGAATAAAGAAACATATAAGTATTTTTCAACATTAGATTTTATTTTAGTATTTGAATGTATACATTGAATGGTACTGGAAACCATGAAAATTTATTGAGGTGGTAAGGTGATATTTTTAAGAACACATGATTAAGGGGATGATAACCTTTAATATATGGAGAATGTTGGGTTAATAATGAGATAATGAGATGTTTTGTGGAAATTTAAAAAATGGGAATGTATTTCAGACCATGGAATAAACTATTAATATGATAAAAATTTAGTTTATGGATTGATTTTATATAATCATTGGATTTATAGTATTAGGAATGAATTTACTTTTTTTAAGCATGAATTGTTTCCCTATGCTTTTATAGTAAATTATTTTGTTTCAAGGTTTCAAGAGAATATAAGATATTGATCTTCCCATGTTTGGTGTGTGATTTTTAAGAGCTACATTAGGTAGTTTGGGGTATTAATGATAAATTTTATTTTGAATATTTTTGGACCATAATTAAAAAGATTTTTGTTTAATTGTGTAATAAGGGTAATAATGTATGAAATTATTTACACTGAATATTAAGTGAGGTTTTAGATATTAATTTATTGCTTAAACATATTGATAGTTATATGTATTGGTAAATCTATGTTAACCATTTCATTATGAAAAAAAATATAAGGAATGAATTGTCATCCGATTATGGATTTTATGATCCACTTGTTCTTCTAGAATTACAATTTTAATATAATTCTGTAGAGAAGGAAATTATGTGTAAATTTATCAAGGAATAGTCAAAGAGTGGTATTTTACTTAGGAGATGAATTTAGGTATATATATCATCTTAGTTGATTTTGAATTAAAATATTATCCATTTATCATCATTTTTTATGATATCAATGACCTTTTCAGACCTATTTGGCCGATGGTTTTGTGGTTATTTACCATATAATGACCATGTTCTCTACCATTCTCTCTTAAAATATGAACATTATAATTTTCTTCCATTTTCATGTTTTAACTTTCCACAAATTTCCTCCTAATTGGGATCCTAGTTATATGGTTCCCCACCCATTTTACTTTCCCTATTTTTAAGAGGATGTCTTATTGACCCTTTTTCTATTATTGGTTTTCAACAAATGAATTTTCAAATATCCTCTATTTATTTTATAACTGAAAATTCTAATATAGAGGACATAATTTTTTTTAAAATTCATTATTGTATCAGGATTATTTCTTATCAGTTAGAGATTCCATCAAAATCTCTCTCAAGTTCATGATATCTTTCATGTATCTCACCTGACGTAGTACATACCTGATACCTCACATGTACTAAACTCATAGGTCATACCAATAGATAATTATGTTTCATATAATGAACAACTAGTAGTGATTTTGAAATATATTGAAAATGTTCTACAATATTATACCACTCACATGGTTATTATTTTAAAGAAAACCACCAATTTAAGGAAGCTATGTTGGAACCTAAGGATGTGATCTGTGAAAAGTATCCTCTCCTTTTTATATTTGAAAGAAGAATATAGAGGGAGAAATACATTTTAAGGAGGGGGTAGCATGTAACATCCCATGATTTTATGCTATGTCTCTTTTTTTATAACTTATGTTGTACAGAACACCGAGCTTAAACGAATGATTAAATATTATTATTTAATTATGAACTAGTCATTGGAATAGATTTAATGAATGAGATTAAATTAATTATGATAATATATTTTTCAAATGTATATAAAACAAATTAATTGGTTACCAATTAATTATAAATTAAAATAAAAAAACTAATTGAAAATAGATGATGTGTTTTATAAAAAACTATGGTTATGAAATGAGATTTTATATTCATAAATTAAATTAATCGATATTATTGAAATATAATAATTTAATTTATATTTTATATATTCAATCAAATGTTTTTAAATTTATCCAATAAGTTTTATGGATTATTAATAAAATCAAATCAAATTTTATGAATAAAAATATATATTCTTTTAGAAGACAATTTTCTACCCTTTGATGATACACTTATTTTAAAACTTTATTTTCAGAAATTTATCAATTTATTTTGTTAAAATAAAATTTAATTTTGAAATTGGAATTTAAATATTATATTCGGGTGATTTTTTTTGTATTTTTCTAATATGATTCGTTTGTTTGATTAATAGTGAAAATACTACATTTTAATTAAAAGTTACATTTTAATCTAAATTTTTTATATAGTTAAATTATTTATTAAATTATTTTCAAATAATAATTATTTTAATTCTACATAATTAACACTATTTTATTCCATTTTAATCAATTAAAAATATATATATCATATAAAAACGTTTTAAGCTTTTGAACTTTTCACTTTTAAAACCTACATTTTGATTTTGTCTGCAGGATTAATTTTAAATATTATTTTTCAAATTTTTTGAATGGAATTTGGTAAAATATATTCCATATATGGAATAATAATTTCCAAATTAGGGTTTATGGACAGTTTAATTTTATGGTATGAAATAGTTACCATGGATAAAAAATATATATACTGGAGTGTAGGTAATATTGCAACAAGGGTTAAGGATAAAAGTTAAAAGATTAATATAACAAAAAATCAATACATTTAATGTTTGGTTAAGGTATTTATTGAACTGAAAATGAATTTAAAAAACTAAATATCATAAAAATTCATGTAAATTAATTCAACCTCAATGTGGTTTGCTTTAATTATAATGTAATCATTATTTGATCACTCAAACCCACCTTTCCTCCAATATAAATATGACCCCTTACCACCCCATTTCGACCCAGAAGAATTGAAGCTCCTAAAATATCTACACAAAACTATAATATCCACACTAAAAAATTCCAATTACTCATGGTCTCACCCAAATAAAAATTCATATTTTTCTAAGGGATCCTTTAAGGAGGTGATATTTAAGATGTAATTTTCCCAAAAAAGCTCTCTTAATTTATTTTCTTCTTCTAATTTATTTTCACCTTCTTCATAAATCAAGGAATTATAACTAAATAAAAATTTTTATACTCAATATTTATGTTTCTAATGTAATATATTATATCCATTCTTTTTATTAACTCCTCATATTCAATTAAACAAAACAATTTTCCAAACTATGTCTGGTAATCGCCTCAATGAATAATGATTTTTTTCATTTTCCTTTACCGCCTTCATGGTTGTTCATAAAAATTTTATTATTGTCAAATATAATTAAAATAAATATATTATAACAAATTTTAGTTTATTTAACTAATATATATAGATGATAATATATAAAAAAAAACTAGTTGATGTTGATTAAAAACATCCAAAATTAAATAAACATTTTTAATTAATGTTTTATCTAAGGAATTGTCCACCTGTTAGAATAAAAAAGTATATATGTAACCATTTAAACTTATGTAATATGTTGATTAAAATTTATTTTCACTATTTTTGTAATTTCCATTCGAGAAGAACTTATATAATTATACACAAGTTAACCAATCACAAAATCGTGAAAAAAACACTCTTAGAATGATCAAAGCGATGATTATAACTCATAAAAATGATCATAAATTAACATAATGAAATTATAAAAAATAAATTACCTGTTTAATATTTTTTCAATTAATTAATTAATAAAAATAATTTTTTCCTTGTAAAATAAGTATAAGAGAAGATTTATTTAAGACGTAAGGTAAGGGATATCTTAAACCCACTTCCATTCATTGGGTTAAACATCTACTTCAAAATTTTCTCATTAAAAAATTATCTGTGAATTGAATTTTAATAATATTATATTGAATTTAAAATTTATTTATGTGGATTTAAAATGAATAATCATATTCAATTCATTAAATTAATTACCACTCTTACTTATAATGGACAATGTTTTATCAAATGGTTTATGATTATTTCAACTAGGGATATACTATTTTGATACCATTGTTATATTCCCCTGGGTCATACCTCATTAAAATATTATAATAAAAATTTAATATCATAGTAAATAATTATTGTTATTCCTTATGTTTAATAAATTATTTGGAACACATATGTGTGAGCATGTGGTAATGGGTTTTCCCATATAGTTCTCCAATTTATTGGGTAATTTTTTTTGTCTCATGAGATGTCATGTTGGGATATAAAGTAAAGAGAATTCTATTATGGGACTTTGTCTACCATCTGATATATTGTTTGATGTTATCATTGACTCCTATTTATTTCATGATATATTTTGTCTCTAATTTCATATATTTTAATGATAATATTATTCTATGTAATAAATTTTTTTCTTAAATATATTTATTCGTGAGAAATTCTTATATGTTATCAAGTTATGTTTTTTATCTTATATGTTTTCCTTAAATCCCATTTTTATTCCCTTACTATGTTTTTTTCTTCATCACTTTTTTAATGTTTTCCCTAGGTTATCTTATAGAGTTATAGGAGATCTATGAGAGTTAGGATCACATAATGGAGATTAATGAAAAGATATCCTATTCTAGTTCCATGTTTTCTAATAATTTACCTAGTCTTCCAATGACACTAGACTTTTCGATCCTTGCGTAGTATTAGATGGATAAATTTGCACAAAAACTATGTAATAATATGTTTAAAAGGTGTGGTTAAATATAATAAATATAAACACATATACATTAAAATAATATCATGAAAATCAATGTGATACATCTTCATATATAAAAACATGTGAGAAACAGTCCATGAATAAAAAATCATGCAATAAATAACCAAAAATGACAAAGAACCCTACATTTGGAATATAGCCTATGGAATAATACATATTATACACTAAAATACTAATCATGAATAAAATTGGATCCAACCAATATCAAATCATGCCAGTCGATATAGTGAAAAGTTAACTCCTTATGTTGAAACAAAAAATAAGTCTACCCTTGTCTCTTTCCCAACAAACCAAAGGTTTCCAATATGAATTTTTTCCAAATTCAATCCACCCACAATCAAAATATTATAATAAATTTTCCAACCCTTGAAAATCTACATCAGAGTTTGAAATCCAATTTCCAAACCAAGAAGACCTGTTTTTAAAAAAAAATCATTTTTGAAAACATTTATGTAAAAACCTTGGTATTTATAGAATAATTTCCTTATTATTATTCTTGATTTAAATAGTAATTACTAAAATAAATAATTTATCATATGGGTTTTTAATTTACAGAATTAATTTTTCAATTATATAATTTTTCTTCAACAAAATTAATTTTATTTTCAAATTCAGAATATTGAAATTATCTTGCAATGATTTTTTGAGATTTTTTTGAAGAAGTTTAACTTGTAGGGAATAGTAAAAAAAATTTTAAAAATTTATTGTGTTTTAAATGAAATAATGAAGACATAATTGTGATATAACATTTTTACATTTTTTTAATAAATAAATAAATATATAATAAGGTAAATTTTGTACTGAAATAACCGTGAATATTAAAATTTTATTCTATTCATAAAAAGTTTAAAAATTATTATCAATGTCGACGTAGTGCATACATAGCATTTAAAATTACAAATTTGGTCCTTTTTATATAATAATGGAGTGTTAAAAAATATTTTTGAGACACAATTATTAATTATTATGTATTATTGATATTTTTGGATATTAATTTCTAATTTTATAGTTATATAACATTAATATTTCCCAAATTTATGTGAAATGCTTGAGTATCGAAAGAAAAGGCAAAGTAACAAATTTAAGATATTATCTTGAGATGTTTTTGAGTTAATATAAATAATGAATGAATATAGAATTTCATTTTGAACTTTATTATCTTTTCTTGATGAAATCATTTTAGATTTCATTTTTTATATGAAGTAATTAACATTAATGTTAGTTCAATACTGAGGAAGTGCTTGTGAATGCATAATAAAAATAAATAAAATGTTTTTATTAAAATTATAAGAATTATTAAATGACCTAAATCGTAGATAATTTTTTTTATATAATTAGGTGTTGACTATATCTTAATTTTATTTTCATTTTGGACATTTTGGACCCACATGGATCACATTAGTCCTTTTATATTATTTTTTTATAAATAATGAGAACTTGTTCACATTATAATTTTCAATAAGTATACAATTTTAATATAAGTTTTTCCACATGTTTTTTTTAAAAAAATTATTTAAAATCTAAAAAAATTATATGTTTCCTTGATTTCTTTTATTTATTTGGTAATAAATAATTATCTTAATGTATTAAACATTTTTGATGTAGTAAATATATAATTAATGAATAAATAATATTAATGATACTAAAAATTGTAAAATAAATATAATTTGATATTTTTAAGTTAATTAATGATTTCTATAGGTTCATATAATATGTAAAATATATATAAAAAATAATATTCGAATTAGAAAATTTTTCTTGATTTGCTTAATGTAATGATTGTGAATAGTTTTTAATTTGAAAAAAAATCCACGAATAAAATATTTTATCGAATTACATAAAAATAAAAAAAGTCATGAAAATGGTAAAATAATATTATTCCTTATAAATGATATATCTTAGTATTTTGATGAATTTGGGAATAATTAACCCCTATAATTAATTTATTATATTTTAATTATTAGTGTAATTTCTATGTTACCCCTCACCTCATTTATAGAAGGAGGCTCCCTCGTTCAACTTTTTTTATCACCTTTAGCCTTATTAATCAGTTATACAATAAAATATTACATCCTCCTCACCTGTTTCCACATTCTTGATCTTATGGTGTCACAAAAAGACCACAGCCATGATCCTTAAGGAGGTTCTCAACGTGGAATTTTTAAGAAGTAAGATTTATTTTTCTTCAGTTTTTTTTCATTTATACAATATTACCACCTATTATACAATGTTCCATGTCAACTAAAATATAACATATATACTAGAGTTTTTTCTGTTTATGGAATATATATCAAAAAAATATCTCATCTTATCCTTTCATTCATAAATACTAAAATCGTCATCCATGGTGCGTCAATTCAATGCCTTCATCGAAGATGGTTTTTGATTTCCATTTCACAATAGTCATGGAAAGTGTAAATTAAACTTTAAATGATTAAAATTAACTACATATATAAATTATATCACTTTTTAGAATTATTTATTTTTACAATTAATTTTATAATAAATTGACCTTAGAAACCATAAAAAACATACATAAAATAATGGAAATGAAAAAAATGTTACTAATAAATGGATAGAAAATGTTATAAGAAGTTAGTGTAAGGTATTATAAATATGATTATGGTTTTAAAAAAAATTAATAACACTATGGAAGCTATTATATAATATTTTTTAATACAATTCAAGGAATTCAAATTCAAGGTAATGGAATCTTTAACTAAAACATTGTTTTAATTATTTTAAATATTTATTCTTATAATTAAATGTATTTAATGCTATATCTTGAAAATGATTTTTATGAATTTATATTTATATTTATTTAAGTTTTATTTTATAATATGTGTTTTGGAAATAGATCTTTTTCATGTGTTGTGTAGGGGACTTTCATTTTGAAATATTTTTAATTGTCTCTTTTATGAAAATTCAAAAAGATTATTTTTTATTATATAGGTCATGAGAGGATACTATTTATCTCATTAATATTTATTATTATAATTATTTTTTTAATGTTTCTAAATTTATTTTTTTTTTTAAACTATTTCATTATTTTCTGTACGTCATTTACATTTTAATTGTGATTTTTACACAAAATGGTATTTTCAAATGTGAATGTGTTTTGTTCAATGTTATAAATGATTTATCAACAGTTTTATTCATTATATATTCCTTTGGAATTTTTTATTTTGAGTTGAGATCATTATATATGGATATGTGTTGGTTTGATCCCATTATAGATCAAGATACGATAGGTTGAGCCCCATTACAGGTTATAGTATGTTAGGTTGAGCCCTTATAGCTCATGTAATTACTGGTGAGCCCCATTATTGCTCTAGAATGGATTATGTACTCTGAATATGAAATTTGACCAAATTTTTCTTCCATGTGCAATGCTGAATGTAAATTTTTTATGTTAAATATGTCCCAAGGTTACTATATCATGATTCTATGCATGATTACGAGTTTTCAAGAAAATGGGATTTAATGAAGCTTCATGTTTTCACAAGATTAAGGGTTTTTCTTTCATTATGTCCCTTACTGATACATTTGTGATCATATAATATTTTTAAATGTTTTCACAGGTTATAAGGATTTGTAGGAGAAATAAGGATGTCTTGATAAATTTTATGAAGATTTGTTTCAAAGAAATCATGTTTTGTTTCTTAATGTTTTATATTTTGGATGAAATGGATACTATTTTAGTACTATCCAATTTTAATGAATTGTTAATGATATTTATGTATTATGTAAAAATTATCTAAAACAATAAACCTAAAATGATATTGAATGTGAAAGATATTAATTTGTTTACTAAAACAAAAGATTATGTAATGTTTTAAAAATGGGTCCTTATAGTTTGTATCAGAGAGAGTTTTTAACAACCTTTATAGTTATGATGATGTTAATAGAGTACCATCTTTTTATTTTTGGTTAATTTAAAATGGAATAATATTTAATGATTAACATCTTCCTTTATCTACAATATGTATGCTCAAAATGGTTTCCACAGATGAAACAAGGAAACTGATGTAGGAATACACTGAGAGGATTATATATTTCTTAATCCACAACCTTGAATTGTGGGAATTGGAACAAAGTAGTTTTTTACAGTAAAGGATCTATCAATACATGCGATAAATGCTGTTGGTGTTTATGCTATATAGGAAACTAATCTACCATGAGGTAACATGACTTTTGTGTATCATTTTATGAGTAAACATCTTCTAGCTTTTAGTGGGACCTTAGATACAGTGGTAGTTGAAGAATGGATCTATGCTCTAGAAAAGATAATTGACATAATGGGATGTTTAGAATACTGAAATATAACACTATCCATTTATCATTTCGAAGGTGAATCTGATCAATGGCAGTATCAGGTTATTAATATGATGTGAAAATATGATCTTGACAATTTGGAATGATACTATTTTATGTGTATTTTTATATACATTTATTTTTCAAAAACTATTTAACATAGAATGGATAAAAATTATTGGAAAAAAGGAAGAAGGATGATGTATTTTTCACTACGTATGAATCCAATTTTAAGACACTAGTCTATTACAGACTAGATTTTACTCAAGACAATTAGAGTAAAATTAATAAATTTTACTTTAGTTTGAAACCTTTTTCATAGAGTGATTTGGTTTTATGATGGTTTAAAGGATATGATAAACTTGTACGTTGCGATGAAAAAGATGAGATGGAGTTTTTCAACACGTACATGAGTCGTCATGATAAGAATAAAAAATTTTCAGGTTGGATGCCTTTGGGGAAGAATTCATTAATGTAATTAGGACATAAGAAAAAAAATTTCCGTTCTTTTCAAAAGTGTGGTAAAAAACATCTTGGATAATGTCTTGTAAATTTGGGGAAGAGCTACTTATGTGGAACTTTTGGACACATGCATCATTCATGGAATTAAAATTATCTTATGAACGAAGATAGGTCAATAGTAAGATGATTTAACTTTAATAAATAAGTTCATTTTTTATAATGTGTTTTTGAACCTAGTCACTTAGGTAGGAAATGTGCAGGTTTGGAAAAACAAGGGTGTAGAAAAATCCTTTTCACCCACATAAGAATATGTTGATCCATCAAATGAAGGTGTATAAGATACATAATTTTTTTTAAAATATTTTTCAAATTTTTTTTATTTGGGGTCTATACATTAATTAATTTATGATAATCGTTATGATAAATTTCAATTCTCACCTCATGAAATGAATCCAAAACTCATGGTAAAAATACCTGGATGAAACATTAAGGCAAAAATAAATTGTAAGAATCTACCAAAAATTTTCTATGGAAAGAGTCTACTAGAAAAATATTTTGTATTTCATGTAGTATAGTTTTATATTATTCTAGGTATGTAATGACATTATTTTTATCATTCTATGATTTATTAGAGAGGAAAATAAGTTTTTTTAAAGGAGTTTTAGTTTGTGTACAAGAATGAAACCATACCATTGATAACATGTCAAGAAGTAGATAAACTATTAAAATATGTAAAAAAATATTATCTTGAACATATTTTTTGAAAATAAGTAATTTTTTAAGATTAATGATGTTCCAGTAGTAAATGAGTATCATGATGTTTTTCCTGATGATTTTTTTGGTCTTTTTCTTGATCGAGAAGTTGAGTATACTATTGACCTAGTCCTTGATGATATGCTGATTCCAAATCCCCGTTATTGAATGGATCAATTAGATCTTCTAGAATTGAGAATGAATTTTCATGAATTATTAGAAAAAATTTTCATATGACCTAGAACATCCCCATTGGGTTCTTTTATATTGTTTGTTAAAAACAAAGATAGTTCAATTAGACATGTCAACGATTATAGAGCCCTTAATAACATCACTATTAAGAACAAGTATCCATTTCCTTGCTTCGATGATTTATTTGATCTGCTCTAGGGAGAATAGTATTTTTTGAAGGTTGTCCTGAGGTCAGGGTACCATTAGTTAAATGAAAAATAAGTATACATTCGAAAAAATACATTTCATTTTAGATATGGGAATTATTAATTTGTTTCTATGCTGTTTGGGTTAACAAATTCGCATGTTTTATTCATGGATATTACAAATAGAATATTTCATGATTTCTTGTATATGTTTTCATTTTTTTTGATTATATTCCAATGTATTATATAATTAAATATGAGGATTAAAAACATTATGGGTAGTTTTGAAAAAATAAAAAGAAAATAAATTGTATATAAAATAAAAAAAGTTTGAATTTTGGTTGCAACAAATTAATTTACATGGACACATTATTTCTAAAGATTTATAACTAATCATCCTTCTAAAAAAAGTTTTTTATGAATGGACAACACCCACAAATATTATCGATATTCATAGTTTCTTTATTTAGGAAGGATATTAGTGGAATATTTCTGAAACCTTTTCACGATTATCTAGCCCACAAACTAAGTTAACTTGAAAAAGTGTTATTTTCATATATAGAAAATAATGCGATGATTGTATTCAATAATTCAAAAGAAGATTGGTTAATTATCTAGTTATGACCCTACCTTCCAAAATTGATGAATGTTTCATCTATATTTATGCTTCTTTGAATAGATTTGGTTGTGTTCTAATGCAGAATGATCAGGTAATTTCTTATTATTCACATTCGTTGAAGCCTAATGAGTTTAATAACCCTACACATGATTTTGATTTAGTTGATGTTGATTCATTATTAAAAATTTCGAGGCATCATTTTTATGGAGTACAATTTTAAATATATGATGACTATAAATATTATAGCATATATTTAATCAGAATCAATTCAACATCAGATAGAGAAGATGGGTGGAAAAAATCTGTGATTATGACTTCACGATTCATTACCATTCTAATAAAGAAAAATGAGTGCCTATGTAATGACCCGGAAATTTCAAGGAATTTTTTTTCTTAATTTCTTAGGGATTTTACAGGAATGCAGTTTCTGACGGCGCCTGATTCCGAGGCACGGTTTGCCCGGAATCAATTTCTGAAGTTAGGCTTGGGTACGTTCAGTGAACGAATGAGCGGGTTTTTCTAACATTTAATCCGGAGCTCTGAATCGAAATATAAAAGCTCCGATGAAACTGTAGCACCGGTAATTTCTTAGGAACACCTTTTCCGGAGTTGCGTTTGCTCGGGTGTGGTTATTAAAATAATGGGTTAAGTAATAAAAAAAATTAAATTTGTGCAACCAATTTTATTTTTTTATCTAAGTAGTTATATCCAATGTGAGGGAGTTGGGGTGGGACCCACTAAATTCCTAACTCTGGGTAGGATATTAGTGAGGTGGAGCCCACATGAGTCCCCACCTATTCCAAATTCTCTAACCCTCCAACCCCCCCCCCCAATTAATTGTGTAACACACCCGCACGCCCCCTTAAATATAAACTCCACTCTCTTAATTAATTAATTGATTAAGTTTCCAATGTATTTAATTTGGGATTTCATTTTGAATTTAAAAAAAGGTATGGTATGAGAAATAAAATAAGGCAAGGCCTTATTTTATTAGGTTGTTTTCGTTGTGAGAAAAGGGTTGGAAGAGGAGAGCTCAAGTCTTGGACACCTTCTTCCTCGTCGAAGAATGCGAAGAACGCACCGTCGCCGACGAAGAACGCCGACCTCCGACGATGGACAACGAAGAACGCTGGTTCCTCGGAGATTGACGACGCGACACCCTGTACCACGATGCCGACGATTCTCTTCTCCGTGACGCCAACGACGCTTATAGAGCCTCGATCCACGATGTTGTCTTCTGCGATGCCGTTTTTCGCGACATCCTTTTCCCGCGACGTCCTTCGTTCGACGAATTCATCAGGTAGGGGTTTGGTTTTGTTCATGAATAATTATTTGCGTTCTTCGTTTAATATCCGGGCCGCATGTTATCAATTTAATGGGAGGAGGTCGGACCACCCAAACACGGCCGATACTCCTCCCCCTTTGATGTTGTGTTCGTTACGGCTCGAACAAAGGTGGAGCGGTGAAACGGCACGGCACAGAAACAAGAAAGAACAGGACGAAGAAGCGCGGCGCCGTCGCGCCATGCCATTGAGGCCAAACGAAACCGCGACCGGAGTCGGGGCCGCAGAGTCAATTTGAAGACTCCATAGATTGTTTATTTGACGTGCGGATCGACGGGCGATGACGGAATGGGCCGCAGAGGCAATTTTATGATTCCACAGTGAAGTACGGGACCCAAGATGACCACTGGCGAAGACAGCGGGTGAAATGGACCATCGGAGCGTGTCCGGTGGTCCGTGGAAAATGGCGGTGGTGCGCTACACCGGCACAGCGGCGGTGCCCCACACCGGCATGGCGGCGCACCGACGGAGAAGGCCGCAGCGACAGGGGTTGAAATGGAATGGCTTTGCCATTCCGGAATAAGGGGGTGCAGCTTAAATTTCGCACCGGTTCACCGTCAACCGGGGGGCAGCGCCCCCTCCGCTCCGCGCGTTACGACCAAGCTGGCCGAGCCGGCTCCCCCAGCCGGACCGGGGGTGGGCTGCGCCGGGCCACGCCAGAGGGGCCGGGCCACGTCCACCAGGCCGGGCCGCGCCCAAATGTGCCGGACCCTGGTCGGGTCGACCCGGTTCGGGCAAACCTAGTGGGTATCGGGCCGGGCCCGAACCCCCTATTCTCGGGCAGTTTTGTTCAAACGCCCATAACATGTGCAACGGACCTCCGATCAACGCACCGTCTATTGAGATGTGATCCTTGGATCGAGACAGTCGTTTCGGTATATTACACTCAAGGTTTCAGAGAACTTTGGGTATGGCCGGGTTGGTTCGAACCCAAAACCAATCAGGGCCCTCGGAGCGGAAATGCTAATAACTTGAGCTCCGAACGACCGATTGATGTGTCGTCGACTTTGTTGGATTCCTCTTGTTGAGACGGAACTTTTGACATAATTCACCTGAGGTTTGTCTGTAGTTGGATAGTGGCCGGGTTGGATTGAATCTTAAATCCAACCAGGCCCCTGGAACAGAAAAGCTGATAACTTTCAGACCGGACATCCGTCTGACGAACCATCAGAAGCGTTGCTAATCATGTTGAGAAACGGTCTCTATGAGTATACCCTATGATAGTTCATGGTAAAGATGAGATACGTTCAGGTTGGTTCGTACACGAAACCATCCTGGCCCCTAGGACAAAAAGGCTAATAACTCACAGACCGGGCATCCGATTGACGCGCCGTCTATTGCATTGAGACCCCTATGACGAGGCGGTCCTTTGAGATACTTCTTCGTGGAACTTTTTGGTACTTGTATTATCGACCTGTAGCTCTTGGAGAGAACCCTCCCTGAGACGAGTGTATGGAGTACGGAGACCGTGTAGCCTGCCGAGACCGGACGACTGCTTGACCGACACGACTTGGATTGAGTCAACTAGCCCAGTGGATGGAGCGCTCGGTATTTGGTGACAGACCCACGACAGACGGAGCGCCCAGTAGTTGGTCGCAGACCCGTGGTACTCGATAGGAGGAGTACCTCTGTAGGCTATTAGGGAGAGCACCCGATATTTGGTGGCAGACCCTTAGCGGATAGAGCGCATGGTAGTTGGCAGCAGACCAGTGGTACTCGACAGGAAGAGTACCTCAGCAGTATTAGGTTAGTGAGAAGTACCTCGGAGTCATGACGGGATCACAGTACTCGTCAGAGACAGAGCTCTTCAGCAGTTACGGTTTCGATTGTGAAAATCCTAGTTTGGGTTGAGTCTATGACCTATGTGTTTACATCATGATTGAGATGAGTCACTTGATAACTTAGGTATATGTATATGCATATATCTAAGTAGTGGTTATCCGTTGATTTCATAACCTCTGTGTTTCCTCATGATTGAGAGGGGTTACTTGATAACTTAGGTATAAGTATGGGCTTATACCTAAGTAAGGGTTATCTGTTGAGATTATCCTTTGTGGTTATCCTTGTTGGATTTAGAGAGACCTTTAGGGTCTTGGGGTACCTACTGAGTATCGTTATACTCACCCCTGCACGGGATATGCCCGCACCTCGTTGTGTTGGATGCAGATGACAGACATCGCTAACGGAGGCTGAGCGTTCGAAGACTGGACGGTACCCGAAGGTGGATCTCACGACGAGTCGGTACCCGGAGGAGACAGACGGACGGATGATCGGACGTGGAGTGCTAAGGAGGACATCTGTACTTACCCTTCAGGTAGGATCCGTGGTGGACGATCCAGGAGCTACATGTCATCTTCCAGCTACTAGTCTATTCTGTTGTACTTTTCTTTCATTTGTAGTTGTACCTATCTTTTGGGCTTGTATTTCCGGCCCCTTTTTACTTTCAGTACTTTTGTTACTGCTGTACTTAGTGTTTTCTTCTTCTTGTACTCTGGTTGTGTTTTTGATTAAGTTTATAAAGGCAATGCCTTCCCAGTTATATGGATTTACGCATTTGGTGCTAGTCGCCAGCCCTTGACCTATGGAAGGCGGGCATGGGGTAGTTACGACACGGGCCCCAGGGGATGGGTCATGACAAATTGGTATCAGAGGAGTCAGTTCTACCACAAAACTTATAACTATGATATTTTGTTTCTGTGAAACAATAGTGTTAAGGGTACCGAGTGTGGTTTTCAGTTCATGGAGTCCAGTGTTGGCACGTGTGGCCGACGTATCCATACACCAGGACCCTAACAACTAATTTCTGACTTTGTGCACAAAAACACTGATTGCGTGTGTGTTTCCAAAAGTTTTTAAAAGTTAGCTCAAACCAGGTCAGCTCACCAGGTATTAATCTTTTGACCGTGTCACATTTGTTTCTTTCTGGATGCCTCCCCGTGGACAACCAGCTAGAGCCCCGAGAGTGGTACATACTGACAGCCCGCCAAGCGACGAGGCCTCAGTACAGGGCCCTATCCCAGTTGAGGCACCAGCGGAGGTACCAGCGGTAACACCACCCGTTGGACCGCCGATGCCACCAGCCCCAGCAGCAGAGAGTGCACGTTGCTTGAGCACACTGTATGAGTTCCATCACCAAAGGCCACCCAGGTTCAGGGGAGAGATGGACCCTTAGGCGGCTGAGGATTGGCTAGTGGCTGTGGTGAGAGTCTTCAGGCTGGTGGGGACACCGGCAGACTTCATGGTGATCCTTGCTGCCAGCCTTCTCTAGGAAGCAGCAGGCAGATGGTGGAGCCTGATGCTCCAGGTGCATGACGATGCATCACTTCTATGGGTAGAATTCGAGAGCCTGTTCCAGGCTGAGTTTGTACCAGCCACCCTTCGAGCGGTGCAGATACAAGAGCTACTACATCTACAGCAGGGTAGCATGATAGTGGCGCATTACTCAGCGAGGTTCACATACCTCTCGCACTACTCTACAGATATGGTACGTGACCCGTTATTCAGGGTCAGAACATTCGAGCAAGGGCTCAGGAGAGAGATTAGAGATTTTTTTTGTTTCTCACAGCATTCCAACGCAAACATCGGTGTTGAAGAGTGCCCTCCTAGTGGAGAGTTTCCTTGCTGAGAAATCTACAGTAGAAGAACCCTCTACTAGTCGACATGCAGTGGAGTCTTCTGCGGCTGGCAGTAGACAGTTGACGCAGAGGTCCAAAAGGACCATACCCATCGGTGGCTGACTGCACGACTCAGGTTTAGTTGTGCGGGGAAACCAGGGTGGAGTCAGAGCTAGTCGTACCAAGAGTGGGTAGTGCTACTCCTACGGAGGGATTGTTCACATGGCATGTGACTGTCCGACCCACCATACAGATGATCAGTAGATAGATGAATAACCCCTTAGAAAGAGGAAAAGGTTCGATCGAGGCAGACCGCAAGGAGCAGAAGACCGAGGCAGAGGAGCTGGCCGTGCAGCTGGAGGTGGACGACACTTCGAGGTGTTTCCACCACCACCACCAGGAGGTCCACCCCGACCGCAGGGAACATGTGGACATGGGAGACCTCAGCTTTAGGAAACAGAAGCATATGAATATAGAGCTCCAGAATCTGGCGGACAAGAGAGGGACTAGTTCCAGGCATGGGACCTTTGATCTTGGTGATTCTAGTTTCCTTGTTGTTGTTTGTGGTTGTTGTGTGTCTTTGTACTTGAGCAGTAGCAATAAAAGACACTTTTTCTTGTGACGTTTTCTTCCTCTCTTTTGGTGTACTAAGAGGTTCTAGTTAAAACTGTTGACTTGACCCTCACTTTTTTTAGATTCTTACTGGAGGAGACCCAGTGACCACACACTGATGCTGACAGTGTGACTCAACCCTTGGAGGTGAGATTAACAGTTGTATCTCTTTGTAGTAGGGTTGAGGCCTTACGATGTCATCCATGGCATGGATTAGTACCATTCATGACAGGATTGATTGTTTTAGGAAAAGAATGTGGTTCATCCAGGGGATGGGACCAGATTTCTCTTATCGGCAAAGAAGAAATCTTAGAAGCTCTTGTGGGACCAGAGATGGTCCAGGCCACAACGAAGAAGGTGTAGATCATCCAGGAGCAGATGAAGACTGCACAGAGCAGGCAGAAATCATATGTTGATAAGAGACAGGACCACTGGAATTTGAGGATGGCGAACACGTTTTCTTACGGGTCTCACCTCGACAAGGTCAATGCAGATGTGGTCGAGGCGGCAAGTAATCTCTGAGGTTCAATGGACCTTTTTAGGTCCTCAGCAGGGTAGGTGAGGTGGCTTACTGTTTGACCCATCCACCTAAGTTGCACTAGGTGCACGAAGACTTCCACGTATCCCAACTGGGGAGATACGTGCTTGACCTGACTCATATCATCGACCATGGGGAGCTGGACATTGGCGATGGGGTGACTTTTGCAGGGTTCTAGTAGAGGTTGAGGATCGACAGGAGAGAGTCATATGAGGACGGTCGATTCCTCTTGTGTGCTTTCGTTGGCAGCACGGGAACCTCCACGTGAGCACATGGGAGAGGAAGGCTCAGATGCGTGCTCCTTACCACTTTTGTTTCCATAGTTTGTGTTATAGCTTTACGGGGACATAAATCCCTGAGGTGGGAGTAATGTAATGACCCAGAAATTTCACGGAATTTTTTTTCTTAATATCTTTGGTATTTTACAAGAACACAGTTTCTTACGGCGCCTGATTTTGATGCCCGGTGTACCCGGAATAAATTTCCAAAGTTAGGCTCGGGTACGTTGAGTGAACGAACGAGCGGGTTTTTCTAACATTTAATCAGGTGCTCAGAATCGAAATCTGAGGGCACCGATGAAACCGCAACGCCGGTAGTTGCTTAGGAACACCTTTTCTGGAGTTCCGTTTTCTTGGATGTGGTTATTAAAATAATGGGTTAAGTAATGTAAAAAAATTAAAATTTGTGCAACCAATTTTTTTTTATCTAAGTAGTTATATCCTATGTGAGGGAGTTGGGGTGGGACATACTAAAATCCTAACTCTGGGTAGGATATTAGTGACTTGGGGCCCACATGAGTCCCTACCTATTTCAAATTCTCTTACCCTCCCAACCCCCCATTAATTGTGTAACACACCCGCACCCCCCCCCCCTTAAATGTAAAGTCAACTCCCTTAATTAATTGATTGATTAAGTTTCCAATGTAATTAATTCGGAATTTCATTTCGAATTTCAAAAAAGGATTGGTATGAGAAATAAAATAAGGCAAGGCCTTATTTTATTAAGTTGTTTTCATTGTGCGAAAAGGGTTGGAAGAGGAGAGATCAAGTCTTGGACACCTTCTTCCTCGTCGAAGAACATGAAGAACACACTGTCACCGATGAAGAACGCTGGCCACCGATGAAGGACGATGAAGAACGCTGGTTCCTTGGAGATCGACAACACGACGCCGTGTACTGTGATGCTGAAGATTCTCTTCTCCGTGACGCCAACGATGCCTATGGAGCCTCGATCCATGACTCCGTCTTCCACGACGCCATTTTCCGCGATGTCCTTTTCCTGCGACGACCCTCATTCGACGACTTCATCAGGTAGAGGTTTGGTTTTGTTCATGAATAATTATTTGCATTCTTCGTTTAATATTCGGGCCTCCTGTTATCAATTTAATGGGAGGAGGTCAGACCGCCCGAACACGGCCGATCCTCCTCCCCCTTTGATGTTGTGTTCATTGCGGCTCGAACAAAGGTGGCGCGGTGCAACGACACCGTGCCGAAACAAGAAAAAACGTGACAAAGAAGCGCAGCGCTGTTGAGGCCGAATGAAACCGCGACCAGATTCGGGGCTGCATAGGTGATTATAAGACTCCACAGATTGTTTATTTGATGTGCGGATCGACGAGCGATGAAGGAACGGGCCGCAGAGGCGATTTGATGATTCCGCAGGGAAGTACGGCACCAATGATTACCACTGGCGAAGACAACGGGTGAAACTGACCACCGAAGCACGTCTGGTGGTCCACGAAAAACGGTGGTGGCGCGCCACACCAGTACGGCGGCGCCGGTGACCGGCGGCGCGCCGCTGGAGAAGGCCATCGTGGTAGAGCCGCGGCGGCAGGGGTTGAACCAGAACGACTTTTCCATTTCGGAATGAGGGGCGCAGCTTAAATGTCGTGCCGATTCACCATCAACCGGGGGGGGCAGTGCCCCCTCCGCTCCGCGCATTACGGCCAAGCTGACCGAGCCAGCTCCCCTGGAAGGACCGGGGTGGGCCGCGCTGGCTGGGCTGGGCCACGCCGGCGGGGCTGGGCCGCGCC
Source organism: Viscum album (assembly GCA_963277665.1). NCBI lineage: Eukaryota > Viridiplantae > Streptophyta > Magnoliopsida > Santalales > Viscaceae > Viscum > Viscum album. The sequence continues at coordinate 475,549,802 of OY728133.1, read as the reverse complement.
CACCAGGCCGGGCCGACCCAGGGGGTATCGGGCCGGGTCGGACCGGGCCCGAACCCCTATTCTCGGGTAGTTTCGTTCAAACACCCATAACATGGGCTACAGACCTCCGATCGATGCACCATCAGTTGCTATACGATCCTTGAATCGAGATGGTCGTTTAGGTATATTACACTCTAGGTTTCAGATAACTTTGGGTACAGCCGGGTTGGTTCGAACCCGAAACCAACTGGGCCCTCGGAGCGGAAACACTTATAACTTGAGCTCCAGACGTCCGATTGACGTGCTGTCGACTTTGTTGGATTCCTCGTTTTGAGATGGAACTTTTGGCATGCTTCTCCTAAGGTTTTTACACAGTTTTATAGTGTCCGAGTTGGATTGAACCTGAAATCCAGCTGGGCCCCTGAAATGGAAAAGCTGATAACTTTCAAAATGGACGTCCGTTTGACGAACCATTAGCGGCGTTGGTAATCACGTTAAGAAACGGTCCCTATGAGTATAACCAATAAGAGTTCGGGGTACGGTTGAGATACGGTCGGGTTGGTTCGTACACGAACCCAACCGGGCCCCTGGGACAAAAATCCAAATAACTCCCAGACCGGGCGTCCGATTGACGCGCCGTCTATTGCATTGAGACCCCTATGAGGAGGCGGTCCTTTGAGATACTTCTTCATGGAAATTTGTTATACTTGGAGTATCGACCTATAGCTCGTGGAGTGGACCCTCCTAGAGACGAGCGTACGGAGTACGGAGACCGTGTAGCCGGCTGAGACCTGACGACTGCTTGACAGACTCGACTTGGAGTGAGTCGACTATCCCAGTGGACAGAGCGCCCGGTATTTGGAGACAGACCCACGGCGGACGGAGCACCCGGTAGTTGGCCACAGACCCGTGGTACTCGATAGGAGGAGTACCTCTATAGGCTATTAGAGAGAGCGCCCGGTATTTGGCGACAGACCCTCAGCGGACGGAGCGCCCGGTAGTTGGTAGCAGACCCGCGATACACGATTGAAGGAGTACCTTAGCAGTCTTAGGTTAGTGAGTAGTACCTCGAAGTCATGACAGGATCACAGTACTCATCAGAGACGGAGCTCTTCAGCAGTTACAGTTTTGATCGTGACAATCCTGGTTTGAGCTGAGTTTATGACCAATGTGTTTACCTCATGATTGAGATGGGTCACTTAATATCTTAGGTATTTATATAGAAATATATCTAAGTAGTGGTTATCCATTGATTTCATAACCTCTATGTTTCATCATGATTGGGAGGGGTTACTTGATAACTTAGGTAGAAGTATGGTCTTATACCTAATTAAGGGTTATTTATTGAGATTCTGATATGTGGTTATCCTTGTTGGATTTAGAGAGACCTTGAGGGTCTCGGGGTCCCTACTGAGCATCATTATACTCACCCCTGCACGGGCTATGCCCGCACCCCGTTGTGTCGGATATAGATGACGGACAACAGTTACGGAGGCCGAGTGTTCGAGGGCTGGATGATACTCGGAGGTGGATCTCATGACGAGTCGATACCTGGAGGAGTCAGATGGACGGACGATCGGACATGGAGTGCTGATGAGGACATCTGTACTTACCCTTTAGGTAGGATCTATGGTGGATGATCCCAGAGCTTCATGTCATCTTCCAGCTGCTTGTCTTTTCTGTTTTATGTTACTTTCAGTTGTAGTTGTACCTATATGTTGGGATTGAATTTCTGCTCCCTTTTTACTTTCAGCACTTTTGTTACTGTTGTACTTAATGTTTTCTTCCTCTTGTACTCTGGTTGTGTTTTTTTTACGTTTATAAAGGTAACTCCTTCCCAGTTATAGGTATTTACGCCTTTGGTGCTAGTCGCCAGCCCCTGGCCTATGGAAGGCGGGCTTGGGGTAGTTACGACATGGGCCCCGGGGGACGGGTTGTGACATCCTAATTCATTGATTCATAAAATTAATTCTCCAATAACCATGATATATTTATAACATGACCCTTCATTTACTCATTTTGTAAATTTTTTCTTAGATGTTTTTAGTGTAGGATATTCTTCTTTTTTGTTTTAGGTGTTAGTGTAGTCGTCATTATGAAACCGAATAATGCATGCTCAAAATGAAGATCATGAGTTACAAAAAAAGGTAGAATTTTCTAAAAGGGGTATGTTCCATAGTTTTTAGCATTGATAATGATTGTGTTTTGAGGATTGGTTAGAGATTATGTGATCCTTGTGATTCTCAGCAAAAGAATGAATTGTTATGTGAAGCTCACTATTATCTATTTTCAGTTCATCTTAGAAGAAAAATGATGCACAATGAGCATAGAGAGTATTACTAGTGGGATATAATGAGAAGATATATTGCAGATTTTATTATGAAATTACTGAAATGTCAACAGGTGAAAGAAGAGGGGTGGTTACTACTGGAGATGTTCCAGCCTTTTCCAATGCAAGAGTGGAAATGGGAAAAATATATCTGTGGACTTCATAGTAGGACCACTAATAACATCTCGAGGTATCAATGAAATATGGTTTATTATTGATCATTTGACTAAATTTATATATTTACCTCCTATTCAAGACACTGTTTCTCTACATCATATTTCTCAACTATACCTCAAAGAAATTTTCATGTTGCATGGAGTTCCACTCTTCATTGTATCAAATAATGATCCTAGTTTCATTTCAATCAATTGAAAAGGACATCATAATTCACTGGGAACAAAATTAAATTTCATTAAAACTTTTCATCCTCAATTAGATGGGAATTTAAAATGAAAAATTCATAAATTAGAGGACAAGCTATGAGCTTGTTCAAGGGGTTGTCAGGGGTGTTGGGAATAATATATTTTATTGGTCGAGTAATCTTATAATAACATCTTTCATTCAATTATACAAATGGAACCTTTTGATCAATTATATGTAAATCGGTGTTGAACTCCAGAATTTTGGGATAATGTTGGGGAAGGGATGTTGATGGGACCCAAATTGGTAGTGGAAGTGGTGGAGAAATTTCAGTTGATGTAGTGAAATATGAGGATAATGCAGAGCATGAAGAAATATTATGCAGATAACTAGATGAAAAGCCTTTATTTTGAGGTAGGTGGTCATGTCCTTCTCAAATTTTCACTATGGAAAACTGTTATAAATTTTGGTAAGAAATGAAATTTGATTCCATGGTTCATTTGACCTTATGAAATTCTAAAAAAGTTGGATCATTTTCCTACCAAGTATCTTTGCCTCCATGTTTATCTTATTTAGACAATTTTTATCATGTTTCAATGCTGGTAATGTATGTTCCAGATCCATTTCCTATTTTTAGCCAAGATGTAGTTCAATTGGAAGATAACATTTCTTATAAAGAGATACCAATTCAAGTTCTTGAATGCAGAGAGCATGTTTTTCAGAACAAAGTAATTTACCATGTTAAGGTTTTGTGGAGAAACCACATGTTAGAAGAATAAACATAGTAATCGAAAAATATTATGAAGTAAAAGTATCCCCACCCAATTAATAAGTGATTAAAAATTTCACGGACAAAATTTCAAAATGTGGGAGAATTTAACAAGTAATGTATTAATAGAATAATTTTTTATTAGTATTATTGATTTAAATAGACATTATTAAAAAAATTATTTTTTATATGGTTATTTATGATAAAGAATTAATTTTTCAATTATAGAATTTTTATTTGTAAAAACAAATTTCATTTTTTAATTTTGAATGTTGAAATTATTTTCATCTGAGTTTTTGAGAATTTTCTGAAAAAGTTTAATTTTTTGTGAAATTGTAAAAATATAGTATTTTAAAATATGATATTTTTAAGACATCGTGAAGAAATAATTGTAATATAAATTTTCTTCAATTTATTGAATAATTAAAAAATTATATAATGTGATAAACATTGTACAAAAATAAATTATAATATGAAAATTGTATTCTATTCATGATATTTATAAAATTATTGTTTGTGCCGACACCGTGCCTGAACAGCATTGGCAATGTAAAATTTGAATTTTTTAAAAATTAATTGATTGTAAAACATTTTTTTTAAGACTAATTTATAAATTATTTTATATAATTTATATTTATCCCTATTAATTTTTAATTTTATTGTTATATAACATTAATCTTAATAAAATTCATGTATAGTGATTACGCATGGCATAAAAAGACAAAATAACAAATTTAAGATATTATATGGACATGTATTCAAGTGAATATAAATAACGAATGAATGTATAATTTTATTTTGACCTTAATTAAATTTTTCTATGGAAGAAATTTATTATTAGTTTTTTATATGAAATAAATTACATTAATGTTTGTGAAATGCAGATGTAGTGCTTGTACAAACACAAGAAAAATAAGTAAAATGATTTTACTAAAATTATAAAAATTATTAATTGACATATATTGTGCCTAATTTTTTTTATATAAGTATGTTTAGAAAATTATCTTAATTTTATTTTTATTTCGTACATTTTTGACCCACATAAATCACATTATTCCTTTTATATTATATAATTAAAAAGAAGGAAAACTTTTTCACACTATAATGTTCAATTAGAATAATTTTTTAATATAAGGTTTTTTAGAAGTGTTTTTCAGTAAATAATTGTCTTTAAAAATCTAATAAAATTATATTTAACATATATTTGTTTCAATATTTAGGTAATAAATAATTACCTTCAGGGATTAAATAATTACGATGCAGTAAATATTTTATTAATGAATAAATAAAATTAATGATATTAAAAATAGTAAAATAAATATAATTTGATATTTTTAAGTCAATTCATGATCTCAATAGGTAATTATTATATGTTTAAGATATAATAAATAATTTAATTCAAATTATAAACTTTTTTTGTTTATATACATGTTTTTTAATAGTTTTTTATTTGATTAAATTATATTTCCATGAATAAAATATTATATTAAATTATATAAAAATAATAAGAAATAATGAAAAAGTAAAAAAAGGATAAAATTAATTCTAAAATTGGATATCATATGATTTTTATTCCTTTTTTAAGTCTTAAATCCCCCAATAAATTTATTATATTTTAATAATTAGTGTAATTCATATGCTACCCCTCACCTAAATTGTAAATGGAGGCTCCCTCTTTCACAGGTTTTCATCACCATTATCCTTCTTGCTCAGATATACTCTACTAAATTACCCCATCCTCATCCCTTTCCGCATTTTTTAGCTTATGGTATCAAAAAAAGACCACCTCTAAGATCCTTATGGTGGTTCTTACGGAGGAATTTTCATGAAGTAAGATTTTGTTTTATCTTCTTTTAAATTAATTTTAATTTCTACCAAATTGACAACTCTTAACCATTATTTCATGTAATTTTCTGTATCACATATATAGTATATTTAAATTTTGAATATTTTATATAAATCATAAAATCACCCATATTCTCATTTTACTCTTAAATAACGAATTCACCGTTCGTTGTGCGTTGATTCACCTCCTTCGTGGACGATGATATTTCATTTCCCAATTACAAGAAGCATAGAAATATTAAATTAAAATTTAATGGTTTAAAATAGACTATAAATATTTATATTATATCACTTATGGTGTGTTATGTCTTTTTTATAATGAAATTCATAATAAATTAACCTTGGAAACCATGAAAAGAACACACCCAAAATAATTGAAATAACAAAATATTATTAATAAATGTGTGGAAAATGTTATAAGAAGATCATGTAAGGTATTATAACCATGTTTATAGTTATAGAATAAATTAATAACACTCCTTGAACTATTATATATGACTTTTGAACACTTTTTAATGAAGTCAAACCCAAGGTAAGGGACACATTAACTAAAACATTATTTTAAATGTTTTAAAGATTTATTATTCTAAGTCATTTTGTTTTATGTCTATGTCTTCAAAATAATTTTATGAATGTATAATTATGGTTATTAATATTTTAAAGTTTTTATGTGTTTTGAAAATGGATATTTTTCATGTGTTTTGTATAGGTCTTTCCTTTTGAAATCTTTTTAAATGTCTCTTATATGAAAATTCAAAGAGAATTATTTTCTTATATACAAAATGAGTGGTTTCCCCATATCTAATGAATATTTATTATTATGTTTTTTTATCCATTTTAATATTATTTCTGAGAAATATTACATCGTTATTTTTTGGGACTTTTATATTTTTAAAGCGATTTTTATGAGAAAAATTTTATTTTGAAATCTGAATGTGTATTGATCGAGGGATTAAATGAATTATCAAGATATTTATTAAAGATATGTTCCTTGGACATTGTTTACTATGGGTTTAACCCATTATAGCTCATGATTTATTTGTTTGAGGCCATTATATCTCAAGATATGATAGGTCGAGCCCCATTATATATCAAGATATGTTGGGTTGATCCCATTATAGCTCAAGATATAATGGTTGAACCCTAGTATAACTCAAGATATAATGGTTGAACCCCATTATATCTCTCTAATTAATTGGTTACAGCAGAGATGGAAGTTGATCAAATGGTTATTCCATGTTAAAGGTTAAATGTAAGAGTGATATGGTAACTAAGTACCAAAAAAACTACATGATGTTTCTATTCATGATTATGAGTTTTCAAGAAAAGGGTTTTTAATGGGTTTACATTTTTTCATTAGACTAATGATTTATATTTATTTATGTACCTTAATTACCTTTTTTTGATCATCAAATATTTTTAAAAGTTTTTCAAATTTTATAATGATTAGTATGAGAAAGAAGGAAGGCATGATAAATGTTGTGAATATTTGTTTTAATTAAATCATGTTTTATTTTTTCAAATGGATTATATTTTGGAAGAATTTGATTCTATTTTAGTAGTATCCAACTTTTATTAATGTGGATGTTTATGAATTTGTTATTTCTTAATTATATAAAACTCCTAACTGGAAAAGATCATTAATGTGAACTAAAGTATTTTTTTTGTTGAATCTCTATATTAGTAAACTTTTTAAGCCTAGGTCCTTATAATTTACCATTCAATGAAATCATTAAATATCATTTTTCATTTGAAATCAATGATAATCCCAAATAGATTTCACATGAATGACATGAAACTCATAAAATCAAGGAATCTTATAGAAAAACATACAAAAAAATGCAAGAAACCTAGCTTCCTTCAACAACGGTGATCGAAAACCCCGATAACAACATTTGAAAGACAAGGTACACCAAGAAACTGGGAATGGATTGATAGAAAAAACTATCTAATAAAAAATATACAGAAAGTCCATATTTGTAACCCAATCAATAGAATAAACAAAATGATTACATACCTAGATAAAAGTATTCCAATGAAACATAGTGACCAATAAAAAAATTAATTGATCAAGATTGATCAAATTCACCTAAAATCACCTATGAAGAGCCTATAGGTCGAGAGAAAGGAATCATGGTTGAAAGAAATAATAATTTAATATGACAAATCAGCATAAAAACAACTATTATGAATTTAGATGACATTTAATCCCATAGGAAGTCATTAAACCCTTGAGTCCCACATACACTGAAAAAACCATTCCTTTTTTTATTAAGAACCTGCTAATTTTTTTTCATACATGTTTTACACCCTTTATAGGACATATAAAATTATCATAATGTGTATCGTGTTCATGGGATCTCTCTAGAATCCATTACACACCATGTAAATTGATTACATTTTATGTAATTGTCAAACGAATATTCAAAATTACATGTTTTATACTGAAAATTCAAATTATATGTATCCTTCAAATTTCTTATCATCATTATTTAACCCAAAAAAAAGGAAAACTAAAACAAGTGTTAAAACATGTAATGGTCCGGACCCTCTTGGTCCATTACTTTTCCAAATTCTGGTGTTTGTGGTGTCCCGGGGTCCATCGGTGACTCATTAAAGAGTTTTCCAAATTTCAGGATTGAAAAAATGGTGTCACTAATGAGTTTATATCATACCGGTGGGAAACAGTGGAACCGATTGGCATCAGTGGAACTGAAGAGCGTCGGTGGCACCAATGGGATTTGGTGGCGCCAATGGGTGTCAATGGCATCGAGGCGTCATTAATAGCACCAATCGACATCGGTTCCAGGGAGATGGTACCAGGGAGACGGTGCCAGTGCGACAGTGCCAAGGTGATGGTGCTAGGGTGACGTGCCAGGGAAATAGTGTTAGGGAGACAGTGACTCTCCTAACGGTGATTCCTTCCCTATTTTTTCATAACCTTCTTGTTTTTCCCCAGTAACGTATATTTTGACATAAAAGTGTTTTAACACCCCTTTCAAAGCCATTTAAATCCAATAAAAGATGTTTTAAACCCTCAATAGTCCATTGAGCCTTGAGTAACAAAAATGTGTGACCCTTTTCCTTGGCTTCACACCTTTGATGTGTTTTATAGTTTCACCCTTGTTATTCCTTTTTATCTATTTAAAGTAAATCTATTAACTCAGAATTGTTATCTCCACTATCTCCAAGGATAATTATTAAATCTCAATTAATACCAACATGTGAAAAAACATAACTACGTGTTTGATCCATGATATAACTTTTATGTACTCCGAAATCATCTCCCTAATTTTAGGATCTTTGATTTTCTTAATCTGAGATCATCTCTTCATAATTACTTTCAATTATTTAATATATACCCTAGAGACTTCCTTTCAAGATGAATTGTGTGTCCATGCTGGAGCCCTTCATACTCATACTTGAAGCCCTTAAGTTTTCCTTTCTTTCAAATTGATCACCCTTTGTTCATTACATGAGGATAAAAAACTTTTATCCTTGATCATCCATGTAGGGTTTTCCTTCATCTCTCTTTACTGTATATCATGCTGGGCGGGTATGATAATGCTTCGCTCATGATGTGGAAAAAACCAAACCAAAATGAAGATAATAAACAGACTCTATATAATGAAGGGTTATTCTTTATGATGATATTTTTGTATTTATTTTATCTTAATTTTTATGTTTTGAATTTTATGGTCTTACTCCCACTAAAAACAGTGGTCGTTGGTAGTCCTTTCATGCGCACTAATGAACCTCTGTTTTTCTATATAACATTGTGATTGAATGATTGTAACATGGAGACTTGTTAATCATGTATTTTTGGCCTATAAAATGGATGCACAATGAATAAAAATCCTTGTGTGATCACCCCGGTTAACTAGACAGAACGAAGGAACTTCAGAAATTATGGGGTTAAAATTTGAAAACACCTTTGCTCTATTCTACTAATACACATTTTTGTAATCCTTGATGCTTGTTGGGTATCATGGATGAGGATTTGATCTCCTATTGTTCAGTTTTTGGTTGTAAATTTGTTGTTGTGTGGGGCTGTATATTGGGGTTTTGTTTGGTTCAAGTACTTCAAGGGATCTCAATGGTCCCTTTTGTTGTTGTGACTTTACAAGAAAACCAGGTGTGAATGCATAAATTGCTGCTTGTCTATTTTCCTTCACTAGTTGTTTCGGCTTGTGGCTATTCTTGTTAGTTTAACTTTAGATAAGGAATATTTAAATGTAATTATTTTAACATGATAACAAGAATGGGTACACTAAAGGATTGTTTTCCAGAAATGGGTTGTGCTATGGTTGTGGTTGTTGTTTGTTTATGCATGTAGGGATAGTAAAGAGGGAGGTTATTCTCTAGTTGTGTATGGGAAAGATTTCTATTTCATAATGCTTAGGTTGTGATGAGTTTTGTTTAATTATATTTATAAATTTTGTTATTATGTTTCTCATTTTCATTGGACCTATGTTGAGCACTCTGTGTTGAACACCCCTATTTAAGGGGGAGGGTGTTGTTTCCAAAATTCTTATGAGTGGTTGGTTATTAGATCATTTCTTCTCCCACTCCCAGATTTCCCAAGACACTTCGGGTAGGCTGTGACAACCTAAGGTATATTATGGCCCAAGACTCTTTGGGTAGGGTGTGTCGTGGTGGTTGGCCCAGGTGTGTGTGGGCAGGTTTGTTTCCCATGGGTCTTCGGGATGAGGCCCATGTGTGTTTAGGCATAACAATTTTTATTTTGGACCAAGTTTCTTCGGGCATGGCAGTGGTTGTGGTGTCCCAAGTGTTTGAGGGCATGGTTATGTGTGGTTATGGTGGCCCAGGTGTGTACGAATGAGATGCATTGTGATTTCCCATTAGGTTGTTGTTGGGGAGATATGGGGACTTTAGTGAGACATGTGGGGAAGGTTTGATGCATAGGATATCCAAAATTACTAGTGGGAAAGTGTTGTGGGGTACCCAAATATCAATGTTCAATTACTATTACTTTAACTAACTTGCTTTATTTAGAGAGTGTTCCTTCGTGAGGCTGGGTGGATAATTTCTTAGCTAGGTTCTTTGGCTATCTTTGTTTCTCACGTGGAATTATAATGCCTCCCCACTTGTGCATGAGATCTTTTGGTTTTCCCTACTGAGTATATCTGTATACACACCCTATATATATAAAGCTTCTTTGAGGTTTCCAGGGGGACTTTGAGAACCATGACGGACATTACTAGCTTGGGCTTTAGAAGGTTTTGTTGCTTCTTTAATATCTTTTGGTTTTTTCATCATAGTTTTCTTGTACGTTATATCAATTTATTTTGAACATGAATATTGGAATTGAACTTTGGATTGACTTTTACTTTTATTTTTTGGAGTGTTTGAGATTTACCGTCTTATCTCTCAATCTAATTAAATAAAAAAAGGTTTAATTAATTCCATTTAATGTGAGTTTCTTTACCCTAGGTGATATTTTCCACTCAGGAAAATAATGAAGATGGAACTCGAGAGTCACTATCTCTCCTTCAACTTGATGAAGGAAGGGTCGGGATATTTTCTATCCCTTTACTCATATCGGTGAAGGAGGGTTTTGAGAGAATGGTATCGTAGGAGATGGTTGAGAGATAGGATGGATTTCGGGGTTAGGCATAATGAGGATTATATGGAATTGTAGGAAAACAGTGTTAGGAAATCATGGTGCATGAAATATGAATGGGAAGAATGACAAGGACTCATGATTTTAATCCCCAAATGATTCGATATAAGGACTCTGGACCTACTGAACAACCAAGTGAGGCTACACTGATTGTAGGGTAGAGACACTAGAAAAAGTACATGCATCATAATGACTTGTGTTCTTGTGTGTTCTGGGTGTTTAGGGAGTTTAAAATAAATAAAAAGTGTAAGAAAAATATAAAAAGAGATCTTCTACACTACTCAGGCTTAGTTATTATTTATTTACCATGCAGCTATGGCACCCCGATGATGACCATGAGTAGTGCAGTCGATCAAGGACCAGGAGGCTGGTTTGGCTGATTAGCGGAGGGATGATCAAGAGGAGGATGATGACCAGTGGATGAAGACACTTTGTTCCATTCCGCAACAGACCCTTAGGATGTATGAGGACAACGTCTCAAATATGGAGACTTAAAACTGTCTCGAGGAGTTATTAATTCCTTTTAGCTTGATCTGGGTTCCAGCTGAGTACTAGGTTCCCCTATTTTTAAGACAGATGTGAGGATCGGTGCATTAGTTCTGGATGGTCTATCTCGAGGAGAAGAAGGAGGTTGAGGTTTTGTGAATTGATTTTGAGAGAGTGTTCTGGGATGAATTCCTTTCTTCCATGATGATGGTTGAGAAGAGACAGGAACTTCTCCCCCATCAGCAAGGTAGTATGATAGTGATGGAGTTGGGGATCAATTTCAATGATCTCATTAGTTTCTCTCCAGACCTCTTCTCAGATGAGGAATCACGGTTAAGGTGCTTAGAGGAGGCACTCTGACCTTACCTGTAGTACATTTTTATTTACTTCACTCTATTATCATACTTGGAGGTTCAAAAAAAGTCTGAAGTGGTGGAGAGGTTGTACATGCTGGGAGGTGTGTCGCAAGAGGGGCTCTAGTTGAGCTCGTAGAAGGGGAAGGCCAATAGTAGTAGGCTTGTAGCCTCATGGCCATCCAAGTTTCGGCCAATGGAGAGAAGGCCCTAGCAGTTCCAGTTTAGATATATAGGTCCTCACCCTTTCTATATGAGTCTAGGACTGAGGATCTTTATATGTGGTAGCCATGGACATCTTCAGAATCAGTGCTCAGACTCTGTGTCATATAGTGGAGGTGGGTAGTTTTAGCGACCACCTCACTAGCAGTATTTTTCATCCAGACATTTCAACAGAAAAAGTAGGGGCAGTAAGATCCCGCTCCACCGAGGGTGAACGGTGCCTGAGTAGGACGAATTTAGGGAACTCCCTAGGTACCTCAACTAGGAAGTGTTCGGGGAGGCGGTTGACAATCGAGAGTTAGGGGAGATGGGCCTGGGAAGTTTCAAACCACAAAGGCAACCGTTCCAGTAGGGTCGGAGGTTGTTCGAGGTACGATCATCTTTTTTAGTACTTTGGCTTGTGCCTTGTTTGATTTAGGTGATTTTTACTCATTTGTTTCACCCGGTATAGCCCATTACTTGGGCCTAGATGTAGAGAGACTCTCCATACACATGGTGCTGAGTACACGAGTTGTAGATCGGACCAGCCTGTTTGACGATTTTCGGGGATACAGATAGATGCTAGGGCCCCATCAATCCAACGGGGATCTCTTTCTACTACAAATGCATCCATAATAAGCCATCATGGTCATAGACTAGCTGTTTTCCATGCACGCTATTATTGAATTCATTCGCAGAAGGGTCGTGTTCTCAGATATGGGTTACCAGCATATTGAATTCATCAGCGAGCAGTGTTGTCGGGAGGGTAACCAACGTGTCGATCCCTTCTTTCCATGCTATACGTGCTGTTAGTGGAACCAACAGAATCTAAGATGATGGCAGTATCAGGGATCATTAGTGATTTCCTAGATGTCTTCCCAAGAGAGGTGGTGACTCAAGACCCTCAATGTGATGTTTAGCTTGGGATAGACTCACAACTCGACACCTGTCTGATTTCAATGGATACCTATCGGATGGAGCCCTCTGATTTACAAGAGTCATGGATCTGGATTGATGACCTGATAAAGAAGGGTTTTATCTAACCAATCTTGTCACCACATTGTGCTCTAGTCTTTTTTCCAAAGAAGGAAGACGGTGGTCTCATGAATTGTATAGACTAGCGAAGTTTGAATCAGATTATAATCAAGAACCGTTACCCCTCCTGATGATTAATGACCTTTTTGACCAGTTTAAGGGAGTAGGTTGGTTCTATAAGATCGGTCTATAGTTGGGATATAACCAGTAAAGGTTTATGGAGGGTGACATCTCGAAGACTTCTTTCAGGTGTAGATGTGGGCACTTTGATTTTGCGGTCTTGTCATTCGTCATTACGAAATCACCAACCATGTTTATGGGGATAATGAACTACATTTTTCATGAATATATGGACTAGTTTGTAGTTGTGTTCATTAACGACATCTAGATCTACTCAAGATAAGAGGAGGATCACACCGAGTATCTGAGGATTGTTTTGGAATTCCTCTGACACCACCAACTCTACAAGAAGTTTTCCAAGTGCATGTTCTATACATGAGAGGTTCCCTTCCATGGACACCTGGTCTCCTAGAAGGGAATAACAGTGGACCCATCAAAGATTTAAGCTATTTTTTCTTGGGTATAACCTAAGAACATGGAAGAGGTTCATAGTTTCCTAGGATTAGAAGGTTACTACTAGAGTTTTGTTCCTGACATCTCTTGAGTTACAACACATTTAACATCTTTGACCAATAAAGGGCAGGCTTTCGTTTTGAGTGAGAAGTGATAGGAATCCTTCATTTATCTAAAGGGGAATCTTGTCATAGCCCTAGTACTGTGGATTCCAGAGGAATGGGTAGTGTTTAAAGTGTTCTATGATGCTTCAGGTCTCGCCTTGGGGTGTGTGTTGATGAAGTAGTGGGGAGTCATCTCTTATGGGTCTAGGCAGTTACACCCTCGGAAAAGAAACTATTCCAACCATGACCTAGAGCTTACAGCAATAGTGGTTGTGCTGAATTAGTGGTGACATTAACTCATCGGGGAATTCTTAATAGTCTTCATAGATTAGAAGACCTTGAGGTATGTATTTTCCCATCGTGACATGAACATGCGGCAGTGGAGGTGGATAGAGTTTATTCAGGACTACGACTTAAAGTAATGGAGGAGTTGGCAACTTGACATCTAAGCATGAGATTGGAGGATGGTAGATGTTGTCTGTTCCAGATGATGGTGCGGTATTCCTTGGTACAATAAGTGGATGAGTATCAGTGGGGGCATAGAGGCTGCAGTGATGTGTGATTGTGTTATCCAAGGAAATTATCTAGAAGGATGGCTGAAAGATGGTCAGAATCAAATGTTTTTTAGTTGAATGTTGTTTGTCTTAGTGGAAATGTGCGAGAGAGTTCTCGTTGAGTTCTATAACTCAACCCTATAGGCACACCCAGGAGCTTCCAAGATGTACTGAGGCATGATAGGTTAGTTTTGGTGGCCCATAGTTAAGCGGACATTGGAAGAGTTAGTGGAAAAGTTCCTCATTTTCCAGTAGGTGAAGGTTAAGCACCGTGTTCTGGGAGGTCTGTTGTTGCCCTTAGATGTTCCTGAGTGGAAGTGGGGTGATGTTTCAATGGATTTCATCACAAGACTACCCAGGGATGAGGGATCCTATTATTCCATCTGGGTAGTGGCTGACTGACTTAAAAATTGGAAAACTTCATAGCTGTTAAGGACTCGAGTGCCATGGGTACCTTGACACAGAGATACGTGGATGAGTTGGTTTAGTTACATGGAGTTCTAAGGTCCATAGTGTTAGATCAGGATTCAGGATTTACCTCACAAGTCTGGAATGGATTTCAACATGCCTTTTCCACCCAACTATGCCTCATCACTTCCTTCCACCCCTATATAGATGGGTAGACAGAGATGCACATCATGACATTGGAAGACATGTTATGACCATGTGTTTTGGAATATGGGGGATCCTGGGTACAACACGTACCTACGGTAGTGTTTTCCTACATCAATAGCTACCAATTTACCATTATCATGAATTCATTTGAATCCTTGTATGGAAGCTCGTGTAGTTTTCCCATGTGGTTGACCAAGGTTGGGGAAGTAGGTGTTCTTGGCACAGAGGTAGTGCAGTGCACGACGGAGAAGGTTCAGCTTGTGCGTGAGAGGATGAAGGTGGATCAGGCCCGGAAGAAGTCATTTTCTAATCGTAGGAGGAGACCCTTGAAGTTTGAGGTTGGGGACCATGTGTTCATAAAGGTTTCTCAGTGGCATGGGAAAAGGGGGTTCAGTAGGGGGAGTAAGCTTTCTCCCAGGTTCTTCATCCCCTTCGAGGTGTTGTGATGGGTCATCCAAGTGGCATATTAGCTGGTGTTACCATCACCACTATAGAGGGTCCATAACATCTTCTATGTATCTTTACTCTGTCTGTATCTACACAATGACTCGTACATCCTTGACTAGGGGAGACGAAGGACGATGTGACATTTGTAAAGCGACCAGTGACGATTGAGGATCGGGAGGAAAAGGTGCGTCGTGGTCGGACCATTCCCTTGTATTGTGTATTGTGGAGGTATGGTGTCCTCGAGGAGAGTGTCTGGGAATGGGAGGCACAGTTGTGTGCCCAGTACCCAGAGTTGTTTTGAGTTTTGTTTTGTGTTTGTTTTTTACTTTATTGTGATGTTGTGATTGACATTGTTAATTATAAGATGGGTTATTTTCCTTTTTATGAATTTGTGTAAAAAGTCCTCATTATGGGGAGGGGAGGACATGATCTCTAATCAAGAAACATTAAGGTGGATGTGATTAAACCTGTATGGGTGAGTCAGTACCGCCCAAAGCAGATAGTATCTTGACATGGATAAAGGGACTCCCAAACCCATATTTCTGGATGATGTGAACTTTTCTATGTTTGTGTTATTTATAGGGGGAGAAGAGCGGTAGAATATCCATAGTATTTTAGGAGATATATATGAGAGAGAGGTCTTCCAAGATATCGAGGCATGTTCCGGATTTCGAACAACTCTAGGGTGGTTTTTCCCTGAGTGGTATCTTGCGAGGTGGTTGTTCTGTCCCACCTCTTTTCTTTGGGATTACACATGAATTGTTGAGGGCGAGAATAGTTTGAGAGGTATCTGATGTGTCACGAACCATGCTGGGTCACCATTCGACCCGACACCCAACCTGGTCCACGGCACGGCCCGAAGGGCATTCCCAATTCCCACGAACCGAAACATGTTCTTGGGTGCCAAACTAGTTCAATGGAATGATTTACAAGAAATTAGAGATATAAAACAATCAACATGATAGATAAAATGAAATTGAAAAACTATCAACCAAAAAAATCCCTTAAACTAAAAAAAACATAATGTTCTACAATTGAAACCAATAACTAAAAATAAATGACAATAATGGAAACTAAAACTCTCACTCAAACCTTCCGACAAAAAGAGAGGCCACATCAACACCACCCTACATGAGAAGACCAATTTCAACCTGAACCACCATCATTGATCACATTGTCACAACCTAGAATAGATAAGAATCAAGGTCTACATACACCCATGGGTGTATGTTGGGTGTAAGCCAAAGGCACAATATGATACCACCAAATGAAAAGATTCCATCCCAGAACATCCAAGAGATAATTTAATGCACTTATTCAAAACTATACTTTCAAAATTCTTTTAAAGAAATCATTTACAATCTAAATAATAAAAGAAAAATCTAAGAAAAACCATTTCAAAAACACAATTTTGAAGAGGAATAGAAAAATTCATTAAGGTCACACACAAACATATACTCCCACACACACACACAAGTGATCCTCCATATGTCAACAAAAGGCACCACGTTATGGAAGATAGAGAACTATTGGTAAATCCCCTATGGTTCATATAGCTCGAGTGGGACCCTAGAACCTCCTGTCTCAATGAAACGTGGCATAGAACCTGTGACCATTGGTAAACGTGGCATCGAAACCATGACCCTCAGTAATTCATATGTTTAGTTAGTGTTGAGATTGTCAATCCAGCTAAGTGAAACAGGGACGATACCCCTCCATATCACTAGCGCACTAGTTCTAGTTTTCCAACCTTGATACCTGGGGCATTCCCTTGTGCTCAATCAAGTTTCACGTTCACATAGTATAATTCTATCTCATATCACAGACCAAATAAGACATTACACACAAAATCGACAACTTGAATACCCAAACAACATTTAAAAAACAAACGCACACCAAAATACCTTTCCAAAATATATTTACCATCACTTATCCCTTTCTCAAATCCTCATTTGGAAACACTGAAAAGGGAACATAAACAATTATCACAACATAGAAAACATTATTCAAATAACACAACATGTACCGAAACTAATTAACATACCCAATCAGAAGTAGGAATTCCATTTTCACATAACTTGCCTCTAAATAGCCAGATCACATTAAAACCAAATACACAAGGTAACTACATGAAAACATGTTTTCCATTATTCAAAAAATTGAAATTAAATTTCAAAAGTGCACAACAACGTAGCACACCCAAAGTGCTTTATTTTACTATGAAAATCTCCATTTTAATATACACACACCACAAATACCTTGAAACGTATTTCACACCTAACAAATAACCCAAAATAACCTTCCAACTATGTTTCGCAGAAATAAAACATATAAACCATTTTTATAAAATAACAAATCACTTTTCCCAATACACACAACAATTTATTTTAAAGAAAAATTCACTTCTAATAGAGACATGCATTAAATTACGACCAAAACATCCTTTTCACACCAAGATAATTAAGTGAACATTTCCAAAAATTCTCAAATCAAGACTCACATGAAAAACATGACCGTTCGAAAAAGAGACCCAAATTCCGTCGTATGTTCATATCAAAAATATTTCCCAAAATATTTTACACCACCCCCAAACAATTCATTAAACACTACCAATAATTTATACAACAACATGAATATTAATGAAAAGACTATTTTATTCAGGTAATCCAATTTCATCCAATGATTACACAAAAACATTTTAAAACATAATTTTTGGCATGTAATTAAAACATAGAACATTTTAAAATTAACAAAACAAATAAAATAAATTATCTAAAAGATAAAAAGGTATAGAACAACCTACCTTGGTGTAGAATACTTCCCAAAAAAGGTTTGAAAAGACCGTCGCACGCTAACCACACCTTAAACGAACACAAAGTAGAACCCTAAACAAGAAATCGAACCAACGAAACTCAAAATCATACCATAAATTGAACCCTATACCCACTGAACAACTGAAACTAGAGGAAAAGGGAGGAAACTCAACTGAAGGGTGTGGCGGTCTCCAGACTAGGGCTTCTCTAGAAGCGATAATGATGCGACCAACCATGGGGTTTTTCTATCATGCGACGGATGGATGGGAGCGGGTGACAATAGCTGTTCTGAATGTTGGATGGTGGGGGTCGTCAGCAGAGGTCCGTGCAGGTCCAAGTGGGGACATGGTGCGATGGGGAGGGAGTAAACCAGGGTTTTGGCACGATCTAGTCCCATGAAGGAGGCGGCACGCTGATGCGGGGGTGGAGGGCAGTGCGACGTGGATGGTTGTTCGGGGGGCTGCAGAGCGACGAGACTGGCCGGGGAAGGGGGTGCCGATGCGAGGGAGATGGGTAGAAGGGCTAGTGGGGAGGTACAATTCACAAGGGGGGGGTGTGCCACGATGGGATTATGGGGGTAAGGGGGAGGTCTGCCAACCATAGGAAAGAAAACATCCAAAATAAAAATAAGAAAAAAAAAACAATAAAAATAAAACCAAAAATAAAACCCATAATAATAATAGGTTTACAATTTTACAAATTCAAAAATAATTTTACTAATAATGGCCCAATTAATATAATAATGGAAAAAATAATAATAACAATAATAATCTAAATATTATTATTATTAATAAAACAACATTAAAATAATTGAATTTTTTATTCTGCGTTGAATCTATTATCAAATTGAGTGATTTAATTAACTGTTCATGCATTGGGCAGGCCGCATGATGCTCTGGCGATGCAATATGGCTTCTAACATACATTTTGGTTGTGCCAGACATTGTTAGGCTGAAACGCTCACTTATCATAAAAAGTGCACAAAATCATGTCAGGCCCAACTTACACCTCAATGAAACCATTTTTTAAAGCCAGGTAAAATTATAAAATAAAAATTATTAAAAAGAAATATTCTTGGAAAAATAATAATAACTATTACTATAATAATATTATTAATAAATTTGAACATTTAATTTTGAAAACATGGTAATATTAATAATTTATGTTGATAATAATAATAGCATCAGTGACATCAACAATTTTATAATGAAAAAAATAATGAATGTGATTAATAAAATTTTTATTCTTTACACTATTAATAGTAATAATAATAATATTATTAAACAATATTATTATAATTAAAATAGTCCATTAAATTTTATTCCACTTATAATTTTTATTATATTTTCATTTTACTATCCATTACATTCTATTTATATACCGTGAACATCAAGCGGGTCATGCGGTGAGCTGGGCGAGGTCACGTGGTGACTCGGGGAAGGTCTTGCAGCTTTGACTGCGGAATGCTGAACGCTGTAAGGGCCAAAACATGTGTTTTAAAATAATCATTCAAAATTTTTATGACGGGCTTCAACTCGAACTACCCTATTCCAATAAAATTAATAAAACAATTGATTTAAAAATGTATGTTGTGATAATTATCCACACCATAGAGCTTTTCATCCCCAGAAATCCACTACTAAATTTGAACCCCCAAAGCAGAAATGGATACCCCCTTAAGGTTCAAAAAGGATCTCTACAAAAAAATTGAAAAGAAGCAAACACAACAAGCTTAGAGAAAGTGTATTAAATGACTACCGCAAGAGACCCATAAAAGACTTTTCAATCTATGTCACCTGCCAAAAATAGTTAGAACACCTATAATTTATTGATCAAATAAAGGAAACTTTTCACCCATGGAAAATAACTTCACAAACCCAAAAAATACATGGGAAACTGAGATGAGACATGGAAACTGCCACGGGGTGACCCACATGGGGAGGCTTGAGAAGACTCCCCACCATAGAAATAGGAAAATATTGACTTAATCCAAAGGTATTTCAATGAGACTTGCAGTGGGTATCATTTCCATACAAATAGATAGAAGATACAAAACATTGAAAAAATTTCTACCGTGACCAAACACCCCATCATAAGGGGCGGGGTGGTTGGGGCCCAACCACTAGGGATTCAAAACCACAGCCCATGAAAAACCAACATATCTACTTCACTGGATGATTACTATTCAAATTTGAGACCGATTTATCTAATAGACCCCATAAAGACCACTGAATGTGATTACAACCAGTGGGATTCAACCCCCAAGACTTTAAGGTAATGAGACGACCAGGCCTCCTCAAAGCCATGAGAAACCTCACGCACCCAAATGGGTCAATGGAATGGAACAACCACAGAAATCTATTTAAACTATTTTTACTTTCAACACCGATGAGAGAAATAAATTCAGGGTCCCATACCCACTCAGGGTTCATGACCACGTGCCAGCTTCACTCCGAGGCCTATGGATGGACCCCTGATGTTCAAAGCATCTTCTGCCTCGTAGTTAGGCATTGAAGACTTCCGAACAGAGCTTCTTCTATTTGGTGCCACACACAACCACACCGCAATCGATACAACACCAACACACACAACATACCCCAACATCCAAATACTCCCTCATGGAACATCTACTAATACTGGGGTTTAGATGATACACATGATTCACCTATTCACCTTCACCAAAAACATTAAAAGGAATGACTCACAACAAACACACCCCTTTGAACAGAGAAATTACAACTCCCTAAGAAGAGGACACACCCCTATAGAAATAGGGATTCCCAAATGATTCTACCAAATCCACCATTTCTCTTCAAGGAGAACTCACATTGTGAGAGGTAAACAAACATTACCCTTACGTCCAATGAAAGAACTACAGTCCTTTCAAGACATCAGTCAACACTAATAACTCTGAACCCCCTTCACCCTTCCCTGATGTATTTCATTTCACCATAAGGGGGGACTTCAGACACAGTGGTGTCAAACTTCATACTCGACGACTCAGAAAACTGAAGGAGGCCAAAAGTCCCTTCGAATTCCCTCACATCCGTCATCCCGCTATGAGAGGATTCTCTTAAATGAAAAGAAAAATGGGATAGGCTTAACACATTCACTAGAAAGGAAGAGTCCTTACATTAATCAACCGGAGAGGCGACCAATAGAAAATTTCCCATCGCTGCACATTAATAGAATGTTAATTATTTATGGGGGTGGAAACTAGTCAAGAAAGAGAACCATGGACCTAATTAAACCAGTCCAATGGACAAGACATCCACCAAGATAATGCTAAATGTGCTGGGGGGAACCTTTGTAAGGGCTTCCCAAAGCACCTCTGAAAAGAAACCAATAAACACATTCTTTCACACAAACTTACAGATAAGAAATTAAAATGAGAAAACAATTAGTCAAAAAGGATCCTTGGCTCGAAAAAACTCACATATGACATTCCTAAAACACAAAGACCCACCACACAATCACCGATTATTTAAAAACACCATATTTTCCATTAAAAATACTTTTTTAAAGAGAACGCAGTTGGTGGGTTGCGCAAACACCAATGGCGTCTCATGGTCCTCAAATATACATGTTCTCATGCCACACTGTCACCCACCTCATGTACATCTAGGAACTCATCTGCTCGTGTCATTAACCATTTCTCTCTCCTTTATACCCATGCATGTGGTTTCCCATGAGAGAACCAACAATCCAAACCAGACCCTTCCATTTTTCAAAATAAAAACATTCAACCCACACTTTTAGAACCTTACACACCATTTCCTTTTTAAATCTCTTCATTTCCAAACATTTTCCAAGACCAAATAATTTTTACATAAAAACCAGATTTCAACGAATTCCAAACAATGAGATGAAGAATAATGAAATAGGTGACTAGTGTCTGTGGGTGACTTGGAAATATAGTTGGCGGCCATACGCCAATCAGGCCACCGCCATGGAGAGTATTCTAGGACTGTTTCCTCGAATCCACAAGGCATTCCAGGCCCAGCGAGCTCACTAGGACCACTGACCCTACTCTCTATTCATTTTCCCAAAATATGAGTAAGAACAAGGACCAAAGACTCAATTAAACCTCAACTTACCCTAGTAAATAGAGTCCCACCACAAGGTGTGTTGTCCATGCACCTTACTCGTAGTCAGGATGTTGAGTCCTAAAAACCTTAACTTTGGTCTACCTAACTCTATACCAAAAGAACATGACCCAAGAGATAAAACCTTCCCTTGATACCATTTTGTCACGAATCAGGCCGAGCTTCCATTCGACCCGGTGCCCAACCCAGTCTATGGCATGGCCCGAAGGGCGTTCCCAATCCGCGTGGGCTGGCATAAGTGCCCATGTACCAAAATAGTGAAAGGGAACGATTTAACTGAAATGAGAGACATAAAACAATAAAAAAGATAGATAAAATGAAACTGAAAAAAACTATCATGCAAAAAAGCAGTTAAACTAAAAACAAAATTAATGGTTTACAGCTCAAACCAATAACTAAAAAGAAATGAAAACAACAGACACTAAAACTCTGACTCAAACCTCCTGGAAAAAAGAGAGCCCGCATCAACACCACCCTTCAAGAGAATACAAACTCCAATCTGAACCACCATCGTTGTGCATGATGTCACAACATGGAAAACATAAGAAACAATGTCAACATTCACCCGAGGGTGTACGTAGGGTGTGAGCCAAAGGCCCATTGGGACTACATCCAAGAGAACATTTAATGTGATAATTCAAAATTATACTTTAAAAAATCTTTTAACTAAAGCATTTACAAACAAAATGATAAAAGCAAACACTATGAAAAACCATTTCACAAACACTATTTTAAAGAGGAAGATAAAAAAATCATTTGGGTCCCACACACACACATACTCTCTCACACACACACACAAGTGATCCTCAATATGCTGATGGAAGGTACCCCGTTATGGATGTTAGAGCACTATTGGTTAATCCCTTATGGTTCATCTTGCACGAGTGGGACCCTAGAACCTCATGTCTTGGTGAAACGTGGCATAGAAACCATGACCCTGAGTAAACGTGGCTTAGAAACCATGACCCTCAATAATTCATATGTTTAGTTAGTGTATCAATAATCTATCCAGCTAAGTGAAAAAGGGACGATACCCCACCAGATCACTAGCACACTAGTTCTAGTCCTCCCTCCAAGAAACCCAGGGTATTCCCTTGATCTCAATCAAGTTTCACAATCACATAGTAAAATTCTCTCCCATATAACAGAACAAAAAAGAAATTACACACAAAATCCACCACATGCATACCCAAACAACATTTCCAAAACACACGCACATCAAAATACAATTCCAAAATATATTAGTCGTTACTTAGTCATTTCACAAATCCCCATTTGGAAACACTCAAAAGAGAACATAAAGTATTCGCACAACTTAGAAAATGTTTTTTAAATAATACATCAACAGTTGACACAAATAAACATACCCAATCAAAAGTAGGATTGAAATTTTCATATCACTTGCCTCTATATTAAAACATCACATTAAAACTAAATACACAAGGTAACCACATCAAAACATGTTTTCCATTATTCAAAGATTTTCATTTAAATTTCAAAAGTGCACAACAAGGCAACACAATCAAGGTGTTTCGTTTTCCTCTAAAAAATCACCATTTAAATATACTCACACCACAAAGACCATGAAACATATTTCTCACCTACCAAATAACCCCCAAAACCCTTCTAACTATGTTTCGTACATAAAAACCAACATATAAAACGTTTTTATAAAACAACACTTCAGCTTTCCCAACACACAAAACAAATTATTTTAATGAAAAATTCATTTATAATAGAGACACACATTAAATTACTACCAAAAAATCCTTTTTACACCAAAAAATTCAATTGAACATTTCCGAGAATTCTCAAATCAAGACTCACATGAAAAACATGACCGTTCTTAATGGAGACCCAAATTCCGTCATATGTTTGTATCAAAAAATATTTCCAAACAAACTTTGCACCAACCCAAACAATTCAATAAACACTACCAAACATTTATAAAACAATACACATATGAATGACAAGACCATTTTAACTAGGAATTCCAATTTCATTTAATGAGTACGCAAAAAAAATTTGAAACATAGTTTGCGCCAAGTAATTAAAATATATAACATATTAATATTCACTAAACAAACAAAATAAATTATCGAAAAGATGCAAAGGCATGGAACCAGCTACCTTGGTGTATAAGACTTCACAAACATTGTGCGCAAAGACCATTGTACGCTAACCACACCACAAAGGAACTCAAAGGCAAACCCTAAACTAGAAATCAAACCAACAAAACTCAAAATCAAACCATAAATTGAAACTTATACCCATTAAACAACAAGAAATCAAAGAAAATAGAGGAAACTCAACCAAAGGGGTTGGAGGTCACTGGATCGAGGCTTCTCTGGAAGG
The DNA here is from genome assembly GCA_963277665.1 of Viscum album. Classification (NCBI taxonomy): domain Eukaryota; kingdom Viridiplantae; phylum Streptophyta; class Magnoliopsida; order Santalales; family Viscaceae; genus Viscum; species Viscum album. The sequence continues at coordinate 475,525,234 of OY728133.1, read as the reverse complement.
GAAAAAGAGGCGACCAACCATGGGGGTTTGCTGTCGTGTGATGGTGGTCAGGAGAGGGTGATAACAACTGGTCTGAAGGCATGCTGAGGGGGGTCGTCGGTGGGGGTTTGTGTGGGTCCGAGCGAGGGATAGGGTGCGATAGGGAGGGAGCAAACCAAGGGTACGGTACGGGCTGGTCATGTGAAGGAGGCATCACACTAAGGCTGGGGTGGATGGAAGTGCGATGCGGAGGGCTGGCCGCAGGGCTGCAATGTGATGGGACTGGGCAGAGAAGGTGGTGCCTGTGCGAGGGAGATGGGAAGAAGGGATAACGGGGAGGTGCAACGAACAAGGTGGGGGGGGGTGCCACAATGGGATTAGGGGATAATAGGGGAGGTCTTCCAACCCTAGGAGAAAAACAAACAATCAAAATAAAAAGATGAAAAATTAAATAGAAATATAACCAATGATAAAAATCGGTTAAAAATATTAAAAATACCAAAAAAATTACTATTAATGGCCAAATTATAGTAATAAGTAAAATAATAATAATAAAAATAATATTATTATTAATAATATTATTATTATCGTTATTAAATGAATATTAAAATAATTTTACTTTTTCCTTTTGCATTGACTCTATTATCCACTCATATAATTTTATTAGCTGGCTGCACACCAGGAAGGTCGAATGGTGGTCTACCGAAGCCATATGGCTTCTACTCTACCTTGTTCGTGCATCTGACATTGTCAAGCTGAAATGATCTCTTATCAGTAAAATCACACAAAATCATGTCAGTCCTAGCACACACCTCAACAAAACCCTTTTTTTAAAGACAGATAAAATTATAAAATAAAAAACATTAAAAATAAATCATCATACAAATAAAATTAATAACTATTACTATAATAATAATATTAATTAATTTACTTGTTTTATTCTAAAAATAAGGTATTATTAATTATTTATATTGATAGTAATAATAACATTAGTGAAATAAACTATTTTATATTGAAAAAATCAATGAAAGGGATTAATAAAATTTTTATTCTTAACACTAATAATAATAATAATAACAATAATAATAATAATATTCTCAAATAAAATTATTATAATTAAAATTGTCTCTTAAATTTTATTACACTTCTAATTTTTATTTTATTTTCATTTTACTATTTATTACATTCTATTTAATTGTTGTGAATATCAAGCGGGTCGTACGGTGTGTCAGGCGAGGTCGCGGGGTGACTCAGCCAAGGTCATGCGGCTTCGACCATAGAGCACTAAATAGTTCCTGGGAAAAAAATGTGTTTTTAAATAAGAACTCAAAAAATTTAAGATGGGATTTAACAAGAACTACTTGATTCCTAGAAAATTAGAAAAATAATTGATTTAAAAATAGAGGGTGTGACACGACGTAATGTCCTGGAACTTCATAGTCCAATACTTTTCCAAATTTTGGTGTTTGGGGTTTCTTAGGGACCATGGGTGACTCATTAAGGGGTTTACTAAATTTCAGGATTGAATGAACGGTAGAACCGATAAGCGTAGGTGGCATCGTTGGGCATCGGTGGAACTAATGGTTATCGACGGCACCGATGGTTTGTCCATAGCACCAATCAGCTTCGGTGCCCGGGTGACCATGCCAGGGAGACGGTACCAGGGAGATGGTTCAATAGCGATTGTGCCAGGGTAATGGTGTCAGGGCAAAAGTGACTCACCTAATGGGGAGTCATTCCCTAGTTTTTCAGAACCTTTTATTTTTTCCCCAGTAACGTATCTTTTTACATAAAAGTGTTCTAATACCCCTTTTTAATCTATTCAAAGCCAATAAAAGAAGTTTTAAACCCCCAATAGTTTAGATACCCTTGTGTTACCAAAACTTGTTACCCTTTTCCTTAGTCTCATCTTTGGTGTGTTTTACAGTTTCTCCCATGTAACATGTCATTCTCTATTTAAAGAAATATATTAACTCAAAACTGTGATCTCCTCTATCTCTAAGGAGAATTATTAAATCTAAATTATTCCCAATGTGTGAACCCTCACAACTTCGTGGTTGTGCCACGATATGACTTTTATGTACATCGAAATCATATCCCTGATATTATGATATTTACGTTTCTTAAGTTGTGATCCTATCTCCATAATTCCTTTAAATTCTATAAAGTATACCACAAAGACTTCCTTTCAAGATGAATTGTGCACCCGTGCTCGAGCACTTCTCTCTCGTCCTTGAATACCTTGAGTTTTCTTTTTCTGAAAGTTACACACCCTCAATTTTTGATGCGAGGATAAAAAACATCGATCCTTGATCATCAAAGTGGGGTCTTTCCTTCATCTCTCTTTACTGTGTATCACGCGGGGTGGGTATGATAATGATTCCCTTGGGATGTGGATGAAAACAAACATTAATGAATATAATAAATGGTCTCTAAATAATTAAGGGGTGTTTTTGATGATGATGTTGTTGTATTTCTTTTATATTTGTTTTTATGTTGTGAATTGTATGGGCTTATACCCACTGAAAATAGTGGTTGTTGGTGGTCCTTTATTTCGCACTAGTGAACCTTTGTTTTTTGGATAATCTTGTAATTGAATGGATGTAACATGTAAAATGGTTAATCACATAAAGTGGGTTGATAATATGGAAGCCCAATTAATAATAATCCCTGTGTGATCACCCCATTTATCCAAATGGTAAAAAAAAACTTGATAAATGGTGTGATTAAAATCTAAAAACCCCCTTACTCTATTCTGCTAATACACATGGTTGTTCTGCTTGATGCTTGTGGGGTAACATGGATGGGGATGGGATCACCTATTGTTCAGTTGTTGGTTGTAGATTTGAGGCCATGTGGGCCTGTATGTTGGGTTTTTTGGTTCCAATACTTTTAGGGATCTCACTGTTCCCTTTTGTTGCTGTGACTTTACAAGAGAACCGGGTGTGAATGCTTAAATTGCTGCTTGGATATTCTCCATCATTTATTTTCTTGGCATGGCTAGGCCTGTTAGTTCCCTCGTAGTGAAGAAATATTTAAATAGGATCACATGAACATGATAACAGGAATAATTACAATGGGTTGTGCTCTGGTTGTGGTTGTTTTGCGTTCATGCATGTAGGGATAGTAACAAGGGAGGTTGTGCTCTGGTTGTGTATGGGCTGGTTGTTTGTTTCAGAACCCTTATGTTTGGATTATTTTTTAATTATATATATAAATTTAGTTCTAGTGTTTCTAATTCGCACCACACCCATGTTGTGCACTCTGTGTTGAACACCCACATTTCATGGGGGAGGGTATTTTTCCCAACATTATTATGAGTGGATGGTTATTAGCTCTTTTATGATCCCTCTCACAGGTAGCCCAAGACTATTTGGGGAGGTTGTGGTGTCATATGGTATATTATGGCCCAATAATATTCAGGCAGGGTGTGTTTGGTTGTTGGCCTAGGTGTATGCAGACAGGTTTGCTTCCCAAGTATCTTCCGGATGAGGCCCAGGTGTATTCGGGCATGACAAACTTTGTTTTGGCCCAGGTTTTTTCGGGCGTTGCAGTGGTTGTGCTGGACCAGGTATTTGTGTGCATGGTTATGTGTAGTTGTGGTGGACTAGGTGTGTGTGTGAGGGATGTGTGGTGATGGCCTATAAGGTTATTTGGGACAGTTGTTGGACTGTAGTGAGACTTGTGGGGGAGGTCTGACGTGTAGGAAGTCCTAAATAACCATAAAGAAAGTAGTGCGGGGTACCTAAATATTGATGTGGTATTATTATTACATTACATGACATAGTTATTTCGGGAATGTGCCTTGGTGAGGCTGGGTGGATATTTTCCTTGCTAGGTGCTTTGGTTATCTCTCTTTCTTATAGGGCATTAGAATGCCTCCCCACTTATGAACGAGAGAGTTTGTTTTTTTCTACTGAGTATACCTATATAGTCATCATACGTATATAAAACTGCATTCAGGTGTCCAGAAGGACTTTGAGGACCGTGTCAGACCTTACTAGCTCAGGCTTTGTGATTTTTCATTTTTCCTTTTCTTTCTTTTTTGTTCATCAGAGTATTGTGGTACCTTGTATCAGCTTATTTTGAACATGCATATAGGAATGGTTTTTTGGATTTACTTTTACATTATGTTTTTTGATTTTTTTTGGATCTATCATCTTATCTCCCGATCTTATTAAATAAAAAATGGTAATACCTTCCATTTTATGTGAGATTTTATACCCTTGGTGATATTCTCTACTCTTGGGCATATTGAAGGTGGGACTCAGGGGTCATTATCTCTCCATCAACATGAATAATGAAGGTTCTAGTAGTTTGTTATCCCTTTCCACATCTTGGTGAAGGCAGGTTGGGAAAAAACATACCATAATAAAATGTAATGGGGCGTTGAAAATAGTGTTTTTAGGCATGAGAATTATTATTTGTTTCATAAAGGTGGAGAAAAAGTTTCTTTACTTATTTTTTATAAGAAAATTTTATTTTATGTTTATTCTAATATTTATTATCTCACATGACTTTTATTTTTCAGTGTTTGATAGAGAATTGGGAAAATATAGTTTTATGGTATTTCAAATGAATATTTCATAAATTATACAGAAAATGAGTTGATATATTACCCTTAATTTAATGAAAATAATTGTTTAGTTTATGAAAATTATGAAATTAAACCTCTACCATCAGCTGGTTATTTAATTTAAAATAATTTAATGAATTTAGATTGAATTTTTAAGAAGAATGTGGAATAAAATTAATTAATAACTGTGTAAATATTTTTAAAGCATTAAGACATTACATAGTTATTTGAAATTATGAAGTGTTATCTTATTATAATGTGTTACCTTTAAAAATTGATTTCTCTATATAATAATATAGATTGGAGTTTTTAAAAAAAAGATTCAATTTTGGATAAAATTGAATGAAAATTATTTAGTGAAATTCTAGGTTGTGGTGAGGAAATTGAAGAAAATATTAAGGAAAAAATTAATGAACTATGTGATATTATTTTAATAATAAATTTTAAGGAAATATTAATAAGGTATTCTAGTATTTTTTCGAATTCAATAATATATACATAAAATCATATTAATAATTTTAATGAAATTACTGTATCACCTATGAAAATTATTAGTATAATTTTCTTCTGAATAATTAATTTTCCTAAATATGTATTTAATAATATTACGAGCAATATTTTACCTTAAAATTGTAAAATACTATTTATGTTAACAATTTAACGTATATTAAAAACATTAATGTTATGATTATTTATTTATATATATATAATGATCTGAGTATATAATATATAAATAAATACACTATTAATAAAATATATTAATATATTGTTCTTTTATGTTCTTTTAAATATATTAAAATATATAAATAAACATATATAGAAAAAAATATTTTCCTAAATATACGTGTGTGTGTGTGTGTGTGTGGTAAACTAAAATAATTAGATTGTACATATATATTCATATATGTATTTATATGTATGTTTTGTTGATTACAAACTTTAAGGATATTTATATAAAATAGAGTTATAAAATTGTATTCAATATATATATATATAAATATTTAAAATACATACACAATATATTTATATATATACAAATAAATATATGTTGAAACAGTTTTCATATAAATATATGTGTGTTATATTTATATATAATAGAGTACATATACATATATAGGTTTATATAAATAAATATATGTGTGTACATATATGTGTATATATATTTACTTGTCCATTATGTAAAGTATTAAAAAAATAACAATATATGCGTGTGTAGTGTATTAAGAAAGTAAGTGAGAAAAAAAGAGGAGTGATGTGGGTGGTGTTACATGAATGGGACGAATGAAAAAAAAAGAGAAAAAATGAAATAAAATTAAAAGATTTGTGTTTGTGTGGAATTGATAAGAAATAAGAGGTAAAAGAAAAAGAAAAATATAATAAAATGTAAAATGTGGAATCTTAGTGTGTCAAGATTATAATTGTGATTTCAGAGAACTTGAAAAAAGAGAAAGAAAAAAAAGGTGAGATAAATATATTTGAATATATATAATGTTAAATAAATATTAAATATATATTTGTGTGTGTGTGTGTGTGTGTGTTAAAATTGATAAGTTAAAAATATTTAATTTATAATCGATACGTTAAAATATAATTATCTTAAATGTATGATATTATATATATATATATACTTGATATAAAAAAATGTTCATTCCTCAAGGGTTAAGGAGTAAAATAACTAAAAATAAAATAAAATTTCTTAATGGACTAGAAATAAAAGTATGCTCACTATTTAGAAGTATTTCCCAATAGATTTAAACAAAAAAAATAATTAATTAATTTTTTAATTAATTTGTTGAGGATTATAAATATAATTCTTTAGCATTGGTTCTGCACCCAACGATTCGTTGGTTGACTCGCTGTTAAAATTACATGAGTAACTCTAGATATGAAAATAATGCGAGGGTAAATTTAGTTTTTGAGGAAGAACGTTCAACTTCATCTCAATATAAGATATTTTTTCTTAGAATTTCAATGTAAGGGTGTTTTATACTTATCTATATATTATTTTCAAACATATATATTTTTTAAATTCATGTAATGGTGTATACATATATATATATATACATATATATATTATTTTCAAAATTACATGTTAATATTCTTCAAGCATATATACATGTATTATTTTCAAACTACAAGTTACTTACTCTAATTAAGAAGGTGTGTCTTATATTTTATATCTTTTAAGGGATTTATATTATTTTCAAACACATATTTTATTTATTAAAAATTATTAATGAAATTTAAAATTTTGATTTTAATGTATTGTTTTAGGTATAAGTTTTCCAAAACCCCTTGTTTAAGTAAGGGTGAAAAAAATATTATTTTCAAAGTTATAGTTAAGTAAAAGGATTTATAATTTTCCAAAAAATGTATTAATGAATATTTATTTATGATTAATCAATGTTTAATTTTATGTAATAAATAATGGATAAAATTACCATTATTTCAAAAGGTGGAATTAAATTCTTTCAAGACATCATTTTATGAATGAGTTTTTCAATAAAAATTTATTCATGTCATTAATGATCATAATTTTGGACATATATTATTTATTACTCATGAAATTAGATACATTTATATATTTCAACAGTTCAGGTAGGGGTAAAATGAAACAATGAAAAGTACTGCACCTATAAGTACTTAGGGTGACTCAATCTAGACACCTCCCATAAGACCCCTCCAAGCTGTAACCACAAGGATACACCCTTAGAGGATAAAAAATTTATATAAGTCTATGTCTATATTTTTATAATCTTGTGCATTGAATAAATTATTCCTTTATAATAACTATTTCAAAAATGGGTGTTAAAAATTATAGATTTCTCCAATTTTTTTACAAGAAGGGAATGTGTTTTTTCATAAAGATTATTTTTGATAAATATATGTAATGTAAATCTAATTTCTATTGAAAATAATATGAGTTTCAAAAGTATGTTTTAATGGGAATTAAATGAGAAAGGAAACCCTCACATAAATATATTTTTATAAAAATTGGTAATTGGGTATTAAACAGGATTATGAGGTATGTGAAGTGAACTCATGACCTGAAGTGATCTTTTTCCAAGAATTGATACCCTAAGTGGCTACATGGAATATATAAGGGTTGTATACTATCATATTCGTTCAATAAAAAATTATTACTTTCTGAAATATTTTTAAAAAACCTCAAAGGATAAATCCATATATTTTTTAAAGGAAAAAGTGTTTTACTAATATGGTTTTAAAAATTATATTTATTTTAAATGGTATTATAATTGGAAAAATATTTTCGAAATTAAGTTATCAAAAAAAATTAAAAGAATTATATTTTATAATTTTTCTAAAAATATAATTTTTAAAAAAGATAATAATTTATAAAACCTAATATTTTACTAAAAATGCTTTCAAAATAATTTTCAAAAAAAATTCAATAATGATTTTCACTAGTTTTAAAATTTGTAGAATGGGATATTATGCTCACCCTATGTTTTATAAAATGCATTTCATGTTCTTTTAATGGAACCAAATCTAGTTTTCTTCATTATGGATTAAGCTTAAGCAAAATTATATGAGTTATTTATTTTTAATTATGTAACAATTATATTTTGTAAAACATGTCATTTTCATTCGATGCCTAGATAAGAAATGATCCTAAAATTGATAATGAAATCTACATTTACAATTTCTTTAATAAAAAAATTGAAAAATATTTTGTTACCTGATCCAGAAGTACGTGTCTCGGGCTATTATAGCTGGTATTAGAATAATGGTTTAGATAACATTGGACATTAGGTGTCGTCATTTGTGGAAAAAAATTATGATATAAAAATTTTATTTTGAGAATATAGGTAATAATGTTTTAGTTTAATTTTAAGAAAATATAAGTTATATAAAATCTAAATTTCAAATTATAGAAATGTAAATTCATAATTTTTCTTAGGTACAATTAAAAAAAATTGAGTATGAAATTAATTTTAAGGGGACTAGAATGTAACATCTTAGAAAATTCAACCTACAATATTATATCTAGTAATTATTTTTCACAAATAAGTATATAATATTATTTTGTAGTAATATGCTACGGTAAATTTGTAAAATGCTATTTTAGTTAACAATGTGACATATTTAAAAAAAATCATTTTTTACTTATATATATAAAAAATGATAAGTGTGTATAATTAATATATATATATATATATATATATCATTTTAATAAATAAAATCAAATTATGATTAGTTTTTTTGGTGATTTAAAATAAATGACAACATATAAATAAGTATATATATGAAAAAAAATATTAATATATATATATATATATTTCTGTGTGGTAAACCAAAATGTAACACCCCTAGAAAATTGAGACTTAAAAGGCTAAATGTTACTACCCATGTCAATAAGGTGCACCTTTATTTTCAAGAGTCTACTTGATTAGAACTCCACAGTTCAGCATGCTAGGTCTGGAGTAGTAATCAGGATGGGTGATCTTCTGGGAAGTTTTCCAGGGTGTGTGTGACTGAGGACAGAACATACTGAAAGAACATGTTTTGGCATGTGGAGAAAATCATTAGTCTGATAAGTGACCCTAGTGATTAATAGCCTATGGTGTGCTGGGAAGGCAACCAAGTTATTAAAGAAGACCCATGGGGTCAGAAGACAAGATTCATGGCCTAGGGAGGTGGGTCACGACAAATGGTATCTGAGCCAATACCCAGCCGGATGTGCTTAGGCACTTCCTGGGATAGAGGCTTGGGGTCCACAACTAGGGCGTTGTGCTTTAAAGGGGAGGATAATGTAACACCCCTGGAAAGGTGAGACTTAATAGGCTAAATGTTACTACCCATTTCAACAAGGTTCACCTTTATTTTAGACAGCATACTTGATTAGAACTTCATAGTTAAGCATGCTTGGCCTGGAGTAGTAATCAGGATGGGTGAACTTCTGGGATGTTTTTCAGGGTGTGTGTGAGTGAGGAAAAAACATACTAAAAGAACATGTGTTGGCCTGTGGGGGACAGTCATTTGTCTGATAAGCGATCCTAGTGATTAATAGCCTATGGTGTGCTTGCAGGGCAACTAAGGTATTACAGAAGACCCATGGGGTCAGACGACAAGATTCATGGCCCAGGGAGGTGGGTCATGACTTAAAATAATAACATTATACATATATATGAATATATATATATATATAGACAAACATGTATGTTAATTTTATAATAAAATTTAAGAAAATGTTAAGGAAAAAATATTTATAGACTTGAATTTAATATATATATATATGTAAACATTTGAAATAAATAGACATGTTATATAAATATATGTTAAAACATTTATCATATAAAATATATGTGTTATATATATTTAATATAATATATATATAATTGTATATAAATATTTATATATATTTATATATATGTATATACATATATATACTTTTCCATTTACTAAAGTATTAAAATAATAATAATAATATATTTATAGATGTGTGGTGTAAAAGAGAGGGAAGTGAGGAGAAAAAGTAGTGTTGTGGGTGGTGTGACATGAAAGTGATGAAAGAAAAAAAAATAAAACCAAATTGAGATGTGTGTGTGTGGTGTGGATAAGAATAAATAAGTAAAATAATATTAAAAATAAAATATAAATTGGAATTTGGAATTTGAGTGTGCTGTGAAGATATTAGTGATGTAAGAGAGGAGAAAAAATAGAAATAAAAACAAATAAAAATGATATATCTATGTGTGTATTTGTGTGTGTGTATATATATAAATATTATCTGTATATAAAAATTGACATATATATATATATATTAAAATGTATATGTTAGAAATAAATTATTTTTAAATGTTATAGGAAATTATGTTAAATATATGTTATAATTGATTTATAAATATATAGTTGATATAAAAAAATCTATGATCCTAAAGGGTCAAGGAAAAAACTGAAATAAAATAAAAATTTTGAATGGGAAAGAAAAAAAGTACAACAACTATTTGGAAGTGTTTACAAATAGTATTTAATATTAAATAAATAATAAAATAGTTTACTCAAACTTTGACTCTTATAAATAGAATCCCTTCACTTTGGTTTTGCACCCAATGATTCATTCGCAGACTCCCTAGAAAAATTATATTAGTTTCTCTGGATGAATAGATATTGTGAGAGTGAATTTAGTTTTAGGTAAAGAAGGGTTGGATTTGTATAAATTGGTGAGATGTTTCCATATACGTTAAAGGTAAAGGTGTTTTAAAATTATGTATATATTAATTTCAAATGTATAAATTTTTCTGTTTTATATTTATGTAAGAGTGTATAAATATATGTATATATTATTCTCAAAATATCAAGTTGATATTCTTCAAACATATATACATGTATTTTTTCCAGACTATATGTAATGTATTATAATTAAGAATTTGTTTTCTAAATTTATATCCATATAAGGGTGTTATATTATTTTCATAAATATATTTTATGTATTGAAAATTATTATACTGATTTCAAATTATTATTTTACGTTGTTATTTTATGTATAAGTTTCCAAAACCCATTTTTATGTAAGGGTGTTAATATTATTATTTTCAAATTCATTCTTATGTAAATGGAATTATTATTTTTAAAACAAATTGTTATTGATTATTAATTTAGGATTAATCAATATTTTTTATGTATGAAATGATAGGTAAAATTATAATTATTTCTTGTTGTGGAATTTTATTCTTTCAAACTAACATTTTTTATATGAATTGTTTATTTAATGATTATACATGTAATTAATGATCATAATTATAGCCATAAAAAATTTATTATTCATTAAATTTAATAAATTTATATAAATTTATATATTTATATATTCATGTAAACTAAATTATTTATTCATTTATAAGAACTAATTTAAAAATGGGATATATAAATTTTGTATTTCTGTAATTGTTGTGAAAATAAATGAAAGTGTTTTTACTTAAACAACATTTCTAAAGAGTATATTTATTGTAATTTTTTATAATAATATAGATTTAAAATGGTTGTTTTAATGGAAATTAATTGATAAAATAAACCCTTACCAAATTATGTTTTAATAAAAACCCAACATCTGGATATCAAATACGGTTATGATGAATAGGGAGTGAACACATGGTCTTAAGGGGACAATTTCCAAATGGGATACCCCATATGGACACATGGATTTCATAAGAGTGTTCTAGTATCGTTTTCTTTCAAAAAAATAATTATTTTCGAAATGAATGATTTTAAAATATCAAAAGAGATATCTATATATTTTTGAAAGGGATATGTGTTTTAAAATAATGGTTTTCAAAATTATTTCTATTTTAAAATGTTTTATATTTGGAAAAAGTATTTTCAAAATATTGTTTTTAGAAGTACTTTTAAAGGTTTTATATTAAAATTTTTTTTGAAAAATATTTATTTCAAAAGTGATAAGTAATATCCAAAGAAATTATATTTTTGAAAACGTCTTTAAAAGTGTTTGAAAAAAAATATTTTCAAAAAGGTTGTTCAATTGTTTTTAGAAACACCTTACTATGAAATTGTGCACACCCTATGATTTATAATTTTTATTCTGGATCTTTTAAATTATTTGAATGATTTTATCTTTATTAAGGATTAAGTGTGAGATAAATTAAATTGGTTGTTTAATTTTAATTATGAAACTCTGATATTTTGTAATATTAGTCCTTTTTCCTCAAAAATATAGATCGGAAAATATCCTCATCATTATGATGTACTTTGTCACATCAATTTATTTTATAAAAATGATAAACAAAATTATTCTTTAACTGGATTCAGATGCGCCAGTATCGGGATGTTAAAATTATAACACCTAAAATAGAGGAGTAATTCACTTCACACACACACACACCATACAATCTAAAATTTAATTAATTTATTTTTTGTTGCGGGTGATAAAATATTATGTCTACAAATTTGTGTTGGATATTGAAATTTCTTATATAGTAAACAATATATTTATTTCTTAGTGATACAGGATAAAAATAATATTTTTAATTTTTTACATGGAAATTTAATCTACCATTAAAACCTATAAGATATGTGATGAAGTTAAATATATAAACATTAATTAGTTGATTCCCTAAAAAACATAGAAGATAATGTATTTTTTCTTTTTTTTAAATAAAACCTTCAGTTTTTATGGTGTGGAATGAGAGTCATATATGTTTTGTATATTTATATATAAACATGGTGACTTAATGCATTTTCAACACTCATTTATCCTCAAGATGGTGAAATATTTCAAAGTTAAGGTGAGAAAAATTACATTTAATCTCATTATATTTATTTATTTCATCATTTATTATAATCAAAGTTCTTTTATATTATCTTATATTCATTTAATTTTCTAGAAATTTATGTGAATAAAATACATTCTCATAAAAATAAACTGTAACACTACAAATATAATTATAAATGTAATAATAATATTTTTAGTTATTATTATTATATTGGTTTTAATGTGAATTTTTCTATTTTTAAAATACACTAATGACAAAAAGAAACATTTTATTCAATGAAACACTGCTATATTATATGGATACAAATGATTACAACTACTCAAGAAAACTCGTTTCAAGACCCAGTTTAATAAACAAAAGATAACTGAACATCATAATAAGACTAATTAAGTATCCTTTGTCCCTTGAATCCACCAAAAAAAAAATAAGAATATGAATAGAAAAATACAAATAGGTAAAGGAAATTATAAAACCATCATATTAAAATAAGATATGATTTTGATCCTTTGAATACCTTTAATGGGTATTTATACAGCTTTAGTTGACTATTATAAATAGCCATTGGGTTTTGATGTCACCATTGATGTTTTTTAGCTGTTGGTTGTGTTTTGATGTTTTGAAATAATTTTTTTTGTTAAATTAAATTATGGTTTCAAATTAATAACATAGGTATTAAACATTAGAATTTTATGTGTTTAATTAGGTTAAATATTTTAAATGTCTTTAAAAAAATAAAATGGTTTGATTAAGAATGCGTTTTTTTAAATTAAAATGACTTGGTTATAATTTAATGATGGGTTAATTAACTTGTAATGTCAATTAAAGATTTTAATTTGGAAAAAAATCATAAATATTTTTTCATTATCTAAAAATTTTATAAATCATAAGTATTTAAAATTTTTGGAATCAACCAAAGGATGGGGACACCTCAACTACACTCAGGGACCTAGTCAACCCTAGAAGGAGGTTTCTACCGTCACAGAAGGAGGCTCGAGCAGTAGGTGGGAAAACCTAGGTGAGCATAGTGGAGGAAGTCTATGCACTGACATGTGTATAGGGTCTGGTCAGGTGTACGTAGAGGGAAGGTCAAAGCCCACATGCGGGGTCCCATGTGTAAGGATCCCATGAATGTGTGTTTGTGTCATCAAAGTTTAGCGCTGCACACCGAAGCATATAAGGAATCCCTAGTTACTCTCTCAATTTTCCTTTGGGACACACTTTTTCTATGGTACGCAGTCTCATCCATCTGATCTCGCCACGTGAGACCTGACCATCATCACAGATCCTAGGTTCGAAGCACAACGCCTTAGTTTACCATCATGCATTTTTGCAAACCGTCTGATCTGGCTCCATCGGATCTAGACCATCCAACCAATTTCAAATCACACGTATTCCTATAGCCCTCTGATCATTTCGAGGACCAATCTTAGTAGTCCATCCTTTTTAAAAATCATGATCCACAATTCCCATCCAATCCAACAATGATCTAATCGTAGTCGTCCATTGTTTTTAAAACTTGTGGATCCACCATGGCTATCTGATTAGATCAACATCTAAATCTTAGTTGTCCATTTATCATCTGCATGACCCTCTTCATTTAAATTTTTTAGGCTTAATACCATCCCTTGGATCATATCAAACTTAATATAATCCATATGTTCATTCTCTCATCTTCCTCCACATTGAGCTAAACCAGTCACCATCCATCCTTATATTCATCATCCCCTCTTCACCTTTCCTTTCCTATGATTCCATTTTCCACCCTCTCTGCATCCTCTTTATCTTCAACCCTTTGGTTTAATTTATAAAGGTGGTGTTATTTTCAAATGAACATCCCAATCCTTGATGGAGATCCACATCACAGCTAGAATTCTATTATTTAGGGATTCAATCAACATTTTTGTCATTGATTTATGATGATTAATGATTTTTTTGGGTTAGAATTGGTGAATTAAAAGTAACAATAAAAAACATTGTTGTTTAAAACCTCACCTTGAAACCTAATTGCTACTCAAAAATTCCATATGCAAAGCTTCCCTTTCATTCTCAATTCTAGAAACACTCAACCTCTCATGATCTGAAATGAGGGAATTTTATTTTTTTCGTTGGAAATCATAATAATGTAAATATATATATATATATATATATAAATAGTTATAAATATATAACCATGTTTGATTTTCAAACATGAATTTCATATATGATATGCAATCTCTATTTTCAAGGATCTATCTCTATATTTTTTTATTATATTTTAATACCATTCTATGATCTTTCACCAAAAATTGTATATATATGTGTGTATATACATGCGTATATATACATATACAACTCAATATTTTCTAAATATATATATGTGTGTTAAGGGTTTATTTTCTATGAATCTTAAATCTAAAAACATATTTATTATGTTACATTTCAAAAATTTATTTTTCTAAAAGTTACATGCATATATAAATGAGCATATGTGTTATCCTACATGCAAGTAGTCACATTTACATTTATTTATCAACTTTTTCTTCTTGTGTGATCAAATGGGAGGGTCCTTTATTTAAAATTTATAGGGATTTTTATACACGCAATCCATATTCACATATACTAGAATATATATTGTTAAAAATATATACATTTATATTCATTTAGGTATAAAGAACTTAAGTATAGTTGTTATCCCTCTTTTATTCAGAAATTATAAAAGGTATTTTTCAATCTCCAATCCTATGATTTTAAATTCTTATAAATAGTTTGTTTTCTTGACATCACGAGATAAACCTTATCATATTATGTGAAATTATGAAAATAGTGATCATTTCATGTGAGAAATATATTTATCTATTGTATAAATTGTTTTCTCAATTGTATGTAAAAAACCTTATCATTATCATTTCATGTGGGAAACCTATTTATTTGTTGTATTTGATTATTTTGAGAGGACGAAATAATATATTCATTTTTTTATTAAATGTTTATTTGTTTCATTATTCATTTTTTAATGTATTGAAAATAAAGTCAATTAATTTAATAAAGAGATGAATCATTTTATGATAATATGTAAATTAAGAACTAAACAATTCAAGGTGGTATGGTACTGTTTGGATTGTTCAACGAATTTATTTCACCAATGATTATGATTCAAATAAATAAATATGGTATGGGAAACTTTGATTTAAATATATGTTTTTATTATTCATATGAGGAATTTTGTGGACATAATATGTGATGGGTGAGGCCCTCTATAGCATCTCGATGCATCAGTAGGTCTCATGAGAAAAACTAGTTCTTGGAATAAGGAATTAAAAAAATGGTTATGTATGGTATTGGAATGATGACTTGATATAATGTTTATGATGTCCCACATTGTGAATTACTTTATTATGAACTTATTAAGTGATAGTCAATTTGATTATTTGACTAGAGAAATATCCATGGTTAATGATCATACTCTTATAAACCTATATTAATCAGTTTTAAATTCTAAAATTCCCATAGTGAAATGTTTTATATTTATGTATATAATTATATAGAAAATCAACAATCTTAAATGATTAATAATAAATAGTAAGAAACATATCTATCATATCACAGTTTCAAGATATGTGGAATGATAAATGATTTTGATGTCTATGCAATTTCTATAAAAAAAATATTGTTTCCAGTGTAAATTTGTAACTCCACCCATGTCATGTCATAACTAATTAAGTATGGTAATTGTCTAACAAATAGGTGGCATTTAATGAATTTATATTCATGTGTTTTTATATTTTATAATGTATTTTATTTGTAAATCTTAAGTAAGTTTGGCAGTTTTGGGCGTAAGTGTAAGAACCCAGATCTTCTTTTTAGGTATGTTTTTTCTTTTCTGGTTGTTTTTGGGAAAAAGATGAATTTCTAGAAATTATCGAAGTACACGATGTGTACTATATGAGTACACGCCGTGTAATGCAATGTTGCAAGAGGTCGTGTGCTGGCCAGGTAGTGGGCACACACACGGCTGTGTGGGGGTGTTTGGATTCCACCTAAAGCGGAGTTCAGAAACAGCGACTACATGCCGTGTAATTCAAAAGTACATGTCATGTACTTTTTTTCATTAAATGCACCAGGGTCATGTCTAATCGCCAGAATGCACTTCTTTGAAGTCTCGTTTGGTCTAGATCTTCTTTCTTCCACATATCTTCAATGAAACCCTGAACATGTGTCCATCCTCCAAATCTGACATCGTCAATTGCGTTGGAATCGCATCGGTGAGTTCTACCTTCTCCTAGAGCACCATATTCTAATTTCTATTCACTCGTGAGATATTATGGGTGGAACGTTCTAGAAATTTTTGTAGATATTCAGAATTCGAAGGTGATTCAAGACTCTAGGTTCACATATAGTGATCCCCCAACACATAGGTAGGTGGTTTGTGCCTTTCCGTTCAAAGTCTTTGAGTATTATGTGCAATTTTTACCAATCCCTTGAATGGGGTGTTGTGTGTTTACCTTTTTACCTTTGTTGATTTCCAACCATGCTTGTATGCTATGTAGAGGTTAATGGTTTTGAATAGGTTTGTTTTCTATACTTTGGATGTTTTTGCCATGCATGTTCTGTTTACGACCGTTTGGTCCTGCATAGCCTTTTGGGAACCTTACCTATTATTCTGTGCCTATTTCTGTAGGATAGAGAGTTTGTATTCTAACATGATTTATATGTTGTAGAATAGTTATCCAAGTAGTTCTATAGGATTACGTGGGCATTATTGCATACTATTCTCGTTGACCTACACAAGGCCATGAGAACCTGGTGTAGTAAACTATAAGGGGAATTGATCGAGTGAGCTTCCTCAGAGAGTCTTTGAGCACTTTAGTCTATAAGGGGTTAGACTTAGTGAGCTTCCATAGAGAGTCTCTTATTAATGATGAATGACCTAGGCTATAAGGGTAATTGACCGAGTAAGCTTCTTCATAGTGTCCATGTCCTTAGGGATATAAGGGGAATTGACAGTGTGAGCATCCTCAGAGAGTCCTCGACTACCTTAGAATATATTGGGAACTGATAGTGTTAGCTTCCTCAGAGAGTCTTTTTTAACTTTATACTGTAAGGGGAATTGATAGTGAGTTCTTCCCCAGAGAGTATTTATATTTTCATATAACTGAACCAGAGGGGATACACTGCGTGTACTTCTTAGAGGGTTACCATGCTTGATTAGATGCTTATTTGATATGTGGAATTGCTTACTCCTGAGCACTTTACTATTTACTTCTTTCTCTACTTTTACCTTCCATATATTAAATGACTTTTAGGAACAAATATTTAGGTGGTTACCTACTGTGATTCAGTATCACACCATGTTTGGGCCAAATTTTGGGCCCAAACAGATTATATTGCTGCAGGTATAGATAAGGGAAAGTTCCCTTCTACATCAGGTACTTGACTTGTTGTGGATCTAGAGAGCATGGGACCAATCTTAGGCTTGTGATGCTGAGGTTCTGTTTATCCATCTCTTATGTAGTTTTGTTTAGTACTATTTTTATTCAGCATTGTGACTGGATTGGTTTTTTTCCTAGACATATGCACCATCCATCATTATATATATATATATTTTTGTGTGTGTGTGTGCTGCAGTTGTTAATTATTCCAGTCTTCCACTACTTACTGTTGTTGGATATTTACTGCTTCCGCTATTGTATATTTTTCTCTCTTCTGCAGTGTTACTATGTAAATGAGGGAATAGTTTCCCCACTATCACACCCAAGTCCCATGCTATTATTCCGCATCCTCAGGCATTTGGGGAAATACTCTTGAAACCATGTGACCAATCAGGTATGGGGTGCCTTTGGGTGGCTTCTGGAACCAGGACTTTACAAAGTAGTATCAAAGGGACCCTTTTCTCTTGACTTACTATTTGGATCCTTTAGCCAGGGGTAGGAAGTAATAGGTACTTGGTAATAAGTTGTGCTCGAGAGTAGCTAACTCGTGTAGAGGGAAAATCCTATCTACCTCGTTTATTGCAAGATTCTAGTTTTCAATTTTATAGTTGATTTTATTTTCACCATTAGGTGACTCACATGTATTGTGCTGTTATCGTTGATATTATTGAGGTTCTATTTCTATCGAAACCTGAAGACATGAGGGTATTCCATCTCATGCATCATATATGCACTTGCTAGAAATCACATGTCATGGATTATAGCAATGCTATCTAGGATGCATTATCAATAGCATGTTGTTGTGATATATGTTATGTAGAAAATGCATGCTATTGTGACAGATGCCTTGATAAAAATGCATGTTGTTTGATAGGGTATTATTGTGTAAAGTTTTGTTATAATGAACTCCAAACTCTATTTGTTGAGGCGTTATGGGCCCTCATGGACCAGAATTTGGTGGATCATTGCCTTTTTTCCTTGTAATAACATGTATAATATTCCAAGACTTGATTCACAGGGAGTGCGGGCCCCCACAGATTGGAATTTGGCGCTTTCGATGTTTGTTTTGATGTTTTCTTGGTTCCCATAGTAGTTTCTGAGGCTTACTGTCTGAAAAAACCTAGAATACACATCGTGTAGTTTTGACTATATGCCATGTGTTCTTTTGTTCGGGAAGAAATTGTTTTTCTTAAGTACATGTCATGTATTTTATGCACACGTAGTGTATTCTCTAACTGTGTCATATGTTGTGTGGGAAGAGACACAGGATGGGGAATTTCTTGTGAGAACATGTCATGCACCAGTTGAGCACGCCGTGTAGCATTGATAATGTGTCTGCCCGTGTAAATAAAAACACTGATGGATAAAACATAAGTTACGCACGTCGTGTTAGTATTAAACATGCCGTGTAGTCTGACCCAGGTACCCGACCGTGTCACTGACAACATGGGTCGGTGTTATCCTTTCATGTACACGCCATGTCTTTCTGGAACCTACCGCGTAGTGTGAGTCGTGTGTCAGGACGTGTTACTAACAACACAGGCTAGGTGCAGCCTGTCTAGTACACGCCAGGTTTACCTTGAACACGTCGTGTAGTCTTGTCTTAGGAGGTCTATTTTGGTTACCCGTGTAGAAGGACTCGGGCAGGGGAAGAGGATTCAAGAACACTCCATGTGTTAAGAGAACACACAGTGTCTTTGGGGTGTTACACAACCAGTTTAGGTAGGATTACACGCCCATGTAAATGACTTAAGGGAACACACAGTGTAGGAATTGTACACACTGTGTAGTCATGTTTTGTAAAACATGAATGTTTTCTTTCTCACGTTCCCTTATTAAGCTTCTCGTTTTCATTCCTTGATAATCTTGTTCTATGGTGTGCGCTTGACCTTGTAGATTCATGCCACCATGACGTTCCCTAGTTATGCGCTAGTTTCTATGGGGTGATCAGACAACAGAAATGGATGATTAGGGACTTCCAGCATATCCTATTGTCGTTCCAGTCTTGGCACCACCCATTATAAATAACAGAAGTAATGATGCATAGTTCAAAGAGGGATTTTTGAGGATGATGCAGACTTTTTAGGGAGTTCTGCCTTCTGCCCCGTCAATGGCAGAATTGACGTGGGTCTTTCAGTAGAAGCATCCTCCCTCTTTCTCACGGAATAGAGGACCCCAAGCTGTAGAGTCATGGATAGAAGCCACGGTGGCAATTTTCGAGCATCTTGAGATACCTCCAGATAAGAGGGTGAAGCTCAATACCTATATACATTGAGACTTTGCCGAGAGGTGGTGGGATGTGATCTCACAGGCGGGATGCCAGCAGAATATGGAATGGGATGAGTTTCGGCCCATCTTATATGATTACTTCTCTCTTGAGACCTAGTGGGATGATAGAGCCCGAGAGTTCATGAGTCTGGAGTGGGGTACTCATTCTGTTATGGAGTATTCTTCTCACTTCATAGATTTGAGGTGTTTCACACCTATTCCGGGAGGTGATGAGTTGTTCCTTGCATGGATGTTTGAGGATGTTCTAAGGCACGACATCCGATCATAGGTGAACATCTTCAGGTCGATTTCAGTATCTTTTATCTTCAATCAGGCACTGATCACAGAGCACAATATGTGGGATTCTAGAGCTATGACCCAGCGTGGTTCAGTATCCAAAGTTAGTATTCCTCCTACTTTTAGCAGGAAGCGATGTAGGGAGTCTGTATGAGGAGATAAAATTAGGCGAGATGCATCTTCTAGTAGCCAGGTGGTGTGCTACAAGTGCGGGAATAGAGAATATACAAGGCCACGTTGCCCAAGAGACTAAGTGGAGTACCGATCTTGCGGCAAGATGGGTCAACTTCAGCGCTTTTTTCAGTTCCTCTCAGCAGCAGCTGGTGACAAGGGTTCTTCTACGACTCTGCGTTCAGAAGAAGTGCCATGAGTTTCTCACCATTTTGGGAACTGGAGTTCTTTCGGCCATTTAGGCCAAGGTGGAGGTTATGGCCATGATGGTCAGTCACTGATCCTTTAGTGGCAACAGGGTGGACCAGCTTAGAGCAGTCAGGAAAGGTCACAGGGTCGCGCCATAGGCTAGACATTTGCAGTGGAGTAGACCAAGTGGGAGAAGGATCCCGGAACCTATATTGTTAGAGGTAGAATCTAAATTGCCTCAGTTTTATCTTCAGCTCTATTCAACATAGTGGCTTCCCATAGATTTATCTCTATTGTTGTGGTGCAGAGCCTCGGTCTTTGCATCTTTTCTTCTGCCGATATCTTGACTCTAGACACTCCATTGGGGATGAGAACATCTAGTGTGTGTTAGTGCAAGGAGTGTCGTCTTGAGGTTGGTGGGTGTCACTTCCTATGGGACCTCTATGTCCTAGAGATGATAGGCTATGATTTCATTCTAGGAATGGGATGGTTGGTTCCCTTCCAGGGAGTCGTCGATTTCTATCGCCGTAGGGTTAGTTTCATATCACTAGAGGGAAGATTGTTCCTTCATAAGGGAAAATGGGATGTCAATGTGAGCAAAACAGGTCCTGAGCATCATGGGTTAGGAGGAGTTACAGAACAGAAAGCTAGTCTATATATGGATGACCAAGAAATATCACAATTAAACTTTCCTCCGGTTGTGGATCGTTTCAGGGACATCTTTCCAGAGGAATTTTTAGGATTACCTCCAGATCATGAGGTAGACTTTTCTATTGAGCGTGTTCCAAGAGTGGAATCTATGTCCATTCCTCCTTATAGGATGGCTACACCAGAGTTACAGGAGCTCAATAAAAAGTTGGAGGAGTTGTAGGCAAAGGGTTTCATCTGACCCAGTACTTCTCCTTGGGGTTCTCCTATCCTGTTTTTGAAGAAGTTGGACAGTACCCTCAGGCTTTGTGTGGACTATCGTAATTTGAACCGGTTGACGGTCCGGAATCGATATCCTTTGTCCAGGATTGATGATCTCTTTGATCAGCTTCGAGGAGCCCGAGTGTTCTCAAAGATTGACTTGAGATCCGGTTATCATCATTTTCATGTTAAACCATCGGATATACCTCTTACAACATTTCGGAGTAGGTATGGTCTATAAGAGTATATATTTATACCATTCGGTCTCGTGAATGTGCCTATAATTTTCATGGCACTGATGAACCGAGTGTTCCATCCATATTTGAATTCCTTCGTGGTTGTTTTCATGGATCATATCTTGGTGTAATCTTATAATTGACACGACCACGCTACACATATTGAGATCGTTTTTAGTAAACTGATAGAGAATCAGTTATATGCTAATCTCTCAAAATTCCAATTTTGGATGGATCAGATTCACTTCCTGGGACATGTTATCTCAATGGAAAGAGTATCAGTAGACCCAAAGAAAGTGAGAGCAGTAGTTTCCTGGGAGCAGCCGATAAACATATTTGAGGTGTGAAGTTTTCTAGGGCTAGCTGGATACTATAGGCGTTTCATACAAGACTTTTCATTCTTAGAAACACCGCTGACAGGTCTGACTAAGAAGTGTGTGAAGTTCTTATGGTCATATTCTTGTGATTCAGCCTTTTAGGAGCAAAAAGGGAAATAACCCTATTCCTAGATAGACCATAGGTGAGGATGTGATCTTGCATTTCCTAGGGAACTTATGGGTGCCATAAGATATATGTGAGGAGCTGATATGGGACTTTCATTCCTCAGTTTGGGAAGTTCATCCTTGAATCACCAAGATATATTGTGATCTACACTGTCAGTATTGGTGGCCAGGTATGAAGGAGGATGTTTCCAGTTTTGTCATGAGGTGTTCCACCTAGACGCAGGTGAAGGCAGAGCATCAATGACCAACATAGCTTTTATAGTAGTTACCCATTCCAAAGTGGAAGTGGAACGATGTTGTGATGGATTTCGTGACCAGTTTACTGAGGTCTCCCCAAGGGAATGATGCAGTATGGGTTGTCATTGAAAGGCATACGAAGGTTTCTCACTTATTTCCAATCAAAGAGACCTTCAGTGTTAATGAGTCGGGACGGTTGTACATCAGAGATATTGTACGTATTCATGGAGTTCCACACTCCATCATTTTAAACGAGGATTCACATTTTACTTCGTGGGTCTGGAAGGGGCTTTAGAAGGCAATGGGTACACCATTACTTTTGAGTAAAACTTACCACCCCCAGAAAGATGGCCAGTCCGAGCGTACAATTCAGGTGCTTGAGGACATGCTCCGAGCATGCATTTTGGATTTTGGAGGTTCTTGGGAGTAGCATATACCTTTTGTGGAGTTTTCCTAAAATAATTTTGTTCAAGAAACTATTCATATGGAACCTTATGAGGCTTCGTACGGTAGGCGATGTCGATCACCCTTATGTTTGATGGAGGCAGCAGAGGTAGCTTTGTTGGGACCTCGTCTTGTTCGGGAGACCACAGAGCAGAGAGATTTGATTTGGAAGAGGATGGCTACTGCACAGTCCCATTAAAAGTATTATTTTGATCAGCGGAGACAACCTATGGAGTTTGATATTGCGGATCAATTTTTTCTACATGTCACACCGAGGTTGGGGCACAGAAGGATCAAGAGATAGGGTAAGCCTTCATCGACGTATGCCAGGCCATTTGAGGTGTTTAGAGAGTTCTTCTAGCTGACTATCGGTTGTAGATACCTCAGTGGTATCGGTCTATACACGGCGATTTTCACATTTCTCATCTTCAACCTTACTTTTCAGACTCGTCTCAGGTCTTTCAACTAGAGGAGGTTGAGCTCGAAGTGCATGCATCATTAGAGGAGAATCCTATCAGGATTTTCGATCGCAGTACAAAGGTTATTTGTGGCCGGTCTATTCCTCTGGTATAAGTGTCATGGAAGCACGGGTGGGTACAAGATGAGACTAGGGAGAGGGGGCTGATGTAAGAGCATAGTGGCCAGATTTGTTCATGGTTTCTTCTTCTATTTCATGCTAGAAAAATTCGGGGAAAATTTTATTTAAGGTGGGAGGTTTGTAAGAACTCGGATCTTTATTTCAGGTATGTTTTTCCTTTCCTGGTCGTTTTTGGGAAAAAGAAGAAATCTGGAAATTTTTGAAGTACACGTTGTATACTATATGAGTACACACAGTGTACTGAAATGCTGTAGGAGGCCATGTGCAGGCTGTGTAGTGGCCACACACATGGCCGTGTGAGGTTGTTTAGAGGCCGCATAAAGCGTAGTATGGAAATATCAAGTACACATCGTGTACTTCAAAAGTAAATGTCGTGTACTTTTTTTTATTAAACACACTAGGGTCGCGTCTAATCGCCAGAATGCTCTTCTTTTAGGTTTCATTTGACTAAGAGCTCCATACAACCATGGATCTTTAACAAACCCCGAGCGTGCATCTTCCCTCCGAATCGAACTCTATTGGTTGCGTTGGAATCACATCGGTGATTTCTCTCTTCTCCTAGAGCACTATCTTTGGATTTCTATTTTCTCGTGAGATATCATGGGTTGAACATTTTATACATTTGTGTATATCTTCAACATTCTATGGTGATTGAAGCCTCGAGGTTCACATATAGTGATCCCATAACATAGAGGTAGGTGGTTTGTGACTTTCTGTTTAATGTCTTTAAGTATTAGGTGCAATTTTGACCAATACCCTTGAACATGGTATTGTGTGTTTACCGTTTTACCCTTGTTGATTGTCTGCCATGCTTTTATGATTTGTAGTGGTTGAATGGTTTTGAATAGGGTTGTTTTCTTGCTTTGGAAGTATTTCCCATGCATTTTCTGTTTACGAAAGTTTGGTCCTGCTTAGCCTTTTGGCCGCCTAGCCTATTTTCTCGGGCATGTTGTTATAGGATGGAGAGTTTGTATTCTGCCATGATTGATATGTTTTAGACTGGTTAGCCAAGTAGTTCTACAGATTTACTTGGGCCTTATTGCATTGGTATGCTCATTGACCTACATAGGTCCGTGAGAACCAGCTGTAGTAGACTATAAGGGGAATTGACCAAGTGAGCTTCCTCAGAGAGACTTTGAAAACATTAGGCTATAAGGGGATAAACTGTGTGAGCTTCCTTAGATAGCCTAGGACCACTTGGGGATATAATTGGAATTTACTGAGTGAGATTCCCCAGAGATTCCTTGACTACTTTAGACTATAAGGGAAATTGACCGTGTGAGCTTCCTCAAAGAGTCTTTGATTAACTTTTAAAAATCTGGTCTATAAGGGGAATTGACCGAGTGAGCTTCCACAGAGAGTCCTTGACCTTGGGGCTTTAAGGGTAATTGACCGTGTGATCTTCCTCAGAGAGTACTTGACTATCTTAGACTATAAGGGGAATTGACGGTGTGAGCTTCCTCAGAGAGTCTTGTTTTACATTAAATTATAATGGGAATTGACTGTGAGTGCTTCCATAAAGAGAAATTATATTTTCTTATAACTGAACCAGAGGGGATAGGCTACATGTACTTCCCAGAGGGTTACTGTGCTTGATTAGCTGCTTATTTGATATGTGGAATTGTTTACTACTGAGTACTTTCATGTTTACTACTTTTGTACTTTTACCTGCCATATATTCACTGACTGTTAGGTACATATCTTTGGGTGCTTGCCTACTGGGATAAATTCTCACACCCTATTTGGGCATTTCTTTTAAGACCAAACATATTATATTGCTACAACTATAGATAAGGGAAAGAGCCCTTATACTTTAGGTACTTGACTTGTTAGGGAGCTGGAGAGAAAGGGACCAAGCTTAAGCTTGTGATGCTGAGGAGTTGTTTATATGTTTCTTTTGTAATTTGGTTTAGTACTGTTTTTATTCAACATTGTGACTTGTTTGGTTGTTTTCCTAGACATATGCATCATCCATCATTATATATATATATACATGTGCTCCATTGGTTTATTATTCTAGTCTTCCTCAGCTTACTACTGTTGGATATTTACTGCATCTGATATTGTATATTTGTTTCTCTTTTGTTGTGTTACTTTGCCAATGAGGTCATAGATTCCCCACTATCACACCAAAGGTCCTCACTGCTAGTTGGTAGCCTCTGGAATTTGGGGAAATGAAGTTGGGGCCATATGACCAACTGGGTATGGGGCGCCTATGGGTGGCTTTTGGAATAGGAACGTTACAATAAGATAATCCTAAAAGCATTTTTAGAATCTCTAAAGAAAATGATGATGACATGATGTGAGAAATTTTAATCTCATGATTTGAAGAATGTATTTTAATTAAATTTCTAAAAAAATATTTCTTAATGGCCTTTTTTTTAAACCCCTTCCGTGTATTTTTTTGTCTCCATATGTATTTAAATTATTATTACATGTTTTGTGGAAGTGCTATAATAAATTTCTAATGTGGAAGTATTGCTCTAATATTATTTTTCAAACTGTTTATTAAATATTTTACTTTTGTTTTTGAATGTATTACTAGAATTATTATTATCCAAAATGAAGACTGGTAAAAGATACCATGTTATGTAGTTTATTGTGCAAATATTATATTTTTTTATAAAAAAATTACACTGCATATTTTTAACAAAGACTTCAGGAAACTGGGTTATGGTTCTTTACTGTAGGTATCAGATTAATGACCTTGTGAGATTTGGAAAATTAGAATAAAATTGCTAATTTAAGTATGTATTCTTCAGTGAAATCCATTTCTTAAATTTTCATATTGAAGGAGACGGTTCACCAACTGACCTCTTGTCTCTTCCTACTAATATGATCGATTCCATAATAGGTAAATCATGTTCAGTAGAATTCCATCATATTTCAAACCTATATCTATCCTGCAAAACCTCTACTAGGTGTTAGACAACCCATGTATCCTTCAATTCAACCAAGGAGATAGTTTTGTGTATCACCGAATGGAAGATTCACAACATTAAAAATATAGGCATAGAGGAAAGAACCATGAAGGTATCTTCCTATGTTTCAATCATTCTAAAAATTACCTAGCCTTAGTAAAATTATAATAAGTTAAAATGGAAGGTAACCTTCATGCAACCTATCTGTTTCAAGTTCTGAGTTTTAGATTTAATGCGAGACTTTATGAAATTATACCTTTTAGTAAATAAGTACATTGAAAAATCTAGAAGGAATGAGTCCATTCTAAAATCCCTGAGCTCCACACATCCCATACCTCCGTCTAATATCGTGGGTGTTTTGTGAGTGGGATAGATCTTAGCATCTCTAGGTGTATTTGGGCTACAGAAATTGAGGAACACAAAACTACCTAGGGAATCCACCTAAGGTTATTAGCGGATTATCCACGGTGGTGGATCTAGTGATGATATAAATTAAATATTTTTTCATTAAAATTTTGTAAATTAAATAATAATAATTAATGAAATATTTTCTAAGGACATTGAGGATGACGTCAGAAGGTTGGTACTTGTGGGAGTGTATGAGTATAATAGAATTTCGAGGGTAAAATTCTATTGGGGGGATAATGTTATGCCCCAGACATAATTATAACTATAATAATAATTTTTTTAGTAATTATTGTTATTATTATTATTATTATTATGGTTTTAATGAGACTTGGAGTTCTTTTCCAAATACTATACAGACAAAGAGAAACATTTTATTCAATGAAACAACAATTTATTACATGAATAAAAAAGATAACAACTACTCAAGAAAACTCATTGGACGACAGATTAGAATAAAAAAAGTCAATGCAACATCCCAATAATATAGATTATGTGGGATTCTTCCCTTAAATCCATCGAAAAATATAAATAGTGAGAAGAATAGAAAAAATACACAGAGTCAAAGGAATATAGAGCACAATTCTCTTAAAACAATATATGATCTTGATCCTTGGAATACCTTGAACGAGTATTTATATAGCTTTATAGGACTGTTATAAATAGATATTGGGTTTCAAGGTGACTATTGTTTTTTTAACCATTGGGAGTGTTTAAATGTTTTAAAAATATTTATTTTTGGTTAAAATAAATTATGGTTTTTAATTAATTCAATATGAATAAAACATTAGTATTTTTTCTTTTTAATTATGTGAAATGTTTTAAATGGCTTGAAATAATAAAATTGTTTTGTTAATCGTGATATTTTAATTTTTAAATTAAAATGACTTGGTTATAATTAATATATGGTTTAATTATCTATTAATGTCAATTAAATATTTTAATATGGAAAAAAATCTTAAAATTTTATTCATTATCTAAAAAATTTATAAATCATAAGTATATAAATTTTTTTGAACCAACCCTAGGCTGGGAAACCTCAACTACACAAGGGGACCCAGTCAACCCTAGGAAGGACACATCTACTGATTCCAATGGTATATCAAGAAACATGCAGACAAACCCAAGCGATCATAGTGGAGGAAAGCCACCCATGAAACCATGTGTAGGGTCTGGTCAGGTGTGCACAGATCATAGGGAGAATCCTGGGGGGCGGTCTCGTGTGTAAGGACACCACAAGTGTGTATTTATGTCATTGAAGTATGGCGTCAGGTGCTGAAGTATATTAGAAAGCCCCGGGTACCCAACCTTTCTTGATGTGTGTTGTACTTTTTCTGTGATACATGATCTCAATCATCCGATCTCTCCACACGAGATTCTGAACATCTTCACCAATCCCTGGTTCGAATCCCAACACCTCAGTTTACCACTGTATGTTTTTGCAGACCGTCTGATCTGGTTTCGCTTGATATGGCTCGTCCTACCTTTTTAAAATCACACATATTCCTACAACTGTATGACCAAGATGAGGTCCAATATCAACTGTCCATATTTTTTTAAAACTCATGATCAATAGTGGTCATATGATCCAGTAATGATCTAATCATAGCCACCCATTGTTTTTTAAAACAAATGGATCCACCATTTCAGTCCAATCAGATTCGTGGCAAAATCTTACCCATCCATTGATCAACCACATGAACCCCTTTGTTAAATTTTTTTAGGGATAATACCCACCCTTGGATTTTCTCAAACTTAATTTGATGTGTCGGTTCCTTATCTCTTCTTCTTCTTCATTGAGACGAACCACTCTCCATCCAACACTATATCCATCATCTCGTCTTCACCTCTACATTTGTGTGATTCCATTTTCTACCCTCACCATGACCTCTTTAGTTTTGACCCCTTTGTTTTATTTCTAAAGTTGGTGTTATTTTAAACTGAACATCCCCATCCTTGATGTGGATCCACTTCGCTGCCATAATTTTATAATTTAGGGTGTCAATAAACATGTTGGTCATTTATTTTCACTAATTAATGATTTCTTTGGGCATTCCTTGTTCAATTTTAAGCAATAATTGAAAACTATTGTTTTTTTGAAATCCATAGCCAGCACCCAAATTGTTACTCCAAAATTCCATCTGCCAAGCTCTTTATTTCTCTTTCAGTTCCAGAAACATTTAGCCTCTCCTAATCTGAAACAACTAATGGAATATTATTATTTTGGTTTGAAATCATAATCATGTATATATATACACACACTTATATATATAACCATGATTCTTTTTCTAACCCAAATTGAATATATGATATGCATTCTCCATTTTCAAACCTATATTTCTAATGAAATAATATTTTAAATTTTACTACCAGGTTGTGATATTTTAAAAAAAATTGTATATATATGTGTATATACATGCATATATACACATACACAACTTAATATTTACAGTATATATATATATATATATATTATAGGTTTATTTTCCATGAACCTTATATCTAAAAACATATCGATTAAATTACTTTTCAAAATTTTATTTTATAAAAGTGAAATGAATATATATATTTATCTGAGAATATGCATAACCTTACATGAAAGTAAACACATTTAAATTTATTTATCAACTTTTTCTGGGTGTGTGTTCATATGGGAGGGTTATTACTTTAAAATTTTGATGGATTTTTATGCACACAATTTACATTGACGTATACAAGTATATATATTTATATAGATATATACATACAATTATATGAATTTTTGTATAAATAACTTATGTATAATTGTTCCCATTATTTTATTTGGAAATTATAAATGGTATCTATCATTCTCCAAACCTATGATTTTAAATTCATAGAAACACTTTGTTTTCTCAACTCCATGAGATAAACGATATCATTTTATGTGAAATTATGAAAAAAGTTATCATTTAAAGTGTGAAAACTATTTATCAGTTGTATAATTTGTTTTCCTAACTACATTAGAAAAACCTTATCATTAATGTGTGAAACCTATTTATTTATTGTATAATATTATTTTCTGAGAAAATAATAATATATTAATTTTTTATTAGATGTTCAGTTGTTTAATTATTCAATTTATTGATGAATTACAAATAAAGAAAATTTATGTAAGTATGAGATTAATCTTATTATGATAATATATGGTATAAGAAATGAACATTTCAACATGGTACATAACACATAGGATTGTTTAATGAATTAATTTCACCCATGATTAAGATTAAAATAAATCAATGTGTTATCGGACATTTTGAATTAATGAAATATTTTTATTAGACATATGAGTAATTATTTGGACTTATTATGTGATGGGTGAGGCACATTATATTCTTTCGATGCATCGGTATATCTCATGAAATAAACTAGGTCTTGTTACGAGGAATTTAAAAAATGGTTATGTATGGTATTTGCCATAGGCCTTGATAGAGTTTTAATGATGTTCTGAATTATGAATTTCTTCATTATGAATCCAGTAAGTGAAATTCCATGTGATTATTTGACTAGATGAATATAAATGGTTAATGATCATTCTCTTATGAACATGTATTAATAGGTTTTACATTCTCAAATGCACAAGTTAAAATGTTTTATATTTAAGTATATAAGTATATAGCAAATCATCTATTTGGAAGGATTAATAAAAATATAGACACAAATATATATCATATCGTGGTTCTCATTTATATGGAATGTTAAATGAAATCGTTGTCTGTGTAATTTATGGAAAAATATTGTTTCATTTGTAAATATTTAACCGAACCCCTGGCATGTCATATATAATTATGTATGGTAATTATCTAACTTATAGGTGGCATTTCATGCATTTTTGTTGAAGTGTTTACATATTTTATAATGTATTTTATTTGTAATTCTTAAATAAGATTAGAATATTTGAGCATAATTTTATCCTTA
Organism: Viscum album; assembly: GCA_963277665.1. Lineage (NCBI taxonomy): Eukaryota > Viridiplantae > Streptophyta > Magnoliopsida > Santalales > Viscaceae > Viscum > Viscum album. Next base: position 475,493,908 of record OY728133.1, on the reverse strand, counting down.
AATATTTATCAGAATATCTCAAGAAAATGATGATTACATGTTATGAGAATTGATAGCCTATAGATTTAAATCAATTATCTTAAAAGAAATTATTTTAAACAAAATTCTTTCTTAATGTATTTTTTTAAACCCCCTTACTGGGAATTTTGTACTCACCCTATGTATTTAAATTCTTAATACATGTTTAGTGGAAGTGCTATGATGAATTTTTAATGGGGAAGCGTTGCTCTGATGTTACTTTGCATAATGTTTATTATAGTTTTTACTTTTTTATTTGAACGTATCACAAGAATTCTCATTCTCCAAAACCTAGGCTAGTAAAAGATCTTCTATTATGTAATATGTTGTGTAATTATTTAGTTCTTCTTATAAAAATCATTTACATAGCATATTTTTATCACATACTCCAGGAAACTGGAGTCTCAGTCTTTACAGAACCCTTATAAATTCCAATACCATAATTATGGTAAATATTCCAATCTTAACCTCACATCTATGGTAAACATTTGACACTATATTACTTGTTTTAATCATGTATCATACATACTTTTCTAAAAAAAATGATTAATAATAAAGTTTACTATTTTAGAAAATTTATTTCTATATGTTATTTTTTTGAAATATATATTATAATTCTGTTTCATTAATACTATAAAAAAAATTTAAATTACAAATTTAAGTATTCTTTGACCCCTTTAAACTAGATTATTCCCTCTTCTTATTAAGAGAATATTAGAACAATGTATTTAGTCAATAAATTCACATTATTTTTTAATTATTATTGGGGAAATTTTATAATATACATTAAAATTATATAAAATACATATAATACCATTTATTATATAATATATTCAAAATAAAATCACAATATGTTTTTAACAACATAAAATTGATTTTTGATACCATCGAATTAGTGGGGTTTTCTGAAGTAGAGATTGAATGGATATATTATGGACTGTTGAGTTGTATTTGAACATCAATTTATTGGTAGTTAATAGGACCATATTCATTATTAAGTGATTTGTGAAGTTTTAGTCATGTTTAAGGGATTTTAGAATATTTAATGACAATGAAATGCGATTGTAGTTCGAAGTAATGAAATTTGGAGAAGTTTTGGGGATGTAGATGTAATCCCATCATCATATAGATAACTTCAACCTAATCTATTGTCTAAATATTAAAAGTAACTAATATAATATTAAATCATCCAAGAAATGTATGATCATGTCATAATACATGATGTAAAATAATAAAATATAATGTGACAAGATTCATTCATTCCATAATAAAATTTTTCATTACATGATTAGAGAATAAAAAGAATTATTTTTATATCATATTTGAGTAATATAAATAAATTTAATTTAGGAGAACAGTAAAAATAATTTCTTTTTCAGATTAGAAGTTCTACGGAGTCACACATTGGTGATATAAACCCCATTGTAATGTAATTGGAGGAGTTCATATAGAATAAGATGATGGATGTTATTTTATATTGGAGATGACCAAGTCAAAACTAGTCAATCATTTGTATAAGATAAAATAATATAATAATAATCCTGATATTTGTGTTTTTATTACTCTATGATGAATGGTATCATACCAAGAATGATATTTCCTAAGGAAAAAACTCAATTTCTATAAGAATAACTTCTCTAGAATCATGCTTTAGTGTTTAATCAGTGAGAACGAGGTACATATCTAGATTTGATTTCATAAATGATCAAATAGTAGTTTATATTATTATGGGGTAATGGTACAGGTGGTTTTTGAGTGGATATAGTCATTGTAGTTTATTGTATCAAGAAGCTTTTTTCTATTCCATGTAACTAATGATCACACCCCATGACAAAAACACCACAATGCGAAAAATAGAAAATTAAAAATGTGTGTCTTTGTTAATGTAGTATAAAAATATACTTTATGCAATAATATAAATTAAATTATTATTACCCTTAATCCTATCAATGGTTTTCTGGAAGGCCTTGAGAGAATTGATGGCAAGAAGATAAATAGGAATGGTTGAACTGGATTTTTCAACTAAAACTATAGCTCGAATTCAGTTTTGGATTATGGAAAAGGAATAGTGATTACTGATAAGCGTACATGAGAATATTAATTGTGTTTGGTGATTTCTGTAAATATAATTAGAGTGAAAAGTGAGGATGAACAGGGTGAAGTGGAAGAAAGATAAAAATACTAAGAATCATCATGAAAACATTACGGTAGTTTATCTTGGGTAAAGTCTATATTATTATTAATATGTAATATTCTATGTCTCCATTTGTGTCGTAGAACATTACAGTATTCAAATAAAGAATTTTTTATCATAGGATCATTAATAATCCCATACAAACCTTAATATACATGATAATTCTAGTGAAATTTGGGACAACAGATTTTACCCTATCACTATAAAAATGTGTTGGTTCATTTTTAGTAGTGAATGTTATAAAAAATTATTATTCCTAATGTGCTTTTTATGTGATGCTTTTTTAGTATGTGTAGAGAAATATTTTGATTCATCATATTAAGATATAGATCTTGTTTGAGGGAGAAACATAACATGAATTTAGTTATTTGATTCACTCACCATAATCAGAAAATTCTCATTGTTCATATGGGACCCCATTAATATGGTATCATTTAATTAATGATTAATTTAAAGAATACTTGTTTTTTTGTGTTTGAATACATGATTTTACAAAAAAATTTATTATTTGGGGTCAAAAGTTTTATAATATTGATGGGATATTTGAATTCAGTGAATAAAAAGTGGATTCAACATTTTGATGGAAAAGATTTATTACATATAGAATGATCTGATTTGTTTATATCATTTTTCAACTAGTCTAGATAATATACAATCATTTAATTTTTTTTAGACATAATTCTATATGTTTTTCAATGAAATATTTTTTTAGAAGAATTGGGATAGTAAGGTAAATGATCATAATTTTCACTTATTATGTCTTTTAGAAAATATTTTATTCTAATTGTATGGAATTATGATATATGAATAAATTTTGAATAAAATGGTAATTTTTTCATAGAAATGAAAATGTGAAGAAAAAAAATATACTTGTTTGGAGTCCAGAATATGTGGATTTCAAGAAGAATAATGATGAAATAGTGGATGATTTATTCACTAAAGTCCTTTAAATCTTAAGCATCGTCAATGGTTTTAGCTAGAAGATGATATACACTGTGGTCTTAAAAAACATACTACATATATTTTGAGATGTATTTTATATAACAGTTTTAGAACATTAAGACTGTGATTAGGATACACAACAATTGGATAGATTTCATAAATTAATTTTTTTACTTATAAAATTTAGAAATGGAATATATTTAAGAAAAAAAATCTAAGATGAGACCATATATAAATTGCTTGATAAATGGATAGGTAATAAAATTAGTTATTTATAGATAATGAGATTTATTATAAAGATAAATATGTTTAAATGAAATTTTTAAAAACTCATTTCATTAATTTTAAGATGTATGAAAATAGATAATGTATCATGTAAATCTACAAATAATGTTTTTTAATTGTGGATCTATTGGAAATTTCAATGTAAAGAATCCATGATTTAAAATATCTAAAAATTATGAATATTGGGAAGATAATGGAAGAATTATTTCAAACAAATCTTCAAAACTAAACCATTCAATGTTTTACGCAATACGATATGTTTCTAATTTTTCTAAACCTAATATGAGAAATTTATTATATATGTTTGTAAATGGTTATAAAAGTGATGATAAGGAGTATGTTGAGACTTCCATTGAAGTTAGTGAGAAATTTATGATTACATATTATAATAAATTATAGAATACTAGTGATTGGTGTAGTAATAATGGAAGTATATAAGCAAATCAAATAGAGTTTATGAAAAATTGAACTCAGTGAATTTTTTAGAAGAATTATAGAGTATAAATAAAGAAGAATAATATCATGAATGAAATTTATTAACAAAGAAACAATGGATGCCACAATTCTTAAAATATGTAAAAAATTATGAATGAGATTGATATCTTAAATAAGTTTAACATTGAAGAAACAATGTTAATTGTTTCCATAGAAGTTAAGGATAAAGAAAAGTAAAAGAATCATGAAATTATAAAAATGAATTTAGATAAGGAGAAAAAAAATGTTTATATTCAAATATAAATATCATAATTATTATAAATTAAATATATAAATCTCAATGATAAATACGATAGGAATGGATGATGAAAATACAAAGACGAAAAACGTCAATTATTTTTAAAAACAAAAATTGTTCCCAAACATCTTAAAATTAAAGGAATCATAAATTTAATGAAAAATCTATAAAATATAGTAAATAAAAAATTGAAACTAGTAAGAATAAAATTAATAACACAGCGTGGATTGGTTACAAGATTTTTTTCAGTAAGGGAGTTAAAATTGATGTATAAATTTTGGATTATTATTTGGAGTTTACATCTAAAAATCATTTATTTTTCAAAGGGAAGTACTAATTTTATGTCTACATTAAGCATCATAAAGGACTTTTGGAATTTACTATGGTAGATTTATTTTAATTTCATATATTAGAATGAAACTAGATAATATAATATGTAGATATTTATGGGTGCTCAACCCAACAATAAACAATGAGTTCATAAATAATATGAAAATTTTGGATTAATAGTTGAAAATTAGTTTCAAAAATTGGATGAATCTTGTGGAACATGTAACCTATCGAGTTTATTTGATGGATTATTTATATGAAAATGAAAGGAATATTAATTTTTTTTATTAGTATGGTAAATCTCAATTATTAAAAGAAATAAAATATATGGGTTATGAGTAGTTGATTCTCATAACATATGATAAGTTATTTGATTCTTTTTAAATGTTCAAAGAAAAATTAAGAGAAGGATTTTTGTTAATTGGAAATGATAGGTCACTCAATAAAAAAGAAGTTGGTATAGTGCTCGTTAAAGAATACAAGCTAACGTTAAAGAAGACACTATTTTCTAATGGGATGAAATACTACTTATTATGTGTGAATATATTATGTGATGAGATAAATTATGTGGTTATTTGAGAATTTTGAATGGTCATGAGTATGAAATTGAGATGTATATTGATTATCGTATTTTTAAAAAATGGTAACCTGTTTATAGTTGGTGATGTTTGGATGTTATGCTTTTTGAGATTAATGGAATAAATCTTTTTTATCATCAATGACTTGGCTATATTAGCTAAATAAATATGAGTAGCATTAACAATGGAAATAGTGTATGTAATGTCTTTTATCTAAATATATAGAGAACTTAGATTCCATAAACATGCATACAAAGTAATATGATCACTTTTGTAAAAAATAAATAGGAGATTCAAACAATTAACAGATTATATCTTGTTCATTTTGTTGTCTATTTGACTATGATGAAGAAATAAAAAAATGGAGATATATATTTTATTACATATATTAGTAGATTCAATAAAAATATATAATTTGTATATATTAAAGAAAACTACAAGGACTTGATTATGATGATGTGTTTAAAAATAAGTAAAAACAGAGTGTTATTTCTCCTTGAAGAAGGTTTCGACAAAAAATAGTGGTGAAAGAAAACAAAAATTTTAAATCTTATCTTGGAGTTATTTATATTATTTATGAATTTAAAACAATATAAAAATTAATGAAAAAATTAAATGATTTTTTTGGATAGGGGAAATGCATCACTCTATGTTTGTTGAGCCTAATACATCTCGATTTTTTTTATTGTAAATATATTAATACATATTTAAAATTCAAAAACATTTATTATAAAAATAAAATTAAAATATGACAACATATATGTTGTTATAATTTAATACCCTCGTATTAAAATACATTAATGTATTTGGGATCCATTATATTACGATGTTGAAAGGTGAAAAATTGGGGATGTTCAAGAAAGGAAGAGTTAATAGATTATTCCACAGTTATATTATAAATGCATGACAATATAAATTATACAATAAATAACCAAGGAATATTATTTAATGCCACTATATTAAAGTATTGAAATAATATTGAAATTATGATTCATAGAAATAAATCTGTATTATAAGTGTATATGAAGAAGGAAATACTTCTTGAGATTATGATATATTTTCCTAAAATAATGAGAATTTAGATGAACTATTGGTTGAAGGTGATGATTTAATCTTATCCAGTGAAAAATAAAAACCATTTTCATGTCATTTATTGATATGAATATGGATAGAGGTCCAAAAATTCATTGAATACCCATGAAAATAAATTTATACAAGGTGACCTTTTAGGAAAATGACTCATTCCCTGTTGTTTTCTAAGGTTTAACAAATTGATATTAAAGAGGCTTTGGAGAATCTAGAATAGATTGACTCAATGAATCTATTGTTTGATTAAAAAATTAATTATGATATTTTATATATTAAATCAATGTTAATATATAATAATGGAATCATAACAATATTATTTTCTATAATAAGATGAGAAAAAAATTATAAGAGACAATGAATAATGAAAGACTTTTGATTAATGGTTATTCATAACCTGAACCGGTGAATTTTTATGAAACCTTCATACAAGTTTTTCATTTTGAAACCATTATAATTTTTCCTGATATTATTTCATTACTGTTACACAATATTTTTCCAATGGATATCAAGTCATCCTTTCCCAATGTATTATTTGAGGATGAAGTTTACATTGAGAAACTCTACATATTCTTTCATAGAGAAAATATTTTTTATTCATGTCTGTTAAAGATGAATTGATTGGATAAGAAAAATTCATAAGAAAATGATATTAACTGTTATAAACTCTTCCAAATATATATAAATTCAATAAGAAGATTAGGGAAAATAATATATTCATCACTAAACATAAGAAGGTATACTCAAATTCTGTTTTGAAAATAGAAGAAATTATAATTGATGGAAATGGGGAATGTGTTGAAAATGATTTTTTCTCTAGATATGAGTAATTTTTTTTATGATTCCAATCTTATAGAGATAATGATATGTTTGTATGAATAAAATTTATTAAGAGAACGATAAATTATCTATTATTAAGACATATAAACCAAATATATTTTTAAAAATATCTGAATTGAGAGTTAAAAGTAATCTTCTACATAAGTGTTAGTGAAAACAAATATATATAAGGATAATGATTGAATAGAAGTTATTTCAACAATTTTTGTGAATCTTATATTTTTTTCTCAACTTTACAACACTTTGACTACATATTGTGTATATTGATACATGTTGTTATACATTTCATAGTGCACTATAAACACTCACCTTGTGGCTATAAAGAGGATTCATAGGCCTATCAAATTTATAGAAATTTATTTTTTAAAATATGAAAAAAGTTAAAACTCAATCAGTTTGAATATATATATTCAAATTGTTCTATAAAAGTTAAAGATGTAATATTATCATCTAGTAATGTATTATTTCATTAATAGGGTTATGGGGCCTTATAAAAAACGAACAAAAAGTATCCTAAAGTACTTATAAGGGGTATTATGGTGCAATAACTCAAGTTAAAATTTAATTTATTTGTATAAAAACATTATTAGAAGTACAAAAGTTGGATGTGATTTTTTCACTACTCAAGAGATGAGAGAATAAATGTGAATCAAATTAATCAAAATATAAAATAAAACATTCTTAATCAAAATAGATAACATAAAATAAAGCATTCTAAATGATTTGGTGGAATGTGGATTACTATGAATGATCTTTTTTAATCCCAAACAAAAAATAGAGAATGTTTTCACTAAGGTATTACATAAACATTCATCTTATAAAATAATGTTTATTATGGGAGTTCAAATACAATTAATTCAACTCTAAGTAATGTTTCTTATTTTCCAACACATCATATTTTTTTATGTTCTATTTTAATGGTAGAGTAAAAAATTTTGATTTCAAATAATATGTCTATTCTTTTATTGAGAGAATATATTTAGTGGGAGTTTTTATATGGGAAAATCTATGAACATAATATGTGTGTGTTTGTGGGTTTTTTGTGACATGTTTAATAAAATTATACTATTTTTATTGAATATGTGTTGGAATTTATTGTTAGAAAAATATATGAATAGTTTTTTATTTCATAATTAATCTTTGTTATGATAATGGATAGCTATAGTATTTTTATTAATGTTTCATATTTCTAACAAGATGTTCCCTCACATAGGACTAAAATACTTTGATATTGATTCATTACTATGTTTCAAGGGTGATCCAAGATGAACACATGATCCATGTACATTAGTGGATTTTTTTTTAAATTTATGTATGGATGGTCAATAAAAAATCCAAAGAGGGTTATTTTTGATACTAAGATGAAGAAGCTTATTTAGGACCAATTGTTGGTGGAATTTTTCAAGTAATGGTTATGTGAATATGGTTTTTAACTATTGAGTTAGATTTTATTTCCATTTAACTTTAAACTTTCTAAATGAAATTCAATCATAATGGGTTAATGTGGTTTTAATTAAAGTGATGATCTTTAGGAATCATGGAAGTGAAATAATGGTTTTTTATCTGGAAAGATAATTTTTTAATTTTTTTTGTGTTTCTGAGGTAATAAAGACGTAGAACAAAATAATTCACTATAAAACATGTTTTTAATATTGAATCCATCTAATGGAAGATTAAATTAGACCCCACCTAGATGATCCTATAACAATGCATATTGTGTAATATTAAAACCTATTTTATTAGTATTTTATGGCACCATAAAAATGGTTCACATTATGATTGTAGAATAATTTTTATGAGGTTTACTAACTGGTAAATTTTTTCAATGAAATAATATCCTAATATGGGGACTATGATAAATCAGTCACATATAGAATTGATGTTCTTAGGAGTCAGGCTATGGTGGTGTATCTTATAATATAATTCAAATCATTTACGAGTTCAAGTTGAGTAATAATATTTATGTCACACTTTGATGGAGGAGATTGCACTAAACTAGTTATATGTAATAGTAAGCATAGAATACATAATAATATGCTTATTTTTGAAGTAGATTTCACCATGAATTAGGTTATTACTATTCAAATAATCCATTATTTGAGTAAAACTCATGCTATATGTTAGGCACACTGGTATATATACCCTTAGAGTGGGGGGTGAATCTGGGAATGACAGATTGAAACAAATTTCCCTATTTATCTTATTTCATTGTTAGAAAAAAACTCTATTTTCTCTTCTTCCCATTACAGAGTATAAAAAAATATTAAAGAAAGAACCTAACACAAAAATTTTACTTGGTTCACCCACACTGGGCTACATGAAATTATAATACACTGACGATGTTATGATGTACCAAATCCATTAAAAGCACACTTTAGTTTACAAATTTCAGATCAGACTCCATGTCCCTCTTAGTTTACAACCACTTACAATATGAAATCTCACTGCTCTCTCAATTGAAGTATGTTCACTACTTCTTCAGAATATCCACACACAGTTTAAGGACTTGTAGGTCCCTTAATTTTTACAAATTAATGCATCTTTCTCTATATGTAGATGTAGTTTTTAAGTTCCACTTTCATTCACTGATGAATACAACTTTACCATGGGTGCACCAGGTAATCTTCCAACATTCACGCATCCCTAGAATGATCAGCGTGCTTCTCCAAGCCTGGTGCGCAGGTTTCACCACACCAATTGTGTGATACTCCATTATATAACTCAAAAATTGGACAACACAAACCATTTTACATCTAAACCAATATTGGCGCGCAACTAACAACCGGCACGCAACTAATGAATAACTTTATAGTTGCATGCCCAAACCACCACGTGAACACCCAAACCTACTTACACAACTGGAGATCGACTTATCTATAAGTGTTGAGGTTAATGAAGAATTATTATGGTTATCCATCTATATATAGGAATTTTGGCCACCCTGAGGGCTGCACGCAATTCTCCTCCCAGCGCACATGTCCAACCACCGAAGCCTCTGTCGCCCTAGACACCTTGTACACCCAAACCAGAACTTGGGTTCCCCTCTTTCCTTTTCCATATTTTGATGTTTTCATCTTTAAAAACATATGGAATGAATCTTTCCAAGTCTCCAATACACTGGTGCGCAAGTACCTATTCAAAAAACTCTTTTCTCCATTTGTCGATTTTGAGGCCCAAAAAATTGGCAAACACGGGAAAACAACACCACCTTGGATATGCTCTTTTTGTACCATCTCCAGATCATCCATTCCATTGTTTAGGTTTTTAATTAAGTAATTTTTTGTAAATGAAAATCTTGAACTTGACCACCCACCATATAAACCCCCTTTGTCAACAATTTGAACTTCGAGACCTGCTTTGTCAACAAACACAATCACCTCAAAAATGATGCAATTATACCTTGAGAGATTTTTACCCAACACTATGTAATAATACTTCATAGGATTTAATACATAGTTATTAGACCATAAGTATTACATACCTCATTGGAATTTAATGAAAAATGATATTTATATAGTGGATATAGTCATGAAATTATGATAGAGGCTATTAATAAGTGGTTAGAGAAAAAATGGTAGGTATTGATATGAATATATTTAGTGTGTAATAAAAGGGATGATCATAAAATAAGATTAAAAATAAAACCATTATAAATATAAAATCCAAAATTTGAGTTCTTTTAGTTTTCCCACATTGTTCTTCATGGGATTCTCCAAATTTAATATTGAGACTACTCAATAATATCCAAATGTAGATAAAAGGCCTGTGTATATCCAATGGTTTCAAGATAATTTAGGATGGTTTAAATGTATGTTTTCATAAAAATTTATACTATGAAATTTGTTTTTTGATAATGATAAGGTTTAGTTTTTATGGTTGTTCATGTTTCAAAAATATGAGGGTTTATAATGGTTATTTCATAGAGAATTAGAATGTAAAAGGAGGAGGAAGTGGAATATTATTATGATGGTGAATGTTTGATGAAGGAAGAAAAAGGAAGAAGAAAAGTAAGAAGAATAAGGATAAGAATAAGGTTAAAAAATAACAAAAAGAAAATAAATAATAAGAAAATTAATCAAAATTAAAGCATAATGGATGTCTATCATCAGTGAAGACACTATTATTGTTACTATTTATGATTCCATATCTCTATTTGTGTGATATATTATTATAAAAGTTGGGGGTAATATTTCGTATCATATTTTAAAGGATAATACCAACTCATGTGTAATATATGTGCTGATTCTAGTAGATTGTGTGATTATATTTATTTTCTAATCATTCTACGAATTTAAGAACACATTTTGACTACAGATCCTTGTATGAATATATCATGTCTACTAAGTTTGTGCATTAGTGTTTTCCTATTTTGTTATTATAATGATCATATTAGGAATAATAATAGGTTACCGAGTTTTCATTAAGGAGAAAAATATAAGTAAGTGAGTTTACTAATTCACCTAGAAACATTATGCTTTATCAATTTTATGTGGAACAATTTTTAGAATATTCTACTAGTACACATGCACATACTATCAATTTTTTATCTGGGGAATATTCCATTTTTAAAAAAAATCTATTTTATGCAACATTATTTGATTACTCATATGATTACAATTATAAAGTAACTTATTTTAAAATTTTAATTTTCATCAAGTAATATAATTCTCTATGATTTCGAGATTAAGTATATTTGGAGGTTCTTTATACTATAACCATACTATTTTTTGATACTTATATTTGTAAAAACATATTAATTTAGTGTCTATATTTATTTATATGAATAATATAAATGAAATTTTATCCATATATTACTTTTTTTGGGTTCTATAAAGTAAGGTACATTATTTTCATGGGGAAAAGTAGTGATTTAACATTGACGGAGTAATACATAACGATGTAATTTATTTTAAAGACTTTTTTTATAATTTGACATCATTTTATTATAAAAATTCAACACCCAACAACTTATTCAATTTGTTTTAGAATTTTTACAGAAATGATTCATTTAATTTAGAGTTTATTTTTAGTAATTTTGATGATCTATTAATTACTTATTTGTGGTAGTAATCATTGTTCATATATATTAATATAAATTTTGAATTTTTTGAGTGATAAGAGATATAATGTGGTAGATCACATTGATGCATGAATGATGATATATTTGATTTGTATGTATAAAAATATAAAAGATTATATTTTTCTAATATTTCATATTTAGATGAGGAGTGAATATTTTTGGTGAATAAATTAATGGAATATAAAATTGCAGATTTCTTATTTTTTCTAACTAAATTTTTTTTTAGTTTATATTTTCATTAGAAAGAAGTTCAAATGTTTTATCAAGTGAAAAATTGTTCTGAAATAATATTTTCAGTAATAAATTTTTGTAGTTAATTTTACTTGGTATTTTTACCATTATTGTGTTTTATTAGTTTTTTTTATGATTTTCCCTAATTAGTATTTGGAGGAGAAAAATTTAAAAAAAACATTTTTGGGAGATATGGTTTCATTTTGAAACATAAACATGTAAAATAAGGATAAATATGAAATTTCTCATTATTAATATGTGAAATCGACGTAGGAATACAAAATATTAAAAGTAGATATTTGTGGTGTGTGAGTTGTATTTGACCCATGTAAGGTTCCATGTCAAAATTTTATATCACCATGATAATTTTATATGGGGGCCTGGACTTTGTAAATTTTTTCCTATAATTGATTATTAATTAGATTAAAGTTAATAGATAGAGTTGTGGATGAGGGAATGAGTTCATAACAATTTTGAATATCAAAATGTCATCGTATTTAAAGAACATTTAAATTTTTCATTATAAAAGTAAAATGATAAATGTGTGGAGTTCACCTTGAAAAAAAGAGTGATTCATCTATGGCGGTAAATAAATTTTAATAATAATAATGGTTTTGAAAATGGGGTATTAGAGATTGAATATTGTGAGACATGTTTCATATGGTTATACATTTTATTTCTATAGAAACATAAATTTATGGATTACCCATTTAATATAAAGGATAGGATGATACTCAATGAATTATTACTAAATATTTGATTATATAGTGTTTATTATTATTAAATAAATTTTTCTGATGTTATAGAGAGGATATAATACAATATATTTTTCATATAAAGAATTATTTGGAAATTTTTATTGATCAGTTCCATTCTTTATAGTTATAAACACCAACCTATTTGAATTAATATAAATTTTAGTTTAGGTGGATTTTAATATATTATATTGTATGAATCACCGCCTTTATCTATTTATAAGTATATATATATATATATTTTAATGATAATGAAAAAATTCATCATATCCTAATTGAATTATGATAATGAGTGGATTTGAAAACCTCAAAATCACTCTTCTATTCCCATTAAAAATTACTAATTAACATTTATATGATTCATTTAAAGTAATTAATTCAATATCATTAAAAATAACTGTCATATGGTTTTCCCATTCTAAAAAACTATTCTTTTGATTCAACTCCAATAAAATTGAAGTACTGTCTTGTATAAATTGTGAAAAAATTATAAGATATCTGAATTTTGAATTTAGGTTATGTTTTTTTATAGAAATCATGATTAAGATCAGGATTTTTAGCTTTAGAATATATTGAAGATATTTTTTGGACAAGGATCATGGAATAGAATGTGATTTGAGTTCTCCTGATGATGATAGAGTGATGTTAGACGAACTTGTTACTTATTTTCACTGTTAGTCCAATAGTACAATGACTATGACACTACGGTGAACCCTACAATGGTGGGTGAAATAATTTGTTGGAGGTTTTCTTTAGCCTAGGATGGACATGAATTGTAGATTTTTCTTTATGGGAAATGAAATATAAAAAAATATAATGTTCAATCTCTGGTTCCAATTTATAGGGGCCATGGGAATAACCATTACCATGATCTTGTGTTAGTGGAGGGAAAAATTTAGAGATTATAGGGATTGTCACCAAGGAGGAAACCTGACATCCAATTGGACTATCCCTATCAGAATATCCTTCGATTTGATGATGTATTGGAGCTATGGTGATTTTTTTGAGAGACCATGGATACAACCATATAGTGATAAAAAAATATAGTAATAAGAGGGATCCCTTTCTGAAACATCATATGAGAACCATATTATTATTTTTACAATGGAAGTTCTCACCCATTTTTTGATACATGATGATGATCTCTTCATTATAGTGCTGGTTGGCATGAAGGTAGGCCATGATCCTCTATATGAAATAGAAAATATGAAGTCTATACTCTATCATGTTGGGAAATTGGTCTTACATAAATCCTTTGGGTATGTTATTTTAGAATTTGGGTAGTGTGGCTCAAGGGATGTCCACATATGAAAAATTTAAAGGAAACAATTCCAGTATTAGAGCCTTTAGATCCTAGAAATGGTAATAGAGATCTCATATTACTATAGATCCATTATTTGGAGTTTTATGGAGATACACATCAACCATTATTAGTAATGAGGGGGCTTTATGTAGTGGAAGGTGTATTAGGGTTCTCAAAGGGCTTCTTTGAGGTATACCATGGAGTGGTTCATGTCGTAGTGCCACCCTATAAATAGTAAATGTTTTTTGAAACACCTTTATTTTATTATATTGATTTCAGTTTCCATATCCCCTATTTTTATCTCATGAATCGTTAATCCTATATGTTTTTTTCTATTATTATCCTCTCATGATTCCCCTCTTATATAGGGTATTATTGATTATCTTTTCAGGAAATTCATGTTGATTCACTCTATATATCTCTATCCATGACTATTTCTCATTCATCACTGTTGATTTTGAGGAATTTTAGATGGGGTTCTTGAAATGGTTCTACATTATTCTACTGTAATCATGCAATATTGTTAAGAATTTTCATTGGCTCGGTAAGAGGGAATCACGAGTGTCTATCAGTTTTCATTTCACTCTCTTTCATTGAAGGTACACCACTATATGAATTTTTTTTATTTTGTGAAAAATTACATTAATTTTGTGTTAAAAATACTTTCACATGATATAAAATTTCATATTTATCATTCCAAGTGTTATATATCTACATTATATGTGTGGTTGTTCACCATTTTAGAATTCAAGTTCATTAAATGAGTTATTATGGATTTATATTTTTTTAATTAAAATCAGATTTGATTATAAAATATTTATTTATTATTAAATTTGTCTAATTAATTAATTTTAAACATTTGATAGGAATTAGGGGCATATCTGTTTCCATAAGGTATTGTTTGACATGGTAGATCTCTAGCGAGAGTTTCCAAGATTTGATCAAAGGGGAATTATTATGAGTCTGGTATGTGTTCTGCATACATCTACCTTGATTTTATGCATTTAATATATGAATTTTATTTTAGTTCTCTTCAATTTAGTGATTAATCCATTATATTTAATTGAATTATCTTATTAGGGAATAAAATTATTAACAATTTGATGGGAAAAGCGTGCAGGGACATGATAGGCCCTTACACACTGGCTTGATCCATTGCCTTCGATGTCTAAGGATTCAATTATAAATGTATGAATTGATGTTATAATACCAATGAAAGAATAAAACTATATAAAACCAATGATATTTTTTGGTTCCCTGATAATTTTCCCTCAATACATCGTTGTAGAGGTGAGCGTAGGGCCATAAATGATTAGAATGATTAGGCTAGGTGACAACCTTGAGATTCCTTGAATCCATTGGGATGGTAAACATAACCATGGGATGATTAGTTATTTACCTTTAAGATTTTATTACCTAGGAGGGTATCCCCATAATTTATTTTAGATAGTTTGGGTATTTTATGAAAAACCTAGGGTTATAAGGGAAAATAATGTACTGGATACCATCACCCATATGTGACACCGTTATTCGATTATCTATATGGCCAATTGGTCTATGTAAATACAATAATAATTCTAAGGGATGATATGTCCTCTAAATGATTATTGATGACCCAAGAGACATTTATTGGATTGAGGTGTTTAACAAGGGTGTCTAGGTTTTGATGTGACCCATGTGACACTAATGCGGGCACCATTGATATATCTTCCCTATGGGGTATGTATTTGGTTTCAAGTAAAGATGAGTGTGGTTATCATATTAAAACCTAAATTATTCATATAAGTGATATATATTTAGTGATAGTGGTAGGTCATTTACTTTAGAGTCTAACGCATGATATATGAGAGGACTACTATATACAGAATGTTTGAAATGTTACCACAGATTTAGAAAACATGATTTATGTGTTATAATTCATTAGGAAATCTATATGGATTTTGATGTGATTATTGTTTGATTATAATTGAATGGATAATTCACATAGATTTTGATGTATTACTATTTATTTAGAAACCATTGATAAATCCCTATGCCATTAACGTTTATGACGTTTTATTCAGAATTTTTTAATCGCCATTGATTTGACTAATATTCCTATTTTCAATTCTAAAGAAACTATATTCAATTCAATCATTTATTTGGATTACTATGGTATTCACATGAAATTTCTAGGACCTAGTGATTATTCTCATTTATCTGGGTTACCTAGGGTCATCACCCTTGGAATCGAATGCATTCATATTACAATTTTTCCATGGATTACCTATTAGGAATATGATTTTGCCTTATTATATTAAATGGACTAGAATTACCTCATAGAAATTTATGCTTTCACTTACTGTAAAATGGTTATTGGGGATTGTACTAGTTGAAATGGGTATTTTACATTCGTATATATAGTCCAATGTAAGCCATTGAATGTATAGTTGATCCTAAGTTTCATTTCTAAACTAAGGGATGTACATTATTTATTTATTTAATCCCCATTAAAATAATTATTTATCTAGATGATTATATGAAAAGAGGGTACAACATGATTATTGGTTTTTTATCAGACGGTATTCGAGTTCCTCTTCATATTTGTTCTCTAAACCTACTTGTGCGACAATAACACATTAATAACCTAGTAGAATTCACTATTCATAAGTTTAGGATAGGTAGAGGCATGTGTTTGGATAATTCAACTGATAACATAGATGAATTAAATAGATGGGTAACTTATGGGTCAAAGATGTAATAAATACTAATTTATTTTATTCTTTTATTTATAACAATTATATTATTATCCTAGTAGGATATCTATCTATAGGTGCTGGAAAGACCATGAATTTATATGGATAGATTCCACCACATTCATTTATTATAGATTCCTATTTATTTATTATGAATACTCTAATGTTTGATATAGAGTTTATTTTTATTTTCATTGTTATTTATACTATATTTTGGGTTATACTCTCCCCATTGTACCACCTTAGACCCACTCTACTAGCCATAATACTATTGCATATGGGGAGAATATTTTTAGGTAAAAGTATCCCCCTAGCGGGAAACCAATTATAGATTTAGAACCTAGGCACTACAAGGTCATATTTATGAATCAAATTTATTAATATTACTATTTGAGATATGTTATATAGAAATTAGGTAAATTATAGAGCTTTTTATGGATATTAGAATACTTTTTCACAAAAAACTTTTTCAGTTGGAATCTGTAGTTTGAAGTAATATGTTATTGATAGTATTGGTTTCCACTATTGAAATTTCATGATTTAACCAAGTATGAAACACTCTAGTTTTTTAATTTATGATTTATGTGGTGTTAAATCCCCTACCATTGGAAAGAGGTCAAAGTACATGAAATATTTTTATCACATAGGATTCACATGACATACATGTGCTTTACTTTGATTGATATGACTGATGAGAGAGGGTTTAACTATTTTAAGTTTCACCGAAAATATATGTGGTTCTTTTCTACATAACCTATTTATTGATTTCTACTCATCTAATCCAAAATATATATATTTTCATGATATTTAAAGTTTTTTATATGTGGGGAAGCTTTTTTATGAAGAATATATATTCCCTCATAAAAGGGATGTATAGAGACCCTTAATAAGTTGTCATAGGAATTATGTTCCATTATGATCTAACCATTTTCGGTTATTTTGATACTTGTTCTAAAATAAAAATGGGTTTTGTTTCATAATGTGTTAACAAATACCTATATGGTGTTTAACCCTATAGTTTTTTGGTTTAATTATATTTAACCAAACCATATGACTATAGTATACTCGACTCAAATCTTCGAAGATAATTTCATTGAATACATATGGATGAATAATAGTCCTAAAGGTGGACTCTATTATGTATATTATGAATTTGAGTGACCAACTGGGCTGATTAATTGTCATGTGATGCTAGATGGTAAATGAGGACCCTTGTGTGGGTTATTGGGCATGTTATTTTTCAGGTGATAGTTGATATGGAGGTAGAGGTGTACACTGAGAGATATGAATTGTGAGAAACATAGATTACAGGATAGGTAGGATATCCTAATTGATCTAGGATGAGTCATCTGGTTTTATTGTGTTGGTTTATATATGTAAGAGAAATGCTAATGAGGGGTTAGCCTATGTGTGTGAGTTCCTTTATAGGTGAAAAGCTTGAGTAAAATCAAGTTAATAATTTGGTCCATGAGAGGTGTTACTTGGAATAGGATATCAGCATAGTGATGCCATATGTTTTTTGAAAGTGAATAAAGATGAGGTGATGAATACTATATGGTATATTCATGGTGATTCCTTATAATTTTGTGTCATAGATAATATGAGGTGTT
The DNA here is from genome assembly GCA_963277665.1 of Viscum album. Classification (NCBI taxonomy): domain Eukaryota; kingdom Viridiplantae; phylum Streptophyta; class Magnoliopsida; order Santalales; family Viscaceae; genus Viscum; species Viscum album. Next base: position 475,475,188 of record OY728133.1, on the reverse strand, counting down.
ATTGAAACATAATAGGTAATTATAGAATAATACTTCTTCACATCTATTAATATTTATGAATTAGATAGTGTGTTTACCTTAATCGAGATGCTATCTCTGATAGTGTTCTTGATACATAACAATGGGTTTCTTTAAAATCTTAAATTCCACACAACACTCAGTTCTACAAAATAATAAAACAATATTTTTATTATTATTATATTAAATTGTAGTTAACGCCTATTAATTTTATTAGATATAATGAATAAAAATAACAAAAATAGGATTAAATTTTTTTGTTAGATTTTTTTACATTTATCTAATAAAATTTAGAGGCTTAAAATAAAAATAAATTCTATTTTAATCATAAAATACTCTAATATTCTTAAAAAGTAATTTTAAAGCCTTTGGATGGGGAAACCTTTTAAAAAACTTTTTTTGACACTGTTTAATGTAATATTTTACAAAATAAACATCTTATTTGGAATAGGGATATCAAAATTTACTTGGTTGATTTTTTTGATATTTTTATGATAAAATTCATTTTTAATGAATAGTGAAAATATTTCAATTTAATTAAAAACTTCTTTTTCATTTGATTTATTTATATTGTTAGATTATCATTTTAATTGTTTTAAAATTTTAATTTGATTATTTTTTTCTTCATTTAATCAAATTATAGTCATTGGATTTAATTTTTCAATGAAATTTGATATAAACACATGTCAATCTTTTGATGCTTTTTACGTTTTAAAAACTCGTATTCACATTTTGACAATGAGATTTAATTTTAAATTAATTACTAAAACTTAAATTTTTTAAATTTGGAAAAATGGTTTCTATATTTGGATTCATAAGTTACAAATTTTCTAAATAAGTACCTTTTATTTTTGAACTTTATGAATAGAAACTTCATCAATTATTTTCAATTTCCACGGTTAAAGGGTTAATTAGGTAATTAATGGTAAAAATAGTATAATAATAATATAAAACTACCCTAACACGTGTCTTAATATTATTAAATGAGTCATGGTCGACCAAAAACAATTATTTGGGTGGAATTTTGGAATTTGGTAGCCACCTGGGTGTGATAATGACATTTATAATAATTAATTTAAAGTAAAGAGAAATATAACATAAACATGTATCTTCTTAACAAAAAAATTTTAATATGGGTTTATATAACTGATACCATTAACTATTAATATTCATCAGAAGGATAAAAATATTTACTATATCATTGTATTTTATTTATAATTTTTATAGATTATATATTTAACTTTAATAATGAAACAATGATGATTTAGTGATTACCTTATTAATGAAAGATTCAAATAAATGATATTATAAATATTAAAATAAATGTAACTTTAAAATTTCTATTCCAATAAAAAAAAATTTGTATTCTTATGACTTGTTATATTTGAGTTAGTGTAGTTTTTTTAATTAATAAATTTATTATAACTTTAACAAAAATTAATTACTAAATAGTGTCAAAATTGACATAAATGTGTTTTTAAACAAATATTTTTTTTATATGATATAATAGTTTGAAAATATAAGATTCTGAAAAATGAATTATATAATGTTATAAATTTCATAAATTATCCAAGTTAGGTTCTATTAGAATTTTATAATAACTTATTAACCATATAGTGTAAAAATACAAGAATAAATGGTAAGAGTTAATTTATTAAACAAAGGGTAAGGCCAAAATATATGGTTAAATATTTGATTTAAACATGAGTAAAACCGGTTGGTTAAGAGTATTTAGACCTATACTCATATTATCCTCGAAATATATCACTTTGGGACTATTATAATTCTAAAATAAATTTATAATAAAATAATATTTCCTGACATTCTTAAAGTGACCCTCCACCCTCTTCTAAAAGGCCCCCCAACTCTACCCACTTAATCACACCTCTAAAGCCTCTTCGATCATCAAAATTCTAATAAAATAAGATACCAACATCTCTAACATCCTCCTAAAATACTTAATATGATATCAATGAAATTAAAGAAAGCCTTTTTTCTCAAATCCAAAAGAGTTACTCAATTTAGAGGTAACAACTTCTCTCAAGCTCCTTTCCTTTATTTTATTTCTCCATTACCTATGCTTTTATTATTATATGATTACATAAAAAAAGTATATTAAATATTATATATTGTTTTATGATAATTTTTCAGCCTAAACTTACACATACCTCCATCTAATGGATATATAATATATTTTTTTTGTGTACGGAGAACTACAACCTCATGAAACGATGATTGCTCAATTTTCTCATACCACCACTCATGGTGGCCATTATGACGAAACTATTTTTATGTAAGATATATATTGTATTTATATTTTATCTATTATTATTATATTTTTATTTACAATATATCATAATTATTTCCATAATATTCCTATGTATCATTTAGTTTACATTTTTTTAATATGATAAGAAATGAAAGTAGCGTTAATGCGTACATATGACCAACTGTCTCCATAAATGGTGCTTTTCATTTCCTATCTCCAAATGTTATGGAATATTATAAATACATATATATTTGGTATATATGATATTTAAATATTGAATAATAATATAGATAATATTTAATTTTGACCACATAGACAATTTAGAACAAAATAAGTTCATTTTCGACTCAAGTACCGAATATCGACAAAACGACCGATATGATCTTAAATAATTATGTAATTTTTTAACATGGTAATAGGTGATATAAAAGGAGTAATAAAAATGAAAAAATTTCTCATGAAATTATAAATTATCCTACTTTTATTATTCAAGAATATAACAACTGTACGTGATGATTCAGACTTAATGTAGAAGAATTTCTAAACACAATTTCCCCTAATTTGGTTTTACACATACTTTTTTGATTATATTATTCCTAGATTATGTGTGGTACAACTATTTATTTATTTATGTTATAATTTCATCTTTCATCTGTGTGGATATATTATTTTGTACATAATCACCCCATTGATAATTTTTACATCATTTATATGAACTTTTTAAGGGAAATCGTAACTCAATATCACCTCAATGAGTAAAATATCCACGTCATTGGTTTTGTTTTTAAAAAAATATGTGTGAATGACCTATGTTTGTTTTACCCAGAATATCCACTTATATTGGTTGTATTTTTTTCACACAGAATTATGTCATTAATTTATCCTTAATCAATGGATATGATCTTTGTAAGGGATTTCGCATCAATGTTCATTCCATTGATACGTATTTGTTGTTATGAACCAATTAAAATTTATTTAGTGTATATGCTATTCTTTGAAATATTATATAATGAATCTCTTTATTCTCATGATACTAATTTTTTTTATTAATTTTATTTTTTAATTATTTTTATTCAAGCATTCTTTCAATTGGTAAGGGACACTTTAACTAAAACATCGTTTTAAATGTTTTAATGATTTATTCTTATATATTTTTCTCATTAATGTCCATGTTTTTCAAAAAAATTAAAGGATTTATTTATAAGGACACTAATTTTTTTAAAATTTTCATTCCTTTAAATGTTTCAAAGTGGTATGGGACTATTTGATTCATACATCTTATTTTTAAATTTTTTAATGTGTGTTTTTTTAAATTGGATTGATCATATCAATATCCTAAAATGATATATTGTGAATGAAATTGTGAAAATGTTATTTTTCCATTAAACAAGTTTTATGTTTTTTGATTATGTTATGGTTCTTGGGCATTGATTATTTATACAGGTAGTTCCATGATAAAATGAGGGTGGGTGAGCCTGTGATAGCTGTCAAATTCATTGGGTAATGTGACATATTTAAACTTCAAGGTTTCTCCTATGAGATTTATGGAATATAAAGTGATGTGTATTCCAAACAGAACCATGAAGGTTACTCCCTATGTAGCTATGAAATCTACAATGTAAGTATGAAATGGATTCCATAGATTACCTTTATGGTTTATGATTTATATCATGTTTTTATAAATATTATGATTACATGATGTAATCTAAGTATTTTATGTTTTATGGGTCAATAGTATGATTTTGTCAGAATTATTTCATGGGTTTTAAACATTCATCGACTCATAGATTTATTCCTTATTTTATATTCCTTACTGAACTTTTTAAGAACATCCCGTGTTTTTAAATTATTCTATATAAGGAATAAGGATGGGTTAGAGAAAGGAATAAGGAAATAAGTTTTTTATTAAGAAAAAAAATCATGTTTTTTAAAGTGCTTAGTTTGGTGGGAAAAGTGGATACTGAATGTAACCGTCTCCATGTAATGCCTGGGTCTATTATGTAATATTTATGACTTAATTTCCCAAAACTCTAAAATTGAAAAGATCCTTAATGTGAATTCTTAACTAAACTGAGGATTATGTAATGTTTATTATTGGGTCCTTATAGTTTGTATCACACGATTGTTTATATAACATTAATGATTATGATGTTTTCTTAAGAGTTATATATATCTTCATGGGTCTATAATATTAATTATGATAATAAGTTAAATGTCTTAGAAACCCCATTATATGATTTTGTTATTAAATTTCAAGGTAGGTATTGGTATTTTTGGAGACAATTATTTTTTAGGTAGTCATGGGTTAATACTTTTGGGGATATAAAATGACATTTATAGAATAACCAATGAGGCTAAAACACGTTAAGGTTAATTTTGATGAAATTTTCTCATTTTTTAAATTTTATAAGAATTATACAATTTTCAATAAAGTACAAGATGCAGACCATGTGAAAACCCATCATATCATACCAAGGTGTGGTAATCAAACCCACAACCGAAGTGCGATTGGGATTTATCACACACCACTGGCCTACGTGAAGTCCCTGGTTAGTATGAATTTATTTTAGTTAAATGATTTTATAGATTAAGTTAGGCTGATTTTGGGAACTTATGTTTTATCAAATGGATATCCTTAGTATAGTAAAATGATTTTTTTATTGAAAGGTAAATTATATTTTGGAATACATTCTCTCTTTTGGGAACACTATTGGTCTAAGGAAAATAGAATACTATGGGATTTAAATTCAGGAGTAAAGGTTTAATTTTAGTTTGGAAGAATAAATGTTTTTATTGCAGACATATGGTGATTTGGGCTATTTATGGAAATTATTATCCTATCATTGAGAATATATGATTAGGTTAATTACTTTTGGAGTTTGAGACTTTAAGAGTAGTCGATGTTTTTAGGAGATAAATGATAATATTTACTGTGAAAGACTATGGGATCAGATCCTTCATAATTTTGGGTTTCAATATTAGTTTGGATTATTTTTTTGTAATTTTAAGGAAATTTGTTTGTTTAATGTTCTATATAGACCTTGGGTATTACTATTTGATTTTATATATTAAATGTAATCATTCGCCTTATAATGGATTATTATTTTTTTGGGTATTATCTGATATTATACCTACCATTTTAGTTTTGTTAAATGTTTAATGGTATGAGAAATAGATTGTCAACCTTTTTTGGATGATATGGGTTTTTATAAGTTGATTATAGTTCTTCAGGCATTAAAATTTTATCCTGAATACTAATTATTTGGAGAAAAATATAAGTTTGTTGTGGAATTTGATTAATGGATAAAACTCTACATTTCAAGTAAGTAAATTTCCTTTTGTTCTTATTCTAAGTAGTAAACTAAACCCTCAACATTACAAAAAGGACCTTAGAAAAACATTTTAATTTTCATACTGGGAAATTAAATACCATTTAACCCACCCCAAGTGTGTGGTTCTCTAATTGTTGACATTATCTTGATCATGTTTTCAATTGTTCTCTATCAGAACAAGATGGTTAGTTTTTCTTCCACATATATTTTTTCCTACATGTAATCCAAGAATGTGATATCTCGGGATGCCTTTTTTACTTATCTTAAATTATTTTAAAGTGATATTTTTATTGTCTCGTTTTTTATCTGGGGTTTTCAATGAAGTTACCAAGCACATAATTTAAAATTGCGAGGATGCAATTTCCAAAATGGGGGACGGATGTAACTTCCAATGTAATTATAAGATAATTAATTTTCATATCTATTAATATTTATGAATTAAATATTGTTTTTTCATTAATTTTAATGCTATCTATGATAGTATACTGGATACATAACAATAGGTTTCTCCGAAATCTTACGTTGCACACAACACTAAGGTCTACCAAAAAATAATATTTTAATATTTTAATTATTTTAAATGGTAGTTAACACCTAAAATTTGTATTAGAGAAAATGAATATAAATATATACAATATGATACATTTATCAAATAAATTTTAGAGGCTTAAAATGAGAATAAATCAAATTTTAAGCAGAAAATACTCTAATACTTTTAAAAGGCCGTTTTTGCACCTATTGACAGAGAAACCATTTTAAATAAAATTTTTGAAACTTTTATACGTTTTATTTGACAAAAATAAACCTCTCATCAAGAAGTGTGACATCAAAATTTACTTTTATTGATGTTTTGGTATTTTTATGACAAAATTAATTTTTTAATTAATAGTTAAAAATATAGAATTTTAATTCAAAATTTCTTTTTAGTTTGATTTATATTTATATAGTAAGATTATTATTTTACTTGGTTTTAAAGTGTAATTAGATTATGTTTTTATAATTTAACCAAACTATTTTCATTTGATGTAATTTTATATTGAAATTTTATATAAACGCATGTCACTCTTTTGATGGTTTTTACTTTTTAATAACTTGTTTTCTCATTTTGACAACTGGATTTTATTAAAAATTAATTTCTATAACATATGTGTTTTGAATTTGAAAAAATGGATTCTATATTTGTAATCATAGGGTCCAAATTTTTTAATTAAGTACCTTTTATTTTTGGACATTCTGAGTAGTAACTTAAGTAATTATTTTTATTTACCATAGTCAAAAGGTAAATTAGGTACATAAGGGTAAAAATGATATTATAATAATATAAAACAACCCTAAAACTTGTCCTAATATTATTGGATGAGTCATGAGAGACCTAAAAAATTCTTTTTCTTAACTTTTTGAAATTTTGAGTCACATGGTTGTGATAATGAATTGTTATAATTATTAATTTAAAGTAAAGAGAAATATAACATTAACATGTGTCATATTAATAAATAAATTTTAATATTAGTTTATATAATTGATCTATTTGACTATAAAATGTAATTTTAATTTTAGAAATTTTTCCTACAACATGTTCGTTTATTTATAATTTTTTGACATTAAATAAATAAAATTAATTATGACATAATGATGATGCATTGATTACCTTATTAATGAAATATTCATATAAATGATATTATAAATATTAAAATAAATGTAATTTGAAACTTTTGATACCATACACTAAATTTATGTATGATTATGACATTTTATATTTGAGTTAATTTAGTTTTTTTAATTAATCAATTTTTATGCCTTTTAAAAAATCAATTACTAAATAGTGTCAAAATTGACATAAATTTGCCTTTAAAAAAATTTTATTTTATTAAATGATATAATAATCATAGAAATATAAGATTCATAAAAATGAATTATATAATGATAAAAATTTCATTAATTAACCACTTTGGGTTCTCTGGGAATATTATAGTAAATTTATTAACCATATAGTGTAATAATACAAGAAGACACGGTAAGAGTTAATTTATTTAACTAAGGGTTAAAGCCAAAAGACAAGGTTAAATTTGTTTAATAAATTTGTCTAAAACCTATCAATTGATATGATTATAACACATCATTAACTTATAATATAAATATATAACTTTGGAGCTATTATAATTTGAAAATAAATTTGTAATAAAATAATATTTCAGGACTTTCCTAAAGATCCCCCCTCCCCCTTATAAACGGAAACCACATATACCCACTTAATAAAACCTCTCAAACCCCATGGGTCATCAAAGTTATTCATAAATAATCTCCAAAAACATCTACCTTACTCAAATAATCCTTAACGTGGGCATATGAAAATTAAATAAAGCCTTTTGGATCAAATCAAAATAAGTTACCCGATTTAGAGGTAATATATTCTCTCAACCTCCTTTCCTTTATTTTCCTTCTCTACTCCATATGCTCTTGTTATTATATTATTACAAAAAAATCTGTATCCAAAATATTCTAGTATGTTTCTATGTTATTTTCTTGACTTAAAATTAAACACACCTTTATATAATGGATATAGAACATATTGTTTTTGTGTAAGGTGAACTACTGACTCACAAAACAATTATTGTTCAATTTTCTCCTTCTAATAATCATGGTGTGCAATTTAATGGAACTATATTTATATATGATATATAATATATTTATATTGTATAAATTATTATTTAATTTATATTTACAACATACCTTTATGCTTTCCATAATGTGTAAATACGATAATTTCATTTGAGGAAGTGTGGACTACCGCCCCCTCAAAGTGATATGACTCATTAATTCCATACATGGAACGTATGAAGGATGGATTTAATGAACTTATATAACATACTTATTTATCATTTAGTTTTCATTCCTTTAATATGGAAAAGAAATGAATGTAGTGTTCATGCGTACACATGACCTACCGTCTCCATTAACTGTGTATTTCATTTAATATCACCAAATGTTATGGACTATTATAAATAAAAATATATAGGGTATATATGATATTTAAATCATGAATAATATTATGGAGATGATTTAATTTTTACCACATGTACAATTTACATCAAAACATGTTTATTTTCGACTCATGTACCGAATATCGACAAAACAACCGATATGAACTTAAATAATTATGTAATTTTTATAACATTGTAATAAGTGATATAAAAGGAATAATAAACCAAAAAAATGTTCTCAATTTGGTAATAATTAATATATGATATATATTTAGTAAGATAACAATTTTTTGTGACGATTCAGACTCAATATAATGGAATTTATAAACTCAATTTCCACTCATTGGGTTTTACGCATAATTTATTGATTATATTATGCCAAGATTATGTGTGGAATCATTGTTTATTTATTTATTTTATAATTTACACTTCCATTTGTGTGGGTATACTATATTTATACATAATCACCCATTTATAAATTTTTATGTCATTTATATGAACTTTGTAAGGTAAATCTTAACTTAGTCTCATTTCATTGAGTAAAATATCCATGTCATTGGTTTTGTTTTTTCTAGAATATGTGTGAATGACCTTTGATTGTTTTACAATTAATATCCACTTATATTGGGTGAATTTATATTTTTCATACATAATTATGTCATTAATTTATCCTTCATCTAAGGATATAATCTTGGTAAGGGATTTCATCTTAATTTACATTCCATTGAGACTTATTTTTTGTTATGAACTAATTCTATTTTAAATAGTGTATATACTTACCTTTGACATATTATTTCTTGAATAACATTATTCTCATGATGTTATAATTTTTTTAAATTTTATTCTTTTATTATTTTTATTCAATTATCTTTTCAAGTGGTAAGGGACTCTTTAACAGAAACATCATGTAAAATGTTTTAAATATTTATTCTTATAAATTCTTCTCATTAATGTACATGTCTTAAAAATTATTTTAATGATTTATTTATAAATTCATTAATGTTTTAAATTTTTAATTCCTTTAAAACATTCAAAGAGGGATAGAAAACTTTGATTAAAAAATATTATTTTTAAAAGTTTTAAATCTATTTTTTATTGGAATGATTATGTCAATACAAGGAAATGATATCTTGTTAATGAAAATGTGGAAATATTATTTTTCATTTAAGCTGGTTTTATGTTTTATGAAAATGTTATTGTTATTGGGAATTGATTATGTATATGGGTGGTTCCATGATATACCGAGGGTGGGTGAGCCCGTGATAGACCTCTAATGCATTGGGTAACGTAGCAAAGGTAAACATTATAGTTTCTCCTAATAGATTTAGGGAATATACTATGATGGGTATTCCAAACATAACCAAGAAGGTTACTCCCAATGTATTTTTGAAAGCTATAATGTAAATAGGATATATATTCCACACATTACCTTTATGTTTTATGATTTATATGATGTTTTTAGAAATCTTATGATTACATGATATAAGATAAGTAGTTTATGTTTTATGGGTGTATAGTTTGTTTTTTTCAAACGTTTTTATAATTTATAAATATTCATGGAATAATAGTTTTATTCCTTATTTGTGTTACTTACTAATATTTCTATAATCATACCACATTTTTTGAATTTTCTACACATGGTTTAAGGACGGGTAAGATAAAGAAATAAGTCAAGAAGATTTTTATCAAGAAAAAAAATCAGGTTTTGTTTAAAGGGTTTTCTTTAGTGGAAAAAGTGTATAGTAAGTGTAACAATCCTCGTGTATTGTTTGGGTCTATTATGTAATAGTAATGGCCTAATTCTATAAGACACTAAACCTAAAAATATCCTTAATCTGATTTCATGACATAACTCAAGATTATGTAATGTATAAGGATATGGCCTTATTGTTATAGTATCATGGTTTGGTTTCAGTGGTAATTATTAGTAAAACTAATGAATTTTTTGATTTTGGAGGAATTTTCAAGGACATAGAGAGAATATGGGTATAAAATTTTTATTTTGATATGATTTTGGTTTTTGGGTTATCTTGTGGTATACATTGGAATATAAGATTGCATCGATTTTAAAGACAAGCATCTGGGGTTTTTCTAGTCAGATGATAATGACATACGAGGGGAACATTTTCAATTATTAATTGATATATCCTATATTAATTTATGGGTGAATAATAGGAGAATGAGTTAGGTTCTATATTTGGGTGATACCATATCTTATTCCTATTGGATTTGGTTATGATCAAGGTTTTACAGGTTGGATACATGTTGTTCTACTGAGTTGTGGATCTGTGAGTATCCATGTGAGAGATAAGGACCATATGATTTAATGGAGTTCATACAAGTGGGGATACATATGAGGATTGATAAATTAGTAAACATACATCTACTATGAGAAATGATGTAGTGTTAAAACATGGTATTTTGTTACGTTTGAATAAAATTTCAAACAAGAAAATTATTATTATTATGGATTGATAGTGGAAGTTATTGAGGATCTATGAAGGTAGTGGGATAAAGAAAACAATATATTGTTTAGTACACCATGGGATTCTGGAGGGTGTGACCCTCATTGTGAATGAATATTCTACGGGTGTCTATGATTATTTTCCCATTATAAATAAATTGGTGGTGGTTGATGTTTGACATTAGTGATCTAGTATGATTATAGATTCAAAATCCAATAATTATTTAAAAAATTGATGTATCATGGGTTATGGAGGTATAACCCTATATTAGAGGGACATTGGTCTAAGGAAACATTTCATTGGACATCTATGGTAGAATTTGAATTCTGGTGTATATAGAGAGAATATATTATTTGGTTATTTTATGAATACTACATTTTATATCTGAAAGTGGTCTTGGATGGATTATGTTCATTAGAATTTGACTTGATTAGGGTTTGATGTGATTTAAAGGTGTGTTAGATCTTGAGTACACAAATTATTTGGGTAAAATTTTGATGGTGGATTTGGATTCTCGACAATACAACCATTAAATTACACAATAATATGGGTTCAAATTTCCTTGTGGTTATTTGCACGATCACAAGATTGCTTCAAATGATAAGGAATTGTGATCGGGTGATGAGATAGTGTATTGGTGAGTGAATCCAATTGTTTTTTTGAATTTTATTATAAATTAGTACTGACTATTGTTTTTATGTGTAATTAAATTGTGCATTTATTTTTCATTAGATTATTTGTTTTTTATGGAGAACCATGGATTAGAATCATACCTTATGAGATGAGCCTTATAGTTACGAGTACTATGATTACATGGATGAGTATGTGGATGACAATAGAGTGTCTTATGATTTACGATCCTTGATAAGTCACATCTTGGGAATTTATTAATGGAAGAGTAAAGTTTCTCAATTTTTGATGAGTCATACTCCATATATTTTGATTTGTGAAATGAACCCTAGTTCTTATTTTCAAGTAATAAAATGATGATTTTTTTGTGAGTTGACTTCAAGGATGGGTTGAGATTGATGATTAGATACCATCTATTCATATAAGGGTGAGATGTGATATAGTTGGGTGGTTATAGAACATATTTAATTTTGGATTGTGAATAAATTAGATGAAATTTGAATTCTCACATTTAGTGGGGGGTATATTTTGGAATCTATGATTTAGATATTGATTTATGAGACTTATAACACATAAAAGAAATTTTTTGACATAAATTGGGGCCTAGAAGTTAATTTAATTTCTCTAGTAGATCAAAAAGTGAATCTAAGTGAAACTATATTATATTTTCATTATAGATCCACCCCCATAGAAAGGATCATGTTGTAGTGAAATCCATGATGAATAGTAAAACACCATGGTGGAGAGAATTTTTTCTATTAGTTTTTCATGGAACATTTGATTTTCCCCAATGGGAAGATACCTAGTAGAACACATTTTAGTGATGTTTTGGTTCTCATTTTGAGGTGAAACATTGATCACAATGAAACAAAACTCATAGTTGTAAAGGGTGAAACATATAGATATGAGGATGTGGTGCCTCTTTATATCATGTGGTGAATATGGATTTTCTATATAGAAAACACACATGATACAACATCATAGTAAAACTTTGGTGCCTCTCTTTATGAACCATAGGGAGCATCAAAAGTTTTTTCATGACATGGTGATATAGAGGAATTCCTTGTCTAAAATTCTAAGTGAGAACTGGGTTCTGGTTCTCACTTGGGTGTGTCTTTTCCATTATAGTATAGACTTGGGTGAGATCTATTCTTGGGATCTTTTCAAGGTTAAGGGGTTGGATCCCCAATATTAAATAGTTAGGGGAAGTACATACATCATAGTCTAATGTATTTTTTGTCGCATAGAGCCATGTTTGGGATGGTGTGGAGCCTTTGTTGAGCATGAAACTTGGGAGGTCCACTCATAGAAAACATGATGGTTAAAATATAATAAATTCAATGAAGATATAATAATAATGAGGTATGTAGCATCTTATATATAATAATTACATAATTTCATTCCATAGAGTAAATATTTCAATACATATATTTCTAAAACCTTTTAGGATTATATTTTTAGATAATAAAGATTCATCATTAAATATTAAAGACTATATATTTACCAATGAAGAGAATGATTTTATCAATATATAAAAACTATTAAATCAATAATAAGTCTTCTTCATCCCCAAAAAACTATTCAAAAAACTATTCATCTAGACATATATTATCTAATAATTTTCATCATAACCTGGGGAAATTAAAACCAAGGAAGTGTGAGACCAAACTCATAGTAAGGAAAAGCACATATTATATTGTATAATAGAACAAAAATGGATTTAGTGATATTGTTGGAAATAAATGATAATAAAATAATTCAATATAACTGTTCACATAATCTTGGAAAAAATTCATTTTAGTAATATAAATAAACACATGGACAATGATAAATGAATTCATGATATTGAAATTCCTAATGTTGTAATAGTAAAGTATTTTTATTCAGACACTAAATACTATAAAGGCATATACCAAGACATATTTCATATCAAATTTTCAAACAATCCATCTAAATAAATGTGTAGGAAAACACCAAGTACACATACAAGTTTGTATCAAGAGACCTATAGATATATGAAGGGGATATTGTGTGCCTTATCCATTAGTATTTATGTCCAACTAATTCATCATATAATGTAATGAATAACATACAAAATATAAATTGAAATTCCACTGTATTCAATATACATTAGAATTGAAATAAAAAGTATATGGGTTTTTAATATTTCCACAATCAAGAAAGGAAGTGTAATTTTATATAGGAATCACTCAAACTAAAACTGTAAAGAGTAATGTGTATATAAAAAGTCACTAATTTCTCCAAGTAAATATATGTAAGGAATGTCAGTGAACAACCTTGATGAAATGGATGAAAATATAGTGTTTTGATTAGGTAACTGTAGAGGAAGTGATCTTATAATTATACAAAATGGATTATTAGGAAAGGCAATGGTAATGAAGGATCATTACTCTAATAGAGAGGAACATTACATAAGAACTACTAAAAAATATATTTGATAGTATAATTTGACTAAATTACTTATTCAAGCATGAAATATTAAAAATGACTTATAATTCATTGAAAAGATTTGTTTGCAGTACTTTTAAATTATTTTTTTTAGAAAGAAGATATAAACATAAATGATAGGAAAAAATTATTAAAATAAAAAATCATATAAATCAGGAAAATATATATTTCCTTTAGAAACTATATAAACCTAGATCAAAAGTATCATAGATATAATAAATAGACGAATAATGTCCTTATAAATAATTTTTTTAATGTAATTATTCTCACACTCATAAAAAATGACCCATATTAAAATCCTTAAAAATTAATTTGAAACCATTTTAATGAATTAAAAAATAATATTACATGATCATAATCAATAATCGATCCCTAAATAAGGATAACTGGAAAAGTATCCAATGAATTACAATATAAAAAGGGAAATATACCAGACCGAAATGAATAGGTAGAGTGTGTTTATTTCACAATAGATAATCTATATGATAGGGGGATGGAAAATTAGTAAAATGGAATGAAAAACCATAAGAATACAATAAGAGAATAAAATTATTAGAAATGGAAGAAGGAAATAGAATAAAAATTACATTAATGTATTATCTTTAAAAAATACTCAAAATATGAAATTGAAATTGAAGGATAAAACCATATTGTAAAAGTATCATATGGATAAAAATATCATAAGAGGATTTCCATGAAATGGACATTCCAATATCATCAAATGAATGAAATTAAGAATCATCGGAACAAAAGTGAGTTACCATGAAATGAAAATTAAAATATAATGAATTGAATTACATTAGTTATATATAAAGGGAATATGGTATTGAATACATATTATAAAAGGAATGAGGGTGAAAAATATCATGTATGTCTCGTGAAATTGAAAATATCAACAAATGACCCTTACAACATTGGTGTTCATTGAGTCAAAATATATTTAAGGGAAAAAATACATTGATTTAAAAAATAAATAAATTATATGAATATGGTAAAATGAATTCATACAAAAGTAAAAACACCATATCAATGTTATTTTGGTGCACTATATGAAATATGAATAGTGATATTAAATTTTATACCAAGAAAAATTAACCTTAATTCTTGACTTCAAATATAGCACATGAATCTCCTATAAAGTAATACCTATCTTAGGCCTATATTTTAGAAACGTATTAATGTCTATAATATTTTATAAGCATCATTAGTAATTAATTTTGATATATATTAGTCAGTTACTATATATTTTCAATATCACTTATGAGTAATCATGATCATTTTAAACATGTTTGATAACAAAATTGTGGTTCTTAATAATTACCCTGAATATCATCTTTACAAAATCATAAAATGTATGGGAATTGATGATTTATAATTATTTTTGTTTTAATAATTTCGTTTTATTCTATATGTGGTTACAATCCTTAAATAATTAACTGATGATTATCATGTTTCAATGATATTTAATAAATGGATATTATAATCATAATTAAATATATTAATATTAAAATTACAATTCTATAATTAGAAAAAAAATATTTATATATTTTTATTTTATATTATATATAGTGAAGTTATCATAGTCATCCATGACGTTATTTTATAGCATCGTTCCAGAATGTGGTCAGACTGACCTAAACATGAACATACCATAATTAATAGATGTGTAAGGTTATGAAAGTGGTTTATTTTGGAATAATATAATTATTAAATTATTATAATGATATTATATATTTTTTTATTGTATTGATTTAGTTTTTAAGAGATTTAGATTAATAATAATGATACTATATGAAATATTAGATACCTTACTTTGTGGAGGTGGTAGTCAACTAAAACACACAAGTGGAGTTTTTTTTTCTTAATAGAGAGGGAATACGGTTAATGATTATTCCCAAAATAAATCATTATATAATTATAAGTAATAAATTAATCATATAATATCTTGAAAAAATTATTTAATATGGAATGAATTAAGAAACAATGTTATGGTAAAGTTCATACTTATATTGAGAACTTAGATCTTCCATTAAAATTTTGTTTTGAAAGGGAGAATCTAGGTAAAATACATGTGTAGAAAATATTTATGATGTGAAATGGAATTCAATGGGATATAAATATGGAATATTTTCAATAGGAAACAAAAATTTTGTAGTTTTATAGGGGGGTTGGGAGGGACCAATTTTTAAGTGGTGAGAATGTCATTTATTTGTAAATATGTCAAAATAATATAAGGAAGTAGCATGTTTTATATTTTAAGAGTAATATAATGTGTAAAATAACGTATTTTAGGTACAATTTGGTCTCAAATCACCTCAACCACTCAAATAATAACTTTTTAAAATGTTCTTCCTTTTAACCCATTGGTCAATCCATTATGCCCTCTATGATTTTACAACAATAACAAGTTTTCACAGAAGTAATTAGTTTATCACAAATAAAATTAAAATGGTAATTATTAAATAAAATAGAAACTATAATTAAAATTAATAAATCCATTAGATATATTAAATTTCTATATTTTAAGAATTCTAATTTTTAATATAAGAGAATAAATGTAAATTTTAGAGTAATATATTACTAATTTTTATAAATAATTAAACATGGGTTTTAAAATTAGACATAATAAACATAAAAATTATAATTATATTCCATAAATAATTGTTTCTTCAATAAAAATGTCATATAATATTACAGAACTTGCTAATACAATTATAATGACTTTTAATTTATAGTTTTGGTAAAATTGTATTTTTCACTATTAATATTAAAATCCAGTGTTTATGAAAGTAGATTATTATCATCATAAGATGTGGAAATTATGACAAAAATAAAAATTTATATTCATTTTTTCAATTAAAATTCTATAATATGAGAATTTATCGTTTAATTGAAAACATAAATATTTAATGAAATTGACTTTTCACATGAAAAATATTTCTAAAATTTTAAATTTTTATTTTATTATATCCAATAAATAATAATCAAATTGGAGATAATATATTAAACATATCAATGTTTTATTTTAATTATTAGATGTTTTCCTACATAAAATAGAATTATAAAAATCAAATTTTTGAAAGGAAAATAATTTTTCATCTTAAAATAATGTTATTACTTATTTAGCTATGAAAATTAAATTTTAAAAAAGCCTTAGTATTAAATGTTTTTTATTTCTACATATATTTTAAGTCATGGAGTTTTATATGTATTACCACCAATTATTAGGATATATATTAATAGTTATATATATATTTCCATGGGTTTTGTGGTTTAGTATTAAATGTGAAGAAAGCTATAAAAAAACTAGGTTTCATAGGAAAATATAATTTAAAACCTTTTGGTGTTACATGGGAGAATCAACCACTTCATGTATCATAGATTTTGTGCACTAGGGATACCGATATCTACCATTTTGAGTAGGGATTGGTCCTTATCCGGGTTGATGGAATGTCAATGATACTCTGAGGTTTCTTTGAGGTGAACCACAACATGGTTCATGTCGTGGTGAAACCCTATGTAGTTTTTTAGTAACCCATTTAAATAACAATGTCTTATAATACACATATCATTTATTTTTCTATCTCACATATCTAAGTCAAAATGGTTACCTCCCTCATTCTCCTCCCATGATTCCCGTTAGATATGTGGGAATCTTGATTAAATTTCATTGAAAATCAATATGAGTCCCTACATCAATATTTCTTTCTTGATTTCCCAAAATCATAACTAATATTAAGTGATATTAATTTTTTTATTGAGAATATTACCCTAGATATCACTATGGAATTATCCCTTAATGATGTGGATTTTTCACAGTTTGGCTAAAAGGAATCTCAAGGGGATGATTCCACACCATTTCCTGATGTTCTATTAATGCTACTACATTATAATAAATTATTTTTATATTTTTTACATTAATGTAAATATTCATAAGAAATGATGTTTCATGGCAGATAATTTCCTGAAGAGAGTGTTGAGAGTGTGTTATGGATCTTTAATGAGTTTTTGGTCTTCATTTCAATGTGAAGAGCCCACTCAGTGAGTTATTAATCATTTTTACTATTTTAATTTAAATTGTAAATGATAAAATATTGTTTAGTTAGTAATAAATTATTAAAATTATTTAATTTTTTTTCTTTGGCTTGATTTGGGGCTTTATGTGGGTTAGTGAGGGGGATTTTTCATAGAAAATGTTATGATATAGTTTTCATGTCAGTATCAAAGTGAAATTTCTTTAAGTGAGGGATGTGGTCTATATAAATTTACCTTTTATTTATTTATATGATATATGCATGTGATGTGTAGCCTCATCACTAAGGTGATTGACCCCATTTATTTAAACTAAAATTATTAATTGAAAAAATTCTTATAACATGGTTGAATAATGTTCCAAGGGTAATTATGGACCCCTATGCACTAGATTGATGCGTCACCTATCAATGATTGAGTCCTTGATTATGAATGTAATCCTTATGTTAATTAGTAACATGAATGGTTTAAACAAAATAAAATTAATGAGATATAGTTGAACGTAGTAATTTTTCCATTTAGTCCTCATTGTAATGGTGAGTGTTGAAAAATGATGATTGGACTGAGTATTCTAGGTGAAATACTTTAGATTATATGTATCATTTGGGATAGTTAAGATGATCATAGATTGAGTGATCTTCCCCCCATTGTGGTTGATACCTATTATGTGAGGGGGGTTGGTGGATGGTCAAATATGTTTTAGTTTCATTTTTTGAAATATTAAAGATAAATATCCCACCCTAAAAAAATTATTCATAAAGTATTATTTTATATTGAATTCTTGGGTGCCTAACCACAATTAGGTTGAAAATCCAGATTTGATAGATTTTTGGGGGATTTCCATTTACATTATTCTATAATTAAAATATAATTAGATCTACTTTACTTTTCCACTTGGATTTATATTGAATATTATTGATTAAAAATTCCCTAGTAAATACCCCAAGATTCACCTATAATGCCTATTGACTTTAAATTAATTGGGGAATCCCTGTGGATTCATCTAATATCTATATCTTGAATACCCATGGAACCACAAGGGGGTTTTCCATGGATCCTGAATACTATGATATTTCCATGATTCTTCAAATGATATTGTGAGTATGAATCATTTATATGGATTACCTAAGGAAATACCCATGGGTTACAACATAATGATCATTACTACTGGATTCCCAAGTATTTCATCCTATGTAATAGCTTGTTTTGATTCTATTGGATTTTCTTAATGGAATTGGTTCTTTCACCGATTTCTGTAAAAAAATGGGTCTGGATTTATTTGCAATATGCATGTGATGTGCCCAAAGGAAATCCAATATTGGTGGACTCAGTAATAGTTGAACCTTCGTTTCATGTTCGAAGATGTGGATCAATAATATTTATTTATCTTTTTAGTTAAACATATCACATGTTTATACTCTTTATTAATGGGTTATATATGGGTTTTTGTTGGTGGTTCCTTGTGGAGTATCATTTACACCCTACTTGGGTGCCTATGAACCTTGGGAAACTAAGAAGAATTCATTATTCATACATTTTTGTTGGGTAGGGGTATGAGTTGGGATCATTTAGTTGATATTTTCAAAAAACAATTGTGATATGGGTGAGTTACAGCATTGTATATTGTATATCCTCATGAATTTTTTCCATTTAATTGTCTCATTTATATAATTAGCCTAGTAGGTGATCAGTATGTGTATACTGATATTAATCGTGCTAATTTATTTCTTATGTATTCATTTATTATTTATTTTTATTTATTGGTTATGTGTAATTCATTGTTTAATATAGAAATAATAGGTTATCATTTCTACTATATCCACTATGATAAATGTTATAGTTACCCCAGGACATAGCCCTATACCCTCACAAATAGTCAACCTCCTTTAGCCTAGTAGGGGAATACCTGAGGCTCTAACAGCTCTCCAAATAGTATACTAATTAGTGGTATGGTCTAACAGCTTTAAAAAAATCTAATAATACAATAATATATTAAACAGTAGAGAGTTAAAATTTAGTAATGTTCTGGTGTATGATTATTATGAATACACTGATAAGTAGTATTGAATTATTATCAGGATTTACCCAACAAATTATACCACATGGTTTGTAATAAAATAATTTATATAAATAGAAGTGTATGCATTATATGAATCCTTATTACATTAGTTTTATTATATACATCACATATAAACCATTATAAATTGTTACCTTTCTTATGTAATCCCTGAGGATGAGCTAATTAGGTTTGTTTTGGTATATTGATGGTTAGGTAATATGGTGTGTTTATATTATATAAGATTTGTCCATTAAATTATAAATTCAAAATTTAGGCCGTTATCTAATTAAGTTCTTGAAATTCGTGTCCATTCACTATTGAGAAACACGTAATGTGCATAAATACCTGATTGAAAAAACTGAATTCATTCGTACAAGTCAATTAATTTTGGGGTGAAATAAATTTAAGAGATGACACATTTTAGAATGATATGTTTTTTTTCTAGAGGAATTTTTGTTTCTTAGAGAAACTATTCAAGCAATTAATCATATTATATATACAGATACATGTATATATAAAATGTTATGTAGCACCCTCATTTTGAGGTATAGAGCTTTTTTTATTCAATTTTATGTGTTTAAAGTGCTTGTGATGAGTTGGGAAGATGTTGGGAAAGTTTGGAATGGTTTTGAATAAGTTTGGTGGATTTTCTAAGGAAACATGGTTTGAGCATGGTTAGGGGAAACCATGTGGGTTCTCTAAGAAACCGTGTAGGGGGAGACAATGGTATTTTCACGATCTGCATAGGGTTTCCAAAACCGTGCGTGGGAACTATACAGACCCCTTCTCTCTAGGAAGTGGTGTGCACTTGGCTAGTGCACGATTTTCCAAACCGTGTGGGCTAACAGTGCGACCATATAAAAATAAGGTGTTAAATTCGAGCTCCCTGAAGGGTGCCTTATTTCACTCCAAATATTCTCGCACTCGAGAATCACTCAGGATTTTGGTTTCTCAAAGGTTTTAGGTGCTCTCCCAGATGTTTTGGAGGAAAATAGAAGGGGTTTCCGGGTGGTTTGAAGCTGCTTTCTCCCGGGTAAGTCTCTCCTCTTGGTTTCTCCTTGGTTTTCTCTAGGTCCTCTATTGCCTCTTTCTTGGATTTCTATATCTACGTCCATTTCATGTAGATCTCATGTTTTTTTTGCCTTGCCTGTTGATTTTAAGGCTTTTTTATGGTTGGGAAGGAGATCTAGAGCGGTTTTTGTGAAGCATTTTCTGGATTGGGGTGTGGTCACTCGTGGGTTGATTTCACCAGAGCCCTAAAGGTAAGTGTCTTCTCTATCAACTCTGATTTTCTATAACTTGAAGCTTGGATACAATTAATTTGTTTTTCTTAAAATTAATTGTGTTTTTGATGTGATAAATTGGATGGAAATCCCTTGGTGATGTGTTGGGCACTTTTGGGGAAAAGGGGGCTTTGTGGTGGAATGATCTTTTTTTGGGTTTTAAAATTGAGGTTTTAAAAGGGGTTTTCGGGATTAATTTGGTAAAATGGTTGATGAAAATGGTTTTCAAAAAATATTTTTTCTTATTGAAATCTTGTTTGACATGGTAAATTATTTAAAGTTGGTTTCAATAAATGGGTGATTTATTAATGTGGTTTGGCATGTTATAGAAATGGTTATTTTCATGTTATTGTGGGCTTGGTGAGTTATATGATTAGTTGAAGATTTTTGAAATGTGATGAGATAGTGGTGGGATGTATCACTATAGAAGGTGATGGATATTGGTCAGAAGAACCACCGTCAAAGGATAAGTGGCTGAGAATCATCACTAGTTTAGAATGGGGTGAACGAGATAGGCGGAAGTCCCACCATAATGGTTGATTTGGTGTGTGTGGCTATGCAAAGATGTAATTTTTTTTTCCTAATGTGTGATGTGGATATGGTTTGTGGCATGGTTGGAGGTTTCCCTTGTGTGACGTGGTGTGATAAGGGTATGTTTGGCTGGTGGTAATGGTTTCACTATTTAATATTTTATATAAACTCCTTTATATAAATGTGCTAACAGTTCTTGCCTAATGACATGTGAAGGGGAGTCATTTGGGGAAATCATACTGAGTATTAGTACTCACCCCGTGATTTGGAACTTTGGTGCTTTTGCAGATGTCGTATTCCAGGACACACGTAAAGGTAATGTATCGCATTACTAGTGGATCGTGGTGATTCTTAGGAGATTTTTTGGTTCTTGGAGCATGGAGCTTGGTGTCGAGAAGTGGAGTGTGTCTTGGTTTATTTTGGGGTTTCGTCTTTAGTCTTCTGCATAGTACTCTGATGTTGTTTTTGGATTGTATTTTGGATTAGTTTCTTGTCTTTTGGTAATGTATGATCTCGGTTGGTTTGTTGACATGCATTATATAGTTATGGAATGTTTGGTTGGTTAGCATTATCATAAGGAAAAATTGTTTCCCAATTTATTATTGAAGCCCTTGGCATTTATTTCCAACCTTTGGATCATTAGGAATATCACTTAAGGCCAAGTTACATTCCTCCTCCCTCTCATGCCAATGATATGGGGTAGGATGTTACAAGTGGTATGAGTTCTTTCAGTCCTTGGCTTTTAAGTGAGATGAGTTGTTCGATCCTTGGTGTTGATCGTTGGGCTTGGTGTTGATATTCTTTCTTGGTCTATTAATTGATTCAGGATGGTAGAAAGGCATAGGATTGTTGAAACTTGGATTGTATAGCATAAAAGAACATAGCTATAGAACTCCAAGTTACTAGGGAGTTGGGTACATAAATGTTTGGTGAAACTTATAGGCATTGTATATCTCATTATCGTGGGTGTAGCCAATGAGATAACATGACAAGCATGGTAGAAATTAATTACAACTAGGATGCATATTTCCTTGGGGTATAATGAATTTTGATGTGATATGAATGTGTGGATTTTGAAAAATCTGATTTGGGTTTCATAATGGAAGGATTTGAAACATGGAAACTGGTGGTATTTTGAAAATCAGTTGATTTTCAAAATATGGTGGATTTTTCAAAATAGTGCAATATGGGAAATTTGAACTTGTGGACAGCCTGGTTGTGATAGTTTTTATATAATTGAATTTTTAGATTGTACATCCTATATATTAAGGGAGTGAGACTTATGGTTACTTTTTTATTGATAGAAATTGCATTAGTTAGGTGTCTTAGAGACCAACCCGAGGAAGCTGCTAAAAATGTGGTTGCACCTGAGCCCCAGGTGAACCAGCAGCTAGTGCAGAGTATAATACATGCTTTACAATCCATTGAAAGTTGGAATAAAGTGGATGAACCAAGGCATGTAGATCATGAGGTTTAGTTTCAAAGGCATAATCTACCCATGTTTAGGGATGATTGGGATTCATAAAGGGGTGAAGCATGGATGAACAAAATGAATAGGATATTTGACTTCTTGGGAACACCGACAGAGATGAAATTGAATTTATCCACCTATATGTTGGACGATATTTCCCTTAAGTGGTGGGAGTTGGCAGTCCAAGCTGGGAAGAACCAAAGTTTAACATGGGAGGCTTTTGAGGATTTTTTTTAACATAGAATTCTACCGTCATACGTTCAGAATTCAGCGTATAATGGATTTCATCAGTTTGAAGCAATGGAACTTGGCAGTAACGGAATATGCAGCTTAGTTTAAGAACATAGTGTGGTTTTCACCAGAGGGTATGGGTATTACATCATTAAAGAAACAAATTTTTGAATTTGGGTTGAACCGGGAAATTCATACCATGATAACAGTGTTGTGTATATATCATTACATAGAAATTATGAATCAAGCTATAGTGGATGAGTGGGATCTTTTAGGGGATAAATGCGGTAGATATATATTGGTATCCATGGGAAATAGTGGGAACATGAATGATATGTTCAAGTGGAAGAGGGAAACTTATTTCTAGGTTGGGAGTACGGATCACAATCCGATGATAGGATCGGGGAGTCTTCCTCCGTAGCCTTAGAGTAATCCGGGATGTTTTCAATTTGGTTCTATGAGCCACATCGAGAGGGGTTTTACAACCCAACCTCGATCATGCCATAATTGTAAGACGATAGGGAATCTACAACACTATTGTCAGAATTCTCTAAGTTCGGGTGCCTGTGACACTCGTCTGGTGCCGCAGTGTTCATATACCTCGATGGGATGGGGGAAGAAGAATACCCCTTATTAGCAGAGTAAAGTGGTTCATGGTGATTATCAGAGTACCACGACCCCTAATCAGGGTAATAAGGAGAAGAGTGTGTCAAGTAAGTAGTTTTTTGGAGGTGATCAGGTACTGATAGATGATTAGTTAAGAATATCGATGGTGCGATGTACAGTTATTTTATATTCAATGTTGATGTAAGAATTGTTTGATATGGGTTCTTCATGTTCTTTTTTTGATATTTACATCATTTATTTGTTTGGTTTACATGTGTAAATGTTGCCTTCTATTTTGATACTAGAATCTCCTATAGGTCAAATATAATGTCAAGCTTTCCTCTATAGAGTCTGTTACTTAGTTTTTGATGGCATCGAATTGATGTGGGATTTCTCAGTTCTTGAGATAGATGATTATGATATATTCATGGGAATTCATTGGTTGGAAATGTTTAAGGGACACAATTATTTCTATGTGCCAACAGTTCATTTTGTGATGGAGGATGGTGTTATGCATCTCATTATGGGGGATAGGAGTGTAATGTTGGGTGCAATAAATTTGTTTTCACCAACTGTTGGATAAATATCGTATCAGTTAGAGTCCTTATCGTTGGAATCAGGGTAAGGTGTTGAGAATAGAATTCTTCCAGTAGTTCTGGATCAGTTTATGGATGTATTTTACAAATAATTCTCAGGGTTTCCACCGATGACATAAGTGGAGTTTGCGATCGATCTCTTTCTGGGGACAAGTCCTATCTCACTTTCGTCTTACCTAATGGCACTAAAAGAATTTTAGGAATTTAAGGTATATTTGAAAGGGTTAGAAAACAAAGGGTTCATCCAGACTAGCACGTCTTAGTGGGTAGTTCTAGTTTTGATTGTTAAAAAGGAATATGGAACCTTGCGGCTCTGTGTTGATTATCAAAGACTTAATTAGGTTAAGATAATGAACCAATATCCACTTCCACACATTGATGATTTTTTTTACCAGTTGATGAGATCTTAGTGGTTCTCCAAGATTGAAATGAGGTCAGGATATCACCATTTGTGGGTGAGGAAGGGGGATATTCTGAAAACATCTTTCAGAAGTAGATATGGCCATTAAGAGTATGTGTTTTTTTCCTATGGTCTAATGAATGCACCAGCGGTGTTCATGGCATTGATGAATAAGATATTTTAGAGATATGTGGATTCTTTGTGGTCATATTTATTGATGATATACTGGTGTATTCGAGGGAAAGGGTGGATCATGAGAAGCACTTGGCGTTCGTGTTGGGGATCTTGAGGGATGGTCGGTTTTATGCCAAATTGTCAAAGTGTGACTTTTGGATACATGAGGATCATTTCCTTGGTAATGTTATTTCTGAGTAGGTTGTTTTAGTTGATCTAGAAAAGATAAATGTTGTTATCTCATGGAAATGACCAAATAATGGTTTTGAGATATGTATCTTTCAAGGTCAAGATTGGTATTATAGACATTTGGTTCGTGATTTTTCATGATTGGATTTGCTGATGACAGCTTTGACAAGAAAGAATATCCCATTTCAATGGGAGGATAAGTTCCATAAAGGCTTTTAAGAGTTAAAGGGTCACCTTACATCATCACCAATATTGGTTTTTCCAGAACTATGGAAAGGATACATGGTGTATTGTGACGCATCGGGATCATTGTTGGGGTGTGTTCTCGTTCTAGGGGATCATTTGGTTGCGTATGGATCACTGTAATTTTGGTTTCATGATAATAACTAACCAAAACATTATTTGGAGTTGAAAATAGTGGTTCATTCTTTAAAATTGTGGGACCATTATCTCTTCGGAGAGAAATTTATAGTGTTTAGAGATCACGAGAGCTTAAATCTTATCTTTTTACAAAGAGATTTGAACCTGAGGCAAAAGAGATGGATGGAATATATCATGATGTTAGATTTTGAATTAATGTACATATCTGGTAAATGAATGTCGATGGAGGATACATAAAATAGGAAATCATATGCTCAAGTGGTGAAGAATTTATCGGATCAGTGGCAGTTGATGTCGGTCATAGCCGACATGCAGTTGGAATGAGAGGACCGGGGTGAAAGAGAGGCCTTCTTTCCAATTTTTTTGGTTCCTGACATGTTTGGTTTGGTTAAAGAGGCACATACATCTGATTCTGAATGTATGGTGATGAGTTCAAAACTCAATGGTGGGGAGACCATTGAGAAAGGGGGACTAAAAGGAAATTCAGTCATATGTTTTCAAAATCGGATGGTTGTACCAGTGGCTTGTCAGGTAGAACATCTTAGGTATTATCATCATTCTAAGTGGGTTATCTATCCTAGAATTCATAAAATGTATAATTCATTGAAGGCACAGTTTTTGTGGGCTAGTATGAAAAGGGATGTGGTCTGGTTTGTCTCAAGATGCTTGACTAGTTAGAAATTCAAGGTAGAGCATCAGTGGCCAGTAGTCATGTTGTAGTCTTTACCTATCTTAGTGTGGAAATGGGAGTAGATAGCAATTTAGTTTTTGACCATTCTCCAAATAATAGTCTGGAGGCATGCTTCTATATTGGTGATTGTGGATCGACTCAGAATGTGGACCCATTTCATCCCGATTTGTGAATCGCATATGGTGTAGGATCTTTCCAAAATCAATATCTGGGAGGTGGTAAAGAGGTTTGGTGTTCTAGTTTCGATTGTATAATATATATCTGAGGATCACATCTCATTTCTAGAAATCCTTTCAGCAAGCCCTCGGGACACAATTGACTATAAGCATATTGTATCATCCGCAGACAGACGGTCAATCTGAGAGGATGATACAATCATTGGAGGATATGGTAAGGGCATGTGTGATGGATTTTGAGGGGTTCATGGGAGGATCACTAACCATTGGTGGAGTTCTACTTCAATAACAGTTATTGGGATTCGATACATATGGATCTTATTGAGGCATTATATGGCCGTCTGTGTCGTTCTCCACTATTTTGGGTGGAAACAAGTGAGACTTCGATGATCAGACCGAGCCTTTACCAAGAGACTATGGAGAAAATAATGTCAATCATAAAGATTATGGAGATGGATTAATGATTTTATAAATCATATGTGGACCATCGTAGATGACTGTTGTCATTCGGGGTGGGTGATCATGTGTTTTTGAAAATCTCTCCTAGGTTTAGACTTTCTCGGTTTGGGAAGCAGGGTATGTTATATCCGAGGTATATTTGGGCTTTTTAGATACTTGAGAGTATTGGAGATGTGGATTACCATTTAGATTTTCCACCACGGTTTAGTGTGGTGCAAAATGTGTTTCATGAATTGCATTTGAAAAAGTATCAACTGGATCATGACCATGTTATTCTTTGGGTACATGTTGATCTTGTACCAGATGCTCCATTGGTGCATGTGCCAGTACAGATTGTGGATAGGCAAGAGAAAGTCTTGTGTGGTAAAATAATTGTTTTAGTTCATGGTTTCTAGTAGCATGGTCAGATTCAAGAGGAGACCTGCGAGCTGGAGAAAGAGATTGTCGAGCAATGGCCTGAGCTCTTTTGGCAAAGAAACGGTTCTCAACATTATGAGGATTGAAATTCCAATGGTGGGGAGAATTTATCACTCTATGTTAGAGTTATGTAACTTTTTTATGTATTTTTATGTGTTTAAAGTGCTTCATATGAGTTGGTAAGAGGTTGGGATAATTTGGAATGATTCTGAATAAGATTGGAGGCTTTTCTAAGGGCGCACGATTTGAGAACGGTTAGGGGAAACCATACAGGTACTCTAAGAAACCATGCAGGGGAGACGATTAGCTTCACACGGTCGATACACGATTTTCCAAACCATGTGTGGAAACTGTGTGGACCCCTTCTCTTGAGGCAGTGGTGTGTGCCCGATTATCGCACAGTTTTCCAAATCATGCAGGCTAACCGTGCGGCCATATAAAAATGGGGTTCTAAATCTGGGCTCCCTTAGTGGTGCCTCATTTCACTCCAAATCTTTCCAAACTTGAGCCTCACTCATGATTTTTGGTTCTCAATGGTTTGATGTTCTCTCTCACACATTTTGGAGGCAAATTGAAGGGGTTTCAAAGTGGTTTGAATGTGGTTTCTCCTATGTAAGTATCTCTTCTTGGTTTCTCTTTGTCTTTCTCTAGGTCTTCTCTTATATATTTCTTTTTTTTCAATATCTACATCTATTTCATGTAGATCTAGGTTTGTGGCTACCTTGGGTGTTTATTTTAAGTCTTGTTGATGATAGTGAAGTATATCTAGAGCAGTTTTCACAGAGCATTTTCTTGATTGAGGTGCGGTCGGTTGTGGGAGGATTTCACTAGAACTCTAAAGGTAGGTGGCTTCTCTCTCAACTCCACATTGCTAGAACATGATACATGGATTCAATTAATTTATTTTCATTAAAATTAATTTTGTTTTTGATGTTCGAAATTGGTTAGAACTCCATTGGTTATGTGTTGGGGTATTTTGGGGAAAAGGTGGCTTTGTGGTGGAATGCACTTGTTTTGGGTTTCTAAATAGAGATTTTAAATGAGGTTCCCTGGATTTATTTTGAAAAATGGTTGATAAAAATGGTTTTTGAAAAAGTTGTTATTTTACTAAAATGTTTATTTTCAGGGTAAATGATTTAAGGGTGGTTTCAGTAAATGGTTGATTTATTGAATGGTTTGGCATGTTATGGAAATTATTATTTGAATGTTGTTGTGGCCTTTGTGGGTAATAGGTTTGGTTATGGATTGTTGAAATGTGATTTGAAATTGGGTGGGAAGACTCACTATAAAAGGTGATGGAAAGTGGTAGGAAGAACCACCATCAAAGGATAAGTGGGTGGGAAGCAACACTAGTTGAGAATGGTGTGAACAGTATGGGTGGTAGTACCACCATAATGGTTTCTTTGTTGTGTTTGGATTTGAAAAGATGTAATTTTTTGTGATAATGAGTGATGGGGATATGGTTAATGGCATGGTTGGGTCTTTCCCTTGTGTTAAATGGTGTGATAAGGGTATGTTGGCTGGTGATAATGGTTTAACAATTTAATTTTTTATATAAAATGCTTTATATAAATGTGTTAATGGTTATTTCCTATTGGAGTGTGTTGGTAAGTCATTTGGGTAAAACCTATTGAGTATTAGTACTCACCCCTTTGTTTGGCACTTTGGTGATTTTGTAGATGTCATATTCTGGGACATAGGTAGTGGTAAATCATCTCATTGTTAGTGGCTCGTGGTGATGCTTGGGAGATGTGTGGGTTCTTAGAGCATGGAGTTTGTTGTGGAGTAGTGGAGTGTATCATGGTTTATTTTGGGGTCTCTTATTTAGTCTTCCTCGTAGTACTCTGATATTTTTTTGGGGCGAATTATGTATTATTTTGTTATATTTTGGTAATGTATGAGCTTGGTTTGTTTGTTGACAAGCATCATATAGTTTTCGATTGTTTGGTTCGTTCGCTTTGTCTTAAAGTAAAATCGTTCCCTAATTTATTCTCGAAGCCCTTGGAATTTGTTACCAACCTTTGGAACCTTGGAAATTTCACTTAATTCCAAGTAACATTCATCCATTATCTCAATCCAATGATATGGGGTGGGATGTTACATGTTCATATAACGATATTGTATTTTTTTTATTGATATCAAACTAGTTATTATCTTCTTTTCTAATGATGGGGACCCTTATTATTAAGGGAGTAAAATATTTATTAAATTCAATGTATTATACTATATGTGAGGTAAAACTATGGGATAACATATGTTACATGACTGATTGTCATTATCAATGGAATATATGGTTGAAAGGTGTCACACTGACATGCATGGTGTCTAGATCAAGTAAATACAATGGATCTTAATGAGTACTTGATGGAATGGGTTTATCTGGGCTATTTATCTTTTACAAAGTATTCTAATGAGTTTATGTAGATTAATTCAACCCAAGAAACATGAATAAGTAAAATAATGGGTGTAATAGAGGCATGTCTATCCACAATATGAATCATTCATGCTAACAACCCTTAATATAGTAAACTGGTATCAGTTATTTATATATTAAATTGGGACATGATACACAGTATCACATCCCATGGTATGAAATTTTTTAGTTGTATTAGGTGTCTATATATACACACGAGCCTCACATTTCGTTCAAAAATATGAAATACAACTTAAAATAACATTCATAAATTTATTATTTCTTCTAGTATATCCCTAAAATCATTTACAGTTCACTTTTTTCTACCCTGGGCATATGAAATAGAATAAAATAGTGATTAAATATTCTCTATTAATGAATGATTACAATGGAAGATATCATAGAATAACCTAGGCTTGAATACTAGGGGATTGATAAGAAACAAAACAAATGTGCCAATAACTAAGATATGAAAGAGAAATATATCTGTGGATGACATTGAAATATATGTAATCACATAGATATAAATAATTGGGTCCATAGAGATAAAATTCATAAATTGGGACCTTATGGTCCTACATTTAAGGCCACATAACATGGCATCATACATAAATAAGTAAGGAATATTCTAAATACCATATTTAGTTTGTATCATGAGACCTACCAACGAAAAAGATGATATCTAATATCATTCCCCAACTGTCACATAATCATTCTACTTCATTCAACAAATGAAAGAAATTAATAAAAATATATTTAAAAATCATAATTCCTTAGTAATCAATAGTTACATATATTGAAAAACTTCTACACACGATGTTAATTTTTCTATAGTAAACTAATGGAACAACATGATCATAATACGGCCACAAAGATAACGTAGATGGAACAATTATGTAATATTCCCAATGAATCATAAGAATCATTAAAGGATGATTACATGTGTTAAGAACACGTTTAAAAATACTTTATAATGTCTCTTTAAAAAATATGAAATATCATTTTCTTTTGGATATATTTTTATGAAATATAAAACAATAGTAAAATAATTTTATTTAAAAAATATGAAATGTTTTAAAGAAATATTTATAATTAATAATTTTAGTGATGGTGGGAAAATGTGATCATATGGTAAATTTTAAAAAACATTATTTTCTTTTATTTGTAGAGACAGTCCAAAGTGAACAGTACAAGAAATGATAAAATGTTTCTCTTTTAAAACATTGTAAAACGAAAATAGATATTTTAAAATTAATGTTATTATTTAATTTTTATGAATAAAAATATTACAAATACATTATAGAAATATGGATTTAGGAAAAAAATATTCCTGACCAAATAATGAGAAATACTGCCAACATTTATTTTAAACATTTTTTTGGTAGATTTAGGTAAAAAAAGAGGTAAAATGGAACGAATTTTTGAAAAAAAATATAAACACATGGGAATAAAATATATTTATATTAACATAGATTTAGAAAATAATATCCCCAAATGGATATTGAAACATAAAAAATCTTGATAAGAAAATGAAATTATAACATAAACCTTTACCCTGGATTCCATCTTTGTCAGGCGCATTCTAAACACCTTTATAATAAATGTATACCTATTATCAATATATATTAGAGATATATTTATTTCTATCAATATTGATATAACTTATTAATTCATTAATTTTAAAAAATTACTTATAATTTTTTGTTAAAATCATTTAAAATAGTGTTAATTATTCAATTTCTTATGCATTTTTTATTCATCTATTTTGACACAAGAAAAATGTTCATGGTTTCATCACCTAAATAATATTAATAATTTTATATAATTATTATATGTAAATAAAATAAAATTATATATCCATCAATGTAGAGATTTTAAAAAAATGGAATATTTCATTGAACGAGGCAACATGTCATTGTAGACATGGGTGACATTAAGAATTTTCCATGAATAAAAATAAATAATGATCAAAAAATAATTTATCCTTAAAATATAATAATTAATTCATAAATATGACATGTATTAATTAAAATTTTCTATGTAACCATCAATGTGAGAATGTGATGAAAAATTCAATATTTTGCTTCATCGAGGTGGATGTCTGCTTATGTGTGGAATTTTTTTCAATTAGATTAAAAGAAGAAAAAAGTGTACCATTAAAATAAAAACATTTTAAAATATTAAAGAAAATACTATTATTAGTTAAATATTTTAATTGATGATTTGGAGTATGATTACGAAAAAAGAATCATGAAATACCTTAGTAAGAATATATAACTCTTATTTTGATAATCTCTTTTGAAAAATACCTGATGGATTCATGGATGAGTATTTAGAAAATATAATAACCTTATATGTCATTTATAATATATATTGGATGGTATTTTAATCTAGTTGGTTTCTGATAAAGGAGCATTGGTTTTGTGGAGAAGTGTAGAGAGGCGGTTGCCTTTTATAAGTGGAGGGCGTCGAACATTTATAAATACTATAAACATTAAAATAATAAGATCTCAATTTTGAGGGTAAGTGTATCCAAATGGATAAATACCAAACAATAAGATAATTTAATCTATAAAAATCAACTAAAAAATAATTAAATCATTTTTATTGATATTTGAATCCTTATCACTTTTTTTATCTCCCATTAACACTTTTAACATTTTTCATGGGTCCAAACTATTACGATGTTAGCTGTTTATTAGGATTAATAATTAAAGGATAATTATTAAATAATTTCAATATTTTTTTACAAATATTTAATCCATTTTATATTATTTAATTTCTCGAGGTGGTAAAAAATTATTATAGTATATGTATGTAAAACACAATTAATAATAGTTTCCATAAAAAAGTATTTTAAAACCTAAAACATATTTTAGAGTAATTTAATATATATAATTTATAATCAGGATATTTATTGGGTCATTAGTAGAAGAATATTTTTTTCCATTAAAACCATTTCAAAAACGAGTGTTTCCATTAAATTTAATGATGATATAAATGGATAAAGATTAATTCCTTAATCCGAATAAAACATCACCTAGATTATAAAATGTCAAACCAAGATTCCTAAATTGAATATAATAATATTAAATACTTTATTTATCTCCTTCAATACATATTTGGTCAGGAAAAAGTATTCATAATATTTTTCTATCTTATATCATGATGATATTATAAATGAAACCATATTTGTAAGACATGTATTCTTTTCTATTCACCCAAAATTAAATTATGTCATAAATAAAAAATAAAAGGTAAGATAAATTTTACCTTATAAAAAATAAAATTATATAAGTTTAATAAAATTCAAAATTAAATTTTTTTATTTTAAATATAATAATTAACTGTTTTTATATGAATGATAAAATAATATAATGTGCATTGAGAAATAGCTTATAGATGTATTGTTTACCTACTATAGTTGGATCATGGATATTATATCCCCCCTCATAAAATAATTTCATTATATAAATCCAAAACCCAATATCTTAGATCCCTGGTCCTCTTAATTATATTAGAATAATATACATGGAATATATCCCAAAGGACCAAATAGTTTATTATTCTTGGTAAACTAGATACATACTTGAGTCTAACATTACATTTGAAAAAAACACCACATAATGTTTTTGAGAATAAAATTATTCCCCCTATCATATCCATTCATAGAAATTATGGTATAATTCAGAGATTATTGGGAAAGGAAACACAATAAGGGTGACATCAAATGGTCAGTAAGGGTTTTGTACAGTGAAAGCTATCATGATTAAATAATCTTAATCATTATGTAAAGGAAAATATCATAAAACACATTCTATTAAATTGATAAACTGAGATTGAAATGGATGTAGATGTAATCTCACTGTGAGTATATCGTGGATATTATGATAATGAGTAGTAAATATTTCAAGGTAAATAAATGAAAACATGTTCCATTTAATTCATAAACAGAGAATGAAATGAATCTATAGGAAATATCATGGATAATAATAAATGAACTCTTAATGAAGTATATAATTATTTATTTTACGTCATGATCTATGGCATGATGATACCTCTATCTTCATGGAATTTCATAAGACAATTTAAAAATATAGGTAAAAGCTTCTTAAATGATATATTATTGATTTGTCTGAGGAGACCTAACTATGAATTGAGGGGTTATATAATTTTTGACGAACTAGTCACTGAAATACCAAATAATTACTTATATATCAAAATATATATTCAATTCATGAATCAATATTACTTATCATCAAATATCCATATTTATTAAAGGATAAATATTTATCAATATTTCCCTAGTTAATAAAATAACATTCAAAGTAAAAACCTTATGTAATAATGATATAATTTTTAAGAAATAATCATATACATCAAACAAAAATATGGATATTTAATATAAATTTAATTTTTAGTAAAAATTAATGACAGGAAACTGATTGTTTCAAGAGAATGATAACAATTACAAAATAAAGTGATAATGTAAAACAACTTTCACCCTTTAGTAATTTTCATGTAAAACCACCTACGATGAAATACCTAAAATTGAATACCATTAATAATAAATTAATAAATACATTAAATTTAAAATTTATATTATTTACACATTATAAAATAAATTTGTTTCATAACATTACAATATGCCTCAATAAAGAGAAATTGAGATGATGTCCCTTACCTCGTGCTTCCTTTTCATTGAAAACAATTTATCCTCTTATATAGTGGTTTTAAATATGCCATTTTCTTATAAAATAACTATATTAATATTTATAATTTAATATATGATAATTTTATAACATATTATCACTAAGTCCTCAATAATCTTAACATATTTTCATTGTTTCTTGTGTTACTTGCCTTATTTTCTCACACGTGTATTATGAGGAATTATCCAATTATTGAAAATAATATATAGATCCAAAATCTATATAATAATAATAATGAATTAAGCATCATATAAATATAAATATAACAATTATGTATTTATTAATAATCATGAATTATGGTTTTGAAAAATGAATTATATTACATCGATGGAGAGGATAGGTTGTACATACAAATGAGAAACATATACATTTTCCAAAGATCATTATGGAAAGATGGAAAATAATGTTTTTTCTTTATATATTGATCATAATAAAAATATAACATATTATTTATTTAAATATACTTATCTATATCATCCATGTTGTGTGTTAATAAAACGAAAGTTGCATCACTACGTGAAGGTGATAGTCCAAACATATATGAACAATGTTTTCATTTATCAGTGTAAGAAGTAAAATGATTTATTATATTTCCAAAAAGAAAATTAGGTAACTATAATCATAAATATATCATTTATGTCATATATATTTATTAAATTTATCCTTATTACATTCAATATAATGTTTTATTGAAAAAAGAGTCACATTGTTGTGAGAGGTCGTAGTTCACCCTACACATGAGTGATGTTAACGTACCTCCTACGAAATTGAAGGTAAAAAGGTATATATAAAATAATGATTAAATAGGAATAATTATGCTATAAATATAATATATAATCTTTAGATCCATCATCATACAGAACTATGATTTGTGGTAATGGAAAAAATAAATGACATCAGTTTACAAGGATTTAGTTCACTGTACACATGAATGATGATTTTTTAACCTATTATAAGAAAGTGGTGTTGATTTTAGGTCACAATGATAACATAATAAAATATATTTATATAGGAGATACTAGTTTTATTATTTAATCACAAAGTTATTATTTTTGAACACGGTGGAAGAATAAGTAAAAAAATATGTAGTTAATAATTTTACCTCTTCTTGGACCATCTGTTTAAGATTATACATAAATTATTCCATTAATTATGTTCAACAAAATGAATTATATGAGGTCGGTATAATATTTTTGAACGCATTTGGGTATTTATATTCTTAACAAAATGGTTTGAGTGTGTGATGGGAATATTGGAGCGGGAGGCCTTTTATAAGAGTGGTGAGTGTCACACTTGTAGTTTTGAAAAAAAAAATGATGTGCTAACATTTTCCACATTCCAAAAGGGTAAAATATTGTTTATTATAGAGTATAATACATTGAAATATTAAAATATTACCTTATAATAGATTTTAGACAAGGTTTTAGGTCAATTTAATAATTATTTTGTACATTTAACCCCCGGTAAAACCATTTTTACCTTAACCATGGTAAATAATTTTTTATTATTTTTAATATTGATTATGATAAAAATTTAACGTAGCCTTATTGGATAACATAAAACCTTATTAATTCGAAATATATATTACATTTCACAAAATTATGTTCACATTAGTAGAAAAATAAAATTTAAAATAAATCCCACATACACGATGGGTAAACAGGTTTTCAAAGACAAAATGATCAAAACATGCAAATATATTATTTATAAATTCATAAAAAAATAATTAATTTACCTAAATTGGATTAATTTATATATTTTTAAACTAATTTTATTATAAAACATATTTAAAATATAATTTATCTTTATAAATAATTTAAACTAAGTAATTTTTTCATTTAAAATGAAGTATTTTTCATAATTAATAAAAAATTAAAATATTTCTGAAAAAACCCAAAACATCACTGTTAGATAATTTTTATATGATTATTTATAAAATGATGTTGTAAAAATTAATTTCAAATTATGTGTGAAAAGAGAAACTATTCAAATATTTTTTAAAAAAATACACTTTTTAGAAACGAATTCTTTTTAATTTAAATGATTCCAATATTATTTCTGAGCAATAGATAAAAAATATATTTCATTTTTTTAGTAATATTCTTACCCACCTATTATATAGTTACATTATAATGTTATACTTTGTTATGGTTTATTTTTACTTGGGGTTGTGTGTTACACAATCTATTGAATAGATTAAATTTTAATAAACATATTACATGGGTTGTTTAAGCTTGTTGTCATGTTTAAAATTTTCTATCTAACTATATTATTCGTTTAAAATATTTTTGTGTTGCATTTTACCCAACTCAAATAAAAATATTTCAACTTAATATAATCTTTATCTCATTAACCAAGGGTTTGGAATTTGGAAGTACAATTGTTAAAAAACACCTCGTAATATTGGTTAATATAACATCCTTCTCATAAAAGTGAATAGTCAGTACAAAGGTCATATGGAATAAAACATAACTAGTTTACATGTAGCAGAATATAGGTGTTAAATGAAAAATTATATAATAAATAGAATGATAATAACCAAGGATTAATATATATTGATAGAGATCATTTATCCCGAGAAGTTGGGTGATCAAGTTAAGGTTAATGAGTACAAAACTATAAATCTTGGATGAGTAAAACAGACATTGATTCATCATATATGAAGGTCATATGATAATTTTTTAAATATCCTTTTACTAATTATTAGGTATTCATTTACTTTCAAAACACAAGGAAATATACTTACATGATATACTCTTATTTCATGAGCATAATTTTCATCATATAGACATGCGTTCATAAATTATTAATTTATCCCATACTCAAAGAAATTAATTTCTAAAAATGTTTTTTTACCCATGAAGCACTGAAATTCACTTTTAATTTATCATAATATTCATAAAAGTTTGATAATTATATCCTTTTATCTCTCATTATTTACCAAAATCAAAATGGTTATCACAAGTTATTAAATATAATAAATTAATTTCTAAATTTAACTAGTAACACCACTTGTTCAACATTAAAATTTATATTTTTGAAAACAATTATCAAAATCAATGAAATATTAACTAAGAC
Source organism: Viscum album (assembly GCA_963277665.1). Classification (NCBI taxonomy): domain Eukaryota; kingdom Viridiplantae; phylum Streptophyta; class Magnoliopsida; order Santalales; family Viscaceae; genus Viscum; species Viscum album. The sequence continues at coordinate 475,437,125 of OY728133.1, read as the reverse complement.
TTAATGTATTATAGTGGTAGGCATAAACCCCTTATATTCCTTTAGTCATGGGTTCAAGCCCCACAAAATTGCTGAATATCATTTTTTTTCACCTAGAATGTGGGATTTCCTTTTTCCAAAACTATTTTAATATAATTCATATAATGTTTCCAAAAAATTATTACGGTCATCGGTGAAAAAAATAATTAATAAATAACCTTTTTACTAAGGTGATAAATACAACATATATTTTTCAAAAAAATTATAAAAGTATTATTTTCCAATTATTACAACTTCATTAATGATTATATTGACCCTAAAGGATATAAATACATTTAAACATATATATATGATGTAATGAAATTATTCCTAATATAAAATTTCCACAAAATCACACATTTTCAACAATTCATTTCCAAAATATCCTTAATCGTTCCAGACTCCCATAACATAAAATCTAAAAATAGTGTTTTGAGAAACTAAACTTATGAATAATCATAAAATCAGAAAACAATGATGGTATAAATAACTACTGTGTTAATTAATAGACATATTCATTAAAATTTAACACAATCCTTAGAAGATTCCTGATTCTTATATGCAATATACTATTGGTAAAATACTTCTGCAATTTATTTACTTAATCACAATAAATGGATAATTATTCCATTTTATTTCAAAATAGATCCCTCCTTATTCTAGGGGTTATCCTTTAGAAGATTTCAATGACTGTAATTTTTATCATTTAATCCACATTTTAGACAAAAAAACAATAAATGGATTCCTAGGATGATATTTACTTTCTTTTTTTATAGCCTTCATTTTTTCACGAGAATTATTTTCTTGATTCCCTTATTTTTCAAAGATAATATAATTTACCATTCCTTTATGAAAAATTATTTTAGATATAATAAACCATAGGTTTAACAAAGGTCATTCCTTGTTGTCATCTATCAAAATTATTCAGAATGGTTTGTATAAAAAAAATCAATCACTCAAATAATATCCCTGAGGAGTTTTAAACAATGTGCACAGTAAGGCCCATTATCATACACCATGTGATGATCAGGTCAAGACGAATACACCATTTTTAGAGTTATTACCATAGTTATATTTGTGCTAGAATCATATCTACTTTTTATATCTAGAAATATATGTTTTTTTTGGAAAACCCACTTAATATCTTCTTTACATAAATTTCATGATGTTCTTTTATACTTATCATCAATGTCAATCATGTATTTACATTACTTAATCTACGATTTATTTATTCTAGTACCCAATGCTTCTACTAAACTCCCTATGATTCCAACTGTATAAAACTAATCCCTAGTAGCCTATATCTTATTTTCATTATTACATTGGAATAATATACAAGGAATCAAATCTTGATAGAAAAAATAATTTATTAATCTTGGTAAAAAAATACAAACTTGTGTACTACATTACATATTGAAGCAAAAATTAAAACATATTTCTTTTCATATAATAAAATTATAACCTCTAGAATATACTTTCATATCAATCAAAATATATTTCATGGATTCTTAGAAAGGGACAATAAATAATGGTGAGATCAAATGCATTATAAGGGTTATGTATAATTGATATAATCATTAATAATGTTGAATAATCAATATGAAAAGGTTAAAAAAATGAAAAAACATTCCATTTAGTCAATAAATTATAAATTAAATGAGTCCAAAGATAATATAATTATGAAAATCGCATGGATAATAATATTATTCATAATCAATTTTGAAATGTAAATAACTAAAAACACATTCTACTTAATCGATAAACTAAGAGTGAAATGAATCGAAAGATAATATCATTGTGAAAATATTCTGGAAAATAATAAATGAATTATTAGTGATGTAAACACCTAATTATGGAAATTATTATCTCATTCATCATGATACCTATACCATTGTAAAATTTTACATTATGGTTTAAAACTACATGTAAAAACCCATTTAATACAAGATTATTGATTTGTTCCATTAGACCTACGGATGTATGAACGGGCTATATAATTAAAAAACCCACACATAACTATATTTAAAAGTAATTAATCATAAATAAAATGATCCATTTAATTAATTAATCAATATTACTTATCATCAAATATCCATATTTAGTAAAGGATACTGATTTATCAGTATTTCTCTAGTTAATCAAATAACATTAAAAGTAAGAACTGTATGTAATAATGGAATATAGTTTAGGAAATAATTGTATAAATCATATAATAATATGTAAATTTAATATAAATTTAATTTCTAATGAAAAATGGTCATAAAAGAGTTATTTTTTCTAGATAATGTTGACAATCCTAAAAGAAAGTTAGATTGTGTCAGCTTTTACAAATTGGTAATTTCCATGTCAAATCACCATGGATGAAATAATTCAAATTTAATCCTAAAATACCATTAATAATGATATAATAATGATATTACATGTAAATGTGTCACCATATAAATGATATAAAATATCTTCGATGCCTAAAAATAGTATTCTTCAATGAAGGGAAATTGAAAAAAAAAGTCTATTAACTTATGCTTCCTTTTGGTTGAACAAGGTTTAACCTATTTTATAGTAGTTATATCCTTGTTATTAACTTATAATAAAACAATATTTATATTAATAATATCATATATGATCATTTTATAATATCTCATGGCCTTTTGTTAATAATAAATCATTGTTTTCATTGTATCAGGTGTTAGTTGCCTTGTTTTCTCAAGCATGTTTTCACATGAGAGATCTGGTAATTTTGTATATTATATAGTTACATCATATATATAATAATTATCATGAAATAATAATATATATAAATATTATACTTTTACTACTATTCATGAAATATGGTTTTAAAAAATGAAGCATGTTGCAATCATAGAGACAGTATGTCGTACGTGCACATGGGTAACGTTTCCATTTTACAATGATAATTATGTAAAGAAGTTAAATAATATTTATTAATTACATAATGATAATAATATCATATATACCATATTATTTCATTAAATATACTAACATATATCACCAATGTGGTGTGGTGATGAAAAGAGATCCACATCACCTCATCAAGGAAGTAGCCTACAAGAATGATGTTATCATTTAATGTAAGAAAGGGAATGATATATGATCTTATCATAATGATAAATATTTAATTAATATAATAATTATTTAATTTTTGTCACATAAATTCCTTAAATATATCCCTATTACCTTTCATGTAAAGTTTTAGTGAAAAAGAACAGGATCGCTTCACGAGGCGGTTGCCTCTATACACATGAGAGATGTTATCGTATCACCCACGAAATAGAATGTAAAAATGTTATATATGAGATAATAAATAAATAGGTATAATTATGTTTTAAAAACACAATATATAATTTATATTAATCATAATACCCAACTATTATAGGTGTAAATTGAAAAAATGAATGACATCAATTCGTAAGGCGTTAGTCCGTTGTACACAGAAATGATGTTTTTATAACCCATTTGATGGAAGTGGGGATGTTTGTAGGCCATGGAATAAAAATAATAATATATTAAAATATGGAATATAATTTTGTTCCAATATTATTATAATTTAATATATTTTCAATGAGGTGGAATATTACATAAAACAAAAAACCATATTTAGGAATTTTACATCCACTCCAACCACCTCATTAAGATTCTACATAATGTATTACTGTTATTTCATTATGAAGAAACCGGGGATTATGGTATGAGGTTAGAGATTATAATAACATATTTGGGTTGTTCTTGGTTGAATGAAATAATTTTATGGTGTTAAGAGGATATGGGAGGGTGGCTATTCATAAGTGAGGTGAGTGGAACACTTGTATTTATTGAAAATAAAATGGTGTACCCATTTTTTTTCAAATGCCAAAAGGGACAAAAATTAAATATTCATGAGAAATAGACATGATGAGGTAAAAATATGTCTATAAAATTGACTTTAGAACACTTTAACGTCAATTTAAATCTAGTATTTTGAGTTTAACCCCTCTGTAAGCCCATTTTCACCATTATCATGGAAAATGTTTTATTTTATTTAAGATTTATTATCGTATATAATTAATTTTAACATATTTGAAAATAAAAAATATATATTTTCACCCAAAATATTTAATCCATTTTTAAATATTAAATTAATATAATTGTAATAGTTTAATTTAAAATTAATCCCACATACAGTATGAGAAAATGAGTTTTCCAATAGAAAATGATCAATAGTTTATAATGTTTTTATATCTAAATTGAATATAAAAATTATTCTAATAACCAGAATTTATTTAATTAACATATTATTAAAATAATATTACATTATAAACATTTTTAAATATATTTTTTCTTGAATAATAATTTATATGAAAAGAAGTTTTCAATTTAAATTAATTATTTCTCACTATTCATTGAATAATGAAACATTTTAGAAAAATTAAAAAAATAAACCTAATATAATTTTGATATAATGATTTCCAAAAATTATTATAGGCTTTTAAAGTATATTTTATAATTTTGGAAGAAATAATTTCAAAATTATCTATGCAATATAGAGTAAACAATTTATTATAAAAAATACATGTTTTCAGAAAAAAAAATTATTTAAATTATTATTATTTAATTTCTAATAAATAGATAACCATTATTTACATAATTTATTTATTACTATACATAAAAACCAATATAATGGTCAAGTTATAGTGATATAATATATTATGGTTCATTTTGACTTGAAGATTTCTGTTCTGCAATATATAAGAAATAAAACATTTGAAGAAATATATTTCATTGGTTGTTTATGCTCGATGTAGGTGTCGCATATGCTATAGAAAATATTTTTATTATTTAAAAATATGACGGTGTTTTGTTCATTATCAAAATAGGTAAATATATTGGCTCTTATAAAAATTTGGGTAATATTTCCTTAAATATTCTTAAAGTTCCAATGATTCCATCTATATTTATTGATTTCTATTCTAAACCTTCGAAAATTGAGTTTTCTTATTCCACAACACAAACTCTATAGTGTCAACAATACTGATTGTATATTAATTATTAGATTGTTCATGTTTTAAATTTATTCCCTCAAATGTGAGTATATATATTATAATTGACACATATCTCATCCATAATGAATCATGGAAGAATTATTTTACTTTAGAGAGTTTGGGTGTAATATCTAATCAGTAAGACATAACTATAATTTTGTATAATATTTAAGAGGCCAAATATACATAAGGATTAATATTCAAATTTTAAAAAATCATAAAAAACCCTTAAATGGATACACTATTAAAAATACATGAACCTCCTCTAGAAATTCCTTATCCTTCTATTTAATATAAATAAATCATTTTTTATTCTCTGATCTTCTTTGATATGATCATGATTACTGAAAACATTAAAAAATTCATCTTCAATGGTGTCTTTTCCAAATCTTATACACATATAATACCTTATATGGTGAAATATATAAGATTCAATATAAGATATTATTTTATGAAAATTTCATTAGAGTTAGATATTGATTCCCCTTACATTGAATGTAAAGGGATAAAGATTTAAAAATGTCATCTAAGTCTGAATAGTCATTTTAGAATTCCCATCGGTTTAAGGATAATAGTTTATAATAAACCATCTCTTAGTGTTGATAGACTAATTAAAATTCCTCTAGAATCAAAATGTGAATTGAGGATCACAATCAGATACAACTACTAGATTCACACCATGTATTTTACCAATTATATTAATATAGAGCCTATAAAGTCACTCAAGTGGTATATCTTCCCTTACAACTATGAAATGTACAGACTGGGTAACATAATCAATAATGACTCATATACCATCATTCTCTCTATAATTCATTATAATGATTGTGAAAATGTATAACACACTGAGCTTCAATTAATTATTATTATTTGAATAAATTAAATTCCCATGATACCTTGAATTACATGAAACACCAATTTAATCATGAGCTACACACAACACTATTTGTTCATGCTTCACACATGATGCTAAGTTTTATCAAAACCATGATAGATTATTATTATAGTAATTTAAATAAGACCATCATAACATTGAAATTAAATATAAAAATATAAATTTTAATAACTAATATTTAATACTTTGTATTATTTTTTATATAATGAAAATATATTGATAAAAATGTACTTTATTTTTTAATAAATTCTATATATTTTCAAAAATTAATTTTTCTTCAAAAAACATTTTCTTTTTATTTTCTTCTAAAATATTTAAAATATGTTTTTCACACAATTAGAAAATTACTTATATTAAAAAAATTATTTTGGAAATCACCATGTCAAAATTATATTAGGTTGAGTTTTTGATATTTTTCTGAAAAGTTGTATTTATTTGATGAATAGTGAAAAAATACCCTTTGGATTAATTTATTTATAAATATAGATTATATTTTAAATAATATTGGATGAAAAACTTGTTCAGATATATATCCTTTAATCCATTTTAGGTAATTGGAATCAATTTCCTAATGAATTTTTATATAAAAAAATCAATTTTTTGAACAATTTCCCTTTAAAACCCATTTTCTCATCATGTATACTGGATTATTTTTAAATTTAAATTCTACCATTATAATAATGGAATATGAAAAAATGGATTCTATATTTAGAATCATAATAATCTTTATTATCTAATATGTTCAACCTAATTTTTTCCCAAAATAAACATTAAAAAGAGTGAAAATTATTTACCAGGGTTGAGGTGAAAATGGGTTTATCAGGGATTTGACTAAAATGGCATGGGTTAAAAATAACCCCAAAACATGTCCAGAACCCTTTTTATGTCCATATTTACACTTTATACCTCTATTATTAATAATAATCCATTTTTTATCCTAGTGAAATGAAAAAACTGTGGGTGGAATTATTTTTTTCAAACAATTACAAGTGTGCCACTAACCTCACATATAAAAGGAAACAACTTATCCTATCCTCTTAAAACATTGAACCCATTTTAGTTTTTCTATTACCTACTAAAATAGATATACTACTTTCATCTTCTCATAATATAAGACATAATTTGAACAAAAATCAAACTATAACGTCCCAGACCCTGATGCCACCTCAAACGATGCCCCGAACCTTGTTAGTCACATGGCCCCAAGCACGTATCCCCAAATGCTAGAGGATAATGACTAGAACTGAGGACCTAGGTGAGTCAGTTGGGATACCATTCCCTCATTACTAGAGTATCACTATAGAATTCAAATATACATACAATAGTAGAACTGAAATAAACAGAAGACAACTGAAAGTAAGATAAGAAAACAAAAATACATAATAAGAACCAGAAGTGTATTATATATAAAAATGATGCAGATGGTACAAGTATCTAGAAATCAGCCAAAGCATAAACATGGAAATATAATACAGTACAAGTATCCAAAAAGAATAAAATACCAAAAAGTTATCCCTGCATCGCAACCCTCCGCCTTGTCCTATGCTCCCCTACTCCAAATCCACAGTCATCAACCTATACTAGGGAACATTCCCCTATCATCACCAGCAACCATGTAATCTACTTGGGTCCCTAAGGATGTCCAAACATTCTATCAAATAAACATCCAAGTATACAATAACCCAGGTCTATACAGTTTTAATAGTAATTCTACAAAAGTGCAAGTAAGTGTAAAAAACTAGTAAGTATGTGTGTAAGCCCATGTCATAAGTCTATTATAACAAGTAAAAACAACGGTCCTCAAGGATACCTAAAAAATACTTTCATCTTCTAATAAGTCAGCTATAACAAGTAACAGGAAAGTCACACGGTCATGTCGTACATCTATATGTATCAAGAAATCCACAGCCACGTTGTATAGTGAATTCAAGTATCCCTTGGACACATTTTAAAGTGAATGTACCATCCCATAGCCACACCGTATAGTGAAGTGGTAGACCTCAGGGGCTAGATCCAAGGTGTTAGAAGACTAAGTCGTCCAAATAAAATATCTAGAACACAGAGGGCCGGATCCAAGGAGCGTGTCAAACGAATCCCATCGAGTCCCATGGAAATCCATGGTGGAAAATCAGTTTGGCACTAGTTGGGGTCCTATGATCATGGAAAAAGAAATTCAAACATGATCCCAAGAAAGCTGGATCCACAGGGTAGTAAGGCCTGAGGCATCCCACGAAATCAAGACCCAAGGGGGAGAATCAACCCAAGGGGTCCACTACCAGGTTCCAGATCTATGGAGAGAAGTCCATGGAATATATCAAACCATTCATCCAAGCATTAAACATTCCAATTAAACATTCATTCCATGTGATTATACCCACTCACATTAACCTACACTAGCCATGACTATGCCCACTCATGAAAACCATTTATCAAAAACATATGGGCCTACCCTCCCATATAAACCATTTAACATGCCTTTTCCCATTTCATATAGGTATACCCACACATATTATTCATTTAATATTCCAAACTATCTATCCAGTTATGTCATAACATAAAATTTATTAATCAATGAGGGAGTACATATCCTAAGAAAGCTACTCAAGCAATCAAGTCATCTATGGGATTCTTATAACTAGTAATGCATGATGACGCATCCCTTGGGTAGTTTAAAAAAGCATAAACAAGTTAATTCCTTAAAGAGAACCCCTTGGGTGACCTCTAAATGAGAAAAGTCTCGCAGATGGAACTCCGGCTGAATGCCAAAAAAACGTCAAGAAAAGATGAAAGAAAGTATAGACCCCCTACCTCGCCTTGGTAGTAGACAGATCATCTAGTATCAAGTCTTGATTCATCCCAGTTTGGAATAAATTTGAAGTATATACGAAGAATGTAATATTAGGGAATATGATCCTAAATATTAATAGCATAGTCATTGTTTCGAAGAATCAATAACAACTAAAAGGGAATGTATTCCTCACTGTTATAGATCTGTAGAGATGATCAGCAATCAAAACGGGAGTCAGACAGAGGATTTGGCTCAAATCCTATCCTAGATGCTTCAAAGGAGAGCTACAATGGCCTCTTTTTCATGTAAGGTAGAAAACCAATTTTGGTTTAAAATGAAATTTATTTTTAATATAATATTTAAAGAAATATTTCAAGGGTCGCACGGTTTACCTGCACAGTTTCCTAAACCCTGTGAAAACTATGTGCACCTCTCTACCATATAGGGGGGCTTAGCACATTTACCCCACATGGTTTTACTAACCATGTGGAAACCATGTGGAACCAATATGTCCAAAACCTGTAGTTTTTCTAACCCCTCGAACGGTTTACCTAAACTATGTGAAAACTGTACGGCTTGGTCATTTTTTTCCCAAAACATGGTTCCAACCTCTGAAAAATCCTCAGATAAATCCAAAACACCTATGATCTAGTTAAGAATTCATATAATGTCATAAAATGTTTTTCAAACTGAAATGAGAATAATTTTTACCTTGTACAAAAACTCAGGTTCTTAAAAACTTCCCCCCTTATAGTAATTAGTCTCCTAATTTCTCTCCAATGGGTGGTCAAGATTCGTCTGAGAAAAACTCCAGCCACTAACCATGTATGTCAGCCTCCCTCTCCCACGTCTCGTCCTATAAATAGTCATGCTTACATAGCACCCATAGTAGAGGAATTGACCATGGTAAAAGAACCTTCGTGCTCCTATCAACGATACGAATCAGATTCCCCTCAAAGGATGCATCAACCAAATGCTCAACATCCTCAGGCTGAAAAATGTGAGATAGTTCTAAGTTATAGCGGTGCAGTTGAGATACATGTCATATGTCGTGCATGGATCGGTACCTCTAATATAACTATAACTGATAGGCAACAGACCCAATTCTCCCCAAAATCTCAAATGGCCCAACATATCTCAGTGAATGTTTACCCTATCTCATGATTCACCTGTGTCCCAACCACAGTGAAACACATAAGAAAACCTGATCCCCAACCATGAACTCTATAGGTCATCTAAGGCAATTGGTGTATGATTTATGAGGAGATTATTAAGTATCCATCCACTTATGAATGAACTGGACATACTAAGAAGTTTCAAACATGAGACGCGGTCCCAGTAAAGCTACCTCTCCTACCTCTAGCTAGCATAAGGGAGAATGTCATAGCCTACCGTATAAATCCTCATAAGTTTCCATCTATATATTCACTTGATAAATGTTATTGTAGGTGAACTAAACTAGGGGAATATGCCTCTTCGAAGAGACCCCAAAATCAAGGATGCATGCACGTAACATGTCCTCTAGAACCTGTATCGTATGCTCTGACTGGCCATCAGTTTGAGGGTGGTATGCTAGGCTTAGAATCACCTGTGTACACATCACCCTTTGAAAACTCTACTAGAAATGATAAATAAAGTGGGGTTCAATGTCTAAAATGATAGTCTTTGGGACCCCAAGAATTCATACCACATCTCTAGCGTACAACTTTCCAATATCATAAATACTAATGGTCTCCTTGATCGATATGAAATTTTCAACCTTTGTAAGCCAGTCAATGAAAACCCACATATCATTGTTACCTCGATACGACCTCAGAAAACCCATCACGAAATCCATCATGAGATCATCACATTTCATCTCCAGGATCAATAACTGTTGTAAAAGCCTAGCTGGTCGTTGTTGTTCTGCCTTCACCTACAGACAGGTGGAACACCTAGTAACCAAACGATCCACCTCTCTCTTCAATCATAGCCACCAGTACTAGCATCGCAAGTCATGGTACATCTTGGTAACCCCAGGATGCACTGCCCATGCTAAAGCATGAAACTCCAACATCAAATCCTCACGCATATCCATTGGAACCCACACATGACCATGGATACACATGATATGATCATCACCTACCATCCAAATGGGAGGGGGTCCTCACCTACTGCACCTTCTCATAGAACTAGGCCTTCAAAATCTGATATCTTCCTCATCCTAAATCTATCCAGTAGGGTAGATGTAAGAGCTAAGGATGGAATAAAAGTATTCCCTTGTCTTTCATGCACCTCTGAATGCATCTTAGAGAATAGCATCATATGCTGCCACTCACTACTGGCATGTTGCACTGCCTATATCTGAATCCTCCTACTCTGTACATATGCTACTTCATTGCCCTTACTAGGTGTGTAAACAAGCTCGAAGTCAAAGGATGGTAGGTACTCCACCCACCTTTACTCCCCTAAATTTAGATAATTCTATGTAAAGATATACTTGAGGCTATTTTCATCCATGTACACCACAAAACGCTCTCACAATAAATAGTGCCTCCAACAACACAAAACATGAACAACTAAAGATAACTCAAGATCATTCATAGGGTAATTTCTATCATGAGGCCTCAGCTTCTAAGACCCATATGCCACTACTCGATCTCACTGCATCAACATTGCCCCAACCCAATACCTGAATCATTACAGTACATTGTGTAACTCTGGCCCAAATCTAGCTATATCAGTATTGCTGCTGATGTCAACCTCCCTTTCAGCTCTTTAAAGGCTATCTCACAAGGTTCTGACCACACAAACATCACTCCCATATTTTTCAAGCCCACTAACGGTGCTTCTAAGTATGAGAAATCATTTATAAAATGCATGTAGTAACCATATTTTCCCAAGAAATGTTGTATTTCAAAAACGTTCTTGGGTTGTTCCAAGGAAACAATTGCTCTCACCTTCTATGGGTCAACTAACACTCTTGTCTTTGAGATTATGTGACCCATGAAGGGAATCCGATCCATCCAAAAGTGGCACATTGTTATCTTAACATATAACTGATGTTCTCTCTAGGTATTCAAAACAATCTCAATCTGGTATGCTTGGTCATGTCGATTGTGATAATACACAAATATATCATCCATGAAAATCACCAAAAAAGAATCCAAGTAAGGATGGAACACACGGTTCATAAAAGACATGAAAACTTGTAGCGTGTTGGTGAGACAAAACGGAATAACCAGATACTCATATAACATATACCTATGTTGAAAGGAAATACAGGGTTTGTATGCAGGTCGAGCGCACACCTGCTGATATCCATACCTCAAGTTGATCTTCAAGAACACTCTATTTCATCAAAGTTGATCAAACATGTCATCTATCTGTGTCAATGGATAATGGTTTTTAACCGTCATCAGGTTCAATTTTCGATAATCCACAAATAGGATAAGAGTTTTGTCTGATGTTCTCACAAAAAAGACTAATGAACCCAATTCAGAAGTATTGGGTATGATAAAACAATTTTCCTCCAAATCCTCTAGCTGCAAATTGTGCCCCTGTAACACTATCATATCCAACATGTATGGAAGAATGGATTCCAACATAACTCATGACACTATGTCGCTGGAGAACTCCACCTCTCTCTCTGGATGTAAACCAGAAAAATTTTCAGGAAAGATGTCCCTGAAGCACTCAACCACTAGAAGAAAGTACACCTAACACACTCCATGATCATCTAGAAACAAACTAGCGATCAAGGCTATTATCCTACCAAGCCCACAATGTTCGAGTCCAACTCTACTCACCTAGGAATCATATTCACCCTTGTGAATAAACATTTCACCCTATGGTGATGTGAAAGTCACCTTCGGGTGATAGCAGTCAACATATGCTCGGTAATCCACGAGCCACTCCATTCCAAGAATGATTCCAAACCCTGTCATCTTAAGGAAATAAAGATCCCAGATGTAGTGACACCCTCTTACCTCAAGGGGACATTCCATACAATGGCATACATCACCCATTCTAACTCCCAATGGTGTTTCTAGCATCAAACTCCATTAGAAAGAAAAATGACAAGCCCAACACTCTTTACCACTCATGTAGCGATAAATCTATGAAAGAACCTGTATCGAAAAGAGCAGATGAAATAAGAGAAGCTACTTAGATCATACCACTAACTATAGATGGTTTGAGATCCTTCTTTTGTTGAGTCTGTTGCACTACGTAGTCTGACATGTACCATAGCCATGGGACCCTGCCTGGCTACCATGAGTTGATCTGCCCTGCTACAACTGAGAACCCAGTGTCTGGCTACCACGACCATGACCACCGCTACCCTATCCTGACCGGCCTATAATTCTCCATCTTCTTGCCTGACATAGAGCAGAAGAACCCTCTCCTGAACCCAATGTCAAAGATGCCCCCTATCACTCACAGATGGAGGGATGGTCCTTCAAAACCATTGCATGTGCCCCATCTTTCTGTAATATCAGCACTCGACTATGGAATGGTCGCACTAAATTTTTATGTGTCCTCACATACCACACTGGTGGGAAAACACCAAGCTGCTTGTATCCATAACCTGAATAGCACTCACGTTGCAGGAAGCCTCCAAACACCGCTTTCGGCCTGAAGAAGTAGATTCATTGGGGCAATAAAAAGTGCTCCCCTATTCAATACCCCCACCTTCCATCAGGTTACACTCCATAATCAGCACCTGATTCACAATATCAGTAGTAGAAGGAAACCTAAACACATTGACCTGACATCTGATAGCATGTTTCAAACAATCCTCAAAGTGCATCTCCCTCGACTTGTAATCAGTAAGATACAATGATATAAAACACTATTGCTCTATAATGTGTGTCTAGTATTCCATAACCATCATCACACCCTGATCCATACACATGAACTCACTAGGACACCCTTCTCATATAGTCACAGGGTAAAAGTGGTCATAGAATCAGGTTTAGTACTCATCCTAACCGATAATATATAGCCCATTAGCCATGTTCAAAATGCCACACCAGCGCTTTTTTTCTCCACATAACTTGTAAGTGGCGAGCTCGACCCTCCACTTCAGAGGCTTCTCTAAATGTTCTAAAAAAACTAACGTGGTCTCTAGCTATAGCTCTGCATCCTGTGGTCTACCATCTGCTTAAAACGTAGGAGGATGTTGCTTCTGGAACAACCGTGTCAGCTCAGCCATAGTCAGGATTGGCTGCAGTGATCCCTACTATGTCTATATACTATGAAAGAAACCCTTTGAGAACTATTCCTCAACACCTTTATACGGAATAGTCTCAGGTTCTGCATCTAGAACTATAAGAGGATCAAGTTATATCTTGTGTCCCACTATATCTTAAGTATGGTAATCACCTCCACTACCGTGTACCACTGGAGGTCATCATGGTAGAATGTCTCTACAATGAAAAACTCATGCCTCAGGAATGCACAACATCAAATAAAAAATCTCAAGAGTGTAGGACATGTCAAAACCCTCCTAGAAACTGAATCAAACCCACAACATAATATTAAATCCAAGACTGTATAAGGAATAACCAATGAACCACCTTAAATTATGCCTCTTTCCCCCTCAAAGTTGGGTCTAGGTCATGTCTCTATCCACCATTCATGTTTTTATTTCCATGTCACATTTAGTTATTCATGAAGTTCCATCAAGGGTTTACCAATTCACGAATCCATGAGGACCCATAATGCCTCATGAACCCAAAACATGGTTCCCATTCATTCCATAGATGTGAAAGGATCTTTAAGCATCTACACTGCACTGGTGCATCATTTCCCCATTCATAAAGGCACATAATCCTTATGGATTAAAATATGACATCATGCCTTTATCTACTACACCCAACTAACACTACAGCAAGCACATCTATCACATCAACTATCACAACATCATGAAATATCAAATGCACCCTAAATGGAATGACATAATGAATGGAATGTGATTCTAACAAGTTTCTATATGATCCATGAGATTCCACCCCTCATCTCATCTGGTTGAGACTAAAATAGAACCCACAATTTCATCAATAGTAATGTCCGAATTTATGTGTGTCACCCGATGGTGAAATCGAATCAACTGTAATAATCAAAATCCAGAAAAACAAAACTCAATTTGAGGCAATTTGGATTTTCCCTGTACGCGGGGTAGATACTCCCAAGAATAGTTTATTATCAAACTCCATTTCCATCCTATCCATTTATAATTTCCTCAAATAGTAATTCAAACTAGAAAAATACTTTGATACATGTTTGTAATGTCCCAGATCCGGATGCCACCCGAAATGGTACCCCGAACCCGGTTGGTCACATGGAATCAAGTGCATCTCACTAAATGCCAGAGGTTACCGACTAGCAGCGAGGGCCTAGGTGAGTTAGTGGGGAGACTATGACCTCATTTCCAGAGTATCACAGTGGAATTCAAATATATATACAACAGAGGAAAAGAAATAAACAGCATACAACTGAAATTTATACAAGCAGATAGGAATATATAATAAAAACCGGAAGTCTCTCATATACATAAATGATTTAGATGGTACAAGAATCTACAAAGTAGCAAAAGCATGTATATAGAAATGTAATATAGTACATGTATCCAAAAATAACAAAAGACCAAAAAACTATCCCAGCATTCCAAACCTCATCTATGTCTTATGATCCCATACTCTAAATCCATAGTCAACAAACTGTACAGGGGCGCACTACCCTATCATCACGTGAAACCATATAATCTTTTTGGGTCCCCAAGGAGGACCAAATTGGTTGTGAGATAAACATTCCAATAGGCAACCACCCAAGTCTATACTATTCAAACAAAAATTCTAAAAAAGGGACAGCAAGTGTAAACAACTTGTAAGTTAGTCTGTATGCCCATGGCATAATTATACTATAACAAATAAAACCAAAATCCTTCAAGGCTTCCTGCAAAATAGAGTTATACCCTAGCAAGGCAGATATAACAATTAACAAGAAACTCACATGGACACATCATTTATCCATATGTATCAAGAAATTCACATCCATGTTATATAGCGAAGTCATGTATCCCACGTCCACATTGTATAGTGAAAGTATCATCCCACGGACACCGCATATAGTGAAGTGTAAGACCTCAAGGCCCAGATCTAAGGTGTCAGTAGACCAAGGCATCCAAATAAAACATCTAGACCAAAGAGGTATGGATCTAAGGAGCGTGTCCAAGGAATCCCATGGATTCCCATGGGAATACCTGGTGGATACTCGGTTAGGCACTATTTGGGGTCCTAGGATCAAGGAAAAAGATTGTCCTATATGATCCCAAGAAAGCCAGGTCCACGTGGTAGCAAGGACCAAGGAATCCCACTGAATCAAGACATAAGGGGCAGAATCAACCCAAGGTGTCCACTACTGCATTCCAGATCCATGGAGAGTAGTCCATGGCATCTATCAAACTAGTCATCCAAGCATTCAACATTTGAGTTAAACATCCATTCCATGTGATTATACCCACTCACATAAACCTACAAAATCCATGATTATACCCCCTCATGAAAACCATTTATCAAAAAAAATATGGGCCTACCCTCTGATATACACCATTTAACATAACCTTTTCCATTTTATAAAGTTATACCCACCCATATTATTCATTTAACATGCCAAACTATCTAACTAGTTAAGGAATAACCTAAAATTCATTAATTAATGAGGCAGTACAACTCCTAAGAAAGATACTCAATCTATCAATCATCTAATGGATTCTTCTAACTAGGAAACCACGAGCACACACCCCTTGAGTGGTTTAAATAGGCATAAATAAGTTAATTTCTTAAGGAAAACCCCTTTAGTGACCTCTAAATCAGCAACATGTGACAACACAGCAAAATAGAACCCATGGTCAACATTACTAGGTCAAACTATAGCTACTAAAATCTACTCGCTCAAAAATGATACCTCGTCGGAAATTCTGATGGATATAATTTAGCCAAATTCCTGAAAAAAACCTATAAAATCCAAACGAAAATATAGACCACCTACCTCGCCTCGGTAGTAGATAGATCATCCAGTATCAAGTCTTTATTCATCTCGATTTGGATGAAATGTGAAGAACATACGAAGAATGGAATATTAGGGCATATGAGCCTAAATCCAAGTAGTGCATTCATTATATAAGAAGAATCATGAATGGATAAAAAGGATTGTAGGCCTTACTATTAAAAATCTGTAGATACAATCGGTGATCAAAACGGTAGTCGGACAGAGGATTTGGAGCAAATCCTGTCATATGAACCTCAAAGGGGGGCTATGAAGGTATCATGTGCATGGAATAGAGAAAACCCATTTTTGTTTAAAAATAATTTTATTTTTAATTTAAAATATTAAAAAAACATAGTAGGGGTCGCATGGATTACTCGCATAGTTTCCCAAACCATGTGGAAACCATGCAAACCTCTCTACCTAAGAGGGGTGCTTCACACAGTTACCCTGCATGGATTGACTAACTATGCGGTAACCATGAAGAACTACTCTATCCAAAACCTACAGTTTTTCATACCCCTTGCACAGTTTACATAAATTGTGTGCAATCGGTGCGCTAACTATACACCAAGTCATTTCGATCCCAAAACATGGTTCCGACCTCCGAACAAGCCCCAGATACCTCCAAAACACACGTGATCATGTTAATAATTTATATAAGACCATAACAAGGTATTTAAATAGAAAATAAAAGGATCCATAACTCGTGAAAAAACATGGGACCTTACACAAACCTTGGATGAATATTTGTACAATCCTAAGGAGGATACCTAGAGAAGTGGTACCATTCATCAAAAAGCATTTTTGTTTTAATTATTACTCGTAATCCTTAAATTATTATTAAACTATGATGATATAATATAATCATTATTTTAAATAATCTAATATTTTTTAGGTTATTATAATTTCCAATATCCATCTCCACTTCCATTAATTGGGTCACGAAATAATCATTAATGTGTACGGCATTCTACTATCTCGCGAACCAACATCATTAATTTTTCCATTAACACCTAACATGGTTAGACATATTGATGTATTTATTATTTTTATATTATATTTATGACATTATTATTCTTAATAAATAATTACATCACACATTATATCATGATATTCCTTGTTTGGGAATACGATAATGTTGCTCCTGTATACGATAGACTGTAGCCACGCGAAGTAATGTGATTCGTTCTCATAATATATAGAAGCTCATATAAATGGGTTTAACGAAAATATGTGATATATATGATATAAAAATTATTATTTAATTATAATATAAAATTTTCATTTCATTATTTTAATCCAACAAGATAATAGAAACATCACTAAAGTATACATATGGCCTATAATCCCCATGAACAATGTATTTCATTTTCTATCACTATATTTTATGGATTAATATAAATATGTATATAATGAATATATTTTATATTTATATCACTAAAAAAATATATATATATTAGAACCATTATCAATATAACTGGAGACAAAATAACCCATCAAAATATGCATGAAGAAAAAAGCAGTTATTACCTGAAACATGGCTTTAATGTGTAAGTGTTAAAAACAGGTAATAAAAGGCCATAATTAAATAATATATAGTTTGATATATATAAGTGTTATGTAATAATGTTATATTAACCATATATTTATTATACAAGAGGTTTTAATTTATATGGTGTAATTCAATACTTAAGGGAATGGATTTCGAGTGTCTCTTTGATTTTTGGGAGACTTATAAAAATTTTCCACACATTTATTTTATGTGGTGTATGTAATTCCACATTAACATGTTATATCATCAATCTCGTCCATTAAATTATATTAAATTTATATTTTATGCTATTATATATTGGGGACCATGAGTCAAAATATTACCGAATTGGTAAGGGATTTTTTTTCTCAGTTTTACCTATTTGAGATGAATGCTATGTTATGCACCTATATTCAATCATGGGGTGTATATAATTCCAATTTGACATTTATTATAATGATTTTATTTATCCTAATTATATTCCATGTTACATTTTATTTTATTCCATCGTGGTTATTATGATTCAATTATATGTGGTTATTATTTTATATTATAATCTCATTACATATCATGATTATTTATGATTTTGATTCCCATGATAAAATCTTATGATACATCTCTCAATAAACTCATCAATTTCATTATCAAATGAATATTCATTACATTTTCATTGAATTGTATAAAATTCAACTCTTTGGTACTTATAATAATTTAGAAAATGTTTTTATGAAACTAGGAATTTATTTCTCTCTTTGGTTGCAACTATATTTTCTTCAAAACCATGTTTTCTAAACATTAATTTAAATTTTTTTATTATTATCCTACAGATTTAAAAATGAATTTTTACCCATGTTTTAATTTTTATAAATTAAAATTTAATGGAATGTTTGTTTTATTTGAGAAAAAATTCTCATTTTACTTTTACTAAAAATGTGAAATAAATATTTGTTTATTGTGTATGGAATGAAAAAAAATTCCCATCACCATGACCATTATATTATTTGAAGATTCATTTATAATATTTCATGGTTATTTGAATATAAAATAATTGTCAAAATGTTTTTTGTTATGAATAGTTATTTCAAATTGGAATTAATAATTTCATCCTGAAATGTTTTAAATAATCTTTCAAAAACATTTTCTATAAAAGATGGCATCTGTTAATATTACATATACTTAGCTAGAGATATGAGAAAGGATACATATATTAATCTTTATCTAAATGATTTATTATGATAAAATTATTAAAAAAAATTATCTTCCATGGGATAAACCATGATAGAATTCATATGAAATCCACTTCTTTTTAAAAGGGTTATTCTATAATGAAATGATGAAATTATTATGAAACATGTTTATTTTCAATAGGTTATGTCATGATGAAATTTTTATGAAATTCATTTCATTTAATACGTTTTGATATGATAAAATTTTTATTATCTTATGGACTAAATATATACTATTTTAATTATGGGATGAGTGGGACATGTATCTCCCTCCAATGGATTGGGTAATGATAAATGTTCTACAATATCAGTGGATACATGAATGGATAGCTGAGGCTTGAAAAGGAGGGTACACTGGTGGTGATATCAAGCCT
Organism: Viscum album; assembly: GCA_963277665.1. NCBI lineage: Eukaryota > Viridiplantae > Streptophyta > Magnoliopsida > Santalales > Viscaceae > Viscum > Viscum album. The sequence goes on along the minus strand of OY728133.1, from coordinate 475,417,226 downwards.
AAAAAATAAGTTACACGGGTGGTATGCCCTTGTTGGTCGTAGGTACACTAGATGTTAACCAAACCCTAAAATGTTATGAAACTCTTTGTGTGTAGTTTCAATATAATATTATTTATGCATATGTGTATGCCACAAATATATTTCTTAGGATAGTGTTATGCTATCATGTATCATATTGTTTGATTTCTTTTTTATTTATGTCTTATTAACAACATATATTTATTCCATGACTTGATATTATGATAGTTGATCTGCATGGTATGGTATCCAAATGAAATTCTCATGTCTTCATACCCTTATGTTCATGTGATGCTTATATATCTACCTTGTTTACTACTACTGAACATTTGAGATCACAGTTTCTTATGATTAATTTCCCTAGGATATGATAAGATTTATTGCATAAGATTTGTGTAAAAGATGTGATATTTATAAATAACATAATGAGAGATGATGTAGTTTATCTATGGACCATTTATTTCTGTTTACGTGATTCCAACGAAACTAAACTATTATTTCCCCTAAGAATATTATTGTTTAATATAAGTCATATTCATAAAAAATGATGTATTATCTATGTATGATAATATCTTGTCACTATAGTTGGTTTCAAAGGAATGGTGTAGTTAACTATGGCATACTAGGATTATAAAACCATAGTGAGATACCTATGGGTATTTAGTAGGATATGTATATGGGTGTATCTAATGATAAGACTATGGATGATTCAATGTATAAAAAATTGATCTGGAATTTTATTAAATCCTAGAGCGATCAGTTTACATGAAATTGAACCCATGTCCCAATACTACATGTCGATGTGGATTTGTTATAGAGGTAACTTGGGTAATAAATCTGAAATGGTACATTATGTTGGGCTCGATTGTCACCCGGTACACATGGATGGGCCTTGAAACACACCTAGATTGAAACTCATTAGGTATATACTTTGGGAATTTACAAAAACTTTATGAACCAAAATAAAATATTTTAACATATGATCACTATTAAGGCACTTTTATAAAAATAAAATTTCATAGATTAAATAATGTTTCATGATTTAGACATCCTATCATTTATTTTTCATTATTATGTTTTCCCCCATAAGGATTACTATTTCTAGAACTATTCTTTTTAGTTTAAGTCTATGGATAGAATATGAGTGTGATGGAAAATGAATTTATTATCCTTATAAGAATACAAATGTTATTGGAGCATGAATGAATCGTTTTATTTATTTTCATACACAACATTATCAAGATATGAATCAAGCTTGAATTCTTAAAAAATAAAGAAATAAAATTATGTTGAGTCCTTCATGAGGAAATGACCACCTTTATTCAGTGGGTCTTCTAGTCCCCCAATCTCTAAACAATGGATCAACATCTATGAAAAGATATTCTACATTATCTAATGTTTAGAACATGAAAATGTCTATTTTGTTATCTATGGTCTTAAATTTGAAGCAGATCAATTGTTGAAACTTATAAAAAATATGATAAAACAAGATGAAATTGACTACATTTATTGGGATGAGTTCAATAACATATTTTTCACTAATTTATTTCCTTATATTCTTCATTAAATGATATTTAAGGACTTCCTTATGCTAAAGATAAAGGATGATGAATCTGTTCGAACATATGAGTAAAATTTTAGAAGACATGTGATTTATGATTCTATTATTAACATCCAACCTATTGTAAGGTAGAAAACTTCTTCAATACATTAAAACTATGTCTCTAAATGGTGTTATGGATAAGAGAATTTAGAAGCTATGAATAGATAGTTTTATGTGATATCATGGTGGAAGTAGAGCTTGTATTTACCTATAAATATCATGGTTTTAATAAGAAAAGTAAAATGAAAATAAAATGAAAAAATACGAAACCTAATGTGAAGAATATGATCTTTCCTTTGTATTCTAAATGTGGGAAGAATACGAGAGGAAATTTTCGTAATGTGGCTACTAAATATTTTATATTTATAAGGGAAGGTCATTATGAAATTGATTTCCATGGTGATGGGAATAAGCTATCTAATTATATGAGTAATGTTCAATATCTATAAAATTAACCACCCACACTCTAGTGTTTTAAATGAAAGGATTTTTGGAATTATGCAATCTTGTTCCAAATTATGGGGATTAATTATGATGATCAACTCTTGTATCCTCTTCAGCCAATGGATTAGGGTAAATTTCATGTTATTATTGTTTCTAATAGGGGTTGCGATAATAACATTGTGAGAGGTACACTTCCATCTATTCTTGAATCAATTTTATGTTATTTGACTCTGGATCTACCCATTCATTCATATATAAATACTTTTATATGGGTATCATGATTCCAACTAAAAAAATAGTTGTAGAATTAGTATTGAAAAATGCTTGTGTTATGATGATTGCATCTCGAGTCTATGATTCCTATCCGGTTGATTTTGGTGGGAACATGCTTCCCAAAAACATTATTATTCATTATCTAGTTGAATTAGATGTTATTTTAGGCATGAATTAACTTTTTCTATATAAATACCACACCAATTTTAGAGGTATGGAAGTTATATTTGATATTAAAATCAATCTATTATCTTTTATCAATGTGATGAAATGTATAAACTTTTAATAGATATCACATTCATTTTATGGGCCTTCATTCAATTTATATTGGGTGTTTATATGAAATTGTTGGGGATAAACATAAAATTTATGGTATGTTAATTGATTGAGAATTTTTTCATGTCCTTTTTGTAACGACCCAAAATTTCATTAATGGAAAATCCCTCTTGATCCAGTTAAATGTTTCTTTATGTTTTTATAAGATGTCAACTTCTTTAGTTTTACGTTAAGATTTGTGACCGTTACTTTTATAGCCGTTGAACATTGATCATCTGGGTAGTTTAAATATAAGGCTTTAACGAAACCATTTTTACTCAGACAAAGGAAGCGATGGCCTCATCCAGTAGAATTGCCCCTTACGAAGCCCATTTGTCGGAGCTCGGAAAGGAGGTGGCGTCTTTGGGCTTTGCCCTTGACCAAGCCCAAGCTGAGCTTCATCAAGTCAAGCTCGAACGTGATCGTCTACGGGAAAAATGGAAGTTGATAGAGATTACCACTCGAGCGATGTTATCCGAGCAACCCCAAGAGTCTGTCACCATCGCACACCTTACCCTTAGGTCTTATGAGGCTATTTTAAGGGGTTATGTAACAAATAAGTAGCACCATGTTCATGTACATTATTTTTTTGTATATAATAATGAATATAATTTCTAGTCATTTTTGATGCATTGTAATTAGTTTTAAAGTACAAATGATGTTTTTAGTTATTATTTAATTAAGAATTATATTTTATTAAATTAAAGGATTTTTGAATTAAATAATATTTTAATAAAATATTATTATTAATATTAAATTAATTTTTATTAAATATAAATGATCTTATAATTTTATGAATGCAATTAAAATTTTTATTAAGGTTTGAAAGCCATTTCTGTCAAAACCCGTGAATTTTTATAAATGTCGGTTTTTATTTTAAAAGTGAAAATTCACATATTTAGAAAATTATTTAGATAAAATAAATATTATTTTTGGAATCAGGACGTCGAAATTATCCAACGGTGAATTTTTCATAATTTTCTGAGACAGTCAAATTTTTGGGTAAAAATTAAATACCATTTAAATATATAATGTGTTTTATGACATCATAATGACCCAATGGTGATGTAATAAAATACCATAATCCTTATGTTCGGCCAATATGTGTTTTATCAATAAAATAATGAGGTTTTGGGTTTGTTTGAATCACTTTTCAAAGCATTAATGGAGCCCTCAAGACTTATTCAACACTTTGCCTTTTTAAATTAATTTCCATGGGAGTGTGACTCACCTCCACATAAGCAACCCTAATTTTTTAATAAGTTCGGACCTTGGCCTTGTAAAATATTGTTTTCCTCTCTCCTTTTCCAGAAACCATGGGCAAATACCATGGGATGGTTTGTGGTTTGGATTATTTTAATATAAGGGGTCCCAAACCTAAATAATAAAGAATTCTCTCACCTTTCCTATATAAACCCACCCAAGCTCCCACTTCCTCCTCACTCAAAGCCCTTGAAGTTCGTCCAACCTCTGCCCTACTCTCTCTAGAATCCTCCCAAGGTGCCCCAAGCTCCCAAGAAGCCTCTCACAAGCCTCTCTCTAGCCTTTGGAAGCACACTTCCAAGTAAGGGTTTTTCTTCCTTTCTCTTTTTTGTCAATTTTCTTTAAGTTGTATTGCCCTTTTAATTTAATTTATGAATGTTGGGGTATGGTTTCGCACCTCTCCCATACTGCCCTCTTATTGTTTGAATGATGGGAGACCCCTTTCTCTCTCATTAAATTCCTCCCATGTACACCCGTTACTATGCCGAAATTCCGAAAGGAACCTTTTTCTCCTCTTCTATATTCAAGCAATACTTTTGTATCATGAATCTAAATTCCTTTTAAATTGTTGGGACATGTATCTATATGACCTTCTTACTGTCCATTACATGTAAATATGATGAGGAAACCCTTTCTCTCTCATCATCCTTTTTTTATGAATTCTTATGTCACGCCGTTACGCTGCCGAAATCACACCGATTTTTTTAAGCCATTATCATTGTGTAGTGAATACCATGCCCATTTCTCCATCAAGGGTATTCACCTTTATGCACGTTTACTTATTGATTGTAAAGTTTCATGTATGAATTCCACATTCCTTTATCGTGGAATAAATGATTATGTTTTATGAATCCATGTTTTATGATCCATGTGGCACACTTATGCATGAAATGAAATGTTTAAGAAGGGTGCGCCCTGATAGCGCTCCAATGCATTGGGTAAAGTATAGTATCATGATACGTCATGTGCAATGAGTGTTTACTCATGCTAATTCAAGTGCAACGAGGGTTTACTCGTGCTTCAAGTGCAATGAGGGTTTACTCATGCTCCATGTGCAATGAGCCTTGGCTCATGCTAATTCAATGATAAGTGTTGTTGCCACATTTCCATGTTATGATTATCATGCTTTATTATGCCTTTATGTTCATGTCTCTCTTATGCTCTATTGATATGCCTATTGCCTAACATCTATTGTACTCCTCATGTTATTCATTGTGTACTCCCTTACTGGGCTTTATAGCTCACCCTTTTCTTATGCATGTCCTCAGGTTATCCCATGCAATGCTAAGTACGAAGGAATGTAGTGGTCATGTAAAGGAAGTTTTCAATAAGGATGTTGTATTTCAAGTTTAAAGTTTTTATGTAATGATCCTAAGCCCCAAAGACACTAAACCTCTCGATCTTCTTTGTTGTATCAAGTGAAGTTTTATGTAATAAAGCATGTTTAAGTTGTAATAAAAAGCAGGGTTGTCATAGTTGGTATCAGAGGATAGGTTTAGTTATTTTTGGGATTAGGAAACCCTAGTAAAGCCTTAGATACAAGACTAAGCATAATAAAAACATCCCTAAATTTTGGTAAATACTAAGTAAGTGGTTTATCAAACAAATACATCCCTGTCTGGATACGAGCAGGTAGAGGCGGCTCTGGCACAGATGTATCCTAGGGGTAAAACCCGAAAACACCGCTTTGAGCTAGACTCGAATGGGAACTGGTGCACGACAACGGGCCTTGCTGCACTCTTGGTTACGACACTCCCAGGGGATATGTTTTGATAAATTCACAATCTTAGTATGAACCCTTATTAAGGGAAAAATGCCCCTAAGAATATATGTTAGACGGTAGATCATGAAAAGCCTAGGTTGAATCCTATAGACTCATGAGTTAAAGAGATTAAAGTTTATTTATAAGTCATCAACTTTTGTCTTTGGATTACCCTTTATGTGTTACCCCTAACTTTCCTTTTATTCCAGCCAATGGCCGGTAATAGGAGAACTCGGGCTAACAACCGTTGTGAAGATCAGTGTGACGATTGTACCAATGAGATGCCCAATCCAATGGGAGCGGGAATCGCGAACTTTGTCACGCTCCTCTCTCAGCTAACTCAAGTTTTGAATAGAAACACTGGTCAAGAGGAACGTTCAACCCCCCCTAAGAAAGAACAAGTCGCTATTGAAAGCTTCATGAGACAAAGGCCTCCTACTTTTAGTGGATCATCTGATCCCACGATTGCTGAACAATGGATCAACTCCATTGAAAAGATATTCTCCATCCTCCAATGCTCTGAAAAAGAGAAGGTTCTCCTGGCGGCTTATCGTATGGAGGGTGAAGCTGATCAATGGTGGACGTTGATCAAAAATACGAAGCCTGAGGAGGAGATCGAGGCTTTGGAATGGAAGGTATTCCGGAAGATGTTTTTCGATAAATATTTTCCACGCACCCTCCGTCTTAAGATGGAAAGGGACTTCCTTTCCCTCAAGCAGAAAGATGAGGAATCTGTGGGAGCGTACGAGGCAAACTTCACAAGGCTTGCACGATACGCTTCTGGCTTTGTCGTTACCCCCGAATGCAAGGTTGACCGCTTCTTTGGTGGGCTGAAGCCTAGCTTGCGGAAAGCATTAGCGATCCGTGACTTCGACAGCTATGAGGAAATTGTCCGATGTGCCCTTAAGGTTGAAATGGAGATCGGAGAATCACAGGGGTATCATGGGGACAAGAAGCGGAAGGTGGACTTCAATGCTGGTGGTCCGATGGATAAATCCAACGGCGCTAAGAAATTCCAGCACCCCACTTGCCAAAAGTGTGGAAAGAAGCACCCTGGAAATTGCCTTAGGGGGACAAGAAAATGCTTCAAGTGTGGAAGAGAAGGGCACCTAGCTGTTAACTGTCAGCAAGAAGGACCCGCGGCTGCGACGGAGGGGAGGAACGCTCCGTTCGAACCTCAACGCGTTGTTCAATGCTTCAAATGCAAAGAACCGGGTCATTTTGCGAATCAGTGCCCTAATCCAAGGGTTATCGGAGGCAATCAACAACCTCCAAGACAGCAAGGAAGAGCTTTTGCCATCACTTCTGCCGAAGTGAACCCCGACAACGAAGTGGTGACAGGTACGCTAGTTATTCATTCAAGAATAGCGAACGTACTTTTTGATTCAGGTTCTACGCATTCTTTTATATCTCAAAAGTTTAGTAGAATAATCCCTGCACCACCACAAGTCATGGAAGTAAAGATGTCGGTGAGTACGGCAAATGGGGCAATCATTGCATCCCATGAGTATAAGTCCTCCCCTGTTATAATCTGTGGATTGAATTTCCCGGCGAACCTCGTCATACTCCCTTTGGTGGAATTTGATGCAATTCTTGGCATGGATTGGCTTTCCTTATATAGAGCCAACATAAATTGTCGGGAGAGGGAAATCACACTCCATATGGAGAATCGACCCCCGATTCTTTACAAGTGTCAGGAGGAAGATGAATCTCTTTTAGCTCCATCATCTCAAGCATGGATATTACTGCCTTATGAGCATGCATATCTGGCTCAGATGATTGAGTCCAAGGAAGAAACCACCCTTGAAGAAATGCCTATTGTGAGGGAATTCGCTGAAGTATTTCCCGAGGAACTTCCTGGTCTTCCTCCAAGAAGAGATGTTGAGTTCTCAATTGAACTTATACCTGGGGCACTACCAATATCCAAGACTCCATATAGAATGGCTGTGGTTGAGCTTGAAGAACTGAAGAAACAACTACAGGAGAATCTGGATAAAGGGTTTATACGCCCAAGTGCATCACCATGGGGTGCACCAGTCCTCTTCGTCAAGAAGAGGGATGGGTCAATGCGGCTTTGCATCGATTATCGTGAACTTAACAAAATCACGATAAAGAACAAGTATCCTCTCCCAAGAATCGATGACTTGTTTGATCAGCTGCGTGGAGCTCAATACTTCTCCAAGGTCGACTTGTGGTCGGGATATTATCAAGTAAGGGTGAAGAAGGAAGATATCCCCAAGACTGCTTTTCGTACAAGGTACGGGCACTATGAATTCATAGTAATGCCTTTTGGACTCACCAATGCTCCAGCAATATTCATGGATTTGATGAATAGAGTCTTTAGAGATTACCTAGATAAATTTGTGGTAGTCTTTATAGATGATATTCTGATATACTCCAAAACCAAGGAGGACCATGAGGAGCATTTAAGAACTGTACTGGAGACTTTGCGCAAGGAGAAGCTCTATGCCAAGTACAGCAAGTGTGAGTTCTGGTTGAAGGAGGTCTCATTCTTGGGCCATATCATCACAAGCAATGGGATATCTGTGGACCCCTCCAAAACAGATGCAATTGAGGGATGGCCTAGGCCAACATCGGTAACTGATATCCGTAGCTTCTTGGGGTTAGCTGGATATTATCGACGATTTGTGAGAAACTTCTCACGATTGTCCAACCCTCTTACCAAGCTAACTCGAAAGGGAGTAAAGTTTACTTGGAGTGATGAATGCGAAGAAAGCTTCAAGGAGTTGAAAAGGAGGCTTATCACTGCACCTGTGCTCACTTTACCCACAAGTGGGGAGCTTTTTGTGGTATTCAGTGATGCTTCGAAGAAGGGCTTAGGATGTGTGCTGATGCAGAATGATAAAGTGATATCCTATGCCTCAAGGCAGTTGAAAATCCATGAGCGAAACTATCCAACGCATGATCTGGAGTTGGCGGCGGTGATCTTCGCCTTGAAAATCTGGCGGCATTATCTCTATGGGGAGAAATGTGAGATATATACTGACCACAAGAGTCTTAAATATATATTCACACAGAAAGAGCTTAATATGCGCCAGAGAAGATGGATAGAGCTCATCAAGGATTATGACTGTTCAATACATTACCACCCTGGGAAGGCGAACAAGGTGGCGGATGCCCTAAGTAGAAAGGATCCAGCAATTCTATCAATGATGAGAATTGAGAAGGATCCAATCTTCTTAGACTTGATGAAGATGGACGTGGGAATCATAAAGAAGGGAACATCATCAATCCTTTCACAAATGATTGCTCAACCATCTCTTTTGGAAAGGTTAAAGGATGCTCAAAAGGATGATGCGAGAATCCAAGAAAAAGTGGAAGCTATCAAAAAGGGAAAATCCTCAGAGTTTAATGTTAATGAAGAAGGAATTGTGCGGTTTGGGAAAAGACTATGTGTCCCATCAAGTTCGGAGCTGAAGAAGGAACTTTTGGATGATGCACATAGTTCAAATTTCTCTATTCACCCAGGGAGCACAAAGATGTATCGAGATCTCCGAGAAAACTTTTGGTGGGATAATATGAAGAAGGAGATCGCCGAATATACATCAAAGTGCCTGGTGTGTCAGCAAGTGAAGGCAGAGAGGCAGAAGTCTAAGGGGATGATGCAACCATTGCCCATACCAGAATGGAAATGGGAGAACATCACCATGGACTTCGTCACTGGACTTCCAAGGACATCCAAAAGCAACAACGCAATCTGGGTTATTGTGGATCGTCTTACAAAGACTGCACACTTCATTGCTATTCGAGAGGATTTCTCTTTGGATCAACTGGCACGGATATATATCAGGGAAGTGGTACGGTTGCATGGAGTACCACTATCTATTGTGTCGGACCGAGATCCAAGATTTACCTCTAAGTTTTGGAAGAGTCTTCAACATGCTCTGAATACTGAACTGAACTTCAGTACGGCCTATCATCCTCAAACTGATGGCCAATCCGAGCGGACTATCCAAACACTTGAGGATATGTTGAGAGCGTGCTCAATGGACTTTAAAGGAGGATGGGATCAGCATCTTCCTCTGGTAGAGTTCTCTTATAATAATAGTTTCCACTCAAGCATCCAAATGGCACCATATGAAGCCCTATATGGGAAAAGGTGTAGAACACCGGCATGTTGGGATGAGGTCGGTGAACGTAAGCTGCTTGGACCAGAAATGGTCAAAGAAATGGTGGAGAAGGTGAAAACCATTCAGCAGCATATCAAGGCAGCCCAAAGTCGACAGAAGAGTTATGCAGATAATCGTCGACGAGACCTTGAGTTTAAAGTCGGAGACATGGTGTTTTTACGCATATCTCCGTGGAAGAAGGTCATGAGGTTTGGAAAGAAAGGGAAGTTAAGTCCAAGGTACATCGGCCCATTCGAGATTCTTGATCGTGTTGGGGCTGTGGCCTATCGACTAGCACTTCCACCTACTATGGCCAAGGTGCATGATGTCTTCCATGTATCCCTCTTAAGGAAGTACATACCAGACCCTTCACATGTACTCTCTTCCGAGGTGGTACAATTAGAAGACGATCTTTCTTATGAGGAGCAACCAGTGAAGATCTTAGATCGTAGAGAAAAAGTTCTACGAAATAAGACAATGCCCCTCGTCAAGGTGTTGTGGAGAAACCACAAGTTTGAAGAAGCAACTTGGGAGTCGGAGGATATGATGAAGCTAAGTTACCCACATTTTTTTTAGTGTGGGAAAAGGAAAATTTCGAGGGCGAAATTTCTTAAGGGGGGAATGTTGTAACGACCCAAAATTTCATTAATGGAAAATCCCTCTTGATCCAGTTAAATGTTTCTTTATGTTTTTATAAGATGTCAACTTCTTTAGTTTTACGTTAAGATTTGTGACCGTTACTTTTATAGCCGTTGAACATTGATCATCTGGGTAGTTTAAATATAAGGCTTTAACGAAACCATTTTTACTCAGACAAAGGAAGCGATGGCCTCATCCAGTAGAATTGCCCCTTACGAAGCCCATTTGTCGGAGCTCGGAAAGGAGGTGGCGTCTTTGGGCTTTGCCCTTGACCAAGCCCAAGCTGAGCTTCATCAAGTCAAGCTCGAACGTGATCGTCTATGGGAAAAATGGAAGTTGATAGAGATTACCACTCGAGCGATGTTATCCGAGCAACCCCAAGAGTCTGTCACCATCGCACACCTTACCCTTAGGTCTTATGCGGCTATTTTAAGGGGTTATGTAACAAATAAGTAGCACCATGTTCATGTACATTATTTTTTTGTATATAATAATGAATATAATTTCTAGTCATTTTTGATGCATTGTAATTAGTTTTAAAGTACAAATGATGTTTTTAGTTATTATTTAATTAAGAATTATATTTTATTAAATTAAAGGATTTTTGAATTAAATAATATTTTAATAAAATATTATTGTTAATATTAAATTAATTTTTATTAAATATAAATGATCTTATAATTTTATGAATGCAATTAAAATTTTTATTAAGGTTTGAAAGCCATTTCTGTCAAAACCCGTGAATTTTTATAAATGTCGGTTTTTATTTTAAAAGTGAAAATTCACATATTTAGAAAATTATTTAGATAAAATAAATATTATTTTTGGAATCAGGACGTCGAAATTATCCAACGGTGAATTTTTCATAATTTTCTGAGACAGTCAAATTTTTGGGTAAAAATTAAATACCATTTAAATATATAATGTGTTTTATGACATCATAATGACCCAATGGTGATGTAATAAAATACCATAATCCTTATGTTCGGCCAATATGTGTTTTATCAATAAAATAATGAGGTTTTGGGTTTGTTTGAATCACTTTTCAAAGCATTAATGGAGCCCTCAAGACTTATTCAACACTTTGCCTTTTTAAATTAATTTCCATGGGAGTGTGACTCACCTCCACATAAGCAACCCTAATTTTTTAATAAGTTCGGACCTTGGCCTTGTAAAATATTTTTTTCCTCTCTCCTTTTCCAGAAACCATGGGCAAATACCATGGGATGGTTTGTGGTTTGGATTATTTTAATATAAGGGGTCCCAAACCTAAATAATAAAGAATTCTCTCACCTTTCCTATATAAACCCACCCAAGCTCCCACTTCCTCCTCACTCAAAGCCCTTGAAGTTCGTCCAACCTCTGCCCTACTCTCTCTAGAATCCTCCCAAGGTTCCCCAAGCTCCCAAGAAGCCTCTCACAAGCCTCTCTCTAGCCTTTGGAAGCACACTTCCAAGTAAGGGTTTTTCTTCCTTTCTCTTTTTTGTCAATTTTCTTTAAGTTGTATTGCCCTTTTAATTTAATTTATGAATGTTGGGGTATGGTTTCGCACCTCTCCCATACTGCCCTCTTATTGTTTGAATGATGGGAGACCCCTTTCTCTCTCATTAAATTCCTCCCATGTACACCCGTTACTATGCCGAAATTCCGAAAGGAACCTTTTTCTCCTCTTCTATATTCAAGCAATACTTTTGTATCATGAATCTAAATTCCTTTTCAATTGTTGGGACATGTATCTATATGACCTTCTTACTGTCCATTACATGTAAATATGATGAGGAAACCCTTTCTCTCTCATCAGCCTTTTTTTATGAATTCTTATGTCACGCCGTTACGCTGCCGAAATCACACCGATTTTTTTAAGCCATTATCATTGTGTAGTGAATACCATTCCCATTTCTCCATCAAGGGTATTCACCTTTATGCACGTTTACTTATTGATTGTAAAGTTTCATGTATGAATTCCACATTCCTTTATCGTGGAATAAATGATTATGTTTTATGAATCCATGTTTTATGATCCATGTGGCACACTTATGCATGAAATGAAATGTTTAAGAAGGGTGCGCCCTGATAGCGCTCCAATGCATTGGGTAAAGTATAGTATCATGATACGTCATGTGCAATGACTGTTTACTCATGCTAATTCAAGTGCAACGAGGGTTTACTCGTGCTTCAAGTGCAATGAGGGTTTACTCATGATCCATGTGCAATGAGCCTTGGCTCATGCTAATTCAATGATAAGTGTTGTTGCCACATTTCCATGTTATGATTATCATGCTTTATCATGCCTTTATGTTCATGTCTCTCTTATGCTCTATTGATATGCCTATTGCCTAACATGTATTGTACTCCTCATGTTATTCATTGTGTACTCCCTTACTGGGCTTTATAGCTCACCCTTTTCTTATGCATGTCCTCAGGTTATCCCATGCAATGCTAAGTACGAAGGAATGTAGTGGTCATGTAAAGGATGTTTTCAATAAGGATGTTGCATTTCAAGTTTAAAGTTTTTATGTAATGATCCTAAGCCCCAAAGACACTAAACCTCTCGATCTTCTTTGTTGTATCAAGTGAAGTTTTATGTAATAAAGCATGTTTAAGTTGTAATAAAAAGCAGGGTTGTCATACTTTTTTAAGAGTTTCCTTACCTTACACAAAAATGTGAAGTTGTGTACTCAATTTTACTCTTACGTAATTCCATGCCAATTTAAATGAGTACTAATAAAATTTCCCTAATTTAGTTGCATGAATTAATGAAGTAACTACAAGAAAAACATTGAAAGGGATTCATTTGGCTATGTTTGTCACCTAGGGGAGAACATTGTATTTTTATTAAAAATTAATATGGATCGATTCGTTGCTTCCTTGATTATTAGGAGAAAAAAAATATCAATATTAAGAACATGTATCATATTCTATGTATTAATGAATTTTTGGATCAACAGTGCAGAGACTAATACTTCACCAAGAATGACCATCATTCTAAATATCATCAATTGATGGTTAAGTAGAATATACCCAAAACATCATTCTATACAATGTATGGAAACTATGAATATATAGTGATTCCATTGGGTCTTACTAATTCCCACACAATATTTATGGATAGAATGAGTATAGTCCTTAGATATTAGCTTGTTGTGATTTTGGTAGTCTTTATAGATGATATTCTTATCTAATCAAAGATAAAGGAAGTGTATTAAGAATTCTTGAGAATTGTAATAAAGAACCTATGGAAGGGGAAACTATATGAAAAATATACAATGTGTTAATTTTAACTACAAAAGGATTCATTTTTGGATCATATCACTATTGGAAAACGGAATATCTACGAAGGGCGATTTGCGAGGGGATCCCGTCGCAAAAGACCTTTTGTGACGGGGCTCCATCACAAATTGCCCGTGGCAGAATACGGCGACGCAAATAGTTGTTATTGCGGCGGTCCCATCACAAAAATAGTATTTGCGATGGTATTTTCCCCCCTTCGCAATTTTTTTTTCGTTTATATATAAAAAAGGTATTTACGATGGACCATCACAGATATATTAGTTTTGACGGGTTTCTGAGCCGTCTCAAATGGAAAATTTAAAAAATATTTGTGACGTAGGTATTTGCAATGGACCGTCGCAGAAATAGTTCTTATGACGGGTATTCTTCCTGTCGCAAATGGGACGGTAAAAAAATATTTTACGACGGGACAACCCGTCGCAAATACTAAAAAAAATAAAAACAAAATAATTAATACAAATCGTATAATATTATATAAAAATAATAATAATATTGATAATATAAGAAAATTATATTATTATAATATAAAAAAAATATAAAATATAATTATGAAATATTAATATAAAATAATAATAGGAATATAAATAATATAATATTATATAATAATACTAATATTAATAATATAAAAAATAAAATAATAATATTATTATTAAATTATGTATATAATTATAATATTAATATTAATAATATAAAGAAATTATATTATTATAATATTAATAATAAAAAATATATATAATATAATTATGAAATATTAATATCAAAAAATAATAATAATATGAATATAAATAATATTATATTATATAATAATAATACTAATATTAATAATATAAAAAATTAATATATTATTATTATTATTAAAATAAACATACATATTTGTGAAAAAATAATATTACTATTATTAATATTAATAAAATTATAAAATTATAAACTTCTCAATATTAACAATAAATAAAAAATATTAAAAGTAATATTACTAAAATAAACAGACATTAAAAATAATACTAATAAGTAATAAAATATTAAAAACATTAAAAACAAATTAAATCATTCAATATTCGTACCAATATGAAAGAGGAATTGTAAATAGTTAATATGATAATAAACTCCGAACTCAAATGTTTATTACATGTATAAAAATCACTGGGGGTGGATAATTTGGAGGACCTGGAGGAGGTGGTGAAGGAAACTCCATCCCTAAACTATGAGTCAGACGACGCATATACTCCATCTTCTCCTGATGTTGCACCTCATATCGACGCCTCTCCTCATCCTACTACTGACGCATCTGCTCCTGCCATCGATGCATCTCCTCATCGTACTGCTGACGCTTCTGCTCCTGCCCCTGACGCAAATCCTCTATAAGCTCACTCTGAGCACACAGCTTCTCCTGATACTGTGAGGCAGAAGATGATGTCTCTCCACGAGCTCCTCTCGAGCCGGATGCCGACATCACGATAGTACCATAATAAGCTGCATGAGTCAAATGAGATCTGATACCAACTACTCGGCCCTTTTCGATGCCATACTGGGTCGCCTGCATCCATGTCGTCTCATCAAAATTGTGGGCACTAGTCTGATCACCCGTCTCATCTTGACTCTCAGCCTGTGTCTGAGAGGTCGTGACCTCATATAACTCCTTAAGTTTCAATTAGAAATTAAAATAATGAAAAGATTATATGTATTTAATTTGCAAGCATAAAAGAAAATAATACTGACCACAATCTGACATTGGCGGTCACCTCTAATCTCTCCAGTAGTCGGATCAGTGTAAATCCTCTGATCAATGTTGTACGTTGTAATACCGGGCTGCTCGGCTTCTTATATTAATATAAAATAAACTGTTTATATTTAAAGTTGTATAAAATATTTTAAAAAAAGTGCATACCAGACGCTCTCTATGCGCACTGAATGTACGACTACCAGCTCGATGCGTCACCTCTTGTCTCCCCTGATTCTGTCGACCCAATGTAGATCTCCTCTGAAACCCACCACCCAACCAGTGTGTACATAATCCATCCCAAACACGAGATGAAATGTACTCTAGTCTGTGGGCTCTACAGGACTCATCAAATTCTGTCACTCCGGCTTTCCTCAAAACCGCCTTTCTCAAATTATGCAAAAACTGAAGGAAACGGTCACACATAGACATCACACATGCCGCGTGGATAGTGGGGTGCATGCTCTCATCAATGGGATACCATAAACCATAATATAAAGTTATTAATGAATTAAATTTCAAAATAAATAATATTTAATTACGTACCATCCAATGACCAAACACGGCGGCCTACACATCAGTGAGAATCTGATCCCATGTGAGCCAGGGTGGAGAAAAATAATTGCGCAAGATAGCGCTCCCCTGTCCAGTAGCTATATGCATAAAACTATGGAAAAATAACAAATAATCAAACAATTATAATATAAATAAATTATAATGAAAGATAACCAAAATACACAGGTTACCATACCACCTCATGTGCCCATCGAATCCAAGATGTGGACGTCGCTCAAGGATAGGATCTGGAATCATCAGTCTTGCAAGACCACGCCCCCTCCGAGTGCTCCCTATAGTGCCAATAGCCTGAGGGTCAGATGACTCAAGAACCTCATCATCCATAGGTAGATCAGCCTCCAGCAAGTGACGATACGTTTCTAAGTCCATCTGAAACATGAAATGATTGTTATTAGCAAACAGTTGAAAATAACTATTATGTATAGATATATATTTGTTATGATTCTAACCAGAATTTTACTGTGTCAATGTTCATCTTCACCATCATCTTCATAGTTTTCAATGTCAATTTATTCATCTTCTTCATCAACATCATCGATTTCTATATTAGTTTCACTTTCATCATCTCTTTTCATTTCAAATTTAGTTGTAACATCATTGAAAACATCGTCACCATCGACCCTTAACTATGGGGTGTCATCCTAGATATTCACGTCTCTTTGTGAAAAATATGTGTATTGAGTAGTTTCCTAAAAATTTTCATTTCCTTGCACTTCAGTGGAACCACATTCGGTTTGTGTAAACTGATTTTCTCGAGATTTAACTTTTACTATACTCCACCAATAAACCAACTCTTTTGTAGTAGCACAGTATTTTGCATAATAAATTTGATGTGCCTGATGAGCCAATATAAATGGTTTATCTACTGCAAGAAGAATTTTATGTTTAATATCAACAATTCCATGAGTCGGATGAATACGCAGGCCTCTCTTAGTATCTAGCCATCGACATTTAAACATTGTTACATAATTCTATCCCAAATAGCACAGTTCAATAATTTCTTCAAGCATGCCGTAAAAGTCATCTTCAATATCTCTATGATGTGATCCCTTCAAAAAAACACCACTATTAATTGTTTTCTTTGATTCCCCATAAGCACGTGTATGAAAGTGATAACCATTCACCACATATGAATTATAAGATTTAACCATTTTGGATGGTGGGCTACTCAATATACGCAATCGACTATCAATCTTATCATCATGTACAGATACATGAAAATTTGTAAAACATTTATCACTATTACAAGTAATAAATTGATTTTATATGTAAAATCAAAAAAGAATGTACGTTACCAGTTTTTGAAACCAGTAGGCAAATTTTTTTTGTCGACGTTCTTCTTAGCTAGCTGCTGTAATTTGTGAAAATTGTTTCTTGATATGATCATTATATAACCTACAAATACAATATGATTAATTTACTGTAACAAAATATATAGAATAAGGGATAAGATAATTCACTGTACAATTGGTGACATTTCTTCACAGTTGAGTAGAACATATGTATGAGCTCTATGATGTTCATCATCTGAAAGCCATCTATCATGAACTCCACCAAAGCCAAGTTCGGGCTGATTGACAACTGATAATTGATTTTTCATATCATCATCAACATTCCCCTCGTTCTGGCCCATGTGGTTAAATTTTGAGGGATATTCAGATTCAAAATAATGAGAGCAGAATAAAGGAATTTTCTCTTGTAAATAAGCTTCAGCAATTGAGCCTTCAACTGATGCTTTGTTACGTACTTTTTTCTTCAATTTCTGCATGCATCTCTCAAATGGGTACATCCATCGAAACTGAACCAGACCTCCACATTTTTCTTCATATGGAAAATGTAATATCAAATGTTCCATTGATTCAAAGAAATTTGGAGGAAATATTTTTTCCAGTTTGCATATAATTACAACAACAGCTTCTTCAAGTTTTCTTAGTGTATCGTAGTCTGTTGTCACCACACACATGTCTCAGAAAAAATTTGATATATCTGTTATTGAATCCCAAATCATAGAATTCAACAAACCTCTTAATCCAATAAGCATAAGTTTTTCCATTATAACATGACAATCATGACTTTTTAATCTTGTAATATGACCATTTTTAACACATCTTCCCAAGTTGGAAGCATAGCCATCTGGAAGTCTCAAATCTACAATCCACTAACAAAATAATAAGTGACTCTCTTTGGTCAGTGTATATGCTTCTTTTGGCTTCATTAATCTCTATGATCTGACATTTTCAAAAAATTCAAGTTCTGGTCGCCTGCAAATTTGGGCACGATCTAATTGTGCCTTTACATTATCTTTGGTTTTACCCGGTGTATCCAAAACTGTATAAAATAAATTATAAAAATAGTTCTTCTTAATATTCATGACATCCAACATGTTTCGGACTAACAAATCAAACAAATATGGCAGATTCCAAAAAATGCTCTGTTTTGTCCAATTGTGTTATTTCCCAAAGCCATGAATTTTTTGTTGGTTTATTGTCGGTCCAAAAGTGATGGAAGGTAATGAAAATACAACTGATTGTAACTCTATACCTGAGATCATTTTTGGAGGTTCATCTCTTTCAATTATGCCTTTTCTGAAATGAGATTTATTCCTCCGAAAAGGATGATCAATTGGAAGAAATCTACGATGACAATCAAAATATAAAGGTTTTTTCCATTCACGAGCATAAATGCTTTTGTTGTCTCCTATACAGTAAGGAAATGATTTTGGACCATGTGTACTCCAGCCAAATAACATGCCATATGTCGGGAATTCAGTAATTGTCCACATCAAATCAGCTTTCATTACAAAATTCTGTTTTGCAGCAGCATCATATATACCAACACCATGACTCCAAAATAAATTTAACTCATCAATCAATGGATTCAAATAATCATCAATATTCTTTTTCTGATTTCCTTTGATTAATAATGTCAATGAGATATAAGGCTCTTTCATCAACATCCATGGAGGTAAATTGTACGGAGTTATAAATAGATGCCAATAGGGATACTGACTACCAAAAGATCCAAATGGAGAAAAACCATCAGTAAAAAGACCCAATCGCACGTTCCGGGATTCTAAAGAAAAATAAGGATGCACATGATCAAAATGTTTCCATGAATCACCATCAGATGGATGAATCAAGCTTTTACCATTTGAAATATTGGTTTTGTGCCATGACATCATTGTCGCTGTGTTATGAGACATAAATAAATGCTGCAACCTTGGTGTAAGCGGGAAATATCTCAACTATTTTACAGGAATCAATCCAAACTTCCCTTATTGAGATTATTTGTACCCTGATTGTCCACATGTGAGACAACTATCCAATGACTCATTTTCATCAGAATATAAGATTCAATTATTTGAACATGCATGGATCTTCTGATAACTAAGGCCCAGATTATGAATCAGTCTCTTTCTCTCATAATAATTAGTAGGCAGCACATTTCTTTCAGGTAACATTGCTTTAACCAAAGAAAATATCTGATCAAAACAGTTATTTGACTTTCCATTATCTGATTTAATGGCCATAAATTTTGCAACTACTTCTAATTTGCTTATCTTGCAACCAGGATATAATGCATCCTCAGCAGAACTGAACAACTCAGTAAATTCAGATGGTGCCAACTCGAGAGCTAAATCAACATCATCCTCGATTTCAGTTTTTTTAACAGATGACCCTACAACATCATGTTCTAAATTCTGAAACCGTGATGGAACTAGAATCAAATTATTAGTATCTTCTATGAAAATACGTTCACCATGTTGATACCAAAAAATATAATATGATTGAAAACCATAACGCAAGTGATGTTTCCCAATGATGTCAAATATATCAAACGTTCTCAGATCACATTTTTTACAAGGACACTTATTGTCCCTTCTGAAACAAATTCCGGGTTTGATGATTCAAATGATAAGAAAGCTTCAACAGCATCAACATATATAGGATTTAAACTAGAACCGTTTGGATTTCTGCGCTTATTTATCCAAGCGCGATCATCTAATAATGATTGATGTTGATTTCCTTATTCCATGTTCATATTTATGTTTCTACAAAATTTAAAACAATTACTATTGTTAAATAATTTGTTATAAGAAAAAAATATCTTAAAAAGAGAAGATATATAATTACAGTTATTTGTTAGTAATTACCAATAATTATAGGCGGCACAGTTAGTTTTTAATCATCCCTAATAATTATTATTAATTAAGAAATACTTAGAAATACTTGGCAAAATGAAATATTCTTGAATAATGAAATAAAATTTTGTAATCATCATTGTGGAAATTATATTACTAATTATTCTTATTTGTTTCCAATGGATTGGCAGAAGAACTTTTTCCTGATGACTCATCTCCTTGCAAGGAGATGAGTCGTCAGGGAAAAGAGCCTCTTTTGTCCGACGACTTGTCCCTTTTTAACTCTCTCCCGACTGAAATCAGTATGAAAATCTTGCTCTAACATACGTTAGAGCACATTTTTCATACTGATTTCAGTGGGATAAAGTATCAAAGATATGAGACGTTGAACAAAAGGTAGCCTCCAATCGGTTGGAAATTATGCCAATTTATAACCATGTACTCGAATTTATTTGATTTTTGATTAATTATTACTAATTATTACTAATTATTTCTAATTATTAAAAAACTCAATATTTCCAACAGATTTTGCTATGTTATTAACATGTTCAAATATTCAAGGGTCGTCAATTTTCAGGTCATGCCCAATAAAAAATTTGTGTCAGCCATATCCAATGTAAACTCTACAATTGTCCTTACATGGTTGATCACCTCGCAAGTAGTGTTGCAATATGACGACACAAGTAATTTCATTCTCATCTTTAAGAATCATTTAGCATGACCCTTTACATAGATCATTCTTCCTTGAAAAATTAGGAGAACTTCATTATCTTTCCGTTAATTTTTCAAGAAAGAATGGTCTATGTAAAAAGCCATGTGATATGATTCTTATAGATGAGAAAGACATGACCTGAGTTTTCCTATTGGAATGCTACTTGCGACGTGATTAACAAAGAAAGAACAATTATATAGTTTACATTGGACACAGTTGACACAGACTTTGTATTGGGCATAACCTGAAAATTGGCGACCCTTTAAGATTTGAACATGTTACGAATAGAGAAAAACGTGTTGATAATATTGATAATTGTAATATTTTATAAATTCTATATAATTTTAGTAATATTAATATTTTTTATAAATATTAATCATATAATAATAAAATAATTATATTATTAGTATTATTTAATTATTAATATTAGAGTAATATAATATTTTATATTATGTTACTATTTATGTTACTAATTATATTACTAATTATGTTAGTAATTAGTAATGCGAAGATATGCATATAGGTCGGGTGGTTAATCAATCATTGATTAGAAAAACAAATGTGATTGACCGCTCATCTACCTCAATTTTCTTTTCATTTTTTGTGTTGAGGTTGACAGGAAACTTCTTGCCTCCACATTTAATATTTTCTTTTACTGTCAAAATTATATACCTCCTCACCTCTATGCTAGAGAGGAGGTTGATAATTTTGATAGTAAAGAAAATATTACATGTGGAGTCAGAAGTTTCCTCTCAAGCCTCAACACACAAATGAAAAGAAAATTGAGGTAGATGAGCGGTCAATCACGCTTTCTAATTTTCTTAATTATTTTTTGTTGTTTTCATAATTATTTTTAGTTTTTTCCTAATTGTTTTTAGTTGTTTGCTAATTGTTTTTAGTTGTTTCCTAATTTTTTTAGTTGTTTCTTAATTGTTTTTAGTTGTTTCCTAATTGTTTTTAGTTGTTTCCTAATTGTTTTTAGTTTTTTCCTAATTTTTTTAGTTGTTTTCTAATTGTTTTTAATTGTTTCCTAGTTGTTTTTAGTTGTTTCCTAATTGTTTTTAGTTGTTTCCTAATTGTTTTTAGTTGTTTCCTCATTATTTTTAATTGTTTCTTAATTGTTTTTAATTGTTTCTTAATTGTTTTTAATTGTTTCCTAATTATTTATAATTGTTTGCTAATTGTTTTTAATTGTTTCCTAATTGTTTATAATTGTAACCTAATTGTTCTTAATTTTTTCATATTTTTTTTATTATTTCCTAATTGTTTTTAATTGTTTCCTAATTGTTTTTTAATTATTTTTAATTGTTTCTTAATTGTTTTTAATTGTTTCTTAGTTGTTTTTAATTGTTTCCAAATTGTTTTTTATTGTTTCCTAATTGTTTTTAACTATTTCCTAATTATTTTTAATTGTTTCCTAATTATTTTTAATTGTTTCCTAATTATTTTTAATTGTTTCCAAATTATTTTTAATTATTTCCTAATTATTTTTATTTGTTTCCTAATTATTTTTAATTGTTTATTAATTATTTTTAATTGTTTCCTAGTTATTTTTAATTGTTTCCTAATTATTTTTAATTATTTCCTAATTATTTTTAATTGTTTCCAAATTATTTTTAATTGATTCCTAATTATTTTTAATTTTTTCATAACTATTTTTAATTATTTCCTAATTATTTTTAATTGTTTCTTAATTATTTTTAATTGTTTCTTAATTATTTTTAACTATTCCCTAATTATTCTTAACTGTTTCCTATTTATTTTTAACTATTTCCTAATTATTTTAATTGTTTCCTAATTATTTTAATTATTTCCTAATTATTTTTAATTTTTTCCTAATTATTTTAATTATTTCCTAATTATTTTAATTGTTTCCTAATTATTTTAATTGTTTCCTAATTATTATAACTATTTTAATTATTTCTAATCAATTAAAATTATTTATTTCCTAATTATTTGAAAATTATTTTAATTAAATCTAATTAAAATTAATTATTTCTTAATTATTTGATAATTATATAATTATTTCTAGTTACATATAACTATTTTTAATTATTTTTAATTAAATATATTTATTTCTAATTATTACCAAAACATCCTCCGGGAGTGTCGAACCAAGAATGCAGCAAGACCCGTTGTCGTGTACCAGGTGACCCCGAGTCAAGCTCGAAACACCTTGTCAGAGTTTTCACTCCAAGATACATCTGTGCCAGAGCCACCTCTACTTGTTCGTATCCAGACAAAGATTATTTGGTACAACCACTTAATCTAATTATACTATATAGCTACTAAACATTTTATTAAAAAAATAAAATTAACAATTAAAAATAAAATTAACAATTAAAAATAATTTAACAATAAAAAACAATTTAAAAAATAAATAAAAAAATATAAACACCTTCGATATTTTGAAGCAATTAGCGCCTTCTAACTCCTTCTCTCCTCTTCTCGTAATAAAAAATTAAAATGAAAGAAATTTTCTACTTATAACTGGAAGTTAAAGAAAGAGTGGAAGAGAGATCTGAATGATTTGGAAAAAAACAGGTGGGGGTATATATAGGTTTTATTATTTTCAACGGTCTTATTTGCGACGGTGTCCCATCGCAAATACCTTCGCTCGCATTAATTATGGGCTGCTGTTAAAAGTTTTTTTGCGATGGGCGCATCTCAAATAGCTTCCTGCCGACATACTATTAGCGACGAGCGGATATCCCCGTTGCAAATTCCTATTTACTGCCACAGGTCTTGGTGATGGGCCCCGTCACAAATACCTTAGCCCACATTAATTACGGGCGGCGGTTAAAAGGGTTTTTGCGACGGGCCCATCACAAATAGATGCCTGCTGACATACCATTAGCGATGGGCGGATATCCCCATCGCAAAATCCTATTTACCGCTGCCGGTATTAGCGACGGGACCCATCGCAAATGACACCTGCTGAATATTTTTTTGCGATGGGACAATTTACCCGTCGCAAATAGTATTTACTACCACTGGGTAGTTGTGACTGGTACAAGGTGACCGTCGCAAATAGGCTTCCTGCTTTTTGGCACGCAAACCGCGCCATATCTATTGTGAAGGGTCATGTATTGCCATCACAAATAACTGACCATTTGAGATTGGAATATATTCCCATTGCAAATACGCTTTTCATCGGAGTTTTTTGTTCGGGAATAAAGCCCGTCGCAAATAGCTCGTCGCAATTATCGGTTTTTCCCATAGTGTATAATTTCAAAATATAGTATATGTGTTGTTCCCACAATGACGGAGGCTACGTAATATTTTCCCAGACCAACCATGGTGACTGAAATCAATTGATTTCTTGGTTTAGCTGGATATTATATATATTTTTGGATAATTTATCAAGACTATCTAATACTTCGACCATATTAATTTGGAAGGAAGCAGTGTTCCAAATGATAGATTAAAGTTATGACAATTTCAAGGAACTAAATAGAAGATTAGTCAAGGAACTTGTAATTAAATAATTTTATAGTAGATAAGGATTTGTATTCTATAGTGATGCATAAATGATGGTATTGGGATGTGTTAATATGGAAAATAAATTGGTTATTTCTTATTCTTCATGAATATTTAATATTCGTGAGAAAAATTACCCAAATCAAGTTTTGGGTTTTATGGCGGTAAATTTTTAATTAAATATATGGAGTTATTATATTCCTGGATAAAAGTGTGATATATATACAGATAAAAAAATTAAACTAAATATTCACACATAATTAATGAAATATGAACTAAAGAATATGGTCGGATCAGATTAAAGATTATGAATTCTCAATAAATTATCACCCTGTGAAAGAGAACTAAGCGCTTGATTCATTGTGCCCAATGGATCATTCTAGATTTTCTATAATGGGGATTAAAAAGATCAAATATTTATGGAACTATAATGTATGTAGCTAGAAATCTAGAAAAAGGTGAGAAATCTATTCTTTATCAATTGAATGTCTAACCATCAATCCATGTATTGATTAAATAGGCATAGAAGGAAGAAGTAGAGATAAAAAAGATGTTTATAAATGTTCCTAATTTAAACATTTATCATGATGGTATGATAATTTATAGGAATCATGTGTGTATTCCATCCATAATAGATTTGAAGAATTATTTTTTATAGGAGCTTCATAATTGTTCATTATATATTCATCCCTAAATTAAAAAGATTTATAGTTATTTGAAAGATTATTTCAAGTGGAATGGAATGAAGAGTGTTATCTTTGAGTTGATAACTAGATTCTTGGAATTTCAACAAGTTAAGTCTAAAATAAAAAATTATAAGAATATTTGACATCCATTACCCATACTGGAATGTAAATGGTAAACATCAACATAAATTTTGTCATTAGACACACGAAAATATCTTAAGGGAATAACTATATATGGGTTGTAGTCAATCACCTTAATAAGTCATCAAACTTCATCTCTATTAGAGATGAATTTTCTTTGGATCAACATTATAAGATATACAATAAGGATGTAGTAATTTTATTAGAGTTCCAAATTATATTATGCATGATCAGAAGAAGATGCTTACCTAAATGTTAGGGAGAATTATTCATCAATCACTTAATATAGTGTTGAGTTTTAGAACTACATATCATCATTAAATATATTTCATTTCAGAGTTAACAATTTAGTCCCGAGAGGATATATTGAGATATTGTTCCTTGTCTTTTCAAAAGTTGTTATCATCAACACCTCCCACTAATTGTGTTTTCTTAAAAAATATTATTCACTCAATAATTCATATGGATACTTATGAATCTCTATATGAAAAGTTGTGGAGGGCTCTAACATGATAGAATGGAGTTAGAAAAATAATTCTATTGGAACCTAAGATAAATGAAGAAATGGTGGAGAAGGTCGGATCCATTCAATATTACATCATGGAATCTAAGTGTGAGAATATTTTTTTTATAATCACTAGTATGATATAAAATTTAATTTTTGTGAGATGATGTTTCAATTAATTTTTACATTGAAGAAGGTTTTCAGATTCAGGAATAAAGGGGAAGTAATACCTAGGAATATCATTTCCTTTAAATTTCCAGATAATTTAGGGACTATAGATTATCATTTGTAACTTCCAAAAAATCTCTCTCAGTTCATTAATGTAAGAAATGTATATATTTTGAGTAATTACATAACATACCCTTCATAAGAACAAAACTTAGAGTTTATACCACAAGAGTTAGATTTTATTATGAGGAACAAATAGTAGAGGTTCCCAATCATATATAGAACATTCTATGAAACAAGACCACTCAACCAGTCAATGTTTTGTGAAAAAAATTACCCTTATGAAGAAGATATATGGGGTAATTATGTAATGATGAGGTATAAGTATCCTTATTTGTTTGTATCATAATGATTAATTTTGAAGGAAAAAACATTTTAACGGATGTATAATGTAATACCCCAAGTTTTCATAAAATATATTTTTTTCAATAAATTAAACATATTTTATACATTTACTTACATGAAACACATATTTAATCATATTTTACACACAACACTGAGTTATGTTTTGTTACACACTATATTGAGTTCTAAATAATTTATTTATATTATTAATATACTTATTTAAACATGACCATTATAAACTATAAATTAAATATTCAGATATTAAAATTAATAAATAATTTTGAAATATTATGTATAATGGTTTTATATAATGAAAACATATTGATAAAAAGTACTTAATTCTTTAATAATGCCTTTATATGTGTCAAAAATATTTTTTTATTAAATATCTATTATATTTATTTCATTTTGTGAAAATTAAAAAAACTGAACTTTTAGGAAATTAATTTCATAAAATATACATCATATTTTAAATCATCATGTGAAAACTATCTTAAATATTTTTGTAATTTTTTTAAAGTTTCATTTTTTGATAAATTGTAAAAAAAACTAGATTTTAATTGAAAACATCCATTTTGTTTAATTTTTGTATACAAATAAATTTTATGTTAAATTGAATTTAAAATAAAATTATTTCAATTATATATCAATTAATACAGTTTAGGTCACCGGAATCAACTTTATAAGTATTTTTTATGTAAAAATATTTCAAACGTTTGATGATTTTAATCTTTGAGAACTTGATTTCTTGTCAAGTGCGGGAGATCATTTTTAAATTAAAATTTTCCACTTATGTGAATATAATTTTTGAAAAATAATTCCATATTTTGAATCAAAATGTTTTATATCATCTAATATTTCATCATAATTTTATACCAAAATAATTAGTATATATAGGAAAAACTAATTATCATAGGTAAGGGAAAATGGGTTTACCATAGGGTTAAACAAAAATGATAATGCTTAAAAATAACCAAAATTTTCTACCAAACTAATTGGATGGATATATTTGGACATTATTCTATTTATTCATGATGATAATCTATTTATGATCCACGTTACATGAATAAAACATGGGTGGAATTCATTCTTTCGTAAAATTATATGTTTGAAACTCACTTCACTTATAAAAGGTCACCCCTTGTCCTATACTATTCACTCGTTAAAAATCACTATTTTCATAAATTACCCATCCAAAAAACATCCCATATTATTTCTATCATCATTGAAGATATTTTTTTGACAGAAAGACAACCTAGTAAGGCTTTTATGAAAACTTAAGGATGATATCAAAATAAGAGCTAATGTTCATCAATGAGTGTTTTTTGTTTTATTTATTCATCCACCACATTAAATTATTATTTGACCATAATGATGTAATCAACTCAGTATCTTTCATATATTTCTATTTTTTCATTTCAATTCCATGATCTAAATCCTTCTCCACTTCCACCAAATGGGCTACGAAATCATTGTATATGAATATAGAGAACTAACTCCTCACGAACCAATGTAATTATTTTCAACATTAAAACCTATAAAAATTTGACATGATGATATATTTATTACATATATATGATAATTAAAAAATTAGTATGGGTTTTTAATTAGTATACTACATATACCGTCCTGCTTTCCATTTTTTTGGAATACGATAATGTTGTTCGTATGTACGACAAACTACCTTCTTGTCATGTGATATGATTCATTCACACTTTACATTGAAGGTAATGATGATGTATTTAATAAAAAATGTGATATATATAACAGAATTTTTTATTTATAACAATCATATATCATTTAAATTTATTTATTTTGGTCCTACAATAAAATGGAATCAACATTAATGCATAAGTATTACCTACCATATCAATGAATGGTATATTTAATT
This sequence comes from Viscum album, assembly GCA_963277665.1. Classification (NCBI taxonomy): domain Eukaryota; kingdom Viridiplantae; phylum Streptophyta; class Magnoliopsida; order Santalales; family Viscaceae; genus Viscum; species Viscum album. Next base: position 475,389,066 of record OY728133.1, on the reverse strand, counting down.
TTTTATCAATAAATTTTATAGATTACTATAAATAAATTTGTTATGAATATATTTGATATTTATATCATGGTAATTTTTTTTGATATTATGGAATTATGATCAATATAATAGGATAAAAAATAACCATCCAAAACATACATGAGGAACAAATTGGTTATTTCCCACAATAGGACTTTAACATGGAATGGTTAATAAACAGAAAGTAAAAGGTTTTAATTAAATTCTATATGGAATTATATATATATATGATTTTTTAATATATTTATAATATAGTTATATATATTTTATATTATTATGGATTGTATATGGTAGAATACAACACATAAGGTAGTGGATTTTTTATCTTTATTTTATTTCTAGGAGACTTAAGAAAACCACTCTTTTATTTTGTGTGGTGTATATACTGAACCTTTTTATGTTATATCATAAATCAACTTTATTTAATTATATTTACAGTTTCATTTTATGTTATTATTTATTTTGGATGATGATTCAAAATATTACCAATGTAGTAAGGGCTTTTTCTCTCAATTTGACTTCTTTGAGAGGTACATAATGTTGTATGAGTATATTATTTCATGAGGTGTATATATAGCCCATTTGATTATCAATTATATGAATTTAATTATCCTCATGGTGTTTTTAGTTCCATTTTCTGATATTCTTTTATGGGACATAAAATTAGTTGTTTCCAATGTGGTAATTATTTTATGTTACAATCTCATCGCATGTCTGGATTATTAATGATTTTTTTCTGATGATAATATTTTATAAAAAATCATTCAAGAAACTCATGAATTTTCTTATCCATTAGTTATTCATGGTATTTTAATGTAATTATAAAATTTTACGAATATTTTGTACATAATAAAATTAACTATTGTTTTAATGAAAAAATGAATTCATTTATCACTTCGATCAAAAATATTATTTATTCCAAAATAATGTTTTCAAAAAAGAAATTTTTTAAAAAATTATTAATTATTATCCCAATATTATAAATTGAAAATTTTACAAATGATTTAAATCATGATTTTTTTAAATGAATATTCATTTCATTTCCCAAACAATGCTTATTTGTCTTTTTTCCAAAACTTTTAAATGAATCACTGTTTTAATGTGTTTGACACGAATGAATCATCCGACAATCATAACCATTATTTTCATTGAATTATAATTTATATTTTTTATAGGTAATATTAAAATAAAAATGTCTTAAAATTTTTTATGTTATTATTTTTTCAAATAGGAATGGATATTTCCTTTAAAAAATGATTTCAATGACTTATAAAAATAATTTTCCTTCTATGATGTAACTAGTGATGTAAATTATGATTTAATATGGATGTAAACTAAGGATAACATTTAAACACTCTCTATGAATGGTTTATTATGAAAATATTCTATGAATCCGATTTATCATCCACGTGTTATACTGTGATAAAATTCTTATGAAATCCACTTTATTTTCGTGGGATATTCTATAAATAAATGGTAACATGATTATGAAATCCGTATAATTTTTATAGGTTATGATATGATGAAATATTTATTAAACCTATTTCATTTCATGGGTTTTGATATAATGAATGTTTTATGATATTTAGAACACAAGCTTATTATTTTAAATTTTTGATTGGTGGGACCTATATCTGCCTCTCATGCATTCGGTAATGTTAAATGTTATATGATATCAAAGGGTACATGGGTTGTCATCCCAGGCCCAAACAAATGGTACAAGGGTGTCTAGGCGAAGCCCAAGAAATATGGTTCAGGGGTGGTTATCCTAATCTAAAAGAAGGTACACATGTGGTTTTCCATATTCTAAAATGCTATGAGTTTCATGGTTGGTAGCCTCCATAATAGATTTTCTATACTTATGTGTATGCAAAAAATATATGTTTTATGGGAATGATATGCTCCCATGGATCTTGTTCTTTGATTTCTATTTTATTCTTGTATTATAAAATTCCAATATTTATTACATGAATCATGATTATGATCTTTGATAGGTAGTGTATGTTTTAAAATGTTATGATCATGTCCTTATAAACTTATGGTCATGTTTTTCTTACAAATCTCCCTTGATTACCTATGCCATAAACCTAAGATCACCCTTTATTGTGTTTCATTTAGCCAATTTATCAAGAAATTTATTACGAATGATATGTCTAAGAAGTGTTACTGTCATTAAGATCATAGTGGTAGACGATGTAGTTTAACTATGGACAAGTTATTTGTTTATCCGTGATTACAAAGACACAAAAATATTAATGTCATCAGGTATGTGTTTTTGTAATCTAATGAATATCCATATAATGTAATTTTATATTTATTCATAATAATCTTTTGTCACTATAATATGTCTATTGTAACACTATCCCACATCCATGTTAGCATACGAATACATTGCATGACTCATTTAGGATGATCCATTTCTTGACTTTACCTATCGGAACCCAAAAAAATAGAAACATAGTCTTCACATTAAATATTAAAAACATAAAACCAGAAATGTATTTTTAAATTTATTTACATAATTATACTACTAGGGTGTATTCAGAAATTTGAGTTATATTACTTAAATAGTATCTCCCACTTCATCTCTGACATATATGGACCATCATCAAAAACATCAACACTCCCTCCCTATAGATAAAGTTTTTCAATTTAAATTTATTAATATATTTAATAATCCTTTAAAAAACATTATCATCATTATAGGACATATCATTATTTTATAGAAAATATGGTTTAACAATATCTTGAAAAAAAATAACATTCAACCTTTCATAATAATAACTATATCCATATTTACTAAATTCATGAATATAGGATACTTTTTAATCCTCTTCATGGTAAGAAATCCACGGTTCCTCCTACTAAATTCATCATTCACCCTGCTTTCCTCCCCAAGGTAGCAGTACATCGAGAAATCATTTTACTTGTGTAGTTCGAACAATATTATTTATCTCATGTTGAAAAACTTATATGAGAAAATTTACAACATAATTTTGTGGTCCATATATATATATAAGAGTTTACCATAAATATAGTTCCTATAAATTATTAAGGAAAACATTAAAACTAACAAGTCAATAACATGATTTGGATAATGCAATTCATTGATATTCAATTATATTAATTAATATTCAAAAACACAATCATTTTTCATAAGTACACAACTCATTCGTTTCATGGAGGCACCATGATGCACGCCTTTCGTGGGGTGTGGACAAAAGAAATAATAATTTTTCTCAGTGCATCATAGAGGCTAACCACGGTCGTCTTTCTTGAGGATCATTCTCAATGTAGTTTATATAATTCTTCTATATCTCTTAAAATATATATTTTTTTGGTTATATTTTTTAAATGAAAGTGATGAGAATCTTTTTGGGGTTTTGATTATTTAAAATAATGATATGTAAATTGATAATTTAAACTATCATGAAAATCTAAACAGAATGATTTGATAAGAAAGAACTTGGTTTTGGGGGTTGGTTTAATGATTAATAATTACTATACTTTATGTGTTTTATTTCAGATTGATAATACAAACATGAAATATCATGTTTTAATTATGATTTTTTTATTTATAAATTATGTAATATCATTCAATGTCTGAGCACTCTCAATTACACATCTTCCTTTGATCAAAGTTGATGACACACCTTTTTCTAGGATGTGTCATCTTCCAGGACCCGGTTCAATCATGTCGTTTCATCCATTGAATTAATCAACTCCAATGTGTGAAGAAATAACCAATGGAGAGAGGTAAAATGATTAAATAAATTAATAGAGATAGGTTGAGTTGCATGTCATCATAGGAAATCACAATATCGGGGAAATTCTCCTTACTCGAGCATTCTACATAATTCAATCTAAAAACATAAAATTAATAATTAAATAAAATTCACGATCACCGTCACCTCCCCCCAGGCCAAGTGTCGAGGTCAACCTATCATTTCCAAGAGTAAGAGATTACTTGGTTGAGTGGGTGGAAGAGGAGGGAGAGCAAGAGGGATTAAAATGAAGAAAAGTGGATGGAGAAACAAAAATGCATGGATTAATAAAACTAAAATTAAAATTAAAATTTAAAACTAAGAAAGATCTAAATTTAAAATAAAATAAAAATAATAAATGATGGGGGATAGAGGATAAGCAGTGGCTCGTGTCTCGATGGTATTCCTCCTTGGATGTGGGTGTCGAGCTGATGATTTGGGAAGGAGGCAATGGTCTACTTTTATAGGAAGAATTATTCCTCCAAAAGTTGGTTCGTTTTGGACCCACTAATTGTCTGATCCATGCATGGACCCCTTTAAGAATATTTTTCATAAATGTGTTGGCCATTCACCTTCCAAATATCCTCTCATTTGGAAAATGTATGTATGAGTTATGATTTTTTATTGGAGGATTCATTTTCTAGACGAAGGTTCCTAGAAGCATCCTCCAGTATTATAACATCCTATAGAACCCTTAATGACTAAAAAACTCACTAAATTTTTTTAGGGGCTCTCCTATGTGTCCTTGATCTATCCCATGTGTAATAACCTTCATTGAAGGTGTTTTGGCAGAGATGTGGTTCTGTTATGGTGGTAGGGTCCACACTGTTCACTTGAAAAAATCTTCAACTTCAATGATTTTTTAAGGCCTCTAGAAGGTAGAATCATCCCCTAGTCTAGATGAAAAAGTTGATGGAAATAAAATAAGAATTTCTAAAACTATATTTCGATTTATATTTTTTTACAAAATTTTTAGAATACCCTAGATATAAAAATCTGTAAAAAAATACAAAATTATGCACTTTTCACAATTTAGACCATTTTCATTCTATAATTCAAAATACCCATTATTTTAATAAAACATTTAAATTTATTGGGTTTTACATTGAAAAAAATTGAAAATACTTATTGTTTTATTAAAAATATGCACATAAATTTGCTCTATCAAATACCCCCACACTTAAACAATGATTGTCCTCAAGTACAAAAATCTTGACATGGAAATCGAAGGACACCAATGTTACCAATATTTAAGTTCCAATGCAATAACATCAGACAATTTTCAATGTAAAATCAAACATTCAAAATTCTTCATAAAATATCAATTTATTTTCAAAATTTTCAAAGAAACAAATAATTCACATATTTTACATTTCCCCATCTAAAATTGATGTCCACCAATCGATTTTTTCATTTTAGAAAAGCCTCTTTATGGGTTAGTGGTAACCAAACATAGGAATTCAAATTTCAAAAGAAACTTCCCCACAAAAATAGTAAAAACATTCAAAATTAAAACAGATTCAACATCGACCTCAGAGAATGTGGCACCTCACATCACTACCAACTAACCACCTCATGCTATACACCCTGAAATCACGCATCATATCGCCGACAAAGACTTCCACTCGGCTTTGAGACTCCCACCTAATCGTCTCGATACTGTCACCGTCTCCATATCATCAAAAAAAAATCACCATATCGAATTTTCACCGTCTTAATCAGTAGCAGCAACTCGACGTCTCGCCAATCTCACCAGCGAGACTCACTGGAATCAAGAGCATCACTTTTAGGAAGAAATCATTGACAGAAACAGCACCGTTGAACACCACCATCACAAACCATCCCTTGGAGAAAACGGTACCATACCATCATCACCCGTCATAGAGAACAAAGCCTCAAACACCTCCGAAACAGACCAGAACTCCAGGGAGATTCAACCTGTGTCTTCTATCTCCATCAATAGCACATCGTACATGGATTCAAATTCGAACCAATATCATCAGCCTCATATGGCTAAAATTTTCTCTGGACACACTGCAAATCGAACACAGGGCCCGACTTCACAGGACTAGTCTTCCCCATCTGAAATCCCCACCATAGTCGAACACCATCAAAGAATATCTAAAATAAAGCAAAAACATTGAACGAATCAGTCGTGACAGGCAAGAACATAACTGAATCTAAAACGAAATCTTGCGGAATAAAACCAAAAAAACGAAGAATCAAACCAGGTTATGCATGGAGCACCATAGATAGCCAAATCCCACCTCCCAAAACCTTTTAAGAACCACCACTTCAGGTCCAACTGAGAGGGGAGATGATGGTCTTGAGGCCAGGGAAGTGATTAAAACTGTATAGGCCTCTGAATGACAGTAAAACACGATACTGAAAATAGCATCTGGAAATGCTAACTCGATGATACAGTCTCGGCTGAAAGACCCTTGACCACTGGACCGCATATCCCAAAACCACTGAGAATCCATCACGGCAGATCCGACTTGGAGAAGCGCGATGGAATGGAAGTTCAGAGCAGGGTAGAAGTAGCTGGGGGCTTCGGCAATGGAGACCATCGATAGAAGCTAGAAACCCACCATGAGAGCTAAAAAAAGATGACCACTCCGCTGAGAAGAATCCGGCCAAGAATGAACCAGATCACAGAGCAGGAAAATGAAAAAAGAAGAAGATAAGGGGAAGAAGAAAACACAAGAAGGGGGAATAAGGATGAGATAGAAGGGAAGAACGCACAGAGCACCGTCGACCTTGAGAAGAGGGTTTCATAATGAAACCATAACAGAGCCGAGATTGAGAGCGAAGATGGGGGACACCGAGGGAGATGTGAGCCATCTGATTTTCCATCTAAAATTGATTTAATTTATCCTTTCATTCATTCAAGATCCTTGATTAATTATTATTAAACATGAAAAGTCATTATTTACCTCACTTTTTATTATTTTCTCTAATCACTCATGATACAATTCAAGTATAGTTTTGCTCATATCATGAGAACATGAACCTTATACATAGGCTTGTAAATGAACTTCATTCTCAACTTTGTAAAGAAAAAAGACAAATAAAATCATAAAGACTTGCAATAAAGGATCAAATGAATCCGAGGTTTAAGATTTGAAGGATTTGATACATTAATATTTGAGGATCAAGGAGTAGTTTGATCTTTTAATTAAAATTCATAATATCAAAAAAAATTAATGAAATTCTCCCCTTTAATGTAGCAATACCCACTTCCCTAAAAATCAACGTAAGGTCATGATCACATTATGTATAATGAATGATTTTTGAACCCTCTTGAATATTTTTTTACTTTTGTAATTTTTTTCTTTTTAAAATAATTATGATTAGATAAAACCTCAAATCTATCACCTAACTACATACGATCAGAAGATCTTCGATTTGGAAAATGGAGATTTTTTGTTCTCCCAAATCATAACCCATTTTTCTCTTTTTTTATATTATTGTCATTTTTTACATTTTTTTAATTCAAGAGGGGAAAATAGTATAATTAATGATTCCACAACATTTTATAATTCCCACAATAATACCCCCACACTTCTTCCTTACAATGTATATCATCCTGTCAATCTTGATTCCATTTACCCCTACACTTCAACTTTAAAATATAATTAAAATACTACGAGGAGGGTAGGAATAGATAAAAAAAGCTTGAAATATGGCTCATCCCTATAAAGTTTATTCACGCTCTCTATATGATAAAATAAGGATTAATGTAAAGGTGGTGTTTTAAGAAAAATTATATTTCCCAAGGATACCTAAATAATTTTAAATTTATTTTTGCACAGTCATAGCTTTGAAAAGTTTCAATATAAGTTCTTGTTAGTTACATGTCCCAAGATCACTCAAGAAATATGCTCAATAATAAATAATAATTACTTGTCCTAGAAATCCTCTCGGGAATGATACATATGATTTGGGACAATAAATCAAGACAGTATTAACAATAACAAATAAATTCACATTAATTTCATAAATTTAAAGCATAAAATAAGGTTAGGGAATTTAATTTATATGAATCAAATAATTATTTCAAATCATGGTTCATCTTTTTAATATCTATGATTCATATTTAAAAATTCAATTCTCCATTTTAATAATTTAATCATACCTACATTAGAATCTATAAAATGGAATCACTAGGTTACTACAAAATTCATGTCTCTTAGATTAATCAAGTGAATAATAATTCAAGTGTGGGCATGAAATTTTATCTTTAAATATCAAAACATGTTGTTGAAAAAAAATGTTGAGAGTTTAAAAGATAAAACACTAAAAGTGGACTCCCTTTTTTCTATTTAACATATCCCTTCAACTTCACTATCTACGGATTCCTTCTACCATTATAAACTTATAAAAAACAAATCAATTAAGCATAAGGATCCTATAATTTAAGATCAAAACATATAGAGGCAGTGGGTTGCATTCTACACTACATATAATAAAAGAAACTTATGTATAAATTACTATAAATAAAGTAACGATAAATCTTAGTATGATTTCCTATGTTGGCCCTAAATATTTTACTTCCTATAGAGGGTAGTACCAGTTGTTATCCATAGTCAGATGGTGGATAAATCTTCTTTTATTTGAACCACTACATATGGATTTTATCAGGTTGTTCTTTATCCTTTTGGGTGAGTAATTATACATGGATAGAGTACACCATATCCTACCCCTTCACAATTAGGTATAACTTGTATGGTGGGGGTAGAATGAATTATGGACCATCATATTTCTTGGTGGCTACTTGTACAACCTTCTTCTCTTCCAGTGTGGGATTCAAGGGGGTTGCATGAAGAGAAGCTGCTAGTCCGATTTCCTTAGGCTCAGCTACATGGATATATTGATGGGGCTCCTCCAATGCATGTTCATTGAAGTCAAGGATCTCCATGTGTTCCTCAATAGGTGCATGTCCACTATATTCTTCTTCATCCTCAAAGGTATAACAAAAAATTTATGATTCTATATAATCAAAACAAGATGGAGTGATGTACAATTCTGTTTCAATAAAATCAGAATAGATAGAGTCAAATAAAGATTCAACTCCATGAGTTGATTCAAATTAAATATCCTCCTCAGTTTTGAGTGCCTCTTGGAGTCAATATTCCTTGGATGGAGGTAGGTAGTCTGGCTCCTTCCCCTCATGTTGGGATTCAACATCATGGATGTATTCATTAAAATATGGGAAGACCTGTGGCACATCATTCTTGGACTCGAATCTTTTTAATTCAGCCTAGATTTCATCAACTATGGTCATCAAATCGTCCAGTGAGATACATGTTTCTATGCCTATTTCAATCTACTTGACCATTATCATAAGTGAATCAGCTCTTCATTAGAGGGCCTCCTCAGTATATTTTGTTTCTTGTTCTTGCACTTGTGAGTAATTTTCATTCCATGTAGAATAATAATCAATTGAATTCATCATGGGAATTTTTTTTAGTTTTTTTTAAAAGAAATGAAATCTAACTAAGATGTGAATGACGAAAAAGTAAATGAACTAATGATTGGCTCCCCGAAAATGATTCTAGTTTTGATGCATTCATATCGTAGGGCATGTAAAAAAGGAATAATAATTTTTCCTAGAGTCGTATAGAGGTTGACTAGGGTCGTCTCTCTTGAGGATCCTTCTCAATGTAGTTCACCTACTTTTTCTATATCGCCTAGACTATCTCTTTATGTGGTTTTGTTTTTTGAATGAATGTGATGAAAATATATTTGGGTTTTTTATTATTTGTAATAATGATATGTAAATTGATAATTTAAACTATCATGCAAATCAAAATAGAATGATTTAATAAGAAAGAACTTGGTTTTGGGGGTTGGTTTAATGTTCAATGTTTATTATCCTTTATATTTTTTATTTCTATTTTATAATTTAAACCTGAAATATCAATTTTTAATTGCAATTCATTATTTAGAAATTCTGGAGTTTTATTAAATCTCTGAGAACTCTCAATTACACCTCCTCCTTTAATCTAAGTTGATGAAACACCTTTTTCTAGGATGTGGAATCTTCAAGGACATTGTTCAATTGCATCCATTGATTATCTCAAATCCAATGTGTGAAAAACTAAATAATGGAGAGATGGAAAATGATTTTATAAATGGATAGAGATATGTTGAGTTGCATGTCATCAGAGGCATTAACAACATCAGGGACATTCTCCTTACCCACGCATGATACTCAATTCTATATAAAAACATAAAATTAAACATTAAATAAAATTCATGATAACCTTCACCTCCACCTCGGCCAAGTATCAGGGTCAGACTCTCATTTCTGAGAGTAAGAAATTACTTGGTGGATTGGGTGGAAGAGGAGATAGAGAGAGAACAAAATGAAGAAAAGTGTATGGAGAAACACAAATTCATGGATTAATGAAACTAAAATTTAAATTTCTACTGAATACTAAGAAAAAAATAAAATAAAAATAATAAATTGTGAGGGGACGATATGAGAAGTATTGGCATGTGTCATGGTGGGATCCATCTTTGCCTGTGGGACTTGAGTTGAGGATTTGGGAAGGAGGCAAGGGCCTCCTTTTATAAGAAAAATTCATCATCCAAAAGTGGTCGTATTTTTGACCAAATAATCAGCTGATTCACACGTATAATTATTCATGAAGATTGTTTATAATTTTTTTTTCCATTCACCCTCCACATTTCAACTCATTTGGACCACTAATATATGAGTTATGTTTTATTTATTAGAGGATTCATTTTCTGTACTAGGTTTCTAGGAAGCTTCCTCCAAAATTATAACACCAAATATAACCCTTAATGACTTCAAATCTTCCTCAAATTATTTTTAAAGGTTCTTATATGTGTTTTAGTTCAGTCCCAGGTGTAATTAACTTCATTATAGGTTTTTAGGCCAAGATGGGGTTCTGTTATGGTGGTGGGGTCTACATTGTCTACCTGGAAAATCATCAAACACATTGATTTTTAAGACCTCTAAATGGGAGAATCATCCCCTGGTCCAGAAGTCAAAGTTGAAGGAAATAAATTAATTATTCTAATAGAAAATTAATCACTAATTTGGGAATTATATCTTTTACTAAATGATCAAAATACCCTTGATGTAAAAATCTGTAACAAAATCCAGAATTATGCATTTTTCACAATTTAGACCATTTTCATTCTATAATTAAAAATACCCATTATTTTAATAAAACATTTAAATGCATGGGGTTTATTATTGAGAAACATTAAAAAATACTCATTATTTGATTAGAAATTTACACATAAAGTTTCTCTTTCACATCACTATATATCCAAAATCACATGCATTCCAAATAGTAAAAGTCAATAATGGGGAATTTACAAATTTACTATTTATATATTTAAAACAATCATCAAATTACATTTATAATATGAATGTAATAACATTATATGTCCACAATATTAATGTGTTTTCAAATCAATAATATTTTTGAACAAATTGATAATCGTAACTTGCTAACCCAGTTAATCTTAATGTCTTGTTATATTGATGGGAGGTGGGAATTATTCAACTAATTTTTTCATTAAAAAATGAATATATATTCCATCTTTAAATAAAATATAACTAAGAAAAAAACTTACTATATCCAAAATTCACTTACTGAATTTCACATATAATTTATTTTAAATGAGATTTTATGGAATTACTACCTAATGATTTTCATGATATTAATATCATTTAATATATTTCAAAATATCATCCATGACTAAAACCATGATATTTCCAAGATAATACTTAAATAATATATCTATTAGTTATAGAAAAATAGATGGTTATTTATTCAATCTGATGGGAATTACCTTAATCAAATAATTTTTATACATTAAATGAAATGTAACCTTGGGTATATCATCACTATTATCCTTTAACTAATGATAAATTTTTTGAATATATATTTTTTTAAAGATTTTACTCTTTGAATTTGATCAATATATTATAAATATGTGTTAAATGGAGACTTAATATTTATAGTAACAACATTAAACAAAATAATCAACAAATAACCTCATAGAAACATCCTTATTTTTCACAAATAAGATTGGGGATCCCCATTGTGAATAAAATGGTGTATAAATCCCTTATAAAACAACTCTAATAGTTATTTTTTGAACTCTACCAATTCAAAAAGGGAAATTATTTATGGATTCATGGCTATTGGTTTCAGAACAACTATCATTTTAATAAAAAAACTCTACAAGAAATTTACTTGGATGAAATAATAATTCTTCTAGAAATATAACAACATATTCTTCAATAATTGGAAAATAATTTATCCTTTTAATATATTTCCTTCCATTTGATAGTCTTTTCTCCCCCCACCCTTCTATGAAAACATTAGTATTGAATTATACTAGAGTTGGATATTGAAATGATTCATAGAATAGATTTCCTTCCATAAAAACAATGTCTTCTCAATCGCTTCATAAATAGTAGTCTACTTATCTTAGAAATAAATTCATGAATTATACACTAAATGTATATCCATACAAATGATTATATTAAACTCTATTATAGGTAATAATATCATGTAAGAAAATATTAATATCAATGCATTTGAATAGAGACTCCCTAATATATCCATATTTCGATAAGAATCTCATTAGGTTTCTTGATTGAAAACTCATTCCTTAGAGTATTAGAGGATGATTAAATGTTTTTAAAAATCATGAAATATATTAAAATATATATAGAATTAGATTCTTATAAAGAATTATCTAACATTGAGTTTATGATAAATGTATATTTTCTCACATTATTTGATACTTCAAAATTATCTTAAGAGATGACATAAGATCTTTCTTTCACAAAATCATCATCTTTAGAAAATTCCTCTAATTATTGGTTCATTTTCAAAATATAGCCACATATAGACAAAATTTAGGCATTAGGCCTTGAATTATTCTTTCTTTCCCTTAAAATAATGAGCTAGGTAGCCTTTCTCTCCCCATATAATGAAACATCGTGTTTCCTTAATAAATATATGAGGGTGATTCATTCAAAAACAATTATATGTTAGAAATCATATACATCCCATATTTACCTTTGACATATTTTTTTAGAGTACTCAACTGACCAAATTATTCTTATTTTCATAACAATATATAAGAAATGGAAAATTGATTCTTTTTATTTATGATACATGAGCTATATCATTATATGATGAGAATTTTTATGTGACCAATATTCTTATAAGGACAGGATATACCCGATCAAATAATTAATCAGTGTTACTTCAAGGATTTCATACGTAATATACAACATGAGTTTTTAATAATGTAATGTTAGCATCATATTCAAAAAAAATCATCTTCATTTTTACATAGATTGGGGAATATTATTTCTATATATTCTTATAGATCGTAATGAGTTTATATTTTGAATAATCTTACATAAATTTTATTCTATTTCATACTCTATATTTACTTAAAATCCTTATCATCCTTGATGAATCAACAATATTGTTCATTATGTCCCATTAGATGTTAAACCTTTGTTATAACATTATCTTATTCACTACATCCCAATGTTAGAGATATATTATCTCTTAACCTGATCCATTTCTTATAAAATTATGGATTAGCAGTCCAATTAAATTATAGATTTTAGTGTAACATGAGTATCCCAAACTAACATCACCATGATAGAGATCAATAGATTGATCTTTATTGGAAAGTTTATTAGTCATAATCTAAGTTAACTTCCCTAATATTGAAATAATATACTTACATCCTACACTATCATTATTTAACTATATAATTTTATCATTAGGGAAATCATCAAATATGTCATGTGTGATGACACAGTTTTTGTTCCTTCCAAAATGATCTATTTATAAATAATATAATATTCTTGATTATATCATAACATCATGAATATTTTATAATTTAATTATATTCTTGTGTCAAAAAAATATTCTACAATATTTTCTTGAATACTTTAAGGCATTATCTTAATGGTATTACTTTGTTCTACTAATTTCTTCTAGATCTTGTTCTTATGGTTTCTACTAAGCATGATTAGATAAAAACTATAACAACCTCAACTCTAGTATCTCAAAACGTATTTTCACTATATTAAATTGAGAAAATATTTATTATATCTAAACCCATAAGATCATATAATTTCATTGCCTTTTGAGACTACATACATACCTGATTCTCATTTGAGATTAGAAAAATGAAATAAAACATAACATTCCAGTGAAAAATTCATTACCTATTAGTTTATATCCATAATATATTTTTAATCTCACTTCTCAATACCTTGGGGATAGTAATAAAAAATAAAAGGGTGAGATTAGATTCTTATTAAGGTAAATATTACAACATAATCTATAATATAATAATAATGTCTTGAATAATATGGAAAAGATAAAAACATTTCATATAACTAATATAGTGAAAGGGAAATATATCAATAGATAAAATGGAAATATTAATAATAAAGTGGATAGAAATGAAATGATTCATAGTAATATAATTGTAGACCCAATAATATTATATTCAAGGCCTCATCCCAAGACAATATATTTAAATTTGTAATTTGTATAAAAAATATCAATTTAGTATTTCTTTAGAGAACAATTTATATATCAATAAGTTATCTAATATCGGGCCTCATAAATTATTTACTATATCTAATTCATTCATAATAAGAAATAAATTAATAATAAACTAATACATGATCAACATATCATAATAACTAATAAAAATATGTTATGAAAAATGGAATACAAAATGTCAATATTTTCCCTAGTGAATAAATTGAACTACATGATCATAATACATTCAAATAAACAATATTTATCATATCATTATATAATATCTCTATTTAATAATAATAATAATAATATCTATTGGATGTTGACATAGATGAAGAAATACTTTATAAATTAATTATAAAATCTTTTGAGAAAAAAGATAAAATGTCCTTTTTTGGAATAATTTTAAAGAAAAAATATTCCTCAAATAGTTTGAATATGATTTTCATTGAAAAAAAAGAAAAAATTAAAAATAAATTCTATATCAAATAATTGTATTGATTATGTAAAAATGTGTTCTAGTGAAACATATATAAAAAACATACTTTTCCTAATTTTGTAAAGATATTCAAAAGTGACACATTATAAAAAATATATTATAATGAATCATGTTAGTTTTTAAAAGGATAAAGTTATTTTAAAATGGAAAAAAATAATCCTTGTATTTTATATAAAAAAATTCATGAATCTTTATAAATAATAAGTTTATGGGTAACGTCCTGGTTATGGGTGCCACCCAAGGATGCCTCGTACCTTGTTGGTCACATGACCACAAGTGCATTTCCCCAAATGCCAGAGGCTTCTGAATAGTAACACAAGACAAGGTATGAGAATAGGGAAACTATTCCCTCGTTGGAAGAGTATACACAATGGAATAATAATAGTAACAATAACAGAAGTAGTAATACCAACAAAAGATGTATACAATGGAAGACTAAAAGTAATATAACAACAACATAGTATATAAATGATTCAAGTCACATGTATCTAAGAAATTTGTCCAAAAAGTCACATTGCTAGAAAGAAATACCAAAAACAAGTACTTAAAAAAACAAGTAAACATAGTAGCATCACAAGCCTCAGCATGGTCCCATGCTCTCCATCTCCAACATAAATAAAGCACCTAATGAAGAAGGGTGCTTGCCCTTATCTATGCCTGAAACCATATAATCTATTTGGGTCCAAAATCATGACCCAAACAGGGTGTGAGATGAGTCCTAGTAGGAACCCATGAAAATATCAGTTCTTAATAGTCAGTGAATATATATAGCAGAAAATATGCAGAAAAAAACAACAAACTATGGAGTACTCAAAATTAAAAAAACTATAGTTGTCAATTACATTCATTTTAAATTTCATAATTATTCAAACCAATGAATAATGAATCTTAGGATCTAACTTAAGCTCTGTATCCCTCCATGCACTAGCAATAATAGACATCGCATAAGACCATCTAAATTGTCTGGTAATACTGAGTCTAAGATTGTGCTTTGGCTTGGTAGCCTCGTCACAATCATTCAAACATTCACAAGCATCCCACTATTAACATTATCACAATCTAACCCCTCCAGTTTAACATATCATCAATTCAATAAGTAATGACCATATAGGAAATCCCTCACAGTCTAATCCATTTTGGTCCCACATAGCATTAATCATTTATAATTGACCCCTTGCGTAGCTCTCACAATCAATACCACTTGGACTACATAGAAAAAATTAATCATAATAACCACATGGTAGCTCTCACAGTCTTAAACATTTTTTACAATGAGCACTCTTGAACATTTTCCCTTGAATCGTCCTAGAATGACATAGATCTACAATAAGGGTAAAAACTTTCAACCCTCAATACCATCATAGAGAGGAGAAAATAGGAAGAGAGGCTCTAGGTGAAGTGATAACTCACCTGTGGGAATCCAATGCACCTGGTGGAATCTCAATCGGTGCTCAGATAGAGGAATGAGAGGAGCTTGAAGTTTCTTGGACATTCATCACTCTCCTATATGAGACATGAGGAGAAGAAGAGAATTTTGGGGATTAGACATGACCACACTCCAATTATTCAAATAAAAATAAAAGTACACAGTGTGTTCATTTAACATACACACCATGTACAAGACTCAAGAAAAAAATATGTATGTGTCCTTCTAGGTTACCTTCATAGCCATGTACTCGGTCATTACTCAGCCAGTACACAACTATACTTAGAAACCCTATTCACAGCATGTATACAAGAGTACACGACATGTACTTAGAAATTTTCAAAATTCTTCTTTTTTCCTAAAAAACAACCCAAAATAAAGATCCATACCTGAAATAAAGATTCAGGTTCTTACCAACATCCCCCTTTAAAGAAATTCATCCCCAAATTTCCCTTCCAAGGGTGGAAAAAAAGAAACTCCAAACATCTATGGCTATTGTGATCGTACGTCGACATCCCTCTCCCAAGTCTCATCTTATACTCACCTATACTGGCATAGCACCCATACCAAGGGAACATACTGGCCAAAGAGAACCTTCATGATGCAATCCACAATCTAAATAGGGTGACCCTCAAAGGATTCATCTACCTCCAACTCAACCTCCTCAGGTTGAAAAACATGAGACAGGTCTGAAAAGTAAGGTCATAGTTGAGAAACATGAAATATGTCATGTATAGATCCATACCTATGAGGTAACTATAACTGATAGGCTACCAAATCGACTCTATCCCAAACCTCAAACTACCCGACGTATCTCGGTGAAAGCTTCCCCTATCTCTTAATCCTACTGTGTCCCAAACTCAATTTGACATGTAAAAAAACTTGATCTCTGACCTCGAACTCCATTGTTCATCTATGTCGATCAGCATAAGATTTCTGGTGAGATTTTGTAGTAGTTATCCTCTTCTAAATCAACTCCACCTCCTATGTGGTCTCTTGGGCAAGACAAGGTCCAAATGTTGCGGCCTCTCCTACCTCTAGACCACATAGGGGTGATCAGGATGTCCAACCGTACAAAGTATCATAAGGTTCGAACTGAATTGTGGCATGAAAATTTTTATTGTAGAAAAACTCCACTGGGTGTATGTGTCTCTCCCAAGATCCCCCAAAATCCAGGACATAAGCTCGAAACATGTCCTCCAAAACCAAAGTCATGCACTCAGACTGGCCATCAGTCTGGGAATGGTAAGTTGTACTCAGAAGTACCTATGTACCCAAAGGCCTCTGTAGTCCCTACTAGACACGAGAAGTAAAACGAGCATCCATGTCTAAAAATATTAACTGTGAACCCCATGAAAATGTAAAATCTCTCGAATGTAAAATCTTCCAAGATCATCAAAACTGATAGTTTTATTAATCGGTAAAAAAGTTGCAACCTCCATGAGTCTGTCAACAAAAACCCAAACCACATCATTCCCTCGATACGACCTCAGTAAACCCTTCACAAAATCCATCGTGGCATCATTCCACTTCCACTAGAGAATTGGTAACTACTATAAAAGTCTTACTTCTCACTGATTCTCTACCTTCACCTATGGATAGGTAGAAAATCTCATAACCAAACCATAAACATACCTCTTCATACTTGGCCACTAGTACTGACGGTGTCGATCTCGATACATCTTGGTGACACTAGGATGAACAACCCAAACTAAGGAATGAAAATATCGCATCAAATCCTCATGTATGTCTGTTGACACCCATATGCTCCCATGTAAATGAAATACCTCATTATCATCTACAATACACTCAAGAGTAGGTTCCTCTCCTTAAACACTCTCCCATAGGACTATGCCATCAGAATCTGATAGCTGCCTCATTCTCACTCGATATAGAAGAGTATAAGTAATAACTATAGAATAAAAAACAGTTACACATGTCTTTCATGCAACTCTAAATGAATCTTAGAGAATAGATATATAATCTTCCAATCACTACATGCCTCCTAAATTTCCAATATCTGAGTCCTTATTCTCAATGCATCAGCCACTGTATTTCCTTTCCTAGGAAAATAGAAAATATCAAAGTCAAAAGACTAAAGTTACTCAAACCACCTTCATTTTCTCAAATTCAGATCACACTGAGTAAATATATACTTGAGACTTTTGTTGTAAGTGTATACCACAAAATTTTCTCCCAAATGATAATGTCTCCAATATCATAAGGCATGCACAACTATAGCTAAATTGAGATTGTGCGTTGGGTAATCCCTATCATGTGGTCTCAACTATCGAGACCCATACACAACGAATCCTTCCCCTTTCATAAACACTACTCCTAGACCGATATTTGATGCATCATAGTAAATGGTGTAACTCTTTCTTGGATTTGGAAAAATTAGGATCGATGCTGAAGTCAATCTCCCATTCATCTCCTAAAAGGATGAATCACAGGAATCTGTCCACAAGTACTTTTCATCCTTCTTATTCAGGCCCATTAGTGGTGCTGTTATGAATCAAAAGTCATGTATAATGTACCTGTAGTAACCATCCATCACCAAAAAAACTATATACCTCAAAGGAATTCCTCATCTGATCTTAGGAAACTACTGCTATCACTTTTTATGGGTCTAATGTTACTCTTGTCCCTGTGATAACATGACCCAAAAATTGAATCTGGTCCATCAAAAAGTGGAATTTTGAGATCTTAGAATTTAACTAATGCTCTCTCAATGTACTCAATACGATATTAAGATGGGTATCATGGTTGTGTAGAGGGTGATAGTACACCAAGATATTTCTCATGAATACTACCAAAAAAGAATCCAAGTAAGGATGGAACACTCAGTTCATCAGTTCCATGAAAACTATCGGTGCATTTGTGAGACTGAATGGCATAACCAAATACTTGTATAGAATATACACTACTAGAAATTTGGGCTATAGCCATGGACCTATAGCCACGGTTTTATAGGTCCGTGGCTATAGCCTTTATTTTTCCACAGTTAAATTTTTTGTCCGTGGCTAAATCTGTTTCATCATTTTTTCTCCCAATATTTTATCGGGCTCCTCCTCCTCCCCGATCCACAACCCTCCTCCTCCCCCGATTCGCACACCGCATAGCCCTCCTCCCCAACCACTTCTTCTCCTCCCCACATCCCTCCTCTCCTCCTCCGATTTTCAGCCCTATCCCTCACATCCCTCCTCCCCGACGGCATCTCCTCCTCCCCGCAGCCCTCCTCATCCTCCCCCGGTTCGTAGCCATATCACTGCGCAGCCTCCTCCCCAACAGCGTATCCTTGTCCTGACGATTACCCTTTCCTACGTGCTCCCCGACAGCCTCCTCCTCATGCCGAACCTCGACCCTCGCTGGTATCACCTCCTCCTCAAGCCAGACCTCCTCTCTCACTAGCATCTCCCCTCTGATGTGTGACCCAGTCGACATCATCCCCTATCTAGCATGTGGCTTCCCCTTTGGTGAGATTTCTTGGATTTCTTTTTGGTGTTTTACTCATCTTTTCCAAACCCTAAGGGATGAGGTATGATTTTTGTGCTTTATTGGATTCCAGGGGGTGCAGTTCATCCATCAGGGTGTACGCGTCCATTTATGAGAGTTTCATTGCATCCGTGCATGTTAGAGGGAGGTGTTTTCATGTTTTTCCCTTTTAGATTGAAAAAATCAGTACTTGAGTCGATTCAATTAAATTTTAAATATGTTTCAAACCTTTATTATACTTGTGGCTAGTTCATGGTAGTGTTTTCGTGTTGGTAGAATTTTCTAAAAATAGTTTTTGAGATTATTTTCCATTTATGCCTATGTGTATGCCTATCCAAATTGGGTTAGATAAAATGTCATTTTAGTTTAAATATTTAAGTTAGATGATTAGGGTCATGTTTTCCCAAAAATGTATTTTATTGAAATTGTTTGTTTGGTTTTGGGTTGGCTTGATGAAACATGTTGGTTTTCATGAAATAAATTTTGGGTTAGTGGAAGGTACGTGTTGTTTTCCTTGAAAATTTGTTTGGGGAAAGACTACATGTGCCATGCCATTCGACACAGGCACATCCATGGGTGATTGGAATGAATTCATGTATGAGACTTCAAATGATAATATTATTGGAAGGGGTTCTTTTCTTGAAACTTTTTTTAAATAAAGGGATTCATTATCTTCTCCATATCCCTCCCATTATTAAAAGCTTCTATGACTTTGCAAATGGCTTGTGTAATTTTCAAAATTGGGTGGGAAGTGATGACCTCTTTGGTTTTTTATGAAGTGAATGGTTTCCTAATGGTAAAAATCCCATTTGGAACATCTCACTTTAAAAATACTGTTTTACTTTAACAATATTTTTCTTAAATGTTTTCTTTGTTTTTGAATCGTATATTGATTACATTGTTTGAATTAATTTTATTTTAGGTATGCATGGTGTTTTTGAGTCCTGGGTAATTATGGTTGGGTGTTGTGATTGGTTTTGAAGGCACACGCTCATATTCCCAGGTATGGATATGTATGTATGTATATATATATATATATTGTGTGCATGTTTCCTCATGGTATGGGGAACACATTCATAGGTTTAACGATATATATATATATATATATATATATATATATGGAAGTGTGTGAGTGTGAGTGGGCTGCTGGTTGAGTGATAATGGTTTGGATTGACCATCCTTTAAGGTAGGATTTCTCATGCACTTTACTTTTTAATTTAAGATCTATTAGTTTCTTGATTTTTGAACCCTCTTATATTTATAAATATGAATGTATGAGCCTTGGATTAGATTTTTAGTGTGAAATTAGTGTATTAATCCTTGTTTGTGATAACTGGAATTGTCTTGGTAAATAGCACACACTAAGTGTTTGGTTAAATTCCTGGTTGGATTTTGTGGGAAATTTAGGACGTAAAATGCATGGTTTAGATTTATATATGTATTGGAAATATACAAAATGGTATTTGGGTATCCTTTAATGGTTTTCCATTGCGTTTTTAATTTTTATAAAAATATGAATGCTGGTTTTCTTCTCTAAAATTTGTCGGGCTCCTCCTCCCTTCTCCTCCGTGATACTGCGCGTGCGGATATCTTCCAGCCCCCGATACTCCCGAACCTTCGGCGGAACCCTCCTCCCCGATACACGCGATCCACACCGCCTTCCTCCAGTGCGCTCGTGATCCCCACCCCATTTCTGCCCTACTCCCCGCTCACGATCCCCACCACCTTCCTCTCGTGCGCTCGCTACCATTCTACTCCGACGACGTGGCCACCCACCTTGGGATGATTCTCCTCCAATTATGCGATCACCCCACCTCCCAGCCGGCGTTCCTCTTCCTCTCAGTATGTTCACTCGCTCCTCTCTCAATCCCATGGCGATCTTCCTTATGCCTGGGCATTTTGAATCTCATCATTTCATGACGCCGCAGATGACACATTTTCCCCTTGTGCACAATCATTCCGTGGCTACGCGAAATGTGGCGACACTCGAAGATATCTCCCGCAACCATCCTTTTACCAGTTGAGATCAAGGGATTTCGTTCCTAGATGCTTTAAAAATCTCTAACCAAGGCAATGATTTCATGGAGAAGCCCCCTATGGTAAAGCGATAGGATGATGGTGGTTATCTAGTTGAAGCGGACCCAGATGCCCTGAAACAGCACGCACAACTATGAAAATTCTCAGTGATGGGTCGTATCTCTTACCACAAAGGTAACTACCCTTGGCCCCTTACTGAACTTCACTCTCGTATTGCACACTGCTAGAATACCGCAAATTGGAAACTAATCCCCATAGGAAAAGTATATTTTCACATACTGTTAAGATCACAAGATGATTTTGAAATAGTTTGGAAGACTTGTAATCTCAACCTCAAGGCGGGTTTACATAAAATTTCAGAGTGGGACTCCACATTTAATCCGCACACACACAGAAACACTTTGGCATAAGTCTGGATCAAATTGCATGGACATAACTAGTTTTTTGGCACCCAAAAATACTGAATGATATTGTCTCATGCATAATAACCTCTCTTAAAATTGATCAAAGGACCTTACATGCTGACTTGGATCTATTCGACAGAGTAATGGTTGAAATAAACCTTGACTCAAAACTTCCCAGCTCAATTAACTTCAATGCCAATGAATACAAAACTGAAGATATAGTAGAATATGAGAGAAAACCCCCATTTTGGGATCACTATAAAATCATAGGGCATACTATCTTCAACTGTAGGGTGATTAGGAAGTAGGTAATACAACCATCTGAGAATGAATGGAAGGAAATGAGGAGACCTAAAAAAGACAAAGCCCCCATGATAGACATCCCTGAAATATCCAAAAAGAAATATGAAGTTTGGGTCAAAAAAACTCACATTTTGACTCACATAAGATATAGTTTAGGAACCAAATGGGTGGATGAAGTGGAGGAAGAAGAAAACTCTATTAATGATCAAAACCTCTCAATTGAAATTACAAACCTTTTACTAGACACTATTAGAGTATCAACCGAGCAGGAAAAGATTTCTAGCTATCAACATGACCTAGAAAAGCATAATCTCTAGCACCCAATCTTGGATGGAGGGAATTTTTCTACTAATGAACTGAAGAAACTAACCTGTACTCCTAGTACTTCAATCCACAATAATGATGTTTGCACTAAAGAAAATAATGTGGCTGACACTCCATACTTAAGCGCCAACCAGACCCATATTACTTCCACACCTAAATTAGGTATGCAAAAGGAAAATCAGTAAACCCCCTAGTCTTCTAGCTCTATGGTGAAACCTGCCTCCATAGACCTAGAAGCTCGAGCAGGCATGAAAAAGATTCCAGCACCTATTTTACATGACAATTCAGTTTCGGTTCTCGTACCCTAACATATGTAGGTCTTTAATGTTCCCCCGGATCAGAAGTAGAATCTCTCTCAGAACACTATCGAACAACAATATGCTCTAGATCCTGTTATTCCAGGTACTTCTCCTCCTCTTTCTTATGCTACTAATAACTATTCCATTCTGTCTAAAAAACTGCGTTATGATCAAAATGAATCTTCCTCTGATTTTTTGTCTAAGAATTCTGCTTCTCTACACTAATGAAACCTGACCACTACTATCCCATCCCATATTGCTAAAAAACAATGCCTCTTTTATGAATAGTGGCCTGGTTTTAAATACAGGTGACTCTATAATGGGAAAGTAGCATGAGACCAAATCACATGTCCATAATCCAACTCTGACTCCCGTGTCTCACACTTCCCACCTTAACAGGGTTGTTCTTTCTGATCCCCAAAATGATGAGCACACACCTTATGCTAACAAGATATTTGAGCCTATTACTCATGAAAATCCACCCGTTGTTCTGTCATCTGATAGGCAGGAGACTAAGGACTACCTGGAATAGAAGCATACTACCATGTTGCTATCCACAGTGAATAAAAAGTCTCCATGGGGGAGGGGCGTCCAGTAGGGGGAGGGGCGTCCGGCAGGGGGGAGGGCTGTCCCGCAGGGGGGAGGGGCTGTCCAGCAGGGGGGGCTATCCAGCAGGGGGGATGGGTGTCCAGCAGGGGGAGGGGTGTCCAGCAGGGGGAGGGGTGTCCAGGCAGGGGGCGGGGCTGTCCAGCAGGGGGGAGGGGTGTCCAGCAGGGGGGAGGGGTGTCCAGGTAGGGGGCAGGGTTGTCCAGCAGGGGGGAGGGGTGTCCAGCAGGGGGGAGGAGTGTCCAACAGGGGGAGGTGTGTCCGGAAGGGGGGAGGAGTGTCCATTCATGTCATTGAACGACCCCTTCATTTGGTTGTTTTACATTAAAATTCTCATACTGTGTCTGGTTATCTTGAACCATTTCATCTATGATTGTAACCTTCTGATAGTTACTCCATGCGGAAGTATATCTAGATCGCCTCTATCCGAGCAATGGAGTCTTGGTTTATATGAGCATCTCGGTCGGTGTATTTATGTCTGAACATCCCCCCTGCTCGCAACACCCCCCTGCCGCCTTCGAATCAGCCCGCACCATCCCCCGAACACCTGCAACCAGCCCCTTTCCACCAGCATTCCATCCTCCACCTGCTCCCTTCGCTCTTGGTCTGAAGATGTTGCCTCGCGGATGTCGCTGGATCGGGCCAACATGCTGCGGTCACGCTGCGCTCACGCAGCGGTCACGCCGCGGTCACGCCACGGTCACGCCGCGGTCACGCCGCGGTCACGCCGCGGTCACGCCGCGGTCACGCCGCAGTCACGCCGCAGTCATGCCGTGATTTGGCCCTACTCCAGCCACATCCAGCCCACACCGGCCCCCTTCCACCTTCATTTCAGCCCGCTTCCATATGCATTTCAGCCCGCAACAGCCCCCCTGCCACCTTCGAATCTGCCTGAACCATCCCCCCAACACCTGCAACCAGCCCCCTTCCACCAGCATTCCAGCCTCCTCCCGCTTCCTTTGCTCCTAACCAGAAGATGCTGCCCCGCGGATGTCACTAGATCGGGTCAACACGCTGTGGTCATGCCGTGGTCATGCCGCGGTCACGCTGCGGTCACGCCATGGTAATGTCGTGATTTGTCCCTGCTCCAGCCACATCCAGCCCACACCAGCCCCCTTCCACCTTCATTTCAGCCCGCTACCACCGGCATTCCAGCCCGCAACAGCCCCCCTGCCACCTTCGAATCAGCCCGCACCATCCCCCCAAAACCCGCAACCAGCCCCCTTCCACCAGCATTCCAGCCTCCTTCTGATCCATTCGCTTCTGGCCGAAACATGCTGCCCCGTGGATGTCGCTGGATCGGGCCAACACGCCGCGGTAACGCAGCGGTCACGCCGCAGTCACACCATGGTTACGCCACTGTCATGTCGTGATTTGGCCCTACTCCAGGACGACACCCTGCGGCGGTTACTCCTCCTTAGAGAAACATTGAATGGTTAGCTCTATAATTTTTCGTATTTCCTCATTCTTAAACTATATATCCTCTCAGCGCTGCCTCTCATCCATCTTTCCACAAAACGTACATAGCAGGTGGTACAAAGGCTCAATTCAACTGAAAACATTGGTTTGGAATTGTCTAGAATATTTTATTGTACATGTATCACATAATATTTGTTCGGTAATTATTCTTTTTCCTCATCCTCTTCGCATGTTGTCCGAACCAGATCATCCTCATCCTCTGCACATGTCGTCTGAACCGGATCAGCATGTTGTGATGGGAATTCAATGTCTGTTTTTGGCGGTTTTAGATGAAATTCCTTCCATAATTCCCTCATCTCATGTAGCACTCATTGGAGGAGGATGATCACTGCCAAGTTGAGGGGGTGGGTGCGGGGGGGGTGTCCAGACAGGGAGGGTGTCCAGACAGGGGGGTGTCCAGACAGGGAGGGGGGTGTCCAGACAAGGAGGGTGTCTAGATAGGGGGAGGTGTGTCCAGACAGGGGGGTGTCCAGACAGGGTGGTGTCCAGACAAGGGGGGGTGTCCAGACAGGGGGGAGGTGTGTCCAGACAGGGGGGGGGGGTGTCCATACAGGGGGGTGTCCAGACAGGGGGGGTGTCCAGACATGGGGGAGGGGACTGGTAGTCTACACATACCCATATCATTTTATTTGAAACTAAGTGTAAGATGTTGCCCCATGGATGTCGCTGGACCGGGCCAACATGTTGTGGTCACGCTGCGGTCACGCCGCGGTCATGCTGCGGTCACGCCGCGGTCACGCCGCGGTCACGCCGCGGTCACGCCGCGGTCACGCCGCGGTCACGCCGCGGTCACGCCGCGTTCATACCGCGATCACACCATGATTTGGCCCTGCTTCAGGACGACACCCTACGGAAGTTACTCCTCCATCATCCTCACAATACTTCCTTGACGACATGCTGAAAATTTTCAGCGGCCGGAAGCCACGATTCAAACATGGCAGCAATCCCCAAGGCTTCTGTTCTCTCTGATTCCACTCCCCTTATACAATGAATCTTTTTTAAAATCTGTGATCTTGCTGTTTAAAATTAACCACTGATGTAGGCCATTGTGTACTTGGTGAAGGGTTTTGACCATTGAAATTAATTACTTTTTCAAAAATCTACTTGACACATTTTCTTTTCCCATGTTTTGTTGGAAATCATTGTGCACACTATTGAAATGAGTTTATGAATCAATCTGATCTTTAGATTGATCTTTAGATTCCACTCGAGGCTTCATTCCCAATCTCTTGTTGTTCTATATACAACTACTATAAAATATTTCTGAATAATGTAGTCTTTATCATTTCCCCAAACTCTAGTTATGGATTAGTCATCATCTTTGTACGAATTGGGAAAATTTTGACTTTTTGGAACTCAAGTTGTTAGTGCTAGGTTTGATGAAGTGGATTTGTGTTGAATTATGTTTACAATTAATTAGGGATGAGCCTTTGTTTTTAAATGTATTTCTTACGACACTAATGTATTAAAAGTCAAATTTATTAATAATTTCATGCCTAATAAAATTTATTTCATATTAGATCGGGGATTTTTTTTCTTGATTGGAGTACTATTAAATATTTAGCAATGGGAGGTGCCATCAGCTCAGTAGCACATGGAGTTGGATTTGTACCAGGAACTGCTGTCATGGATCCATTCAAAAGTGTTTTCCATGGATCCTGCAAGTAAAAAGATGAATTATTCTGTCAATTATGCTCCCTTTTTATGCCTTTTTTCTTAACCAGTTTTAACTTATTTTTCATTTATCCTTTGCATTCTATGTATATTATGCATATGGTTCTCTCTGTTGTATGCTTTAATTTTTACGAACTGTCGAGAAACATTTCTAAATTAACATTGTTTTATTTTTCTACAAAAGAAGATGGTTTCATTGAAGATCATCATTTCTAAATTAACATTGCTTGATTTGCCTACAAAAGAAGCTGGTTGCATTAAAGGGAACCTTTTCTATGACTGGAAATAGATAGACAACCCACCAACATGGGACTAAATGTGTAATCTAGGGCCATCCTGTTTATTTATTTATATTTTAAAAACCCATAACCCAGCCCATATAAACTTTTGGTGGTTAAAAACCCAAAATCCAGCCCATATAAATTTTTTTTGGTTGAGGCTCAACTAGGACCATTGGTCGAAACATGTTTCTTGTTTATTGGAATGATGTTTTATTTTTTTCATCATTATCTGTTTTCAGTTATGGATTTTGTGAACCAAAATTAAACCAAAAAGGATCCTAGGTATTGAATGTAGACTACCTCCACAATACAACCCACAATAGAAATGATTTATAAGCTTAAATTCAGTCCAAATTAAGATTTAATAACACATAAAAAGCACTAAAAACATATTATTTTTAATCCTGAGATATCAAACAGATTCAAGAAATCTATTTAATATCTTATTTTTATCTCCCTACAAAATCTGGGAGGATCCTTTAATCTTTAGTGACTCGAAGTTTTTCTCTGGTAATTATTTCTTCCTCCATGGTGTGATGTGTACATGGATAGAAACACTATAATTTTTCTATATCCTACTTCACAGCATGTTAGATAGACAATAACATGACCTATAATCCCTTTAATACCCATCACGGTGCATCACTAACTTCAGAGTGCAGGCACCTTCTAAATGATAGTACTACTAAATCTTCATCAACCTTGATTCATGGAATCACATGTGACTTCATAGTGTGGGTTCATGATCCCTCAAAATCATCATTCTTTATATCAAGTCTTCATGGTGTAACACCCTCATCTCATGATATTGCTTCCTGTGGTGAGTGACACTGAATTCTAGCAATAATCCCTTCATTACACGGTAATTATCCTCACAGCTTGATGCAATCCTTCAAAACATTACATAGTGTATAAACTGCTTAAAAAATTTAGTATCCCTTAGGAAAATTCAGTTAACCTTACGGAGTAGGGAATTTTTTTTTTTTTGAATCATGTATTCCCAATTCATGGAATAATAGTCTACCTAGATAAAACTTGTGGTATCCTATCAAAAAAGTGGTTTCCCCTTGGCCTTCCACTATAGATAGGATCATGTGCCATGGTAAGGTTGTGGAGTGACCATTGTCATCACAATGAAACTTCTCTGTGGTATACAAAGCTGGGAAAACATTTCCAAAACCCATTCATTCCTTTCTAATGGCATTGTTTCTTCTTTTGAGACCTCTCTAACATACTATTCAAAAAACACAACCCGGAAATGGATAAAGGTGACCATTACTAAAAATATGCCCCTTTTTTGATTGTTCACAATATATTACACCTCCACAAATAAAATCAATCACAACATTAGGGGAAAACTTCTGGACTGACTAGATCTAAACTTCTTACCTTTTAGAGTTTATTATTGATTCACTAATAACTAACTCTAAGATAACTTCATTAATGATCGATGTGAGAATCAATATGTAAGTGAAATTATCCTCATGAAAGTACTTTAATGTCCATGTTTGGGTGGGGGGGGGGGGGCAGGACTAGCATTGGGGGAGAGGGAACTGGTAGGGGGAGGGGGGAACTAGCAGGGGGAGGGGACTGGTAGGGGGGCTGGCAGGGGGGAGGGAACTGGAAGGGGTCCCGGGGGGTGCAAGGGGTGGGGTGTCCAGGTCCTGGGGGGTCTGTCCAGGGGTGTCCAGTAGGGGGGTGTCTTGATAGGGGGTGTCTAGTAGGGGGGTGTCCAGATAGGGGGTGTCCAGTAGGGGGGGAGGGGTGTCCAGAAGGGGGGAGGGTGTCCAGTTGGGGGGAGGGGTGTCCAGCAGGGGGCTGAGGTGTCCAGGCAGGGGAGGGGTGTCCAGTATGTTGGAGGGGTGTCTATGTAGGGGGGGTTTCTAGTCAGGGGGTGTCCAGGCATGGGGGAGGGGAGTCCAGGCAGGGGGGTGTCCAGCAGGGGGAAGGGGTGTCCAGCAGGGGGGAGGGTGTCCAGTAGGGGGAGGGGTGTCCAGCAGGGGGCAGGGGTGTCCAGGAAAGGGGGTCTCTAGTAGGGGGAGGGATGTCCAGGCAGGGGGGTGTCCAGGCAGGGGGGGAGAGTAGAAGTGGTGGTGGGGGGGGCTTGGAACTATGTTTTTTGTGAGAGAATGGTTTTGGAGAACTTATCTCCAAATTTTCATGGTGCTTCTGATTCTTTTATTTTATATTTTAATGAACTCTATTAGAATTTTTAGTATGTTTCTTATACATTTAATCATGATTAGATAAACCCCCCCTCCCCTTATGTTTGTGCTGGAAAAAATGTTAGTTCGTTAGAACTCATTTCTCTATTCCTGGGCTTGGTCATCTTCTCTCAACTAATTATTGCAATTACCATGTCTTATTTCATTGGAAACTCCATATCTGACCATGAATGGAGTTTCCATAGATCGTAGTGAGAATTAAAACAAGGATATCCTTGAACATTGGATATACATTTCATTTCTAGAGGGCAATTCCAAAATTAGTAGTTAGTAGAAGTCAATTTCCAGACCAAAGGATTAATTCCAGCCTCCTCCTGCTCCCTTCGCTCCTGGTCTGAAGATGTTGCCCCGCGGATGTCGCTGGATCGGGCCAAAACGCTGCGTTCACGCTGCGGTCATGTCGCGCTCACGCCGTGGTCATGCCGCGGTCACGCCGCGGTCACGCCGCGGTCACGCCGCGGTCACGCCGCAGTCACGTCGCAGTCATGCCGTGATTTGGACTTGCTCCAGCCACATCCAGCCCACACCAACCCCCTTCCACCTTCATTTCAGCCCGCTTCCACCAGTATTCCATCCCACAATAGCCCCCCTGCAACCTTCGAATTAGCCCGCACCATCTCCCCAACACCTGCAACAATCCCCCTTCCACCAGCATTGAAATCTACCATTATAACCAATGGATCTAATATAACTCTTGAAATCTCATTCATGTGTTTCCAATGAGTTCTTCGACTGATGTAACAGTAGAAAGCATAACCCATTTAACAAAAAGGTATCTGACCCTCGTTAAAGAAGGTGCAAGTGATAAGCTTGCAAGTTGGGTTTCATGTCCTCAAAGCACACAAAATTTTGAAAAGTTCTTGAACCGTCCCTACTGTTTTGTTTACATCCACATTGCCCAAAAACTAATTCCCAGCTCACCATAAGCCTGACAAGGATAATCTCTCTCTTTTATCCAGTTTCGATACCGCCATCACTAACTGGTCCATTATGGACACTTAATGAGTAGGTTTTCACTGAAGGTAACCTTACACCCTATACTATAACTCTATTATGCTATGAAAATAATGATGAAATTTCATTTGGCCAACAGGGGGGCAGTCCAGTAGGGGGGGGCTGTCCAGCAGGGGGAGGGGGTCCAGGGGTGGTGTCCAGGGGGTGTCCCGGGGTTTAGGGGGTCCAGGTGGTGTCCAAGTGTGGTGTCTAAGGGTTTCTAGTGGGGGTCCAGGTGGTGGTGTCCAGGGGTGTCCAGTGGGTGGTGTCTAGGGGTGTCCAGTGGGGGGAAGGTGTGATTGCATTTCTGAAAAAAAGTTCTGGAATTTGAAGTCGATGAATTATTCATGTGTAAAATCTTTTTGAGTTTTCAATGGAAATCTCTACCTTATCTACTGGTAATGTTTGTGTTTTCCTGCAAGGTCTCAAGCAGGAAGTTATTTTTGATTTAGTGGAACAGTTCCATGCATACAAGCGAAGAGTGGTACACTTTGTTCATTTGATATATCAAATTTGGTTTTCCTGCACTTAGAATGTTATGTGTTATCTTGTGCTATTTTTAATCATGGCTGCTACTAGCATCTATTCAGACTTACTAGTTGGTTCTTTATATAGGAATCCATATCCCCTAGGAATGTATATCTTGAATATGGTATTTTATTCTCATCATTTTATTCTATGTAATTGAATCGTTTCTATACAGAATTTCATTTTTGTTGCTATGAGAATATTGTAATCATGAATTGATGTGTAATGCCTTTGTTTAATTCTTGTTTCTATTTTTCATAGATCATGTGTGTCCAGGGGGGAGGTTTCCAGGCAGGGGGGAGGTGTCCAGGCAGGGGGAGGTGTCCAGGAGGTGGGGGGGCTGTCCAGGCAGGGGGTGATGCGGGGCAGGGGGGTGCTGCTGGGCAGGGGGAGGGTGCAGGTGCGGTGAAAGGGGGGGTGTCTAGGTGGGGGGGTGGGTGCAGGGGGGTGTCTAGATAGCGAGGGGGGGGTGTCCAGACAGGGAGGGTGTCTAGATAGGGGGGAGGTGTGTCCAGATAGGGGGGTGTCCAGACAGGGTGGTGTCCAGACAAGGGGGTGTCCAAACTGGGGGGAGGTGTGTCCAGACAGGGTGGGGGGTG
This sequence comes from Viscum album, assembly GCA_963277665.1. Lineage (NCBI taxonomy): Eukaryota > Viridiplantae > Streptophyta > Magnoliopsida > Santalales > Viscaceae > Viscum > Viscum album. The sequence continues at coordinate 475,357,535 of OY728133.1, read as the reverse complement.
TCCAGACAGGGGGGGTGTTCAGACAGGGGGGTGTCCAGACAGGGGGGGGGGGGTCCAGTGGGGCTGTCCAGTTGGGGCATGGGGGTTGTCCAGTGGGGTGCAGGTGGCAAGGGTGTCCAGTAGGGGGAGGGGTGTCTAGCATGGGGAGGGGCTGTCCAAGCAGGGGGGAGGGGTGTCCGGCAGGGTGGGGAGGGCTGTCCAGGGGGTGCAGGGGGTGTCCAGTGGGGCTGTCCAGTGGGGTTGTCCAGTTGGGTCATGGGGGATATCCAGTGGGGTGCAGGGGGGGCATGGGGGACTAAGGGGGCATGGGGGGTGCAGGGGGGTGTTTTGTTTCATGTGCATTTGTGGCCTCACCAGATTGGTTGTTTCATTTTGAGGTACTGTAGTGTAAGGGTAGTGATAACCCCTATGACCCAAGTATCTTCAAAATCTTGATAATTTGTATTTATCATCCTCTAAGATATTTCTATAGGTTTCCTCTGGTGAAAACCTTGATCGCCATTGCTGCTTTGCTTCATCAGAGCTCTTTCCATACCTATCTCTCCTTCAACTCATATCATTTCTTGTTTTATAATGGAGATGACGTCCTTCCTTCAAGGAAGAAGTGAAGACCCTTCTTGGTGATAGTTCCACAAGTGCAGAAATGAGAATATGAACTTTTGGATCCTGGTGCAGATGGGCTGCGAGGGGGGGGGGGTGGTGTAGGTGGGCTGGGGGTTGCAGGGGGCAGGGGGGACTGGCAGGGGTGGCAGGGGGGACTAGTAGGGGGCTGGAGGGGACAGGGGGGACTGGCAGGGGGAGGGGGTGAGCTGGCAGGGGGACAAGAAGGGGGGCTGGCAGGGGGTGGCAGGGGGCAGGGGGCAGGGGGGACAAGCAGGGGAGTGGGAGGGGGGACTAGCAGGGGCAGGGGGCAGGGGGGCTGGCAGGGTGTGGCAGGGGGGACTAGCAAGGGGCAGGGGGGGACTAGCAGGGGCAGGGGGGCTGGCAGGGGGACAAGTAGGGGGAAAAGCAGGTGGGTGGCAGGGGGCAGAGGGACTGGCAGGGGGTGGAAGAGGGGGACTATTAGGGGGTGTGGCAGGGGGAAGGGGGACAAGCAGGGGGGCTGGTAGGGGGTGGTAGGGGGGACTGGCAGGGGGTGTCTGCAAGGCAGTGGGGAGGAGGGCGGGGGGGGGGGGGGGGGGGGTCTGCAAGGCATAGGGGAGGGGTGCAGGAGGTGTTCAGGGGGGGTGTCTAGGGGGTGTCCAGGGGGTGTCCAGGGGGTGTCCAGGGGGTGTCCAGGGGGTGTCTAGGGGGTGTCCAGGGGGTGTCCAGGGGGGTGTCCAGGGGGTGTCCAGGGGGTGTCAGGGGGGTGTCAGGGGGGTGTCAGGGGGGTGTCAGGGGGGTGTCCAGGGGGGTTTCCAGGGGGGTGTCCAGTGGGGTGTCCCGGGGGTGTCCAGGGGGTTGGGGGTATTTTTTTATATATGTACACACCCTATAGCCACGGTTTTAAACCGTGGCTATTGGTTTATTGCCACGGTTTTTAACCGTGGCTATAGACCTAACTCCACGGTTTCCAACCGTGGCTATAATGCCTGTCTGACGTCTAATATAGCCACGGTTGAAACCGTGGCATTATGGATACGGCCACGATTCTAACCGTGGCTATAAACCTATAGCCACGGTTGAAACCGTGGATTTAGTTATATAGACACGGTTTGGAATCGTGGCTCTAGGTCTAGGCCTATATCCACGCCAAACTTTTCCACGGTTCCTCAAACCGTGGCTATTACCTATAGCCACGGTTTGAGGGCCTATAGACATGGTTTAGAACCGTGGCTATAGCCCGAATTTCCAGTAGTGATACCTGCTCTGAAAGGCTTCAAAAGTTATATCTGGTGGTCTAACACATAACTGATGACAATCAGATCACAATTAAATCTTCAAGACCACCTGGGCTACTCGAAGATGATCAAACTAATCATCAATCCTCATCAAATGATATCGGTTCTTGACCGTCAACTGGTTCAACATTCTATAATCCACACAAAGTCTAAGGGTACCATCGACCTTCTTTGCCAAAAGGACATGAAAACCCCACAGAGAAGTACTGGTTCGGATTAAACATTGTTCCTTCAACTCCTATTACTAATTCATGAGCTCCTATAACTCAGGTGTAGCCATCCATTTAGGAGGAATAGACACCAGTTCCACTCCGGGAACAAGCTCAAAAGAGAAAACTACCTCTCGTTATGGATTTAAACCTAAAAAGTAATCTAGAAATACATTCCTGAAATGATCCACCACTGGAGGAAAGTCCATTTGTGAAGTTCCCTGTTCATCCAAACATAAACTAGAAATTCAGGTTGTAATTACTCCTAACCCAGGATTCTTGGGTCCCTCTCTACGAACCTGGACATCCCATTCACCCTTGTGTAGAAAAGACCTTCCCTCTGGTAATGTGAAACTCGCCATGTGAAAATAGCAGTGAAAAAATTCATGAAAGGAGACTAACTAGTCCACTATGAGAAGGACATCGAAGCCTTTCATATCTATGATATATAGGTCCCATAAGAAGTGACACCCACTGACCTCAATAGGGAACTCCTTGCACTAACATACCCTAGTCTTCATAATCTCCAACAGAGTGTCTAGATTCATGACATAATTTTAAGTAAAGATACGTTGCCCAAGGATCTCGATTATAGTAAAAGATATGAAACTATGGAAAGACCCTATATCAAAAAGTGAAGAAGCTAAAACGGAGGCTACTACTATCGTACCTCTAACCGTATTGGTTTTGGGATCCTACTCTTTCTTGGTCTACTCCACTACAAAAGGTTTACCTGTACTGTGGCCTTGTGACCCTAACTGACTACCCTGATTTGATCCACCATACTATCGTTGAAAGGTTTACAACTAGAAACCACGACCACAACCTCCTCCTCATCCTGAACGTCCGAATGAACTCCAGTTCCCTGACTGATGAGGAACTGGTGGTCCTGATCCTAAACGTGGAGTCATAACAGAACCCCTGTCACTCGTTGTCAGTGAGAACACAAAGAAAAAATGTTGAAGGTGACCCATCTTGCCATAAGACCAGAACTAATCTGGGTCCTTCGGGCAATGTGGTCTCGTATTACCACTCTTACCGCACTGGTAGCACACCACCTAGCTACTTGAAGAAAAATCGTGTGAAAACTCTGTGTAGCGCTTCCTGCTATCTGTAGATGGAGTACCAGCTCTAGATGATGAATCACTATGTCTCACATCTCCCAAATCCCTCAAATTTCACTCGATAACCGGTACTTAGTTTACTATAGTAGTTATTGAAGTCATCTTGAACACATTCACCTATGATCAGATGTCATGCCTCAGACCATTCTCAAATCTCCTAGCGAAAGATAGCTCATCACCTCACAGAATAGGTGTGAAGCGCTAAAGCTCTGTAAAATGGGATGAGTAATCCATTACTGAAAGAGCTCCCTACTCCAAATGCATGAACTCTAAGCCTTGATCAGCCCTCAACCTCTCGAGGTATAAGTATTCATAAAAGTTCCTATCAAACTCTTCCTAATCCATATCTTAATGAAATCCAACCTATGAGATAACATCCCACCATATCTTTGTGGAATCATGTAGAATTCATGTCATGAGATTCACCCTCCTCTCTAGAGGCATCTCTAGATGCTCAAAGATAGAAATCATGGCCTCCAACCATGACTATACATCATGTGGTCCTCCAACCCCAGAGAAAGTGGGTGTATGTTGTTGTTGGAACACCCACGTCAACTCTGCCATAGAAGAAGTAGGATGTAGTTCTCCTTGAAAGGTCTATAACAACCTCAAAAATTCTTCACAAAATTGTGCATCATCATTTAAATCCGGTATAATAACTGGTTCCAAAACGGGCATGACATGAGGATCTGATGGTATTCCCTGATCTACCATTTCCAGTGTATGATTGTTGCCCTGTATCTAGCATACAACCAGAGGACATCTCAGTGGCATAAATCTACAAGACCAAGCGCACACCTTAGTTCAAGATTATCAAGGGGAGAAACATAGAATTGTAAGAAAGGAATGGGATAAAGAAAACATTCATGTTTTACAAAACATGTCTAAAAGGCGTGTATAACTATCACATGGATTTATCCCATTAAGACTTACATTTGATTATACCTCTGCCAAACCTGGTTTTGTAGCACCCCTACACAAAACATGTTCCTCCTGAGACACAACATGTTCATGAATTTTCCCTCCTTCCCAAGTATATCTAAAAAGAAAAACCACATGGGTTATGCTGGTGTAACACTATACAATGCGTTCACCCTAGACACGGTGTATCCCAATGAAGTCCCATTGACCCGTGTCATTGTCCACATGACAAAAAACACGATCGAAAATACATGGTTTGCATAAATGAGACATAACATGTAAAAACTATGTATCACCCAGTCATTTCATTTGTCACATCGCCGGATACATGGTCCTTTAAAACACGATGTGTACAATATAGACACGGCGTGTTATACCACAAGATTTCCCAACCTTATGTCTCTTCTCACATAGTCTATCACACTGTCAAGCACTAAACGACGTGTACTACCAATACACAACGTGTTAATAAGAATATTTTGTTTCTTTCTGAATAGAATAACACATGGCGTGTGTCTATAACACCACACACCGTGCTGTCTGGGTTTCCAGATAGTATGCCTCTAAATATAATCTAGAACCCTTAAAAACATAAAATTTGCCCAAGGCATGAAAAATTACGGCTCGTGGGAGCCCATACTCCCACGAAACAAATCTTAGAATCCTTTTCCTCATTATAAATTGACAAATTTCAACGAATGTTCATACACGATTCAACAATTTGTAATCCAAGAAGGCCCATAACACCTCAGGGACCAATGTTTGGAATCCATCCTAATGAAACTTTGCATATATCAATACCCTATCAAAAATAGCTGGTATTATACTATGGAATCTATAACAATAGCATGCATATCTACCACAACATCTATCACAATAGCATGCAATCAGTAATGCACCCTAAATGGCATGACAAGAATACAGGTCATGTGATTTTATCAAGTACCTATATGATGCATGATATGGAATACCCTCATCTCATCGGTTTTCCATATAAATATAAACATAATAATATCAACAATAACATCATAAAAGATGTGTGTCACCCATCGGTGAAATAAAATCAAATTTAACAATTGAAAAACAATAAAAATTGTAATATTCTAGGTATATTGGATTTTCCCTATACATGGTTTAGCTACCCTTGAGAAAAACATATTACCAACTACCCATTCCTTCATATCATTATCTATAGGCTCTAAATAGTAATACATGGAAGAAAAGAAACCGCCCTTTGATACCACATTATAACGTCCCAATTCTGGGTGTCGCCCAAGGTTACACTGTACCCAGTTGGTATCAGGACCTCAAGAATATTTCCCCAAATACCAGAGGCTACTGACATTCAATGAGGTCCAAGGTATGATAATGGGGAAACTATGCCCTCATTAGCCGAGTATACACATAGTAATGACAATAGTAACAATAGCGGCAGTAGTAATACCAACAAAATAAGTAGACTATGGAAGACTGATAAAAATATAACAATAGGATAATATATAAATGATTCATGTCACATGTATCTAAGAAAGACTAAAAATAAGTCACAATTCTATAAAACAATACTGAAACAAGTACAACAGAAAAACAAGTAAACTCCAGCAGCATCACAAGCCTCGGATTGGTCTCATTCTCTCCATCTCCAACAGTAATCAAGTACATGATGAAGAAGGGTGATTTACCTTATCTATTCTTGCTACCATATAATCTATTTGGGTCCAAAAGTATGACCCAAATAGGGTGTGAGATTAATCCCATTAGTCAACCACCAAAATATCTGTGTCTATTAGTCAGTGAATATATATAGTAGGAAATATGTTGAAATAAATCATTAAACTAAAAAGTGCTCAAAAGTAAACAGTCCTATAGTTTTCAATTAAATTCATTTTCCATTTATTAATTATTCAAACCATTGAATAATGAATCCCAGGATCTAGACTAAGCTATGGATCCCTATATGCACTAGTATCAACAATTATCATAAAAGACCATTTAAAGAGTTTGGTAAGGACGAGTCCTAGTTTGTGCTTTAGCTTGGAAGACTCGACATAATCATTCAAACATTCACAACAAACCCCCAAGGAAATCTATCACAGTCTAACCCCTATGGTTTAACAAATCATCAAGTCAATAAGTAAGGACCCTCTTGAAAATACCTCATAATATAACCCCTTTGGACCGTCATAACATTAATCATTTACAAATGACCACCTGGGTAGCTCTCACAGTCAATACCCCTTGGTCATCATAGAAACAATAAAATAAAATGGCCACCTGGAATCTCTCATAGTAAATTCCCTAAGGTCTAGTATTCTTTCAAATATGACCCTTTGAGTAGTTCTCAAGGTCTACACCCTTTGGTCTATGGCCACCAGGTATCTCTCCCAGTCAATACCTCTAGTCAACCATAACAACAATTCATAATTAGAAGACCTTACCTCGAGATGATCTCATAGTCAAATTCCCCTCGGTCATACTTTCACAATGCGAAACAAATGCATCTCAAAATAAATTTTATTTCCATCCTAACGACATGAGGCATGGAAAACCAAGAAAGACTAATAGGCAATCTCGACCAAATGTCTATAGTCAATAAAACATGGGAAAACCACACATAATCAACATAATAAACCTTATGAATAATCAATAAACCCATTATCAAAAAAACACACAATAATAGGTCTTAAACAGGGTTAAATTCTATAACACACAATGCCCTAAACATGGGTATTTGGAACTATAAGTATATATAATCCAAAGGAAACCAGAAAAAGGAAAACCACCTACCTAGATGTTTTATAATGAACACTCTTAAATGTTGGCCCTTGAATCAGCGAATAATGACATAGATATATAAAAAGGGTGAAAATGGTCAACCATCAATAACTCCAAAGAGGAGAAAATAGGAAGATAGGCCCTAGGGTAAGATAGAACTTAGCAGTGGGAATCCAATGCACCAGGTGGTGTCTCAATCAGAGCTGGGATGGAGGAATGTGAGGAGCTTGAAGTTTCTCAGCCATTCGTCACTCTCCTATACGATAAACGAGGAGGAGAAGAGCATTCTGGAGATTTGACGTGACGCCGATCTGATTAATCAAATAAAAAAGAAAAATACATAGGGTGTTTATTTAATGTGCATTCCATTTACTATACTCTACTATCCCTTATTTAGGTGGTCTATCAGGTCACCTACATGGCCAGGTACTCGACCATTACACGACTAGTATACGACTACATGTGGCAACCAGGTACACAGTGTGGGCTGAAGAGTACACGCCATGAACTTAGAAAATTTCCAAATTAAACCATTTTCCAAAAAAAACAACCCAAAATAATGATCCATAACTAAAATGAAGATCTAGGTTTATACAATATGGAAGACATATATTCCCAACTAAAATTGAGATATAAGGGGAAATTTACTTATAATCCTTTTAAATTTGTTTTACATACCAATAAATTATTAGATGGAAATAATACATGAAAAATATACAAATAACTTGGACAAATGAAAATATATGGGGTTTAAATGAATAATAAAATATATATTTTCCCCAATTCTAATTGAAACACAAACAATCTAGATAAAAAGTGAGATTATAATATAAACACTTACTGGGGATTCTCATATGGTTACGAATTTTCCAACTTCCTATATTATAAATTTATATTTACTAATCATCCATATCAGATAAATATTTGTATCATTATTTCCTTATATAATTTATTCATAACTTATATTTACCTATTTAATGATAATTTATTGTTAAATTTAATTATTTTTGTTGTTAACTATTCTCTTTCTCATGTGTGTTTCAATTTAGTGTTTCCAGTAATTTCACTTTCTTCATGGTTTTGTAAAATATATAAATTTAATCATGTCATATATTTCATATTTATAATTTAAATAGAAGTTTATAACCATACATGTAGTCTAATTTTGAAAAGTAAAATACATTGATAATGGATGTTGTAGTCCACATGTACGCATGATGGGCATTTTCATTTTTCAATGGATTGAAATTAATAAACAATGAGAGTAATATATCTTTATAGAATAAAAATTATTTCATTGATTAAAAATATGTTAATTAAATCCATATATATATAACCATACAAGTGAGGCCTTGATGAAAAATGAAATACAACACTCCACAGAGGCGGTAGCTGGCATGTACACATGAGTGACAATTTTATTTTCCATTAGATGGATGGAAGAGAAAAATGCTTTTGGAACTTACAAAAAACATTTATGTATATAAAATTTAATTTTATGTATATTATTATAGTTATATTTTTTTGGAGTTCTATGATGAAATAAACATGATATAGATTTGTAAGATCATATACCTCTTCCTTGGAGAATCCCTTTTAAAAAACACCTTAAGGATTATTTAATGGGTATTTTGGGAAGAAAAAATATATAGGTCAGGTATATTGGATTTGGTATGTTTTTTTTCAAGATATCAGTTGAGACATTGGATATTTTGGGGTGTGTTAATTTTATGAGAGGAGTTTACCACTAATAAGTTCGAGTTGTGGAAATTTTGTAAATACTCTAAAAATTAAAATAACATAATTCCATTTTCCTAGAAAAGTGACCCAAAATTGAAAATTTATATAATATAGAATATTTTTAGGTTGATATACACACACAAAATAAATTTTATACATGTTTTGGTGATATTTTAATCTTTATTTACTTTTTAATCCCTTGTTAGCGATTTTAACCATTACCGTGGTGACAAATATTTTTCAATGGTAAATGTTTATTATGAATAAAACTGAAATGGGAATTGTTAAGTAATTTTAATATTATAATTTAAAAAGGATTCAATTTTAAATGATAAAATACCTATTTTTGGTAAAAAAAATATTAATAAAATTAAACAAAACAAAATAAAAAATAGTTTTTTTCAAAACATTTCTCCTAAGCTTAAGAATGATATTAAGGTAAAGTCATGGATAAAATTAATTATCATAAAATTTATTAGTTTCTAAATAAATAAAAGATATTTATGAGACTTTATAACCAAATCAAAAGATAAATTTAACCATGTAATTATGAAATTTATGAAAGAATTACAATAGTTCTTTCATTAGAATAAAACATCACATAGTTTCTAAAATTAAAAAGTGTTTTTATAAATACAAAATAAATTTTTTTTAATACTTTATTTAATGGTAAAAATTCATATTTAGTTGATAGAATGATTTCATATACATTTAATTCATTATTTTATCATGATGATGAGATAAATGTGATGTTGATGGATAAAAGGTAATATTAACCATTCACCCAAAAATCAATTACTATATTAAAATCCAAAAAATCATCTGATGCTAAATTTGAACTTATAAACTCAAAAATGTTGAAAATTTTATGAATATTAAACTAAAAAGTTTATAAATATTAATTTTAAATATAATAATGTAATATTTATATTACAATTAGAAGATAATACGATATACATTGGGAAATAGTGTATAAATATATTGTTTAGATGATATAGTAGGATATCTGGAATTATTTTAAATAAGTAACTTACCATAGGTCATATATTATTTCTGATAGTACATTCTAAATAGGCCAATATATAATTTAAAATATAATGAAATCACATAATATTTTTGATTGATGTGAGTGAATACGTTTCTCTAATGCTATAGTTTTTAATTGCGTATGACCACAAAGGAATTAATAGTGAGACCCACAATGAATAATTTATGTGAAAATATGTCCCAAATGATATTAATGAATGTGATCTATGAAGTTTATATGAAGATGATGAATTATCGCAATGGTCTTACACAGTTCTCTAGCCCCTCCATTCAGATTAGACACTAATGCCACTTGATAGAACACGCAGAATAGTTTTTGTGAAGGGAGGGTTTGTAAAAATAAAGATTCTTCCCTTGAATTTCATTTCATCAAAAAAATACCCTTGTAATGTTTGTCAAGGTTTTTATAGGATTCAAGATATTGATATTAAAAAAATAATTGGAATCATCACTAAAAAATACGAATAATGTCAAATATTAATTATATCCCTAAGCTAGAAATGACATCATGTTAGTCTACATAATCATATATAGTAAAAGGTTTAATTATTACACAAAAAATAATGTCTATGTTATAATTTCAATGTTATTTCACAGTACATAAGAATATACAATGAATATAAAGGATCTCTACCAAATCTTCAAAAATTAATTTATTTTCCATGAAAATATCAAATTTCATCTAAAGATCTCAATTATTAGTTCATAATTGATATCCCAATTTGATAATGATATTAGTTTTGTGGGAAATGTGATTTATTTGTGGTAAATTTTAATTATCGATTTTCCATCACCTTTCAGTCTTATATGAATAAGTAATCTACTTTTTTTAGTATCAAAAAATTCATATCCTCATAATTATATTTTATCCAAATGAATAGGTTATAATTTTGAGGATGGAATTATAGCCATCATAAATTCTAGATATTTCTCAAAAGATCTCATTCCTATATATATGTAGCGGATACTTTTCACTTTGTGTTGGCCCGATGATTGTTTGAAGCTTCTCTTACCCTTAAATGATGATCTTTATTTTATACATAAATAAAAAACTCCACATAGAAAATATATATTGTTTTCAAAAAAACAAGCCAATATTGGATTTAGGAATATCCTTTCATCAAATGTTCTTATAATAAATATATTAATCCTTTTAGTTTTATATTTGGAGTATGTTTCACATTATTTACATGTGAAATTAAAAATATCTTTTTCTTATTCTAGCACCTTCCTATGAATTGAATATAACATTACATATTATATTTTTTATCATTATATTAATGAATTTAGAAATAACATTCCAAGCTACCACTATGAGGAGAATGATGATGATGATTGTCATTCATTCCATTCAACACAAGCATGAATTCCTAATATATTCAATACTATTATAATAAAAAGAGATAATTAAATTAGTTTTATTAGGTATAATATAGAATACTCATTTATGGATTTTGGTTATTGAGCAATGCACCCACTATCGCATCCCTTCTAGTGAATCAACAATGAATCATTATCATATATCCAAGTGAAATTACTAGAGAAAAATATTTCTATGTTGAGATGCTTTATCTTGGGGTATAGATGTGCATAGGTTTAAAAATATAGGTATTCTCCTATAAATATAGAATAATGATTGTCTATAACACCCCATGTTTTTATGAATTATTATTTTTAGATAAATTAAATTTTTATGATAGATTTCATTGAAAGAAACACCATGTTATGATTTATTTATATGATACAACATGTTAATATTACACTCTACATGAAGCAGATATTATCTTTTGGTACACAGAACACTATGTCTATCTTTTTTTTGCAAAAAATGATGAGTTCCTTATCTAACTTTTGTTACATGTAAGACCAAGTTTTACCAAACTACCATATACTATTAATATTGTTATTAAAATATTATTATGGTTATCACCTAACTTTTAGAATGGAGGGAATAAATATTATTATCTAAATTTTTAAAATATGATTTATGTATTAATTATATTATAACCAATTAATTAGGAATGAAATTATGAACTATTTGAAAATAAATACATTCTTTTTCTGAAAGACTGTTGTTTTATACATAGACACATTTCATCTCAATTGTTAAAGAAAAAAACATTTCATGAATTATTCTAATGAAATATATTTGTTATATATTATATAAACTATTTAAAATTCATCTTATTTGTTTCCTAAACAAGAGATAATAATAAATCTAATTTTACACATGAAAAGATGTATTTTTCTAAGATGGTGTTTTACCTCATTTTAATGGAAGACTTATTATAAAATAAATTATTGAAAATTATTAAATTTTTATTTTAAAATATAAATTAAATTTTTAAATAGAAATATCTAAATTTACTTTGGGTGAATTCTTGTTATTTTTCGTAGAAGTTTCATTATTTTATGAATAGTGATAATACATAATTTTAATTGAAAACTGTATTTTCATCCAATTTCTTATATAGTTATATTATATTTTATATTGGATTAAAAGTAAGATAATTTATATATACATAAATTAATAAAATATAGGCAATTTTAATCAATTTCACATTGATATTGGATATAAATATATTTCGGGGTTTTTAGCATTTTTTACTTCAAAATCTAGTTGTTTCATCCCATCATCAAGATCGTTGTTAAATAAATTTCATCCAATTCTGTGATTGGAATTATGAAAAAAGTATTCAAAAATTAGAATAATTATGATTTATAATTTATATTATTTTATACTTATTTTTTGACAGAAAATACTACTGAATGTAATTAAAAATAATTACAATTATTAAGGTATAAATGAGTTTACTTAGTGGTAAAACATTAACGTAATGGATATAATAACCTAGAAACATGTCCAAAATTCATTGGGTGGAAATATTTCAACCCTATACTTCCTTAGATATAATTTTTACCATTATTGGAGTCACATGATGTAAGGGAGACCTATCAATAGTGTTTAACTTTTTTATTTACTTGAATGACACTCCTCCTATACTATAAAAGGGCACTCAACCCTTACTTATTCACACCTTAAAGCCCATTGTATCTTCTAAAACATACAAAAATAAGATCTAATATTCACTACCATCATCCTATAGTCATCCCATTGGGTAGAAATCCAACAAAGGAATCCCTTTGGTGTGAACCAAAAGAAGTTATCCAAATAATATATAACATCCTTTAACAAGAAATTTTGATTTACATCTTTATCCACCCAATAAAATTATATAATTACATGATTATATAACAACATAAGTATCCAAAATAAACTAATATTTCATTATCCTATGGGTAAGACCAAAACATAGACACACTTCCCTCGAATGGGATAAACAATCATTGTTTATGTGGATGATTGACTACCGCCCTATGAACCGATGTTGGTCGCTCATCCATTACCACCTCTCATGTTTTTTAATAATGATGAAAATATAGATTTTATATGAAATTTATTATATGTATGATTTATTTGTGATTAAATAATTATTATATAACACATAAATTCATGCTTTTAATTTTATGAGAATACGATAACGTTGTTTGTGGATGTATGCACTACCGCCTCCTCAAAGCGATCAGATTCATTCACACTTTACATGGAATGTATTGAGGGTGGGTTTAATTAAATAATATGATATATATAACATAATAATACTTCAATAATTATAATATATATATATATATATACAAATATTTTATTTACATTTTTTCTTTGAATACAATGAGAAAATGGAAACGGTGTTCATTCGTATGTACGACCTACCGTCTCCAGGAACAATGTATCTCATTTTATATTTATATATTTTTTTATTATGATATATAAATATATTATGAATATATATTTTATTTATATCATTTTTTACATTTTTAAAATTATTAAATCATGATCTATATAAGAGGATCAATAATAAAAAGTCAAAACACATACGAATAATAAAGTAGTTATTACCTGAAATGTAACATTAACATGAAACTGTAAATAAAAGTGTAATATAAAGTCATAATAAAATAAAATATTTTATTATCTATAATAATATTCTTATATATTTTATGTAAAATAATATTATATTAATTATAAATGATGTTTTAACATGTACAGTGAAAGTCAATACATATAGAAAGGGTTTTCTTGTCTCACTTTTATTTCAATGAGATATATGTGAGATTTAGAACTTATTATAATTGAGTGGTTTATTTAACTTATTATGAAATTTTATATCATGAAATTAATTTATTAAATGGCAATATATTTTTCTATTTTTGTTATTAGTTTTTGGACTCCTTGATTCAAAAATTACTCGAATTGTAAGGGGATTTCTACTCCTACTTTTATTTTTCCTATAATTATTCCTTTTTCACAACTATTTTCTTTTATGTAGTGTATATAATGACCATGGAATTATTATATTATTATTATAATTATATGGATAATTACCTATACATTTTATGATATCCCTTTCCAGATGTTTATGGTTCAATAACAACAAAATCAATATGGTAATATTGTCTTAATTTTACTTCTTTGAGAGACATGTTATGTTATGAACCTAAATTCTTTTAAGAGGTTTATATAAATCCCATTGAAATTTTATATCATCAATATTATTATTTTTATGATATTTAAATCATCGTGTAATTTCATTATGCCATGGATATTTTGATTCAAAGTTACCAACGTAGTAACAATTTATTGCTACAATCTTACCATTTATTGAGATTATTTATGATTATTCTTACATTGGTGAAATATTATGATAAATCACCCTAAAATCGTAAATAATATTATTACTATGTTTATGTTCATGATATATTCTTTTAATGTTACCATATATCCACTCTTTGGTACTTAATATAATTAAGAAAATGTTTTTAAGAAAATAATACTTTATTTCCCTCTTCGATTGAAAATTTGTTTTATTCAAAAACCAGGTTTTATAAAAATGTTTTTAAATTAAATTTTGGGTTGATATTCATAAAAAAAAATTTAAAAATGTTTTATGGTTTTAAAACATTCATTTATAAGTTTTCTATTTTATTTTGAAAGGAAAAAGTTTTCGAAAAAGATTTATGTTTTAAAAAGAATCTTTCAAATTGGAAAGGGTATTTTCCTCAAGAAATGTTTTAAATGATCTTGAAATAATTTTTTTAAATATAATATTAAATTATTTAATGATACCAATTACTTAATGGTGTTATGATTTAAGGGTATCATTCTTATCCTTTCTCTGATTTCTTTATTCTTTTGACCTCCTGATATATTTTAGAGTTGTTTCAATTCTATGGGTTATACCATGATAAATTATAAAGAAAAACATTTCTCTTAATGGGTTTTTATATGATTAAATCATTATGAAACATTTATATTTTAAATTAGTTATGATAGGATAATGTTTTTTATGTTACCCATTTTATTTCATGGGTTATGATATGATGTTTATGAAACTCATCCTTGTTATGGGTCGTGATATGATGAAAGTTTTGTTATCATGTGGAACATGCATGAATGATTTAATTGTGTAAAAGGTGGTAACTTGATGTACATTATATAAAATGTTTAATGATGACTGTTCAATGATCAGAATGGTTACATGGGCTGGAATCCTCAGAACATAATAATAGGGTACACGGGAGGGCCTCCCAGGCCCATAGAAGATGGTATACATAAGGGAATCCAAAGCTTGTAACAAGAGGGTACACGAGAGGGAATCCCAAACCCTAAAAAGTGCATTTACAAGATGTAATCTCAATCCTGTAACAAGGGGGTATATGCGAGCTCGTCACAAGCCTATGATAGGATCATATATGGGAGGGAATCCCAAGACCATAATACGAATATAGACGAGAGGGCATAAAAATCCCATAATAAGAGGATATATGGGAGGGAAATAATGTTCGTAAGGAGAGGGTAAACAAGAGATCATCCCAATCTTATAATAAGAGAATAAATTAGATGGTATACCTGGAATGAAACAAAAAGGTAAATGGGAGCACATCCCACTCCCGAAGCAGGTAAATGAGTGATTATCCCAGGCCTAACATGTTTTGATGGTCTTGGTAGGTATCTTTGACATATGATTTTATTTGTTTATATGTCTTTGATAATTAAATATCATATTATTATGTTATTTTTTCTTGGATTATGCTCATTATTACCTTATGATTCATATATTATAAACAAACAATATTTATTTAGTGACTCATGTGTTTGATCATTGATATATAGGGTATGATCTTTAAATGTTACCATCATGATCTTGTGCCCTTATGTTCATGTTATACTTAAGTATCTTACTTTTTTACCCATATTGAGTATCATAGTTCACCCATTCTTATTTTTCCTTTCTCGTGGTTATAATGAAGTGTCTTATGTAGGATTACTAATGGTTCAAAACATTATGGGATACCCAGGAAATCATTTTACTATGTTTTATGATATTATGTTCCATATTTCCAAAGACACTAAACTATCCCAGTTATCGGGAATGTATTTTTGTATTGTGATTATTATTCATATAACATATTATAAAATCCATGTTTTTAATCTTTTTTCACTATATTTTATATCCAATGATAGGTTTAGTAAACCTTTTGAAACTACAATTC
Source organism: Viscum album (assembly GCA_963277665.1). Lineage (NCBI taxonomy): Eukaryota > Viridiplantae > Streptophyta > Magnoliopsida > Santalales > Viscaceae > Viscum > Viscum album. The sequence goes on along the minus strand of OY728133.1, from coordinate 475,341,227 downwards.
CAAAAGTTCATGAGATCCCTATGGATATTTCTAAGGATATGTATAGGTATGTATCTAAGGATAAGTCTAAGGATGCGTCAATGTTTTGGAAAATGTCCTTGAATTTTTCTAAAGGAATGATAAATTGGTTTCTGAGAAATAAATAACTATCTAGATACTATAGGATGATATAGATCTAAAACATATTTATAGAGGGGTAACTTCTAAGAAAACACAGTATTGAGCTAGACTCCATCAAGAACTGATGCTCATCAATGGGCTTTACTTCACACATTATTTTACACTCCTGGGAGAGTTTCTTTAGTAATTCACAAACTCATTACAAACCATCATGAAGAATTTAAAAATAATAGGACTATCGATGAACTATCATAAAAATATCTTTTAATAGATTAAAAAATACGGTATAATGATTTAGAAATCCTATAAGTGATTTTGATGATTGTTTTGTTTTCCCCAATGGTATGTGTTTATAAGACTATGATTTCTGGTTTTAGTCAATGGATATAACATTAATGAACTGGCTTAACATTGAATATTTCATATTTTAGAAGTATGGAAATTATGGAAATAGATGTCCTCAATGGAAATCGCACTAAAAGAATCTGGGAGCTAGTACAAGTATTGGTTACACTACAGAAGATAAAGAAACTGAAGATGACATGTGGAAGGTATGGGATCTTATAATATTAATGATTACATTAATAATAATAAACATGATTAAATTTATTTTTTGGATCCATAAAACATGATTCAAATTTTATATTCTAGTAAATGGGTAATAATGAATACGTTGATGAATCATAAGTAATAGTTTATGAATTATATTCGATGATTGAAGTGTATCTATATAGAAATTCATGAATTATGTTGTAAGAATCATTATGTATATTTTCTCTATTAAGGATTGGAATATATATATATATTTAATGGTGATTATGTCCTAGAAAGGTTATTTAATTAAAAGATGATAGTTTTATTAATGGATGGAAACCCTTATTTTGTTACTATTGTTGAGAACATTATGATTAGCTTAGATAAAGAGATGATTGACATGGAAAATATAAATTTGGTTATATTTAGGATTTCATTATGGATATTGGATTTGATGAAAAATTGGTTTATGCCATCATGGATGGAGTTTATGATATTTTTTGGATATAAGTTACATATCCAAAACTCTATGATATGTGTAAGGAATAAAGAAGAATGTATATTTTCAATAACGATGTTTGGTAATTCAGGCTATTTCCATGTTCTGAGATATTACATGATTGTCATTTTGCCATGTTTGGTATGTGACAACTAAGATATACTTTATGTTATTTTTGGGACCACTATTAAGTTAATGTTTTGGATTTTGATCTTTCATAAGGGTTACAAGGATAACCATTTATGGAAATCTTATGTTATATTTCATATGTGGTTTTTGATATTTATGTTATTATTTCTCTATATGATGATTTATGTTTATTATATTACCTATGACAAACTTCTTTTTTTGATGATACCTGAAGATAGATAGAATGACTTATTAGTCTATCCATGGGTCGTACGATCCATTAGTGCTTCGAGATAACAGATTCACCATCATTTCATGGAGAAAGAGATGAAGTATAAATTGATGAAGGAAGAACCAATAGGAAAGATTATGCTTATAAAAGATAATGAAATCAAGTAATTATATCTTCTCATGAAAATTCTTCCAATTTATGAAAAGGTTCTTAAAATTAAATGTTTTGTTGTTATCATAATTTTTTTATGATATCAATGACCTTTTCTAGGAAACATTGGTTTATGGATTTTGATCATTAAAATTATATTGACCATGCTCTCTATCAATCTCCAACAAAATATGATATTCATATTTCTCATCCATTTCCTTGTTTCCACTTTCCACCAATGTTATCCTATCTGAAACCTTAGTTATGTGTTACATTGGGATAAATTTATGATCCAAACATTCATTTTTTAAATAAATCATTAGTATTAATTTTTAAAATATGGATTATATGAAAGGAACATTCAATTATTAAAACATTTATAACCCATGTGAATTTTGGGGGATAAATTCATTTGGGGGGGGGGGTATTATGACACATTGAGTTTTTGTGAATTTATTTTTTTGAATAAATTAGAATTCTTTGATGGAATGCATTGAAAGATTGAAAAAGTTGAGCATGATTTTTAAGAAAAACAAATATAAAATTGTTCTATACACAACACTAAGATTAACTTTATGCACAAGAAAAACTATGTCTATCTTTTTCTGTAAAAATATGATTTCCTCTAATAGATTGTGTTACACGCAAGATAGTGTTTTACCAAACCATAATATATGATTAATATTGTTATTAAAAATATTATGGTAGTTATGACATAAATTTTTTAATGGATATGGTTAAAATTATTAATTAAATTGTGAAAATATGGTGTATGTGTTAATTATGTGATTATTAATTAATTATAAGTGAATGTAAGAAGTATTTGAAAATAAATAAATTATTTTTATGAATGAGTATTTTTCTATAACCAAATGAATTTTATCTCAAGAAATTAAGAAAACCAATTTTGATGATTGGTATTATTAAAATATATATATTATATACTTAATAAAATATATAAAATTTATCTTATTTTTTCCCTATATAAGAGATTAGAAAAATTCAATTCTATACATAAAAAGATTTATTTTTTCCAGAGGATGGTTTTACATCATTTAATAAAATACATGTTTTAAAACAAAATTTTGACATTAATATAATTTATATCTAAAAAAATAAACATAATTTTTTGAATTTCATTACTAAAATTTACTTTGGGTTAATTTTTGGAATTTTTCTAGGAATTGTTATTTTTTATGAATAGGAAAAAACAATGAATTTTAATTGAAAACTACATTTTCATATAATTTATTTAAAAAGTTAAGATATATTTTAAATTTGTATAAAATTATATTTAGACAAAATATAAATATATTAATAGAATTTAGTTCATTGGATGAAATTTCAAATTGAAATTGGAAATAAAAATATTTCAAACTATTGACCATTTTCATTTTAAAAACCCATTGCTTCGTCCCATCCATATGATTTTTTTAAATTAATTTCTACCACTTCTATTAGTGGAATTCGAAAAAATGTATTCCATATTTGAAATAATGGTTATTTATAATTTCTATTATTTTGATATTAGTTATTACAAAAAATATTTTTTAAATTAATTAAAATTAATTATTGTGATTTAGGTAAAAATGATTTTTCTTTATTTTTTAATCATTAACATAATGGTAAAAATAAAATATAAACATGTAAACAATAATTTTTATATCAATATTTAGACCATATACAATTTTTTTAGAAAATTTCCATTATTTTAGTAATAATATGTATGGGAGACCTCTAATAGTGTTTACCTTTTTATATTTACTAGAATGACACACTACCTGCACAATAAAAGTAAAAATTCCCCTCACTTATTAATACCTCTCAAGAACATTAGATATTCCAAAACATGACCAATAATGTAAGAACCTGGGTCTTATTTTCAAGTTTGTTTTCTTTTTTCTGGTGTTTTTAAGAAAAAAGATGAAATTCTCGAAATTTTTGAAGTGAATGCTGTGTAATTTATGAGTACACACCAAGTGCTCTGTCACCGCAGGTGGTCGTTTGATGACCGTGTAGCAGCCATGCATAGGACCGGGTGCGGTGACCTGGAATCCGCCTAAATCGGGGCTCACTTAGGGCAAGTACACAAAGTGTACTTTAAAAGTACATGTCATGTACTTTATTTTTTTCATTAAACGTAGCAGGGCCTCGTCTGACAGATAGAACCATCTCCTTATAGGTCTGGTTTATCTGAGAGAGACCATACAACTGTGATGTTTCACTGAGCCCCCGATCAAGAATCTGATCTCCGATTCGACTGTCATCGATTGCGTTGGGATCGCCTCAGTAAGCTCTTCCTTCTTCTAGAGCTTTGTTTCCTGATTCCTCTTCTTTATCTAGTTATCTTTGGTTGAAAGTTCTGAGTTTTTTTGTATATCTACGATGTTCTGGGGCGATTCAAGGCTTGAGGTTCAAGTATATAAATCTCTCAACACCGAGGTAGATGGTTCGTGCCTTTCTGTAGAAAGTATATGAGTAAAATTTTCAAAATTTCCCAATACCCTTGAACGGTGTATTGTGTTTTTACTATTTTATACCTCTTAATTTCATGTTATGCATGTATGCTTTAGTAGATGATAATTGAATGTGAATAGGGTTAATTTATATGCTCTAGAAGTGTTTTCCCGTACATGTTTTATTTATGATCATTTGGTCCTGCTAGCCTGTTAGGCTTCCTTGTTTTTTCCCATGCCTAGTATTGTAGGATGGAGTGTGATTGTTTATTCTGATATGCTGATATGTTGTAGACTGTTAGACATGTAGTTCTTGAGGTTTACATTGGCTGATACGCATTTCCATGCTTTTGTTTCATACATAGGGCTATGGGAACCAGGTTTAGTAGTCCGTAGGGAGAATGGATGCAAGGGCTTCTCCAGAGTTTTTGTTTTTACTATTACGATGTGAGACCACAGGGGGAATTAACATAAGTGCTTCCTCAGAGTGTCTGTAATTCCTCAACGTGGGCCACAGGAGGAATGTGACGTAAGTGCTTTCACAGAGTGCCTTTAAGTTACAGATACAAGACTATAGGAGGAATTGATGGTGAGTGATTCCTCAGAGAGTCTATGCTTAAGATGAACCAGAGGGGATAGACTGTATGTACTTTCCAAAGTGTTGTTTGTACTTGTTTGGTTAAACCAGAGGGGTTAGCCTGTGAGTACTTCCTAGAGGTTTACCATTCTTTTTAGCGTATTTCTTGTGTTGTTCGGTTGAACCAGATGGGTGAGGATATGAGTACTTCCCTGAGGGTTACCTGGTTTGATTAGTTTTTGCTTGATATATGAAACTAAATTCATTGAAACAGTAGGAATGTTTGCTGTTGAGTACATCCATGTTTACTGCTTCCTTTTACTTATTACATTCCATATATTCATTAACTGTTAGGCACAAATCTTTGGGTGGTTTCCTAATGGAATTTAATCTCACAACCTTTTTGAGTCATGCTTTTGGTCCCAAACAGATTATATTTTTGCAGGTATAGATTTGGGAAAGCGCCCTTCTACTACAGATTCTTGACTACTTTGGAGCTAGAGAGCATAGGACCAAGCTGAGGATTGCGATACTAAGGAGTTGTTTATCTATTTTCCTTTTTTACTTAGGTTTAGTATGGATTGTATTCCAGCATTATGGTTTGTTGGGATGCTTTCCTAGACAGAGGTATCATGAATCATTTATATATGTGCTCCAGTTGTTTCTTACTTTTAGTCTTCTACTGTTTACTTTTGTATGCAATTATTACTACTTATGCTATTGTAATCAGTTTTTTTCGTTGTATTACTCTGCCAATGAGGGCATAGTTTCCCCACTATCACACCTAAGGCCATCCCAGCTAGTCGTCAGCCTCTGTTATTCGAGGAAATGCGCTTGAGGCACTATGACCAACCAGGTATTGGGAACCTCTGGGCGGCTTCTGGAACTGGGACATTACAAAGTGGTATCAGAGGATTTCTTTTCTCCTATACTTACTGTATGGAGACTATAGCTAGGGATATGAAGGAATAGTTACTTGGTAATAAGTTTTTTCTAGGATTAGCTAACCCGTGTACAGGTACAAGCCAACCTACCATGTTTATTGAATTTTTCTGGTCTTGCAATTTTATAGATGCTATGATTTCACCATTGGGTGATTCACATGTTTTGTGTTGTTATCATTGATGTTATTGAGGTTCTATTTCTGTTTCAACCCAATGAGATGAGGGTATGCCATCTCATTCATTATATATTCACTTGCTAGAAATCACATGTCATGCATTCTTTCCAGGCTATTTAGGGTGCATTAGCGATTTCATGTTGTTGTGATAGATGTCACGCTAGATATGAATGTTTTTGTGATAGATGTCTTGATAGAATACATGCTTTTGATAGTGGTATTTGTTTACATAAGGTTTTATTTGAATGAATGTAAAACTTTGGTTCTTGAGGTGTTATAGACCCTCATGGGCCAGAATTTGGTGGATCATTGCCTTGGTATCCTTGTTTTTGACATGTTTAAGATGCCGATCATTGATTCTCGGAGAGTATGGGCTCTCATGGATTGGAATTTGGCACTTTAAATGTTCGTTTTAGTGTTTTTTGGGTTCCAAAGTTGTTCTTGAGGATTATTGTCAAGAAAAACTCAGAATACATGGCGTGTGATGTGGAATACATGTCATGCGTTCTTCTATTCGGGAAGAAACTGTTTTTCTTAAGTACACCCTGTGTACCATATATACATGCCATGTAGTCTCTAACTATGTTTCAGTATGTGTGGGTAGAGACACGAGGACTAGAAATCATTGGTAAGATGCGTCGTGTACCTAATGTACACGCTGTGTTTTAGAACCATGTAATTGGCTATGTCACTAACAACACCGGTTGGTTGACTCTTTTCTAATACACGTCATTTCTGTCTGTAACATGTCATGTAGTGTAACCCATGTATGCGATCGTGTAACGAGCAACACGGGGTAGTTAAATCCTTCTTGTACACGTTATTTCTAGTATAAAAATGTCGTTTATAGTCATTCGTGTGTTCACCCGTGTGATTAACAATAGGGGCAGTTGAAACCTAAATAGTACTCACTAATTCCATCTGAAACACACCATGTAGGGTGATCCCTGTAACCAGACGTGTAACTAACAACATGGGTCAGTGAAGTTTGTCTAGTATATGTCGTTTTTGGTACTAACATGTCATGTAGTCTTGTTCTAGGAGAGCCATGTGGATTAGTCGTGTAAGAGAACTTGGGTAGGGAAAGAGAATTAAAGTACACGCCATGTGTTAGGACAACAAGCTGTGTGTATAGGGCGTTAAACAACCAATTTTGGCAGAAGTAAACACACATGTGAAAGGCTTCAGGAAACACGCCGTGTAGTCATTATACATGCCATGTATCCGTGTTCTGAAAAACATGAATTCTTTCATTCGCTTGTCCACTTCATACACTTCTAGTTTGTAGTCCCTGTTAATCTTGATCTAAGGTGTGCACTTGAACTTGCAGAGTCATTCCACCGAGACGTCCTCTGGTTGTCTGTCTGTTGCAATGCAGTGACCAGACACCAGACATGGTTGATCAGGGACTACCAGCAGATCCTCTAGTTGTGCCAGTATTGGCACCAGTCGTCATTCCGAACATAGGTGATGATGCACAGTTCTGAGAGGGATTCATGAGGTTCATATAGAACTTCTGACGAGTACCACATCATTCCCCGTCTGTGGAAGAGTTGATGGAGTTTTTCCAGTAGCAGCATCCTCCCACCTTCACAAGGGAAGGACGACCTCAGGTTGTAGAGTCATGGTTAGAAGCCATTATTTCTATCTTCGAGCATCTAGAGATGCCTCCAGAGAGGAGGGTGAATCTCTCTACATACATGCTTTGGGATTATGCCAAGAGATGGTGGGATGTGATCTCACTGGAGGGATGCCAGTAGGTTGTGGTCTGGGATGAGTTCCAACTTGCCCTCTACGCCTACTTCTATCTTGAGACTTTGTGGGCTGATCGAACCCAAGAGTTCATGAGTCTGGAGCAGGGTACTCTTTCAGTTCTGGAGTATTCTTCTCTCTTTACAGAGCCGTAGTGCTTCCCACTAATCCTTGATGATGATGAGTCATTCCTAGCAAGAAAGTTTGAGGATGGTCTCCGGCACGTCATCCGTTCTTAGGTGAACATCTTCAGGTTGACTTTTATCACTTCTATAGTCAACCAAGTGCTGATCACGGACTGAAATCTGAGGGATTCTTGAGTTTTGATCCAGGGTGGCTCAACATCCGGAGTTAGTATCCCTCCTACTGACAGTAGGAAGCACCGCATGGAGTCTTCTCATGGTGATCCCATGAGGAAAGACACTTTTTCTGGTTACCTAGTAGTGTGCTAATAATTTGGGAAGAAATGGAATACGATGACACATTACGTGAGGGACCTAGTAGAGTGTCGATCTTACGGCAATGTGGGTCATCTTCTGTGCTTCTGTCAGATCTTCTCACCAGCAGCTAGTGATAGGGGTTCTTTTATGACTTTGCATTCAAGAGCAGCACCACCAGTTATTCCTTAGTCAGAAAACTAGAGTTCTTCTAGCCGTTCAGGCTGAGTTTGAGTTTGCGATTATTGTATTCAATCACCTTGATTTCAAAAATAGTAGGGTGGATCAGCTTAGAGTGCTCAAGAATAGTCATAGGGTCACGGTACATGCTATAATTTTTCAGTAGAGCAGACTTGTTAGGAGTAGGATCCCAAACCCTGTACTATTCGAGGTACGATCCTAGTTGACTCATTTTTAGCTTCTACTCTTTTTGATACAGGGGATTCCCATAGATTTATATCTGTTGCTATTGTGGAGAGCCTTGGGCTCTGTATCTTTTCTTCAGCTGATATCTTGACATTAGACACTCCGTTTGGGACTAGAACGGCTACTGTATGTCAGTTCAAGAAGTTCCCTCTCGAGGTTGGTGGGTTTCACTTCTCATGGGACCTCTATGTCCTAGAGATGGGGGCTTATGACGTCATTCGCGGAATGGACTAGTTAGTTCCCATCCAGGATTTTGTCAATTTATATTGTCATAGGGTGAGTTTCACATAACCAGAAGGTAGATCGTTTCATCATAAGGGAGAATGGGATGTCCAGGCGAGTAGAGCGAGACCCAAGCATCATAGGTTGGAAGGAGTTATAGCCCATATTTTTAGTCTACATCTTCATGACCAAGGAAATTCATAGAAAGAATTTCATCTTGTGGTGGATCATTTTAAGGACATCTTTCCAGAGGACTTTTTAGGTTTATCTCCAGAGAGAGAGGTAGAATTTTCAATCAAGCTTGTTCTAGGAGCAGCACCGGTGTCCATTACTCCTTATAGGATGGCTACACCAGAGTTATAGGAGCTCAAGAAGCAGTTGGAGAAGTTACAGACAAAGGGTCTTATCTGACCCAGTACTTCTCCTTGGGGTTCATCTGTCCTATTTGCAAAGAAGGCAGACAGTACCCTCAAAATTTTTGTGGATTATCGGAAGTTGAACCAGTTGAAGGTCAAAAACTGATATCCCTTGCTAAGGATTAATGATCTCTCTGATCATATTTGAAGAGCTCGGGTGTTCTAAAAGATTGACTTGAGGTCCGGTTACCATCAATTGCACATTAGACCCTCTAATATACCTCTTACAGCCTTCCAGAGAAGGTACGGTCTATACGAGTATGGGGTTATGTAGTTCGGCCTAATGAACATGCCTGTAGTCTTCATGGAACTGATGAACTGAGTATTCCATCCACACTTGGATTCCTTCGAGGTATTCTTCATGGACGATATCTTGGTGTACTCTCAGACATGACCCAACCATGCCACACATCTTGATATCGTTCTAAGTACACTTAGAGAGCATTTTTTATATGTTAAGCTATCAAAATTCCACTTTAGGATGGATTATATTCACTTCTTGGGTCATGTAATCTCAGAGAAAATAGTATTTGTAGACCAATAGAAAGTGAGATCAGTAGTTTCTTCGGAGAATATGAAGAACATATTTGAGGTGTGTAGTTTTCTAGGACCGGATGGACACTACAGATGCTTCATATAGGACTTTTCATGCATAGCAGCACCATTGACGGGTCTGACTAAGAAGGGTGTAAAGTTATTGTGGTTAGATTCCTTTGAGTCAGCCTTTTAGTATCTTAAAGGGAGGTTGACTTCAGCACCGATACTAGTATTTCCATATCTAGGCAAGAGCTATATTTTTTTCTATGATGATTCATGTATCAGTTCGGGAGCTATGCTTATGCAGGGAGAAGGAGTTATTGCATACGGGTCTCGGTAGTTGAGGCCACGTGAGAGGAATTACCAGACACATGATCTCGAGTTGGTTGTCGTTGTTCATTACTAACGCTATTGGAGACATTATCTTCTATGAGATCATTTTTTGGGTTTTTCCATCCACAAAAGTCTCAAGTATATTTTCACTCAGCGTGATCTAAATTAGAGACAGCGAAGGTGGGTAGAGTACCTTCAGTCCTTTGACTTTGATCTTGCCTACATGCCTGGGAAAGGCAACACAGTAGCTGATGCGTTGAGTAGGGGGACTCAGATACATGCTATTTAGGAGTCCAGCAGGGAGTGGTAGATTATGGTTCTGTTCTCTAAAATGCATTTGGAGGTTCATGATAGAAAGGGGCAGAATTTTCTTTCTTCTGTGGATGTTACCTCTACTCTACTTGATTGACTGCGAATGAGGCTGCTATCAGATTTTGAAGGTATATTCCTATGGGATAGCTTGTTAGGCGATGACCCTATTCTTTGATGGACCATAGGTGGGGTTGAAATATTTCATTTTCAGGGGCGTGTATGGGTGACATTAGACATACGCGAGGAGCTGATGTGATACTTTTATTCCTTAGTTTGGGAAGTTCATACTAGTTTCACCAAGATGTATCGATATTTACACCGTCGGTATTGGTGGCTAGGTATGAAGAAAGATGTTGCCGGTTTTGTCTTGAGGTGTTCCACTAGTCAGCAGGTGAAGGCGGAGCAGCAACGACCAGCAAGGCTTTTACTGAAGTTACCCATTCCTGAATAGAAGTGGAATGATGTTGCGATGGACTTCGTGATGGGTTTACTATGGTCACCTCGAGGGAATGGTGAAGTTTGGGTTGTCATTGACAGACTCATGAAGGTTGATCTCTTTTTTCCAATCACAGAGACCTTCATTGTGGATAAGGTGGGAAGGTTGTACATCTGAAGGATTGTATGTATACATGGGGTTCCAAACTCCACTGTTTTAGATTGGGATTCACGTTTTACTTCTCAGTTCTGGCATGGGCTTCATAAGGCTTTGCGTACATAGGTGCTTTTGAGTACATCATACCACCTCTAGATAGATGGTCAGTCCAAGCGTATGATTCAGGTGCTTGAGGGCACGCATCAAGTATGCATCCTAGATTTTGGAGGTTCTTGGGAGAAGCACATAGCTCTTGTGAATTTTTCCTACAATAATAGTTTTCGAGAAACTATTCATATGGTACATTATGAGGATTTTTACGGTAGGCCATTCCTATCCCCACTATGTTGGATAGAGGTAGGAGAGGTAGCTATACTAGGACCTCATCTTGTCCATGGGACCATAGAGTAGATAGAGTCGATTCTGAAGCAAATGGATACTGCATATTCTCGATAGAAGTCTTATTCTGATTGATGGAGATGACTTCTGGAGTTTGACGATGGGGATCAGGTTTTCTTGCATGTCACATAGAGGTTGGGACACAGGAGGATTAGAAGATACGGTAGGATTTTTCTGAGGTATGTCGGGTCGTTTGAGGATTTTGAAAGAGTTGGGATGGTTTCCTATCAGTTTTAGTGACCTTATAGGTATCGTGCTATGCACGACGTCTTCCAAATGTTTTGTCCTTGACGTTACTTCTCAGACCCATCTCATGCTTTCCAACCTGAGGAAGTCGAGTTGGTCGTGGATGCATCGTTCAAAGAGCATCTTATCCAGATTGTTGATCGAAGAATGATGGTTCTCTGTGGTCTGTCTGTTCCTCTAGTACGAGTGTTAAGGAAGCACGGGAGAGTACTAGACGAGACTTGTGAGAGGGGTGTTGATGTATGATCGTAGTGGCCGGAGTTGTTGGGAATTTTTTCTTCTACGCGGCCTTACTAGGGATATTTGGGGATGAATTTCCTTAAGGTGGGAGGTTTGTAAGAACCTGGATCTATTTTTCAGGTATGGTTTCCATTCTCTGGTGTTTTTAAAAAAATAGGTATTTCTAGAAATTTATGAAGTACATGTCGTGTACTTTATGAGTACACGTTGTGTACTCTATCACCGCAGCTAGCCGTGTAGCAGCCACGCACATGACTGTGTGTGGTGACCTGGAGGCCACCTACAGTGAGGCTCGGTTAGGGAAAGTAAATGTTGTGTACTTCAAAAATATAAGCTATGTGCTTTCATTTTTTTCATTAAACGTACCGGGGTTATGTCTGATAGATAGAACCATCTACATCTAGGTCTGGTTCGTCTAAGAGGGACTATACTGCCACAATCTTTCATTGATCCCCTGATCAAGCGTCCAATCTCCTACTCGACCGTCATCGATTGCGTTGGGATTGCGTCGGCAAGCTCTTTATTCTTCTAGATCTTCGTTTCCTGATTCCTCTTCTTTCTCTAGTTATCTTCATTTGAAAGTTTTGATCATTTTTATAGATCTACAGTGTTCTTGGTTGATTCAAGGATTGAGGTTCAAGTATAATGATCTCCCAACACCAAGGTAGGTGGTTTGTGCCTTTCTATAGAATGTATTTGAGTTATATGTGTAAAATTTCCCAATACTTGTGAACAAGGTAATGCGTGTTTACAGTTTTATCCCTGTAATTTTCCTGTTATTCTTGTATGCTTGAGTAGAGGATAATTGGATGTGAATAGGGTTAATTTCTATGCTTTGGAAGTGTTTCCCATGCATTTTGTGTTTATGACTATTTGGTTCTACTATCCTGTTAGGCTTCCTTGCTTTTCCTCATGCCTAGTATTGTAGGATGGAGTGTGATTGTCTATTCTGATATGCTGATATGTTGTAGACTATTAGCCAAGTAGTTCATGAGGTTTACTTTTTCCGATACGAATTTCCATGCTTGTTTGACATAAATAGGGTTGTGGGATCTTGTTGTAGTAGACTATAGGGAGAATGGACATAAGGTCTTCTCTAGAGTGTCTATTTTTACTATTACAATGTGAGACCATATGGGGAATTGACGTAAGTTCTTACTCAGAGTGTTTATAGTTCCTCTAGGTGGGCTACAGGGGGAATGTGATGTAAGTGACTCACCATAGCACCTTTTAGTTACTATTTTGATATATAGGAGGAATTGACCGCGAGTGATTCCTTAGAGAGTCTATGTTTATGTTGAACCATAGGGGTTAGACATTGTGTACTTCCTAGAGGGTTTCTTGTATTTGTTTGATTGAACCAGAGGGATTAGGTTGGGAGTACTTCCCAGAGGGTTACCGTTGTGTTTAGCTACTTGCTTGTGTTTTTTGGTTGAACTAGAGGGGTGATTCTATGAGTATTTCCTAGAGGGTTACCTACTTTGATTAGTTGTTGCTTGATATATGAAACTGAATGCATTAAAATGGTAGTATTGTTTGTTTCTGATTACTTCCTTGTTTACTGATTACTTTTTACTTATTTCCTTATATATATTCACTGACTGTTAGGCATAGATCATTGGGTGGTTTCGTACTAGGATTTAGTCTCAAACCCTTTTTAGGTCATTCTTTTGGTCCCAAAAATATTATATTGTTGCAGGTGTAGATAAGGGAAAGCGCCCTTCTAATTCAGGTTCTTGATTGCTTTGGAGCTGGAGAGCATGGGACCAAGCTGAGTCTTGTGATGATGAGGATTTGTTTATCGATTTTTCATTTGTACTTTGGGTTAGTATTTCTTGTATTCCAGCATTGTGGTTTTTTTGGATACTTTCCTAGACAAATGTATCATGCATCATTTATATATGGGCTCTAGTTTTTTCTTACTTTCAGTCATCCACTGTTTACTATTTTGTGATATTATTATTGCTTCACTATTGTTATTTATTTTGTTTCCACTGAGTTAATATGCCAATGAGGGCATATTTTCCCCACTATCACACCCAAGGCCCTCCCTGCTAGTCGGCAGCCTCTGGGGTTCGGGGAAATCCACTTGAGGCTATGTGACCAACCGGGTACGAGGTGCCTCTGGACGGCTTCTGAAACCGGGATGTTACAAATAATCTTGGAAAACCCCTACCTTTACCCAATAAGACTTCCTTTGGGTAGAAATCCTACCATATATTTCCTTTGATTCAAACCAAAAGGATTTACCCATAGAAGAGGTTACATCCCTCAAAAATCAATTTTGTTTTATTTATTTCTCCAGCCAATAAACTATTCTTATTAAATAATTATATAATAAATTATGTGTCAATAATATGCCAAGATATTTTTATGATACAGTTATGCCCTATTCTCATAAATACTTCTATAAAATGTGATTTGCAATCATCATTCCTGTGTATGGAAGACTGTCGCCCCATGAACCATTGTCGTTTGTTCTTCCATTACCACCTCTTGTGGTTGATAATAATGACTTAAATACTATTTTATATGATATTTATGATATTAATTAATTTTTTATGATAATGGAATTATTATATAACACATACCATCATACTTTCAATTTTTTGAGAATAAGATAACATCATTGGTGGATGTTTGGACTACCGCCTCATCAATGTGATTTGATTCGTTCAAACTTTACATCGAATTTATTATGTATGATTTTAATAAGAATATGTGATTTATATGAAATATTTTTTTAGTTGGAATTTTAATGAACTTATATATAGATATATTTTATTTACTTTCTTTCCTGAACTATGATAAAAAATGGAAACATCGTTCTTGTGTATGTATAACCAACCGTCTCCATGAATGGTGTGTATTATTTTATATTTATATAATTAATATATTATTAAAAATACAAATATATATATATATAATATATATGATATTTATTTCGTGTTTTACATTATTTAAATAAGTAATTCATGATCTATATAAGGGGATCAATATTCAAATGTGAAAACATATCCGCAAAACAATGATGTTATTAAAAGAAATATAACATTAGCATGAAATTATTAGTAAATGGGTAATATAAAGTAATAATAAAATCACATATAGTATTATATTTAATTTCTTTTTTATTTCATAGATTTATACTAAAATTATATTTATTATATAGGAGTATTGAATGCATACGAGTAATGTCTATACTTAAGGAAAGGGTTTTCTAATATCACTTTTATTTCTGTGAGATATATACTATATTCACCACTTATTCTCATTTTGTGGTGTATATAATGGACTTTGAAATTTTTTAACATGAATTTATTTATTTCATTATATTAAAATATTCAAATTATTTTTATTCATGCATGGATCTCGTGATTCAAAATTTACTCAATTTGTATGTGGATATCCAGTCTCACATTTATTTATGTGAGACTAATGACTTATTCCGCACTAGTTTCTTTTGTGTGGTTTATATAATTCCATTGAATGTATTATTTTATTATTATCATTTCATTTATGTATATTTACATATCAATTTTATGGTATCATTTTAAATGGTTTTATGGTTCAAATGTTACCAAATCAGTAATGTAATTTTTTTCTCAATTTTCCTTCATTGAGACACATGTTATGTTATTCACCTACATTCTTTTGAGATTTTTGTGTAGTACCCCTAAAATGGTTATTTAATAAATTTAAATATTTTCATGATATTTTAATATTCATTTAATGTTATTATTTCAACTATATTTTGATTTACTTTTACCAAAGTAGTAAGAGTTTATTGCTAAAATATCATCGTTTATTTGGATTATTTATGATTATATATACATTGGAAAAATATTATGATCCATATATAAAGAATTATAATAAATATATTTATACTATGGTTATTCATGATATATCTTTATAATGGGACCATCTATCCAATCATTCTTACTTAATAGAATTAATAAAAAAATATGAAAATATTACTTTATTTCTCCCCTTGGTCAGAAATCTGTTTTATTCAAAAACCATGTTTTCTAAAATTGTTTTAAAAAAAGATTTAATAAATATTTTAGGATCATTTTAAAAGAAAATAATTTCAAATTTGTTATGGGTTTCAAATAAAACTTTTTATAATTTCAATTTGAATTTCAATGGAGTTTTTTTAAATTGATTAATGTTTCAAAAAGCATATTTCATAGTGGAAATGATATTTTCCCCATGAAATGTTTTAAATGATATTTAAAAATTATATTACATATATGATGACATATTTTTATGTAACTTATTCCTTAATGTGGTTATGATCCAAGGGTAACAATCTTATTCTTTCTCTGAATGGTTTATTCATTTTATGACTTATTATTTGCGAGACCTGTTTCTCTTCCACATGTCAAACCGTGATAAATGATTATGAAAACCACTTCATTTCATGGATTATTATATGATTATATGATTACAAAACATGTATCTATTCCATTGGTTATTATATGAAGAAATTATTATGACACCCATTTTACTTCATGGTTTGTGATATGATTTTTATAAATCCAATGTTTTTTAGGGGTCATGATATTATTAATGTTTTATTATCTTATGGAACATGACTATATGATTTAATTATGTGATGGGTGGGACCAATATCTACCAAAAATCAACTAGGTATTGATAAATATTCTATGGTATCAAAGGGTTCATGGGTGGTAATCCCAAACCTATAAGAAGAGGGTATGTGGGAGGAAATCTCAAGCCCATTACAAGAGGGTATATTAGATGGCCTCTAAAGCCCATTAAAAGAGGGTATAAGGGTTGTCATACCATTATTATAATAGTAGGGTATATGATAGGGAATCCCAAGCCTGTAATAAGAGGGTATACAAGAAGGAATCCAAATCCCATAACAAGAGGTTATATGGGAGGGCATCCCAAACCTATAACAAGAGGGTAACATGGTGGGAATCAAAATACAATAACAATAGATTATAATGAGGGAATCCCAAGCATGTTACATTGGGGTAAATGGGAGGGAATTAGATGCTCATAAAAAGAGGGTACATAAGATGGAATCCCTGCCCCAAAATAAGAGGGGTTCAGAGGAGGACATCCAATTCTTGAAGTAGGTATATGAGTGATTAGCCCAAGCCTAACATGTTATAAATGCCTTGGCAGGTAGCATTGATATAATTGCTTCCATGTTTACGTTTCTTACACAATTAAATTTTTTATTCCTAGTTTATTATTTCATGGATTATTCTCTTTAATCCATTATGATTCATCTCTTATGAACTTCCAATATTTATTTCATGCCTCATGTATATGATCTTTGATATGTAGAGAATGATCTAAAAATTTTACACTCATGTTCTTATACCCTTATATTCATGTTATACTTTTGTATGTTATATGTTAACCATTACCCTGTGTTCTGTGTTTCCAAAGACACTATACTATTATGGTACTCAAGAATGTATTTTTTTAATGTGTTAAATATTAATATAAAATTATTTCATATAAATTTATGTTATGACCAAGTCTCTATATTGTTCATTATAGAACCCAAGCTCCATAGTTATTCGTTCATCCTAAATAGATCCACTAAAAACTGATTAAGGAGGTATTAATGATATAACCATTCCCATGGTTGTGTCTTTGGTATGGATTAGAGTTGAAACTTCTATGTTTTCTAGATAAAAATGATTTTTTGGAGTGTGATTTGGGTAGTAGGTTTTTATGAATAGGCTTGGGTGTAATAATAATTATATCACCACTATAAGAAATTCATCAAAAATAATATCATCCAATGGATCCTAGATACTAATACATCCCACTTGATTCAGAAATTGGAATGGATAAACCTCTTGGATTTTCATGTGATTAGTGGTTCTTTGATTTTGTGTGAAAAACTTATGAGATTTTTCATAGAAATTAAAAATTAGAAAAAAATTAAAGGATTCCTCCATATGGAAGTGAACATATTTTTTGTTTGAGAGGGTACTCATGGATCATGATCTAAACCCACATGGAAAAATTACTTTAAATATATTTTATAAACACTTAATTATATCAAATGGTCATGAAACATGGATAGCGAGACCCTGGGGTTCCTTTCTTGAAAGACTCATTTCTTCCAGAGTGCCTACTAGACAATGATTTAGGATTTCTATTTATTGAATAGGGATAAGAGGCCACCTTCAAGATTAATCTATTGTATTGATTAAATGACTTCTAGTACATGATTATTATTTAGTATATCATATTTCTATATGATTATCAGAACATATAATGGATAGATTCATTTATGATAGAATTTTATTCAATGAGTGATTTTGAAATCACCCCAGTGTTCACGATGTTGGTTTGGATATTCTGGTATCTAAATAATATCTTCTTGAGAGGGAGACCATTCATTCTATTTCGATCGTTCTACATGTCATGTTATTGGATGAAATCTCATATAAGGTTTTATGAGTTCTTAAATGATAATGAAATTATAGGTTATTGGTTCAAGACTTATAAAAATTGTTAGGTAGATTTAATCACCTCTATCTTAGTGGTTTTTATATGGGAAACATGTTAAACTTCTATATCTAGTTCATATTCTGGATATATCTAATCCAGAGTAGCACAATTAATGATTACACATTTGACACCCATATAAATTTTTCATTGAAAATAATTTGAGTGAGGTATCTATAGTAGTTATGGTTAAAGGTGATACTATTAGTTAAGTGAATTTGTAACGACCTGTATTTTTTAAATTATACTTATTTGATAATAAATACTTTTATATTATATTATATTTTTTATAAGAATAGAGACCCTATAGATACCTATAAAACATTAATTCATTAATTAATTTCATTATAACATCCATCTTAAAAACTAATGAAAACATAAATTATAACAACTATGAATAAAATAAAAATAAATGATATAATGTAAAAAATATGGATTTCCCCAATCTTCTTGAAGCATTTCCCCCACATCCAACACTATAGAAATGAAACAAAATATTAGTAAACCAATCAAAATCACTGAAAATGAAATTATATAACCATCATAGGGATTTTATTGAATATTGATTGAAGTAATAAAGTATAATATATAGGAGGAAATATTACGATTGGAATAGTAATTTGACTATTGGAATAGAATCTGAACCATTGGGAATAGTAACATGACCCTTAGTAACAGTAGAATGACTATTAGAATAGTAATTTAACTTCTAAATAATAAATTGTGATATAAATAATATTTAATATGATAAATTAATGTAAATATAAATATTATAAGTCATAAAAATAAATATCATGATACAAAAATACAAAGAAAATAAGGAAACCTTTTTAATAAACTATATTTCATTGTATTTAACAAAAAACATACTTTTTGTAGTAAACATGAAAATTAACTATGTTATAAATTTATTTTGAAATAATTAATATCACATTTTATAATTATTAGGTATAAATTTTCCAAGGATGATATTTTAGAAATATTTTGAAATTCTTCAATTTTTTATGAATTGTAAAAATACATTTTTCACAAAATTATTGTACATTAAATTGAATCATTAATGATATATTAATGACCTATTAATTAATAAAACATCTGGTTCTTCCAAAATATATTTATTTTCATAAAATATTCATTAATATACAATTAATATAATTTCCAAAAATAAAATGTATTTTCTAAAAACTAAAGTCAAAATTGATCCCTTAAAATATCAATTTTTATTATTACTAATTTCATTTTTAATAAACATATTTAATTTTAAATATTAAGTGGTTTAAAGTCCTAATACCACTCAATTATATTTATTTATGATATATATTGTAAAAAATTCCCAATTTCAACTTTTACATTTGACGTATTTTTTCATTTAGTATTTTATTCTAAAAACCCCATTTCCTGAAATATAAATAACCCATCCACCTACCATTAGAAAACCACTCCTCCCTCACATTCCAAATACAATGTTATACTAAAATCCTCTATCATAATCCATTATAATCTTTAGGTACTTTATAGTGTAAGCTAATTCTGTTCATCTAGTACGTCTACTTCCATACAAGAGAATCCAGAATATTAAAAGAGTATGTTTTTTTCAAGAACTTATCCTATTTCTTTCTTATTATCAATATTTTCAAAATTTATTTCAAAATAAAATCATCTTATATTTAATTTTAAATATTGTGATCAATTTTTAATTTCGTTCAAAAACTATAAAAATGAAAATTTTCATGTATTTGTATTTTATACCACTTTTCCTATATATTTTGACAACGTTTCCATTTAAAACTAGTTAACATTCAATGGAAAAGTTTCCAACTACTATCATATCACCAACCTAATGGAATGTAATAATAATTTATTTATAATATATATATGATTAAATAACTATTTTTAAAAGTTAAATAATTAATTCCTGCAATGTATAAGTGAAATTGAAAAATATTTAAATTAATGAAAAAATGAAATATTTATAAAATCATGATATGAAAACGACTTCCCATTAATGAAGAAAATTAATAACTATAGTAAATGATTAAAAATTAATAAATAGTCATAAAAATGTTTAAAAAATCACTTAAGGGTCAATATTTTATTAAACCAACGTTTATTATTCAATGGTGGAAAACTAAAAAAATAAAGAGGGATTTAAGGTAAGGGGATTCTCAAACCCAACTACCATTCTTTAATATATCCATAGTTTATGTAATTTTATTTATTGATATTCTATATATGTTTCTTAAATATAATTTCATTATTCATCATTTTTCTCTTAGGGATATTCAATTTACCACCATGATTGATAAGCCAAATACAAATATTTTCCAAAAGATATCCCTTTATAAAAACACATTTTACCCCTATTGTGTTGTTTATTCTTCACTCAAAAATGATGGTGATTGTGAAAAATATTTTTAACCTTATTCATTTGGGAACCCCATTTTTATTCATGAAATTATAATATTTGAAAAAATTATGAAACCATATCCTTTCCATGGTTTATTTCAGGAATATTTTTTTATAAGTTCTATGTGGCATACAAGATTATGTAAATATTATGATGTGATGGGTGGGACTAGAATTTTACACCCCACCAATGTATTGGGTAATGTGATGTATCTCATAATATTATGTATTTGTTTTGTGAACATGATACTGTATTTTTTTTCAAAATGATGATGTTATGATTATGAATTTATGTTATATTTGAACATGATGCTATATGTGTTCCCAAATATCTATGGTATTTGACCCTATGACATGGTGTTTTAGTTTTATACTTTTCGACATTTGATTCCTTTGTTGAATTTTTACTTCATGATTTTAATAATGATCATTTTCCTATGTTATTATGATAATGATTACGATTATGCTCACCCGTTTTATATTGATACATGTCCTTATTCCTTGTCTTATCAAGATTTTGTCTCACCCCTTTATTTGATGTATATAATTAGGTTACTACTTGTACTTAGGAAGATGTTAGATTATTTAAGTTGATTAATAATAAGTATTGTTTTATGTTTTATCATGCTCAATTGATATATGGTCCAAATTTTCTCAAGATAAAAAATATTTTGATCCTTAAATGTATGATTATTTTGTTGTATATCTTTAAAATGATGTAATAGTAGTTGATAAGGAATAAAGTTTCTTATTTTTTATCTGAGGAATAGTTAATTAATATTGGAATTATGATTATAAAACATTAGTGATAACACTTAGGATAATTCTAAGTATATTTAAACATCTACGATGATTTTTAGAAAAAGTATAAATATAGAGATCCCATAATAAATGCCTTTACAGTTAATTTTACACAATAATACAATGCCTATCCATTATTTTTTAACTTAAATTTTGTTCAATTATTTTCTATTTTATTAAATGGGGGAACCAAGTCAAACTATTTTAACAATATATGTGATAGATAATGAAATCAAAATTTGAAAGACATCCCCAACTCAATGGGAGGTGGGGTTCAAAACATCATGAAAATTCTTTCCCATCAATCTCAAGTTATAAAAAATTACCTGAAGCACATGGAATATATGTCATCAACATGAAAGGAAAAACTATCTATTTAATTATTTATATTTAAATTAAAATAAATATTTAGTGGATCAGAAGATCCACTTGTTGTTGAATAGTGGGTTATCTATGTGGAGAAGATCATTCTTATGCTACACTATTGTAAGAAGGAGAATGTGACACTGGATATTTATGATTTAGATAGATAAGTTGATCAATTATGAGAATTGATAAATAATAGATCTTTGATGGATAAAATGTAAGATATGGAGTGATAATACATTAATAAAATATTTATTAAAAAAATTCCCCTTCAACTCATCAAGAAATTATGGGGAGATAATTAATTGAGATTAAGTTAAAGGAATGTGAATCTGTCATGTCCTACAAGGAAAACTTTGAAAGTCATGAAATATATTCCTCATTGTTTTCTATCAAAAATTATAGAAAAATTGATATATTATATAGTTGATTAAAACTACGCCATTAAAAGGCTCTATCTATCTAAGATTTTTGGATTTATGAAGAAGTGTCTTGATGTGATCTCAATGTAGAGATGGATTTTAGATAATGGTCCCATAGTTATAGAGATAATAATAGAATAATGGGGTTTCAATATGGTGGGTCAAATGAAAAATTATGAATGAGGATCCAATGAGCCACAAGTCAAAAATGTGGGAAGAAGCATCATGTTAATTTCTTCAAGCAAATAAAGAAATGATTCATGTGTTGGAGAGAAGGACACCATGATCATGAATTCCAATGAGACATGATGAATCTGGATAACATGATGGAGGAAATTATGGAACCTAATTATTCACCACATATTTTTTAATGCTTCAAATTTAGGGATATAGGGAAATATTAAATAATTCTCACTAAACCAATGGTCCTTACAGGTAATGATTTTCAAAATCCATGAAATCCGAAGGAAAAAAGAGAAAACATATAATATTTATACTATAGAAGTGAAGCATGAAAATTATGTTTTAAAAGGTACACCTCAGATTCAATCAATAATGGAAAATGTTTTATTTTATTTTTATTCTACTTAGTCATTTTTATCAATCACATTATCTAGAACTGTTGATTCAAGGCTTCACTAACATAATGTAGTGATATCTATAAAAACACCTAGTGTAGAGATAATACAGCCCATGTGGTGAACTCTTCTCCTGTTAGAATATTTCAAAATAACCTTTTATAATATATCGAAATCCCCCCCTTAGATAAATTTAATTCTATATTGGGCATGTAATGGCTCTCGTCACATATAAAACATATTAAATTTTGGGAAAACAAATAAATTTTTATATTCCAATTCATCAATTAATCCTTAAAAAATACAAGTAAGTTCAAGAATCTCCTTGGGAAAATCACTTAATGGTGTGTGTTTTGAACCCCTTTAAATATTCATACCATAGAAAAATGGTTGGTTTAAATGAAGGAACAAACCTAAAAGAAGTTCCCATTATGAGGTAGTAAACTTATGTATTTCATGAAGAGTTAAATAGGTTTAACAAAAATCATGAGGTAGATTTATCAATAAAACATATACTTGGAGATACTCATATATCTAAATTTCCCTACAAGATAGCCACAGTTTAACAAGAGGAGTTAAAGAGGTATATGTAATATCCTTTGAAAAATGGTTCAAATACCCTAGTATATCAGATTGGGATGCACCAATTATCCTTTCCAAGAATAAGGATTGATCAATATGGATGTGTATCAATTAATGAGAGCTCAAAAAGATCTACATAGGGAATAAATACCCATATCCAAGGATTGATGATTTTTTTGATCAACTAGGAAGATAATTGTGCTTCTCAATATAGGATCTTCATTTTTTATAGCATCATCCAATGGTGAAGAAAGAAGATATTTAGAACACATACTTTAATATAGGTTTTGTGCACTATGAGTTCATAGTGATTCCATTTGGACACACTAATTCCCCTAATATATTCAAGGATTTGATTAATATTGTCTTTAGAGACTACCATGAAATTTTTTTCATAGTTTTTATTTAATATATTCTCATGTAGTCCATGAGAATGGATGAACATGAAGATGATCTATTTATTATATTATAATCATTTAGGATAGAGTAAATGAATGTTAAATGCAGGATATGTGACATTTGGATATAATGAGTCACACTATTTGGTAAAGTGATCACATGTGAGGGAATTTATTTATACCCTTAAATGATAAAAAATAATTAAGGAATCCCCCCCCCCAATGTCGTTGAAATCCATAGTTTTCATGGTTTATCAGGGAACTATCAATGTTTTTTGAGAAATTTCTCCTGATTGTCTACCCCACTAACTATGTTAACATAGAAGGAGGTAAATTAGGTCTAGACAAAACAATGTGAGGAATAATCTGAGGAGATCATGAATAGGATAATCATTATGACTATATTGACACTACTAATACTGGAGACAGTTTTTGACTACACCACAATGCATTAAAGAATGTCTCGGGTTGTGTACTCATGCGAAACAACATAGTGATATCCTAAGACTCACAACTGTTTGAGATCTATGATAAAAACAATAGGGTGCATTATTTAGAGTTATTATTTGTCATCTAAACCTTGTTGATTTAGAAGACCTATCTCTATGGTGATATATGTCATATATATAACAATCATAAGAGTCTATATTATCTAATCACATAGAAGGTTATTAACATGCATTAAAGAAGATGGTCAGAGCTTACCAAGGAATTCAGTTACTCTATTCACTATTGTCTATGAATGGAGAACAAGGTAGAAAATACACGTAGAATAAAGGAACCTACAACTCTATCCATGATGACAATCGAGAAAGACATAATATTTATGGATATACAAAGGATGGATCTGAAAATAATAACAATAGGGAATAAATCATACTTTTCTAAATGATTCCTCAATGATGATTCTAATAGAATGTCAAAGAGGTAAAAATGGATGATATAGAGCATCAAAATAATGCGAAATTAGGTAATATTCATGAATTCTATATCGATAAATATAGTGTGATTAATTTTTGGGAATAGTCTTTGGGATTATTCATCACCTCAGATAAATAACGAGCTATTAGATAATCCACATAACTATTATTTCTCAATCCATACCAGAAGTACCAAAACGTACCATGATCTTTGATAACATTTATGGAGGTAAAAATAATAATAAGGATATTGCATAGTATATGTAAAGTTTATTCATATTTATTTAATTTAAAGCACATTTAAAATTTTCTAATGTAATGACATAACCATTACATATACCCTTATGTAAAGTGGAAAACATCACCCTAGAATTTGTCACTGGTCTCCCAAATACATCTAAAGAAAACAATGTGATTTTGTTTATGGTGGATTGAATCACCAAGACTAGCTATTATATCACCATATGGAAAGATTTATCCATTAAAAACATAACATGGTATATGTGAAGGAAGTGGATTTGTTTAATGGGGATCTACTATAAATCATCTTGGACCATGATACATGCATTACTTCTTAATTTTGTATAAGTATTCACCTTGATTTTTATAATGAATTGAATATCTCCATGGCCTATTAGTTGTAATCCTATTTCCAAACGAAAAGAACTATTAAGATGGCAAACAACATGTTGTGGACCTACATAGTAGAATTTAAATGAGGATGTGAATAACATTCCCCATTAGATGACATCTCATAACACAAAAACTTATACTCAAGTATTAAAATTGATATATAAGAATATTTATATGGATAGTGGTGTAGAACTCCAACTTCCTGTGATGGATTTGAATAATGAAAGATACTTAGACCTAATCTTGAGAATGAAATGAAAAAAAATGGTCAACCCATCCAACACCAAAAAAATATTCTATGAATTTGTGAATGGGATATGATAACAACCTTTAGAGGGACTAGGAGTTTAAAGATAGAGATACAATTTTGACTTTTAATATCAATGTAGAAGATATTCATGCAATTTTATAAGAAAGTGAAGATTATCCCTACGAACATTGTCCCATTTTAGATCATCGATCATATTGGAGTAGTGGTCTATCATCTTGAACATCGACCAAATATGGATCATATTCATGATTTGTTCCATGTATCTATCATGACGATGTATAAATCCAATCCCCTGCATGTACTGAATCAAGATGGGTAACAATTAGAGAATTAACTCTCTTATGAAGATAATCTAGTTAATATCTTAGAACATAAATAAAATGTTATGCACAACATGAATACTCAACATGTAAATGTTCTTTAGTGAAATTATAACTATGAAAAGTTTACATGGGAAACATAATAATAAAATGAAACTGAATTATACCTTCCTATTCCCACCTGAGAAAATTATTTGAAATTTCACGGATGAAATTTATAAAGGGGGGAGAATGTAACAACCCATGAATTTTAAATGATATCTATTTCACAAACAAATGATTGTAATATTATAACATATAAATATAATACACATAAGTAACATAGAGATGCTAAAAAAATAAATACATCTGTATAGAGAATTTCATTTTTCCATTACAAAACCAATGAGTATTTTGAAACATTACAATTGGACAAAAACATAAAATTGAATAGCTAAAATTGGAAAATATGGATTTCCCCAATCTAGTAAAATTAATACACCAAGAAAAAAGACTATAAAAAATGAAGAAAAATATTATTAAATAAATAAAATATTATTATATGATTATATATAACCTTGTAATGACTTTTTGTTAATATTTAGTGAAATAATGATGTGGTACTTATTGGAGGTAATCTGACCATTGGAATAAGAACCCGACAATTTACAATATTAACCTTAAAATTTTTATATTTATTTGTCCTCAAAATCATAAAGTGTTATATAAATAAATTTTACCATGAGTAATTAAATTAAATAAGAAAATTATAATGCTGATAATTAAATATAATTATTAAAAACACAGTGAAAATATTGGAACATTATTTAATAATATATAATTTAAAAAAATCATATAAATAATAATTTTTATAGTAAAAATTAAAATTAACAATGTATTTAATTTATTTTGAAAAAATTAATATGATTTTTAAATTTATTTGGATGAAATTTTTTAAGGGTGATGTTTTGGTAATTTACTGATATACCTTAATTTTTAGGTTAATCATAAAAATATAGAATTTCACATAAATTATTTATGCTAAATTACATCATTCATGATGTAAGGATGATCTAATCATTTTTGGAACATGAGGTTTAGAAAGAAAATTAATTTCATTAATGAGTCTTTAAAGTAAAACATATATAATTTACAAACCTATAAACATTTTGCATAACCTAAATATAAATTGATCCCTTAAAATAACAAGTTTTCATTTTCCCACTTCACCTATTAATAAACTAATTAAATTAGAAATATAAAGAGGTTTAAAGTCCAAAAACCATTATATTATATTTATATATGATTCATATTGTGATTCATTCACTCTTAATTGTTTTCCTATGATAATATATAATATGTTATATTTATTCAATGAATACCCATCTCATCAAGTATAAATAACCCTTCTCCATCCCCTTGGAAAACCACTCCACCCTTACTTTCTAAAAACATTGTTTTGTAAGAATTTTATATCATAATCCCTCATAAGCCTTCAATACATGTGGGAGTAAACCAACTCCATTCATTAAGGAAGTCTAGTACTGTATAATAGAAGCAACACTAAGGAATGAGTATGTTTTTTCAAACTCTAATAACTTTTGCTTATGATTATGACCTCTATTTTGACTATTTAATTACAAATAAAATATTAAATGATTTAGTTATACAGATTTTAATATTTTATTAATGATTTTATCCTATAATAAAAATTATATTTTTGATGTTTCTATATTTTATACAACTTCTTCTTTATATTTGGATAACGTTTTGGTTAACAGTTAGTTAATCACCAACAATGATATCTCCAACATCATTATTATCACCATCCTAGTGTATGGTATTAATAAACTATTTATTATATATCAAGGAATAAATATTTTTTTTAATTAATTATAAAAATTTTAAATTACCTAGTTTAAAATAGATGAATCCAAGAAAAATGGTTAAATTTTAAGGGAAAATCATATAAGAATAACTACCCTAAAACAATGGAAACTAATAAATATAATCTAATGATTATAATTGATAAATAATGGTAAATGTGAAAATAATTCACTTCAGGATCAATGTACTAATAATAATATATTTATTATTCAATATTTTGATAAAATATGAAATAATGAAGTATTTAATGTAAGGGGATTATCAAATACAACTCCATTTATTTGGGTTATCCCCCTTCAAGGTCATTTAATATAATGATATTCATATACTTTTTATTAAGTATTCTTTCACTATTATTCCACTTTATTTTGGGGATATACATGTTACCACATTGATATATAAGCTAAATAAAAATATTATCTAAAAGAAATTTCCTCCCCAAAACACATCTTTTACCACAAATAGTTTTTTCATCTTCAGATGAGAGTGTGGTTTTTAAGAAAAATTTGATTTACATTATAAATTTGATAACCCCGTGATAATTCAAAAAATTATGATTCATGGAATCCTTATAAAACACATTAAATTTAATGCTTTATTTCAGTACTATGATTGTCATATGTTATATGTGGCTTGCTTGATTTTTTAAATATTATGATGTGACGTGCGGGTGTAGATATATAATTCCCTCCAATGCAATGGGTAATGTGATGTTTCTCATGATATTATTTGTCTTATTCATGACCATGAAGCGGTATTTTTTCACAATGATGATTTTATGATTATACACATATGTTATGTGTGATCATGATGATATATTAGTTCAAAACTATGTGTGGTATTTAACCACTAAGAAATGATGCTTCATTTTTATGAATTTCCACATTACATGAATTTATCAAATGTTTACCTCATGATTTTGATGTTAATCCTTTACTTTTGATATGATTATGATGATTACTCTCACCTAAGTTATATTGATTCAGGTCCCTTATTCCTTATATAACTAGGGTTTTAGGTTACCTCTTCCTTTGATGTATATCGTCATGTGACTACTTCTACTAAGAATAAAATGAGAAAATTTATGTAGATTATGAAGAAGGATTTTGATATTTCTGATGTTTTATCATGTATAAGTGATGTATGATCATAATTTAACCAATATCATAATCATTTCAATCCTTAAATGTAAAACTTTTAGGTTTCTTATCTTTAAAACTATGTAATATCCATGTAATAAAAAGTAGGTTCCATATAATATTCACGATATATATTCAAGTTACAATTATACTACCTGAAAAATAAGTTTCCTTCTTATCCTTGATTCATGAAATTAGAATGACATAGTATGCTCATACAATAATTATTGTGGACACTCCCATGATCGGATTTTGGTACACAAGTCACCATCCCACTAGATAATTCCATCACATGGTTATTGATAGTGAATCCTAAAAAAGTTTTTAATCATAACTAGAGTATAATTTGATTATGTGGTGTAAAAAATCATGATACCATTAGTGATCAATGGAAAATATGAACATGAGTTCCCATTAAGTTGATAATTCCTTATTAGAGGCTCAGGATAAAAAATCTCAAGGTGGCCTAGATACAGATAAATGGATGAGATACCATGACTGTTATCCCATGATAAATGGGGTTTCTATCATACCACCTATCCATTTCAATGATTAATTTCCAAAAATATAAAATTTGTGAGAATATTTGAGTATAACCTCATAAATGAAGTATATATAGTATTCCCTCAAGGTGGATAAAATTTTCCAAACTGATTTTTGACAGGTCACCAATGACTCTGACATTTCCCATTATAATTATCGGCATGAAGTATGATCTTACACCAATGAGCCTAAAAATTCCATCCATTTTATTAAACGTAAAAAATTTTATATGAACTATGTACTCATGGTTATGGATCCTGAGTTATGTATAAAATATAATGGTGATAGTGAAAATGGTTGAATGGAAAGACACAATGTTTAGGTTACTCTATAATAAAGGGACATGAAAAATAAAGAATACGTGAAATGATATTCTATATATATCTATGATGTTTTAATTGAGATCGCCATTGATCTCTCCTTCACCATTTTATGTGTTTACAGTAGTATGATATGCCATCATGTCTATAGTATAGTCATATAGAAGAACACTAGTTGGTGTAATGACCAAAAATCTAGTATCCAATAGACGATGTATAATGTAATACATTAGAATAGATAAATTGAATATAATATGGATGGACTAATCAATTTTGTAGTCATGGAGATCTAGATACATAAAATATAACAATTTTATATTTTTAGTAAACTAGAAATACAAAAAAGAAAATTATCTGCATCATTGAAACCCATTCAATAATGTTTTCTTAATAAACTGGGAAAAAGAAAAAAAAAGGGTAATATCAAATTCACAGTAAGGGTTTTATATAGTGTAATTTACCATGATTAAATATTTAATAATCAATATGTAAAGGTAGATAACTAAAAACACATTCCATTCAATTACTAACTTGAGAATAAATTAAACCATGGATAATACCAAAAAAATATACTCTTGAATAATAATAATTGAATTATTAAGGAATTAAATACATAATATTTGATATAAATACCCAATAAATCATGATATATTTATAGTTTATGATTTGGTAAAAGATAGTTTAATTGATGGTAGGGTATATTCCAAAAATACATTTAATAATTTTGGCCAATAGATTTTTCTTATGAGACCTATTGATTCATCAATGGGATATCTATAAATGTTCCCCACCCCTCACTATATTTATTATTCATTCTTCAAATATTGAATGGTTAACTCAATTTATAAAAAATATTTTATTATTAATAAATATCTATATTGAGTAAAGAATATATATTTATCAATATTTTCCCCAATCAATCAAATAAATTTAATAGTAAAACACCATAGGTATAGATGATTTAATGTTTAGGAAAAAGTTTTATATATGATATAATGAATATGGATATTTAAGGTAAATGTAATGAATTATGATCACGATAAAGTGACTATTAAAAAATAATTTTAATGTAAATAAAATTAATAAGAGTTTAGTTATGATCATTAGTTCATCATAAATTTAGGCATTGTAGAAAAATCATGTCCTTTAAACAAATAATGATTATGGAATTCATATATCAAACTAACATTTAACTAAATATTTTTCATTTGTAAAATATTTTAATAGGTGTATAATATTCTAAATATTATGAAAAATTAATTGATATTTGGATGTCCATTAATGTCATATATTTGAAAAACATTTCATTTCATTTATTTTAAAGAATGAAAAAAATGAAACTTTCACGAAACATTATAAATAATCCATTAAATCTTTTAAAAAGTAATTTATGACATAAAATATAGTTGATAAATCATTTTATTAATAAATTTTTTTTAAAACAATATAGAAAAATATGTAAATGGAATTGAATAAATCCCATTAAAAGAGAAATATAAAAAATTGCCTCAAAAATTTATTTTCTTGATTAAAGTGACAATGAGTAGAAACGTTGGAATAAAATAAGGAACCAACATAAATATCATGAAGTTAATAATGTAGTTGTATTTTAAAATTAATTTATTATAATATTTCTTTAATGAGTATTAATCAAATTCCAAAAAATTAGATTGTAAAATATATCATTACCTATTTGATAACTTTTAAATTACAACCCCTTGAATTATTATAAATCAATTAAAATATTAATCATCATCAATATATATTTAATATTTTTACGTATATCCAAGTTGTATTATATACACCACATAAAATTATATATTTTGATAATATAGATTATGTCTCAATGAAATGGAAATTGAGATAAAATATCTTTCACCACACAACCCTTTAGTTGAACATTATTTAACCTCTTCAATAATGGTTTTAAAAATATTATTAATATATTAAAATACATGTACCATAACCATATTTCTACTTATAATACCATATATGATCCTCCTTTATAATATTATCATGTATTTGACTATTATATTTCATTATTACCATTGTTTTGGGTGTTAAAAGATTTGTTTTCTCATGCATGTTTTATCAAAAATGTTCAGGTTCTTATGAATAGGATATAGTTAGATCACCCCTAAAATTATATTAATGCTAAATATATCTTATTTATTCATTTGAAAAAAAATTAGAGTCGTTATTGAAACATTTACATGTAAAATAAATCACATCGCTTCATGGAGATGGTAGGTTGTACATATACACAAGAAATGAGATAATTTCATTAATGGATAAAAGGTTTTGTAAGTGAATGATATCATAATTTTAAGGAATAAATAATTTTTTAATAATTATAATATATATTCATTTATTCCATCATTAATACTATTTATGTGATTCGGTGATGGAAAAGAAAATCCATCGGTTTGTATGGTGGTTTTCCACGGTACACATGAGTGATGATTTAGTATCCCCTTTGATAGAGATTTATACGGTCAAATATAATTCCATAAACATAATTACTTGTTAGTATATATTATATTATATTTTTATTACATATAATGTATTATGATATAATTTAATGTAGTAAAAATATAATTAAAAAAGAAAGGTCATTGTTAAAACCGTTATATTCTCTTAGAAAAATGTCCTTTAAATCTATTATTAAGAACACAAGTTGTGTATATTGGGAAGAAAAAATGTCTAGAATCTGTATAATTATTTTTGAAAGATGATTTAATATGTTTTAATTTTTATACATGGCTTAATAATTTTGAAAAATTAATGTTAGGATGAACCATTTTATAATTGAGGTGAGTGGAACACTTGTAATTTTAAAATGTTTCAAAATATTTCCAAGTAAAATTGATAGAAAAATGTTTTATAATGGATAATATTATATTATTATAATATTAATGAATAAATATATACAAAAAATGTGGTTTCATAATATGTTTAGGTAATTTGACTCTTATAATTGTAGTTTAACCCCCCGGTAAACCGATTTTAACCTTAACTGCGGGGACACATTTTTATTGATTTTACTATTCATTATGATAAGAAAAAGAAAGTGGAAATATTAAAAAAATTATATTATGATTAAAAATATATAATTCATTTTATGAAACATAATTTATATAATATTCATAATTTAATTTAATAATTATCCCACAAAACATGTTAAAAAAAGATACTTCAAGAAATAAATTTCATAAGCATACGATAATAATACATAAACTATATGACAATTAATAATCATTATATTGATTTAAATTAATATTTTACGAAATGTTATATATAATTTAAAAAATATATATATCATCATTAAATATTATTTTAGTTAATTAAAATGGAAAGACCTTTTTCAATAAAAAATTGTTTTTAAAAAATATACCCTTTTATGTCACTAAATGATATTATCTGTATGTATATAGAATTGATCAGTAATAAATGGTTAATTATATATATAATGTAATATATTATAATAAATAAATTTATTAATAGGTAAATACTTTTTTCAGTTATTTATAAAACATTATTTTGAAGGTAAATTTTCAAAAACTCATTGTATGCTTATTTTGACCAAGAAATTTCAAAAAAGATATTAATCCAATAAAAATTGAATTTTTCCCATGTGACATTAAATTTTTTATTGTATTATATTTTCTTTAAAATTGGATGTTCACTTACTATAATTTAATCTTTTTTTACATTCTTTAATAAAACAAAAATTCTTCCATACATTTTTTATCAATATTATTTTGTAAACAAATTTGGGTGTCTCTTATTCATATAATCCCTAGGTTCCCATATTTTTCCTCTATTTTAGGATTTCTCTAAAGTACCATTACCATTGTACTTTTTACTATTCCTTATAACCCATTCTCAATTTTA
Organism: Viscum album; assembly: GCA_963277665.1. Taxonomy (NCBI): domain Eukaryota; kingdom Viridiplantae; phylum Streptophyta; class Magnoliopsida; order Santalales; family Viscaceae; genus Viscum; species Viscum album. The sequence goes on along the minus strand of OY728133.1, from coordinate 475,307,532 downwards.
ATAATAATGATACCCACTTCATAGTATGATAGATCTATTTCTTATTGTATATATTTAGAGGTTTTCTTGTGTGTTGGGTGTGGAATGTACTTCCTTGACATTGAGAAATGAAAAATAAATCTGTTTTTTAGAGGGTATTGAAGTAATTTATAAATTTTAATCCAAAGATCAATTTATTTTAAGAGTTTTAAATGTTCTAATATAAATGTGTCTTAGTTTCCATTTCTTACAAACCTTGTAACACCCTTAAAAGTATATGCTTCCAAGAAAACATGATCTCCCACATGAAATTCCAAATATTTTCCTCAATTATTGGCATTACTCATTTTTCCTTATTTGAGATTATTTAATATAATTATGAAAATAATTTACCACTATCGTTGTCTTTGTAATAGGTTTTGGGTTTACATGTTTCAATTCACCAACTTCGTCCCAACAAGTTAGAGTACGACATATATTTCCATATAATTCTTCATATGATGTCTCTTAAATACTTAAAAGGAAGATATTATTGTAGTAAAACTCTAATAAAATTAAATATTGATCCCATATACATTTAATGTCATGAAATCATGATATCAATAGGCCTTATAGTGTTTAAACCTTACTTTGGAACTACTAGTTTGTTTGAGTATGATATGTAGTTCTTAGATAAATCTCATTATAAGGAGGCATATAAAGAATTTTTGATAAATTTAATGTGTAATAAGGATAATTTTAGTAAATAATTGAATGATATTTTACAAAAAGTCTTGCAAATCATTATTATTGATCTATACAAGGCACTGAAGAGGTAAGTCTTCTCTTATAGAAAGTTAATGTGCATATTTTGTTTAGTGATCAACAGTAACCCTTATTATATCAATATTTATAAGATTGTTTGGTAATCCAATAAAAAATATATTATAATGTCATCCCAATTCAACATATTAATTTTTATAAGTTGCACGAATGTTTTAGGGTTCTATCTCTCATCCTTCACCTATTGGAAAACCATCAATATTAACACATAACTAGAAATTTCATGCTTTATATTTTTTCATAAGAATTGTTTCCTAAATTCTCTATATTTCTTGGTGATACCAAGGTGTATATTTGAAATAGTTATTTAATAATCCTTAAATAATTCACATTAAGCTCATATATTGATGGAACAAAGAGTCTCTCTATAAATTTCATAATTTTATCCTCATAAAAAAAATCAATTCAATTTTCCACTATTTATGGATATATTTTTATTTTTAAAATTATCATCATCTATTAGAGTGAATTTTATATTTCTTGGTAATGCTGGTTTGGTAATAATTTGAAAAATTACCGATTTTCTCCTTACTTAATAAATCATAAGTATATATTTTCAAAATACATGAACACATAATCCATATTTGTCCCCATTTTGTTAAGGAAACCTTGATATTTTCTTCTTAATGAATTCCCTACCTTATTTTCCTTCCTTGGGTGGCAGTGCATTGATCATCATAATCCTTGAGTAGATCGAGCCACTATATTTTTCTCATATTGATATATTTTTATGAAATTATGTATTTTAGTTACTTATGATATATTTATATCTCATATCTTTCACCATAGAGAAAATTTATTCATATCTTCAAAGTAAATATTTGGGCTATAAACTCAAGATCATGAGTTGGATAGTTATGTTCATGAGTATTTAAATTCCATTATTCGTTGAAAATAAGTTTAGCACTCTATATAAGGACCCAAAACGGTACCTTATTTGATGTATCACCATATATAACAAATCCATCATTTATTGATGGTAGAGTTAAAATCATTGCATTGACCAACATCCTATTCAATTCTTCAAAACATTATTCACTTTCCATTATCCATAGAAACATAACCCATTTCTATATAATCATGTGTAATGGGTTATCTAAGATGTAATTTTTTTTTAAATAAATCAATGATAGTAACCTACCAAATGAATCAAAGTACGTACCACTATTTTATTAGTTAGTGTTTTAAATTCTTTGAGTGTGTTTTTCTTCCTACGATCAACTGGTAATAAATTCATATATATAATATTTTAGGGAAATTAATCTATATAAAACTACATTTCACTATTATGAAATTTCAAATAAATAATATTCTTATAAGATTATTAATAATGATCTAGATGTGATTCTCATGGTCCACATAGATTTTATAATACACTAAGATATCATCAATAAATACCACCAAGAAATCATCATGATATTCCTTAAATACATTATTTATTAGATGCGTAAAATAGATGTTGAAATGGTTAATTAAATTGGAATTACTATAAATTCATAATTTCCATACCTCATTTGAAATGTATTCTTCAGAATAAAATTTTATTTTACTTACATTTGAGGATACTAAAAAAGAGGTTCAATCTTTCAAAAATATTGATATGTGTGGTGTTGATCCAATAATTCCTTAATTAAAAGGTAGATGATACTTTTTACCATTTTAATAGCATTTATTTTCCTCTTATCAATACTCATTCTCATATATCTATCATTGTTCTTAATGAAATAAACATAGGATTCCCAAGGTAAAACAATATGTATTATAAATACCTCATTACATAAATCCTCTAGTTGTTTTTAATTCAACTAATTCAATTTTTGAAATTATATATGGAGTATTTGATGTTGTTCATTGGTTAGTGATTAAATCAATGAAAAAAATAACTTTATAAAATTGTGGATGTATAGTTAATTCCTCGTGAAATACATCAATGTATTCTAGTTCAATAGGTACATCAAAAATTTGAATATTAATTTTCCCATTTATAGGTTTTTTATTTTCTTATTCACCAATATTAAATTTATGACATCTACTAGATGTAGATTTTGACATGATTTAGATGATGATTTATCCCTCTACTGATAATGAATTACACATCTTCATCAGGAATCTGATTTTCCTTCTCTTTATAAAAATTATTTAAATCATATTTTGAAAATCATTCTATACCAAGGATTAAATCAAACTCAACTAAATGTGTAATAATAAAATATAAAAATAAGGAAGTTTAGTGAGTTATAAGGGAAACTAGATGACATTTCCTTGATTCAATGAGATTTCTACAAGGAGTTTTTATTGAAAACTCCTTTATTATGATACTATTGAAGTAAATAATTTTGTTAGAAAACATGGAAGATATAAAAGATTATGAGGATATAAAATCAATCATTTAATTTTATAAATTTTAATACATTATTAATGTAACAACCACCACATCATTAACAATATAAGCCTCAGTTATAGTGATCGAACAATCTTTACATTCCCCACATAGTATCTTCTACTGTAATTTCCAATGATTCTTGGGAAATTAGTTTTAAAAAATTTAATTTATTTATAGTTAAATCAAATTATTTAATTCATCATATTATTTTCTTACATTGGTTATCTAGATGTCCCATATCTCTACACTTGTAACAAACACCCATGTCCATATTGAATTTTTTAAGATATTTATTTCCAATATTTTCAAATGATGGAAATCTCTTCATCATCTTTTTATTTTTTGAATTGTTCCACTATTATTAGTGTTTATATGAAATATAATTATACTGATTTTACTTGAATATATGTGATCTATAAAATTCCTTGTTCTTTTTTGTGGAGCATAAAAATATTTCACCATATGATGATGAAGACTGAGAAACGAGTTCCCTACAGAGGCATGGATTATACCCTTAAATATAATGGTCAATAGTTCTTTATGTTATATTTATATAATCTATATCATTTCTGGATACTATTTTAATGATAGAATCATATTCTATAAAACGTTATTCTTCCTTTTTCTATAATCTAAGTAACATTCTCTTTAGATTGTTTCATTTCTCACGAGGCAAATATTTGTCCAAGAATCCTACATTAAAATATCTCTAATCTGTATGTTCTATTTCATATTGATCCCTAATATTCTAGATTAGTGATTTCCTTTGATCAACATAACCTATGAGGAAATATACTACAATTGTTAACTTTTCCATTTTAACACCTCCCTTATCTAGATATATCTTTTTAAAGAACATAATCCATTGTTAAACTTCCAATGGATTAGTAGATATATTGAATGATGTGGGATTATATCGCATGAAATGATCCAATAGATGTGTATAATGTTATAAAATATCATGTTTATCCATATTATTAAGGTTCATAGTCATAACCTGGGTCGATTCTCTAATATTTACATGATCTTCTTAGCTCCAACGTTAGTTCTGTTGGTTTTCCTAGCATGGGAATTTTTAAATTGGCCACATGTATCAACACCATGATCGTCTCTATGTGAAAATATTATATAGGATCATATATTAAATTATTGAACAACATTATTAATATTAAATCATAATATATAATTCTAAATATATTGTATCACATGATATAAAGAAAAAACTTATGAATTATTAATATAAAAATCACCAAATTGATTTCATTTAGGGTATTTTTAAATAATAAACATGTTTTCAAAATATTAATAATGATTTGTGAAATAGTATTATTTGACCCAAAAATTTCCATGGGGAGTTTCAATACTGATTCACCATAAGGGAAAACTCAATATACACCATAATGATGATCTTGATATACTCAACCAACTCTTTTTGGGGTTATTACACCAAAATGAATTTGTGACAAAACCATATCCATGTGTTTTTTCTAAATAGGGATGTATTTCTATGATAAACCACATAATATATACATGATAAAAATTAGGATATTTTCCTACAATTAGACATATCTTCAAAGGAATTAATAGGGTTTTTACCTTAGTATATGTTTTGAAAAAAAATGTATGAAAAGATTAAACTAACCTTCCTTGAATACCAATTGCAACAACCCCAACACTAGTATCTCGGTGATTGTGTCAACATTATTATGCTGGTATAAATTTAATAAATCTAGTCCTTAATGATTGATTATTATATTAGTCTTTGAGAGTCATATAGAAACAAGATACCCATTTTGAATTGGGATTAAATATTAAACCTAACCATAGTAAATGTTCTACATCCATGACAATCATTCAATAATTTCTTCTTCATAAAATGTGTAAAGGAAAAAAATAAGTTTTATCTAAAATTATTAATAATTGTAATATTCAATGGAATATACCATGAGTAAATAAGGAATAATCAATAAATAAATATAGATAACTAAAAACATAATCCATTTAATCACGGACAGGAGCATTACATCAATATGTGGGTAATATAAATAAAATAATCCCAAGGATAATAATAAATGAATTCTAAAGGATGGAAATGAATAATATTTTATTTCATGATCTCAGATATCATGATATCTTTACAATCAAAACATTTTTTCCACGATATTTTAATTGATGTGTATGTATATTCCAAAAACCCATTAGATAATTTTGGTTGCAAGATTTGTCTCATGATACCTATTGATGCATTGAGGTAATATCTAAAATAAGTACCTACCCATAACTACATGCCTAATGCATTCCCCAATTATTTAATCATAAAATAAAATTTCAAACAATATCCCTTACTAATAAATATCCTTTTTGATAACGAAACTGAATTTATCAATATCATACACAGTGAATCAGATAACATTTATTGTAAAACACTGTATATAAATATCATATATGGTTTTGGTAAAAATCAAATATATGAAAAACAGAGCATGAATACTAAAAAGAGATTTAATATACAATGTTTAATGAAATTTATTATTTCATGATAATTTTGAATAACCACATAATTAATTAAATATATGATATGACCATTGATTCATTAGATGTATAGGATTTGAAATAAAATCATGACCTTTGGAGAAATAAATAAATTCAATGTGCAATATTAAAATAACATTTTATTAATTATTTTTATTTTTAAAATAATTTAAATAATTGAGAATAAGATAAATATCATAAAATTATTATGGTGGTGGGGATGATTGTTAAATCCATATATGTTAAATGTATTCTATTTCACATTTTTTTAAAATAGTTTTAAAAATTACCCTTTTTTAAAAAAAATACAAAGATTTATTTTGAAACCATTTAAAATAAAAAGTGTAAACTATTATTTTTTTCAATAAATACTTTGGGTGGTAAAAAAACTATTGTAAAATAATTTTGAAAAATATGGACATATAAGAAAAATATAATTGATTAAAATAGAAATAAAATCATATTATAATTTAAATTTTTTTCTATATTAAGTTAAAAATAATGAAAAAAATACATTAATATAAAGAAACTCTCAAAATATATAGACTGTAATAAAATACATTGATTTTATGAAGGATGGAGTATAAAAATCCTTCCAATTAAATTATGGAAATCCCCAAAAAAAATAAGATTGTTAAATAAATTATTACCTATTTGGTAAATTAAAAATGTTAACCCCTTGAAATAATAAATATTAACTAAAATAGTAATAGTAATGATTAAATAGGTAATCATGTAATATATATCAAAGAGGATTTATATACATGACGTATAGGTAAATTGGTGTTTAATATTGAATAGGTCTCAATGGGAGGAAACTGAGAGAAATCTATTCCCTCCTCATTACCATTATTTTAATATGAATTAAACTCATTTTAAATGTTTTTAAACATGTTATTAATTTATTTTAAAAACATATTCATATTTATAATAGAATATATGATTCTATTATATAATTTTATCACCCATTCTCTAATAAAATTTCATTAGGACCATTTTTGTGTCAACTATATCGTTTTATCCTACATGTTTTTTCAAGAAAGTTATGGTTCTTATTAATAAAATTTAGTTACATAATATTTTAATGATTATTAATATCATATTTATTCATTAGATACATTTTTATAATAATTTAGAAAATTCTGACATGGAAAATGAATCACATCATTTCATGGAGACGGTAGGCCATAAATACACATGACTGGCATTGTCATTTCCTTGATGGGTAAAAGGGTAATGATTTCGATGATGTATCAATTTTATAGAATTAATATTATTTTATTATTATAATATATATTCATTATTTATGATATTGTTATTGTCTATGTGTGTTAGTTATGGAAAAAAATTACATCGGTGCGCGAGGAAGTAGTCTTTCAAACCCAAAAATAATGGTTTTGGTTCCCATTTGATGAATAATTAGATGGATATAAATTATTTTATAAGAATTATAACATATCAATGTATTATTGATACATGTTCTATTACAATGTAATTATTAAGAAATAATTTAATATGGAAAAATAAGAAGTAAAAAATAAAATCATTAGGAAGATGATTAACATCGTGAGGAAAAACCTAGATTAAATAAATTATTAATATCCCAAGGGTTGTACCAATGATAAGAAAAACATATCTGTAATATTTATAAATATTTTGGGGAGATATTTTTTCATGTTTTGGTCATGATAAATGGATTAATAGGTTTGTCTGACGATTGGGATGAGGTTCCCTTTATAATTGAGGTGTGTGACATAGTTGTAAATTTTCAAAGGTTTAAAATAATATCAGCATAAATATAGTCGTAAATTTCCATAAAATAGTTCATATTTTTAGGTGATAAGGGAATGGTTAAATTAAAAACTAAAATGGGGTTTTATCTTGCTTGATGTCATTTTAACCATTATCCTTGTTATGATAAACCCTAGTATACCAGTTTTTACCATAACTATTGAGAATTTGTTTACTTTTTTTACTATTAATTATGAAAAATGAAAAGGTTTATGTAAAAAAAATTCATTCTAATTAAAAATATGGAATCATTTTTATCAAATTAAATATATATAATTTAAACAATTTAATTTATAAATTAACCAGAAAACATGTCAGTAAACTACTTTTCAAGAAATCCATCTTCCCAAAAAATGGTGATATTACATTAACTATATGAACAATAATCATCACTCTGTGGATTTAAATTTATAAAGTTAGATATATGATATATGTATTTTCCATAAAACAATTAATCATCCTAAATTATTATAATTACTTAAAATGGAAATTGACTATGACTTAAAACAGTTTTATGAAAAATATGAAGTTTTACATCTAAATGATATTATATTTATTTCTAACATGTTATATTCAATATATTATATATTATAAATATCATAAAATATTATTATAAATATAATTAAAATTATTTAGATAATAAATTTTCAATTATTCATAAAATATTATTTTAATGGTGAAATCTCAAAAACTCAATCTAGGCTTATATTGAATAAGTTCAAAATTATTATTTATTATATCAATTTAGTGTTTTTTATAGAGAAAATTAAAATGTGATTTATATAATATTTATATTAAAATATAATTTTAAAATTCTATAATTGAATCTTAGATGTTATAATTGGTCTGTGTTATTACTCTTGAAAAATGGTTGACAAAGAATAATCCCATGTTTGGATTGAATTTATTTTAGAGACAACTACTGAACCTATAGTAGTGATTCTAGTTCTACCAAAAATGATTCAAATAAAAACCAGAATCTTGAAACCTAGATCCATTAGTTAAATTAAAATATTATTAAACTATAAAAGAGTTTCTATATGATCTAATAAAATAGTAATCTAGGAAGATTGGAAATATACATACAATACATATGAATATATAAGAAACAATATTAACTTGAAATGAGAATATCAATATCCATTCCCTTATATCCATAAATATTAATCATAGTTCTCCACTACATTTCATGGGGAAAAGAAATCAAACATGGTTGTCCTCAGAATCTCAGTAAAGGGTAACATACAAAGAAATCTATCATAACATAAATATGGAATATGTGATATGGTAGGAATACTAAAAAAATAAATCTATAATCAATTAGAACATAGATAAAAATATATCTATAGACATCAATAATAATAAAAATAGATCACATAGATAACAATAACATGTTCCTTAGTGATTAGATGTGTAATTCTAGATAACCAAATCCATACCATAGGCCAATACATTAATAGCATACACTTAATGATATTACTATCATTATAATATGTTGTTCTAGACATGATTACACTAAAATATGAAAGCATGTTTGTCTCATGAGACAAATAAATGCATCGATGTTCGATAAAATATTTGGACAACCCATGAAAATTTTATGTCCAATGTATTCATCATATGGGAAAATTAATAAACAAATGATAATTAACATTTGCAATAATCATCTATATTAGAACAAAAATAGTTTTCCGCAAGTCAATAAAATTGATGACATGGTTATAGAATAGCTTGAATATGAATTTGGATAGTGAGACAATACATATTCATGTTTCAAATAGCCAACCATACTGGAATAGAAATATACATAATGCTAATAATTTTTCCAAGAGAAATTAAATTGGATATTGTAATCATGTCCCATCTATAGGAAGGATTTGTAAAGATAAATAAAAATTTTCAAATACCCAGTAATCATCTATATTATAATAATAACGTATAGAATTTCAATTATTTTACCCATGTCAATACAAGGGATAAAATGATCATAACCCATCCAGAGAAAAAAATATGATGATTAAATAATAAATAGTCAACATAGAGTCATGGGGGTATTCTCAATGTAAAATGAATTATCCATTATAAATTGAAGATAAAATAGTTGATAATAGTACTTTCAAAGTGTAGGGTTATATATCGAATATAGTACTTGAATTCAATAGTTATCACCAATTAGAGAATTATTTCATTATATTTTAGGAAGATTTTGTGAATATCCATTAGTATGCCCCCATGAAATTGTTTATTCATGAGTGTTGTCCTTGAACAACTTGGCATGTATCAATGTGTTAGCTGAGTCAACTCTACAAAAAAACATTTTGTGGGTGATTAATCCATGTTAAATCTATTTCAAATCCACATCAGTATTATAGTATTCATTGAAGGATTTCATTTCTAGTTAATCCTTTTAATCATTAAATTCCTAAAAAAATTATTCTTGGGAAATAAAATAGATTAGGAAATACGGTAACTGGTATGAAATCTCAATTTCAATATAAAAAATAGGTGACAATTTCATGAAATTAAGAGTATAATGTAATTACAGTATTGTTTTTTAATTTATAATGTGATGGGGAATGAGAGGCCTTATGACAACATAACATCGACATAAAAAAATCAATAATTTGAGTTGATAAGAAGTATAAAATAAATAATATATCAAATGGGAGATAATACCAAGAAACTGGAATCAAGGAATTGTGTGGAAATGGTATTATAATATAGAATATAAATTCAAAATAAATGAAATGGATTGGAATCCCTTACCTTACTAAGTATCTTATTAAATCTTGGGGGACTCTTTAGACTCCTTGGGATGGATTTAGAGAAGTATAGGGATGGTAAATTCATTATCATTGTCTTCAAGGTATATTTTAATTAGTTAATGGGGGGAGTCAACACCTTGTAAATGTGAAAGAGATGGGATTTTTCAGGGAATATATTATTAGGAAATAGTTATAAATGAAATCACATGTGTGTTTAGTGGGTTACATGAGTTAAGAGAGTTTAGTGGGGCAATGGTAGGTGAGAGATCTGGGTATGGAATTCATACCTAAGAAGTATATATAGAAGGCTTGCATGACCTTTAATTATGAAAAAATAGATATACCTATTTTACCCATTTTATCATTTTTATTCTTAATTAAAAATTAACACTGGTAAATATTTTATTACCAAAAAAATAAGATGTTCCTTTAATCCAAATTTTATTTTTATTAATCTAAATTTTCTACCCATTTATTATAATTCAATTTCTAAAAATAGGAAAATTCAATTTCAAATAAAATATATGTTATATTGAAAACATTTTAAATTAAAATATGCCTTTTTATATATTGATTTTTTATCCTTATTTCATATTAATTATTATACGAAACAGTTATTATATATATTTTAATGTGTTTAAACATGACATTATAGTCATATTTTAATGTATATTAGTCTAATTTATTTAGATATAAATTATATAACTCGTATAAATTTAATTCCTTTGAAAAAACAATTTTACTTTTTTTCGTGGTAATTTATATTTAACCAAAGTAATTTACTATCTATGACTAAAAATAGTAATGGAATATTTAAATAATTTTTACCTACTAATTCAAAAATATACATTAAATGTAATTAAATACAAGTAATATTTATACGTAATTTTTTTTATCATTTACGTGTATAAATACTTTTTTTAGAAGAGGTGTATTTTTATTCATAAAAACTAATTTTTAGATTAAATTAAAAATGATTTTTATTTTCATGATATAATTTGGTTTAATATAAAATAATTAATTTCTTGTGTCTCCCAAAGTAATCCAAAATCAATTTTCTTAAAAATTATATTTAATGAAAAGAATAGAGAAAACAAATTCACTTATTACAAAATATTACTAATGTTCTGGAAATTTTTAACATAAGTTTTATAATATAATAATAGAATTTGGAATCATATAGTTATACTCTATAAAAAAATCATTTAAAATTTATAAATTTAAATAAACATTTAGGTATTTCTATAAAAATCTAATGGTTTTGTAAAAACTATAATTTTCAATTTTCTATTAAGATCAATAATTTTGTAAAAATACTAAAATTTCTTCTTAAGGTAATATATTTATAAAGAGTTCAAAAAATAATTTTCTTTAAAATTTAGATCTTCTATTAAATAATTGAACTTTTATATTTAATTTTGAATAAAGGATCTCTAGATTGCACATTGTGTGATAGTTTGTCATGTGGTGTTTACATGAGACATTAGTGTCTCAGGAATTGAATTGATCCTCAAATAATTTCACCATCAAAATCTGGGTAAATATTAGTTATGGAAAAAAGGGGGATATTAATTCTTAATAGAGTGTTTGGGATCTCATGTTTCCTATTTCAGTTTTTGATTTCTCAATTTCTCAGTAACTAAATGAGTTTTTAGATTTTTAAATATGTTCTCTCTAGTGTAAAGAATGTATATATACTCTTAATTACAACACAAGTTAAGATTCAAATATATTCCATCAGATATGAGAACAATAATTTAATCTTACATGTATTTCATTAGTAATGAGTCATGGAAGACATCATGTACTTCAAAAATAATGTGCAGTATAGACCATTGTTAAGAAACAACTCTAATTATTGATTGTATTTCAAATGTCCTAAGGTACATAGGTCATAACATACCTTTTTAAAAAAATCATACTACTACCTTTTATTGTGAAACCTTATAGTATATATTATAACCAATAATAAATTAATTGTATTTCCATCAATTATTAGTGTAACCCATTTGTTTTCTCTATTACACTTTATTTTGATCATAAATAGTTTGTATTGTTTCAGTCATCTCCTTCATAAGATATGGTAAAACTATCATTATTTCTCGATATTTTATCAAATAGGTCAGAGAACAAAACCACTTTCTATGAAATGCTTTATATAGAGGCATTTGGATGGTTTAATTAAATATATTATTAAATAAAAATTTCATCAAACATAGATAGTATTCTCAAATATCATTAATGTGAACAGAACTTGATCTAATCAAGTATTTCAAAATATACATAGAATATTTAGACATATTATCAATTTGGGTATTATAGGGGTATAATAAATGTATCTATGTTCTAAGGTCCCTTCTAAGAATCTTTTATAATTTTTATGTGAACTAAGGGTAACAATAAGATACAATTGATAGAGGGGGACCATGAAGCCTTATGGTTTAATTGATATAGAGAGGTGAATGGAACTGATGGGGTAGATCTTCTATTATCACTAAAAAGTTAGTACACATATTAATATGATCAATGATTACTCATATATCAGTGTTATTCCTTTGAGTATTTGGAACACTTCTGATAAAGTCCATTGTAATATTTTTCTAGTTACATATATGTATAAGAATAGGTTACATGAATCTCATAAGATGTTTTCCATCTACCTTCACCTTCTAGAATACTCTGAATATAGACATGTAGTCTTTAATTTCCATCTTTACAGTGTCCCACTAGAAATATTATCTTAAAACCATATACATCTTGTTTCTACCAGGGTGTGTAGAGAAATTTCTACAATGTAATTCAACTACTAGTTCAATCTTGAACTCTAGTATGGATATAATATATAACCTTTTTTGAAACATCACTATTCCATCTCTATAGATGATATCTGAAAAATAATCATTATTGGCATCTTTTTTTCATTCCCCGCCATCCCACATTTACTCTTTTATTTTTCTTATTAAAGAAGGTTTATCAATTTCTTGGAAAATGAAAGTTGGATCCCCTTTCATAAAATTTTACATGTCCATATTTACCAGATCTTTATTAATAAGATACTTATTAATCCTAATCATTGATATAACTCTATAGTACATCCAACTCAGTGAGTAAACCACTTTTTAATCTTAATATGGTAGTATTGTATCGAGCATGTGTAGTCCTTGAGTAGTTCTAACCATCTTCCCCACCTCATGTTTAGCTATTTTTGGGAGAAGATGTTTTTAAAACTTTTGAGCTATATATATAAAAACATTCACTATAGTGGTAGTTTCTACATATTTTTAATGAAATTATTATTTATTCTAACTCAATTTCATGAGATAGATAGTTATGTTAATGTATTTTCAATTTTTTTAATGATAGGTAGTCACCCTATCATTATGTATGAGGACAAAACCATTTCATTTCATCTATTCAACACTATATATTATAAATCATTCTTTATGTAACACCCCAAGATTTCATGGTACGCTTCTCGCTGAATAATACAGTAGCGTGTGTTGTACGCAACTTCACGTTCTAACACACACCAAAACTAATAAAACTAGCCGTTATTAATAGTAATACCCAATTTTTGAAATTTTATACATTTTATCTTTAAAAAGGGACTTCATTTTTGGATTCTTAATATCGAAATTATCCTAGGGTAAAATTTTGGTGCTTTTCGGATAACTATCATATTTTGATAAATAGTGAAAATTACTAAATTTTAATTAAAAACAACTTTTTTAATCAAAAAAATTAATAGTGATAAATTATGAATTTGAGTGGTTTTAAAGTATATTTAGAATATATTTTTACCATTTAACACAATTTTATTCATTGGACATAATCTCACATTTAAACCAGACATAAACAAGTGTCAATCTTTTGATAGTTATTATCTCTTAAAAACACTCTTTTTGTTTTAACAATGAGACTTAATTTTAAATTAATTTATGGCACTTATGCGGTTTGAATTTGGAAAAATGGATTCCATATTTTTAATTAGGATTTCTAAATTGTGTAAATAGGTAACTTTTATTTTTAGTCATTTTGAATAATTACTTCGGTAAATATTTTATTTACCATGGTTAAAGGGTAAATCCAGTAAATAAGGGTAAAAATAATATTATAATAATAATAAATTACCCTAAAACGTGTCCTAACCTTATTGGTTGATAGATTTCCTACCATGGGCATATTTGAGTCGATTTTGGGACCCCATGTATCCACTTGTATGTGATAATGACACTTTATATTAATTAAGTTAAAGTAAATACAAATATGACATAAGCATATATCTTTTAGCAAAACAATTTTTACATAGGGTTATATATATTGGATTTTCATCTATAAATATTCATTATAAATATAAAAAATATTTCCTACATAATGGTATTTTATTTATAATTTTTAGACATTTAATAATTAAATTTATTTATGACACAATAATGATGAAGTATTTTCCTTGTTAATGATAGAATCAAATAATTGGTATTATAAATATTAAAATAAATATAATTTGAAAGTTTTGATGACATCTACGAATTTTAATGTTTATGATGACATGTTAGGATTTCTTAAATGAATTGGGATCGAATTAATAATGTTTTGAAGACTTTAACAAAAATCAATTATTGAATACTGTCAAAATTGACATAAAAGAGTTTTTAAAACAAATATTATATTATTAATTTATATTCAATTCCTAAAGAACTCAGGTTCGGACAAAATACTTATATAATGATATTAGTATCATTAATTGATCACTTTGGGGTCTCTTGGATGTATTTGGTAGGTTTATTAACTATATTATATAAAAATACAAGGTGACATGGTAAATGTCAATCTAATTAACTAAGAGTTTAAACTAAAATATAATGTCAATATAATGACTAAAACCTGTCTAAAATATATTGGTTGAGTATTTTTAGACCTATCCCCACCATAAACTTTAAATAAACCACTTTGGAGGCATTAGAAACTGAATATGATTTTATTATAAAATAATATTTCTAGATTTTCAAAAGGTGCCCATCACCCCTCTTATAAAAGGGCACTCCCCCTTCTCAATAATTCACACATTCAAAGCCCTTTGGTTCGCCCAACCCCTTCCAAAATACACTCTAAACTTCCGTCAATTCAACCTAGAGGCCTTAGTTTGATCATAAAGTCATCCTATGGAGCCCATTTGATCAAATCAAAAGGAAGAACCCAAAGAAGAGGTAATGTTTTAACCACCCTTTTTCAGGATCCTTTCATCTTCAACTTCTTCTTTCATTGTTATTACCATTATAAAATAATAACTCTAGTATCTTTGATATACTGAGATGTTATTATAAATATGGTACAACCATATTCAGTATTCTATCCATCCTTTGAATGAAATGTCACCATATGTTTGTACGTACGGCTTACTGTCTCCACATCATGGTGTAATTGTTATTCAAAACATTATTATTTGGATGGGTATAATAATGATGTGTAATTCATGTAAATAAAAAATATAACATCATAATGATTCTGTATATATTATATACCATCAAATTATATATTATTTTAATATCAGAAGAATGATATTGTCGCTCGTGCGTATGTACGGACTAACGTCTCCACGAACGCGATGAGATTCATTCCCCATCATATCCATTCAAGACTAAATTTCATTTGATGAATAAAAATAATTTTTAGAGACATGATATCATTCTGGTTATGAATAAGATACATCCCATCCATAGAAAAATATGGCTCGCATAAAAAATAATATAATGGAAAATGAATCTGTTAACACCCGAAACGATGATAATACTAAGATATTATTAACAAATCAATGTTAAAAGATCATATATGATATCATATTAAAGTAAATAATTTTTTTATAATTCAATAACAATTATTTCACCATTATACAAGAGTTTAACCTACCTTCAATGAAGGAAAAAGTACAAAGTTAGGGGTTTCTTATCTCACTTTTAATTCCGTGAGATTTAGATTGTTCACCACTTATTTATTGCATGTGGTGTGTGTAATACCCATGATTGTTTTAATTGTGTAATATACTTTAATTTATGGATATTTACATCATCATTTTATGGTCCTTCTTTCATGGTTGTAAGTTTCATAAGTTACCAAATTGATAAGGGAACTTGAAATTTCAATTTCCACTCATTCGGCTTTACGCATACATCATTGATTATTTTAGTCCAAGATTATGTGTGGAATCACTATTCATTTCCTTATGTCATAATTTCCACTCCCCTTTCTGTGGATATAATTTTGATACACATAACCACTCCATTGATAAATTCTCAAGTCGTCGATTTGAACTTGATAAGAGTAATTTTTACTCAATCTCCATTTATTGAGTTAAATATCCAATTCATTGGTCTTGTTTTTACAAGAATATGTGTGAATGTCCTCTAATTGATTTATATTGAATAGCCAATCATATTGAGTGTATTTATAGTTGTCACACATAATTATGTCATTGTTTTATCCTTAACCTAATGATATGGTCTTTATAAGAGACTTAATATCAATTTACATCCCATTGAGACTTCTTTGTTGTTATACACCAAATAACTTTTATATGGTGTATATAATGTACTTTGACATAGTATATCATGAATCCCTTTATTCTCATGATATTAAAATGTTTTTATTACCTCAATTATTTGTATTCAAGTTTCTCTCTTTTGGTTAGAAACTCTAACTAAAAAAATTAAATGTTTTAATGATTTATTCTTCTAAATCTTTCTCATTAAAGTCCATGTTTTAAAAATGGTTTTAAGGATTTATTTATATGGACATTAAATTTTTAAAATTAAAATTACTTTTAAAAGTTTCAAAGTGGTATGGGACACTTTGATTCAAAAATCTATTTTTAAATGGCTTCTTGACAAATAGTGTGACTTTTAAATGATTTCAAGAAAAAAGGGGATATTTCCCCCTAATAGTTTTGATGTTTATTTTCATATATGTCAATATCCTTCATCATTCTCGATTGAGGTTAATATGATACGATACAATCTTCCATATTATATCTAATGTGTTATGTTTGACTGTGGATGTTCTATTTTTATACCATTCAAGGTTTTTGGATAAAGAAATGACATTTTGAATGCTAGTTTTAATACGAATGTTTATGTTATGCTTCAAACTTTTCATATGAGGAATGCATTGGACTTAGTAAGTCATGGGTGGAGCCCGCTATAGCTCCTCGATGCATCGGTAGGTCTCATGAGACAAAATAGTGTCTTGGCATATGGCCTTGACAAAATCTTATTTGTAGTATCAGAACGAGGCCTTGGCTACATGGTTATGATAGTCTGGCATTATGCTTTCCATCATTATAAAAGTGGTTATTGATATTGTATGTGATTATTCAAGTAGTAGAATATCCATGTGAATAATTAAATGCAATTATTTCATTTTATCTTTTCCATATTACACTGAAGTTCTCGTTTAAAATGCTTTTGTTTTAGTTATACATTGCCTTAAGTGTTTATGCTTATCTATGAAAGCTTATGCTATATTGTTATCCTTATTGAGAATCTGAGCTCACCCCTTTCAATGTTTTTTTACCAGGATGTGAAGAAGTAATTTATGAATGACCTGCAGGGATATTATGAGGGGATATGAAGACAAGATGTTGTTTTAGTTTTTTTACCTTATGATGTAATCTAAGACTTATGAATATATCTAGTGTTTCCAAGGCTACTAAACTAATCGGTCATTCAAGACTTGATCCTTTGTGATCATTCCAATGTTATATAATAATGCACCGACTCTGGGTAATTGGGGTCAGGGTGTTACAGTTGGTATCAGAGGAAGTTTAGTACAGACCTTGGGAGCTAGATTTAGATAAACTCTAATTAGAGCACATAGCCCTAAGATGGACATTGAGGATTAGTATAGAACAACTTCCTAGAATTTTGGTATTGTAGAGATTTTGTGAGTTTTCCAAGCAATACATCCCTGTCTGGATACGAGCAGGTAGAGGCGGCTCTGGCACAGATGTACCTAGGGGTAAAACCCGAAAACACAGCTTTGAGCTAGACTCGAACGGGAACTGGTGCACGAAAATGGGCCTTGCTGCACTCTTGGTTATAACACTCCCGAGGGATATGCTTAGGATAATTTACATTTTCTTTACAAAATGATTTGAAGTATTATATATAAGATGAGATTAAATGAACTTGGTTAATCCTAATGTGTTTCAAATTGATAATATGGAGATATGATATTCTCTAAATGATTTTAGGACTACTGTTACTCACATAATGATTTCTGGTTTTAGTCAATGGCTAGATTCCAAGGAAGTCATAGTGACTTTGAGAATGATGTGAAAGGTGGGAATGGTGGTTGAAATGAGAAACAAAATGGAATGTTGATAGGCGTAAAAGATATCGTCTTCATGGAAAATAAATTTTCCAAAAATATGATCAAAAATATATATGTTAACCAATTCCCGGACTCAACAAAGAAGAGAAAGGTGATGAATGATAAGAGCTCCAGCAGTGGAGACAATGGAGAAAGGAATCCTCAATTTCCATCATGCAGTAAATGTGGAAGGAGACACCCAAGAATGTGTCTCAATGGGACAAAGAAATGCTTTACATGTGGGAAGAAAGGACATAAAGTGAATAATTGCCGAAAAAATGAAGAGTATTATGGAAGAAGATAAAAATGGTCCCAATAATCCATTTACAGTCATTTTCAGTAAATGTAGGGGACCTGGCCATTTCCTGAGTGAATGCCTTATTCTATAGGATATTTTCGTGGTCAAATAAAAAGCTATGTGTAAATAGATGGTTGGAGAAATGTTTAAAAAGTATTAGTGCTCCTTGTTGATGGGTTTACTTTGGAATAATTTTCAGTTGAATTTATAACCCTGCAGTTTTCCATGTGAGAATGATATTTGAGGAGGAATTATCTTTTCTCTTGTGGATATAGTTATAAATAACCATTTGGTTTTATATGATCATTGTGTTTGAGGCAATTATAAGTTATTATAATTTGGGATGAAAATGCAAGGTATGAGATAAAATTTGTGGTTAAATTATGTTATGGTTATTTTGAGGAATTTATCTCATTTTGGTAATGTTATAAAATATAGTTTTTGAAAATGGAAAACACGCAGAACGTGTGAAAACTCGTCACGTCGGACAAATATGTGGGAATTGAACCCACAACCAAAGTGCGATTGGGATTTATTGTCTACCACTGGACTACGTGAACTCCCTGGTTAGTGTGACTATTATTTTTAGTTAAATTATTTTATTGATCAATATTAATTTTTTTAGGATCTTATGTCTTATCAAATGAATACCCTTAGTATAGGAAAATGATTTGGTGATTAAGTGATAAATGTTATTTTAGAAGATGTTCACTTTGTTAGGAACACTATATGCCCAAGGAACATAGAATAGTATGGGATTTCATTTTAAGAGTAATGGTGGATTTTTGTCTATGTTTTTATTATGGATTTATAGTGATTTGGATTATTTATGGAAATTATTAACCTGTACTAGAGAATATGTTATTAGGTTAATTACTTTTAAGTATGTGATGTTAAGAGTAATTGATGTCATTTGGAGATACCACTAAACGTGGAAGACTACATAACCAAATTATTCTGTGTTTTGAGTTTCAATATTATTTTGGATTTTATTAAAGGATTTTAAGGACAATTCTTTATTGAATGCTATTTATTTAACTATGGGGTATTGTTGGTTTAATTTTAGAAATTAATATTAGTGTTTATTTCTCTAATGAAATAACCTTTTGGGGGATCATCAGATCATATACTAACCATTTTGCTTTTGGTTAATCTCTAAAAACAAGGTAAATATATATTTTATTCTTCATTGATCATGTGATTCTATAAGAATTTTATTATAGATCTTCTAGTGTGACCAAGTCTTCTGGATTACTCATATTTTAAAAATAAATTAGTAGTAGAAATTTATTAAAGAATGAAACATTACTTAAAAATTAAGTATATCTCTTTATGTTCTTTTTCAATCTCAGAAATGAATTCCTCAGCTTTATGTAATGTATCTTAAAAAATAATAATAATACTAATAATGTTGTCAGTTTACTTTTCCTACTGGGAAACTAATGAACGTTTGTCCCATCACAAGTTTATGGTTTTCTTGTTTTTAACATTCTCCTGATCATGTTTTCTATCCCTCTCCATCAAAACTTGACACATAGTTTATCATCCATATCCATGTTTTTCTACATGGAATCTTAGTATAGGTTATCTCGGGTGACCTTTGTACTTCTCTTTCTTTCATTTAAAGTGATAGTTTTGTTGACTCTTTATCCAATGTTGGACTTTCCATTATATTCCCAAGCCCAATTTTAAAAATTTCGAGGACACAATTTATTTAAAGAGGGGAGAATGTAACACCCCAAGCTTCCATGGTACGCTTCTCACTGAATAATACAGTAGTGTGTGTTGTACGCAACTTCAAGTTCTAACACACACCACAACTAATAAAACTAGCAGTTATGAAAAGTAATACCCACTTTTTGAAATTTTATACATTTTATATTTCAAAAGTGACTTCATTTTTAGATTAAGAATATCGAAATTAGGCTAGGGTGAAATTTTGGTACTTTTCGGATAACTTTCATATTTTGATGAATAGTGAAAATTACTAAATTTTAATTAAAAACAACTTTTTTAATCGAAATAATTAATAGTTATAAATTATGAATTTGAGTGGTTTTAAAGTATATTAAGAATATATTTTTACCATTTAATACAATTTTGGTCATTGGACATAATTTCACATTTAAACCAGACAAAAACAAATGCCAATCTTTTGATAGTTGTTATCTCTTAAAAACACGATTTTTGTTTTGACAACGGGAATTAATATTAAATTAATTTCTGCCACTTCTGTGTTTTAAATTTGGAAAAATGGATTCCATATTTGGAATTAGGATGTCCAAATTTTGTAAATAGGTAACTTTTATTTTTATACATTTTGAATAATTACTTCGGTAAATATTTTATTTATCATGGTTAAAGGGTAAATCCAGTAAATAAGGGTAACAAATAATATTACAAAAATAATTAATTACCCTAAAACGTGTCCTAACCTTATTGGTTGATACATTTCCGACCATGGGAATCTTTGGGTCGATTTTGGGACCCCATGGATCCACTTGTATGTGATAATGACACTTTATATTAATTAAGTTAAAGTAAATACAAAAATGACATAAGCATATATATTTTTGAAAAACAATTTTTACATAGGGTTATATATGTTGGATTTTCGATTATAAATATTCATTAGAAATATAAAAATATTTCCTAAAAAATGGTATTTTATTTATAATTTTTAGACATTTAATAATTAAATTTATTTATGACACAATAATGATGCAGTATTTTCCTTATTAATGAAAAAATCAAATAATTGGTATTATAAATGTTAAAATAAATATAATTTGAAAGTATTGATTACATAAACTAATTTTATTGGTTATGATGAAATGTTAGGATTGATTAAATGAATTGTTTTAGAATTAATAAAGTTGTTAAGACTTTAACAAATATCAATTATTGAAT
Source organism: Viscum album (assembly GCA_963277665.1). Taxonomy (NCBI): domain Eukaryota; kingdom Viridiplantae; phylum Streptophyta; class Magnoliopsida; order Santalales; family Viscaceae; genus Viscum; species Viscum album. The sequence goes on along the minus strand of OY728133.1, from coordinate 475,285,688 downwards.
AGTGTCAAAATTGACCTAAAAGAGTTTTTAAAACAAATATTATATTATTAATTGATATTCAATTCTTAAAAATATAAGGATCGTCCAAGAGACTTATATCATGATATTTGTATCATTAATGGACCACTTGGGGGTCGATTGGATGTATTTGGTATGTTTATGAACTGTATAATATAAAAATAAAATGTGACATGGTAAATGTAAATCTAATTAACTAAGAGTTTAAACTAAAAGATAAGGTTAATATAATGACCAAAACCAGTCTAAAATATATTGGGTGAGTGGTTTTAGACCAATCCCCACCATAAATTTTAAATAAACCACTTTGGAGCCATTAGAAACCAAATCGGAATTTATTATAGAATAATATTTCTAGCGTTTCCAAAGGTGCCCCTCACCCCTCTTATAAAGGGGCACTCCCCCTTCTCACTAATTCACACATTAAAAGCCTTTTTTCGGCCAAAACCTACCCAAATACTCTCTCAACTTCCCTCAATTCAACATATAGGCCTTATTGTGATAATAAATCCATCCTAAGGAGCCCGTTTGATCAAATCAAAAGGAAGAACCCAAAGAAGATGTAATGTTTTCACTACCCTTTTTCAAAATCCTTTCTTCTTTAACTTCTTCTTTCATTGTTGTTACCATTCTAAAATAATAAATCTAGTATATTCTATATAATGAGATGTTATTATAAATATGTTACAACCATATTCGAGTATTCTATCCATCCTTTGAATGACATGTCACCATATGTGCGTACGTACGGCTTACCGTCTCCACATCATGGTGTAATTGTTATTCAAAACATTATTATTTGGATGGGTATAATAATGATGTGTAATTCATGTAAATAACAAATATAACATGACAATGATTCTTTATATATTATATACTATCAAATTATATATTGTTTTAATATCAAAAGAATGATATTGTCGCTCGTGCGTACGTACGGACTACCGTCTCCATGAATGCGATGAGATGCATTCCCCATCATATCCATTCAAGACTAAATTTTATTAGGTGAATAAAAACAATTTTTAGAGACATGATATCATTCTGGATAGGAATAAGATACATCCCATCCATAAAAAAATACAGCTCGAATAACAAATAATATAATGGAAAATGAATTCATTGACACCCGAAATGACGATAATACTTAGATATTATTAATAAATCAATGTTAATAGATCATATATGATATCATATTAATGTAAATGATTTTTTTATAATTAAATAACAATTATTTCACCATTATACAGTAGTTTAACTTACCATCGAACTAGGAAAAATTACAAAGTAAGGGGTTTCTTATCTCACTTTTAATTCCGTGAGATTTCCATTATTCACCACTTATTTATTGCATGTGGTGTGTGTACAGCCCATGATTGTTTTCATTGTGTAATATACTTTAATTTATGTATATTTACATTATAATTGTATGATCCTTCTTTCATGGGTGTATGTTTCATAAGTTACCAAATTGATAAGGGAATTGGAAATTTCAATTTCCACTCATTCGGCTTTACTGATACTTCATTGATTATTTTACTCCAAGATTATGTGTGGAATCACTATTCATTTTCTTATGTCATAATTTCCACTCCAATTTCTGTGGATATAATTTTTATGCACATAATCACTCCATTGATAAATTCTCAAGTCGTCGATATGAACTTGATAAGAGTAATTTTAACTCAATCTCAATTTATTGAGTTAAACATCCAATTCATTAGTGTTGTTTTTACAAGAATATGTGTGAATGTCCTCTGATTGATTTACACTAAATATCCAATCATATTGAGTGTATTTATATTTTTCACACATAATTATTCTGTTGATTTATCCTTAACCTAAGGATATGGTCTTTATAAGAGACATAATCTCAATTTACATCCCATTGAGACTTCTTTGTTGTTATACACCAAATCACTTTTATATGGTGTATATAATGTACTTTGACATAGTATATAATGAATCCCTTTATTCTCTTGATATTATAATGTTTTTATTACCTCAATTATTTGTATTCAAGTGTTTCTCTTTTGGTTAGAAACTCTAACTAAAATAACATTTTTAAATGTTTTAATGATTTATTCTTCTAAATATTTCTCATTAATGTCCATGTTTTAAAAAATGGTTTTAAGGATTTATTTATATGGAAATTAAATTTTTAAAGTTAAAATTACTTTTAAAAGTTTCAAAGTGGTATGGGACACTTTGATTCAAAAATCTATTTTTAAATGGCTTCTTGACAAATAGTGTGACTTTTAAATTATTTCAAGAAAAAAGGGGATATTTCTCCCTAATAGTTTTGATGATTATTTTCATCTATGTCAATATCCTTCATCATTCTCGATTGAGGTTAATATGATACAATAAAAGCTTCCATATTGTATCTAAGGAGTTATGTTTGACTGTGGATGTGCTATTTTCATACCATTCAAGGTTTGTGGATAAAGTATTGACATTTCGTATGCTAATTTTAATACGAATGTTTCTGTTATGCTTCAAACTTTTCATATGAGAAATGCATTGGACTTAGTAAGTGATGGGTGGAGCCCACTATAGCTCCTAAATGCATCAGTAGGTCGAATGAGACAAAATAGTGTCTTGGCACGAGGCCTTGAAAAAATCTTATTTGTAGTATCGGCAAGAGGCCTTGGCTACGTGGTTATGATAATCTGGAATTATGCATTCCATCATTATGAAAGTGGTTATTGATATTGCATGTGATTATTCGACTAGTATAATATCCATGTGAATAAGTAAATGGAATTATTTCATTTTATCTTTGCCATATTATGCTGAAGTTCAAGTTTAAAAGGCTTTTGTTTTAGTTATACATTGCATTAAGTGTTTATGCTTATCTATGAAAGCTTCTGCTATATTATCATCTTTACTGAGCATCTGAGTGCACCCCTTTCAATGTTTTATTTTTCCCAGGATATAAAGAACTAATTTATAAATGACCTGCAGGGATATTATGAAGGGATATGAAGACAAGATTTTGTTGTAGTTTTTTTACCTTATGATGTAATCTAATACTTATGAATATATCTAGTGTTTCCAAGACTACTAAACTAATTAGTATTTCGAGACTTGATCCTTTGTAATCATTCCAATGTTATATAATGATGCACCGACTCTAGGTAACTCGGGTCAAGGCGTTACACCTTAACCATTGGTATAGTTAATACCATATCATTAATAAGTGTCATATTCATCTCTTAAAAAACATTCCTCATATTCCCTGGACCATGTGAATTTAACACCTATACATGTCAACTTGTTAAATGAGTTTTCCAACTGGATGAAATCTTTGATAAACCATCGATAGTAACATGATTAATTTAGGAAATTTAGAATCATGGTTATAATCATTAGTGTAGGAATTTTATTAAAATAATATTTCATTAAATTTTGAATTGTTATTTAATCCATGGGTATATTATGACCATGAAAATATACTACATTGGGAAAAAAATCCAAACTTATAATATTTTCCATAAAATTATTTTTCAAGGGACTCTATAATTATCTGCAAATGAGTCATAGGCTCCTTATAAATATAATAGTATGTTAATATATCCTCAATGAATACAAAATTACATTTAATAATATAAACCCTTAATAATCTATTCATCAGATTGACAAAGACCGACAGTGAGTTTCTCTATCCCAGAAGGCATTACAATAAACATATAAGGTCGATAACTTGTTAGAAACATCATTTCCACTAAATCAACCTTCTTGACCATTAACTAACTATAATAATTTAAAATATCTATATTTTTAATGTATTTTTTCCTTGAATTTGAAAAAATAATACATCAAGTAATGGTAAATGATACCTATTAATTAAATTAATGGTATTTATCACACTATAATCGATGAAAAATACCATAAACCTATCCTTATTTTCCATGAATAAATAGTAGCTACCCATATAGAATCACTATGTCATATAAATCACTTATCATAGAACTCATGTAGATATTTCTTTAACACAACCAACTCTACTAGTTTAATTTTTTTGGGAGTTTTAGATATGGATATTACATCAGATTTTATTTTGATAGAAAAATTAACTTCACACCAATGTGGATTACAAAAAAAATACATTTCAAATAAATAAAACCATTTTTTGTCGAATGGGTATAACATCAATCCATAGGATTTCCTTCCAATTCATAGATAATATTTTCTATTCCCATTTGAAATAAATTTATTTACAAGGTTATTAGTAGACCTACTCTTCATTGTATTACCTTTTATGAGATAATTCTTAGGGAACTCCATCCTCGTATTAACAGCATCTAATACCATATCCTCATATGTTTAAAACTAAATGTCCTACTTGGGACAACGACACCCTAACAATGTTAAATGTTAGTAAACAAATGGAACTATCAAGGTGATCAAGTTATAGGGGAGATACTAACCATGACTATCCCCTTATGAAGGAGAAACATTGACCAAAGCATTTGGTCACAACAAACAAAAGTTTCAGGCTCAACAACGTAACATTTTAAGCCATTTATAATAAGAAAATAGCCTACAAAAAACACTTATGGATCCATTATAAGATAACTAAAAGGAAAATCTCAAGATATCCATACAAGAGGTTTTTTGCAAGGTAAATATTATGGTTTCATTTACAATCCCTTGATACATAATCCCTTTTAAATCATTAAACGTCTAAAAAATTTAATCTCAAGCATTAAGTATCATTTTTTAAAATAGAACACAAACTACTTGATTAAGAAAATTCCCCAAGGGAAAAATAGGAACATTTCACAAAAATTCTTTTTTAAAATTTTATAGATGTTGAAATCCTATTATTTAAAGGAAATTTATCATAATAAATTCTTTTTAATAATTAATGTGACATACAAGGGTCCCAATAATCCATCATTGGTATATTATCAGTAAATCCAATAACAATTTCGTATATATCAATCTCTGTAAACACCCAGCCAGGTCATCACATAAAACATTCTCCAACCAACATACTCCGGTCTAGTAGCATTTAGACATTTAACTAGTTCATTTTTGACTAAAACTAACAGATCATACCTTTAAAATTCCACACAAAACATTGTTCCATTTAATCTAACAAGGGTTTCCATTTTCCAATACATGAAGCTTTCATACACTTCATAGACTTAAAATTAGATCCCATTAGTTGAAACCAAACTCAACTCAAAATTTAATAATTTCACTTGCAATAGTCCTGCTTAAGGGGTGGCCATCTACCAACCTATAATGATCCCATACAATTTATAGTTTGGAATTTGGATCCCGACATAATCACAACTATCTTACATATATCATAACAATATAAGCAATCTATTGTAAGATGTAAATAGAGAAACATGGTATATAATCAAGCAATGCATTCAAAAGAAAACAAAATAATAGTATAAAATCAACTAAGAATGTTATACTAACAGGAAATAATTCTTATAAATTACCTCATCAAGTAAAAATCTAAGAATGTTACTAAAACACCTAACATGGAAAAATACTCATTGCACAAATTCCAAATAAACAATTAGTATAAATATGAAACTACATTGCATTGAATATGCATGGCATGTAAATTTATATTAGCATAGAATGATGTGTGGATTTCAACTTCATTTCCATAACAGGATAAGGGTAGAAATACTAGAAATTCCATAACTCATAAATCAATAAGAAGTGGAATGTACAAATATCACTTGAGGTGATATAAAATTCAACTGTAATATCAAACAGCATGTACATCAATTACCAACCCTGGACACTTGGTCGTTTCCTATGTGTGGGGTGATTAGTCTCAAGTGAGACTATTAACCATGTGCCAAAATGTTCTTAATTATTCTATATTACAACACAAAATAGTAAGAAAACAGAAATGAAACAACCTCTAATACAAATTTGTAACATCTTGACCCAACTGAGCATTAACCCGGTAGCTGAACGGGGGGATCACATGGCCTCAAGTGCGTCTCCCCATATGCCAATGGTTTTTGACTACCACTAAGGGTCTTAGAGGTTATAGTGGATAGACTATACCCTCTTATCATAGTTTTACATTAATATAAAAGTGTATAAATAGAAAAAAAAATTAATAAATTAATAATGGATAATAGAGAAGTGGTGGAATAATATTCTCAATTTAATAAAAGTGGCAAATGCTAGTTTGTACAATGCATGGATGAATGATTATACATAATTTAAAGTAGTAAAAAACAACATGATTTAAATTAATGTACTAAAATAAGAAATGAAAGAAAGCCATACAAGAAATATCCATGAGCATCCTGAGCTCCAGCTTAGTCCTTTTCTCCTAAATCCTCATGTACAAGAATATGTCAATCAATCTAGGATATACAATTATATTTTTTGCTCAGGTACGATGGGTACCTGAATAGAGTGTGACATGAAATATGAGTAGGCTAGAACCCAATAGTGTCAAGGACAATCCAGTGAAATATAAATTAGACAGTGCATGTATGAAGAGTTTAATAAACAGAAATACAAAAAGAGTAACACTGGTCAAGGTTCCTAATGGATACCTAACAATTGTACCAGCTTCATCTCATTGTCGGGATATCAATCTAATCCTACAACTACAAACACATACACCCCCCCCCCCACACACACACACACACAGATATATATATATATATATATATATATATATATATATATTGGGGTAATAATTCCTCTTATCCCTAATAGAACACTAAGTGGCCACAAAATGTGCACACTTTTAATATAATACAATAAGTGTCATCATCATGTTGACAATTTTAATTTAGTTCAATAGGTAGACTCCACATGTGCAAATTTTTAGTACAATTCATTATATAGTGTCATCACATGCACACCTTTAATATAGTTCATTAAGTGGCCGCATCATGTAAACGCTTTTAATAAAGTTAATTAAGTGGCCTCAGCATGTGCACACATTTATTTCATTTCACGTGGTAAAACTTCCTCCCACCCTTAGAAGATATTAGTAATGGAATGGGGTAAACTGTATATCATCCATAGTCATTTAATAAAATGGGATGGGGTATACTACATCCCATCCATCACCATTTACACATAGTTCCATAGTTATAATATAATGAAAATGAAATTACCTCATATTAATTTCAAATAGACACATCATATACACATAAAAATATCATCATTCACATTTATACTTATGAAAAAACATCTTAAGTACTTCAATTAAATCAACAACATTGGTTTGGTTACATTGAAAACATATCATAAGGAAATGGATTCTCATATATCTCATTAGTCACATTCTATTCCATTTAATGTAATCCATTACGTTTAAAGCCTTTAGCATAAGGGGAGAAATTCATTATGACTAGGTCATTCATTAAATACATGTCATTTGGTAATAGTCACCTTACTCGAGGTCATCTAACCCAATTTTCCTAAGCAAGGAAAATGGGTTTAAAGGTTCAAGTTTCAGGGTTACACCATCCAATAGATGACACCATCTCATTCAATCCATCCCATTCTATTTCCTTGGTCTTAACAAATTTATTTCATTAATTAAGTCATGATACCTTATCAAAATTGTACTTGGGAAATTCTAAGCCTAATGAATTCCAACACCAATGGGGTGTCTTGGATTAACTACATTACACATGGGATAAGGGACACTTCATATAGATAGGTATTCCATTTAGTTTATAGAATAGGCCAAAACACTAAACATGTCATTACCAACCAAGGCCTCTTCATAAAGTAAACATCAATAAAATAATTCCAAGAAAGCTAAAAGTGTAGAACCACCATTGTGGGTTTTCACAGATAGTGCACCTCTATTGGAGGTGTTTTATTAGAAAACCATGATTTTTTATAAATGGAAAAATTTATCAAAACTATGCACTTATTTGAGAAATTCAATTCAATATAAATAAGAGAAGTTAAGATGGAATCTAAAATCAACATAAAGAATTCTGGATTTAAATCGGCTTGGAGAGGGACCCTTCCTCAAAGTGAAACCAATACATTCACTTTGGATATTAGAGATTTCTAACTAAATGTTTTTTATTCACCACCAAGAATACATACCGTCACATATAGGAAAGGACACCTAGCCCCTATGTATGCATATTCATGGCCATGATAATGTGCAAGGGGATCCTCACATATACGTTTATCTGCATATACCTGTCTCCACTCACCTATGTATGCGTTTTCAAATATATATACATGGGAAATCCTATCCCCATGCATGTATAATAATTTCCATGGTGGATTATACATTTAATGGGGGAACCCCCATATATATATTTTCATTACCTTGGCACACACTGTCGAGTCACCTTAGACCCAACGAATTGAATTAACAAATCATTGATCAACACACTACAAGATAATCATTATGAACCTTAATACACACAAAGAACCTAATTTAAGAGGTTCTAAAACAATATTTAAGTAGAAATACTCTCCTTGGATTGTGGAAACCATTCAAAACAAGCTGAAACACCTCGCCTTTGGTAGCGTCTGTTGGAACACACACCCAAGGGTCCTGAGAGACCATTCACACAACCCTAAAAAAATAAGACAGATAAATCAGAATACCCAAAGTTCTAGGGATAGGATGAACCCTATAGTGCATTGAATAGACTGAAACAATTTAGATATAGGGAGTTGAAGGGAGTATATACTCTACCATGTTGATTCTGATGAAGAACATGATGAAATTCGGCCCAAAATCATGGATCGAAGGAGGGTCATGGAGGGGGTCGTTCACGTTGAGAGGGGAACCCACCTATAGGGTGTGCATTGTGTTTTATGTAGAGGGGTGAGTAGATGAGTGTTTTATTTTTATTTTATTTTTATTTAAATTAATTTAATTATTTAAACAGACATGTCCACATGGTTTGACCTACACGGTTCAGAAAAATGTGTGTTACACCTTGTCTAAGAGACTTCCCTCGCATGGGCTAGGTGCATAGTTTGGTAAACCATGCACAGCCTGTGTGAAACACCTATTCTACCTTTAATTAGGCCACATAGTTACTTGTAGTGGTCTGCACAGTTTCAGACAAACCGTGCGCCATGTACAGCCTTCCAAAATTTGGTGTTTTTGGTTCTGGCACTCCTGAAACTCCCCGATCTACCCGGAAAACATAGCGGGCCTTCACTGAAGACTAGAAACCACACATTGAAGTAACCAAACTATCAAAATTCCATTTCAAGACTCGGTTGTGAAAACAACGAATTAGTTATTTGAAAAAGTTAAAATTCCATTGCTTTTTGTTCCTGTTCAAAACACGTGATGTTATATAGTCTACATTTCAATAATAAATAAAATTTGAATAATAACTTATAGAATTCCAATACATTTGCCTAGGTCAATACATGGGATAACATGAGAATAGCATATTTAGAGAGATAACATGGCTGTTTAAATGACACACAATAAATATAGAATCTATGGGGGTATTCTAAATGTAAAAGGAAGTACCATTATCAAATAAGTATAGATAATTAATCAGAAAAGGATACCTAAAATATATTGAGTTATCTATATAAGATTGTAATTGGGTTCAATTTTTTTTAGTGGTAGGATGAATGATTCATCATGGTTCATAATGAGATTGGGAATATCCTAAAGTATACCCATTAAAAGTGTCATATAGGTGTGTAGTCTTAGGCCAAATGATCATGAATCTAGGTGATGGTAGAGTTAATTCATCAAGGAACCCATATTGGGTTGATTACCTCAGGGTGCTTCTATTCCAAAACCACATCCACTTACTAATATCTTGATTGGGATTATGTTTCCTAAAAAATCATAGACACTTTACATTCCCACAATTTAGGATTTTTGGGCATAATGATTGTTTTAGAAAATGATTTAATGAATTGGAATATAATTCATAATATTTCAATATTTTGATAATTCAATATTATTAGAAGCTTTAATACGTTAAAATAAATGATTATAATTGACAATGGAAGGGGGGAACGAGAGAACAAATGTTAGTATAATAACTACAAATGAAGAAGGCTATAATGAGAGGGGATAAGTAGTATCCCAATAATAAAATATGAAAAGAGATATAAAACACTGAAATTAGGTCCAAATAAATATATTGAAGTCGTATTATAAAAATATAATTTAAATTAAAAATGAATGAGAAAGATTGGAAACCCTTAGCTTAATGATTATCTTCTTAAAGTTTGGGGGATTCCTTATAACCATAGGAAGTCCCGAGGAGGGATTTACATAGGTATAGGGAAGATAAATTCATGATCAAATCCTTTAGGGTGGATTGTAATGAGATAATGAGTGGGGGTGGGATTCTTTTATAGTTCAAAAGAATGGCTTTTTCACGGAAAATTACTTTTGGTAAGGGGTATGAATGCAATCAAATGGGTGTTAAGGGGGTTAGGGGAGTAAAGTGGAGAACTGGTAGGTGAGACTCAGGGGAATGAATTTCATATCTAAAATGTATTTCTTTAATGTGTAGGTAACATTTTAATTATTAAAAATTTTAGATTCCACATTTTCTATTTTTTCCCTTATTATTGTTGTTTAAGAATAAACTATGGTAATTATTTTATAATTAATAGTAAATTATATTCCTTATTACTTGATTTATACATGATGACTTTGCATTTTGGATAAATTTAACAAAATTGAATATCTAAAAATTATGAAATTAATATTTAAATAGAATCTTAATATATTGGAAGAACATTATTTATAGAAAAATGATACTTATATATTAAGTATTTTTTATTTCCTATTAATTATTAATGGAATGAGTTTTTATATATTTTTATTTTTTAAAACAATATATTACAGTCATATTTTAAATTTTCTTATTATATTTTACTAAGAGAAAAATTATATATATATTATAAAATAAATTCATTGAAAACAACCATTTTACTTTTACTATGGAAATTAATATTTAGCAGTTTCAATTTAGTTTCAGTCCCTAAAAATAATATATGATTAGTAAATAATTTGGATGTAATGATTATAAATAATAATTTAATTTTATCAAGTAAAATTTAAATTTTTATGAAAATTAATTTTAGTTTTTTCCCATTTTAAACCCACTATTTAAGAAAAAGCGTATTTTATGAATAACATTTATGTGAAGGATAAAATTATCAATGTTTTTTCATTGATATAAATTATTATATTTTTAAGGAAATAAATTCCATGTGGATTCCAAATCAATCCCAAACTATATTTTATGAAAATAATATTTAATAAAAAGAAAATACTGAAAAAAAATTCTTCTATTTGAAAATATTACTCATGTTCATAAAATATTAAGTAATGGTTTTATCATTTAGGAATTCTATTTTATAAAAATATAGTTTTAATCAGTAAACTCTCATTTTACCAATTAAATGATTGATAAAATTATATTAATTTCTCATAAAATATATTATTTTGGTAAAAATAAAATTTTCACATTTTCACATAAAAATCAACTATTTCAAGGAAAAAATAACATTAAGATAATATTTTTGTGATGGATTATAATGTAAAGTTTATTTCTTAAAAATTAAATTGAAACATTTAGAAATAAAAATTTTAAATATACTTAGTAATTAAGAAACAATATAGTGTTCATTGTGTGATAGTTTATCCTAATGAGTTTACCTATAGTAGTAAGTTCTTAATTATTATTATCCTATATGATAAAATTGGATGATGTTAATAAGGAGGAAATTTTTTTTCCTTGATCCATCATGATAAACTACATATATTAAAATTTTACATATACACACTTATTTTTCAGGTCTATTTTGTAACTATACATTCATCCATGGGCTTGTTATAACTTTGATCCAGGATTAATGGTTTAAGGGGAACTATAATCATAAGATTAGGAAACATCAGCACACTCAGAAAATAAATTCTCTAAAATTGTTACTGGTAAATACTAAGAGATACTAGAATTAAATCTGAACTTGAAAGTGATTATAGTTAGAAAGATAACCTCATGGGTATTTAAAAACTCCTCAACCATCCTAAATTAAAAGATTTGTATTCACTGTGTCTCTTTGAGAATATTCCTTTTTTATATTTATACACTATATTTATATCATTCATAAATATAAAAGGAAATTATTTGTATTATTTCATTCATTTTTCTATTCAAGATTTGTTTGTAATAGATATACCTTTTAGAAATTAGCCAATAGTGGATGGTGTATTGATTTCAGTACTGTAGTCAGTTTCCCAAAGACTTATTAAGAGGCCACCTTGTGAATAAAATCTTGTTTCAGCTTCTTACGTAGTGTCAATGATTTAAAGGTTTAACATGACACTGAATGGAGGTGGATATACACATTTCTTACTATTAAATCTTATTTCAGGTCTATCGCTTAACATATTTGTGGATATAAATTTTAAAATCCCTACCTCATGCCATTGAAAAAACATGGTCACTACTTTGGTGACTCTGTTGAAGAAATAATTGGGGTGATAACTAGTTTAGTGTTGACTGAATTAGGAGATATTATGGTGAAATTATCCTTCAGTAATTTGGTGCCCCAATTTTTTTTAAACCCTATGATTGTCATTAACCCAAACCCATTGTATGCTTCACTTCACCAAGTTATGTGATAGAGGGTATGGAGGGGCGTTTATAGGATGGTTCATGAGACACCCTTTAAGAATTATATAGATAATTACATCATATTCGACACATATTATTCAGTATAGTCTACAACAAGTATGAATACCCCTTAATCTGTACTAGTTTAGTGGAATTACTCATTACCTTAGAGAATGTGGGAGCACTCTAATAGCACAATTCAACAAGATAATATATGGAACACCCATAAAAATTCGCAACCGTGACTTTTTTGAGGTTTATAAATATGTAGCCATGGAAGTGTAATGGAAGCATAAATACGTTAAAGTAAGAGCATTAGTGAAATAACATTGTTAATAGCTAACCACCATTTAGAATGTGGTAGAGGAATAGTAGAAGTTAGTTAAAGATGTTGAAATAGAAGGTATGGATACCATCATGAGGCTAGAGGCATTATATCTTGATGAAGTGGTAGAAGTTACAAAAATATATAAACATCATCAATCCATTAGTTACTTAAAATAAGTAATCTTCTATCTTTAGGAATCTATCAACTATTCTGTGTAATAGTAATTCAGTTCATCCTTTCCTTTCTACATGGTTGGAGAGAGGCTTCATATTACGAATAATGCTCTTTCAATTTAATAAATAAATTAAATTATTTCCACATTTTTTTGTTAATTTCATATCATTATTCTTCAAATTAACTATCAAATCCAAAATATCATTGGATATTATAAATATTATCATTATAATATTTAAATCCATTATAACATTATATAGAAATGGAATTTTTAAATTATAAGATCCAAATTACTTTAGTTGGTGATTAAATGAATAAATAAACACTATATATTATTGGAATATTTTTTTTATGGATTTCACTCATTATATATGCATCAAATAAACCATCATTGAATATCAGGGAATTTTATTAATGAAAAAAGAACCAAAATTTTTGTTACCTTTGGGACTTGTATTCTCATATATATTTTAGTCAGTTAATTATGTGACACATTTACCATATCCATAATTTAAGGGTGTCCTATTAAAATATTAGAGTGCATAAATTAACATAATAAAATCACAATGGAGGATTTTTCATGATATAATTTATACAAAATATTTCTCATTATCTCTAAAATTACAACTATATTCATTTCACTAAATTCATTAAAACATAGGTATTTGAGGAGTAGACAGATTCTATAGAGATAAATCATATACCAACTCTTTCTAGGTAAAAATGTTGGTCTATTAAAGCTTTATTTATATTCATTTTAAGCCTAATTTCTTCTTATTACATGAATTGGGAGATGCTTAGTGGGTAAGAACTCAATTTTTTCTTAGGCCACCATTTCTCAGTTTTAACCTCACAAGATTTTATATATTTACATTTTAAAGTGATCACTTTTTTTCCTGGATTCTGTAGTTTCATGAACATTGATAAGTTGCATGATTTTTGTATAGGATCCCCTTTATCAGTTTATAAAATAGTGTGTGTCATTTAACATTCAATTAGTAGTTTACAGTTATGCTAATTAGACTAATGAAGGTGTTTAAGGTGAGACATATTTTGGCCTAAATATCATGATGTTTAAAGGAATAAATATTTTACAAAATTAAAATATAGTATATATATTAATAATGGTAGATTAAAAAAATGTGAATTCATAGAAAAATGTTAACATAGAAAACAAAAAGGATGTATTCACTAGGTTTAAGGTCTCGATGTCGAGACCAAAAATATCTAGGGATTACACTTTCACATCTTGGATAGAAAGGTTGGTTTGTTTGTTTATTTTGAATAGCGATGAAACCAATACAATGTGAATTTATATGTATTATGATAGTAAAAACAACCCACAGAAGGGAATATGTATTTAATTTAATGAATTAATAATTAGATTAACTTTTATCATGGTTTAAAGCCACACAACATGGAAAAAAGAATAGTGTGATGTTTTTTATGGTATAGAGGTGATATTGATAGGATATTAATGAACATGTGACTTTAACAATTTTGAAATACTCAAGAGAAGGTTCATATATTATTTGGTAAAATAATTCTCTAATTGGGGATAATTTTTATTGTTATATATATTTGACTAATATTGAGGCTTCACATATGGTGGAAAGGTTCAAATTCCCCGGAATTGAATGACAGTCCTAAAACTAACATAAGAAACCTTTGGTGATGAATGGTGTATAAAATTTATTTTCATAGTGTTCAAAATAATTTGATATGGGATCTGATAACCCAAATAGATATTGAGAGATATGAGTTCATAAGAAACTCTATAAAAGGAAATATAGATCATAAATTAAGTTATCTGAACAATGTGGTGGATAGATAAAGTAATAATTATGTGAATGACCATAAAATAAATTAATATAGCAAATTCCATGATAGTTTTATTGAAGTGACATGGGGTTAGTGGGCCTTATCATGAAGATGAAAACAAACCTCTAGTTGGTTAAGAGAAGGAGGATATGAAATGTATATACTATCACTAAGAATAATGGGTTTTTATAATTTAATATTCTCTTTACCCATAGATATGAATTGTTTGTGGGGACTCAAACCCTTAAGGTGAAAAAGTGTGTCATATGGAAATAATATATTCAAAGGTGTATTATAAAACTTTATTTTAATATATAACCAAGGTTATGTTATTATGGAATATTGAGGGGTTGAAAGTGGATGATGATTATGGATGGGTCAAATATAAACTTCTTAGACATATTTTGATATCATTTATCATCTAAAATAAATCCAAAAATAGTTCTTAATATGGAAATTTCAATCCTTATATATGATTAGATTCATGTAAGCTCTATGGTTATACTAGTACAGGGTATGAAACTTCTAACATATAGTATCCCAATGCATTGATGATATAGATATCTTGATCTGAGTGAGGAAAACATATATAGTGAGGGGTTTCATAATGATGAAATGTGTAGCTCAAACCATGGTAATTTTATTTTATTTTACATTGTATACTATAAAGAGGAATCATTTCCTCACATAGTTCTGATGATAGATGGATTATTTTTTATATCATTCATGTCTAGGGGATATGGTAAGGACTTCATCATAATTCATGACCCCAAATAAATCATTATAAATTGGAAGTCCCAAACACCAGGATGGAAAAGGATACGGATGTTGATGGGACCTGCAATTGGATTTAAGTTGAGACTTATAGATTTTAATATGTATCATGTAATTAACGGAATTTTTCCACATGTAGTTATCAGTAGGTCACTACATATATATATTTTACGGGTAGGGGATGTGGTAGTGGAGTCCACAATTACCTGGGTGTGAGAAGATAGAAATCCCATAATTAATTGGAAAATGTCGCGTCACTAATGATAGGGTGAAATTAGGTATTATGTATGGGACCCAGATATGTAATCCTGATATAACTACAAATTCTGTATGAATTAGAATCAATCCACACATAGTTCATGGTAAATGGGTATCTGCAAAAATCTTGATCATGAAAAAAATAATGAAATGGGTTTCTCTTAGTGTAGGGTTGTACGATATAACTCAACATAAAATAATGAAGTATAATACACTATTATATCTTTTTAGAATATTGGTACTTTAACCTACCATATGATTTAATATAATAATCCATATACCAGAAATATTTTACATCAAACTATATCTAATTTAATATAATATGTCATATCAACAGAACCACTCTAATAATCCTGCAGGATATTAATGATATAACATATTTCATGAAGTTGAAAGGCATCCAATATGGAATTATGTGTAATGTCACTTGAGTTAATATAAAAAAGTCCTTTTTCTAGAGTTATATATATAGATATAGATTGCATACATAATAAAATGGTTTCATATTAGTGTTGAGTTAATGGAAAAAAATTGATGTAAACTATTGAATTCCGAGACCGTAAGATAAATCCATTGTTTGATAATAATGAAACATGAATATGGTTTTGAGATAAGAAATAAATCCTTTAATATTTATCTAGTTACAATAGGAATCAATTCACATGTAGTCGTTATAACAATTCATTACCAAGATATTCCTCTTACCCTAGGGAAAAGTGGGTAGATTTTTTGGCACTCATATATTGTGGTATACCTAATGTAAAGAATTATGAGTGTGAGAACTGTGAACAATGATTGTGAGATTCATGGGCAGACCCAAAATAGGAATTTTGGGCATAATTAAGTATCATGAAATAACAAGAATCTAGCCTCATGTAGTTTTGATAAAGGGTAATTTTATACATAATTTGGGAGAACCAAAATATTAATGAAGAAAAATATAACTTTATAAAATAAATCTCTTATGAAAGAGAACACTAACATATATAAATATCTTATATTTGAAGGGCCATAATGATATCTATCATCTGGGACAGGATACACTAGCAGTTCCTTATTTTATGGGATAGAACATATGTTCTACAATTTATGGTCATATAAAAAATAAAATCATGTCTTGTAAATTAAATTCAAACAAAAAAGTCCCTGTCAAATTAGTTTAGAGTCAATAAGAATGGAATTTAATCCCCCTAGAAAAAAGTCATTAAATTTATTTTTTGATAAAACTGATATTGGTGGAAATCAAGATATTCTCTCCAACTATTACAATTGAGGAATAGATTCATTTATAGTAGACACTATATATGATATAAGGTTCTTCCCACTTTAGAAATAGGTATATAGTATTATTTATATGTATCTCTTATGTCATCTGATCTAACACTCTTTCACTTTAAATGAAAGGGGATTGAAGAAATTATTATTGAATTGTAAATAAACCAAATTTTTATGAAATTAAAAGTTCTACCTTTTGGATAACATTTTCTAATAAAGTCAAATGAATTCATCAATGTTTATTTTACAATAATCACCTTATGGTAATAATTCATAGATTCTGATGCATAGTGAAGGAAATAAGACATCAATGGAAAAATATTCATTTGTCTTGTACATAAGTGAGTATGGGGAAGCTAAGGTGGCACTGGGGGTTATGGTGTCATATTATTATAGAGAATATATGTATCAAAGAATACTATTATAACATGATAATTTACCCAACCTTACTATCCATTAGACTCAATGTCACTTCGCAAATGTTCCTTCGAATAATAAAAAATTAATTCTTTTCAAGGAATATTTTATTATGTGGAATTTTTGAAGCACAAAGAAGGACTATTATATTTCATTTAAGAATTAAACATCATTAAAAAATATTTTTTATAATTTCAAAGAATATAATAAGGATATAAACACTAAATAACAGTGAATATACTATGGAAGACTCTATAGTCATGAAATCACCCATAAAGATAACCCCTATAATAAAGACAATAAAATGAAAGTGAAGTGTTAAGAATATGATAATCATTATCAAAAAAAAGTGTTTAAATTTTTTAAGTGATTTTTTTAATGATATAGTAAGATAATGGTGGAGTATATATAGTATGTAATGTGTAATTTCACTATTAGAATCTATGTAACATCTCTTTACTGTTTCGGGTATTCCAAAACCATCTTGTGATAAATTATTATTACATTAAATGGGAAAATGGTTTATCATTGAAAATTTTCTTTTTTGTTAAAAACGTTGTGGAATGGTAAACTCCCAATTAATACTATAGAATATTTAGTTAAATAATTTATGAGTTAAACAGTGAGTAAGTATGAGTTTCCAAGGTCTACAAAGCCTCAGAGAGGACAGAAAAAAATACTAAATATATTATTTTAAACATGGGAAAGTTATTAAAAATAATTGAAGAACAAAAAAATGGTCTGTCGTATGAGATATTTGAGACCACGATTTTTTGTGAAATATGGTGTTTACCCTAGCAGGGGTATAACATTCAAAGGCACCGGACTTTTGGGTGTCTCTCTCATGAGATAAAGTTTTTAAATAATATTTACTATATTATTTTTTAAAAATAATTAAATATCTCCCAAATGGTGCATCGTATGGGAAATCTAAGACCACTGATGGGCCTGAAATGAGAGGTTTACCCTAGATGAGGTATAATGTTTTTAATCGTTGGGCATTTGGACGGCTCGCTCGCAAAAATAACGCTTTTTATTATAATTGTTTATTTATTCTTATTTATAAATAATAAATAATTAATATATGTTAAACAATACATTATATGAAAAATATGAGACCACTGTTTGATCCAGAATGGGGTGCTTACCCTAGATGGAGTATAACATTCAAGATCAATGTGTGTTTGGTCACATCACATTTTATGGTTATGTTTTTAATAATTATAATATATCAAATTGATTAAAATAAAATTACATAATAACTACAAATTGTGAAAATGTGGCTTCATCTTCCTGGAATCAAAACCACCATTTTTTAATGCTCCATGTTTCAAAAACACCTGTTTTTTCACCGTTTTAATCTGTTTTAGTGGCAATGACTTAAATGGGAGAAATAAATGACTTAGTATTGAAGTTTTCATTTAATAATAGATTAATAAAATATATTAATTTATTGAAATTATGAACACATTGGGCTGGGATTTATTTATAATATAACTGATCACCACGGTTCATGGTGGATCTGCTTGAGTAAGAACAACATTGGGTGTCGATTTCATAAGATCAATGTAGATCCCTCACATTTTCATCTTCCTCGAAGACCAAGTGGTGTGAAACCTTCCTATTGCACCTCTTTAAGGTGATTCCTTCTACTTCCTTTTTATTCATTATTTATTTTATTATTTTCTTTTCTTTTACTTTTTATTCCATAATTTGAATTATGAAAAAAAGAGTCAAATAAGAAAATAAATAAATAGAGAAGGGGGATTTTAAATAAAATGACATCACCAAATTTATAAATATATATATATATATATATATATAATCACAGTAGAGATGTTTTATTAAAAATATCAAATGTAATTTTTTTTGTTGATCAAAATTACTTACAGGAAATTTGATAAAGGAACAATTTATAAATGAATTGTCAAATGATGATTATTCCAACTAAAAATCATGAATAAGTGGAATAATCGCATCAAAAGATAACTTTTGAATTTTAAATTGTTAATTTGTAAAATAAATCATTAGATAATAATTATACAGTTGCCAAGGGTTAAATACGCAGGAATTATTTATGATTATTAGAACAAGAACTAATTTATTGAAATTATCATAGAATAATTTCATAGATTAACAAATGATAATTATTAATATAATCAAATGACAATTTCTAGAGTTTATTAAAGGTTGGGTGTTCAAAATTTTATCACTAGATAAATTAAAAAGTATTACTAAACAATAATTACTTTCTAAAAGAATATTTTGATATATATATATATATATATTATAAAAGAATAATAATAATTTTGCAGAATACCAACTCTGTTATCAAATTAATTTAGGAATATAAATAATCAAACGTGGTTTGTAATTATTCTTATCAATATTTCTTATTATCAAATGTGATAATCAAAATGAAAGTTTGATAATTATCTAGGAGAGATATGTTATCATCACATGTAATATTTTTTATTAATCGATAATTTTAAATTATCCATGAGGGATAAAATAATATTATCACATGTATTATTTTAAAGCATAATTGGAAAATTAGTCAGGAGAGATAATGTATTATCACATATAAATTATTATTTCTTTTTGAAATTAAATAAATGACATTAGTTCTAGATCCCTTTGATGAAACATCGAACTTTTTTGTGTCAACGCTTATGATAATAGGGTATTGAGGAGGTGTATTGAACCACACGGGGTAGATTGTTGTTGTCGCTGACATCGATGACCTTAAGGTAAGTGGTTCCATTCTGATTAGTCAAATTAATTCTCCTTGTTTTTCTTGATTTAATCTCAATTGTTGACCTAAATTCAATTGATCAAATTGGCTTTCAATTAAATTGATAAAAACTATATTCTTTTCAATTGAGATATATGAAAGGCTTTTGGTTTGGAAATTTGAAAAAAAACCCAAATCCAATGAATTTGGTGTGTTTATGGAAATAGGATCATTTAAATTGTTTAATTTAAATTATGGATTTTATGGAAATTATTTCAATTAAATCGATGAATTTAGTTTAAGAAATAAATCATATAATAATGGAATTGGTTTTGAATGGATTTCAAACTGGTGAAAATGGATTACAATGATCTGATATAAACTCATTGGTTTTATCTTGTGAAAAGGCATGTTTTTGAATAAAATATGTTTCGTTTTTAATTGGAATGAAATTGGAACTTTTGAAATGGAAGAATGGGATTGATCATATTTTTAAGCAGTCTTAAAATAGTTCATCCATCATGTAAGAGAGCATGCAAGACTTTGGTAGTAAGTGAGTTATTTGGATACACTCTATACTACGACAACGTTCTAAAACATACTTTTGGTGGGTCACATCCCCGACGGGTTGGTGACTAGTCTCATTTGGCTAGTTTCTTAGGGACATGTTTATAGACATTTTCCCGAGTTTATATAGGGAGTTCGGAATCCTATAGCTTGTTAATACTATTGTACATTTTATAAGATGACCATTTTTCTCACTTGTTTATTTATATTTCAGATATAAATGTATGATAATACTTTTGAACTGCTTTACATGCCAGCTAAATTTATATAAACTATTTTATATAAATGTTTTATTTAAACCATTTTTTTGAAATATTCCATCGATTTGTAAAGACTTTTCTTAAATTATTTTTCCATCATTTAAACTATATAACATGATTTTTTTAATTATTCTTTAAAATTTCAAACATGTTTATCTATAATATTGAAATTATTCCTTTTCAAAATCTATAATTTGAATCTATTAGGGAATTATTGGTAGTATCCAACTAGGCTTAGGCTCACACCATACTTTTTCCTTTGGGTGTTTGTAGACATTCTTCTTCCAGGTTTGGGAAAAGGAAGTAGATCTCTTGGATGTGGTCCCATCTGTTGAGCTTTGGTCTTATTGAGTTGTGTCTTTAGGGACCTTGGGGTTGTTTTCCAATTTTAGTACTTGTGTTTTTGTACTTTGGGATTTTTATGCCATGTTGTATTCTAGTACATCACTCCCAATGGAGTTTATTTTTTTATGCATACTACCTTTTTTTTATTTTCGTCCATATTCTTGAGGAAATTTTGTTCCCACTTGTATGTTGTATGATTCTAGGTTCCAGTCACCTAACTTTGGGGATTGGGAATGCCCTTTAGGCTATATTAGGGGTGGCTCATGTATTGGGTTACCAGGGTACCCAGGCTGCTTCGTGACAAAATGGTTTCAAAGAATGGTTAAAAATCTCTTCTTGATGACAATATGTATTTTAGTATTATTATTGAGACTTAGGAGGTAGTTTTTATTGAGTATCTAGATAAATCTCATCACAATGAACCTTATGTTTCCTGGGGTGGATAGTGAAAGACATATTGAGGTTTAGTTTGAGTATTTTCCCTATTATTATTTGGACAGAGTGAAATCCGAATCTTGTTTGTTCTTTCTATTAGGATTAATTTCTCTCATTGCAATATTTGAGAAATACCTAATGTCTTCAATGGTGTATATTGATGTTGTGTAACATCATTCCCCTAAGAAGACATGTGAATCAGATCATGGAAGGGGCTATTGTTGAACCTCAATGAGTGAATCCTCCCATGGACCTGAGCCTAGTTGAGGTGATTGTGCACACTGTCCAATCTTTGGGACTTGAACCACCTCTAGTCCATGTTCAGGCATCAGTTATGGAACATGGGGTGGATGCTCCTTGAAATTGTGTTCAAGAGTTCTTTTACTAGAAACCACCAGTTTTCAAAGGATCCATTGCTCCTCAACATGCTGAGGAATGGTTGGGTAGGATTGAATATCTTTTAGAATTATTGGAGACATCGGATGAGATCATGGTGAAGTGTGCCACCTTCATGTTGGAGGGACCAAGAAGGATATGATGGGATATGATAGTGATGGAAAAGAAACAAGGGGGAAGAGAGTGTATGGAATTCAATGTTATTTTCACTGGCCACTTCAATCCAAATTCAATGGTGTTGGCCAAGGATATGAATTTTTTCAATATTGAGAAAGCTGATGGAACTGTGTCTCTTGCAAATGTTTAAGTAACTTGGAGAATTTTTTCCCCTACAATTCTACTCCACATAACGAAATGAGGTCATCATAACCTTAAAAACTCTGGGGAAATCAAATTATCCATGTACAAAAGAGTTTTATCCATAGGATTCTAGAACAAAGCTTATTCATGCAATGAAAGAGTCTCCAGAGGAAGAAAATACAGGTCCAGTGGCAGTGATAGGTATCATAAATATAAATTCATCATTAGGGATTGATCTATATGAAATCAATACCTGCCACTCATTTTTTAACCCATACCATTAATCTTCTTAATATTCCTATGGAGATTTTATCTTATACAATGGATATTACTACACCCCTTGGCTTGATGAGAGAGCAGGGTCTTTATAGTCCTTCTTGTGTATTCTCTCTCTTAGATGTCAAAATTGCTTGGAGTTTCCTGGTACTCAACATGAAATATCTTGACTACATATTCGGGATGGATTGGATCATAGCCAATAAAGTCTATATTGATTGTTATCTTAGATGGGTCTACCTTACCACACCCAGTGGTGTGTCTCTTGTCTTTCAATGATAATGGGACCCGAGTTCGAGTAGGGACAGACCTTATCAAGAGTTGGGGAATGTGATATAAGTGTATACTTTTGATATTGAGCGAGATTCTTTGGGTGGTGATCAACCTCCTATTTTTATCGAGTTTCTCATCATGTTTCCATTATTATTTTTCTGGTTTACCACTTGTAATATAGGTTTAGTTTTCTATTGACTTGATGTCAGTACTCAACCAGTTTATTTTCCCTCTTAAAAAATGTCTCCAACTGAACTGAAAGAATTAGCGTTCTAGTTGGAAAATCTTCTTGAGAAAGCCTTTATTCACACAAGTGTGTTACCTTGGGTGGCATCGGTTCTATCCTACATGGAACTGTTATGTTGCACCATTAGAAACAAGGAAGTCTATAATAGGGGATTTACTTTTTTACCAATGGGTTGTGCACCTAGGAATCACTAAGACATTCTACAACTTGAATCTGTAGTTTTGGTGACTATGTATTCTTGAAGGCTTCACCCCAGTTGGATCATCAACGGCTTGGGAGGTATGGAAAGCTTGTCCTCGTTTTGTGGGACCTTTCAAGATTGTTGGTCAGGTGGGGAAAGATTCTTACCATTTATCACTACAATCAAAACGAACGTCGATGCATAATGTGTTTCATGTATCTCATCTTCGAAAGCATTTATTTGACCCATCTCATGTTCTAAGATGGCGTGATCTTGAGATTGAACCTTATTTTTCTATGACTAAACGGCCATTCATGGTTGTTGACTATGAGACCAAGGTACTTCATGGGAGGATGATACCTCATGTCTGTATGATATGGAATCATAGTTCTAATTCTCATGAGACATTAGAGAGGGAGGAACTGATGAGATAATAGTGGCCTTGTATTTTTTATGTGGTTCTTCGTAGGCTTTCTGGGGACAGAAAGTTCTAATGTTGGGGAGGTTGTAACATCCCGTTACTCTTTAAGGTATTCCTAAACCATCTTGTGTTAAATTATTATTACGTTAAATGGGAAAAATTGGTTTTCAGTGAAATTTTTTGTTTTTTTAAACCCAATTTGGAATGGTAAAACGCCCAATTAATACTCTAGAATATTCAATTAAATATTTTCTAAGTTAAACACTAAGTAAGTATAAGTTTCCATGGTTTGAAAAGACTTGGGGAGGATAGAATAAAAATATTAAATATATTATTTTAAATATAGAGAAGTTATTAAAAATATTTGAATTACTCCTAAACAGTCTATCATATGAGAAATTTGATACCACAGTTATTTCTGAAATATGGTGTTTACCCTAGGAGGGGTATAACATTCGAAGGTTCTAATCTTTTAGATGCATCGCTCATGAGATAATGTTTTTAAATAATATTTAATGTAATATTAATTAAAAATAATTAAATATATCTCAAATGATGCATCTTATGGGAAATCTTGGACCATTGATGGGCCTGAAATGAGGGGTTTACCCTAGATGAGGTATAATGTTTGTCAGCATCGGATGTTGGGATGCCTCACTCACAAAAATAACCCTTTTTATTTTAATTAATTATTTATTCCAATTTTTAAATAATAAATCATTAATATCTTTCAAACAGTTCATTGTATGAAAAATAAAATACCACCATTGGATCCGGAATGGGGTGTTTACCCTAGACAGAGTATAACATTCATGATCAACATGTGTTTGGTCACATCTCTCTTTATGGTTATATTTTTAATAATTTTAATATATTAATTTTTTTAAAATAAAATTACATAATAACCAAAAATCATGAAAACACTACTTCATCTTCCTAGAACCTAAAACCACCATTTTTGAATGCTCCATCTTTCAAAAACATATGTTTCTTAACCGTTTTAATTCGTTTTAGTGGAAATGACATAAATGGGAGAAAAAAATGAATTTATAATGAATTTTTCGTTGAATAAAGGATTAAATAACAGGTATTAATTTATTAAAATGAAGAATACATGGGGTTAGGATTTATTTATAATATTACAAATCACTATGGTTTGTGGTGGATTTTCTTGAGTAAGAAATATATTGAGTGTCGATTTCATAAGATCAATAAACATCTCTCACGTTTTCTACTTCCTCGGAGACCAAGCGGCGTGCAACCTTCCTATTATGCCTCTCCAACGTGACACATTCTTCCTATTATTTATTTATTTATTTATTTTATTATTTTCTTTTATTTTCATTTTTATTCCATAACTTGAATAATTAAAAAAGAGTTAAATATGAAAAAAAAGAGAAGGAGCATTTTAAATAAAATAAAATCCCAAAATTTATCAATATATATATAATCACATTAGAGATGTTTTATTAAAATTATCAAATGCTATTTATTTGGCTGATCAAAAGGTATTTATGGGAAATATGAGAAGGGATAAATTTATAAATGAATTGTCAAATGATGATTATTCCAAGTGATAAACATGTGGATGTGATATAATGAAATCAAAAGATAATTTCTCAATTATAAATGGTTAATTTGTAAAATAAATATTTAGATAACAATTATATAATTGTTAAGCGTTAAATACTCAATAATTATTTATGATTATTAGACTGGAAACTAATTTATCAAAATTATCATAGTATAATTTCATGGATTAACAAATGACAATTATTAATATAATCAAATGATAATTTCTTGATTTTATCAAAGGTTTGGTATTGAAGAATTTATCACTAGATAAATAAAAAGTTTTACTAAATTATAATTACTTTATCAAAGAATATTTTGATATATATATATATTAGAAAATAAGAAGAACAATTATGCAGAATACCACCTATATTCTCAAATTAATTTAGGAATTTATCAAATGAGGTTTATAATTATTTTTATCTATATTTCTTACGACCGCATGTGATAATCAAAATGATAGTTTGAGAATTATCTATGAGAGGGAAGTTATCATCACATGTAATATTTTTTATTAATCAATAATTTGAAATTATCCATGAGGGATAAAATAATATTATCACAAAAATTATTTTAATCCATAATTGGAAAATTATTCAAGAGATAGAAAGTATTATCTCATGTGAAATTTTATTTCTTTTTGAAATAAAATAAATGACATTAGTTCTAGGACCCCTTGATGAACTTGAAACATTTGTGTGTCGACGCTTATAATAATAGGGTCTTAAGGAGGTTTATTGAACCACATTGAGTGGATTATTTTTGCGGCTAACAAGAACGACCTTGAGGTAGGTGGTTCCGTTGTGATTAGCCAAATTTATTATCCTTGTTTTACTTGATTTACTATCAATTTTTGAATTAAATTCAATTTCTAAAATATGATTTTAATTAAATTGAAAAAATATATATTTCGGTGAATCGAGATATTTGTAATAGTTTTGGAATGGGAATTTAGAGAGCCCCTGAATCTAATGAATTGGTGGTGTTTATGGAAATTGAATGATTTAAATTGTTGAATTTAAATTATGGATTTGATGGAAATTATTTCAATTAAATTGATGAATTTAATTGTGTAAATTAATCGTTTAATGGTGGAATTGGTTTTTAATGGATTTAAAACTGGTGAAAATAGATTAAAATTATTTGATAGAAACCCATTGGTTTTATCTTGTTAAAAGGCATGTTTTTGAATATAACCTGTTTTGGTTTTAAATGGAATAAAATTGGAACTTTTGACATGGATAATGGGATTGATAGAATTTTTTAACAGTCTTAAAATAGTTCCCCATCATGTAAGAGTGCATGCTAGACTTAGGTAGTTAGTGAGTTATTCATAAACACACTATGTTATGACAATGTTCTAAAACATACTTGTGGTGGGCCATAACACTGATGGGTTGGTGAGAAGTCTCCATTAGCCAGTTTCATAGGGACATGTGTATACACATTTTTCTGAGTTCACATAGAGAGTGTGGAATCCTGTAGATGGTTATTACTATCATACCTTTTGAAGATGACCATCTTGATCGGTTGTTTATTTATATTTGAGATTTAAATGTATGCCAATAATTTTGAACTGCTTTACATGCCTAATGAATTTAAAGAAATTGTTTTAAATAAATGTTTTATTTAAGCCATTGTTTTAGAAATACTCAATCATTTTGTAAATTCATTACTTAATGTATTTTTCCATCATTTGAACTGTATAACATTATTTGTTTAATTATG
This sequence comes from Viscum album, assembly GCA_963277665.1. Taxonomy (NCBI): domain Eukaryota; kingdom Viridiplantae; phylum Streptophyta; class Magnoliopsida; order Santalales; family Viscaceae; genus Viscum; species Viscum album. The sequence continues at coordinate 475,258,277 of OY728133.1, read as the reverse complement.
CTTTAAAATGTCAAACATTTTTATCTTTAATATTGAAATCATTCCATTGGATAATTTAAAATAGGCATCTTTTATGGAATTATTGGTGGTATCCTACAGGACTTAGGCTCACACCGTACATTTTCCTTTGGGTGTTTTTAGACATTCTTCTTCCAGGTTCAAGTAAAGGAAATGGATCTCCTAGAGGTGGTTCCAGATATTGAGCGTTGGTCTTGGTGTGTTATGTCCTTAGGGACCTTGGGGTAGTTTTCACATTTTAGTACTTGGGTTTTAGTACTTTTGGCATTTTATGCCATGTTGTATTCTGGTACTTCACTCCCAATGGAGTTTCTTTTGTTATGCAAACTGCCTTATTTTCTTTTGCTTCCGCATTCTTGTGCAAAACTCATTCCCACTTTTATATTATATGATTCCAGGTGCTAGTTGCTGACCCATAGGGATCGAGAACGCCCTTCAGGCTATGTTAGGGTCGGCTCAATTATTGGGTTACTAGGGTACCCAGGCTGGTTCTTGACAATCTAATAGTTACATAACCATTAATCGAACATTTAAATGTGGTTATTAAATGACCATTAAAATAATAATATTACCAGATAGAATAATAAAATGAAATTTATGATGTAAATTAAACTTTATAAACATTATATTTTAAATATTATTTTATATTATTTTATACTCATTATGAATCAATACATTTTACATTATAAAAAATAAAATTTATTAAAAAGAATAAATAATATGTTTTCCTTTAAATATTATATTATTTTTAAAAATATGTAATTATTATTTAGAATAATTATTTTAAATTATTATCTCTCATATATAAAAAATTTATTATAATAATAATTTTATATTTTTAATCAATACATCAAAATTAAGTTATGGTGAAATTTTTATATTTTTCTAAAATACTACATTTGTTAATGAATATAAAAAAATAGATTTTCGGGTTTCTGGTTTATTTTATAACTTCATAATAATTTAAAAAAATATGTAATAATTTAAAAATGTTAATCCATTAAAAATTATTTGTCTTTAATATAATTTATTTTTTATAAATAAATTGATTTTCCAACCATATAAATAACCTTCCATTGTTTAAAATATATATTTTGGTTTTAAAAATAGATTTTCTTATTGAAACTAATAATACCATTTCCAATGTAATATAATATAATTTGGTTCCGTTATCAAAATGAAAAATGTCAAAACCCGCATTGTTTATGTCATAATACTTTGGAAAAAACTATGGGTGTTCTAGGGAAAATTCATTTTCCAAAACCTAGAATTCTATTCATTATATTGGTGAAATAATAAATAGTTCTATTCATTTTGGAATTAATTATCATGTCTCCACCCAATTCTATTCAAACTAAAGTTCATTAAAACACTCATCCCTTTCGTAGTCTCCCACTGACTACTTTTTCAAAAAAACCACGACCTCAATTAATTTCCTCTCTATGGTTATGAAGTGACATATAATGAAGAAATTATCTTCCTTTTCCTTTTTTATTCATTAAATTCATGTGTATTAATTTTTTATATTTCCAAATTACTATGTTTTCATAAATTTTTATAAATTATAATACTATAAAAATTATGCCCTATCAATGAGTTACTTCTACTATCTATCATTTACCACATTCCATTAACCATTTTGTATACCTGTTGTACTATTGATATAATTATTTGATTTTTTATGCCGCCATATTTCATTTTGAGAACCCAATATCACTTTTTTGTAATTTTATTAATTTAAAATTAATTTTAGTTATTTTAATGAGAATTTATTTATATTAAATTCACTCTTCCATCTAGAGGGTTTAATGTTTTAAAATTCTCATAGATTTAACCACTTATGAACTTAATGATTTTAATATAAAATACATTCTCATCCTCCATGTGTTATTGATTAAATTATTTCTTTTGATATATCATATATGTGAAACATATAAATATATACATATAAAATGAGTTCCTAAATAGTGCTATAATGAATTGGGTAATTTTTTAATCTCATGAGACACCATGTATGGTGTATGGGTAGTTAACTTAACACACTATAATGTGATGTATTGGTATTGAGCATTGACGTATACTTATATTTAAATGTTTTATACTATTAACACATTCCATTGATATAATAAATTTATGATAACATATTTTCTTGAAATTATTAAATATTCATGTTATCTTTTATGTTATCATGATGTTACTTAGGTCTTATATGTATCATTATTACTTTGATTGTTTCTCAACTGTGCTTTATAACTGACTCATTTATATTATATCTTCTCCAATTTATTTTATGCAATATTTGAAAAAAAAATCTATATGGGATCATGTTATGGATTTTATATAAATACGATTTATTCTTGATTAATTTGGTTATATTTAAGTTTCTAATCATCCAATGATAGTGAACATCCATATTTTTAGATTGTTTTGTTGGATTAGTATGTTAAAAAATAAAGTATAATGAGGTATTTTTTGTTGTAGTTGGTATTAAAGTGGGTATATTTATTTTTGTGGATTTAGATTAGAAATAATTAGAGAAAACCCTATGTATAAGTCTATATATAGGTACAAATCCTAATTTTTTTTGTAAAATAATGTGTAAGTGTTCTCCAACAAATGAAATCCATTTGTATAGGCAAACAAGTGTATATAGTCCCTAGAATAAATAAAAATATGGATAATAATAATAAATAAAATCATTGGGTAGTAGCCCAATATTCAGTATGTTCATTAGAAAGTACCCAAGAATTACACATGGTTTGACACTACTATTATATATTATTTGGATACTTTATAAGATCCTTACAAATTATTATGAAGGGATTAAATGTATTGTAATATAATTTCAGGATATAATATATTACTAGAAAAAATCATATGAATATAACCATGGATAACATAGACATAAATATTGAAATTTAAAACATTTTATATACATTTAAATTTTCAGTTTTATCTCATATGTTCATAGTTTTCCCTTTTCTTTCTGTTAAATTTAAAAATTATCAACCCAAACATTCCTTTATTTGAGAAAATGGAAAAATATAATGAATTTTGTTGACAACATATGATGATTTCCATAAAAATACCAAATATCATGAGATAAAGTGTCTACAATATAATGGGGGTATTTTAATATCTTAAACATGTTACGAATGATAACATTAGTTATGTGGAGTGGCCACCTTTTCCAAAAATATAACAAGTTGTGATTCAATATATTTTATAGAAAAGGGATCCAAATTTTAATGTATCTTCAGATTCCCTAATTTAAAAATTATGGATTTATTCCATTGATACTATATTAATTATCCTCTATTTCTTTAATATTGATAAAACCATATAGGCCAGTTATCTCCATTGAAAAATAGGCTAATAAGTGGTGGACATTGATTATGAATACAAATCCCAAATTGGACATCGAATTGATAGAGTGAACGAATTAAAGAAAATAGATATCAATAAATATCTTAATAACATACTCCATTATAAAATTTAGAAGTAATTACTTTTAATTAAACAAAAAATATGATGAATATATCAGGATTTATTAGGTATTCTTCATAAGGTCGACACAGTAAACCTTTATTTTTGTCACTGACCCCAAAATTGTAGTTGAGTTCTTCTTTAGTGGGTTAAATCCAAGTCTTTAAAATGATATTAAAATTTGAGAATCCAATAATAATGATGAAATAGTTTGATGTTCCCTCAAATTTTTTATGATCAATGGTGATTCTTATTACTCCCATGGTAATCAAGGTAAAATGCATAGATTGAAGTTTAAGTCTAGATAATCATTAGATAATTCCAATAGTGGTAGGAAAATACAACTACCCATATGCCATAATTGTGAGAAATAGAATCCTAGAAACCACCTAAAATTTAAAATTAAGTGTTTCAAGTGAAAAAGTGGTAGTATATAAATATAACTATTATAGAAATGAAATAAATGATCCTTTTAATTACATGAAATAAAATAAGGTTGTGATCAATCATTTCCTTGTTTTTTAATGTTTTGACTACAACAAACACATAAACTATAAAAAAAATATTTCCTAACACATGGGTTGTCGAATATATATACTAATAACAACCTAAAAGGTTGTGATATTAAATATTTTCTTATTTGTTTCCTTATACTGAGATAGATCCTAATAATAATGCCGCAAAAATTATACTAGTTATTAATTCAATAATATACTACATTCTATTTTATTGTGATTATATGAATTATTTTAAATATTCATGATTAATAGAATTATTTAAATACCACCTCATAAAATAGATGTTGTATTATCAGGGATAAAAAAAAATAAGGGAATTATTTCAACTCATGTATATGTCTCCTCCCGAGTCAGTATATTGGGAAAGAAATATCTAAAATCCCTTGTTATACTCCCATTAGTCGAATTCAATTATATAATAATAATGGATTATTTGACCTTATATAGATCAAAAATTAATTAACATGAGAATGAAATCCCTTTCTATATCCCAAATCATCCTATGATTCAATATAATTTTAAATGTTATGATGAATGTGATTTGGAATAATCTTATCAATCATAGATATTATTGCATTACGACTACGCATATCTTTCTCAAATTACTAAGTAAAGGGAGTGGAACCTAATGATTAAATTCCAATTTTAATGTAATTTTATAATGTATTCACCAAATACTTTTCTAGTATTCATCATTATAGTGTAGTTTAGTCCTTCATTAAACATATACCTGAAGCTTTGAGGATATCCAAAACTCTCTATATAATGGACACTAATGAATTATAAGAACTAGAGAAGAAGCTATATGGGAATCTTTATAAGGGCTTTGATTTCCCAATTTATACACCTTGGGTAGCACAAGTTATATTTTTCAAAATAATCGATGTATAAATGATTCCATACATTAATTTTCACAAGATAATCTAGGTCACAATAATGAGAATATTTCCTTTTCCATATATTGATGACATGTCTGATCTGATATTTTTGTTCCAATAATTTTCTAATGTGGACCTTTAGTCAGGATATCCTTAATTAAATGTCAAAAAGGAGGATATTACAAATAATAACTCAAAATTATGTTTTTGAAACTATTGGTTCATAGTTGTTTAATTCAAAATCAATAATTTTATATCAATATTAATGGAATTAATTAACAATATATTTATGTATTACATCAAAATATTTATGGTATAATGTTTATATTATTAAATAAAAAAAAAAAAAATTATTAACATGATGATCATTTGAATACTGTGATAAAGACTATGTGAATGGGTAAATTATGTGTAATGTATATTATATGTTATCTTTATAAGTATCAAGTATCATTCTTGGGGCATGTTATCAAAATAAATGGGATATCTATGGAAAATTAAAAATATAAATGTGGTTCAGGTACAGAATCAACCAAAATATGTTATATAGATCAGTATTTTTTTTATAATTCACTGTATATTATTGGAAATTTTGGTGAATATTCTCATTTTTTAAAAATTCTCTAACCAAGCTTACATGGGCTGGCATATTGCTTTTATTTAATGATGAATGTGAAGGGGGATTCCTTGAGATAAATAAGAGGTTAATCAATACAACTTCACTCACACAACCCACATGTGGGGAAGGATTTCATACCTAAAATTATTCTTTATAAAATGGATTGGGGTATTTCTTCATTAAAATTGATAAGGAGGTAGCTTATGCCTTTTAACAGTTGAAGGTGATTAAATAGTATTAACCAATGCGTGATATGAGGATAGATGAAGTAATATTTTCATTTATTATCTGGTGGAATTATCTTTATAGATATAAGTGTGACATATATAAATAATATAATATCCTCAAGTTTTTTTCACATAGAATGATCTCAATAGGATCCAAGGAATATAGAAAAAGCTAATCAAATATTATGAATACTCAATCCACTGCAACCTGAAGAATGAAAATAAATTAAAATATTTTGTAAGTAGAAATAACCCAATAACATTATCCATTTACATGGTTGATAAGGATACAATTTTCTTATAAATGAAAAGGATTTACCTTGGAATCAAAACGTATAGAAAACCATCATTCCAGGATCAAATTATTTTTTATTCATTCATTCTAGAGAAGATTATGGTTTCTTATATTAATGATGTGTATGCATAGAATAAGTGGAATTTGATAAATAATGGGGAATCCTCGATGTTTAAAATTAATAAAAAAGTGTTTGTGATATTTGGTAACTATTGGCATCATCAGATCCTGAGATAATGAAAGATTTATTTACTTACATAGATTGCTAAAAATTCTATATCTTACATGGGAGTAAAATGATCTATATAGACCACCAAGAAATTTTTTTGGAGGAAAATATAAATAGGATATTAGATAACATAAATATAAATTATTTATATGTCAACAAGTCATTGAATATAGGATAATCCCAATGGGATGATGTAACAATTACCCATACTATCATGAAAATGGGCAAAAATCAACATAGATTGTTTCCATTGGTATTTGGAACACAACCAATGGGAATAATTCCATATGGTTTATGGTGGAACATCATAAAAATACTAATCATATAAATTCCATTATGGTGTTATTATAACTTTATATACTTAAAATTATATTCATGAGAGAAATTAGGATGATTCACATAAATCTACTTTTGATTATATATGACCAAGATCCCAGAATTAACTTAATGTTTTAGAAAATTATCCAACATGTTCTGAACACAAAGTTCGATTTTACTATTACCTATCACCCTTACATTGGTGGCCAATATAAATTTTCTTTCAATAAACCTATTTTTTTGAGATTTATCTATGGACTTAAAAGGAGTTTGAAATTATAATATTTTTTATTCCCAGTTTTCACAAAAAAAATATCATTTACAGGATCATCCTAATGGGTCATTAAGAATACATATATGAGAAGAAATTGAAAAAACAAACATATTTGGATGAAGTTGGAGAAAATTAAAAATTGGTACCCATACAGGTAGACGTATTTTCTAAGAAATTAATATCCATTTAACAACACCTCAGTGGAATTATAATTTTAGCAGATGTGTTATGCTCAGAAATGTTAATGGGACCTAGAGACTGATAATGGGAATAAAGTGTTCATTTATATATGTACATGGAATAGATTCATGAGGTTTTGGATGAAGGAAAATATATTCCCTATATACATTGGGAACCTTGAGATTCTTTATGGAATTAGGTTTGTGTCTTATCATCTAAAACTTACACAACACTTGTTCCAATTAATAACATGTTTCACTTGTACCTATTATGGATGTACATTTAAAATCCCTTACTTGAACTGAATCCAAATGTGATATACCAAGATAATGATATATCATTGGAGGATCTCCTAATTAAGTTCATTGATAATAGATACCAATTTCATGAGAAAAAATAAAGTGATCCTGTAATAATAATTTGGTAGAATAAAAAATATGAAGTTACAACATAGGAACCCAAAGAATCAATGACAGAAAAGTATAATCAATTTTTTTCACATTAATATATGATATAATATTTTTAGAATTAAATTTCGTATTTACGGGGGAAAGTAATGACTAAAAAATTATTCTATTAATAAAATAACACTAAGTCACATTGACTAACAAATGTATAATAAAGGAATACTATAACATTTCACATGAACACTAGACATTGTGAAATAATATTTTATATAATATAAAATAATAACAAAAGAATATAAACACCAAAGAATATTGTAAACACTAAGGCAAACTTCTTAGTCCTGAATTTACCCATGAAGACCACTCACACCAGAAAGACCACAAAAAGAAGTAGAATCATTATAAATATGATAGACATTATCAATTGAGATTTATAACCATTCAATGTTATGTGATGAATAATGATTTATGATAATTTGGGAGTATATATATGGTTTAAATGGTAATTGGATCATTATGATTCGACCATTACATGATAATTATAATGTTAGCATGATACAACACATAGAATAGTAATAATATTAATTGAATATGAAAACACCAATTTTGAAGTAAATTTAATAGTATCATAATTATATAGTTAATATATTTTTATATATATACATACTATTTATGAATCAACACATATGATATTATGAAATTAAGAACTCTATAAAGTGAATAAATGACATGTTCCCTATGAAAAATAGTTTTTTGTAATAAACCATTAATTATTATTCTAAACAATTATTTATCATACCAAGGAATTTATTCTATAAAAGAAAACAAATAGTTATACTAAAAACATTAAAATTGGGTTAGGGTGATATTTTTAGAATATTTTGAAATACATTGTTTTTTAGTGATTAGTAGAAATATTGTTTTGTGTTTTCATTTATTTTATGAATCCATTAAAATATAATAATGATGTAATAATTAATATAATTTAAATCATATAGTAAACAAAAAATTTAATACACATATATTACAGATTTTTGGAATGATATTCAATATATTACTCGAACGTGTGCCATAAGGCCATAATAATTTAGTTTCTTTGGAGATAAGGTACAAAATATTATAATTTTCTGAAAGATCATAAAAAATACCTCAATAATCTTCCCATTATGTACTATTCATAAAAATACCCTACTTAAAACCCTTATTTAGACTTGGGAATGTTAACATAAGAAAGGCTGATCTCATATGCTCATTATAGGTAAACAATGATAATACGTAGACATAACATTATCTTAAGATTAAGATAACATGAGAATAGAATATCAAAAAAATACCCTGCATACCAAAGATCATAATCTTGGGTTATAGACTAAATATTGGTAGTTCATAAGAAATAAATTATAAATAAAAAAAATAAGATCAATGAGAAAACAACACTGGCATAAGACATGGAATTGTGGAACACACATAATAATTTAAAATATTATGTCATGGCTACCCAATAATAAAATCATAACATGTTAGGCTTGGGTTGAACACCCATGTTCCTAAATCAGTCTTGGGATAACCTCTTTAGTACCCACTTTTAGTCTTGTTATAACATATGTTGTACCATAATTCGGGCTTACGAGAACCTCATGTGTACCCTTTGAGGTCATATAACATTAATTATTACCCAATGAGTTGGAGTAAGATATATATAGAACACATAAAATGATAAAATTAAAACAAACCTATTCCAAAAAATTAAACAACATTCATCCAATCATAACCCATGCAAATAAAATTTTTTCTTCATCATTTCATAATTTTATTTAATTTATAACCCATGAATACATAACCGGGTTTCATAAGCATTTTATCATGATATAACTTGTGGAGGAGAAATGGGTTTAATAAACATATTATGATCAGATAAATATAAAATTTTGTGAATGAATAATAATGGAATCCTTGGATCATATTCCCATTAAATCATATGTAACATTATAGGATGTCATCATCAATGGAAATTTTGTTTGAGAGAAAAATCAAATGGAATTTTTCTTGAGGAAAATAAAATTTCATTAAAAATCACTTTTTGACACTAAAAATTCCTAAAATATTTCATAAATGCATTTCCTTTAAAATAAAATTTAAAACCTATAAATTATTATTTATAGAGAATAATGTTCATGATGTTGGGATATTCTTTTCTTGATATACATGTCAAAAAAATTCTTTTAACGTTTTTGGTAAAATAAATCTTGTTTTTCTTGGAAAATGACATTATTATTCCTTTAAAATATATATTAATATTTCAATCATGGATAAAATATTTATTCCATAACTTTTATGAAGTATTCTGAACACATTTTTAAAACATTTTTAGAAATCATGGTTTCATAAGAAAAAAGGTTTTAACAGAAGATAAAAATAAAGACAATTTTCCATTAAAACGATCATCTGAACTCTTGAGTACATAAAGAGAGGAAAATTAAGAGAAAATTTTTATTCTAATGAAATATCCAAATTATAATAAATTTCATGATCTTATATATATATTTATCATAATATTTGATCATTAAAAAATAATCCTAAACAGTTCTGATAAATGATGAAATTGTAACATAAAACCCTTACCACTGTGGTAACATTGAATCTTAAACCCCATGAAATATTAACATAATATGAAACTTATAATATCCTGAAAATAAGTATATTAATGATATAAATTTACAATGGTTAAACATATACACATCATTGAATAAGATATGTGCATAACAAAACTTAGGCCTCCTAGAACACAATTTGAGAAACAAATATGTTCCCGCTTTTTGTAACTTTTGAACTATAAACCCCATGAAAAGGTGATCAAATAATGAATATGTGAATACCCATTTTTTTATTTATATTATCCATGCAGTTAAATCATATGGATCATATACACAACATAAAAGAAAAACATAGTGAATATGAATTTTGTCTCCAAGAAAATAAAATTGATACAGAAATCCATTACCGTAAGTCTCGACATATTTCGTACATGTTCAAACTTAATATGTAAAAAATATATGTTTTTTCTAAATAAAATATAGAAATATCAACATATATATCATACCATATATGATTTACTAATGAAATTTTATTACCTGTTTATTAATAATTCTATGTTAAAGAAACATTTTTTGGTAATAAGAGCTTTGTTTTTCAAGCATGTGTAGATTTTTTTTGTTGGTCATATTACTTTTATCATGGATAAATAATTTAAAAACATTAAACCATGATATAACTATAATATATATTCAATAAACATGTTTTTATATTTATCCATAAAAGTTATATATAGAAAATGAAATACATTGTTCATGGAGAGGGTATGTCATACGTACGCCTAAATGTTATTTTAATTTTCATCGAGGAAACAAAAAAGAAAGTTAAATAAAAAATAAAAAATAAAAAATAATTTTTATAAAATATATATATAATATTTTCATTAATCCCATCTTTGTTACCATCACCATTAATTGGGAATTAATCACATCACTTGGTAAAGCGGTAGTCCGTCGTACATACAAGAAACATTATCATATTACAACATAATATAATGTAATCTGGTACCTATGATATAAAAAATAAAAAATTATAATAATATTAAAAAAATAATATATAAACATTTAATCCATCAAGATATTAATTTGTGATAGGTAGTAATGGAAGAACTAATGACATCAGTTTGCGAGGTCATAGTCTGTTGTACACACAAATGATGATATTGTAAACTAGTAAATGGAATAGAAGATTTGTGTAGTTCATGAACATAACATAACAAAAAATAATTATATTTAATATATCTTGGTTAATATATCATCAAGGTTTAATTGTAATTTATGGAGGTGGAAGAAGAAATAAAATAAAAAATATCATTGAAAAGTATTACCTCATCATTGACTGAACTCATTAGGTTTGTACAAAAATACTTCCCAAATTGACTTTAAGACCAAAATAATTCATCTAAGATGATAGTATGGGAATTATATAAGTGATATGGGTACTTAATTTCCAAAAAATATATTTTTTTAAACTTTTAATAGGAGAGGATATGCGGTGGAATTTTACAAGAGAGGGGAGCAACACACTTGTGATTTAAGAAAAATAAAATTTTTACCCATGTTTTCTCATGCCACATGGCTCAAAAATTGACCATTATTGATATTATAATTTATAAATTGGAACTATGGCCTAAAAATCAGAGTTGGAAATGTTTCAGATCATTTTTAACCCTTTTTTATTTATTTTAACCCATAATAAACCAATTTTTACCTTAACTACGACAAATAATTTCAACTCTTATTACTATTCATTATGGTTCAAAATAAGTCAAAAATATTTTTCTATAAAACTTATTTTGATTCCAAATATAGAATAAATTTCTACAAATACCACTAACTAAATGGAATAAAAATACATTAAAATTAATCTCACAGACGCGATATGAAGGCGATTTGTCTAGAAGAAAATATTCAAATATTTTAAAAGTTTTTATATCAAAACCGAATAAAAAAAATTATTTCTGTAACATAAATTGGATATATATATTAACTAATTTTCCTTTTAAAACCATCTTAAATTTTTTTGATGTTTTTAAAAGAACTAAAAGGAATGAGAATCCTTAATAAAACCCAGCATTTTTTACTATTAATCAAAAAAACATCTTCTCAAAAAAATTCAAAAATTCACCATAAGAAAATTTAAGAATGTGGATTTAATGAAAGTATTTTATTATTTAAAATAAAATTTATATAGTTATAAAAAATATATTTTAAAAATATGTGCGCAAAGTGAGATAAATGAGTTTTTTAGAAAAAATACATTTTAAAGAGAAAAATTGGATTTATTATTGTCTCTTATTTACAAAAAAATAAGATGATGGTTAAAAATTAATTTTATATAAAATATAAAAAGTATATTAACAAAATTATTGTTTAAAAATTTCTTAATGTAAAAAAAATTTTTACGCAAAAAATAGTTTTTCATAAGAAAAAAGATCCCTTTATTTTAAAATTGTTTTTATTTTAATTTATAATTAATCGGTAAAAAAATAATAATATTATATACATGTATAAAGCACATACATTAGTTCTATAGCTAATATTATTCATAAAATCAACTCTAACATATTTTTGATAATGATTGTATAAAATAAAAATATTTCAATGGTACGTCATGTTTCGTTTAAACTTAATGTTGTGTATAACATAGCATAAAATGTGTGTTTCATGTAACCCAACCTAAACATGGAGTTCCTTGTAACACAAGCTAAATATTTTGACTCATCTAACAAAAATATCAAAAAAATTATTTTTATAATAAAAAATTAAATTATTTTACAAAATTTTAGGGTGTTGCATTCTACCCCAACTAAAATGAGTTTTTACCTCAAAATTCATCAAATTGGTCCCAAAAATTGATGTTACTTATACCAAATTACAATATCAGGTAACATGTATCTTACCCAATATATTGGTTCTAATATAAAATATTGACGAGTTTATTGGTCTTATTTCATCAAACATTCAATATTTAATCCAGAATATCCACCATTTATTCATCATGAGAAAGATCTTGCTCCAAAGGTACACCATGTGAGTTCGATACATGTGATAGATGAGGTATGTATTTCCCCCATAGAGATACATGGAACACATCATTAACATTATATATGTTTGGTGAAAGATTCATGAAATAATCTACGATCTTGATATAAACATGAATTTCAATGGGAACGATATATACCTAAGGCTTAGTTTTCCCATCATTATCCCATGAAGAAATTTTATAAAGAACTTATCACAACATAAAATTCAAGAAAATGTAGATGAGTATTAGAATAAAATTTCTATTAATTTTGTGATATATTTATGTTTTTATAATACCTTTACCCTTTTATGTGATATCATTATCAGACTCAGGTCCTCATAGCATTCATTTTGCAACATTATTCTTGTACATTGGAGTTCTACACTTATTTATATAAATGGATTCATGATGAGACATCTGAATTCTCAAGTGAAAGATATAATTTCTAGAATACAAAACATAAGGAATTTATTTATCACAAAAACATTGAATTCAGTAGAACAAGATATTTGAATATCATATAGGGTTTGAATTTTTTACTCAGACTTCCATCTGTCTGAGGAGCATACATAGTGTTGAAGCACAACTCTGTTTCAAGAAAATGCTAAAGGGATATCAAAAAAATAAAGGTAGAAGTTTTATCCTGGTTATATATGATTGAATTTTGTACCCACCTACAAAATTACCACTTCCTTAATGTATATTTTGTAAAATCTATCCAAAAAATCTTAGATAATAGACGAAAGGTGTGCTTCCTTTGTAATGTGATCAACTAAAATGCATAATTATCTCAATAAAATATAAGGTAACCCCTAATTTATACTAATAACATTAATCATATGTCCACAAAGTGTAAAAAAATTCTTCCTTAACTAACTTTTTCATTAAAACATATACAAAACTAATGGTTTTTGTTTCCATATAGGTCTCTTAAAATATCATTAATCTTTATAAATTACCATAACATAAAACATGAAATAAGTTTTAATGACATTGAAATTATGATCAACTATAAACTCAAACACCATTTATGGTATCCATAAATAATAATTTAATAATACATCGAGACATATATGATTCCAAAATATAATTCGACCATTATTCCTTAATTAATATCTTATCTTATAAAGGAAGTTTATATTATATGCTTGGTTTGAACCTTCTACTGATATAATAACAAATGCGATTTTATTATTCCATAATCCATGTAGATTGATTTAATCAATTCTAAAAATCACTTGATATTTTACTAAATTTCAAAAAATAAATATTCAGAGGTCTCCTCTATAAAAGATTGAACATGAGATCCCCTATTAGGTATTGGAGGATATGTGTACACTAATTATCAAGATTTACTTAGATATTTGTTATTAAACATGATTTCCCTTTCTCCTTTATCTTCAATGGTTTTTATTGCATATAATTATCATTAGCCCATGGATAGGGGTATTTATTTTCATAATTCCAATAATACTTTCATTTTAAACACTAAGGTTTGGGTGGTGAATTATGTGTATATATCTCTATTTTGAATCATTAACTAACTTATTAATATCACATTAGCAATACATTTTTTGATAACTGTCCCTTTAACAAATCAAATAGATACTTTTTCCCTTAAGTAAATTTCCTCTATATTTTTTCCAACACTATATACATAATGGAAATAACCTCTTATCCTCTCCATGGTTTTTAGATTTTCATTTGAATTCCAGTTTTCATTTATTATCAAAACCATGAGATTGATACATAACTCCAACATCAATTTCTTCCTTGATGGAACACTGAAAAATCTCTTCATAGATTTTGATGTCTCTTTTTTCTATCACCCTTCATAAAGTTGTTTTTAAGCCCCCCAAAAATTAATCAACATTATTTTTAGTTTAGAAGATAATACTAGGATTGATCCCCACAAGTCATGTAAAATTTTCTTTATAGACACCAATGGATTCAAAATCCTTTATATTTAGGTCGAAGAACTCATTCTCTATTTTCTGTATGAATAATATAAGAAATATAATTATTGAATGATATGTTCATTAACTCATCAAAAATAATAGATTAAATTTCATCTTATTTCCTTGTACTCTTGATATGATTCCACCATTTATCTATTCAATTTCCAAACAATTGTAAGAAAAAATGAATTTCTCATTCTCTGAACATCTGAGGAGTGAAAATATTATTTCAGTGCTGTTGATCCATTTCTCATAAACTTGTGGATCTGAAGCCTTATAAAATAATGTGGATGTTACCTCATTATGTACACAACAAAATATTGTTTCCTCCTTTTTTTCATTTTTAATATCACCATGATTTATTTCTTGAGAAAGTTGTTTGAGAAAATAAATGATATTATTTATTCTTACTGACCTAAAATTCTATTTCACATGAGTAGAGTCATTGCATTTTATATCAAATTCTGTATTAATATGATTTCTTTAGGTTCTATCCATCCTATAAAACGAAAATAATTGTGGTAGAAATACTAGTCGTAGTTTGGAACCATAAAATCATGAAATATATCTTATATTATGTCTAAATCATACCACCTACATCTAAATTAATAAAACATGATGTCTATTTCTGGTTATTAATAGTCATTATCTGTTTAAATCCTTCATAATTCTTTGTAATGTGTTTGTGAAATTAAAAATAATATCCCTTATAAATGTCAAAATAAGTGTGCAGCAAGACCATTTCTGATGCATTAGGTGATGATTGTCCAGATAAAAGTAACATTTTCAAAGTTATTACACCTAGGAACCTCTTTGCTAGAGACATATCCACGTATAGTATTTTGAAAAGGATGAAATTTCTCAAAACCCACTTTTTATATCCATTATAAAAATTCTAGGGAATTTTCTAACCATTTGACTCAACATTACATTTATACATAGATAAATCCATTTAAATATCTATAGAAACTTCCATAGAGATTTCACTAATGTGTTCTCATCCTAGATTACAAAGGTTAAATAAACTATTAATCTAATATCATCTATAGAAACCTAGTATTTTCATACACATATATTAAATATATTAAACTTAATATTAAATATAACAGAAAAACACACGCCATTGGACTGTAATAGTTTACTACCTTTATAAAATATTTTCACAATATTTTAATTTTTTGGAAGATATTAGACATCTCGTATAAAATATATTCTGATTATGTAATCTCCATAGACATACTAAACTTAAAAATATTGATCATAAACTAGGTAAAGGGATTATTTTAAACGGTGAGATCAGATTCTCAATATGTCGAGACCCATTTTTTAATTTATAAGACATTGAAATATTTATAAATATATTTTTAAAGCTAGGTACTAAGAAGATGTGATATTATAAGGAATAATGTGTTAGAAATTATTATATAAAAACATTAAAAAAATATTTTATAGTATTCAAGAATATATTCTGAATTAAAATAGGAAAAAACTTATGAGGAATCCTGTATCAAAAATCTAAGACCGCTATTGAGTCTCAAATGAAATATTTACCCAATGTGAATCTTAAAATAGGTCAGTTCATGGAATTTGGGTAAGCCATAAATCAAAGGTATGTTTATTGGATTAATCAATCTATTTCTTTAGTCAATTAAAAAAATTAACATAACTGGTAACTTCTACAAAATCACATATTTGGGGAATCCTACATGGTTAGACAAAAAAACAGGGCGGGTTTGAAAGTATTCTTTCACCTTCCATTAGAAATAAGATTAGACAATAATGAATATCTAAATCAGAGCTTGTCAATGCACAAAATATAAAATGAATACTCTCCATCATTTGTGATAAAGTTCTTTGATGAAAAATGATCCAATATTTAGGTTGGAATTGTAAATTCATGGTCTACACCCCTTTTGATTAAATTGATTGAGCATGATAAATTATTCTCCTTTGATTTATGCTAATTGTACCTTGGAATGAAATTATGTACCTATTTAAGTTCATTGTTTCTCAACCTAGATATCCTTGTTCATATTCATTAGAAAAGAACGGTTGACCAAAAATTTATTAAACCATTGTTGTGGTTCTTTTCTCCGTTGATTCTTTACATCCTTTAGTAATTGGTCCATGAGACATTAGTACAAAATTATCAAGTGGTGTAAAGCCTGATCAGACCACCAGATTCACCATAAAATCATATACGGCAGAGTAAATACTTAATCAAGAATTAAATAAAGGGTTTTGTGGTTTTGTGTGATTGGTTTGTTGATCAAAATTCAAATAAAAATTATAGTGATATTTGGTACAGAAGAAGGCATAAAATAAGCGACAAATCAATATAGGATTTGATTATTATACCCTACATGGTCGGAAATGACCATTGACAACTAGATAAAACCTTTTTTGGAGGATCAGAGGAAAGATCTAAAGGTGGTACAATAAAATATGGGTGACTGATTATAGATCGAATGTTCTTTTATAAAACTTAATACACATTTTATATCATAGTGAATATATGATGTTTATCCCCTGTGCTATGGTGGATTGGTTTTTGGGGAATGAAAAAGAAGAAATAGTGTGTAGCCCTCTTATATGCCATGTATTATTCACTTGTTGGACAAGTCGTGTGGAGGAGCACATAGGTAGCACTGTAGGTGGAGAAACATGAGAAGACACTTGTTGTGTTCTAAACTACATGAACACAACCAAGGTGAAAAAGGTAAGGATCATTAGTCGATTATACATTCTAGGAAGACTATATATATTCCATATATTGTTGCACGTTTAGAGATCCATGTACCTCTTAGGGCACATCCAAGTAGTGGACTAGGACCACATGTTGTGTGGTTCATTTCACATATCATGTACCCCTTGGTCACTTTTGAGGAAACATCAATATCACATATCTATATCGTTTTACTTAGGTTTTGGACTATAGTATTCTATCTTGACTATTTTCTTCATAGAACCTGATGGTGATCTTTATTGTGGATTTTTTATATGATTTGAAATGTTCCAAAAATGGATCTTATTTAGGAAATGTCCAGTGATGATAATGATAATGTCGGATCACCAGAGGATTTATGAGTGGAACCCTCCAAATGGGAATTTCATTGGTCCTTGATAACCTAGTGTGTAACCCTCCTGTGAAAATAGGTCATGAGTCGTCGACCTTTTGAGTGGCACCCTACATTCTGTATGGGCATCAGTCATTGATGACCTAGAGTGGGACCATTGAGTGAAGATAGGGCATGAGTCCTCACTCATTCAAGTGTAACCCTTTATGATGGATGTGAATGGTTCCTTGATGATCTAGAGTGGCACCCTCCTGTGGAGATAGGGCATGGTTCATTGATGTTCTAAGGGGAAACATCCAGCTGAGATAGGTTTGGGTTATCGATGTCCTAGAGTGAAAACCTTCTACTGATATAGGGAAAGTTCCTTAACCTCCTGATAGGAACACTCAGGTTTTGTTAGTAATTTTTCCTTGATTACATTGACTGGTATGATCTTGTGAAGATAGTGAATGGGTCAGAAAACTTCCATGTGAAACCCTCCATATGATCCTTGAATGGGTCCTCAAGGACCTAGAGTGGAACCCTAGAGCTGGACTGGGAATGGGTACTTGAAAATTAGAGAGTAACCCTTTATTTTTCCTAAGGCATTGGTTCTAAGACTATATATTATATTCCCTTGACTATGTGTCATAGTGGTGAGGTGATTCTTAAAATGGATGTTTTTTATTGGGTAGACACATGAGATCCTTTACATCAATGAGGGACTTTTGGAACTATTGGAGAATATTTTATTGGGAAGGAATGTGACATGGAGATCCCCTTCTATAATTGAGTTTCTTTGTTTTATGAATATATATATATATAAATAATTATAAATTCCTATGGATTTGATTACTCTATTTCCATGGGTTATAGAGACCTATAGAGTAGTCCACTTACTCACCATGTTGAGCACCTCATTGTTGGATAATGTTACTCTACTTCTATAGTTTGTGAATAATCCATAGGAATTACACCTACACACAATTTTGATCCCATTATTTCTAGAAGAGATTACATTCTCTTACTTAGTGTTGAGATGTATCATGTTAACTATTTACTATCTTTCAATACAAATTGTATCTCTCACTTATCACCTTTCAGATATTGAGGTGTACTACTAGGTATGTATATACTAACCAATTAATGGGATTTTATCTCATGTTTCATGTATTATAAATATTACAAACATATTATCAGTGACATCTGAGTAACATAGGGTTATTAGGTGTTATGGACCACGTATGGTGGTCACAGCTAGGAGATCAAGAACTAGTATCTATCCACATTTTACTTTCCAATTTTTTTAGGTTGGGACATATTAATGGTTGGGGATATAGTTTTTCCCTTTTTATTTGAATTTTCACTTTCATAATCTTGTATAACCTATTGGTTTTTCAATATTGTTCTACATTCTAGTTATTGGATATTTACATTATTAATAATCTACATTTTTTCATTGATATAGGTGTTTGTGTGTGTATAAGTAAATTTGGTAAAGTCCTTCCATTTAGGTCAGGAATTCTGGATCTTCTCTCCACACCCATGGCCTATAGAGGTCGGATATGGGTATTTGTGGCTCAAGCCCCATTGGGTCAAGTCATGAAAAAGTACGGGTAATAATGTTAAATATAGAGACATAACATGAGTATAATGGTATGAGAAAATGGTCACAACATATAAAAACAATTGCATGAATATAAAAGGTCAAAATATTGATTCATGGAATAAATATTGGTAGTTCATAGACTTGAATCACAAGGAAATCAAAAAACATGATCCATTAGGGGAAAACACTGGAAGAAGAAATAGAATTGTGGAATACAGATAATCAAATAAAATCTTATGACAAGGATACCCACAAAAACATTCATAACATGTTAGTATTGAGATAACAACTCTTGTACCTACCTCAAGAATGGGATAAACTCATGTTTACCCCAAATGGGGCATGTTATAACCTCATGTGTACCCTTTCAGCTTATATAACATTAATTATTACCCAATGAATTAGAGTGTGATATAGGTCCCACCCGTCACATGATTAATATCATACATACAAGTGAAAAACAATTATAAAAAATTTATCCTATGAGAACCCATGAAAGAAATTGGTTTTATAATCATTTCATCACTTCCTCAAAGCACAACCAGTGGAAAAGAATTGAGTATATTATGAAATTTAGCATGGTGTAATAAGTGTAAGAGAAACTAATTTAATAAAAATCATATCATAAGAAGGATAAAACATTAAAATAAATAATAATAATTTTATACTTGGATATTATCCATAATAAATAACTAGTACCATTAAATAATTTCATTATATATTGACAATTTTTCCAAATAAAAATCACTTTGAACATGTCATGAGAAAAATAATTATTATTTTAAAATCAATTCTAAATAAGTGGGTCAAAAAATATTTCAGAAATTATTTACCTTTAAAAATAATATTTAAAACATAAAAAAATATTATAAAAAAATGTTCATGATTTAGGTAAATTACCTTCATTATTTACACATTAAGATAATGATTTCTGATACATTTTTGTTAATATCTAAATAGGGATTTTTTGGAAAACAACATAAAGATTCTTTATATATATTTTTCAAAAAATTAAAACAATGTTAGAAATAAAATTAATAAATCTTATGCGGAATTAGAAAAATATTGTAAATGACATTTTTAGACAACATGGTTTTGGAATAAAAAGGGTTTTATGCTGATGAGATAAATAGAAATAAAATTTATAAAAATCGTTATTTTCAACTCGTGAGAATATAAAGAGGGTAAAATGAAGGGAAAAGGTTTAATATCTTAACATGACTAGTGGATAATAAATTTCTTGATATTATTGAGATAAATAATATAATATTAAATCAATGGAACCATAATAATAAACTATCCCAATAAAAAATGAAAATGTAACATAAAACTCTTACCAAATTGGTAACATTAAATCATAAACCTCATGAAATAATAAAATTACAAGAAACAATTAATATAATTAAAATAATTAGATTCATTATATGATATTTAAATGGGTCTGTATATACACCTCATATAAAAAAAGTTTCTCAAAAAAACTACAGTCTCCAAGAAGGTAATTTGAGATAAAACTGCTTACCGCATTGATAGTTTTTGAACCATAAACAAAGAAAAAGTGAGATAATAAAATAGATATAGAAATAACCATTATATTAATTTTATTAATAGTAAAATAATTTCACAGGATGTATATAAACCACATAAATATAACATGTGGTGAATATAGAAGGTGTCTTATAGAAAATAAAAGTGATAAAATACCATACCATAAGTCTTGAATTCATTTTTATTCCTTATCAAATCATGTATAATTAATATAATTTGATAATAAATATATTAAATAATAATAAATATATATCATTATATATATTATTTACTTATGACAATGTATGACTCGTTTCTTAACAATTCCATGTAAATTCACATTTTGGGAAATAACTTCTTAGTTTTTCATCTATGTTTTTATTTTTTGTTTTTGATGTTCCTAAATTGAACATGGTTCAATCATACTTATAATTTTATCCATGATATAAATATCAAATATATTATGTATATAGGTTTTTAGAGTGATTCATAAAAGGTAGAGATGGAAAATGAAATATAATGTACATAAAGATAGTATGTCGTACACACACATGAACATTGTTTATATTTTCCTAACATAAGGATTGAAATAAATGTAAATAATATATTAAAATAATTTAATAACTTTTATTACATATATGTCACATATTTTCATTAAAACCATCCTTATTATCTTCCATGTGAAGCGTGAATGAATCATGACTCTTCATAAAGAGGAAGAATGTCGTACAAATGAGTGATGTTATCATATTCTCACATAATGTAATATAAGAAGGTTTATGTGACATAGTAATTATATATTGATGATAATATAAGAAATATGATATATAAATATTTAATCCATCATTATATCTATCTTTGAGAGTTTCTAATTGAAGAATGAATGATATCGGTTTGTGATATAGTAGTCTTTTGTACACACGAATGGTGATTTCACAACCCATATGATGGAAAATGATATGGTTGTCGGTAGTGGAAATAAAATGAAAAAATTAATTTTATTGAAGATAATGAGGTTATTATTTCATTATGGTTTAATTATAATTGATGGAGGTGGGGGTGAAATAAAACTAACACAATCTTTGAAAAATGTTTCCTCTTCTTTGAGTAACCTCCTTAGGATTCAATCAAACGACATCCTAGGATGATATTACGTACAAAATAAGGATTCAATGATGGTATTATGGATTTATATAAGTAATTTTTGAAGTAATTTTCCAATAAAATTTGATTTTAATATCTAAATATAAGAGGATAAGGGGAGGCCTTTTAAAAGTGAGGGGAATGGAACATTAGTAATTTCATATTAGAAAATGGTGTAACGATGTTTTTCTATTAAAAATTCCAAAATAATGGACCAATACAAATCTTATAAGATAAATGGTGAAACTATTTCTATAAAATAGGATTTGGAATTTTTTTTTGGTCATTTGTAACCACTATTATTCTAGATTAACCCCTGGTAAACCCATTTTTTCAATAACCATTATAATTAAGGATTACAGTTTTTACTATTAATAATGGAAAAAAATTATGTTTAACTTATTAGATAATATATATTATTATTATTCCAAATATGAAATCCATTTATACAAATTAAATACACATAATAAGTAAATTTTAATTTAAAATGCATTCCACAAACACAACGAGAAAGAGGTTTTTCAAAGAGCAAATGTTCAAAAAGATATAAAACAATTTAAATCAAAATTAAATATAAAAATAAATACAATTACCTAAATTGGTTTAATATATATATATATATATTATTGGAATAAATTTAATTTTAAACCCATATGAAATCAATTTTTAATTTTTTTTAAAAAAATCATTAAAATAAATGACAATTCTTCATAAAAATAAGTATTTTTCACTATTCATCAAGAAATTTATCATCTCACAAAATTACAAATAATTCAACCTATGAAAATTTTTTCATGATTACTTAAAAAATATATATTATTTTAATAAAAACATTCTACAAGAATATAAATATAATTTTAAATTAAGTGCACAAAATGGGATAAAATAATATTTTTGAAAAAAAAAATATTTTAAGAAAAAATTTGAGTTCATCTTATTTCCAGAATAAAAAACACTTAATATGAATTCTAAAAATATTTATTTAATACATTGTATAATAATTTAATTAATTTCATTAATTTAAATTTATTTTTTAATTTATTTTTTTAAATCACATTTTAGTGCCTAAAAATAGATTTCAGAAAAAATATTTCATTTATTTTCAAATAGTTTTTACTTTTATTTTTAGTTAAATCATCACCAAATAATTCATTGTATAAACATGTTTAAACCAAATATTTTTATATTTTAGTTAATCATATCCATTACCACCACTATAATGACTAGTTGATAACAATCGTATAAAATAACAATATTTCATTATTATGTCACGTATGGTATAAAATCGATGTTGTGTGTCACATAACCTAAAATCAATGTAGCATGTAACATAAGATAAATTCTTCTTTGCATTAATTATAGTTAAACATAGTTTTTTGGGTAACACGCAATATCAAAAAAAATATTTGAAAAAATTATTTCACAAAATCTCAGGTTGTTACAAACCATGACCTAAATGTATAATTAATTTAGTTGATTTCAACAAATTAAATTGGTTTTTATGTTTTTTAAATTACATTAGAAATTCTAAAATTGAAATTAATATTTCAAGAAATATATATTTTGGAAACATTATATTCTCATTTCCAATGTAGTAAGAATTAATTGAGTTCATTTCTCAAACTTAAAAATCTAAAAAAATACCTTGTTAATGTCATAAATTGTGAGCTAAAATAAAGGATAGCCCATGGAAAATGCATGTAATAAAACTATAATTAAAAAGGGTATATTTGGTAAATAATGATAAATTACCCTCATTATATAATAAATATCCAGCCCTACACCCCATTCCATTCAATCGAATACTTATCAGTATGTCCCTCCAAATCACAGTTCCTCATCAAGCCTATTTTCCAAGCCCTGAAGCTCTCAATGATTTTCAATTTTATATTTAGAATTTAAAATTTAAGACAATTAATTATCCTTATCAAACTTATCATTCAAGTACTTCTACTTGAGAAATATTTTTTATGTCCAAATAATTATGATTTCAAAAATTTACAACCATCCATTATTTTACAATTATTGTTTTATCAATGGGAGACTTCTATTCTCTATCATTAACTCCATTACATTGAATGTTTTGTGTATAAATTATATATAAAAAATTATTAATTTATTTTCCATTCCACTTATAACACCATGATATTAACATTTATATCTCTTTAAATGAATAATATGTTCTATATCAGGTACTACATGCAACATCATGCTTAAACAAACAACAATATACTAAAAAAAATTATTATTTAATTATGAATGTTATCACATAGATATTGGTTTAGTGGGTATGAATATGAATAAATTTATTATGAAATATATTTATAATGTTTTTAATTTAAAGTTAATCCTAAATTATGGATTTATTATCAACTTATTAGATATTAAGATAAATCCTTCAATGAAAAAATACATATTTTTATAAAATTGTTTTATGTATGAAATGTATTTTCATCTTAATTGATTATATTAGTGATTATTTTAAAATTTATTCTAAATGAATAATTATATTATATGTCTAATAAAAATAAATAACATTCATTTAAATTGTTTTTATTATGAAAATAAGGAGAATAATGTCATTTTATGCTTCAAAAATAATTTTTCATAAAAAATGGGTATTATTGTATTTTTTGCATGGATAATAAAAATAAATTATTTCCCATTTAGATATATTATTTCAAAAAATATATATCACTTTTGAAATAATCATGTTGAAATATTTCAAATATAAATTTTGGATATTTTTTATAAGATATTGATTTTTGAATGAATAATGAAAAAAGTACATTTTTTCAATTAATAGTGTATTTTAAATTCCCCATTATATTTTTTATTTGGTATTAAAGCATCATACTATAAATTTAATTTAACAAAAATTATTTAATTATATAGTGATCATCATTATATGTAAATTTAGTATATATTCATTTTTTATCTTGAAAACACATTTTTTTTAAAATGCTTTTCATTGTGTATATCATTTTTGTGTTAAAACTAATTTATTATACTTATATGGATTGATTATTTAAAAATAAATTTATTTTTCTAATTATCTGCTTCAATTTTTTTAAAATTTATCAATTTCATTTTATGTCATTTTGAATAGTAACCTTATAAATAATATTATTTCCATGGTATATGGGTAAAACAGGTTTTTTAAGGTTAAAACTAAGTGATAATTAAATTAAATCTTTTCATTACCATAATTATATGAGAGTATGTCAATCTTTACCACCGTATAATTAAAAAAATGGAATTTTAGTGCAATGCTTCTTTGATATTGACCTTTATTATATTTTTTTATATTTATAACATGTTTCCATAAAAATAAAAATATATTATTAAGGGTGTTATGTGTTTATTTTAAATATGAATACTTTTTTTGATATTATTTTATATTTAATTTTTAATGATGGTATAATTAAATTGAATGATTACAAAATGCCAACACAACCCTTGTGCATGAAGTTGAAGAACAAATATATTATTTTAAAACATTAAAATCTATATGATTTAAAATAATTTTTTTATTCCATGATTTTATTTTATAATTTTATTTTATAATTATATTTTATAATATATTTTGAAATAAATTATATTTTAATTCCACTTTTTTATTGGTGTTATTAAAGTATATTTTTTAATAATAATGTAAATGACCTTAGATGTTATTTAATATTTATTAACTAGATTTAATTTGTTATTAAATAAAAAAATACATATTAAATCAAATGGGCTTTATATTTTATTCAATATCATTAATGGTTCATTTATGCAACATTTGGAAGTTTAAAAATTAATTTCATGACCTTTAATTATTAAATAATTTTTCACAGTGGTAATTGTTAAATATGCTTAATAAGGAGGTTGGATGAAATGAATAGGTCTAAAATGACTCCAAACCCTACCTAAATTTTTTTTGTTGATTGTATTTTGACCTTATAATAATTATAGTTAATTAAATGTATTTTTTGGGGAATATTACATGATTTGGACACATAATATATATATATATATCATGGATTTATAAGACTTACACCCTCCTTAGTTTTAGATGGGGATCAGTATCCTCTATTTATAACACCTCATGAGATGTTTAAATTGATAAAAACCTTCCCAAATACCATCTAAACCTTATTTATGATTTCTTAAATGAAATTTCATCCCCAAAATGCAATCCTACAAGGCTTAAGGTGTAAGCTAATAGACATTTCTTAAAGAATACGTATAACTCTTAGGTGAGGGTTTTAATGTTTATTTGTTATCATACATCATTAAAATATTATATAACACCAATGATATGATAAAATATATGTATTACATATCATTAAATGTTGTTATGTTAATGGTAGAAATATTTTTCAACTCATTTTCTATCATATGGTAAATTTAAAACATCACTCATGCGTACGTGTGGACTACCACCTCCATAAGAAGATGTGCTTTATTTTTCATCACCACCACACAAGGATGGTTATTATATTGTATTTAATGAATATTTATGAATTAATTAAATTATTATGCTTTTGGAAAGATAATATCTTTCATAATTCTTACCCTTATATTCTTTGGAAAATGATAACATCGCTTGTTCCTACCTATTGACTACCACCAAAACAAAGCAAAGAAATTAATTTTTAATGTAAACCTTTCATAAATAGATGAAAAATTATATTTATTGAATAATCATGATAATTATATAATTCTTAATATTCTCAATATTATTAAATAATAACCCCTTCTATAATGTAAATTCTACTACTTTATTTTTTGGGATTATCAACTAAACATCCCCAAAATGTCAAGGGTGATCATAAATAACTTAACAACTATGTATGGATTGGTAATAAATTAAGAAAATATAATAATAATAATGATTTAATAAGCATAAAAAATTTATTAATCAATTTTAAAATTAATATAACTTTATTATATAGTATTTATAGTTATTACGTGGCATGTGAGACATGAGGTAACTCATTTGATTTTAAAAATATTGTGTTAATGTTTCCCTTAGAAAAACATTTATTCCATGTCAAGATTAATTTAAAATTTTTATGAATGTTATTTATTTTTATTCAATTTTTTATAATGTGAATCAATGTTTTTTTATTTTCATCAGAGTGGATTAAAGGGAATAATTTCTAGATTTTTTGTGTGGGTTACATACAATTTTTTTAAAAAGAGGCATATTTTTTACATATATTTACTAACCAAAAATTACCAATATCGTAGATTTGTTTTTAAAAGATTACTTTACATGTCTCAATTTTTATTTTTAAATAAAATAATTACCACAATATTATGGAAATTCATAATTTTAAAACATTTTTCTATGGAAATAAAATCGTTTTTCATCTTTATATAATAATTAAAAGTGTTATTACTAATGAGATAAAATGGATTTTCAAATGGTATTTATGAGTAAATTATAAAATTTATTTGTTTTAGAAATGATATGGTTATTGTAAATTTTATATAATTTATGGGATATCATTGTTGAGCTCTAATAATTTGTGAGATTTATACAGATCACCAATTAATTGGGCAAAGAGATGTAATTTACTAAATATAGGTAACTTCTAAGTGATATGGGAATTATATGACTATGTTATTCAATTTTAAGGGATTATGTATGGATTAATGCATTGATAATGTGACCTGGTACCTATACAATACTCTTACAATTTTTTAAATTAAATATTTTGGTTTCATATGGTATTCTAAGGGGATTATGTTTAAGGAAAATTTCATGAAATTTTTAATGATGAAATGAATGTTTTCCAAGAAAATGTTCTAATATATGATTTGTTTCATAAGAAAATGACATGATTGTGAATTTTCAATATTCAATTTCTTATGAAATGTTTTGTTGAATATATGGACAATGATGCTGATTTTTTAGGTAGATATATGATTTTTTCAATGAAAACATCATTGGGAAAATAAATATATAAATATATATATATTGATATATTTTTTTTAATTTCAAATGAATTAACAAGTTTCCATTATTTTTATATCACAGAATGATTTTTTTTCTTGTCTAAGGCTTGAAAAAAAAATTCATAGTTTGAATGATGTGTATAGTTCATAGAAATTTCATTAGAAAGACATGTTGAATGATGAAAATTTTTGATGAAAGAAAAAATAAGTGTTAATATAAAGAAATATTTTTTTGGGACAAATAAAAATTTAGTGTAAGTGGCTAAATTATTTTGGATGATTTTGATATCTAATGGTATTTATTAATTATTTAAAACTATAAACTAAAAATATACTCAAAATATTATAAAGTGGAACAATGTTTTTAAATCAGGTAATTATGGGTTAATCAAGTTATGTGGCATCATAGCTGGTATCAAAATAATTTTGAATTTTACTTTAGAGGTTATGATGATTCAGATTATGATATTTTGGTAGTATTTGATTAAATCATTGGTTATTTATTTTATTATTTATCATAAGATTAAATGAATATATAATGTTTTTCGATTTTATATTATTTTATTACTATGGGAAATATTTATTGAGTTGTAATCAATATTTTTAGTATATAATTTCCTTAATTTGAAAATTTTATTTATTAAAATTTTTATTTTGTTTATAACATTAATGTTCAATTTCATTTTTTTTCAATAGGGTATGATAGATTGGGATTAAACACGGATATAAATATGTTTTTCCTTAGTATTAAGAAGATCTGATTATCATTATTATTGAAATATTATTAAAGTATAATGAAATAATTAGAATGTTGTTGAAGAACTTGGAATTTTTTTACAATAATGAAAAATGAATATTAACACCATCGAAAACAAATTTTCCATTATGATTGGTTGATATGAAGGTATTAATTTAGTTCATGGAAAAGAAAATAAATTTATATTTTTGATGATGTATATTTGAAGGTTTAATTTTTGAATGTATTGGTTCTATAAATTTTCTTTATATAATTCTTCTAAGTATTTTGAGTTTTCATTATATAGGAAATATTTCCAACCATACAATATATTTGGGCAAACCCAATCAACCTCATTATGGGAGCTTTCGCAACAACAATGGAGAGACTGTATCATCATGATGAATGGTGGATTGTGTCAATGTTCATAGGTATAATTCCAAATAGGGAGCTCTTGTTTGGGTGATAGAATTCAAGATTCATAACACCTATAAAGATGTGCACATGTGGTGCACATGTGGAAATAGATTCATGCAACCAATTTGGTGTGTGTAGAATATCTAGGTACCGACCCCAGTGATCTCACAATAGGACTAAGGCATGAAATGTATTATAAACGAGTTATATACTGATTGAAGGATCTATATGTGAACCCATGGGAACACTGCACTATATAAATTCTTAAAAACATATTAATCACTACAGTTTGATATGAAGTAGTTTTTCGATCATCATGCCTCCACATTGACATCCTCTCCCTCATGTTATCGAGGTTACCTATACAATACACCATCTAGTCATAGTAATCAATGATCGAGCTAGGGAATGCCATTATCATCCCAATACAACATGAATGAATTCTCAAGATGGAGAAGATGTGATGTAATATTTTCAATCACTATTGTGTATACATGAAATATTACAAAGGTTGACCATTGGATAAATAAAAAATCAATGTTATATAAGTCCATTTATGTGCATGGAAGATTTTTAACTTCTAAAAATGATGAGTCTTCGGATAATCATTGCATGAACCTAATAAATTCACTAGGAAGTGAAATATTAGTCTTGAATAAGCCTAAACATCACATTTTTCATCATCACATAAAAGTAAAGGAAAATAAGGAAACCCATGTAGGAATATTTTAAAAATAGATTTCTTCATGATATGAAAGAATTTATTAGCATGTTATATTTATATAGATTCTAATTTATTGAAGGAATTACAGAGTCTTAGTTATCCTATCATATCCATAATAATGGTTCAATGAGTATTCAGTTTTTTATGTCTAATGTTTTTTAGGATCTTGTTTTCCAAAGAAAAACAAAGCGTGATGACACATTTGTTTCATAAAGAGAAGATCCTGAGAATTTTTCTACTTTCTTGGATAAAAATATTAACAACACCGCCAATCACCTTTTTTTTAATCTAAACCTCAATGGTTTCCTGAAGAGATTGAGGCACCTTAAGCCTTTTATTTTTTTACACACAACTAATGATATTTGAGAAGTATTGATCCATGAATCTCTATAGATATGAGTTGCAAAATCTATAATTTTTCATACTCAGTGGATGGTGGATGATATGGCTATCTCATGTGATGCAATTAATGTAAATAGAAACAAATGAATAGTTATAGATTTCCAAGATTTCACATATGTAAAAAAAATAAATGCATGATCTACACAAATGAAAAGGTGTGAAATAATTTTAAAAATATAATACAGTTCATTTCCTCATAGACATACATGAGATTGAGAAGGAAGTGAGATACTCAATGAATTAATAAGAAACATTAATCCATCATCAATAATAAAACACACAAAATAATTTAGGTAAATCCATATGTGTGTGTGTGAAAGGAATAGGAAATTATTTATCACTATGCATTATGCATTAGATATGCTTGGTTAAATTGAGTTGAGAATTCAAGAAGTATATATATATTTTTATAGTGTGAGAGGACTAGTTTGGGATATTCCTAACGTTGATAGGGGTGGTGGTGAATTAGTGTTGGGGACATATTTTAAAAAAAATTTAACTTTTTATTCATGTACCTCTTAGACCTATTAATATTTTGATTCTATTATTTTCTTTTAATTTATACATGTATGTATATGAAATTAGTAAAGAATTCACACATTATTTTTAGAAGGTTCACTACTCAAGAAGATTAGATAAATCCTTGGTATAGTTTAGAAACAATCCAATACCACCAATCTATAAGAAAATAATCCTTTTATATTGAATAAAATTATTAGGATATACACCTACACTCAGGTGGCAATATGAAAAAATTCAATTGCATAAGTTTTAATACACTCAACATGATATTTATACTACATCCAAAGAGATTCATTTTTACATCACTTGGATATATATTTATACTGCCTCTCAAGACAATATTGTCCTAGTTGAAGGTTTGTAACACCAGTAAAGTCTTCCAATTGTTGATACCCATTGGATTCTGTAGTACTGCTTTTATCATCTACTCTTCACTTGTTACATTCATAGCATCATATAACTAACTCTTCTTTATTTATAACAACAATAATATTGATAGTGGAACTTTGATCTTCTTCTTTTTGTCAAAATTATATGAATGTAGTATAATGATATACTAAATTCTTCTATAACCAAATTTATAATAAACTCATATCAATTTTTTTGTAAATCTTCATCCCTTCTTCTCACATTCTTGTTCAATTCAAATACAACTACATTGAGATATCTTCTTCTTATTCTTACTGGATTCACAAAATTAATTTTTAATTATTAAAAAAATAATTACCAGCTCAACATAGCATCATCATAATAAATATTTCCTAAATAATTGAACATAGATTATCCACTCTCTTTCTTCTTCTTTGAAACAAAATAGTATGGAAAAGTACAGAAGTTTCAGGATCTCCCTTTATTCTTCACAAAAGAAGATGAGTATGTAAACACCTATCATGTGTATGAAATATTTATCCTTTCATAACAATAATTTATCCTCTTAGAACAGTCTTACCTTCATGAACATTCCTTGTCAACTATTCCCATGAATCGTTATTTCAAACTATGGTGGAGAACTGTCATTGCGTACTTCCTTCCACCATTGGGGGAGAGTGCTTCATGGACACCCTCTTCTTTTGTGAACTATCCCTATATTATATATAGCCTTTTCACCTGAGGACCATCCCTCCTTCATGGAATAATTTTTCATCTGTTTACTATCCCTTCTTCTTTATATCTCTCCTTTAGTGAACATTCACCTCTTTCATGTACAACATCATCCTTCATGGAATCATTGCTCCATGAAATACATCCCTTCATGGAATTCTCCATCAAAAACTCTTTTAGAATTAGTTGAATTCTTCCAGTAGTGATGACTTATTATAATAAAATTATCTCTTACTTAATAATGGAATTGGGGATCTTTATATAGGAAAATAAATCCAAAAATTTATCTAATCCGATTTTCCCAAAGATTCTATGTGATATTTCCTTCAACACAGACTAAACTCCTCCTTCAAACTATTTTTCCTCACATTCCTTGTATAACCTTTCTTACCTTGCAGAGGCTAATTCTTCAAAAAAACAAATCACCAACTATCAGCCATGAATGATGCTCCATATAAGAACAATTGGCCTTCCCTGTACTAGAAGCCTCTTGCGAACCGTTTTCCCTACATGGTATATGTACAACAATTAGTGGTCTGTATAGCACTCCTAGGAAGAACATCATCCTTTACCAATTTTCTTTCACCGCTATGCATACCTCATATGCAGTACATGAATTGTACTTTGCGATCTGTGAACAGTGGTTCGTGGAAATTATTCCATTTCTAAAAACAAACTCCAGATTTTCAGGCCCAAAAATTTAGAAAACAATGGGAAACAATACCACCTTAAAATGTGATTTGGAAACACCAACCATAGTGACTTGCAATCATCTGATTTTATCACACACCTTATCTATCATTATTTTAACCTTTAATTGACCATCTTTAGCATTTTCAAATTTTTTGAGGAATGTATTGTCACTTCCATGTCTTATAGTGACATCCTTCCATCCAATCAATCCTAAAAATTATTGGAAGTATCCTTTCTCCCTCTTTCCTTCGAAAGGCTCATATCACAAGTTCTCCAAACGAATTATGATATTTTTGAAATACAAATCAGAAAATTATCATCATATTTCACTCAGATAATTATTCAACCATGACATCAAATTTCATCAAATGAATCCACAAAAATTCTCCAGGCATCACCTTGAAACTAAAATCCTTTAAACAATTCATGTGTTTCATGGAATATCAGGACTTGAGGACTTCATCCAAGATCTTTTAACTTTGGAATTACTTCATCATATTGACTATAATGAGATCTTATTATCTCATTGAACACCATTGAAAATGAATGAAAATTATATGACAAAAAAATGAAATCCATACATAAAGTGTGATATACATAGTGAACAATTAATATTATAAATAATAATAATTAATGAAACTGTGTTCATTAATTGCACACATTTATGTGTGTTCATAAATATATAAGAATGATGTAATACTATCTTCTTGTGAATTATTTTACTGAGGCAACAGATCATAAAAACGTGATCAGAAACATAATATAAATAATAGAAAACAAAATGTCACTTGATCATATGTACTTGAACAATAATGACACTAAAACCTCATGTAATAAGATCATAATCAATTGATATAAAAGTAACCAAGAGATACAAAATAACTTATCATATTTGATCAAACCATATGAATAAGTAGGATGCAATAGTGGGGTCAATCTATTTGTTGGAATAAAATGATCAGGGGGTCTAATTAATCACATAAGAATAAGGTGTATTAGGGGGGGATTATCAATGGTTGAATAATGATTAGAGATTGGGGAATAACCAACTTGTAATTGGGAATTTAACAAGTTTCTATTGTGATCATCTTCTACTATATTGTAAAATTCGTGTTAGGTGGTTTATCCAACATGAAAAGGAGTTATAACTCATATTAAGGCTAAACCATGTAAATAATTGTGTTTAATGCCTTTCGTTTACAAATATTATTCACATTAAGGATAATAAAAACAATAATAGATGATCAAGGAATTAACTAGAAACATATATTGAATAGAAAATCAGCAATTTGTAAAACTAAATGGGCTCAATGATTACCCACCCTCAACTTAGTGATCCAAAAATGATTTTGGATCTAGAATTGTTATTATATTGAAGGTCTCATTTCAAATATATGAAATACTATTGGGTATTTAGGGCATGAATTTCCTAAAAATATTGGTGTTCCCTATTTAAATAGTAATAACTATTAGGACTATAGTAATAGGGTGATACAATATCTCTTACTACATGGCATAGAAGTGATATAAGTAACAATAATTTTATTTCACCAATTTAATGAGAATTATGATATAGATTTTGAAGAAATATGGAGTATATAAATAGATGTAAATGAATAGAATTATATCTTGATTTAACTCTTTTAGAATGTACATAATAATTTTCACGGACTTCCAACTGCTAAAAATTTTTGGGGGAAATTAAGGAATAATTATTAGGGAATCGTGAAAGCGAAGGAGGATAATTGTATTGTGATTAGATATAGGTTTAAAGATATTAAAATGTATTATTATTAAACTATTGATGACTAAATTACATTTTTAAATTATATTTTCACCAATATCACTATTTTTGGTGTGACGATGGAAGATTATACTATTGTGAAGAATTTAATGAGATACTTCTATGATATATTCAATCCAAAGTTTTCATATCTAGTGGATTAATAATGTAAATAATTTGTTCAACTTATTAATATTATCATATTATATGACATGGGAATGAACTAATATTCAAGATTAAGGTAAGATATTAGATGCCCTTTTAGGCCATCATGAAAGGTAATGATAGAGTTAATAAAGAACTAGAATCATGAGATTCTAATGATGAAGACACTAAATAAGACTTCAATGAAATGATGGAATTATTTACCAGAATATTCAAAAGGAGAAGAATGAAAGAAATGTTATAACAACCACTAATGTTCTATAATTGCAATAGTAATGGTCATTTTTCTAGTAAATGTCAACAGAAAAACAATGATGACTCAGATTCAGATGAATACGATAGAAGTTAAAAAAATAATTCAATGTAATATAAGAAAATAATTACCTCTAGGAAGATAAATATGATTAGATGATAACTGGAGGAATTTTATTCAAAAATTAATAAGTTATAAGATGTAATTTATTTTAATAATTATTTGTGTTTTATAGGGAAATATAGGGAATCTACACACTCAGTTTTAGGTGATGAATGTGATGAGGGAACTGAACATGAAATGATGTTTAAAGAAAATCTAGAATCTACTTTTGTGGAAAATTTAAAACTCAATAAGTAAAAGAAAAACATAAAGAAACCAATTGATAATATCACCTTTAATAATAATGAACGAGGTAATAAATTTGAGAAAAATGAAAAATAAATAAGGAAAAATAAGACAAATATGGTTGAGTTAGATGGAACGATGAAAATGAATGATAAAAAACTGGCTAGAAAGAAAGATCTAGAAAGGATGAATCAATGCTTATTAAGGAAAATGATAAAAAAAGATTGATGTTAGCTAAATTTATGGAGATGGTGAATGATCTAGGGGAAAATAATTATCAAGAAGGAAGAAAAGAAAATGGTGATATATTAAGCATTCAATGTTTATGATATGTCATGTGAAAATGATGACATTTAAATTATAAAGTCTGAATGGTGTTAATGGAATAGTAATGGCATAAAACATTTCATGATGATCATACTATCCCAAGAAGATACCATGAAGAGGTTTGAGAAAGAACTGAAAAAATAATTCTGGAATTAAAAAGGAAAAGTTATCTATATTAGATGTTTCAAGTGATGGGAAAAAATAAATCACACATTCTCAGTGAACTAAGAATAAGGATCATCAAAATATCATCCTAAGAAAAATAAGAGGATGGAATGGTTGAGTGGAAAATAAAAATTTCAACATTACCTATAAAACATTTGGACTTAATTCTAATTCTATTATTCATATTTATCTGAACTAAATTTTGTTGACTTTTAATGAGTATAAATTATCATCATGGAAAACATCGATTTCCATGATGATTTTTTGAGTGAATTCCCTTAGTGGTAGAAACATTGAAGATGAGTTATGACCATCAAACATGAAATAATTCCATAATTATGTCATACTACTTCTCTCGGCGAGTGTGGTATCATGCGAAAAGAAGATGTAAGAGGATTAATATTTTATGAACATGAATAAATTTGATGAGTTCTTTTGAGATAAATTTTGAATATATATTGATAAATATTTTTCACAACCCTTGAGATGAAAAAGATAATTGATATTGAGAATGGAATTAAAATAAGTAATATTATTTAGATTTAATTTATGACATGGTGACATAATCATTGTCTTTAACACTAGGTTAACCAATATAGACATAAATTTGATTAAATATAATTCATTTCTTTTTGAATGGCGGGATTACATTTCATTAGATGAGATAAATCGGAAATAGATTTTTTTAAGATAAATAATGTAAATGTAGAATTGAGTACCCAAAATACATCATTATATTTATTTTCAACAAAGGGGATATGAAGGAGATATAGATTCACATATTGATATAATTAATTTTTTGGTGGTATTGAAAACAAATTTCAAGGTGGATATTATTGAGAAAATTGATATTGATTTTCATTTGTTGTAAATAATGTATGATAACATGGTGATTGTAGAAGAATGTCAATATGTGTTTTTCTTCTTATTATTATGTAGTCGTAATAGTTGATATTGATTAAATGGTATTAAAGGTCAAAGACATGTAATAATGGGATTTTATAAGTGAAACATTGTTTGAAAAAATGATGAAGGATATGAGGACCATGGAAAATAATTTTTTTCATAATGATTGGTTTATAAATTATTTTGTGAGGACATGAAAAATAAAATATATTTATATTTTTTATCATGTATATATTTGAATAATATATTTGATAAGTGATCAGTATTATAAATTATCATCTAAGAATTAATATATGTATATTAATTGAAATTTATATAAAAAAATATATCTAACATTACAATACAAAAATTCTATCTCAATCATCCTAATTGTGGGATATATCTGAACCACAAGGAAGAGATAGTATGAGGACTTTCTTAGTGGAATGTGTGAGAGTGGGTATCTGTAAGCCCTATAGGGTGTTTATCTATGAGTTCTACAATGATGGATTCATAATTTCTTTAAGTATCTACATGATTGGAATTCATGGCAATGCATGATTGAATTCACTATTTCATGGGTATTGTGTGTTTGGGTGCTGACCCTAGTGATGACTCGAGAGGTTGGTCAAATGAAATTTATTATACTAGAGTTATAGAACGATTAAAGGATTGCTATGGGATCATGGAGAGACATATAATGTCACCCATCTTAAACAAATAAGGGCTTATTGATACCGTTTTAATAAATGTAATTAAAATACGTTCTAGACTCTAAATTTTCATCTTCCTCCTTGAATTATTGTGTGATTCCACTCATGAAATCTTTAGGTGGAATAAATAATCAATCCATCCATAGACCTCAATTATCGTTCCAATTAAACATGAAATAATTTATAACATTAAAAATATGTGAAGTAATTCATATAATCCTCATTGTGCCTAAAAGAAATATTTCTAAAGTTGAATATTTTCCAAAAAAATCATAGTTATAGAAGACCAATCATGGGAATGGGCGTGTTTGATCTTCTATAAATTATAAAGAAGTAAATCAAAAATCACTTTCACATTATAAAATCGCCATGAAAAGAAAAAATATTCTTGTATACCTGAGACACCACAATATTAAGAGTCACGTGATTGAAAATAAAAAACAATGACTCACCCATGTGAATATTTCAAAAACTAGGATATTTTTTCATTCAAAATAATTGGTTTAATAGAAAAAATTATCAGGATTATATTTCTATGTAGGAATGATAGAGTGGTAGTGATCCTTGTATATAAATACTGAGGGTTTTATAAACCTTTTTTTCTACCGATATTTTTAAGATTCTCATTTTATGGAGAGATATAGAAGACCAAAAAACTATTGATTCATGAGGATCTGATCTTGTAATATTTCTATAAGAATTAAGAAGGAGATATAGATCTTGGGGCCTCTTTTATGTGAATAACAAACTAAAGGTTATTAAACAATCAAATACCCCAGTCATTCTCTTTTGTTACCAAAATATGAAAATATTTCAAAATAATTAATTTCAAAAACTTCCTTGGATATGTGAACCACACTCTGGGTCATTGTTCACTCATTAGTTGGTAGAGGATATTGAGATATCATGTTATCCAACACATAATAAGAGAACTTGATGCATGGTTCTAGTCGTGAAAGATTTCACATACATGAATAAGACCACATGCATGATCACATGCACATGAAAATGTAGGAAAAATGTATAATAAAACATAACATCTCATGTATTCACATTAATACATGATTTTGATAGGTAATAGATATATTCATAATTGTACTGAGAAACATTAAACATACTCAAAAAATAAATAACAAAAAATAATATAAGGAATTTTATATTTATATATATTCATAGGTTTTGGAAATATTTATCAACATGCATTATTAATGAAGTGTTCTTGATGTAATTAAGATGAAAATTAAAAAAGTAACTATATTTGAGTTGTGAAAGGTCTTTTTATAATATAATATGAAAAAAATTGTTTTCACCACTTTTACTTATTTATGTATGTCCCATGATTCTTTTGACAGAAGGAAGAATATATACCTAATCATTGTTGTACAAAGGAAATTGATCATACACATCTGAATATAAATATCTGAGTAAGACCCTAACACTTAAAGTACATTCAACACATGTACATGATCAAGTCTAATACCTCAAGATTATAGAAGAGGATCATCGTCAATTTTTTAGATGAAATAAATTTGTAAAAAATATCTTTCTAGATTTAGTAAAACCATATATTTAAGAAGTTACCAGATGATCAGTATAACCAATCACTCGTGGATTATGATTGGTGGGAGGGGGGCTAAACAATAATTAGGTAAGAGGGTGCATTTGGGGACCTAAATAACTGTTGAATATTAATTATATTTTGTGGTACATCCGTCTTGTAAATGGGGGTATAACCAGTTATGATTGTAATAACCATCTCATATAGTGGAGAGTAATTTTTAGGGGTTATAACCAATATGAAAAGTAGTATACACTCACGTTGAGGCCAAACCATGTTAATCATTTTTTAATGAATTTTATTTATATAATTATTCAATTTGAGGTCTAGATACTTAAGAATATTGGATCAAGGTGTAACCAGGGATATAGGATTAATTAAAAAGGAATAATTTGTAAAAATAAAATGGATCATGGATTCACCCCTCCCCCTCGCAATGACCTCAAACTTATCCATGATTTATATATTATAGAAACAGAATTCTATTATATATTTTTGATATCTATTGAAAGGTATTGATAACCATTAGGGTTAATATGATCATTAATGTTAGGGTGATTATTGTTATTTATTATAATAGAGTTATTAAATTTATGGAATATATGTTCTTTCATATTGATAACCATGGAATAGAAAAGTGAATTTTTCATGACCCACCTTCACCAAGATGAGGGAAGGGAAAGAATATTTCCAAACCCATCCTTTCTCAATTTGAAAGAGAGATAATGACCCCCGAGACCCACCTTCAATAGGCCCCAGAGTGGTGAATAGCACTAAGGGTGTAGAATCACATGTAAAATGGAAGGCATTACCCTTTTTATTTAGTAGGATCGGATGATAAGATAGTAAATCCCAACAACAACAAAAGTAGAAATAATAGTAAATCCAAAACAATCCATTCCCATATGCATGTTCCAATAATAAAGTGCTACAAGTACAAGAAAAATCCAAAGAGAAGTATCAAAAGAAAAGAAAAACAATGACATCAATGGTATCGTTGTCGAAGAGAATAGGGTCCCGCACGGTCCTCGAAATCCTCAAGGAAACCTGAAAGAGGTTTTATATACGTAGGGTGAGTATACAGGTATACTCAGTAGGGAAAACCAAAAGCTCTCATGCACATGTGGGGAGGAATTCTAATGCCATGTGATAAAAGGAGATAACCAAATAACCTTGTAAGGAAACTATCCACCCAAACCTCACCAAGGAACACACCACAAATAAAGATATTCAAGTATGTAATAGAAATATCACATCGATGTTTGGGTACCTCGCACCACTTTCCCACTGGTTATTGAAGACATCCTATACATAAAACCTCTCCCTCCATTCTCACTACATTCCCACTACCATACCCCACCCACAAAAACCTGGGACACAACAACCACATGTAACCACACCCGCAGACACCTAGGCCAGAACAACTACAACCACGCCCGAAGACACCTTGGCCTCAGCCTAAAGGAACATGGGAAACAACCAGCCTGCACACACCTGAGCCAAGCACTACAACTACCCAACCCGAAGAATCATGGGCTATAATGGACCTCGGGCCATCATAGCCTACCCAAAGAGTCTTGGGCTACTCGGGAAAGGGAGCAGAAAAGGATCTAATAACCA
The DNA here is from genome assembly GCA_963277665.1 of Viscum album. NCBI lineage: Eukaryota > Viridiplantae > Streptophyta > Magnoliopsida > Santalales > Viscaceae > Viscum > Viscum album. Next base: position 475,217,555 of record OY728133.1, on the reverse strand, counting down.
ACCACTCATAGAAGTGTTGGAAAAAACACCCTCCCCCATAAAATGGGGGTGTTCAAAACGAAGTTCTTAACATGGGTGGGGCACAAAGAAGAATTATAAGAACTAAATTATACATATAGGTAAACAAGATCTCATCCCAGTCTAGGGGTTCCAAAACTAGTCTATACAAAAACACCCTTATTGATATTCATTCATAAAAAGCACAAAACCCATAGCCATGTCACAACTCATTCCTGAAAAAAAAATCCCCATTAAACTCATTCTTGTTTTCATATTCAAGTGATTTCATTTAAGTAATTCTTCCCTACTGGGCAACTAACAGGTATAGCCATAAGACACAGAATGATAAACAATCAACCAATAATTTAAGCATTCACACCCAGTTCTCCTATAAGTAACAACAACAAAAAGGGATCCATGAGATCCCTCAAAATACTGGAACCAAACCAAAGCTCACCATACGGCCCCACATAGACTTAGATCTAAAAACCAATAACTAAAACATAGCAGAGGATCTCATCCCCATCCATGTCACCCCACAAGAATAAAGAAGAAGAACTACATATATTACCAAGATAGGGAATGGGAGTTTTCAAGTTCTATCACACCATTCAGTGAGTTCCTTATTTTCGTTTGGTTAACCAGGGTGATCACACATGTATTCTTGTTCACTAGACATCCATTTAACCAACTGATTTTATGTGATCAACCAATTTCCATGTCACAACCATTGAATCATCACAGAAGATAAGGGTACATTAGTGTGCAGGTAAATAACAATAAAGGCCATGATTTTTAGTCGACAAAAACAAATAAAATTCACAACATATAAGAAAGGTAAAAAGAGTACAACAACATCATCAAACACACCCCAACATTCTTTAAAATTTTGTTTATTATCTTAATTAAGGATTGGTTTCATCCATCCCCATAGAAACAATAGAATACCCACCCCTCATGATACACAGTAAAGAGAGACAAAGGAAGAACCCTACCTGGATAATCAACGATCAAATTTTCTATTCATGCGCCAATAATTAGGGATGCGCAACTTGTAGGGGAGGAACTTTAAATAATTCAAGAGTGAGTAGAAAAGATCCATCATAGGCACACCACTTTCCTTAGGAAGGGGGACTCTAAATTCACCAAGGAGAAGAAGGAAACCATCCAAGAAGAAGATGTAAATAATTCTAGTGTGATAAAAAGGTGAGATCATAGAGTTATGAGATATGAAAATACAAAATAGCATTAATGGAAGATCGTGGTTTCACCACTCGGTTAGATAGTTACACACAATATAATTAATTTTTATTTAATAATTCTCATTAGAGAGGTGTCCATAACAATTGTGCGTTAAACAGTTTCCTTTAATTAGAGGAAAATGTGTAACAGGGGAGGAACTAGAAAGTATGGGAAAGGGTGTGACATTGGGGGAAAAGCCACAAATTTAGGTAACTCAAGGGTTTCCCAGATCTTGAGGGATTTTATATGTCATTTTAGGGCTTTTAATGGCTTTTAAAGGGTTATTAAAACAATCATACTTCAAAAGAAACGTTGCGGGGGTAGAACTAGAAAAAAAACAAGGGTGGGACACCATTTGGTGAGACATCGTAAGTGGTTCCATGGTCATGGTGCCACTGTCACGGTGCCACCCTCACAGTGCCACCATTTAGGTGTATGACCGAGATGGTGTGACCATTATGGTGCCACTATCACAGTTCCACCCTCTGGGTTCCACCATAAGCAGTTCCACCATTTCAGTGTGCAATTGTGACCAGTGCCACCATTTCGGTAGAATCGTTTGATAGAACTGAGTTTTTGTAAAACTCTTTAATGAGTCATTTCCCGGACCATTACATGATATTCCTCTCAAAGTATTCTCGTCCTTGAGAATTCAAGGATAAACCTAAAAAAAGAGATGGGTATGAACAACCACCTGAAAAGATACCTCTCAAGAGCAAACATACCCAACATCTAGGAACACCTCTCCCTCAAGTAACCACATAACATATAAATGATTCACTTTCTAGACATATGGATTTGGGAGTTCTTTCCCCCATGTCCAGATACAATCTACTTTGGGCGGTGCTGACTCGCCCGCACTGGTTTAATCACATCCACTCTAATGTTTCTTGGTTAGGGATAGAGTCCTCCATTCCCCACTGTCAGGACTCTTCACACACATTCAGAGAACAAGAAAACAACACATTTCATAGTTAACAAGGTTAAGCACTACATCACAAACAAGTTCAAAATAGAACAAAACAAAACTCAAAATATCTTTGGGTACTAGGTGTTAATCTGTCCCTCACATGCCCAGGTACTCTCCTCAAGGCCACCATACCTCCATAACACACGAACCAAGGGAATGGTTCGTCCACAAAGCACCTTGTCCTCACGACATTTGATCATCACTGGTCATTCTATGAATGTCACATTGTCCTCGATATCCAAATTTCCCCAATCGGGTACATATGAATCATCGTGTAGATACCGATAGAGCGGAGACACTTGGAAGACATCATGCAGTCTTAGTAGCAGTGGCGGTAGCACTAGCTGATAAGCCACTTCTCCGGCCCACCGCAACACCTCGAAGGGTCCGACGAACTTGGGAGAAAGATTACTCCCCCTGCCAAACCTCTATTTTCCATGCTAAGGGGAGACCATCAAGAAAACATGGTCCCTGAATTCGAAATCCAAGGGTATATTCCTATTATCAGTATATGACTTCTGCCGATCCTGGGCCGCCTTCATCCTCTCTCGTATAAGATGAACCTTCTTCATCGTGTTCTGAACTACCTCCAGGCCAAGAACACCTAATTCCCTAACCTCTGTCCAGTACATGGGGGAGCGACATGGCCTCCCATACAAGGCTTCGAATGGAGCCATCCCAATGTTAGAGTGATAGCTATTTTATGTAGGTAAACTCTACTAGAGGAAAATGTCTCACCCACGATCCCACAAAGTCCAAAACACAGGCACGTAGCATATATTCCAATATCTGGATGGTGTGCTCTATCTGCCCATCTTTCTGGGGGTAGAAAGTAGTGTTGAGGCATAGATGGGTGCCAAAAGCATGTTGAAGATCTCTCCATATCCATGAGGTAAACTAGGTATCCTAATCATAGATTATAGTCCTCAGAACACTATAAAACCGAACAAATTCATCCACGTACCATTGTGTTAGGGAATCAACCATACTCAAATCCTTGATTGTCAGGAAGTGAGCTAATTTCATCAACCAGTCCACCACTACCCAGATGGAATCGCAACCCCCATGAACTCTGGGTAGTCCCGTGAAAAAATCCATCAATATGTCATCCCACTTCCACTTGGGGATATCTAAAGGGTGTAATTGACCCCATGGGATGCAGTTTTCAACTTTCACTTGCTGACACACGAGGCACTTCACCACAAACCCTGGCACTGTCCGCTTCACCCTGAGAAACCAAAATTTACCCCTCAAGCTCGGGTAAATCTTGGAAACTCCTAGGTCCACTGCCAAGGGTGAGTTGTGGAACTCACCAAGAACTCTCTTGCACAGTTACACTGGGACGAACAACTTCCCATGAAACATCATTTAATTCTTCCCATCTTCTGACCATCCTCTGGGAGCATCACCCTGGCTAACATGATCGCACATCAATTCATCCTCTAAGTCCACCCACTAAGACTCCTCTACCTACTTCAATATAGAGTACTACACTGTCATCTGGAATAGACATCCTCTTCCATCCTCCACCCTTGCATCCAGGTGTAGGGCAGAAAACTCCTCCATCACATTCCAAGCTTCTAACAACTCTCAAACCACATCCTTCTATGACTTCCTACTCAAGGCATAAGCCACCACATTCCCCTTACCTTCAATGTAAGAGATTTAAATGTTGTAGTCCTAAAGAAACTCCATAAACCTCTAATGTCACAAGTTCAGGTCCCGCTAGGAGAAGATATACTTCAATATCTTGTGATATGTGAAGAAATCGAAGCACTCCCCAATGAGGTAATGTCTTCACAACCTTAGTGAGAATACAAACACTAAAAGCTCTAGATCATGGGTGGAAAAATTATTCTCATGAGGATATAACTGCCTAGAACCATAAGAGATCACCCCTACTATTGCATCAGCACACACCCCAAGCCTTGTCCTGAAGCATCACTGAATACCTCAAATGTCACTCTTTCTTCTGGAGACCTCAGCATTGGGGCACTAATCAACTTCCCCTTCAGATAACTAAATTCTACCTCTCACTTCCCATTACACATGAATGGATGGTCTTTCTTGGTCAAGGCTTTCAAAGGTGCTAAAACTTGGTAGAAGTTGGGCATGAATATCAGGTAGTAACCTGCTAGGCTCAGGAAACTATGAACCTCTATCAAGTTCATGGGTGCCTCCCAAGAAACAATCGCCTCCAACTTTGACAGGTCCACCGCTATTCCCTGCACGAACACCACGTGTCCAATGAAGGGTACTTCAAGTGTCCAGAACAAGCACTTGGGAAATTTTCCATAGAGATGGTGCTATTGGTGGACCTCTAAAACCATCCTCAGATGCTCAGTGTGATCCTCCTCTGATCTTCAATTGATCAGGATGTCGTCAATAAACACGACATCAAATTGGTCTATATATTCCAAGAAGACATAGTTCATGAGTCCCATGAACATGGCTGGTGCATTTGTAACACCGAACGACATTACCATGAACTCAAAGTGACCATATCATCACCTAAAGGTAGTATTCAAGATTTCACCCTCCTTCACCCTCAAATGGTGATATCTTGACTGTAGATCTATCTTAGAGAACCATCCTTCCCCTTCAACTGGTCAAAGAGCTCATCTATCCTTGGGAGAGGGTAACGGTTCTTGACCGTCACCTGATTTAGTCTCTAATAGTCTATGCATAGTTTGAGACCATCATATACCTTCTTTGTGAACAAGACTAGGGCACCCCATGGTGATGCGCTTGGCTAAACCAAACCCTTCTTTATCAAATCATCAATCTGAATCTGTAACCCCCGCAATTTAGAGGGAACCATCTAATGGAGAGCCATATAAATTGGACGGGCACCGGGTTGCAAGTCTATCCTGAACTCAACATCACGTCGAGGGGTAGATTCACTACCTCCTTAGGTAAGACTTCCATGAATTCAATGATGATCCTCGGGACTTCCACCACCTCTAAGTTTGCTTGCTCTACTGAAATCTCATCTAACAAGGAAATAAGGTGCTCCACCTGCTGGCTACCCTCCTAGTGACCCCGCTCACCGATGAAAGTCACACGTTGTCTGCCCATATCTGAAAACATGATCCATATTTGAAAGTAGTAGATAACCTAACATTCTGATAATAGTCATTCTATGCCTAAAATGGCATCATACGACTACATCTACATCCTAAGAAGGTCCCCATTAGACTGATGAGGTCCCAACAACATTATACATCCTTGAAAAACATGAGACAAGCTAGTTTGACTTCTGACTGGCATACTCAAAACCAGAGGTATGAAAAGTCTCTTTATTTCTAAACCCAAATAATGGGATAGACTGGGTTAAAAAAGGAGTGAGAAGCTCTTGAATCAAACAAGGTTCATGAAAAATTACTAAACAAGATGATCATACCTCAGATGACTTCTAGCCCTGTTAGAAAGGGAGCATCTACGGCGTGCAACTACCTGTGCCTAGCTCCCCTACCCCTAGGATGTCGGCAGCCACCCAGACCATGCCCTGGTCGAGGTCCCTGAGGAGAACCCTGAGGTCAACCTCCTCCTGCAATGTCTACTCTCGAAGGAGCAGGATCACTTTGTCCCTGCTGCTGCTGATTAAATGGCATGGTTGTAAACTGCTACTGCTGAGGTGGGTGCTGAACCTTCCCACCCCCACTATACCGCACTCAGTCCGGGCACTGATTCTGAAGATTCCCATAGCTTCCATAGATGAATTATCTTAGTCATAGTCCTGAAAAGATGTGGCGAGGACTGGGAGATCAAAACTATGACTGCTAGGACATGCTCCCCACTGGCAGAAACCCAGAAGGCCTTGACGCTAGAGGACTGCTGCTTACGGCCTTCCCCTTTGATGATCCCGGTAGAATCCCTTATCGGGGAACACCTCCCAGCATGTGCATCCTATCCACCACTTCATTCTTCTTATGGACCTCCATGTATGTCGGTAGAGTGAAGGGATTAACAGCATACTGGAGAGAAGGTTGGAGTGCATCCTCTAAACATCTCACTGGAGACTCCTCATCCGGAAAGAGGTCCAGAGCAAAGCGAAGGAGATCCTTGAACTTGATCCCAAACTCCCTCACTGACATGCTCCCATGCCGAAGGGAGAGTATCTCCTGCCTCTTCTTCACCTTTATCGTGGAAGAAAGAAATTATACCTAGAACTCCCTCTCAAAGTCAGTCCACAAAACCTCATCTTCCCTATTCTCCCCAAGATAGAGTTTCCAACATGGATGTTTCGCTCCCCGCATTTGGCTTACAGCTTTAGGAACATAGTACTCCATCGGAGCCTGAATCAAGCTGAAAACTATCACTAGATCCTCGAGACAACTCTATGTCTCCATGTCTGAGATGTTGCCCTCGTACTTCCTGAGGTTCTGCTATTGAAAGGCACAAAGCATCCTCTTCCACTAGTCATACTCCTCCTTTCGATTAGCCCTCAACTGATTAGTCAAATCAGTCTCTTGGGCCTCGATCGACCGTACTTTCAGTGGTTTCCATTCAGGTTCCAAAGTTTCAAGGTAAACAAGGAATGCCTAAGCCTTAGTAGTGTAGAAGATTGCTTTTAAATTTTTCTTAAATGTTTCATTTATTTTATATCCCCAAATTACCCAATAAAAACTAGAACACAAGTCATTATGATTCATGTACCTTTATTAGGGTCTCTACCCTGAAATAAGTGTAGCCTCACTTGGTCGTTCAGTAGGTCCATGGTCCTTGAATCGGATCATGAGGGGAACCTAAAATCCCTTATCCTAGCTGGTCTTCCCTGGACTATTTCACATGCCAAGAATGTCTATCATTTATTCCCTAACATCCCATGCATTTATCACTATTCCTAACCCAAAAATCCATCTTATCTCTCACCCTCCCTCTGATACCATTCTGTCACGGCCCACCTTCACCAATAGGAGGGAAGGGACAGAAGATTGCCAAACCCTTCCTCCCTCAATTTGAAGAAGAGATAATGACCCCCAAGACCCACCTTTAGTAAAACTCAGAGTGGAGACTGGAACCAAGGGTATAGAATCACACGTAAAATGGAAGGAATTACCCATTTAATTTAGCAGTTTCGGGAGATAAGATATTAAATCCCATAAACACAAAAAGTGGAAGTAAAATTAAAGCAAAAATAATCCATTCCCTTATGCATGTTCCAATAATAAGGTGTTACAAGTACATGAAAACTTCAAAGGGAAGTACCAAAAGAAAAAAAATGAAACATCAATTCTCCTAGCATCCTAGATAATAGGGTTTGGCACGGTCCTCAAAACCCTCCTGGAAACCATAAAGCAGTTTTATATATGTAGGGTGAGAATACATGTATACTCAGTAGGGAAAACCAAAAGCTCTCATGCACAAGTGAGGAGGATTTATAATGCCCCGTGAGAAAAGGATATAATCAAAGCACCTAGTAAGGAAACCATCCACCCAAACCGCATCAAGGCACACTCCCCAAATAAAGCAAGTCAAGTAAGTAATAGTAATAACACATCAATGTTTGGATATCCCGCACTACTTTCTCACTAGTTATTGAAGACATCCTACGCGTTATACCTCTCTCGCCCTTCTCACTAGAGTCCCACTACCATACACCACCCGCAAACACTTGGGCCACAACAACCACACATAAGTTTGCCCACAGAAACCTAGTACAGAACAACTACCACCATGCCCGAAGACACATGGGCCTCATCTCAAAGGCACTTGGGAAACAACATGCTTGCACACACTTGGGCCAACCACTACAACTACCCTGCCTGAAGAATCCTGGATTATAATGGACCTCAAGCCATCACAGCCTACCTGAAGAGTCTTGGGCTACTCGGGAAAGGGAGTAGAAAGGGATCTAATAACCATCCACTCATAGGAGTGTTGGGAAAACCCCCCTCCCCCATGAGATGGGGGTGTTAGGAACGAGGTGCTTAACTTGGGTGGGGTGTGATTAAGAAACATAAGAACTAAATTATAGATATATGTAAACAGACCATCATCCCATACTAGGGGTTCCAAAACAAGCCTATACACAAACACCCTTGTTACAATTCATTCATAAAAAGCACAACAGCCACATCCAAGTCACAAATCATTCCCAGAAAACAATTCCCCATTGAACCCATTCTGGTTTTCATATTCAAGTGATTCCATTTAAGTAATTCTTCACTACCGGGAAACTAACAAGCATAGCCATATGCCAAGGAAGGAAAAACAATCAATCAACAATTTAAGAATTCACACTTAGTTCCCTTGAATGTAAAAACAATAAAAAGGGATATGTGAGATCCCTCAAAGTACTAGAACCAAACCAAGCCTCACCATACGGGCCCCCAGGGCCTTAGATCCACAAACCAAAAACTGCACCACAATAGAAGACCTCATCCCCATTCATGTCACCCTAAAAGAACTAAGTATAACAACCACACATATTTCCAAGATAGGGAAAGGGATTTTCCAGATTCTATCACATCATTCATTGAGTTCCTTCTTTTCGTTTGGTTAACCAAGGTGATCACACAAGGATTCTTATTTATTGGAAATTCATTTAATCAACAAAGTTTACGTGATTAACCAATTTCCATGTCACATCCATTGAATCATCACTAAAGACAGGGGTCTGTTAGTGTACAAGGAAAGTCCCCCAACAGCTATGATTTCCAGTGGATAGAAACCCATACAATTCAAAACATATAAGCAGGGGTAAAATAGTACAACATCATCATCAAATATACCCCATAATTCTTTAAAATGCTGGTTATTGTCTTTGTTAAGCTTTGGTTTCATCCATCCCCATAAAAACATTAGAATAATTGAACCTCATGATATACAGTAAAGAGAGAAGAAGGAAGAACCCTACCTGGATGACCAACGATTGAAGTTTCTCACCACGCACTAAGAATTGGAGATGTGTGACTTACAAGGGAGGAACGTCGAGGACTCCAAGAGCGAGGAGAAAAGCTCCAGCATAGGCGCACCACTTGACTCAGGAAGGGGGACTCCAAACTCCCCAAGGAGAATAAGGAAACCATCCAAGAAGAAGTAGAAAAGAATTCTGGTGTGATAAAAAGGCAAGATCATGGAGTTACGGAATATGAAAATCTCAAACGGATTTAAAGGAAGATCGTGGTTTCACCACACGATTATACTATAATAACCTGGTTCTTCTTTTTGTGGTATGGGTCTCTTTTTTTCCCTTTTCCTTAACTGTTTTTGTGAAAATAAGGAAAACGGGGAAAATCACAAATTTTGTGGGTACACGCCGTGTACTTTTCCACATGATGTGTACTTTGGTCGTGTGGAATGAGTACACAGGGTGTATAGGCCTATCAGCAATGAAGGGTGTAAAAACTGACTACACGTCATGTACTTTGTATTTACATGTCGTGTAATCAGTCGGCAGGTGAACAGTAAGGTGGTGGAGGCAACCGCCAGCGGGGCGACAGTATACGCCGTGTAATCAGAAATACACTTTGTGTACTCATGTCGACGGATGAACAATGTTGTGGTGGTAAGAAGCTGCCTGAGGAACAGTTAAAAAAATGAAAATTACATGTCGTGTACTTGATATTACATGTTGTGTAGTTAGTTTTTTTAACATAAAACAAGAATTAGCCTCCTCATTCGAGGGAAGAGGCAGAACTGCCATTTGGAACTTGAGAGGATGGCCGAACCTTGGAGGATAACCTGATCACGCACCGGGAATCTGTTTCCACCTCCATCGATCATGTTGGGACCGTATGGGTAATCACTTTCCTCTCTTTGCGCTGTTATTACCAATACTTCCCATAAGGGAAGTTATTTTCATTTGAACGAAAATTCTCTTATCTCAGATCTATGTTGTTCTAGGACGATTTGGGAGGCATCATTCACGTATATCGATCAGAGATGATTGAGGTAGGTGGTCTGATGTTCCTTTCAACTATTGTGTTGAAATTGTGTACCTTTGTGCTATGATCCCATGGTGGGGTGTCTTATAGATGAGTCCTTTTTCTAAAAAGATATCTATAATTGCGTAGATAATCTAATGATAAGTTTAAACTGCTGTTTGGTATCACTACTTAGATCCAGGACCACCCCGGGGGTGCGTACCTCTGTTTAACCATTTGGCCAGGATACCCAAGGGTATGACATGATTATATTTTTCATTGAATTTTCATGAGAGAAAGTTTATATAAATTGTGTTTTATGCTTTGGGCTAGTCCTAGTTCCTTTAGCCTAAGGGAAGTGTTCTACTAACCTGAGGGAAGTGTTCTATTAGCCTGATGGTAGTGTTTTATTAGCCTGAGGGTAGTGTTCTATCAGCCTGAGGGCAGTGTTTCATTATCCTGAGGGTAAAATTGGTTTATGCTTGAAGGCAGTGGTATCTGTGCCTGAGCGTAATATCACGTATGCCTGAGGGAAATGATCGTTATGCCTGAGGGAAATCACCTACGGGTATTTGATTCCATTTCCTGAGGGTAAGGATAGTATGTCTGAGGACATGGATATTTAGTATGATTTCCTATTTTTTACCTACCAAGCCAAAGTACAAGCTTGGAGGAGATAAAAATAATTAAAATGACAATGAAACTGGTATTGATTGTTACTTTTGAGTACTTTCTAGTTTACTGCATTTAATTTTGCACATTGTTGTTGCACCTTTCACTAATGGTCAGGCACAGGCCTTTGGTGGGTGCCTACTAGGATTTATTTCTCACACCCTATTTGGGTCATGTCTTCAACCAAAACAGACTATATTGCTACAGGTGTCGATAGGGGAAAGGGTCCCTATACAGGTACATGATTGTAGAAGAGGAGTAGGAGATCATGGGACCGAGCTTTGGCTTGCGATGCTGTTATGCTCTATTTTCTATGCTTTTTTTTGTTTGGTTGTACCTTGTACTTTGAGTTGTATTATATTGTATTTCATTATATCCTGTTCTGGATACATTCGTAGAATTAGTGACATGTTAGATCTTTATATATATGATTGTTGGTTCTCTTTTACTCAGTTTTCCATTTCAGTTGTATATGGTTTACTACTTTCGTTGTTGTATGTTATTTAAATTTCTATTGTGCTACACTTTGAAAAATGAGGGAATAGTTTCCCCACTATTAGACCTGCGCCCTCACTGCTAGTCAGAAGGCTCTGGAATTTGGGGAAATGCACTTGTAGTCATGTGACCAACCGGGTTCGGGGCACCCATTGTGTGGCTTTTGGATCCAGGACGTTACAAAGTCATATCAAAGGGGTTATTTTCTTTGAATTATTGTTTGAAGCCATAGTCAGGGATAGGACGGGAATGGTAGTTGGTAATAAGTTATGCCAGGGAGTAGTTAAACCGTTTTTAGGTAAAATCCAATCTACCTCGTTATTGAAATTATTACTGGTTTTTCAATTTTGCAGTTGATTTCATTTTCACCATTGGGTTTTGCACTGTGATTGTGTTTTTTATATGTTATACATGGGTTCTATTTATTTGAAACATGATGAGATGAGGGTTTGACATCTCATGCGTCATTTAGGAACATTCTAGAAATCGCATGTCATGCATTTCTTCCATGCCATGTAGGTGCATTAGAAATTGCATGTTATGGTGATAATTGATGTGCTAGAAGAGAATGTCATTATGACAGCTGCATTGATAAATACCTACTTTGGTTAGGGTAAATTCTGGTGTGAGGTTTTGATATAATGAATGCCAAACTTTGGTTCTTGAGGAGTGTGGGCCCTCAATGACCAGAATTTGGTGGATCATTAACGTTTTTTCCTTATTATATTATGTATAAGTTGTCAAGATTTGATTCGTAGGGATTATGGGCCCTCACAGATCAGAATTTGGTACTTAGGTGTTAGTTACAGTATTTTATGGGTTTCGGAGTAGTTTTTGAGGCTTAATATTCGGAAAACCCAAGATACATGCCATGTAGTTCTATGGACACACGCCGTTTGTTCTTCTGTTCGGGAAGAAATGGATAATTTTTAAGTACACGCTGTGTACCCTAAGTACACACCATGTAGTCTCTTCCCGTGTCATAGGCCGTGTGGACGAGGACACGGGGTAGGGAATGTCTTGGGGAAACACGTCGTGTACCAATTGTACACACCGTGTAGTGTTGACCCGGTGTCTTCCCATGTAACTAACAACACGGACGGAGGAAACCTTAAGACATACATGTCATGTCTACCTTGAACACACCATGTAGTCTGACCCAGGTACCCGGCCATGTCAAGAACAACACGGGTTGGTGTTATCTTTCCTAGTACACACCGTGTCTGACTGGAACACGCCGTGTAGTGTCAGCCGTGTAGCTGACCCTGTAGTGCGCAACACGGGTCGGTCTAGGGTGTCTTTAAACATGTCGTGTCTTTTTGGAACATGTCGTGTAGTGTGACCTAGGTACACATGCCATGTGACGAACAACACGGGTAGATGAAAGACTGTAGAGTACTCGTCATGTCTACCTCTGGACACGCCGTGTATTTTTGTTATAGGAGAGCCATGTAGCTTAAGTTGTGTAGAAGGACTCAGGCAGAGAAAAAGGATTCAAGTACACGTCGTGTGTTAGGACAACACGTCGTGTGTTTGGGGTGTTACATGACCATTTTTAGCTGGAGTACACGCCCATGTGGATGACCTATGACAACATGTTGTGTAGTATTTATACATGTCATGTAGTCAAGTTTTGTAAAACTTGAATGCTTTTCTTCTCATTTTCCCTTCTTGGCCTCCTTGTTTTCAATCTTTAATAAGCTTGATTTAAGGTGTGTGTTGACCTTGTAGAGTCATGCCTCCAAGATGACCATCGGTTTTTCTCCAGGAGAGTGGCGACGATTTTATTACTGAGATGGTGGGACATGGGCTACCAGTGGATCCTCTAATAGTTCCAGATGTGGCTCCAGCCATAATACCAGACACAGGCGCAGATTCATAGTTCCATGAAGGCTTCATGTGGTTCATGCAGACCTTCTAGGGAGCACTGCAGGCCACCACATCTATGGCAGAGCTGACACGTATCTTCCAGCAGCAGCATCTGCCTACATTTTTAGGGGATGGCAGACCACTGGCTGCGGAGTCTTGGCTGGATTCGATGCAGACGATATTTGAGAATTTGGAGACGCCTCCTGGGAGGACGTTCAAGATCACTACATACATGCTGCATGATTCTGCCAAGAGGTGGTGGGATGTTACCACCCAGTCTGAGCATCACTGAGACATGGCGTGGGAAGATTTTCAGGTAGCCTTCGATGACTTCTTCTCCCGGAGACACTGCGAGAAGATCGAGCTTGAGAGTTCATGAATCTGTAGTAGGGTGCCATGTTAGTGATGGGTCATTCTGCTCACTTCACCGAGATTCATCATTTTAAACCCATTTTTATGGGTGATGATGTGTTGAGGGCTAGACCCTTTGAGGATAGTCTTTGGTGTGACATTGGAGTGCTGGTGTACGTTTTTAGGTTGCCTACCGTGCATGATATTGTGAAAATGACACTAATTATAGAGAATAACCTGCGAGAGGATAGTGGTGCAGGCCAGGGTGGTTCAGAATCAGTTACTGGTGCTATTTCTACCTGTAAGAGGAAGAGACAGATGAGTTTCTCTCATGGTGGAAGTACTAGTCAGCAGAATTCTTCAGGTGGTCAGGTCATTTGCTACCAGTGTGGTAGAGAGGGGAACAAGAGGACTCAGTTTCCATGAGACCCAGTGGAGTGTCGAGCTTGCGGCAAGATGGGTCATCTGTATTGTTTCTACCAGGAGTTCCTACCAATGTCTAGGGAGAAGTGTTCTATTCAGACTCTGCCTGTTGGAGCAGGACCAGAAGCTTCTTACTAGTCTGGAAATTGGGGTACGTCAGGGAATGCAGGCAGAGATGGTGGTCATGGTCGTGGTAGCCAGACACCTAGATCTTAGAGGCAGCAAGGTGGGTTAGATCATGGTAGCCTGGCTGTGTCGCAGGGTCGCGGCACTGGGCAGGTATATGCAGTGGAACAGACCCAACAAGAGTAGGATCCTTAACCTTCTACTGTCAGAGGTACTATTCTAGTTTCTTTTATTTTATCTTCTGTACTTTTTGATACTAGTTCTACATATATTTTTATATTTTTGGTTGTTGTGGAGAGCCTTGGGCTCTGTTTTTCTTCTTCTTCTGATTTTATGACGCTAGATACTCCGTTGGGGACTGGAATGGCTAGTCTACATCAGTGCAGAGAGTGCCCCCTTAAGGTTGGTAGATGTCACTTTCTATGGGACCTCTATGTCTAAGAGATGACAGCTTATGATTTCATTCTCAGGATGGACTGGTTGGTACCCTTCCGAGCCTTTGTAGATTGCTATCATCACAGGGTGAGTTTCACGTCACCAGAGGGTGAAGATTTTCTATACAAGGGCGAAAGAGATGTCCAGGTGAGCCGAGCTGGACCTAAGCATCGTGGGTGAGGTGGTGTGACAGCCCAGATTGTGAGCTTATACCTGGATGATTAGGGAACTTGTAAAAAGGATTTCACTCCAGTAATTGATCGTTTCAGGGATGTATTACGGGAAGGCTTTTCAGGTCTACCTCCAGAGCGAGATGTGGATTTCTCTATTGAGCTAGTGCCAGGGGAAACACTGGTGTCCATTCCTCCTTATAGGATGGCTACACCAGAGTTCCAGGAGCTCAAGAGGCAGTTGGAGGAGTTGTAGGTAAAGGGTTTCACCCGACCCAGTACCTCTCCTTGGGGTTCGCCTGTCCTGTTTACTAAGAAGGTGGACGGTACCCTCAGACTTTGTGTGGATTATCGAAAGCTGAACCAGTTGACGGTCAAGAACCGATATCCCTTACCTAGGATTGATGATCTTTTGGATCAACTTTCAGGAGCACGAGTGTTCTCGAAGATTGATTTGAGATCTGGATATCATCAGTTACGCGTTAGACCATCGGATTTACTTCTTACAACTTTTCGGAGAAGATATGGTCTATACAAATACTTGGTCATGCCATTCAGAATCACGAATGTGCCAACAGTTTTCATGGATCTAATGAATCATGTGTTACATCCCTATCTTTATTCTTTTGTGGTAGTATTTGTGGACGACATCTTGTTGTACTCTCACACTCGGCATGACCATGCAACCCATATTGATATCGTACTGAGTACACTGAGAGAGCATAATCTGTATGCCAAGCTCTCAAAGTTCCACTTTTGGATAGACCAGATTCACTTCTGGGGTCATATTATCTCATAGGCAGGAGTTGTAGTAGACCCAGTGAAAGTGAAAGTAGTAGTTTCCTGGGAGTATCCTAAGAACGTGTTTGAGATACAGAGTTTCTTGGGGCTATCTGGTTATTATAGGCATTTTATACAGGAATTCTCCCGATTAGCAGCGCCAATGATGGGTTTGACTAAGAACGGAGTGAAGTTCGTCTAGTAAGAAGCTTGTGATATAGCCTTTTAGGAGCTGAAGGGAAAGTTGACATCAACACCAGTCCTGATACTTCCAGAGCAAGGGGAGAGCTATACAGATTTCTGTGATGCATCGGGTTTTGGGCTCAGAGTAGTGTTGATGTAGGGAGATCGAGTTGTTGCATATGGGTCTTGGAAGTTGAGGCCACATGAGAGAAATTATCCAACGCATGACCTCGAGCTGGCTGCAGTTGTTCATGCATTGCACTGTTTAAGACATTATCTCTTAGGAGAGAATTTTGTGGTTTTCACTGACCACAAAAGTCTCAAAGTTATCTTTACCTAGCATGAACTGAATCTGAGACAATGGAGGTGGGTTGAATACCTTCATTCCTTCGACTTTGAGCTTTCCTGTACACCTGGTAATTGTAATGCAGTAGCTAATGCACTAAGTCGGAAGACTCATACACAGGCAGTGCAGGAGGCCAGTGGTGAGTGGAAGCTTATGGCCTTTCTCTCTGAGATGCATTTAGAGGTTCATAACAGTCAGGGGGAAACCTATCTTTCTTCTTTAGCTATAACTTCTACCCTTCTGGATATAGTGAGGATGAGACAACTATCTGATTCAGAAGGCCTAGTTCTATGGGAGTCGGAGGAAAGTGAGGACCCTCTTCCTGGATGGACGATAGGTGATGATGAGGTACTGCGTTTCCATGGATGAGTATGGGTTTCATGGGATATACGTGAGGATTTGATGTGGGGGTTTCATGTTTCAGCCTGGGCAGTGCATCCCGGAGTTACCAAAATGTACCGTGACTTGAGACATTAGTAATGGTGGCTGGGTATTAAGAGGGAGGTATTTGGTTTTGTTATGAGATGTTCCACCTATTAGCAGGTGAAGGCGGAGCATCAGAGGCCAGCCGGACTGTTACAGTAGTTACCCATTCCAGAGTGGAAATGGGATGATGTTGCGATGGATTTCGTGACCGGGTTGTCGAAGTCACCTTGAGTCAGTGATGCCGTGTGGGTTGTTGTACATAGACTTACGAAGGTAGATCACTTTTTGTCAATCAAGGAGACCTTCATTGTTGACGAGCTCGGAAATTTTTTATATAAAAGAGGTTGTACGTCTTCATGGGGTCCCTCTTTCTATCATTTCTGACAGGGATTCAAACTTTATGTCTCGTTTCTAGCAGAGTTTTCAGAGGACACTGGGTACACAGGTGCTTCTGAGCACAGCTTACCACCCTCAGACCGATGGCCAGTGAGAGTGTATGGTACATGTTCTATAGGACATGTTGTGTGCATGCGTCCTAGACTTTTGGGGCTCTTGGGAGAAGCATATACCCCAGATCAAGTTCGCCTATAATAATAGTTTTCAGTAAACTATTGAGATGGCAGCTTACAAGGCTTTATATGGTAGGTCATGCGAATCTCCCTTGTGCTGGTTGGAGGTAGGTGAGGAAGCTTTACTAGGGCCACATCTCGTATAGGAGACTTCAGAGCAGGTCCAGTTGATTCAGAAGTGAATGGTTACCGCACAGTCTCGTCAGAAATCTTATGTTGATCGCCGAAGATGACCATTGGAGTTTATGGTCGGGGATCAGGTGTTCTTACGTATTTCCCTGAGGTTGGGACATAGGCGGATCAAGAGACAGGGTAAACTTTCACCGAGGTATGTGGGGCCATTTGAGATTCTGGAGAGAGTCGGGTCAGTTTCCTACCGGTTACAGTTACCAAAAAGTTATTGGGCCATGCATGACATCTTCCATGTATCTCAGCTGTGCCACTATCATTCAGACACATCTCACGTTTTCCAGCCTGAGGAGGTTGAACTTCAGGTCGATGCATCATTTTAGGAGAATCTGATTCGTATTGTTGATAGAAGCATGAAAGTTCTCTGAGGCTGGTCAGTTTCTCTCGTTCAGGTGCTATGGCAGCATGGCTGAGTGCAGGATGAAACCTGGGAGTGGGAGACGGAAGTACATGCTTAGTGGCTAGAACTGTTTTGAGCTTAATCTTTTCCACCCTTGGAAGGGCAATTCAGGTACGAATTGCTTTAAGGGGGGAAGTTTGTAAGAACCCGGTTCTTCTTTTTGGGGTACGGGTCTCTTCCTTTTCCTTTTCCATAAGTGTTATTGTGAAAATAAGGAAAATTTGGAAAAATTCCAAATTTTTTGGGTAAAATCCATGTACTTTTCCAAACACCGTGTACTTTGGTCATGTGGAATGAGTACATAGGGCGTGTAGTCTTATCAGAAATAAAGGGTGTAAAAACTGACTACATGCCATGTACTTTGTATTTACACGCAGTGTAATCAATCGGTAGGTGAACAGTAAGGTGGTGGAGGCAGCCGCTAGTGGAGTGATGGTACACGTCGTGTAATCAAGAATGGACACTATGTAATCATGTTGATGGATGAACAGTATCACAGTGGAAAGAAGCTTCCATAAGAATAGTTAAAAAAAATAGAAGTACATGCCGTGTAGTTTGTTTTTTTCTCTTAAAATAGGCATGAGCCTCCTCATTCAAGGGAAAAGGAAGAACCCTCATTTGGAGCTTTGGAGGATGGCCGAACCTTAGAGGATCACCCGATCGTGCACTGGGAATCCATTTCCTCCTCCGTCGATCACGTTGGGACCATACAGGTAAGCCCTCCCCTCTCCTTGAATTATTCTTCCCAATTCTTCCTCTAAGGGAAGTTATTTGTATTTTAATGGAAATTCCCTTATCCCATATCTATGTCGTTCTTGGATGATTCTGGAGGCATCGTTCATGTATACCGATCAGAGACGATCGAGGTAGGTGGTCTAATGTTCCTTTCAACTGTTGTGTTGAAATTGTGTACTGTTCTGCTATGCGCCCATGGTTGGGGTGTCGAATGGATGAGGCCTTTGCTGAAAAGATATATATAATTGCATAGATAATCTAATGATAAGTTTAAACTACTATTTGGTATCGCTACTTGGATCTAGGACCACCCCGGGGGTGCGTTCCTCTTTTTAGCTGTTTGGCCAGGATATCTGAGGGTATGCAATGATTATATTGTGAATTGAAATTTCTTGAGATAAAGTTTATATAAATTGTTGTTTATGATTTGGGATCATCCCAGTTCCTTTAGCCTATGGGCAGTGTTCTATTATCCTGAGGGAAGTGTTCAATTAGCCTAAGGGTAGTGTACTATTATCCTGACGGTAGTGTTCTATCAGCCTGAGTGCAGTGTTTGGTTAGCCTGAGGGTAAACTTTGTTTATGCCTATGGGCAGTGGTATTTGTGGATGAAGGAAATATCACGTATTCCTTAGGGCAATGATCGTTATTCCTGAGGGCAATAACCTGTGGGTATTTGATTCTGTTACCTAAGGGTAAGGATAGTATGTCTGAGGACATGGCTATTTAGTATTATTTTCTATTTTGTACCTGCAAATCCAAAGCACAAGCTTAGAGGAGATAAAAATAATTAAAATGAAAATGAAATTGGTATAAAATGTTACTTTTTAGTAATTACTAGTTTACTTCATTTACTTTTGCACACTGCTATTGAACCTTTCACTGATAGTCGGGCACAGGCCTTTGGTGGGTGCCTACTGGGATTTATTTCTCACACCCTATTTGGGTCATGCCTTCAGCCCAAACAGACTATATTTCTATAGGTGTTAACATGGTCAAGGGTCCCTATACAGGTACATGATTGTAGAATAGGGGTAGGAGAGCATGGGACTGAGCATTGTCTTGGGATGTCGATGAGTTCTATTTTCACTGCTTTGTTTTGTTTTGATGTACCTTGTACTTAGAGTTGTACTGTATTTATTGCAGTATATCCTGTTCTAACTGCTTCCATAGAATTAGTGACATGTTTCATATTTATATATATGACTTCTGGTTCTCTTTTACTCAGTTGTCCATTTTAGTTGTATATAGTTTACTGCTTCTGATGTTGTATGTTATTTATCTTTTCCACTACGCTACACTTCGACAAATGAGGGCATAGTTTCCCCACAACTAGACCTGGGCCCTCGCTACTAGTTGGCATCCTCTAGAGTTTGAGGAAATGCGCTTGAGGTCATGTGACCAACCGGGTTCGGGGCACCCATTGTGTGGCTTCCGGATCTAGGACGTTACATAGACAGTTACACACAATAGAATTAATTGTTTTTTAATAATTCTCATCAGAGAGGTGGCAATAACAGTTTTCTGTTAAACAGTTTCTTTTAATCAGAGGAAAATGCATAACAGAGGCGGAACTGGAAAGAATGGTAAAAGGGTGTGACACCGAGGAAAAATCCACACATTTCGGTTAGTCAAGGGTTTCACAGCGCTTGGGGGATTTTAGATAGAATTTATGGGGTTTAATGGCTTCTAAATGGGTATTAAAAGACACTTACATCAAAAGATATGTTGCGGGAGTGGAACTGGAAAAATAAACAATGGTGGAACACCGTTTGGTGAGACACCGTAAGCGGTTCCATGGTCACGGTGCCACCGTCACGGTTCCACCATTAGCAGTTCCACCATTTTGGTGTGTGACTATTATGGTTTCACCATCGTAGTGCCACCATTTCGATGTGCGATCGTGATCGGTGCCACCGTTTCAGTGGAACCATTTGACAGAACAATGTTTTTGGAAAACTCCTTAACAATTCATTTCCTGGTCCATTACATCATGGCTAAGTGATTTAATTTATTTTGGAATATGTTTACTTTATGGGAGACATTATATGATTAATTATAAAAATAAAAATTAATTTATAAGATAAGATTTTTTTAGATAAATGAATATTTAATTATCTTTTGGTATAATTTGTGATTTTTGTATTGCATTTTGTTACTTTAGGTTAGTTATGAAAAATATTAGAATATGTTTTAAATTATATGATTTGGGAATATAAATGTCGGATATGCATCTTAAAGAGTGATTAATGTTATTTGGAGACAAATGTTAAATTTTTTTTGGAAGAAAATGTTATCACATCACTCTAATCATTGCGATTTAGTTCTATACTAGTATATTTTTAAGATATTCAAGTTTATCTATTTATAGAAGGTTTTATGTTAAACTTTGGGTGTTCTTTTTGATTATTTAGACATTTGTGGAGTATTTCATCACATAAATGTTTATTCATATAAGACATAATACTAACATGTCATAACATTTTTTTCTTAAATTAATGGATAGGAACATGAAAAATAATTGTTCATCCTCTTCTGAATCTTGTGATCCATTGAATGTCAGTTTTATTTACTAAGGAATAAAAACTCATGTTTAATCATTTAAAATAATGGATGAATTAGTTATGTAAAAATACTAAAAAACCTAAGGATGAAATATAATTTATGTATTTTATGAAATAAAGTATTTATATATTATTATGTTCTCTGTTTTGATAGTAAAATAATCTTCCAATCTCTATAAAAAGGGTCCTGAAATGAAAATGTTTTCCTTTTACAATCATTTATAATGAACAATTTGTCTCATCTCCCTTTAGGGAAATGAAACATTAATTAAAATATTTTTCCTTGATGAAATTAATTTCTTAGAATCATAAAATTGTTGAGAATAATTTTCATCTACTTTAGTT
Source organism: Viscum album (assembly GCA_963277665.1). Lineage (NCBI taxonomy): Eukaryota > Viridiplantae > Streptophyta > Magnoliopsida > Santalales > Viscaceae > Viscum > Viscum album. The sequence goes on along the minus strand of OY728133.1, from coordinate 475,196,395 downwards.
TTGATTTTCCTCCCTTTTCAATATTGTGAATTCCCACCAATGTTATCCTTACATTGAAAATTAATTTTTTTATTCTAGGTAACATTTATATTTATTTTATCTAATTTTCAAAAGGTTATTTTCTATCCATTTTTATTATGTGGGTGTTTAAAAAAGTTTTTTCAAATATCTAAAAGTAATTCCTATCGTTATCGTTTGTTTTATCATTCTATCCTCAAAACTATTGATAAAAAATGTTTTAAAACCATTTTATGGGACACAAGATAAAATTATGAGGGAATAATTTCATAAATGGGGTAGAATATATTTTTTTGATATTTTAGTTTCTATTTCGATAAATAAATATTTTTATTTACTTTTAGTACCACACATAAGAACGAGATTAACTGAACCATGATATGTTGTAAAAATATAATTATTTAATTATGATCATTCAAATCTAATTGTTTTTTGGAAGGTATTAAGAGATATAATCCTTTTTAAAATATATTTAGAATTATTTTACTTTATAAAATGAATAATAAATAATTCATTTATTTTTTATTGTTTTTTAATGAAGATATTATCTTTCTATGATAAAAAATATATTTTTCATAAAATGCTTTTCATATATGCAACAAATTTTCATCCAAATATATTATATTGGTCACTATTTTTAAAATTATTATAATTAAGTGAGTACATTATATATACAATCAAAATAATTATATTTTATATAATTTTTTAATACTAATGGAATAATAATAAATTCACTCTCTCATTCAAAAATACATATTCTTCAAAAAATGGGTCTGATTTTATTTTTGTGCATCAATATTAAAATTAACTCATATAAATTTTTGAAATTATATTTGATAAAATTGATTTTTTTTTCTAAAATAATCATTTAAAATTCATCTTAATATATTTTTTTTGTTTTTTCTGAAATGACTGATATTTTAGGGAATAGTGAAAATGATGTTTTTTCAAATCAATATTTTTTAATTTAAATCATTTAAATAAAAAGTAAAATAATATTTTGAATATGGTTTTAATGGAACAAGATGAATGTTTTATGTTAAATAAAATTATTAATTCTATAGGAATCAATGTTATATTTTAATTTAGAATAAATTAATTTTTAATCATAACAAATTATTTTTTATAAAGGATATTTTCTATTATAAATTTATTTCATACATTGAAAGTAATTTACAATTATTTTATTGATTTAATAATTAAAAAGGTTTCAACATTTTTAATATGGTTTTCCAAATTTAGTAATGGGGGAAATATCATTTTTTTCATTATGAATAATAACCTTGGAAAAATTGTCATTTTCATGGTAAAAAGGGTAAAAAAATCTTAATTCATGTTAAAATAGAGAAATATGGTCATAAAATATTAAATTTATTGTTATTGGATTTGAGAACTTTATAAATTATATCTTTATATTCTAAAATGAATAAATTTTTGGCAATTTATTTGGTTAATTAGATTTATATTATTTTAGTTTATGAATAGGTAGAAAATGGGACTCAAATTCATTTAATATATATAATATATTTTTATTAAAAAAGATTTTATGATTAGTTATAAATAGTTATAATTAATCTTAATAACTTATTTTTATGATAAACATTTATTTTAAATTTTTTAAAATGGTATAATTACCTTGAATTATTATGAAACACTGACACATCCCTTGTATATGCAATAAGAAAACTAAAGTAAGTTATATTAAAAATATTAAATTTTATATATTTTTTTGATTAATTTTATTTTTATAATAATTTAATATCTAATTATAATATATTTTTTATGGATAAATATTTTATATTCCAATTATATTTACTTCTTGATATCATTAAAGTTAAATATTTCGAATTATCATGAATATTACTTTAAATATATTTTAATGCCTAAAAATTAATTTTAAAAAAACATAAAATCATAAAAATAATATATTAAATCAAATGGATTGTAATATTTTGATCTAATAATTAATGGTTCATTTATGTTCCACTTTTAATTTCTAATATTACTTTCATGACCTATAACGTTTAGGTTTTTTATAATAGTTTGGTTTAAATGGGGTAAATTAGGAGGTTAAATGAGAACATAACATTTAAAATGACATCTAAAACGTTTTAAATTTTTTTTGAATATATTTAGAAATTAATGTCCTTATATTAAAATATATGGAACATAGAATAAATTTTTTTGGATAGTCATTAATTATATATTAATAGTTCATGTATTTACATGATTTCCACTCGCCTCACATATAAAAGAGAATCTTATTTCCTCTCCTCCTTACACCTCTTGAGCCATTTATATCAACCAAAACCATTAAAATTGCATTCTTACAATTATTTTCATGTACTATAGGTTCTTGTATCACCAAATGATCAACCAATAAAGCTTATGTTTTATGCTAAATGAGGTTTCTCAATAAAGAGGGAATAGCATTAACTGAGTGATTTTATTTGTAATTCTTCTTCTTCGTCATTGAAATATTATATAACAATTATTATATTATTTCATAGGTTAATTAAATTTACATAATATTGATTTTTATTGTAAACCCCATTTTTTCTCCTTTTCCATCCCATGGGAAATGAAAACATCACTCATGCATATGTGTGGACTACCATCTCCACTAAGCGATGTGTTTCATTTTTCATCACAACCACTAAAGAATGGTAAATATGATGGATATAATGAATATATATTATATTAATGTCATAAAGATAATTTTTGAAATATAATTTCTTATATCCCATAACAACATTAAATTCATTGAAAAATTGTAATGTCACTCATACATATGTGTGGGATACCACATCCATGAAGAGATGTGAATTTTTTTTAATAATTTCAAGAGTGTCTATAAAATATTATTTAAATTATAATCATGATAATTATATCATGATAAATATTATAGGTATGATTTAATAATTACACATTTGACCATGTCCAGCCTACTGATGTTTTTTTGGGTTTATAACCTAACATCCTTAAAACTTTGGCCATGAACTCAAATAGTGGAATAACTATTTAATGAATATTGATAAATAAAATATAAAATATTTCAATATGTTAATAAACCTGAAATATGTTATTCATCATGTAAAAATTTGATATGTATTTATTAAATAAAATTTAAATAATGTAAGTGGAGAGTAATACTCAAAGTATGGTGTGTTCTATTAAGAGTATTTTTTAAGTATTCATTCTAACGTTTTTTCTCTAATTTTAAGGTTATTTTAAATGATACAATATTATTATTAAATAGGTTTTAATGATTGATAATGAAAAAAATAACATTTTTTAATTTATTCACAAATTATTAAAAATAAATCCTTCCAACTTTTTTTATGTGGGTTATTTTCAAAATTTTAGAAAAGTGAAAAAACAATGTCATTCAATGTATATATCTTGGACAACCATTCCCATCATCATAATAGTTATACATTATCATGAGTTCTTTACAATTATCCATTTTTATTTTTAGGGAAAGTATTTCTCTTATTGTTCATGTAATTTTATTTTATTTAATTCTATAGAATTAGTATTATTTTCTCATATTTATTGGATAAAATAAACTGTTATTTCTTATGGGATTGAATAAAACCTAAAATGGGTTTATAATAAATTTAATTGATATATGAGTTTTATTCATGATATTATTATTGGACATTTTATATTAATGTAGGGTGATCCTAATAGAGATCTAATGATTGGTGATATGAATATAGATCTCGAATGCATTAGGTAAGGTGAAAATGATTAATAGTAGTAGGTTACTCTTCAGAGATACAAGATTTATCTGATTAGCTAATTCCATCGTAAGGGTTTATATAAAGATTAATTTATAGTCTATTACGAAAGTTACCTAGCTGATATAATTTTATTGGTTGTTAAAATAAATATTTTAATTTCATAAGTTATTATAATGGATTAATTTTTTAAGGAATTTTTATGCCCTTTTTTAGGGAGAAAATTGCGTTTTTAAATGAAATGTGTTTAGTGGTGCCCATGTTTTATAAGAAACCCTTATGAGTGTGATTTTTTCATTATGATTTATTATGATATTTTTATGAAAATCATTGAAATTAGATGTTTATTTATTGAATAAGTTAATGTTTATTTGGGTTCAAATAATATATTGAAAAGAAAAACATTTTAATTAGTTTTCCAAAATTTCAAATGTATAATAGATTTTTTGTATTTTAATAACCCTTACTGAGATTTTTTGTCCTCATCCCAAATTTTAAAATTTATTTCAGTATTATATATGTGTATTTATTATATAAATTTTTATGGTGAAAAAACTTGAATGAATAAAAGGTGTCATTAATGAAAGAGGTGTATCAAGATAAGAACTGGATTTTGAGGGACAACAGATTTTGAGTGAAAGTGTCAATTTTTTATGGGAAGTTAGTATTTTTTTGAAAAAAATTATTATAATGTTAACTAAAATGATCCTCAAAATAAAAGGAAATGAAACCCTTGTAATGAATAATGTAATTAATCAGAATTCTTATTTCTGAAGGTTATACCAAGCGGTTTCATTTTAAATCCCCAATCTTATTTTCATTTGAAGTTATTCATATAAATTTAATTGTGCATCATTATTGAAAATTACCATGTATTAAACTGAAATTTCATAATTATGAGTTTAAAATGGGGCCTAAATCAAGCCTTTAAGCTATCATTAACTCAATAATATCAGTATAATACTTTTTCCCATCAACCAAGGATTATTGATGAAATGTATAATTGTTATTATATATTATCTATCAGTCTCATATAAATTTATATATTTTATGGGTACAAATTAATTTTGATTTAATTCATCGGGAAATGTTTTCATTGCATGAGATACCATTCATGGTGTATGGTCAATTAACATAACACACTATATTATAAAATCTTAGTAGTGAGGATTTTGTTATGGTTTTATTTTCATGTATTATATTATTCTCTCATTCCATTGATTCCATTTTCTTTTGATTTAATATTTTCATTTTATGATTCCCTATTAATATTAACTTTTATATTATACACATTTTCCTTCTACCATGTCTTTATCGTGATTACCTTGATTATTCTATTACTAAGATTTATATCTCACCATTTTTATTTATATATTACAAAGGATTTACAATTCACTATGAAAAGAAAAATGATATATAAGAGGAAGCGATGGAGTTTAAATTCAGGAGATTCAGTTTTGATTAATTTTGTAATATTTATGAGTTAGATCATACAATGACATTGGACCTCTATTTTTGATGGATGTGTTTGTGTTTTATTATACTGAAAATATATGTGCAATTAGATATGGGTTTTTATAGCCGAAACCCATTATTGATATCCACTTTCTTAAACTAAATTATAGGTATCTGGAACACTCGCGTGAGAAAAATATTACCATTGAATATTTTTATTAATATACATTTAAACTATCATAATTTTGAAATGAACCATAAAGGTGTTATACATTTTGGTGTTAATTTTAAATAAATATAAAATAAAAATAGATCCAAAATGGAATAATATAAATAATAAACAAACTCAAATCAATATAAATATGGCATCTGGTTATATAAAAATGTCTGAGTAAAAAAAGAAATCCAAAAATAAAGAAAATAGAGAGCCAATATGGATGGTACAACATTTAAAATATGAATCAGAACCCAAAATTATCTAATAAAACATCAATGTGACCTAAGTTCAATCACCATATCCCGTATGGTTTAACCATAGTCCTAATGAATATGAAAAATATTTTTGGAAACTAGGAGAAAAATATTTTTATACACCGATCATATATAAGGTGTGTAAAAAATTTTCTAAGAAGTATTTCCAAATATAATCTATTATTTTTCATTCATAGTTTTGTATGTATGTGTTTTATTCTTTGTATTGTACGCAATCTTGAACCTAACTTATAAAATAGGTTTTTTCATGGAGGAAATTATAAAGATAAAAATTATTATCAGTGGTATTTTTCTTTCTAAACCCAAGGTAAATAATTACTTACCAAATGAGTCAAATTATTCCTACAATCAAAACTTTTTAACAAAAACATTAATAAAATAAATTAAATTAAAATTTTTTGAAATTAAATTAATTGAAAATAAAAATTGATTAGAAAAATTATTCATTTTTTCTCTAAAAAACATTTCCAAATACCACATTGGATAAGTAACATTATAATTACTGAAGCATAAACCACAATACTCATTTGAATAAATGTTTGACAATAAACAAAAATAAAAAGCAAGGAAGAGAAAAATATAAAAAGGAACCAATGTATCAAAAATAGAGAAATTAGGACAACAAAACAATGGTTACACATAATCAAATGGGAGTTATGGGATAGAAACAATGCAAGTAATATGATCCACTAAACTATAACTACCCACATTATTATTAAATATTTTCTCCTTAATTAAATATGGTGTTGTGTAGATTATCAAACAACCCATAACAAACTAAAATTAAACCATTATAATCTAATTAAATTACTAAAAATTATTTTATTACATTACCACTAAATTATTAGGTTCGAATAATAGGAACAACATTTTGAAATCAATGTTGAAATGATATGAAAAGGAATCGAACAGTATAAGTATTCCCTAAGAGACTCATTTTTAAGAATCTAAAAAAGATGTGTAATAACAATGAATATCCCTATATGAAGACCAAATTTAAATTCAAAAATTATGGCTTCAGTGATATCATCCCCAAAATAAGTGTATGATCTTAGAAACAACTATGAAATCCCTTCCAGATAAACTGTCACCTAGGACTTTCACCACCATTGATCTTACCTTTAAGTCTTGTTCAGTATTCATAAGTGTTTTTTTGTAAAATTTATTATTATAGGTTTATTTAATTATTAATAAATTTAATATTTTATAATATTATGTATTTTAAAAAACGTGTACTAATATAAAAGAAAATTTATATAAAATTTTTTTATCCAAATTAAGACTACTTAAATTAAATTAAATCTCAATCAATTTATTAATATTTATTTTATGAATTAAATTTTATTTTTTAATTTTGGGATATTAATATTAACATAAGTTTAATTTTCATATTTTTTTAAAAGTTGTGATTTTAAGTTGAGTTATGAAAAGTAATGTTTTTACCAATACTATATATATTGTGAGACAATCATGATATATGTATGACTTGATAATTTTTTTAATAAAAAAACATTACCAAATATGATAATACTGATTGAAATAATCAATTTAAAAATCATAAGATTAAATTAACAACAAATGATTTACATTTCAAAGATTAAGTTAAAATTTTATCTTATTGAATTTTTTTCATAATTCTCTTTTAAATTTAAATTCAAAAGGTGTAATTTTTTTAGATTACAATTAAAGAATAAAAACTTATTTGTCATTAATATTAAACTAATTAATTTCATGTAAATACACAACTTTCATTATTTTATCCTAAACTCATTATTCTTCTTAAAAGAAATTTTTTATAAAACCAAATTTTAATAAATTATACGTTATTTATTCTTAAATTAATTTTGAGCACTTTTATAATTATAAAACATTAAAAAATTTCTCATTTTTAAAATATTTTTTTTTAAATTAGGGTAAATGGTAACTGTCATTTTTAATCACCAAAAAATAAATTACCTAGGTAAATGTTAGTCCTCATTGTAAATACTAAAAATTTTAATATTGATAAAAAAATGTTAAAACATAAAATATCATAAAAAGTAACAAAAAATAGTGGATAAACTATTTATTAAATTTACTCATATTTTATTCACTCATAATCACTTTTCTATCTAAATGAAACAAAATTTTACTTACATTTTATGCTCTGTATTTTTCATTTATAAAAAAATGATTCTATTAAATAAAAAATGTTCCTCCCACCACCAATTAAAATGAACTCTAAATTTTTTAATTACCCACTAAAATAATTTTTATTTTATTAAAAAATAATCAAATACCACATTCTTGAGCTTTTAGTCCCTATATATTTCTCAAATCCTTTCCGAATGATGTTGGTTTCCAAAAAAACATTAAATTCCTCGATGTAAGTATTTTATAATTTTTTATAATACATTAGTTATTTTTTTATACATCTTCTTAAATTTTATTTATCAATATAATTTCAATTATTTTAAATCAATCATATTTTATAAAATTTATATTATCATGAAATAATATCATATTCTAATTCATTCAGTCATTATAACATGCTCCTATTTTGCTTGGTTTTACCACCTATATGAACTGTGTTGTAATGATTATATGATGAATGATTTGTAAATCATAAAAAATAAAATATATATAATAAAGATAAATTTATTATGTTTTAAAACATATATAGGGATAATAATGTAATAAAATATTTCTATAATCATACATATCTAATTAATTTTATAAAGTTTGTGTTTCGTTCATTGTAACAACCGAAATGAGTTATTTATTTAATTTGAATCCTATATTGTTATGAATGGTTAATTTATGTATTTATATGATATTCATATATAAATAATGTGTTTTTATTTATTTAATAGTAATATTAATAATTAACTTAATGTTATTATACATTTTTTTTGAAAAATAATCTATTGGAAGAAACTCATTTTAAATGTCTACTTTCAGAATAATACATCAAAGTTCCATAGAATGAACATAGAACATACATGAATATTAAAATGAGTGTATAATTTTAAATATTTATATTTATTATCTCTTTCCATATTCATAATTATCTTATCAACTGTTCAAAATTACTCTATACTAAATTTTATTTGATGCGGGTTTCAATAAATAAATTTTAAAATGTCAAAAAAAATTCCCTTCATGATTTGTATATTTTGTCATACACTCCATATTTTTGACATAACCATTATTACACAAGTATATATTGCTCATATTACATTAAATTTGGGTTTTTAATAAGGTTTTAGTGTAACATTCTTGTAAATGATTTCTTAGTATTGGTCTCAACTTTTCAATTTTATGAAATTGTAATGAAATATTTTCAAAAAACCATTTTGAATGTTTTTCTTCCAGTTTCCTCTTAATATCCAAAATGTTTATGTCATATTGATTATTTTTTCATAGATCACCATTTATTTCCCTTTTCTAATAATCATTTTGGGTAATTGAATATTTTAAATCAACAATTATAACTCTTGGGGACATTTTATATCTTAAATTTTAGAGATACTTTTAAACTATATTTATTTCCTTGTGATTTTCATGATATTAAATGTAATTGATTTCAAATGGTACCCATATGTATGTATATTGGTGTGAAGGTTCCAATATCACTGTCTAAATAATTGGTTATGGATTTATATGTAATGAGATTATCATATTGTGTGTGGAATTAATATAGTTAACTATGATCATAGGATGGAGTGTGGAAAAAATAAAATTATCTATGTTTGCAATACCAAGCATGGGAATGAAGAGTTTATCCATTTTTACAGTACTGAGAATGTACATGATGTAGTTTGATACGGCCAAAAAAAATATTTCATATAATTATTTGTATTCTGTATTTCTATTTTATATGATTATATTATGATCAAAGGTTCATGATTATTATGACAATATTCCAAACAATTATGAAATTGTATATGTCTGATCATTTTAGATTATATGTCATTATATTGTTCCTCAATGTACACTCTTATTGACCTGTGTTTTTTAATAATCTATTTCTTCAATGATCATGTTTTCTCCCACGTTTGGGATATTATGCATGATATAATGTTGATAAGTCTTTACCTTATTGATAGTTAGCAGTCAATCATTATTTTTCTTCCCATTTACCAAATAAGTAATATACATTATTTTTTGTAGAATGAATATACATGATTTTGTGATATGATTATTTTTTGTAATGACATTTTTTGATAAATTTTTATTAAATTATGTGAAGTAAGATTTTATTTATCTTATATTCAGAGACACAAAACATTTGTTTTCTAGGGTTTTGTGATTATTTATGAGATGAAATGTTCAAATAATGTAATTATTGTATATTTTATTGACATTTAGCTTTGGTCACCTCATTTTGTATCACATAAGGTTTTAATTTTTTGGGAAATTATTATTATTAAATTTTAGTGAAATCCTTATGGATAATCATAAATGTAAAAAATATCATAAAATTTTGGTAATGTATAAAGCTTTTCATTTCCTAGAAATTAAATCCATGGATAAATAAAAATAAATGGATAGAATATTATAATAGATTAAACTATGGGTAATAACACCAAAAAAAATTGGTCATGTATTAAATTTGAAATTATTCAGTGTAGAATGAGTGGGGATAATTACAAACCTAGTTTGAAACTCATGGGAGTTATGTTTGGTTGATTCACATGATCTTTATGAAAAATTATGACCTATGTAAACATATTAGGAGATTTTATTATTTTAGGGATCCTTAATGGAAAATTGCAATAGATAACCAAATATTTTAACTTATAGATTCACATGTTATATTATACAACAATTTTATGAGTTAATTTGTCAAAGTTTAAAACATTCATTTTATATGATTATCATCCATAATTTTAATTTATTTTAAAAAATTCTTGTATCGAGGAGGAACCATGTTAATAATAAATGTGTAAGAAATGAAATGATTGTACCAAGAGTAACAAGATATGATAGGATCTAGGGTGAAAACATCGTGGGAATTATCCTAAAACCTTCTTAATCTATGAATAATAATATGAACCATGTTGACATCGTAAACACACTAAATAAGGATAAAAATGTTATTGAGTCTATTGTGATACATCTTACACATTCATAATATGGGTCTTATAACTCATTGATTTATAGAAAATGGAATAATATATATATAATATATTTTCTATTTTATAGTTATTATTCTATTAAAATATGGTTTTATCCATCAATCATTTTCCTAGAGAGGTTGACTAATGGTAGACCCCCATTAAGAATATGGCGCAAAAACAAAAAAAAATACTATATGGTATGGGAGAAGATCAGTAAAATATTCTTCAACAAATATTTTTTATTAACCGATTTTAGAAATATAAAATGGTAATTACTAGGGATAAAAAATAACAGATGAATCATTGAGAATGTAAAAAATAAAATCAATATGAAACTCACGATCCTTGCATCTATTTTTATTACAAACCAAAAAAAAGTGATCAAATTATTTTTTATCAGCCTAAAACTATGTCTTTAAAAGGAATTAGCTATAAGATAGGTTGATAAATATGAATACATTGTTCAATGTGAGATTAAGGTTGAAAATAAGTCTTATTATTTTGGATACAAGAAAAAGACATTTAATTTATTGGAAAATCAGATGGAAATTATCTATGGGGAAATAAATTATAATCACTTACATGCCAAAATTTTATAAGAATGACCAATGTAATTTTATAAAAGAAACCTAGAAATACATCTATTTCGGAAATGGTGCCCATAAATATTAGGTCTTTTTATTAGGGGTTAATAGGAAGACCAATGAAATGGGTTAGAAGGAGGTCAATGCTAACACACCATCCATTCTTTAGCCATAAAAATTTATGGAGTTTTTGAATTATGATATCTTGTCCCTAATACAAAGGAATATGATAGAAATATAACTTAACAACCTCAATGAACAAGGTGAAAGTAAGATCATGTGTTGTTACTACCATAAAATTATATCCTGACATTAAATTGGTGAGGGATACAGTTATTCTAGACTAAAAATATATACATTTATTTTTTTTGTTTAGTTTATTCACATGAATACATATCATATATTTAATTTATGAATGTTTATTTAACATTGCAAACATTGGATGTGGAATTATATGTGAAAACACCTGGTGGTGTATTGATTACTTTTAATGTATATAGATCTTATCCCCTCTGGGTTTTTGGAGGATACTTCCTATAGAACTTGATTTTATCCCCTTAGTATGATTAAATGTGATACTAATCATAGCCTATATATCTATGTATAATGATAATATCAATTTTTTAGAAAAGGAAATTAGATTTCATATACCTAATCATCCTTTATTCAAATACAAATGAATGAAAAATTATAAAATCCATATAGAATAAATCTTTTTATTTGGCTGTTGTTAAAAATTAATGATATATTATTAGCTCATACTACAAGTTAATAACTCCATATTGGGGAATATAAATGGAAAAATAGTTTATTGATGAATTTCCTATGGAAATTTTATTTTTTCTATGGAGTGTGAGGATGAGTCTTTGATTGAACTAATGGTTTCTTGTTCACACATATCAAATTTCCCATATATAATGGCCCATGTTAAGTGTGAATAATTAATGATGAATCACCATGAGAATATATGTAATTGACTTGTGTACCCTTGTTCTTTGACATAGGGTGAAATGGTACTCTTTGTTCAAAATAAGGATGGTTCAATTCTATGATTCTTTATATAAATTATAGTGATCTTAATAATATCTTTGTAAATTGAAAGTACCATTTTCCATGAATTTATAATTTTTGTGATCAAACTAGAGGATATAAATAATTATAAATAATTAAACGTCAATTTGGGTAACATCAATTATGGTTCAAAAAACAAGATATTTGCAAGTTGACATTCTCTTTCGGGTATGTACATAATGAATTTATTTTAATTCAATTTGGATAAATAAATGCCCCTATATCGTCATGAATCGGATGAACCATGTATTTAGAAATTAACTTTATCAATTTATGGATGACCTATTAGATGATACTCTAATACATTCCAAGATAAAGGAATACCATGAAGATCATTTTAGGAATATGTTGAATACATTTAAAAAAGAAAAACTTTTCCGAATTTAGAATGTCTCAAATAAGTAAATGTAATGTACCCTTTATAGGCCTTCTAATCATACGTGAGGCAATGTCTTTAGATCCCTAAAAGAAAAATGTTACTGAAAAATGGCCCTGAAAACCTACTACCACCACTATCTAATGTTTTCTGAAGTAAGATAGATATTTTCAATGCATTGTGAAAAAATTATTATTTCTATAAAATTAACAAATCAATATTACACGTATAGAAGAAAAATTAATTTGAATAGTTGATTTTTAAAAATGAAATAAGTAAGAGTTTAGTCACCATACTAGTACATATATTAACCTGTAATGGGGAAGTGTTTGTAATATATAAAAATTATTTGAATAACTTTATGAGATGAATCCTCATAAATAATGATAATTTAATTCCTTATACCACACATCTATTTATATATCATGAGAAAAATTATCTAACCCATGAATTAAAAATGGATATAGTGAATTTTTCATTTAATATTTTGAGGAATATTCTAGATGGAGAAAAATATTATATGAATACTAATAAGAGTAGATTTAAAAATATATTTAAACAAAAGGAGATAAACATTAACCAAAGTAAATGGTTATATTTTATCTAAGAGTATTACTTCTAAATAAATTTACACCCATATAGTAAAAAAAGTTTATTTATTCTCAGAGTAAGAAATATTATGCCACATTATCCATAATTATGATTGCTTGTGATGTAATACTCCTGGATTTTCTAAAGATGAATCCCAATATCCTCAAAAATGAGATAAATTACATCACACACAAATGGTGTCTCAACTATCAATCAATTTGAACAAAAAGGTGGCCTAGAATTATTATATGGAGATATAAAAAAAGGTAATGAGTATTCTAGAGTTACAAATTGACATATATGGAATTATAAGTTTCGGGACTCATATATGAATCAGATAAATACCATAAAATAAGAGGGGGACATTATATTAGGTGTATAGATCATCATTATCAATACATCTTAGAGGCATAGTGATGCTTAAATATCTAAATAAGATCATCAAGAGGGATAACATGAATAGTGAAATTGAAAAGTATGCATTTCATCAAGTAAATACTAAATGATAGTTTTGTAAGGTTATTGTAAAACCATAACCCATGATATTTGGAAATGGGAAAAATATAAGGATGGTACCTTAAAACGTTACCTTATCAATAATTTTAGACAAAAACGGCCATTATTACACAATGAGGATCTTTTTGGATTTAGATTTTTAAAGAATTAGGATATCTTACTTACATAACATACCAAATTCATAAAAAGAGGATATTACTAAAAACAATTTCCATTTTTTTCAAAATATAAAACATTAAAACAAAAAACACGATTTATTTGATAACACTCCATATCAATCATCATGCCTCCCTTCTTTCTCTTACCCATCCTTATATCTTGTGAAAACATTTTAAAAACATGGGATGAGTATAAAACTCAGTAAGGGATAAAAATATTGAAATAATTAGTCAAGTGATAACATAAAACCCAATATAACCATCATCATAAAAATCACATATGCATAGAAACATCATGTAGTTCACTTTGTACATATTTACCATATCATGAATACATTCACCCTTACACATGGAATAACATTTTACTCAACAACCATCTCCGAAGTACCAAATGCATTGGAGAGATATAATGGGGCTCACCCATCATATCTTGAGCTATAATGGGATCATCCCAACATATATTGAGCTATAATAAGATAAAACCAACATAAATAATTTCAAAGGAACATATCATGGTAATAAATTATCTTTAAATAAAGAGAACCCTCTCATGACATACACATAAAAAACAATCCTTTTATAATTTATTAAAGAGAGTTTTAAAAGAACTTTTAATGGAAATTCACTTAAAATTTAAATGGAGGTAGAATTTATAGAATGGAATGAATATGTGTAAACACTATAAATACACATAGTTGAACAAAAATTTATCACTACAATAATCTTAATTTCACATACTAAATAAAGAATAAGGTTAACCCAAAGAATGGAAATTGGGTTATAATTTTCCTTACCTTTGGTTCTTTTTACATAAAAAGTGTTTAAACCTCATGTATAATGGTTAAAATAGTGTTATTAATATCTTAATGAATCCTAATCATGTTTATAACACCTTATATTATCATTTTACAACATAATTCTACACATTAATTAGTAAAATTTTGTTATTTACATTGTTTCATGTGCGTTCTTTATATGGTTTCCATGATCGGTTCATGATGGATATTCTTGTCGATTGGAAGTGAAACTCAAGAATTTTAATGGATTAGTATATAAATATTTCCATAACCATAAATTATATGATTTATCATTTGTAATTATGATATGATGATGATTCATAAGTTAAAACATTATTGATATTTGTTTAGGTCATTTTGGTGATTCTTTGATCGTAATAAGATAATTTTGTTTTATAAATTAATAACATATGTACAAAATGATTAAAAAATCATATATAAGATATAATAAATAAATTATAATCTGGTTTAAAAAATAATTTTTCATGACCAGTCTTGAATGATGTAAAAGAAAATGAAATCACATCGTCCACGATGTCGGTAAATCGACACATCACAGACAGTGTTTTAATTTCATGAATAAGTGGGAGAGGAGAAGAATTATAATGGTTAATATCCCATAAAAATTATTAAATACATGATATTTAAGATATTGGATCATTCATGCCTCTTTGATAAGGGGAGATGAGGAAAGAATATGAAAATAAAGGAATGAGATAAAAGGGGTATATCATCATTCTTACATAATATGTGCAGTAAGGGGGTATATCATCATTATTACATAATAAGTGTAGTAAAGGGGAAATGGAATGACATATCACAAAGAAATCCAAAAGAAATTAAAACGAAAAAACAAAAATGAAAGCTTGAAAAAGGTAAGGGTGGTAGATTCCCTTACCTTGTAGAGTAACTCCTAAAACATGAAGGTTAGGACCTTGGGGGATTGAGGAAAACTTGTGAGGACTAATAGGGAGGAAATAAGACCAGATATTCATTTAGGAGGAATTTGGGATGAATGGAATGAAGGAATGGGTTGGTATTTATTGAAAAAGTGAGGGAATGTTTTATTAATTTATAAGGGACACCTCATTAGTGGTATTTGAAAAACCATGGGTTTGTCTAGGGTATTTTCCCACGATATTGGAAAATTTGCGCACCTCATAATATTTTTCACTGTAAACAAGTCGAAAAAAATTATTAAATCATTATTACATCATTAATTATGTCATTAAATACCCCAAAACTAAAATTGTATTTTTACTATTCACTGAATATTCAACTATTTTGTAAAACTCCGAAAAATTCACCATAACCATTTTTTGATGTTTAGAATTAAATAATTAAATGCATTATTTTAAAATAATTTTCTAAATATTATTAATATAATTTTGAAATAAAATTATAATTTATTCAAAAATAACAGTTTTAAAACTATAACTATTTTTTTAACACCTTGAAAAAGTAATCGACATCTCATTTTCTTATATCCTTATGAAAATAAAATAATAAAATGTTTTACTATTCATAAGGGTCATATTACTATTCATAAGGGTATTTTACTATACACCAAAAAACATGTTTTTCTTTCAGACTCGAAATAACTTACTGATCAAAATTTTAGATGGTCGTTTCTTGAAATTAAAAACATAAAAGTGGAAAAATTATGTTTAAAGTATAGTTATAAATATTTACTTAAAACAAAGTTTCATGCATTCCAATTTATTTTTATAAAACCTTGGGGTGTTACAAAACATACCTTGGATTTATTCATAGAACATTTCAAGTAATATAATTAACATAATTTCATATAGATTTTAGTCGATCACCTTATATGGTCAATATATTTTTAGTCTATTAAATTAAAGATTTCAATGAACCAACCCAAAAAGATATATATATTGGAAGAGGTAAGGATTCATTGAGAACAACCCTCCACTATATTGGATTATGATCAATATTTTTCCATTTGGTTCTACAGAAGTCCTTAGAAAACATTAGAGATAGAAAAAAAGTTTCAAAACTCCTTATCACAATCAAAGAGATGGTCAGTCTAAAAGGATAATTCAAACTCTTGAGGGAATACTGTTATAATTTTCAATATATTTCCATATATGATATGGTCAAAACCTCCTCCATGTTTTGTTCCCATATAACAATATTTTTCATTAAATATTCAATTTGAACCATGAAAGACTTTATAAGGGAGGTGGTGTAGGATGACAACAAGATGGGATGAATTAAGATAGTGGAAGTTGACATGAAAACATCATGTACATGAAATAATAAAGAATCCTTAAAAAATCTAGAGACATCTTACAAAGGCAAAAAAAATTCCAAATATATATGTTGGTAACCATTTATGTGGTTTTGAGTTTGATTTATGTGATAATGTATTCATGTGGATATAAAATTAGAATATGGTTGTGAGATTTTGGAAAAACGAGAAGTTGAGACCTTAATAAAATGGTCAATTTAAGTTTATTGATCTTGTTAAGGATTTATATTATCTATTTTAACTCCCTAGACCCCCCCCCCAATTATATTATATGTTCTTTTTTTGGACGTACATACATGACATATAACATACAGTGAATTGAGAAGCCACAAAGTTGGAGGATAATATCCCATACATGAAAATCCTATTGAGATTGTAGGTTGAGTAGATAAGGTGTTATGTAATAGTACCCCTAACTAGTCGATGTTTCATGGTTGATTAACAATTTTATGGAAGCCACATGGGTACCTGAGGGAATAATAATTTAAAAAAATCAAATCACCATTTTTTATCCATGTAATGGAATATTGAGAGTGAAATTCTTTTTAAGAGGGTAGATTATAATGAACTAAAATTTATTTAGATATATTTATCTTAAAAATATATTGTTCTGAATAGGTTCTTTCCTACAAGAATCTAAACGAAAATTAAACCATCATACATTAATTTTTTTATAATGACCAATAAAATATAAAAAAAATATTTTTCAGGTATGAATAATAGTAACTAAATTTCAAAATAAATGAAGAACAAATATGTAATGAAATCAAGAAGTAAGATTGTCACGACCCCCTCCCCACAAAGTGTACCCCTCCTGGGCTGGCAATGTAAGAAGGGAGATAATGACCCCCGAGTCCCACCTCCAGTAGGCCCTGGGTTGCCGACTAGCACCGAGGGTATAGTAAACACACAAATGAGAGGCATTACCCTCTAAGAGAACTCATGTGGAAGAGAGAGATAGAATAGAAACCAACCAACTCCAACTCAAAACTAAAATATTAAAGAAAACCCAAGTGCACATATGTAGTGTCATGAAAAAGTACTTCCGCTGAAAGGGAAAACTACAAGTACCCAAAAGAAAGGAAAAGGCAGCAGCAACTACAAGCCCCAACAGCTCCTGCAACCACAAGCTAGTAGTAACCAGCCTGATCTCCAACCTGCTCCAAGTGACCTGAAAAAATAGTTTATATATGTGTAGGGCGAGTATAACAGTATACTCAGTAGGATCATCCCCAAATCCTCTCGTGCAAAAGTAATGAAAGAATGTGAAAGCACAGTGAACAAAAAGTGAAACTAACTCGTCACCTAAATAGGTATACTAAGTTCCCAACCTCACCATGGCTACTCTCACCAAGTATCGCATACAAGAATATAGCATATAGTTAAGAATATCAAGGGTACCCTACTACTACTTCCCCACTAGTTTTCCACTTTTCCCTAATGACATACGTCCTGTGCATCTCTCTCTAAAGGCTTGCCCGTATAAACTTGGGATAAGCTCCACAATCTGCACCACAAGCACCACAAAGGCTTGCCTGCAAACACATGGGATAAGCACCACATCATCCTCACGACCAAAAGAAACAAGGTAGTTTCCGAGAGCCACCACAGCTTGCATAACATGTATCATACGTCAGTTATTATACCTCAAGCCATCACAACCCATACACCGAGTAAAGATCTTCAAGCCATCACAACCTATACACGTTACACCTATAGTAGTTCCTAGGATACTATATCCAGAATATATGTGTGTGAAATAAACACAAGACATTACATCCCTCTACACACATATATGGGGAAAACTAACCACTTTTCATACCAGCACAATGATCTACCAAGAAAAGAGAGCAGGGTCAAAGGGGGTAGTCAGCTATTAAACCACCCATCAGAATGTTGGGGAAAACACCTCCCAGGGATCAGAATACCCAGGGTGTCAGTTGCCCATACCAACAGGGTGGAGTAGCATTTAGAAACATAGAAAGTACAGAATATATATATCTAACCACCACACTATGGGAATTACCTAGTCTTAGACACAACTGCAGCTAACGTCTCTCAGACTCTGTGCTTCCACTTCTAAGACTAGGTATCCTATAAGCACACAACCAGTTAAAGAACTTCATTAGGTTACTTCATTCCCTTTTTTTCATCAATTCCACTTTAAGTTAATTAATTCTTTGCACATTAACTAACCATGAACAACCCACATTAAACATCATTTGCATCACACCCAAAGTCCACTTTCTCTTTTTCAAATTACCACCACCTCATTAAGTTCCAGAGAATTCCAACCCCATGGGTTAACATCATTTATTCAGAATTTCAATATAGGATTACTTTCCCCTATTCCCAGGCATTCTAGAAAATTATTCTATGCTACTAAACACAAGGGGTCTCAACACGGTGAGTATATATACTACATGTCGAGTCTTTTCCACCTATAGCAAGTGCACAGGCCCATTCTCCCTTGAGAGGCTAAACACGGAAAGCCCGTGGCATACCCCGCGCGTCTTCGCCCCTTTTGGAAGAAGGGTAAGAAAAACCAGCTGCCTTGAATAGTGGGGAAAGTAAAGCAGATAACAAACAAACAAAACTACCAATATCCATCCATCACATCCATCCCATACCATCATCCTTGGTGTCCTCCCCGACACCCACATAAATAAACCGATGCATGTCGCCACTCTAGGCGCTATCCTCCGCCACAACCACAAGGCCTCCCTACCTCCACATATCACAACAGCCATCCAAGCTCACATCATAGCACAAGCAGCAGGAAAACAATCATCACATCGAATGGGATCTTGGACCTTTAACAAGGCATCCAGCCTTTATACAAAATGATCACTCATGGCTCCAAACCATAAGGAATTCGACCTTACAAGCAAGAGGGTAACTCAGAACCCAATCATGCATTATCTTTTATCAACAAAAAGCTCTTTAATCCCTCATTAATTAAAATATTCAATTCATAGGTTCCAATTCTGGGAAACCTAATCAGTAAGCTATCACAAAAGATTTCCATGCTTACTATGACAAACAAATTAGAACAAGTACAACAACGACAACAACCAAATTCATTTACATGCCTATTTATCTTTATCCAATTAATTATGGATTAATTTCGGCTTTACTTTCTTTGTCAATTTCCATCAATAACAAACAACTAATCAAATCAAGAATAGATATCACTCTATCTAGGAAAATAATAGGAAAATCGTTATCATGGCACATAGCAACTCATGCGATCAAACCAATTCTTTTAATCTGGTTCAAGTAGTTAATTAGGTCAGTTTCATTTTGATCTAAAGGGAAAAATCATGATAACTCTACAATTGCAAATAAAAAATTAGAGAAGCCACGAATCCCCTACCTCAAACAGTTCCTCATGTTCTTTATCCACACAATGGGTCACAATCCTCCTCTCGCGACAACTGCATCCACCCAATGATGCCACGGTACATCCGTACCAACAAAACCCCAAGAAAACCCCATTAGAAGAATGGATATTAATTGCTAATATGGAAAGGAGAACAAGATAAGAAGATCCCCGAAGGAACAATGATAAACATACCTTATATCAAAGATTGATTGATACAGCTTGGTTGCATCAAAACAGAGAGGAACTGATCTGAGGTGTAAAGTTTGATTGTGAAACTCTTGTAAGAAGGTTTGAAAGGTTCTAGAATATCATAACAAAGAACAAATAGGAAGAAAAAGGGAGAATGATATCTCATTCCTTTTTGAATATTTAATGAGGTGATGGTTTAAGATCCGGTTAATTCTCCATTAAAAATGGATCGCATTAACTCATGTGGTTTGACCAAGTAAAAACATCCTAACATTAGGAATAATTAATATAGGATTTATTTCATTTGAAACAGCCTTAAGAGTCCTTAAAATAAGGCTTTAAATATATTTTACGTCAAAGGAAATGTCAAAAGGGGAAAAACTGTAGGAATCTGGAAACACTGTTCACCCACCGTTACTATATATGAAACCGATCTGTGAGACCGATCTGTGAGACCGATCTGTGAGACCGATCTGTCAGAACAATCTGTGAGACCGATCTGTCAGACTGATCTATGACACCGATCTATCAGACCGATCTGTGAGACTGCTCTGTGAAACCGATCTGTCAGGCCGATCTGTGAGACCGATCTGTGAGACCGATCTGTCAAACTGATCTGTCAGACCGATCTATCAGACTGATCTGTGACACCGATCTATCAGACGAATCTGTGAGACCAATTTGTGAGACGGATCTGTGAGACCGATCTGTGAGACCGATATGTCAGACCGATTTGTGAGACTGATCTGTTAGACTGATCTGAAAGACTGATCTGTCAGACCGATCTGTCAGACCGATCTGTGAGACTGATCTGTGAGACTGATCCGTCAGAACGATCTGTGAGACCGATCTTTCAGACCGATCTGTGAGACCGATCTGTCAAAACGATCTGTTACTATTCATAAAACTAGAAACACTATTCACAGAACTGGAAAATTGGCAAAGTGTTGAGGATAAGTCCCCTTGACCTCCTAGAACACCTCCAACACCAAAATTTCACAAATTAATGGACCGGAGAGGTCTGCGCCATTACATCAAATACCTCTCATAACATTCTTGTCATCGAGAATTTGAAACCAACCTGAGGAAAAGAGGGGTCCGAACAACCACCCCGTAAGATACCTCTCATGGGAAAACCACCCTGAGTTGTTCTAAAGCCGGCACAAAACCACGACATCTGAGAGTAAGGGAACAAACAATCCATATCCATACCATTAAATAATAAAATCACATCAAAGGTACATAAAATAATGGATCAAGTAAAATACAACACAACATCTTAAAATTGCTCTTGGTACTGGACACACATTTCTGACTCACGTTCCCAGGTACATTCATTCAAGCCACCATGTTGCCACAAGACATGAACTAAGGGGATAGAACGCCCAGGCAACACCTTCTCCTTGTGGTCTTGGATCTATATAGGTCACTCCTCGAAGGTCGCATCATCATCAACATTGATCTCTCCCCAATCGATGATGTGAGAGTCATCATGAAGATAACGACGAAGCTGTGATACATGGAAAACATCATGTATCTGCCTCATCTGTGGGGGAAGTGCTACTTGATACGCCACAGCTCCAACACGAGCTAACACCTCAAAAGGCCCAAAAAACCGGGGAGGAAGATTACTTCCACGACCAAACCTTCGCTGCCCATGATGGGGAGTCACCTTCAGAAACACATGATCCCCAACATTAAACTTCAAGGGTCTCCTCATTTGATCAGCATACTATTTCTGACAATCTTGTGTTGTCTTAATCCTCTCACAAATCACCTGAATGATCTCTGTTGTATTCTGCACTAGTTACGGTCTGAGAATTGATGACTCTCCGACCCCAGTCCAGCACAATGGAGAACGGAAAGGCTGGCCATACAAGGCTTCAAATGGCACCATACTGATGGTGGAGTGAAAAAAATTATTGTAAGTGAACTCCACCAAGGGTAAGTGCCTCATCCATGAACCTCCAAAGTCAAGAACACAAGAGCACAACATGTCTTCAAGAGTCTGGATGGTTCGCTCTATCTGACCATCTGTTTGAGGATGAAAAGCAGTGTTAAGGCATAGCTGAGAACCAGAAGCATGCTGGAGACCTCTCCACACCATGGAGGTAAAATGAGGATCTCGATCAGAAATTATCTTCCTAGGGACTCCATGAAGTCTCACTACCTCCTCAAGAAACTTCCTCAACAAAACTTCCACTGATCTCGACTCCTTGATCGCTATGAAGTGGGCTGATTTTGTTAAACAATCCACTACCACCCAAATAGCATCATGCCCTCCCAGAGATCGAGTTAAACCTGTAACAAAGTCCATTGATATGTCCTCCCACTTCCACTGAGGAATCTCGAATGGATAGATAATACCACCAGGAACACGGTGTTCGGCCTTCACCTTCTGGCAGAAAAATCATCGAGACATAAACTCCGCAACCACATGCTTCAGCCCAAGCCACCAAAACTGACTCCTCAAGGATCCGTACATCTTTGTAACACCAGGATGTACTACTAAGGGTGAACTATGGAACTCTTGGAGAACAGTATCGCAAATCTTCAAGGGAAAAAAATCATGCCATGATACAACACTCGGTGTTGTTCATCCTCCGACCAACCATCAGGGGCCTCACCACAAACAACTCTGTCTCTCCAAACATCCACCTCAAGATCTCCCAATTGGGACTCTTCCACATTCTGCATCAAGGATGACTACACCGTCATCTGTAAAAGACAACCTCTACCTCTAACCTCTTCCATATCAAGATGCAAAGCTGATAGTTCCTCAATTACTCTCCAGGAATCACCGGATTCATGCACAGCATCACTACGTGATTTTCGGCTCAGCGCATCAGCTACAACATTCCCTTTTCTAGGTGTATACGATATTTCGAAGTCGTATTCCTGTAATAACTCCATCCACCGATGTTGTCGTAAGTTTAAGTCACGCTGGAAGAAAACATACCTCAAACTCTTATGATCGGTGAAAACCACAAAGGGCTCACCAATGAGGTAATTTCTCCACAACTTCAGCGCAAACACCACGGATGCCAACTCAAGATCATGGGTGGAATAGTTGCGTTCATGGGGACACAATTTCTAAGACCCATAAGAAACAAATGACCTTTGTTGCATGAGAACATATCCTATCCCCAGATGTGATGCATCATAGAAAACATCAAACTCAACTCCCTCAGCTGGAAGACAAAGGACTGGAGAACTTACCAACTTCTCTTTTATATACTCGAAAGCCGCCTGACACTGATTAGTCCATACGAAGGCCTGATCCTTCCTGGTCAGAGCTGTTAGAGGAGTCGCAACCCATGAGAAATTGGCTACGAACCTCCTGTAGTAGCCTACGAGACCAAGGAAACTTCGCACCTCTAAAACTGTAATGGGAGCTTCCCAAGACACAACTACTTATATCTAGGATGGATCCATGGCTAATCCCTATTGGGACACAACATGCCCCAAGAAATGGACTTCTCGAGCCCAAAACTCACAATTCGAAAACTTCTCGAATAGCTGATGTCGACGAAGAACTCCCAAAATAGTTAGTAGATGCTATGCATGCTCCTCTTCATATGTGGAGTAGACAAGGATGTCATTGATGAAAACCACCACAAACATGTCTAGGTACTCATGGAACACAGTGTTCATCAAACCCATGAAAAAAGCTAGAGCATTCGTCATGCCGAACGACATTACAACGAACTCATAATGCCTATGATGACAACAGAAAGTAGTCTTCGGGATATCCTCATCCTTCACACGCATTTGATGATATCCTCACCACAAGTTGATCTTTGAGAACCAACTTGAACCCTTCATTTGATCGAACAAATCATCAATCCGTGGAAGAGGATAGTGGTTCTTTATTTTCACTTTGTTTAAGCGACGATAATCGACGCACAACTGCAAAGAGTCGTCAACCTTCTTCACAAAAAAAACTGGTGCACCCCACGGTGACACACTTGGTCGAACAAAACCGCACTGCAACAGACCATCAAGATGTATATGTAGCTCTCGTAACTCAGAAGGGTCCATCCTATAAGGAGACATAGAGATATGAGATTCTCGTGGTTGTAGATCGATCCCAAACTCGATCTCTCGTCGAGGGGGTAATGCTAAGACCTCTTCTGGAAAGATATCAGGGTACTCTTATACGACCCTAGGAAATGCCAACTGCTGAATCTCTAAAGAACTCAGCATCAACTCAGCCATCAAGGATGATAAGGATGGAACTCGTCTATGACCCATCTGAGGATATCTCTCACCAACAAACACCACCTGCTCTCCATCCGCACCGAAGAATATAACCTTCTTCCTAAATAAATCCATGATAGCCTGCACCAAATAAAACCAATCCATGCTGAGGATGACATCATATGGTTGTATCCATAAACATAGGAAATCTCCCCAAGAGCGGTGTTTCCCCAACACTAGCTCACAGTCTCTACACACTTCAAACAAACTAGCTTGACCTCCAACTGGCGTAGTCACGCCAAGGGCACTGGAAGCCTCTCCACCTCATGTCCCAAATCACGGAAAAGTGTAGGTTATATGAAGGAGTGTGTCGCATTTGAATCAAACAAGGCATACACCAAGGTAGAAAACAGGAAAAGGGTACCTTGGACGATGTCTGGATCGCCTAGAGCTAGAAATGCTAGAGCATGAAGCTGACCACAACCTCCTCCACGACCTCTCTAACCCTGATGAAGACCACCACCATGGCCACACTCTTCTCTCTGAGGATGGGGAGCGTCATGGGGTTGTCCTATGCATGCCCCATCTACCCTCTGGTGATCTAAAGCTCGTGCATCATTCTGCTGCTGCCTCGACTGGAACTGCCTCAATAGAAGAACCTGGAGCGGAGTGATCGGTGCACGATGACTGCTCTAAAAATTCAGGCACTCCTGATGCTGATGACCACGACCACCACATGAAAAACAAGCATCTGATCCCTTCGCATAGGCCTGAGAGTTGTTGCCTCTAGAGAAACGAGATGGGAAGGGCTGGGACCTACCCCCAGGTGAATGGAAACTCTTCTGTTCTGATAACCGGGAACCCCGGACCATAGATCTTCTTCGTGAGGAATCATGATGATTCCCCTCTCGTGATGATACGGTCCTGGCCAAAGTCCTCTCAAAAACATCTACCCTCGCCGGCACCTCAAGATATGTCTTCAGCATAAATGGGGTGACCTGGCGCTGGATCTCTGGATGCAAAGCCTCCTCAAAATGCCTCGCCCTAGACTCCTCATCTGGTAATAGGTCTGAAGCATATCATAGAAGGTTCCTGAAACGGATTCCAGACTCTCGAACACTGGAGCTCCCATGTCGAAGGGTAAGAAGCTCCTGACGACTGGACGCATTTGCGGTCGAAGAAAGGAACTCAACCCTGAACTTTTCTCGAAAATCCTCCCATGAGATCGTTGACTCCTCACGATCCCCGAGGAACAAGAGCCACCACTACCTCACTGCCCCATACAACATCGTCACAACTAAGGACACCCAGTACTCCTTCCGAGCACGAATCAAACTGAAGACGATCTTGACCTCCTCTAACCAGTCTTTTGTGATTGCATCTGAAATAAAGACCTCATACTTCTACAGACTCTGGCGCTGAAACTCTCGGAGTGTCTTCCTCCAAGTGTCATCGTCAACCTCTACCCGGTGATGATCTGCTGGCACAGCCTACTATACATCTTCTATGAAAACCTGATGAGGACATCGTCCTGGATTCATACCTGTAAAAGAACAAACCGTTAGAGCTCCTAAGCCTAGATTATGGAAGACTCAACATTTATTAATTTATTGTTTTATTTTGTTCATTTTAGGTTAACCTATCCCAAGGTCTACCCATTCAAACACAGGCGCAAAGAATAATGATGCATGATCCTTTCCTAGGTCTCTACCCTGAAACCAGTATCACCTTGTTTAGTAGCCATTGTAAACTTAAAGGTATGTGCAATAGATCATAGGGGGCCCTAAAAGCCTATGTCTCTATCGGTCTCCAGTGTTTACCCCACTTGCTAAACACGAATGACAGTCTTGGCCTACCAACCCATGCAACCTAACCTGTGCCTAACTAAAATCTCCATCCTATCCCTCAACCTGCCTTTGATACCACTATGTCACGACCCCCTCCCCACAAGGTGTACCCCTCCTAGGCTGAAAATGTAAGAAGGGAGATAATGACCCTCGATTCCCACCTCTAGTAGGCCCTGGGTTGGCAAATAGCACCGAGGGTATAGTAAACACACAAAGGGGAGGCATTACCCTCTAAGAGAACACATGCAGAAGAGAGAGATAGAATAGACACCAACCAACACCAACTCAAAACTAAAATATAAAATAAAACCCAAGTGCATATATGTAATGTCATGAAAAAGTACTACCAATGAAAGGGGAAACTACAAGTACCCAAAAAAAAGGAAAAGACAGCAGCAACTACAAGCCCGAACAGCTCCTGCAACCACAAGCTAGTAGTAACCAGCCTGATCTCCAACCTGCTCCTAGTGACCTGAAAAAATAGTTTATATATACGTAGGGTGAGTATAACAGTATACTTAGTAGGATCCTCCCCAAATCCTCTCGTGAAAAAGTAAATAAAGCATGCTAAAGCACAATGAATAACAAGTGAAACTAACTCATCACCTAAACAGGTATACTAAGTTCCCAACCTCACCATGGCTACTCTCACTAAGTAACGCATACAAGAATATAGCATATAGTAAAGAATATGAAGGGTACCCCGCTACTACTTCCCCACTGGTATTCCACTTTCCCCAACGACAAACGTCTTGTGCATCTCTCTCCAAAGGCTTGCCCGTATAAACTTGGGCTAAGCTCCACAATCTGCACCACGTGCACCACAAAGGCTTGCCCGTAGACACCTGGGCTAAGAACCACACCATCCTCACAACCAAAAGTAACCAGGTAGTTTCCGAGAGCCACCACAGCTCTCATAACGTGTATCATACATCAGGTATTATACCTCAACCCATCACAT
Organism: Viscum album; assembly: GCA_963277665.1. Classification (NCBI taxonomy): domain Eukaryota; kingdom Viridiplantae; phylum Streptophyta; class Magnoliopsida; order Santalales; family Viscaceae; genus Viscum; species Viscum album. The sequence continues at coordinate 475,168,635 of OY728133.1, read as the reverse complement.
CCCATACGCCAAGTAAGGATCCTCAAGCCATCACAGCCTATACACGTTACACCTAAAGTAGTCCATAGGATATTATATCTAGAATATATGTGTGTGAAATAACTGCAAGGCCTTACAATGCTCTACACACATATATGGGGAAAACTAACCATTGTGCCTACCAGCACAAAGATCATCCAAGAGAAGAGAGCGGGGTCAAAGGGGGTAGTCATCCATTTAACCTCCCATCAGAATGTTGGGGAAAACATCCCCTCACGGCTCAGAATACCCGGGGTGTCAGTTTCCCTTACTGAAAGGGGGGAGTATCATTTAGAAACACAGAAAGTACAGAATATATATACCTCACAACCACACTATGGGAATGACCTAGTCTTAGACACAACTTCAGCTAACGTCTCTCAGACTCCGGGCTGCCACTTCTAAGACAAGGTATCCTATAATCACACAACTAGTTAAAGAACTTCATTAGGTTACTTCATTACCTTTTTTTCATCAATTCGACTTTAAGTTAATTAATTATATTCATGTTAATTAACCATGAACAACCCATATTCAACATCATTTGCATCACACCCAAAGTCTACTTTCCCTTTTTCAAATTACCACCACCTCATTAAGTTCCAACGAATTCCAACCCCATGGGTTAACATCATTTATTCAGAATTTCAATATAGAATTACTTTCCCCTATTCCCTGGCATTCTAGAAAGGCACTCTATGCTACTAAACACAAGGGGGCTCAACAAAGTGAGTAGATATACTACCCGTCGAGTCTTTGCTGCCTATAACAAGTGTGTAGGCCCATTCTCCCTCGAGAGGCTAATCATGGAAAGCTCGTGGCATACCCCGCGCGTCTTCGCCCCTTTCAGAAGAAGGGTAAGCAAAACAAACTGCCTTGAGCAGTGGGGAAAGTAATGTAGATAACAATCAAACAAAACCACCATCATCTAGTCATCACATCTATCCCATACCATCATCCTTGGTGTCCTCCTCGACACCCACATGCATAAACCGATAAATCTCGCCACTCTAGGCGTCATCCACCGCCACAACCTCAAGGCCTCCCTGCCTCCACATATCACAACAGCCATCTGGGCTCACATAATAGCACAAGTAGCAGGAAAACAATCATCACATCGAATGGGATCTTGGCCCTTTAACAAGGCATCCATCCTTTATGCAAAATGAGCACTCCTGGCTCCAAACCACAAGGCATCCGACCTTACAAGCAAGAGGGTAACTCAGAACCCAATCAGGAATTATCATTTATCAACAAAAATTTCTTTAATACCTCGTGAATTAACAGATTCAATTCATAGGTTCCAATTATGGGAAACCTAATCAGTAAGCTATCACAAAATATTTAACATGATTACTATTCCAAACAAATTAGAACAAATATAGCTACGCCAACAACCGGATTCATTTACATGCATCTTTATCATTAGCCAATTAACTATTAATTAATTTCATCTTTACATTCTTTATCAATTTCCATCAATAACGAACAACTAATCAAAGCAAGCATAGATATCACTCCATCTAGCAAAATAAGAGTAAAATCGTTATCATGGCACAAAGCAACTCATGCGATCAAACCAATTCTTTTAATCCGGTTCAAGTAGTTAATTAGGTCAATTTCATTGTGATCTAAAGGGATAAATCATGCTAACTCTACAATTTCACATAAACAATTAGATAATCCACGAATCCCCAACCTCAAACAGTTCCTCGCATTCTTTATCCACACAACGGGTCACAATCCTCCTCTCGCGACAACTGCATCCACCCGATGATGCCACGGTACGTTCGTACCAACCAAACCCCAAGAAAACCCCGTTAGAAGCATGGAGATTACATACTAATTTGGAAAGGAGAACAAGAGAAGATGATCCCCAAAGGAACGATGATAAACATACCTTATATCAAAGATTTATTGATATAGCTTGGTTGCATCAAAATAAATCAGAACTGATCCGAGGAGTAAAGTTTGATTGTGAAACTCCTGTAATAAGGTTTGAAAGGTTCTAGCATCTCATAATAGAGAAAAAAGAGGATGAAAAAGGGAGAATGATATCTCGTTCTTTTTTGATGATTTAATGAATAAGATCCAGTTAATTCTCCCTTAAAAACTGATCGCATTCACACATGTGGTTTGACCAAGTAAAAACATCCCGACATTAGGAATAATTAATATAGGATTTATGGAATTTAAAACGGCCTTAAGAGTCCTTAAAATAAGGCTTTAAATGTATTTTACATCAATGGAAACATCAAAAGGGGAAAAACTGTAGGGATCTGGAAACACTGTTCACCCACCGTTACTATACATGAAACTGATATGTGGGACCGATTTGTCAGACCGATCTGTGAGACCGATCTATCAGACCGATCTGTGAGACCGATCTCTCAGACCGATTTGTGAGACCGATTTGTCAGACTGATCTGTGACACTGATCTTGCAGACTGATCTGTGAAACCGATCTCTCAGACCGATCTGTCAGACCGATCTGTGAGACCGATCTGTCAGACCGATATGTGAGACCGATTTGTGAGACCTATCTGTCAGATCGATCTGTGAGACCGATCTCTCAGACCCATCTGTTACACCGATCGGTCAGACCGATCTGTGAAACCGATCTGTCAGACCGATCTGTGAGACCCATCTATGAGACCGATCTATCAGACTGATCTGTGAGACCGATCTGTCTGATCGATCTGTGAGATTGATCTGTCCGACTGATCTGTGAGACCGATCTCTCAAACCGATCTGTGAGACCGATCTGTGAGACCGATCTGTTAGAACGATCTATCAGACCGATCTGTCAGACCGATCTGTTACTGTTCATAAAACTGGAAACACTGTTCACAGAACTGTAAAATTGGAAAAGTATTGGGGATAAGTCCCCTTGACCTCCCAGAACACCACCAAACACCAAAAGTTCACAAGTAATGGACCAGAGAGGTCCGGTCCATTACAAAGATTATTCCTTATGATACTAAGATGTTTAATCTTGTAAAGGAGGTGGAATCAATAATTTCTAACATAGACTAATAAAAAAACATAAACAATTATATGTTGATGGAAATCATCTCCAAAAAATGTTTAATATTGTGGAATGAATTTCAAGATCTATTCTTGTTGAAGAACCATCCCAAAATAATATCAGCAATTTTCATACCCTTTGATATTATATAGAAGTATTTATGGTATTTTAATGTAGGATATATAGTTATAGAAATATGTAATTATTAATAACTGATTAATTGTATAACATTAGGAATTTTTAATATATTTACTAATAAAAAATACATTATTAAAATACTTTTGTTTTATAAATTATATATCCTAATATTAAATTAAATTTCAATAAATTTTATAATTTTATTTTTCTAAAATTAATTTTATTTGAATATTTCTAAATTAAATAATTCTATATGGGGATATTCTGAGAACATTCATAAACATCTGATTTTTTATCAAATAGTGAATAATATAGTTTTACTAGCAATATACATTTTATGGAATTATCATGATAAAAATATTACTAATAGTTTTATAATACTTTATTCTTGAAAATATATTAATTTAAGGGTTTATGTAATGCATTTTAAAATATTATCTAGAAATAAAAAACCGCATTTTAAAATATTACCTAGAAATAAAAAACCAATGCTATTAATTTAAAAACGTAACATAATATTTTATCGTTGAAAAAGTATCTTTCATAGTTTTTTTTAATAAAGTATTAAAATGGTAGATTTCTGTTATACAAATAATTTAATGAAAAATAAAACCCCATTAATTAAAAATGAAATAATTAATATCCTAAAAATAATTAATCTTCATAATTTTATACTAAACACATTTTTTAATAAAAAAATATGTTTTTCTCGATACTTTTAAATGTGTTACATATTTATTATATTATAATTAATATAAATTATTTTGATAAATTCAGCATTTTGAAATGTATTTAATATTTTATATTATCATTTTCAAATTTTGTTAAATTGAATATTTAATTTTTAGTAAAAAAATTACCTAAGTAAATGTTATTCCCCGTAGTAAAGGCTAGAAATTCAAAAAGTGTTAAATCAAAGGTAACCGCAAAAAATATATTAAAAAATATTTTAAATTGAATGGATGAGTACTTTATCAACCTCCCATCCTATTTAATTCATTAATATTAAATCATATATCCTTATGCCTATAAAATCTAGCTTTATTTTCATACGATAAATTATATATTTACAAAAATTTCATTCCATTCACTTATAAAAGGATCCTTCCACCTCCCCATAAAAGAAACTCTAAAAATTATAATTTTATTTGATAAGATACTCATTTAATTTAGAGAAAAAAATTACCCCTCATTATTGAGATTTAGGTCCATAGTGATTGTCTAAATCACTTCCAGATGTAGAATGATTCCATGAAAATATAAAATTATTCTAAGTGTATTCTCTACTATTTTCAAAATTAGCTATATTTTTATTCAAAATCATATTAAACAATATTTATTACTATATTATAAAGTTATTTTAATCATTAATATTATATATAATTAATATTATCATTAAATAATAGCATATTTTTAAACATTAACTTATTATAAAATTCTTCCATTTAGATTGGTTTTACCACATACATAAGCAATGTTATAATGATTACAACATGAATGACTAAAAATAAAAAAAATGGTAATAATATATAAAAATGATAAATTTAATATGTTCTCATAATAATGGAATTATAATAATAAAATATAATCATTATATAATTATACTGATCAAATTATTTCTCGCATGTTCTTATTTGGGTTGGTCTAACCACCTACATGAGCGATGATATGATTTTTTATGATGGATGGTTATGGACACTTAATTTCATAAATCCAATGGTATTAATATATAAATAATTATTTTTTATGGATTCGTAATATCAACATTTATTTCACTAGTACTATATAATGTTTTATTCAATAATGTTCATAGAAAACTCGTTTTAAATTTGATCATTATCAATCATACCTCTAGGATCCAACGAATGAACAAGGAATTTCATCTATCGGTATGGAAAATATTACCCATTAATTTGAAAATTGCAAATATGACTAAAATGTTAATATGAGTAACATATAAACATGGATGGAGAATTTGAACCGTTATACAAAAAAAACAAAAAACTTTTAAATCCTTTAATTAGAGAATAATTAATATTTACAAAAAAAAAGTAAAAATTATGTAATTAATGATTATAAAATATTATAAAAAGATTTAATAAATTTTAATGAAGATATATAATATATGTTTAATTATTTTATGATTATTATAAAATAATTTATAACTCATCCACCTAAGTAGAAATTTATGGTAATATTTTTTGTTATCTCAAGTCCATTTATTTGATTTATAAGCCACTTTATTAAAATAATTTTTTTATATTTGATTTAGTACACCTTAAGTATTTTATAATATATAACATTAAATTTTTATATGTGGAAAATAATTTTTTTTATTCAAATATTTTTTGGGGATGAATCCATTGAACATAAAAGTATAACATTGTTATAAAAAAATCTCATCCTTTTTAAAGGTTATTTTATTCAGTTTCCATATTTTTTTATTCTAGAAAATGTGTTCTATTATTATTTTGAAATACAAATATGTATTATTTCATCTGATATTAACATTTATGTTCACAACTTTTCTAATGTAAGAATTATTACTCTTTTAATTTTGTGGGATTCGGTTATATTATTTCAAAATATCTAAAGGTTTTTCATTTTTAATCATATATTTTATCATCCAAACCTAATTTATTGAATTTTCCATAACATCCATATCAAGGATAAATTATTAGGATTTTATTTCAATTTATTTTCTATTTTTTTTATTTTGTCTTTTTCTTCTTATAAAATTGATTTCAACGTCGCCTCTTTGTAAAAATGTGATGAAATTTTTTCTAAAAGATCTTTTATATAGTTTTGATTCTATTTTTCAATTGATTTGAAAAATACATATGTCTTATGAAATTATATTTTAGTAATAACCCTCTAAATTCCCTTTTTAAATACTTATTTTGGGTAATTGAACTTTTGGTATCAACTAGTCTAACTTGTGGGGTTATTTTTTGTAATACCAATATTAGATATTGTGAAAAAACATTATTTCCAGGGGGGATTAATTATATTTTATTTATTTTATTTTTTATGGAAAATATATGTATTTATAATTTTTTTTAGGGTCCTATATATCCTAATAGTGCATTTGTTAAGGTTTTATATCTAATGAGACAATGATGTTGTGCATGGACACGATGTTTTTAGCTATGTTCATAGGATCAAAAATGTTCAAAATGTGGTTTTCTATGTTAAAAATATTGAGGATAACTAGAATGAAATTAGATATGTTTAAAATATTAATTTTGGAAATGATACAACCATCTATGAACATATATATTTTTGTTTTATATGGTTATTCTTTTTCCACAACTCAATGTTATTTTCTTTTGTGATCCATTGTTCATGACTATTGTCTCAAGATTGCATATTATTATTCCAAATAATATGTTATATTATTTTATAATTAATTTCCTTTTATTATTACTAATGGACCAATATGGTTGTTACATATTTATTAAATAAATTCCCATGTTTCTCACTGTATTATAGTCTAACCCTAAATGAAATATTGATACGTTTTTAATTACTAAGTGTCTAATATCAACCATTATTATTTTTCATTATTTATTTAAGATATTATATTTAGAATTATTTATTGATGAAATTATTTCATTAATATATTTTGATACATATTGAATACATTTTGTGACATTAGATTTTATGTAGATAGTATCAAAATACACACAACATTTGGGATATGGAGTTACAAAATAGTTTAAGAGATATAGTGTCTAAATAAGGGAATTATTGTAAAGAAATTAATTTTTAACTTGGATCGCCTCAAATAATATCCTCAATTTGAACCAGATATCATGGGATACATCCTAGGACTCATGTAGGTCCAACCTGAACTAATGACTGGAATCATGGACTAGCACTAAAAACATGTACACAATATTAGTGGTATGTATTTATTATATTGGATAGACAATCAATCCCAAGAGAGGTGAAGCTATTGTGATTCACATAACCTGTTATTTTATCTGAATCAATATATAAAGAAAAAATTTATAGTTTGTGTAAATTTTACTCTAAATCTATAACTCATCTCGACAATTTAATAATTTCCTCAAATTACCATGAAATAAATTTAAGTTTAAGTGACTAAAAAATTCAAAAACTCATTATAGGAATCAATAATATTTAATTACATTGAAATAATTCTAATCTCACCTCCAACAATCATGAAAAAAACAACCCTCTTGATTTTATGAAATCAAAATCACCAAATAATAATTGAACACTATAGAACATCCACCTTAAATAAATTATATAAATCATGTTTAAAAATAAGTATAATTAATTTTTCTTTTCATGAAAAAAAGATAATTTATTTTTAAAATTTAAAACAATCTTTTCAAAATACACACGAAATGCCATGAAATTTTTTGTTATTTAAAAACTCATGTGGGAAGTCCTTATTAAACAAACCATGATATGTATATTGAAATCCATTTGGAAATAAATATTTTTCTTCAAATATCTTCAAATATATCATTCAGGGAATAAATAAATAAACACTATTTCACATGGGCTTAAGACAACCCTTTAAAAGAAAACAACTCTTTAAAATTAAAAAATACCTTCTTTGAAAAAAAAATCAATTGGTTCCAAGAACCCTTTTAAAATAAAAATTCTCTATTTAAAAAATTATTTGATATTTATGATACCCTTTTAAAAAACATAAAATTCCTTGAAGGTCACATGATGGAATTTTTATGAGAATTTTCATGCAATAAAATCCATGGGAAATATAGAATTTTTTTAAAACAATTTTCAAACCATCATGGGTACACATGTGGGTTTAATTTTTAATGAAAATATTTTAAAAAAGTAAAGAATATCATGCCATGTAATATAAAGGAACATTATAAAAACATCGACATATTTCAACCTGAAACAAACCATAAATCTAATCAACAGAGTTGTGTTGGTTTAAGGGGGAATGAAAAATAACAGGGAAAGTGTTTTGGGATATAATAATAAGATAAAATATGGAAGATTATAGAGATTACCTCAATGTACAACTTGAAATGAGGGCGAGGAATCTTAAAAATTAATGATAAGGGAGGTAAATAACTTTCTTCATATAACATAAAACGCACCGAAAGTGAGTAGTAAAATAATATAGATCCATAAAATAATATAAAGTAATGAAATTTAATGAAATTTTTTAATTTTAGGAACCTATTAATGAAATATATTTTGGATTTAAAATTATGAAAAAAATTCACCGACCATGCAAGAGCCACTAGAATGGACCCCCATATGTCGAATAGTTTACCCTCTTGGTTTCCCCTAACCATGCACCAATTATGTGGGTAACTACCACAGTTTAACAGATCTGAACAATTTCTCTAAACACTCTAAATAGTTAAGTTAACCATGTTCTAATCATGAAAAACATAAATTTAATTAATTTTACTATTTTAGGGGTTTCCCTGAAATATGAATGGCATTGCATAAACTATTTATTACCATGCAAGAAAACAATATACTAAATAAAATTAACATTCCATCCCAAAACATACAAATAATAATAATATACTCCAATATAATATAAAATAAGACACCATAATGGATTAATGGTGTAAATATTCACTTTACCTTGAAACCAAATTCCATTAAAAATTCTTGGGTCAAGGTATAACTAATGAGAAGCAAAATAACTCAACACATAACTATAATAGGTATGAGGGTGGGTGGAAACTATAGAAACCTCCTACAAAAATGGAACTCTACTTTAAATTCCTCAAATTGACTGATAGAATATTCAAACAACACCAAAAAACCTATAAAATGATCTAATCCATTTTTATCTAACATGGATATCTTGATGATCAATAACCTTAAATGGTCTCTCCACTATTTAGGATTTATTTAAAATGGTGAAAAAATGTCAAATCTCTTCAACAAATGGAGAACATAACTAAAAAAATACAACTACAAAAATAATCAAAAGATATCATAGAATCCACTAACTTCATGAAACCACAAAGAACTATATCAAATCCATAAAGGTTTTAAAAGACTAATAGAATTATGAATATTACAATATCAGGATAACAAATCCATCACATCTTATAATATACAATGAAAACAACATTCATGAACATGACTCAATAAGAAAAAATATGGTTTTAACCTCCGGTCCTCAAAATGAATCATGGGTAATTGAGGGATAAGCACTAAAAAACTATCTCACTATAATCCTAATAATTACTTTCATCGTGGAGAAACCTATGGTGCAACTTGAAATAACTATACAACATTGTTTTCCATTATAATATCCCATTACCATAATTTATATATTTACCTTATCCTTCCTATTTTCCACTTTAATTGGGCATGTCTTGGGTCTCCCGAGGAAGAAGATCATTTATTAGGGAAAATGACCTACTGTATGGGTATGTGTATTTTTGTAATTAATGAATTCTAGGTATAAATGGGTTAATGTAATTTCAGGTTCCTTATTGAGTATGGGAAATTCCTGAGTTGGTTATGGGTTTTTTTGTAAGAATATAGGTTTTATGTAGTGTGCTAGGATATTACCTGATGTGTAAAGGGTTAACATGATGTGTTCGTGGTCTTAAGAAACAATTGATGAACATTATACAGAGTGTGAAATAGTACATTTCGTGTTTTAGTTACATGTTGTTTAAATATTAATGATCAGTGTTCAATAAAAAGGTGATGGGTTTTTTACTATACATGGGTATTCTAGATTTCAAGATTTGTAAAGGGGTTACATGTTTTGTAACTATCGGATGGTTAGATTTTAAGGTTCTACTAGGAATATATTTTATTTCACTCATCCACATAACCTTTGGATCTCATCCTAAAAGGATTCCCTAATAATTTTTTGAGACATTTTTCATTCTGGATTTATTCATTTAGCATTGGGTCACCATTTTGGTTGGATCACATCTCTTTGAATCAATTGTGTAATATCCTTCTCGGTGTATAATTATTGTTGGTTGTGGTATGGAATTTTTATGATCTTGAGGGTCTCTATCATCATTTTTGTGTTTCTTCTTTTTGGTGGATCATCTTGCAGGAGTGTGCAACCCATGTTTTGAGGTTGGAGATTTTGTATCTAGTCTGTGTTAGATGAACTATATATCTCCTATTTTTATAAATTAATGTATGAATAAATTTTTCATTATTATATTTTGATTTTGATAATGGATTTGTGATAATATGTGGTTTTCCCATGGATTATGGTAAATGTAAAAGTGGTATTTTTATTTCATTAAAATGGTTTATGAATACGGAACATGGGAAGCCATGGTTAAATTTATGTAAGGTTTAACATTGATCCATCACCCATATTATTTTTATGAGGTTTTCTGATGGGTATTTCCTTGAATCCCTAGGCCGGTTGATCTACGATTTGATCTTGACATTGTTGGTGGGTTCACTCATGTGGTTTTCTTATACTATTTATGTATGTGTTGAGAGGACATGTTGTGAACTAGTCATTTCTTGTGGTATGATTAGTCTACTAGCATGACATATTGAGTTCTTTGGTGGTATTTACATGTTCTTGGATTGGTACTATTTTGGATGTGATATGAATGATTTGGATTTTGATAAATAATAAGGGAACATATTCTTTAAATTGGTATATACTCCATTGTTTTGGAATCATTGGAAAAAGGAAAATATTTTCCATGCTTCTGATAAAGTTGTTTTACTTCTCATGATACAAAGTTTTATTTATAATGAACATACCTGAGTTATTTTTTTATATAATTATTATAAAACACTTGGGTGGGACCCTAATGAGCATGTTAGCTCACACCTTGTGTACATCTTTAGTGGTGAATAGATTTTTTATGTCTTTCAAAGTAGGGAAAGAAAAAGAACCACGTTGAGGTAATGAGGTTTATGTTCTTCGGAGTCTAGCTTTCTAGAGGTGACATGGTTGGGGTTTTCTATGCTATTACACGGAGAAGAAGTTATGGTTTTGTTTTCCTTTGATGTTTGTACTTGTACTTAAAGATTGTAGCTTCTTTGTGTTTTTTGTTTCCACATTTTTTTTAGTTATGGTATATATATTTCTTTTTCAGTTGTATATTATACAAATATATATATGTTCGATGTTGTTACTTATGTTTGGGTCAAATCATTCCCTCTAGTTTTTCTGTTATGCCTAGGTACTGGTCGCCAACCTGTGGGGATCAGGAACACCCTTCACATATGTGGTGGTTGGGGTTGTGTGCTAGTTTTAGAGGTTATTCAAGGCAGTTTGTTATAGTGTTGTATCAAAGGTGGTCTTTCATCAAGATTCCATATCAAAGGATGTCTGGTAGACTGGAGATGGGATTTTTGTGACATAAAAGGTATATTACATTGAGTTCCTGGCCAACTCTTAATATGATAATTCTAAAGTTACCATTGGATGTTTAGATGTGTCTCTCATATTTTTTGTTCTTATTTTTTATCTTGTTTTTTTTCTTATTGGTTTTTTAGATTGAACTGTGATTTTTCTATAATCTGTTCATTTATTTTGTTTTAGGGTAAAGTAGTATGTCTTTGATACATTTTTTATGAGATCCTCAAGAGGACTCCCCTGATGCTCCTCAAATAAGTCATCTGATAAATCAGAATATGATTAAGGATATCATGTATTAAATTTATGTTGTTTATAATAATCTTCCACAATATCATAACACAATTGTTGAGGTACAACTGGTTGTTGTAGGAGGAACTAATCAAACACTGGAGTTCTTTCATGAGAAGCTGCCATACATTAATGGTATGAATGAATATCAAGAGGAGGAGGTCTAATGAGACATGATCAATCTGATCTTAGACATCCAGGATAAACCATTTAATATCATGGTGAACTATTTTTTTCACATGAGGTTCTAGTAATAGGTAGTGGGATAAAATGTGGTCTTGGATTGGAAGTTTTTTTATACTCTCTTCATCCAACATTTATTTCTAGATTCATTGATGATGGTGCAGTCTTTGAAGTTAATATATTTAAAATAGAGAGATTATTTGATGTCAGTAGACACCACTTGGTTTGTTGAGATGTTTTCCATTTGCAAAAGTGGTGTTTAAGAGTGATCAAATTAAAGCTCAGAAGTACCTGTAGGGTTTCTAACAAGATATTATATCATGTGTATTTCTGCTGAACCATTTGACCTATGTGGTGAAAATAGATATGGATATAATTGATTAATTTAAGATAGAAGGAATGGTTGGATATTTTTTCCTTCTCCAATTTCTACTAATAGCTTCAGTGGTGCACTAGGGGAAAACAAAAATTGGATGGATCATCGCATGATTAGATCATCTGGTTCTCAATTGAAAGCCGCAATAAGATAGTCAGTAACTAATAGTAGTGTGCCTATAACTTTCTATCAATGTACAATGTTTCACACACCCAAAATTCTTCTACTAAAATAGTATATATGTCTAATAGCTATAGGAATTATAGTCATCTGCAAAATTCTATGAGGATTTTTTTACTCCAAGATATGGTCAATGATCATAAAATCTAAATTCTACTATGATGAAATTAGATGCTTCAAATACTATAGGTGTACAACCATAGGTATCATGAGTGAATAACTTCCTTGATGTAGATGAGTTTACAGTGGAGATATACATGGGTATAGTGATAGTGAAAGGTTCTATCTTTATTACATCCTCAGTAGCAATTTATTTATTTAATACCAGTTCTTCCCACTCATCTATTTCTAAATATTAATTTGATATGCTTGACATTCCACTATAATTCAAGTCATTTGTTTCTTAGTTTTATACACATCTTGGAAATATTTAAGATTAGGGGTTTTGGGGTCCTTCTTGTGTGTTATCAATAGATAATACAGAGTTAATGTGGGATTTCCTTATTCTTAATATGGTTTTGTTTAATGTCATCATTAGGATGTATTTTATTGTTTCTCATCATACATAGGATGATTTTAACAATTGGAGTATCATGGATCTTGCAGCCAATATGATCTAATGGTTGTTTCATAAAGATTTGGATGCAAGTTCTGGTCGTGCAGGATATTCCCGCCCATAGCTCAAGATTATGTTGTTTGTCATTTTAGTTGAGTTGAATGACATTTCCATTATTTTTTATCATCCTTCCACTATTAGGGGTATTACTGATGTTTTAATAGATGATTTCAATGGCATTACTCTAGAGATAGATATATAGTTTACGATTGAATTGGTGATAGAGATGCAGTCGATATCCTTGCCTTATTATTGCATGACACTAGTCGAGCTGACATAGCTCAAGATTCTGCTTGATGATCTGATGAAAAAGTGTTTTTATTTTTCCTAGAGTTTTACCTTTGGAATCCCCAATGATATTTTTCAATAAGTAATATGGTTCACTCTAATTATGTGTGGACTATCAAAAGTTGAATCGGGGAAAGATTAGGAAAAAGTATCATTTTCACCATGTGGATGATTTTTTATCAAATAAAGGTCAAAAATTGGCTTTCAAATATTCATATTTAATTCGGTTATATTAATATTATTTTTTAGGATTTTTATAAACCAAATATGGATTTTAGTATCAGGCATGACCATTATAAATATCATGTGATGTTGTTCAGTCTAATGAATGCACCTTCATTTTTTATGGATTTGATGAATTAGTAAATCCATTGGTATCTTGACACTTCTATAGTAGTGTTAGTAGATGGAATTTTTGTTTACTTGAGATCTGACCACGATCAAAATAATCATCTTGGTTTGGTTTTGTAAATAAAAAGATGTAATATTTTGTATTGAATTATTTGAAAATGAAACTTATAAATTCACGTATAAAAATTCATGGGGAACATTATTTTTTAGTGTGGATTATCAGTTGATCCTGATAAGGTAAAGGATATTTTGTAATCATATGATCCAAGAAATGTCTTTGAGATTCAGATCTTCCATGGTGTTATTGTTTACTATATGAAGGATTTCACAATGTTGGTATAACCTTTAACTAATCTATCTAGGAAATGGGAAGATTTACACCAGATGAAATGTGTTGTTCTTCTTTTGATGAGATAAAAATAAATTTGATGTAGTATCTTATTTTTATCTTAACTGAGCCCAGTAAGGGGTATGTGGTTTTATGTTACTATTATGGAACTTATTTTAGTTGTGTATTCTTGCATGATGATTATGTGGTGGCTTATAGTTCTCATGATCTTAGACTGCATGAGAAGAATTACCCCCACTAACTATTTAGATTTTTCTATAGTAATGAATGTGCTTAAGTGTTGGCTGAATTATGTTTTTTTGGAAAATGTCTCATACTTTTTGGACCATAAGGGACTGAGTTATATATTTTATTGAAAGGAAAATAATATTAAAAAGAGGTAGTTAGTAGAATACCTTCATATTTTTGACATCCATAGCACCTTTACCATAGATAAGTGGATTGTTATTTTAGATTTGGTTTATAGAAATATATCATCTCAAGCTGTTGTGAAAGCTATTGAAGAGTGAAACCTTATTGGTATATTTTTCTTAGTTGCATCTAGATGCTCAAGAGGATGTTTCAGGATTGTGTTTAGATAGAGTTCAATTAAATTAATATATACATGAGTCTATTCTATTGACTTAGCAGTATAATGTAGAATTCAGTGGAATTTGATAAAAAAAATTAGTGGGTAGATGGTTTTAGGTTGGCCACTTTCTTCAGATGGTATACTATAACTTGTGAATCATCATGTTGTCCCAACAACAATGAGGAGCTCAATTTTTTTTCATAGTTATTCATGGTTTTTTATACGTGAACTATAAAGATGTATTATGACATGGAATGATGATTCTGGTCACCAGGTATGAATTATTACATTGAAGATTTTGTGTCCCATTATTACACCTGTCAACATGTTAACTATGAGAATTTGAAACCTTCTTGTTTTTATCACCCTCTTATGGTTCCAATTTGGGTATGGGATTATGTATCTATGGATTTTGATGTTGGATTACTATGTAATCTTTTAGGTAATAATTCTATTTGTGTGGTGATTGATTGGTTGATAAAGTCAACTCTTTTCATTCTGTTCAAAGACACCACAAAAATTAAAGATCATGGTCAACTATTTGTGAAAGGGATAGTGAGGTTACAAGGGGTTCCTTTATCTGTTCATTCAAATAGGAATATTATATTTTCTTCAAGGTTTTGCAGAAGTCTCCATGAAGTGATGGGGACTCAAGTCAGATTAAGTAAAACTTATAATATATACAGACTATTAGGCAGATTGTGATATTTATATTTTATGGGATATTCTATATGCCTATGTGTTGGGTTTCAGTGGATCTGGGGTAGCTATCTTAGACAGATTGAGTTTTTTTATTATATAAGTTATTGGTTGTTAATTATAATGGATCTTTAGAGGGTTTTTACAATCTCCCATGATGGTCACCTCATTATTGGATAGAGGTGGATGAATCTTCTTTGGTGGGACAAAGTTGGGTTCATGAGAAATCTGTAATGATTAAGGATATATGTTATCATTTGGAAGAAATGCAAATTTAGTAGAAGTATTTTATAGTTCAATGGAATAATCCTTTGTATTTTTTTATAGGTGACCATTTTTCTTGATTTTTTCACCTTGGTTGGGTCATTATCGGCTTGGAAAACATGTAAGGTTGGCTCTGAGATATTTTGGAAAGTCTGTTGTTTTTTTGAATGAAAAGGGAAGGTTTCATTTTGGATGGTATTGTCAAATCTATTGAAAAAAATCCTGATTTTTACCACATATCATATCTCAAAAAATATCTCAATGATCCCTCTCATTTTTTGATTTGGTAAGAGATTTAGTTTGAGCCAAATATTTTTATTGTTGAGCATCATATTTTTATCATTGAATACGACGTGAAAGTAAGGCATGGGAAGACTATTGTCTTGTTCATAGTTTTACAATTTAATGAATCATATCATTATCAAACATTGGAGTGAAAGTATTTGATGAGGGAGAAATGGCCTCACCTCGCTACCAAACATAATTCTTCCACGTAACTTCATGAATATGGAAAGTCTTATGATTTGGAGTTTTTAACATCTTGTTACCATATTTCAGTTATTCCCCTTCTCCTTGCATGTTTTCCTCTATAATTTAGAGCATCTTGAGACTCTTGGGGATGAAAAAAATTGGTAAATGACCTATTTTTTTGGGATGTGTGGTTATTTTAATTTAAGGATTCCATGTATAAATTGGTTCTTGGTGTTGCAGGGTTCTTCATATATATGAGTAAGAATCGAATTGGTTTGGGGTTTCTGTGTAAGAATCTTGGTTTTATGATTTGTTCTAAGAGATTAAACAATGTGTAGAATATTTATAATACATTTACTTGGTCTACAGACATAAGTTGTGAACTTGGTACACAATTTAAAATAATACACACCATGTAGGAGGTACACTCCTTTTAAGAATTAAATAACACATTTTATTAAAAATGAGATCGTTTAAGCGTACTTGAGTGTTGTGTATTAAAAAACATATAATGGAGTTACACGTCGTGTATCTATTGAGAGGTTAGATTTTATGTTGGTTCTCATATAAAATTTTATTCCATTCAACCTTAGATCCTATGAATCTTAACCTAGAAGGATATTACATCAATTATGGTAGTCTCTGCTTATTATGAATTGATTTGTTCGATGATGGATCAATTTTGTAGTTATATTTAATCTACAAAAATGAACTGTGGTATCATTTTATTGGGGAAATTTATTGGTGGTGGTGGTGGTCTAGAGATAAAATTTTTCCCTATTAAGACTTAGAAATATTTCTAAATATAGTTTTAGAGCTAGGTGTTGAGGCATCACATGATTCTAAGTCCCAGTGTGCCCAAAATTTATATCATAAAAATATAAAATATATTTTATATTGAGCATGCATGATACCTCAAAGAAAATGGAAAAAATCCTATAAAATTTATTATATCATAAATTTGAGACCACGGTTGGGTTGGGAATGCAGTGTTTACCCAAGCTGCAACACAAAATTAGTCGGTGTGGGATGTTCGAACTTCTATCTAATTGGATGTATGTTTAATTAGTTTAATTAATCATTAAATTAATTAATTATATTATTTATTTTACTTAAAGTTATGTTATAAATATATCTATAGTGAGGATTTTCCACAGTTTTCTCATAATTCTTACGATTTCTGATGATGCTCTCACCCTCATAAATCGGTGAATCCTATTTAAATCAAAGACAAATATCTAGATCAAGGTTAATCGAAGTACAAAGAATGCATCCAATTCTTCCAATAATTATGTGAGTGCATTAATTTGTAGGAATCGATCCAAAAAAAAGTTAGGACACTTCAATGTGGTGTTTTATGCCACTTTGATTAAATAATTGAGAATATCGAACATTTTTCTACCATTATCTCATTTTACATAATTTTCATGAGACCGTGTAAAGAAATTAGTTTTTTTAATAGCTTTCTAACCATGGGATTTTCATTCCTGATCGACTGACTAAGAATTCTTGGCCTCGATCCATAAATATTTTTTCTTATGCCATTCTCCCCATGTTTCTTTGCAATCATCACTGGTTGGATCCCCATGGTCTCAGTTCTACTTTTCTGAGAAATACCAAGACTGATTGAGCCCCAGATTTGTATATGATCGGAAAAATGATAATGAATTGAGAAACCAATAATAGACCTAGGAATAATGTGATGTTATGAGATTGATTCTAAGTGCAATCTATGCATAGAATCTCATGGAGGAGACTACTCAGCGTGAATGTGATGGTGGTAGGTCTTGGATCAATGAAGGTTTGGTGGGATATGGTTAACGTGTTGGGTCTTAATTAATAATAATAATTATAGTGGAAAAAATAACATGTTGGGTATTGATTAATAATAATAATATTAGTGGAAAAAAATTGATTAATTAAATAAAATGGTTTATATTTAATAGTAGAAAATAATTTTAAATTAAATGGTTTTAATTTAATAGAACAAAATAATTTTAAATTAATTGTTTAATTTAATGAGATATAAGATATAATATATAAGACATAAGTCATAAGATACAATATATGATATATGAGATATAATATATGAGATATGAGATATCATATGTATGATATAAGATACAAGATATGAGATATGAGATATGAATCTAGGTTAAATAATGTTATTTCAGTTATAACTTTTAAAATAGGCTCCAGTTGGATGAAACATCAATAGTAGCATAACCCTGAAATTGAGATGATTATTTTAAGACCAATGTTGGATACCTTGTTTGGACCCATTCCATGGGTTAATGAAACGCCCAATAATAATACAATTATTATTATTACAAAATATTATGTTTGCCATATCTCCCTCATATGACGTAAGAATGATGATCTGCCTATGACATTGCAACCTTGAAACCAAGGAGAACATTTTATGTCCTATATCATTCATTTAATTTGGTCTCATGGATTGGGCCCATGAGATGTCATTCAAGAAAAATGCGAAAAAATGTGACTTTCCCACCAAATTTATGATTTAGACAAGTGAATAGTCCCTCTCAAAAAATTTTCCATGAGGATTTCAATTGTGGGATAAGTTTTTCTATCATGGGCCATTTGAGGTAGAATATTAGTGAAATTACAATTTTACCTTTAAGATCGACAACGATCTATGTGTGTTCTTCTATATTTTATCCAAGACATGTCATGTAGTACCCCTAAATGCCATGTAGTACTACATATCCTGCATGCCATGTGCTAGAAAGGAAACCTCCAGGAAGAAAAGTGGGACTACAAAACATGTGGGTCCTCGACATGTCATGTACCTCTTTTTGAGAGAACTTTGAAAGACAATATCTCCTTCATTTGAAAATGTATTTTAACATATAATAAGCCTATCCTATGTGTTTTCCCATGTAGAATGTGATGGTTCTATAATTTTTGGATTTAGAGATATGTTGTGAAATTATCTAGGCATGAAACCTTCTAAGGTGACCCAATGATGGTAGTGATCATGCCTTATCAAAATGGATTTCCTGTTGTAACCCTCTAGTAGGACTGGGTAGTGGAGTCCCCTAATGATAGTATGGGGCCTTACCCTCTAGTAGTACTAGGTACTATAGTTACTCAATAGATTCTACTGGATGTTGCCCTCTAGTATTTCTAGGTATTGGAGTTCCTAGATGGCTTCTTCTAGGCATTAACCATTATCATGACCCCACCATGGAGTACCCTAATGACTTATTTTGGGATTTAACCTCTAGAGGGGCTAGGAAATGGAGTTCCCCTAATGACATTCATGAGGTTTACCCTCCTGTGGGGTTGGGAAGTGGAGTTCCTTAGTGACTAGCAGTGGAGGACTCTCATATCGTACCTGGTAACTTGATCCTTACCTGGAAATTATGGTTCATCGACTATGATACATAATAACGAGACATGGATTGACATGCCTTTGGACCCGTGAGGAATATGAATGCATTTCCTAAAGAGTTTCTTTTGTGATGAGACCTTAAACCATGCAGGTGCGTCAGTTCCACCCAAAGCAGATAGTAGTAAGGCTTTGTGATTAATTCCCATAGAATTGTGTGTTTAGGGAAGATGCATGAGATGCTAAGAATCCTTGATAGATACTTTTGGTACTATTGGTGAATATTCTTCTTGGGATGAGTTGTGAGATGAGCATCCCCTTACTCTCTATTTTTTGATTCTACGAATGAGAATATATATACATTCACGATTCTGTATTCCCACATTGTATTTGGATACTATCCTTCCAGAAGAGTAGAAGATGCATGAGGTATGCCGCATGATTTCTGTTTCTAGGTTACTCATGGTTGGATGAGTCTACTCCCTAATTATAGGTGGTTAAGGATTAACATTTATTTCATCTAATTGCTATGTTTATCCCCTTGTGCTTGAACAATCTTACATTCACTCTCTTGTTGTATTGAGATGTACTCATTCAATGTACTTTGTTCTATCCACAACTTCCCTCATTAGTTGTATTGATTACTACACCATATTCATGAATATTGGGGCGTTCTACTGGGTATCTATATACTCACTATACATGGGAATTTCCCTCTTTTGTCTTGTCTTTCGCAGATGAAGAACAGATCAACCATAGCATTAGAGGGGCTTATTGATACTGGGTGTTTGGAGCGCATATGGTGGTTGTAGCTTGGGATATAGGAGTTGGGATCACTCATACATTTAATATTATCTATTTTTATCAGGTTGAGACATATTTTAGGTTGGGAATGTATTTTTCCTCATTACCTTCAGTTTACACTACTATACCTTGGTAATTTCGTGAGGTTTATGCATGTGCAGTTTATTTTATAGAAGTGTTGAATATTTTCCCATATCCTTATAGAATTTTTCATTAATTTGGTTGTTTGTGTTTATAAAAGTACATATGAAATGGCCTCCCCAAGATTAGTAGTTTCTTCAAGCCTTGTTTCCACCCCCTGTCCTATGGATATTGGCATGAGGTAGTTACAACTTGATCCCTAACCTAGGTCAGGTCATGATAGATTTCTATCTAAGAAATTTCATTTTCTCAAACGTTGTTAAAATGAGTCCAGCTAAGAGGATTGGTTGAGTTTAGATAATCAATTTAAATGTTTCTCTAGCGTGGATCTCAAGCAAGAAAGTCCAATGATGGTATGGGTGACCGATGTATCCATTCACTGGGACCTTGAAAACATGTTTGTCAACTTGTCATGTCGAGACATTTTTTGTTGGGATTAATGTTACATGCATCATATTCGATTGAATTTTTGATTATCCTTCTTGATTAATATCCTCATTTTTGTTGATATATATATTCTCATCAGACTGATGTACCCCTCAATAAAATTTGTTATTCCTCTACAATGACAGCCATCCAAGATACCTACTCTTGTTTTGGAAGACGATCCTATGAGTGATGAGTCCTCAATTAGGAGTTCATCTTATGACCTCCATCCTCTAGGTAGGCATGTAGCAGCACCTCCACCTATCGAGCATCAGATCATCCCAGCAAAGCAGGATGAGTATGTTCAGATGATCAGTGCACTCTGTGTGTTCCATCATTAGAGACCACTGGGGTTCCATGGATATATAGATACCCATATAGTAGAGGATTGGATATAATCAGTGGTCCATATATTCATTATTATTTGGTTCTTGAATGGTCAGTGGTAACATTGGCATCCATATTTTTCCACAAAACAAATGTGTTTTTGTGAAGCCTCGTTACATAGATACATAATGAGTTGACACTCTCATGGGATTAATTTTAGTAACTATTCCATGAGGAGTAATACCCCTCCTACTTATACTTAGTCTAGATCAAGGATCTTCTAAATCTTTAGTGTTAAGGGATGATGGTGGATGATTACACGATTATGTTAATAGTACTTACGTGTTACTCCCTTGACCTGTATCCTAGGACTACTGAAATATCTTCTACATTATATCAGATAGCACCTACTGAGCTCTGGGGGCTACAGTTACAGTTGGAGGACCTTCATGAGAATGGTTTCATTCGACCAAGTGTGTCATCTTTGGAAGATATACTATTTTTCATGAAAAAGGTGGATGAGATCTTATGTCTTTATGTGGATTATAGTCACCAAAACCATGACACGATAAATAAATACCCCTTATTGATGAACTCTTTGATCAGTTTCAAAGCACAATATGGTTCTCAATGATCAATATCAGGTCCCTCAATAACTAGTTGAGAGTTTGTGAGGTTGTAATTACAAAGTTAGAATTCTGATGTCACTACAGACACTATGTGTTTCTATTTATTCCATTTGGTGTGGATAATTCCCCCACTATGTAAATGGATTTGATAAACCGGGTCTTTCATCCATACATGGAATATTTTTCTATTGTATTAACCAATGACATACTCCTCAACTTTTCCTGAAAGGAGGATCATGATGAATGCTTGAAGATGGTCCTAGAATTTCTTTTAGAGCACCATATTTATGGAAAGTTCTTGAAGTTCCAGTTCGAGAAACATGAGGTTCAATTTTAGGGGCATTTAATTTATGAGAAATTTTTTCCCTTGGATGCAGTGAGGATCAAAGAAGTTATTTCTTGGGATCCACCATTGAATGTGTCAGAGTAATGGAGATTTATTTTCTTCGCGGAGTCATATAAAGGATTTTTGGAGGACATTTCTAGATTCATAGCCACCATAACCCCCCTGATCCATAAAGGGTAGTCATTTACCTGGTCTAAGTAGTTCCAGAGAGCCTATGAAGACTTGAGGTACAAGTGGATGAGCGCACCAATTTTGAGACTACCAAATTAAGGCATTGAGTTCATTGTGTATTGTTATGATGCATGAATTGGGTTCAGTTGTGTGTTCCTATAGTGGTAAGAAATGATCACATATGGGTCGAGGTAATTGAGACCCCATGAGAATATCAACTCAGCTCACGACCTAAAAATGGAAGATGTATTCTTCACCTTGAGGATGTGGAGGAATTAACTTCTAGGAGAGCACATTCTAGTTTACTCAGACCACCAATGTTTTAGGTATGTCATCTTGTAGAGAGACCAGAACCTGAGACATCATCACTAGTTAGAGAACCTGTAGGAATACGACATCAAGATATTCTATACTCTAGGTAATGGAAACATGGTAGTAGATTCCCCTAGTAGGAATTCTTATGCTCACTAAGTGTAGGAAGCATCAGATCAGTAAACCTCCCTAAAACTAACCCTAGAAGACCTAGAGTTTGTAGTTTTTATTCAGAAGATGGTTTTGACTCAATCTCTCCTTGAGTGTGTGAGAGATTCATAGTTGGGAGATCGACTAAAAGGTCTTACATGAGTATATATCCATAAGAGATGCACTAGATGGGTATTCTAAAGGAGGTAATAATGTTACCTTATTCTAGTGGAGACCCGTAGTTCTCGTCATGATGTGGGAGGAGGTGATGACAGAGTTACACACTTCTCCTCTAGTTGTACATCCTAGTGTGGGGAAGATGTATAGAGTCCTTTATTAGCAGTTTTGGTTGTCCGATTTGATATGAAGTGTAGCTAAGTTTATATCCTAGTGCATAACATGTCAGTAGGTGAAGGCTAAGCCCCATGATTCATCAGGTTTTTTGTAGCCCCTTGAGATATTGGAGTGGATGTGGGACAGCATATCCACATACTTTTTCATATGGCTTCCATGCATAGGGATTTTCCATGATTCCATCTGGGTGATAGTTGACTGACTCATGATGTCAGAGGATTTCCTTTCCATCAGGGGTCATATTTCTATGTAGATTTTTGGGTAGTTTTACATACATGAAATCATTCTACTTCATGTTGTTCCCTCAAAGATCATTTGTGTCCGTGATACACGGCTTACATCATGATTGTGGAGAGGCCTGTAGGAGGAATTCAGGTCCTAGTTAAGGACGAGTACAAACTTTCACACCCATATTGATGGGAAGAATGAGTTCACAATCCATGTGATAGAGGATATAGTGAGAGAATGTACATTAGGGTTTAGTTGGAGCTTGGGGGATCACCTACCCTTGGTAGAGTTTGCATGAAACAATAGCTACCAGCATACCATCTCCCTAAAAAAATTTGAGGATTTATACGGGAGACCCTAAAACTCACCCATGTGAAGGATAGATATTGGTGAGTAATCTCTTATGGGCTCGAAGTTTTTGTATTTGATAATGGAGAAATTCCAGGTCATTAGGGAGTGGTTGAGGATTTCCTTGAGCTAACATAAATCTTATGAAGATTGCCATTTTAGGGCTTTGGAGTTCATGTAGAGAGAAAATGTTTTCTTGTGAGTCTCCAACCAGATAAGAATTTAGAGGTTCGGCCAGGGAGGTAAGATATACCTGAGGTTCGTCGGGCCATTCAAAATCATGCATAGGATTGGATAGGTTTCCTCTCTCCTCACCCTACCCTCAGAGCTGGAGCAGGTGCGCAACATCTTTAACATTCCTCAGCTAAGGAAATACGTTCATGACCCCATTCACGTCATTTATTGGTGAGATATTGAAATTAAGGATGGTGACACCATTTAGGATAACCCTATAAGGATCAAGGAACGGTTGGAGAGGAACCCATGTGGATAGACCATCCCTTTGGATTTCATGTTATGGTAGCATAGAAATGCATTAAAGACTTCCTCAGAGAAGGACATCCATGTCTGCGATTAGTATCTATAGTTTTTTTCATTTTGAGGAATAAATTGATGAATTAGGGTATAATGTAGAGACCCGATTTTTTTCTTATAATACTTTTAAAGTTTAATGAATATATTTTCAAAGCTAGTTTCCAAGATGACGCGTGATTCTAAAGTCTGGTGTTCCCAGAATTATTTTTATAAAAATATTAAATATATTTTATATTTCATGTGCATGATATATCAAATAAAACAATACATCACTTAAAAATTTGATTGGATCAGAAATATGTGACCATGGTTTGGACTCGGACATGGTGTTTACCCTAGGAGTGAAAAAAATTATTCGGTGCTGGACATTCGTACCCCTCTCTTGTTGGATATATGTTTAAGAGGATTAATTAATAATTAAATAAATTAAATAAATTATTTATTTGATCATGAGATGTGTTATAAATATATCACTTTAATGGATTTTCCATGGTCGAGTCATAATTTTTGTGATCTTCATCAAAGATGTCTCCCTCCTCCATTGGTGAATCCTTTGGGTATCGATCGAAAATATGGGGATCAAGGTGAATCTAAGAATGACAAATGCATCATCATCATCCAATCATTACACGAGTTCATTCTTCATCAAATATCTATCCAAAACCATGGTATGAATCATCAATTTGGTGTTTTATTCCCTTCTATTTAAATGATTTAGAAGATCAAATGTTGTTCTTCAATATATTCTATTTTGTAGCCTTTTTATGTTCTTGTGTTTAGAAATAAATTTATATCAACTTTTTTCTTAACCTAGGATCCTCATTCTTGATTTAATATCCAAGAGCACTTAGCTTCGACCTCGACACATAAACCTTTTTTATGGTGCCTTTCTCCCAAATTTTCATTAGGTTCATCAATGATTGGATACCCACAGTCCTGGTTCTACTTTTCTAGGAGGTCTCAAGCCTGATCAAACACCTCGATTCATGAAGGATCAGAAAATGAGAATGAATCAATGAAATGAGCATAGACTAGGGATGTAGGCAATTTGACATGACTGATTCCAAATGGAGGTCATGTACCGAGTCTCAGGGCAGAGGCTACTCGGCATGAACATGACGGTAACTGGGCTCAGATATCTAATGGGGTGGTTAGATGTGGTCAACGCATTAGGAATTAAAAATTATTATTAATTATAATAATAATGGTCAAATAAATTTTTTTGTAAATTAAATTATATTATTTTAATTTAAAAAAGGAAATTTTTTTAAAATTAAATGGTTTTAATTTAATAAAGGAAGCACATTTTAAATTAATTTGATTTAATTTAATGAGATATTAGATGTAATATGTATGGTATAAGATATAATATATAAGATAAAAGATATTATATATGATATATAAGATATGAGATATAACATATAAGATGTGAAATATGAGATATGATATATAAGATATAAGATATAAGATATATGATATTAAATAAGAGATACTAATCATGGTTAAATAATATTTTATCATTTATATCTTTTACCCATGGAATATATTTGATGAACCTTCAGTGGAAGCATGACTCTTGAATTGAAGAATTCATTTTAAGATTGATGTTGAACACCTCTTTATGAATCATTCCTTACATCAATGAAATAATGAATTATAATAAAAATTATTATTTTTACAGAATGTTATATCTAAAAAATATCCCTTATATAATGTCATAATGAAAAACAATATGAAATGCTGATACCCTAGAATTAAGTTGGATGTTTCTAAACTAGTATTGGGCATTTTATTTGGACTCGTGGATTAGGCCCATGAGACACCATTCGAGCGTAATGCAGTGAAATGTGGGGTTTTCACCAGGTGTCAGATTGAGGCAGGCGAATAGTCTATCACAAGAATTATTTCATGAGGATCCAAATTTTAGGATCCTTGTGGAAATATAAGGTAATTTGAGGTGGAATATTAGTGAAATTACATTTTTAACCTTCGAGATAATGACGAGCCTCATGCATTCATCGGGATTTTGGATGAGACATTCAGTGTAGTACTAATACACACTATATAGTACTACATATCTAGCAAGCCATGTACTGGAGAGTACATCTCCAAGAAGTAGAGAGGTATCACACAATGTGTGGGTCCTCAACATGTCATGTACCTCTTTTTAAATGAACTTCAAATGATCATATATATTTCATTTGAACTGGGATTTTGGATCATGATTGGCATATCTTGTGTGTTTTTTACATGTAGAGTGTGATGGTGATAGTTTTGGATTTTTATATAAATTGTTAAATGTTCAAGTAATGGAATCTTATGAGGAGACCTAGTGATGGGATTAATCATGCAGAATCATGAGGCCTTTTCATGTGTAACCCTCTAGAAGGTCTAGTAGTAGAGTTCCCCAGTGACAGTACTGAGAATTACCCCTCAAGATAGGTTGGGAAGTGGAGTTCCCTAACAGCTTCTATTAGGTGTTACCCTCCAGTAGGACTTGACTGTGGAGTTTCCTGATTGCTTCTAATAGGCATTACCCTCAAGTAGGGTTGTGCGGTGGAGTTCCCTAATGGATTATTCCAGGATATTCCCTCCTAAGGGGCTAGGTATTGGAGTTCCCTTAATGAAATTCTCAAGTATTACGATCTAGAAGATTAGGGTAGTGGAGTTACTAGGTGACAAGAAGATTAGGACCATCCTATTATACTAGATCACAATATCCTTTACTGGAAATTGTGTCCCCTCAACCGTATAGCATAGTGATGAGATGTGGTTTGATGTAAATTTTGACCCATGAGGAAGAGGGATACTTTCCCCCCACCGAGACACATTTTTGTGATGTGGCCTAAAATCATGTGGGCTGCTATGTTCGGGCTAAAGAAAATAGTATCAACACGTGGTGATTTATTCCCTTTTACTTACGTGTTTATGGAAGATGTGTCAGATGCTAGGCATCATTGATGAATACTTTTGTAACTATTGGTGGATCTTCTTTTTGGGGTTAAGCAGTGGGATAGAGATCCTCTTATACTCTCGTTTTGTATTCTATGACTGAGAATATGTATATATTATTTCTTCTTTATTCACACATTTGATTGGATACTCTTCTTTCAGAAGAGGCAAAGACACACAGGGTATTCCATGTTCTTTCCATGCCTATTTTCTCATGGATGGATGAGTCAACTCTCCCGCTATAGTTGGTGAAGGATCAACAAGTAGTTTTTCTACTCACCATGTTTATCATCTTGTACTTGTATGAGCTTACATTCACTCTTGTTGGGTTGAGCTATAACACTTTATCATACCTTGTTATATCTACCACTTTTCTCTTTATTTTAATATCTTACATCTTCCCATTCAACCTCTTGAGGTATTCAATAGGGTATGTATATACTCATCCCTTTATAGGATTCACCCACATCTGTCATGTCTTTTGCAAATGATGAACATATCAAATATGACTTCAGTTGATCTTTGAGATAATATGAGCATGTATTTCATATAATGGTAGTAGAATGAGATGCAGCAGATGAGCTCTTTCAACTATTTTCTAGTTTATAGTTTTGTCAAGTTGGGACATATTTCTGGTTGGGAGTTTATTTTTTCCCTTTACATTCAGTTTACACTATAATAATTTTTACCTTAAAGAGGTTCATGCATGTTTGTATTACTTTATAGAAGTTTTGAATCATCTAATTACTTTCCCCTACACTTTTTCATTTATATTGGTGTGTGTGTGTGTGTGTGTGTGTAGTTTCTTAGGAAAAGGCCTCCCATAGTTAGTTATGCAATTGGCACATGTCACCACCCCCTGGACTATAGAGATGGGCTTGGGGTAGTTGTGGCTTGATCCCCAACATGGGTCAAGTCAAGATTGGTGTAGTGAATTTATGTTTTGTAGGTCCACCATAATTTTTTTATGTTCCTTCTTATGGGTGAATTCTATTGTGAGTGTGTGCAACCCATGTTTTGAGGTAGGTGGTTTCTTCTCTTAGATGTGTTGAATGAACTGTATTGCTCCAGTTTTAATAAATTGATTTATGAATATATGTGGAATGATTTATTTTGTGTGTGTTAAGAGATTTTTGAAAAAATGTGGCTTTCCGCTAGTTTTTTGTAAATGGAAAAATGGGTTATTTTCAAATCAGTGAAATAATTTATGAAATTAAGCACATGGAAAGCCTTGGATATATATGTAGAATGTTTATATTAGAACCATAATTCTTATTACCATTGAGAGGTTTTGTCATGGTGAATTTGTATAGTGCCTAGGTATATCTTCCTAGGGATATGTTTTTGACATTTTTTGAGGGCTCACTCATGGGCTTTTTATATCCTCATTAGGCATGTGTTCTGAGGAATTCGTGTGCACTAGTTATTTCTTATAGTATGAGTAGTCTCTTATCCTGACCTGTAGAGTTACATGGAATGATTTACCTGCACATGACATTGTACTATTTTAGATGTGATAAAGATGCTTTCATTTCTGATAAATGATAATGGAAATTATTTCTAAAATTAATATATCTTCCTCTATTTTCAAATTTTTATAAAAATGGAAATATTTACTTTGATTTTGAGAAAACTACATTCCTAGTTATCATGAAATGTTTTATTTAACATGAGAATACATGTGTTATTTTTACATAGGATTGTTATGCAAAACCTAGGTGGGACCCTACTAAACATGTTTTCTCAAACCTTACTTACCTAATCCATGGTTTTAAGATCCTTGTATGTATTTCAATGTAGGGAATATAAAGGTTACATAGTGAGGAAACATGGTTTATGGTCAGCTGAGTTTGGGTATCTAGTGGTGAGATAGTGTTAATTTTCCCTTCCTTTCACATTTTATAGGAGATCAAGTTAGGTTTTAATTTAATGTTTGGACTTGTACTTTGTTATTTTGATTCTTTCAGTTGTCTGGTTTATGATTTTTGTTTCAGTTATGACATATATATATATATATATCTTTTGGATTTTTATCATTTATCTATATATGTTCCCTATTATAGGCTTTGTTTGGGTGAAATTGTTACCTCTTGTAGTTTTGTGATAACTTGGTGCAATGTTACAGCCTATAGGGATCGATAGCGCCCCTTGGGTATTTGATGTGTCGGGTTGGGAAAAGGTTTGAGAGGTTATTCTGGTCATTTCATAACACCCATTCATTTACTTCATGACCCCAATGTTCAAACCATCAAACAAAATATCAGTTCATTTCTTCCTCTAAAAGTATTGCATCATAAATGAACTATATATTAAAAAATTAAAGAAAAAGGCATAAATTTTCAAAAAATATTAACACTTTGAAAAGATAAACCACAAAGGTGTCCATAATTAATACCAATCCAAGAAACATAAAAACTAAACACATTTAGTGAGGATAAAAAGAAAAAAAATTAACAAAAAAATTATTCCCATGAAGAAATCTATACTCCATGATAATTAGACCTCACCGATTCAATTATCCTACCATGTCCCACTATCCTAATATACTCACCCTTAACATGTATGGTTTAGAATAAATCACTAGAGAAACACCCTCTTTAATAATTCCAAAACTCACCATTACAACATCGAGAGGGAAAAA
The DNA here is from genome assembly GCA_963277665.1 of Viscum album. Taxonomy (NCBI): domain Eukaryota; kingdom Viridiplantae; phylum Streptophyta; class Magnoliopsida; order Santalales; family Viscaceae; genus Viscum; species Viscum album. The sequence continues at coordinate 475,138,756 of OY728133.1, read as the reverse complement.
ATAGATTACAATCCATTCAGAGACATGGAAGAGTCAAAAATATGAATTGTGTCCCCACTAAATAAAAGAAACCTACCTTTTATCAAGATCATTATTGGAGGATTATTTTAAAAAACATGGAATATAAACCAAACATGTTCATTTATACCATATGAAATCAATTAGTTCTAATATAAACTATTGAATAAATTTTAATGTAAAACATTGAAAAATATATAAAATGATATTAAAAAATCCTTCATGAAAATCATAGACCCCATGAAAATGAGTCACATAAATTATTATTTAAAGGATAACACACTCTTGAAGGACTATATAAATGTTCAAAAATTCCCAATTATATTAGAAATCTAGGATAATTTTATTTCATATTTATAAATACATGTTTAAATCTATAGTTTATATTTCAAAAAATTCATATAAAATCAACTTTCTATATTAAAAAATAACCCCTTTAAAATAGTTAAATAATTATTCACCTTATAAATACACATCAAGTGATGGTTATTACAAATTAACCACCCTAACTATTGTTCCAAATAAATCCTTTTAAATGACATTCTAGTATATTTATCTTTATCCTAGAACATTTATAATTTTATTTAAAACCCAACCCTCCTTGAATGTGCATTCCAAAATATTCAAACACCATTACACATAAACCGATATTTTTATTTCAAAAACAAAACATTTTTTATTTCATTATAAAATCCACCACTTCTAAACACACATCTCATAAAGTTGATCAATTTTTAAAACAAGACATATGGATTTAATTAAAATATAATAAAATATTTATGAAATTAATTTTTAAAATAGAAAATCAACTTCTCAATAGTCACTATGTAAAGGAACACCATAACCATAAACCAAAATTTAATCCAACCATATTGATATATCATTATAAAATCACTGATTCTATTACCAATAAAAAATCTACTCATGAAAATACATGAATCAATATGTTTATCTAAAAAACAATAATAAATTAAACTATGATCAATATGTTCAAATTTTTGGATTATACAACTTATAATTATACAGTAATTCATGATATTTTTTCTATATTAAGAACTTGATGATTTTATGGTTTTGTATCCAATGTTAGATAACCTCACAACTATAATTATGTTTTAGTATTCACCCTATAATACTAACAATAACTCCCAGGGAAAATCCTATGATTCTGATAAGTATCAAACAACAATATATCCAATCAAAACCCAACAAGAAATTAAATAAAAATAATAATTTTAAAACTAATGGTTATATAAGATTCATTATTAATAGTGGCAATTATGAGCCTACTTAAAATCTACCTCTATAGTTTTGATGATAGTTCACAAATACATAAATTCTAGATAGCCCAAATAATAAGTGGGAGTATTCAGATCCTAGACCATATTAATATTCGTAGATTTGATACCATTTATTACCAATCGTCTTGGGAAAACCTAACATGTCACCTGACCATCATCACTACTAAGCCCAAAGAGCGTTCTTAATCCCCAAGGTCTAGTAACTAGTACTTTAGTATCAATAACATACACATAATAATGGTTGCACACTAAAATAACAACATAAAAATTTACTAATAACTAAAGATAATATTATATAAACCATCAAGGTAATAAACATAAATTCTTATTGGATATACAATTTCAAAATAATGATCATGAAAAATAGAAAATAACATAAATAAAAAACCAAATAAAATAGTTATAAATATAATACACCCTTATATAAAAATGAATACATAAAAAAGAAAATAATTTATTAATGAAAATAGTTGGGTGAAATGGATGATAGAATATGAAGAAACTAAAATATAACCTTTAAAGATCCACAAAGACCTTAATGTGACTTATTATCACTCAACATATAACACCTAGATATTTTGTGAAATATTATTTTTGATGAAATTTAAAACTTTTGATATTTCTCATTACATAAAATATTTTTTTATTTTGTATTACAAGAAAAAATGTTTATCTTTCATTACACATCCCAATGAGTTTAGTTTATGTTACATGAAATATTGGGTGTATCTTTCATTAGATGAAACATTGAGTTTAAATAAAACATGAAATACTTTTAAGATATTATTATTTTATATGATATTCATCACCTATCCATTAAAATGGAGGGAATGGATAGGATCAAAAAAATTATGAAAATATGTTGTTTTAAAATGTATATATAATGAATTAATTATTGGAAAATAATTGTAAATGAAAATAAAAACTTTTTGGAAATAAGGGAATTTTTTTCTTTAAAACATTATTTCATATAATTGTATTATATAGAATTTAAATAAAATAAAATTGGGTTAATGATTTTAAAACATTTTATATATTATATATTCAATATTTTTTTAGCATTCCTCTTAGGTGTTTTCTAGAAAAGTTATAAGAATATATAAAATTTAATGACTGAAAAAAATACATTTTTTCTAGAAAATATCTTTTTCTCCTTTTGTGCACTTATTTTAAGACTAATATTTAAACATTAATATTTTTTTTGAAAAGGTGAAATTAATTTTTGAAAAATTCATGAAACAATTATCTTGGGGTCACTTTTTGATAATTTTATGAGAAGGAAAATGCTTCGATGGATAGTGAAAAATACTAATTTTTATTCAAAATTCAAATTTCTATTAAAGATTTTGAAAATATAAAAAAATTAATGTAGTTTTAAAATAAAAAAATTGATAAATTATATATCTAATAATATAATTTCTTTTATTTATTTATTTTAATATTGAAATTTTATATAAGAACTACTTAAAGTTTTGAGCATTTTTACTTTGATAACCTGCTTTCTCATCGTATATGCGAGATTATTTTTAAATTTAAATTTTCTACTTTTGTGAATAGAATTTGGAAAAAACATTTCTCATATATATAATTATAATAATTAATATTTTCTAACAAGTAAAATTTATTGTTTTACAATAATGGATCGTAAAAAACGATAAATATTATTTACCATAGTTAAGGAAAAAATGGGCTTACCAAAGGGTCAAACTAATATAATAAGTGTTGAAAATGACATAATACTTTAAAAAACAAATTTTATGGCTCTATGTAGAACTTTTCACTTATATAATCTATAATTTTACATTATGGATCAATTTTTAATTGAAAAAATATTTCTAAACATTTTTCTTTTCAATAATTACAAGTGTGTCACTCGCAACACTTATAAAATGCCACCGCTATACTGTCCTCTTCATACATAAATACTAAATTGGATCTACTGTGACCTCAATAAATAAGATTCATAGATTTTTTTCCTCATTCTATAATTATTTTTTTGGTCATAAATCCATCCTATGGATCCTTTTAGTGAAAACTAAATGATGTTTCCTGAAGAAGAGGTCACCTCCCAAGTCAACCATTTTATATTATTTCATCCTCAACATCATTAAATTATTATTAAATAAAGATGATATAATAAACTAGTTATATTAAATAAAATTATATTATATCACGTTCCTTGAATAAGATAAATACTTCTCTTATTCCATGAAATGGGCTATGAGATCATAATTCATGTGAACTACTGACTACCTCCATGCAAAACAATGTTATTTTTTTCCCATAACACACTTGCATGGATGGATAAAATGATGGATTTATTATCAATATATGATTATTATAATATTATTATACTTTTTGAATCATGATATTACTTTTTTATTCTTACTTTCCATTCCATGGTAATACGATAATGTTGTTTGAGTGTACGGTTGACTACAGCATCACGAAGCGAAGTGATTTTTTAATACTTTAAATAGAGGGTAATAAGGATAATTTTAATTAAGATATATGATATATATCACTTATAAATTATTCTTTAATGGTATTTATTTATTTCAATTTTTTTATTTTTTCCCATTGGGATAATTGAAACACCGTTGATGTGTACGTATGGCATACTGTCTCTATGAATAATTTTTTCATTTTTTATCTATAACATTTCTGGATCACTATAAATAAATTTATAGTAAATATATATTAAATTAATATCAATTTTAAATGTTTTTTATTATTAATAAAATTTAAATTTAAGATTATTAAAATTTAAAAAACAAAACAAACACGAAAAAAAGCATTTATCATCAAAAACATGACTTTAACATGTAATTTAAAAAAAATTAATAAATGGTCATAAGAAAATAATATATGGTATGATATATAAATTTAGGGTTATTTAATATATTTACAATAAACTTAAATGTATTATATAAGAGTTTATAATGTGTATAATGGAATTGGATACTTATAGTAATGGATTTATAGTCTCCCATTTATTTCCGAGAGACATATGAAAATTCAAAAAATTGTTCTTTTTTATGGTGTATAAACTAACCATTTTTGTGTCATAAAATTAGAATCCTGATTTTAATAATATTTAATGTTTCATTTTATATTATTCTATAAGGGGCCTTATAATCCAAAATATTATTACAGGGGTAAGGTATTTCCACCTCACTTTTTACTTATTGAGACACGTGAAATATTCATCACATATTTCATCTAAGTTTTGTATATAATAATAATGAATGTATTTTATGATGAATCACTTGAAAAGTAATGGTATTTAAATATAAATTTTAGGATCACCTTTTCATGGGGTTTGCTACTCAAAATTTATCAAAGCCTTAAGGGATTCTTTCTTTGATTTTTCTTCATTGAGATGTATATTTTTTTGTGATCCTATATTTTTCTATTAGGAGTATATAAAGTCCCTTTGAAAATTAATATAATGTATTTATTTATTAAAATGATATTTTATTTTTTATTTGATGTTATTCCTTTTTTGTTATTATAATTCAATGTCACCAAAGTGGTTATTATTTTATGTTACAATCATATCATTTACCATAATTTTTTATGATTATGTTTGAGATGACACAATATTATGTTAGTCCTATCAATAAACCCATTCCATTTATTATCCTTTGGGTATGTCATATGAATAGGTTTTTACCTTCATTTTTTTATATTTATTTAATCAATAGTTCAAAATAATGTTATTAAAAAAAATTGTCTTCATTTCTCTATTCAGTCGATAACCCTTTTTCAATAAAAATTATGTTTTCTAAATCTATTTTGAATTTTTTTTTATCAGAATTAAAATTATTTATTAAATAAAATTTTTCAAATGTTTTAATTTTTATAGAAATGTATTGAAATGAATCATCAGGTCACTTTCCAAACAATGATCATTTCTAATTTATCAAAAATATTAAAGGAATATTTTTTAATGTGTATTATAAGAAAAAAATTTACCAACATCCAGAAAATTATTTAATTTGAGTATTTTTTTATTTATTTATTCAAGGTTATAGTTAATGAACTAGATTTTTAATATGTCTTATGTTTTTAATATTGTTTTTTTAAATTGAAATCGATATTTTCCAAAATAAATGTTTTAATTGATTTTTCAGCTTCCATTAAATGTTTTCAAAGTTTATATTCAACAAAAAGGATTTCAAAAAATATTTTATAATTTTTAGGTTTAAATAGTTATTTTCTATGAATGGTTATTTTCCTAAATAAATTGTCTATGTGATCTTTCAGAATTATTTTCCATCTAAGATGACATACATTGATGTTACTTATGATTTAATAGATATATGATCAAAGGAAACCATTATTATTATTTATATAGAGGGTTTATATTTACAATGAAAATATATTTATGAAACCTATTTCTCTTCCATGGTTAATAACATGACAATGTGCTTATGAAACCATCTTTTTTCATGATTTTTTCATTGAGGAAATGAAAAAATGATTATGAAACTGATATTTTTTATTGTTTCTAATATGATGAATGATTTATGATATTTTGGAACATGTATGTATGATTTTTATTTAGTTAATGGTGGGACCTATATCAACCTCAAATACATTGGGTAATGATTAATATTATATGAGCTGAAATAGTACTTTAGAGGTTATCCCATGCCAGATATAGGGAACATGAGAGGTTATCCCAAACTCAAAAGATGGTATAAGGGATGTTATAAAAATCCCCAAAGAGGGTACATGGTAGTCTATCCCAAGGCCAAAATTGGTACATAGGTTGTTATCTGAAGCCTAAAATGTTATGAATATCCAATTGGGTATCCCTAATATAATATTTTTTAATATTATTTGTATGAAACAAATCTACAACTTCATAAAATGTGATGTTCTCATAATGCATGTTCTTTGGTTACTTTATGATTCATTTCTTATGATCTGTCAATATTTATTCCATGAATCAAGTTTATGATCACTGATATTCAAAGTACGGTATTAAAATGTTATTCTCATGTTCTCATTCCCTTATGCTAATGATATGATGATATATCCTTTTCTTACCCTTATTAAGCATTTAAGATCAGACATTATTATGATTATTTTCCCTAGGTTATGATGAAAGGTTTTATGCATGATATGTATAATAAGGGTGATAATTATAAAGAACATAGTGGGATATGGCATAGCTCACTAATGGAATAGTTGAATACTTTTTCATGTTTCCAAATGTATTATACCATTAGGATCCTTACGCAATTTTCTGTATCATGTAATGAATATTCATCTCAAATTTTTAAATATATTTGTATAAAAAGGTTGGGTCTTTATGTTTTGTAACATAGAATAAGTTTAGTGAACATTTGGACACTAGGATAAGAAAAATTTAATGATATTCCTATGGGATTCCTTTGTGGATATATCCAGTAATGTCTGTATGGATATGTCTTAGGATAAATAAATATATCAGAAAATGTCAAAGAAATTTAGTAAAGGATAGAGGAAGTGGTTTCCAAACAATTACATACATGTTTGGGTAATACAAGTTGATGTGTATCTGGGAATGAGGTACTTAGGGTAATAAATTTGAAAAGGGTGCACTGATCTAGACTCAATCATTACCTAGTTCATTAATATTGGCCTTTTGTACACATGTGTTGATACTCCCATGGGACATACATTAGAAATTCTCAGACTTTCAACAAACCATCATGATGTATTTAAATAGACGATGACTGGTTGGAACTAAGGTTTCTCACAGTCATAAATGGTTTGATTTTTGTGTTTGAAGTCAATACACACTAGTTTGATCAATTAGTTTTTAGGAGAAGTTTTTTTCGGTGTTGATGGATTCATTGTTGATGGTGGCCTTGTTTCCCAGTGTTTGAAAATATTTTGGGTCTAAAATTTTTAGGATATAGAAAGTTATTTCAAGAAATGGAAATATTTTTGTGAATGGTTAAATGAGACTTCTAGAGTTACATGGTAATGAGTTTTTAGGGACACTTTTTCACCCATGGTTTATTGTAAATAACCCTTTCTTTATGATTTTTATGTATGTAATGTATATGGGTTTTGTTTGGGAAAATTTTAATACCTTTCAGAATGTTTTGGGGGCTTTTCTATAAGTGAATGGGTGGTGTGCAGTTTATGGAAACCGTGCAACACTTGTAGGAAACCATGAATAGTGAGACATGGGATAAAAGGGATGTGCACAAGTTGTACTAGGTTTTTCAAAACCATGAGTAATCCAAGAAGATACCATGCAATTTGAAAAATAGATTTGTGAAAAATGATGTAGCTGTTTTGGAACAATTTTCACATGGATTTAGACACCATCTGATGATCATCCTCAAGCAAGTGTCTAACGTACAATTAGCACATAATTTTTCTAACCATATGACATGACAGTGTTCATGGTCAAACATAGATCCTTAAAAAGTGAATCTAGATCATCTGAAGATTTTAATCACTTTCCCCCCCCCCCTCAACATGGCTCTAACTCAATATTTTTCTTCCCTAAAGGTCATATAAGGTTCTCCCATCAATCTAAAGATGATCTGAAGGCTTCCCTTTGTGATTAAAAGCCAATTTTGGGTAGTGAGGCTTAATTCTTCATTGTTCTTATTATTCTTAATATATATAATTCTTTTCTTCTCTCAGTTTCAAAGATCTATTCCCAATACGAGTATATATATCATACTAGATGAAAAATAAGTTTAGATTTTTCTTGATTCTTGATAGGTTAATAGATCTATGTTGTTTTCAATGAGATTTAACCTGTTTTTGTGATGTTTTTTGTGTTATTTATTGTTTTCTCTGAAACTCTTGAGGTAGGTGGATTCAATCTCGAATCCTCTTGATATAATTGATTGGATTATATTCAGATTGGTTTGTTTTATTGAGACTTATTGTGAAATATTGTTACAATGCATGATAAAAATACTCTTTAGTGATAAATTACATTTTTGGTTAAATTGTTAAATTTTGTTGAATTGTTTTGAAAAGTTATAAAGTTTCTCGATTTTAAAATTTAAATTTAAAAAAATTCCTTGTTGGATTTTATTAAATGGGTTTTTATAGAATGGTTTTAAAATAAATGATTATTTTATTGAAATGTTTTTGTCTTTTTGAATATTGGAATAGTTTTTTTTTCATACTTGGGTGTCTGTTCATATTGATTTTATGAGGCTTGGTTGAAATATGAACTTGTGCTCAGTTGAAAAGGTATAATAGAACATGGGAAATAATTACCTTTGGATGGCATTTTCGATCGATGAGAGACCATTCATGAGTATGTATCTTTCATAATGAATCATGTATGGTTAGTGGTGTGGTTATGTGGAATGGAATAGTTATGCCAAAAGGAATATGTGGAATTGGTTTTAAGAATTGTTTAGTTTTTTCCACTGAAAAATGGTTTTCATTGGAAATTTTGTTAATATGGTACATTTTTATATTTTCTTATAAACTATTTATGAAGTTATTTATATTTCGTTATTAACTGATTTAGGAAAAAATTATATTTAGTTATAAACTAATTTTGGAAATTATTTTAAATACACTATTGCTAACTCTTCCATCATAGTGGTGTTAGTATGGAAGTCATTGTGGAAAACCTACAGAGTTTTATTTCTCACCCCTACTTTGTCACTTTGGTGCTTTTGCAAATTTCATCTATTGGGATAAGGGAAAATTTAAATTATCACATGTCTTTAGAACTACATCATGATACTTGGGCTAGTTAAGGAAGATAGAGAATCGAGCTTATAGATCATGGAGTTTTTTAGTTTTCTTAGAGTCTTATTAGTTTATCTTCTGCTATTTACTTTAATGTAGTAGTCTTCCGCTATGCACTTGATTTGAGTATGCTTTTGAGGAATGAAATTTTGGGTTCTATTTCATGGTTATTATGCATCATTCAATGGTTTTTTTGTTTATGGACTATTTGGTTACTGTTTTTATTCTTAAAGGGTAAATTGTCCCCTATATGTTTTGAAACCCTTCAGTATTTATTTCCAGCCTTTGGCATCATGGGGATGTCTCTTAAGGGAAAGTAGAATCCTACCATATTATTAATCCAATAAAGGGAATTAGGTATTTTTACAACTGGTATCAATTTTTTTGGTCCAAAAGAATTTTTTATATAAATGGTATTAGGTTGTTCCTCTCCTTATGGAACTATTATACATCAATTTAGAATTGAATTAATTCATGTCTATTCCTTTTATAGTGATCTTATAAAGGTGTAGGATTATAGTGACATGAAATTTAGTGCATAAAAGGATATATCCAACCTTTTCTATTGAGCTTCAAGTTACCAAAGAGTTAGGTACATAAGTGTTTTGGAGACAAAAATAGGATTTTGAAATCTCATTGTCATGGGTTTGGACAATGTGGAAAGCATGAAATATATTGTATAAAAATGACATCCAAATAGGATTGCATATTTCATTTTTTGTAATGATATATGATTTCATTTAGCATGATAATTTTTTTGAAAAAAATTGAAATTATTTTCAAATGAAATACTTTAAAAGGATCATGGTTGGTATATTTTGAAAATGGTTTTATTTTCAAAATATAGAAATAATTTTTCAAAATAGTGAAATGATTTTTCAAAAATGGTTGATCATGGAAGAGATTGATTTGGAAATAAATTTTGTGATAGTTGTTGTGGTAAAAATTGAAATTATAATCCTTTAGTTTGTAGAGGGTGAGAATTATAGAATTTGTTGTCTATATTGAAAATGGAACCTGATAGGCATCGTAGAAACCAATCTGAAGAATTTTCATAGAATGTTGTTGCACCTAAGCCGCATGTGAACCATCATCTATTTTAGAGTGTCATACAAGAATTTAGAGATGTGTACATAGGGAATCGGAGGTTTGATCCATGAAAAGTGGATCATTTTGTCCAATTCCATAAATAGAATTCACCCATATTTAGGGGTGATTTTGAACCAGAAATGGTAGAGGTGTGGTGGAATAACATAAATTGTATCTTTCATTTCATTGGCACACTGGAATAGAAAAAAGTCAGCCTGGAAACATATATATCGGAGGATATTTCACGCTAGTGGTGGGATCTATTTTTACTGTTCAGAGTAGAGCAAGGCCTTAGTTGGCAAGTTTTCTGAGTAATTGTTCAATAAAAAATTCTATCCTCACACGTTCAAGATTCAAAGGTTACTATACTTCATCAGACTAAAATAAGAAAATCTATCTGTCATAGAGTATGTGCATAAATTCATGAATTTAGCATGATTTTCCCCAAATGTTTCTTCTTGCGTGGCCTTGAAATCACACATCTTTGAATCGTGAATAAAGAAATAGATTCACTCGAAGATTGATGGGCTTCATGTTACTGATTATACAGACATGGTAAATAGATAAATGGTGGATGAACGGGGCATATGAGGATCCATGGGGGGAAGAATTATATTGATAGCCATGGGAACCGATGGTAACTCAAATGATGGGAGTAAGTGGAAGAGGGACAGCAACTTCCACAGTGGTACTGGGAATCATAATTAGATAGTTGGATCAGTGAATCTTCATATGAATCCCATGATAAAAGAAGGATATTTCCAATATGGTTCCTCAAACCACATAAATAGAGAGTGTACAACACCACTAATGGAATTCCATAATTTCTACAAGATGGGACATATTAAGATGTATTTTCAAAGTGCTCTAAGGTTAGGTTCTCAAGACACATCTCACGTTTCACAAGTGTCTTATGCTTCGATGGGGCAGGGATAGTAGAATCAGACTTGATAGTAGAGTAGAGCTAGGCATAGTGATTTTGGGAATACCATGACTCCTCAGAAAGCGAAATATCATAAAGGCAATAAGGATCAGAGTGTAGTGAAGAATAAATCATATGGAGCTAATCAGATGATTGGGGATGATTAGGTTGGACTATCTACGATGAGTGGTAAAATTATTTTTAATTATACCCTTATAGAAGTGTTGTTTGTACTAGTTCATCTCATTCCATAATTTATTCTTGTACTGTTTATTTTCTATGTTTAAAACTTGAGATTATTCCATATATGATAAAACTTTAAACTCCTCTTGTGGAAATAGATTTGTGATCCGTCTGGTGTAAAGCATGTTCTATAACTATTGATGGAGGTGAGCTGAAATGGGATTTATATATGTTAGAGATTGATGTTTATGATGTAACTTTGGGTATGGATTGGTTTAAAATGTTCAACTCTTACAACAACTATTATCAAAGAATAGTTAGTTTCACAACTGAGAATGGAACTGAGCATATCTTCTGAGGATAAACGGTTGTGAAGTTAGGTGAAATGGGCTTGTTGTAACCAGCCATGGGAATGTCCTCTTACCAGTTGGTGGCATTGAATTTTTCTTCGATGTAATAGATCGATAATGACAATTTACCAGTAGTCATAAATCAATTTCAAGATTTCATTCCCAATAACTTCTCAGGGTTACCATAGGTAAGTTAATTGGATTTTACGATTGATCTTATTTTGGGGACCAGTCCTACATCACTTCCATGTCATTTAATGTCACCAAAATAATTAAGGGAAATAAAGTTACAACTAGATGAGATAGAAATCAAGGTCTTAATTCTTCCAAGCATTTCTCTGTGGGAAGCACCAGTCTTGTTTGTGAATAATTTTTATAGAAATATAAGGTTTTGTGTGTATTATTGTATGGTTAAACAAGTTACAATATAGAATAGATATACACTTCCATGCATTTATGATCTATTTTATCAATTGAGGGGAGCTCTATGGTTCTCCAAAATTGACTTGTGATAAAAATATCACAAATTGTGAGTTCATAAGTATGAAATTCTGAAAACTACTTTTAGAGGAATATATGGCCATTATGAATATGTGTTCATGCCTTTTGGCCTTAAAAATTCACCAATAGTCTTTATGTAATATATGTATCAGATATTTTAGAGATTTCTGGGTTCTTTTGATGTGGGGTATGTGGATGACATATTTGTTTATTCAAGGACTGGGGATGATCATGACCAATATTTAGCTATAGTGTTGGGAATCTTAGGAGATCATCATTTTTATTCAAAATTATAAATATTTAATTTTTGGATACAAGATTTACACTTTCATGGCCATGTGATTTTTGAAAGAGGTGTTTCTATTGATCTAGAATAGATAAAGGCTCTTATCTCTTGAAAATCGCCAAATAATTTCTTTGAGATGAAAATATTTATTTGTATATATAGTTATTACCAACACATTGTTCATTACTTTTCATGGCTAGACTCACTAATGATTATTTTTTAAAAAGAAGTATTATTCATTCAAATGGACTCGGGAATACCAGATTTCTTTTAAAGAGATAAAATTTCTCCTCACATCATCACCTATTTTGATACATACAGAATTAGGACAAGGGTATGTGGTGTATTGAGATTCATTAGGATCTAGGTTGGGGTGTGTTCTCATGAATGTATATCATGTTGTGGCTTATGTCTCAAGGTAGTTTAGATTTCATGAGAAGTATTTCCCGACACATGATTTTGAGTTAGCCTCAGTTATACATGCCTGGAGGACATGTCGTCATTATCTCTTTGTTGAGAAATTTTCTATCTTCACAGATCAAGAAATCTTGAATCAAATTTTCTCACAATAGGATTTGAATATAATGAAAATAAGATGGATGGAGTATCTTAAAATTTTGACTTTGACATTATGTATACATTGAGAATAGTAAATACAGAGGTAGATAAATTAAATAGAAATTTATATGCTCAGTAGGAAAAAGAAGCTTCCAATGTGTGGTAGTTGGTGTCAGTCCTTGATGACATGAATGTGGAATGTGAAGATGGAGGCAATGTTATGATTTTCTTTTCAGATTCCATATTTCCTTATTTAGTACAGATGGTGATAGAAGCACAAAAACTTGATATAGAATTCATGTAAATGAGTTCAAAACTCAATGGTGGGGAGACCATTGAGTGTTGGCGGTTGTATGAGAGTTCAGTGTTGTGGTTGAAAAATCAAATGGTTATACCTAAGTATTTTTGTGAACAGCTTCATAATTCTTACTACCATTTAAGATGGTCTATTCATCAAGGAATATAGAAAATGTACGAGTATTTGAAAGAAAAATTATGGTGGAATGATATGAAATGGAAATTGGATGAGTTTGTTTCAAGATTCATAACATGTCAGCATGTTAAGGTAGAGAATCAGAAACAAGTAGGTATGTTGTAGTCATTACATATTCCAGTATGGAATTGAGAGAAGATATTTAGGGATTTTTTACAAGTCCTCCAATAATGGTTTGGAAACATGATTCCATATGGGTTATAGTAGACTGTCTTACCAAGTTAGCTCATGTAATCGCTATTTTTGAAACTCACATGGTGGGGGACCTATCTAAAATCTACATCTGAGAAGTGATAAAATACATGGAATACCAGTTTTGATCATATCGGATAGATCTCTGAGGTCTACGTCTTGTTTCTAGAAATCCTTATAGAAATCCCTTGGGACTAAGTTGACTATGGGTATGGAGTATCATCCTTAGACGGGTGGAAAATATGAATGTATGATACAAATGTTAAAAGACATGATGTGGGATTGTGTAATGAATTTTGATGGCTCGTGGGATGATCATGTTCCCTTGCTGGAGTTCTCTTATAACAAAAACTATTAGGCCTCGATAACTATGTCTCCTTTTGAAGAATTATATGGGTGTCCTTGTCGTTCTCCACATTTTTTGGTGGAAAATGGTGAAACATCACTTTTTGGGCCTAGCCTTTTCTATAAAAAATAGAGAATATTTATTTTATCTAGAGCATATAAAGATGACACATAGTCATAAAAAATCGTATGTAAATCATCCTTGATGTTTTTTGTCATTTGCGATGAGTGATCAAGTGTTCTTGAAAATTTCTCCATGAATTGGGCATCATAATTTTGGAAAGTAGGGAATGTTCTATCCTTGATACATAGGCCCTTTTGAGATACTAGAATGGGTTATAGAGGTGGAACATCAGTTGTCTTTTCCACCACTGTTTAATATGGTGCACAATGTGATACACATATCTTAGTTGAAAAGGTATCACTTAGAACCTGAACATGTGATAATATGGGACCAAATAGACTAGATCCAGATGTTTTGTTGGTACATATCTCGGTGAAAATTACGGATAGGAAAGAGAAGGTCTTTTTTTAACAAATCATAGTACTAGTGTGTATTTTTTGAGAAACATAGTCAGATTCAAGAAGTGTCTTTGGAACACAAAAAGAAAATTAAAAAACAACGGTCCGAACTCTATAATGGAAACGGTGGGTTTATACTTTTTATGGATGGAAAGACCAATGGTGGGGAAAATGTAGCACCCTCAGTTTCTGGTAAATTAGACTTTCTTTATGTTTTTTATGTGTGTAAATTGTATGGGTTGTGTTTGGGATGGATTGATGGCCTTTCGAAAAGTATTTTGGGATTTACTAAAGGTGGAAGGCTGGTTCCTTATTTGTGGAAACTGTGAAAAACTAGTAGGAAACCATACATAGTGAGACATCAGCTAAATGGGATGCACAAAGGTTGCGCACAGTCTATCCAACCCAGTTAGAATTAATGTAAAAACCATGCACTTTAAAAAAATAGATTTGGAAAAATGAGATAGTGGATTCAACACAGTTTTCACACATAATTGGAGACTGTGTGATAAGACCATGTGATGTTCATCCTCAAGGTAGTTTCTATCACATGGTTATCACACCGTTTTTATAACTTTTTGACTTAAACATGTGTATCATTACACACAGATCCTTAAAAAATTTATTATAAGTCGGATTAAGTTTTTAACCACTCATTTTCCCCCAAAAATGGCTCTAACTCCGGATTTTTCTTCCCAAAACATCAATGAATGTTCTCCCATCAATTCATATCCAATACAAAGGTTTCCATTAGAAATTAGAAGATGATTTCTTATAGTAAGACTTTATTCATCATCATTCTTGATGCGATAATGAGATATACTTTTTTTATTATCTTAGTTTCTTAGATCTAAGCCTGATGTGGGTAGATATATGGTAGTGGATGAAAAATATTCTTATATTTTTCTTATTTCTTCATAGGGTAAGAAATCTAATGTGGATTGAAGTAGATTAAACCCTTTTTTATGTTTTTCGTGTATCTTATCATTTTTTCCAAAACTCTCGAGGTAGGTGTCTTCACTCTTAAATCATCATGATATAATTGATTATATTAGTTTAAAATTGATTTACTTAACTGAGCTTTATTGTGAAATATTGGTGAAAATAATGATATAAATCATCTTTAGTGATGATTTATGGTTTTTTGTAAAATTGTCTAATTTTGGTGAATTACTGTGCAATGTGATTTAGTTTCATGACTTTTAAATGCAAATTTTAAAATATGAATTTTCTGGTTTTTTTAAATGGTTTTTTTGAAAAAAAAATTCAACGAAATAATTTTTTAATGAATTTTTTTTCTTGTAGAATATTGGAATAGTTTTTGGGAATACTTGGGTGTGTGTTCGTATTGCATTTACAAATCTTGGTTGAAATGTGACCTTGTGATCGGTGACAAATGTGTAATGGTACATGGGAAATAACTACCTTGAGACGACATTAAAGATTATTAAGAGACCACACATAAGTATGGAACTATCATAATGAATCATGCATGGTTCGTCGTGTGGTTTTTGGTAATGGAATGATTATGCCAAATGGATCTTGTAGAATGGTTTTCAATAATTTTTTGGTTGTTTCTTCAAATAATATTTTTCATTGGGAATTTTTTTAATATGGTACTTGTTTATATATAGTTATAAACTTTTATTGATGTTTTTTATATTTGGTTATAAACTTTTTTATAACTTGTCAATATTTAGTTATAAATTGATATTAGAAAATGTTTTCGAAACACTATTTCTTACTTTTATATCCTAGTTCCATGAGTAGGGAAGTCATAGGGGAAATATTACTGAGTTTTAGTACTCACCCTTTCCTTGGTACTTTGGTTATTTTGTAGTTTTCATCTACTAGGACATGGGAAAAGGTAAATCATCACATTACTTTAGCACTACTTCATGATACTTGGTCTGTTTGGTGAAGCTGGAGCATAAAGTCTTTTAGTTATAATAGATTCATGTTAATTTATCTTCCATTGTTTAAATTAATGTATTAGTCTTCCACTATAGAACATGATTTTATTATGATTTTGAATTAAAAAATTCTAGTTTTTCTTTCATGGTTATCATGCATCTTTCAATGGTTTTTTTGGTAATGTATTATTTGGTTAGAGGTTTTATTCTTAAAGGGGAAATCATCCCCCACATGTTTTAAAATTCTTGAGAATTTTTTTTCATACGTTGGTGTCTTGGGGATTATCTTAAGTCCATGTAGCATCCTACCACTTTCTCAAGCCATTCTGGAGAAGGAGGGATGTTACTATCACCTCATCAAAATAGGTCTAAGGTAATAGTCTTATGCAAGATTTGAAATTACATGAAAGATGTAGTTTCTAGACATTGTAAGAGTTCCCCACACCCATGAAATAGATTTTGAGTTTTAATTATAAAGTATATATCAAAAATATAAGTTTAGTACATATGGAATGTTTTGTACAATGAGGAATGCACACAATGAATTTTCATGCAGGGTCGACCATGACTATAAATAGGTGGATACCCCATTTATTCAAAGTAAATTTTTCAGTGAAGATTTGGCACATCTTCCATGTGAAAGAATTGTGTGTAGAATATTTTGATGATGTAGATATTCACACATAACATTACATAAGTTGGTAAAGATTGAGTAATATTCATGAATAATTTTTTGTGAATATCATATGTTTGCAACAAAACGAAAAAGTTATACAAAAATTTATGAGTTATGTGGAAGTGTGAGAATTATGTGACTA
Organism: Viscum album; assembly: GCA_963277665.1. NCBI lineage: Eukaryota > Viridiplantae > Streptophyta > Magnoliopsida > Santalales > Viscaceae > Viscum > Viscum album. The sequence goes on along the minus strand of OY728133.1, from coordinate 475,121,531 downwards.
GCACATTTTAAATATCTAATTTGACTGATAATTATATGCAATTGTATTAATTAAATATAATTTTACAATCAGATTCTATTATTTATTAAATATAAAGATTTAAATGATCAATCTAATGAATAGAACATCACGAAATTAAGTAGTGTAAGGTTTCTATTTATACAGTGAGATAGGTGGATTTTATTGAAGTCTTTCGAAGGAGGAAGTGTTATATTCTTATAATTCTTGTAAAGGTAGTGTTCCTAGAACAAATTTATTATGTCTGATTTTCTATACTATATAATAACTATTGAATCTTGGTTGACTTATTTATGTCCAAAACAATGTTGGTGTATTCTTCTTAGTCTACCCCTTAGTGGTGAACCAAGTAAAACTGTTTTCTTATATCTCATCATATGAATGTTTATTAATTGCATGATTTCATCAGAAATGTCTTACAAGTTCCTATCAACGTGGGAACAATATCAATTGCTTTAAAAAAAAGTTTGCACCCTGATTCACCCCTTCTCTATTAGGGGTATGTCTTTTGGTGTTAAATATTTAATCTATTATTTTCATAAATAATATAATGAATGTTAGGAAAATACACCTCATTTATGAGAGAAACTTCAAAATCATATATATTAAAATGAGTTGGAATATATTAACCCTTGGGATAAAAGTTCTATTTTTCTCAGATCATGGGATTCTATTTATTATTGAAACATGTATTTCTATAACTGAAATAGACAGGAAAATGATTTACATAGATGACAAAGAAAAAAATTCCCATATTGTTTCTCTATATGATCAAATCTATTTGAAGGTGATGATTTTCACTTCAACCAAATCCATGTGATAAAAATAGTAATGTTTATAAAAAGGAAGTAACAAACTAAAGGAGGCCAATATTTGTGTTTTTCACAATAATTTCGATCATATGAAAATTTATCAAGAGGAAAATACAGATAAAATTTTCAACCAAATTACTGATTTATTTCCAGGAAATCACGGACATCATAAAAAAATTAATGATATTGAAATTGCAAAGAAAATATTGAGAATTATTTAACCACTACACATTCCTTGAGTGTTGGACCTAGAGGAAAGGGATCTATATTAACTTTCTCTTATTGATGGGGTAAGAAGTATAGTGGATTATTAAATATGAGTTAGACCAGAAAAATACAATATTAGAGAAAGTAAGAAAATGGATTTCAATTTGATGGAAAATCATCACATTGATAAAGGTAGTGATGATGAAAATCATATAGATGATGTATTTATTTCTCTTATTTATAGAAAATTCAAGAGAGGAAAATAATGATTTGAATTCAAGTTTCCCTTCCATTGTTTTTGGTGTGGTAAATTAAGGTACATTTATACTTGATGTCCAAGGTAATTTTATAATGTATAAAGTGTAGTAAAAATCAGGAAAAATACTTGTAAAAGGTTACCTAACATTTTAGAGATTAAATTAGTAAATAAGTTTTATTGAAATAGATTCTTTTGTGAATTAGAACCCAATGAAAATGATTTTTTTGGAGGATGTATAACAAGAGTCTCAATATGAACTTAAATCATCCATGATGGCTACAATTAAAAAAATTGAGTTGAAAAAATATGAAGATAATTAGTTTATTGGTGTATTTGATATCATGGTGGAACATGAGGGTTCTCTTGATGAGCTTTATATTCAAAGAATGACAAATAGAATGAAGGGGTCCATGATTAAAGATCCATTAGAGTATGTTGATCGAATTTAAGTAGATATTGATCAAATTGAAGGAGATACAGAAGAAAACTTATCAAATATTGAAGTCTTGTAAGATGTTTTTATGTTTAAACTCTAGATTTATGATTAGGAAAAATTCATCAATGACCTTACATAGATACTAGAAGAAAAGGATAATATAGTTGATGTAATTTAAGAAGAAGTTATTACTCTTTGGTGTAAACTATAAATTGAATCAAAATGATGGGAAAACATGAAATTATAGTATGGAAGATTCTCAAATGAATAGAAATTAACAAGATATAAATTTCATTTTGAATTAGTAGATAAGGCGTTGAATGATTCAATATCAACAAGTGTGGGGAAATTTTTAATTGGTTAAGATGTAGAAATATGAAATGCACGAATAGGGATGACCAAAAATAATGGGAATCATAAAGTTATACATATCACAAAAGAGCATGATTCCATAAAAAAGAAATAATTGAACCAAATAGAAAAGAGATCTAAAAAATCCTCATGTATCTAAAGAGGACCGCTCATAAAATACCTTTACAAAATAAGGGGACATGTAGAGGAATGTAAGTGAGATTATTTTCCCCTATTAAGTGTCAATTTCATGGCTCTTTATGCCATACCAAGTCTTACTATTAAGAGTTAAATAGCTAAGTGAATGATGAATCACCTCAAAATAAAATATTATAATGATACATCGTATAGAATAAATAGTTTATATAGATATTGTTTTCACATTTCTAACTATAGACCTAATGATATATATTGTAGGAAGGGGAAAGGTGGGAATAAGAAAAATAGAACTCTAAGGAAAGTTAACAATTGTAAACCAAATATAATTACCCTTAAAAATATGTTTTCTCCTCTAGAAGAGTAATTTTAGTATGATGAACCCATGTATATTGAAAATTTCACACCCTAACCTCATATAATAGTTTTTTTAATATTTTATTGGTTACTGATATTTTCAGTTGAGGTTTGGGTTGAGTCCCAGTTGTAATTTTCAAATTTGTAAGTTTTGTGTAGATTGTTTCATATGCATGGGAACAAAATGGTTAGTAGAAACCATACAGTCAACCCAGGTACCTGTGTGGTAGGTCAAAGAGGTGTCCAAAAGCTAGCACATGGTTTTCACATAGTAGCACCAACTATGTGGCCTAGTCGTGTGGTAAGATCTAGGGTTAATATAATCTAATTCACAGCTTGTGGATGGTGACACAAACCATGTAGTTTAGTCATGTGGTTGGTCCTCTAGTTGGTAAATGCTACCACACGGTTAGTTCATATTTTGTAAAATCCTGAGGCCAAATTGTGTGGTCACTCTGGTTCATTAAAATTATAAAAATATAATTTCTTTATCCATTATTTTTATCCTAGAGTCTATATTACTCCTCCCCTCTCATTTTTGGCATGTAGTGGGTCCAAAAACCCCATTACCTTGTCTCATCCTCCCTCCATTATGATCTTCCTTTGATTCCAAGGTAATATTTTAGAGTTTTTTTTCCATTCATCCTCCATTCCTCCTCTCCTCTCTCTATATTGATTTTCTTTTGGTAGGTTTCTCATTTGGATAAACCCTACATATTAGGGTTTTTTTGTAACATGATTATCATTGGGTTTTAGGGTGTGTGATTGGTCTATGGGGCTAATATCTCCTTCCTTTGAGAGTCTTACCACATCCGTACTTGAGAAAGTTAGGTGTTTCCATTCCTTTACTTTCTGAAGCCATCATTTGATTCTTGAATATTTCAAATTAATTTTTATATATGATTAATATACTTATTATTATATTGGTTATTTTATTATGGTGTTTTCAAATTAGTATAAATTAATAAAAATGGGTTTTGTGGTGATTTTTCATATATGCCTAGTGTATATGCACCAAATGCATTTGAAAAAATGTCAATTGTGTTTAAATGGTTGGATTGGATGATTTTTTTAGTATTTAACTTTATAAATATTTTAGTAACATTTATGGATTATAAATTGGGAATTTTAAGTGGGACTTGGTGATTTTTGTCTTTGTGGTTTGAGATTTGTTTCATAGAGCTCCCTTGATATTTAAACCATTATTTGAACTTTTGTAAATTATGTGAAATTTGATTTGGGGTTGTTGTTAAGGAAAGTGGTGGTTTGTAAATGAAAATGGTTTGGGGTGTTTTTAGGAATATTTTGAGGACGTAATTGGATTGGCGTACATCCATGGGGGTACAAAGTGTAGTTATGGATGTGCACTCAAGTGAAGATGTCACCATAACATGATTTTTTACTTTAACCTTGGTTTCTCAAATGATTTTGGTTTCCTTTTTTTTCATTAAAAAATTTGTTTCAAAAGGAAACATAAAATCTATTCCCATTTGTAACTTGAGATATGTTTGGTGAATGTTTGTCTTAGAGGTCTGTTTGGCATATTTTCCAAGATTTAGTACCATACCCAAGGTTCTAAAAGTGTTTATTAAGAATTTATTCGGACTTGGAACTTAAGGATTCTTTTGGAAATTAAAACCTAAAATTCATTTTTGGTGTTTTTTTGGAAATAGATTGTGTATTTTTTTTTTGTAAATTCATTGTGATTCGTAAAGCTAAAGGCTCATTTAGAAATTTTCACATTTTTAAACAAATAGTTTAATGCTGAAGTGATGTGACGGCCTGGTTGTAACCTTTGAAAATGTGATATGTATATATAGTCGTAACATCTATAGGAGGGATTTCCATTTTTGGGTTCTCATATACTGGTTTTGGTTCTTATGTTAGGAAATTGTGGTGATGGTAGGTAAGATGAGTCATCTGTGCGGATGACTTCTATTTAAAAATTTTACTTTCACCATGGGTTCGTGGGAATCATTTATATGTTTGAGTGATGGATACTGATAAACTATGATTAGAAGGTTTGGTACCCCTTGGAAGTTGTAAAGTCTAGGTGGTTTGTGTCAGTGGTGAGTCTAGGGTACGGTATCCAGTTGGTTATTGTCTATGATGTTTCACTATATGCCAGTAGGTGGTTCCAAACATATTACATCCAAAGATTTCTCTAGGGATTCTTAATAGAATCCCATTGTTACTAAATTTATTGTGATTATTTATATTATGTTATATTTTATTCCAATGTAGCCATGTTTAATTATTTTTATCACAACCTGGTATTTCCTAATTGGGTTTTTTGGTTTAGTATTTGGTTTACAAAATGACCACATCTTTGAAAATAAAATGTTTTTTATCTATTTTAAAAGGGTACAAATGTGTTTATTTATTAAATGTGAAAACCCTATTTTTATAGTTTTATTTCAAACTAGTTTTAATGGATTGTTTTTGGGAATTTAAATGCACTAATTCTTTAGTAGTTTCCTACTAAGTTGTTTAGCACACACCCTATTCATACCACTCGGTGTCGATAGGCCCAAATTACTTTGGAGGAAATATTTTTTTGTTTAGATTCATGGTTTATGTGATCATTGTTGGAGTAGGTAGGTTGGTGGACGGTGGTGATATTGAGGTCGCATAGAGATCACATTGGTATTGGTTTGGTTTTTATTTTGGTTTTTTGTCTGTTCAGTTGTATCTTATAAATGAGTTGATTTATTATATATATTTTTTGAGATTGGGTTACTGGTTATTGTTGTGTGATCATTTTTTTTATTTTCATTATTTGATCCTATTTTTTGGGCTTAAACAGTTCCTATTGATTTATATTTAATTCCCCAAACTAGTTTCCAGCATGTGGGGATCAGGAACACCCTTCGGCCCATGCCACGGACAGGGTCAGTTGTGGGTCAGATGGAATCCCATCATGGTTCCTGACAAAATGGTATCAATAGAGACTCTTCTTATTTGGGTTGTCAGGTAGATGGACACTTGGATTTTCAGAACATGGGAGGTAGGTGTAGGAAGGGAATCATGAACTCTTTCTCATTTTAGTCCTCGAGTTACTAGGGGTAGTCTAGGATTTTAAACTTTTGTCATTATTTTGGATTGAGTAATTAAAATGGAGGCAAGCATGTGTCATGTTGTGGCCTCACTTAGAGTAGTGACCCTTTTGAATTCCAATTGTTTGGTTTATGGTCTGTTTAGTTGTTATAGCCGACTTGGGGCATGCCCCCCTACCATTCACTGGGATATTATTGACTACAAGTTCCTCCTTATAGTGGTTTGGCATGGGTTTTGTTTTTTTTGGTCTCGTTTGGTGTGAGTAATATTTTAAAACGAAAATGATTTCTTCCAAGTGGTTTTGAAATTTATAATATTTTCTTTAAAAATAGAAAGTGTTTTGGTTTTAAAATTTAGTACATGTCTATATTTAATAATTATGTGGAATGTGTTTGACCCTTGGGGTACATTAGGAACTTTTTCATATGTGGGTGTATGTGTGGAAAGTGTGTGTTAGAATGTTTTGATAGAAATAGAGGAACATATGTGTGATAGTTCGTGGAATTACATGGATGTGTATTAGAAAATAATGTCCTGTCCTTGTTTTTTCAATGTAATTTTGAAGGAGGAAATGAATTTTTAAAATGAATTGGGTTTAAAAAGTGGGTGTTGATTTTTTGAAAGTTGTCATGGAAGAAGGCAGTTTTGATTATTAAAAAAGAAATGGGTTTTTGAAAATATTTTTTTCGGTTTTTCTGGTTTTCATGCCTGTTGCTTTGAATTAAGGTGTTCCTTTTGATTTCACTTTAGTTTGATGTTGGTTTTAGTTTTTTTACATGTTGTCCACAAAATTATACCTAGAAAGATCCCCAAGGTTTCTAAGTATTCATGCCCAATTTTTGTTTCCTCTCAGGTGTTGTATATCCTTTTTGGTGATAAAGGTCCACTAGAGATGGTGGAGTGGTGTAAATATTTTGATTGTGTCTTTGGATAGTTGGGAACACTCAAAGATGTTAGAGTATATGTTTTTCTGAAGTTGTTTGAGGGTATAGATTTTCACTGGTGGGAGTTGGTTTTCCAACCATCGATGCAAGTTTGGATGATTTAGGGAGTGTTTAAGGCCACTTTTGTCCAAAGTTTCATAGCAAAGGATGTAACATTAAGGAAGGTGGCAGAGTTGCAAGATGTTTGGTGGGGACAACATTCAATGAAATCTTATGTTGAAAAAATTAAAGAGCTTATTACCTTTTCATTGGGGGTAACATCAAAAGATCAGTTGAAAAATCCACTTTTTGGTATATTCATCTTGAGATTAGGGAAAGAGTTATCTAATCTAGTGAAACCAATTTCAAGAAATTGGTTGATGATGATAATTTAGTTGAACGGGTTTTTTAAGTGTATTTAGTGGTGGTTGGGTCTTATGATGGTTCCCCATTTAGTATAGAGAGCATGAAAAAGGAGACTATTTTTGAAAAGTATTCTTCATTGGTTTTAACTTCTCATTAATCACACCATTCGCTTGTATGTTTCCAGTGCACCCGATTGGACATTCAAAGTCATCTTGTCACAATCCTCTGATGAAATAACATCATTTTGATCATTTGTCTCATCTGGAGAAGTTATGTAGTAAGCGTGACTTGAAGAATGATTTTTTGTTGGTTGATTTCATTTAATGACTATGATGTGGGATATTTGTCAGTCACTTGGGCTCTAGCCACAGGCCTCATAGTGGAGCTCGCATGTAGTGAAAAGTTTCCAAGGGTGTGTGAAGCCTTGGCCCTGATTTCTCCTTATGTTGGGATGGAAACAATCTATGTTTCCTATTTTTATTTCTTCTACTATTTTATGTTCATCTCATGTTGTGGTAGTGTGATGAACTTGTTCTATTGTAATCTTTGTATCTATATTCATCTGAGCATGGCTTTTAGAATAGATTGTTTTCATAATGTGTGTTTGTCCCTTATATGGGCTAGGTTTGGTTTTGGTAGTGTTGGATTGGAGGTGTGGGTTATTGAGTTTTTTGGGAGAAATGGACGGTGTTTCCAGCTTTAGTTTAAGTCCATTTCATGTGAATAATCACCTATTATGTCAGAAGTCATAGATCAGCATGATAATTTATAGTTCTAGCAGTGTTGTTGTTTACCCTTGTGCGGAGGGATTTTGGTTCTTTTAGGGGGTCCCCTCATCCCAGCGTCTCGGTATGTTGGGTTTCCTAGTAGTGTTCTTTCTGTTTATATCTTAGTGGTGTGGATTAGTCATGAGGAGAAACAAAAGGAGTTTGGGTTGGGAGTTTCCGAGTTCTTCATTGTAGTGTGGGGGTGTTTTTGTTAATGTGAAAATTTTGATTTAGTTTCTGGGGTCTATGTTTATTAGGATTATCTATAATGGGCTTCCTTTTTTAGTTTGGAGGTTTTATTTGGGTTTTTAAGTACTCGTGCTAGTTGATTTATTATGGTGGGTAAAACCCTACCGTATTCACCCTTCATTCTACATTTTGGTTTCCTCTTGATTGGTCAGGTGTGACTTGTGGAGTGAATAGTCACCCCTAGTTTTATGGTTTTTTTTTATTTTATTTGATCATAGACTCAAGATTTAGTTATCTTTTGACATGGTGACATTCTGGGGGTAGAAAGTATCAATGGTGGGGATAATTGTCACACATTTCCCTCAGATACTAGTAATTTTATTCTTTTCATGGTCTTGGATCATTTCAGTTAAGGTTTGGGTTGAGTCCTAGTTGTAATTTTGAAATTTTGGATGTTTGGGGTGGATTTTATCAAATGAACTAGCACCTAATGGTTAGTATAAGCCATGTGGTTAGCCAAGGAACATGTGTAGTAGTTTATGGAGGTTTCTAGAAGCTACCACACGGTTTTTGAACGGTATAAAAAACCATGTGGTCATGTCATATGGTATGTCCCAGGGTAGGAAAAAGATACCACACAGTTTTCAAATAGTCACACAAATTATGTGCTTTAGTTATTCGGTTGGTCCTCCCATGGGTAGAGGCTGCAACTTGATTTGGAAAACCATGCATCCAAACTGTGTGGTGATTTCATATCATTGAAATCTTAAAACTCTATTTTCTCAAGCCCTCCTTTTTATCCAAAAATTTGGATTCATTTTCCCCTCTCGGTTTTGGTGCACTAAGGCATCCCCAAACCCCTTTCCCTCTACTCCTCCTCCCTCCATAATGATCCTCCTTTGATTCCTAGGTAATATTTTAGGGTTTTTTGTAAATTCATCCTCTATTACTCATATCCTTTTTCTATTTATAGTTTTCTTTTGGGTGGTTTCTCATGTTTATAAACCCTAGATGTTTGTGTTTGTTTGTAACTTGATTTTATTTGTGTTCTAGGGTATGTGATTAGTATATGGGTCACAGATCTCCCTTCTATGAGAGTCTTACTGCATCAATACACCACCAAGGTAGATGTTTCCATTTATTTCCTTTCTATATAAATCCTTTGATTATTTAATTCTTCCAATTAATTTTCATATATGATTCACATACATATGATTCTCTTGGTTAGCTTATTATGGTGTTTTCAAATTAGAATAAATTGTTAAAAAAGGGTTTTCGTGTTGATTCTTCATATATTCCTTGTTTATATGCACCAAATGTGTTTAAAAAAACGTCAATTGTGTTTAAAAGGTATAATTGAGTGATTTTTGTAGTATTTACCTTTCAAATGATTTTATTAACTTCGTTGGATGGTAAATTGGTCATTTCATGTGGAACATGGTGATTTTTAGGTGTGTGGTTTGTGAGTTGTTTTGGAGGACTCCCTTGATATTTAAACCCATGTTTTCTCCTTTTTAAATTATATAAAATTGGAATTGGGGTTTTTTTGAAGGAAAGTGATGGTTTGTAAATGAAAATGGTTTTGGGTACTTTCATGTAGGATTGGAGGGTTCCATTGGATAGTGGCACATCCATGGGTTTAGAATATGCACACATGGATGTGCACTCAAATGAAGATGACACCTTAAAGTGAAGTTTTCCTTGAACCATGGTTTCTCAAAATATTTCAGTATCCTTTTTGTTTTTATAAAATTGGATTCAAATGAAAAAATCAATGCTAAGCCTTTTTTTCACTTGAGATATGTTCGGTGAATGTTTGTCTTAAAGGATTTTTTGGGGTATTTTCCATGAATGTATACCATACCCAAGGATTGAAAGGGTTTATTAAAAATCTATTTGGAATTGTAACTTATGGATATGTATGGAATTTAAAACATAAAAGTGGTATTTGGTGTTTTTTTTTGAATGATATTTTTGTTTGTTTTTTGGTAAATGCATTTTCATACGTAAAGTTAACGGCGTGTTTGGAAATTTGCATGTTTTTTAAGAAATGTTTGAATGCTTAAGTGGTGTAACAACATGATTGGATCCTTCAATGATATGATAAATATTTATATATATATATATAGGTAACCTCTATATGAGGTATTTACCTTTCTGGGTTGTCATACGGTGGTTTCTATGTTTGGGGTGGGCATGTGTGGTGACAACAAGTGAGATGAGTCATGAGTGTTAGTGCTTCCTACTTACGCAGTGTCCTTTAATAATGGGTTCCTAGGAGACTTTTAAAGGGTCAGGTGATAGGTTCTAATCAACCCCAATTAGATTTTTTTGTACCCCTTGGATGTTGTAAAGGCCATGTGGGTTGTGCCCCTGGTAAGGCTAGGTTAGGGCAGACAGATGGTTATTGACTATAGAGTTTCACCATACGCCAGAAAGTGGGCCCGAACTAAATACATCCAGGTATTTCTCTTGAGATGATTAGGATAATCCAATGGTTACTAAATTTTCTTGTGATTCTTCATTTTAACATGTATTTAATTCCCATCTAGCATTGTCTATTTATTTTCAAAGAAACCAAGTGTTGTCCACTTGGGTTTTTGGTTTGGGATTTGGTTTCCAAAATGATTGTCTCTTTGAAAATAAGGTGTTTAGTGGTCTATTTTAAAAATGGAAAAACTTTTTTATTAACTAAAATGTGAAAACCCTATTTTTATAATGGTATTTAAAACTGGTGTTAATGGATTTTTTTTTGAAAATGAAACACATAGATTCATTGGTTCTTTCCTATAAATCTATTTATCTCATACCCTACTCATACCACTAAATGTTGGTAGGATCAAACAATTTTATATTTCCTCTTTCTTGTTCATATTCTAGGTTCATGTGCTTTTTTTTGGAGAGGTTTGGTTGGTGGGAAGTGGTGACATTGAGGACACCTGGAGATCACCATGGTAGCAGTTTGGTCTTTCTTTTGGTTTATTGTATGTTCAGTTGTATCTTGTAATTGAATAATTTTATTATATTCTTTTGAGATTGCTTTATTGGTTATTGTTTCATGCTCATTTTTTTTATTTTTTTATTCAATCATACTTTTTTGGGATAAACTGTTTCCATTGATTTTTATTCGGTGCCCGACAATAGTTTCCAACCCATGGGGATTAAGAATGCCCTTCAGGCTATATCATGGACTCGATTGATTGTTGGTTCAGATGGCATCCCCACCTTGTTCTTGATAGAAAATATATTGTAAAATCCATCTTTTTCCTCCACTCAATTAGGTTTCTCAATGATGGAAAATAAGAAAATAGAGAAATCTAATATTACAGACATATCCCTAAATGAAACATAGAAGAGTAGAAATTGTATTCTTGAAAATAGATTCTCATCCCACGTGACATAAAATGCATATTTTTTGAATAATGTTAAAAAAAAGGTTTATGTAATAGTGTAATTTGGAAGTGATGGTTCTTTAAATATCAAAGGTGGTGGAAATATAGTAATTAAAAATGATGACATATGGAAAACTAAAATTCCCAATGTAGATGATTTGCATCATAATGTTCTCAGTGTGATTTGGCATTGTGACATAGAACTAGTAGATGCTTTTAATCATAAGGGGTGTACTATAGCAGGATTGATATAAAATGTTTTCTGGAAATGATGAAGAATAGATAGAAACTTATAACATGTTTACCGTAAAGAGAGCACTTTTTTGTTAAAAATTAAAAAAGAAAAAAAAAATTGTGGAACCAGTGGTTTTCTCACATTAGTCAACAGTGCATGGAATATATATCTTAATGTAGTATTGTTTTTGATACCTTTAATTTGAATCATTATTAAGAAAATACATGTTCTACATGCACACAAGAAATGATGGTCGAGAGTTTATATCATGCAAAGAACAAGAGGGAATCAAACATTTTTAATCCCATCCACACAGATGTATGGGGTCCAAAAATTTTAGATATCACATTTAGAGAGTGGTATTTAAATATTTATATTTACTATTATAGTATAATTAATTTTGTTATGTTTATGATGAAAAAATGGTAGTTATTTTATTTAATGAAGAGTTTTCATTAAATATATGATAATGAAAATGGCCACACAAACAAGATTCTACGATCTGACAATGGAGGAAAGTACAAATCAATTGAATTTGAAAATTACATCAAAAACCATGTGATAAATAATGAGGTCTATATACTGATAACCCCTCAAAAAAATGGGTTCATTGAACAAAGAAATCGATTATTGAATAATATGGATACAACTATGTCGATTGAGAGTTGTGTTTCTCTTCATTACTGGAAATAGGTTGTTCAAGTTGTGGTGTACATGGAAAATCAAACATGAATGTTTATACGATATACCAAGACACCATATGAGATGTGGTATGGATGTAATCCCTCTATTAAATTATTTTCATGTCCTTGGGAGTAATTTTTTCATCTGAAACAAAAAATGAAATCAAATCAGGTTTGGGGATGCAACAAAAGAGGGAATATTTATTAGATATTTGATAGAGTAAATCCTACAAATGTTATAATATTTTTCATAGAAATATTGTAGATATAAATTATGTTAATTTAATTAATTATAAAATGATAAATACATAAAGGACATCATATTTTTGTATGATTTATGATAAATAGGAATGTGGAAAATTAATAAATTCAAATATAGATATGGCGTAAGGCTTGAAAAAAATTCAGGGTTCACAATATGATGAGGATTCAGAAGAATAATCAAAAGAGTGAACCATTTATAATGAAACTTCATCAAAACCTCACATGATAAATATAATTGATGAAATTTATCATTACATCATCATTGGGTATTGGAATACGCCTATAAAGAAAATGATAATTATAAATGAAGCACATTATGCCTTCCCATCATTTATAGAACCAACCTTTTTTTAGACAAAACAAAAAATGAATCACAGGATGAGGCCGTGAATGAAAAACTTTATTATATTGAAAAGAACTAGAAATTGGATCTTGTTAAGAGAATATAAATTCACAATGAGATTTCAATCATGTAGATCTTCAAAAACAAGTTTGGTGAGCATGTAAATATGATCCAATACAAGGAAAACAAGGTCTGTAAGGGATATGAACATATTGATGGCATTGATTTTGAAGAAAAATTTTATCATGTATCTATATTAGAGTTAATAAAGCTCTTAAATTCAATGGTAATTAAAAGAGGTAAAAAATTGTATCATATTGATGTCAAAATGGAACTTTTATATGGTGTTCTTGAATATGAAGGCTTCATTAAACAACTAGTGAGATTTATTATTGGAAATGATGAGGAAAATTTTTATAGATTAAATAAAGATATATATGGTTTAAAAAAGGCACCATGAGTGTGGTATTATCAAATTTATTCTTATCTATAAACCCTATAATTTAAAATGGGAGGTGTCAACAAAAATCTCTATGTGAAGAATCCTATGAAATATCAATTTGTGGTGCCTATTTATGTGGTTGACATTATTTTTTGTGGAAGTAGGAATAGATCAGTTGAATAATTTTCTAATCACATTTAATATGAATTTGAAATGTCTATTATTGGAGAACCCACATAATTTTTTGGTCTGAAGGTTATTCAATCGAAGGATTACACATTCATTTTTATGTAAAATATCAAGAGATCTACTGAATAAATTCAATATTAATTACTCTAAAACAATAAGCTCTAATTTTAGTTGGAAAAAACATGGAAAGAGTGAGGATGAGAATTTAATTATCTCTCATTGTACATGAGATTTTTTGGATCCTTATTATAAAATATTTCAACATGACCATATATTATCTTTATAATATGTTAAACTACTAACTGAAAAAAGTACTATGAAATAATAGAATTTTTCTATTATTAAATGAATCGTGAGGTATATTCAATTTATTCTAATTTTTTCTTATAATTTAAAGTAGGAAGTGATAAATAATTATTGGAAATTTTTTACATTTATTGGTAATGTGATACAGTTGATATAAATTCCACAAGTGGTGGAGAATTATTCATTATAATATAATTTTTAGGTTGGTTAAGAAATAAACATGAAAAAAATATCTTAGTATGAATGAATTAGAATATATATCTACTAAAAAGGCATGCACTTAGATATTGTGTATTAAAAAAACTCCTTGATATTAGCGATGAGGTGAAATTGCCGATGGTGATTAACTATGATAATAACAGTGAAATCGATCTTACAAAGAATATAGTTCAACATTATCATAGCAAAAACATTGAGATCAGATTTCATTTCATTGAAGTAAATGTCTAACAAGGTGTGATTAAAATGGACCATTTTGGAACTGATGAAAATGTTTCTAATGTCCTTACTAGGCCCCTGGAAGAAACAATGTTTGTTTACATCAATTGGACCCCAGTGTTCAAACATCACCTAGTGCATGTAGTGGTTACTGTTATCCCCCTATCTGCATTTTTGTTAATTGTTTTAATCTTTTTATGGATGTGATATAGGCATACAGTAGAGTTATGATCCAAGTGGAGTCTATGTTAAGCACATAAAGATCACATATCGGTTCTATGGGTTTATTAACAAATGTGGAGATAAGTAAAATTCAATTAACTGTTGGTTTACATGGTTGGATAGTGGTCTTTGGAGTCATGAAAATCCATTTTACCACTTTTTTTTCTTATACACCGAGATATTCTTACATATACTTAGATTAATGGATGATTTATTTCACGCCAGCCACATTTTTTATCAAGACATTTTCTTCATTTAATTTATCCAGTGATTTCTAATAAACCAAATGGGTTGTATTATTAGAACCAAGGTTTCACATAGCTGAAAACAGAGTGTTTTTTGGTGTTTTTTTGCTGTTTTTTTTCAATCCACACTAGGTTGATAGAGTAATTTGGTAGATAAGTGTTTTTATAGTGGATATGGATTAAATGTATAAAGTTTCACTTTTTCATAGTGTTATCCAAATTTTTGGGTCCCAAATTTAGAGTATGGAGAATGTTTTTTCATGTAAAGGAAATATATAAAGAGGAAATTGATAAATGAAAAACCAAATTATGAAATTATGATTATGAATTGGAATGAAATCATGTTATTATAACTTCGCATGAAAATTCACCAATATTAGGAAAATGATCTTGAAATAAAATGTTGTTATATTTTCATTATTTTTTATGATATTAATGAAATTTTTCACAAATATTTCGTTTAAGGATTTTTAGTCATTAATATTCTCATGAACATGTTCTCCATCACTCTACAGTAGTATTTTGGTGTTATTTTTCTATTACATGTCCATTTTTTCACTTTCCACATATGTTAAGATATTTGAAAACTTTGTATGTGTTATTCTAAATGACCTTAAAAAATCCATTTCTCTCTTTCCAAGTGGAATTTAGATTAAACTATTTTTCTATGTGTGTTTCCCATAAAGTCATTTTAAATTGGAAAACCCTTTTTTATTGAGAAAATGTTCAAATTGAGAGGATAGAATGTATTTAAGAGGGTTGAATGTAACACCCTGAAATTTTGTGAAATATATATTTTTCATCATAATTTATATTTTTAAAAAAATTATTACATGTAACACTGAGTTATTCTTTCATTACATGCATAATTTAGTGTCTCTTGTGTTACACACAACTCTAAATATATCTTTCATTACACATTACACCAAGTTTAAATGAAAAGTGACATAGTATTAAAATATTACAATTTTTATGATGGTTATCATCTAGATGTTTGAATGGAGTTTATGCATAATATTAACCAAATTAAGAAAATATATGGGTTACAAATTTATTTATAATTAATTATTTGGTGACCAATTAATTATAAATGAAATGAAAATATTTTAAAATAAAATAAATATTTTTCTAAGAATCTATTTTTATGAACACAAATGTGTTTTACATTAATAAATAAAACTAATAACTTTGTATAAGGCCCCAGCCTTAAACCTTACTTAATCTTGAGTTATTACAAGATTACACATTGAGGATCTTTTCGGGTTTAGAGTTTTAGAGAATTAGATCATAAAACTTGCATTACATTCCACATATAAACAAAGTGGTTACATAAAGATAGTATTCTTCATTCCCATCAATGGAACACACATTTAAAATAAAACATGGATTAATTCTTGACACATCCTTGACTCTATCATCTTATCATGTACCTTTCCCTTGACCTGTTAAAAACATTTCAAAAACTTGGGATGAGCATAAAAACTCAGTATGGGTTATAAAAAAACATGGAAAGGAAACATGAGTTCATATATAAATAAGAATGAAATCATACTTTACCCATAAAACATAGGCACTTTAACATACCTCATAAAATCATGAATAAATCATAGAAATCATAAGACATAAAGGTAACTTGAGGCATTCATAACATTCTTACGTAGGGAGTAACCCTCTTGGTTACGTTTGGAATACCCATCACAGTATATTCCCTAAAATCTCTTTGGAGAAACCTTAACGTTTCACTCCTTCGCGTTACCCAATGCATTGGAGAGCTATAACGGGCTCACCCGCCCTTAGTTTATCACGGAACCACCCGTCTTCATAATAATGCCCAAGTACCATAACATAATCATATCACATAAAACATGCATAAAGGAAACATAGAATTTCCACATTTCAATCACGAGATATCAATACAACACATTGATATAAAAACATTATGAAAACCATTTTCAATACTAAAATAAAAGAAAAGTAAAACATGGTATTTATTTTTCTTTTAAAAAAAAGGTATGGCTTGTAGTGGAAGCCGAAACTCAAATAACGGTCACGACGACGGAGAAGTCGTTGTCTCCGCATACGTACGAAAAAAAACATTCTCTTTTGTCGTTTAGTAAACGCTTCATATAAAAAAGATTCCTTTTGAATAAACGTAAAAGTCAAAGGGGTTTATACACCATATAAAAGAAAGTGGTGTATAAAATAAAATATGCCTCAACGAAAGGAGATTGAGACGAAGTCCCATACAAAGATAATTTTTTAAAATAAAATAGATACATTCTGTGTATTCACTATAAGTACACATACATAAAGTACAACTACAAGATACGACATAATAATATAATGACATAATTTGAAAGTAGGAGATTAACCCAAAGAATGGAAATTGGGTTAAGAAGTTCCCATACCTCGTATCTGACTTGACCCGACCGTTCTTTAAACTCCTGAATAATAAACTTTATTTAATCTCTACTTGATTATGAATCTTTTACAAGTTTATTATTCCTTTTATACCATGTTATGAACATCATGTAATCATTTAAGTTAATAATGTTCATTTTGTCGGTATTTGGTTCTTAAGTCAAAAATAGACTTCTTACACTTACATGTTGTTAATTTGGTCAATGTTTCATTATATCCAGAATGTTATTCATGATGTAGATATCATATATGTCATATATATCCAGTACATACATGTATTTAAAATATTACATAATCATTTAGAGGTAAGAAATGAAATGCACCGTTCATGGAGACGGTAAGCCGTACGTACGCATGAACGCTACTTTCATTTCTTTGTCATATTAACGGAATTAAAACTAAATGAGACTTATGTATATTTTAATTCCAGAATTATATTAAACATTTAGATATATCATTAATTATATATATCCATTATATACATGTACTTTTAATAGTACATTACATTTGGGGATAAGAAATGAAATGCACCGTTCATGGAGACGGTAGTCCGTACGTACGCATGAACGCTACTTTCATTTCTATCTCATACTTTAATGGAAATAAATGATAATGATATATATAGGTATATTATAATTCCAGTATAACATCATATATAATAACTTTAAATCCATCCTTTACACGTCCCACATATGGCATTAACGAATCACATCACTTTGAGGGGGCGGTAGTCCGCACTTCCTAAAATGAAGATATCGTGTTTACCCATAATGGAAACCATAAAGTATGACCAAAATGAAGAAAAACAGAAGCTTAAGGAAAACATATACATATTATATATCATATATAAAAATAGTGACATCATAATGGCCACCTTTGAAGGTGTTAAATGAGTATTGAACAATCATCGTTTCGGGAGGCATAATTTCGCCATCCACGGAAAACGTATGTTCTTTAACCATTTGATGTAGTTTTGTGAGAGTGTGGCTCAAATAAATCTTATAACAACATCCTAGTATATTTAATATACTGGTGATGTTATAAAAGAAGGAAATAAAAAGAGTTTAGGGGGTTGGAGAAGCAAAATAAAACAAATGAACATGAGAGAATGAATTACCTTAAAAAGTGTAACTCCTTTTGAGTTGAGCCTAAAGGCTTCCTTTGAAAGGATTCTGCCCAAAGGGAATCCTCTAGGATGAGGAGAGGGATGTGGAGAGAGCAAATGGGCAGGGGTTGGCCGAGCCAAAGGCTTGAAGAGTGTGTGAAATGAGGTAGAGGTGGGGGCCTTTTATAAGAGGAGAGGAGGGGCACTTTTGGAAAGTAAAGAAACATTACATTATTTGAAAATGTGTTTCGGTTTTAAAAGGTCCCACATTGATAGAATTCGTGGATAAGGTGATACGGCATCGAAATCCATTCATCCAATTGGTTTTGGACATGTGTAGTTCATAGATTTTATATTATCTTTCCATTTTATTTAAATCGTCAAATAATGATGTCATCGCTGCATCATTATTATGTCATAAATAATTAAATTTATTTAATGTCTAAAAATTATAAAAAAATTACTAGGATGTAGGAACTCTTTTTATCTTTCCATTTAATATTTATAATCAAAATTTGGACTTGTATAACCCCACTTAAAAATTGTTTTCGCAAAACATATTATGTTTGTGTCATTTTCACTTTAACATTAAATAAAAAGTAATTTATGTCATTTCCCAACAAAAGTGGATCCATGGGGTCCCCAAGTTAGGAAATGGCTTGTCTTGGTCGGCCATGACACAACCAATAAGGTTGGGACATGTGTCTAGGTCATTTTATATTATTAAAGCATTATTTATTCCTTAAACTACACTAATTACCACTAATCGCGATTAAAAACTTAATAAGTTACTATTCACCAAAAAAATTATTTTAATCTCATTGAACCACATTTTACTTTTTAATGACAACCATGTATGTCGGATTTTCAAAATTCAATACACATTAGTGGTAAACTTTCATTTAACTGAAAATCAGTTTGCTTGATTACCACTTAGTGGTTTCACTATTCATCAAAAATTGAAGTTTTTCAGAAAATTACCAAAAATTCACTCTAAGCTATATTTGATATTCCGAATTCAAAAATGAAGTCTATTTTACAAAATTCAAATCATATAAGTCACATTAATTAATTTAATAATTAATTCACGCTGCCAGAGCAAATAGCGTGTTTTTACAAAACAATAAGTATCAAAAGATTGACACCAGTTTAAGTCTAATTTCAAAGTGAAATTGATTCCAATGACCACCATTGGATAAAATGGTAAAAATAGATTCTAATTTTACTTAAAAACCAATTCAAAACATAATCTAATCATATAAATAAATTAGATTAAAAGTAGTTTTTATGTAAAATGCAGTATTT
The DNA here is from genome assembly GCA_963277665.1 of Viscum album. Classification (NCBI taxonomy): domain Eukaryota; kingdom Viridiplantae; phylum Streptophyta; class Magnoliopsida; order Santalales; family Viscaceae; genus Viscum; species Viscum album. Next base: position 475,102,043 of record OY728133.1, on the reverse strand, counting down.
TTCACTATTCATTAAAAAATGAACATTGTCAGAAAAATACCAAAAATTCACACAAGGTAAATTTTGATATCCCAATCATAAAGGATAAGTTTATTTTGACAAACATAGTTTATAAAATTGTCAAAATATAGATTCAAAAATGGTTTTCCATCAAAAGGCACTAAAACAATCTTTTAAGAATATTAGTGTATTCCATGCATAAGATTGTATTTATTTTCATTTTAGGCCTCTAAAACACTATCTTTATCATTAATAGACATAGATAAAAATATCTATTATTCATTACTTACTTGGGATGTTACATCCTTCCCCCCTTTAGAAAATTGCGTCCCCGCAATTTATTTACTTATCAAATAAATGGGGGTACTTATCCCTCATTGCATTTTCAGATTCCCATGTTGCCTCTTCAATCATGTGGTTTTTCCACAAAACCTTTACCTGCTTAATCACCTTATTCCGTAACACTTGCTCCCTGTGGTCAAGAATCTGGACCGGTTGTTCCTCATAAGATAGGTTCTCTTCCAGCTGAACTACCTCTGGACTCAAAACATGAGATGGATCTGGCATATACTTTCTCAACATCGAAACGTGAAAAACATTGTGTACCTGAGATAAACTCGGAGGTAAAGCCACTCGGTATGCAACTGATCCAACTCTTTCCAGAATTTCGTATGGTCCAATGAACCTTGGACTCAACTTTCCTTTCTTACCAAATCTCATCACACTTTTCCAAGGAGAAACCTTGAGAAAAACATGATCATCTACCTCGAAAGATAGATCCTTCCTCCGGTTATCCGCATAACTCTTCTGCCTGCTCTGAGCTGTTCTCATGTGTTTCTGAATCAACTGAACTTTTTCTGCCATCTCTTCTACCAATTCTGGTCCCATAAACTTTCTTTCACCCACTTCATCCCAGAAAGCTGGAGTTCGACACCGCTTCCCATATAATGCCTGAAATGGTGCCATCTGTATACTAGAATGAAAACTGTTATTATATGAAAACTCAACCAAAGAAAGATGTTGGTCCTAACTTCCCTGATAATCCATAGAACAAGCTCGTAGCATATCCTCCAATGTCTGAATTGTTCGTTCTGACTGCCCATCTGATTGAGGATGAAAAGCTGTACTAAAATTTAATTCAGTACCCAACGACTTCTGAAGGCCTTTCTAAAAGTTAGAAGTAAACCTGGGATCACGATCCGATACAATGGAGAGAAGAACTCCATGTAACCTGACTATCTCTTTAAGATACAAACGGGAAAGTTGATCAAGAGAGAAAGTATCTCGTATAGCAAGGAAATGAGCAGACTTGGTCAAGCGATCAACAATAACCCAGATTGCATTATTACCTTTAGATGTCTTCGGTAATCCAACAACAAAGTCCATGGATATATTCTCCCATTTCCACTCTGGCACTGGTAAAGGCTGAAGCATCCCTTTCGGTAACTGCCGCTTTGCTTTAACCTGTTGACATGTCAAACACTTCACAGTAAAATCAGCAATATCTCTTTTCATTCCATCCCACCAGTAATACTCCCGCAGATCTCTATACATCTTAGTACTGCCCGGATGAACTGAAAACGGAGAACTATGAGCTTCACATAACAACTCTCTCTTCAACTGTGAATCACAAGGCACACATAACCTCTTCACAAACCTCAAAACACAAACACAAACTTATCCAAGAACTCATGGAAAATTTTATTCATAAGGTCCATGAATACAGCAGGTGCATTGGTTAACCCAAAAGGCATAACTACAAATTCATAATGGCCATATCTAGTACGGAACGCAGTCGTCTGCTTCTTTTACTTTCAACTGATGGTACCCCGACCTCAAGTCAATCTTCGAAAAATACTGAGCTCCCTGGAGCTAACACCACTTCATTCGATGGCCCAACATCTGCTGAAGTAGTTGCAAAGGATTTCACCACCCCTTTCTGCTTGTAGTCTAACTACTTCCCATCACTCAAGCTCCTTGTCGGACACTCGTTTGCATAGTGACCCATCTCATTGCACTTATAACATTTCACTAACTGTAAATCAAATTTATTCTTACCTTCACCTTGATCCTTTTCAGTGCAATCACGAGCCTTATGTCCCATCTTACCACATCGGTAGCACTTTCCAGAATTCAGAATACATTCCCCAGCATGCCTTTTTCCACATTTATCACAAACTGGAAACTTAGTTTTCTTACCATCAGACTTTTTTGAAGAATTCTTACCTTTCTCCTGCCACCTCGGTCTCTTCTTCTGCTGGTTGTTATAGAACACTTGGTCATCGGCAAACTCCATTTCCACCTTCTCAGCACATCGAACAAGATTTTCATAACTTTTAAACTCACGAGAAGCTAATGCCCTTCGATACTTTGTCTTTAATCCTGAGTAAAAACGATTGATTTTACTATCAAGGTCTCAGATAAAATTGGGAGCATACCTTTCCAATCGAGTGAACCTTTCTTCATAGGCAGCCACTGAGTCTTCCTCTTGCCTCAATTCCAAGAATTGCTTTTCCATCCTAAGTCGAACAGCCTTAGGAAAATACTTCTCAAGAAACATACCTTTGAATTCATACCAGTCAAGAGAATCAATCTCATCGGCATCCCTGATATTTTTAACCATAGACCACCACTGATCTGCTTCACCCTCCAAACGGTAAAGAGAAAGACTAACCTTTTGATTGTCTGAACACCCCATGACATCAAAAATCTTCTCCAGTGCTTTAATCCACCCTTCAGCTAGCACAGGGTCAGATGATCCTCTGAATGATGGGGGATGTTGCCTCATGAAATGTTCCACCACTGACATGTTCCTCTGCGGTTGATCTGGCTGATCTCGTGCATGGATACCACCACCATTTATAGCCTGAGTCAACTGTGCCATCACTGCAACAAACTATTCAGTTCCGATTCCGACCATCTCAGGTTGCTGATTTGGAAGGCTGTCTTCCTCCTGATGTCGTCCCAACATAGCTGCTTTGTTTCCTCTGCGGAAAACCATTCTGAACACCGAAATATCTTAGGCGAAGCAACATGGTAATCCGTAAATGCTATATCATTTCAATCATATTATAATTTAACACTTTTCTAACTCCTAAAGATGTCTAAACCGACCTTTGATACCAACTATAAGGCCCCAGCCTTAAACCTTACTTAATCTTGAGTTATTACAAGATTACACATTGAGGATCTTTTCGGGTTTAGAGTTTTAGAGAATTAGATCATAAAACTTGCATTACATTCCACATATAAACAAAGTGGTTACATAAAGATAGTATTCTTCATTCCCATCAATGGAACACACATTTAAAATAAGACATGGATTAATTCTTGACACATCCTTGACTCTATCATCTTATCATGTACCTTTCCCTTGACCTGTGAAAAACATTTCAAAAACTTGGGATGAGCATAAAAACTCAGTATGGGTTATAAAAAAACATGGAAAGGAAACATGAGTTCATATATAAATAAGAATGAAATCATACTTTACCCATAAAACATAGGCACTTTAACATACCTCATAAAATCATGAATAAATCATAGAAATCATAAGACATAAAGGTAACTTGAGGCATTCATAACATTCTTACGTAGGGAGTAACCCTCTTGGTTACGTTTGGAATACCCATCACAGTATATTCCCTAAAATCTCTTCGGAGAAACCTTAACGTTTCACTCCTTCGCGTTACCCAATGCATTGGAGAGCTATAACGGGCTCACCCGCCCTTAGTTTATCACAGAACCACCCGTCTTCATAATAATGCCCAAGTACCATAACATAATCATATCACATAAAACATGCATAAAGGAAACATAGAATTTCCACATTTCAATCACGAGATATCAATACAACACATTGATATAAAAACATTATGAAAACCATTTTCAATACTAAAATAAAAGAAAAGTAAAACATGGTATTTATTTTTCTTTTAAAAAAAAGGTATGGCTTGTAGTGGAAGCCGAAACTCAAATAACGGTCACGACGACGGAGAAGTCGTTGTCGCCGCATACGTACGAAAAAAAACATTCTCTTTTGTCGTTTAGTAAACGCTTCGTATAAAAAAGATTCCTTTTGAATAAACGTAAAAGTCAAAGGGGTTTATACACCATATAAAAGAAAGTGGTGTATAAAATAAAATATGCCTCAACGAAAGAAGATTGAGACGAAGTCCCATACAAAGATAATTTTTTAAAATATAATAGATACATTCTGTGTATTCACTATAAGTACACATACATAAAGTACAACTACAAGATACGACATAATAATATAATGACATAATTTGAAAGTAGGAGATTAACCCAAAGAATGGAAATTGGGTTAAGAAGTTCCCATACCTCGTATCTGACTTGACCCGACCGTTCTTTAAACTCCTGAATAATAAACTTTAGTTAATCTCTACTTGATTATGAATCTTTTCCAAGTTCATTATTCCTTTTATACCATGTTATGAACATCATGTAATCATTTAAGTTAATAATGTTCATTTTGTCGGTATTTGGTTCTTAAGTCAAAAATAGACTTCTTACACTTACATGTTGTTAATTTGGTCAATGTTTCATTATATCCAGAATGTTATTCATGATGTAGATATCATATATGTCATATATATCCAGTACATACATGTATTTAAAATATTACATAATCATTTAGAGGTAAGAAATGAAATGCACCGTTCATGGAGACGGTAAGCCGTACGTACGCATGAACGCTACTTTCATTTCTTTGTCATATTAACGGAATTAAAACTAAATGAGACTTATGTATATTTTAATTCCAGAATTATATTCATCATTTAGATATATCATTAATTATATATATCCATTATATACATGTACTTTTAATAGTACATTACATTTGGGGATAAGAAATGAAATGCACCGTTCATGGAGACGGTAGTCCGTACGTACGCATGAACGCTACTTTCATTTCTATCTCATACTTTAATGGAAATAAATGATAATGATATATATAGTTATATTATAATTCCAGTATAACATCATATATAATAACTTTAAATCCATCCTTTACACGTCCCACATATGGCATTAACGAATCACATCACTTTGAGGGGGCGGTAGTCCGCACTTCCTAAAATGAAGATATCGTGTTTACCCATAATGGAAACCATAAAGTATGACCAAAATGAAGAAAAACAGAATCTTAAGGAAAACATATACATATTATATATCATATATAAAAATAGTGACATCATAATGGCCACCTTTGAAGGTGTTAAATGAGTATTGAACAATCATCGTTTCGGGAGGCATAATTTCGCCATCCACGGAAAACGTATGTTCTTTAACCATTTGATGTAGTTGTGTGAGAGTGTGGCTCAAATAAATCTTATAACAACATCCTAGTATATTGAAGATACTGGTGATGTTATAAATGAAGGAAATAAAAAGAGTTTAGGGGGTTGGAGAAGCAAAATAAAACAAATGAACATGAGAGAATGAATTACCTTAAAAAGTGTAACTCCTTTTGAGTTGAGACTAAAGGCTTCCTTTGAAAGGATTCTGCCCAAAGGGAATCCTCTAGGATGAGGATAGGGATGTGTAGAGAGCAAATGGGCAGGGGTTGGCCGAGCCAAAGGCTTGAAGAGTGTGTGAAATGAGGTAGAGGTGGGGGCCTTTTATAAGAGGAGAGGAGGGGCACTTTTGGAAAGTAAAGAAACATTACATTATTTGAAAATGTGTTTCGGTTTTAAAAGGTCCCACATTAATAGAATTCGTGGATAAGGTGATAAGGCATCGAAATCCATTCATCCAATTGGTTTTGGACATGTGTAGTTCATAGATTTTATATTATCTTTCCATTTTATTTAAATCGTCAAATAATGATGTCATCGCTGCATCATTATTATGTCATAAATAATTAAATTTATTTAATGTCTAAAAATTATAAACAAATTACTATGATGTAGGAAATATGTTTAGCTTTCCATTGAATATTTATAATCAAAATTTGGACTTGTATAACCCTACTTAAAAATTGTTTTCGCAAAACATATTATGTTTGTGTCATTTTCACTTTAACATTAAATAAAAAGTAATTTATGTCATTTCCCAACAAAAGTGGATCCATGGGGTCCCCAAGTTAGGAAATGGCTTGTCTTGGTCGGCCATGACACAACCAATAAGGTTGGGACATGTGTCTAGGTCATTTTATATTATTAAAGCATTATTTATTCCTTAAACTACACTAATTACCACTAATCGCGATTAAAAACTTAATAAGTTACTATTCACCAAAAAATTATTTTAATCTCATTGAACCACATTTTACTTTTTAATGACAACCATGTATGTCGGATTTTCAAAATTCAATACACATTAGTGGTAAACTTTCATTTAACTGAAAAATCAGTTTGCTTGATTACCACTTAGTGGTTTCACTATTCATCAAAAATTGAAGTTTTTCAGAAAATTACCAAAAATTCACTCTAAGCTATATTTGATATTCCGAATTCAAAAATGAGGTCTATTTTACAAAATTCAAATCATATAAGTCACATTAATTAATTTAATAATTAATTCCCGCTGCCAGAGCAAATAGCGTGTTTTTACAAAACAATAAGTATCAAAAGATTGACACCAGTTTAAGTCTAATTTCAAAGTGAAATTGATTCCAATGACCACCATTGGATAAAATGGTAAAAATAGATTCTAATTTTACTTAAAAACCAATTCAAAACATAATCTAATCATATAAATAAATTAGATTAAAAGTAGTTTTTATGTAAAATGCAGTATTTTTCACTATTCATTAAAAAATGAACATTGTCAGAAAAATACCAAAAATTCACACAAGGTAAATTTTGATGTCCCAGTCATAAAGGATAAGTTTATTTTGACAAAAATAGTTTATAAAATTGTCAAAATATAGATTCAAAAATGGTTTTCCATCAAAAGGCACTAAAAAAATCTTTTAAGAATATTAGTGTATTCCATGCATAAGATTGTATTTATTTTCATTTTAGGCCTCTAAAACACAATCTTTATCATTAATAGACATAGATAAAAATATCTATTATTCATTACTTACTTGGGATGTTACACTTTGGGAAAACGATTTTAATAAAATTTATATATTATATATTCAATAAGATATTTAACATTGATATTTTTATTTTTCATGACAAGACATAAGAATAAATCAAATTTTATGTTTACAACTTTATTTATCTAGAAAACACTTTTGTTTCTTTTTTCACACTTAGTATAAAATTAACATTGTTTTACAAATTTTGAAAATTTATTTGAAAAAATTAAGTACATTTTTAAATAATAATTTTAAAATTAAATCAGGGATTATTATTGATTTTTTAGAAGATATTTTTACTGTTCTATAGTGAAAATACCATTTTTTATTAAGAATTTGAATTTATTTTAAAGAATTTAAAAACATAATTTTTTTAAGGTTTTTTAAATGATTAATTATTTCATTAATATATATGTATCAATCTAATTTATTTCATTGAAATAATATTCATGTTGTTTTTTGATATAAAAACATTTTAATCTTTAGAACATTTTTTCTTTGAAAACACGCTTTCTCATCGCATTTGTGGGATTATTTTTATATTATATTTTTTGAATTATATGAATGGAATTTTTAAAAAATGGATTCTATTTTTGGAATTATAAAAATATATATTATCTATAATAGTCCAATAAAACTTTTACAATAATAAATAGTGAAAACTGTAAAAATTATTTTCTGCAGTTATGGTATAAATGGGTTTACATGGGGGTTAATGTAAAATGATAAGAGTTAAAAATAACCTAAAACATTTCCAAAATTAATTTTATGGCCATATTTTAACATTTTAACTTAAAGGATGGATAATATATCATTTTGGATCCTATTATCATGTGGAAAACATGGTTACACCTTTTTCATTTCAAAAATCTCAAGTGTACAACAAACCTCACATATAAATGGATACCCTTATCCTCTCATATTTATACATAAAAACCATTTGGATTGGCCAAGACTGGTCCAAATTATTTCTCTAATTACCTACTACAATAATATAATCCTTATATCGGTAATAAATCCAATCTAATAATCTTATTCATGAAAATCAAATGATGTTTTCTGAAAAAGAGTTAACATCTGTAATCACGAATTTTATTTTATTTCTTCTTCTGACTCTATAAATTATTATTAAAAAATTATGATATAATAACCTAATTATATTCCATATAAATATATTTTTTTAAGTTAATTTAACAACCTAAATCCAACTCATCATCTATAAAATGGGTTATGAAATCATCATTTCTAAATACAATACACTACCTCCTTGAGAAACAATGTTACTCATTTCCACCACCACCACTCATGGAAGGATATAATGAAAAATTTATTAATTATATATGATATTTATGTTAATATTATGCTTTTATAATATTGACATCTCATGTTCCTTATTAATTTACAATCATTGTGAATATGTTAATGTCTTTCATGTGTATGTTGGACTACTCTATCACGAAATGGTGTGATTCAATCACAATTTACATGGAAGTTAACAAGTATGGTTTAAAAAAATATGTGATATATATGAAATAAAAAAGTTTCTTGTAATTTAATATATTATTTACCATTATTTATTTATTTTCTTTATAAAAATGGAAAAAATAATCATGTGTACTACGATATACCATCTCCATGAATAATGTATTTCTTTTTTTATCTCTCAATTTTATGTATCACTCTAAATACATGTATAATTAAGATATATTATGATTATTTCATGTTCAATATTTTGGAGGTGATTTAACCATGTTAAATTAAGAGGACCTAAAACTTAAAATCAAAACATACATGACAAACAAAGAATATGTTTCCCAAAACATGATGTTAACATGGAATAGTTAATAAATGGAAAATAAAATATAATAATTAAGTAATATATGGTATCATATATATATATATATATTATAATATATATAATAAACTAATAATTTATTATACTTTTGGTTCTATTGTGTATGATAGAAGTTGAGGCTTATGGTAAAGGATTTCTAGTCTCTCTTTAATTTCTCAGATACATATAAAGATTTAGCACTCATTATGTTGTGTTGTGTATATGCTCCGCCATTTGAATTTATATATCATTAATATCCTAAAATTCATGATATTAAATGTTTCATTTCATGTTATTATTTATTAGGTCTTATGATTCAAAATATTTAAAAAGTTATAAGGTATTTTTGTCTCACATGTTATTTCTTGGAGACATATTCCATATTCACCACCTATTTTTTCTAAGTGGTGTATATGATGCCAATGAATGTGTTGGATGATGATTATACTTACAAGTATTGGTATTTACATATCTATTTAAATATATCCCTTTCATGGATCTTACTGTTCAAAATATACTGAATAGGTAAGGGATCTTTATTGGAATTTTCCTTCATTAATACATATGTTATGTTATGCACCTATCCTTTTATATTAGGTGTATATACAGACCCTATGAAATGTAAAAACATTAATTTTTTTATTATAATGTAAAATTATGTTTCATTTAATGTTATTATTTTATGGTTTATATAATTCAATGTTAATAAAGTAGTTATTATTTTATTCTACAATATCATTGTTTATCAAGATAGTTTAATATTATCTTTTAAATGATAAAATATTACAACCCACATATCAAGAAACTCATTAATTTTAATTTACAATGGATTTTTTATAAAAATACATGTTCTTTAATAATTAACATCTCTTTTTGTAATGTAATGTTCAAAAAAAATTTATTTATAAAATTCATCTTTATTTCTCTCTTATGTCAAAAAAAATTTCATCCAAAAACCATGTTTTCTAAAAATGATTTCAAGAATATTTTTAAAAAAAATTAAATGATTTTTTTAATTTATTTTTACCCATATTTTAATATTTATTTTTTTAGTGAAAGGAATCTTCTTATTGTTTTAATTACAATTCCATTTTTTATTTTATCAAAAATGTGATAGGAATATTTTTCATAATGTGTACGATATGGATAGAATTTCCCACTATTATGACATTTGTTTTAATTGAGTGTTATTTTATATGTTTTCATGTTTATTTTAAAATGAAAAGAATTTGAATTTTTTTGATTTAATAAAATAATTTCTCAAAGTGAAAAGGATATTTTCAACCATAAATTTTTAAATTATTTTTATACAGCTTCATTTATTAGCTTTCAAATATTATTTTCAAGTAAAATGATTTAAAAAATTGTTATAAGGTATAATTTCAAAAGGTGATTATCAAAGTATGGTTATTTTCATAATTAAATTATCCAAGTGATTTTTCAAAATAATTTTCCATCTAAGATGACATAATTTGATATTAATTATGATTTATTGGTTATATAATCTATGGACACCATTCTTATTATTTATCTAGATGGTTTGTGTTTATAATGAAATTATGTTTATGAAACCTATTTCATATCCATGTGTTATACTAGGAAAATATTATTATCAAACCCTTGACTATATATATTTTTCATCCCTTGAGGAAATGATGAAATTATTAGGAACCCCATTTATTTTCATGGGTTCTGGTATGATGAATGTTTTATGATAAAATGGTATGTGTATGTATGATCTATATCGGGTTATGGGTGGTACATATATCTCATTTAAATGAATTGGGTAATAATTAATGTTATATGGGATCAAAGAGTATCTGGGTGGTTATCCAAATCCAACAATAAGGTATATGGGAGGTTTTACCAATCCCAAATGAGGGTAAATGAGATGTTATACTAATCCTAAAATAGGGTACACAGCTGGTTATCCCAAGCCCGAAGTAGGTAAACAGGTGGTTATCCCAATCCTGATATGGTATTAATGTCTTTTTGGGTATCCATGACATATTATAATTATTTATTATGTGTATGCCACAAATATAGGCCTTCTCAAAATTTCATGTTCTCATGGTTAATGTTATTTGATTACATTATGATCCATGTCCTATGAACAACCATGAATTATGGAATGACTCTTGTTAATGATCTATGATACATGTGGTATGGTTTCAAAATAATATTCTCAGGTTCTTATACCCTTATACACATCATATATTGAAATCTCCCTTATTTACCCTCATTGATCATTTATGCTCACCATTACTTTGGATTCATTCTTCAAGGTTAGGAAGAAAGGTATTATTTAAGATATGTCTAAAAAGGGTTCTAGTAATAAAGACATAGTGGGAGATGGAATAACTATGTTATGGACCATTTGTTTTTGTGTCTATGTTTCCAAAGGGAATATACCCTAATGATTCTTAGGAATGTATTTTTTTTAATGTAATTAGTATTCATATAAAAAGATGTAATATATATATATATATATATCATAGGTAACTATTCACTATATTATAGCACATATGACCCTAGACTTGGTGGATATGATTATAATACTAGGTACTTAAGAGAAATTTCAATATTTTCACACACCCATTAGGGTATTATAACTGTGATAAATACATCCCCGTTAGTATTTCACCAAATAATTTATGAATTTTATATTAAATTAAATAACATAATTGATGTACTAATTGTAAATTTTAAAAAAACAATTCCATGGGGTTATTCATAAATAATAAAATTAAAATACATTTCCTTTTTTTGTTAAATAATCAAAGTAAAACCTTCAATAAAAACACATGTGTCTTATTCAACCAAAAAACCCAAATTTTTAACCAATATTGATTAAAATCTTTCCATTAATTTTTTTTCATAATAAAAAAGTGGAATTTTAAATTCATAATAATAACCAATTCTTTTTTCTCAAATTTTAAAAAATGTTTCCACATATGGATTAAGAAATATCACATTGTATTTAATGAAACACAGCCTTAAAACCATGTTTTTATAATTGTTTAGAAACATAGCAATGTGACAACAAAATCAAATTTGGATATAAGAATATAAATAACATAAGGAATGTGGAGCCCAAAACTCATATGAGTATGAACTATGCATCATGGTTAATTTTATAGAACTCTCATTACTCAAACACAAATAAGAAATTGGATCCCTAGGATGGTACTGGACAACCTTTACATATTTTGAATAGTCCCATAAGATTATTAATGACCCATAATCCATCATAGGAGTAGTAAAGATAATACAGGTCATATAATTTATCTCATTAGCTCACCTAGTCTAATAGAGAATGATTCCCTTGTAAGTACACAATTAATACAAGGTATTTTAATTAAACACATAATTTACTAATTTACATGGATTCCCATGACATCAATCAATTAGTATTCACTAATATTGAATATGAAGTCATCACAAGAATAATTCATAATAAATTAATTTTTAATAAATCTTTTCTCACCCCCTTCAACAATGGAAAAAAAACCCTTTTATTTTCTATAATATAATGAATCACATATAATGGAACACTCAATATTATCCCCCTTAAGGACATAATATATATCATTTATAAAAAAATAATTTTCCCTAATGGTGGTTTTCATGAAAATTGAATATTTCATTTATATCATAAAAAATAAACCTTTATAATCATTATTGGAATGACATGTGGCTCCCAATTATTTAAAAAATCACTTGAGACATCCTTTTAAACCCAAATATGAAAATATACTTTGAAATCCATTTATTAGTGAAATTTTTTCAAAAATATTATTAAATTTTCTATAAAGGATAACATTAAATTGAAATCATTTCACATGGATTTAACATAAATTTTTAAAATGAAACCGCCTATTGAAATTATAAAATAAGTTATTTAAAGAAAAATTAACCAAGGCTAATAACCCCTTTAAAATACCATATTCTCCACTTAAAAATTATAACAGAGTGAAACACATTTAATAACACTTAAATTCCATTTAATGATCAATTCATTCATTTTCGCAATTAGTTATCATGAGATAAAATATATACCAAGTTCAGAAATCTTTATGAAAATCAATTTTAACCCATAATGGGTACACATATATATATATATATAATTTTTAAATAAAATAATTTGAAACATTCAGTAATTTGATAAAAAGTAATATAGTGGAACTTCATGAAAAATTAAAGCATCATTTAGTGGTAATGAATCAAAATATAGAAAAATTATTGGTGAATTTTAAATCAAGAATGTAAATGAACTATTCTCTCCCAAAATACCCAACATTAAATCCATTGTGAACCATATTCCTATCATACATAAATTTAATGGATTCTGGTAGGATTAAAATCAATTGGAAAGGGTTTAAAGAGAAGAGTGGAATAGAAATTGAGTATAAGGAAGACCATTACCTCAATGATATAACTAAAAATTATGTGTATGAAACTTTAATTCAATAATAATGGAGGGGAAGATCCCCCATTATACACCCCATGATTGGAAAAAAAATTGGATGGTAAAGAGGGGGGATTTTTTCCTTAAAATAAAGAAGGTTCAGTTAAATAATTTCATACATTTATGAACCTAATAACGCTACATGTTAGGTCATATGGTTTGGTAAACTATATTCCAACAAATTTTGAGCCACTAGAAAGGAACCCACACACCACACCATTTCCCCTAACCTTCCACCAACTATTTAGGTCACCCCAAACATAATTGGAGATGAAACATTTCTCCTAACAAACCACATGGTTAGGTAAACTATGTTCTAACCATAAAAAATATAATGTTAAGGAACTGAATCATTTTCATGGTTTTCATTAAAACACACATAGTTTTCCCAAATAGTATGATAACCATGAAACAAAATAAATACTTGTAAAATACACAAATTATCACCTTAAACACCTTAAAATATAATATATTACAAAAAATATAAAATATAGCACCAAAATTACAAAATGGTGTCATAGTATAGGAAATTATTATGCTATAAATTCTTATCATTGGCTACCATATTCTCAATAATGTCAGATTTAGTTTTTTTAAGTCCAAAATATATCAATTTTACATTTTTAAATAGTAAAATGAATGGTCTGACTATATATTGTACTTTTTATACAATTTTTAAATTAAAATCATTAATATTTAATCTATTTTATATCTATACTATGAAAAGGACTCCAAATCTAGTGATGATATTTGACATCATGAAATTCATTATGGATTTTATTTCAACATCCTTGAGGTTAACCGCTTTGGACTATTTAGAGATGAAATTAGTAGTAATAAGAATGAACATAATATGATTTTTTATGGTTTGAGGTTACTGAAAAATTAAATATATTTATCATGTGGAAAAAATCAAATACCAATTATTAGTGTGCAATAAATTTTCACGTAGAGATATAAAAATCTCAGGTATTTGATAAGCAGAATTTATTCATGAACTCGATACAATCCCATATTATTGATTGTTAAAAGTATCTAAGTCATCTGATATAATAGAGGATCTTATATCCTGATTAATTCACACCTCATTCTCCAACATATAATTATTTCATAACATTATGGTTTCCCCTTCCATCAATTAACATGAGAAGTACCTCATGATATCCTCGTTTTAGAGGAAATTCTGCAAATTATGTCCATCATTAAGATGAAATTCACATCCTATTAGTGAATCTACAATCTCTTATCTTGATTATTTGTAAGAATCTCATTTTGAAGGTTCTCTATTATAGGATACATCCATACCTAGATTGCATCAATTTTAGAGGGTAAAATATCTCTTTGGTTTTTGGTAGAATTGACTTTGATGATTTCATCCATGTCATTATTGATAATGGGAGAGACCACCATGTAGTGAAAAATATATATAATTGTCCCAACCTGATCTAGATCATCCAATGATACATCCTCATTCACTATTTCATCTTCCATGAAATTTATATGAATATGACATTTTTAATAATATTGTCTATGAAGGGAATTCAACCTTAAAACCTCTTATATAATTAATAACAGTTATCAATTCTTCATTCATGATGAAATAATATAAATTAATTTTCTTGATAAAAAACTCTCTTTCAAACATAATATTCAATATATTAGTATGTATTTACAATTCTAGTTTAAGACTATAATGGGGCCTTGTATTTCATCTCATTATTGGTATATCCCTCTAATAGTAAGAAAGATTAAGTGTAGAACTTATATTATCGGATATATAAACAGATTCCCCAAGTAAAACCTATTGATCATCATATCTTCTTTCCCTCAACTAGTTCGGATCCAAGATGAAGCTTCTAAGTACAAATGTGAACATTGAGAGGCTTTTTGGATAAAGAATACATCTTCACCAAAGACCAGCAAGTCAAAAAATTAGTTATATGGGATAGGGTTTTCTATGAAAAAGTATTTAAACACATTATATTTGATATCCTTTTGAGAAATTAAATAAATATCAAATTTATAAAAAATGAACATCCATAGTTTTAGAAAACTAGATATCATCAAATATTTGGTGATATATTGGATGAAATTAACATCGGAGTCCATGTGGACCTCATGAAGCTATAAATAATATCTCTAATTTTTTACAATGAAAACCAGTGGATTTTTTTCAATATGTCATAATATGTTTTATAATTTTTCAATATTTTACCATTGTGAAAATATGGGTTATTATCCTTGCTTGAATAGTTATTAAAATTATGGACTGAACCACATGATCATTTCAGGGTTTCCACATTAATAAAAAAAGTATTCCTTTATATAAGTGTAATTAAGAATAGTGGATGTAAAATTTATTGTTTGGAATCATTGAAGGATCTAGAACAATTCACATCCAACTAATATGTGACACCTTTCACTGTTAAATTTTTAAAGGGAAATATTTTTCCAATGATATTGGATAAGAGTATCAAATATATATGAGGATACCTTTATAGCCTTTGGATTATATAAGGTTCAATGAGAGAGTAATATCTACTATATTATTCTTATTTTTGTCGTCAACATCAATGTTATAATGATATACCATGAGGCCAGGAAATTTTCATGATGTGACTCTGAATGAATATTTTATTGGATTTATCTTCAATATGTGATGATGACGTATATTGAAACTACATTAGTATTAACTGGGTGATCACGATATTACTAATAATTATCTAACATATCCTTAATGTATAATTATATAATCTTCTATAAAAAGTAATTAAAAACTGGTTCATGGAACATTGGTAGGTAGAGACTGTATTTTTTATGAAAATAGTAATGAATTATTAATAATATACAAATTAAGATACATTAATAGTGTTAGATGATTCATCTAAAAGGGATATATAGATTTAATTTTATCTACTGTATACAAAAAATAACAACATCTCCTAAGTGTCATTAATTGCATCTATCAACAATTTAGGGATCTGGTTTGGGAAATTATATTTTTAGAAATGGTGGTTGATATCCCTAAAGTTTTAAGATACCATGATTTAATCATCTTATCATCCTTAGATTACACCTGGGGTTAATGGGATGAATGAATTGTACTTATTATATGTTTATATTTTTTTGGGTTTTCTTGAATACCCAAATGATGGGTAGATTCATGTTAATCTAGCCTTGAAATTACATTTTAATCCATAAAAATAAATCTTGGTTATTCTTTAGAGAGAGAAATTTATTTTGTAGTCTCTAGGGGTCATGGTGGTACAAATCAATAATGGTTGCAGATCATACATTGTATATGGAATCACATTTATAAGTTAATTAATGGTTTCTGAGGAAACATCCATGAATAATAGATTATTATATTTTATTTTATCATATGTTGTATCAATATTGTTTGTAAAAGAGGAAGTACTATCTCCTCGGTCTATAAAAGATGATATGGTGGAATTGTTACTTCTATTGGGGTCGCATCCTTTATCGGAATGGATGGGTTTTTATGTTTTAACTATCATAATGATAAATGTATTAATAAAACCTAAAATAATTTATCTTGTTCTAGGGTTCATATTCATCCTATCAAAAGGAATTTTCTATGTCTTCTAAATATCAATAAAACCTACATTATATTAAAGATTCTAGGGTGAAATAATAACATTCATGGATAACATGGAGGAGTTTTCCTCTACTAGTATCACAATTAAATAATACTCTTTACCATAATTGGAATGGAAAATAAATAGGAGGATTATGTTATTGACTAATATGACCCTTGGAAACCCCAAATATATATGTTTAAATATAATTCAATTGATAGGAAACATGAAGTACTAATAAATTTTTCACCATGGATTGATAATTGAAATTTCTAGTATAATTGGGGCCTTATTTTATATAATTCTTCTTACCATATACTATTTTAACTCCCTTTTATAGTACCCTACATCTATATATTAATATTTTTAAGACAAAAAACCGAAATAATTTCTAAATAATCCTGAAATGACCATCCATATAATATTTCATGCAATACTGATATGGAAATTAAACTACAACATGGATATGAATCCATTACCTTTCTTAAATAATGTTATAGGTTATCCCTCATATGATTACCATTAATTCATACTAAAAAATTGGATAATAAATTTGGGATTTCAGTTTAGTTTTTTTGAGTGTTATCAATTCCCTCTTTTGGTACATGTGAATTATTATGATGGAGTGAGATAAGTGGTCCTCACAATGGGAAATAATTCAAATTTTATGGATCAAGATGAGCTTGATTTCATAAAAGTTTTAGACTAGAGATTAATGAAATTCTATGACATTGGGAATTCTTAATATTCAATAATGACTAATGTTACAATGAATAATTACATCCTTGTTTTAATATGTCTTAGAAATTACTATATGGAACTCAGTGGGACTGGTCTCAGTGTAATATATCTCAAATATAAGGACATCAAACATGAACTCTTAAGGACATATAGGAGATTAAATAATATATTCCCTGATCTATTTTCATATATGATGTGTTTCCCGAATTTTGATTTTGAATAAGATAATATATATATTCATAAAAAATCCATACTCATAGACTGATGGGTTTTTCATCATACCTTTAGTCTACTATCTGCATTGATTATTATAGGATGAAGATGAATGAGTTTAGGACTCTATTTAATGAAAATAATTGATAGGTGCATTGGATATATATAAGATGGGTTGAGAAGATACAACTGCCTCTTGGTATTGACCATCTAATCATTTGGATACAAATTGATATACCAATATAGCTATGGTGGAATGAGAACTAGATGACTCAATATCAAAATAATTATCCCATTAATATTATTTATGTTCATATATTTAGGTCCTTATGACATATATATCTTCAATGTAAATGAAACCTAACCATCATGGCATATCACAACAACATTTTTACCATTCTTTATGACCTATTCCCCCATTATTTTTGTGGAATTCAAGTTCATACAAAATTAAATAATCAGAAAAAGGGTATGTGAACTTAAGGAAATTAATAAATTCTTTTTTCAACTACCTATGAGGAGATAATTATATATTTTTAGGGTGGTTTTAAAAACTCATAGTGAGGTGGATATAAAATCCAAGAATGCATGAATCATCCTAGGCACTCATGGGAAATCGTCTTCCTATTACTTGATCTTCTAGTTCCATTTTCATTAAATATTGGATGACTATGATGATGAAGACTACCACCAATATCCTAAAATTAATTTGGTTAATCGCTAGTTTATTCTATCATGCAAGGATAACTCCATGTACCTCGTTGATTGACTTCCTATTCATTGTGTCATCAAATTTATTTACATAAATTTTCAAGACTAAATTCCACTCACCTCTTCTATATAGTGTGGTTATAGGTACATATGTCACTTGTTCTATAGGTTTATCTAATTTTATATACCTGTATTCCATAATCTTTTAGAGTATTTCATTATAGATAAAATATTCATGGATATTATGGCACAAAATCCAATGAAAGAGAATGTAATCAAAGTGATCATTCATATTTACTTAACCGTGTATAATAACCTCCATCAATTTACATAATTTATTCACTAAAGATGTTATAAAGATTTATGGTACCACCTCTTTTTAAAGGGAATATACATTTTTTTAGTCTTTAATGTTAGGGTTACTCTAATCCTTCACATCCCAGCAAGGTTGATGTTGTTGTAGACATATTATAGGTGAAGTCACTACATGTTAATGGGATAGACTACAAGTATTATATTTCTTTTCATGTATTTGTTTATGGTGGTTACAGTCTATGAAATACAATAAAACCTTATTGTGTTGATTACGTTGACCAAGGTTTTTCTTTGGAAAACAAAATAGAATCATCCCGGTATTATGTTATGGATTAAGAGTCCTAGAAACCAAAACGTTGTTTTATTATAATGGGAAGTGTCTCTAACTCATCACAAATATTTTAAATTCTTATCTCAATAATTATTTCATGAGAATCCAAATTTTAGGATCCTTGTGGAAATCTAAGGTAATTTGAGGTGTAATATTAGTGAAATTACATTTTTAACCTTTGAGATAATGACGAGCCTCATTCATTCATCGGGATTTTGGATGAGACATTTAGTGTAGTACTAATACACACTATATAGTACCACATATCTAGAAAGCCATGTACTGGAGAGTACATCTCCAAGAAGTAGAGAGGTACCACACAACGTGTGGGTCCTCAACATGTCATGTACCTCTTTTTAAATTAACTTCAAATGATCATATATATTTCATTTGAACTCGGATTTTGGATCATGATTAGCATATCCTGTGTGTTTTTTACATGTAGAATGTGATGGTGACAGTTTTAGATTTTTGTATAAAGTGTTAAATGTTCAAGTAATGGAATATTATGAGGAGACCTAGTGATGGGATTGATCATGCAGAATCATGAGGCCTTTTCATGTGTAACCCTCTAGAAGGTCTAGTAGTAGAGTTCCCCAGTGACAGTACTGAGAATTACCCCTCAAGATAGGTTGGTAAGTGGAGTTCCCTAACAGCTTCTATTAGGTGTTACCCTCCAGTAGGACTTGACAGTGGAGTTTCCTGATTGCTTCTAATAGGAATTACCCTCCAGTAGGGTTGTGCGGTGGAGTTCCCTAATGGATTATTCCAGGAGATTCCCTCCTAAGGGGCTAGGCATTGGAGTTCCCCTAATGAAATTCTCATGTATTACGATCTAGAAGATTAGGGTAGTGGAGTTACTAGGTGACAAGAAGATTAAGACCATCCTATTGTACTAGATCACAATATCCTTAACTGGAAATTGTGTCCCCTCAACTGTATAGCATAGTGATGAGATGTGGTTTTATGTAAATTTTGACCCATGAGGAAGAGGGATACTTTCCCCCACCGAGACACATTTTTGTGACGTGGCCAAAAATCAAGTGGGCTGCTATGTTCGGGCTAAAGAAAATAGTATCAACACGTGGTGATTTCTTTCCTTTTACTTATGTGTTTACGGAAGATGTGTCAGATGCTAGGCATCATTGATGAATACTTTTAGAACTATTGGTGGATCTTCTTTTTGGGGTTAAGCTGTGGGATGAATATCCTCTTATACTCTCGTTTTGTATTCTATGACTGAGAATATGTATATATTATTTCTTCTTTATTCACACATTGGATTGGATACTCTCCTTTCACAAGATGCAAAGACACACAGGGTATTCCATGTTCTTTCCATGCCTATTTTCTCATGGATGGATGAGTCAACTCTCCTACTATAGGTGGTGAAGGATCAACAAGTAGTTTTTCTACTCACCATGTTTATCATCATGTACTTGTATGAGCTTACATTCACTCTTGTTGGGTTGAGCTATAACTCTATATCATACCTTTTTATATCTACCACTTTTCTCATTATTTTAATATCTTACATCTTCCCATTCAACCTCTTGGGGTATTAAATAGGGTATGTATATACTCATACCTTTATAGGATTCACCCACATCTGTCATGTCTTTTGCAAATGATGAACATATCGACTATTACTTCAGTTGATCTTAGAGATAATATGTGCATGTATTTCATATTATGGTAGTATAATGAGATATAGGAGATGAGTTATTTCAACTATTTTCTAGTTTGTAGTTTTGTCAAGTTGGGACATATTTCTGGTTGAGAGTTTATTTTTTCCCTTTACATTCAGTTTAAACTACAATAATTTTTACCTTAAAGAGGTTCATGCATGTTTTTATTACTTTATAGAAGTTTTGAATCATCTAATTCCTTTCCCCTACACTTTTTCATTTATATGGTTGTGTGTGTGTGTGTAGTTTCTTAGGAAAAGGCCTCCCATAGTTAGTTATGCAATTGGCACTTATCACCACCCCCTGGACTACAGAGATGGGCTTGGGGTAGTTGTGGCTTGATCCCCAACATGGGTCAAGTCATGATTGGTGTAGTGAATTTATGTTTTGTAGGTCCACCATCATTTTTTTATGTTCCTTCTTATGGGTGAATTCTATTGTGAGTGTGTGCAACCCATGTTTTGAGGTAGGTGGTTTCTTCTCTTGGATGTGTTGAATGAACTGTATTGCTCTAGTTTTTATAAATTGATATATGAATATATGTGGAATGATTTATTTTGTGTGTGTTAATAGATTTTTTTAAAAATGTGGCTTTCCGCTAGTTTTTTGTAAATGAAAAAATGTGTTATTTTCAAATCAGTGAAATGATTTATGAAATTAAGCACATGGGAAGCCTTGGATATATATGTAGAATGTTTAGATTAGGAACATCATTCGTATTACCATTGGGAGGTTTTTTCATGGTGAATTTGTATAGTGCCTAGGTATATCTTCCTAGGGATATGTTTTTGACATTTTTGGGGGGCTCACTCATTGGCTTTTCATATCCTCATTAGGCATGTGTTCTGAGGACTTCTTGTGCACTAGTTATTTCTTATAGTATGAGTAGTCTGTTATCCTGACCTGTAGAGTTACATGGAAAGATTTACATGCACATGACATTGTACTATTTTAGATGTGATAAATATGCATTGATTTCTGATAAATGATAATGGAAATTATTTCTGAAATTAATATATCTTCCTCTATTTTCAAATTTTTATAAAAATGGAAATATTTACTTTGATTTTGAGAAAACTACATTCCTAGTTATCATGAAATGTTTTATTTAACATGAGAATACATGTGTTATTTTTACATAGGATTGTTATGGAAAACCTAGGTGGGACCCTACTAAACATGTTTTCTCAAACCTTACTTACCTAATCCATGGTTTTAAGATCCTTGTATGTATTTCAATGTAGGGAATATAAAGGTTCCATTGTGAGGAAACATGGTTTATGGTCAGCTGATTTTGGGTATCTAGTGGTGAGATGGTGTTAATTTTCCCTTCCTTTCACATTTTATAGAAGATCAAGTTATGTTTTAATTTAATGTTTGGAATTTTCCTTTTCTATTTTGATGCTTTCAGTTGTTTGGTTTCTGATTTTTGTTTTAGTTATGAAATATATATATATATATATATATCTTTTGGATTTTTATCATTTATCTATATATGTTCCCTATTATAGGCTTTGTTTGGGTGAAATTGTTACCTCTTGTTGTTTTGTGATAACTTGGTGCAATGTTACAGCCTATAGGGATCGATAGCACCCCTTGGGTATTTGATGTGTCGGGTTGGGAAAAGGTTTCATAGGTTATTATGGTCATTTCATAACACCCATTCATGTACTTCATGACCCCAATGTTCAAACCATCAAACAAAATATCAGTTCATTTCTTCCTCTAAAATTATTGCCTCACAAATGAACTATATAATTAAAAATTAAAGAAAAAGGCATAAATTTTCAAAAAATATTAACACTTTGAAAAGATAAACCACAATGGTGTCCATAATTAGTACCAATCCAAGAAACATAAAAACTAAACACATTGAGTGAGGATAAAAAGAAAAAAATTAACAAAAAAATCTTCCCATGAAGAAATATAAACTCCATGACAATTAGACCTCACCGATTCAATTATCCTACCATGTCCCACTATCCTAATATACTCGCCCTTAACCTGTATGGTTTAGAAAAAATCACTAGAGAAACACCCTCTTTAATAATTCCAAAACTCACCATTACAACATCGAGAGGGAAAAAATATATTCCAATCCATTCAGAGACATGGAAGAGTCAAAAATACGAATTGTGTCCCCACTAAATAAAATAAACCTACCTTTTCTCAAGATCATTCTTGGAGGATTATTTTAAACAACATGGAATATAAACCAAACATGTTCATTTACACCATATGAAATCAATTAGTTCTAATATAAACTATTGAATAAATTTTAATGTAAAACGTTGAAAAATATATAAAATGATATAAAAAAATCATTCATGAAAATCATAGACCCCATGAAAATGAGTCACATAAATTATTATTTAAAGGATAACACACACTTGAAGGACTATATAAATGTTCAAAAATTACCAATTATATTAGAAATCCAGGATAATTTTATTTCATATTTATAAATACATGTTTAAATCTATAGTTTATATTTCAAAACATTCATATAAAATCAACTTTCTATATTAAAAAATAACCCCTTTAAAATAGTTAAATAATTATTCACCGTATAAATACACATCAAGTGATGGTTTTTACAAGATAAACACCCTAACTATTGTTCCAAATAAATCCTTTTAAAAAACATTCTAGAATATTTATCTTTATCCTAAAATATTTATAATTTTATTTAAAACCCAACCCTCCTTGAATGTGCATTCCAAAATATTCAAACTTCATTACACATAAACCGATATTTTTATTTCAAAAACAAAACATTTTTTATTTCATTATAAAATCCACCACTTCTAAACACACATCTCATAAAGTAGATCAATTCTTAAAACAAGACATATGGATTTAATTAAAATATAATAAAATATTTATGAAATTTATTTTTAACATAGAAAATCAACTTCTCAATAGTCACTATGTAAAGGAACACCATAACTATAAACCAAAATTTAATCCAACTATATTGATATATCATTATAAAATCACTGATTCTATTACCAATAAAAAATCTACTCATGAAAATACATGAATCAATATGTTTATCTAAAAAACAATAATAAATTAAACTACGATCAATATGTTCAAATTTTTGGATTATACAACTTATAATTATACAGTAATTCATGATATGTTTTATATATTAAGAACTTGATGATTTTATGGTTTTTTATCCCATGTTAGATAACCTCACAACTATAATTATGTTTTAGTATTCACCCTATAATACTAACAATAACTCCCAGGGAAAATCATATGATTCTGATAAGTATCAAACAACAATATATCCAATCAAAACCCAACAAGAAATGAAATAAAAATAATAATTTTACAACTAATGGTTATATAAGATTCATTATTAATAGTTGCAACTATGAGCATACTTAAAATCTACCTCTATAGTTTTGACGATAGTTCACAAATACATAAATTCTAGACAGCCCAAATAATAAGTGGGAGTTTTAAGATCCTAGACCATATTAATATTCCTAGATTCGATACCATTTATTACCAACTTTCTTGGGAAAACCTAACATGTCACCTGACCAGCATCGCTACTAAGCCCAAAGAGCGTTCTTAATCCCCAAGGGCTAGTAACTAGTACTCCAGTATCAAGAACATACACATAATAATGGTTTCACACTAAAATAACAACATAAAAATTGACTAGTAAGTAAAAATAATATTATATAAACCATAAAGGTAATAAACATACATTCTTATTGGATATACAATTTCAAAATAATGATCATGAAAAATAGAAAATAACTTAAATAAAAAACCAAATAAAATAGTTAGAAATACAATACACCCTTTTATAAAAATGAATACATAAAAAAGAAAAAAATTTATTAATGAAAATAGTTGGGTGAAATAGATGATAGAATATGAAGAAACTAAAATATAACCTTTAAAGATACACAAAGACCTTAATGTGACTTATTATCACTCACCATGTAACACCTAGATATTTTCTGAAATATTATTTTTGATGAAATTTAAAACATTTGATATTTCTCATTACATAAAATATTTTTTTAGTTTGTATTACAAGAAAAAAAATTTATCTTTAATTACACATCCCAATGAGTTTTGTTTGTGTTAGATGAAATATTGGGTGTATCTTTCATTAGATGAAACATTGAGTTTAAATAAAACACGAAATACTTTTAAGATATTATTATTTAATATGATATTCAAAACCTATCCATTAAAATGGAGGGAATGGATAGGATCAAAAAAATTATGAAAATGTGTGGTTTTAAAATGTATATATAATGAATTAATTAGTGGAAAATAATTATAAATGAAAATAAAAACTTTTTGGAAATAATGGAATTTTTTTCTATAAAACATTATTTCATATAATTGTATTATATATAATTTAAATAAAATAAAATTGGGTTAATGATTTTAAAACATTTTATATATTATATATTTAATATTTTTTTAGCATTCCTCTTAGGTGTTTTCTAGAAAAGTGATAAGAATATATAAAATTTAATGATTGAAAAAAACTCATTTTTTCTTGAAAATATCTTTTTCTCCTTTTGTGCACTTATTTTAAGACTAATATTTAAACATTAATATTTTTTTTGAAAAGGTGATATTAATTTTTGAAAAATTCATGAAAAAATTATCTTGGGGTCACTTTTTGATAATTTTATGAGAAGGAAAATGTTTCGATGGATAGTAAAAAATACTAATTTTTATTGAGAATTCCAATTTCTATTAAAGATTTTGAAAATATAAAAAAATTAATGTAGTTTTACAATTTAAAAATTGATAAATTATATATCTAATAATATAATTTCTTTTATTCATTTATTTTAATATTGAAATTTTATATAAGAACTACTTAATGTTTTAAGCATTTTTACTTTAATAACCTGCTTTCTCATCGTATATGCGAGATTATTTTTAAATTAAAATTTTCTTCTTTTGTGAATAGAATTTGGAAAAAACATTTCTCATATATATAATTATAATAATTAATATTTTCTAATAAGTAAAATTTATTTTTTTACAATAATGGATCGTAAAAACGATAAATATTATTTACCATAGTTAAGGAAAAAATGGGCTTACCAAAGGGTCAAACTAAAATAATAAGTGTTAAAAATGAAATAATACTTTAAAAAACACATTTTATGGCTCTATGTAGAACTTTTCACTTATATAATCTATAATTTTACATTATGAATCAATTTTTAATTTAAAAAATATTTCTAAACATTTTTCTTTTCAAAAATTACAAGTGTGTCACTCGTGACACTTATAAAATGCCACCCCTAACTTGTCCTCTTCATACATAAATACTAAATTGGTTATACTTTGACCTCAATAAATAAGATTCATATATTTTTTTCCTCATTCTATAATTCTTTGTTTGGTCATAAATCCCTCCTATGGATCCTTTTAGTGAAAACTAAATGATGTTTCCTGAAGAAGAGGTCACCTCCCAAGTCAACCATTTTATATTATTTCATCCTCAACTTCATTAAATTCTTATTAAATAAAGATGATATAATAAACTAGATATATTAATTAAAATGATATTATATCAGGTTCCTTGAATAAGATAAATACTTCTCTTATTCCATCAAATGGGCTATGAGATCATAATTCGTGTGAACTACTGACTACCTCCATGCAAACCAATGTTATTTTTTTCCCATAACACACTTGCATGGATGGATAAAATGATGGATTTATTATCAATATATGATTATTATAATATTATTATACTTTTTGAATCATGATATTACTTTTTTATTATTACTTTCCATTCCATGGTAATATGATAATGTCGTTGGAGTGTACGGTTGACTACAGCATCACGAAGCGAAGTGATTTTTTAATGCTTTAAATAGAGGGTAATAAGGACAATTTTAATTAAGATATATGATATATATCACTTATAAATTATTCCTTAATGGTAATTTTTTATTTCAATTTTTTTATTTCTTTCCATTGGGATAATTGAAACACCATTGATGTGTACGTGTGGCATACCGTCTCTATGAATAATTTTTTCTTTTTTTATCTATAACATTTCTGGATCACTATAAATAAATTTATAGTAAATATATATTAAATTAATATCACTTTTAAATGTTGTTTATTATTAATTAAATTTAAATTTAAGATTATTAAAATTTAAAACACAAAACAAACCCGAAAAAAAGCATTTGTCATCAAAAACATGATTTTAACATGGAATTTTAAATAAAAAATTAATAAATGGTCATAAGAAAATAATATATGGTATAATATATAAATTTAGGGTTATTTAATATATTTACAATAAACTTAAATTTATTATATAAGGTTTTATAATGTGTATAATGGAATTGGATACTTTTAGTAATGGATTTCTAGTCTCCCATTTATTTCTGAGAGACATATGAAAATTCAAAAATTTGTTCTTTTTTATGGTGTATAAACTAACCATTTTTGTGTTATAAAATGAGAATCCAGATTTTAATGATATTTAATGTTTCATTTTATATTATTCTATAAGGGGCCTTATGATCCAAAATATTATTACAGGGGTAAGGGATTTCTGCCTCACTTTTTACTTATTGAGAGACGTGCAATATTCATCACATATTTCTTCTAAGTTGTGTATATAATAATAATGAATGTATTTTATGATGAATCACTTGAAAATTAATGGTATTTCAATATACATTTTAGGATAACCTTTTCATGGGGTTTGAGACTCAAAATTTATCAAATCCTTAAGGGATTATTTCCTCAATTTTTCTTCATTGAGATGTATATTTTTTTTGTGATCCTATATTTTTCTATTAGGAGTATATAAAGTCCCTTTAAAAATTAATATAAATAATTTATTTATTAACATGATATTTTATGTTTTATTTGATGTTATTCCTTTTTTGTTATTGTAATTCAATGTCACCAAAGTGGTTACTATTTTATGTTACAATCATATCATTTACCACAATTTTTTATGATTATGTTTGAGATGACACAATATTATGTTAATCCTATCAATAAACCCATTCCATTTATTATCCTATGGGTATGTCATATGAATAGGTTTTTACCTTCATTTTTGATATTTATTTAATCAATAGTTCAAAAGAATGTTATTAAGAAAAATTGTCTTCATTTCTCTATTCAGTCGATAACCCATTTTCAATAAAAATTGTGTTTTCTAAATCTATTTTGAAATTTTTTTTATCAGAATTAAAATTATTTATTAAATAAATTTTTTCAAATTTTTTAATTTTTATAGAAATGTATTGAAATGAATCATCATGTCATTTTCCAAACAACGATCATTTTTAATTTATCAAAAATGTGAAAGGAATATTTTTTAATGTGTATTATAAGAAACAAATTTACCAACATCCTGAAGATTCTTTAATTTGAGTATTTATTTATTTATTTATTCAAGGTTATAGTTAATGAACTGGATTTTTAATATGTCTTATGTTTTTAATAATGTTTTTTTAAATTGAAATCGATATTTTCCGAAATAAATGTTTTAATTTATTTTTCATCTTCCATTAAATGTTTTCAAAGTTTATATTCAACAAAAAGGATTTCAAAAAATATTTTATAATTTTTAGGTTTAAATAGTTATTTCCTATGAATGGTTATTTTCTTAAATAAATTGTCTATGTGATATTTTAGATTTATTTTCCATCTAAGATGACATACATTGATGTTACTTATGATTTAATGGATATATGATCAAAGGAAACCATTATTATTATTTATATAGAGGGTTTATATTTATAATGAAAATATATTTATGAAACCTATTTCTCTTCCATGGTTAATAACATGAAAATTTGCTTATGAAATAATCTTTTTTCATGATTTTTTTATTGAGGAAATGAAAAAATGATTATCAAACTGATATTTTTTTTATTGTTTCTAATATGATGAATGATTTATGATATTTTGGAACATGTATGTATGATTTTTATTTAGTTAATAGTGGGACCTATATCTACCTCAAATACATTGGGTAATGATTAATATTATATGAGCTGAAATGGTACTTTAGAGGTTATCTCATGCCAAATATAGGGAACGTGAGAGGTTATCCCAAACTCAAAAGATGGTATAAGAGATGTTATAAAAATCCCCAAAGAGGGTACATGGTAGTCTATCCCAAGGCCAAAATTGGTACATAGGTTGTTATCTGAAGCCTAAAATGTTATGAATATCCAAGTGGGTATCCCTAATATAATATTTTTTAATATTATTTGTATGAAACAAATCTACAACTTTAAAAAATGTGATGTTCTCAGGGTGCATGTTCTTTGGTTACTTTATGATTCATTTTTTATGATCTACCAATATTTATTCCATGAATCAAGTTTATGATCACTGATATTCAGAGTACGGTAATAAAATTTTATTCTCATGTTCTCATTCCCTTATGCTAATGATATGATGATATATCCTTTTCTTACCCTTATTAATCATTTAAGATTAGATGTTATTATGATTATTTTCCCTGGGTTATGATGAAAGGTTTTATGCATGATATGTATAATAAGGGTGATAATTATGAAGAACATAGTGGGATATGGAATATCTCACTAATGGAATAGTTGAATACTTTTTCATGTTTCCAAATGTATTATACCATTATGATCCTTACGCAATTTTCTGTATCATGTAATGAATATTCATCTCAAATGTTTTAATATATTTGTATAAAAAGGTTGGGTCTTTATGTTTTGTAACATAGAATAAGTTTAGTGAACATTTGGACACTAGGATAAGAAAAATTTAATGATATTCCTATGGGATGCCTCTGTGGATATATCCAGTAATGTCTGTATGGATATGTCTTAGGATAAATAAATATATCAGAAAATGTCAAATAAATATAGTAAAGGATAGAGGAAGTGGTTTCCAAACAATTACATACATGTTTGGGTAATACAAGTTGATGTGTATCTGGGAATGAGGTACTTAGGGGTAATAACTTTGAAAAGGGTGCAATGATCTAGACTCAATCATTACCTAGTTCATGAATATTGTCCTTTTTATACACATGTGTTGATACACCCATGGGACATACATTAGAAATTCTCAGACTTTCAACCAACCATCATGATGTATTTAAATAGACGATGATTGGTTGGAACTAAGGTTTCTCACAGTCATAAATGGTGTGATTTTTGTGTTTGAAGTAAATACACACTAGTTTGATCAATTAGTTTTTAGGAGAAGTTTTTTCTCAGTGTTGATGGATTCATTGTTGATGGTGGCCATGTTTCCCAGTGTTTGAAAATATTTTGGGTCTAAAATTTTTAGGATGTAGAATGTTATTTCAAGAAATGGAAATATTTTTGTGAATGGTTAAAGGAGACTTATAGAGTTACATGGTAATGAGTTTTTAGGGACACTCTTGCAGCCATGGTTTATTGTAAATAACCCTTTCTTTATGATTTTTATGTATGTAATGTATATGGGTTTTGTTTGGGAAAATTTTAATACCTTTCAGAATGTTTTGGGGGATTTTCTATAGGTGAATGTGTGGTGTGCAGTTTATGGAAACCGTGCAACACTTGTAAGAAACCATGAATAGTGAGACATGGGATAAAAGGGATGTGCATGAGTTGTATAAGGTTTTTCAAAACCATGAGTAATCCAAGAAGATACCATGCACTTTGAAACATGGATTTGTGAAAAATGATGTAGTTGTTTTGGAACAATTTTCACATGGATTTGGACACCATCCGATGATCATCCTCAAGCAAGTGGCTAACGTACAATTAGCACATAATTTTTAAACCATATGACATAATAGTGTTCATGATCAAACATAGATCCTTAAAAAGTGAATCTAGATCATCTGAAGATTTTAACCACTTTTTCCCCCTCAAAATGGCTCTAACTCAATATTTTTCTTCCCTAAAGGTCATATAAGGTTCTCCCATCAATCCGAAGATGATCTGAAGGCTTACCTTGGTGATTAGAAGCCAATTTTGGGTGGTGAGGCTTAATTCTTCATTGTTCTTATTGTTCTTAGTATATATAATTCTTTTCTTCTCTCAGTTTCAAAGATCTATTCCCAATACTGGTATATATATCGTACTAGATGAAAAATAAGTTTATATTTGTCTTGATTCTTGATAGGTTAATAGATCTATATTGTTTTCAAGGAGATTTAACCTGTTTTTGTGATGTTTTTTGTGTTATTTATTGTTTTCTCTGAAACTCTTGAGGTAGGTGGATTCAATCTCGAATACTCTTGATATAATTGATTGAATTATATTCAAATTCGTTTATTTTATTGAGACTTATTGTGAAATATTGGTACAATGCATGATAAAAATACTCTTTAGTGATAAATTACATTTTTGGTTAAATTGTTAAATTTTGTTGAATTGTTTTGAAAAGTGATATAGTTTCTCGATTTTAAAATGGAAATTTAAAAAAAATTCCTTGTTGGATTTTATTAAATGGGTTTTTATATAATGTTTTTAAAATAAATGATTATTTTATTAAAAAAAATTTGTCTTTTTGAATATTGGAATAGTTTTTGTTCATACTTGGGTGTCTGTTCATATTGATTTTATGAGGCTTGGTTGAAATATGACCTTGTGCTCATTTGCAAAGGTATAATAGAACATGGGAAATAATTACCTTTGGATGGGATTTTTGATCGATGAGAGACCATTCATGTGTATGTATCTTTCATAATGAAGCATGTATGGTTAGTGGTGTGGTTATGTGGAATCGATAGTTATGCCAGAAGGAAGATGTGGAATTGGTTTTAAGAATTGTTTAGTTTTTTCCACTAAAAAATGGTTGTCGTTAGAAAATTTGTTAATATGGTACATTTTTATATTTTCTGATAAACTATTTATGAAGTTATTTATATTTTGTTATTAACTGATTTAGAAAAAATTTATATTTAGTTATAAACTAATTTTGGAAATTATTTTAAATACACTATTGCTAACTCTTCCATCATAGTGGTGTTAGTATGGAAGTCATTGTGGAAAACCTACAGTGTTTTATTTCTTACCCCTGCTTTGTCACTTTGGTGCTTTTGCAAATGTCATCTATTGGGACAAGGGAAAATGTAAATTATCACATGTCTTTAGAACTACATCATGATACTTGGGCTAGTAAATGAAGATAGAGAATCGAGCTTGTAGATCATGGAGTTTTTTAGTTTTCTTAGAGTCTTATTAGTTTATCTTCTTCTATTTACTTTAATGTAGTAGTCTTCCTCTATGCACTTGATTTGAGTATGCTTTTGAGGAATGAAATTTTGGGTTCTATTTCATGGTTATTATGCATCATTCATTGGTTTTTTTGTTTATGGATTATTTGGTTACTGTTTTTATTCTTAAAGGGTAAATTGTCCCCAATATGTTTTGAAACCCTTCAGCATTTATTTCCAGCCTTTGGCATCTTGGGGATGTCTCTTAAGGGAAAGTATAATCCTACCACAGTATTAAGCCAATAGAGGGAATTAGGTATTTTTACAACTGGTATCAATTTTTTTGGTCCAAAATAATTTTTTATATAAATGGTATTACGTTGTTCTTTTCCTTATGAAACTATTATAAAACAATTTAGAATTGAATTAATTCATGTCTATTCCTTTTATAGTGATCTTATAAAGGTGTAGGATTATAGGGACATGAAATTTAGTGCATAAAAGGACATATCCAACCTTTTCTATTGATATTCATGTTACCAAAGTGTTAGGTACATAAGTGTTTTGGAGACACAAATAGGATTTTGAAATCTCATTGTCATGGGTTTGGACAATGTGGCAAGCATGAAATATATTGTAGAGGAATGTCATCCAAATAGGATTTCATTTTTCATTTTTTGTAATGATATATGATTTCATTCAGAATGATAATTTTTTTTGAAAAAATTTGAAATTGTTTTCAAATGAAATACTTTAAAAGGATCATGGTTGGTATACTTTGAAAATGGTTTTATTTTCAAAATATTGAAATAATTTTTCAAAATAGAGAAATGATTTTTCAAAAATGGCTGATCATGGAAGAGATTGATTTGGAAATAAATTTTGTGACAGTTGTTGTGGTAAAAATTGAAATTATAATCCTTTAGTTTGTAGAGGGTGAGAATTATGGAATTTGTTGTCTATATTGAAAATGGAACCCGATAGGCATCGTAGAAACCAATCTGAAGAATTTGCATAGAATGTTGTTTCACCTAAGCCGCATGTGAACCATCATCTATTTTAGAGTATCATACAAGAATTTAAAGATGTGTATACAGGGAATCAGAGGTTTGATCCATGAAAAGTGGATCATTTTGTCCAATTCCATAAACAGAATTCACCCACATTGAGGGGTGATTCTGAACCAGAAATGGTAGAGGTGTGGTGGAATAACATGAATTGTATCTTTGATTTCATTAGCAAACTGGAATAGAAAAAAGTCAACCTGGAAACATATATATCGGAGGATCTTCCACGCTAGTGGTGGGATCTATTTTTATAGGCCAGATTAGATAAAGGCCTTAGTTGGTAGGTTTTCTGAGTAATTGTTCAATAAAAAATTCTATCCTCACACGTTCAAGATTTAAAGGATTCTATACTTCATCAGACTAAAATAAGAAAATCTATCTGTCATAGAGTATGTGCATAAATTCATGAATTTAGCATGATTTTTCCCAAATGTTTCTTCTTGCGTGGCCTTGAAATCACACATCTTTGAATCATGAATAAGGAAATAGATTCACTCGAAGATTGATGGGATTCATATTACTGATTATACAGACATGGTAAATAGATAAATGGTGGCTGAAAGGGACATATGAGGAGCCATCGGGGGAATAAGTATATTGATATCCATGGGAATCGATGGTAACTCAAATGATGGGAGTAAGTGGAAGAGGGAAAACAACTTCCATAGTGGTACTGAGAATCATAATTAGATAGTTGGATCAGTGAATCTTCATATGCATCCCATGATAAAAGAAGGATATTTCCAATATGGTTCCTTAAACCACATAAATAGACAGTGTACAACACCACTAATGGAATTCCATAATTTCTACAAGATGGGACATCTTAAGAAGTATTTTCAAAGTTCCCTAAGGTTAGGTTCTCGAGACACATCTCACGTTTCACAAGAATCTTATGCTTCGATGGGGTAGGGATAGTAGAATCAGTCTTGATAGTAGAGTAGAGCTAGGCATAGTGATTTTGGGAATACCATGACTCCTCAGAAAGAGAAATATCATAAAGGCAATAAGGATCAGAGTGTAGTGAAGAATAAATCATATGGAGCTAAGAAGGTGATTGGGGATGATTAGGTTGGACTATCTATGATGAGTGGTAAAATTATTTTTAATTATACCCTTATAGAAGTGTTGTTTGTACTGTTTCATCTCATTCCATTATTTATTCTTGTACTGTTTATTTTCTATGTTTAAAACTTGAGATTATTCCATCTATGATATAACTTTAAACTCCTCTTGTGGAAATAGATTTGTGATCCATCTGGTGTAAAGCATGTTCTATAACTATTGATGGAGGAGATCTGAAATGGGATTTATATATGTTAGAGATTGATGTTTATGATGTAACTTTGGGTATGGGTTGGTTGAAAATGTTCAACTCTTACATCAACTATTATCAAAGAATAGTTAGTTTCACAACTGAGGATGGAACTGAGCATATCTTCTGAGGATAAGCGATTGTGAAGTTAGGTGAAATGGGCTTGTTGTAACCATCCATGGGAATGGCCTCTTACCAGTTGGTGGCATTGAATTTTTCTTTGATGTAATAGATCGATAATGACAATTTCCCAGTAGTCATAAATCAATTTCAAGATTTCATTCCCAATAACTTCTCAGGGTTACCATAGGTAAGTTAATTGGATTTTACGATTAATCTTATTTTGGGGACCATTCCTACATCACTTCCATGTCATTGAATGTCACCAAAATAATTAAGGTAAATAAAGTTACAACTAGATGAGATAGAAATCAAGGTCATAATTCTTCCAATCATTTCTCTGTGGGAAGCACCAGCCTTGTTTGTGAATAATTCTTATAGAAATATAAGGTTTTGTGTGTATTATTGTATGGTTAAACAAGTTACAATATAGAATAGATATACACTTCCATGAATTTATGATCTATTTTATCAATTGAGGGGAGCTCTGTGGTTCTCCAAAATTGACTTGTGATCAAAATATCACAAATTGTGAGTTCATAAGTATGAAATTCTGAAAACTACTTTTAGAGGAAGATATTGCCATTATGAATATGTGTTCATTCATTTTGGCCTTAGAAATTCACCAATAGTCTTTATGTAATTTATGTATCAGATATTTTAGAGATTTCTGGGTTCTTTTGATGTGGTGTATGTGGATGACATATTTGTTTATTCAATGACTGGGGCTGAGCATGATCAACATTTAGCTATAGTGTTGGGAATCTTAGGAGATCATCATTTTTATTCAAAATTATAAATGTTTAATTTTTGGATACAATATTTACACTTTCATGGCCATGTGATTTTTGAAAGAGGTGTTTCTATTGATCTAGAATAGATAAAGGCTCTTATCTCTTGGAAATCGCCAAATAATTTCTTTGAGATGAAAAGATTTCTTTGTATATATTGTTATTACCAACACATTGTTCATTACTTTTCATGGCTAGACTCACTAATGGTTATTTTTTAAAAAGAAGTATTATTCATTCAAATGGACTCGAGAATACCAGATTTCTTTTAAAGAGATAAAATTTCTCCTCACATCATCACCTATTTTGATACATACAGAATTAGGACAAGGGTATGTGGTGTATTGAGATTCATTAGGATCTAGTTTGGGGTGTGTTCTCATGAATGTAGATCATTTTGTGTCTTATGACTCAAGGTAGTTTAGATTTCCTGAGAAATATTACCCGACACATGATTTTGAGTTAGCCTCAGTTATACATGCCTTGAGGACATATCGTCATTATCTCTTTGTTGAGAAATTTTTTGTCTTCACAGATCAAGAAATCTTGAATCATATTTTCTCACAATGGGATTTGAATATAAAGAAAATAAGATGGATAGAGTATCTTAAAATTTTGACTTT
The DNA here is from genome assembly GCA_963277665.1 of Viscum album. NCBI lineage: Eukaryota > Viridiplantae > Streptophyta > Magnoliopsida > Santalales > Viscaceae > Viscum > Viscum album. Next base: position 475,065,991 of record OY728133.1, on the reverse strand, counting down.
GACATTATGTATACATTGAGAAAAGTAAATACAGAGGTAGATACATTAAATAATAAAGTTATATGCTCAGTAAGAAAAAAGAAGCTTCTGATGTGTGGTAGTTGGTGTCAGTACTTGATGACAAGCATGTGGAATGTGAAGATGGAGGCAATGTTATGATTTTCTTTTCAGATTCAATAGTTCTTTATTTAGTACAGATGGTTATAGAAGTACAAAAACATAATATAGAATTCATGGAAATAAGTTCAAAACTCAATGGTGGGGAGACCATTGAGTGTTGGCGGTTGTATGAGAGTTCAGTGTTGTGATTGAAAAAACAAACGGTTATACCTATGTATTTTCGTGAACAGCTTCATAGTTCTTACTACCATTTAAGATGGTCTATTCATCAAGGAATATAGAAAATGTACAAGGATTTGAAAGAAAAATTATGGTTGAATGGTATGAAATGGAAATTGGATGAGTTTGTTTCAAGATTCATAACATACCAGCATGTTGAGGTAGAGAATCAGAAACCAGTAGGTATGTTGTAGTCATTACATATTCCAGTATGGAATTGAGAGAATATATTTATGGATTTTTTACAAGTCTCCCAATAATGGTTTAGAAACATGATTCCATATGGGTTATAGTAGACTGTCTTACCAAGTTAGCTCATGTCATCTCTATTTTTGAAACTCACATGGTGGGGGACCTATCTAAAATCTACATCTGAGAAGTGATAAAATACATGGAATACCAGTTTTGATCATATCAGATAGATCTCTGAGGTATATGTCTTGTTTCTAGAAATCCTTATAGGAAGCCCTTGGGACTAAGTTGACTATGAGTATGGAGTATTATCCTTAGACGGGTGGAAAATATGAATATATGATACAAATGTTAAAAGACATTATGTGGGCTTGTGTAATGCATTTTGATGGCTCATGGGATGATCACATACCCTTTTTGGAGTTCTCTTATAACAAAAACTATCAGGCCTCGATAACTATGTCTCCTTTTGAAGAATTCTTTGGGTTTCCTTGTCGTTCTCTACATTTATTGGTGGAAAATGGTGAAACATCACTTTTTGGGCCTAGCCTTTTCTATGAAAAATAGAGAAGATTTATTTTATCTAGAATCATATAAAGATGACACATAGTCATATAAAATCGTATGTAAATCATCCTTGATGTTTTTTGTCATTTGTGATGAGTGATCAAGTGTTCTTGCAAATTTCTCCATGAATTGGGCATCATCATTTTCGAAAGTAGGGAATGCTTTATCCTTGATACATAGGCCCTGTTGAGATACTAGAATAGGTTATAGAGGTGTCACATCAGTTGTCTTTTCCACCACCGTTTAATATGGTGCACAATGTGATACACATATCTTAGTTGAAAAGGTATCACTTAGAACCTGAACATGTGATAAGATGGGACCAAATAGACTAGATCCAGATGTTTTGTTGGTACATATCTCGGTGAAAATTATGGATAGGAAAGAGAAGGTATTTTTTTAACAAATAATAGTACTAGTTTGTGTTTTTTGAGAAACATAGTCCGATTCAGGAAGTGTCTTGGGAACACAAAAAGAAAATTAAAAAACAACGCTCCGAACTCTATAATGGAAACGGTGGGTTTATACTTTTTATAGATGGAAAGACCAATGGTGGGGAAAATGTAGTACCCTCAGTTTCTGGTAAATAACCCTTTATTTATGTTTTTTATGTGTGTAAATTGTATGGGTTGTGTTTGGGATGGATTGATGGCCTTTCAAAAAGTATTTTGGGATTTACTAAAGGTGGAAGGCCGGTTCCCTATTTGTGGAAACCGTGAAAAACTACTAGGAAACCATACATAGTGAGACATAGGCTAAATGGGATGCACAAATGTGGTGCACAGTCTGTCCAAAACAGTTAGAATTAATGTAAAAACCATGCACTTTAAAAAAAAGATTTGGAAAAATGAGATAGTGGATTCAACACAGTTGTCACACATAATTGGAGACTGTGTGATAAGACCATGTGATGTTCATCCTCACGGTAGTTTCTATCACATGGTTAGCACACCATTTTTATAAATTTTTGACTTAAACATGTGTATCATTACACACAAATCCTTAAAAAATTTATTATAATTCGGATTAAGTTTTTAACCAGTCATTTTTTCCCAAAATGGCTCTAACTCTGTATTTTTCTTCCCAAAACATAAATGAATGTTCTCCCATCAATTTGCATCCAATCCAAAGGTTTCCATTAGCAATTAGAAGATGATTTATTATAGTAAGACTTTATTCTTCATCATTCTTGATGCGATAATAAGATACACTTTTTTTATTCTCTTGGTTTCTTAGATCTACGTCTGATGTGGGTAGATATATGGTAGTGGATGAAAAATATGCTTATATTTTTCTTATTTCTTCATAGGGTAAGACATCTAATGTGGATTTATGGAGATTCAACCCTTTTTTAAGTTTTTCGTGTATCTTATCATTGTTTCCAAAACTCTCGAGGTAGGTGTCTTCACTCTTGAATCATCATGATATAATTGATTATATTAGTTTAAAATTGATTTATTTAACTTAGATTTATTGTGAAATATTGGTGAAAATAATGATATAAATCATCTCTAGTGATGATTTCTGGTTTTTTGTGAAATTTTCTAATTTTGGTGAATTACTGTGCAATGTGATTCAGTTTCATGACTTTTAAATGAAAATTTTAAAATATGACTTTTCTGGATTTTTGAAATGGTTTTTTTGAAAAAAAAAATCAATGAAATAATTTTTTAATGAATTTTTTTTTCTTGTAGAATATTGGAATAGTTTTTGGGAATACTTGGGTGTGTGTTTGTATTGAATTTACAAATCTTGGTTGAAATGTGACCTTGTGATCAGTGAAAAATGTGTAATGGTACATGGTAAATAACTACCTTGTGATGACATTGAAGATTATTGAGAGACCACACATAAGTATGGAACTATCATAATGAATCATGCATGGTTAGTGGTGTGGTTTTTGGTAATGGAATGATTATTCCAAATGGATCTTGTATAATGGGTTTTAAGAATTGTTCAGTTGTTTCTTCAAATAATAGTTTTCATTGGGAAATTTTTTAATATGGTACTTGTTTATATATAGTTATAAACATTTATTGATGTTTTTTATATTTGGTTATAAACTTTTTTATAACTTGTTTATATTTAGTTATAAATTGATATTAGAAAATGTTTTCGAAACACTATTTCTAACATTTATATCCTAGTTCCATGAGTAGGGAAGTCATAGGGGAAATATTACTGAGTTTTAGTACTCACCCTTTCTTTGGTACTTTGGTTCTTTTGTAGTTGTCATCTACTAGGACATGGGAAAAGGTAAATCATCACATTACTTTAGCACTACTTCATGATACTTGGTATGTTTGGTGAAGCTGGAGCATAGAGTCTTTTAGTTATATTAGATTCATGTTAGTTTATCTTCCATTGTTTAAATTAATGTATTAGTCTTCCACTATGGACCATGATTTTATTGTCATTTTGAAGTATGAAATGCTGGTTTTTCTTTCATGGTTATCATGCATCTTTCAATGGTTTTTTGGGTAATGTATTATTTGGTTAGATGTTTTATTCTTAAAAGGTAAATCATCCCCCACAAGTTTTGAAATGATTGAGAATTTTTTTTCATATATTGGTGTCTTGGGGATTATCTTAAGTCCATGTAGCATCATACCACCTTCTCAATCTATTCTGGAGAAGGAGGGATGTTACTGTCACCTCATAAAAATAGGTCTAAGGTAATAGTCTTATGCAAGATTTGAAATTACATGAAAGACATAGCTTCTAGACATAGGAAGAGTTCCCCACACCCATGAAATAGATTTTGAGTTTTAATTATAAAGTATATATCAAAAATATAAGTTTAGTACATATGGAAAGTTTGGTATAAAGAGGAATGCACACAATGAATTTTCATGTAGGGTCGACCATGATTATAAATAGGTGGATACCCCATTTATTCAAAGTAAATTTTTCAGTGAAGATTTGGCACATCTTCCATGTGAAAGAATTGTGTGTAGAATATTTTAATGATGTAGATATTCACACATAACATTACATAAGTTAGTAAAGATTGAGTAATATTCATGAATAATTTTTGTGAATATCATAAGTTCGCAAAAAAACTAAAAAGTTATACAAAAATTTATGAGTTATGTGGAAGTGTGAGAATTATGTGACTAGCACATTTAAAATATCTAATTTGACTGATAATTATATGCAAGTGTATTAATTAAATATAATGTTACAATCAGATTCTATTATTTATTAAATACAAAGATTAAAATGATCAATCTAATGAATAGAACATCAAGAAATTATGTTGTGTAAGGTTTCTATTGATACAGTGAGATAGGGGGATTTTATTAAAGTCTTTCAAAGGAGGAAGTGTTATATTCTTATAATTCTTGTAAAGGTAGTGTGCCTAGAACAAAGTTATTATGTCTGATTTTCTATACTATACAATAACTATTGAATCTTAGTTGACTTATTTATGACCAAAACAATGTTGGTGTATTCTTCTTAGTCTACCCCTTACTGGTGAACCAAGTAAAACTATTTTCTTATATCTCATCATATGAATGTTTATTAATTGCATGATTCCATCAGAAATGTCTTACAAGTTCCTATCAACGTGGGAACAATATCCATTGCTTTAAAAGAAAAATTTAGCACCCTGATTCGCCCCTTCTCTATTAGGGGTATGGCTTTTGGTGTTAAATATTTAATCTATTATTTTCATAAATAATATGATGAATGTTAGGGAAATCCCCCTAATTTATGAGAAAAACTTCAAAATCATAGATATTAAAATGGGGTGGAATATATTATCCCTTGGGATAAAAGTTCAATTTTTCTCAGATCATGGGATTATATTTATTATTGAAACATGTATTTATATAACTGAAACAGATAGGAAAATGATTTACATAGATGACAAAGAACAAAATTACCATATTGTTTATCTATATGAACAAATCTATTTGAAGGTGATGATTTTCACTTCAACCAAGTCCATGTGATAAAAATAGAAAAGTTTATAAAAAGGCAGTAACAAACTAAAGGAGGCCAATCTCTGTGTTTTTCACAATAATTTCGATCATATGAAAATTTATCAAGATGAAAATATAGATAAAATTTTCAACCAAATTACTGATTTATTTCTAGGAAATCACGAACAACATAATAAATTAATGATATTGAAATTGCAAAGAAAATATTGAGAATTCATCAACCACTACACATTCCTTGAGTGTTGGACCTTGAGGAAAGGGATCTATCTAAACTTTTTCTTATTGATGTGGTAAGAAGTATAGTGGATCATTAAATATGAGTTAGACCAGAAAAATACAATATTAGAGAAAGTAAGAAAATGGATTACAATTTGATGGAAAATGATGACATTGATAAAGGTAGTGATGATGAAAATAATATAGATGATGTATTTCTTTCTGTTATTTATAGAAAATTCAAGAGAGGAAAATAATGATTTGAATTCATGTTTCCCTTCTATTGTTTTTGGTGTGGTAAATTAGGGTACATTTCTACTCGACGTCCAAGGTAATTTTATAATGTATAAAGTGTAGTAAAAATCATGAAAAATACTTGGAAAAGGTTACCTAACAATTTAGAGATTAAATTAGGAAATAAATTTTATTGAAATAGATTCTTTTTTGAATTAGAACACATTGAAAATGATTTTCTTGGAGGATGTATAACAAGAGTCTCGATATGAACTTAAATCATCCATGATGGCTACAATTAAAAAAATTGAGTTGAAAAAATATGAAGATAATTAGTTTATTGGTGTATTTGATATCATGGTGGAACATGAGGGTTCTCTTGATGAACTTTATATTCAAAGAATGAAAAATATAATGAAGGGGGATATGATTAAAGATCCATTAGAGTTTGTTGATCGACTTTAAGTAGATATTGATCAAATTGAAGGAGATACAGAAGAACACTTATCAAATATTGAAGTCTTGTAAGATGTTTCCATGTTTAAACTCTATATTTATGATTAAGAAAAATTCATCAATGACCTTACATAGAGACTAGAAGAAAAGGATAATATAGTTGAAGTAATTTAAGAAGAAGTTGTTACTCTATGGAGTAAACTATAAATTGAATCAAAATGATGGGAAAACATAAAATTATAGTATGGAAGATTCTGAAATGAATATAAATTAATAAGATATAAATTTCATTTTGAATTAGTAGATAAGGCATTGAATGATTCAATATAAACAAGTGTAGGGAAATTTTTAATTGGTTAATATGTACAAATATGGAAGGCATGAATAGGGATGACCCAAAATAATGGGAATCATAAAGTTGTACATATCACAAAGGAGAATGATTCCATAAAAAAGAAATAATTTAACCAAACATGAAAGAGATCTAAAAAAATCCTCATGTATCTAAAGAGGACCACTTATAGAATACCTTTACAAAATAAGGGGACATGTGGAGGAATGTAAGTGAGATTATTTTTCCCTATTAAGTGTCAATTTCATGGCTCTCTATGCCATACCAAGTCTTACTATTAAGAGGTAAATAGCTAAGTGAATGATGAATCACCTCAAAATAAAATATTAGAATGATACATTATATAGAATAAATAGTTTATATGGATATTGTTTTCAGATTTCTAACTATAGACCTAATGATATATATTGTTGGAAGGGGAAAGGTGGGAATAATAAAAATAGAACTCCATGGAAAGTTAACACTTGTCAACCAAATAGAATTACCCTTAAAAATATGTTTTCTCTTCTAGAAGAGTAATTTTAGTATGATGAACCCATGTATATTGAAAATTTTACACCCAAACCTCATATAATACTTTTTTTTAATATTTTCTTGGTCATTGATATTTTCAGTTGAGGTTTGGGTTGAGTCCCAGTTGTAATTTTCATATTTGGAAGTTTTGTGTAGATTTTTTCATATGCATGGGAACAAAATGGTTAGTATAAACCATACAGTCAACCCAGGTACCTGTGTGGTAGGTCAAGGAGGTGTCTAAAAGCTACCACATGGTTTTCACATGGTAGCACCAACTGTGTGGCATAGTCGTGTGGTAAGATCTAAGGTTAATATAAGCTAATTAACAGCTTGTGGATGGTCACACAAACCATGTAGTTTAGTCATGTGGTCGGTCCTCTAGTTGGTAAATGCTACCACACGGTTAGTTCATATTTTGTAAAATCCTGAGGCTAAATTGTGTGGTCACTCTGGTTCATTAAAATTATAAAAATATAATTTCTCTATCCCTTATTTTTATCCTAGAATTGATATTACTCCTCCCCTCTCATTTTTGGCATGCAGTGGGTCCAAAAACCCCATTACCTTGTCTCCTCCTCCCTCCATGATGATCTTCATTTGATTCCAAGGTAATATTTTAGAGTTTTTTTCCATTCATCCTCCATTCCTCCTCTCCTCTCTCTATATTGATTTTCTTTTGGTAGGTTTCTCATTTGGATAAACCATACATATTATGGGTTTTTTGTAACATGATTTTCATTGGGTTCTAGGGTGTGTGATTGGTCTGTGGGGCTTATATCTCTTTCCTCTGAGTGTCTTACCACATCCGTACTTGAGAAAGTTAGGTGTTTACATTCCTTTACTTTCTGAAGCCATCATTTGATGCTTGAATATTTCAAATTAATTTTTATATATGATTACTATACTTATTATTCTCTTGGTTAGTTTATTACGGTGTTTTCAAATTAGTATAAATTATTAAAAATGGGTTTTGTGGTGATTTTTCATATATGCCTAGTGTATATGCACCAAATGCATTTGGAAAAATGTCAATTGTGTTTAAATAGTTGAATTGGATGATTTTTTTAGTATTTAACTTTATAAATATTTTAGTAACATTGATGGATTCTAAATTGGGCATTTTAAGTGGTACTTGGTGATTTTTGGCTTTGTGGTTTGAGATTTGTTTCATAGAGCTCCATTGATATTTAAACCATTGTTTGAACTTTTGTAAATTATATGAAATTTGATTTGGGGTTGTTGTTAAGGAATGTGGTGGTTTGTAAATTAAAATGGTTTGGGGTGTTTTTAGGAATATTTTGAGGATTTAATTGGATTGTCGTACATCCATGGGGGTAAAAAGTGCAGTTATGGATGTGCACTCAAGTGAAGATGTCTCTATAACATGATTTTTTACTTTAACCTTGGTTTCTAAAATGATTTTGGTTTCCTTTTTTTAATTAAAAAATTGGTTTCAAATGAAAACGTCAAATCTATTACCATTTGTAACTTGATATATGTTTGGTGAATGTTTGGCTTAGAGGTCTGTTTGGCATATTTTCCAAGATTTAGTACCATACCCAAGGTTTTAAAAGTGTTTATTAAAAATTTATTCGGACTTGGAACTTAAGGATTCTTTTGGAAATTAAAACCTAAAATTCATTTTTGGTATTTTTTTGGAAATAGATTGTGTATTGTTTTTTGTAAATGCATTATGATAGGTAAAGCTAAAGGCTCGTTTAGAAATTTTCACATTTTTAAAGAAATAGTTAAATGCTGAAGTGATGTGATGGCCTGGTTGTAACCTTTGAAAATGTGATATGTATATATAGTCGTAACATCTATAGTAGGGATTTCCATTTTTGGTTTCTCATACACTGGTTTTGGTTCTTATGTTAGGAAATTGTGGTGATGGTAGGTAAGATGAGTCATCTGTGCGGGGGACTTCTATTTAAAAAGTTTACTTTCACCATGGGTTCATAGGAATCTTTTATATGGTTGAGTGATGGATACTGATAAACTGAGATTAGAAGGTTTTGTACCCCTTGGATGTTGTAAAGTCTAGGTGGTTTGTGTCACTGGTGAGTCTAGGGTAGGGTAGCCAGTTGGTTATTGTCTATGATGTTTCACTATATGCCGGTAGGTGGTTCCAAACCGATTACATCCAAATATTTCTCTAGGGATGCTTAATAGAAGCCCATTGTTACTAAATTTATTGTGATTCTTCATTTTATGTTATATTATATTCCAATGTAGCCATGTTTATTTATTTTTATCACAACCTGGTATTTTCTAATTGGGTTTTTTGGTTTAGTATTTGGTTTCCAAAATGACAACATCTTGGAAAATAAAATGTTTTTTCTCTATTTTAAAAGGGAACAAATGTGTTTATTTGTTAAATATGAAAACCCTATTTTTATAGTTTTATTTCAAACTAGTTTTAATGGATTGTTTTTGGGAATTTAAATGCACTGATTCTTTAGTAGTTTCCTACTAAGTTGTTTAGCGCACACCCTATTCATACCACTCGGTGCCGATAGGCCCAAATTACTTTTCACGACATCTTTTTTATTTAGATTAATGGTTTATGTGATCATTGTTCGAGTAGGTAGGTTGGTGGACGGTGGTGATATTGAGGTCACCTAGAGATCACATTGGTATTGGTTTGGTTTTTATTTTGGTTTTTTGTCTGTTCAGTTGTATCTTATAAATGAGTTGATATATTATATATATTTTCTGAGATTGTGTTACTGGTTATTGTTGTGTGATCAGTTTTTTTATTTTCTTTATTTGATCCTATTTTTTGGGTTAAACAGTTCTCGTTGATTTATATTTAATTCCCCAAACTAGTTTCCAGCATGTGGGGATCAGGAATACCCTTCAGCCCATGCCAAGGACCGGGTCAGTTGTGGGTCAGATGGCATCCCATCATGGTTCCTGACAAAATGGTATCAATAGAGACTCTTCTTATTTGGGTTGTTAGGTAGATGGACACTTGGATTTTCAGAACATGGGAGGTAGGTATAGGAAGGGAATCATGAACTCTTTCTCATTTTAGTCCTCGAGTTACTAGGGGTAGTCTATGATTTTAAACTTTTGTCATTGTTTTGGATTGAGTAATTAAAATGGAGGCAAGCATGTGTCATGTTGTGGCCTCACATAGAGTAGTGACCCTTTTGAATTCCAATTGTATGGTTTATGGTCCGTTTAGTTGTTATAGCCTACTTGGGGCATGCCCCACTACCATTCACTAGGATATTATTGACAACAAGTTCCTCCTTATAGTGGTTTGTCATGGGTTTTGTTTTGTTCGGTCTCGGTTGGTGTGAGTAAAATTTTAAAACGAAAATTATTTCTTCCAAGTGGTTTTGAAATTTATAATATTTTCTTTAAAAATAGAAAGTGTTTTGGTTTTAAAATTTAGTACATGTCTGTATTTAATAATTATGTGGAAAGTGTTTGACCCTTGGGGTACATTATGAACTTTTTCATATGTGGGGGTATGCGTGGAAAGTGTGTGTAAGAATGTTTTGATAGAAACATAGGAACATATGTGTGATAGTTCGTGGAATTACATGGATGTGTATTTGAAAATAATGTCCTATCCTTGTTTTTTCAATGTAATTTTGAAGGAGGAAATGAATTTTTAAAATGAATTGGGTTTAAAAAGTGGGTGTTGATTTTTTGAAAGTTGTCATGGAAGAAGGCGGTTTTGATTATTAAAAAGGAAATGGGTTTTTGAAAAGATTTTTTTCGGTTTGTTTGGTTTCCATTCCTGTTGCTTTGAAATAAGGTGTTCCTTTTGATTTCACTTTAGTTTGATGTTGGTTTTAGTTTTTTTACATGTTGTCCACAAAATTCCACCTAGAAAGATCCCAAAGGTTTCTAAGTATTCATGCCCAATTTTTTTTTCCTCTCAGGTGTTCTATATCCTTTGTGGTGATAAAGGTCCACTAGAGATGGTGGAGGGGTATAAATATTTCGATTGTGTCTTTGGATAGTTGGGAACTCTCAAAGATGTTAGAGTATATGTTTTTCTGAAGTTGTTTGAGGGTATAGATTTTCACTGGTGGGAGTTGGTTTTCCAACCATCGATGCAAGTTTGGATTATTTAGGGAGTGTTTAAGGCCACTTTTGTCCAAAGTTTCATACCAAAGGATGTAACATTAAGGAAGGTGGCAGAGTTGCAAGATGTTTGGTGGGGACAACATTCAATGAAATCTTATGTTGAAAACATTAAAGAGCTTATTCCCTTTTCATTGGGGGTAACATCAAAAGATCAGTTGAAAAATCCACTTTTTGGTATATTCATCTTGAGATTGGGGAAAAATTTATCTAATCTAGTGAAACCAATTTCAAGAAATTGGTTGATGATGATAATTTAGTTGAACGGGTTTTCTAAGTGTATTTAGTGGTGGTTGGGTCTCATGATGGTTCCCTATTTAGTATAGAGAGCATGAAAAAGGAGACTGTTTTTGAAAAGTATTATTTATTGGTTTTAACTTCTCATTAATAACACCATTCACTTATATGTTTCCAGTGCACCCGATTGGACAGTCAAAGTCATCTTGTCACAATCCTCTGATGAAATAACATCATTTTGATCATTTGGATCATCTGGAGAAGTTATGTAGTAAGCGTGACGTGAAGAATGATTTTTTATTGGATGGTTTCATTTAATTACTATGATGTGGGATATTCGTCAGTCACTTGGGCTCTAGCCACAGGCCTCATAGTGAAGCTCGCATGCAGTCAGAAATTTCCAAGGGTGTTTGAAGCCTTGGCCAATATTTCCCCTTATGTTGGGATGGAAACAATCAATGTTTCCTATTTTTATTTCTTCTACTATTGTAAGTTCATCTCATGTTGTGGTAGTGTGATGAACTTGTTCTGTTGTAATATTTGTATATATGTTCATCTGAGCATGGCTTTTAGAATAGATTGTTTTCATGTTGTGTGTTTGTCCCTTATATGGGTTAGGTTTGGTTTTGGTATTGTTGTATTAGAGATGTGGGTTATTGAGTTTTTTGGGAGAAATGGACGGTGTTTCCAGCTTTAGTTTGAGTCCATTTCATGGTAATAATCACCTATTATGTCAGAAGTCATAGATCAGCATGATAATTTATAGTTCTAGTAGTGTTGTTTTTTACCCTTTTACGGAGGGATTTTGGTTTTTTTAGGGGGTCCCCTCATCCCAGCATCCCGGTATGTCGGGTTTCCTAGTAGTGGGCTTTCTGTTTATATCTTAGTGGTGTGGATTATTCATGAGGAGAAACAAAAGGAGTTTGGTTTGGGAGTTTCCTAGTTCTTCATTGTAGTGTGGGTGTTTTTTTGTTAATGTGAAAATGTTGATTTAGTTTTTGGGGTCTATGTTTTTTAGGATTATCTATAATGTGCTTATTTTTTTAGTTTGGAGGTTTTATTTTGGGTTTTTAAGTACTCGTGCTAGTTGATTTATTATGGTGGGTAAAACCCTACCGTATTCTCCCTTCATTCTATGTTTTGGTTTCCTCTTGATTGGTCAGGTGTGACTTGTGGAGTGAATAGTCACCCCTAGTTTTATGGTTTTGTTTGGTTTTATTTGATCATAGACTCAAGATTCAGTTATCTTTTGACATGGTGAAATTCTGGGGGTAGAAAGTATCAATGGTGGGGAGAATTGTCACACATTTCCCTCAGATACTAGTAATTTTATTCTTTTCATGGTCTTGGATCATTTCAATTAAGGTTTGGGTTGAGTCGTAGTTGTAGTTTTAAAAATTTTGATGTTTAGGGTGGATTTTATCATGTGAACTAGCACCTCATGGTTAGTAGAATCCATGTGGTTAGCCAAGGAACATGTGTAGTAGGTTATGGAGGTTTCCAGAAGCTACCACACGGTTTTTTAACGGTATAAAAACCATGTGGTCTGCTGATATGGTATGTCCCAGGGTAGGAAAAAGATACCACACAGTTTTCACATAGTCACACAAATTATGTGCTTTAGTTATTCGGTCGGTCCTCCCATGGGTAGAGGCTTCCACTTGGTTTGGAAAACCGTGCATCCAAACTGTGTGGTGATTTCATATCATTGAAATCTTAAAACTCTATTTTCTCTTGCCCTCCTTTTTATCCAAAAATTTGGATTCATGTTCCCCTCTCGGTTTTGGTGCACTGAGGCATCCCAAAACCCCTTTCCCTCTACTCCTCCTCCCTCCCTAATGCTCCTCCTTTGATTCCTAGGTAATATTTTAGGGTTTTTTGTAAATTCATCCTCTATTACTCATATTATTTCTCTATTTATGGTTTTCTTTTGGGTTATTTCTCATGTTTATAAACCCTAGATGTTTGTGTTTGTTTGTAACTTGATTTTCTTTGTGTTCTAGGGTATGTGATTAGTATGTGGGTCATAGATCTCCCTTCTATGAGAGTCTTACTACATCAAAACACCACCAAGGTAGATGTTTCCATTTATTTCCTTTCTATATAAATCCTTTTATTATTTAATTGTTCCAATTAATTTTCATATATGATTCACATACATATGATTCTCTTGGTTAGCTTATTATGGTGTTTTCAAATTAGAATAAATTGTTAAAAAATGGTTTTCGTGTTGATTCTTCATATATGCCTTGTTTATATGCACCAAATGTGTTTGAAAAAATGTCAATTGTGTTTAAAATGTATAATTGAGTGATTTTTGTATTATTTACCTTTCAAATTATTTTATTAACTTGGTTGGATGGTAAATTGGTCATTTCATGTGGAACATGGTGATTTTTGGGTGTGTGGTTTGTGAGTTGTTTTGGAGGACTCCCTTGATATTTAAACCCATGTTTTCTCCTTTTTAAATTATATAAAATTGGAATTGGGGTTTTTTTTAAGGAAAGTGATGGTTTGTAAATGAAAATGGTTTTGGGTACTTTTATGTAGGATTGGAGGGTTCCATTGGATAGTGGCACATCCATGGGTTTAAGATATGCACACATGGATGTGCACTCAAATGAAGATAACACATTAAAGTGGAATTTTCCTTGAATAATGGTTTCTCAAAAGATTTCAGTATCCTTTTTTGTTTTTATAAAATTGTATTGAAATGAAAACATCAATTCTAAGCCTGTTTTTCACTTGAGATATGTTTGGTGAATGTTTGTCTTAAAGGATTTTTTGGGTATTTTCCATGAATGTATACCATACCCAAGGATTGAAAGGGTTTATTAAAAATTTATTTGGAATTGTAACTTATGGATATGTATGGAATTTCAAACATAAAAGTTGTATTTGGTGTTGTTTTTGAATGATCTTTTTGTTGGTTTTTTGGTAAATGCATTTTCATACGTAAAGTTAACGGCGTGTTTGGAAATTTGCATGTTTTTTAAGAAATGTTTGAATGCTTAAGTGGTGTAACAACATGATTGGAACCTTCAATTATATGATAAATATTTATATATATAGCGGTAACCTCTATATGAGGTATTTACCTTTCTGGGTTGTCATGTGGTGGTTTCTATGTTTGGGGTAGGCATGTGTGGTGACAACAAGTGAGATGAGTCATGAGTGTTAGTGCTTCTTACTTACGCAGTGTCCTTTCATAATGGGTTCCTAGGAGACTTTTAAAGGGTCAGGTGATAGGTTATAATCAACCCCAATTAGATAGTTTTGTACCCCTTGGATGTTGTAAAGGCCATGTGGGTTGTGCCCCTGGTAAGGCTAGGTTAGGGCAGACAGTTGGTTATTGACTATAGAGTTTCACCATATGCCAGTAAGTGGGCCTGAACTGAATACATCCATGTATTTTTTTAGAGATGATTAGGATAATCCAATGGTTACTAAATTTTTTGTGATTCTTTATTTTAACTTGTATTTAATTCCCATCTAGCATTGTCTATTTATTTTCAAAGAAACCAGGTGTTGTCCACTTGGGTTTTTTGATTGGGATTTGGTTTCCAAAATGATTGTCTCTTTGAAAATAAGGTGTTTAGTGGTCTGTTTTAAAAATGAAAAAACTTTTTTATTTACTAAAATGTGAAAACCCTATTTTTATAGTGGTATTTAAAACTGGTGTTAATGGATATTTTTTTTTGAAAAGGAAACACATAGATTCATTGGTTCTTTCCTATAAATCGATTTATCTCATACCCTACTCCTACCACTCAATGTTGGTAGTCTTGAACAATTTTATATGTCCTATTTCTTGTTCATATTCTAGGTTCATGTGCTTTTTGTTGGAGAGGTTTGGTTGGTGGTAAGTGGTGACATTGAGGACACCTGGAGATCACCACGGTAGCAGTTTGGTCTTTCTTTTGGTTTATTGTCTGTTCAGTTGTATCTTGTAATTGAATCATTTTATTATATTCTTTTGAGATTCCTTTATTGGTTATTGTTTCATGCTCAGTTTTTTTATTTTTTTTATTCAATCATACTTTGTTGGGATAAACTGTTCCCATTTATTTTTATTTGGTGCCCGACAACAGTTTCCAACCCATGGGGATTAGGAATGCCCTTCAGGCTATATCATGGACTCGATTGATTGTTGGTTCAGATGGCATCCCCACCTTGTTCGTGATAGAAAATATATTGTAAAATCCATCTTTTTCCACCACTCAATTAGGTTTCTCAATGATGGAAAATAAGAAAATAGAGAAATCTAATATTACAGACATATCCCTAAATGAAACATAGAAGAGTAGAACTTGTATTCTTGAAAATATATGCTCATCCCACGTGACATAAAATGCATATTTTTTGTATAATGTTTAAAAAAGGTTGATGGAATAGTGTAATTTGGAAGTGATGGTTCTTTAAATATCAAAGGTGGTGGAAATATAGTAATTAAAAATGATGACATATGGAAAACTAAAATTCCCAATGTAGATGATTTGCATCATAATGTTCTGAGTGTGATTTGACATTGTGACATAGAACTAGTATATGCTTTTAATCATAAGGGGTGTACAATAGTAGGATTGATATAAAATTTTTTCTGGAAATGATGAAGAATAGATAGAAACTTATAACATGTCTACCGTAAAGAGATCACTTTTTTGTTAAAATTTAAAAAAGAAGAAAAAAATTGTGGAACCAGTGGTTTTCTCACATTAGTCAACAGTGCATGGAATATATATCTTAATGTATTATTTTTTTTGATACCTTTAATTTGAATCATTATTAATAAAATACATGTTCCACATGCACACAAGAAATAATGGTCGAGAGTTTATATCATTCAAAGAACAAGAGGGAATCAAATATTTTTGATCCCATCCACACAGATGTATGGGGTCTAAAAATTGTAGATATCACATTTAGAGAGTGGTATTTAAATATTTATATTTACTATTATAGTATAATGAATTTTGTTATGTTTATGATGAAAAAATGGTAGTTATTTTATTTAATGAAGAGTTTTCATCAAAGATATGATAATGAAAATGGCCACACAAACAAGATTCTACGATCTGACAATGGAGGAGAGTACACATCCATTGAATTTAAAAATTACATCAAAAACCATGTGATAAATAATGAGGTCTATGTACTGATAACCCCTCAAAAAAATGGGTTCATTGAACAAAGAAATCGATTATTGAATAATATGGATACAACTATGTCGATTGAAAGTTGTGTTTCTCTTCATTACAGGAAATAGGTTGTTCAAGTTGTGGTGTAGATGGATAATCAAACATAAATGTTTATACGAGATACCAAGACACCATATGAGATGTGGTATGGAAGGAATCCCTCTATAAAATTATTTTCATGTCCTTGGGAGTAATTTTTTCATCTGAAACGAAAAATGAAATCAAATCAAGTTTGGGGATGTAACAAATGAGGGAATATTTATTAGATATTTGATAGAGTAAATCCTACAAATGTTATAATATTTTTCATAGAAAGATTGTAGATATAAATTATGTTAATTTCATTAATTATAAAATGATAAATACATCAAGGATATCATATGTTTGTATGATTGATGATAAATAAGAATGTGGAAAATTAATAAATTCAAATACAGATATGGTGTAAGGCTTGAAAAAAATTTCGGGTTCACAATATGATGAGGATTCAGAAGAATAATCAAAAAAGTGAACCATTTCTAATGAAACTTCATCAAAACCTCGCATAATAAATATAATTGATGAATTTTATCATTACAACATCATTGGGTATTGGAATACGCCTATAATGACAATGATAATTATAAATGAAGCACATTATGCCTTCCCATCATTTATAGAACCAACCTTTTTTTAGACAAAACAAAAAATGAATCACAGGATGAGGCCGTGAATGAAAAACTTTATTATATTGAAAAGAACTAGACATTGGATCTTGTTAAGAGAAAATAAATTCACAATGAGATTTCAATCATGTAGATCTTCAAAAACAAGTTTGGTGAGCATGTAAATATGATCCAATACAAGGAAAACAAGG
The DNA here is from genome assembly GCA_963277665.1 of Viscum album. Lineage (NCBI taxonomy): Eukaryota > Viridiplantae > Streptophyta > Magnoliopsida > Santalales > Viscaceae > Viscum > Viscum album. Next base: position 475,048,774 of record OY728133.1, on the reverse strand, counting down.
TCTGTAAGGAATATGAACATATTAATGGAATTGATTATGAAGAAAAAATTTATCAAGTATCTATACTAGAGTTAATAAAGCTCTTCAATTCCATGTTAATTAAAAGAGGTAAAAAATTGTATCATATTGATGTCAAAATGGAACTTTTATATGGTGTTCTTGAATATGAAGGCTTCAATAAACAACCAGTGGGATTTATGATTAGAAATGATGAGGAAACTTTTTATAGATTAAATAATGATATTTATGGTTTAAAAAAGGCACCATGAGTGTGGTATTCTCAAATTTATTCTTATCTATAAAACCTAGAATTTAAAATGGGAGGTGTCAACAAAAATATCTATGTGAATAATCCTATGAAATATCAATTTATGGTGCCTATTTATGTGGTTGACATTATTTTTTGTGGAAGTAGGAATAGATCAGTTGAATAATTTTCTAATCACATTTAATATGAATTTGAAATGTCTATTATTAGAGAACCCACATAATTTTTTGGGCTGAAGTTTATTCAATAGAAGGATTACACATTCATTTTTATGTAAAATATCAAGAGATCTACTGAATAAATTCAATATTAATTACTCTAAAAAAATAATCTCTAATTTTAGTTGGAAAAAACATGGAAAGAATGAGGATGAGAATTTAATTATCTCTCATTTTACATGAGATTTTTTGGATCCTTATTATAAAATATTGCAACATGACCATATATTATCTTTACAACACGTCAAACTACTAACTGAAAAAAGTACTCTAAAATAATATACTTTTTCTATTATTAAATGAATCATGAGGTATATTAAATTTATTCTAATTTTTTTCTTATACTTTAAAGTAGGAAGTGATAAATAATTATTGGAAATTTTTTACATTTATTGGGAATGTGATACAGTTGATATAAATTCCACAAGTGGTGGAGAATTATTTATTATAATATAATTTGTAGGCTGGTTGAGAAATAAACATGAAAAAAAATATCTTCATATGGAAGAATTAGAATATACCTCTACTAAAAAGGCCTGAACTTAGATATTCTGAATTAAAAAAACTCCTTGATATTTGCGATGAGGTGAAATAGTCGATGGTGATTAACTGTGATAATAAGAGTGAAATCGATCTTACAAAGAATATAGTTCAACATTATCATAGCAAACACATTGAGATCAGATTTCACTTCATTGAAGTAAATGTTTAACACAGTGATTAAAATGGACCATTTTGGAACTGATGAAAATGTTTCTAACATCCTTATTAGGCCCCTGGAAGAAACAATGTTTGTTTACATCAATTGGACCTCAGTGTTCAAACATCACCTGGTGCATGTAGTGGTTACAGTTATCCCCCTGTCTACATTTTTGTTAGTTGTTTTATTCTTTTTATGGATGTGATATAGGCATACAGTAGAGTTATGATCCAAGTGGATTCTATGTTAAGCACATAAAGATCACATATCAGTTCTATGGGTTTATTAACAAAGGTGTAGATAAGTAAAATTCACTTAACTGTTGGTTTACATGGTTGGATAGTGGTCTTTGGAGTCATGAAAATCCATTTTACCACCTTTTTTCTTATACACTGAGATATTCTTACATATACATAGATTAATGGAAGATTTATTTCACGCCAAACATGTTTTTTATCGAGACATTTTCTTCATTTAATTTATCCAATGATTTCCAACAAACCAAATGGGTTTTATTATTAGAACCAAGGTTTCACATAGCTGAAAACAGAGTGTTTTTTTTTTGTGTTTTTTTTGGTGTTTTTTCAATCCACACTAGGTTGATAGAGTACTTTGATAGATAAGTGTTTTTATAGTGGATATGGATTAAATGTTTAAGGTTTCACTGTTTCTTAGTGTTATCCAAATTTTTGGGACCCAAATTTAGAGTATGGAGAATGTTTTTTCATGTAAAGGAAATATATAAAGAGGAAATTGATAAATGAAAAACCAAATTATGAAATTATGCTTATTAATTGGAATGAAATCATGTTATTATAACTTCGCATGAAAATTCACCAACATTAGGAAAATGATCTTGAAATAAGATTTTGTTATATTTTCATTATTTTTTATGATATTAATGAAATATTTCACAAATATTTTATTTATGGATTTTTAGTCATTAATATTCTCATGAACATGTTCTCCATCACTCTACATTAGTATTTTGGTGTTATTTTTATATTACATGTCCATTTTTTCACTTTCCACATATGTTATGATATTTGAAAACTTTTTATGTGTTATTCTAAATGACCTTCAAAAATCCATTTCTCTCTTTCCAAGTGGAATTTATATTAAACTATTTTTCTATGTGTGTTTCCCATAAAGTCATTTTAAATTGTTAAACCCTTTTTTATTGAGAAAATGTTCAAATTGAGAGGATAGAATGTATTTAAGAGGGTTGAATGTAACACCCTGAAATTTTGTGAAATATATATTTTTCAATATAATTTATATTTCTAAAAAAATTATTACATGTAACACTGAGTTATTATTTCATTACATGCAACATTTAGTGTCTCTTGTGTTACACACAACTCTAAATATATCTTTCATTACACATTACACCAAGTTTAAATGAAAAGTGACATAGTATTAAAATATCACAATTTTTATGATGGTTATCATCTAGATGTTTGAATGGAGTTTATGCATAATATTAACCAAATTAGGAAAATATATGGGTTACAAATTTATTTATAATTAATTATTTGGTTACCAATTAATTATAAATGAAATGAAAAATATTTTAAAATAAAATAAATATTTTTCTAAAAATCTATTTTTATGAACACAAATGTGTTTTACATCAATAAATAAAACTAATAACTTTGGGAAAACTATTTTAATAAAATTTATATATTATATATTCAATAAGATATTTAACATTGATATTTTTATTTTTCACGACAAAACATAAGAATAAATCAAATTTTATGTTTACAACTTTATTTATCTAGAAAACACTTTTGTTGCTTTTTTCGCACTTAGTATAAAATTAATATTGTTTTACAAATTTTGAAAATTTATTTGAAAAAATTAAGTACATTTCTAAATAATAATTTTAAAATTAAATCAGGGATTATTATTGATTTTTTTAGAAGATATTTTTACTGTTCTATGGTGAAAATGCCGGTTTTTATTAAGAATTTGAATTTATTTTAAAGAATTTAAAAACATAATTTTTTTAAGGTTTTTTAAATGATTAATTATTTCATTAATATATATATATTAATCTAATTTATTTCATTGAAATAATATTCATATTGTTTTTGATATAAAAACATTTTAATCTTTAGAACATTTTTTCTTTGAAAACACCCTTTCTCATCACATTTGTGGGATTATTTTTATATTATATTTTTTGAATTATATGAATGGAATTTTTAAAAAATGGATTCTGTTTTTGGAATTATAAAAATATATATTATCTATAATGGTCCAATAAAGATTTTACTATAATAAATAATGAAAAGTGTAAAAATTATTTTCTGCAGTTATGGTAAAATGGGTTTACATGGGGGCTAATGTAAAATGATAAGAGTTAAAAACAACCTAAAACATTTCCAAAATTAATTTTATGGCCATATTTTAACATTTTAACTTAAAGGATGGATAATATATCATTTTGGATCCTATTTTCATGTGGAAAACATGGGTACACCATTTTCATTTCAAAAATCTCAAGTGTGCAACAAACCTCACATATAAATGGCTACCCTTATCCTCTCATATTTATACATAAAAACCATTTGGATTGGCCAAGACGAGTCCAAATTATTTCTCTAATTACCTACTACAATAATATAATCCTTATATCGGTAATAAATCCAATATAATAATCCTATTCATGAAAATCAAATGAAGTTTTCTGAAAAAGAGTTAACATCTGTAATCAAGAATTTTATTTTATTTCTTCTTCTGACTCTATAAATTATTATTAAAAAATTATGATATAATAACCTAATTATATTCCATAGAAATATATTTTTTTATGTTAATTTGACAACCTAAATCCAACTCATCTTCCAAAAAATGGGTTATGAAATCATCATTTCTAAATACAATACACTACCTCGTTGAGAAACAATGTTACTCATTTCCACCACCACCAGTCATGGAAGGATATAATGAAGAATTTATTAATTATATGTGATATTTATGTTAATATTATGCTTCTATAATATTGACATCTCATGTTCCTTAATAATCTACAATCATTTTGAATATGTTAATGTCTTTCATGTGTATGTTGGACTACTCTATCACAAAATGGTGTGATTCATTCACAATTTACATGGAAGTTAACAAGTATGGTTTAAAAAAATATGTGATATATATGAAATGAACATGTTTCTTGTAATTTAATATATTATTTACCATTATTTATTTATTTTCTTCATAAAAATGGAAAAAAGGATCACGTGTACTACGATATACCATCTCCATGAATAATGTATTTCTTTTTTTATCTCTCAATTTTATGTATCACTCTAAATACATGTATAATTAATATATATTATTATTATTTCATGGTCAATATTTTTGAGTTTATTTAACCATGTTAAATTAAGAGGACCTGAAACTTAAAATCAAAACATACATGACAAATAAAGACGATGTTTCCAAAAACACGACGTTAACATGGAATTGTTAATAAATGGGAAATAAAATATAATAATTAAGTCATATATGGTATGATATATATATATATATATTATAATATATATAATAAACTAATATTTACTATACTTGTGGTTCGATTGTGTATGATAGAAGTTGAGGCTTATGGTAAAGGATTTCCAGTCTCTCTTTAATTTCTCAGATACATATAAAGATTTAGCACTCATTTATGTTGTTTTGTTTATATGCTCCCCCATTTGAATTTATATATCATTAATATACTCAAATTCATGATATTAAATGTTTCATTTCATGTTATTATTTATTGGGGCTTATGATTCAAAATATTTAAAAATTTATAAGGTATTTTTGTCTCACATGTTATTTCTTGGAGACATATTCCATATTCACCACCTATTTGTTTTAAGTGGTGTATATGATGCCAATGAATGTGTTGGATGATGATTATACTTACAAGTATTGGTATTTACATATTAATTTAAATATATCCCTTTCATGGAGCTTACTGTTCAAAATATACTGAATAGGTAAGGGATCTTTATTGGAATTTTCCTTCATTAAGACATATGTTATGTTATGCACCTATCATTTTATATTAGGTGTATATACAGACCCTATAAAATGTAATAACATTAATTTTTTATTATAATGTAAAATTATGTTTCATTTAATGTTATTATTTTATGGTTTATATAATTCAATTTTAACAAAGTAGTTATTATTTTATTCTACAATCTCATCGTTTATCAGGATAGTTTAAGATTATCTTTTAAATGATAAAATATTACAACCCACATATCAAGAAACTAATTAATTTTAATTTACAATGGATTTTTTATAAAAATACATGTTCTTTAATAATTGACATCTCTTTATGTAATGTAAAGTTCAAAAAAATGTTTATTTATAAAATTCATCTTTATTTCTCTCTTATGTCAAAAAAATTCATCCAAAACCATGTATTCTAAAAATGATTTCAAAAATATTTTAAATTTTTTTATAAATGTTTTGTTTAATTTATTTTTACCTATATTTTAATATTTAATTTTTTTAGTGAAAGGAATCTTTTTATTGTTTTAATTACAATGCCAATTTTTATTTTATCAAAAATGTGATAAGAATATTTTGTATAATGTGTACGATATGGATAGAATTTCCCACTATTATGACATTTATTTTAATTGAGTTTTCTTTTATAAGTTTTCATGTTTATTTTCAAATGAAAAGAATTTGAATTTTTTTTATTTAATAAAATAATTTCTCAAAGTGAAAAGGATATTTTCAACCATAAAATTTTAAATTATTTTTATAATGATTCATTTATTAGTTTTCAAAGATTATTTTCAAGTAAAATGATTTAAAAAATTGTTATAAGGTATAATTTCAAAAAGTGATTATCAAAGTATGGTTATTTTCATAATTAAATTATCCAAGTGATTTTTCAAAATAATTTTCCATCTAAAATGACATAATTTGATATTAATTATGATTTATTGGTTATATAATCTATGGACACCATTATTATTATTTATCTAGATGGTTTGTGTTTATAATGAAATGATTTTTATGAAACCTATTTCAAATCCATGTGTTATAATAGGAAAATATTATTATCAAACCCTCGACTATATATATATTTCATCCCTTGAGGAAATGATGAAATTATTAGGAACCCCATTTCTTTTCATGGGTTCCGGTATGATGAATGTTTTATGATAAAATGGTATGTGTATGTATGATCTACATCGGGTTATGGGTGGTACATATATCTCATTTAAATGAATTGGGTAATAATTAATGTTATATGGGATCAAAGTGTATCTGGGTGGTTATCCAAATCCAAAAATAAGGTATATGGGAGGTTTTACCAATCCCAAAAGAGGGTACATGAGATGTTATCCTAATCCCAAAATAGGGTACACAGTTGGTTATCCCATGCCCGAAGTAGGTAAACAGGTGGTTAGCTCAGTCCTGATATGGTATTAATGTCTTTTTGGGTATCCATGACATATTATAATTTATTATTATGTGTATGCCACAAATATAGGCCTTCTCAAAATTTAATGTCCTCATGGTTAATGTTATTTGATTCCATTATGATCCATATCCTATGAACAACCATGATTTATGGAATGACTCAAGTTAATGATCTATGAAACATGTGGTATGGTTTTAAAATAATATTATCAGGTTCTTATACCCTTATACACATCATATATTGAAATCTCCCTTATTTACCCTCGTTGATCATTTGTGCTCACCATTACTTTGGATTCATTTTTCAAGGGTAGGACAAAAGGTATTATGTATGATATGTCTAAAAAGGGTTCTAGTAATGAAAACATAGTGGGAGATGGAATAACTATGTTATGGACCATTTGTTTTTGTGTCTATGTTTCCAAAGGGAATATACCCTAATGATTCTTAGGAATGTATTTTTTTTAATGTAATTAGTATTCATATAAAAAGATGTAATATCTATATATAAAAATCATAGGTAACTATTCACCATATTATAGAACATATGACCATAGACTCGATGGATATGATTATAATACTAGGTACTTAATAGAAATTTCAAGATTTTCACACACCCATTGGGGTATTATAACTGTGATAAATACATTATCGTTAGTATTTCACCAAATAATTTATGAATTTTATATTAAATTAAATAACATAATTGATGTACTAATTGTAAATTTAAAAAAAACAATTCCATGGGGTTATTCATAAATAATAAAATTAAAATTCATTTCCTTTTTTGTTAAATAATCAAAGTAAAACCTTCAATAAAAACACATGTGTCTTATTCAACAAAAAAACCCAAATTTTTAACCAATATTGATTAAAATCTTTCCATTAATTCTTTTTCATAATAAAAAAGTGGAATTTTAAATTTATAATAATAACCTATTCTTTTTTCTCCAATTTTAAAAAATGTTTCCACATATGGATTAAGAAATATCACATTGTATTTAATGAAACACAGCCTTGAAACCCTGTTTTTAGAATTGTTTAGAAACAAACCAATGTGACAAAAAAATCAAATTTGGATATAATAATATAAATAACATAAGGAATGTGGAGCCCAAAACTCATATGAGTATGAACTATGCATCATGGTTAATTTTATAGAACTCTCATTACTCAAACACAAATAAGAAATTGGATCCCTAGGATGGTACTGAACAACCTTTACATATTTTTAATAGTACCATAAGATTATTAATGACCAATAATCCATCACAGGAGTAGTAAAGATAATACAGGTCATATAATCTATCTCATTATCTCACCTAGTCTAATTGAGAATTATTCCCTTGTAAGTACACAATTAATACAAGGTATTTTAATTATACACATAATTTACTAATTTACATGGATTCCCATGACATCAATCAATTAGTATTCACTAATAATGAATATGAAGTCATCACAAGAATAATTCATAATAAATTAATTTTTAATAAATCTTTTCTCACCCCCTACAACAATGTAAAAAAAACCCTTTTATTTTCTATAATATAATGAATCACATATAATAGAACACTCAATATTATCCCCCTTAAGGACACAATATATATCATTTATAAAAAAATAAGTTTCCCTGATGGTGGTTTTCATGAAAATGAAATATTTCATTTATATCATAAAAAATAAACCTTTATAATCATTATTGGAATGACATGTGGCTCCTAATTATTTAAAAAGTCACTTGAGACATCCTTTTAAACTCAAATATGAAAATATACTTTGAAATCCATTTATTAGTGAAATTTTTTCAAAAATATTATTAAATTTTCCATAAAGGATAACATTAAATTGAAATCATTTCGCATGGATTTAACATAAATATTTAAAATGAAACCCCCTATTGAAATTATAAAATAAGTTATTTAAAGAAAAATTAACCTAGGCTAAGAACCCCTTTAAAATACCATATTCTCCACTAAAAAAATATAACAGAGTGAAACACATTTAATAACACTTAAATTGCATTGAAGGATCAATTAATTCATTTTCCCAATTAGTTATCATGAGATAAAATATATACCGAGTTGATAAATCTTTATGAAAATCAATTTTAACCCATAATGGGTACGGATATATATATATATAATTTTTAAATAAAATAATTTGAAACATTCAGTAATTTGATAAAAATTAATATAGTGGAACTTCATGAAAAATTAATACATCATTTAGTGGTAATGAATCAAAATATAGAAAAATTATTGGTGAATTTAAAATCAAGAATGTAAATGAACAATTCTCTCCCAAAATACCCAACATTAAATCCATTGTGAACCATATTCCCATCATACATAAATTTAATGGATTCTGGTAGAAGTAAAATCAATTAGAAAGGGTGTAAGGAGAAGAGTGGAATAGAAATTGAGGATAATGAAGACCATTACCTCAATGATATAACTAAAAATTATGTGGATGAAACTTTAATTCAATAATAATGGAGGGGAAGAGCTCCCATTATACACCCCATGATTGGAAAAATTGTTGGAGGGTAAAGAGGAGGGATTTTTTCCTTAAAATAAAGAAGGTTCAGTTAAATAATTTCATACATTTATGAACCTAATAAAGCTACATGTTAGGTCATATGATTTGGTAAACTATATTCCAACATAGTTTGAGCCACTAGAAAGGAACCCACACACCACACCATTTCCCCTAACCTTCCACCAACCATTTTGGTCACCCCAAACATAATTGGAGATGAAACGTTTATCCTAACAAACCACATGGTTAGGTAAACTATGTTCTAACCATAAAAAATATAATGTTAAGGAACTGAATCATTTTCATGGTTTTCATTAAAATACACATAGTTTTCCCAAATAGTATGATAACCATGAAACAAAATAAATACTTGTAAAATACACAAATTATCACCTTAAACTCCTTAAAATATAATATACTAAAAAAAATATAAAATAAAGAACCAAAATTACAAGATGGTGTCATAGTATAGGAAATTATCATGCTATAAATTCTTATCATTGGCTACCATATTCTCAATAATGTCAGATTTAGTTTTTTTACGTCCAAAATATATCAATTTTACATTTTGTAATAGTAAGATGAATGGTCTGACTATATATTGTACTTTTTATACAAATTTTTAAATTAAAATCATTAATATTTAGTCTATTTTATATCTATACTATGACAATGACTCCAAATCTAGTGATGATATTTTACATCATGAAATTTATTATAGATTTCATTTCAACATCCTTGAGGTTAACCACTTTGGACTATTTAGAGGTGAAATTAGTAGTAATAAGAATAAACATAATATGATTTTTTATAGTTTGAGGTTACTAAAAAATTAAATATATTTATCATGTGGAAAAAATCAAATACCATTTATTAATGTGCAATAAATTTTTACGTAGAGATATAAAAATCTCATGTATTTGATAAGCAGAATTTATTCATGAACTCGATACAATCCCATATTATTGATTGTTAAAAGTATCTAAGTCATCTGATATAAAAGAGGATCTTATATCCTAATTAATTCACACCTCATTCTCCAACATGAAATTATTTCATAACATTATGGGTTCCCTTTCCATCAATTAACATGAGTAGTACCTCATGATATCCTCGTTTTAGAGGACATTCTGCAAATTATGTCCATCATTAAGATGAAATTCACATCCTATTAGTGAATCTACAATCTCTTATCTTGATTATTTGTAAGAATCTCATTTTGAAGGTGCTCTATTGTAGGATACATCCATACCTAGATTGCATCAATTTTAGAGGGTAAAATATCTCTTTGGTTTTTGGTAGAATTGACTTCGATGATTCATCCATGTCATTACTGATAATGGGAGAGACCACCATGTAGTGAAAAATATATATAATTGTCCCAACCTGATCTATATCATCCAATGATACATCCTCATTCACTATTTCATCTTCCAGGGAAATTTTGTGAATATGATATTTTTAATAATATTTTCTATGAAGGGAATTCAACCTTAAAACCTCTTATATAATTAATAACATTTATCAAATCTTCATTCATGATGAAATAATATAAATTAATTTTCTTGATAAAAAACTATCTTTCAAACATAATATTCAATATTATAGTATGTATTTACAATTCTAGTTCAAGACTATAATGGGGGCCTTGTATTTCATCTCATTATTGGTATATCCCTCTAATAGTAAGAATGATTATGTGTGGAACTTATATTATCGGATATATAAACAAATTCCCCAAGTAAAACCTATTGATCATCATATCTTCTTTCCCTCAACCAGTTGGGATCCAAGATGAAGCTTCTAAGTACAAATGTGAACATTGAGAGGCTTTTTGGATAAAGAATACATCGTCACCAAAGACCAGTAAGTCAAAAAAATAGTTTTATGGGATAGGGTCTTCTATGAAAAATTATTTAAACACATTATATTTGATATCCTTTTGAGAAATTAAATAAATATCAAATTTATAAAAAATGAACATCCATAGTTTTAGAAAACTATATATCATCAAATATTTGGTGATATATTGTATGAAATTAACATCGGAGTCCATGTGGACCTCATGAAGCTATAAATAATATCTCTAATTTTTTACAATGGAAACCAGTGGATTTTTTTCAATATGTCATAATATGTGGTATAATTTTTCAATATTTTACCAATGTGAAAATATGGGTTATTATCCTTTCTTGAATAGTTATTCAAATTATGGAGTGAACCACATGATCATTTTAGGGTTTCCACATAAATAATAAAATTATTCCTTTATATAAGTGTAATTAAGAATAGTGGATGTAAAATTTATTGTTTGGAATCATTGAAGGATCTAGAACAATTCACATCCAACTAATATGTGACACCATTCACTATTAGATTTTTAAAGGGAAATATTTTTCCAATGATATTGGATAAGAGTATCAAATATATATGAGGATGCCTTTATAGCCTCTGGATTATATAAAGTTCAATGAGAGAGTAATATCTACTATATCATTCTTATTTTTGCGGTCAACATCAATGTTATAATGATTTACCATGAGGCCAGGGAATTTTCATGATGTGACTCTGAATGAATATTTTATTGGATTTATCTTCAATATGTGACGATGAAGTATATTGAAACTAAATTAGTATTAACAGGGTGATCACTATATTACTGATAATTATCTAACATATCCTTAATGTATAATTCTATATTCTTCTATAAAAAGTAATTAAAAACTGGTTCATGGAACATTGGTAGGTAGAGACTGTATTTTTTATGAAAATAGTAATGACTTATTAATAATATACAAATTAAGATACAATAATAGTGTTAGATGATTCATCTAAAAGGGATATATAGATTTAATTTTATCTACTATATACAACAAATAACAACATCTCCTAAGTTTCATTAATTGCATCTATCAACAATTTAGGGATCTGGTTTGGGAAATTATATTTTTATAAATGGTGGTTGATATCCCTATAGTTTTAAGATACCATGATTTAATCATCTTATCATCCTTAGATTACACCTGGGGTTAATGGGATGAATGAATTATACTTATTATATGTTTATATTTTTTTGGGTTTTCTTGAATACCCAAATGATGGGTAGATTCATGTTAATATATCCTTGAAATTACATATTAATCCATAAAAATAAATCTTGGTTATTCTTTAGAGAGAGAAATTAATTTTGTAGTCTCTAGGGGTCATGGTGGTACAAATCAATAATGGTTGTAGGTCATACATTATATATGGAATCACATTTATAAGTTAATTAATGGTTTCTGAGGAAACATCCATGAATAATAGATTATTATATTTTATTTTATCATATGTTGTTTCAATATTGTTTGTAAAAGAGGAAGTAATATCTCCTAGATCTATATAAGATGATATGGTGGAATTGTTACTTCTATTGGGGTCGCATCCTTTATCGGAATGGATGGGTCATTATGTTTTAACTATCATAATGATAAATGTATTAATAAAACCTAAAATAATTTATCTTGTTCTAGGGTTCATATTCATCCTATCAAAAGGAATTTTATATGTCTTCTAAATATCAATAAAACCTACATTATATTAAAGATTCTAGGGTGAAATAATAACATTCATGGATAACATGGAGGTGTTTTCCTCTACTAGTATCACAATTAAATAATACTCTTTACCATAATTAGAATGGAAAATAAATAGGAGGATTATGTCATTGACTAATATGACCCTTGGAAACCCCAAATATATATGTTTAAATATAATTCAATTGATAGGAAACATGAAGTATTAACAAATTTTTCACCATTGATTGATAATTGAAATTTCTAGTATAATTGGGGAATTATTTTATATAATTATTCTTACCATATACTATTTTAACTCCCTTTTATAGTACCCTACATCTATATATTAATATTTATCAGACTAAAAACGGAAATAAATGCTAAAAAATCCTGAAATAACCATCTATATAATATTTCATGCAATACTGATATGGAAATTAAACTACGACATGGATATGAATCCATTACCTTTCTTAAATAATGTAATAGGTTATCCCTCATATGATTACCATTAATTAATACTAAAAAATTGGATAATAAATTTGGGATTTCAGTTTAGTTATTTTGAGTGTTATCAATTCCCTCTTTTGGTACATGTGAATTATTATGATGAAGTGAGATAAGTGGTCCTCACAATGGGAAATAATTCAAATGTTCTGGATCATGATGAGCTTGATTTCATAAAAATTTTAAACTAGATATTAATGAAATTCTATGTCATTGGGAATTATTAATATTCAATAATGACTAATGTTACAATGAATAATTACATCCTTGTTTTAATATGTCTTAGAAATTACTATATGGAACTTAGTGGGACTGGTCTCAGTGTAATATATCACATGAAATCTTAAGGACATATAGGAGATTAAATAATATATTCCCTGGTCTATTTTCATATATGATGTGTTTCCCAGATTTTGATTTTGAATAAGATAATATATATATTCATAAAAAATCCATACTCATAGACTGATGGGTTTTTCATCATACCTTTAGTCTACTATCTGCATTGATAATTATAGGATAAAGATGATTGAGTTTAGGACTCTATTCAATGAAAATAATTGATAGGTGCAATGGATATCTATAAGATGGGTTGAGAAGATACAACTACCTCTTGGTATTGACCATCTAATCATTTAGATACTAATTGATATACCAATATATCTATGGTGGAATGAGCACTAGATGACTCAATATCAAAATAATTATCCCATTAATATTATTTATGTTCATATATTTAGGTCCTTATGACATATATATCTTCAATGGAAATGAAACCTAACCATCATGGCATATCACAACAACATTTTTACCATTCTTTATGACCTATTCCCCTATTATTTTTGTGGAATTCAAGTTCATACAATATTAGATAATCAGAAAAGGGGTATGTGAACTTAAGGAAATTAATAAATTCTTTTTTCAACTACCTATGAGGAGACAATTATATATTTTTAGGGTGGTTTTAAAAACTCATAGTGATGTGGATATAAAATCCAAGAATGCCCGGATCATCCTAGGCACTCATGGGGAATCGTCTTCCTATTACTTGATCTTCTAGTTCTATTTTCATTAAATATTGGATGACTATGATGATGAAGACTACCCCCAATATCATAAAATTAATTTGGTTAATCGCTAGTTTATTCTACATGTAAGGATAACTCCATGTACCTAGTTGATTGACTTCCAATTCATTGTGTCATCAAATTTATTCACATAAATTTTCAAGACTAAATTCTAATCACCTCTTCTATATAGTGTGGTGATAGGTACATATGTCACTTGTTCTAAAGGTTTATCTAATTTTATATACCTGTATTCCACAATCTTTTAGAGTATTTCATTATAGATATAATATTCATAGATATTATGGCACAAAATCCAATGAAAGAGAATGTAATCAAAGTGATCATTCATATTTACTTAATCATGTATAATAACCTCCATCAATTTACATAATTTATTCACTAAGGATGTTATAAAGATTCATGGTACCACCTTTTTTTAAAGGGAATAAACATTTTTTTAGTCTTTAATGTTAGGGTTACTCTAATCCTTCACATCCCGGCAAGGTTGATGTTTTTGTTGACATATTATAGGTGAAGTCACTACATGTTAATGGGATATACTACAAGTATTATATTTCTTTTCATGTATTTGTTTATGGCGGTTATAGTCTAAGAAATACAATAAAACCTTCTTGTGTTGATTACATTGACTAAGGTTTTTCTTTGGAAAACAAAATAGAATCATCCTGGTATTATGTTATAGATTAAGAGTCCTAGAAACCAAAATGTTGTTTTAATATAATGGGAAGTGTCTCTAACTCGTCACAAATATTTTAAATTCTTATCTCCAGCAGATTCTCCCATGGAAGCATCATATTTTAGGAATTGGTGAGGTCTCTCCACCTCCAAATAATATAAATTGTCTCATAATTAACCTCTTTTGAATTTGAGAGATCAAGGATATTCATCATATTCATTGTAATAATGAATAGGTAAATGAAAAATAATGGGATATCCTCCTAGTTTGAAATATAATTGGTTGGGATATTATTATAAAAGATATATAAAATTCCATTAATGTTTTACAAGAAAACAACTTGGTTTTTCTGCTTCATACCGCATTTGAATTAATTTCATTAGTAGAAATATATACTTTATGTGTGTGAGATGTTACTATAAATATCAAATATCATTAAATATTAATATTGTGATATTACTAATGTAGTTTGTATTAGGATTCAAGTCCACCCTCCAATGATATATATTACATTTCAGCTGAATAGAAATTAATCACCCCTCCAGAGCTCTCACTCAAGTAGAAAAAGACACATTCGAGTTAATATTTTTTAAGGTCATTATCAACTAATATGATTTCTAAGTAGAATTCATAGAAAAAATATGATATGGTTGACACGCCTTTGTCTTATATTTAAAATCATATTAAGTCATCCTGGAGTTGCTCAACTGAAATGGTAGTAGTTGTTTCCCAAATGGGGTATTTTATTTATAATCCATGATTTACATGGTTAGATGGAGTAGTTTTCTAAATCCCAGATAGGTTAGATGGCTGGAATATGCTCTCACTACCTGATCATATCCTCTATTAATGAAGAAGATTCATTTTAGTAAGTACATTATCCTTGAAATAATAGTTTCATTATATAGGTAAATTGCATATATGAATCTCAATATAGAGTCATATCATCTTTTCTAACTTGAATTCAAATTGGGAAGTTATATCCTTAGTGAAAAGGGATTCATTTCCTTTGGGAGATGGGTGGGTAGTGGGAATATCTACACCTTTCACTTAATCATTAGATGATGATAATAAATATGTGTTAATTGAATGTATGGATGAAATATGAAATCATAATCCTGAATTTGTTGATGGGTATGTGTACCCCCTTTAATCATTTTATTTTAAACCATATTCCACATAGAATTATTGAATTTTTTCATCTAGTTTCATGTTCCATGTTATTTCCAGATATTTTGTAAAAAAATATATCCAATGTGAATCATGTAGTATGAATCTAATAAACATTTTTGTTAGTGTATTAGAGAGATTCATCATCCTCCTAATATCCTTCAAGGTATTTGTCATTATCTTTATTAATATATATATATATATATATATATATATATTCTTATAATAATATTTTAACACTTGGCCCTTGAAATGATTCAACCTCTCTCTCTCTGATGGTCCACTAGAAGTGGTTTTATTAATGTAAATCTAGGGGAGCCTCCAATAGTCTTTATTGTGCATTTTCTAGATGAAGTGTAACAACCCGAGATTTTATAAGATACATTCTTTTTAATTTAATTCATATCTTCTATTGTACGACACACCAAGATTATCTTGCGCTATACGCAACACTGTATTAGCTTGCAGTATACGTAATCACGACCTTCCTCAATAGCGTGTCTTGTACGCAATATTGGGTTTTACTAAACAATGATATATTATTATAATATTGTTATGAACTAGCCTTTATGAATAGTGTTAACTAAATTTTGAATTTTATAACATTATTATTCATCTTACACATTTCTAGAACATGGTATAAGAACAAAATAAATTATTCGGGTAAAATAAGTATTTTTCAAAAAATGCAGTTTTGCCGCCTTTTGATGGCGCACCCACCTTAAATCTAGTTTTTGACATTTTTATAAGTTCAATTTGACAAAATAAAATTCCTCTTTTGAATCAGGATATAAAAATTTACATTAGTTAAAGTTTTGATATTTTTCTGATAACTTTCATATTTTAATGAATAGTAAAAACACGCTATATTTTAATTAAAAACAAATTTTTTCATCGTAATATCTTATGTGGTTAAATTATAATATTCAATGGTTTTAAATTATAAATAGAATATATTTTTACCATTTAATATAATTTATGTCATTAGCATTGATTTTACCTTGATTTTGTAGGTTAAATCAATTCAATCTTTTGCAATGTTTTAAAGAAAAACCCGTTTTCTTTCGACAACGGGATTAATTTTAATTTAATTTATGCATATTTTGTGTATTGAATTTGGAAAAATGGATTCCATATTTGGAATCAGTGGGTCCAAATTCTGTTAATAAGCTACTTTTTATTTTTGGGCATTGTGAATAGTAACTACGGTAAATTTTATTTACTATAGTTAAAGGTAAATCGGGTAATTAAGGGTAAATATAAGATTATAAAATTACCCTAACTCTTGTAAAAATCTCATTGGATGGATAAAAGTAGACCCATATAACCTAAGGGTCGGATTAGATTCATTTTATGGACTTTTGTCCATGAAAATAATTTAATTATTATTAAAACCAAAGAATGTGACAACATGTCACTTTCTTAAATCTTATAAGTATAATAATTTTACTTTAGTGATAAACTTTATGAAACTTAGAACATGAATAGTCTCCAGAAAAATAATACAATTATCTACATCATAGGAATTTATTTATAATTTTTAGGGATTAAATAATTATCATTTATTATGACACAAAGATGATGCAGTAATTGTAAAATTAATGAAATATTGACATAATTGATGTTATAAATTCCCAAATAAATGTAATTTCAGACTTTTTAAGACTTACAATAATTTTCTAGGTTAATATGACATGTTATTGTTTATTTAAGTAACTTGGTTAGAACTTATCATTCTGTTATGAATTTCATAAAAAACAAGTACCAAATAGTGTCAAAATTGACATAAATTAGTTTTAAAAACAAATATTATATTATTAATTGTTATTTTATTCCTAAATATCTAAGGTTTGGCCAAATGACTTAGATAAGGTTATATATATTAATAATAAACAACTTGGGGTTAGTTTGGCTTGATATAGTAATTTTATTAACCATATAGTGTAAGAAAACAAAAATACATGGTAAAAGTTAAATTATTTAACTTAGAGTTAAATCTAATTGATAAGGTTAAAATAATAACCTAAACTTGTCTAAATCCTATTGGATGAGAGGATTTAGACCCATCCCCAATTTAGCTTCGAAATAAGACCCTTTGGAACCATTATAAACCGAATTTGACCTTAATATAAAATAATATTTTGAGATTTTTCTAAGGTGCCGCTCTCCTCCCTTATAAAAGGGCACCTCCTCCATCTCCTCCTCACACCAATTTGAGCATTCAAGCTCGGCAACCCCTGCCAAAATTTCTTCTCCACTTCCCTAGTATCATACTATATGTCCTGGTCTTCTTCAAAGACCATCCTTAGTTCTTTAAGTGGAGGTTAAGTGAAGGCGCGTCAAAAAGAGGAGGTTCAGATACATACAAAGCATATCAGACATAAGGTAAGGAAAAATATCACAATCTCATTTTTATCCGAGATTGTTTATACTTTGGTGTTTACTGGGGTTTATTCTATCATCAATATCCATGTTTCCTGAATATGTAATATTTACATCCTTCTACAATAGTTTATATCCAATTTTACCCTTCAGTGAGTTTTTAGTAAAACATGTGAAAGGAATCTTTTGTCGTTTTTTGTACGAGGTACTTTTGACTTTTCCAACAAAATTACGATAAGAATGTTTTTTTTAACTTATACGGTATGAATGGATTTTTAAAACATTATTTCCAAGAAGCTTCCTTTACAAGTTTTCAAGTTTATTTTTAATCAACTTCTTTTAGTTTATAATTGTATGACATGTTAAGAAAGGAAAAGTGTTTTTGAAGTAGAAAGGATATTTTCCTCAAGAATGGAGTTCAAGTGTTTTATCAAAATTATTTTCCATCTAAGATAATAAATTTTTTTGTTTATATCCCAATTATTACATTTATTTGATTATGTTGTGATGGAATTATTTTTTTTGAATTCCTTTATCTTATATGAATTGTTTTATGATTTCATGATGTTTAAGAATCCCATTTTTATTACATGGGTTATGCTATGATGTATGGTTTATGATTTTGTGGCACACATAATAATGGTATCATTATGAGATGGGTGGGACCTATATCTCCCTCCAATGCATTGGGTAAAGATTTTATATCTCAGGAGATAGACATGGCTGGAACGGTAGGTTATACCGGTTCAGTGAAACAGGACTGAAATGAGGGTGACTCGGTTCAGAAATGGACTTTGTCCACTAAGATAGTCTTGGCAATGAGTCTTGACTAATAAGATATGATTCTCTATGATTATGTGTGTATTCCACAAAGTTTCATGTTTTAAGTTATGATTATTGAGATTTCATTTCACTACTATGATTTATCCCATGTTATGATATTATGATCTCTTTTGCAGGTTAAGATTTTCAAAATGTTATGTTCTTATGAATATGATGTGATTGATTTTTCTTTTTTTTACCCTTACTGAGCATTTGAGCTCACCCTTTTATGTTTTCTTTTCCCCAGGATATAAAGAAAGGTTTTAGGTAAGAAAAAAATGGGAAGATCTTTATGGGAGATGTTGAAGATCTTTCACCATGATTAGAAGATTACGTTCCGCGTTTCCAAAGACACTAAACTATTACGGTCCTTGTGTGTGTTTTTTTTATGTAATAAGTATTCTGCAAAAGTAATGTAATGTCCTTGTACATTAAGCTCCGGGTCTCTACAGTTTGTATCAGAGGAAAGGTTTAGTTAACCTTTGGAAACTAGGATGCGAGAACTTTAGTGAGATCCCTAGAGATATTTCTAAGGTATGTCTAGGGATGTCCCTAAGGTTAAGTATACATATAGGTTATAGTACTAGAATTACGTTAACGATTATAGAATTAAACCTAAGTTGTTAGATATTGAAGGTACTCCCCCTTTATTATGTTGTTTTCCCTAGCATGATTTTTGCCTCTCACACTATTCTTTTTGGGTTTTAGACGATGGATGGAACCCGAAGGAACCGTGTTGATCAATGCAATGGACAATGCAATGATTGTCCTCCTAAACAAACAAATGTTATGGGAGATGGAGTGAAAAATATTATTGCTATACTTACACAAGCTATGAATCATTCTGGACTTCCAAATGAGCAGAGAAGGGAACAATATTCTATTGAGTCCTTCATAAGGCAACGTCCACCTTCTTTTAGTGGGTCTTTTGATCCACTTGTTGCTTAACAATGGATCAGTACCACTGAAAATATATTTTCAGTTCTTCAATGTTCTGAACATGATAAAGTCATCTTAGCAGTATATCGTTTGGAAGGTGAAGCTGATCAATGGTGGAATCTTATCAAGAATATGAGGCAAAGAGATGAAATTGAGTCCATGGAATGGGACGAGTTCAAGAACTTATTTTTCAATAAGTACTTCCCTCGTATTCTTCGAAAAAAGATGGAGAAGGAGTTTCTTGAACTAAAGCAAAAGGATGATGAATCTGTTGGTATATACGAAGCGAATTTTACAAGGCTTGCAAGGTATGCATCTAGATTTATCATCCAACCTGAAAGTAAAGTTGATCGATTCTTCAGTGGCTTAAAACTAAGTCTTCGAAGGGCATTAGCTATAAAAGACTTCAGTAGCTATGAAGAAATTGTGCATTGTGCTATCAAGGTAGAAATGGAAGTTGTTGTTACATATCCATCTCATGGTTTTGACAAGAAACGAAAGATGGAGTTCAAGGAGAAATCTCAGAATAATGGTGAAAAGAAGATGAATGTTTCCTTATGCACAAAGTGTGGAAAGAAGCATGGTGGAGATTGTCTTAAAGGGGCTAGAAAATGTTTTAAGTGTGGAAAAGAAGGTCATAGAGCAGCTAAGTGTCGAAGTAATGGAAAAATGGTTTTTAATTATATGAATAAAGCAAAGACTGCAGAGAACGCACCACCAACACTTTAATGCTTCAAGTGCAAGGAAATGGGGAATTATGCTAATAAATGCCCTAATCCAAGGGTTAGTGATGATCGACATGAGCAACCGCTTAAGGAAAAGGACAAAGGGAAGTCACATGCGATCACTATTGGAGAGGTTGAATATGACAACGATGTGGTGGAATGATTAAGTGTTTATGTAATGGGATTCCAAAATAATATTGTATCATGGAGTATTGGAATATTTATGTATTGGTCTAATGTGGTATTCAAAGTGATTGAGATATTTTTTGAAATAAGATGATATGCGCATAATGAAGGGAAAACGAGAAAATGAAATGTTTAACAGTATTCATGAGCTCATGATTGATATAAGGACTAAGTGATATCATGGTTTGAGTATATAGAATTTTGGGGATTTTGGTATGTGGAAAGTGTTAACTTTTAACTGCTTTCATGTTTTCACTAAGGTTCAATGGGTATTCAAGAGAATACATGATTAAGGCCTTTGAATGTTTGGAATGTGACCAATAAGACATATCTTATGATATATGGGGATCAACGGTGGTATTAAATCTCTGGTAATCGTTTTCACTATATTATGAGAATGGACTGCAGTATTATGGATAATCCTAAAGATTGGAATGGATTATGTTGGACATAAGTTAGTATTGTTTAAGGATAGAAGTTTTTTTCGATATTATTGATGGGATGGTATAGTAATATAGTTTTAGAAAAAGGACAACCTGCAGGACGGGCGACAGCCCATCGCGTTGGACAAGGTCGTAGGAATCGAACCCACAACCGAAGTGCGACTAGCCTTTATCGCCTACCACTGGTCTACAGGAAGTCCCTGTTTAGTAGAAACTAGTTTTATTATATTAAGAAGTATGATATATGAAGTATAAGTCCATTTTAGGAACTATATATGATTAATCCCACTATAGATGGACTTATGTATTTTTTTGATAACTTTTCTAACCTTTTGTTTGAGACAGATGGAATGACCCATCATTCTATCACATGATCTGCTAACACATCACGAATGACAAATTCAACTTCATTTCTTTAAGAGATGAAGTGGAAATTGTCCAAAGAATGACAAACGGTGAGACTATACCAAAATCACGAAAGTATTTCTTCTAATTCCAATTTCATCAACTTTAGGGAAATGATCTTGAAAAAACCAAACATGTTGTCCTACTGCCCTTATATCCGATGAATCAGATGGTACCTTAGATCACCACAAATCAATAGCTTTGTGATTGTTGGCTTTTTCATAGCCATGTTCTCTACCACTCTCCATCAGAACATGACGGTTAGATTTCTCTTCCATGTCCATATTTTCTCCTATTTGGAAACCCAGTGATGAGTTCATTTGGGTAACCGTTATATTTCATACTTTAGTTTTTAATTTTCAGTTTTGGTATTTCTTTTAACGATGTGGGTTTTTATGAATAATAAACGATTTATAACCCCGACGAATTTCGAGGGAGAAATTCATTTTAAGGGGGGTAGAATGTAACAACCCGAGATTTTATAAGATACATTCTTTTTAATTTCATTCATATCTTCTATTGTACGAAACACCAAGATTATCTTGCGCTATACACAACACTGTATTAGCTTGCAGTATACGCAATCACGACCTTTCTCGATAGCGTGTCTTGTATGCAATACCAGGTTTTACTAAACAATGATATATTATTATAATATTGTTATGAACTAGCCGTTATGAATAGTGTTAACTAAATTTTGAATTTTATAACATTATTATTCATCTTACACATTTCTAGAACATGGTATAAGAACAAAATAAAATTTTTGGGTAAAATAAGTATTTTTCAAAAAATGTAGTTTTGCCGCCTTTTGATGGTGCACCCACTTTAAATCTACTTTTTGACATGTTTATAAGTTCAATTTGACAAAATAAAATTCTTTTTTTGAATCAGGATATAAAAATTTACATTAGATAAAGTTTTGATATTTTTCCGATAACTTTCATATTTTAATGAATAGTAAAAACACGCTATATTTTAATTCAAAACAACTTTTTTCATCATAATATATTATGTGGTTAAACTATAATATTTAATGGTTTTAAAGTATAAATAGAATATATTTTTACCATTTAATATAATGTATGTCATTAGCATTGATTTTACCTTGAATTCGTAGGTTAAATCAATTCAATCTTTTGCAATGTTTTAAAGAAAAACCTGTTTTCTTTCGACAACGGGATTAATTTTAATTTAATTTCTGCATCTTTTGTGGATTGAATTTGGAAAAATGGATTCCATATTTGGAATCAGTGGGTCCAAATTATGTTAATAAGTTACTTTTTTATTTTTGGGCATTGTGAATAGTAACTACGGTAAATTTTATTTACTATAGTTAAAGGTAAATCGGGTAATTAAGGGTAAATATAAGATTTTAAAATTACCCTAACACTTGGAAAAATCTCATTGGATGGCTAAAAGTAGACCCATATAACCTAAGGGTCGGATTAGATTCATTTTATGTACTTTTGTCCATGAAAATAATTTAATTATTATTAAGACCAATGAATGTGACAACATGTCACTTTCTTAAATATTATAAGTATAATAATTTTAGTTTAGTTATACACTTCATGAAACTTCGAACATGAATAATCTCCAGAAAGCTAATACAATTATCTACATCATAGGAATTTATTTAGATTTCTTAGGGATTAAATAATTATCATTTATTATGACACAAAGATGATGCAGTAATTATCTTATTAATGAAATATTGACATAATTGATGTTATAAATGCTCAAATAAATGTAATTTGAGACTTTTTATGACTTACACTAATTTTATAGGTTAATATGACATGTTATTGTTGATTTAAGTAACTTGGTTAGAACTTATCATTCTGTTATGAATTTCATAAAAATCATGTACCAAATAGTGTCAAATTGACATAAATTTGTTTTTAAAACAAATATTATATTATTAATTGTTATTTTATTCCTAAAAATCTAAGGTTCAGCCAAATGACTTAGATAAAGTTATATATATTAATAATAAACAACTTGGGGTTCGTTTGGCTTGATATAGTAAGTTTATTAACCATATAGTGTTAGAAAACAAAAAGACACGGTAAAAGTTAAATTATTTAACTTAGAGTTAAATCTAATTGATAAGGTTAAAATAATAACCTAAACTTGTCTAAATCCTATTGGATGAGAGGATTTCGACCCATCCCCACTTTAGCTTCAAAATAAGACCCTTTGACCCTTGCCAAAATCTCTTCTCCACTTCCCTAGTATCATACATGAGGTCTTGGTCTTCTTCAAAGACCATCCTTAGTTCTTTAAGTGGAGGTTAAGTGAAGGCGCGTCAAAAAAGAGGAGGTTCGGATACATACAAAGCATATCGTACATAAGGTAAGGAAAAATATCACAATCTCATTTTTATCTGAGATTGTTTATACTTTGGTGTTTACTGGGGTGTATTCTATCATCAACATCCATGTTTCCTCAATATGTAATATTTACATCCTTCTACAATAGTTTATATCCAATTTTACCCTTCAGTGAGTTTTCAGTAAAACATATGAAAGGAATCTTTTGTCGTTTTTCGTACGAGGTGCTTTTTGACTTTTCCGACAAAAGTACGAGAAGAATGTTTTTTTAACTTATACAGCATGAATGGATTTTTAAAACATTATTTCCAAGAAGCTTCCTTTACAATTTTTCAAGTTTATTTTTAATCAACTTCTTTTAGTTTATAATTTTATGACATGTTAAGAAAGGAAAAGTGTTTTTGAAGTAGAAAGGATATTTTCTTCAAGAATGGAGTTCAAGTGTTTTATCAAAATTATTTTCCATCTAAGATAATAAAGGGTTCTGTTTATATCCCTATTATTACATTGATTTGATTATGTTGTGATGGAATTATTTTTTTTGAATTCCTTTATCTTATATGAATTGTTTTATGATTTCATGATGTTTAAGAATCCCATTTTTATTACATGGGTTATGCTATGATGTATGGTTTATGATTTTGTGGCACACATAAGAATGGTATCATTATGAGATGGGTGGGACCTATATCTCCCTCCAATGCATTGGGTAAAGATTTTATATCTCATGAGATAGACATGGCTGGAACGGTAGGTTATACCGATTCAGTGAAACAGGACTGAAATGAGGGTGACTCGGTTTAGAAATGGACTTTGTCCACTAAGATAGTCTTGGCAATGAGTCTTGACTAATAAGTTATGATTCTCTATGATTATGTGTGTATGCCACAAAGTTTCATGTTTTAAGTTATGATTATTGGGATTTCATTTCACTACTATGATTTATCCCATGTTATGATATTATGATCTCTTTTTCAGGTTAAGATTTCCAAAATGTTATGTTCTTATGAATATGATGTGATTGATTTTTCTTTTGTTTAACCTTAATGAGCATTTGAGCTCACCCTTTTATGTTTTCTTTTCCCCAGGATATAAAGAAATGTTTTAGGTAAGAAAAAAAAGGGAAGATCTTTATGGGAGATGTTGAAGATCTTTCACCATGATTAGAAGATTACGTTCCGAGTTTTTAAAGACACTAAACTATTATGGTCCTTGTGTGTGTGGTTTTGTTATGTAATAAGTATTCTGCAAAGGTAATGTAATGTCCTTGTACGTTAAGCTTCGGGTCTCTACAGTTGGTATCAGTGGAAAGGTTTAGTTAACCTTTGGAAACTAGGATGCGAGAACTTTAGTGAGATCCCTAGAGATATTTCTAATGTATGTCTAGGGATGTCCCTGAGGTTAAGTATACATATAGGTTATAGTACTAGAATTAAGTTAACGATCATAGAATTAAACCTAATATGTTAGATATTGAAGGTACTCCCCCTTTATTATGTTGTATTCCCTAGCATGATTTTTGCCTCTCACACTATTCTTTTTGGGTTTTAGATGATGGCTGGAACCCGAAGGAACCGTGTTGATCAATTCAATGGAAAATGCAATGATTTTACTCCAAAACAAACAAATGTTATGGGAGATGGAGTGCAAAATCTTATTGCTATACTTACACAAGCTATGAATCATTCTGGACTTCCAAATGAGCAGATAAGGGAACAATATTCTATTGAGTCCTTCATGAGGAAACGTCCACCTTATTTTAGTGGGTCTTTTGATCCACTTGTTGCTGAACAATGCATCAGTACCACTGAAAAGATATTTTCAGTTCTTCGATGTTCTAAACATGATAAAGTCATCTTAGCAGTATATCGTTTGGAAGGTGAAGCTGATCAATGGTGGAATCTTATCAAGAATACGAGGCAAAGAGATGAAATTGAGTCCATGGAATGGGATGAGTTCAAGAACTTATTTTTCAATAAGTACTTCCCTCGTATTCTTCAAACAAAGATGGAGAAGGAGTTTCTTGAACTAAAGAAAAAGGATGATGAATCTGTTGGTATATACGAAGCGAATTTTACAATGCTTGCAAGGTATGCATCTGGATTTTTCATCCAACCTGGAAGTAAAGTTGATCGATTCTTCAGTGGCTTAAAACCAAGTCTTCTAAGGGAATTAGCTATAAGAGACTTCAGTAGCTATGAAGAAATTGTGTGTTGTGCTATCAAAGTAGAAATGGAAGTTGGTGTTACATATCCATCTCATGGTTTTGACAAGAAACGAAAGATGGAGTTCAAGGAGAAATCTCATAATAATGGTGAAAAGAACATGAATGTTTCCTTATGTACAAAGTGTGGAAAGAAGCATGGTGGAGATTGTCTTAAAGGGACTAGAAAATGTTTTAAGTGTGGAAAAGAAGGTCATCGAGCAGCTGAGTGTCGAAGTAATGGAAAAAGGGTTTCTAATGATGTGAATAAAGCAAAGACTGCAGAGAACGCACCACCAACACTTCAATGCTTCAAGTGCAAAGAAATGGGGCATTATGCTAATAAATGCCCTAATCCAAGGGTTAGTGATGATCGACATGAGCAACCGCTTAAGGAAAAGGACAAAGGGAAGTCACATGCGATCACTATTGGAGATGTTGAATATGACAAAGATGTGGTGGAATGATTAAGTGTTTATGTAATGGGATTCCAAAATAATGTTGTATCATGGAGTATTGGAATATTTATGTATTGGTCTAATGTGGTATTCAAAGTGATTGAGATATTTTCTGAAATAAGATGATATGCGCATAATGAAGGGAAAACGAGAAAATGAAATGTTTAACAGTATTCATGAGCTCATGATTGATATAAGGACTAAGTGATATCATGGTTTGAGTATATAGAATTTTGGGGATTTTGGTATGTGGAAAGTGTTAACTTTTAACTGCATTCATGTTTTCACTAAGGTTCAATGGGTATTCAAGAGAATACATGATTAAGGCCTTTGAATGTTTGGAATGTGACCAATAAGACATATCTTATGATATATGGGGTTCAACAATGGTATTAAATCTCTGGTAATCGTTTTCACTATATTATGAGAATGGACTACAGTATTATGGATAATCCTAAAGATTGGAATGGATTATGTTGGACATAAGTTAGTATTGTTTAAGGATAGAAGTTTTTTTCGCTATTATTGATGGGATGTTATAGTAATATAGTTTTAGAATAAGGACAACCTGCAGGATGGGCGACAGCCCATCGCGTCGGACAAGGTCGTAGGAATCGAACCCACAACCGAAGTGCGACTGGCCTTTATCGCCTACCAATGGTCTACAGGAAGTCCATGTTTAGTAGAAACTAGTTTAATTATATTAGGCACTATGATATATGAAGTATAAGTCCATTTTAGGAACTATATATGATTAATCTCACTATAGATGGACTTATGTATTTTTTGATAACTTTTCTAACCTTTTGTTTGAGACAGATGGAATGACCCATCATTCTATCACACGATCTACTAACACATCACGAATGACAAATTCAACTTCATTTCTTTAAGAGATGAAGTGGAAATTTTCCAAAGAATGACAAACGGTGAGACTATACCAAAATCACGAAAGTATTTCTTCTAATTCCAATTTCATCAACTTTACGGAAATGATCTTGAGAAAACCAAAAATTTTGTCCTACTGCCCTTATATCCGATGAATCAGATGGTACCTTAGATCACCACAAATAAATAGCTTTGTGATTGTTGGATTTTTCATAGCCATGTTCCCTACCACTCTCCATCAGAACATGACGGCTAGATTTCTCTTCCATGTCCATATTTTCTCCTATATGGAAACCCAGTGATGAGTTCATTTGGGTAACCGTTATATTTCAAACTTTAGTTTTTAAATTTCAGTTTTGGTATTTCTTTTTACGATGTGGGGTTTTATGAATAATAAACGATTTATAACCCCGACGAATTTCGATGGAGAAATTCATTTTAAGGGGGGTAGAATGTAACAACCCGAGATTTTATAAGATACATTCTTTTTAATTTCATTCATATCATCTATTGTATGACACACCAAGATTATCTTGTGCTATACGCAACACTGTATTAGCTTGCAGTATACGCAATCGCGACCTTCCTCGATAGCATGTCTTGTACGCAATACCGGGTTTTACTAAACAATGATATATTATTATAATATTGTTATGAATTAGCCTTTATGAATAGTGTTAACTAAATTTTAAATTTTATAACATTATTATTCATCTTACACATTCCTAGAACATGGTATAAGAACAAAATAAATTTTTCGGGTAAAATAAGTATTTTTCAAAAAATGCAGTTTTGCCGCCTTTTGATGGCGCACCCAAATTAAATCTAGTTTTTTACATGTTTATAAGTTCAATTTGACAAAATAAAATTCTTCTTTTGAATCAGGATATAAAAATTTACATTAGATAAAGTTTTGATATTTTTCCGATAACTTTCATATTTTAATGAATAGTAAAAACACGCTATATTTTAATTAAAAACAACTTTTTTCAGCGTAATATATTATGTGGTTAAATTATAATATTGAATGGTTTTAAATTATAAATAGAATATATTTTTACCATTTAATATAATGTATGTCATTATCATTGATTTTACCTTGAATTCGTAGGTTAAATCAATTCAATCTTTTGCAATGTTTTAAAGAAAAACCCATTTTCTTTCGATAACGGGATTAATTTTAATTTAATTTCTGCATCTTTGGTGTATTGAATTTATAAAAATGGATTCCATATTTGGAATTATTGGGTCCAAATTATGTTAATAAGCTACTTTTTATTTTTGGGCATTGTGAATAGTAACTACGGTAAATTTTATTTACTATAGTTAAAGGTAAATCGGGTAATTAAGGGTAAATATAAGATTATAAAATTTCCCTAAAACTTGGAAAAATCCTATTGGATAGCTAAAAGTAGACCCATATAACCTAAGGGTCAGATTAGATTCATTTTATGGACTTTTTTCCATGAAAATAATTTAATTATTATTAAAACCAAAGAATGTGACAACATGTCACTTTCTTAAATCTTATAAGTATAATAATTTTAGTTTAGTGATAAACTTAATGAAACTTCGAAAATGAATAGTCTCCAGAAAGCTAATAAAATTATCTATTTCATAGGAATTTATTTATAATTTTTAGGGATTAAATAATTATCATTTATTATGACACAAAGATGATGCAGTAATTGTCTTATTAATGAAATATTGACATAATTGATGTTATAAATGCCCAAATAAATGTAATTTGAGACTTTTTATGACTTACACTAATTTTCTAGGTTAATATGGCATGTTATCGTTGATTTAAGTAACTTGGTTATAACTTATCATTCTGTTATGAATTTCATAAAAATCATGTACCAAATAGTGTCAAAATTGACATAAATTAGTTTTTAAAACAAATATTATATTATTAATTGTTATTTTATTTCTAAAAATCTAAGGTTCGGCCAAATGACTTAGATAAGGTTATATATATTAATAATAAATAACTTCGGATTCGTTTGGCTTGATATAGTAAGTTTATTAACCATATAGTGTAAGAAAACAAAAAGACACGGTAAAAGTTAAATTATTTAACTTAGAGTTAAATCTAATTGATAAGGTTAAAATAATAACCTAAACTTGTCTAAATCCTATTGTATGAGAGTATTTCGACCCATAACCACTTTAGCTTCGAAATAAGACCCTTTTGAACCATTATAAACCGAATTTTACCTTAATATAAAATAATATTTTGAGATTTTCCTAAGGTGCCCCTATCCTCCCTTATAAAAGGGAACCTCCCCCCTCTCCTCCTCACACCAATTTGAGCATTCAAGCTCGGCCAACCCCTGCCTAAATCTCTTCTCCACTTCCCTAGTATCATACTAGAGGTCCTGGTCTTCTTTAAAGACCATACTTAGTTCTTTAAGTAGAGGTTAAGTGAAGGCGCGTCAAAAAGAGGAGGTTCAGATACATACAAAGCATATCGGACATAAGGTAAGGAAAAATATCACAATCTCATTTTTATCTGAGATTGTTTATACTTTGGTGTTTACTGGGGTTTATTCTATCATCAACATAAATTTTTCCTCAATATGTAATATTTACATCCTTCTACAATAGTTTATATCCAATTTTACCCTTCAATGAGTTTTTAGTAAAACATATGAAAGGAATCTTTTGTCGTTTTTCATATGAGGTACTTTTTGACTTTTCTGACAAAAGTACGAGAAGAATGTTTTTTTTAACTTATACAACATGAATGTATTTTTAAAACATTATTTCCAAGAGGCTTCCTTTACAAGTTTTCAAGTTTATTTTTAATCAACTTCTTTTAGTTTATAATTGTATGACATGTTAAGAAAGGAAAAGTGTTTTTGAAGTAGAAAGGATATTTTCCTCAAGAATGGAGTTCAAGTGTTTTATCAAAATTATTTTCCATCTAAGATAATAAAGTGTTTTGTTTATATCCCTATTATTACATTGATTTGATTATGTTGTGATGGAATTATTTTTTTTTTAATTCCTTTATCTTATATAAATTGTTTTATGATTTCATGATGTTTAAGAATCCCATTTTTATTACATGGGTTATGCTATGATGTATGGTTTATGATTTTGTGGCACACATATGAATGGTATCATTATGAGATGGGTGGGACCTATATCTCCCTCCAATGCATTGGGTAAATATTTTATATCTCATGAGATAGACGTGGTTGGAACGGTAGGTTATACCGGTTCAGTGAAACAGGACTGAAACGAGGGTAACTCGGTTCAGAAATGGACTTTGTCCACTAAGATAGTCTTGGCAATGATTCTTGACTAATAAGATATGATTCTCAATGATTATGTGTGTATGCTGCAAAGTTTCATGTTTTAAGTTATGATTATTGGGATTTTATTTCACTACTATGATTTATCCCAATTATATGATATTATGATCTCTTTTGCAGGTTAAGATTTCAAAAATGTTATGTTCTTATGAATATGATGTGATTGATTTTTCTTTTGTTTACCCTTAATGAGCATTTGAGCTCACCCTTTTATGTTTTCTTTTCACCAGGATATAAAGAAAGGTTTTAGGTAAGAAAAAAAAGGGAAGATCTTTATGGGAGATGTTGAAGATCTTTCACCATGATTAGAAGATTATGTTCCGAGTTTCCAAATACACTAAACTATTACAGTCCTTGTGTGTGTGTTTTTGTTATGTAATAAGTATTCCGCAAAAGTAATTTAATTTCCTTGTACGTTAAGCTTCGGGTCTCTACTTGAAGGATATGAATCAAGGTAAAACAATGGAAGAAACCAAGACATAACATCATGATTACCTACTCCAAGTGTGGATAGGCTCACCTCCATATAGGAGGGAGTTGGTATAAATTCCCCAATCCTTGTGGTCTATGGTTTAATTCACTCTAATACACTCTAGGGGAATACATGATATAGATTTGATGATTCCAATAGTGGTGGTGGTGGCAAAAATTCAACAATCCCTATGGGAAATTGGAAAATCATGCACTAACACTGGTGAAATATTTATGAAATTAAATATTTATATTGTTATCCATGAAAAAACTGAATGTATCATATTTTCTGAGTGATAGATTCATGTCAACATGTGTTTCTCTATCATTGTAGGTTTTGATTACCCAAATTGGAGACTTTTTTCCTTTCCTAGAAACTTGATATAAGAACTATACAATGATTCACTCTCTTTAACCAGGAATTTTATATGCTTTAAGAAAAATAAAACTTCTTTGAACATACCAACTATAATATATTGTTCTAGGACCCAAGACTTTACATTTAGTGATGGTGTTTCAGTATACATTCCCAGATGAACATTATTGTCTTGTTAGTGGAGAAAATACATAACATTGAATTATCTCATCCCTTTGAAATAAATTTTAGGATTGGTATCAATGATTTTTTTGTAAGGTGACTTCATACTACTAAGGAAGATTCAATGGATACACTCCTTTTGTTTCCTGATATAAGATTCTAGGCCATTAAAAGAGATTCCTTGCCAACATAGTGACACAGTTTATCCTTATCCTTAAAATTATTATCGATATCCTTATAATATAAGTATAATTTCATATGAATATTTAAAGCTTTACATTGTATTCAATGAATATAAGGTATTTATTTCTCCTTTAATGTCTTGAGAATTTCATAGTGAGGAGTGACTGTAGGACAAATCAAGACCAATATTTTTTCTTCAACCAACTCTTTCCACATGACCTTGGAATCTCATCGTACTCAGTTAAGTGATCCTAATTATATTATAACTATATTATATTGTTATCATCTATCATTTTTATATGAGTGGGATTATTCTAAACCTCCTCATTCACTTCAAATATATCATGGTCTTGGGGATGCATAATTCATATATTCTACCTTATATAACCTATTGATCCTGATAAATCCATAATGATCGATTATGCGGCACTTGATGTAGCTTTCCTTAGTTTCTTTAGAGTCTCTATATACAAGGTAATAATTAAATTTTCTCTAGCATGAGAAGGAACTTTTTTTGTGATGATTTTTCATTATGTGGAGAGCCTTCACAACAACCCCCATGGGTAGGATCTCTATGGTTCATTATTTTTATCCATTATAAGGAGGACCTTTATTATGGATTTTTTTATTATTAAACATTAAATTATTCCATTATATGATTTTGAGAGGACATATTGAGTTATTATATTAGACTCCAGGGGGAGGGCCTAAATGTATACTAATTTATTTGTTTTCTTCATGAGAAGGACGTCCATGTAAACTCATTTATTTATTATGGATATAATTTACATAATATATGTCTTAAAGAGTACCTATAGAGTTATTAAATTTATTTTTAATGAGAGGGACATGGTGTTTACCAATTTGTTTGTTTTATTTATGTGGTGTAGATTCATGTTGAAAATTTTATTTTTTGTAGAGAGGATGTGTAAGATCATTCCCTTTTTAAGAGATTTCTAGTACTCATTTTTATGTACTCTTTTCCCCATGTTTCACATATAACATGGTTGGTTTTTACATTTGGGATTCATCAGGTGAAAATAGAGGATTTGGGGAATTTTTTTTGGATGATTTTTTGCATGTTTATAGGTTTCACACTGTTTTCCCAAACCATATACCATGTCCCAGTAGACCATGAATTCCCAAAAATAGGGGAATCACGTGGTTGGAACACGGTTTGGGCACACAGTTTAGAAAACTGTGCGCCCCATCCCAAGAAACTGTGCGCATGGTTTTTAATACCATTAAAATTTATTATAAAATTCCTAAACCCCCTATATTAACCCCTATTAAACCCAACATGGATTACAATTTTCCCTAAAATTTTGGAAGCTCCTAGATGGATTCATAAGAAACTAAAACATTATTCTTGAGGAATCAATGATTTGTTTGATGAATATTCACCTCTCCCATTATGTAATATCTTCCCATGTGGTTTTATCACTCTCTCTTCTCTCTTTCCATATGAAGAGGAGTTTTTTAGTATTTGTTTTTGTTTTTTTAGATCTACGTTTTGTTGGATTCTGATCTTTATGATATCATTTATAGGATTTGGTTCTTAAATATTTTCTATGTTGTGATATTGATCATTTTATTTCAATTTGGGGAAATCATCTATGGAAAACATCTATTAACAAACATGAGGTAGGTGGTTTACTGATCAATTATGAAATTCTTTATTTTAAATGCATGAATCTAATTTTTAAATTGTCATTGCACGTTTATAAATTTCATCATGAATCAGATTAATTAATTGATTAATTAATTAATTAATTAATTGATTTTGGAATTGACTGATTAATGGGGTAATAAAATTGGCCAATTTATGGGACTGTACAATTGGAAGAGTAATGTGACTTTGAATTAGTTTACTAAATGTGATAAATGGATGGATGGATTAATAATAAAGGTTGAATGGTTTATATGATTAAATGTTGATAAATGGTTTAATGATGAATTTTCAAATTATTCTATGTGAAATAATGTGATGATCCTTGTTGTTTAATAAATTAAAATGTTATAATTTAATGAGAATGTTCGATTATAAGTTTAATGATTCTTAAATTTTATTTATATCATATTTTGATAAATCTAATATTTTGATATATGTGATATATGTGAGTGGGACATGAAATGGTGATTTGAAATACTATATATGATTGAATGATATACATTTTTTGGACATGGACTGATGATTCAAAATCCCATATGTAATATTAATGAGTTGATATACACATATTGATGCTTCAAATACCTACATGCATCTAGACATGATGTTCTAGGCCCAAAAGTTAGCATTTGAATATGGTTCAATTTAGCTAAGATATGAATTAAAAATTCGCGATTAAAAAAAATCCATGTTATAATGAATTTTGGTTTGTTGTGTGATATGGTCCAAACACCAGCATGGGCTAAATAATGTATTGATTTTTCATGTACAATTGTGTACCAAACTAATATATGTGGGTAATTAATAAATAATTAAATGTGATAACTCTTTACTTTTTTGTGTTTTATTATTTATAAATATGAATACACTATTATACTTTGGTTATTATTTGGGACATCATTT
This sequence comes from Viscum album, assembly GCA_963277665.1. NCBI lineage: Eukaryota > Viridiplantae > Streptophyta > Magnoliopsida > Santalales > Viscaceae > Viscum > Viscum album. The sequence continues at coordinate 475,013,727 of OY728133.1, read as the reverse complement.
GTATTATCCTAATGAGTTGTACTCACACCCTACTTGAGCTGCCTGGTCGGAACACAAATAGTCTTCATGTTTATAGGGCATGATATGGGAAATAGACCTACATTATATTTATGATATTGGATAGAGAATGGATGTGGGAACTAGGCCTAGTGTCGGGAGTTGCATGGGAGAGTAAGTGTGTAATTATTTTGGATTTTTATTTGATATATGACATGTATATTGAATTACATATATGTTATTTTGGTTTGGATATTATATTCCAGTTTTGGACATCATGTGATATTGGTATTATTCTGGTTATGGTTATTATCATTTGGTAATTGTTTATTTATTTCCACTATTGTACATTATTTATAAGGAATGTATAGCCTAACAATGTTATATATTTAATCCTTGCTTATACTCTGTATACTTTTATATATGAGGTGGTGCACCTGAGGTCACATTGATAATCAGCTCGGGGCAATAGTATGTCGAACCCAGTTCAAGATGTAAGACGGTGGAATCAAAGGGATGTTTTGATCCTCCATCATATGGGTTATTAGCACAAAATATTGGTTTTAGACTATGGTTTAATTTATCTATGATATGAACTTAAATTTAGTGATTGATAAAAACCCATGTTATAATGAATTTTGATTCACTATGGGATATAGCTCAGACCACAGCATGGTCCGAAACAGGTGTTTATAGTTTGGGTCTCATCATGAACCTTAGTAATATATGTGGTTTATTAAAGAATAATGGAATGTGATAAATATTTACTTTATTTTATTTTATTTTTTATTCAACAGCAATCATTGTTATAAATTAAATATTTTTTTAGACACTATTGGTTGTGGCCAACTGAGTTGTACTCACTCCCTACATGGACTGCATGATTAGTATCCAAATAGACATCATGTTTTCTGGATATTACAAGGTAAGGAGACCTATATTAGATGTCTGATTTGGTATGTTGCTTGTATAAGATAACAAATCATGGTGTTAGGACCTTCATGGGAGAGTCAGGGTGTCTTTATTTTGGTTTTTTAGTTAATACATGAGAAATAAATAGAATGAAATATATACTATTTTGGTTTGGATATTCTATTCTTATTTTGGTCAGGATATGATACTTATATTATTATGTTTATGGTTCTTATCATTTGGTTAGTTTGAAAAAAAAATTGGATGTTATGCTACTTTGATAAAGAGGGTATAGTCTCCTCTTACTATAAATTTGATCCTCACAACTAGTTGATAGCCTCTAGGGTATTAGGATGTTTCCATGAGGTCATGAAGAGGATCATATTAGAGAACCAGCATGTGGAACCATATTCAGAATAATATATTATGTCCACAAAAAATACCCATGGGAGGACTTCCAAAATTATTTGTTTTTATTAGTTAATGAGGGGAGGATCTCCTTACTAGTTAGTGTTAGTTATATGGGTAGAAACTCATAAGTCTATGATTAATATTACCTTCTATTAGAATGACATTTAGGGAAAATATTTTTAAATTTATTAGGCGGGGGTTCCTCTATGATATGTATTTAATAGTGGGCCCTAATATTTTTTTATTATAGTACTATAGGGATGACCTCTATATCAGATTCTATGTGGAGGACCTTCAGAGATTTTCATCATATTATTTTAGTAAACACCTTCATAAAACATTTTCTTCAAAATAAATATAGAATTTTTTATCATGGTTATATAGGGATAATACTCAAAATTGAAGTGATGGGTTGGTCCTCAAGAGTAACTCGCCATTGTTCCCCATAGAGGGCCATCTTAGTGAATGCTCTGTGGAGGATCTAAAATGTTGTTAAAAATGGTTTAATGGTGATGACCTTCATGGTGGATGATCATGGTGGGACCTCTCGATTTTTTTACCATGGTAATGTAGGTAGTACCTTAAATGAAGATACTTTGTGAGGAACTATAGTGTAATTAATCAAGATTCTATAATGGGGACCTTTTGAAAATATTGTTGCTTTTACTTTGGGATATTGTTGGTATATGTAGATGAGTCATAGGGATGTCTAAGTACACAAGGGAAAATAATTTCTCTCAGATTGTGGATTTCCTTTGAAAATATCTCCTTTTGGGTTATCTTGGTCTGGAAACCAGTGTCAAAAACATGATCATAGTTGGGGAAGTTCAATATGGGCTACCAACATTATGGGATATTGGGTTTTCATATTTATGTGTAAAATATCATTATGGGTGTAAATGAGAATTGTGGTTTGATAATAATCTAGATATTAGTTATCCAACATTCCCTAACACAATCACCAATTTGGTTCTTTGGATTAGACAATAAGTATCGGTTGTCTTTGAAGTAACATCATCAGTATATTCACGACTGATTAGGGAAGTGTGGTTTTGGTGGTGGTTACTAATTAGATACCTCCTATGTATCACCAAAATATCAATAGGTATTTCTTTAATGTTCTCTTCCACCCATTTAAGGTAAGGGAGGCCAGTGTTGTAATGCTATGAGGAAAGTCACCCAATGCATTTAGATGTGAAAAAATGGTCTGCCTACTTCCTAGTGGTATTTAATTTATAGGATAACGTTTAATATAACTAAGGATTTCACGTGATTCCTCCATGGTTCAGATAGAGATGTTTAGAAAATATTCTTACTCCAGGGTTGTAACACCCATAGTTTTTAATATGAATTTAATTTTAAATAATTACGTTATGGAATTTAATTTTTCATATGGAACATTGAACTAAAATGAACTAAAAAAATCTAATTAGGATAATATATTATAATTAATGATAAATATGAATACATTACGATAACACTATATGAAAAATAATTCTGAAAATTTTAATTGGAATAAATCTACAGCTAAATAAAGAGATCATGAACATGAAATATTTATCCACATGGTTTATCATAATTATCATATGATCAATTATAAGTATGGGAAAAAATTAAAAGAATTATAAATATAATATACATGATTACAAATAACTAAATGAATATAATGAATGAATTTAGGTATGTATATAATAATATATCAAGGAAAGAAATATAACCACTATAAATATAGTCATTGGACATATGATCAAGGGGTATTAATTTTTCCAATAAGTATATAGAATATTTATGACTATAAGTAACAAATTTAAAATAATATGATTAAAAAATTATAAATAATGAGAACTACTTGTTATAGAAGATTATTTTGAAAATGCATGTTTCATACACAGCATATTATTATTATTATTAAAGAATTATAGTATGTAATTATAAAATAAAAATTAAATATTAAAATTCATTTAAAAAATGGAATATTAAGAATATAAATAAAAAAATTTATTGGTTTCCATTAAAATTATTTATTTTTTTTGATAATTTTCAATGGAAAGTTATTTAATCTGAAGTGTATTTTATTCAAAATAAATTAAATTAATAATTTTAAAATTATTCACAAAACACTTCTAAATTTATAAAACATTATATTAACACCCATTTAAATTGTAATTTTATATAAAAATTGATTATTAAAACAAATTAATTAAAAAATAATTTTTCTATAATGTTATTATTTTCTATATATTTAATGTTTTAATTGAAAAGGATAATTTACTATTTTTTAAATTTTATTTAGATTTAATTAGGTGTAAATTTTTAATCATCATGTATAAATTATGTAATTAGTTCAATTTTTTTATTTGGAATAAAAATATGTCACTAAGTTAAAATTTAGTAACCATTATTATAGATAAAATGATATAAAAGTGTTAAATTAATGGATAAGATTTTAAAATGTCACAAAATATTATCTGAAAATTTGTGTATGATGTATTCATTGACATACACTTATCTTATATTCAATTTTTTTTCTCTTCTAATCAATTTGTATTTAATTATAGAACCATTTTATATTAGGGATTGAGTATTTAAACATATGCCACCACTTTTTTTCTATAATTTGACCCTCCCCAACATAGATAAATAATCATATTTCCGTTAAATATATTTTGAGGAATAAAAAAAATAATCTCTTTAAAAATCCTAGTCCACATTTTGGAACCACTAGTCTCTGGAATGAGTTCAAAATTCCTCAATTCCATGTGGCTCTCTAAAAGGGTATTCAAGTCTTTAGCATATGTTTTCTCTTATTCTCTGTCATTATTCCTAACTTTTTCTACATTTCCCTCTAAGAATATAATTTATTACTTTAAAAATATCTCCTAAATGATTAATATTATATAAAAGTGATATTATTTCTATTGAATTACATGTTCTTACTCATTCAATCATTTGAATGTGTTCTATTTTTGGTCGATTTTACAGCCTATATGAATGATGTTATAAAATTCGTATACTAAATTACTAGGAAAAAATATATAATATTATTACTAATTAGTAATGATTAATTTATAATATTTTCATAATTTTGGTATATAATTATATATATAACTATTTTTATTAATAAACTCAATTATATTTCATTTAATCAAAAATTAGAAAAAGCAGATTTTTAAGGGTTCCTTGTGAACCATAACAATAATTTCTATAAAATGATCATGGTTCTCATTAATGTTATAAAAAAATAAACCAAATAATATTGATCATTATTAAGGTTATGAACTATATAAAATCATGATGTTCTAGAACTACCAAACTAGATTTTTTTTGAAAATAATACAACTGACACCAGAATATTACTATTAAAAATAACAAATTAATAAAGGGGTAATAAATAATTATAAATTAATTGTATCAAATTAAATAAAAATGAATAAGTTTTACATTTATATTAATAAAAATCACATGTTTATTATATAGGGAGTTAATGTGCATTTGACTTTAAGAAAATATGCAGAATATATTTTCCAACTCAATTTTCCTATCATTGAGTTAAATTATTTATTCACAAATTATCATATTTTTTGTTGTATATAATTTATAAATATGCGTTTAGTCATAATTTTCAGGTAACTAAAGGTATTAAAATATTCATATTAGGTTCTATCTTTTAAGGGATCTTTACTTTAAAGTTACCAAAGTCATGAGGGTTTCTTTTTCTATCTCACATTGAAATTGAGACTATATATAGTTAAATTTATATTTTGGAAAATAATATCATATTTTTATTTACAACCCAGTATATATTATTCTCTCACCTTTATTTAATGGTTTACATGTACTTATACCAATTCACGTCTTTTTACACATATAAATGGAAATGATTCTAGTAAGTAAAAATGGAATAATCGTTTTTATTTTGTCTGAATTATTTATCTTTCTTGTCCATATATTTTTATTTTTATTATACACAAATCAATATTAATTAATTTCAATTTCTATTATCAATTAATTTAATTAAAATATTAAACAAATACACTTAAATTATCACTACATATACTTTTCTATTAACTTTTACTCTCTTTAAAAAAGTGTTAAAATAATATTCCTTTTTATCATTTTTCACATGAATACATTTTCCCACCACTTTATTCATTTTTAATAAATAAAATTACTCTTCATTTTATCTTTTTTATCCAGTGTAATTTTTATTATCGCAGATATTTTAATTTTTATCATTCAAGTAAAAGTTAGTAAAAAATAATATGGTATTTCTTAATACACTTATAAATTGGTATTCATCTATGTAAACATTCATTAATGTTTCTTATTCTTCACTAGGGGTATTATCTAATGATACAGTCAAACTTCACTCTATCGGTGGATTAAGGTCATGTGTTGTGGATGTTTTCATGAATCCCGTTTCTTCTCGTGGGCTACTTAATAAATTATAGAACCATTTATATTTTAATATTCATGATTCACACATATATATGGTTATTATTATGTTATATATGGGACTAACATTATTTTTCACTTAAATTCATTGGTAAAAGTATTATATCTCATGAGACAATATAGAAGTATATGGGTGGTTATCCCAAGATCAAAAGTTTGGTTAACCTAAGTGGTTAGACTAAGCCTAAACTAAAAACAAGTGGAGATACCAAGCATATAATAATATACATAACTAATTATCTTAGAAATTTATCTGATGAATGAATCAGGGGTTACCCATGAGGCATGTTTTGTGATCATATTATCTATATATTCAAATTTTATTCATTGTTCAAATGTCATGTTTGAATAATATTTATTCATCTTACTATTGGTGTAAGAAAACAAATTATTCCATTATTTAAAATTAATATCTTTTTATTGGGAATGATTTCTTAAAGTGATGTCCATTTACCCTAACAATATTCTCATAACCTCATGTCCTTCACATGCTACTTATGATTATCGATGGTTATCTCTTCGTTTTATCATTATATAGTACTTAATCTCACAATTTCCTTATATATCAATTCCCATATTACTGGAGATGATTATTATGTATTTCATTCCCAGATGGATATCATGTGTAAATAAGTTTGTTGCAAATAGTTAAAAATGATAAAAAAAACAATAACAAGATCATGTGGAAAATCACCATAGAAACTAAACCTATAAGTTTTTATGTGTTAATTAATGTAATATGTTTAAAAATTATTGTTTAATGATTTAATATGTATATATTCTATTCTTTGGTCATCTCACATGGAACTAATCATATTTATATAGTTTTTAGTTTAATAATATATATAGGAGTGTAGGTGTGGGTTCTCTTAATGAAAATCAACATCGATATATAGAGGTATTGTGTTTCTTATGGTGTTTAGTGAGACATTGGGGACAAAAACATTCATCATGGATAACGTGTATGTCTCATGTATTAGCATGAATATCACCACAACCTAAGGTGTACCTTGATTTCCATTAGCCTAGAAAGGAATCTTGGTATAAAATGGCCCATTATGTGATTTCATTTGAATGTGACTAGATATCCTAATAGAAAAAAACATAAAGGTATGTATCATTAAATAAATAAGTATAATTCCATGGTCAATTAATCACATTAATGGGTAAAGGATTTCACATCTTTTTTAAGTTTTTTATTCCCTAATGATTTTTCATGCACTTCATTCTTCGATGTGGTACTGATATTTATAGTCATGTGGTCAATAATATATTCTATTGATAAATATTAATATTAATATTTTAAAAGATAATAGTAGGTTGACTCATCCAATAAGGTGTTATAGTTCTTAGTCTAGTAATCTCTTATAAATATAAAACATATTCATGAAATCTGTTCTTTGAAAAAAATGGTTATGTTAATTAATTTTTCATCAAATTTATTTTATATCAAGAAGGTTGGTGGGATTTTGATGACAATTTGGTGGGGATATTCCATGAATTAGATAAATTTGATGCTCAATAACTTTATTTAGAAGTATACCAAGAGGTACATATTATAGAAATCATAATCATAATACAATAATAATGTTTATACAACATTTTTTTAAATGATGAATTTCTTCATAAATGTTTAATTTCAACTCTTTATACATAAGTATAGAGTTTATTCCACGAAATCAAAGATCCCTAAATCATTTTTCCCCATCATCAAATTTTTCTCCCCATTAATATTTTTTCAATATATTTTTATTTATCCATTTCATGTTTTTTTAATCTCAATCACACCTTTATTTCACTCATATATTTTTTAATCAACCACTCTTATATTTTTTCTTAGTATTTTATCTTCAATATGTTTTATGGTAACATGGGAACAACGTGCATGGGTTATTTTATATATATGAAAGTGGATATTAAAAAACACCATGGGTAGCACAGTTATTTTGTTTCCATGGTTTGTACCCTAAAAATATATTCCATGATTTAATTTCAAAAACATCTCATAATACACCCAATTTACAAGTAATAATGAAAAATAGTATATAAAAGTTTTTGGGAAATTCAACTCAACCAAATTATTCACTCATTTATCTCAAAAAAAATTGTTCATTTATGATTTAAGGCTTATGTAATACTCTAATTATATTCATTATTCTAACACCTTGATATTTATAAAAAACTATTTCATATTGCATATATGAGAGGCAACATAAATCCTAAATGATCCATGAAATTTGTTATTTGGACATGGACTTTATAACCTAGATGTTATATTGGATGGTATGATAAATATTTAATTCATTATTATATATATATAATGGTCCTAGAAAAGATAAATGTATTTATAAATTCATATTAAATAATCCTTCAATTTTTAGTAATGTTATTTCATTCCTTGGAAAAAAATTATAAAAAATGGTTTCTATTTATTTTTATAAGAAAATATTATAAAAAATTGTATAATATTTAGAAAAATTATTTGGAAAATTGATATCAGTTTTTAAATCATCATATCAAAATTATCTTGTGCTGAAACGTTAACATTTTTCTAAAATGTTTGATTTTCAATGAATAGTGAGAAGTGCTATTTTTTTTAAAACTATATTTTCTATTAAAGGGTTTATAAGTAAAATTTTCTATTTTTTATTAGATTTAAAATTTAATTAGCTGCTTTTGATTCAATATATCCTAATTATTGTCTTTTGAATGAATTTTATACTTGAAATTGGTATGAAAACATTTTTATACATAAAAATACATTTTTCTTAAAAACCACTTCCCATTGTATTTCGTAGGTTTATTATTCAGATAAATTATTCCACATTAATGAATTTAATCTTGAAAATTAATTACATATATGAAAATAAGTAATTTTTTTAAATATGTCTATTCTTATTATTCACCATGAATAGTACCTTAATAATTATTTATCACCACGGTAAGGGTAAATTGCATTATTAAGGTTAAAAATATTTGATAATGTCTAAATATTTGAAATTAATATTATATTTATCCAATTTTATGAGTTTAATTTATCCAATTACATATATTTCTATAGTATATATCCCCTCAGAGCAACATTTCATTTATTTTTTAGCTTTATAGTATTTAAGTAAAACATAAAGTCAAAAAATTCAATTTCTAGTATTTAATAAATATAATTTTTTACAAGATAAAAATATCTTATGTTAGGATATAAATTTTAATTTAAATGATGAATGATCTTTTTATGTTAATTTATTTATAAAATTAATTCTTTAAATAATTACCTTGTGTGATTATGAAATTATGAAACAATATTTATTCAATTAATTAAAAAATAAAACAAATTATTATAAAAGTATAGTAAGGAATATATATTGAATGAATTATAATGTTCCACGAATTAATAAAAGTAGTGTTAAAATTTTGTGAAATTTGTAAGGATTATATTCAAGTTACATTTCTTTATTTAATTTCATAAAAATAAAATTAAATTAATAGCTCCAAAAAAGTAATTAATGATATTTTATAATAAATAATATTTTTTAAATTATTTAAAATTCCTATAAAACCTATATTTTTAATCATTTTTTGGAAATTATTGAAAATATAATCTATTTTACATTTATTTTTCAATTTTTATTATATATTAACTATCATGGTCCCTAAATAGATAGAACAATGTTGTCATAGTAATTTTCAAAAAATGGTTAATATGGTTTAGGTAAAAGATAAAAGGATTCAAACCTAATGTAAACATGTCCAAATTTTATTGGATGATATTAATTGGAAACATGATCATCCGATATTTAAATTATATAATTTTATTTCCTCTTCATTGAATACTAATTTATATTAATTTAATATTATTTGAAATTACCAAGGTGCTCGTCCACTCTCATATAAATAGGAACCTCATCTCCCCATCTATTGAAAATTAAAAATTATTTTTAATAATTCAATTCCTACCCAAATTTATTACATATTTTCCTTATGACATCATAGAGTCATTATATTTATTATCAAAACCACCATGGAATGAGTTTTGTGTAAACCAAAAGATGTTCAAAGAAGAGGTATAATTCATAACTTTGTTTTTTATAATTTCTTATTCCATATCATTTAAAATCCTATTATACTATGATGATATATTAAAATAATTATCTAACTTATAAAAATTATCTATTTTTTATTTTAATAACCGATATTTAGCACCACTTCCATAAAATTTGAAAATAAAACCTTCATTTATGTGTAAGAAAGACTACAACCTCATGTACCGATGTAATTCTTTTTCTGCCATTGCCTCTCATGGATATCTATGAGGATGGATTCGATTTATATATATATATATATAACATTAATTAAATATTTATCACTTTTTAAAATTAATATATCATATATTTTCATAACATTATATTCATTTATAGATGATAATTTCGTTCGTTTATACATCTGGATTACAAGCTCCATAAAGTGAGGCGATTCATTTTTCATTAAAAAATCACAGAAATGATAGATATAATTGTATTTAAATAAATGAAATTATATTTATCATATATTTATCATTTTTTAAATATAAAATAATACATACCTTACTTCCAACTTTATCATTGAGAAATAGAAATGTTACTCATGCATATATATCTCTTATCATCTCAATGATTGAAAAACAGTTCATTTTTATAACAATATTTCATGGATGGATTTAGAAGTATAATTTCTTTAAAAAATTGATATTTATGTCTCCTTTTCTTATGATTAAATAATGTCCTTATTGATCATTGTGAACATACCAATGTAATTTTGAACTTATGGGCCCAATAATATTAAAAACAGCTAAAGTGAACATAAATGAATAAGTAATTCAATATAACATGATAAAAAATAAAAAAAAATTAATAATAAAATTGAAAGTTTTTCTTAATAAATTAAATAATTATATGAAGATTAAAATTATTGATTATAATGAACATATATAATGATTTAGACTCAAAATAAATTACTTTCTTAAAAAATCAACTTTTAATGTTTCCCAACAAAATATTTTTTTTCATGTCTATGTTCTTATAATTCATTCATAAAAATTAATTAATATTAAAGGGATGATAAATGTCAATATTTGACCACATTTTTTGTTGTTTACAATTATTTTTAAAGGAAATTTATTATGTTTTTATGTAAGTGGCACTTTACTTTAAAAAACATCCTTTTTATGTTTTGAGAGATTTATTTTGTAAATATTCCTCTTAAATATCCAAAATATTTAAATTATTTCATTAATTTACTTATATAGGCATTAAATAATTACAATATATTTTTTATTTCTCTTTTAACATTATTTAGAATTTTTTATAAATTAATATTTTTATTTATTTTATAAAGAACATTTTTCCTTCTTTACTAAAGAAAAAAAGGAATGTTTTATTTTAACATATACAACATCAACAGCATATCCCACATCTACAAACATTATTTTATATCTAGTTTTAAATGTAAATTTCCCTATTTTATTCAAATAAAAACCATTATTACAGTTTTTCTTTATCTTTTTAAAACTATTTTAAATGGAATGGATATTTAAATATCTATAAATGTTATTATTATGGGTTTAACATATCACTCTATAAAAAACCCTTTTCTGGGTCATCACTATTATCAATATAACTACATTTCTCTATCTCTTTAATGTTATGGAATTATTCTAAATTATTTATATATGTCTCTCACATATATACCTAGCTTATTATCATTTTCTTTTGAAAGTAAATACATGCCATATAATCATTTTTTGAATTAATTAATTAATTAAATCTATTTTGATTATGATATGAGGCAAGATTATATAAATCATTTTATTTCTATAGATAATAATTATTTTTACACCATATTATTTATTTCCATTTTTGGAAGACATAATCATGAAGATATTATGACGGGTGTTCAAAAATAGTGATCCACTGCATTGGGTAAATATTTGGACTCATGAGGCATTATGTATGTGATTATATAGTGAAAATAATGCTTTATGGGACTATATCTACCATATGATGTTATCTTGTTAGAAATCCTTTACTTATTCTTATTTCATGTTTTGTGTTAATTTTTCATTTCCAAGGTTTCCATGATTTTATGATACCATATTATTTAGGTTATGATCCCATGTGATTACCTAGGAGATTATATTTAATGTATTTTATATTATACTCCATAAGGGTGAAATTAATAATAAGTTTTAAAAAGTTATCATATATTTTTCATGATTCCAAAGGAATATTTATGAGTTTTATTTTTCCTTTTATGATTTCTTATTAAAACATTTATGGAAATATTTGTGTGGAAACATTTATTTCTTTGGTATTAAAATCTTTATTTTGAACAGAAATTTTTACTTTGAAAAGGTAAATTATTTTATAAGTATTAATGAACTAATAGGTTTCATTATTTCATTTTATATTTCTCTTAATAAGGTTTTTGTAATCATATAAAAATTTTAAAAATATTTTTCTTGAGGTTTTAGGAATGATTAGGGACCAAGATATGGTCTTGATGAAAATTGGGAATATATGTCATGAAGAGAAAACTTGTTATATCATAAAAAATTGTGTGGCAAAATGGATACAATGTTGACGTGTATGATTTGTGATGTATTATTTATTTATATAAGTGGGATGGATTAATTCTATAAAATATAAAATATAAATATAATAAAATATATGAAAATTAGTTCTTGGTTTAATAGTCAAGATTATGTATTTTTTATCACTGGTTACTTATAGTTGGTATTAGAGGAAAGATTTAGATAACTTCAGATCTTAGGTTGTTTTCACATGTGGTTAAAAACTTATTATGAATATCTTCATTAGTTTAGGATTTTATGGTTAATCATAATTTGAAATTATTATACATCACTTTTTATAATTTATGTTAAGTGTTTTAAGGTTATTAATGACATTATGGGAGATTTTTTATTTGGTTTTGGTATATGTGACCCTTCGGTTTAACATGACGTATTATTTGGGGAAGAATTATCTTTTAATAATTTCAAAGGTACTGATAACCTATAGGGGTTATATGATCTATGTTGATTATTGTGTTAAACTATGTTCATCATATTTTTTGGGATGTTATAAGACTTATTTTAACATTGTTTTTTGTACAAAGGATAACTAGTCACATCTATTAAGGATACAAGGCCTGAACATTCAACTAAAGGGAGATAGGGGTGAAAATACTACAACCATACTAGGTAATGTCATGGTTAGTATGGAATTTTTATAAAATTACGTGATAGATAATGATTAATTTTATTTTATAAACTTATTTTTTATTTTACTTATAAACATGATATTGAGAAGTGATTTGGTATTTAGGTAATTGGATATTTTTAAACCTTTCATAATTAAGGTAACAGGACATTATGGGTTTTTATATGAGGAAAAAATTTTGAATTATATATAATATTAATGTTTTTTATGGTGATTGAGTTTATTTATAGAAATCATTATCATATCTTTGATATCATATGATTATGAAATATAAATTTTTTTATGACATATTAAGAGTTCTTGATATAATTTGGAGATAAATGTTAAATTATTCTTGGAAGAAATTTTCAATAAATCCTTATGATTTTTTGGTTTCCAACATGGTTGGGAAAATTAAGAATAATTATAAGGATAGTAATTTATCAAATGATATATGCTTAATACTGGATGTTATTGTTGAGTCTTTGATGATTAATATTATATTTCATCATATTATGGTTTATTTATTTCTGCAATTATCTTATGGTAACCATTTCAGTGGTGGTTAATATTTAAAGATAATACATATTGTGTGATGTCCTATTGAGGATTATGTGATCCATTTGAATATTTTTTTGTGATTATTTCATGAAAACTCATCTTTAATACCCACCATTCAAAGAGAAATATTCAATTGTGGTGGAAAATTATTAAAATATGAAAATATACTTGTCATGTATGTGTATTTCATTAAATTATGTTTCTATTTGGCAGAATAATTCCCCAACTCTAGAAAAATAATCATTACAAAAAAATTATCTTATTACATTTATTATCAATAAATCAATGTTCATCTTACACCACATTGTTTATTGTTTTATAGTTACTAATATTCTATTTATCATTCCCATTCATGTAATTAATGATCTCTATAAATCTTCATAATTATTTGGAAATTATGTTTCTTTCACAATTTCAGTATTTTAACTTCCCTCTAATTTTCTATTATTTAAAAACCTAGTAATTTTAAGACCTCTATATTTCATTCTCCCTCTTTTTAAAAGGATGTTTAATTAACACTTTTATGATACTAGATTTCAAGAAAGGAATTTTAAAATGTAAAAACATTATTTATAGATCCTAATTTTAAATTTAAAGGATATAATTTATTTAATATGGTAAGAATGTAACACCCTACAATTTTAAAAAAAATACTCTATTATATATTGTAGATGACACACAATACATAGCTAAAATAATACATGATATATTATTGTTTAAATATGATCATTATAACCTTGATATAAAATTAGAGTGTATGAATGGGATTAAATTATTTATGAAATATAAATAAATAACCTACTCAATATAAATTTATTGATAAATTCATAGTTAATAACCAATCGATTTTTTGTAAATTCATTTTATTATTTTGAAACACATAGTCTATAATACTTTTCTTTATTTTTTTTGATGATAAAATATTATTACTAATTTTTGGAAAATTTATAAATTATATTAGATATAAATGGTATTATTTTTTAAATAATCATATCAAAATTTAATATAGGGAATTTTTAATATTTTTCTGGAAATTTTGAGATTATAATGAATAGTGGAAAATATCGAATTTTATTAAAAAAAATATTCTATTTTAACGTGCTTTCATGGTCATATTATAATATTGAAATAATTTAAAATTTAATTATTTCATTTTTATGAATCATAATCTAATTATATTTCTTTGATTAAATTTTATATTTGAAATTCTTTTAAAAAAAAATTATAGTTAAAATGGTTTTTTCTAAAAAACCACTTTTCATCGTGTTTTGCTGGTTTAAGTTTAAATTAAATTTCTCCTATTATGTGAATTTATTCTTGAAAAATGAACTATATATTTGGAATAATGATTTAAAATTTGTTAGATATGATCTCTTTATAATATCTATGATTTGTATCTATAGTAAATATTTAACACCAATGGTTAGGGTAATTTAGGTAAATAAGATTAAAAATAATATGATATGGACTGAAAATTGACCCTAACTCTTTAAATTATCCTATTGGATAATTTGTGTAAAGAAATTATCATAAATATGTCGAATATATGGAAACAGGGTTCTAAATATCTTTCATTTTGGCAAATATAATATTTCAAAAAAATGTCACTTTCATGCATTGAAAAACTATAATATTTTTTAAAAGGGATACAAATTACATATTTTTAGTGAAAAACATTCATTTGGAAGATAAATAATTTATTTATCATGGTAATTATATTTTAATTTTTATGAATGAAATAATTTCCATCAATACTTATACAACACTGAATCTATATTTATTATATAAATAGAAAAATAAAATTAATTATTTTGAAAATATAACAAGTTATATAAATTTATTGAATTATTATGTTCTAGGAATAATTAAGATAAATATAACATGTTTCTTTTGATAAAATATATTCTATTCTAATTCCATTTTTTATGTTGTTTTCAAAGTCAATTAAAATGAATAGTTCTAAAACTAACATTAATATTTTATTATAATAAATAATATTTTAGTAAATAATGTAAAATTACAAAAAAATCCAATATTTTCTATTTTATGGGGATATGGGTGAAGATATCAAATGTGGTCCATTTATGTCCCAATTATTCTTTTAAATTAACTATCCTAACCCCTAAAGAGTAAAAGTTTTATTATAACAATAATTCTTTGAAAGTGTTTACACGGGTTAAAACAAAGAGAAAAGGGTAAAATCATAATCTAAACATGTCTAAAGTTTATTTTATAATATTATATTTACCTATTATCATAATATATTAGAAATATATCTTCCTGTATCATTTTCTTAGATGAAAATTAATATATGTTAATTTAATATTTTATGAAATTTCAAAAGTTTCCTTACCCTCACTTGTAAAGGGAACCTCCTCCAACCATCTCTTAACACCAAAAAAATCCTTTGTTATCATAAAACAGATACCAAAATAAAATAATTAAATTCATTACCATGTCCTAGAGTAATTTATTTTATTGTAAATCCAACTTATGAATTAATTTTGTGTAATCCTGTAGAGGTTTTCTGTATATGAGGTACCATTATTTATTGAACATTTTTTCATTTATTCTTACACATTCTTGAATATTATTGAAAAATTATGATATAATATAATAAATATCTAAAGTATACTAATATTATATTATGTGTATTATATAACCTAAATCTATCTACACCTACATTAAATTAGAAACAAAACCATCATTTGTATGTATGAAAGTCTACTACCCTGCTAACTAATGTAATTCATTTTACATTATCACTTCACAAAGATGTCTCTGATAATGGATTTAATTTATATAAATGATATTCATTAAATATTTACAATTATGGGAATATAATATATGATATTTTTCCTTGAATATCCATACATGTAATAATGATAATGTCATTCATGCGTAAGTGTGGATCACCACCTCCACGAAGCAATGTTATTCATTTTTTAATAACACATAACAAGGATTGTATATAAATTAATTTAAATAAAAAATATATCCATTATGATAAAATTATCATGATATAATATATAATAACTCATTTCTCCATTCCGTTATCATATTTGAAAACTGAAATTGTTACTCATGCTTATATATGGTCTACCATCTCCATGATTGTGATGTATTTCATTTTCCATAACCATGATTCATGGTTTTCATTAAAATTTTAACTTATGGAAAAAAATTATAATTATTTATTTATTATGATTCTAGGGAATATAGAATAGTAACCTCAATTACCATATTCAACCTACTAAATTCATTTTGAATTTTATAAATTAATATCATTAAAATCACCAATGTGAACATAAATGATTATATAATTAAATATAATATGATATTAAATAAAATAAAAAGGATAATAAAATGGAAAAATAATCTTCATCAAGAAAAATTTTAACATAATTTTATTTTTAAGCATGATAAATAATGTATGTGGTGATTCTGATTCATGGTAATGGAGTTTCTTTTAAGAAACACTTAATATTTTAATGTTTACTTTACATATATTTTTCTTCCACGTTGATTTTATTCAAAATGCTTCAAGATAAATTTTATTTATTCTTTAAAGGATTATAAATATAATTTTTTATCCTATATTACATTTATTTTAATTTTTTCAAAAGATAATATTTTTAAAGATTTATATAATGGGATAATTAGTTTAAAAAAATCATTTTAAATGTTATAAATATTTGTTTTCTAAATAATTCACTTCCATGTATGTATTAATAAAATCATTTTAAAAATTTATTCATATTTAAATAAATTAATTATAAATAAAATTTTATATATTTTTAAAATTTCAATCATTGGTTTTAAAAATATATCTTTTCTGTATTTTATATGGGGTTTTCTTTAATTTTTTTACAAAATAAAAAAATGAATGTTTTATTTTAATGTATATGGTGTCAATGACTATTCCCATCACCACAACCGTTATTTTATATTTTTATTTATTTATAATAATCCTTGTTTTCATTATATAAAAACCCTCTATACCTTTTTATTTGTATTTTGAAAATTTTATTTTCATATAATTGATATTTTTATATATATAAATATTGTTCATATGGGTATAATGGATATCTCTCTAAAAACCCATTTTCTGTGTAATGATTATTGTCTCTCTAACTCGCTTTATCTACCAATTTAATGATATGTATTTCATATAAATTATGTATATATTTATTTTTCATATATACATATCTTATTATACCTTACTTTGATAGGGTAATACATACCTTATGATCATTTCTCAAATACCATCTTGATAAAAATATCTTTCGAATATTATTTGTGGAATTATTTTTCAACCCATTTTCTTTTCATGGGGAATTATTATATCCATTACTTGTGATTTTTTTCATTTTTATGGGAAACTTAATCATGAACTAGTTTTTATGGGTGTTCCTAGATTGATTAGTATTTTATTAGTTAATGATTTTGATTCATGAGAAATTATATATGGGATTATAGAGTAAACATAATATAATATGAGAATCTTTACACCATTGAAATTTTCTTAGTAGTTGTCCTTAAATTTTGATTATGTCTTGTTTTGTTTTTATGGAACATTTCATATGATTCAATGACTTTATGATACCATTTTATTTTTGTTATCCACTATTGTGACTACTCATGAACTTATGATTAATTTAATGTATATTCTACTTCATAAGGGTGAAATGTATATCCATTTTGAATACAATTTTATTAATTTTTAATGATTTCAAGGGAAACGTTATGAGTTTTATTTTAATTTTGGATTTCTTATAAAATGTATTATATAATAATTTAGGTATAAAATTTTATTTATTGGTTAATAAAATGTTTATTTTTTGTGTATTGTTCAGTTTTTAAATAAAAATATTGTATACTTATTCTTTAACTAATATATTTCATTATTTCTTACTATATATCCCTCAATGATATTTTCATGCCCATAACATGTATAAAAAATCACAAATTTTTATGGATGTTTAGGGACATGGATGCAGTCAAGATGAAAATTGTGAAGATATTTCATTAAAATAAAACTTATTATATCATAATTTTTTTGTTTTTTCGTGAAAACTAATATTAATTGGAAGTTTCACAATATGATTTAAATTTTATTTATTTAAGTGTGGTAACCTAATTATATAAAATTATTAATCCTAAAGATCATAAAATGAATGAAAATTAATTCTAACTTAAAAATAAATATTACGTAATATTTATGGCTAGGTCCTTATATTTACACAATACTACATCTACCTCTGTCAATGATAACATATCAATTCTTTAGTTTAAACCCACTAAAATTATAGGAAGTGTTATCCTTTTTCTATTCCTCGTTACACTTTTTTTTATATTTTAACACTCATATTTTAATGTTAAATTATTTTTATTCTATAAATTTATCTCTATTTATTTCCAAAAAACACTCATCATCTTCCTAACAGGTCACCCTATTTAAATTTCCCTTCCCAAACATATTGATGATATTTTTAATATAAATGGATAACTCACTAATTAAATTAACTATATTGAAAATTAAATCATTATATAGTCTAATTTTATATTATGTTTACCTTAAAAACATTTTTCTCACGTGGAAAAATTAAATTTTCATTGTTGTGATCAACTAGATTTTTTGAATTTGATCTTAATCTGAAATTGTTATTTTTTATTTCCCCATAGGGGAATGAGTAATATGATTCATTATATTTATGATTTTTCTAATTTTTTTCTCAATATTTTATTCACTATGGATCAAAAATTTTATATCAATGTAGTGGTATATCTGCACTTGATCAAGTATCTCCCAATTAAGTCAAAGTAAAATATAAAATCATTATTATTGTTCATCCCTACTCCAGAAAAAATCAATTTTTAGAACCTAAGTGGCCTTTTATTTGATTATAAATATAATATAACATAATATCCATTTGATAAAATGATCTTATCCTTAAGAGGATAGATATATATATTATAAAATTCATTGAGAGTATGAAATTTCTGGGTATATAGATTAAACATAATACAATTCTATTAATTCCCATTTTCAATTTATTATAAAAATAATTAATATTTATCTAATCAATAAATTGGGAAACATGAGAAGGTGTGATTTAGACAATCAATATGGATAAATGATTGATGAAAATTTTATATACATCAGTAAATATCTATCAATTCATAATCTCAATATACATAATTGTTTTGGAAAAAATAAACATAATAAATCCAAAAAACAATTAAAATAATCATTTTGTAATTATAGAGATCATAATATAATACATATTAAATATATAATCAAGGTGATATAAAGAAAACATACTTACATGGAAATTCCCCCTTATTACCATATCATAAGAATTATATCTGTCTTATAAATTCATTTTGGGGATGTATAATTGTATTACCCACTCATCACTTATGTCATAAAATTCATTAGATTATAAAAAATAATATAAATAGTTTTAATAATGCTTAATAATGGTAAAAATATAATTATCTTACACAATATTCTATATGTTTTGACTTAAATGGTTAGCCCGTATGGAATAATTGAATATATATAAAAGAATTGGTAATTTTTAGCTTTTTATAAAATATAAAAAATATATATAGATTAAAAGTTTTATGAAAAAATAACATGGTATTAAAAATGTATGTATCATGGTAAAAATAAATTTTATGAGTAAACGTTTTATTAAAAGTTTGATCTAATTGAATACATCATAATGGAAGGATAATTTTTTTATAATGGTTTTAATTGGTTGGAGACCATGGACGAAATGGAAAAATCCCATTCAAAATTAATATAATGTAACTATATATATGATTTATATTGAAGATTAAAATCCCTTCATAAAATAACTCACATGAAATTAAACATTAATATCAAATGTTTTCTTCTTTTAAAATTATAATAAGTATGGAATATTGACTAATACATGAATAGTACTTAAACCAAGGGATTTTGATGACAATGGGTGTTGGGGTAGCACTATGGAAAGGTAATAAGGAGACTCATGGGGTTTTATGCGTAACCAATGATGTAAATGTGCATGGTTGATGAAGAAAAGATACATTAGTAAACATAAAAGGTTATAATGGGGGTGATAGTGATGAGATGGTTTTAAAACTAATATATTGAAGAAGAACTGAATACACAATGGATAATAAAGGATATTTTACTTCATTAATAGGGTGAATCTATGGTGATAATAAAAAATAATGATTTTTAAGTATGACATAGTGTCTAATTAGGGCTCACACACAATGTTTAGCTTTCACAAACCGACCCTCTGAGGACCATTTGGATGGAAGAAAACTTAATCTAACATCATAATCCAACCACTAATATTCTAGGGGATGGAATATTGTGTCAAGTATATATATCATAGACATGGGATGATTTTGCTTAAGGTACCTACACACACATGCACACATCTCCAAATACCCATATAATGATGAAAGGTAAAATAAAATTGATAGCATAACACTTACATACATATATATTCCACATCATATTATAAAAAAACTAGAAATTGTTAAGGGTTAAATACAGTCCAATAAAATACATAAAGAGATTTAATACTACTATAAATGAGTTGACTACTGTCAAATGAAACACCTAGTATAAACCACAATCTATCTAGATCAACTATACTCTTCCTAATGTTATTCCAATTATGACTCTATCAAAAGGATTTTAATCAACATAAAACATGACATGTGCTAGCATAACCCATGACGGGTATGTATATACATACCTAGTATCACACCTCAAAAATCACAAAACATAATGCATCAAGAGTGTAGTCATCTCATCATCACAAATGAATGTTAATAAGAAAATGAGACATAAACTTAATAAAAACACAAATATAACCAAAATAGAAACTATGTATCGTGGTAAATCCACAACTATAAAGTAAAACAAGGTTCTATTCAATGGTTCAAAGTATCATTTTTTCATAAGTCTCGCTCTATCAGTCTGATAACATTTATGGTTCTCATCTGAGAGGTCTTAATAATTAGGTCTCAACATGAATAAGTACATGTTGGATCCTAGAAGATCTCAATACATATATAGGTTATCACACATATGTATTGTGTGGTATACCAGACCCTATCTGTAATAGCCTTTCAGGTAGGGGATCAACACAAAGGTATGTTGGTCATAATGATTCCTAAAACCCTATTTTGTGAAGATGAAATTGAAAGTGGGCCACAACCTTGTCCATAGGGAGGGATTAAAAAACTATATCATAAACAAATAACATAGATAGGATCACATCCTATGATAATGTGGTGATTCCTAAATATAACCACATATGGGTGAACTAAAGAATGCATTCTAGAGACATTGTTTCATATTGAAGAGAACAGGGGCCTTAATATACATTGGAGAATGTACATAGAATGTATCAGGAGTACCTGACATGTCTGGATTGGTCCAGACTAACCGATGTCTATTTTAAATGTTCAATAGATCATGATCTTGTACTCCAGATGTGACCTTATATACTAGCCATGCTCAGGTACTTATCCATATCCAAGTACCTTGGATGTGATCGAGTATATGGTCATGTCTGTGTACTCAAGTAATTCTCATGTACTTGGATGTGTCTGTGCACACCGATTAACCAGTCACGAGTCACATAGAATGTGGTAGGACCCATGTAGCATGTGATATTTTATTTTTCTCAAGAATTATAAATCATATCCATGTTTGTAAACACTTTTTTTATCTATACTACAAGTAGTGTATTTTATAATTTCATAGAAACTCTAGAAAACATCAGAAATAATGCATGATCCACTACCACCTTTGACTCAACCAAAACAATCTCCTAATAAACATGTATTCATGATTGAATGGGACTTTCCATCACTAGTGGCCAGATTTATACCACCCAATCAACCCATGTACTTTCCACCATTTTTCATCATTTCCATAACACCAAACCAATGAAACAAACTTTTTTAATCCATCACCAGTTTGTCCTTCTTCTTCAATGAAACTCAATAATACCATCAGTTTTTAACTAGATCCCATGTTAATGATATTTTTTTCCAAAGAACAATTTTTTATTGATCATTCACATTTTATTTTTATATTAACTATCCAAAATAAGTGTTGGTGATAAATGCATGATTAACGGTGGTAGAAAAACAAAAAAAAATAAAAAAAAATGAGGAAAAAACCTTGAACATTATTTTGGATCACTTCTGTTTGTATATAATAAAATAAATAATAATGGGGAACAGTAATTAAATATCATTTCCTAATTCATGGATGATGAAAAAATTTACTGTAATCAGCCATAAATCCTCAAATCAATTCATGTTAAGATTATTTAATAAAAATCTACATGTGTTTAAAAAATTTGATTATTTCAATTTAAAGAAACAACCTACCCTGAGTATCAATAAATCCTTACTTTAGAATAGATCCAAATCATAGGTCTTTGGTGAGATCCATGAACTCAGTTTCCACATTGATCATAAATAGATGATCCATTTTAATTCACCCAATATCTCTCATCTGAATGGATCCTCTACAAATATATAGTGTTATGTAGATAACCTTATGGATTTCTCATAAATGAGAATAAATAGAGAAGTTTAGGTTTTTAAAATTAAATAATAAATAAATTATTTACTCAATTTACATTTTTATTAATCCACCCATGATAATTATTTTACAAAAAAAACAACCACTAAAGAATCTAATGTCATGAATAGTGTTAAACTTGTATTCTAGATTTAATGGAAATCTTGGATTTCCAATACAATAATTCATTTGAGACATATTATACTATTAAAGAAATGTGAAAACATGATTTTTATTCATTATAATTTTTATTTTATAAAAATTGTTCCTCCTTGATAATTATAATTCCATATTGACTCCACACTCAGTTTTGTAAATATTATTTAAAATAATCCAATGTTTTAAATGGAAAAAAAAGTCATTACATTAATAACATCTTAAGGGATTTCATCATGAAAAGAGAAAACTACTCCAATATGTGAGGGTAACGAGCTTGAATTTGGTTATCAAACTAATAGGTGATCTACTAAAGATTCCCATGCTTCCACCAGACAGAAACCCTAGGAATATCTCTCCCACAAAGTAACTTTTCATGCTTATCTATGATCTCTTCTAAATAATATAGGAATTTATCTCCTTCCACTTCTTCCAACTCACCACATTTAATGGAATGAAATGGTTCATTCACATACCTCCTCAATTATGACAGATTTAATACATTAGGTACCGATTATAATTGTAGTACTATGTCCTTGTGGTACACCACATCTCCAAACCTACGCATTATCTAGAAGGGGAAAATGAACTTCATTGAAAAATTTACACACCTATCAAATATCCAAAATTGTCAACCATTTGAGACCATCCATAACACATTTTCTCCCTCATTGAATTACAAAGGCCTCCACCATATATCTTCACAAGACTTGTGTTCAATTTAGGAAATCCTCAACCACTAATGAATTATCTACACCTTCTCTATTCTCACTCGCACCAATTATGGGCCCATGGTTTCTGAGTCTCCTGGATCAATCCAACATAGTGGTGACCTACAGGGTCAACTATACAAGGCCTCAAATAGTTCCATAGAAATGGTGGAGTTGTAACAGTTTTTATATACACCAACCCCAAGGGTATGTGATCATACCAACTATATACAACTTCCAATGACAAATCCAGAAGAATTTACTCCATAACCTGAATGGTCCACATAGTCAGGATATCTTTTTGTGTGTGATACACAATGCTCAAATGAAAATAAGAACCAAAGGCCACCTACAATCCTATACATAAACATGACATGAATATAGAATCATGTCCTGAAGTGATCACTGAGGGAACTATGTGAATATCGAATATCTCCTAAACATAATGAAGTCCCGTGATCTCTTCTAAACACTGCTCTTATATTGCTAATAAGTGGGCTAAAGTAGTGCATTAGTATACGATTAACTAAATATAATCGTGTCCCCTAGATGATCATGGAAGCTCCATTAATAAGTATGTATAGATACCATCATACTCCTTCTATAGAACCTCAATGGGTTGAGCCTAACCCACTAGAACATGATGCTCATACTTTACTTACTAAAAAATAAGGAATCAGGATACAAACTATGCTTTAAACTTCTTTATTCATAACCACCATAACTAACATTGAATGTCCTCATACATATTTTCAACTCTATGATTCCCCGCTAATGGGGAAATATGAGACTACCTAAAAACCTTCTCTTTTGGTGTCACTGGTAACATGTTATACCCCCATTAATTGATGATGTTGTCCCCAACTTCAAAAAATCCATCAAGAACACATCTATTAAATAGTAGAAAATTTAATGTTTCACTTCTTTTATCTCCAAGACGATCCTCCCTAACACACTTTAAATGTTTATGGGTAATAACCATCAATTGGAGGTATGATGAAGCATATTCTTCCACTATGGACAACTACAATTAGGTTAATGACTTTGATGTCTCACTCAAAAATTTTGAATAAGATATCCGACTAGGAGAATCATCCACCACATTTTGTAGTATAGACTATCTCGAATTTATATTCATTGACGAACCCTTTAAATTGACTCTATATCAAGATTATATCCTTTTATGAGATGATATACCTGATACTATTATGGTTGGAATATATGTTAAACTTCTCAACCATAAGGTATCATGACCACACATTTAGGTGATGGAAATTGTTGTTAGATCAAGATTGTGGGTTGTATAGTTCTACTCACAAGGTATCATCTATTGATACCCATAGGAAATCACTACCTTATTCTTCATTATAAAATATCTAATCCATGTTATAAAGGAATTACATGCAAAGACCCGTAAAATTCAAGGGAAATTTTTTCTTAATTTTCTTTAGGATTTTACAAGAACACAGTTTCTGACAGCACTTGATTCTGAGGCCCGGTGTGCCCGGAATTTCTATCCGAAGTTTAGCTCGGGTACGTTCAGTGAACGAATGAGAGGGAATTCCTATATTTTGAACCGTTGCTCGGAATTGAATTCTGAGGGCACCGATGGAACCGCAGTGCCGGTAATTTCTTAGGAACGCCTTTTCTGGAGTAGTGTTTGCTCGATATGAGTTGTTTAAGTTTGTGGGTTAAGTGTGAGTGAAATAAAATTTCGTTAAGAATTTTTATTTCTCTTTTCCATGTGTTAGAACCTATGTGTAGGAGTTAGGGTGGCACCAACTGGTTGTTAGTCTCTCTTGATTGGATTAAAGGTGAGGTGGGGCCCTACAAGAGCCCCCACCTTTTCAATTCCCTTAACTCCCTAACTCCTCTTAACCCCCCACTTAAATTTTGTAACTCTTTTAACTTTTAAACTTCCCTTTATTTGGGTGACTTTTCCTCTCCTCTCATTATGTATTCCAACACACCAATTCAATTAATTAAATTAAGTTTTGATTTTTGAAGTGTGGCATGAGTTAATAAAATAAGGATGAGCCTTATTTTATTTTGGTTGGTTGTTGTGTGTGGAAAATTGTGGAGAGAGCTCTTGGGTGTTTTCATCTCCGTCACGAAGAACACCAAGACATCGATGAAGAACGTTGTCATCATGAGAAGAGATCGACGTACCATCTCTTCTCCTCTCTGTAACCAGTGTGTGACCCCTTTTTCCGAAGATCGACGACGCACCCTCTTTCTATCTTCTCCCCGTGTCAAAGAAAAGGAGACGCCACTTCCTCCTCGGACGTTCTCCGTCAACATACGGAGCTTCTCCTCGCGACGTCGTTTTCCGCGGCGAACCCTCGTTCTAGCTACGCTCATGGTAGGGGTTATTTAATTATTTTGTTTTTGTTTTCCACCTTATCGTTCTTTGTGAAAATACGACCAAATGCTACCAAATAACAAGAGGGGGCCGGACCGCACAAACACGGCGACCCTCCTCCTTTATCCATGTTTGTTTCTTTGTGGTTTGAAACGAGAATGGCGAGGTGCAGCCGCAGCGCGTGTGATCGTGCGACAAGGAATGCACGGAATCGTCACGCCGCACCATGGAAACGAACAAGGACACGACACCGTCGCGCCGCGTCGGATAAACCCGAAGACACCGCGGCCGGAGCGGGGCCGCGGTGGAAGAGCGCGGCGCCGTCACGCCGCACCGGACAACCAAGGTCGCGGCCGGTTCCGGGCCGCGGCGAAGCAGGGTGACCGGCGGCCGGAGATGGGCCGTCGGCGTCGGAGCAGGGAGGGGACCAGCCGTCGTCAGTACCATGGAGCAAGAACCGGCCGGACAGGGGAAGAGCCGGGGGTCGAAACCCCCAACTGGCCAGCTGAGCGGCCCTTAATTGGGGTCGCGGTTTCCGAACGGCGGGGGGCAGCCCCCCCCCCCCCCCCCGCATAACTGAATGCCTCGGCCGTTCGGCCAAGCCATCTGGCGCCGCGCGCCAATGCGTCGGGCAACCGGGTCGGGCCGACCAAGGGGGTCTCGGGCCGGGTCTGTCTGGGCCCGAAACCCACGTTTTCGGACCCTCTTTGGTCTTTTGCTCATATCTTGGGCTATAGACCTCCGATCGATGCACATTCAGCGGCGATGTGATCCTTGGATCGAGACGGTCGTTTTGAAATATCGTACTCATGGTTTTGGAATACTTTGGGTTCGGCCGAGTTGGTTCGTACACGAAACCAACTGGGCCCTCGGAGCGGAAACACTCAAAACTTGAGCTCTGAACGTCTGATTGATGTGCCGTCGACTTTGTTGGGTTCCTCTTAGTGAGACGGATATTTTGGCTTACTCTGACCGACGATTATATGCTAGTGGAGGACGTTCGGGTTGGTTTTGACATAAAAACCAATCGGGCCCCTGGGACGAAGAAGCCAATAATTCTCAGACCGGGTGCCCGATTGACGCGCCGTCTGTTGCGTTGAGTTCCTGTTGGCGATACAGAACTTTAGGATACATCAACTCCGTACTTTGTGTTAGTTGATGTATCAGCCTCTCGGCTCATGGAGCTGACCCTCCTGAACGAGCTTGATGTGTGCGGGAACCCTAGAGCTGGCTGCGTTGCGACTCGACGACAACGACTGTACAGAGATCCTTAGTGGATTCGACGGCGACGAATACAACACTCAGCGATCCTATGTGGATCAGTGCTACCGATCCTGTGTGGGTCCGATACTGTGTGGGTCAGCGCTCAGCGGTTCTGTGTGAGCCAGCACCTATAGATCCTGTGTGGGTCCGATCCTGTGTGGGTCATTGCGGGGGTTAGTTACCTATCGATCTTGTGTGGGTCAGACCCTTCCTGGGTCATTGCGGGGGTCAGTACCTATCGATCCTTTGTGGGTCCGATGGCTTATATGAATCAGAAACTACATCTGATCATCTCTATCATCTTACGAAGAAGTATATCCTATGTGAGCTGAATCCTGTTTTTCTTTCCTATGTGGATTGTGTTGTGCTATCATGTGTGGATTACATTTTTCTTTCCTGTGTGGGATATGTTTGCTTTCTTGTGTGGACTGAGTTGTACTTGGGCTCGGAGGTTGGAGCGTATTGGAATTTATGACTTAGGTATATGTATGGGCATATACCTAAACAGTGTCGGTTGTTACTTTGTGATTGTAACTTTCCTTTGTGGTTTATCCTTTGTGGATTTTGGGAGACCTTTGGGGGTCTCGGGGTCCCTACTGAGTAGATTATACTCACCCCTACATGGGCTATACCCACACTATGTTGTGTTGGTTTCAGACGATGGACATCTCTGATCGTGGTTGAGGCTTGCGGAGCAGGTCGGTACCCGGAGGTGGACCACTGGGCTGGACGTACTCGGAGTAGACGGCGGGACCCGAGGAGCTATGGAGGATATCTGTACTCACCCTTCAGGAGGGACTTCTAGTGGACGGTTCGAGGCTGCAGTTTTACTTTACAGTTGCTGTTTTCCCCTTCGAGTTGTACTTTACTTTTAGTTTGGGTTTCTATTCTGGCCCATTTACTTTTCCGCACTTACCGTTGTACTCATTTTCTATGTAGTGTTTACTTCTACTGGTTTCCTCCGTAGTGTTTTTTTACTTTACAAAGGAAATTCCTTCCCTTTTTACCGGGATTTACGCCTTTGTGCTAGTCACCAGCCCCTGGCCTATGGAAGGCGGGCTTGGGGTAGTCACGGCACGAGCCCCGAGGACGGGTCGTGACAAATTGGTATCAGAGGAGTTCGGTTCTACCACAGAACTTGGGACTCTGATCTTTTCTACGTGAAGCAATAGTGTTAAGCGTATTGGGTGTGGTTATCAGTCCAGGGAGTCTAGTGTTGGTGCGGCGGCTGACGTATCCGTACACCAAGACCCTGACTTCTGATTTCCGAATTAATGCACGAAAACATTGATTGCATTTGTGTTTCAAGTTTTCTTTCTGATTACTTTGTGTCAGCTCACCAGGTATACTGTTCTGACTGTGGCGCACCTGTTTCCTTTTCAGGATGGCCCCACGACGGCAGCCAGCTAGGGTTTCGAGAGTTGAGCGTGACGACAGCCCACTGAGTGACGAGGCCTCGGTGCAGGGCCCTTTGTCAGCAGAGGCACCGACGGTACCTCTACCCGTCGAGCCACCGATGTTTCCAGACCCAGCCACTGAAGATGCTCATCGCCTTAGTGCACTGCATGAGTTCCAGTGCCAGCGACCACCCAGGTTCTGTGGGGAGATGGACCCCCAGGCAGCCGAGGACTGGCTGGAGTCAGTGGTACGAGTTTTCCTGTTAGTGAGGACACAAGCAGACCTCATGGTGATCCTCGCAGCAAGCCTACTACACGCGGCAGCGGGCCGATGGTGGAGCTTGATGCTCCAGGTTCACGATGAGGCATCTCTTCTCAGGTCATACTTTGAGAGCCTCTTCTGCTCAGAGTTTGTCCCTGCCACCCTCTGTGCAGTGCGCATCTAGGAGCTTCTTCAGCTGCGGCAGGGCAGCTTGACGGTCGCCCAGTACTCGGCGAGATTTACCGATCTCTTGCGCTACTCGACAAACATGGTACGGGACCCATTCTTCCATGCCTGGACCTTTGAATGGGGATTGAGACATGAGATCAGGTCATCGCTGATCTCCCTCGGTATTCTAACCCAGGCAGGAGTACTGGAGAGAGCCCTTTTGATCGAGAGCTTTCTTGCTGAGCCTTCTTCAGCGGCGAGACCTATCGCAGGGCGGCACGTAGCAGAGTCTTCTGCAGCAGGCAGTCGACGGATGACTCATGGGTCTAGGAAGACCAGACCCTCGGGAAAACGACCTCAGGACACTGGCTCAGTAGTGTGGGGCACACAACATGGATCCAGTCTTTCGAGAGGCAGGCAGTGCTACTCGTGCGGCGGGCAGGGCCACATGGCTCGTGACTGCTCGACCCGCCGTGCCAAGAAGCAGCAGACAGTTGAGGGACCACCGAGGCAGAGGCAGAGGGTCAACCGTGGCGGTCCGCAGGGAGCAGGCAGACGAGGCAGAGGAGTAGGCCGAGCAGCAGGTGGTGGGCGACGCTTTGAGGCTCTACCACCACCACCACCAGGAGGTCCACCCCGGCCACAGGGAGCTGGCGGGCAGAGATAGACACAGCTCTAGGTAGCGGAGGCCTACGACCACGGTGCGCCCGAGATGATTTGAGGTACTATCTGTGTCTATTCAACCCTTGCTGCGGTACTTATAGACACAGGAGTGAGTCATTCTTTAATATCCGTTGCCCTTTTTCAGATCTTGGAGATTCCGACAGAGCCGTTGGCTCGATCCTTACGGCTAGAGACTCCTACGGGAGAAGACTCGATGATTATGCACTGGTGCCGGCAGTGTGAGCTTACTCTAGGAGGCGAGAGTTTCGGCTGGGATCTTCTTGTAGAAGCGTCGAGGCCTTACGATGTCATCTTGGGCATGGATTGGTTATCTACAGTCCATGCACAGATTGACTATTTTAGGTGCATGGTGCGATGTGTACGTACCGACAGGATCAGGTTCACCTTCACCGGCGAGAAGGGAGCCTTTGCAGCACAGGATGGACTCTTGCAGAGGAGAGGACAACCCATCACTCATCAGTTGGCTAGCCTCATCCTAGGAGCAGTTGACGTGCGGAGTCCTGGTTTTCCTACAGTGGTGGATCAGTATACGGACATTTTCCCCGACGACGTCCCGGGGATACCTCCTCGCAGAGAGGTAGACTTTTATATTGACCTGTACCCCGGGACAGCCCCGATATCGATTCCAGCATATCGGATGGCCCCCTCTGAGCTTTGAGAGCTACGGGTACAGTTGGAGGACTTTGCAGGCCAAGGGGTTCATCTGATCCAGTGTTTCACCCTAGGCTTCCCCGATTTTGTTTTCCAAGAAGGCAGATGGGAGCTTGCGACTTTATGTCGCCTATCGTCGCCTGAACCAGGTAACAGTGAGGAACAAGTATCCGCTACCAAGGATTGATGACCTCTTTGATCAGCTCAAGGGATCACGGTGTTTCTCGAAGATAAACCTTAGGTCAGGCTATCATCAACTCAGAGTTCGAGATGAGGACGTGCAGAAGACAGCCTTCAAGTGTCGGTATGGCCACTATGAGTTCTTGGTTATGCCCTTCGGCGTGACCAATGCTCCAGCAGTGTTCATGGACCTCATGAATAGGATATTTCAGACATACCTCGATTTATTTTTCATGGTCTTCATCGACGACATTTTGATTTACTCGACAACTGAGGAGGAGCACGCCTACCACTTGTGGGTTGTACTAGACACACTCCGAGAGCACCAGCTTTGTGGAAAGCTCTCGAAGTGTCAGTTCTGGATACGCGAGGTCCACTTCTTGGGACACGTCATCTCTGAGGCGGTATTTGCGGTGGATCCTGCGAAGATCGAGGCAGTGCTAGCTTGGGAGCCACCCAGGAGCGTGACGGAGCTGCGGAGTTTCTTGGGACTAGCTGGATACTACTGGAGATTTGTTCCAGACTTCTCCAGAGTTGCGGCACCACTCTCAGCTTTGGCAAAGAAGGGGAAACCCTTTCTGTGGTCAGATAGATGTCATCAGAGATTCCAGGAGCTGAGACAAAGATTGACCAACGCACCTATCTTGAGGTTTCTTAAGGAGGGAGTAGGGTACGTAGTCTACTGGGATGCATCACGGGCCGGACTCGGATGTGTCCTGATGAAGGAGAGGGCTGTGATCGCCTATGGATCACATCAGTTGAGGCCTCATGAGTAGAACTACGCTACCCACGACCTGGAGTTAGCAGTAGTAGTCTTCGCTCTGAAGACATGGAGACACTACCTGATGGGCGAGCGCTTTACAGTCTTTTCTGACCCTCAGAGTCTCAGACACATCTTCTCTCAGAAGGACCTGAATCTAAGACAGCGGCGATGGCTTGAGTTCCTCCAGGACTATGACTTTGAGATATTCTATACTCTTGGGAAAGGGAACGTGGTAGCCGATTCTCTCAACAGGAGTACGGGCATTCAGCTACTTGAGGAGGTGACAGAGCAGCTAGCCTCTTTGCAGATATCCTTCATGGATAGAGATGGAGCAGCCTTCCTTCTGTCTCTCACAGTCACCCCTCCACTACTGCAGCGGGTCAGAGAGGCACAGTGTGGGGACACTGACTGTGAGACGCGGCGTGCACAGATATCCTCAGGATAGGCACCTGATGGTTTCTCCTTTGGAGCAGAGCACGACATCCTTTTCAGGGGACGTACCTTGGTACCAGTCGCATTACGAGAGGAGGTGCTGAGAGAGTTTCACACTTCTCTCTTGGAGGTACATCCCGGAGTGGCGAAGATGTACCAGGACCTCAGACGACAGCACTGGTGGCTAGGCATGAAGAAGGCTATGGTGGAGTTCGTTTCTCGATGCCTCACCTGCCAGCAGGTGAAGGCAGAGCACCAGGTACCATCAGGCTTGTTACAGCCTTTGGAGGTCCCAGAGTGGAAGTGGGATGGCATATCTATGGACTTCGTGACTGGACTTCCATGCACTTCCAGAGGTCACGACTCCATTTGGGTGATTGTCGACCAACTCACCAAGTCGGGACACTTCTTACCCATCAGAGAGCAGGGCTCAGTGGAGAGCTTGGGACGTCTTTACGTTCAGAAGATTGTGTGGCTTCATGGTGTGCCGTCATCTAGCGTCTCCGATCGAGATGCTTGCTTTACTTCCCGGCTTTGGAAGGGGGTTGCAGGAGGCGTTCGGGACACAGCTACATCTTAGCACAGCCTTTCACCCTCAGACCGATGGTCAGACGGAGAGGACCATTCAGACTCTCGAGGACATGCTCTGCGCATGTGTCCTTGACTATGGTCGTAGCTGGGAGGACCACCTACCCTTGGTGGAGTTCGCGTACAACAACAGCTAACACTCTACCATCGGGATGGCACCATACGAGGCGTTTTACGGCCGACCTTGCAGATCTCCTTTGTGCTGGGCAGACCCTGTGGATTCAGCACTTGTGGGACTGGAGATGGTTCAGGCCATGACCGAGAATGTCCAGGTCATCCAGGAGCAGATGAGGACAGCTCAGAGCTGGCAGAAGTCTTATGCTGACAGGAGGCAGAGGCCACTAGAGTTCGAGGATGGCAACCACGTCTTCTTGCGTGTCTCACCTCGACGTGGATTATGTAGATTTTTCCGAGGCAGCAAGTTGTCTCCATGCTTCATCGGATCGTTCCAGGTCCTCAGCAGGATTGGCGAGGTGACTTATCACCTGGCTCTACCACCTCAGTTGCACCGGGTGCACGACGTCTTCCACGTATCTCAGCTGAGGAGATACGTGCACGACCCGACACATATCATTGACCATGGGGAGCTAGATGTTGATGATGGGGTTACTTTTACGGAGGTCCCAATGGAGATCGAGGATCGACAAGATAGGGTCCTGCGTGGATGGTCGATTCCTCTAGTGCGCATCAGATGGCAGCACGAGAATCTCCAAGAGAGCACTTGGGAGCGGGAGGCTCAGATGCATGCTCAGTACCCACATTTGTTTCCCTAGTTTTCAATGTATCTTTACGGGGATGTAAAGCTCTTAGGAGGGAGTAATTTAAAGACCCGTAAAATTCAAGGGAAATTTTTTCTTAATTTTATTTGGGATTTTACAAGAACGCAGTTTCTGACGGCACTTGATTCTGAGGCCCGGTGTTCCCGAAATTTCTATCCAAAGTTTAGCTCGGGTACATTCAGTGAACGAACGAGCGGGAATTCCTATCTTTTGAACCGGTGCTCGGAATCGAATTCCAAGGGCACCGATGGAACCACAGCGCTGGTAATTTCTTAGTAATACCTTTTCTGGAGTTGTGTTTCCTCGATATGAGTTGTTTAAGTTTTTGGGTTAAGTGTGAGTGAAATAAAATTTCATTAAGAATTTTTATTTCTCTTTTCCATGTGTTAGAACCTAAGTGTAGGAGTTAGGGTGGGACCCACTGGTTGTTAGTTTCTCTTGAGTGGATTAAAGGTGAGGTGGGGCCCACACGAGCCCCCACCTTTTCAATTCCCTTAACTCCCTAACTCCTCTTAACCCCCCACTTATGTTATGTAACTCATTTAACTTTTAAACTTCCCTTTATTTGGGTGACTTTTCCTCTCCTCTCATTAAGTATGTCAACACACCAATTCAATTAATTAAATTAAGTTTTGATTTTTGAATTGTGGCATGAGTTAATAAAATAAGCATGAGCCTTATTTTATTTTGGTTGGTTGTTGTGTGTGGACAATTGTGGAGAGAGCTCTTGGGTGTTTTCATCTTCGTCACGAAGAACACCAAGACTTCGACGAAGAATGCCGTCATCGTGAGAAGAGATCGACGTGCCGTCTCTTCTCCTCTCCACAGCCGGTGTGTGACCCCTTTTTCCGAAGATCGACAACACACCCTCTTTCGATCTTCTCCCCGTGTCAAAGAAAAGGAGACGCCACTTCCTCCTCGGACATTCTCCGTCAACATACGGAGCTTCTCCTCGTGACGTCGTTTTCCGCGGAGAACCCTCATTCTAACTATGCTCAAGGTAGGGGTTTTTTAATTATTTTGTTCGGGTTTACCACCTTGTCGTTCTTCTTGAAAATATGACCGAATGCTACCGAATAACGAGAGGGGTATGGACCGTACAAACACGGCCGACTCTCCTCCTTTATCCATGTTTGTTTCTTTGTGGTTTGAAACGAGAATGGCGCGGTGTCGTCGCACCGCGTGTGATCATGCGACAAGGAATGTGCGGTGCCGTCACGCCGTGCCATGGAAACGAACAAGGACACGACGCCATCACGCCGCGTCGGAGAAACCCGAAGACACCGCGGCCGGAGCGGGGTCGCGGTGGAAGAGCGCGGCGCCGTCGCGCCGCAACGGACAACCAAGGTCGCGGCCGGTTCCGAGCCGCGGCGAAGCAGGGTGACCGGCAGCCGGAGACGGGCCATCGGCGTCGAAGCAGGGAGGGGACCGGCCATCGCCAGTCCCGTGGAGCAATAACCGGCCGGCCAAGGCGGGCCGGCCGGACAGGGGAAGAGCCTGGGGTCGAAACCCCCAGCTGGCCAGCTGAGCGGGCCCTTAATTGGGGTCGCAGTTTCCGAACAGCGGGGGGCAGCCCCCCCCCCCCCCCCCCGCATAACCGAACGGCTCGGCCGTTCGGCCGAGCCCTCTGGCGTCGCGCGCCAGCGCGCCGGGCCGACCCAGTTTGGGCCAACCCAGGGGGTCTCGAGCCGGGTTGGTCCAGGCCCGAAACCCCCGTTTTCTGACCCTCTTTGGTATTTTTCCCATATATTGGGCTACGGACCTCCGATCGACGCACAGTCAGTGGCGATGCGATCCTTGGATCGAGAAGGTCATTTAGACATATCGCACTCAAGGTTTCAAAATACTTTGGGTTCGGCCGAGTTGGTTTGTACACGAAACCAACCGAGCCCTCGGAGCGGAAACACTCATAACTTGAGCTTTGGACGTCCGATTGATGTGCCGTCGACTTTGTTGGATTCCTCTTAGTGAGACGGATCTTTTGGCTTACTCCTCCCGAGGTTTGGATGCAGGTGGAGTATGGTTAGGTTTGTTTTGACTTAAAAACCAACCGGGACCCTAGGACGAAAAATCCAATAATTCTCCGACCGGGCGCCCGATTGACGCGTCGTCTGTTGCGTTGAGTTCCTGTTGGCGATACGGAACTTTTGGATACATCAACTCTGGACTTTGTGTCAGTTGATGTATCAGCCTCTCGGCTCATGGAGCGGACCCTCCCGAATGAGCTTGCTGTGTGCGGGAACCCTAGAGCTGGCTGCGTTGCGACTTGACGACGAAGACTGTACAGAGATCCTCAGTGGATTCGACGGCGACGACTATAGCACTCAGCGATCCTACGTGGATCAGTGCTACCGATCCTATGTGGGTCCAATCCTGTGTGGGTCTGATCCTGTGTGGGTCAGCGCTCAGTGGTTCGGTGTGAGCCAGCGCCTACAGATCCTGTGTGGGTCTGATCCTGTGTGGGTCATTGCAGGGGTTAGTTACCTATCGATCTTGTGTGGGGCAGACCCTCCATGGGTCATTGCGGGGGTTAGTACCTATCGATCCTTTGTGGGTCCGACGGCTTAGATGAATCAGAAACTACATCTGATCATCTCTATCGTCTTACGAAGAAGTATATCCTGTGTGAGCTGAATCCTGTTTTTCTTTCCTATGTGGATTGTGTTGTGCTATCCTGTGTGGATTACATATTTCTTTCCTGTGTGGAATACGTTTTCTTTCCTGTGTGGACTGGGTTGTACTTGGTCTCGGAGATTGGAGCATATTGGAATTGATGACTTAGGTATATGTATGGGCATATACCTAAGCAGTTTCGGTTGTTAATTCGTGATTGTAACTTTCCTTTGTGGTTTATCCTTTGTGGATTTTGGGAGACCTTCGGGGCTCTCGGGGTCCCTACTGAGTAGATTATACTCACCCCTACATGGGCTATGCCCACACTACATTGTGTTGGTTGCAGACAACGGACAGCGCTGATCGTGGTTGAGTCTTGCGGAGCAGGTCGGTACCCGTAGGTGGACCACTGGGCTGGACATACTCGGAGTAGACGGCAGGACCCGAGGAGCTATGGAGGCTATCTGTACTCACCCTTCAAGAGGGACTTCCAGTGGATGGTTCGAGGTTGCAGTTTTACTTTACAGTTGTTGTTTTCCCTTTCGAGTTGTACTTTACTTTCGGTTTGGGTTTGTATTCTGGCCCATTTACTTTTCTGCACTTACCGTTGTACTCATTTTTTACGTAGTGTTTACTTCTACTTCTTGCTTGCTCTGTAGTTTTTGTTTACTTTCCAAAGGCAATGCCTTCCCTTTTTACTGGGATTTACGCCTTGGTGCTAGTCGCCAGCCCCTGGCCTATGGAAGGCGGGCTTAGGGTAGTCACGACACGAGCCCCGAGGATGGGTCGTGACATCAAATAACACTACATCATCAACACTCTCCTATGTAAGTCTCAGGAATGGATCACTAACCAATATTTTAATCATCCTGGAAAACACTATTGAAACCTCTTTATTTATAAGAATGGATACCCCATTTTAGTAAGAAAAGTATAGTGTTTCAAAATCCTAGAA
This sequence comes from Viscum album, assembly GCA_963277665.1. Lineage (NCBI taxonomy): Eukaryota > Viridiplantae > Streptophyta > Magnoliopsida > Santalales > Viscaceae > Viscum > Viscum album. The sequence continues at coordinate 474,976,583 of OY728133.1, read as the reverse complement.
ATATTATTTTATTAATCTCCAATTGTTTCCATCCAAACCTTGGAATCTTTGTACCTCATTACACTCTTATGTGGATCCCAAGCTAGAACTACCTCAACCTTCATCAATTCAAATGGTACTCCCTCCTCCAAGATGACATATCACAGGAAGTATAACTCTCTAATCAAAAAATAACACTTAGAGAGATTTCAATAAATCAAGTTAACTCATATTATATGTAAGATCATCCTTATATGGCTCACATTTTCCTCCTCAAACATCGAGTACACCCTAAGACCATTGATGAAGACCATAATGAATGAATCTATCAAGGGATGAAAGATATAGTTTATCAGTCCCATGAACACTCAGGATGTTCTGAATTCCAAAAGGAATAAACATGTCATCTTAGTGACCATTATGAAATTATAATTTCATCTTATATATATCCTTATCCCAAAATCAGTGATAGTGATAACTAGAACTGACGACAATCTTTGAGAACCACTTAACACCCTACAATAGATCAAATTGGTAGTCAATACTTTATAATAGAAACATATTCTTGAAATACACTTTAATTATCAAATGATAAACCACACATAATCTCAATCACCCATCTACCACCTTTGAAAAAATAGTTGGGATATCCCAGGGGAGATCGCTATTTCTAACAAAGTCATTCATCTGCAAATCCTCCATTAGCACCTTCAACTAATGAAGCTTAATGGGATCCATTCAATATTATATCATTTATAATATAATATTTCTTGGATATATATATATATATATGTGAATAATTATATATCTCAATTGGGAGGTAAGGCCCACACATCATCATGAAATAAATCTGCATACCAACTCGCCATTATAGCAAACTGGAATTACATAGCATCTACTTATCTAAGGGTAATACTAGTAAAAAATGATTAATTATCCATATACTACTATGTATGAGAAAATAATACTCCATATAGGTTTAATTATAAAAAAAGTAAAATCACATACCATTTATGCAAATGGTCCATATCCTCCATCAGAAATATTTAATATTTCCATGAATTGAAGATAGCCAGTACGTACAAAATATGATGTCAAAAGGCCTCATAATAGTTCTGAAAATATCCCAAAAGAATGTATATCCTCTACAAGTTAGGTAACACTATCTACAAAATTGTGTTATCATTGAATATCCTATGGTAGGAGTCTCTATATGTAAGGGTCAAACTGAAGGATCAACTGGACTCTTGTGATCTCAATCATGGGATGTGCCAAGAAAGGAATATATCAAAATTTTTTCTATAAAATAATTTTGTAATGTTATAAAAGATAAATATCATACCTCAAATCATCCCACGATCTTCTAGGTCATATGACTTCACTACCTATATCCAATCCACTGGCTCCCTGTGCCTTTCTTTGACCAAATGGGGATGGTGGTGGTAACACATAAAATTGTTGGTCACCTATTTATACTCATCCAACTCTTCTAACGCATTATACACATAGTACACCTCTATTATCTTGTCTCTACATATACCTAGGTAGTGCACTAATGTCTTTATATTTATTGTAAAATAGGTCCTAAAATCTCAGGGGGGGGATGTCACTCACGGTTGCAATAGTGGCACCAACTCTCCCTCACATGAGTATAAAAGTATATAGAGACCTAAAATGTAGACCCTATATCATCCGGTTGTCTCTATAAATTCTTAACTAACTAGGATCCTTATTTTTATCATCAACTACCAGCTATTGAAATATTTTCTCTTGGGTGTCCACTAACCACAACAACCATCAGCAACAGATTCTGCAAGAAACTCCATACTACCAAATCCCACTAGATAATTATATCCTGAGTAAGAATGAAAAGAGTTATCAAAATATACCAAATATCTCTATGGAGGCTACGATTGATGTTATGTACTCAAAATAATTCATATTGAACCATATTAATGGAGTATCATGAGAGGGTAGTGAATTTCGATGAATATTATTCCATAGTCATGCTACTATGATGAACCTCCAAAGGCTTTTGAATGCATAATAATTTCAATTTGGATGTATATAAATCCTCCCAAAAAATACTCTAAAAAATTCTCCAATAAAGGATAGTGTCTTCATATTCCAGAGTCACCATAATCCACTATCACCCTGGATAACAATGAAAAATGATCTTTGTAGAGACCACCATATGATCTGGATGTTTCCTAATAAGGTGGAAAAATATTCATATCTTCTTATAGCCAGTATTTAGATACCTTGAGGATTGGATCACCCTGAAACTCATGGGGTTACTAAATCTGAGACACATTAATCATGCTCAGTCAGTGTATATCCTCATCTAGTATTATTGGTGCAACCCCCTTCCCATAAGATAGTGGTAAGAGTGTTAAACCACCCAATGATACCACCTTTATTACAAGACCCTATACATAAGCCTCAGTACTAGGAATATCATTTGTGTGATACAATTATAGGAAAACAACATAAAAATCATTTTGGAGGCATCATAAAATTGAAAAACCATACTAATGACAAATTTTATTTCAATTGAGATAACTCAAGAAGGATATGTCAAACACAACACATCCATATATTATACATGATCAAATTTAGTCCTACAACCATTTCTTACATGTAATTAGTTAACAAGTATGTCATTAGATTCCTATTGAATGGATACATCATCCACTACACCAACACTCAATTCCCTCATCTCTTAGCTTCTACTCTCCATTCACGGCCCCGTCATCTCCTCTGGTGCTCTCCACTATAGGATTTATCTGCATCTTATTCTCTTTCGATGAAGGTATCATCTGTGAATTCCCTCTTTCATCGTACCCACTCTGGCCTCATTTTCTATTGTTAATCTCATGGTCAATGTTGGGTTGGTGTTAACATTGATGATTTGGGATCTATTTTGTGGTGGACATTGGGTTTTTAACACTACCAGAGTTATTCTTTTTATTCACTCTGCTTCATTCTCGGCTGCCAAAACTATCTATTCCCTATCATTCCACCACTATCCTCTAGGTCGGAGTTGCAGAAATGGATACACAGGGGTTTTGGGCCAAACAGTTAAGTGTTCGTGATGTTTCTTTTTAGGGTTCATCCTTGTATTTCAACTGGGTTTCATCCCCAGTTATATTTCTTACTTTTTGGTCCTCAATCCTATTGGTGGTGTTTGTTCTTGTCAGTGGTTTCACTTTTGTTCTGGTCGTTCGTACCATGAAGATGATTTGGTGAAGTCATATGGTGTTTTTGATAGGTTTCAATTTTCTATTGGGATATTTCATTGGAGATGTTAATGGTTGTTTTTTTTTTGATCTAGTGGCTATGTGGAAGATGTTATTTGTTTTTTTCATCAAAGTTTGTTCGTATAGTGTTGTTTCTGAAGCAAGTGATCGCAATTTGAATCTTATTTAGGATTTTTTCCAGTAAGAGTTTTATGGCTGGCATTATCAACAGAAAAGTCACTTAAATTGATGGATGACAGTGAAGAGGATGACAATGACATGATAGTGATGACAGTATTATACAATGGAAATGGTGATATGAATTACATAGTGGTCCTAACTTAACATCTCGATATACAGGATGAATTTTTGGGACTAATATATGGTCCTATTTTCAAATTTGGATGTGGTTCTATTGCATTTGGGTTTTGAAATTAGAAAATTTAATTTTTTTAATGTTACTGATGTATTATATTTCTGAAGTGTTTGGTTACCACTAACCCAAAAATAGGATTTATAAAATTTTAAAAAAGGATATTTGGATGGATATAAACTAGATTAGGGTATGCATATCAGATGCATGAGAGGCTTTATTCTAAGTTACCTGTACAAACACACAAAACTCCAAATACTAAAAAATGATGACTGGTAAAATATTGTTGATACCATAATGCCTGCATATAATAATATCACACATCAAAGTGTGACACATGTACTAGAAAGAATAATGGTCCATATACGAGCCCACAAAATATGAAAAATAGTTTATCCTACATGTAATAATATGACTACATTAATATTTGATTCCTGGTATAAAATAATAACCATCTATCTGAATGGTGTTCTTCCAACTCCTAGTCCACCTAGGACTCTTTAGAGAGGTCAATAATCTCTATAAGACTTGATATGTGAAGGAAGTACCTTTAAAAGGGTGTGTATATACATACCTAGTAGGATACTCTAAAATCACCATACATAAAGCATCAAGTGAGTAGTCATCTCATAATCACTAATGCTTATAAATAAGAATATGAGAAATAATAAGTAAAATATTCATATACCAATGATATAAACTGTGTTTCATACAAAGTCCATAACTATACCACTAATATAAAATTCTTCTCAAATCATTATGGTGACATTTTTTCAATATAATCACTCATAAAGTATGAAAACACTAATTGAAATCTTCTAAGAGGTATTACATTTTATGTATCTCCATTAAGAAGTACATTCCATAACTCATATGTTCTTGATACATATATAGGGGATCTCACCTAAGGCCTTTGGGGTACACTGGACCCTACATGAAATAACTCTCTAAGTATGGGATCGACGCCCAGGTATGTTGGTCAAGAATATACATAAAACACCCACCTAGAGAAGGTAAAAATGATAGATGATCACACCCCGATACACATTGAGTAATTCAGGACATCTATCTGAGACAAATCCCATATATTGAATCACATCCAATTATCATGACATAGTTTCTCATTGTACCGCCATAGGTATAGACTATGGGGATGCACCCATGAGGTATTAGTCTACATTGAAGAGAATAAGGGAATCAAACTGACTTGGAGAAAGTACACAGTGTGTATTGAGAGTACAAGGGTTTTACCTCTAATTCCACGCCTTATAAAGTATATTCCAATGTTCAATAACATTTTTCTATGTCCTCATGATGTTCTTGTGTAGACTGGCTATGCTTGTGTACCTGTTCATTTCTATGTATCCTAGTTATGTTTTAGTATATGTTCATTCCCATGTACTATATTCATGACCATGTATCTAGCCATTTCCAAGCCCATGTACCCCAAGGGTATACAAAAAGTTTCTATTCACATGTCACATAGTGTGTTGTTATCCCAAAATGACATAAGATATTTCATTTTACTGAAACCCTAGTCATCACAACCAAGGGAATACATGTCATGTTTTCATTCATTCTAAATGCTATATACTTCATACTTTCATATAAACCTCTAAAGGATTATAACTTATCCCCCACTTCAAGACATACTTTTATTAGACCACTAGATCAAATGATAAACATGGATATAGAACTGATTGCGCCTTAGCCTTAGTATTGGACATATTTGAGTGATCCAATCCACTCAAGAATAATTTACTATCATTCCATATCATGAAAATGCCAAACCCCTGAACTGAAATCCTCTAATTTATCCCTATATCGACAATAATCATTATCTAGTGTTGATCATAACCTCAATACCAATCTCAAAACCATGGTAACAATTTGTTACACCAAATAATGATTGTGCAATTATACTTTAATGGTATTTTTTGAGATCTATGTAAATATAGAATACTAATGATGAATGCATAAAGAAAGTCAGAAGAAATTACAAAAATATAAACATGAGGAATGAAACTCAATTGTTGTTTGGTTTTGATTTGATTCAATTATAATAAAATTTCTGAGAACATGGAATAATCAAATCTATATAAATTCCAAATTCTATGAAAATAAAATAATCAAATATAATAAATCACTATTCTGTGAATCAATTCATGTTATGTTAATTGATCCATGTTTTAAATGGTATAAAAATTGATTAAATAAAGAATTAAAATTAATTACTTCGTGTTTTTATAAATTACTAATGAAGAACACTTCCTTTTTTTACCATTACAGAAATCAATAAACTCTTTTATAACACTAATTTTAAATGTTAAATCTTTTTTCATTCACCGAATAACTCTCATCCTAGAGGATCCTCTCTAAATACCTAGTGTTATGTGGCTAAACATATTTATTTTACATAAAATTTTATAAATAGAGGTTTCTAGGTCTGGAAAATTTAATATACAATAAGTAAATAATTTTTTCTGTTTATTATCCCCACAAGACAATTCATTAACAAAACTCCTAAAACAAACAAAAGTTATTTCATTCCAAGTGTAAAACCTGCATTCCAGATTAAATGATGGTCTTATAATTATGATTTGAGACACCATTAGATAGTTATTTCATTATTTTAGAAAAAAAAATTTGTGCGTTATACAATATATTTAATATTTTTATTATATCAATATTGAGACTCCCCATGCCTCAAAATCCCAAAATAGTGTCGTTCCTATCTTCATAAATATTCATTAAAATATTTTAATATTTTACATTTCCAAAATAGAGTTATTATAATAGTGGACCACAAGAATGATTTGTGTACTAAAGTACAAGCATCTCTAAAAATATATTCCCAAATATCAGGTAGAAATTTAAAAATAAAATGTATAATGAAGACACAATATGAGTTTCCTCATCAGCATACATTGGTTTAACATGTAGGACCCACATTCTTTGTAACCTACTAAAGTTTCTATAAAGGACAACTGAAAATGATATATAAAAAATTAGTAATTGACTTGACAATCTAAAGGATCTCATTCAATGTTTATATATTTACATCTCATTTACAGGGAAGTATGTTATGATATTCTTATCATCTTTCCCAAGTGTCAGAATCAAAGACATAAATAATGTATTTTCAGAATTTTTACTTATAGAACACAATGGTACATACCTCTTTGTCATCTGGGGATTTTTTCAAATATGTTATATGTTGAGCAATATATTGTTTTCAAACAATTCAAAATAATGTTTTTTAAAGGGGGAGATTATTTTAAATAATACTCTGTCTCTTTATGATGATTTTGATGCTCACAAATACCCTTAATTATTTACTAATTATTTCGTTGAGTATTTTGCAGAAATTTATTTTATTTATTTATTTCATATAACAAGATTTCATACTTCATTTATTCCGAGATCAATTTTAGCGCGTTCTGGAATCACTGTAGCGCGAGATCAATTTTAGCGCGTTCTGGAATCACTGTAGTGCGAGATCAGTTTTAGCGCGTACTGGAATCACTGTTCATACCCTACGTTGATGAACATAACGTATGGATGAAAAGTTTACTTTTTATGTTAAAAGAAACGTATGGTTAAGGAACCTTACGTTATTTTGAAACGTATGGTTAATGAACCTTACGTTGTTGAAAAGTATGGAAGAAGAACATTACGTTTGGAAGGAACCTTACATTTTTGTTGTTGGACAAGTATGGAAGAGAAATCGTACGTTAGTTTTCAGTGTTGAGTTTGTTTCTCAAAAGTATGGATCATCAACCTTACTTTTATAATCAACCGTACGTTCTTTGGAGAGTTGAAGTAAGACAAAGTATGGATGATCAACCCTACGTTTGAATGCTGAAGAGAAAATATGTATGTTCAACCTTACGTTTGTGAACCTTACGTTTGTAAACCTTACGTTTGTGAACCCTACGTTTGGAGCCACGTCATCAACCCTACGTTTGGCGTCGGGATATTTTTGACAGACGATATTTCCTTTTGCATTGGTCAAACAGGCGGATTATTAAGCGGATTTCGAGCCGATTCTTAAGTATGACTTTGACGGAATTAAAGACGATTTTTAACGGATTAATGATTGATTTAAAATGGAGATTTTTATGCCGATTATTCAGGGGAGTTACAACGGCTCTGTTATTTAATATCGCGAATCTAAAGGAGATTTTCATGGATCTATTTATGCGGAAGATTTTCTCAGATTTGAATATATATGTTCTATCTTGGAAACTTCGGATATATATATATATACACAGGAAAGTGTATGAAATATATAGATTGATCTTTTAACGAGCAAGAAACAGAGACTGTGTGAAGGCGTTCTTTTCTGGTGATCGAGAAGAAGTGTAAAACCTTTATTACCGAAGGAAGATCTTGATAGCAGATTCACATGTTCTACATCGACTATCTGTTGTGAATCTACTGCTGCTGAAGTTGTGAAGTTTCTTGTAATATCTATTGCAACTGGATCGACTCAGAACTGTTTTGATTACAGATCTTTATTTTCTGAAGACGACGATCTATCTACTGTCAATTGCATTCTGTTGCAATTGTGAAGAACAACTGGAGAAGTGTTTTCTTTATCGAAACCCTTTTTATTTTTGAGTGATCAGCTTCTCGTTCTAAGCTGTGTGGGTTCATGTTTGAACCAGGAAGGCTGTGTTTGCCTGAAACTTGTAAAGGTGTCAACTGCCTGTACTCAGTTGTGAACAGGTCTGTGGAAACGAGGACCAGATAGTGAAAATCGCCAAGCTCGTGGATTTGAGCATTGGTGGAGTGGACTAGGGGCCTTCTGTTCCCCGAACCACTATACATCCGTGTGTTCATGCTTTTACTTTTTCCGCTGCATATTTAATCGTGCTAAAAGCATAGTGGACAGAATTTGTCTAAATTGAAGAGATTGTAATAATTTTGAAAAGACACAATTCACCCCCCCTCTTGTGTGTAATCCGTAGATTCAGATCCAACAATTGGTATCAGAGGAGGAGCTTCTTATTTTTAAAGTCTTATCAAGCTAGAAGTATTTAAAGATTATACATAGTGTATCATGGCTGATACGAGAGAGGGAATGTCAATGATTAGAGCACCTTACTTTAATGGAGATAATTATGGCTGCTGGAAATCACGTATGATTATTTATCTGAAAAATCTTGGTTACAGAGTCTATTCAAAGATTCTGACTCCCTATGAAATTCCTGAAAATCCCGATACATGGAGTGCTGCTACAGAGGCTGAGTATGACATGAATTCAAAATCTATGAATGCAATCATCTATGGTCTAGGATCGGATGAATTTAACAGAGTATCTCAATGCCCGACTGTATATGAAATGTGGCAAACAATAGCTGTTGCTTATGAAGGAACAGATAATGTAAGACAGATGAGATATGCAACTGCTAAATTAAAATTCGATACTTTCAGAATGATTGAAGGAGAGAGCATCACTCAGATAAATGGAAGATTGACAGAAATTGTCAATAATATAACAGCTCTAGGAGAACCAATCAAGCAGGCTGATCAAGCATTAAAGGTACTGAGAGTACTTCCTACTCGATGGAATGGAATCTCTGCAGCAATCAGACAATCAACTTCTGTTAAAGATCTAACTATGAGAGAGCTGATTGGTACATTGATGATGTACGAGGCTGAAATGCAAGATGAGGTAAATGAGCATAAAGTCTACATAAAAAGGGAAAATACTGCTTTGAAAGTGACTTCTCAACAAAAGGATAGAAAGATGAAGAACAGAGAAGTAAGTGCTAAATAAGAAAGCTCTGATTCTTCGAATTCGGATGAAGAACTGGCTCAGCTAGCCAGAAAATTCAGAAAGTTCTACAGTAAGAAGAAAGACTTCAAGAAATCCTTCAAGAAGGATAGCAAGGAAGTGAGATGTTATGAATGCAAAAAGATGGGACATATCAGACCGGATTGCCCAAAATTAAAAAATGCAAAGAAGAAGAAATTCTTCAAAATAGATGATTATGAGCAGAAAGACAAGAAAGCTATGAAAGCTACTTGGAGTGTTTCTGAAGACTTAAGTAATTCTTCTGAAACAAGCTCAGAGAAGGAGGAAGCCAATTTAAAAGCAAATATGTGTTTCATGGCTGAAACTGATGAGGTAGCAGGTCACCAAAGAAAGAAAGAAATATGGTATATGGACAGTGGCTGCTCAAGACACATGAGTGGAACTTCAGCTAATTTCTCTTCTCTTACTCGAAAGGAAGGAGGACTTGTCACCTTTGGTGACAATGCCAAAGTAAAGATTATTGGTATTGGAATAGTTGGAGATGCAGAGACAGTCTCAATCAACAAAGTAATTTATGTACAAGGGTTAAAACACAATCTGATAAGTATCTCTCAACTCTGTGATGATGGATACACTGTTGATTTTACTAACAATAGTTGTACTGTTTCTAAAGATAAACTGTTTAAGTTTAGAGCACCCAGAACTGATAATGTTTATACTTTGGATTTGTATTCCTTGTGTAAACAACAAGTAAACTGCTTAACTGCTAATATAAGTGAATCCTGGATCTGGCATAGAAGACTTGGTCATTGCAATATATATGCTTTACATAAATTATCTAAGAAACATCTAGTTTCTGATTTTCCTAGTCTCAAATTTGAAAATGACAGATTCTGTGATGCATGTCAGCTTGGCAAGCAACACAAATCATCATTCAAATCTGTTAATAAAGTTTCTACAACTAAACCTCTAGAACTTATCCATATGGATTTGTTTGGACCTTCAAGAGTAGCAAGTTTAGCTGGTAAATTATATGTTTATGTATTAGTTGATGATTATTCTAGATTTACTTGGATTTTCTTTTTGAAATTTAAAAGTGAAGCTTTTAGTTTATTTGAAGGTTTTTGTAAATCTATTCAAAATGAAAAAGGTTTTAATATAATCTCATTGAGAAGTGATCATGGTGGAGAATTTGAGAACCAGGAATTTAATTCCTTTTGCTCAAACATGGGTATTAAACACACCTTCTCTACTCCAAGAACACCTCAACAGAATGGGATTGTAGAAAGAAGAAATAGAACTATTCAAGAAATGGCTAGAACTATGTTAAATGAATATAGCCTACCTATATATTTCTGGGCAGAAGCTATTAATACAGCTTGTTATATAATGAATAGAATTTTAATAAGACCTATTTTGAAAAAGACACCCTATGAACTATGTAATAACAGAAAACCTAAAGTAAATTACTTTAAAGTTTTTGGATGCAAGGTTTACATCTTGAATACCAAAGATAATCTTGGTAAATTTGATCCAAAATCTGATAAAGGTATTTTCTTAGGATATTCTGCAACCTCCAAAGATTATAGAGTCTATAATAAAAAGTCAAGGATTGTTGAAGAATCAGTTCATGTGAAATTTGATGAATCTGATCCTTTTGAGAAAAGGATAGAACAAATAGATGAACCTGATTCTAATGAAAACATGAGACTTGAGAATTTAAAGAATGATTTTGAAAATAATATAAAAGAAATTCAGTCCAGTTCAGAAGAACATGACACTGAAGAACCTTTGAATGTAATGCCTAGACAGTCTAGAACCTTAAAGAATCATCCTTTAGAATCTGTGATAGGTGACTTAGAGACTGGTATTCAAACTAGAAGAAACCTTGGAAACATAGTTGAATTCTCTGCTTTCCTATCCCAACAAGAACCTAAGACCATAGAAGAAGCCTTAGATGATGAAAGCTGGGTAATAGCAATGCAGGATGAATTGAACCAGTTCAAGAGAAATAAGGTTTGGGAATTAGTTGAAAGACCACATGATTATCCAGTAATAGGAACTAAATGGGTCTTTAGGAATAAACAGGATGATCAAGGGATAATAACTAGAAATAAAGCAAGATTAGTAGCTAAAGGATATAATCAAGAAGAAGGAATAGATTATGATGAGACCTTTGCACCTGTAGCCAGGTTAGAAGCCATTAGAATCCTTTTAGCCTATGCATCTTATATGAATTTTAAATTATTTCAGATGGATGTTAAATCTGCCTTTTTAAATGGTTATTTAATGGAGGAAGTTTATGTTGAGCAACCTCCTGGTTTTGAAAATTCTCAAAAACCAGATTCTGTTTTCAAACTTACTAAAGCTCTTTATGGCCTTAAACAAGCACCTAGAGCTTGGTATGAAAGACTAAGTTCTTTTCTTTTGAAAAATGATTTTACTGTTGGACTGGCAGATCCAACACTCTTTAAGAAAATTGTGAAAAATAATGTTTTGTTGGTACAAATTTATGTTGATGATGTAATTTTTGGATCAACCAATAAAATTCTTTGTCATGAATTTTCAGAATTAATGCAAAAAGAATTTGAAATGAGTATGATGGGAGAATTAAATTTCTTTTTGGGTCTTCAAATATTTCAAAAATATTTTGGAAATGTTTTAAATCAATGCAAATACATTACTGATTTACTTAAGAAATTTGGACTTGAAAACAGCAAGCCATTTACAACTCCTATGTGTACTAATATAAAACTTGATTTGGATGAAACTGGAAAATCAGTGGACAACAAGTTATATAGAGGTATGATTGGTAGTTTGTTATATCTTACTGCTAGTAGACCAGATATAATGTATTCAGTATGTCTTTGTGCTCGATTTCAATCAAATCCCAAAGAATCCCATTTAACTGCTGTTAAAAGAATTTTTAGATATTTAAAAGGTACTATTTATCAATCTCTGCTTTATCCAAAAACCTCTGATTTTAATTTAATTTCATATTCAGATGCTGACTTTGGAAACTGTAGATTAGATAGGAAGAGTACTTCAGGAACATGTCACTTTTTAATGAAGTCTTTAGTATCATGGTCTAGTAAGAAACAACACTCAGTTGCCCTGTCAACAGCCGAGGCAGAATATGTGTCTGCAGGTAGTTGCTGTGCACAGGTGTTGTGGATGAAAAATACTCTTATGGACTTTGGATTAAATTTCAATAATACACCTATTTTATGTGATAATACTAGTGCAATTAATATTTCAAAAAATCCTATTAGTCATTCTAGAACTAAGCACATTGATATAAGACATCACTTTTTAAGAGATCATGTATTTAAAAAGGATATATTTTTAGAATTTGTAAATACAGAAAATCAATTAGCAGATATTTTTACTAAACCACTTCCCACGGCAAGGTTTGAATTTATTAAGGGGGAGTTAGGTTTAATTAATTTTAAATAGTTTTTTTTTAAATCTTATTCTGTTTTCGAATTCTGCTTAATTTCTGTTTTCCGCTATAAGTAATTTTATTTTGTTTTAAATAAAAGTAATGATTAGTGATTACATGGGAATCAAGGCTGTCAGAACCGTTTCACCTTCTAAACTGCTTCACCTTTTTCGGAAACCCTTTCGAAAACCTAAAACCGCACATCTGCTCCAAAACCCTTTTCTGAATCTTCAAACCCTAAACTTACGAACCTTCAGAAATCGTTGTTGGAATGGAAAAGGCTAAGCGTCCAGATGAAGCCGAGAGCAGTGCTGCAAAGAAACCTAAGGTAGTAGGTCGGAAAACACTGCAAGGTAAAGTCATAGATTTAGAGTGGCTGTTTGAAACTAATTTACTGTTGAAGCAAGCGTTGTCGTTTCAAAGCCTTGAGCAAGCTTTTAATAGTGCAAATTCTGAGTTTCTATATGAGGCAGAAATGAGACATTTCTTTAGAACTGTTCAGTTTAGCCTTAGAGATACAGAGGATAGTTTATTGGCTCAAATAGAGGATAAGGACTTTTCAATATCATCTGTAGAGATAAGTCAAATTCTTAACTGCCCTCATGAAGGAGTTTTTCATTTCGATTTACGGAATATTGGAGATTCTGTACATAAGTCTGAAGACATTATGTCTTTTCTGTTTGGAACCAGAGTGATAAAGAAGATGTTTATTAAGGATTTGGAGCCCGATCAGAAAATTTTGGTAAAATTTGTTCAGACTGGTTTAGCACCAAGAATGGCTGAGATGGAGAAAATCCTATACCCGGACATGTACATAATGTATCTTCTGATGTGTGATATTAAGTTTAATTTTCCTCAGTTTATGATAAGATATCTGAGTTACTGCTGTCAGAGTGAAGCAAGAATGACCTTTTTCCCTTATGGAAGGTTCATTTCTTTGTTTTTGTTTAAAAGAGAAATGATCAGATTGGTAGATGCTGGGGTGAAATGTCACCACAGTAATGTTTTTAATGCTGGAACTTTGAGGAAAGTAGGATACTTCTGGAGCACAATTAAAGGAAAACTCTTACCTGTTGGAGCTGAGGAAAACTCGGAGAGTGCTCAGGCTCAACCGGCTAAGTCCAAGGAGGGATAAGCAGAATCAAGAGTTAGTACAGTGGCAAGGAGAATTCGTTTTGAGATGGAGGAAGTTGAGGAAGAGAGAAGTCAAGAAGGACTTCAATCTAGAAGGAAGAGGTCAATTGATGAAGAAGTTATCTCTCCTGCCTTGAAATCCTCTGAACCGGTAATTTATTATTCATTTGTGAGAGAAGCTGTTGTGGAGCAGACTGCACCGATAGAGGAACCAGCAGCTCAAACAGAAACTCAAGAAGAACCTCAATCTGCTGCTGTGGCTGTTGAAAAAGTAATTCAACAAGAACAACTTATGGAGGCAGTGCCTGGTGAAGAAGTGGTCGGACCTCAAGATTTACATGAAAATATTGTTCTTGACCAATCAGTAGAAGTCAGAGAGACTACTGTTCGTGATGAACATACTTCTGAAGCTCATACAGAGGTACTTCAGGAAGATTTTTCAGTGGAAGAGTTACAGGCTTCAAAAGATAGTTCAGTGGATCAACCTTGTCAGGACAAGGACAAAGAACAGTCGGATGCAGATTCCTTACCACTTTCCCTGCTTCATCAATCTAATTCTGGACATGAGAATCGAGCACAGGGTGCCCCTGATTCGAGAAAATAAGAATTTGTTGAGTTGTACAAGCGTATCTCTCAGTTAGAATCTGAGAATGTTAGTCTCAGAAATTCTCTGAACTTAGAGCAGTTGAAGTTTCAGAAGCTGAAAGAATGTACTGTTTCAAGACAGGAAGTAGATTTGTTTAATACTGATATGCTGCATGCTGTTGATCAGTTAAAATCAGAGATGGTAAAGAAAGATGATTTGTCTGAGTTGAATATTTACATGGAGAATAAATTTGAGTCTGTTGCAAATAGTTCTGTGAGTGGATCAGGCTCTTCACCTGATTTGATTCGGAGATTTCAAGCAATTACTGGAGCAATGAGCAATATGAGTGACAGATTACACGATCTTCAGTGTAATAGTGCCCCTTTGTCAATTTTTCTAGATAATCAGAGATTTTTAGTGGATCAGTTGACATCTGGAGAGCAACCGATTAGGATTCTTTTGAATCAGTTATCAGAAAAACTGGCTCTTTTTGTTGAAAAAGAAGAAAGAATGCATGAGTTTTTCAGAGTTAATTTGATTGAAGATATTCATATGACTCAAGAGAACAGAGATCTTATCATCAAGTTAGGAGATGGGATGATGAAGAGGCTCAGAGAACAGTTTACAGAGATAAAGACCGCGATTCAAAGGAAATAGACACCTTTTTCCCTGTCTTATCTATGAACCTTGATTCCTCTGTATATCACAATCGTTTATATATAACAGCTTGTGAATGAAAATTCTTTTCTTACTTTTTTTTTGTTTTGTTGTTTATTGATTTATGATTGAGTTAGCCAGTATAACAAATTCACTTATTCATACACAGTTAACTATAGCATTTACTTATAGTTCAGTGCAATATTGAATGTGTTCAAATCCGTAATTTTTTCATTCTTTTTGATATCACAAAAAGGGGGAGAATTTGGATAAACACAACATTTAAATTCATTTGTTTCCTATGAATAAATTTGGATATATGGGAGAATTTGGATATATACGATATTTATCTTTTATCTATTTTTAGCTGAAAATTTATTTTTTTGGGGGAGAAATTTTATTATAGTTAAATATTGTTTTAATCCTTTCAAAATTCTAAAATTTTATAAAACTAATTTTTCAATAAAGATTGCAATTAAATTAGTTCTATTATTTTTATGGGTTTTTTGATCATCAAAAAGGGGGAGATTGTTGAGCAATATATTGTTTTCAAACAATTCAAAATAATGTTTTTTAAAGGGGGAGATTATTTTAAATAATACTCTGTCTCTTTATGATGATTTTGATGCTCACAAATACCCTTAATTATTTACTAATTATTTCGTTGAGTATTTTGCAGGAATTTATTTTATTTATTTATTTCATATAACGAGATTTCATACTTCATTTATTCCGAGATCAATTTTAGCGCGTTCTGGAATCACTGTAGCGCGAGATCAATTTTAGCGCGTTCTGGAATCACTGTAGTGCGAGATCAGTTTTAGCGCGTACTGGAATCACTGTTCATACCCTACGTTGATGAACGTAACGTATGGATGAAAAGTTTACTTTTTATGTTAAAAGAAACGTATGGTTAAGGAACCTTACGTTATTTTGAAATGTATGGTTAATGAACCTTACGTTGTTGAAAAGTATGGAAGAAGAACATTACGTTTGGAAGGAACCTTACGTTTTTGTTGTTGGACAAGTATGGAAGAGAAATCGTACGTTAGTTTTCAGTGTTGAGTTTATTTCTCAAAAGTATGGATCATCAACCTTACTTTTATAATCAACCGTACGTTCTTTGGAGAGTTGAAGCAAGACAAAGTATGGATGATCAACCCTACGTTTGAATGCTGAAGAGAAAATATGTATGTTCAACCTTACGTTTGTGAACCTTACGTTTGTAAACCTTACGTTTGTGAACCCTACGTTTGGAGCCACGTCATCAACCCTACGTTTGGCGTCGGGATATTTTTGACAGACGATATTTCCTTTTGCATTGGTCAAACAGGAGGATTATTAAGCGGATTTCGAGCTGATTCTTAAGTACGACTTTGACGGAATTAAAGACGATTTTTAACGGATTAATGATTGATTTAAAACGGAGCTTTTTATGCCGATTCTTCAGGGGAGTTACAACGGCTCTGTTATTTAATATCGCGAATCTAAAGGAGATTTTCATGGATCTATTTATGCGGAAGATTTTCTCAGATTTGAATATATATGTTCTATCTTGGAAACTTTGGATATATATATATACACAGGAAAGTGTATGAAATATATAGATTGATCTTTTAACGAGCAAGAAATAGAGACTGTGTGAAGGCATTCTTTTCTGGTGATCGAGAAGAAGTGTAAAACCTTTATTACCGAAGGAAGATCTTGATAGCAGATTCACGTGTTCTACATCGACTATCTGTTGTGAATCTACTGCTGCTGAAGTTGTGAAGTTTCTTGTAATATCTTTTGCAACTGGATCGACTCAGAACTGTTTTGATTACAGATCTTTATTTTCTGAAGACGACGATCTATCTACTGTCAATTGCATTCTGTTGCAATTGTGAAGAACAACTGGAGAAGTGTTTTCTTTATCGAAACCCTTTTTATTTTTGAGTGATCAGCTTCTCGTTCTAAGCTGTGTGGGTTCGTGTTTGAACCAGGAAGGTTGTGTTTTCCTGAAACTTGTAAAGGTGTCAACTGCCTGTACTCAGTTGTGAACAGGTCTGTGGAAACGTGGACCAGATAGTGAAAATCGCCAAGCTCGTGGATTTGAGCGTTGGTGGAGTGGACTAGGGGCCTTCTGTTCCCCGAACCACTATACATCCGTGTGTTCATGCTTTTACATTTTCTGCTGCATATTTAATCGTGCTAAAAGCATAGTGGACAGAATTTGTCTAAATTGAAGAGATTGTAATAATTTTGAAAAGACACAATTCACCCCCCCTCTTGTGTGTAATCCGTAGATTCAGATCCAACATTATAATCATATGAGGTTGAATATATTCTTATTATGATGGAATATAGAGTGAGATAGATGATTTCAACCTACACAAGATTCAAACCCCACTACAGACACACTAATTCCAAGGTGTGGGTCCTCCATAAACATAGTGGAGCAGTTAACCCCTGCTCTGGGAGGGTTTATTTCCTCCACAAATATAAGATGTATCCACCCTGACAAATAATCATTCTAGGTCACATGGTGTGGGTATTCTACAGATTTAAATACACCCTTAACTAACAAAACCCCCCTAAATGAGGTTTGGGTCCCCCAATATATGTTTAAAATGTATGTGTTAAATATTAATAAGTCAATTAGTTTAGTTCATTATTTTTAGTAAAATAATAGGTATTCTTGATTCCTTTAGGTATATATTATTTTAAGAGTTATGATGTGAAGATTGAGATTTCTCTTTACTTTTGTTTGTCTTATCCAAAAATCTTATATAGTTTTTCTAATAGTTTTTTTACCAAACCTGCTAGTTTGTTCTAACATTGTGTTTTTTGTGTGTCCTGTTGGGAATGGTTATAATCACCCCCCTATGGTATTCATTCCAAAATGTGTTTTTTATTTTCATATTATTCATAGTTTATAGGAAACTTCATAGGAAATGGAACTAGTGGGGGGAAATCATAGTGGAATATTCTGGGGTGATTTTTGTTCTTGGAGTTCATACTAGTGCTTTTGTGATATAGATTTATCTATTCTTTGTTGTTTAAAGATGTACTTAATTATATGAACATTATATCTTATCCCATATTTTTTATGTGGTTTCCATTACTACACTATTGTGATGTATAGTATGTGTCACATGGATATTACATTATAGTTTTATATTTTACTTGTTTTCATTTTATTGAATTGTTATAGTGATATGTGTTTTTATGAATATTTAATAGGAAAAGTACTCCCATGTTTGTGATATTCATTATTAGTTATATTTTTCATTCCCTAAAATATTGAATATTGAATTTATATGGCACCATTAGTTTACTACCATCCTAGCTGAGGCCCCATGGGTTGGATCATGTCATCCTTCTATATGTTTTATACATAAATATGAATATTTATATCTTTTTTATTACATTACTGTATTTATAGAAAAAAATTTGGTTCATATTATATTTTTTGAAATGCATATATAATATTTATATTCATATAATGTTTCATTTATCATATTCCCCCACCCCCCGAACTCCATCCTAAAATTTTAATTTTTATATAAATTCAAATATAAATATTATAATATATTCCTTTTCATTTCTTTATACAAACAATTTGGTACCTAGATTTTGTTATTTTTCTAGATTACCTTTACTTATTATGTCATAAAGTTTCACAACACATACTCTCTCTCATATTTCATTTGGATCAACACTACATAATATTAAAATTCCTTATCTATTTATACATAAGATTTTCTAATAATATACTTTAGAACATGTGTTAATTTCCTTAAAATTAATACATGGATTATATCAAGTAAATTTTTACTGATTGAGAGGCATGGATAACTAATAAATAATATCTCATATATGCCTCCAAATATTGAAATTCAATATATACCTTGGGTTTAATTCCCCTTATTAACAAGCCTTAAAAATCAAATACATAGTGATACCTTTATGATTTTATAATCCCTTATATAAATCTAAAATCCATTCCTATAGATATTAGTATAAATTTTATCTCTATAATGTGTTTTCTTGAGGTGATTTTGGAAAAAATCATAGTTCTTTCACTGTATGCACTATAATTAAAAGTAAAAGTATATTCCTTTCACAATAATCTTACTAATAAATATAGTCAGACATAATTTACCATTGAAGGAATCAAAATTTTTGAATTATGAATTTATGTATTAAATTTTAATCTTCTAAGAATTATAAAAATGATAGTTATTAGTATTAGAATACATGAAACTATATTGATAATTACATAAACATGTCATCTAATGGATGGATATTCCTTTAAAACTACCCATCCATTTTAGGATGACAAACAATGTTGATATTTTCCTTTTGTTTAAATCATTTATAATATTTCTCGAAAATTTTAATTTAAATTTTATTACCTGACTATATTATATTAATAGAGGTTCACCATAAATCCTTACAACTTCATTTATATAAATAAATGTAACACACTGAAAGGTTGTATCCCTGGTAATTACCAAAAAATATTAGACTTTTTAAAGAATATAATGAGTTCCCATGTTGAATTATTTCCCTTGGAATACTATTGATAAAGAAAATTGTGAAATTATCCCACATCTATATAGGCATGGATAAATGTTTTATTATCTCATTTAGGTTCTTTTTTCTCAGTTATTTTTTCATCATTTCAATTAACTCATTTTTTGGTTAAAAATTTCTTAATTCATTTATTCTTATATAAATGAAATCAAAGATCTGAATATATTTAGTGATAATATAATGTCTAATAATATTTTAGTTAAGAAATTAATCCAAAAAATAAATGATCGTTAGTGTTGATAAATTTTATAATATCATTATATATATATTTATTATTAAGATATTCTTGTCAGTTGTGAATAATGGAATATTCCCATATTTTATTAGTTCAATATTCATTTATATGTTATTTCCTTCGTATTGGGACCTTTTGATACATTCTAGAAAATGGTTGATAAATTTCATTGGAATGGTATGATATTTCAGCACCTCGTTTAATTATTAGGACCTTACACTCTATATCCACAATAAAATTTTCCTTTTCCATTCTCAACATGTATAATATATTATGATCCATTATATTTAATTCATAAACCACTTTGTTTGGTTTTACAAGGTTGTAGTATGAAAACAAGAATATTAACTAAAAAACTCTGACTATTTCATCTTTCAGATATTATATTTTTTTTATAAGAACATATACTTAAAATTGTTTATCAACTTATATACCACACTTTTCTCATTAGAGGTAATTCTTTCAAATATTTAGTGAAAATATTATAATAACCAAATTTTATTCATTATATGGATTCATACTATAGAAAAATAATATTTTAGTATGTATTTTCCATTAATTAAATACTATATTGAATGAATCCCTTCACAAACACGACAAAAAATGTATCATGACACACTATATTAAAATAATGAAATAGGATGTGAGACATCAATAAATGATTTTATTTAATAAATCAAGCATCTAGTAAAAATATTATAATTTATTTATTATAAAATCCAATATATAAATTCATTATATATATTTACTATTTTAAAATTAACATTTATGTACTGATTAAATTTATGGGTTAGATTCAACATAATTAATTAAATGTGATTAACAATATTAAATGTCAAAAATGGATATTTTTCAAACAAAATTTTTTAGTAGTTATGTGCCTTTAAAAAATAATAAAAAATGATTTATTTAGTATTATTGTTCTAATAATAATTTAAATTTTATACTAATATGTTAAAAATAAATTAATATAAATTTTAAATGGAATAATATTAAAAAAAATTAATGATTAAAATATTTTTTTCTTTAAAAAACAAATTTTTTTATAATATGTATTTTTATTTTAAAGATTAATATATGACCTATACTATTTTAAGTTGTTTTAAAAATTAATATTTGGATTCAACATTTCAAAAATCATCCTAAGAATATTTTTTTCTGATTATTTTGAAATATTTTTTTAAATTTTAATATTGAAAAATATGACTTTTACAAAAACCACAGCATTTATGACTATTTCAAAAAATAAGTATAACATAAAAATTTATAAAAATATTAACTATGATCAAAAATTTATTTATGGATAGAAATTATCCATTTAAAAATTAAATGTTAAATTTGGAAACCCCATGGTTATCATTATGATCTATAAGTAATAATTTATTAACAATCTATTTTTAGTCAATATTTTTAAATATGATTTCAGAAGGTATAAATATTTTTTAGATTTATTTTTAATCCATATAACTATTATTTCGTAATTAATAAACTATTTAATGTCCTGGAAATAAAAATATATAAAATTTCATCATAAAAATTATTTTTAACCTTAAAAATGCACTTTTTCTAAAAATGGGATTTTATTTGTTTCGAGCACTGATGTTAAAATTAATATTTCCCCAATAATATATCTTTTTATAAAAACTTGAAATAATAATTTCAATAGTATCGTGAGAATTATGTAATAAGTACCACTATATTTTTACATATTACAACTAAATGACTTATTTATAAATTATTAATCGTGGTAAAAAAATACAAAAAGTGAAAAATATAAGAGTAAAAGACTTAAAAACAAGTTAAAACATGTGTAAAATTTTGTGATTTATGATTTATTAACCATTACATTTAATAAATTATATTATTTTCCATTATTTTATATATTCTTCTATCTA
The DNA here is from genome assembly GCA_963277665.1 of Viscum album. Classification (NCBI taxonomy): domain Eukaryota; kingdom Viridiplantae; phylum Streptophyta; class Magnoliopsida; order Santalales; family Viscaceae; genus Viscum; species Viscum album. The sequence goes on along the minus strand of OY728133.1, from coordinate 474,954,701 downwards.
AAAGGGATTTTTCATTTGGTATATTAAACAAAATCCACTCCACTACATTATAAAAGGATTCATCACCACCCCACTTCCCTTCACACTGCAAGACTCTTAAATTCATCCACCCACTGACCATATAACACCATATAAATCATAAAAACTTCTAATAGGTTAATTTACTCTAAAAAATATCAATAAAATACTTAAATGTTTTTAGAAATGACCATTTCCAAGGAGTAAGGTAACATCCTCAATTACACTTATTTCTTTCATTTTCCATTAATTTTTTATATTACCCCTTAAAACATATTCTATCCATAAATTTATGATAACATATGTATTAAAAATATGATAAAATTTTATTATTCTTATGGAATATTAATTTTTTACCTTCCACTAAAACCATTTGAAAAATGAATACATTGTCATGTGTGCGTGCATACAACCACCTTCATAAACGATCTAATATATTTTTCATCACCAACATAAACTACTTATTAAAATATTATTTTTAATTTATTTCAATTATATAAAAAACTATTATTAATTTAAAATTAAGAACAATTCCTTATCATCCTTCAAATCTATGGGAAAAAATACATCAGTCATGTGGACGTGCAGACTACTGTCTCCACAAAACAGACGCATTCACTTTCTCATTATAGTATTTTATTATTGATATGAATCTCTTAAAAATAAAATCTAAACCACTAAAACATAAAAATATCCTAACAATATCATTATGATTATATAAAAATTATATTAATCCAAAAGGAATCACTTTTTTAACGATACTCACCCATATATTATACCTTACCCTTTTTTAGGCCAGTTTAACCACATACACAAACGGTGATATAATATTATATAAAGTTCCACTAATAAAGAATAAATAATGATGATATAAACAATAATAAGTATTTATTTTTTTTGGTTTTTATTTATAATGGTATTAATTAGCTTGATTTACGATATAATTCTTCAGTCATGAAAATTACCGAAATAAGATTGTGGCTGAATTCCCCGTCAAGAATCATAACTAAAATTCAATTGAAAATAAAATAAAATTTTATAAATAATTATAAATAATTTATTCTAATAAGATTAGTTTTCATAGAATTATGATCTTTGAATCTATGAATAATAATCAATTACTCTATTATGAAACAATCATTAAAAAAATAATCAAAGATAATAAATTAAATAATGAAAAAATGGTACTAACTAATATATTTATAGAAAATGATTATAAATTAACATTATAAATTTTTAAAATATTAATAATTTTATTCAATAGTAAAATATAAAATTTATTTATGTTAAATAGGAGGTTGGATCACCTTTCAACTATGTGGTAATTATGGTGAGGGTTTTTGCATCTCAATTTTGTTTTATTGAGATATAATGAGTTTTTTGTGCTTGTTTCATTTCTATGGTCTAAATATTGGCCATGGATTTATTTTTTCCATTTTTATTTCATGAAATATAAGTTATTTAAAAATTTATCCCATTTTATACATTTCTTGGGTTTTTTATTCAATAAATTATAATGATGTAAATGTTTTTTTAAATTCATCATTAGTTTATTTGATTTAGAATATAGAATATTTAATATCCTTAATATATGACTAGTTTCTTTATACCAATGATTTTTTATTTTTCATTCTTTTTTATATCTAGAAAAATGAATCTTTTGATTCAAATTTTCTTGCTTTATGTATTTTCCCCCTTAATATTATTTAATTATTATGAATAATTACCATTTCTATAATGATGATTTTATATCATGAAAATATTTTACAATACAAACAATTTTGTCCATAATAATTAGAATACTTATTATGTGTTATCTCATGTGACCATTATATTTCCATACTCCACATTCCAAAATGATGTTTTATTATATCTTTTTATGATTTTTTATTTCAAAAAAACTATTTAACTTATAAAAAAATGATTTCCTTCTATGTTCAATGTTTTTCAATCTAATACTCATTTCCAAGAATTAGTATTTATGAATTATTTTAGGATGCATCATTGAAGGTTATTTTTTTAAAAGTATAATTTTTCAATGTTTCTAACTTCACCTTTTATAAAATGAATAATAAAAGTGACCTATAACTTCCACGTATTAAGATAACATTAATAAAGTTTTTTAAAATATATTTTATGTTTTTTAAATGTGAAATTAATATAATATATAATAACCATTATTTTTAATAAAGATTAATTCCCATGATTAATAATGATTTTTATCAAGACACATAATTATTAATTATTTAGATATGAAAAGGCATATTTCCTATTTTTTTAATTTTATTTACTCAATGATTCTAAAAGGTATTTTTCATCTATGTTAATATCTTTAATAATACTTATGTAACATGAGGGATATAATCATATATTACTATCCAACTTATTTCTGTCAATGTATTATTAAATACTTTTTTAATGTTTTCATGAAATACATCTCTGTTCCATGTGTTATTTAACAAATTTTTGAAATATGAATGATTTCGAGTTATCTTGACACATAAATGTATGAATTATTATTATTTATGAGTGGAGTCCTATATAACCCTTAAATTAATTCATTATGATTTCATGTAACATGAGATTGTGAAATATTTCTATAAAGTTAAACATGATGATTTTTTAACAAGTTTGATTTATAAATGTCATGTGGTTAGATTTGTACGAATTTTTTTTTTAATTTTATATAATGAGTGTAGCTTGATTACCATGTTTTATATACAATATTGATGAAATTATTATTGTTAACATGTTTGGTGTATGAACATGATGAGAGTAACATTTTTATTTTATTGTGATATTAATGTGATACAAGTATCTTTTTAAATAGTATTTTTGTGAATATAATACAGGTAGATTTGATAACATATTTTCTATGTAAATATGATATGGTCATATTTTTTATTATGTTATTGTGTGGACATGATACAGGTATCTTGGTTCACTTCATTTTCTATACTTATAATTTTTTTATGATTCCTTATAATACTAAGTTTCAAATACATTATATATTTCTATGTGTATATGATTATTACCCTTTAGATCATGTTTATTATATCACAATCATTTACCATTGAATAAGTTTTTTTCATTTGAGATTGAATCTCTTCATATATTGACTTGTGAAAAACTATTATTGTTCATTGTTATTTATAATAAGATATTTCTGACCTTGTAATGTTTTCCATTATTTTTATGATCTATCCCTTGATGATATGTTTATATGTTTTATATTTTATAGAATTTGATATCACCAATTTTATATGACGTTTTTCCCTAGGTTATGTAGATGAGTATAAATTATGATAAATCTACAAAGGAATCTAGTGGGGCTCAATGGTGGATAAATATTCATACATATTGTAAAATTTGTTTCTTATGTTGTATGTCATCAAAGAAACTAAAACATTTGTTCTTTGGATTGTGTGATTATTGTGAGATGTAATGTTTAAATTATTGAAATTTCTTATGTTTAGTTTGGGGAATCTCACTAGGTATCAAGTTTATAATGTAAAGTATTCATTTTTAGAAATTAATATAGGAGTTATGGTCTTGGATGCCTAACTGGGTATTAAATAAACAATTTTTTATTTTCAAGGATTATTGTAGGTTTTTTGGAGATTTGAATAATATAAATTTAGTGATAACCCAAAATATATGATCATGTATAAGATAACATCCTACATTTTTAGTAATTTAGAGATTTTGTGGTTATAGAAAACCTATATCTCTTTCTGGATACTTGAAATTGGATTTGAGTAAGGCATAGATGAACAATGAGGTAATTTACCTGATAATTATGGTTGAGTACCAACTTGATCCTCACTTTTTTTCTGATGAGTGGGACTTATAAAACACACTTGGATAAAAAAATATTAGAAGATATGTTTCTTAAATTAACTCTCTCATTATGAAACAAATTTAATGATTTTATGAAATATTTATGGTGCAGTTAGAGAACCTAAAAATAATTTTACCATATAAACCCTATGTTGAACTGAAGGAGTTGTTGCGAATTCCAATAACATCATGGGATTTATTTTTCATCTTAATAATAATATATAACTAATTATATTTGAAATTATCATAACCATTTTGGTTTAATATTTTCTAGGTTATTGGATTATGAAAATTAATGCGGTGAATGATATGTCCCTAGAAACTCCTATGTAAACTATTAAAAAATGATATGTATAATTGATTTGAGATCAAGGAAAACAAAAATACATGCCTACTATTTGAAAAATGAAGATCATTTTAGTATATAGTTTTTGTGAAGTATATTATCTTATTAGAATATGTATCTTTATTTTCATATAGATCCCCTATGTTTTTCATTATTAAATAATAAAAAAATGGTGAGGAAATTTATTTTATTAGGGATAATATAACGCCACATCATTTTGTTAAATATTTTACTTTTAATTATATACTATATTAAATATATTCCATCACTTGTAACTAAAAACCTACAAAAATGGTGATATGACTTATTAAAATAACTAAATACAATATAAAACAACAACTAAAAAGATACAATAACTAAAAATTCACATGTAAAAAAGATAATAAAATCTGTTATTATAAAAAAATATTATAATTCATTACCTTTAGAAATTTTTTTAAAATTTATTGTTGAAATCATTAAATTTAAGTAGTAGATGATTAATAATTAATCAAATGTAATTTAAAATACTAAATTATAAAAATGGATATTTATTAATGAAATGTTTTTTTAATGTGATGAGTATTTTACCTAATAAATAATATTAGTCATTTTTAATTTTTATTATCATAATAATTAATAGTTAAATATAATATATTAACAATAATATAATTAAAAACTAATATTAAATAAAATAAAGAATGTTTATTTTTTCAATGTTTATTTTTTCTATAAAACAATTTTTTTAATATTAGGTATTTCTAGATTAAATATAAGTTTAGATTTTTGAAAATAAATTTATAATGAATTTAACAATAATTTATTATTCATAATATAAAACTTATCCTAAGAAAAAAATTTAGTTTTTTTATAAAATAATTTATTTTTTTGTGAATTGTGAAAAATACAATTTTTATTAAAACTATAGCATTAATGACTATAACAAAAACTAAACTATAAAATAAAAACATATAAAACATTTTACAAATTAGAAAAGTATTTATAGAGTGATTTTATGAAAATAAAAATACAATTTTTAACATAGAAAACAAATTTTTAATAGTTAGAATCAGATATAATATTTTATTCTAAAAAACAAATTTTTATCTTTTTCCTTAATTATTATCATAACTGAATTTTATCTTTGTATTTTTGATCAATATTAAATTTTACTTTTTAATAAATAAACTATTAGTTTTATAGAAACAAAAAACATTGGTAATTTTATGAAAAACATTATTCATACACATAAAAATAAAATTTCTCTTCAAACAGGTTTTTACATATTACATGTGCTAATGTTAAAATTAAATTTTCTTAAAAATATTAATTTTTTATGAATTTATTTTAATATTTGTAATCAATTGGTAAAAATTATTTAATAAAGAAAATTTTATTTTTAGGAATTAATAATAATTTAATTAGGTAAAACTTTCTTACCATGGTAAAAACCAAATATGTAAAAAGTTAATAAAAACTAACTGCGAAAGGATTAAAATATGTTATTAACTTTTGTGAAAATGGGTTGTTGAGGCTTTTGTGAACATACCTAGTACCCAAATTCATTATTTTCTATTATTTTATCCATTTTACCTTTGAATGGAGATTTTACCTCTTATATATTACAAAAACATCAATCCTATACCTTATAAAAGGATCCACAACCACCCCACTTCTCTTTATGCCCCATGACCCTTAAATTTGATCAAAATGTTACCAAATGAATTTATAGAAATAACTAAACACTTCCTATATGTTTTTTTATTTTATAAATACTCCCTCTAAAATCTATAATACTTTTTATAGAGGATCTCTTCATAGTAGTTTGGTAACATTCTCAGTTACCCATTTATTTATTCCTTTTCCATTATTTTCACATACTAATCCTTAAAAAACTACTATATACTTGAGATTATAAAGAAATTAGTGTTACTAATATGATGAAATTTTATTATATCAATGGAATATCCTTTTTTTACCTTCCTGACCAACCACTTGAAAAATGAATATATCAACAAGTGTACATGTGGACTACTATCTCTATGAATGACATGCTTGATTTTTCATCACCACCATTCAAATATGGTTCTAGAAGTTTATTTTAATGATTAATATGATATTGATATCATTTTTAAAATCATTAAATAATAAATCATTATATAACTTCCTCACGAATCTATGGAATATGAACACATTAAGCATGTGTACATATAGATTAATGGTTGCATGAAAGTGATGTATTTTGTTTTTAACATTAGTATTTTTCATATTTATCAATATAAATTATTACATGATACAAAACATAAAAACATCCAAATAATCACATTAAATTTATATAATTGTTATATTATTCCAATGGAATCACTTTTATAACCATTTTAACCCATAGATTATAGCTTAATCTTATTTGGTTCGGTTTAAACACATACATGAACAATAAAATAACTTCAAATCATCAGTAACTAATAAAGAATAAATGATACTGATGTTGGGAATTAATAATATAATAATTGTTTTTTTCTAAAATGTTAATGGTAATACCTTACCCACAATTAAGATACCACCATATGTTCATTAAGATTATGAAAACATGCTTATCACTAATGTCATCATCAAAAATAATATTAGAAATACTTATGAAATGAAATTATTAAATTATAAATAATCATAAAAACTATATTACATTAATGTTAATTATGAGGAAATTATGAGCATTGGATCTTTAAATAATAATTGATACAAAAATTATGAAACTTGTACTAAACAAAGCCGTTAAAAAATATTGAAATAAAAATATAACTAATGTATTTATAAAAAATTACTATAAAAAATATTTTAAAATTTATATATAGTTTTAAATTTATGAAATAAAATATTAAGATTGTTATTTTTTAAAATATTATGTTAGAATTTCCACTCAGTAATGGTAAATAAATGACCAGGATTCTGAATCCCAAATTTGCTTCACTAAGATACGATGCATATTCACCACTTTTTTCCTTATAGAGGGGTATATTTTATACATTGAATTTCATATAAAAAATCATGAAATTTAATGTATTTTAACATCAATCTCATTTTTTACATTTTTTTGGATTTCAATACAAAATATAATAGTGATGTTATACTTTTTACTAACTCAATCCCCCATTCATTTAGTTATAATTTATCATCTTGAACATTATACTTCTATTATTTTTTCCAAATATAAGATTTTATACCGTAATTTAGTGTTTATCTATGTAAATTGAATCATTTGATAAAAAAATTCATTCTTGGAGAATTTTTTTCACATATAAGTATAACACTTATAAGAATAATTTTCATTCTCTTTAACAATGATCATTCTTCCAGGACTATATTTTATCTTCCCAAAAATGATGAAATTTATATTTGGAAATATCATTATGTTTTATCTCATGTGACCAAAAAAGCTTCCTTCTACTCTTTTTAAATAATAATTTTCATTATCTCTATTTATAAACTGGGATTTTAAACAATTGTATTTTAAAATATAAAAAAGGATTTCCTTTGATGCTTATTTTTCTTCTTCTAATCCACACTTCCTTCGGATGGCCATTATGTATTTATCAAGGTAATATTATTGAATTATTATTTTTAATGGAAAATATCTAAAATGTATTCACAAAAAGTTTTTGAAAATATACATTAAAGGTGACCTATAAATACATCCATTTATGATAATATTAAAATTGTTTTATAAAAAAACTTTTTATATATTTCCATAAGAATAACTAATTATACAATAATGACCATTATTTTCATGGAATACACATCTCCATTCCAAGAATAGTTTTGTAAAAAAATATATTTTTAATGATTCTAAAATGTAAATGGTAAGTTCATTTTTTAAAGTGACTTATAGAGTGATTTTGAAAAGGAATTATTCATGTATGTCAACATGATTAATTCTCTTTATGTTATACTATAGATATGTTCATATACCACCATCCACCTTATGTATATTAATGGATTATGAAATGATCTATAGTTTATTTCATGAAAGTGATTTCTTTTCCATAGATTAATTATGTGATTTTGAAATATGAATTTTTTTATGTTCTCTTGGCATACAGAAGTATGGAAAATTATTATTGATGTGTCGGGTTATATATATACATATGATGTATTGTTTGAGATTTTATATTACATTATATGCCGAAATGTTTCATAAATGTTACATGGATAGATTTTTTCACAATTTTTTCATGTTAATAAGATGTGGGTAGATTTTTAAAAACAATTGTGAATGAGATATATGTAACATTATTCATAGGATGACTTTATGAATGTGGTACAGGTATATTTGTTTGAATTTTTATTGATTTAATGTTATTTGGGTATATTTTTTTTATAGTATTGTTGTGTGAATATGGGGTATATATATGTTTTTTACATGTTTTTTGTATAAATGATATTCAAATCCTTTTTTCACATGATTGCTATGTGAACGTGACAAGGGTGTCTTTTTAATGATGTTTCTGCATGAATGTTATGTGATTATATTGGTTCACATTAGTTTATATAATTACTTTTGTTCAGAAATTCCTTATTATTATATGTTTCAATAACATGAAATATTTCTTTATTCCTTTTATTATTTTACTTGGATCATGTTTATTATATCTCACTATTTTACTATGGAATACATTTTATAATTTGTGATTTAATATCCTTCTATCAAGACTTTTGAATAATAGTTATTATTCCAGGATATTTATAATAATATATTTCTTTCTTTATTTATTTTTATCATATGATTATTATGTATCCCCTAATGAAATATCGATATGTTTTACCTTGATGAGAATTTAAGCTAAACCCATTATTATGTTTCCATTATATTTCTTTTATATAATTATATAACTTATGAGAAGAAAATAAGTGTTTTTTAGTAATTATATCCCTGACTAGATACTAGAATGTATCTGTTTTCATGGAATAGTGATTATTGGTCCTAATACTACAAACATGGATAGACACCCCTACGGAATATGCTTTATAAATTCACTTTCCATTTATGAACCTTTATTATGTATTTGAGAACAAATTTATGGTATGGTTAGATATCCTAATAAAAGTATAAACATAAAAACCCTAAGTTAATAAGAAGGAGTAATAGATTTATCAAATTATTTACCAAAAATAGAAAAGTCTCAAATTAGATTAACTTATGAAAATAGAACATTGGATAAAATTTTCATATTAATATGAATATTTTATTTGATTTTATGGTATATTACTACAACCATTTTGGTTTTAGTATTTTGATGAAAATTTGATTTAGAAAATGTTTTTGTGAAAGGTAGGTCCCCTGAAATTTATATAACTACTAAAGGAATAATATTTTGTATAAATTTATTAGATTAAGAGAAATGATAATGCATGCCTACTATATTTGAAATAATTAGTATCATAGTACCTAATATTATAATGTTTATGTTGAAGTATAGAATATATCTTGATTTTTTATAAACCGCTTAGCCTTTTCATTTGAAAAATAATAATAACATATCAAGGACTCAACTTATTAAGGTTGGATTATGTAACAAAATGATATTTAATATATATATATATATATATATATCCCTTTAATTCAGTACGATATTGAATAGCTTACTTCACACATAAAAAAACCTAAAATGAATCATGACACACCACATCAAAATAATACAATATGAGGTGTAACATCAATAAAAAAGGTCAAAATAATAATAGTATCATGTAAATAGATAAGAAAATTACTTTTAAAAAGAACATATTTATATTCATTTAATATAGTTGTTATTCTTATATAATTAATTATTGATTGATTAAATTTATGGTTGAGATAATAAATAAATAATGAAATTTGATTAAAACTATTAAAAGTAAAAAATGGATATTTTTCTAAATAACTATTTTTAAATGTGATGTGCATTTTATGTAGTAAATTCAAATGGTCCATTTTAAAAATTTATTAAAATAATAATTTTTATTAGGAAATAATATTTTAACTTTTATTTAATTAATAATTGATATTAAATAATATTATTAAGTATATTTTTCATTGAAAGCATTATTTTTCTATTGAGAGAGTGTTTATATATGTATTTATATATTGAACTATTAATTTTAAAATTTAATAATTTTTATCTCATTAAATGAACATCATTTTTTATTCGTCGTGAAAAAATCATCCTAAGATAAAATATGGGGATTTTTAAAAAATACTTGATTCTTAGAAAAATATAGGAAAATACATTTTTTTTAAAACCATAGAGTTTATGATTTTACCAAAACATAAGTACAACCTATAAAATATGAAAATACATTCAAATTTTTTTATGGAGTTAAATTATCTATCTAAAAATACAATTTTAAATTTACATATCCTATGTTTAACATTTCATGACTAAAGTAATTTTAATTCAAGTAAAAATATTGTTTTTGTATATTTCATTAATTATAATATATAAAAGTATTAATTATGTGTTTAATTTAATTTTAAATAATATAAAACTTCTTTGTTAAATAATATGCTTATTAATATCATTTAAATAAACATCATTGATAACTGTATCATAAAAAAATTACACCTGCTAATATAATTTTTCTAAAAATGATTTTTTATAGGTTAAATGTGCTAATATTAAAATTAATATTCCACTAATATATTAATTTTATATGAAAAAAATTATTTCATATTTTTAATCGTTAGGAAAAAATATTTAATAAGACCCATTTTATTTGAAGTCATTCATTGCAAATTACTGTTGAAAAAAATGAGTTACCATGGTAATAACCATAAATGGTAACGGGGACAAATAAATATGTAAAAGACATAAAAATATGTTTAAAAATGTGTGAAAAAAATATTATTTAAGCTATTAAAACCCATTATTTTTCAATACTTAATTTTGGTATATTATTGGAATAATTTGACATTTAAATAGAGATTTTACCTTTTATATATCATAAAATGTCACTCTTGTCCCTTATAAACAGAAAAATCACCACTCTAAATATCTTCACACACAAATACTATTTAATTAAAAATTAAATTTCCAAAAAACATCATATAATTATTATTTACTTCAAATAGGTTTTTTCCTTCACAAAATGACACCTCTGAAATCCTCAATCCTTTTATGAAAAGGATCTCTTCTAAGTTGTAATTTGACATTCTTAATGTAACACCCCAAGATTTTAAAATAGGAACATTTTATTCAATAAAATATATGGCACAAAAAAAGAAATATTACAAGAGAATGTAACACCCCATGAAATTATGATATATTTATTTTTATTATACAATCTCTTAGATAGATTATAATACATAGAACACTAGTTTTGAATGAAATAAGATACTCTATTAAAATATCATTATTTATACTTGACCATTATAACATATATGTTAAGTTGGTAGGTAACAATAGTTATGAATAAATAATTAAAATTATATGGTTTAAAATTTATAAAACAAATTCCTTGGTTATCTATTTATTAGAAATAAAATTAGAATATTTTATAATAAAAATTATTGTTTTCTGAAAAACTATAATTTTCCTAAATGTTTTTAATTTTTCTTTGCACATGCAATTTAAAATTAATTTTAACCAATTGTATAAATTTTTATTGAAAAACAAATTCATTTTTTAAGTATACATTTCAACGTTATATTTGGGTGAATTATTGATAATATTATGAAAAGAATAATTTTTCCACAAATAGTAAACAATTATTATTTTTTGTAGAAAATATTTTTTAATTTAAATTATTTAAAAATTTAAATTTAAATTTAAATTATTTACAATGTTAAATTAATTCATTTATATAAAAACTTATATAATGTTTTTCAACGAATTAAATTTAAAAATTAATTCTAATATTAAATTTTTTTAATGTTTTGAAGGTTTTTCTTTGGAAACCCCATTTTTTGGACACACCTCTTGGGTTAATATTAAATTAAATTCTAGAAATTATGAAACTTGAATTTGGAAAAAAATTACTCCATATTTAGAATCATCATAATTCTTATTATTTTAAAAGTTAAATTATTTTTTTTCTAAAATTAATAGTGTAAATGTAAAAAAAATATTGCTGTACAGTTAAAAATGGGTTTACTATTGGTTGAACTATAAAGACAAGGTTTAAAATGATGTAAAACTTGTAAAAAACCTATTTTATAGAAATATTTACTCTCTATCACCACTAAGGTTATAGAATGTCCCATTTTAGAGGCTTTTTAGTGATAAAAACATGGGTGTCATCATTCCTTTTAAAAAAATACCAAGTGTGTCCTATCCACCACTTATAAAAGGAAACACCCTATACTACCCTATTTACACATCCATAACTATTTTTATTGGAAAATAAATTTAAAAGTACCCTTTCATGATCCGATCTATATATCCAAAACCATGCTAGGAATTATTTTTATGTAATCCTAAATAAATTCCCCAAAGAAGGGGGAAACATTTTTAAAAGACAGTTTTCATTTAATTTATTATTTCTACTAATATTAATCTTAATCAGTAAGGATAATATAAAAAAACACCATATCTTATATATTAAGAGTTTATTTTTTATTGGAATAACCAATAACCATCTCTACTTCTAGTAAATGAAAAAAAAAACTGGCAATCATATGTAGCGTAGACTACCACCACACAAATTGATTTAGTTCATTTTATATCAAAAACATTCCTGGGTTTCTATAATAAGTTATTAAACATATTTATATGATATCTATGAAATTATTATCGTTATTTAATATTTAAATTTCATATACCTTGGTACAGTCCATTCTGTGGGGTTATGATATCATCACTCGTTTGTAAGACAGACTTCCTCCTCACGAAGGGGTGTGATTCATTTTTCTCTTACACATTTATGGAAGGTATTAAGGATAAAGTTATGAAATAAATTAAATATTTATGACCTTAAAATAATAAAGGGAATAAAATATCACTTATGGATTCTTACATTTCCATCCATTGTAAAATAATAGCATTTCCCATGCGAACCTATAGACTACTGTATCCTCATAACGATGTGACATATTTTTTATTTAGTTTTTTCATGTATAGTAATAAGGATTTATTTTTTTAATATAAATTAAATATATGAATTTATAATTATTCTTTAACAGTGATTTAATATTCCTATTTATCTTATTTCATCCATCGAGAAAAATGTAAACAGCATTCACGTGTATGTATGGTTGACCATCTCCATGAATTGTGTAATCCATTTCTATATCTAACCTTTTTAGATTACAATAAATACATATAAAATGAGTATATATGATATTTATATCATGGTAAAAATTATGTATATTATGGAACCATGATCTAAGTGAAATGACTGAAAGTATAAAATCTAAAACAAATTTGAAAAATTAAGCAATTATGACTTGAAAGTGTGATTTTATCAATGAATTTAAAAAAATAATTCATAAAATACTATACTTAAATAATATATCGAATAAAATATATTATTATGGTTCTATTATAGATATATAATAAACATTTTTTTATATAGAAAATTACTACACATATGATGGATGTCGAACCTAAGGTATGGGTTACACATCTAACATTTACTTCCATGATACTCATGCCATATTCACCAATTATTTATTTTAAATGGTATAGATACTAAAAATTTGAAACATTATGTAATGAATCTAATTATCTTCATTATATTTAATGTTTACTTTGATGATTATTTATTATATGGGGATTATGTTTTATAATATACCCAAGTGGTAAGGGTATATTTTGCAATGTCATCATTATTCTAAATTATTTATAATTAAGTCTCCCATTAGGGTATTATATGGTATTAATATCATAAAACAAATACATTTCAATATCCTATTTTTATCCATAAACATTAAAAGTAACAGTACCATTTTTCCACACATTCGTACTTAAAATAATTGGGGAGATATTTTAAAAAATCAGAAATTATTTCTCTCTTTAGTAGAAAATTTATTTTATTACAAAACATTTTTTTATAAAAATGTCATAAAAATGATTTTAAAATTATAAAAATTATTTATTAAATTCATTTTTAACCTTTTTTTTCTTTTTAAAAAATAATAAAAATGAATCTCCATGTTAATTTCAAAACAATTCTCATCTTGATGTTTCTAAAAATATGAAAGGAATCTTTGTTTTGTCATGTACATAATGAAGATAATTTTCTACTAAAATTACACTGAATGTTTTGAAGAATTAATAATATGGTTAAAAGTTTTTTCAAATAATTTTGCATAAAAATATTTTTATAACCTTCAGTTATGAAAGATTATTTTTAAAATGCAAACATTATTATTCTCAAGAATGTTATTGAGGAATCATGTAGTGGTACTTTTATTCATCAAATATATCAACCAATTTTTATAATTATGATCCACTAAGAATATTTTTAATTGATTGTATAATTATTATTTCTTTTAAAGATTTTTGATACGTTTTACTGAGGATGTGAAATTTTACTACCATTCCTCATATCACTCTTAATGGTGTATGATTATGTTTATTTGATTGGGGTAAGTATTAACCATTCATATGTTAGTTTTTTAATTCAAATGATTATGTTGATTATATTTCACTAATTTAATATATATAATGAATTATAATTAGTATGTTATTAGTGGTAACTATTCATATATAACCCCTAAATGCATTTATAGGTCTCATAAAACAAATTATTTGTCCAAATAGATAGGTTCCTACACCAATATTTAAACGATCTTCAAAATTGTCATGAAATTAAGTTTCAGATGCCTAAAATTTATCTATACCTCATAATGAGATTAGTTATTAATATCCATGTTAGTTTTTATTACTTATAATAACAATGGATAAGTTTCAAGAATATGTGATAATTTATATAGAATTGTTTTATCATTATATATTCATGTCAAATTACGATCAAGTGAATGTACTTCAGTTATTTATCTTCAAATACTAGTTATACTAATTTATACATGATAGAATCATTTTTATTCATACCCTTAATGATCATCTGAGATCACCCATTTCTTATGTATTATTTTCAACAGGATACCAGGAAGTGTTTTTTGATTTATATTTAGGGATTTACTAAAGGGAATAATAGATTTCTAAAAAACACATTGTGTTTTATTTTTTAAATTTATATTAAATTTATGTATATATCTATTTTACCATGAATAATAAAATACTTAGTACTTAATGATGGGATTTATTTTATCTAGTATCAATGTAATAATGTAACCACTGTCTCTGGGAAAGTGGGTTCGGGATGTTTACAATTGGTTTCCGGGTATGTTTTTGTAGAAACATTAGGATCAAAATTTAGAAAAATGTATATTAGGGAATATAACCAGTGGAGTTACATTAATTATATGTATAATTATAGGATAAAATCCTAATGTTTTGGAATATTATATATTATGTTCTTCTCAATAAATATACCCCTATCTAGACACTTTATCTGGATATGGTTCTAGTATAGATGAACCTAATGTTAATAAATCCAAAAAAGGAACATTGGGACTAAATTGAGTGTATCCTGGTAAACAAAAATGGGCCTTATCATGCACCTAGTTTGACACCCATAGAGGATATATTTTTTGTTAATTAAAATTTTATTTGTAAACCACTTTGAGAGTTTTGAAAATATTTTTATGATTTAGGAACATTTTTAATTAAATAATTTTCATGATTATAATATTATACATTCATAAATATTTCAATCTATTCTAGTATTGGGATTATACATTACTATACAAAATGTTATGATCTAATCTATTGTATTTCATTTTATAGAAATAGAACACAGTAGAATGAATAGTAACTGTATTAATTCACATTATCCATAGAGTATGATTGAAAATTTTCATGATGTGCATAAGCAAATATTTCTAAGGAAACTAGTATCCCATACAATATCATCATACAAATAAATATTTTCATGTGATATTAAGAAATATAAATAATTCTCTACATTATGTGGAATTTATTTTAATGTAATAACAGAATAGGACAATATACCGCTATATGGATATTAGTAATATAGTTGTGAAGGGTTTTACCGGATGTGATAATTGTGGAATGAAACACCCTGGTACATTATTTAATGGAATTAGAGATTGAATAACATGTAGAGAGAAAGGACATCATGAGTGTGAATTCATGTATAATAAATAAACCTTTTAAGTTTTGTGTTTTAACTAAATGGATATGAAGTACTATAAAAATTAATGCCTCATTTATCAAGATAATATACCCTAGAAGAAGATAAGGGACTAAGGATAAGTATATGTGATTACAAAAAATGAATTTGAAAGAGAAATGATCTTGTTTTTTGGATTCATGAATTTTGTTTTAGGAATGTTTTATTAATGAAATTCATGGTTTAATAAGTATGAAATGTATAAGTATTATAAAACAATACATTTTCTTTAAATATTTGAGAGAATATGAGTAATTGTACCAATAAAAATGAAAATTTATTTAGTGTAAATTTTAACATCTTATAAAATAAATGATTTAGGTATGATTTCAACTAATATTTTCTCTATTATTGGATAATAATAATAATGAAATGTTAATGGGATAATATTCGTGACCTTGAAATTGGTTAGTGATTTTATGTTTTATATTGTATTTTCTAGAGTTTACAATATTTTTTAATTTATGGAATATATTTGATAATAATATATTTCATTTTTGGAAGAATTCAAGTTTTAATTAAGGTTTTTTAGTGATCATGGTTTTCAAATATTTGGAATGTATAATTAAGAGAAAAATTTTATATAATGGAAATATAATGTTGATTTAGTGACCTGCATTCTAAATTTTGGGACGTTGAATTTGGTCAAAAATATTTTGGGTGATTATTAATGTTAAATATTTTAAGGAACCGACCAACATGATTATTGGGTGTTATTGGATAACATTTTCTAACCATTTTGGACGTGGAAAATATCTAAAGATAGGTGGAATTGGTTATCATTATTTCACTAAGATTTTAATCTATTAAATGTTAATTTTAGTTATTTAAGCATATAAATTCATATTGGATTTTTTTTATGTGATGGAAAAATTAAAAATTGATCTAATCACTTAAAATGGATTAAATTGTTCCTATGAAATAAAAATAAACCAAGTAAAAGTATTTTATTATTCTCTCAATCAATATGATAAATGAATTCCTCAACTCTAGGAAAATGATCTTGAAACACAGCTTTTATTCTAGTATATTCATTTACAATGAATAAAATTTTACTTTAACTCATCATATAATTATGTTTTTGAGGTCCTTAACATTATATTAATAATTAACTTTATTTTTATAAATGATATTTATAATTCTCTATTAATCCTTGGTCATTTAAATTCTCTTCAATGTCCATGCCTTCATTTTCCACCAATGTTCATCTACATGGAAATTTTGAAATGTTTTATTCTAGATAACATTTTTTCATACCTCCCTCTTATCAATAGGATGTTTTATTAACATTTTTTAATTATTTTTCGTTTCAAGAAGGATATTTTTGAAGGTTAAACCCTTGATTATTGAGATCAATATTAAATTAGGAAGATGCAATTTATTTGAGTTCTAGTGTAACTCAATGAACATAAACATTACATATTATAGTGATTTTTAATTATAATTAACATTTTACGATCATTTTAGTTTATATTTTTAGAGAATTAGGATAAAATATTACAAAGTAAGACCAAAATTTAAAAGTGTACACCTTTACTCAGTCTATGTTTCTTCCACTAAATACATTCTAAAATAATACATGTTTTATTTCTATGATATGACATCACAATGTTCTTATTATCCTATTCCATTTGTATTCTCATCATTTAAAACAATGAAAATAACTTAAAACATGGGATGAGAACAATAAGATTAGTGACATGTATAAAAATAATGAAGACCATTAATTCGGTGAAAAAAATTAAGACCCATATAATGTTATTTTAAAGATTGAATCAAACATTTTTACATGAAAAGATCAAATACTTTTATCAAAAATAATATAATAGATCCCATATAATGTAATTAAAACTCATTTTGGTGACTTAGAGCATCATATTCATAAAACCCTTTCAAAAAAACTTACAATTGGAATAACCATATGAATGACATCCAATATTATCATCACCCAATGCATTGGAGAACTATAATGGGGATCACCTTTTATATAAGCCATATTGGGCTCACTCGTGAGCTATAATGGGGTTCAACCATTCATATAAGCTCTATCATTATCACATGTTTCTCATGAGCTATAATGGGGAACAACCCTTTGTATAAGCTATATTTGGATCAACCATGTTCTATTATTGGGTACAACACATTGTATAAGTTGTATCAAGATCACTCGTTTCATATAATGTTGAACCCAAATTCCACAAATAAGACACTTTCAACATAAAACCCTTTAATCAAATATCAAAAACACTATCAAATAAAAATAAGATTTTGATCCTAAAAAAATTTCAATACCAAAATACCCAAAAAGATAAATATGAATTTTTATTTAGTGAAACATGAAATATTTTTGAGGAATACAAAAAATAAAATACTTTCCATGGTGGTGGATAAGACATTGTCACCGTGTATATTAATAATAAGACATTCATTTTTTTGTTTTTCAAAACTTTATACATAAAAAATGAAAAATGGTTTTTTAAAAAATGAATGAAATTAAAAATATATATATAATTTTCCTTATCATTATTTTATATCCATATAAATAAATATGTTAAATAATATCAAGAATATTGACATGGATAAAAATATTTGATAAGTAAATCATCAAACATTTCAAGTGTCCCATACAACTATGATCATTTAAATCATAAGTTCTATAAAATTATGAAATTTAAAAAACCATAAATAACATGAGAATAATTAAATTCATGATATTATATGTAAAAGGGGATGTATATACACCTCATAAAAGAGGTTGGGTTTATAAAAATGAAATATTCCTCAATGAAAGGACATATATATGAAGTACCTTACATTGAGCCTGAATCATCACATACCATATTTATATTCCTGGATAATAAATTTAGGTTAAGTATTTACTTTTCTTAAAAAATTTAATGTTTATTATTCCTTTTATATCACTATTAAAATTTTGTATCAATTAATAAATTATTTTAGTTCACACCAGACATTTGGATGATATTCAGTACACGAGTCCAAAATGACTTTTGTAGTATGTCTATAGAAAAAAAGTGGATATTAGACCATCATAAACAGAATAATATTCATGAAATTATTATCATTTTAATACATGAATTATAATTTTAAATCAAAGCAATAACAATGGTTATGAAAATTTAACTATTTATAATAATGAATAATGTAGGTTATAAGTACGCATCATTAACATTTCCATTTTTCAATGATAATTTTTAAAAGATAGTATGTGTTATTATAATTTCATATGATGATCATAATATCATTAATTTCATATTATACATTTAAATATACAAATATATATCATTCATGTGATGTAGTGATGAAAAAAATCAGATTGTTTCATGGAGGTGATAGTTCACACACACCCACAAACGACGTTATCTTTTTTATGTGCATGGAATGGTAAGAACCTAGGTGATAAATTATACTTTAAAATTTATAAATATTTGATTAATGTTTTTGATAAAAATTAATTTCATAATTATAACCATTCATGGTAGATGGTGATAGAAAATGAATTATATCAGTTCACAAGGTGGAGGTCTTCTGTATACAATAATGATTAATTCTTTTCCTATTTAATGGAAGTAGAGATTTATTTAGGTAATTATATTAATAAAACATATAAGTATATTTATTTTAATGTATTTATTATTTAATTATGGATTAATTGTAACATCCTAAGTAAGTAATAAATAATAGATATTTTTATCTATGTCTATTAATGAATTGGATAGTGTTTTAGAGGCTTAAAATGAAAATAAATCCAATCTTAAGCATGGAATACACTAATATTTTTAAAAGATTGTTTTATTGCCTTTTGATGGAAAACCATTTTTAAATCTATCTTTTGAAAATTTTATAAGATATATTTGTCAAAATAAACATATTCATTATGATTGGGACATTGAAATTTACATTGGATAAATTTTTGGTATTTTTTTGACAATGTTCATTTTTTTAATGAATAGTGAAAAAATACTGCATTTTACATCAAAACTGCTTTTTCATTTAATTTAATAATATAGTTAGATTATCCTTTTAATTGGTCTTAAAGTGTAATCTGAATATATTTTTACCATTTAATCCAATGGTGGTCATTAGGATTAATTTCACTTTGGAATTGGTCATAAACTAATGCCAAACTTTTCATAGATATTGTTTCAAAAAAACCCGCTATTTGTTTTGACAACGACAATTATTTTTAAATCAATTATTGAAATTTATGTGTTTGGAATTTGGTAAAATGGATTACATATTTGGAATCAGAAGGTCCAAATTATGTAATTAAGACTCTTTTATTTTTGGACATTATGAATAGTAACGATGGCAATTATCTTTAATTATCTTGATTAATGAGTAATCAGGTAGTTAAAGATAATAAAATGATATCATAATAATACAAAAAGACCCCAACATGTGTCCTAAGGCTACTGGTTGTCTCATTTCCTACCATGGTATGCCTTGTGCCAAACTTGGGGGCCCCATGGAATCACTTTTGTGAGAAAGTGACTTTTTATCTTTTTATTTTTAAAAAATGTTAAATGTGACAAAGAATGTATCACCTAAGTAAAATATTTTTAATTTTTTCTACATAAATTATCTTTTGGACTATAAATATTCATTAGAAAGCTAAAAATATTTCCTAAATCATAGTTTTTTTTCATAATTTTTAGACTTTAAATAAATTAAATTATTTATGACATCATGATGATGCTGTGATTACCTCATTAATAAAGGATTTAAATAAAATGAAATGATAATGTAAAATCTATGACCTACACATGTCCAAAACCTATTTTATGGGTGGATTTAGAACCCTTATCACCTTACCCTCTAATTATATAAATGTGGGACTTTTTGAATCCGAAAATCATTTTCAAATAAAGTAACATTTCTTTACTTTCCAAGAGTGCCCCTCCTCTCCTCTTATAAAAGGCCCCCACCTCTACCTCCTTACCCACACTCCCAAAGCCTTTGGCTCAGCCAACCCCTGCCCATTTTGTCTCTCCACTTCCCTCTATTACTCCTTAAAGCCTCACTTTGGTCAGAAGTCTTCCCAGGGTAGCCTTTGAGCTCAAACCAAAGGGAGTTACCCAATTTTAAGGTAATGTCTTCACTTGAGTCCTTTTGTTTTATTTTACTTCTCCAACCCCCTAAACTCTTTTTATTAATTTATTTTGTAACAACTATAGTATCTTAAATATACTAGGATGTTTTTATAAGAAGGATTCGAGCTACACTTACACACACCTACATCTAATGGTCAGAGGCCATACTATTTCCGTGGATGGTGAATTTATGCCTCCCGAAACGATGATTGTTCAACATTATTTTAACACCTTCAGAGGTGGAAATTAAGATGTCACTTTATTTATATATGATATATAATATGTTTATGTTTTCCTTAAGCTTCTATATTTTTCATTTTGGTCATACCTTTATGGTTTCCATTATGGGTAAACGCGATATCTTCATTTAAGGAAGTGCGGACTACCGCCCCCTCAAAGTGATTTGATTCGTTAAATACCATATGTGGGATGTATAAAGGATGGAACTATGATATTATATATGATATTATACTGGAATTATAATACACCTTTATATCATTATGATTCCATTCTATAAAATACGAAATAGAAATGAAAGTAGCGTTCATGCGTACGTACGGCTTACCGTCTCCATGAACGGTGCATTTCATTTATTACCTCTAAATGATTATGTAATATTATAAATGCATGTATATACTGGATATATATGATATATACATCATGATTATGATTTTGGATATAATGTATACATGACCAACTTGTAATTATAAAGGGTTTATTTTTTACTCAAGTACCAATGATCGTTAAAACGACCGTTATTAACATAAATAATTACATAGTGTTCATGACATGGAAATAAGTGATATAAAAGGAATAATGAACTTGAAAAAGGTTCTTAAGCAAGTAGAAATTAACTCAAGTTTATTATTCAGGACATTAAAGAACGATCGAGTCAAGTTGGACCCGAGGTATGGGACTTCGTCTCAATCTCCTTTCATTGAGGCATATTTTGTTTTATACACAACCTTATTTTATATGATGTATAACCCCCTTTTACTTTTACGTTTATTCAAAAGGATTATGTTTTATACAAAGTGTTTACTAAACGACAAAAGGGAATGTTTTTGTCGTACGTATGCGGCGACAACGACTTCTCCGCCACCGTGACCATTATTTGAGTTTCGGCTTCCTCTACAAGACTTTTTTTAAAAGAAAAATAAATACCATGTTTACTTTTCTTTTATTTTGGTATTGAAAATGGTTTTCATAATGTTTTTATATCAATGTGTTGTATTGATATCTTGTGATTGAAAGGTGGAAATGTTATGTTTCCTTTATGCATGTTTTATGTGATACGATTATGTTGAGGTTCTTGGGAATTATTATGAAGACGGGTGGTTACATGATAAACTAAGGGTGGGTGAGACCGATATAGCTCTCCAATGCATTGGGTAACGTGGAGGAGTGAAACGTTAAGGTTTCTCCGAAGAGATTTAGGGAATATACTGTGATAGGTATTCCAAACGTAACCAAGAGGGTTACTCCCTACGTAAGAATGTTATGAATGCCTCAAGTTACCTTTATGTATTATGATTTCTATGATTTATTCAGGATTTGATGAGTTATGTTAAAGTGCTTATGTTTTATGGGTAAAGTATGATTTCATTCTTATGTATATATGTACCCATGTTTCCTTTCCATATTTTTATATCCTTTACTGAGCTTTTTATGCTCATCCCAAGTTTTTTGAAATGTTTTTCACAGGTCAAGAGAAAGGTACATGATATGATGATATTGTCAAGGAAGTGTCAATAAAGAATCCATGTTTTATTTTAAATATGTTTCCATTGATGGGAAATAAGAATACTACCTTTATGTAACCACTTTGTTTATATGTGGAATGTAATTCAAGTTTTATGATCTAATTCTCTAAAACTCTAAACCCGAAAAGATCCTCAATGTGTAATCTTGTAATAACTCAAGATTTGGTAAGGTTTAAGGCTGGGGCCTTATAGTTGTTATCAAAAGTCATTTTAGATAACTTTAGGAGTTAGAATTCTATTAAATGATTATCCAAAAAAAATTTATGGTCAAATTGAAGTGATATAGTATTTGAAGTTTACCATATTTCTTCATCTAAGACATTTTTGTTCAGAATGGTTTTCCGCAGAGGAAACCGGGAAGCAGTGCTAGGAAGGCATGCAGAAGGAAATAACCTTCCGAATCAGCATCCTGAGATGGTCGGAATTGGAACTGAACAGTTTGTTACAGTAATGGCGCAGTTGAATCAAGCGATAAATGGCGGTGGTATCCATACACGAGATCCGCCAGATCAACCGCAGAGGAACATGTCAGTGGTGGAACATTTCATGAGGCAACATCCCCCATCATTCAGAGGATCATCTGCCCCTATGCTAGATGAAGGGTGGATTAAATCACTGGAGAAGATTTTTGATGTCATGGGGTGTTCAGACAATCAAAAGGTTAGTCTTGCTATTTAACGTTTGGAGGGTGAAGCAAATCAGTGGTGGTCGATGGATAAAAATATCAGGGACGCTGATGAGATTGATGCTCTCGACTGGGATGAATTCAAAGGTATGTTTCTTGAAAAGTATTTTCCTAAGGCTGTTCAACTTAGGATGGAAAAACAATTCTTGGAATTGAGGCAAGAGGAAGACTCAGTGTCTACCTATGAAGAAAGGTCCACTCGATTGGCAAGGTATGCTCCAAATTTTATCCGAGACCTTGATAGTAAAATCAATCATTTTTACTCAGGATTAAAGCCAAAATATCTAAGGGCGTTAGCTTCTCGTGAGTTTAAAAGTTATGAAAATCTTGTTCGATGTGCTGAGAAGGTGGAAATGGAGTTTGTTGATGATCAAGTGTTCTATAACAACCAGCAGAAGAAGAGATCGAGGTGGCAGGAGAAAGGAAATAATTCTTCAAAAAAGTCTGATGGTAAGAAAACTAAGTTTCGAGTTTGTGACAAATGTGGTAAAAGGCATGCTGGGGAATGTCTTCTGAATTCTGGAAAGTGCTACCAATGTGGTAAGATGGGACATAAGGCTCGTGATTTCACTGAAAAAGATCAAGGTGAAGGTAAGACCAAATTTGATTTACAGTTAGTGAAATGTTTTAAGTGAAATGAGATGGGTCACTATGTAAACGAGTGTTCGAAAAAGAGCTCGAGTGATGGGAAGCAGTTAGACTATAAGTAGAAAGGGGTGGTGAAATCCTTTGCAACTACTTCAGCAGATGTCGGGCCATAAAATGAAGTTGTATCAGGTACTTTGTTTGTTTTTTCAGATTATGCCAGTGTGTTGTTTGATTCGGGGTCCACACATTCATTCATCTCTGAAAACTTTTCTAGTAAATTGGGAATACCATCTCAATAAATGACTCCTGAACTTGTGGTAAAAACACCTGGGGGAAATGTTGAGGCAAAAAGAATTTATAAGAATCTTCCTATCCTTATCTGTGGAAAGAACCTACTTACAAACCTTATTGTTCTACCTCTAGTAGAGTTTGATGTTATCCTGGGTATGGATTGGCTCTCTATTTACCATGCTAAGATTGACTGTAGAGCTAAAGAAGTTTCTTTTCAAAAAGACTTTCAGTTTGTGTACAAGAATGAACCCTTACTGTTGATAACTTATCAAGAGGGCAAGAAACTTGTAAAAGATGGAAATGAATGTTACCTTGCACACATCGTTGAAAATAAAGGAACTGTTCGGATTAATGATGTGCCAGTGGTAAATGAGTATCCTGATGTTTTTCCTGAAGAGTTGCTTGGAATAATACCAGATCGGGAAGTTGAGTTTACTATTGACTTAGTTCCTGATGCTAGGCCAATTTCAAAACCCCCTTATCGAATGGCTCAAATTGAACTTTTTGAGTTGAAGGAGCAATTGCAAGATTTATTAGAGAAAGGTTTCATTCAACCAAGAACATCACCATGGGGTGCTCCTGTTTTATTTGTTAAAAAGAAAGATGGTTCAATGAGACTTTGCATTGATTATAGAGCCTTGAATAACATCATTGTTAAGAACAAATATCCTTTGCCTCATATCGATGATTTGTTTGATCAGCTCCTGGGAGCTCAGTATTTTTCAAAGATTGAATTGAGATCGAGGTACCATCAGCTGAAGGTAAAGGAAGTAGATGTTCCGAAGACTGTATTTCGTACAAGATATAGCCATTATGAATTTGTAGTAGTGCCTTTTGGGCTAACCAATGCACCTGCTGTATTCATGGACTTAATGAATAGAATTTTCCATGAGTTCTTGGATAAGTTTGTGGTGGTTTTCATTAATGATATTTTGGTGTTTTCTAAAAGTAAAGAGGACCATGAAAGACATTTAAGGGTTATCTTTCAAACCTTAAAAGAAAAGAAAATTTATGGAAAATTCAGCAAGTGTGAGTTTTGGTTGCAACAAATTTCTTTCCTTGGTCACATTGTTTCTAAAGATAGGATAACTGTTGATCCTGCAAAAACAAAAGTTGTGGAAGACTGGCCACGACCCACAAATGTAACTGAGATTCGTAGCTTCCTTGGTTTGGCAGGCTATTACCGAAGGTTTGTTAGAAATTTTTCACGGTTATCTAGTCTAATGACTAAGCTAACTCAGAAGGGTGTTAAGTTTATCTGGACAAAAGAATGTGATGATTGTTTCTTGGAATTGAAAAGAAGATTGGTGAATGCTCCAGCTTTGGCACTACCTTCCAGGAATGGTGAGTTTGTTATATACAGTGATGCTTCATTGAAAGGACTTGGTTGCGTCCTAATGCAAAATGATCAGGTAATTGCTTATGCTTCACGACAGTTGAAAACTCATGAGGTAAATTACCCTACACATGATTTGGAATTAGCCGCTGTTGTTTTCGCTTAAAAAATTTGGAGGCATCATTTGTATGGAGTAAAGTGTGAAATATATACTGATCACAAAGGTTTAAAGTATATATTCACGCAAAAATAATTGAACATGAGACAAAGGAGATGGCTAGAATTAATCAAGGATTATGATTGTACAATTCATTACCATCCAGGAAAAGCAAATAAAGTGACTAATGCTTTGAGTCGAAAAAGTAATTCTCCATTAGCAATGTTGTGTTTGGAATGTGATCCTTTGGTTAAGGATTTGATGAACTTTGTCATAGAAGTTGTTGGTGCAGGATTTCCTTCTGTTTTATTTTAGGTAACAGTGAAATCTTCTCTATCAGACAGAATCAAGCAAGCACAGAAGCAAGACAGTGAGTTGCAGAAAAAGGTAGAGCTGGTTTAGAAGGGTAAGTTGCCTGAATTCATCATTGATAATGATTGTGTTTTGAGATTTGGGAAGAGATTGTGTGTGCCTTGTGATTCACAGTTGAAGAGAGAGTTGTTATGTGAAGCTCATAGTTCTCTGTTTTCAGTTCATCCTGGCAGTACTAAGATGTACAAAGATCTACGGGAGTATTATTGGTGGGATGGAATGTAAAGAGATATTGCTGATTTTACTGTGAAGTGTTTGACATGTCAACAGGTTAAAGAAGAGTGGAAGTTACCGAAAGGGATGCTTCAGCCTTTACCAGTGCCAGAGTGGAAATGGGAGAATATATCCATGGACTTTGTTGTGGGATTACCGAAGACATCTCGAGGTAATAATGCAATCTGGGTTATTGTTGATCGCTTGACTAAATCTGCTCATTTCCTTGCTATACGAGATACTTTTTCACTAGATCAGCTTTCCCATTTTTATTTTAAAGAGATAGTCAGGTTACATGGAGTTCCCTCTCTATTGTATCTGATCGTGATCCCAGGTTCACTTCTAACTTTTGGAAAGGCCTTCATAAGTCGTTGGGTACTGAATTAAATTTTAGTACAGCTTTTCATCCTCAATTAGATGGGCAGTCAGAACAAACAATTCAGACTTTGGAAGATATGCTATGAGCTTGCTCGATGGATTATCAGGGAAGTTGGGACCAACATCTTTCTTTGGCTGAATTTTCATATAATAACATTTTTCATTCCAGTATACAGATGGAACCATTTGAGGCGTTATATGGGAAGCGGTGTCGAACTCCAACTTTCTGGGATGAAGTGGGTGAAAGGAAGTTGATGGGACCAGAATTGGTAGAAGAGATGGCAGAAAAAGTTCAGCTGATTCAGAAACACACGAGAACAGCTCAGAGTAGGCAGAAGAGTTATGCAGACAACAGGAGGAATGATCTAACTTTTGAGGTAGGTGATCATGTTTTTCTCAAAGTCTCACCATGGAAAAGTGTGATGTGATTTGGTAAGAAAGGAAAGTTGAGTCCAAGGTTCATTAGACCATATGAAATTCTGGAGAGAGTTGGATCAGTTGCATACCGGGTGGATTTACCTCCGAGTTTATCTCAGGTACATAATGTTTTTCACGTTTCGATGTTGAGAAAGTATATGCCAGATACATCTCATGTTTTGAGTCCAGAGGTAGTTTAGCTGGAAGAGAACCTATATTATGAGGAAAAACCGGTCCAGATTCTTGACCACAGGAAGCAAGTGTTACGAAATAAGGTGATTAATCAGGTAAAGGTTTTGTGGAAAAACCACATGATGGAAGAGGCAACGTGGGAATCTGAAAATGCAATGAGGGATAAGTACCCCCATTTATTTGATAAGTAAATAAATTACGGGGACAAAATTTTCTAAAGGAGGAAAGGATGTAACATCCCAAGTAAGTAATGAATAATAGATACTTTTATCTATGTCTATTAATGAATTGGATAGTGTTTTAGAGGCTTAAAATGAAAATAAATCCAATCTTAAGCATGGAATACACTAATATTTTTAAAAGATTGTTTTACTGCCTTTTGATGGAAACCCATTTTTAAATCTATCTTTTGACAATTTTATAAGATATATTTGTCAAAATAAACATATTCATTATGATTGGGACATTGAAATTTACATTGGATAAATTTTTGGTATTTTTCTGACAATGTTCATTTTTTAATGAATAGTGAAAAAATACTGCATTTTACATCAAAACTGCTTTTTCATTTAATTTAATTATATGGTTAGATTATCCTTTTAATTGGTATTAAATTTTAACATTAATATATTTTTACCATTTAATCCAATGGTGGTCATTAGGATTAATTTCACTTTGGAATTTGTCATAAACTAATGCCAAACTTTTCATAGATATTGTTTCAAAAAAACCCGCTATTTGTTTTGACAACGAGAATTATTTTTAAATCAATTATTGCAATTTATGTGTTTATAATTTGGTAAAATGGATTATATATTTGGAATCAGAATTTCCAAATTATGTAATTAAGACTCTTTTATTTTTGGACATTATGAATAGTAATGATGGTAATTATCTTTAATTATCTTGATTAATGAGTAAGCAGGTAGTTAAAGATAATAAAATGATATCATAATAATACAAAAAGACCACAACATGTGTCCTAAGGCTACTGTTTGTCTCATGGCCAACCATGGGATTCCTTGTACCAAACTTGGGGGCCCCATGGAATCACTTTTGTGAGAAAGTGACTTTTTATCTTTTTATTTTTTAAAAATGTTAAATGTGACAAAGAATGTATCACCTAAGTAAAATATTTTTTAATTTTGTCTACATAAATGATCTTTTGGAATATAAATATTCATTAGAAATATAAAAATATTTCCTACATCATTGTTTTTTTTTCATAATTTTTAGACTTTAAATAAATTAAATTATTTATGACATCATGATGATGC
This sequence comes from Viscum album, assembly GCA_963277665.1. Classification (NCBI taxonomy): domain Eukaryota; kingdom Viridiplantae; phylum Streptophyta; class Magnoliopsida; order Santalales; family Viscaceae; genus Viscum; species Viscum album. The sequence goes on along the minus strand of OY728133.1, from coordinate 474,925,507 downwards.
AGCGATTACTTCATTAATAAAGGATTCAAATAAAATGAAATGATAATGTCAAATCTATGACCTACACATGTCCAAAACCTATTGTATGGGTGGATTTTGAACCCTTATCACCTTACCCTCGAATTATATCAATGTGGGACCTTTTGAATCCGAAAATCATTTTCAAATAAAGTAACATTTCTTTACTTTCCAAGAGTGCCCCTCCTCTCCTCTTATAAAAGGCCCTCACCTCTACCTCCTTACCCACACTCCCAAAGCCTTTGGCTCGGCCAACTTCTACCCATTTTGTCTCTCCATTTCCCTATATTACACCTTAAAGCCTCACTTTGGGCAGAAGTCTTCCCAAGGAAGCCTTTGAGCTCAAACCAAAGGGAGTTACCCGATTTTAAGGTAATGTCTTCACTTGAATCCTTTTGTTTTATTTTACTTCTCCAACCCCCTAAACTCATTTTATTCATTTATTTTATAACAAATACAGTATCTTCAATATACTAGGATGTTTTTATAAGAAGGATTTGAGCTACACTTACACACACCTACATCTAATGGTTAAAGGACATACTGTTTCTGTGGATGGTGAATTTATGCCTCCCGAAATGATGATTGTTCAACATTCTTTTAACACATTAAAAGGTGGACATTAAGATGTCACTATATTTATATATGATATATAATATGTTTATGTTTTCCTTAAGCTTCTGTATTTTTCATTTTGGTCATACCTTTATAGTTTCCATTATGGGTAAACGCGATATCTTCATTTAAGGAAGTGCAGACTATCGCCCCCTCAAAGTGATTTGATTCGTTAAATACCATATGTGGGACGTATAAAGGATGGAACTATAATATTATATATGATATTATACTGGAATTATAATACACCTTTATATCATTATTATTCCATTCTATAAAATACGAAGTAGAAATGAAAGTAGTGTTCATGCGTACGTACGGCTTACCGTCTCCATGAACGGTGCATTTCATTTCTTACCTCTAAATGATTATGTAATATTATAAATGCGTGTATATACTGGATATATATGATATATACATCATGATTATGATTCTGGATATAATGGATACATGAACAACTTGTAATTATAAAGGGTTTCTTTTGACTCAAGTACCAATGATCGTTAAAATTACCGTTATTAACTTAAATAATTACATAGTGTCCATGACATGGAAATAAGTGATATAAAAGGAATAATGAACTTGAAAAAGGTTCTTAAGCAAGTAGAAATTAACTCAAGTTTATTATTCAGGACATTAAAGGACGATCGAGTCAAGTCGGACCCGAGGTATGGGACTTCGTCTCAATCTCCTTTCATTGAGGCATATTTTGTTTTATACACAACCTTCTTTTATATGGTGTATAAACCCCTTTGACTTTTACGTTTATTCAAAAGGAATCTTTTTTATACGAAGCGTTTACTAAATGACAAAAGGGAATGTTTTTGTCATACGTATGTGGCGACAATGACTTCTCCGCCGCCGTGACAATTATTTGAGTTTTGGCTTCCTCTACAAGCCATATTTTTTTAAAAGAAAAATAAATATCATGTTTAATTTTCTTTTATTTTGGTATTGAAAATGGTTTTCATAATGTTTTTATATCAATGTGTTGTATTGATATCTTGTGATTGAAAGGTGGAAATGTTATGTTTCCTTTATGCGTGTTTTATGTGATACGATTATGATGAGGTTCTTGGGCATTATTATGAAGACGGGTGGTTCTGTGATAAACTAAGGGTGGGTGAGCCCGATATAGCTCTCCAATGCATTGGGTAACGTGAAGGAGTGAAACGTTAAAGTTTCTCCGAAGAGATTTAGGGAATATACTGTGATGGGTATTCCAAACATAACCAAGAGGGTTACTCCCTACGTAAGAATGTTATGAATGCCTCAAGTTACCTTTATGTCTTATGATTTCTATGATTTATTCATGATTTGATGAGGTATGTTAAATTTCTTATGTTTTATGGGTAAAGTATGATTTCATTCTTATATATATGTGTACCCATGTTTCCTTTCCATATTTTTATATCCCTTACTGAGCTTTTTATACTCATCCCAAGTTTTTTGAAATGTTTTTCACAGGTCAAGGGAAAGGTACATGATATGATGATAGTGTCAAGGAAGTGTCAAGAAAGAATCCCTGTTTTATTTTAAATATGTTTCCATTGATGGGAAAGAAGAATACTATCTTTATGTAACCACTTTGTTTATATGTGGAATGTAATGCAAGTTTTATGATCTAATTCTCTAAAACTCTAAACCCGAAAAGATCCTCAATGTGTAATCTTGTAATAACTCAAGATTAAGTAAGGTTTAAGGCTGGGGCCTTATAGTTGGTATCAAAGGTCGGTTTAGATAACTTTAGGAGTTAGAGTTATATTAAATGATTATCCAAAAAAAATTATGGTCAAATTGAAGTGATATTGTATTTGAAGATTACCAAATTGCTTCATCTAAGACATGTTTGTTCAGAATGGTTTTCCGTAGAGGAAACAGGGAAGCAGTGCTAGGAAGGCATGCAGAATGAAATAACCTTCCAAATCAGAATCCTGAGATGGTCGGAATTGGTACTGAACAGTTTGTTACAGTAATGGCGCAGTTGAATCAAGCGATAAATGGCGGTGGTATCCATACATGAGATCATCCAGATCAACTGCAGAGGAACATGTCAGTGGTGGAACATTTCATGAGGCAACATCCCCCATAATTCAGAGGATCATCTGACCCTGTGCTAGCTGAAGGGTGGATTAAAGCACTGGAGAAGATTTTTGATGTCATGGGGTGTTCAGACTATCAAAAGGTTAGTCTTGTTATTTACCGTTTGGAGGGTGAAGCAGATCAGTGGTGGTCGATGGTTAAAAATATCAAGGACGCTGATGAGATTGATGCTCTCGACTGGGATGAATTCAATGGTATGTTTCTTGAAAAGTATTTTCCTAAGGCTGTTCGAATTAGGATGGAAAAACAATTCTTGGAATTGAGGCAAGAGGAAGACTCAGTGGCTACCTATGAAGAAAGGTTCACTCGATTGGCAAGGTATGCTCCAAATTTTATCCGAGACCTTGATAGTAAAATCAATCATTTTTACTCAAGATTAAAGCCAAAATATCGAAGGGCATTAGCTTATCGTGAGTTTAAAAGTTATGAAAAGCTTGTTCGATATGCTGAGAAGGTGGAAATGGAGTTTGTCGATGATCAAGTGTTCTATAACAACCCGCAGAAGAAGAGACCGAGGTGGGAGGAGAAAGGAAAGAATTCTTCAAAAAAGTCTGATGGTAAGAAAACTAAGTTTTCAGTTTGTGATAAATGTGGTAAAAGGCATGATGGGGAATGTCTTCTGAATTCTGGAAAGTGCTACCGATGTGGTAATATGGGACATAAGGCTCGTGATTGCACTGAAAAAGATCAAGGTGAAGGTAAGACCAAATTTGATTTACAGTTAGTGAAATGTTTTAAGTGCAATGAGATCGGTCACTATGAAAACGAGTGTCTGACAAAGAGCTTGAGTGATGGGAAGCAGTTAGACTACAAGTAGAAAGGGGTGGTGAAATCCTTTGAAACTACTTCAGTAGATGTCGGGCCATCAAATGAAGTTGTATCAGGTACTTTGTTTGTTTTTTCAGATTATGCCAGTGTGTTGTTTGATTTGGGGTCCACACATTCTTTCATCTCTGAAAACGTTTCTAGTAAATTGGGAATACCATCTCAAGAAATGACTCCTGAACTTGTGGTAAAAACACCTGGGGGAAATGTTGAGGCAAAAAGAATTTATAAGAATCTTCCTATCCTTATCTGTGGAAAGAACCTACTTGCAAACCTTATTGTTCTACCTCAAGTAGAGTTTGATGTTATCCTGGGTATGGATTGGATCTTTATTTACCATGATAAGATTGACTGTAGAGCTAAAGAAGTTTCTTTTCAAAAAGACTTTCAGTTTGTGTACAAGAATGAACCCTTACTGTTGATAACTTATCAAGAGGCCAAGAAACTTGTAAAAGATGGAAATGAATGTTACCTTGCACACATCGTTGAAAATAAAGGAACTGTTCAGATTAATGACGTGCCAGTGGTAAATGAATATCTTGATGTTTTTCCTGATGAGTTGCCTGGAATAATACCAGATCGGGAAGTTGAGTTTACTGTTGACTTAGTTCATGATGGTAAGCCAATTTCAAAACCCCCTTATCGAATGGCTCAAATTGAACTTTTAGAGTTGAAGGAGCAATTGCAATATTTATTAGAGAAAGTTTTCATTCGACCTAGCACATCACCATGGGGTGCTCCTGTATTATTTGTTAAAAAGAAAGATGGTTCAATGAGACTTTTCATTGATTATAGAGCCTTGAATAACATCGCTGTTAAGAACAAATATCCTTTGCCTCATATCGATGATTTGTTTGATCAGCTCCAGGGAGCTCAGTATTTTTCAAAGATTGACTTGAGATTGAGGTAGCATCAGCTGAAGGTAAAGGAAGCAGATGTTCTGAAGACTGCATTTCGTACAAGATATAGCCATTATGAATTTCTAGTAATGCCTTTTGGGCTAACCAATGCACCTGCTGTATTCATGGACTTAATGAATAGAATTTTCCATGAGTTCTTGGATAAGTTTGCGGTGGTTTTCATTGATGATATTTTGGTGTTTTCTAAAAGTAAAGAGGAGCATGAAAGAAATTTAATTGTTTTCTTGCAAACCTTAAAAGAAAAGAAACTGTATGGAAAATTCAGCAAGTGTGAGTTTTGGTTGCAACAAATTTCTTTCCTTGGTCACATTGTTTCTAAAGATGGGATAACTGTTGATCCTGCAAAAACAAAAGTTGTGGAAGACTGGCCACGACCCACAAATGTTACTGAGATTCGTAGCTTCCTTGGTTTGACAGGCTATTACCGAAGGTTTGTTGGAAATTTTTCACGGTTATCTAGTCCAATGACTAAGCTAACTCGGAAGGGTGTTAAGTTTATCTGGACAAAAGAATGTGATGATTGTTTCCAGGAATTGAAAAGAATATTGGTGAATGCTCCAGTTTTTGCACTACCTTCCAGGAATGGTGAGTTTGTTATATACAGTGATGCTTCATTGAAAGGACTTGGTTGTGTCCTAATGCAGAATGATCAGGTAATTGCTTATGCTTCACGACAGTTGAAAACTCATGAGGTAAATTACCCTACACTTGATTTGGAATTAGCTGCTGTTGTTTTCGCTTTAAAATTTTGGAGGCATCATTTGTATAGAGTAAAGTGTGAAATATATACTGATCACAAAAGTTTAAAGTATATATTCACGCAGAAATAATTGAACATGAGACAAAGGAGATGGCTAGAATTAATCAAGGATTATGATTGTACAATTCATTACCATCCAGGAAAAGCAAATAAAGTGACTGATGCTTCGAGTCGAAAAAGTAATTCTTTATTAGCAATGTTTCGTTTGGAACGTGATCCTTTGGTTAAGGATTTGATGAACTTTGGCATAGAAGTTGTTGGTGCAGGATGTCCTTCTGTTTTATTTCAGGCATCAGTGAAATCTTCTCTATCAGAAAAAATCAAGCAAGCACAGAAGCAAGACAGTGAGTTGCAGAAAAAGGTAGAGGTGGTTCAGAAGGGTAAGTTGCCTGAATTCATCATTGATAATGATTGTGTTTTGAGATTTGGGAAGAGATTTTGTGTGCCTTTTGATTCACAGTTGAAGTGAGAGTTGCTATGTGAAGCTCATTGTTCTCCGTTTTCAGTTCATCCTGGCAGTACTAAGATGTACAGAGATCTGCGGGAGTATTACTGGTGGGATGGAATGAAAAGAGATATTGCTGATTTTACTGTGAATTGTTTGACATGTCAACAGGTTAAAGCAGAGCGACAGTTACCGAAAGGGATGCTTGAGCCTTTACCAGTGCCAGAGTGGAAATGGGAGAATATATCTATGGACTTTGTTGTGGGATTACCGAAGACATCTCGAGGTAATAATGCAATCTGGGTTATTATTGATCGCTTGACTAAATCTGCTCATTTACTTACTATACGAGATACTTTTTCCCCAGATCAACTTTCCCATTTGTATCTTAAAAAGATAGTCAGGTTACATGGAGTTCCCCTCTCCATTGTATCTGATCGTGATCCCAGGTTCACTTCTAACTTTTGGAAAGGCCTTCAGAAGTCGTTGGGTACTGAATTAAATTTTAGTACAGCTCTTCATCCTCAATCAGATGGGCAGTCAGAACGAACAATTCAGACTTTGGAAGATATGCTACTAGCTTGTTCGATGGATTATCATGGAAGTTGGGACCAACATTTTTCTTTGGCATAATTTTCATATAATAACAGTTTTCATTCCAGTATACAGATGGCACCATTTGAGGCGTTATATGGGAAGCGGTGTCGAACTCCAGCTTTCTGGGATGAAGTGGGTGAAAGGAAGTTGATGGGACCAGAATTGGTAGAAGAGATGGCAGAAAAAGTTCATCTGATTCAGAAACACACGAGAACAGCTCAGAGTAGGCAGAAGAGTTATGCAGACAACATGAGGAAGGATCTAACTTTTGAGGTAGGTGATCATGTTTTTCTCAAAGTCTCACCATGGAAAAGTGTGATGCGATTTGGTAAGAAAGGAAAGCTAAGTCCAAGGTTCATTGGACCATATGAAATTCTGGAGAGAGTTGGATCAGTTTCATACCGGGTGGCTTTACCTCCGAGTTTATCTCAGGTACACAATGTTTTTCACGTTTCGATGTTGAGAAAGTATATGCCAGATCCATCTCATGTTTTGAGTCCAGAGGTAGTTCAGCTGGAAGAGAACATATCTTATGAGGAAAAACTGGTCTAGATTCTTGACCACAGGAAGCAAGTGTTACGAAATAAGGTGATTAATCAGGTAAAGGTTTTGTGGATAAACCACATGATGGAAGAGGCAACATGGGAATCTGAAAATGCAATGAGGGATAAGTACCCCCATTTATTCGATAAGTAAATAAATTGCGGGGACGCAATTTTCTAAAGGGGGGAAGGATGTAACATCCCAAGTAAGTAATGAATAATAGATATTTTTATCTATGTCTATTAATGAATTGGATAGTGTTTTAGAGGCTTAAAATGAAAATAAATCCAATCTTAAGCATGGAATACACTAATATTTTTGAAAGATTGTTTTACTTCCTTTTGATGGAAAACCATTTTTAAATCTATATTTTGACAATTTTATAAGATATATTTGTCAAAATAAACATATTCATTATGATTAGGACATTGAAATTTACATTGGATAAATGTTTGGTATTTTTCTGACAATGTTCATTTTTTTAATGAATAGTGAAAAAATACTGCATTTTACATCAAAACTACTTTTTCATTTAATTTAATTATATGGTTAGATTATCCTATTAATTGGTCTTAAAGTTTAATCTGAATATATTTTTATAATTTAATCCAATGGTGGTCATTAGGATTAATTTCACTTTGTAATTGGTCATAAACTAATGCCAAACTTTTCATAGATATTGTTTCAAAAAAACCCGTTATTTGTTTTGACAACAAAAATTATTTTTAAATCAATTATTGCAATTTATGTGTTTGTAATTTGGTAAAATGGATTACATATTTGGAATCAGAAGGTCCAAATTATGTAATTAATACTCTTATTTTTTGACATTATGAATAGTAACGATGGTAATTATCTTTAATTATCTTGATTAATGAGTAATCAGGTAGTTAAAGATAATAAAATGATATCATAATAATACAAAAAGACCACAACATGTGTCCTAAGGCTACTGGTTGTCTCATGGCCGACCATGGGATTCCTTGTTCCAAACTTGGGGGCCCCATGGAATCACTTTTGTGAGAAACTGACTTTTTATCTTTTTATTTTTAAAAAATGTTAAATGTGACAAAGAATGTATCACCTAAGTAAAATATTTTTACTTTTTTCTATATAACTGATATTTTGGACTATAAATATTCATTAGAAAGATAAAAATATTTCCTACATCATAGTTTTTTTTCATAATTTTTAGACTTTAAATAAATTGAATTATTTATGACATCATGATGATGCAGTGATTACCTCATTAATAAAGGATTTAAATAAAATGAAATGATAATGTACAATCTATGACCTACACATGTCCAAAACCTATTGGATGGGTGGATTTAGAACCCTTATCACCTTACCCTAGAATTATATCAATGTGGGACCTTTTGAATCCGAAAATCATTTTCAAATAAAGTAACATTTCTTTACTTTCCAAGAGTGCCCCTCCTCTCCTCTTATAAAAGGCCCCCACCTCTACCTCCTTACCCACACTCCCAAAGCCTTTGGCTCGGCCAAACCCTAACCATTTTGTCTCTCCACTTCCCTATCTTACTCATTAAAGCCTCACTTTGGGCAGATGTCTTCCCAAGGAAGCCTTTGAGCTCAAACCAAAGGGAGTTACCCGATTTTAAGGTAATGTCTTCACTTGAGTCCTTTTGTTTTATTTTACTTCTCCAAACCCTAAACTCTTTTTATTCATTTATTTTGTAACAACTAAAGTATCTTCAATATACTAGGATGTTGTTATAAGAAGGTTTCGATCTACACTTACACACACCTACATCTAATGGTTAAAGGACATACTGTTTTCGTGGATGGTGAATTTATGCCTCCTGAAACGATGATTGTTCAACATTCTTCTAACACCTTCAAAGGTGAACATTAAGATGTCACTATATTTATATATGATATATAATATGTTTATGTTTTCCTTAAGCTTCTGTATTTTTCATTTTGGTCATACCTTTATGGTTTCCATTATGGGTAAATGTGATATCTTCATTTAAGGAAGTGCAGACTACCCCCCCTCAAAGTGATTTGATTCGTTAAATACCATATGTGGGACGTATAAAGGATGGAACTATGATATTATATATGATATTATACTGGAATTATAATACACCTTTATATCACTATGATTCCATTCTATAAAATACGAAATAAAAATGAAAGTAGCGTTCATGTGTACGTACGGCTTACCGTCTCCATGAACGGTGCATTTTATTTCTTACCTCTAAATGATTATGTAATATTATAAATGCATGTATATACTGGATATATATGATATATACATCATGATTATGATTCTGGATATAATGGATACATGAACAACTTGTAATTATAAAGGGTTTATTTTTGACTCAAGTACCAATGATCGTTAAAACGACCGTTATTAACTTAAATAATTACATAGTGTTCATGACATGGAAATAAGTGATATAAAAGGAATAATGAACTTGAAAAAGGTTCTTAAGAAAGTAGAAATTAACTCAAGTTTATTATTCAGGACAATAAAGAACGATCGAGTCAAGTCGGACCCGAGGTATGGGACTTCGTCTCAATCTCCTTTCATTGAGGCATATTTTGTTTTATACACAACCTTCTTTTATATGGTGTATAAACACCTTTGACTTTTATGTTTATTCAAAAGGAATCTTTTTTATACGAAGCGTTTACTAAACAAAAAAAGGGAATGTTTTTGTCATACGTATGCGGCGACAATGACTTCTCCGCCGCCATGACCATTATTTGAGTTTCGGCTTCCTCTACAAGCCATATTTTTTTTAAAAGAAAAATAAATACCATGTTTACTTTTCTTTTATTTTGGTATTGAAAATTGTTTTCATAATGTTTTTATATCAATGTGTTGTATTGATATCTTGTGATTGAAATGTGGAAATGTTATGTTTCCTTTATGCATGTTTTATGTGATACGATTATGTTGAGGTTTTTGGGCATTATTATGAAGACGGGTGGTTCCATGATAAACTAAGGGTGGGTGAGCCCGATATAGCTCTCCAATGCATTGAGTAACGCGAAGGAGTGAAACGTTAAGGTTTCTCCGAAGAGATTTAGGGAATATACTGTGATGGGTATTCCAAACGTAACCAAGAGGGTTACTCCCTACGTAAGAATGTTATGAATGCCTCAAGTTACCTTTATGTCTTATGATTTCTATGATTTATTCATGATTTGATGAGGTATGTTAAAGTGCTTATGTTTTATGGGTAAAGTATGATTTCATTCTTATTTATATGTGTACCCATGTTTCCTTTCCATATTTTTATATCCCTTACTGAGCTTTTTATGCTCATCCCAAGTTTTTTGAAATGTTTTTCACAGGTCAAGGGAAAGGTACATGATATGATGATAGTGTCAAGGAAGTGTCAAGAAAGAATCCATGTTTTATTTTAAATATGTTTCCATTGATGGGAAAGAATAATACTATCTTTATGTAACCACTTTGTTTATATGTGGAATGTAATGCAAGTTTTATGATCTAATTCTCTAAAACTCTAAACCCGAAAAGATCCTCAATGTGTAATCTTGTAATAACTGAAGATTAAGTAAGGTTTAAGGATGGGGCCTTATATTAATAATATTTTAAGGATGTCTAAGAAGAAATAATACAAAATTACTTAATTAAAAGTGATACATTTTCTTCAAATAAATCTTCTTTTCTTAACATCTTAAGACCCCTAATGGTTGTTTCATGTATAAATAAAAGATATATAATGTATATAGTCATTATAAGGAGGTATTTAGGAATATATTAGCTGAAAAAATAGGTTTTTATGTGTGAATAAAAGAGAATAATGGATTCCCTTTTATAGGGGAGGGGTTGGGCACCCTTGGATTTCTACAAATTATTAAATTAATATAAATTGATTTTATAATCCAAAAAGATTCATAAAATATGATTATTATGGGTCAAAATACCATCATACAATGGTAATTATACAAGTTTTTAATATTTTTTAATCCTTATCATTTTCTTTTATACTTTTTTTAACATTTATAATTCTTACCATGAATTCATATAATTTAAAATATTAGGATTAATATTATTACTATAAAATTAAAAATAGCCAACAAATGAGTCATTGATGAAATTTTCATTCTTACCAAATGATGTTCCCAAATTTTAGGTTTTTTAAAATTTTATATCATTTAATAAAATTTTAATTATATTAAAATATCATTAATGTCACTATTGACACTTTTCATTAGTTGACTTTTTTATAATGTCATAACAACATGTTATCATAGAAAAATATCTTCTAAATCATAACTAATATTTCAAATTCATCTAGAAATTTTGATTATGAAATTAATTATAACAAATTATATTTATTTTAATATTTTCAATATCATTTATTTGATATTTCAATTAATTAATAAATTCATGCTTTATTAATGTGTAAGCCTTTAATTTAATTATTTATTACATAAAAATTATAAATAAATTACCATGATGAATTTAAACATTTTATATTTCCAACTAATTTCTATATTGTAATATATTCAGTATATAGCCCCATATTGAAAATATTTCACTTGTTACAAAATAAGAATAGTAGAATTGACTTTTTTTTAATAAAATACTATAAAAGGATTAAATTGATCCAAGTGGATCTATAAGATCATAAAATTATAAAAAGGATGGTTTATTTTGAAAATAACACATGAAATAAAATTATTACAAGTGTTAGAGTAATTCTTCTATTATTTATAATATTATTTTAACCCTTGACTACTATATTTACACTAAACTATGGTAAAAAAATAACCACAATTAGTATTCATATTTTGTCCAAAAATAAAAGGGAACAATTTAAAAAATTAAAATTATTATTCGAAATATTTAATCCACTTTTTAAAAATAAAATCATATACTTGGTTAAAATTATTTTAAAATTTACCTCATGGATGGAAAGAGAAAACATGTTTTAAGAGTAACAACCTTCAAAAGAAAGATTTTTTTCAATCCAAATTCAATGTGAAATTGATTCCAATGAACTATATTATATTAAATTATAAAAAAAATTATCTAAATATAATTTAAAACCATTTTAAAATATATTTTAACACTATAAATAAATTTTATGAAAAAAGTTATTTTCAATTAAAATTCAATATTTTCTCACTATTCATCAAAACATTAAACTTATCAAAAAAATTCCAAAAAATTCACCATAGTAAATTATGATATTACACATTAAAATAATAAGTTTATTCTTCCTAATATAATTTATAATATCATTAAAAACTACATTTATAAACAATGCCGCATCGAAAAGAAGAAAAACTACCTTTTTAAAAGAAAAAAATGCATATTTCACACATAAAATTTGAATTATTCTGATTTAATTTATAAAAAACACATAAGAGAGTTTTCTTATACATTTTCTCAAGAAAGAAAATAAAACAGATTAGGTTAAAAAAATTAAAAATACGCCACAAAGGCAGCATTGGCGATGTCGCCTTCCCTCCCCTGCGCTGTCTTTGGCCCGGATCAATGTCATGGAAAAGGCGGCAAGGGGGATACCGTCTTTCACCTCTGGGTAAGGAAAAAGGTGGCATCTTCAATACCTCCTTTTCCTAAGCTCTCAATAAAAGTTCCCCCATTCTTCTCACTTTTTTTCACTATTCTCTCCTAAATTCAATGTTTCTCTCTCTAGAAAAATCATTTTCTGTGCGGTGTAGTCGGTGGTCCAAAAGAAGGAATTTTTTTGCAAAGCATCATTTAGATATTTATTTTAATTAATTTAAAGATTTTTATTTATTTAATGGAATTATTTTTTAGTTTTAAATATTTCATTTTTGAAGTAGTTTTGTTAGTTCTAAATAATTTGTTTATTAGGTTGTGTAATTAGTTATATATATTTTGGAATAATAATTATTGTTAGAATAGATTATGTATAGATTAAGTAAAAATTAAGTATAGATTAAGTATAGATTAACTTAGGATTAAGTATTGTGAAATTTTGGTAGCATAAATATTGTGTGGTTATCTAAGCAATCAAATCCATGTTTGGATATAAACAAGTGGATGTGGCTCTGGCAGAAATGTAAATAGGAGTGAAAACTCCGACAAAGAGTTTTGGGCTTGACTCGGGGTATCTTGGTACATGAAAATGGGCCTTGTTTCAATCCTAGTTTAACACTCTTGGGGGATATGATTAAGATGATTCATATTTTCTTTATAAACTACTAAAATATCTAAGAAAAGAAAAATAAAATTAGTATATTTATCAATGATAAAATGATAATTATGATGTTATAGAATAAAATAAGGACAAAAGCATTAATGAATGAAAGTTATTATTAGTAATTAAAGATGTAATGTATTAATTAGTTTGATTAGTTATATATAGTTTAAAATAATACTTATTATTAGTTTTTATTAATTATAGATTAATTAATGATAACTTAGAATTAAAAATGAATACATATGATTAGTTAATTGTAATTAACTAATGAATATAATATGATTAATGATTAAAGAATAAGTAATTAATGAATAACTTAATAATTATTAACTAATGATTACAGAATGATTGATTAGTCAAAAAATTTATTATTAGTTATTAAAGATGTTATATATTAAGTAGTTTAATTAGTTATATACAGTTTTGAAATAATACTTATTATTAGTAATGATTAATTATAGATTAGTTAATGATAAATTAGGATTAAAAATGAATACATATGATTAGTTAATTGTGATTAACTAATGAATATAATATGATTAATGGTTAAAAAATAAATAATTAAAGAATAACTTAATAATGATTAACTAGTGATTAAAGAATGATTGATCAGTTAAAAACTATACTAAGAAAATCAGTTGATAAAATGACAATTATGACTATATAAAATGAAATAGAGAAGAAAATGTTTTAAAATATTAGTATCATAAAGATTATATAGTTTTGAAATAATAGCTATTATTAGCAATGATTAATTTTATAATAATTAATAAAGAACATAGGATTAAAAAATGAATTCATATAATGATTAACATATTTTAGGGTATAAAAAGGAGTCCTAAAATTTCATTCTAATAAATATTATATGATCAACCATCATTGTTAATATTTGTTACACTATCATAATTTTGATAAAAGAAACATTTTTGACGTAGAGAGTCATGTTTGTCTGTGTGTACTATTATGGGGAGGTTATTCAAACTGAGCAAGGAGCTTCTTACAGTACAAAACCAATAAAGGTGGTTAGAACAGAAAATTGTGTAACCATAAGTGTCCTTCAGGAGAAAATTTGTGGTTCCTTAAATCAAGGACCTGATCAAGAGATAAAGTCTATGAGATATAGACATTTTCAATTCTCAGCAACACTATGTCATCTAGCTTGTCCATTGGTTGTTGATGCACAGTGGGTCCAAGAAATTAATTTATTTTCTAAAAGGTTATATGGTACCATAATGGAGTTATATATTGATGTTTCTACTGTACAACAACAATTTTTAGTTGTATGAAGACATATAAATACAATAGTGGTTGAAGACAGTCTGCCCCTGAAATTGAGCCTATTCAAAATGATACAGAAGAGGAAAACCTAGATGATCTCCCAGATATACATATCAATCCAACTTCAGATGAAGAGTTTTATAATGATAGATCAGATGGTGAGAACGGTGATAATGAGGAAGGACTGACGTAAGTTAGGGAGGAGGTTTTGATAAATTCATTAGTTGTACATAAACATCATCCTACAATAAATCATCCATTACTTCTTGCATCTTGGTTAGAAGAAATGACATGTGTGCCTGAATTCGACAATAATGTTCTCACAATGGCAACTGAGTTCCCCAAAGTTGTACCAGATAGGTATAGTGAGTTGGAAAAAAACTTATATGTTGGAAGGAATTCTCCAAATAAAGATGCATTAAAATGCATGCTAAAGAGATTTCACATTGAGAGTCACAGCAGATATATAGTTCATGAATCATGCTATATTAAATATTTCATATGGTGTGAGAAGTATGGGGATGATTATAGATTTTTTTAGGGTGATTCCGAACATTTCATTTGAAGGTTATAGAATCTAGATAATTGAGGAAGCTCATACATGCATTCAAACAAGCCTAACACAAGATCATACTTTATTGGATGCAAAATTTGTGTCATCTATTTTTGTTGATTTGATTAGGACATCTCAAGATGTTCCGATAGCCCTTGTGAAAGAGACGATATAACAGACATTTAGTTATAAGATTTTCTATAATAAGGCATGGATGGAATAACAAAAGGCAATTGTGAAGGTCTATAGTGATTGGGATGACTCATATCTGGTGTATCTGCAACTGCTAGCCATACTGAGGCATCATAACCAAGTATTATTCTATCTTGATACATACAAACATGTGTCTAGCAATAACCGACTTGATCCATCTCGTGTTCAATTCCATCGGTTGTTCTGGGCATTCCTCCCCTGTATCTCCACATTTCGTTTTAGAAAATAGTATATTCAGATTGATGGAACGTTTCTATATGGAAAATACAAGGGCATATTGTTGATAACGGAAACATAAGATAGAAACTTTTCACTTATTCCTCTTTCCTTTTCCATTTTAGAGAAAGAAAACTATAATTCAGGGAGTTGGTTTCTGGCATGTATCAGTAACCATTTCACTAATATTCGAGGTGTTTGTTTGATATCTGATCGTCATCGAGTAATTAATGAGGCAATCAATGTAGATCCTAAGAGATGTAGATACCCAAATTCACATCATTAGTTCTGCATTAGACACATTTCTAGCAATGTGCATAAAAAATTGCACAACGAACTGATGAATAAGGAAATCACGAGGCTTGGTACGCATTGTATTTGTTTTTTTTTACTATTTCAACATAAAGATAAAATTAAATTATGTAAAATAGCATATGTTATGTGTAACATATGAGTCGGATCAATGATGGATTGAAGAATGTTTTGAAAAAATCCTCCAGGATCATCAAGAATGATATGATTATATTATTTGGATTCCAAAATAAAAATAGACATTGGAATATGATGGGGAGAAGAGGTACGGACACATGACCACAATCATTGTGGAGTGTATCAATGGTGTCTTCAAAGGGATTCGCAAGCTAACTATAACTACCCTAGTTCAGGACACATTATATCTATTCTTGAATTACTTTGTTGATAGACAAAAACTAGCATTCGATGGAATACAACATGGGATATGGTACAGAATACACTTTCAAAAAAAGATTTAAAAGAATATTGAAGAAGCTTATGGTTATCATGTCTGCCTTTTTCGATGAGAAGACTCTCGATTTGATGTTGAAGAGCATTCAGACCCCATCACTAATCACATTGGTGAAAAAATGGTGGTATTACTGGAAACGAGGCAATGCCAATGTGGGAACTTTCAGGCCTTACGGTTTTCATGGACACGTTCCATCGTAGCATGTGCCTCTATGAACATATCATGGGAAGAATATGTTGATCCAGTGTACTGTATGGATACCATTTCTAACAGTTATGATTCACCATGGACACCAATTGGGGATTATTGTTATTTTTCAATACCTGAAGGCCAGCTGATAGTGATACCTAACATCAATCGGTTGCATCCTCATGGGAGACCGAAGTCCAGTAGGATGCGTAATGAGATGGACTGGCCTCAAGAACAAGGGCATAGTTTGAGATGCACAATATGTCATAAATAAGTTCGTAACCATAAATGATGCCCTAACATTTTTGGATTGAGTTTACACTCTCATCCACAATGTTGTATTGTCTTCATTGTGACGTTCTCATATTATAAATTATATGTTGTTATCTCTTCTTTTTTCTTGGTTTTCTAAACCCCCAAACCCAAAAGTAGAACACTTAACACAAAAACATATTTCCTAAAACTTAATATCAAAATTTTAAACCCTAAACCTTAAAACCTAAAACCTAACCCAAAATTCATAAACCTAAACCCTATAACCTTACAAAAAATCCAAAAACCTAGGACCAATATAATTATGGTCCTTTATATTCTCATTCGAATGAAAATGTTATTCATAGATTGAAAAGTTGTGTTAGCATAAAAACAAGATTTTTTATTCCATATCCTATAACATTCTATTTCTCAAGGAGAGAATCAATTAATTTTCTATCGTATTCAATATTAAAATTATTTCTTTGGGTTCAACTAATAGAATAAAATAATAAAGAATAGTGTGAAAAATAATGATCATAGTTGGAGAGAACATAATCACGGAGAATCATCCATTGGATGTCTCAATCATGAAACCTTCTTCAATGAAACCATGTGTTTATCCTGGGTCATTCATAATTTTTATCAAAACTAAATGATGTTATCCTATACTTGGAATTATTCCCAGGGTTGTCATAGATGTTAGCACATCCTAGTATCTTATAGTTAACTAAACCATGATCATATAAAAACTATAGTGATAATTAATTTTCGTAAAAAGATATAAATTCTATTTAGAATAATGTTCATTAAATAATAGAATGATCAATTCCATAATCATACTGGTCTACTAAATTTGAAAGCATAGAAATAAAAAAAACTAGTTTATAAAGGATCTATATAGTCTCAAAAACAATTCTTCATATCTACCACCCTTCTTAGACATACTAGACTTTATAACATGGGTAGATAAAATATAATAAAGGGATAAATTAGATTCTCAGTGAGGGTAAACAAGGGATATATCATTTTTTCAATTTTCTCAAAATCAGTTACATATTTAGGGTAATCTTCTCCAAATAATGTGTTTTAAAATACTTTAAATTTTTTAATAAATCACATTTCTTGTCCATTGTTTCAATTCAACATATTCTCTCAAATCCATTAATAAATTGTATTATAATAAAAACCTAATATAGTACATTATTCTTACAAAGATAATTTCATTAATAAAATTTTTTCAAAACATATTTCTTGGATCAAAATACTCAAGAATATCAATCATTCCCCTTCAAAAGTATCAATAACATATTCTTTACATTAGCGTCTTGAATTATTCTAAGATATATTACCTTAAATCATGTATCAATGTTTTTACTTCCATAACTATCATATGTGGGGAAATTATTAAATGTAACCAAAATACATGGAGAATTATATTTATTTGGGTAAAAATAACTTCATAAAACAATGTGAATAACCCTAGCATGTCTTGCATTCTACAATTCATAACATTATGCTGACCATAATGTTATATTTATATTTTACACTTACGAATCATTTGATTTTTTTATATGTAGATGGATGATACCATACTACTCACTCTGCAGTGTACCCATATTTCATAGGTCATGTTAGAGGGTGTTCCAGATCGATCAATCAGGGTGCGTTGAGTGCACCATTTTTATCAGAGGGAGCCTCCACATGCCATTAGACCATACTTGCATCGTGATGGCTTATATGGCCTTGTCGTATCAGATTTTACATTTGTAGACCATCACCTACTTACTGCCCTCATTGAGAGGTAGAGACCAGAGACACACACATTCCACCTGCCTAAGGGAGAGATGACCATCACCCTCTAGGATGTGGTAGTGCTTCTCAGTCTTCCTATCCAGGGAGACCAGTTATTGGACTCAATCATGCAGCTTGGCCAGACCTTGATCATCTCTTGTTAGGCATTTAAATTTTGTCTGACTGTAGGGCTATAGATAGAGAGTCCATATCTATACCTTGGTTGTAGGCACAGATTCCACATTTACCTGATGATGCTAATGAGCATACTATCATGTGTTATTCCCGTGCATATATATTATGGCTCATTGGCAGGACCATGTGTACTGATCACTCGGGTATGCACGTGCACATGATGTATTTACCCCTACTAGAGGACTTTTATAGGTCTAGGACATATATCTGGGGATCATTCATCTTGTCATACATGTACAGAGCATTATGCAGGCTATCCCGTAGGGACCATAGAGGTCTCGGAAGATGCGTCATCCTTATTCAAATGTGGGCATGGGAGCACATCCCCTCATTCTCCCCTGAGCTTGCTAGTCTGCCGATCGAGATGAAGTTTTTTCATGACGCTCCACATGGATGATGGTATGATCAGTCATTTATATTGGTTTCTGATGATACTTGGAGTTATTGACTTCAATTTCTCATTATTTGTCACTATTGATGATGTATTTTACAGGTGGTGTCAGCGACACAATTTTGTCATGGTTCTGAGACACCATTTTGGCATATATTGGCTCAAGTTGGACTTTATCTTACCTGATCAGGTATCTATATACAATATATCACTATCTAAGAAATTTAATAATAACAACAATTGTGGTTTTTAGTTAGGAGCTTTTTTGACAAAGTCACATGTCATTTTAGATCTCATGGCTTCCATACTAGAGTATTATGGACTAGTTGCCAGCATAATGCACTGTTGGACTTGAGGATACTATGGCTATAGTGCCCCTCATTCAGTTCCATATTTTTGAGTGGAAGAATCCTGACAGATTCATGCATTAGTTTTTTTGTGTATAGTTGATTCCATTGTCATCGAGATAGACAGAGGAGCTTCATTGGATGAAGCTAATAGGGAGGCAGGATGAGGACTGACTCCGAGTACATGCCTGCTTTATAGACTACTGGCACAGACGTGTAGAGTTTCATATTCAAGGTGTACTTACAAATCAATCCTTTCTTTCGGAGCATGTTGAGAATGATCCATGGTATAGACTAAATTCTATACTATATCTTACTCGAAATGGAAGAGATATGCATAGGATGGTAAGTCAATAAATTTCCATTAGTTTTTTTATTGAACTATTTTCTAATTCAATTTGAATATCTTTACAGGGAAGTCACACAGAGCAGCTTGTTTACATTAGTGATGAAGAGGATGAGGGGGTTTTTACTTGGGCAGTCGTCTATGCTGCAGCGCTGGAGGCAAGGGCATATTTTCATGCACTTTCTGAGAGAATCTTTGAGCATCTGCCCTAGATAGAGGAGGTTCCTTCCCCAGAGGAACATCCTGAAGCTGCTCCTAATTCTGAGCAGCCACAACCACAGTTACGTAGACAGCATCGTGCTACATGTGAGGTCTCACCTATTCCACAGGCATAGGTCGGCCCTCTAGTAGTCTAGGATCATCCGATTCTATATGTGCCTCACGTGGAATGGGATATATCTTTCATGATAGGATATCCGCGATTATCTCTGTCTTGGGGTCCATATCCATCGCAACCTTGGGGTCCAGATCCATCATAGCCTTGGGATCTAGATCCATCGCAGTCTTGGGGTATATCTTCCTCACAGTCATGGGGTATAGCTTCATCGAAGTCTTGGTTACCCACTGAGATGATTGTAGGTACTTCTACCACCCTATTGGGAGAAGGATCTGGAGGGATGTACGAGATGCAGTTGACAGCCCCTCCCATATACATATAGATAGAGGATGAAACAGTCGATGTTCCAGTTCCTGAGGATTATCCCACTCCAGGTCATCAGACTCCACTGCGCACTCAATGCGAACGTCCTATTCACATACCACCATGTGGGAGAGAATCTCCTTGCCATAGACATAGAAATTGATTGTACATATTCATTTACATATTTTATGTCTAATAAAATGAAAATACTATTATTACTATTACCCATTCTTATATTTTTATCAAGTATTTTAGTTTTCATTTATATTTTAGGCACAGTTTATATTTAACAGCTTTCAAAGTTGACTACTTGAAACATAGAAATAATTATTAAATTTCAAGTAAATAAATTTAAAATATAAAAAATATAAAATATAAAAACAATTTAAATAATACTTATTATATGTTTAACCAATTTTTAAAATTTCATTCATATCGATCTTATAGTTTACATTATATAGGCTAGAATAGGCACATATTTAAAACATTATTAAGTTTCAAATAGGTGGATTTAAAAGCTTATAAATTATTTTTCATCAACATTTTTTAAGAAATTATTTTTATTTTCCACTACTTGTTATATATTTAACGAATTTTTAAAATTGAATTCATATCATCCATATAGTTTATATTATATAGGCTATTAAAGTCACATACTTGAAACATTTTTAAGTTTCAAGTAGGAGGATTATAAAGATTATAAATTATTTTTCATCAATATTTTTTAAAAAATTATTTTTATTTTCAACTACTTATTATATTTTTAATCAATTTTTAAAATTTCATTCATATCGGTCTTATAGTTTATATTATATAGGCTAGAAAAGTCTTGTACTTGAAACATTTTTAAGTTTCAAGTAGGTGGATTAGAAAGCTTATAAATTATTTTTTATAAACTTTTTTTTAGAAATTATTTTTCTTTTTGACTAATTTTTATATGTTTAATCAATGTTTAAAATTTCATTCATATCGGTCTTATAGTTTATATTTTATAGGTTAGAAAAGTCACGTACTTGAATAAAAGATAAATTATGTTGAAGCATTATGTTATATATATATATATATATATATATATATATAACAGTAACAACATAATAATAAAACATTAAAATTTTAAATATATAAAAAAACATAATTAAAATATAAAAAAAATTGTTTTAGGGAAAAGGTGGAAACAGCAAAGCCGCCTTTAAGGCGTATTTTTAAAAAAATATAGCCTAGGTTGTTTAAAAAATCATAAAGAGTATAAAAAAACTCCAGATAACAAGAATTTTAAAAATTATATATATTATATAAATATTTCATTAATATACTCCTACAAGAGTGATTTTTTTTATTTATTGGTATAAAATTCAATTATTCACATTTAAATAGTTTTCTAGAAAAAAAAATTTTCATTTTATTTTAAAAAGGGTATTCTATTCATTTATAATTAATTTGTTACCAAATAAATAATTATATATACATTTGTTAACAATATAATCATAATTCAGTTAATCATCTCTATTCCCTCTATTTTAGTAGCTAATATAATTGTACCATAATAATATTAATTTGTTCATTTAAGCTTGATGCGTCATATCATGTACGCCATCAAACATAGTATTTTTTTTAAAACTCAGGATGTTATATTCACCCCCCCCCCAAATAAATTTCATCCTTATAATTTTACATCTTGATCGAAAACTAGGGGTTTGACTTTTAACAATATCATTATTCAAGTCCCACATCAAAAAAGGGTCAATAAAACACACATTAAAATAAATAATGGGATGTACAAAGGTCTCCTGGGATAATACATACTAGGGTTCCATGTTGAAAAACATGGAAATGGAAGATAAAAATAAATATCAATTTCTGATGGATAGTGATAGGTAACATGGTCATTATGATTTTAATTATTACAGAACTGTAAATATGTGATGGGTCAAAAGATGATTGATAAAAGTAATTGTATAATGTTTTTGTTTCAAAATTGTTTTCATAGATTAGAGGAATTTTTTTATACCTAGAAAAAGAACATAAATAAATATATTTACTTTAAAAATTTTGTTGTAACTTTTAGTAAATTTCCAAAAAAAACATCTTTTTATCCAAACAATGAGTATCAAGATGAATTTTCCTGCCTGAATCACCAGAATAAGCTTATAGAGAATCGCATAATTCAAAAAGGGTTCACTATATATTTCTCCTTTAATGAAAAATTAAACAAAATAAAAACAGTTAGTATAAAATAAGATAATTATTTAAAAATAATAAACTATTATATGATGAAAAACTAATTCAAACGCCAAAATCCAAAATTAAAACTAAAATTTCAACATAGGTCATTTCATAATTAAATATCAATAAAATTCCTAAAAAATATTTGGTACTAAGATTGAAACTCAAAACTTGAGAGTATTTTCTCACATAGTTTTCCAAGAAAATATTTATCTCCAAATAGAATGAATTACTCTTCAAGTCTCATACCAAAAATTAACATCCATAATAATCTTCAATATTAGTGAACCATTTTCAAAAAATCTTAAATCACTATAAATTAATAATAAAATCATATTTGAATCCAAAATACAATTGAAAAATTATTAATCAAATATAATACCTTAATTTTTATATTTACCTTAATCCTTTATTATTTCCAAAATAGTGAACGTCTTGCGAAATAAAATTAATCTCATAATCACCAAGTCATTTTCAAATCCTATAAAAATATATTCAATAAAACATATGTTCTAGAAATAAAATTATTATTCTTCCATAAAATAATTTAATGAAAAATAAATATTCATACTAATCAATACATTATGTAGGCTAGTGGTCAGTGATTCTCCCTTTTCGCCCTTCGATTGTGGGTTCAAAAATCACAGCCTTGCCGGGTGCAATGACTTTTCATCTGTCTCATGGGTTTTCATTTTTATAAAACTATATTAATATAATATTTATAAAATTCCATGAAATGTGAAAAAAAATCCTCAGAAATATCCTTAAAATGTTTAAACCTAAAAGGTCATATAATACCTTTCATTTTTCATCCCAAAATGTAATATTCCCAAGTTACCTCAAAAATAAATATCTAAAAAATTCATTATTCACCATAAAATTTAATAACATAAAGCCTCAAATGGTTTTATATGTCATTAAACATAGGATCAAAATTAATCATATAAACCCATGATGATATCCATCACTCTTAATAAAAAATCATAATCTCTAAATTTTTCAAAACCATCTTTTTATACCAACATTAAGGTTCTGAACTTAAATGTTACATATTATATTGTTTTTTAACTTGAATTCACATTAAATTATATTTTTATATTACAGTTTTATATAACTATGAGAAACTCATACAAAGTAACCCATACATTACAAGTATACACCTTTAATCAATATCTATTTTTTCTACAAAAAACATTCTAAAATAAACATGGATTCTTTCCATGGTATAACATCACAATTTTTATCTTCTCTTCATTCTTGTAGCTACTCATCTTCTAAAACTATGATTTATTTAGAACATGAGATAAGAATAATAGGATAAGTAAGGTCCATAAAAATAATGAAAACCATTAGTCCAATGAATAAAATGAAAACCCGTTTATTTTTCTTTGAGAAAATGATATAAAAAATTTCACATGAAAAATACACATATTTTTTCTCAATGACAATCATTAAAACCCATAGAATGTAATTAAAACTTCTCTATGTGACTTAGATCATCATATACATAAAATCCTTCTAATATAATTTCAATTTGAATAACCATATGGACGACATCCAATTTTATTATTACCTAATGTATTGGAGATTTATAATAAGGATCACCCTTCATATAAGCTATATCAGGCTCATTCATGAGATATTATGAGGCTCAACACTTCATATAATCAATATCAGCCTCACCTGTTTCTCATAAGCTATAATGGGGATTAACCCATCTTATAAGAAATATTGGGATCACTTGATAGCTATAATGGGGCTCAACCCTCTGTATAAGTTGTATCAGGCTCACCCGTTTCATATAATGCTCAAGTAAAATTTCATTAATAAAAATATTTCATTATAATACCATTTAATATGATATGAAAAAAAACCTTCATATAAAAATAAAATTTTCTTTTAAAATACCAGTTTCAATACCAAAATACACTAAATGATAAAGATGATTTTTCATTTAAGGAATCATGAAATCATGAAAAGGGAACCCAAAATACAATAATGGCCATATTGGTTGAAAAGATATTGTCACTATGTATGTTAATAATAAACAATTCCATTTTTCATTTGCCAAAATGTTCTGTATTAAAACAGAAAAAGATTAATTTTAAAAAACATTGAATGAAATTAAAAATAGATATAAAATTTTCTGTATAATCCATTTATAACCATATAAATAAATATGTAAAATAATATCATGAATATAGATATAAATAAAAATACTTCATAATTAAATATTTAATCATTCAAAGTGTCCCATACCACTTTGAAAATTTAAATCATAAGATCCATGAAATAATAAAATTTAAAAGCATAAAATAAAATTAGAACAATTATATTAATGATATTGTATTTCAAATGGGATATATATATATATATATACCTCATAAAAGAGGGTGGGTATATAACATTAAAATATGCCTCAATAAAATGAGATTGAGAAGAAGCCCCATACTATGAGTCTAACTCATCACATTTAATCATTTTATTCCTAAATTATAAACTTAGGAAAATTATTTACTTTCTTGATAATCATTTTCATGTTTATTATTCTTTTTATATCACTTATTACCATGTAATAACAATTATTTAATTATTTTTTCACACCAAACATTTTGATGATATTTGGTACATGAGTCCAAAATAACATTTGAATGATGTTTGTAGCCAAAAAGTGGTTATTAAAAAAATTTCTCTAGAATAATATTCATGAAATTGTAATTATTTTTATAGGTTGCAGCTTCAGATGTGGCTCTCTTCCTCAGTCATGCTCTATAGTGACTTCAGAAAATGGAGACCTTAGTAGTGTGGTTTTGGTTCAATTTCAGACTGCGGCGGTTGATCTGTGGTCATGGTAGTGAGACACGTTGGTGTGAGATGATCTCAGATAGTCCATCTTCTATCGGAGAAATGGACCTCATTGAAGATTTGGTCAAATCCATATATGGTTAGAAAATGGATTTCGATGGAACGGTTCTCGTTAGGTTGCAGCACATAGGAGCTATGGTGCGCGTGATGGGTGGACAAATAGATCTGCATATATGGTAAGTGACATCAGCACTGATCTGCCTCTTACGAGATCAAATATGTCAGTGGATGCATCAATTAATATTCTGATAGTTCCCTTGGAAGAGTCGGGGGTCACAGTGCGATGATGGCTAATAGATTTTCATAGGGATGTGGTCCGTTGTGGCGTGGCATTGTGTCTGGAGGTGGGACTGGCTCTCTTGGGTTATGGTAATGTGGATAGAATCATATGATAGTGGAGGTGGTGACCAAAGAGGTAAGGCCTCTCCCAATATGAGGTGCATCGAGGAGGTATGGACAGAAAAGGTCTTTCTCAGTAGCAGATCTGGTGGGCTCCCTGGTCGGCGAAATGACATCGGCAACTTCCAGAGTCTTCCAGACTTACAGGTTGTGGTGTTGGTGGGATTTGGGTCTTTTGTTATTAGACATGGTTTGTTTGTCTTTCAGGTTGTCTTTAGTCTTTTATGGTGGTTTTTTCACTTGTAATAGAGTTTATTCCATTGGTATTTTTAGTTGCTTGAATCTTATACTATGTTCCACCGAATGGGCTTTGTCCCTCTCGGCTCTTGGGTGACCGTAGTTTAAGACAATGTGTCTCTGGGCCTATGGGCATGTAATGGGACTTCCCTTACCCAATTTAAAAGGGACTTCTATTTAATTTTCTTTTTTCAATAAATGTTTTCCCCCAACCTTTCTGATTATATTCTAATTATACTTTTAAATCAAACCATTATGTATGGTTACAAAAAATGAACTACGTTATAATCATGGAGATGGTAGGTCATACATACGAATGAGTAATGTTTCCATTTTTCAATGATCATTTTGGGGAAAAAGGCCAATATTTTTTACCTTTTAATCATTATAATAATATCATTAATTTTATATTAAACATTTAAATGTACTTATATATATCATCTATGTGATGTGGTGATGAAAACCGAATCACATCACTTCATGGAGGTGGAAGTTCACTCATACACACAAATGATGTTATCGTGTTTATGTTCATGTAAATGTAAGAAAATAAGTGATATGTTATTTTTTTAATAATGATAAATATTTCTTGAATATCATATATAAACATTAATTCCCTGATTATAACTAGTCTTGATAGATAGTGATGGAAAAAAATTATATCGGTTCACAAGGTGTTAATCCGTCGTGCACACAAATTATTAATTATTTTCACATTTAATTGAAGTGGATATGGATTTAGGTGATGATATTAACATAATAACATCTCAGTATATTTATTATATTTGATTTATTATTTCATCATGGTGGAATAACATTTGAATGAAGTGATAAAAAAATCAAAATAATTGATTAAAAATGATACATTTTTTCATAAAATGTCTTTTTCGTAACACCTTAATAAAACTAATGGTGTTATTATATGTAAAATATAAGATATATAATGTAGTCATTAATTCTAATAAGGTATTCAAAAGTTTATTTTCTTAACCATATTGGTTTTTAAGTGTGAACAAAAGAGAATAATGGGTTCCCTATTATTGGTCAGGGGAGGGGCACTCATGGAATTTTTCAAATTATTAAATTAATATAAATTAATTTTATAATAAAAATTGATTAAAACTTATTTATTTATAATATAGAATAATTATGGGTTATAATCCAATAATCTAATAAAAACTAATCATTTTTTGAAATTTGTTTAATCCTTTACATTTTGTTTTAACCCTTATTTATCCTTTTTAAATCTTATGGTGGTATCATGTAATTTAGATTTTGAGGATTAATATAATGATTATAAATTGAAAAACGACCAATTAATGAGTCACTGATGATATTTAGATACTTACACAAATCATTTGTTTTTATGTGATATTTTCAGAATTTAATATCCTTTAATAAAATATTAATTATTTTAAAATATCATTAATGTCAATTTTGACAGTATTCATTACATGACTTTTTTGAAATATTGTATCAACAAGATATCTTGAAAAAATATTTTAAATCATCAGTAAAATTTCAAATTCAACTATAAAATTCTTGTATGACATTAATTATATTATTTTATATTTGTTTTAATATTTATAATTTCATTTATTTGATATTTCTATAAATAAAATAATTGTTCCATCATCACTGTGTAAGCTATCAATTTAATTATTTTTCAATGAAAATTTAAAAAAGATCATCTAGATGAATATAAAGATTTTATATTTCCATATATTATTTATATTTGAATATATCCCTTATATAACTCCATATTAAAAATATTTGACTTCTTGAAAACAACAGTATGAAAAAAATGACTTTTTATTGAATTAAATATTATAAATAGATTAAAGTCATCCAAGTGGAACTATAAGCTCATAAAATCATCCCAAGGATGGTTTTGGTTAAAAATAAATAATCCAATCAAATTATGAAAACTATTAGGGTAATTTTATAATATTTATCACATTATTTTTACCCTTGATTATCTAATTTACCCTAAACCATGTTAATAAAAACAACCAATGTTATTATTCATATTTTGTAAATAAATAAGAGGGGCCTAATTAATAAATTTGGAACTTATGATTCCCAATACAGATTCAATTTTTCAAAACTCAAAATGTATAATCATCTAAAATAAATTTAAAATTAATCATGTTGATAGAACGAGAAAACATGTTTTAAAACTAAAAACCTTTAAAAGAATGAGATGTTTTCATATCAAAACTTAAGGTGAAATTGATTCTGAATACCTAAATTGGATTAAATGATAAAAATTTGATATAGTTATACATTATAATCATAAAAAAATATAATTTATCACTATTAAAATATTTTATGAAAAACAAATTCAAATAGAATGTATTATTTTTTTACTTTTCATCAAAACATGCAGCTTATTATATAAATAAAAAAATTAAAACACAGTTAATTTTGGTGTTAATATTTTAAATAAGAAGTTTATTCTATAAAATATTATTTATACAATCATAAAACAAGATTTAAAATAATTTCTACATCAAAATTCGGAAAAACTATCATATAAAAATACTTCTTTATGTATAAAATTTGATTTTTTCGTATATAATGTATATAAAACACAAAATATTAATTTTAAACACAATATATATTATATACATATATTATTAATTTAATCTAACAAGTGTGATTTTTTTATTTATTGGTATGAAATAAACTGGTTCACATTTAAATAGTTTTTCATAAAAATTATTTACATTTATTTTAAATGGGATTATACATTAATTTATACATAATTTATTACCAAAAAATCTACAATATATACATGTGTAAACCAATTATTCATAATCCAATTAATTATATTCATTCCTACCATTCTAATAGCTAGGTTATAATGGTAAAATAATATTATTTATTTGTTCATTTTTTCTCGATGTAGAACATCATGTACTCTATTGAATATATTCTTTCTTTTTAAAAAACACAGGATGTTACAGATAGAATGTAACACCTCACTATTTTTGAAGATGAACATTATTTTAGATAGATTATATTACATAAAACACTAATATTATAATAAAATAAAATACGTCAAGACTTTATGATGTATTTATTTAATTATAAATTGAATCTAATCAATATATTTCAAAGCATGTAGCTTTGGGTTTGAACAGAACACAATACTATAATAAAATGTTATTATTTGAACATTACCATTATAACCTAACAGTTAAGTTTGAAGAATGAATATTAATAAATAAGTTATAAAAATTTTATGTCTTATACATGTATAAAATAAATTTAATGGATATCTAATTATTAAAAATAAAATAATAATCATTTGGACGGAAAAGAAATGTTTTCTGAAAATTATAATTTTTCACAAAGGCGGTTTAGTCGTGATTTAGGAAAATAATTTAAATTTATTTATAAACACTTTTAGAAAATTTATCTGAAAAAATAAATTTATTTTTTTAAATATACCTATCAAAATTATCTTTTGGTTAATTATTGATAATTTTCTAAAAATATTAATATATTGATGTATAGTGAAAAATAATTATTTTTATCAAAAATTTCATTTTCATTTAAAAAAGTTATATAGTTAAATTATATATTAAAATTTATTTAAAGATAAATAAGTTAAATTATATTAAAAAATATATATTCTGGTGTTGTAATGAATTTCACATCGAATAAAAATATTAAAACATTTTAAACATTCAAATGTTGTTCTTCGAAAAACCTATTTTTTCGACATACATGAGGGTTTAATTTTAAATTTAATTCTTCTACTTTTATGAATTGAATTTAGAAAAATTGAATCCATATTTATAATTAGAATAATATATATTATCTAATAAAGTAATATTAATATTTTACTATATTGAATATTAAAAATTTTAAAAATTAATTACTTCAGTTAAGGTAAAAATGGGTTTGTGGGGGGTCAAATTATGAATAAAAGTGTTAAATTGACCTAAAAATTGTACAAACCCCATTTTATTGCAATATTTAGATATTATAACCTTTATTATTCATTAAATACTTATTTTGGAGGTTTTTTAATGGTAAACATGTGGGTTTCACCTTTTCTTTACAAAAATATGAAGTGTGTCCTCTCCCACACTAATTAAAGGCCACCCATATCCTCTCATATTCACACTTCCAACACAATTTAGATCAGAAAATACATAACCAAATACATTCCTTAATCATATATTAAAATTCTAGATTAATTTTTAATATTATAATCCCTTCTTATTAAGGCTTTTGGTGAAAACCTAAGAATGTTCCCTGAAGAAGAGTTAAATTTTTTACATGAGTGTTTCTATTTTATTTCTTCTTCCAATTACTTAAAATATTATTTAAAAAAATATTATAATAACACCATTATCCATAATAAATTTATATTACATTATTTTAATGGTATAATCTATATTCATCTCCACATTCATCAAATGTAAAATGAAATTGTTGATGGGGTGTATGGTGGCCTACCACCTCATGAACCAATGTTGTTTGTTTTCCATTGCCGCCTTTCAATGGAAGAAAAAAATTATTTATTTTAAATATTTAAATGATATTTATGTAATTATTATACTTAATTAATCATGATATTAAATATAACATCATAATTTCTATTACATGTGGGATACCATAATGTCGCTCCTATGTATGGAAAACAACCGCCATAGGAAGAAATGTTATTTATATTCCACTTACTCATTGCATGGAATGTTATAAGGATAAATTTAATTATAATATGTAATATTTATGAACTAAAAATACTTATTAAAATATTTTATCACATTAAACCTCCTACCCTACATTATTTTGGAAAACAATAATGTTGCTTGTGAGTACGTGAGTACTACGACCTCCACCTAGCGATGTGAATTTTTTCACATTTAATTTTTACATGAATGGTAATAAAAATTTATTTTATTAATATATATTATATATATGAAAATATAATTATTTTTTAATGGATATTTAATATTTATTTTCCATTTATTCCATCTATAGAGAAAATGGAATCAACATTCATGCATACGTATGGTCGATAGTGTCCATGAATGATGTAATCCATTTTCAATCTCTAAAATTTTTATATTTAAATAAATATATATATAATTAATGTATAATATTCTTATATAATTCTTAGAATTAATATGATGATTTATCCATGATCAATCTATAAGGACCGAAAATATCAAATCAGAACATACATGAAAAATGTTGCATTTATCAACCGAAATATTTATTTGAACAATGAATTATTAATAAATAGTCCACCAAAGAATATAAGTAAATCATATATGGTATGAAATATATGATTATGTTTCATTAATATTAGTATAAAAAACCTATATTTATTATTTAGGAGGTTTATAGACATATGAAGGAAGATTAACCTAAGGTAATGATTTCTCATCCCATTTTACTTCCATGGGTTATATTCCATGACCACCACTCATTTATCATGTGTTGTATATATAATTCACATTTGATATGTTTTATGTGAATCTATTTATCTTCATATAATTTAATTATTAATTTTATGATTATTAATTTTAATTATAAGGCCACGGCCTAAAACCTTACTTAATATTGAATTAAATGAATAATTCACATTGAGGATCTTTTCAGGATTAGAGTTTTATAGAATTCGATCATAACTATTACATCTCAAAATATTACATAGTATACACTTCTACAAAGTTTCCTTTTTTTACAAAACATGAACTCTTAAAAAAAGAGTCATGTCTAGTTCCATGTTTAAGACAGCATGACTTTTCCTTGATCCCATCTTTGACCCTATTCCACATTATGTCCTGTGAAAAACATTTCAAAAAAAATATGGGGTGAGAATAAAAGGATCAGTAAGGGATACACAAGAATTAAAACCGTTAGTTTTTCAAAACATCAAGTAAACCGTGAATACTTTATGAAAGAAACACTTTTTACCTTTAAGAAGTAGTAAATACTCTTCTATGAACAAAAGATCATTACTTACCCTTTTGTAACCAAAATATTACCATAAAACCCATATAAAGAACACATAACATATAAAGGTAACCTGGGACATAAACATACTTAAATGGAATAATTATACGGTCGACTTCCACACATATCACTAAATGGAATAGCCATATGGCCGACTTCCATACCCAATGCAATGGAGGTTATAACGTAACCACCCGTCCTGGTATTCATGGAACCACCCGTCATTTGGTTTATCATGTAACCACCCATCAAATGTCCAAGTACCATTATAATGTCATAACACATTAAACAATTATAAAGGAAAGAAAACATTTCCATATTTCAATCACAATATATCACATAAATATATTGACATAAAAAATCCATTATCAAAACCATTTTCAATACCAAAATACATAAAAGAGTATATGGTATTTATTTACTTTTAAAAACATTACGGCTTGTTGAGGAAGCCAAAGATCAAATAATACTCGCAGCGGCGGAAAGGTCGTTGTCACCGCGTACGTTAAAAAGAAACATACTTTTTGTCATTTAGTAAAACGCTTCGTATAGAAAATATTCTTTTTGAATAAAATTAGAAGTCAAAGTGGTTTATACAGCGTATAAAAGAAAGTCTTGTATTAGAACAAAATATGCCTCAATGAAAGGATATTGAGACGAAGTCCCTTACATCGTGTCCGACTTGACTCGATTTCTCTTTAATCTCATGAATAATAAAATAAAGATACTTTATACTTGATTAAGAAACTTTTTCAAGTTTATTATTCCTTTTATATAACTTATTTCTAGGTTATAAACATTATGTAATCATTTAAGTTAATAAAGTTCATTTTGTCAATATTTGGTACTTAAGTCAAAAATGGACTTCTTACAATTACATGTTGTTCATGTGGTCAAAGGTTCATTATATCCAGAATGATATTCATGATTTTTATATCATATATATCCAGAATATACATGTATTTATAATAGTACATAACATTTAGAGGTAAGAAATGAAATGCATCGTTCATGGAGACGGTAAGCCGTACGTACGCATGAACGATACTTTCATTTCTATTTCATATTAAAGGAATTAAAACTAAATGAGAAAAATATATATTATAATTCCAGTATAATATATATGTTATATATTTAACATAAGTTCATTAATTACATTCTTTATAAATTCCATGTTTGGCATGAACAAGTCACATCAATTGAGGGGGTGGTAGTCCACACTTCCTTAGATGAAATTATCGTATTTGCACTACATGAAAAGAAAAAAGGTATGTTTTAAATATAAAATATAGAAGAATAGAGAGGGAATAAATATATTATATATCATATATAAATATAGTGACATCATAATGGCCACCATTAAAGGTGTTAAGAGAAGATTGAACAATCATCGTTTCGTGAGGCAGTAATTCTCCATCCACAGAAACAGTATCTTCTTTAACAATTAGACGGAGGTGTGTGTAAGTGTAGCTGGAATACTTCTCATAACAACATCCTAGTATATTTAAGATACTGTTGTTGTTACAAATGAAAGAAATAGAAATATTTTATGGGGTTGGAGAAGTAAAATAAAACAAAAGAACATAAGAGAAGACATTACCTTTAAATCAGGTAACTTCCTTTGGTTTGAACCAAAAGGGTTTCTTCAAGAGCTTTCTGCCTAAGGTAAGGATTCTAGGATGAGGAGAGAGATGTGGAGAGATAAAAGGATCAGATTTTGGTCGATCCAAAGGCTTGAGAGGTGTGGGTAAGGGGGTAGAGGTGGAGGCCTTTTATAAGAGGGAGGAGGGGCACTCTTGGAATGTTATAAAATGTTACTTTATTATAAAATTCATTATGGATTTTAAAGGTCCCAAAAGGAAATATTTCAAGGATAAGGTGATAAGGGTTATAAATCCACCCATCCAATAGGTTTTAGACAAGTGTAAGTCTTATATTTTACCTTATCTTTTCATTTTATTTAAATTATTTATTAATGAGGTAATCAATGCATCATCATGGTGTCATAAATAAATTTATTTATTTAATGGATAAAAATTATAAAAAAAATATCAAGATATAGGAAATATTTTTAGATTTTTAATGAATATTTATAGTCAAAAATATGACTTGTATAACCCCATGTAGAAATTATTTTAGTAAAATAATACATGTTTGTGACATTTTTATTTTAACTTTAAATAAAAAGTTATTAATGTCATTTTCTTACCCAAGTGGCTCCATGGGGTCCCCAACTTGACCCATGGATTTTCTTGGTCATCAATGACACATAAAATAATGTTAGGACATGTGCCTAGGTAATTTCATATTATTAAAACATTATTTTTACCTTAAATTACACTAATTACCTCTAATCGTGATTAATAAAACTTAAAAGTTACTATTCACCAAATATTATTTTCAACCCATTGATCCTCATTTTACATCCTAATGACTACCATGTATGTTGGATTTTTTTAAAATTCAAATCACAGAGGTGGTAAAATTTCATTTAAACGAAAAATCAGTTTTTTAACTACCACTTAGTGGTTTCACTATTCATCAAAAATTGAAGTTTTTCAGAAAAATACCAAAAATTAACCCTAAGACATATTTGATATTCCGAATTAAAAAATGACATCTATTTTACAAAATTCAAAACATATAAGTTGAATTAATTAATTTAATAATTAATTCCCGTTGTCAAAACAAAAAGCGTGTTTTTATGAAACAATATATATCAAAATATTGACACTAGTTTAAGTCTAATTTCAAAGTGACATTAATTCTCATGACCACAATTGTATTAAATGGTAAAAATATATTCTAATTTAACTTTAAAACCAATTCAAAAGATAATCTAATCATATAAATACATTATATTAAAAAGTGGTTTTGAATTAAAATACAACATTTTCCACTTATTCATTAAAAATTAACTTTATCGGAAAAATAACAAAAACATACACAAAGTAAATTTTGATGTCCCGATTCTAAAGAGGGATTTCATTTGGTCCAATAGATTGTATAATAGTGACGAAAACTATTTTTAAGGATGGTTCGCCATCAAAAGGCGATAAATCGGTCTTTTAGTGAATATTGGAGTATTTATGCTTAAAATTGAATTCTTTTCTTATTTTAAGCATTTATCTTTTATTGGATAAATGTAAAAAACATTTGAAAAATATATATAATCATATTTTAGTTATTTCTATTAATTTATTCCAATACAATGGTTATGTGTTATCTACCATTTAAAATAATATTATTATATTACTAGTGTGCAACATAAGATTTCAAAGAAACTCGTTATTGCGTATCAGGTATGCTATCGAACATAGCAACCCCTTTAATGTAAAATTAATATTTAATTCGAAAATATTAATAAATGTGAAAATTTCTTATTCTTTATTTACCTGGGATGTTACATCCTTCCCCCCTTTTGGGAATTGAGTCCTCGCAATTTTATTCACTTATCAAAATAAGTGGGGGTATTTATACCTCATAGTATTTTCAGATTCCCACATTGCCTCTTCAAACATATGGTTTTTCCACAAATCCTTCACCTGGTGAATTACCTTATTTTGCAACAATTGCTCTCTACAGTCAAGAATCTGGACTGGTTGTTCTCTATAATAGAGATTCTCCTCCAACTGAACTACCTCTGGGCTCAAAACATGAGATGGATCTGGCATATACTTTCTCAACATCAAAACATGAAAAACATTGTTTACCTGGGACAAACTTGGAGGTAATGCCACTCTGTATGCAACTAATCCAACTTTCTCCAGGATTTCAAAAGGTCCAATGAACCTCGGACTCAACTATCCCTTATTACCAAAATGAATCACACTTTTCCATGGAGAAACTTTGAGAAAGACCTGATCACCAACCTTGAAAGATAGATCCTTCCTCCGGTTATTCACATAACTTTTTTGTCTGCTCTGAGCTGTTCTCATGTGTTTCTGAATCGACTAAACTTTTTCTTACATCTCTTCTACCAATTCTGGTCCCATCAGCTTCCTTTCCCCTACTTCATCCCAAAAATATGGAGTTAGACACCATTTACCATATAATGCTTCAAATAGAGCCTTCTATATACTGGAATGAAAACTGTTATTATATGAAAATTCAACCAAAGAAAGATGTTGGTCCCAACTTCCCTGATAATCCATCGAGCAAGCACGTAGCATATCCTCTAGGGTCTGAATTGTTCGTTCTAACTGCCCATCCGATTGCGGATGAAAAGCTATACTAAAATTTAATTCAGTACCCAATGACTTCTGAAGCCTTTCCAAAAGTTAGAAGTAAACCTGGGATCACGATCAGATACAATGGAGAGGGGAAATCCACGTAACCTGACTATCTCTTTAACATACAACTGAGCAAGTTGATCTAGAGACAAAGTATCTTGAATAGGAAGGAAATGAACAAATTTAGTCAATCGATCAACAATAACCCAGATTGCATTATTACCTTGAGATGTCTTCAGTAATCCCACAAGAAAGTCCAAGGATATATTTTCCCATTTCCACTCTGGCACCGGTAATGACTGAAGCATCCCTTTCTATAATTTCCGCTCTGCTTTAACCTACTGACAAGTCAAACATTTCATAGTAAAATCAGCAATATCTCTTTTCATTCCATCCCACCAGTAATACTCCTGCAGATCCATGTACATCTTAGTACTTCCAAGATGAACTAAAAATGAGGAACTATGAGCCTCACATAACAACTCATTCTTCAACTGTGAATCATAAGGCACACATAATCTCTTCAAAAACCTCAAAACACAATCATTATCAATGTTAAATTCAGGAAACTTACCCTTATGAACCAGCTTTACCTTTTTCTGCAACCCACTGTCTTTCTTCTGCGCTTGTATAATTCTGTATGATAGGGATGATCTCATTGACACCTGAAAAAACAGAATAACTTCATGCCCCAACAACTTCTATGCCAAATTTTATGAAATCAAAAACCAAAGGATCTCATTCCAAACGTAGCATGGTTAATGAAGCATTACTTTTTCGACTCAAAGCATCAGCCACTTTATTTGCTTTTCCAGGATGGTAATGAATTGTAAAATCATGATCCTTAATTAATTCCAGCCATCTCCTCTGTCTCATGTTCAATTCTTTATAAGTGAATATATACTTTAAACTTTTGTGATTGGTATATATTTCACACTTTACTCCATACAAATGATGCCTCCAAATTTTTAAAGAGAAAACAAAAGAAGCTAATTCCAAATCATGTGTAGGGTAATTTACCTCAGGAGTTTTCAACTGATGTGAAGCATAATCAATTACCTGATCACTCTGCATTAAGACACAACCAAGTCCTTTCAATGAAGCATCGTTGTAGATAACAAACTCACCATTCCTGGAAGGAAGTACCAAAACTGGAGCATTCACCAATCTTCTTTTCAATTCCTAAAAACAATCATCACATTATTTTGTCCAGATGAACTTAACACCTTTTCGAGTTAACTTAGTCATTGGACTAGATAACTTTGAAACAATTTCAACAAACCTTCGGTAATAACCTTCCAAACCAAGAAAACTATGTATCTCAGTTATATTTGTAGTTCATGTCCATTCTTCAACAACTTTTGTTTTAGCAGGATCAATAGTTATGCCATTTTTTGAAACAATCTGACCAAGGAAAGAAATTTGTTGTAACCAAAACTCACACTTTCTTAATTTTCCATACGGTTTCTTTTCTTTTAAGGTTTTCAAGATAACCCTTAAATGACTTTCATGCTACTCTTTACTTTTAGAAAACACCAAAATATCATCAATGAAAACAACCACAAACTTATCCAAGAACTCATGGAAAATTCTATTCATGAGGTTCATGAATACAGCTGGTGCATTAGTTAACCCAAAAGGTATAACTACAAATTCATAATGGCCACATCTTGTACGAAATGTAGTCTTCGGAATGTCAGCTTATTTTATTTTCAACTGATGGTACCTCGACCTCAAGTCAATCTTTGAAAAATACTGAGCTCCCTGGAGCTGATCAAAAAAATCGTCAATATGAGGCAAAGGATACTTTTTCTTAACAGTGATGTTATTAAATTCCATATAATCAATGCAAAGTCTCATTGAACCATATTTCTTTTAACAAACAAGACAGGAGCACCCCATGGTGATGTGCTAGGTCGAATGAAACCTTTATCTAATAACTCATGCAATTGCTTCTTTAACTCTAAAAGTTCAACTTAAGCCATTCGATAAGGGGGTTTTGAAATTGTATTAGAATCAGGAACTAAGTCAACTGTAAATTCTCATCAGGAAAAACATCAAGATACTCATTTACCACTGGCACATCAATAATCTGAATAGTTCCTTTATTTTCAACAATATGTGCAAGGTAACATTCATTTCCATCTTCTACTAGTTTCTCAACTTCCTGATATGTGATCAAATGCAAAGGTTCATTCTTGTACAAAAACTGAAAATATTTCTGAAAAGAAACCTCTTTAGCTCTCCAGTCAATCTTATCATGATAAATAGAAATCCAATCCATGCCTAAAATAACATCAAACTCTACTAGAGGTAAAAAAATAAGGTTTACAGATAGATTATTTTTGCACACAAGGATAGGAAGCTTCTTATAATTTCTTTTTGTCTCAATGTTTCCTCTGGGTGTTTTTACCATAAGTTCAGTATTCATATCTTGAGATGTAATTCACAATTTACTAGAAAACTTCTCATAAATGAAATAATGTGTAGAACCTGAATCAAACAACACATTGGCATAATCTGAACAAACAGTGTAGCTGATACTACTTCATTCGATGGCCCTACATCTGCTGAAGTAATTGCAATGGATTTCAGCACCCCTTTCTAC
The DNA here is from genome assembly GCA_963277665.1 of Viscum album. NCBI lineage: Eukaryota > Viridiplantae > Streptophyta > Magnoliopsida > Santalales > Viscaceae > Viscum > Viscum album. The sequence goes on along the minus strand of OY728133.1, from coordinate 474,886,749 downwards.
TTTTAGTCCGGCTGCTTTCCCCCAGTTGAGTTCTTCGTTAGACACTCATTTGCATAATGACCCATTTCATTACACTTAAAACATATTACCGTTGGATTTTCATTTTCTTCTTGATCATCTTCCTTACAGTTATGAGCAATATGACCAAAAATACCACACCAAAATCACTTTCCAGACTTGGATGAACATTCTCCAGGATACATTTTACCACACTTCTCACAGGATGGATATTTTTTTTTCTTACCTCTTGGATTATTTGATAAATTCTTTCCCTTTACCTGCCAACTGGACCTCTTATTATGTTGTTTGTCAAAGAACACTTGATCATCGGAAAACTCCATTTCCACCTTCTCCGCACATCGAACAAGTTTTTCATAACTTTTGCACTCACGAGAAGCTAAAGCCCTTCGATACTTTGGCTTTATCCCTAAGTAAAAACGGCTGATTTTACTATCAAGATCTCGTATGAAATTTAGATCATACCTTGACAATCGAGTGAACTTTGCTTTATAAGTAGCCACTAAGTCATCCTCCTGCCTTAATTATAGGAATTGTTTTTCCATCCTAAGACAAACCACCTTAGGAAAATATTTCTCAAGAAACATACCTTTGAATTCATCCTAGTGAAGATCATCAATCTCATCACTATCCATAATATTTTTCACCATCGACCACCACTGATCAGCTTAACCTTCAAAACGGTAAATATAAATACTAACCTTTTGATGTTATGAACGCCCCATGACACCAAAAATCTTCTCCAGTGCTTTAATCCACCCTTCTGCTAGCACACGGTCAGATGATCCTCTGAATGATGGGGGAAGTTGCATCATGAAATGTTCCACCGCTAACATGTTCCTCTGCGGTTGATCTGGCTGATATCGTGCATGGATACCACCACCATTTATATCATAAGTCAACTATGCCATCACCGCAACAAATTGTTCAGTTCCGATTCTGACCATCTCAGGTTGCTGATTTGGAAGGTTGTATTTCTCCTGATGTCGTCCCAACATAGCTGCCCTGTTTCCTCTGTGGAAAACCATTTTGAACACAGAAATATCTTAGGTGAAGCAACATGGTAATATTTAAATGCTATATCATTTCAATCATACCATAGATTAATTTATGGACATAAATTTAACAATTTTCTAACTCCTAAAGTTATCTAAACTAACCTCTGATACCAACTATAAGGCCCCGGCCTAAAACCTTACTTAATATTGAATTCAATGAATAATTCACATTGAGGATCTTTTCAGGTTTATAGTTTTAGAGAAATAGATCATAACTATTACATCTCAAAATATTACATAGTAGACACTTCTACAAAGTTTCCTTTTTTATACAAAACATGAACTCTTAAAAAAAGAGTCATGTCTAGTTCCATGTTTAAGACAGCATGACTTTTCCTTGATCCCATCTTTGACCCTATTCCACATTATGTCCTGTGAAAAACATTTCAAAAAAAACTTGGGGTGAGAATAAAAAGCTCAGTATGGGATACACAAGAAGGAAAACCTTTAGTTTTTCAAAACTCCAAGTAAACCATGAATACTTTATCAAAGCAACACTTTTTACCTTTAAGAAGTAGTAAATACTCTTCACTGAATAAAAGATCATTACTTACCCTTTTGTAACCAAAATATTACCATAAAACCCATATAAATAACACATAACATATAAAGGTAACTTGATACATAAACATACTTAAATGGAATAACCATACGGTTGACTTCCACACATATCACTAAATGGAATAGCCATACGGCCGACTTCAATACCCAATGCATTTGAGGTTATAACGTAACCACCTATCCTGGTATTCACGGCACCACCCATCATTTGGTTTATCACGTAACCACCCGTCAAATGTCCAAGTACCATTATAATGTCATAACACATTAAACAATTATAAAGGAAAGAAAACATTTCCACATTTCAATCACAATATATCACATAAATATATTGACATAACAAATCCATTATCAAAACCATTTTCAATACCAAAATACATAAAAGAGTATATGGTATTTATTTACTTTTAAAAACATTACGACTTTTTGAGGAAGCCAAAGATCAAATAATACTCGCAGCAGCGGAAAGGTTGTTGTCACCACGTACGTTAAAAAGAAACATAATTTTTGTCATTTAGTAAAACACTTCGTATAGAAAAGATTCCTTTTGAATAAAAGTAGAAGTCAAAGTGGTTTATACAGTGTATAAAATAAAATCTTGTATTAGAACAAAATATGTCTCAATTGTAGGACCCCGGGACACCCTGAGATGGAAGGGGTGAATCAGGGTATCAACTTTTTCTTCTTAAAGTTGTGGATCTTGTTCCCACGTTGGTAGGAACAACTTAAACCAGCATGATGGATATGATCAGCAATGAAACATTCACATTCAAAGAGATAACACATAAATTTTACTTAGTTCACCACTAAGGGCTACGTCCAAGGATCATACGCCGACAAGTTTCCAGTCATACCAAATTCCACTAATCTTCGCTAGTTGGGGATTACAATGATTCGGTCATGGTCACTCTGTCCCAGGCTCACCACCTTTACAAAAGTTCATGGATATCTCACTGCGTCCCCCAGGTCACTCTCGTTGTCTCCCTCTGGATCACTATCGTTGGTGAAGTCTCGCTCAGTTTATAAACATGAAGGTCTCTTTAATAGATTTTCATTGAATTCTTTGTCTCCTATTCACCATGAGACATTGCTTGCATCATGTTTCAGAGTTGATGCTCTTTTCAGTTCAAACCTTCTTCTTTAGTGTAATGACTAATGCACTAGATCCTCTTGTCTTCGTTTGCCTGAATCACAACCACTGATGTGATTACTCAATAAGTGAAGCTCAGCTTACTTGGCATTGTCAGAATTAGTTCTCCATGTATGCATGAGATCATGCATTTATCATTTATATTACCTCTTTAATCTCACTTTTCACCGAAAGTATCAGGAAATCTTTCAGCATTCGTGCAGCTCCAGAAAGATGGGCGTGCTTCAACAATATCTGGAAGTCTCCTCAAAGCCCGGCGCGCAAGTCCCAACACGGCGCGCAAGTCCCAATACGGCGCGCAAGTCCTTGGCGTGAAAGTCCAAACTGGAGCGCAAGTGTCACCAAAGCACCTACGTGACACTGCCTTCTGGAACTTCAAACCTTCGTGACTCACTTCCTTTCTCACCCAAATCACCTCGGGCGCGCAACCATCAGTCGGCGCGCAACTTCTAAGATCTGGCGTGCAAGTCTCTCCAAACCTCTTGTGTGACCACTCAACACTTGCACGACTCCTACACCTGCACAATGAGTGCTCGTATTTTCTCTATGGGTTGAGATCGTGGGAAATGAGGAGGGGTGGTTTAGTATTTATAGGTATTTGGTCAACTGGCGCGGCGGCGCGCAAGTCAACCCTCGGCACGCAAGTCCCGGCGCACAGCTCATCTCCCCTAGCCTCTATTGCACAACTCACTTGAACGACCCAACCAATACTTGCGTGACTTTCTTTCCTTTTCCGTATTTTGAAGTTTTGATCTTGAAAAACAATAAGCGCGCAAGTTTCTAATACTTCTAGGCATTGCCGCACAAGTCTCTTCACGGCGCGCAGGTCACTTGCGTGACCAACCCAACACTTGCGCGACCCTCTTCCCTTGGCCATTTTTCCATGTTCTGATCTTGAAAAACACTAGGCATGAAATTTCCCTTTTCTTCATGTACACGGCGTGCAAGTCTCTTCGCCATAAACAGTTTTCTCCATTTGTCGATTTTTAGGCCCATAAATTTGGAAAACACTGGAAAATAGTGCCACCTTGTAACTGCTCTTGTTGTACCGCCTCCAGATCATCCATTACTTTGTCGATGTTCTTGAATCAAACATGGATCGTTAACCACATCCCTTGAACTCGACATGCCACCATGGAATCTCCTTTGTCAACAAATTTGTATGTCGTTTGTTTGCTTTTTCAACCTCAAACACACCTCTTCTCGGTGACTTGTATCCTTCAGCAACTCTTCTGCTTTTATCAGAAACTCCACTATCGTGATATGTATTCTTTGAAGGAAGAGCTTTAGAATCATCATCTTCTGTGACAATGTGATGTGCATGGCCATCTCAGAGTTCCAGTCCCCGCATGGCCATCTTAGAATTCCATTCACATGCACATTGTCTTCTTCTTCAACCGTCATGATCTACTTCATGCTGAGCATATGATTCAATTTTTCAAGAATTCTCTTGCATGTTTCTCATTAAATCATGAGTAATTTCATGTTCTTCATCAAAACCCCATTCTTCTTTAATCATCCTCAGATGGATTACTCCTCACTTCTTCATTTTTGTAAACAATGTGTCACCTTTGACACATGTTCTTTGAACTTATGATCAGTACAACAATCATATGAATTTCCATTCCTCCATTTCATTGGATTAATTCTTTATCACCTTCATTTTGACCTTCATTGACAACTATTGACAACAAATACAACCTTATACACATAGTGGTTCCAACATCAATGAAAGGATATTGAGACGAAGTCCCTTACCTCGTGTCTGACTTGACTCGATTGCTCTTTAATCTCCTTAATAATAAACTAAAGTTAATTTCTACTTGATTAAGAACCTTTTTAAAGTTTATTATTCCTTTTATATAACTTATTGCCATGTTATAAATATTATTTAATCATTTAAGTTAATAAAGTTCGTTTTGTCGATATTTGGTACTTAAGTCAAAAATGGACTTCTTACAATTACATGTTGTTCATGTGGTCAAAGGTTCATTATATCCAGAATGATATTCATGGTTTGGATATCATATATATCATATATATCCATCATATACATGTATTTATAATAGTACATAACATTTAGAGGTAAGAAATGAAATGCACCGTTCATGGAGACGGTAAGTCGTACATACGCATGAACGCTACTTTCATTTCTATTTCGTATTAAAGGAATTAAAACTAAATGAGAAATATATATATTATAACTCTAGTATAATATATATTTTATATATTTAACATAATTTCATTAATTACATTCTTTATAAATTCCATGTTTGGCATGAACGAGTCACATCACTTGAGGGGGCGGCAGTCCACACTTCCTCATATGAAATTATCGTATTTTCACTACATGAAAAGCATAAAGTTATGTTTTAAATATGAAATACAGAAGAATGGAGAGGTCATAAATATATTATATATCATATATAATTACAGTGACATCATAATGGCCACCATTAAAGGTGTTAAGATAATATTGATCAATCGTCGTTTCGTGAGGCAGTAATTCATCATCCACAGAAACAATATGTTCTTTAACAATTAGACGGAGGTGTGTGTTTGTGTAGCTCAAACCCTTTCATAAAAACATCCAATTATATTGAATATACTGGTGTTTTTACAAAATAAAGGAATAGAAATAGTTTAGGGGGTTGGAGAGGCAAAATAAAACAAAAGAACATAAGATAAGACATTACCTTTAAATCGGGCAACTCCCATTGGTTTAAACCAAAAGGGTTTCTTGAAGAGATTTCTGCCTAAGGTAAGGCTTCTAGGATGAGTAGAGGTATGTGGAGAGATAAAATGAGTAGATTTTGGTCGATCCAAAGGCTTGAGAGGTGTGGGTAAGGGGGTAGAGGTGGGGGCCTTTTATAAGAGGGAGGAGGGGCACTCTTGGAATGTTATAAAATGATACTTTATTATAAAATGCATCTCGGATTTTAAAGGTCCCAAAAGGAAATATTTTGAGGATAAGGTGATAAGGGTTCGAAATCCACCCATCTAATAGGTTGTATACATGTTTAAGTCTTAGATTTTACCTTTATCTTTTATTTTATTTAAATCCTTTATTAATGAGGTAATCATTGCATCATCACGGTGTCATAAATAAATTTATTTATTTAACGTATAAAAATTATAAAAAAATATCACAATGTATGAAATCTTTTTATCCTTATAAATAATATTTATAGTCAAAAATATGACTTTTATAACCCCATATAGAAATTTTTTTAGTAAAACAATACATGTTTGTGACATTTTTATTTTAACTTTAATTAAAAAGTTATTAATGTCATTTTCTTACCCATGTGGCTCCATGGGGTCCCCAAGTTGACCCATGGATTGTATTGGTCGGCCATGACACATCAAATAAGGGTAGTACATGTGTCTAGGTAATTTCATATTATTAAAACATTATTTTTACCTTAAATTACACTAATTACCTCTAATTGTGATTAATAAAACTTAAAAGTTACTATTCACCAAAAATTATTTTCATCCCATTGAACCACATTTTACATCCTAATGAAAACCATGTATGTCGGATTTTTTTGAAATTCAAATCACAGAGGTGGTAAATTTTCATTTAAACGAAAAATCAGTTTTTTAACTACCACTTAGTGGTTTCACTATTCATCAAGAATTGATGTTTTTCAGAAAAATACCAAAAAATAACCTTAAGCTATATTTGATATTCCGAATTCAAAAATTATGTCTATTTTAAAAAATTCAAAACATATAAGTTTCATAAATTAATTTAATAATTAATTCCCATTGTCAAAACAAATAACGTGTTTTTATGAAACAATATATATCAAAAGATTGACAATAGTTTATGTCTAATTTCAAAGTGAAATTAACTCTCATGACCACCATTGGATTAAATGGTAAAAATATATTCTAATTTTACTTTAAAACCAATTAATAAGATAATCTAATCATATAAATAAATTATATAAAAAAGGGGTTTTGAATTAAATTACAACATTTTCCACTTATTCATTAAAAATGAACTTTATCGGAAAAATAACAAAAACATACACAAAGTAAATTTTGATGTCCCGATTCTAAATAGGGATTTAATTTGGTCCAATAGAATGTATAAGAGTGACGAAAATTATTTTTAAGGAGGTTTCTCCATCAAAATACGATAAATCGACCTTTTAGTGAATATTAGAGTATTTATGCTTAAAATTGGATTCTTTTCTTATTTTAAGCCTTTATCTTTTATTGGATAAATGTAAAAACATTTGAAAATCATATATAATCATATTTTAGTTATTTTTATTCATTTACTCTAATACAACGGCTACGTGTTAACTACCATTTAAAATAATTTTATTTTATTACTAGTGTGCAACGTAAGATTTCAAAGAAACTCATTGTTTCGTATCGGGTACGCTATCGAACATAGCAACCCCTTTAATGTAAAATTAATATTTAATTCGAAAATATTAATAAATATTAAAATTTATTATTCTTTATTTACCTAGGATGTTACATTAATGGTATTACAATTCAAATGATATCGAAGTGGTAAGGGTTTATTTCATAATCTTATCATTATTTAGGACTATTAATATTTAAGTCTTATTTAGAGGAATTAATTTGTATTCCAATATTAAATCCAATATATTTTAATATAATCAGTTTATTAATGTAAATTTCTGTAATAATACCATTTTTATACTCTTTTATAGTTAAAACTAATGATAAAATGTTTCAAATAAAATAGAACATCATTTCTTTTTTCAGTCAAAGTCTGTTTTTTCCCAAAACATGTTTTCTAACAATGTTTTCTAAAGTATTTTTAATATTATCCAAATTATTTATTAAATAAATTTTTACCCATTCATGATTTTTTTCATATTTTTTGAATGTAATATTTATGTCATTTTCTAAATAATGGTTATTTGTATTTTTCTGAAAATGTAGAAGGATTATTTTTTTTAATGTGTATGGATTCAATGAAAATTTTTACCATCAAGACCACTAAATATATTATATAATAATTTATAAGTATCAAATGTTATTTTTTAATAATTAAACTTTTATATTTTTTATTGTTTATTATATTTTAATGTTGATTTTTAAAATGAAAAGGCTATTTTCCACAAGAAATGTTTTAAGGAATATTTTCAAGTTATTTATATTCATAAAAAATCAACCCTTTATTGTAATTTTAATACACTAGTGATTTTTTTATTGATATCATACTTATTATTTAATTGAATGTTTTATGTTTATTTTCTCTATGGATGAAAAAATTTATTACCATTGACAATACTCTATATGGGTTATGATTCTATTTATTTGATTGGTGTAAGAATTAAAATTTCATACACTGGTTTTTCAATATGAGTATTTATATTGATTATGGTTCACACCTTTCATAAAATAAATTCATTGGACTTAGTAGATGATGGAAGGCTCCCAAATATAAATAGACCCTTTGTCATGCCCCGACCATGGATACTTTTTTTATTTTATCCTTTTTATTAGTTTCAGGACTTTTGGTTGAGGTTCAAGTTTGAGTCAAGGTTGAAATTTTGGGTTTTTTGAGTTTTCTAGAGGTTTTCTAGGTGGAGCATGGTTACCGCATGGTTGCTAGAAATTATGTATCCTTTTCTTTCAGTAGGTCCCATGTATCCATTCACCTTTTCTAATATGGATATAGGATTCCACACAGTTACTGGATGGTTTGGAAAACTGTGTGACCAAACCATGTGGACGCGCCATGTCATTACAAACTTGTTTCCCTATTTTCCCTCTCTCATGCACTTAACCCTAATTTTATTACCTCTCCTCCCCTTCATTTTTGGTGCACCATGGGTCCATATACCCCTTCTCCCTTGGCTCTCTTCTCTCCATGGTTCTTCCTCTTTGATTTCAAGGTATGATTTTAGGGTTTTTGGTCATTTCTCCTCTATTTCTCCTCTCCTTTATCTATTATTTAGTTTTCCTTAGGGTTTAATCCCTTGTAAAAAAACCTAGGTTTATGTTTGGTTGGTTTTGTTTGATATTCATGTGGCTAGGGTGTAGGGATCATTGGTAAGGCTCGATTCTTCCTCTCTTTAGAGATTTATCCCATTCGCACATAGTTGAGGTAGGTGTTTCTGATTTTTTCCTTTCTGGAACACTCCATGGGAACTTGTATGTATTAAATTAATTTCTAATGTCATTAAAACCTATAATATACCTATTTCTTTATTTAAATGGTGATTTAGTTTTATTATAATTTACTATAAATAGGTTTTTAAGGAGATTTGTGTGAAATATCTAGGTTTATAGAACCTAGGGTGGTTTTTGAAATGGTCTTGTCCTTTTCAAGTTAAAATAGGTGTTTTAATACATTTTTAGCCTTAAATAAGTTGTGGGGGGATTTATTTGTATGTTTATTTTGGTTTGGTGTGTATGATTTGGTGATGTGATAAATTGATGAAGGTGTTAGAATGTTTTGGAAAGGGTTTTAGGGTTTCAATGAGATGGTTAGTGTTCATTAATGATGTGAGTGGTTGGTTTTGGTTTCAAATCAAGTGTTAATTTTTTTAAAATAGTTTTTTATTGTCTTATTGGTTATTAGGTGTTTCATTGGATGTTGGCACATCCATGGATTCACTAGGTGAACACAAGGATGTGACCTAATGTGAAGATGAAACCTTTAAATTGTCATTTCTTAAAACCTTGGCTTCTTGAATGTTTATTTGGTTTCTAAATGATGTGGGATATCTTATGTGGTTTCAAAAGAATGTTTTAAAAATTAAATCTCAAAATTTATTCATGTTTGGTCATTGATGTGTTTTTCGATGAATGCTTTCCTTAAGGGGCTCTTTGTCTTATTTTATAAAATTGTATATCACTCTAGGTTTATGGAAGGATTTCATCGAAATGTTTTTGAAACATCAAACCTAAGTTCTCATTTGGTACTTCAAGAATAAAATATGTGTTTGATGTTATATTGGAAAGAGTATGGGTAATGTTTTTGGGAATGATTTTGAATGTGTAAGCAAAAGGTCATGTTTGAAAATTTTCATGTTTTAAGGAAAATGTTAAATTCTTAAATGTTATGATGGCTCAATTGGAACCTTTGAATGACGTTAAATATATATGTAGGTATTTATGGGGCACCACTACAATATGGATTTCCATTTTATGGGTTATCATGTAATGGTGTCTCTGTTTGGGGTAGGCAAGGGTGGTGGTGGCATGTAAGATGAGCCACACATGCATTGTCCTCCTTCTTAAATAGTATTATTTTTACCAACATGGTTTCCTAGGAAACTTTTATATAACCAAGTGACAGTATCTTACCATCCCCAATTAGATAGGCTGGTACCCTCCTAGATTTATTGACCAGATAGGTGGGATGTGCCACTAGTGAGGCTATGATAGAGAATCTGTATTGTTATTAACTTAGGGGCTTAACCATACGTTAGTAGGTGGTTCCGAACTGAGTACATCTAGGGAAATTCTAGGGATGTTTAGGATCTCCCAAAATTATTATTTATGTTGCTTGTTTACATTTTTTTGTACTAGTTTCAATACGACACTGTTTAACTATTTCTTTTTAGCAAAACCTTAGTATTTCCTGTTATGGATTTTGATTATAAAATGGAAACTAATTTTAGAAATGATATGTAGTGTGTATTGAACTTAGAAATGAAAAAACAGTGATGTTTAACAAAATGTGAAACCCCTATTTTTATAACTTTATTTCAAACTAGTGTTAGTGGACTATTTTTTTGAAAGGAAAAAACTTGGATTCTATAGTAAATACCTACTAAGTTATTAATCTCACACCCTACCTACATCACTCGGTGTTAGTATACCCAAGATATTTTGTAGGTTCATATTTGGTTTAGGTTTCCTATCAGATACCATTTGTTGGATCAGTTGTGGTCTTGTGGTTGGAGGTGCCCAGGAGGTTACCCAAAGATCATGGTAGCATGGTTTTGTTTTTAGTTTTGTATTTTTTTCATGCTTGTTTATTTGTGTCTTGTAACTGAATCAGTAGATTGTTTATTTGAGATTCATTTATTACTTTTTATTTATTACCAGTTTATTTTTTTATATGGTCTTTGTTTTTTCTTTTGGTACTTAAATTGTTCCCACATTTATGTTTTGATGCCCAACACTATTTTTCATCCTGTGAGGATCGAGAATACCCTTTGGGCCATGCCGTGGACCAGTTCGGGTAACTGGTTCAGGGTTGACCCAGGATGGTTCAAGAAACAATTGTATCAGAGTAGGCTCTTATTATTTGGGGTGTTTGTTAGTTGGAGATTAGGATTATCATGGTTGGAGATGTAGGTTATGCAATGGATTCATGAATATTTTCTCATTCTAAACCATGAGTTTCCAAGGATAGTCTAGGTTTTGAGTCTTTTTCATTTGTTTTGGGATTGAGGAATGAAAATGGAGGCGATCCAGTGTCACATATTGACCTCATATGGAGTAGTTACCCATGTGGAGTCTAAGTATATATTTTAAGTTCCTCCTAGTTTTTTATTATTACTATGGGGATAGCTCCCTACCATGTCATCGGGTTAGGAATAACTATTAGTTCCTCATTCTGATAGTTTTTGTATGTTGTTTTATGATTGGTTCCATTTGGTGTAACTGTGATTTCAAAAATGAATGTGGACTTTTCAAATGAAATTATTTTCTCTAAAATGGATTTAAATTGGTAAAGTGAATTCTAAAATTTGTAGTGTTTTGGATTTAAAAGTTGGTAAATGCTTGGTTATTGATGATGAAAGGGAGGATATGACCCTCAGTGTTCTTTATTTAGGATCACATGTGTGTGGGTATGTACGGAAAGTGGGTGGGGGGACTTTTTCATGAAAAATGTGAATGGAAATGGATAGAAAAACATGTGATGATTCATAGGATTCCATGGGTATTTTTTGAAATAGAAAGGGTTTGGAAATTGGTTTTTCCAGGAGGAGTGGATTTTTTTCTTTTGAAAAGTTTCTTTTTTATTTCAGAAATGGCCTTTTGATAAGCCATTTTTGGAATTTAAATGAATAATGGTGATTTTGAAAAATGGGATTTTGGTTTTGTTAGTATTTTTTGGCTTCTGGGATGGTTGTGTCTACTCAGGTTGTTCTTTTCAATTATGTTTTAGCTTAATTCTTGTTTCAGTTTTGTATTCCTCGTGTTGTTTGGATTACACCACCCATAAAGGTACCTAATGTTTCCAATGAGTCATGCCTACTTTTTAATTATTTTTGGTTGTTTCTTATTCATAGAAATTATAGAGTACTATTAGAGACAGTGAAGTCTCTTGAAGGAAGCAGATCATGTCTTCGGGTTGTTGGGAACTCCGGATGTTGTTAAAGCTTGTGTCATCTTGGGTTTGTTTGAGGGTCCAATTTTGGACTAGTGGATGTGGGATGTCTCATCATCATCGGAATTTTGGGTGACATGGGAAATGTTTAAGGCCACCTTTCTCAAAGGTTTATTCTTGTAGAGGTGAAGCTAAGGAAGGAGGTGGAGTTTTGGGATTTTCGGTAGGGCCATAGGTCAGTAAAAGTATATGAGGACCACTTTGAAGAGTTTGTTCTTCTATTAATTTGGAGTTCTCACCCATATATCATGGGAATGGTGCTATTATCCAGTGGAAACTATTTCGAGAGGATGGTGGATGGAGAATTTTAGCAAGGTCGGTTCTTGGAGTGTAGTTAATGTTGGTCATATTTCATGAAGGTTCCCCATCATGTGAGGAGCACATGGTAGATGAACCTATCTATAATAAGTTTTCCTTGTGGGTTCTAACATCCAGATCATCATACCACTTTCTCATGTTCCATCGGTATGGTCAGTTCAGAAATTTCATGCCATCTGGTCACATCCTTCCGAAGTATTTCCATCATTGTGGCTATTCGGTTCATCAGGGTAAATTTTGTAGGAAAAATCATTTAGGGAAGTTGGTATGATTAGGGGATTCTTGTGCCTGATTGTGAGGTAAAAGATGCTTTGACCATCAGAGCCCCAGCTAGAGGTCTCGGGGTGAAGCCAGCACACTGTCACGAGTTTCCAAGGATGTCTAAAACCTTGTCATGAGTTATGTTTCTAGCTTCAGGGTCGAAATATCTGAAATTTAATGTTTAGTCTTGCTTCCATTGTAATATCATCTTTTTTTGTAGTGTGAAGAACTCTCTTTATCACACTCCAAGTGGTTGTTTCTGTTCTATGTGTGGAGTCTCTAAATCATTGAATTTATTTGAGTGGTGTTTGGCCCATAAATTAATAGGTCCCTTTTGGTTTTAGTTTAAACTATACTCGTTTGGAGATTTTTGGATGTTGTGGGATGGGTGGAAAATTTTTCTGGTCCTTCGTCTAGTTCGGGTTTCTTTTCATGGGACGGTTAGTATTTTTGTTCACCCTTTGTGAAGTTTTGTTGGTTCTTATAGAAGGTTTCCCGATCTTGGGATCCCAGTTGTCCATGTCATTTTTATAATGGGGTTTTCAATTTGAGTCTTGTAGGTGTGGTTTAATTTTATGGTCAGGTTTAGTTAGTTCATGTTGGGAGTTCTGGTGTCCCCCCCTATGGGGGTGGTGTGTTTGGGATTTGAGGTTTCCGTGTTAGAAGAATTATTTTGGGGGGAACCCTCTTTTGTTCTCCCCTTAATTTTGGACTTCGTTTTCTTCATGAATCATTATGGGGTGACCTATAGAGAGTAAGTTCATCATGGGATTCATGGTTTTCCTCAGTTTTGTATGGGTAAGCACTCAAGTTTTTGTTAACTATCGGCTTGTTGTCTTTCTGGGGGCAGAAAGTGTTTGTGGTGGGGAGAATTGTGACACCATGACATCATATACTTGTTTATTTTATCCTTTTATTATTTTCAAGTCTATTGGTTAAGATTCAAGTTTGTACCCCAGTTGAAATTTTTGTTTTTTGGATTTTTTGGGAGGTTTTCTAGGTGGATCAAGGTTACCGCACGATTAATAGAAACTATGTGGTCTAGCCATGTGTTAGGTCTAATCAGACAGAACCAACCGCACATCCTACATACGGTTGTGCATTAGGTTTGAGGTAACCTTGAACCTTTTCTTCCATGGATTGAGGGGTTCGCACAGTAACCATATGGTTTCGAAAACCATGTAGCCAAACCGTGGGGACGTGCCATGTCATTAAAAACTTGTTTCCCTATTTTCCCTTTCTCCTCCCATTAACCCTAATTATAACCTCTCTCCTCCCCTTTATTTTTGGCACACAAAGGGGTCCCAAGACCCCCTCTCCCTTGGCTCTCTTCTATCCATGGTTCTTCCTCTTTGATTCCAAGGTTTGATTTTAGGGTTTTTGGCCATTTATCCTCTATTGATCCTCTCCTCTATCTATTATTTGATTTTCTTTTGGGTTTACTCCCTTGTCTAAGCCATAGGTTTAGGGTTGGATGATTGGTTTAATTTTATTTATGGCTAGGGAATGTGTATAGTCTGTAAGGCTTGGTTATTCCACTCCTTGGAGCTTTATCCCATCTACACATGGTTGAGGTAGGTGTTTTTGACATTTTCATTTTCAGCACACTCCATGGGCACTTGTCTATTTTAAATTAATTTCTAATTTTCATTCGTACCTCTAATATACCTATGTATTGATTTAAATGGTGATTTTGTGTTGTTATAATTTACTAAAAATAGGTTTTTAAGGAAATTTTTGTGAAATATTTAGTTTTATGTCACCTAGGATGGTTCTTGAAATTCCCTTGTCCTTTTAAATTGAAATTGGGGGGTTTTAAGAATTGTTTAGCCTTAATTTGGTCATGTTGTAATTTATTTGTATGTTGAGTTTGGTTAGGTGTGTATGATTTAGTGATTTGATAGCTTGATGATGGTGTTAAAATATTTTGCAAAAGGTTTTATGGTTTCAATGATATGGTTTGTGTTCTTTAATGATGTGGGTGGTTGGTTTTAGTTTCAATGCAAGTGGTAATTTTATGAAAATAGATTATGAGTGTCTTATTATTTATTAGGTGTTCCATTGGATGGTGGCACATCCATGGGTGCACTAGATACACACATGGATGTTCCCTCAAGTGAAGATGACCCCTTTAAATGGTCTTTTATTAAAACCTTAGTTTCTTGAATAGTTATTGGGTTTATAAAGGATGTGGGTTTTCTTATGTTGTTTCAAAAGAAAGTTTTAAAAATCAAATCTCAAAAGGTATTCCAGTTTTTTCCATGGTGTGTTTTTTGGTGAATACTTGGCTTAAGGGGTCGTTTGTCTTGTTTTATAAGTTTTTATATCACTCCAGGGTTATGAAAGGCTTTCATGGAAGTGTTTTTGAAAAATTAAACCTAAAGGCTTGTTTGGAACTTCAAGAATAAAAGAGGTGTTTGATGTTATGTTGTCTAGAGGTTGGGTAAGGTTTTGGGAAATGATTTTGAGTGTGTAAGAAAAAGGACCCATTTGAAAAAAATTATTTTTTAAAAGGTTTAATTATTAAATGTTATGATGGACATGTTGTAACCTTTTAATTATATAAAATGTATATGACGGTATTTATGGGGAACCTCTATATTATGGATTTCTCTTTTATGGGTTATCATATATTGGTATCCATGTTTGGGGTAGGCAAATGCAGTGGTAGCATGTTAGTTGATCCATGCGTATATTGGACTCATACTTAAATAGTTTTATTGTTACCACCATAGGTTCTTGGGTGTATTTTAGATGACTGAGTTATAGTAGATTAACAACCATGATTTGATAGGTTGGTACCCTATTGAAGTTGTAGATAGGATAGGTGGGATGTGCCACTAGTAAGGCTAGAATATATAATCCAGTTGGTTACTGACTTAGGGGCTTCACCATATGTCGATAGGTGGTTCTAAATCGATTAGGTCTGGGGGTCTTATTGGGATGTTTAGAATTTCCCATGATTATTATTTATATTTCTTTTTTACTTTTTTTTGTAATAGTTTCAAGCCTACTCTATTTAACTATTTATTTTTAGCATGACCCTAGTATTTCCTATTATAGATTTTAATTCTAAAATGGAAACTGATTTTAGAAATGATGTGTGGTGCGTGTTGAATTTAGAAATGGAAAAAATGGTGTTATTTAACAAAATTTGAAAACCCTATTTTTATAACTGTATTTAAAACTAGTTTTAATGGAATATTTTGGGAAAGAAGACACTTGTACTCTATAGTAATTTCCTACTAAGTTATCTAGATCACACCCTACCTATAACACTCAGTGTTGGTAGACCCGAGTTATTTTGCAGATTCATCTATTTTTTAGGTTTCCTAGTATATCCTCATTGTTGGAGAAATTGTGGTCTTGTGGTTGGACGTGACCTGGATGTGACCTAAAGGTCACATAGATATCATGGTAGAGTGGTTTTGTCTTCATTTTTGTGTTTTGTTCATGCCTATTTAGTAATGTCTTGTAAATGAATCAATTTTTTATTTATTTGAGATTCAGTTGTTAGTTTTCCTTCGTTCTCATTTTGATGTATTTATTTATCTTGTCTTGGTTGTTTCTTTTGGGATTAAATCGTTCTCACTTTTGTGTTTTTATTCCTAGAACTAATTTCCAGCCCATGGGGATTAAGAAATCCTTTCATTCTATGTCACGAACCGGCTCTAGTAACTAGTTTAGGGTTCAACCTGGTTGGTTCATAACACCCTTGATGCATCAATAGGTGTTATGATAAAATTATTTTACCAAACATGATGGGGGTTTTCATATATATTTTATGTTTCTTATGAAAGGTATTGATAGTATGTTTCATATTTCAAGAATTATTCATTCCCTCACTCTGATATTTATTATATATTTTGATGTCATAATTATAGTTGTCAAAATATCCATAGATAATTTTTATTCTTATATGGTTATTTATATGGATTTATTTGATCATAATGTATTCCTACCCTATTATGATCATGTTATTATTTAAATGAAATGAATTTAAGTTATTTACCTTTCCATATTGATTGTAATTAGTTATTAATAAAATATTATACTCTATTCTTACCCTTACAAATATATTTATATCAAACCTAATGTTTCATTTTTTTACAGGATAACAAGAATTTTTTATGACTGATACGAATGGATATTCTAAGAAGAATAATGGGATTGTTAAATAAAACACTTTATGTATTTTATGATATAATATATATGTGAAATTCAAGTATGTATATATTTTAAAAATGCTAATAATATATTTGGACCTTAAGGATTAAATTCCTTGTATTTATTTCCAATGTGATAATGTAACATCCGACACTAGGAAACTGGAGTTGGGGTCTTTACACTTAATCGCTACTTTTCCCATCGATTTCCTTTATTTTTGTACTACACCCACCAAGCTATTATATAAATGAAATTATGAAAACATACGTATCACTAATATAATGAAATTTTATTATACTAAGGGAATATGACCTTTCTACATTCCTTTAAAAACATTTTAAAAATGAATATGTCATCATGCATACGTATAGACTACCGACTCCATGAATGACATGCATAATTTTTTATCACCACCTTACATGGATGGAAATAAAATAAATTTTCAAGGATTAATATTATATATATAATTAATATTATTTTAATATTATAACCAATTTTATGTCTTCCTCCCAGTCTATAGAAAATAAATCATGTCATTCATGTTTTTTTGTAGACTACCACCTCTATGAATTTAAAATATTTTATTTCTCAATCAATTTATTAATTATTTATAAAACTCTCTTATAATAATATTAAACACTATAAAAAATATAAACACAATCATTTTTCTTCTTTAATAATGATATTATATAAAAATAATCACTATTTAACAATAGTCACCCATATATTATAAATTTTTCTTATTTTTATAATTTTAACCTCAAAAATTAACAATTCTATAAATTCATATCATGGGTAATTAAGGAAGAATAAATACTTGTGATATTGTAAAATAAAAATTAAATAATTATTTTTTTGGTTCTAGGATTCTAGTGGTAATATATAAAATTTTATTATGATGCCACATCTCATTCATGAAAATTTCGAAGAACCTCATGACCGACTTCATTTTCGTTGATCATAACTAAAAAACATATCAAATAAAATTATTAAAGTATAAATTTTTACAAAATTTATATTATATATCCTTTATTTATTTCAAAATTATGACCTATGAATCATTAAATAATAATCAAAACCTCCAACATGAAACTAGAACTAAAAATAATAATTCAAACTAATAACATCCAGTGATGAAAAAAAGTTAACTAATATATATTTAATAAATGATTTTAAATGAATAATATAAAAAAATATAGAAATGAATACATTTTTTAAATTATATTATTTAGGTCATCACTTTTTTTATATAGTTGGTCAGATAATGGTTTTTCTAAATGGGAACAAAGGTATGAGTTTTTACATCTCAATTTTTCTTTATTGAGATATAAAGCTTATTCATGAATTCTTCCCTTTTTGTGGTGTATATAATTGAAATAAGTTTATTTTAAAAATAATTTTCATCAATTATAATGAATTAAAAAATAAATCTCTTCTTATAAATATATTCGGGTTTCAAATTTGTAGGATAGAAATAAGGTAAAGGTTTTTGTTAACTGAAACACCATTAATTTGCATCATAATATCACATCTTGAAATTCCTAATTATAAGATTGGATTCTCCCAACCTAATATTATATAATATAAATTATTTTTCTATAGAGTAAAAATTAATCTTTTTATTCAAATCTTCCTCCTTGCTATTTTTTCCCATGAAAATATGACATTGTAATGAATAATTCCCATAACCTTTAATAGTGATTTCTCTTCTAGGTCTATATTTTTTCTTCTACCAAATGTTCTCCTTAATATCTTGAAAAATAAATATGTGTAACCACATGTGACCTTTATATATCCCATATGAACCTCTGAAAAATATATTTTATTATTTCTTTTTGATGATTTGAGATTTCATCAAAAAAATTAAATATTGAAATGGTTTTAATTCATTGTTTATTTGTTCTATATTCCACTTTACATTTCTTTAAGATTGTATTTATGTATTTTTAAGGATCAATTATTTAATATTAGTTTTTTAAAACAATTAAAATATTTATAATGTTTTCCAATCACCTTTTTGATAATACCTTTTTCAAGTTACTCATAAAATCATCATTTTACGATAATGTTAACAATATTTTCTAAAATGATTTTTATGGTTTTTCAGTATCAATAATACATATTTTCATAATCATCATTCGATTCAATAATTATTTGATTCCATATTTATTATTTTTTAAAAAATAAACCTTATTTATTATTATTATTTTAATATTAAATGAGGTATTTCAAATTATTTTTAAATTTTATTTACTCTATAATTTATAAAAGTAATTTTCAATATATATCAACATCCTTAGTGTTCCTTATGTTATGTTAATAATATGATCTTATACCTCTATCCAAATTTTATATAGGGATGACCTATGAAATGAATCATGGAAATTTTCATGAAACCCATCTTTTTTCCATGGGAAATTAGATGATATATGGAATATGAATATCTTCATGTTCCTTTAGAACAAAAGTGTGTTGAATATTATTATTAAAGGGTGGGGTCCTTTATTCCCCAATAATTCATTGGTTAATATTTTTTATCGCATTAGATTATTAAATTATGTATGAATGTGATGTGGGAAGCTTTGTTCACATGTTTTTTTTGTGTAGAATTTATTCATGTATCTTTTTTATAAGTTTATTATGTGAACATGATTCAAGTAGCATTATTCATATAATTGTTTTGTAAAGTTATACTTTTATCTTTTTTATAATTTTTTTGAGTGAACATAATGAAACTTGCATTACTTGTACGTTTTTTATGTCACTTTTAAGTGTGTAGCTTCGTCGAAAAGTTTTTTTTGTGAACATGATATGAGTTGAATTATTTACATCATTATTGTGAGAACATGATGTAGGTATATTTTTTCACAACTTTTTGTGTGAACGTGATGTTTGTAACCTATTTAAATACATTTTATATGTTTATGTTAGTAATTTAATTCATTATTATGAAATGTTTCAATAAAAATTCATATTTATATATACCTGTAGTTATTAACCATATACCATGTTTTTTCTCATTATAATTTATCATGGATTATGTTTTTTCATTTAAGATTACATAACCTTCTATCATGAATTGTGAAAATTTCTTATTGTTCATGGATCATTTTAATAATATATCTTTCATGTATTCATGTTTTATTACATTATTACGATATATCACATGATGAAATGTTGATATTTTTCCCACATTGTAAGTGTACAATAACCCCTTTCTTATGCTTCC
The DNA here is from genome assembly GCA_963277665.1 of Viscum album. Classification (NCBI taxonomy): domain Eukaryota; kingdom Viridiplantae; phylum Streptophyta; class Magnoliopsida; order Santalales; family Viscaceae; genus Viscum; species Viscum album. The sequence goes on along the minus strand of OY728133.1, from coordinate 474,866,638 downwards.
ATATCCCATGTTATTAACATTAATATAAATTATGAGAAATGTGGAAATAATTCTACAATGGATCAATTATGGATAAATGTCCACAAGGATCGTAACATATTTTTCTTATATAAGTAATCCTAAAAACATTAAGCCTTCTATATTGGATATTTTATTATTATTATGATATCTTATGATTAAATTATTGAAATATATGTGTGGTTATTTTAGGATATCCCACATGGTATCAAATCTAGTGTGAAAGAAAGTGTTTTTATCACTAAAACATGGAGGACAGGTCCAGTGTTCCTCAAATATACTTGTATGGATTTATTTTACATGGTGAATATGTTACTAACATATTAATATTACTTTATAATCATCTGTTTTCATTCCTTCATTATTCTCTGTAGATAAAAATCCATCTCCCCCACATGAAAATTGAACATGTTTGAATTGATCAATATATACATTAAATCTTCTATAATTTATTAAAATTCCCTACACAATCCAAATTTAACCACTTAAAATGTTATCATGGTTAATAGGATATGAAATTGGAAAAATTACTAAGTGGACTATTGATAGACTCAAACTAAATGAAGGAGGATACATAGTTTCATTATATTTTCAGCAATAATTCATTATTTGACTAGTTTTTACTTCTAATTTGTAACAAAATATATATTTTTTGGAGATAATATACTCCATTAAATCAATAAAATGAATCCAAAATTAATATTTATTTGTAAATTACATAAAAATACATTTATCTCTTATTTTAATGTATATTTTTTATAATTATCATGATCCTCAAAAATCATAGAGTATTTCGAGCATCACTAATAACTTATAATATTTTTTTAGATTACCATTAAATATTATATTAATTAAATATATAAATTTTAAGATTTAATATATTAACTAGGGTTATATGACCATTAATTTATAAATGTTAATCATTGTTTCATTAATATTTAGCCCTATAAATTTGGTGAAATAACACATTAATATAAGGAAATGGATGGATTTTATTTATGGCATTGTTTTTAATATATATAATTAATTCAAAGCCTCATTGACCCATCCTTATTCTTAAGAAAAAATATAAGTTATCCAAAAAGTTAAATAGTTATTCAACTGAATCCCTAGTCATACATATATTATAGATTCTTGTTTATACCCACTTAATCAACTTGATTTATAATGTATGTAGTATTTAATATAAGTTGTTTAATTTAGGTTATGTTGATATAAATATTTTTGAAATTCCTCATCTTATAAAGTTTGATATTTTCAGAAGTGGAATATGAAGAATGTGTTTGTGTATGTTTTGGTTTTTCTTTATTATGTTGTTTCCAATTATACTAGTTTTTTTTATTGCATATTCAATGATAAAAATAGTAAAATTAATTGACAAACATAATGAAATGAGTATCATGAAAGGTTGGGAATCATTTAAAGTATTGTAGTTTATTTTAATGATGTTTTGGAGTTGTAGAAGAAGGAATTTCAATATTATATATATATATCACATCACCATATTTAACTAGATTTTATAAAGTAATTATTTATTGAAATATAATTTCATAATGGTTATTAAATCCACTGTGATTTTGTAATAGATATGATAATTCATTATATAATCATAATGAAATTAGGATCATATCCTAATATTATTTCTTAGCCTTCTTTTTATTGAGTTAGATATTACCATAAGTTGATTATGTTTTTGTTTAAGTTGAATATTTTGGAATTTGAATGGAATAATCATTATTTCTGTTTATTGTACCATGATTAATAGGAATAATGAAAGATAATTTTATGAATTTTTTTAATAATGAGTTATTACATGATTTAAAATATATAAAATTTAATAAGAAATAATTTATCCACAATTTAGTTGGAAGTGATTAAATAAATTTGAAATTGAAGGTATTTTTCTGAGTAGTGGATTTTATATTTTTCTGAATTTTTTCTTTACTCTATAATGGTATATATTATTCCATTAGTTTTAAGATGTATATAGATACTTCAAATTTAAAAAGTGTTATTGTGAAAAACTATGGGTAAAGGCTATCATGAATGAGATGTGACTAAGAGAGAATTGTCTGAACACGTGAAATGTTATATGAAATTGTGTAAAATATTCTCTTTTTCATATAAAAATTTTATCAAATTTTGAAAGACCATGAGCTCAATTTGATATTTTTTTTGTGAAATTTGAAGAAATATGTGTTATTAGTTGGTTATAAATAAATATTATGATTACATTTTTAGTGATTGAAGTTAACAAAAGTATTATCTCATATTCTAAAATAAAGTCTCATTAAAGGTAGTGATTCCACTTATAATATTCATTAGTTAAATAAGACTATAATATCTACTTTGAATTTTTGTGGAATTTACATATATTTTTTTGTCATTTTAATGAATTTAAGTAAATTTATTTTTAATTAGGGAAAGATCATACCCATTTCATTTTAATTGACCTGATTTTCCAAGTTAATTTTGTATCTATGGGTATTTGAATTTCATGTCAAGGATGAAGTCATTCATATTTGACCATTTAACATTATAAATGACATGTTTATACCTATTAATTTTTTACATCCATTTTTAATGGGTTAAAAATATTTTAAATTTTATTTAATTAAATAAAAAAGGAGGAATATAAGATTATATAATAAAGGAATATAAAAATATTTCACCTTTACCCTACTCTTAGTGTGATCTCCTCAAATTGATCATCCTTAATTGGTATCAATGTGGTATAAGATACCATTGGAATTTGTTTTAAAATTATTTTTATAGTTGTCATAAGAAAATAAATTAGGTTTTAAATTTAATTATTATAATAGATAATATTAATTCAATGAACAAAAATATTATTCTGATATCTTATGATAAATATTATAATGTTTTTAAGTAGTGAGTAATACCATAATTATAGTAATTGGGTATAAATGTTGTAGAAATTGATATTAATGGATTCAATCATATTATGGAATCTTAGATGATGACTATATTTGATTAAATTAGTATTCATAATAAAGGTAATAAATGAAATTTAATTTTATCTTATCTTTCAAAAATATAATTCATAAATGTTCTAGGGGTTATAATAGAAGGTGAGACAAATTAATATCCCCAAAGGAAATATTATTGTAAAGGAATAAATAATTAGAATTTTGAATAAAAAATTAATTAGTTTTTATAAAATTGAATTAGAAATAGTGGATGACTTATTTACATGATTGAATTATATTGTGATCTCTATAAATTTCTTTAGAGAAACTATAGATGATTACATAGTTTTAAAGAAAATTCTTTTTATCTTAAAATATGTGTCTAATGAAAATATATTTATACTAAAAGATTCTTATTTGAATCATTTCCATTAAAGGAAATGTAATATATTTTAATATCATATGAGATATGTAAATATTTACTCTTTCTTAATAAGAAGTAAGTGGAGAAAATGAAATTAATTATAAATCCTTATAGAATAAGAAAATATTAACAATGTTCATGCAATAATACTAATTTTTTTGATTAATGATGTTGATGGTATGTTTGAATTAATATTTTCATATATACCAATTCCCATTTGAGAAATAAAAAATATCATCTTAATTTTTTATTGAATTTTTTCAATTATATAGTAGTTTTTCATTTTATCATACTTATCCTATAAAGAAAAACTATAAAGAGGGCAATAATTGTGAGTAATAAAATTTTTATTAGGGATAAAATAATGATATTAAAAAAATAAAAGGATACATTAAAATGATAATAAATGAAGTTATCAAGAGTAGTAAAAATTATCTTTATTAGAAATGGATGAATATGAGATTGAGGATAGTGAATGTTAATATTTTTTGTTACTTAGAGATTATAGTGTGAATTTATTTTTTAATAAATCAAGTGAAGTAGATTTCTCTAATGATTTAGAGAAAATAAAAATATAAATTGAATTCATGTTGAACTAGGAATTGAAAAAATTTATCTGGATGATATGTAACTACATAAAGATAATAAGAAGTTGGGAAATGTATTTGAAACATCATAGAAGGATAATAATATAAAAGTTTAATGTCGGTTATTTTATATGAATAAAGATGAAGGTATGAAAGTATAACTTGAAAAAGAGAAGATTTTTTTAATTAGTGTATAGAAAAAAATATAAGTAAAATATAAATTCCTCAACAATAGTAGTTAGCGTTGAAATTAATATAAATAGTCTCACATTTAATTATAAAAAAATCAATGAAATACGTTATTGGTTGTTCAAATGGCACTGATAGTACTCAAAAATATACCGAAGTATTAGTAATAATTTGATAATCAAAACCCTCATTTTATAAATTTAAAAGGTCGTGATATTAAGATAAAAAAGTATGGAAATGGATTAATGAGAAAGGAATTAATGTGTATATAATTTAAAGAAAAACTATAGAAATACTGAAATATTTATTTTAGTTAAAAATATTCTACTAATTTCAATAAAAAATTATTATTAATTTATCTTACATAGTTGTGTGAGAATTATAGAGCATTTTGTAATTATAAATTTATGATTTTCAAAAAAACAATAGCCATAGAATTAGAAAATTTATATTGTTCTAGAGTTTAAGAGGATTATATTATAGAATAAAATATTATTTTTTTATACTATTTTTTTGAGGTGGTTTTATCACATTAAAATAAATTAATAGTTTAATTTATGAAATTTTAGTAATTCCAAAAGATATGAAAATATAGAGTTAATATATGCAATTCCCCAAAAGGATCATATAGTCACTCAGGGGGGAGGTGAATTATTGTGACAATATTTTACTGAATTCCTTTCTATATTAATTCCCCCTAATTATATTCTAAAATCAAAAAAAAATAAGCATTTATCTTCATATGATTACCTAGAAACACATTATAAGAAATGATGCACTTAAATAAGAATATAAAACTCTATATTTTTACAATTATCAATCCCATTGTGTTTATATACTCTCATTTTTTAGTTGGAATCATATAAGCATATTTTATCACTAGTATAGAGAAGTTATTAAAATGGGTGTTAATGTATAATATTAAATTTAACACCTATACTAATGATCTCCTCCCCTATGACAATTATATCCACCCGAGGATGCAGAGACACCACCACATCAGTCAACACCCAAGAAAAGTCCATTAGGAACTTGGAGGTATCATTCTATAAAAAGGGAAATGATAAATAAGGATATGAACCTGAAATAATGAAGATATATCATATCTTATATCGAAGATTAATCAATATTGCTTGGTTACATCAAAACAGAGCGGAACCAATCCTAGGAGGAAATCTTGATCGCACAATTCCGACAGGATGGAATGAAAGGTTCGAGTATCTCACAACTGAGAACAAGGAGTAATAATTAGGGAGGAAGATATTTCATCCCTTGAGAAGATTTAAAGGAGCAGCGGTTTAAGATACGCTGGATTTTCCATTAAAAGAGGATCACATTAAACCACGCAGTTTGACCAAGTAAAAACATCCTGAGCCTTAGGAAAAATTAATATAGGAGTTATGGCCTTTGAATCAGCATTAGAGTCCATAAAATGGGTCTTTAAATGCATTTTACATAAAAGGAAATGTCAAAGGGTCGAACTGTAGGAAGCTGGAAACACTGTTCACAAACTCAAAATTTGACAAAGGAAATAGAGGTTACTTATGGACCACACCGTTCTGGAAACACTATTCACAAACTCACAAATTGGAAAAGGAAGTAGAGGTTACTGATGGACCTCACCATTCTGGAAACACTGTTCACAAACTCAAAATTTGGAAAAGGAAATAGAGGTTGCCGATGGACCTCACCGTTCTAGAAACACTGTTCACAAACTCAAAATATGGAAAAGGAAATAAAGGTTATTGATGGACCTCACAGTTCTGGAAACACTGTTCACAAAATCAAAATTTGGCAAAGGAAATAGAGGTTATTGATGGACCTCACAATTCTAGAAACATTGTTCACAAACTCAAAATTTGGAAAAGGAAATAGAGGTTACCGATGGACCTCACCGTTCTAGAAACACTGTTCACAAACTCAAAATTTGGAAAAGGAAATAGAGGTTACTGATAGACCTCACTGTTCTGGAAACACTGTTCACGAACTCAAAATTTGGAAAAGGAAATAGAGGTTACTGATGGACCTCACCATTCTAGAAACACTATTTATGAACTCAAAATTTGGAAAAGGAAGGAGGCTACCATTGGAACCTCACCATTCTGGAACATTGTTCATGAACTCAAAATTTGGCAAAGAAAATAGAGGTTACTGATGGAACCTCATCGTTTTGGAAACACTATTCATGAACTCAAAATTTGGCAAAAGAAATAGAGGTTACTGATGGAACCTCACCATTCTAGAAGAACTATTCATGAACTCAAAATTTGGTGAAGGAAATAGGCTACCATTAGAACTTCACCGTTCTAGAAACACTATTCATGAACTAAAAATTTGGCAATGGAAAGAGGCTACCATTGGAACCTCACCATTCTGGAAACACTGTTCATGAACTCAAATTTTGCCAAAGGAAAGAGGCTACCATTGGAACCTCACTGTTGCACTATTCACATAAGGCTACCGATGACACTATTCACATAAGGTCACCGATTACACTATTCTTTTAAGTTTACCGATGACTTTGTTCACCTAAGGTTACCATTTCACTATTCACCTAAGGCTACTGATGAAACTGTTCACCTAAGGTTGTCGTTTCACTGTTCACCTAAGGTTATCGATGACATTGTTCGCATAAGGTCACCGTTTCACTGTTCACATAAGGTTACGATTGCACTGTTCACATAAGGTTACCGATGACACTGTTCACAGAACTAGAAATTTGGAAAAGTGTTGGGGATAAGTCACCTTGACCTCCCGGAACACCTCAAACACCAGATTTTTGCAGAGGAATGGACCAGAGAGGTCTGGGACATTACATTAGATACCTCTCAAAACCTTCTCATCCTCAAGAATTCAAAACCAAGGGTAATTGCCTCATCCATGAACCTCCAAAATCCAGGACACAAGAACATAACATGTCTTCATGATTCCGGATGGTCCTCTCTGTCTGACCGTCCGTCTGAGAATGAAAAGTAGTGCTAAGGCAAAGCTGAGAACCAAAATCATGTTAAAGACCTCTCCACACCCTAGATGTAAAATGAGGATATCGATCTGAAATTTTCTCCATTGGGACTCCATTAAGTCTCACCACCTCTTCCAGATACTTCCTCAACAAAACTTCTACTGATCTCGACTCCTTGATTTATATAAAGTGGGATGATTTCGTTAAACAGTCCACTACCACCCAAATAGCATCATTTACTCCTGGATATCGAGGTAAACTAGTAACAAAGTCTATTTTTATGTCCTCTCACTTCTACTAAGGAATATCTAATGGCTGGAGTAGACCACTAGGAACACGGTGTTCGGCCTTCACCTTCTGGCATACCAAACATCGAGACACAAACTCTGCAACCACACGCTTCAACCTGGGCCACCAAAACTGGATCCTCAAGGCTTGGTACATCTTTGTCATGCCAGGATGCACTGCTAAAGGGGAACTATGAAACTCTCTAAGAACCCTCTCGTGCATCTTCAAAGGAACAAAAATCCTTCCATGATACAACACTCGGTGTTTTTCATCCTCATACCAACCATCATGGGCCTCACCACAAACAACTTGGTCTCTCTAGACCTCCACCTCAATATCCCCCAATTGGGACTCTTCCACCTGCTACACCAGAGATGACTACATCATCGTCTAAAAAAGACAACCTCTGCCCCCAACTTCTCCCATGTCGAGATGTAATGCTGATAGTTCTTCCATTACTCTCTATGAGTCACCAGATTCACACGCTGAATCACTATGTGACTTCCGAATTAGCGCATCAGCTACAACATTCCCTTTTCTAGGTGTATATGATATTTCGAAGTCGTGTTCCTATAAGAACTCCATCCACTAATGTTGTCATAAGTTTAAGTCACGCTAAAAGAAAACATACCTCGGGCTCTTATGATTGGTGAAAACACAAAACACTCACCAATGAGGTAATATCTCCACAAATTTAGAGAAAACACCATGGCTTCCAACTCAAAGTCATGGGTGGAATAGTTACATTCATGGGGACGTAACTACCGAGACCCATAAGAAACAACTAATATTTTCTCCATCAGAACACATCCTAACCCCATATGCGAAGCATCACAGAAAACATCAAACTGAACTTCCTATGCTGGAATAAAAAGAACTAAAGCACATATTAACTTCTTCTTTAGATACTCGAAAGTTTCCTGACACTGATTAGTCTATAGGAATGCCTGATCCTTCTTATTCAAAGTTGTCAGAGGAGTTTCAACTTGAGAGAAATCAGCTACGAACCTCTTGTAGTATCCTATGATACCAAGGAAACATCACACCTCGGACATCATCTTGGGGGTTTCCCAAGACACAACTGCTTCTATATTCGATGGATTCACAGAAACTCCCTGTTGGGATACAACATGCCCCAAGAAATAGACTTTTCAATCCCAAAACTCACACTTCGACAACTTCCCAAATATTTGATGTTGATGAAGAACTCTCAAAATGGCATGTAGATGCTCTTCATGCTCCTCCTCAAACATGGAGTACACAAGGATGTCATCGATGAAAACCACCATGAACATTTCTAGGAACTCATGGAAAACAGCATTCATCAATCCCATGAACACAGCTGGAGAATTTCTCATTCCGAACAGCATTACAATGAACTCATAATTCCCATTATGACAACAGAAAGCAGTCTTCAGGATATCCTCATCCTTCACATGCATCTGATGATATCCTGACCGCAATTCTATCTTTGAGAACCAACATGCACCCTTCATTTGATCGAATAAATCATCAATCCGTGGAAGAGGATAGAAATTTGTTATTGTTACTTTTTTCAAGCAATGATGATCGACACAAAACCGCAAACTGCTGTCAGCCATCTTCACAAACAAATTTGGTGCACCCCATGGTAACACACTCGGCTGAACAAACCCACACTATAACAAACCATCAAGATTTATATGTAGATCTCGTAACTCATAAGGTTCCATCCTATATGGAGATATAGAGGTAAGAGACGCTTCTGGTTGTAGCTCGATCCCAAAATCGATCTCTCATCAAGGGGGTAAGGCTACAACCTCTTCTGGAAAGACATAAAGGTACTCTTCTATGACCCAAGGAAATGCCAATTTTTGAACCTTTGAAGAACTCAGTATTAGCTCAACCATCATGGATGTTAAGGACGGAACACGCCTCTAACCCATCCAAGAGTATTTCTCACTAAAAAACACCACTGCCTCTCCATCTGCATTGAAGAACACAAACAGCCTCCTGAAGCAATCCATGATAGCCTGCACCGAATACAACCCATCCATGCCAAGGATGACATAATATGGTTATATTCGCAAACATAGGAAATCTCCCCAAGAGCGGTGCTACCCCAATACTAGTTCATAGTCTCTACATACTTCAAACAAGTCATCTCAGCCTCCAACTGGCATAGTCAACGCCAAGGGCACATGAAGCCTCTATAACTCAAGTCCCAAAGCATGGAAAATGGTAGGTGATATGAAGGAGTGTGTCACTCCTTAATCAAACAAGGAATATATCAAGATATAAAACAAGAAAAGGGTACCTCGAATGATGTCTGGCTTGCCTAGAGCTAGTAATGCTAAAGCATGAAGCTGCCCATGACCACCTCCAAAGCCTCTCTATCCCTAATGAAGACCACCACCATAGCCATGCTATTCTCTCTGAGGATGGGGTGCATCATGTGGTTGTCCTCTACCTGCCCCATCTACCCTCTGCTGATCTAAATCTGGTGTAACATGTTGCTGCTGCCTCTGCTGGAATTTCCTCAATGGAGGAACCTGGAGAGGAACACCTGGTGCACGATGACTGATCTAAAAGGTCGAGCACTCTCCCTGCTGATGACCTCGAACACCACAAGAAAAAAAGTGTCTGGACCCTTAGAATAGGCCTGAGAGCCATTACCTCTAGAGAAACGAGAGGCAGAGGGCTGGGACCTACCCCCGGCTGAACGGAAACTCTTCTGCCCTGAAAACTGAGAACCCCGAACCACATCTCTGCTTCGTGAGGAATCCGGATGACTCCCCTCTCATGATGATATAGTTCTGTTCAATGTCCTCTCGAGGATCTCTGCCCTCGCCAGCACCTCAAGATATGACTTCAGCCTAAATTGGATGACCTGGCGCTAGATCTCTAGATGCAAAGCCTCCTAGAAATGACTCACCCTGGCCTCCTTGTCTGGAAACAGGTCCAAAGCATATCACAAAGGGTTCTTCAAACTGATTCCAAACTCTCACACACTGGAGCTCCCCTGTAGAAGGGTAAGAATCTCCTAGATACTAGATTCCTTTATAGTCGAATAAAGAAATGTGATGCTAAACTTGTCTCGGAACTCCTTCCATGAGATCATTGACTCCTCACGATCCCTGAGGAACAAGAACCACCACTGCCTCACTACTCCATACAGCATCGTCACAACCAAGGACACCCAGTTCTCTTAGAAGCACGGATCGAACTAAATCCTATTTCGACCTCCTCCAACCAGTCTTCCTTGATTGCATCTAAAACATATCCCTCGTACTTCTACAGACTTTGGCGCTGAAACTCTTAGAGTGTCATCATCGTCAACCTCTACCCAGTGGTGATCTGTTGGCATAGCCTGTTGGACATCTTCTATGCGATCCTGATGAGGACGTCGACCTGGAGCTATACCTGAAAAATAAAAAATAGTTAGATCTCATAAACCTAGAATATGGAATACTTGGTATTAATTAATTAACTGTTTTTTTATTCATTTTAGGTTAACATATCCCAAGGTCTACAAATTCAAACATAGGCATAATGAATAATGATGCATGATCCTTTCCTAGGTCTCTACCCTACAACAAGTATCACCTCATTTAGTAGCCATTATAAACTTAAAGGTCCATACATCAGATCAAAGTGGTCCCTAAATGCATATGTGTCATCCAGTCTCCAGTGTTCAGATCACTTGAAAAACTTGAATGACACTTTTTCCCTACCGACCCATGAAACCTCACTTGTTACTAACACCAAACTCAATCCTATCTCTCAACCAGACCTCTGATACCAATCTGTCATGACCCCCTCCCCACAAAGTGTACCCCTCTTAGGCTGGCAATGTGAGAAGGGAGATAATGACCCCCAAGTCCCACCTCCAGCAGGCCCCAAGTTGGCGACTAGCACCGAGGGTATAGTAAACACACAAATGGGAGGCATTACCCTCTAAGAGAACACATGCGGAAAAGAGAGATAAGACAGACACCAACCAACTTCAAGTTAGACTACAATATTAAAGAAATATCAAGTACACATAAGTAATGTCATCAAAAACTACTACAACTGAAAGTGGAATACTGCAAGTACCCAAAAGAAAGTAAAAAAACAATAAACATGAAGCCCAAAGAGCTCCTGAAACCCCAAGCTAGTAGAAACCATCCTAATATCCAACCTGCTCCAAGTGACATAAAAAATAGTTTATATATACATAGGGTGAGTATAACAGTACACTCAATAGGATCCTCCCGAGATCCTCTCATGCCAAAGTAAAGAAAGCATGCTAAATCACAATGAACAACAAGTGAAACCAACTCATCACCTAAACAGGTATACTAAGTTCCCAGCCTCTCCATGGCTACTCTCATCAAGTAACACATAGAAGAGTATATAATATAATAAATATTATCAAGGGTACCCTACTACTACTTCCCCACTAGTTTTCTGATTTTCCCCAACGTCGCATGTCCTAAGCATATCTCTCCAAAAAGGCTTGCCCACAGACACCTGGGTGAAGCACCACAACATGCACCTCGTGCAACAAAACCACCACATCCACATAAGAAAGTAACCAGGTATTTTCTGGGATCCACCACAGCTTTCATAACGTGTATCATACATCAGGCATTATACCTCAATCCATTACATCCCACACACTGAGTAAGAATCCTCAAGCGATCACAGCCTATACACATTACACCTATAGTAGTCCATAGGAAAATATATCTAGAATATATGTATGTGAATAACCACAATCCATTATAGCCCTCTGCACACATATATATGGGAAAATAACTGTTGTGCCAACCAGCACAAGTAACTAATAAGAGAAGAGAGTGGGGCCAAAGGGGGTAGTCATCCATCCATCCTCCCACCAGAATGTTGGGGAAAACATCCCCCCCCAGGTTTTAGAATCCCTGGGGTGTTAGTTTCTCTAACTGACAGGGTGGAGTAGCGTATAGAAACACAAAAAGTACAGAATATATTATATCTCACAACCACACTATGGGGATAACCTAGTATTAGACGCAATGGCAGCTAACGTCTCTCGGAATCTTGGCTGCCACTTCTAAGACTAGGTATCTTATAAGCACACAGCCATTTTAAGAGATTAATTACATTACTTCATTAACTTTTTAACATTTTCACTTTATGTTAATTAATTATTTAAACATTAATTAACCATTAACAATTCCACATTAAATTTCATTAACATCACACCCAAAGTCCGTTTCCTCAACATTGCGTCCTAGCAAGCTCTAACCCCATGGGTTATCATCATTTATTCAATTATTTATTTACAGCATTAATTTCCCATATTCCCAAGCATTCTAGAAAAAGATTTTATGCTACTAAACACAAGGTGGATCAAAACGGTGAGTAGAAGAACTACCCAGCGAGTCCTTGCCACCTATAGCAAGAGTGTAGACCCATCCTACCTTGAGAATCAAAACACAGAAAGCACGTGGCATACCCCACACGTCTTCACCCATTTCGGAAGAAGGGAAAGTAAGACCATATGCATTGAGCAGTGGGGAAAGTAAAACAGATAAACAACCAATAAGAATCAGAAAGCATCTAAACATTCACATCCAACCCATTCCATCATCCATAGTGTCCTCCCCGACACCCACAAGCATAAACCGATGCATCTCGCCACTCTAAGTGTCAACTGCTACCAAAACCAATAGGCCTCTTTCCCCCCACATATCCCAACAGCCTTCCAGGATCACATCACAACACAAGCAGTAGTAAAACAACCATCATATCAATTGGGATCTTATCCCTTAAACAAGGAAGATGGTAACTCAGAACCCTACAAGGAATTATCTTTTATCAAACAACCAGTTATTTAATCCATCTTGAATTAACTGATTTATTATTCATAGGATCCAACTTCAAGAAAACTTAAAAATAAGCTATCATAATTTGGTTAAACATTCTTACTACATAAATTTGATTAACATCAAATTACAACAACACCCATCAGATTCATTCGTATGCCTCTTTATCTTTAGCCAAACAATTATCAATTAATTCTGGCTTTAGGTTCTTTACTAATTTCCATCAAGAACGAAGATCTAACAAAGAAATCATAGATATAACACTATCTATAAAATCAATAGGAAATAACATAAGATCGATATCAATTTATTTATTTGGTTCAAATATTTATTATATCAATTCCATTGTGATCTAGTGGGACAAAACATGTTAATTCTACATTTTCACATAAAATAAAATAGAATCAACGAATCCCCAACCTCAAACGGTTCTTTATGTTCTTTATATGAGAATGATCCACACAACAGGTTACGATATCCTCCCCCCATTACAACTGTATCCACTCGAGGATGTAGAGACACCACCACACCGTTCAACACCCTAGAAAAGTCTATTAGGAACTCGGAGATAGCATTCCATAAAAAGGGCAAGGATAAAGAAGGATGAACCAGAAATAATGACGATAGATCATACCCTATATCGAAGATTGGTCGATTATTCTTGGTTGCATCAAAACAGAGCGGAACCAATCCTAGGAGGAAAGCTTGATCGCACAATTCATACAGAATGGAGAGAAAGGATTGAAAATCTCACAGTTGAGAACAAGGAGGAAGAATTAGGGAGGAAGATATCTCGTCCCTTTAGAAGATTTAAAGGAGCAGCATTTTAAGATATGCTAGATTTTCCATTAAAATAGTATCACATTAAACCACGTGGTTTGACCAAGTAAAAACATCTCGAGCCTTAGGAAAAATTAATATAGGATTTATGGCCTTTGAATCAGCCTTAGAGTCCTTCAAATGAGGGTTTAAATGCATTTTACATCAAAGGAAATGTCAAAGGGTTGAAACTATAGGAAGCTAGAAACATTGTTCATGAACATGAAATTTGGAAGAGGAAATATAGGTTACTAATGGACCTCACCGTTCTGGAAACACTGTTCATGAACCCAAAATTTGGCAAAGGAAATAGAGGTTACTGATGGACCTCACCATTCTGGAAACACTATTTACAAACTCAAAATTTGGAAAAGGAAATAGAGGTTACCAATAGACCTCACTAATCTGGAAACACTATTAAAGAACACAAAATTTTTAAAATGAAATAGAGGTTACTGATATACCTCACCTTTCTGGAAACACTGTTCACGAACTCAAAATTTGGCAAAGGAAATAGAGGTTACCGATGGACCTCACCGTTCTAGAAACACTGTTCACGAACTCAAAATTTGAAAAAGAAAATAGAGGTTACTGATGAACCTCACCATTCTGGAAACACCGTTCATGAACTCAAAATTTGGAAAAGGAAATAGAGGTTACTGATGGAACTCACCATTCTGGAAACATTGTTCATGAACTCAAAATTTGGCAAAGAAAATAGAGGTTATCGATGGACCTCAACATTCTAGAAACATTGTTCACGAGCTCAAAATTTGGAAAAGGAAATAGAGGTTACCGATGGAACTCACCGTTCTGAAAACATTGTTCATGAACTCAAAATTTTCCAAAGAGGCTATCGTTGGAAGCTCACCATTCTGGAAACACTATTCGTGAACTCAAAATTTGGAAAAGGAAATAGAGGTTACCGATGGAACCTCACCATTCTGGAAACATTGTTCATGAACTCAAAATTTGGAAAAGGAAATAGAGGTTACCGATGGAACCTCACTGTTCTGGAAACACTGTTCATGAACTCAAAATTTGGCAAAGGAAAGAGGCTACCATTAAAACCTCACCGTTTCTGGAAACACTGTTCATGAACTCAAAATTTGGCAAAGGAAAGAGGCTACTGTTGGAACCTCACCATTCTGAAAACACTGTTCATGAACTCAAAATTTGGCAAATGAAAGAGGCTACCATTGGAACCTTACTGTTGCACTGTTCACATAAGGCTGCCGATGACACTGTTCACATAAGGTCACCGATGACACTATTCACCTAAGGGTTCTGATGACACTGTTCACCTAAGGTTACTGTTCTAGTGTTCACCTAAGGCTACCGATGACACTGTTCACCTAAGGCTACCATTGCACTGTTCACCTAAGGTTACTGATGACAATGTTCACATAAGGTCACCATTGCACTGTTTAGCTAAGGTTACCATTGCACTATTCATAGAAGGTTACTGATGGCACTATTTGTATAATTGGAAATTTGGTAAAGTGTTGGGAAAAAGTCCCCTTGACCTCCCAGAACACCTCAGACACCAGGTTTTCACAAAGGAATAGATCAGAGAGGTCTGGGCCATTACAGTTGTACTCTCCGGTTGTCAGGTTTATCCATCACAGGTGTGATCTTGATAGGGAAAACAAATAAAATAACTATATTAAAATTAATAAATATAAAGAGATACAAACCATTTAAAACTGTATAGAAATAAAGAGGTGATGATTATTGATGAAACTCATTTTAGTATTGATCACATTAGAAAAACAATAAAGATTGATTTCCTTAAAGAATGAACTAATGGAACAATATTTATGAAAGAGACTCAATACTTCTCAATTCTTATATGAATGTCATATATCCCATATCTATGATCCGAGTTATAATTTTTTTTATCAAGCTTACTATATCAAAAAAAGACTGTCCCTTATTTGATAACATAAATATCTTTGATGAAACATGGGATATGCTTATGAACTAATCATAACTCACCCCAGTTTGATATGAAGTATAATATCATTACTTATATCGTGCATAGTTTGAAAAATTATTCCCATGATTTATCATTTATTAAAAATTTCAGAAACACTTTGAATGTCATCATTAACTGTGATTCATATTTTTAAAAATAATACAAAAAATAAAAAATCTCACATCAACTTTCATTAACTTTGAATTTTAAAACTATAGTAAAAATGTGTATCAAAATTTACATAAAATGTAAAAGTATGGCTTTCATAACCATTATAACAATTTTATATAAAAATAATTTCAATTATCCATAACCATCATTTTAAACTCTCTATAATCATTATATTCCTCTTTATGTAACTATAATCTTTCAATCTATATAACCATAATATTTTTTTCTATATCTACATAATCATGAATGATATTCTATGTAACTTTGAATCATGTATTTATACACATGATACATGTATGAGTAACCATGAATCAACTCTCCATAAAAATCATAAAAAAATTCATACACATTATAATAGAATACTTTGATAAAAAAACCATAAAATAATTGTTTTAATATAAACACTAAAAATACTAAAGTGGCAAGATTTGATTTAATAATACTATGAGAAATTATAATTATCAATCTAAAATTGTGAAGAATTAATAATAATTAAAACAATTACCAACTAATAAAACCCTCAATGGATAAAAATAAAATTTATCATGTTAACACAAACACTCTCCCCCATTTTAGAAATTTAAAAAGACAACAAAATTTTACATAAAATTTAAAAAAACACTCAAACATTTTGAAATTTATCCAAAAGTAAACAACATAGTTCCCATTTTTAACAAAATCAGTGTGTTTAAATAATTAATTCACTTTGGTACCAAAATATTGATTAAAAAATATTTGATTAATTAAGAAATAATTAGATTCTTACATAAGTTATGAATAAGTATTTTTGAATATTAGAAAATAATTTTTTTTTAAACTGATTAATTATTCCCTAAAGAAAAATATATTAAACACATATACATCAATGAGATATTATAAATTAGTTAAGATTTAAAATATATTATTCATAAAATCATAAGTAAAAAAACTAGACCATCTTCCAAATTAATTATAAATTAATCTAAAAAACAAATATATTCTTGAAATATATAATAAGAATAATATATATAGTAGATCTGTTAGTAATATTATTTAATGTTAAAAAATAAAAATCCATTAAACATAAGATAAAAATATATCACGCCCAATTTACATATTATTTTCCTAAAATATATTTCATCATGAGGCTTAGTAAATATTTCAATAATTTTATTTTTAGTTATAATAAATCTAAAATAGGTCACCTTAATTTACAATATCTCTTATAGAATGAATTATATCACCATCTTGTTTTGTCCTAGAATGTTTTCAATAATTATTAAATATTTAAATAAAATTTCAATTATCACAAACTATATCTATTTTAATAATGTACACATTGAAATGAAATAATTATTTTTTATCCAAATACATTAAGAAACAAAATATTATGGATAATTAAATTGAAAATTTATTTTTTTAACTCCTTGAAAAGAACTTTTTCTAGGAGAATAAAAAATACCCAATGTTATATTTCTATCAAGTAAACATCCACCAAAATAAAAAACATAATTATATAGAAATTAAAATTTTATTCAAGTATAAAAAATAGTGATAAAAATCTATTAAGGTATCCTATAATCATTATAATATCTTTAAGATGATTTATTTAGGATTAGATTGAAACTTTACACACAAACAATGTGAAAAATAAATATCTAGTCTAGACGAACTTAAAAAAGGAATGTTAATATTCTATAATATAGTTAATATCAATACATTTTCTAGAATCATCTAAATCTAAAATATAATTAGGTATTATATGTATATTAAATTTTTACCGTGAATCAATACCAAACATTTTTACTTGTTCTTCAAAAAACATTGATTGGTTGAAAATATAAAATCCTTTCATTGAGAAACTAAAACAACTAGAAATAATATGAGTCCATCCATTAAACTAAAATCATATTTAGAAGAAATAACATAGAAAATATATAACTTAATATCTTAAATTAATGAAAAAACATAATATCATAAAAATATATTTCCATAGTTAAAATTTCATTTGAAAATTTCATAATTAAAAAAAATATATTAATTTTTACTTTATTAAAATCAAAATTCAATAAAAATTAAATTTATTTATCATAAAAATAACTTGTATATTAATTTAGATCATTAAAAAATATTATTTTTTAAAAACCATTGTTTAGAAATAAATTCAAATCTAGGTGGATGATTAACATGCACCACTTATAGATCCCTAGGCCAAATTGGTCGTTGAGAGAGGGAGAATCAATATATGGGTTTTATGAATTATTTTATATTGAATTCAACCAATTGAACATGTTATGGTTCTTGATCTACTCAGTGATACCTCGTAGTATCATGTTATATGCAGAACCGATAAGAGAGGGCCCAAAAAATGGTATTTATACGGTTCATTATAAATACTTACTCTATTAGATGATTGTTATACCCCCAATAAGAATTATCCAATATAATCATATTGTATATTACAATAAATTTGGAAGATACTGAATATACCCCTCTATAGTCTATCCACTTATTGATACTATTAATTCCACCCTAACAATCCAACTCTTCTTCCATGGCTGGTTATACCCGCCAGCCATCTTCCCTTACTCCAATGTCCTAGTAGAGTCTTCACCTACTTCCTGTATAAACTAAAATACTTCATTCAATAGATCCAACAAAAATAATTCATCCCTTCATTAGTGTTGTTCCACTAATGGGTGATTTTTGATATTCCTCCAATTGATTATTGAATCACACTTTTTCATGTATAAATTCATGTACCCTTATAGCATTCTAGTATTTATCAAATATTTCTGGTCTCCTATTTATGATTTATTTCCTCAGTGAAAAAATCCTTAGTCCTAAATTCTTCTTTCTTCAGATGAATTCATGACATCACGTGAATTTTTGGAAGATATACATAAAACATCTCCAATTTTTTTTATTACAAGAAAATACTTTAATAATTCAACTGAATTCTCTGATCTTCTTAGAAACCTATCACATATTATATATCTCTTTAATAATTTAGGTGATTCTCAATTTATTTATTCCTTTTAATATTTATTCTATTGTTTTAACATATTTTCATGTCCATGAGATAAATCATGAATTATTATTCATTTATGTGTGATCAGACACATCACTCACAAACTCAGTTATATCCTTATCTTTACATAATTGTGTATGTGGGTCTTCTTCATTGTGAAACAATAGATAGTTGTGGTAACCTTATTCTTCACAAAGGTAATGATAAAAAATTCATGGGTTATCTTATTTGATAAAGTAACATATAGGAATCCTACATGCTCTTAATATAAGGAAATGTGGTGTCGCAATACTTCATGAAAATAAAAAAGGTTTTATCAAACCTATTTTACACAAAACTATTCAATGAGAGGGTTGGAAGTCAAGATTCCACAAGATATTCTTATTTGTTGTGATACTATTCTACTCGTAGAATATATGTTACTCTCTAAAAAATTATACCTCTACTTAAACTTTGACATGATTCACCCTTGTACATAGTGCATATGTATTTATAGGTGAGGTATGAGTTTCTATTTCTCTTTCATTCTATTATTGTATGTTCCTTATAAAATTAATCTATATAAATGATGGATAAAAAATTCCCAAAAAGCTATTTTTTTAAATAATCTTTGAAAATTGGTTTCTATATTAAAATTTTCATGTTGTCAAAAATCATAGCTTCATTCTTATACAAGGATGCATCCTTCCTCATCTCATGTTCATGCTTATTATCACATACTCTATCATCAACCACTTATACTCATCTTCTGTAATATTATTTAATTCCCATTTAATGGAAGCTGAAAATAATTAGATGATAATTTTCACACAAGATATATCTTTTATTCATGGATCATTCATCATCTAGGTTGGTATAGATCATAGGGGATTATTCACATTCATGGAATTCTTACTTAGGATGGTTGATCAAAGAAATACTGACACCAAACATGGAAGTGTAGTGAGAGGTTAAAGGATATAAGAAGGTATAAAATAAAAATATTAAAAAACTTATATTATATGATTATCAATTTATGTGAATCTAGAGTTTATTCTCATACCAAATCCCTCATCGATATTATAATTTTATTATCACTTATTTATAAATCAATCTATTCTCCTAGTTGCTCGATATAGCACCAGTTTCTGCTACACAGAAAACATTAACATATTCCATCACTAGGCTAATCCACGCCTGTGTAGATCCTTAAGGCATATCAATCCATGATCTTGACACACCAAGCATGCATACCACACACCTACCTACATATACAGGTGGTCACTACCTCTTTCAACCTAACTAGATTAGTGGATTAGATCTCTCATGTGGCTGAGGTACACTCCCATGATTTGGATGATCAGTTTGGCCCACAAAGCTTGTGTGGTTGGATATATTTTTTAATAATATTTATAAAACAGTAATTATTTGTTCAATAATTAATTATATTCCTTCTCAACTCGAATTCCACCCACAACACTAAACTTCATCCTTAAATTTTCATAATGTAAAATAATATTTTTTATGTATTATTTACTTTCTATTTTCATATTTTGTATAGAATATTTCATATTTCAACCTAAATTTCTATATATACTTTGGTTTCCTTTATCTTTATCAATTTTTTATACTTTATCCATTTGATTGGACAATATTTTATTATTTATCCAAATAACTACGAATACTTTCTTAGTATTATCCAACTTCTCATTATCATCACATAAATCACTAGTAGTTTTTTTTTGAAGAATATTACCTTTCAAAAAATAGGAAATACCTCATAGAAATATTTTAATGAATTTAAAAATTGTGTAAAACTTCAACTTACATCTTACACAAACTTATTTTAAGAATTCATATCTATTTTTGATTGGTAGTTCATATGGATATTTTGTTACAATATTCATTCTTTAACAAGTTATTCTCATATATTCACCATCATTTCCCCTTGATTCATGATTCTATCTAGGAAGATATATGTTATACCTGTAAGATTAGGATTTATTCCCAACCCTTACACATCACTAGAAATAAACTAGGAACCTAAATCCTCAACCATTATATATATTCCATATAGAGAGTTTTTGTTATTTTTGTACTTCATTAAATTTATCTTTCTTTTTACTTGGTGTTAGTTATTTTATTAACACTTTTATTTTACCTTTTTATGTAATATACAACCTCCCATTTGTCTTTTTGGTCTAAGAAGTTTCAGGTAGTTTTTCACCTTCTTTATTTTCATGTCCTCCTATCTTTCGATTTTGGTTAGCAGGATTTATCCTTTATTCAACATTGCTCCTCTATACTTATGGAATTCTATTATTATCATGGATTTTATTATTTTTTCAACATTAAAATTTCTTATGCCTTATCTTCTTGCAATAATAAAAATAGCCTATTAGAATTATAATATTATTTTCTAGTGTAGTCAATATAGATTTTAAGGGTGTTCACCTTTCATTTTTTGAGTGAAACCACCACTATCTTGGACACATAATAAGAAACCACTCATTTTATATCTTTTATCATCCACCCTTTACATGCCGAGTTTATCAATGTTTTTTACAGTAAATATTTTTAATAGAGTTTGGTTTCAAACTTATATCAGCAGTCGAAATAACATCAGTAGATATGATAGTTTATGGGTTATGCGAAAACTTTTTGTTAGAGGATGTTTAAATTTAATTAAAGGATGATATCATTATATTATTTGTATCATTATCCTCAATGAAAATTTGCGTAGAATCACCTATTTTAATAATAATTTGGGAAGAAAAATATTGTGGTGATTATTTACACTGTAATCTCACCCCATATCTATACACACCATGTTTTAGGAGTTCTTATAATGGTTAACTATTCTCATATTGTATTATCAATATTGCTTTAGCTTCTTCATTTTTTCAAGCATTTTTCTAGATTTCTGTAAAGAATTGTTATGTGTCTTTACCATATTTTATTTAACATATAATGAAATAGATTTTAAACCCATGAAAAATTTGTGTAATTTTTTATGTTCAAGGAAATAATCTACAAAAAATTTAAATGAAATCATTCTTATAGAAGTGAAAATACTATTATTCAATAGCTTCATCATATCTGCAATTGAAAAAGAAATTTTTTCAACATTTTATTTAAAATGTTTAGTAAAATTGTTGGATATTATAACCTTTTAGCCAATAGAGATTCCAGATCATTATCCTCTTCTTTTGACTATGTTATTACATCATAAGTACCATTGGTACCTTTAAAAATATTATTTACAACTTATTTAATGACTTTTTTCGGATTCTATTTGAACTAAAAATGAAGGTCATGAATTAATACATAATTTTCATAGATTTAAAATGCTTCATCCAAAGAATCATAATTAATAGAATTATTTCAAAATTTAGCAATTTAATTTACCTTATTTAGTGGTGTCTCTTCTTTAATGTTATTATTCTTAATTAGTATCATTTCCGTTATTTTTTCCTATTCTTAAGTGTCTTAAAAAATAATCTCTAAATTTATATCCTCAAGGATAGTATAATTTTTCTCTATTTGATATAGCTCACTCATTTCTTGAAATCCACACTTAATATAAACTGGTTTGGGTCATTAGAGGGAACTGGTATTATAATACCAATTGTAGATCACCATGCCAGATTTACCACTGAGAGGAGTGTGGGAGAATATGTGGTTTATATTTACAAAAAAAATTACTTTGAATTCATATTCTTAAACTTATTAATGTTTATGATCCACTTTGTGATATCTCATAGTCTCACCTCTTATGGATTACTAATAATAGAGGGAGAAACACATTGTAATTATAAGGTTAAGTAAAAATACAAACTTCTTTCCATGTTGGTTATACTCAAAATGTGGAATATATAATATAATATTTTTATCAAATATATAGATTTAGGCATAAAATAGTTTTACAACCTTATAGTTAATCCACTATTTGATCATGGCTATACCCCCCAAAAAATCCAAGTCCTTTACCTCGATTGTTTAAACCCCATACTATCTTTTCTTACTCCAGATTATATCACTAACAAATGAAATTATTTCTTACTACAATAACTAAAATAAATCTCCAATTATTTAGTATTTATCCAATATATGACGATCTTTCAATATTCCTCCATGATCTTACGTAATTAAATTTTTTCACGTACAACCTCATGTACCTTTATAAAATGCTAATTTTGCTAAAATATATTTGACCATAGAAATAAGATCATTTTTATCTATGAAAAAAATGCTCAGTCTTGAATTTATTCTTATTAATATGAATTCCTATCCTTACATAAATGTTTACAAGAAATGTATAAAATATATTAAATTTTATTTTATGAAATTTAGGACTTGTACAATTCAACTCAATTCTATTATATTATTGAATCTATAGTATACAGTATATCTATATTTTTTATTTATTTTATATTTTAAAAATATTTATTTTGTTTTAATATATATCTAAATGGTTTTGAAACATCTTCAGGAGTATAAAATCTTGCATGAATTATTCTTCACGTACATGTTATCATATACACGACTCACTAATTTAGTTCTTTCTATCTATTTACAAATGAGTGTATGTGGGACTTCTTCTTTTTATAATAGTATAAAGTTATGTTATCCTTATTTTTTCATATAAATGAAGATATCAAATTTGAGTTTGATATTATTCATGATAGAGTATAATTTTATCCTCAATTTTATTCATATAAGGGTACATGGTATCTTAATACCTTCCAAAACCTGAGAAGTATTCATATAACAAATTATTCCTAAAACTCATTATTGTGAGGGTCATATGTGAAGAGTCCATGTGATTTTATTCTTATTAATGCAAATGTTGAATTATTGTATGATCGGTATCTCTATGGGAAATTTGGTCTCTTCTCAAACACAAACAATGATCGATCTTAATCATGGTTTGTAGGTATCAATAGGCAAGCACTCCAGCTTATTTTCTCTTTAACTAATTTAATTCCACATCATCTAAAAAAGTATCCATGATTGAGATGGATATAAAACCACTAAAGATCCAAAATTTTAAATAATTTTTAAACACATGATTTCGTGTTAAAAGATTCATGACATTTAAAATCATAGAATATTTTCATATGTAATAGATCCACCTTCTCATACCCATGTCCATGATTATTATCACATGCTCTATCCTCAACCATGTATACTAATAATATGCAACATTATTTTATTCTTATTTTATGGGAGTGAAACATCCTTTTATGATATCTTTCAATAAATATATATCTTGAATTCATTTTTCCTTTTTCAAATGAGCTAGTATTTATCACAAGGATTTCATCATCAGTGTGGATCACTTTTCAAGATGGATGATCAAAGAAATAATGACTTTTAATAGCCAAGAGTAGGTGAATATTAATGAATATTTATTGTGATGATATAATGGATCTAGAAAACAAATTGGGTGGATATTCTTATATGAGTAACTTTTTACATAGAGATAAAGTGTCTTTGTATACCAAATCCCTCAATGATATTTCACACGATTGAGCATTACATTATAAATCAATTTGTGATACTATTTTATTGAGTTGAGATTGTGATTAGGCTACTAGAACATATTTAACTCATTCCCTCATTGGGTTTTTCCACTCCTACATAGTCCACCGGGCCACCTTGATGTGATCTCTTCATTCACCATGAATACATACCAGCAAACACACTATTTTTACTATATAAAAACTCACATACTTCTACATCCATGATAGTTTAGAGGGTTATCTCTCACATGATGTTGAGGTATCCTCCCACTATGAGTTCAATTATCTTATCCCTAAAAGCAATTATGGTAGGCCATATTTTTTTACTGAAATATACAAAATATTTACTAAATAATAAATAATTAACTCAATTCTCTCCCAACTCAAATTGAAACTCACAACTCTGAATATATCCCTTAAATACTATTCAAGAAAAATAATATTTTTCATGGCCATATTGTATTCAACAAAATCATCTAGTTATATAGAATAGTTTATCCAAGATAGAAGTCATCATCATTAAAGATCAACAACTGAATTATCACATTTTCAAGATGAATTTCTCAAGCATGAACTCCAATTCCATGAAATGAATCTATAACTATTATCCAAGAATCACCACATCATCTAAACTCACCAAAGACATATTCAAGCATAATTGATAACAGATGAAACAATTGTCCTTATGTCATATTCCGAAATAAATCTATTTGACAATATAAATTTAACATCCATTTGAAATAATTCAAAATATTTTAAAAAACTAATAAAATAATATTATATTATAACCAAAAAATGATGTAATAAAGTCTTCAAAAGCAATTCCTTATTTCATAAAATAGTCTTGTTCAACATCTTGAGCTTTAATTTTAACAATATTTTTAGTTTAATTCAATTTATTACTAAAAAACATTTTGCTCCTATAATATTTTTTATATGTTTGATCTAGATTTCAAATATTATTTATATTAAATTTATTGTGTTATTTGTACGTGTAAAATATTACATTTGGATTATTTAATTATTCCTTGACATAATTAGGGAAAAATATGCAACAAAATGAGAATTAACAAAAAAGATTAAAAAAATTATTGTTAGAATTTTAAATTCCACATAACCAAATACATTTTTATTATGATGAACATTATGATTTTTCTAGTTTTTAGGACCATATAAGGTGATATTTTTTCCCCCTAAATTAATACATTATACCTTTTATTTTCATTTTCACCAAGGTTTATTACATTAAAATCTTCTCAAAAATTATATATATTTAAATTTTTTTATCATTATTTTCATTAAATTTTCATATAAATAGTTTTTAAATATCCTAGTAATTTTATTATATACTCTATATGATTTTAAATTACTAGAATAATAATAAAAAATAACTTCATATCTTTTAACATTAGACTTATATATGTTACCATTAGTATTTAAAATCAAAAAATTCAAAAAAAATAATCTAAAATTTCTAATATTATTTTTCTTTTCATTAAAAAATTCATTAGGATATTTAATTAAAAGTGGTCTAGTCAAATATTGATTTAAAATAAAAAAAAAGTTTTATGTGTTTTATCCCAAAGTAATTTTTAGAGATAAATATCATTAAGCATGGTCCAAGGCATTTCTTGAGTACTCGTGTTTTTTGCTTCAATAACAATATTTTTGTGTAGTGTTATGTGTGTGGAAATTTTTTAAAAATATCCATTATATTCATAAAATTATTCAAATTCTAGATCAGAAAAATCACATACATTATCTCTTATAATAGAAAATATTATAAATCCTTTTTTATTTGGAATTAGTTTAGAAAAAGTAATGATCTTGTATAATGTTTCAAATTTTTAGTTAAGAAAAAAAGTCCTTTTAAACCCACTAAAATCATCACCAACTATGAAAAACATACTTCATAACACCTAAATTAGAAGTTTTCATAGGTCTATATAAATAAATATGTCACAGTCATCATGATGTATCTATATAAAAATAGATAATAGATATCAACATTTCATTACGTTAATTACCTATTAAAAAATAATAACAATAAAAATTATGACTATGATTAATCATATGTAGTTCTAATAATTAACCACATTTGGTTAGTTTATAATTTTTTTGAAAATGAACATGTCCCTAACATATATTCCATAGAATATCATCTATTTTGATATAAATGAAACAATATACATAGTTAATGGTTAGTTAAAAAATATAAATAGAGTAAATATTATATAGTCTATTTGTATTTAATATGATTAAATTATCTTTAAAATAAAAACATTTAGTATCACCAAAAAAATTTCTCAATCCATTATCATAATGTTTCCAGATAATAATTATGTTGTGCATTAATCATTTTATTTTTAATACAAAAAACTTATAACATATTTGAATTTACCTACACATCATAGATACTTGAACATTCCTTTATAATTTTCTCCCAATGTGATAGATCCTCAATCGCATGGATTAAAATATAAAAAGTTATAAATGTCATGATTAATTTTTCCAGAGAAGTCTCTTTTCATGTGACATGGAACATTAGTAAATTTTTTGTTGGTTTCCTATAAAATAGATTAGGGATATTTTTTTCATACCCAATCTATCTTGGATTCAACTGGATTAGTGATAGAATGTATAGCCACCCATAATGATTAAAGACATTTTATAAGGTAATATAAAAGATAAACTATTATAAATAAAATCCATAGTATAAAATAAAGATTGATAAAATATTAATGAGAAATAATTTTCATAATTTATATTCCAATTATATTTATATTATGTAACATTGTAAACATTCCCTTTAGTTATTTTGACATATATTTGTTTATAAAGCTTAGTCACTTTTCTATTTTATGAAAAAACTGTTATATATATTTTTTGATTTTTTATAGAATCATCATCTAGAATTTTTCTTCACCCTGAGAAAAAAAATTATAGGTTTCACATAAAACAAGAAGTTTCCTATATAAGATTCTCAATTTATTTTTAAATGGGTTCAAATTCATCACATATTTTCTCTATTAAACATGATGTTTTATGTAATCTCTCGTCCCAACCCAGTAGACTAGGAAAGACTAGAATTCCACTAACTATATGTCACATTTCCCAGACACCAAATGATAGAAATAAATTTTATTTGCATATGTAATAATTTAGGGAATATTTACTCACAAATATAGAACAACCTATAATAGGGAAATAATAACTGTATAAAATAAAAATGATGCATGACATAAACAACAACCAAAATCTCAATGAAAAATAAAAACTAGAATAATAAATATATAAAAAACTAATAATAGAAAGTAAAAAAGTTCATAAAACATAAAAGACTCAATGTAACTAATGTAGCAATATTAGGACTCCACTACAAGACAATATATGTGATCCAACTCCAAAAGGAAACAACTGTAATATCAGGATGATATTCTAGAAAAGTATGAAAAATTTACATTACATATATCATAGAAAAAAAATTATATATCTCTTTCAAGGTTTATATTATGTGGGTGAGTATAAAACCTATTAGGTAATCCCCAAGGCTTACCACATGTTCTATAATGATGAGAACAAATTAGGTAATAAAAATAAAGTAATATATATATATAACATGAGATAATTATATATTTAGTAGTGTTATAATACATCAATAGTGAAAATAACACACACTATGATGATCTCTCATGTCATGAACACACACACACACATCAATAAAGGTGTCCATAAAATAAATTCACATTTTTTAATGTTCTCAGAACACTCTATACCCATGAGTGGTACATGTCCCTCCAAACACAATTCATTACTTGGAATTATAATATTCTTTTCCCTAAATATAATATTGATTACATAGAATAATAATACAAGTTCCCAATATTTCTAATCTACTCACACATCGAGTTCCATGAAATTTTCTCATATCAAAACATTTTATTTAAATTATGCACATCATTAAAGCATTATATCAAACTTATTAGGTGTGACACACACAATAGTCATTATCAGATCCACTATGTAAGGAGATTTTTCAAACAAGATATTTCTTGATATCCAATTTAAAAACAAAATCATAGATTATAAAACAAAAAAAAATATTTCTAAATATATTATAGTGTTTGAGATGTCACCTCAATATAATGGTTTTGTTATAAATAATTATTTTGTGACCTCATAGATCACATGTCTTAACACCTACTTATTAGGAATCCCCACAAAAGCTCCATAAAATCCAATTCTTAAAAAATTATTTAGCCATGAGAATCCTCCTCTCATGTTTCTTATAGTAGAATTTAGGATGTAAAATAAATATGAGGATAAAATAAGGTCATATATTTGAATAAAATAGACAAATTATCCTAGAATTTAAGGGATCACACATTGAAATGGAACGGATCACTATAATATCTTCGTGTATACTTTTTTATTTAGATACCTATCCAAAAATATAATAATGGTTATTTTAATGGATAAATCTTTTTCAAAAAACATTTTTTCAAAATAATTAATTACGTAACATGGATTGACCACATGATTTGTAAAACATAATTCTAACCATGTGGGTGCTACTAAAAGACACCCTAGGTTTCATGATTTTTCCTTATTTTTTTGAAAACTATTTTACAACCATGTAAATCATTAATATCTAAGAATTTATGAGGATACATAACTGCCACAAAATTTATCTTAAACAATAATCCAATTGTGAGCATTCTCATGGGTCCCTCTTCCAATTTGCATGGGTACGTGGGGAACCCACACTCTTTCCCATAACCATTCATGAACTGTACACCCTATAAAACATTAAATAATATCTATAAAACCACCCAAAAATATTAAAAAATCATCCAAAATCATAGTAATACCTTAAATTTAAATTTATACATATTAATTATCCTAAAACCTAGGTGTTATGTTCTAACCAACACTAGGATTTCCAATCATGGAATGCCTAATATCTTTGGTGTTTTGGAATAATTTTGGACATCATTATAACATATCCTTTCATTGTTTCCATGTATATTATTTTATAAAACCATGTAAATCAAATACTCACACAATAAATATACATATTCCATGAAAGGCCTTATCCTTCATTTTAAGAATATAGGTCGGGGTGTACACTAATGTAATATTGGGATCCAGAGCAACATGGTACCATCTAATAAAATTGGAAGGTTCATAGATATAAATATTTAACTGTGAGACACTGATGAAATTATGAAATAAGTTTATATTTGGAGATAAACCCCACTGATAATAAATGTTAACAATTTTGTTCAAAAATATCTTAGGTAAAACATATCATGGAGTGATCTACCCTTTATTACCCAAAAAATAACTACCCTATATTGGGGACACTCATGAAAATATAATCATCCACATCAAGATATATTTTATGATGATGATGATCAAAATAAAATTGTACATGGATTTAAAATATTACCATAATAATCTAGATCATATGTATCTTTTTACTAGTCTTAGATACAAGGATCATTACAAAAAGTGAAGTTTTTTTAGTATCTACTCAACATTGTGGAGAGAGACATGGACTGTCATACATTACCTCAAATGGGGACATATAATTCATTTCTTCGTATCTATTGTTATAAGAAAAAACTACCAAATGAAACAAAATCCCATAAAACACAAAAATACAATCACATATACTCTGAGTACATCTTATAATGACTATTTTATATTATATAACAAGATATTTTTTTGATAATGATATATAGTTCTCTTGTACAAACTATTTATATGTCTATATTGTAAGGTAGATTAATATAGTGATGAAAATATAGGGTCTTAGTCAGATAAAATATAAAAAGGTACCCCAGTGAATTTCAAAAATTCCCATAGAAAAATAATTTCCAAGTCATATATCTAATTCATCTCCAAAATTGGAATAATAATTTACTACTTCGTGAGTTAGTCCATAATCAACCAAATAAAATAATTCTTTGAAATTGGTCTTGGAAGGTCAATGAAAATGTCTATTTAAATATATCCCCACATCCATACTGGTATAAATATGGACTATAGAATTCTGGATAGATTTTTAAGTTCATCCTTGAACTATTGAAAGGTGAGATGCCACATATCATACTCGGCCACCTTCTACTTCATACCCAACCACAAAAAATGTTCCCATTTTTTATATTTGATAAAGTAAAAGGTATATATCACATTTAGATTTTTTAGAATAATTATATTGGTTTTTACATGATATAAGAACTAAAATTATATCTCAAAAGAACTATATTTAATATGAATCATCTATCCATCAAACAATAGTATCCCCACAATTATGATTCAATGTTACTATAATAAAATCAAGTTCAGATTATTGATCCCCCTTGAATTTTTAAATGGAGTCATGAATAATATTAGATTAATAGAAACATAGAATATCATCCTTATAAACAAATTTCATGTTTATATCATTAATTATGCACACTAGTTTCCATTAGTTAATGTATTCTCAAATAAATTTTTTATAATAATTAATACTTAAGTCATCGACTACCAATTTTCATTTGTGTGTTGTATAAAAAAATTCAATGTCAAACATATGAATATATTCTATCTAGAATTGTTATCTTTGTATTTAGTCCCACTGTGAAAAGATGTGTTTCATATTTTATTGAAATGGTAATAAAGTGATAATTTCATAAAATAGAAAGTGGTTCCATGTTTTTAAGTAATGGAATGTTTCATCTAGTTCCAGAACATGGGTCATATAGTTATTTTCATGAATATTCATTTTTTGTGAGCTATAAGATATGACATGATCTCCCTGTATGATAATAAAACCTAAACCACATTTATAAAAAATAAAAAATATAATATATCCTTCACATGGTTATGGATATATAAGTAAAATTTCCCTAATTAACAAGGCCTTAAATTTATTGAAAGATCTATAACAATATACACCCTACTAGAGTTAAATAAGATTCTATTTTATTATACTCATGGGACAAAAAATATGTGATAAATCCTAGAAAATCAATGATAGTATCCTAATAATATGAGGAAAAAAATATTGAAATGAAGTTATGCGGTGGATTCCAAGAAATGGAATGCTAAATTTTATCAGGTAAATGGTATGGGTTTTTTTATGATGTGTCTAAGGGAACAAAATTATTATTTCTAGAAGTCAGAATTTGAAAATTAAATATAAATGAAGTGGTCTCATAATATTAACAATACGATCTCTATGCATCTCTCATGGTTGTATTTCATAATTGAATAAAAAAATTCTAATAAATACCATGAATAAGGTTCCCATGTATATTTAAAAGATGTGATTCATAAATTCCATGAAGACCTATCATTATTAGTAATAGAAAAGGAAATGAACAAGTATTTGGTGTGATTGTGAAGGATTCAAAAATCTATCTTAGGGGTATCAACATTCCAGATCGAAATATAGGAGTGCCTTGATAAGAGATAATTTTTTTAGCACCACTTGGATCTATTTATATGATCAAATAAATCAATAATTCATGGTCAAAGATAACAATTATTCATTATAATGTGATTTATATTACAATAATAAACAAAAATATGGATTTTTCCATGTTTGTTTTTAAAAAATAGAATAAAAGAGGCCTAAGAAGACAAGGTTGGTAATTGAAAACTATTTATTTACAATTATTCTAATTTTAAATTCATATATTTTAATTCATCAAGTTCCATGATAAATTAGTTAAGTGAAATTTTATTCATTCACTGAATAAGGTCTACATAAAATCTCACATCTCTTTGAGGTGTTAGACTTGATATTTTAAACAAACTGATGTTAGAGTATAAGTATACAATGCAATGAAAATAATTTTTTTTAGTTAAATCAATAGAACATAGGGTGATCACTATCAATTGATATGTGACGGTTCAAATCACAATAAATAAATTCACTTCCCTTCCTATATTTTCATATTATTCTCTTGTGAATAATAAAACATATACTTTGGGATGTACGAAAGTTATTCATCAAGTCTATAGTCAATTTGAGCCTTAAATTAAACTATAATATTCACTACTAATATTAAAATAAATTATTTTGTTTTTTATGATCATAAAATCTTACATACAGTGGATTGATTGGTAGTAATAAAACATGGTTAAAACATTTTCATATTAAAAACACACATAATTTCTCCTCTAAGAATATCAAAAAAACAAAGAAAATAAACTAAAACTCATTTAGGTAACTTAGAGCATCATATAAATAAACCCATTTCAAAAAAATAGTTGGAATAACATATGGCTAAAATGCGATATTATTATTAACCAATACATTATACATCGATAATGGGGATCACCCTTCGTATAACCTATATCGGTCTCACCCATTTCGCATGAGTTATAATGGGGATCAAACCTTTGTATAAGCTATATCGAGCTAACCCGTGATATTTGATGGGGATCTACCCTTCATATAAGTTTTATCAGGCTCAACTATTTAATATAATTCCCATGTACCATTTCATAAATAAAGCAGTTTCATCATAAAACCCTTTAAAAACACTTTTAATCACATTTAAAAAACAATTTTGTATAAAAGTACCTTTTTTTAAAAAAATATTTTCAATTAAAAATACTAGAAAATAATGGTTTTAAATTAAGAAAAAATATAATCTTTTGAAGGAATATTGAAATTAAATAATAGTCATCCCGATGAAAAATTCATTTCCACTAAGTATGATAAGAATAGAACAATACATTAGTCGTTTGTTAAAACATTTTGTATAAAACACATAAAAAGATTTTTTTTGAAATACATGGAATGATTAAGTTTCCATTATAATCAATTTATATCCATATAAATGTACATATAAAGTAATATCAATAATATTTACATGGTGGAAAATAATTTGAAATTAAATCTTTAAACTTTTAAAATTATATTTTTAAATAAAAGTGTCTCACACAACTTTAAAATATTTAAATTATAACCCCCATAATGGAATAAAATTTAAAAAATAAATTAAATAAAATTAGAATAAATAAATTCATTATATTATATGTCAATAGGGTTTTATATAGACCTCATAAAATAAGGTGGGTGTATAACATAATGATATGCCTCAATAAAATAAGATTGAGACAATGTCCCTTACCTTGAGTCTGAATAGTCACGTTTGTCCTTTATCATCCAGAATAGTAAAATTATGTTAATTATTTATTTTATTCATATATTTTTTCATGCTTATTATTACTTTATATCACTTATTACCATGTTATAACAATTAATTAATTATTTTAGTTCACATCATATGTTTTTACAATATTCGGTACCTAAGTCCAAAATGACTTTGGTTTGATTTCAATTTTCAAAGTGTTCATTATTTCATCAACTTCAGAATAATATTAATTAAATAATAATAAATTTTATACACAAAATATATTTTTAAATCCATCCATTAAATGTGGATATGAAAATAAACTTCGTTACAATCATGGAGATGATACGTCATATGTATGCATGAGTAATGTTTCCATTTTTCAATGATCATTATAGAAAGAATGAAAGTATTATTTTTTATTAATATAAAATTAATAATATAATTAATATTACATAAATAATTAAAACATAATTATATATATAATCCATGTGATTTTATGATTAAAAACTAATCATATCACTTCGTGGAGGTGATAATTCACACGTACGGATGAACAATGTTATCATTTTTCTGTGCATGTAAA
Source organism: Viscum album (assembly GCA_963277665.1). Lineage (NCBI taxonomy): Eukaryota > Viridiplantae > Streptophyta > Magnoliopsida > Santalales > Viscaceae > Viscum > Viscum album. The sequence continues at coordinate 474,832,201 of OY728133.1, read as the reverse complement.
GGTAAAGTTAAAATGATATTTTATATTTCCATAATGATAAATATGTCATGATTATCAAATATAATCATTAGATACATAATTATGACCATAATTTAGATACGGTGATGGAAAATGATTCATGGTTTCGTGAGGCGGTAGTCTGTCGTGCACATGAACGATTACATTATTTTCCATTAAATGTAAGTGTAGATGGATTTAAGTGATGATATTAACCTAATAAAATATAATTATATTTTTTATAATAGATTTATTATTTCATCATGGATGTATAATATTATAATTATTTGTATTGAGAAACAAAACTGAAATACTTAATTGAAAATCATACATACTCATTAGAAATTATTTGTTTCTTAACACCATAAGACAACTGAGGATGTTGTTCTGCCATATGTAAGAGATCAAAAATGTGAATATGGATTCTAATAAGGTATTATTTCAAAGATTTTATGATCCAAATAGCTTTTTACTTTTGATGAAAAGAGAATAAGTTCTCTTTTTTAAGAGGGGAGGGGCAATCTTGGAAATTCTCAAAATATTATATTAATATAAAGTAATTTTATATTTTAAATGGATCAAAAGAGATTTATTTATAAGATATAATGATTATGGGTAGAATTTACTTCATAAAATTATATTTATATATGTTCTGATTGTTTTTTAATCCCTATCTTTTTTGTTTAAACCTTATTTAACCTCTTTAACTTTTAAAGTGACACCATGAAATTTTATTCTCTAATAGTTGTCATATTTACTATAAAATTAAAATAGAACCATTAATGTATCATGGAATAAATTTTAAACATTATACCTATTAGTTTTAGGAATTTTATATTTTTATGATTTTAATATCATTTAATAAAATATTATTTATTTTAAAATATCATTAATTTCAATTTTAACACTATTTATTAATTGAATTTTAAAAAATATCATAATAGCAAGATGACATTGAAATAATTATTATAAAACATCACTAACATGTTATAGTCATCTAAAAAAATATTTTATGATTTTATTTTTTTGAAATTATGTTTATTATATTATTTTTAATATCATTTATTTGATTGTTTCATTAATTAAAAAATTACTGCATCATCATTACAACATCATTGAAGGTAATTATTTCAAAAAAAACTTATAAATACATTATCTTGATGTAGATAAATATTTTTTCTTTGAAATTAATATTTATAGTCTATGATATATTCTAAATAACCCTATATTAAAAACTATATTTTTATTAAAACATAAGTATATCATCATTGACTTTTTTAAATTTAAAATACAATAAAGGGCCAAAATTCCTACAAGTTTCTCCAATAGATCATAAAATCATATCAATGATGATTTTATTCAAAAATAAATCATAAAATAAAATTATTACAAGTGTTAGTGAAAATTTAATAATATTTATAATATTATTTCTACCCTTAAGTACACGATTTACCCTTAACCATGGTAAGAAAAATTAATGAATTTACTACTCATGTTATCAAAAATTAAAATGGGCATATTTAAAAAAATTAATTTTTTCTACCAAATATGGAATTTATTTCTCTAAATAAGAAAAAATTATTTGATAAAAATATTTTAAAATTAATCTCATTGACGGAATGAGAAAACATGTTTTTAAAGTGAAAACATTAAAAAGATTGAAATGATTTTATATCAAAATCAATTTTCAAATTGATTATAATGACTTGAATTATATTAAATGATATAAAATTTATTTAATTATACTTTAAAACCAATTAAAAATATAATTTAACACTATATGTTATTTACACGAAAAAATAGTTTTCAATTGAATTCTAATACTTTCCATTATCCATCAAAATATGAAACTTATCCGAAAAATACCATAAATTAAACCAAAGTAAACTTTGATAATATTATTTTAAATATTAATTTTATTTTTCCAAATTTAACTTATAAAATTGTAATAAAATGGATTTAAAACATGTTTGTAAGGACCCAGATCTGGGTGGGTCGAACCTCTGTGCTTTCCCAAGGCTATAGAGCTTTGAGGAGGTTAAGAGGAAGTCTGAAGGGACTTGGGTGTTGAGAACATAGATCAGAGAACTTTCACGGCATACAAGTGGGTTTCACACCATGTAAAATAATTTCAAAACGTGAAAGTTGGAGTCACATCATGAAATATTTCAGGGTTTGGAAAATAAAATAAATGTGAAACGTGATGGATTTTTATTGGAATCTAACGTCAAAGAATTTCATGATGTGTAAGGGGATTACACATTGTGTAATCCCCCAATGATGTAATGTTTTAAAACATTCCATATACTCAGGTTGTCAAACCCTATGGATACTGCTTTTATCCCTCTCATCCCAGGTGACTCGATAGTCGCCTCTTTGGTATTTTAGAGATCTCTTCGATGGGAATCGATCTCGGGCTTCCATCATTGATCCATGGTGACCCGGCATGATCCAAGTTATTATAGGAGAGGTGATAGGAGATCCGTTTCAAGGTCTATTCTCATGAAAAGAACATCTAATTCCTTTTGAGGTAGGGGATCCGTAGCTTCTCTATATATTTACGTGAAATCATAAAGTTAACATGGTTTAGCCTCTTGGATTGCAATGAAAATGGCCTAATTAAATACTTGAACTAGTTTAAATAATTATTATCGATTGCATAAAGATGTTGTTGATTTTTATTGTGATAACGTTTTTCCTCTTGATTTTATAGGTAGTGTGATATTTATGCCTTTCTTGGTGTAGCGCGTTGTTCTTGATGGAAATTGGTTAAGAACATAGAGCCGAAATTAAATTATACTTAATTGGATAAAAGATTAAGAGGAATATATAATGAATCTAACTGTTATTATAATTTTATGTTATTCAAATTGATTCATGTATGTATGTTTAATCTAATAGGTTAATGAACCTGAAGGATGTTGATGCTTATTAATAAAGGAATCAAAGGCATGTTAAATTAATTGTTTAATTAATTTGTGACAGCTTGTTGCTTCGGTTTCCTGTAGTTGGAACCTATTAATATTGAATCGGTTAATTCTAGAGGGAATAAATAATTGGTTGTCTAATAAAAGTTAATGCATTTGTAGGGAATGAGTTCCATGTTTTCTTGCAAAGGCCAAGTGCCTTCTATTTTGGATATATGAGAGCTCATTATGTGTAAAGGATGAATGCCTTGATTTTGTTATGAGAGCCAATTTCAATGTTTTTTTCCTACTACTTGTGATTTGATGTGTTCCTAGGATTGTTGAGCCTAGAGGGCTGTTGTGGTTTGTAGGGTTGGGAGGCCTAGATGTGACGTGAGCCTAGGATGGCTGAGTCTGGAGGTCTATTGTGGTATGAGGGGTAGGGAGGCATAGTTTTTATAGCATCAGTTGATGATTGGAGTGGTGTGATGTATCGATTTATGCATGTGGGTGTCGGGGAGGACACTAGAAGTGATGGAATGGATTAATTTTGGTCTTACCCATTATTATAAAAGTTAGATGCTTATTGAATATATTGTTTGTATGGCGAATAGGTTTTTTATTTATCTTCTTTACTTTCGCTACTACTTGAGGTGGAAAGATGTTTTTGGTTACTCTCTTTCCATGGGAGGTAAAGACTCATGGAGTATGACACGTTCTTTCAGTGATTATCTCTACATGGTTGTAAGAGTTTAATCTTCTTCTATAGGTGTTGATGACTTGAAAGGTATTTCATCTAATCATCATGTTGAGCCCCTTGAATGAATGATGAACCCATGGGGTTGGATCTTGTTAGAATGCAAGGATGAGGTTCAAATTCTGAGAAGTTGTGGACATAGTTTACTTATGACTGTAAGGCATGGATCTTTGTTAAAATGGTAATGTGTTGTTATGTGAAAAAAGATAATGGTTAATTAATGGTTATGAAATAATTACCATAAAGTGAAACTAATAAAAAGGGATAAAGTAATTTAATGTAGCTTTTTAAATGGTTGTATGCTTATAGGATATCTAGTCTTAGCAGTGGTAGCTGTGAGTCCGGGATAATTTAGTTATAGTTGAGTCTGAGACTTTGTTATACCCATAGTGTGGTCGAGATCTATACTATATCATGTACTCTTGTGTTTCTATACGCTACTCCACCCTATCGGATAGAGAAATTAACACCCCTGGGATTCCGCTCCCTGGAGGTGTTTTCCCCCAACACCCCAGTGATAGGATGGATGGATAAATACCCCCTTTATCCCCGCTCTCTTCTCTTGGTATTTACATGTTCTGGTATGCACGGTGGTTAGTTTTCCCAATATATGTGTGTAGAGGGTTGTAATGGATTGTTTTTGTTTCACACATATGTATTATGCATATTATTTTTCTAAGGACTACTATAGGTATAATGTGTATAGGCTATGACGTATTGAGGATCCTTTTTTAGTGAAGACTTGAGGTATAATACCTGATGTATGATACAAGTTATATAAGATATAGTGGGGATTGGAAAATACATGGTTAATTTTGGTTATGTGTATGCAGTGGTGTGTCTCACAAGGTGCATGTTATGGTGCTTCTCTGGGTGTCTGTGGGCTCGCTGTTTTGGAAAGAGATGCTTAGGATGTGCAGTTTTGGGGTAGAGCAACAAACCAGTGGGGAAGTAATAGCAGGGTACCCTTTATATTATTTATTATATTATATTATCTTATATGGGATATTTAGTGAGAGTAGTCATGGTTAGACTAGGAACTAGGTATACATCTTTAGATGATGAGTTAGTTTTACTTATTATTCATTGTCCTTATCATTCTTTATTTACCTTTTATATGAGAGGATTAGGGAGTATACTATTTTGTATCCTCTTATACTCACCCTACGTATATATAAACTATTTTTCAGGTTAGTTGGATTAGGTTGGAGATCATGCTATTTACTATGAGATTGTGGGTTGTAGAAGCTATTTGGGCATCGTGGGAACTATCATCTTTACTTTATTGTATTAATTCCAATTTTCTATTTTATTTGTTGTTGTTCTTTCATGAAATAAAATTTATGTACTTGGGTTTTCATTTATATTCTAGTATGAGTAGGGGTTGGTTGATTTTTATCTTATATCTCTCTTACGCATGTGTTTCTCAATGGAGTTAATGCCTCCCATCTGTGTGTTTAATATACCCTCGGTGCTAGTCGCCAAGCCGGGGCCTACTAGAGATAGGACTTGGGGGTCAATATCTCTCTTATCCCAATTTCATCCCAGGAGGGGTACACTTTTTTGGGAGGGGGTGGTGACATAGTGCTTTCAGAGGTTGGGTTGAGGGATATGATGGATTTTGGAGTTAGTCACAGGTGAGGTTTCTTGGGTTATCATGAAAATGGTGTAAGGTAAGTTTATAAAGTGTTGTAAACATATGAGAACGACTGACACATGGGTATTTAGGTCCCCCTGTGATTTGACGCATAGACCATTAAACTTACAATATATATTAAACGAAATTATATTGGTATCAAGGTAGAGACCTAGGAAAGGATTATGCATCCATATTATTTGTGCATGTGTTTGAATGGTTTTACCTTGGGGTAGGTTAACCTAAAATTAATAAAAAATAATAATTGATGAAACTTATTCCATTTTATAGGTTTAGTCACTCTAACTATTTATTATTTTGTAGGTATGGATCTAAGTTGGAGTCCTCATCAGGTTCATACAGAATATGTTTAGTAGCTTGCGCTAGTAGATTGTCACAGAGTAGAGGTCGATGACGATGACACTTGGAGGAGGAAACTCCATGAGTTTCAGCACTAAAGTCTGCAGAGGTATGAGGTCACTATTTTAGATACAGTCACATAATATTGGATAGAGGAGGTTGAGATAGATTTTAGTTTTCTCCATACTCATAAGGAGTAATGGGTGTCATTGGATTCGACGATATTGTGTGGGAAAGTGAGGAAGTGGTGGTTCTTGTTCCTCAAGGATTGTGAGGAATTGACAGTCATGTGGAAGGAGTTCTAAGACCATTTCAAATCCATGTTTGTTTCTTTAACTAAAAAGGTGTCCAGTCACTAGGATCTATTTAACCTTTGGAAAGGGCGCTCCAGTGTGTGAGATTTTGGAATATGTTTCAATAACCATATAAAATTTTCTTCGGAATTTTTACCAGATGAGGAGGGATCCATGAGGAATTTCAAGGAGGCTATGAATCCAGAGATCCACTACCAGGTCACCCCGTTTATGTTGAAGATATATCTTGAGGTGCTGGAGATAGTAGATTTCATAAAGAAGATGTTATCCAAAACTAGATTGTAATGAGAGGAAAGTCTTCAGGATTCCTCACGAAGTAGAGCTATGGTATGCAATTCCCAATTTCCAGGAAAGAAGATATTCCTATCATCCGGGGGTAGGTCTCATCCCTTAATGTCTCATTTCTCTTAGGTTTGTGTATATTAGACCTATGATAAGGTATTAGATATTTGTTTTTCTTATGTATTATGAGGTCATAATCGGTGAGAGTGACCGACATTTTTGAATGTTCAATGTGTGCCATTTGTTCCTCTTCAGGTTCCTCCATTTAGGCAGATCCAGCAGAGGTAGTAGTAGAAAGATACTCTAGTTTGGGATTAGAATACAACAGATAAGGAAATCAGAGGAAAACCCCATGATTATCCCCATCCTTAGAGAGTAGATAACAGTTGTATAAGTGGCCATCCTCATGGTTTGAGAGGTCATGGAGAAGATGATGGTCAGCTTCATGATTTAACATTACTAGTGTCAGGCGAGCGAAACATTGTTCTAGGTACCCTTTTCCTTTTTTATACTTGGTTTCATGCTTTTTTTGATCCAGGAGCGACACACATTTTCATATCACCAACCCATGTCCAGGCTTTGGGACATAAGGTATAGAGGCTTCCAGTTCCCTTGGTGTTGACTACGCCAGATGGAGGTCAAGGTGACTTGTTTGAATTATGTAGAAATTGTGAGCTAGTTCTAGGGAATCACCACTCTTGGGTATATTTCCTATGTTTATATATACAACCATATGATATCATACTCGGTATGTATTGGTTGTATTATGGGCAGGTTTTCCTGGATTTCTTTAGGAGGAAAGTGGTGTTCTTAGATGATAATGGAGAGCCATGGGAGTTTGTTGGTGATCAAGACCCTCAGATGCGTTAGAGGTGGGTTTTTTCATTTTCATCCTTGATGGATGAGCTGAAGATATTTTTGTCAAATGTTTATCAGTTGGTATATCCCAGGGTTGTAGAAGAGTACCCTAATGTCTTCTTAGAGGATTTTTTTATCATTACCTCCTCGATGAGAGATCAAGTTCTAGATCGATCTATAGTCACGTGTGTGTACTATATTGATGTATTTTTATAGGATGGAACCTTTAGAGTTGTGAGAGATGAATATAAAAATTGACTATATATTGTAGTGTGGTTTTTTTTCCATGTGTGTCGCAATGGGGTGCACCAGTTTTGTTCGTAATGAAGTATGATGGCATTTTGCGGTTGTGTATCAATTATCTTCACTTGAACCAAGTGAAAGTGAAGAACATATATACTCTTCCATGTATTGATGGTTTATTCGATAAACTGATGGGATAATTTTGGTTCTTCAATTTCTATTTTCGGTCAGGATATCATCAAATGTGTGTGAAGGATGAAGATATCCCAAATACTTCTTTTTTTTCATCATGCGCATTGTATTTTTTTTTTAATGTCATTCAGTGTGATGAATGATCTAGCTATGTTCACTATGTTAATGAATTTTGTGTTCCATGAGTTCCTGGATAATGTTTTGGTGGTTTTCATCGACATAATCCTTTTTTACTTCCCATCTAAGGAGGATCATGTGGATCATCTACATGTCATCTTTGGAGCTATTTGTCATGAGAAGTTGTTAGGTATGTTTCTGAAGTGTGAGACTTGGGCTCGATAATGCTGTTTCTTGGGTAATGTTGTATCCAAGTACGGAGTACATGTGGATCTGTTGAAGATAGAAGAAGTTATTTCTTGGGTAACCCACAAGATAGTAGCAGAGGTGCAAAGTTTCCTTGCTCTTTTAATCTATTACGGGAGGTTCGTAAATATTTTTTCTCAGGTTGTGACTCCTCTGACAGCATTGACCAAAAATGATAATGTTTTCTTGTGGATTAATCAGTGTCAGACATATTTTTATTATCTAAATAAGAAATTTTTTAGTGATCTAGTCCGTTATCTTCCTACAAAATTAGTTCAGTTTGATGTTTTATGTGATGATTCTCCTATTGGGTTGGATTGTGTTCTGATGTTGTAGAGATCATTCATTTCTTATGGTTCTTGTAAGTTATTTCTCCATGAATGTAACTATGCCACCCATGATCTCAAGTTAGCGGTGGTGGTTTTTCCCAGAATTTGTGAAGACATTACCTCATTGGTGAGAATTTTGTGGTCTTCACCGATCATAAGAGTCTTAAGTATGTTTTCATCCAACATTACTTAAACATGATCCAGCGTCGATGGATGGAGTTCTTATAGGATTATGAATTTTAGATTTCATATAAACATAGAATGGGGAATGTTTCATTTGATGAACTGATTAGGTTATCACATAGTGACACAGTGTGTAAATCTGTAGATTCCTATGGAGTGATGGAAGAACCTTCAACAATGCATTTAGATATGGGATAAGTCAAGGGCAGAAGATTTCATTTTCATATGATGGTACAATCAACTATAGTACAGTAGGTGTAGGATTCCCAGTTGGGGGATATTAAGGTGGAGGTTTGGAGAGACCATGTTGTTTATGGTGAGGCCCATGATGGTTGGTCTAAGGACGAACAACATCGGGTGTTATTCTAGGGAAGGATTTTTTTTTCCTTGGCGATTTATGAGATATTTCTCATAGAGTTCTATAACTCAACCATAGCGGTACATCCTGGAATGAAAATGATGTATCAAGGTTTAAGATGTTAGTTTTGGTGGCTTTGGTTGAATCGTGCAGTTTCAAAGTTTATACCTCAATGTTTGGTCTTCCAGAAGGTGAAGGCTGGCCACCGTGTTCCCAGTTTTTTTCTCCAACTGTTAGATATTCCTTAATGTAAGTGGGAGTACATATTGATGGACTTTGTAACTATTATACCTCGATCTCATGGAGGATATGAAACTGTATTGGTGTTAGTGGATCTTTTTATGAAATCAGATCACTTTATAGTGATATTGGATTCAAACTTAGTGGGGGATTTATCAAGGAATTATCTGGAGGAGGTGGTGAGACTCCCCAGGGTCTTGAGGATGATCATTTCCGATTAATATCCTCTTTTCACCTCTAGATTATAGAGAGGTATCCAATATGATTTTTTATATCAGTTATTCCTTAAAACATATTTTCGTCTACAAACGGATGATCACATAGAGCGCATCATCCAGACTATTAAATACATGTTGTGCTCTTGTATCACAGATTTTGGTGGTTCATGGATGAGGAACTTTCCCTTGGTAGATTTCACCTACAAAAATAGTTTTCACTCCACCATTGGTATGGCACCATTTTAATACTTGTATGTCCGACCTTTCCATTCTCAATCGTGTTGGAAATGGGTCAAAGAGTCAACAATTACTAGGCTAGAAATTGAACAGAATATGACATAGATGGTTTAGGTGATTCATTAAAGGATGAAGGAAGAAGAGGATCATCAAAAATAATATGTCGATCATAAGAATAGACCTCTATACTTTGACATTGGGGATCATGTGTTCTTAAAGGTGAATCCCTATCAAGGGTAGTGAAGGCTTGGTCGTGGGAGTAAGATTTATCGCTAATTTGTTGAGCCTTTTGAGGTGTTGTCTGATGTTGGAGCCATGGCGTATTGGATAGTGCTTCCCCTATAGATGATCTGGATACACAATGTTTTTCATATGTCATAGCTCCATCGTTATCTTCATGATGACTCTCACGTCATCGATTGTCGTGAGATCGATGTTGACAATGATGCAACCTTCAAGGATCAGCCTATAGATTTCTAGGACCGCTTGGAGAATGTGTTTTGGGTTCATGTTATCCCCTTGGTTTATGGCTTGTGGTAGTATAGTGGCATAGAGTAGAGTAACTAGGAACATGATTAGTAGATACACAATCAGTACCTCGATCTATTTGATATTTATCTCTTCCCTTGTAACATTTTTCATTTTATGGTTGTAGTCCTTTCTATTTTTGAGATGGGTTTATATTGTTTATTGTTGTGAATTTCTCAATTTTGAGTTGTATCTCCCCCATTATAGGTTTTAGGATATTGTTTTGGTTGTTTTTTGGTTTTGAGCGTGTTCCTTTAGTGAGGTGGTGATCTACTATGGTGATGAGATCCTTGAGAGGTATCTCACAGGGTGTTTTTTCAGATAGACCCTATCTATTTCCTCTCAGGGTTGGTTTTTTATTCTTGAGGATGATAATTTTTTGATAGGTATCTGATATAAGGGCCTTGATTTACATGGATCGACCATTTACATGTTCTCAGGGCTGTAGAGCTTAGAGGAGGCTCTGAGGAAGTTCGGAGGGACTCTGGTGTTGAGAACTGGGAGTAGGGATCTTTCACAACGTGAAAGTTGGATTCATGCCCAGTATAATAATTTCACAACATGAAATTAGGATTCATGTCATGTAATATTTCATGGTTTGAAAAATAAAATAAATGTGAAAGGTGATTGTTTTTTGTCGAAAATTGACCTTGAGGAATTACATGACATGAAATAAGATTACACGTCATGTAATCCCTTGATGTGGTAATGTTTTAAAATGTTCCATCTTCTCATGTTGTCAAATCCTATGAATTATTTTTCCCTTCATCTCATTTGATGGAACCTTAAAGTCCCCTTTTGGAATTTTAGAGATCTCTTTGATGGGAATCAATATCGGTCTTCCATCTTCGATCTGTTGTGACCCAGCCTAATCCATGTTCTTGTGGGAGAGGTGATTAGAGATCTGTTGCATGGTTTTTTCTTGTGAAAAGAACATTGGTGACCTTTTATGGTAGGGGAATCATTTCTTTCCTATTTATTTACATGAAATCATATAGTTATTATGGTTTATCTCCTTCTATATTAATGAAATTAACCTAATTAAATACTTGAACAGGATTAGATAATTAGTATAAATCACATAGATATGTTTTTCATTTGTACTATGATAACATTTTTCCTCTTGATGTTCTATATAGTTTGATATGTATGCCTTTCTTGGTTTATAATGTTTTTCTTGATGGAAATTTTTAAAGAACGTAATGTCATAATTAACTAATAATTAATCGAATAAAATATTAAGAGGCATGTATAATGAATCTGGTTGTTATTGTAATTTGATGTTATTCAAATTGATGCATGTATGAATGTTTAATTAAATTGGTTAATGAACATGAATTACATTGATTCTTGTTAATGAAGGAGTCAAAGGAATGTTAAAATAATTTTTCAATTAATTTGTGATATCTTGTGATATCTTGTTACTTAGGTTTCCCCATAGTTGAAAGTTTTAAACAATGAATCAGATAATCCAATATGGAATAAAGAGCTGGTTGTTTGATAAAAGATAATTCCTTTTTAGGTCCCAATTTTCCTATTTTATGTAATGTCCAAGTGGCTTGTGCTTTTGAGTCATGAGAGTTTGTTTTGGGTAAAGGCTAAATGCCTTGCTTTGGGGATGAGATCTCATTTTTATGTTTGTTTCCTACTTATTTTGATGTGATGTGAGATTTGGATAGCTGAGCCTTGAGGGATGTTGTGGTATGTTGGGTATGGAGGCTTGGATGTAACATAAAACTAGGATGGCTGAGCCTGGAGGGATGTTGTGGAATGAAGGGTAGTGAGGCCCAGTTTTTTTGGAATTTGTTGACTCCTAAAGTGGTGAGATGCATAGGTTTATGTATGTGGGTTTCAAGGAGGAAAACAGAGGTGACAGAATGTTTGGAAGTTGGGCTTACCCATCGTTATAAAAGATGGATGCTTATAGAATGTGTTGTTTGGATGATGGGGAAGATGATTGTTTATCTTCATTTCTTTCCACACTACTTGAGGGGGAGAAATGTGTTTGGTTACTCTCTTTCCATGGGAGGTGAAGATGCATGGGGTATTCCATGTGCGTTATGTGTTTATCTCCTCATAGTTGGATAGGTTTACTCTCCTACTATAAGAGGAAAATACTCAACAAGTAGTTCTTTTACTCACCATGTTGGGCACCTTATGTTTGGGGAGATTAAAATGTATTCCTAGAACACCTAGTGATTTGGAAGTTAATGTTGTTAAATAAATTAATATATGTTTAACCCATGGGATTAGACCTTTTTGTAATGCAATACTGGGGTTGAAATTATGATAAGTCATGGACTCTGTTTTCTTATGACTGGAGGGCATAGATCTCTATTAAAATGGTAATATGAGGTTATGTATAAATTATAATGGTTAATTGATGGTTAATAATTAATTAATGTAAAGTGAGACTAATAAAAAGGGTTAAAATAATTTAATGTAGCTATTTAAATGGAAGTGTTCATATAGGACATCTATTCTTAATAATGGCAGTCGAGAGTTCGAGAGATGTTAGGTACAGTTGATTCTGAGACAAGGTTATTCCCATAGTGTGGTTGTGAGTTATATTATATCTTGTACGTTTTTGGTTTCTATACGTTACTCCACCATGTCAGTTTTTCAACTGACACCTTGGGGATTTTGAGCCATAGAGGATGTTTTCCCCAATATCCTGGTGGGAGGATGGATTGTTGACTACCCCCTTTGGCTCTGCTTTATTCTATTGGTAGTTACTTGGGTTTTTATGCACAGTGTTTAGTTTTTCCAATATATTTATTTAGAGGGATGTAATGGCTTATGGTTATTTCACACAAATGTATTCAGGATATAGATTCCTAAGGACTACTATAGGTATAACATGTATTGGCTATGATGGACTAGGGATCCTTAATCTGTGTATGGGTTGTGATAGATTGAGTTATAATACTCAACATATGATAAATGTTATGAGAGTTGTGGTGGATCCTAGAAATTACATTGTTACATTTGGTGTCATGGACATGGTGGTGTGTGGAACGAGGTGTAAGTTGTGGTGCTTCTCCTAGTTGTCTGTGAGCTGCCCTTTTTGGAGAGAGATGCTCAGGATGTGTGACAATGGGGAATAGTGGAAAACCAGAGAGAATTATTATAGGGATAACCTTGATATAATTTATTATATTATATTCTCTTCTATGTGATACTTGGTGAGAGTATCCATAGTGAGACTCAGAACATAGTATACTTGTTTAGGTGACGAGTTAGTTTCACTTATTATTCATAGTGTTTAGCATAATTTCCATATATTTTTCACAAGAGGATTGGGGAAAATCCTAAAAAGTATACTATTATAATCACCCTATGTATATATAAACTATTTTTTAGTTCAGTTATAGTAGGTTGGAGATGATGCTGGTTAGTATTAGCTTGTGGTTTGTAGAATCTATTTGAGATTCATGGTCATTATCATCATTACTTTTTTTTGTACTTGTAATTTTCTCTTTCAGTTTTAGTAGTTATTTCATGACATTACATGTGTGTACATGGGTTTTATTTTATATTTTAGTCTTAATAGGAGTTGTTAAGTGTCTATCATACATCTCTCTTTCATATGTGTTTCTATTAGAGGGTAATTCTTCCTATATGTGTGTCAACAATACCCTCGGTGCTAGTCACTAACCTGGGGCCAACTGAAGGAGGGAATCATAGGGTCATTATCTCCCTTATCCCATTTCTAGCCTAGGAGGGGTACCCTTTTTGGGGAGGATCATGATAAAGTGCACCATCAAAAGGATGAAAACTGTCTTTTTAGAAAAATATATCTTTTATATGTTTACTTGTATTTGTTTGTATATAATATATAGAAACATATAAGTTTAATTTTAATAATTAGATTTAATATATATTTTATCAATAGAATCAATAAATTGTGATTTGTTTATTTTACTATTATTAAACACACTTATTCACATTTAAAAATATTATTATAAAAAGGTTTCCTATTAATTTAAAAAGGGTTCTATTTTCATTTATTAATAATCAATCACAAATTAATTAAATATATTTACATTTTTAAACCACATTTTCATAATTTATTTAATCATATTCATTCCCACTATTCTAATGTCAATTTTATAATGGTAGATTTAAAAAATAATTTTTAGATGTTCATTTAAGCTTGATGTGGACTGTCATTTACACTATCGAACATTTTTTCCTTTTACAAAATCATGATGTTACATTATACCCGATTTAAAAAATTTCCTCCTCACGAGAGCATGGTATTGAGGGTTTACCTATTAAAAATACCTTTATTTAAATCCTACATCAGAAAAAGGATTAATAAAATTACTATGTTATAATAATTAATTGGAAGTACAAAGGTCACCCAGGATAACATACTAGGGATCCATGTAAGAAAATATGGATATAGAAGAGATAATAAAATATCATGTTCTGAAAGAGAGTGATAGAGAAAATGTTCATGAGAAATTTAACAATCACAAGACAGTAAATCTATTATGGGTTAAAAGTTTATTGATTTACCAGTAAGAAAAGAAAACATCTATCATTTTTGTTTCAAGATTATTTTCATAGAGTGGAGGAATTATTTTACTACCTGGACTAATAACATAAGAAAATATACTTATGTTAATATTATGGTTTAATCCTTTAGTTAATTTCCATGAAAAAATAATCTTATTTTATAAAATAAGATTATTTAAGTTTAATTTTTCACACCTGAAGAACTAGAATCAACTTTTTTGGAATCACATAATCCAAAAAATATGAACTATCTATTTATCCTATATTGAAACATTAACTAAAACCAAAATGGTTTGGATAAGATAATATAATTCCTAAAAAATATTAAACTTTTATATTATGAAAAACTAATTCAATCTCCAAAATTAAATAGTGACACTCAATGTTCAACATAGATCATTAAAAAAATAACCATACTTAATATTCCTCAAAAAAATAGACTAAGATTAAACCCCAAAATTCAGAATGATTTGATCATATAGTCTTCCAATATAAATTTTTACTTTTACCTCCAAATAACATGAATCACTCTAAATACCTCATACCAAATATTTATTTGCCTAAATCAGATAATCTCCAAGATATGCCTACCAATTCCATTAATAACTTGAATTACCCTAAATCCCCAATAAAATCATATATTCTTCCATAAATCCAAGAATTGTCATAAATCCTAAATCATATAACATGAATCATATAACATGAATTCCCATATAACTTGAATAATGGTATTTTTAATTACTATCCTAACATAAATTACCATAAATTATGTTTACAAAAAACATATATAATTTTTTTTAACTATAAATAACAAATATAATAACACCATTTTTTTCTCAATTCTTATCCAACATTTATAAAATAAAATTAAACATATATATATATAATTTAAACAATTATTTATTTCACACACTCAATTATTAAACATTAATAATAGCTCATGAAATATCTTGTTGCTTTTTTAGGTATTACAAAACCAAATTCTGTTAAATTATTATTATGTTAAATGGGAAAGAAATGGTTTATCAGTGAAAAAATTCATTTTTTAAAACACGTTTCGGAATGGTAAAACACCCAATTAATACTCTGGAATATTCAATTAAATATTTTCTTAGCTAAACACTAACTAAGTATGATTTTTCAAGGTCAGAAAAGTCTCGGTGGGGATGGAATAAAAATATTAAATATATTATTTTAAGCACAAGAAATTTATTCAAAATAATTGACTAACTCCAAAATGGTGCATCGTATGAGCCATTTGAGCATACTGTTATGTCTAAAATGTGGTGTTTACCCTAGGAGAAGTATAACATTTGAAAGAGTTGTAATTTTGGATGCTTCTCTCATAAGATAAAGTTATTAAATAATATTTAATATATTTCTTATTAAAAATAATTAAATATCTCCTAAATGGTGTGTCGTTTGAGAAATTTGAGATCACTGATGGGTCTGAAATGATGGGTTTACCCTAGATGGGGTATAACATTTGTTAGCATCAGTCATTTGGATGCCTCACTCGCAAAAAAACCCTTTTTATTTTAATTAATTATTTATTCCAATTTTTAAATAATAAATCATTAATATATTTTAAACGGTGCATCGTATGAGAGATATGAGACCACTGTTGGATCTGGAATGGGGTGTTTACCATAGAAATTGTATAACTTTCTTACGCAATAGATGTTTGGTATTATTTAAGTTTTTTTTAAATAATTAATTATTTAATTAAATTAAATATGTTGGTTCATCTTCCCCATTTGGGCAGAACCACCATTAACACACCAGGCAATTTTTGAATACTTCAATCTTCACACATTTTGACTAAAAATTGATCGAAATAACTCCCTACCACAAATCTATCAACTCTACCATTAATTTTGGGTGAAACCGAATATTAATATGAATGTTTAAAAAGGTTGTTTTAATTCATCATATTTTGGGGTTTACTAAATAGTTGAATCTATTCTCATTGGTTGTTGGTCGATTTCTCTAAGTCTAGATGACCCTGAGACTCCATTTTGCATGATTGGTGAACCTAGTGGTGTTGATTTGGTTCCTTGAATGACCTTATCCCTCCATATACAAGCTCTATATAAGAGAAAAATGGTGAGTTTTATTTTTATTTCTTTTTATTTATGATGATCCTTCTATTCTAAAAATCATGGAAGAAAAACAATTAAAGAAATATTAATAATTGTTTTTTTTTAAGAGATAAACATAAATTATATAGACATAATTTATAAAATGATGAAAATATAATTACCTAAAATTATCAATGGATAAAAAATAATGATATATATAATGATAATTTCATCGAATTATCAAAAGATAATTACCAAAAATTATCAAATAATAATTTTAATTAAATTATCAAATATAATTTTATATAAATTATTAAATGATGATTAAAAAAATTAAATCATCAGATGAAAAGGTTTATTGAAAATTATTATGATAATTAAGTTTATTGTCAAAAGAAATTTTTTTTAGAATCACAACAGTGCACTTATTAAAGAATTTATCACTAGTTAATGCAAGGTTTATTAAAAAACAATATCATGGTCGAAGGAAATTTTAATATACATACATATATATATATATATATAATACTTATACAGAATACCACCTCTAATTAATTTAGGGATCTAAATTATCGAATGGGGTTTTTAATTATTCATGGGGATAACTCATGAAATTGTGTGTGTTGACATAAAATGATAATCCAGAGATTATCTAGGAGAGAGAAAATATAATAGCATGTAATATTTTATTTCTTTGTGAAATAAAATACAGTTATATAATTATTGAATGAGTTTTATAATTATTCTTATAGATATTTCATGCGATTTCATGCGTTAACATAAAACAATAATCTAGAGATTATCCAGGAGAGAGAAAATGTAATCGCTTGTAATATTTTGCCTCCTTGTGAAATAAAATAGATTTTTTGATTCTAGGAACCCTTGACGAACGCCAATCATTGTGGTGTCGATGCTTACTATAATAATTTCATGAGGAGGTGTTTTGAACAACACTGGGTCATTTATCTTTGTCTCTCACATCAGTGACCTTGAGGTAGGTGGTTCAGTTCCGATTATCCAAATTGATTATCATTCTATTGCTTGATTGTTGTCAATTATTGATTTAAATTCAATTGCTCAAATCTTCTTTCAATTAAATTGATAAAAACTCAATTCCAGTGAATTGATATATTTGAAATGGTGTTGGCATGGAAATTTGGAAAACCCCTTATTCCATTGAATTGGGTGTGTTTATGGAAATTATCCAATTTAAATTGTTTAATTTATATTTTGGATTTAATGGAAATGATTTCAATTAAATTATTGAATTTAATTGTGGAAATAAATTGTGTAATGATTTAATTGTTTTTGAATGGATTTCAAACTGGTGAAAATGGCTTAAAATGATTTAATAGAAACTCAGTGGTTTTATCTTGTGAAAAAGGCATGTTTTTGAATAAAATATATATTCATTTTAAATGGAAATAAATTGAAACTTTGGAAATGGATTAATGGAATTGATCATATTTTTTTAGTAGTCTTAAAATAGTTCATTCATCATGTAAGAGCGCATGCAATCCTTAGGTAGTTAGTGAGTTATTTGGATACACTCTATACTATGACAATGTTCTAAAACAAATTTTTGATGGGTCACATCCCCGATGGGTTGGTGATGAGTATCCTTTTTCCAATGTCATAGGTACGTGTGTATACACATTTTTTTAAGTTCACTTAGAGAGTGAGGAATCTTATAACAAGTTAATACTATCGTACCTTTTGGCAGATGACCATGTTTCTCTCTTTTTTATTTATATTTGAGATATAAACGTATACCAGTGATTGTTTGAACTACTTACATGCCTACTGAATTTATATAAACTATTTTATATAAATTTTTTACATAATCCATTATTTTACAAATATTCCATCATTTGTAAAATTATTTCATAAAATATTTATTTCCATCATTTGAAAATTTATAGCATGTTTTGTTTAAATAATCTTTTAATTTCCAAACCCATTTACTTGATAATTTAAAGATTTTATTTGAAAAATATATATTTTTCATATGTTATGGAATCTTTGGTGGTATCCTACTGGGCTTAGTCTCACACCCTACTTTTGCCTTTGGGTGTTTGTAGACTTTCTTCTTCTAGGTTTGAGCAAAGGGAAGAGATCTCTTGGAGGTGGATCCAGATGTTGAGCTTTGGTTATAGTGAGTTTTATCCTTAGGAACTTTGGGGTTGTTTTCCCATTTTAGTACTTTGGATTTTAATCCTATTTGTATACTAGTACATTACTCCCAGTGGAGTTTCTTTTTTATGAATATTGTCTTGTTTCTTTTCTTCTGCATTATTGGTGTAAAAATCACTCCTAATTGCATGTTGTGTGATGCCAGGTGCTATTCGCTGACCCGTGGGGATAGAGAATTCCCTTCGGGCTATTTCAGGGAAGGATCAGTTATCAGGTTACCAGGTTACCCAGGATGGTTCATACCAAAATGGTATCAAAGGCATGTTGATCCTTTGTCTTAAAGACAATATGCTTTTTTGAAATCTTGTTGGGACTTAGGAGGTAGTTGTGATTGAGTTCCTAGTCATCAAATGCTTCACGTATAAAAGGGTTCTATCCACAGGAATTTGGAATGAAGCTTCTTCATGCAGTGGAAGAGTCTCCAAAGGAAGCTGATACGGGTCTAGTGACCGTGAGAGGTACTATTACTATAGCTTCATCTTTAGTGACTACTCAATTTTATACTGGTTTCATCTCACTCGTTTATTTCAACCCTTATCATTAATATGGTAAATATCCATATGGAGATTTCATCTTGTGCAATGGATATTACTACACCCCTTGGAATGAAGAGAGAACTGGGTCTTCGTAGTCCTGCTTGTGTCTTATCTCTATCATATGTCAAAATTTCTTGGAGTTTTCAGGTACTCAACATGAAATCTCTTGATGTAATATTCGGGATGGATTGGATCATTGCCAATAAAGCTTGGATTGATTGTTATCTTCGATGGGTCTACCTTACCACACCCAGTGTTGTGTCTATTTTCTTTTAAGGATAATGGGACCTAAGTTCAAATAGGGCCAAACCTTCTTATCTAGAGTTTGGAAAAGTGATATCAGTGTTTTCTTTTGATCTAGAGTGAGATTCAATGAGTGGTTCTCTCCTTCCATCTGTCGTTATGTTTCCCAACATTTTTCCTTCTGACTTCTCTGGTTTTCCACTGATAAGGGAGGTTGGGTTTTCTTTTGACTTAATGTCTAGTACTCAACCAATTTATTTTACCTCTTACTAAATGGATCCAGATGAACTAAAATAATTGAAGACTCAATTGGATGATCTTCTTGATAAGAGCTTTATATTCCTGAGTGTGTCGCCTTGGGAAGTGTCAGTTCTCTTAGCCAAGAAATATGATGATTCTCTTTTCTTATGTGTTGATTATCGAAAGATCAATCGAGTTTCGGTGTATATATATATATCTGTTTCGGTATATTGATGATTTTTTTGATCAGTTGAAAGGGGATGAAGTTTCTTTAGCTAGTGTTCAGTTGAAAACTACTCTTATCGATATGTTTTTTCAAGAACAAAATCTTGATGGAAAATTTTGTAACATTAAAGAGTCTCTTTATGATGGAGATTCATTTTCTAAGTGTTTGTTCTCCAAAGAGGTAATTCTGTCCTAATAGGGATTTATTTTTTTTACCATTAGTGGTCATGAAAGTTTTGATGAGATATTTCCATAATTCCTAGTGGTATGTGAACCTAGGTACCACAAAAATGTTCTATGACATGCAGTGTAGATCTAGTGTCTAGGTATGAGATGGGGAAATTTTGAATTTGTCTCTTGTTATTATATGTTCCAATAGTTTAATGCCAAGCACCAGAAACCTTTGAGTTTGGTTCGACCAATTCTAGTCCCTACTTGGAATTGGGAAGTGATCTCTATGGACTTTGTGGTCAGGTTTTCTCAAACCCAGAGGATGAAGAATGTGATATGGGTTGAGATTGATAGGCTGACTAAGTCAGATCACTTTATACCCCTTCAAGATACAACCAAAGTTGAGGAGTTGGGAAATCTCTATGAGAAATAAATTTTTCTTTTGTACAGAGTTCCATCTGCTATAGTCTCCGATAGGGATCATTGGTTTACTTCTCGCTTTTGGAGATGCCTTCAAGAGGCACTAGGATCTCATGTCCATTTGAGCATGACCTACCATCTGCAGTTATATGTCCAGATAGAGAGAGTTATACAGATCCTTGAGGATATGCTCGACGTCTATGTTCTCGACTTTAGTGGGGCTTGGGATGATCATTTGGAGTTGGTTGAGCTTTCTTACAATAATAGTTATCATCTTGTGATCAAAATTGATCCTTTTGAGGCATTGTATGGTCGTCCTTGAAAATATTCTTTATGTTGGTTAGATATTGGTGAAAGTTCCTTGATTGGACTGAGTTTGGTCCAAGAGATGATAGATAAGATCCACTTGATTCATTAGAGAATGTTGAAAACACATAGTCCATACAAGTCTTATGTTTATCGTCACCATAGACCTTTGGAGTTATCAGTTGGTGACTAGGTTTTCTTAAAGGCTTCACCCCGGTTATGTCATTAATGTCTTGGGAGGCAAGGAAAGTTTGCTCCTTATTTTGTGGGATTTTAGAGGTTTTTTATTAGATGGGTAAGGTTGTTTAATATTTATCAGTACCACCACAAATGATGTCGATACATAATGTGCTTCATGTATCTCAGCTTCGAAAGCATTTATCAGACCCATATCATGTTCTGAGTTGGCATGATCTTGAAGTGGAACCTGTTTTATCTGTGACTGAACGACCAATCATGGTTGTTGATTCCAGGATCAAGGTACTTCATGGGAGGATGATAACTCTGGTTTGTATGATATGAAATCGTGGTTCTAATTCTTATAGGACATGAGAGATGGAGGCACTAATGACAGAACAGTGGCCTTGTCTTTCTGATAGGGAGGCTTCTGCGTAGGATTTAGGGGACATAAAGTTCTTATGGTGGGGAGGTTGTAACATATCGTTACTTTTTTAGGTATTCCTAAACCATCTTGTGTTAAATTATTATAACGTTAAATGGGAAAGAAATGGTTTATCAATGAAAAGTTTTGTTTTTGTTAAACACGTCGTGGAATGGTAAAATACCCAATTAATACTCCAGAATATTCGATTACATATTTTCTGAGCTAAACATTGAGTAAGTATGAGTTTTCGAGGTCTGAAATTCCTTGGGAAGGACGGAATAAAAATATTAAATATATTATTTTAATCACGGGCAATTTATTCAAAATAATTTAATAACTCCAAAAGTTTCCAACGTATGAAAAATCTGAGCATATTATTATGTCTAAAATGTGGGGTTTACCCTAGGAGGGGTATAACATTAGAAAGCACCAAACTTTTGGATGCTTCACTCATGAGATAAAGTTATTAAATAATATTTAAAATATTATCTATTAAAAATAATTAAATATCTCCCAAACGGTGCATCTTATGGGAAATTCAAATTCACCAATGGGTCCAGAATGATTTATTTACCCTATACGGGGTATAACATTTGTTAGTGTCGGGTGGTTGGACACCTCACTCGCAAAAACAATCCTTTTTATTTTAATTAATTATTTCTTCCAATTTTTAAATAATAAATCGTTAATATCTTTTAAACGGTGCATCATATGAAAAATCTGAGACCACCGTTGGATTCAGAATGGTGTGTTTACCATATACAAGGTGTAACTTTCATACGCAACATACATTTGGTATTATTCAATTTTTAGGTTAAATAATTAATTATTTAATTAAATGAAATATGTTGGTTCATCTTCCCCATTGGGGAAGAAACTCCATTAATGCAACGATAAGTTTTCTAAACTTTCAATCTTTACACGTTTTGATCAGAAATTGATGGTAATAACTCTCTACAAAAAATATATCGACTCCTCCAATAATTTCAGGTGAAACTGAAGATTAAAATGGGTGTTTAAAATGGTTGTTTTAATTCATCTGATTTTGGGGTTTATTAAATATCTGAATCTATTTGTATTGGTTTTTGGATGATTTCTCTAAGTCTGGATGACCCTAAGACTCCATTGTGCATGATTATTGAACCCAGTGGTGTTTATTTGGGTCCTTGATCGACCTTCTCCCTCCATATACAAGCACCGCATAAGATAAAAATGGTGAGTTTTATTTTTATTTCTATTTATTTATGTTTCTTGTTCTATTCTAAAAATCATGGAAGAAAAATAAGAAAAAATAATAATAATTGTTTTTTTACAAATAAATAAACATAAATTATCTAGAAATAACCTATAAAATGATCAAAATATAATTACATAAAATTATCAATGGATAAAAAATGTTCATATATCTAATAATAATTTCATCGAATTATCAAAAGATAATTTCCACAAATTATCAAATAATAATTTTAATGAAATTATAGAAGATAATATTATAGAAATTATTAAATTATGTATAAAAAAATCACATTATCACATGACAAGGTTTATTGAAAATTATAGGGATAATTAAGTGTATTATCAAACGATAATTTTTTTATAATTACAACAGTGCAGTTATTAAAGAATTCATCACTAGTTAATGCAATGTTTTATTAAAGAACAATTGCATGGTCAAAGGAAATTTTGATATACATAAATATATATATATATATATTAAATAATTATGTGGAATACCACCTCTAATTAATTTATGGATCTAAATTGTTGTATTGGGTTTTTAATTATTCATGGGGATAACTCATACAATTTTGTGTGTTGACATAAAATGATAATCCCGAGATTATACAGGAGAGAGAAAATGTAATCACATGTAATATTTTATTTCTTTGTGAAATAAAATAGATGTATATAATTATATAATGAGGTTTATAATTGTTCTTATGTATATTTCTTATGATTGCATGCATTAACATAAAACGATAATCCAGAGATTATCCATGAGAGGTAAAATGTAATCACTTGTAATATTTTACTTCCTTGTGAAATAAAATAGATTTTTTGGTTCGAAGAACCCTTGACGAATGTCGAGCATTGGTGTGTCGATGCATAAAATAATAATTTCATGAGGAGGGGTTTTGAACAACACTATGTGGTTTATCATTTCTACTGACATCAGCGACCTTGAGGTAGGTGGTTCTGTTCCAATACGCCAAATTGATTATCCTTATATTACTTGATTTTTTTCAATTGTTGATTTAAATTCAACTTCTCAAATCTGATTTCTAATAACTTGATAAAAACTAGATTCTAGTAAATTGAGATATTTGAAATGGTTTTGGCATAAAAATTTGAAATACCCCTGATTCTATTGAAATGGGTGTGTTTATGGAAATTGGATGGTTTAAATTTTTTAATTTAAATTGTGGATTTTATGGAAATGATTTCAATTAAATTGTTGAATTTAATTGTGGAAATAAATTGTGTAATTATGGAATTGTCTTTGAATGGATTTCAAACTTGTGAAAATGGATTAAAATGATCCGATAGAAACTCAAGGTTTTTATCTTGTAAAAAATGCATGTTTTTTAATAAAACATGTTTTGGTTTTAAATGGAAAGAAATTGGAAATTTTGAAATGGAAGAATGAGATTTATCGTATTTTTAAGTAGTCTTAAAATATTTTACCCATCATGTAAGAGTGCATGAAAGCTTTAGGTAGTTAGTGAGTTATCTGGATACACTCTACGCTACGACAATATTCTAAAACATACTTGTGGCGGGTCACATCCCCAACGGGTTGGTGATGAGTCTCCTTTAGCCAGTGTCATAGGGATGTGTGTATAAAAAATTTTATGAGTTCACTTAGAGAGTGAATAATCCTATAGATAGTTAATACTATCATACCTTTTAGAAGATTACCATGTTGCTCGCTTGTTTATTTATATCTGAGATATAAATTTATACCAATTTTTGTTTGAACTGATTACATTCCTGTTGAATTTATATAAACTATTTTATATAAATTCTTTACATAATTCATTATTTTATATTTATTCCATCATTTGTAAATTCATTGCTTAAAATATTTATTTGCAATATTTGAAAATGTATAGCATGTTTTTTTAGATATGCTTTTAATTTAAAAACCTGTTTATTTGAAAATTGAAAGATTTTCTTGGATAATCTATATTTGGAATCTGTTATAGAATCTTTGGTGGTATCCTACTAGGCTTAGGCTCACACCCTACTTTTTCCTTTGGGTGTTTGTAGACTTTATTCTTCCAGGTTCGATCAAAGGGAAGGGATCTCTTGGAGGTGGATCCAGCTGTAGAGCTTTGGCCATGTTGAGTTGTTTCCTTAGAGACCTTGGGGTTGTTTTTCCCATTTTTGTACATTGTCTTTTAAGTCTATTTGTATTCTGGTACATTACTTCCACTAGAGTTTCTTTTGTTATGCATGATGTCTTGTTTCTTTTCTTCTACATTGTTGGTGGAACAATCATTCCCACTTGCATATTGTGTGATGTCATGTGCTAGTCATCGACCCATGGGGATAGGGAATGCCCTTTGGGCTATGTTAGGGTTGGCTCAGTTATCGAGTTACCAGGGTACCCGATCTGGTTTGTGATAGCTCATTTATTTTTATTTTTATTTAATGATTTAATATACTGTATTACATAAATGTCATCCTAATAAAAACAATACAACCAATTTATTTATATTGAACTGAAAATCATAAAATAATTTTTAACCGCACACACACTCATATATTTTGGCACATATAATAATATCACAATTATTACCTTCCCACTAAATAATCATTTGAAAGTAATATATTTTTTCATCATTTTATAAAAAAATCAAAATAATTTTATAAATTTGTTCAAAATAATAATTTATCAATTATAATAAATCACCAAATTAATAAATAAAAAATAAAAATAATAGTCATTATAATCTACCCACCATAATTCATAACATACTCGAGAATTTATTCAGATTATCAAACCACTAATCCTCCCAATAAGTGTTCTTTATTAAAATTAAAACATATAGATAAACATCAAATATATATAAATCACATCATGTATTGATGTATTTTTCACCCAATTAACACTATCTACCAAATTATTCTAAAAAAATCAATAATTATTTTTACAATTCAATGGTTCCAAGTTAATATTAAATTTCTTAATTATGAACAGAAAATTATTGAACAATCCCATCATTTACCTCCCACCAAACAATTCATAACACACAATTAATGTATTTTAAGAACAATTAATAAACCAAGAATTTCTAACACATCAATAGAAAAAATAATATCTCAATTATAAATGAATAATAACTCATCCAAACATATATATTAATTTATAAATTTATTAAATTTTTAAATTAAAGTCTAATAATGAATATTAATGAATATCAATAGACAAAACATTATAAATTATCCTTTAATTATTTTCATTATTATTAAAAATAAACATTAAAACAATATAATTTTTTATATAACATATTTTTTAGAAAATACATACAGAAACAGAAGATATATATAAATATATTAAAACAATTTGACTGGAATAAAATATTTCATTATAATTCCATAAATAATTTCAAATAATTTAATCCAAAACATAGTCTACACCAACCAAAACCATAATAGAACATGATTTAATTATACATAAATAAAAATCCAATATAATATTCTATTTTTTAAAGTAACATTCAATAATCATTATAGTAAAATTAAATAAATTCATCAAAATTAACTTTCAAATATTTCAGTATGTAAATTCTAATTCCAGAAACATAACATTTTAATGAAACTAATTAAACTCATTTTAATTAATATTGTTAAAAACCATTCAAATTCATTATTATATATCTTACCACATTCCATAAACAAAACCAATATTAACCAACATGTTTATCAACATCGATATATTTAAATTTTCCATTTTTTATCCAAAACATCACTTGTCAAAATAAAATTATCCTAGTTTTTATGAAATTATTACCAAAATTATCCACATAATTTGTCCTCACATTATTAAAAAAAAGTACTATTTACTAATATATATCTAATTTAATTAAACTTATCATATAATATGATTTCAATAATCAATAAATATTGATCAAAAAAGTGAATAAAGTTACAAAATATATGTTTATTCCACACAAAATATACCACTAATTTATTCACATAAACATTTTTTACACACAAATATAATTTCCTTTCATAATAATGGATTTTACATTTTAATTTTCACATTTACCCATTCGAAACTCAATGTCAACTTCATTCAATATTACAAAGACTATTATTATTATAATAGATCGTTAATTTCAAAAAAGATAAAATTAAAAACAAAATTCATATATCTCTATTTTATTAAAATTCTCATAACATACAATATAACTCTAATTTCTTCCATGAAGTAGTGTGTTATTATAAAATTTTCCAAAAATCCTCCTTATTTTCTAAATATAACAAATAATCATGGTTAAAAACCAATTATACAACTCAAGAATCATTATTATTTTCATTTTTATCATGATTAAAAAATTATATCATTATAAAAATACTTTAGAATTAGTCATTACATGAAATAGAATTGAAATATATTTTGGATAATACTATTCATTTAATTTAACATGCTCTTCATACGAAAAACATTATATCCTTTATTCTATCTTTTAATTTCATAATTATATTTTTAAGAATTAAATAAAATCAACAACATATACCAAGTTTGAGTAAATCAATTCATTTAAATGTTATTTTTATCAAGAGTATCATATCATGGTAATTAATTCATCATCAATAAAAAATATATTCATTAAATAAAATATATTTTATAAATAAATTCCATCATTTCTTCATGATATCAAAATCTCAGCATGTCTCCATCATTCAATAATTAAATCTATACTCTTTCCTTTATTAGTTTAATGTTTCATAAAAATTGACCATTAAATTAAAATATAAATTGACCTGTTATAGTGGAAAAGACATTATAAGTTGTAATTGAATTGTTATTTATTTGGTACCAAAAAATAACTAAGGAAGATAATCATGTAATAATTATTTAGTAATCAAAAATAGTAAAAAACAACTTGAAATCCCTACATTCCTATCATAAGGTATAAACTCACACCCTCAATCCATGCTAGCCCGTGATTAAAATAAAATTAATGATAAATATCAAAGACCATGTGAATCACTCAAGGTGAAAATAATTCAACTATAATTGAAAATAACATACACATCAATCTCAACCAGGGTAACATGGAATTTTCCCATGCATGGGTTAGTAATTTCAATGCATGAATTTTATGAAAAGAAAAAAAAAGATTCTTTTATCATGGTTACCCTTCACAAATGGTAAAATAAATAAAAATAATGCTTTGATACAATTTTTAACATCCCAAACCTAGTTCAATCAATTATAAATGAAACAAATCAATACATGAACTTATGTGGACCTATACATATTTCAGAGGCTTCCAAATAGAAAATTGGTTCTATGAGAATATAGTGGGGAGACTATACCCTATAGTAATTGTATAAATGATAACTAAAATCTAAATAATATCAACATACAATCAGAAATATAAATCCCACAATTTTTGAATAACCCCAAACATATAATCAATCTCAAATAAAATAACATCATTGTATACATAGAAAAAAATATCAAATAGAAAATTAAAACCAACTTTTTTTAAGGCCAATACTAGTCCCACTATCCATGATATACTCCTAACATGCCAAATCACCCATATATCACATGTGATTTTACCTTATCCTGGACAGTAACAATGATAAATGTTTGGGTATCATTGGGAGGTTGAGCATAGTGTGAGTACAACTCAATTGTTAAGGAAAAATAATTTTAAAGAATATCATGTCACTGTTAAGGTTTTTAAAAATGTGAATGTAATGAAATAAATTTTGACATAATTAACAACTAACAATTCCACAATTATCCATTGGGTTTAGGGTGGAACATTGGATCAAAAATACTTGCTTCACCTAGTTTCAAATGACTTTTTCAATACTACCATAAGCATGTGTGTAAATAATTAGGGATGCACCATATCCAATGAAATATGCTCATGGACCTAAAACTATATATAATAATGGGAACACTATACTACTAGAAATATATGAAAGGTAAACTAAATGTATATAATAAAGGTAACACCGTATCCAATGAAATAAATCATAAGTTTCCAAACTATGTATAATAATGGGAATATAAAATCAAACAAAGTACATCCATGGTATCCCAAAAATTTGTAATAATAATCACACCAGATCCAAGGAAATAAGTCAAAGTTCCCCCAATAGTATATAATAATTGGCACCTTAGATAAAAAAATCATCCTAGGTTCCCCTACTATTTATAATAATGGGAAATCTAGATTAGAGGAAACATGTACAAGGTCCCCCAACTATGTACAATAATTATATATTAATTATATATTATATTTCAACATCATGAGTTCATTATTAGATCATCTAATTATACAATTAATATGATTTAAAAAATCTAAAAAAATAATAGGTAATTAATAAATGTTTTAATTGAATTCAATTAAATCATGGAAACAAGAAAGATATATTTGGAAACACATTAATCATTAGTTGTGTCCATTCCACTCCAAGAGTCCCATATTTGATTCCCTTTAAAATATAAATGGTTAGATCACCTTGAAAAGGGTCCTAAGTCCTGATCAATACATACATAAAGACAACTTGAGGAATGTGAAAATCTCTATATCATATAATTAAGTTCCACAATTTAATTATTAATTTTAGTTCTCATTATATTGGCTTGAACACAAATCAAAAACACATGGAAAATCATCCAGACATCATGGAATAACTCGAAAACCTACCGAAAATATGATGAACTTACAAAATTGTTATTTATCCTCCACTTAGAGATGATACTAAATTATGATTCTGTAATAATAATCACCATTTTCAAATTTTATTATGTAAAATTGGAAATTATTTAAATTTATACTTAATAAATCATATTCTTCTACTAGTCATGAAAAATTAAATTCCATTAATGATTCATCTTTCAGAAGAATATCTAGGGAGATATTAAAGAGAGAAGTTATGATAATTTGGGATGAAGGGGAGAGAGAAGCGAAGAGATTGGGGAATAGAGAGTGATAAAGAGGTAATATATGGGTATGAGAGGGGTTTTATTGCTCCCCATAAACATTGTGCAATGAAATATTTCATCCTATATTTTCATTTTATTTTTTTATCCATTTCATTTAATAATATATATTATTAGTATTATAAATTTTAATCCATGTGTTATGTGTGAAATTTCCTTCTCCTTCTTTCCTTTACATTCACCTAACCCACCTCTTAATTGATATATATATATATATAATCAATTTTTTCATCTGTATGTATATTTATTTATATTATTTTTTTGTTATTTAAAATTTTATATATTATATCATGTTGCGCTAAACCAAAAACTATCATTATATATATGTGTGTGTGTCTGTGTGAGTGTGTGTGTGTGTGTATTCCATTGAAAAACAAACTTGTTACACCCCCCTCAGTTTTTTTATTACATTATATAGAAATCTATAAATATATATATAATTGTTTTCATCTATGATTCTTCCAGGTACATCTCACATGGCCCATCCCCCCCAATATATATATTCATTTAACCAAATATATGTCAACAATTCAGAAACATATATATATTAATAAATATATATTCCCATATACATATCTTCGAAGTGTAGTATAGGCTGAACATGTCCCTTTATTCAATTACTATTTTAAATCTATATTATTTTCTCAACAAAGATCCATTTTTCTAAGGATATATTAACTCTATCAATATATTTGTACACATTTATGAAACTAATCTATATAAATATATTTTGAGACAAACTCATTTCAGGTTTGTGTATGAATGTCTATATATATATAAATTAACCATTAAATAAAATAGAAATTCACAAACATATATAAATATATTATATATGTATGTATTTATTTATTTATTTATGTATTTATGTATTTATGTAAAGACACACATAAACATGCAAGTGTGTTTGTGTGCATATATTTTTTACCATATGAAGATATAACATGTTCCAAAAAATATAATAACAAAAACAATTTTTTATTAATTCCCATCCAATATTTACACTATAAAAATCATGATATAAGTTAAATTAAAAATATATATATTAATTACATACTCACTTTTATTTAGAACAAAAAATAAAGCATTTATTATATTTTTTCCATTCAATGTTTTAATATACTAGATATCATAAATTAAATCCTAATAAAAATAAGAGTAAAAATTTCATTAAATTCAATATTAAATAATAAAATACTTATTATCTACATAGAAAATTTTATTTATTTAGGAAAATAAAAATATAAAAATTATTTTCATGACCTTATACCCCCAAAGGTTCCCCTCATGGGATAATAGTGAGAGAAGATAAATAATGATTCTTGAATCCCACCTCTAATAGGCCACAGTATGGAAATAAGCACTAAGGGTATATCATACATATATATTAGAGGTATTTCCCTATATAAAAAATATGAGGAAAGAGAGATAAAATAAGCCCACCATAGGAATCCTAAAAATGATAATACAAAATATCCCAAATACAAGTTTTTAATGTCGTATAGACTGAAGAATCCATAAAATAAACTACAAGTACCAAAATTAAATCCTCAACATCAATGTTAACAAAAAAAATATCTATTAAATAGCACCATAAGCATGCTAAGTGCATCCTTTAAACTATCATTATCATGTGGTTCTATAAAGTATTATATATATATATATGATAGGTGATCATAAAATGTATACTCAGTTGTATCCCCCTAGTGCCTCTCGTGAAAATGATAAGAAATCATACGATATACCATTGAATAAAAAGTAAATCATACTCATCAACTAATAATGTATTCTATGATCCCAGAATTTTCATATCTCTCTCACCATGTATCAAATATGTCTAGTAAAATAATAACCAACATAATATCAATGAAGATACCATACTACCACTTCCCCAATGGTTTTCTACTATTTCCCAAAATTTTAGGTCCTGATAAATTTCACCCCAGAAGTAACCCTACATAATGACACATAAGGAAATGAATCATATAATGTATATTGTGTATCATAACATCACATCATCACCACATATCATGCACTACATGTATCACATTATCCAAATCTCCAAATAGTAACTTTGTATTTTTTTAGATCCAATAAAACTCGTACATTTGTATAATACCTCAACCCATCTACTACCATACACAACATACTTATAATAATACATATGATACTATATCAAGATATACACGTGTGTAAAATAACAAAAATCCATTTAAACCCTATACAAACATATATATTGGAATTATAACCATTGTGCATATGAACACATAAAACTACCATGAAAAGAGAGTAGAGAGTGATGGGGTAGTCAACCGCATGTTCCATTCCAACCCAATTTTTGGTGACAAAACCCCTCATATTGTCTAATGGGTGTTTTTAACCCTACCGAGATAGGTTTGGTATTATATGAAATCACATAAAAATGAATTTATATATATCTCACAACCACACTATGGAAAACTACCTATCTTTAACCTCAATTGTAGATATCGTCTCTTAGACACCAAAATGGAAATAATAAGGACGAGATATCCTTATAAGTAAAGAATCATTTCAAGAAACATTCAATTTATTTTATTGTTCCTTTAAACATTTCTTATTATATTAATTACCAGCCAAGTAAATTCCCTCCTAGAATAATCCATATGATTCCATGGTATATCATGAGTTGTCATTATATACCATTCTATTCAAGAACAGACCCTATTGGTTAGAAAATTTAACATTAGTTATCATTCCATAATTATAGGTACTCAATGAATCTTTCTAAGATACCATAATAGAATATGCATAAAATAATCACAACCAGATGTGTTAAGCAATAGGGAAATTAATATTGAAACTAGAAACCCTACCATAAAACCTTTCATGATGATTCTTCAATAAGAATTAATCCCATATTTCAAAATAATAATAATAATAATAGGAAATAACATAATTAACTCATTTAATTAGTACTAGTTCCATCCTTGAAACATCCTTGAATATCAACATACATCAAACCATCACACGTTAAAACTACTAAAAAAACTATAGACTCCACTCCCATGTATTTAAAATCATTATTTATCATTTTCATGAATGATTTTACATTGAAATGCTCACATACAATGTAATTACACAAGAATACAATAAACATCAAATAGTTAACATGGAATTTAGTCCATAAAATATAAATAAACCTACCTTCATAATAATATGATATTACTCATATAAAACATTAATCATAGGTTACAACCATAGTTAACCTAGGTTATCAACTATATAGCATGAAACAATCTTGTGGGAATATCCAAAAACATGAATAGTGTGGCCCCTAATGAATGCAGATGACTCTTCAAGTGGTAAGAACAAAAATATAGTTCATCTAGACTCAATGAAATAATGACATGATTTGAAAAAAGTAAGTATATTCATTTTAATGTTAGTATATGAGACCGTATATATTTCTAGACCATATGTAAAATATTAAATTAGCATTAATGTGTATATAAATTAATTCATGTGAAGATATCCATATTAAAATCTTTAGTCTTTTATAAAACCCATGATATAAATATCATATTTTAAATGTTCTTTTCCCTTATTTAAGGATTTAAAACAATATTTATGATAAATAGATGTATTTAGGACATTATGATAATAATGGAATATTTTTTAAATTTTTTACCATAATAGCATATTTCTATTGTTAGAAAAACCTAATTACATTACTGCTAATGTGAGACCAACCTTCTATCATGTGTCTAAGTAACTACCTTCACTACTATTAATAATGGTATTATGGTCCATCCAACTACTTTGATGTTAACCTGGTATCATGAGACAACTGTCTACTATGGGACACCCTTCTACTATGAGGCTAACAAACTACTATGATATGAATATGTTACAATTAGAGACCCTACTATGGTGATCCAACCTACTGCTGGGAGACCAACATACTATCATGAACCAACATACTATTATGAATTCTACTATGATCCAACCTAATACAATGATCCAACCTAATATCTTACTACTACCATGAGATAACCCAGTAATGTGACTACTATTGTGATCCAACCTGCTTCTGACAGACCAACAAAAAACATTATAATTCTGAGAAACGAAGACACCTAACACCCTCTTGAAACCTACTGGGTTATGGAAAACACAAAAAAAATGTGTTTAGTTAGAATGACATTACATTCAGTACCTATGAAACAATTCTCATCCCTAAGAATTAAAATAGATTTGATAATGAAAAGTTAAATGATGTGTAGAAAATCACCCATGTGATACCTCTCATGATCTCACTCTATTGAAAACACATCCACATGTGAAATGGAAAAAATATATAATTAAGTGACATAATCAACTGGGAAAAATATTACTCCTTACCATCACTAGACCACAACCATCAGACTATGAGAAATAATTTGAAAAACAACACAACCATCTTTTAGTTGAGATACTTCTTAAATAGGAAGAAGGAAACAAACATGGTATTAAGGAAGATATATCTATCTCAAAATCTAGACAATGGTCAAAATCAATAAAAAATTGTTACAAAATAATATCAATAAAAAAATAGCGATATTAAGCATGTATCTATGACTCATGTTCCCATGTTCTCTTATCCACACCACCATGTCACCATAAGGCATGAATAAAGGGAATAATTCCACCATGAAACACTGCTCCAAGATCTCCACAAGAAGCTTCTCAATTATCTCATCATTTTTAATGTAAATATCACCCCTAATAAATGAAATTAAAGTTATCAGGATGGTTGTAGTGAATAAAAATTACATAACAGACATCATGAATCTGCATCATTTATTTGGGAAGGGCTATCTAATGTTAGACAACTCCAACATGAGGCAACACCTTGAAAGGCCCAACAAACCGAGGAGAAAGCTTACTCCCACCAAAAATACTTCACTCCCCATGAAGAGGTGTCACCTTTTAGAACACATGATCTCTAAGGTAGAACACTAGAGGTCTCCCCCTATGGTTGATATATGACTTTTGATGACCTATCCCAGCCTTCATTAACACAAGAATCAGCTAAACCATATCTGTCTTGCTTTATACTAGTTGAAACTCAAGAATTGCTAACTCTCTGACCCCAATATATAAAAACAAATAATGGAATGGTCGATCAAAAAAATACTCAAATAGAACCTTACCAATGGTGGATAAAAAACTAAAATAGTATAAAAGATGAACCAAATTTAGGATCTTTATCCAAAAACATCCAAAATCCAAGACACCAAAATGAAACATGTCTTCAATAGTCGAGGTGGTCTTCTATTTGTTGTCATATATCTATGGATGAAATATAGTGATAAGGTTGAATAGAGTGACAAAATATTGTTTGAGGCCCCTATAGACCATAGATGTTAAAAAAGTATCATGATTATATATTATCAACCTTGGGAACCTATGAAGACTCACCACTTATTTACATTTCTTCCTTGAAAAAAACTCCACTAAGCTTGACTCCATGAACACTATGAAGTGGGAAAACTTTTTCAAATGGTTTAATATCACCCAAATAACATCAAATCCTACATAATATCATGGTAAAATAATGAAAAGGTGCATATAAGTTTTCTCCCACATCCAAATAGGAATATTTGACCATTGGAGAAACCAACTAAGAATATGAAATTAATATTTCACCTTATGGATGACGAAATATATAGATAAAACCTAACCAATAGAATTTTCATCCAAGGAAACCAAAACTAGCCACTAAAATCATGACACTACTTTCTCACATCAGGATTAGTTCAAAGGGTGGGATATAGAACACATATAATACCACATTGTTCATCACTAAAGGAATGAAATGCCTCCTCAAAAATAAGACCTGGTACTGAACATCATCAGACCATATATAACATCCCAAGTAAGTAAAGAATTATGTATTTTCTTATCTATGTCTATTTATGAATTAGATAGTGTCTTAGAGGGTTAAAATTAGAATAAATCCAATCTTAAGCATTGAATTCTCTAATATTTTTAAAAGATTGTTTTAACGCCTTTTGATGGCGAAGCATTTTTAAATCTATATTTTGACAATTTTATAAGCTCTATTTATCAAAATAAACTTATTATTTAGTATTGGGACATTGGAATTTAAATTGGATAATTTTTTTGTATTTTTCTGACAATGTTCATTTTTTTAATGAATAGTGAAAAATACTACATTTTACTTCAAAACTGCATTTTCATCTAATTTAATTATATGGTTAGATTATCTTTATAATTGGTTTTAAAGTGTAATTAGAATATTTTTTACCATTTAATCCAATGGGGTTCATTATAATTAATTTCACTTTGAAATTAGACATAAACAATTGTCAAACTTTTGATAGAAATTGTTTCTAAAAAACCCGCTATTTGTTTTGACAACAGGAATAATTTTTAAATTAATTACTGTAATTTTTGTGTTTGTAATTTGGTTAAATGGATTCCATATTTGGAATCAAAAGGTCCAAATTATGTAATTAAGATTCTTTTGTTTTTGGACACTATGAATAGTAACGACGGTAATTATCTTTAATTATCGTGATTAATTAGTAATCGGGTAGTTAAGGGTAATAATATAATATCATAATAATAAAAAATGACCCCAACATGTGTCTTAATGATACTGGTTGTGTTATTTTCTACCATGTTATGCCTTTTGCTAAACTTAGGGACCCCATGGAATCACTTTTGGGTGATATTGACACTTTATCATTTTATTTTTAAAGAGAGGAGAATATCACCAAAGTATGTAACACCCAAGTAAAACAATTTTAATTTTGTATAAATAAATGATCTATTGGACTATAAATAGTAATTAGAAATACAAAAATATCTCCTACATCATAGTATTTTTTTATAATTTTTAGACATTAAATAAATTAAATTTTGTATGACACCATGATGATGCAGCGATTACCTCATTAATAAACGATTTAAATAAAAAGATAATATAATGTAAAATCTAAGAATTACACTTCTCAAAAACCTATTTTATGAGTAAATTTCTAACCCTTATCACCTTATCCTCTAAATATATCAATGTGGGACCTTTAAAATCCGAAACTCATTTTAATATAAAGTAATATTTCTTGACTTTCCAAGAGTGCCCCTCCTCCCTCTTATAAAAGGCCCCCACATATACCACCTTACCCACACCTCTCAAGACATTTTCTCAGACAATCTCTGCTCATTTTATCTCTCAAAATCCCTCTATTCATCCTAAAATCCTTACCTTAGGCAGAAAGCTCTTCAAGAAACCCTTTTGGTTCAAACCAAGAGGAGTTACCCGATTTAAAGGTAATGTCTTCACTTGTGTTATTTTGTTTTATTTTGCTTCTCCAAACCCATAAACTCTTTTTATTCCATTATTTTGTAACAAAACCAGTATCTTCAATATACTAGTATGTTTTTATGTGAAGGATTCGAGCTATACTAACACACACCTTCATCTAATGGTTAAAGAACATACTGTTTCTGGGGATGGCGAGTTTCTGCCTCATGAAACGATGATTGTTCAATCTTCTTTTAACACTTTTCATGGTGGTCATTAAGATGTAACTATATTTATATATGATATATAATATGTTTATGTTTTCCTTATACTTCTGTATTTTTCATTTATGGCATACCTTTATGGTTTCCATTATGGATAAACGCGATAATTTCATTTTTTGGAAGTGCGGACTACCGCCCCCTCAATGTGATTTGATTCGTTAATACCATATGTGGTACATATAAAGGATATATTTAATGATATTATATATGATACCATAATGTAATTATAATGCTACTATGTATCATTATGTTTTAATTCCATTAAATACGAAATAGAAATGAAAGTAGCGTTCATGCGTACGTACGGCTTACCGTCTCCATGAACGGTGCATTTCATTTCTTACCTCTAAATGTTATGTAATATTATAAATTCCCGTATATTCTGGATATATATGATATATATGATATCTAAATCATGAATATAATTCTAGATATAATGGATATTTTACCACATGAACAACTTGTAATTATAAAGAGTTTATTTTTGACTCAAGTACCAATGATCGACAAAACGACAGTTATTAACTTAAATAATTACATAGTGTTCATAACATGGTAATAAGTTATATAAAAGGAATAATGAACTTTAAAAAGGTTCTTAAGCAAGTATAAATTAACTCAAGTTTATTATTCAGGAGATTAAATAATGATCGAGTCAAATCGGACACGATGTAAGGGACTTCGTCTCAATCTCCTTTCATTGAGGCATATTTTGTTTTATACAAAACTTTATTTTATACGGTGTATAAACCCCTTTGAATTTTACTTTTATTCAAAAGGAATATTTTTATATGAAGCGTTTTACTAAATGACAAAAGGGAATGTTTTTGTCATATGTATGCAGCGACAATGACTTCTCCGCCACCGTAACCATTATTTGAGTTTTAGCTTCCTCTACAAGCCATAACTTTTTTTAAATGAAAAATAAATACCATGTCTTACTTTTATTTTATTTTGGTATTGAAAGTGGTTTTGATAATTTTTTTATTATATCAATGTGTTATTGATATCTTGTGATTGAAATGTGGAAATGTTATGTTTCCTTTATACTTGTTTTATGTGATATGATTATGTTATGGTTATTGGGCATTGTTTATGAAGACGGGTGGTTCCATGATAAAATAAGGGCGGGTGAGCCTGATATAGCTCTCCAATGCATTGGGTAACATGAAGGGGTTAAACAATAAGGTTTCTCCGAAGAGATTTAGGGAATATATTGTGATGGGTATTCCAAACGTAACCATGAGGGTTACTCCCTACGTAAGAATGTTATAAATGCCTCAAGTTACCTTTATGTATTATGATTTATATGAGTTATTCATTATTTGATGGGGTATGTTAAAGTTCTTATGTTTTATTAGTAAAGTATGATTTCATTGATTCTTATGTATACATGGACTAATGTTTTCATTCCGTATTTTTATATACCTTACTGAGCTTTTTATGTTCATCCCAAGTTTATGAAATGTTTTTCACAGGTCAAGCGAAAGGTACATGATGTGATGATAGTGTCAAGGAAGTTTCGTGAAAGATTCCATGATTTGTTTTAAATATGTTTCCTTTGATGGGAAAAGTGAATATTGTCTTTAATGTAACCACCTTGTTTAAATGTGGAATGTAATGCATGATTTATGATCTAATTCTCTAAAACTCTAAACCTGAAAAGATCCTCAATGTGTAATCTTTTAATAACTCAAGATTAAGTAAGGTTTAAGGTTGGGGCCTTATAGTTGGTATCATAGGTCGGTTTAGATAACTTTAGGAGTTAGAATTCTATGATTATCCAAAAGCATTTTTTTATGGTCAAATTGAAATGATATAGCATTTGAAGATTACCATGTTGCTTCATCTAAGACATGTTTGTTCAGAATAGTTTTCCACAGAGGAAACAGGGAAGCAGTGCTAGGAAGGCATACAGAAGGAAATAACCTTCCGAATCAGCATCCTTAGATGGTCGGAATTGGGACTGAACAGTTTGTTGTAGTAATGGTGCAGTTGACTCAAGCGATAAATGGTGGTGGTATCCATGCACGAGATCATCCAGATCTACTGCAGAGGAACATGTCAGTGGTGGAAAATTTCATGAGGCAACATACCCCATAATTCAGAGGATCATCTGACCCTATGCTAGCTGAAGGGTGGATTAAAGCACTGGAAAAGATTTTTGATGTCATGGGGTGTTCAGACAATAAAAAGGTTAGTCTTGTTGTTTACCGTTTGGAGGGTGAAGCAGATCAGTGGTGGTCGATGGTTAAAAATATCAGGGATGCTGATGATATTTATGCTCTTGACTGGGATGAATTCAAAGGTATGTTTCTTAAAAGTATTTTCCTAAGGCTATTTGACTTAATATAGAAAAAAAATTCTTGGAATTGAGGCAAGAGGACGACTCAGTGGCTGCTTATGAATAAAGGTTCACTCGATTGGCAAGGTATGCTCCAAATTTTATCCGAGACCTTGATAGTAAAATCAATCGTTTTTACTCAAGATTAAAGCCAAAATATTGAAGGGATTTAGCTTCTTGCAAGTTCAAGAGTTATGAAAATCTTGTTCGATGTGCTGAGAAGGTGGAAATGGAGTTTCCCGATGATCAAGTGTTCTATAACAACCAACAGAATAAGAGACCGAGGTGGCAGGAGAAAGGGATGAATTCTTCCAAAAGGTCTGATGGTAAGAAAACTAAGTTTCCATTTTGTGATAAATGTGGTAAAAGGCATGTTGGGGAATGTCTTTTGAATTATAGAAAGTGATACTGATGTGGTAAGATGGGACATAAGGCTCATGATTTCACTGAAAAAGATCAGGGTGATA
The DNA here is from genome assembly GCA_963277665.1 of Viscum album. Classification (NCBI taxonomy): domain Eukaryota; kingdom Viridiplantae; phylum Streptophyta; class Magnoliopsida; order Santalales; family Viscaceae; genus Viscum; species Viscum album. The sequence continues at coordinate 474,792,071 of OY728133.1, read as the reverse complement.
GTAAGAACAACTTTGATTTATAGTTAGTGAAATGTTTCAAGTGCAATGAGATGGGTCATTTTGCAAATGAGTGTCTGACAAAGAGCTCGAGTGATGGGAAGAAGTCAGACTACAAGCAAAAAAGGAGTATTGAAATCCTTTGCAACTACTTTAGCAGATGTTAGGCCAGCAAATTAAGTGGTATCAGGTACTTTTTTTGTTTTCTAAGATTATGCCAATGTGTTGTTTGATTCAGGGTCTACACATTCTTTCATCTCTAAAAACTTTTCTAGTAAATTGGGAATTTTATCTCAATAAATGACTCCTGAACTTATGGTAAAAACACCTGGTGTAAATGTTGAGGCAAAAAAAATTTATAAGAATCTTCCTATCCTTATCCATGGAAAGAACCTACTTGCAAACCTTATTGTTTTACGTCTAGTATAGTTTGATGTTTTCCTAGGTATGGATTGGCTCTATGTTTACCATGCTAAGATTGATTGTAGAGCTAAAGAAGTTTCTTTTCAGAAAGACTTTCAGTTTGTGTACAAGAATTAACCTTTACTGTTGATAACATATCAAGAGGCTGAGAAACTTGTAAAAGATGGAAATGAATGTTACCTTGCACATATTATTGAAAATAATGGAACCGTTCATATTAATGATGTGCCAGTGGTAAATGAGTATCCTAATGTTTTTCTTGATGAGTTGCCTGGAATAATACCAGATCGGGAAGTTTAATTTATTGTTGACTTAGTTCCTGATGATAATCCAATTTCAAAACCCCCTTATCGAATGGCTCAAATTGAACTTTTAGAGTTGAAGGATCAATTGCAAGATTTATTAGAGAAAGGTTTCATTCAACCTAGCACATCACCATGGGGTGCTCCTTTATTATTTGTTAAAAATAAATATGGTTCAATGAGACTTTGCATTGATTATAGATCCTTGAATAACATCACTGTTAAGAAAAAATATAATTTGCCTCATATCAATGATTTTTTTGATCAACTCCAGGGAGCTCAGTATTTTTCAAAGATTGACCTGAGATCGGGGTACCATCAGTTGAAGGTAAAGGAAGCATATGTTCTGAAGACTGCGTTTTGTACAAGATATGTCCATTATGAATTTTAAGTAATGCCTTTTGGGTTGACCAATGCACCTGCTGTATTCATGGACATTATGAATATAATTTTCCATGAGTTCTTGGATAAGCTTGTTGTTTTTTTCATTGATGATATATTGGTTTTTTCTAAAAGTAAAGAGGAGCATGAAATTCATTTAAGGGTTATTTTCCAAACCTTAAAAGAAAATAAATTGTATGGGAAATTCAGCAAGTGTGAGTTTTGGTTGCAACAAATTTCTTTCCTTGGTCACATTGTTTCTAAAGATGGAATAACTGTTGATCCTGAAAAAACAAAAGTTGTTGAAGAATGGCCAAGACCCACAAATTTAACTAATATTCGTAGCTTCCTTGGTTTGGCAGGCTATTACCGAAGGTTTGTTAGAAATTTTTCCCGGTTATCTAGTCCAATGACTAAGCTAACTCTAAAGGGTATTAAGTTTATCTGGACAAAAGAATGTGATGATTGTTTTCAGGAGTTGAAAAGAAGATTGGTGAATGCTCCAGTTTTGGCACTACCTTCCAGGAATGGTGAGTTTGTTATCTATAGTGATAATTCATTAAAAGGACTTGGTTCCTTCCTAATTCAGAATGATCAGGTAATTGCTTATGCTTCACGTCAGTTGAATACTCATGAGGTAAATTACCCTACACATGATTTGGAATTAGCTGCTGTTGTTTTCGCTTTAAAAATTTGGAGGCATCATTTGTATGGTGTAAAGTATGAGATATATACTGATCACAAAAGTTTAAATTATATATTCACTCAGAAATAATTAAACATGAGATAGAGGAGATGGCTAGAATTAATCAAGGATTATGATTGTACAATTCATTACCATCCGGGAAAAGAAAATAAAGTGGCTGATGCTTTGAGTCGAAAAAGTAATGATTCATTAACCATGTTACATTTGGAACGTGATCCTTTGGTTAAGGATTTGATGAAATTTGGCATAGAAATTTTTGGTGCAGGATGTTATTTAGTTTTGTCTCAGGTAACAGTGTAATATTCTCTATCAGACAGAATTAAGCAAGCTCAAAAGAAAGACAGTGAGTTGCAGAAAAAGGTTGAGCTGGTTCAGAAGGGTAAGTTGCCTGAATTCAAAATTGATAATGATTATGTTTTGATATTTGGGAAGAGATTATGTGTGCCTTGTGATTCACAGTTGAAGAGAGAGTTGTTATGTGAAGCTCATAGTTCTCCCTTTTCAGTTCATCCAGGCAGTACTAAGATGTATAGAGATCTTCGGAAGTATTACTGGTGGGATGGAATGAAAAGAGATATTGCTGATTTTACTGTGAAGTGTTTGAATTGTCAATAGGTTAAATTAGAGTGGAAGTTACCGAAAGGGATGTTTCAACATTTACCATTACCAGAGTGGAAATGGGAGAATATATCCATGGAATTCATTGTGGGGTTGTTGAAGACACCTCGAGGTAATAATGTGATCTGGGTTATTGTTGATCGTTTGACTAAATATGCTCATTTCCTTGCTAAACTAGATACTTTCTCCCCAGATCAACTTTCTTGTTTGTATCTTAAAGAGATAGTCAGGTTATATGTAATTCCCCTCTCCATTGTATCTGACCGTGATCCCAGGTTTACTTCTAACTTTTGGAAAGGCCTTCAGAAGTTGTTGGGTACTGAATTAAATTTTAGTACAGCTTTTCATACTCAATCAGATGGGCAGTTAGAATGAACAATTCAGACTTTGGAGGATATGCTACGTGATTTTTCGATGGTTTATCAGGGAAGTTGGGACCAACATCTTTATTTGGTTTAGTTTTCTTATAATAACAGTTTTCATTCCAGTATACAGATGGCACCATTTGAGGCATTATATGGGAAGCGGTGTCGAACTCCATCTTTTTGGGATGAAGTGGGTGAAAGGAAGTTTATGGGACCAGAATTGGTAGAAGAGTTGGTAGAAAACGTTCATCTTATACAGAAACACATGAGAATAGCTCATAGTAGGCAAAAAAGTTATGCGGACAACAGGAGGAAGGATCTCTCTTTTGAGGTAGGTGATCATGTCTTCCTCAAAGTTTCACCATGGAAAAGTGTGATGCGATTTGGTAAGAAAGGAAATATGAGTCCAAGGTTCATTTGACCATATGAAATTTTGGAGAGAGTTGGATCAGTTGCATACCGAGTGGATTTACCTCCGAGTTTATCTCAGTTACACAATGTTTTCATGTTTCAATGTTAAGGAAGTATATGCCAGATCCATCTCATGTTTTGAGTCCAGAGGTAGTTCAGTTGGAAGAGAACCTATCTTATGAGGAACAACATGTCCAGATTCTTGACCACAGGGAGCAAGTGTTACGGAATAAGGTGATTCATCAAGTAAAGGTTTTTTGGAAAAACCACATGATTGAAGAGGCAACATAGGAATCTGAAAATGCAATGAGGGATAAATACCCCCACTTATTCAATAGGTAAATAAATTGTGGGGACGTAATTTTCTAAAGGGTGGAAGGATGTAACATCCCAAGTAAGTAAAGAATTATTTATTTTCTTATGTATGTCTATTTATGAATTAGATAGTGTTTTAGAGGCTTAAAATCAGAATAAATCCAATCTTAAGCGTTGAATTCTCTAATATTTTTAAAAGATTTTTTTGCCTCCTTTTAATGGAGAAGCATTTTTAAATATATCTTTTGAAAATTTTATAAGCTCTATTTTTTAAAGTAAACTTATTATTTATTATTAGGACATTTTAATTTACATTGGATAATTTTTTGGTATTTTTCTGACAATGTTCATTTTTTAATGAATAGTGAAAAATACTGCATTTTACTTCAAAACTAATTTTTCATCTAATTTAATTATATGGTTATATTATATTTATAATTGGTTTTAAAGTGTAATTATAATATATCTTTACCATTTAATCCAATTTTGGTCATTATAATTAATTTCACTTTGAAATTGGACATAAACAATTGTCAAACTTTTGATAGAAATTGTTTCTAAAAAAACCCGCTATTTATTTTGACAACGGGAATCATTTTTAAATTAATTACTGTAATTTTTGTGTTTGGAATTTGGTAAAATGTATTCAATATTTGGAATCATAAGGTCCAAATTATGTAATTAAGACTCTTGTTTTTGGACACTATGAATAGTAATGACGGTAATTATCTTTAATTATCGTGATTAATTAGTAATCGGGTAGTTAAGGGTAATAATATAATATCATAATAACAACAAATTACCCCAAAATGTGTCCTAATTATACTGGTTGTGTTATTTTCGACCATTGGATGCCTTGTGCCAAACTTAGGGACCCCATGGAATCACTTTTGGGTGATAGTGACACTTTATCATTTTATTTTTAAAGAGAGGAGAATATCACCAAAGTATGTAATACCCAAGTAAAACAATTTTAATTTTATCTAAATAAATTATCCCTTGGACTATAAATAGTAATTTTAAATCTAAAAATATTTCCTACATCATATTATTTTTTTTATAATTTTTAGACATTAAATAAATTAAATTTTTTATGACACCATGATGATGCAGTGATTACCTCATTAATAAACGATTTAAATAAAATGAAAAGGTAATGTAAAATATAAGACTTACAGTTGTCAAAAACCTATTTATGAGTATATTTAAAACCCTTATCACCTTATCCTCTAAATATATCAATTTGGGACCTTTAAAATCCGAAAGTCATTTTAATATAAAGTAACATTTCTTGACTTTCCAAGAGTGCCCCTCCTCCCTCTTATAAAATGCCCCCACCTCTACCACATTATCCACACCTCTCAAGAGATTGGATCAGCCAAGATCTGCTCATTTTATCTCTCCACATCCCTCTCTTCATCCTAGAAGCATTACTTTAGGCAGAAAGCTCTTCAAGAAACCCTTTTGGTTCAAACCAAGAGGAGTTACCCGATTTAAAGGTAATGTCTTCACTTGTGTTCTTTTGTTTTATTTTGCTTCTCCAACCCCCTAAACTCTTTTTATTCCATTATTTTGTAACAAAACCAGTATCTTCAATATACTATGATGTTTTTATGTGAATTATTCAAGCTACACTTACACACAACTTCATCTAATGGTTAAATAACATACTGTTTCTGTGGATGGAAAATTTCTGCCTCACGAAACGATGATTGTTCAATCTTCTTTTAACACCTTTCATGGTGTCCATTAAGATGTCACTATATTTATATATGATATATAATATGTTTATGTTTTCCTTATGCTTCTGTATTTTTCATTTATGGTATACCTTTATGGTTTCCATTATGGATAAACGCGATAATTTCATTTTTTGGAAGTGCGGACTACCACCCACTCAAAGTGATTTGATTCATTAATACCATATGTGGTACGTATAAAGGATAGATTTAATGATATTATATATGATAACATACTTGAATTATAATACTACTATGTATCATTATGTTTTAATTCTATTAAATACGAAATATAAATGAAAGTAGCGTTCATACGTACGTACGGCTTACCGTCTCCATGAACGGTGCATTTCATTTCTTACCTCTAAATGTTATGTAATATTATAAATTCCTGTATATTCTGGATATATATTATATATATGATATCTAGATCATGAATATAATTCTGGATATAATGGATATTTTACCACATGAACAACTTGTAATTATAAGGATTTTATTTTTGACTCAAGTACCAATGATCGAAAAAATGATTGTTATTAACTTAAATAATTACATAGTGTTCATAACATAGTAATAAGTAATATAAAAGGAATAATGAACTTGAAAAAGGTTTTTAAGCAAGTATAAATTAACTCAAGTTTATTATTCAGGAGATTAAACAACGATCGAGTCAAATCGTACACGAGGGAAGGGACTTCGTCTCAATCTCCTTTCATTGAGGCATATTTTGTTTTATACACAACTTTCTTTTATACGGTGTATAAACCCCTTTGAATTTTACTTTTCTTCAAAAGGAATATTTTTATACGAAGAATTTTACTAAACAAAAAAAGGGAATGTTTTTTTCATACGTATGCGGCGACAACGACTTCTCTGCCACTGTGACTATTATTTGAGTTTCAGCTTCCTCTACAAGCCATAACTTTTTTTAAAATGAAAAATAAATACCATGTCTTACTTTTATTTTATTTTGGTATTGAAAGTGGTTTTGATAATTTTTTTATTATATCAATGTGTTATTGATATCTTGTGATTGAAATGTGGAAATGTTATGTTTCCTTTATGCTTGTTTTATGTGATACGATTATGTTATGGTTCTTGGGCATTGTTTATGAAGATGGGTGGTTCTGTGATAAACTAAGGGCGGGTGAGCCCGATATAGCTCTCCAATGCATTGGGTAACGTGAAGGGGTTAAACTCTAATGTTTCTCCGAAGAGATTTAGGGAATATACTGTGATGGGTATTCCAAACGTAACCATGAGGGTTACTCCCTACGTAAGAATGTTATGAATGCTTCAAGTTACCTTTAAGTATTATGATTTTTATGAGTTATTCATGATTTAATGGGGTATGTTAAAGTGCTTATGTTTTATGAGTAAAGTATGATTTCATTGATTCTTCTGTATACATGGACTAATGTTTTCATTCCGTATTTTTATATACCTTACTGATCTTTTTATGCTCATCACAAGTTTTTGAAATGTTTTTCACAGGTCAATGGAAAGGTACATGACGTGATGATAGTGTCAAAGAAGTGTCATAAAAGAATCCATGTTTTGTTTCAAATATGTTTCCTTTGATGGGAAAAGTGAATATTGTCTTTAATGTAACCACCTTGTTTAAATGTGGAATGTAATGCATGATTTATGATCTAATTCTCTAAAACTATAAACCTGAAAAGATCCTTAATGTGTAATCTTGTAATAACTCAAGATTAAGTAAGGTTTAAGGATGGGGCCTTATACCATCCATCAGAGGCATCACCATAGAAAACTTAGGCTCCTTATACCTCTACATAGGATTACCAAAGATAGGACTCCTCCACATCCTCATCCAGTGTTGTCTCAATTTCCACCTGATAAAGTCATCCTCAACCACAAAACCCTCTCATATCAAGATGCATCATAGAGAGATATTATATCACTCACTGTGAATATCCAAACTCATGTGAAACATCACTACATAACATCCTTCTCATCAAATAAGCTATAATACCACCCTTTAGTGGTGTTTATGTAACAACCCAGGTAATGATATAATAATATTTTTTCATATTTATTAGTATTCACAAATTAAATAGTTAAATTCATTATGTTATGTAACTCTTAATATTAAGAGTTTTATTAAACTAATTTATTATATAGTTATTTTTAAAATATTAATTTTTAAATTATATAATTTTAATTTGTGAAAACTAATTTTATTTTTTAAATAAACCTTTCTAAATTAGTTTGTAATGAAGTATTAATAATTTTATAATAATGTTTAATTTTTGTTAAATAGTTAAAAATACAGTTTTTTTAATAAAACACAATAACTTTTGTGATTTCGTCAAATCATAATTATGATATAAAATTTCATAAACTTATCCAATCACTCGTTGTTGATATTATATTATAAATATTGTAAAAAAATAATTCATGACATGTAAATTATAATTTATTTCATGATTAATATGAAAATCATTTCCAGTACTAATGTTATGCTTGCACAACATTGGAAAATTCAAATTTGGGTCCTTATTGAAAATAATTAAGTGAAAAGAAGTATTTTTATGAATTTTTTTTATTAAATATTATTTATGGGTGATTATTTTGATAGTTATTTTCTAATTTCAGTGTTATATAACAATAATATTATCCAAATTATTTTACAACTCATAGGTAAGGTATGAAAAGTCAAATTAACAAATTAAATATGTTTTCCTAACATGAATATGATTAAATATACATAATGAATAAATATAAAGGATTTCAATGAGAATAATTTATTTATTTTTATTCTATTAAATTTTTAAAAAGAGTTTCTATATTAAATAATTACCTTTAATACTTGTGCAACATTGAACTTGTTCTTATAGAAGTTGATAGAAAATCAATAAATTATTTTAATTAAAATCATAAGAACCGTCAAATGACCAATTTTTTTCAAAATATTATTTTATGAGTACATTTTTACCATAATAATTTGTTTTTATAATTTTTTACCATTTTTAATTCACTTTATTGACATTATGTCTCTTATGATATTATATTTTAAAGAATGTCAAATTTTTTACACTATGGTTTTTAATTAATATAACATTTTAATATATATTTTTCTATAATATATGTTTGACTATAAATATTATATGAAGTGATAAAATATTTAACTTATTCCTAGATTTTTTTTAAAATTTTTGGGCATCAAATAAATACATAAAATTATTACACAACGGTGATGAGTAATTATTAAATTAATTGAAAAAACAAATTAATGATATTAAAAACATTTAAATAATTTTAATTTGAGAAAATTCAGATAAAACTAGAATTATATAAAGAAATATGATATTAATTTTATATATTAAAACATCTTGTTCAAATTTTACTCTTTTTAATATGCTTTTAATATGATAGAAATGAATAGTACAAAATTTGACAATAGTGATTTTTACTAAATAAAATATACTATTAAATTATTTGAAAATATTAAAAATATCAAATAAGATAAAATTTTATATTATAGGGTTGAAAAATTCATCAACTATTCTTTATATTCCATTTTATATCTTTCTCCCTAATATAGTCGTATTATATTTTAATATTTTTTGAAATTCTTAAAATTCCCCTCACATCAATTATAAAAGGAAACTCCTTGCATCACATAATTTCATCGCCATGATCCTTATATCTCAATGATCCTCAAAAAAATATCTTATCCTAATAACTATACAGATTATAGAGTTTTTGGTATAACAAAAGTAAAAATTCCAATTGCCTTAAGTAGGTTCTAAAGGAGAAGATATTCAAGAGGTAAAATCCCCTTTCCTTATCTTTTAAATTCCTTGTCCCTTATATATTATCCTCACCATCTATACAAAGATTAAAGATAAATCCAATTATATATATATTATAATTTTATTTTTTTTAATGTAATATCCATCATAAAATATATTCTCTTCTCAAATTATTCTCAAAAATGAAATCATCATCCACGGTATATCGATTCACCGCTTTCGTTGATGATGAGTTTTATTTTCCATTTACAGCATTCATTCCAAGTTTAAATTAACATATAATTTTATAAAAAGACCAAAATATATATTATATATGGTATCACATACTATAATTAATATATTTCCATAATATTAAACAAAAAGAAACTAGTTCATGATGGTCGGAAAAACAAACTACACTTTTCTCATTAATGTTTTATCAAATGAATCACCATAATCTAAGAAATAAAAAGTAAATATGGGACCATTTAAAATTATGGAGTTTTATTAATACCATATAATTTCACATCATTATTACTAATCCCATTTGACATGGGAATCTATAAATATAGACAAGTTAACTAACCGTGAAACCCTGAAACAAATGCACCCAAAACCATGAGAAAAATCAAATATTATTAATAAATGGGTGGGAAAATATTAAAAAATGATTATATAAGTTATAATAAATATTAATATATTTCTATAATAAATTAATAATTCTCTTTAAATAATTATACTTTAGGATTTAACATGTTTGATGAATGTTGAACCCTATGTAAGGATCTCTTCAACTAAAAAAAACCTCATTTTAAATGTTTTGATTGTTTACTTTATAATTATTTAAATTTCATTTCCATGTTTTTATTATTATTTGGATATGAATTAATTCCTATAAAAAGTTTTCAAAAAGGAACCTTAAAGGTTTCATGTAGGGTACTTTCCTTTAAAATTCTTCTTTTAATGTTTCTCTTTTAAAATTTCAAGAGGAATGTTTTTTAAAAATATATTTAATGAATGGTATTAACTCCATTAATTTAAAATTAATATTTTTAATCATAGTTTACAATTTTATATGTTTACTTTTTAAGAATATTTTTTCCATTGTACATGCCCAATTTTTCAAAATAAGTGATTTTCAAAATGGAAAGTTTATCTTCTTCAAAGTGTGTTTTATGATGAAATATTTTATGATTAATATTGATTTTATGGTTCTCAATCACTGTTTATGATGATGGGTGGTTTTATTATAAACCAATGATGGGTGGTTTTTTGATAAACCATGGATGGGTGGTAATGTTGTTAACCAGTGATGGGTGATTCCATGATAATAGAAGGATGTGTGGTTATGTTAAAACCACTAATTAATTGTGTAATTTTGAGTTAGAGGTTGGCCATATTGGTTCTCAATTTTTAAGTGTGATATAAAAAATTATGTACCATGTTACATACTTATATCATATATTCTTTCATATGATTTTTTCATCAAAATCATTTAATTTTCCAAAGGTAGAAAAGATGATCCCTTTCTTGAGGTAAAAAGGTTTGTTTAAAGAAAATTTGTTTATGTTTTTTAACAAGAAAAGTGGATAAAATTATTTTATGTACCTTACCTAGATTTTATAATAATCCCATGGTTTAAATTTTTTTCCTAAGATTTTATAAGGAATAGAGAAAATTATGAGATCATGGAAAAACTTGTAATGATTTTCTATGAAGAGATAACATGTTTTATTTTAAAGTTTTTTGTTTTATAAACAAAATAGATATTGTGTATATGTTTCCACCTATAATGTGTGGGTTTAACATGTATGAGTTAGTCCTAATTCCCAAAAAAAATAAACATAAGATATCCTTAGGGTTTCAAAAATGAAAATTTTAGTTTAAAACCACTAGAATATGTCATGTTTAAGTATAGGTAGTTATAATTTGTATCATAGGATAGTTTAGACAACTTTGGGGGGTTTTATAATGTTAATAGAATATATATATATAAGATTTAACTTTATGGTAAAATGATATATAATTTAATGATTACCATGTTTATTAATCTATGAAATATCTGTTTAGAATGGTTTTCTGTATAGGAAATAGTACAGTGATGATGGGAAGGAATCCATAAGAAATCATCATTCCAATCATCATCCTGAGATGGCTAGAATTGGAAAATGATAGTTTTTTATAGTGATAGATCAGTTGAAAAAAGCTATAATTGGTGGTGGTATCAACGAAAAGGGAGCAACCAGACCAACTATAGAGGAATATGTCAGTAGTGGAGTATTTTATGAAGTAAAATCCTTCATATTTCAATGTGTACTCAAATCCAATGGTGGATGAAGGATGGATCATCACTTTAGAAAAGATAATCAAGGTTGTGGGATGTTCAAAATTAAAAAATGTAACCCGATCCCTTTATCATTTTATAGGATAAGTATATTGATAGTGGTATCTGGTTAAGAATACCATAGAGAAAGATGATCTGGATGTTATTGAATGAGGTGATTTTAATATTATCTTTCTATAAAAATATTTTTCTAATACTTTTATAATCATAATGGATAAAAAATTCCTACAATTAAGGAAGAAGGATGAATATTTTGAAGTTGTATATGAATCAAATTTTACATGAATATCTAAGTATATACCAAAATTTTTTCGTGATATTGATTATAAAATTAATAGATTTTACTCTAGTATGAAACTAATTTTACAAAGATAATTGGATTTGAGATAGTTTAAAATCTATGATAAACTTGTTCATTTTTCTTAAAAAGTTGGTATGAAGTCTACTAACACTTATATGCCTCATTATGAAAAGAATAAGAAGATTCCAATTTCATAGGCATTGGGGAAGAAATTTTTAAATAAATTTGTACGTAAGAAAATCGCAATCCCTTCTTACAGACTGTGTGGTAAGAATCACCCAGGAGAATGTCTCTAAAAATTTGGTAAATTATTTCGATATAGAATTATTGGTCGTATGGATCATGACTAAAAAGAAAATGAGTAGACAAATAATAAAAATATGAGTGTATGATGTTTTAATTTCAACAATATTGGACATTATTCTATTATGTGTCCTAAGTTAGACACTTAGGTGAGAAATCAATAAGATAAGAACCATAGTGGTGTTGGGAAATTATTTTCTACTAATATAGTTGATGTTGGTTAATAAAATTGATTTTTTATAGGTATGTTACTTGTGTATTCAAATTATGATAACACCATGTTTAATTTTTTATCATTTCATTATTTATTTTCTGAGAAAAGTGCAAGAATACTGGTAATATCATATAATGAATGTATTCTTGATCATTTGGGGATAAATCTAGGTGGAATTAATAATTCCATAAAGATTTATAAAAATATTCCTATAATTAATAATGAAATTTTATTTTCTAAAAATATTGTTGAACTACCCATAGTCAAGATTGATATTTTTTTAGGTATGGATTGGGTTTTAGTTTAACATTTTAAGATATAGTATAGTGCTAATAATGTATTTTTCACTGATTTTATACCATTAATAACCTACCAAGAACTAGATAAATTGATTAGAAATGGAAGTGAAAGTAACTTAGTACATTCCATTGAAAATAATGAAACTCTTCAGATTAATGAAGTTCTAGTACCGAAGGAATGCATGGATATATTTCTTAATGATTTTCCTGGTTTCATTCCTAATCGAGAGGTTGAGTTTACAATTGACATTGTTCCCAATGATATACTAATTTCAAAACCCCCTTATCGAATGGATCACATGGAACTTCTAGAATTGAAAAATTAATTTCATGAGTTTCTTTATAAAGGTTTTATTCAACCTAGAACTTCATAATGGGATACCTTTATTTTTTATTAAAAATAAATATGTTTACATGAGGATTTTCCTTCATTATAGATCTTTCAATAAAATCACTAATAAGAATAAGTATCTTTCTCCTCATATTGATGACTTGTTCTTTATCTTCAAGGAGATAAATATTTTTCAATGATTGATTTGAGATTTGGATATCATTAAGTGAAGGTAAAGGAGGATGAAATTCCAAAAATATAATTCCATACTAGATATAGGAATTGTGATTTTTTATGCATTTTGGTATGAAAAAATCCAATGTTGTATTTATGGATCTTATGGATAAAATATTTCATGAATATTTTTATAAGTTTGGTGTTTTTTTTCTTGATGATATTTTGGATTTTTCAAAAAAAATTAGGATTAGGAAAAACTTATAAGGATAAATTTGTGCACCCTTATAGAAATTAAATTATTTGAAAAATTTATCAAATCTGGTTTTTGGTTACAATAGATTTATTTCATTGTTAACATTTCTAATAAAAATTGAATAACATTTTATCCCACCCAAAAAATTGGATGATGAATGGAAAATACCTAAAAATGATACTGAGATTCGATGTTTTATTTCAGTAGTAGATTATTACCAGTATTTTTTGAAAACATTGCACTTTTATTTATCCCAATAACTAAGTTAACTCAAAAAAGAGTTAAATATATATGTAAAAAAGAATGTAATGATTGTTTTCATGAACTAAAAAGTTATTTGGTGAATGATCCACTTTTTTCCTCCTTTAAGAAATAGTTACTTTTTAATTTACATTGATTATTCATTAAAGGGACTTGGTTTCATTATAATAAATAATGGTTAGGTAATTTCTTTTAATAAAATTAAACTAAAACCTCATGAGTTAATTTATCCTACACATGATCTGGAATAATCTTCTGTAGTTTTTTATTCAAAAATTTGGAGGCATCATTTATATGGATCCATGTGTGAAATATATATTAATTGTAAAATTTTAAAGTATATATTAACATAAAAGTAATTGAACATGTGGTAGAAAAGATAACATAAAATGGTTAAAAATTGTGATTACACAATTTTCTACCTTTCTGAAAAAGAAAATAAGGTGGTGGATGAATTCAGTTGGAAAAGGAATGGTCCACTTACTATGTAATGTGTATAGAATGATCCTTTGATTTTTGATGTGATAAATTTTGGTCTAGAATTGGGGGGGTAAGAAATTATTTTGTTTTGTTTCATGTTTCTACGAAATCTTATCTATCAGATAGAATTATGCAATCTCGGGAAGACCATGAGTTATAGAAAAAGGTATAATTGGTTAATAAGTGTAATTTAGTTGAATGTAATGTTTAATAAGAAAGTATTTTATGGTTTGGGAAGAGATTATGTGTGCCTTCTGGTTCTGAATTTAATAAGGAGTTGTTAAGTGAAGCTCCTAGTTCTCCTTTTTCAATTAATTTTAGAAGTTATGAGTTGTACATAAAACATCAGGAGTATTACTGGTGAGATGGAATGAAAATAGATAATGTTGATTTTAGCATAAAATGTTTGACATTTCAATAGGTTAAATTATAATTACTATTACTAAAGGGGATGATTCAGCCTATTTCAAAACCTATGTGGAAATAGAAAAATTTATCAATGTATTTCATGGTGGGACAAAAAAACCTCTCTAAGTAAAAATTTGATATGTGTTATTGGTGAACGAATGACTAAATATTCACATTTATTTTCTAATAGAGATAACCTATATTTAGATCATCGTTATTGGTTGTATTTTAATGATACAGTCATGTTACATGGATTTCCTCTCTCCATCATATCCTATCGTGATCTTATATTCATTTTTAACATTTCAAAAGGCCTTCAAAAGTCATTGGGAACTGAATTATATTTCCTCACATCCTTTCATCCTCAGTCTGGTAAAAAATCAGAACAAAAGTTTATTTTTTAGAAGACATGATACTTTCTTGTTCAATAGAACACTAGGGAAGTTAGGATCAACATGTTTTCTTTAGTTGAGTTTTCTTATAATAATAGTTCACATTCTAGTATACAGATGTACCTTTTGAGGCATTATTTGGAAAGAGGTGTCAAATAATAGCATTTTGGGATGAAATAGGTGAAATAAATTTGATGGGACTCAATTTAGTAGAGTAAATGTATGAGAAGGTAAAAATAATTTAGATATACATGAGGACTAATAAGATATGGAAGAAATATTATATTGATAACATAAGGAAAAATATTTTGTTGGAGGTAGTTGATCATGTATTTCTTAAAATATCTCAATATGAGTGTTTGTGCATTTTTTAATAATTTAATGTTAATATCAATGTTTTTTTGACCATATGAAATCCTAGAGAAAGTTGAATCAGTTTAATATTGAATGAATTGAATCTTATTTTATCCTAGGTATACAATGTTTTTCATGTTTAGATGTTAAGAAAGTTTGTTCCAAATTCATTTTCAGTGTTTAGCCAAGATGTATTACATTTAGAGAAGAAACTTTATTATGAGGAATAACATATTAATATTTTCATCCATAGAGAGAAATTATTTTAGGACAAGCTATTACACTAGGTTATGGATTTGTGAAGAAATTATATTTTTTAAGAGGTAACATGGGAATCTAAAATTTCTATGAGAGAAATGTATCACCATTTATTTAATAAGTTAATAAAATTGAAAATATATAATTTCCATAAGGGGGGATATAACAACCTAGGCACTGATAGAATAACTTTTTTTCAAATTTATTAATGTTCTTGAAATAAATAGTTAAACTCATTATGTTAAGAAATTATTAAAATAAATAGTTTCATTAATCTAATTTAATATATGAAAATATTTAAATTATTAATTTTCAAATTATATAATTTTAATTTAAAAAATAATAATTTCATTTTTCAATTCATTATATCAAAATTACTCTATCATGAAATTTTCATAATTTTTTGAAAAAGTTTAATTTTTTATGAATATTAAAAAATACAGTTTTTCTATAAAATTCGGTATATTTTGTGATATCATCAAAAAAATTATGATATAAACTTTATTTAAATTATGAAATGACTAATATATGATATTATAATTTAAATATTGTACAAAAATAATTCATAACATTTCAAATATAGTTTATTTCTTGATAAATATAAAAAAAAAATAAGTGTTGACAATGTGCCTCCATGGCATTGAAAAAGTAAAATTTCGAACCATATAGAAACTAATTGAGTGATAAAAAGTTTTTTCATGACTTTTATTGTTAAATATAATTTATTGATGATTATTCTTTATTATAGTTTCAAATTTTAAAGTTATTTGAATATAATGTTATCTAGATGATTGTTTAGTGCTTTCCAATGCAAGAAAAGTCAAATTATCAAATTAAATAAGTTGTATTGACATAGATATGATCAAATATACATAGTAAATGAATTTCAAGTAATATAATGATTCGAATTAATTTATTTTTATGATAGTAATTCATTTTTAATTTTTTTTATAAAATAATTACATATAATGCTTATGAAACAACGATACAGTGCTCGTACAAGTAGAAGAAAAATAATTAAAATGGTTAATTAAAATTATAATAACCATTAAATCACCCAAAATATTTTTTTAATATTTTTGGATGGGTGGTTTTAGACCATAATCATACTTTTTTCATATTTCTTAACTTTTTTAATCCACTTGTTTGACATTAAGCCCCTTATAATATTTTATTTAAAAGAAAGTCAAACTATTCACACTATGGTTTTTAATTAGTATGGATTTTTAATATATAGTTATTCTAAAGTGATGTTCAAATATAAATATTATTTTTAAAAGTAATTTTTTTTATTCTTCATGGATATTCATTTTTAATTTTTAGGAAATAAATAAATAACTTAAATTCCTACATAATTATGATATGGTAATTGTTAAATTAATAGAAAATAAACTAAATGATATTAAAAATATTAAAATAAATATAATATAAGAAAATTTAGTGGAATTGTGAATTCTTTAGATTACTTTGAAATTTATATAATATAATAAGATTTTTGGTACAAATTTTAAACATTTTTTTAGGTTTTTAAAGTCATAGAAATGAATTTCATTAAATTTTACAATCTGGAATTTTCCTGAATATAATATTTTATTGAACTATTTAAAAATCATAAAAATATCAAAGATGATCAAAGGTTATAGGATATGGCCTAAAATTTCATCCTTTATTCCTTATAGTCCATTTAAAAGTATGTGTTTTTATGATAGTGTTATTGTATTTTAATATTTTTAGAGATTCCTAAACTGTCCATCACAATTTTAAAAGGGAACTCCTTCCTTTAGCTCATTTCACCATCATAAGCCTTATACATCGACCATACTATGCCAAATTCTCTTCTAATAATCCCTATAAAAGTTATAGTATTCATTGTATCACAAAAATACCAATTCCAAGTTCCTTAAGATGGTTCTCATAGAGATGATATCCATGAAGTAAAATCCTCCTTCAACCATCATCATGATTATTACTCATACCATATCCTCACAACCTATACAAAGATGCATTATAAATCTATTATATTATATATAACTGATTTTATTTTTTTAATGGAATATCTATCATCATATCCATTCTTAACTCCTTTAATTCTTAAAAATAAAATTGTCATCCATGATACGTCGATTCATGTCTTTTGTGGATGATGAGTTTTTGTTTCCCTTCACTGAATTCATGACAAGATTAAATTTACATATAATTTTTTAAAGTTTGATAAATATATATGTTATATATTTTATCACATTATTCAATTAATATATGTCAATAATATAAAAACAAAACAGAACTAGTCTGTGACAGTCATAAAAATAGACTAAACTTTTATCATTAATGTTTATCTAATAAAGAAACCTAATGTTAGAAATAAAAAGGATATATGGGATCATTTAAAATTATTGGAGTGTGTTAATAACATATAATTTAATTTCTAGAGTATTATTACATTTTTACATGAGAATCCATAAATATACACAAGTTAACCAACCATGAAACCATGAAATGAACTCACCCTAAATAATTAGAATAATGACATATTATTAACAAAAGAATGGAAATATTTCATAAAAAATGCATATACGAATTATAAATATTAATATTTTCCTATAATAATTTAATAACACTCTATAAACCTTTATATAGGATTTTTTAACACATTTTAAGGAAGATTAACCTAAGGTAAGGGACTCTTTAACTAAAAAACTAGTTTTTTATGTTTTAAAGATTAATTTTCTAAATTTTTCTATTTCAAGTCCATGTTTATAAAATAATATGTATATGAATGTTTTGACATTTTAATTTTTTTAATTTCTCTCAAATAATTTCAAAAAGTAATATTCTAAGTATTCATGTAGGGGAATTTCTTTTAAAATTCATATTTTAATGTTTCTTTTTAAAAAAATCAACAAGAATGGTTTTTTAAACATACATGGAATGAACATAATATACTTTTTTATTGTCAATTTTATATTTTTAATATTACTTTACAATTTTTGTGGTTACGTTTGAATAAAATGTTTTCCATTATACATGAATAGTTTTTCAAATGAGTGATTTTAAAAATATAAGGATTATTTTATTCAATGGGTGTTTTATGATGCATGATTTTATGATTTACAGTGATGTAATAACTCTTAGATATTTTTTTCAATGATAGGTGGTTTTGTTATAAACCAATTTTTGGTGGTTCTATGAGAACCATGTAAAGGTGTTTGAATTATTATCCAATGAAGTGTGGTTTCATGATAAACCATGTATGGGTGGTTACGTTATAACCTTCAATGCATTGGGTAATCTTGATTTGGAGGTTGGCCATATTCATTACTCCATTTTTTAGAATGATATGTAAAATGATTTCCCAATTTAACTAATTATATATTATATTATTTATTATTAGTTTTCAATAAAATCATTGGATTTTAAAATTTTAACATAATGAACTTTTAGAAAAGATGATTCCTTTTTTGTGGTGAAAAGGTATGCTTAAGAGTTTTTTTTCATTAGAGTAATGATTTACTTTATTTTATGAACCATACTTATATTTTATTCTCATACCACTTTTTAAAATGTTTTTCATATGATTTATGGGGGAATATAGACAAGTATAATATCAAGATTAAGATTGTGAAGATTTTTCATGAAGAGAAAACACGTTTTATTTTAAAGAATTTTGTTTTATATAAAAATGGATACTATGTATATGTTTAAACCTATAATATGTAGGTTTACCATATATTATTACTCCTAAATCTATAAAACTATAGACCTAAAAGATCTTCAAGATTGTAAAAAATGTGAATTCTAATACAAAATCACTAGTATATGTAATTTTTTTGGTTGGGTCCTTATATTTTATGAAATATATAAGTCATATCCCTTTAATAATTTTATCCATGATCATTATCACGTGTTTAGGTCAATCATGTAGAAGTAATACCTTAGGATCTATTTACTGGTTAAAACTACAAATAATTCACTAATAATGTAATGTCACCACAACTCAACATATTCCACCTCTAGTTCATGGGAGGCATTGTAAGAGTCTTGGGGGAATAACTAATGAGAATTGTAAGAAAAACTTCCCTATACATACCCATGTCTCTAATGATCCCAATATGCAATAAGACACGCAAAAACTTCATAATGAATTCCCTATCCTAGAAAATGAATTACATGAGCATTGGCTTGCTTATCCTTCAGAAAATTTAATGCTTCATGATGCTGATAAGTCTATAATAACACTTAATCCTTTCTATAAAGTTTGTTAGAGGATTTTTCATCCCAGATAGGTTGTTTATAAACTTCAAATAGTATAATTATTTTTTTAGGAAATTTTTCACTTCTATAATATTATAGGGGGCTACCCAATAAATTAATTCACAAATCCTCATTAGATCTAAAAATATACCACACTATAATATAAAAATACACAAAAAAATTATATTTTGTAATTTTGATGAATTTTGGATTTTTAATCACATGAAACCCTTAATTATGAAAAACATCATGTGAAATATTTTACAATATGTGTGTTCCAAGTAAAAGTATCAGATCTTATCACTTTTGGACACCACATTAATTTAACCACTTATGGAATCACATTAGTGCATGATAAAATCATGGATAAATAATTTTTTCAATTGGATATTCCCCATTATGGGACTCACTATAGTAGAATATGAGTCTCTACCTAGATAATCCAAACATGGTTTATTATATTTATGAATATATTTAGTAATGTGATCCTAGGTATTATTTTAATTAAACCTTGAGGATTACTCCATTGATTATTATTCATGAAACTTTGTATAAATAACTATTTACCAATTATGTATACATTAATACACATGAATATTTTTTAATCTTGAATGACCTAATTATTTTTAAGGAAATCATATAATCATTATATCTCATTATTACTAGTATTTATTTAAAATGAATATTTATTTTTTATATGTATTTAAAAGTAGTATAATTTATTTTCTTATAAATTATATACATATATATATTTATCTTATGGTGGAATTCTAATAGGTATTTCCACTTACACCCTACATTAAAACTGTAGTGTGTATGCAGTTTTTCGTCACTATATATGTTTTATAGGTGTGGATAAAAACCATATTTTTCTATTTACTAGACTATTAACTCATATGCTCGCCAATATATGTAATGGAATATAAGGGTGTTCATGTGTCATTAGGAGATATTAGTGTGAGAATTTCTATATATATTCAGTCATGTGTATTTATTAATATTCTTTTATTATTATTTATTCACATTAGAATGAAATTTTATCATTTAATATTAAACATTTAGTCATTCATTGGATTATTTTTTTTAATTTAATTATTTTTCATCATTTTATTATTGATGGGTCATTACCAATGGTTACATTTGATTCATTTGAAACTTATTGGAGGTATATGGTGATTGAGAACACATATTTCACATTTTGACAAGAAAAATCAATTATCAAGGTTGGATGATAGTGGTTGGTGCATTATAGATGGTCATAATTATCACATTATTGTGATAAATATAGAAGATTTGTCATCTTTTACCCTTATATTGATTAATTTGTTATCAAAATATATATATTTACATTGTATAATTTCATTTATGTAAGTTAATGTTTTATGAGATGTGAATAATGTTTTATTCATTGGTTTCTAACCAAATTTAAATTGGGGTATTATTAAAGAAAATATATCACCATGGTTAAATTTCTTGGATGTGGAAGAAGAATAATTTTTTAATGTATGTATTTCTCTTACATGAATACATATTCTTAAATTGTATAGTATTTAATTTTATTCTTATAAAAACCATGGTCATTGAATATATTATTTTTAATTTTATAATAGTTATAAATTTGAAATAAAATGATGAATACTTATCTATTTTCTTATTTAAAAATAACTGGAGGTAATTCCCTTATTTCTATTATATATATAGTTAATACCACATCATATTTATATTTAATCTATATAATTTTTTATTATAATTTTATTTAAAAGACAACATTGATTCTTCATTGTGTCCTAGAACATCATTCTCATCACACCAATCCACATTCCACATAATCATAAATCATTAACTTGACTATCTATTTTCCGAAGGTTACATTGCACCTTTGAGTGTAAATTTTTTCCTAGAAATATAACTATTTGGTTTCAAATACCAAAATTAATAAGTGTAGATCAAAAACCAATAACCCCTTGGATATAGAATCACCCAATATTTATTTTATTTTTTAAAATCATATAATAAAGAAACTATTAAATTGGTTTATAAAAATGTTAAAGGGATACATCTATATCTTTGAGGTATATTTTAATTGTTGAATAGGAGTTTAAGAATTTTTATAGATAGAAAATAAATCATATTATAGTTATATCTATCACACTACACAATTTAGATAATTTTTTTATAGAAACTATTAATCAAAATATTATATTATAATGGTTATTTAGTATATTGCCTTCCTGAATGGCCTGAAAACCTTCTTTTTTATTGATTTTTGATAAACCCCCTTTCAAGGGATAAAAGGGAACCCTTAAAAGTCCCTTAGGCTTAGGGATTACATTGCCCATAGGCTTGGAGACATTACAGGACCCACGGGTCTTAAGGAAATCATACATACTATGACTACTTGAAACCGCCCCTCCCCAGCACCTGTATTGTGATAAACTCTCCACCTTTGCATAGTTGTTCATCTAGTTGTCCTTTACAGAAATTCACAGGCCCGGTACCGATGGAAATTTCATACACTCTCATCCTTCCAAATTCGTTAGCCCTGCTCTAGTGAATACTCCCTTCTCTTGAATCCACCTCTGGAGCTGGTTCCTTATAGAATCTTTCTAGGCATCTGTATATTAGGTGGCCCTGAAGGCCTTTTGAGGTGGCCCGAAGGCCTTAATGGTGGCCTGAAGGCCTTAAAGGTGGCCTAAAATCCTTACTGACCCGATAGCCTGGGTGGACCAAAGGCCTTGTGGACTCCAAGCCCAAACTAGTAGCCCAAGGTGAATAGTTTAGGCTACTACAATAACGAACAGTACCGGCTACAGTAACTTATACAGTGCCTATTATCGTTCCCACATGTTGCTGTTATAATACCTACTACAGTACTATTATAGTACCCAGAATTATGCCTCCACCTGGTTTCTAACTTGGGTCTCATGGAATTATTTAGTATATTTTAATTTATGTCTTGAGATAATAAACCATGGGAAATTATAAATGAGTTTTGGGTCACACTCTAATGGTGTATTATTATTTTCACATCTTTATATTTTAGGATACCATTGGAAGATTTTTTTAGTTGAGGGTCTTTATTTTTTAATTAGTAATTTATATTCATTATGGATTTGTATTATTCCAGATTTTGTATCTAATGAAAAGCGAATTTCATCTATTCAATATAAGGAATTAGTTAAAACATGATTTGAATTCTCTAACATAGAAGAATAAATGATTATATATTAATATAGTTTTTTGTTGAATAATAAATTTTAAATAGGTATTTATTTTTAAATTAGTTGAGTTTGAATATTTTGAAACCATTAGAATTATTCCATAATATGAGACATAGCACCACAATTTTGGAAATTTATAAATATATATAAACTTTTAGAACTCATCTGAATTAGTGTGGGAAATTTTTTTTATACAGTATAATGGATTTAATAATAAGATAATCAAAATAAGATTGGGTAGTGTTAAGAGTACAAAAATATTCTTGAATTTATAGGATCATTTTATATACTATTGAATAATAATAACATTATATAGATATTAGTCATTATACTTTGATGAATAAAGTGTTATAATTTGTGTGTGTTGAAATATTCTTAGTATATTTTTTATGTTTGAAGTGAAAAATATTTTCTTATAGTTACGAGTATACACTTGTTAAAATCTATCGATTTTAGTGAGAGATGGAAGTGATTGGAGAATATTTCATATAACTATTTGAATTCTTATTTTGTACATATGTGAGGGGGAATTTGAAAATAGTTTTAAAACATTATATTATAATGAATAAAATCCCCAATTCATCTTCTTTTTCTTTAATAGATATTTTGTGTAAATCATGAGGCCATGGGAATTTACAAGTCATGATTAAGATATAGTAATTAATGATTGATTGTTGAACCTCATTAATATTCCTATAATACTTCTTATTTTTATTTAATGGATTCTTAAATAGATTAATTTTATATAAAATTGAATCTAATTTTATAAAAATATTGAATTCAGGTTTATAAAAAATATAATATAAAAAAATTTCTTTGAATTACCCATATCATATTGAATCTTCTATGATCTCTTCAACCAGGGCATCCTTAATTTCAACTTCTTGATCAGTGTAAATATATTTAAATTATTTATAAATATAATAATAGATTATTTTAAATTATTTTCATATTTAATTTTTTACCATTAATTTCCTTTAAATTTTTATCATCAATTACCACAATTAGTATTTCACAAAGACGTGCTACAAGGGATGGTTCATAACATGACCATAGAGATAAAATCCCTTCTATAAAGTAAATTTTTTAATATTATAATAAATAATTTCATTATCTTTATATGTTTAATGAATTTCATATTATTAATTTGAAATTCAAACCATCCCAAAAAATATATAAAAATATAATATTAGTATGATGAATATGATTGAGACCAAATAATATCCAGACATAGAATTATAAAAAAACTATTTTCTTTTAAAATAAATGCCTGCCATAGTCTTCAATAATATTACACTATTATTAATCTATCATGGGTTATTTAATGTTTCATAGAGGAAATAAAATAACATATTTATCCAAAATAAATAAAATGATCGTTAAATTTTAATATAAGATTATAATATAATATATAACATCATTTATTGATTCCACCACATCATTAAAAATCAATAAATTATAGCCTCATTACCTGAGACTCTTAAGGGTATATTTTCTCAATGAATTTGGCTATAAATAGTATTTTATCCCATCTATATGTGGCTATAACATTCTATATTTTGTTCACTTATAATATTTGATTTTAGAATTCTTCCTAATTCAGCATGTGTATCATATTCCTAATCACATTAGACATACCCCATATAGATTGTTATCATAGCTTTTACAAGTACATAAATCTATTGTGCCATTATTTTTTCATCATACAAGTATTTTTATAGGAAATTATGTTACCCTATTATTATTTAAATTTTCCATAGAATTATAAGATTTTTATAAATCCCTCTCCATTTTAATGGAAATATTTATAGTCTCCTCATGTGTAGAAATAAATTAGGTGACTAAAATATTTTAGATACTAGGATCTACCAATAAATTGTTGAAATATATTCCACTAAAATTCTTGTACATAGTTTACAACATTCATCTTTTATATGTTTGAAATTTTCTTCATCATCAACCACCATTTCTTTTTTACTTATATCTTAAATTCATAAACTATGCCTATTTTCACACTCAATTATTTTAAGAGAAATAATATTATAGGAATGTTTTTTTAAAATAGTTAACTCTTTATTTTTTATTTCATTCTCTTTATTAGTGTTTTAGATAATTAATTACTATATATCAATATTATCTTTTAGTCTATATAAAAGCATCACAAAATTATCCTTCTCTAAGAAAGCTATCACAACAAAAATATTTATAAAGGCATAATCAATTGATTTTTGGTCAATCAATTAGTAGTACTGTTAAAATGTAGAGGTTGCTAACACATAAATAATTATAAATGAGTATTTCCTTATTGAGGAGGGATTTTTAACTCCTTGAGTAAAAGGTTATTTTTCAAAACCCTTCTTTAATTCATTAATATAGTGATAACCAATTCATTACTATCTATTATTATATTAGGTTGGTTATTTAAATAATATATTTTTTTTATCAAAGGTTGTCATGGTTTCAATATCTTATAAAAACCCATTTTTAATAAAATTATATAATATTTATTTCTTGTGTATCATTAATAACTATGAAACATTATATATAATTTAGTCATCCTTATAAAAACTTATATAGTTCAAATAAATGTGAATCAAAATTTTAAACCATTAAATAATATTTCTAAACTTAAATATGGTTTAAGTGTACTATCTAAATTTTTTAATATGTTTTTATTCATTAATTTAATATGGTTTTTATTAAATTTTATCTAAAAAATTAATACCTAAGAATCCAATCACTCGGAGTCAGTGATCATATATTGTTTTGTAAAAAATATATAAGACCACATAAAAGGGATCTAATGTTTTTTGGTATTTATAAGTTATATATATACTAAGGAATTACATTGTCTACAAAGTATAGAATAAATATATGTTTGGTGTTTTATAAATGTAAATGGATTCCATATATTTTAATATTGATTAAATTTAAAATCCATCTTAATCACCTTGGGGAATAGTGAGAGATAAGAAAAGTGTGATCGTGATAACTTAGTAAATATTATTATATAAATTAGTCATCCATAATTCAATTAATAATTATTAATAAATTATCTTTGATTATCTAACCTGGATTAAATATATAATAAAAAATAAATAAAAAGGATAAATTGATAATATAATAATGATCGACTGTATAATTTTCAACACATTAAATATATAATTAATCACATGTTTTATCGAAACTTTTTTACATGATAATTATAATTCCATTACCATATCTTATTTTTACTATGAGACCATAAAATATAAGTTGGGGTTATATAACTTTATGACCCATTCTTCGCTAATCTATTCTACTATGTTGCATCATAATATAATATAGTTTATAAATACTATGAATGATATTTAACAGTGATCAGCATGATGTGACAAGTAATAATATTCAATAATGATTATATTATAATTTCATCCCATATAGAATAAAGGAATAAAGATATGGTTTTGTATTCATCCTTAATAGTCGGAATAATAATTATATCCAGATGAAGGCCCTTCAACAAAATAATGTATAGGGTATCAATAAATAAACTTCATATGTAATTTTTTTAATCAAAAATATTTTTCAGAATAAATTTTATTAATAGAGGTTTGGGGAAGATTAATTTTTCAATAAGGAACACAACATGTTTTATGATGATGATAAAATAACATTTTACATTAAACATTTATAATGAAAAATGAATATTTTTTTCAATATTGTTTATTAGATAAGGATGAATATTTCATGGTTGAATACTATATTGAAGATATTATTTTGAGAATGTAGGATGCTTTTTAGAATAAATTAATGTTATCACTATTGTTACATCGAAAAACTGCTATATTTTTTGTTGTCTAATGGGTTATATAGAATTTTTTTTGATTTTCTGAAATAGATAATAGATATTAAAGATGAAATAATAAATGTTAATTGATGGATAATAATGTTTATAAATTTTATATCAATATTTAAATTATTTTTTTCATATATTCATTTACATAAAAATTAATGAATATATTCATATTCATTTAAGATAAATGTTTCATAAAATATATTTACAACGTATAACTTCATAAAATTTAGTTATGACGTTGAAAATTTATTTTTTATTACGGAAAACAATTATTATTCATAGAAAATTTTTTTAAAGTGAAAATACAGGATTATGTTAATATAATTTTTTACCATGATTATTGATGATTGAAGTACACATAAAAATTAATTTATAGAACAAAAGATTTTTTGTAACATAAATTAGGTTAAATGTAAAATTTATATAATGTGTGTATGATATCATTAAAATGTGTGAAAAAATATTTCCATTATATGAAAAAAAAGTTAATATGTATTTTTTTGAGATAATTAAAAGTTAATTATTGAAAAAATAATTTTTAATGGAAGTTATAAAACATTTATTATGGTGAGAAAACATGAATTAGAGGTTGTGGAAAAATATTAATAAATGAAAAACCCATATGTAAATATATTGGTATGGAAATGAGAAGAAATAAAAAATAACATATAACATTATAAGGTTTTCTAGGATGAAGATGGTTTCAATAAAATTTTACCAAATTATTTTAATATTCTATATGTTATTTTTCACAGAAACTTTTATAACACATTAAATATGTATCCTATAAAATAAAACATTTAAGGTTGAATACATGAAAAATAATACCTATTAACTTCAGTTAGAGAACATTTTATATTAGACATTTTCTATTGATAATTTATTTGATAATGGAAGAAATATTTTCATCATCCGATTCATGTTCATGAATCATCTAATGAACATATCCTTGAATAAATATATTTTTTACAATCTTTTTATTTCAATGTGTTATTGAAATTATATAAAAATTATATATTTTTTATGATATTTATAGAAGATTAGAACATATTTTTAATTAATTATCGTTGAAGATATGATCAATACATTTAAACACCAAAACATGAAAAATTTTATTTATTTTGTAAATAAAATCTATTTTAAGATTCATAAACATATATTGTTTCATTATTTGACTAATGATCTTGAATAAGGTAATTTAAAAATTATTTTTTTGTGGTTTTAACTTTTATTAATGAATAATAGATAGTATTGAGTGTTTTAAATTATTATAGAATTCACAAAAAATATTTAATTTTGAAAAAAAAAATTACTAGGTGTTAAATTCACACTAGGAGTAAATTTATCCACACTATCCACATATAAAAGTTGATGTTAATATTGATTTGGAGAAATATATGGATAAAATTTCTATATAATTTATTCTTGTAATCATATTCACTTTGAAATTAATGAATTACATAAAGTTTTTAATATACTAATAAAATAAAGGATTTAGTTACCAGTATTGAAAAGTAAACCCTATAAATAATCATTCATAGGGTTCTATGTCTATTTTCATATAAATGAATAATGATGAAAATAAATAATGTTTGAATATAATTATTTCTAATAAAAGTTATTTAATTCAATTTGATATTATAAATAGTGATCCACACTAATTTCCCACCCCTATCAATATTTCATTCACAATGAAATGGTTTATTTAATTAGTTATAGATTAATATAGGTTCCCTATGTTAGATATTTAAAATATAGTTTTGAAGCTTATTATAAATATTCATTATCATTACTAATTTTATATATTTAAAATGTATGTTATATAATATATAAACAACAAGTTGTTTCCAACTTTTATGGTAAAAATACCATATATAGAAAGAGAGTTTTATTCCCTAAATATTATCTCTCAGATAATAGGTTTCAAATTCTATTACATTGATTTTAACCCTTATTGGAAATAGTGTTTCCTTAAATAATTATAGTATGAAAAATATAGAGTTTTATGGACATGAAAGGGATGATATATTGACCTATTCTTCATAATATTAAAGACATTAATATATCAGGGTTTACCTATATGTCAAGTGACTATTTAATTAAAAAAAATTATAAACAAAATATATTTGATTTTAAAAAATAATAGTAGCTTTGATTAAATTCTAGGATACTCTAATATATAGAAAAAAGTAGTGTGGATTTTTTCATAATATATATTATAATAATTCTTTAACCTTGAAGATAGATATATAGAAGAATTTACTATTGAGTTTTTATATAGTATTAAAATTTATAATGAATAATAAAATCAAATTATATTTTTCCTAAAAATATGATAAATAATTTTAATAGAATATTATTTAAATAAATAAATAAAAATTAACTTTAATAAAATGTAAGAAGATCTTATTATATAAATTGATGTGGAAAAAACACATGATGAATACCTTAAAGTAATTATTGAATTAATATCTGTAATGTCACAAAATTGATACACTAAAAAATTAAGTAATCTAGACCACTACATAACTATAAGAACACCACCTTATATTCTAGAGGATTCTAATTTGCAATGAGGGCCTAAAATATTCATAGGTTTATTATTCCCTCAGATATAATACATAGGTTTTATCTTTAGTCTACAAAAATTCATGGCATGACACGTCTATATAAATAATACACCCAAAATATAAACATATAATATAATGAGCCAAGATGGAATCTGATAGTATTAAATAAAAAAATAAACAACATTCTATTTTATTCAAAAATATAACATAGTATAATCATCAATATTGAAAGGGATAATCATTTCTAAACCCATTTTTTGTGTATTCTAGATTTTTTATGATTTTAGAGGGAATTTTGAGGTATTATTGAGGTGTAAAGATTTTTTTTCTCTATATGGTCCAAAAAACATGTGGTGGATCCCATAGAGGAGGTTGTTTTAGCTAATTGGAATTAAAAGTTTTCCATTTTTCATCATGGATACTGAGGGTGTGAAACATAAAATTTAGAGGTCATGTTATATTGATGATTTTCTTATGGTGATTGTGGGGAGAAACACCCATGTTTAAGGTAATAGAGTCACTATAATGAAATGATATTTAGTTTTTTCATAGGATTGCATCGAAAAGAAGGTTTCCAACACCATGGTGAGATGAAAAAAAATGATGTGAATGACCCCACAACCTGATGGGATTTCAAAGGTATATGTGATCAAGGGATCCATGACCATGTTGGATATTAAAACTCAATGGATACTATTTTTCCAAGTCATATCATTATATTCCATTATTTAGTTTCATCAAAACCTACTAGTTCTGTGATATAAGTCTCTATAATTTAATGCAAAAAAAATATAATATTAGAACATTATCAATCTTTCTTTTTTTTAAAAATACTTGAGATTGGCAGTTTATTTGGGTAGTGGTCTACAATGTTTCTACATTTATATTATATACTGACAACCCCACACCTATGATTCAAGTCTCACTCATTTACCATTATCATTGAGTGAATAGATATTCACTTATGGAGGCTTTGATAATTTCCAAACCATAGCTTAATAAGAGATGGTTGTAGGATATTATGCTTCTTTCCTTATGAGTTATAGGTTTTTTAAACTCTACCTTCCCTCTATTCCCATGTGAAATAAGTCCATCAAGGACTCTCTTTCAATTAGGGGTTTAATTTAATTTACTTTATTTTATATGGATTTATGAATTAATTATTCATTATATTCTTCTAAATATATATTGAAATAAAACTAATGAAGATAATGATCTTAGAATGGTATAAATAATGATTGAGTGTGTTTTTTTTATGATATTATCTACAATGAGTGTTTCTATTTCCCTGAAAACAATTCCATGTGTCATGAAATTAACATGATTATAAAGTTTATTACTTACTGGGAAGAAAACATGGTGGCAGATGGTCTCACTAATAATGGAATCAACAAAAGTGTTACTTGGAGTGACGACATATCAGTTGAACTTCTCCCTCTCTATGTTAGAGATTGTAATAAAATTTCCTACTTCAGACTTTTGTAGTTTCTTTCTTTCTTTTAATAAATTGTGTCTTAGTCTTTGACCAAGGCATTACCTTTTAAAAAAACATGATTATAAGGTTTATTATTATGATATAATATCATCATGAAATATCATATATTTTATACAATCAAATACATTCATAAGCGTATAAATGGTAAAAATGAATATTAAGAATTAATTGAGTTTTTCATCCCATATTAAACTTCATGACATGATTAAATGTTTATTGATATTTTTATTTTGGTGGTGTTTATAGGTTTATTATCTGTTAAATAGGATGAGTTACTTGATTAAATATTCACTAAATTTATAAAACAATATAGTTGTTAATGGGTGATAATGTTTTCTAGAATTTATTTATAATTACTAAAATGAGTTTAGACATTGATCGATATATTCCTATACACATTGGTTACTGAATTATTTTTTGAACAATGATTTTTTTCACTAAAATTAATCTTGCTTCTGATTAATATTTATGAAATACAGTAACTATGATTATGGAGAAACATATATAGTCTGGTTTTTTAGTCAGTAACAAGATTATATTCAATTATAGTGACATTGTATTGATATATGTGATAATTTTCTAGTCTGGATGTTCTGAAGAGGGGTTGTGGATGATTTTTGGATATTTGGATTGATTTGGGATCATTATTTATTATTATTTTTTATTGAATAGTTTATGTGGTTATTTTTTTCTCACCACAGATTACTTACTTTTTTTTCAAATTAACTTCATTCTTTTTATGATAATAGTTGAGTGTTATAACACTTGTGATATGAAATAATAATGTTAAAAAATCAACTCATGGGAATGGATGTTGATGATAGAACAATATGTTAAGTGGAAACCCTGAAATTTTGGGGGGAAATGATTGAAAATCATTCTTTTAAAATGTAGAACTTAAATTTTATTATAAATTAACATTAAATTTTTTTGATTATATAATGGATAAACATGTACTAATTATAGGGTTTCACAAAAATATTTATAAGTGAATTAAATTAAATTATTAATGATAATGATAAATCTAGATATTGGTATGTTATAAAAATATTTATTCATATTCCCTAGAAATGTGTCATGAACCAATCTTTTGAGGCTATGAACATCATCATCTGACCCCATGGGTGACATGTAATAATATGGTTGTCTTCTCAAACAACAAGGGATATTACCCATTAGGATATACATATTAGAGTAATAAAAAATTTTAAAGGATTTTGAATTTTATTTTAATCTTCTTTTTCCCAACTCACACACACATTGAAAAACATTCTATGAGAACACACATCATGAAACTACTCTAAACTAGGCTATAATATCTATCGATTTCTTATCATACATCCTACAAAATGAAAGGTACACCTTCTTGCAATGGGTAGTACTATTTAGTCATTTTATGTCTATGTTTCAAAGGGGAGTTACTCTATCCCCCCTTTAAAGAAAAATGTCAACATTATGGACCCCAAACCTCAAACTAAGGGAATGCCTATTCACATTTGGATGAGTATTAGATCTGATACCATTTATCAAAACCCGGCCTCCCAGGACCATGAACCTGGTAATCTAACCTCATGGTTCTCCTATAATACCTTGGTTTACTTCACCACATACCATAGTATATTTCCCATTTTCATCACTTATCAGATTAATGAATACCTCTATAGGCTAACATATTTTCTTTTAGTGTGGTTAATCATCACTCACACACACCCTATGAGAGATCTTAAGAGTTTACCAATCCTAAAACTACTTCAAGCTATGAAAATATAACTACAGACTTATTATTAGATAGGATACCAAATTAAAATGTTCAAAATGTTCACATGGGTAGTATCATTTAGTCTATCTAATTATATTTTTTCTTAGGCTACTACACTTAATGTAAAACATCATACCTTATTAAGGTACATATCCATTTTATTTGTTCCAAAATATATTTTTAATCTGGATATATATTCTTGATGTATTGGTATGGTATTTGAAGTTTTCCAAGAGGTTATATGGTAGTTAGAGTAAAACATATTTCATAAATTGCAGATGTAGGCTAGGTGTATGGTCAGAACATGGTTAGTTCGTAATGTTAAATGAAACTGGGTGAATGTGGGGGTTACATATAGTATGGATCAAATGAATGGTGAATTGTTCTAAAATCATGAATTATTCCAGGTGAACCATGCATCCCTATTTAGTGATGGTTGAAAGTTTAATATTGTCATATAGTTAAAGAAAATCATGTTACTCAATAATATATGTTACTGGTTTATATAAAATTGGGAAACATGTGTTTGGAACATGGTATAACCAACCATGTGTCTATACTATTTACACTACCCAATAACTTAAAAATATTTAAATTAACAAAATAGACATAATGATTGTACACTTTCTCACCTTCTTTTCCCTGATTCTTTCCACTATGCTATCATATTGTGGCAATAATTTCTCCCCGTATTTTGGGATACTTATGTTTTTATCCTTCATGGATTCGACTATCATTCATTCTTATAGTGATAAAGTGATAATTCTAACCTGCCTCTTCCATCCATTATTATTTTCATTCACTATTTCATTGTTTTTTATAGGATATGATAATTTATTATCTTTTTTTGAGATTTCACCAGAATCATTGATTTCTTTTATATGATTTCACTTTTGTTAGTGATATTTAATTATAATATTTATTCAATCATAAGGTAGGATGGAGATAGGTGATCCTTTAATATATTACTTATTTTTATTTTACATATGTTTAGTTGTCACACTAACCATTACATTTTTTATAAAGAATTAAATAAATAAAACATGATTCCCTTACTTGTGAAAATGTTTTTACTCCGATAATAGAAGGTCCAAGAATGGGTGGTTTTTCATGAACTTTTAACATTATATATATTGTTCTTCAAAATTAGAGAATGATGGGAATTAAAAAAATTGAACCAAGGGGTCCTTTAAACTAATAGATAACTAGTAATGTGAATGTAACACCCAAGTATAACCCATAGAAGGAAAACATGGGTAGAAGTGAGACCTCTTTAGAATATTAGATAACTGTTAAAAATATTTTCTATGAATTTATTTTAAAATATTCAATAATGAAAGTAATATATTATAAATAAATATAATTAAAATTAATGGGTTTTTTGGTTTATTTTGATCCCCCTAGGTGTAATTTTTATGATTATAGGGTTGTACATGGATCCCCTGTATTTATCTCATCATTTTACGGAAAAACTTGGGACCCATGTGTAGTATTTATTATTTTTAAGGATGGATGTGGATCCCATCTTGTAGTATTTTCAATGTTCTCAAGTTGTACATGGATCACCATGTGTAGTATTTTCATTTTATCCAATATTGGATGTGGTTACCCTAGGGATTACTCTCATGGTTCTCTGATTGGATTCAGTTCTCGTTGGGTGGTTATCTATCAAGTTCTATGATATTAATCATTATCTGAAGAAGTTATGGTCAATACCATGTTCCACTATAGAGGATGATGATAAACTATGATTATTTATTATTATTTTATTTATATTATTACATTACAGAAATATATAATTATTTCATACCGTAAATATTTAGGGACACCATTATTGGAAGAAGACTAAGTTATACGGACACCCTATGCATACTACTATTGGTACCCAGATAGACTTCATGATTATTGGATAAAATAAGGGAATAGGTCCTATAATTGATGGTTGATGTTGCATGGGTAGGATAGAGCATGGAGTATTGGATTAGAATATGAATGTTGAAAATAATTTAGGGACTTCATCGATCTAGTTATTTTGGTATTTTGGAATATTTATGTTCATGACATGCCCATTGGGGGTCAGACTTATATGTATGAATTGTGTGATTTTCATAGCATTCATTTTAATATATAATTTTTTGCATTTTTTTATTTTTTTAATTTTCGTGATGTCATTTATCCTTATTTATCTAGATACTTGATAGTATTATTATGTCTAATATTATTTTTGACTCTTTTATGAGTGTATAGTCTACCCAAGTTATAACCTTATACCCTAACATCCAGTTACCAACCTCTCATACAGGGTGGTGATATTGACATATATTAAATAATTTATATGGACACTAGTGAAGGATATCAGGATGAGAAATAAAAAAGTTGTCTCATAAAATCTTTTCATTTGTATTACACTTTAGGAATATAATAATGTAGATAGATAATTTTTAGAATTTAGTATGAAGCATGTACCATGGAGTATCTAACCCATAAGTCACATAGGATTCACATGTCATTAATGTAGTTTTTTATGACTAGTTACAATGGCTAAGACATAGGGTCCAGTTAATTAAATTATTAGAATAAATTTATATTGACTTTTAACATAAAAATTAATAGTGGAATTTTAAATATATTATTCATCTTATTATATTATTCTGCATATTATGATAAAATAACCTTTTTATAGAAGTTATCGATCATATAATATTCTAATATAAATTTTTAGTTTTTTCCTCCATAACATATGAATGGTTTTTTTACTAATCCAGATGTACTGAAATTATTTATTATAGAATGATGAGAAAGTAAATTTAAGCATAAATTGTGGATCTTTTTCATATATGGGGATAACCATGTGTGTGTAGAAACAACTATGGATAACCCATGTTATGTGACTTTTTTAGATATGACATGTATATGATAGGGGGATGCTATTACTTTTATTATATTCCATAGAATGTGATAACGAGAAATATTATAGTAATTTTTTCTAAGCTGTGTGTTGAGAATTGTATTGGAATAACTCCACAAAAACAACTAAAATAGTAGAAGTTTGAGGGTAATCATGCTCCGTTAGTGTAACAACACAAAATTTTATCAATGGAAAATGTTACCTCCTTGCAATTATGTTATATGGTATAAAACAAATACATAGAATAAAGATCATAATAAAAACATTATTTTCATAAATGAATAACAAAATAAGTTACATTCAATGAAATTAAGGAACCTAAACCAATGGAATAGTAATTGGACCTTTCACATAATAATATGTCCATTAGAAATAGTAATCTGGCCAATAGATTATTAATCCCACCTGTGAAATTATTAATAAAATTTAGGAATATTATAAATTATAATGTGATATAATTATATCATTGTATGAGTAAATTAATTTTTTAAAAATCTTAAATTAAGTGTTGGTATTTTTGTAAAAAATAAATGTTTATTTACAATTTTCTAATTAATATAATTATTTAAAAGAAAATTTATTTTCATAAAATATATTCATGTATTCATTTTTTTTCTTATGATCGTAATTTAATTTTATGAAACCTTAATTACTTTTTCCCAATTTTATAAAATCACTAAAATTTTAAAATCAGCATTTTTTGAGTAAATAATGATTTTAATTGATAATTATAATTATCATATTTATCAAATTATTTTCATAAAATGGAGTTCATTTTTGAGTTCAAGACATTGAAAAATGTGTAGGTTGAATATTTAAAATTTTTATTATATAGTTGAAATTTTGGTGAATAATGAAATACAATAATTTAAATATTATCTAAATACATGAATATTTTATTAATTGTTTAATTATGGATGATGTAAGAACAATAATCTCAAAATCTCCATCATTATTTAATATATTTATATATAAGGTTCAAACTATTTATAGTATTGTGCCAAAAAATTAAATAATGAATAAAATAATCAAAAAAAACCTCCCTCCTCCCTTATAAATTCCACCTCTCGCCAGATCTTCTCCTCACACCTATTAATATTTGAAGCCTTTCAAAATTAGTCCCAATACTCTTCCCAAGAATCAACCAATATTCAGGATCATTTGGTCTCAAAAAAATACCAAACCAATTTCCTTAAGGAGGTTCTCAAGGAGAAGAATTCAATAGGTAATATCATCTTTCTTTTTTTATATATCTTTTCCATTTATTTGATTTTCTTATTATCTACTGAAATTCCATTATCTAAGTGTCATGATAACTCCATTAGCATAAACATACTATAATATTATTATGTTAATGGAATAAACCACTATATAATCTTTTTTCCTCTCCCTTTTATTCTAATAATGAAAATATCATCCGAGAGCTGTTAATTTATCACCTTTGAGAATGAAAAGTTTTCATTTTCCTTTAACACCTTCAAGGATGGTCATAAAACCATTGTAATGGTTGAAATATATTGAAAGAATTATTTTATAACCTTTTTCATATTTTGTAACTAACATATATACATAATATTAAATAATAAAATAAAAAAAGTTTGTGATGATCGAAAAACTACCAAATTAATGTAAATAATTATCATTAATGTTTTATCTAATGAATCATCCTAATATATGGAAATAAAATATTAAATAAGATTATATAAACTTATATAAGTTCATTAATAACATATAACTTCAATTAGGGATAATTATTCTCATTTTAAATGATCTTCAATACATATATACAAGAGAAGCAATCATGAAGGCCATGAAAACAAACACTCTCGAATGATGAAATTAAACTCTATAACTGATAAAAATGGACATAAATAAACTTAATAAAATTATAATTAAACTAATAATTGAATAAGATTATTTTTATTTACTAATTAGTGAATCTAATTTGATTATCCAAGATATTAAAGTGATGAAATCATTCATACAAAAGGTAAGGTAATTCTCAAACCCAATTTCCATTCTTTGGGTTATTCCACTTTCATGCCAAATTTTAGGGTGGTTGTTCGTTTTATATTCCAAAAATATAATTTATTTTTTTATTAACTTTTATTTTCAAGTATATAAATGTTTCCTATCTTATTTTTTGAAAAATGAAATTATTTTTCCAAAAGAACTCTTCTTTCTAAAAAATAAAACTTTTACTTCTCTTGAGATTGTTTCATCTTCACTCATGATTGATGATTAATATACCAATTATGCCATTATCTTTTTATTTTTGGAACCCCTAGGTTTATTGATGAAAACATTCTCTATAAAATTCTCATGAAACCCATTTCCCTTTAATTTTTTTATTTTATGACAAATATTGTTATACGTTCTATGTGGCATGCATGATTATGTAAATGTTATGATGTTATATATGCACCCATAATTATATATCACTCCAATGAATTAGGTAAAGTGTTTTATCTCATGATATAATGTGAAATATGTTTTAACATGATTATATATTTATTACCAGTGATTATGTTATGAGTATTCACATAAGTTATTCCTGAACATAATTCTAGTTTTTTCCACAACTATGTGTGGTGTTGACCACTAATACATGATCTTTCATTTTTATAAATTTCCACATTCCATTCCATTATCTAATTCTTCCTATATTCATTATGATTATGTTAATATTCTTATGTTATGATTATTATTATTATTTTAACCCATTTTATATTGAATCATTCCATTATTTATCCTCTTATTAGGATTTTAGATCACCCCTTTCATTGATGTATATATTCCAGTGATTAATTATAATAAGGAGAATGAGAAGGCCACTAAGAATATAGATAATAAGTAATTAAATAATTTTTATGTTTTATTATATAAAATTTATGTATAATCCTAATTTTATAAAGACACTGAGTCATTTGATTTGGGATTTGTAAGAGTATTATGTTGTTTATCATCAAAATGATGTAATTGTCATTTAAGAAAAATTAGGGTCTCTATAGTTGGTATCATAACATAGTTTAGTTAATTTAAGAATTAGTATTAGAAAACATTAGAGAATTCCCTTAGTATAAGGCTAAGTATATGTAAGCACCCAAGAAGTATTGTTTTAGAAAAACTTTATACATACAGATCCCACAATATATTCATTTAGAGTTAATTGAACAAATGAATAAATTATTTATTCATGACTTATTGATATATGTTTTTTTCAAATGTTTTTTAATTTAGATAATAATGGGAATAAGGAGAAACCCGGATAACAACCCATGTAGGGGAGAATTCAATGATTTCACAAATGAAATCCCTAATGTCTTAGAAGGTGTAGTCAAAAATTTCATGGAGATGTTTACCCAGCTATCTCAGGCTATGAACATTAACATAAATAATGTGGAAAAACCTCATTCACCTAATGGGAAGAAACTAGATGTAAAATTTTTTGTGTGGAAACAACCACTAATATTTAGTGGAACATCTAATCCACTTGTTGTGGAAAAGTGGGTCAACTCAATAGAGAAGATATTTTTTGTGCTTCACTGCTCCAAGAAAGATAAATTGAATCTATCCATCTATGTTTTAGATGGAGAGGCCAATCAATGGTTGATGATAATTAATAACAACAATTCAGAGGATGAAATTTAAGAGATTAAGTGGGAAAATTTTAAGAAAATATTTCTTAATAAGTATTTCCCTCGATCTCTTTGAACAATGATTGAGAGAGAATTAAGAGAGGTGAAGAAAAAGGATGGTGAATATGTCATGACTTACAATGAAAATTTCAAAATGATTTAAAGGTTTTATTCAGGTTCTATTATAAATAGTGATAGAAAAATAGATATATTATTTAGTGTCTTAAAACCAACCCTTCAAAAGGATTTAGTGATTCAAGACTTTGGGAGTTATGAAGATGTTTTTTGATGTGTTGTCAAAGTGGAGATAGAGTTTTAAGTATACTCACATGGCCATAGTGATATGAAATGAAACATTTAGTTTCAAGTTGTAGGATCTATTGAAAAAATTGAAAATAAATCTAAACCACTCACATGTAAAAAATGTGGGAAGAAGTATCATGGGAATTGCCTCAAAGGGATGGGGAAATTCATCAAGTCTGGAAGAGAAGGCCACCAAGAAAATGAATGTCAAAGAGACATGAGGATGCTGGAAAATGTGTTGGATGAATGGAGAGAACCACCTGTGGTTCAATGCTTCAACATTAGGGAGGAAGTTAACTATTCATGATAGTGCACTAAACCTCAACTCTATGAGGTTGATTAGCATTAACATCTACCAAATCCAAAGGAGAAAGAGAAATCTTAGGTCATCACCACTATTGAGGTGGAACCCAAAAATTATGTGGTGATACATACTCTAGTAACTAATTTAAGAATAGAGAACATACAATTTTATTCTGGTTCTATGCATTCTTTCATATCATGCATGTTTAGTATAACTATTCAAACACCACCTCAAAATATGAAGACTAATATATCTATGAGAACAAAAAATTGTAAAATTATTATAAGGCCCCAGCCTTAAACCTTACTTAATCTTGAGTTATTACAAGATTACACATTGAGGATCTTTTCGGGTTTAGAGTTTTAGAGAATTAGATCATAAAACTTGCATTACATTCCACATATAAACAAAGTGGTTACATAAAGATAGTATTCTTATTTCCCATCAATGTAAACATATTTAAAATAAAACAAGGATTCTTTCTTGACACTTCCTTGACACTATCATCATATCATGAACCTTTCCCTCAACCTGTGAAAAACATTTCAAAAAACTTGGGATGAGCATAAAAAGCTCAGTAAGGGATATAAAAATATGGAAAGGAAACATGGGTACATATATACATAAGAATGAAATCATACTTTACCCATAAAACATAAGCACTTTAACATACCTCATCAAATCATGAATAAATCATAGAAATCATAAGACATAAAGGTAACTTGAGGCATTCATAACATTCTTACGTAGGGAGTAACCCTCTTGGTTACGTTTGGAATACCCATCACAGTATATTCCCTAAATCTCTTCGGAGAAACCTTAACGTTTCACTCCTTCGCGTTACCCAATGCATTGGAGAGCTATATCGGGCTCACCCGCCCTTAGTTTATCATGGAACCACCCGTTTTCATAATAATGCCCAAGAACCTCAACATAATCGTATCACATAAAACATGCATAAAGGAAACATAACATTTCCACCTTTCAATCACAAGATATAAATACAACACATTGATATAAAAACATTATGAAAACCATTTTCAATACCAAAATAAAAGAAAAGTAAAACATGGTATTTATTTTTCTTTTAAAAAATGTATGGCTTGTAGAGGAAGCCGAAACTCAAATAATGGTCACAGCGGCGGAGAAGTCGTTGTCGCCGCATACGTACGACAAAAACATTCCCTTTTATCATTTAGTAAATGCTTCGTATAAAAAATATTCCTTTTGAATAAACGTAAAAGTCAAAGGGGTTTATACACCATATAAAAGGAGGTTGTGTATAAAACAAAATATGCCTCAATGAAAGGAGATTGAGACGAAGTCCCATACCTCGGGTCCAACTTGACTCGGTCATTATTTAATCTCCTGAATAATAAACTTGAGTTAATTTCTACTTGTTTAAGAACCTTTTTCAAGTTAATTATTCCTTTTATATCACTTATTTCCATGTCATGAACACTATGTAATTATTTAAGTTAATAACGGTCGTTTTAACGATCATTGGTACTTGAGTCAAAAATAAACCCTTTATAATTACATTTTGTTCATGTATCCATTATATCCAGAATTATAATCATTATGTATATATCATATATATCCATTATATACATGCATTTATAATATTACATAATCATTTAGAGGTAAGAAATGAAATGCACCGTTCATGGAGACGGTAAGCCGTACGTACGCATGAACGCTACTTTCATTTCTATTTTGTATTTTATATAATGGAATCATAATGATATAAAGTTATATTATAATTCCAGTATAATATCATATATAATATCATAGTTCCATCCTTTATACGTCCCACATATGGTATTTAACGAATCAAATCACTTTGAGGGGGCGGTAGTCCGCACTTCCTTAAATGAAGATATCGCGTTTACCCATAATGGAAACCATAAAGGTATGCCCAAAATGAAAAATACAGAAGCTTAAAGAAAACATAAACATATTATATATCATATATAAATATATTGACATCCTAATGGCCACCTTTGAAGGTGTTAAAATAATGTTGAACAATCATCGTTTCGGGAGGCATAAATTCACCATCCATGGAAACAGTATGTCCTTTAACCATTAGATGTAGGTGTGTGTAAGTGTAGCTCGAATCCTTCTTATAACAACATACTAGTATATTTAGGATACTGGAGTTGTTACAAAAGAAAATAATAAAAAGAGGTTAGCGGGTTGGAGAAGCAAAATCAAACAAAAGGACTCAAAAGAAGACATTACCTTAAAATCCGGTAACTCTCTTAGATTTGAGATCAAAGGCTTCCTTGGGAAGACTTCTTCCCAAAGTGAGGCTTCAAGGAGTAAGATAGGGATGTGGAGAGCCAAAATGGGCAGGGGTTGGCCGAGCCAAAGGCTTTGGGAGTGTGGGTAAGGAGGTAGAGGTGGGGGCCTTTTATAAGAGGAGAGGAGGGGAACTCTTGGAAGGTAAAGAAAAATCACTTTATTTTAAAATGGTATTCGGATTTAAGAGGTCCCAAATTGATGTGTTTCGAGGATAAGGTGATAAGGGTTCTAAATCAACCCATCCAATAGGTTTTTGACATGTGTAGGTCTTATATTTTACATTATCTTTCCATTTTATTTAAATCCTTTATTAATGAGGTCATCGCCGCATCATCATGATGTCATAACTAATTTAATTTATTTAAAGTGTAAAAATTATAAAAAAAATACTATGATGTAGGAAATATCTTTACCTTTCCAATGACTATTTATAATCAAAAATATGACTTGTATAACCCCATGTAAAAATTGTTTTAGTAAAACTTCTCATGTTTGTGTCATTTTTACTTTTACATTAAATAAAAAGTTATTTATGTCATTTCCCAACCAAAGTGGCTCCATGGGGTCCCCAAGTTGACCCATGGATTTTCTTGGTTGGTAATGACACATCCAATGAGGGTAGGACATGTGTCAAGCTCATCTCATTTTATTAAAGCATTATTTTTACCTTAAACTACACAAATTACCTCTAATCGCGATTAAGAACTTAAGAGTTACTATTCACCAAAAAATTATTTTAATCTCATTGAACCAAATTTTACTTCTTAATGACAACCATGTATGTCGTATTTTTTAAATTCAAAACACAGAAGTGGTAAAATTTAATTTAAACGAAAAATCAGTTTTTATAAGTACCACTTAGTGGTTTCACTATTCATCAAAAATTGAAGTTTTTCAGAAAAATACCTAAAATTCACCCTAAGCTATATTTGATATTCCGAATTCAAAAATGAAGTCTATTTTACAAAATTCAAAACATATAAGTCACATTAATTAATTTAATAATTAATTCCCGCTGTCATGACAAATAGCGTGTTTTTATGAAACAATAAGTATCAAAAGATTGACACCAGTTTAAGTCCAATTTCAAAGTGAAATTGATTCCAATGACCACCATTGGATTAAATGGTAAAAATATATTCTAATTTAACTTCAAAACCAATTAAAAATATAATCTAATAATATAAATAAATTATATTAAAAAGCAGTTTTGATGTAAACTGCAGTATTTTTTACTATTCATTAAAAAATGAACATTGTCTGAAAAATACCAAAAATTCACAAAGTAAATTTTTATGTCCCAATCATAAAAAATAAGTTTATTTTGACAAACATAGCTTATAAAATTGTCAAAAGATAGATTTAAAAATAGTTTTCAATCAAAAGGCAGTAAAATAATCTTTTAAAAAAATATTAGTGTATTCCATGCTTAAGATTGGATTTATTTTCATTTTAAGCCTCTAAAGCACTATCTTAATCATTAATAGACATAGATAAAAATATCTATTATTCATTACTTACTTGTGATGTTAAAATTATTACATAAAAACTATATATCTCCTCCCTGTTTAATTTTTCTATAATAACCCTCCCAAAAAATTGTTCTTATGTTATTTTTTTGGAGTTTGATTCTATATTGGGCAAGGATTGGAAAAAATTACACACATCCAACATCAAATTTTGGGAAAGGTAAATCTCTCTTCACATCCTGAGGAATCCTCAAATTCTATAAACGTTTAATGAGGATGATGAAACTTCCTCAGAATCATAGTATCAATTGTATATACTGTTACCTAATGATAGATTATATCTACCTCAAGTGATTGAGACAAAGGAGAGAACCATGATCAAAGACATCCCATTATAAGGAACTACACTAATGTATTCTCCAAGGAATTGTTTTTTCTTTATATTGACTAAGAGGATGATATATCAATTGAAATTATTCCTAGATATCTACCTATATCATAGAATCCTAATAGAATGGACACTATTGAGTTGGAATAACTAAAGAAGTAGTTACAAGAGAATCTGGAAAAGGGTTTCATATGCCTGAGTGCTTCACCATGTGGTGCACCTGTTCTCTCTATAAAAATAAGGGATAGATCAATGCAACTATGCATTGATTATCATGATCCTAATAAAATCAGG
The DNA here is from genome assembly GCA_963277665.1 of Viscum album. Classification (NCBI taxonomy): domain Eukaryota; kingdom Viridiplantae; phylum Streptophyta; class Magnoliopsida; order Santalales; family Viscaceae; genus Viscum; species Viscum album. The sequence goes on along the minus strand of OY728133.1, from coordinate 474,747,933 downwards.
ATAATGAATAAGTATCCCCTTCCTTAGATAGATTACTTTTCGGATCAGTTACATGGGGTTAAGTATTTCTCTAAGGTGGATCTTTGGTCGGAATATCACCAGTTATAGTTGAGGAAGCTAGATATTCCCAAGACTACATTTCAAAAAAGGTATGGAAACTATGAGTTCATAGTTATGAATTTCAAACTCATTAATACTCAAAAAATATTTATAGACATAATGAATGTATTCATTATACATTAACTCAACAAATTTGTGGTTGTCCTTATTAATGATATTATGATATAATCCAAGATTAAGGATAAACAATATGTGAGTTCAAATACTATGTTAAAGACCTTGAGAAGGGAGAATCTATATGCCAAGTACAATAAATATGTGTTCCAGATAGAAGAATTATCATTTTTGGAGCATGTTGTCACCAGTAAATGAATATCATTGGGACATTCCAAGAAAAAGGTAATCGAAGAGTGGCCCAGTATAACCATCGTGGTGGAGATCCATATTTTTAATGTTTTATCTGAGTGTTAATAATGATTTTAATGAATTGCTTAGTATTTTCAATCCCACTAACCATGTTGAATTGTAATGGAGTAAATTTTTCTTGGACTACTAAATATGGATACTAATTCAAAGTGTTTAAAAATTGGTTTATCGCTACATCAGTACTCACACTACCAACATGTGGGGAACTCATTATAGTAAAAAGTAATGATTTAATGAATTTATTAGGTTATGTTCTGATGTAAAATGATAAATTTATATCTTATGTATCAATTCATTAGAAAATTCATGAGTAAAACTATCCCACACATGATATAGAGTTGGCGGTTGTGATCTTCTCATTAAAAATCTAGCGGTGTTATCTCTGTGGAGAGACGTGTGAGATATATAATGACCATAAGATCCTAAAATATATATTAACTCATAAGGAAAAAAATATTTTTCCACAAAGATGGTTAGAGATCATCCAAGATTGAGACTAATCAATCCACTACCATCCTGGTAAGGTAAATAAAGTGAAGTATGCCCTAAGTATAAAGGATCCTACATCATTTTCAATGATGAGAGTTGAGAAGGATCTAATATTATGAGATTTGAAAAAGATGGACATGATAATCATTAAGGATGGAATATCATAAATCCATTCTCAAATGATTTATCAAAAATCCTTCATTGAGAAAATAAAGGATTCCCAAAGAAATGATTTTGATATTCAGATGATGGTGGAATCTATTAGAAAGGAAAAATCCTTAGAGTTCAAAATGTATGTGGAATGAGGCATAAGATTTTGGTCACAAATATTTGTACCATACAATAAAAATATAAAGAAATATATTCTGAATGTCGCACATAACTCAACTTTCCCTATTCACCTCTGAAGAATAAATATGTATCATCATCTCCGACAGCACTATTTGTGGGTCAATGTGAAGAATGAGATCAAAAAATATACATCAAAGTCCCTAGTGTATCAATAATTAAAGTATTAAAATAAAAATTCTAAGTGGATGATGAACCCATTACCAATACCATCATTGAAATGGGGAAAGATTACCATGGTCTTTGTTACTGGACATCTAAAGACACCTATATGAAATAATGTTTTATGGGTTTTTTAGGATCATGTTAAAAAGACATCTCATTTTGTAAAATTTCCAAAGGATTTTTCATTGGATCATCTTGAAAATATATACATTAGAGAAGTGGTATGTAAGCATGGAGTACCACTATTTATTGTATCTAATTGATATCTAAGATTCACCTCCATGTTCTGGAAAAGTATCCAATATTCTCTAAACAATTATCTGAACATCAATACAACTTTTCATCCTCAAAATGATGTCCAATATGAGTTTACAATTCGGGCACTAGAAGACGTGTTGAGAGCTTGTCCTATGAACTTTAATAGAGGATGGGACTAATATTTACCTCTGGTTGAGATCTCATACAACAATAGATTCCACTCGATCATACCAATAGATCTAAAAGAAACCCTTCATGTTAAATTATGTAGAACATTTACATGTAATGATGAATTTGGTGAACGTAACCTTCCAAGACATGAAATGGCCGAAGAAATAGAGGAGAAGGTGAAACCCATTAATTATCCCATCAAGGATAACCAAATTTGAAGCAATATCTATGAATATAATCTTTAAAAATGCCTAAAGTTTAACGTTGGAGATATGGTATTCCTTTACATATCTCTATGTAATAGGATCATGATAATTGGGATTTAAGTAAAGATAAGTCCAAGGTACATCAGACCCTTCGATATTCTTGATCATGTCAGAGATATGGCCTATAGAATAACACTTCCACCAACCATATCTCAATTACATGATTTATTCCATGTATCCCTCATGAGAAATTACATAAAAATCCCTCACATATAATGAATTTATAGTTGGTACAATTGTACAATGATCTATCTTATGAGGAGCAGCCGGTGATGATCTTGGACCATAGAGATAATTTTCAACACAACTAGGTTACAAACCTGGTCAATGTACTATGAAGGAACTATAAGTACTAATAGCCAACATGGGAACTGGAGGAATCAATGAAGGAGATTTACCCTCACATTTTATTATCACATAATGTAAAATGAAATTTTGAGAGTGAAATTTTAAAAGGGGGAGGGAATATAACAACCCAAACTTTTATCAATGGAAAAAATTTTCCCTTCTTGTAATTATGTTATTTTTTATAAAAAACATACATATAATAGAGATCCCAATAAAATATTTATTATAATAAATGAATAATGAAATAAGTTAAATTCATCAAAATTAAGGAACTTATACTGATGGAATAGTAACTTGACCCTTTGAATAGTAACATGATCATTAGGAATAGTAATCCAGCCAATATAACAGTAAACTCTCATAGAAAAGTATAAATAAAATTTAGGAAAATTATAAATGATAATATGATATAATAATATCATAGTATATGTAAATAAATGTTTTTAAAATGATAAATTAAGCGTTTATATTTTTGTAAAAAATAAATGTTTATTTATAATTTTGTAATTCATATAATACTTTAAATAAAAAAAATATTTTCATAAAATATATTCATAAATTAATATTTTTTGTTCTTATGATTATAATATAATTTTATGATACCTTAATTAATTTTTCAAAATGTCATAAAATCAATTATAATTTTAAAATCAATATTTTTTGAGAAAACGATGATTTTAATTAAAAATTAAATTTCTCATATTTAGAAAATTATTTTCATAAAATGGAGTTAATTATTTAATTTTACATGTTGAAAAAATTTGAGGGTTACTTTTTTATATTTTTTTAAAATAGTCGAAATTTTGATAAATATTGAAATACAACAATTTACAATATTAGCTAAATACATGGATTTTTTAGTCATTATTGATGTATGGATTATGTAAGGAACATATTCTCAAACTCTTCTAAATTTTTTAATATATTTATTGATGATTTTAAAAATATTGATATTCTTGATCCAGAATAATAAAATAATAAATATAATAATCAAAAAACAACCCTTTCTCCCCTATAAATACCACCCCTCACCACCACTTCTCCTCACAACATCCAAAATCGGAGAAATGTCCAAATTATTTCAAATCCTATTCTTAATAATAATCCCCAAATCCTGAAGGATTTTATTTTCAATATAAGACCAAACCAATTTCCCTAAGGAGGTTCTCAAGGAGAAGAATTCAAGAGGTAAAATCCAATTTCTTTTTGTTTAAATTTCATTTCAATTAATTTTATTTTCTTATTCTCTCCTAATATCCCCTTGTCCATGTGTCATGTTAACCCTATTATCTTATATATACTATAATTTTATTATGTTAATGGAATAATCCATCATCAACCCTCTTATCCTTTTCTATTAATTTTAAAAATGAAAATATCATCCATGAGGTGTTGATTTATCACCTTCGAGGATGAAATATTTTTATTTTCATTTAACTCCATTATTGATGGTCATAAAAACATTATAATTTTTTGAATATATAGTATAATTTATGTTATAACTTTTTTATGGTGAGGAAATAACATATATACATAATATTAAACAATAAAACAAAACTATTTTATAATGATTGAAAAATAACCAAATTAATCTAAACAATTATCATTAGCATTTTGTCTACTGAATCGTAATAAAATACAAAAAAATAATATATATAAAAAATTAAAATTATTTGAGTTAATTAATAGCTTATAACTTCGATTATTGATAAGTATTATCATTTTACATGATCTTCTATACATATATACAAGTGAAATGATCATGAAGATGAAGAAAATGAAAAGTCATGAATAAGGAAATTGAAGTCTATAACACATCAAAATGGCCATAAAAATCTTAATAAAATTATTTATAATCTAATACATGTAGAAGAGTTTCTTGATTTATTAATTAATGAATATTATTTTATTATCCATGATATTAATGTGAAGAAATCATTCATATATAAATTAAGGGGATTTTCAAACCTAGTTAATTCTCTTTAGGCTATTTTTATTTCATTCCAAATTTCTGTGTGGATATTATTTTAATATTCCCAAAATATAATTTATTTTTTCTTACCATTTATTTTTTTAGATATTAATGTTTCCTATCTGATTTTGTGACAAATGAAAATATTTTTCCAAAATAACTTTTCTTTCTAAAAAACACATTTTTTACTTTCCTTGAGATTGTTTCTTATTCACTCAAGATTGATGATTCTTATATAAGAATGTTATCCCCTTTTTGGGAACCCCAATATTTATACATTAATGCATTATCTATAAAATTATCATGAAACCCATTTCCTTTCTATGTGTTATTTTATGGGCAATTTTTTTATATATTCTATATGGCATGAATGATTATGTAAATGTTATGATTTGATAGGTGTGCTCAGAAGTATATAGTGCTCCAATTCATTGGGTAATGTGATTTATCTCATGTGTTAATGTTAAATATGTGTGAACATGATACTATCTGTGTTCATAGTGTTGATTTTATGATTATGCACAAATGTTATGAATGAACACGATGCTAGCATTGTTCAAAACTATGTGTGGTCTTGACCACTAAGACATGATGTTTCATTTTTATGCATTACCGCACTACATACACTTATCTAATGCTTCCTATCATGATAATTATGATTATCCTATGTTTATTATTTGATGATTATTATTATTCTCACCCGTGTTATATTGATTCATTTCATTATTTATCATTGAATTGGGCTTTTAACTAACCCCATTCGTTGATGTATATCCTCATTTGATTACTTATACTAAAGGGAATGTTATGGCCATTAAGAATCTATAGATTAATGAATTAAATAATTTTTATGTTTTATTATCTAAAATTTATTTATTAGACTAATTTTCCCAAGACACTAAATTGTTTGATCCTGGATTTGTAACACCATTATGTTTCTTATAATTCAAATGGTGTAATATTCATGTAATAAAAAGTATGTTCAATGTAACTAGTTGTTGGATTTTATCTTCAAATAGTGCCAGGACATACAATAGATGATTATATCTATGAAATATTACCAACCGAGATATTTTTATGGATAGAGAGAGATAGATAGATACCATTATTTTCACCTAGTATGTATGATGTAAAAATAGATTTTTAGATATAGAACCCATAGCTCTTTACTAGTAAGGGAATTCCACATGAAATCACGTTTTTTGTATAGAATATTTAGATGATTTTTGTCCTAATAAATACACCACTTTATAATATGGTGAATTTATAAATTTATATTAAATGAGTAATTTTGATGCACTGGTGGATATCAAGGTCAAGGGAGAACAATATATGGGTCTATCCTATAAGTATTTTCAGATATCATTCTTTGATCACTTCAATAATGTAATTTTGAGGAATTGCATGTCCCTATAGTTCATGTATTTAACACAATGGGGGATGTTCATCTAGGATTATTATTAATCAACAGTTTTTTCCCATATTCTAGAATGGGGTGATATAGTGAGTACTATGTGTTTCAAGGATGACCTAACATATAATGTTTTGGTTTATGTTAACACCATTCACCTTCCATAAATTTTATAAGTGATGAATCATACCATTGATTTAAAAAAACTCGAGTGAGGGATGGGGCCTAGGGTAGGTGGTTTCTTCTATAGGTACTGATATTATATCATCAAGAATTATTTTTTATCATTATAATTTTATTCACCATGGAAGCATTAATCAAAGATTCCTAGGTAGTGGTAAGTATCTTTCATCTTAAGTATATTTTTTTGTATATTTATATTTGTGTAGAGGATGATGAAATTCTCATCCCCGGTGTGATCGAGTACTAGTTGAGGTTTATTTTTATGGAATGGTAGGGGACCTGAAACAATTATGGTGGAGATCATAGTGGGTAGATAGTGATTATGGATCCATATTGTTAAAAGGTTCATGAGAAGGATTGTGTCCATTTATGTATGTGGGTATTTTGAGTTCCATCACCCATTTGGGCTGGGGTGGACGTGATGATTCTGAAATGTAGTTCATGCAGAGATAGATAGAAATTTCAGTCTAGGGGAGTCATTCTAGAGAATAGGGTCATGTTTTTGGACCTCTACATGTTGTTTATTATTCTAATATTTATTGAGAGGATGATATATATACCTTATGTTGTATTATTTTCATATATTCTACTCTATAACATTCTTTGTTTGACGCAAGAGAATTTCATTCATTCATATATGCTCTATTTGATAATGGATGATGGATAACTATATAGTATTATCATGGAATGATATTGATCAACATTCCTTTTGAGACAAGGTTTGTGGGTATACATCCATGAGATTATTTTTCCATATTTTTTTGTATATATAGTTTCCTCTTGGACTAATTTATACTAGATATGAATAAAATTAATGTGATCCTTAAGATAAGTTGGTTAATTCAATATAAAAATCATATCAACTATTATTATTAATGGTTATTATTTACATCGTCCAAGGGTGTAAGTGATGTCTATATTTGAATGTGTGACATAATGGTGGTTTATCAAGGATCTGGACTTGAGTAGATTGTTGGGATCATAACATAAGGTTTTATTCAAGTATTAAACAATGGGGATACATGGGAGTAAATCCCCCAGTAATTGATTAGTTCCAATATATTTTAAAGATGATCTATATTGATTGACACATTATATAGAGTTATCATTTAAAATCAATCTCATTCCAAATAATTTCTATTATCTTTTAATTATAGATCTTGTTCATTTATATGAAGTGCATGTGAAATTAGGGGACTCTTTGGTAAATGGAATCATATGGAACAGTATGTCACATTTGTGAGGTCTAGTGTTATTTCCTAAGTTATTGGATTAATATTTGAGGTTATGTATGTATTATTAAAGGCATACCTATGGGAAAATAAATAACTAATAAACACTTCTACATATCAATTAATTATTTGATCATCATGGAGGATCTAGAGTGTTCTATAAGATTTATATGATATCAGGCTATAATCATGTGATAGTGAGTAATTTTAACAAACATCTCACTATATTTAATTATAGATGTATCCTATTTGAGTATGTTTTGATTTTTTTAGTATGAAGTATAAACAAGTGGATTTTATGTATCTAATGAATTAGTTCTTCCATATGTATTATTAAGACATTTGAATCCATTTTTGTTGGAAATATCCTTGCATAATCTAGGTTGAGGGATGATCACATGAGACATAGGGAGATCATTTTGAGAACAATTTTAGAGATTTGAATGTATTTAAAATATCAAACTCACATATTGGATTAAGTATGTGAACTTATTAAGTCATGTGATATCATAGGAAGGTGTTTCATTTGAAAAAAATAAGTTTTATGAAGTTTTTTAGGAGTGTATAATGATTATTTTTTATATTCTTTTATGTTTTTTGATTGGATGGCTTTTATTGAATATTCACATAGTACATCTCCCACCATTAATTGAAAATGACAAGATTGAACAAGACAGTGGTGATGTCATTTTGGTAAGACTCTTGTGAGGAATCCTTTAATTATTTTAAATTTAGGAAAACAAAAACCCAAATCCCAGCCTTATTATATATAGGAATAGAGTATACATTGTATTGTGAAACATCATGACTTGGGTTTGGGGAATTTTTATATTGGATGGTCATATAGGTGCGTATTTTTCTATGATATTTAGGATTCATGAGCGTAACTATATGACCCATAGAATATAGATTTTATTAGTGGTGTATACCTAGATATATTTGTGACATTACCTTTTGGGAAATATGTTTGAGTTATTTACTAACCACATGAGTCTGGGTAATATTTTCTAACAATGGGATATGAATATTTGATAGAAAAGGTGGGTCGAGTATTTATAGTCATTTTGAATTGGGCTAGAATATAAGCACATGATGGGTGACATTGTTTTGGATGCAATGAGATGGATGACTTGGATGTAGTTGTTCTATGAGTTAATTAGTGAGTGGTAATTGATGGTTCTCATTGTGTTGTTGTGACATGACGTCTTGGAAAATTAGGTTATATGGACCCCAATGAATTTATTTATAATTTATCCACTCCTTAGTAGGGTGAATAAGAGTAAATATTAATATTTAGGTATTCTGTTCATAAGAGATATCATACACGGAAGGGATCCCCCAAAATGATATTCTATTGACAAAAATTAGATAACTTATATCAAATTTCATGAAGTAATGTTGATAATCATGTGTGAGTAGATTAGGAGGGACTCACATGCCTCAATGTAGGTTTTATAGTTGGGTATGATGAAAATATATAGTGAAAAACTTATTAAATATTTTTTATAGAATGAAGAGAGATATTGTGGGTTTCATCACATAATGCTCAACTTATTAGTAGATAAAATTCAAACACCAGAAGACTATTGGTCTTCAATAACCACTACACACTCCTTAGTGGATGTGGGATGTTATGATTATGGGATTCATGAAATGGTTTCCAGGGATGACATTGATTAGAGTTTTAATATGGTTTATAGTGGTTCAGTTAACCTAGGCCACTAATTTATTGATAATCTAGGATATATTCTCTCTTGATGAGCTAAGAAGTCACTATGTTTGAGGGGTGGTATTATTTCATAGGATACTTATATATATAATTTCATATAGGGAATATAATATTATATCATGATTTTTTGAGGGGGTGTAAAATGTGAAGGGATGACATTTTCTTGGGTACATTGTACATTTTCTTAGTAGCTAGTTCCTCTAGTTCAGTGCAGTGATAAAATAGTGGCATCTAGAAGGATAAGTTGGAGCAATAGTCTAAGATTCTAGCTTAATTTCCATATTTATTCATTGATGTGTCCAAGTGATATTTAATAATTCATATTAAGGAGTAAATTTTAAATAGTGGTGGAAGTTTCTAAATTGTATAGCTTCTTAATTTATGAATAAAGTTTTTTTAAATCCTTATAATATACTCTATTTATATATTCATGGTATTTTTTTGGGAAGTTAGATATGTCCTATAATTTCTCATGATATTTTAGTCTTAGAAATTATAGAAATTGGAGTTGTAGTTTGGGTTTATGTTAAACACACATTTATTAACAACCATGATTTTATAAATTGTAGATCAGGGGATGTTCTTCTAATGGTATTTTCATGATTAAAAAATGGTTACCAAAATTGTTCATCCATCCATAAAAAATATGTTTTGTTTTGTTTTTGGGAAATTTAAAATAGTTGTAATTTGGTTTTATGAGATCATGTGACTCAAACATGAAATTATTTGGTTCCCTTGATAGAGAGAACCTCATTGTTGGCACATAGTTTTGAAAATTTTTTAGCCAAACAATGTGAATTTCCCTGTAATGTGAATATTATTAAATCTCCAAATTTTCCTTAGTGATTTTATTCTATGTTACCCCTACTTTTCCTAAACCATTTTTCAGTGGTGTACATTCCTTGATTCCCTTCATTCTGTCCTAGATTCTAGGTGATAACTCCTTTAATCCTTGGTGGATTGAACTATCACACATTACAATGGTGATTTGGTGTTAAGTTTAACACTCTACATCCATTTATATTAAACTTATTTAAATGTTTCATGTGATTACCTTAGTTGTGATCATTTAGCCCCTATTTATGTTCTTCCTTCTAAATAAATTATTTCATCCACCTATACTAATTTCCATAAATGATATTATACATGAATGCTTCTTGTTGAATAATTAATGGTCTCCATAAAAAATTCACTAGTGTATCGATTATTTTTATTATGTGTATGATTTGTGTCCACATTGACCTATATCATGATTTACTATATATATTAATAAATGAAACATGTGACCCTTTTAAGTAAAAAATCATATATTAAGACCAAAATAGGTTCATGAACTGGTGGTAGATCCACAAAATCATCCATTTGGTATGATGTTCTTTACTTATTAAGAAAAAATTGAATTTTAAATTAGTGACCAAAGGAGTTCCTTGAACTAAGAGATGGCTAGGTAAGTGAATATAACACCCTAGGATGTCTCTTGGGAGGGGAATATGGTAAGTTATGAGTCATATTTCTAATATGTGATATATATTAAAAATATATAACATGAATGGATGGGGTAATGTTGAATAAATAAATTCTAATTTTTAAAATAATGGCTATTGAATATAATATTTTTTGTATTGAAACTTAATCCCCTACTGTGGTATTTTCATGGTACCAAGGATGGATGAGGATCCCCTTAGTTATGATATCATGGGTTTTGGTATGTATTTGGATCCCCATAGTTAGTATTTCATGGTTATGGGGATGGACATATATCCTATTATGTAGAATTTTCATGGTTTTCAATGATATATGTGGATCCCTCTGGGATGTTTTTCCATTTTTTAGGCATGATGTGGATCCCATTGGTTGATACTACCATGGTATGAGGGTTGGATATTGTTACCTATAAGATATTTTGTATATGGTTTAGAGATACTTGACACTAGAAAATGATGGTATGAAAAATATCGGGATTCAACATAGATCCCAAGGGTCAATAGTGATTATATATTTGTATTTTATATATTTCAATATTGTAACATCAATATTCACTTGTTTTCAAATTTTTAAATATTTAGTGATATCATTGGTGGTAGCCTACTATTATTTACTCACTCATTGTTTGGGACACCCTCTATACCTGAGGAGACTTCATGGTTACATGATAAGATATTGTAAAAGTCTCTATGATGGAATTTTCATTTAGAATGGACAAGAGTAGTCATGGGGGATTCTATTAGGATAAGAAAATATACCAGTTTTGGGTAAATATCCTATCAGGTTATATATGACCATTAGGATTTGTATAGTATTCATTTTGATATAGCATGAGTTGTGTATATTGTTTATTTGATGCTTGAAAAAATGTCACATATATTTTATATTTCTACAAGTATGCCATTTTTATTATTTAAAATACTATTTAACACTTTGAAATGAGGTTATAATATCTCTATCGTATCACTATAAACCATTACTGTGAGTTAGTAGCCTCTGGAATATAAGGATATGTCCTTGAGGAAATATAACCCTATGGGTTTGACACTGGTGAGTTGTATCAGACTGGGTAATTTTAAATGGGAGTTGTTTTTCATGTGGGATTTTATAAAAAAGTCACAAATAATTTATAATTCCTTTCTATTATATAGTTCTTTCTATACAATAATTATATTTAAAAAAAATATTATGCTCCACCACCTACATTGGTAGTGGAAGTGAACACCCATTTCAGTCTTGAGGTTTTGATGTGTTTTCAACACCTTGTCTTTCATGGATATAGATGGATGAATACTCCATAAACCCACTCTCTCCTGCATATATAGCATAGTTTGTCAGCCCATCCTAGATATAAGGGATTATGGTTTTAGGGAATGTTCCCATAAGAGTTTTATTGTCTCTCTTTTATGAAAATCATATATATGGGATTTTTGGATGCTTAATGATATAACATTTAATTGTATTACTTATGTATTTATACATCGAATAAAATGGATTAAGTTCTAGTGTATATTTAATTATGTTTGTGATGGATCTCAGTTTTACAATGTGGTTATGGGGATTTTGTGATGATGTAGTAGAGACGATTTTCAAAGGTTGCAGTATGAGATTATATGTTTATGCTATGTTTATAAAAATGTTATGTAAGATTTATGGAGGTCATGGGAGATCCAAGATTAAATTCATTTTGGTTTAGGGTACAATATTAGATTTAATTCCATAGTGGAGTAACCTTATAAACTAAATGTTTCATTAAATGTTATAAAAATTATTTGATACCTAATGAGAAATACATGGTGATGTTGAAAATGTAGTTTACATATTCTGGTGCTAATTTATTCCTACTATATATCTCGTTTCTATTTATTATAATTATTTTACATTATCACGAGATATTTTAGTGAGGATCCTACTAAGAATACTAGTATTCTCACCCATATATACATATATATATATATATATCCAAGGCCTATATGAGTTTATTGGTGACCATTTTGTCATTAATATCTTTTAACATTTATTTGGGAACTTATGGAGTTCGTTGAAGCTACCAAGAAATTTTTAATAGTATTGTTTAATTATTTATAATTTTATAACATGATATGTCTTATGATAGTAATTTATTTATGTTATGAAGTTGATTATTGGAACATTCATAATATCCTTTCATATATTGAGGGTGATTCCCCTGGTAAATATACGTTCAATACCCACATTTCTTATCTCCCACTTGTCACTGATTAGAGGAATGATTCAATGGTCACTCCCATATTCACTACTAGCCTAGGGGGATTATCAAGTGTGGGTCCTGATAAAGTGTCATCAAATCTATTGGTTTAGATATTGGATGATTTTTGGGGATAACCATTGGTGAGGATTTCATGGGTTGGTATGGAAATTGCACCATATTCACTTAGTTCTTAATATAAGATAGGGATACTAGCTAAGATATATGATTTTAAGGCTCCATATGATCTGATTCTCATGCCTTATGTTTACATAATGCACTAGATGAAGTGATATTGCTTCTCATGTAAGGACCTTGGTAAGGATCATGTATCCCGATTGACTGAGTCTATGTTTAATTTAGGTAGAAAGTGATAATTACGATGAATCATAAATAATTACTCTTAACTATTCCATAATTTTATTTTAGGAGTCCATAATAGTTTCTTATTTTATAAATATGGATCTAGGATGATGTCTCATTGGGCTCATGTTGAGGATGTTTTCCATGATACTGCATTGGACTGCTATATATTTAAATTTATTGACATTAACACATGGTAGAATATTTTTTCAGAGAATTAGTGTGAATATGTATTGAAGTATGAGGTCTATGTTTTAGATTAGTATACTAAGGAGTGGTTGGATGAGATAATTATTTATTTTAGTTGGATATATTACCATAATGAACACTATATTTAGTTTTCTATTGGCATGATACATGGGGACACATTGTACTATTTATTTCTGTGCATTTTTATTATGGGGAGTCTATATATTAATGGGATATGTTTCATGATGATATTTATAATGAATTTTCTTCATAGACCACATAGGAGAATTAACACCATAAAATTATTACACCATTATAGGGAAGATCTAGTGTTTCAGATTTTACTGTTTTGTATAAAAACTTCTACTTTATTCCCTATAAATTCTTCAATTTTTTTGTTAGGATAAGTATTTTCAAAGAGGATTTATTCATATAGATATATTTATTGGACATAAAATTCACATTTATGATGTATCTAAACAAGCTAGCATTGGTAGAGATTATGGTGAAGATACATGGTAGTAATAGATCATTATGGGAGGGCAGTTTCATGGACCTGCTATGAAGCATCGGTATAGAAGGAGATTCTCAATTTCATGCATAATTAATGATGTTTCTATCATAAGGGATCTATTTTCAACCTTATTCATCTAGTTCCACATATTACAGCAGTTCCAGGACCCTTTTAAGAGGATGAGAATTATTTTCATTTCATGTGGAGATCATGGACATCAAAATATTAAATTTCTATCATTCTTCAATAGTTATTGTGGAGTTGGTATCCCACATCATGCATAAACATTAATGGGTAATCATATGAGTGATTAGTAGTAAGGTTCTTCAATTTAAGATTAGTAAATAGGATGTGATGTAATAGTGGACCAACCTATGATTTGCCTCATCTTCATGGATAAATAGTAGAGTTTTTCTAGGGAGGTAGTATATATTAGGGTTTTAGAGGCCATATAGTATATAAAATTCTGATAAATTCCATAGAGATTAAATCTCTATGAGAGTCATACACCTTGTGAGATATCATATGTTTGTTTTTTTACATTGGTGTATCCTTAGTTTTATTTAGATTCTATGCACTCCTTGATTTCACCTTCTATAGTCAATTATTTGGGACTTGAGGTGGAGAGTATTTGAGTGGCATTAGTATTGACTACACTATTTAATGGTATTTTTATCTTATATTGTGAATAGAAGGATCATGTGTTGATGTTTAGAATGAATAACTATTTTAGATATATATTTTTTTAGGATACAAGCATAATATATCATCCTTGATAAAAACATGTTATATTTTTACGAGTTATTTCTAATTTATTTTGGAAGAAAGTTATATTCTTCATTGATCACAGTGAGTTTCTTGTGTTCATGAATGATAGGTACCCTTGGATAGGCCAGATTCATGTTGAATTTATATCCTCCATGATGGATTAGTTAATGTTTTCTTTAGTGGGGGTTTAAAAAAATTTGTGTCCTAGGGTAATTGTAGAATACCTCAATGTATTTCTAAAGGAGGTTATGAAACAAAATCCAAAATGTGATATATAAATTGGGATATTATTGATGTGAGGTTCCAATTTGATATAAATATGCTTTTATTAGATTCCATATTCTGATTTGGAAAAGCTGTTGATTCATTTTTATGATCACTTGTAAAAATAATTACTCATCCCAATGTGTCATCTTTGGGTTCTTGACTTCTTTATGGTCAAGGTGGGTGATATTATGTGGTTTTTTATCAACTATCATGCCATTATCCAAATGAAAATGTAAAACCTCTATCCCCTCTAATGGATTTAAGGATAATTAAATTAGCTGAATGGGGATATATGGTTCTCAAAGATCAATATATGGGGAAGATATCATCATATGTGATTAATAAATGTGTATTTCTCAAATACTTCTTTCTGATTTCATTATATACAATATATGCCTTTGGTAATGAAATTTTTTATGAAGAATAAACCATTTGTGTTTAAGGCACTTATAAACTCCATTTTTAATGAGTTCATGGACTAATTTATAGGGGGTTATTGATTAATTATTTGTGTATTCTAAAAATGATGAAGACCATGTAAAGTATATACATGTTTTTAGAGGACTTTTAGTATCATCAATTATTTGGGAAATTATGAAATTGGATATTCTGGATGTGTGAGGTGTATTTAGTATGAAATTTGATGTCGTATTGGGTAGGTTTTATACATCCTATGATGATCAATTGTGTCATTTCATGGGTAGGACCTAATAATATTGTAGAGTTTTGGGATTTTTATAGTCTTTCACACAATTATAATAGGTTCTTACCTGATGTTTCTTGAATTTTAAGTCCCTTGATATTATTGACTAGGATAGAACTAGTATTTATTAGACTAAAAAATTATCAAATACCTTTTAGCATCTAAATGGTAAGTTGGCCTTTTCTAATGTTATTTATTTAATAGAGGATGGTATTGTGCTTTAGAATAATTTAAATGATTCACATATTTTATTTTGTTTTGTTCTGATGGATCCATGTGAAGTTCTCATTTAGGTCATTTTAGTTTAATCCTCATGTGGATAACTATTATACACATCATTTTATCACCTTTTTTGGGTTTTAATCTGATGTTTGGGTGGAATTTTATCATTGTTGAATGCATTTTTATCTTCACAAAACATAAGTGTTTTTGGAATGTCTTTCCCGATGTGATTTAAACTTGTGATTGTAATGGTTGACAAAATAATTATAGGATTATGACTTCAAAATTTATTACAAAATGGGGAAAGGTATTATATTTTCTGATGTGCAGATATGATAGTTAAATGGAGATTTTTTTTCATGATTATAGGGATAAATTGAGAGTGATAGAGGATAATAAAGTGATACACCATTATATATGAGTAGTTTTTATAATAGAGTGTATTTCTCTGGTCATCATGTAATTAGAATTGGTGATGTGAGAAGATTATTCTAAAATAGGGGATCTAGACAAAGAAGTTTGGAGTGATGGAGAAATTTTTTTTGATTAACATAAACTATAGTTTAAAGATAGTTAATATCATGTAATGGTATATGGGAGGCCCTCAATTCCTTTGGTTATGTGTGAGCTAATTCTTAACATGTTTCATAGTTCAAATTTGGTGTTATATCTTAGTGTGGAAAATATGTATCATCTGTTGATATGTAATTTTTCGTGGTCTGGTGTGAAGATTTTGGTTATATATTTTTTATATTGCTGTTTGGTCTATAATAATGTGAAGTCTAAGCATCAAGTTCATGGTGATTTTCTTCATCCGTTGGATGTTCCCTTGTATAAGTGGAAGGAAATATAGATGGAATTTGTCACCATTATATCTCAAGATCGTGGTAGATATGATTCCATTTAGGATATTTCATACAACTTTATAATCTCTTCATACAATATATGAATTATGTAGAGAACCACAATGGATGTTTTATCAAGGCATTATTTATATGAGATAACATGGCATCATGGGGTTTGGAATATGATCATCTCTATTTATGATCCTTGTTTCTCCTCTCGAGTGTAGAGACGTGTACTATGTAATTTTTTCACACAAAAATTACTTAAAATATTATTTAATTTATAGAAGTATTATGATCGATTTGACTATCAAAATTTTTGAGGATGTGTTTCATTAATTCTATCAGGATTTTGGTGGTTCATGGGTTGTGTACATAACCTTGGATGAGTTTTCTTGTGATAATATTTATCACTTCACTATTGGAATTTCTTTTTTTATGTAGTGTATGATCTATATTTATGATCTCTATTATGATGGACCATGTCAAGAGAGTTAATTATTATTTTATTATAATTGGGTCATAGTACGACAGAGATGGTTTAAATTAATCTTGAGCAGATAAAGATAAATGAAGACCAGAAATAAAAAAATCCCACTCATAACTGGAGACTACTATAGTTTTATATTAGAGGTAATATATTCTTGAAGGTATCTCCTCAATGTTGTTAGTATATGATGGGTAATGGGATAAAGCATTCACCTAAATTCTTTGTTCCTTTTGAGTTGTTGGAGCATGTTTTTATGTATTTTTATTTTTTAGTACTACCCTCATTGATGAATAAGATTAATGATACTTCTAAAATGTCGTATATTTTTTGGTATCATTAGAATGATTCCCATGATATTGACAAGGGTGAGTAATATGTTTATGATGATGTGACATTTGGGTAATATCCCATTGAGATTATGGACATTTAGGAGAAGGTTTTTCATAGGTGTTTTATTCCTTTGTTTTGTGTATTGTAGAATCACAATGGAATAAAATAGTGTAGTTGTAAAAATTATACACAAATTCGTTCATAGTATACAAAATTTTATTGGTATTTATTTTATTTATGTTTAATATGAAACCTTTTTCATTTATGAGAAGATGGATATATTGTGATTATGTGACCTTTTCTTTTAATGGGATGGTTGTGCTCTAATTGTAGAGAGATGTTTGAGAAAAATATAATTTGGTCCTAATTTTTTATCCCAATTTCATTCCTTAGTGTAAGTTTTTGATTCATTATAATTTGAATTATTTGAGAGTTATCTGATATATGGGACCAGTAATTCTAAACATCTCCTTGGTGTTTTTTATATTTTTGGAGGTGTTGAGAAAGTGTTTGGAGGCCTTGATAATATTTCTAGCTCTATAGCTCCAAATATTATATGATGGAGGCCATGGTGTAGTGTTTTTTGGGTTGTAGACATTTAATATGGTTTCTTTGATTCTTGGTAACTCATTTTGTCAAATTATAATTTTAAAGGGTGTGATACATTGAATATTTACTTATGGAAAATAGGTTGAGTGAAATTACCATCTATATGGGAGGTCATGTCATGAAAGAATACAAAAGTTATGAGGAAGGCTTAAATATATTGTGGTATATTCCACAGAGTTCTTGAAATAATGAGGGGAATTACACCACATGATTTTAGGATTTATAAGGGATCCATATTTGAGGGAACCCCTATAATGGTGAATATGAACATTCCATGGAAGTATTTGACATAGCCTTGTGTTTTTGTTATGATATTTAATTCAATTTTCCACAATTTATTTTACTCTACAAGTCCTTAGAATATAAATATGAAATACATAACATTATATTACTAGTTTATTTTTCTTATTTATATAATCTTTGGTGGAATTGGTTGATGAGTTAGAAAGAGACCTATAACATGCATATGTTTTCAACATATATTAACTAACCCTCTCCTCAGGTTTGTGTCTCCCCTATTCTCTATTCACCATAGATGATCAATGGATATCCTTTGAATCCTTTGATCATTACAAACCATAGGCTTCATATGAGATTGGCTGTAGCAAACCAGGGTGGTTTCCTTCCTTGTTCAAGGTTATTAAATCTCTCTCTTCCCCCTTTGATCATGTATAGAAAGTATATTAAGAATTATAATTCACTTAGGGGTTATTTAATTTATATTTCTTTTTTATGATGTATTGGATTAATCATTTTTTATATTTTTCATTTTAAATAGTGAAACAAATGTCAATAAAATAATAAAATGGAAATATAATAAATGAACTCCACGTGTGTTCAAATGAAACTGCCTATATTATTAATAATTTGTGATGTTATTTCCATTATAATCATATTATGCTTCATGATATTTCATAAATAGTTTTTTTATATTATTCTGAAGTAATATATTCATGAAATCTTGAAATTTAATATATTTAAACTGGTCAAAAAATAAACTATAGGTAGTTAAAGTAATATTATGAATGAATTGAGTGATACATCCAATCTTAAACTATTTGAAATTATTAAATATAGAGAGGTATTTTTTGGTGGTATTTTCTAATATTGATATATGATTAATATGATGAGATTCATTTAAAAATCAATACTAAATGTATCAATTAATCATTTTGGTAATGTATGACAGTTATTACTGGAATTAAAATTTAATGGATGACATGAGTTTGAATTTTTTCATAATTATTCATGTATTCTTGGTTTGAGGTGTAATTTTAATCTACCTGATTTATGCTAAACTTATGATTATTTATTTTTATTATTTACAAAATAACCATATTTTGATTATATGGAATCCTATATGGTTGAATTTGATGGATAAGGATGGTTTTTTTAGTGGTATGATTATAATTATTAGGGGATGGTATAGATGTTTTAGAGTGTCCTCAAGTATGATGATTTGAGGGTTAGATCAAGTTGGTATCCTTATTTATTTATATTTCTCTTATTAAATGGTTGATTTTTTACTATATATTTTATTCTTTAGTATAGATACACTTCCAACTTTTATTCAATAGGATAAATATTAGAATATATAGGATCTATAATAATAATTAATTATAAATTAACTAATGGAATTGGTTGTAGATAATGGTATGATAAACTAACTGAAAAACTGGTTTCGGGTATTTAATAAAATGCATTGATAATAAATTTTGAATTTAAAAGTTTAATATAACCATAGAATTTTATAGTTTCATAATGGATGAACTATAATTTATTTTCTGGGTTTTTGAAATTATTAGTAATTGATCTAAATTAAAGGATTAGTGGTAATTATAAATCTAGATGATGGAGTGTTAGATGTGATAATATTCAAAGTCCATAGTAATGGAATCTGGGTTATCATGTGGGTCCTTTAATAAAGATCAATTCTAATGTGGAACATGTTCTCTTAGTCAGGTTGTGTGTTATACTATCATTATATACTTATATTTATTATACTCCAACACCCAAGTCTATAGTGGAATCTAATTTTCATATATGGATTCAGATTTGAGTTTTTTCCTAACATCAAAGTTTTTGTAAATATAGATGGTTGTGTATTCCTCTTACCCCACATTATTCTCCCGGTGTAGCATGGTATGTAGTCATATATGGGTTTTGGTGGCATTTGGGTTTATTTTAAGTTCCCAAAAAGGTTGTAGTATCTCTATGTTATGAAAAACATGTATATGTGGGCCATTGTGGCTTAAAGATATAGAATATACTTGTATAAAATGTTTTTAAGCATGAGATGTAATGAATTTAGTTATATAGTATATTTACATAACTATGTGATAACTCTATGTTTTAGTATGTGGTCATGGGGATATTGTCACGACCCGTCCTCGGGGCCCGTGTCGTGACTACCCCAAGCTCGTCTTCCATAGGCCAGGGGCTGGCGACTAGCACCAAGGCGTAAATCCAAACAAAAAGGAAGGCATTGCCTTTGAAAAGTAAACAAGCACCACAGAGTAAGCAAGCGGAAAAGTAAACACTAAGTAAAAACTGTAACAAGCTGTGCTGAAAGTAAAAGGGGCCGGAAATACGAGCCCAACTGTAAAGTACAACTGAAAGGGAAAAATAGCAACTGAAAAGAAAAGCCGCAGCATCGAGCCGTCCTCTGAAGGTCCCACCTGAAGGGTGGGTACAGATATCCTCCACAGCTCCTCGGTCCAGCCGTCCGCTCCGAGTACATCCCGCCTAGTGGTCCACCTCCAGGTATCGTCCTGCTCTGCAAGCCTCCACCACGATTAGTGATGTCCGTCGT
This sequence comes from Viscum album, assembly GCA_963277665.1. Taxonomy (NCBI): domain Eukaryota; kingdom Viridiplantae; phylum Streptophyta; class Magnoliopsida; order Santalales; family Viscaceae; genus Viscum; species Viscum album. The sequence goes on along the minus strand of OY728133.1, from coordinate 474,727,051 downwards.
CTGCAACCAACACAACGAAGTGCGGGAATAACCCGTGCAGGGGTGAGTATAAGCTACTCAGTAGGGACCCCGAGACCCCCGAAGGTCTCCCAGAATCCACAAAGGATAATCCACAAAGGAAAGATACAATCACGAAGTAACATCCGACACGGATTAGGTATATTCCCATACATATACCTAAGTCATCAATTCCCGTTCGGCTCCAACGTCCGAGCCCAAGCACAACCCAGTCCACACAGGAAAGAAAAACGTATACCCACACAGGATAGCACAACACAATCCACAAAGGAGAGTAAACAGTAATCCATATAGGATAGCTCAACAAAATCCACAAAGGAAAGTAAATAGTAAATCCACACAGGATAGCTCAACACAATCCACAAAGGAGAGTAACACAGGATTCAGCTCACACAGGTATACTTCTTCAGATGATGATAAATATGATCACTAATCCATCTAAGTCATCGGACCCACAAAGGATCGATAGGTACTAACCCCCGCAAAGACCCACATAGGATCGGGCCTACACAGGACCTGTAGGCGCTGGCTCACACAGAACCGTTGAGCGCTGACCCACACAGGATCGGACCCACACAGGATCGGGCCCACACAGGACCTGTAGCACTGACCCGCAAGGGATCGCTGAGTGCTGTAGTCGTCGCAGTCCACTGAGGATCTCTGCACAGTCGTCGTCGCAGTCCACTGAGGATCTCTGCACAGTCGTCGTCGTAGTCCACTGAGGATCTCTGCACAGTTGTCGCTGCAGTCCACTGAGGATCTCTGCACAGTCGTCGCTGTCGAAGTAGCAGTCGCAGCCAGCACTAGGGTTCCCGCACACAGCAAGCTCGTTCGGGAGGGTCCGCTCCACGAGCCGAGAGGCTGATACATCAATTGACACAAAGTCCGAAGTTGATGTATCCAAAAGTTCCGTATCGTCAACAGGAACTCAACGTCGCAGACGGCGCGTCAATCGGACGCCCGGTCTGAGAGTTATTGGCTTTTTCGTCCCAGGGGTCCGGTTGGTTTTTAAGGCAAAACCAAACTGACTGTACTCCACCAGCGTCCAAACCTCGGGCAGAGTGAGCCAAAAGATCTGTCTCACTTAGAGGAATTCAACAAAGCTGACGACACGTCAATCGGACGTCCGTAGCTCAAGATATGAGTGTTTCCGCTCCGAGGGCCCGATTGGTTTCGTGTACGAACCAACCCGGCCGAACCCAAAGTATTCTGAAACCTTGAGTGCGATATACCGAAACGACTGTCTCGATCCAAGGATCGTGTTTCCGCTGACGGTGTGTCGTTCGGAGGCTCGTAGCTCAAGTTACAGGCAAAAGACCGAAAATGGTCCGAAGACGGGGGGTCCGGGCCCGGGCCGACCCGGCCCGACCCCCCCCCCCCCCTGGGTCGACCGAACCGGGTCGAACCGACCCGGTCCGGCCTGGCCGGTCGGACCGGCCTGGCTCGGCTCGGCCGAGCGGCCGAACGGCCGAACGCCGCAGGGCGCCGCCCCCGCGGTTTGGAGGTGTCGCGGCCCCGCGTGGGGCCGCGTTGGTTCAATCGGACGCGGCATGTCGTCGCGTACCGTGCGGGCGAGCCGGACCCGCACGGTCGTGGGTCCGCTGGCCACCGCCGCCGCGGATGAAGCCGCGGCGGCTCTGTTCGGCAGCGCGCCGGGGCGCCGCCGGCCGCTTCCGCGGGCCCCCGGAGTTGCTCCGGTGGTCTGTTTTCCTTTCCGTCTACGCCGTTGCCCCTCCCGGGTTCCGTTCTTCACTACGGGATCATCAAATCGCCCTTGCGTCACGTTTTGTTGTCACCCGCCAAATCCGCACAACCACGAAGAACGTCGGAGGGTTGTCGGGCCGTGTTCGTTTGGCCCGCACCCTCCGTGTTAGAATAATAACCACGGGAGAATTATGCAACACATGAAACAACAATTTTAATAAATTAAAATTGTTCATATGAATCCGGTTCTTTAATTTTTAAAGAAACATTCAGGGGAATATAAAGGAATTATTCACAACAACCCCTACCTCGTCAAGTCGTCGTCTGCGGGTTCTTCGCGGAATTGGGGATCGTCGCGTCATCGCGGTATCTGGCGTCGCGTCGTCGCAGAAGGGTGTCACGTCGACGAACTCCGAGGTTCAAGAACAAAAAGATTTAATTAATAATAATTAAATCCTTCTTGAGTTAAAAACCACAAAGAAAAATTTAAAAGAAATCTGAAACTCTCACCTCAACGGATGATCGAAGGTTTTTGTTGCGGATTAAGGAACGTCGCCGAAGAATGTCGCAGGAGAGGAAACGTCGGCGTCGCGGCACACGGATTCGCGTCGTCGATTTCCACGGGTTCGGCGTTCTTCGTCGGAAGCCGGAATTCTTCGCGTTCTTCACGTTCTTCGTGTTCTTCGCGTTCTTCGCGAAGAAGGGTGAAGGCACAAGAACTTCTGTCAAAAACCTCTCAACGTGTAATCCTCCAAAAGTCGGTGTTGGTCTTATTTTATTATTACGCCAACAAACGAATAAGAGGTAAGTAACGACCCATTAATTCGTAGAATTAATTCAACGAAAGAAACTGCCCATTTAATTCACGAATAAAACCGCCCAATTAAATGGTCTGTTAAGAATTTAAGAAAATGCGTCAGTTGACTTTCATAATGACGGGTTTTCACGGGTGCGTTACTTAGCGGAAACGAAACGGCGGGGATCGTGTGGGCCCCACCTCACAAATATCCTACCAAGAGGGTAGGATATTTTTGGATAGTACCCTATCCATTTCAACTCAGTTTAAGTGGATTTCAAGTGGCTTAAGTGAAATAAAATAAAGTTTGTCGAACAATTTATTTTATTTCTTAACTTTAAGCCCAAAAATTAAAAACCACACCTGAGCAAACGCAACTCCGGAAGAGGTGTTTCTAAGTAAATATCGGCGCTGAGATTTCATCGGTGCCCTCAAAATTCGATTCCGGGCACCGGTTCAAAAGTTAGAAAAACCCGCTCATCCGTTCACTGAACGTACCCGAGCCAAACTTCGGAAAATGATTCTGGGCACACCGGGCCTCGGAATCAGGTGCCGTCAGAAACTGCGTTCTTGTAAAATTCCAAAGAAAATTAAGAAAAAAAATTTCCTTGAAATTTACGAGTCTTTACATTACTCCCACCTCAGGGCTTTACGTCCCCGTAAAGATACATCATAAACTAGGGAAACAAATGTGGGTACTGAGCACGCATCTGAGCCTCCCGCTCCCAAGTGCTCTCCTGGAGGTTCCCGTGCTGCCATCTAACGTGCACTAGAGGAATCGATCGTCCATGTAGGACCCACTCCTGTCGATCCTCGATCTCCACCAGGACCTCCGCAAAAGTTGCCCCGTCATCAACGTCCAGCTCCCCATAGTCAATGATATGCGTCGGGTCGTGCACGTATCTCCTCAGCTGAGATAGGTGGAAGACGTCGTGCACCCGGTGCAACTGAGGTGGTAGAGATAGGTGATAAGCCACCTCGCCAACCCTGCTGAGGACCTGGAAAGGCCCAATGAAGCGTGGAGACAACTTGTCGCCTCGGCCAAATCTCCGCAAACCACGTCGAGGTGAGACACGCAAGAAGACGTGGTCACCATCCTCGAACTCTAGTGGCCTCCGCCTCCTGTCAGCATATGACTTCTGCCGGCTCTGAGCTGTCCTCATCTGCTCCTGGATGACCTGGACCTTCTCTGTCGTGGCCCGGACCATCTCTGGTCCCACGAGTGCTAACTCCCCAGGGTCTGTCCAGCACAAAGGAGATCTGTAAGGTCTGCCGTACAATGCCTCATATGGTGCCATCTCGATGGTGGAGTGGTAGCTGTTGTTGTACGTGAACTCCACCAAGGGTAGGTGGTCCTCCCAGCTGTGACCAAAGTCGAGGACACATGCACGGAGCATGTCCTCGAGAGTCTGAATGGTCCTCTCCGTCTGACCATCCGTCTGAGGGTGAAAGGCGGTGCTCAGACGTAGCCGCGTCCCGAACGCCTCCTGCAACCCCTTCCAATGCCGGGAAGTAAAGCGAGCGCCTCGATCGGAGACGATAGACGATGGCACACCGTGAAGCCGTACAATCTCCTGAACGTAGAGACGCCCCAAGCTCTCCACTGAGCCCTTATCTCTGATGGGTAAAAAGTGTGCCGACTTGGTGAGTCGGTCAACAATCACCCAAATGGAGTCGTGACCTCTGGAAGTGCGTGGAAGTCCAGTCACGAAGTCCATAGATATCCCGTCCCACTTCCACTCCGGGACCTCCAAGGGTTGTACCAAGCCTGTTGGTACCTAATGTTCTGCCTTCACCTGCTAGCAGGTGAGGCACCGTGAAACGAACTCTACCACAGCCCTCTTCATGCCCGGCCACCAGTGCTGTCGCCTGAGATCCTGGTAAATCTTCGCCACTCTAGGATGTACCGCCAAAGGAGAAGTGTGAAACTCTCTCAGCACCTCCTCTCGTAAAGCGACTGGTACCAAGGTACGTCCTCTAAAAAAGATTTCTTGCTCTGCTCCAAAGGAGAAGCCATCAAGTTCCTGTCCTGAGGATAACTGCGCACGTCGTGCCTTACAGTCAGCGTCCTCACGATGTGCCTCTCTGACCCGCTGCAGTAGTGGAGGGGTGACTATGAGAGACTGAAGGAAGGCTGCTCCATCTTTATCCATGAAGGATATCTGCAAAGCGGCTAGCTGCTCTGTCGCCTCCTCAAGTAGCTGAATGCCCGTCCTCCTGCTGAGGGAAACGGCTACTACATTCCCCTTCCCAGGAGTATAAACTATCTCAAAGTCATAGTCCTGGAGGAACTCGAGTCATCGCCGCTGTCTCAGGTTCAGGTCCTTCTGAGAGAAGATGTACCTGAGACTCTGGTGGTCAGAAAAGACTGTAAAGCGCTCGCCCATCAGATAGTGCTGCCATGTCTTCAGAGCGAAGACCACTGCTGCTAACTCCAGGTCATGGGTAGCGTAGTTCTGCTCATGCGGCCTCAACTGACGTGATCCATAGGCAATCACGGCCCGCTCCTGTATCAGGACACATCTGAGTCCGGTCCCTGATGCATCGCAGTAGACTACGTATCCAACTCCCTCCTCAGGCAACCTCAAGATAGGTGCGCTGGTCAATCTCTGCCTCAGCTCTTGGAAGCTCTGCTGACATCTGTCTGACCACACAAAGGGTTTCCCCTTCTTCGTCAAAGCTGAGAGTGGCACCGCAACTCTGGAGAATTCCGGCACAAATCTCCGATAGTACCCGGCTAGACCCAAGAAACTTCGCACCTCCGTCACGCTCCTGGGTGGATCCCAAGCTAGCATTGCCTCGATCTTCGCGGGATCCACTGCAACTCCTGCCTCAGAAATGACGTGCCCCAAGAAGCGAACCTCACGTAACCAGAACTGGAACTTCGAGAGCTTGCCATAAATCTGGTGCTCTCGGAGTGTGTCTAGTACAACCCGCAAGTGGTAGGCGTGCTCCTCCTCCGTGGTCAAGTACACCAAAATGTCGTCGATGAAGACCACAACAAATCGATCGAGGTATGGCTGGAAGATCTTGTTCATGAGGCTCATGAACACTGATGGAGAGTTGGTTATGCCTAAAGGCATAACCAAGAACTCATAGTGGCCATACCGACACCTGAAGGTCATCTTCTGCACGTCCTCGTCTCGAACTCTGAGCTGATGATAGCCTGACCTGAGGTCTATCTTCGAGAACCACCGTCCTCCCTTGAGCTGATCGAAGAGGTCGTCAATCCTTGGTAGCAGATACTTGTTCCTCACTGTCACCTGGTTCAGGTGTCGATAGTTGACACACAGTCACAAGCTCCCGTCCGCCTTCTTCGCGAACAAAATCGGGGAAGCCCAGGGTGAAACACTGGGTCGGATGAACCCCTTTCCCTACAAGTCCTCCAACTGTACCCGTAGCTCTCGAAGCTCAGTGGGGGCTATCCGATACGCTGGAGTGGATATTAGGGCTGTCCTAGGGTACAGATCAATATAAAAGTCTACCTCTCTACGAGGAGGTAGTCCTGGAACATCGTCGGGGAAGACGTCCGCATACTGATCCACCACTACAGGAAAACTAGGACTCTGCACGTCAACTGCTCCAAGGATGAGGCTAGCCAACTGATGAGTGATGGGCTGCCCTATCCTCTGCGTGAGTCCATCCTGTGCTGCAAAGGCTCCCTTCTCGCCAGTGAAGGTGAACCTGCTCCCGTCGGTGCTCACACATCGCACCTTGCGCCTAAAACAGTCAATCTGAGCATGGACAGTAGATAACCAATCCATGCCCAAGATGACGTCGTAAGGCCTCGACGCCGCTACAAGAAGATCCCAGCTGAAGCTCTCTCCTCCTAGAGTAAGATCACACTGCCGGCACCAGTGCGTAATCGTCGAGTCTACTCCCGTAGGGGTCTCTAGCCGTAAGGATCGAGCCAACGGCTCTGTCGGAATCTCCGAGCTCCGAACAAGGGCAGCGGATATGAAAGAGTGACCCGCTCCTGTGTCTATAAGAACTGCAGCAAGGGTGGAATAGACACAGATTGTACCTCGAATCATCTATGGAACGCTGTGGTCGTAGGCCTCCGCTGCCTGGAGATGTGCCTGTCTCTGCCCGCCAGCTCCCTATGGTCGGGGCGGACCTCCTGGTGGTGGTGGTGGCAGAGCCTCAAAGCGTCGCCCACCACCTACTGCTCGGCCAGCTCCTCTGCCTCATCTGCCTCCTCCCTGCGGACCGCCACGGTCGACCCTCTGCCTCTGCCTAGGTGGCCCCTCCACCGTCTGCTGCTCCTCGGTACGGCGAGTCAGGCAGTCACGATCCATGTGGCCCTGCCCACCGTAGGCGTAGCACTGCCTGCCTCTCGGAAGACTGGCTCCATGCTGTGTGCCCCGCACTGCTGAGCCAGTGTCTTGAGGTCGTCTACGAGAGGGTCTGGTCTGCCTGGAACCCTGAGTCATATGTCGGCTACCTGCTGCCGAAGACTCCGCTACCTGCCGCCATGCGGTAGGTCTCGCTGTGGACTCAGCCAGAAAGTTCTCGATCAGAAGATCTCTCTCTAGCACTCCTGCCTGGGTCGGGATGCTGAGGGAGATCAGCGATGCCCTGATCTCGTGTCTCAAACCCTGCTCAAAGGTCAGGGCCTGGAAGAAGGGGTCTCGTACCATGTCGGTCGAGTAGCGAGAGAGATCGGTGAACCTCGCCGCGTACTGGGAGACCGTCAAGCTGCCCTGACGCAGCTGAAGAAGCTCCTGAATGTGCACCGCACGGAGGGTGGCCGAGACGAACTCTGAGCGGAAGAGGATCTCTAAGTCCGTCCAGAGAAGAGATGCCTCATCATGCACCTGGAGCATCAATCTCCACCATCGGCCCGCTGCTGCGTGCAGTAGGCTCGCCGCGAGGATCACCATGAGGTCTGCTGGTGTCCTCACTAGCCTGAAAACTCGAACGACCGCCTCCAGCCAGTCCTCGGCTGCCTGGGGGTCCGTCTCCCCACGAAACCTGGGTGGTCGCTGGCGCTGGAACTCGTGTAGAGCTCCGAGGTGACGTGCATCTTCAGCGGTCGGTGATGGAAGCATCGGGGGCTCGGTGGGTCAGGGTACCGCCGGTGCCTCTGCTGTCAACGGGCCCTGTACCGAGGCCTCGTCGCTCGGCGGGCTGTCGTCGCGCTCTACTCTCGGAACCCTAGCTGGTTGCCGTCATGGGGCCATCCTGAAAAGGAAACAAGTGTGCCACGGTCAGAACAGTATACCTGGTGAGCTGACACAAGTAATCACAAAGAAAACTTGAAACACACATGCAATCAATGTTTTCGTGCATTAAGTCGGAAATTAGAAGTCAGGGTCCTGGTGTACAGATACGTTGGCCGCCGCACCAACACTGGACTCCCTGGACTGATAACCACACCCAATACACTTAACACTATTGCTTCACATAGAAGAAAGATCAGAGTCTGCAGTAGAACCGAACTCCTCTGATACCAATTTGTCACGACCCGTACTCGGGGCCCGTGCCGTGACTACCCCAAGCCCGCCTTCCATAGGCCAGGGGCTGGCGACTAGCACCAAGGCGTAAATCCCAACAAAAGGGAAGGCAATGCCTTTGAAAAGTAAACAAGCACCACAGAGTAAGCAAGCGGAAAAGTAAACACTAAGTAAAAACTGTAACAAGCTGTGCTAAAAGTAAAAGGGGCCGGAAATACAAGACCAACTGTAAAGTACAACTGAAAGGGAAAAACAGCAACTGAAAAGAAAAGTCGCAGCGTCGAGCCGTCCTCTGAAGGTCCCACCTGAAGGGTGGGTACAGATAGCCTCCACAGCTCCTCGGTCCAGCCGTCCGCTCCGAGTACGTCCCGCCCAGTGGTCCACCTCCAGGTACCGTCATGCTCCGCAAGCCTCCACCACGATCAGTGTTGTCCGTCGTCTGCAACCAACAAAACGAAGTGCGGGCATAACCCGTGCAGGGGTGAGTATAAGCTACTCAGTAGGGACCCCGAGACCCCCAAAGGTCTCCCAAAATCCATAAAGGATAATCCAAAAAGGAAAGATACAATCACGAAGTAACATCCGACACGGCTTAGGTATATGCCCATACCTATACCTAAGTCATCAATTCCCGTTCGTCTCCAACGTCTGATCCCAAGCACAACCCAGTCCACACAGGAAAGAAAAACGTATACCCACACAGGATAGAACAACACAATCCACAAAGGAGAGTAAACAGTAATCTATATAGGATAGCTCAACACAATCCACAAAGGAAAGTAAACAGTAAATCCACACAGGATAGCTCAACACAATCCACAAAGGAGAGTAACACAGGATTCAGCTCACACAGGTATACTTCTTCGGATGACAATAAAGATGATCACTGATCCATCTAAGTCATCGGACCCACAAAGGATCGATAGGTACTAACCCCCGCAAAGACCCACACAGGATCGGGCCCACACAGGACCTGTAGGCGCTGGATCACACAGAACCGATGAGCGCTGACCCACACAGGATCGGACACACACAAGATCGGGCCCACATAGGACCTGTAGCACTGACCCGCAAGGGATCGCTGAGTGCTGTAGTCGTCACAGTCCACTGAGGATCTCTGCACAGTTATCGTCGCTGTCCACTGAGGATCTTTGCACAGTCGTCGTCGCAGTCCACTGAGGATCTCTGCACAGTCGTCGATGCAGTCCACTGAGGATCTCTGCACAGTCGTCGCTGTCGAAGTAGCAGTCGCAGCAAGCACTAGGGTTCCCGCACACAGCAAGGTCGTTCGGGAGGGTCCACTCCACGAGACGAGAGGATGATACATAAACTGACACAAATTCCGAAGTTGATGTATCCAAAAGTTCCGTATCGTCAACAGGAACTCAACGTCGCAGACGGCGCGTCAATCGGACGCCCGGTCTGAGAGTTATTGGCTTTTTCGTCCCAGGGGTCCGGTTGGTTTTTAAGGCAAAACCAACCCGACCATACTCCACCTCCGTCCAAACCTCGGGCGGAGTGAGCCAAAAGATCCGTCTCACTTATAGGAATTCAACAAAGTTGACGGCACGTCAATCGGACGTCCGTAGCTCAAGATATGAGTGTTTTCGCTCCGAGGGCCCGGTTGGTTTCGTGTACGAACCAACCCGTCCGAACCCAAAGTATTCCGAAACCTTGAGTGCGATATACTGAAACGACCGTCTCGATCCAAGGATCGTGTTGCCGCTTACGGCGCGTCGTTCGGAGGCTCGTAGACCATGTTACGGGAAAAAGACCGAAAAGGTTCCGAAGACGGGGGTCCGGGCCCGAGCCCAACCCCCCCCCCCCCCCCCCCCCCGGTTCGGCCGAACGCCGCGGGGCGCCGGTCCCGCGGTTTGGAGGTGTCGCGGCCCCGCGTGGGGCCGCGTTGGTTCAATCGGATGCGGCATGTCGCCGCGTCCTGTGCGGGTGAGCCGGACCCGCGCGTCCGCGGGTCCACTGGCTGCCGCCGCCACCTCCGGCTGCTGGCGCCGCCGCGCCGGCGACCCGCGCCGCCGGCCGCTTCCGCGGGCCACCGGAGTTGCTCTGATGGTCCGTTTTTCTTCCCTTCTGCACCGTTGCCCCTCTCGGGTTCCGTTCTTCACTACGGGATCATCAAATCGCCCTTGCGTCACGTTTTGTCGTCACTCGCCAAATCCGCACAACCACGAAGAACGGCGGAGGGTTGTCGGGCCGTGTTCGTTTGGCCCGCACCCTCCGCGTTAGAATAATAACCACGGGATAATTATGCAACACATGAAACAACAATTTTAATAAATTAAAATTGTTCATATGAATCCGGTTCTTTAATTTTTAAAGAAATGTTCACGGGAATATAAAGGAATTATTCACAACAACCCCTACCTCATCAAGTCGTCGTCCGCGGGTTCTTCGCGGAATTGGGGATCGTCGCGTCGTCGCGGTATCCGGCGTCGCGTCGTCGCGGAAGGGTGTCGCGTCGACGAACTCCGAGGTTCAAGAAAAAAAAGATTTAATTAATAATAATTAAATCCTTCTTGAGTTAAAAACCACAAAGGAAAATTTAAAAGAAATCCGAAACTCTCACCTCAACGGATGATCGAAGGTTTTTGTTGTGGATTAAGGAACGTCGTCGAAGAACGTCGCGGGAGAGGAAACGTCGGCATCGCGGCACATGGCGTCGCGTCATCGATTTCCGCGGGTTCGGCATTCTTCGTCGGAGGCCGGCGTTCTTCGTGTTCTTCGCGTTCTTCGCGTTCTTCGTGTTCTTCGCGAAGAAGGGTGAAGCCACAAGAACTTCTGTCAAAAACCTCTCAACGTGTAATCCTCCAAAAGTCGGTGTTGGTCTTATTTTAGTATTACGCCAACAAACGAATAAGAGGTAAGTAACGACCCATTAATTCGCAGAATTAATTCAACGAAAGAAACTGCCCATTTAATTCACGAATAAAACCGCCCAATTAAATGGTCTGTTAAGAATTTAAGAAAACGCTTCAGTTGACTTTCATAATGATGGGTTTTCGCGGGTGCGTTACTTAGCGGAAAAGAAATGGCGGGGCTCGTGTGGGCCCCACCTCACAAATATCCTACCAAGAGGGTAGGATATTTTTGGATAGTACCCTATCCGTTTCAACTCAGTTTAAGTGGATTTCATGTGGCTTAAGTGAAATAAAATAAAGTTTGTCAAACAATTTATTTTATTTCTTAACTTTAAGCCCAAAAATTAAAAACCACACCCGAGCAAACGCAACTCCGGAAGAGGCGTTTCTAAGAAAATACCGGCGCTGCGATTTCATCGGTGCCCTCAGAATTCGATTCCGGGCACCGGTTCAAAATTTAGAAAAACCCGTCCGTCCGTTCACTGAACGTACCCGAGCCAAACTTCGAAAAATGATTCCAGGCACACCAGGCCTCGGAATCAAGTGCCGTCAGAAACCGCGTTCTTGTAAAATTCCAAAGAAAATTAAGAAAAAAAAATTCCTTGAAATTTATGGGTATTTACAGATATTATGATGATGTGGAGGATATGATTAACATGGGATGTTGTATTAGATGTTTTGGTAATGATATGTCAAAAAAAGTTGATGTTTGATTTTTGGAGGGGTTAGATAAAACCAAATATATATATATATATATATATATAGGGTTTAGGGAAACAAAATAAGTGGGAAAGTGGTAGTGGGGAAAACATCACTCATAGATTATTCATTATATATTATGACACATTTTTCATACTATTATAATAGTAGATTGTATTGGTTGGATTATTTGATGCGTGTGAATCTTAGCTAGAATTTTTATTATGTATAATATTTTGGAAGTCTCATAGAGTGGTATGAATTCTATATAAGAACATTGGATAAATATTATGAAATTTTTATAAATAATTTTTCTCATTCTGTGAAAACATTTATTTCACCAAAAATCATGTTATGTTATAAAAATTGAATTGTACTTTTTTAGATGAGTACATGGGAATAATAACAAGTAATTTACCTGATACAACATAAGAGTTTGAATCACAAATACATTATTCATAGGCTACATGGGAAATTTTATATAGTTTAAACATACCATGAATATATGAATCACTCAATGATTGAGTTTTCATAAGACTATTTTATGTTTTTATGATATATTTTGTTATCAAAATTGGTGAACTTAAACTCACACTATAATAAAATAGACCACTCGAAAATTTATATGATATATGATTGTTGTACTTCAATAAAATATTTGGTCATGCCTCAATATAATTGGGCATTCCATAAAGGAGATTCTGGAATATTTAAGGGTATTTTATGTCTTATTATCCTAAAATGGACGATATACTGTGAAAAGATAGGTGTATATTATACACTGTGATATGAATCTATGTAAATTATATAGGGTTTTGGATATTGGAACAATTATGTATGCACATTGTGAAGCATTAGGTCATTATGAAACAATTAAAAGTAGTTGAATGCAAGTAAATAGAAACCGATTGAGCACACCATGAAGCATCTAGTCAAACAATTATTTATGTTATATAAATAATTTTAATAAAGGTGATTATTTTTAAGAGTCTTGATGATATGGCTGTTATTTATACAATAAATAATTGTCCATTACAGTTATCTTATGTAGGATTTTTGGGAATATATTCAATAATTATATTTTAATTGGAAGTTTTTGGATTTTAAATTGGTTTGAATTTGAAGTTAAAATATTCTAGATATTACAGATGAGGGTAAATATATAATCAAATAAGAGATAGAATAAAATAAAAGAAGAAGGGTGACACACATATAATGGAAGAGGGTAATATTGAAGATTATAATGAACATATTGTAATTTCATATGTGGATTTTACAATACAAGTTTGTGGGACTTAAATTACTTTGAATATCATAATCTTATGAAGGTACTTTTATAGATATAATTCAAGACATAGAATATAATAAGATATCAACATAGATAAAACCTCATTATCTGATATTGATTATTTGATTATAGCTTTTCTGAGTTGGTCCTATGTGCTAATTATATCTTTTAAGAGTTATGAATTTAGTGTGTCAAAGATAGAAAGAGATTGATTACCTTGTTTGGATAGTGATCTCTTCCCAAATAATGTAATTCAATGCTTTTGAAGTAGTGGTTAATTAAACTATCAACAAATAATTGGTGTTTTCTCCTTCAATGTAAAATTTTATAGTTGGACCATATAAAAATCATTTTTTCATTATATTAATTATTTTAAATATGATTGTGAATATGAAACACATTCAACAAACATTTTATAATGTAAATATATGGACAAATTATTTAAAAGAGAACCATATTTTTCAACACACCCTAATTCTTCCTTCCTCTTAGGGTGTTTAGTGGGACTATAAGGGTATAATAAATTGTATTAATGACATATTCTTTTTATTGAATCTATTGGAAAAAAATATGTTTTTATAGATAAAACTATGAATGAAAAGTGAGTGCCCTAATTTAATAGATGGAACTATGATATTCTTATGAACATAATGTGATTTCATTTGAAATATATATTGGTCAATATGTATATTTTATAGTAGCAAATGGAATACAAGTAATTTATCATATATGAATATTAATAATCAAATAAAAAAATGTTTTATTGAATGATGATTTTATGTATCAAAATTAATTAAAAGAAAAATTGTAAACACCTAATATATAAGAATGTGATGGATTTTCTATAAAATTAATTTGAGATAAATATCCAAACATCAACCAAGATGATATAAAAGTAGAGGATGTAATGATATAGGTTTTATAAAATATATTTGATGATCTATAGAGAATTTAAGGGAAAATAGTGATGAAATATTTAATATTATTACAAAAGTAATTAGTGATATATAAGGTCTTGGACCTTAGATCAATAATATATGATTGTGAAGGAACCATTCAAAATATTACCCACAACTCACAGCCCAAAAATACATACATGTGATAAAAGTATCCTTTGAGATATATCTCTTGATTATTGAGATGTAAAATTTATTTAATTGGTGATTTGGGTAATATCAAAAACCTATTTATAACTAATATCTAAATATGTATCGTTCAAAGTAGTTGAAAACATTGAATTCTAGTAGACTAAATCAGAATATGATGTTAGTGATGATTCCTTGTACCATGTTGTAAGGAACATTAAAATAGGTAAAGTATAGTTTGAAATCAATCTATGTTTAATTTTTTCCATTATGGAATTATTATACACATCACTTATATATGCTCAATTATTTTTGAAGAATAGGTTGGTGAGTGTTAATTCTTACAAAATATAAGATTTTTTCTCTAAAAATGAAATTTAATTTTGAAAAATCATATTGTTTGAATTCTTATTCAAATTTCCTTATTATAAAAGAATAAGAGCATGATCAATAAGATTCACAAGAAGGAATATACAATGATTTTATCCAAGACTTAAAATATCCTATGATAGAAGTACTGGAAAAATAAAAAAATAATTTTAATGAATATAATGTTCAATTAGAGAGAGTTATTGACCCTAATATTTTTAAGTGACGTTGAATATATTAATATAAAAAATTAATAGTAATAATAATGTATGAATTTTATTTATGGGGTCTTCAAGTTATGTTAATGATGTTGAAGATAAAGTTGGTCGTCTTGAAAAGTTTATGAATGATTGTAAAAAGAATGATTTTGAAATAGATGATGATGGGAATTATAGGTTAAATATTAAATAAAAAAAATAAGATAATTTGGTATTATATCTTATATATCAAGAAGTGATTTAGTATTTTCTAAATTAATGAAGAAGAAGTTTTTTCCCTAAGTAAATATTATAAAAATTAAAAGAAAAACTAATTTTTAAAAAGAATAAATTGTAGTGTATGATGTTTTCTAATGATGTTTTGAAATAAAGGGAATAATGATGTATAATATCCTTTAATGAAAATATTAGAACTCAAAAACCATTTGGTATAGATAAACCTGGTATTGGTTATGAGACTATTATATTAAAAATAAAATCAGAAAATGTGATGAAAAAAGGGTAAAGATGATGGAAGAATGATACCAGTCATTGATAACTCGCCTAAATTCAAGGATGTTTTAATGATTAAATAATCTATGGATATATGACATCCAAAAATTATTTACATTGATTAAATGTTAGTTTTATAGTTTTAATAGATATAATATGTCATATTTCAATAATTATTAATGCTATTAAAAAGAAGAATCTTTTGTAAGCTAAAAAGGAGATTAGAATCATATTCTTCACACGGAACAAGAAATATCTTCTATGGATAATATTTTAATTTCTAAAACAATGGTAATAATTTTTATATTATAGGATGAGAAGAGGTGTTTATTATTATAGAATATAGAATAAAGTTATGTAAGGTAGTATACTTAAATTATTTTGAAGAATATGTTTTATCAACATGAAAAGGTATAATTTGATTTAATTTATTATGATAAGAATAATAATGAGAGATCAAATAAAGAATAAAATCATTAAGAATTTTTTTTTTAAATAATGGAATACTATTGAGAAATAATCCATGGATTTAATTTCATTGAATAAATAAAATTATAGTTGTACTTATATTATGGATAATGAGTGTTCATACCATTTGAACATTTATATGAATTTTTTAAACAACATTAAAGAAGAGTTGATGAAATATTTCTCTTCAAAAATGATGTATAATTTTAGTTAAAAGGATATGGTAAGGAGTGAATCACTAATGATTAATTGAGTAATTCTGATATAATATATATTTATTGACTTCATCATACTTTTTTAGTGTAAGAAAATATTGTGACTCATTTTTTGAAGAGATATCTAGTAATAAGGTACATAAAATAAAATTCATGTTTTAGAGTTCACTGATGAAATTTCCAGTAGAGAAATGATAATATATATAAATTAGATAAAAATGAAACTAATAACTCATAATAGTGGAAGATTAAACCTAATTCAGTATGAATGTGTGAAACATTGCGATATTGGGGGTGAATCAATGGTTATCTTTTTCAATTTCCATAATTCCTGGAATTAACACATGTAAATTTTTATTGTTTTGATCCTCTAAAAATTAAATATCAAACTCAATATTATGTGAATATAAGAAAATAAATAAAGGCATAAATATCTTATAAGGTTCTCCCAAAATATGGGTTGCATTATCCTTTTTGTTTCAACTACCATCAATCCTCTGAAATCCTCTATATAATAAAGTTAATACAATAGATCTCACTCATGTGTATCTCCACATATATCCCAACTAGTAAATATAATTTGTCCCACTAATTAAATTTTTTCTTATAATATGTATCTATCACAATAATGAAACATTTAAATTAACTCATAACACTTGTATAAAATCTATGTGATGTACATTGTGTCCATTGCACTATTATGTGGTGCGGTTCAATGGTTGTTTAGTATGAACCCACATGGAGAACCATAGTTTTTTTAATCTAATTCCTCTATTAAATACACCTTTATCCAGTACCTATGTCTTGTGCCTCTACATCTACCAAGTGATTCCTTGGACAGATTCTCAGAATCAAAAAAATACTAGGAATTCTACATTATGATAATAACAGTAACAAAATGTCTTCATTAGACTCCACCACTTTATATAGAAAACCTATCTTCACAAATTAAGCAGGATGTATGGTGTCTATTTTAAATTTCTTAGTAAACTCACCTTATGTTTGAATATATTCAAACACACAAAAACATTGGAGTCATATATATGTACTAATTTTTCCTCAAATTTTAGAATTAATTATAACAACGCATGTTTCATAAATATTTTCAATATTTATGAATCTTGAAATATAAAATTTTTATCATTATTGTTAATGAATTTATAATGTATTTTTAATGTTTTTAAAGACTCTATCCAATAATCTGACACTCCATTTGATATGTCTTCACCAGATCTGGTTTAGAAAAATTTCCTTCGGTTTGATCTTTTCTTTTCTTCTAATCATGATATAGTAGACTCAGTATTACTCTATTCCACACTCTTCACATTTTTCTATTATCCATTGTACTTCAAATAAGGTCTTACTGTAACACCCCAGGTAAATAAAGAATATGAAATTTTCATATTTATCCATATTTGTGAATAAAATATTAATATGACTTTAAAGGGGACGCTATGCTCGATGGCGTACCCAACACACAACAACAAGTTTCTTGGGAATCTTACGTTGCACTCTAATAATAAAATAATATTATTTTAAATGGTAGTTAACATGTAGTCGTTGTATTGGCGGGAATGGATAGAAATAACTAAAATATTATTATATATGTTTTTAAATGTTTTTACATTTATCCAATAAAAGATAAAGGCATAAAATACGGAAAGAATTCAATTTTAGGCGTATATGCCCTAGTTTCCACTAAAGGTTCACTTATCGACTTTTGATGGAGAACCGTCATTAAATATAGTTTTTTCACTCTTATACATCCTTTTGGACCAAATAAAACTCTTCTTAAGAATTGGGACATCAAAATTTACTTTGTGTAAATTTTTGGTATCTTTCTGATAAAGTTCATTTTTTAATGAATAGTGTAAAATGTTGTATTTTAATTCAAAACCTATTTTTAATATAATTTATTTATATGATTACATTATATTTTGAATTGGTTTTAAAGTGAAATTAGAATATATTTTTACCATTAAATCCAATAGTGTTCGTTGGAATTAATTTCACTTTGAAATCAGACTTAAACTAGTGTCAATCTTTTGATACTTATTGTTTCATAAAAACACGCTATTTGCTCTGACAGTGGGAATTAATTATTAAATTAATTAATGTGACTTATATGTTTTGAATTTTTTAAAATAGACTTCATTTTTGAATTCGGAATATCAAATATAGCTTAGGGTGAATTTTTGGGATTTTTCTGAAAAACTTCAATTTTTGATGAATAGTGAAACCACTAAGTGGTACTTATAAAAACTGATTTTTCTGTTTCAATGAAATTTTGCCATATTTATGTTTTGAATTTCAAAAATCTGACATACATGGTTGTCATTAAGAAGTAAAATGTGGTTCAATGGGATAAAAATAATTTTTTGGTGAATTGTAACTTATTAAGTTTTTAATCGCAATTAGAGGTAATTAGTGTAGTTTAAGGTAAAAATAATGTTTTAATAATATGAAATGAACTTGACACATGTCCTAACCTCATTGGATGTGTCATGGCCGACAAATACAACCCATGGGTCAACTTGGGGACCCCATGAAGCCACTTTGGTTGGAAAATGACATTAATATCTTTTTATTTAAAGTTAAAGTAAAAATGAGACAAACATGAAATGTTTTACTAAAACAATTTTTACATGGGGTTATACAAATCATATTTTTGACTATAAATATTCATTGGAAATATAAAAAGATTTACTAGATCATATTATTTTTTTTATAATTTTTAGACATTAAATAAATTAAATTATTTATGACATCATGATGATGCAGCGATGACCTCATTATTTAACGATTTAAATAAAATAGAAAGATAATGTAATATCTAAGACCTAAACATGTCCAAAACCTATTAGATGAGTGGATTTCTAACCCTTATCACCTTATACTTGAAACAAATCAATGTGGGACCTCTTAAATCCGAATACCATTTTAAAATAAAGTGACTTTTCTTTACCTTCCAAGAGTGCCCCTTCTCTCCTCTTATAAAAGGCCCCCACCTCTACCTCCTTACCCACACTCTCAAAGCCTTTGTCTCGGCCAACCTCTGCCCATTTGGTCTCTCCACTCCCCTATATTACTCTTTAAAGCCTCACTTTGGGCATAAGTCTTCCCAATTAAGCCTTTGAGCTCAAACCAAAGGGAGTTACCCGATTTTAAGGTAATGTCTTCACTTGAGTCCTTTTGTTTTATTTTTCTTCTCCAACCCCCTAAACTCTTTTTATTAATTTCTTTTGTAACAACTCCAGTATCATAAATATACTAGGATGTTGTTATAAGAAGTATTCGAGCTACACTTTCACACATCTACATCTAATGGTTAAAGAACATACTGTTTCCGTGGATGGCGAATTCTGGCCTCCCGAAACGATGATTGTTCAACATTCTTTTAACACCTTCAAATGTGGCCATTAAGATGACACTATATTTATATATGATATATAATATGTTTATGTTTTTTTTAAGCTTATGTATTTTTCATTTTCGGCATACCTTTATGGTTTCCATTATGGGTAAATGCGATATCTTCATTTAAGGAAGTGTGGACTACCGCCCCCTCAAAGTGATGTGATTCGTTAATGCCATATGTGGGACGTATAAAGGATGGATTTAAAGTTATTATATATGATGTTATACTGGAATTATAATATACCTCTATATCATTATTATTCCATTCCATAAAAATATGAAATAGAAATGAAAGTAGTGTTCATGCGTACGTACGGCTTACCGTCTCCATGAACGGTGCATTTCATTTCTTATCCCCAAATGTAATGTACTATTACAAGTACATGTATATAATGGATATGTTGAATGATACATCTAAATTATGAATATAATTCTAGAATTAAAATATAAATACCTCTCATTTAGTTTTAATTCCATTAATATGACATAGAAATGAATGTAGCATTCATGCGTACGTACGGCTTACCGTCTCCATGAACGGTGCATTTCATTTCTTACCTCTAAATGATTATGTAATATTATAAATACATGTATATTCTGGATATATATGATATATATGATATCCAAATAATGAATATAATTCTGGATATAATAAACATTTGACCACACGAACAACATGTAATTGTAAGAAGTCCACTTTCAACTTAAGAACCAAATATCGACAAAACAAACATTATTAACTTAAATGATTACATAATGTTTATAACATGGAAATAAGTGATCTAAATGGAATAATGAACTATAAAAAGGTTCTTAATAAAGTGGAAATTAACTCAAGTTTATTATTCAGGATGTTAAAGAATGATCGAGTCAAGTCGGACCCGAGGTAAGGGGTCCTACTCCACTCTTTCTTTTTAAGTACACTCTTTTATGTCATTCCTTTTAAAGCTCATATTTCTTGTTATTGGGATGTTCTTTTATATTAATCTTACTGTAATTTTTATGTTCATGTGATGAGAGACCCTATTCTATCTCATCAATCCATTTTGGATGTTTTGAGTGGCGCCGTTAGGCTGTCGAATTTTCGTAAGAGATCTAACCTCTCTCTTTCTTTTTAAGTACTCTCCTTGATGTCACTTCTTTTAAGCTCCTCTTTGTTATGTTGGGGGATGTTATTTTATATTCCTCTTTCTATAAACTTTATGTTTATATGATAAGATACCCTATTTTATCTCATCAACCCATTTTTGTAAGTTTTATGTGACGCCGTTAGGCTGCCGAGTTTTCGTAAGGGATTTTTCATCTCACTTTTATTCCCGTGAGATTTATGCTACGTTTGCCACAATTTCCTTTGAGTGGTGTATGTACTGCCCATTATTTTACTAATTGTGTAATATAATTTCTTTTATGATTATTTACATCAATGTTGTATTGTCCTTCTTTCACGAGGTGTATGTTTCGAAAGATACCCATGTCGGTAAGGGAACCTTTCACCCTCCTTTTTTTAAAAGACTTATTTTTTTGGGTATTTTAATTTACATATTGTTATGTTGTGATATGTTCTCATATATCCTTATTGATGTAAATTTTATGTCCAAGTGATGTGATACCCTTTTTTTATCTCTCATCAACTCATTTTGATGTGACGTCGTTAGGCTGTCAAGGGAACTTCTTAACCCAATTTCGATTTATTTGGGTTCAACATGTAGTTATTGAATATGTCATCCTTTGAATATGTTTGAATGACCTTTGATTATTTTACACTTAATATCCATTTATATTTGGTGTATTTTCTTGTCACACATAATTATGTAATTGATTTATCCTTAAACTAAGGATACCATCTTTGTAAGGGACTTCGTATAAATCTCCATTCATTGAGGCATATTTTGTTTTATACACAACCTTCTTTTATATGGTGTATAAACCCCTTTTACTTTTACATTTATCCAAAAAGGAATCTTTTTTATATGAAGTGTTTTACTAAATGACAAAAGGGAATGTTTTTGTTGTACGTATGCGGCGACAATGACTTCTCCGCCTCCATGACCATTATTTGAGTTTCGGCTTCTTCTACAAGCCATACCTTTTTTTAAAGAAAAATAAATACCATGTTTTACTTTTCTTTTATTTTGGTATTGAAAATGGTTTTCATAATGTTTTTGTATCAATGTGTTGTATTGATATCTTTTTATTGAAAAATGGAAATGTTATGTTTCCTTTATGCATGTTTTATGTGATAAGATTATGTTATGGTTCTTGGGCATTGTTATGAAGACGGGTGGTTCCATGATAAACTAAGGGTGGGTGAGCCTGATATAGCTCTCCAATGCATTGGGTAACGCGAAGGAGTGAAACGTTAAGGTTTCTCCGAAGAGATTTAGGGAATATACTATGATGGGTATTCCAAACGTATCCAAGAGGGTTACTCCCTACGTAAGAATGTTATGAATGCCTCAAGTTACCTTTATGTCTTATGATTTCTATGATTTATTCATGGTTTGATGAGGTATGTTAAAGTGCCTATGTTTTATGGGTAATGTATGATTTCATTCTTATGTATATATGAACTCATGTTTCCTTTCTATTTTTTTATAACCCTTACTGAGCTTTTTATGCTCATCCCAAGTTTTTGAAATGTTTTTCACAGGTCAAGGGAAAGGTACATGATGTGATGATAGTGTCAAGGATGTGTCAAGAAAGAATCCGTGTTTTATTTTAAATATGTTTCCGTTGATGGGAAGAATGAATATTGTCTTTTATGTAACCACTTTGTTTAAATGTGGAATGTAATGCAAGTTTCATGATCTAATTCTCTAAAACTATAAACCTAAAAAGATCCTCAATGTGTAATCTTGTAATAACTCAAGATTAAGTAAGGTTTAAGGCTGGGGAATTATAGTTGGTATCAAAGGGAGGTTTAGATAACTTTAGAGGTTAGGGTATTCTGTAAGCATAAGTGACATTACCATAATGGTTAGGATTTCAGAAATATTCCTAGTTTTAGATAAAGTGAATGAGTAATTATATCTTAGTGTTTACCTTCCTCATTAGTACATGATGGTTTTGTTGATATACTCACACTGACATTTCTGTTTTTAGTGAATGGATGGGTCTAGCAGGCACCAAAGAGACAACAGGTTTGAAGGAAACTGTGGTGGTTCTCTGATTAAAATACTAGATAAAATGGAGGATTCAATGAGAAAACTCGTGGTTGTTATAAACCAAATATCAAGGAGTCATGATCAACCACTTGAACCTTGGTATGTTCTATAATGCATCATGTACGAGATGACCAATCGATGTGGAAGTTCAGGTAATAATTATAAAGGTAACCATTAGAGTTTATATGATCCTTACTTTTGAGGTAATTATGGGTTATTATATGATATGCTGGAAAATGAAAGGCATGAGATAAACTTGAGGTTAAAATATGTTATGATCATTTTTGATGATTTTATCTCTTTTTGGGGAATGATTTAAGAATTATATATTTTTGGAAAAAGGACAACACGCAGACCGTGTGACAACCCATCACGTCGGACAAAGCTGTGTGAATCGAACCCACAACCAAAGTGTGACTGGTATTTATCACCTACCACTGGGCTACGTGAAGTACCTGGTTAGTTTGACTAATTCTTTTTAGTTATATGATTTTATGAATTAATAGTAAGTTGATTTTGGGTTATTTATGAAAATGATTAACCTATCATGGAGGATATGTGATTAGGTTAATTACTTTTCAATATGAGACTTTAGGAGCAACAGATGTTGTTTGGAGATAAATGTTACGATTTAACTTAGAAGACTATGTGACTAAATCCTTCAAATATTTGGGTTTCAATCTTAGATTGGTTTACTTTGAATAATTTTATGGACAAATTGTTTATCGGATGGTCCTCGTTGAACTTTGGGTTTTGTTGGACAAATTTTGGAGATTAAGCATAGATTTTCTTTTTAATGGGTTATCCTTTTCTGGATTATCTGACCTTGTACTAACCTTTTTGGTTTTGGTTTTGGTTAAATCCTAAAGACATGGGATGTATATAGTTCTCTTCGGTGGATTAGGTGATTCTCTAGAAGTTGATTATAGTACTCTTAATGTGAACAAGTCTCCCTAAATACCCGTCTTTTGGAAAAAAATATGAGTTTGATTAAGGAATCTAGTAAAAGTTGAAAGTCAACATGATAAGTGATTATGTTTCGTTATGAATAAATTCCTCAATAAAAAGTAACTTAAAACAAAAATATTTTCTATTAACTTTTCCTACTGGGGAATCGAATACCGTTTAACCCATCACAAGTTTGTGATTTTCTTATGGTTAACTTTCTCCAAGACATGTTTACTATCACTCTCCCTCAAGAACATGACCCTTTGCTTTTTCTTCCATGTCCATGTTTTTTTACATATGGGTTAACTCGGGTGACCTCTGTACTTATCTTCCTTTATTTTAAAGTGATTGTTTTACCGACTCTTGTTCCGATGTGGGACTTTCAAGGATGTTTCCAAGCTCAATTTTAAAAATTGTGAGGACGCAATTCCCAAAAGGGGGGAAGGATGTAACACCCTAGGTAAAT
Source organism: Viscum album (assembly GCA_963277665.1). NCBI lineage: Eukaryota > Viridiplantae > Streptophyta > Magnoliopsida > Santalales > Viscaceae > Viscum > Viscum album. The sequence goes on along the minus strand of OY728133.1, from coordinate 474,703,372 downwards.
AAAGAAAATGACATTTTCATATTTATCTATATTTGTGAATAAAATATTAATATGACTTTAAAGGGGACGCTATGCTCGATGGCGTACCCAACACACAACAACGAGTTTCTTGGGAATCTTACGTTGCACTCTAAAAATAAAATAATATTATTTTAAATGGTAGTTAACATGTAGCCATTGTATTGGCGGAAATGGATAGAAATAACTAAAATATGATTATATATGTTTTTAAATGTCTTTACATTTATCCAATAAAAGATAAAGGCATAAAATACGGAAAGAATTCAATTTTAGGCGTATATGCCCTATTTTCCACTAAAGGTTCACTTATCACCTTTTGATGGAGAACCGTCATTAAATATAGTTTTGTTCACTCTTATACATCCTTTTGGACCAAATAAAACTCTTCTTAAGAATTGGGACATCAAAATTTACTTTGTGTAAATTTTTGGTATCTTTCTGATAAAGTTCATTTTTTAATGAATAGTGTAAAATGTTGTATTTTAATTCAAAACCTCTTTTTAATCTAATTTATTTATATTATTATATTAACTTTTGAATTGGTTTTAAAGTGAAATTAGAATATATTTTTACCATTAAATCCAATAGTGGTCGTTGGAATTAATTTCACTTTGAAATCAGACTTAAACTAGTGTCAATCTTTTGATACTTATTGTTTCATAAAAACACGCTATTTGCTATGACAGCGGGAATTAATTATTAAATTAATTAATGTGACTTATATGTTTTGAATTTTGTAAAATAGACTTCATTTATGAATTCGGAATATCAAATATAGCTTAGGGTGAATTTTTGGGATTTTTCTGAAAAACTTCAATTTTTGATGAATAGTGAAACCACTAAGTGGTACTTATAAAAACTGATTTTTCCGTTTAAATGAAATTTTTTCATCTTTGTGTTTTGAATTTCAAAAATCCGACATACATGGTTTTCATTAAGAAGTAAAATGTGGTTCAATGGGATAAAAATAATTTTTTGGTGAATAGTAACTTATTAAGTTTTTAATCGCGATTAGAGGTAATTAGTGTAGTTTAAGGTAAAAATAATGTTTTAATAATATGAAATGAACTTGAAACATGTCCTAACCTCATTGGATGTGTCATGGCCGACCAAGACAACCCATGGGTCAACTTGGGGACCCCATGAAGCCACTTTGGTTGGAAAATGACATTAATATCTTTTTATTTAAAGTTAAAGTAAAAATGAGACAAACATGAAATGTTTTACTAAAACAATTTTTAAATGGGGTTATACAAATCATATTTTTGACTATAAATATTCATTGGAAGGATAAATAGATTTACTACATCATAGTATTTTTTTTATAATTTTTAGACATTAAATAAATTAAATTATTTATGACATCATGATGATGCAGCGATGACCTCATTATTTAACAATTTAAATAAAATGGAAAGATAATGTAATATCTAAGACCTACACATGTCCAAAACCTATTGGATGAGTGGATTTCTAACCCTTATCACCTTATCCTCGAAACAAATCAATGTGGGACCTCTTAAATCCGAATACCATTTTAAAATAAAGTGACTTTTCTTTACCTTCCAAGAGTGCCCCTCCTATCCTCTTATAAAAGGCCCCCACCTCTACCTCCTTACCCACACTTCCAAAGCCTTTGGATCGGACAAACTCTACACATTTGGTCTCTCCACTTTCCTATCTTACTCCTTGAAGCCTCACTTTGGGTATAAGTCTTCCCAAGGAAGCCTTTGAGCTCAAACCAAAGGGAGTTACCCGATTTTAAGGTAATGTCTTCACTTGAGTCCTTTTGTTTTATTTTGCTTCTCCAACCCCATAAACTTTTTTTATTCATTTATTTTGTAACAACTAAAGTATCATAAATATACTAGGATGTTTTTATAAGAAGGATTCGAGCTACACTTTCACACACCTACATCTAATGGTTAAAGAACATACTGTTTCCGTGGATGGTGAATTTTGGCCTCCCGAAACGATGATTGTTCAACATTCTTTTAACACCTTCAAAGGTGGCCATTAAGATGAAACTATATTTATATATGATATATAATATGTTTATGTTTTCCTTAAGCTTCTGTATTTTTCATTTTTTTCATACCTTTATGGTTTCCATTATGGGTAAACGCAATATCTTCATTTAAGGAAGTGCGGACTACCGCCCCCTCAAAGTGATGTGATTCGTTAATGCCATATGTGGGACGTATAAAGGATGGATTTAAAGTTATTATATATGATTTTATACTGGAATTATAATATACCTATATATCATTATTATTACATTCCATAAAAATATGAAATATAAATGAAAGTAGCGTTCATGCGTACGTACGGCTTACCGTCTCCATGAACGGTGCATTTCATTTCTTATCCTCAAATGTAATGTACTATTATAAGTAAATGTATATAATGGATATTTTGAATGATAAATCTAAATGATGAATATAATTCTGGAATTAAAATATACATACCTCTCATTTAGTTTTAATTCCATTAATATGTCATAGAAATGAAAGTAGTGTTCATGCGTACGTACGGCTTACCGTCTCCATGAACGGTGCATTTCATTTCTTACCTCTAAATGATTATGTAATATTATAAATACATGTATATTATGGATATATATGATATATATGATATCCAAATCATGAATATAATTCTGGATATAATAAACATTTGACCACACGAACAACATGTAATTGTAAGAAGTCAACTTTCGACTTAAGAACCAAATATCGACAAAACAAACATTATTAAATTAAATGATTACATGATGTTTATAACATGGTAATAAGTGATCTAAATGAAATAATGAACTAGAAAAAGGTTCTTAATAAAGTGTAAATTAACTCAAGTTTATTATTCAGGACGTTAAAGAATGATCGAGTCAAGTCGGACCCGAGGTAAGGGATCCTACTCCACTCTTTCTTTTTAAGTACACTCTTTTATGTCATTTCTTTTAAAGCTAGTATTTCTTGTTATTGGGATGTTCTTTTATATTAATCTTACTGTAATTTTTATGTTCATGTGATGAGAGACCCTATTCTCTCTCATCAATCCATTTTGGATGTTTTGAGTGGCGCTGTTAGGCTGCTGAATTTTCGTAAGAGATCTAACCTCTCTCTTTCTTGTTAAGTACTCTCCTTTATGTCACTTCTTTTAAGCTCCTCTTTGTTATGTTTGGGGATGTTCTTTTATATTCCTCTTTCTATAAACTTTATGTTCATATGATGAGATACCCTATTTGATCTCATCAACCCATTTTTGTAAGTTTTATGTGGTGTCGTTAGGCTGCCGAGTTTTCCTAAGGGATTTTTCATCTCACTTTTATTCCTGTGAGATTTATGCTACATTTGCCACAATTTCATTTGAGTGGTGTATGTACTGCCCATTATTTTACTCATTGTGTAATATACTTTCTTTTATGATTATTTACATCAATGTTGTATTTTCCTTCTTTCACGAGGTGTATGTTTCGAAAGATACCCATGTCGGTAAGGGAACCTTTCACCCTCCTTTTTTTAAAAGACTTCTTTTGTTGGGTCTTTTAATTTACATATTGTTATATTGGGATATGTTCTCATATATCCTTATTGATGTAAATTTTATGTCCAAGTGATGAGATACCCTTTTTTATCTCTCATCAACTCATTTTGATGTGACGTCGTTAGGCTGTCAAGGGAACTTCTTAACCCAATTTCGATTTATTTGGGTTCAACATGTAGTTATTGAATATGTCATCCTTTGAATATGTGTGAATGACCTTTGATTATTTTACACTTAATATCTACTTATATTTGGTGTATTCATTTGTCACACATAATTATGTAATTGATTTATCCTTAAACCAAGGATACCGTCTTTGTAAGGGACTTCGTATCAATCTCCATTCATTGAGGCATATTTCGTTTTATACACAACCTTCTTTTATATGGTGTATAAACCCCTTTGACTTTTACGTTTATCCAAAAAGGAATCTTTTTTATACGAAGTGTTTTACTAAATGACAAAAGGGAATGTTTTTGTCGTACGTATGCGGCGACAACGACTTTTCCACCTCCGTGACCATTATTTGAGTTTCGGCTTCTTCTACAAGCCATACCTTTTTTTAAAAGAAAAATAAATACCATGTTTTACTTTTCTTTTATTTTTGGTATTGAAAATGGTTTTCATAATGTTTTTGTATCAATGTGTTGTATTGATATCTTGTTATTGAAATATGGAAATGTTATGTTTCCTTTATGCATGTTTTATGTGATAAGATTATGTTATGGTTCTTGGGAATTGTTATGAAGACGGGTGGTTCCGTGATAAACTAAGGGAGGGTGAGCCCGATATAGCTCTCCAATGCATTGGGTAACGTGAAGGAGTGAAACGTTAAGGTTTCTCTGAAGATATTTAGGGAATATACTGTGATGGGTATTCCAAACGTAACCAAGAGGGTTACTCCCTACGTAAGAATGTTATGAATGCCTCAAGTTACCTTTATGTCTTATGATTTCTATGATTTATTCATGGTTTGATGAGGTATGTTAAAGTGCCTATATTTTATGGGTAATGTATGATTTCATTCTTATGTATATATGAACTCATGTTTCCTTTCCATATTTCTATAACCCTTACTGAGCTTTTTATGCTCATCCCAAGTTTTTGAAATGTTTTTCACAGGTCAAGGGAAAGGTACATGATGTGATGATAGTGTCAAGGATGTGTCAAGAAAGAATCTGTGTTTTATTTTAAATATGTTTCCGTTGATGGGAAGAATGAATATTGTCTTTTATGTAACCACTTTGTTTAAATGTGGAATGTAATGCAAGTTTCATGATCTAATTCTCTAAAACTCTAAACCTAAAAAGATCCTTAATGTGTAATCTTGTAATAACTCAAGATTAAGTAAGGTTTAAGGCTGGGGCCTTATACTTACGATATGATATATGTGATTTTTTGGAACATCTCTCTCTGATTAACCTATGTCCAATAAAACTGTGTTTAGATATCAATCCTCTAAACTCAATCTAATGTCTTTTCCCCATATGATTATAATAATCTTTCATTATCTGGTAGAATTTTTAGATTTAACTACATGTTCCATGATCATAAATGTTCTTCTAATAAAATTTTCATATTTCATTCCATTAGAACATTATTGATCATTATCTCTCTCTATCTGGTTGACTTTTTTTGATAATAAGAAATTCCAAATCTCATTCTGGAAAATTACTTCAAAATCATACTATGACTAGTAGACATCAAATATCGTTATCTATTAAAAAAAGTATACCTATATGTTTAGTAACCATAACATATTTCTTTTTCATGAGTTATAAGAACTATTTCTAATCTTTCTCAGTCCAGTGGGTTTGATCTGGTAAAAATTATAAATCAATAAAGTTTAATAGATCAAATCTTTAAACATTTTAATGATTAAATCTTCATCATTTTCTAACACTATCATTGCATAATCTATCCCTGTATAGTAATATCCTTACTTTACCATCCACTTGGAAATGTTCATATTTATTTTTATAATGATTTTATATAACTTTATCACTTTATGACCCCCTCACACCAAGGATACCACAATGAAGGGAGAGAGATAATGACCCTTGAGTACCACCTAAAGTTGACCCATGTTGGTGACTAGCACTGAGGGTATAAAAATATCAAAAAATGGGAGTTATTACCATATAAAATAATATATGACCAGGGTATATGATGAATTAACTAAAATAAACACCATGGTGTAATATAAAGGAAATTCAAAAACCATACAAAAAATCTTGTATAAATAATAAAACATATAGATTAAAGTCTCTAATGTAAAATACCCAAGAAAAAATAAAACAACAACACAACAACTATCCAATGAACCAAGAGAGTAATGTCCAACATGGTTAACATAGTCTCCCTATAAACCAAAAAATCAGTTCATATATGTAGGGTGAGAATACATGTATACTCAGTATGAAAACCAAAGTCTATCATGCATAGGTGAAAGAGGTATTCTAATGCACCCATCAGAAAATATTAGAACCAACATCACCAAATAAGGTCAACCATCCATCCAAAATTTAATGAACTGAAGTTTATAAATAATATATTCCTCTTGAAATAAATGTGTGTTATAATATACTATATAGTATTATACACATAATGAAACTGAGAATAATTTATTTCATTAATAAATAATGTTACATTAATTAGCAATCAAATTGATCAAAATCCAAAACAATACAACACAAAAAAAATATAAATACCAAATGTAAAATGGAATTATATGGATCACCCTAATCTACTAGAATCATCGCCCCAACTTCCAATACTACATCAAAGAAACAAAATTTTAATAGGAAAATCATTATTATAGAAAATAAAAATATATAACCTTGAGTGAAATTGAGTTAAATATTTAATGAAATAGTGGAGTGGTATATATAGGAGGTAATGTGATCATTAGAATACTAATGTTATCATTAGAATATTCACCTGACCATTGGGAATAGTAACCTCTCCATTGGGAATAGTAACCTAGCCATTGGAATAGTGATTTTACCCAAAAATAATAAATTGTAATATAAATAATATTTATCATTATTAGTTTCTATAAATATAATTTTTATAATTCCATTAAAATAAATATCATTATTAAAAAACTAAAATAAAATATAAGCACATTTTTAATGAACTGTATTTTAAATTTTTCTATAAAAAATAATATTTTTATATTAATAAATTATATTACCCATTTTAGAAATTTGATTTTATAAAACTAAGATCATTTTTGAAATCATCACTTCAAAATTTTCTATGGGTTATTTTTTGGTAATTTTCTCAAATACATCAATTTTCAGATAAATAGTAAAAATATAGGTTTTTACATTACATGTGTATCTGAAGTTACATCATTCATGATGTAATATAGGAATAAACCACTTTAGAAATTGATTTTTGGAAATGATATATTTTTTCATAAATTATTCATTTATATATGATTAATTAATATCCCAAACTAAAAAGTACTTTCCAAATCCTAAAAATCTAAAGTATTACTTTAAAAAATTATTTTCTCATGTGTCCATCTTTCCTATTGATTAAAAAGATAAATTCAAATTATAATGGATATTTAAATTCTTAAACCCATTATATTATATTTATATATGATTTATATTGTCAAAAATTCACTATTATAAGTTTTACCATTTATATAATATTTTATTCAATATTTTATTCTAAAAATACCCCTCTCCTCAAGTATAAACAACCCCTCTCCCTTCACATGGAAAACCACTCCTCCCAGCCATTCCAAATCCCATGATATTACCAAATACTCCATATAAAGACCCTCATAATACATAGGGACATTCATCAGTAATCCAACTCCAAGCACCAAGGTAGTTGTAGTGTCGTTAAAATAGAATCTATATATAGGAGAGAGAGTGTCTCAATTAATTATTCCCTATTTTCTTTTTCTCTTTCTACTTTTTACCATTACATTCAAAAACAAATAATATAAATTAATTATGAATTAATTGTAAATAATATTAATGATATTAACCTACTTTAATAATCATATTTAGTAAAAATATAAATGTCATACTTCCCCTTCCCACTCTTTTGACAACATCCCGTTAAACGTCAGTTAACCACATACTGAGACATTTCTAAGAATATTCATATAACCAACATCATGGATGAATAGTACAAATTATATATAATATATAAATAAGTAATTTAATTTATTGTGATCTTCTATAGTTAATCATATTTTCTATGAATTACTTTGATCAAAAAAAGAGAAATCAAAGAGAAATAGGAATTTTTTATGAAAAACAAGATATTGGAATGCTTAAATTTCATCAACAGAAATTAATAAATATAATAAAATAGTTATAATTGATTAATAGTTATATAAATGACTATAATTCACTTCATGATCTATTTTTTAATAAATATTTTTTTAATTACTCACGAGGAGCCAAAGCGACGAAATAAAGTGGGAATTAATTTAAGGGGAATCTTGAACCCAATAGCTTCTCTTTGGGTCATACAACTTTTAAAAAACCATTGTTATGATTAAGACTATAATTTTTATTTAATATCATTTCATTATTAATCAATTTTATTATTTGGGATATACATGATTCCTATTATTTTATGATAAAAACAATGATTTTACAAAATAACACTTCCTTCCAAAACACATATTTGAATCCTCTTGAGTTGTTTCTTCTTCACTCTAGAATGATGATTCTTATACCAAATATGTTTTTCCATTTCTCATTTAGGAACCCCAAGTTTATTTAGTAAATTATTATTGATTATGTCCTTATGAAACTCATTCCATTACACGGGTTAATTAATGACTATGATTATTATACATTCCATGCGGCATGCATGGTTGTGTAAATGTTATGATATGATGTGTAGTCCTGAAATTATATATCCATCAAATGAATTTGGTAATGTGATGTGTCTCATCTTATGATGTGTAGTATTCATGAAAATGATTCTATATTCTTTCACAAAGATGATTTTTTGATTGTGCACATAATTTATTTGTGAACATGATGCTAACTTGGGTTATAACTATGTATGATATTTGACCACTATGACGTGATGTTTCATTTTTATGAATTTATACATTAAATTCCTTTATCACATATTTCCATCATTATTTTGATGATGATATCATTCGAATAATTTGATTATAATGATCATGATCTCATATGTTATATTGATTTGTGTCTGTTATTCATCCTGTCACTGGGATTTTAGCTCTCCCCTTTTATAGATGTATATCCTTAGGTGATTACATATACTAAGTAAAATCTGAGGTCCACTAAGAATATATTGAAGAATGAATTAAATAATTTTTATGATTTATTATTTCAATTTTATGTATGAGCCTAATTTTATGTATAAGATTAGATTTTCAATGTTATTATGTTGTTTATCTTTAAAATAATTTAATAGTCATGAAAGAAAAGTAGGGTCTCTATAGTTGGTATGATATTAAAAGTTTCTTAATTTGGGAACTAGGATTAGATATTGTTAGTGAAACCCTTTAGATAAGACTATTTATATGTAATCATCCATGAAACATTTCTAAACATAAGGATCCCATAAGATATTCCTTTAGAGTTAATTATGCAATATAATAAATTATATATTCATAATTTTTTACATATGTTTTTCTCCAAACATTCCTATTTTAGAAAATAGTTGGAACCAGGAGAAACTAGGCCAATAACACGTGTGTGAGGCAATACAATGATTGTCTGAACAATATACCCAATGCCATGGGAGGTGGAGTTAAAAAAATAATGTAAATTCTTACTTAGTTGTATCAAGATATGAATAATAACCTAAACCATGTGGAACATACTCCTTTACCCAAGAAGGATCAAATAACCATTGATTATATTATGCAGCAACAACTATTAACAATTTCTGGAAAATCTTATTGACTTTTTGGATAATAGTGGGTTAACTAAATGGATAAGATCGTTTTTGTGATATACTGTTCTGACAAGGGTAAGGTAACTCTATGTGTTTATCATTTAGATGGATAATCTAATCAATGAATGGAATTTATAAATAACACTAATACAAAGGATTAAATCTAGGTTATAGAGTGGGAAGAAATTATGATAATATTTCTTACTAATTATTACCATCGAACAATTCGAACAATTATGGAAGGATAATTCATAGAGATAAAGAAAAATGAAGGTGAATCTGTTATAGATTATGAGGAAAACATCACAAGGAATTCAAGATACACCTCAGGAATTTTTATTAACAATGATGGATATATATATATATTATGTAGGGGTTTAAAACCAACCCTTTTAAAGGCGCTAGCTAACCAAAACTTTGGGAGTTATGGAAAGATGCTCGATGCACTCTCAAGTAGATATAGAGTATAGATAATGGTATCATGGTTATGGGGATATGAAGAGAAGAATGGAATTTCATGTTGGTGGGTCTAATGAAAAAGGAGTAACGATGATCCAACTACCCAAATGTCAAAAATGTAGGATAAAGTATTATGAGATTGTGACCAATGGGAAGTGTAAATGCATCATGTGTGGTATATAAGGCCACAAATCATAATGATTTAAAAGGGATATGAATAATTATACCAGCATGATGGACGAAATGAGGGAACCTCCTATTTCACAACCCATGTCTTAATTATTCAACTATATAGAGGAAGGTAATTATGAAAGACAGTGACTAAACCACAAGTCCTTAAGGGTAATCAGCATCAACAAACACCAAATTCAAAGGAGAAGGGGAATGATTATTCCATCACTAATGCTGAAGTGGAGTATGAAAATTAAGTCATTCAAGGTACTCTTATGATTCACTCAAGAATGGAAAATGTTTTATTTGAATCTAGTTTTACCCATTACGTTATATCGTGAATGTTTTCTAGAACTATTGAATCAAATACCTGATACCTTGAGTTAGATATATATATATAAATACACCATGTGATATATCATTTTAACCTAAGTGTCTAACTATTCTCCTGTAATAATTTTTGGGAAGATTCTTCCAGCAAAACTCGTAATACATCCCTTACTAGAATTTGATGTTATCTTATAGATGTGTTGGCTCTCAATATATAGAGGACATATAAACTATCGAGAAAAATAATTCTCTTTTATTATTTCAAACCATCCAATGATCATCTATAATTAAAAGGATGATCGTGAATAACTAGAAATTCCATCAATGATATGGGTATTGATTCCATATGAAGAAGAATACCTTTCCCAAACGGTTTAGTCAAAGGAAGGTATCCACCTGAAGGAAATTATTATTGTATGGGAATACATTAATTTATTTCCTGAAGAGTTACCTATACTTTCCCAAGATCATGAGGTAGAGTTCTCAACATATCACATACCTTGAGATACTTTGATATCAAAATTCTCCTAAATAACAGCCCTAATCGAAATGGAAGAGTTAAAGAAGTGGTTATAAGATCATTTAGAAAAATGGTTCATATGACCTAGTGCATCACCTTTGGGTGTTTTAGTACTCTTTATAAATAAAAAGTATGGATCAATTTGGCCATGTTTCAATTACCAAGAGTTCAACAAGATCACCATAAAGAAAAAGTATCATCTTCCATGTATTGATTAATTTATTGATCAACTATGAGGATCTTAGTAATTCTCATTGGTTGAACATCATTATTAATAACATAAACTAAAGGAGAATAAGGATGATATTCATAAGACCAATATCTATTAATGGTATGGGAATAATGATTTTATATTGATTCCATTAATACTTACTAATGGACCTTTAATATCCATGGATTTTATGAATAGATAAATTAGAGACTACCTTGAAATTTGTTTTGTTAGTGTTTATCAACGATATAATCATTTACTCCAATAAAAAGGATAAGCATGAAGGGAACCTATTTATTGTTCTAGAAACAAAAAAGGTAGATAAAATGTACTCTATGTTAAGAATGTATAAAATTTGGATTCATTAAGTCACATTCTTGGGGAACATAATCACAAGAGAGGGAATTTATATTAACCATTCATAAAAAGGAAATGGAGGAATGGACCATACCCACTTGTGTCAAGAAAATCTATTTTTCTCTTAGATTAGTTTGGTACATCCAATGTTTTTGAGGAATTTATTATGATTATTTAGCCTACAAGATATGTTAACTTAGAAAGGAATAAAGTATTTCTAGACAAAATACTGTGAGGAAATATTTAATGAGATCAAGAATAGGAAAATCACTGAACCTGTACTCACACTACCAACAAGTGGAGAATTTTTTGTAATATATAGTGATTTTTTAAGGAATGGATTGGGTTTACTACTCATTCATAATGATAAATTAATAGAATACACCTCACAATAGTTAAAGATCTAGGAGCAGAACTACCTGACACATGATATGGAGTTAGTAGTTGTGTTCTTCACTCAATAAATTTGGTAAAACTATCTCCATGGTGAGAATTTAGACATATATATATATAATAAGATTATATATAATATATTCACACATAATTATCACAACATGAATCAAAGAATATAGCTATATATAATAAAGGACTATGATTACACTATTCACTGCCATTGAGGAAAGGAAAACAAGGTAGTTGATGCACTTAGTTCAAAAGAAAATTTTACTATATCCATGATGCGGATTGTGAAAGACCCTATCATCTTGGATATGAATAGGATGAATTTTGAAATCATAATGGTAGGGAATACATTGTACGTTGTTCAAATTATTTCCCAACCATCTATCCAAGAGAAGTTCAACAAGGCACAAAGGTATGGCATAGAGATACAAAAGTAGGTTATTGTGGTAAAAGATGATAAGATAATTGATTTATATATTAATGATGATGGTGTAATTATCTTTGGAATGATTATTTGTGTTCCTTCATCACCTAGGAAAAAGAATGTGATTTTGGATACCACACATTTTTCACCTTTCTATTTCCATCATGGATGTACCAAGATGTACCTTGATCTTTGAGAACACTTCTGGAGGGATAATATGAAGAAGGCAATCGCTATTTATATCAAGGTGTTTGGTATTTCAAAAATTTTATGAAAATAGATAGAATCCCAAAGGTATGATACAATCATTTCATATATCCACATATAAATGGGAGAATTTCACTATGGACATTGTCACTGGTGTCCCAAAAAAAATCCAAAGGAAACAATGTGATATGGTTTATGGTTGATTGACACACCCAGACAACCCACTTTATCGTTGTTTGAGAACATTTCAAGCATGAAAAACATGCAATGATATATGTGAATAAAGTAGTGAGACTGCATATCATTCCATTTTTTATTGTTTTTAAACATAATTTAAGTTTTGTCTCAAAATTCTAGAGAAGTATCCAACATTATTTGAGAAATGAATTGAATTTCATAATATCCAATCAACCCCAAACTATTTTCCAATCTAAAAGGACTATTCAAATGCTTGAGTACATCATAAGATCTTAATTAATGGAATTCCATGGGGGATGGGATCAACATCTCCCATTGGTTGGGTTCTCTAATAAAAATAGTTTCCAATCATGTATTGAAATGGATCTATATGAAGATTTGTATGGGAAGCGATGTAAATCTCCATTTTTTGGGATAAATATAGGGGAAAAAGCTACTTATAACATATATTGTATGAGAGATTAAAAAGAAGGTTGAATCCATCCAACATCATATAAAAGATTCTTAGAGTCGAAAAAAGAACTATGATGACTACTATCAAAGGGACTTGGAGTTTGATGTTGGAGACAAAGTATTCCTTTGAATATTAAAATGGAAGAGATTCATGCAATTTAAAAAGAATGTGATTACTAGCCCAAGGTACATTGGACCCTTTGTGATCCATGATAGAATTGGAGTAGTGTCATTTCATATTGAAATTCCACCAAGTTGGATCATGTTTATTATGTGTTCCACATATCACTCCTGATGAAGTACATAATTTATCCCTCGTATTTACTAAATCTATAGATGGTGCAAATAAAGAATGACCTATTATATAACGAAGAGATGGTGAAAATATTGGAGTGTAGAGACAATTTTCTACACAAGAAGATAACTAACCTTGTCAAAGTGTTATGTATGAACTATAAGTATAGAGGGGTGACTTAGGAACTCTAGGAAAAAATGAATAAAATGTAACCACATCTAATATCAACAGAGAATATTAGTTGAAATTTTGGGGATGAAATTTATAAAGTGAGGAAGAATATAATGACCTAGAGTTTGTAAATAATATTTTTCTCTTGAAATGAATGTGTGTTATAATGTACTATATAGTATTAAAAATATAAATAATTTGAAAATAATTTATTTTGTTAATAAATACTATTATATTAATCAAATATGAAACTAATTAAAATTAGAAACATTAAAAATGAAAAAAAAAATTGAAAATATAAAATGGTAAAATTTGGATCACCATAATCTACTAGAATCATCAATCTCACTGCCAACACTCTAGAAAAGAGATAAAATGTTGGTAAAACAATAAAAATTAGATACAATATAAATATATAACCATGAGAGAAACAGATTTGAATATTTAATGAAATAGTAGAGTGGTGTATATAGGAAGTAATGAGATCATTGGAATACTAATGTGACTGTTGGAGTAGTAACCTAACCACTTGGAATAGTAACATGATTGTTGGAATGGTAATTTAATCCAAAAATAATTAATTTTCATACAAATAATATTTATCATGATTAATTTATGTATATATAAATTTTATAATTTCATTAAAATAAATATCATGATTAAAAAATCAATGAAAATACATGTACTTTTTTAATAAACAATATTTTAAAGTGTTTGGTAAAAATCATTATATTTAAATTAAAAATTAACATTTCGTATTTAAGAAATTTCTTTTGATAAAATGAATATCATTTTTTAAATAATCATGTTAAAACTTTCCAAGGGTTATTTTTTTGTAATTTTCTAAAATACTTCAATTTTTGGGTGAATAGTGAAAATATAGTTTTCACACAATTAGTGTTTCTTAAATTACATAATTCATGATGTAATAATGATGTATTACATTATAGAACATTATTTTTGGCCATGAGATATTTTATTTCCTAAATGATTCATTAAAATATTATAAACTTAATGTACAAACCTAAAAAGTACATTCCAATACCTAAAAATTTAATGTATAAATTCTCACTTTTCCAACTTTTCATATGATTAAACAAATTAATTCTAATTATAAAGGGTATTTATAGTCTTAAACCCATTATATTATATTTATATGTGATTTATAATTTCAAAAATTCACTAGTACATGTTTTATCTTTGACATAATATTTTATTTAAAAAATACCCCTCACCTCAAATATCAATAACCCCTCTCCCTTATCTTGGAGAACCCCTACTCCCACCCATTAAAAATACCAATATATTCTAAAATCCTCTCATTAATGCTCTTTAAAATAATTATGGTCATTACAGATAAATCCAACTCCGATCACCAAGGGAGTTATAGTGCCGTATAAGAAAAGCTACATCGAGGAGAGAGCAAGTCTATATTAACAGTTCATTCTTTTCTCATTCTCTTTATTTTTTTTACCAATTACATTCAAAACCATATACTATATAATTAATTATTAATTAATTTAATATCATATTAATGATGTTAATATACTTTAATTATCAAATTTATGAAAAATATAAATTTCATACTTCCCTTTCCCGCTCTTTTGACAACATCCCATTAAAGGTCAGTTAACCACCAACATAGACATTTCTAAGAAAATTATTTTAAGAAACTTAATGGATGGATAATATTAATTATATATAATATTTAAATATTTATTTAAATTTATTATTTATTTTTGGATTTAATTATACTTTTCTGTAAATAACATTGAATGAAAACAGAGAAATGCAAGAAAAATGGTAAATTTTTTTAAAAACACAATATCAAAATGCTTCAATTTCATCAATGGAAATTAAGAAAAATAATACAATGATTATAATTGAAATATACTATTATAAGTATCTACAATTCTATTCTAGATAATTTATTTAATAGAATTGTGTTAATTATTTAGGAAGTGAAAATCGGTGAAATAAAGAAGGAATTAAGGTAAGGGGCTTCTCAATCCCAACTCCTTCTCTTTGGGTTATCCCACATTCACTAAATATTTAGTATGGATACTTATATAATGTTACTTAAATAAAATTTAATTTTTATTCCATTTTATTTTCTAGGATATATGTGTTTCTGAATTTATTTTATGACAAATATAAATATTTTCCAAAAGAATTTTTTTTTTAAAACACATATTTGACTCATCTTGAGTTGTTTGTTCTTTACTCGAGAATGATGATTCTTATACCAAAAAGGTTAAACAATTTTTCCTTTGGGAACCCCAAGTTTCTTAATTAAATAATGATTGGTGGAATCCGTATGAAACCAATTCCAAACTATGGGTTAATTCATGACTATTATTGTTATACGTTCCATTAGGAATGCATGATTATGAAAATGTTATGATGTGATGGGTTGGATCAGAATTTTATAGCCCTACAGTGAATTGCATAATGTTATGTGTCTCATGAGATTATTTGTATTATGCATGTACATGGTGATATATTTTTTTATAATGATGTTTTTATGATTGTGTGCATACGTTATGTGTGAACATGATTATAGCTTTTTTCATAACTATTTGTTGTATTTGACCACTTTGATATGATTTTTCTTTTTTTTTGTCACCACATTTCATTCCATTATCATATTTTACCTCATGATGTTGATGATGATCATATTATTATGATATGATAATAATGATTATGCTCACCCATTTTATATTTATTCATGTCCCTTATTTATCCTCTTATTGGGATTTTATATTACCCCTTTAATTGATATAAATCCTCAGGTTATTACTTATAATAAGGAGAACATTAAGCCCACTAGAAAGATAGAGAAAAAGAAATTAAATAATATTTTTATTATTTAAAATTAATTTATTATCCTGATTTTCCCAACAAAATGAACCATTAGATCCCAGATTTGAAATGCTATTATATAGTTTATCTTTTAAAAAATTTAATAGCCATGTAAGAAAAAGAGGGTTTCTATAAAAATCTTCACCTTGAAATGCTTACAAAATAATGAAAGTCAATTATAATAACATAATCTAAATAATATTGATAAAGGGTTCCTCACACCTCTTTCCAAATGATTTTCTACCCTCACACCCCAAAAACGTACATCCTGGAACACCCACCTATTCCATATATCACATCATGTTAAGAACCCAACATGAATGTTGAAATCACATCACATATCACCAGAAGACATCTTGTCCATCACATCATGCCACATAACCACAACAGTAGGCTATTTTGAACTTGTAGGAAATCAAACTCATGTCCACTACCCTCCATGACAAACCCCCACCATTTATCATCTCATAATATCACCCAAAAACACCTGGATCAACACTTATCACCATTTCCAAAGACACCTAATGCATACCATCACACCATTACAACATAACTGTTAACTTATGGACATAATATCCCACGCATGTCAGCATCACCTGGAGAAGTGAGTAGGGAGGAGAGGGTATCCATCCATCCATCATCACCACAAGGATATTGGTAAAACACCCCCAAAACATTTGGGTGGCAACACTAGGTGCTCAAAATGAGTGGGTTTCATATCGAAAATAACTATAATATGAAATGTATATTTAATCCACACAAACTAGTACATCCTATGGGTTCATAATAGGAACTAACTATCTCAGGAATCCCCACTCTTGTTGAATCTTCTAATTACATAAAACCCCACACCAATCCATAAGCCAAAAACTATTTTTTATTTCATCCCAATCCATTTTCATATTTTCAATTCCAATCCATTTCATTACACACCCAATTCATTCCATTATTATATCCCAGTCATTCACATTAAACAACAAACCCATTTGACCTCAAAGAATATTATTAACTAATAATTAACTATTTTAATCCCATGCCATTTTTATTTCAATGATATAATTTATTTATTTCCATCACTACATGGGAAACGAGCATAACACAACAGGTCTTAACATCATACAACCCATCTTTCTCATGATAACAAGCCCACAAAACCACCATCATAGTCAAAACCACCTCCCCATAATAACCAATACATCACCTTCACATTCAATCATACTTTCCCCATAGCATGGATACATAGACCATCACCACCACATATGAGTACAACACCTCATATAGTCACATAGAAAAAAACTTATTAAATTAGTTAAATTAAAATTACATATTTAACATAGGGAGTCCCATTACTTCAATATATTTTATTTTAGGGAATGTTCACACACAATCCATATATCTCAGTGCTACCAATTTATTTTTAGATTATATATGGTTAACCATTTATTAATGGGGTGTCACAAAAATCATAGAACATAGAATTAAAAACATGTATCAAAACTATAAAAACTGAATATACCAACTTCCATGAATTTTAGTGATACAAAAAATATGAAAAACTCAACATCATAATATCAAGAATATGTTACACCATGTTAAATGGTGCACCAAAACTTCAATTAAATTAAATGGAATTATTATCTTCATTAATATAGTTTTTAATATCTTCTTAAAAGATTAAAGAAGCATGAACCCCTCCTTCCTATAACAGTGAAGGAGAAAAAAAAAAGTAATCACTTATCTATAATAAATAATCCTTACACCAATTGGATTCAAAAAAATAGGGGGGCAACACATTAGAGGAAACCACCTTCAGGTAACCTGAAACACATATTTCCATGAATCAAAGGCAAATAGATCTAGAACCTCTCACCTCGAGTTGAACCAATCTAGAATAAATGAAATAATTATCTCCACTTTAGAATGATAAGATCAGAAACAAGTGTGATTTGATATTGTTTTAATTGACCATTAATGGGGTATCTCATTAAATACACACAATATAGCCATTAAAAAGGTTCTAAATTTTTTAGAAAGAGAGGATATAATTTACCTCCCTTAAAATGGATTTCAATTCCATTAATTATTTCATTAAAACAATTTTTCATCAAAACAAACATCAAAAGGGAAAAGATGGGAATTATGAAAAAACTAGACCTACTGCCAGGATCTACCATAATTGATCTACCTCTAGAGATCCACTACTGGTGATCTACCATAATTTATATACTTCCATTGATATACCACCATAGATATACTTCCAGTGATAAAGAACCAATGATATTCCATCAATGATCTAATGTTAGTGATCAACCACCAGTGATCTACCATCACTGATCTTCCACTAGTGACCTACCATAAGAGATCTAATGCTAGGGATCTACCACCAGTGATCTATCTCCAAAGTTATACCACCAGTTATCTACCATCATTGATCTACCACTAGTTATCTACCATTAGAAATTATCATCATCCTCTAAAATATCCCTTTTTCCTCAAAAAACGCAAATCTCCTCACTTCCTCCACAAAATAACTCTAAACATATTTTGGACACCCCAAACACTATATTTTTTGAAATTTAATGATATATATGGTATGTTCCATTATATCGGATACCTATAAATATACTCTCATCCATGAGAATTAAAAAACCATAAATGAAAGAGGGAAAAGGTCAGATCAACCATCCATCGAGATGCCTCTAATAGACATTGTTACATCAGAAACATTACTACCAACCAAACACACCATCCATAATACTCCTCTCTTACATATAAAAACATGAATAAATACTTTAACCCACACACAAACCAAATCTAAATAATAAAAAACCCAACTAACAAAACATCTACATATATAAAATAAAGAAATTATTTATCCCATGTCAAGATATTATCCACTTTGGTGGGCATCGAGTTGCCCATAGGGTTTCGGTCGTGTCAAGGTATAACATGTCTTGATTAGGGATCATGTTTTTCATTTTTTATGTGCACTAATGATTAAATGAAACATCCTATGAAAATAGAATAATCACATCCTATATAAAATAGTAAGGTTTAAACGGCCTCAATGTCCCAACACAACTGACTCTTGAAAGTCTCAGCAAGATTTTGGTTCGGAGGGGGGTTATCGATAGGTGGATATCTTAGGAAAGTGGGGTGACATTTCAGATAGTGAGAAGTAAAAAGATGGTGGGATGCTCCGGCCTTCCTTCAGTGTTGTTGTTTAAGGTGATAGGATGAAGGTGCATGGGGTTGAAGACAACAGGACCGGTCCACCACGTCGGAGACCGAAGAAATATTATTCTTATCTTCCAAGGCCGGTGTCTACCAGAGCCTCTATTGGGAAGGAAAGCTAGGCTATGCAATCTTAGAAGGAGTTTTTAGCTTTGGAGAAGTTGAATCTGAGAAGAAAATATGCCAAGGTTCATAATTATTATGAAAGCTCCGAATGGGAAACAGATAATGTAGAGGAAATAGTCTATAATGGGGATGGTGATGGGTTTGGTTTCTATGATATGTAGTTGTTTTGATAGCATGTTGTACCTACTTTATACTTTTTCTTTTATTAATAAATGGTCAGAGGCTTGCCTCTGACTGAGCGTTTCTGGTATTAAGGTTTAAAAATCACATCAATTCACAATAAGAAAATAAAATGTATAAAATAACTCAAAAAACTATGGTTACTATGTATGAATCTACATCTCACACTCCAAAGTACTCTCCTCTAGCCACCACGCCTCTATATTAGATGAAACAAGTTAATAGTAAATACTTGTAGCACCTTACCTAGATGATATTTGATATCCACTTGATTCTCCTCAAACATCCTATTATCCTCGATATTTAACTATCCCCAGTAAATGACATGAGAGTTGTATTTATGATACTAATAGAGTTGAGAGTCAGGGATGATGTCATGGATCCATTTTAGTCCTGGAGGATGTTTTAAATATTAATACACCACACCAATGGGCCCCAAAAACTCAAAGTGTACAAAAAACCATGGTGAGAGATTACTCCCCTTTACAAACCTCTATTGACCACATCAAAGGGAAACCTTGAAGAATATATAGTCTCCAACCTCGATCTCAAAGGACCTCCTCCTACAATCAAAATAAGATTTTTAGCTATCATATACTTCTTTCATCCTATCTAAAACCAATTTAACATTTTATATCATGCTCTGCAAAACATCAGGACCAAAAACTACTGACTCCCCAACCTCAGCCCCACATAAAAAATAATGGCATGGCTGTCCATAAAAATACCCAAATAGGGTCATGAGAATGGATGAGTGATATATTTTATTATAGTAAAATTCAAACAAGTTCATGTTTTATTCCCATTATCTCTCAAAGTCAATGACACATTTCTACAACATGTCCTCCAATATTAAGATAGTCTGCTCTGTCTACCTGTCCATTTGAGGGGGGGAACATTGTGCTGAGGAGTAAATTTTTTCCCATAGAATGTTATAATACACTCTAGAATTGTGAGGAATAATTTTAATCCAAATTAAAGATGATGTACCTTATGAATCCATTCATTTTAACTACCTCATATATATACTTTTTTTCCAAAATATCCACTATTCCTAACTCCCTGATCACTAGGAAGTGGCCCTATTTCATCAAACATCTCATGATTACCCATATAGTATCACAACTTCCATGAGATCAAGGTAACCCTATGATTAATTACATAGATATGTCATACCATTTCCACTAGAGAACACCCAAGGGTTGAAACAAAACTTTAGTAACATAATGCTCAACATTTTCCTACTAAAAAACTAGACATCAAGACACACAATCTTCCAATACTCCCTTCATCCTGATCCAGCAAAATTGTACCATCAATACATTTTACATCAAGGAAAATCATGGGTGCACTGCTAAAGGTGAGCTATGAAACTTATAAAGGACTCCCTCACACATAACAAATAGAAAAAAAAATCCCCCATGAAATTTCTTCCCATTATGACCATCCCTCTAGAGCGTCATCATGGATATCACAATCGTGCATCACCTCTACCACACAATCTACCCAATGAGACTCCTCCACATTTCACATTAGAGAATACTTCACCATCATATGAAACAAGAATCATCCTCCATAATCCACCATTTCATCTATGTTCTAGTTTTACAACTTCTATATCTCTCTCTAATCATCCTCATACTTTTAAACAACATCCTTATAAAAATTTCTGATCAAAGAGTATGTAACAAGATTCCACTTTCCTAAGGAGTAGAAGATCTAAAAATCATAATCCAAAGTAATCTCCTTCCACCATATTTTTTGTACGTTCATATCATGTAGAGAAAATACATACATCAAACTCTTGTGATCTATTAAGACCACAAAGTTCTCCCTGCTGAGTTAATTCCACCACAAATTTAATACAAACACAACCTCTACTAGAACCAAATCATGGGTGAAATATTTACATTATTGGGGGCATAACTCCCTAAACCCATATGAGATCATCCTGATATATTTAATCAACACACATCCCATAATCATATTTGAAGCATCACAAAACACATTAAACAATACCCCATACTCTAGAAATTGTAGTATTAAAGCATTGAAGATATTTTTTTAGATAACTGATTGTTGTTTGAACCTAATAATCCCACATAAGAGACTAGTACTACATAGTCAACAGGGTTAGTGAGGCTGAAACATTAGAGAAATCATGCACAAACCTCTGTCATTAACATTTGAGACCATGGAAATTGTGACCATATTCCACATCCTTAGGTGATTTTCAAGAAATAACCCACTTGACCTTCAATATGTCTAATATGACACCTTGAAAAGACACCACATTCCCAAAAAATGCACCTATCATATCCAAAAACTATAATTGCAAAAATTTCATTAATGTTGGTGGTGTCGAAGGAATTGTAATATAACACTAAGATGGTTAGAATGATCCTCCTATGATTTTTTGTTGAAAAATATATCATTGATAAATGAGATTATGAACTAGTCTATGAATTCAAATAACATAGATTTCATGATCCCCATGGACTCAGCTAGTGTATTTGTGAAAATGAACAACATGACCAAAAACACAAAGGGACCATAACCACATATGAATGTAGTCTTCATGATATCACCCTCCTTCACCCTCAACAAGTGATACCTAGAACATAGTTCGATCATAGAAAACCAAATGTCCCCTCTTAATTGGTTAAAAAGATCATATATTCCCAAAAGAGGAAAAAATTCTTGATCATCACATTATTCATCCTCCAGTAGTCTATAAACCACCCCATACTACCATCTTATATATTGGGGAACAACACTAGAGAACCATAGGGAGACATAATGAATCAAAAGAATCCATTTTTATTTTATCATCTATCTAAAACCTCAATTCCAATAACTCCAAATGTGTTATCTGATAATGTTCCATGGATATCGAATAATCATAACTATGAAAATATATTACAAACTCAAAATCACACCAAGTGGGTAGTTCTAGAACCACCATGGAAAAAATATCTAATAACTCCTTGATGACCCTCAGAACATACACTATCCCCTTGTTTATTGATTCCAAAAAAAACATATCCATCTAGAAAATATGGGTCCCACATTTATACCACCCACTCAAAAACTCACTCTCTAATGAAAACCAAATGCCCACTATCCAAATATGAGAACACAACTCTCCACTATAATAATTAGATAAAGAAACACATATAATAAATCTAGTTGGTGTCGAGTATTGCATTGTATAGATGCATCTAAATAAAGAAAAAGTATCTATGAGACTGATGTGTCTCCATCATTAGTATACACCCTCTGCACACATCAAACAAGTTGGTTTGGCCACCTACTATCATAGTCAACAAAAGAGAAACATTAATCCTCTCTTCATATATCCCTAGAGAATAGAATATAATTGGTGAAAAAAGGGCCATGAAAATCTTGAATCAAATAAGGCACAAAATTGGATACATGAGAAACAGATTACACCTAGAATTTTCCCTAGCCCCTATGGTGCTGCTGCCTCCACTTACTATATCCAACCATGCCTGGTTCCTCTACCAATATGTTGATGTAAAACACCACACCTATCTCGAGTTGAGATTCCCAAGGGAAAGGGACATCCTGATGTCTCCCTATGCATACAACATCTTCTCTTGGGAAAGAAAAATCCTAATTACCTTGTTGTTAAAAGAGACTAAATGTTAAATTAAATGGAAATTGACATTAAAACTGACCACCTATACCAAAATGAGCCCTAAGAACCACTATTCACTACTCCTTATAATGATCATGTCCTCCACACACACACAAAATAGGAACAATAATCCCAAGTGGGTGGAATGGAAGATGTTGTGGCCAACTCCCAGTATATTCAAAACTCAACGTCCTTAGCTACTAAGACCTAAAACTGAAACCTATACTCCTTGAAGAAACCTTTTGGATCCCTCATCATGATATAATTAGTCATGAGTGAATCCAGTGAATCAACTATTCTTTATTATGATCCACCAGATACATTGGAAACATAAACTGAGAAATTGTATAATGAATGAGGGGAAAAGTTACTCCTAATAATTCATAACTCATGACTCCACACCTAGAAAATAATCTGGGAAAAATGATAATGGTCCTTCAATATGATTCCTAACTCATGCACTATAAAACTCCCTAATTAAGAGAATGAAGTTCCATCTTCTTCACACCCTCTATTGTCAAGAAAAGGAACTTTGTGTGGAAATCCTTCTGAAATTCTACCCTTGAAACATATGTCACTTCCCGTTCACCCTAATACAACATCCACCACTAAGACACAAATCTCCGCATATGGATAAATGCCAAAAGGAAATAGTACTCCACCATGGTCCTGGATCAAGCTAAAGGTAATCCAAAGATCCACTAACCATATCACTATCTTCTCATTCAAAATAATATCCTAGTATTTCCCTAAAGTTTACCTATAAAAAGTGATCAACTTCCTCTACTAATAATCATACTCCTCAACTAGATCAACCCTCCAATGGTCAATTGGTTCAGCATTTTAAACCTCCACTACCGAATCCACACATGGAAAATGGCCAAGAGACACAACATAAAAGGGAAACATTGATGTTCTAATTCAATTAGTATAGAATTTTAATAAGTTTTATTCAATTTAGTCTAACTTATTTCAAATTTACCGAAAAAAAACCCACCAAATTCAAATAATAACAAGAGTCGTCATGATGAATATACCTCTCATAGGTCTCTACCCTGAAAAAAGGTCCACCTCAGTTGGTTTTTCAATATCTATAGAGTATGGGCACTAGATACAGGGAGGATTACATTTCATGGATGGTCTCCTAGGCCTGTGTCATGTATGAAGTCTAGGTATAACTATTTCAATAATAATAATTACAATCATCACTATTACTAACTCAAAAATCCATCATGTCCCTCTATCATTAGATCTAATAACACTTTTTCACAACCCCTCCCACTAAATATACAGTAATGAAGGGAGAACAATAATGGCCTCCATGTAACAGCTCTAGAAGGCCCTAGAATGGTGACTAGCACCAAGGGTATAAAATTCTCATAATATGGGAGGCATTAACATCTATAATAATATATAGATAAGAGATAGGTTGAATCAGCCTTACAAAACACCATTAAATAAGATTAAATAAAGTCAAAAACCATCCCATAATTAATTTATATATATAATCAGATATAGATATAAGTGTCCAATATGAAATATACAAAGGAAATATAAATTAGTAACAAAGAAACTATCTAAATATCTGAGTGATTTTTGTCCAATAGGGTCCATTTAGACCTCCTGGATGCCTAAAAATCTCTTTATATTTGTAGGGTTAGCATATATGTATACTCTATAATAAAACTAATGTTTTTAGTTTACATGTGAAAGAGGCATACTAATATATATGTGTGTAAATAGTAGGGCCAACAACACCTAAACATGTAATCTATTCATCCAAATCCTCACCAAGGAATGATCACCAAATAATGAAATCCAAGTATAGTAACATAATATGAATAATTTTGATAAAGGGTACCCACATCACTTTCTCACTAATTTTACACCAACATATCCAAATGAAATGTAACCTGTCTCTCCCACATCTTTCGTATGTCACAACATGACAAGCACCTCACGTGAAACTAACCATCACACCACATGTCACCTGAGGGAACTTGGTCAATTACATCACGTCACATAACCAGAGTGGTATGGTATCATGATAATTTTGTATATCAACATATTTCCCTCCTCTTACCATGAAAACCCCAACCATAAACCATTTCATCATCCCATCCTAAAATACTTGGGTCAACACATCTCACCTCTCCCAAAGACACATGGTCTATTTCATCACACCTTGATAGTGACACATTTTACTTCTGACCATCACAACCCAGGCATGTAATCATCAACAAGAATATGAGGTGGGGAAGAGTGGGTAGCTATCCATTTATTATCACCACTAGGATATTGGTAAAACCACACCAAAAAATTGGTTGTTTGAACTAGGTTCTCGAAATGGGTGGGTTGCATATAAAAAATCATAATAATATATAAGGTATATATAAACCACACTCAGAAGTCCATCCTATGTGTTCATAACAAGTAATGACTATCTCACATCAAATATACTCTCGCCGCTACATCTAAATGAAAAAAAACACACAACAACCCATAAGACACAAACTTCATTTTTCATTTTAATCGAAAACATTTAAAAAATTATTATTACCAACCTATTTTCTAACATATCCAATTCATTCCATTATTCTTTATCATTAATTCATATTTAACATCAACCCCATTTGACCACATAGACCATTATTATCAATTTGTTAATCATTCCCATCTAATAACATTTTTCTTTCAATGTTATGTTTTATTTAATTCCATAACTACTCATTAAAAAAACATAACACAGCACATCGAAATATCAAACATACCATTATCCTCATCCTAACAAGCCCACACATTCACCATTATAATAAAAACAACCACCTTATCACAACCTCAACATCACCACCAATTTCCATCACAATTTCCACATAGAATGGTTATACATACCATCATCCCCACATAACACAACCTTATATCTCACATTAATACATGACACAAATCTTATTCACATCATCACATAACATTTTCTATATTTAACAAAGGGATTTCCATTACTTCCACATTTCTTATTTTAGGGGTATTCTTACACAATCCATAAATCTTGGTGAAACCAGTTTATTTTCTGATTATAAGTGGTAAAAAATTTATTGACATGGTGTATCAAAAAAAAGACGTGGTAATTACAACATATATGAAAATTTCAAATACAGGGGATGATAACGACCATGATTTTCAATGATACAATAGACCAGGATAAACTCAATATCAAAATATAAAAAATATATCCAAGTATGTGAAACATTACCCTTCCCCCTCATTTAAATTAAATTGATTAATTATATCCATTAATATGGTTTTATATATATTACCCAAATTAAATAGGATAATAAAACCATATTTCATATTACATATTATGAGAAATTAAGTAATCCCCTACCATAAATAAAAAACCATTACACTAATTTATTGCACTAAAATAGGGGTTCACACACAGGAGGAAACCACCTATAGGGAATTCAAGCCACTGAGTTCCAAGAATACATGGAAAAAATCTGTAACCTCTTCCCTTAAGTGAAAGAAGAACGAGAGGAGTGAATAAATGATCTTTACTTTATAATGACTAGATATGAAACCATTGGGATGTGATAGAGTTTTAATTGACCATTAAATGTAGATCTCATCACATCCACACGGTATAACCATTAAAAAGGCTCCATAATTTTTATAAATAGAATATTTAGTTATACTCATATAAAATGGATTTAAATTTGATTTATTAAGTAATTAAACTCATATTTTTTTAAAAAAATGTTAAAAGGGAAAAACTAAAAATTATGGAAAAACTAGATCTACTGACAGGATCTACCTTTAGGGATCTACCACCAGAGATCTACCACTAGTGATCTACCACCAATAATATAATTCTAGAGATATACCTCCAGAGGACAACCGGTAGTGATCTACCACTAGTTATCTACTGCCAGTGATATTTCACCAGTGGTCTACCAATAGCAATCTGCCACCAATGATCTACCATTAGTGATCTACCACCAATGATATACAACAAGAGAACTACCTCCAATGATCTACAATCAGTGATCTATTTCGAATGATATACTAATAGAGATATACCCTGAGTTATCTACCTCTAGTGGTCTACTTTCATAGATCTACCTCTAGTGATCAATATCTAGTGATCTACCAATAGTGATCTACATCCTTGATCTACCATCATCCTCTAAAACAAACCCTTTTATTCCAAAACACCACAATACTCTTACCTTAATCCACCAAACATGTATGGAAATTCCTCATACAACTTAATCACCATATTTACCACAATGTAATGATCTATAAAATCAGTTCTATTATAAATTTTATGCTTGAGCTTAATATAGTCAAAACTCAAACATTATAACTTTGAACATTATACATACATTATAACTTAATCGTTATAAATCTACAATCATTTGGAGGCTTCATATTTAACAATGAAAAATTATTTGTAATCATGATGTTAGGAATATTGAGAAACAAAAACAAATCATCCAAAGTATTAAGGAAATTATCTCAAATATTATTATGATGAGAATCTACTAACCTTCTCTTAAATTGTAAAAACATTTATACAAAGATATTAAAAGAAATAGAAAAAAAATACAAAATAATTCTAAAGGATATTCAATCTCACCTTTTAAAAATATTTCCAATATTCCTAAATTTTTTTCAAATCTAATCAAACCACATACTCTCTCATAGAGAGTGTATTGACACCAAAATACAAGGTTATGTAATGTTTTTAATGGAATTTCATCACTCGATGAGAGGAAATTTCGCTGCCATGATATGATAAAATAAAACTTAATCATTCTTATTTTTAAAATTTTAACTTCCATACCATTTATATACATACCCTTTTATGATAACACCGACATCATGTTTGAAAAAAATGATTATAGAGTTGTACTTACTCCCCCCCTAAACAATAGAATTTAACAAATTGTGGAGGTTTGTAAGAAATTTATTATGTATGTGGTATAGGATGAACATTAAATTTTAATATCAATTATTGTCATATTTCCCTTGGTATAGATTTTGAAAAAACATTATCATTTTGATATTTTAATAAAATATACACAAGAATTACATCTCCACCAATAACTTTCTCCATCATAAAATTATATTTATTATATAATTCTTTGATCTAGAATGTTGCATTGGATTTTTAGATTCATAAAAAAACTATGATTATCAAAATTAATCATAAATGGGTTTTCAATATTTACCCTCAAATATTACAGTTGAACTTTTATCCACATCATGCACATATATTCCTAGGCAGATGAATTTTTTTTTACTTCCTCTGTACTCAGTGTAATAGAACTCTAATTACTATATCAGTTGAAAAACATTATCCCAAGAAGAATTTTCCACTTCATATTAATTTTTTTGTCATTACAATCTACGTCCCAATATATATTAGTGAAACCAATAATGGTAATATCATTACATTAATCAGTACATTGATTCATAATTAGATATTTATTTAGCATACCAGTGTATTCTCTTTAATTACAGCATGTACAATTCCTACTCATGAGGTAGAAAGATAGAGTAAGCTTAAAAAAAGTTATCATAAGTCCTTTTAATTAACAAATTTCCCATCATTTACTTTACTTAGTCATATGCTGTTAGAAATAGGTGTGTAAAATTATTTTGAATCTTCTACTCCAAACTTATATAAAAAATATATTGAATATTGTTTTATGAGAGGAAGATATATAATTCTTTCCATTGAACTTGTATTATAATAAATATTATAAATTATTCATTTTTTGACATTTCAATGTTAATTTTCATCATTTTACAATTTTTTCATATTTTTTCACTATCACCAAAATATTTGTAGATCAATATAAATAATAAAAATCGGGGTACTCATACTCATATACTTAAAATATAAGTTGTGATGAACATTTCCTCTATTAAATGTCAACTATTTTAGGGAAATTTCATGTTTTGAATACACAAGGGTTATGTTTCTACCCATTAAATGATTTTTTGGTTTACACAACCTGGTTTTATCATTATCAAGTATAAATTGAATGGGTTCATCAATATGAAATCCTTATTCAATTTCACTATTTAAAAACACTGAATTAAGATCCATATTATAGACATTGGAATTGCAATTAGAAATAAAAAAAATCATAATAGTTTTATGTCTTGAAGTAAGGGAACATGTTATATCAAAATCAATTCCTTCCACTTGTTATTAACCTTTTCAAACTAGAAATCATTTTTTTGTCAAAACATCTCCATGTTTATTGAACTTATTTATAAAAACCCATTTTTTCCTATAATATTCATTCCTTTTCATCAAAGAATTGGATCCCAGGTTTCATTCTTCTCAATTTTTTCTAACTCTACATTCACTATAATCAACCATTCATTATACATGACAATTTTTGAAATTGATTATCATTATACATGTGAGATAAGTTAAATATGATTTTAAATTCTTAATATCCATCAGATGTGAACTACTTATTCTTGAATTGAAAAGATATTATCATATGTGAACATTTTTTGTAAAGTTTTCAATTTCTGATATTTTATTTTAGTTGTATATTCCTCATAAATGGACTAATCATATTCATCTTGTACTGCATAGGGCTCACAACCATCATCATTCTAATTAACTTCTTAGAATTTCATTGTTATTTATTTGATTAAACTACCTTAATCATCACCAATAAATTTAATTATAGTTGAATGATTTTCAATAACATTCACATAAAATGTATCTACCAAATTATGTAGTCCCTTATCCTATACTTTAAACTTTTTAAATTAGATGAGTACCCCATGAAAACAGTTTTTAAATATTTTTCTTTAATATTTTATAAATCCTAGTTTTTTAACTTTATTAGCATTGGAATACCAAATTTCATGAAGCATTTCAATCTATGATATTTTTTATCACATTTAATAGGCAGATATATTTTTTTCTGGTTGATTAAATCCTTTTTTTGAACATATACATCAGTTATTATATCTTATCTCTACATGAATTTTGAAATTTTATAATAGAAAATCATGCATCATCATATTTTCACTAATATTATATTTTTACCTTTTTATAATTATTTTTATTGAGGAGTGTAGAGAGAATTTTATTTGTGTTTAATTCCATTTTTTTATAGATAATACTTGAAGGAGTTACTTATGTACATATTTCACTTATATGTCCTCAGTTTCAAAATATATATAGCCAACTATCTCCCAAAATTCCTTATGAAACATCTAAAAAATTATAATAAATATGATTGAATTTTCATGATTATTATGATACATATATGAATAAAAACACAAATATAATTAACATATTATATATATCTATTTTTTTATTGATGTTCCATCATACCACATAGATCAGAGTATCTGACATTAACAGATATGATGGATTGAATTTAAAATTTCTTATATATTCTATGAACCATCATTTATTTAATGACTTTTATAAAAACAACATCAACAATGCTATTTTTTAGTAAAAATATAAAATTATATTCTATTAAAATTTTCCTCATACATTTCTAGCCAATAAAGATAAATCATTAGAAGAAAAATTTATTTTCAACCACATTACTCAAAAAGATGAAATTATA
Source organism: Viscum album (assembly GCA_963277665.1). Taxonomy (NCBI): domain Eukaryota; kingdom Viridiplantae; phylum Streptophyta; class Magnoliopsida; order Santalales; family Viscaceae; genus Viscum; species Viscum album. The sequence goes on along the minus strand of OY728133.1, from coordinate 474,672,018 downwards.
AGGATAAAAAATATGGGATAGATTGTCACTCATTATTTATCCCTTAGTAACAACATTTATATCATTGAAAAATCAAATGATACATGAATATTTTCTGAAGATAACTTCTTTATCATCATCACAGAGTGGTGTAAAACTTGATATGTTTTTTTAATACCATCAACAAACAGAACATATTTTGACATTGGATTCTAAGATATAATTTCATCCAAATGAATTTCTTTTATTTTTAGGGAACTATCATTTTCCAAAGTGATTTATCCTCCCCCATGTTATTAAATTTTTTTCATGATTTTTATATAAAATATCATATATGAGGAACAACCATTATTATGAATCAATGTTTTAATAATTTTTATAGCTTTTATGAAGTGTTAATGACAATAGCTTCACTAGAAATATTCTTTTTCCATGATTCATTTTCTTTTACTATACAAATAAATTGTATCTGAAGCATTGTCATACATTATTTAGCATGGGGACCTAGTTTGTCACAATATCTAAATAAATAACCTTGGTTTCCATATTAGTTTTTCCTTGAGAAAATTTTAACAAATAATGTCATTAGTTTTGTTTTATACTTTAATATTATAGATTTTCCACATTTTTTTCAACTATCCCCCCCAACTCTTGACTAATCCTAGGGAGATACTTTTTGTGACATAAATTTTATGTGTTGTTCCCATATATCCTACAATACGAAAATATCTATTTAAAATTTATCTTATATAAAAGTAATGTTTTCCCATATAATAGTTGTTTAGATTAAATATACCTTTCAGTATGTGATTTCTATTTTCATGGGGAATAATTATTCCTCATGTCATTTTTGACTTCCATTAATGTGATTTTTTTCTCATATCCTTTCTCAACCAAGTTATTTCAATTATTGATTCCAGCAAATGCAAGTTTAGTACAATCAAAGGATATTTTTTGTTTTAAGGGTAGATATGTCACCTGATTCTTGGGATGAGTTATTTTAAAAGCTTGAGATGATTAAAAATTTTCCTCTAAATCATTGATTATGTATTTCATCAGCGTCTTTAAGGAATATTCAACCTCAAGACATCATAATTGTATCTTACGTATCTCATATTCTTTATTTTATGTTTTTCAACAAGTTAATTCATAATAATTTCTTATTCCACAACATTCAGTGTCAGATTCTATATTTCATATAGGTTTTCATATTCCATGTTATGAATTTATTCTTTTAATTCATTATTCTTCTTATTTTTCTTCTTTAATATTATATCTTTATTCATTAGTTTATTTTTTTCTCATGACGTTTAACATGTCCTAATCTTATATGGTACTCCATAGAGGTTTTTTTGAATTATTATTCTTCACTATTTGAAGTATATTCCACTATATTCACATGATCCTTGAATGTTATAAACTTATCTAAATTTTCTTCTTTTTATTATTATATGTTAGTTTATTTTTACACTACCTTATTACTGAATATAATTTTTTATTTCACCCAATGAGATTTCTCTTACATTAAATGTACTAATTATCTTTCATGAATGTTTTTATCCATATATTTATATAAGTTATTTCTTTAGAGTAATAATCATTATATTCTACACCTTATTATTTGGACGATTCATAGAAAAACAATTATGCACCCCCAAACTCAAAAAAATTATGGGAAATTTTTCTTTTGTACTTTCCTATATCGTTCTAGTAATTTTTTAAGATAAGAGTTATACTCTCATCATTAGCTTCAATATAATATTCCTTATCTTTTGACTCACTATGGAATAATATTTCATGATTAGGTCCTCTAATTTTTAGCTTCTATGTATATTCAAAAGTTATCTCTTCCTTAAAAATATTTTTTAATATAGGATCTTTTCATATTTCACATAAAATAAGAATATTATATAATTATTATAGAAATAAATCAGGTTTATCTTTTAAAATAGTTGTTTTAGGATCAAAACACTCTAGAATGATTCACATTAATTCCATAATTATAGTTGGATCTTACAATACATCCCCAAATCCACTAATATTGTTGAAAATTTCACTAATTTTTTTAAGTAATCATCAATATATTCATTTTACTTTATCATGATGTCTTGGAACTTATATCTTAAAATTTTAATTTATTCTTCCTTAACTTTTATATTTCAATAAAAAACTATTTATTTCTCCCAAGTTTTATTTACTATCTTTAGTTCTATCACCTTCAAAAATGTGATTTTTGTTAGGGACATAAGAATTTCATTACGTTATTTTATATCATCCTAGATATTCCAATTGTCATAAAATATCATTAGAAAATATATTTATAAATGTGGAATCCTGATAGTAGTTTTATGAACCACCCCTGGCCTAGAGATAGAAGATAGGTTATCAATTTTTTCTATCTATAATAATTTTTTCTATTGAAGGTTGGAAAAAATATAATATTAACTTAGTTTAGATTATCAAATATTTGAGAAATTATGATAATACAAAGGGGAACATCCTACTTTGATACCAATTTATGTTCCTATGTATGTGTGAATGGATGAGGGGTGAATAAGCTATGATGTTTTACAATTTCTTTAATTAGTGAAGTTAAACCTTATAACTATTTAGTGTTTCAATCCTTTAAACTTTACAGCTCAACCTCACTCATATGCAAAGATAATAAAATAAAGCATGGAAAAAATGTTTTTAAAACTTACTACCAAAATTTTAGTGACTACATCATCATCATGTAGACTCTCACTAGTACATGGATATGGACTATATAATGAAGTGAATACAATCAATCCAACACATGTAAAGCTTCTTTAATACCCTAATAGGTATTTATACAAGCTATAAATAGTTACAATGATTTCATATACACTGGAGACGATACAATAATAAAACATTAAAAGTATATCACAAAACTTGATTTATAATATCTTTATTATACACTCTGTTTGTAGAAATTATGTTTGTTTCAAGTTAATATACATTTTGCATGAATCAATATGGTGCACCTCAATTCAAAATAACTCAATCTAATGCCTCTTTCTAATAAACCTCTGTCCACTAGCACTGTATAATATTTATGTCATGTAGTTCTTTCTAGAAGGCCTTTGTTTTGAATATTCTTCAACCAATAGATTCATTTTCTATATAATCATTCTAAAAATGATATGAATATTTCTAACTATGATAATATAAAGAAAAACTCAATGATATTTCACCAAAATATAAAGGAAATTTTTATCATAAAATAAAGAAGGAAAAAAAGGGTCTAATTTTAATTCCTAGGTCAATTATATATAAATTTAACCACCCTAAATCCCATTAAAACATTTATGTCAACATCATCCATCAAAGTCTTCTCAAATATCAGCATCAGTAATCTTTTTAAAATATTTACAAATCATCACTAGATGTTTGAATATATAAAGAATAACTCTAAATTATTATAGATAATAACTTTATATAGTTTTTATAATTTTTCTTAAAGTAATGTATGATGAATAGACTCTATATTTGATAAGTACTCATCTGGTTATTCATAGAGAAGATACCTTCTATTATATTCTGATTTTCAGATCATCTCATTTCAGTAGACTCAACATTATAATTTTTATTTATCTTTACATGTTTCCTGTATTATTTGTAATTAATTTTTTTGTAATGATATGTCTAATGTGTTGTCAAAAATATATTCAATCATCCTAAATTTAACAAAACTGAATTGAGAGATCAAAATTATAAACTCATTTTGGTTTCATCTACAGTATTAAATTATACTCTTCATTATTCATCTAGTATACATTGAATATTTATCCACCTAGTATATTATTATAAATCCTCATCCAATGGGTTTTTTATGTTTTTAAATTTGAACGTTGTTGATTAACATATCTCTCCCTATCATGTTGAATTTGTTTAATCATCTTGAGTTACAAAACATATCCTCCTAACTTCTTCCAAAACATCAATCTGAACTATTGGATTCATATCTCTTATTCTGGTAAAACATTATACCTACCCATTTGGTAGCCTTTAGAGATTTCTTCATTTTATATAGTTAAAAAGATTGTAGAATCATTCAAAGTTTAATATATATAATCTGGTGACCTATATAATGTAGTAAACATTATGAATTCAAATATTTCAACTTTTTACATTTTCAAACATCAACATTTTCTCACACTAAATTAACACAAAATATATTTATTTGGTATGATCGTTTTTATTACCAATATGTTACCCTCAAAGTTCATCATTTGATGATTTACTATAACTTTATCATTTTGGCTCATGAACTCTGTACAGAAACAACATGAAATTTTTATCATCGATATTTGTATAGAATTCATAACTATAAATTTTCACAACTATACTCTTTTGAAAAAAAATCACCTTAAACAATTAAAATCATTAAAAATACATATTTTTTTAAAATGTGGAGAAATAGAGAATTTACTATCATGGTAGGGAAATTAGTGAAATCATTATTATGATGATGAATAGATCATCATCACCTGAAAATGGAAAAATTCTTAAAAATATATTGAAAAAATACAATAAACATTTTAAAATTAACATAAATTAATTCCCATAATGGATTGTGGAATAATAGGCTTGTCCATGTCAATAAATATATTATAGAGAATATTTAAAAATTAATAGATTCTATGGATATTAAAAACATGAAATGTGATATGGAAATGATTTTCTATTGAATTATTCTAGGAAAGTTGATTTGAAAACCATATCATTCAAATAGGAAGGCAGTATACATTTTATAAATATGGTCCACACTGATGTCTCTAGTCCAATTGGTTAGGGTATTATATTTAGTAAGTAGTATTTCATATTTTTTATATGTTGTTATAATAGATTGGTATGTTATATAATTATATGATAAAAAATTAACTAATGCATTTCATAAAATGGTTTCTATGAATTGATAAAACTGAAACCCTATAAACTATGAATCATTTGATTTTAGAAAATGGAGTAGATTTTTCATCTCATTAGGTAAAAAAAATTTTGGAAAACATGGTTTTGACAAAATTTATCTTTGGTGAGAACATCACAATATAATTGGATTGTGAAAAAGAAGAAATTACATGTTTGATGACATGAAATAAAATATTATTGATAGATACTACAATTTCACATACTTACTGGAATTAATTAGTTAAAGTGTTTATTTTTATATGTAATTATGTATTAATCAATCTGAGGGTAATGATGATGTAGATTGAAATGTTTTATATAATTGAACCATATTTTAAGTATATTTGTATTATTATAAGTCAATGATTTATTTTAAATGAATATGAAAATCATGGAGACTACAATGATATAGCAGACAAAGTCATATTTTTTGGAAACTCATGAAATATTAAGGTATATAATTGTTTCAAAAAATGACTCAATAAGGTTATTGAAATTATTGAAGTAAATGTTGCTGAAAATTAATTCAATGAAAATTATAGAATTTTTTACTCTAAATATGTATTTAAAGAAGATGAGGAAGTAAATAAAGATTTGGGAGAGTCTCAAAATTTTATGAATGATGATGATTCAAATATTCAATTTTCTGTAGAAGAATGTGAAGATCTGAGTAAAACAATGACTCAATCAGTATGGAAAAAGGGTTTATATGGATCCATGTAATATTATTGGACACAAATATGCTTCAGCACATTCTCATAGGAAGATAATAATGGACCATAAAACTCTATTTTATAAGATATATCCCACTTCATTTGAATAAGTGGAAAGGGAGGAGTAATGGATAAACTATATAAATGAATAATTACATGATATTGATTAAAATATTACTTAATAGATTGTAAATAGAGTAATTAATCATAATGTTATCAGTATAAAGTGGTTATTCAAGAAAAATATTGATGAAAATGGATAATATATCGATAATAAAAAATGGATGATAAGATATATGATTAGGTAGAAGGAATTGGTATTTAAGATATGTTCACATTAGTGGAACATATGGATTCTATAAGTTTTTTATGTAGTCTCTATTCAATTAAAATATAAAATTTTTTAGATAGAAATTAATACTAGATTTATGAATTGAGTTTAGAATAGTGAGGTATATATCAAACAATATGTTGAATTATTTATTAGAAATGATTATTCAAAAAGTGTAAAGGATGAGAAAGGTATTTTTGTCCTAAATCAAGAACATCATTATTTGTAAAAATATTTAGATGTATTTTAAAGGGAGATAAATTTCACAAAAGTGGGTGTTGATTAGAACCTATAAATGATGTTTTATGACAAAGAATAGTTTATTATTATAGTTTATATGGATGAAAAAATATTTAGAGGTAATAAAAATATTTATATTGCAAATATATCTTAATTAATTATTTAGTAATTAAGGATTCCATTGGATGTATAATTAAATTAATTTATAAGGATATAACTACATTAAGAGGAGGGATATTTATACATATCACAAATGAAGTATGTAAGGGAAGTACTAAAAAATCTGGAATGGAAGGGTGAAAATCATATTCCACTATAACAAATGTTAGATATAAAAATACGATACATGAAAATAATAAAGGAGAGTATTGAACTTTATATTGAATAATAAATGGAAGTTTACACTATCACACTTCATACAGACCAATCATCTATTGAGTTACATGTTAGAGAACATGTGCTGGAGTTTTTCAATGAAATAATATCTCCAAGAAGTGATGGGAATATTTAGATATAAATTATAAATTCTATATTATTTTTTGGTGTGAAATCATAGAAATAGTATTAATTTTATGGCATATTTTAATTCATATTTGTATTATAACCTTATTAATTAAAAATAATCATGTGTTGGAGTATACTATATTAAGAGAAGCATTATTGGATATCCATGTATGATACATTTATATGTTTATTTTAGTGTATAAGTAGTATAGTATATTTCTTTTAAAATGTCCAGTATAAATCTTAGAAAGATAAGGCAGCAATTGGAAGATATTGGTTTAGAAGTTCAATAGAAAAGTTAGATCTGGTGTAAAAAAATGTGAAATTGTTTTAATTAAAACTCCATTACAACACTCTAGAAAGAGTCATATTAAGATAATGTTAAATTTATAATAAATAATGTGAAGATGAAAATTATGGGAATATCATTTGTTGGAACACAAAATTTTGTTTCATGTAACATCACTTAACCATTGATGGTATCTGTATTTGAGAGGCATAATTTGAATGATGATGTTAAACCAATTTTCTCATGTTATAGACGTTTGAGTGCCCCTATATGAATTTAATATAAATTTATCATGGGTTTATATAATATTTCCATGAAATTGATATTTATTAAATGAAAAAAGTTAATAAGAGATAATATACATGTTGATTAGTAGATGAATGGAACTAATTAAATGAAATATGGACCAAATTCTTTCATTTGATTATTTATCATATATTATACTCTAATATTTGACTTATATAGGCCTATATATTGAATCAAGTAACTTCTATAAGGATTGTAATAGTGGTAAAATCTATGTGTTTATAATCATGATTTGATATAAAGTAATATAAATTTTTTATATTTTTATCAATTGGGTAGAGATATAATTAGAGAATATAGATCATCTCTAAACTTGATAAATATAATATTATACTTAAAAGATAATAACTAAATATTTATTTTAAAATATCGATGATAGATGTAATATATCATAGTTATGGTGGATTATTTGATATTTTTTATGGTTGGCAATAAACTCTATAGTGGAATATTGTTACAAACACTTTTTTTGTTGGATTTGTTTTAAATGTAATTCTTGGATATATTTTCTATTAATTTTAAAGTTTAATGATTAAAGAGAATTGTTTTAATGTTTATAGAAGACCATTTGAGTTTTTATTCAAAATTATTTGAAAGAATAATGTTCAAATAATGACATAATATTTTTCAATATTAATAATGTTAATGTTTGAAAAATGGAAAAAAAATTATGAAAGAGTAATTTGTAATAACATAAGGTTGTTCCACACCATGACATAAAAGGAAATTCCAAGAATAAATTTTGAAATATTACTTGAGAAACATCAAATGGTTTTTACAATACATGATTATATGATTCATGCATCAAATTTTTTTTGCATAAGATGTTTCTATATTCATATTATTTTTTCCTATATCAAATATGGATACTTTTGGTTCATGTTGTGACAAAATATTTCTTTCCATGATGGATAATATAGGTCATGTAATTGTTTTTGTAGAATATGTGGTTTCACTGTGACATAAAAAGATCTGTTTTGATGAAGATTCTAGATGATTCTAGTGTTTCTATAGGTCTAATGGTGGTACTATAGATGGTATGTCTCACCACACAAGGTGTTTGATATGAACTATGATGGTACACTGTGTAAATTCTCTACAAATTTGAAATAATTAATCCAAATGAATACATGGAATGAATGATTAGTTCACATCATGACCATTCTCAAATTTATAGGTAGTCATATAGAAACTGATTTTTAATTTCATGAAGTAGTTGGATAGGGTACAAATTTTTTTAGAAGTAAAATTCAAGAAGAGTTTATTATGTAGAAAAAAACATGATGATTTGATATTTATTTAAATAACTAATGAATACCCATTTTAATTTTATGGTTCATTCCTTCCTTGAATCAATACAATGTTTGGATTTGAATTGAAATTTTATGGAATTTCTCTTGATTGGAATTTGAAATTAAAATCTATAATATATAGTTAAATAGAGGTTGAACAATAATAGATGAGATATAATAATAATATAGAATATGGGAGACATTAAAAGAGTATAATAAATGAATATTAAAGACTGTAATGAATAAGGTATCATTAATTTTCAATATTTTAGAAGATAAGTGTTTTGAGACTAAATTATAGTGATGGACATACATGGACATAAAAAATTTATACTTATCATTGATGATCTATATTATAAGAAGAAATAATCATGGGAAACACCTTTTCTTTTTAGTGTATATTATTTTATTATAAATCTCGTGTGTTGGATCTAGATGTTGATTATATCATCCAACCCTCTTGAAATCAGTTCATAAAATATAGAAGGAGGATATTGACCTTGGTTGTACAGTTAGATCTTTCTAAATCATATAATCACATACATGTGATGTAGTGGTTAATTGACATATCAACACATTATTGATATGTTCTCCTTGGATATCAAATCTTATAAGAGAAAATGTAAAAAAACTATATATTAATTATCTTTATAGTTTTATATTTAATTGTGATTATTAGTCAAATTCCATATTTCCATACCAATATAATGCCACTATCTGATTTAAACTAATGATAAAAAGAAATTTCAAGAATCCAAAATTCACCCCTTAGAGTGTTTAAAGAGATAACTAAGGTAAAAAAATGTACATGGTGAGTCATCCTTAGTGAGGTTTTAAATATAGTTTACCTATTTAATTGAAGATTTTGTCTAACTCTGCAAGTTTTTAAAGAGAAAACTATGTTTGGTAGCATATGCAACATGCAACAACTAACCAAAACAAATAATGATTATTTATGTATGGAAGTTGTAACCATTCCATTAAATTTTTGGATATTAGTAGTATTATAAACCTTATGATATATATATATATATCCTAATAATATAGATAAATTCTTATTAAATAATCAATTAAATTATTGTAATGTCTTTTTGTTTATCAAAATGTGTTTTCTTAAAAAATTAATTTCTATTTATTTTAATGAAAATAAATTATAATTAATTTCTTGAAATTTTAAATAAGGTATTTGATAAAAAAACTCGATTTTTGATATCATCATATCAAAACTGACTTTAGATGAAAATTTAGTACTCATTGAAAAATATATACTTTTTATTGAGTAGTGAAAAATAATGTATTTTTGTAAAAATATCATTTCATTTGATAAAATGATTAATATAAAATACCAACAAAATTTTAATTTATTTAAATGTATAAAATTATTATTTATTTATATTTAATTCAATTAATTACATTTAATTCATCTTTATATTGTATTTTAGTAGAATCTTATTTTTAGGATTAAAAATGCTATTTTCTAAAAAGTGTTTTAAAATGCATAATGTTTCTAAACTTTATTTAACTAAAATAACATATAATGAGAAATAATAAAAACATATTTATATATATATATCTATATTTATGAATTTAAATTCATATAATGAATATTACTAGTTATAGAGTTAATGTAAAATCAGTTTTTCCTTAAAAAAAGTATTTTTCAAAAAAACCACTTTCTACAATGTTAGTGGGTTTTGTATTAATGTAAAATCTACCAACTATGAGAATTTATTTTGATTAATTGGATTCCATTATATAATAATTATTATTATTATTATATAATATGTTCAACGTATGTTTCGAACAAAAAGAAAATTAATTGTAGTAAATATTAATTACCACGATAAAAGTAAAATAGGGTAATTAAAGGTAAAAATAATTTAAAAAATAATAGAAAGAGAGTAATAATAATAGTTTGAATATTTATATTTAATTTTAATTAAATTTATGATTATATTTATTCTTTAATGTTTTTACATTATATATTATTAAGTGACTAGTTTGATAATAATAATAATACTTGGATACGATAGAAAAAAATTTATATTTTTAAATTTATATGCAATTTCAAATAAGGCATTCCTTTATATGAATTAATTGATTATTTAAATAAAAAATAATTGTCACAACCCTTCCGTCGGGGCTCATGTCGTGACTACCCCAAGCCCTCCTTCCATAGGACAGGAGTTGGCGACTAGCACCAGAAAGGCATTTCCCTAAAACAGGAAGTCATTGCCTTTTAACCTGCAAACACACAGACCAAGAACATGACAAGATGCAAACCTCGTAGTAAAACTACAGTAGTAAAAGTGTGTACTGAAAGTAAAGGGGTCGAAATATAAGCTCAACTGAAAGATACAACTACAAAAAAACAACTCCTAATATCGTCCACTAAGGATCCTACCTGAAGGGTAGGTGAAGCTCGTCTCCATAGCTCTCTAAGTCAACCAGTCACCTCTCTGTATCGCCTGGTCCTAGATCCTAAAGTCTCATCCAAGATGCTCTTCGTCTACACAAGACACAACAAGGTGCGAGTGAAGCCCATGCAGGGGTGAGTATAACAATACCTAGTAAGGACCCTGAAACCCCTAAGATCTCTCAGAATTCCACAAAGTAAAAACCATAAGGCATGATCAAAATCACAAAACACAAAGCAAAAGACTCAGCTCAAACTAGGTATACAACTCAGAGATTAGGAATAAAGATGATTAGTTTTATGCTACATAATTTTATTCCATTAGGAAGTTTCTAAAACTGAACCATGAAGAAGTTGTTCTATTGTAGATCCACATAGGGTTGTATGTCGTTGATCCATGAAGGGTCGCTCTATGGCTAGTCCTCTTCAGGTCGCGCACTGCTGATCCACACAGGGTCGTTAGGATGTTGATCCACATAGGGTCACTATGATGTTGATCTACACAGGGTCGCTATGATGCTGATATACAAAGGGTCGATATGGTGTTGATCCTCATGGGGTCTCTATTATGTTGACCTACACAGGGTCGTTATGATGTAGATCCACACAGGGTCTCTCTTCAATTGACAGCCAGCCACAAGATTCTCCGCACTCAGTGTGCTTGAGTTTCATAGTATCTGCTTCTTAAGATATCAGTCTTGCCTCAACTACCACAAGGTTCCACAAAGGATTAACTCAAAGTACTGTCATGTCTTAAGGGTTCCAACATGACAGACGATGCATCAAAAGGATGTCTGGTATGTGAGTTATAAGCGTTTTAGTACCGAGGGACTGGTTGGATTCGGGTTCAATCCAACCCGGTCATACTCTAAATTTCTCCAAAACTCTGGTGGAGTATTTCAAAAGTACCATCTCGTTCCAAGGATTCCATCTCCATAGATGGTTCATCAAACGGACACCTGGTTTGTGAGATACATCCTTTTAAGCGTATCTGGGCCGAAAAGGGTCCGGGTTTGGACCAACCCAACCCGCCCCGACCTGGGCCACCCCGACCCAGTCCGGGTCTGACCCGGGTCCAACCCAGCCTAGCCTGAACTGGATGGACCGGACCAAGTGGTCTGGGCCACGGTGGCTTGGCCCGTAGGGCCGCGGACTGGCCCGACCACCTTAGTGGGGGCGGCCCGCCGGGCGACTCGGCCCAGAGGCTAGAGCAGTCCACCAGGTGGGTGCCCCCCCCCCCTTCACAAATGACATGTTATTCCAGAATTCTCAACTAGTGGTGCCATGTGGCGCCCTGTCAGTGGGAATCATGGGGCGCGGGTTCCCTCCTCCGTGGCTCGATGTCACAACTTCCCTTTGTGGCGCGTGTTGGCACACCGCCCGCTACCACCACGGTCGGTTGATACTGACCTCCCCATCTACCCATCGTGGCCCCTTTGGGCGTGGCCACTCCTCTGTCGCTGTCACCCGCCGCCGCCGCCACGCCGGTGCCATGTCGACAAGGCTTCCGTGGGCCATCGGGTGAGCTTTGATGGTCCGTTTTTCCTTCTGTTTGCGCCTACAGGACTCTTGGGATGCTTCTGTCACTGTGTGGCTCCCGGATTCAGGATTCTGTCGAGTTGAAAAATCCTCCCCCAAAGAACGTGACAAAAACCAAAGCGGTAGAGGGTCTGGTCCTTGTTCGTTTGTCCTGCACCCTCCGTGTTAGGGTCATATCAAGTGGATAGTAATTAAATCATCACATAGATAAAGATTAACCCCATTAAATATTTTCCCTCAACAACTACCTGTAGTTTCATACGAATCATATATCAACTCATTTTGGTTGATCCGTGTTCGTCATTATTTTCAAGAATGAGGAAAAGAAACAAATTCTCTTGAATTTAAACATAAACAACCCCTACCTCAGATTCGAAGGAGATGTCACGTTTTTGGAAAGAGAATCTATGTTCGTTAAAGCCATTGGTGTTCGTTGATCCTAGATTGATTCCTCAAATGACGTCCTTCAAGCCTCTATTATTTGTTTGAGGGAATTTCTTTCTTCTTTTCTTCATCAAGGATTATCCCACAATCCACCAATCCTCCTTTTTTCCAATGTTTTAATAATTAAAAGGAGGATTTAATATTTTAACTCTCCTTTAAATTAATGGTTCATTAATTGGTGTATTTAATTAATCTTATTAATTATACAAAGGTTGGTTACACAACCTCTGTGTAACTAGGCATTTAATATCCCTTATTAAATGCCCGACCACCTCTATGGTCCCCACCACCATCGCTCAAGATGTGTTAGAAAAATTAAATAATATTTTTATGTTATTTTATTATTCTTTCAAAAAGTCTATAAAACTAAATTTTTCTCCTTACCTACTGCGGTCGAAGTTAAGTCTCCCTTAAGAAAATCCTGGTGTTGCGAGTTCAACGGTGCCCCCAAATTTCAATTCCATGAAACGGTTCAAAAGATAGAAATTCCCGCTCGCATGTTTAATGAACGTACCTTAAAAAATTTCAAAAATCTATTTCGGGCACACTGGGCCTTGGAATCAAGCGCTATCAATTTTCACATACTTATAATAATCCCAAATAATTAAAAAAATATATGGAATTTCTGGGTCTTTACATTCTCCTCACCTTAGGTATTTTTGTCCCTAAAAGCTACAAAAAAACTATAGGAACAAATGGGTGTACTGAGCACGTATCTGAGCATCCCACTCCCATGTGCTCTCATGGAGGTTCCTGTGCTGCCAACAAACTCACACCAGAGGAATCGACCACCCACAAAGGACTTGCTCTTGTCACTCCTCTATCTCCACCAGGAACTCCGCAAACGTCACCCCATTGTCGATGTCCAACTCACCACAGTCGATAACGTGCGATGGATCATCCACATACCTCCTCACCTGTGACACGTGGAAAACATTATGCACCCAGTGCATCTGTGGGGGAAGAGATAGAAGGTATGCCACCTCACCTACTCTGCTGAGGATCTGGAAAGTTCCGATGAACCTCAGAGATAGCTTTCCACCCCATCCAAACCTCTGTAATCCTCGTCGGGGTGAGACCCCTAGAAAGACATGGTCTCCCTCCTCAAACTCCAAGGGTCTCCATCTCCTGTCGTCATAAGACTTTTGTTGGATCTGTGGAGTCTTCATCCTCTCCTGGATTATCTACACCTTCTCCATGGTAGCCTGTACCAACTTTGGACCCATAAGTGCTGACTCCCCTGGGTATGTCCAATATAGTGATGACCTGCAAGGTCGCCCGTACCTGGCCTCAAACGGATCCATATTGATGGTGGAGTGATAAATATTGTTGTATGCGAACTCCACCAATGTAAGGTGGTCCTCCCAACTGCAGCCAAAATCAAGGACATAAGCACGAAGCATGTCCTCGAGTGTCTGTATGGTCTGCTTCGTCTGACCATATTTCTGAGGATGGAAGGCGGTGCTCAAATATAGCTTAGTCCTGAACACCTCTTATAATATCTTCCACTAACAGGATGTAAAATGAGCATTTAAATCTGATACGATCGTCGATGGAATCTCGTGAAGCTATACAATATATTGTACATAGAGACATCCTAAGCTCTCTACTGATCCCTGCTCTTGTATGGGTAGGAAGTGGGCCGACTTGGTGAGTCGGTTGACGATCACCTAGATAGAATCATGGCCACTGGATGTACATGGTAGACCTGTCACAAAGTCTGTGGATATACCATCCCACTTCCACTCTGGTACCTCAAGTGGATGTGCTAAGCCCGGTGGAACCTGATTCTCAGCCTTTACTTGCTAACAAGTGAGGCATCGTGAAATTAAATCTGCCACCGCTTTCTTCATTCCCGGCCACCAGTACTGAAGATGGAGGTCCTGGTACATCTTCGCCACAACAGGATGTACCGCCAAAGGGGATGTATGGAACTCCCTAAACACCTCCTCTCATAGTGTCACTAGTACCATAGTACATCCTCTGAAGAGGATGTTGTGCTCTCCACCTTTAAAAAATCCATCAGGTTCCTATCCTGAGGATATATGAGCACGTTGATCCTCGCAGTCTACGACCCCAAGCTATGCCTCCCTGACTTGCTGAAGGAGTGGGGAAGTAACTGTCATAGACTGGAGGTAAGATGCTTCATCACTATCCACGAAGGATAACTGCAACGCCACTGTCGCCTCACTTAGAAACTGTAGACCAGACCTCCCGCTGAGTGCGTCCTCTACTACATTCCCATTCCCAGGAGTGTAGAATATCTCAAAGTAATTGTCCTTGAGGAACTTCATCCATTGTCGATGTCTTAGGTTCAGGTCCTTCTATGAGAAGATATACTTGAGACTCTTGTGATCAGAGTAAACAGTAAACTATTCACCCATCAAGTAGTGTCGCCACATCTTCAGTGCAAAGACTACTGCTGTTAACTCCAGGTCATGGATAGCATAGTTCTTCTTGTGTTGTCTTAACTTTCATGAGTTATAAGCGATCACTACTCACTCATGCATTAGGACACAACCTATTCTGGTCCTTGATGCGTCACAGTAGACTACATACCCAACACCCTCTTCTAGAAGCCTCAAGATGGGGGCACTCGTTAGTATCTACCTAATCTCTTAGAAACTCTGTTGGCACTTCTCCATAAACAAGAAAGATTTCCCCTTCTTCATCAATAATGACAAGGGTGTCGCTGCCCTAGAGAAGTCAGGTACGAATCTCTGGTAGTATCCAACTGATCCTAGAAAACTCCCCACCTCGGTCATACTCATGGGTGGCTCTCAAGAAAGCACTGCCTCTATCTTTTCCGGATCCATGACAACTCCAACCTCCGAGATAACGTGCCCTAGTAAGTGGACTTCATGTATCCAGAACTGGCACTTCGAGAGATTTCCATAAATCTGGTGCTCTCAGAGTGTATTCAGAACTATCTGTAAGTGTGTGGTGGGCTCCTCCTCCGACACTGAGTACACCAAGATGTCTTCAATGAATACTACCATGAAGCTATTGAGGTGAGGCTAGAATATCCTATTCATGAGCGCCATGAACACTTCCGGAGCATTGGTCATACCGAAGAGAATCACCAAGAACTCATAATGGCCATACCGACATATGAAGGTTGTCTTCGGTATGTCATTGTCTCGTACCAAGAGCTGATGATAGCCTGATCTGAGGTCTATCTTCGAAAACCATCGAACTCCCTTCAGTCGGTCAAAGAGATAATCAATCCTCAGGAGTGGATACTCATTCTTCATGGTCACCTGGTTTAGGATTCAATAGTCCACACAAATCCTCAGACTTTCATTTGCCTTCTTGGTGAACAAAATCGAGGATGCCCATGGAGAAAAATTGGGCCTTGTGAACCCCTTCCTCTGAAAGTCCTCCAGTTGTACCCACAACTCATGAATCTCTGTGGGAGCCATCCAATATACTGGTGTAGATATTGGTGTTTTCTTGGGGTATATATTGATGTAGAATTCTACCTCTCTGAGAGGAGGTAGTCCCGGAACATCATCAGGAAAGACATCAGCATACTGGTCCACCACTACAGGATAACTTAGACTCCTAACATCAAATGCTCCAAGGGTAAGGATAGCCAACTGATGAGTGATCGGCTACACCCTTCTCCGAGAAAGTCTATCCTATGCTGCAAAGGTTGCATTCTCTCTGGTGAAGGAAAACCTGATTCCATCCTTTCGGACACACCACACTTTGTGCCTAAAACATTCAATCTAAGCATGGACCATGGATAACCAGTCCATACCCAAGATGAAATCGTAAGGCCTCGATGCTGCTCCTAGGATATCCCAGTCAAAGCTCTTGACTCCTAGTGTAATGGTCTAATCCTCTTCCGTATGAGTTTGTAATCATAAGGATCAAGCTAATTTCTCTACCAGAATCTCTAAGCTCCGAACAAGAGTTGTGGAAATGAAAGAGTGACCGGCACTTGTGTCTATATGTACTGCAGCTAGGGTGGAGTAGACACATATTGTAACTCGAATCATGTCTAGAGAAACGTGGTTGTAGGCCTCAGCTGCCTGAAGCTAAGCCCGTCCCTGTCTGCCTGCTCCCCAAGGTCAAGGTGGACCACCTAGAGGTGGTGGCGGTAGAACCTAAAATCATCATCCACCGCCTGCTACACAACCTTCTCCTCTGCCACGTCTGCCACCCTGCGGACCTCCTCACTCAAATATATGCCTCTTCCTTGGCGGTCCCTCGACCGTCTTCTGATTGTACGAAGGGTTGGGCATTCGCGAGCCATATGACCCTGCCCATCGCATGTGAAGTACAATCTAATACTCTGTTGGCATGCTTGACCCCATGAGCTCCGCACCTCTGACCCTACGTCCTAGGGTCGTCCTCTAGAAGGTCTAGCCCACTTAGACCTATGTGTCATCTGCCTACTGCCTGCTGTAGATGAGTCGGCTACCTGTCATCTGGTGGTGGCTCTCATCGTCGGTGCCTGCTCAGCTAAGAATCTCTCTATTAATAAAGCTCGTTCGAGTACTCCAGCCTACATCGGGATATTGAGTGATATCATCGACACTCTGATCTCCCGCCGGATACCCTACTCAAAGGTTCGGGCCCTAAAGAAAGGATCTTGTACCATGTAGGTGGAGTGGCGCGAGAGGTTAGTGAATATCTTCGAGTACTGGGATACTGTCAATCTTACCTACTGTAAGTGTAGGAGTTCCTAAATATGCATAGAGCATAGAGTCGCTGGAATGAACTCTGCTAAGAAGAAGCCCTCAAAGTCCATCCAGGTGGGGGTCACCTTGTCATGTAACTAGAGTGTTAGGCTTCACCATCTCCCTACTATTACTTGGAAGAGGCTAGCAACTAGGATCACTATCTGATCCACCGGTGTCTCAACTAAGCGAAAAACTCATGCCACAGCCTCCAGCCAGTCCTCAACTGCCTGGGGATCTGTCTCACCTCGAAACCCCAGAGGCCTCTATCGCTGGAACTCATGGAACGTGCTTAGTATACGTGCACCATCCGCTAGTGGGGCTGGTGGAAACTACTGCCCAATGGGTGGTGCTACTACTAGTACACCACCCGAAGGTGATATCCCTGTAAGAGGTCCCTACACTGAAGCCTCATCGCTCGGAGGGCCGTCATCATGAACACTCTCTGGATTCCTGGTAGGCTGTCTACATGGAGGAATCCTGAAAAGAAACAGGTGCACCACAGTCAATAAGTTATACCTGGTGAGTTGTCTCAAAAGAGATCAAAAGTAAAAAATTTACAAAACACACACAATCAATGTTTTCGTGCACCAAGTCAGAAATCATAATTCAGGGTCCTGGTGCATGGATACTTCAGCTGTCGCACCAACACTGGACTCCCCGAACTAAAAACCACAATCAAAACACATAACAATATTGCTTCATTGGAAAGATCAGAGTCCTAGTTCTTCAGTAGAACCGAATCCTCTAATACCACTTTGTCATGACCTATCCCCTAGGGCCCATGTTGTGACTACCCCAAGCCCGCATTCTATAGAACAAGGGTTGGCGACTATCACTGGAAAGGAATTTCCCTAAAACAAGAAGGTATTGCCTTTGAACCTGCAAACACACTGACCAAGAACACGACAAGATGAAAACCCCGTAGTAAAACTGCAGTAGTAAAAGTGTGTACCGAAAGTAAAGGGGTTAGCATACAATCCCGGATAAAATATACAACTAAAATAGAAAACAACTTCTGAAGGGTAGATACAGCTTATCTCCATAGCTCTCCATGTCAACCAGTCACCTCCGTGTACCACCTGGTCCTGGCTCCTAAAGTCTCAGCCAAGCTGCTCATCATCTTCACAAGACACAACAAGGTGCGGGCGAAGCCCATACAGGAGTGAGTATAACAATACATGGTAGGGACCCCAAGACCCCTGAAGGTCTCTCATAATTCCCCAAAGGAAAAACCATAAGGCATGATCTCAATCAAAAAACACAAAGCAAAAGACTCAACTCAAACCAGGTATACAACTCAGAGATCAAGAATAAAGATGATTAGTTTTATGCAACATCATTTTATTCTGTTAGGAAGTTTCCACAAGTAAAACATGAAGAAGTTTTTCTATTTTCGATCCACACAGGTTCATATTTTGTTGATCCACAATGGGCCGCTCTAAGGATGGTCCTCATCGGGTCACTCACTGCTGATCCACAAAAGATCGCTAGGATGTTGATCCACATAGGATCGCTATGATGTTGATCCACACAGGGTCACTATGATGATGATTCACAAAGGGTCACTATGATGCTGATTCACACAGGGTATCTATGATGGTGATCTACACAGGGTCGCTATGATGCTGATCCACATAGGGTCTCTCTTCAATTAATAGCCAACCATAGGATTCTCTGCACTCGGCGCACTTGAGTTTTGTAGTATTTTCTCCTCAAGATATAGGTTGTGCCTCAACTTCCACAAGGTTTCAAAAAGTAGTAACCCAAAGGAACATCATGTCGTAAGGGTTCCAACGCGATAGACAGCATGTCAAACGGATTCCCAGTCTGTGAATTATAAGTGTTTTTATACCGAGGGCCCGATTGGATTCAGGTTCGATCCAACTTGGCCTCATTCTAACTTTCTCCAAAACATAGGTGGAGTGTTTCAAAAGGAATTTTTCATTCTAAGGATTTCAGTGCTACAGACGGTTCATCAATCAAACATCTGGTTTGTGAGATACGGCCTTTTAAGTGTATCTGGGCCGAAAAGGGCTCGGGTCCGGTCTGACCCCGTCGGGCCGACCCAGACCGAGTGGACTGGGCTGTGGCGTTTCAGCCCACTATGCCACAGACTGGCCCAGCTCACCTGGGATGGGTGCGGCCCGCTGGGCGACCCGGCCTGGTGGCTGGCGCGGTCAGCCAGCTGGGTGGCTTGACCCCCCTTCCCGAACAGCTAAGTCGTTTGGGATTCCCCAACAGGCAGCGCCACATTGCGCCACCCCCTATCAGCTGGACTTGAGGGGCGTGGTTCCCCTTTGTGGTGGATCGATGATGCGGCTTCCCTCCGCGGCGTGTGATGGCGCACCGCCCTTTTCCATCGCGGCTGACCAACGTCGGTCGCCCTGTTTGTCCGCTGCGGCGTCTCCGGGTGCCACCTCTCCTCTGCGGTCGGCGACAGCTGGTCACCACTTTCACCCACCGACACCGATCACCCATTCCTCTTGTAACACCCCAAGCTTCCACGGTACGTTTCCCTTTGAATAATTCAATAGCTTGCATTGTACGTAACTTCAAGATTCTAACACATCGCGGCCAATAAAACTAGCCGTTATGAATAGTAATACCCACTTTTTCAAATTTTATCAATTTTATCTTTCAAAATGGAATTCATTTTTGGGTTAAGAATATCAAAATTATCTTAGGGTGAATTTTTGGTATTTTTTTGGAAACATTCAATTTTTTATGAATAGTGAAAAATACTAAATCTATATACATACTAAAGAAGGGTTTTTTTCCGCCATGTGTCAACCTCTCAGAAATTCTCTAAAATCTGCCATCTACACCCGATTACATGCCCTCGATGTTTATCCTCTCCATCCAGTGATCTCTCTCTGCGTATCCTAGGGTTTCTGCCTCGTCTCTGCTCCCGCTTTCGGTGCTCCATCTACAGACACCACCATTCGGCTCCACGTATCCGGCAGTATTGGATCCTAATCCCCATATCCTCCTACGCCTGATCCTCCTTCAGCTCCTCCAACTTTGGCTCCTCCGACTACAGCTCCTCCGATTTCCACTCCTCTGATTTCCGCTCCTCCGATTTCAGCTCCTCCGAGTTCCCATCGCTTTCTCCTTCCGCTCATGCTGTTGATCTAGGGTTCGCGCTGTAGGTACTCATCGTCTACCTTCATCTCAATAGACTAATTTCCTTCCTATGTCTTCCGCAGAAGGTTTTACCCAGAGTGTCATCCCTTTTGCGCTTCAACTCCAGTCGACCTACGGTTTCAGTACACTAAAGTCCTCGACTGCCAGCTTCAAACTCCCGTAATCTTCTTGGGTTCCCACGCCTCCAATATTCGACCAGGTAATCCTCCTCCCATTTATAATCTGTGTTTAGTTATTTTTAGGCTCAGGTATGTTTCATTGCAATCCTCCTCATCAATCATTGGTTCTCTTGGTTATTTTTAGGTCCATACACCCATTTTAGGTATGTTTCTTTGCAATAACTTGTGTAATAGAGACTGTTATCATTTTTTCTGTTACCGGGTTTGAATTATTTATATGCATGATCATCCCTTTTGACGAATTTAAAATTAAATCTCTTCGCAGGTGCCTGCCATTATTCTTACTGAGAGAGAACGACCTCAAACATGGAGTCAAATATATTATGAGGAAAATTCTAAACGGTCAATTCCAGTCATAGCTGCTTGGAAATTGAGTGAATGAATGTAACTGATTCTATTTATTTTTTTGGTTATCCTTTTGTTTCATTACATATTCCTTTTAATTCTGACAAAAATTGACTTCGTTCTTTCATATATCATAACAAGAGGGTTTGTCCCTTTTAAAATTCCAGGGCTGTCGGAAAAACCTAGGTTGTGACATTAAAAGAGGTTTATTTTATATATTTACATTTTATCTATATTTTTTCAATGATTATATGTAATTGTTCTTTAATATTACTATCACTTTAATGCTTAATTATTATTCTATATTATCTATTCAACCAATAACTCTCTCAATATAAGTTCCCTCTATTGTTGATTTATTTCATAGTGAGCTTTATATTCTTATTTTTGTAAGTCTTTTGTTAATCCAACACATTATATATGCACTGAAATATTTTTTGTTCAATATTTTGTTGAAATTTATTATTTAGTGGTTTGAGAACTATTCAGGACTGATAATCAATGAACTCCTAGTATTTTACCAACATCGATATCTTATACTTATCATTGATAAAGGTCTTCACAGGAAACACGGGCATAAAATCTGCTTAACGTTTTAGGTATTGATATTCCTTTTATTTCTTGGTGATTTATTTCACATAAGACATGAATTCTTTGATGTATAATAAAATACTTAGATCTTGTGATGTATTTTTTCATGTATAATAGAAATAAAACTTATATTGAAACATCTTATTACTGTTATGTAGAGATTTCCTAGATAATATTGAACATGATCTGTTGATATTATATCACAAGGTTTGGTTTATTCTTAGGTTTGTTGGAAGGATCTTGAGGAACTCGACAAGTAATCCAATGTAGGATTTTATGTAAAGACCCGTAAATTTCAAGGGAAATTTTTTTCTTAATTTTCTTTGGGATTTTACGAGTATGCAGTTTCTGATGGCACCTGATTCCGAGGCCCGGTGTGCCCGGAATCATTTTTCCAAAGTTTAGCTCGGGTACGTTCAGTGAACGAACGAGCGGGTTTTTCTAACTTTTGAACCGGTGCTTGGAATCGAATTCCGAGGGCACCGATGGAATCGCAGCACCGGTAATTGCTTAGGAACACCTTTTCTAGAGTTGTGTTGCTCGGGTGAGGTTATTAAATAAATGGGTTAACTAAAGAATGAAATAAAATATTGTGCTACAATTTTTTATTTCTTTTCTAGGTAGATTAAACCTATGTTTGGTGGTTGGAGTGGGACCCACTAATATCCTAACTCCACTAGGTAGGATATTAGTGAAGTGGGGCCCACACGAGCCCCACCCCTTCAAATCCCTTTTTAACCTCCCTTTCATGCATTTAATATGTAACTCACCCGCACCCCTTTTAAATGCCATGTCAACCCTCAAAATTAATTTTGATATTAAACGCTCTTCAATTAAGTCAATTAATTGAATGAGATTTGTTTTTGAATTTCAAATTAATGGCATGCATGAGTGATAATAAAATAAGACATGACTTATTTTATTGGGGGTTAATTCGTTGTGCGAAAGGAAAGAGAGGACTCTTGGGCTCTTGAGGATTATATTCTTCCCCGTCGAAGAACGCGTAGAACACCGAGTCTTAGATGAAGAACTCCATCACCACAAGGGAATCGCCATGCCATTTCCTCTCTTCTCCACAGCCGGTGAGAGACACCTTCTTCGGCGAACGCCGACGACGCTTACGGAGCATCGATCCGCGACACCGTCTTCTGCGACGTCATCTTCCGCAACGTCGTCTTCCGCGACGTCCTTTTCCCGCCACGAACCTAGTTCGACAACTTCATCGAGGTAGGGGTTAACTTGATGTTCGTGGATTTTTCTTTGCAGTTCTTTTTCTTTATTTTATGGCCGCCTGTTATCATCATAACAGGAGGAGGTCGGACCGCACGAACATGCCCGACCCTCCTCCCCCTTTGATGTTGTACTTGTTGTGGCACGAGCAAAGGCAGCGTGGTGCAACGGCACTGCGCGGAAGCAAGAGGAATGGGCAAAGAAGCGCGGCGCCGTCGCGCTGCGCCATTGGGGCCGAACGAAGCCGCGGCCGGAGTCGGGCCGCGGCGAAAGGGGTGCGGCGCCATCGCGCCGCGCTGGAAAACCACGAAGGGCTGCGGCCGCGGCGGGCCGCGGAGGAAAGGCGCGGCGCCGTCGCGCCGTGCCGGGTGGACCAAGGGTGCGGCCTTTGGCTACGGCAGAGCAGGAGAGGGCGGCCGGAGCCACCGGTGCACAGGGGGCGGGACTGGCTGGTCCCGCGCGACACCCTGGCCGGCCGTTTTGGCCGGCCAGATCCAAAAACCGGGGGTCGTAACCCCCGGTTGGCAAAGGGAGCGGCCCCCACGTGGGGTTCATGGTTTCAAAATAGGGGGGCAGCGCCCCCCCCCCCCCCCCCCTTCCGCGGCGGCTCAGCCAGCACCGAGCTGGCCATGCGGGCCGCGCCCGCGCTCGGCCAACCGGATGCCCAGGCCGGGCCAAGCCGGGCCGCGCTGCGCCCTAATGGGCCAGACCCGGACCCGGTTCGGGTCAACCCGGTTCGGGCCGACCCATGGGGTCTTGGGCCGGGTCGGTCCGGGCCCAAAACCCCCTATTTTCGAACAATTCCGTTCAAACACCCGTATCTTGGGCTAAGGACCTCCGATCGATGCACCATTAGTTGCGATGCGATCCTTGGATCGAGGCATTCATTTCGGTATATTACACTCAAGGTTTTGAAGAAATTTGGGTATGGCCTTGTTGGTTCGAACACGAAACCAACCGGGCCCTCGGAGCGGAAACGCTTATAACTTGAGCTCCGGACGTCCGATTGACGTGCCGTCGACTTTGTTGGATTCCTCTTGGTGAGACGGACCTTTTGAATTACTCCTCTCGAGGTTTGGACAAAGTTGGAGTGCACTCGGGTTGGTTTTGACTTAAAAAACCAACCGGGCCCCTGGAACGAAAAGGCTAATAACTCTCAGACCGAGCGTCCGATTGACGCGACATCTGTCGCGTTGAGTTCCTTTTGTTGAGACGGAACTTTGGGATACATCAAATACGGACTACGTGTCAGTTGATGTATCGACCCCCTTTGGCTCGTCGAGAGGACCCTCCTGGAAACAAGCATGTTGTGTGCGGGAACCCTAGAGCTGGCTGCGACTGCGACGACGATGATGACTGCACTGAAATCCTCCGTGGGTTCGGCAGTGACGACGACTGCACTGAACTCCTCTGTGGGTTCAGCAGTGATGAAGACTGCACTGAAATCCTCCATGGGTTCAGCAGTGATGAAGACCGTACTGAAATCCTCTGTGGGTTCGACGGCGATGAAGACTGCACTCAAATCCTCCGTGGGTTCGGCAGCGATGAAGACCATACTGAAATCCTTCGTGGGTTCGACGACGATGACTACTGTTCTTGTATCCTACGTGGGTCTGGCAGATTGGTTGGTCTATATCCTATGTGGGTCCGACAGCTTAGCTGGTTTAGTATCCTACGTGGGTCCCAGCTTAGATGAATCAGTGGCTATATCTGATCATCTCTATCACCTTACGAAGAAGTATACCTGTGTGAGATGAGTCTTGACTTCCAATCATTATCTTCTATATGATTGACTTGCTTTCCTATGTGGATTGGGTTGTGTTATCCTGTGTGGATTGGGTTGTACTATCCTGTGTGGACGTGATCGAACTTGGTCTCGGATGTTGGAGCCGAACTAGAATTGATGACTTAGGTATATGTATGGGCATATACCTAAGTAGTGTTCGATGTTACTTCGTGATTGTATCATTCCTTTTTGGATTATCCTTTGTGGATTCTAGGAGACCTTCGGAGGTCTCGGGGTCCCTACTGAGTAGCGTATATTCACCCCTGCATGGGCTATGCCCGCACTACATTGTGATGGATGCAAACGACGGACAGTGCTGATCGTGGTTGAGGCTCGTGGAGCAAGTCGGTACCTGGAGGTGGACCACTGGGCGGGACGTACACGGAGCGGACGGCTGGACCCGAGGAGATGAGGAGGCTATCTGTACCCACCCTTCAGGTGGGACTTCTAGTGGACAGCTCGACATTGCTGCTTTACTTTCAGTTGTTGTACTTTCTTTCCAGTTGTACTTTACCTTTAGTTTGGGTTTGTATTCTGGCCCATTTACTTTCTGCACTTACTATTGTACTCAGTTTTACTTAGTGTATACTTCTGCTTGCTTACTCTATGGTGTTTGTTTACTTTATAAAGGCAATGCCTTCCCTTTTTTGTCGGGATTTACACCTTAGTGCTAGTCGCCAGCCCCTGGCCTATGGTAGGCGGGCTTGGGGTAGTCATGGCACGGGTCCCGAGGACGGGTCGTGACAAATTGGTATCAGAGGAGTTCGGTTCTACCGCAGAACTCAGGACTCTAATCTTTCTTCTATGTAAAGCAATAGTGTTAAGGGTATTGAGTGTGGTTATCAGTCCAGGGAGTCCAGTGTTGGTGCGGCGGCCGACGTATCCGTACACCAGGACCCTGACCTCTGATTTCCGACTCAATGAACGAAAAAATTGATTGCATGTGTGTTTCAAAAGTTTTCTTTGTGATTACTTTGTGTCAGCTCACCAGGTATACTGCTTGACCGTGGCACACCTGTTTCTTTTCAGGATGGCCCCACGATGGCAGCCAGCTAGGGTTCTGAGATTTGTGCAAGACGACAGCCCACCAAGCGACGAGGCCTCGGTGCAGGGCTCTTTTTCAGCGGAGGCACCGGCGGTACCTCTACCCGCCGATCCACCGATGCCACCATCCCCAGCTGCTGAGAGTGCACGTCTCCTTAGTGCACTGCACGAGTTTCAACGTCAGAGACCGCCCAGGTTCCATGGGGAGATGGACCCTCAGGTAGCCGAGGATTGGCTGGAGGCTGTAGTTTGAGTTTTCAGGTTAGTGGGGACACCAGCTAACCTCATGGTGATCCTTGCAGCGAGCCTCATGCACGCGGCAGCAGGCAGATGGTGGAGCTTGATGCTCCAGGTGCACGACGAGGCATCTATCCTCTGGACGAACTTTGAGAGCCTCTTTTTCTCGGAGTTCGTTCTAGCCACCCTCTATGTGGTGCGCATCCAGGAGCTTCTATAGCTGCGGCAGGGCAGCATGACGGTCGCTCAGTACTCGGAGAGATTTACCGATCTCTCACGCTATTCGACGGACATGGTACGGGACCCATTCTTCCGGGCCCAGGCCTTCAAGCAGGGACTAAGGCATGAGATCAGGACATCGATGATCTCCCTCAGCATTCTGACACAGGCAAGAGTACTGGAGCGATCTCTTCTCATAGTGATCTTTCTTGCTGAGCCTACGCCAGCAGTGAGACCTACCGCAGGGCGGCACGTAGCAGAGTCATCTGCAGCTGGCAGTCGACGGATGTCACAGGGGCCCAGGCGGACTGGACCATTAGGAAGACGACCTCAGGACACTGGCTCAGAGGTGCGGGGAACACGGCACAGATCCAGCCTTCCGAGGAGCAAGCAGTGCTACGCATGCGGCGGGTAGGGCCACATGGCTCGTGACTTCCCGACCCGCCATGCAGAGGAGCAGCAAACGGTTGAGGGGCCACCCAGGAAGAGGTAGAGGGTCGACCGTGGCAGTCCACCGAGAGCAGGCGGACGAGGCAGGGGAGCTACCCGAGCAGCAGGTGGTGGGCGACACTTTGAGGCTTTACCACCACCACCACTAGGAGGTCCACCCCGACCACAAGGAGCTGGCAGGCAGAGACAGGCTCAGCTTCAGGCAGTGGAGGCCTACGACCACGGCGCACCAGAGATGATTCGAGGTACTATCTGTGTCTACTCCACCCTTACTGAATTTCTTATAGACACAGGAGCGAGTAATTATTTTATTGTCGCTGCCCTTGTTCGGAGCTCGGAGATTCCGATGGAGCCGTTGGCTCGATCCTTACGGCTAGAGACTCCTACAAGAGCAGACTCGACAATTACGCACTACTGACGGCAGTGTGAGCTTTCTCTAGGAGGCGAGTGCTTTGGTTGGGATCTTCTTGTAGCAGCGTCGAGGCCTTAAGACGTCATCTTGGGCATGGATTGGTTATCTACAGTACATGCTCAGATTGACTGTATTAGGCGCAAGGTGCGGTGTGTACGCACCGACGGGAGCAGGTTCACCTTCACCGGTGAGAAGGGAGCCTTTACAGTGCAGGATAGACTCACTCAGAGGAGAGTACATCCCATCACTCGTCAATTGGCTAGCCTCATCCTAGGATCAGTTGACGTGCGGAGTCTGATTTTTCCTGTAGTGGTGGATCAGTATGCGGACTTTTTTCCTGACGACGTTCTAGGACTACCTCCTCGCAGAGAGGTAGACTTTTATATTGACATGTACCTCAGGACATCCCCGATATCCACTCCAGCATATCGGATGGCTCCTACTGAGCTTTGAGAGCTACGGGTACAGCTGGAGGACTTGCAGGGCAAGGGATTCATCTGACCCAGTGTTTCACCCTAGGCTTCCCCGATATTGTTCGCCAAGAAGGCGAACGGGAGCTTGTGACTGTGTGTCGACTATCGTCGCCTGAACCAGGTGACCGTGAGGAACAAGTATCTGCTACCGAGGATTGAAGACCTCTTCGATCAGCTCAAGGGTGCACGGTGGTTCTCGAAGATAGACCTCAGGTCAGGCTATCATCAACTCAGAGTTCGAGATGAGGACATGCAGAAGATGGCCTTCAGATGTCGGTATGGCCACTATGAGTTCTTGGTTATGCCTTTCAGCATAACCAATGCTCCAGAAGTGTTAATGGGTATCATGAATAGGATCTTTCAGCCATACCTCGATCGATTTATCGTGGTCTTCATCGACGACATATTGATATACTCGACCACTGAGGCAGAGCACGCCTACCACTTGTGGGTTGTACTGGACACACTACGAGAGCACCAGCTTTATGGTAAGATCTCGAAGTGTCAGTTCTAGTTACGTGAGGTCCACTTCTTAGGACACGTCATCTCTGAGGCGGGAGTTGCGGTGGATCCTGCGAAGATCGAGGCAGTGCTAGCTTGGGAGCCACCCAGGAGCGTGACGGAGGTGCGGAGTTTCTTGGGTCTAGCTGGGTACTACCGGAGATTTGTGCCAGAATTTTCCAGAGTTTTAGCACCACTCTCATCTTTGAAAAAGAAGGGGAAACCCTTCGTGTGGTCAGACAGATGTCATCAGAGCTTCCAGGAGCTGAGACAGAGATTGAACAGCGCACCTATCTTGAGGCTACCGGAGGAGGGAGTGGGGTACGTAGTCTACTACGATGCATTAGGGACCGGATTTGGATGTGTCCTGATGTAGGAGTGAGAAGTGATCACCTATAGATCACGTCAGTTGAGGCAGCATGAGCATAACTACGCTACCCATGACCTGGAGTTAGCAGCAGTGGTCTTCGCTCTTAAGATGTGGCGACACTACCTGATGGGCGAGCGCTTTACAGTCTACTCTGACCACCATAGTCTCAGGTACATCTTCTCGTAGAAGGACCTGAATCTGAGATGGCGGCGATGGCTCGAGTTCCATCATGACTATAACTTTGAGATAATCTATACTCCTGGAAAGGGGAACGTAGTAGTCAATGCTCTCAGCAGGAGGACGGGCATTCAGCTACTCAGGGAGGCGACGGAGCAGCTAGCCACTTTGCAGATATCCTTCGTGGATAGAGATGGAGCAGTCTTTCTTCAGTCACTCACAGTCACTCCTCCACTTCTTCAACGGGTCAGAGAGGCTCAGCGTGGGGATGTTGACTATGAGACGCGGCGTGCACAGATATCCTCAAGACAGGCACCTGATGGATTCTCTGTGGGAGGAGAGCACGTCGTCCTTTTCAGAGGACGTACCATGGTACCAGCTGCTTTATAGGAGGAGGTGCTGAGAGAGTTTCACACTTCCCCTTTAGCGGTACATCCAGGAATGGCGAAGATGTACCAGGATCTCAGACGAAAGCACTGGTGGCCGGGTATGAAGAAGGCTGTAGCTGACTTCGTTTCTCGATGCCTCACCTGTCAGCAGGTGAAGGCAGAGCACCAGGTACCAGCAGGCTTGGTACTTCCCTTGGAGGTCCCGGAGTGGAAGTGGTATGGGATATCTATGTATTTCATGACTGGAATTCCACGCACTTCCAGAGGTCACGACTCCATTTGGGTGATTGTTGACCGACTCACTAAGTCGGCCCACTTCTTACCCATTAGAGAGCACGGCTCAGTAGAGAGCTTTGGATGTCTCTACGTTCAGAAGATTGTATGGCTTCATGGTGTGCCATCATCTATCATCTCCGATTGAGATGCTCGCTTTACTTCCGGGCTTTGGAAGGGGTTGCAGGAGGCATTCGGGACGCAGCTACATCTGAGCACCGCCTTTCACCCTCATACGGATGGTCAGACGGAGAGGACCATTCAGACTCTCGAGGACATGCTCCGTGCATGTGTCCTCGACTTTGGTCGCAGCTGGGAGGACCACCTACCCTTGGTGGAGTTCGCGTACAACAACAGTTACCACTCCACCATCGGGATGGCACCATACGAGGCATTGTATGGCCGACCTTGCAGATCACCTTTGTGCTGGACAGACCCTGGGGAGTCAGCACTTGTGGGACAAGAGATGGTCCAGGCCATGACAGAGAAGGTCCAGGTCATCCAGGAGCGGATGAGGACAGCTCAGAGTCGGCAGAAGTCTTATGCTGACAGGAGGCGGAGACCACTAGAGTTCGAGGATGGCGACCACGTCTTCTTGCGGGTCTCACCTCGACGTGGATTACGGAGATTTGGCCGGGGCGGTAAGTTATCTCCGCGCTTCATCGGACCATTCCAGGTCCTCAGTAGGATAGGCAAGGTGGCTTACCGCCTGGCTCTACTACCTCAGTTGCACCGGGTGCACGATGTCTTCCACGTATCTCAGCTGAGGAGATACGTGCATGATCCGACGCATATCATCGACCATGGGGAGTTGGACATTGACGATGGGGAGAATTTTGTGGAGGTCCCGGTGGAGATCGAGGATTGACAGGAGCGGATCCTACGTGGACGGTCGATACCTCTAATGCGCATCAGATGGCAGCACGGGAACCTCCAGGAGAGCACTTGGGAGCGGGAGGCTCAGATGCGTGCTCAGTACCCTCATTTGTTCCCCTAGTTTGTGATGTATCTTTACGGGGACGTAAATCCCTAAGGTGGGAGTAATGTAAAGACCTGTAAATTTCAAGGGGATTTTTTTTCTTAATTTTCTTTGGGATTTTACGAGTACGCAGTTTTTGACGACACCTGATTCAGAGGCCCGATGTGCCTGGAATCATTTTTCCGAAGTTTAGCTCGGGTACGTTCAGCGAATGAACGAGCGGGTTTTTCTAACTTTTGAACCGGTGCTCAGAATCGAATTCCGAGGGCACTGATGGAATCCTAGTGCTGGTAATTACTTAGGAACACCTTTTTCGGAGTTGCGTTGCTTGGGTGAGGTTATTAAATAAATGGGTTAACTAAAGAATGAAATAAAATATTATGCTACAATTTTTTATTTCTCTTCTAGGTAGATTAAACCTATGTTTGGTGGTTGGAGTGGGACCCACTAATATCCTAACTCCACTAGGAAGGATATTAGTGAAGTGGGGCCCACACGAGCCCCACCCCTTCAAATCCCTTTTTAACCTCCCTCTCGTGCATTTAATATGTAACTCACCCGCACCCCTTTTAAATGCCATGTCAACCCTCAAAATTAATTTGGATATTAAATGCTCTTCAATTAAGTAAATTAATTGAATGAGATTTGTTTTTGAATTTCAAATTAATGGCATGCATGAGTGATAATAAAATAAGACATGACTTATTTTATTGGGGGTTAATTCGTTGTGCGAAAGGAAAGAGGGGACTCTTACGCTCTTGAGGATTATCTTCTTTCTCGTCGAAGAACGCGAAGAAGGCTGAGTATTCGATGAAGAACTCCATCACCGCAAGGAAATCGTCGTGCCATTTCCTCTCTTCTCCACAGCTGGCGAGAGACACCTTCTTTGGAAAACGCCGACGACGCTTACAGAGCATCGATCCACGACGTTGTCTTCCGCGACGCCGTCTTCCGCAACGTCATCTTCTGCGACGTCCTTTTCCCACGACGAACCTTGTTCGATGACTTCATCGAGGTAGGGGTTAACTTGATGTTTGTGGATTTTTCTTTGCCGTTCTTCATCTTTATTTTATGGCTGCCTGTTATCGTCATAACGGGAGGAGGTCGGACTGCACGAACACGGCCGACCCTCCTCCCCCTTTGATGTTGTACTTGTTGTGGCACGAGCAAAGGCATCGCGGTGCAACGGCACTGTGCGGAAGTAAGAGGAATGGGCGAAGAAGCGCGGCGCCATCACGCCGCGACGTTGAGGCCGAACGAAGCCGCGACCGGAGTCGGGCCACGGCGAAAGGGGCGCAGTGCTGTCAGGGCCGCGCCGGAAAACCACGAAGGGCCTCGGCCGGGGCGGGCCGTGATGGAGGGGCGCGGCGCCGCCGCGCCGCGCCGGTCATACCAAGGCCACGGCGGAGCAGGATAGGGAGGCCGGAGCCACCGGCCGCCGGTGCACAGGGGGCGGGACCGGCTGGTCCCGCGCGACACCCTGGCCGGCCGTTTCGGTTGGCCAGATCCAAAAACCGGGGGTCGTAACCCCCAGATGGAAAAGGGAGCGGCCCCCATGTGGGGGCCGCGGTTTCAAAACAGGGGGGAAGCGCCCCCCACCCCCCCACCCCTTCCGCGGCGGCTCGGCCAACGCCGAGCTGGCCATGCGGGTCGCGCCCGCGCTAGGCCAACCGGCCACCCAGGCCGGGCCGGGCCGCACCCACTGGGTCGGGCTGCACCCTAATGGGATGGACCCGGACCCGGTTCGGGTCGACCCGGTTCAGGCCGACCTAGGGGGTCTTGGGCCGGGTCGGTCTGGGCCAAAAACCCCTATTTTCGGATAATTCCGTTCAAACGCCCGTATCTTTGGCTATGGACCTATTATCGATGCACCATTAGTTGCGATGCAATCCTTGGATCAAGATGGTCGTTTCGGTATATTACACTAAAGGTTTCGGAGAACTTTGGGTATGATCGGGTTGGTTCGAACACGAAACCAACCGGGCCCTCGGAGCGGAAACGCTTATAACTTGAGCTCCGGACGTCCGATTGACGTGCCATCGACTTTGTTGGATTCGTCTTAGTGAGACGGACCTTTTTCCTTACTCCTCTAGAGGTTTGGATGTAGTCGGAGTGTGCTCGGGTTGGTTTTGACTTAAAAAACCAATCGGGCCCCTAGAACGAAAAAGCCAATAACTCTCAGACCGGGCGTCCGATTGACGCGCCGTCTGTCGTGTTGAGTTCCTTTTGTTGAGACAGAACTTTGGGATACATCAAATCTGGAATACGTATCAGTTGATGTATCAACCCCCTTTGGTTCATGGAGCGGACCCTCCCAGAAACGAGCATGTTGTGTGCGGGAACCCTAGAGCTGGCTGCGACTACGACGACGATGATGACTGCACTGAAATCCTCTGTGGGTTCAGCAGCAACGATGACTGCACTGAAATCCTCTGTGGTTTCCACAGTGATGAAGACCGTACTGAAATCCTCTGTGGGTTTGACGGTGATGAAGACTGCACTGAAATCCTCCGTGGGTTCGGCAGTGATGAAGACCGTACTGAAATCCTTCATGGGTTCGACGGCGATGACTACTGTTCTTGTATCCTACGTGGGTCTGGCAAAGTGGATGGTTTGTATCCTATGTGGGTCTGACAGCTTAGCTAGTTTAGTATCCTACGTGGGTCCCAGCTTAGATGAATCAGTGGTTATATCTGATCATCTCTATCACCTTACGAAGAAGTATACCTGTGTGATCTGAGTCTTGACTTCCAATCATTATCTTCTATATGATTGACTTGATTTCCTATGTGGATTGTGTTGTGTTATCTTGTGTGGATTGGTTTGTACTATCCTGTGTGGACATGATCGAACTTGGGCTCGTATGTTGGAGCCGAACTGGAATTGATGACTTAGTTATATGTATGGGCATATACCTAAGTAGTGTTGGATGTTACTTCGTGATTGTATCATTCCTTTGTGGATTATCCTTTGTGGATTCTGGGAGACCTTCGGGGGTCTCGGGGTCCCTACTGAGTAGCTTATACTCACCCCTACATGGGTTATGCCTGTACTATGTTGTGTTGGATGCAGACGACGTACAACGCTGATCGTGGTTGAGGCTCGTGGAGCAAGTCGGTACCTGGAGGTGGACCACTAGGCGGGACGTAGACAGAGCGGACGACTGGACCCGAGGAGCTGAGGAGGATATCTGTACCCACCCTTCAGGTGGGACTTCCAGTGGACAGCTTGACGTTTCTGCTTTACATTCAGTTGCTATACTTTCTTTACAGTTGTACTTTACCTTCAGTTTGGGTTTGTATTCTGGCCCATTTACTTTCCACACTTACTATTGTACTCAGTTTTACTTAGTGTATACTTCTTCTTGCTTACTCTATGGTGTTTGTTTACTTTATAAAGGCAATGCCTTCCCTTTTTTGTCGGGATTTACGCCTTGGTGCTTGTCGCCAGCCCCTGGCCTATGGGAGGCGGGCTTGGGGTAGTCACAGTATGGGTCCCGAGGACGGGTCATGACATTTTACAAGGGAGGTTAAGTAACATTTTAGGAATTCTTAGACAAGGCATTCTTGTGTTTGAAGAGATAGGAATAGCTGAGAAAAATCTGAAGATTATAACCCCAATGGAGTGATCTATTGGGGTGTCACATTCATTCAGACGACCAGTATGTATTCACCTAGAAATTTTTTAGAATTGATACATATTTTATACACAAATGGAGCTCTAAGTTCAGCAATGATACTTCGACTACCAGCTCCTAAATCAAGACATGATTCCTTTCAGAACATCAGCTCTTCATCACCATAGAAGGTCCTTCTTCTATGTTTTCCTACATTGTCTTCTATGTTTTCCAACTTTTAGTCGATGTTATGAAACTATAATATTCATGGTTTTAACTGTTCCACACCAAGAATTTTCCGAAAAATCTAGAAACAATCCAGCACTTATCATAGGTGATACATGTTTTCAGAATTTTTTTGTATGTCCTTCCAAATTCATACTGATTGGTAAGAATTGAGGCCCAATGGGATACTCTTTTGACTAATTTGGTAATTTTTCAGGGCTGATATTTTTTAAATATACTAGCTAATGCATGGGAGTCTTCGCTACTGCTTTTTGGTGTAAATGCATACTATAATTTTTAATCTTTTATTGTCTGATGATGTCTTACTGGTGTTTTTTACTTTCTATGGTTTATGATGTGTGAATTATTTTGATTTCAGGATATGGGTTTGCATCGAAGAACATGTTTTTTCATGGAAAAGGTGATGGTTCATTTCAAGTTGGTACCAAGAAATCCTACACTACAACATATGTAAGCTTATTCAATTTTCTAGACTGATTATCTATTTGAGCCTTTTCATCTCTCAATGTGATGGATTTAATCATGTTTTTCATGTTTGGAAAACTGGGATGGATCTATGCTTGTCGTTTTTAATTCACGATTTGGAATATTATCCTTTTAATGTCTTATTTTAATTATTGGTTGAAGATAGCATTATGTTTCTCTTTAATTAGCCTATTGGATCCCTTAGCGTCTTCTGGTCTATTATCATTACCTTCAAGTCTATTAGCATCCACTATATATTTCTTTTTATGCACTAAAAACAATTTTCAAATATCCTACATATCTGGATCTCTTCAACAGGTATGTTTTCCTAAAATTATGGAATTAAACTCCCTTCTGTCCATCATTTTTTAGTGGTAGTTACACTATATAAATGCAGGTTATTTGTCCTAAAATTGTCGAGTACACCTCCCTTTTTTCCAATATATGACTGTAGGTAATTTGTTTTAACAATCGGATCCACTATATATTGATTTTCATGCACTAAAAACATGTGAATATAATTCATATGAGATAATACACATAAACCAAAATTTTATGATAATTGCATGCATCTGTCGGTTATGCATGACTATAGGAACATACAGGAGACTTTCACTCAGATTCTCCTTAGTTCACCACCCGCAATCACCTACTTTACCAGTTGTAGTGACAACCATTGTTTATGACGCTTGACAACCACCTCAAAAACCACCTTAACATCACCCATGCATTCTTCAAACATCCTACAGACCAACCTATGCGCAACAGATACGCCATCCTACTATCCTTCAATACATATCCCTTTTGTGCATCTATGATTCTTTGCAGTTTATCAAAAGGTAATGATACATTCATACTACTTTTTCATATTAAAATACTCCAAGTACACATGTTTAATCTGCACGGCCTTTATTTATTGACCATTCATTATTAGTAGGGTTTACAATCGATTCATCATAGTAAACAACTATAACCGGTACCATACAACCCTAGCAGTGACTACATGCACATTCTAAGGATTATTTGTATTTATAGTATACATTATATATACTCTAATCATAGTACTGGGAAGAGGTTCAATTATACTGGATTTTTTTGATTCATTTTTTCTCTGATGTAACCTTACTGGAATTTTTTTTCTTTGTATAGTTTGTGTTGTGTTTCTTCTATTGATTTCAGGAGACGGTTTCGCATCAAAGAACATGTTTAATCTACGGTACCTATCAGTTCTGATGAAGTTGTTACCCTATTAAGATGGTACTATCACAACTTCCTTCACTTTATTCCTTTATTGTAATTTCATACTATATTTTTTTCTTGTAAATGCATACTATATTTTTTTATTCATTTATTGTATGATGATGGCTTACTCGTGTTTTTTCCACTCTATGGGTTTTGATGTGTGGATTCTATTGATTTTAGGATATGGATTTACATTGAATAACAAGTTTTTGAATGGAAAAACCAATGGTTCAGTTGATGTTGGTACCTGACAATCCTACCCTACAACATATGTAAGCTTATTCAATTCTCCATACTGTTTATATGTTTGAGATTTTTATCTCTTAATGTGATGGACTTAATAATGATGTTCATGTTTGGAAAATAGGGATGGATCTCTACTTATATTTTTGAATTCATGACTGGGAATCTTATTCATTTAATGTCTCCTTTTCATTATTGGTTGAATATAACATCATGTTTCACTTTATTTAGACTACTGGAACCAGTAGATTATTCTGGTCTATTAGAATCACCTTCAAGTATGCATGGAAATAATGGATTGATGATACTTTTTTATAAATAAATAATGATTTAATAGAACTGTATGATGCCTTCCTTGCTTTATTAAGAGAAATTAGAATATCATTATCTGAAGAAAAAAAATCCTCCCCTGCTATCCCTCCTTATAGTCTTTATAATTACATACATATATATGTATATTTACATGAATGCATGTATTTTTTCTAACCTTCTATGTCAATATATTTGAATTTTTAGTGCAGGAGGATGAAAAGGAATTTAAGGAATCAAAATTGGATGACTTGAACAACAAGAACGTTAAATCAAGTCCCATTCATTGAGGTATCCACTATCTTTCTATGATTTTTACTGATTAATATTCCTACAATTCAAATGCACACAAATATTTGTATTTCCTAGAGTTTCTGTCATTTCTCTAAGACAATTATCACTGCCACTTTTTCCCATCTATTCATAACATTCTGGATTCTTTCTGTTTTGGTTGCTTCTCATGTGCAGTCATCTCTTAGAAATGAAAAAATAGACTTTCATGTCAGCACTGATGATAAAACTTATGTTGGCATGCATTAATGGTTTATGCTGAACCCTATTACCCCTACAACTGTTTATGTTGAAGGAATTCACCAGTTAGACTGGTTAACAATAGATAATGCTCCAGTGAATGAAGCTGTAGAGAGTCATAATGGCATCATGAATTACTTCTATAGGAACCACATACCTAGGGTCAACCTAAGTGATACTACACCATGAATCATTACATTGATGTTTCAATCTATGAGTCCCAAGTATATTTCCTTTCTCAACCATATACACATATATTTTCTACAGGTAATTAAATTTAATGGTATGCATTTTCTTCCCATGAATTTATTTTTGTTAAATAAAAATCATTATAAGTAAATGGACTGAAAAGTGGTAAATGAGTTTTTTATATTTGGTTTGAATCTTTTTCAATTATCTGTCTCACTTTCTATTTCTCATTTAATACCACACAAGCTCTAATATGAAATTGCTTATGTGTTGTAATATCTTTAGCAATAATATTAATTTACCTTTCATATTGAATGATATTTAAACTTTACATTACCATTACAAAAAAGTGAATAGATTCCTATCATTATTGTTACATTCAATAAATTTAAACATTGCTTTCCATACCAAACATTGCAAGGTTACTATACATTCAATTACATTACATTCAACATACCCCACAACCATGAAACATTTTGAAGGTTGATAGAATTTGAGTAGCATGAAAAGGGTAAAAAAATTCATATTATTTGAGCTTTTTAGAAAAAAAAAATTACCTATATTTTTACTATGGTTTCTGTTGGATGGGTGGGTTGTTTGGGTGGGTGTGTTCATTTTCATTCAGTTTTGTTACATAGTATCTTCTCCCTACAATAGTTTTCTGCACAAATATTTTCATTTCGTTTCCTCATAGATAATTTGATGAGAAATTATGTTCTGAAGTGTTATCTATAAATTTGTTTCTATCATCATTAGGAGTTTCATGTGATGTTGTGTTGTTTAAATGGGTCTGCATGTTAATGTGACTATAATTTTAGTTTTTTTAGTGTAATAATTTAATGAATACTATGTTTTGAACAGATTTGCCAAGCCTTCTCAAGGTAATATTTTCAGAAGATGATGTTGGGATTCAGCGGGATTTCTCTCCATTATGGGATATTGATCTCAGGGGAAAATTCAATCGAGCATCAAAAAAGATGAAAAGGTATAGATCTCTAGACTGGCCTGATGGGGCGACCTTAAGAGACAGCATCAAGGCAGTGTGGAAGCTCCAACGGCCTCAGGTTAAGTGTTCATCACCATTATGTGGTTTGTATTATTATTATTATTGTATTTAAAATATTTTGTGTTTCTAGGCTTCATTATTGCTAGAATTAGATAATTGAGCATATAGACCACTCAGCTGGGGACCTCATACATTTGCTGCAAGGCCTTTTGAATTAATTTGGAATCTAAAATTCAAATAATGTTGCATCAGTTTCCTGATGGATTACTCCAATTTCTCTACTTTTATCCACTAGAACAATGCCCTGTGGGCTGGGGGCTGGGCAGGGAGTCGGTTTTGAGAGTTTTGGGTTAAAATGTTGGAGCAATGACAACCAAACACATTTTAATTTAATTTTGAATCTCATTTTATTTAAAAAATCACATTTTTTAGTCCATTTATATTTTGTTATGATTTTAATTAATTATCTGTTTTGGATTTTTAGAGAAACAATGGTGAAATTGGAACAATCTTTCATTGAGTTTTTAATAAAATTCTAAATATATATTCACTTTTAATAATTTTAATATAATAAATATAAAAAAGAAAGTGGTGGAAAAAATGGATTTTTATTTAATGCCTACATTGTTTACTTTGTTTTAATAATTTTAATATAATAAATATTGTCTGTTTTGAAATCTAATCATTTATTCCATTTTTTGTTGTTTACATTAGTATGGTCTGAATTACAACATTATTTATCATAATTATTAGAATTTCAAATATCAATTTCAATGTTTCTTTATATTCATTTAATTAAAATCTCCATAATGAAAATAATTTTTTATTTCTTATAGATTCTTCTACACCATTTAAAATGTATTTATCCAAAATGTAATCTACTATCATAATAATGTTTCTATATTATTTCTAATTGTATTTTAATAATAAGCATCATTATTTTTTTATTTCAAAATATTGAATACTCATGTTCATTTATAACATTGAAATGTAGTATCTATATCTATCTATATACATAGTAAAGAAGACTTTTTTTCGGAAATGTGTCTCTCCCTCAGCGCATTCCTCCTCACCTGATTACCTAACTTCATTCCCACGACCTAATTTCCATACACCCAAATCGTGATTTACATCTGCACCTCAACCTGCTAAAACCCCCCCGCCACCTCCGTTTGACTTGTCCTTCGCCGCCTCCTTCGTCTGAAGATTTCACCAAGATTGTTCTCCAAAATCGAAGGTTGGTGCTTCTTATCAGCACTCCCTCATCTCCTTTTTGGATATCTGTAATCTAGGGTTTCATAAGATACTCCCTTTAGTATATGAAATCTTGGGTTTAATGATCTTCGTACTCAGCTACCAGGGCTCCATCGTCGTTGACCACCTTCAATTCCTTTATGTACCGCTCATTTCTTTTTGTGATCTATTACTTGTCTTGGTGGATAAAATTTTGATACATTAAAAGGTGCAGTTTTATGTCAAATCACTGTAAGTGAACCTTTGGTAATAGAACATATTAATTAGAGTTTTTTCTTGTATATTCAATGGTAAGAAGTTATATGAGTTGCACAGTTGATTTTAAAAGGATTTCATCAATATCTTGGCATTCAATAAGTAACCATTCATAATAATAAACCTCCTAGCCTTCATCGAAATATTTGTAATACATCACAATTGATTATTTTTTCAGGGGAAATGATTTTTATTATATAGTGTTTGAGTGTTTGAGTTGATGTTACATAGAGCAATTTTCAAGGAATGAAAAATTAGATGAAAACTTAGATGTGGATGAGTTTAGTATGGGAAAGGGTAGGGGTTAATATATTTGGTTTACTCTTCGTTGTTAGAATTGCTGCAACATTAATATATTTTCATTATGTATATATTCATGGTCCATATGTTTGTGCCATATATAAAAATACATTAAAACATTTAATTGCGTTGGATTTTTCTATTACATGAATAACTGTAATAAACTTTTGGGTTGCAATAATTTTGTAACATTGTTTAAATGATTAATATTAATGATTAAAACAACCATACTCAATTAAGAGAAAGGTCTTCATTGTCAATCAAGATCAAAATCATGAAGGTGAATTACGAGTCAACATCCCATGTTTGTGTGATCTTTGATTGGCTATTAGAGAGTTTGAAGTGATTTGATTAGCTATGGAATTGAAGGTTTGTGGACATCTATATCTATTCTAAAGCTAGGTTGTTTCCAGCACACGTGTCACATTATCCGATCCCCAAATCACTCATTTGTTACGTTCGGGTTACAATCCCATAGTCTCAACCATTCCTGCTCGTGTTTTCTATTCGGTGTTCCTAGGGATTCTGCTGAATATCGTCGTCTCCCTCCACGACTCTACACTCCAGTTGCGCCGCATGGTGTCGCGCCTCCACCTCCACTTCTGATTTCCTCCTCAGCATCTCCTTCCATCAGGTTATATACAAAATCCTAGATACCTCTTCCAAACTCTATTTCTAATCCACCACTCGCGACTTCCCTCACTGGTCCTTGGGTTCTTGATGAATACCACCATCTCTCTCCTCGACTCTCCTCTCCAGCCGTGTCATGTTGCGCCTTTGCATCAACCTCCAACCTCATCCCAGACATCACTTTCCACCATTTTATTCTACATCTTCCTCAACAACTCCTCCAAACACCATTTTGATTCCACCGCTATCCTCGGCCTCAACTTACCCACCTATCCAGCTTCTCTGTTTTCCAATGTAGCTTCATTTACAGAGATTTAAGGTCTTTTAATATAAGTACTATAGAATTGTGCACTCCTTTATTCCCATCAACATGATTTCGGTGATCAATAGCTCAATTGTTATTAAGGGGATACAAAATAACTTCCATATTGATGAATCGTCTGATCCATTTTTCTATTTAGATACTAATTATCTTTCAATGACACCACATGAAATGCATTCGTGTTTCCTACTAATCCGCACATATGCATCATTTCAAGCCCATATAATCCATTTAAAATCCATAAACCATGAAAATCTCTCTAGATTGCATTCCATAATTTATATCAATCTCACTTCTTGCCTCCATCTCAGCCTCCACCTTCATCTTTCATTTCATCTCTGTCTTTGATACCCGCCTCTCCCATTCCATCATGTTCCATCTCTTCTAGCATTAGTCTTCACTCCACTTCCATTTGTCACATTAAGTCCACTCACTTCATCAACATCATTTTATTTTAAGCATTATGTTGAATATATTTTTTTTGAATGATGTAGAAAAATATGATTTGAATAAAAAATGATAGTCCCGTGCATTTGCACAGGCGGAGTACTAGTTTTAATTAAAAACGACTTTTCTAATCAAAATAATTTATAGTGCTAAATTATACTATTGAGTGGTTTTTAAGAATAATTAGATTATATTTTTACCATTTAATCCAATTTTTTTCATTGTACGTAATTTCACATTTAAACTGGACATAAGCAAGTGTCAATCTTTTGATAGTTATTATTTCTTAAAAACATGTTTTTTATTTTGACAATGAGAATTAATTTTAAATTAATTTCTGCCACTTCTGTGTTTTGAATTTAGAAAAATAGATTCCATATTTAGAATCAGGAGGTCCAAATTGTGTAAATAAGTAACTTTTATTTTTAGACATTTTGAATAATTACTTCGGTAAATATTTTATTTACTATGGTTAAAGGGTAAATCCGGTAAATAAGGGTAAAAAAATAATATTATAATAATATTAAATTACCCTAAAACATGTCCTAACCCTATTGGATGATACATGTCTGACCATGGGCATCATTGGGTTTATTTTGGTACCCCATGGAGCCACTTGTAAGTGATAATGACACTTTATATTAATTAAGTAAAAGTCAATACAAAAATGACATAAGCATATATCTTTTAGTAAAATAATTTTTACATAGGTTTATATATATTATCTCTTCGACTATAAATATTCATTAGAAATATAAAAATATTTCCTACATAATTGTATTTTATTTATAATTTTTGGACATTATATAATTTAATTTATTTATGACACAATGATGATGCAGTAATTACCTTATTAATGAAATATTAAATTAATTGATATTATAAATACCCAAATAAATGTAATTTGAGACTTTTTATGAATTACAATAATTTTATAGGTTAATATGACATGTAAGAGTTTATTAAATGATTTTTTTTTCTAAGTAATAATGCTGTTATAAATTTAGAAAAAAATAAAATACTAAATAGTGTCAAAATTGACATAAAAGAGTTTTTAAAACAAATATTATATTATTAATTGGTATTATATTCCTAAAAATATAAGGTTTGGCCAAAGAGATTAAATACTATTATATATGTCATTAATGAACCACTTGGGGTTCTCTTGGAATTTTATAGTAAGTTTATAAACCATATAATATAAAAATACAAAGAGAAATGGTAAATGTCAAACTATTTAACTAAGAGTTAAATCTAGAAGATAAGGTTAATATATTGACCCAAACCTGTCTAAAACCTATTGTTTGAGTGGTTTTTGACCCATACCCACCTTATCCTTTAAATAATTTATTTTGGAGCCATTAGAAACCGAAAATTATTTTATTATAAAATAATATTTCAATCTTTTCCTAAGGTGCCCCTCACCCCTCTTATAAAAGGTCACTTCCCCTTATCTCAAATTCACACCTTCAAAGCCATTTGACTCGGTCAACACATACCCAAATATCCTCCCAACTTTCCTTTTTTTATCCTAGAGGTATTCCTTTATTCAGAAAACCAACCTAAGGAGCCCTTTTGATCAAATCAAAAGAAAGAACCCGAAGAAGAGGTAAATATTTCATCACCTCTTTCAAGTTCCTTTCTTCTTCCACTTCCTCTTTCTTTATTGTTTCCATTCT
Organism: Viscum album; assembly: GCA_963277665.1. NCBI lineage: Eukaryota > Viridiplantae > Streptophyta > Magnoliopsida > Santalales > Viscaceae > Viscum > Viscum album. Next base: position 474,628,809 of record OY728133.1, on the reverse strand, counting down.
AAAATAATAACTCCAGTATATTATATATATTTTTATGTTATTATAAATATGGTACAAACATATTCATTAATCTATCCATCCTTTGAATGACATGTCACTGTACGTGCGTACGTACGGCTTACCGTCTCCACATCGTGATGTAGTTGTTATTCAATACATTATTATTTGGATGGGTATAATAATGATGTATAATTGATGTAAATAATAAATATAACATAATAATTATTCTTTATATATTATATACTATCTGATTATATATTATTTTAATATCAAAAGAATGATATTGTCATTCGTGTGTACGTATGAATTACCGTCTCCACGAACACGATGAGATTCATTCCCCATCATATCCATTCAAGAATAATTTTCATTTGATGATTAAAAATAAAGTTTAAATACTTAATATAATTCTGAATATTAATAAGATACATCCTATCCATAATAAACATTACTTACATAACAAAGCATATAAAGGAAAACGAATCAGTTAACACCCGAAACGACGATAATACAAAAATATTATTAACAAGGCAATATTAGAAGATCATATATGATATCATATTAATGTATATAGTTCTTAAATAATTTAATAACAATTATTTCACCATTATAAATGAGTTTAACTTACCCTCGACCAAGGAAAAGTACAAGGTAAGGGTTAATTCTACAATCTTTTTATTATCTGAGGTTGTTTTTACGTAAGTATCTACTGGGACCTCTTTATCATCCACATCCATGTTTCTTAAAAATGTATTTAAAAACATTTTTACTATTTACTAGATAATGGGTTAAAGTAATTTATACCCTTATTTGAACTTATATGTTTTTAAAGGAATCTTTTAGTCATTTTCCAAACAATGTACTTTACAACCTTTTTGACAAAATTAAGGTAAGAATGTATTTTTTTAACTTATACGGTGGGTGCGGTTATTCTACACCATTATAACATCATCAAAGCTTCCCTTACAAGCTTATAAGAATATTTTTAAAATAAATGTTTTCTTTTATAATTATGTAACTTTAAATGATTTAAAAAAAAGAGATATTTCTCTCAAATAGTTTTGATTTCATCTATATCAACATCCTTTGATGGATTTTATACTTGTTTGAAGTCGATTCATTATAATAAAAATCTTACATATTGTATTGAAGATTTTGGGATATGTTTGACTGTGGATGTGTTATTTTTATACCATTCATGGTTTATGGTTAAATTATTGACATTTTGTATGCTAGTTTTAATACGAATGTTTATGTTATATTTAATCCTTTTCATATGAGGAATGTATTGGACTTAGTAAGTGACGGGTGGAGCCCGCTATAGCTCCTCGATGCATCGGTAGGTATCATGAGACAACTAGACATGTAATTATCCGAGGCCTTTCCAAATTTTATATATGGTTTTGGCCAAGGCCTTAATCATTTTTAGATATCTTGGCCGAGGCCTTGACAAAATGTTTTAGAATATCCAGCATTATACATTCCCTCATTATGAAAATAATATTGATGGTTCATGTGGTCATTCGATTAGTATAATACCCATGATTATGTTTTATTATGGAATTATTTACTAAACTCATTTTCCTTCCATAAAAGTGTTCATTTTTATTAATGGTAAAGGCATGTGTTTTCAATTATTCACCATGCTATATTTATGTTATCTTCCACTGTATTTCTTACCCTTACTGAGTGTTTGAGCTCACCCCTTTCTTATGTTTCATTTTCCTGGGATATGAATAAGTTAATTATGAGTGACTTTTAGGCTTAATCTAGGAGGCTTGGATGTTTCTAATGGAATAAATTAGTGTTGTATTTCTTTTCAAGTTGTAAAGTTGAACTTATGTATGAATCTTGTTTCCAATAATACTAAACTGATCAGTCTTTTAGGACATGATTTCCTTGTGATCATGCCAATGTTATGTAATAATGCACCAACTCTGGGTAACTGGGGTCGGGGTGTTACACCGCCATGCTGGTGGGGCTTCCGCAGGCCTACGGGTGAGCTCCGATTGTCCATTTTTTCCTTCTATTTGCACCTAAGGGTCTCCCGGGATGCTCCCGTCATTGCGTGGCTCCCAGATTCAGGATCTTTTCGAGTTGAAAAATCTTCCCCCAAAGAACGCGACAAAAAACAAAGCGGCGGAGGGTCTGGGCCTTATTCATTTGGCCCACTCCCTCTGCATTAGAATCATATCAAGTGGATAGTAATTAAATCATCACATAGATAAAGATTAACCCCATTCAAACTTTTCTCGCAACAACCACCCGCAGTTTCATATGAATCACAGATCAACTCGTTTTGGTTTATCCGCGTTCATCATTCTTTTCAAGAATGAGGAAAAGAAACAAATTATCTTGAATTTTAAACATAAACAACCCCTACCTCAAGTTTAGAGGAGATGTTGTGGTTGTGGAAGGAGAATCTATGTTCATTGAAGCCGTTAGCGTTCGTCGATCCTGGATTGATTCCTCCAACCACGTTGTTCAAGCCTCTATTCTTCGTTGGAGGGAAGTTTGTTCTTTGGTTCTTCATCAAGGATTATCCCACGATCCACCAATCCCCTTTTTTTCTAACGTTTGAATAATTAAATGGAGGAGTTAAGAGTTTAAATCCCCTTTCAATTAATGGTTCATTAATTGGTGTATTTAATGAATCTTATTAATTATAAGAAGGGTGGTTACACAACCTATGTGTAACTGGGCATTTAATATCTCTCATTAAATGTACAGCCACCTCCATGGTCCCCGCCACCGTCACTCGTGAGGTGTTATAAAAATAAAATAACATTTTTTATGTTATTTTAATATTCTTTCAAAAAGTTCGTAAAACAATATTTTTCTCCCGACCTACTGCAGTCGAAGTTAAGCCTCCCTTAAGCGAATATCGGCATTGCGAGTTCAATGGTGCCCTCCGATTTCAATTCCGATTACCGGTTCAAAAGATAGAAATTCTCACTCACACGTTTACTGAACGTACCTTAAAAAAAGTTCAAAAATTCGTACCGAGTACACCAGGCCTCGGAATCAAGCGCCGTCAATTTTCACAAACTCGCAATAATTCCAAATAATTAATAAAATATATATGGAATTTCCGGGTCTTTAAAATAATTTAATAAAATATTATTAATAAATAATTTTTATAAGATCATATAATTTTTATGATGACAAATGTAATTTTTATAAGGGTTCAAAAACTTTTATTATCAAAAACCCAACATTTATCAATAATTATATATTATATTTTAAAAGATAAATTCATATATTTAGAAAATCATTTTGATAAAATTAATATTATTTTTCGAATTATCACGTCCAAACTATCCTATGGAAAATTTTTCTTAATTTTTTGAGATAGTTAAATTTTCGGGAAAAATTAAATACAGTATAAATATATTGTGTGTATTATGACATCATAATGACCACAAAATTATTTAAAAAATAATATAAAAGGTATCCATGATAAAATATATTTTTTTTATTAAAAACATTATTTTATGTGTTTTTATTTTTTTATAAATCCATTATGAGTCCCCAAAACTATTTAATATATTTTAAGGTTTTAAAATCATTTTTTAAGAGTATGACTCATTTTTGCATCAGAAAGGGTATTATTTTATGAGGCTAGTCCCTTGGAATTATAAAATAATTAAACCCACTTCCATATTTCATAATGCATGGAAAAACCCCATGGGAAGGATTGTAGTTTTAATTGTTTTATAATATAAAGTCCAAAACCTAAGTTTGAGAAATAATAAATAATTCCCCCTATTTCCAATATAAACTCACCCAAGATCCCACATAAATTCACTAAAAATCCTTGTATAATGTTCTTACTCTGGACTCCCCACTCTATAATCCTCCCAAGGTTCCCTCAAGCTCTCAATAAGCTCCTCTGAATCATTTGGAATCACACTCTCAAGTTAAAGGACATTTCTCTCCTCCTTTCAATTCAAGATTATTCGTTGGAATTAGTCTTTATTTTCAATTGTTTATATTTTAATTCTTTTATAAACATTCCCTTACTATAAATTTGATATAAATTTAATATGATACCTTATATCCTCTCTAATTTTTACCCTTACTTAAGTCGTTATTATGCCAAAATTTAGTAAGGGATTTCACTCTCCTCGTTTAAATTCAAGAACCTCTTTTATATTATGCCTCTTAATTTCAGTTTATTAATGTTTGGAAATATTCTTCTATATTTCTCTTACATTAAATTTTATGTATAAATTATGTGATACACCTTTCACTCTCATTAATCCCTCCCATTAACCTTTATTTAAACAAGTTACCATGTTGAAATTTAATAAGACATCTCTTCCCTGTCCTCTATATTCATGTTTGTTAATTATATTATGACTTATGTTTACAATTCTTGTTATTGGGATATGTTTTCCATGTCCCTATTACATTCAGTTTTCTATCCAAATTATGATATGCCCCTTTCTCTCTCATCAACACATTTTAGAATTTTTAATTGACGTCGTTATGCTGCTAAAATTCCAACATGGTTTTTCATGCCAAAAAATCGTGTAGTAAATACCCAAAACCATTTCCTATTAAGGGTGCTCACCTGTATGCACTTAAACTTATTTATTAAGGAATTAAATTTATATAATCCAAACTCCATGATTGTTGAATAAAATTTTATGATAAATGATTCCATATTTTGTGATCTATGTTGCAGAGTTATGCATGAGAATGAAATGAATGTGAAGGGTGAAACTGAAATTATATAGTGTTTCAATGCATTGGGTAATGTTTAATCTCATGATATGTCTTGTTAAGAGAGAGAGAGAGTATACCTAATTCAATTATGGGACTTTTTCCATCATTTTTTCTTATTAATTTATCTTGTCCTACTTTTATAATGTGGTGTTTTAAGTTGTTTCCACATTTCCCATGTTCCCTTTATGTTGACATGTTATATCATGAATTATTATTCATGATTGTGATTCTAACCCCTTTTATGTCCCATTGATATTCCTATTGCATGAAATTTATTCCTTTCTTCATGTTATTCCATGTTTATTCCATTACTGGGATTTATAGCTCACCCATTTCTTATATGTGTCCCCAGGTGATCCCGTGTTGTTTCAAGTACGAAGGAATAACATGATTATGTTAAGGAAGTTTTCAATACAGATGATTTATTTTCATGTTTTAAGTTGTTATGTAATATACCTAATTCCCAATGATATTAGACTTATTGATCTTCCTAATTGTATTAAGTGTAATCTTATGTAATAAATCATGAATTAATGTAAAATAAAGAGAACGATTATTATAGTTGTTATAAAAGGAAAATATTAGTAATTTTTTGGATTACGACTAGAATAATCTTGAGAAATAAATAGATATAATAATAACTATAAGAAAACATACCTATATTTTGGTAAGTATATAATAAGCGGTTTATCAAAAAAATACATCGATGTCTAGATTTATATCAAGTTGATGTGGATCTGGAACAGATGTATATAGTGGTAAAATCTGAAAACACCACATTGAGCTAGGCTCAACTAAGAACTAATGTACGAAAATGAGCCTTGATTCACATATGGTTTCAATCTCTTAGGGGATATGATTTGGTAAATGCATAATCTCGTTACGAACAATTATTAAGGGAAAAAGAATTCCCATGAGTTTCTATGTTAAGAAACAGATAATTGATAACATATTTTTTAGCCTATAAATTCATAAGTTATGTATTAAATTTTCATTTATAAGTTTCCACTTTAATGTTAATTAGCTTCTAGTTTGTTTGTTTAATAGTTTAATAGTACTCATCGTTCGGAGAAAAGATAAGATTATAATGATAATTGATTAAATGATGGAATTATACTTTCCAAAAACGTATATTTACTTATGTTCCTATTATTGAGGTTAAAGGTATTCCTTAACTCAATGAAAATAATATTTAATTATAAATTATTTCATATTATAATCATTTGTAATGAATTGATGATAATTTTATCTATCGCTAATTTATGGTTTTGTGGTCAATGATTTTCTCCTCAACATGCTCCCCATCACACCCTATTTCTTCTTTATTATTAGATTTATCTTCCATGTCTATCGAGATTTCATTAACCAAATAATGGATCTCGGTCTCATGTTTGGAGAGTTCGCCTTTATCCCTCGCTTTACTCCTTATATCTCTTCTTTTCAGGATCAGGTTCTCCATCCAGTGGCTGCAGGAGGTAAGGAGGGTTCATTGAGTTTTCTTCTTCCTACTAAGGTGTCAAAAGGGTTTGGGTCACTTCCTTCAGGAACTTATTAGGGTTAGATAGGTAAGGAAGTTTCTTTGAGTTTCCTTCTTCCTACTAAGGTGTCAATGGGGTTTGGGTCACTTCCTTCAGGAACTTCTTAGGGTTAGATAGTTGCTCCTTTCAAGGGCGGTGGTGATGGCCCTCGGTCCCCGAAGGGGGTTATTATGGGGGATTCTGGATTATTGAGGTCTAGATTTGTAATACTCAATCCCATATTAGTGGCTTCATGCTGCACCAACAGGTTATATGACTACCCGATAGTGGATTTATCTTCCGAGGATCTTCGGGATGCTGCTGCGCTTCACAATATTTCACTGATTGCATCGTTTGGGCGCAACAAACCTTCCATGCATTTTTTGAAAAAATTTGTGGCAATGTGGGGGCTCCGCATACAACTATGGGTCTCTTTTTTTTCAGGTCATCCTTCTGCATCAACTTGTTCTCTTAGGGTGAATTTTTTAGGTATTGGTCCATGGAAGAGCGCAGATGTGGTTCCAGGAGGTTATCTCTTTCAATTTTGTCATGAGTTTCTCATTACGGTCAGGAATCCAGGCAAACGGCTATGTGGACAAAGCTTCCAGGGTTACCTCTCCCTCTCCAGAACCCATCTATGTTACAATCTATTGTAAAATCCTTTGGTTTTTATAGCATGATAAAATGAGAGAAACCGAACCCCCAATGTGTACTCTCTAAAGGAGCCATTGAGGTTCTTTTATAATGAATAATTAAGACCACACCGGACCTCAAGTCCGATGTGGGATACAGACTTCAACACTCCCCCTCAAGCTAGGTGAACCTAGCTTGGACACATAAAGAAAAAACAAACCAAACCAATGAAGACAAAGCAATCAAAAGACTACAAACACTCTCACTCAAGCTGGACATACCCATCTTGACGATAAAACAAGAAGAAATAAACAAAACAGTACAAAAGATAAAGCTTCAAGGCTACTACTCCCACTCACGGTCACAGCTTGATAGAGTTAATATTTTCATTATTATTTATATGTTTTTAAATGATTTAATCCCTCCCAATTATTCAATGTGAGTGTATTTGCATCATTTATGTGTTTTTGGTGTATTTTGGGCTTAAATGTGAAAATGGGGTAATTCTGTAAAATTATCAGTTTTATATAGCTTCTGTTTTTCGGGCATAACGTTTATAATATGGGTCCAATTGAAGTGAATCTTTTTTTTTAGGATTCCTGTACTTGTGGGATTAAAATGTTCCTTCTGGACCAAGACCCAATTCGAAACCCAATGGTGCAGAAAATTCAATCAATTTGAGAAATCAGTTTGGAAGGCAGAATGGACCCCACTTCATTAAATATGCAATATCTCCTTCAGCCAACCTTAGAATGAGGTGATTCCGGCTGGTGGGCAGAACAGAGGCAAACTTATGGAGTACAGATTCTGGAGCATCAAATTTTCTGTTCTTTGTTTTCTCTCTTTTGTTCTTCTTAGTTTTGTAATGAATTATTCTTTCCCCTTAGTCACAATTTCCCTTACCATGGTGGGGTAAAATTCTGTGTGATTGGGGAAGGAGAGGTTTTCCATATTGTATTTCATGAGTTCCTTCTATTAATGTTTTAAAATCCTCTTTTCTCTTCTGCGAATCTGTTTCAATTTCTTATAACAGTTTTTATTATCATGTACGATTGTATCTGATTTTAGATTCTGTTGTTCATTTACATTTGGTCAATGATCAATATCTCCCTCCACTAGGTTCTGGTTTATAAACAATGGAATAGACCGGGATTTAGTGGTGTAGTACTCGGTGATCACCGGTACGTGTGTGAGGAGTAGTGAATGTTCTTGATTACTTGGGATAAACAAGACCCAATTGGGAATTGCCTAAGATAATTGGGGGTATTTTCTAAAACTCTATTACACATTGGAAGGAGAGTAAACCAACCTAAGATTTTAGTAAGGTTTATTCTCACATTTTTAATTGACCAAGGGAGTGAGAAGAAACGATTTTGGATTCTCACTCTTAACGATTTAGCAGAGGAGAATTGGGTAAAATGAACAATGATAGAATTACAATTGGAAAACTGACCCTAACCTGATCACCATTTCATATCACTGATTTAGATCACATCATTTGTCAATTTGTTTCAAAACTTTCACTTAATTACTTTACTTTATTTAGTTTCTTTCTTATATTTTCTAAATCAAACAATTTCTAAAAACAACCTCACTTCTTTCTATTTTAAGGTGACAGCTTAATTGTTGTGCACTCCTCTCTGGAGACAACCTAGGTAATCCACTCTAATGCATTTTAACTTAGGTAATATTTGTTTTTGTCACACCCCATGACAGGCACGTGTCAAAACTTGGCGCCGTTGCCGGGGAGGTAGTGCCAACATTTCTTTTCTTTTCTTTTTCCTCTCTTTTCATCTTTTCTCTTCAAAATTGCATGACTAGAACCTCAAAAACTGAACCTTTACCCATAGATCTTGAAATTGAAAGAACCTTGTTGAATAGACTTAGAAACATTAATTTAGAATCGGAATTTGGGGACGTTCCCCTTGCAGACTCAAGTGAAACTTCAAGTGTTCACTCTGAGCCTATCATCATGGCTGAAAATCAAAACCAAACACTTAGAGACCTCTGTGCACCACAATTCCTTAATCAAAACAATCAACTTGCCATGTCAGTGTTACAAAATGATTTTGAAATGAAACCTAACATGATTCCTTTGCTTCCAAAGTTTCATGGTTTGGCAGGTGAAGATCCAAACAAACACATTAAAGAGTTCACACATGTGTGCTCAACTTTCATACCCCGTGGAATTACCGAGGAGCAGGTAAAGTGGAAGGCATTTCCGTTTTCATTGGATGGAGCTGCTAAAGAATGGTTGTATGGCCTACAACTAGGAGATGTACATGAATGGAATGACCTGGTAAGATGTTTTATGCAAAGATTCTTCCCCACCTCTAGAAGCACAGCCATTCGGAAAGAAATCTACGCCATACGACAATCATCTGGAGAAACTCTTTACGAGTACTGGGAGAGATTTAAGAAGCTTTGTGCCAGCTGTCCACATCAAGACATTGAGGAACACCACTTTCTTGTCTTCTTCTATCAAGGACTACTGGACAATGATAGAAACCTTCTTGATGCATCATCTGGAGGTGCACTGATTGACAAGTCACCAGAAGAAGCCAAGGGCTTGATTGAGAAGATTTCCCAAAACTCACAGCAATTTGGAACAAGAGGTATTGGAACAAGAGGTATTCATGAGGTACGCACTTCTCATCCATCACCCTTATTAGAAACTAAGATTGAAGATCTTACTAGTTTGGTGAGGCAGATGGCCTTGGAGCAAGTTATTGACCAACAAGTGCCAGCTAAGGTATGTGGTTTATGCTCATCTCCTGATCATTTCACTGACCAGTGTGCTGAAATACAGGGAATGGAAAGTTGTGCAGCATCCTTTCAACCAAGGCAGTTCCAGCAAAATCAAGGATGGAGAGATCCTAACCAAATCCAATATGGATTTGGAAATCAACAGAATCAAGCTAGGCCCCCGTACCAAAATCAATTTCAAAACCAACCCCCATTCCAGAATCAATTCCAGAACCCTCTACCATTTCAACAAAAGTAGTCTTATAATCAACCTTCATACCAAAAACCAACCAATATCCAAAGACCCTATGAGAAACCATCCACTAGTGCCCAACCTCCAATTCAAAACCAACAAAAATGTGAGTTTGAAGGACTGAAAGACACTGTTAAAGATTTGTCCAATAAGTTTGAGAGTCTCATGGACTTTCTGACCAAAAATCCAGGTAAACTCCCTTCTCAGACAGTCCCAAACCCAAAAGAGAATGTTAGTATTATAACTACAAGAAGTGGAAAAGAACTCCAACCACCATCCACCATTGAACCTGAAACAAGAAAAACTAATATGGGTGAGAATGAAGTTAGAAATGATGAAAATTCTATGAAAATGCATCGGGAAGAAGATAAGAAAGAGGAGGATGATAATGATAGGCCAAGAAGAAAGAAATAAGAAACACCATTTCAAATGCAACAAAGGGAGAAGAAAGATATACCACCACCATTTCCATCAAGGATGATTGAATCAAAGAGGTTACAAGAAGAAGCACTGCAAAAAGAAATTCTGGACACCTTTCAGAAAGTGGAAATCAACATACCTCTGCTTGAATCACTCAAAAAAATTCCAAAGTATGCTAAGTTTCTGAAGGATATTTGCACCAAGAAAAGGAGACTTCAAGGGAATGAGAGGATCAATTTGGGAAGAAGCGTCTCAGCCCTTATCACACCACAATTTCCAACCAAATGTCAAGATCCAGGGACATTTTCTATTCCATGCACCATTGGTTCATTAAATTTCTATAATGCTTTGTGTGATTTAGGTGCATAAATTAATGTATTGCCTCTCTCAGTATATACTTCTTTGCAGATGGGAGACTTGAAGCCCACAAGAGTGGTGGTCCAGCTTGCAAATAGATCCACAGTATTCCCAGCAGGAGTTCTGGAGGATGTCCTGGTAAAAGTCAAAGATCTTTTATTCCCTGCTGACTTTTATGTGTTGAATATGGAAGATGATAGGATCCCATCACACTCACCCATCATTTTGGGGAGACTATTCTTAAAGACGGCCAAAACCATCATCAATGTCCATGAAGGGACACTTACCATGGAGTTTGGAGACAGCACTGTCCACTTCAATATTTTTGAATCCATGAGGCACCCATCAGATGATCATTCACTCTTCGCACTCTCCCATGAATATGACATAGAACCAATTAAAGAATCAGGTATGTTTCATGAATCTTTATCATTAGGAGAGAATTTTTCCATTAAAGATACCACTGAACATATGGATTCCCAAACTCTTGGAGATTCTGATTTCCTGTTGGAAGAAGAGGTAAAATCTGATTTCTTTGATAATTTGTTAAATGATGATGAAGATGATATGATTTCTTGTGTGCAGGATATCAAACCATTGGAAGTGGAGAACCTCAATTTAGTTTCATCTCTTGAGCATCCTCCTGATCTAGAATTAAAACCACTCCCCACTGATTTAAAATATGTTTACCTTATGGAAGGGGAGAAATTACCAGTAATAATTGCTAATAATCTATCTAAAACTCAAGAAAAATCATTGATTGAGATTTTGAGAGAGAATGTCCAAGCAATAGGGTGGATCTTAGGTGATATCCCAGGAATAAACCCAAAAATTTTCTCACATAGAATTTTTCTTGAGGGAGATTCCAAACCTGTCAGACAACCCCAAAGGAGGCTGAACCCTACCCTGATGGAGGTTGTAAAAAAAGAGATTGAGAATTTATTAGAATCCGGGATCATCTATCCCATATCAGATTCACAATGGGTTAGCCCCATCCATGTAGTCCCAAAGAAAACTGTCCTAACCATTGTGAGGAATGAAAAGAATGAATTAGTCCCTGTGAGAATTTAGAATAGCTGGAGAGTATGTATCGATTTTAGGAAGCTGAATCAGGTCACTCGAAAAGATCATTTCCCTATCCCTTTCATTGACCAGATATTAGAGAGATTGGCAGGGAGAACTCATTATTGCTTTTTGGATGGATTTTCAGGTTATTTTCAGGTACCCATTGCCCCTGAAGATCAAGAGAAGACTACCGTTACTTGTCCATTCATTACTTTTGCATACAAAAGGATGCCATTTGGATTGTGTAATGCTCCAGGTACATTTCATAAGTGTATGGTAAATATATTTTCTGATCACATTGAAGATTTCTTGGAGGTTTTCTTGGATGATTTCACAGTTTTTGGAAATTCTTTTGACCACTGTTTGAAAAATCTGGAAAAAGTTTTGAAAACTTGCATTGAAAAAAACCTTGTTTTGAATTTTGAAAAGTGTCATTTTATGGTTGAGAGAGGAATTGTCCTTGGTCATGTCATTTCAAAGAAAGGCATTGAGGTTGATAAATCAAAAATTAAAGTGATAAATTCTTTGCCTTACCCAACTTGTGTGAAACATGTTAGATCATTTTTAGGACATGCAGGATTCTACAGGAGGTTTATAAAAGATTTCAGTAAGATTTCTCTCCCTCTCTCTAGATTACTTTTGAAAGATGCTGATTTTGATTTCAACGGTTCATGTAGGGAATCATTTGATGAGTTGAAGAAGAAATTGATTACACCACCAGTGATGCAGCCACCAAATTGGGAAGAACCATTTGAGATACTTTGTGATGCTTCAAACCAAGCAGTTGGAGCTGTCCTTTCTCAGCGAATTGAGGGCAGGCCACAAGTCATTTCATATGCCTTGAAAACCTTAGATGCAGCCCAATTCAACTACACAACAACAGAAAAAAAGTTTTTAGCAGTTGTTTTTGCTTTAGAAAGATTTAGATCATATCTTCTTGGAACTAAAGTCATTGTGTTTTCTGATCATGCAGCTCTTAGGTACTTGATGAAGAAGGCTGAAGCAAAACCAAGGCTAGTGAGATGGATACTACTACTACAGGAGTTCAACATAGAAATCAAAGATAAGAAGGGATCTGAGAACCAAGTGGATGATCACTTAAGTAGACTACCCAACACCGCTGAAGTTGAGATTCCAGACACTGAACCACTAAATGATCGCCTTCTAGGAGAGCAGTTGTACTTTATTGAAGAAGTACCTTGGTATGATGACATGGTCAATTATCCGGTAACATCTCAGGTCCCATCTCATTTAAATTCTCACCAAATTCAAAAATTGAAATCTGAATCTAAATATTACATCTTGGATGATCCATTTCTTTGGAAGATTTGCAATGACCAAATGATCAGAATATGTTTGCCTAAAAATGAAATTGAATCAGTCTTTAGGTTTTGTCACACATTATCTTGTGGAGGCCACTTTGGACCTCAAAGGACTGCAAGAAAGGTTTTAGAATCTGGACTTTATTGTCCAACACTTTTCAAAGATTCTCATGAATTTTGTAAACGGTGTGAAAAATGTCAATTTTTAGGAAATATTTCAAAGAGACAAGAAATGCCCCAAAAGCCACTTATTTTTTGTGAAATATTTGAAGTTTGGGGGATAGATTTTATGGGACCTTTCTCAATGTAATTTGGAAATTCTTATATTCTTCTTGCTGTTGATTATGTTTCCAAATGGGTGGAAGCAAAAGCCACCAGGACTAACGATGCTAAAGTTGTTTGTGATTTTGTCAGGGCTAACATATTTTGTAGGTTTGGAGTTCCTAGAGCCATCATTAGTGATCAAGGGACTCACTTTTGTAATTGGGGAATGACAGCTTTGTTGAAAAAGTATGGGGTGCATCATAAAACATCAACTCCCTACCATCCACAGACTAATGGGCAAGCTGAAGTGTCCAATAGGGAAATCAAAGGAATTTTGGAAAAGACTGTTAATCCAAATAGGAAGGATTGGAGCCAAAGGTTATAAGACACATTATGGGCTTACAGGAAATCCTACAAAACTCCAATTGGAATGAGTCCATATAGGCTGATTTATGGGAAAAGTTGTCACCTACCTGTGGAATTGGAACATAAGGCATACTGGGCTGTGAGGAAGATGAATCTGGATCTTGAAAGTGTTGGGAAAGAGAGAAGATTGAAGTTACAAGAACTGGAAGAAATTAGAAGGGAAGCATTTGAAAATTCCAGGATTTAAAAAGAGAGAACAAGAGTGGCTCAAGACAAACTGATCCAACCAAAGGACTTCCATCCAGGAGACAAAGTGTTGTTATTCAATTCAAGACTCAAGCTGATGCCAGGTAAACTTTGTTCCAGGTGGGATGGTCCATTTATAGTTACTCATGTATATCCTTTTGGTGCTGTGCAGATTATGAAGGATGGAGTGAAGGATCCATTCACTGTTAATGGGCACAGATTGAAGAAATTCCTTGGGACCATGCCATCAGAGCCAATGGAGGAGATCACACTCCTCCAACCTGTTTATCAATAAACTCCATCAGGTCATACCTCTCCTTTATATTTTCATGATTGTTGTGATTCAATTTCCAATATTCTTACATGTTAAATACATTTGAATGCATTGTGGACACTACATCATTTAAGTGTGGGGGAGGGAACCTTTGTAGTGTAGGATTTTTATGTGTTGTTTGTTTTCCTATTTGTTTTTTTTTTGAAAAACATGTGAGTGTTTAAATTTTTTTTTGTGTGTGTTTTTGAAACTTTTGAGCTGAAATGATTATCATTGATATTTTTGAAACCCATCTCCATGATCGAAATAATTTATTCCTTGAAACTGAGCTTAAATGAATGCTGAAAATGACATTGTTTCAAGTTCAATTATTTGGGAATTTCATGAAAAATACTCTGTTTTTTTGAATCCCATGCCATATATCACTGTCTTTATATTTGAAATCACATTCCCATGAGGATTCTAAACCTATTATTTTTATATTCTTTACATTCACCTCACTTCTTGAGAGAACCAAATCATGCTTGATTTAACCAGAATTTGATTTATTCCTCTCAAAACTTGAGGGTTTGTGGTACTTGTGTTTTAAATGATTGAGGCATTTCTTTGGTTTGAAATCCCCCTTTTCAAGATAATCCCTTTCATAATGGCCTACCTTGAATATTTAATCCTTGTAGCCCATATAAGCCATGAACATCCTATTAGGTTAGCCACATTACAAGCCAATATTCCCTATCCAACCTGCTCTTGAAGTGAAATTGCATGATCTATTTGAACATAAGTGTCAGGGGAAGATGTCTTGTATTGTACTACCTTATTTGGGGATACTTTGGGTGAAAAAAAAATGTTGAAGAGATGTTATTGATGCTGAAAAAAAAACCATCTAGCTGAAAGCTGTGCCTTTTCTGGAGCTTTCATGACGAGAGAAGCTGTGCCTTTCTGGAGCTTCTAATGTAAAAAGGAAGTTGTGCCTTTTCTGGAGCTTTCAAGAAATATTATATTTGAGAAGATTGAAATGTTTTCTACTGAAATGATGAACTATGGGAACATTCCTTGATATTCCATGGTGAAGGAGCTTATTTTCTACTAATGGGAGTGAAGAGGAGACCATACTTTTGTGAAATTTAGATTAATGCAATTTTGCTTCAAAAAGAGCCAAGCCCTCTCATTCTGCCTCAGAATCTTTCACATATAAATCCTACCAACCGAAAGCCACAGAAAAACCTTAAAAATTCCTCATGATAAACATATGTCTTTGACTCACATCGGGTGGAGATGTAGGAATTTATCAAGCCTATGGTGACCCTTGTATGAGTTTGGATGAGAAAGACATTGCTAAAAAAATTGAGATTTGTGTAATGAGAGATAATGAAATTTAGGTAAGTGTTTTGTGTGCATGGGAGGAGAAATGAAGAGTAAATTTATTGAATGATCCTAAATTAAGAATATGAAATAATAGAGTTTGGGGAGGCATGATATATTTTGTTTCTTGTTTTCAAATTTGTGGATCTCATGGATATGTGTTTTGAATTTACTTTGATTTTATTTTGATTCTGACTTGTCCAGGAGTCCAAGTGATAAGTGTGGGGGAATTGATAGAGTTAATATTTTCATTATTATTTATATGTTTTTAAATGATTTAATCCCTCCCAATTATTCAATGTGAGTGTATTTGCATCATTTATGTGTTTTTGGTGTATTTTGGGCTTAAATGTGAAAATGGGGTAATTCTGTAAAATTGTCAGTTTTATATAGCTTCTGTTTTTCGGGCATAACGTTTATAATATGGGTCCAATTGAAGTGAATCTTTTTTTTAGGATTCCTATACTTGTGGGATTAAAATGTTCCTTCTGGACCAAGACCCAATTCGAAACCCAATGGTGCAGAAAATTCAATCAAGTTGAGAAATCAGTTTGGAAGGCAGAATGGACCCCACTTCATTAAATGTGCAATATCTCCTTCAGCCAACCTTAGAATGAGGTGATTCCGGCTGGTGGGCAGAACAGAGGCAAACTTCTGGAGTACAGATTCTGGAGCATCAAATTTTCTGTTCTTTGCTTTCTCTCTTTTGTTCTTCTTAGTTTTGTAATGAATTATTCTTTCCCCTTAGTCACAATTGCCCTTACCATGGTGGGGTAAAATTCTGTGTGATTGGGGAAGGAGAGGTTTTCCATATTGTATTTCATGAGTTACTTCTATTAATGTTTTAAAATCCTCTTTTCTCTTCTGCAAATCTGTTTCAATTTCTTATAACAGTTTTTATTATCATGTACGATTGTATCTGATTTTAGATTCTGTTGTTCATTTACATTTGGTCGATGATCAATATCTCCCTCCACTAGGTTCTGGTTTATAAACAATGGAATAGACCGAGATTTAGTGGTGTAGTACTCGGTGATCACCGGTACGTGTGTGAGGAGTAGTGAATGTTCTTGATTACTTGGGATAAACAAGACCCGATTGGGAATTGCCTAAGATAATTGGGGGTATTTTCTAAAACTCTATTACACATTTGAAGGAGAGTAAACCAACCTAAGATTTTAGTAAGGTTTATTCTCACATTTTTAATTGACCAAGGGAGTGAGAAGAAATGATTGTGGATTCTCACTCTTAACGATTTAGCAGAGGAGAATTGGGTAAAATGAACAATGATAGAATTACAATTGGAAAACTGACCCTAACCTGATCACCATTTCATATCACTGATTTAGATCACATCATTTGTCAATTTGTTTCAAAAATTTCACTTAATTACTTTACTTAATTTAGTTTCTTTCTTATATTTTCTAAATCAAACAATTTCTAAAAACAACCTCACTTCTTTCTATTTTAAGGTGACAACTTAATTGTTGTGCACTCCTCTCTGGAGACAACCTAGGTAATCCACTCTACTGCATTTTAACTTAGGTAATATTTGTTTTTGTCACACCCCACGACAGGCACGTGTCACAGCTCCCCCGCAGAATGATGAATGAATGATGTCACGGACACAGCAGATGAACCACTCAGACCGGGCCGGTTGACAGAATGCTAGGAATGCCGCACTAGTGGGGGTCGGTCGATGAGACGTCAGGAAATCCATACTAGCACCGGGAAAAACCGCACTTGCGGGGCCGGCGACGGGAGGCAGGGATTCCGCAGAATTGTTGCGAGATCTGGCGCCGCCAAAGGGCCCGAATCCAAAGTGGTTGAGCTGCTGCGCCGGGGTGGAGGAAGTGCAAAGGTGTGCCGATGGACAGGAATGCGGCTGCCGGGAGTCTTCGGGAGATGCCGGGAGGCGGGGATTCCGCAGGAGGTGTCGGAGATCCGAAACTGGAAGCAAGACAGCCGCTGGGAGAAATTGGAACCGGCTGCCGGAAGAGGAGCACGGGAGGAGGGGGTTGTCGTAGGGAGGAACGCAGGGGGGGCTGCTGACGGGAGATCAGCGGCGTCGGGAGTATGAGCAGGCGGAGAACGGGAGGCGCGTGTCGGACGGGAGCAGGAAGCCGCCAGGAGTAGGACCGTCGGGTGGAATCCGTCGGGATGGAGCCACAGTGTAACATCCCAGGTAAATAAAGAATAAAGAATTTTCATATTTATTAATATTTACGAATTAAATATTAATTTTAATTAAAAGGGGTTTCTACGTTCGATAGCGTACTCGGTACGCAACAATGAGTTTCTCTGAAAACTTATGTTGCACACAAGTAATAAAATAATATTATTTTAAATGTTAGTTAACAAGTAGCCGTTGTACTGGCGGGAATGGATAGAAATAACTAAAATATGATTAGATATGTTTTTAAATGTTTATACATTTACCCAATAAAAGATAAAGGCTTAAAATACGGAAAGAGTTCAATTTTAGGGCATATATACTCTAATTTTCACTAAAGGTTCACTTATCACCTTTTAATGGTGAACCGTCATTAAATATAGTTTTGATCACTCTTATACTTTATTTTGGACCAAATATAACTCTTCTTTAGAATCGGGACATCAAAATTTACTTTGTGTAAATTTTTGGTACCTTTCTGTTAAAGTTCATTTTTTTATGAATAGTGTAAAATGTTGTATTTTAATTCAAAACATCTTTTTAATCTAAATTATTTATATGATTAGACTATTATTTTAATTGGTTTTAAAGTGAAATTAGAAAATATTTTTACCAGTTAATCCAATGGTGGTCATTGGAATCAATTTCACTTTGAAATTGGACTTAAACTGGTGTCAATCTTTTGATACTTATTGTTTCACAAAAACACGCTATTTGTCATGACAGCGGGAATTAATTATTAAATTAATTAATTTGACTTATATGTTTTGAATTTTTGTAAAATGGACTTCATTTTTGAATTCGGAATATCAAATATAGCTTAGGGTGAATTTTTGGTAATTTTCTGAAAAACTTCAATTTTTGATGAATAGTGAAACCACTAAGTGGTAATCAAGCAAACTGATTTTTCAGTTAAATGAAAGTTTACCACTAATGTGTATTAAATTTTAAAAATCCGACATACATGGTTGTCATTAAGAAGTAAAATGTGGTTCAATGTGATTATAATAATTTTTTGGTGAATAGTAACTTATTAAGTTCTTAATAGCGATTAGAGGTAATTAGTGTAGTTTAAGGTAAAAATGGTATTATAAGAATGTGAAAACACCATGACACTTGTCCTACACCTATTGGGTGAGTCATGGCCGACCAAGACAAGCCATGGGCCAACTTGGGGACCCCATGGAGCCACTTTAGTTGGAAAATGACATTAATATATTTTTATTTAATGTTAAAGTGAAAATGACACTAACATAAATTGTTTTACTAAAACAATTTTTAAGTGGGGTTATACAAGTCAAAATTTTGATTATAAATAGTAATTGGAAAGCTAAAACGATTTCCTATATCATAGTATTTTTTTATAATTTTTAGACATTAAATAAATTAAATTATTTATGACATAATAATGATGCACCGATGACATCATTATTTGACGATTTAAATAAAATGGAAAGATAATGAAAAATCTATGAACTACACATGTCCAAAACCAATTGGATGAGTGTATTTCGAACCCTTATCACCTTATCCACGAATTATTTCAATGTGGGACCTTTTAAAACCGAAACACATTTTCAAATAAAGTAATATTTCTTTACTTTCCAAAAGTGCCCCTCCTCTCCTCTTATAAAAGGGCCCCACCTATACCCCATTTCACACACTTATCAAGCCTTTGGTTAGGCCAACCCCTGCCCATTTACTCTCTCCACATCCCTCTCCTCATCCTAGAGGATTCCCTTTGGGCAGAATCCTTTCAAAGGAAGCCTTTAGGCTCAAATCAAAAGGAGTTACACTTTTAAAGGTAATTCATTCTCTCTTGTTCATTTGTTTTATTTTGCTTCTCCAACCCTCTAAACTCTTTTTATTTACTTCTTTTGTAACAACACCAGTATCTTCAATATACTAGGATGTTGTTATAATATTTATTTGAGCTACACTCTCACACAACTACATCAAATGGTTAAAGAACATACGGTTTCCGTGGATGGCGAAATTCTGCCTCCCGAAACGATGATTGTTCAATACTCATTTAACACCTTCAAGGGTGGCCATTATGATGTCACTATTTTTATATATGATATATAATATGTTTATGTTTTCTTTAAGCTTCTGTATTTATCATTTTTGGCATACCTTTATGGTTTCCATTATGGGTAAACACGATATCTTCATTTAAGGAAGTGCGGACTACCGCCCCCTAAAAGTGATGTGATTCGTTAATGCCATATGTGGGACGTGTAAAGGATGGATTTAAAGTTATTATATATGATGTTATACTGGAATTATAATATACCTCTATATCATTATTATTTATTTACATTAAAGTATGAGATAGAAATGAAAGTAGCGTTCATGCGTACGTACGGCTTACCGTCTCCATGAACGGTGCATTTCATTTCTTATCCCCAAATGTAATGTACTATTAAAATTACATGTATATAATGTATATATATAATTAATGATATATCTAAATGATGAATATAATTCTGGAATTAAAATATACATACCTCTCATTTAGTTTTAATTCCACTAATATGACAAAGAAATGAAAGTAGCGTTCATGCGTACGTACGGCTTACCGTCTCCATGAACGGTGCATTTCATTTCTTACCTCTAAATGATTATGTAATATTATAAATACATGTATATGCTGGATATATATGATACATATTATATCCAAATCGGGAATTTCATTCTGGATATAAAGAACTTTTGACCACATGAACAACATGTAATTGTAAGAAGTCAACTTTCGACTTAAGAACCAAATATTGACAAAACAAACATTATTAACTTAAATAGTTACATAATGTTTATAACATGTCAATAAGTGATATAAAAAGAATAATGAACTTTAAAAAGGTTCTTAATCAAGTATAAATTAACTCAAGTTTATTATTCAGGACGTTAAAGAACGATCGAGTCAAGTCGGACCCAAGGTAAGGGACTTCGTCTCAATCTCCTTTCATTGAGGCATATTTCGTTTTATACACAACTTTCTTTTATACGGTGTATAAACTCCTTTGACTTTTACTTTTATACAAAAGGAATCTTTTTCTACGAAGCGTTTTACTAAACGAAAAAAAGGAATGTTTTTTTTACGTACGCGGTGACAACGACCTTTTCCGCCGCCGTGAGTATTATTTGATCTTTGGCTTCCTCAACAAGCCGTAATGTTTTTAGAATAAAATAAATACCATATACTCTTTTATGTATTTTTGTATTGAAAATGGTTTTGAAAAAGGATTCGATTATGTCAATATATTTATGATATATTGTGATTGAAATGTGGAAATGTTATCATTCCTTTATATTGGTTTTATGTTTTATGATTTTATACTGGTACTTGGACATTTTAACGGGTGGTTACGTTATAAACCATATGATGGGTGGTGCCGTGAATACCAGGATGGGTGGTTACGTTATAACCTCCAATGCATTGGGTATGGAAGTCGGCCGTATGGCTATTCCATTAAGTATGTATGGAAATTGGCCGTATGGCTATTCCATTAAGTATGTATGTAAATTGGCTGTATGGCTATTCCATTAAGTGATATGTGTGGAAGTCAACCGTATGGTTATTCCACTTAAGTATGTTTATGTCCCAAGTTACCTTTATATATGTTATGTGTTCTTTATATGGGTTTTATGGTAATTCTTTGGTTACAAAAAGGTAAGTAATGATACTTTATTCAGTGAAGAGTTTTTATTACTTCATAAAGGTGAAGAGTATTACTTTGATAGAGTATACATGGTTTACTTGTTGTTTTGATAAACTAACAATTTTCATTCTTTGTGTATCCCTTACTGAGCTTTTTATGCTCACCCCAAGTTTTTTTGAAATGTTTTTCACAGGACTTAATGTAGAATAAGGTCAAGGATGGGATCAAGGGAATGTCATGCTATATAAAACATGGAACTAGACATGTTTCTTTCAAGAGTTTTTTTTATTATGGAAACTTAGTATAAGTGACTACTTTTTAATCTTTTGAGATGCAATAGTTATGTTCTAATTCTCTAAAACTCTAAACCTAAAAAGATCCTCAATGTGAATTATTCTTTTAATTCAATATTAATTAAGGTTTAAGGCTGGGGCCTTATAGTTGGTATCAGAGGTCGGTTTAGACAACTTTAGGAGTTAGAAAAGTGTTAAATTATAATATGATTGAAATGATATAGCATTTACGGATTACCATGTTGCTTCGCCTAAGATATTTCTGTGTTCAGAATGGTTTTCCGCAGAGGAAACAAAGCAGCTATGTTGGGACGACATCAGGAAGAAGATAACCTTCCAAATCAGCAACCTGAGATGGTCGGAATCGGAACTGAACAGTTTGTTGCAGTGATGGCACAGTTGACTCAGGCTATAAATGGTGGTGGTATCCATGCACGAGATCAGCCAGATCAACCGCAGAGGAACATGTCAGTGGTGGAACATTTCATGAGGCAACATCCCCCATCATTCAGAGGATCATCTGAACCTGTGCAAGCTGAAGGGTGGATTAAAGCACTGGAGAAGATTTTTGATGTCATGGGGTGTATAGAACATCAAAAGGTTAGTCTTGCTGTGTACCGTTTTGAAAGTGAAGCTGATCAGTGGTGGTCGATGGTGAAAAATATAAGGGATAGTGATGATATTGAGGATCTTCACTGGGATGAATTTAAAGGTATTTTTCTTGAGAAATATTTTCCTAAGGTGGTTCGTCTTAGGATGGAAAAACAGTTCCTAGAATTGAGGCAGGAGGATGATTCAGTGGCTTCTTATGAAGAAAAGTTCACTCGATTGGCAAGGTATGCTCCAAACTTCATACGAGATCTTGATAGTAAAATAAACCGTTTTTACTCAGGGTTAAAGCCAAAGTATCGAAGGGCTTTAGCTTCTCGTGAGTTCAAAAGTTATGAAAAACTTGTTCGATGTGCGGAGAAGGTGGAAATGGAGTTTGCCGATGATCAGGTGTTCTATGACAAACAACAGAATAAGGGGTCTAGTTGGCAGGCAAAGGGGAAGAATTCATCAAAGAAGCAAGGAGGTAAGAAAACCAAATATCCATCCTGTGAGAAGTGTGGTAAAATGCATCCTGGAGAATGTTTATCCAAGTCTGGTAAGTGCTTTCGGTGTGGTAAGTCTGTTCATATTGCTCGTAACTGTAAGGAAGATGATCAAGCAGGAAATGAAAAGCCAACTGTAAGATGTTTTAAGTGTAATGAAATGGGTCATTATGCAAACGAGTGTCCAACAAAGAACTCAACTGGGGGAATGCAGCCAGACTACAAGCAGAAAGGGGTGGCGAAATCCTTTGCAACAACTTCAGCAGATATTGGGCCATCGAATGAAGTGGTATCAGCTCCAGGGAGCTCAGTATTTTTCGAAGATTGACTTGAGGTCGGGGTACCATCAGTTGAAAGTAAAAGAAGCAGACGTTCCGAAGACTGCGTTCTGTACTAGATATGGCCATTATGAATTTTTAGTTATGCCTTTTGGGTTAACCAATGCACCTGCTGTATTCATGGACCTTATGAATAAAATTTTCCATGAGTTCTTGGATAAGTTTGTGTTTGTGTTTTGAGGTTTGGGAAGAGGTTATGTGTGCCTTGTGATTCACAGTTTAAGAGAGAGTTGTTATGTGAAGCTCATAGTTCTCCGTTTTCAGTTCATCCTGGCAGTACTAAGATGTACAGAGATCTGCGGGAGTATTACTGGTGGGATGGAATGAAAAGAGACATTGCTGATTTTACTGTGAAGTGTTTGACATGTCAACAGGTTAAAGCAGAGCGGCAGTTACCGAAAGGGATGCTTCAACCTTTACCAGTGCCAGAGTGGAAATGGGAGAATATATCCATGGACTTTGTTGTTGGATTACCGAAGACATCTCAAGGTAATAATGAAATCTGGGTTATTGTTGATCGCTTGACCAAATCTGCTCATTTCCTTGCTATACGAGATACTTTCTCTCTTGATCAAATTTACCGTTTGTATCTTAAAGAGATAGTCAGGTTACATGGAGTTCCTCTCTCTATTGTATCAGATCGTGATCCCAGGTTTACTTCTAACTTTTGGAAAGGCCTTCAGAAGTCGTTGGGTACTGAATTAAAATTTTAGTACAGCTTTTCATCCTCAATCAGATGGGCAGTCAGAACGGACAATTCAGACATTGGAGGATATGCTACGAGCTTGTTTGATGGATTATCAGGGAAGTTGGTACCAACATCTTTCTTTGGTTGAGTTTTCTTATAATAACAGTTTTCATTCCTGTATACAGATGGCACCATTTGAGGCATTATATGGGAAGCGGTGTCGAACTCCAGCATTTTGGGATGAAGTGGGTGAAATGAAGTTGATGGGACCAGAATTGGTAGAAGAGATGGCAGAAAAAGTTCAGTTGATTTAGAAAACACATGAGAACAGCTCAGAGCAGGCAGAAGAGTTATGCGGATAACCGGAGGAATGATCTATCTTTTGAGGTAGGTGATCATGCTTTTCTCAAGGTTTCTCCTTGGAAAAGTGTGATGAGATTTGGTAAGAAAGGAAAGTTGAGTCCATGGTTGGTTGCACCATACGAAATTCTGGAAAGAGTTGGATCAGTTGCATACCGAGTGGCTTTACCTCCGAGTTTATCTCAGGTACACAATGTTTTTCATGTTTCAATGTTGAGAAAGTATATGTCAGATCTATCTCATGTTTTGAGTCCAGAGGTAGTTCAGCTGGAAGAGAACCTATCTTATGAGGAACAACCGGTCCAGATTCTTGACCACAAGGAGCATGTGTTACGGAATAAGGTGATTCATCAGGTAAAGGTTTTGTGGAAAAACCATGTGATTGAAGAGGCAACGTGAGAATCTGAAAATGCTATGAGGGATAAATACCCCCACTTATTTTGATAAGTGAATAAAATTGCGAGGACGCAATTCCCAAAAGGGGGGAAGGATGTAACATCCCAGGTAAATAAAGAATAAAGAATTTTCATATTTATTAATATTTACGAATTAAATATTAATTTTAATTAAAAGGGGTTTCTACGTTCGATAGCGTACTCGGTACGCAACAATGAGTTTCTCTGAAAACTTACGTTGCACACAAGTAATAAAATAATATTATTTTAAATGTTAGTTAACAAGTAGCCGTTGTACTGGCGGGAATGGATAGAAATAACTAAAATATGATTAGATATGTTTTTAAATGTTTATACATTTACCCAATAAAAGATAAAGGCTTAAAATACGGAAAGAGTTCAATTTTAGGGCATATATACTCTAATTTTCACTAAAGGTTCACTTATCACCTTTTAATGGTGAACCGTCATTAAATATAGTTTTGATCACTCTTATACTTTATTTTGGACCAAATATAACTCTTCTTTAGAATCGGGACATCAAAATTTACTTTGTGTAAATTTTTGGTACCTTTCTGTTAAAGTTCATTTTTTTTATGAATAGTGTAAAATGTTGTATTTTAATTCAAAACATCTTTTTAATCTAAATTATTTATATGATTATATTATTATTTTAATTGGTTTTAAAGTGAAATTAGAAAATATTTTTACCAGTTAATCCAATGGTGGTCATTGGAATCAATTTCACTTTGAAATTGGACTTAAACTGGTGTCAATCTTTTGATACTTATTGTTTCACAAAAACACGCTATTTGTCATGACAGCGGGAATTAATTATTAAATTAATTAATTTGACTTATATGTTTTCAATTTTGTAAAATGGACTTCATTTTTGAATTCGGAATATCAAATATAGCTTAGGGTGAATTTTTGGTAATTTTCTGAAAAACTTCAATTTTTGATGAATAGTGAAACCACTAAGTGGTAATCAAGCAAACTGATTTTTCAGTTAAATGAAAGTTTACCACTAATGTGTATTGAATTTTGAAAATCCGACATACATGGTTGTCATTAAGAAGTAAAATGTGGTTCAATGAGATTATAATAATTTTTTGGTGAATAGTAACTTATTAAGTTCTTAATAGCGATTAGAGGTAATTAGTGTAGTTTAAGGTAAAAATGGTATTATAAGAATGTGAAAACACCATGACACTTGTCCTACACCTATTGGGTGAGTTATGGACGACCAAGACAAGCCATGGGCCAACTTGGGGACCCCATGGAGCCACTTTAGTTGGAAAATGACATTAATATATTTTTATTTAATGTTAAAGTGAAAATGACACTAACATAAATTGTTTTACTAAAACAATTTTTAAGTGGAGTTATACAAGTCCAAATTTTGATTATAAATAGTCATTGGAAAGCTAAAACGATTTCCTATATCATAGTAGTTTTTTATAATTTTTAGACATTAAATAAATTAAATTATTTATGACATAATAATGATGCAGCGATGACATCATTATTTGACGATTTAAATAAAATGGAAAGATAATGAAAAATCTATGAACTACACATGTCCAAAACCAATTGGATGAGTGGATTTCGAACCCTTATCACCTTATCCACGAATTATTTCAATGTGGGACCTTTTAAAACCGAAACACATTTTCAAATAAAGTAATATTTCTTTACTTTCCAAAAGTGCCCCTCCTCTCCTCTTATAAAAGGCCCCCACCTATACCCCATTTCACACACTTCTCAAGCCTTTGGTTAGGCCAACCCCTGCCCATTTACTCTCTCCACATCCCTCTCCTCATCCTAGAGGATTCCCTTTGGGCAGAATCCTTTCAAAGGAAGCCTTTAGGCTCAAATCAAAAGGAGTTACACTTTTAAAGGTAATTCATTCTCTCTTGTTCATTTGTTTTATTTTGCTTCTCCAACCCTCTAAACTCTTTTTATTTACTTCTTTTGTAACAACACCAGTATCTTCAATATACTAGGATGTTTTTATAATATTTATTTGAGCTACACTCTCACACAACTACATCAAATGGTTAAAGAACATACGGTTTCCGTGGATGGCGAAATTCTGCCTCCCGAAACGATGATTGTTCAATACTCATTTAACACCTTCAAGGGTGGCCATTATGATGTCACTATTTTTATATATGATATATAATATGTTTATGTTTCCTTTAAGATTCTGTATTTATCATTTTTGGCATACCTTTATGGTTTCCATTATGGGTAAACACGATATCTTCATTTAAGGAAGTGCGGACTACCGCCCCCTAAAAGTGATGTGATTCGTTAATGCCATATGTGGGACGTGTAAAGGATGGATTTAAAGTTATTATATATGATGTTATACTGGAATTATAATATACCTCTATATCATTATTATTTATTTACATTAAAGTATGAGATAGAAATGAAAGTAGCGTTCATGCGTACGTACGGCTTACCGTCTCCATGAACGGTGCATTTCATTTCTTATCCCCAAATATAATGTACTATTAAAATTACATGTATATAATGTATATATATAATTAATGATATATCTAAATGATGAATATAATTCTGGAATTAAAATATACATACCTCTCATTTAGTTTTAATTCCACTAATATGACAAAGAAATGAAAGTAGCGTTCATGTGTACGTACGGCTTACCGTCTCCATGAACGGTGCATTTCATTTATTACCTCTAAATGATTATGTAATATTATAAATACATGTATATGCTGGATATATATGATACATATTATATCCAAATCGGGAATTTCATTCTGGATATAAAGAACTTTTGACCACATGAACAACATGTAATTGTAAGAAGTCAACTTTCGACTTAAGAACCAAATATTGACAAAACAAACATTATTAACTTAAATAGTTACATAATGTTTATAACATGTCAATAAGTGATATAAAAAGAAT
The DNA here is from genome assembly GCA_963277665.1 of Viscum album. Classification (NCBI taxonomy): domain Eukaryota; kingdom Viridiplantae; phylum Streptophyta; class Magnoliopsida; order Santalales; family Viscaceae; genus Viscum; species Viscum album. The sequence continues at coordinate 474,601,302 of OY728133.1, read as the reverse complement.
AATGAACTTTAAAAAGGTTCTTAATCAAGTATAAATTAACTCAAGTTTATTATTCAGGACGTTAAAGAACGATCGAGTCAAGTCGGACCCAAGGTAAGGGACTTTGTCTCAATCTCCTTTCATTGAGGCATATTTCGTTTTATACACAACTTTCTTTTATACGGTGTATAAACTCCTTTGACTTTTACTTTTATACAAAAGGAATCTTTTTCTACGAAGCGTTTTACTAAACGACAAAAAGGAATGTTTTTTTTTACGTACGCGGTGACAACGACCTTTTCCGCCGCCGTGAGTATTATTTGATCTTTGGCTTCCTCAACAAGCCGTAATGTTTTTAGAATAAAATAAATACCATATACTCTTTTATGTATTTTTGTATTGAAAATGGTTTTGAAAAAGGATTCGATTATGTCAATATATTTATGATATATTGTGATTGAAATGTGGAAATGTTATCATTCCTTTATATTGGTTTTATGTTTTATGATTTTATACTGGTACTTGGACATTTTAACGGGTGGTTACGTTATAAACCATATGACGGGTGGTGCCGTGAATATCAGGACGGGTGGTTACGTTATAACCTCCAATGAATTGGGTATGGAAGTCGGTCGTATGGCTATTCCATTAAGTATGTATGGAAATTGGCCGTATGGCTATTCCATTAAGTATGTATGTAAATTGGCCGTATGACTATTCCATTAAGTGATATGTGTGGAAGTCAATCGTATGGTTATTCCACTTAAGTATGTTTATGTCCCAAGTTACCTTTATATATGTTATGTGTTCTTTATATGAGTTTTATGGTAATTCTTTGGTTACAAAAAGGTAAGTAATGATACTTTATTCAGTGAAGAGTTTTTATTACTTCATAAAGGTGAAGAGTATTACTTTGATAGAGTATACATGGTTTACTTGTTGTTTTGATAAACTAACAATTTTCATTCTTTGTGTATCCCTTACTGAGCTTTTTATGCTCACCCCAAGTTTTTTTGAAATGTTTTTCACAGGACTTAATGTGGAATAAGGTCAAGGATGGGATCAATGGAATGTCATGCTATATAAAACATGGAACTAGACATGTTTCTTTCAAGAGTTTTTTTTATTATGGAAACTTAGTATAAGTGACTACTTTTTAATCTTTTGAGATGCAATAGTTATGTTCTAATTCTCTAAAACTCTAAACCTAAAAAGATCCTCAATGTGAATTATTCTTTTAATTCAATATTAAGTAAGGTTTAAGGCTGGGGCCTTATACACAGCAGCTGGAGGCACGCATAGGGAGCAGGACTGCCGGGAGGGATCCGTCGGGCTGGAGCCGCAGGGTCGAGCTCTGTTGAGCCCGGTCAAGCTGGCGGTCGGAGCAAATGGTGGTCGAGACTCCCAGATCTGGCCAGGATGCAGTCGCGCATGATGGAGGAGGAGTGGCGCAACATGAAGAAGCAGCGACGTCGGGCTCAGCGTGATCCTCGTCGGCCGACGGGGATGAACCGACGACGAGGTGCAGTGGCGCAAGGCGGATAAGATCGCGCATGGAGGGTGCGACTGCTAGGAGTCGTCGCGCGAGGGGCCGTTGCGCAGGGGCGCACGGGAGGGATGTGGGACGGGAGACGTCGTCGGAGAGGGGTTGATCCGACCGGAGAGACTGGGGGATCGGGCTGTTGCGCAAGGAAACGTCGCAGCCGATGAGGACGACACGCGAAGGGGAGCGGCGATCCGGGGTAGGCCGTATGGGAGGAGCACCGGCAGAGGGGAGATCCGCCGGAGATGGGGCCTGGTTGAGCCGGGAATCTAGAGGCCGACCAGAGAGGGATCCGCCGCTTGGGAAAGAAGAGCCCGGAGGGGCGGCGACAGATAATAAACCTAGCCCTACATAAGGGTGTCGCCCCCCCCCCCAAGGGGGGGATTATGAGAAATTGGGAGGAGGAGGGTTCGAGATTAGGTTCCCTCTGATACCACGTAGAATGATAAAATGAGAGAAACTGAACCCCCAAGGTGTACTCTCTAAAGGAGTCCTTGGGGTTCTTTTATAATGAATAATTAAGACCACACCGAACCACACCGGACCTCAAGTCCGATGTGGGATACAGACTCCCAACAGTTTTTTTTTGTGGTGACTGTGGTACTCATCATCTTCAAGAAGATTCTTCACCTTGAATTTATGTGGAAATGAATCGGGCGGATTCCTTTTCTTCTTATGTGGTTATAAAGGATGAAGATGGATTTTCTTGGAGGAAACTTGTATTTTATAGGCCCATTCCTCATTTTTTTCAATGTTTGTTGTCAAAAGGTGCATTCATAGAATTTTTGAAGGCACTCGAGGACTTCCTTTGTAGTTGGAGGTTCCTCTTCAGGTTTTCTTCAGCCGTTTTGATGGTGGCTTCACAGGTCAGCGATGAGTCGGAGAGGGACCCTTCGCTGGCACCCTCTAGTTTGGATCCTGGTATGTAAGACCCCTTGGCATAAAATTATCCTCCCGAATCAACCAAATCCTTCTTGTTTGGCATTTCTGAGCTCGAAGGGAGGGTGTTATCGTACTTGGAACCGGTCGGTGGGGCCCCGTCACCGGTGGGTGGTGATGCGGGTCTTTCTTTAGCGGGATTTTCAATTTTGGAACGCGGTATTCATGCTCCTGAATTCTTTTATACCAGCCTACTTTTTGAGAAAGATTTTTCTTCTGAGCGTTTCCCTACTGGCTCAGTTGTTGTAGACGTTTCATCGGAGTCAACCGTTGCTTCCTCTGTCCCCCTCCTGCCGTCGCCTTTGTTGGACCTAGTTTTCCATCTCGGGTGCCCTCCTCTCAGTTTTCTCTGTCCTACTATAGTTCCAGCTGATTCTTCTGTAAAGTTAGTTCCAAAATAGGTTTCTATGGAGATCTCATCTTCTTGGAACTCGCTAGAGAGGTTAGTGTTGGCTGCAATGTTGTCTGAAGGGGATCCTTTAGGGTTCTAGTATTCTACGCTGCTAGCCTTCAGTTCTACGGCATTGGAGGAGCCAGAAATTCCAACTCAGGTAAAAGTTTCATCAGATGTCAAGGCTGAGAAAAACTTGAATGATTCGTACTCTCTTGATAATGGTCGAATAATCCAGAGATAAATGAAAATTGAAGCATTTGTTTCATGTTTGGATTCTAAAACAAGCTCCATTAATCGTAAGGTGGCCTACCCCTTCTTCCTATGATTTCTTATATTTTCTGGAATTCGTGGGTGTTTGGGGCACGTGTGATGTGTGCCTCTAATTCATCTTAAGTCCGGCGTCATAAATTATATATGCTTGCTATTCTGGAACCCAAACAAGCCGTGGAGCTTATTGTTTCTTTTTCCAGAACTTTGGTCTTTGCTGAGTGCATGAATGTCAGTCCATGTAATAGGCACATTTGGATTTTCTGGAGGAAGGGTATTTTAGTCGACCTTGTGGAGGTGTATTCATAGCATATGACAACCAAAAATGGCATAGGCAGCGCTGAGATATTCTTCTCTTTTGTGTATATGAGTTGCGATTCTCATGAGAGGCTAGTTCTCTAGCAGCAGCTCCAAGTCCTTCACCCATGTAATCTAGCATGGTTTATTTGAGGAGAATTTAACATTGTGCTTGAGTCTTTGGAGAAAAGTGGCAGATTGAATATCTCTACCAATGCTATAGAGGACTTAAAATATTTTATAGTCTCCAAGGGAATCATGGATTTAGGATTTTCTGGAAACAAGTATACTTGGTGCAACAATCGCAAGGGAGCTAGTAGAATCTGGAGTAGACTCGATAAATGCCTCACCAATCTTCAAGGCTTGGATTCCTTTACTCTGACCACGGTTACCCATATCACCAGATCTAGGTCTGACCACTCTCCTTTACTGGTATCCCTTAAGAGGATGGACTGTTGGAGCTCTCATTTCTATTACTCCATCAACTGGCACTATGAAAATGATTTCATACAGGTGGTGAAGGACTCATGGGATCGACCTGTGGATGGTTCACATTGGGTGTGTCTCATGAAACATCTTCAACGACTGTGAAGGGATTACATGTATGGAGTATCAATGTACTGAAGGAAGATCTCAATCTGGAAAATTTAAAGGTTGATATTGAAAATTTGGAAGACAGCTTACAAGATACCTGGGATGATGATAGGTTCGGTCTCTTAGTTCAAAAATAGAATATTTTGGCTGAAAAACTTCTGGAAATTGAGAAAATATGTAGACAGAAATCCAGAGAGGTTTGGCTCAAGGATGTGGATAGAAACACTGCATATTTTCAGGCCTTCTTGAAGAAAAGGCGTGTGTCTAAGAGAATTGACATCAAACTGGAAGATGGGTCGTATACATCTAACATAGAAGTGGCTGGCCAGTTAGCTTTGGAACACTTCAAGGCTCTCATGGAAGGGTCGAATAGCCTCAATGGAGGAGGATTTTTGAGGGGAAATAGTGAGGAGTTTATGGGATGCATCCCGAGTGTCGTGGTTGAAATGGATAGAGGCTTTTTGGAGGAAATCCCGAGAGAAGAAGAGATGAAAACTATTGTGGACAACATAATCAAGGAGAGTTCTCTAGGCCCAGATGGTTTCCCTGGTTTCTTCTTTGTTGTGTCTTAGGATATTGTTAAGGAGTTTGTTAAGGGGTAATTGTACGATTTCTTCAGAGGCGGGGAACTTAATAAAGCATCGTGTTCTTCCAAAGTTTCCCTTATTCCTAAGGTGAAAGATCCCACAGACATAAACCAGTACATACCTATATGTTTATGTAATTTTTCTTATAAGATCCTTGCCAGCCTGCTAAACAGGAGACTCAGCAAGGTGATCCTGAGAATTATTTCTGAGCAGCATAGTTTTGTGCAAAGTAGAAACATACAGGGGGACAATTGGAATTTCTGTAGAAATGGTTGAAGACATAAATAAAAAGACAACCGGGTAGAATATGATGCTCAAGGTGGATATGGATAAGGCTTGTGAATGATTAGAATGTGGATTCATTTTAATGTTCATGAGGATATTTGGATTTCACGAATGGTTTTGTGAACCGTGCTTCAGGTATTATGCCTCGCCATGGAATACCATTTCTCTAATGGGGAAGGGATTTAATTTCATCAAATATATCCGTGGTTTTAGAAATGGAGACCCCATGTCTCCCAGTCCATTTATTTTGGCTCAGGAGGCTCTCTCAAGGAACATGCACAAGGGACTCGAGGTCGGGAGGATAATTCCTTTTAGGAACAGGTCTGGAAACATTCTGGTTTCCCATCTCATGTTTGCTGATGATATCCTTTTCTTTATTAATGGCAGGAAAAGAACAATCAACGCTCTAATCAAAATCATGTCTACCTATAGTTAATTGAGTGTCCAAAAGGTCAATTTCATGAAATTCAGCGTTTTTATTTCCAATAAATGCTCTCAGAGACAGTGTAAGGGATGTCAGGATAATTTGGGCATACAACAACATAATCTTACAAGGATCTACCTTGATGCCCCTATATCTAATTGCAGATTCATGAAAATTCTTTTTGATGGCATCTTAAATCAGATCATGGGGTGAATACGCCATTGGAGGAATATGTTTCTTTCCATTGGAGGGAGGATCACACTTATCAACTGTGTTCTTATGTTTATTCCTATGCATGTTCTATCCATTATTAAGCCTCCAAATAGTACTATCAGCAAATTGGAGAATATCATGAATGCTTTTCTATGGGATGCCAATCAGGTTGGTCAGTGTCACTAGGCTTCATGGAAGTGCATTTCCATGCCTGTTGAGGATGGTGGTATTGATCTCCATAGCACGGTAGAAACCATGCAGGGTATGTATGAAATATCTGCATGGGAAGTGTCCTCCTCCGAGTATTTCTTTCAAAGAGGCTAGTTTGTTTCCATCCTTTTTTTATACAATTCTGAACAGTAAGCAGAAAAACGTTTTTGAATCCATCAGGCTGATTGAAGTACCGAACAAATATGTTTTCACGGGTTCCTCTTCTGGGGGTTTTGCAGCCAGAATTACAGGAAACTCATTCATATGGGAGGTAATGATGATGAATGGGAACGTAGACTGGTGTGGGGAGATTCCTGACAAGATGAATTTTCTTGTCTGGATATTGAGGAATGAGTCTCTTCCCACAGATGAAAACATCTAGAAGAAGGGAATGGCACTGGCTTCTCGCTAACAGTGTCGGGCGACGACTCATTGTGAAACGGCTCGACATGTCTTCTTCCACTGGTGGTGGGGGTTCGATGTAGGAAATCCTAGAAGCCTGGTTTCCGGGCGCTGGGATAACAGGGGCGGAACTCAGGTTCCAAGGATTGGTTTTTAGGGTGATCTTCTGGGTTCTCTCGGAAGCAAGAAACAAGGCAAGAATAGGTACCAATCTATCGATCATCTTTGTGTAGGTGTGTGTGAAGATTATGGAATCCGAACATGGGTATTGATCAAAGGCGTGATGGATTTGTACACCTTGAGAAGGATTATTCTAGTGTTCTGCATGAGTTAGGGTAGTAACATTAACCAGGTACGCTGGCTTTTTAGGAAACCTCCCTCTTCGGGGTTTAAATTGAATGTGGATGGATCCTATTGTGATGGACTGATGAGAGGAGGTGGTCTCGTAGGGGACATGAGGGGTTTTGTTATCCCTGGCTTCAGCTCCTATTATGGTCCAGGATCGTCCTTAGGTGCCGAGGCGTGAGCAATGCACACTGGTATCACTATCTGACATACCAATTACTGAGATTGAGTCTGATTCTTCTATTCTTATTGGGCCTCTTCAAAAGAAGGATATGATTCTTTGGGAGCTGATATATCTTATTAGAAGCTGCAGATTAATTCTTAACCAAGGCATTTCCATCTATCACACTTGGAGGGAAGGGAATTGTGCTGCTGAAGTGCTAGCCAGCAATGGGAGTCCAGGTGAGCATCTGATCTTGTACCCTAGTTTCTAGTCTGTACCTAGAGATTGTAAGCACATCGCTTGACATGACGTTCTAGGTATTCACAATTTTTACCCTTCTTGAGTGGGGTGTTTTGTATGTCAATTAGGTATTTTTGTAATAAAAATTTAATTTTCAGTCAGTCTTCCATGTCTATGCTTTCACTTCTCACTAGTGTTTTCATACATGGAAGCTTAGTTATGTGATTACCTTCGTACTTCCTATTCTCTATTTTCAAAATAAATTTTCATTAACCTTTTTTACGATGTGGGTTTTAAATAAAGATATTTTAATGTGTCAAAACATTACTTATCGAGTTCCAAGTTTAAATTGTGAAGAATAAAGTTATTAAATTGTGGAAGAATGTAACACCCTAAGTTTTTAAAGAGAAAACTATATTTCATAGCATATGCGATACACCACAACGAACCCAAACAAACAATGATAATTTAAATACGACAGTTTTAGCCTTTCCATTAAATTTTAGGATATTATTAGGATTAACTAATTTAGGAAATTTATATCTATATATATGTCATAATTATATTGATAAATTATTTGTAAATAATAAATTAATTTTTTGAAATGTCTTTATTCTTCAAAATATGTTTTCTTAAAAATTGAGTTTTTATTACATTGTATGAAAAGTTATTATAATTATTTTCTAGAACATTTAAAAATGTATGTAATAATTTTTTTTATTTTTTATATCATCATATCAAAATTAACTTGGTATTTAAATTTGGTATTTTTTGAAAAAAATAGATTTATTCATGAGTAGTGAAAAATACTTTTTTAATGTAATATTGTCATTTCATTTGATAAATTAAGTAAAATTAAAGTCCCAATATTATTTTAATTTTATTTAAAGGTAAAAAAATTATTCTGTAGGTATATTCAAGTAAAATAATTACACTTAATGCATTTTTAATGGATTTTAGTATATGTTTATTAATAGAATTCAAACCGCTTTTTTCTAAAAGATGTTGTAAAATGAGTACCTTTTATCCATTTTAATTAATTAAAATAATCTCTAATGAGAAATGATCAAAATGGAATATTTAGACATATATATCTATCCTTATGAATTTAAATTTATGTAATGAAGATTACTAGTTATATAAACAATGTGAAATCATATTTTCCTTAAAAATATTTTTTTAGAAAAAATTCTTTCCACCATTCATGCAGGTTTTATATTAAATTAAATTCTACCACCTCAATGAATTTGTTTTGATAAAGTGGATTCCATGTTTTTAAAAATAATAATAATTATTATATAATATGTTAAACTTCTGTTTTGAAGAATATGAATAAAAACTGTAGAAAATATTAATTACCATAGTAAAAGGAAAATAAGTTATTTAAGGGTAAAAATAATATAATAAGGACTAAAAACAATGTAACAATAATAGTATGAATTTTTTTATTTAATTTTTATTAAATTTATGATTATATTTATTTCTTAATGTTTTTACGTTATAAATGATTAAGTGATTAGTTTGATAACAATAATATTTTGATACGATAGAACAAAAAATGTATTTTAAAAGTAATATTCAATTTCAATTTAGAAATTAATTTTTATGAATTAACAGATTATTGAAATAAATAATATTTTAATAAGATATTATTTATTAATAATTTTTATATGATAATATAATTTTTATGAACTCAAATATAATTTTTATGGACTCAAATATAATTTTTAGTGTTCAAAAACTGTTATTGTAAAAAAAAACCCAGAACTTCTCAATAAATGTCGATTCTATTTTAAAAGACAAAATTAATATATTTATAAAATTTTATTGATTAAATGAATATTATTTTTGGAATCATAATTCTAAAATCATTCTATGGTTAATTTTTCGTAAGTTTCCATGACAGTCGAATTTTTAGATAAAAATTAAATACGACATAATTATACTATGTGTATTATGACATCATAATGACTCAAAATGATGCCATAAATACTATAAAGTGTATCCACGATCAAATATATGATAAAACATTAATAGAATGTGATTATATGTTTATTTTTTTTAATTTTATAAAGCCATTATGAGCTCTCCAAAACAAATAATACATTTTAAGGTTTCAAAATTACTTCTTTAAGAGTATGAATCACATCCACATTATCAAGGGTATTATTTTATCATGTTTGGACCTTGACTTTATAAAATATTTAAAACCACTACCATTTTGTATAAATCATAGTAAAAACCCATGTGAAGGTATGGTTTTGTTTATTTTGTTATAGAGTCCAAAACACAAGTTTAAGAAATAATACGGAATTCTCCTCTTATTTCCAATATAAACTCACCTAAGATTCCACATCTCTTAATTAAAAATACTCCGAGCTTTTACTTACTATTACCTACCCTCTCTAGAGTCCTCCAAAGATTTCACAAAGTTCTCAAGAATCTCCTCCCAAACATTTGAAATCACACTCTCAAGGTAAGGGACATTCCTCTCCATCTTTCAATTCAAGAACCTTCTTTGAAATTAGTATTTTATATTTCAATTGGTTATGTTGTGATTCTTTTATAAAAATTCCATCACTATCCAATTGACGTTATTTTAATGAGGTACCATTTATTATCTCTCATTTTTACTCTTACCTAACCCATTACTATGCAGAAATTTAGTAGGGGATTTCACTCTTGTCACTACAATCAAAGCACCACTTTTATGTTATCCCTATTAATTTATATTTTTTCATGTTGGGATATGTTCTTAAATATTCCAATTACTACTCATTTGATTTATAAATTTTGAGATACTTCTTTTACTCTCATTATGAACCTTTATGTACCTCGGTTACTATGCTGAAATTTAGTCCAAGACCTTCTCCTTCTCCACATTATCCATGTATCTTCATTATTTTATGCATTACATTTCCGGTTATAATTGTTGGTATATATTTTTCCATGTCCCTATTACATTCCATTTTATGTAAAAATTATTAGTGACCCCTTTCTTCTCATTAACCCATTTTATGAATTTTTTAGTGATGTTGTTATGCTGCCATAGATATTTTCCGTGACAAACAATTGTGTGGTGAATACTCATACCGATTTCCTATCAAAGATGTTCAATTATATGAACATATACATATTGATTGAGGAAATAAATTTATGTATTCCAAACTCCATGATCATGGAATAAAATATGATGATAAATGATTCCAAGTGTTTTGATCTATGTAGCACACTTAAGTCTGAGAATGAAATGAATGTGACGGGTGTGTCCAGAATTATACAACGCTTCAATGCATTGTGTAATGTTTAGTCTAATGAGCCTTCAAGTTGAGATTAGGAGTAAACCCAATTCCTTAAAGGGAGTTTTCTATCATTATTTCTTTCCAGTTCTCCTTGACCTATGTGTATAATCCAGTGTTTTAAGTTGTTTACACATTTCCCATGATCCCTTTATGTTATCCTATTATATCATGCCTCATTGTTCATATTTATGATTCTCATCCCTTTTATGTCTCATTTATATTCCTATTTTCTAACATGTATTAATTTCTTCATGTTATTCCTTTTTTGTTCTCTTACAGGGTTTTATAGCTCACCCATTTCTTATGTATGTCCCTAGGTTATCCCATGAATCTTTAAGTATGAAGGAATAACATGATCATGTTAAGGAAGTTTTCAATAAAGATGATGCATTTCCATGTTTAAAGATGATATGTAATGTACCTAATTTCCAAATACACTAGACTTCTCAATATTACGGGTTTTATTAAGTTTAATCTTAAATCATGAATTAATGTGAAAGAAATATAAGGGTTGTTTTTGTTGGCCTCTCAATTTATTCATTAGTGACTGTATTCTTCATCCATATCTGAATGAGAGGCTTCGTTGAGGGTCATTTTGAGTATATTTATATTGTCACCCTTATATATATAAATCTATTTTTTGGTTAACAAAAGTTGGATGATGATTGAGTTGGGTGTTACTACATATTATTGGCCTTTTGGCAGCTACAAGAGTGAATGATCACTTCCTAAGCACTAATCATGGTATTTTTATTTGTTTCCACTTTCTGTGACATTATGTGTATAAGGATGGTTATTTATTTATGATATTGAGTTTATTAGTGTATATTTTACCATCAATAGTGATATATTGATTCAAATTTAACCCATATGTTTATATTATATACCATTAGTGCTAGTCTCTAACTTGTGTCCTATTGGAGGCAGGATTCAAGGGCCACAATTGTCTTCACTTCCGACCCAAAATTTGTACGAATGGGGGTGGTTCTTGAAAAATATACATCACAATTCCAAAAAAATATAACATGAAAACTAGTTTTTATATACGTGACAGAGAAACAAAAATAAATATTGTGGCCTTTATATAGAATCAAAATTAACATCATACCAAATCATTGGAATCTAATATACCACAGTTATTATGCCATATATTGAGCATGAATCAAATATATAAACCTGAAATAATACATAGGTTCAATCCACATATATCAAAATCCATTTAATGTATGTCGGTAGTGAGGTTACCCAATTATATTTAATATAACTATTATATCATTTTTTATGAATATTTAATACATATCACAAATATACATGCTTGAGGACCATATAGGTTTAACTTCATTGGTGAACAAATACATAATCTACTTATTTCATAAAATAATATCAATATCCTCCATAATTATCATCATATTATTACCTTTCAACACATCACATTTAAATTCATTCATCAATACCTGGGGAAGGGAAACATGAGAAAGAGTGAGATCATATTCCCTATAAGGTTGAACACGAGAGATACCAATTATAATTCAGCATAAGATAATCATTAGGTTATGATAACATAATAAGGTGCATGTTCCCAACATAAAATATTCATACCTAGAAATGTTTAGATCATAAATTCTAAAATAATTTCAAATCCATAAGAATGATTAATAAGGGTATCAAAACAGTAATCCTCACTCAAGTGTCACAATAAAGGCATGTGGAATCATAAACCTATGAAATCATAATCTTGTGAAAATATATAACCCCAATCATTTCCTTATATAATATTGTGTCCATAGATATAAATCAATTATACTCTTGCATTATAATGTGAACATATCCATTTGTAATCATGTCTGTGGGCAATCCTGTGAGAATGGTTAGAAGTAATCATACTCATTCAGAAAAATGCGAATAAAGATATTTCCGATCATGTGTATTTTTATCACCATCATCTCATGAGATATCAATAACACATAACCCAATGCCTTAGAGGGCTATTACAGACCCAAAATCTATATAATCATAATCAATTTTTTGTTTTCCACAAGTTCAGGAAGTTAATTATCATTTCATCATAGATTAACTAGTGGAAAATAAAATGGGTCTCATCACGATTTCATCATCATAATATTTAACAAAATAGAGGAATAATAAGGATAATATCATTTTATCAAATCCCCATTTAAGTATAATAAACATTACAATGTTTTTTCATTGATGAAAATACCATTAAAAATCACTAGAATATTTCATGGGGAAATACCATTTTCATTTTGAAATCACTTATTTATAATGTAAAAATTTCCAAAATATTTGGAAAAAAAATTATTTGAAAATAAACATGGAATCATGTAAATTAATATTCATTGAAACGAGTATTCATAATGAATGGAAAATCCGTTCGGGTGGTATACATTAAAAGAACAATTTTGTTGACACCTTTGGTAAAAAGTACCTCATTCTGAAAGTGAAAAGAATATAATTTTTAAACATTCTTTATATAAAGTTTAATAAGGGTAAAAAATAATTTAATCAATAATTTTATAATAGTAAAAAAATCTTAATAACATTTTAATTAAAATACAGACATTATAGAGAATGAACCTTGACCATTAACAAAAAATGTCAGTTTTCTTGAATTTTTTTCCCAATCATTATAATTACCAAAGAGAGGAAAATGATATTAATAAATTAAAAATTCCTAAAAACCATATGCTAATAAAATATGTTAGTATTAAATGACAGTATCCATATAATTTCACTTAATAAAAATTTATTAGTGTCTATCTCATAATGAAATTAGATTATGACATAAATCCCTTACCTCATGTCTCGTCTTTCTTCATACACGTTCGAACATATTATTTAATAAAAATAGATTTATTATGAATATATTCTTTATCCATAAAAATATATATCATAAAAAATAATATTTTATTATATGATCTTATCACCCATTTATTAACAAATCATTACTAAATTCTATTCTCTGAGTGATAACTATTTTGATTTCCATGCTTGTTTTGGTTCGTCAGTCCCATTCATTGTACATTGGCCATGGTTCCATCATCTCTATAATTTAAATCTTGTTATTATTATCTGATTTGATAATTATATATACTTTTATATCAATTCAAATAATGAAGTGATGAAAAATGAATTACATCACTCTGTGGATATATTTGTCCATATGTATGCAGGAGTGATGTTTTTACTTTTTGATGGATAGAAAGAATGAAATGTAAATAATAATTCACCATTATAGAATAATATTAAAATAATAATTATCATATCTATTTATTTACTTTATCATTCTTACCATTATTGTGAAGCAGTTATGAAAAAATAAATGCATTAATTTGTGATGGTGGTAATTGACACATACACAAGATTAATGCTTTCTATTCCCATAGGATAAAAAATGACATGGATAATGGTAGTTCCACCATCATAATAAAAAATAAATATACTTATGATACTGATTCTATTACTTTATAATGGACACTATATTTATATGTGGTAGTAGAAGAAATAAAATTGAATTTACACGGTTAAGAGTTATACCAATCCATTGAGAAACTTCATTTGGTTTATAACTTTATCCTTGATAGGATAGTATTTTGGAATGGCCAAAAGAACTATTAAATACAAAAGGATTCTATGATGGTATTAGGGTATGTCATATCCAATCTAGATTGCTCAAATTTTGGGTATAAGGGTGGGGAGGAGGTTGAATTTTATAAATGAGGGAAAAGTCACACTAAGTATTACTTTATATATATATATATATATTTCATAATCATGTAAATTGACACTAAGGTACTCCAAATTCAAATATAAGATGTGAAAGGGTAAAAATTAACTAAAGTAATAACATGTAGACAGTTTTTGGAAACATCATAATCATTATCTCCTAGTTAAGCCACTTTATACCCATTTAAACCTTGATCGTTATAATTTTTCTTTTTTATGATGATAACAAAATAGTATGAAAAAAACAAAATGGGTTATATTAGAAAACATTGAAATCATGAAGAAAATATTTGAATTGATTTTTTTGGATTCAATTACTATTGGTGAAAGAAAATAATTTTAATATATGAATAGAAAACTCATGAAAAAATGTTTTTAGGGAAATACCCGACTCATACGTAAAAATCATTTTACATTGAAATGAAGTAAAAAATTTGTTTTCATTGATTTTTTTTATTTATTTAATAAAAATGAAAGGTTATTAGGATTTTCTATCAATCCAATACTAATTACGCCATTCAACCATATCAATAAATTCAAAGACCCAAAAATAATTTTCAATTGGAATAAAATATAACTTATCTTCAGAAAAGTCATTATTTTTTCCAGATTCAAAATAATTTTTAAAAATAAATTATTTGACACCATAAAAATATCTATAGTCAATAAGAACACATATATGAGGATAAATCAAAATGTTAGAGAGATTTTAATATTTTTCCCCTATAGTTTTAACATAGTTCCACTTGTTTTTATAAGACGACAAATTTTTACCATGGTTGTTATTCATAATGGCCAAAAACTTTTTTGAACCTATTAAATTATTTCAATTATTATGATAAAAATTATTTTATAATTTTTTCAATAATCAGTTTCTATATGTGGCATAAATTCATTTTAAAATAATTCTGCGAAATGAAAAGAAAACCATTTTGAGAAAAATTATATTTTTAAGCATAAAATTATACTTATTCTTATTTCATGCCTTGTAAAAACCATTATATGAATATCAAGAAAAATCATTGAATATATTATCTATAAATTTATATTAAAACATTCATCAATAGAGTTTTACTTTCTTTATTATGATAAAAACACATTGTGTGGATAAAATCTATTTTTTTCAGAAAAAACATCTCTTTTAACATCAAATGATTTTTTCATTTGAAAACAATTTATAACCAATGAATCCATTTTATAAATGTGTAAAAAATAATTTTTCATAATTTATATAGTTTTATTCATAACCAAAAATCCAATGGATGGGTGATATCTATCTCATTAAATAATAACATCTCAATAGTATATTGTGATTTGTAGAAACTCGGTGTTACATGTAAAGTTAGATATAAATGAAATATATTTTATATAAATAAGAATATATCAAAAATTAAATAGGTGTTATATTTTATTCCATTAAATGAATTTATCCATTGAAATTTCATCAGTCTGATATAAGAAACTGATAATACATCAACATCATCACATCCTCGGGTTCCCATACAACTTCCTCAAATTTATAGTATTGCTACAAATATTTGACGTAGCGAGTGGTCTTGTTTTACTACACTTTCTTTATTTGATCTGGAATCTCCACTTCTCATTCCATATAAGGGAGATATTTCTTTAGTAGTTTGACCTATATGTTCATTACATGAAAATAGATCATGTATGTACTTCCGTATGGGAGATATATGGAAAAATCATGAACTTGATAGAGAACTGGTGGAAGTTCCAAGCGATAAGTAACCATCTTGATATAATCATGAATTTAAAAGGGATTGATATATGTAAGGCTAAAATTTCCCTTCATTACAAATCTCATAACCTTCTCCCATGGAGATATTTGAAGGAATAATTTACCATTAACATTGACCTCAATATCTCAATGATAATTTTTAGCATAAAATTATTACCAACTCTGATTTTCTATGATGTGATGTTGATGGCTCTAAACTTCTCTTCCATTTTCTCATATAGACATGGTCCCAATATCTTTCATTCTCTGACTTAATCTAAACATGATGGAGTTCTGCACTTCCTTCCATTGTTTTCTTTCAATATAGGCATCTTAATGGCCATTTCAAACTTATTGCTATAAAAAAACTTTACCAAAGGACGGTGTTGATCCCAACCACCTTCGAAATCCATAGAGAAAAATCTCATAATGTCTTGTTGAGTATGAATGGTCCTCAAATACTAACTATATGTCTACGGATGATATGTCATACTGAATCTCAACTCTCTATCTAGAGTCTATTGAATACTTCTCCAGATCATAAAGGTGAATATTAGATCCTAATCAGCTACAATTGAGTGTGGCACTCTACGAAATCTCACATCACCGTTAATATATATATATATATATATATTTGATGATAATGAGAGAAATATTACTTAATATATAAATAATTTAATGATTTCATAATATGTTCGACTACATACTGAATAACACTATTCCCTTTATATTTTTTTGGGTGTCCGACAATGAAATCCATTATAAAGTTTTCCCATTTTCATTCTAGGTAAGGTAATGGTTATAACATCCTATTTTATATATATCTATTAAATATAACATGATGGCATACCAGGAATAAATATACTTACTATGAAATATACCTTCTTTAGTTATCCCACTAGAAATACTCTTTTTGATCTCTATACATCTTAACACATCCAAGATAAATAGAGAGTCATAAACCATGTGATTCATCCAATAAATCCTTCTTCAAGTATGGTATTGGTGATACACATACTCAGTTCCTAAACCATATCATTTGATAATAATGATAATTGTATTTAGAAACATTTCTCACATTCTTTTTTTGTTACACATCCTCCTTTTAACCTCTTAAATAGTAACATGGATGTATGGCTGAGCATTAATTTGAGAAAGATATTATTTTTTTACTTTCCCCAAGATGTTCATGTCTATAATATATAGATTCAAAAATATTTTATCTCTTTTAATCTTCATCACGGAAAACTATAATGTTCATACAAAGTGAGATAATTGGCCAATTAATTAACCTTTACAGTGAGGTAGTGTATCGAAAAATAATAATATTTAATCAACTCCAACCATATCATTTAGAACATACTCAATTAATTTTATGGGAATACATATTTAATGGCTTTATTAATAATATATATCATAAATTTATCTATTTAGATAATAACTCCATATGTATAATGCATAAATTACTACTTCCAACTACAAATCACATGTTAGGTAATTTTACTAAGGAAATTTCAAATTGTTTGAGGAATAATATTTCACTATGTCATTTTGCATAAGGATGGATCCTAGTACCCTCTTCGATTCATGACTATGGACCATAAACACTTCCCCAATATAGGGTGGGGAATCACATGCATACTGACCAACCTTTACTTTAGCATCTTGAAATTTTCCTAAGATTCATTGGTTTAAAGGAACATGGATCCCTTCAATGAAAACATGGTTATTTTATTAGATGACTATGAGACGTTCTTTACAATGCATTGATAATATCCAAACAACCTAAGAAAAATATAAACAATGGTCATTATAGTTGGTCAGGGCCATTGTTCAATAACATATATCTTTTAAGGATTAACCAATATACAATCTCATGAGACTATAGGACCCATGCATGAATGTTCTGTTGCCAAAATTCATAAAAGATATATTTTTTATACATATTATCATTCCAAATGGTCTTTATTAAAATATTAAAATTATTTTTAGGATCTAATTTATATTTCAGTGTATAATAATATCATCTATAAAGACATAAAAAATTGATCAAGGTAATCTATGAATAATTTATTCATTAGATCCATGAAGATATCATGGGAATTGGTTATTCCAACTAGTATTACTATAAATTCATAATGTTCCTAACTCATATAGATGGATGTATTCATTATATCCTCCTTCTTGACCCATAATTATTGATATTAAAAGTGAAGTACAATATTTTAAAAGTATTTAGCTCTATTCAATTTATGAAACACATCATCATGATGGGATAAAAGATAGTTTTTATTAATAGTGATCTTTATATATTCACAATAATAAATATCACGATACACTTAACCATTATTATTCTTAATAAAATAAAAAATTCCCACGATGGTGATGCACTCAGGCATATTAATACTATTTTTATATTCTCCAGAGTTTCTTCTTAAATTACTATGACTAAATAGGTGTAGCAAAATGTTTGATTTCTATTGAAAACCCAAAATAATGATTCTACAGAAGACTATACAAGTCCTCCATAAATAAATATGTATAATGTTCAATAATAGTTATGTATTCGATGGTGAGTTTCTCACTAACCATTTTCGATAAATATCCCTTATGAATAGTTGGTAATACCCATACAATGGATATAATTTTCATTGGATGTTCATGGTCATATATTAACTGATTGAAAATCATAGGATGATTCATAACATTAAATGTGATTTTTTATGGGGTAATTGATACGGTAGATATATTTAGATATCCAATCCATTCTATAAAACACATCAAATTAAACTGTTGGGAGAATCACATGGTTTATAGGATTTATATTTCCACAAACATATATCTAAGAGGATCTATATAATTGAGATG
The DNA here is from genome assembly GCA_963277665.1 of Viscum album. Lineage (NCBI taxonomy): Eukaryota > Viridiplantae > Streptophyta > Magnoliopsida > Santalales > Viscaceae > Viscum > Viscum album. The sequence continues at coordinate 474,582,768 of OY728133.1, read as the reverse complement.
TGAGCATCATTCCATTAAGGGGTTTTACTAAAATATCAACATTTAATCACTGAGGAAATGAATTAACATACCTAGAGACCATTCATTATAAAATGGAATTCATATGAATATGATCGAATGAGATACTTTAAAATATGAACATGCCTATCACCACCTAAATTTTATTTTTCTATCTCAATTTTCATACCAAAACCAAAATGGTTAGTGTGAGCATGAAACATTATAGTGAGGAATCAAATAATAATGAAACTCATTCATAGGATGTCTAAATTATGGAACCATCCTTCCAATATATGAAACATTATGTTTAACCTAGGTCATCTATAATCATTATCTTATCAAATACTTCATAATGGTTTATAAATAAAATGTGAATTTACCCATGAATATCTCCTAGGATTTTCTATCCCTATGTACAATCTTAGGACCTCTCCTTTTTCACTGGTGTTGATTGATTTAATACCCAATCCACAACTTTTGGAGTTGTTACTATTAGGTTTGTAACATCTCGTTACCTTGATCGGGTAAGTTTCCTCCTTTTTTCTAAGTTCCATTTTTGTTAAAAATCATTTAATGTGTTTTTTTTGGGTTTACTACAGACTGCAGAATAGGTACATGCCATGTACCTGAAGTACACATTGTGTACTTGGTGCTGGTTGCATTTCGTGGACTGGGAGATGATATTGTGAACCGGGAGATCATGTCGTGAGCAAGTACAAATCGTGTAAATGAGGTACACATTGTGTAGGGTTAAATAGAGTTTTTCAACCTAAGGCGATGGGTATTTCAGCATACTTATCCAGTGTGGCCTATACGTAGTGTCCCTTGGGTACACATCATGACTCGGCCCGCACCCATCCATAAGTAATGTGTTTGGAAGTACCACTAGGTCTATTATTCCCAGACTTCTTGTCTCTTCATTCTAAACTCTCCCTAGTTGATTTTATAGGGTGCCTCACCTTTTGGTTCGATCCGATCGACTTTGGATCTTCGTTGCATCTGTAGTGTGATTCCCGGGTATGGGGTATCCCTTCTTCTTCATGTTTCTCTCATTCTCTTCTCTTGGTTTTTCAATGGATTATCTAGGGATTGATGAATATATTCCATGTGGTGTTGGATATTGATTCTAGGTTGAGTTCCAATATCTCCTTCACCTTCACTCTTGTTGACGGGGGATGTTGCGAGTGTCGTTCTTTGGGGAAGAGGTAGGTGGTTCCATCCTGATTTTCTGAATTGATTACCATTGTATTGATTGACTTATTTAAATTTCTGATTTAAACTCAAATTCTCAATATTACTCTTAATTGCTTTGATAAAACCCAATTCCAATGAATTGAATGATTTCAAATGGTTTTGAAACAGAAATTTGGGAAACCCCTAATTCCATTGAATTGGGGTGGGTTTATGGAAATTGTATGATTTAAATTGTGGATTTTATGGAAATTTTTTCAATTAAATTGTTGAATTTAATTGGGAAAATAAATGTTGAAAAGGATAGAACTGGTTTTGAATGAATTTCAAACTTACGAATGGCTTAAAATGATTTGATAGAAACCCAATGGTTTTATCTTTTGAAAAAAGGAATGTTTTTCAATAAAACATGTTTTGGTTTTAAATGGAAATAAATTGAAACTTTTGAAATGGAATAATGGGATTGATCGTATTTTTAAGCAATCTTAAAATAGTTCTCCCATCATGTAAGAGCACATGAAAGCCTTACATAGTAAGTGAGTTATTTGGATACACTCTACGCTATTACAATGTTCAAAAACATACATGCAACGGGTCACATCCCCGAAGGGTTGGTGATGAGTCTCATTTGGCTAGTTTCATAAGGAAGTGTGTATACACATTTTTCTGAGTTCACATAGAGAGTGAAGAATCCTATAACTAGTTAATACTATCGTACCTTTTGGCATATGACCATGTTGCTCACTTGTTTATTTATATTTGAGATATAAATGCATGCCAATGTTTTTTTGAACTGTATAACATGCCTGCTGAATTTATATAAACTGTTTTATATAAATGTTTTACTTAAGCCATTATTTTAGAAATATTCCATATCTTGTAAAGTAAAGCTTGTGCTTTAAAGGAATTTTCCATCATATTGAAACTGTTTAGAAAGTTTTTTTTAAATATGATTTTTAATTTTCAAACCTATTTATTTTGAAAATTGAAATATTTTCTTTGGATAATATTTATTTGGCATATGTTATGGAACATTTGGTGGTATCCTACTGGGATTAGGCTCACACCCTACTTTTTCCTTCGGGTGTTTGTAGAATTTCTCCTTCTAGGCCTGAGAAAAGGTAAGGGATCTCTTGGAGGTGGATCCAACTATTGAGCTTTGGAATTGGTGAGTTGTGTCCCTAGGGAATTTGGGATGTTTTACTATTTTAGTACTTGGGTTTCAATACTTTGTCTTTATGCCTTTTTGTATTCTGGTACCAAACTCCCAGTGGAGTTTTCTTTTGACATGAATACTGTCTTGTTTTTATTTTTCTTCCGCATTATTGTGGAAGAAATCATTCCCAATTGTATATTGTATGATGCTAGATGATATTCGTCGACCTGTGGGGATCAAGAATGCCCTTCAGGTTATGTCTAATCTGGCTTAGTTATCGGGTTACTAGGGTACCCGAGATGATTCTTGAAAAATTGGTATCAGAGGAGGCTATTGATTTTTTTCTTGAAGTCAGTATGCATTTTTGAAATCTTGTTAGGACTTAGGAGGTAGTTACGATTGAGTGCCTGACCAGATCTCACTGCAATAAACCTTAAGTCTCTAGGGGTTGTTAGGGAAAGATGTCATGTGGATTAGTTATAGTCTTTTCCCTCTAGATAATTGGATAGGTTGAAATAAAAATCTTGTTTGTCCCTTCTGTTGAGAATATTTTATATTTATACACAGTTTGAGTGTTAATATAATGTTCTCCTTTTATATTCTAATGTTGTGTAGCATCATGCCTCCAAGAAGACGTGCAAATCAAATATAGGAAAAGGCTGCTGCTGAACCTCAACAAGAAAATCCTGTTGTTGATCCGAATCTGGTTGAGGTGATTGTGTGCACTGTCCAAGCTTTGGGACAAGCCCCACCTCTAGTTCCCACTCAAACTCCAAATGTGGATCCTCAGGGGGATTTTCTATGGAATCATTCTCAAGAGTTCATTCACCAGAAGCCACCAGTCTTCAAAGGCTCCACTAATCCTCAACATGATGAGGAATGGTTGGGTAAGATAGAAAGTCTGTTTGAGTTCTTAGAGATTCCAAAAGTGATCAGGGTGAAGTGTACCACCTTCGTGCTGGAGGGACTGAGCAGGAGGTGGTGGGACATAATGGTGACAGTAAGGAAACATGAGGGATTACAGTGGAAAGACTTCAAGGTTATTTTCACCAATCAGTTCTATCCAGAGTCAATGGTGTTGGCTAAGGCTGTAGAGTTTTTCAAGCTTGAGCAGACCGAAAAAAATATGATTGAGTATTCAAATATCTTTACTGAGCTGGTGTAGTTTTCACCTGAGATAGTATCTAATGAGAGGATGAAAGCTCAGCAGTTTGAGTTGGGACTTCGATCAGAAATCCATTCTCAGGTTTTTTTACTAAAGCTACCCACTTATGCTTATGTGATGGATAGGGCAATGATGGTTGAGATGGACTTGGCTGGCAAGTCAGGGTTGACAGGAGTTCCTTTTTATCATAGTGGTAGTGTTGGTTCCTTAAAAGGAACAAGGAAGTGTGATGATCCTTGCATCAGTTCACGATGAAAGAGTCATTCCAGATCTCTTATAGCTCTAGGAGGAAGTTTTTTTACTTGCTATCAGTGTGGAAAACCAGGACATTCTAGGAGGATTTTCACTTAGACACCCAAGAACTATAGCTCATACGAATGTTTAGGGAATTTTCAGAGGTTCTTCCATCACTTCTCTACTCCACGTAGTGGGACAGGATCATCAGCTCCTCCAAAAACTGTGGGGCAATCAAATGATTCATCGACAAAAGGGTTCCAGCCATAGGTATTCAGAATGAAACTTCTTCACATAGTGTAAGAGTATCTAGAGGAAGCATACATGGGTCCAACAACTGTGAGAGGTACCATTACCATTGATTCATCATTAGTGACTATTATTTTTTATACTGGTGCATCTCACTCATTTATTTCAACCTATATTATTAAACTACTTAATCTTCATATGGAGAAACTATCTTGTGCAATGGATATTACTACACCACTCGGTATGAAGAGAGAGTAGGGTCTCCATAGTCCTGCCTGTGTATTCTCTCTATCAGATGTCAAGCTAGCTTGGAGTTTTCAAGTTCTTGATATGAAATCTCTTGATGTCATATTCTGGATGGATTGGATCATTGCTAACAAATCCTAAATTGATTATTATCCTTGATGGGTCTACTTTACTACACCCAGTGGTGTGCCTCTTGTTTTTTAAGGAGAATGAGACCCAAGGTCGAGCAAAGCCAGACCTTTTTATCCAGAGTTGGGGAAAGTGATATCAGTGTTTTCTTTTGACTTAGAGCGAGATTCAATGGGTTGTGATCTTCCACCAATTGTCACTGAGTTTTTTGATGTGTTCCCTTTGTATTTCTATGGTTTTCCACTAGTGAGAGAGGTTGAGTTTTCTGTTGACTTAATGCCTAGTACTCAAATGGTCTCTATCCCCTCTTACTGCATGACACCAGTTGAGATGAAAGATCTGAAGTCTCTGTTGGATGATCTTCTTGAGAAAGGAATTATTCATCTAAGTGTGTCACCTTGGGCAACGTTTGTTCTCATTGCTAAGAAGGCTGATGGTTCTCTTCACTTATGTGTTGATTATCGAAAGCTCAACTGAGTTACGATAAAGAAAAAATATTTGTTTCCACAGATTTATGATATGTTTGGTAAGATAAAAAGGGAAAAGTGGTTTTCAAAGATCGAACTTTGATTGGGTTACCATCAGTTGAGGATAAAAGAATCTGAAATTCATAAAACCGCCATTCGGAGCAGGTATAGACACTTTGAGTACCTTGTTATGCCCTTTGGTTTAAAAAATGCTCCTACTATTTTTATGGATTTAATGAACAAGATTTTCCATGAGTATCTGGATACCTTTGTGGTAGTCTTTGTGGATGAAATTCTTGATTACTCCATGTTTGAGGAGGATCACATGAAACATCTGAGAATAGTTATGAATCTACTAAGAAATCACCACCTTTATTCCAAGCTTTCAAATTGTGATTTTTGGATTCAAGAAGTGAAATTCTTGGGACAAATGGTGTCTAAATAGGGTATATCAGTTGATCCTGAAAAGGTTAAGACTGTTATGACTAGGGAGAAACCATGAAATGTCTTTGAGATTCAGAGCTTCTTAGGGTTAGCTAGATATTACCACAGGTTCGTGAAAGACTTCTCAAAGATGGTTTCACCGATGACTGATCTGACTTGGAAGGGGGTGGAGTTTTCATGGAATGATAAATGTCAGATTTCTTTTGTTGAGCTGAAACGTCTATTTACTACTGTGCCAGTTTTGACTCTTCCAGAAGCCAGGAAGGGCTATGTGGTCTTTTGCAATGCATCGAGTTCAGGCTTGGGCAACGTTCTTATATAGGGTGATCATGTGGTGGAATATGGATCTCTTCAGCTTAGGCCACATGAGAAGAATTATCCTACCCATGACATGGAACTTGTAGCTGTCATGCACGTGCTTATGAGTTGGTGGAACTAAACTTTTGGCAAAAGGTTTACGATGTATTCAAACCACAAAAGACTAAGTTATATCTTCTCCCAAAAATATTTGAATCTTTAGAAGAGGCATTGGGTGGAGTACCTGTAGTCTTTCGACATTAACATCACATATACCCTGGGGAAAGGGAATGTCATTGCTGATGCTTTGAGTAGGAAAATTCCAAACCAGGTAGTGAAATAATCTTTAGAGTGTAATTTGATGGCTCTTTTTGCACAGTTGCATATTGGAGTTTAGGAGGAAGGGGCTGAGGTTTCTTTAGCTAGCGTTCAGTTGACATCAACTCTTCTCAAGATGATTTTTCAATATCAAGATATTGATTATGAGATCTATATCATTAGATAATCCCTTTATAGTGGGGAGATATCTACTCTTTGGTCGTTCTCCAAAGAGGGTATTCTATGCTATCAGAACCGCTTCATTGTTCCGTTCTCAACAAAGAAGGCTATGATGGGATATTTCCATATCTCTCAGTGGGTTGTGCACCCGAGAACCACAAAAATGTTCTATGAAGTGAGGAGATAGTTCTGGTGGCTAGGTATGATATGGGACATTGCTGAGTTTTTCTCTCTTTTCTATACGTGCCAGCAAGTGAAAGACTAGCACCAAAAACCTTCAGGTTTGCTTTAACTGCTTCCAGTACCTACTTGGAAGTGGGATGAAATCTCTATGGACTTTGTGGTTGGGTTTCCTCATACCCAAATAAAGAAGAATGTGATATGGGTTTTGATCGATAGGCTGACCAAGTTGGATCACTTTATACCCATTCATTATACAACCAAAGTTGAAGAGTCAGGTGATATCTATGTGAAAGAGATTGTTCGTTAGCATGGAGTTCTATCTTCTATAGTCTCCGACAGGGATCCTCGGTTTACTTCTCGCTTTTGGAGAGGCCTTCAGGAGGTAATGGGATCTCAGGTTCATTTGAGTATGACCTACTATCTGTGGTCAGATGGAAAGACAGAAAGATCTATATAGATTCTTAAGGATATGATTCGTGCCTATGTCCTCGACTTCGATGAGGATTGGGATGATCACTTGGGGATGGTTGATTTCTCTTATAACAATAGTTACCAATCCACTATCATAATGACACCTTTTGAGGCCATGTATGGCTGGCCTTGTAAATCTATGTTGTGTTGGTTGGAGGTTGGTGAAAGTTCTTTAGTTAGACCAAGCTTGGTGAGGAGATGACATCAAAGATTCGGCTGATTAATCAGAGTATATTGATAGCACAAAGATAATATAAGTCTTATGTTTATTGACACCTTATAACTTTTTATTTTTCAGTTGGTGATTAGGTTTTCCTAAAGGTTTCACCCCAGTTTGGTCATCGATGGCTTAGAAGACAAGGGAATTCTACTCCTCACATTGTGGGAACTTTTGAGGTACTTGAGAAGGTGGGGAAAGTTGCATACTATTTGGAACTTACACTACAACTGACATAGATACATAACGTGTTCCTTGTATCATAGCTGAGAAAGTATCTATCTAATCCATCTAATATTTTGAGATGGAGTGATATTGAGATCGAGCCTAATTTATCATTAACTGAGAGACCAGTCAGGATGATTGATTCTGAGACCAAGGTACTTCATGGGAGGACGATACCTTTGGTTCGTGTGCTATGACAGCATGGTTCTAATTCTCATGAGACTTGGGAGAGGGATGAATTGATGAGAGAGTAGTGGCCTCATATTTTTGGCATGGAAGCTTCTTCATGGGATTTCTGGGGGCAGAAAGTTTTTATGGTGGGGAGTTTCTAACATCCCGTTACCTTGATCGAGTAAGTTTCCCCCATTTTTTCCAATTTAACTTTTAGTTAAAAATAATTTTATGTGTTTTTCTGGATTTACTGCAGACTACAGAACATGTACACACTGTGTACCTGAAGTACACATTGTGTACTTGTTGCTGGTTGCATGTTGTGGACTGAGAGATCATGTCGTGAGCTGGGAGATCATGTCGTGAGCAGGTGCATGTTGTGTACATGAGGTGCATGTCATGTAGGTCTTAAATAATAGTTTTTTAACCCAAGGCGATGGCTTTTTTGGCGTACTTATCCAGCGTGGCCTACACACCGCGACCCCTGGGTAAACATCGTGACTCGACCCGCACCCAGACTTAAGTAATGTGTTTAGAAGTACCACTCATTCTATTATTCCCATAACTCTTGGATATCAACCCTAGACTCTCCCTAGGTTATTTTCAGAGGAATTTCACCTTCCGGTTTGATCTGATTGGCTTTGGATCTTCATTGAATCTACAGTGTGATTCCCGGGTAAGGGTTCTCACTTATTCTTCAAGTTTATCTCCTTATCTCCTCTTGTTTTTTCAATATATCATCTAGGGATTGATGGATCTATGCCATTTTGTGCTGAATCTTTCTTCTAGGTTGAGTTTCAATATCTCCTTCACCTTCTCTCTTGTTTACAGGCACCATTACAAGTTTCATTCTTCGGGAAAGAGGTATGTGGTTCCGTACCGATTTGTTGAATTGATTACCATCATATTTCTTGACTTATTTAAATTTATGATTTAAACTCAAATGCTCAATATTTCTTTCAATTTCTTTGATAAGACCCAATTCTAATGAATTGGAGGATTTGAAATGGTTTTGGCATGGAAATTTGGGAAATCACCAATTCCATTGAATTGGAGTGGGTTTATTGAAATTGTGGATTTTATGTAAATGTTTTTAATTAAAATTTTGAATTTAATTGGTAAAATAAATGGTGAAAATTATGGAATTGGTTTTGAATGAATTTCAAACTTGTGAATGGCTTAAAATGATTTGATAGAAACCTGCAATTTTATCTTGTGAAAATGCATGTTTTTGAATAAAACCTGTTTTGGTTTTAAATGGATTGAAATTGGAACTTTTGAAATGGAAGAATGGGATTGATCATATTTTAAAGAAGTCTTAAAATAGTTCTCCCACTATGTAAGAGTGCATGCAATCCTTAGGTAGTTAGTGAGTTATTTAGACACACTCTAAGCTATTACAACGTTTTAAAACATACATAAAGAGGTTCACATCCCCGACAGGTTGGTGATGATTCTCCTTTGGCCAGTGTCATAGGGACATGTGTATACACATTTTTTTTGAGTTCACATAGAGAGTGAGGAATCCTATAGCTGATTAATACTATCATACCTTTTGGAAGATGACCAGGTTGCTCACTTGTTTATTTATATTTGATATATAAATGTATGAAAAAGTTTGTTTGAACAACATAAAATGCCTACTAAATTTATATAAACCATTTTATATAAATGTTCTACTTAATCCATTGTTTTAGAAACATTCCATATCTTGTAAAGTAAAGCATATGCGTTAAATGAATTTTCTATCATATTGAAACTGTTTAGCATGTTTTGTTTAAATATTATTTTGAATTTCCAAACCTGTTTATTTTGAAAATTGAAAGATTTTCTTTGGATAATCTATATTTGGAATCTATTATGGAATCTTTGGTGTTATCCTATTGGTCTTAGGCTCACACTCTACTTTTTTCCTTCCGGTGTTTTTAGACTTTCTCCTACTAGGCTCGAGCAAAGGGAAGGGATCTCTTGGAGGTGATCCCATTGTTGAGATTTGGACTTGGTGAGTTGTGTCCTTATGGAATTTGGGGATGTTTTCCTATTTTAGTACTTGGATTTTAGTACTTTGGATTTATGCCCTTTTTTATTTTGGTACCTTACTCCTAGTGGAGTTTTCTTTTGATATATATACTGTCTTATTTTTCTTTTTCATCCGCATTATTGTGATAGAAATCATTCCCACTTTTATATTGTATGATTCCTGGTGCAAGTCACCAACCTGTGGGGATTAGTAATGCCATTTGGGTTATGTCAGGACCGGCTCAGTTATCGGGTTACCAGGGCAGCCGAGCTGGTTTGTGACAAGGTGATTATATGAAATAGACAAATAAAAATTCGATTATCTAGACATGGATAAATTTACTAATAAGAACAAAAAATATATTCTTTACCAAATCTTGGTGATGTTATACTATACATATAATTATCCACATTACATTCAACAATTTTATATAATCGTAATCTATAAATAAACTAAAGACTAATATGATACAAACATACGAAACCATAGCATATCAAATATAAACATTACATCATTTAAGATAAATAGTCAATACATATCACAAATACACACAACTGAGGATAGTAAAGGTTTGGCCTCATTGGAGAATAAATAAATAATCATATTATTTATTAAAATATATTCAAATTTTTCCTCAAAGATCTTTATATTATTAACCTTCTAGATATGTCACATATAAATCCTTCCATCAAATCCTAGAAAAGGGAAACATAAGAAAGCTATGTCATATTTTCAGTAAAGGTGAAAGTGGGAGATATCACTCATAAGATAGAATAATAAAATCATAAGAATATGATAACATGAAAAAGTTCATGTTCTCAACATAAATAGATTATAAATAGAATATAATAAATCATAAACTCTAAATTAATGTTATATTCAGAAGAAATATTAATAAATGTGTCAATGAAATAATTATAATTCAATATTCATAACATTGCCATGTGACATCATAAGAATATGAATTCATAATATTTTTAGCACATATAACCACAACCATATCCATCAATTTTATTACATGAATATATAGAATGAAATCACATTCACACATCAAAATGTAAATATTTTCATTCTCAATCACGTCCCCACATAATCCTATGACCATTTCTTGAAGAAATCATATTCATGCGTAATAATGTGAGGAATTTTATTTTAAATCACGTTCATGCTTAGCATCATCATCTAATGATATATAAATATCACATTACCCAATTCATTGGTAGAATATAACAGAACACAATTCAACACAATCATAATCCATTCATATTTATTCCACGATTTCATGAAAACATTTTTCATTTATCCATCACTTAACCCATTGAAAATAAAAAGAGTGTCATCAATATCTTATCATCGTAATAAATAAACATATAGGGAAATTATAAGTAGAGTATAATTAGATCATATCTATAGATACCCTACCTTTTTTTACATAACATTACATAATTTTAAGCATAATTATACATCAGAGTACAAACCAAGGATCGTGATGTCTAGTGTCATTGAAGACTAGGTACATAATCAAACATAAAAAAACTTTTTATTTGAACTCCATAATGAGATTATATCTTCCATTTTACTTGTACATCTACATAGGATAACTTGGGGATAATATGAATAAAGGGATGAGCTAAAATCCTAGTAAGGGAATAACCATGAGAACAAAGCATTAGCACATGGGATAGAAGGCATGAAATAACGATATAAAAAGGCATGTAACATATGGAATCATAACATATGAACATGGGATAATTTAAACATGGAATCATATAAATGTGCAAGAATCATAAAATATGTCTTTAGTATGAGTCTAGGATAACCTCCAATACCGTTTCCTATAGTAGTACGGGTCAAGGATAACAACCAATCTCGTTTCCTATAGTAGCACAAGCCAAGGCTAACCGCCAAGACCATTGCACATATCATCTCATGAGACTTAACTTTACCTAATTCATTGAAGATATATCTAGACGCACCCATATTAATTTTCATGAATATTTTTTCTACATAAAGAATCATTCATAATCAATCTTACATAAACATAAGGGTTACCCATGGAAAGAATTGGGTACCACAATCATGAAATAAAGCATAAACCATGGGCGTATCATGAAAGTGTTCATGAAAGAAAGGAATTAGAACATACATGGACATTAAAATAGTCATATAACATGGTAAGTAATGTCAAACATAAGTGACAATATATAAGAAATTTATTTGAGAAACATTAGCATTAAAACATTTTTGTGCGGTTTTAAGGAAAATACTATAGATCTTTCAAAATAGAAAAGGGAACAATATTTTACATAAAACTAAAAGTGAACCAAGAATGTTTTCACAATAAAAATACTGATTTTATAAAGATAATGGTCTCTTAAAACATAGGATAGAGTTCACTTGATATTGGGTAATAATTCTAGAAGTTCCCTTAAAACAGATTTGCTTATCAGAAAGTACTAAGGAGGGAATCTTTTAAAAACATGTATATCCCAGAAAGATAGTGATGAAAGGGTCTTGATAAATAAATTTTTTAAAACTATATATCATTTATAAGATTAATATAAATAGACAAGATAACTCCATTTTTATATAAAGAAAGATAAGGCAACCCGAAAGAACAAAGGAGGTTTTGGTAGAATTCGTTACGGATTATCGACATGCTATCAGGTGTACCTAAGAGGGCCTGATGAGAGAGAAAATGGGTTTCTCATCACATATAAATCATGAAAGAATTAAGGGGGAGGTGAAAAATTATACCCCATAATTTGGGATTACACATGAAAAGGCATAACATAGAGAATAATCTTGATTAAGAGTGAAATGGAGAGGATCCCTTACCTTAAGTCTGATGGTGTTCTCCACTAGCTATTAATGACCTGAATAAAAAAAAATTAGTTTTATTAATTAATAACTAAAGAAACTATTCTATAAGTAATTTATTTATTATAACCCTATTTATTTCATTTAATACCTTTTTGATTGGTTAGAAGGTTCAATTTCATTGTTCGGGTCCATTTTCTTACTTGGTTTTAATGACCAGTTCACTTATATTCAAGTTCGGATAAACATGTAAGATGAAAGTAGTTATCCAGAATTGAAGTTATATGCTATTTGTGAACATACAGGATATTTCATGGTTTCAAATTTAATTTGGTTACTTAGAGTGAATTCGAATTATTATATAAAACCTTAGTGACAACCGTTTTTGTTAATCGGTGGGTTTTGATTACAACGAAGATGTTTTGATTTATAAATTAATACCATTTGTACAAAAGGATTACAAAAAAATAACTAGGATATATATATATATATAATAATCTATTTCAACCATAACACAAATGGTTTCATGACCATAATTAAAGATGATAATAGATATTGATAAACTGTTGTCCTTGAATGTGCTAAATTAACACATCTCAAACGGTGTTTTCATTTCTTTAAAATTAAAAGCGGGGAAAGGAGAGATGATAATGAAATATACCATTAGCATAATAAAATAACAGTACATGTATGGTACTGGATTTTTCATACCATTTGAATAAGTATATGTTAGGAAAGAAATGAGAACAAAGGAACTTAAAAATGAAAGAAAAGAAAAGAGGAATTTAAACTCTTGAATCAACCTTCCTTGAGAGCTTCTTAAGGGGAGAGGATTTGGTATTTTGAAGAGACTGGGGGTTATTGGACGTTGGGAGGGATCTTGGGGAGAAATTTTTGCAGAATATTGTCAAGAAACAAGGCTTTAGAGGAGTAAATAGAAGAGGGAGTGAGGGGGGGGGGGTTATAGTGGTGGAGAGGAGGGTTTTCATAATTTTTTAATCATTAGTTTATTAATTTCCCTCAAGACTAGAAATAGTGATGATTCCATGACCAAAAATATTAAATGGGTCATTTGAATTCGAAACAAGGTTGGTGAAATCATCCATGATGCTAGAAATAGTTTATTTAGCTTATAATGTATATATATGGTAAACTACTGTATTTTACTATTCATAAAAAATTCAAGTATTTCAAAAAAATATAAAAAACTCACCCTAACCTTTTTTTGACACGTAGAATCAAAAAATGAAGTCAATTTTTTCAATTTTTTTTCTAAATATGATTAATTTAATATTTAATTAAAATCATAATTTATTATAAAAAAAACCAGTTTTAAAACATTCATTTACTTATTATAATATATAGGTACATCATACTTTCAATTGAATCTTTTTTATATACTATCATAGGTAAGGTTACTATTCATTAGGGTATATCACTATTCATAAGGGTAATATTACTATTCATAAGGGTATGTTACTATTCACCAAAAAAACTAAGTTGGTCATATTAGACTCTAAATAACTTACTGATCACAACCGTGTATGTCAGATTTTTTAAATTACAAACACATAAGTGACAAACTTATGTATTTAGAAATTGAAGAAAAAGGTATGTATCAAAGAATCAGTTGAATGTTAAATTATAGAAACTTATTTATAGGAGGGAATTTTTTCCCTATTATTTCCAACCTAAACATCTTTCAAAATTTAACCAAATTGGTCATAATGAGTGAAATGTTGAACACAAAATCAAAATTCAATTATCAGTTTTTAATCATTCTAAACATTAAATTAGTGGAGTTCATGAATGATAGATTTCTGAAGATGAACAGCATAAGGCTCACACATATGTTCTTATCAACTGTGATGAAATGACATGATTTGTATAGTGACTTCTACTACAACATATTCTTTCTCCTTTTTAAAAAAATAAATTATTATTATTTTATTTTTAGATTGTGTGATGATCATATCAAGAAATAGTTTCCACAAATTATAGTAGCTACAATTGAAGAATTTTGGTAACAAAATGTTTCCTACTGGTTTCAAGGATTGGTAAAGTATATTTTTATAGTTAAACATATGAAATAAATTTATTATTTTTTATATTGTAAACTATTTTCCAATTTTTTAGGTATCACAACTCGCCAATAAAATTGATAACTAATTTTTTGTATTCAGTAACCCACCACCCAAAATGGTCAAATCATATAATTCTTATGGGGAAATTGTTTTATATTTCATACACTTTCATATGGAGAATCAAATAAACAATGAATATTGGTATTTCATTGAGGGTATCTCATCATATATAAAGTGAACATGACTTTAATGTCATTCTAGATAAAATAATTGAGATGTGTTATCTTGGACAAAATTATGTAATGATGTTTAAATTTCATTAGTTTGATACTGATATAGGATTTTATGTTCATCCACACCATAGAATTTTTGATATTAAATATAAAAGGCCTCTTGTAGTAAATGAACCATTTTTATTGGCTCTCCAAGAACAAAAAATATGTTATGAAAATTATCATGCTACTTAAAGAGATTTTATTGATTGGTGGACCATTATAAAAATGAAATCCCATGTAAATTAGTTTATGCAAAGAGAATGTGATTCCATTTAAGTACATGGAAAATGAAATTTATAAAGGAAAAAATCCAAATATATATTTTCAATGAAGAGACATGAATATAAAATATGACACCTCACATGTATAGGTTGATGGTGATGATGATTTTGATGATGTAAAAAATGAATTTGAATTAAAAAGTGATGGTGAAGTGAAAATCTTATGTAAATTGATGACACTTATGAGGAAGATGATGATATTGGAACCATTTTATATTACGTTGAGAATTAAGATAAAGAATGAAACAATTAATTTTTATTTATTGTCAAAATATATTTATAATACTCATCTTAAATTATTTTTAGAAAACATTATTTTTGTGTTTTAGAAGGTTGATGAGACTTATGATGATATCTTCTATATCCTCGAGGAGGCTACACTACACTACCTAGTGATGAGTGAGATGCTTTATCATCTTACCCTTGGGAACCTAGATGTCCATAATCTACTCATAGGGGTCTAGGTCTTTTGAGAATGATGATTCTCATCCCTGTCACCATGATACATCCACATATTGAGTTCGATCCACACAAGTAGAGGTATGTTCAGTTGTGTATTTTAGTTATTTTTCATAAATATTCATTTATTTATTTGTGTAATAAATGTTTGATTATTTTTTTCTTCTGTTTTTTAACTTTATTTCACATATAGAAATTGGATAGGGGAGTAATATTTTGTGGAACTATTTTTCTGCATCATGGGTGACATTCATATTCCCACTGACATTCGACACAACATGTTTGATCATTGGATGATACACGAGTAACTAATATTTATTTAAAATTTATTTAATTATTAAATTTATATTATTATTTATCTATAGGGTTTATGATATCCCATTAATGATAGTATGTAGATGTCAATCTAGGAGGCCTGTAAGGTCTTTATGCATGATCGTTGTTGTCTATTTTTTCCCAATATGAGAAGGAATTCCATCAAGAAAGTGGGAGTAACAGATTTTTATAAGTTTTGATACATCCACCGACCTGATTATATATCATCTTAGGTTTGGGATTGATTATTTTTATACTAAATGGGTTTTAGTTTTCATAGGATGGAATCATTAGGTTGGTAGAACCAGTGGAGGTAGGAGGTGAGTTAAAAAGTTGACAGTCATACATTTAGTACTCATCAATGACATATATTTACTAATTTTCTATTAAAATTTATAAAAAATTAAATATAAAAGTTTATTTTATACTAATATGGGCAATTTAACATCCTCATATTATGGTGTTCTATGTTTATAAAAGGATTCATAGAAATCATATCACTATAGACACAACAAAATATTTGACTTTTTCCAACATAAATTTAATGACAGATAATATATCAGTTGGTAAAAATGAGTAATTCCAACTGATATTATGTTTTATTGGTATTAATTTTGACTACCAACACTTTTTTTACCAACATATATATCTGTTGATATTAGTGGTTCAATACCAACGAATATTTTACCAACAATTATATTTGTTTCTTTATCATACTAATACCAATATTTTTTTACCAATACATGAATCTATTATTAATAATAACTATTACCAACAAATATATTTCTATCAATAAAAATTGTTACAACATCCCATTAAATAATAAATATTTTATTAATAAATAGTTTAAGGGAAACCTATTTTTTATAAAAATTATTATTTTTATATCCAAAATCAATATCTATTTCATAGTGTTATTATTTCATAGTGTTATTTCATAATGTTAATAGTGTTTATATTTTTTAATTTTATCCACTGGAACACATCACTACCGTTTTTTTCTCCTCCCATCACTATCGCCTGCGACGCTGTCTCCCTCTGTCGAAGTTGCCTATGACCCGCTTCACCACACCTCCTATCATCACATTGCCAACGATGAATCCTGCGACCCCTGGATGTCACCTACATCAGATCCACCGTCTTCATCTAGTGACGTCGCGAATCACCTACACCGAACACACATCACCGCCAATTTCCTCTCATCACCATCTCCTACACCGAAAAAACAATCATCGCCTGTGGCATCCATTCCCACCGCCGGACATCATCTAGTAATATTTCTATATACACAGGCAGCCCATTCCCCAACGCATCCCGACCCCGATAATTTCAGTGCCCTACAAGATACAAAAAAAACCCTACATCAATTTATCAGATACCATATGATTAAATATCATTTTTTTAATCACACTACTGATCTTTTATTTCAAACAGATCTCATTTCATTCTCTTTCACAATGCCTTTGTTGCTTGCAAACTTCTGGGCACCAATGTAAGGTGTCCGAACCCTCATGTTTAAAAAAATGTTTTGTTCATACTTATTCATTTTTTTTGGGTTCTACTAGTTCTTTGTGGTGGAGTGCTAGTTTTATTTATATATTATTCTTTTTAGAGGGTTTATGTCTGATTGGTCTAAAATAGATAGATGGAATAAGGCCGCATGATGTTGATGCTTTTAGAGCATCGATGTAGCTAAAGATTGGCTAGGTGTTGATGAGCATCACTGGAAACGCTACAAACATTTCTAGAAGCAACATAAGTGTCACTTAGTAGGATTTTGATATTACATATCAAGGTCACTTTAATGGTATGGTCATGACTTCCATCATCATGTGACTTAAATAGCCATGTTGTTGCTTGATTTATTTTTTTAGTTTTGTATTTCCCTCATAGCTTATTATACTCTTTGAAAACTGTATTTTTAATGTCATAGTATTTTGATTTGCTTTAATGGTCATGCTGAATGAGACAAACTTATGAAGCACCTCATGCATTGGGTTTCATCACATGAGAGTTGTGTTGACCTTTGTCAAGCTATTGACAACAAGTCCAAAGAGGTGTGTCTTTTGGCATTGAATAGTCTCAAACATGAATTCCATAATTTGCATTGTGGTTTTGACACAATCCTTTAACTGGAGAGAATGATCATCTTAAATGAAAACCACCAAGGTGTGATCCACTAGATGAAGAACATCATTTTATTTTTATACATTTTCTTTGGGGAATGACACATGAATTCCTTAGACTCCACACACACACAAACACATTTTAATCAATTGTTTAGTTGTTTTAGATTATATTAATGTAAAAATTCATTTGATGGTCCAAAAATCTATCCTATTTTAGATGTTGACATGAAAAAATTATTCAGGTACTATAAGTATAATAGACTGTTTCGTATTTTTAATATCATAGTAGAATAACCTACATTAATATCATATTAAGACTGTTCTTCATTAATAATCATGTGTTTGTTGTGTAAATGACCAATGGATTTTAATTGTATTTATGTGTGTTTTATGTGGTGTAATAATGAAAGCGCAACACTTTTAGTAGTAGACCTTGGACTCTACCTATTAACATATTTTTATATTTTCAGGGTTTGACCTCAAAGAACTTTGAAAACAATCTTCAAGTTATTTACTGGTTGGATTTTCCTTTATTTTTCTCTATCCCTAAAGATAATTTATTTTAAAAGGTTAATTTCTTTATGAATTCCTTATATGGGCCTTTAAAAGCCTGTGTTGTATGTGCTTTGTCATCAAATCAATTTTTTTCCATAGGATATGATTTCTTTTTCCAATTATAATACCCACTCATATACGACTTCATCAAGTCAAAATGTGTATTAGATGAATATATTAAAATAATTAATTTTATTGATGTAATCATATTTCCATTGTGATTGAATATTGTGTCATGCGTTAATCCACCATGAATTGGTGAGGTTTCTAGGCAGAGAATGAATTGATTATGAGTGATATCTTTATTAGTTTCACAATTTGTTTTTCCAAAAATTCTGCATTCTAACCATACAGAGGATCCCCTTTTACACAAGCATTTTTTGTTGAATTTATTTACATAGTTTTATGGTTTCACCTTCTCACGATGAGAAAATATACCAAATTATGTTATTCCTAGGCACACTATCACTGCTAATTTCTGATAAAAAATTCCAATAGAAACCCCTATTTGGCATTATGGGCCTCCCTAGAGAAGCTGGTATTGTGTAATGCATATAGATCTTGGTGGTGGAAAAAGGGGATGTTGGTAAATTGCACGCCCATACATGCTAAATTTAAAACTGAAAATTTTGAGCCCTACATGATTCCTAGAGTAAAGACCATTTATATCAAGAATGAAGAAGTGAAACTGCTTAAAATAAGGCAACATAATGACAATGTGCAAGTGGAAGTAGTTCTAAATGAAGGTTATGGTTTCCAAAAGTATCTAGATGAAGATACAAGTAATATATCAAGTTTAGGTTCAGCCATATCTGACTCTGAGAGTTGCAGTCAGTTTGGTAGTGTTGAAGCAGTAATTTTGACAGGTTGGTCATATCCTTTTTTACTTTACTTCTTCCCCTTTTTTTATTTTGAACTTATGGATGAACAAATTTTTATACGGTGAAAAGTGGATATCGAGTACAGAATTCTAAGAGGATTATATTTTTTGAAAAACTTCCTAGAAAATAAATATTTATATTCCAAGCATTACTAATTCCCATAATCATTTAAAAAATGTATTTTACCTCGTAGATGGTTGTTAGGGGAGCTTCCACAACTCTGAGAAATAAATTGAAATTGGGAGGTTAATATTTATTAGAACAATTTGGAGTTGGCTTTTCAAATTTTCTTTCCAATGGTTTTTATAACTGAATCAATATATTTTATTTTATGGTTAAAACCTCACAATGAAGTTCTGAGTTTTTTTTGAATTTTATTGGTGTGTTTAGAGCTTAGGTATGATGATTTGAGAAATTCTTGGAAATTTTCTTATTTATCATTTAGGTTGTCCATATTCTTCTTATTTATCTAGTTTCACTAATAGCAATGGGGTATTTTTCAATTTGATTTGCTATTTTTTAGGTTTTCATGTGGAGTGATATTTCAAAATCCAGTATATATTTGAACACATCTTACATTGAAATCTAGACTCAACAATTTTCCAGTGATCGGTTTTATAATATGGATAATTCAAAGTAGTTTGTAGGGTAAGATCATTATAGTGTCATTTAAAGTACATATTAGAACAATTATAAAAAAAATCTCTCACACATCTTTTACTGGAGAGCTGTTGGTGTATGTTTGTACTGAGGTAATCAATTTTAATTTTTTTTGGGTTTTGGTATTTCATATTTTTCAACATTCATGCACACATTGAGAAACCATTTCCATCGAATGAGCTTCTTGATAAATTGTTTTCCAATTTAGAATTTTAAATTAGGGATAGTTTATATGCAATGGTTTTTGTAATTATCACTTCCTAAAAAGGATTAATCTTCCTTGTAGGTGATTCTTATTGAGTCAGGCCCTGAGTAATCACTTTATTTGTTTTGAGAGCCTCTGTTGGATCTTTTTCCCCTTCGAACATAGAAGCATAGGTCTGGAGTTCAATTTTTTTAATTGTTTTTTTCATAAATTGCTTCAAATACATTCAATATTATGTGTTTGATATTTGACCTTGAAAGGAGATCATTGTTCCTTTGAAAAATAAATTACAAACATCAATCGATCTTGTTTTCAATGTGCATGCAAACAACCTTGGGTGCATTTTTTCCCTGATTTTTTTTATATGCATTTTTTTCATTAAAATTTCACAGCTTTTGAAGTCTACAATTTGGTTCTTTGATTGTGTTTTAGGTGAATATTTATACTTGAAGGAATGAGATCTTGTTTATATACTTATACTTCCATCAAGACCCATACAAGAAATTCAATTACTTGATAAAAAATGTTGCATTTGATGGACTCTTCACGAATTCCACAGGCAACCTCTATAATTTCTAGGTATCGAGCACTCGTAAGGAGTCTTAACACTGTTTTAGTTAGACTCTTTCACAGATTTCACAGATTTCACAGATTTCACAGATTTTCACAGATAACCTCTGCAATTTACATGTATCCAATGCTCGTAAAGAGTCTCAACATGTAAGCTTTTAGAAATTACTATAATTACTCATAAGGAGTCTCAACAAGGTAGCTTTCATAAATTACTGGAATTTTATTACTGGATAAACAATTTTGGAGTTAACTGACTCTTACAAAAATTGATGAGGTACTTATTCATGTGCCTATTTTCTTGTTAGAATATTAAAACTTATTGATTTAATTAGATTTGGATATGAAGTTGGAGACAATAGTTATTTTAGATTTGATTTTTATAGAGTTTTATATTTATGAAACATTCATATACTAATGATGAGATGCTTCCAAGAACCCGTGTCTATGATTTGGGATGACTCATGTCATATACCTAAATTTTTTTATATACATTTTTTTCTTTAAAATTTCATAGATTTGAAGTCTGCAATTTGGTTCTTTGATTGTGTTGAAGGTGAACCTTTATACTTGAAGGAATAAGATCTTGTTCATATGATTATACTTCCATCAATACCCATACAATAAATTAGATTACTTGATAAACAATGTTTCATTTGATGGACTCTTCATGAATTCCACAGGAAACCTCTAAAATTTCTAGGTATCGAGCACTCGTAAGGAGTCTTAAAACTGTTTGAGTTGGACTCTTTCACAGATTTCACAGATAGCCTCAACAATTTACATGTATCCAATGATCGTAAGAAGTCTCAACAAGGCATCTTTCAGAAATTAACATAATTTGATTAATGGATAAACAATTTTGGAGTTAACTGACTCTTACAAAATTTGATGAGGTACTCATTCATGTGCCCCTTTTCTTATTAGAATATGAAAAATTATTGATTTAATTATATTTGTATATGAAGTTAGAGACAAAGCTTGTTAGAGATTATTTTTATAGAGTTTTATATTTATGAAACATTCATGTACTAATGATGAGATGCTTCCAAGCACCCACGTCTATGATTCGGGATGACTCATGTCATATCGCCATTGTGAGCTATAGATGATTTCCTCCATCATGGTCATTTTATGATTGAGTGAATTGAATTCTTGGACCACACTGCTAGTGCAAACCATGACAATGATAGTTGATGTGAGAGATACCATTGAATTTTTTTTTTCAAATTAAAGTAAAAATTGCTAGTCCTTTTAGTGATTCAAATAGAGAAATGATGCCTAGATTTGAGTCATTCAGACTATCAATTCTTGAGAAGTCAACTGGGTTGATGTAAAATGTTCACTATGCAAATAATTTTTTATACTTCCATTTATTTCTGTTTTTGTTTCAATTCATGTAGAAAATTTTCACTGATTTGTGAGTATACTCTGTTTTTTTTGATGTAGATATTGGAGATGAAGGGTGTGACACTAGTACTGGAGCTGGTGATGGGGTTGGGGCATGGATGGGATGCATGTTGGGGCATGGATAGGCTGCTCCCTGGAGTTGTTCCCTTGGGAATGGATGGAGCTGTTCATTGGGGGCATGGATGAGCTCCTCACTAGAGCTATTTGTTTGCAAGGATGAGATGGTTGCTGGTGTTGGGGAAAGTATGAGGGGCAAGGATGATCTTCTCTCTTGAGATGGGGCATGGATGGGCTACTTGCTAGAGCTGTTTTCTAATACTGAGGCATGGATGAGCATTGATGGCTCTCAGGGTGGGTGTGGGATCCTGTTGACATTAGGGGGTTCGGGTGTGATGGAATGGATCTTGTTGATCATGTGTTTTTCTATTTATTCAATTTGTATTAAAATAAATTATTAATATAATTTTTTTTGAATATGCGTGATTACTACATATGATAAATTAAAAAATATAATATGAAATTTTAATAGCAATAAAAATTTATAATTTTTATTCAAATGTAATTTATAAATAGATTGTATATGTTGGTAATAATATTACCAACAGAAAAATTTGTCATAAGTATTTGTTGCTAAAAACTTTAACCAACATATATATTATCTGTTGGTATTATTATAATTGTAATAGAACTATTTTATCTGTCATAAAAACAATTAGTGACAGAGTTTTTACCAACAGTTTAGTGACAGGGACATATATGTTGGTAAAACGTTTTACCAACAAAAAATGTACTTTTACCAACAGATATGTCCTTGTTGGAAAAATATAAATATTTTGTAGTGAGAGATTACAAGAGGTCCCCAATGTCACATTGTGGTCATTATATTTTTTTTTTGAGTTTTAAAATTAACAGAAAATAATATTTCACCAATTTTAATTTCAAATTCAAATTGAAGGAGTTATATGAGGGCACACATTCTCAATTGTAGTATGAGAATCGGGATGAGACTAAGAGTCATTCCACATGTGTGGTGGGATTTTATGATGCATAATGGATGCAAGAGACTCAATATGCTTTCGAGAATGGTCGAGTGGTTGATATTGGTTCTTGATTGATGCATGAGAATTTTTATGGCACTTCATTATGGTCAATGTCCATATGGGGGGGGGGGGTCTTATAGAGATTCTTCATCATCAGACTTAAAGTATGAGGAGAATCTCTGATCTCAGAGTGAGGTTATAGAGGCCACATGCAGGGAGAAGGAAGAGCTCTGTTGGGATCACTAGTGGGAGGAGGAGGAGATGCGACAATAGCACCACCACTAGCACAATCAGATGATGGAGTACATGTGATGGTTTCCTCAGTTTGTAGGGATAGAGTTCCCTCCCCCTCCTCTTCTATATAACCCTCCCCTACCCCTCCATAGTGATGTACACATATATTATGTTAAAACTTGAATGTAAATATTTTGTGTAATATTTTAATTATTTTAGATATTTCATGTTTTATTTATTAATTTTTTTAAATTAACTTTATATGTTTATATTTTTAATATATATATTTTTTATTTTGTAAACTTATTTGTGACAGGTTGTAGTCTAATCGAAAAAATTATTTACGATGTGCTACATAGCCTATCCCAAATAATTGAGTAAATAATCTTGTAAATATGTATTTGTGAAGGGTATCCCTCCCATTGAAAAATATAGTTTTTTGTGATTGGACATTGCAAAAATTCCTTTAGTGATTCCATTTTTGGTGATGGGTTATTTTCGATGGGACTCCTTAGAAAATTTCCCATCATAAACAAATAATTTTATATTTGTGTTTCCATACAAGAGTATAAAACCATCCGTGGGATCCTTCCAATTGGACAGTAGCTAGAAATCTAAAATAAATCATAACAGCCACAAAAAATGTGTGCCTCTCAAGGAGAAAATCATAAAACTATAGAACATCATAGATTTGAACAATAATCCACTAATTCTAGAATCTTAGACATCCTTACAGAATAAGTGTTATTAATGTGCCAGTATGATATCCGTCACAGGTTCTGACACATTCCAAACACTAATATATACCATACACCAAATGGTAAATCTAAGGGAAGGAAAATCTCTGATACCACTTTGTAACATCCCGACCTGGATACTACTAAACTGGTGCTTTGATCTATCTAGATATGAATCCTCAAGCACACCTCCCCATAAACCATAGGCTGCTGAATTGTAGTGAGGGACTAGGATTTGATAGTGGGGAGACTATGTCCTCATATAAGAGTAATAAAAATTTTAAATAACTACTTATCATACACAATAGAAACAAAAAGAGTTTGAAAGAATTAAATAAACTGAAATAGAACATTCTGTAATAATAAATGAAATTCTATAAATGATCGAACAACTATACCATTCATAAAACAATAGTCAACCATTGGTCCGACCATACCTACATATGTACAAAAGAAACTAAAACAAAAGTACACAAATCTACTACTAAATTTGATGCAGACCTCATACCTGGTCTCCAAACACTTTCGAACTACACCATCTCGAATAGAAGAACCCAGATGAGTATATCCACTCGATTATGCAACTCCGTGCTTCACCCCTATCCACCATTCATCCATGATCAACCTAAAAATCATAAGTAAGGTCTACACACAAACACACACACCTAGGTGCATGTATAAGGGTGTGAAATAATCTTAGTATTCTGCCCCAAATGCTGAAATTATAAATATGATTTTATAAGTGTGTGCTAATGAAATATTCTCAGCTAAGATAAGAATCAATTGAAAAGATAAAAAAAACCAATAATAT
The DNA here is from genome assembly GCA_963277665.1 of Viscum album. Taxonomy (NCBI): domain Eukaryota; kingdom Viridiplantae; phylum Streptophyta; class Magnoliopsida; order Santalales; family Viscaceae; genus Viscum; species Viscum album. The sequence continues at coordinate 474,557,939 of OY728133.1, read as the reverse complement.
GAAACCACAGTCGAATCATGGGTCTGTGAACCTGATCAGCTGGGAAAGTTGATATCATGGATATCCATCTTTAGACACACACACACACACACATATTCCACTAAATTTATATATATTCATAAATAAAAATATAAATTCTTAAGGTGAATGAAGTAAACAAAACCATAAATAGTCGATGCTTGGGTTCCTAACCCCAATCCCCTAGACATCTCATGTAAGGTAATTTAGTTGTACATCATTCCTCTCAATCTATGTATCATTAAGTCAACCTATAGGTCCATAATACCAATAAAAAAATACCTTATTCAATGTATGATCCAGAGGCCCCAGTCCAATATATGAGCCTGGGGCCCCATTCCATAGATGTTCATTAAATTGAGACTCAGATGAACCCTAAGGGTCCATCCCTTAGTTAATCTGTAAGAGTAAAACACTGGGGAGGAGACATGACCACCTCTAGAGGTATTTGATTAGGGAAAGCCTAATCATCCCTATCACTTGAGAGATCGTAATCATACAAATGTATTTGATGATGTGAAACTCCATGTATAACACCATGGTAAAGTAAATGATCAGGGAGATTGTAATCATCCCTATCACTTAGGAGAGGGTGATCATAAAAAAATATAATCATATCAAGGAGAGTGTTATCATCCTCATCATATGTCAAATTATGAAGACAAAAATCATTGTCATCACTCAAGAGAGAGAATAATCATCCATTAGTGTCATTACTATGGATTACATGCTCATATGACATAGTAGTAGGCTCAATTTATAGATCCCAAGAAGCACTTCTAGAAGTCCCAATAATAAAATAATAAAAAATATAGGCTCAACATTTGGATCCAAGGGTGTACCTATGGGTATAAAAATAATAATATAATAACATGGTTTAGATGTCAGGTCCCTTGAAATCATATATATGCATCCCAAAAATGAATAAGACAGACCCTAGGAAGAATGTTTGGGCATCCCAAAGTGAAATAAGATGCATCGTGTTAGGCTCAACAAACATGAATCAGAATAAACCACTGGTAATAATCTCTACATCAATAGTGAACATGTAAATATATATATAAAATATGGATGGTGTATGAACACCTAACCCCAAGACTACTTCCACATCCCTGAGGCCTTACAATTTCTGAATGGTTTCTCAGGCAAAACCTACTACTATCTTTACACAAACCTGACATACTATCTCAAGGATAGTAAAATGGTATTCTAATGACCTAGAATATAAATTAACCTTTTATAATTATGTAATATATTATAAATCTCATACATAACATATAGAACCTAATAAAAACATCATTAATAATTAAATAAGTGGTATTTATTGGAAGTAAGATACATATACCAATGGAACAGTAACTTTACTGTTAGAATTGCAATGTGACCATTAAGAATAGTAAACTAGAAAATAGAATAGTAACCAAAAATTTAAAATTATAAATACATTTTAGGTATCTTATAAGGGAAAATAATATATATTTATGTAATGGTATAAGTAAATACATGTCTTTAAAATGATAAATTAAGTATTGGTATTTTTGTAAGTAATAAATATTTATATATAGAATTTGATAATTAATATATTAAATATTTAAAAGAAAATATTTTTTCATAAAATAGATTCATAAATTAATATTTTTTTTCTTTGATTGTGATATAATTTTATGAGACCTTAAATAATTTTTGAATGTGCCATAAAATCGGTTATAATATTAAAATAAATATTTTTTAGGTAAATGATGATTTTATTTAAAAATTAAATTTATCATATTTATAAAATTACATTTGGAAAATGGAGTCCATTTTTAAAATAAAATCATTTAAAAATGGATGGGTGGTTTTTTTTATTTTTCTAAAATAGTTGAATTTTTGGTCAATAGTGAAATATGATAATTTATGATATAAGATAAAAACATGAATTTTTGAGTCATGGATTATGTCTAGATGATATAAGCCCATAATCTCATAATATAATTCTATTTTAATTGTATTGATTCAAGTTAATCATAAATATTGATAGTCTTGATCCAAAATAATAAACAAATGAATAAAATAATAAAAAACACTCCTCTCCCCCACTATTAATACCACCCCTCACCACCTCTTCTCCAAAAACCCCTAAAGCCTTAAAGATTGTCAAAATTCCACCTAATAAAATTTCTAATCCTCTAACTCATATCTAGGAGCTTCTGGTATCAAAAAAATTTCAACTTCAAGTGCCTTAATGATGTTCTTAAGGAGAATAAATTCAAGAGGTAAAATCCTCTTTTGTTCTCTTTTATTTTTTTTTTAATTTTTTTACTTTTCATATCCTCTCCATATATACTACATAAAAGAATTAATGATAACTCTAGTATCTTATATATACTATAATTTTATTATTTTTACGTAATATCATCAAACCCATTCTACTCTCACATTTATTCTAAAAATGAAAACATTGGCCGTGATGGATTGATTTACAACCATCATGGATGATGCATTTTAATTTTCCATTACCATCATTAAGTATGGTCTTAAGAAAAATATTATGGTTAAATTTGATTTTATTAAACATATTATAAGTTATATAATGTTTTATAACCAATATATAAACATGATATTAAATAAAATGATATAAGTTCATGATGGTCTTAAAAACCACCAAAATAAATTAAATCATTTTTATTAACGTATAATATAATGAATCATCCTCATAGCATATAACCAAATGATTTAAAATATCATATACACTTATATATGTTCATTAATTACATATAACTTCAATTCTGGTGAATTATTTACATTTAACATGAACTTCCATACTTGTATAAAAGTGATCCAATCATTATAGCCAATAAAAACTTCTAGAACAACGATATTCAATAATATAACTCATAAAAAAACCATAAATTAACTTAATAAAATTATAATAAATCAAATACATGTAGAATATGTTATGAATTAATTAATTAATAGATTTAATTTAATTATCCCAGAAATTAAGTACAACTACAGAACACTTTCGAACATAAGGTAAGGAATTCTCTCCGAACCCCTATTTTTCTATTGGGTTACGATTCATTTATCTTCACCCCAATGTAATTATTAATTATTTTTATAAAGGAATCCCAAATTATGTGTTTATTATTAAAAAATACGTAACTATATCAATAATTATTTCTTTTATGGGGAAATGTATGTTTTATAATGTTCAATTTTCAATTCCTCCTGATGAACAAGCCCGATTAAAGGTAACATCAAAATATCTTTCCCATTTTAAAGTAAACTCAATAATCTTTCTTAATCCACTAATATTTATCTAAAATAAATCCATTTATCATGAAATACTATTTTATTTTCTTTCAGGTTTTATATAAACAATTATTCCTCTTCTTGCTTTAATGACTCTTGTATTTTCCTATAAATAGCACCGAAGTGGCTGATTTCAGAAGTTTCTTAAACACTCTTTTTACATGATTTCACTTAATTTGGAGATAATTTATCATGATATATAACTATTTTACCTTATTAATATCCATGCAATCTTTTAATCCATTCTTCACTAGAAATCACTATGATACACCCATTTTTTATGGCTTATGACATGATTATCCTGTACATTTCTTTCCATGAGAGACCCTTATTTTTATACCTTATATTTGATTCTTAATGTGGAAAATATTGTCATGAACATGTTATTATGGGTTAACCTAGATATTTCTTCTATTCATTGGGTAATGTTTTAGTCTCATGTGATGTCATGATGGGATAGGGAGTGATCTAATTCCATTAGGGGACTTTTTCCTCCATGAGAAATAGTATTGGTGGTTAGTCATGACACATGCTTATGTATTGTTTTATGTTGTTTAATAATTAATATTATTCCATTATTAAATGATACCATATTCAAAATTTTAAGATTCATTATGTTTATTCATGTTATATGTTTCTTCTTATGTCATAATGTTATGCCTTCTAACCCATCTACAATACTTTATTCTTATTTTTATTCCCTTACTATGATTTGTAGCTCTTCCCTTTTGTTCATTTATTCAATAGGTTATCTTATGCATATATAAGATCTAAAATTAATTTATGATCAATTAATGGAGATAAAATAATTTTTTTTATTTTGGTTTCATTGTTTTTAATTATGTACATAATCTTTAAAAGACTCTAGACTTTTCAATCCTTGGGCTGTATTTCATGGTTAATTATGCATAAAATTAATTAATAATATATTTAAAAGTCTAGGTATATTATAGTTGGAATTGGATTATTTTCTAGTTATTTTTGGATATTAGGAATATATCACTTTAGTATGAACCCTAGGGATAATTCAATCATAATAGATAACATGGATTGAAACCTAGGTAATCCCATGTCATGATATACATTCCATTTACAATTAGATCCTTATATTTTCATTGTTTTCTTATTATATACTCTTTAGATAAGTATTCATGCCTACTTATTTTATTTTTCTTTTCTATTTAATGGTGGGAAATTGGAGTACCCTAACCTTATTTCATCTTTGTATGAAAACAAAAATTTTATGGGTGAAATTTCATAATGGGGAAGAACGTAACGACTCAGAATAGAAATTCCCATATTACAGTTATGTAATATAGTATAAATCACATACATAATATAGATAACCTAATGAAAACCTTATTAAAAATTAAATAAGTGGTATTTATAGGAATTAAGAAACCTATACCAATAGAATAATAACTTGACCATTGGAATAGTTGTGTGACCATTAGGAAAAGTAAACTGACCAATAGATTATTAACCTTCCATTTTAAATTATATATAAAATACATGTATCTTATAAGAGAAAATATTATATATTTATATAATGGTTAAAGTAAATAAATGTGTTAAAGTTGATAAATTTATTATTGGTATTTTTAGCTAATAAATATTTATTAAAAATTCATAATTAATATAATTATTTAAAATAAATGATATTTTCATAAAATAGATTAATATTTTTTTTTGTCTTATGATTTTATAAAAATTTTATGAGACCTTAATTCATTTTGGAAAGTTTCATAAAATTAGTTATAATATTAAAATCAGTATTGTTTGAATAAATGATGATTTTATTTAAAAATTAAATTTATCATATTTAGTGATATATTATCATAAATTTTTTTCCATTATTTAAATATAAATATAAATATAATGGTGGGGTGAATTTTTGGTATTTTTCTAAAATATTTGTATTTTTGGTGAATTGTGAAATACGATAATTTAGGGTATAAGCTAAATACATTAATTTTTGATTTATGGATGATGTATGGATGCTGTAGACCCATAACCGAGAACCATCATTCTCTTTTTAATTTATTTATTAATGGGAATCATAAATATTAATAGTATTGATCCAAAATAATAAACAAATGAATAAAATAATCAGAAACACCCCTCTACTCACACTATAAATACCACCATTCACCACCTCTTTTCCTCAAACCTCTAAATCCTTGAAACTTCTCAAATTTCTTACCAATAATTTTATCAATCATCTATAAAATTCCTAGGATATTCCAATAACAATAAAAGACCTAACCCAAGTTTATTATGGAGTATATAAAGGAGAAGAAGTTGATGAGGTAAAATCCTATTTCGTTCTCTATTAATTTGTTTTAATTTATATTATTTTATTATCATATACTTACCTACTATATCCAAAAATTGAATTATAACTCTATCATATTATATATACTATAATTTTATTATATTAATGGAATATCCATCATCAAAACCCTTCCCCTAACCTAGTTATTCTAAAAATGAAAACATTGTCCGTGATGTGTTGATTTATCGCCATCTTGGATGAGACATTTTCATTTTACATTACCACCTTCAAGGCTGGTCATAAAACCATTATTATGGTTAAATCAGATTTTATTACACATATAATAATTTATATAATTTTTTTTTAACTAGTATAACAACATGATATTAAATAAAATGATATAAGTTCATTATGGTTGAAAAAAACACAAAAATATTAAGTCGTTTTCATTAATGTTTTATCTAATGAAGCATTGTAATAACATATAAAGAAAATGATATATAATATCATTTAGAATTTATGAAGTTAATTAATAATAAATAACTTCAATTCAATAGATTTATTCCTATTTTACATGAACTTCCACATTTGTATACAAGCGAACTGATCATGAAAACCATGAAAACGAACACTCTAGGAATGATGAAATTGAATATTATAAGTCATAAAAAGACCATAAATTAAAACAATAAAATTATAATAAATATAATAAATTTATAAGAAGTTATTAATTAATTAATTAATGGTCTTAATTTTATTATCCAAGACATTAATTACAAGTGAAGATCACTTTTGTATATTTGTATAGGAATCTCTCAGTACCTCTATTTTTCTTTTGGGTAACGCTTTCGATAACCTTACCCCAATGTAATTATTAATTATTATTATTTAATACTCATAAATTTATTTTTTTATGGTCAAATAATATGTACATATCTCAATTATTTTTTCTTTGATTTGGAAATACATGTTTTATAATGTTATATTTTCAATTCCTCCCGATAAGCAAACCTAATTAATGGGAACTTACCAATTTCTTACCCATTTTCAAGTGCACTCCAAATTATTTCTCAATTTAACAATATTTTTATAAAATAACTTCATTTATCAGGAAAATATATTTTAATTCATTTCTAGTTTATGTAATCAATTATTCATTTTTCTCTCATTAAAGCCTCTTTTATATTTTCTCGTAAACCGCACCAAAGTGGCTAATTTCAAAAGTTTCTTAGAAACTCATTTTAAATGTTTTAACTTTAGTTGGAAATAATTTATCATGATATATTCCTATTTTCATTAATAAATCCATTCTTCCATTGAAAACATTATAATATTCCTATTTTTTATGCCTTATGACATGATTATGATACCCATTTCTTTCCTTGGGTAACCCTTATGTTTATACCATATGTTTTATTATTCATCTGAAACACATATTAATGAACATGTTATTATGTGTGTGCCCAAATAGAATTCCAATACATTAGGTAATGTTTTATTTTGATGATACATCATGTTGGGACATTGAGTTAACCTGGTTCCTTTATGAGACTTTTTCCATCATGTGCAATGATCTTAGTAGTTATACTGGACTCATTATTATCTCTTGTTTTATGTTATTTCTATATTACTATGATTCCATGATTAACTGATCCCATTTTCTAAATGTTATTCTTCATTATGATTATTTATGTTCAATATTTAATTTTATTTTATCATGTTATTCCTTATAATACTTTTGTATTCTTTATTCCTATTTTTATTACCATACTAGGATTTGTAGCTCATATATTTTGTTAATTTATTCCCAAGTTATCCTATGAATATTTTAGAGGAGAAATTATGTTATTATATATTTTTGTGATTAAATAAAATATGTTTTAATTTTCATTTCATGATTTCTAATTATGTACCTAATCTTCCAAAGAAAATATACATTATCACCCTTGGTTTTTATTTCGTGGTTAATTATGCATAAAATTATAAAAAAATATGATTATAAGGATAGGGAAATTATAGTTGGTATTAATGGATGGTATAGCTATTTTTGGATATTAATACTAGGGAACGTTAGTCAGAACCCAAGGGAAAATTCTACCACCAAGGATAACCTAGATTAAAACTTATATAATCACATGTTATGATATACCTTCCATTTACAAGTTTGTAATTCTATGTTCAATTTTTAAATTTTATATACTTATTAGATAACTATTCAATACCTCTAACATTATTTTTATTTTTTAGTTAATAGTAGTAAATAGGAGTACCTGAACCTATTTTCCTTTTAGTATGTAAAATGAAATTTTAAGGGTTAATTTTTATAAGGGGGAAGAATGTAATGACCTTGAATGGAAATTACCTTCTTATAATAATTTCATATATTATAAATCTCATACATAACAAATAGAACCTAATAAAAACATCATTAAGAATTTAATAAGTTGTATTTATAAGAATTAAGGAACCAATACCGATGGAATTGTAACTTGACCATTGGAATTATAATATAACCATTAGGAATAGTAAACTGGATAATAAAACCATAGCCATAACTTCAAAATGATAAATAAAATTAAAGAATATTATAAGAGAAAATATGATATATTTATATAATCGTATAAGTAAATAAATGTTTTATAAATGATAAATTACATTTTGGCATTTTTGTAAGTAATTAATATTTATTTATACTTTTATAAATAATATAATGATTTAAAATAAAATATATTTTCATAATATAGATTAATTAAATAATATTTTTTGTGTTATGATTATAATATAATTTTTTTTAGAACTCAATTAATTTTTGAACGTGTCATAAAATCGGTTATAATACTAAAATCTATATGTTTCAAGTAAATGATAATTATATTTAAAAATACAATTTATTATATTTAGAAAATTATTTTCATAAAAATTATTCCATTTTTAAATATATATGTACAAAAATTATTGGGTTGAATTTTTTCAATTTTTCTAAAATAGTTGAATATTTGGTGAATAGAGAAATATGATTATTTATGATATAATATAAATACATGAATTTTTTGAGTTGTTCCTAAAATACAGATGATGTAAGTCCGTAATCTCAAACTCTCCTTCTGTTTTAACTGTATTTCCTCAGAGAAATCATCATTATTAATAGTCCATTAAAAAAATAACAATAAAATGAATCAAATAATTAAAATCAACCTTCTTCTCAAACTATAAATATTACCCCTCACCACCTATTATCCTCACACACCTCTCCTTGGACCCTTGTGGCTAGGTTTGGCACTGACAGGACTCCAATTCATCTCTTCTGTAGCTTTGTGGATTCTTGGGGGCTCGTGGCGATGGCTCGAATATATTCCCTTAACTGACATTCCTTCTGTGTTGTTTTAGACTCATAGGAGGAATCCATTCATGCATGGTGGTTTTCTCCTAGATCGATGGACCACTAGTGGTTCTATATTTCTTGGTGGGTGATGGAGGTTCACCAGGGACGAGATACTATGTTTGTGGCCATGTGGATAAATATTATGAGCCTTCCAATACCCTTTTGAAATGGTCCCCTCCTTTGGGGTATTGGTAACTCCCTAGGTCAATTTCTTTGTGCGGATGAATGCTCCTTGCGTCTGGAGAAATCTTCGATTGCTTGGATTTGGGTGGAAATATACTTGTCCATTCATCTCCAGATCAGATTTGTCTCCATATGTATGGTTCCCCTGATTGGATCCAACCTCTTGTATTCTCCTCGATTCAAAGGTACTACTCCTTCAGTAAGTGTTAAGGTCACTCGCAACCGGTTTTTAGGAAGTCACACATGGGTGATTCAGATGTTCACTAGAAAGCTCCTATAAGTAGGATGTCAGAGCCTCTTTCTTCTGGTCACCCTCCTTTCATCTATGGATAGTATCTACAGATCAAGGAGAATGTGCCTCTCGTGACCCCTCATCCTCATATCACTTCAGATAATACACCTCCTCTTTCGAGGGTGAATATAATAAATTATCCTTGGTACTACATGTTTCAATAATCTCTTTGTTCTACCCTATGAAAGAATATATCTTCATGGAAACATGTTATTTAGTGAAGGGAAAGGAATTTCTAGGATTCCCCCTAGCATACTCCTCTAATTTTTGTGATCCAATACCTTCAAGTGTGAAAAAACATTCTCATTTTGATCCCATTGGAGCCTTATTTTATTGGAGGTAGCTTTCTAATTCTCTGATCCAACCTTTGGAGATTTTATTCTAGTTAAGTCCTCTCCACAAAAGATCTCCCATATATCCTCATCATAAGGTAACTATTCTTCCCTATGGTAATTGAAGCCTAGTGTGTCCCATCCATCTTCTCCTCCCTCTTCCAACAGAGCGATAAGCAAGGTCCATGACTTCTATTCTCCGCCCCTTGAAGTTTCTTCTCCACAATATATTTCAACCTGAACCATTTTGCAGTAAAAAAAGAATCAACCTTCATCTCATCAGGGAGATATGGCCACGAATCCTAGGACCAAATTTGGACGTTCTCATATTTAATATATCCCTTCCTCATATGGAATGCTCAGGTCCTAGGAGACTGGATTAAGACATACTTCATCTCAAATTAGGCGAAGAAGATCAAGATATCTTTGGTGGCTATCCTGGAGTCCAAGAAACTCCCATCAATGATAAGTGAGTATGCAAGAAGAATTATGATGAGTTCATTTATGAAAGAAAACCCCAATAATATTTATATATTGATTTTCTGGAACTCATATATTTTTGTTGATTTAATCCTGGAATCATAGAAATGTATCTTTACCAAAATATAATTAAGTAATCATGATCTATTCTTCTCATTTGTTTATTGTAGTTGTGATGCTCATGTCAGAGAAGATTTGGGGTCTGATCTCGAGGCCTTTGACCCGAAGGATCTCCTATGGTTTGTTGTGGGACACTTGAACATTATTGTGGATCTGAATGAGAATATGGGAATAATTTCTTTCCCCAGGTTGTCAAGTATGTATTTTTCATAGTTTATGGCCCAAAGTGATATTCTTGACATGGGATACATTGGTGACCGCTACACTTGGTGAAAAATTCAAAGAGGGAATCCTCACACTAGGTGCCGAATGGATATGTTCCTATCCAATGGACAAGAAATATCATCATATACTAATGAAAATGTTAAACATTTGGTTCTTATTTTTTCCAATCACTCCCCTATTCTGGTGTCTTTGTCTTTAAGATAGGGGGAAAGTGTGCAAAAAATTCTTCTAGATGTGGGTCAGTATTCTAGGATTTCATCAAACTATGTTCTAATCATTGAATAAGGAGACCCATGGACAAGGTTGGAGCATGTTTCATAAAAAACTAAGGATCCTTAAATGTGATCTTTATTCTTAGATTAACAAGCTTCCCTCGAGCTCTAATGAAATATACACCATCAACAGGGAGATTGAAAGTCTAGAGGAATGCTCAAAATCTACCAAGAATGATGATCAATTTAGAGAGATGGATTCCAAGAAGGATGATATGGTAGAGAAGATCCTAAGATAAGAATTCCTTGTGCAATAACTCTCATAGATTAAATGGTTTTGTGAGGGAGATAGGAACACTTCTTACTTTCATGAATGTATCAAAGAAAATCGGTGCTTCATCAGGCCTAATATTCGTCTGGATGATGAAACTTATATGAAAGACATGGACTTGATTGGGGGTATGTCCAAAGCCTAAATTAAGGACATCTTTGCAGAATCGAACCCTTACACATCTAGAGGTTACCTGAGGGTCCATGAGGAACTTATGGATGTGGTACGAAATTTGGTTTCCACCGTTGACAACTACCTTATTGAAGATTTCCCCAAGATAAAGGAAATTAATGAAGATATGATGAATATTATTCCACAGAGCACTCCTGGGCCTAATGATTTTCAAGGTTCCTTTTATAGGGAATTAATGGATATCATCAGCAATGATTTTGAGGAAATCATCCAAGATTTATGTAACGTCCATACCCGACTCACCTCTAATATGATGGTTGGACCGATGAGTTACATAACCTCAAGCGCATCTCCCCGAATGCTAGAGGCTGCTGACTAGCAGCGAGGGCCTTTTTCCTGTCTATGGGGAAGACTATTCCCTCATAGGTAATAGGTAATATCATAGCAGAAGTAAAAAATAATTAAGTAATAAATATCATTAGAATATAAATGAATAAACTGCAGTAAAAGAAATATAAATAATCCAACTGAATAATACTCAAGTGAGGAATCTCACAAAACGATGTCATGCCATGATGTCTGTCTAAACTGAAAGTATGGAAAATAGAAACTCAATCATACTGTTAACTAAAAAAAATACACAAAGTAAAAACTAAATAACGATTAAATCTTGGTCCTCTGCCCCAGTCTCTATCCTATGTAGCAAGAAACAATCAAGCATCAGAAGCAGCCCACTTCTCTTTGTCAATACCTGTTAGCATGTAATCTACTCGGGTATCAACGACGCCCGAGTGGGGTGTGAGATAAAATCCTAGTTGGCCGGCACCCATGGTGTCTAAACCTTTCCATTTCGTGTAATAATAAAACACAACATGCCATTATATAATAAATATAGATAATTAATTAAGCGCAACAAAACAAATAACTCGGTCCGGGTTCGCAATGACAGTCATCCTTAATCACCAGCTTCAGCCTAAGCCAGAAGTTTGAAAGGAGTACGTGTAAGAAGAATGCATATATACATATATATAAACCTTGGAAAATAAAGGTATAATAAGGAATAGGCATACCCCCAAGATTGTGATTTAACTTGGGGTCTAAGTCATGTGTCAACTAGGTGTGCTTCAACATACCAGAAAATATCACAAATCTCAAGAGACTCAAAGAGACATTAGTATAAACCTTAAGTGCATCATTATTAAGGTTCAAGTTGAGAGTTGGAATCTAATCCCATCCTAAAGGTATCACTATGTAACATGCTTCAAATTATACAATACCACCGACCCCGTCCAAGGAAATCTTTCGAAAGACCAAGTATCGCTCGAGATGTGGCTTTACCCTGAGTCCATCCTGATCTCGCCAAAATGGGTCGAGCATCATCCGAGCCTGGATTATCCACATTGCCAATGGATCTTCCCCCAATGGGACCTTTTGGAACCGGTATCACACATAAGTATTAGAAATCCCATGGGAAGTCTCGGTATGAAAAAGCTAAAGACACCGCCCCCAGCACGTAGTAGTAACCAGTCAGGAACGGAGGGTCTAAGTGTGGCCCTTAATATGGGGACCACCTTCTTTCCCCACCCTGAATTTAATTAAAGTTTTCATAGTAGTAGATATGGAATAATAAGCATATGCAATTGTATCTTGAAATCTAAACTGATACACTCATGCATCACAAGGTATAAATTAAATATTGCCGCAGAACAATCTTAACAAGGAAAGATAATGCATCAACATAAGAAGATATAAGAACTCTTTAATAAATAAATAATTCATCACAAACAACTACCAAAGATCCAACAATTCATAGTTCATAATTAATCTAAATTAATTATTTAAATTAAACACAACAATAAATAGGTTGCATAACACATGCAGTTAATTAAATTAAATGCTCGGGCATGCACATTAAAATAAATAAATAGTTCAACACAAAAAACTAAAAAATATCCAACAATTCAAAGATCATAATTAATCTAAATTAATTATTTAAATTAAACACATTATAAAATAGGATGCTCAACACAAGATATTAATTAAATTAAATTCTTAAGCATGCACATTTAAATAAATAAATAGTTCTACACAAAAAACTACAAAAGATCCAATAATTCAAAGTTCACAATTAATCTAAATTAATTATTTAAATTAAACACAACATAAAATAGGATGCACAACACATACATTTAAATGGATTAAATACCCAGGCTAACAGAATTTATACCGACCATGTCGGCACACCCAAAGGGGTGTCGTACCACATTCCAAAAATTCAAACGATTTAATTCACTATCAATAGGGCTGAAACAGCTAGGAAAAATAAATAAATTAAAGAAATTGGATGAATTTGCACAAATTCGGTAGGCACCGACTAACGACACAACGATGCGTTTTTTATAAATCACAAAAAAACGGAGGGAAAGAGTGTAGACACCCTACCTTATGGCTGTAGATGATACTATGATCCATGATAGACTTTGATTTGACCTAAAATGGAAGAAAATGGATGATTTTAGAAAAATCCCAAAATAGGGTAAATTCATTCCGTGGTGAACTATAAAAAGGATAGAAAATGAGATTGTACGATTCTTGGTGTGTGGGATAAGCCTTACCGAGAGGTTCACAACACACATGGCGGTGAAGAAAACAGACGATGACTGGAAGCACAATGATCTTCTGAAGAGGAGAGAATGTGGTGCACTCCACTTAAGGAGGAGGGGTGCGCCACACAGAGGAGAGGAGGAGAGGAGGAGAGGATAAAGAAATAAAAAGGAAAGGAAAGAAAATAAAAAGAAAAAAATAAATAAAAAGAAAATAAATAAAATAATAAAAATAAAATGGTGGAAGAAATGATATAAATAATTAAAATGGGTTTACCCCATTTTAATTATTTTTAATTTCTCCCTAACTGTATTAATTTTATTATTTATTTTTATCCCTCTTTAAATTCCATTAATTTCCATTAAAATATTTTTATTCTCTTTCAAATCTTTTAAATTATATTTAGCTCGAACGCAGTGCTAGGGAGTGATGTAAAAATTCTACATAAAACCTGAACAATTGTTTAATTGATTTAATAGATTCTCATGACCCGCAATAGGGTGCATAAGCGTGCACCGTGGGTCGCATTAAGAATTTAGACAAAAAAACTTAAATGGTCTGCACCATGATTTAAGTTGAGATGTTAAAATAATTAAAAATTATTATTAATTAATAAAACTTATCAATGACATGATAAAAAAACAGCCATGAAAAAAGGATAACAGTTATTAAATTAATATTGATTGCACATTTGTATTTATTTGAAACAATTAATAATAATATATTTATTACATTGCACAGTTATTATTCACACCGCAACACATTTTATTAATTGTGGAAGATCATTTTTATTTGTTTTCTTCAACATAAATAATAATACTAATAATAAAACTATTATTATTATTTATAACGGACAACAAAAATATTTATAACCCAAATGAATTATTTTCGGGTGCGATATGACCAAATGTTTGATGATCGCAAAAGTTATACCCTACCTAAGGTAAAACCCACGTCCCAGAACTATTGGTGGTCTCATATTTCTCAATCGACGCACCATTTGTGAGAAAATAATTATTTATTATATAAAAAACGGAATAATTAATTAATTAAAAATAAAGAGAGTATTATCATGTGTGAGGGTGTCAAACACCCGACGTGTATCGAGGTTATACCCTACCTAGGGTAAACCCGACATTCTAGACCTAACTGTGGTCTTAGATTTCTCATACGACACACTTTTTAGAGTTATTTCAATTTTTTGAAAAGAAACAAACATGTGTTTAAATAAAATAAATTTAATATTTTTATTCTATCAATACTGAGAGTCTACGGGTCTCAGAATCTCATGCTGACTCATCGTTAAACTCTAAAAATATTTCATAGAATATTCCAAAGTTTTATTAAGGATTTTACACCTCATTTAATTTATTTCTATTTTAATTTTAATCTAATTAATTTAATAAAATTTATTTAAAAGACACGTCATAGTGTCATCTATGGGAGATAAAAAGTTTCAATGCTTGATTTTAAAACCGACCTACCCAGTTAATGGAAAAATTTTATTTCCTATGCCTTTTCATTCGGTTCAAAAAAAAACATTACAACATTCCCACCTTAGAACGTCTCATCCCTGAGAAGACTTCGGGAATAACATAACTGTCATCTGATGCACAAGGGTTGTGAAGTCTCTCACAAAGGGTTGTGTTTCATCTCTAAACACCCAAAACATGTTCAAGCATTGGATAGAAAAATGACACAACCGACATTAAGATCTGAGCCAATGCTCATTTCCCAACTGAAACACTGAGATGATATTTATGAAAACACGTTCAGGTAGAGGCACGACCATGTCATCATCACATTAACTTCTAGCCAAAGTTACTTCACAACTTAGGTTTTAAAGTTTGAAAGTGGAAAAATTACGAGTTACGGAGCCTTCAAGCATCATAATTTCCTACAAGGCGCACCCTAAAGCATTCTAGTGACACTTCTCGTGTGATTTTTGAAATGGATAAAACAGTTGATTCCCATTGACCTAAAAGACCAAGTTATGACAACTTTTTATGAAAATACCTGGCCGACCCAAACAACGGTCGTCTCACCTGATGACACACCATAAAAAGGTTATTCACTAACCGTTTCATTGAACTAGAGAGAGAACTAGTCAAGACACTCTGGCCGACCATTTAAGAAGATACTCAGCTTAGACGGCCAACGTTTTATGAACTGAACTATGATGCCTTCTTCCATAATATCCCTCATTCACCATGAATACACTATTATAAATTTAAGTTATAGCCACAGACCTATAGCCATAGTTTTATAGGTTCGTGGATATAGCCAGTTTATAGCCATGATTTAATTAAAAAACCATGGATAAAATTTTCTCGTCCCACTTTTTTTCCCAAAATCCGTTGGGCTCCTCCATTCTCCCCCAATCTATTTTTCATCCCCCCTTTTCCCACCAAAATCCGTTGGGATCCTCCTCCGTTCTCCCCCGATATGCGACCCTCTGCGCCATCCTCTTCCATTTTCCCCCGATCAGTTACCCTCTGCCCTCGACCTCTCTATCACGGCGGTGCCCTCCTCCTCCATCCTCCCCTGATCTGCGAACCTCCTCCATTGACCTATCTCACGGCGGCACCATCCTCCTCTATATTCCCTTGATCCACGACCCTCCACCCTCGACCTATCTCACAGCGGCACCCTCTTCTCGGATACCCTCTACATGTGACCCCCAACCCTGAAGGTACCCATCGCGACCTCTCTCACTATTTCTTGGAATTTCATTCTAAATCTATAACATGGGGGATTTTATCTGTTTTGAGGAATCATGTTGATTTAGATTGGTCCATCCATCAATATCGGACGGAGAGGCTCATATAAATATGTGGTCGGTGGTCCCTAAGTTTCTTCTTCAATTTATATAAGTTGTATGTGCTTTATGACGTGTGAGACTTGATAAGCATATGAAAATGTCTTGAGATAAAACCCAATTTCATTTCTCAATGGTCTTTCATAGAACATAGGATGAGGATATCCCAAGATTCCTTCTACACCTATTTTCTCAGCAATTTGGGAAGTTATGTTATCATTGTGGATTTTATTAGTCTTTCACTAAATTTTAAATTAAATTTACAATTTTATTGGCATTTTTTTGGGGATTTTTATTGATGTAGGTCTGGGGATACGAGACAGACCCTTGGGATGTCTTTGGACTTGGTTCCAGTGTAATAAGGTATCCTGTTATATTTTCGATGATTATTCCCTTTTATAATTAAACTGAAAAATTAATTTTTAATGTTTTAGATAATTGTTTTAAGCTTATTAGAGAGAGTTAGGATATTTCTTAGTGACGTGGGATGGGATTGAGCATGGAAAGACCTTGGAATGCCTTGGAAACTTCCTCCTACCTTTGGGAAATAATTAGAAAAGCGTTGAATAAAGATAGGCGGTATGCATACCTTACCATGTGGTATTAATGATTTTGATTTATTCTCATGGATTTTAGTCTTGATAATGAAGTGATCAATTTATTTAAATTAAATTAACCCCATAACCAATATATAAATTATTTGGTTTTAATTAATTAAATTTTTTAATTAATTAAATTGAAATTCATCGATTATGATTTATAAAGTGATAAGGCCTTGATGGACCTTGGTACTAGCTGGTTTACCTTGGACACTAATAGTCTAGGACTTAACTTAAGACACACTTATCCTAGGTTATGGACTTGGTTTGGGTGAGCAGATAGACCTTATGAGACCTTGAAGACCAAAATGGGTCATGTTCCATCTCTTGAGTCTTGTCAACATGACATATCTTGTGTAGTAAAAAAGATTGTGCTCTATTGATTATGATGCCAAGAAAAATAGTATTACTTTGAGCATCGGTTCTTGAACCAAGACCTGGATTGAGACCGAGGACCAGTGTGAGGGTGCCTCTATTACTAGGGGATGCCAATGGGTGTCCTGTTGACTAACCAACCCTAAGTGGATGCATATGGACTTGGTAAAGATGGTAGTGGGTGTCACCTTAAGACCTGCATCAAATGTATAATTCTATGGGGTTATGAATTGTAGTGATGGGTTTGGAAAATTTTAAAACCCTTAACTTTTGTTTATACCTTCATATGTTTATTTTGGATGCAACCATGGTGCCCAAATGTACTTCTTAGGACCTGACCTATGGTCCTGCTATGACGATGGTATCGTGGTTACCTAAGAGTGTTTCCTAGGATCCGACCTTGGGCCTTATGTGATATGGTTGTGAGACAAATTATACATGATGATGTCATCATGGATTCCTGACATGTATCCTAGGATTAGGCTGTTGAACCATGTGAAGAATTCTTGGGATGTTGGGATTCGACCTTATGTCTATATGGGATGATTTGGATGCCACAAGTCCCTAGGATGCCCAACCTAACTAGGATCCAACTGAGTTGGATTAGGGGATTATTTATTTTTATTCAAGATTATTATTATTATGAGATGACTATGTTATCCCTAGGATTAGCTAGTCAATCCTGATGATTTTACTTATTCTTGATCAGGATGCATGGGATCCGACTATTTGGCATGGTGACTTGGGGGATGTTTTATATTCAGTGATTACCCGAGGTGCCTAGGAACCAACCTCAATCCATTCATTTTATTGGAGTTTAAAGACATTCTAATGATTCTTGGAATATATTCATGGAGCCATTCATGATGATTAGTTGGATGTTTGGACCTAAGAATTTAGAATTCCTGGGTTACACCAAGATATAATATTTATATGGCTGGAATTATATCATGAAATTCTCAGGTGGAGGGGGTGTGCAGTGGGGAGGGGGCAGTGGGGGTGCAAGGGGAAGAGGGAGGGGTGCAAGGTAGGGAGGGGGTGTTTTATGGGAAGGGGGGTGAAAGGGGGAAGGGGGTGGGGAAGGGGGGAATTGGTGCAGGGGAATGTGGGTGAAACAGGGGGGCAGGGGGGGGGGTGCTGGTGCAGGGCAGGGGGGGGGGGTGAAAGAGCTTCTTGATAAAAAAACATCATGAGTTTTTAAGAATAATATAGATGATGTTGATTCGATGCTTGGGTTATTCATCACAACTTAAATCATTGTGATTTGAGATGGATGAGTGATGTTTGAAAAATAAAGAGATTTATTAATGATCATCTCATTATATCACCCACTCACATAGGTTGAGGTCCCATATCTCATCTCATATCACCAATCTATTCTTTAGGTCAGGTCTCTTATCATATCATGTACCACCACTATCCCGTTCAAGACATGTCCTACATGAATACAACAAGGGAGTATGAAATACATAGAGAACACAACCATAAACCTAGCACATGGATATCTAGTAATCCATACCTAGTTCCCCACTAGAAGATACCCCACTATAAAACTCATAATCTACTATTTTTTCCTTTAATAGACTTGGTACCCAGTGTACCTAGACATGGTAGTTGATGGGTCTTAAAATTAAGCGGAATGGACTAGAAACCCTCTATCTGCTACTTGATTACCCTATGAACCACCTGAACACTTAAATAGGCATAAAAACTCCTCAAGAGACATCGCAACACTCATATTGTTTTTCTAAATACCACTTCTTGAAACTAACGCTACTCGGAGACTAAAAATTCAATTTCATTTGAATTCTCTGACTCATAACCATATAGGTAATTATAAAATCCCCATGAAATGGATACACTTCATTGTAAAGTATTCTAGATTATCACACAAATCAAGATTTATTAATCATAATGGAAATAACTACTCATTCCAAATTTAAGATTGGATTTCTGGAAATCATCCACCATCCTGATCTAGGGAAAAAAGTTTTTATTTGAAAAAACATCACAAATGATCCTTTATACACATATTTCATTAAGTGGTTGAAGTGGAATGAAATGTGGAGGGTGGGTTGGGGGTGAATGGGGTGGGTAGGGGGTGTGGGGTGGGCAGGGGGGGGGGGCAAGGGAGGGGGCAGGGGGGTGTGCAGGTGGGGGGGGGGGAGGGGGGTTGCTGGGGGGGAGGGATGTGAAGATGGGGAGGGGGGGGGGAAGGGGAGGGGGTAGGGGGGTGTGCTGGTGGGGGTAGGGGTGGTGTGCAGGTGGGGGGCATGGGGGCAGGGAGAGGGGGGTGTGCAGGTGGGGGGTAGGGGGTGTGCTGGGTGTAGGGGAGGGGTGTGTGCAGGGGGAGGGGGCAGGGGCAGGGGGTAGGGGAGGGGTGTGCAGGTGGGGGGGGGGGTAGGGGAGGGGGTATGGGGGTGTACGTGTGGGGGGCAGGGGGCAGGGAGAGGGGGGTTACTGGGGGGAGGGATGTGTAGGTGGGGGGTAGGGGAGGGGGAAGGGGGGTTGTGCAGGTGGTTTTTTTATTACAGATTGTTAGCCATCTCTCATTTGAATTTGGTATGATTATTGGTTTCAATTTATTGTCTTCTTTATTGTTAGATTTTCCTTGGTTATGGTTTAGTTGTTTTGACTTATTGAATATGATACAATTTATTTGATTTGTTATTTATTCTAATTTTATACATTATATTTCTAATTTTTCAATTGTTATGTATAAATATTGTTCAATGTGTCGGATGAACGTAAATACAAAGGTACAATGTGATTATCATTTATGTTTTCTACTATTTTAACTGCCTCCATATTTAATCCACTTTTATTGCAATATTATTTGCCACTAATTTATGCATTCAATATGTTCAATATAATCAATAATAATGCAATGTTTCGATCCAACATATAAGGGGACATGGTGGAGTAACACTAGATTTTGGAGAAATACACCATCATGGAAGGTACAATGTGATTATCATTTAATAAACTACAACTTTTGTAACCACATACACCCTTATTTTCATAATTATTTTTTTTTCTGTATAGTTTTTTTATATTTGATTGGTTTCCAAACTATCTCTATTATGTTGAAATTCATAATTACAGTGTTCCAGTTTCAATGTTCATTACTGTTGGTTATTATTTGAACAGTACATTACATCATATATTTGATTTCTCAATGGTATAAATAAATTTTTATTCCTTTTCATATAAAATTAATTTTTACTAATATTGCGATGATGTCTTAGAAACTTCTACAACTATTAGTTCTTATTTGAATAGTTTGTTCATTTATATGTTATTTGTTTTGATGAAAATTTAAAATTTTCACATATGATTAGAGCATTACAACTGCTTTAGAATGAGAATGGGTGATGAATCATTAATAAACATTAACTGTGTTGGGATGTTCTTGATCTTATATACAGGGTCATAGGGTGGAGTCACACTACAATTTAAAGAAATACACCATCACGGAAAGGGGTGTAGTGACTCATTTTGGAGCTGTGTATCTTTACAAATTAGTTGTAGTACTGATGTTGGGTAAGTTTTTATTATTTCATCATGTTTTAAAAAGATTTTTATTTTAGCATATCTGTTACATCTCCACTATGCACATATTATTTTAACTAGTTATTTCCAAAAAAAATTTGTACATTCAACATAAAAATTTCAGGCCTTTATAAGATCATATAGATTAGTAACCTTTTATAGGATTGATCCATCTATTCACTTATTTTAAACTACCCATCCATATGAATTGATTTTATAAAAAACTGAAAAAATACACATAATGTTGTTTCAAACTGAATTGATTTTCATCTCCCTACTCTCTAGTTTCTGCTGCTTCTCCATTATTTCTTCTTCACAGTCCACTGCCTTAAGCTTCTTCAGTTTCCCAATCTAGGGTTTCCACAGATTCTCTATTTTTTGGCTTCCTTCCTCGTGGTCCCTACGCGTTCCTCTAGGACCATTTTCCATATCACCCACCCCTCCATCCCTTGATTCTCTTCTATTTATAGTTGATACTTTGTTTAGGTATCAAATTTTTTCTATTTCAGTTGATTTATTTTAAATACCAAACATTAATTTTATTTTGATTTTGTTGTTTCTAACTAAAAATTCAATTTCATTTTTGATTATTTATTTTTTTAATGAAGTTTTTTGCATCCATTTTTCTTGATTTTCAACTGAATATTTCATTTTAATTTTTGATTAATAGTTAAATCGTTATATTTTTTTTGTTCATTAAGTTTCTTAATTTTATGTTACTTTAAATTTTTATTTTATATAATAGATTTATAGGTTTATCTACGATAAAATATGTTTTTTGTTTCAGGTTTCTAAACAATGAATATTCAGTTTTTCATTATTAAATAAAGATAGTGTTGAATTTATTTTACTTACGTTATCTTTCTTCTCATTCAGGTATTATGCAATGAAACAAACTCTATAAATGGATCTCTAAATGGGGAATCTCTTTCATTTAGATGAGCAATATGTATTTCCCTTGAAGTTTTTTAGGATTCACACATATTTTTTTCCAAAAATGGAGCACTAATTTCAGCAATGATACTTGGACTACTAGATCCTAAATTAGGAAATGATTCCACACGGAACATCGACTCTTCGTCACCCAAAAAGGTCCTTATTATATGTTTTCCTACATGTCGATGTTTTGAATCTGTCATATTCATGGTTTTAACTATTCCACACCTAGAATGTTCTAAATAATCCTGAAAACATATAGTACTTATCACAAGTGATATATGTTTTCAGATGTTTTTGGTATGTCCTTCCAAATCAATTCTGATTGGTAAGAATTGGGGCCCAATGGGCTACTATTTTGACAGATTTGGAATTTTTTCAGGGCTGAGATTTTTGAAATATACCAGGTGATGCATGGGATTTTTTACTACTAATTTTCTATGTAATTGAATACTAAATATTTTTATTCATTTATTGTCTGTTGATGGCTTTCTGGTGGTTTTTCTATTATATGGTAATTGATGTGTGAATTCTATTTATTTCAGGATATGTGTTCGCATTTAAGAACATGTTTTTTGCATAGAAAAAGTGATGGTTTAGTTGAAGTTGGAACCAGGTAATAAGATGAGTATAAAATATATTTTTTATAAACAATGAATATTCAATTTGTCATTATTAAATGAAGATAACATTTTATTTTTTCAAATATCTATAATGTTCTATTTTTTATGGTGTTAATGAATTTTTTATTAAAAATATATATGTTATGTATGTTCTTATTTTGGAAGGGATATATGCTGTTGTAATAAAAAAACACGCATTTGAGTTATTTAAACAACATAATTTATCTTTTATCCAGGTTCTGGGGGGGGGGGGTTCAGGGTCTGTCTAGGAGGGTGGGGGTGGCTGTCTAGGGGAGTGGAGGTCTGGGCTGTCCAGGGGGATCTGTCCGGGGTCTGGGGGGGGGGGGTTCTAGGTTTGGGGGGGGGGGGGTTCAGGGCCTGTCCAGGAGGGTGGGAGGGGGGGGGGGGGTCTGTCTAGGGGAGTGGGGGGGGGGGGGGGGGTCTGGGGGGTGTCCAGGTTCTGGGGGGGGGTTACAGGGTCTGTCCAGGAGGGTGGGTGAGTGGGGGGGGGGGGGTGGCTGTCCAGGGGAGTGGAGGTCTGGGCTATCCAAGGAGATCTGTCCAGGGTCTAGGGGGGTGTCCAGGGTCTGTCTGGGGGGGGGGGGGGCTATCCAGGTGGGCTTTGCAGGGGGAGGGGGGCTGTCCGGGGGAGGGGGGGGGGTTTATTTAGGGTGGGGGTGTCCACTGTCTAGGAGGGAGGGGTCTGCAGGGGGGGTGTCCAGGAGAGAGGGGGTGGGTTTTCCAGGAGGGGGGCTTTGCAAGGGGGAAGGGGGATGTTTAGGGGCAGGGGAGGGGGTTTATGTAGGGTGGGGGGTGTCTAGTGTCTAGGAGGGAGGGGGCTATAGGGGGGGGGTTTCCAAGAGGGAGAGGGCTACAGGGCGGGGGGGGGGGGGGATTTTCATGGGGGAAGGGGGTCTATCTAGGGGAGGGGGAGGGGGGTTTATATAGGGTGGGGGGTGTCCAGTGTCCAGGAGGGAGGGGTCTGCAGGGGGTGTCCAGGAGGGAGGGGGTGGGTTTTCCAGGAGGGGGGCTTTGTAGGGGGAAGGGGGGCTGTCCAAGGGAGGGGGAGGGGTGTTTATGTAGGGTGGGGGGTGTCCAATGTCTAGGAGGGAGGGGGCTGTAGGGGGTGTCCAGGAGAGAGGGGGCTGTAGGGGGGGATTTTTAGGGGGAAGGGGGGCCGTCCAGGGGGGGTTATGTAGGGTGGGGTTGTTCAGTGTCCAGGAGGGAGGGGGATGCAGGGGGTGTCCAGGAGGGAGTGGGCCGCATGGGGGGTGTCCAAAAGGGAGGGGTCTGCAGGGGGGGATTTTCCGGGGGGAGGGGGGTTATCCAGGGGAGGGGGAGGGGGGTTTATTTAGGGTGGGGGTGTCTGGTGTTCAAGAGGGAGGGGGTGTCCGGGAGAAAGGGAGGGGTCTGCGGGGGGGGGGGGGGGGTGTCCAAGATGGGGGATTTGCATGGGGGGTGTCCAGGGGAGGGGGGAGGGTGTCCAGGAGGGAGGGGTCTGCAGGGGGGATTTGTAGGGGGAGGGGGAAGGGGGGTTTATATAGGGTGGGGGTGACCAGTGTTCAGGATGGAGGGGGGTGTCCAGGAGGGAGGGAGGGGTCTGCAGGCAGGGGGGGGGGGTTGTCCAAGAGGGGGGATTTGTAGGGGTGAGGGGGGATATCCAGGGGAGGGTGTCCAGGAGGGAGGGGTCTACAGGGGGGCTTTGCAGGGGGAGGGGGGCTATCCAGGGGGTGGGGGATATTTTTATGGTTTTTTAGACCCTATAGCCATGATTTTTAACCGTGGCTATATGTATATTGCCACAGTTTTTAACTGTGGATATAGGATTAATGCTAGGGTTTCTAACCATGGAAATAAATTGTGTCCATCCTATAGTATACCCACGGTTCTAAACTGTGGCTGTAGTGATATTACCATGGTTTGAATCATGGCTGTATACCTATAGCCATGGTTTGAACCGTGGCTATAGACCTATAGCCATAGTTCCAAACCATGGCTATAAGTCCAGGCCTATAGCCACGCTAAACTTAGCCATGGTTTCTCAAACTGTGGCTATTACCTATAGTCGTGGTTTGAGGACATATAGCCATGGTTTAAAACCATGGATATAACCAGAATTTCTAGTAGTGATACATCCATAAAAAATCATACCTGACTTTTAGTGACATTCTTTGATTTCGGTATCACCAAGCGTGATAACAAGTCCAGGGTAACCTCATATTGGCACGACATGAGTATAAGGAAATAAACTTAGGTAATCCATACCCAATGTTTACGAGTGAGATATTGGTACAAGGAAAAGACGTCCAAATAGGTCGCTGACTGAGCCCAGAGTGACATCCACCTGATGGTCATGTAAGAAGAAATGACTGGTGTACAAGAGTTCATCCAAAGAATTCCTACACAAAAATCCGAGGGTCACTCAAGACTAACCAAATCCTCAATAAGAACGATGCGTCAGTGTACAACATTGAGAAAACCACCCTAAACAAGCCCAACAACTTTTAAAGTTCTAGCATGGCATAAGACCGATGCTCTCTTAGTGTAGCAAGGACAAATGTAAAATAGGGGAAATGCTCGTCACTTAAGGAAGAGTACACTAAGAGGATTTAGAGATTACTAGAAGGACAAAGTTTAAAGAATAATCATGAAATCCCAACCAAACTGGTTGGTGTGTCAAAACACCAGAGTCTCTAGAAGTTATCCCGAGAATTGGGATGAACTTGATTCTATTAACATAGAAGTCACTATACTATAGAGATGATCGAAAACCTATTTAACAACATAATACTTGACGATTACACTGAACTCAACCGGTTTGTCACAATGTTAATCACTTGATGAAACTGCGTACGTAAACACATACTACCCTGAGGTGAGATAGAAGACAAATGACTTTTAACTCGGAGGACGATGTACTGAATCATTGATCACTGTGGAGAAGAGAGGGTCGAATGACCTATAAAGAAACTGACCATTCCTAAGGCATTCTTAACCTGATTGAAAAGAGAATTTCCTGGTGCTCAAGCTCGAAATAAAATTCAAGGAAAACATGACCACCTGTTCGAACTAGGGTTTCATTTTAAGCAAGGGGGTTCGACTAGGGGAAACAACATGAAAATGGTTTTTTTCCATTGAAAGTCAAGGAGAAACTTAAACTACCCTATACCGAGATCTTAAATAGAGGACATCGCTAAAAGTTCCATATCCAAGCCCTTTATATTTAATCAAATTTAATCTTTAATCATCAAAATATTTAATCAAAACATAAAGTACCATTTTTCAAAACAAAACACAAGGTACTTGATCTTAACCAATGCCTCAAGGAAAAAACAGGCAAGTTTTATAAAACTTCATTTTAAAACATCTTACATTAATTGAAATCCCATCCTTAATTAGGAAATCTATCACATAAATTCCTTTTAAGTAGATAAGGAGACCTACAAGGGTACCTCTAAGCTGACTTGAGTTCCTTAGAATGCAACCCAAAAAAAAGTGGTTTAATTATTAAGAGTCGCAACACCCATACCGGGTTATCTCATAAGGAACATGCACCAACTAGACTACTTGGCCCTAGTTATACATTTAGGTAGTTAACTTATTCATTTGAAATTATAACATTCTCAAACACATAACAACCCAACTATATGGGTGTCCATATACCAATCCATAAAGCACCCATACACTTTAAAGGTGGCATTTGGCTCCCATTTAATTGCAAAGAATATTTTTTTACAAAGAAACTAACTGCATAACAAATAATCTAGTAGGTCACTACTAGAAGATAACAGAGAGACATTTTGTAATCACAGAAGCATAAAATTTTAATCATAGAGACATGATAATAGGCACATAAGCATGATACAAGGCAAACATGGTATTAAACACGCAACATGGAAAAATGATAGCATGGTAAATATATCACCGAAACATAGTATATAAAAAGGCATGCCAAATAATTTCAAGACATGTCATACCTTTAAGTAAAACTATTTGAATTAAGAGACAACCTAAAATTAAACTACATGGCATGCCACTATGCATGGAATGTGAATTCCTATGTGCCTATTATGATGCATGCAGTGCATCATCCTTTCCTAAACAGGTCAAGGGTAAAATATCATAAATTCCATAAATTCATAAGCAGTAGAAATTACACCAATCACTCGAGGTGAAATCATATCAATTGTAACATCGAAAAGCATGAACAACAATCCCAACCCAGGATACTTGGTCATATCCTGTACGTGGGGTGATCAGTCCCAGACAAAACTATTAACTAAGCACCGACACATTCCTTGTCTCCTGTCTACCAACCCAAAATAGTAAGACAAGGGAAAATACCACCCTTTGTTACCACTTTGTAACATCCCGACCCAGATCACCTCTAAGACGGTGGTCAGACTAGTGGGTTAAATGAACTCAAGCACATCTCCTCGGATGCCAGAGGCTGCTGACTAGAAGCGAGGGCCTTTTTGTGTCCAAGGGGAGACTATGCCCTCATAGGTAATAGGTATTATCACAGTGGAAGAAAACAATAACTATTAATAAATAGTGGAAGCATATAAACAAATAAACTACAGTAGAAGCAATATGAATAATCCAACTGGATAATACTCAAGTGCAGAAGCTTACAAAATGATGTCATTCCATGATGTCTGTCTAAACTAAAAGTATAGAAAATAGAAACTCAATCATACTGTAAACTAAAAGAAAAGACACAAAGAAACAACTACATCATGATTAAAGCTCAGTTCTCAGCCCCAGTCTCCATCCTAATCATTAATAAACAATCAAGCATCCGAAGCAGCCCTCTTCCCTTTACCGATACTTGTAATCATGTAATCTACTCGGGTTTCAATGACACTTGAGCATGGTGTGAGATAAAATCCCAGTAGTCTGACACCCACAGTGTCTAAACTTTTCCATTTCGTGCAATAGTAAAACACAGTGAGTCATTATATCATAAATGTAGATAATTAATTAAGTGTAATAAAATAAACAACTTGGCCTAGGTTCCCAATAACGCTCATCCTTAATCACCTACTTCGGCCTAAGCTGGAAGTTTGAAAGGATCACCTATAAGAAAAATGCACATATACATATATATAAATCCTAGAAAAGCAAGGTAAAACAAGGAAGATGCATACCCCTAAGCTTAAGCTTTAACTTGGTGTCTAAGTCATGTGTCAACCAAGTGTGATTTAACATACCCAAATCTCAAGGTACTCTAAGTGGAATTAGTATAAACCTTAAGTGCATCATCATTAAGGTTAAAGTTGAGAGTTGGAATCTGAGCCTATCCCGAAGGTATCACTACGGAACATCCTTCAAATTATCCAATACCACCGAGCCTGTCTAAGGAAATCTTTCGAAATACTGAGTATCGCTCGAGGCACAACTTTACCCTGAGTCCACCGCGATCTCGCAAAAAGGGGTTGAACATCATCTGAGGATGACTTAGCCACATTACCAATGGATCCGTCACCAATGGGCCCTTTTGGAACCAGTATCACTCATAAGTATTAGAAATCCTAGGAGAAGTCTCAGTTTGGCAAAGGCAAAGACACCGCCCCCGACAAATAGTGGTAACTAGTCAGGAACAGAGGGTCTAAGCATGACCCTTAATACGGCCCCCACCTTCTTTCCCTACCCTAAATTTAATTAAAATTTTCACAGCAGCAGATATGACATAATAAGAATATGAAATTGCAGCTTGAAATCTAAGCAGATGCACCCGTGCATCACAGGGTATAAATTAAATATTGCAGCAGGACAATCTTAACATGACAAGATACCTCATCAACATAAAAAGATAAAAGCACTCTTTAATAAATAAATATTTTATCACAAACAACTACCAAATATCCAAAAATTCATAGTTCATAAATAATCTAAATTAATTATTTAAATTTAACACAACATAAAATAGGATGCACAACACATGCAGTTAATTAAATTAAATTCTCAGACAATGCACATTTAAATAAATAAATAGTTCAACACAAACAACTACAAAAAATCCAACAATTCAAAGTTCATAATTAATCTAAATTAATTATTTAAATTAAACACAACATAAAATAGGTTGCGCAACACATGCAGTTTGTTAAAATAAATGATCGGGCTTGCACATTTAAATAAATAAATAGTTCAACACAAACAACTACAAAATATCCAACAATTAAAAGTTCATAATTAATCTAAATTAATTATTTAAATTAAACACAACATAAAATAGGCTGCAAAACACATGCAGTTAAATAGATTAAATACCCAGGATAATAGAATTTATACAGACCACGTCGGCACACCCAAAGGGGTGTCCGACCTCATTGCAAAAATTCAAAGGATATAATTCATGATAAATAGGGTGGAAACAATTAGGTGAAATAAATAAATTAAAAAATTGGGTGAATTTTCACAAAGTCGGTAAACATCGACTAACGACACAATGATGCGTTTTTTATAAATCACAACAAAATAGAGGGAAAGAGAGTAGAAACCCTACTTTATGGTTGTAGATGATTCTATGATCTGCAACAGGCTTTGATTTGACCTAAAATGGATGAAAACAGATGATTTTAGAAAAACCCCAAAATATAGTAAATTCCTTCCACGGAGAACTGCACAAAAGATAGAAAATGAGATCTATGATTCTTGGTGCGTGGGATAAGCCTTACTGAGAGGTTCATAGGGCACCTGAAGATGAAGAAAACGAATGAAGAACATAGGCGCAACGATCTTCCAAAGAGGGGAGAAGGTGGTGCGCACCGCCTAGGGAGGAGGGGTGCACCACGCACAGGAGAGGAGGAGGAGAGGAGAAATAAATAAAAAGAAAAGGAAAGAAAATAAAAATAAAAAATAAATAAAAAGGAAATAAATAAAATAATAAAAATAAAATGGTGGAAGAAATGAAATAAATAATTAAAATGGGTTTACCCCATTTTAATTATTTATAATTTCTCTCCAACCGTATCTATTTTATTATTTATTTTTATCCCTCTTTAAATTCCATTAATTTCTTTTAAATTATTTTTATTCTATTTCAACTCTTTATATTATATTAAGTCCAAACACAACACTTGGGAGCGATGTAAAAATTTTACATAAAACCCAAGCAATTATTTAATTAATTTAATAGCTACTCGGGACCCACAATAAGGTGCGCAAACGCGTGCCCTGAGTTGCATTAAAAATTTAGACAAAAAAACATAAATGGTCCACACCATGATTTAAGTCGAGACATTAAAATAATTAAAAATTATTATTATTTAATAAAACTTATCAATGAAACCATAAAAAAACAACCATTAAAAAAAGATAACGATTATTAAATTAATATTGATTGCACATTTTTATTTATTTAAAAAAATTAATAATAATACATTTATTACATTTCACATTTATTATTTATACTGCAACACATTTTATTAATTATGGAAGAAATTTTTTATTTTTTGTCTTCAATTCAAATAATAATAATAATAATAAAATTATTATTATTATTTCTAACGGTCAACAAAAATATTTATAACCCAAATAAATTATCTTCGAGTGCGATATGACCAAAATTCTAATGCTCAAAAAGGTTATACTCTGACTAGGGTAAACCCCAAGTCTCGGAACTATTAGTGGTCTCAGATTTCTCATTCGACGCACCATTTGTGAGAAAATAATTTTTTATTACATAAAAAATGGAATAATTAATTAATTAAAAATAAAGAGTGTATTATCATTTTCCAGGGTTCCAAACACATGACACGCATCGAGGTTATACCCTTTCTAGGGTAAACTAGGCATTCCAGACATAATAGTGGTCTCAAATATCTTATACGATGCACCGTTTAAGAGTTATTTCCATTTTTTGAAAAGAAACAAACATGTGTATGAATAAAATAAATTTTTTTTTTGTTCTATCAACACTGAGAGTTTACGGGTCTTGGAATCCCATGCTGACTCACCTTCAAACTCTGAAAATATTCCATAGAATATTACGAAGTTTTATTAAGGCTTTTACACCTCATTTAATTTATTTATATTTTAATTTTAATCTAATTAATTTAATAAAATTTATTTAAAGGACACATCGCATTGTCAACTATGGGAGATAAAAGTTCCGACGCTCGATTTTAAAACCGACCTGCCCAATTAACAGAATTTTTTTTCCTATGCTTTTTCATTCGGTTCGAAACATGGAACATTACAAACTTCCCACCTTAGAACTTCTCATCCCCGAGAAGCCTTCGAGAACAAAGTAACCGTCATCTGATCCACAAGGGTCATGAAGTCTCGCACAAGGGGTTGTGTTGTGTCTTTAAACACCCAATGTAAATTCAATCATTGGTTAGAAAAATGGCACAAAAGCCATTAAGATCTAAGCCAATTCTCATTTCCCAACTGAAACACTGAGACGATATTTACGCAAACACATTCAGGTAGAGACACGAACATGTCAACATATCATTAACTTCTGGCCAAAGTTACTTCCCACATTAGGTTTTAAAGTTAGAATGTGGCAAAATTCTAAGTCACAAAACCTTCCAGCATCGGAATTTCTTACAAGGTACGCCCTTAAGAATTCTAGCGACTCTCCTCGCATGATTATTGAAACGGATAAAACGGTCGATTCCCATTGACCTAAAAGCCCAAGTCAGGCCAGATTTTTATGAAAAGACCTCACCAACCCAAACAATGGTCATCTCACCTGAAGACACGCCAGAAAAATGTCATTCACTAACCATTTCATTAAACTAGAGAGAGAACAAGTCAAGCCACTTTGGCCGAACATTTAAGAAGTTGCTCGGATTAGACAGCCAACCTTTTATGAAATGAACTCTGATGCCTTCTTCCATGGTATCTCACATTCACCATGAATACGTCCACATAAATTCATACCTAACTTTCGGTGATGTTCTTTGATTTAGGTATCACTGAGCCCGATAACAAGTCTAGGGTAACCTCGAATCGTCACGACATGATTATAAGGAACTAACCTTAGGTAGTCCATACACCATGTTTACGAGTGATAAATTGGTACAAGGAAAAGACGTCCAAAACAGGTCACTGATTGAGCTGAGAGTGACATCCACCCGGTGGTCACGTCAGAAGAAATGGCTGGTGCACAAGAGTTCTTCCAAAAAATTCATACCCAGAAATCTGGGGGTTACTCAAGACTAACCAAAGCCTCAATAAGAACAATTCGTCAACATAAAACATTGGCAAAACTACCCTAAACAATACCAAAAACTTTTAATGTTTTATCATGGCATAAGATCGATGCTCTCTTAGTGCGTCAAGGATGAATAAAAAATAGGGGACATGTTTGTCACTTAAGGAAGAGTACACTAAGAGGATTTGGAGATTAATAGAAGGAAAAATTTTAAACAATAGGCATGAAATCCCAACTAAACTGGCTGGTGTGTCAAAACACCCTAGTCGCTGGAAGTTATCCCGAGCACTGGGATGAACTTGATTCCTTTAACATAGAAGTCATTGTACTATAGAGATGACCGGAACATATTTAACATCACAAGACTTGACGATTACACTGAACTCAACTGGTTTGTCACAACGTTAAGCACTCGACGACACCGCGTACGTGAAGGCATACTACTCTAAGGTGAGATAGAAGCAAGATGACTTTTAACTCAAAGGATGACATACTGAATCAACCATCACTGTGGAGAAGAGAGGGTCGAATGACCTACGAATAAATTAACCATTCATAAGGTATGCCTAACCTGATGGAAAAGAGAATTTCCTGATGCTTAAGATATAAACAAAATTCAAGGAAAACATGACCACCTATCTGAAAAAGGGTTTTATTTTAAGAAAGGTGGGTCCGACTAGGGATAATGACATGTAGATGGTTTTGTTCCAAAGAAATTCAAGGAGAAACTTGAACTACACTTATACCGGGGTCTTAAACAGAGGACATTTCTAGAGGTTCCATATCCAAGCCCTTTATATTTAATCAAATTTAATCCTTAATCATTAAAAGATTTAATCAAAAAATCAAGTACCATTTTTCGAAACAAAACACAAGGTACTTGATATTAACCAACGTCTCAAGGGAAAAATAGGAAAGTTTTATAAAACTTCATTTTAAAACATCTTACATTAATTTAAATCCCATCCTTAATTAGTAAATCTATCACATAAATTTATTTTATATAGATAAGGTGACCTACAAGGGTCTGTCTAAGATGACCTGAGTTCATTAGAATGAAACCAAAAAAATTGGTTTAATTATTAAGAGTCACAACACCCATACCGGGTTATCTCATAAGGAACACGCACCAACTATCCTACTTGGTCCTAGTTATGACTTTAGGTAGTTAACTTATTCATTTTAAATTATATCATGCTCAAACACATAACAACCTAGCTATATGGGTGGCCATCTACTAATCCATAAAGCACCCATACACTTTACAGGTGGCATTTGACTCCCATTTAATTGCAACTAATAAATTTTTGAAAAGAAACCAATTAAATAACAAACAAGCTAGTAGGTCACTACAAGAAGTTAATAGAGAGACATGTTGTAATCACAGAATCATAAAATTTTAATCACAGAGACATGCTAATAGGAACATAAGCATGATACAACGAAAACATGGTATTAAACACCCAGCATGGAAAAAGGATAGCATGGTAAATATATGAACGAAACATGGTATCAAAAAAGGCATGATAAATAATTACAAGACATGGAATACATTCAAGGAAAACTATTTTAATCAACATGTATCCTAAAATGAAACTACATGGCATGGCACTATGCATGGCATGTGAATTCCTATGTGCCTATTATGATGTATGTAGTGCTTCATCCTTTCCTAAACATGCCAAGGGTAAAATATCATAAATTCCATAAATTCATAAGCATCATAAATTACACCAATCACTCAAGGTGAAATCATATAAATTATAACATTGAAAAGCATGAACAACAATCCCAACCCTAGCCACTTGGTCATTTCCCATACGTGGGGTGATCAGTCCTAGACATGACTATTAACTAAACGCCAACACATTTCTAGTCTCCTGTCTACCATCCCAAAACAGTAAGGCAAAAGAAAATACCACCCTATAATACCACTTTTAATGTTCTGACCCAAATCACCTCTAAGATGGTGGCCAGACCGGTGGGTTACATGACCGCAAGCCCATCTCCTCGAATGCCAGAGGCTGCCGACTAGCAGCGAGGGCCTTTTTGTGTCCAATGGGGAGACTATGCCCTCATAAGTAACATGTATTATCATAGTGGAAGAAAAAAACAATTAATAATAATTAGAGGAAGTATATAAATGAATAAACTATAACATAAGAAATATTAATAATCCAACTGGATAATACTCAAGTGCAGAAGCTCAAAAAACTATGTCATGCCATGATGTCTGTCTAAACTGAAAGTCTAAAAAACAAAAACTCAATCATACTTTCAACTAAAATAAAAGAAAAAAAGCAACAACTGCATCATGAGTAAATCTAGGTCCTCTACCCTAGTCTCCATCCTAAGTAGGAAGAAACAATCAAGCATCAGAAACATCCCACTTCCCTTTGTCAATATCAGTAAGAATGTAATCTACTCGGGTTTCAACAACGCTTGAGTAGGGTGTGAGATAAAATCCCAGTAGGCTGGCACCCACGGTGTCTAAACATTTCCATTTTGTGAAATAATAAAACACAGAGTGTCATTATATAATAAATATAGATAATTAATTAAGCGCAAAAAAATAAACAACTCGGCCCGGGTTCCCAATAAAACTCATCCTTAATCACCTGCTTCGGCTTAATCCGGATGTTTTAAAGGATTACCTGTAAGTAGAATGCACATATACATAAATATAAATCCTAGAAAAGAAAGGTAAAACAAGGAAGAGGCATACCCCCAAGCTTGTGCTTTAACTTGGGGTCTAAGTCATGTGTCAACTAGGTGTGCTTCAACATACCAAAAAAATATCACAAATCTCAGGAGGCTCAAAGCAGAATTAGTATAAACCTTAAGTGCATCAATATTAAAGTTCAAGTTGAGATTTAGACTCTGATACCATCCCAAATGTAATTCTACGAAACATCCTTAAAATTATCCAATACCACCGAGCCCATCCAAGGTAATCTTTTGAAATACCAAGTATCGCTCGAGGCATGGCTTTACCCTGAGTCTGTCATGATCTCACAAAAAGGGGCCAAGCATCATATGAGACTGGCTTAGCCACATTGCCAATGGATTTATCCCCGATGGGACCATTTGGAACCGGTATCACTCATAAGTATTAGAAATCCCAAGAGATGTCTTGGTTTGAAAAATCCAAAGACACCGCCCCCAGCACGTAGTGGTAACTAGTCAAGAATAGAGTGTCTAAACATGGCCCTTAATACGAGGCCCACCTTCTTTCCCCACCCTTAATTTAATTAAATTTTTCATAGCCGTAGATATGACATAATAAGCATATGCAATTACAGCTTGAACTCTAAATAGATACACCCGTGCATCACAAGGTATAAATTAAATATTGCAGCAGAAAAATATTAACAAGACAAGATACCACATCAACATAAGAAGATAAAATCACTCTTTAATAAATAAATAATTCAGCACAAACAACTACCAAAGATCTATTAATTCACAATTCATAATTAATTTAAATTAATTATTTAAATTAAACACAACATAAAGTAGGTTAAGCAACACATGCAGTTAATTAAATTAAATGCTCGGGCATGCACATTTAAATAATTAAATAGTTTAGCACAAACAACTACAAAATATCCAACAATTCAAAGTTCATAATTAATCTAAATTAAACACAATATAAAGTAGGCTTCGCAACACAAGTAGTTAATTAAATTAAATGCTCGGGCATGCACATTTAAATAAATAAATAGTTCTACACAAACAACTACAAAAGATCCAAAAATTCAAAGTTCATAATTAATCTAAATTAATTATTTAAATTAAACACAACATAAAATAGGCTGTACAACACATGAAATTAAATGGATCAAATACCCAGGTTAACGGAATTTATACTGACCACGTCAGCACACCCAAAGGGGTGTCCTACCATGTTGAAAAAATTAAAAGGATTTAATTCATGATCAATAGGGCTGAAACAATTAGGCGAAATAAATAAATTAAAGAAATTGAGTGAATTTTCACAAATTTGGTAGGCACTGACTAACGACACAACGATGCATTTTTTATAAATCAAAACTAAATGGAGGTAAAGAGAGTAGATTCTCTACCTTATGGTCATAGATGATCCTACGATCTGTGGTAGGCTTTGATTTGACCAAAAATTGAAGAAAATAGATGATTTTAGAAAAACCCCAAAATAGAGTAAATTACTTCCGTGAAAAACTACGCAAAGGATAGAAAAGGAGATCGTATGATTCATGGTGTGTGAGATAAGCCTTACTGAGATGTTCACAACATACCTGACCACGAAGAAAATGGACGACGAACAGAGGTGCGACGATCTTCCGAATAGGGGAGAAGGTGGTGCGCACCACCTAGGGAGGAGGGGTGTGCCACACACATGAGAGGAGGAGGAGAGAAGAGGAGAAAGTAATAAAAAGGAAAGAAAGAAAAGAAAAAGTAAAAATAAATAAAATTAAAATAAAGAAAATAATAAAAATAAAATGGCGGAAGAAATGAAATAAATAATTAAAATGGGTTTACCCCATTTTAATTATTTTTAATTTCTCTTAAACCATATCTATTTTATTATTTATTTTTATCTCTCTTTAAATTCCATTAATTTCCATTAAACTATTTTTATTCTCTTTAAACTCTTTTAAATTATATTTATCCCTAACACAACACTAGGGAGTGATGTAAATTTTTTACATAAAACACAAGAAATTATTTAATTAATTTAATAGCTGCTCGGGACCTGCGACAGGGTGCGCAAGCACATGCCCTGGGTCACATTAAGAATTTAGGAAACAAAACTTAAATGGTCCGCACCATGATTAAAGTCGAGACATTAAAATAATTAAAAATTATTATTATTTAATAAAACTTATCAATGACACCATAAAAAAACAACAACAATTAAAAAAAGGATAATGATTATTAAATTAATATGGACTATGCATTTGTATTTATTTGAAACAATTAATAATAATACATTTATTACATTGCATAGTTATTATTTACACCATAACACAATTTGTTAATTTTGGAATCAAATTTTTATTTTTTTTCTTCAACGCAAATAATAATACTAATAATAAAATTATTATTATTATTTCTAACGGCTAACAAAAATATTTATAACCCAAATAAATTATTTTCAGGTGTGATATGATCAATCATCCAACGCTCGCAAAGGTTATACCCTACCTAGGGTAAACCCCACGTCCCAGAACTATTGGTTGTCTCAGATTTCTTATTCGACGCACTGTTTATGAGAAAATAATTATTTATTATATAAAAAACAGAATAATTAACCAATTAAAAATAAAGAGGGTATTATCATGTGCGAGGGTGCCAAACACCCGACGCGCATCGAGGTTATACCCTGCCTAGGGTAAACCCGGTGTTCCGGACCTAATGGTTGTCTCAAATTTCTCATATGAAGCACCGTTTGAGAGTTATTTCAAATTTTTGAAAATAAACAAACATGTGTATAAATAAAATAATTTTAATATTTTTATTCTATCAACACTGAGAGTCTACGGGTCTCAGAATCCCGTGTTGACTCATCATCAAACTCTGAAAATATTTCATAGAATCTTCCAAAGTTTTATTAAGACTTTTACACCTCATTTAATTTATTTATATTTTAATTTTAATCTAATTAATTTAATAAAATTTATTTAAAAGACACATTGTAGTGTCAACCATGGGAGATAAAAAGTTCTAACGCTCGATTTTAAAACTGACCTGCCTAGTTAAAAGAAAAAGTTTATTTCATATTCATTTTCATTCGGTTCAAAACACAAAATGTTACAATTTCTTTCATAGAGGTAGTATCATGTGTGTCGCATATATTACCTCACTGGTCCTTATTCCAAAAATCAAGGATCCTTACTCAATCCATAATTATTGGTCGGCAAGTATGTGTAACATTACTTATATGGTACTGGATTGTTTCATCAATATATTATTATACAAATTTCTTCCCAGGTGGATATCAGGCGAACAACATGGTTTTTTAAGGGATGGTCCATTCAAGGGGCCATAGACTTGGATTAAGAAGTGGGGAAAACCTTAATTATAAGGTTCATGGCTTTAACATGGTGATTAAGTTGTACATGGATAATGAATTTGACAAGATCAATTGGATATTTATCAAAAAGGTGATGATGAGTTTGGGCCTGTTGCATTGGGCTTCTGACTTAATCTTTAAATGCTTCAGGTCCTTGTGGCTTGCTATTTGATTCATGGGAAAAAATTATGGTTTCTTCATGGATATTAGAGGATTGAGACA
The DNA here is from genome assembly GCA_963277665.1 of Viscum album. Classification (NCBI taxonomy): domain Eukaryota; kingdom Viridiplantae; phylum Streptophyta; class Magnoliopsida; order Santalales; family Viscaceae; genus Viscum; species Viscum album. The sequence goes on along the minus strand of OY728133.1, from coordinate 474,519,707 downwards.
AGGGTATCCCATATCTCCTAGTATCATTTTTATTTCTCAAGATGTGTTGATTCACCACATCTATAAGAACATAGATAGGGGAAAAATTCTACCTTACCGATGCAGGAAACATACTAATTGAATTTCTCATCTAATGTTTACAGAAGATACAAACATTTTTATAAATAAAGAAAGGAGATCCATTCATTGATTTAAAAAATCCCTAAGAGATTACTCCTATTGGAGTGGTAAAAAAATCAATCATGCCAAAAATAGTTTCCACACCTCAAATAGATGTACAGAAAAGAGGATTAGTTCCACATACAATGGTCTATACATGAATAAAGTGTGCCTATTTGTGGAATATATTAGTACCCTAATCTCCCCAAGGATGTTTTGATTTTATATTTTTTGTCACATTGTTGGGAGGATCACAGGTTGGGTTTTAAACTAAAAAAATAGATTTTTATCCTTTGGAGGGAGGATAGATTTAGTTAACAGCTTCTTGGTGTCCATTCCCATTTCTGATTTATTGGCCACCAGGGGTCCCAAAATGAGTGAGTTTGACCATTGAAAATATACTAGACTCATTCATATGGGATATACATTTAGAGGGGAAATGTCAATGGGCCTCCTGGGTAAGGATGGACAAACCTATTCGGGAAGGCTGAATAAATGACAGAAGTCTCTCAGAAACCTTTCAATGCATGCATGCAAAACTTGCATGTGAGGTCATTGAGAAAAAAACCTTTCGGGGAGATTCATAGAGGAAACGTTGAGAGAATTTTTGGCAATCTAGCTGGATCCACTCCTCCTTATAGTCTATGATTTCTCCACATATTGAGTCTCTTCAACCTCACACCACGTGGATGGTTGAAAAAGGGGAAATCTCATTCTGGAATCACAATTGGGAAGGGTATACTATTGGATTTCCAGGCTGTTTAGTCCTGGACATGTCCTTCTAGCAGGAAATAGAACACCTGACATTTATCAGGGTTGTACACATTGAAAACCAGTGGATTTTTTTTGAGCTTATCCATCAATCCAATGATCCTGACTGGTTCATCTTTGCTGCTTCTAGTTTTGGTGTTTTTTCATCGAAGGCTATCACCCCATGATGGATGTGTCAATCCAGAGTGATACTTGGGGATAAAAACTATTGTGGAAATAGATCCTATCCAAATATAATTTTATACTATGGAGAATCTATAATTTCACTTTACACACTACTAAAAATGTGAGGAAAATGGGAATTCACATGGACTTTAGGTGTTATTGTTGTATGGAAAGAAAAAAAGAGAGCTCAGAGCACCTGTTCTTCAATGGTGAGTGGGATTATGCCATCTGGAACTTCTTTGGTGATTTTTTTGGTAACCATCTATAGTATCTTTTGGAGTCCCCATTTCTTATGCGATGGTTTTATGGTGCTGTTGATTATGGTCCAGAGATAACGGCCCGTGCTCTGGTGTTTTCTATAGGTGTCTGGTGTATATGGAATTATCATAACATATACTGACATGAGGGGACCCACTGTTAAGGTACAAATCTATATTCTCAAACTAGGAACCTTTTGCATGATTTGGTCCATCTTTTCAAGGACCGTCTATATGCTCCTTCACTTCGACTGATCATTACGACCAAAATGCAGGGCCCTCCTCTTCTAATGGTAGGCATGGAAACTAGGTAAGATGGTACCCCCATTTATCCAAACCCAAACATAACTTAGAGGATTTGTACATCATGGGATTCATGAAGGGAGGAGGAGTGGTCCGGGATATCAAGGGTTCAATTATTCTTGAATTTTAAGCCATCCTTGGGCATGGAAACCCTCTGACCACCAAATCATTGGCTATGCTAACTATTCTTTAGCTTTCTAAAGAAAGGAAAATTAATCTTACGAGTTTGTAAACGGAATCAACAACCATTGGAAATGCACTAGGATGTAATGGTACCACTCCCTCATCTATTTCCTATGTCATAAGATGATTCATTAGATAACTAAGAGTCAATATGGAAATTTTACATACCTAGAGTGAGGGTAACAAGGTCGCTGATCATCTTGCTTCTATGGAGGTCCAAGGTCCAAGTGTCATCTTCTTTTCTGGTTTGGCCCCTTTGAACCCCGAGGGGAAGAATCCTATGATAGGGGATTCCCTTAGGCTCTATTATTTTAGAACTCCTTAGGATCTTCTATTCGATTCCTTGTACCTTTTTAATCCTTTTTTTTCAAAAAATTTGAGGATAATGATGATGATGGTGGTCGTAAAAACCACCATAATAAATTAAATAATTTTCATTAACATTTAATCAAATGAATCATCCTCATAACATATAGACAAATGATATATAAGATCATTTAATATTATATATATTCATTAATAACATATGAATTTAATTTTGATGAATTATTCCCTTTTTACATTAACTTTCATACTCGTTTACAAGTGAACCAATCATGAAAACCATGAAATTGAAAAATCCCAAAATGGTGATATTGAATCTTATAACTCATCCAAAAGATTATAAATGAACTTAATAAAATTATAATAAATAAAATTAATTTATAATATTTTATTAATTTGATTATCTAGGATAGTAAGTATAATTTTAGAACACATTCAATAATAAGGCAAGAGATTCTCTCCAAACCTCTATTTTTTTAGGTTAAGATTTTTCTCTATTTACCCAAATTTAATTCATAACTCTTCTTATGTTATCCTCCAAAATTCATTATGTATTCTTCAAACATATCAAACAATATGAATTATTCTTTATTTGATGGGGAAATACTTGTATTACAATTCCTCCTGATAAGCAAGACCGATTAAATGGATCTTCCCAATTTCATACCCATTTTCAATAACCATACATAATCTAGTTTTATACACCAATATTTTTCTAAAATAACCCCATTTATTAGGAAAAAATATTTTAGTTATTTTTTGTTTTTAGGAAAACAAATATTCATTTTCCCACTTTAGAGACTCTTTTTTGATTTCCCTTAAACCACACAGAAGTGGCTCATTTCTAGTGTTTCTTAATCACTATTTTTAGATGTTTTCACTTAATTTGGACATAATTTATCAATATATATTCTTATTTTCCCTTATTAATGTACATTTATGATTTAAATCCAGTCATCAATAGAAATCATTATGATAAACCCATTGTTCATGACTTATGACATGATTATGATATCCATATAATTTCATCGATAACCTTTATGTTTATCCCTTATGTTTGATCATTCATGTAGAAAACATATGCATGAACATGTTATGATGGATTATCCCACATATATATCCAATACATTGGGTAATATTTTATTCTCATGAGATGTCTTTTTGGGGAAGAGAGTGAACAGGATTCCTTTAGAGGGCTTTGTCTGCCATGTGAAATGGTCTTGGTGGTTTTCCTTGATTCATGATTATGGAATGTTGTATGTTGTTTCCAAATTCCTATCAAGAAATTATTACATGATCCTAGGTCCTACATGATATTACTCCTTATGTTTATTCATCTTCCAGGATTTTTTATGTCATCATGTTATGACTTCCAACCCATGTGTTATTCTTTATTCCTATATTTGTTCCTTTATTGGGATTTTTAAATCATACTTATTTTTCATGTATTCACCAAGTTATAATTTGAAGATGTAATAGCTAAAAAAGTTAGCATATATTTATGGATAATAAATAAAATATTTTTTTTATTTTTGTTTCATGATTTCTAATTATGCAACTAATCTTCCAATGACACTAGACTTTGTCATCCTTGGTATATATTTCATGGTTAATTATGTATATAATTTTCTAATAAAATGTATAAAAGGATAGGTCCATTATAATTGGGTCACCGACTAGGTAATTCAAGTTATAATACAGGAGAGGCATCATACCCAAGATCCTTAACAATATAGGTAAAATGAGGACTCCTACATGGAATCCTATAATAGTAACCAAGCAGTGGAATCCTACAAGGGATGCTCAAAATGGTAAACAATATGGTTTATCCTACAAGGTATCCTCACAACATAGTACATTGGAAAAAATAATAGATCGACCAAAAAGTTCATCTTCCCTGAACAAGAAGAACACACAAAATTTGTTCCTAAACCACACACCATGTGATTAGGATTTTTAAACAAGAAATCTCTTCAATCATTTGAAACCCCTATTTCCACCCAAAAAATGATAGATCGACCAAAAAGGGGTCCTAAGAAAGAATAAAATGGGATTGAAACTTGAAAAAAAAATCTACAGGTATTTGTGGTGAAACATAAAAATGAACTACTTATGGGTGGAATCCATTGTATCTTCATTTGTTTCCACGGTCCATAGTTTCCCCATGATTATTCAGAATGTCTTCAAAACTACGGTGGTATCCTTCTTACTCTACCTTACCTCTCTCTACCCATATCTCAAATTAACTATTGTCTATGTGAAGGAGGGGTCACAGGGGCGTTCTCAAGTTGAAATAGGAGAGGGAAGAAATAAAAGAGTAAAATAAAAGAAAACAAGAAGAAAAAGAGAAAAAAAGAAAAAGAAAAAGGGCCCCTTAACAACCACAACATGTGACCTAAGTTTATGCCTCACATAGGAAATAATCATTGTAATGGAATCAAAATTAGAGACAAAATCTTAATTTGATTATTTTTTCAAATTATATCACCGAACAATCCTACATGATTAATTTAATATTAACATAATTAATTATTAAATATTAATTATTTCACTAAAATATGAATGGATCAGAATTCCAAAAAACTCATGTCTTGTGGTAAGCACCCTATTTCAGGAATATAAAACTATTTTGAAAGAATATCAAATATCATATTATTGGGGAAAATGTTATTTTTACCCATATAAGAATTCGGAATAAAAAATTCAAAATTTGGCTCAAAATTCTAGTCTAGAAAAGCAAAGTACCTTAAAAAAATAATATACCACTATGAAGATATTGGGACAGTGCTCAAATGTTCTTGTTTCAAAAGAGTGTCATTATGTTACCTCATCTATAATATCCCATAAATCATACTCCCAGATCTAGTTCTAAAATTGAAAACATTACATTATAGATTTGAGGAAGATAATTGTTACACATTTTTCCATCCATGCCATTCAACATACAAATGAAAAATTGGATCACTTACATTCTCGATTAACATTCATTTTTAGATTTTTAGTGAATTAGTACCAAATCATATAAACATAGACTCTTAATTAATTAGTTTATAAAGATGAATATAAACTACCATTATACATATCTTTTATTATTTCACATTGGCTCATCAACATAATCCTTGTGAAATACATTATTGAAATAATTTTTTCAACCTCATTATTTATAAACTGTTGAAATGAAAATAGTATAAGGGTTTATTAAAATGATAAGTACAAGTTAAAACAAGCATTAACAAGTGAAAGTAATCAATGAGTATAAGAGTTCATAAGGGTATGATGACATAATAAGAGTGCATTTGTGAATAATAAAAGAAATCATATCCATTAATATCTAGATCATCAAATATTAAAACCTGGAAAAGGAAAGAGTCTTTAGAATCAGTAATCATGATCCAAGTGATATTAATATTAATCAAACGAACCAACATAAACCAATATAAAGTAATTAATAAAAATTTCAGTAACATAGAGAATCATATTCATAAAATCATTTTATTATAATAATCATATGTAAAAATTACAATAAAATAATTAACCAATGCATTTTATCTCTATTTGGTTGCACCCATCATTTAATCTATAATTGGATCACCTGACGCTATATAGAGAACCCCTTGTTTTTTTGTAACAGGCTTACCTGACACAATTATCAGTGGAATGGATATTTGTATGGACAAAATTATGAAACTATAATTATAGAATACAGAATCCTTAATCATCTATAACTTCATTCACAAGGATACAACTCTCCCATGGAACATTAGCTACACTATCCAATGTAATAATCTTCTCTCGAGTAAACAAGTATAGGTGAGTCATACTTAGAATTTAGGTAATAAGGTAACATAATGATTTACATATAGTATTATTCAGATAAGAAATATTACCTAATTTTATAGTATGGGATACCACCCCCCAAATGTGTGAACATTGTGGGAGGTGATTCACTTAGTATACATTATTTTATCCTACCCTAATGGACTTGGGTATGTAGTTATTATTTGAGAGAAATAAATTACCACATTCACCCTTTTATAAATTAATTTTCCTATAGAAACGAAATGGGTTTCATGTTAATGTATTTGAATCATGATTAACCTTTTTAAGATAAACTATTTCCACTATAATCTCATTGAATCATGATTAAACTATGGAAATTGAATGACTTACATAACAATCTCTTTGAAACTATAATTATCCATCTAGAGAAACAAAGAGGATGGTATCAGTATAAAATGTTAATAGTGGAGGTTAATTAAATATAAGGTATGTTGATGGTTATGAAAGGAAAATACTATTAAAATAAAATTGAAAACATTTTTTAGGAAAATAACCTTTTTTATTTGGAAAAACATTTTTTTTACTATAAATCATTTTTATAATCCACTTCATTGAAAATAAATTTTTTATTTTTTAAATAGAGATCCTTATATAAATTAAAAGTAAAATTCAAAGAAATAATAATGGGTAATTATGTACATTTTAAAAAATTTAAAAATAACATTTAATTTTCACTATAAAGAAGTTATAAAGTGCCTTGTTCAAAAGGCAAAAATAATGATCCTTTCATAAATAGGGAAAAAGAAAAAAAATTGTTTTGAAAATAAAATAATTATTTCATTGATTCTTTTTTAAAATAAGTTTAATAAATATATTTAAGAGAATAAAACCATTTCTGATTTTTTTTATAAAATATGTTTTAAGAAGAAAATATATTACCAACGAAAGAGAGAAATGTAGTCAGATTTTCTTCAAAAAAATTCAAAATTTTTTAAGTATAAAATAGTGAAAAGTATTTCTATTAATTGAAAATATCCTAAATAAACATATTATAATAATGTATTGAGTTTCATGATATATGGATCATTATCATTTATCATCAAAAACATAATCATAAACAAGCCCCATAAATGATGAGACCGCAATATAAAATCTTTACCACTTTGGTAAACTTTAAACATAATCTCGATGAAAATTTTTAATATAAATATAAAATATCATGATTATAAGTGAATTAATGATATTAAATTTAAAATGGGCTGCATAAACACCTCATATAAGAATATAGTTTCATAACATAACCATATTTCTCAAAGAAGTTAAATTTTGACAAAAATCACTTAATGCTTTGGTAACATTGAAATTGTAAATCCCATGAAACAGATGTTATAAAAGGGAAATGTAAATACCAATAAATGTATGGATAAGAATCATAAAATACATACATGGGAATTATACACACCACCAAACAAAATAAGTCATGAATATGACATCCATCTCATAGAAATAAATGAGAGATGATAAAAACCCTTCCGTTGAGTCCAAATTTTCACGTGTGTCTTTATCTTCCAAACTAATGAACATATGTTAAATAATTAATTTATTTAGAACATTTTTAATGTTTATTATTACTTTTATTTTACTTATTATCATGATATATGTAATTACACATTCAATTACGTTTAAGTTGGATGTTTTGACCATATTTGGCTTATATGTCAAACATGGCATTGGTAGGTCGACTATGGTTAATGAGGTTATTATTTAAAAATATATAGATTAATAAAAATAAAAAAATTATTATATTTATGCATAAATATTAAATTTAAAACATATTATTATATATGTTTATGAAAAATCAATTAACATTACGATGATGGATACATTTGGTCATACGTATGCATGAGTAACATTTTCATTTCTCAAATGATCATTATGGAATGAATATAGTATAATTTATCTTTATATGATGATAATTATATCATGAATAACATAATATTAAATTTTATTTACTTATATATATCATTATTGTGATTTGGTTATGAAAACATAAGAAACACATCATTCGGAGGAGGTGGTAGTCCCTAGGGCATCGAACAACGTTAACAATTTTTCAGTGTGTGATATGGTAATAAAGAAAATGATATATTATATTTAAAGAAATATAATTATGTAATTAATATCATATATATGTAATTTATATCAAATATATTCATTATAATTTCACTCATTACTTTCCATGTAATATGTTAGTGAAAATGCTTCCCATCACTTCGTGAGGCGGTAGTCTGCTGTACACATGAGTGACATTATCGTATCCCTTACAATATGGAAAGTAAAATGGTGTATATTATATAATTAATAAAAATTTTAAAAAATGTTATAAATATCATAAATATCATATATAAAAAGTATGTACATCATTATTCCCAACCATAAGATGTGGTAATGGAAAAACGAACGACATCGTTTTGTGAGGCGGTTGTTCATCATACATATGAACGATGATTTGGTAACCCATTTGATAGATGTTTGTTTTTTAAGTCATAAACTTGACATAAAAAATTATAAATATTTTTATGATAATTATGTTATTATATAATCATGGTATATGAATAATTGAAGGGTGTGGATAAAGAAACAAAATAAAAATGCATGTTGATGAACGTTGCCTCTTCTTCAGGTATCTTCTTTTAGTTTTCACCAAAGGCCTCCCCTGGTTAGATTTATTTTAACACCCCAAGGTTTTATAAATAAATTTAATTAAATGCATGAAACACTCATTCTCTTCATAATTGAACTTTTTTAAGGATAGAGTTATAAACTAGTTGTTAATCATAATTTTTCCACTTCTATGATTTGAATTTCGAAAATCTAATATACTTGATTCTGATCAGTAAGTTATCTGGAGTCTGATAAAATTAACCTATTTTTTGGGTGAATAGTAACCTACCCATATGAATAGTAACCTACCATTATGAATAGTAATATGACCAAATGAATAATAACCTCAACAATGAATGTATTTCTAATAATTTATGTGACCTTGATTAAATTTTCAAGGTAATATAAAATCAGTTATAGTTTTAAATTTTTTATTTTTCAAATAAATTATTATTTTATTTAAAAATTAAATTTCACATATTTAGTATATTATTTTAAAAAATTAAGTTGGTTTTTGAATTCTACACATCGAAAAATGGTTAGGGTGAATTTTTGGTATTTTTCTTAAATACATGAATTTTTGATGAATAGTAAAATACAATAATTTATGAAATAAGCTAAACACATGATTTATTGAGTCATTGATGATGTTTTCATAAGGTAAGAACTATTAGTTCTAAATCACATGCACATATTACTATTTTTTCAAAATAATTATGACTATTCAAAGTCTTGAGTAAAAATAATAAACTAATGATTAAAATAATGCAAAACCCCTCCTCTCTACTATAAATTCCACCCTCAACCCCCTCTTCCTCTCACACTAATAAAAACTTGAGCCTTGTATATGTTTTTAAAAATAAAATTCCCAAGCCCCTCCCCCATGTCCAAGACTTACCATTATCACCAAAAGGCCAAAACCAAGGGCCTTAAGGAGGATCTCAAGGAGAAGAGATCAAGAGGTAAGAATCTTCTTTCATTTTCTTTCATTTTATTTTTAATTACTTTTATTTTCTTATACTATCTTATACTCCCCTTATACAAGTGGAATTAAAGCTCTAGTATCATATATATTATTTATTTTTTCCATGTTTATGGAAAAATTAATTCTCATTCTTACTCTTCTCTTCCACTTATTCTGAAAATAAAAACTTCTTCCATGATGTGCCGATTTACCAAAATCATGGATGGGGAGTTTTCAATTTCCAGTACTTCCATAAAAACTGGTTATAAAACCATTTTAATGGAAAAAAATGATTGTAAAGTGTATGATATATTATCTTTCATGTTCTGTATTTTAAATATATACATAATATTATGTTATATAATGAAACTAGTTCGTGATTATAAAAGAACCACCAAAATGATCTAAACAGATATCACTAAAGATTTATCTAATGATTCATCATCATAAAATATAACCAAAATTATTTATGGAATAATTTAATATTATGGAAACATATTAATACCATTTAATTACACTTATGAAATTTTATTTCCATACGACAAGAAAATCAAATACAAACAAGTCGTGGAAATCATTTAAAGAACACACCTAAAACAATGGAAGGAAAAAAATACAAATAATTAAAGGGTGAAATGATGTTATGGAATGATCATATAAGGTTTTATAAACATGAATATTATTCTTTAAGATATTAATAAGACTATTTTAACCATTATACAGAAGTATTACACATGTTTGATGTAAGACGAACTCGAGGTAAGGGAATTCTTAGCCCAATTTTCATTCTTTGGGTTAAACTTCTACTTCAATACTTATGTGGTATTAAAATTTTGTGTGTGAATAATTTTGTTTATATTATGTATAAATATGTGTAATTACAGTGTATATAAATATTCCATCCACTCTAATAAGTCTCAATTCAATTATATGATATTTGTAAGGGGTTTTTCTTTTAAAATCCTCTTTTAAAATCCTATTTTAAAAAATTCAAATGCAATGTTTTTATATAATTATTCATGTTGTATGATTATGTTATGGTTCTTGGGAATTGTTTATGATGAAGGTTGGGACCCATATATCCCTCCAATTCATTGGGTATGTGTATGTTAGAGGTCAACCATATGGTTACTCCAAGTGTAACTACGATGATTACACAATAAGGTAGGCGTGAAGGTTACATTATAAGGTAGCCGTGAGAGTTACAAATTATAAGGTAGCCAAGATGGTTACAAGATTATGTAATTAATTCCCCAATATAACTTTATGGTTCAATTTATTTTCTTTATGTTTTGTGAAAATATCATTGAAATCTCAAGTTTCACAAAGTAAGTATATATGGGTGACAAGTATGTCTTTTTGAGAATGATCACATACCTTTACAAGTATTAATGGTATAATTTTTTATTTACTTATTTTTATATCCCGTACTGATATTTTTGGGATCATCCCAAGTTTTTAAATTATTTTCACATATTATAATGATGTTTATGTCAAAGATGGAATCCAAGATAAATGTTATGAATATTTTTCAAAGAAACAATGTTTTAATTGAAATGTTTTATATTTTAGAAGAAATTGATACTTTTTTGTGGTATCTTCTCTGTATAAATGTGGAATGTTATATATGTATTATATAATAATTTCTTAAAACTATAAACTTTAAAATATCCTCAATTTGAAAGGAAGTGAGTTCTTGGATAAAACTCAAGATTATGTAATGTAATATGGCCAGGTCCTTATAGTTGGTATCAGATGATGGTTTAGATAAATATAAGGGTTAGGATGATGTTAAAAGAATACCATAAATGATTTTTAATCAATGGTTAATTTAAAATGTTATGGAATTTAATTTTTTATATGTTTCTTTGACTAAGATATGTTTTTTCAGAATGGTTTTTCGTTGAAGAAATAGGGAAGATGAAGTGGAAAGGCACCAACAGAATGATATCCTTCCAAATCTGCAGCCTAGAATGGTAGGGATTGGAATTGAGTAGTTAGTGAAAGTAATGGATCATTTGAAACAGGAAATAAATGGTTGTGGCATCCATTCAAGAGAACAAATAGAGCTACCACAAAGTAACATGATGATAGTCGAACATTTTACGAGGCAACACCCTCCTTCTTTCTGTGGATCTTCTGACCCAATAACAGATGAAGGATGGATTAAAGCCCATGAAAAGATATTTTATGTTCTGGGATGTTCGGATAATGAAAAGGAAAGTCTTTAAATTTGTTATATTGAAGGTGAAGCTGACCAGTGGTGGTCAATAGACAAGAATATCTGGGATAGAGAGGATATTGAAGCCTTATAGTGGGATAAATTTAAAAGTAAATTTCCTTAAAAAATATTTCCCTATGGTGGTTCAACTTAGTATGGAGAAGAAATTTGTTGAATTGAAAAAAGGAATAATATTCAGTGGCTGTGTATAAAACAAACTTCACCTGACTGGCGAGGTATGTTCCAAATCTTATTCTGGATCTTAATAGAAAAATAAACTATTTTTACTCAGGATTGAAGCCCCAATATCGAAGTGCATTGGATTCCTGTGAGTACAAAAGTTATGAGAAACTTTTTTAATGTGATGAAAGGGAAGAAATAGAGTTTTATTATGATCACAAGCACTTTGAAAACAAGGAGAATAAGAGGTCTAGATGGAAAGAGATGGGTAAGAATCAATCTATGAAATTTGATAGTAAGAAATTCCAGTTTTGAGTTTGTGAAATGTGTGGAAAAAATCACCTTGATGAATGCCTTACTGAAACTGGGAAGTGATTTTGGTGTGTTATGTTTGGACATATGACCAAAGATTTTAATGAAAAATATCATAAAACTAATCCTGATAAGAAAACTGTAAAGTGTTTTAAATGTGATGAGATGAGTCATTATGAAAATTACTGTGAAAAGAGAGAATCAAATGATGCAAAGAAGCCATACTATAAGAAGAAAGGTGTAGTGAGATCCTTTGTGACTACATCAGTAGATGTCGGGCCATCCAATGAAGTTGTATTCAGTACCCTGTTTTTTTACTAAGATTTTACTAAAGTTTTTTTTGATATGGGGTCTACACATTTCTTTATTTCTAAGAATTTTTCTTATGAATTGGAAATATCTCCTCAAAAAATGAGACATGAACTTATTGTTAAAACACCAGAGGGAAATATCATAGAAAAGAGGAATTATAAGAATATTTCTATTATGGTCTGTGGAAAGAATATACCTACAAACCTTGTTGTTTTTCCCTTAGTATAATTTGATGTCATTCTGGGTATGTATTAGCTGTTTTTTATCATGAAAATATTGATTGTCGAGCTAAAGAAGTTTTTTTTCTTTAAGAGTTTCAGTTTTTATACAAGAATGAACCCATAAAATTGATAACATATCAGGAAGTTGAGAAATTGTTGAAATATGGAAATGAAAGTTATCTTTCTCATATTTTTGAAAACAGGGAAACTATTCAGATTAATTATTTTTTAGTGGTAAATGAATATCCTGATGCTTTTCCTGATGAATTACCTAATGTTATACCTGATCAGAAAGTTGAATTCACAATTGACTTAGTTCCTGATGATAAGATAATTTCAAAACCACCTTATCAAATGGATCAAATGGAACTTATTAAATTGAAAAATTAGTTGTAGGAGTTTCATGATAAAGGCTTAATTTATCCTAGAACTTCACCATAGAGTGCACTTATTTTGTTCATTAAAAAGAAAGAAAATTCCCTGAGACTTTTCATTGATTATAGAGCCTTTAACAACATCACTATTAAAAAAAGTATCCTTTGCCTCATATCAATGATTTGTTTGATTAGATCTAGGGGGAAAAGTATATTTCGAAGGTTGACCTAAGGTTGGGGTACCATTAGTTTAATGTAAAGGAATCAGACATCCCAAATACTATGTTTCGTACTATATATGAGCATTATGAATTTTTTATGCCAGTTGGATTAACTAATGCACCAGCTATATTCATGGATCTTATGAATAACATATTTCATGAGTTCTTGGATAAGTTTGTAGTTGTGTTTATTGATACAATTATTGTATTTTATAAATATAAATGGGAGTATGAAAAACATCTAAGGGTTGTTTTGAAAACCATAAAGAAAAAGAAATGGTATGAAAAATTCAGTAAGTGTGATTTTTGGTTGAAATAGATTTATTTTCTTGGGCACATTGTAAATAAGGATGGAATAACAACTGATCCCTCTAGAAAAAGTGGTTGGTGAATGTAAAAGACCTACAAATGTTACCAAAGTCCATAGTTTTCTTGGATTAGTAGGTTATTACCAACATTTTGTTAAAAAAATTTGCACGGTTATCTAGCCCTCTAAATAAGTTAACATGAAAGGGGTTAAATTTGTTTAGACAGAAGAATAAGATGATTGTTTTCAAGAACTGAAGAAGAAATTAGTGAATTCCCCAGTTTTACCTTTTCCTTCCAGAAATAGTGATTTTTTCATCTACAGTGATGCCTCATTGAAGGGACTTAGTTTTGTTATGATTCATAATGATCAAGTAATTGCTTATGCTTCACGATAATTAAAACCTCATGAGGTAAATTATCCCACAAATGATTTGGAATTAGTATCTGTGGTTTTTTCTTTGAAAATTTAGAGGCATAATTTATATGGATCCAAATTTCAAATATATACTAACCATAAAAGCCTGAAGTATATATTCACTTAGAAGTAATTAAACATGTGGAAGATAAGATGGCTTGAATTGATAAAGTATTGTGATTACACGATCAATTACTATCCTATAAAAAATGTGGAGGATGCCTTGAGTTAAAAACATCATATATCATTAACCATGTTATTTTTGGAATATGATCCTTTGATTAATGATTTGGTGAAATCTTTCTTATAAGTTGTTGGTGCAGAAAATAACTCTATTTGGTTTTAGGTTTCGGTGTAGTCATCGTTATCATACAGAATTAAGAAAGCATAGAAGGAAGACCACGAGCTATAGAAAATTGTATAATTGGTTAAAATGGGTGTTTTTCCATAATTAAACCTTGATAAAGATTGTGTTTTAAGATTTAGAAAAAGATTATATGTGCATTTTGATTCCCACTTGAAGAATGACTTATTATGTGAAGCTTATAGTTCTCCATTTTCAGTTCATCTTGGAAGTACTAAGATGTACAAAGACCTTTGAGAGTATTACTGGTGGGATAGAATAAAAAGATATATTACAGATTTTACTATGAAATGTTTAACATGTCAATAGGTTAAGACATAGAGGAAATTACCCAATGGGATACTTAAACCCTTTCCAGTACCAGAGTGGAAATGGGAAAAGTTATCCATGTAATTTTTGGTGGGACTAACAAATAATTTTAGAGGTAACAATGTGATTTTGGTGATTGTTGACCGACTGACTAAATCTACAAATTTCCTTCCTATTTGAGATACAATGTATTTGGATCAACCTTCTTGACTATACCTTAAATATATCTTCACTTTACATGGAGTGTATCTTTCCATTATAGCTGACTGGGATCCTAGGTTCACTTAAAATTTTTGGAGGGTTCTTCAGAAGTTTTTGGGCATATAATTAAATTTCAGTACAACTTTTCATCCTCAATCAGATGGGAAATCAAAACGGATGATTCATACTTTAGAGGATATTCTTCGAACTTGTTCAATGGATTACTTGGGAATTTGGGATCAACATCTTTCTCTAGTTGATTTTTTATTATAATAATAGTTTTAATTCCAGTATACAAATGGCACCTTTTGAGGCACTATATGGGAAAGTGTGTTGAAATAAAAAATTTTGGGATGAAGTCATGGAAAGGAAGTTGATGAGACCAAAATTAGTAGAGGAAGTGGCTGATAAATTGAAGATGATCCAACAACACATGGTCACAGCTCAGTACATACAGAAAAGTTATATAGACAACAAGATAAAGGCATTTATTTTGAGGTAGGTGATCATGTTTTTCTTAGAATCTCACCATTGAAAAGTGTTATGCGTTGTGGTAAGAAAGGAAGGATAAGTCAATGGTTCATTGTACCTTATGAAATATTGGAGAAAGTTGTACCAATAACCTATTGAGTAGCTTTGCCTCCAATTTTATCTCAGGTACATAATTTTTTTCATGTTTTGATGTTTTGAATGTATTTTCCAGTTTCATCCCATGTCTTGATCCCAGAAGTAGTTTAGCTGGAAGAGAACCTTTCTTACAAAGAGAAACCTATTAAGATTCTTGATCACAGAGAGAAAGTATTGAGGAATAAGGTAATATACCATATAATGGTTTTGTGGAGAAACCACATGGTTACAGGAGAACCATGGGAATCTAAAAATTCTATGAGGGAAAGATACCCTCACCTGTTTAATAAGTAAATTAAAAAAATTACGAGGACACAATTTATATAAGATGCGGAAAATGTAACACCCCAAGGTTTTGAAAATATATTTAATGAAATAAATCAAACACCGAGTCTCTTTATAATGGAACTTTTCATAAGGTGATAGTTATAAACTAGTTGTTAAACATAATTTTTCTGCTTATATGATTTGAATATTTAAAATATGACATACACAGTTGTGATCAGTAAGTTATTTGGAGTCTGATAGAATGAAATTGTTTTTTTTGTGAATTGTAACCTACCCTTATGAATATTAATATGACCAAATGAATAGTAAAATAACCAATGAATGTATTTATAATAATTTATGAGACCTTGATTAATTTTTCAAGGTATTATAAAATGAGTTATAGTTTTAATTTTTTTTTATTTTTCGAATAAATTATTATTTTATTTAAAAATTTAATTTCACATATTTAGAAAATTATTTTCAAAAAATGGAGTTCATCTTTAAATTCTACACGTTAATAAATGGTTAGGGTGATTTTTGGGTATTTTTTGAAATACTTGAATTTTTGGTGAATAGTAAAATACGACAATTTATGAAATAAGCTAAATACATGATTTATTGAGTTATTGATGATGTTCGGCTGAGGTAAGAACTCTTGGTTCAATATAAAATGAAAAAATTAATATTTTTTTATAATAATTAATACTATTCATCTTCTTGAGTAAAAATAATAAACTAATGATTAAAATATTGCAGAAACCCTCCTCTCTTCCACTATAAATACCAACCTCACCCCCTCTTCCTATCACACCACTCAAGCCTTGAACCTTGTCTAAGTTCTGCCAAATACTCTTCCCAATACCGTCCCTAATGTCCAATACCTATTGGTCTCACCAAAAGGCCAAAACCAAGGGCCTTAAGAAGGATCTCAAGGAGAAGAGATCAAGTGATAAGAATCCTCTTTCATTTTCTTAGATTTATTTTCAATCCCTTTTATTTTCATATACTCTCTTCTTATCCAATTATCCAAGAGGTATGAAATCTCCATTATCATATATATTCTTGATTTTAATCATGTTTATGGAAAAATTCATCATCACTCTTTCTTTTCTCATCATCTTATTCTAAAAATAAAAACCCCATCCATGATGTGCTGATTTACCAAAATCATGGACGATGTGTTTTCAATTTCCATTACTTCCTTCAAAACTGGTTATGAAAAAATTTTAATGGTTGAGATAGATTTTAAAGTGTATTATAGATCCTATTTAATGTTCTAGATTTAACATATATACATAATATCATGTTATATAAGGAAACTAGTTCGTGATTATCAGAGAACCGCCAAAATGATCTAAACAGATATCACTAAATATTTATCTAATGATTCATCATTATACCATATAAGCAAAATGATTTAAGGAATAATTTAATATTCTGGAAACATATTAATAACCTTTCATTCCACTTATATAATTTCATTTCCACATGATCAAAAAATCAAATACAAACTGGCCATGGAAATCATGTAAAGAATTCACCTGAAACAATGGAAGGAACAAAATACTAATAATAAAAGAGTGAAATGATGTTAAAAAATGATAATATAAGGTTTTATAAACATGAATATGTTTCTATAATATATTAAAAACACTCCTTTAACCATTATACAGGTGGTTTAAACACATTTTATGTAAGAAAAACCCGAGGTAAGGGAATTCATAGCCCAATTTCTATTCTTTTGGTTAACCTTCTACTTCATTACTTATGTGGTATTAAAATTGTTTGTGTGATAAATTTTGTTTATATTATGTTTAAATATGTGTAATTAAAATTTATATAAATATTACATCCACTCTATTAAGTCTCACTTCAATTATATGATTTTTGTAAGGGGCATTTATTTTAAAATCCTCTTAAAATCTGTTTAAAAAAAATTTAAAAGCAATGTTTTTATGAAATTATTCATGTTGTATGATTATGTTCTAGTTCTTTTACATTTTTTATGATTAATGGTGGGACCTATATATCCTTCCAATTCATTGGGTATGTGTAGGTTGGAGGTCGACCATATGGTTACTCCAAGTGTAACTGCGATGGTTATACAATAAGGTAGAAATGAGGGTTACATTGTAAGGTAGTCACATGGGTTACCAATTGTACGGTAGACTAGAGGGTTACAAGATTATGTAATTAATGTACCCATATAACTTTATGGTTCTATTTATGTTATTTTTGTTTTCTAAAAATCTCATGGAAATCTCAAGTTTTACAAAGTAATTATATATGGGTGACAAGTACGTCTTTTTGAAAAGGATATCACACATTTACAAGTATTCATGGACCAATGTTTTATTTCCTTCTTTTTATATCCCTTAATGATATTTTTGTAGTCATACCATGTTTTTAAATTATTTTCACAGATTATAAGGATGTGTAAGACAAATAAGGAATCCATGTTAAATGTTATGAAGATTTCTCAATGAAAACATTTTTATTTGAAAGGTTTTATATTTGGGAAGAAATAGATACTGTTTTTGTGGTATCCACTCTATATAAATGTGGAATGTTATGTATGTATTGTATAAAAATTACCTAAAACTATAAACTTTAAAAGATCCTCAATGTTAAAGGATATAAAAACTTGGCATGACCACAAAAACAGTATCTTGCAGACCGGACCCTTCTTGGGCCCAGATACGCTTAAAAGGCCGTATCTTGTGAACCAAATATCTTTTTGAAAAAACATCTACGACACTAAGATCCTTGGAGAGAGATGATCCTTTTGAGATACTCAATGATATTTTTATAGAAAGTTGGAGTATGGCCGGGTTGGATCGACTTCGAATCCAACAAGGACTTTAGCACTAAAATTCCAATAACTTACAGACCAGATGTTCAGTTGATGCTCCGTCTATTGTGTTGGAACCCTTATGACATGACAGATCACTGGAAAACTTATTCTTAGGACTTAGTTCTAGTTGAAATAAAACTGATGGATTGAGGATCGATTTCTCTTAGAAACTAACGTATTGTGAGAGGAAATCTTGTGGTTGGATGAGATGTGAAGAATGAAGAGTGATACTGTGTAGATCAGCACCTAGCAATTCTGTGTGAATCAGCATCGAGCTATTCTATATGAATCAGCACCGAGAGATTATATGTGAATCACCAGCCAACGATTATGTGCGAATTAGCACCCAACAATTCTATATGAATCAGCACCGAGTGATTCTATGTGAATCAGCACCAAGTGATTATGTGTGAATCAGCACCCAACGATTCTGTGTGAATCAGCATTGAGAAATTCTGTGTGAATCAGTACCGAATTATTCTGTGTGAATCAACACCAAGTGATTTTGTGTGAATCAACACCCAGCAATTCTATGTGAATCAGCACCCAATTATTCTTTGTGAATCAGCACCCATAGATTCTCTGTGAATCGATAGCTAGCGATTCTGTGTGAATCAGAATCTAGAAATTATGTGTGAATCAGTACCTAGCGATCCTTTGTGGATCAGCACCTATCAATCCTGTATGAGTCAGCGGGGGTTAGTACCTATCGATCCTGTGTGGGTTAATAGTAGTGCCTCTTAATAAAATAAGATGATCTATCCTTATGACTAATCATCTGTACTTATGTACTTAAGTTATACATGGTTTGAGTTAAGTATTTTTCTTTTTTCTTTTTGGTTGAGATCATGCTTTGTGTTTTTCTTTTATAGAATCGTGGGAGACTTTTGGGGGGTCTTAGGGTCCCTACTAAGTATTTTTATACTCACCCCTGCACGGGCTTCGCCCGTACCTTGTTGTGTCTTATTTAGACGATGAATAGCTCGACTGAGCCTTGAGGATTAAGGGCTAGACAGAGCTTAGAGGTGGTTGACATACGGTGTATGGAGGTGACTCGTTGATGTGGAGAACTGTAGTGATGAGATATACCTACCCTTCAGGTAGGATCCTTGGTGGATGACCTCAGGAGCTATTCTACCTTTTTGCTATATTTCCTTGTCAGTTGGGCTTGTATTCTGGACTCCTTCACTTTCAGTTACTACTATTACAATCAGTGGTGGTTTTTAGTTGTGGATTCACCTTAATTCTTCCATTGTGCTTTTCTTGTGCGCAGTGTTACCTGTCTGTGTGTTTACATGTTTTGAGGCAATGGATTCCCATTATAGGAAAATTCCTTTCCAATGCTAGTCGCCAACACATGGCCTATGGAAGGCAGGCTTGGGGTAGTCATGGAACAGGCCCTGGGGAACGGGTTGTGACAAAGTGGTATCAGAGGAGTCGATTCTACCGAAGAACTAAGACTCTGATATTTGCAATGGAGTAATAGTGTTAAGTGTTTTGAGTATGATTTTTAGTTTTGGGAGTCCAGTGTTGGAGTAGAGGCCGATGTATCCATACACCAGGACCCTAAATTCCGACTTTCGACTTGGTGCATGAAAACACTAATTGCGTGTGTTTTGGAAATGTTTTACTTTTTATCTCTTTTGAGTCAGTTCACCAGGTATAACTTATTGAATGTGCATCATCTTGATTCTATTTCAAGATGCCACCGTGCAGACAACCAGCCAGGATTCCAATGCATGACCATTAGGATGGTCCATAGAGTGATGAGGCTTCAGTACATGGACTGTATCTTAAAATGGTACCTTCAGGCGGTGTCCTAGTGATATCACTGCTCATTGGATAGTAGTTACTACGAGTAGAGGAAACATATAGGCTCAATGCCTTACATGAGTTTCAGTGACAGATACCCCTCATGTTCTGAGGTGAGCCCGACTCACATGCGTCTAAGGACTGTCCTGAAGTGGTGACCGTGTTTCCATCTAGATAGGGAACCATTAGATCAGATGTCGATCCGGGAAATGAGCATTCTAGGTGGCTTAAGAGGTTGATTATAGAGTTTAGATTACCCCTATCTTACAATGAGTTGACTTTTTCCGTGAAAATAGCTTGAGAACCTTCCTCAGATAAGGGGGATATCTTTCTATGAAAATCTAAGGGGTTTTTGTTCCCAATAGCTTCTACAATTTTGACAGGATGACATGTTTTCAATTGAGTATTCGTCGAGGTGTACCGACCATTCTAGGTACTCGATGAATACGATACGACCAGTGCTTCTAGGCTCAGAACTTCGAGCAAGATGTGTTTATGGACATCTGAGCCAACATTATTCCTCTGTGCATTCCTACTTATGTTAGAGTGCTATAGAGAACCTTAGTGATTGAAAAATTCTTTGGCTAAGTAGATGATTCCAGTGAATGTCAGTAGTGGGAAAGTAGGAAACCGACATTAGTTTCAAAGGCTTGGATATGTAAAATGTTTAGAAAAGAGGAAGTTATAGGAAAGGTGATTCTTCAGGGTAGAAGATGTGGAAGAGGATCTAGGAGAGTAGTAGGAGGTGGTATACTTTTCTACATGTTACAACCACCACCCCAATGTAGTCCCCACCAGGATTAATGGAGTTGGATGATAGAGGAAGAGAGTAGCTGCATGCTGTCAAAGAGTGTGACAAAAGGGCTCCAGGAATGATTCGTTGTATGGTCTGTGTCCAATACTAGCTACCATATTAATAGACATAGGTACTAATCATTCCTTCTTATCACGAATCTTGTTCAAGACCTAGAGTTTTCGGTTAAACCCTTGACTTTACCCTTATGTCTAGAGATACCTATGAGAGGAGACTCGATAATCACACTTATGCCGATGGTGTGATCTGAAAATTGAGGTGAGAGTTTTAGTTGGAACCTCTTGGTGGCGTTGTCGAGGCCTTACGACATTAGTTTGGGTATGGACTGGTCATCCACTGTTCTTGCTCATAATGACTGTTTTAGGCAAAAAGGTTGTCGTATATCTACAATGTTGGAATGGGGTTATCCTTGGTCAGTAAAAAAGAAAACCCAGGAACTATGGGTTAAACTCATTCATAGGAGGGTGCATCTGATCACTCTTGAGTCAGCCAACCTTACCCTTGTGGAAGTAGGTGTTTTGATTTTTCAATTCCCAACAGTAGTGGCAGAGTATGAGAAAATCCGTTCAAAAGATGTTTCTAGGATTATCTCCCCGCAACGAGAGGGACTTTTGCATTGAATTGTACCCAAGGATGGCTCCAATATCTACAACTACATACTGTATGGTTTTTGCGGAGCTCCTGGAGTTGAGAGTATAGTTGGGAGAATGGTTTACTATTTACTCCGATCACATGAGTCTCAGGTATATCTTCTCACAGAAGGACCTGAACCTGAGATGGCGGTGATGGTTGGAGTTCCTCCCGGACTATGACTTTGAGATTGTCTACACTCCTAGGAAGGAGATCGTGGTAGTAGATGCACTTAGTAGGAGGTCTGGGTTATAGTTTCTGAGTGAGGTGATAGAGCAGCTAGGCGCGTTGCAGTTATCCTCTGTGGATAGTGATGGAGAAGCGTACCTCCATTCTATAACTATCACTCCCCCAATCCTTCAATGAGTTCAGGAGACACAGCTTGGGGAAATTGACTATGAGGTCCGACGTGCTCAGTTATCCTCAAGGAAGTCACCAAAAGAATTTTCTGATGGTGTGGAGCACATCGTCCTCTTTAGATGATGCACCATGGTACCAATGATGCTGCGAGAGGAGGTGTTAAGGGAGTTTCATGCATCCCCTTTGGTGGTACATCCGGGTGTGGCAAAGAAATACCAAGACCTCCGACGTTAGTACTGGTGGCCCGGGAAGAAGAAAATTATGGTAGGGTTTGTATCACGATTCCTCACTTGTCTTCAAGTGAAGGCCAAGTATCAAGTACCAACAAGATTAGATCAGCCAATCAAGGTTCCGGAATGGAAGTGGGATGGTGTCTTCATGCACTTCGTGATGGGGCTACCACATGTGTCCAGGGGCCATGACTCCATCTGGGTGATCGTTGACCAACTCATCCAGTTATCCCACATCCTACCCATCAGAGAGAAAGGATCAGTAGAGGTCTTGGGATTCCTCTACATGAAGGAGATAAATGATTAACAAGAGTGGGTTATTTTTGGGTGGTTTATTCCTCTAGTGAAAGTTTATTGGCAACACGTGAATCATTATGAGAGCACATGGGAGCGAGAGGCTCAGATACATGCTCAGTAACCCCACTTGTTTAATTTGCCTTTATTTTGGTTTTTTTGGGATATAAATCCCTAAGGTGGTGAGGATGTAAAAACCCAGAAATTCTGTATAACTTTTTCTAATTATACAGATTTTTTACGAGACCATGAAATCTTACAGAACGTGATTCTGAGGCCTGAAGTGCCTAGAATGATCCGTCGAAAAAGTGTTAAGCTTAAAATAGTGTGTGTGAGTCATTTTTCTAAAAAAGTGGAATAACTATTAAACGGTTGGCCAGATCAGAAATATGAGGGCACCGTTGCGTTCAGGATGGCGTGTTTACCCTAGGTGCAACTTAATTTTAGTCGGTGCAGGCCTCCAATGAGAAAACCTGAAAATGGAATAACCACAAATAAAATAATTAAATAAAATTATTTTATTTTTCAAATACTGATAACTCACGAATAGTGACTCAGATTAAAAATAAAAGACCACTGCTAAACTCATGATGGTATGCTTTCCTTTGGAAGATCCTAACATTGGCCATCACGGGCCAACAATGGAAGTTAGTTCTTGGCTGCAAATAAAATAATTAAGTAAAAATTATTTTATTGTTAAATTCTATAACTCCTAAATGGTAACTCAGATTGGAAATATGAGAGTACCTTTGAGCTCGCGAGGATTTGTTTTCCTTAGGCTGATCTTAACCTCAACTGGCATGGGTAGAGGGTGACTGTTATTAATTTTTGAAATTTTTTTAAGGTACATTCAGTAAATGTGAAGGAGACGATTTCTGTCTTTTGAACCGGTACTCGAATTAAAAATACGATGGCACCATTGAATTCACATCGCCAAGATTATCTTAAGGTAAGCTTAACTTCAACCAAAAAGGGTTGGATGAAAAATATAATTTTTGGACTTTACAAAAGAAAATAATGAAATAACTAAAGGTTATTTTATTTTTCTTTTTGCAACCGTTGAAAAAACGATGGTGGAACTGCAGTGAAATGTCATACTATTAATGGATTGACCCTTAAGTTCTATAACCACATAGTTGGGTGTTTTTAATAGGTTGTGTAACCGAACTTTTGGAAAAAATTAATAGGTTCATTAATTAAACTCATGAATGAACATCATTAATTTTTTGGTGTATTGATCCTCTCCTCACCTCTATTTAATCTCAGCTCAGGCTTGGGTTTTGGGAGAGCTTCAAAAAGAAGATCTGGCGAAGCGCCAATGACATTCCACTCTAACGAAGAATGTGATCAAGTAACAGACATTGGGGGAATCAATGGGTGATGAAAAGTGCCAAAAAACACCTTCGGATGTGTGCACTCTCTCCTCCACCGTGACCTCTTCTCCAAATCTGAGGTAGGGGTTGTTATTAAATTCAAGTATTTTCTCGATTCCCTTCCTCATTCTTGAAAATCATGATGAACGCAGATCAACCAAAATGAGATGATACACTATTCGTAAGAAATTGCGGGTGAATGTTGTGGGAGATTTGAATGAGGTTTAATTGTTATCTATATGATGTATTTATTTAATACCAGTTTGTCATAATTCTAACATGGAGGGTGCGGGCCAAAAAAGTAAGGTCAGACCCTCCACTGCTTCTTTCATGTTGCGTTTTTCAAGGTAAAAATTTCCAACTTGACGGAAAGCGGAAACCGGGAGGCACACAATGACGAAGAAATCCCGTTTGGCCCATAGGAACATCCAGAAGGAAGAATGAACCATCAGAGCTGACCCGATGGCCCGTAGAAGTCTTGCTGGGGTGGCACCGACACGGCGGTGCTGACGACCGGTGCTCTCCGGCCGTGGAAAGAGGAAAAAATGATTGTCACCACGAAGGGCAGACATGCGGTCAGCTCTCGGATGGTTGTGGAGGCGGGAGGCAGCGTGCCGTCGTGCGCTGCGGTGAGCAGGCCATGACTACGAAGTTGTGATGAAGAAGGGGACCCTCTCCCTACGGGTCCTGAGGGTGATGTGGTGATACCATTGGGCACTACCATTTAAAGAGCCGAATGGCTCTTTGAGTCATTTGGGAGGCAGACCGCATTACCCTCTTGAGGGTTGCACCAGCCGGCGAGATGAGCCTCTATGGCCCAGCCTAGCCGGGGTGGGCCAAGCCCGTTGTGGCCCAGCCAAATCGGGCCAGGTCAGTCCGACCGAGTCGGACCGGACTCGGACCCCTCTTGGGCCCGGATACACTTAAAAGGCTGTATCTTGTGAATCAGAAGTCCGTTCGAAAAACCTTTTGCAGTGCTAGGATCCTTGGAGTGAGACAGTCCTTTTGAGATACTCCATGAGAGTTTTGGAGAAAGTTGGAGTACGACCGGGTTAGATCGAATCTGAATCCAACCAGGCCCTCAAAACTAAAATTCCAATAACTTATAGACCGAACGTCCGGTTGACGTGCCGTCTATTGTGTTGGAACTATTATGACATGACAAGTAATTGGGTAACTTCTTCGTGGGAATTGTTCCTGTTGAAATACAACTGATGGATTGAGGAGAAGTTTCTCCCAAAAACATGCGTATTGTGAGATGGAATCCTATGGCTAGTTGAGACATGAATAATGAAGAGAGATCATGTGTGGTTCAGCACCTATAGATTCTATGTGAATCACCACCGAGCAATTCTGTGTGAATTTGCACCGAGGGATTCTATGTGAATCAGCACCCAACGATTCTGTGTGAATCAACACCTAGAAATTCTGTGTGAATCAGCACCCAACGATCCTGTGTGAATCAGCACCCAGCGATTCTGTGTGAATCAGCACCGAGCGATTTTATGTGAAGTATCACCCAACGATTCTGTGTGAATCAGCACCAAGCGATTCTATGTGAATCAGCACTAAGTGATTTTGTGTGAATCAACACCCAACTATTCTATGTGAATCAACACCCATCGATTCTATGTGAATCAGCACCTAGCGATTCTGTGTGAATAAACAACTAGCAATCCTGTGTGGATTATCAAATATCGATCCTGTGTGAGTTAGTACCTATCGATCCTGTGTGGGTTAGTAGTAGTGCCTCTTAACAGAATAAGATGATCTATCCTTACGACTAATGATCTTTACTTCTATTCTTATGTTATACCTGGTTTGAGCTAAGTATTTTTCTTTGTGCTTTGTGATTGAGCTCATGCTTTGTGTTTTTCCTTTGTGGAATCCTGGGAGACCTTTGGGGGTCTTAGGGTCCCTACTGAGTATTGTTATACTCACCCCTGCCTGGGCTTTGTCCAAATATTATTGTGTCTTGTGCAGACAATAGACAAATTGACTGATCCTTGAAGAGTTAGGGCAAGAACAAGCTTAGAAGAGGTTGACAGACGGTGTACGGAGGTGACCAGTTGACGTGGAGAACCGCAATGATGATCTATACCTACCCTTCAGGTGGGATCCTTGGCAGAAAACCTCAGGAGATTTTTTCCCTTTTTGTTGTATTTTTTTCTTAGTGGGGCTCGTATTCTGGCCCCCTTTACTTTCAGTTATGACTATTACACTCAGTGGTGATTTTTAGTTGTGGTTGCACCTTACTTCTTCCATTGTGCTTTGCTTGTACATAGTGTTCCCTGTCTGTGTGTGTACAGGTTTTGAGGAAATGACTTCCTATTATAGGGAAATACCTTTCCGGTGCTAGTCTCCAACCCCTGGCCTATGGAAGGCGGGCTTGGGGTAGTCACGGCACGGGCCCCAGGGGACGGGTCGTGAGACATCCAATTAAAGTTTATCCCCTATTAGATCATATTCAACATACGATACTCCTCCTCCTCCCCCTACTCATCCAAAGGCTCTGGATATTTGGTAAATAAAATTTATTTTGTATACTAAATCTAATTTCCTCACCACTATAAATCCAATGTGGATTAATGGATCATTATCATTCTCATATCCAAATTTCACAGTATGTAGCTGATGAAACCTCCAATAAAAATATACCCATGATATAATGACACCATACTAATCAAGATTTTTGTTTCCATAGGATTTGGTTTTATTCCATTTTAGTAATATTATTATCGTCATAAGAATGTAGATGTATATATGGGTTTGTGATCATAGTCTGAAAGTATTATTCTTTTATGATGTATATACTATTAAGTCTCCTAACTTAACCCATATATCCTATAAAATTGGAATCTATGATATCAAAATCATATTTCATGATTTAGATAGATAATACCAATGAATAAATTCATGGTAATGATGTGATCCTTATTATATAGTTGAAATAAAAATATCTAGTATATAAAAATTTACTGCTCAACCTCATAATCATAATCAACATTATAAAAAATAACATGGAATAAATTCAAACATCCCATAATAGTATCATATATCTTCCCCATGATATCTATTAAATGGGTCCATACAACAGATGTGAAGAGTAAAGTCACCATCTAGTTATACTAAATGAGAATATTTATTTCAATATGACTGTATTGTAGAAATCCCATTGGTTATAGATTCAATAAAAAATATATATCACATTGATATATATCAATTCTTGCAATATTATATTTATAGTGCATGTTTCATAAACATTTCATACCCATATATAATTTTAATAATCAAATAACAAAGTCAATAAAAATAATTTGAAATGAAGTTGAAAAAAATAAAATAAAAATAAAATTATTTTTGGAAAACAAAAGGAGTGAAGGAACATAAATATTGAAAATTTTCAAGAAAAGAAAAGAAAATTAGAAAAAGAAAAAAGAAAAATAAAACAAAATTATAATAAGAAAATAACAGTAAATAGATAATAAAAAAATTATATAATAGTAAGAAAGAATACAATTAAAGGTAGAAATAGTAATTTATTGCCTTATGTTTTGAATTGCACAACACATGGATGAAGAATATGGATGGGAAAACATGACAAGAGTGTAATGATTTAAAAGTAAAGAAGGTGTACATTAATTTATAGATAATTTTTTTCACAATTCCATTGAAATGTGGTAAAACATCACATTAAAAGCTAAAATGGAATAGGGATGGATTCCCAAGGAATAGATTTTAATGAATATATCCTCAAAAATTTTACATGACCATATCAAATAATATATATTTTTTATAACTTTATTGAAAAAAATACATGGAACATATTTATTCAACATGATTTTTGTATGCCTTAATTTCTTAAAAGGATTAAACCTTAAGATTATATAGGATAAATTTTAGGTCAATGCAATATAATTATTAAAATATGTGATGAATCCACACCATATAATAGAAAATTACAGATTTTTGATTCTATATATTGAAATAATTTAAACTAAACTCTAATTAAAGGATTCCTTTAATGAATTTATTATTTTAATTCAATATATTAACATCATAACCAACATTGTAACATTTAATAATGGTGTATTAGGTAACTTTTTCATCTTCCATGTATTAATCTCTTTTAACTATGATTTGCTTCTTATTTTTTTTCAATTTTTGTTTGATGTAATCATCTGAAACTATTTAAAAAAACTAAATATTCCTCTAATGAAAAAACATCATCAAAAACATTTTTAAAATTGAATAGTATAACGTTTTTATTTTTCATCTTAAATTATTTATCCTTAAAAAAAATAATTAAAATTTTCATATGATTTGATAGTTTAATTTTCATTATTTTCAAATTTTGGAATTTTCTCCACAATGTATAATGTATTTATATATGCAAGACCAACCATTTAAATTTCCTCAATTAGTTTGAATGAATGAACCAAAGGCCTAAATTTTATATTTAATTTTGGATAAACCCCATTTTAAAGAAAAAGGGAGAAACCTCACATGACTTCAAGGATGTAGGGACATCAACATAACTCAAAGGTCAAAACCCAGAACAAGACTACTTGGAAATACCCCTCCCCAGGATCAATATCATTATGAAAAGACTCCACCATTGCATCAATGTTTAGCTAGCTATCCCGTGCAGGTGCACAGGCCTGGTACCGATGGCTAAGCCATTCCCTCTCAAACTTCAAAATCCGAATAGTCGTGCATGATGGAAACACCAGCTCTAATCCCCGTCTGACTCATTTCCATGTAGAATGTTTGGAAAAATCCATCCAAAATCCAATGCCAGATGATACCCCTGTATCCTTATGCTGCAGAAAACCATGTTCAATATGCAATTCATTCTCGATCTCCCTCACACTTAAATCAATACCAGTTCTTTGGATCTATGGCATGACACAACACCAAAACCCTTTCCACAATATCAATAACACCACCTATACTTCCACACAACCTGACCACCTTAACAAAAATTCCTTCACAGATTCACCACCAAATTCAATCCATCAAAACAGAGTCAATACTAATCTTCATAGGATACAAAAACAAAAACCCGAATGCTAGCAGCTCACTTTAATTCAAAAAAATACAAACTCATTCTTGCCTAAAAAAAACACCACGAGCACGAACTGAATCATCATCCAAAACAAACTTGAACTCAATGAGTCCAAGATCTAGGAATAATCGCGAAATCCTTCAATTGATTCAATGGAAGTGGAGATCACCTTATACCTTCATGACGCTGAATGGATTATTCAGACTGAATACAATCGCATTTTGGCCACCTCGGGTCCTCGACCACCAGCTCCTCAGATCACAGTGGTTAACACCACAGAAGTATCACCGCAAAAACTCCTGAACAACAGAAACCCCAAAATAAAAATGTGAATGCAAGAAAACAATGAACTAATAAAACCATCAATAGAGAACTTGGATAAAACTTCATCGCAATCCAGAACCAAATCCCATCTCCACCATCCAATCCATTCAAGGAGACCATGGAAACCACCCAATGCACAACCGGAGATGGAGCCACACCCTCAGATCGCGGAAGCTTGGACTCGGCCATTGGACCAACACCACACTGCCATCGTAAGACTTATCCAGCGAGAAGGAATTGAGCGAAAAACTGGCCAACAACAATGCAAAATGATGAGACGGCCGATCCCATGAAGTCGCACGACACCACCACAATAAGAGGCCGCTGCCACGAGCTCGCTGAGAATGAGGAGGGGAGCCGAGCCAATCTGGGATGATGGAAGGAGGTAGTGACGAGGGGAAACTCTAGTGTTTTAGAGCCCCTTATGGGCTCATCTTCTTCCGGTTATTTCTCCCTCCATAAATTTCCTCAATTAGTTTAATGTAATCAAGTATTATATTTAATTTTTCTCTAAAATCTTTTTTATCTCTATTATTTTTGATTTTTTTCTCTATAATCACAATTTTAATGTTTCAATTTTCATATATTTTAATCTCATTGTCATTTTGATTCACATTAGAAGGAATATTTTATTTATTATCATTGAATATTTTTTTATTAAGAGAAATTAGTGTCTTTCATGTCTGTTGTATTAGTTCCCCTTTAATTAGGGAATTAGTAATACCTTATTCCGTATCTAATTTTACAAATTATATATGAAGATAAATTTTTTATAATCTAATTATTTTATATTCAAAAATAAAAATTGTCTATTTTATTTTATTAAAAAATAAGTTATAATTTCATTATCTTCAACTTCAAATCATACAATAATAACATTTAAAATTATTTAAATTGAATATAATTGATACATACACCAATATTAATCAATGATTTATCAAATTCACAATATATAGTATTCCAAGGTGAATTAAGAAATCTGGGACCAATTATAATGTTTATATTATTAGTATTACTATTTTCAGAATTATATATTTAATTCCAATATCTATACTCTTGTTTATTTCTGTTTTGATAAAAAATATTCCAAAATTTTAACATATGTTAGCAAAACACTGAAACATCAACAAATGGATTTTTTATCCTTAACCAAATTGAATCTTATTGTAATTTTTTTAAAAAGTTCTCAATTATTCAATAATTATTACATTGATAAAAATATAAATGTATTCTATAATAGTTGAGTTCTATCTTCACTAGCTAATGTATTTTATTCTTTCAATATTTTTCTCAATTCTTATTTTTATTTGTTTCCACCTCTTCTTCCAATCCAATAGATGTTTATTTAGAAAAAAATTTGTTTATTTTTTATCATCCACACCGAATTTCTAATGTTCATACCAATTTTTTTTGGAAATTTCATTAAAAATTATATGGATATCTTATTATACTAAAAGGAATTGTGTCTTTCACACTCGATTATATTTTATTCACAAATTTTTACATTTTCACCTTATAATTTGTAATGGAAGATTATTTATTTTCAAAGATTCTTTTAAAATACTTGATTTTTAGATATTTTAATATTAAATAATTATTAATAAAAATAACCAGTTTTAACTATAAATTAATGTGATTATGCCCAACATGGAAATTATGTTTAAAATTAGGAATTTTTTTCATGTTTTTTGATAAAATGTAGGTGGAAATCCTCCTATTTTTAATGAAGTTTGGGCTCCCTATTTATACATTATAAATTTTTAATGGTTTATTGGATTGATATTTAAATGGAATACCTTTTTTAGTATCCTTATATATCACACATAACTCCCTTATTATAATAACGTAGATTTCCCTTGGGCCTTTCCTTTTTGAAAATCCAGTGCTTGTGGTGTTCTTGGGGGTCGTAATGGTTTTTTTTTCAGGAGTTTTCCAAAAAAAAATCAATTTCCCCAAACGATTTCAACAAAATAGTGGCACACCGAGATGGTAGTACTGTAATGTTGGCACACCAAAATAGTGGCACCTTTACGGTGGCACAATGAAATAGTGAAATTGTGACAGTACCACACCAAAATGGTGGCACCGTAATGGTGGCGCTATAACGAGGCCACACCAAAATGGAGGCACACCAAATTGTGTCTCACCCTTTTCCAAATTTCCTATTTTCAATGTTTTTTTAGTTTCTCCCCTCAAATGTTTTATTTGACGTAAAACGAGTTTAAAGACTTGTTTGGGTGTTTTAAGGGAGTTTCAAAGGAAATTATGTATATCTTTAATATCTAAATGCTCTAGGGACTTTGAGATATTCAAACTATGTGATCCTGACCACGATCCCACATTATTGAATTTTGAAACCGTTCTCCCTTTATTATTGTATTTGGTTCTTTAAATCTAGGATCATCCCTTCCCAGTGTATTTTTCCATCCCCCCTTGGTGCGCCTAGAGCCTTCCTTGATGAGTTGGGCACCTATAATAGAGCCACCTCCTCCTCAGCTTTCTTGGAGTTTTCTACTGCTCACACGATCCCCTATTTTTGGTGTGAAGAGGTTCTTTATCCACCTATTGTTTTAGGTAGGTATTTATTCTACCTCTCTTTAATTATGAATCATGTAGGGTGGGTGTATGAATGATTCCTCGTGAAGAACGAGTGAATAATTTTCTTAAAACAAGTAATAAATAAGAAGGGAATATAATCAAAAGATAATAGGAGTCAATAAAATAATGGTCTAGGAGTGGATTGATGTTGATCGCCTATTTTATTTGTTTATCCTTGACGACGATGTGATCTATTATGGTCGAATGGATTCTAAAAATCATGGATGTTGGTGGCCTTTGTCTGTTCATGGGTGAAGCTTTATAACCATTGTTGCTTCCTTATAATAATGGGTGTAAATACTAATTTGACTAATCACATATACCCAGTTTAATGAAATGGATGCCCCAGGATAAAAAACTTTGTTTTATCACCCCTTTTTATCAAATTGGATTAAATAATAGTGTTTAACAAATCTGAATTTACCCTATTTGATAAGTGTGGCTGTGTGCTACGTTCTGTTGGGTTTTGTGACTTTGTGAGGGTTGTGTGGTTCTACTATTGGCAGCATAGTTATGGGTATAATGGTGGATAGGGGGGTTGGTTTTGTGAGAAGGGTGTGGTATGTGTGTGTAGTGGGGTTGTGGTTTAATGGTAGTTTTTGTGGGCTTTATGCATGGGGTGGTACGAGTGGTGTGTTGGAATCTTAGGTTTAGAGACTGATTGGTTGTGGAATGGATGGACTTTTGGGAAGTGGGACTACCTTTTTTTGTGTTGTGGTCTTCATGAAACATTGGGATGTGGGACTACAATGTGGTTATGGATTCTTTTTGTAGTGAGACTACACCTGGGAAATGTTTGTGCAACGAGGAAATAGGTTTGGGTTGTGTCGTGAATTCATGTTAATAGGTGTGTTGGGTGTGGTGTTATTGTGCAGCGGGGTTGTTGGGTTTGGTTGCGACAACATTGGTATAACTTTAAAGAATGATAGTTGGCAGTGGTTGAAAGGGTGTCTCGAGAAAAAAGGGGGGTGTGCAGTGGGAGTGAAGGTTGGTTGTTCTCTTTTTTTATGAATGGTTTTAAAATGAAAATGTTTTTCCTTAGTCCCTCTTCCCTTGTTCAATGTTGGAATTACCTAAGAATGAAGTGGGTTGGTTGTTGTGTGTTTATTTAATCAGGCTATTTTCCTTCTGAGATGGTTGTATATGTTGTTCTTAGTAGTTTCAATGGGTAGTACTGGAACAAATTAAAGTGAACCCTGTAATTAAATAAATTAATGAAAAGTGGTTAAATGAAAAAGGGGTTAGGTTTATGCTTTGATAGTGGTTTTTTTGTGGTTGTGCATATAGGGGTTGCAGCAAAAGTGGTTCGGGTGGGCTGGTTGTTTTTTTGGGACCTGTAGGATGGGTTGAGTGTTTGTTACTTATATATATAAATTTTAGTTCCTTTTTTTTTCTATATGAACCCCACCCTTGTTTAGAACCATATTCCAAATACCCCCATTTCATGGGTTAGGGTGTCTTTTCCAACATCCTGGTGGGAGGATGGATGACTGGCTACTGACTTTCATTCTTGCACCCTCTTATGGGTTCATACTTCTCTTGTGTATCCAGGTAGTCTGTATGGCTTGAGGTTTACCATAATCCCAGATCCTTCAGGAAGGTTTGTTCTCGATGAGGGCCCAAGTGTTTTCAGTCCAGGATTATTTTCCTAAGTTTCTTTGGGATGAGGCTGAAGTGTATGCGTGCGGGATGTGCGGTGTAGTTGTTTCCCAGGTGTCTGTGAGTAGGTTTTGTGTGTGGTTTGAGGCCAGGTGTGTGCATGTAGGTTGTGCTAGTGGGACTGTGTTTTTGAGGAGTGGTAGCATTAAGACATTATCCATTAGGAGTGAGCAGTATGTTGGTGGGAAAGTGGTGCGGGGTACCAAAATGTCTATGTTCTTACACTACTACATTACTTGAATTACATTATTTGGTGAGTGTTCCATGGTGAGACTGGGATGGTTAGTACTCATTGGTAGGTGCTTTGAGGTTTTACTATTTTCTCTCATGGGCATTAGTATGTTCCCCCACTTGTGCATTAGTGTCTTCAGATTTCCTACGGGGTTTACTAGTTTACTCACCCTACGTCTAAAAAACTATTTTCAGGTTTCCAAGAGGACTTTGAGGACTATGCTCAACTTTACTAGCTTGGGCATTAGGATAGTTGTCATGATACTGCTTAGTCTCTTTCTTTTAGTACATTATTTGCTTCTTTGGTTGTACTTTTGTCGCAGTTGACATTTAAATCATGCATGGGTGGGGTTTGGGTTCCCTTTATATAATTGTTTGGTGTGGTTTGGGATTTTACCATCTTATCTCCCGATCCTATTTTCATTAAATGGGTAATCCATTTCATTTTTGTGTGAGATTATATACCCTTGGTGCTCATCACCACTCCGAGGCATATTAAAGGCAGAACTCAGGAGGTCATTATATATTCTTCATCTTGAAGAAGGAAGAGTTTGGCACTTTTCTATCCCTTCCCTCAACTTGAGGAAGGTGGGTCATGAATGAATGGTATTAGAGGACAATGGTTGGGAGATAAGATGGAGTTCGGAGTTAGGCACATTGAGGACTGCATGGGATGGTATGGAAATAATGTTAGGAAATCTTTGTGTGTGAGATAGGCCAGGGAAGACTATCTCGGACATGAGATTTTAGGGTCCCCAATGATCTGATGCATGGAATCTGATACTACAGAATGACTGAGGGAGGATGCACTGATTTTAGGGTAGAGAACCTAGGAAAGGTACATGAATCATAATGACTTGGGTTCTAGTGTGTCTTGGGTGTTTTGGGAATTAAAAATAAACGAAAATTTAGAATGAATTTAAAATAAAATTTCCATACTACCTGGTCTTAGGAGTTCCTTATTTACCATTTTTTCAACTAAGGAACCCAGATGTGGCCCACATGTGGTACGAGTAATTGAGGCCCAGCAGGATGACCTGGTTGATCAATAGAGGGCCAATCAAGAGGAGGAAGATGACTTGTGGAAAAAGACCCTCTGTGGTTTCCAACGGAAGACCCTGGGGAAGTATAAAGGTAGTGTTTCAAAATCAGAGATAAAGAGATGACTTTAGGAGCTTATAATCACCATTACCTTGATCTTTACTCTAAAAGAGTATTGGTCTCCTCTGACAGTGATCCATATGCGAGGAGTGGTGTTTTAGTGGTGGATGCTTTACCTCGGGGAGAGGAAGGATACCGATGTCTCATGGGATGAATTTGAGAAGGAGTTTTAGGCAGAGTTCCTTTCTATGATGATGAAGTATGAGAAGAGGCAGGATCTTCTCTCCCTCTAGTAGGGGAGTATGTCAGTGAGGGAACTAGGGATCATGTTCAAGGATCTTCTATACTTCACACCGGATCTAATTCCAGATGAGGAGTCGTGGTAGAGACACATGGAGTAGGCACTCCAACCTTATCTTTCGTATGCCGTCACTCCCTTTACCATACCAACATACATATAAGATCAGAAGAAGGCCAAAGTAGTGGATACAATGCACTTGCAGGGAGCTGTACCGTGAGAGGGGAGCCAACCAAGTTCGTCAATGGGGAAGGTAGTGAGAAGTAGGTCTCCTGCATCAGGGCCTTCTAGGTTTTGGCTAGTGGGAAGTAGGCCTTAATAGTTCTAGTACCGATATCATAGTCGTATACCTTTCCCCATGGGCCTGGGACCAAGGTTATTTGTCTGTGGAGACCATGGACATCATTGGAACTAGTGACCAGTTCGAGTACAACATGGTGGGGGTGGGAAGGTTCCACGCCCACCTCAGCAACAACAGTTTCCGGTTAGGCCTTTCCAGCATCAGGGTTAGCGAGATATCACTACACCGAGCGTAGATAGTGTTGGATGAATCCTATTCAGGGTGCTCCAAAGGGACCTCAATCGAGGAATGGTCGGGGAGGCGATCGACAAAATAGGGGTAGAGGAGTTGAGTGTGAGTAGTTGCACATTGCTGAGATAGTAGTTCCAGTGGGGCCAGAGGTTGTTCGAGGTATGATTAGTCTGTTTAGTACTCTTGTGTGTGATTTGTTAGATTTAAGAGATTGACACTCCTTTTTTGCACCCAGTCAAGCCCATGCGTTGGGACTGGACATGTGGAGAATTTCCGTGCTACTGGTGTTGAGTATGCCAGTTAGAGGCCAGACAAGTTTTTTTTTGATGTTTTACGGGGATGTAGACTGATGTTGGGGACACATTAGTCGAATGGGGATCTTCTTATACCACAAATTCATCCATATAATGAAATAATAGGCATCAACTGTTTGTTTTCTATGCATGCTCTTATCAATTGCTTTTGGGGAATAGTTGTGTTTTCAGGTGTGGATGGACAACGTGTTGTTTTCATTGGTGAGAAGGGATATCAGGTGGGTATTCAGTGTGTGTAGCCTCTTCTATCCTTTTTGGATGAACTATTAGTGGGATCAATAGACGCATAGATGGTGGAGGTTTTGGGGGGTTTTCAGAGAGTTCCTGAATGTCTTCCCAGAGGAGGTTGGGGATCTACCCCCTCAATATGAGGTTGAGTTTTTGATAGACTTGTAACTCGGTGCCCATCCGATTTTGATGGATCCCTATAGAATGGTGCCTTATAAGTTGTGGGATTTTTAGATTCAAGTTGATGAGCTGATGAAAAAGGGTTTTATACAGCTCAATGTATTGACGTGGGGTGCTTCAATCTTGTTTTCAAAGAAGGAAAATGGTGGCCTGACGCTGTTCATAGACCACCAAAGACTGAATCAGGTAATGGTTAAGAACCGTTACCCTCTCCCAAGAATAAAAGATCTTTTTTTCCAGTTAAGGGGAGCAGGTTGGTTCTATATGATCGATCTACGATCTGAATATCACCAGTTGAGGGTGAAAAAGGGTGATATCCCAAAGACTTATTTGAGGTGAATTTATTCCACTTTGAGTTCATGGTCATTCCCTTTGGCATTAGGAATGAAACAGTTGTGTTCATGGGGCTCATGAAATCTATCTTCTGCAAGTTCCTGAATAGGTTTATCATCATGTTCATTGAAGATATTCAGATTTACTCAAAGTCATAAGGGGAGGAAACTGAGCACCTCAAGACAGTCTTTGAGGTCCTCAGACGCCACTAGCTCTATGGGAAGTTGTCTAAGTGAAAGTTTTGGACATGAGAGGTGCACTTACTTGGACATGTGGTGTCTCAGAAAGGGATAGTAGTGGAACAATCAAAGGTCGAGGCAATTGTTTCTTTGGTAACACACAAGAACTTGGTAGAGGTTCACAACTTCCTAGGTCTATTGATCCATTACCAAAGGTTCATACCCAACTTCTCTGGAGTTGTGTCTCCATTGACAGCTTTGACCAGAAAAGATCAGGACGTCATATAGCATGAACAATGGAAAAAAAATTTCATCTACCTCAAGGGGAAGTTGGTCAGTGCTCTAGTGCTCAAGTTTCTAGAGGGAGGGGTGATGTTAAAAGTGTTCTATGATGCCTCTAGCTTAGGTTTGGGGTGTCTACTGATGCAGCAATGTGGAGTGATATCTTATGGGTCTAGGGAGTTATATCCACATTAACCTAACTATTCCACCCATGATCTGAAACTTGCAGTGGTTGTATTCGTTCTAAATTTGTGTTGATATTACCTCATCAAGGAGAGCTTTTCGGTCTACATGGATTACAAGATCTTGAGGTATATCTTCTCCTAGTGAGACCTGAACTTGCAGTAGAGGAGGTGGATAGAGTTTCTCCAGGACTATGACTTTTATATCTCTTACACCTCAGTATAGGGAAACATGGTGGCCAATTACTTAAACAAGAAGTCACAAAAAGAGGTTTTTTGGGAATCCACATATTCTTGAAAGGTAATGGAGGAGTTGGACGCTTTGTGTCCAGATGCGAGAGTGGATGACAGCAGAGGTTGTGTGTTTCTGATGAAAGTGTAGTCTTCTTTGGTTTGAAATGTGGAGGAGTCTTAGTGTGGAGAATTAGAGACTGAAGTGATGCATGATTGTGTTATCCAGGGTGATGCTTCAGAGGGATGGTTGTAGGTTAGTTAGAAGTGGATTCTATTCCATAGGATGCTATTTGTTACAGTGGAAATTCATAAAGGAGTTCTCTATTAGTTCCATAGCTCACCCCTGGTGGTGAATCCAGGAGTTTCTATGATTTATCAAGGCTTGAGGGAACAATTTTGTTGGCCCGTGTTGAATCTGGCAGTTGTAGAGTTTTTAGAAATATTCTTAGTGTGTCAGTAGGTGAAGGATGGGAACCGTGTTCCCGACGGTTTGTTACAGCCCTTAGACGTTCCTAAGT
The DNA here is from genome assembly GCA_963277665.1 of Viscum album. Taxonomy (NCBI): domain Eukaryota; kingdom Viridiplantae; phylum Streptophyta; class Magnoliopsida; order Santalales; family Viscaceae; genus Viscum; species Viscum album. The sequence goes on along the minus strand of OY728133.1, from coordinate 474,481,173 downwards.
GGAAGTGGGGTGACATATCGATGGATTTATTCAAAGTATTACCCAAGAATCAGGGAGAATGTGATTATAATTGAGTAATAGTGGACCTGTTGATAAAATCGGCTCACTTCTTAGCAATCAAGGAGTCGAGTGTAGTGGATGACTTAACACAGAGGTATGTGGATGTGGTGATGTGGTTACATGGAGTTCCAAGATCCATTGTCTCAGATTGGGATACATGTTTTACGTCGTGAGTCTAGAGGTGATTTCAGTATTCCTTTGGCACCCATTTACGCTTAAAAACTTTTTTCCACCCTCAGATGGATAGACGAACAGAAAGAACCATCTAGATGTTGGAGGAAATGTTATAGGCATGTGTTATAGACATTAGTGGGTCTTGGGTGAAATATTCTCCCTTGGTAGAGTTTTCTTACAATAATAGCTATCAATATTATATAGGTATGGATCTATTTGAAGCTCTATATAGGAGGATGTGTCATCCACCCTTGTGTTGGGTGGAAGTTGGGGAGGCAACTATTCTTGGTTAGGACGTGGTGTAGAGTACGATAGATAAGGTGTAGCTTGTCTATGATAGGATGAAGGGAGCAAAAAACCGATAGAAGTAATATTATGATAATATAAAGAGGCCTTTGGAGTTAGAGGTTGGGTACCACGTCTTCTTTAAGGTTTCCCTTGACATGGGCTGTAGAGGTTTGGATGAGGGAGCATGATTTCTCCTAGGTTCATCAAAACTTTTGAGGAGTTGGGACAAGTCGCAAGGTGGAATATCAGATGGTGTTTCTACCACAGTTGGAGAGGATCCAAAACATATTCTATGTCTCTCATATCCATCAGTATCTACACAACGAATCCCAAATCATTGACTGGGGAGAGTTGGATATCAAGGATGACACAACGTTTGTGGAGCAGCCAGCAAGAATCTAGGATCGTGAGGAGAAAGTGCTTCATGGACAACCCATTTCTTTGGTCCATGTGTTATAGAGGTATGATGGCCTTAAGGAGAGTACATAGGAGTGGAAGGAACATATTCATACCCATAACCTAGTGCTGTTCTAAGTTTTGTTTCTGTGTTTTACTTTTGTGTTTCATTTTATGATGTAATGCTTGACCTTTTTCGTTATCAGATGCATTATTCCCTTGTACTCAGTTTTTTATGGATGGTCCTGAAATGTGTATATGGGAGGACCTAATCCCTAATTGAGATTCATTAATGTGGATGTGATTAAACCTGTGCATGTGAGTCAGTTCCACCCAAAGTGGATAAGATCTTGACACAGAGAAAGGAGATGCCTAATCCATGTGTCTGGACTGTGTGACCTTTGGTGTTTTCATGGTTTTTGGGGAAGTGGGGATTTAGTGTTTTTAAAGTTTTTTAGGAGATAGATGTCAAGTATGTGTTTTTGGATGTTAGTGTTTCCACTCTAGTTTTCAAACAACGTGGGGTGGTTTGTCCCTGAGAGGTATCTTACAGGGTGGTTGTTTGGACCCCTCTTTTTTTTTTTCTGAGTATGGTTTTAAACTCTTGGGGAAGAGAATAATTTGATAGGTATCTGATATAATAACCCATATTTCCCACGTGCCTTTCCTTTGTGAAAATCTAATTCATTGGGTTTTCTTTTAGGCTGTAGTGGTTTGTTTTGGGACTTTGATAAAAAAATGTAGTTTCAACAAACGGTTTCACCAAAAGGGTGTAACCATGACAGTGGCACACTAAGACAGTGGAACCATAATGGTGGCACACCAAAATAGTGGCACCATGGTAGTAACACAACGAAATGGTGGAAAAATAATGGTAGCGCCGTGATAGTGTCACACTAAAATGCTGGCATACCAAACAGTGTGTCACCCTTTTCAAAATTTCCAATTTCCTAAGTTTTTCCAGTTTTAATCCTCTTACGTTTTACTTGAAGTACACCAAGTTTAAATCCTTATTTAGTCATTTTTAAGGGTGTATGAAAATAAATTAAGTATATATTTAATATTCTAATTCCCTGACTACATTGAGATATTCAAACTCTGTGATCTTGACCACGATCCCACTTTAATGACTTTTGAAACAATTCTCCCTTTAATATAGTATATGACTCTTCAAAGCCAAGATATTCCCTTACCAGTGTGTTTTTACATTCCCTCATGGTGTTCCTAGAGCCTTCCCCCCTAGACGAGTCATGTACCAATTCTAGATCCGCCTCCTGCTCAATTTCTTTGGAGTTTTCTATTGCTCGTGTGATACCTTATTTTTGGTGCAAAGAGGATCTTTGGTCGCCTATTATTTCAAGTTGAGATTTCATCTACCTTTATTTAATTATGAATCATGCGGGGTTGGTGTAAAAATGATTCATTGTAATGAACAAGTGAATACTTTTCTTAAAATGAGTAATAAATAATAAGGGAATATGATCAAAAGATAATAGTAGTCAATGAAATAATAGTTTGAGAGTGGATTGATGTTGATCTCCTGTTTTATTCATTATCCTTGATGTAGATGTGATATGTTGTGACCGTATGGAATCTTATGGTCATTAGTGGATTTTTTTTGTGCATGGGTGACACTTTATAAATTTTGTTGTTTTTTTAAAATAATAGGTGTAAATACTAATATGACTAATCATGTATACCCGGTTAAATGAAATTAATTCCCCAAGATGAAAACCCCTGTGTGATCACCCCCATTTATAAAAGTGGATTAAATAATAATGTTTAAAAAATCTGAATACACCCTATTTGATAGGTGTGGTTGTGTGCTGTGTTATGTTAGGTTTTTTGACTTTGTGTGGGTTGTGTAGTGGTACCATTGGGAGTAATAGTTATAGTTATAGGGGTGGGCATGGGGGGTTGGTTATGTGAGAAGGGTGTGGTATGTGTGTGTAGGTTATATGAGAAGGGTGTGCTATGTGTGTGCAACAAGGCTGTGGTTTAATGGTAGTCGATGTGGGATTTTTCTGTGGGGTGGTACAAGTGGTGTGTTGGAATTTCAGGTTGAGAGACTAATTGATTGTGGAATGGAGGACTTATAGGGAGTGAGACTACATTTTTTTGTGTTTTGGACATCAAGAGACATTGGGAAGTGGGACTACAATGTGGTTACAGACTTGTTATGCAGTGGGACTACACCTAGGAAATGTTTGGGTATAGGGGCTTAAAGTTTGGGTTGTTTCATGACTTCATATTAATAGTTGTGTCGGGTGTTGTGTTCTTGTGCAACATGGCTTGTAGGTTTTCTTATGAGGGAATGATTGTGTGGTATAACTTTGAAGAATGACTATTGGAATTGGTTGAATGGATGTATAGATAAAGGGGGGGGGGGGGGGGGTGATTAGACAATAAAAACACATATTTTGATTACATTTTAATGATATTAAATGTTTATTTTTGATCTTATGGTCCTGAGTTAGTGGATTTTAATTTTGAACATCCATTCTCTTCATTTGTGCACTCCATGCCTAATATGCACCAATTTAGGCCCAATGTTTCATATGATTTCAAAGAATGTAATTATCCATATTTTAATTTGATATTTTTGGAAATGGATATAAACTTAAATATGAATATTTTTCATTCAGGGATCAATGGAGGATTCATAAAGGATGATGAGGATTTTTGGCGAAGAAATGAAACAATTCTGGAGAAGGCAGATTGGATAGCATCCCACTGATCGGACTGTGGGGCCCACAATACAGGCCCAATGAAGCCCAAAATTTATAGTAGACTATAAGAAATATAGGGGAAAAAATAATTCTTCTTGAGATAGTGCTAACTCGTCCTCAATGGTGCTGATTAAGGCGGCCCAATTTGAAGATTTAATTTTGGGCCAGATTCTGCGGCCCAGAAAAACATCCCACTATTTCAATCATATCTCCCGAACCACATAGTATTTTGGGCTGAAATTTTACAGGATGTTATTGGACATCTGGTGCTTCATTTAATTATTCTAGGTCCCACTCAAATTAGTCCTTATAGAAGGTCCTGTAGGTGCTTCGTTCCGGTGGATGCAAGCTGGCTGCAACTTCGGGGCAAGAAGTGGAAAAGTCTCTCATCATTAATGTTCCACCCACCTTTCCCCAACATAATTAATTAAAGGCACATGGGATGTTGGGGTCTTGGACAAGGCTTCATTTTTTCCTATTTAAGGCAGTAGTGGTGGTGGATTTAGGGATCTTGGATTCTTTGTTTCATTGTAATGTTTTTCTGTCCATTTGATGTTGTAATCGTGCTTCATTCTCATGTAAGTTATTTGAATCACATTAGTTCTTAATAAAAGTTATTCATTTCATATTTTTCATTTCTTCTTCTTATCACTTTGATACCTTTTCTTTAAGGTGTGAATTTATTCACACCAGCACTTGTGAATTTATTCACACAACGGTGGAGTGATCGTTTCATTGTTTTATTTTTCTTCTCCAACTCCGCTTCTTTAAGTCGACTTCCCGCTTCCATTTATTTAATAGTATAAATGGAGGGCTAACAACTTATGGGTTGGTCCTAGGGAGTTTCATGGGGATGATTGGATGTTATTTTATGATTTAAAATTCTGTAATCATTTCATTAATTTAATATTTCCATTTGATGATTAATTTCTTCTTCATCTTCGCCAACTTTAACAATGACACATTTCGAGTGCTAGCACAATCCAATTCCTTGGAGTGATCATTAAATTTATCCTCTAAGTGAATTGTTAATTAGACTTGGAATTGTGTAGGGATTAAATTGGTGAATGATTTTGAGTAATTATATCATTTTGTGGATACGTCTTGAATTAGTGAAACAAACGTTATAAGAAAATAAATACATCCAATCTAACCCTAGTAACAACTTAGGATCAACTCATCTCCATTAATTGTTTTAGACTAAGTAATTGTATGTTTTAATTTATTATCTTTAGATTAAATCAGTAGTTATTAAAATAAAATCAATCCAAATAGTTGGCCACTCCATAGCCAAATCCTTCCAAAATCAGAGTGTCTCTCAGTTTCTTCTTCGGTCCCTGTGGATTCGACCCCTACCTGTACTACAACGACCGTATACCTGTAGGGTAAATTTGGGCACAACCAAATTTTGGCGCCGTTTCCGGGGACCCAAGTAAGTTATCTTAGACACTATCATCCTTTTCTCACCCCACGTTCTCTATTCTCACCCCATCTCTCTTATCTTTACCCCTTTCTATTTGTGTGTGTCCTGAGAATCTAGAACCCAACTTTTTGTCTTCTCCAATGGAGTATCTTCAAAATCACCATGTCAGAAACTCATGCATGAATCCAATGGAAATTCAATATTGGGAAACCTCTAAATTTGAAAATTTCTTTGATCAACCCTTGAATGATTACCCCACACCCGATGAGACGTATAATCAATGGGATAATGAATGTTTAAATGATCAATTTCCTTCCCTCTCAAGGATGATTGAAGAGTCTAATCTTAGTGAAGTCCATAATGTTAAACATCCCATCCTATCTGTTCCTCAATCATTTCTTGAAAAATTGTGTAATAAAATGGATATAATGAGTTCCGAGGTATCATCTTTGAGATTAGAACTACAACGCATTAATACTTCCGAGGAACTCATCCCTACACCAATTGTACCTTCCAAAACCTTATGTGAAGTGTCTAGTTTCCCACAATCCTCTCATGAATTAATTGAAGAACCGACCTTTGGATTTGGGGTAGGAGAAGTCAATCAAGAAATTGTTGAAGGGTCTTTAAATTAGGAGGAAATTGATTTCATGTATTCACAAGAGGGGAATTTGACATCGTGGATTGAGTCTCCTAAGTGTAACTCTATGGATGATTTTTCAAAAACACCAATCACTGAACCATTGAGAGAAAAAAAAAACATTGAGTCCATGCCCATTCCTAACATTATTCTTTCCAATTTTTTGGTTGAATATTCTTTTCAAAATGAAACAATTTTTTTGGAAAATGAAACTGAGTTGGATTCAAATTCTCAACCTGTGTCTAAATGTCCTATGCAAACCAAGATCAAAATCATTGTCCTTCCTTCCACACTTGAGTACCCTATCATTTGTGTTAATAAAGATCTTGGGGGTTTCATTTATTTATCTCATGAAACCCAAAAATGGGGGTTGATCTTTGATTTATTAGAAAAGACTACAGAAGAAAAAAGATCAACCATTTCTGATATTCCTTAGATTTTTTCATTCATTTTAGATAATAGGATTGTTCATGAATCAAATTCCAAATATTCTTACCAACCACAAGGGATACAAATTCTCAATCATGTTGAAGTGGTGAAAGATGAGGTCATTAAAATTTTTAAAGTTGGAATTGGCTAAGTTGGGGGGTTCAAGTCGAGCTAAAGACTTTAAATTAAGCGCTGCAAGGGAGGCAACCCGTGGTTTTCATGTTTAAAATCATTGTGATTCATTTTTTTCATTTTTATTTTTATTTTTTTTTAAAAATATAGACTGTTGACCAGTTCTTCTTTTATGAGTAAGGATGAGTATAAAAGGGGAGCACCGTATTCATCCGTGTCACGCGGTGTGATCCCTAAGTAATACCTTACCCAGAAAATATTAAGAAGACAATGTATCATCAGTTTATTCTTATTTTATGTTTTTGTAGTTATTTAAAAAAATAGATTGTTGACCTGTTCTTATTTTATGAGTAAGGATGGGTATGAAAGGGGAGCACTGTATTCATCCATGTCACGCGGTGTGATCCCTGAGTAATACCTTACCTGGAAAATATAAAGAAGACAATGTATCATCAATTTGATTTTTAAAATTTAAAAAAAGGAAACCCATAAAAATGTTGATACCTGGTTTTAAATAAATTGTTGTGTTGTTTGTTTTGTCTTTTTTGTTCTTCTTTGTACGGTTCAAAGACTATTTTGGGTGATACATATTCGATCAAGGAGGTGCATACATCTCCTAAGATATCAAAAGAGTAATCTGGATCATCATGAACTTCAACTTCAAAAATCAGGTGAATTTGTTCCATGTTTATCATTTTCAATTTCCTCTTTGAACTCCTGTCCTCTACCCATTCTAATCTTTCTTTTCTTTAAACAGTGGGGAAATTGTTATTCCAAGTTGGGGGGAGATGAAAATGTGTGGAAGGAAAAATGTCATTAACCTTGAACATGATAACACACATTCCAAACTCTGAAATTGGATATCAAATAATTTTGCATGCCTTGATTATGATTTTAATGCAAGTTTATGTTCATGTGCATAGATATTGGAAAGTGCGGTTGTCCGATGTGATTTTTCACTGTTATATTTTCATCCATTTAATAAAAAAACACAATGCACATCCTATAGATTATGGGGTTTTAGTTTGAGTTCTTGGGGACCCGTAATAAATAGCATAGGATTGGTGATCATTTTAATTTTAACATGAGTATTCAAAAAAAAAAATTTGCGCGTAGAGTAATGAATTGACCTAATGTGTGGCTTTTGACACTTGGGGATCGTGACTCCATAGTTTTCTGGCCCAAAGTTGGGCATTTTATCTCTATTTGTGGTAATTTGAATTCGTTTTTGATTGAGTTAACTCGAGATGATGCCCGAGTATGTGAGCTTCACTTGTTGCCCTAAGGTCTTTGAGCCTGAGAGTCATTGTCAAAGTCTTGCTACATGGGTTGACTCGATTGAGTTCAATTTCAATTACCATGGAAAAATTGCAAAAAAAAAACCAAAAAATAAAATAAAAATAAAAATAAAAAATGAGTACTCATCTTATTATTAAAATTTGATTGCTCATAGCGCTTCCATCTTTTCTCCCTCGAATGAAAATGAACCCCTATGTCTATTGTGACACACAACACTTCATCATGCTTAATTGAATTTGGATGAAATATGGAAATGAATTTGAACAAAGGAATGGGATTGGGCTTGAGATATGCTTATGGACATAGCTTGTTTTAAATGATGTTGATGGGTTTCATAATTGTTTGGTATGTGATCTTTGGGTGAGAAATGTGTATTAAAATGTTTTTGGAAAAGGTCATTTGAATTTCATTTTTGTGAGATATATTTTGCTCGGGACTAGAAAAACTCAAGTTGGGGGGTGTGATTAGCCAATAGAAACACATATTTTGATTACATTTTAATGGTATTAAATGTTTATTTTTGATCTTATGGTCCTGATTTAGTGGATTTTAATTTTGAACATCTATTCTCTTCATTTGTGCACTCCATGCCTAATATGCACCAATTTAGGCCTAATGTTTCATATGATTTAAAAGAATGTAATTATCCATATTTTAATTTGATATTTTTGGAAATGGATAAAAACTTAAATATGAACATTTTTCATTCAAGGATCAATGAAGGATTCATAAAGGATGATGAGGATTTTTGGCGAAGAAAGGAAACAATTCTGGAGAAGGCATATTGGATAGCATCCCACTAATAGGACTGTGGGGCCCACAATACAGGCCCAATGAAGCCCAAAATTTATAAGAGAGTATAAGACATATAGGGGAACAAATAATTATTCTTCATCTAGTGTAAATTAGTCCTCAATGGTGGTGATTAAGGCGGCCCAAGTTGAAGATTTAATTTTGGGCCAGATTCTGCGGCCAAGAAAAACATCCCACTATTTCAATCATATCTCCCGAAACACAAAGTATTTTGGGCTGAAATTTTACAGGCTGTTAGGGGACATCCGGGGATTCATTTAAGTCTTCTAGGACCCACTAAAATTCTGCCTTATATAAGGTTATTTAGGCGTTTATTTCTGGTGGATGCAAGATGGCTGCAACTTCGGGGAAAAAAGTGGAAAAGTATCTCATCATTAATGTTCCACCCACCTTTCCCCAACATAATTAATTAAAGGAACATGGGATGTTGGGGGCTCGGCCAAGGCTTAATTTTTTCCTATTTAAGGCAGTAGTGGTGATGGATTTAGGGATCTTTGATTCTTTGTTTCATTGTAATGTTTTGCTGTCCATTTGATGTTGTAGTCGTGCTTCATTCTCATGTAAGTTATTTGAATCACATTAATTCTTAATAAAAGTTATTCATTTCATATTTTTCTTTTCTTCTTCTTATCACTTTCACACCGTTTCTTTAAGGTGTGAATTTATTCACACCAGCACTTGTGAATTTATTCACACAACGGTGGAGTGATCGTTTCATTGTTTTATTTTTCTTCTCCAATTCCGCTTCTTTAAGTCGACTTCCCGCTTCCATTTATTTAATAGTATAAATGGAGGGATAAACCCTTATGGGTTGGTCCTAGGGAGTTTCATGAGGATGATTTGATGTTATTTTATGATTTAAAATTCTGTAATCATTTCATTAATTTAATATTTCCATTTGATGATTAATTTCTTCTTCATCTTTTCCAACTTTAACAATGACACATTTCGAGTGTTAGTACAATCCAATTACTTGGAGTGATCATTAAATTGATCCTATAATTTCATTGTTGATTAGCCTTTAAATTGTGTAGGGATTAAATTGGTGAATGATGTTGAAGAATTATATCATTTTGTGGATACGTCTTAAATTAGTGAAACTGACATTATAAGAAAATAAATACATCTAATCTAACCCTAGTAACAACTTAGGATCAACTCATCTCCATTAATTGTTTTAGACTAAGTAATTTTATGTTTTAATTTATTATCTTTAGATTAAATCAGTAGTTATTAAAATAAAATCAATCCAAATATTTGGCCACTCCATAGCCAAATCCTTCCAAAATCAGAGTGTCTCTCAGTTTCTTCTTTGGTCCCTGTGGATTCGACCCCTACCTGAACTACAACGACCGCATACCTGTAGGGTAAATTTGGGCCCAACCAGGGGGTGTAGTGGTACTGTAGGTTGTTTGTTCTCTATTTTTATTATCAATGAGTGTTAAAATGTAAATGTTTTTCCTTGGTCCCTCTTCCCTTATTCATTGTTGTAAGTAACGAAGAATGATGCAGGTTGGTTATTATGTGTTTAGTTAATCATGATCTTCTTTTTCTGAGATAGTTGTAGAAGTTGTACTTGGTAGTTGCCTCAGGTAGTGATTGAACAAATTAAATTGAAACCCATAATTAAATAAATTAATGGAAAGTGGTTAAATGAAAAAGGGGTTAGTTTATTCTTTGATAGTGGCTGTTTGTGTGGTTGTGCATATAGGGGTAGCAAAAAAGTGGTTTTGGTGGGCTGGTTGTTTGTTTTGGGACTTGTAGGTTGGGTTGAGTGTTTGTTACTTATAAGTATAAATTTTAGTTCCTTGGGTTTTATATAGGTACCCCATCTTTGTTGAGGACCATGTTCTGAACACCCCAATTTCATGGTGGAGGGTGTCTTTCCTGTATCTCGGTGGGAGGATGGATGTATGGTTACTAAATTTCTTTCTCACTCCCTCTTATGAGTTCTTATCACTCAAGCATATCTAAGTTGGCTGTAATTGAATGAGTCTTACCATAGTCCAAGATCCTTCAGGCATGTTCGTTTTGGACAACGAGACTTGGTGTTTACGGGCTAGGAATGTTTTCACAAGTGTCTTCAGGATGAGACCTAGGCATCTGCGGGTAGGATGTGTGGTGTGATTGTGGATTAGGTGTCTTCAGGGGGGATTGTGTGTGGTTTGAGGCCTAGGTGTGTGCGGTTGGTTTGTGGCAGTGGGACTACATTTTGGAGGAGTGGTAGCATCATTATGTTAGCCGTTAGGAATGAGTAGTTAGTTATTGGGAAAGTGGTGCGAGGTACCCAAATGTTGATGTGATTATACTAATAATTTACTTCACTTATGTTATTTGGAGGGTGTTCTTTGGTGAGGCTGGGCTAGTTAGTACTTCTTGGTAGGTGCTTTGAGGTTCAATTTTTTTCTTACAGGGTAATTAGTATTTTTCCCCACTTTTGAATGGGTGGATTTAGTTTTCATAATGGGTATACTTGTATACTCACCCTACATCTGTAAAACTGTTTTCAGGTTTCCATGAGGAAATTGAGGACCATGATAGAATTTACTAGCTCAGGCTTTAGTATAGTTGATGTGTTGCTAATTACTCTCTTTTTTTGGTACTTGCTTTGGTGCTTTGGTTGTACTTTTGTCATAGTTTACATTTAAATCACACATGGGTTGGATTTTGGTTCCCTTTATATAATTGTTTGTTGTTGTTTTGGATTTTACCATCTTATCTACTGATCTTATTTTCATTAAAAGGGTAATTCCTTCCATTTTTGTGTGAGATTCTATACTCTGTGTGCTAGTTTCCACTCTTGAGCCTATTGAAGGCGGGACTCAGGGGTTATTATCTCTCCTTCATCTTGAGGAAGGAAGGGCGTGTCACTTTTCTATCCCTTCCCTTATATTGAGGAAGGAAATTCATGACACTTATTTAATATTTAGGTCAAATGAAGCATGAATCTATAAGTAGTCACTTAATAAATTAAATATTCTATATCCTTTATAAAATTTTTGATCAAATTCACCCCTCATTTGGTTCCATATTTATGTTAATAATTTAGTTTTTATAAACTATTTCTCTTCACCTTAAAAATTTTTATTAACTCTATATGATATACTCTAATTTTATCAACTATAAACTAAGTATTAAATTTAATAATTATCATGGGATTCTCCTCAATAAGATCAATGACTTTTTTCATGGATTTCTGAGTTTTTATTATTTGTAGTATATGTAATAAACATTATTTTTGATTTGGGATTCAAACTTATGTAAATGGTTTACCTGATTGAAAAATTATAATGTTTTATTTTAAAATTTAGAAGACATAAATTTAAATCTCCAAAATACATCATATAATTATTCATCCTCATATTATTAAATTTTTTGAATACAATTAATTTTTTATAATATTATTATATGATTGAAATGTTTTAAAATAAGTATTTTATGAGAACATATCTTATTGTGAATGATTTCCGAGGAACCTAATTCAAAAAATCTTATAATGTATCCCATAAAAAATATAAATAAGTAAAACATAACCAAAACATTTATCACTCAATAAATTCTTATAGTCTCATGTTTTTCTATGAAATAAGAAATAAATATATTAAGATCATCGATTAAAAGAAATAAAATTTACTTTGCTTTTTATCGTGTATATGATGTCTTCTTTGATATCTAATGTATATATAATAATTTATTGTCACATAATAATATTATATGTTCCCCACATTAAGGATGTATAAAAATCCATCAATTGAATTATTTTATCATAGATTTAATCATTATCACAAAAAGTATTAACCCTTTATCCATTCTTATAAACTATTTTTAATTATGAATTCACTTTTTCATCTCTTCAATATTTATTTTTGGGTCAATTAGGTCTTCCTATACACCATTTGATTGAGTGGATGTATTAGAATTAAATAGTACCAATTTCATGAAATTTATAATAAGAAATACCTTAATAATAAAAAATAAATCAAATAAGAATAGAATTGAAACAAGAAATTCATTTTCCAGTATTGGGTGATTAATCCATATACTCAAAATCATATAATATATTTCCCTAAATGTGGTTCCAAAAACATAGTTTGTGATGTCATTTATACAATCCATATGATAAGAAATATATTGACATAGATCTTTAAAACTGGGTAATATTATAGGAGTCTAGGTTTGAACCACATAAAATAGCATTCATGTATTGAATATATTTATAATATTAACTCAAAAGAAATAGAATCACAGTTTTTTTAATATAAGAAAAAAATATCACGATATAATAATTTTATGATAGATATTATAAGAATAAAAATCCCAAAAATCCCCTAATTATATAGAATTTAATAAATATGATTTCATATTATTTTTAAAATAAAAATTATTTATTTTTTAAAGACTCAGGTTGTTGATATACTTTACTAAAAATTTTATATCACCTAAATTCTATTTTATAGTATTTTAAGGAAATATTCATTTAGGATTATAGAGTAAAGAAGAAAATTAGGTAGGGGAACTTTTTATAATCTAATTATGCACATCTTCCTATAATTTATATACTGAGGAAGAATTAATAAGTGAGTCAATAAATTATTTTATAAAATTTAACCCAAAAAATTCATTTATCGACATTGAGAAAGTGAGGTTAATAATAAAAATTTATTATTTATTTATAATGGAGTATTATTCCAAAGTATTTTATCCCATCCTCAATATCACATCAGTTAATCTATTTATGGTATGATTAGGGGAAATGAATTAGTGGAAAAAAGAATATGTATGTCAAAAAATAAACTTTTTTACCTTATTTTTTCATTGAAATAAATTTTCACTGGTGTTCTTATTTATCAAATCAAATCAATATTTGTTTAGTTAACTCAAACTCTTTTATAATATTTGAAAAATAATGATTGAAATAATTATGAATTAAATATTTTGTAATGGTGAAATGATGAATTTTTATGGCCACATTCCACTTTTAGTAACCATAGTAAAAATTATTTTTCATTAATAATAAATCATTTTCCAGTATGTGAAATTAACACTGACCTATATAAAATAGAATAAAACCTTATAATATTCTCTGATTTTTGGATAATACTTCCTTCCATAGTTTTAGGATGTAAATTGACACTATTTTCAATAAACCTAAACCATTTCAATTCATTTTATAACATTTAATACATTGAATAATATATGAGGAATAAGATAACAAAATATAATTTGACTAAACTATAACGACCCATACTTTACATACATTGTTAATACTTCACACTTATTACAACATATGACAAAACCACAAAGGACCGTATAGGTATAGTGTCTTTAGAAACTGGGAAACATAAACAACTGGTTCATAAATCTTCTACAGTATCTCCCGTTTATTTCATCATATCTAGTGTAACACCCGAGACTTTTATGTTATATAAATTATCAAAGGAATCTTTTTCTACGCAACACTTGCTTGACTTGCTTTACACGCAATCGCGACCTTCCTCGATAGCTTGCGTCGTACGCAATACCGAGTTTCACTAAACAACAATATGCTATTAAAACTAGCCGTTATGAATAGTAATAACCACTTTTTGAAATTTTATAAATTTTAGTTTTCAAAATGGACTTCATTTTTGGACTCAGAATATCGAAATTAGCCTAGGGTGAAATTTTGGTATTTTTCTGAAAACTTTCAATTTTTGATGAATAGTGAAACCACTAAGTGGTAGATTAAAAACTGAATTTTGCATAAAACTTAATTTTACCGCTTCTGTGAATGGAATTTCAAAAATCCGAGAGACACGGTTAATATCAAGGACTAAAATGTGGTTCAATGAGATGAAAATAATTTTTTGGTGAATAGTAACTTTTTACTATTTTTACCGCGGTTAATAGTAAATAGGGTAACTAAGGGTAAATATGATATCAATATTACCCTAACACATGTCCTAATACTATTGGACAAGTGTAATTCGACCAAAAACAAACTTAGGAATAAAATATGACCATTTAGGCCCACTTGGATTAGATTAGGACATTTATTATTAATTTATTTAAAGAAGGGTTAAAATAGTTAAAATCAAAGTTTAACAAGTAAATCATTTTTAATATAGGGTTATACATAAGATAAATTCGATTGTAAATATTCATTAGAAATCTAAAACGATTTCCTACATGATGGTATTTTATTTGTAATTTTTAGACATCAAATAATTTAATTTATTTATGACACAAAGATGATGCAGTAATTATCTTATTAATGAAATATTGAAACAATTGATAATATAAATACCAAAATAAATGTAATTTGAGCCTTTTTATGAATTCCACTAATTTTCTAGGTTACTATGATATATTAGTGTTGATTTAATCAACTTGGTTCGAACATATAATTCTGTTATGACTTTCACAAAAATCATATATCAAATAGTGTCAAAATTGACACAAAATAGTTTTTAAATCAAATATTATATTATTAATTGTTATTTTATTCCTAAAAATCTAAGGTTCGGCCAAATGACTTAGATAAGGATATATATATTAATAATAAACAATTTGGGGTTCGTTTGGCATGTTATAGAAAGTTTATTAACCATATAGTGAAAGAAAACAAAAAGACACGGTAAAAGTTAAATTAATTAACTTAGAGTTAAATCTAATTGATAAGGTTAAAATAATACCCTAAACTTGTCTAAATCCTATTGGTTGATAGGATTTCGACCCTTCCCCACTTTATCTTCGAAATAAGACCCTTTGGAACCATTATAAACCGATTTTGACTTTAATATAAAATAATATTTTGAGATATTCCTAAGGTGCCCCTCTCCTCCCTTATAAAAGGGCACCTCCTCCCCCTCCTCCTCACACCAATTTGAGCACTCAAGCTCGGCCAACCCCTGCCATTTTCCCTTCTCCACTTCCCTAGAATAATCCTAGAGGTCCTGGTCTTCTCCAAAGACCAATCTTAGTTCCTTAAGTGGAGGATTCAAAAAGACGTTCCAAAGAAGAGGTAATATCCATTACCGATCTTTTCAATTTCTTTCTTCTTCAACTTCTTTTTCTTCAGTTGTTTCATGATAAAGTAATAACATCAGTATTACTTACATACTGATATGTTATTATAAATATGAAACAACCCTAATTCACCTTCTATCCATCCTACGGAAAAATGAAATCACCGCGCGTGCGTACGTACGGAATACCGTCTCCACGCCGTGGTGTAATCTATTTTCCACCATCACCTTACAAGGATGGGTATAATGGTGTAATGAGTAACTATATATGATTATTATTAAGTAATATTGATACTGGAATAATATATATATATACTCCAATACAATTCCACGATCATAGGAACGATATCATCACTCGTGCGTACGTACGGAATACCGTCTCCACGATGTGATGCGACTCGTTCTACATGATCTTCATTTCATAATGATTGTATAAATGAATTGAATGAATGAATATGGTATATAATACACTAATACCATTCTGTAAATGAATTATCTATAACCTAAATATAAGAATAAGAATTTATTCGACAAAACACGCATAAGAACAAAAAGTTATAAAGACCCGAGTAACAAGTAACAATGAAATATTACTAACAAGAAGCTAATAATATGACCATATATGATCTCATATAAATATGTATGATTCTGGAATAAGTCAATAACATTATTTAAACCATTATACAGGAGCTTCGGACACGTACAAAGCTAATCGGACCTAAGGTAAGGGAAATATCACAATCTCATTTTTATCCGAGATTGTTTATTCGTAAGTATTTACTGGGGTGTATTTTATCATCCACATCCATGTTCCCTCAATATGTAATATTGTTTCCATCCACTTGAAATAGTTTAAATCGAATTTTACCCTTAGGTGAGTTTTTAGTAAAGAATATGAAAGGAATCTTTTGTCGTTTTTCCGTACGAGGTACTTTTTGACTTTTCCGACAAAAGTACGAAGAATGTTTTTTTTAACTTATACGGCATGAATGGATTTTTAAAACATTACTTCAAAGAAGCTTACTTTACAAGTTTTCAAGTTTATTTTTAATCAAATTCTTTTATTTTAAAGTTGTATGACATGTTATGAAAGGAAAAATGTTTTTGAAGAAGAAAGGATATTTTCCTCAAGAATTCAATTCAAGTGTTTTATCAAAATTATTTTCCATCTAAGATAATAAAGGGTTCTGTTTCTATCCATATTTTTACATTGGTTTGACTATGTTGTGATGGAATTATGTTTATGAATTCCTTTATCATATATGAATTGATTTATGATGTCATGATGTTTCAAGAATCCCATTTTTGTTACATGTGTTATGCGATGATGTATGATTATGTGGCACACATAAGAAAGGATTCATTATAAGATGGGTGGGACCTATATCTCCCTCCAATGCATTGGGTAAAGATTTTATATCTCATGAGATAGACATGGCTGGAACGGAAGGTTATTTCGGTTCAGTGATACAGGACTGAAACGAGGAGTGAACTCGGTTCAGAAAGGGACTTTGTCCACTAAGATAGTCTTGGCAATGAGTCATGACTAACAAGAAATGATTTTCCATGATTATGTGTGCATGCCACAAAGTTTCAAGTTTTATGTTATGATTATGGGGATCTCATTTTCACTTCTATGATTTATTCCATGTTAAGATATTATGATCTCTTTTGCAGGTTTTGATCTTCATAAAGATATGATATGATTTTTATTTCCTTTATTTGCCCTTGCTGAGCATTTGAGCTCACCCTTTTATGTTTTCTTTTCCCCAGGTCAGGAAGATGGATATTAAATTGAATATGCTAAAAGGGACCCTAGATATGATGAAATAAACGGGAGATACTGTAGAAGATTTATGAACCAGTTGTTTATGTTTCCCAGTTTCTAAAGACACTATACCTATACGGTCCTTTGTGGTTTTGTCATATGTTGTAATAAGTGTGAAGTATTAACAATGTATGTAAAGTATGGGTCGTTATATCTAGGGTCCCTTTTAGCATATTCAATTTAATATCCATCTTCCTGACCTGGGGAAAAGAAAACATAAAAGGGTGAGCTCAAATGCTCAGCAAGGGCAAATAAAGGAAATAAAAATCATATCATATCTTTATGAAGATCAAAACCTGCAAAAGAGATCATAATATCTTAACATGGAATAAATCATAGAAGTGAAAATGAGATCCCCATAATCATAACATAAAACTTGAAACTTTGTGGCATGCACACATAATCATGGAAAATCATTTCTTGTTAGTCATGACTCATTGCCAAGACTATCTTAGTGGACAAAGTCCCTTTCTGAACCGAGTTCACTCCTCGTTTCAGACCTGTATCACTGAACCGAAATAACCTTCCGTTCCAGCCATGTCTATCTCATGAGATATAAAATCTTTACCCAATGCATTGGAGGGAGATATAGGTCCCACCCATCTTATAATGAATCCTTTCTTATGTGTGCCACATAATCATACATCATCGCATAACACATGTAACAAAAATGGGATTCTTGAAACATCATGACATCATAAATCAATTCATATATGATAAAGGAATTAATAAACATAATTCCATCACAACATAGTCAAACCAATGTAAAAATATGGATAGAAACAGAACCCTTTATTATCTTAGATGGAAAATAATTTTGATAAAACACTTGAATTGAATTCTTGAGGAAAATATCCTTTCTTCTTCAAAAACATTTTTCCTTTCATAACATGTCATACAACTTTAAAATAAAAGAAGTTGATTAAAAATAAACTTGAAAACTTGTAAAGGAAGCTTCTTTGAAGTAATGTTTTAAAAATCCATTCATGCCGTATAAGTTAAAAAAAACATTCTTCGTACTTTTGTCGGAAAAGTCAAAAAGTACCTCGTACGGAAAAACGACAAAAGATTCCTTTCATATTCTTTACTAAAAACTCACCTAAGGGTAAAATTCGATTTAAACTATTTCAAGTGGATGGAAACAATATTACATATTGAGGGAACATGGATGTGGATGATAAAATACACCCCAGTAAATACTTACGAATAAACAATCTCGGATAAAAATGAGATTGTGATATTTCCCTTACCTTAGGTCCGATTAGCTTTGTACGTGTCCGAAGCTCCTGTATAATGGTTTAAATAATGTTATTGACTTATTCCAGAATCATACATATTGATATGAGATCATATATGGTCATATTATTAGCTTCTTGTTAGTAATATTTCATTGTTACTTGTTACTCGGGTCTTTATAACTTTTTGTTCTTATGCGTGTTTTGTCGAATAAATTCTTATTCTTATATTTAGGTTATAGATAATTCATTTCCAGAATGGTATTAGTGTAGTATATACCATATTAATTCATTCAATTCATTTATACAATCATTATGAAATGAAGATCATGTAGAACGAGTCGCATCACATCGTGGAGACGGTATTCCGTACGTACGCACGAGTGATGATATCGTTCCTATGATCGTGGAATTGTATTGGAGTATATATATATATTATTCCAGTATCAATATTACTTAATAATAATCATATATAGTTACTCATTACACCATTATACCCATCCTTGTAAGGTGATGGTGGAAAATAGATTACACCACGGCGTGGAGACGGTATTCCGTACGTACGCACGCGCGGTGATTTCATTTTTCCGTAGGATGGATAGAAGGTGAATTAGGGTTGTTTCATATTTATAATAACATATCAGTATGTAAGTAATACTGATGTTATTACTTTATCATGAAACAACTGAAGAAAAAGAAGTTGAAGAAGAAAGAAATTGAAAAGATCGGTAATGGATATTACCTCTTCTTTGGAACGTCTTTTTGAATCCTCCACTTAAGGAACTAAGATTGGTCTTTGGAGAAGACCAGGACCTCTAGGATTATTCTAGGGAAGTGGAGAAGGGAAAATGGCAGGGGTTGGCCGAGCTTGAGTGCTCAAATTGGTGTGAGGAGGAGGGGGAGGAGGTGCCCTTTTATAAGGGAGGAGAGGGGCACCTTAGGAATATCTCAAAATATTATTTTATATTAAAGTCAAAATCGGTTTATAATGGTTCCAAAGGGTCTTATTTCGAAGATAAAGTGGGGAAGGGTCGAAATCCTATCAACCAATAGGATTTAGACAAGTTTAGGGTATTATTTTAACCTTATCAATTAGATTTAACTCTAAGTTAATTAATTTAACTTTTACCGTGTCTTTTTGTTTTCTTTCACTATATGGTTAATAAACTTTCTATAACATGCCAAAAGAACCCCAAATTGTTTATTATTAATATATATATCCTTATCTAAGTCATTTGGCCGAACCTTAGATTTTTAGGAATAAAATAACAATTAATAATATAATATTTGATTTAAAAACTATTTTGTGTCAATTTTGACACTATTTGATATATGATTTTTGTGAAAGTCATAACAGAATTATATGTTCGAACCAAGTTGATTAAATCAACACTAATATATCATAGTAACCTAGAAAATTAGTGGAATTCATAAAAAGTCTCAAATTACATTTATTTTGGTATTTATATTATCAATTTTTTCAATATTTCATTAATAAGATAATTACTGCATCATCTTTGTGTCATAAATAAATTAAATTATTTGATGTCTAAAAATTACAAATAAAATACCATCATGTAGGAAATCTTTTTATCTTTCTAATGAATATTTACAATCGAATTTATCTTATGTATAACCCTATATTAAAAATGATTTACTTGTTAAACTTTGATTTTAACTATTTTAACCCTTCTTTAAATAAATTAATAATAAATGTCCTAATCTAATCCAAGTGGGCCTAAATGGTCATATTTTATTCCTAAGTTTGTTTTTGGTCGAATTACACTTGTCCAATAGTATTAGGACATGTGTTAGGGTAATATTGATATCATATTTACCCTTAGTTACCCTATTTACTATTAACCGCGGTAAAAATAGTAAAAAGTTACTATTCACCAAAAAATTATTTTCATCTCATTGAACCACATTTTAGTCCTTGATATTAACCGTGTCTCTAGGATTTTTGAAATTCCATTCACAGAAGCGGTAAAATTAAGTTTTATGCAAAATTCAGTTTTTAACTTACCACTTAGTGGTTTCACTATTCATCAAAAATTGAAAGTTTTCAGAAAAATACCAAAATTTCACCCTAGGCTAATTTCGATATTCTGAGTCCAAAAATGAAGTCCATTTTGAAAAATAAAATTTATAAAATTTCAAAAAGTGGTTATTACTATTCATAACGGCTAGTTTTAATAGCATATTGTTGTTTAGTGAAACTCGGTATTGCGTACGACGCAAGCTATCGAGGAAGGTCGCGATTGCGTGTAAAGCAAGTCAAGCAAGTGTTGCGTAGAAAAAGATTCCTTTGATAATTTATATAACATAAAAGTCTCGGGTGTTACATAAACAATTATTTTTCTAAAAAAAGTAAAATAAAATCTGTAAAATTATTTAAAAATTATGTAAAAACTACATATATTAGAATAAAAAAATTGATTATCTATTTTATAAGTTTTTTATTTTTTACCACATATTTTATCAACTCATGATGGATTTTAGTCCAATTAATTATGTATTTTAATTCTAAATTAAGAATACATATTTTAAGCTGATTTTTGTAATTTTATACTCAAAAAGCATGGGTCAAAAAATATTTAAAAGAAATAGATTTTCCCTGATCTAATTCATATTTCATTGATCTATATGGATTACAATATTAACATTTTATACCACTTTATAGAAAATAATTCCCAAAGTAAGTTGTGGAATATTTATTTAATGGTTTTTAGGATGTGTAGCTAGTTCAAGTGGAAAATAACATATTCCAAAAGGAGTTTACTAGATTATTCCTCAGACCTAATGTTTGGAAATTTAGTGATATTTTCTTCTTTGGATTGTAGGTTTATTTGATGACGTACGATATCATTTGATGGGAGTATATAGTGTTAGGTTTAAATTTAGTGGATTAACATACCAAAATGGTTCTTATAGTTTATTAAAAATGAATAGGAATCTCTTCATATATTACTATAAAATAATATTAATGTGTACATAGTTATATTAAATGTGTAGCCCTAATATTTAAAGGACATTCATCCATATTCATTAAATGGTGGTGGAAATAAATGAAAAACTAGCCCCATATATTTGGGGGAGGTGGGAATACATACAAGGATTCACTTCACTAAGATGGAAATATTATATTAAAATTAATTATATATATCGAATGTGTCTGGAAACATCATAATTTTACATAATAATGAATTTGGAAATAACTTTATACTATTAATGATCAAATTAATTGCCCCAACCATATCAAATCATGGTTTCACATTATTTCAGTGATTTATTTTTTATTTTATGTAAATTTTTAATATGTTTAAATTTAGGCTTATGTATATGAGGAATATACATTTATGTAGTGAGTAGGATTTAATTCCTTCCTATTATCAGGTATAATAACAATAAATAAAGGATCCCATTCTATTGGTAGTTTATGATTTTTTATTTTTTGAGGATATTGTATCTGTTGCATGAATTTGGTGAAGGATTTATATAATGTGGTATCAAAGATTTGTTTAGTTATTTGAAATACAAAATAACAAGACTTAGTAAATACTCACTTGAATTAGATATTTTTTTGATTAATTGTGAGTTTAAATGGATCAAAATTTATGCTTTTGGAATAAGGAAAGGTCATATAGATAAATTATATTGAAAATATGTTGCTGTTTAGAGAATTATGGTGGAATATTATCTCATTTAATATAACCCAAATGTTTTTTGGGTTGGAATTATTACAAAGAAGATAAAAATGAAATAATGGTAGAGGTTGTTTAAAATGACATGCATTATCATTCGTATTTCACTGGCACAATATATATCATTTGACATCCAAGAGGTGAAGACCATGATAGAGTTGATAAATTATATTTAATACATATATGATAAAAAATGATGAACAATATGACCATGATATGAAAATTATTTATCGCAATATATATAGAAGATAGATCTATGACTGGTCATGTGAATGATTTTAACATGACTGGAAATAATCTCAACATTCTTAACATTATGTTCATGAAAGTTTTAGGGAAACTAGTGTTGTTACTATCCCTTAATGATTGTTGGGTGTTGATATTATATTTCCTGATTAATTCTTATAGTAAAAAAAGTGCATGAGGATGTTTGGGTTCTTATCCAAAATAAATAACAAAGAAGGATAGAATTACATGAACCTATCAAAATTTACAACAATATATATAGATGAGAATAATCCTATCCTCAAATAAGGTAATGAAAATTTGATTAAAGTAATGTTAAATTTGTTGTGTTAAATTACGTATTCTTTTCTCCACAAGATTACATTGCATAAAAATAGAGAATCTCTAGAAAGAATATATGGAGTGAAGGGTAACATCTATATATGTTTTATTTGGATGTATATTATTTTATAATTCAATAGTATATGATTATAGAAGTAACATAAAAATAAATTTTCATGATTATATGGAATCATAGATAATATCTTCCAATGAATCATTCCACTTTACTTTAGTGAAAGTATGAATGAAAAATTATGTGTAGATGAAGTCCATCAAGGTGGAATTATCTGGTAATAATGATTTTGAAACCATGGTTAAGTGTGATATTAATGTAGTGATAATTAATATACATTTCATCTATATCAAGGTTTTTCAACACATATTAAAATTTTAAAATTTATAGAACATTATTGAGAATAATTTAGAATTCAATGATTCAAAATGACAAAAATAAGTAGATCTATATGGTAACATTGAAAGGGAATTGTTCTAGAGAATGTAGTATAAAAAATGATCTCACATAATGGAATGTGGTTGATATACTAGAGATCTCATGGGTATATACGGGACATGTTAGAGAGATATAAGTACATAATCAAATGTTTCATAGTGAGATATTGTAAAACATTAGATAGAATCATTGAGATAAACATGACATAGACAAATATTTCTAAGTTATGAAGTTGGATTTCACTAATTGTATTACATATAAATTGGGGAACTCGGGAGATTTGAAAATGTGGGAATCACAATGATTATATTATTAGGGAGTTAGATTGGAAAGAAGATTTGGATTTTCTAAATGAAAATAAAATTTTAGAGCTAAATGGTTTACCACATGGAATAAAAGGCTTGAAAAAATGGGTTATCCAATTAAATAAATAATTAGATGGAAATAAATAGTAGAAGGAAATATTGGGGTGAAGGGTATTCATAATAAATTTGGAATTTATTATTATAAATATATTCATAATTATTTAAATGTAATACCATCTAGAAATTGTCGGGAATGGTTTCAAATGATAATTTAAATTTATATAAAAATAGATATAAATATAAATTACTCAAAGTGAGACTTTGATGAGGTTATTTACATGAAGAATCCAGTAGGTTTTTTAGATAAGTAAAATACGGGCTTAATGTGTAATTTAAATAGTATTATTTATGGGTTCAAGAAGGAATGGAGAAAATGTTTCTAGAAATTAGATGTGTTTATATTTGAGAAGGGGTTTATTTAGTGAAACACAGACAATTGTTTCTTCTAGAATTCATTTTAGGATGTGGGTTATATCTTCTGGATCCTTAATACCAATGATAATTATTTTGATTTAATAAAATATTATGTGTATTTATGAGTTAAATATAGATTGGGTTGGTGGTTTCAATATTAATGATCTAATAAAAGAAAATATGATATTGGGGATATGGATTCAATAAGAATATAATGTTAAAATTATGATTTTATCTCAAATATATTAGTTTTGGAAGAGTATGGATATATTTATTATATCTGGATGTAATTTAGTATCAATTCCACTAACTAGAGAATTAAAGATAATACTAGAGAATGATCAATAATAAGTCTTCTATATTTACTAGGATGAAAACTCTTAAAAAAATAATATCTCCTGGGATTCATTAGCTGTTTATTGTCCAAACCATAGAATGATCATTGGGAATCCATGAAATGGATCATCTAGTATCTCAAATAAACTAAAAATATAACCATTTTATTTTAAATGTATGATTAATTATAGTGGTATATAAATACCAACTTTTTTTAGGGTCAGTTACTTCTATAGGTTCAACTAGAATTTTCCATATGTTTGGGAGAACAAGAGGGATTTTGATGTTGTGGCTGAAACTGATATAATCTTTTTTTCACTATGGAAGCAGAATATGTGGTAGTAATGAACGTATTGAAAGAACTTATATAGTTTATATATCTCATGGAGGATTTGAAAATTATATAGAGAATCAAATTTCTATATAGTGATATTAAGAGTAAAATGAACTTGGAAGAAAATACAATGATTCATTCATAGATGAAACACATCAACCTAAAATATCAGATCATCCAAAAGGATCCAGAGTATAAGGAACAAGAGTTTCAACTGATATCTAAGAAGTATAATTCAGTTTTCATTTTAAATAAGGATTTACTTAAAGAATGTTTTATAAAACATTTTACCTATCTAGGATTGGGGTGAATGGATGGAGATGCAGAGAATTGACTATTATTTCTACAGAAGTTTATTTTTTTCCATGTGTTAAAGAGTTTCCATTGATTTCTCTTGATGAAGTATTTAAGTGAAAGATTTTCTTGGATATTCCATCTCTTAATGTGAAAGATTAAATAAACTTTAAGGAAAATAATATAGATATTTCTTATTCTTTTGGTTTAAGAAATGACATTATATTTCTTTAGTAGATATTTGGTTGATCAGATGATGGTTTATTCTAATGGGCATGTTTAATTTTAATATTTTCATAAAAATATTTCATGGAATTTATATATATAGTCATTATTTGTTGTTTAAAGCGTTGATCTTGATCATCCATAATTAACTATGATCAATAATAATGTCTTGATAGTTATTGTTAATCAATAATAATCAACTCTAGTGGTGGGTAATGTAGTTAAATCATATGGTGTTGCTACGAAATGAACAACTAGGACCCTTCCAATTACGAGAAGTGGGACAACAAGTATAGATATATATAAGTGGAATAAAAAAATAAACCAATGTTGGTTGTATTTACTAAATGTGTTTTCAAACATTATAATTTATAATTATAATAAACATGCTAGTAGTTATGTATCATAGAGATAGGAATTAATTTTCATGGGCACATAAAATCAATGTGTCCAACTCTAAATTTGATATATTTTTTATTCAATAAAAATTTGTGTGATATTTTTCTTTTGGAGTGTGTGTATGAGGATCATAAAACAGTATAATATATATAGATTGAAGTCTTACTATCATTTAAAACATCATTAAAAAGAGGATCTCATATAGTCCTTCATTTTTTATTTTTATGTTATGATGATCAGACATTGTGTTATATTCTGATTATTTTTTAATTAGATTATCGATAAATTGAATCAGAAAATTTTAAAAGTTTCTTTTGAATATATTTAATTTATTCATTCCCCTTATCTATTATTTAATTAACATCACACTCATCATACTTATGGAATAATCATTGAAAAAATAATATAACAATCACAAATGGTTGAATAATGTCTAATATTTCAATATAAATTTCAACATATTAAATATAGTGGTTTCTATGTCTATATTTAAATTATCCAATGAATTTTTTTTCACTATATTTACCTTTTTATAAGTTAAAAAAATTATTTTAATTTTGGATTATATAATTAAGATCTTTCATTAGAAATTCTACTTGTCATTTATTTGAAATTATAGGAACATATTCTTTTCTAAAAAGTTTTCTTTTGTTTTTTACCATAATAACATTAATTTTGACTATTATAAATTTGAAATAAAATATTAATTGTTTATTCACCCTTACTAAAAAGTTATTCATATTTTAAAGATTTAATTATTCATTTATTCTTATTAGATTGTTCATCATTACAATGGTCACCCAGTGGGATATTATTATGTATATTTTATTTAAAAAATCATTAAAAAAATACATCATTGTATATAACTATTATGGATTTAATATTATTTGTTTCTATATAATTTACCTTCATGAAACTAATATTGATAAATTTCATAAAACACCTATTATTGTTCTCAATTTTATTCAAGATTTCAGTGTTTGTATTCATGTTGAAATAAAAACCTTTATATATGATCCATGGTATATACTTATTACAATATTATTGAAATACTTATATAATATAATATATTTACTATTTCCATTATTTATATATACTTTGAATCACCTTATTTATATAATTATTTTAAAATAATTATTATAAATTATTTTTTAATTTTTTCAATTCCATATCATACCTACCACATTCCATTATTAATATTCTTTTTTTGAATAAAATTATATTTTTTCTCATTATCAATGAAACTATTATTCTCATTAATTAAATGTTTCATTATTAGTGGAATCTAACTCACATAATTCCTTACTTCAATATTCTTTGATATAGAGGTGGGATTTCGAGTGTTATTTTCAACCCATATTTTTTATGAATTATTAGAATCTATTATATATTGAAAACTATTTTCATAACATGAACATTTTTATATAGTTTTAAACAAAAAATGTTTTTATATAACATTAATTATTTTTTTACCATAAAAAAGGTCTCTTAAAAATAATACTCTTTTAATTTATTGGTCAAGGATTATTATTCTTCAATCATTGGTTTTAATTAAACATATATTTTTATAGATTTTTTAGAATAGTATTTAAAGTTTTTAAATATATTATCAATATCCATATGTTTTTATTATACTTCAATCACATTTTTTTTAAAAAAAATATCCTTTATAATTATATTGGTTTTTATCATGATCATTTAGATGATTTTTTATAATTTTAATATCATTTATATATTCAACATCATGGTTATTAAAATAAAATTTAATACATTTTTTATTCTCAACTTACTTATTTAGTATTTCAATTTACTTATTTATCCACAGTATATTGATCAATATAGATTTGTAACCCAACCATCATAATGTTATCCTGAAAACTCTATTCACTTTCTTCTTCCCTAACTTAATATTTCCCATCTCTCTCATCATAATCTATGAATGTTTTTTATATTTAACTATATTCATTATATTATGATTCAATTATACCAATATTGATTCATATTATACTAAATAAATTATTATAAGACATATTCGTTTATTCATTTAAAATAGATTCTTCCCATAAAAATATTTATTACCAATTTTAAAACTGAATCTCTTTTAATATTTAAATATTGGTATTAAATATTTTTGAATATCTTTCTCATTTATTATTTTATTATTCTCTTGGAAATATGTGGTATCATAACCCAAAATACCATAGTTAATGAACATCGATGGTAAATCACCTTGTTATTTTCCTCACCACCTTATAAAATTACATGAAATTTGAGACATTATTTTTATTATTTTCTTCTTTCTTGTATTCAACTTCAAAGTCACTTGAGGAACCATTATATTCCTTTTTATTTATATTTTTTTGTTCACATATTTGATTTTTTTTTCATTTTATACCTTTTTTTATTATATAAAAATGGAACCTTCCTATTGCCATATGCATTGAGAGTTTTCTATAAATCATCAATAGTTAATTGGTATATGTACCTATCCTTATGTGAAAAGACTATAAAACCAACAATATTAATAATTCTTCTAACAAGTTTCTTTATAATTTGTTGAGACTTATAGATTACCACAAAACCATTATTTTTATTTTCTATTTTATTAATTTTTATAAAAATAACCATATAAATAATCATCATTTTATATCCTTTTATCATAAAATTTAGTTATCTAGTTTTTTTCATCATTAAATTTTTTTCCTCTATGGATTTTATCCAAATTATCCAAAATTTTAATTAATGTTTTCATATCTATTACTTTTTAAAATATTTGTCAATCAAAGAGATTGTAATTCCAATCTTTAAATTCAAATCATTTTCAATGTTCCTCTTATCATTTTGAATTATGTCAACTCTTTTCTAAATATTTATATATCCAATAGATTCATATTAATGAAAATATAAATTCATAAATAATAAATGTTGAATCATTTTATTTTTAAATTAATATTAATTATCACAATTTAATAGTATAATTATGCTATCCTTTAATGAATATATAATATTCTTTTTTATTTAGATAATTAAAAAATAAATATATAGATAATACATAAAATAAATCATATTTTACTTTGATGGACCAAAAAGAGAAATATAGACCTAATAACAATTACGATTTTCTATTAAGGTAAGATAGAATATAAGGGGGTAAATCAGTATTTTTTTTATTTATTAAATATAAAAAACTAATATTTAATGTGAATATATCCACTAGATATTTTATTTTCACACCCACACCTATATTCAGTAAAATAAACAAAGAAAAATTAAATTTTTAATATTTTTACAATGTTCAATTCTGTGAAGGTAACTATACCCTTGTTGTAAACAATTTTATATTGGTCACATATTTAATACAATAAAATAATAATTTTGGTTACAAAGGGTTGTATGAAGGTATCATCGTTGAACCAGAATGAATTTCTTCTAATATATTTTTGTAATTTTTTATTATTATAATGAAATGTATAAAAAATATTTTATTTATTGAACTAAACGTCATAAAATCAATGAATAATCCTTTTAAAGTTATAATGAATGTTGTTCTCAACAAATTATAAGGTCTTAAAATTTACTAACCAACATTATCTTTCACACAAAATCCTCACAATTAACTTAACCATTAATTTAATCTATACATTATCTAAAAATTTCAAAAAAAACCTTAAATGAAAAACTAATTTATCTTCTTCCATTGATTACTTATTTTTAATTTCCTTTAAATTAATATATATCATTATCTCTAGTACAAATAATCATAGATACAATATAATTACATATTCATATATTCACAAAAAATATAGAAGTTGATTCACAACATATACCTATGATAATGACAAAGGGATATCAAGAAAAAATTTATATTACATGAAAATTCTATGTAAATAAGTTTTCAAATTCCATGATATAATTCAGTTGCATAAAATACTAATTCATTTATGTATTGATATAATTATGTCACATATATGAATATGAAAATTTTCATTTATATACTCTTATCAAAAACTATAGTATGCTATTTTCATAAACATTTATATTATTTATCACACAAAATGATTTCATGTAAATTATGTATTCATAATCACTACATTATTGGAATAAATTTTCTTTTTCATATTATGAAATTAATCAATGAGTATCATTTCATTATTCAAAAACACATTCCATTAAAATACCCATCCACATAATTCTTTACTTCTTATATTAAATCAATGTTTTCTAAAATTTTCTATGAAATTTTCTAAATCTTTTAATTATTTTTTATTGTATTATTTTAATTCTATGTATCATTATTTATATTATCCTAAAAGAAGAAATATTTTATGAAAATTTTATTTTTTATATATGAAGACAATAATAAATATAAAGTATAAACATGTTGTACTTTTTTTCATTATTTCAATTCTTTATTTAATGCGTTGGCCTATGTATATCTTCATTTACTAGATTAGAGAGACAAAAAACCCCAGGTTTACCTCCTTATATGACCATTATTGTAGAATAGTATTGGTGTTCTAATTATATTATTGAGATGTCATAACCCCATGATAAGATAACCATAATTAATAGAAGTAACTATTGAATCTGTTAGAAGTAATTTCCAACCACCTATTAGAAATTAACAGACCACTCGTCTCAACCCGACAATGAACACTCCCGTGAACGCTCCCGAGAACGCGCTGCACACGCCCCTAGTTCTTCCTTAGCCTTCTCCGATTCCGACGATTTTTGATCTGGGATCTTCTTCGGAGCTGGTTCTTGATCTTAGGTTGGTCGGAGTTTCTCCTGGTCTTTCTTTTAGGGATTATCTTTGTGGTTATTCCTTGGATTTTCGGCCATGTTTCCAGGAGGTCTCTGTTGATCAGGCGCAAGTGAGTCATGTTGGTTCGAGGGTTTGCTTGGAATTTTCTGCGACGACATTTGCTAAGGCTTCAGAGTGCTTGCAGTGGACGTTAATTGCTCGTTTTGGTGGATCAAAACCTCCAATAGCTGTTTTCCGATGTTTTTTTGGGTCTTGGGGTCTTTTTTATTCAACTCAGTTTTTGTGGATTCACAAGATGTCCTTTTGTATTGAATTGGGTTATAGGGAGGATTTTATTTAAGCGTGGTGCAGGGCTCCTAGAGTGTTTGGTTGTTGGTCTTTTATCCTTTCACGGTGGTTGATGGATGTTAATAAAGGTAAAGAAAGTCTGGCAGCGGCGGTCTAGGTTAATCTACTTGGGCTTCCACTCCCCTTTCTTAACAAAGGTTTTCTGAAGGTGATTGGTGATTCTCTTGGGGGTTCCTTTTCTCTAACATGAGAGCTAGCAGTGGCGCAGATGTTTCAGTGGCTCGGATTTGTGTGGAATTAGTTCTTTCTCACCCGGTTCTAGAGAAAATTGAGTTATGCATGAAAGATTCTATCTGTTGGATTCAAGATGTCTTTTACCTTGTTTTTCCGAGATTCTTTTCTCACTCTATCCTTTAGGGTCATTCCTTACGGGTGTTCCACAGGCGTCATGGTGGCCTCCAAAGGCGTGCTTGTTTTATGGTTAATAAAAGTGGTCATTTTGTTTCTTCAGATGATTCAGTTGCTATGGAAGGTCATAAAAAGAACCTTGAGGATCCTCAGGAGGTTGAATCCCTACCAGTGGTGTCCCCGGATCCTTCAAAGGGGGATAGGGAGGGATGTTGGGAGATAGTCCCTTTCATTCCAAGATAGAGCCCTCAGCTCCAGGTTAGTGACTTTGGCCCTTTTTCCTTTAAGTTTTCTGGGTCCTGTATTTATGATGCTCTGTGAAGCTTTTTTCAGCCTCTAGGGGTTCTGTTTTTATCGATGATGGGAAAGTCATACATTTTTCATGGTATGGAAGGAAGTGAGGGCCTGCAGCTGTCAACTTTGAGACCACTGAAGATAGAGTTACCTAGTTCTCCTTCCCCACTGCATTTATATTATTTTAATTCTAAATGGAAAGGTATTTTCAAAGGGGATTCCTTTACTCCAGGAATGTGGGATAAGGATGTTTTACATCAAAATGACCTGTCTTCTTCTCCAATTGAGTTTTTTTCCCATTTCTAGTAGAGCTTGTTCTAGGACACAATCAAGGGATCTTAAGGCAAGGTTTCATTCTCACTTTGATAGGGCTTTGAGTTCTGGGGCCAGTCCTAGAGCACTATTTTTTCAATGATTCCAATTTTAATTTGGAATGCCCGGGGCTTGGGAGCTCGGGTTAAGTTAGATTTTGTGTCCTCTGAAGTTCGTAGGAGGAAGATTGATCTAATTGGTATTTTTGAACATAATAAAAATCCTAATAGGATTGAGGATTTCTCAAAGAGATTTAATTTACAAGTTTGCATGCATGCGGATCCTAATAATAGGCATATCTGGATTTTTTGGAATAATAGTCTTAAGGTGGAACAAGTCCAATTTAGAGATCAAATTTTTTCAGTAAAGGTGACCCGTGGACTTGTATCATTCCTGGTTTCTTTTGTTTATGGAATTTTTGTTTCTCAACAAAGGCAGTGTTTATGGAATGATATTAGTCTGTTTGATTCGAACAATCTTCTATGGTTTTTAGCGGGTGACTTTAATGTTGTGGCTAATCCTATTGAAAGAAAGGGTCGTGGTCTGTTTTCTGGGAAAGCTTTCTTAGACTTCAATAAATGAATTACGGGTAAAGGTCTTATGTATATTGGTTTTTCTGGTGACAAGTTTACATGGTGAAACAATAAAAATGGAGGATGTCATTCTTGGAGAAGGTTGGACAGGTGTTTTGTTAATATGCAGGTTGTTTCCCTGTTGGCTGGTTCTAAGGTGGTCCATTTAGCCCGAGGGATCTCAGGCCATTCTCCTATTTTGTTGTTTTTAGAGGCTGGAAATGACAGTAGTGAACAATTCAGACATTTTCATCATTAGGCTAGGATTCCTGGTTTCCAAGCCATGGTTCGGGTGTCCTGGAATGAAAATATCCAAGGTCACTCATGGATAAAGTTTCATAATAAGCTGAGATGTCTTAAGTGCAGGTTGAAAGTTTGGTTTAAGGATCTTCTTTCCCTGGACATGGAGCTTGATTACTTGATACAGGTTGTGGATAGTCTTGAAATAAATCTGAAGGATGTTTGGAGTGATCGAGTGTTTGAAGAGCTGATTTTTCTAAAATAAATTCTGGTAGATTTAGTTTTGAAAAATGAGTGTATTTTCAGGGAAAATGCAAGGGTTAAGTGGTTGAAAGAAGGGGATAAAAATATAACATACTTTCTTGCTTGTATTAAGGAAAGGAAAGTGTGTGTCAAGCCAAACATTAAGCTGAATGATGGCACTTTCACAGATGATAGGGATGTTATTGGTAACATGGATAATTCTTATTTTAGGGACCTTCTTACTGGCCTTAATCTGAATATGTCTAACAGTTATCTGGGGTATTCCAATGATGTTTTTGATGTGATCCCTTCATGTGTTTTTGAATGTGATAATGTTAACTTGAGTGCCTTTCCACAAGAGTCTGAAATTTTTTATGCCATGATGAAACTGAATCATGATAGTTCAGCTAGTTCGGATGGATTTTCTGCTTCCTTCTTTAGAGATTCGTGGGAGATTTTCAAAGAAGACTTGATTTTGGCTATTCAGGATTTTTTCTGGGGTAGGCATCTTACCAGAATTGTCTATGCCACAACGGTTGTTTTGATACCTATTTATAAGAACCCTACCTCTATCCTTTAATTTAAGCCTATTAGCATGTGTAATGTCTCTTATAAGATTTGGCCCAGCATTATTAATTCCATACTTTCGTCCCATCTCCCTCAGTGGATTTCATTGGAACAACATGGTTTTGTGAAAGGAAGGTCTATTCAGGGGGATATAGCCTTGTCTTAGGATATGTGTAGGGATATCAATGTCAAAGTTCGTGGTTCTAATATGGTCATAAAGCTTAACATGAATAAAGCCTATGACTGTATGGAATGAAGTTTCATTATTAAAGTCTTGGCAGGTATGGGTTTTTCTTCCTGGAATATTGATATTATTTTTAGATGTTTTAGTTCCGCTTGGATGACTATATCTTTTATGGGGAAATCTTTTGGTTTCTTTAAGGATGTCCTAGGTCTTAGGCAAGGAGATCCTATTTCTCCTAGTATTTTTATTATGGCCCAGGATGTTCTCAGTCGTCTTATTCATAGGAGTATGTGTGATGGAAATTTCATTCCTTACTGTAGAAGAATGGTCTTCCCTAAGGTTTCTGATCTTATGTATGCAGATGATACTATGATTTTTATGAATGCTATGAGTAAGTCCTTAAAAAGTCTAAATAAAGTGTTGGATGTTTATTGCTATTGGAGTGGTTAGTCCATGAACAAAGGCAAGAGGTGTTTCTTTGTTTCCAATAGCTATCCAAGAAGAAGAATTGCTAATATTAGTAATATTTTGGATATGAAGAGAGGTGTTTTCCCTATGAATTATTTGGGGGCTCCTCTTTCTTATATGAGGTTGCAGATT
This sequence comes from Viscum album, assembly GCA_963277665.1. Taxonomy (NCBI): domain Eukaryota; kingdom Viridiplantae; phylum Streptophyta; class Magnoliopsida; order Santalales; family Viscaceae; genus Viscum; species Viscum album. The sequence goes on along the minus strand of OY728133.1, from coordinate 474,447,158 downwards.
TGTGACTTTGATAATCTTATGAGCAGAATTATGGACCATGTTCTCAATTGGAAAAATATTTTTTTGTCTTTTGGTGGTATAATTGATTTGAATAATAGTGTGCTTTTGACCACCCCTATCGATGCTCTTTTTCAGTCAAAGTTCTTAAGGGTGTCATTAGAAGTATTGATCGGGTCCTTGTTAGTTTTATTTGGGATCCTAAGGAAAAGGGGAAAAGACATTGGGCCTCTTGGAAAAGGTTGGCTCAACCGGTTGTGGAGGGAGGTATTAATGTGAGGTGTTTGGAGGATACTATTCATTGTATGCATGCTAAGTTGGCTTGGGAAGTAATGGAGCATAATTATTTATGGGGCGTTCCATGTATGGTAATTCTTCGGGGGATCAATATGATTTTAGGCATTGTGATTCTCCTTTATGGGATGATATTGGTCCTATTGCTGACTCTATGAATCATTACTCTCACTGGATTATTGGGGAAGGTAATGTTCTATTTTGGCACCATAACTGGAGTAGGAAAGTCCTTGCCTCTCCTGCTACTAATATAACTTTCAAGGAGGCCTTTAAGTATCCGAATTTCATCAAAATAGTGCTGAATAAAAGTCATCTTGATATGCGCAGCCTCATAGAGATTTCTTCTGAACAAGAAAAGCTTATTTTTACTCCTTCTTCATCTGGCCACTTCACGGTTAGGGATTATCATCGTAATTTCATCATACAGTAGATTGGAGATGATTGGAATGAAACCCTCTGGATTAGGAATTTTCCAACCAAACTCAACTTCCTTATTTGGAGGATTAGGAATAAAGTGGTTCCCACTGATGAAAATATTAAAAAATTTCGTATTTGTATTCTTTCCAGATGTGTTTGTTGTAGGGTGCATAAGAAGGAAAGTTCTGATCACCTTTTCTTCATAAGTGAATGGGATCAGTAGGTGTGGGGTTATTTGGGTGAGTTCACTGCCTTTTCTAATATAAGTATGGCTGATTCTTCTTTCCTTGGCTGGTGGTTCTGTGGTTCTAATAGGGAGAGCATGGAAAGAAAGGCCCGATCCTTGATCTTACAGGTGGGCTGTTGGTGTTTGTGGTATTCTAGGAATAAATGGGAGTTTGATGGGTTTTCTTTGAAGGGTAGTCAGATTTTTGTTAAGGCTAAAAGTATGATTTTTGATATGGTCAAGGTTCTGGGAAATTGGAGGGATTCTCCTTCCTTATAGAATTTGGTTTCTAGTTACGTTTTTTCTCAGGGTATCAGTTCTAGTCTAGGTAACTGGGTGAGGTGGCGACCTCCTGCTGTTGGTCTAAAACTTAACTACTATGGATCTTGTATTTAGGGCAGAATTTCTGGAGGATGGGTTGTTTGAGATCAGAATGGTTCTGTGGTTACAGCCTTTTCTATTTGTCTTGGGCAGGGGAATGCTTTGCTGGAAGAAGAGAATATTTTTCTGGAGAGTCTTAATTTTTGTAGATAGCATGGCTTGAAAATTTCAGAAGCTTAAACTGATTCTTTACTTCTGTATAATGCTCTTCATGGTGTAGGTATGGTCCCTTGGTCTATTCTATATACTATTAGGAAATTTTGTAGCATCATGGGGGATAGTATTAAGGCCTTTCATACATGGTGGGAGGGAAACAAGGTGGCAAACTACTTGGCCTCGGTGAGTTCTCCTAACGATAGAAATATTATTTTTCATGATCTTTTTAGTTTAAAGCTGGAATGAGTCAATTTGATTAGAGGGGATTCCCTCAGTCTTCAGTATTTTAGACCTCATTAGGAGTGTTTCTTTGGTCTTTTTTGTTTTGTTTTTTCTGTCTGTTTGTACTCTGTTTCTCTGTTGAATAAAAAAAAATTTAAATGTTGAACTATTAAATATGTTGATCAATAGAAGAAATTAAAAAAAATCATAGTCAAAAACCAATGAATGAAATAATGAAACCCATGCTATTTCAAAATGACCATCATACATGATTTAAATGTGATGAAAATATAAATAATAAAACTAATGGGAGGATAGTATTAATCATGATCAAAAATATTAAAAATGAAAAATATAGAGAAAGATCACTACATTGGTATGGGGTTCTTGAGAGGTCACAACCGTTGTACTCTGTCCTAGATAAAAAAAATCCTCTAATCATAGATCCCAACCATTGATCAATCCTATATCCATGAAGTCTATATGGGTAACCATGTTGGCCCAAGAAGGGTGTGAGTATAACTTAGTATTCCTCCACCAATGGTGTCCCTATAATATCAAATATGGAAAAAGTGACTGCTGATGTTCAATAGTAAATAACTAAAAGATGAAATTAATAAATCATAATCATTCCCTAGGTTTTATATTGACACTCAATATAGACCATACATACTTGGGTGAGGGATAAATGTATCTTAATACAATTCAATACATTTACCAGGGGTATGATAATTTCATCCATAATGGAATCAATATATAATATAATCCTTAAAGGGGGTTTGTTACTATCCCATATAACCATTATATATCATAATGTTCCATGTATTAGTTTTTTCCATGCATAATAATATTTAATCACATCATCATGGTGGTGGAGGTTGTTAGGTCCATAAGGCTGAATACCCTGAGAGGGGGGGGGGGTGAATCAGGGTATGACTAATTTAAAATTAAATCCCGTTATGATCTTGTTTCACTGTTAAGAAAAACACTCTTCTCTCTCTTTCTGATTGCACAATATAAACAGAAAGTAAAGCAAGCACATGACACAACAATTTTTACTTGGTTCACCGCTAAGGGCTATGTCCAAGGAGCATACGCCGACAAGTTGTCGGTCGTACCAAATTCCACTAAACTTCACTAGCTGGGGATTACAAGGTTATGGAACAGTCAATCTGTCCCAGGATCACTACCATTACAAGGTTGAGGGTCAACTCACTACTTTCCCAAGGGTCACTCCCTGTCTCTCTCTCTCTGGATCACTGCCGCTGGAGAGGATAACCTTCTACCTCTTCCTTTTCTCACTGCTCTGGAAGGAAACCACTCACATTTTATAGACTTGTAGGTCTCTTCATTTGCATGAAAGAATGCATCCTCAACTGTTGATAGATGCTCTGTTGAAGTTCAATGTTCATCCACTGATTAATACCACTTTACCAGAGATGTTCTGGGCAAATTCTAACTTTCACACCTCCCTAGGGTGACTTGTGCGCCCCTTTAACCAGTGCACAACCTCTGCATTCTTTTTGGAAAAACCAACCTGCACACCACACCTGCTGGCCGAAACCTACTGGCCGAAACCTGCTGGCCAAAAACTGCTGGCGAGAACCTGCTAGAGAGAACCTGCTGGCGAGAACCTACTGGCGAGAACCTGGTGGCCAGAACCTGGTGGCCAGAACCTGCGGGCCAGAACCTGCGGGCCAGAACCTGCGGGCCATAACCTGCGGGCCAGAACCTGCGGGCCAGATCCTACGGGCTAGAGCCTGCGGGCCAGAGCCTCTAGGCCAGAACCTGTGGGCCAGAACCTGCGGGCCAGAACCTGCGAGCCAGAACCTGCGGTCCAGAACCTGCGGGCCAGAACCTGCGGGCCAGAACCTGCGGGCCAGAACCTGCGGGCCAGAACCTGCATGCCACAACTTCCACTTGCACACTCAGAGCTCATATTTTCTCTAAGTGTTGAGCTCGTTGAGAAATGAGGAGGGTAGTCATCTATTTATAGGCATTTTGAGGACCTGTGCACCATAAACTGCGCGCTAAGACCTGTGCGCCAAGACCTGCGTGCCAACACATCCGTGCCAACACCTATGCACCAACAACTGCATGCCAACACCTGCACGCCAACACCTGCGCGCCAACACCTGCGCGCCAACACCTGAAAACCAACACCTGCGCGCCAACACCTGCATGCCAACACCTGCGCGCCAAAACCTACGTGCCACTTTTGGACTTGCGCGCCGACTTTCCTTTTCCAAATTTTTGATGTTCTGAATTTGAAAAAAATTCATGGAGTACAAAATTAGAAACCACATTTACATAAGAGCACAACTCCCTTTGCCAAAAACACTTTCCCCCATTCTCCAAGAAAACTCCCTTTGTCAAAAGTTTGAGTCATTGAGACTCGCTTTGTCAACAAACACAACATGGAGCCCTGCATTGTCAACAAACACAATCATCTCAAAAATGATTCAATGATACCTTGAGGGATTTTTTCCCAACAATCTCCCCCATTGGGTTTGTTGACAACACTTCTCAAAACAATTCTCCACTATTTGATACCTCATTAAGGATTCATTCATCTTCATCCACCATTCGCCTCTTGCGATATGGATAGTGATCAAATATTTACTCAACACATACTCTAAGCCCACATGAGCAATGCTCGTTGTGAGAAACAAGAGTATCATGAAAAGTTCATCTACGAGTCACTTATTTTCTGACACCACTATTGATACCAACCTAATTACAATTGAAATTTTCATACCAACTTGATATTAACCACACTTATACTTTTATCACACTTCTTAGCTGTCGTGATATCTATTCTTTGATCGATCATGTCTAGCATCATCTGACTTAATTTTCTCCCCCTATCTCACAGCTCCACCAACTTCTCCCTGTATCAATCATGATTTATCAAGTAGCCACACTATCTCCCCCTAGAACAATCACTTGTCTCCCCGTTGAAAAATCACTGTTTTATCCCCTTTTGTCAATGAACCCAAAGAGAACTATTTTGCGGTCTGTAACAGGGTAAAAATGTGTATCAATGCATTATGGAAAACACAACATACCTCAGGGTGAGGGGGGGGGGGGGGTCCCACATCCACACTCTTTTAAGTGTGGGAGGTCAACTGAACTCCTAGAGCCAGTTGATGCCTCTCAAATGATTCCTTGGGTAAGGCCTCTGTCCTAATTTCTACAACCCGTAGCTCTATAGGCACATACTCAACTTCATGATTCCCTGCTCAACCTTCTCCTTGATAAAATTATACTTTATCTCAATGTGCTTTGTACTTGAATGATAGACAAGATTTTTGATGAGATTTATAGCACTTGAGTTATCACACTAGATTCTGATCGAAGACTTTACTTCAATTCCCATATCTTCAAGCTACTGCTTCATCCACAGTAACTGTGTGCATGCTTGAGTGGCTGCAATATACTCAGATTCTATGGTGCTCAATGAAATGAAATGTTGCTTCTTTATTAGCCAAGAAATACACAATCCACCAAGATAAAATGCACCTCCTGATGTTGATTTTCTATCATCTGCTGATCCGGCCCAATCTGCATCTGTGTACCCAATAACACTGATTGAGATTTGTCATTATACATCAGACCGAAATCCACAGTGCCTTTGATATACCGAATTATTCTTTTCATTGAAAGAATGTGGATTTCCTTGGGATCACTCTGATCTCTCGCTGCTTGGCACATGGCGAAAATAATGTCAGGACTTGTTGCGGTCAAGTATAGCAAGCTTCCAATAATTTTCCCATATTCTGTGATATTAACTACCTTTTCATCCTTATCTTTTGATAATTTCATCCAGGTAGCAACCAGAGTCTTCATCTCCTTGTATTTTTCTATTCCAAACCTTCTTAGAACCTCATTGGCGTATTTGGATTGAGAAATGAAAGTGCCATTATTTCCATGTGTCACCTGTAAACCAAGGAAAATGTTAGCTCTCCAATCATTGAAATTTCAAACTCATTTTCATGAATTCGGAGAACTACCTGCAATGATCATCATCTGGTCCACCAAATATTATGTCATTGACATAAACCAACACCATAATCCTTTGATTACTATCATTGCTGAAATAGAGATTGTAATCAACTCCCCCACACTGGAAACCAATATTCTTCAAGTACTGATCAAGCCTTGAGTACCATGCTCTTGGTGCTTGTTTCAGCCCATACAACACCTTCTTCAGCCTGAAAAATTTGTTCTCATCCTCATGAATGAGAAAACACTACTAGAAATTTTGGATATAGCCACGGTTCTAAACCGTGGCTATAGGCCCCAAAATTGTGGCTAAATCCATATAGCCACGGTTCAGACCGTGGCTATAGGGTCAACCCGGTAGATGACGGTAAAATCCACGGTCACCGTGGCTAAAGCCCTATAGCCACGGTTCAAATCGTGGCTATAGGGTCAGCCCGATAGATGCCAGTAAAAGCCACGGTCACTGTGGCTAAAGGCCTATAGCCACGGTTTGGAACCGTGGCTATAGGGATTTCCACTGCATAAAAAAAATCCAACACGGTGAACCGTGCTGGCTGTTGGGAGGACTGCCCCAGCACCCCCACCCCCTACTCCTGCACACCTCTCTACCCCCTCCCCCGCCCTCCCACCTGCACACCCCCCTTCCCCCCCCCCACCTTCCCCCCCACCTGCACACACCCCTCCCCCTGCCCAGCACACTCCCCTGCCCCCCCACCTGCACACCCCCCTGCCCCCTACCCCCACCTGCACACCCCTCCTCCTGCCCTAGAACACCCCCTAGTACATCTATAAAAAACCATTTAGATGAGGTTAATAAATTCATGTTAGATTTAGACAATCAATCCATTGCAGCCCCCCGCCCTGCAGCCCCCCTACAGCCTCCTCCCCCTGCCCCCTGCACACCATTATTATAGAGTTATATAATCAATCCATCATCACCTTACTTAATGTATGGTGGGTCCCCATCCTTTAATGAAACATAATATCCTTAGCGGTCCCCACTCCCCTTGCATCCCCCTCCCCCCTGCAGCCCCACCCCCTGTAAAACCCCCCTGAACAGCCCCCCCAACTCCCCTTACATTAGAAACCCCCCCTGCAAAGCCCCCCCTCGACATCCCCCTCCCCCCCTGTAAAGCCCTTCCTGGACAGCCCCCCTTTCTGTACAGCCCCCCCTCCCCCCAAAAAAATATCCCCCACCCTCTCTCCTGCACAGCCCACCCCCCCTACAGCCCCCTCCCCTCCTGAAAATCCTCCCCTGGATAGCACCCCTCCCCCCTGTTGGGTTGAGAGGGAACTAGATGTTTGTTGTTCGGATTTGGGTGAGGTTTCTGGTTGTTGGACTTGAGGGTTTTTTTGAGGTGATGTTGGATGGGTTTGGGATACTCTTGTTAGTGTAGGGTTTGGATGTGTGTACATGGAGTGTCTTGGATCTAGTGAAGTCTGATGTTGTGCCTTCCATTTTTATGTCTTTGGTTTCTGGACTTGTGAGGTCATTGGCTATTGTATCATGTGGTTGGAGTTGGTTGCGGGTGGCTTTGTGGTACTTGAAGGTGTGGTTTCATGTGTTGTGGGACTCTCTTCTTTTCAGGACTTCAGCCAGTTATAGGTAGCCTTGATTTTGTGGTGTTGGGGTCTCTGGACGGAGCTATTGGTGCTTCTAGCAATGGGTCTTCTGCATGGTAGAGGGGATGTGTTGGCAGTGAAGCTTTTGTGATTCTTCGGCTGGTTGCTGGCTTCCATTGTTAATGGTTGTCTTTCCTTCCACTGGTTTCTGGTCGAGGCATGAAGCATGCTAGTTTTGGAGCAGCTTGAAGTGGATTTGATGGTTTTTTGTGGGTTTTTGTGTTTTGTTTTTCTAGTGTTGGTCTCAGATATCTTTGGTTGGGTTCTCATTATAGGCTGTGTCTGGTGCATCTTAGTGTGGTCGACCCATAAAGGTGTGTTCTTCTAGTTTGGCAGGGGCTATTGCGGATGAATGCTTCCTCCTTGGTTGTTATTTTCTTCTTGCAGGTCTTATGGATTCCCTTGTGCTGGATGCAGGATCGGTTGGAGTGGGATTCCCTTGAATGGTATTTATTTTATGAAGCTTTTTGTGAGGTTTGGTCTTTTTTCATCGTTGTTCATTGGGTAGGATATTGTATTTTGCAATGTTTCTTGTCTGGATATTTTTTTGATGGTTTCTGAGTTGATGGTTTGGATGGGTTTCTCGGTGCAGGTGGTTTCTTGATGAGGCATGTGGATCATGTGTGTCTCTTGGTTAGTGAGGTTTCATGTTGTCTTTTTTAGAGTAGGTTTCTAGGATAATTTGGGTTGTGGCTTTCTTCTAGTGTGCTCGTGGATTGGTGGGGTGAAGGGAATAGCGTGGCTACTCTCCTAGGTTTTCTATAGGTACTTGGGGATTCCTTGCTCATTGATTGGTGGCCGTGCTAGGGATGGTGTGGGATAAGGTTTCCAGTAGTGCTTGGGTGTTTATGGATGGAGGAGTGGAGTTGGATAGTTTGAGGTGTAGATTAGGACGGTTTGGGAGTAGTTTGGTTAGAAGTCTTTTGGGTGGGCGTCAGCTGGTTTGCAGGTTGTTTTGCATGGGGCTGGTCTTTGCTGGGTTCAGTGGTAAGGTGTCATGGGTGTGCTAGAGTTGTTCTTTTTTGTCACATGGTGAAAGTTTTTGTTGGTTATTTTTTTTGTTTGGTGCGGTGCAGGCTCATATATACTGGTGTGTGGGAGTGGTTTCTTATAGGTGGTTAGGGGCTGGTCATTGATTAGGGGGGATTCCAGTTTCATTTCTTGTTTCTACTTTATTGGGATTCGAGTGGAGCTTTCTTGGGTGGTGTTTCATGAGTGAGTGTGTGCGTCTGTGTGTGTGTGAGTGAGTGGATCGGGTAGTGTTAGTGGTTGGTTGTGTGTTAGAGTGTGTGTTTATCGGTTTGGTTGATATAGATTCTGAGTTTGGCTTACAGTTTGGTTGGCTTGTTCCTTTTGGGAATCTTCTTTTCACTTGTAGGTATTTCTTGCTGGGTTCATGGGTTTTTCTATTGCTACTTTCTATGAGTTCATAGGTGATGTCTCTACAGTGCTCGAGTGCCACTGGATGGGAGGGGGATTCACCCTGTCTTCTGTTAGTTTTGTGTGCGCCCATCTCCTACTGGATGCGATTAAAGGTGATGCTAGTTGCCTCTCTTGAAGTATGGAAGCACTTGGGGCAGCTCTTAGATATTCCCTTATTCCCTAGTTTCTATTACTGGTGCTTACAGTCTATGACTTCTTGGTTATTTATTCATGATGTCATGGTTTTGTTACTGTTTTTTTGTTGCATTCATTGATGTTGCTTTGCCAGTTTGGAAGCGAACCTCACCATACAGTTTCCGTTTGGTTGGACATCGTAGGGTCTTGTGTTCGCTTATTTTCTTGGTTTATTGGTGTTTAATGGGCACTTTTCTTGGTTCCCATGTCTTGATATGGTTGAGATATGAATTTGGGTTCTTGGGTCAACTGTCGTTTCACCTTTGAGTGATCTGTTGCAATTCATCTTTTCATTGATATTTATAGTACTATTTTTGCCTTGCAAAAGAACAAAAAAAACTTAAAACTTCTAAAAACCCTAACATCATTTTACTAATGTAATAGAAACTTGTTTCACCCTCTGCATCATTCTTATGTGCAATGAGAACACTGAGAAATCAATTTATGAAGGCCACAAATAAGATGAGTGGAATTCCTTCCACCAATGGAATCGATACTGGTCAGTACAGTAAGTATTTATTTAGAATCTCAAAGGCTTCATGGAATTCCTCATCAAAATGGAAGGTGACTCCCTTCTTCATTAACATGGTGAAGCATAGAGACATGTCATCCAGGTTAGCTATGAAGTTATAAATGTAAGAAAGGTTCCCCTAGAGCCCCCTAAATTCTTTAAGAATCTAAGGGAGTGAAATTGATAAAAATGAACTTGTTTTTTTAGATTCAAACTCAATTTCATGGTATCACACCACAAATCTATCGAATTTCCCTAGAATTACCCTGAAAATACATTTTACTAGATTCATGTTTAGGTTGTGCTAATGCAACTTGTTAAATATTGTTTCAAGATCTTTGAAATAATCACATCTCTATTGAGATTTGATAACCATGTCATTAACAAAATCATTCAACTATTATTTCTAAGAAGGTATTAATGATATAATGTGTGTAGTGTTGGTATGTAGTGTCATCATTATTTAATCCAAAGGGAATGACCTAAATGGTGCGAGCTGGATTGCAGGTGGATGGGTGCTGGTGCGGGCTCGAATGCAGGTGGAAGGGGGCTGGAATGCTGGTGGAAGGGGGCTAGTTGTAGGTGCTGGAGGGATGGTGTGGGCTGATTCGAAGGTGGAAGGGGGGTTGTTGCAGGCTGGAATGCTGGTGGCAGCGGGATGAAATGAAGGTGGAAGGGGGCTAGTGTGGGCTGGATGTGGCTGGAGCAGGGCCAAACTGCGGCGTGACCGCGGTGTGACCGCGACGTGACCGCAGCATGTTGGCCCGGTCCAGCGACATCTGCGGGGCAGCATCTTCCAATTAGTTTCAAATAGGATGATATGGATGGAATGAGAGGATTTTTTCTCAGAATATTTAAAGAAACTAATTCTAATCTGTGATGACTAGAGGATTGGATGACCCCTGATATACCTAATTCGGTGAGGGCTCGAATGTAGGTGGAAGGGGGCTGGTTGCAGGTGCTGGGGAGATGGTGCAGGCTGATTCGAAGGTGGTAAGGGGGATGTTGCGGGCTGGAATGCTGGTGGTAGTAGGATGAAATGAAGGTGGAAGGGGGATGGTGTGGGCTGGATGTGGCTGGAGCAGGGTCAAACCGCGGTGTGACCACAGCGTGTTGGCCCGGTCCAGCGACATCCGCGGGGCAGCATCTTCCACTTAGTTTCAAATAGGATGATATGGATGGCATGAGAGGATATTTTCTCAGAATATTTAAAGAAATTAATGCTAATATGTGATGACTAGAGGATTGGATGACCCCTGATATACCTAATTCGGCAAGGGCTCGAATGCAGGTGGAAGGGGGCTGGTTGCAGGTGCTAGGGGGATGGTGCGGGCTGATTCAAAGGTGGCAGGGGGGCTGTTGCGGGCTGGAATGATGGTGGCAGTGGGTTGAAATGAAGGTGGAAGGGGGCTGGTGTGGGATGGATGTGGCTGGAGCAAGGAAAAATCGCGGTGTGACCGCGACGTGACCATGACGTGACCGCGGCGTGACCGCGGCGTGACCACGGTGTGACCGTGGCATGACCGCAGCGTGACCGCAGTGTTTTGGCCCGATCCAACGACATTTGCGGGACAACATCTTTCACTTAGTTTCAAATAGGATGATATGGATGGAATGAGAGGATGTTTTCTCAGAATATTTAAAAAAATTAATGCTAATCCGTGATGACTAGAGGATTGGATGACCCTTAATATACCTAATTCGGTGAGGACTCGAATGCAGGTGGAAGGGGGCTAGTTTCAGGTGCTGGGGGGATGGTGCGGGCTGATTCAAAGGTGGCAGGGGGGCTGTTGTGGGCTGAAATGCTGGTGGTAGCGGGCTGAAATGAAGGTGGAAGGGGGATGGTGTGTGCTCGATGTGGATGGAGAAGGGTCAAACCGCGGCGTGACAGCGGCGTGACCGAGGCGTGACCGCGGCGTGACCGCGGCGTGACCGCGGCGTGACCGCAGCGTGACCGCGGCGTGACCACGGCATGACCGCGGCGTGACCGTAGCATGTTGGCCCGGTCTAGCGACATCTACGAGGAAACATCTTCCACTTAGTTTCAAATAGGATGATATGGATGACATGAGAGGATGTTTTCATATAATATTTAAAGAAATGAATTCTAATATGTAATTAATAGAGGATTGGATGACCCCTGATATGCCTAATTCGGTGAGGGATCGAATACAGGTGGAAGGGGGCTGGTTGTAGGTGCTGGGGGGATTAAAATATCACATGCCATGTGACATGGTCAGACAACATGGGACCCATCTTAAAAGTCTAACGACACTTAAAGAGTGTCTTGGTTCAAACAATCATTTTAATAAAAAGTGGGAAACCCCCTATAGGGATATAAAAAGGGTCAAGTACGATGTGTGCTTTATGACTAACAATGACATCAAGTATAAGGAAAACATCAATGCAATAATGTTAAGCAAGGTATACCACTGTGAGTTTTCGTAGACAGCGCACCACCGTTGGAGGGGTTTTATTACAAAACCATGACTTATTTATCAAACGAAACAAATATATTAACTAACACTTATTCAATAATTACAATTTAATATAAACATGCGAAATTAATTAACCCAAAAATCAAAAAATCCCTGATTAAAATTGGTCCAAAGAATAAAAATGGAATAAACCTTACCCAAATCTCGAACTCATTGTCTTCGATGGTGGTGGATATAACCGGTCTTATCATAAGAAACCACCTATAAGAAAATAGTGGGAAAAGAAATGAGATATAACAACTTCTTATATATATGTGATCAGTGTGTCAACTGTAGACAAAAAAGGACACATTTTACACGCTTTAGGTAATTATACAGATTTTCCAAAGATTAAATCATCTTAAAAAATGAAGAAAAATGGATTCTTGAAGCTACTAGATTGAACAACCTTCAATTACAGGACATACCTAACTATAGAGACTTTGAGAGAGCTTCCCAAGCAGTATTTTCAGCATGAAAAAATAATAGGGACCATCCTCAATCAGGAACGTTCCTAAAACCGATGAAGAGTGTAGCCCTTAACTTCTGCAATACCATAAACTACTTAATAACTAAACAATTCATAACTAAATATTAGAATAATACATGAATGATTAAAGAAAGGGACAGAAAAAAAGAGGCATAAACACTTACATAACACTGTTTGGTTCCAAGTGTAGAAGTAAAGAAAATAGATGACACGAGAACTCATCCGGCCATTCAGAAAATTGGATCATTGGCCTGAATGATAAACCATCATTATCATCTTCCAGGGCAGCTATCTGTAACAATGCTCAAATGAAACAGAAGTTTTTTTCTCCATGTAAAAGCACATATATCATGTTTTTTTATGAAAGCTAGTTCTTACATTGGAAAATATGGAACCAATAAATTTCATGGTTTCCAATGTTTTAGAAGGATCATTGGCATCCATACCAAGCAAGGAATTGGATAATGAAATTGTTAAGAGATCAATGTATGCATTAGAAACAAAAAAATAATCTAACTTTTCATAAGAATTAGGCAAGGAAGAGAAGAAATATGATCTCCCAGAAAAGGCCACTGATGTTACATGAGTTTTCAACTAGTGAGTGGTTGTAACATGTGAGAAGCTACATGGCTACGATTTCCATCATATGGTTTTAAAATAACATGCAAAACTCATTTAACTCTTCGATAATTGAATATGGAAGAAGTATTAGTTGGTGCTTATACATGGCAGTGAAGGATTATTTATATACTAACTCTGAATGTGTGAATATATTATAGAGGATATCCAAGCCTAGAAATATTGATTTAAATATTGACATCTCTAAAGATTTTGACACTCTTAGCTAGGATTTCACTTTTTAAGTACTTGACAGTTTTGGTTTCTCAACCATATTTATTAAGCTTATTCAAGACCTTATCTACAAATCAAGACTCTCTTTCATTATTAGTGGGTCTCATAAAATATACTTCAGTCATACCCAATGGGTGAGATAGGGGGATCCTCCCTCAACTTTTTTATTTGGAATTATCAGGGATTAACATATAAAATGCCTCCTAAAAGCTACAGATTATGGGGATTTATCACCAGTTAAGGCCACTAGAAAGATAAGATCACCCACCCACTTGTTTTATATTGATGAAATTCTCATTTTTTGTCAAAATGGTGACCGATCACTTTCTTTCATCAAGGGGATTTTTGAGCATTATGAATCTATCTCAAGACAAGACATTAGTTGGAGGAAATCTAAGATTTATTGTAGCAAGGACATGCATGTTTCCAGCCCCCAGCCCCCTTCCCCCCTCCACCCTGCCCCCTCCGCCCTTCCCCCCTCCGCCCTGCCCCCTCCACCCTGCCCCCCCCCCCCCCCCCCCCCCGCCCTGCCCCCTGTCCCCCTGCCCCCTGCCCCCTGCCCCCTGCCCCCTGCCCCCTGCCCCCTGCCCCTTGCCCCTTCCCCCTACCCCCTTCCCCCTTCTCCATGCCCCCTTCCCCCTGCCCCCTTCCCCCCTGCCCTCCTGCCCAGCAGACCTGCAGACCTACCCCCTGCCCCTGACCCTACTCCATGATTTGGAAGTTTTCCATGGATTTCCTTATTCCTCCCTAGAATCAACCACAAGAGGCATGATCAAGTCCTTCCCACTCTATTACTAATTATCTTAAGGATTTATATCCTTCTCATCCCATTACTGTATAACAGGAATAGAGAATTTATCAGCTGGAATTAAAATGCTTCCGACCTTGCCCTTCTCCTTTTGAGCCTCCTTGATAATTTTATCGGGGATACTCAATGAGTCTACCCCTGGTACCAAGTCCGGACTTTACACATTCTTAGTAGTGTTGAAACTCAAGTATTCATTTACTTCATGTTTTGAAGAAATAGATGTGTCGGTTCCTAGCACAACTTTCTCCTGTATAGCAACAGGAACAATATATTTAGCAGCCAACTTGAAGTTACTTATAACCTTCTCTTCAGTGTCCAGTTCCTCCTTTTCAATCATCTCCAGCAAAGGCCTGATCTTGGGTTTATTATTTATTTTTTGAACTGAAAAAGAATGGCCCCATAACCCCCCTTCACCACCACCACCCCTTCCCATGTACTAGCCTCCCCCCATCAAACCAGTCCCCTACCCCCCAAACCAGTCCCCTCCCCCAAAACCACCCCCGACCCTAGCATCCATCAGCCCCCAACCCCCCACCCCTGCACCGGCCCCCCTAAACCACCCCCATCCCCATAGCCTACACTAGCCCCCAACCCCCCTAGCCTACACCAACCCCCAACCCCCTGCACCACCCCACCCCTGTACTAGCCCCCCCCAAACCAGCCCTCCCTAATTAAAAGGAGTTATAATATTCATCTCTTTTTATCCTTATTTCTATAGTAGCGTATCAATAATATATAATTAACCTCCCCATACCTAAATGGTCTATAACTTATAAAGTGGCCAATTTATATAATGTAATCAATAACTAGAGGATAGGTGTGTCCTTTATTTTTCTTCTAAAATGTTCAAAACAACAATTCAACGTAGGTATTATTTTATAAATAGAAGATAGAATCATGAATACTTGAATAATACCAATCCTGAAATTTATTACAATAAAATAAAAGACGATATAAACATGACATATAATAAAACCTCACATAATGAGGAAAAGGAGTCACCTTATGAGGCAAAAAGTGCAGAAAAACTCCATACAGAAAATCTTACTGCAACATCCACTTTTTCTGCTCTTTTATAATTAGAAGTGCTTCACTTCATCAAAAAAAATATTCATATTCATCTCGGACCAACCTGACAATCAAGTAAATAAGCACTATTCAGCCCTCTGTCCAAGTTAATCAAATGTGGATTCAAATGAGCATTATTATATGAAACATAAATTTAAATCATTCTATCAGATAGGCATTAACAGATAGTCTTCATTAAGAATGTACTTAAACAAAAGAATGATTCCAAAAGGATGATAAAAGTGCAGCATGCAAAACACCAGTGATTTCTAATTCAATAGGTAGATCTGATGAAGACCAAAAAACATGATTGAAACTAATTTTCAACTCCAATATAGAAATTTAATACAATATAAAATTAAAAATACTACATTTTATGGTAAAAAGAGATAGGGAACCAATGGTGCATTGGAGGATATAATCATTCATTCTCCTCAAACCTAAACTAATATAACAATATTAATTTTAAAATAATGAAATAATGAAGGAGTGGAACCACAAGTGAGTAGAAGAAATAAAATAAAAGTGAAAAATGATTAATATAATGAAGGGTGCCCTTATATAATTCTCTCATCAATTATATAATAATCTCTTACAAAATAAATTCAACCCCCTAAATAATACCCTAGAATGACCCAAGATCTCAATCCATTCACTCTCTCTTCAGTGTGTTAGGTTATTTAGTGAAAATAATGATTTTTGATACACTACATTCACCTACCCATGGTAATTCAGAATGATTAATCACACCTTAATCACTCTACGCTCCCCTGCATAATATTAGAAATGAATGAAAATTGTGGTAGAATTATGTGTAAACCAAATTAATTGAGAAAATCATGATAAAATTTTAAGGCGCATAGATAATAATCTACTACTCATATGGAAATAATCCAATTTCATGAAAATTACACTAGAGTGATGAAAATAAAAATTCATTTAAATCAATGGATTTTGATGGGGGAATGTCTCTCCTTTTAAAGTAAATAATTTTAAGCTGTATTTTATTATTATTTTAAGTTGTATTACATATTAACATAAAATTGGTTCACATATATCAAGAAAATAAAATTTGACATAAATCCAGTCATATAACTATTGATTTAAACTGCGGCCATACCTAACTCTTTAAGAGGATTCTTTCCACAGCTGCATTCACCACCTAATGCTTACAAAGAAAATCTGACCACTGTGAGAAAATATCTTCTTTAACGACATCCTTGTTATTCCCGTTCAACTTGAAAATGGATGCCCCTGGATGTCTCCTTAATTCTGCAACTCCAGCAATATCATTGCCTCTTTTAGAGATGGGGGATAGAAAACAGTACTAGGATATCTGAATTGAGAACACTTTATACCTCTAGAAAGAAATGAGAACTGCACATCTCTATTTTACCAACTTCATCGATGATGAAGATATCAGTATTCTAAACACCATCACCAAATAAAAAAATTAACTAATAAAAAACCATTATGATATATTATAATTTTGTTTGAGATCAATCTATTTATAAGTGGGGTATGGGGTTATTTATCTAATGGCCACATCAAGGTCATCTTCTACATATTATTTCAGTATCGATAAGAAAGATCAATCTCATTATTAATTGGATGGGTTACATGTGTCTATCTATGAGGGTTGTTATGTATTTATCTAAACTCTTCAATATCCTATATTTTCTTGACAATATCCCATAAATAATACAATAATATTTAGGAAAATCATTCCAAGATGTCAAATTTATCTCGTTTGAATATAGAAAATCGGTTTTCTCTAGATTTTAACACCCATCAACAATTTCCACATGTTCTTCTGGTTGAATTTCAACATTCCCTAACCGATTCACTCATTATCCAGCTCTGATTTTTCAGTTTCTAATGTTGGTTATTCAATTTTTTCCTATGATTTTTAAGAATCTAGTTGTTTAGGAATCAATGGTTTAGGTTTTAAAATAGTTTTCCCACTCTTGGTAATAGTAACTATATTGAGTTATTCATGAGAGGTTTGTGTCTGACAAGATTCTTCTAAGATATTGAGGAAGGGTATACCTGAGTGGGAATGACTTCCATAACTATTTCAATGTTTTATATATCTAATCTCAATGATGAAAATTGATAATTCATTTTCAATATTTTTTTAAAAATTATTCTAATAATTTATATGGAAAAGATTGGATTCGATGTTGAGATGGCTGGGATTAAAATTGGCCATGGGTTCGAAAATTTTCCAGATGGTTAGGACTTAGACCATGTATTTGATTGGGTAATTGATTATCCAACCAATTGAATTTAGTATTTTCATTGTACAAGTGATGGAAATTGTTTTATTCATAAATATCTTGATTATTCAGATCATTCTCCTCCATTAATGTTATCCCTAGAAGAACTTCCTGGATTGATGTAATAGTTGGGATATTATTGATCACTCAAGAAGAACCTTTTATTGAGAAATCTTGCACTTTGGGATTCTAAAGTGGTAAATAATGATGGTTTCACCACTAACAATAATTTCATAGTAATGTGGAAGATCCCCTATAATGTGATAGATAACAAGAATCTCATAAGGTATCTCTTTACTGGATAAATTTTATGTAGAAAAGTTCCCCTCCCCCTAAGTATGAATGATATTTGTGCCTTGATCGATGGGGGGCCTAAAATTTCTAATATTATAAACTGAATACCAAGGAGCACTTGCATCATCATGTAGGAGTCTTAAAATAATCTTGGAGTTCTACTCAACCATAAAAATATTGAGGTTATCTATTATCCAAATTTAAAGGCCGTTGAGTAAAGATCTTTTCTCCACCCAGATAGAATTACCTAAACCATAAACAAAGACTATATTCGATAACCATATATCCCCTAGAATCATGCACAATCCATCCTCATAACTCCCTATTTACATGACTCATTCACATTATGTTTTAGTCCAACATTGGGGGGTATACACTTGATCTACCACCCTAGAGGAGCTCTATCATTTGTAATCACATCCCTAGGGAGGATCCACTTACTAGTAGCCATTCTCTTTTCAATAGGAATAAGGGAACCTAGTTTGTCCATGAAAGAGATCACATGAACATGAATGAATATAGGGAGCTATTATTTCCTTCACGAACCTTGTTCCTTGTCTCCTAAACCACCCAAAACACCACTAAAAACACTATTACATGAAGGTAATCCATATATGAATGTTTCTCAACACTTTGAAATAATGTAAACAAAAAGTCAGAGATGTATCCCCCCCTAAAATTGAAATCCCATAAGTTTCCCAACATGGTCCCAAGCAAAGAGGGCCCATTCTACATCAAAAAATATGTTCTAGACTAACTCAGATTTTAGCCTCTCACAACACATACATGGTGAGGGTATCTAAATTAATTTTCTATGGATATTAATTTCATTTGGTATTCCCTTACTACAAAACCTCCAGAAATGTATTTTCAACTTAATTGGGATTCATTTAGACAAGAATTTTCTCACCCACTCATCATGCTCCTGGTTGGATATTAATAACAAGTTAAACTCCAAAATATTTAATTATCCTAAGGTAAACTTTGAAAATGTGGACATATCCGGTTCATCGGTCTTATAAATCCTATCATAAAAAATCTTATGAACCTCATCGAGGAATGCTGATATAAACCCAAGGTTTATTCTCACATTCCTAGAGTAAATGTGAGGGATTGGGAATCTAGGGATGAAGTGAAAATGATCTAACATGTTTTCTTTCTAGTAATTGATGTCACCCCACCTGCAAACCAACAAACCAATTTCGGGATCCTCTAAGCAATTTTTTTGAATAGCAGGAATGAGAATTGATTTTAGGATGTCTATTTCTATTTTTGGGTATTTCAGATTTTAATCCCCACTATCAACCATACCTAGAAACTTTTCTAAGTGTGGGATCATACCTATATAGGGTACCAATTAAATCAACACTAGATAAATGTACCTTATTCATGGATCGATCACATGTATGATTAGGGCCAGCCCTAGGTGAAGCCCCTAAAGCTCTCGAGTTAGGGAAACAAGCAGGCTGGGGGAAACCAACCACTCCTTTTCTTTGCCTGCTTCATCTCCATATTTGCACGCCACCCATCCTCCCTGCGATCCTGACAACCCCGACCTCACTTCCATAGACATTGTCAATTCTAGGATTTCATTTGAGAGTAACATGATGTTCATCCAAGTCACTGCCTGCAACATGTTTGCCCCCTGCCATACCTTTGCCTCACTCATCGCTCTTGTTGCGGCTGTCATATACATCACGTCCATTTTCACTGCAACCACTTCCTCCTTGCGTGATTCTTCAATAGTTTCACCTGGCCCGATTTCTTTATTTATTTATTTAGATTTTTTGGCTTAAAAACCTAATTATAGAGGTTGGAACACGCAATATTAGATGGGGATACCCAGAAATGAAGGGGATGACTGAGGTTTCTAGTCCAGAAAATTACTGCTATTGAAGGGGATCATCACCTGGTCTTTATTGTCAATACTCCCATGTAAAACCCCTTTGATTAATTTTAAATCCAGATTATTCGTGCTAATTTTGTAACTAAATGAAAGGGAAACAATTTCAGGACCTACCTTGGGCAATGGCGTTTCCTGGGCCGACCTTGTGTATAATAAGGATCCCGGGAGTTGGGGTGGCCATGTCGAAGGAGGAGGATCCCAGGAGGTGAGGTGACCGCATCAGAACTGTGCTGGAGCCTCATCATAGAAGGAGGGTCATGGAGAGGTGGGGTGGCCGCGGAGACGTCAGGAGAGGAGGAGGATCTCGGGGGGGGGGGGGGGGGTGGAGTTGGTTGCGTCAGAACCGTGTCGGAGCCGCGTCGGAGAGGGAGGGTCGCAGGCAGGTGGGGTGGCCGCGTCGGAGACGTCGAGAGATGAGGAGGATCATGGGAGGGAGTAGGACCGCGGGGAAGTGGGGATTGGAAACTCGTGAGGACAGGGGGAGGAAAGGGATCACGTAGGGAGATAATTCTACGGAGAGCAAAACAGCCGTGGGTATAAGTGATCTATAGCCACGGTTTGTATTGTATGTGGCTATATATCCGTGGCCGTAGGTCCAAATTCTAGTCGTGAAACTATCTGGTTGCTCAATATACACCTCCTCTTCTAGAACTCCATTCAAGAATGCAGATTTGACATCCATCTGGAACACTTTGAACTTTCTTTGCACTGCTATGGCCAAAAATAATCTGATTTTCTCCAGCCTTGCAACTGGTGAAAATGTCTCATCAACATCTATTCCCTTTATCTGGGAGTATACCTTGCACACTAGTCATGCTTTGTTCCAAATCACTATGTCATCTTCATTCATCTTATTGCGATAGACCCATTTAGTCCCGATGACATTCTTATCTGCTGGCCTTGAAACAATCTCCCATGTCTGGTTCTTCTCAATCTGATCAAGCTCTTCATTCATAGCCTGAACCCAATTTTCATCTTCAACTACATCGGGAAAACATTTCAGCTCCACCTGAGATAAAAATGATGTTTTCTGTAATTATTTCATTCTTAGAGTCTGAACTGGAGCTATCTGATCACCAATGATATTTTCCCTGTCAATTTCAGCTTGACTCTTTGGCTTCCTTGTAGACACAGACTTGACCCTTTCTAGTTCATCATAAGTATCTTCTTCTGAGTCAGCCTCTGCCACTTCTACTCCCCCTGTGTTACTTACCTCATCATCACCTTCATCTAGAAACTATTCACTAGGTTGTTGATCATTCTGTTCATTTTCAACTATAGTGACATCATTGCTCTCAACAATTTTTCCCAGCCTTTTTTTGAATCATTTATATGGTTTTCTTTTACCTGAGTAGCCAAGGTATATCCTCTCATCTCCTCGTGACTAAAACTTCCTATGATTTTTTTTGTTGAGAATGAAACACTTACTCCCAAATATTCGAAAGTATTTAAATGTTGGATTCTTTCCATACTGCATTTCATACAGAGTCTTCCCTTCCTTCGGACACAACAGAGACCTGTTCTAAATATAGACCGATGTCAAAACTGCTTCCTTCCAAAATTTATCTAGAATGTCCTTTTCAATAAGCATCATTCTAGCCATGTTGTTGATTATACGATTTATCCTCTCAACCACTCCATTCTATTGGAGAGTTCTCACTGATGAAACTTGATTCCTTATCCCATGTTTCTCATGATATTCTTCGACTTGACTGTTTGTGAATTCTGTACCATTATCAGTATGAAACTTAATAATTTTCTGCCCAAGAATCCTTTCTGATTCCCTCCTAAACTTCTTTATGCAACTGAACACCTCTGTCTTATGGGTAATGAAAAATACCCAGGCCATTCTGCTATAATCATCAATGAAAATAACATAGTACCTTTTCCCATTTATAGCTTGTAGTGAGATAGGTCCACATACATCAGCATGCACCAATTCAAGAACTCTAGTTGATTTCTGTTCCTTTGGACTGTATGTCTTTCTAATGATCTTACCTTGTTAGAAAGCATCACACGTATGAGTGCGATCACATGATAGTTTGGGAAGGTCTCTAGCAGTATCAAACTTTACCAGATCTTCCATGGATGGTTGGCATAGATGATCAAGTCACTTATACCAAAACTAGTTTTCTTCCTCTCTGGATAAAAGGCGCGTATCTTCTTCCCCACCTACAAGGTAAAGATTTCCCTTTGTCATTTTTCCCTATAGAACAACTACTCCATAATTTCCTTTCACAACACACATCTTTTTGGTAAATCAGATAGAGTTCCCAAAGTCACATAGTTGACTGACACTGAGCAAGTTATGACTAAGTCCTTATACTACCAAGAAATCAGCACATCTCATTTCTTTGCCCCCAAACATGGATTTTCCTGATCCAACAATCTTCAGGCCTTTATCGTTTACAATTTTGAAAACTCCTTCTTTGTCATATTTTATGCCTGTAACAAGATCCTTATTGCCTGTCATGTGAGATGTGCAACCACTATTAAGGATCCATACACTAGAGCGATCTGATGCCTTAAGGGAAATTTCTTCCACCACAACCTTCTCAATTTTTTTTATTCTTGGTCTATACTTTTGCCTTTAGACTTGGAATAGATTGAGACTTCTGTTCTTTCTCAGAGTATGATGGACCAGCTTCATCTTGCAAAGCTGAAAATCTATTCTTCATTTTTAAATCACCTATTGGTTTATTGATCTTCTGCTTGCAAACATTTTGATTATGCTTCGACACATTTCTCTGTATGTTCAAAGTGAATTACCTATCCATGTGACCAAATCCTCCACACCAAAAACAGTGTACTTCAAAATATGTTCTGGAAAACCGTTCTCTTTTTGGATGACACCTTTGTTCTAATTCCCTTCGATATCTCTTGGATACAGAACACACATACTATGAATGTCCCATATTTCCACAACAATAACACCTAATATAGGGTGAATTCCTTTGTGTTACTTCAGCACAATGAGTTTCCCATTTAGATCTCTAAAAATTATGATTTTTCTTTGTGCCCAAATCAACCTTAAATATCAGGACGGGTTCTTGCGGTCTGACTTCAATTTCCACAGATTTTTTCTTCTGATCATGCCCTGAATCAACCTTAACGTTTGAGCTCAATTGATGCTTCTTTCCTGATGAACAATTAGGCTCCTCTTTCATTTTTTCAGTCTTCGAAATGACTCGCGTTCCCAAGAATGTATTGGGAATCAAGGATTTTTCCTGGTCTTTACCTTTTCTCCATAGACTGACAACTTCTTATTCAAGCTCTTCGATACGCTTGACGTGATATTTCAATTTTCTGTTCAAGCCATCGATCTCCCTTTTATGTTCTTCAATCTTGAGCTTATACTCACTAACTGATTCTGAGTTCTCTGGTGTTGATAAATTTAGTTTTTCAATTTCTTCCATCAACTCAGAATTATCTTCTTCCTGCTGCTGTATATAGAGTTTAGCATCATGAACAACTTTATTGGCTTTCTTCGTTTTGGCTCTTCAAACATCTATCTCCTCAAGAGATGCTTAAAATTCAGATTCCATATCAACTCTTCCTTCAACTTCTTATTATTCTTCTCCAGCATCAGTTCCTTCCTTTTCTTGAGAACTACCGATGACCGCCACCATAGCATTTTCTCCACGATCTTTGCAGTTCTCTATTTTCTCAACCTCTTCAACCTCAGACTCATCTGAGCTGTCTATTTCTTGTGAAAAAAGATTCTTCTTCTTGATGAAATTTCTCTTGAACTGCTTCTTCCCTCTCACATAGGTTGTATATTTCTTCTTGGGAATTTCAACATCATCTTCATCATTTTATTCTTGAAACTATTTGGGGCATATTGCTGCGAGATGTCTAACCTTTCTACATCTAAAGCATGCAAGAGGTAGTTTCCCTTTGAACTTTACTTTTCCTCTTTGAGGATTTGAGGAGAGGAATGAAATTACCTCATATGTCTCTTCTTCTTCCTGAGAGTCTTCAATGGTGATCTTTTTCAAGGCCTTGAAAGCCACCTATTTAGATTTCCCCTTTTCCACAGCATTATTATCATCATTTCTCATTTTATATGCAACAAGGGTGATGTGTAGGTTATCCAATGTCATCTCTTTTGGATCTTTATCTTCTAGCATTGAAACTTTCGGATTGAACTGAGGTGGAAGTTTCGTCAAGATGCGCTTCACAATTTTTATGTCTTCAATAACTTCTCCAAGACATCACATGTCTTCCACTAAAACATTTACCCTGTCAAAGAATGCATCAACAGACTCATTCGGGTTCATTCTCAGATCTTTATACTTGTTCCACAACACTTGCAGCTTTGTCTATCTGACCTTTCTATCCCCTTAATATATATTCAATAACTTTTCCCACATGGAATGTGATGTTTTTCAAGACATCACCTTTGTATATATAGGATTGGATAGGGCACCCCCTAAGGCATTGATTTCTTTTACATCAGCATCCAACTCTCTATGCTCATCTTCTGATAATGCACCACTATTAATATCAGCTGTTATTCCATGCATTACTACTGTGAACACATACATTCCTAATGATAAAAAGTAGTGTTGCATCCGATTATTCCATAGATGAAAATTGTTCCCGTAAAATATCAGAATCCCTTTATGATTGGTAACCTCCATTTGAGAGAGAATCACAGATATAAACCATTCGCTCTGACACCAATTGTTAGGTCCACAAAGCTGAATACCCTGAGGGGGGGGGGGGAAGTGAATCAAGGTATGCCTAATTTAAAATTAAATCCCGTTCTGATCTTGTTTCGCTGTTAATAAAAACACTCTTCTCTCTCTTTCCTATTGCAAAATATAAACAGAAAGTAAAGCAAGCACAAGACACAACAATTTTTACTTGGTTCACCGCTAAGGGCTACATCCAAGGAGAATACGACGACATGTTTTCAGTTGTACCAAATTCCACTAAACTTCACTAGCTGTGGATTACAAGGTTCGAGCACAGTCACTCTATCCCAGGCTCACTTCCTTTACAAGGTTTAGGGTCAGATCACTGCTTTCCCAAGGGCCACTCCCTATCTCCCTCTCTCTAACTCATTGCTGGTGGAGAGGATCACCTTCTACCACTTCCTTTGCTCACTGATCTGGAAGGAACCCACTCACAGTTTATAGACCTGTAGGTCTCTTCATTTGCATGAAATAATGCATCCTCAACTGTTGATAGATTCTCTGTTGAAGTTAAATGTTCATCTACTAATGAATACCGCTTTACCACAGATGTTCTGGGAAAATTATAACTTTCACGCATCCCTAGGGTGACTTGTGAGCCCCTTTAACCAGTGCACAGCCTCTGCCTTCATTGCGGAAAAACCAACATGTGTACCACACCTGATGGTCGAAACCTGCTGGCCAAAACCTACTGGCCAAAACGTGCTGGCCAGAACCTGATGGCCAGAACCTACTGGCCAGAACCTGCTGGCCAGAACCTGCTGGCCAGAACCTGCTGGCCAGAACCTGCTGGCCAGAACCTGCTGGCCAGAACCTGCTGGCCAGAACCTGCTGGCCAGAACCTGCTGGACAGAACCTGCTGGACAGAACCTGCTGGACAGAACCTGCGGGCCAGAACCTGCGGGCCAGAACCTGGGGGCCAGAACCCGAGGGCCAGAACCCGCGGGCCAGAACCCGCGGGCCGGAACCCGCAGGCCGGAACCCGCGGGCCAGAACCCGCGGGCCCGAACCCGCGGGCCAGAACCCGCGGGCCAGAACCCGCGGGCCAGAACCCGCGGACCACAACCTGCACGCCAAAACTTCCACTTGTGAACTCAGAGCTCAGATTTTCTCTAAGTGTTGAGCTCGTTGAGAAATGAGTAGGGTAGTCGTCTATTTATAGGCATTTTGAGGGCCTGCGCGCCAAGACCTACACACCAACACCTGCGCGCCAACACTTGCGTGCCAACACCTGGATGCCAACACCTATGCTCCAACACCTGGAGGCCAACACCCGTGTGCCAACACCTACGCGCTAAAACCTTCACACCACTTTTGGACTTGCGCACCAAGTTTCGTTTTCCAAATTTTTGATGTTCTGAATTTGAAAAAAATTCCTGGCGTACAACATTAGAAACCTCCTTAACATAAGAGCACAACTCCCTTTTCCAAAAACACTTTTCCCCATTCTCCAAGAAAACTCCCTTTGTCAACAGTTTGAGTCATTGAGACTCGCTTTGTCAACAAACACAACATGGAGCCCTGCATTGTCAACAGACACAATCATCTCAAAAATGAATCAATGATACCTTGAGGGATTTTTTCCAAACAGAGGTGGTTATAACCCACCATGTATAACTATAATATATCACAATGTTTTTGGAATTAGTTCATACCCTGTATGACAATCATAATTCAAAACATTGAGGGTATGCCCCCACTCTATTAAAGAATCATATAGCATATCATTATGGGGATTAATTCCCTTTATGTATAACCATTATAAATCACATCATTATGAGGATTTTCTCTAACCATGTATAATCATCAAGGATATGAGTGCCCTCCCCATATGAATATTATATATCACATCATCAGGGGTATTAGTACCCACCCTTTATAACCATCATATATCATATCATCGAGTGAATTAACATCCACCCCATATAACCATCATACGTCAAGTCATAAGGGGTATTAACACCGACCCCATATAACCATCATACAACACATTATTGAGGCAATTATCACTATTCCAAATAACCATCATATATCATATGAATAGGGTGATTAGTTAACACCCCATATAACAATAATGTGTTATAATGTCAGGGGGGATCAACACCCACAACATATGAGAATAATAATCACAACATCATAGGGATTAGATCCCACCCATTATAACCATATTATATCGTATCATGTCATCTTTTCACCTGGGGTGGAATGATAACCCTCTAATAAAATATGATAACATTTTATAATTCAAAAATTTCTAACTATATATATTACTTCCACAATTTCATTTAAAATATAATCCATATTAGTATCCATGATTAATTTTTTTCTTCTTTTTAAGAGGATCACTCACCCATCTCATGTCTCAACCCATTCTCATATTGGGATATGTTTATAGTACCCCAAATTAATAATGTAATTTCATACTGAAAATCATCATTCAATATATATTATCTTATTACTAGGTCTTAATTCCATTTATGGAATTTTTTGGGTTACATACCATTTTTATTATTTTATTAGTTTATGGAATACCTTAAAAGCTGTAAAATAATTATGCTTAACAATTATCAGGAAAAACAGATCTCTTGAATAAGGTGATTCAAACATGAAATAGGAATATTGAAAATTTTATTATGATTTATGTTAATCACACATTATTTCAACCTGATTCCACATCACACACATATAGAAATATTTAAGATTTATTAGGGACATATTAGGGGTTTCCTACCTTTTTCTTATTGGAATATCCTCAATTAATATTTTTTTGATAAAACAATCTTAAATGGGATGAATTAAATATTTATAAAACCCTAAAACAGGGAATAAATAGACCCATCCATCATAATCCCTAGAAAATAAAGAGATTCAAAGATCAAATTGAAGAGAAGTGATAAAAATACCTCTATATATAGAAATTATGACACTTAATTTAGTTAAAAACCAAAAGAAATCCCACCATAGAAAAAGTATTATCTAGTTGTTGAGAAGAATGCACATTGTTTTCGTAAATGTGAACACTAATTTTTCAGCCTTAATAACCTATATTGATTGAAATTATTATAATAAAAACATTCCTTATTTTTCATTTTCTAC
Organism: Viscum album; assembly: GCA_963277665.1. Taxonomy (NCBI): domain Eukaryota; kingdom Viridiplantae; phylum Streptophyta; class Magnoliopsida; order Santalales; family Viscaceae; genus Viscum; species Viscum album. The sequence goes on along the minus strand of OY728133.1, from coordinate 474,419,739 downwards.
ACTATTTTTATCATAGTCAATACTTGAGATATATATTCAAATAAAATAGTTTCACTGTCTATCTGGGTTAATAAATTTAACAATTCTAGAAAATTCCATATATAATAATCAATAAACAAAATATATAGAGGTCTCCATACATAGAAAAATATCTAAAGTCATGTGTATGCTTCATTGCATAGGAATTTTTTTGATGATGAGGAATACATAAGGGTAAATACACACTATATGTAGGAGTGAAACCACAAATTTAATTGTAACCACATACTGAGTAAGGGTCACTAGGTCAGGATTTTGTATAATTCTAGAGAAGTCCATACATGAAGGCTGATATTCCATAAATATAAGGGTTACCTCAAAAAAAGAATTTGTTAACACAAAGAAAAATTCATTACAAGGGCATATGTTAGAGTCATATAAAACATAAAAATGGTTCATCCCAATCTATATTTAATGAAATTATAATTTTCCTAATTTTTATCCAAGTCAAATGTAATGGTTACCACCCTTCAATACATATAGTTTATCCATGACTTATACATTTTTTCATAGAAAACCTTACATCTAAACAATATTCCCAAATTATATTCAATAATTACACCCATGATTAGAGTAGCTATAGAAAATACAAAAAAATAACCTATATCTATGAAAAATACTTGCACTTATCCATTGAGCATGACCCGAATCCCAAGTCCCAATCTCCAAAATATACCAACACTTTCAACACCTATACCAAGTTTAGGTCTACATGAACGATTCAAAATCAGACCCAAAAAAATTATTGAATAAAAATAAATATATAATTACCCTAATAATACTAAAATATGTATATTTAAGAAAATATTAAACCAACATTTAGGTTAAAAATCAAAGATTTTAATACCCTAACTTGGTCCTGGGTGTTAAGTAACAAATGATATTAATATTTTTATACAATATAATTTTAATGATAAAATTAAAATTATATTAAAATGAAGAAATATTATGTATATTATTCTGAATATTATATTATATTTAATTTGTTTCCTTAATAATGTATTTTTCTTATTGATATTTCATCTAAACTATCTAGGAATGTTTTTTACTATGAATATTGTATGTTGTATTCCATTTGTTCTATCATTTGTCATAACATAAGAAATATTTAATTAAAGAAAAATTTTGTAGGTTTGTAACCTAAACTATTTTTACGACATTAATAATTTTACCATTGTCTTGGATCCTTTAAAAAAATTAACATCATTGACATAGATTTTTTTATTTTTCAATAGTTAATGTTCCTCTCAACACCATAATATTTTTATCTAAAGACATAAATGATTTTTTTTATAAAATATTATGAATAAAATATTCTACAATAATATGTTTTCTAAGATTAATTACTTATTATAATATATGTTTTGGGAAATATATTTTTCCATTGAATATGTTCAGAGTAAATGTTTTTTTGTAGTAGTTATTCAGAGAAATATGTTTTATATACTCAAAATACATTATTTCAAATATTCAAATTTAGAAATATCATGTTATATGGTTCAATATATGATATTATATGTAATTATTTTTAAAAAAACTCTATTAATTTCAATATAATTTCTTTATAAGATATTTTATTTATATTTATCATTTATTACATATTCAATAATAAATAGTACCCTAAAAAAATCAAGATCACAAAACATGTAATAGAAATAATTCATTAAAAACTAATATATATTTTAGGAAACATGATATGGAAATTTTATAACATCTTTTCTTTACCCTTTTGATCATATGTTTTTTTTTCGTTTCTAATATATAATTATTTGAACACTTGATTATCAATATTGAACATGTGATTTGGGAACTCTAATAATATATTTTTTGATCATCAATGAATTCATGTAATCATCCATCCAATTAAATACCATAAATAAATATATACTTGATATAATTAATTTTTTTATTTATTTATGAATGACACTTTTAAGGGTTATATGTGAATATACATATTAACAATATCTAATACATTGTTACACTATTGTGCCATCACATTAACGCCATGAGAACTAAAAATAAAAAAAAATCAACATATCCTATTAGAAATTAAATTTTATGAACCTAAATATAATCCATTACATTTATCCAAAAAATAATCACGGCCCCATGAGAGGTGATATTTGTGACATGTGATCATTAGCATTAGAAATCTCAATATGTGTATCTAAATTTTTCTCCATAGAATTGAATCTTCTCTACTACCTCCTCAATAATAACCCTAGTGGAATCTAATTTAATAAAAGACACCAAAATTTCATCAAAATTTAATCCTTCACTAGATATGCACTGACACCCTCAACCAAGAAACAATTACCTACTTAAATATCACCCATTTATTCCCTACAATGAATTAAGAAAAAAATACTATAGAATCATAAATATAATAATCCCATAAGAATATACAACACTAATGAAAACCATCTATAAGACTAGTAGAAAACAAAACATATACATTTCAACCTTGGTAATTTTTTTTCAAAATTGATTAAAAATCACTAATTCTTTAAACATGAATCCCTTAAATAATATTATATTTAGAACTGGTCACCACCATTCTAATCAATATGGTATATCTAAAGGAATTTATAGGATTAGTTACTTGAAAAATAAGCTTCTCAATAAATATATTAGGGTGGAAAGACCATAGAATCACATGAAGAAACCATGGAGTAAGAAAAACAAAATTCAAACCTTAAACCCACAATAAACATTAAAAAATAGAGTAACTCCGAAGAGTGTGTGATGAAATCCAATGAAACACTCATTGTTCCATCCAATGATTTTTATTATTAAATAAATTTTATATTTTATTGATAATAATGTCAATTATATAGATTAATATTAAAATTTATATTTAAGATAATTATATAAATAATTTTATTTTGTTATTCAACCAGAATATTATTTTTCATCCAAACAAGAATGAATTTTTAATTGAAAATAATTTACTTCACATATATAATTAGTTTTAAAGAAATATTAAATTTAAACATATTAAAAAATTAGTTTTATATTGTGGAATTTAATATTAACCTTATGATATACAATTTTTCTTAGTGTGAGTTTTTTGTATTCTTATATGAAAATTTGATTCTTGTTGAATTGTTGAAAGCTATAGTTTTCATGAATATCATATATTTTACTACATCATCATTATATAAATATGATATGAAAATTTATTAATCATAAGGAAAATATTTTGATGTGTAATAATCTTTAAATAAAATAAGAATATTATACAAAATATTTAATTTAATTCTTATTTAAATATAAATATGAAATTATTTATTAATGATAATGTTGTTCTTTCCCAAAAACAAAAAATTAAAACATCATATATTCGTGATAATATATAAGTATTTATAATAATATGCTCAATTTAAAGCATAAATATTGTTACTAATAAATTATTTGGATATATTTGTGATGTCTAATTTTATATAGTATGAAATTTTGAAAATTCTTTCCCAACACTTGTGAATTTTTAGAACAGTCAATATCATTGTCTTTAGAATATAATCATTGTATAAATAGGAATAAATTAGTTTTTGAGTGATTTGAGATGATTATAAAAATGAGTAATACATTATAATTATATTGTAAATTTATTCATAATTTTTATTAGAAAATCATTCAAACGCTTACACAGTGTTGATACAATAATTATGCAAGTATTAAAATATTCAATGTAAATATATTTAAAAATATTTAATATAATAATAATGGTATGAATTATAATTTTCATATATTATAGTGAAAAAATGTTATTTATGGTTTTATTTATGTTTTTTATCTTAATTTCCTAGTTATCTTGATATTTTTAATGTCAATTTGTTAGAATAATCCTATAAATAAATTTAAAAGGGATTTAATTATAAAAGAATTTATAAATTTATTTTAAAATTATTAAACATTAACTTGAGTCATGTATGATGGAAAATGGTCTATCATATCATTTATTTTATTTTTGGGAACACTTTCAACATTAAATTTCCATCATTGGACCTTAAGGATAAAATATATTTAAAAATGAAATTGAATTTTACCTATAAAGGGGGACCGTCCTAAAATTTCCAAAACAAAAATCATGATCTTTTTTCACTCCATTTTATTCATAATTAAAAATAAAATCAACAATATTCATGTTTATAATGTTTGGGACTATCCAAATTTCATATAATTGTATGTTTTTGACTCAATCCAAAGATGGTGTTTTGAGGAGAATAATAAGAGTTTCCAAGCCCCTTTCTCCATCCTCATTTATGATTATTTCCCTTAAACACATATTAAAACTACTTTAACTTTTCAAAAAATATTCTATTCTCTTTGAATTAAAATATATTTGACCCATTAATTATAATAGATCATTCATTACCTCTCATCAAACTCCTTTCATAGGTAGTTATTATATCAAAATACAGTCTTTCTAAATTCAACTCACATCTAAATATTTTTTATTAAATAAATAGTCTATAAAAGTAAAAGTAAAATTGTTTATTTTTTAATATATAATGTTCTTATAAATATATAATATATGTCACATTTTTACTTGTTTTAAACTCTATTAAAAAACATCACTCATCATGGTGGTTTTATGATTACTTGATGAATGATAGTTTATTCATAAGAATACATGTTTAATATATAAAATTAAAAATTTATTTCATTATTTATTTGAAGGATAATATTAAATTTATTCCATTATTTTGGTCCTTTAAATTTAAAATATCCATCATATCAATGAAATTAATTTAATGAATCATAGTAATTTTGTCCATAATAAAATCTTATCAAGGTTGATTCACTCAATATTGACCATTTCATGATCTATTGAACTCCAACAATACTTTAATTAAATATAAAACTATCCATGAAAAATTTTTTTCTCATAAAACCCATGGATAAAATATCTAACTATTACAATTATATTGTTGTAGTATTTGTTTTACAAATAGTACAACCACATAATTACCAATGTAAATAGTTAAAATTCGAGAAACGAATGACATGTGATATAAATAAAAAATGACTAATAATAGGGGAATTATAATTAAAATGGGTTTTAATCACATAAATAAATTATATTTTTTATTATTATGGATAATTTATTATATAAAATCCAATCCGGGACTCTAGGAAAGGGGTTTCAGTAATGAACCAAAGTTTTATCAATGAAAATTTAATTTTATTATTTTTTTAATATATTATAAATCACATTAAATCACATAAATAACACAATATAAAATTTATAAATGAATAATTAATTAAATAAGAAGTATTTGAAGTAAGTAAGGAGCCCATAGAGAGGAAATAGTAACTTGACCTTTAGAATTTTAATGTGACCCTTATGAATAGTAAGATAAACAATACAATAGTAACCTCATCTATGAAAGTATTAATAAAATTTAATCATCTTATAAATTGTAATATGATATAATTATATCATATTACATGTAAATAAGAGTTTTCAAAATTATTAATTTAGTGTTGGTATTTTTATAGGTCATAAATATTTAATTGAATTTTTTTATTAATTTGATAATTTAAAAGAAAATTTATTTATATAAAATTTATTCATAAATTAATATTATTATCATATTATAATTTTATGATACCATAATTAAATTTTCAAACAGTTCGAAAAGGAGTTATAAATTTTAAAATTTGTATTTTCCAAGTAAATGATGATTTTAATGAGAAACAATATTTATTATATTTATAAAACTATATACATAAAATGGAGTTTTATTTTTTATTTTTATATTTTAAAAAATTGTTAGGGTTAATTTTTGGGTTTTTTCTGAAATACATGAATTTTTGGTGATTAGTAAAATATGATAATTTACGATAAATGTTAAATACTTGAATTACAGAGTCATAGATGATATAGTGCTGATTTAAGACCGTTATATTGAACTAATCTACTCAAATTACTATATTTAGTCTCACAAATCAACCTTATTTATTGTCTTGAGAAAAATAATAAAATAATGATTAAAATATTTAAAAAATACCCTCATCCTCCACTATAAATACCACCAATCACCACCTCTTCTCCTCACACGTCTCAGGCCTTTATCCTTATTCAAGTTCTCCTAAAATATCCTAAAAATACCCTTCCCCATTTCCAGTATAATTTTTTCTTAATAAAAGTCCCAATCCAAATCCCTAAGGAGGTTCTTAAGAAGAAGGAATCAATAGGTAAAACCCTCTTCCGTTTTCTTTCAATTTCTTTTAAAATTATTTCCTTTTCTGATTCTATCTATAACTCCACTCATCAAAATGGAATGAAAAATCCATTGTCTTACATATAATTTAATATTATCATGTTTATGGAATAATTATTCTTTGAACATATTCTCCTCTCTCTTTTACCGTAAGAATGAAAACATCATCCGTGAAGTGTGGATTTACCACCTTCATAGACGACTTTCTTTCATCATTTAATTAAATTTTAAAGGATGTTCATGAAACCATTTTTATGATTTAACCATATTAAAATACATTTATTCTATCTTATTTATTATTTTTGAATCATTTTTTCACATGATATTAATTTATAAAACAAATTTAATTCGTTGTGATCAAAAAATGATAAATGATTATAATTAATGATTTATCTAATGAATCATCATTAATTTTGAAATAAATGGTATTTTAATATTCTATATGTTCATTAATAACATATAAGTTCATCTTTTGACTACTATTATCATTGTAAATGACTTCCACACACTTATACAAGTAAACTAATCATGAAAACAAAGGAAATCAACACCCCCAGATGATGAAATTGATTCTATTAACCCATAAAAAATTCCATAAATAGACATAATAAATTTATAATAAATAAAATACATGTATAATTATTTTTTAATCATTAATTAATGAATATAAATTGAATATTTCAGACAATAATATCAAGTGAAAAATCATTTCGGACATAAGGTAAGGGATTTTACCCAAACCTCCATTATTCATTTGTGTTACTCTTTATCTATTTATACCCAAATGATATTATATTTTATTTTTATGTAAAATTATAAATTTTCTTTATATGTTCCAAAATCATTTATCAATATCTTTTCATCCTTCTTCTTTAGGGATATACATGTTTTTAAAAGTTTACTTACTAAATTCTTCTTGATAAGCAATCCTGATTTAACGGAACTTTCTAAATTCTTAACGATATTAAAGTGTGCTCTATAATATGTTTTAAACCTCTTTATATTGATAAAATCACTAATTTTATCATGAAAAACATTCTTGGTTTAATAACTTTTTTATAAAAACAATTATTCCTTTTCTATTTGAAATAATCTTGAATGTTTTCCCTTTACCGTACTAAATTTTTTTGTTTCTACAATTTCTTAAACACTTGTTTCACATCTGGTTGACATAAATTGTCATGATATATGCCTATATTTACTTATTAATTTAAATTTATGATTTAAATAAATCCTTTCATGGACACCAATATGGAATTCCCTTTTGATATTACTTTTGACATAAGTATGATACCCAATTATTTCAATGGGTTACCCTTATGCTTGTGTTTGATTGCATATATGATTCTTTATATGGTCAAAATATTAATGAAAATGTTATTATGGGTTCACCCAAATATCACTCCAATTAATTGGGTAATTTTTAGTCACATGAGATGTTATGTGTAATGATCTTGGTGGTTATTCTTGACTCATGCTCTATGTGCAACGAGCTTCGTGGTTAGCCTTGACTCATGCTCTTATATCTAAAATGATCCTTGAATAGTGATTCTGTATGTGAAATGATCCTTGAATCATGACAATTTCATGATTTATTTTTCCAAAAAATTACTATGAATTTATGATTATACGATCTTATGTTATGATAATCATGTTCCATGCCTTTTTATATCATTATGTTATGCCTTCTAACCCATGTGCTAAGATTTATTTTAAATTTTTATCCCCTTATATTTTTATCTCATAACTTAATTTATGTTATCCCTAGGTTATTCTATGAAGATGTAAGGGATCAAGTTAATTTATGAGATCATAATGGATGATAAATAAATAAATTTTTTAATTGGTCCCATTTTTCAGTTTTATGTACATATTCTTCCAAGAAACTATACATTATGATCCTCAGATTAATATTTGATATTTAATTATGATTAAAATCATGTAACGATATGTGTAAAAGGATAGGGTCACTATATTTGGTATTATAGGAAGGTTTAGTTATTTTTGTATACTTTGAATAGATCACTTTAGTGAGAACTGTATGGATAAGACTATGTCTATGAAAACATCCCTAAATTTTGGTAAGTATAGATTAAGTTGTTTACTAACAAAATAAATTCCTATTTGAATACTATAATGGAAGTGGTTATAGAACATATTTAACTAGGAGTAACCACTACAAAAAGGAGTTCTATGCATAACTCGGGGTAACCTGGAACACGAAAATAGGCCTTACTGTGCACCTGTTTTGACACTCTTAGGGGATATTCTTTGGTAAATTCACAAGATCATTATGAACCAATATTAAGAGAAAAAAAAGTCTATAATAATATTTGTTAGGTAATAGAACATGGACAACCTAGATTGAAACCTAGGGAATCCAAGGTTAGGATATGCTTTTACTTTAATAGTTTATCCTTTTAGGTTTATAGTTTTCTTTTTATACTTATTATTTTTGTTTTAAATCCCCCTAATTATTGTTTATTTTTCTTAGTTAATGGTGTTAAATAGAATAACATGTTACAATAATTAATGTTATAGGAAATGTTATTATTTCCCTAATGATAGGTCAAATATGATGGGAATGGGTGCTCAAAACATTATGATATTACATTCTCAGATTACTCAAGTTATGAATAATAACTTAAATCGTGCAGAATACCCTCCTTCTCTAAGAAAAGATAAAGTTTCCATCGAATCCATCATGCAGAAAGGCCTCCCATGTTTAGTGTATATTTTTATCCCCTCCTCCTAAAATAGTGGATTAACTCCATTGAAAATATATTCTCTGTCCTCTAGTGCTAAGAAGAAGGGAATGTTGTGTTGGAAGTCCATTGTTTTGATGGGAAAGATGATCAGTGGGGGAAACTGATCAAAAATACAATTTCAAAGGAGGAAATTAATTACATGGATTAGGAGGAAGTCAAGAAAATATTGTTTAGTAAATATGTTTCGAAAACTCTCTATATCAAGATATAAATAGAGTTCCTAGAACTTAAGTAGAAAAATACGAGTGTATCGGGGTGTATGAATAAAAACTTACAAGGCCTTCAAGATATGCCTCCAGATTTGTCATAAAAACTAAAAGCAAAGTGGATTGATTCATTAGAATATTAAAGAGGATTCTATGAAAAAAATTGGTGATTCAAAACTTCAAAATTTATGAGGAGATTTTTTTGTGCCCTAAAGGTTGAAATGGAGATCAGTAAATCTCAATCATCTCATGGGCCCAGTGAAAAAAAGGGGAAAATGGAGTATAATATGGGTGGTTCGGAAAAAAAATCCCATGATGAAAAAAGGAATGAATATCCCAGGTGTCAAAATTGTGGGAAGAAGCATCCTTGGAACTGTTTAAAGGGAAATAAGAAATGATTTAAATGTAGAAGAATGGGGAAACTGGCTAAGAAATGCCAAAGGGATATAAAGAATCCCACTAACATGGAATAATAAAGGAAGGTTTATAATAACCCTCATCCAGTAGTGTTGTGTTTCAACTACAAGGAATGTGGGAATTTTGTGAACCAATTCCCTAATCCGAGGGTTTTTTGTGGTAATCAACAATAACCTCCAAGGAATTAATGAATGAATTATGTTATCACTATTTATGATGTGGATATAGACAATGATATCATGACATATACACTGGTTATTCATTCAAGAATATAGAATATACCATTTGATTGTAGTTCTATTCATTCCTTCATATCCTGAAAGTTTAGTAGAACTATTCAAACACCACCTTAAAATTTAGAGGTTGAGTTATCTTTGAGAAAAAATACTGGGGAAATTATTGCATCCAATGTATAAAACTCATACCTAGTTTATATTTGTGGAATAAACATCCCTGCACATATTTTCATACTCCCTTTGGCTGAGTTTGATACTATTTTAGGAATTGATTGGATATCTTCATACAAATCCAACATCAAATATTAGGAATGAGAGATCACTCTTCACATCCTGGAGCATCCTCCAATTCTTTACATGTGTAAGGTAGAAGATGAATATCCTTCAAAATAATCATCTCATGTGTGGATACTAATACCTTATGAAAAATAATATCACACACAAATTATTGAGATAAAGAATATGATCATTCATTAAGATATTACCATCATGAGGGATTGCACTGATGTATTCCTTGAAGAGTTTACTGGTCTTCCCCTAGATCGAGAAGTTGAGTTCTCGATTGATCTTATTCATGGTTCTCTACCTATATCAAATACACCATATAGAATGGACACTTTTGAGCCAGTGGAACTAAACAAGTTGTTATAGGAGAATTTGGACAAGGGTTTTATACATCCATGTGCTTCACCATGGGGTACGCCAGTCCTCTTCATCAAGAATACGTATGGATCAATGTGCGTCGGTATATATTATCATGATCTCAATAAAATAATCTAAAAAATAAGTATCCCCAAATATAGATAGATTAATTATTTGAATAGTTAAATTTATCCATATATTTCTCTAAGTTTGACCTTTGGTCAGGATACCCCAAATTAATGGTTAAGAAAGAAGAAATTCTCAAGACTACCTTTTGAATGAGGTATGGACACTATGAGTTCATATTTATGGACATCAGACTCACCAATGATCCATAAATATTCATGGACTTAATGAATAGAGTATTTATAGATTAACTTGAAAATTTTGTGGTAGTCTGTATTGATGTTATTCTAATATACTATAAGAGAAAGGAGGAACACAAGGAGAATTTGAATACTCTGCTGAAGACTATTCAAAGGGATAAACTATATAAAAATTATAGTAAATGTGGGTTCAGGATGGTGGAATTTTCATTCTTAAGGCATGTGATCACTAGCACGGGAATATATGTGGACCATTCAAGGACAAAGGCAATATAAGAGTGGCCCATGACTTCTTTTATAATAGAGATTCTTAGTTTCATTGGATTATTTGGGTATTAAAGATGATTTTTGAAGAACTTATCATGATTGTAAAACCCATCACCAAGATGAAACATAAGGGAGTGAAGTTTTTTAGACTCAATATTGTGAAGAATTATATAAGGATATCAAAAATAGGCATATCATGGCGCTAGTACTCATGCTCTCGACAAGTGGAGAACCTTTTATGGTGTAAAACAATGATTAAAATAGGGATTAGGTTGGGTACTAATGAAAATTGATAAAGTGATAGATGATTCCTCATGGAAATTAAAAATATAGAAGAAAAACTATCATACGCAAGATCTGGAGTTTCCATATATGATCTCTACATAGAAAATATGGTTGCATTATCTCAATGGGGAGAAGTGTGAGATATATACTAATCACAAGAGTGTAAAATATATATTCACATAGAAGGGGAATAATATGAACCAATGAATATTGTTATATATCATCAAGTATTATGACTGCTCAATCCACTATCGTCTTGGTTAGAAAAATAAGGTGACAAATGCTCTAACTGGAAAGGATATTATTTCATTATCAATGATGAGAATTGAGAAGGATCTAATCTTATTATAATTTCAAAGGATGGACATGTGAATAATTAATTGTGGACCATAATTATTCCTTCCTCAAATGACTGATCAACCATCCCTTGTGGAGAAAATAAAGGATGCTCAAAGAAATGATGTGGAAACACAGAAAAGGGTTAAAAGATATCTGAAATGGGGAATCCTATGAGATCAAGATCGTTGAGGATGGGGTTGTAATATTTGGGTCGAAAATATTTGTACCATCTAATATAGAGATAAAAAATATTCTGAATGATTAATATATCTCAACCTTATATATTCATTTAGGGAGTAAAAAGATGTATCAAGATCTCCAGAAGAACATTTAGTGGGAAAAAATGAAAAAGGAGATCGCTGAATATACATAAAAGTGACCGGTAAGTCATCAAGTGAAGTATGAATGGAAAAATAATAAAGGGATGATGCAACCATTACCCATAAAAACATGGAAATTGTAAAACATCACCAAGGGATTTTTCATTGGACTTCTAAAGACATCCAGAAGAACAATGTTATATGGGTTATTATGGATCATCTTACGATAAAATCTCACTTTATCGTAATTAGAGAGGACTTCACAATGTATCAACATGTACATATATACATCAAATAAGTTGTAAGGATGTGTGGAGTACTAATATCTATTCTATCTGACCGAGATATGAGATTCACCTCCATATTCTAGAAAAGTCTCTAACATGCTTTAGGCACTGAGATAAACTTAATATGGCCTATCATCTTCAAACTAATGGCCAATATGAGAAGACTATTAATAAAATGGATGACATGTTGAGATCATATTATATATACTTAATAATAGGATGGTACCAATATTTTCCACTAGATGAATTCTCCTAGAAAACTAGTTTCCACTCAAGCATCCAAATGGTTACATATAAATCCCTTTATGGGAAAATGTGCGGAACACTGACATGCTGGGATAAAGTCGATGAACGTAAGATGATAGTACCTTAAATGGTTGAATAAATGGTAGAGAAGGTGAAAACCATTAAACATCACAAAAAAGTATCTAAAATTGAAAAAATATCCATGAAGAAAATCATCTACAGGTTCTGGAGTTTAATGTTAGAGACATAGTATTCCTCCACATATCTCCATAGCAGAGGACTATGAGATTTGGGAAGAAAGGAAGCTATGTCCTAAGTCCATCAACCCCTTAATGATCCTTGATCATGTCAGAGTTGTTTCCAAATAACTATAACTTCCACCAATCATGTCTCAAGTACACTATGTATTCCACATATCACTCTTAAGGAAGTACATACTGGATCCTTCACATGTACTGATTTCAGAGGTGGTACAATTGGAGAATGATCTTTCTTACAAGCAACATCCAGTGAAGATCTTGGATCATAAAGATAATTATATATGCTACAAGACTAATCACTTAGTCAAATTAATATGGAGGAACCATAAGTACGAAGAGGAGGCATGGGAACCAGAGCAAGCGATGAAAGAGAAGTACCCACACCAGTTTTCACCTTTGTATGTAAAATGAAATTTCAAGGGTGAAATTTTAGAAAGGGGGAAGAATCTAGACATAAAGTTTTATCAATGAAAAGACACTTCTTATAATTTTTTCATATAGTATAAATAACATTAAATAACATAAAGAACACAGTATAAACTTTATAATTTAAGAATTATTGAAATAATAAGTATTTCAAAAAAGTAAAGGAAGCTATAGCGCTGAAATAATAACTTGAAAATTTGAATTGTATTGTGGCCCTTGTGAATAGTAAACTAGACAATGGAGTAGTAACCTCACCTATTAAAGTATTACTAAAATTTAATCAACTTACAAATGGTAATATCCTATAATTATATAATAGTATAAGTAAGAAGGATTTTTAAAAATTATTAATTAAGTGTTTGTATTTTTATAGGTCATAAATATTTAATTTAATTTTTTGATTAATTTAATAATTTCAAATAATTTTTTTCCTAATATGTATCTTTAAATTAATATTTTTATTATAAGATAATTTTATGAGACCTTAATTAATTTTTCAAAGTGTTATAAAAGTAGTTTTAATTTTAAAATTTGTATTTTCCAGGTAAATGATAATTTTATTTAAAAAATATATTTCACATATTTAGAAAACAAATTCATAAAAGGGAGTTCATTTTTGAATTATACACATTGAAAAATAATTAGTGTTATTTTTTTGTATATTTCTAAAATACATGAATTTTTGGTGAATGGTAAAATATGATAATTTATGATAAATGATAAATACATGAATTATGGAGTCATTGGTGATGTAGTGAGATGTAATACCAATATCTCAAACTCAAATTCTCATATTATTATATTTAGTCTAAATAATAAATACTATTGATTGTCTTGAGAAAAATATTAAAATAATGATAAAAATATTCAATAAAACACCCTCCTCCTCCTCTATAAATACCACCCCTCACCACCTCTTCTACTCATATCTCCCAATACTTTATCCTTGTTCAAATTCTACTCCAATTTCCTCCTGGTACCCTTCCACACATCCAGGAGCTTTTGGTCTTAATAAAATACCAAAAACAAATCCCTGTGGAGGTTCTTAATAAGTTGGAATCAAGAGGTAAAACCCACTTCCATTTTCATTCAATTTATCTTCAAGTACCTTTATTTTCTTTTTCTATACTCACCTACCCTAATCCAAATGGCATGAAAAAAATATTATCATAAATATAATGGAATTTAACCATGTTTATGGAATAATTATTTATCAAATATCTTCTTCTCTATCTTTTACTTTATGGATGAAAACATCATCCGTAAGGTGCCGAATTACCACCTTCAAGGATGATGATCTTTCATATTTAAATCCTGTATTCAAGTCTGGTCATGAAACGATTTTTATAGTTGAATAATATTATATAATATATATTATAACTTATTTAATGTTCTAGAATCAGTTTTTAAAAATTAAATTAATTTATAAAACAAATTGAGTTCGTTGTAATAAAAAAATGAAAAATTAATCTAAACAATTATCATTAATGATTTATCTAATGAATCATACTATCTTCTAGAAAAAATAGTATTTTAATATTATATAATTCCATTAATAAAATATAAGTCCAATTAATTAAAAATATCCCCATTCTACACGATTTTCCATACAAGTATACAAGTAAACTGATCATGAAAGCCAAGGAAATCAATGCTCCCAAATGATGAAATTGAATCTCTTAACCCATAAAAAATTCCATAAATGAACATAATAAAGTTATAATAAATCAAATACTATTGGTAAAAAATCCCTCAAGGCATCATTAAATCATTTTTGAGGTGATTGCGTTTGTTGACAAAGTGGACATCTGTGTTGTGATTGTTGACAAAGCAAACCATGTCGTACAAATTTATTGACAAATGGGATTTCATGGTGGAATATTGAGTTCAAGGGCTGTGGTTAACGATTCGGGTTTTATTCAAGAACATCAATAAAGGAATGGATGATTTGGAGGCGGTGCAAAAATATCATATACAAGGTGGCGTCGTTTTCCAGTGTTTGCCAAATTTTTGGGCCTAAAAATCAAAAAATGGAAAAAAGTGATTTTCAAAAAGGGACTTTCACGCCATTGTCTTGAAGGAGAGGAAACTTGCGTGCAATATGTTTTCAAGATTAGAACATAAAAATATGGAAAAGGGAAAAGGGGCGCCCAAGTTTTAGGGTTGGTCGCACAAGTGACTTGTGCGGTAGAGACTTGCACACCGAGACTTGCGTGCCGAGAGGAGACTTGCACTCCATCATGCAGGGTGTACAAATGCCTATAAATAGAGGTCAAAATCTCCTCATTCAACAGCGAGTTCAACACTTAGATAAAATCAGAGCTCCTGTCGTGCATGTGTGGTGATTGCACAAGTGGTGGTGTGGTCGCACAAGTAGAAGTTGCGCGCCAGTTGATTTTTTCGCATCTAGAGTGGTTTGGGTGAGAAAGGAAGGGAGTCACCTAAGTTTTGAGTTGAAGAAGGGGGTTTCGCACAAGTGGTTTGGTGACACTTGCATGCCAGGTTTTGAAGAAGCGCAACAGTTAATGGTTGCACACCAAAATTGGTTTGGGTGTAAAAGGGTGTGAGTCGTGCAAGTTTGGAGTTGAAGAAGCAAGTGTCGCACAAGTGGTTGAGGTGAACTTGCATGTCGGTTTGGACATGAGCACTGAGACTTGCATTCCAGATTGGAGAAGGGATCCAAGTATGGTTGAAGCATGACAGTGATTCAGGGCTGCGTGAAAGCTGGAAGATTGCGTGATACCTTTGGTGCAAAGTGAGATTCATCTATGAGTGAAAGTTGGAATTCAACAGCGCATCTACATACAAAAGAGGATGTATTAATTTGTGATAATGAAGTGACCTATAGGTCTATAAACCGTGAGTGGATCATTTCTAGATCAGTGAGAAAAGGAAGAAGAAGAAGGTGATCCTCTCCACCATCAGTGAGCCAAAGAGAGAGAGAGACAAGGAGTGACCATTGGGAAAGCAGTGAGCTGACCCTTAACATTGTAAAGGCAGTGAGCCTGTATATAGAAGTGATCTATCCCAAACTTTGTAAACAGTAGTGCGCTTTTAGTGGATTTGGTACATCGACACATTGTTGGTGTATGCTCCTTGAACGTAGCCTAGTGAGGGTGAACCAAGTAAAAATCACTGTGTCTTGTGCATGCTTTAGCGTATGTTTATACTTTTCTGCAGGAAAGAGAGAAAAGAGAGTCTTGATTAACAACGAGACAAGATCAATAGGGGAAGTTGTTTTAATCCGTCATACCCTGATTCAGCCCCCCTCTTAGGGGATCTAACCTAGTGGACCTAACAAGTGGTATCATAGGTAAAGGTTGATATCAGTTTCTCTCTCAGATGGAGGTCATCAATCATAAAGGAATTCTGATCTTTGATGGGAACAATTCTTAGCTATGGAAGAATCAGATGCAACAGTACTTCCGAGATTTGGGAATGGATGTGTTTACATCAGTAATGCATAATATCACATCTGATATTAATAGTGGTTCATTATCAGAAGTTGAGCGAAGAGAATTTTATGCTGATGCAAAGGGAATCAATGATTTAGGGGGATCCCTATCCAATGCTATTTATACTAAAGTTATTCCATGAAAAACATCACATGCTATGTAGGAAAAGCTATTGAACATATACAAATGTGATACAAAGGTCAGAGAAGCAAAGCTTCAAGTATTGTGGAACAATTATGAAGATATGAGAATGAACCCGAATGAATCAGTTGATGAATTCTTTGACAGGGTAAATATTGTAGTGGAGGACATGAGAGGTCTTGCAGAAGTTATTGAAGATATAAAAATTTTGAAGTGCATCCTGAGGAAACTTCCACCTCAGTTCAATCCAAAAGTTTCAGTTTTGGAAGATAAAGACCCGAAAGAGCTGACAATGGATAACCTGCATATCACACTTGTTGCATATGAAATGAGAAATGATGATAATGATGCTTTGGAAAAGGTAAAGTTCAAATAAGTGACATTTAGGGAAATGAAAAAGCTCACCATTGAAGATTCTCAAGAAGAATAAGAGACAGATGAGGTGATGACATTCCTTTCTTCAAATCTGCAAAGAGGAAAAGGAAAGTTTAAAGGGAAACTTACACTATCATGCTTTCGATGTGGAAAGGTTGGTCATCTTGCGGCAAAGTGCCCCAAAAAGTTTCAAGATAAAGATAATTATGATGAAGAAGTTGAAATTCCCAAGAAGAAGTCTTCAACGTTTGTGAAAGGGAAGAAACGATTCAAGAGAAATTTCTTTAAGAAGGATAATCTTCTTTATCAATAATTTGAATGTTCAGATGAGTCTAAGGATAAAGAGGATAAGAAGATTGAAAACTTCAAAGATCGTGGGGAAAATGCTATGGTGGCAGTTGTAGGTAGTGCTTAGAAGAAGGAAGAAATCGACATTGATGAAGAAGAAGAAGTTGAAGGAAGAGTGGATATCCAAGCTGAGTTAGAGGCTTCTCTTGGAAAGATAGATGTTTGGAGGGCTAAAAAAAATAAATCCAACAAAGTTTTCCATGACACCAAACTCTACATACAAAAGCTAGAAGAATAGAAGTCTGAGTTAATGGAAGAAATTGAGAAACTCAGGTCATCAGTGCTAGAGAATTAAGAATCAGTTAGGGAGTACAAACTCAGGATTGAAGAATAGAAGAAAGAGATCGATGGCTTGAATATCACAGTGATAGATCACGTCAAGCGTACCGAAGAGCTTGAAGAGGAAGTTTTCATTCTGTGGAAAAAAGTTGAGTATCATGAAAATCCTTTGATTCCCAACACGTTCTTGGGAAAGAATAATATTATGAATACTAGAAAGATTAAAGAGGAGCCTAGTAGTTCAGCAGGAAAGAAGAAGCAATCAAGCTCATATGTTAAGGCTGATTTGGGGCTTGATCAGAAACATAAACCAGTCAGAGTTAAAGTCAGACTGCAAGAACCTATTCTGAATATGAAAATTGATGTGGTTACAAAGCAGAATCAGAAAACTCAGAGAACTCAATGGAATAATGGCAGTACATAAGCGACACATAGGAATACACTTTTCATCAGGTGTTATTGTTGTGGAAATATGGGGCACTCACAAAGTGTGTGTTCTATAGCTAGAAGATATCAAAGGGTACAAGAACAAATGTTGCAACCAAACAGAGAATGATTCTCCAGAACATATTTTGAAGGACATTGTTTTTGGTGCGGAGGATTTGGGCACATGTCCAGGTTCTGCACTTCAACCATACAAAGAAATGTGCCAAAGAAGAAACAAAATGTTCACAAGTTGCAAATTAATGAACCGAGAGGTGAGTTGAAAATGAAAAATGGATTTTCATCTTTGTAAGATGAAGTAGGTCCATCATACTCTGAGAATGATCAGGAGTCTCAATCTATACGGAGTGTGGAGACAAAAATATGGACCAAGAAGAAGAGAGCAGAGAAGGCAGTTGTTTCTGAAATTGCCCTTAAAGAATCAGATCATTCTGGTGTGTGGATCCTTAATAGTGGTTGTACGTCTCACATGATAGGCAACAAGGATCTGGTTACAGGCATAAAATATGACAAAGAAGGAGTTTTCAAGTTTGTAAATGATGAAGGACTGAAGATAATTGGATCGGGAAAGGCTAGGTTTGGGGGCAAAGAAATAAGATGTGCTGATGTCTTAGTTGTAGAAGGCCTCATTCACAATTTTCTCAACGTCAGTTAACTATGTGACTCTGGACATTATATAAGGTTTACTAAGAAGATGTTTATTGTCAAAGGAAGAGACAGAGCTGTTATTCTATTGGAAAAAAAAGGGAAATCTATACCTGGTATGTGGAGAAGAATATATGTGTTTTCTGTCCAGAGAGGAAGAAAAAAAGTTGTGGCATAAACGACTTGGTCATCTTTTCCAACCATACCTGGAAGATCTGGTAAAGTGTGAAGCAGCAAGAGACCTCCCTAAGTTATCACGTGATTGTACACATACGTATGATGCCTGTCAACAAGGGATTATCATCATAAAGATGTACAAAGCGAAGGAAAAGAAGTCGATAAGAGTGCTTGAATTGGTGCATGCTGATGTCTATGGACCTATTTCACCAAGGTCCATTGACGGGAAGAGGTATTATTTTCTTTTCATTGATGACTATAGAAGAATGGAATGGGTATTTGTTATTTCCCATAAGTCCGATGTGTTCAGCTACTTAAAATAGTACCAAAGGGAATCTGAAAGGATGCTTGGACAGAAAATTGTGAAGTTTCGTACAGACTATGGTACCGAATTTACAAACATTCATGTGGAAGAGTATCTCGAGAAACATGGGATAAGGAATCAAGTTTCTTCAGTAAGAACTCCCCAACAGAATGGAGTGTTTTAAAGGAGAAATCGAATCATCAAAAACATGGCTAGAACAATTCTTATTGAAATAGACCTACCAGAGAAGTTTTGGAAGGAAACAGTATTGACATCAGTCTACATTTCTAATATGGCTCTGTTGTGTCCGAAGGAAGGAAAGACTCCGTATAAAATGTAGTACGAAAATAATCCAATAGTGAAATAATTTCAAATATTTGGAAGCAAGTGCTTCATTATCAACAATAGTTCAACAAGAAGTTAAAAAAAAATTTAGTTTAAATAAATGACATCATTAGATAATGACACAGTGACAAGTTTTCTGTTGAAAGTGAGGAATTGGTAATTAGACGTGGGAGATTGTTTCGAGGCCAGAAGATTAGAATGTTATCATGACTAAAAGGGTTAATCATGACAAGATGAATGAATATGGAATATTTATTCAAAACAAATCATGACTAGTGTGTAAAGGATACTCCCAGATATTGTGAATTGATGTTGATAAAAGATTTGAACATGTTTCAAGGTTAGAGACCATCAGATTATTCCTAGCCATTACAGTGCATCAAAAGTTCAAGGTATTCCATATGGATTTCAAATATGCATTCATGAATGGGATTCTGGAGGAGGAAGTTTATATTGAGTAGCCATATGGTTTTCTCATTCATGAGGAAGAGAACAAGGTTTGCAGACTGAAGAAGGTGTTGCATGGGATGAAACAAACACTAAGAACATGGTACTCAAATCTTGATCAGTACTTGAAGAAGCTTGGTTTCCAGCATGGGGGAGTTGATTAAAATCTATATTTCAGAAAAAACAATAATCAAAGGATTATGGTGTTGGTTTATTTTGATGACATAAACTTTGGTGGGTCAGATGGAGCTCAGTGCAGATATTTTTCCGAATTCATGAGAAGTGAGTTTGAAATGTCAATGATTGGAGAACTAACATTTTTCCTTGGTCTACAGGTGACACAAAGAAGGAATAGAACATTAATTTCTCAATCCAAATATGCCAAAGAGGTTTTGAAAAGATTTGGAGTGGAAAATTCCAAGGAGATGAAGACTCCAGTTGCTACCCGGACAAAACTGTTCAAAGATGAGGATAGAAAGGCAGTTAATATCATAGAATATAGGAAAATTATTGGAAGTTTGTTGTACTTGACCGCAACAAGGCCTGAAATAGTT
This sequence comes from Viscum album, assembly GCA_963277665.1. NCBI lineage: Eukaryota > Viridiplantae > Streptophyta > Magnoliopsida > Santalales > Viscaceae > Viscum > Viscum album. Next base: position 474,398,931 of record OY728133.1, on the reverse strand, counting down.
TTTTCCGCATGCTAAGAAGAGAGATATCATAGTAATCCAAAGGAAATCCACATGATTGCAGTGAAAAGAATACTTTGGTATATCAAGGGAATGATGGACTTCAAATTGACATATAATGACAAATATCAGACAGAGTTATTGGAATTTACTAATGCAGACTGGGCCGGTTCAGTGGATGATAGGAAATCAACGTCAGGTGGTTCTTTATATCTTGGTGGATTTTGTATTTATTAGCTAAGAAAGAAGCAAGTTTTCATTTCATTGAGCGCCACAGAGGCTGAGTATATTTCGGCCACTCAAGCATGCACACAATTATTGTAGATGAAGTAGCACCTTGAAGATATGGGAGTTGAAGTAAAGTTTTTGATCAGAATCTAGTGCGATAAATCAAGTACTATAAATCTTAGCAAAAATAATGTCCATCATTCAAGGACAAATCACATTGAGATAAAATATCATTTTATCAAGGAGAAGGTTGAGCAGGGAATTGTGAAGTCGGAGTATGTGCCTACAGAACTACAAGTTGTAGACATTTGGACAAAGGACTTACCCAAGGAAGCTTTTGAGAGGCATTGACTGGCTCTGAGAGTTCATTCGACTCCCCACACTTGAAAGAGTGTGGATGTGGAAACCCCCTCTCCATGAGGTTTGATGTGTTTTTCTCTAATGTACTGATACATGTTCTCTACTCTGTTACAGACTGCCAAAGAGTGACCTTTGTGTTTGTTGAAAAAGGGGGAGAAAATAGTTATTCTTCAAGGGGGAGACAGTGAGGCAATTTGATAAATCATGATTGATATGGGGAGAAGATGGCAGGTGGAGTAGTGAAATATGGGGAGAGCAATGAGATAGGGTGATCGTTCTAAATCTGATGATGCTAGAAGTGATCGATCAAAGAATAGATATCATGAAAGCTGAGGATCGAGATAAAATCAAAAGAGTGGTGTTGGAATGCTGTAAGAATATTTCCAAAAAATGGTATCAGTTTGGTGTCAACAGTGGGTGTAAGAGTTGAAGTGATTCATTGATGAACTTTTAATTTACTCTTGTTTCTCTTGCCGAGCATTGCTCATGTGGGCATAGAGTATGTGTTGAGTAAATCCTTGATCGCTATAGGAATTGCAATAGGAGAATGGTGGATGAAGAATTAACGATGTATCTTTTTATGGAAGAGTTTTCAACAAACCCAAAGGGGGATATTGTTGGGCAAAAATCCCTCAAGGCATCATTAAAGAATTTTTGAGGTGATTGTGTTTGTTGACAAAGTGGACATCTATGTTTTGATTGTTGACAAAGAAAACCATTACGTAAAAATTTATTGAAAAAGGGGAATTCATGGTGTCATGTCAAGTTCAAGGGCTGTGGTTAATGATCCATGTTTGATTCAAGAATGTCGAAAAAGGAATGGCTGATCTGGAGTCGATACAAAAAGAGAAGATACAAGGTGGTGCTGTTTTCTAGTGTTTACCAAATTTTTGGGCCTGAAAATCGACAAATGGAGAAAAGTGGTTTTGGAAAAGGGACTTGCGTGCCATTGTCTTGAAGGAGAGGAAACTTGTGCACTATATGTTTTTCAATATTAGAACATCAAAATATGGCAAAGGGAAAAGGGGCACCCAAGTTTTAGGGTTAGTCGCGCAAGTTACTTGCACGATAAAGACTTGCACACCGAGACTTGCGCGCTGAGAGGAGACTTGCGCACCATCGCGCAGGGTGTCAAAATGCCTATAAATAGAGGTCAACCCCTCCTCATTCAGAAGTGAGTTCAACACTTAGAGAAAATCAGACCTCCCGTCACGCAGGTGTGGTGGTCGCGCAAGTGGTGGTGTGGTCGCGCAAGTAAAAGTTGCGTTCCAGTTGATTGTTGCACGTCCAGAGTGGTTTGGGTGAGAAAGGAAGGGAGTCGCCCAAGTTTTGAGTTGAAGAAGGGGGTGTCGTGCAAGTTGTTTGGTGACACTTTCACTCCAGGTTTTGAATAAGTGCGACCGTTAATGGTTGCGCTCCAAAATTGGTTTGGGCGTAAAAGGGTGTGAGTCACGCAAGTTTGGAGTTGAAGAAGCAATTGTCGTGCAAGTGGTTGTGGTGAACTTGCGCGCCGGTTTGGACTTATGCACCAAGACTTGTGCGCCGGCTTGGATAAGGGTGCCAGGTATGGTTGAAGCATGACAATGATTCAGGGATGCGTGAAAGTTGGAAGATTGCTTGATACCTTCGGTGCAAACTGAGATTCATCTACAGATGAAAGTTAGACTTCAATAGTGCATCTATATACAATAGAGGTTACATTCATTTGTGATAATGAAGAGACCTATAGGTCTATAAACCGTGAGTGGATCCTTTCCAGAGTAGTGAGAAAGGGAAGAGGAAGAAGGTGATCCTCTCCACCGGTAGTGAGCTAGAGAGGGAGAGACAGGGAGTGACCCTTGAGAAAGCCATGAGCTGACCCTTAACATTGTAAAGGCAGTGAGCCTGGGAATAGAAGTGATCTATCCCGAAATTTGTAAACCGTAGTGCACTTTTAGTGGATTTGGTACATCGGCACATCACTGATGTATGCTCCTTGGACGTATCCCAGTGAGGGTGAACCAAGTAAAAATCGATGTGTCTTGTGCATGCTTTAGCTTCTGTTTATACTTTGCTGCAGGAAAGAGAGAGAAGAGAGTCTTGCTTAACAGCGAGACAAGATTAATAAGGGCAGTTGTTTTAATCTATCATACCCTGATTCACCCCCCTCTTAGGGTATCTAACCTAGTGGACCTAATAAATACATGTATAAATGGTTCTTTAATTATAATTTAATTAATAAAATTGGAATATTCAAGACATTAAGATTGAGTGAGGAATCTTTTTGGATATAAGGTAAGGGATTTTACCCAAACCTCCATTATTCCATTGGGTTACTCCTTCTCTCTTTTTACCCAAATGGAATTATATTATATTTTTATGTAAATATTATAAATTATTTTTATATATTCCAAAATAATTTATCAATATCCATTAATCCTTATTATTCATAGATTTAGATGTTTTTAAAAGGATCCCTACTTAATTCTTCCCGATAAGAAAGCCTGATTTAAGGGTACTTCCTGAATTTTTACCCATTTTAAAGTGTGATCTATAATATATTTTATTAAAAACTTATTTTTATGAAATTTATCATTTTATCAAAAAAAATAACCAGGTTCAATTCTGGTTTTATACAAATAATTATTCTCTTTAAATTTTAAAGAATCTTGAAAATTTTCCCTTTACCATAATAAAATGTTTTATTTATAAAGTTTCTTAAAAAATAATTTAAATTTATTTGGAATCACTTGTCTTGACATATGAATATATTACCTTATTAATAACCATGTATGATTTTTATACATCCTTTCAGGAACACCGATATGATATTCCATTTTGATATGAATTTTGACATAAGTATGATACCCAATTCTTTCCATGGGTAACACTTATGTTTATATTTTATTTCTTATGTATAATTATTAATGTGGAAAGCATATTCATGAAAAAGTTTTCATGGGTTCACCTAGATATCACTCTAATGCATTGGGTAATGTTTAGTCTAATGAGACATTATGTGTAATGGTCTAGGTGGTTAGCCTTGACTCATGATCTATGTGAAACAGTCTTGGTGGTTAGCCTTGACTTGTGCTGCTATATATGCAATGAGACTTGGATCATGCTACACTATGTTCAAGGAGCCTTAAATCATGATAAATTCATGTTTTATGTTACTGCCACATTATTATGAATCTATGATTATATGATCCTATGTTACGATAATCATGTTACAATCCTTTTTATATAATCAAATTGTGCCTTCTAAACCTTTCGCTAAGATTTATTTAAATGTTTATTCCATTATTGGGATTTTTAGCTCATCCCTTTTTTCATGCTATTCCCAAGTTATCCTATACAGATGTAAGGGCACAAAAAAGTTAGGAGCTCATAATGGATGATAAATAATGAAATGTTTTATTTAGTCCCCTATTTTCTGTTTCCTATACCTAGTCTTCCAGACACTAGACTTTATAAACCTTAGCTAGTAATTTGATGTTTAATTATGCTTAAAATCATGTAATGATATATGTAAAAGTCTAGGGTCTTTATAGTTTTTCTTTTAGGACTTTAACATTAATTTTTTTATGTTTTCCACTCAAATATTTGTCACCTAGGTTCCTATTATTTATTTTGTGATATAAATTCCATTCTTAATGATTTTATTATTTATTATGTTCATTTTCATAGGGCCCTAAGTATTTTTTACAACGTAATGGAAAAAATATTTTTATGTTTTCTTCATTGGAATATTCATTAAAATTGTATAAAAAATATCTTTTATGACTATTTCTACATGATTTCATTTTCACATAATAAACAATAGTTTTCTTTATAAATATTATTGTACATGTTTTCATAAATTTTTATTTTATTTTCCATTCTTATTTTTAATTAATTATTTCTTTGAATTTTTGTTACCAAAATTCTAAAAGGTACTTATTTTAATTTTTATTAGGTTAGTGAATATTCATATTCTTAGGGAATCAAATTTATAGTTTTATGAATATTATAGTGAAATTTTACCTCCTCTGTGCTTTATTAATTTTCTTGTCATTGAAAATTATATAAGACTAATATTGGATCAATTATATCCCTTTAATGCATTGGGTAATGATTTATTCTCATAAGAAAATATTTAAGACATTTTCAAATAATTTATTCCATTTTAAGGGTGAATTTGTTGGTTTATATAAGAGTGTTTATTTAAACAGTGACCAAATTAGCCTTCATGGGTTTTCATTGGCCTTTATACATTCGTATGAGATTTTTATGGAGTTTATTATTCTACAGAGATGATTTATTGAGTGATTATGGTTTTTTATGAGCATAATGTCTATTTGTCAAAGGAAAATACTTGTATTGGGTTTAATATTTTCTCAAAGGAATAATTAGTTTTATTCTATTTTATACAACTTAGGGAGATTTATTTTCTCATCCTAACTTTTCAAATTATTTTGAAAGGTTTATAAATGAGTAAGAACAATTATGAAGTCAAATCCAGGTTATGGATAATATTATTTAATAAATAACATGTATCAATTACAAATATTTTTTTTTGGAAAAAAATTACATGTAGAGGCCATATGATTTTTATGATTTAATGGGTTTCCCAATCCTCTAAATATATAGATTTTAATTTTTTTTGAATGTATATAATGAAATATTTTCTACGAATCTGATAATTATAAATTTATTATGTTCATTGTGTTATATTTGGTATAAAAGAATTATTTATATAAATTTATGAATTAGGATGTTGGTTATGAAACCATGTAATGTCAATTTAGGAATGCAAATTTGGTTTTTATGGGAACCAAACGTTAATTTATGCTTACATTGGTAGATAAGATTTTTTTATTTTTTTAATTGTATATAATTTTCATTATCCAATATTTGTTTTTTTATAATGATTATTGATAATGGAAAATAAGATAAATTATGAATGTGAAAACAAGAGTAAAATTCCATTCTGATTTAGAAAAATTAAATGGTTGAAGTTGTGGATGACTAGTTTATGATTATGTTAACTAAATTAATTTAGGCCATAAACTATGGTTGTCACACCTTATGGTTTTATAAGAATAACATTATGTATTATAGAATACATGACATGCAACATTTAGATTCAAATAACTACAAATATTTGATTGAATTAAAATATTTATTAAATTATAATGTATGAATGAGATTAACAACATTATTAAATTCATTTTATTCACAATTTTTTTATGAAATATTTAATTTTATTGATGTTTGTGAGAAAATATTACAATTAATTTCTAGAAAATTTTATTTTTTTATAAAATATATATTATTTTCAAAACCAACATATTAAAATTAACTTAGGTTGAGAATTTTCTAATTTTCAGAATATATTTATTTGTAGTGAATAGTTGAAAATATAGATTTTTGTAAAATTTTCATTTCATTTTAATAAATAAATTATTTTAAAATTACTATTATTATTTAAATTTTATTTAATTTCAAATAATTATAAATTATTTATATTTTATTAATTAAAAAACATTTGAATCATCTTTATACTATATTTTAGTATTGGTTTATTTTTTGGATTAAAAACATATTTTTCTGAAAAATGTTTTTAAATTCATATTGTTTCACCATATTAATTAATTAAAATAAACACTATTGAATAATTATTTAAATTAAATTTATATATTATATGACTATAAATATTAATTTTAATTCATATAATTATGATTTTGTGTCATAAAGTTAATATAAGATCATTTAATGCTTGGAAAATGCATTTTTGAAAAACTGCATTCTAATTGAATATGTGGATTTTATTTTAAATTAAATACTACCACTTATATGAATTGAATTTAAAAAAAAATGGATTCAATATTTTTATTCATAATAATTTATATTTTATAGTAAGGTAAAAATAAGTTTTTTTATAATGAATCATGGAAACAGTACATATCTTTAACCAAGCTTAAGGTGAAAATTGTTTTACTAGTGGTTAAATTAAAATGATAAGGGTTAAAATAACCTAAAAAAATGTAAAAATTATATTATAATTAAATTATATGTCCTTATATATTAAAAATATTGTTAATTTTCCGTTTGGTGAACTTTTTGACTTTTAAAATGTGGGTATAACGTTTTTCTTCTAAAAAACTCAATGTGTGTCCACTCCCCACCTTATAAAAGGCCACCCTCTCCTCTCAAATGTAAAACATAAAATACTTTTGGTTCAGAGAATAAATACTCAAATACCTTCCTAAATATTATAATGATGTTCTATAAGAATTATTTTTTCTATAAAATCCTCATAGTATGGATTTTGGTGCAAACTTAAAGAGGTCGTCCAAAGAAGAGGTATCGTTATTAGACGAGACTTTTATTTTATTTCATAGTCTATATCCATAGATTATTATTAAACAATGATGACATAATAAAATAACTATCTCTAATATACTTAAATGATATTATGTTTATTTAATAACCTAAATTTATATCCTATTCCATAAAATGGGAAATAAAATCGTTGTTCATGTGTACTGTAGACTACTATCTCACGAAATAATGTAATTCATTTTCCATTATCACCCTTCAAAGAGTTTCATAATAATGGATGTAATTTTTATTTATGATATTCCTGACATATTTATATTTCTTATAATATAATATATAAATTATTTTTTATCCTTCTATTAATTGCAAGATGATAATGCAGTTTGCGCATACGTCTAGACAACTAACTCCATAAAGAAATGTGATTCAGTTTTTAGTCACCACATTACATGGATGATAAATATATGTGTATTTAATGTATTAATATTGTAATTATTATATTAGAATCAGTTTTTAATGTGAAAATAATATTTAACTTATTTCTATAGTGATCATTAAAAATTGGAATCATTACTCATGAGTGAGCAATGCCTACCATCTCTGTGATTTTAAAATAGTTAATTTATCATAACTATTATTAATGGTTTTTTAAAGAATAATTTAATTATAAAAATTATAATTATTTTATTATTACTGTTTTAGAGATGATGGAGAAATTTAAACTTTGAAAATGGTCAACAAACTGAACCAATATTGAAAATATGGACCAAATATCTTCAAAAACACCCAATGTGGGATTAACTAATTAATTATTTAAAAATATAATTGAAATAAAAAAGATATTATTTATGTATAATTTATTAAACTTATAAATATTTCTTATGAAATAAATTAATTGATATTATCTTATTATACATATGTTAAAGGACACACATGGAATGTCTAGACTATACGTAAGAGTTTCTCATCTAACTTTTATTTCTATAAGATATATTCCATATTCAATGCCTATTTATATTGTGTGGTTAAAATACTAACTATTTACATTTTATATCATCAATATGTTTTACTTCATGATTTATAAAGTTACAATTAAAATTATTTCATCTAAGGAGAGTTGAATTTAACACTAATAAGAGGTAAAGGATTTCTTAACTCAATATTAATTCATTGGGTTATAACACTTCTTAATTAACTCCATTATTACATGATTATGCTTAAATTTATCAATAATTTAGATTATTAAATATTTATAATTTTATTTTTGGATTTAGATTTAGTAAAAATAATACATCCATTGATTAATTCACAATACAATGATATGATCAATGTAATGACTATTCATCTCAAATCCTCGGTCATTGGGATGTAAATTTATAATATTCACCTATATACTTTTTGAGGTGCATATACTACCCAATTGACATTTTATTTTCATGAATATAATTATGTTTATGATATTTAATTTTTCATTTTAAGTTATTATTTCATGCCGCTTATGACTGACAATTTTCCAACGTTAGAAACGCTTTATATTGCAATATTCACTCTTTTTAGGATAATTAATATTCATGGTTTCATTAGTGGAGATAAAAATTTATTATTTTATTAAACTAAATATATTTTATTATACTATATTTATTAATGTTTTTAAATTGTTTAGTTTCCATTTCCTCCCTTATTGATTAAATAAATAACAAGAAAGGTATTTTTAATTGATACTGATATTGTATGTTTTATTAGATAAGGAATATTTCTCTTCTATATAATATTTTTATAGAATGTTTTAAAAAAATTTATTTTATATAAATAAATTATTTTCTAAAACTATCTAGTATGATCATCAACCTAATATTACAATTTTTTCAAAATTAAATTTAATAATATTTTCCAAATGGGACACTTTCGGATCCCTTTACAAAATCCTTGAAAAGATGAATTATTTTGACATTTACAAGATGGATGAATGTTTTTACATCATTGAAATTATTTTAATTATATCTTAGTTTATAATCATCTGTGGTAATTTTCATTAAAAACATGTTTTCATAATATTTCATGATTTCCTAGTTTGTATAAGTGATTTTAAAATATGAAATAGTTATTTTACTCAAGAATGTTTTTAATGATATTTTAATGGAAATTAAATTACTTAACATAAACAGTACTTAATGCTACTTATACTAAACTAAGGATATGTGGTAATGATAGTTCCCTTATTCTATCTATAGAGGTATTTTTGATAATTTCCTTGAACTTGTTTCTTTTCACATATGAATCATGGAATGAAAAAATTATTATTATTACTATATAAAAAAGTGAAATAATTTATTTGTTAGCTATACTTGGATATTGTTGATAATCATGGGTTCTACCAAATAATAATGGTTGAGCTCGACATTTCATATATGATGGTTGCGCCCAAATAGTGTTAGGTGGTCCCAATATTGTTTATATGATGGCTATGCCAAAATAGTATTAGGTGGTCCAAAATAATAATGGGCGAGCCTATCATTGCATATATGATGGTTTCCCCCAAATAGTGTTAAGTGGTCCCAATATAGTGTTAGGTGGTCCCAAAATTTTTTCTCTATTATTTAAATTGGTTTTTAATTATTTGTTTAATCAAGACTAAAATCACATGGATTATGATTATTTATTCTTATAACTCTTCCCTTTATGAATTAATTATTACACATTTCTTTATTTTTGATCCATATATTGATGATAGTCAATATTCCTATGTTATGATCGTGAAATTTTATTATTTTATAAATACCTTATGTACTTGTAATTCTCATTTATGACATTCAATTGTTAATTATAATGTTTACCCTAATTGAGAATTTGAGCTCATCCACCATATCATTTGTTTTCCCTAGTTTATAAATAATGATATTAAATGAATTTTGTGAATAAAAATTTCATATGGAAGATGAGTATGAGTTAATGTGAAATAATAAAATATGGTTCTATTAGAAAAATACTCACCTTATGTTATGAGAATATTTTGTGTTTGATTTTGATCTAGTTCTAGAAAATTAAAAATTAAAAATGGACTTAGTTATGTAAGTGATCACATATTTCCTTTTTAAGTGGTATATGTTTCTGATAAAAAATATTATATCACTTTTATTGGTATAAATCTAGTATTGTAATGATTCTATTTTTAGAATCAGATCATGGAGTGCAGATTTAGTGATCATATAGTTTGAATCAGAGCAATGTTTGGTTAAATTTGGACATTATGATGTTTTAATGTGAGTTTAACTTAATAGTTAGGGATTAAAATTATGGTTTTACAAGTTTAAGTTTAATTATTGGTTTAAAGTATTATACGACCATTTTTATGTTTTAAGTATTTAAATTTTAGGTGATAAATTATATTATGAGATATGTTTTATTGGGTTTATGTATAAATGATCCTTAAGATTAATGGGAAGTATTATTTAAGGAAGAACACCATCAATTTTTTGGACATAATTTTAATTATATTTATGATCATTAGGGTTTATCATATCATTAATTTTGAGATAATTATTGGTTATTAAAATTTTGGAACATATGATATAACTAAATATTGGACTGATAATATATTTTGTTAATATGTAACTAATGATGAAGTTCATTATTCTGGGGAACATTATATGATTAAGGTAAACATTTCATTTTTTAATTTTACATTATGAATACATGTTGAATTGAATTTTGGAATAATATATTATTTTACTATATCATTGTGGTGATTGATGTTATTTATGGAAATGATTATTATATCTTAGTGATTATATTCATAAGGAATATACAATTTTTGTTTGATTCATTTAAATTTATTGGTGTTATTTACTAATAAATGTTAAAAAAACTTATAATAACATAAAATAAAACCCTTATAATTTATGGACATTGATTTTAGTCATCAATATATTGAATACTTTTAAGGATAAATATATTTAAAATGATTTGTTTAGAACTTTGGGTATTAAAATTTAATTTTAGATATTAATGATATGAATGTTTATTCATTTTTGTGAAATATCATACTTTGTTCTAACCATTATGGTTTTGGTTTACATTTAATGATATAAATAATATATTTTTATACTTTTTGGATTTTTTGATCCATAAGAAGTTCATTTTAGTGTTTTAGGAATAAAAAAAGTCATCTTCAGCACTCATCATTTTGATAAAAATATGAGATTGTTGTGGAAATTTATTAAAGGATGAAATTATACTTTTAAGTAAGTAAATTAATCATATTTTATTATTATATATTTTAAGAAATAGATCAAATATAAGAAAGTGATATTGAAAATTAATTTTTTTCTTATTATATTCATTTATGATGTGACTATGGACTTTTTTTCACCTCATTTGTTGATAGTTTTGGGGGTTTTCACTTTCTCATGATCGTTAAAAAATATTGTGATCAATGTTCTATATCACTATCCATCATTATTTAGGAATTAAAATTCTATTCCATGTTCATATATTCACTTCCCAATAATTGTTTTCTAATTGGAATCCAAGTTTTGCATTATTCTAGATGACCTTCGTACTTCCCCTACTCTCTTTTCAAGTGGATGTTTTATTAACACAATTTATAATGTAATATTTCAAGAAGGGTATTTTTAATTTTGGTACCCATTTTACAAAGTTCAAGGAAAAAGTTTTATGTTGAAATTTATTAATGGTGGGAGATAATGTAACACACTGATATTTTAAAATAATTACATTTTGTTGGATAGTGTATACAACGTGCAACCCTAAGCCTAAACATCGCTTAAAATATACGACTGTTATAAACTAGCCATTGAATTGTTTAGTATGACTTGGATAATAAAATTAATGAAATATATATGTATATTTCAGACTCAATATATATATATATATATTGATTAATGGTTGAAAAATAATCCCTTAGTTTTCATTAAAGAAATTTTATTCATACAAAGTATGTTTTCTTATAAAAAATTTATTTATGTTTGTGATACAATAAAATAATTAATTTATATATATTTTAGAAAAAATATTTCATAAAATGGAAATAATTTTTGAAATTAGAATATCATAATTAAAAAATATTTAAATTTTCATATTTAAAAAAACATTGTACTTTCAGTGTATAAGGGAAAATACATATTTTCTTAAAGCTGTCATTTATTTATAATAAATTAAGAAATTTAAATTTCCCATTATTATTTGAATTATATTTCAAGTAAATGAAGTATAATTTTTTTATATTAAATCTAATTAAATATATTTAAATCATGTTTATACAGGGTTTTTGTATACGATTTCTTTTATTCTTAAAATTCATTTTCCTAAAAACTATTTTTTTGTGAATAATATTTCTACACTATTTAATTAAAATAACCCATTATGAGGAATTATTAGAACTAAATATATAGATTATATATCACTCAATATTTATTTAAATACATATAATTATTATTAATAGTAAAAAAGACAATATAAGATAATCTTATGATTCAAAATACATTTCTTAAAAAACTGTTTATTCCTCATGTATATGGGTTTTATTTTTAATTAAATAATGAAAAACAATTTTTTTAAATTTGATAAATTGCATAATATATTTTTTATTATAATAATTTTATTTATATAATATGGTAAACATAATTAATTTTATTAATTAATAGTGAAAATAGTAAGAAAATATTACCATCGTAAATGTGAATGGGGTTTACCAGGGGTTAAAAACGATAAAAGACAAAATTACCTAAGAACTTGTCTAAATTCAATTTTTTGGAAATATTTAAACGTTAGAGAATATAAAAATAAATAATTTTCTATTTTTATCCATTTATCTTATGTAAAATATAGTTATAAATTTTTATTTTAAAAAATTGCTTGTTTGTCCTCTCACCCATTATAAAATGTCGTCGTCACTCATCTCGTATTCACACCATAAAATCCATTTGAATCATTCAATAACTACCCAAATAAATTAATTTATTACTTACAAATGTCATTGATTATTTTTTATATTACAAAATCCTTCTCAAAGGGATATTTGTGCATACCTAAACAGGTCATCAGAAGAAGAGGTATATTTATTAACCGAGTGTTCCACTTTACTTATTCTTCCACATCCATAAAATATTTTAAAAACATGAATATAAAATAAAATTAGTATCTAATATATAATAACTTTTTATTATGTTAATTTAATATCTGAAATCCATATATCCATCCATAAAATGGGAAACAAATCCATTGTTCATGTGTATAGCGGACTACCACCTTGCGAACTAATGTAATTCATTTTCCATCATCCCCTGTCAAAACCAGTCATGATGATGGATTTAATATTTTATATGATTCTAATGAAATATTTATTATCCTCATAAAATAATATATATTTTCTTACCTTTACATTCATTGAATGATGATAACATCATTCATGCATACATGTGGACTACCACCTCGATGAAGTGATATAATTAGTTTTTTCATCATTACAGAACATGTATGATATATATAAATTTATTTAAATAAATAATATTATATATATGATATTAGTATATTTTTTAAGATAAACTAATACTACCTGTATTTCTATAATGATTGTTGAAAAATGGAAATGATTCTCATGCGTACGTATGACCTACCGTCTCCTTGATTATAACACAATTTTTTTCTTCATAAAAATCTTTCATTATTGGTTTTAAAAGTTTAATTGATGTATAAAATTTTTAAATATATCAGGATTATTATGATGGAGATAAAGATATAATGACCCCTTTTATCACATCCAACATATAGATGTTGTTTTGAAAATATAGACCATACATCCCCAAAACACCCAACGTGAACTTATCTAATTAAATATTTAAATATTGAAATAAATGATTTATATATAAGTTATTAAACCAAAAAAATATTCTTAATTAATAAAATAATTGATATAATCTTTATATATATGAGTTATAGGACATATATGGAATTTATGGACTCTAGGTAAGGGATTCTCTTCCGGATTTTATTTGAGTGTGATATATACCAAATTCAACACCTATTATTATTGTGCATTATATATAATACATGTTTACATGTTATATCATGAGACATTAATAATTTATGGTATTTTATGATTTTTACATTATTTCATCCATGAGAATACTAATTAAAATTTTCCAAGTGTTAAAGGGTTTCATAACTCAATTTTCATTTATTGTATTATAACTTCTCTTCATTCACTCCGTTGTGACCTTATTATGTGTTAATTGATCTATAATTTAGATTATTCTATATTAAAAATATTTTTATGTATTTATATTTGTTACACATAATCTCTCCCTTTATTAATTATCCATTCTATGATATGATGCTTATAAGGGTTATTCATATGAAATCCTTAATCATTGGGATATATGTTTTTAATATTTTCTTATATCCATTTAGGAGGTGTATATACTGAACCATTGAAATTTTACATCATTAATGGCATTCAATCAATAATATTGAATTTTTTATTTAATGTAATTATTTCACGATGACTACAATTTAATAGTTACCAAAGTGGAAAAGAACATACATTACAAATCTCATTTCTTTTCGAGATTGTTTATATTTATGGTTCCTTTTGAATAAATCATATGATATTATTTTCTCATAAAAAATATTTTTATAATATCCTATGAATATTAATATGTTTTTTTTTCATTTTTCATCTCTATTTCACCCCATATTAATTAATTAAACACCACAAATGTTTTCTGTAAGTGATATCAATTCTGGATCATCATTGAGATCAGTAAACTTTATCTTCCTTTTTGATGTCTTATAAAATGTTTGCAATGGTTTTCTTTTATAGACCTAAATTATTTCCTAAAACTATTTCACATGATATTTTAATATCAATTAAAAATTTTAAAAACTAATTTTGTTAAGGTTTTCCAATTGGGTCACTTTTTTATCTCTTTTTTTTTGAAAAAATCTTCATTTTTATCATTTACATCATGAACTGATTTTCCCACCATAATGAATATTATTTTATTTTCACATTCCTTTATATGCTCACAAATTTATATTCAATGTAAATTATTTTCACAATATTTTAGGAACATTTTGTTTTTAAGAGTGATTTTGAAAAAAAATGTTATTTTCATCAAGAATGTTTTTATGTTCTTTTAATGGAAATTAATTTAATTAACATTAAAAAAAATTAATGTTAAATAAAATCCTATGGGGATATGTGGTAATGATACCATACAAATTCTTTCTCTAGATGGATTATTAGTTTAACATGGATTATTTTTATTTTTTATGGGTGAATCAAGAAATTAAAGAACAATGATATTTGTTATGTTGAAAAGTTAAATTATTTAATCGTTGATGGAACATGGAAATTGTTATTGATAATGGGTGCCCATATATTTCACTAGGTGAGACCATTTTTTCTTATATGATGGGTGGGCCTATATAACACTATGTTAGCATAATATAAATTATATAATGGGTTCACCCATGTAGCACTGGTTTCACATGATATAACATATATGATGGGTGCACCCATATAGTGCCAGGTGAGTATGATATAGATTATATAATGAGAACACCCACATAGTGTTGGGTTAGTGAGATACATCAATAAGATAAGTTCACTTAGATATATCTCCAATGCATTTGGTAATGTTTATGTTTTCCAGATAATTATATTGGAATTCAGTCTTCCATTCATTACAATTTGTATGGGTTCTATAAAGGTTCTATGAAAATGATGTTTCAAGATACCAAAATGATTTATTTATGATTTCAATTTTTTTAATTATTACATTGATAATTATTTAAATCACATGGATCATGATTATTGATTATTATAACTCATTACTTTTTTAAATCATTATGCCATGTTTAATTATTGATCATTTATTGATATGTTTGAATATTATTATATTATTCTCATGCACATTGATTATGAAAAAATACCCTTATAAACTACATTTGATCAATGATGTCATTAAATTGTTAATACTTATGTTTACCCTTACTAAGAATTTAATATTCCCCTTGTTATATTTAATTATCCACAAGTTATGAAAAATGTTTCTAAACGAATTTTGTATAGCAGGTCTTCATATGGATGATGATGATGATATAATGGGAAATAAGAAAATCTGGGTATAGTGGGGAAAATACTCTTTTTAGGTCATGTGAATTGTTTATTTAATAGTATATTCTAATTATAAAAAATAAAAAACCAAAAAGTTCTCGTGTATGTAATTGATCCAATATTTATTTTTTAAGATAATATAATTTTTACGATACTAATTTTCTAACTTTTATCATTATAAAAGATATAATTTAATGATTATGTTTTTATAACTTGACCTGGGAGTGTGGGTTTAGTGCTATTATAGTTGTACCCATACAATGGAGTGACCAACTTTTCCCAAGCTGTAACGACCCAACTCTAATAACCTGGATCCAGTGTCTATATTATTACATTAGTTCAAGATAAAAGTTATCTAATCATGAATGAAAAAATAATATATTATTCATGTAAAACTAGATAAATAATTGAAATTCACATTACATTATAAATAAAAATACAAATTTTTTTTTTGAACACCATCATTCCTCTTGATATATTCTTATATATCAATAAGAAAACACTTCTTAGAATCATAGGGAAAATAAAACAAATAAATAGATGATATTAGTTTCTTAGTATTGGTATACGTATAATAAAATATATCATGAATAAATAAGTAAAATCAATATGGAATTCTAAATCATTGAAATACAAGCCATATAATTAATAAAATGAGAATAATATAGAATAAATAAATGATGATCAACTAAATTCATATAGATAAATACATAATATTTAAAGATATAAATGGATTTTATAACTAATCAAATAGTTACATAGATATTATAAATCTCATTTTGAGGGAATTCATAATGACAGAGATCTGAGACTGTCAAGAATATTCACAAGACAAATTAAATTTGATGGTAGAAACACATTTAATTAGGCAAACTGATTTTTCTTAGGAGACTTGTTGATGCATCGAGGGGCTATCTATAATCATGAATCACCTTTTTCATACATATTTCAATGTATTAATAATATTAAATATGTGAAACATATTAAAAATAATCCTTAATATTGAAAAAATAACATACAAAATGTTAATACCTACCCCAATAAAATAAACATAATTATAAAAATCAAGGATAATGTGATGAATTATAAAAATAATTATACATATTCAGTTGAAATGACCATTAAACATACAAATAAATGATAATGATGATATAAATAAAAAATATTCTTAGTGTATAATAAATATCATTAAGGTTATAGTCATCAATGACTATAACTACATGAAAAATTTAATTAAAAACATTCTTGAGGAAAATATCCTATACTCTTTGAAAATTAAAATTTTAAATATAATGTTTAAAAAACATTTTGATGATAATTTTATTTTAGAATAAAAATTTAAAACTATTAAAATATGTATTAAAACAATTATTGGTCATTATGATGGAAAATTATGTCTATTCCATACATGTAAAAATAAGGACTCCATTCATATTTTCAATGAAATACAAACAAGTAATGTTTTGAAGATGAAATAAAGATTTATTTCAATAAATTTAGTAAAAATTAAACATATATTAAAATAATTTAAACAATAATTCATAAAATTTTAAAAATATTTTCAAAAAATATTTATAGAAAATATTTATTTTGATGGAAAAGGTTTTTCGATCAAAGATTGTGTAAAGACCCAAAAATTTCAAGGAAAGTTTTTTTAAATACTTTGGAATTTTACGAGTCTGCGGTTTCTGACGGAACTTGATTCCGAGGGCCGGTGTGCCCGGAATCAATTTTTGAAGTTTTGTTCGGGTACGTTCAGTAAACGTATGAGTGGGTTTTATATCTTTTGAACCAGTGCTCAGAATTGAAATCCGAGGACACTGATGAACTTATAGCGCCGGTATTCTCTTACGGGGACCTTTACCACAGTTGCGTTTTATGTGGGTTGAAAGTTAATTTTTGGGGATTTGGAATAAATTAAATAAAATTACTGTACATAATTTTATTTATTTTTGGTAGTTATAACCTACAAGAGGAAGTTAAGAGTGGGCCCACACCTCACATAACCTCCCCTGAGAGGATTTAGTGTGGTGGGACCCACACGATCTCGAAACCTTCCACCTCCCCTCAAGTCCCCATTAATTCCCTGCTGTTTATTTTGAAAACTCCTCATTAATGGTGGAGCCTCTCCACCTTCCGCCCATTAAATGTGCCAACCTATCTAATTAATATCAGCGTTAATTAATTGACACCTCTTTTGAATTAATATGAATTTCATGGAAATTCTATTAATTTAAGAGCCTTATTTTCTTTTTGTGTTGGAAAATCTCTTTCGGGGAAAGGCTCTGGAGAATTAAAGAGCAGTGATCCTTCTTCGATGAAGAACACCATTCTTCAATGAAGAACATCCCCGACGAAGAATGCGAAGGACTTCTTCCAACGACGCTTCTTCCTCGAACGCACCTCGACGTCAAGGAGTCTACGTCGTCTACGACAACGACTCTTCTACCATCGTTGACGGGACGACACTGTTCTACCGTGACTCTCGTCTTCCGCGGCTCGACAACGTGCGACTTCTTTTGCGAGGTAGGGGTTTTGTATAAATTATAATTGAATAATTTATCTCGATTGTGATGCTTCTTTGGTACAATCTTGGCCATATGTTACCTCATAATGCGGAGGGTGCAGGCTGAATAAACACGACCCGATGACCCTCTGTTGTTCTTGATTTTTGGTTTGCAATCCGGAAGCGGCGACGATCAAAGGCGGCGACCGCGCGCCTGCCACGTGCGGAGGAACCGCGGCCCGCAACCGCGGGCCGCTCGACCGAAGGAGAACTGGCCGGCTAAAGCCGGCCGGGCCAAAGGAGGATTGCGGGGCCACAAGGGGCGCCGTACTGCGAAAGACCTCGGACCGCGTATCGTGGGTCGCTCAGTGGGCTAACCGGATGGCAGGAGAGCGGGCCGCTTGCGCCGGGAAGTACGGGCGGCTTCGGCATGCCGGTTTGGGAGGGTGACGCCACCAGTCCGGGAAAGCGCCCCCCCCCTCGGATTGCTCGGCCAGTCGAGCCGCGCCCCGCCGGGCTGGGCCGCACCCCTCAGGCTGGACCGCGTGATTCACCGGGCCGGTATGACCCTCTTCCGTGTCGGACCCACCACGAAAGGGTTGACCTGACCCGTCGGCCCCCTGGGCTTAACGGGCCAGACCCATTTCTACTTAAAGGTCAATATCTTCAAGACCGCGAGTCCGATCGACGCGCCGTCTGGGGCACTGGGACCCTTGCAACATGGCAGTCCTTTTGCGATACTCTAAGTGAGTTTTGAACAACTTTGGAAAATAGCCGGGTTTGGAGCGTGCTTATTTCCAACCGGGCCCCTGGAATGGAAAAGTCAATATCTTTCAGATTGGGTGTCTGATTGACGCACCGTCTATCACATCAGGTTCCTTTTGATGAGACAAAACTTCAGGATACATCAAATTTGGACTTCGTGACAGTTGATGTATCGAACCCCTTGGCTCGAGGAGCGGACCCTCCCAGAATTGAGCGTACTATGTGCGGGAACCCTAGAGCTGCCTGCGGCTGTGTCGACTACTGTACTGGAATCCTCCGTGGGTTTGACAGTGATGACTACTATACTGGAATCCTCCATGGGTTCGACAGAGATGACTACTGTACTGGAATCCTCCGTAGGTTTGACGACGATGACTACTGACCGCGTTGTCATGACACATCAACTTGACTATGTTTTTAAGGATGATTTATATTCTAGGGTAGACCCTAGGTTATCTCTCAAGGAGCGTTGATAGGTTTAGAGTGTGTATTTTTAATAAAAATGACTAAGAGAGGGGGTGGTTTTGAAAAGAGTTTAAAACTAGGACTTTGTTGAAATAGCTTAAAAGTTGAGGGACCTGGTGGATTTTGAAAAATATGAGATAAAAGGGTCGATGTGATTTCAGTACACACATATCAAGTTCATTGTTCATATAGATTCATCTTAGTTTTAGAGTAATTCTTTTGTTGGAGTTAGTTGGAATCCTGATTAATTCCTAAGCTTTTATTTCAATGCTTTAAGGAACAAACCTTGACGTAAAAATCGTATTGTCAAGGTACAATACTTATGCATGGAATAAAAGCTTCCAAAGACTATTTAAATCTCAATAAGGTGGGTATGAAAAGGATTCTTGTGATGTCCAATCGGAACAACACAAGTCACACACTCAAAACCTCAGACTGATCAGTTATAAATTAATAGAATAACACTCACATGCATCAAATCAAGCATTCAAATCTGAAATAAAATAAGATATATGGAATGAAATGTTTAAACACCCAAATTACTCCAAACCAGTAGCTAGTGTATGAATCAGAACTCCCTTGACATGTGTGTAGCTCCCTCACAATGAACACCCAACTTTTAGCTCGACATCGGGAGGAGGAGGAAGCTCAGGTGGAACTCCTTCTTCATCCTTGATTCCCCTAGGAAGATAGGGGCCAACAGAACCTCCAAGGTGATTAGGAGACTCATCTAGGACTCCAAATTGGCAGCACTTTACTTCTTGGCCGAACTTGAAAATGAGGTTCCCTTGGTGCCCTTTTATAGGAAAATTGGAAGGTGGTTTTAGGCACGCAGATTTCATCAATATAATTGTACCCTAAGTTTTAGTCTTCAGAAAGCCTTATCTCACTTTGTAGAAAATAGAAAAGTTGTATCCCTATCTATTTAATATCTCCACCAAAAGTTTGGAACCATTTGGAAAACTAAATCTCAATATATTGATAATATACAGAACACCGCATTTGACTTGGTCCAAATTCGATGGCTTGGATAGATCAGTTCGGATGGGACCCATAGAAGATAAATCAGGATTGGGTTCTTTAATATGAAATGTATCCTATTAAATTCTGGACAGACCCACAATATTTCAGCCCATTTGGATGCACGGATTTCATGTACTATGTAAAACAGTGGACATATTTCCATGGATCCATGCAATTTTGGCCCATTTTTCTTCCACTTCATCAAGGGCCCTCCAAATCACCTCCACCTACATTGAAATAATAAAAACAAGTAAAATTGCCCATTATAATGTTGATTAAAATTAATTAAATGATTCAAACATAAAGTGAAATTTATTATTATATTTGGAATATTCATTAAAAAACTAGTTTAAAACAGCGGTGTAAGGGTGGAATAAAATAGTGGATCGTGGTACGATCAACTACTGTTCTTGTATCCTGTGTGGGTCTGGCAGTTTGACCTTTATACTTATATCCTATGTGGGTCTGGCAGAGTAGCTGGTCTTGTATCCTGTGTGGGTCCGACAGCTAAGCTGGTCTTGTATCCTGTGTGGGTCCGACAACTTAGATGAATCAGTAACTACATCTGATCATCTCTATCGCTATACGAAAGATGTGTACCTGTGTGAGCTGAGTATTTACTTTCAATTATTTTCATCGATGTGATTGACTTCTTTTCGGTGTGGACTGGGTTGTACTTGGGCTCAAGAGTTGGAGCCGTACTGTGGTTTATAACTTAGGTATTTTTATGGGCATATACCTAAGTAGGGTTGGTTGATACTTTGTGTTTGTATATTTCTTTTGTGGTTTATCCTTCGTGGATTCTGGGAGGCCTTCAGGGGTCTCGAGGTCCCAAATGAGTATCTTATACTCATCCCTGCACGGGATATGCCTGCACTACATTGTGTTGGATGCAGATGATGGAAAACACTGATCAAGGTGGAGACTTGTCAAGCTGGACGGTACCCGGAGGTGGACCACTTGGCGAGACGTACACGGAGCGGACATTCAGACCTAAGGTGCAGAGAACGCCATCTGTACCCACCCTTCAGGCGGTATTCCTGGAGGACAACTCAGTGGTTTCTCTTTTACTTTACTGTAGTTATATTAGCTTTCAGTTGTAATGTACTTTTAGTTGGGTTTCTATACTTGCCCATTTACTTTTCAGCACTTACTTTTGTACTCTGTTCACTTAGTGATTACTTCAATTGTGTACTCTGTTGTGTCGTTTACTTTATAAAGGCAATAAATTCCATTTTATCGGGATTTATGCATTTGGTGCTAGTCGCCAGCCCCTGAACTATGGAAGGCGGGCTTGGGGAAGTCATTGCATAGGCCCAGAGGATGGGTCGTGACAAATTGGTATCAGAGGAGTAGGTTCTACCGTAGAACTCAGGACTCTGATCTTTCCTTTCTGTGAAGCAATAATGTTAAGAGTATTGAGTGTGGTTTTCAGTCAAATTAGTCCAGTGTTTGTACGGCGGTCGACGTATCCATACACCAGGACCTTAACCCCTGATTTCCGACTCAGTGCATGAAAACACTGATTGCATGTGTGTTTCAAAAGTGTTTTTTGTGATTAATTTGTGTCAGCTCACCAGGTATACTGTTTTGACCATGACGCACCTGTTTCTTTTCATGATGGCCCCACGAAGGCAGCCAGCTAGGGTTCCGAGTCGTGTACGAGATGTTAGCCCATCGAGCGACGATGCCTTGGTGCAGGGCCCCATCACAGTGGAGGCACCAACGGTACCACTACCCACTGATCCACCAATACTACCAGCCCCATCAGTAGAGAGTGCACACCGCCTGAGTGCGTTGCACGAGTTCCAGCAATATAGGCCACCCAGGTTCCGCAGAGAGACAGATCCTCAGGTATCTGAGGATTGGCTGGAGGCTATCTTCAGAGTCTTCATATTAGTAGGGACACCATATGATCTTATGGTGATCCTTGCTGCGAGTCTCCTGCACGAAGCAGCAGGTAGATGGTGGAGCTTGATGCTCCAGGTGCATGATGAGGCATCACTTCTTTGGATAGACTTCGAGAGTCTCTTCTGCTCGGAGTTTGTTCCAGCCACCCTTCGTGCGGTGCATATCCATGAGTTACTACATCTGTAGTAGGGCAGAATGACAGTAGCTCAATACTCAACAAGGTTTACTGACATCTCATGCTACTCCACAGAGATGGTACAGGACCCGTTCTTTAGGTCCCGGACCTTCGAGCAGGGACTGAGGCACGATATCAGGGCTTCAACGGTTTCCCTCAGCATCCTGATGCAGGAAGGGGTACTGGAGAGAGCCCTTCTTGTAGAGATATTTCTCGCTGAGAAGTCAACAACGGTGAGACCCATCGCAGGGCGACATGTAGCAAAGTCTTCTACAGCCAGCAGTAGACAGATTCCGTAGAGGTCCAAGCGGACCAGGCCATCAGGAGAGAAACCTCATAATACAGATTCAGTTGTGCGGGGCACCCGAAATAGAGCCAGCCTTACGAGGAGCAGGCAGTGCTATGCATGTGGCAGGCTGGGCCACATGGATCGTGACTGCTCGACCCGCCATGCAGATAAGCAGCAGATAGTAGACAGTTCTCCCAGGAAGAGGCATAGGTTTGACCGTGGTGTTCCACCAGGAGCAGGCGAACGAGGCATAGGAGCTGGCCGAGAAGCGGGTGGTGGATGACGTTTCAAGGCTCTACCACCACCATCACCACCAGGAGGTCCACCCTGACCACAGGGAGCTGGAAGATAGAGGCGGGCACAACTCTAGGTAGTCGAGTCCTACGACCACTTCCTACCGATCAGAGAATAGGGCTCAGTACAGAGCTTGGGATGCCTCTACGTACAGGAGATCGTACAACTTCATGGTGTTCCATCGAAGATCGTCTCTGATCGGGACACACACTTTCCTTCCTGGCATTGGAAGGGGTTTTTGGAGGCATTTGAGACGCAGCTACGTCTGAGCACCGCCTTCCATCCTCAGACGGATGGCCAGACTGAGAGGACCATTTAGACTCTCGAGGACATACTCCATAGATGTATCCTCAACTTTGGTCATAGCTGGGAGGATCACCTACCCTTGGTGGAGTTTGTGTACAACAATAGATACCACTCCTTCATCGGGATGGCACCATACGAGGCACTGTACGACCGACCTTGCAGATCACCTCTGTGCTGGACTGACCCTGGGGAGTCAACACTTGTAGGACAAGAGATGGTTCAGGCTATGACGGAGAAGGTTCAGATCATCCAGGATCAGATAAAGACTGCACAGAGCAGAAAAAAGTCCTATGGTGATAGGAGGCAGAGACCACTGGAGTTCGAGGATGGCGACCATGTTTTCCTATGGGTCTCACCTCGAAGAGGTCTGCGGAGATTTGTCCAGGGCGGCAAGTTATCTCTATGATTTATTGGACCTTTCTAGGTCCTCAGTAGAGTAGGCGAGGTGGCTTACCTCCTGGCCCTTCCATCTCAGTTGCATTAGGTGCACGACGTCTTCCACGTATCTCAGCTGAGGAGATACGTGCATGACCCGACCCACATCATCGATCATGGGGAGATAGAAATTGATGACAGGGCGACATTCACAGAGGTCTCGGTGGAGATCGAGGATCGACAAGAGTGGGTCCTATGTGGACAGTCGATTCCTCTAGTGCGCGTTCGCTGGCAGCACGAGAACCTCCAGGAGAGCACTTGGGAGTGGGAGACTCAGATGTGTGCTCAGTACCCCCATTTGTTCCCCTAGTGTGTGTTGTATCTTTACGGGGACATAAATCCCTGATTTGGGGGTAATGTAAAGACCCATAAATTTCAAGGAAATTTTTTTCTTAAATACTTTGGAATTTTACGAGTCTGCGGTTTCTAACGACACTTGATTCCGAGGCCCAGTGTGTCCGGAATCAATTTTTGAAGTTTTGTTCGGGTAGGTTCAGTAAACGTACGAGCAGGTTTTTCTATCTTTTGAACCGGTGCTTGGAATTGAAATCCAAGGACACCGATAAACTCACAGCGCCAGTATTCGCTTAAGGGTACCTTTACCGGAGTTTCATTTTATGCGGGTTAAAAGTTAATTTTTGGGTATTTAGAATAAATTAAATAAAATTGTTCTACAAAATTTAATTTAATTTTGGTAGTTATAACTTACAAGAGGAAGTTAAGGGTGGTACCACACCCCACATAACCTCCCCTGATAGGATTTAGTGCGGTGGGACCCACAAGAACCCGAAACCTTCCACCTCCCCTCAACTTCCCATTAATTCCCTTCTGTTTATTTTGAAAACTCCTCATTAACGGTGGAGCCTCTCCACCTCCCACCCATTAAATGTGCCAACCTATCTAATTAATATCAGTGTTAATTAATTGACACCTCTTTTGTATTAATATGAATTGAATGGAAATTCTATTAATTTGAGAGCCTTATTTTATTTTTGTGTTAGAAAATCTCTTTTGGGGAAAGGCTCTGGAGAATTAAAGAGTGGTGATCCTTCTTCGACGAAGAACACTGTTCTTCAACAAAGAACATCCCCGACGAAGAACGTGAAGGACTTCTTCCAATGACGCTTCTTCCTTGGACGCACCTCAACGTCAAGGAGTCTGTCACACCCGTTTTTTTAGTCATTTTATTTATTTTATTTCACTTGGCGTCAGGTGTTTTTGCCTAAGTGCAGGTGAGTCCCAGTTTAAAATTTTTAATGTTGGGATGAGTTTATGTTTTGGGATAGAGCGCAAACACTGTGCGTTTAAGACGCACAGTCTGTTTGGGAACGTGCTTTCCGCTTGGGTACGTGTAGCCCATTTGCAGTCCGCTTGGGTACCGTACGGTGCAGAAATACCGCACGGTCATCCCGTTTTAACGTTATTTGTGTAGATATATGTATATGTATGTTTATATTTTTATATATGTGTATATATATGTGTGTCTACGTTTGAATGTGTTTATGTTTTAATGTTGTGTGTAAATATATATAATGTATGTGTATTTATGTTTATAGGTGTATATATATATACACGTATGTTCACAAATAAATATGTTTTAACTTTATATGCTTATGCGTATACTTGTTTATATATATGTTCATATATGTTTATATGTATATATATGTTTATATATATATATGTATATGTGTATCTATGTTTATATATGTTTATATATATATTTTTATATATGAATATATGTTTATAATAATTATGATTTATTATTATTATTATTATTATTTGATTAGAATTATTATTATTATTATTGTTTGTTATTTGGGTATAATTATAATTATTCTTAAGTTTATTATTATTATTATTGTTATTGTTATTATTATTATTATTATTATTATTATAAAAAAGAGAGAAACCCTAATCTACTCGGCCCCCCTTTCTTCCCTGCATGAGCCCCACTCCCCCCTTCCTCTCGTCCGCCGCGTGAACCCCGTCCCCGTCCGGCCTCCTGGCAGCCTCCTGCCGGCTCCGCCTTCCCGCCGGCTCGCCCGACCCCGTGCACCACACCTCCGACTCTTCAGCCGGACCTTCCTCCCCCTGCCGCGCCATTCCCGCTGCCTCACCGTCCGCCTCCGCCAGTCCACCATCGGCCGCACCTCCCGGCCAGCAACCGACCACCGTCGGCCGCACCTCCCGGCCAACACTCGACTGCCGGCACCACACCTCCCAGCCAGATCCGCCCCTGATTCCTCTCCCAACCACTATTCGCCTCATTCGGCCGACCCGCCTCCAGCCTGCTGCCTCCATCCACGTCGTCTCCGGCCGAGCCCGGCTTCCGCACCCCAACCGCCTCCGACCGAGTCCCCTTGCATAGTGCGCACCCTCCGGAAACCATCCTTTTTGCTCGGTGGTCCTCCCGCATAGTAAACCACATGTGTGTTCCACTTTGATTGGTTCTTTCTTCCGTTTGGTAGGTTTTCAGATTAGGATATAATGTTGCAGTTGGTTTTATTTTGGTGAAAGTGGTTAGACTATCTTGTTTTTAGGGTTTGATAAATTCTTGTGATATTTTCTCTGGTTTGAAGGTTGCACGATGATGTGTCATGACATGCTGGTCCACACTCTGACAACCGCGATAGTGTGATTATGTTTTATCTCTGACATTTGGGTAAGGATATTTTTATGCATTGTTATATATTCTTATGCCAATTTAGATATGAATTGAGTTGTGGACCCCTGAGGTCTTTATCTGGTCCAGAGTCAGCTTTATCTGAGTTGTTAGATTTAGCAATGTTTTACGGTTTGCCTTGCAAGATATATATATATCTATGGTGTATGGGTATATTGTTGTGTGTATATATATATATATATTCACTTCAAGGTGGAATGCGCTTTGGACTTGGGTTAACTGAAGTTGTGCAGTTGGTCTGCGAAGCGTCATTCCTCCTTCCGTTGGGGTTCTACCATTTTCACACGTGTCGAGGTAGGTGATCCAACCATTTTACCTTTTGATTCAAACCATGATCACTTGAATGTTTTCAATTAATTCTTATATAGTATTGGCATCTCCATTATATTTATGAAAAACATCTAACAAGGTTATAAAGTTGTTTGAAATTTCTAAAAGTGGTTTCGATGCTGGTTTATACGAAATGCATAGGTTCTTGGTAAGGTTAAAATGAGTTCCTTGTGATGTGTTTGATTGAATTCAATGGTGATTGGGGTTTGAAAATGTAAAATTGGTTTGGTGTGTTTCTGGTTAACAAAATTATACACTTATGAGTTGTTTTAGAATTTTTTTTGGAAATGATGATGGTTTGAAAAAGACATTTTTGTTTTTTTAAAGTGTTGTGAAAGGATTAGGTTTGGTTTCAATAATAAAGTGTTTTATGAAAGATGGGTTCTATGGTGTTCTTTTTTAAAACTAGATGTGCCATTAGATGTTGGCACATCCATGGAGCTCTAGGTGATCACATGGATGTGCCTCCAAATGAAAATGACACATTAAAACTATATTTCCTTAAAACTAGGTTTTTGATGAATGGTTTGGTGTTTAAAAGAAAAAGGGAGCGGGAGCGTGGTTGGCCCGATTGGATTTTGGTGTGAGTTGAATGGTTGTTTGGTGTAAAGGTCTGTTCGAAATTTTAAAATGTAAAGGGATGATTGTGTTGGATTTTGAGAAAGGTGGATGTGCCCGATTGGCAGCCCAACCCATTTGTGAAATGTTTAAAGGTTCTAATGTTGCGAAGGCCCGGTTGGCACCTTATTGAATGTGAAAGAACTTTTGATGTGTGCATGCTTTCAGGGCATCTCTATAGGGGGACTTCCCTTGAGGGTTGTCGTGTAGCGGTGTCCATGTAAGGGGTTGGCAAGTGTGGTGAGATGAGTCACGCATGTGAGGTCCTCCCACTTACACAGTATTACTAAAACCACCATGGGATCCTGGGAGTCTTATATATTATTGAGTGACGGTTGCTTGCTAGCTCTGATTAGACGGGTTAGTACCCCCTGGAGTCGTGGACAGGCCAGGAGGGATGTTCCACTGGTTGGCTATTAGGGCGGCCAGTTGGTTATTGACTATGGAGTACCACACCGGCAGGTAGTCTGAACCCGAGTACGTCCAAGGGTTTTCTAGGGATGTTTAAGATCTCCCATGGTTATTTCTTACTTCTGCTTATTTACTTTTACTTGCACTTGGTTTCCAGCATTTACTTATTACCTGTTCGTCTTTTGTATAATGTGATAAACATATATTTGAAATCCAGTTATTTAGAAATTCATTATTTTGGAAAAAACTGGTTGTGGCGTGTGTTGGTTTTGAAATGGTAAATTAGGATCATTTTTCCTTTAAAATGTGAAAAACCTATTTTCTATCATTGTATGTGCAAACTAGTGTTTTTTTTGGGTTTGTTTCTGGAACGTGGTAATTGTTGGATCCTGTGGTTTACTTTGGCATCCCTACTGAGCATTTTTAATGCTCATTCCTATATTATCATTTCCGTTGCAGGTTCAGCTTCTCGTATAGGTTTATGGTTCAGTTGCTCAATGTTGGAGTAGCGTGGTTTTGAGTTGGGTGGTGACCTAGGAGGTCACAAGGAGGTATGTTTTACTTGTTTGTCTTTCTTCTGCTAGTTCTTATTTTTATCATCAGTTTTTATTTGTCTGCTTATCCCTTTCTCATGGGACAAATCGTTCCCAATGACTAAAGTTTTGATGCCCGACACTTGTTGCCATCCCGGATGGATCAGGAACTCCCCTCGGGACTTTCCGCGGACCGACTCGGGTGACCGGCTCAGGGTCGACCCAGGATGGTTCGTGAAAAAATGGTATTAGAGGAGGCCCTTGATATTTGGGATGTCTGGTAGAAGGAGATTAGGACTGTCAAGGCTCAGGAGGTAGGTTACAGGTTGGTGCCTGATCACCACCGCTCGTGACAAGACTTGAGTTACCAGGTTTAGTCCGGGATTTGAGTCTTTTGTCTTTGGTTATTTTGGATTGAGGTACGAAAATGGGAGCGAATCAGTTCACATTGCGGCCTCACATGGGGTGGTGACCCATGTGGAGTCCAAGTGACCGGTTTAAGGTCCTCTTAGTGTTATGTCTTACTTGGGGCATGACTCACAACCATGTCGCCAAGTTAAGTATAGACACTAGTCCCTCATTTTAATGGTTTATAGTTGGTTGTGTTTCGTTTTAAACTCAGTCTGTGTGTGTGTGTGTGCGTTTAAAATGAAAGTGATTTCGAAATGAAAAAAGGGTTTCTTCCAAATTGTTTTTGAAATTAGTAAAGTGGGGGGTTTTTTAAAGGAGAAAGTGTATTGGTTTGGAAATATATGGTATGTGTTTGGATTTGGTAAGGAAAGAAGTGTTTGAACCTTGGCACTCCTTATGGAGGGTCACATGTTCGTGGGTATGTATGAAGAGTGCGTAGGGTCACTTGTTTGCAGATGATGTGAGCGATATTGAATGACCGCACATGTGACGGTTCATAAGGTGCCATAGGAGGGTTTTAAAATTTTAAAGAAATGATGGTTTTAGAAAGTGATTTATTCTTATGTTTTTATATGTTTTGCTTATGGGCCTATTGACCTTGACTTATGTTGTTTCCTTAATTGAGTTTTGGCTTGATGCCGGTTTCGATGATGTTTCTCGTGTTGTCATGAGTATGCCGCCCATAAAGGTCGTTAAGGTTGCTAATGAGTCATGCCCAGTTTCTAGTTTATTTTACATACTGGCTATCTATCAATGAAATCAAATTCCGTTAAGTACAGTTGTGTGGTCGTGGAATTAGTGTGAGCCTTCGGGTTGGGAACTCCCAGGGTTGTTAGGGTTCGCACCGTCTCAGGTTTATTTGAGGGTCCAGTTTTGGACTAGTAAATGTGAAATGTCTCGCAATCGTTGATGTTTGGGGTGTGTTTGATGGTAATTTTCTCTAGCGAAGGTTCCTCATCTAGCAAAGAGTGCATGCCAGAGGAACCTGTCACCAAGACACCATCTCCATTGGTGTCAACTTTCAGGTTGTCTAACTGTTCTCTTGCATGTCACTTGTGTGGCCTCCTTGGTCATTCTAAGCCATCATCTTGCATCCCTTTGAAAACGTACCACTATGGTGGTCATTTGAATCATTGAGAATAAAGAGAAGTTGGGGAATGGAGAATGCAAATGCTTGACTGTGAGGCAAGAGATGCTTCAACAATTGGATCCCCAACCACAGGTCTTGGGGTGAAGCTCACACAGAGTCAGGAATTGCCGAGAGTGTGTGGAACCTTGGTCCGGTCCATGTTTTTAGCCTTCTAAAGGGAAATATCCAAAAAATTTCTTATTCTATTCTTGTCATCATTGTAAGATCACCTTTGTGGTGATCGCACGATGAACTTGTTCTACCGCAGTCTAAGCAGTCTTATCTGTTCTCAGTGTGTTCTCAAATCGTTCGGGTTTCTTTGAAGGATGTTGGGCCTACGAATAAACGGGTCGTTCTAATTTTGAGTTGAGTCTCAATTGTGTTCATTAGGGGGATGCTTGGTTTCGTGAAATTAACGTGCGGTATTTCAAGGCCCTTGGTGAGTTCGGGCTAGGAATTCCCTAGTCTCTGGTTGCGGTGAGGAGTTTGTTCGGTCGGTGTGGGAGGGGTTGAGTTAATTCCTTATCATCGAGCTGTTGGGTCATTTCGTAGTAAGATTCTTGTTTAAGTCTCCGAGTGTTGTTCGGTCTATGTAAAGAAAGTAACTGGGTTTGGTTTGGGAGTTCCCGTGTTTCCCCCCCTCAGGGGTGGTGTGTACGAGTTTCAAGGTCTTCGTGTTAGTAAATTCTTGTGGTGGGGAGAACCCTCCCGTGTTCTCCCCTCAACCTCAGACAATGTTTGTACTCGAGTTGGTCGGGTGTGACTTGTGTTGGTAATGGTCGCCCCGAGCCTCTCAGTTTCTTCTGGTTTTTCCTGGGCACAGACTCGAGTTAAGATAACTATTGGCTTGGTGACTTTCTGGGGGCAGAAAGTGTTTGTGGTGGGTAGAGTTGTCACACCTGTTTTTTTAGTCATTTTATTTATTTTATTTCACTTGGCGTCAGGTGTTTTTGCCTAAGTGCGGGTGAGTCCCAGTTTAAATTTTTTAATATTTGGATGAGTTTATGTTTTGGGATAGAGTGCGGACACCATGCGTTTAAGACGCACAGTCCGCTTGGGCACATGCTTTCCGCTTGGGTACGTGTAGCCCATTTACAGTCCTCTTGGGTACCGTACGGTGCGGAAATACCGTACGGTCATCCCGTTTTAACGTTATTTGTGTAGATATATGTATATGTATGTTTATATTTTTATATATGTGTATATATATGTGTGTCTACGTTTGTATGTGTTTATGTTTTAACGTTGTGTGTAAATATATATAATGTATACGTATTTATGTTTATAAATGTATATATATATACACGTATGTTCACAAATAAATATGTTTTAAATTTATATGCTTATGCGTATACATGTTTATATATATGTTCATATATGTTTATATTTATATATAGGTTATATATATGTTTATATATATATATATATGTATATGTGTATCTATGTTTATATATGTTTATGTATATATTTTTATATATGCATATATGTTTATAATAATTATGGTTTATTATTATTATTATTTTTATTTGATTAGAATTATTATTATTATTATTGTTTGTTATTTGGGTATAATTATAATTATTCTTAAGTTTATTATTATTATTATTATTATTATTATTGTTATTATAAAAAAAGAGAAACCCTAATCTACCCGGCCCCCCTTTCTTCCCCGCGCGAGCCCCCCCTTCCTCTCATCCGCCGCGCGAACCCCCTCCCCGTCCGGCCTCATGGCAGCCGCCTGCCGGCTCCGCCTTCCCTCCAGCTCACCCGACCCCGCGCACTGCACCTCCGGCTCTCCGGCCGAACCTTCCTCCCCCTACCGCGCCGTTCCCGCTGCCTAGTCGTCCACCTCCGCCAGTCCACTGTCGGCCGAACCTCCCGGCCAACACTCAACCGCCGTCGGCCGCACCTCCCGGCTAGCACCCGATTGCCGACACCACACCTCCCAGCCAGATCCTCCCCTGATTCCTCTCCCGACCACCATTCACCACATTCGGCCGACCTGCCTCCAGCCTGCCACCTCCGTCCGCGTCGTCTCCGGCCGAGCCTGGCTTCTGCACCCCAACCGCCTCTGACCGAGTCCCCTTGCACATTGCACACCCTCCAGCAACCGTCCTTTTTGCTCGGTGGTCCTCCCGCATAGTAAACCACAGGTGTGTTCCAATTAGATTAGTTCTTTCTCCTGTTTGGTAGGTTTTTAGATTAGGATATAATGTTGCAGTTAGTTTGATTTTGGTACAAGTGGTTAGACTATCTTGTTTTTAGGGTTTGATAAATTCTTGTGATATTTTCTCTGGTTTCAAGGTTGCACGACGATGTGTCATGACATGCCGGTCCACACTCTGACAACCGCGATAGTGCGATTATGTTTTATCACCGACATTTGGGTAAGGATATTTTTATGCATTGTTATATATTCTTACGCCAATTTAGATATGAATTGAGTTGCGGACCCCTGAGGTCTTTATCTGGTCCAGAGTCAGCTTTATCTGAGTTATTAGATTTAGAAATGTTTTGCGGTTTGCCTTGCAGGATATATATATATATATATACCTATGTTGTATGGGTATATTGTTTTATATATATATATTTAGATATGTATATATATATATATATATGCACTTCAATGTCGTGTGCGCTTTGGACATGGGTTAACCGAGGTTGTGCAGTTGGTCTGCGGAGCGTCATTCCTCCTTCCGTTGGGGTTCTACCATTTTTGCACGTGTCAAGGTAGGTGATCCAACCATTTTCCCTTTTGATTCAAACCATGAGAACTTGAAGGTTTTCAATTAATTCTTATATAGTATTTTCATCTCTATTATATTTATGAAAAACAACTAACAAGGTTATAAAGTAGTTTTAAATTTCTAAAAGTGGTTTCGAGGTTGGTTTATACGAAATGCATAGGTTCTTGGTAAGTTTAAAATGAGTTCCTTGTGATGTGTTTGATTGAATTCAATGGTGATTGGGGTTTGAAAATGTAAAATTGGTTTGGTGTGTTTCTGGTTAACAAAATTATACACTTGTGAGTTGTTTTAGAAAGATTTTGGAAATGATGATGGTTTGACTTTTTTGTTTTTTTAAAAGTGTTGTGAAAGGATCGGGTTTGGTTTTAATACTAAAGTGTTTTATGAAATATGGGTTCTATGGTGTTATTCTTAAAAACTAGATGTTCCATTAGATGTTGCCACATCCATGGAGCGCTAAGTGCTCACATGGATGTGCCTCCAAATGAAAATGACACATTAAAACTATATTTTCTTAAAACTAGGTTTTTGATGAAAGGTTTGGTGTTTAAAAGAAAATGGGAGCAGAAGCGTGGTTGGCCCGGTTGGCTTTTGGTGTGAGTTTAATGGTTGTTTGGTGTAAAGGTCTCTTCGAAATTTTAAAATATAAAGGGATGATTGTGTTGGATTTTGAGAAAGGTGGATGTGCCCGATTGGCAACCCAACCCATTTGTGAAATGTTTAAAGGTTCTAATGTTGTGAAGGCCTGTTTGGCACCTTATTGAATGTGAAAGAACTTTTGATGTGTGCATGCTTGCGAGGCATATCTACATGGGGACTTCCCTTGAGGGTTGTCGTGTAGCGGTGTCCGTGTAAGGGGTTGGAAAGTGCGGTGAGATGATTCACATTGCAAGGGCCCCCCACTTACACAGTCTTACTAAAACCACCATGGGTTCCTAAGCGTCTTATAGATTATCGAGTGACCATTGCTTTCTAGCCCTGATTAGACGGGTTAGTACCCCCTGGAGTCGTGGACAGACCAAGAGGGATGTGCCACTGGTTGGATATTAGGGCGGCCAATTGGTTATTGACTATGGAGTACCACGCCGACAGGTATTCTGAACCCAAGTACATCCAGGGGTTTTCTAGGGATGTTTAGGATCGCCCATGGTTATTGCTTACTTCTGCTTGTTTACTTTTACTTACACTTGGTTTCCAGCATTTACTTATTACCTGTTCGTCTTTTGCATAATGTGATAAACATAGATTTGAAATCCAGTTATTTATAAATTCATTGTTTTATGAAAAACTGGTTGTGGCATGTGTTGGTTTTGAAATGGTAAATTAGGATCATTTTCCTTTAAAATGTGAAAAACCTATTTTCTATCATTGTATGTGAAAACTAGTGTTTTTTTGGGTTTGTTTCCAGAAAGTGGTATTGGTTGGATCCTGTGGTTTACTTTGGCATCCCTACTAAGAATTTTTAATGCTCATGCCTATATTATCATTTCAGTTACAGGTTCATCTTCTCGTACAGGTTTCTGGTTCAACTGCAAAATGTTGGAGTAGTGTGGTTTTGAGTTGGGTGGTAACCTTGGAGGTCACAAGGAGGTATGTTTGACTTGTTTGTCTTTCTAATGCAAGTTCTTATTTTTATCATCAGTTTTTATTTGTCTTCTTATCCCTTTCGCATGGGCCAAATCGTTCCCAATGACTAAGGTTTTGATGCTCGACACTTGTTGCCATCCCGGGGGAATCAGGAACGCCCCTCGGGACTTGCCGCGGAACGGCTATGGGTCGACCCGGGATGGTTCGTGATAGAGTCTACGTCGCCTACGACAATGACTCTTCCACCATCATTGATGGGATGACACCATTCTACCACGACGCTCGTCTTCTTCGGCTCGACGACGTGCGACATATTTTGCGAGGTAGGGATTTTTTATAAATTATAAGTGAATAATTTATCTCGATTGTGATGCTTCTTTGGAATAATATTGGCCATATTTTACTGCCTAATGCGGAGGGTGCAAGACGAATGATCATAGCTAGATGACCCTTTGTTGTTGTTGATTTTTAGTTTGCAATCGGGAAGCGGCGACGATCGAAGGCGGTGGCCGCGCACCGGCCGCGTGCGGAGGAACAGTGGCCCGCAAACGTGGGCCGCTCGGCCGAAGGAGAATCGGCCGGTTAAAGTCGGCCAGGATGAAGGAGGACTGCGGTGCCACAAGGGGCGACGTGCTATAGAAGACTGCGACCTACGTTCCGCGTGCCGCTCGGCAGGAAAACCGGTCGGCAGGCGGCCGGTCGGGCTGAGAAGAATCGCAGCGCCAGGAGGGAGCCGCGTTGGAGGAACAACGACCTGCCTGAGTGGGCCGCTTGCACTGGGAAGGCCGGCCGGTTTGGGAGGGCGGTCCTGCTTGGTGCCGATGGTTTGGGAAAGTTGGGGGCCGCCGCCCCCCCTCGGACCGCTCGGCCAGCCAGACGAGCCGTGGCAAGCCAGGCTGTGCCGCACCGGGCCGCGCCCCGCCGGGCCGGGCCGTGCCACTTCGGGCCGAGTCGCGCCCCTCAGGCCGGGCCACACGATTCACCAGGTCGGTCTGACCCTCTGCCGGGTTGGACCCACCAAGACAGGGTTGACCCGACCCGTCGGCCCACTGGGCTTAACAGGCTGGGCCCGTTTTTACTTAAAGGTGAATATCTTGAAGACCGCGCGTCCGATCGACGCGCCGTCTGCGGCACTGGGACCCTTGCTACGTGGAGGTACTTTTGCGATACTATAAGTGAGTTTTTTAAGACTTTGGAAAATGGTCGGGTTTGGAGCGTGCTTATTTCCAACCGGGCCCCTGGAATGGAAAAGCCAATATCTTTCAAATCGGGCATCCAATTAACGCGCTGTCTATCGCTTCGGGTTCCTTTTGACAGGACGGAACTTCGGGATACATAAAATTTGGACTTCTTGACAGTTGATGTATCTACCCCCTTGGCTCGAGGAGCAGACCCTCCCAGAATCGAGCGTGCTGTGTGCGGGAACCCTAGAGCTGGCTACGGCTGCGTCGACTACTGTACTGGAATCCTCCATGGGTTCGATAGTGATGACTACCATACTGAAATCCTCTGTGGGTTCGACAGTGATGACTATTGTACTGGAATCCTCCATGGGTTCTATGGCGATGACTACTGTTCTTGTATCCTGTGTGGGTCTGGCAGTTTGACCCCTGTACTTGTATCCTATGTGGGTCCAGCAGAGTAGCTGGTCTTATATCCTGTGTGGGTCTGACATCTTAGCTGGTCTTGTATCCTATGTGGGTCCGACAACTTAGATGAATTAGTGACTACATCTGATCATCTCTATCGCTATATGAAATATGTGTACCTGTGTGAGCTGAGTTTTGAATTTCAATCATTTTCATCGATGTGATTGACTTTTTTCCGGTGTGGACTGGGTTGTACTTGGGCTCGAGATTTGGAGTTGTACTGTGGTTGATAACTTAGGTATATGTATAGGAATATACCTAAGTAGGGTTGATTGATACTTCGTGTTTGTATCTTTCTTTTTTGGTGTATCTTTCGTGGATTCTGGGAGACCTTCGAGGGTCTCAGGGTCCCTACTGAGTATCGTATGCTCACCCCTGCACGGGCTATGCCTGAACTACGTTGTGTTGTATGCAGACGACAAACATCACTGATCGAGGTGGAGACTTGTAGAGTTGGATGGTACCCAGAGGTGGACCACTTGGTGAGACGTACACAGAGCGGACAGTCGGACCTGAAGTGATGAGGAGGCCATATGTACCCACCCTTCAGGTGGGATTACCGAAGGACAGCTCAGTGGTTGTGGTTTTACTTTATTGCAGTTGTACTAGCTTTCATTTGTACTATACTTTCAGTTGGGTTTGTATACTTACCCATTTACTTTTCAGCACTTACTTTTGTACTTAGTTTACTTAGTGCATATTTCAGTTGTGTCGTTTACTTTATAAAGGAAATTCCTTCCCTTTTTATTAGGATTTACATATTTGGTGCTAGTCGCCATCTCCTAGCCTATGGAAGGCGGGCTTGGGGAAGTCACGACACGGGCCCTGAGGACGGTTCGTGACAGATTGAACAAATGTTAGTTTTTTAGAAAAAAAATCATCATTAATTTTATGTACTAAATAGTGTAAAATTATAAAATAACTTGAATAAGATAATTAATAAATTTATGAGAAGAATATATATTTATTTTAGGATTATAATATAGAATACTTTACCCAATGGATTCTTAAACAAAAATAAACCATAATAATGATGTAATTGTGAAATAAACAGATTCCACTTTGGTTAATTTTGAATCACAATCCCCTTAAAAAAATAACCTAAAAAGAAAAATTAAATACAATGAATATAAATAGTTTCATTATATAAAATATTAAAAGTTGTAGTATATACACCTTTCAAAATAATATGTGGTGAATATGGCTTATGTATCACAGAATTTAAAGTGAGATGAGAAACCCTTACCTCATGTTCAAATTCATTCACATGTGTTCAAAATTTCTGTGAATAAATATAGGGTTTTTATAAATATATTATAAAATTTTAATAACATATCTCATACCATATATTATTTACTTATATTCTTTTATTACTATTTTATTAACAATTGTTTGTTAAAAACACTGTTTCATGTGATAATTGTTTCATTTTTCTTGTATGTTTTAGTTCAGTAATTTTTATCCATTTAATTTGAACATGGATAAATAATTTATTTAATATTAAAATTTATATAAATAAAATATATATTCATTAAATATTTTTTAGTTTAATTTTTTTAATTTAAAGGTAGAAAATGGATTACACTGTTTAAGGAGACGATATGACATATATATGCATGAATACACTATTCATTTTTCACAAAATATAGATCAAAAGGAAAAATAAATATAAATTCAATATTCTATAATAATTCATATTTAATATATATAATTTATATTACTAAAATATATCCTTATTATCATCAATTTAAAAATAAAATGAAAAACACTTCTCATTGCTCCATGGAGGTGGTAGTCCACACAAACACATGATTGATGTTATTATTTTAAAATTGATTAAAAATTAAGAAGTTATATATGATATTATATTTCAAGAAGTATTTTTAGATATAAAATATAACATATATTTATTATCATTAACCTAAATACCTTTCATGTATATTATAAGAGAAAATGATTCACATCACTTCATGAGGCTATCGTCTATAGTACACATGAGCAATGGAATCTTATCCCCCACATAATAGAAAGTAAGAATTTATATGTGATATACTAGTTCAATAAGTATAATAATTTCATAAATTTCATATAAATATGTTAAATATATCATTAAATCCTTTTTTTAATGTTGGTGATGGAATGAAAATTAAATCGATTTTCAAAGTGTTTGTCCACCGTACACATGATCGATGGTTCCATTTCCCATTTTATGGAAGTTGAGATATATCTTGGTTAAACAAATAAAATAATAACATATAAGTACATAATATAATATGGTGCTGTTATATTATAATATTTTTAGAAGGAGTGAAGGAGGTAGAAGTATAAATAAAACAAATATAGAGGTTTAAGTTATTTACTCCATCTTCAGAAACCCAATTTAGGATTATACCTAATGAATTATTATGATGAATTGATAATAAATATAAGTACTCTAAGATTTGGGGGGGGGATAAATAATTAATCTTATCATTTTTTGGATGAACCAAAGTGTTTTGAGTGTTTGAATAGAGGACAAGAGTGGGGCAACCTTTTATAAGTGGGTGAAGGGACATACATGAAATTTCTGAAATTAAAATGTGATACCCATGTTTTTATCATGACAATAAACTCAAAAATGAGTATTTATAGAACATTGTAGAATATAGGTTCAAAATATTTCCATCCAATGGTAATTGGAAAAGTTTTTGGTCATTTTAAATCTTTATCTTCATAGTTTAACTACCTTAGTAAACACATTTGTACCTTAACTATTGTAACTATTTTTCACTCTTATCACTATTTATATGGTAAAATTTTAAGTTTAAGATATTAGTAGTATATATTAGTGTGATCCCAAATTTCAAATCCATTTTTCAAAATTAAATTCATATAATAGATAGGATTCAATTTAAAATTAAACCGCAGATAAGATAAAATATTGGGTTTTCCAAAGGGTTAATTCTCATAAGAATAGAATGTTTTAATTTAAAAATTGAATATTAATTTTTTATGTAATTACCTATATTATTGACATTATAATATAAACTAGATAATTTTATTTTAAACCTAATTAAAATTTTTAAATAACTTAAATGAAAAGGGTTTTTTATATATAAATCTATAGTTTTCACTATCCAACAAATAATTAATATATTTTAAAAAATAAGAATAATTCAAACAATGATAATGATGACATGTATTTTTAAAAAATTATTATTTTTAAATAATTTTTTCAAATGTGGTAACAATTAATTTTAAATTATGCGTTCGATGATCGACTAATCCTATTTTCAGAAAAATATTGTTTTTCTAAAATCATTTCTTTCTCTTTCAAATGGTTATTATTTTATTTATAAATGATAGATAAACATTTAATTTATTCTATAAATGTGATTTTTTTTTCATAATTCATTTATTTCTATTCACACCCTCCAACTTAACGTCATGGTTACAATGTTCAAAATAATATATTAATATTGTATCACACTTAATTTAAACTCAGTGTTTCATATATCATAAGATATTGAAGAGAATGAGTTTATTTAAAAGAAGTATACCATAAAGTCTCAGGGTGTTATATTATCTTATAAACATAGTTTTAAATGAAATACACACTATAAAATATGATTTTCCATTTTTTAAAACCATGTGATGTTATATTATACCCCCTTAAATACATTTCATACCGAAAATTTAATATTTATCTTATAAATTAAGGGACTGAAATATTCAAATAATTTTTTTTGAAACCTATATCATAAAAAGGGTCAATAAAAAATCCCCATGATAAGACAAAAATGAAACTACAATGGTCATCTATTATAACACATAACTAGGTTTCCACGTAGGAAAAAATTGTTGGGATGTGAAGATATGGACATTAAAAAAAGAACAAACAATTAAAGAGAGTGATGGAGATCATTAATCACTATAAAGTACTGATCAATTGTATTTTAAGAACCACATAACTATAAATATTTGATGAGTTAAAAGTATATTTAATTAATCTGATATGAAGTTGAAAATATAAATTTTTTATTTCGATATAAATTTTCTATATTTTATTAATTTTTTTACTTTCATGATATATAAAAACAAAAAATATACTTATTAAATTTTTAGAATAATTTTATCCTTTGGTTGAACATCATATCTTTTTCATAAAAATGAATCTCAAAGATGGATTTTTTTCTTGAATCACTAAAGAAAACTTTTAACGGATCATATGATCCATAAAAGAGTATCAATCTATTGAAATTATATTTAATAAAAACAAATTTGTTATAAAAAGTTATATAATATCTCCAAAAGTTGAAAATTATTCATTTCATATAGAGTTAACCTTCAGACTCATCCAAAATATCTCTTCCCAAATTAAAAATTTAAAAATATTGAAGGAAGGTCATGAAATAAACATTATATCTCTATAAAATATAAATTTTAACTTAATTTCACATTCCAAATATGTGAATAACCTGATCACCATAAAACCTTAATGAAAACTTGCATTATTCGAAAAAAAATATATGGTTGTCTGATATATTCCATAAAAAATACTTGCAGTAAACTCTAGTACATATGACATAGACCATCAATCCTCTAACCAATTTCATTGTCACCAAAACCATCTTATAAAATCTTATTTATTATATCAACATCATTTACATATTAAGGGTTATGCTATATTAATAATTTTATTTCCAAGAGGTTCAACTAGTAACTAAATCAATTTTCTTCATCATTAGGTCCATTAAAATTTTTCTCTAAAATATCTTAAGAAATAGTAAAATAGTATAATCCATATGAAATTCATGATTCTTATAACTAGAAAATCATTGATAAAATAATCCTATAACATATTTCATAAATCCAAAAAAAATTAAATTATTCATTTCACGTCATATGTGGTTATATAATAAGGTTACCATAATCCCATAACATAATTTGGGGTATATTTATTTGACACTTGGGAAATTAATCTTCAAAGTGCGACATATACTTTCATTTGAAGCACCGAACACTAAAAATTTCTTTATTTCCATTTAAATTATGGGCATGGTGTCCTTTATCTCAACACCTCCCATTTCCTTCATTAATGTACTAGGTTGTTTCTTTCCACAATAATCACATGTGGTAAAATCCTTCATTCCATTATTCTCTTTATCAAATTTTCTCTATTAGATCCTCATATTCTCATAATTACCTTAAATTCCATAATAAAAAGAAAAATGTTTCTATGTTTTTTATATAACATGATATTATTTCCTCGTACGATGATAATTTTTAGGAGAGAAGTTACCTTCTAAATTTTGTCTTAATCATGTCAAATTAATTAAAATTTTTACTCTTTGGATTATGTGAATTTATATGGTTCCCAGTCCATCATCTTGGTCCCATTTATAAACTATAAAATATCATATATTATATAAAACCATTATTTATCATAATTTATAACCCAAAAATATATCAAACACATAACATAAATTGAAAATTTATGCATAGATAATCTCATAATCATTAACATGGTTTCATTGGGAATGTTTTCGAATCATAAACCTATTTTCAAATACTTACTCATGGTTTGTAAAGAAAATTTTAATTATACTTTGCATATCCCCTTGGAGTGTCAAACCCAGGGCTCCAAAATGATTGTTGTAGTGTACTAGGGAATGTTTGAGTCAACTCCAACATGTATTTTTAGAGTTATTATGACTAGGTACATCTTCTCCAGAACCATATTTAGTTTTATTATCCAGAAAGGGATGTATTTCAAGGAAAACCACATGATCTATATCTTACCAAATAATTATGATGAACTTTTATAGTATCCTAAATATTTATCATAGTGTCATGTTACATAATCTATTATTTTCTAACATAATTTCCACAGGTTTCAACAAAACATCAATTGATTCCAATTGTAATGAACCTTACTCCAGTAACCCAGACCCTATATCTACATTATTAAATTAGAAATTGATACAAATTATTTCATCTGGAAGGATATAATAGTTGAGTAGTATTATAAAACTATACACATTCTTGAAATTCTACTTAGATTATAAAAATTACATAAATAATTGTTTTTTTTGTGTGAACACCATTATTTACCTTAGCATATCCCTACATATCAATCACAAAACACTTCCTCATATCTTAGGAAAAATAAAACATAATAATGGAGTGATATCAAATGTTCAGTAAGGGTTTTCATATAGTAAAATATATCATTAAAAAATAGTCATATTCAATTTTAAAAGGAAAATAAGTGAATCAAATGAAATATAATCAATAAACTATGTATAATATAAGAGAAATAAATGATGATAAAATAAATCCATATTAATAATCCCAAAACATGAATCTTATCCATGCATATTCTAACTAATAAAAAAATCACATCAATATAAATTATCTCATAATGATGGAATGCGTAATTCCTTACATCTGAATCTATCAAGACAATTCCCAAGAAATTTTAGTTCTTTGGATAAAACCCCATCTAATTTGACCAACTGATTTTTCCATCTGATCTATCGATCCATCAAGGGGATATGTATAACTAGGATCACCTTTCGCATAACCATTCCAATGAAATACTAATATTAAATGGGTGAAAAATAATCTAGATAAAAATTCTTATTGAAAATCTTTCATATCAAATATTAATACATACACCAATAAAATAAACATAATTAAAAATGATCCAGAATAATCTTATGAATTGTAATAAATTTTTACAACCTCAATCAAACTTCTCATAATCCATGAAAATAAATTATAAGTATGATATGAATACAAAATATATCTAGTTTATCATAAGTACAATAAAGGGATTACGCCTTCAATGAATAGAAATTCTTGAAAAATCATTAAAAAAACTCTTGAGAAAAATATCATTCTCACTTTAAAGATATATTTTTAAAACAAAGAGTTCACATAAAAACATTAAAAATATTTTTCATTGAATATAAAATATTAATAATTTTAAAAAATAATTTTAAATATTATGTGATCATGAAAGTATATAAATACTTTCACGAAGTACACGATAAAATAATAATTACTTTCACATTTTTGTAAAACCTTAATAGTTCTTTTTTTTAAAAAAATAGGAAGATTTATTTCAAAATATTGGGTAAATAGTTAAAATAAGTAAAAATTATATTAAAAAATCATTTTTTAAATGTTAAAATCAATTTCTAAATAATTTTTTGAAAACATAGATTTTGGGGAAATTATATTTTTGACCAGAAAGAGAAAAAAATTCATATTCTATTAAAAAATTATATCATTTTATTTTCAAAAGAGTTGAAAAATGGTAATATATCTTGAAACGTTAGTGAATAAGATAAGTATTGGAGTGTATATTATGTTTATGATATAAATATTAAATAATTCCTCCATGGTATACTTAATAAAAACAATCTTGAATAATGATGATATTTGTGAAATAATCACTTAGAAATTTTGTAAATTTTGATTCATAAGCCCCATGAATGAAATAACATAAAATAAAACTTTAAATAACATTAATAGTAATATTTTAATTATATAAAATATCAAAATCAGAATTATTTACACTACAAAAAATAATTATTATTGCATATGGCTTATGTCTCATGGAAGTAAAAGTGAGACGAGAAACCCTCAAATATTGTTCGAATTTATTCAGAAATGTCCAAACCACCTTTATAAAAAACACAGGTTTAATATAAATATTTTAGTAAACCATAATCCTATATATAACACCATATATTATTTTCTTATAGTATTTTATCACCCATTTATTAACAATTTTTTATTAAAATAAATGTTTCAAGGTGATAATTGCATTGTTTGTATGGATGATTTCATTCGGTAATTTTGATAATTTTAACATTATAATA
The DNA here is from genome assembly GCA_963277665.1 of Viscum album. Lineage (NCBI taxonomy): Eukaryota > Viridiplantae > Streptophyta > Magnoliopsida > Santalales > Viscaceae > Viscum > Viscum album. Next base: position 474,354,766 of record OY728133.1, on the reverse strand, counting down.
GTTAAATAATATAAATAATCTTAAAAATGATATAAATATCACACACACATATATATATATATATATTAATTATATATTTATTTTTTCTACACTTTTAATGTTAGAGGTAGAAAATGGATTACACCGTTCATGGAGACGTAGCTTGTACGTAGCATCAATGTTGTTTCCATTTTTATCGAAGGATGGAATGAAATGAAAATAAATTGTAATTCATAATTAAATAATAATTAATATTTCATATAGATGATATATATTAATATAATACATCATTATTACATTCCATGTAAAAATAAAATTAAAACTAGTTCACATCACTACATAGAGGTGGTAGTCTACACAAATTCAAGAGTGACGTTATTTTTATCCAATGGAAAGGATGGTATGAAGATAGATGTGATATTATATTAAAATATGTACATTTTTATCATAAATATAACATCTATTAATTAAATTTGTCTTTACTACCTTTAAAGTTAATAATATGTGAAAAATGAATCACATCACTTCATGAGGCGGTAGTCTGCGGTACACACGAGTGATGTTATCATACCCCCAAATGAATGGACCTTAATATGGTGTATGTGATATAATAAAAATAAATTATCTAATAAAGGTGGTAATGGAAACAAACTACATCGATTCACGATGTGGTAGTCCTCTATACACATGATTAACAGTTTCATTTCCCATTTTAGGTAAGGGTTAGTGGATATGGGTTAATAAATTAACATAATAACATCTCAATATTTAGGATGTACTAGTGTTATTATATTATCATATTTGAATAAGGTTTGGTAGAGGTGAAAAAATATATAACATAAATTCACACATTTAAGAATTTTTCTCTTCTTCATAAATACTCTTTATGATTATACATAAATATTTATTAGGATGGATTCAAAAATAAAATTAATGCAGATAGAATGGGAGGGGAGTGATATAAATAAGTTATTTTGGAAGGTGTTTCTCAAAGTGAAAGGTTTTTAGAATTGTTAATAGGGGGGAGAGGGGGTAGCCTTTTATGAGTGGGGGAAATGACACAGATGCAATGTTTGAAATGATAAAGTGATACCCATGTTTCAATTATTCCAAAAGCCTGAAACTGAGTAATTATAAAACCATAGATATTATGGGGTTTACATATTTCCATTCAATGTATATTAGACAAGTTTTAGTTCATTTTTAACCCATATCTTCTTAATATAACCCCTGGTAAAACAATTTTTTACATCAACTGCGGTAATTAATTTTTATTATTTTCACTATTAATTATAGTGAAACATTATGGTGAAAATATTATATAATATAAATTATGGTGAATAAATACATCGAATAAATTTTTCAATATTCAATTCACATATTTGGAATAATTCATTTTAAAATTTAACTACAAATGCGTTGAAAGAGAGGTTTTACCAAAGAGGAAATTCTTATATATATAGAATATTTCAATACAAAAAATCAAAAATAACTTGATTATAATGTACTAAATTATTTAAATTGAAATATTATTTAACTATTTTCACATTAAACCCAACTTAAAAACAATAAAACTTTTTAAATAATTTAATTGAAATTGTAGTTTCTAATAAAAATAATTATTTTTCATTATTTATTATGAAGTCAATATTTTTAGAAAAATTCCAGAAATTTGAAAAAATATTATTTTGACATGTGGATTTTAAAAAATAAATATCATATTTAAAAAATAATTCTAAAATAGGTATAAATTTATTTAAAATTATTTATACAAAGAGAAACTAATCCTCCTTTTAGAAAAATAATAATTTTAAGAAAGCATTTATGTCTCTTTCAAGTGGTTTTATTTTATTTCTAATCAATTGATAACAAATTTATTTACTTTTTAAATTTTTAAACCAAAAAATTTTCATGACATAGTTATTAATATTCATACTTATCAACTTAATAACTATGGTATAATGGTCATAATAATATTTAATAAAGTATTTCATTTCCTTAAAACCCAATGTTGCATTCATTTCAAGCTATCTAATAGATTGAATATATTTAAAGAATAAATATATCATAAAGTATTATGGTGATATATTTTTTTCTATTTTTGGTGTCTCTCTTTATAAACTCTATCAAACATGATGATCCTTTTTTCATTCTCACAGGGTTTCAATAACTAAATATATCAATAGTAGAGTATTTCATTTTCCAATATCCAATAATAACTATTTGTAAATAATAACTAGTGATAGATCAAGGATAGATAAATTATTTATATGTAATATTTTCTATCTTGGTTTTTTTAGTGTATCTAAAGGAAAATATTTCAGTTTATCATTTCAAATGTGATTCTATTAATCCGTTGTCAATATTTATGAATAACAAAGAAAATAATGAGATAAATACCATTGATTAGAAAGACATTTTATGATATTTTTCAAAGATTTTTTGGAAAGTCCATAAAATTATAATAAAAAGAAAATTTATTATGTATAATTAAAAGTTTAAGAATACTTTGTATGTTATGAATCATATTCTATTAGATTGTAAAGAAATTATAGAATATTATTATGGACCATAAAAGAATAAAATGAAATATTTACGAGTGTTTGATAAAACATTCATGAATGTTTTTTGTTAGTCATGTACTTGGATGTTATGAGTAAATATTATATTATGATAAAAAAAAATTTATGAAGTTTGTTGAGACATTAAGATCTTATAACATCGAGGATTAATAGAAATCATGGAGGCAAGTAGAGGAGAAACAACCAAAAAATAGATTTGTAGGGATGCAAATATAATTTTTATTATAACATTAATGTTGTCAATAATATAATTGGGAATGTCTTATTAGATCTAGTAAATTCCATATATGAGGTAAAATGTGATATATATCATGTGATTTTAATTAAATAAGTAATGATTATAACAAATAATAATTAGTATGAAATATAATGTTTTAATTGTAAGGAGATGTTCTACTATGAAAATGTGTGAATGAAGATAAATGTCATGGATCTAAATCATTAATATTATAAGTAAAGTGTTGTGGAAATTTAATTTTCTAAGACAATATATGTTGTTCCATCAAACTAAGTAGCATCAAATACATTATTTTTGTATTCAAATTTTTATAATTTCATGTTTGAATTTTGATCTATACATTATATCGTTTTTGTAAAATTTACATGTAATATGATTTTATCACCTTAGGAAATAGATATATAACTTTTAAAAAAAAATTGATGGTATAAAGTAATAAAAATTTAAATGAAATTTATTATTATTTTCTGTGGAATTATTTTTCCTAAAAAATATTATTAACTTAGATGCATTACAATTTTATGTTATTTCTGTTACATTGTGGTTTTTTGGATATCATTTTATAATGGATTTCATATAAAAAGACACATCATTTAATTTTTTGAATTAGTTACAAATTAAATTGTATATTTTTTTCTATAATAGTGATAAAATATATATATTAATCAAAATTGATAAAATATGGAGGTGAAATTTGTCTTACTCGAACCATTAAAAAGAATAAAATTGTCTAACATAATGATATTCTAGTGGGAAATGAATATTTTTATATATTTCCTATTGATTTTATTGGTTTTATTTCTGATTGAGAGGATGGGTTCAGTATTGGATTAGTTTTAAATGCTAATCTAATTTCAAAACATCTTTATCTAATCAGTCCAATAGAGTTATTAGAATTGAAAATAAATGTCAAGAATAGATTATTTTTTTTCAACTTGTAACATGAATTTTGGGTTTTCTTATTTTATTTTTAAGAAAAATTAAAGATTTTTGAGGATTTTTATTGATTGCAGATCACATAATATTATTACTATTATGAATAAGTATTACTTGACTCATATTGGAGACATTTTTTATGATATCAGTTGATAGTTTTAATTTTTTTAATATTAACCATGGGTTTAGATATCATCATTTGAATATAATCAAGGAAGATATTCAAAAAATGATGTTTCAAACAAGGTATTCCCAGAATTAGTTTTATCAATTACTGTTAATTTAATGAATACACCTTTTTTATTTGTAATTTTGATAAATAGTGTAATAAAATTAAATTTTAATAATTTTTTGGTGGTATTTATTGCTGATATTCTTATATATTATAGAAGATATATAGATTATAAGAAACATTTAATGATTATTATTTTTCACTTTAAGAGAAAATAATTTATATTTATGATTTAGTAATTATATATATATATTTTATTTCAAATTTCACTCCTTAGATATATTTTCACTAATGATTTTATAATAGGGGATCTTGTTAAAAAAAAACCAGTGGAATAATGGAGAAGAAAAACTAATTAAATTAAATGTGGGAAAATATATCCATGGATTTATTTATGATATTTCCCAATACATCTCTTAATAGTAATGATATATTTTTAATTATTGACTGATCGACTAAATCTATACATTTTCTATCTATTCGAGATAATATTCTATTAGATCAAATTTCTCATCTATATCTTAAATAAATAATTAAATTAAATAGAGTTCTTGAATCTATTGTATATAATCATGATTCAAGTATTAAATTTAATTTATTTAATGGTACTAATAATTCATTATATATGAAACATTGTTTTACATCTTTTCATCCTTAAAAACGTAGATAGTTGGTGTAGAAAATTTAATATTTAGAGGATACAATTGCGTTCTATTCTTTGCAATATCATGGAGGTTGGGATCAAAACCATTAATTTAATAAATTTTCCTATAACACTATTTTTTTATACAAGTATAAACATATTTCTTTATGATGTATTATTCATCAAGTCATTTCTAATAAAATTTTTTTGGATGAGGTAATGGATAAGAATTTACTGAGTCCTTAATTTGTAAATGAGATGGTCAAAAAATAAAATTTATTCTACACTATATGAGGGAAGTACAATGTAGAAAATATAAATATAGATAATCAAGAAAAATATCATTCATTTCATCCAAACAATCTTGTTCTCAATACATTTTATCTATGGAAATGACTGATGTGTTTTAGTGTGAAAGGGAAACTATACAACTGATTCATTGGTCTATATAAAATCCTTAAAATAATGGGATCAATTTATTAATGAGTAGGGTTAACATAAATTTTACATATAATAAATAATTGGAATTATGTTCCCCTATTAAATAAATTTTTTCCTGATGCAGATCTTATACTAAACCCAGATGTGGTAAAGACAGAGGAAATTCATTATTATGTGGGAAAACGAGTTTAGATTCATGATCTAGAGAGAATGTGTTGTCATATAAGGTGGATGGTCTTATTATAGTTTTATAGAAGAATCATATGATTGTATAAATAACGTGGGAACCAAAAGACGTTATGATGGAAATATATCCCAACCTATATATAAATTTATAAAAATTTTGTTGATGCAATTACATAAGTAGGGGGGATGTGAAAGCCCATGTATTTTAAGAATAAATCAATTTTATTTGTTATTAATATTTATGGAAATTAAATAATTTCATATTAATATTTATTATTTAATTTTTTTAAAAATAACACTACTATGTTATTAAATAATAATATGATATTTCATTCGAAAAGAAGTTAGTTTTTATTCTAAATATATCTTCCATGTAATATATGGTATTATATAAAAGATAAATTGATACATTTATGAAATTTAATTTTAAAAAATTGAATTCATTTTTTTCATTATGTAAAAATTATCATATTTAAATAATTTCTTATTTTTCTATGATTATTTCTTAGTGATAGGTTAAAAAATACATTTTTTAACAAATACTGTATCTTTTATGACATCATCATAAAAAAAAGTGACATAAAAGTTTATAAAACTAATGAAATTTATCTTACATGATATATAATATAAATATAAAAACATATTATCCAATTAATTTATATTAATTATGATTTCAGAACAAATATAATATCAATTATTAGATAACTTAGTGCTCTCACATAATTATAAAAGTGAAACAATAAGTCATTGTGATATAATAAAAGATAGGATTAGGGTGTGATAAATATAAATTATCAATATGATGTCCAATAAATTATTTATATTTATATTTGGGAATTTTAAATTTATATTAAAATATTATTATCTAAATTCTTACTTAGAACTTTCATAAGGTATAAAAATTCAAAATCCAAATATTAAAAACGTTATCATTATATTAATGAAAATGGACAACATTATGGTCTATTTTGGTTATTATATTATTTAATATGAAGTTTTATTTATATTAGTAATTTATATTAACGATTAGTTAATATAATAATGATCCAGAATGATTATGAAACGTTAATTCAATGCCTATACATGCAGGATAAAACCATAAATAAATGGTTTTAATAATATTTAAAATTATAATATTTGGATCAAATATAGATTTTCATGATATTTTTTATATAAATAATATTAAATAATTTTTTAAATATATAAATATCAATTCCATAGTTATATACATATTTTAAAATTTATATTATGAGAATAACCATGATAATATAGGTTAATGGGGTTAAATGTTAAAAAATAGAAAATACATTGAAATAAAAATAATAAAAACCCATTTTCATTCAAGTTGTAAGGATAATAGTCTACAATATCATCTATTTTAAAATTCTAAACCATTTTTTCAATTTCATTTTTTTCTATTAAATATTTTATATTTTCGAATGTGTTATCAAATTTAGTTTATAAAAGGGGACTCATTCAAACCTTTCCGAAACAATAATGAGGCTTATATTTTTCAACATATTCAAACCAAATCAATCTCTGAATTAATCATACAATATTTTTAATGATTTTTACTTTCAAAAGTCCCTTTCATTAATAGATTTTAACTCAAACCAAATGAGGTGGTTTGAGGAGAAAGGTAAATATTTCCAGGCCTCATTTTCCGTTCTAATGAATGATTCTTTTTCCTAAAAATATTTTAGAAATGAGATATTTTTCTATCTTGATTTAAATTACACTACATTGGAATCATTTTGGTTTATTAGTGATGGGATATCATCCATTACCTACCATTGAACTCTTTAAATAAGTTGATATTATGCCGAAATATGGGGTTTTTCAAAACACATTCCTTTCATTTCAACAATCATCTTAATCTTATTTGAAAACATTTATAATAATTAAATATAACCCTAAATTTTTTTTATAATATGATATATATGTTTATAGAGATCATATATTTATTAGGTTTACTCTTATTTTTAACTCTTTTTAAAAACATTATTCAACATTGTGGATATATGATGCCTAAGTGTATTATGTTTTTTTAAAAAATATATGTGTTTCATTGGTTCATTTAAATTAATTTAATAATAGAATATAAAATTATTAAAAAATTAACATGTTTTTTATTATAATGTAATAGAAAAATATGTATCATAATAATGAAATAAATAGTATGTAATCATTTATATTTTTAACCATAAAAAATATTCTTATCAAGGAATATTATTTGAATTTTGATTTTTTATGACATGTTTAACTACTTAAATTCTGTAATGATAAATAACCTAAAAATCATAGGCAATATTGAATTTTTTAATACATATATTTGAAAATTATCATAATACTGAGATTTTTTTTGATGTTAAGGACTGAAGAATCACAAAAAAACCATTTTAACAATAAAAATGTGGAAAATGAGTGAAACACAATAATTTAAGAATTCCACTAATATAATAATAAGTAAAATATGATTAAAAATACTTTTAATAAAGTAGAAAATAAAAAATTCATAATTCAGTAGTGTAAGGGATTTATGATCTATTTGAATACTTGAGGTATGAGTTTTTATTATACATCATTAACTTAAGTGTTTTGATGTTTTCTTCTTAACTCTTACTACCGTATGTTCATAATCCTTATTTTTTTATAAATTATTTTTCTATATTTCAATGGATTCTTAATTTAGTTTATTATAAACCATGAAATTATTTAAAAAATTATGAATGTAATATATTTTCACATTTTATTCAATGGTACATTCTTTACAAAAGTAATAATGTATTTTTAATGGTTTATAAATGATCATATTTTCATATTGCATTATTTATTTTAATCTCAAAAGTTTCTTCTGAAATATTTCATGTTTTTATAAATTTAATTATTTTATCATTTTAGTATAAAATATTTTATTTATAATAAAAATTAAAAAATCAAGAAAAGTGTATTTCTTTTAAATATAATAAGTTTACTAAAGAGGATTGTGTGTATGGGGTAAATTTTATGATTTTAAGAGTATAGTGATGAAGTAAAAGACGTTATGTGTTTTATTCATGTTATGATTCTTGTAAATTATATAGGAATATAGGGTGTTTATTATATCCCTAAAATAAATTTGGTAATTATTTATACTCCAGTAAATTTATATCATAGATAGCAGAATATATTATCTTATTATGTAGGTGTTTATAAGAGTGTTTATAAATATGGTGTACAAAGTAAAATTTAGGATATATTTTTCCTTTATCCATTATTTTTACATTTTTTATGGTGATAAGTTTTTTATGAGTAATTACATGTTTTCACATGTACAAACACTGCTATGTAAAGGAAAAACATTTCAGGGTTTTTAGGTTTTAATAGATTAATGATTTTTGTTTTATTTTTGTTCTACCTATTGAGATTCATTTTATCATAAAATGTATTCTGAAGATTTTAAAATTATTATGTATGCGTTGGAACAATAATTAATTAAAGTTTCAGTAATATATAGTTTCATGAATAAAGAATTTATTTCATTTTATGGACCAATTTTTGTGACAAAATATACCATATGTGTAAGTTTAACTACTGGTTTTAGATGTGTTTCAAAATATAGTAAAACTAAAAACATTAAAGTTTGTTTTAATTATTTTAAATTATTTCATATAAATAATGTAATTATAGAGTGATTATATTTAGGGTATTAGACTAATATTGAACACCGTCGAATGATCACAACAAAAAGACCTAAAAATCCTCAAATTCCATTAAAACAAATCATATATGGGTTCTAAAAAAATTAGCAATTTGGAAATTAAATGGGAGAGTAAATGATTCTCATGATTAATATATCCAAAAAATAAAACTTATCAATTAGAAGAAAAAATAGGAAGTATATGAGAAACAAAAATAATCACTTCCAGCACTATAATCCCAAATCACCAAAAAACCATGTTCTTGTTAGACCAAGATGGTGTTTGGAACATTGGATTTGGATATAGAGGTATATATAAAAGGAAGTAAGCCCCCAAACTTTCTATTAGTGATGAAAAAAATTCAATAAAAATGTATATAAATTATATAAAAATGAAAGATCCCTGAAATTATAAAAGGCAATGAATTGGGATACCAAAAAATATCAGAAGAGAATAAGAGAAGGAGGATCCAACTAGGAGGAGCAGAAATAACTATGGTGATATAATAATGGGAGAACCTCCAATAAGAAACCTACCCCCATATATAAAATGATATAGATTTGGTACCATTTTATTTAAATATATACTCATTATATGTATAATGTATTAATATAATGATAATATGGGACAAAATATATAATATGGTTTTTTATATTTTTTTAGAAATTCATTGAATCTTATATGTATTCATACATCATTCATATAAATTTTGTTTCAAATGGATTTCATGGTATAATAATTACATAAAATTTTAAAGTAATATATATATATATATATTCAATAGAAAATACTCTCTGGAATATAAAATGTTCATTATAACTTATGTTACATTTATAGAAGTGTGATTTTTATGACTTTTGTTTGATGTATTGTGAATGTTATGTATTTATCATTATCCTCAAATCTCTTTTTTTTTTGAATTTTCTGAAAGCCACTTTATGGTAGTTGTAACCGTACATTAGGATTAAAAAATTCAAATTTTCAGATTCAAAAATCAAAATTTAAACTACACAAGATCCAGGAATTCAAAATAAAGTGATCTTCAAATCCAACCAAATCATCACCTCGAAGGTCACGAGATCCATTGTATGGACCAAAAAAAGGCCTATAAAGTCACATCCACATGTTATATGAATTATATAATATATAGATTATAAATTATATATTATGTTTTAATGTATTTGTATTTAGATTATTTATGATATAAAAAATTTATGATATATTGAAAACAAACCCGAGCAAGTTATTAAATTGTTTCTTCAAAAATATTGATATCAATTATGATTTTTTATATAATATATTAGTGAAAAATATTTTATGGTTGAATATGTTACAATACATGATTACTTATTATTATATATTTTCTATTGAAATTTTGGATTCTTATTTCAAGAACTAAGTATAAAAATGTTTTTTTGAATATTTCCTTTAAAATTCTTAGGGTTTATGAACATTAACTTCATTATTAATTTATTTTTATTATATTTTCAAATTTGAATTAAATATATAAATATAAATAGAAATAATGATATAAATTTTATGATTATAAAATGTTGGTATTACTAAATAAAAGGGTATTTTAATGATATATTATGTTAATAAAGAAAAAATATATAATTTAGAAAGAAATATGATCTAAATTGTTTTAGTTATTGGTGGATGAGGACTCATTAAAAAATATTTCCAAATCCCATGATGTGGGGAATAGTACTTCTCTATGGGAAAATAATATATAAGGATTTTATATATTTATTACTTTAATATAAAAAATGGGGATATTTAAATTCACTTGGAATTAGGTTGGGTTAATTTTTTTAATACATTATAATTTTAATGGATACATAGTGATATAGGTCTGAGACATCTAACCATTTTTTTGAAAGTAAAATACCATTTTTTACGATGACGAGCATTGATTTTTTTTAGGATTGATTCATCATGAGATAATATAAAGAAGAAACATCTTTGATAAATTCATGTATTATTATATTTAATGCTATTAATTTCAATTGTTCATAGAATATATTTTTTAAAATAATTGATACTTTTTAAAAGAATCTAAATTGAATAGAACATTTATTCTTACATAAAACATTATTTTATTTTGTTTTTTACTATATAATATAAAGAAAACATTATTTTATAGATTACTAGTAGTTGGGGTTTTTAGATAATATATTTTATGTTGAATTTTTTTATTCTTATTGGTATTTAATCTTTTTCCAATTGTAAAAAATTAATAAAAAATAATATAATATTTTCTTAGTGACATAACATGATTTTTTATGATAAATAGTTAAATCTAAAAGGAAAAATATAATAAATTTATATGGGATATATAATTTTTTTTCAGAATAAATGTAATGACCCTCCAATTTTCATTAGATTGAGAGTACAACGAGTCATTACTAGGCTTTAATCGATATCCCCAGATTCCAAAGGCTGGTAATAAAAGCCAAGGGGTCTCAAATACAAGTAGGGGATGATTTAACATTTAAGAAATAAACTAATAAATAGACCAACCATAACCAAACATTCACTATATGATGCATGAATGGATGAAAGACAACTCAACAACTTCATGTATATTAAAACCACATCAAAATAAACAACAATAGAAGAATAACCAAGTATCAAAGTACACAGTGGATACACTACACAAGACTCTCCAAATATATCAAGACTCTATGCTCCACAAGCTCTATGCTCCACAATATTCAAACAACCCAAACATCACGAGGTAATGCTAAACAAGCGTGAAACATTATCTTTGCCCTTATCCCGGAAGATAGCATCTACAAAAGCACAAAAGTGCCAAAGCAGGGGTGAGTATAAAACTCATTAGGTTTTCCCCAATGACTTCCCTACTCAAGAAACTAGGATAGAAGAGTTATAAGCAATTATATAAAACTTTTTATATAAATTGTTTTCTCAAAAATAGTTTATAACTAAAAATAAACAATTTTCCAAAACCATTCATTACCAAAATCATAAAAGTGCAATTGAAACCAATTATCCCAGCAAGATATTTTTCCATAAAAATAATTAAACAATCTTTACAACCATTCCAAAATATCGCTATATCGGCATACTCAACCATTCCATAAACCCATGAAACCAACCATGCATGCTATGTTATGACAGTTCCATACTCATGAGTGGTTTATCATCGATCTACCAAGTCGTCACAATGTAATTGTTTCTCATGTGGCATTAATTCTTTGGCATCGAGCACAAGGCCATATTTCAACCAAGCCCCGTGTATGAAATTACCATGTTCTATTAAAACTTTGGAACTGATAAAAATTTCATATTTCAACCAAGCCCTGTATATTCAATATGAACACACAACAAATATGCCCAACGATCAATCCAAAATAAACCTTTTAATAAAAACCCTTTTTTATTGAAAACTATTTCTGTCAAAACTGTTTCAATGCCAAACCATTTCAACTCCAAAAAATTTCAATAAAAATGAATTTTTATTTAAAAAAAATTCTATTGAAAACCCCTTTTTCATCAACGGTTTAGTAATTCCAGAAAATCCATAATTTAAAATCATCATTTTAAATTAAAATCTCTTTTTCACAGCTATTCACCAAGATCACACAATTTCACAAAAAGCATAAATCATCACAAATGAATATTTTCCATGAATTTCATAATAAATAAACCAATTTTAATATAAGACAATCAATTCTATCAGGAGGAGATGAGAGTGAAGCCACCTACCTTGAAGGTTTTGATGAAACTTGGACAACAGATGAAGAACACACAAGAAATCAGGTTAATTATCCATGAATGACCTTATTTATCTTATCCTAGCCAGATCATGACTCAACAATGAACTATTTGGCATCAAAAAACATATATCTACCTACTATAGGTTCAGATATGAGAATGAATGGAGATCAGAGAAGTATATCAAAGCAGATCTAAGAAAACATGAAAAATTTGGAATGAATGTTGACATACCTCAAGAATCAGACTCGAAATCACCAAGAGAAGGATATGGGATGGATCCAAATCAAGTGGAAAGGGTTCTCCAGCCTTCTAGGTAGAGTAATCTCAAAATAGGTTCGTTTTGAAGCCAAACCGAAATATATAGAGCAAAAACAAGTAAGCTCTTAGAAAAAAGGATCTAGATTTGACCTCTGCGCAAGGTTTGACCACAGGGTTTGGGCCAACAGTGTATGGATCATGCAACCTTCCTTTTAGTCCCAAAACTCCTTTTAAAACCCCCAAACTCTCCCATTCTTCACCTTTAACCTTTTTATAGAAATAAATTTTTATGGAAACATACCACTTTATGGAAACACCCCACTTTATAGAAACAACACACTTTATGGAAACACCCCACTTTATGGAAACAACCAACATTATGAAAACACCCAACTTAATTGAAACTCTATATAGTATGGAAACTCTATATTTTATGGAAACTCTCTATTTTGTGGAAACTATTTATTTTATGGAAACTCTCTATTTTATGGAAACTCTCTATTTTATCGAAACTCTCTATAATATGCACACCAAATTAAATTAAAAAAACATAAGGAAATGGGTTATATACCCAAAACTGGGGTTACTACATTCTCCAAACCATTGTTCTTTCCATCCTCAGAAATTAGAAAACCCTCAATGGCCAGAAAGAGTTCCAGCAACTACTCTTTCATTTGCTTCTCACTTTCCCAAGTCTCTTCTTGAATCTGACTATATTTCTATAAAACCCACACGAGGCCGATGTTTTTCCCACGCAAGTCTCTCTCTTGTCTATACAGGATCCGTACTGGGATATGTATCAGTGATGAATCCAATTATAGCTCAACGTGATCCCATCTAATCACATGGTCAGGATCAGGGTGATACTTTTTCAACTAGGATACATGGAACACATTATGCATTGAACTAAAACATGGTGGTAATGTCAGCCGATATTCCACCTCTCCAACCCATTACAATATCTCAAAAGGGACAATGTATCTAAGAGATAACTTTTAATACTTCCTAAAATGATTTTGTCCAAGCCTTGAAGAGATCCTAAAGAAGACATGATCACCCACAATGAATGACAACGGTCTTCGACAGTAATCTGCATAAGATTTCTGATGACTCTGAGCTGTCTCCATATTCTTTCTAGTCAACTAGATATTCTCTGTTGTTTCTTAGACAAGGCATGGACCGACTAGTGAAGTTTCTCCCATTTCCACCTAGCATAGTGGAGAACAACAAGGACATCCATATAATGCTTCAAACAGATCCATGTGTGTTGCGGCTTGATAGATTTTATTGTATGAGAACTCCACTAAGGGTATATGCTCCTCCCATGAGCAACCCAAATCCATTACACAAGCCCGAAACATGTCTTCCAACTTTTTTATCGCCTGCTCGGATTACCCATCCGTCTGAGGATGATACACCATGCTCATAGTTAACTGAGTCCCAAGGGATTTCTGTAAGGATTTACAGATACGAGAGGTGAACATAGGATCTCTATCTGAGACTATTAAAACTGGTACACCGTTCCTCTTTACCACTTCTCGGATATAGATTTTTGAAAGATCCTCAACCGTATGAGTTTCACAAATAAGGATGAAATGAGCTGACTTGGTTAGACGATCCACTGTCACCCAAATGGAATCATGTTTCTGGACCATTCTTGAAATACGTGTAACAAAATCCATTTCAATATGATCCCATTTCCACATAGGTATGGGAAAAGATTGTAACATACCATCTGGTCTCTGATGATCTTCTTTAACCTGCTGACAAGTTAAGAACCGCGAGACGAACTCTACCACCTTCCTTTTCATGACGCTCCACCAAAACCTCACCTTCAATTCCTTATACATCCTCTGTGTTCCTGGATTTACAACCCACCTCGAATAGTGGTATGCCTGATGGATTTTTTATAGAAAAACCATAGGTACAACCATAAGATATCTGAAACACAAAAATGAACCCCCATCAAGTTTCTATTCATCAATGGTCTCCCCACCATTGAGTTTTGAACTTACAACCAGACATTCAACATCAAATGTTTGTGCCTCTTTGATCATTTTTTAGAAATCAAGAATAATCGTAGATAAAAACGAAACTATAATATCACCTCGGTCTTCACATTCCACATGCATGTCAGCTAAGACCGATATAAAATTCCATTCATCTGAAGCTTCTTTCGCAAAATGAGCATATGAATTTCTACTCAATGGATCTGCTACTGAATTTCCTTTCCTTGGTGTGTACATCAAGTCAAAGTCAAAAATTTAGAGATACTCCATCAATCCCCTTTTCCACAGATTCAAATATCGCTGTGAGAAAATGTGTTTCAAGATTTTGTGATCCGCAAATACAGTAAATATCTCACCAAAGAGATAATGTATCCATGTTTTCAAAACATAGATGACTGCAACTAACTCTAAATCATGTGTTGGGTAATTCTTCTCATGCACCCTTAACTACCTTGAACCATAAGCAACCATGTGATCTCTTTGCATGAGAACACAACCCAACCCCGATCTTGAAGCATCACAATACACCACATACCCCTGTCCTAATTTTGGAAAGATCAAGATAGGTGCCGATGTAAGCCAAACTTTCAGTTCCTAGAAATACTTCTGACATTCCTCTGTCCATTAGAATGGAGCATTATTCTTTTTCAGAGCTATCATTAGTGAAGCTAGTCGGGAGAAATCCCACACAAAGCATCGGTAGTAACCAGCTAGACCAAGAAAACTTCGTATCTCGAACACATTATTTGGTGGTTGCCAAGAGATAATAGCTTCTATCTTTTCAGGATCAAAAGAAATGCCCTTCTTAGAAATGACATGTCCATTGAAACATACTTCCTGAATCCAAAAATCACAATTTGATAATTTGGCATACAAACGATGATCTCTCAAGATTTGTAACACTGTTTCTAAGTGCACCTCATGATCAACCCTTGTCTTTGAATAGACCAAAATTTCATCCACAAACACCACAACAAAATAATTCAGATATTATTGAAATATCTGATTTATCAATTCCATGAAGACTACTAGTGCATTCATTATAACGAAAGGCATGAATACATATTCATAGTGAACATATCTACTTTTGAAAGCTGTATTTGGAATATCCTATTTAAAAAATATCAATTGGTGATATCCTGATCGCAATTCATTCTTGGAGAACCACTGATATCCCCTTAATTGATTGAAAAAATCATCAATTTGTGGAAGTGGATATCTGTTCTTTATCGTAACTTGGTTAAGCTTATGATAATCAACACATATCCAAAGAGTTCTATATGCCTTCTTCACGAAAAAACCGGTGCTACCCATGGAGACGTACTTGGTCGATTGAAACCCTTTCTTTCTAACTCCTCTAACTGCACTTTCAATTCTCGTAACTCTATTGGTGCCATCATATATGACGAATGGGAAATAGGACTTTTCCTCAGAAAGAGATCAATTGTAAAGTCCACTTCCCTTAGAGGTGGTAACCCTAAGAAGTTCTTAGGAAAGAAATATAAAAATTGATCCACAACAGCTGGAAATATATTTTCCTCAATCTCTTCCATTTATTCCAAATTCAACACTACCTATTGGTAAGAGGTCATTCCCACCATTGGTTCCAACAAGATCTTTGTACCCTTCTTTACAATCCTCTCTCCTCTAAAGAGATGCTTGATGCCATCCTCAGTTAGGAAACTAACTATACTCATATAAAAGTCGATTTGGGTCTTGAATGCTGTCAGCCAATCCATACCCATGATTACATCATAGACATCCATATCCAACATTGCGAAGTCCCATTTTAGCTTATCTCCATAAATAGTTATAGGACATTCTCTACACAAAAAGGCTCGACATTCTCTTTCACCAAGAAGAGTTTTATGTTTCAAAACATAAGGCATCATTTCCAGTTTTAAACATAGCGGGTCAACATCACGAGAAGCGGTTATGGAATGTGATGCACCAGTATCAAACAACACTTTCACAAAGGTAAAATTCAAAAGAATCATACCTCTCACTGTAGAGGTCCAGCCTGATCATCAAGAATTATCTGATCAGCTCCATACAATTTTTTCTTCACTACACTATTCTCCTTGTTTCTATGCTGAGATTACCCTGGTTAAAGAGTCATGGTATTTTTAGAATCACCATGGACAACTCTGCTCTTCTGAGGAGATTGATTCTGATGTCATCGCCTAGTCAAAGCATATGATGCTAGTGACACCTGAGAAGTGTCTCAATCACTTGACCTTGGAGAACTGTGACTATAGGGCTAAATATGTACCATCTTGTTGTAATTATGACATCCTCTAGGTTTTTTTGTACAATCACGCTTTATATGGTCAAATGAACCACAATGAAAACAACCTACTTTGCTTTGGGGTCACGTCGGAAGGTTTACTGATCCAGCTGTCTTGTAAAGACCCATAAATTTCAAGGAAATGTTTTTCTTAATTTTCTTTGGAATTTTACAAGAACGCAGTTTCTGACGGCACCTGATTCCGAGGCCCGGTGTGCCCGGAATCAATTTCTGAAGTTTGGATCGGGTACGTTCAATGAATGGACGAGCGGGTTTTTCTAACATTTGAACCGGTGCCCGGAATTGAATTCTGAGGACACCGATGAAATCGCAGCGCTGGTATTTTCCCAGAAACGCCTCTTCTGGAGTTGCGTTTTCTCGGGTGTGGTTTTTAATTTTAGGGATTAAAGTTAAGAAATAAAATAATTTTACGACAAATTTATTTTATTTCACTTAAGCCACTTGGAAGCCACTTGAAGCCAATTAAAGACGGCTTAAACTGAGTTGATCCGGATAGGATGCTATCCAGAAATATCCTACCCCCTTTGTAGGATATTTGTGAGGTAGGGCCCGCACGAGCCCCGCCGTTTCTTTCCGCTAAGTAACGCACCCGCGAAAACCCGTCATTATAAAAGTCAACTGACGCGTTTTATTATTTTCTTAACAGACCATTTAATTGGGCAATTTATTTCGTAAATTTAATGAGCTGTTTCTTTTGTTGAATTAATTCAATGAATTGATGGGTCGTTACTTACCCGTTTTCGTTTGTTGGCATAATAATAATGTCAGACCAACCAAAATCTTTTGGAGGATTACTCGTTGAGAGAGGATCCTTGAACCTTCATCCTCCTTCGCGAAGAACGCGAAGAATGCGAAGAACGCCAAACCTGAAAATCGACGACGCGACGCTGTGATCCGCGACGCCGACAACGTTCTTCTGCGACGTCTCTTCCTCCGCGACAGATCTTCGATCGGATGCTTGAGGTAAGAGTCTCAGACCTTCCTTTTTATCTCCTTCGTGGTTCTTTACCAAAACACGGATTTAATTAATTAAATTAAATCTGCTGTTTCATGGTGCGTTGAGTTCACCGACTCAACGCCGTGTTCCGCGACGACGCGACGCCCTTCCGCGATGACGTGACGATATCCACCTTCCGCGACGAGAAATTCCGCAAAGAACGCTCACGCGCGACGCCCAACGAGGTAGGGATTTTATAATTTTGGAATACCCCTCTTTATATTTCCGTGAACGTTCTTTAAAAATTAAAGAACCAGTTTCAAATGAACAATTTTATTTTATTAAAATTGTCGGTTCATGTGTTGAACAATTTCTCCAGTTGTTTTTATCTAACGCGGAGGGTGCGGGTCAAACAAACACGGCCCGAAAACCCTCCGCCGTTCTTCGTGTTTTGCAGATTTGGCGGGCGACGACGGAACAAGCCGCAACGGATGTTTGATGATCCCGCAGTGAAGAACGGAACCCGGGAGGAACAACGGCGCAGACGGGAAGGGAAATGGGCCACCAGAGCGACTCTGGCGGCCCGCGGAAGCCGGCGGCGGCGCCCGTGGACTCGCGGCCGCGCGGGTCCGGCGCGCCCGGGTGTCCAGGGTGGCACCCCGCGGGTGCCGCGGGGTTGTCACGCGACACCCCCCGGGTGTCCAGGGCGGCACCCCGCGGGTGCCGCGGGCTTGTCACGCGACACCCCCCGGGTGTCCAGGGCGGCACCCCCCGGGTGCCGCGGGGTTGTCACGCGACACCCCCCGGGTGTCCAGGGCGGCATCCCGCGGGTGCCGCGGGGTTGTCCCTCGGCGCCCCCAGGGTGTCCCGCGGGTGTCCCGCGGGTGTCACGCGGGAGCGGCGGCTCCTCCCGCGTCGGCCGCTCGGTCGCTCGGCCGAGCCGAGCCGGGCTGGCCAAGCCAGACCGGTCGGACCGGGTCGGGCCGGGTCGGCCCGGGCCCGGACCCCCGTATTCGGACGGTTTTCGTTCAAACTCCCGTCACTTGAGCTACGTGCCTCCAAACGACTCACCGTCAGCGGCGACGTGATCCTTGGATCGAGACGGTCGTTTCGGTCTATCACACTCAAGGTTTCAAAATACTTTGAGTTCGGCCGGGTTGGTTCATACACGAAACCAACCGGGCCCTCGGAGCGGAAACACTCATATCTTGAGCTACGGACGTCCGATTGACGTGCCGTCAGTTTTGGTGGATTCCACTAAGTGAGAAGGATATTTTGGCATACTCCGCCCGAGGTTCAGACGCAGGTGGAGTACGGTCGGGTTGGTTTTGCCTTAAAAACCAACCGGGCCCCTAGGACGAAAATGCCAATAACTCTCAGACCGGGCGTCCGAATGACGCGCCGTCTGCGACGTTGAGTTCCTGTTGACGGTACAGAACTTTTGGATACATCAACTTCGGACTTTGTGACAATTGATGTATCAGCCTCTCGGCTCGTGGAGCGGACCCTCCCGAACGAGCTTGCTGTGTGCGGGAACCCTAGTGCTGGCTGCGACTGCTACTTCGACAGCGATGACCGTTCAGAGATCCTTAGTAGACTGCGATGACGACCGTGCAGAGATCCTTAGTGGACTGCGACGACGACCGTGCAGAGATCCTCAGTGGACTGTGGCGACGACTGTGCAGAGATCCTTAGTGGACTGCGACGACGACGGTGCAGAGATCCTCAGTGGACTGCGACGATGAAGAGTGATGGTCTTGTATCCTATGTGGGTCCCAGATTAGATGATTCAATACTAGTCTTGTATCCTATGTGGGTCCCAGTATAGTTGAATCAATGAAGACAACTGGTCTTGTATCCTATGTGGGTCCTAGCTGTGCTGGTCTTGTATCCTATGTGGGTCCCAGTATAGTTGAATCAATGAAGACAGTTGGTCTTGTATCCTATGTGGGTCCTAGCTGTGCTGGTCTTGTATCCTATGTGGGTCCCAGCTTAGATGATTCAATACTGGTCTTGTATCCTATGTGGGTCCCAGTATAGTTGAATCAATGAAGACAACTGGTCTTGTATCCTATGTGGGTCCTAGCTATGCTGGTCTTGTATCCTATGTGGGTCCCAGCTTAGATGATTCAATACTGGTCTTGTATCCTATGTGGGACCCAGTATAGATGAATCAATGAAGAGTGCTGGTCTTGTATCCTATGTGGGTCCCAGCTTAGATGACTCCGTGCTGGTCTTGTATCCTATGTGGGTCCCAGCATAAATGAAATGATGAGGACGGCTGGTCTTGTAACCTATGTGGGTCTCATCTTAGATGATTCAGTATCTATGTCTGATCATCTCTTTCACCCTTTTTGATGATGTATACCTGTGTGAGCTGAATCTTCTGTTTACTCTCCTTTGTGGATTGTGTTGAGCTATGCTGTGTGGATTTACAGTTTACTCTCCTTTGTGGATTGTGTTGTGCTATCCTGTGTGGGTATACGTTTTGCTTTCCTGTGTAGACTGGGTTGTGCTTGGGCTCGGACGCTAGAGCCGAACAGGAATTGATGGCTTAGGTATATGTATGGGCATATACCTAAGCCGTGTCAGATGTTACTTCGTGATTGTATCTTTCCTTTGTGGATTATCCTTCGTGGATTTCGGGAGACCTTCGGGGGTCTCGGGGTCCCTACTGAGTAGCTTATACTCACCCCTGCACGGGCTATGCCCACACTTCGTGGTGTTGGTTGTAGACGACGGACAACACTGACCATGGTGGAGGCGTGCAGAGCAGGACGATACCTGGAGGTGGACCACTGGGCGGGACGTACTCGGAGCGGACGGCTGGACCGAGGAGCTGTGGAGGCTATCTGTACCCACCCTTTAGGTGGGACCTTCAGAGGACGGCTCGACGCTACGACTTTTCTTTACAGTTGTTGTTTTCCCCTTTCAGTTGTACTTTACAGTTGGGCTTGTATTTCCGACCCCTTTTACTTTCAGCACAGCTTGTACAGTTTTTACTTAGTCTTTACTTTTCTGCTGCTTACTCTATGGTGATTGTTTACTTTTCAAAGGAAATGCCTTCCCTTTTTGTTGGGATTTACGCCTTGGTGCTAGTCGCCAACCCCTGACCTATGGAAGGCGGGCTTGGGGTAGTCACGGCACGGGCCCCGAGGACGGGTCGTTACAAATTGGTATCAGAGGTGGTCGGTTCTACCGGAGACTCTGATCTTTCTTCTTTTGTGAAGCAATAGTGTTTAGCGTATTGGGTGTGGTTATCAGTCCAGGGAGTCCACTGTTGGTGCGACGGCCGACGTATCCGTACACCAGGACCCTGACTTTTGATTTCCGACTTAATGCACGAAAACATTGATTGCATGTGTGTTCAAGTTTTCTTTGTGATTACTTGTGTCAGCTCACCAGGTATACTGTTCGGACCGTGGCGCACCTACTTCTTTCAGGATGGCCCCACGACGGCAGCCAGCTAGGGTTCCGAGAGTGGAGCGTGATGACAACCCACCAAGCGACGAGGCCTGGGTGTAGGGCTCCTTGTCAGCAGAGGCACCGACGATACCTTTACCCGCCGAGCCCCCGATGCTTCCAGCACTGGCAGCTGACGATGCACGACGCCTCGGAGCTCTGCACGAGTTCCAGTGCCAGCGACCACTCAGGTTTCATGGGGAGATGGACCCCCAGGCAGCCGAGGACTGGCTGGTGGCGGTCGTGCGAGTTTTCAGGTTAGTGAGGACACCAGCAGACCTCATGGTGATCCTCGCAGCGAGCCTCCTGCACGCGGAAGCAGGCAGATGGTGGAGCTTGATGCTCCAGGTGCACGACGAGACATCTCTCCTCTGGACGGACTTTGAGAGCATCTTCCGCTCCGAGTTCGTCCCATCCACCCTCCGTGCGGTATGCATACAGGAGCTTCTTCAGCTGCGGTAGGGCAGCTTGACTGTGGCCCAGTACTCGGCGAGATTTACTGATCTCTCACGCTACTAGACCGACATGGTACGGGACCCCTTCTTCTGGGCCCGGACCTTCGAGCAGGGATTGAGACATGAGATCAGGGCATCGCTGATCTCCCTTAGCATCCCGACCCAGGTAGGAGTACTGGAGAGAGCCCTCCTGATCAAGAGCTTTCTGGCTGAGTCTACAGCGAGACCTACCGCAGGGCGGTAAGTGGCGGAGTCTTCGGCAGCGGGTAGCCGATGGATGACTCAGGGTTCCAGGCGGACCAGACCTTCTGGCAGACGACCTCAGGACACTGGCTCAGCAGTGCAGGGCACTCAGCGCGGAGCCAGCCTTCCGAGAGGCAGGAAGTGCTACGAGTGCGGAGGGCAGGGCCACATGGCTCGTGACTGCCCGACCCGCCGTACCGAGGTGCAGCAGACGGTGGAGGGGCCACCCAGGAAGAGGCAGAGGGTCGACCATGGAGGTCCTCAGGGAGTTGGTGGACATGGGAGAGCTCAGCTTCAGGCAGCTGAGGCCTTCGATCATAGAGCTCTGGGAGCAGATGGACAGGAGCAGAACTAGTGGATATGTCCTTTGTACTTCGAGTTCCTTGTTTCTATTGTGTAGCGTCTTTGTATTATGAGCTGCAATAATAAAATATGCATACCTTTGTGATGTTTTCATTCCTGTCCTCTTTTGTGTTGTTACTAAGAGGTTCTAGTTTTGACTGTTGACTTGACCCTCACTTATGAGACATCTACTGGAGGAGACCCAGTTACCACACACTAATGCCGACAGTGTGACTCAACCCTTGGAGGCGAGAGTAACGGTTGGATCTCTTGGTAGTAGCGTCGAGGCCTTACGACGTCATCCTTGGTATGGATTAGTATCATCCATGTCGGGATTGACTGTATTAGGCAAAGAATGTGGTTCATCCAGGGGATGGGACCGGATTTTCTCTTATCGGCAAAGAATAAATCTTGTAGCTCTTGTGGGACCTGAGATGGTCCAGGTCATCTAGGGGCGGATGAGTACAGCTCAGAGCCGGCAGAAGCCTTATGCTGACAGGAGGCGGAGACCACTAGAGTTCGAGGATGGAGACCACGTCTTCTTGCGGGTCTCACCTCGACGTGGTTTGCGGAGATTTGGCCGAGGCGGCAAGTTGTCTTCACGCTTCATCGGGCCTTTCCAGGGTCCTCAGCAGGATTGGCGAGGTGGCTTATCGCCTGGCTCTGCCACCTCAGTTGCACCGGGTGCATGACGTCTTCCACGTATCTCAGCTGAGAAGATACGTGCACGACCCGACGCACATCTTTGACCATGGGGAGCTAGACGTGGATGATGGGGCGACTTTTACGGAGGTCCCGGTGGGGATAGAGGATTGATAGGAGCGGTTCCTACATGGACGATCGATTCCTCTTGTGCGCATCAGATGGCAGCACGGGAACCTCCAGGGAGCACATGGGAGCGGGAGGCTCAGATGCGTGCTCAGTACCGCCTTTGTATCCCTAGTTTGTGTTGAAGCTTTACAGGGACGTAAAGCCCTGTGGTGGGAGTAATGTAAAGACCCGTAAATTTCAAGGAAATTTTTTTCTTAATTTTCTTTGGAATTTTACAAGAACGCAGTTTCTGACGACACCTGATTCCGAGGCCCAGTGTGCCCGGAATCAATTTCCGAAGTTTGGCTCGGGTACGTTCAGTGAACGGACGAGCGGGTTTTTCTAACATTTGAACTAGTGTCTGGAATATAATTCTGAGGGCACCGATGAAATCGCAGCACCGATATTCGCCTAGAAACGCCTCTTCCAGAGTTGCGTTTTCTCGGGTGTGGTTTTTAATTTTCGGGCTTAAAGTTAAGAAATAAAATAATTTTACAACAACTTTATTTTATTTCACTTAAGCCACTTGGAAGCCACTTGAAGCCACTTAAAGACGGCTTAAACTGAGTTGATCCGAATAAGACACTATCCAGAAATATCCTACCCCCTTTGTAGGATATTTGTGAGGTGGGGCCCGCACGAGCCCCACCATTTCTTTCCGCTAAGTAACGCACCCGCGAAAACCCGTCATTATAAAAGTCAACTGACGCGTTTTCTTATTTTCTTAACAGACCATTTAATTGGGCAGTTTATTTCGTAAATTTAATGAGCTGTTTCTTTCGTTGAATTAATTCAACGAATTGATGGGTCGTTACTTACCCATTTTCGTTTGTTGGCATAATAATAAAATAAGACCAACCAAAATCTTTTGGAGGATTACTCGTTGAGAGAGGATCCTTGAACCTTCATCCTCCTTCACGAAGAATGCGAAGAACACGAAGAACGCGAAGAACTCCGAACCTGAAAATCGACGACGCGACGCCGTGATCCGCGACGCCGACAACGTTCTTCTGCGACGTCTCTTCCTCCGCGACGAATCTTCGATCTGCTGCTTGAGGTAAGAGTCTTGGACCTTCCTTTTTATCTCCTTCGTGGTTCTTTACCAAAACCCGGATTTAATTAATTAAATTAAATCTGCTATTTCATGGTGCATTGAGTTCACCGACTCAATTCCGTGTTCCGCGACGACGCGACGCCCTTCCGCGACGATGCGGCGATCTCCACCTTTCGCGACGAGCAATTCCGCGAAGAAGCTCACACGCGACGACCAACGAGGTAGGGATTTTATAATTTTGGAATACCCCTCTTTATATTCCCGTGAACGTTCTTTAAAAATTAAAGAACCGGTTTCAAATGAACAATTTTATTTTATTAAAATTGTCGGTTCATGTGTTGAACAATTTCTCCCGTTGTTTTTATCTAACGCGGAGGGTGCGGGTCAAACGAACACGGCCCGACAACCCTCCGCCATTCTTCGTGTTTTGCGGATTTGGCGGGGGACGACGGAACGTGCCGCAACAGATGTTTGAAGATCCCGCAGTGAAGAACGGAACCTGGGAGGAACAACGACGCATACGGGAAGGGAAACGGGCCAACGGAGCGACTCCGGCGGCCCGCGGAAGCCGGCGGTGGCACGGGTCGCCGGCGCGGCGGCGCCCGTAGACCCGTGGCCGCGCGGGTCCGGCGTGCCCGGGTGTCCAGGGTGGCACCCCACGGGTGCCGCGAGGTTGTCACGCGCCACCCCCCGGGTGTCCAGGGTGGCACCCCGCGGGTGCCGCGGGGTTGTCACGCGACACCCCCCGGGTGTCCAGGGCGGCACCCCGCGGGTGCCGCGGGGTTGTCACGCGACACCCCCCGGGTATCCAGGGCGGCACCCCGCGGGTGCCGCGGGGTTTTCACGCGACACCCCCGGGTGTCCAGGGCGGCACCCCGCGGGTGCCGCGGGGTTGTCATACAACACCCCCCGGGTGTCCACGGCGGCACCCCGCGGGAGCCGCGAGGTTGTCATGCAACACCCCCCGGGTGTCCAGGGTGGCACCCTGCGGGAGTCGCGGGGTTGTCACGCGGCGCCCCCAGGGTGTCCCGCGGGTGTCCCGCGGGTGTCCAGCGGGTGTCCCGCGGGTGTCACGCGGGAGCGGCGGCTCCTCCCGCGTCGGCCGCTCGGTTGCTCGACCGAGCCGAGTCGGGCTGGCCGAGCCAGACCGGTCCGACCGGGTCGGATCGGGTCGGCCGGGTCGGACTGGGTCGGGCCGGGTCGGCCCGGGCCCGGACCCCCCGTCTTCGGACGGTTTTCGTTCAAACGCCCGTAACTTGAGATACGAGCCTCCAAACGACTCACCGTCAGCGGCGACACGATCCTTGGATCGATACGGTCTTTTTGGTCTATCACACTCAAGGTTTCGGAATACTTTGAGTTTGGCCGGGTTGGTTCGTACACGAAACCAACTGGGCCCTCGGAGCGGAAACACTCATATCTTGAGTTACGGACGTCCGATTGACGTGCCGTCAGTTTTGGTGGATTCCTCTAAGTGAGACGGATCTTTTGGAATACTCCGCCCGAGGTTTGGATGCAGGTGGAGTACGGTCGAGTTGGTTTTGCCTTAAAAACCAACCAGGCCCCTGGGACGAAAATGCCAATAACTCTCAGACCGGGCGTCCGAATGACGCGCCGTCTGCGACGTTGAGTTCCTATTGACGGTACTGAACTTTTGGATATATCAACTTCGGACTTTGTGACAGTTGATGTATCGGCCTCTCGGCTCGTGGAGCGGACCCTCCCGAACGAGCTTGCTGTGTGTGGGAAACCTAGTGCTGGCTGCGACTGCTACTTCGACAGCGATGACCGTGCAGAGATCCTTAGTGGACTGCGACGACGACCGTGCAGAGATCCTTAGTGGACTGCGACGACGACCGTGCAGAGATCCTCAGTGGACTGCGGCGATGACTGTGCAGAGATCCTTAGTGGACTGCGACGACAACGGTGCAGAGATCCTCAGTGGACTGCGGCGATGAAGAGTTCTGGTCTTGTATCCTATGTGGGTCCCAGCTAAGATGATTCAATACTGGTCTTGTATCCTATGTGGGTCCCAGTATAGTTGAATCAATGAATACAGCTGGTCTTGTATCCTATGTGGGTCCTAGCTGTGATGGTCTTGTATCCTATGTGGGTCCCAGCTTAGATGATTCAATACTGGTCTTGTATCCTATGTGGGTCCCAGTATAGTTGAATCAATGAAGACAGCTGGTCTTGTATCCTATGTGGGTCCTAGCTGTGCTGGTCTTGTATCCTATGTGGGTCCCAGCTTAGATGATTCAATACTGGTCTTGTATCCTATGTGGGTCCCAGTATAGTTGAATCAATGAAGACAACTGGTCTTGTATCCTATGTGGGTCCCAGTATAGATGAATCAATGAAGAGTGCTGGTCTTGTATCCTATGTGGGTCCCAGTTTAGATGACTCTGTGCTGGTCTTGTATCCTATGTGGGTCCCAGCATAAATGAAACGATGAGGACGACTGGTCTTGTAACCTATGTGGGTCCCAGCTTAGATGATTCAGTATCTATGTCTGATCATCTCTTTCACCCTATTCGATGATGTATACCTGTGTGAGCTGAATCTTCTGTTTACTCTCCTTTGTGGATTGTGTTGAGCTATGCTGTGTGGATTTACAGTTTACTCTCCTTTGTGGATTGTGTTGTGCTATCCTGTGTGGGTATACGTTTTGCTTTCCTGTGTGGACTGGGTTGTGCTTGGGCTCGGACGCTGGAGCCGAACGGGAATTGATGACTTAGGTATATGTATGGGCATATACCTAAGCCATGCCAGATGTTACTTCGTGATTGTATCTTTCATTTTTGGATTATCCTTCTTGGATTTCGGGAGACCTTCGGGGGTCTCGGGGTCCCTACTGAGTATCTTATACTCACCCCTGCACGGGCTATGCCCGCACTTCGTGGTGTTGGTTGCAGACGACGGACATCACTGACCGTGGTGGAGGCGTGCGGAGTAGGACGGTACCTGGAGGTGGACCACTGGGCGGGACGTACTCAGAGCGGACGGCTGGACCAAGGAGATGTGGAGGCTATCTGTACCCACCTTTCAGGTGGGACCTTCAGAGGACGGCTCGACGCTGCGGCTTTTCTTTACAGTTGCTGTTTTCCCCTTTCAGTTGTACTTTATAGTTGGGCTTGTATTTCCGGCCCCTTTTACTTTCAGCACAGCTTGTACAGTTTTTACTTAGTGTTTACTTTTCCGCTGCTTACTCTGTGGTGCTTGTTTACTTTTCAAAGGCAATGCCTTCCCTTTTTGTTGGGATTTACGCCTTGGTGCTAGTCGCCAACCCCTGGCCTATGGAAGGCGGGCTTTGGGTAGTCACGGCACGGGCCCCGAGGACGGGCCGTGACATGTCTGGTTCTAATTTCTACTTACACCATGAAAATTTGAGTCCCTTTTCCTCTTGTTCCCAGTGGTTGAGTTCCCACCATTTCTCGTAGGTATCATCATGCCTCCTCCCATAGATCCCGAGATATCACGTTCAGCCATAGTCGCTCTGTTCACCATCTATGTATATTCTGTAATACAATGTACTGCAATCTTTGATCTAATCTTTTATCGTATCCCTAATTGAAAGATGCGTGCTTTTAAAGAGGAACTTGCTACAACTTCTGGTGCAAAGCACACTCAGTTAATGAACTTAGCCATATACTCTGTGACAGTGAGACTCTCCTGTTTCAGGCTAAATAAGTCTGTCATTTTTTGGATCTTGAATGTGTGAGGGTAGAATTGTTTGTTAAAAAATTCCTCAAAATCCTCCTATGTAAGTCCTTCATCCAATTTAGCATGCACTTCTAAATCCCACCACTGATGTGCACGATCCTCGAGCATATACATAACCATTTTGACCTTAAGCTCTATTGGTGTGCCAATGAAGTCGAATATATGATTCATCCTACATAGCCACACCTCCTCCTTCTCGAGTTTAGAATCACCCCAAAAATTAGGTCAATTCTGCTTCATGAACTAGACGGTATGATTCACAAGCTGTGGATCATTCCTTCGGTTCCCTGTGTCCACAACTTGAAAATATTGGACAATACTCTGAACCAACTCTTGGTTCACATGTGGTTCAAGTGCAACCACATTATCCGCAGCTTCTTCGGGTTGGTTTTGAAGACGCCTACCAGGTGCCATTTTCTAAACTTACAACAAACTCTGTTAATCTCAGTCTCTAGCAATTGTTGGCTTAGAATTTCAAATTCTATCACATCAACTATCACAACATTGTTTTCCAAAACATACTTTTTTCCATGTTTAATTATTTTTGAAACCACTTCACATGCTTTTGAAAATTAATACATTTTAAAAATAATATAATCATTATCCTTTTCAAAATATTTCATTTGAAAACCAATTCTATACTTTTCAAACATGATCATTTCTTGAAATGATGTATGCACTCCTAGTAGGAAGTCATTCCTCTATAATGCATATCATGCTCGTCTCATTGGCTAAACCCATGATAATGAGATTTCGAAATCCTTGAAGTGTCTCTAAACTCTTATTTACCCAAATCCCTAGTAACTTGAAGTTCATCATAAAAGGGTTATGTACGTCCTTTTATGCTATATATTTCATGTTCTGACAATATTACTCCTTTCTAAGATTCCCCCCAAGGAATAGACAAGAAGGTATTTCATCTCCAAAACTAGAAACATCGATGACTACGTGTTAGGCATGGACCGAACAAGATGATACCATTTGTAATGACCTGCCAATTATCATTGGCTTGAGAGTATAGAGAGTCATTACTAGGCCTTAAGCGACATCCCCAAGATGCCAAAGGATGACAATAAATGCCGAACGGTCTCAAATACAAGTGGGGGACAATTTACCCTTTAAAAAATAAACAAATAAACAAAACAACCATAACCAGACATTCACTATATGATGCATGAACAGGTGAAAGACAACTCAAAAATTTCATGCATCTCAAAACACTACAGGAAAACGGCCGTTTAGCGGCAGTTTTTTCAAGGCGGTTTTAAAAACCGCCGCTAAACGTGTTTCAGGCCGCCATAAACTGCTGCGAAAAAACCGCCGCTAAATGTCTTAAAATTTTTTATATAGTTTTTTTAATTTTTTTTTAAAATTTTTCAAGGATTAGCGGCGGTTTTTTAAAAAACCACCGCGAAATAGCGGCGGTTTGGGTAAAACCGCCGCGAAATGGAAGGAAAAAATAAAAAAAACACGAGAAACCCCGAAATCACTAAAACAACCATAACTTTTGATCCGAGTGTTCATTGGAGCGCCACAACCAGTCAAATCGACGATCATGAAGAGATATAGAGGCACGTATAATCAAAACCGTGAGACAGTCTAAGGTGTTGAAGATATGAGAGTTATAAGAAAGTTGAAAAAAGTTCTCCAACTTCAAACTACCATAACTTTCACTCCGGGTGCCCGTTTGGGCTTTACCACATATCAAATAGAAGCCAGCGAAGAGAGATACACACCAACTCAAAAAAAGACAAGCTTTTTTCATGTTTTTTGACCCGAAAAACCCCTTCTGAAGGCCTCCGAAACCCCGTTTCCGTCACCGGTGTCCCATCAAACTTGTCCTCAAAGGGACCTAACTTTCAATCCGCGTGTCAGTTCAGACTCCTCCACCTACCAAATCCTAGTTCGTTCCATGAGATTCAGTTTTACTGGTCGCAATTCCCACATGCACTACTGGATCTTAAGTTATGGCCTTTTTAGTGGGTATCAGGTTTGTTATGTTTTTCGATGCCTCGTTTCAAGCACCCATTCCCCGTCAGCTTTTTTTTAAATGGTCGTAACTTCTGATCCGCCTATCCATTTGGACTCTTTCACCTATCAAGTCAAAGATCTTTTCAGGATCTTTGATTTGATAGGTCGCATATCTGAAAAGGACTCTCGGATCATAAGTTATCTCTGTTAATGTAAGTCTAATGTTTTGGTAACTTTATGACTGTTTTGACTTGTTTTAACGGTTGCTCCATTTATTACTGTTTATTTGGGTTTCCATGACTTGTTATCTTTATCAATGGTTTTTTGTGGGTTATTATGATGATTATGTTGAATTATTAAGGGGTTTTCCAGAGTTGTCATGAGTTTTCATGCGTTCTCATTGTTTCTAATACCTCATTCTTTATATGATTCTCCATCCGTTTTCAGGCATTTTCATGATTTTTCATCCCTTATAACGTCTTTTTATACTTTTTTATGTTTCCTTTATCATTTAATATTTATTATTTATAATATACTTTAATTTATTTATTATATATTATTTGTTACTGGTTATTTATTATTTATTATTTATATTTATTTATTATTTATATTTATTTATTATTTATTATTTACTATATATTATTAATTATTAATTAATAATAATAATAAAATATTATTATTAACAAAAATATTTGTTACTGGTTATTTATTATTTATTATTTATATTTATTTATTATTTATTATTTATTATTTATTATTTATAATTTATTATTTATAATTTATTATTTATAATTTATAATTTATAATTTATAATTTATAATTTATAATTTATAATTTATAATTTATAATTTATAATTTATAATTTATAATTTATAATTTATAATTTATAATTTATAATTTATAATTTATAATTATTTATTATTTATTATTTATTATTTATTATTTATTATTTATTATTTATTATTTATTCTTTATTATTTATTATTTATTATTTATTAATAATAATATTTTATTTATTATGTGTTATTTATTATTTAATATTTATTATTAAATATTTTTTTATTTCGTATTTATTATTTTTTATTATTTATTATATAATATATATTATTTATTATTTATTATTTATTTCTTATTATTTATTTCTTATTATTTATTATTTATTATTTATTATTTATTATTTGTTTATTATTATTTATTGTTTGTTATTATTTAATATTTAATATTATTTATTATTTATTATTTATTATTTATCATTATTTATTTTTATTATTTATTCTTTATTATTATTTATTATTTATTATTATTTATTATTTACTATTTATTCTTATTTATTATTATTTATTTTTTATTATTTATTATGTATTATTTATTATTTATATTTATTTATATTTATTATTTATTATTTATTATTTAGTTATTATTTATTATTTATTATTTATTATTTATTATTTATTATTTATTATTTATTGTTTATTATTTATTAATAATAATATTTTATTTATTATGTGTTATTAATTATTTAATATTTTATATTAAATATTTTTTTATTTCGTATTTATTATTTATTATTATTTATTATTACTTATTATTATATATTATATATTATATATTATATATTATATATTATATATTATTTATTACTTATTACTTATTGTTTATTATTTATTATTCAGTATTTATTATTTATTATTTATTATTTATTATTTATTATTTATTATTTATTATTTATTATTATTGTTTATTTTTTATTATTATTTATTGTTTATTATTTATTATTTATTATTTATTATTTATTATTATTTATCCTTTATTATTCTTTTTTCTTTATTCTTATTTATTATTTATTATTTATTATTTATTCTTATTTATTATTTATAATTATTTATTATTTATTATTTCTTATTTATTCTTTATTATTTTCTTATTATTATTATTTATTATTTATTGTTTAGTTTATTGTTTATTGTTATTTATTTATTATTTATTATTTATTATTTATTATTTATTATTTATTATTTTTTATTTTTTATTTATTATTTATTATTTATTATTTATTACTTATTACTTATTACTTATTACTTATTATTTATTATTTATTATTTATTATTATTGAGTTTATATCTATTATTTATGTATTGTTTGTTTTTTCAATTAATATATATAAGTATATTAAATTATGTTTATTAACCACATGATGAGCTTGCTGGAGTGGTAAAGTCTTTTGAAAATATGCAAGAGGTTAGGGGTTCAAATCTTACCAAACGCAGTATTTCTTTATATTGCATAAGCATGGGCATGTGCATGGGCATGTTCATGGGATGTGCATGCATGGATAAATAAAGTAAATAAAGTAATATGAAATAAATAAATAAATAAAATAAGAAATAAAAATAAGTAAATAAGTAAATAAGTAAATAAAAATAAAGTAAATAAATAAAGTAAATAAAAATAAAGAAAGAAAGAAAGAAAGAAAGAAAGAAAGAAAGAAAGAAATAAATAAATAAAGAGAGAAAGAAAGAAACAAAGAAACAAAGAAACAAAGAAAGAAAGAATGAAAGAAAGAAAGAAATAAAGAAAGAAATAAAGAGAAATAAAGAAAGAATGAAATAAAGAAATAAACAAAGAAAGAAAGAATGAAAGAAAGAAATAAAGAAAGAAATAAAGAGAAATAAAGAAAGAAAGAAATAAACAAAGAAAGAAAGAAATAAAGAAATAAATAAAGAAAGAACGAAAGAAACAAACAAAGAAAGAAAGAAAGAAAGAAAGAAAGAAAGAAAGAAAGAAAGAAAGAAAGAAAGAAAGAAAGAAAGAAAGAAAGAAATAAAGAAAGAAAGAAATAAAGAAAGAAAGAAATAAAGAAAGAAATAAATAAATAAAGAAAGAAATACACAAACAAAGAAATAAAGAAAGAAAGAAAGAAAGAAATAAATAAAGAAACAAAGAAAGAAATAAAGAGAACAAAGAAAGAAATAAAGAAAGAAAGAAATAAAGAAAGAAAGAAATAAAGAAAGAAAGAAATAAAGAAAGAAATAAAGAGAACAAAGAAAGAAATAAAGAAAGAAAGAAAGAAATAAAGAAATAAAGAAAGAAATAAAGAAAGAAATAAATAAAGAAATAATGAAATAAATAAAGAAATAAATAAAGAAACAAAGAAAGAAAGAAATAAAGAAAGAAAGAAAGAAAGAAATAAAGAGAACAAAGAAAGAAAGAAAGAAAGAAAGAAATAAATAAAGAAAGAAATAAAGAAATAAAGAAAGAAATAAAGAAAGAAATAAATAAAGAAATAAATAAAGAAATAAATAAAGAAATAAAGAAACAAAGAAAGAAACAAAGAAATAAAGAAAGAAACAAAGAAATAAAGAAAGAAATAAAGAAAGAAAAAAGAAATAAATAAAGAAAGAAATAAAGAAAGAAAGAAATAAAGAAAGAAATAAAGAAAGAAATAAAGAAATAAAGAAATAAATAAAGAAATAAATAAAGAAATAAATAAAGAAATAAATAAAGAAATAAATAAAGAAATAAATAAAGAAATAAAGAAATAAAGAAATAAAGAAATAAAGAAATAAAGAAATAAATAAATAAAGAAAGAAAGAAATAAATAAATAAAGAAATAAAGAAATAAATAAAGAAATAAATAAATAAAGAAAGAAATAAATAAAGAAAGAAACAAATAAATAAATAAACAAAGAAATAAATAAAGAAAGAAATAAAGAAATAAATAAATAAAGAAATAAATAAATATATAAATACATAAATAAATAAATTAAAAAAATAAACTAAAAAAATAAAAAACCTGCCGTGAAACGTTCTGCGACGGTTTTAAAAACCGCCACAAATAGTTTCCCGATGCACGATTTCATGACGGTTTTTCAAAACCGCCACCAATCTATTTAGCGGCGGTTTAAACCGCCACGAAATGTAAAACCAAACCGCCGCTAAATGCCTTTTTTTTCATAGTGAAACAACATCGAAATAAATAACAGTAGAAGAATAACCAAGTATCAAAGTACACGACAGATAGACTACACAAGATCACACAATTTTACAAAAAAACATAAATAATCACAAATGAATATTTTTCCATGAATTTCACAATCAATAAAACATTTTGAATCTAAGACAATCAATTCTAGTAAGAGGAGATGAGAGTGAAACCACCTACCTCAAAGGTTTTGATGAAACTTGGACTACAGACGAATAACGCACAATAAAGCGGGTTAATTCTCCAAGAATAGCCTTAGTTCTCTTATCCTAGAAAGATCACAACTCAACATTGAATTATTTGGCATCCAAAAACGTACATATACCCACCATAGTTTCATATCTGAGAAAGAATGGAGATCGGAGAAGTTGATCTAAGCAGATCTAAGAAAACATGACAAACCCAGAAAGAATAGTGACGTACCTCAAGAATCGAACTCAAAATCACCAAGGGAAGGCTATGGGATGGCTCCAAGTCATTTAGTGAGGGTTATACAGCCTTTTAGGGAGATTAATCTCAAAATATGGGCGTTTTGAAGCCAAACTGAAATATATAGAGCAAAAAACGAGTAAGCTCCTAGAAAATAGGATCTAGATTTGACCTCTGCGCAAGATTTGACCACACAGTTTGGGCCAACCATGTATGGATTGTGCAAACTTAATTTTGATCCCAACAATCCTTATAAAACCCCCAAACTATCCCATCCTTCACCTTTACCCTTTTTATGGAAACACATTTTTTATGGAAACATACCACTTTATGGAAACAACCCACTTTATGGAAACAACCCACTTTATGGAAACACCCTACTTTATGGAAAAAATCTATTTTATGAAGACTCTATATTTTATGGAAACTCTCTATTTTATGGGAACTCTCTATTTTATTGAAAATCTTTATTTTATACACACCAAATCTAATTAAAAAAACTCGAGGAAATGCGTTATGTACCCGAAACCAAGGGTAATAGAATGAATAATTTTTTTCCATAGAACATAATTATAGAGTCACATAATATGGGTTTATGTAGATCATACATGATGATGTTAACACATAATAAAAATATTTTTTAATGTTAATAGATTAAGTCTATTGAATGATATTGTAAAATAAAAAAGTTTTCATGACCTCAGGACTTCTATTATTAATTACCCTTCTCAACTGGGATATCTCCAATCTTTAGTAAACCTAGTATATTGATTTATCCATTCACCTAAAATGATTCCCTCTATTCTAGTCTTATATGTTTCCACAAAATAGTAATATTTTTTATTTTATGACTATATTATGTTCTTAATTACTGGATGATCCTTTATTATTTTTCATTTTTGTTTACATATTCTATCGAGTTAATCCTTGTTGTCACTAGGTTCCATTATTTAATTTATTTCATTTCTTATTTACTTCCCATTAGGTTCATTGTGTCACTATATATCTTCAATATTGTAGTAGATTTTAATATTATTACCTATCATTTTTTCTCCTCTTTTCTCCAAGGATGTGGTTATTTCCCTATAGTCAATGCAGTTTTTTTATTTTCTCTATTCATGTCTCATCTAGTACTATTTTTCCTTGGTTTTATAATTTTCACAGAGTGTGATTATCATTTTACAAACCTAATAGTGTCAATAATTCTCGTTCTCTCTATAGACTAGATCCCAACTCAACAATGCAAGATATTGTTCATGATAGACCTTAGTTGTATCCCCATTGGACTAACATGAACTTATTTTCAGTAATTAAATACCAAATAAGTTAATTTTTACATTTTATAAACCTATGGTGACCTGGTTTTTTTGGAGGTTGTTGTGTTCTATTCGATTATGACAAAGATGGAGGATAATACATCTATGTATGTCTTTTGTTTTCAAACACTATAAGATGAATATCAGAATGTGAAGAAAATTAATTTATCATTTATAATAAAAATAAAATATATGATTATGGTTTCTCTAATTTTGTTTATAATATTAATTAGTTAAAATGAAATAAATGATTTTAATTTTTACAAGAATTTTTTTGGTTAAAATTTTTAGATAAAAATAATGATTTTTTTGTGATAAATGAATCATATAATAGAAAATTGAAATATAAAAAATAAATTAATCTCTTCAATCATTGCCTTTCAAATTAACTAGTTTTTTAGATAATATAATATAAATATTGGGATAGAAATGTGTTCCTACATATTTTTCACCCTATAATTAACCTCGATTAAATTTAATAACAACATATGATGGAATTCAATTTTGTCCCCATTCTTTATTTTTTATCCTATAACCAATATTGAAAGATAAACTTGTACTATTTTTGTGGGGTGTTTTGTCTTTAATAATTTTGGATCTACCACTTGGATGTTCCCCTCTTCTTGTTATTCTAATGATTTGAACATCTTCATCTATGTTTGATAGCCTTTCATGATTACTATGATATAGTTAATGTGTGTTGTGAGTGGTGCCTGATGATGGTCATATCATCGATGGTGGATTCAATCTATCCAAATGAGGGTGTCTTATATAAATGTTGGTGGATATATAAGTTGTCCTTTTATGATACCATCTTAACTGTTTCCTCTTGTAATGAGAAAAATTATTCATACGGAAATTTTGAAATGATGAATGCGACCCATGAGGAGACACTATCCAATATCATAGGGATGGATTCTATATCCAATTGGGATTTTATTTATGTTTTTATTTGGGTATCATTCTATATGGATGGATTTACTTATTTATGTACTTTTAGATTCATTCTATTTCACTTAAATAGTATACACTTAAAAATAAAATTTGTTTAAATTATAATTCCAAAAAATATAAATTAATGAAATTGACGTTGAAAAACATTTCTTTTATAAAAAACCCCATTTATTTTTAAATAAATTATGTGATGATCAAAATTTTATATAAAATGTGAAGAAATTTTCAAAATAATTTTTAAATTATATATTTTCTCTAAGAAACATATAAATCATTACATTAATAAAAAAACTAGTTTGAATATATTCAAAAAAATAGATGAAGAGAAATATAATTTCTAATGATTAGTGAATAAAATAATTTTTAATTAATAGATAAATTAAAAAATTATGTATATAGAATTTAATATGTTTCTCACAACATGTGTTTAATTTTTTTTAAAAACATGAATTAAAGTTTCAAAACAAATGCATCTATATTAGGATGAAAACCAGTAGGAATGAAATTAAACATATGTCATGAAAACACTTACTAGGATGGGGATATAATGAAGATGTTTCTTGAAAAATAGATTACTTTCTGATAATATAATTATAAATGAAAATTTTATAATAAATAAAATTTGAAATATATGAAAAGACAATTTTATAAGTATACTATGTAAAAAACAATAGTTCATAGATTATTTTTATCAACTTCAATTAAAGAAAAAAGTTTTATTTAAAAATTATATTATAAATTAGATATTTTAAGATGTTATTATCATCATTATATGCATGTTAAATCATATTTAATTTTTTAATATGTATAAATAGAGAATGAAATTATTTATAAAAATACTTGAAACTCAAATAAAATTTTCTTAATAAATAATAAGATAATATGTTCTTTTTATCCTTATAGTATGAGATTTGTGCCTATTAATTTTTTTGGATGAAAATTAAAATGATACATAAATTAATTATGTTTTATTTAGGTTCATGTATGAATAAATAACACTTTAAATGGATTATCATTAAAAATAATTTATAAATGTTTTTGAATTAATAAATCAAAATGATACAAGGTACTAAAATTTTAGGTTGAAAATTTATTATGATATTTTCTGTAACAATTCATTTAAATTTTAAATAGTAATATCTAATAATTATCTGAATATGTTATTTTTCATTTTGTAAATTTTTTATCCAAAATACATAAGAGAAATATGTGAATCTTGGTTGTTAATAATTTCAAAATTATATTTTTGTATTAGTTTTTTTCTCTATGATATATTTTCATTCATGAATAAAATTGATGAATTTTTTACATAACTTGAATAAGAGAATATAGATAATGAAAATATATCTATAAGGGTATTTTTTATATTATATATTATTGTGATATTTTTATTTTTAAAATAGGTGCGATTCTTATGAAATTATTGAATTATATTTAAATTTTATAAAGAACAATACCCTACTTGGATCAATTCATATTCAAGTTTTAATTTTAATTAGTTATCCTTGATTTAGAAGATATGAATTGTGATATGTTTTTTGTAATACCCATAATAATTTCAATGTACAACCCCGTTTGTTTTTTTACAACTTATTTTATCTCTTAATGTTTATAAATGTTTTATTTCTAGATGTGGAGATTATAGTTTTTATATATATTTTTATGGATAATTAATTGGGGATTTGATATATGATATTAAAAAATATATATAGGGGCCATCATTTTGTGATGGGTATAGGTAACAATGTAATGGATATTTGTGTGAATTATGTTACCATTTTTTTCCTAATTCAAAAGGAGTCATGTGAGGACCTATAAAATCACACCATGTAAAATCCTGATGTATGGGTTTGTAACTATGGTGAGGTTCATCACTCTATAATATTTAACATCACATATTTATTTAGAAATCCTTGGGTAATAATTTGTTTTTCTATGGGGTGTGAGGATCATGCTATGGTGAAGGGATTTGAAACAAGGTGGTGACCTTGATGTATAATCATAATGTTAATAAGTATTAAATAAATTACATCCCATTTAGAGAATTAATTTTTCATATATTATTAAATTTTCACGGGGAACCCAGTCACACCATGAACTATGATTCATTCCATGAAGAATAGTGATTGAGAATGCTAGATTGAGGGAATTACAAAATAGAGGTGGCCCAAAAAATTCATCAAACTCTAAAGTAAGAGGTTCATTCCATGATAGCTTAAAGTGAAGGATTATTGGTTATTATTTGGTAATGGTGCACCACACCATGCCTATTAAAGTCCACAACATGACTAGTTAAGGCCACACCATGTGGAGAACCATAAAGGGTAATCACACCATGACCTCTATGGTTAAGACTAGACTTTTGGCCTTGGAAATTTCATAATAATGTTAATTAATTAATGATTTTAATATTAAAAGTTAATTTTATGGGTACCCCATTCTCTTACAGCATGAAACAATATTATATATATTCACTCTTGATATATTATCATTTAAGGAATGTTATCTTTTGTTCTCCACCTAATTTTAGTTCCCTTTAATCTAGAATATAACTTGAGAAGAGTCTTAGAAACATCTATAATTCCACCCCAGTTTATATTTTTTACTTCGTGATATTATTACAATTGTGGTTATTCACAACTTTCTACATGGATTTTAATAAATTAAATTATTTATTCTATTGTGGATCATATTTAATTTTTATATTAATTGGATAGAATCCTACAAGAATAAGGTAGGAAGTATGCAAGTTATCCTTAATGTATAATCATGTTCTATGTGTTTAAAATGTATGATGATAATGACCTATAATGAATTAACCAAATGTTAAATAAATATAATATATTCCATTTTCATGTGGGAGTTATGTTTTTCAAGTTATAATAGGTCATCTATTAAAAGTAAAATCTAGAAATTGGGCCCCTATGTGTGTTATAACCTTAACTTCTGATATAAAATCAATACAAGTCAACTCAAGGGGTTTTTAATGTGAAGAATTTACCTCATAAGAGAAACATAGACACCATACAATGATTCCTAGGATATGAACAGGTGGTAAAATTGAAAGAGAACAATTTTAATCTTAGGTGGTGATGGATATGGATCCATAGAGGGGTGTGTGAAAAAAATCAGAAATGAATAATAATTTGTTTATCTAGGATAATAAATTTTAATTTTTTTAACTTTATTATTTTATATTACAAATAGTGATTAAGGTCTTTTTTTTGAATGGATATTTGTTTATATGGGAATTTTAAGGTGGGGTTCTATTTCCCCTAGGCGATGAGATGATGAAATGTTTATATAGTTATAGGGAAGGGTTATTCTTTCCCCAGGATGGTGATATTTGGGATGGATCTAGGGAATTATTATATTTACATCATGGGTGATGATATTTGAGATGGTTCTGGGGTGGTAAATTCATTGACCACTAGTTTATGATTTCTTGAATAGATTCACGGTGATGAATTATTCACTCTATAAAATATTTATTATGTTTAGAGATATCTAGAATTTGATAAAGTAGGTTTTTTCAAACATAAGTGTCATTTAAAAAATTTAGGGTCAACATGTGTTTATTTTTTAATCAATTAGTTATTTAAGATGGAACATCTGTTTAATCCTTATTTATATTTACTATTACGAGACACCATTAGTGGTGGCCTATAATATTTCACTAATAAACTGCTTTGATCCACCATGGGTACTTGATCACACTTCATGGTTACTAGTTAAGATAAGGGAAAATTTATTATGTTTGAGTACTGTTTAGATTATCATGCATAGAGTACAAAATATGGGATCAAACAATTAATTAGAACCATGTTTTCTATTTTTATAGTCTTTATTACTGTATTTTTTTTATAATTGATGCATATAATCCACTATAGGCGGATCTGGATGGTTGTGTGCTTTTATAACATGTAAAACTATTTATACTCATATATAATGGTTTGATTTAAATTTATATTGGATTTAAAATATAATATTAAATTATGATTTTATCTCAATAACTATTATAACTATTAATTCTGATAATATTTATGCTTACCTTCTCATGGGGGTATAGTCTCTATGTGATATGTTTAAAACCCCAATATTGTTGGACAAACTATATAGTATGGGGAAGAATTCATGAGGTATATAGTGACGTGATTTTCTCATAGTAGAGGTGAACCAAGATGTGGATGTTACAAATAGGTATCATATCATTTTTTCTTCTTTTTGTGTTAATAATTTGGAATTGGAGTCAAAACATTTAATTTTTTTATATCTTTGTATGGATCCTTTTCCATGGTGTAGTTTACCCATATTTTAAGGAAGTATATTTTATAAGGGATGAGATAGTTATTATTTTTTATCAACTATAAGGCTAGGTTTCCTTAAATTATATTTATTTTGATGTTCCCTAGGTGTATACTATCCAATATTATGATTTATCATATCTACTATTGAGTAGAGTTTTAGTGGTGTTCCATAAGTGTAGTTTCAAATTTAATTTTCACTCCTAGTATAGCTAAACATGGGTTGAGTGTTGATTATATGGGAGTATGGGATATCTAAAAATATATTCTACTATTGCATAATATCTAGTTAGTTATGATGGATATGGATATGTTCAGGTTTTAGGAGAAGGTTTTTGATTCCAAAAGAGAGTGGTAGTCAGAGTTCTATGGTCTATTCATATTTTGGTGGTGGTTGTAGAGATTGGGGTAGGGGAAACCTCATTAATATGAAGGTCATTTTGAAAGGATAGATAAAAGATATTAGGGATGGGGTTTGAGAAAATTTCATGCCATGAAACCTACTCATGTTCTTCATGATTCTAGACTATCTACAATTTCAGGTTAGATTTTAGTAGCTTATATATATATTCAATAGTTTTATTTGATATATGTGATTTTAATTATTTCATATCTATTTGGTTTATTAATGGATTGGGTCAACATAATTTTTTTTCTAGTTGATTTTGATTGATAATCTCATAGAGGTGGATCATAGGGTATTTTGATAGGGAGTCTTCTCTAGCGACTGGAAGCTATATATTATTTTTTCATTTTTAGGTAAATATGATAGGAATTAATGTAATCAATTTTATGTATTTTCTAGACTAGAATCAAGAATAAATCAACTAATATTATTAATGACTGTCTATTATGTCTTTCAAGACTGGTAGTCATTCTCATACTGAATGGGGAATATTTATACAGGTTACGTGGAACTTGATATTATTTTTTTGCAGTATCATGACCTTGTTATTTCATGTTACATCGAATCATGGGAAGACACATCAGAAATTTTTACTCCTATATTCTGACAATTTATAGATGTTTTTTCAAAAGAATTGTTATGATTTCCACCCAGAGAGAGTTGTTGATTTTATGACTAAGTATTTTCGAGTCATATAACCTATATCTATTATGATGTTTAGGATGGATATTATAGTTATTTGGGAGATAATTCCTAGTGGATTTGATGGTGAATGGTTTTTTATGGCCAGGTAAGTCCCCTTGGGGTGATCCTATTTTTTTTTCTGCAAGAAGGTAGATATTTTTTGAGACTATCCATGTATTATATTTCTTTGAAGTATGTAGAAATATATAACTAAAATATACATCCATGTGTGGATGATATATTTTACAAGATAAGTGGGAATACATTTTTTTCTAATATTTTTATTAGATCAATTTTTCATCAGTTGTTGGTAAAATCTAATGATAAACCATATAATGTATTAATGAGAATGTATAGTCAAAATGATTATTTTGTGTCTTTGTATGGATTTATTAATTATCCTAAAATATTTATGACCATATGAACCAATTATTTTATCCTTATTTACATTATTTTTTTGGTAATTGCTTTTATGGTATTCTCATGTACTCTTCATTAGGGGAGAATAATGATTGATATCATTAGATTTACTTGGGTAAATAAATATAATATTAGATATATTCTAGAATCTAAAAATGTCTCCTTTAAAATTACTAAGGCTACTTAATTAGGCCTTTGATATCATATGTTTGTTTATTATTAGACCCTGATACTATTGAGGCTATTGTTTCTTAGGAGTTTCCCCTGATGTTTTCTTGAAATTTTCCTGGTATGATTGAATGATTACTACCAGAGTTTCATACTTGCAATTTCTTTATTAAAAACCCAAATAAAGACCATTTTAAAGAAAGTAATGTGGTTCCTCTTAATATATTCTTATAAGATAATATTTCAAGAACTAAAGTGGAGGTTGATGACAGTACTAATCCTGACTATACATTGTTTGGTTAAATATTATATAATGTACTGTAATACATAAAATGTTTTTCTCGGAGTGGTTTTAATGTATAATGGTCATGTAGTTTATTGTGGTTACAAGCTATTGAGTTATTGTGAGTTGAAAAACCAAACACATGATATTGACTTTGAGTTTGGGGTGGACTCCGAGATTTGTTAATATAGCTATCTCTTAGGGGATAATTTTGTGTCATATGTAGATTATTACCATATAGTATGTTTTCTTAGAGAATTTTATAAACCATAAATAGTGATAGTTGCTTGAATATTTTTTTCATTGATTTAGAATGGTGTATTCCCTATAAATGGTTATCATTGATGCTGTTTTACTTAGTAGGAAGACTCAGTTTTGAGTGGTGTAGGTGTAAAGAAGTGATTTTTTGATTATAGAGATTTTTACTAATATATTCTATTATATACAAGGGTTAAAGGCCAACAGACCCTTATATCCTTATTCATTACCACCTCAATTTTATAATTCTTTAAGTAGAGTTAGTTACCGAGTTTAGACTATCTAGGGATGAAGAAAAAAATATTTTTGGGAGATTCCACAGTGTTGGTATTTTGAAACTAATGAGATCCTTTTGGTTTGGGGACATGTAGATGTTCCTATAAGAAGACATGGTGACCTGATGAGGAATTGTCATACCTAATAATTGGAAGTCCAAATGAGACTTATATATATATATATATATATCATGATATTCACATATTGTATCGGTGTCTAGGAATGAATGATATAGAGGGCTTCAATACATAGTTCCC
The DNA here is from genome assembly GCA_963277665.1 of Viscum album. NCBI lineage: Eukaryota > Viridiplantae > Streptophyta > Magnoliopsida > Santalales > Viscaceae > Viscum > Viscum album. The sequence goes on along the minus strand of OY728133.1, from coordinate 474,310,796 downwards.
TATATGTAAGTAGGTGAATGAATATCACCAATAGCCTATTATTCTTATTCTATCATTAAACATTATCAAGTGGATATGGGTTGTTGTGAATTTTTTATTTTTATGGGTTTTTATGTTTCCTTTATTCCTTTATTTAGTTTTTCCTTTTTTGAATTTTTTATGAAATATAATCATTTTCTACTCATTTAAGAAATATTCTCTATTAAAAATATATGTAATCTTTATATACGATATATAATGCATATATATGGGGTATACTAGAGAAAATTCTCTAATAGAGATACATGATTTACATTGTGGTTATTGAGAGTGTTCTAGAAGGATCTTGACACATAGCTGTATCTCAAAACTTCTTATCATTAGTAGAAAGGTGGGTAGTTTGAGAATATCATCCATATATTATAAGAAATATTCTACCTGTATATCATATATGTTGATTTTTTGTGTTAGAACCATTTTTATATAAAAATTGTTTCTAAAATAATAGTTTTCATGAAACAATTCATACTGCTTTTTTTAATACATTTCATGATCAACTCTATCGATAATGATATATTGGATTGATAGTGTCATGTTCATTATTATTAGATTAATTTTTATATTGGAGATGTCAAAGAATATTTATAAAATTAGGAAGTGTTATGTGGCCACACTGAGGAGTCATGGGTCATATAGTGAAAGTATAAACTATACTCTGTAGTTTGAGGTGAGAAATCACATATTCCAAGAGGTGTCACCAAGATTGGTCCATTTTCATATTTATATATAGATGAAATTAATGCCGAGGTTCATTGGTCCATTTTAGATGGCTATAGTATAAGTATACCTACATACTAGTATTCTCTTCTATACTCTTTTGAGATATCCATGACATTTTCTATATTTGATATTAATTATGTTATCATAACAGTACTTCACAAGTGATAAGTATTAATGGTGTTGAACACCAATCTTACATGTTGTCTGAGGAGTGATCATTTATTATTGTTTATCAAAGAGATATATCCCTATGTGGAATGAAAATTCTATTACTATATGTTTAATGGTAGAACATGAATATCGAAGGGTAGATATTGGGAAAGTTTCTAACATAATATTCAAGTGGATGATGTTGTTCAATGATGAGTCATTGTGAAACTTGAGAGTGCATATTGATTATGTAATGTTGTATGGTAGGTATTCTATAATACTATGGAACACATTTAAGTGTTTAGTATTTTAAATTTATTCCAACCATTATTTTTTTCATTTAAAAATGATTGTGGGTTTGGTGAGAAAATCAAATTTTCTTCAAGATGTTGACCCTGGATTAGGGTTGGGAATTTTCTCTTAGTGTCTGCAAAATTCTGTAGAGGATCCATTATGCCATGATGGGATGCGATAATATCATGATGGGTGCCTATGTGAATTAGAGTATTTATTTTTTACATATTTCAAGAGGGGAGACACCACTATTAAGGTCATCATATATTATAAATCACATTTGAATAAGGATCACACTATGTTGATGGTCATTAATCCATGATGTTGACCCCTACACATTGATTTAGAAATACTCAAGTAATAACTCTATTTATTCCACGAATTGTGTTGAGATCACACCATGGGTAGGATATATCCATTGTGGTGTTGAACTTTACATACAATCAAGAATTTATTATCTATTAAAAATCACACATTCCCTTGAAAAAATCTCTCAGGTGAGACTTTATGAATTTTCATGGGGAGGTTGGTCATGCCATCACCCGTGGGTTTCATTGTGAATATAGGTGGGGGATAAAATCATGGTGAGGATTTCATGCTATATAGACAAGTCAAGAGGCACATTATATTGTGAAGGATGGGGTCCACATAATGATGTCTTAATGTTCCGAATTCTTGTTTTTTAGTAGAAAATTTTCATTACACCATGACATGAGGATGTAATTTAGGGCAGAGGATCATAAATGCTTTCTCTGAATAATTTGTTTATTCCATGATTCATCAACTTATAAATTGTTAAATAAAAATATTTAACAAATTAATTTTATATTTAACATCATCTAAGAGGGTTCTTCTTTTACTTATAAAATCAAACCCAATTATTCTTGTTCTCTCTTAAACTACATTCTTCTAAGGATAATTCTCATATGTACACTCAATTAGAGTGAAATTTGATTTCATAGATATATAGAGGTAATTATAATAGTCCTTTTTATTCCACCACATTTTTTATTATAATTTAATTTTTCTACATCTATTATAGTAATTCACAAATTCTTTCATGGTTTTTGTTATATTCTTCAATTTCATCCATTTAGGATTAGATCCACTATTGGTATTCAACATATAGGTTCCTATGAGCATAAGGTTTGTTGTTCCAATATAATCCCATAATTTTGATCCCATTATGTGTGAATATATTTTTTGGTCATGCAGACCTAATTTTTTCTTCACGTAACTTTAATCAATCATTATATACATCTTAAACATTTATGTTAAATGTTGAACTATTTATAAAACAGTTATATTAAATCATTAAATGTTATGAAGATATTATTTTACTTTATGTTGATTAGAAATTTATTAATATTAGAATTCTAAGGAGGGTATTATTCCCCACTATGTGATGAAATAATAGATTATGGATACAGTTCCCAAGTGTGTTGGGCATGTTTCAACTCAACAATACTCTATAAATACTCTTAATTTTGATGCTCAAAAATAACCTTGATGGTTTCACTAATAATTTTAATTTATTTGAGTTTCAGAAAATTAATATTCTCTATAATATTTATTTTGTAATTATACACATTTATTAATCTGCATGGAATATTCTCAAAGCATTATGAAATCATTTTTAGTGTTTTTAGAAACATTGCTCATACCTTAAGTTTGTAAGAATAACATAAGGAATGAACCCTATATTCAAAACAATGCGTATGGATTTCATACCCTATATTTATGGAAAGTATGGAACATACTCCGTATGCTAAATGATAAATTTATGGATGGGAAACCCTATGTTTAGTAAACAAAAGTATGGGTTATCAACACTACATATTAATAAATGTATCAAATATCAATCCAAAATTTAATTCTGGAATCATTATACATACCCTACATTAAGAGAATGATTTTTTGGTTAACCAAACTGACACTGAATGGTTGGATGTATGAATTCTCATCCCAACGTTACTTTGTAACCCTATGCTATGCAAAATAACCCTACACTATGTGAAGGAACCTTACGCTATGCAAAGGAACAATATGCTGTAAATAGTAACCCTAATCTACACAAAGTAACACTAAACTACTCACAAGAACCTATGTTATGGAGTTCAACCTTACATTGGTATATTCATATTTAGATATTTTTAATCCCTGATTTTATCTGATATTTTTCAATGTTCTTGATAGAAATAATAATCAATTTAAAGATGTTGTATGACTGATTCAATGGATCATTAAGATCAATTACAATAGTCATATTCCTCACATAAAATCACTACTACTCTTAAGGAATGTTATGACTCCCCTGGTCGATTCAAATGTGAATATCTGCAATCTGTTAGGAAACATTCATGGATTTGAAAAAATAAAGCAGGACGCCCCTATATATATTTTACCAACATATCATTTCATTAAATGTGTGATATGTGATTAAAATACAACTGAATTATTATTTATATAATTGATACATAGATCTACTACAACGAATGATCGACTCTATTATTTTCATAAAAAGTATATGCTTTGATTGTTCAATATATTTCAACTTTTTACTGATATAAGATTACTCATGCTGTTTATTTCTATTCTTTCTTGAAGATCATTTGCAACAAGGACTTCTTCAAATCCTTTTTACTTGAGGAATTTCATTTATGAATAATAAGATCCATATACTGTCAGTTTCTACTACTATAAATGTGAATTTCAACCAGAACCATCAACAAATCAAACTCTTTTGATTTAATGGATCTTCAACTACTCAGACATAGTCATGGTGAAGTTTCATCTTCTTGTAATAAATTTTGGATAACAGGTTCCCTATAAAAGAACAATAATTATCTATTTACCCATGTTGTAAATGTGTCAACTGCCATCACATAGTTGTGGATTTGAAGGTGTTATGATAAGAGGACCATTCTAGTGAAATTAACCAAGCTCAAAGGGAGAGCGTTGGTGGAGTTGACTAGGGGATCATTGTTCCCCGAACCACCATAAAATTGTTGTGTTCATTATTTTTATCTAGTTCTTATATTACTTATAGAAGAAAATTCTTTATATCTTCATAAATCGCAAAGAGATTCAAAATCAATATTTTGTGAATATTATCAAAAAGACATAATTCCCACCCCTATTGGATATATTTGTATTATTTTGAACTAAAAATTGGTATAAAAGGTGGTATTTTGTGATAAATCTATAGAATAGTTAAACTAATAATGCATATAAATGGTATATGGAAATTGCTGACTGAAAGATGGTATTTCTGTGGTTCGTGCTCTATATTTTAATATTGACAACTATGGATTCTGGAAATCAGGAATGATTATCTACTTGAATAATCTTGGATTCAAATTTTATTTGAACATCCTCACTCCTTATGTGATTACTGATAAACTGAAGACTTGGGATGCTGTAAAAAAGATGAATATGACATCAAGTCAAATGCAGTGAATGCTATCATATGTTTTCTTGAACCTACTGAATTCAATGGAGTATTATAATTTTCTATTGCCTAAGAAATCTGGAAGACAATTGTAGTCTCATATGATGGAACAAATAACATTTGACAGATGATGAATTCTACTAAAAAACTAATGTATGAAAAATTTATAATGTATGACAGTGAATGAATCACCCAAATGAATAGATGGTTAACAAATATTGTTGAAAATATTACTACCATGGGATATCCCATAATTCAATCAGATTGAGTGCTGAAAGTACATAGATTACTTCCCTTTAAATTGAATGGAATTTATGTGGCTACATGAGAATCATCACCTATCGATAATTTAACTATGAAGGAACTAGTTTGAAGATTAATGATATAGGAAAAAAAATTTAAGATGAAGGAGAAGATAAGAAGATAGTGAAAAGAGAAAATACTTACCTTAAAGTGACATCAAAATCTTGAACTAAAATCAATAAAAGATTTTAAATATAAAAAATTGGTTTCTTCAGATTATGAAATGGAACTGGATCAGCTAACTAGAAAGATAAAAAATTATACAAGAAGAGGAGAGGCCTCAGAAAACAATTCAAGAATGATGAATGAGAATCCTTATAAGTAAGATTCTATGAATGAAAAAATATAGGTCACATCAGTCCTGATTTCCTCTAATTAAAAGATGACCAAATAAGGATAGAGAAGAAATATTAGAATAATACAAATTATGATCATAAAGGAAAAAGATCCATGAAAGCTACATGGAGTGTATATGAAGACTCCAACAACTCTTCAAAATATGTTTTAGAAAAGTATCCCAAAAATTCAAATCCAATATGTGATTTATGGATAAGGACAAATAATAGGTACAATATTATTATTCTTATACTTCTAACTCTGATAGTTTCTCAAATATTAAATTAGCTGCTTACTATTTATTTATAGAATATAAATTTGATTCTTTATTTCAGAAGCATAAATTATTTAAAATACACACAATTTTATTTTAGTTTAAAGAGATACCATGCTGAAACAACATCAAGATCTAATTGAAAGATTCAATTCTACATCAAACTGCATCAATCAGGAAAAAGTATTAAATAATTTCAAGATGAATTTGAATCTTATAAAAGTGATGAAATTATGATAAATAAATGAGAAAAAAATTCTAAATGAGATTCATTTAAAGAATTTTATTGAAAGAAAAATGTTTGGAATTAGAAGAAATGTTGAAATTTAAAAATTATACAAAAAATATTTTGTGCCCAATTCAAAAACTGGTACATGCTATTATTATGGAATAAAAGGTCATTACATTAACAACCATTACATAAGAAATCCTCAAATTAGTTGTATTAAAAAGGAATTTATTTCTGAAAATATATCAAAATCAAGTCATATATATTATATAAAGATAAGGTAGATCTGGATTCCCATATCATTTCTCGCTGACATGGCTGAACCCAAGAAAACTTGGGTAACAAAACAAACACATGTTCAAATTCTCTTATAGGAAAAAGTCTACAAGAATAGAAAATCCATACGATATAATGATAGTGGGTTCTTTGTAAACATGACTATAAATTCATCAAATTTCCACACATTGACTCAAATTGATGGATATCTGGTCACTTTTGGTGACAATGAAAATGGAAATATAGTTGGAGTTGGAACTATTGGATAACTAAAGTTGATCCCAACCAAAATATCCTTGTATATACAAGGGATAATGAACAACTTGATAAAAATTCTCAACATTTTGATTTTGGGTTTTTTGTTGATTTATTAGAAATTCCTACACATTTATCAAAGATAATGTATTTAAATTTTGAGGACTGAGAACTAAAAATGTTTATAGTGTGGATCATAACTCCTTATGTAAACAAAAAGTGATCTTTTTAATTTCTAGGAAAAATGAGTCATGGATCTAGCATTGAATACCAGGACATTGAAATATATACTATTTAAATAAATTTTATATGAAACAATTAGTTTCTTATTTACCATGTCATAAATTTTACTATGATAGATTTTGTGATGCATTCTAAATCGAAAAAACCCCAATTCATCTTTCAAATGTATTAACAAAACTGTAATATCTAAATCATTATAAATGATAAATATGAGTTTTTGAGACTATCTAGTGTAGAAATATTGGCTATAAAATTATTTTTTTTATGTTTTAATTGGTGATTATTAAATATTTTCATATATTTATTTTCTAAAACTAAAAATTAAAGTATTCACTATTTTTAAAATATTTTGTGAAATTATTCAAAATGAAAAAGGTTTTAAAATAATTTTATTTTGATGTGATCATGGTGAAGAATTTGAGAATCAAGAATTTAATTATTTTTTCTTAAATTTATATATTAAACATAGATTCTATGCACCTAGAACACTTCAACAATATGGAAATTTTAAAAGAAGAAATAGAACTATTCAAGAAATGAAATAGAATATGTGGAATGAAGATAATATTCCTACTTATTTATTGGAAGAAGCTATAAACACAAATTTCTATATCATTAATAGAGATTAAATATGAAAAAATATTAAAATGACACCCTATGAGCACTAAAATAATAGAAAAGCTAGTGTAAGTCCTTCAATGTTTTTGTAATCAAGGTATATATCTTTAATACTAAGGAAAAACATGGTAAATTTTCCCCAAAATATGATTAAGTAATATTAAAAGGATCTTCTATTACTTACAAATCCTATAGAGTGTTTAATAAAAATTCTAGGATTTTTGAAGAATTAGTTCATATGATGTTTTATTAAACTGATCCATTCATTAAAGAGAAATATCAAACAGATTGTAAAGATGACTCTTTAGATAATACGAGACTAGGAAATCCTATAGCTAATTTTCAAAATGATTTAAAAAAAATTAAATCTAGTTTAGAAGTATCTGAAATTTAAAAATATGAAATTTTCTTACCTAGATAGTCTAGAAATTTAAAGGACCATCCTTTAGAAACTATTATATAAAATCTTGATATTGGAGTTAGGACTAGAATAAATGTATAAAACCTAGTTTAATTTTCAACCATTCTTTCTCAGTTAGAACCTTTGTCTGTCAAAGAAGATTTAGAATATGAGAGTTGGATCTTAGAAATATTAGAAGAACTAAACCAGTTATATAGAAATATTATTTTGGATTAATAGATAGACCATTATACTATCCATTAATAGGAACTAAATGGATCTTTGGAAATAAATAGGACGATCAAGGGATCATTGAAATAAATAAATCTTGATTTGTAGCTGAAGGATATAATTAAGAAGAGGGAATATATTATTATGAAATATTTTCACCTGTATCTAGATTAGAATCCATTATAATAATTTTAACTTATGAATCTCATATGGATTTTAAATTATATCACATGGATGTTAAATCTTTATTTTTAAAAGGAAATTTAATAGAGTAAGTTTATGTTGAACAACCACCAGGTTTTGAAAACCCTCATAAACCAAATTCTTTTTTTAAACTTATTAAAGATATCTATGGACTAAAACAATCACCTAGAGTTGGGTATGAAATATTAAGTTTTTTATTGGAAAATGAATTTTCTATAGGATTACTAGATCTAGTTTAAAAAAAAACTATTTCCCTAATATTCTATTAGTTAAAATTAATGTTAATGATGTTATTTTTGGCACAATAAATAAAAATATTTGTAATAATTTTTTAAATCTAACGAAAATAGAATTTTAAATGAGTGTGATGGGAGAATTGAATTTCTTTGTAGTACTTTAGATTTATAAAAAAGAATATGGAATTTTTTAAATCAATGTAAATACATCATTGGTTTATTGAAAATGTCAGGATTTAAAAACATTAAGACTTATACAAATCTTATGTGTACGAATATAAAAATTGATTTATATAAAGATGGAAAACCAATTGACAATAATATATATAGGGGTATTATTGGTAGTTTATTATATATTACTTATTTTATAAAATAAATCATGCTTTCTATTTGTATTTTTTCTATATTTAAATAAAATATAAAAAGATATCATCTTATTACTATTAAAATAATTTTTATATATTTAAAAGGAATAATTTTTCAGTCTATTATTTACCCCAAAAAATTTGATTTTAATTTAATTTAATACTCAGTTGCTGACTTTGGAGGATAAAAATTATATATAAAAATATCCCCAAGAACCTATCACTTTATTGGAAAATCTTTAGTATCATGATCAATTAAGAAACTACATTCATTTGCTCTATCAATAGCCAATGTGGAATATGTGTCTTCTGGCAGTTGTTGTGAACAAGTTTTGTGGATGAAACAACCTTTACTAACATTCGGTCTAAATTTAAATTATATACCTATTTTATGTGATAATACAAGTGATATTAATATTTCAAAAAATCCTATAAGTCACACTAGGACTATGCATATTGATATAATGCATAAATTTCTAGGAGATAATTTTATTAAAAAGGATATATCTTTAGAATTTGTAAATAACAAAAAACAAATAGTTTATATTTTTATTAAACCACTTCCCACTGTATGTATTTACTTTATTAAGGGGGAGTTTGTATTATTTAATTATAAACAAATTTTTATTTAGTTATTTTAATTTATCTCTAAATTTTATTTCTTTACAATTTTTTCTTTTATTTTTTTTAAATAATTTTTCCATTTTCGTATTTTATTTCAATATCTCATGTTCTCAAAATAAAAAATTTGAATTATTAACCATGTGATTGGAATGAGAAACCATAACTAAACTATTATCCTTCTCCCACTCTCCTTTATACTCCTACTCCGTCATGACCCATCAGATTACAGAGAGTCTCATATTTATGTTTTTGGAATCCTAATCCTTATAAATTTTATTCCACAAACCTTTTGAAACTGATTGTTCAGGCTATCTAGAAAAATATTATCTGAATGATCCTATCATCCAGGTGAAGTATTTAAAAGTTCTTCATGGTAAGGTGATTGATTTATATTTTTTGAATAAAAAAATCTATTGTTGAAGAATGCTATTAGATTTCATGTTTGATATTTATTTCTGATTATGGTGATTCATATATCATATATGAAGCTGAAGTAAAATCGTTATATTGAAATGATTCATTTAGTTTCAGATACGATCATGATATTTTTTTCTCTATTATTTATGATGAGTAATTTTCTATTTCTTCCTTGAAAACAAATAGGCTGCTAATTTTTACCCATAAGGCGGAATCACATTTTTCTTTAAGAAATATTGAATATGGGACGTTTATGACATAGGATATAATGTTTTATTTGTTTGGAACTTAAAATTCCATGAACATGGTGAATAAAGAACTTAACCATGATCAAAAGTTATTGAAAAAGTTTATTTAATCATAAAACGTGCCAAGGACTACTGAAATGGAAAATGTTTTGTATCTTGATATGTATGTTCTTCTTTTGCTGATGAACTACATGAAGATGAATTTCAGTAGGTATATGTTGAGTTATTTGAGTTGTTATAGTTCTAAAGAACCAATGATGAATTTATTTATCTATGGAAGAATTATTTCTCTTCTGTTATTCAGATTTGAAAAAATTCAGGATCTGACATTTGGAAAAAGATATCAGCAGAGTATTATTTTCAACTCTAGAACATTAAGGATGTCATGATACTTATGGAGTGAATCTAGTGGTTTTATATTACCTTTTTTAGTATAATATAAACAAATAATTATAGAAACTTCTTAGGGGGGTAGATAATAGGACCATCTTTCAGTTTTGTGTGACCCAGGCTTGAAGATGAATAGTCTTAATACAGAATTGGTGAGGCAAGTATTCCTTAAAGAATAATAATTTCCATAAAAATTTATGTGGTTTTGAATATTGATTAATAAATAAATAAAGGAATAATTGAGCATCAAGATCTATTGGATAATGATTTTGAGCATTTATCTCAAAGGCAAAATCAACTTAAGAAAGCTGTCCATATTTCCAATGGAGATTCCCCTACAACCATTACCCTTTTTGTTAATGATTCTGTAGATATAGAGGTTTCTTCAATTAGATAAAGGAAAAATATTTAAAAAGAAGAGAAAATTATGGCAATAGTGGAAGTAGGAAAACAATATAGATCTCTTTCTAATGAGTCTTCTGACTTACTGAAAAGAAATACAGTTTCTCTATTTCAAAATTAAATTTTCTTGAATGAAAATAACTTGTCTCTATAACAAGAATTGGAATCTAAAAAGAATAAATTTTAAGATTTAAGAATTTATACTTTCCCTTGTGATGATTTGGAATATCTTCATGATCAATTTATAGATATTAAAGAAAAATTTATTTCTTTGGGATATATTGAATATTTTATTTGAATTTTATCTATATAAATGATAAATTTAAAGGAATAATATGTAAAGAAATCATACTTTGATGAGTTGAAGCAGTTTTTGATAATATAGTTCCAGTCTCTTAGATAACGTTAAGCATCATCTTCCTCTCAAAGAACCCCTCTTGATTTGATTAGAATATTTGAATATATAACCTCAATGTTAACTAATTTCAATGGTTGACATTACACTCATCAGTGTGATAGTACTCCTTTGATTATTATCTTATAGTAACAAAAATATTTGATAAGTTAGATAACCTCAAATGAATCTTGGTTATAACCAAATATTCATCAAGTAAGAGATAATTTGACTACAGACATCCAGTCTATATAATCAGTTAATGATTTTTTCAAATTAAAATTTATTAAGAGCTTAAGGGTTGATTAAGAATCATGGAAGATGATCCAGTATTGGATGGGAGTTTTCATCAATAATTTTTAGAGTTTTCTAATAAATCTAAATGATGTTAATGGTGTTTTCTAATCCATTCACATTCCTTATGCATCATCTTTTAGTGGAGAAAAAGAAGATGAAGACACCCCATCTGACCCAGGCCCAATATTTTATAAAAATTTCTTATGTTGGTTGGTGTATTGTAATATATATTTCAAAAAATTTGATTCTAAGTTCAATTTACTTCACTTTCCTATATATATGTGAGTTTTATATAATTTTATAATTTTATTGTTTCATTATTTCTTTCTAATTTTATACTACTAGAACACTTGTATTCCTTTTCTAACGAGTACAATATAACATTAATTTTTTTTTATATGGAAAATTTAATGTGTTTTAATCCATTTTCATATGATTTCTTTTTAATATCACATAAATGGGGTGAAAATAGGTAAAAACAACATTCTAAATTATTCAAATTATATATTTTTATTTTAATTGAAATAATACCGTGAAATATAAATAATATAGTGAAAATTTAATTTTCACAATAACAATTATTTATTTTAAAATTTTATTTAATAAGTGTTTAAAACTTCTATATTCTATATAAATTATGTTATGGGTTTTGTGATCATCAAAAGGGGGATAATTTTAGGATTTTATTCTTAAAAAAACCCTAAAAATATTATTGAATCACATGGTCATAAACACCCTTTTTTACTAACGATTTTACTTTAAGTGAGTTTCGAGAAATTAATATTCTTTAAAATATTTATTTTGGAATTATATTGATTTTTAAGTCCATAAGGAATATTATTCAATTCATTAGGAAATATTTTTTATTTTTTTCTGGATATAATGTTCATTCTCACATTGGTAAGCGTAACATAAAAAATGAACACTATGTTCAAAATAGTTCATATAGATTTCTTACCCTACATTGATGAAATGTATGGAACATAATCCCTATACTAAATAGTAAATATATGGATCAGAAACCCTATGTTAGGTAATTGAAAGTGTAGATTATCAACCCTACGTTTGAATAAATGTATGAAATAACAATCAAATTTTGATGTTTGGAATCACTATTCATACACTACATTCAGAGAATGAATGTATGGTTAACAAAACTTATGCTAAAATGTTGAACGTATGGATTCTCATCTCAAAGTCACTTTAGAAACCTACACTATGAAATGAAACTCTAAAATATGAAAAGGAACCCTTTTCTATAGAGTTCAATGCTATGTTGGACTATTAAAATTTGGATATATTTAATCCATAATTTTATCCGAGATTTCTGCAATGGTATTGATAGAGATAATGATCGATTGAAAGCTTTTGAATGACTTGTTAAAAATCTCTTTATGATCATTTAAAAGAACCATATTCATCATATAAAATAAATCTTATTATTAAGGAATGTTATGACTCCCCTAGAAAATTTAAATTTTAATATTTACGATCTATTAGGATACCTTTGTGGATGTGAAAAAATGAAACAAGATGTATACTCTATATATTATACCAGAGTATCATTTCAATATATAGTTGATATGAGATTCAAATACAACTAAATTATTCAATATATATATTTTATATAAATATTTTTGGAAAAGAATTATTGACTCTGTAATTTTCAGAAAGATGATATTTTCTCAAAGTTATGCATATTTCAACCTTGTACTACTTCTATAAGACTACGACTACTATTTGGTGTTATTATTTCTTGAAGATCATTTGAAATGATGAATTAATTTATTATGTCCTCCATTTAAGAAATTAATTTCCAAAGAATAAGATCTATCTAATGTCAATTTATCCTATAGAAACCGTGAAGTACTACTAGAGAAATCAAAAAACTATACTCTATTGATTTATTGGAGTTTTGACTGCTCGAACTTAGTCGTGGGGAAGTGTCAGCTTTTTGTCCTAAGCCATGAATCATCAATTCCATATAAAATAACTGGAAATATTAATTTATCATTGTTATATTAGTGTGAAATAACATTACTCAATTGTGGTTTTGAGGGTTTTGTGATAAGAGGAACATTCTAGTGAAATTTAACAAACTCACAAAGATGTTGTTAGTGGAGTGGACTAGGGGTACTTTGTGCCACCAACCACTATATAATTGGTGTGTAAATTCTTTATATATACTTCTAAATTTACATACATATGAAAATTCTACGTATCTTTATATATTTAAAATATATTAAAAATACATTATTAGTGAATATTATTAAAAAAGACACAATTCACCCACCCTCTTATATATATTTGTATTATTCTGACCTAACAAAGTGGGTTGTTACTTCCCCCCTATTTGAGGATATTTTAGATAGTTCAATGGTGGGGTTATCCTTCCCCTGTGTGTGGTGGTATTTCCGATGGATCCATAGAATGGTGCTCCCTACCTGGGTGATGATATTTTATAATACTCTATAGGGAGGATCTCCTTAACCCATAGGAAATAATTTTAGAGATTAATTTATTGTCTGGAACTATTTCCCTAAGTTATAATGTATTATTTTTAGATATAAGAATCCCCGGATGGAGAAATTATAGATAAAAATAATTTTTACTATGGATTAGAAGGTTTAAAATGGTATATGTTTTTATAATATTAGTTACTTTTTATGGAAAACCAGTATGTTACTTATTTGGATTGGATATTTTTTGACATATTTGTGGTGGCCTGTTGAGTTTTACACTCACCCGAACAATGCTACCATGGGTACCTGATTAAACATAATTATTGTTCTTTTAGAAAAATCTAAAGGCATTATATTAAATTTTTAACAGGTTTATCTTCATTAGAATATAGGATATGGTTTTGGTCCAGGTTTTAATGATTTTTTTCTTTTTTCCTTGTTTTTATTGATTATTTTGTACCTTAATGTATATGATCCACCCTCCGGGGATACTAATGGTTGTATAGTTTTTTGAAAAGTACAATTTTATATATTGATACAACCTAGGTCAAATTATATTCTTATTTGTGTTTAGTAATGATTTTGATTTATGATGGTTTAATTAAATGATTATTATTGTTGATATATCTTTTTTTATTTATGATTACCTAATCTAGGGGGTATAGTCACCAAAAAATATTATTAGACCCTGATTCTAATTAATAGACTTTAGTTTATCGGTAGATGTTTTTGAGGTATGTGGAGACATGATCTGATCCATGTGGAGGTGACTTAGGCTAGAGACATTATAGATATAGTCACTAATGTTGGGGGTGAGCCTTTTATATCATTGGTGTTACTATGTTCTTTGATATTCATTCAACTTGGTGAATTATATATTTAATAAAAATTATGGTTTTTTATTAATATAATAGCTAAAAAAAGTAAATGAATTTAAATATTATAAAAATATGTTTAGTATTGACTTATCCTTCTCCTAGTTTTCCATTCACACTATATTGTAAAATTTAATAATTTAGGATACATGAAAAAAATATCCCAATGAACTAAATTTTATTCAAAAGCTTTTTAAAATGGTTATAAATATTGAAATTGAATCTATCATGATGAAATGTTGTTTTTTACAAAGGGTTTTAATATTTGGATACAAAATAATTAATAGATAAATACTATTAGAAAATAAAATTCAATAAATAATATATTCATTTCACATCAGGTATTTTAAATCAATTTATTAAATATGTATCTGGATAGTTAGATTCCATAATGAATGATTAATTTTTCTATTACAATAAGTAAAGAAATATATTCTTGTAAATGTTAAACTTGTTATATTTTAATCCACCTATAAGAAAAATTCCATCCCTTTAAAATATTATATCCATAATTTTTCATAAACATGATGTTAAATGGGAAAAAATTTAAACATAATGAAGGAATAGTTAATTTCATATTTGATGGACTAAGGGTTAGTGTTCCAAGAGATTGATTTGATAAATAAAATAAATAATTTAGGAAATGAATATAAATATAATTAAAATATAGTCATAATAATTTAATTAACTTTACTTTTATGGGTTTTATTATTAATGAAATACATGATTCAAAGATAGCGTGTGATATTAACTTTTTTTTCATCCGATCTACACGATGAATTTTTTTAGACATATAATATTATTCATATTTTTGAGGGACCATTATTATAGATATGTTGAATGATAAAAAATAGAGGAATATAAATTTTTTCTGGGTATTATGGGGTGATAGGGTATATATTTATAAATGATATTTATGGGAAAATTCATTGTATTTTGGGAATCATAAAGGCTATTTTTTATCTTTGGTAATAGTGAGAGGGTAAAATTCAATTAAAAAAATGGGATTTAGTGTGAAACATTATAATGGTCTTCCCATGACTTATATAACAACAAATAAGGTTTATCAAAACATTTTACACTTTAATTTTTTATGTAAAATACTATATATATAAAATACATAATTTCGCTATTCACCTCAATAATTTACAACTTATGGAATTTATCAAAACATTACCCTTAAAAAATTTAAATTTATTATTTCAAAAATTGAGGAATATTTTGGGAAACCCAGAGTAAAATAATGTTATTAATTTAATAAATTTATAATTAGATTAAAATTTTCATGTTCTAGGTGAATAAAATATTTTTTTCTATTGATTAAATATTAAATTAAATTTCAATTTTTATGACCAAAATCCAAATATATATGCTAAAAATACACTTCATATGTATATTTTTCAATCATTTCTATTTCATGATTGATTTAACTATTTTTTGACTGTTTAACTTATAATTATGTTTTTTGGTGGTCAAAATGATCCAATGGAATTTGAACTTCTTATGATTGTGTATATTTATATGTTATATCCAATTTTTAGAACATATGAATATTTATATCAATAATTTTAAATGAAATTATTATGAAGTTATTAAAAAAATTATTTTATATTATTTTTCATGTGATGCATATCCGATATATATTGATTTATTTTCAAAATGAACCATAGTTATCAATCAAATTGATATTTTTTTATTTACTTGTAGTGATCATCGACACTATTAATCCTTTTGTTAAGGAAATGAATCTTTTTAGGCCAATTTGAATATATGAGGGATTAGATTATATCTTCATTGATAACTCCATATCATATCATGTGATGATGGGCCGACTATGGACCCTCTCTTTTTTCATTTTGTCACATCAAATTATAGAATAATTAGAAAATTAAATAGAATAATTCTTCAATATTTTATACTCATAATACTTATTGATGGAAAATAATTTTTCGATGTACATCTCCCTCACCTTTTAAAATATGAGGTCCCTTTTCCCATGAAATAATGGTTCTTCTACCATGATATTTCCATGAACAAAATCATATTTTAGTATCCATTTTACTATTTTCGGTTAATTAAACATCATCATTTGTTTTAGGACATCCTAAAGATCCTATTAATAATTTTACAAGTCCTCAGCCATGGTGTGGGGATAACACACATGTTGAATGTTTCATGTATTAATATGGATGGTTATTAGGGTTGGTTTATTATTCATGTTGTCAATATAATCATGATGTTACTCCAAGTCACATAAATAATCTTCAAAAAATTAAATAATAAAAATAGTTCAATTTTATATTTTATTAGGATAAAAAAATATTTCACACCATTTAACTGGGTTACAAACCAAGTAATTTCTGTTGGGTACAAAATGTTAAATGGGATTCATGGTGTGAAATATTACACATAGTGAATGGTGGTTTCATGTAGTGAATGTTTTAAATAATTGATTTTTAATTTAAGGTGGTGGTCTTTTCAGTGTACTTATTCAGTGTGGACTTCAAGAAGTGAATGGGAGTTTCACATCAAGAAAAAATCCACGTATTGTTTTAAAACATGCTCCTGATAGTTTTTCTATGTCTTTTCTCCCCAAATGTCTTTACCCTTTACCCAGAGTCTCTCCTAAGCATTTTTTGAGGACTAATTTCCTTCCAGATTGATCAGTTTGACGTTTTATCTGTATTCATATTGTGGTGTGTCACTCTAGGTATGTCGTCTTCCCACTTCTTCATTGACTTTGATCATGATATCACCATGGGCGGTGTGTGTAGATCTATTAGGTTAATATGGTGTTTCTTATTGGATTTTTCTAGATCTGTTATGTAATATTGCTCCAGAGGCCTTTTACATTGTCAGTTGTTGGGCAGCTGACATTCATTCTGGAGGTATATAGGTTTATTCCTTTCTTCCAACCCCTCGTGTTCAGATTTGGATCAAACACGTGATGTGTATTGGATTCCAGGTCCTTTATTGTTGTCATTGGGTTTTCGTTGTTGGTTTATCCCGTTGCGGGAATGTGCGACCCAAGATTTAAGGTACGCGGTTTCATATCTAGCCTATAATAATGGATTTGGTTGTTTTTCTGTACAAACTGATTCATAATGAAATATTTTCATGATTCTTTTATGTGTGTTGAGAAGAGTTTCCAATGAAAAATGGATTTCTGAAGTTATTGATAAATGGAATTAAAAAGGGGTATTTTCAAATCATTGAAATTGTTTTAAAATTATTTCTATAACATTAAAATGAATTGTGAAAAAGAGAACACGGGTTTACTTGGGTACTTAGGGGGAAGGTTTAGCTTAGGGCCATCATCCAATGTTTTGTGATTATCAATGAGTTTTTTCTTGGGTATTTTCTCTGTTTCCTAGCCCTGTTTTTATGGGGACATATATTGACATTATTGGGGGGTTTCCCCATGGGGTATTCCTATGCTTCCTAGTCTAATTTTTCTAGGAACTATTCTGTATACTTGATTATTGTGGTATGATTAGTCTGTGGGATGGACCTTTAGTATTCCTTGGTGTTGTGATACATTTTCTTCTATTATTTTTTTCTTTGTTTTCTGAGTTAGCCTTGATATGCATCTTTCTACTGATGAAAAATTACATGGAAGATATTCTTGGAAATCTATATACCAGATTTTGTTTAAAACTACAGAAAATAGAAAATGTTTACCATGTTTTATATAAAAAATATTTACTGGTTATCATCCCATATTTTTAATTAAAATGAGAAAACTAGAATTTTTATTCAGAGGCTTGTTATAGAACATCTAGGTGGGGTCCTAGTGAGCCTATTAACTCACACCCCGTGCACCTATTCAGTGGTGTGTAGACCATTGTTTTTATTACAGTGTAGGGAAAAGAAAGGCACCATAGTGAGGTGGTGAGGTTCATTTTAGTTGGTTGGGCAGCCGGTGGTGAGATGGTCGGACTTCTCCATTCCATCATTAAGAGTAGCTGTTTGGATAGGCTCTTTTATAGTTGGAATTATCCTATAGAGTTTTTAACTACTTTTTGTTGTCTATTTTCAATGTTTTCTTACAATTATGGCATATATATCTTGTTCATCTTCTACTGTTCGTTTTTTTAGTATATATATTCCATGTTTTTGATCAGGTTGGGTGTAATTGTTCCCTCTGTTGTGTTGTTCGATGCCCATGTGCTTTTTGCTGAACCTTGGGGATATAGAACGCCCTTCGTGCATGTAATTAAATTGGTTAGGTTTCAGGTTTGAGGGAAACCTAGGTCAGTTAATTACAATTTAGTATCTAAGGAGGGATTTCTTCAAAAGTCATATTCTTGGGACATCTTTAAGACCAGAGATATGATTTTTGGGACTTGGGTGGTATGTTATAATATGTGCATGGATAGATCTTATCATGGAATGAATCAAGATTCTATGGGATGTTGGGGTGTGTGTCTCTAGTGTTGATTTTTTGTTTTTAAATATAATTTTTTCTTATGGGTTTTCTAGTTTGAACTGATATTTATTCTATTGTTTGATCATTCTTTGTTTCGGTGTGCAACTGTATGCCTTTGAGACTTATTCAACGAGTAACTTAGGAAGTTGTAGTTGATGTACCTCAAGGGAACCCACATATAGATTATAATCTTATCGACACTATAATATGGGTAGTACATGTTGTTAATCAGGATGTACCATGATTTCAGAACGTAGCGGTTAAGGTATAGCCAGGAGCTGGAGGAGAGAGAGATCGATTGAGGGAGTTCTTATATGAGAAGCCACCATCCTTTAAAAGAATGATAAAACCTGAAGAGGTGTAGGACTGTATGGATATGATCAATCAATTCTTAAACTTTATGGAGACACTTGAGAACATCACGATGATGTGTGCATCGTTTAGACTCACGGGGCCTGGAAAGAAATGGTGGGATTATGTGGTCCAAGATGATATACACATCGACTTGGATTGGAAGGGTTTCAAAACCATATTCTTCTAGATGATTTTCCCAAATTCATTGATGTTGGTGAAGCCTCTAGAGTTCTTATATTTACAATAGGGAGAGCATTCAGTGTCAACATACACTAATTGTTTTGTTGAACATGTGTGTTCTTTCCCAGATGTGGTGAAGAATGACCAGATAAAGGATCATAAGTACCTACAAGGTTTGTGACCTAATATCAAATCACATGACTTTTTGTTGAAACTTTCTACCTATGTAGAGATGGTAGAAAATGTTATGATTTTAGAAATGAATATGGAAGGAAAAATTGGATTTTCTACCTCTTATCTTCCATCGAGTGGTAGATTTAGTGGCGCACATGGGAATAAGAGGATGTGGAAAGGTCATCAAAAGAGTAGTAAAGGTGGGTATCAGTAGCATGCCTCATCTAAATCGTCTTTTAGAATAGGTAATGTTCCTATTAATTTTTATCAATGTAGAAAATGTAGTTAGAAAATATTTTCTTTTCCTATTCCCGCAAATACATGCAACCAATATGGATTTGTTGGTCCCTTACAATGTTTCTTTTAGGCTATGAATACGCCTCGTTATGGTCAGGGTTTTTTGGCTCTAAAGGCTACTAAGGTGAAATCAGAAGCTTTAATGACTATAGATCTCAAGAAATATTCCTCATGAGTGAAGTATTTTCATACAGTAGATGAGTTTCCAGCCGATGTTGATGTAGGTCCAACAATAGTGGGTGGTACTATACAAATTGCATCTTCAGTAGTAATTGCTTTATTGAATAATGGTGCCTCCGACTCTTTTATATATGCATGTTTAGTTTATTTTCATTAAAATCCTACAAAACTTATGACCTTTAAAATGGAGTTAGATAAAACTCTTAGAAAGAGGAAAGAAAAAGGGGTTTTGAGGTCCTTCTTATTCATTAATTAAAGCTGATAAAGAGTAGATCTGGGATTTTCTCATTCATGATCTTGATTTTTTCTCCATCATCATTGGTATGTACTGGATTGTTTCTCATTATGACGAGGTTTATTGTTATCATTAACATGCCCCATTTATTCACGTCTATGGGAACTCTCGTGTGTTTCATGGGTAGTGGTATCTAAGTTCCAGTCATGCATGGCCTTCCCGCTCAAAGTTTAAGAGTTTTCTGTCTGCTGTTGTGGTTGATCTTGATGATTTATCTCTTATTGTTTATTTTCCCATTGTTGTTTTATACTTTACATAAATAATCTTAGATGACTTCTCTTTTATTCTTATAGAGATAGAGATATATTTTATGATTGACATGGTGCCAGGTACGTAGCCGATATCAATTCCTTCTTTTTGTATGGCACCAAAAAAGTTGAAAGATCTCAAGATTCAATTAGATGAACTATTGAAAAAGGGTTTCATTCAACCTCACATTACACCTTGGGTAGACCCTATGTTTTTTTCCAAGAAATCATATGGTTCAATTCGGTTATGTGTGGACAATCAGAAGTTGAACCAGGTAATGGTTAAGAAAAAAAATTATTTTCCTCATGTGGATAAAATGTTAGAATAGTTAAGGGGGTTGAAGTGTTTTTCAAATATCGATGTTCAGTTAGGTTATCATTAGCTCAGAGTTAGAGAGTCTAAAATAAAAAAGACAAATTTTTGGATCTGGTATAGACATTATGAATATCATGTGATGCCTTTTGGTCTGACAAATGCTCCTACATTTTATGACCTTAATGTATAAAATATTCAATAAATATATTGAATCTTTTGTGGTAGTGTTTGTAGATGATATTCCTATTTATTAAAAATCATATCATGAGCATGATCACCATCTAAGTTTTGTTCTGGAAATTTTGAGAATTCACTATTTTTATGGAATTATTTTGAAAAATAGTTTCTAGACTCAAGAAGTGATGTTCTTGGGGCACAAAATTTGAAAACATATCTTGTCAGTTCATCCAGAGAAGTTGAAGGACTTTTTTCCATGGAAGGGACCATGTAATGTCTTTGAGATATGAATAGTTTTTGGTATTGCTGGATACTACCAATAGTTAATCAAGGATTTATCTAAGCTTGTGTCACCTTTGACAGCTCTAACCAAGAAGAAGTGAAATTCTCATGGGACGAGAGGTGTCAGTTTCTTTCGATGAATTGAAAAGGATTCTGATATCATCTCCTATTCTGATCTTACCTGATCCCAATAAGGGATACATGGTGATTTAAAATGCTTATGGTGGTGGTTTGGGATGCGTTCTTATACTTGATAACCATGTGGCATCTTATGACTCTCATTAGCTTCTACCACTTAAAAAGAAGTACCCTACCCATGATTTAGAGCTTTCCACAGTCATGCATGCACTCAAATATTTGTGGCACTATCTTTTTGTGGAGAAGTTCATGGTATTATCTGATTATAAGAGTCTGAGTTATATATTTTCATAGAAGGGATTTAATCCCAAGAAGATTTGATGGGTAGAATACCTTAAAATGTTTTACTTTGATATCACTTACACCATAGAGAAGGGAAATGTCATTGTAGACACTCTTTGTAGGAAAGTACCATCACAGGATGTTCTAGAATCGAAGGAGGAGTGGTACCTTATAGGGATTTTTGGTCAGTTGTAGTTGGGTTCTCAAGAGGAAATTTCATGTATGGTTGTGACCAGTGTATAATTATCATTATCTCTACTCGAGTCTATTTTGTGGGATTATTAGTAGGATGATGAGTTTTAGAAGACTTGAGAAAGACTTTCTGATGGGGAGACTATTTCTGGTCAATCTCTTTATTCAAATGGTATGCTTCACTTAGAGAAAAGTATTGTTGTCCCAGTATCTGTAAGAATTTGAATATTTTTTTATTTTTATAGATCCTCATGAGCCGTTCATCTAGGAACTATGAAGATGTATTATTACTTGAGGCATAGATTCTGGTGGCCATATATGAAGCATGAAATCATAGATTTTGTGTCTCACTATTACACTTTTCATCTAATAATGGAAGAGCACTTGAAACCTTCTGGTTTACTTCAACCTCTTCTATTGTTGATCTAAAAATGGGATGAGTTATCCATGGATTTTGTTGTGGGATTACCACTAACTTCCTGAGGGAGGAATTATATCTTGGTGTTGGTTGGTCGGTTGATGAAGACTTCTCATTTGATTCCAATTAAAGAAACCACTAAAGTAGAATATCTGGGTACGTTGTATGTGAAAGAGATTGTGAGGTTACGTGGGAGTCCGTATGCCCTTATTTCATATAAGAATTCAAGGTTTACCTTGAGGTTCTAGAGAAGTATTAAAGGGGAAATGAGAACTCATATCAATTTTATTACATCTTACCATCCACAAAAATATGGTCATATGAAGTGGTTAATTCAGATCCTGTAGGATTTTCTCTGTTCCTGTGTCTTAGATTTTAGAGGATCAGGGGATAGAAATCTGGGACTGGTTGAGTTTTTTCACAAAAAAAGTTATCAGTTATCAATAATAATGGATCCCTTAAAGGAGATATATATTCATCTATGTAGATCACCTATTTGTTGGGATGAGGTAGGTGATGTATCTATAGTTGGACCTAGTTTTGTTCATGAGACATCCACTAAGATTCAATATGTACTTTGATGTATGATAAAAACCCAGAGTTGAAAAAATCATATATGGATTGACTATTTTTTCCTTTTGAGTTTTCCATAGGTGAATGAATTTTTATGAAATTTTACCCTTGGTTGGGTCACAGTCGGCTTCAAAAATATAGAAAGTAGGATCTGAGATATACTGGACCATTTTTCGTCACTGAGCAAATAATTTTGGTTGCTTATTAGTTAGAATTTTCGATTAAGTTGGAAGGTATTCATGATGTTTTCCATATATCTCAGTTCATGAATTATCACCCTTATCCCTCTTATGTTCCTAGTTGGGATGAAATTAAGCTAAAACTGGATGCTTCTATTCTGGAGAAACCAGTTTAGTTCATTTCCTCTAATGGTCCGAAGGCCTTCATTTTTTATTACTTTTTGATAATCCACTATTCAAGGGGTGAGGTGGTACCCTTACAAGGCCCGTATGCATAAGTATTACATGGACCATAGGCCTTAGAGGAATTCATTTTCCCGTAGGCTTCAAACATTACATACAACCCAGACTAACTACTTGGAACTTCTCCTCCCCTAGAATCTTCATCATGAAATCATCTCTCCACCTTCGCATGGATGTTTGGCTAGGAATTCCCATGCATGCATAGTCTTGTCCCGATGGCAGGTGCCATACCCTCTCATTCTTGCAATCTGTTTAGCTTCTGCTATGGTGAAAGCTCCTTGCCCATCCTCCTTGTAGAGATTGTTCCTCGTAGGTCATCTGGTTTGCATCTGCACTTAAGGTGGCTCGAAGGCCTTGAGGTGGCTCGAAGGCCTTACTAAACCAAAGGCCTGGGTGGCTCGAAGGCCTTAAAGGACTCGGGGACCAAATCGATGGCCCGAAGGCCCAAATGGGGGCATATTCTCGGCTGCTACAGTTCCAAACAGTACCTGCTATAGTTCCTACTACAGTAACTGCTACAGTACTACATAGTTATCTCTATAGTACCTACTATAGTACTGCTACAGTACCCCCAGAAATAATGTCTCTGCCTGGATTTGATCCCGGGTCTCCCAGATGCACTTACAGAGTCCTTACCAACCGGGCTAAGGCTCATGTGCTCGGTTGAGATCATTGAATCTCTAGAAAAAATCTTGAATTGAAAGTTGATTCCTTTGGTCAAAGTGTTATAGAAATAAGAATCATATTATCATGCGACATGGTAATGAGAGTCGTTGATGAGGGAGTTGTAGCATCATATTTTTCCAAGGATTACATATTCTACATGAGTTCTCGAGAATGGATAGTCTTTATGGTTGGGAGTTTGTAACATACCATTATTGTTTTATCAGGATATAAGAAAATTTCACACCATGTAACTAGGTTAAAATCCATGTAATTTCTACTATCTACAAGCCGTGAAAGGGGATTCACATTATAAAAGATTACAAATCGTGAATGGTGGTTTCATGTTGTGAATGTTTTAAAGAATAGATTTTCAATCTAAGGTGATGAGGTATTAAGCGTACTTATCCAGCATGGAATTTATGATGTGAATGGGAGTTTCAAGCTGTGAAATGGACCATGGTTAGTTCTAGAAAACACACTTAGTATTTTTCCTTGGCACTTTCTTTCTAGACTCCTTCACCCTTGACCGAGGGTCTCTTATAGGATTTTTTTGAAGAAACGTTTCCTTTTGGATCGATCTGTTTGATGCTTGATCTATATAGAAATTGGGGTGTATCTCTATAGGTAAGTTATGTTATCACTTTTTTGTTTCCTTTGATCATGATATAACTGTTAGATGGAGTGTTTGGATCTATTGGGTTAAGAAGATTTTTCTTTTTGGTTTCTTCTAGATATGTTGTAAAATCTTGCTCTAGATGCCTTTTCCTTTGTTGGACGTGGGGCAACGAGAATTTTTTCTTGAGTTATGTAGGTTTCTTCCTTTCGACCAACCCATGGTGTTCATATTTGGATCAACCATGTGATGTGGATAGGATTCCCATGCCTTATTTGTCATTGTTGGGTTTTTGTTGTTAGTGTATCCCATTGCGGGTGTGTGAGACTTAAGCTTTGAGTTAGATAGTTTTGTATCTATCCTATGATAATAGATATTATTTTTTTGTTGTACAAACTTATTCATAATGAAAGATTGGCATGAATTTTTTGTTGATAAGACTTTTAAATGAAAAATGGGTTTCCCCTGGTTATAGATAAATGGAATGGAAAAGGGGTATTTCTGAAGCGTTTAAATGGGTTTGAAATGGTTTTCAAAGCATTGAAATGAATTTTGAAAAAGATAACATGGGTTACCTTGGGTACATCAGTGGAAGGTTTAGCATAGGGAAATCATCCATTTTTTTGTGATTATTAAGGAGGGTTTTCTTGGAGAGTTCCTCATTTTTATAGGCACATTGTTCTAGGGGACCAATATTGGCATTATTGGAAGGTTTAGTCATGGTGTATTCATCTGATTCCTAGGTCCATTATTCTAAGAAATGGACTATGTGCTTGATTGTTGTGGTATGAGTAGTCTGTGGCCAAGACCTATAGTATTCGTTAGTGTTTTGATACCTATGATTCTGTTTTTTATTGCTTGTAATTCTAAGTTATCCTTGATATACATGTTTCTTCTTGTCAAAAATTATATATAAGATATTATTTGAAATTAATATACCTGATTTTGTTTAGAACTATGAAAAAATGGAAATGTGTAACATTTTTTCTATAAAAATTCTTTACTGATTATCATTCCATGTTTTTACATAAAATGGGAATGTGTGAATTTTTATAAATGGGCTTGTTATGGAACTACTATTAGGAAGAAAGGTTCATGTCAGCTAGTTGGGTAAATGGTGGTGAGATAGTGGGAGTTGTCCTTGACATCATTTGGAGTAGCTGTTTGACTAGGGTCCTTTGTAGTTGGACTTGTCCTTTGGAGGTCTTATCTACTTTTTCTGTTGTTTATTTTTGCTATTTTTTTTACAGTTATGGCGCATATATCTTGTTCATATTCTAGTATTCCTTTCATATTTAGTACATATATTCTTTTCGTTTAATCGGGTTGGGTGAAATTTTTTACATCTGTTTTGTTGTGTGATTCTCAGGTGCTTGTCGTCAGCCTGTGGGGATCAGGAAATCCTATTGGTTATGTAACAGAATGGGATTGGTTCTAGGTTTGTGGGAAACTCGGGTCGGTTTGTTACAATACATAATATTTCAATATAATTGGAATGATAAATTTGATTCCAATTTACATAATTCTAGATAATTATATTGAATTCACTCGCATGTTTAAACATAAAGATAAACCAATATAATAACAAAAAAACTCACATTCAAGAAGTTAAAAACACACATACATGGTTAGAAAGAGAGACTCGTATGTGTAAAGACACAGAGAGATGATATCATTTATAAAAAATAGATACACACTTGGGCAACAATATCCACTCACAAATTAAAAGATACATAATTGAAATTATGTTTTCATATTTTCTCTATAATGTTAGCAGTGATACTATTAACCAATGTATTATGAATAATAAATCATGTTTTGAATTTAAATTTCATTAAATCCTTCAAATCTATGAATATATTAGAGAAATAATTTGAAATAATTCATTTAGGATAAAAGTGTTTCAAAACTGGTAAATAGTTAAAAAGAGTTGGAATTTATAATATGTAGTTTTTTGAAGAATATGTACAAATTAAAATTGTTATATCAATCTGATAAAAATATATAAAATATGAAGTTAAAGAAAAATAAATTAATTGAATCATTTAAAATGATTGGAAAATTAATACAAAAAATAATGTAAAGAATAAATAATTAAATAACTTATATCATTATGTTCCTTTAAAATACTTTAGAAAATAATTGTTCACTTTATTTTAAATCACAAAAAGTTGTATATAAATGAATTTACAATTTTTAGATTTATTATAAAATGGAAAGGATCAGTATTTTATTGAATTTTTTGATGTTTTAAGTTAATTTTTTATAATAATTATTCTTATAATAAGAATATCAATTCAGTGAAAATTATTTATGAATAATTTTCCCAATTAAGAATATGTAAATATTTATCAGCATGGTCATATTATTTTGGTTCAAAATAAATTTGTACTTTTTCAAATGGGTGGATAAAGAATGATAATGATTATGTTTTAGAGTGAAAAAATTGGAAAGTAGATATACAGATACTGTATTAGTTTATTTTATAATATAATGTTATTTGAAATGTAAGATATAATTTAATATTCATGAAGTTTGATTATTGTATGATGAAAAATATTTGGGGATTTTTTATAAGAAATTCAGAGTTAAATGATTAACAAATAACATAACCCACTACATAAAATAAAACTTTGAAGAATGTGTGATATAATCAGTCTATACAATATCATTATTTTTCTGAGATAAGAATTAGGGGATTCGTGATCAATGAATAATAATCCGACATATATAATGATTATTGTAGAATATATTGGATTAATAGAAATATTAATAGGTTTCAAAAATATTAAATAAAATTTTAATTATCAAAGTCAAACTATAAGAATATTTACTTACCAACTAGTAATATAGAATAGATTATATATAAACAATATTGATAAAAATTATAAATGAGACTAATTATATTTTTTCAAATTGTTTAAACTGAAAATTCTACTTCAATTAAAAATTTCGTAATTGATGAAATCTTATTAGATATTATGAATCCTAATATGATTGTATTATTTTTTCATAATTTTTTATACATATAAATTGATATTATTACCATATACCTTTGAAATTTAATTTACTGTTTCCTTAAATGACATTAGAGATTTTATAAGATGATTTTGATTCCAAATTCTAACACCCTTAAGACATATAATTTATAATTGAAATTTATGATTTAATAAGAAATATTATGTGTCCATTTCCCCATATATATTATGTTATATTAATTTTAATTTTAATATAGTGAGATATAATCCCATTATATCATTAAAACTATTAATTCATTTGTGTATCTTTGAAATTTGGAACAACAAGTCCTTTACTTATGCAATAAATATATTAAACATGGATGAACTGTCACACCTGGAATTCTTAAATTATTTATATTTTATTATTTCTTGGCTCCGAGTTCCGGCGCCAATGTCCGGGCTGGGTCTCAGTTTAAATTTTTCGACATTTAATAAGTTTAAGAGGATTCAGACCCGTGCACGGTCACCACATAGTGGGCAGTAGGCGTGTCGTTAGCTCGGGTACCATGAATGTGTATAACGATTAAAATAAATAATGATTTATATAAATTTGGCGGGTTGAATGTTTAAATTGTAATAAAAATAATGTTATTATATGATTAATAATAATATTATTAATAAGGTGTTATTATTATTATTATTTCATTATTGGCTATGTTATTTATATTATTATTTTTATTATTGTTGTCATATGTTATTATTATTATTATAACTTACATTATTAGTATGGATATTTTTATTAATATTATTCTTGGTTATTATTATTATTATTATTATCATTATTATGATCGTAATAATATCTTTTTTTTATATAGAAAAAAATGAAACCCTAACCTAATCCTCATCGCCCCCCGTTCCCTGTTCCTGCACGCCGCCTCCACCTCTCCTTCCAGGTCTCCGCCAACCAGTCCCCGCACTAACCTTCATCCACCGTTTCCTTGCGTTTCAGATCCTTCGCACTCGCCCATCCGCTCTCCAGGCCGCCATCCTGCTTAACCCCTTCTGTGCCCAACCGGTCCAACATCTCTGTCCGCAACACCTCTCGCCCACAAGTTCCTACACCCAACATACTCCTCCCCCGACCTTCGGGACCAGCTGCTCCATCTGTCGACCTTGCACTGCACCTCTGGCCAGCAGACCCCGCACCCCCCTACCTAAGGCCTTTGCCTCCTGACCGCCGCGCCTATTCCCCGGCCTCTCCTCGGCTCTTTCCAGTCTCCCCAATACCGGTCCCTCCTCGTGACCCTCCCTCGTTATGCCGACCTCACCCTCACATTGGCCTCGCACCGCCCAGCCACACTGAGTCCGATGACCTCTTTTGCCTGCTCCGGCTGAACCTCTACCCATCCGGACTGCCACCTCCTGTCCAGCCTACTCCCTTCCTCCCCTTCTGGTGACGTTTTCTTTCCCTTGTTAATTAATTCTTGTTTTAGTGGAGTTGTTTTTTACAAACCCTAGATGCGGGGTTTCAATATTTTTCTATTTGATCCAAAAATGGATGGACAAATGTTTAAGTTTAAGTTTTTTTTATAATTCTGCATGTGCAATTGGAGTGCAAAGTACATTTTACACCGATACCCGGTTGTTCTTTGTCGATTGAGGTAGGCTTCCATATGCATCTTTTTTTTTTTAAATTTTTGTTGCATCATTTTCTTGTTTTTCACAATTTATATTTATGTTCAGTGTTATATTTAAATAATTTGTTAGATTATTAATCGTGAAACACGAAAATTGATTTCCTCGTTTCTTGATGAGTAGTGATGTTTTGTTAATTTGTGCATGCCCATTTTTCAAATAGTTTTATGGTTGGATTTTAAATGCTATTTGTGTATGAAAAGGTTTTTTTTGAATTTAAAGAATTTATTTACAGCGTACGAAAGCACGTTTTGGATTTATTATGTTGTTACCGCACTGGTTCTGGTTGGAAATGAGTTTTCCATGTCGAATTTGATATATTGTGTGTGCAAAGTTTTTATTTGTGTCTCATATGAGTAGTTTATATGTTTGCATAAATTATTAAATTAAGAAGTGGTTGAAAATTGGTTTTATGTCGTTCGTTGGTTTTAAAAGGGGTTTTGGGTCTCTAAAGTCATGGGTCACTCTTTGGAAACTGTTTTACAAATTTTAAAGTGGGTTATTAAATAGTGCAAACAATGAGAGTTATGTTTTGAAAGTAGGTCGAGGTGGTTCCTTTGTGCTGGTTATTCATTTGGATTGTTTTGGGTCCGTGTTCATGTACCATTGTTGTTGTGCATTTATTGCAGCGCGTTGGTGGGGTAACCCCGTGTTACCACAATCATCAGTTTGTGCATACTTGTGCGCCTGTACGGGGCATGTGGCGTTGTCGTGTTATCGCGTTCGAGCTACGAGTTGAGGTATGTCCCCTTTGCACTGCTTCTTAAAATTTAAGTTACATTATTTCATGCTGTTTGCGCACACTAATTGTTCAGAATAAATATTTTGTTAATTTTAATAAATGTGAGATAATATAAGATAATTAATTTTTAAATGATTATTTGGTGTAAAAAGATCCGTTTATTTTATACATGACACCTGAAATATTTTCTTGATGAACAGACACCCAGTAGTGAAAGAATACAAGATTGGATTTTAAACATAATTCACAGAATTTCAATTATAGTTCTGGTTTTAATGATAAATGATTTCCTTTGAAGCATGAAAAAGCATTTTGGTTCTTTTTAAAGTGGTGATTGTGAAATGTATTTAATGTCCGTTTGGAACTTTTGGAAAATGATGAAAATGTTTTAATGATAAAACTCCTAGGATAACTATCATACTTTGGTTGTAATTGATTGTTTGGGAGGCCGGGCTTAGAGGCTCCCAAGTGCTTGAGTAGTTTAAAGGCAAGAGGTTGTCCAATGGAGTGGCTTAAGGTGATGCCTGTTGTGCTTTATATATATATATGATTGAATGCTCGATTGTCATCGGTTGGCTCACCCCCTTTCCAAACACTTGATACATGTGAATCTGGCA
The DNA here is from genome assembly GCA_963277665.1 of Viscum album. Classification (NCBI taxonomy): domain Eukaryota; kingdom Viridiplantae; phylum Streptophyta; class Magnoliopsida; order Santalales; family Viscaceae; genus Viscum; species Viscum album. The sequence continues at coordinate 474,279,813 of OY728133.1, read as the reverse complement.
TATTGAGAGAATATTCTAAGAATTATTGCTGTATTGGTAGGTTATGGTACTGACCAGTGGCCCATAGTAGGTGGATATATTGGGTTTATTACTATGGGATTTTCCCTCGGTCTGCCTGAGAAAGGATGGTTGAGCGTATTGGATTTTTTTATTTCATCATGTGTGACATGTCAATGAGGATGATATCTCATGTATTGGTGTATTCTAGTTTATTATTGATCTCCTAGGTTCACCCATGTCTGTGAATTTTCAGTTACTTGTAGTGATGATTTTGTACTTGTATGTATTTTTACATTTCCCTTGTTGTGTACTTACTCTTGTGAATTTTTGTATATTGTTTTCCTTGGAATGTGATAAATTGGTTTTGACTTGGTTTTTAGAAATGGTTTTCAAATGAAAGTGTTTAATCCTCTTTGTATAAATTAGAAAAGATAAACATCACTTTTCCTTCCTAAAAATCCATTGACACTAATGAAATGAACCCAAATTTGGAAATGGATAAGGGAAATGGTTCTTACATTTTTTGAAGTAAAATATTTTGAAAAAAATAATTTTATAAATTATAGTTCAAACATAAAATGATGTTTCTTTTATTTTAAAGGAAGTTTATTGAGAATAGATATCGGGCTAGCCTACTGAGTTTTAATACTCATACCTATATTTCTTTTATGTATTTAGTGTTTGTGAAGGATATAGCTTGAGTGCACTCACCTTGGGCGATGCTTGATTGTTGAGTCAGAGAGTGACTCGCAAGGTTGCACGAAGTTAGTTCGGACATCATGTTTGGTTAGTTTTATTTTTCTTTTGTTCCTGTTTGGTCGTTTTGTTCGGTTTACTTATTCTATGTTCCTCTATCTTATTTCTATTGCTTTATTTATTTATATTGGGTGAAATCGTTCCCACAGCCTCTGTTGATTCCCTAGAGCTTGTTGCTAGCCCGAGAAGATCGGGAACGCCTCTCGGGCCATGTCGCGGACCGGATCGGGTGACCGGTTCAGGGTCGACCTTGGTTTGTTTGTGAAAAAATGGTATCAGAAGGCCCTTGTTATTTGGGGTGTCCGGTAGATGGAGATTAGGACTTTCGGGACTCAAGAAGTAGGTACGGGAAGAACATCATGAAAACTCACCCATTTCAAACCTCAAGTCGCTAGGAGTAGTTCGAGAATGGACTTCTTGTCTCGTTCTTATTTTTTTTGGATTGAGGGATGACAATGGAGGCAAACCAATGTTACATTGTGATTTTACATGGAGTAGTGACCCATGTGGAGTCTGCATACACGGTTTAAGTTCTTTTAATTTGTTTATGCTTACTTGGGGCATGACCCACTACCATGTCGCTAGGTTAAGCATGAATACTAGTCCCTATTTTCTGTGATTTGATGCAAGTTGTGTATTGTCTTGGTTTTTGTGGGTGTAAATGAGATTTTGAAAATGAAAAAGGGTATTCTAAATGAGAACAATTTCTTTTAAATGAATTTAAATTTGTGAAAGGTATTTTTAAAACTAAAACTTCTTGGTTTAAAAATCCAGTGGTTTCTTGGAACTGGTAGAGATATGGTTTGGGTGCAACCTCGGGTACTCTTGATTAATGTTTGCACATGTGAGGGAATTAATGAGAAGTGTGTGTTGGTGCGTATGGATGAAAGCGGATAAGGACATGTGCAACGGTTCATGGGATTACTGGGGTGTGCAATTGGAAGTAAAGGCTTGACCTTGTTTTTCTAAAGCGATTTTAAAAAGGGAAAATGATTCATGTAAATTGAAATTGGTTTGAGAAGTGGGATTGGTATTTGGAAAATTGCCTTCAAAGAAGGCGGTTTTGAAATCTAAAATAAAAAGGTATTTTTGTGTTGTGTTGGTATTTGTTTGGTTTTAGAGTTGGATGTTTTAGGATGAAAGTGATTTCAATGATATTTCTTTGGCTTGATATTGGTTTTGGATCTATGTTTTATATTTTGTTTAGAAAATGCTGGCCAAAAATGTCCCCAACATTTTTGATAAGTCATTCCCAGTCCTAGATCCTTCTCGGACATTGTCTGTACTTAACAGTGATCGGGGTCCATTAAAGGTAGTTATGTGGTTTGAAGAGGTCGAGTGTGCTTTTAGGATGTTGGGAACTCCCGAAGCTATCTGTGTGTGCATTGTTTTGAGACTATTTTAAGGTCCATATCTGGACGCAGGGGAGTTGCTCACCCCGCCATCAATGAAAGTTGGGATGATGTGGGATGTATTTAAATCCATCTTCATCATATGGTTTATACCCGAAGAGGTGAAGGAAATAAAAAGGTAAGACCTTATGTGCATTCAATAAGGCTAACGAATGGTGAAGACATATGTTAACCATTTCAAGGAACTTGTGTCCTTTTCTCCGGAGGTATCGTCACATGATTTGATGAAGACTTATCTCTTCATCGGGGGTCTTCGTTTATAGATCAAGGAGCGAGTCCTCCCTCTTAGGGACCATCGTTTGAGAAGTTGGTGGATGAGACGTTCTTAACTGAATTGATCTCCAAAGCGCAGATGCTTGACAATCCAGTGTATCCAGTCACTCATGAAGGTTCTCCATCTAGTGGGAAGGGTGTTCCAGAGGGACATATTTCTAAAGGGTCCTCTGCAGTGGTTCTGACTTCCAGTTCATCAGACTGTTCAATGGTGCGCCACTAGTGTGGCCGGTTCGGGCACGTGAAGCTGTCATGACGCATCCCTCTGAAGACGTGTCATCATTGCGGCTATCTGGGTCACTTGGAGAAGTTTTACAGGATGCGTCACCTGAAGAAGATGCTGCGACCAGAGGAATGCCAATGCCTGACTGTGAGGTAGGAGATGCTTCAGCGATCAGATCCCCAGCCACATGTCTTAGGGTGAAGCTCGCGCATAGTACGGGGTTGCTGGGGGTGTGAAGCCTTGGTTCGAGTCTTGTGTTCCATGTTTTTAGTGGAAAATTTAAAGTCTTTTTGTTCTCTTTTTTCCTATTGTTAATTTTTTGAAGTCATTGTATGTTCATTGCTTTATGATTGAGTTATCATGGACATGTTCCATTGTAATCCAAACAGTTTTGTTGTCTGATCCTGGTTTTCTGAATTGTGCACTTTTCTTAAAAGTGTGTCTGGCCCTTGTCTAGATTAATTTTGGTTTATATGTTTTCATTTGGAGATGTAAGTGCCTATGAAAGTGTCAATGTTTGTGGTTATGCTCGATTTTACTTCTTGGGTTAAGTTCCGCATAGTGGTTTTTCTCTAGTGTTGGGAGTTTCGGTTTGGGTCGAGAGTTTTGAGTTTGAGCTGAGGCATTCTTCGCTCGTGCTATAGAGGTTAGTTTGATTCGGTTGGGAGTTCCCATGTCCCTCCCTCCTGGGGTGGTATGTTTGGGTGTTAAAATTTATACACTAGTTGAGTTCTTGTGGTGGGAGAACCCTCTCGTGTTTTTCCATTCTCTCATGTTTTGGTTTCTTTTTGTTCCATTCGGGCGTGGATTCTTGTTTTGTCTATGGTTCGACTGGGTGACTTTCTGGGGGCAGAAAGTTTCTGTGGTGGGGAGAATTGTCACACCTGGACTTCTTAAATGATTTATATTTTATTATTTCTTGGCTCTCGGTCCCCGCGCCAATGTTCGGGATGGGTCTCGGTTTAAATTTTTCAATATTTAATAAGTTTAGGAGGATTCAGATCCGTGCATGGTCACCGCATAGTGGGTGGTAGGCGCGTCGTTAGCTCAGGTTCCGCACAAATGTTTAACAATTAAAATAAATAATGATTTATATAAATGAGGCAGGTTGAATGTTTAAATTGTAATAATAATATTGTTATTATTTGATTAATAATATTATTATTACTAATGTGTTATTATTATTATTATTATTTCATTATTGGATATTTTATTTATATTATTATTTTTATTATTATTGTCATTGGTTATTATTATTATTATTACTACCATTATTATTATGGCTATTTTTATTAATTTTATTCTTGTTTATTATTATTATTATTATAATTATTATGATTTTAATAATTTTTTTTATATAGAAAAAAAATGAAACCCTAACATAATCCTCGTTGCCCCCCTTCCCTGTTCCTGTGAGCCGAGCCTAGATGCATCCACCTTGCCTTACAGGTCTCCACCAACTAGTCCCCGCACCCACCTTTATCCACCCTTGCCTCGCGCTTTAGATCCTTCACACTCACCAAACCACACTCTAGGCCGCCATCCTGCTTAACCCCTTATGTGCCCAACCTGTCCAGCATCTTTGTCCACAACACCTCTCACCTAGAAGTTCCAACACCCAACATTCTCCTCCTACCGCCTTCGGGACCTGCTACTCCACCCGTCGACCATGCACCACACCTCTGGCCAGCAGACCCCGCACCCCCCTGCCCAAGGACTTTGCCTCCCGACCGCCACGCCTATGCCTTGGCCTCGCCTTGGCTCATTCTAGTCTCCCCAACACTGGTCCCTCCTCGTGACCCTCCCTCGTTGCACTGACCTCACCCTCACTCTAGCCTCACACTGCCTAGCCACATCGAGTCCAACAACCTCCTTTGCTTGCTCCGACCGAACGCCTACCCATCCGGACTGCCGCCTCCTGTCCAGCCTGCTCCCTTCCTCCCCTTCTGGTGACATTTTCTTTCCCTTGTTAATTGATTCTTGTTTTAGTGGTGTTATTTTGCAAAAAACCTAGATGTAGGGTTTCAATATTTTTCGGTTTGATCTGAAAATTGACGGTCAAATGTTGATGTTTATGTTTTCTTAGAATTCTGCGTGTGCAATTGGAGTGCGAACTGCATTTCGCACTGATACCCGGTTGTTCTTCGTCGATTGAGGTAGGCTTCCATATGATCCTTTTTTTTAAATTTTTGTTGCATCATTTTCTTGTTTTTTGCACTTTATATTCATGCTAAGTGTTCTATTTAAACCATTGGTTAGATTATTTATCGTGAAACACGGAAATTTATTTCCTCATTTCTTGATGAGTAGTGATGTTTTGTTAATTAGTGCATGCCCATTGTACATATAGTTTTATGGATGAATTTTGAAAGCTATTTGTGTACGAAAAGGTTTTTTTGAAATTAAAGAATTTATTTGCAGCGTGCGAAAGCAAGTTCTTGGATTTATTATGTTGTTACCGCACTGGTTTGGGTTGGAAATGGGTTTTCCATGTCGAATTTGATATATTGTGTGTGAAAAGTTTTTATTTGTGTCTCCCATGAGTAGTTTTTAAGTTTGAATAAATTATTAAATTAAAAAGTGGTTGAAAATTTGTTTTATGTCATGCGTTGGTTTTAAAAGGGGTTTTGGGTGTCTAAAGTTGTTGGCCACTCTTTGGAAACTGTTTTACAAATGTTAAAGTGTGTTATCAAATAGTAAAAACAATGCGAGTTATGTTTTGAAAGTAGGTTAAGGCAGTTCCTTTGCGCTGGTTATTCATTTTGATTGTTTTGGGTCCGTGTTCATGTACATTTGTTGCTGTGCATTTATTGCAGCACGTTGGTGGGGTAACCCCGCATTACCGAGATCATCAGTTTTTGCGTGCTTGTGCGCTTGTGTGAGGCGTGTCACGTTGGCGCGTTATCGTGTTCGAGCTGCGAGTTGAGGTAGGTCCCCATTGCACTGCTACTTAAAATTTAAGTTACATTATTTCATGCTGTTTGCACACACTAATTGTTCAAATTAAATATTTTTTTAATTTAATAAATTTGAGATAATATAAGATAATTAATTTTAAGTGATTATTTGGTGTAAAAAGAGCTGTTTATTTTATACATGACACTTGAAATATTTTCTTGATGAAAGGACACCCAGTAGTGAAAGAATGCAAGTTTGGATTTTAAACATAATTCAATGAATTTCAATTATAGTTATGGTTTTAATGATAAATGATTTCTTTTAAAGCATGAACAAGTATTTTTGTTCTTTTTAAAGTGGTGATTGTGAAATGTATTTAATTCCCATTTAGAACTTTATGGAAAAACAATGAAAATGTTTTGATGAAAACCCTCCTAGGATAACTCTACTAACTTGGTTTCAATTGATTGTTTGGGAGGCCACGCTTTGAGGCTACTGAGTGCTTGAGTAGTTTAAAGGAAAGAGGTTGTCCCATAGAGTGACTCAGGGTGATGCCAGTTGTGCTTTTTATATATATATATGATTAGATGCTCGATTGGCATCAGTTGGCTCACGCCCTTTCCAAACACTTGAGACATGGGAATCTGGGATATTGAGAGAATATTCTAAGAATGATTGCAGCACTGTAGGTTATGGTACTGACCAGTGGCCCATAGTAGGTGGATATATTGGGTTTATTACTATGTGATTTGCCCTCAGCCTGCCTGAGAAAGTATGGTCGAGCGTATTGGTGTTTTGATTTCATCTTGTGTGACATGTCAACGAGGATGATATCTCATGTATTGGTGTCACTTGGTTTATTCTTGATCTCCTAGGTTCACCCATGTTTGTGACTTTTCAATTACATACATCGATTATTTGGTACTTTTATGTATTTCTATATTTCCCTTATCGTGTACTTACTCTTGTGAATTTTTTTATATTTTTTTCCTTGGAAAGTGATAAATTGGGGTTGAATTGGTTTTCAAATGAAAGTGTTTAATACTCTTTGTATAAATTTGAAAAGATAAACATCACATTCCCTTCCTAAAAATCCATTGACACTAATCAAATGAACCCAGATTTGGAAATGGATAAGGGCAATGGTTCGTACTTTTTTTTAAAGTAAAATATTTAGAAAAACATAATTTTATAAGTTTTAGTTCAAACTTGAAATGTTGTTTCTTTTATTTTAAAGGTAGTGCATTGGGAATAGATATCGGGCTAGCCTACTGTGTTTTAATACTCACGCCTATAGTTATTTTCTGTTTTTAGTGTCTGTGCAGGCTACAAATTGAGTGAGCTCACCTTGGGCGACGCTTGATTGTTGAGTCAGAGAGTGACCCACGAGGTCGCACGAAGTTAGTTCGGACGTCGTGTTTGGTTAGTTTTATTTTTCTTTTATTCCTATTTATTCGTTTTGTTTAGTTTACTTATTCAGCATTACTCTATATTATTTCTGGTGCTTTATTTACCTATATTGGGTGAAATTGTTACCATAGCCTCTTTTGATGCCCTGGTGCTTGTCGCCAGCCCGGGAGGATCAGGAACGCCTCTCAGGCCATGTCGCGGACCGACTCGGGTGACCGGTTCAGGGTCGACCCGGGTTGGTTCGTGACATGAACCATCCTCAACAAATAATTTATGACTAATAATCATAAAATTTTCCTTAAATGAATGTATTATATATAAAAATATCATCATTAATATTTATTCACCATCCACATTATTCTTTATCATTTTTTTATTCATTAAGGGAAACCTGCCACCGTTTTTTAAAGTCTTATATTGTTGAAAATTTCAAGTTTTTTTAATATTTTGGATACATGGTTCCACCATGAAACTATATATATTGTAATATTTACTCTTTTTGTCATTCTATATATTAAAAAAAAATTTAGAGACATAAACCTATATATTTTAAAATCTGTCTATTTCATTTAAAAATTATTCATCTTTGAGGAAATTATATAACACTTCAACAATCGCGTTATCCTTTTTCTGTTTCAATTTATCTTAGTAATCTTTCTATTTAAACAATATTTTAGAGATAGTTATAAAAAATAAATATATTTTATATGGTATTCCTAATAATAATAATTATATTTGTGGATGTTTTTATATAGTATAGTTGTGGTATATTAAATATTGAATCCTCTGATGTAGACAAAATATTAACTTTATAAAATCATTTATGACCTACTTATTTTATATTTTATTTAAATGTGAATCCCCCTTAAGGATCCTTTCATAATTTTTAGGTAAAACATATTGAGTTTACATTGGTTAATATTTGAGAAAAATCACACATAATGCATACTTTGAACATGTATATATCTTCCTTACATTAGATCAACATTGTTCCATCCATTGTGGTTTATTTATAACTATTTCAAGCATTTTATTCTTTATGGAAATGATAATATTCTAATTGTAAAGAATTAAGTATAATTTCCCATTAAAAAATGAAATTAAAAACCATCAAAATGATCATGTTTCATAACTATATTTAATATAAGACTCTTTTTTTAGTATTCACCATGGAATATTATTATAATATTATAGGAAATGAAATCTATGTTGTAGTAAAAAATTAATTACATTTGAATGAAATTTAAAATATTATTTTATTAATATTATGTTCACCTATTAGATTTATTAATCACATTCTCTTTGAATCTAACTCATAAGATAATTATGATCCTAAACATAATCAATTTTGTAATATAATTATAGTCATTTATTAAACAAAAAAATTATATAAACATTTAAATGGGAGATATTTTTGAATTGAAATGGAATTAATCTAAATAAACTAATTTATAACCGTAGATAATATATTTTAAATGGTATCATGGGAAAAAAAATTTATATGTATGATTCTATAAAATTATTTGTTTCAAAAATAAAATTTACTAGGGAAAAATTAAATAATGGATATAAATTGATTGGAATATTATTTTGAAATTTTTCAAAACATAATGGAATTTAAAAATGATTCAAAACAATACCCTATCTTAAGTTTTAATATTTCAGTGTCTTTTTTTATTTGAATAATCATATAATTAAATTAGAATATAATCATTGTAACATTTATAGTGGAAATGACTTTTTATTAAATTTATTTACATGTATTATTCCTTTGATCAAATATAAATTATTTCGTTATAGAATTTAATATATTTAATTTATTTGAATGATAATAAATAATGAAACAAATTTTATAAAATTTAAAATTGATTAAATTATTTTAGTTATTATATAAATTATATATATTAAAAATATTTATATAAAATAATAATTAATAAATTAAAATGATTATAAGTCTCTTGTATTGTTTTTTATTAGAACTTTTTTTAATCTTTAAAAATTCTTTTTAATAATAAATTTGGTCATGGGAATTGGGTTCCTAGACTTACACACAAAGTATATAATAAAATCACATAGTTTTAAAACCAAAATAGTAAAGATAAAAAATTATTTTGAAAGAGAAAAAAATTAGATTATAATGTTTAAATATTTAATGATAAAAATTATTTTGGGATATGGTGAATTAAAAGAAAATATTAATTCATCAAATTTGTATTTTTGGATTACCACTCAAAATAAAAGTAGCTATTTCTCTGTTATGGTCTATAGATTATTGAAATTATAAATGGGATATAACGTGACTTTTCAAGTAGTATAAGAACCTAGTATTTTTTAGTGATGTGACAAATGATATTATAGATGAATCATTTAATGGGGTAAATAAATAATTACCATATTTTACTATGAAACCAATGATGCAATTGGTTGGTATTTATTTTACACATGAGTCAATATATTTATTTTTATAATTTTAGGAGGTAAAAATTGAAAAGCTAACAATTTTTTTTCGAAATGGTAATTTAAGGAAAATGTCCCTAGAGAATGTATTGTCCACAAAAATCAAAATTAATGGGAATGAATCATCCTACGAAAAGTCCATGAGAATATAAAATTGAGTTACATGACTTTTAAAAACATCATTTTTTTAAATTTTTTGACATGATTCAAGATGATTCCTTATCTTTATAGGGGATTCAGTATTCACCAAATGGTGTCTCCATGAACTAATATTCCATTTTAGTTTAATTCATGGTGGGTTATTTGATATTTTTATTGAATAAATCACAATTTAGGAATTTTAGGTTTTATTTTTCCATGTTTTTTCATTCCCTTGGTTTTTTTAATTTATTCTACCTTTCATAAGAACACATGTTCAGAAATCTAATGGTTTGGTATTGCTCTAAGATATGTATATTTTGTTAATGTGTGTGAAACCATATTATATTTAGATATAAAATTATTAGGAAGGATCATGTCAATTTGAATGGTTTAATATTATTGATTATATTTTTCTCACTTTTTTACATCACACCATATGGTTCGATATTCTATTTATAATTTATTTGATAATACACCTTATTTAAATAGATTAAACATGATTTATGTAAGGGATAGATTCTCTATTTTATAAATGAATTCATTAAGAATGATCCTTTATTGAATTTTTACATGATTTTTCTTCCCAAGTGAATTTTATTCTTTATGTATTATAATAAAAAGATTTGATTTTTTGAAACAATACATGGATAATATAATTTAATATAGTATTTTTATTGAATTTAAATTATAATATCGTCATGTTTTTTCTATTTTAAAAGTAATAAGGAATCTTTTTCATTACATTATATTTAAAAAACAATATATCTTTATATGATGCTCATAATTATATTAAGAATAATTTATGGATTTTATGATATGTAATATTTTGAGGTATTGTAACTTTCCTATTCTCTCTCAGTAATGTGGATATGTTTTCTAACTGACTTTACCTATCCACCTTCCTTGTTTTCCCATTAATTTATTCATTCTCTATATACATTATATTTCTTTCATTGATATATACCACTCTAGTACTTTTCTTTAGCGGTATATTCTTGTCTCTCTAGTTCACTTTTCAATATTTTATTTAACTAAAACCTAATAATGGTTAAATTTATATCTATTCATTATTTTTTATGTTGAACTCTTTTAAATAATTTTTTATTTTATGATTTCCAAAAACATAATTTTTAAACATAAAATAATATAATTTATTTGTAATTTTTGGGAATCCCAATGTCATTATATATTTTAAATATTCTAATACCCATTTCATAAAAGTTAAAAATTGAAATAAAATTCCATAAATTTTTTTTAATATTATATTATTATTTTCTCATCACCTTAATATTTAATTTCTTGAATCATGCTAATTTTTCAATAAATTAATTTCTACAATTTATTATTCCCTTATTTTATTTCAATATAAAAAGATCATTAATTTTTAATGATTTATTGATTCATTATGTTACCCATTTATTTTTAATGGGTTTATTTCATGTTTATAGATTAGAAATGTGTCTTTTACATGTCTAGTTGATCCCAAGTTGTATTTATAAGTTTTTTTTAATAATTATGGATTTTTATGAGGAAATATGATTCCTTTATAATTTACTGTTATATCTTGATAATAAAAAATTGATATGATATTTTTGTTTTATTTTTTGGAAAATATATATATCATGTTCAAACAGGCATATTCATAAATTAAAATATATACATTTAAATCTTTATGGATACTAAATGAGTTTGAATTTAGTTTAGATGTAGATTGAAGTTATTTATTGATTTTATGGAGAATTTTTTAATTCTAGTATTGAATCTAAATATTAGATATGTATAAATTCAAAACATGTATATCATAGTTTATAAGTGTAATTTTTGAGTTTGGAAGGTTAATGATTGAATATGGAAGGGTCTTTGAAAACTATAAAAGAGACATACTCACATCAAAAGAGTAATTCTATGAATTCATAAGAGTCAATATGAAATTTAAATTAAAACTAGTGCTTTAAGAGAGTCATTTGAGACATAAAAAGTGAAATATAGAAGTTCATAAGAGTAACATGGCACTCTATAAGAGTCATCTTAACCTTGAAAAGTGTAAATTACCACTTATGAAGAGTGAGAAGTCACTTTTAATGTAGAAACATGTGATTTTAATATATAAACATCATGTTTGGCACCATGTGTGACATAGAACACCATGATCAGAAGAGTGTAGAACACTCTATGAATATACAATATATTACTTGATAGTACTCTTGTTGATTCCCTAAGCATCGATGGTCAAGATCCCCCCTCCTCACCGGAGGAGGTGATTCGTTGCTCTTTCCTTCCTCAAAGGGTCATTAGATCCCCTTCCACAATTCTTGAAAATATATTTTCTTTTGACATTTACTGAGATCCTTTTTAGCATAAAAGTCCGAGATCTATTTGAAGTTTTTCCTCAACTTAGAATCTCATAATAAGAGTTAAAAAAGGCTTTAGATCTCTTCATCATGAACTTTGTGTCCGGTTTCCAGCATCATCGCCCTTTGGTCTATTTTTTTAGATCACTTTATTTTTGGATATTTGGGTTTACAAGAATGAGTGGTTGTGTAGATTCTAGATAGTAGGCATATAATTATCAGGTTTTCATTTCTTGATGATTTGATTATTGCATAGTCCAAAACTCCTTGAAAATGTAACAGGTTCTTCTTCCATCACCTATGGTAGACCTTTTAGTTTCATATGAAGTGATATGATCTGGTTTTAGAAATCAGGGTAAGTTTCCTAGAACTACCGCTACCCTTTAAAAGTACTTATCTTTTTCACATACTAGAAAATTCGGTAGGTTGTTTCTTGTGCTCTAAAATTAGTGAGGATGTCATGAGTCATTTGGTTTGTCCCCACATTTTTTGAGGTTGATGTGTCTAAAACTTTGGTGTAGTGGGTGTGGGTAACTATTCAAGAAGAATTATTGTTGAAATAGTCAGTTGTCTTTAATTCATGGACAAATTATTATGTGTCCTATAGTCAGTTGGGTGGAATTGGAAAAATAATGTGCAAGAGGGTAATGTGGGGGAGTATGCATCACGTTATGGGCTTGAGGTGAATTAGATAAGAAAATCTGTGATGGGTCATCCTGAAGTCTTAACAAAAGAGGAATGAGAAGTGAACCCCGAACTTAAGGTTGTAGATATCTATTCCTAATTGAGGCACAACATGGGTTACACATATTTGAGGATAGATCAAGCTCATACAAGGGGGAAGAGGGGGAACATGAAGGTAGTTCCTCAATCCCAACATGTAGGAATCCAAACTCTACTTCATAAGATGAGGTGGAAAGAAAATTCAGTGATCATTTTAAGGGAATGGTATAGGAGGTAGGAAAGGGAGGTCTAAATAGCTGAAATAACTTGGAGAATGATATAAAAGGGGAATTATCCAAGAATGGGGTACAATTTAATGGAGTGAATAGACCAAATTCTGTGAGTACCTCAAACACAATTTGATAAAGTATTCATTACAAAGGGATAGAAATTTATGGGAAAATAGAGTAGAATAATGTTTCTACATAAGAAAATAAGGGGAGATAGTTGAGGAACAATTAAAAAATGGGATAGATGAAGATGAAGAAACCGTGACATTATTATCAAGGGATAGTGTATAAAGAATACTCAATTGGATAATTCATTTCCCAAGAAGGAAGAAAGGTAAAAAGGATAACTGATATTCTAGGAGATGTATTTTAGCCAAAGGGGAAAACCAAAACTTATGAATAATTAATACCATTTTCCCAAGACAATTTAAATAAGTTTTGGAATGAAGATCAATTATATGGAAAGGTAAGCCAGGCTAGAAATAATTAAAAATACATAGGAGCTAATCATACCCTTTAGGGAAGTTATGGTGGAGGATGTCATAATGATTTATTCCCCCTCAGAGGATACTGATATGATAGTTGAATGATTAAATCTAGTGGAAACCAATGAGGAGAAGTTTGTGGGGTTCAACTAGAAAGAACATATTTTGATCATAGGATTCAATGGTTAAAATTAATCATGGAGGATTTTTTCTAATCGTGAGGAAAAATGGTGTTTTTTGTTCAAAGAACTGTTCAAAGACGATCTGGAATCAAATGTTAGTAATATAAACTATAACTTATTTAGATATAATGTTTATAATAGAATATAAATTTAATTTTTTGGAATTGATATATCTTATGGGGTCTGATATTTTGTGATTTTGATGTTTGGGGGTTTTGTTGTTTCAGATGTGGTTTGTTTAGGAAGTTGATATCTTCTTATGAGGGTTCTCACATAAACCTTTAAAGTGGTATATTTGAAATAAAAATATTGAATCATAGGACTATAAAATATATTTATCATTAAAACAACTCAATCCCTTTGATATCTTGTGATGTATAGAACACTGTGTTTCAATAAACTGTGATACTCTTCTAAAATATTATCATTTATAGATGACCATTATAACCAAAATGTTATGATGGTAGGTGTGAATAATAGTATCTAAAAAAGAAAATTATATAGTTTATATATATATCTAATAAACTAAATGGATATCTATTTATTATAAATAAAATAATAATCATTTAAAAGTAAAAGAAATTTTTTCTGGTAAACTGTATTAATAAAAGATCTGGTTTTCTTTGTTTCATACAAAATTATGATAAAATTAATTTTTTTTAAAGTTTTAGAAAATTTAATTGTTAATACCAAATTTATTTTTATGATATACATGTCAAAAGTTTATTTTGGTGATTTTTTCTAAATTTTTAGAAAAGATAATTTTTTGATGAATAATGAAAACTATTGATTTTATTTAAAAATTCATTTCCATTTAAATTATTTATATAATTAAATTATATTTTAAATTATTTTTTAATTTCCATTAGTAATTTTTTATTATTAAAAATTCAACATAGGTTAGTTTAATCAATATCATATTTAATTTTGTTATTAAATCCATCTATACATATGTTAACTTTTTATTTGGAAACCCAATTTTTCATCACATTCGTTGGTTTAATTTTAAATTGAATTTGGACAAATCATTATAATGAATTTGGAAATATGGATTCAAATTTTCAAATAATCTTAGTTGATATTATATAATAAGTTAAACATACTTTTTTACAAAACTGAACAATGAAAAGAGTAAAAAATAATAACCATGTTTAAAGTAAAAAAATTGGTATACCAGGGTGCTTTAACTGTAAAGATATGGGTTAAAATAATTTAACAACTTGTTAATTTAATATTTTATTTAAATATATTACCCATATACATAATAAAATAGATTATAAGGTTATTTATAAGCATTTTCTAATTAATGGAATAATAAATATGGATTCTTTTGGAAAATTTCTATGTAATTTCTAAGAGGGTCTCTTTCCCAACTTATAAAATGGAGCACCCTATCTTAAATTATTTACAAAAAAAGAATTTTGTCTCAACTAAAACCTAAAAATATCACTTTTTAACATTATTATCCAAATTCTATAGATAATTTTCCTCCAAAAAACCAACCTAAGGTTTCTTAAGAGAAGACCCAAATGGGATTTCTCTTAGAGATGGTAATTGTCTTAACAAATATATTTCATTTTAATTATTCCAATTCCAACAAAACATATATATTAAAAAATAATATATAACAACACTAACTTACTCTATATACATATATTTCATTTTTTATGTCAAAATATTTATCAATATCCCATTCAATCAAATGGGATATGAAACTATCGATTGTGTCCACGGTGGACTACCACCTCACGAACTGATATAGAATATTTTCCATTATCACCATTAGTATATGGATATAACACATAGACACACAAATATATATATTATATTTATCAAACAATTTTACCCTTGGAATTTTCATATAACATATAACTTCTTATTTTTCATTCCATGAGGAATATGATGATGTCCCTTGTGTGTATGGCGGACTACCACCTCCCGAAGTGATGTGATTAATTTTTTCATACACTTTACATGAAAGGTATTAAGGTTATAGTAAATGAATATTTGTGATAATTATGTTAAAATGATACTTATGTAAATATAATTTCACATCCAACACCATACCCTCTAAACTTTTGGAAAACAATAACATCACTTGTGCGTACGTGTAGACTATTGCCTCTATGAAAAGATTTGAAATGTTTATCAATTTATTTAAAAGGGTTGGTAATAAGGATATATTTTTCAAAATAAATTATATATATTAAATAATAATAATTCTGAAATGTTTTATTAAATTTATTTTCATTTCGTTCCATCCAATAAGAAAAATGGACATCTCGTTTATGCATATGTATGACCTACTATCTCCATAAATAGTGTAATCCATTTTCTTTCTATAAATTTAATACCTACCTATATTTAAATATAAAATTAGTATATATGATATTTATATCATGGATACAATTTTGGAGATTATGTAACCATTATCAATTTAAAAGGCCTAAAATTACCAAACGAAAATGTAAATGGAATACAAAACAATTATCAACAAAATCAATGATTTCAACAAAGAAATGTTAACTAAATTTTTATAAAATGAAGTAAGTAATTCCTATATAGGATAAAATATATCATCATGTCCCTATAATTTATTTTTAATAAATTTATATTTATTATACTGGAGGTTTGGACACATAGAAAGGATGTTGAACGCAAGTTAAGGGTTTCTTGTCTCACTTTACATCAATGAGAATAACACCATATTCACAAATTATTTCTTTTTATGATGTAAACACTACCAATTTTTATATTTTATAATAATAATATATTTATATTAATTGTATTTTATGTTTAATTTGATGTTATTTCAATCATGGTGCTTATGATTCCAAACGTACCAAAGTGGTAAGTGTTTATTTCAAAATCTCATCATTAATTTGGATCGTTTTTATTTAACTTCACTTAGAATAATTATTTTATTTATATATATCTTGAAATAAATAAATTTTCTTTGAATCTAGTTATTAACTATCATTTCTAAATAATAGTTCCAATTTACCACTCTTTGGTACAACAAATTATTCAAGAAATATTTTTAAGAAAAATTGACATTCTTTCTCTCTTCTATTAAAAATCCATTATGATTAAAATTCATGTTTTTTAATAAAGTTTTAAAATATATATTTTAAATTTTCAAAATGATTTATTCGAGTAATTTTTAACCATTTTAACTTTTTAGAAATGTTTTTGAAATAAATATTCTTAGTGTTTTCAAAACAAGGACCATTTTCTTTAACTAAAAATGTGAATGGAATATTTGTTTTTACATATATTGATTGAATTGAATTTTTTATGGTCATCAACAATCAATGTTTCAATTCATATTATACATATTTTAAATGTCTATTTTCAAGTAAAATTATTTTCAAAATAGTTTTTTTATCATTTTTGCAAATATTATAAAATTTATGCGATTATTTTTCACAAAAATATTTCTAATCACATTTTAATGTTATTTATATTCATTAGAGACATAAAACCATTATTATACTAATAATCCAATAATTATATGTTTTATTGATATAATTATTATTCTTTATTTGGAATCTTTTTTACTAGTCTTACTGAGGACATACAATTTCATATGTTTATTTTTTCAATATGAATGTTAGTTTTTATTACTTACCCCTATTATATGAGGAATGCATTTGAATTATTTTTTTATGGGTGGGGCATGGAATAACATAACCCCTAATTTCATTTGTAGGTCTCATGAGATAAATTATATTGGGTATTTATCGAAGGCTTTGCATATTTATATAATAATTCTTAGCATGAGGACTTGATAGTAATTACTGTTGGAATGGGGCCTTGATGGTATGTTATGTCCATCATTATGAATTAAAAAAATTATAAATCCATTAATTGATATTCCAGGTGATTATTCAATTAGTTATAATATTCTTATTAATTTTCCAGGGTCATTTGATTATTTATATGGAATTATTCTATCAACATTTATTCCTTCCATATTATGCTCAAGTTGTTTATTAAAAGATATATTTTTCATTTATTTACCTATACATTTTGATTATTCTTTATTTATTCATAGCTACTATAATATTCATACCCTTACCAAACATCTAAGATCACTCATTTCGTATTTTTTATTTTCCCCATGATAATAGAAAGTTGATTTTGATTTTTATGAATGTATATAATATAGGGAAGATTGGTTTTCTCAATGAAAATATTTTGGGTATTTTATGTTTTCATTTATGACTAAAATTTCAAGTATGTATCTATATTACTAATAATAATACACTATTCATTCCTTCTAGATGTGATTCCTTGTATCTAATTCCAATTTAATAAAGTAGACATCGGCTTTGAGTTACTGGGGTTAGGGTTGTTATGGTTGGAATCACATTATTTATAGTATAAATAATGGGAACTAGGTATATGAAACCATATATTAACGAACATGACCCTATTATAGGATTTGAGTATAAGTATATAAGAAATATTAAAAAAGTTATTTTTTGGGTTTTCATAGAAATACATCCTTATATTAATACTAAAATGGGAAATGGTTCAAACACATAATACCCTAGGGGTAATAACTATTAATAAGATGCATTGATATTAACCTAATCATTACCTGGTAGATGAAAACATACATTAAAATGCACCTAGTTTGACATTCATAGAGAAAACTCATATAAAAATTCAAATCTCCCTTATAAACAATTATAATGTATTTGAAAATATTAATATCCCCAAGGAAGCCATATTTATGATTACGAGATTGTATATTCCGGAATTTTACAACTTATGTTGATTGTTTCACTAGTTTTTCTATTATACATCACCTTTCATAATGTTATGATCTCATTTACTGTATTTCATTGTCTATAAAATCGTTCCTTGTGGAAGGAATGAAAACTGTATAAATGAACATAATCCAATGGGTATGGATGATCATTTATTTGATGGGATTAAGATGGTATTTTTAAGGGAACCAGTCTCTCAAACATTATCATCACATGAATAAATAATATCATGTTCTATCCATATAAATAATGAATTATCTTATTATTATTGCTTAAATGGGATAGCAGAAAAGTTGAGGGTCATAGAGAAAAAATAGACATGGGGAGGAAGGGAAATAAGGATTCTCCCACACTTGATAATTCTGGAAAGAAACACCCTAGTACATAGATGAATGGAATGAGAGTTTTATAAAAATGTGGAGAGAATGACCACCATGATTTTGATTCTAAGGCCAAGAATTAAATATCTAGTGTTCAATACTTCATATTTATAGAGACAAAGCACTACTAAAAATAATCCCCCATATAGAAAAGTAATATACCTCCAGAGAATCTGTGGTATAAAATTAATGTTTACATAATTAACATATAAAAGTGGAATGATTAATGTTCTTTTTTTATTAAAGAATTATATTATTTGAATATTATATCGATAACTTTATCATTAAAATAATTGTGAAATGAATAAGTATTATAGTACAATATAATTTCATAAATAATTTTAGAGCCTATGTTGAATTCTTCTGACGAATAAGAAAAGTGATTTCATGACCAGTCGAACCTCTGGGAAAACACATCATTGATGTAAGATAACCCTTTATATGTTATTTGTGTTGAGTTAATAATGATAATGATATGTTTAAGGGAAAGTACTAGTGGCCATCAATGTTTTTTGTGATTTAATGGTTTATGTTATCTTTTTTGGAGTTTACTACATGTTTGGATATATGGAATATATTCGACACCGAAGCTTTTAATTTTTGATATATGCATGTTTTCATTAAGGTAATATAATTATCATGGAATGAAAATTTTTTAATGTGACATTAACATCCACTTTACATTGTCTAGGATATATAATTTTGATTTAAGGACCTTCCATAAAAAAATTTGGACTTTGAATTTGGTCAGATTATTTTGGAAGAGTCTTAAGTTTAACTAGTTATGAAATTTCATTATTTAAGGGGGTGGAATGTAATGGCCCAGACCTCTCTGATCTCTTTATTTATAGAAATCTAGTGTTTGAGGTGTTCTTGGAGGTTAAGTTGACATATCCCCAACACTTTTCAAAATATCTAATTCGGTGAATAGTGCAACAATAGCCTTATGTGAATAGTACAATAGTAGCCTTAGGTGAACAGTGTAACGGTAACCTTATGTGAATAGTGAAATGGTAGCCTCTATTTCCATTTCCAAAATTTTAGTTCATGAACATTATTTCCAAAATGGTGAGGTCCAACGGTAGCCTCTATTTTATTTTCCAAATTTTGAGTTCATGAACATTGTTTCAAGAATAGTGAGGTCCAATGGTAGCCTCTATTTCTTTTTTTCAAATTTTGAGTTCAGGAAAAATGTTTCTAGAATGGTGAGGTCCAATGGAAACCTCTATTTACTTTGTCAAATTTTTATTTCATGAACAATGTTTTCAGAACGGTGAGGTCCAACGGTAGCCTCTATTTCTTTTTCCAAATTTTGAGTTCATGAACAGTGTTTCCAGAACGGTGAGGTCCAATGGTAACCTCTATTTAATTTGACATATTTTGAGTTCAAGAACACTATTTCTAGAATGGTGAGGTCCAACGATAGCCTCAATTTACTTTTCCAAATTTTGAGTTCATGAACAGTGTTTCCAGAACGGTGAGGTGCAAAGGGAGCCTCTATTTCCTTTTCCAAATTTCTTGTTCATGAAAAATGTTTCCAGCTTCCTACATTTCACCCCTTTGATGTTTAATTTGAATTAAAATTCATTTAAAGTATTTTTATAAGGACTCTAAGGATGATTAAAAGGCTATAACCCCTATATTAATTTTTCCTAAGGCTCGAGGTGCTTTTACTTGGTCAAACAACATGGTTTAATGCGATCCACTTTTAATGGAAAATCTAGAGTATCTTAAACCACTGCTCCATTAAATCTTCTAAAGAGACGAGATATCTTCCTCCCTAATTCTTCCTCCTTGTTCTCTAGTGTGAGAGGCTCGATCCTTTCATTCCATCCCATAGGAGTTGTGTGATCAAACTTTTCTCCTTGGATTTCTCTCCTCTGTTTTGACGTAACAAAGAAGTATTGATCAATCTTTGATATAATGTATGATCTATAGTCATTATTTTGGGTTCATCACCTTCTATTTCTCCTTGATTTTTTGGAATGTTATCTCCATGTTTTTAATTGAAATTTCATGGGTGTTGACCGATGTGGTGGTGTCTCCACATGCTCGGGTGGATACTGTTGTCGTAGGGGAGAAGATCGTAACCCACTGTGTGGCTAATTCTCGTATAAAGAACATCAAGAACCATTTGAGGTAGGGGATTAATTGCTTCTCTATTATTTTATGTGAAACTGTATAGTTAGCATGTTTTCACCCACTAGATCTCTATGGAATTGAAAAATTAAATATTTGAACCTGATAAGTAAATTTATATCGATCATATGTTATTGCCTCTTGTTTTTCTAGATAGTGTGATATATATTCTTTCTTTGTTTAGATTTTCATCCTTCATAGAAATTTGTAATTAACGTAAAGCTAGTATTAATTGATAATTGTTTGGATAAAGATAAAGAGGAATGTAAATGGATCTGGTTGTTTTTGTAATTTTATGTTAATCAAATTGATGTAGTAAGCATGTTTAATCATTTTTTGATAGATTACTATTAAGGGTTCACATAATTGGAACCTAAAAATAATAATTCAGTTAAATCATGATGGATTAATGAACTAGTTGTTTAATAAATGATAATTACTTATAGGGTTCTGAGTTACCCGTTTGCTTGTTTAAGGGCCAAGAGCCCAATTTATATGATGTTTGTTTTCTTACTGCTTGTGTTGGGATGTGAGCCTGGAAGTCTTTTGTGATATGTGAGGGCAGGGAGGACTATTTGGTTATGTTATCAATTTACGCCTATAGTGGTGAGAAGTATCGGTTAATGCGTGTGGGTGCCGGGGAGGACACCAGAGATGATATAATGGGTTAGATGTGAATGTTTTGATGCTTTCTGTTTCTTGTGGATTGTTTATCTTCCTTACTTTCCCCATTGCTCAAGGAAACTGGTTTTCTTACCCTCCTTCCAAAAGGGGCGAAGACATGCATGGTATTCCACGTGATTTCCATGTCTATCTTCCTGAGGGAGTATGGGCCTATGCTCTTGCTATAGGCAGAAAAGACACGATGGGTAGTTCATCTACTCGCCATGTTGAGCCCCATTGTGTTTAGTATCTTAGAATGTCTTTCTAGAATGCCTTGGAATATGAGAAAGTAATAATGTTGTCAATAAATGTTTAAATAAATTATGTTAACCCATGGGGTTGGAGCTTGTTGGGACGCAATGCTGAGGTTGCAATTTAATGGAATAATGAACTTTAGGTGTGATGCTAATGAAATATAATGTGGAAATTATTAATGCTTATTTAACGATTAAATAATTAATTAACCTAAAGCGAAACTGATAAAAAGGGAATGAAGTAATTCATTAAATCTCTTTAAATGGTTGTGTGCTTATAGGATACCTAGTCTTAGAAGTGGCATCCAGGAGTCTGAGATACGTTAGCTGTGATTGAGTCTAAGAATAGGTTATTCCCATAGTGTGGTTGTGAGCTATAGTATATTCTGTACTCTTTTTTGTTTCTATATGCTACTCCACCTCATCAGTTAGGGAAACTAACACCCCGGGTATTCTAAGCCCTGAGGGGGTGTTTTCCCCAATATTTTGGTGGGAGGATGGATGACTTCCCCCTTTGGCCCTGATCCCTCCTCTTGGTAGTTTATTGTGCTGGTAGGCACAATAGTCAGTTTTCCCCATATATGTGTGTAGATGGATATAATGTCTTGTGGTTATTCACACACATATATTATGGATATAGTTTCTTATGGACTACTACAGGTATAACGTGTTTAGGCTGTGTGGTATGAGGATCCTTACTTGGTGTATGGACTGTAATGACTTGAGGTATAATGCCCGTTATATGATACACATTATGTGATCTGTGGTGGCTCCTGGAAACTACCTTGTTACTTTTCTTGTGTAGATGTGGTGATTTTGTTGCATGAGGTGCATGTTGTGGTGCTTTACCTAGGTGTCAGCAGGCAAGCCTTTTTGGGGATTGATGCTTAGGACATGCGATATTGGGGAAAAGTGGAAAACCAGTGGGGAATTAGTAGCAAGGTACCCTTGATATTATTTATTATATTATATACTCTTGTATGTGATACTTGGTGAGAGTTTCCATGGTGAGGCTGGGAACTTAGTATACCTATTTAGTTGATGAGTTAGTTTCACTTGTTTTTCACTATGCTTTAGTATGCTTTCTTTACTTTTGAATGAGAGGATTTATGGAGCATCTTACTGAGTATACTGTTATAATCGCCCTATTTATATATGTAATATTTTTCAGGACACTTGGTGTAGGTTGGAGATCATGTTGGTTTCTACTAGCTTGGGGTTGCAGGAGCTATTCGGGCTTGTGGTTGCTGCTGTTTTTACTTTCTTTTGGTAACTTACAGTTCTTCCCTTTCAATTGTAGTAGTTTTTAATGACATTACATATGTGTACTTGGGATTTAATTTATATTTAGGTCTGATTTGAAGTTGTTTGGTGTCTGTCTTATCTCTATCTTTCGCATGTATTTTCTTAGAGGGTAATGCCTCCCATTTGTGTGTTTACTATACCCTCAGTGCTAGTCACCAACCCGAGGCCTACTGGAGGTGGGACTTGAGGGTTATTATCTACCTTCTCACATTTCTGGCCCAGGGGGATACACCTTGTGGGGTGGGGGTCGTGACAGAGTGGCATTAGAGGGAGGCTGAGGGATATGATGGAGTTTGGTGTTAGGAATAGGTGAGGTTTCATGGGTTGGTAGGGAAACCGTGTCAGTCAAGTTTAGCAAATTAAGTAAACACTAGAGACCAGCTAAGACATATGCGTTTAGGGCCACCTGTGATCTGATGCACAAACCTTTAATTTTACAATTTCTACTAAATGAGGTGACACTAGTTGCAGGGTAGAGACCTAGGAAAGGATAATTAATGATTCTTCTTTGTTCTTGTGTTTTAATGTGTAGGCCTTGAGATAGGTTAAACATAAATGAATAAAAGAAAATAATTAATTAATTAATGCTGAGTCTTCTATATTCTGGGTTTAGGAGCTCTAACTATTTGTTATTTTACAGGTATGGCTCAAGGTCGACTTCCTCATCAGGATCACATAGAAGATGTCCAAAAGGCTGTGCTAGAAGATCACTATAGGGTAGAGGTCGATGACAACAAAAATTAGAGGAGGATACTATGAGAGTTTCAGTGCCAGAGTCTTCAGAAGTATGAGGGCTCCGTTTTAGATATAGTCATGAAAGACTAGTTGTAGGAGGTCAAAATAGGCTTCAGTTTGATCCATGCTTGGTAGGAGCACCGGGTGTCCTTGGTAGTGACGATGCTGTGTGGAGTAGAGAGGTAGTGGTGGTTCTTGTTCCTTAGGGATTGCGAGGAGTCAAAGATCTCATGGGAGGAGTTCCAAGACAAGTTTAGAGTTGTGTTTCTTTCTTCAACTGCAAAGGCATATATTCACCAAGATATTCTTACCCTTCTACAAGGGAGCTCCAGTGTGTGAGAGTTTGGGATCCATTTCAGGAAAATTTTACAATATGCTTCAGAGCTATTTCAAGATTGGGAGGCCAGAGCGAGGCATTTTGAGGAGGATTTTTATCTAGATATATAGCGCCAGGTCACCCCATTTATGCTGAAGACACATCTTGAGGTGCTGGCAAGGGCAGAGGTCATTGAGAGGACATTGGCCAAAACTGGATCATCACAATAGGGGAGTATCCATGATTCCTCACGAAGTAGAGTTGTGGTTTGGGTTTCTCAGTTTTCAGGGTAGAAGAGTTTTTGTTTGGCCGAGGGAAGGTCCCAACCATCACCATCTCGTTTCTTCTGGGGCAGTGGTTCGCAGGCATATGATAATGGTTCCGGCACTTTTTTTCTTGTGGTGGTTGAGGTCATCAGCAACGAGAGTGACCGGCCCTTCAGAGCAGTCATCATACACCGGGTGTTCCACTCTAGGTTCCTCCGTTGAGGCATTTCCAGCCGAGGTAGTAGCAGCAGGTTGCACCAGCTTTGGATCAGCAGAGGGTAGATGAGGCAGGTAGAGGACCACCCCATGACACTCCCTCTCTTCAGAGAGCAGATCACGACCATGGTGGTGGTCGTCATTAGGGTCATAGAGGCCGTGGATGAGGTCT
Source organism: Viscum album (assembly GCA_963277665.1). NCBI lineage: Eukaryota > Viridiplantae > Streptophyta > Magnoliopsida > Santalales > Viscaceae > Viscum > Viscum album. The sequence continues at coordinate 474,255,048 of OY728133.1, read as the reverse complement.
TGGTCAGCTTCATGCTTTAGCGTTTCCAGCTCCAGGTGATCCATACATTGTTAAAGGTACCCTTTTCTTGTTTTCTACCTTGATGTATTCCTTTTTTGATTTAGGAGCAACACACTCTTTCATATCACATACCATTTTCCATACTTTGGGACTTGAGGTAGAGAGGGTTCTAGTACCCTTGGTGCTGACTATGCTAGTTGGAGGTCGAGATGACTTGTTTAAAGTATGTAGAGACTATGAGCTAGTTCTAGGGTAGCACCGCTCTTGAAAGACTTCCTATATTTACGGATACAACCATATGATTTCATCCTCTGTATGGATTGGTTGTATTCGGTGAAAGCTATCGTGGATTGCTTCAGGAGGCAGGTTGTGTTCATCGATGCAGATAGAGTGCCGGTGGTGATTGTTGGCGAGTGAGAACCTCAGATGGGTCAGAGGTGTGTTCCTTTCTTATCATCCAAGATGGATGATCTAATTATGAGTTCTTCAAAGGTTCAGTAGTTGGCGTTTCCTAGTGTTATAGAAGAGTACCCTGACGTCTTTCCAAAATAGGTAGTAGCATTACCCCCTCGACGAGAGATCGAGTTTGGGATCGAGCTACAAATAGAAGCATATCTTATCTCTATGTCTCCATATAGGATGGCCCCTTCTGAGTTACGAGAGCTATGTATTGGGCTTGATGGTATGTTACAGTGCAGTTTTTTTTGGCCGAGTGTGTCACTATGGGGTGCACTGGTTTTGTTCATCAAAAAGGATGATGGAAGTTTTCAGTTTTTTATCGATTATCGTCGCCTAAACAAAGTGATAGTAAATAATCACTATCCTCTTCCCTAGATTGATAATTTATTTGATCAATTGAAGGGTGAATGTTGGTTCTCAAAGATTTTCTTGCAGTCAGGATATCATCAGATGCGTGTGAAGGATGAGGATAATCCGAAGACTGCTTTCTGTTGTCATCATTGGCATTATAAGTTCATTGTAATGTCGTTTTTGTGTAAAGAATGCTCCAACTATATTCATGGGATGGATGAAAACTATGTTCCATGAGTTCTTGGAAAAGTTCATTGTGGTTTTCATCGATGACATCCTTGTGTACTTCACGTCTTAAGAGGAGCATACAGAGCATCTACAAGCTATTTTGGGAGTTCTTTGTCAATATCAACTGTTTGGGAAGCTGTTGAAGTGTGAGTTTTGGGCTTGAGAAGTCTGTTTCTTGGGGCATGTTGTGTCCTAGTAGGGAGTATATTTGGATCCATCGAAGATAGAAGCAGTTGTGTCTTAGGCAGCCCCCAAGATAGTGGTAGAGGTTCAAAGTTTCCTTGGTCTTGTAGGATACGATAGAAGGTTCATAACTAATTTCTCTCGGGTTGCGACTCCTCTAATATAATTGACCATAGAGGATCAGACATTTGTGTGGACTGATCAGTGTTAGGCAGCTTTCGAGTATTTGGAGGAGAAGTTGGTAAGTTCTCTAGTTCTTGGTCTTCCTATAGAGGGAGTTCATTTTGATGTTTTCTATGATGCTTCAGATCTAGTGTTAGGCTTTGTTTTTATGTAGCAAAGATTGATCGTTTCTTATGGGTCCCAGCAGTTGCATCCCCATGAATGTAACTATGACACCCATGATCTTTAGTTGAAAGATATAGTGTTTTCTGTGAAGTTATGGAGACATTAACTCATTAGAGAGTGCTTTTTTGGTTTTCACCAATCATAAGAGCCCGAGGTATGTTTTCTCCCATAGTGACTTAAAAATGCAATAGCATTGGTGGATGGAGTTCTTAGAGGAACACGACTTTGAAATATCGTATAACCCTAAAAAGGGGAATGCTGTAGTTTATTGACTAATAAGGAATCCATGTAGTGATGTAGTATGTGAATATAGTGATTCTTGGAGAGTTATGGAAGAAATTTTGGCCTTACATCTCGATATGGGAGAAGTTGGGTGTAAGGGTTGTATTTTCCAGATGATGGTGTAGTCATGTCTGGTGTATCAAGTGGAAGAGTCCCAGTTGGGAGATCTTGAGGTGGAGGACTGGAGAGACCGAGTTGTTTGTGGCGAGGCCCCTGACAGTTGGTCTGAGGATAAACAACACCGAGTGTTGTATCATAGAAGGATATTTTTTCCTTTGGAGATGCATGAGACGGTTCTCAGAGAGCTCTAAAGTTCACCTTTAGCAGTGTATCCTGGCGTGAATAAGATGTATATATAGTGCCTTGAGGAGTCATTTTTGGTGTCCTGAGCTAAATCACATAGTTGCGGAGTTTTTGTCTCGATGTTTGGTCTTCTAGAAGGTGAAGGTCGAACACCATTTTCCTTGTGGTTGGCTCCAACTGTTAGATGTTCCTAAGTGGAAGTGGGATGACATATAAATGGACTTTGTTACTAGTTTACCTCGAGCTCAGGGAGGTCATGCTACTATTTGGGTGGTATTGGATCATTTAACAAAATCATACCAGTTCATAGAAATCAAGGAGTCAATTTCATTGGAATTTTTGTCGAGGAAGTATCTAGAAGAGGTGGTGAGACTTAATGGAGTCCCAAGGAAGATCATTTCTGATCGAGATCTGTAACACCCCAAGCTTCTATGGTACGCTTCTCTTTGAATAATGTGATAGCGTGTGTTGTACGCAACACCGAGTTCTAACACACCATAACTAATCAAACTAGCCGTTATGAATAGTAATACCTACTTTTTGAAATTATATATATTTTATATTTGAAAATGGACTTCATTTTTGGATTCGGAATATCGAATTTAGCCAAGGGTGAAATTTTGGTACATTTCAGATAACTTTCATATTTTGATGAATAGTGAAAATTACTAAATTTTAATTAAAAACAACTTTTTTAATCAAATTAATTACTAGTGATAAATTATGAATTTGAGTGGTTTTAAAGTATATTTAGAATATATTTTTACCATTTAATATAATTTTGGTCATTGGACATAATTTTACAATTAAACCGAACATAAACAAGTGTCAATCTTTTGATAGTTATTATCTCTTAAAAACACGCTTTTTGTTTTAACAGCGGGAATTAATTTTAAATTAATTTCTGCCACTTATGTGTTTTGAATTTAGGAAAATGGATTCCATATTTGGAATCAGGATGTTCAAATTGTGTAAATAGGTAACTTTTATTTTTAGACATTTTGAATAGTTACTGTGGTAAATATTTTATTTACCATGGTTAAAGGGTAAATCCTGTAAATAAGGGTTAAAAAAATAATATTATAATAATACAAAATTACCCTAAAACGTGTCCTAACCTTATTGGTGGACACATACCCGACCATGGGCATCCTTGGGTCAATTTGGGGACCCCTTGGAGCCACTTGTATGTGGTAGGGACACTTTATATTAATAAAGTTAAAATAAAAATAAAAATGGCATAAGCTTACATCTTTTAGAAGAACAATTTTTACATAGGGTTATACATGTTGGATTTTCGATTATAAATATTCATTAGAAAGCTAAAAAGAGTTCCTACATAATGATATTTTACTTATAATTTTTAGACATTAAATAATATATTTTATTTATGACACAATGATGATGCAGTAATTACTATAATAGTGAAAAATTAAAATAAGTGATATTATAAATACCCAAATAAATATAATATGAAACTTTTAATGAATTAAACTAATTTTCTAGGATAATATGATATATTAGGATTGATTTAATTGACTTTGTTCGAAGTAATAAATCTGTTATGAGTTTCACAAAAATCAACTAATGAATAGTGTCAAAATTGACATAAAAGAATTCTTAAAACAAATATTATATTATTAATTGATATTAAATTCCTAAAAATCTACGGTTCGGCCAAGAGACTTATATCATGATAGGTTAATCATTAATGGACCACTTGGGGGTCGCTTGGATGTATATAGTAAGTTTATTAACCATATTATATAAAAATACAAAGAGACATTGTAAAAGTGAAACTAATTAACTTAGAGTTAATACTTAAAGATAAGGTTAATATAAGTACCCAAACCTGTATAAATTCTATTGGATGAGTTTCTTTCGACCTATCCCCACCTCATAATTTGAATAGTCAACTTTGGAGCCTTTAGAAACCGAATATGAATTTATTATAAATTAATATTTCTAGCTTTTCCAAAGGTGCCCCTCACCCCTCTTATAAAAGGGCACTCCTCCTTCTCATTTCTTCACACCTTCAAAGCCTTTTGGTTCGGCCAAACTCTGCCCAAATACTCTCCCAACATCCCTCAATACAACCTAGAGGCCTTAGTTTGATCAGAAAGCCAACCTAAGGAGCCCTTTTGATCAAATCAAAAGGAAGAACCCGAAGAAGAGGTAATGATTTCACCACCCTTTTCTAAGTTCATTTCTTCTTCCACTTCTTCTTCCTTTGTTCTTACCATTCTGAAATAATAACTCCAGTATCTCACATATACTGTAATGTTATTATAAATATGGTACAATCATATTCAGTATTCTATCCACCCTTTGAATAACATGTCACCATACGTGCGTACGTACGGCTTACCGTCTCCACGTCGTGGTGTAATTGTTATTCAATATAATATTATTTGGATGGGTATAATAATGATGTGTAACTCATGTAAATAATAAATATAACATGTTAATGATTCTGTATATATGATATACCATCCATTTATATATTATTTTAATATCAAAATAATGATATTGTCGCTCGTGCGTACGTACGGACTACCGTCTCCACGAACGCGATGAGATTCATTCTCCATCGTATCCATTCAAGTATAATTATCATTTGATGATTTAAAAATGATGTTTAAGGACTGTATATCATTCTGGATATGAATAAGATACAACAACCATGGCTTATTTAACAAAACATATAAAAGAAAATGAGTAAGTTAACTCCCGAAACGACGATAATTCTAAGATATTATTAACAAATCAATGTTAAAAGATCATATATGATATCATATTAATATATATGATTCTTGTATAATTTAATAACAACTATTTCACCATTATACAGGAGGTTAACCTACCCCAACCAAGGAAATTACAAGGTAAGGGTTTATTTCACAATCTCTTCATTATCCGAGGTTGTTTATACGTAATAATCTACTGGGATATCTTTATCATCCACATCCATGTTTCTTAAAAATGTATTTCAAAACATTTTTACTATTTACAAGAATATGGGTTAAAGTCATTTATACCCTTGTTTGACTTTTTATAAGAGGTTTATAAAGGAATCTTTCCGTCGTTTTCAAAACAAGGTCCTTTTTAACCTTTTCGACAGAATTGAGGTAAGAATGTTTTTTTTAACTTATACGGCGGGTGCGGTTATTTTACGCCGTTATAAAATCTTCAAAGCTTTCCTTACAAGCTTATAAGAATATTTTCAAAGAAAATGTTTTATTTTATATGGATCTTAAATGATTTCAAAATAAAAGGAGATATTTCTTTAAAAAGAATTTTGATTTCATCTATGTCAACATCCTTTGATGGATTTTAAGATTATTTGAAGTTGATTTATTATGATACAAAACTTCTATATTGTATTGAAGGTTTTGTGATATGTTTGACTATGGATGTGCTATTTTTATACCATTCATAGTTTATTGTGAAAGTATTGACATTTCGTATGCTAGTTTTAATACGAATGTTTATGTTATGTTTAAACCTTTTCATATGGGAATGCATTGGACTTAATAAGTGACGGGTGGAGCCCGCTATAGCTCCTCGATGCATCGGTAGGTCTCATGAGACAAACTAGTGTCTTGGCACAAGGCCTTGACAAAATCTTATTTGTAGTCTTGGCACGAGGCCTTGGCTATGTGGTTATGATAGTCTGGCATTATGCATTCCAACATTATGAAAGTGGTTATTTATTTTTGCATGTGATTATTCGATTAGTGGAATATCCATGTGAATAAGTAAATGGAATTATTTCATTTTATTTATGCCATACCATGTTGAAAGTTCATGTTTAAAAGGATTTTGTTTTAGTTATACATTGCCTTAAATGTTTATTCTTATTGATGAAAGTATCCGCTATATTGTTATCCTTACTGGGCATTTGAGCTCACCCCTTTTCTATGTTTTATTTTTCCCAGGAAGTGAAGATGTAAGTTATGAATGACCTGCAGGGATATTATGAGGGGATTGTAGTGTGGACTGTGGAAACATTATGTTGTTGTAGTAGTTTTTGATTTTATGATGTAATGTAAAACTTATGAATATATCTAGTGTTTCCAAGGCTACTAAACCAATCGGTCTTTCGAGATTTGATCTTTCTTGTGATCATGCCAATGTTATGTAATTAATGCACCGACTCTGGGTAGCTGGGGTCGGGGCGTTACAGTTGGTATCAGAGGAAGTTTAGTACAAACCTTGGAAGCTAGATTTAGATAAACTCTGATTAGAGCACATAGACCTAAGATGAACTTTGAGGATTAGTATAGAAGAACTTCCTAGAATTTTGGTATTGTAGAGACTTTGTGAGTTTTCCGAGCAATACATCCCTGTCTGGATACGAGCAGGTAGAGGCGGCTCTGGCACAGATGTACCTAGGGGTAAAACCCGAAAACACCGCTTTGAGCTAGACTCGAACGGGAACTGGTGCACGACAACGGGCCTTGCTGCACTCTTGGTTACGACACTCCCGGGGGATATGCTTAGGATAACTCTCACTTTCTTTACAAATCATTATGAAGGGTTTATGAGTATATACTTCCTCAAAGAAAACATATTTATGATTATGGATTATATCCATAGATAGTTCAATTTATGTTAAGTGTTTTATAAGTATGGGATTATGTATTTTGATTCATAAACTGATCTAGTTTATGCCATTGTTTAGAAATGGTGCCTAGTGGAAGAAATGGAAACCGTATCAATGCACGCACTCCATGTAGGGATTTCCCTCCTACTCAAGATAATTATAGTGGGGCTGGTGATGCAACTGGTGCTGATCAGCTAATCACCGTACTGGGACAACTTACTCAGGTTATGAATAATAACCTTACCCGTATGGAGCACCCTGATCCGCAGCGTGGAGGATCAATGTTAGATCGATTCATGAGACAACAACCACCAACGTTCAATGGAAGTACAAATCCCTTAGTAGCTGAGCAATGGATATTTTCCCTAGAGAAAATATTTCAGGCTTTGGGGAGTAGTGAAAGGGAAAAAGTTACCATGGCAGTTTACCGCCTCACTGGAGATGCTGATCAATGGTGGTCATTGATTCAAAACATGAAGGAAGATGATGAAGTATCAAACATGGAATGGAGGGAGTTCAAAGATCTCTTTTTAGAAAAATACTTTCCTCGCGACCATCGAGCAGATATGGAAAGGCAATTTCTGAGTCTGAGACAAAAGGAGGATGAGAATGTCACAAAGTATGAGGCTAACTTTACAAGGTTAGCGAGGTATGCTGGAGATTATATTCGCAACCCAAGAAGTAAGATTGATCGTTTCTTTGATGGGTTAAAACCATTTCTCCGTCGAGCATTAGTCTCACAATCCTTTTCATCGTACGAAGACATTGTCTCATGTGCTATCAAGACCGAAAAGGAATTCTCTAAGTCTTATGACTTTAAAGCAAAGCAAGAGAAGAAGAGACCTGCTGATCAATCTGGGAATGGAAATAAGGGGAAGAAGGGAAAGGTTGAATATCCATCTTGTGGTAAGTGCGGGAAGAAACACCCCGGTGCTTGCCTGAAGGGAATGGGAGTCTGTTACAAGTGTGGTGAAAAAGGCCACCAAGCTCATGATTGCAAGGGGAAGAAGGAAGCTACCAATGTTCAGTGCTATAATTGCAGGGAGATGGGGCATTATGCAAATGCATGTCCTAAGCGTCAGGAGAACTTACCTCAGAAAAGGCCAAGGGATCAAGGCCAGGCTTATGCTATCACTACTGCTGAGGTAGAAACTCCGAAAGACGTGGTGGCAGGTAATTTAATGGTTTCCTCAAGTTTAGCAAATGCATTATTTGATTCTGGATCATCGCATTGTTTCATATCTTCCCAGTTTGCTAAGAAAATTAGATATTTCCAATTTGATTTAATAAGGGAGTTGTCAGTTAAAACTCCTAAGGGAAGTATCGTTGCAACAAAGTTTTGTGAATCAGTCCCCATTAGAGCACATAAATTTTCTTTATCTGCTGATTTCATCGTCATACCTATGATTGAGTTTGATATAATCCTCGGTATGGACTGGCTTTCGGACTATGATGCGAAGATTTATTGTAAGAAGAAAGAGGTTATGATTCTTGATGATAATAATAAGGAACACCTTATTTTTAGAGCAGAATCGTCACCACCTAATTCTTATTTAGACCCACCCCCAGTAGCTCAACTTAATTCAATTATTGGGGAGGAAGAGAATGAAGTAACTATCGGTGAGGAAAGGAATGTTCAAATAGAGGGTGTACCTGTTGTGAAAGAATTTGTAGATGTATTTCCGGAAGATTTACCTGGACATCCTCCAGAACGAGAAGTTGAGTTTTCCATTGATTTGATTCCTGGATCAAGGCCTATATCGAAGACCCCTTATAGAATGGCCACTGTAGAGTTAGTCGAACTAAAGAAACAACTAGAGGAATTGAGTAATAAGGGATTTATTCGCCCTAGTGTTTCTCCATGGGGAGCCCCTGTTCTTTTTGTTAAAAAGAAAGATGGATCTATGAGGTTATGTATCGACTACAGGGAGATCAATGCTATAACAATAAAGAACAAGTATCCCCTACCTTGTATTGATGATTTATTTGACCAACTGCATGGAGCTCAATACTTTTCAAAGATTGACCTTCGATCTGGATACCATCAGTTGTGTGTGAAGAAGGAAGACATTCCGAAAACAGCATTTCGAACCAGGTACGGGCATTACGAGTTTACTGTAATGCCGTTTGGATTGACTAATGCACCCTCTGTATTCATGGATCTAATGAATAGAGTTTTCAAGGAGTATCTCGATGAATTTGTGGTGGTATTTATTGATGATATCTTGGTATACTCCAAAACCTACGAAGATCATGAAAATCACTTGCGCATTATCTTGAAGACTCTGAGGAGGCATGAATTATATGGAAAGTTTAGCAAGTGTGAATTCTGGCTTCAGGAGATTTCTTTTCTTGGCCATATTGTCTCTAAAGATGGAATCTCTGTTGATCCTTCTAAGACCAAGGCAATCCAAGAATGGCCAGCACCTACGAGTATAACTGAGGTACGTAGTTTTATTGGTTTGGCAGGTTATTATCGACGTTTCGTCCAGAATTTTGCCCGATTGGCAAACCCATTAACGAAGCTCACACGTAAAGGGGTTAAATTTGTTTGGACAAAAGAGTGTGAAGAATGTTTCGAAGAACTGAAGAGAAGATTAGTCAATGCTCCTATATTGACTCTACCATCGGGGAATGATGGGTTCGTTATTTATAGTGATGCATCAAAGAAAGGACTTGGATGTGTCCTTATGCAGAATGATAGAGTTATTGCCTATGCATCACGACAGTTGAAAATTCATGAACAAAACTATCCTACTCATGATCTTGAGTTAGCAGCTGTGATCTTTGCTTTGAAGATATGGAGGCACTACCTCTATGGTGAAAAATGTGAGATTTATACTGATCACAAGAGTTTGAAGTATATTTTCTCACAAAAAGAACTCAACATGAGGCAAAGGAGATGGCTTGAATTACTCAAGGATTATGATTGCACGATACACTACCACCCGGGGAAAGCAAACAAAGTAGCAGATGCTTTGAGCAGAAAAGACCATGGAGTTCTGAACATGATGAGAATTGAAAGGGACCCAATTTTCATGGATCTAGAGAAGATGGACATGGGAATAACCAGGGAAGGTGAAACATCAATGCTTTTTCAAATGGTTGCCAAACCATCTTTACTAGAAAGGATTAAGAGTTCTCAGACCAATGATGAAGAATTCCAAAAGAAGATTAAAGCTGTGAATGATGGGAGATTGAGAGACTTTGTGTATGAAGATGGAATTTTGAAATTCGGGAAGAGACTTTGTGTTCCCAATTTACCTGATCTGAAAAGGGAATTGTTGGATGATTCTCATAGTTCCAATTTCTCTATACACCCTGGGAGCACCAAAATGTATAGAGATTTGAAGGAACATTTTTGGTGGGACAACATGAAGAGGGAGATTGCTGATTTTGTATCAAGATGTATGGTTTGTCAACAAGTGAAAGATGGAAGGCAACAGCCTGGAGGAGTCATGCAACCTCTTCCCATACCGGAGTGGAAATGGGACAATATTACGATGGACTTTGTCATGGGGCTACCAAAGACTCCTAGAAGGAACGATGCAATATGGGTTATTGTTGATCGTCTTACCAAGTCAGAACATTTTCTTGCTATAAGAGAAGATCTACCCCTGGAACGTCTAGCAAGACTATACATTAATGAAGTTGTGAGACTTCATGGTGTACCCCTATCGATTGTTTCTGATCGTGATCCCCGTTTTACTTCAAGATTCTGGAAAAGTCTTCAGAAATCCCTGGATACTGAACTTCATTTGAGCACTGCTTACCACCCTCAGACAGACGGACAATCAGAACGGACTATTCAAACCTTAGAAGACATGTTGAGATCTTGCTCACTTGATTTTCAGGGTATGTGGGATCAATATTTACCTCTGGTAGAATTTTCCTATAACAATAGCTTCCATTCGAGTATAAAAATGGCACCATATGAAGCGTTATACGGAAAGAGATGTCGTACACCAACCTGTTGGGATGACGTTGGTGAAAGAAAACTTGTAGGCCCAGAACTGGTGGAGGAAACGGTGGAAAAGGTGAAGGTAATCCAAAATCACATCAAAGCAGCTCAAAGTAGGCAGAAGAGCTATGCCGATAATCGAAGGAAGGATTTGGAATTTCAAGTCGGTGATCATGTTTTCCTGAAGGTATCTCCGTGGAAGGGAGTCATACGTTTTGGTAAGAAAGGTAAATTGAGTCCCAGGTACATCGGACCTTTCGAAATTCTAGAACGAATTGGGGCTGTAGCTTACCGATTGGCAATGCCGCCAAGTCTCTCCAAAGTTCACGATGTGTTCCACGTATCTCTGTTGAGGAAATACATGCCTGACCCAACGCATGTACTCACCTATGAGGAATTAGAACTGGAACCCGATCTTTCCTATTGCGAAGAGCCCATCAAGATTCTTGATACGAGAGAACAAGTGCTGAGAAACCGGACGACGCGTCTGGTAAAAGTTTTGTGGAGGAATCATAAGATGGAAGAGGCAACGTGGGAACCCGAGGAACTTATGATGAAGAACCACCCGAGTCTTTTTATGCAGTAATACCCTAGAAATTGCAAGGACGCAATTATTTGAAGGAGGGGAGAATGTAACACCCCAAGCTTCTATGGTACGCTTCTCTTTGAATAATGTGATAGCGTGTGTTGTACACAACACCGAGTTCTAACACACCATAACTAATCAAACTAGCCGTTATGAATAGTAATACCTACTTTTTGAAATTATATATATTTTATATTTGAAAATGGACTTCATTTTTGGATTCGGAATATCGAATTTAGCCTAGGGTGAAATTTTGGTACATTTCAGATAACTTTCATATTTTGATGAATAGTGAAAATTACTAAATTTTAATTAAAAACAACTTTTTTAATCAAATTAATTACTAGTGATAAATTATGAATTTGAGTGGTTTTAAAGTATATTTAGAATATATTTTTACCATTTAATATAATTTTTGTCATTGGACATAATTTTACAATTAAACCGAACATAAACAAGTGTCAATCTTTTGATAGTTATTATCTCTTAAAAACACGCTTTTTGTTTTAACAGCGGGAATTAATTTTAAATTAATTCCTGCCACTTCTGTGTTTTGAATTTAGGAAAATGGATTCCATATTTGGAATCAGGATGTTCAAATTGTGTAAATAGGTAACTTTTATTTTTAGACATTTTGAATAGTTACTGTGGTAAATATTTTATTTACCATGGTTAAAGGGTAAATCCTGTAAATAAGGGTTAAAAAAATAATATTATAATAATACAAAATTACCCTAAAACGTGTCCTAACCTTATTGGTGGACACATACCCGACCATGGGCATCCTTGGGTCAATTTGGGGACCCCTTGGAGCCACTTGTATGTGGTAGGGACACTTTATATTAATAAAGTTAAAATAAAAATAAAAATGGCATAAGCTTACATTGTTTAGAAGAACAATTTTTACATAGGGTTATACATGTTGGATTTTCGATTATAAATATTCATTAGAAAGCTAAAAAGATTTCCTACATAATGATATTTTACTTATAATTTTTAGACATTAAATAATTTATTTTATTTATGACACAATGATGATGCAGTAATTACTATAATAGTGAAAAATTAAAATAAGTGATATTATAAATACCCAAATAAATATAATATGAAACTTTTAATGAATTAAACTAATTTTCTAGGATAATATGATATATTAGGATTGATTTAATTGACTTTGTTCGAAGTAATAAATCTGTTATGAGTTTCACAAAAATCAACTAATGAATAGTGTCAAAATTGACATAAAAGAATTCTTAAAACAAATATTATATTATTAATTGATATTAAATTCCTAAAAATCTAAGGTTCGGCCAAGAGACTTATATCATGATAGGTTAATCATTAATGGACCACTTGGGGGTCGCTGGGATGTATATAGTAAGTTTATTAACCATATTATATAAAAATACAAAGAGACATTGTAAAAGTGAAACTAATTAACTTAGAGTTAATACTTAAAGATAAGGTTAATATAAGTACCCAAACCTGTCTAAATTCTATTGGATGAGTTGCTTTCGACCTATCCCCACCTCATAATTTGAATAGTCAACTTTGGAGCCTTTATAAACCGAATATGAATTTATTATAAATTAATATTTCTAGCTTTTCCAAAGGTGCCCCTCACCCTTCTTATAAAAGGGCACTCCTCCTTCTCATTTCTTCACACCTTCAAAGCCTTTTGGTTCGGCCAAACTCTGCCCAAATACTCTCCCAACATCCCTCAATACAACCTAGAGGCCTTAGTTTGATCAGAAAGCCAACCTAAGGAGCCCTTTTGATCAAATCAAAAGGAAGAACCCGAAGAAGAGGTAATGATTTCACCACCCTTTTCTAAGTTCATTTCTTCTTCCACTTCTTCTTCCTTTGTTCTTACCATTCTGAAATAATAACTCCAGTATCTCACATATACTGTGATGTTATTATAAATATGGTACAATCATATTCAGTATTCTATCCACCCTTTGAATAACATGTCACCATACGTGCGTACGTACGGCTTACCGTCTCCACGTCGTGGTGTAATTGTTATTCAATATAATATTATTTGGATGGGTATAATAATGATGTGTAACTCATGTAAATAATAAATATAACATGTTAATGATTCTGTATATATGATATACCATCCATTTATATATTATTTTAATATCAAAAGAATGATATTGTCGCTCGTGCGTACGTACGGACTACCGTCTCCACGAACGCGATGAGATTCATTCTCCATCGTATCCATTCAAGTATAATTATCATTTGATGATTTAAAAATGATGTTTAAGGACTGTATATCATTCTGGATATGAATAAGATACAACAACCATGGCTTATTTAACAAAACATATAAAAGAAAATGAGTAAGTTAACTCCCGAAACGACGATAATTCTAAGATATTATTAACAAATCAATGTTAAAAGATCATATATGATATCATATTAATATATATGATTCTTGTATAATTTAATAACAACTATTTCACCATTATACAGGAGGTTAACCTACCCCAACCAAGGAAAGTACAAGGTAAGGGTTTATTTCACAATCTCTTCATTATCCGAGGTTGTTTATACGTAATAATCTACTGGGATATCTTTATCATCCACATCCATGTTTCTTAAAAATGTATTTCAAAACATTTTTACTATTTACAAGAATATGGGTTAAAGTCATTTATACCCTTGTTTGACTTTTTATAAGAGGTTTATAAAGGAATCTTTCCGTCGTTTTCAAAACAAGGTCCTTTTTAACCTTTTCGACAGAATTGAGGTAAGAATGTTTTTTTTAACTTATACGGCGGGTGCGGTTATTTTACGCCGTTATAAAATCTTCAAAGCTTTCCTTACAAGCTTATAAGAATATTTTCAAAGAAAATGTTTTATTTTATATGGATCTTAAATGATTTCAAAATAAAAGGAGATATTTCTTTAAAAAGAATTTTGATTTCATCTATGTCAACATCCTTTGATGGATTTTAAGATTATTTGAAGTTGATTTATTATGATACAAAACTTCTATATTGTATTGAAGGTTTTGTGATATGTTTGACTGTGGATGTGCTATTTTTATACCATTCATAGTTTATTGTGAAAGTATTGACATTTCGTATGCTAGTTTTAATACGAATGTTTATGTTATGTTTAAACCTTTTCATATGGGAATGCATTGGACTTAATAAGTGACGGGTGGAGCCCGCTATAGCTCCTCGATGCATCGGTAGGTCTCATGAGACAAACTAGTGTCTTGGCACAAGGCCTTGACAAAATCTTATTTGTAGTCTTGGCACGAGGCCTTGGCTATGTGGTTATGATAGTCTGGCATTATGCATTCCAACATTATGAAAGTGGTTATTTATTTTTGCATGTGATTATTCGATTAGTGGAATATCCATGTGAATAAGTAAATGGCATTATTTCATTTTATTTATGCCATACCATGTTGAAAGTTCATGTTTAAAAGGCTTTTGTTTTAGTTATACATTGCCTTAAATGTTTATTCTTATTGATGAAAGTATCCGCTATATTGTTATCCTTACTGGGCATTTGAGCTCACCCCTTTTCTATGTTTTATTTTTCCCAGGAAGTGAAGATGTAAGTTATGAATGACCTACAGGGATATTATGAAGGGATTGTAGTGTGGACTGTGGAAACATTATGTTGTTGTAGTAGTTTTTGATTTTATGATGTAATGTAAAACTTATGAATATATCTAGTGTTTCCAAGGCTACTAAACCAATCGGTCTTTCGAGATTTGATCTTTCTTGTGATCATGCCAATGTTATGTAATTAATGCACCGACTCTGGGTAGCTGGGGTCGGGGCGTTACAAGATCCTCATTTTACCTCTAGGGTGTGGAGAGGTATCTAGAAGGATTTTATCTCATAACTATTACTTAGCACTACTTTTCATCCTCAGATGAATGGTCAGACAGAGCCGACTATCCAGACTCTTGAAGACATATTACGCTCTTCTATCCCGGATTTTGGAGGTTCGTGAATGAGGAACTTACCCTTGACAGAGTTGTCTTACAATAACAGTTTTCACTCCACCATTGGTATGGTGCTATTTGAATCCTTGTATGGATGACATTTTTGTTCTCTATTGTGTTGGACTGGGGTTGTAGAGTCATCAATTCTCAGACCGGAACTAGTGCAGAATACAACAATGATGGTTCAGGTGATTTGTGAGAGGATGAAAGTAGCGCCAGATCGTCAGAAATCATATGATGATAAAAGGGGGAGACCCTTAGAGTTTGATATTGGGGATCACATGTTTCTAAAGGTGAATCCCCATCATGGGAAGAAAAGGTTTGGTCAGGGGGGTAATATTTCTCCCAGGTGTTTTGGTCCTTTAGAGGTGCTGGCCCATGTTGGAGCCATGGAAAATCAAGTAGAACCTCCCCCATAGATGAGCTGGATACACGATATTTTTCATGTGTCACAGCTCCATTGTTATCTTCATGATGACTCTCATGTCATCGATTGGGGAGAGATCGATGTTGATGATGATGCGACCTTTGAAAAGCGACATGTGAAGATCCAAGACCACAAAGAGAAGGTGTTGTGAGGGCATTATATCAACTTGGTTCTTGTCTTGTGTGGCGACATGGTGGCATGTAGGTGAGTACCTATGAACGTGAGTCACAGATATGTGAGTAGTACCTAGAGTTATTTGATGTTTAACTCCTTTCATATAATGATGTTTCGTTTGTGGTTATAGACCTTTCATGTTTATAAGATGGATTTCTTTTGGTTACTTCTTGTGGCATGCTCTCTTTTGAGAGGTATCTCGATTGGTGGTTGTTCAGACCCTGTTTCAGTTTCCCTTTAGGTGGGTTTTGAATTCTTAGGGACAAGAATGTTAGGGAGGTATCTGGTGTAATGGACCGGGCCTATCCAGTCCATTCCTCTATGGAAATATAGTGTTTGAGGTGTTCTAGAAGGTCAAGGTGACATATCCCCAACAAATTTCAAAATTTCCAATTCAGTAAATAGTGCAACTGTAGCCTTATGTGAACAGTGCAAAGGTATCCTTATGTGAACAGTGAAATGATAGCATCTATTTACTTTTCCAAATTTTGAGTTCATGAACAGTGTTTCTAGAACAGTGAGGTCCAACGGTATCCTCTATTTTCTTTTTCAAATTTTGAGTTCATGAATAGTGTTTCCAGAATGGTGGGTCCAACGATAGCCTCTATTTCCTTTGCCAAATTTTGAGTTCATGAACCATGTTTCCAGAATAGTGAGGTCCAATGGTAGCCTTTATTTCCTTTTCCAAATTATGAGTTCATTAATAGTGCTTCCATAATGGTGAGGTCCAATAGTAGCCTTTATTTCTTTTTCAAAATGTTGAGTTCATGAATAGTGTTTGCAGAACGGTGAGGTCCAACAGTAGCCTCTATTTCCTTTTACAAATTTTGAGTTCATGAATAGTGTTTCCAGAATGGTGTGGTCAAACGGTAGCCTCTATTTCCCTCTCTAAATTTTGAGTTCATGAACAATGTTTCTAGAATGGTGAGGTTAAATGGAAGCCTCTAATTCATTTTCCAAATTTCATGTCCATGAAGAGTGTTTCCAGCTTCATACAGTTCATCCTGTTGATGTTTCCTTTGACATAAAATGCATTTAAATCATTTTTTATGGACTCTAAGGCCGATTCAAAGGCCATATCCCTTATATTAATTTTTCCGAAGGCTTAATATTCTTTTACTTGGCCAAACCATGTGGTTTATTGCGAACCACTTTTAATAGAAAATCTAGCGTATCTTAAACCACTGCTCTGTTAAATCTTCTAAAGAGACAAGATATCTTCCTACCCAGTTCTTCCTACTTGTTCTCTGCTGTGATATGCTAGAACCTTTCATTCCATCCCGTAGGAGTTGCGTGATCAAACTTTCCTCCTTAGATTGGTTCCCCTTTATTTTGATATAACAATGAAGTATCAATGAATCTTCAATATAAGGTAAGGTCTATAGTCATTCTTTTGGGTTCATATACTTCTGTTTCTGCTTGATTTTTTTGGAATGGTATCTCTATATTCCTAATATACTTTTCTTGGGTGTTGACCGATGTGGTGGTGTCTCTGCATCCTCGGGTGGATATAGTTGTCACGGGGGAGGAGTTCATTACCCTGTGTGTGGCTCGTTCCCGTATAAAGAACATCAAGAACCGTTTGAGGTAGGGGATTTATTGCTTCTCTATTATTTTATGTGAAACTATATAGTTTTCATATTTAATCCCACTAGATCAAAATGGAATTGAAATATTAAATATTTGAACCGGATAATTAAATATACATCGATCAATTGTTATTGCCTCTTATTTTTCTAGATAGTGTGATATACACTCTTAACTTATTTAGATTTTCATCCTTAATAGAAACTGGTAATGAACATAAAGCTGGAATTAATTGATAATTGTATGGATAAAGATAAAGAAGCATATAAATGAATCTTGTTTTTGTTGTTGTTGTAATTTGATGTCAATCATATTGATGCAGTAAGAATGGTTAATAAATTTGGGATAACTTATTATTTAGGTTTCCCAAAATTAGAACATACGAATAATAAATTAGTTAATTAAAGATGAATTAAAGAACTGGTTGTTTGATAAAAGATAATTACTTGCAGGGTTTTGAGTTACCCTCTTGCTTGTTTAAGGGACACGATACCAATTGATATGATGTTTGTTTTCTTGCTTCTTGTGTTGTGATGTGAGCCTGGAAGGCTATTGTGATATGTGGGGGAAGGGAGGCCTATTTGATTACTGCATTAGTTAACACATAGAGTGGCTAGATGCATTGGTTAATGCATGTGGGTGTCGGGGAGGACATCGAAGATGTTGGAATGAGTTGGATGTGAATGCTTGGATGCTTGATGTTTCTTGTTGGTTGTTTATCTTCATTACTTTCCACACTTCTCAAGGAAACTGATTTTCTTAACCTCCTTTCAAAAAGGGGAAAATACATGCATGGTATTCCACGTGCTTTATGTGTCTAGATTAATAAGGGAGGATGGGTCTATGATACTTGTATAGGTGGAAAATACTCTACTGGTAGTTCATCTACTCACCTTGTTGAGCCCCACTGTGTTTAGTATCTTAGAATGTATTTCTAGAATGCCTTGTAATATGTGAAAGTAATAATATTATTAATAAATGATTGAATAAATGATTTTAACCCCTAAGGTTGGAGCTTA
Source organism: Viscum album (assembly GCA_963277665.1). NCBI lineage: Eukaryota > Viridiplantae > Streptophyta > Magnoliopsida > Santalales > Viscaceae > Viscum > Viscum album. Next base: position 474,236,555 of record OY728133.1, on the reverse strand, counting down.
TTGGGATGCAATGCTAAAGTTGCAATGTAATGGAATAATGATCTTTGGGTGTGATTTTAATGAAATATAATGTCGAAATTATTAATGGTTATTTAATGTTTAAAGAATTAATTAATATAAATTGAAACTGATAAAAAAGGAATGAATCAATCCTTAATTCTCTTTAAACGTTTATGTGCGTATAGGATATATAGTCTTAGAAGTGGAATCCGGGAGTCTAAGAGATGTTAGCTGTGATTAAGTCTAAGAATAGGTTATGCCCATAGTGAGGTTGTGAGCTATAGTATATTATATAATTTTTTTTATTTCTATATGCTACTCCACCCCGTCAGTTAGGGAAACCGACACCCTGGGGATTCTAAGCCCTGGGGGTGTTTTCCCCAATATTCGGGTGGGAGGATGGATAGATGACTACCCCCTTTGGTACTGCTCTCTTCTCTTGGTAGTTACTTTTTCTGGTAGGCGAAACAGTTAGTTTTCCCCACATATGTGTGTAGAGGGCTATAATTTCTTGTGGTTATTCACACACATATATTCTGGATATAGTTTCATATGGACTACTATAGGTATAAAATGTATAGGCTGTGATGGCTTAAGGATCCTTACTCGGTGTATTGACTCTAATGGATTGAGGTATAATTCATAACATATGATACATGTTATGCGAGCTGTGGTGGCTCTTGGAAACTACCCAGTTACATTTCTTGTGTGGACATGGTGGTTTTGTTGTATGAGGTGCATTTTGTGGTGCTTCTCCCAGGTGTTTGTGGTCAAGCCTTTTTAGAGAGAGATGCTTAGGAAGTGCGACATTGGGGAAAATGGAAAACTAGTGGGGAAGTAGTAGCAAGGTACCCTTTATATTCTTTATTATGTCATATACTCATGTATACGATACTTGGAAAGAGTAGCCATGGTGAGGCTGGGAAGTTAGTATACCTATTTAGGTGATGAGTTAGTTTCACTTGTTGTTCATTGTGCTTAAGCATGCTTTATTTACTTTTTCATGAGAGGCTCCGAGGAGGATCCTACTGAGTATACTGTTATACTCACCCTATGTACATATAAATTGTTTTTTGGTCACTTTGACCAGGTTTGAGATCAAGTTGGTTTCAACTAGCTTGGGGTTGCAGGAGTTGTTCGGGATTGTGGTTACTGCTGTTTTTACTTTATTTTGGGTACTTGCAGTTTTCCCCATTTGGTTGTAGTAGTTTTTCATGAAATTTCATATGTTTACTTGGGATTTCATTTATATTTATGTCCGAGTTGGAGTTGTTTGGTGTCTGTCTTATCTCCCTCTTTCGCATTGTTCTTTTAGAGGGCTATGCCTCCCATTTGTGTGTTTACTATACCCTTGGTGCTAGTCGCCAACCCAGGGTCTACTGGATGCGGGACTCATGGGTCATTATCTCCCTTCTCACATTGCTGGTCCATGAGTGGTACACCTTGTGGGAAGGGGGTTGTGACATGGAATATAACACCCCACATTTTCTAAATAAGAACATAATGTTCCGTAGTGAATGTGTCACAAAATACCAAGAATATAATATAATTTAATACTGTAAGGATTTAAAATATATTTTATAAAAATTAATATCAATCCCTTTTATAACTTGTAATGAATACAACACTGAGTTGAAAAAAATGTGATAGTCTATTAAAATACTATTATTATTACATGAACATTATAAAAAAGACACTAAAATGACATCCATTAATAATAATAACATAAATATGAATATTATATTTTTTTAAATTTTTTAATATTAATTATATGGGTGAATATTAATTAGAAATGAAATATGAATTATTTTAATGTGAAAGAAATGTTTTCTAAAAAAATATATTAAAAAATATATTTTCTCTTCATGTGTACTTATCATAAAATTAATTATTAAAAATTTAGAAAGTTTACATGATAAAATGAACTTAGTTTTTTATAATTACATGTAATAATTATCTTTTTTAAATTTTTTTATAATTTTCTAAAATGATAATTTTTATAATGAATAGTCAATAATAATTTTTTTTATTAAAAAGATAACTTTTCATTTAAATTATATAAAAAGTTGAATAATACTTTAAATAAGTTTTAATTTAAAATTAGTTAAATTTTATTATATTGAAGTCAAATTATTTCATTGGAATGAATATCATTTTTAATTTTTATATTAAAACCTTCTATGCGTTTGTGAATTTTCACTTTGGAAACTCGCATTTCCATCATGTTTGCGGGTATAATTTCAAATTCAATTATAGAAATTTTAAAATTTAATTTCTAAAAATGAATTATATATTTGGAATCATAACAATTTATATCATCTAATATGATATACTTAATTTTTTAACCAATATTATTATTGAATATAATAAAACTTATTTACCCCAGTTAAGGATAAACGGGTTTATTGAGGGGTTCAACAAAGATAATATTGTTTATAAATAACCTACCATCTTGTAAAAATATTATTTAATGGAAACTTTTTGAAATTTTACCACCCTAAAAATAATATAATTTCATTTGGAATCTTTTTTATATTGAATGAATTTATCATTTAGGATTCTTTTGGGAAATTTCCAATTAATTTTTAAAAGGGTTCCCACTCTACACATATAAAGGGGAACTACCTACCTTCACTCATTAACACCTTTAAAGACCTTTTTATTGACCAAAAAATTAAAAAATATCTCTAAAAAATTATTATCCACATTATTGAGATATGGTTACACCCAAAATACCCACCACAGGGTACATAAGGGGATATCCAAAGGAGGATTCACTAAGAGAATGTAATTGTCATAACAAAGATATTTATTTTTATTTTATCTTTTTCCACATTCAATTTTGTATTATCCCTTAAAATGTTATAAAACGAGTGTCTCACATATAATTATATGTTATTGAATTTGAGTAATAATATTTATCCTTCTCTTCTTCCATCAAATGTAAAATGAAACCATCGATCGTGTGATGGAGGACTATCTCCTCACAAACTGATATAGTTCATTTCCATAATCACCATTAAATGGTTGATATAATAATTGATATATATATATATATATATTATTTTATATTAATTAAATTATTATACTTATTTAATTATAATTTCACATATACAATATTTCTTTCCATTCAGTGAGGGATATGATAACCTCCCTCGCATATACGGCAGACTTCCACCTCGCGAAGCGATGTGAATCATTTATTGATTACTCTTTACATGAAAGGAAGTTAGGTTAATGTAAATTATTATATGTTATATATTTTATCTAAAAATAATTATATTAATATAATATTACATTTACATTCTTACCATACACTCTGTTAAAATATAATAATATTATTCACGTGTTCTTGTGGGCTATCATCTCCACATAGCAATTTGAAATGTTTTTCATTTTATGTTCACATTGATGGTAATAATAATTTATTTTATTAATATAAATGATATAAATAAAAAAATAATTATTATATAATTTTTAATTAATATTTATATTCCATTCATTCCATCTGATGAAAAAAAATTATATATTGTCTTTCCATATGTATGACCTATCATCTCCATGGACTATTTAATTCATTTTCCATCTCTAAAATTTATAAATTACTATAAATAACTATATAATGTGTATATAATATATTTATATCATGTTTAAAATTATTGATATGGTTTATCCCTTATCATTTTTAAAGAACCAAAATAACTAAAACAAAACAGACATGTAAAAAAAAGCAATTATCATAAGAGAGAGTGATTTTAACAAATAATTGTTAATAAATGGTAATAAAAACAATAAATAAAAAATATATGAGTATTTTTTTAATATATTTATAATAAATATATATTCCTTATACAGGAGGTTTAGACACATAAAAAAGTTGTCAAACCTAAGGTAAGGATTCATCTTCTCACATATACATATGTGAGACATACACCATATTTAGCACTAATTACTTTGTTTGGTGTATATACTAAACCTTATTATACTATATATCATGAATATATTTCACTTTATTTAATTTAATGTTTCTTTTTTTTATTTCATGCAAATGGTTTATGATTCTAATGATTCCAAATTGGTATGGTTTTATTTCACAATGTCATTATTATTTGGGATTGTTTTTATCGAATACTCCCTTTAGGGAATTATTTGATATCTCTACCTTAAAATAAAATTATTTTACTTCATATGGTTATTAATGTAGTTTTTCATATAATAGTACCATTTTCCCACAATTTGGTACTCCAAATTATTTAGAAACTATTTATGAGGAAATTAGAATTTATTTCTCTCTTAGGTGAAAAATAATTAAACATTAAAATAATTATTTTCAAAAACAATGTTTTCAAAAAAGTTTTTAACCTCTTAAAAATGAATTCTTTAAAGAGATTTTTACCCTTTTTTACCTTTTAAAAATTAATTGAAATGAATATCATTTTTTTTCAAAACAAGGATGGTTTTCCTTTTTCTGAAAATGTTAGATGAATATTTGTTTTCATGTGTACGACATGAAGATAATTTTATTCATTCCTGGACACTAAATAATTTAAATATTATTTTAATTTTTTTTATGGATATTTCAAATGATATTTATTTTCAATATATTTTGACAACATTTTGTTTTTAAAATATTTTCAAAGAGATAATGTTATTTTCCTCAAAAATGATTTTAATTATATTTTTATGGTATTTATATTCATCAATAACATCAATAAAGTATTGAAAATATGATCCAATAACAATAATTTCTGTTTATATCATCCTTATTCTTTCTATTGATGGATTATGACCAGTTTCTCTGATGATGTACAGTTTGATTACCATTCACTATATTTATTTGGATGATTTATTATTACATTTATATTATGAGGTTAGGTATTGAAATATAATATGTTAGTTTTTTGATATGAATATTTACATTCAATATGTTTCAACCATTTCATTTAAGGAATTCATTGTGCTTTTTATGCGATGTGTGTGACCTAGAGTTATATTTCCCCTTTATGAATATGAAGGTCTCATGAGACAAAGTAGCTTGGGTATTTGGATTTGGACTTACCCATTTTTGTAATATGTATTAGAATGAGGCCATGATGTTAAAAATTCATAGCATGAGTACTTGAGGGTTTGGTTAATGTGTCTATAATTATTCATTGCATCTTTATTAATTAATTTATTGATATTCTATCAGAATAATTGATTAATTAGAATATCCATGTTTATGTTTCAATCTCATGTAATTATTTATATGGAATTATTATATCATCACTTATTAAAACATCAATAAAATCATTTTATCGATTGAATTTCACATTTTTTAGTTTTTTACTATTCCATAGTGATTATGCTATATTTATTCATATCATCCAAATTATGATTACCCTTACCTGGGATCTGATATCACCACTTTCTTATGTTTTATTTTCCATAGAATACCAATATGTTTCTTTTTTATTGATATATAGGGATACATTATATGGAATAATATCATTCTCAAATAAAACTCTTTTTATACTTTGTTTCTTCAATTATAATTATCATTTAAAGTATGTATCTAGTTTATCACTAATATTAAACTATTCGACATGTCATGATAAAATTATTTATTTCTTATTCCAATATAATAATTAAGATACTAGATCTAGGATACTGGGGTAAGGTTTGTTACGTTTAAAATGTAAAAAGTTACATCGAATGAGTCATTTCACAACATAGAAATATTCTGGTACATAGTGAAATTTTGCGTCTTCTTCTTAGTGAAAATAAGAAATTTAATATCTAATATTTTTAATAGTGAAATTATTCTAAACAATATATGTTATATTTTTTAAATATTTATCCTAAATTTATATATATATATAAATAGGGGAAAAGGTACATATAATGTATATCGTGTTTGTTTCAATGAAAAAGAAGCAACTACTATTGTAATTTTTTTCTAGGATGAAAATAGGGACATAAAACCATAGTGACATGGAATAGAGTTTGAATAAATGAATAATTATATAGAAGATTTTAAGGTGATGTTGTTTCGAAATATTTGAGAATAATTTATTCATCTGAATATAAATTTAAATTCAAATTCTATAATACTGATTCTGGTAAAATGGAAGATAATAAAAATTTGATATTATGTTCATTATTTTGTTTATATATATAGATATTGCATAAGTACTGTGTAAAAAAAGAATATGTTCAAAGTGTGGTGTATATGAGAGATGTAGTGACTTTATAGAGTTAAAGTAATGAAGAAAAAGATAGAATAACTTGAAAACATAATACTAGTCTCATTATTTTGTGGAACTTTAGTATGTTCTAAACTATTTAATATTATGCTAAATGTATGGGAAACACTATCATTTATTTGAGAATTACTATAATCCAAGTTAATTAATATTTCATTCTTGATTGTACTCACATATTTATAATAATGGGTCATATCATTTTGATGATTCAAAATCATGCTAAGGATTCACCATATCATTTTCAATAGAAAACCATGAAAATTTGTTATGAATTTCTATGTATGATTGAGTGTGTGTGATAATGATCATATTTATGTATGATAACAATTTTCTAATATTATATTATGAGGAAATATATAAATTGATTTATAGTCATAAATTCATCCATCTCTTTGTGATTTATTCGAGTTTTGGGGTACATTTATGTTAGTATATGATCAGTTATTCCCGTATTTTTGAACTACAATTTTGTGTTTTAAATATTACAGATTCTCTTTAGTTGAAGTTTCTATCCTCTATTTATGTGATGTAAAATGAAAAATTATAATTTAGTGAACTGAAATTGGTTTCTCATGTTTGGTGGGATATTTTATCATATAATGAAATACATAATTTTTATATTATATATTATCTACAATTTATAATGTCTTAGATGATAAAAATGATAGATTTACACATTACACTGATATTGTGTGGATGACTGCAACAAAAAATTAGAATTTAGATAATTATATACATGAGAGAAATGAGGAGCTATTTTCCCTTTAATATAGTGTATCAGTAAAAATAAAATGAAACAAAACAGTAAAAGGTATTTGGGATAATTTAGAAAAAAATAATAATATAATAACTAATTAATGTAGGAAAATTTATAAATTTATAGGGTGATAATTTATGATTTTATATTACATGAAGATGTATCATTAGGTAGATTCATAAAAATTCTCTATAAATTTGTGAAAATTATCAAAGTATTTTGTGAAAATTTTGATGAATTTATAGTTATAGAGAAGATATTGTGCATCTGAAAAGATAACTAAGATGTAAAATTTTTTATCTTTAGAAGATAAATTCATGTATTCATTCCTTTTTATGATATATATATCATTTAAACATCTTATGACAAGAGAAATGATAATTTTTTAGGAAAAAGTGATCAAATGAATAGTTAATTTTGTTTAAGGACTTAATAAAAGTAGTGTATAGAAATAAGGTAGATGAAGATAAATATAGATTCTCATATTCAGATTCAGATGTGTATTTAATGTTTTATAAAACATTATCTCTCTATATATAAATTTGATAAGATAAAATACAAAATGTAAGGGAAATATTGGAGTAAAAAATATTAAATCTGGATAAATTGGACATTTTCATTAAATTATAAAATATTTAAAGAATAATAATTTAGTAAAGATGACAAATAAAGACAAAGAGTCAAATTCTTGGATAATTAAATGAACATTGACAGATTAATGTTTTATTATTAGGAGATCGTAATGAATTTCTTTAAATAAAAAACTAAAAATTTAACCAAATGTGAAGAAAGTAAAAATAGAGATGAAGATGATGGAAATGATACATCCAGTATTATTGATTAAAAGATTATATTCTGTCATGTGAAGAAATAAGAATACTCTAGTTATATATGTTATGATGATAATATTGATGATAAATACTAGGTGTAATTTTTCATAAAAATACAATTCAATGAGTGGCTTTCAATGATATAAAAATAGAAATGGAGATCATAAATCACAATAAAAATAGTCAATATTATGTTTAAAAAGAATATATCAATTTAGAAGGTAAATTATGAAATTTTTATGAAATTGAGTATTGGAAGTGATTGTTTAAAATTTATAAAAAGAAAAAAAATTAAAAAATAATAGAGTTAAATATAAGGGTAATTTTACTGAAATTGTCTAACAAAAGGTAATGGAATATATAACTGATGTCATCAGTTGTAGATTAAAAAATAAAATTTATGTGTAGTAATTTGAAGAAATCAATTAATAAAAACTTATTGGTAATGTGTTAGTGAGAAATAATAATCAGGTCTTATAAAAAATATCATGTACATGGGTTTTAAAAGATCATAGAAAATATTTTTGATACGTTTTATTGATGAATAAAGTGAAGAAGACAATTTTTTTGGATAATACGGAAAATATTAATAATATATAACTTATAGTAACTCATAATTTATACAAAATAATGATATCGCTAGAGAAAAAAGTCATTTTAAAAGACTTTATTAAAGAATAATATGCCAGGAGTACATAATTGTTTTTCTAGAAAAAGGATCTAATAATGGTGACTCAATTAAGGTTGTAATACATATCTAATATTATAGAAAAAAATTTATTTATAAAAGAAAGTATGATTGCTTTTGATTCTAATTGAAATTTGGAGGTTTTTACAATATAAAAATTTTAATTTTGAATATTAAATAATTTTAATGACTCTGGGTTGTTTTGGAAACAATTTTCTAGGGGGAGTGATCCAAATAAAAAATTTGGAAGTTCATAAATAGATTTTGAGATATAGACATAAGTTATATAATATGATTCAAGATATTGATGACATTTGTGGATGATTTGATAAGTACGACCACATTTATAATGAATGACATATTCAAATAATAGCCCAAATGAGTAATATTTAAAATAATAAGAAACTAAATAAGATTAATGGTAATATTGAGGATAAATCATAGGTTTTATAATTCATATTAATGAATCATAGTGTGATAATACATGGAGTTATGTTCAAAAATTGATTGGGAAATTTGGATGTTTTTAGCATAAGAAAAATATTATTTCTAATATTGAAAAATTATTAATTACTCAAAGTTGGTTTGGAAGAAAATTTTGAGTGGGAGAGATCCATATAAAAATATGGTTCAAGTGTTTGAGGATTTTTTTTTTCAAATATGTGACACGAATGATCACTTTTAAAATGAATTAAATATTCTTCTACCATCAAAAAATATTATTAGTAAAAATACATTGAAACCTAATAATATGAATGGTAATATTTAGGAGAATTATTAGTTTTTGGATGTCATATTAAAGAATCAGAAGGAGATAATTTTTAAATACCTGATAGTAAATGTTCCTCTCATATGATATGGTTTATGAAGCTTCCAAATGATATTGAAATTTTAAACGAATTATCGGTAACATTTTTGAAAAATGTGTCATATAAAATCATTGATTTTGTATTACCTATTATTGGGGAAGATCATCATAAATAAAAATCAGTTTATTTGTTATATATCTAAAACAATTTTTTATTATTGCATGTTAATTTTGTGATGAATTCAATGAGGTGATCCTTAAAAAGGATATATATTTTGTGATTAAATTGAAATATGGATGAGTTTTGATAAGAGTTTAGTTAACTTAGGGAAATATTTACTAAATGGGTGATATTATAAATTCATGATACATAAATATGAACAAATTAACTCAATTTGGACATCAAATGCTTAGTCAAATTTTCAAAAAGAACACGAGTAATCTTAGTTGAGGAGATAATATTATTTATGTGAATATTCTATGTTGAGTGAGGAATTATATGGGTTAATTATACCTTATGTTAATTATTCTCAATTATCCACACCCGAACATATGTATTCAATCAAATCATCTGTTAGAGCTTATATATGAAGACATTTATAGGATTATTTGGAAGAGATAAAAAAATATATATATGAATTTTATTTCCATTATTTATTACATTACTATGTACAGTTTTATTTTGTTAATGAAACAAAAATTAGAGGCTTGAGGGAAGAATATACATTTTAGAAGAAGTGTGAATAGAGTGTTATGTTCCTTTAAACAATATTCTGATGGATAACAGTGATGAATAAATAAGTGTAATTATATAATCTTATCTCAAGAAGCATAAAATTCACCATTAATTTAATGAACAATATACACCAAACAAAAAATGGTTGTGTTGAATGAAAAAATATAAGTTTAGTAGAGATGGATCAAATACTATTGAAGGATTATGAAATATCTAAATATTTTTCAATAAAATCCATTGGATTAGTAGTTAATATTCAGAATTTTATATTATTAAAAATAATTTAGTTATATCCCAAATGAAATTTATTTTATAAAATATCTACAGATAAAATAACTAATATTTTTTTTCATCCCTTGAATTATCATTTTTAATGATGAAAAACCGGGGAGGTTTTAACAAAAAGGTGTTGATTGAATAATTCATATATATTGTATAAATGTGAGAGGGTATCATTATTACAATAAAATTATAGTGAATATTTTTTGAAACTATTTATGTGAAGGTGATGCAATGAAAAAAATAAAGAAACCAAATGTAATTACCCAAACCCCATCAACTGAGAGCTGGTGCCTACTTTATTACGTTGGCATAAGATATAAGGAATTTAATCCTGATAGACCAAATATTTTAGTAGTTTCGGTCAACTAGGTACATATTAAAGTCTTCTACTACATTTGAAAAACACAAATTATAAGATAATTTTTTTGAGAATATCATTATTACCAGAATAATATCCATGAAAATCAATCACAATACACTTCATGGAATCTTGGGTAAAGGAAAACAATAATGGTCAGATCAAATACTCACTAAGGGTTAAGTATAATGGAGTCTATCAGGAATGAATAAGAATAATCAACATAGAAATGTAAATAACTATGAACACATTCCATTTAAATAACTTTAGACTTCATAATCAATATGAAAAGTTCAATAACTTAAAACATAGGACATTTAACCAATAAAAAGATAAATAAATGGATTCATATATAATATCATTATGAAAATCCCATGAAAAAAAACTGTATTTTTAATGAATGTAATTTTTAACTATTGGAATTCATGTCTTAGACACATGATACCTCTACTATCATGACCCCTCCCTCCAAAGATACCCATCCTAGGATGGTAGTTGGGAAAGGGAGAGGATGACCCCTAAGACCCGCCTCTAGTAGGCCCCGGGTTGGCACCTACGATCAAGGGTATACAAATATTACATTATGAAATAAATTTTCCTTTATAAAGAAATTGAATTGTAGGATAAGATGAATCATCCACAATAAAACTCCAAGACATGATATAAAAGAGAAATCCAGAAAAGATCCCACATGTAGCTATATATAAAACTGATACAATAAAAGTTTCCCAAGAGAATACCCAAAAGAAAAACTAAGGCATCCACAAAACGACTATCCCGATATCTGAGCTACTAAAGTCCAACATGATCTGTGAAGTCCTCTTGGAAACCTAGAGGTAATTTTATATACATAGGGTGAGTATATAAGTATAATAATTAGGAAAACCAAAGTCTTGCATGTACATACGAAATAAGTATACTAATTCTCTTGTGAGTAAATCGTAGTAGAAAGGAGTATCTAAATAGGTATACTAACCATACCAACCTCTCCATGTAACACTCATAATGTAATGAAATACATGTAATATAATAAAAAGTATATCTCTTCTATGATAGGGTACCCCACACCACCTTCACATTGGTATGTCACTCTCAACCAGCGTCGTATGTTTGGTGCTCCCATCCCTTCTGTATACCACATCACATCCCACCCAAAAAAACTTGGGACACACAACACATACCTCTCACACACACCTGGACCTCACAAAACATCGCGCTTGTACACACATAGTCCACACAACACATCCCACCCTTAGAAAACTGGGCTTCAAATCACATCCCACCAGCACACACCTCATCCTCACAATATATCCTTCCCAAACTCACCTGGTCCTCACAACCCATCACATAACAAAACATCTCAACACATATAAACCCATAGACACCTATGAAAGAACATCCCAACTCATCCTAGAGACACCTCGAATAGAAACCACTTCACCTAGAAACACCTGGGATATCACATCTCACCCACAACAACTGGCCCATCACAACCACCATCTAAAGAACTAATAGACCTCCATCCATCATAGCATGTGAATACCTACCTCAACTAGAAGAGAGAGTGAAAAATAGTTGGTACACAACCATCTATAATCCTCACCAGATGTTGGGAATAAACACTGCTGTGAGATGATGCTGGTATTCGACACATAGTGATCAACATGGGTGGGGTGCTTATAGAAGTCACAAGAATATAAAAATATATGTATAGTATCAATAAATCCATCCTAGCCTATGTGTTCTCGAAAAAACAAACCAACAAATAAAATTTTCACTTTTTATGCCACCCATAAATTCATAACTCCAAACAAAGAAAACCAAAACCACATTTTTTTTCAATACTTAATTATCACTTAGAAATTCTATATATTTTACCATTTCTACACGTTCACTTAATATTCATTCATTTACCATCCAAAATTATTAGGAAACTACAACTGAATAATTTATAACAAACAATATAGAAATTTTCATTTTTAGAAATTGAAGAGCCATAGTAAATTAGCAAGACTCCAAATTAAGTATCTATTTAGAAAACAACCATTTCACATCACAAAACAATCCCTGAGATACAAGGTGAATCATTATAATTTATATTCATGGAGAAAATTTGAGGGAATTTCCCATACCAAACACTACATTCCTTCTTCAAGTCATCCTACCCAGAACAACAAACCATCTAAAACAGACCCCCCAACTCACATCCCCATCCTGTATCATAATACAACACAACTTGTTTCACAGCCCTACCAAATAGTCATACCAAGCCATCACAATCCCATTGTACAACCACATGCCATCCACTTACTGCACATGAAAAAAACAAATCAGACATCACATCACAAAAAAACATTTTATAGGTTTTCATTAATATTTAGCACATTCCACTACATTTCTTTGGGGCATTATCACATAAACCATTCCATTAGGGGAACCGATTCATTATCCGAATATATATAGTTATCCAATTCTATTTTAGGGTGATACCAAAAAAGTATAATAAAAAAAAATCATGGTTGGCATATTAAGAATAAAAATCCACCAACGACCAACATTTTCAATGGGACATCAAGTTCATATAATCAAAATATCACAAACAATATAAAAGCTATAAAAACTTGGGGACCAACTCCAATTTACCCTTTAAATACAATTAACTGATTATTTATCTATGATTTAAGCTAGCATAACTATAATCCACAGTTAAACAGAAGTAAAACCACACCCTCATGGTGTATAATAATGAGAAATGAAGGAAATTCTGCCTCAGGGAAGCTTTTCACACTGTAGGGTGTAAAAGAACACCCAAAAACCAATGATCGATGGATCAAAGAGGTATGAATAAGTATGAAGAAGTGATAAAATAACACCATGGGGGCACCTATGGTTCTCCCAAAATGATAGGATGGATAGATCGTGGCTGATGAATAAATGTTCGGGAAAAAAATAATATTTAAAACTGCACATGATTGAAGTAATACATGACGTGTACTCTTATTTCAAATCTTGTAATAACCTGTGTCTTTTGTTTTCTGAAAACACATCACTTATTAATTTTAAGTTATTTTTCAACCCTGGAATATTACACACCGTGAAAACATCATTCATTCCATGTAGAATATTTAAAAAATGAGAAAATTCCTAAACAAGATATGAAACCGAATTTCAAGTCTTTTAATATAGTTACATGATGTGTAATCTCCCTTCTTCTAGCCATTAGAAACTGAAATTCTCCAAACACCATTTGAGACTCCTCTGAACACCTCTAAAAACCAAAATTAAAAAAGTAACAGACCAGGAAGGCATGCACATTTACATTCGATACCTCTTAGATGATTATTGACCATGATAATTCAAAACCAAACCCAAAAGGATATTTTTCCAAACAAATACTCTATGAGATACCTCTAAAGGATCTCTCCATGCCTCAAACACTACCACTAACCAAAAACACCTAACCAAAAGACCACAAACACCTCGAAAAAACACATCATCAAAAAACCAAAACTACAAACTGTCTCCTCTCACTCAACCACACTGCCACATCACTAATATAAAATTTTCTCGACTTCCATGCATCCAAAACCAACAACCACTACAATCAATGAACCATACTATCTCAAATAAGAAAAATATAAAATTTCATTCTCAATGTCAAGATACTATCTTATCTGGGTGGTAATAACTCCCTAGCACGAGTTTAATCACATCAAAGATAATACGTCTCAATTCGGTATTGGTCTCTACCATTTTCACATGTTAGGAATTTATCACACATCACACCACACACATCATAAACTGAGAAAATAATATCATCTCATAAATCATGGTTCAAACGTAAAATTAAAAATCCAAACAGATTAAAGAGGAACTCAAAAAAACTCTAGGTACTGGGTACACATCTGCATATCATGCTCCCAAGTACTTTACCTTAGTCCAACATGCTTCCACAACACGTGAACTAAAATTATTTTATGTCCTTGCATCACCATCCCTTCATGATCTTAGTTCTCAAATGGCTGCTCTAAAAATGTCATCTCATCCTTGATATCCAACTCTCCCCATTCAATGACATGGGAGTCATCATAAAGATACCGATGAAGCTAAGAGTCATGGAATATGTCATGGATCCTCTCTAACAATGGTGGAAATTCCCATCAATATGCCACTTCTCCAACTCTCCCCAAAACCTAAAAGGGTCCAAAAAACTAGGGAGAAAGCATACTACATATTCCAAACCTATGTGGCCCATGTCAATGGGAAACCATCAACAACACATGGTCTCCAACCTTGAACTCTAAAGGCCTCCTTATGAAATAGACATAATAATTATTCTGGTCATGCACTGTTGTCATCCTCTCATGAATGAATAAAACTTTCCCTATCATTCTATATACCACCTCAAGACCAAAAACAACTATCTCCCCAACATCCGTCAAACACAATGGAGAGTGAAATGATCTATTGTATAGATCCTTAGATGTATCCATGCTAATGGAAGAGTGATAACTATTATTATAATAAAACTCTACCAAAGTTAGGTTTCATACCTAATATCCACCAATTTACAAGATGCACGCTTGAAAAATATCCTCCAATTTTTGGATAGTATGTTCTATTTCCCATCTATCTGTGGGTGTAAAGAAGTGTTGAGGTGTAACTGGGTGCCAATAGCATGTTGAAATCCATTCTAGAAAAGTTAAGTAAAACTATCATCCCAAATCGAGACAATGGGCATAGTAATTCCATTAAACCACAACACCTCATCCCCGTACCTCTTATCCATGCCATCCACAATGCCCAATAACTTGATTGTTATTAAGTGATCCATTATTTTCATCAGATCCACTATCACCCATATATGATCACAACCTCCCTAAGAAATTGTTTACCTTGTGATGACATCCATTAAGATGTCATCTCATTTCCGCTCTAGATTATCCAAGGGCTGCAACAAACCACCAGGAACACGATGATCAACCTTTAGCAACTATAAAACCAAAAAATTCTCCACATATTCTTCCACTTTCCATTTCATCCTAGTCCATGAAAACTGCATCCCCAATCCATGGTACATCTTCAAAATTACTAGGTGTACTGAAAAAGGTGATATATGAAACTCTCTAGGGACTATATCATGAATCACCATTGGAAGAAACAACTTTCCACAAAACAACATCTGGTTTCTAAAAATCCAACCATCCCTCAGGATCATCGCTATATCCAACACGACCACACAACACCTCTACCTAGGAGTCTCCTCAATGAGATTCCTCCACCTACTGCATCAAAGAAGACTACACTATAATCTGAAAAAAACATACTCTACCTCCACCTACCCTTGAATCTGTGTTCAAGGATACCAACTCCTCCATCACTCTCCAATAATCTAAAAACTCATGAACACCACTATTCCGTGACTTACTACTCAAATAGTCAGTGACAACATTTCCCATACGTAAGGTGTAGGAGATCACACAATCATTTTATTGAAGAAACTCCATCCAACTATGTTATCATATATTCTTGTCATGATAAAAAAAAGATATACATAAATATATTGTGATATTTGAAGACCAAAAATCAGTCCCCAATGATGTAACACTGATGAAACTTTAGTGAAAATTCAACCGCTACTATATCTAGATCATGGGTGGCATAGTTACACTCATGGAGATGTAACTACCTACATCCATAAGAGATCACAAACTAATACTCCATCAACACACATCGTAATCCTAGATAAGAACCATCAAAAAACACCATAAACATCACCCCTTCCTCAGGAAACTGGATCACTAGAGAACTAACCAACATCTCTTTAAAGAAACTAAAAACTACCTGAAACTAATCAATCTAAGAAAATGGTTGGTCCTTACTAGTTAATGTTTTCAATGGGGCTGAAAATCAATAGAAATCAGGTACAAATCCCTAATAATAGCATACAAGAAAAAGGAAAATTTCAAACCATTTCCATGTTCTTGGGTACTGCCCAATAAAAAACTGCATTAAACATCAACTAGTCTACTAACACACACTTTTGTGATACCACATGCCCAATGAGATTCAATTCTCATGTCAATAACATACACTTAGAAAAATTTCCATATAGATGGTGGTGTCAAAGAACATGAAATAATGTTCTAAGACGCTCAACATTAAACTCCTATAACTTCAAGTAGATTAAGTATCATTAATGAATATAATGAAAAATCGATCCATGAATTCAAAGAACAAGGAGTTCATAAGACCCATGAACAAAAATATTGTATTTGTAACACTGAATGCGATGAATAAAAACTCTAAGTGCCCATACCTGTGCCTGAAGGCAGTCTTTAAAATATCACCCTCTATTACCCTCAAATGTTGATAGCCTGACTACAGATAGATCATAGAAAACCTAATCACCCTTATTAGCTGGTAGAAAAGATTTTTTATACTTGTAAGAGGGTAATGTTTTTTGATTATCACCTAATTAAACCTCTGGTAGTCTATAAATAACCTCATATTGTCATCTAACTTCTTTGAGAACAACACTAGAGCACCTAATGGTGACACACTGGGCTATATAAAGTTGGTTCTGGAGCTGGGGTTTTCTTCATCTGTAGTGAAGGGTGTAAAATATAAGGTATATGATCCCAGGGTGGTAGATGTTTTTTCCTGCCTGAGGCAAGATTTGGGTATCAACCCCTTGTAAAGTAGATCAGTGGTGGATGTGCATGTAAGTGAGGTACACGATTTGACCTTATCTTCATATAAAGATGTTGGGCATGAGGTGGGGAACCCCCATGGATGCTGATGCTGCTAGCCAGCTGGTCTCTTTCAGTTTTACTAATGATGTTGTTGCATTCATAGATGTCGGTAATGCTCCAGGTACTGGGAATCATCCTCAAAGTTCTCTTAGGGAGGACACTAATAATCAACCCCAATTTATGGGGTGTATCTTTGTACAGATCATAGGTTCATATTTTCCTAATCCGAACTTGCTGGATAATACATCCTATGTTGATATGATGAAATCCATAGGAATAGTCATCAAGTCTCAAAATTGATTTGTAGTTGTTAGACTCCTCATGTGTTAATCATGTTTTAATGATCACAGATCCTATTACTGTTAATTACTTTCAATAATAACTACACATCACATTTTAATGATAACAAATCTTATGATATTAATTACTCTCTTTATTATTTACAAGTCTTATGCATGATCAAAAATCTCACATATATTATCAAGCGTTTATGTTTATGATTCAAGTTCTCTTACTCTCTAATGATTAAACTTAATCCATATTCTGCATATTACTGTCTAAGTCCAAATACAGATATTTGTCTAAGTATGGACTCACCGTGAATGACTCACTGTGACCCAGACACCGTAAATGACTCACCGCGACCCAGACACCATGAAGGACTCACCATGACCCAGACATTGTGAAGGACTCACCGTGACCCAGACACCGTGAAGGACTCACCGTGACCCAGACACCGTGAAGGACTCACCGTGACCCAGACACCGTGAAGGACTCACCGTGACCCAGACACCGTGAAGGACTCACCGTGACCCAGACACTGTGACCCAGACACCGTGAAGGACTCACCATGACCCAGACACCGTGAAAGACTCACCGTGACCCAGACACCATGAAGCTCATACCATGAAGCTCATACCGTGAATCTCATACCGTGAAGCTCATACCGTGAATCTTATACCGTGAAGAATACACCGTTTACATAATCTCTGTGACAACTTTTCTTAACTTTTTGTCAATATTATTTAAATAATGCTAACAGTCATATTTGATGTTTTTAATGAAATTAATGTTATTTAATGATAGTTGTTGGTATGTCAGGAAACCGTATCTCGTACCTATGAAAAGGGAATCATTCCTATTTCCAAAACTCGTGGAACATAAGGATGTTTGAGATACAGTACATAGGGGGCGTGCAAGTGTGAATATACAACGAGAAGAACTTATATACACCCGAGAGCACTGTGCTGAAAAAGAAGAACAATCCTGAACAAGAAGGAGATTGCAAGACTTTCAAAGAACTCTCATTAATGAAATCCAACACCACTGAAGAACACACGACGAATCAAGGGATCATTTTCATTCCTGTAGAATACAAGCTGAATTACGACACTCTGTTTTTCAACAGAAAAACTAGAGAAGGACTCAGAAGCATTCCTGCTGAATCCAACGAGTCCAGATCTGCATTGATAATCACTAAAGCTTTCTAAACTCTTATATGTTCTCTCTAAGTGATTTTTTTATTAACTGTCGAGTAGTGTGGTGTACTCTATATTTCTTACACACACACTGTATCGTGCACTGAACTAGAGGATATCAAAATCCTCACTCAAAATCTCTTAACTCTTGTTTACCCACGTCAACTGTGGAAGAGGTCCTTGTGTGGCCTGGTCTTTGTTTTGTTTCCCATGAAGAACAGTGGTAGAGGTCCCTGCGTGGCCTGGATAGTTTTGTAAACTATTGTTAACCCCGATCCAGGGTGTGGATCAAATTTATATAAATTTGAGAGGACTAAGTCTCGACTTGAGACTGAACCTCTTGTTATTTCTACTATGCATCTTTAGTTAAGCTCAAAATATACTACATATATCTTATTTATTCCCCTTCAATTACTTTGAAATACAAAACTATTTTAAAGATACTTTGATAGTTAAGTTAGCAAGTGTTTACAATTATTGTAAATCAGTAGGTTAGTTTCAAAAGTTAGTTTTATCTTGTGGTTAAATTAACTGAGACCTAATCAATATTTGAGAAGCTAAGTGAACATTTAAAATATGTATAAATTCACTATAGTTTAACTTGTTTTATAAATTTGGGGATTTTAAATAGACAATATTTTAACAGAAATTTTAATTGGAACTCAATTCACCCCCCTCTTGAGTATCCACTCCGACCAATATTTGGTATCATAGGATTTGTTTTTGTTTAAGGATTTTTGAAATACTCTGTTTTTCAACTGTGATTTTAGTTGTATCTTTAAAGATCATAAATTTATTTTAGTTCTAAATTTTATCTCTTTAAATTATCTTTCTCAAATATAGTTATGGATAATAGACTAGAGGGTGCTGCTACTAAAATGCCACCTTTCTTCAATGGTACAAACTATGCTCAGTGGAAACTTAAAATGAAAATTCATTTAGAAATCATGGGTTTTGATATCTGGACTGCTATATAATCACAATATAAAATTCCAGAAACTGAAAGAGTAACTTGGGATGAACCTACAAAGACTACCTACAATAATAATTGTAAAGCTATGAATGACCTGTACTGTGCTCTAGGAGATGAGGAGTTTAACATAATTTCTGCTTGCAAAACTGCTTTTGAAATTGGGGATTCTTTGGGTGTTTCTCATGAGGGAACAACCAATGTTAAAGAAATAAGATTAAATACTTATACTATTAAATATGATAATTTTAAAATGAAGACTGATGAACCTATTTCTGATATGTATCTAAGGTTTAATGAGATATTCAATATAATTAATTCACTCGGAAAGGCTGTTCCAGCAAAGGAACAAATTATGAGAATCTTGAGATGTTTACCAGACCGATGGAGAGGTAAATCTGTTTCAATCAGAGAGTAATGTGACATTGCTACTCTACCTGTCAAAGAACTCATTAGAAAGTATATGATGTATGAGGAAGAACTTAAGGTGAATAAAGAGGAAGATGATGAACCTAAGAGAAAATATGTGGCTTTCAAGACTACTGCTTAAAAGAATAAGGACAAAGAAAAAGCTCAAATACAAATTGACAGTTCAACTAGTGAAAATTCAGACTCTAATAGTGATGATGAAATGACTTAGATAGCCAAAAGGTTTAAGAAATTTTATAAGAAGAAGAAATTTTTCAGAAAATCAAATTACAAAGGAAAGTATGAAAATAAGGGACATTGGAAGAAGGATTGGAAAAATCCAGATAAAATTGATGAAGTTGTTTTCTATGAGTGAAAAAGGAAAGGACACATTAAAGCAGACTGCCCAAAGCTAAAATTCAAGAAGAAATATGATTACAAGGATAGTAAGTACATAAAGGATATGAAGGCTACCTGGAGTGCTTCTGAAGATAGCACAAGTGAATCTAAAATGTCTGATTCTGAAAGAAATCATGCCAACATGTGTTTCATGACAAACACATCTGAGGTAACCTTAGATACTCCTGTTTTAAATTCTTATTATTCTGGAGATGATGTAGAATATGATTCTGATTCTGAAAACATGACTAGTGAGGAATTATTTGAATACAGTAATATGCTGGAAGAGACATGCAACAAACTTAAAGATAAATACAAATTATTAAAGAAACAACATGATCTCACTACTACTATTAAAACCGAACTTACTAGTGAAAAAGAGAAAAATGCTCAACTGTTAAAGGAGAACACTGATCTGAAAATGTATAATGAACAACTTAGAAAATACTTAGTGAAGTTAACAAATAGAAAAGATACACTAACTCAAATGCTAGGAAAGTAAGTTGCACCAAAATACACTACTGGAATAGGCTATAAACCTGGATAGAGACAACTTACTAAGAATAGATTTATTCCTAAATCTGGACAGAATATTGCTAGTTCTAGTTATGGACATTTATATGCTTCAACTAGTTATTCACATAGTTATAAATAAAATAGAGTTTATCTTTCAAAATATTTTGATTCTATAAATTATATGAGACCCATAAGACATATTTCGGTACCAAAAGCTTTGATTGCTAACCTGTATGGACCCAAGAAGATCTGGGTACCAAAATCATTTCCTATCTAAATCTGTTTTGTAAGAAACCTGCTTGAAGAGTTCCCACAAAAAGACATGGTATTTGGACAGTGGATGTTCAAGACATATTTCTGGGGATTACTCATGTTTCAAAAGTTTAATAAATGTTGATGGAGGTCATGTCACCTTTGGTGATAATTCTAAAGGAAAGATCATCGGCCTAGGCCAAATTAGTAACACTGATTCAGTTTTAATTTCCAAAGTTTTGTTTGTTTATGGACTTAAATATAATCTGTTAAGTATTTCTCAATTATGTGATGATGGTTTTAATGTCAAATTTGAAAATGATTCTTGTAATGTTTTTAATTCTAAAAATGTTTTAGTATTTTCTGCTCTAAGAAATGAAAATGTTTATGCTATTGATTTAAATTCCTTAGCTAAGAAAAATGTTACATGTTTAAATGCTTTTCATAAAGAGTCCTGGTTATGGAATATAAGATTAGGACACTGCAATATACATTCACTTAGAAAAATAACTAGGAAGAACTTAGTTAGAGACCTACCTAAACATGAGTTTCCAAATGACAAAGTTTGTAATCCCTGTCAAAAGGGAAAGAAACATAAAGTATCTTTTAATTCAAAGAAAAAAGTTTCAACTTCTCAACCTCTCGAGTTGGTTCACATGGATTTTTTTGGACCATCTAGAGTTTCTAGCTTAAATGGGAAGCACTATATCTATGTCCTAATAGACGACTTTTCTAGATATACTTGGGTATACTTCTTAGCTCACAAAATTGAAGCTTGTTCTTACTTTGTTAAATATTCCAAATCTATAGAGAATCTTAGTGGAATTAAGATTAAAACCCTAAGAAGTGATCATGGCTGTGAGTTTGAAAATCATGAATTTGAATCCTATTGCTCACACAATGGCTATAGTCATAAAGTTTCTGCTCCTAGGATACCTCAGTAGAATGGTGTAGTAGAAAGAAGAAATAGAACCCTGTAAGAAATTGCTAGAACTATGCTTAATGAATATGACCTGCCTATTTAATTTTGGGCTGAAGCTGTGAATACATCTTGTTATATTATTAATAGAGTCTTAATTAGACCTATTCTTAAGAAGACCCCATATGAGTTGTGGAACAATAGAAAACCTAAAGTTAGTTACTTTAGAGTCTTTGGCTGCAAAGTTTTTATTCTCAATACAAAAGATAATCTTGATAAGTTTGCTTCTAAGAGTGATGAAGGAATATTTTTAGGATATTCCTTAACCAGCAAGGCTTATAGAGTTTTCAACAAAATAACCAAGTTTGTGGAAGAATATTTTCACATCAAGTTTGATGAAACTGATCTGCATGAGCATAAAACCTCTCTTGAAAATCTTGAAGAAGATTTATCTATTCTTGACCTTAATGAAAAATCTAATGAACCTCCTATAAAGACAACCAGTTCTGGAATTATTCCAGAATCTACTCCTAAGGGACATTAACCTAGAGAAGAACCTAAAATTTCTAGTCCTACCATTACTAGATCAACTAGAATTCTAAAGAATCATCCTTTAGATGATGTTGTAGGAAATCTTGATAGAGGGACACATACTAGAGCTTCTATTAGAAATCAGGTTGAACATCAAGCCTTCTTGTCACATATTGAACCTAAAAACATTGATGATGCTATTAATGATGAATTTTGGGTAATTTTTATGCAAGAAGAACTCAATCAATTTGAAAGAAATAAATTTTGGAATCTTGTTGAAAGACCTAAGGACACTTTCACAATAGGCACTAAATGGGTGTTTAGAAATAAAGTAGATGAATCTGGAAACATAGTTAGAAATAAATCTAGGATAGTTGCACAAGGCTATAGTTAAGAAGAAGGTATTGACTATGATGATACTTTTTCTCTAGTAGCCAGATTTGAAGCTATTAGGATTTTACTTGCTTATACTGCACATCTAAATTTCAAACTATATCAAATGGATGTCAAGAGTGCAATCTGGAATGGATATATTGATGAGGATGTTTTTGTTGAACAACCACCTAGATTTTCAAACCCCCATTTTCCAAATCATATTTTCAAATTATCAAAAGCCTTATATGGTTTAAAGCAAGCTCCAAGAGCTTGGTATGATAGATTAAGTACTTTTCTAATTTCTGAAGGTTTTACAAAAGGAATAGCTGATCCTACTCTGTTTATAAAACAAATTTCAAAAGATGTTTTAGTTGTACAAATTTATGTAGATGATATTATTTTTGGAATTTTGAAAAACTACATTATGTACTAATTTTTCTAAAATGATGCAAAATGAATTTGAAATGAGTTTAATGGGTGAACTTAAATTCTTTCTTGGATTTCAAATCATTCAAAATGATGATGGAATTATTTTAACTCAAAGTAAATATACTAGAGATATTTTAAAACGTTTTGGATTGGATAGCACAAAGAGCAGTGACACACCCATGAGTACCACCTGTAAGATGGATCTTGATGAAAATGGTAAATCTGTTGATCAAACCACTTATAGAGGAATGATTGGAAGTCTACTCTACTGGACTGCTAGTCACCCTGATATTATGTTTAGTGTGTGTATGTGTGCTCGTTCTAAAGAAAACCCTAAAGAATCACATTTAAATGCTGTAAAGAGAATTTTCAAATACCTCAAGCATACTCCCAATTTAGGACTGTTCTATCCCAAAAGACAATCATTTGAATTAGTTAGTTATTCTGATGCTGATTTTTCTGGATGTAAGTTAGATAGAAAAAGCACCTCTAGAATGTGTCTCCTTTTAAGAAAGTCACTAGTATCATGGTGTAGTAAGAAAAAAAAATTCTGTTGCATTATCTACTACAGAAGCTGAATACATAGCTACTGGAAGTTGTTGTGCACAAATTTTGTGGATGAAAAACACATTACTAGACTATGGATATCAATTCAGACATGTCCCAATAAACTATGACAACACAAATGCTATTAATATTTCTAAGAATCTTGTTTCTCATTCTAGGACAAAACATATTGATGTAAGCCATCAATTTTTAGGGATCATTATCAAAAAGGTGATATCACTTTGGAATTCATTGGTACTGAATATCAACTTGCTGATATATTCACTAAACCATTAAATTATGAAAGATCAGACTACATTATACATGATCTTGGTATGATTAATCATATGTAAATATCTTACTCATCTTAATGTTTAATACTTTACTATATTTTACTTTACGGTTTCATGGTCACTATTTCTAAGTTATTGTTTTATGCTCACGGTCTCACCATCAAGACTTTATGCTCACGGACTGTCAAATCACTGTCTCACAATGACTACACAGAATGCTCACTGTCTCACCATGACGACCACCAACTGTCTCACCGTGATGACTAGTTTTCATCACACCGTAATGCCTTCTCACGGTCTCACTGTGAAGATTATTTATATTCTTATTTTAACCCGTATCGTGGTCATTTTTATTTTTCCGCGATTTAATTTCCCGCGTTTTTTTTATGACGTTTGACATTCACAAATGATAAAACTTAAGGGTTTCATTCGATTCCTTACCCGAACTCTCTCCTGAACCTTCTCTTCCCTCTCACCCAAACCTTCATGGAATGCCAAGGATGAAGCGTCCATCTTCACCCTCATCTGAGAAGCACCTCTCTAAGAAACAGAAGAGGATACCGAGGATAGCTCCCAAAGGACCTCTAAACCCAAACCTGGTAAGCCATACAGTTGTACCTGAAAAAGAGGTTTGCCTAGAGTGGTTGCTGTCTAGAAAATCTTTACTGTTGAAAGTTTTAAGAGAACAATGATGGCTTGAATGATTCACTGGATAGAATAGACCGATTTACCTGAGGTTGGTATCTCAATTCTATCAGTATGTGAAGTTTTCCTTTGAGTTTGGAGAAATATTTATGGTGACAAGCTGGATAAATGGCCAGAAGTTCTCTTTCTCTTCGAGGCTGTGGGCTGTATGCCTAGGGATTCCACATGAATGAGTTTGTGAGGATTACCAGAGAGACCCTCCTCCAACAACCAACATCTTTGATCTAGAGAATGATTTGTAAATCCTATCTGGAAATGGCACCAAGCGAAGGGCCATAACTGCTGAATTAGATGGGGAGACTAGACTACTGTTCAAATTTGTTCATAATTTGATTAGCCCGAGAAAAAGATATTTTTCTGTGATGAAGTATCAAGATGTGTTCCTGATTGACCTATTGAAGAATGGACATAAGATAAATCATTGTAAGTATGTTATCAACCATATCTGTGAGCTGATCAAAGTCACTTCCAATTCCACCTCCTTGTTTTACTCAAGGATGATTTCAGCTATATTAGTTGCCAAAGGGATAGTTGGACCAAATGAAGAAAAGTTAGAGGATTTTGATTTCTGCCTATCTGTGACTATCATCAGAAGGATGAAGATTAGCTGGAACCCCTGGAAGAAGCAGTGGGTTGAGGATAATGATCAACTCTATAAAATTTTTAATCCAGTTGGCTATCCAAGAAGGCCTAAAAATCTATTTGATCTTGGTTTGGAACCAGATGAAGTGGATGAGTTTTTAGAAGAAGAAGAAGAGGAATTAATAGCTGAAGTATCTCCTAGAGAAGTGGTTGAAATACCACAAATGGAAACAACTCCTGTTGAAAAAGAAAGGACTGTTGTCCCTGCTGAAACACCTCAAGAAGAGGAAGTTGCTGTTAGTTTGAGAGAAGAGGAATCTCCTACTTCTAGTTCGGATGTCAATCCAGAATCTCATCCTAATGCGGCAAGAAAGTTGGTTTTTCCTGATTCAGAATAGCAAGAAACCTTAGAGGCAGATCCTGTTTAAGAGGATCTTTCTGTTGAGAAAGAAGCAAGTCTGGAAGCTCAACTAGTGGAACAATCAGTTCCTGAGATAATTACCTCTGCTGAAGAGAGGATGGAAATTTCCTTTCAGCTGGCAAGGCAAGAGTTTTCTGAAGAGATTAGAGATGATCCTATGGATCTTGATCATGGTGTGCCTATAGTCTCTTAAATGGAAGCACAATTTGAGGGGGAGGAAACTCAAAACCTTGAGATTATAGAAGCTGGATCTGCTGAAGCTTCTCAACCTTCTGTCTCATACTCTGTGCACACTCGATTTGTTTTCCCAAGCTTTTATGATGTGAATGAGTCAGAGAAAGTGTCTACAACTAGAATGGATCTTTCTTCTCTATTTCAACTGAAGTCTTTAGCTCATCCAGAACCAGAACCAGAGCCCCAACCTCAATCCGAATCAGAATCTGAGTCTGAAGATGACTCTGAACCTCAACCAGAATCTGAACCACTACCTTTACCTGCACCCTTACCCGAGCATCACTTCTTTGTGACTAAAGATGATCTGAAAGTTTTTGGAGAAACATTGTTAGCAGGAGTTGAGAAAATTGTCTCCACTCAACCTCGTCCAGTGACTCATTTAAGTCAAGAAGATGCATCAATTATCTTGGAAAATATTATCTTGCATATTCAACAAAGGATGATCTGAGAAATTCAAGAAGTCAGATTTGAGAATAATCTGTTGAGTGCTGATGTTGAAAATCTGAAAAATATGATAGCAAATTGGTAGAATGAGTTGTCTTTGAGATCAGAGCCTGCTTTTGATTTTTCTACTGCACCTGTTGCTACTTCTCCTGAGACATCTGATTCCCCCCTTTCTAGGGAAATTTTGTCTCAAGTTCATCCATATATACTTTATTTTGATGAAAATATTGGAAAAAGAACACTAAGATTCTAGAATGCATGAGGGATCTTGTAGAAAATCTGAATAAGCCTACAAATGAATACACAGGATGCTTGCAAAAAGCTCTAAAACAGCTCAAATTTCTAACCGAAGCTGTCAAGGATTCACCTGCTTTTGGTCAGACCTCCACATCCTCTTTGGATGATTCTATGCTGAGATCCATAATCAAGGAAGAACTTCAGAGTGACTTCAGTGGCTTGGATCTATCCTCTTTGAAAGAAGTGGTTAAGAACAGTGATAGAGCATTGGACTTGGTTAGGATTCATTCTAAGATATCCAATGATGTTCAACAGGAAATCACTAAGAAAATAGATTTTTATCTCTCTCGGATTTTCTCTAAAAGTGATATGATAGATCACTTTAGATATCTTGTGGAAAATTTGAGAATCCCTCTAGTGAATCAAGATTTTAAAACTCAAGTTCAGAAACTTACAGAGTTCACTAGATTGTTGGAAAGATTTATAGAGAATAAGGATGATTTTGAAAATTCTATGCAATATGGTGGTGAAATAATTAATGATTTCATCAATCTTTTGAAGCCATATCTTCATGTGCAGAGTACTTCTATAGTTTCTCCAGCTGCTGCACCCCTTAGACCTGGTCTTCCTACCTTAGCTTCAACTGCCATGTCAGTCAGCCAAGCTCTTTCTCAGATCCGACCAGTCATTCTTGACCAACCTCAGCCTAGATCTTCCACTACTCCTACTTTGGCTCCATATATTTTTGAAGGTCTACCCTTACCCTCTTTGTCTACCACATCTATGCCTTCTTCTACTTCAGCACCAGATCCTACAACTGCTAAAGGTAAGGAAAAAGTGGATCCCTGAAGAGTCTAGAGACTGTTTTCTTTTTGATGGGATGTCATTTTCTGTTTAATTTTTTTATTGTATTCTGAACCATTTGTTTAATGAAAAATGCCGTGTTTCACTTCTTTTCTACTTTTTGATAATCCCAAAAGGGGGAGAAAACTACAAGTGTTAGTACTAATTCTTTTTGATATTCTAATATGCTAGTTTCTTTAATATTATATTTCATTTATATTTTTACCATACATGATTTGTGATCATCAAAAAGGGGGAGATTGTTGGACTCCTTATGTGTTAATCATGTTTTAATGTTCACAAATCCTATTACTATTAATTACTTTCAATAATAACTATACATCACATTTTAATGATAACAAATCTTATGATGTTAATTACTGACTTTATTATTTACAAGTCTTATGCATGATCACAAATCTCACATATATTATCAAGACTTTATGTTTATGATTCAAGTTCTCTTACTCTCTAATGATTAAACATAATCCATATTCTTCATATTACTGTCTAAGTCTAAATACAGATATTTTTCTAAGTATGGACTCACCGTGAAGGACTCACCGTGACCCAGACACCGTAAAGGACTCACCGTGACCTAGACACCGTGAAGGACTCACCGTGACCCAGACACCGTGAAGGACTCACCATGACCCAGACACCGTGAAGAACTCACCGTGACCCAGACACCCTGAAGGACTCACCGTGACCCAGAAACTGTGAAGCTCATACCCTGAAGCTCATACCGTGAAGCTCATACCGTGAAGAAGACACCGTTTACATAATCACTATGACACCATTTCTTAACTTTTTGTCAATATTATTTAAATAATTCTAATGGTCATATTTTATATTTTTAATGCAATTAATGTTATTTAATGATAGTCGTTGGCATGTCAATAAACTATATCTCGTACCTATGAAAATGGAATCATTCCTACTGCAAGAACTCATGGAATATAAGGAAGTTTGAGATACAGTACACGGGGGGGGGGGGCATGAAAGTGTGAATATAAAACGAGAATAACTTACATACACCCGAGAGCACTGTGCTGAACAAGAAGAACAATCCTGAACAAGAAGGAGATTGCAAGACTTTCAAAGAACTCTCATGAATGCAATCCAACACCACTGAAGAACACACAACGAATCAAGAGATCATTTTCATTCCTGTAGAATACAAGCTGATCTACGACACTCTGTTTTTCAACAGAAAAACCAGAGAAGGACTCAGAAGCATTCCTGTAGAATCCAACGAGTCCAGAGCTGCATTAATAATCACAAGAGATTTCTAAACTCTTATCTGTTATCTCTAAGTGATTTTTTATTAACTATTGAGTAGTGTGGTGTACTCTGTATTTCTTATACACACACTGTCTCCTGCACTGAACTGGAGGATATCAAGATCCTCACTCCAAATCTCTTAACTCTTGTTTACCCATGTCAACTGTGGAAGAGGTCCTTGTGTGGCCTGGTCTTTGTTTTGTTTCCCATGAAGAACAGTGGTAGAGGTCCCTGCGTGGCCAGGATAGTTTTGTAAACTGTTGTTAACCCCGATCCAGGGTGTGGATCAAATTTATATAAATTTGAGAGGACTAAGTCTCGGATTGAGACTGAACCTCTTGTTATTTCTTCTGTGCAACTTTAGTTAAGTTCAAAGTATATTATATATATCTTATTTATTCCGCTGCTATTACTTTGAAATACATAACTATTTTAAAGATACTTTGATAGTTAAATTAGAAATTGTTTACACTTATTGTAAATCAGTAGGTTAGTTTCAAAAGTTAGTTTAATCTTGTGGTTAAATTAACTGAGACCTAATCAATCTTTGAGAAGCTAAGTGAACATTTAAAATCTGCATAAATTCACTACAGTTTTACTTGTTTTATAAATTAGAGGATTTTAAATAGACAATATTTTAACAAAAATTTTAATTGGAACTCAATTCAGCCCCCTCTTGAGTATCCACTCCAACCAACAGTAGTGTTGGGGAATGAACTGTGTCCTGCGGTTGAGGAAGGGGATAAGATAGACGCTTCTCAGGAGGATAAGGATACTCATTCAGAAATCCTTGTTGAGTCCAAGGAAGTGAAAATTTCAGAGGAATATATAAGATCCTCTTCCAGGAAGGGTAAAAACACCATCATCGATTCATAGGCATTTATTCAGCACTCTTAGAGACCACAGAGAAGAAAAGACTATTCTTTATTTCCAAGCCCCCCCATTACTAGATCCTCAACAAAATTTAATCTCCCTATGAAGAATACCAAGAATGTAGAGGCAATTTCTACTAAGGAACTAGAACCCCCATCAAGGGAATCATCTATCACCGACCTGACGAAAGCTGGAAAGGAGATTGTGGAATCAAATATCCTTTAGAGTGGGAAGGAGTTGATGGAGTGTGATGAGTGGGAAGTCATCAACTATATCAATGTGTAATTCTATGATAAGGGTCTAGAGGTCATCACCACACAAGAGGAGTTTGATAAGATGACTGGGAGGTGTATTAAGGTAAACTTTTCCAAGGACCAGCATGAATGGACCCAAAAACAACTTGGAATATTGGCACATGGATTTAGTGGGAAAAATATTAATGTGGAAGATCTCATCCAAACCTGGGATAAGATGGCCTATAATTTTGAAAACCTACTCAAAGATGATCCAAATGAGAAGGTTACCACCCTTAAATGGAGTCTCCTCATATGTAATGTTTCTAAAAGGATAAAATTGGAAATCATAGATTCAGCTCTGACATATTATGTTGCTTCACTATCTTTGAGTACTTGTCTGGTTTCCCACTTTTCTTCAAAAGTGTTTTCTTAGTAAAAAATAATATTTGGGGGGGGGGGGAATCTGAATAATAAAATCCTACAACATTGAATGTGTCATTTGGTAAGGATACATCGAAATAGGAGATTCTCTAGGCTTCAAGTATATCCCAAACTCAATGTCACATCGAGGGGGTAGCGTCAGAACCTCCTCAAGGAAAAATCCAAGAAAACCCCAAAAACCATGGGAACCTCCACCATCTCATCATCCACTAATTACACTAAAATAATAGTCTACAAGGAAATAAGGGGACCCATATGATGAATTCCCAGATAACAACCCCACTCACCAATGAAAAACACGTGTTTCCCATCCACATCTAAAAACATGACTCAACCACAGAAGCAGTCGATAACTACATGTACAAAATATAACAAATCAACACTGATGATGAAATATTAAGGATGAATCTATAGATATTATATATTACTATGGGACTATGGTGGTCCCAACACCAGTCTACACCCCCAGAACACATCAAATAAGCTGGTCTAACCTCCAACTAGTGTACTCAACAGCAGGGGCATGAGAAGAATCTCTATGTTTAGTCTGACAATATGGGCTAGATCAGTTGCAACAATGAAGTGTGAATATCCGGAATCAAACAAGGTACAAAAAATGGTACTAAACAAACTGATCATACCACTAGTGATCTATAGCCCCAAGAACTGTTATCTCCACTATGTGTAACTGACCACGCCCAACTCATCTACCTATACACTAATGAACACCTTCATGGTCATGCTCTGGCCGAGGTCCCTGAACACAAGGAACATACTGAGGTTGTCCTTTACCTTCTTCTTCTCCCTCTGCAAAGAATAAGCTTGGTGGACATTATACTGAAAAAAACTCACAAGAAATTGCTGCTAGGGATGGTGTTGAACCTATCCACCTCCCCAAACTGATCTCTAGGAACTATTGGGCATAGGCTCTGGAAATGACCATAAACCCCATGAAAAAATATAGTCTGGCATATTGATACAAGGAAAAACATAGAAACCACTAGAACCAGAAGGACAAAAAGGACGATATTGGAGTCATCTTCCTTTCGGTCAAAACCTTGAAGGTCTTGGCACCTGAGATATACCAATGAAAACTCTTCCTCTTGAAGAACTCTTCTAGATCCCCTCCTATGGTATAACTCCTCACAAGTGAATCATCTCAATCAACTCTTCATTATTCTGTACATATATATTTGTCGGTAACATAAAATGAGTAACTACATACTGGATAGATGGACAAAGTGCCTCTTAATGAAATCTCACCGGAGACTCCTCATATGGAAAGAGATATAGAAAAAAGGGAAAAGGTCCATGAACATAATTCCTAGATCCATCACAGACATGCTCTACTTATTAAGAGAAAGAATCATCTTTATATTTACTACCTTCATGGTTAATGAAAGGGAATATACTTGGAAGTCCTTCCAGATGTCAACCCACACAACATCTGCCTCCTTACAATTCCATAGATACAGTGTCCACCATTGACGTATATGTCATCGCATATGAATGGCTTCCAAAGGGACCAAATACTCCATAGGGGCCCGGATCAAACTATATGAGATCTACAACTCATCTAGACAACTCTCTATCTCAACATCTGAAACACTACTATTGTACTTCCCCAGAGCATTCTTCTAGAAATAGATTTACTTCCTTTGTGACTAATCATCCTCCTTAATCATATAAACCCTCCGTTGATCAACTGGATCATCCTACCAAACATCCACCACCTAATCCACCCGCAAATGAATACCAAGTGCTATATCTGAAATGAAAACAAATATTTCCTAAGACCGTGTAGCATGCATTTTCATTATTATTTATTTTAATTTAATTTATTTATTTTATACATTTTATCCTTAACAAAAAACTCAATTAAAATAAGAACATAAGTCATTATGATATATTAACCTTTTATAGCTCTCTCCTTGCATACAGTTCCATCTCACTTTTCAGTTCAATAAGCTCATAGTCTGTGCACTAGATTATAGGGGGCCCTGAAATCCCATATCCTAACTGGTGTCCCTAGCCTATTTTAAATAACAAGGACAACTGGAACTGTTTACATACCACCCCATGAAATCCTCACTATTTATTACTCCAAATCCCTCATATCTCTCAACCATCACCTTTGATACCACTTCATCATGACACCTCCCTCCAAAGATAACCCTCTTGAGCTATCAGTAAAGAAAGGGAGATAATGACCCCATGAGTCCTGCCTCCATTATTCCATGGGTTGGTGACTAGAACCAAGGGTGTAAAAATCTCACATTATGGGAGGTATTACCATTTATAAATAATCATAATCTGGAGATAAGATGAATCCACCACAATAATTCTCCAAGACATGATATAAAAGAGAAATACATAAACCATTCTACATGCATGTATAAATACAACTGATTCAATAAAAGTCTCTAATGTAAATACCCAAAAGAAAAATTAAGGAAGCTACTCATCAGTTATCAAGAGATTAGAGATAATAATGTTGAACATTGTCTCTGAAGTACTCAAGGAAACCTAAAATCAATTTTATATAAGTATGGTGGGAATACATGTATACTTAGTAGGAAAACCAAAGTCTCTTGTTCACATGTGAAAGAATCATAAAAATTATCATGTGAGAAAACAGCAGAACAAAACATCACCTAAACATGTATAATAACCATCCCAACCTCACCAAGGAATTCTCACCATGTAACAAAATCCATGTAATATAATATAATGAAAATCAAATCAATGATAGGGTACCCTGCACCACCTTCCAACTGGTATGCCTCTCTTTCCCAACGTCATACGTCCTAGTGCTCCCATTCCTTTTGTATACCACATGACATCCTACCCACATATACCTAGGCCTCAAAACATATCTTTCCTACACACACGTGGGCCTCACAATACATTACACCTACATACATATCAACCTCACAACAAATCCTTCCCACAGACACATGGGCCTCACAATATATCCCACTGGTACACACCTAGACCTCACAACCCATCCCACCCACATACACATGGATCTCACAACACATACAACCCACACACCTAGGCATCATAACACATAATTCCCACACAAAAATGGGCCTCAAAACACATACTTACTACACACAAATTTTCTTCAAAACACATCCCTTCCACACACACCTGGTCCTCATAGTACATCCCAACTACACACACCTGGGCCTCACAACAAAAAATGCCACATCACATCTTATCACATATCATCCAAAATAAACCTAGGAAACCACAACACATCTTATCATGAAGACACCTGGGACACAAACCACCTAACTCGAAAACACCTAGGCTACCACGTCTCACCCGAAAACACATGGCTCGTCACAAAAACCATCTAAAGTGCTAACATAACTTAAGACATCATAGCTTGTTTCATAACTACTGTTCCTATAAGAGAGACACCAAAATAGTGGTACCCATCCCTCTATAATCGTCACAAGATGTTATAAAAAACACTCACCATGTGATGTTGTGGGTGTTCAAAACACAGTGGTCCACATGGGTGGGGTGTGTATATAAATAAAAATAATATAGAAATACATGTATAGTATCAAACACTCCATCCCAAACTATAGGGTTGTAAAAAAAAACCAACTCACAACATATTAATTTTTTTCTACCAAATATAAATTCACAACTCCACACTAATAGAACACAAACCACAATTCATTTTAAAACATTAATTATCTCTTGGAAAATCTACATATTTTACTATTTCTACTTATTACCTCAATATTCATTCATTTACCATACACAAATACTGAGAAATTATCATGGTACAATAATTATAAAAAAAACATAGAAACAATCATTTATAGAAGGTGAAGGGACCTAATAAATTAACACAACTCCACCTTACCTCTCAATTTAGCACACATCCATTGAACTTTAGAACTATCTTTGAGATATGTGGTCAGTATTTCTAATTTTTATTCACAGAGAAACTCTATGAGAATTACGCATACCAATCAATGTTTCCCTTATTCAATTCATCCTTCCCAAAAAACCATACAAACTAACACAAAACCCCAACTCCCAAACACATCTAGAAACATATTACAACATAGCTAGTTTCACAACACTACTATAAAAGCATACCATTCACATTATAACCACAATGTAAAACAACATGAAATCCACTTCATCCACAAGTAAAATCCCAAAAAAATCACACATAACCTCACAATAAAACATTTAATATATTTCTAAGAATATTTATCATATTCTAATACTTTTCTTTGGGGTGTTATCAGGGAAACCAAAATCCTAGGGAAACTGATTCATTAGCCAAATATATGTTGTTATCCAATTCCATTTTTGGGTGATACCAAAAAATTACAATGAAATCTATAATCACGGTAGACATATCCAAAACAAACAATGACACCGATGGCTACAATTTTCTACGGGGCATCAAGCTCGTATAATCAAAATTCTAGAAAACAATATCAAAGCTGTAAAAACATACAAACCAAACCCTAATTACCCTTTCAATTCAATTAACTGATTATTTATCATTTATTTAAGTTATAAAAATCATAATCCACAATTAAATAAAATTAAAACCCCTCCCACATGGTTTAAAATAATGATAATCAAAGGAAATCCTACACCAAGTGTAAAGACCCGTATCTTGACGTACATGGACATTACATTACATTTGCGGAATACTTAGTACATAACAAAAACACACACTAAAGGATCGTAATAGTTTAGTGTCTTTGGAAACTCGGAACGTAATCTTCTAATCGTGGTGAAAGTTCTTCAATATCTCCCATAAAGGTCATCCCTTTTTTCTACCTAAAACCTTTCTTTATATCCTGGGGAAAAGAAAACATAAAAGGGTGAGCTCAAATGCTCAGTAAGGGTAAACAAAGGAAATATCAATCACATAATTTTCATAAGAACATAACATTTTTGGAAATCTTAACCTGCAAAAGAGAGCATAATTTCATAACATGGGATAAATCATAGTAGTGAAATGAAATCATAACTTAAAACATTACTCATTGTGGCATACACACATAATCATAGAGAATCATTTCTTGTTAGTCAAGACTCATTGCCAAGACTATCTTAGTGGACAAAGTCCCTTTCTGAATCGAGTAATCCTCGTTTCAGTCCTGTTTCACTGAACCGGTATAACCTACCATTCCAGCCATGTCTATCTCATGAGATATAAAATCTTTACCCAATGCATTGGAGGGAGATATAGGTCCCACCCATCTCTTAATGAATCCTTTCTTATGTGTGCCACAAAATCATAAATCATACATCATTTCATAACCCATGTAATAAAAATGGGATTCTTAAACAACATGACATCATAAAACCATTCATATAAGATAAAGGAATTCATAAACATAATTCCATCACAACATAGTCAAATCAATGTAAAAATATGGATAGAAACAGAACTCTTTATTATCTTAGATGGAAAATAATTTTGATAAAACACTTGAATTGAATTCTTGAGGAAAATATCCTTTCTTCTTCAAAATCAATTTCTTTTCACAAAACATCATACAACTTTAAAAGAAAGAGATTTTATTGGAAATAGTCATGAAATCTTTTAGAGGAAGCTTCATGAAAATAAGGCTTTATAAAACAGTAGAAATCCGTTCGTGCCGTATAAGTTAAAAAAAAACATTCTTCGTACTTTTGTCGGAAAAGTCAAAAAGTACCTCGTACGACAAAAGATTCCTTTCATACATATTACTAAAAACTCACCGAAGGGTAAAAATGGATTTAAACAATTGTAGGTGGATGGAAATAATATTACATTTTGATGAAACATGGATGTGGATGATAAAATACACCCCAGTAAATACTTACGAATAAACAATCTCGGATAAAAATGAGATTGTGATATTTCCCTTACCTTAGGTCCAATTTGCTTCGTATGTGTCCGAACCTCCTCTTCTTTGAAGTGCCTCTTTGAGACCTCCTCTTAGGGCACTAGAATTGGTCTTTGAGGAAGACCAGAACCTCTAGGATGTTGCTAGGGAAGTGGAGAAGGGATTTTGGCAGGGGTTGGCCGAGCTTGAGTGCTCAAATTGGTGTGAGGAGGAGGGGGAGGAGGTGTCCTTTTATAAGGGAGGAGAGGGGCACCTTAGGAATTCTTAAAAATATTAATTTATAATAAATATAACCCCACTTAAAAACCTCCAAAAATGACTCATATTCGAAGCTTAGATGAGATAGGGTTGTAATCTCATCAACCAATCAAATTTATACATGTTTGGATCTTATTTTAAACCTTATCAATTAGATTTAACTCTAAGTTAAATAATTTAACTTTTACCGTGTCTTTTTGTTTTCTTTCACTATATGGTTAATACACTTACTATAACATGCCAAACGAACCCCAAATTGTATATTATTAATACATATATCCTTATCTAAGTCATTTGGCCGTACCTTAGATTTTTAGGAATAAAATAACAATTAATAATATAATATTTGATTTAAAAACTATTTTGTGTCAATTTTGACACTATTTGATATATGATTTTTTTGAAAGTCATAACAGAATTATATATTCGAACCAAGTTGATTAAATCAACACTAATATATCATAGTAACCTAGAAAATTAGTGGAATTCATAAAAAGTCTTAAATTACATTTATTTTTGTATTTATATTATCAATTATGTCAATATTTCATTAATAAGATAATTACTGCATCATCTTTGTGTCATAAATAAATTATATTATATGCTGTCTAAAAATTACAAATAAAATACCATCATGTAGGAAATCTTTTTAGCTTTCTAATGAATATTTATAGTCGAATTTAGCTTATGTATAACCCCATATTAAAAATGATTTACTTATTAAACTTTGATTTTAACTATTTTAACCCTTCTTTAAATAAATTAATAATAAATGTCCTAATCTAATCCAAGTGGGCCTAAATGGTCATATTTTATTCCTAAGTTTGTTTTTGGTCGAATTACACTTGTCCAATAGAATTAGGACATGTGTTAGGGTAATATTAATATCATATTTACCCTTAGTTACCCTATTTACTATTAACCGTGGTAAAAAAAGTAAAAAGTTACTATTCACCAAAAAATTATTTTCATCTTATTGAACCACATTTTAGTCCTTGATATTAACCGTGTCTCTCGGATTTTCGAAATTCCATTCACAGAAGCGGTAAAATTAAGTTTTATGCAAAATTCCGTTTTTAACCTACCACTTAGTGGTTTCACTATTCATCAAAAATTGAAAGTTTTCAGAAAAATGCCAAAATTTCATCCTAAGCTATATTTCATATTCCGAATTCAAAAATGAAGTCTATTTTACCAAATTCATAACATAGAAGTTGCATTAATTAATTTTATAATTAAATCCCGCTGTTAAAACAAATAGCGTGTTTTTTAAGAAACAAAATCTATCAAAAGATTGACACTTGA
This sequence comes from Viscum album, assembly GCA_963277665.1. NCBI lineage: Eukaryota > Viridiplantae > Streptophyta > Magnoliopsida > Santalales > Viscaceae > Viscum > Viscum album. Next base: position 474,198,232 of record OY728133.1, on the reverse strand, counting down.
TTATGTCTGGTTTAAATGTGAAATTACAAACAATGACCAACATTGTATTAAATTGTAAAAATATATTCTAAATATACTTTAAAACCACTCAAATTAATAATTTATCACTATTAATTATTTCGATTAAAAAAGTTGTTTTTAATTATAATTTAGTAATTTTCACTATTCATTAGAATATGAAAGTTATCCGAAAAGTACCAAAATTTCACCTTAGGCTAAATTCGATACTCCGAATCCAAAAATGAATTCCATTTTGAAAAATAAAATTTACAAAATTTCCAAAAAGTGGTTATTACTATTCATAACGGCTAGTTTTAATAATATTTTAATAGCATATCGTTGTTTCGTGAAACTCAGTATTGCGTACTACACACGCTATCGAGGAAGGTCGCGATTGCGTGTAACGGAAGGAAAGTCAAGGATGCGTATTGTGAAAGCTTCTTTTGTTGTAGCGTACAACACAAGACATTAATGAAATTAAAAAGAATATTTTTCATAAAATCTTGGGGCGTTACATTCTACCCCCCTTAAAATGAATTTCGCCCTCGAAATTCGTCGGGGTTATAAATGGTTTACTATTCAAAATTTTCTTTGATAGAAACCCACATCGTAAAAAGGAATACCAAAACATGGCTTTAAAAACTAAAGTATGAAATGTAACGATTACCCAAATATACTAATCACTGGGTTTCCACATAGGTGAAAATATGGATATGGAAGAAAAATCTAACCATCATGTTCTGATGGAGAGTGGTAGAGAACATGGCTATGGAAAAGCCAGTAATCACAAATCCATAGATTTGTGATGATATAAGGTACCATCTGATTCATCAGGTATAAGATCACTAGGACAACATTTTTGGTTTTCAAGATCATTTCCCTAAAGTTGAAAATTTGCTTAGAATAAATACTTACTTTATTTTGGTAAAATCTCACTTTTGTTCGTGCCTTGAACAATTTCTACTTCATCTCTTAAATAAATGAAGTTGAATTTGTTATTCGTGATGTGTTAGCAGATCATGTGATAGAATGACAGGTCATTCCATCTGTCTCAAACAAAAGGTTAGAAAAACTTATATACATAAGTCGATCTATAGTGAGATTAATCATATATGGTTCCTAAAATGGACTTATACTTCATATATCATACTGCTTAATATAATAAAACTAGTTTCTACTAAACAGGGACTTCCTGTAGGTCAGTGGTAGGCGATAAAGGCCAGTCGCACTTCAGTTGTGGGTTCGATTCCCACAGCCTTGTCCGAAGCGATGGGCTGTCGCCCGTCCTGCAGGTTGTCCTTTTTCCAAAACTACTATAACATCCCATCAATAATATCGTCCAACACAATCCATTCCAATCTTTAGGCTTATCCATAATACTGCAGTCCACTCTCATAACATAGTGAAAACAATTACCAGAGATTTAATATCATCGTTGATCCCCATATATCATAAGATATGTTTTTTTTGGTCACATTCCAAACATTCAAAGTCCTTAATCATGTATACTCTTGAATACCCATTGAACCTTAGTGAAAACTTGAATGCAGTTAAAAGTTAACACTTTACACATACCAAAATCCTCAAAATTATTTATACTCAAACCATGATATCACTTAGTCCTTATATCAATCATGAGCTCATGAATACTATTAAACATTTCATTTTCTCGTCTTCATTATGCGCATATCATCTTATTTCCAAAAAAAAAAAATATCTCAATCACTTTGAATACCACATCAATAAATATTGCAATACTCAATGATACAACATTATTTTGGAATCCCATTACATAAACACTTAATCATTCCACCACATCGTTGTCATATTCAACATTGCCAATAGTGATCGCATGTGATTTCCCTTTGTCCTTTGCCTTCAGTGGTTGCTCATGTTGATCATCACTAACCCTTGGATTAGGGCAATTATTAGCATAATGCCCCATTTCCTTGCACTTGAAGCATTGAAGTGTTGGCGGTGCGTTCTCTGCAGTGTTTGCTTTATCATTAGAAACCCTTTTTCCATTACTTCGACACTCAGCTGCTCGATGACCTTCTTTTCCACACTTAAAACATTTTCTAGTCCCTTTTAGACAATCTCCACCATGCTTCTTTCCACACTTTGTGCATAAGGAAACATTCATCTTCTTTTCACCATTATTCTGAGATTTCTCCTTGAACTCCATCTTTCGTTTCTTGTCAAAACCATGAGATGGATATGTAACACCAACTTCCATTTCTACCTTGATAGCACAACGCACAATTTCTTCATAGCTACTGAAGTCTCTTATAGATAATGCCCTTCGAAGACTTGGTTTTAAGCCACTGAAAAATCGATCAATTTTACTTTCAGGTTGGATGATAATTCCAGAAGCATACCTTGCAAGTCTTGTAAAATTTGCTTCATAGGTACCAACAGATTCATCGTCCCTTTGCTTCAGTTCAAGAAACTCTTTCTCCATCTTTGTTCGAAGAATACGAGGGAAGTACTTATTGAAAAATAAGTTCTTGAACTCGTCCCATTCCATAGACTCAATTTCATCCCTTTGCCTTGTATTCTTAATAAGATTCCACCATTGATCAGCATCTCCTTCCAAACGATACACTGCTAGGATGACTTTATCATGTTCAGAACATTGAAGAACTGAAAATATCTTTTCAGTAGTACTAATCCATTGTTCAGCAACTAATGGATCAGTAGACCCACTGAAAGAAGGTGGACGCTGCCTCATGAAGGATTCAACAGAATGTTGCTCCTTCCTTTGCTCGTTTGGAAGTCCTGCATGATTCATAGCTTGAGAAAGTTGTGTGAGCATGGCTACAAGATTTTGCATTCCAGCTCCTATATCGTTTGGTTGCTCAGGGGTACAATCATTGCATTGCCCATCACATTCCGCATTAACACGGTTCCTTCGGGTTCCAGCCATCGTCTAAAACCCCAAAAGAATTGTGTGAGAGGCAAAAATCATGCTAGGGAAAACAACATAATAAAGGGTTAGTACCCTCAATATCTAACATCTTAGGTTAAATTCGAAGATCGTTAGCGTAATTCTAGGACTATAACCTATACGTATACTTAACCTTAGAGACATCCCTAGACATACCTTAGAAATATCTCTAGGGATCTCACTAAAGTTCTCGCATCCTAGTTTCCAAAGGTTGACTAAACCTTTCCTCTGATACCAACTGTAAAGACCCGTATCTTGACGTACATGGACATTACATTACATTTGCGGAATACTTAGTACATAACAAAAACACACACTAAAGGATCGTAATAGTTTAGTGTCTTTGGAAACTCGGAACGTAATCTTCTAATCGTGGTGAAAGTTCTTCAATATCTCCCATAAAGGTCATCCCTTTTTTCTACCTAAAACCTTTCTTTATATCCTGGGGAAAAGAAAACATAAAAGGGTGAGCTCAAATGCTCAATAAGGGTAAACAAAGGAAATATCAATCACATAATTTTCATAAGAACATAACATTTTTGGAAATCTTAACCTGCAAAAGAGAGCATAATTTCATAACATGGGATAAATCATAGTAGTGAAATGAAATCATAACTTAAAACATTAATCATTGTGGCATACACACATAATCATAGAGAATCATTTCTTGTTAGTCAAGACTCATTGCCAAGACTATCTTAGTGGACAAAGTACCTTTCTGAATCGAGTAATCCTCGTTTCAGTCCTGTTTCACTGAACCGGTATAACCTACCATTCCAGCCATGTCTATCTCATGAGATATAAAATCTTTACCCAATGCATTGGAGGGAGATATAGGTCCCACCCATCTCTTAATGAATCCTTTCTTATGTGTGCCACAAAATCATAAATCATACATCATTTCATAACCCATGTAATAAAAATGGGATTCTTAAACAACATGACATCATAAAACCATTCATATAAGATAAAGGAATTCATAAACATAATTCCATCACAACATAGTCAAATCAATGTAAAAATATGGATAGAAACAGAACTCTTTATTATCTTAGATGGAAAATAATTTTGATAGAACACTTGAATTGAATTCTTGAGGAAAATATCCTTTCTTCTTCAAAATCAATTTCTTTTCACAAAACATCATACAACTTTAAAAGAAAGAGATTTTATTGGAAATAGTCATGAAATCTTTTAGAGGAAGCTTCATGAAAATAAGGCTTTATAAAACAGTAGAAATCCGTTCGTGCCGTATAAGTTAAAAAAAACATTCTTCGTACTTTTGTCGGAAAAGTCAAAAAGTACCTCGTACGACAAAAGATTCCTTTCATACATATTACTAAAAACTCACCGAAGGGTAAAAATGGATTTAAACAATTGTAGGTGGATGGAAATAATATTACATTTTGATGAAACATGGATGTGGATGATAAAATACACCCCAGTAAATACTTACGAATAAACAATCTCGGATAAAAATGAGATTGTGATATTTCCCTTACCTTAGGTCCAATTTGCTTCGTATGTGTCCGAACCTCCTCTTCTTTGAAGTGCCTCTTTGAGACCTCCTCTTAGGGCACTAGAATTGGTCTTTGAGGAAGACCAGAACCTCTAGGCTGTTTCTAGGGAAGTGGAGAAGGGATTTTGGCAGGGGTTGGCCGAGCTTGAGTGCTCAAATTGGTGTGAGGAGGAGGGGGAGGAGGTGTCCTTTTATAAGGGAGGAGAGGGGCACCTTAGGAATTCTTAAAAATATTAATTTATAATAAATATAACCCCACTTAAAAACCTCCAAAAATGACTCATATTCGAAGCTTAGATGAGATAGGGTTGTAATCTCATCAACCAATCAAATTTATACATGTTTGGATCTTATTTTAAACCTTATCAATTAGATTTAACTCTAAGTTAAATAATTTAACTTTTACCGTGTCTTTTTGTTTTCTTTCACTATATGGTTAATACACTTACTATAACATGCCAAACGAACCCCAAATTGTATATTATTAATACATATATCCTTATCTAAGTCATTTGGCCGAACCTTAGATTTTTAGGAATAAAATAACAATTAATAATATAATATTTGATTTAAAAACTATTTTGTGTCAATTTTGACACTATTTGATATATGATTTTTTTGAAAGTCATAACAGAATTATATATTCGAACCAAGTTGATTAAATCAACAATAATATATCATAGTAACCTATAAAATTAGTGGAATTCATAAAAAGTCTTAAATTACATTTATTTTGGTATTTATATTATCAATTATGTCAATATTTCATTAATAAGATAATTACTGCATCATCTTTGTGTCATAAATAAATTATATTATATGCTGTCTAAAAATTACAAATAAAATACCATCATGTAGGAAATCTTTTTAGCTTTCTAATGAATATTTATAGTCGAATTTAGCTTATGTATAACCCCATATTAAAAATGATTTACTTATTAAACTTTGATTTTAACTATTTTAACCCTTCTTTAAATAAATTAATAATAAATGTCCTAATCTAATCCAAGTGGGCCTAAATGGTCATATTTTATTCCTAAGTTTGTTTTTGGTCGAATTACACTTGTCCAATAGAATTAGGACATGTGTTAGGGTAATATTAATATCATATTTACCCTTAGTTACCCTATTTACTATTAACCGTGGTAAAAAAAGTAAGAAGTTACTATTCACCAAAAAATTATTTTCATCTTATTGAACCACATTTTAGTCCTTGATATTAACCGTGTCTCTCGGATTTTCGAAATTCCATTCACAGAAGCAGTAAAATTAAGTTTTATGCAAAATTCCGTTTTTAACCTACCACTTAGTGGTTTCACTATTCATCAAAAATTGAAAGTTTTCAGAAAAATGCCAAAATTTCATCCTAAGCTATATTTCATATTCCGAATTCAAAAATGAAGTCTATTTTACCAAATTCATAACATAGAAGTTGCATTAATTAATTTTATAATTAAATCCCGCTGTTAAAACAAATAGCGTGTTTTTTAAGAAACAAAATCTATCAAAAGATTGACACTTGATTATGTCTGGTTTAAATGTGAAATTACAAACAATGACCAACATTGTATTAAATTGTAAAAATATATTCTAAATATACTTTAAAACCACTCAAATTATTAATTTATCACTATTAATTATTTCGATTAAAAAAGTTGTTTTTAATTATAATTTAGTAATTTTCACTATTCATTAGAATATGAAAGTTATCCGAAAAGTACCAAAATTTCACCTTAGGCTAAATTCGATACTCCGAATCCAAAAATGAATTCCATTTTGAAAAATAAAATTTACAAAATTTCCAAAAAGTGGTTATTACTATTCATAACGGCTAGTTTTAATAATATTTTAATAGCATATCGTTGTTTCGTGAAACTCAGTATTGCGTACTACACACGCTATCGAGGAAGGTCGCGATTGCGTGTAACAGAAGGAAAGTCAAGGATGCGTATTGTGAAAGCTTCTTTTGTTGTAGCGTATAACACAAGACATTAATGAAATTAAAAAGAATATTTTTCATAAAATCTTGGGGCGTTACACCAAGGAAGCTTTTCGCACCACAGGGTGAGGAAGAATGCATATAAACAACAACCACACCATGAAAACTACAGATCAACCTATACCGAAACAAGGATACATCAAAATGAAACATGAGAACACCCCCAAACCAAAGAAAAACCATAGCCTCTCATCCCAAGGAGAAAAAATGATGAAAATTGGTGAGAAAAAGAACATAACTCGCCATGGATCAACCACAGATCTCCAAAAAACATCTATTGGAGTAAACGAATTAAAGAGGGATGAAGAATGGATCGAAGAATACCTTGAGCACCTATAGTTCTCCAAAAATTTTAGGAAAGAGAGAGAATGAACAAATGATTAAAATTCTTTCCAAAAATAATATTTAATACTGCACATGATTTTGGTTTTACATGGTGTTTAATCCTATTTCACATCATGTAATACCTAGGGTTCAATTTCCACTAAAAATCACATCACCTCTTTATTTCAAATAAATTTTCAACCCCAAAATATTATACGCTGTGAAAATATCCTTCACTCCATGTAAAATATTTAAACACTGTAAAACATTTAAAACATGCTATGAAACTAAATTTCACATCCTATAATCTAGTTACATGGCATGTAATTTCCCTTCATCTAGCCTTTAGCAACCCGACTTCTCCAGACTCCCTCTGAGCCTCCTATGAACACCTCCTACAACCAACACTAGAAAAGTGATTGACTGAGAAGGCGTATATAATTACATATACCATCAGTACCATTCACAAGATAATTAGTTCTAATGGGTTCAAACCGATCTGGTTTGTCTAACCATTTCACTACTATCAAGTCCTTTCACAAGACATTTTTAGACTTCTGGGTACAAAATCATTGGGTTTGGGAAAGTGTTTTTGACTGATGAGACTTATTGATACACAAAGGGAATATCTATATTGGGCCCCATACATATCTTCACTTCCAATGAATTCAAAATATATCAGATAATTGATATAATTTAATTGAAATATGACTTAAAATCAAATATGTTTATAGTGTAATGGATATGGATTTATAAATATTTCCATAGCAATATAAACACCTTATGTTAAAATTATATATATAAGGAAATAATAATATCTATCATAAAAAAGTGTGGATATTTAAGATAAATGTAATTTATAATGAGAAAATCTTATAATAAAGTGTATGTTTCAAGACAAAGTTGATAATCAGAAAAGAAATTGTAACTATGCAATACCTTTTACTATATGGTAATTTTTGAGTCAAACTAAAATTGGATGAAATGACTAAAATAGAAAGCTAGAATAACATTAATTATTATTTAATCAAGATTCTATATGTCAATGATGAAGCATATACACCACAGAAAATGGAATTGGTTCATAATTATAAATAAGTCTAAATTTAATGTAAATTGAGTTGCAATCCCTTAACTCATTCTTTACTTAACTTGAACATCCTTTAACCTCTTATATAATGGTTTTAATAATTTTATTAATTTTTAATACAACCATGATAATATATATAATACCATAATGGTCCACTTATTACATTTAACCACTTGTGTGTTATTAATATTTCCTCAGTTTCACTATTTCATATTCTAATCACCTTTTTTTCTCTTTTATGCTTTATTTTGAAAGTTATTGTTATTGTGAAAATTATATAGTTACTTAAAATCCAGAAAAATATTCATGAAATAATTATCTTAATCATATGTCAATTGAACTTTTAATACAAATCATGAAATATGGATATGAAGGATGATGTATGTTATAATCATGGAGATGGTAGGGCATACTTATGCATGAGTAACATTTCAATTTTTCAACGATCATTATATAAAAGAGGTAAGTAATATTTTATATTTATTGAATGATAATAATATAAAAAATACCATATTTTTTCTTTATATATATATATATATTTATATATATATGACATCCATGTGGTATGGTGATGAAAATATAGTTAAATCGCTTCGTGAAGGCAATAGTCCACACATACACTAATTATGTTATCATCATTAAAGTGTAAAAAAGAATGTGATATATTTTCATTTAATAATAATAAATATTCCATTAATACTATAATTTTTTCTTTTATTTCACATATTTTTATTAAAATTATTTAATTACCTTTCAAGAAAATTGTTTGGGAAAAACAAATCACATCGCTTCATGAGGTGGTGGTCTGTCGTACACATGAGTAAAATTATCGTTTCCCCTATGGAATGGAATGTATAAGTGTATATATGATATAATGAATCCATATCTATAATTATTTCATATACAAATCATATATAAACTTTTTATCAATCTTCATACCCAACTTTGAGATGTTGTAATGGAAAAATGAATGACATCTGTTCAAGAGGCTGTAGTCCTACCTGCACATAAATGATGATTTCATAACCAATTTTATGGAAGTGGATGTGGTTTTAGGACATTAAATTACCATAAATAATATAATTATGTGGATTATACATAGAAAATTATATTATTATTTTTCAATAAAAATTAAACTTGTTTGTTGGATAAATAGTATAAAAACACTCGTTGAAGAGCATTACCTCTTCTTCGGGTATCCTCCTTAGGTCTACACTAAATCAATCCAAGGATGTATTTAATCTTAAAATAAGGAATATAGGGTTACATGAGTTAATTTTTTATGTTCTTTAGGTTGGGTGTGTTTATGCTAAATGTATTGATATGTTTTACTAAGCGAGGGGAGTGATTTTCCTTTTATAATTGTGGTGGGGTGGAATTTTTGTAAATATTAAAAACTATTCACTATTGGGAAGTCAATCTTAACTCATGATTCTCTAAAATAGATCAATAATTGATTTTAGGGATTATTTTTTCTATAAACACCTCTAATACACTAAATAAACCCATTTTTATCATGTTAGACTTTAGTCTTTATGTTTATTCAATTAAACCATTTATATTTTTTTTACCATAGTGACTAATTTTTTTACATTGTTAATATATCATTTAACTATAAAAAAATATTATAATTACTATATAATTTTTATATTATAATTATAAATATTAAATTTAATTTATAAAATAAAAATCTAATACAAGTTTATAAATATTTTTAACACAAGCACATGTAACATGAAAAAAATTCTATTTTAATATTAACCATGCTAATAAAGTTTTATGTATTTAGCAGTCAATATAGAAATTTAAAAATAAAAATTGGTTCATGAATGGAACATAGTTTATATTTATTATCATTTAAAAATCACTCGAAATATTTTTTTATTTTTAGTAATTTTAAATCATCTAATAAATGATAATTTATTCTAAAATAACATTAATGTTAATTTTGGTAGTATTTATTTAAATTGTATTTAAAAATATTATGAAATTGAAGCAATTCAAATATATAATGTTATAAAATTTTTAAAATGATATAATAATCTTTAAAATTAGTGGAAAAATATAATTCATTAAATATAATTTACTTTTAATATTTTTAGTATTATTTATTTTATTTTATTATTAACTAAATAGTTTATATGATTGAGTTTTTTAAGAATTTAAAGTAATTATATCATATATTAAAAATTAAAATAATTTATCATGATTATATTTTAGTTTAATATATTTAATAAAATATATGATGATTTTCCCTATCCCAAAACAGTATTGATAATAAAGGTAAAGAAGGTTCCTTTTTTGTTTTTTTTCTATACTTAACTTATTATATATGTCCCTTTCATGTAAAAGTGTCCCAAAAACTCATAAAAATATTTCATTAGGTGATAAGGGCGTAAATATGTCCATATTATGGGTTTTGGACATATTAGTAGGTCATTTTACCCCTTATCTATTATGTTTAAACCTAGATAAATTCGTTTTTACCTTAATCACAATAATTATTTTAAGCTATTTTCACAAATAATTATGGTAAAAAAATTAGGTTCAATATATTAGATAATAAAAAATAATTCTGATCCCAAATATGTATTAAAATTTTTCAAATTCAATTCCTTGATGTTTCATAAATTAATTTAAAATCAATTCGACGTAATCGATGAAAAGTTAGGTTTTTTAAGTGAAAATGTTCAAAAGTTTAATAAGTTTTTTAATACAACTTCGTTGAGAAAATGATTCCAATGAAATTATTTGGTTTAAATGATATATTATTGAAATAATATTACTTTATTAATAATTGAAATATTATTTATATTTATAAATAATTTAAACAAAAAGATGTTTTCAATAAGAATACAGTATTTTTCACTATTAATCAAAAACAATATTTCAAAAAAATCCAAAAAATTACCTGAAGATAATTTTTATATTATTATTTAAAAAATTAGGTTTAATTTATTGAATAATCTTTATAAAAGTGTCAAAAATTAATTTTAAATTAGTTGAGAAAAAAAGTGACTAAACCATGTCTTCTTTAAACATGATGTTGTGTCCATTGCAGTCTACCGACAAAACATAATTTATTATAAGATAAATATTTTTTAATTTCTTGAGGATTTTCATTCAACAAACATTAATTAAATTATTTCCCCACATGATAATCCAGATCTTTTAAATCGAGGTTTCGACATTTGGAAATACCATTTTTGAAAAACCCACGTTTTAAAAAGGGTTAATAAAATATTATCAGAATAAGAGAGAAAGGGGAGTATAAAGGCCATCTAAAATAATCACATAAATTGGTTTCCATATAATATAAAATTGATGAGAAAAAATTACATTTAAAAGTTAATAAATACCTAAGTACATATGGAGAGTGATAGAAAAACATGGCCAAGTGAAAGTTAAGGAAAAAAATGTCATAAACCAGAAGTGTGGAAAAGATCATTGATGTCATCTAAAATGATTTTAGTAGGTCAATGTTTTTATTTAAAAAAACTTTCCAAATAATTTAGGAATTATTTAACTTTATATGAATAAATTTAAATATATTTATTTGATATATGTTTACTTCATAGGTAAAATTTTATCCTTCGTATATGATTAGATCAATTTTCACATCATATCTTACTCCAATAAATGAATATCAAGAAATTAATTTTCTTTATTACTAAACAAAAAAATAAAATTTTTCTAAATAATAATATCAATTATATAATTATAATTAATTTCATCAATATCTAGTTATCATTGTCATAAAAATGGTTCACACAAGTTATCAAATATGCATAAATCTTCATATGTTGGAGTAATACATTAATCTCTAAATCTAGATCATAATTTAAACATAAAACATTTCATAAATTTTTACCCATATTGACCATACAATATATTAAGATCCTTATATTTATAATGGAGGCCAATGAATTTCCAAAATGAATATATCATTAATACCCCAAACAATAGAAGTAGCTATTAATAGTGACATACCAAGCATGTGAATTCCTTCATCATGTATTTTATTGAAGCATGGTAATGACCAGAAATATTATAAATTTTTTTTTCAAAAATGTATACTTTAATATTAATTAATTAAAACTAAAATTATTTATTATATTACTTAAATAAAATAATGTTTTATACTTTATCATTTATAACATAAACCATTTTGTCAAAAAACCATTAATCCATTCCATGTTAGTCGGTACAATTCAATATACATAATCCATATAAATCATATATTTATCCCAATATCATTATACTAAATTCAAGAACATATTAAGGGTTATCATTCCTTAAATCTTGTGTTTTCAAAAAATATCAACTTTCCACTAAATCAATTTATTTGGTCACTCGTATTGTTCAAAATAAGCTTTCAATTCCTTAAAAAAATTTTACTATTGTAAAATCCATATATATTTCATAATTATTATAAGTAGGATATGATTGATAAAATAAAAAATGATGAAATTATTGAATCTAATCACAATAACATTATTCATTCCACTTCAAATGTATCAATAATATATTCTTAACCTTTATCCATTATTTTATTTTAGGTATATTCCCTTGACACATGGGGAATCCATTTATATAGTTCCCCATATAATTACAATAGAGGCCTTGAATATTGGAAATTTATTTCTTTCCCTTACAATCATGAAGGTTTTTATTTAGTTCTCCACACTTGTAGAAAACTCTCATTCACTTCAAGAAAGTACCAGGGTGTTTCATTACACAATTATCACATGTGAAAAAAAATACTTCTTTACCTTCTTCCACTTATCAATATTTTCTATTCGATCATATTTTTTATGTGATTCCCTTAGAATACATAATACTAATATAATTATTCCCCATTTTTGTTACAAAATGAAATTATTTCACCATACAATGACAATGTATCATAGACTAGTTCCCTAAGAAATATTGTCTTAATTCCATCAAAGAAATGATCATTCTTACTCTTTGTATTATTTTCATTGTTGTGGTTCCCAATACTTCTACGTGGAACCATTTATAAATTATGGAATGAACTAGATTATAATGTATCATTATGAAGCATAATGTATCATCATAATAATAGTGAAATATTTAACATAAATTGAAAAAATTATGCATATATAATATTATAATCAAGAATATGGATTCTTTAGGGATATCACTATTTCAAATCATTCATAATTTTTTGTAAATAAAATGGAAATTTTACAAAGAATCACCCCTGATATTTGAAAAATCGGTGTGTAGTAAGGCTTGTTGTCATGCACAAGTGACTATAAAGTCTAGACCAATGCGCCATTTTTAGGGTTTTATCCCTAGGTATCTTTGTTCCATAACCTCGTCTACTTTTAATATCAACACATGGATGTATATCTAGGAAAACCCTAATAATATCTTTTGTACCAAAACATTAGGATGTTCTACTATACTATCCTCAATTTATATCATATGGTTATATTACATAAGCTATATTTTCCAAAAATATTTTTCCTACGGGTTATACTAAACCACCCTTTGATACCAACTGTAATGAATGTGACCCATGAAACCTAGAGATGGGGGTTCCCATATTACCTCGGCATAAGATTCAAAAAATCACATCCTGAAGGACCGAATGGTATAGTAGTTTTGGTAAACAATATATTAAAACTTGATCTCTTAACTAAATTCAAAATCCCAAATTAAAATATTATATTTTTCTCAAATACCATAATTCCATTTATAATATTCTTAAACATCATTATAATACACTGTATGAAATCTTTTAGAAAGAAAAAAAATATGGGTGAGCTTAAATTCTCAGTAAGGGTTAAATATAGAGGAACCTATCTTGTACCAATAAGAATAATAGACTTGGTAAGGAAAATAAATGTGAATACATGACATTTAAATTACTGTATAAGTAATAATCAATATGTAAAGGTAAAAAACATAAAAAATCCATTTATTCAATAAACTAAGAATGAAATGAATCCATATATAATATCATTATAAAGATCTCATGGATAATAATAACAGAAATCCTAAATAAGGAAATGCATAACTATTTGACGTCATATCTCAATCACATGATACCTAGACAAACAAGACAACATAAAATACAATTTAAAACTATTTATTAAAAACCAATTCAGTTTAGACCACTTTTTCTCTACAATCATGAACTTACACAAGACAGTTTAAAACTACTGGGTAAAAAATAATTGGGTTTTGGATGTTTATTTCATCTCATGAGACCCATCGATGCATCAGTATGATATCAATATTAGGGCCCACCTATGTATCCCTATCTAAATAATTCATCATATATTTAATAATTGATTTAATTTATAAACAATATACCTTATTATAAAATATCTGTATTCAGGAGAGGATAAATATTTATAAATATTTCCTCAGTTAGTCTTATAAAATTAAATTTAAACAAAATATTTATAAATGGTATATGGTTTATTAAAAAATTATAAAAATCATTAAACAATATGGAAATTTAAGATAAATGTTATTTAAAATGAAAAATTATTATAATAAAGTGTTTGTTTCTAAATAAAGTTAATATTCACAAAAGAAAGTGAGATTTTACAATAACTTTTACCACATTTTTGTTTCAAAATTAATTTGGATGAAATGATTCAAATTGAAACATAAATTACAATTAGTTATGAATGAATCTTGATATCAGATTTAAAATGGGCATTATATACCCCACCAAAATGTTAATTTCTACATAATAATAAATATGTATCAATGGAATGTAAATTGAGATAGAATCCCTTACCTCATACTTTCCATTAGTTGAATGGGATTTAACCTCATATATAATTATTTTTAATTGATTATATGAAATTATAATATATCTATAATCATATTTATTAACCATATATAATCCATATAAAACATTTTACCACTAGTTTGGTAAAAATATAACATTAGTGTCATTATTTCAGGTGTTAATCTCTTTTTTTCTCATTAATTATTTATTTTTAATGTTCCAGTTATTATATATATTATATAGTTACATAAAATACAGAATAATAATCATGTTATAATTATTTTACCCATACATAAATTATAATTTTAAAACTAATAATGAAATATGGTTAGGAATAATGAAGTATGTTACAATCAAGGAGATGATGGGTCATATGTACACATGAGTAACATTTCCATTTTTCAATGATCAATATGAAAATTAGGTCATAAAATTTTCACCTTTAATGATTTATAATAATATAAAAAATAAAATATTATTCTATTAAATGAATATATATATATATATATATATATATCATTTATATGGTGTGGTGTTGAATATACCATCATATCTCTTCATGCAGGCAGTAGTCCACACATACATGAATGATATTATCTTCTTCATTTTAAAAAAATAAAATGACATATTATTCATTAAAAATGATAAATATTCCATTCATATCATTATTATGTAATTTATATCACATGTTTTCTTTAAATATATTTGTATTACCTTCCATTTAAAGCATTTGTAAAAAATGAATCACATCACTTCATGAGGTAGTAGTACGTCGTACACACGAGTGAAACTATCGTATCCTATACAGAATGGAATATAAAAGGGTATATATTATATAATGACTAAATAGGTTCCATTATATTAAATATATCATATATAAACAATATATACTCCATCATACCCAACAGTGATAGGTGGTAAGGGAAAAACAAGTGTCATCGGTTCACGAGGCGGTAGTCCACAACACACAAGACTGATGATTTTGTAAGAAATTTTATTATAGTGTAGGTGGTTATATATAATTTTCATAACATAAAAAAATTTCACTATATGTAATATAAATAATTTATTGTAAAATAATGTTTTAATAATAATTGGAGGGGGAGGGCGAAGAAATAAAATAAAATTATTATTGAAGATCATTACCTATTCTTTAGGAATCCTCCATAAGCTTACACTAGATCCTTAATATATTGGATTTAGTAAAAAAATTATGTCTTATAAGATGAAATTAAGGGTTTTATAATTTTTTTGGGTAGATTTTTGTCTAGCCAAATGGATTGAGAGTTGTCAGTAAGTTAGGGGTGAGTTCCCTTTTATAATTGGGGAGGGGTGGATTTTTTTCTTAATACACAATAATATTTACTATTGGGAGGTTACTCTTAATTCATGTTACTCAAAAATAGTTCTAAAATAGACTATGTTAATTAATTAGTCAATTCAAACATCCAAAAAACAAACAAAATATAGTTTTTATCATAATATTCTTTAGTATTTAAGTTTACTAAATTTTACTATCTTTTTTTACCATGGTGACTAATAATTTTTTACCTAGTTAATATAACCATAATAATAAAATTAAATGATCATTTTTAAATACATTAGACCCAATAATTATAAATAATAAATCCCATTTATAAATTAAAAATTCTATTTGTGCTAAAAAATAATTTTAATGCAAGCGCATGTAACTTGAAAAAATAATGTTTTTTCCATAAACGAACTAATATTGTTTTTACAATGTAACCATCAATATAGTAATTATAAAAGGGAAATTGGTTCATAAATGAAAATTTTGACATTATTCATTTAATTTGAATTTAAAAATATCATGAAAATGAAGGAATTAAAATACATTTTGTTCAAACCTATTTAAAATTATCTAATCATCTAAAAAGCTAATAAATAATAATAATTTAATCAATTTACATAACTATTAATTTTTTAGTATCATTTATTTTATTTATTTATTTACTAAGTAATTCTTATATTTATGTTTACTAATAAATTAATGTAATTATTTCATCTAATAATAATTCAAAAATAATTTATCATGATAAAAAAATCATTTATTGTTTAATTTAATATTTTTAACAAAACATATCATGTTTTTCCCTATCCCAATACTTTATAGATCTTAAATCCAAGGAAGGTTCATTTTTTGTTTATTTATTTAAGTAAATTATTATATAAGACAATTTCATGGACATCTATCCAATAATCTCATAAAAATAGAGAATATGGTTACAAGGGTTAACATAAGGATAAAAAATAGGTGATGATCATGTTTTTATGTCATTTAACCCCATGTCTATTATCTTTTACCCCGAGTAAACTCATTTTACCTATTTGATGATAATTAATTTTAACTATTTTTCATAAATAATTATAGTAAAAAATTAATTTGACCTTACTATATAATAAATATTATTCTAATTAAAAATATGGAATCCATTTTTCTAAATTCAATTCCTAGAATTTGAATATTTTCTTTTAAAATTAATCATTCCGATGTCATAAAAAATTTATTTTTATTGTGAAAATGTTCAAAAGTTTAAAATGTATTTTCATATATAAATTCAACTTGGAGGTTATTATAATGAACTAAATTTGACTAATTGATATATAATTTAAATAATTTTTCATTAATTCAAATTTAAAACATAATTTTTCATTATAAAAATTTTAAATGAAAGGCCATTTTCAATTAAAATTCAATATTTTTATTATTTTTCAAATAATTAAATAGTTCATAAAAATAAAAAGAATTACTTCATAATATAATTTAAATATTCAAATTTAGAAAATTAAGTTTATTTTTAAGATAAATTTGGCAAATTGTTCAAAAGTTAGTTTTAAATTGAGTTTGAAAAATGTGACCAAACCATGGTTTGTTTATTATTCGTGTTACATATATCAAAATAAATTGAAATAATAATATTTATTCTAAAATAAATATATATTTTATAGTACTAGGATGTTAAAAATTTGTTCAACAATCATGTTTTTGAATTTATGATGAAAATATTTTTGTTAAACATTGGGTTGAAAATTCAGAAATTTTTTAATGTATAGGATAATAGTAGATTAAGGAAGTGGAGTCAAAATATTATAATGTCAAAGAATAACCTCGAAAATATTACTCATGTTTGATAAAATATTTTGATTTCTAATAATTCATTATATATGAAGAATAATAATTTCAAACCATGAGAACAATGAGGATATCATAACATACCTTACTATTTTAAATAGGTTAAACAAGAAATATTATATAATATTGAGAAAATCAAGATTAACTTGATTCCATGAATTAATAATTAGACCATATATTATATAATTTGGATTTGTAATGATTACGAAATCAAAAAACGAGACTGTTAGTGGAACAAAATTGATGTTCCAAAAAAATTTGATTAAAAGGGAGATTTTTTTAAAACCAATGAAAGAGTTTTATATAAAAAGAATTATCATATAGATGGTATTAATTTTGTTTTGATAATTTAAACATTTTAATGTCCAGAAACCATTATAATTTTTTTTTATTACTACACAAAGAAAAAAATATATTCGAAATCGATATCAAGTTTACTTTAATTATTAGTGAAATGAATGTAGTGGTTTATATGGAACCAACATGTGCTGTCATTATTGGAATGTAAGATAATGAATCTTTTAGTTAGTTAAAATAATAATATAAGATGAAATAATACCCAAGATCCTAGCATTCTAAATTAGATACATGTCTATAGATGATAATCTTCATAAAGGTAATTGGGGAAAATTTCATATGAATTAGAGATGATAAATATATATATCTCACTATAATTTTTTGGTTTGCTGACACAATTTATGTTGAAAATGATGAGGATGTTGGTGAAGATTAGGAAAGTGAGTTAAAGATACTATTTGAAATATATATTTTTAATGAGATGAGTTAATTTCATTGATTAAAAGTATATCAAAATGGGAATCACATTTTTTTCTAAAGAGAAATTTTCTATGGAAAATACAAAAGGGTTTGTCATGAAATATTTAACTAACATATTCAATTATTATCCATGAATTTCAGTCAATACACATGAATTTTGTAAGTTTATTGTTTGAATTTATTACAAAAAATATTTAGATATTTATATAGATTAAAATTTCACATATTTTTACATGTATGAAAGTGTAGAAATTTTTTCTCATTTCAGTGATTGAAAATTTATTATTTTTTACCTCTATGATAAAGGATTTTTTTGAAATATTACAGAAAAAGGAATATTGAAAATTTCAGATACATTAATACATATTAGATAGGTTGTGTTGATGATATAAGTTCTACATCCTATAGAGACTTCTTCCCTATGGAATGTTGTATTTATTGGAATGAAAATAAAAATAATTCTTACACGCTGATAATGACTAAGGACTTGAATATGGCCACTACTATAGCCACACCATAATTAATTTTAATGAGAGACCAGTTGGATGATATCAAGGTAGGGGTGACGTTACCACTCTTTTTGGTTATGATAGTCAATGTGATATGATTATTTCAATAAATAAAATCCAACATTAAAGACCAATTAAGATTGATATTAAATATCACATCATTTAATTGATGGTGGAAAATAATTTTTTGAAGCTATAATTTGTTCTTATAAAGGATAAAATGGATAATATTTTCACTAAACCATATCCTAAGAATGATTTTTATAGTTTTTGGATCATTATGGGAGTTAAACTAGATTCATATCAAGGATAAGGTATAATGATTCAGTCTCATATATCATCTTTTTCATTGGATTATTATAATAAAAGTGGGATATTATTCAATATATGTATAAAAGCAGAGTTTCTTTTAAAAAATTAATCCATTGATATATGTTTTACCGATGAGAGAGATATATATTATTTTTGGGGGAATGTGTTGAGAAAGATTTATTAGAAGAATAGTTATATGGTGGATAGAGGGTTTCCATCCTTGGAAAATGTTATACTAGTTTTTATTGATCATTAAACCAATAATGGGTGTATACATTTTTTTTAAAATATTTATTGAGTAATGATAAATTTTTTGCGTATAATGTTTTGATAAATTTTGGTTGTCTATTTATCAACCATGATATTTCAATTATCATGAATGGTTAAACATTATTTGGAATAAATGGGCCATTATACTTGGATAATTTTAAAGTTATATCATGGAAATAAAAGACTATTAATGCATAAATGCACATTACTTTTATATAGAAAAAAATGAAAGTATTAATACATGTTCTTGATTGATTCTATGAGGTTACTCGGGTTGTCAAAGAATTATTGAATATTGATTTATGTCTAAGTGGTTTGATTTTTATATTTAATTATGTACTCTATTTTATATAAAAATAAAAAGAGGGGTATTTTTTATCCAAAGAGATGATTAGATGATTTTGAATACTATAGGGAATTTTTTAGATAAGAATTTTCCTCAATAATTTATCATTATTTATAGATATTATGAAATGAATATGTTTACACGTATATTATGGAAGTATTATCTATTTTTTTGGAAACAAAAATTAATTTCATGATCACATAAAAATAAATAAAGATGTATGAGTTTAAGGCTTTTTAAATGTTTGGATGCTTGTTAAAATATTTTAGATGTAATTTTTTGTAACTCTATGATTTTATGATGTTTTATAGACTCCATGTGATGAATCTAAATATTACACATCTATTAATTTAATAGATTCATATCACACTCTATATATATAAAACCTATGTTTGGAATAGTAAATACAGATATAAGAAGATACATTGAAAACAATAAAATATTTGTCCTCACCTTGGAGGTGTAAATATGTTTCTTTGTAATAGTCATTTTGAATTACAAAGAGTAATATGGTACATTATTATATTCATTTATTTATTTTAAAGACTAAAATTAGGGTTTATAAAAGTAATGTAATACACTATAAGAACCATCATGGAGTTTATAGGACATGGTTTCCACTTGAATAGAGTGAATGATCATATTTAAAATGTAAAATGTGGTTTCAAGAGAATATTTACTTGACTTCTTAGGTGTTAAGTATTGGGAGACATTTTATTTAGAATTACTATGTGAAATAATCAATTTAGAAAATATATTTCAATAAAGGAAACTACTCAATATGATGATGATATTGATATTTCATGTTTAAAAATCACAAAACTTTATTTACTTTCAATTAAATGTGATAATAGGGTTTATATTATGAATAATGTAGTTTTAAAGAATAATAAGTAGTTCTAGTTTTAACTTCTTGATTATTATCCAACATATGTTTTGAAACCTCTATTTCTTGGATTCGATTTTGAAAATATGACTAAATAATTGGTATGAAGGAATATAGGTTAGGAAAAAATTGGTATGAAGTTATTGTTTTTGAATTAAGATTTTAATATTCAAATTAAATCATGGTGTGGTGATTGAAATATAATATAATAAAAATTGAATCCTTCATTAATTTTTTGTATTGTGGGTAGAGATCTATGTTTGGGTATTATAAATTAAAAATAAAATATTTTGTTCGTAATTATAGTGTACAAGAGAGGAGAATAAGTGACTTGTGATAGTAAAAGGAATGAAGAGTAAAAAAATATCAATTGATAATGTGAAAGCATTGTCTTAAATTCTAAGAAACATATATTGTTATAAACCATTTAATATAATTTTAATAATTATAGAATCTAAATAATGTTCGGGATGTTTATTCTTAAATAAATCATGTATATTCCATTCTAATTTTTATTATAATGTTGGTATTAGTATGAAGATCGGTTATGGTGAAATCTGTATCATGCTTAGGGATCTCCTTCTCATTTTAGAGGTGAACCATTCAAAGATATTATTCCTTTCTCAGTATACATTACATTGTGTGATAGAGATCATATATTCACATATTAAATGATAGAAAATGTTATTTCTAGAATAAACATATAATGTAACTAAAAACTAGTGATTCATCCATCTCCACTCTCAGTGATTTCACTTGTCGTAAGGGTCTTTTTCTTATTTCACACATATGAATAACATATTAGGATAATGGGTGATCCATAAATTATATTTTACCAAAATAAATTTTTTAATTATTTATATCTTATGATATATCTATATGTTAACAAGACGTACTTACTTTTTTCATAGTGTTCTGATTTATTATTGGTCTTCCTTGACCTGTTTTTATGATGAATTTAATTTTATTTATTCCAAATTATCATAATTTTATTATTTTTAACATTATCTTATAATATATTTCCTCTTATGAAATGTTTCCATGTGATTGTTTATGATTTTTTTATTTCAAAATTCCTCACTATTACTTTTTAATCATTTGATATATCACACAAAATTTTTCCATATTTCTATAATTAACTGGGATTTTTAGAATTATGATTATTATATGTTTGTACCTTAGATAACCTTCTTTGTCAAAAGATAATGGTGAGTTATAAAATAATATTATGATGATCAGAGGAAATGATCTCATCCTTCATTGGAAAAAGTTTTACGATGTATCTAATTATCCAATGACCTTTTACCACATAATATTTTGTTGTGTCTTAGGATTATTTATTTTAAGAATTTTTTAGAATTACAAATATGAGATTTGAATCATTATATTTTGAATATGAGAAAGGTTTTGTTACATATATGCCATATTTTAGTTATAATTATATGCAATACAAACAATAAAAACTATATTTGTGACTTAAAATGGCATCTGTTAGGATTTGTATGTGTTTATCTATATATATTCATAAATTTTCATGTATATTCTTACTAAATAATGTATTCTCATCATTAAATTTTATTTAATTTATTAAATTTTAGTAAATAATGGGAATCATTTCCACAACTTGAGTGATGGGCTCTATAATAATTCCTTAAATGAGATACCAAATTTGATGGTAGTAATTGTTTTAAACCACATTTATGTACATGATAAATTTACAAATTTTATGAATAATAAATTAAACTAATTATATTTCTAGAATCCTTTAAAAAATTAAATCATGGAAGATTCACTTATGTGAAAATGAACAACCTATTTTATAGATATTCAATTACATTAATTATGGGCCAATAGATATATTTTATTCAATATGAACATTCATTAAAAGTTATTCAGAGCTTTATAATGTAAGAAAAATATCTATTTTACATAGAATGAGGAGAATATTTGTTTTCAAAACTAACATAAACCACTAGGCATAAATTTTAAACTATTATTATGATGAGTCATTTTTATAATTTAAATATGTCCTATCCTAATTTTGATGATTCAAAATACACATTACATCTTCTATGTATTTAATAGATGTTTGTTTGAGTCCTTCACTATACAATTTTAACATATAAATTATTGTCTTCAAAAAAAATATTTTTTACAAATATAAATGATTTACATTAACCATGTGCAAAATAGATGATGATGTTTAGGTATGTATGAAATGGTTAAATTGTTAGTTTTCATCTTGAAGAAAATGAGGCATTTTGAATAGTATTTATATTCTTAATTACCCAAAATAAAAGACTATGGATCTAATGATTAGATTATGATGCACAATAATTTGAGAGCTGATAACTCTCACTATGATAAGGACATTCTTGTTGATTATTTATTCGTGGTGACATTAGTTCTTCTATTTATGAGGTTTTTATTTAAAGCAATATGAATTTATTAATTTTTCTTTTATAATCAACAAATTGAAAAGGATAGAAACAAATTTTTTTGATATTTTTTATCATTAAATTTTTGGGCTTCTAACTAATATTGCAAATATTTAGTGTTGAAAGAATATCAAGGGATTAGTGCTTGAACATCCTATTTTGTGATCAAATTTCTATAGGGATATGATATAGATTTTATGATTGATGTTATCCTATTAAAGATAATATCTTCCTTCATTATTATAATGTTGATGGTACTACTTATTTTGGCCAAAATTCAAGGGTTATAAAGAAATTAAATAATATATCCATCAATTATTAAATATGGAGTTTCATTATTATTATTTATAAATATACAAACATTTTAAATTGTAATTCAATTTGTTATATGATAATTTTTCCACATTTTCAATTTAATTAAAAAAGTAGTTCGTCTTCTAAATTAATATATTTTAATGATTTTGCATAATTTTTTACAATGATAACATTTGGATATATTTCATTACTTTTTTGTTCTTAAAAGTAATATTCTTAAAAGTGGGATGTTTTATAAGAATATTAAATTATTCAATTGAAACTAATCTTGATGCTTCCACACTAGGACTAAATTTTGTATCATATTGAATCCCAATATTGTTTACTTATAATAAAATATTTCTATAGTAATTATGTTTTGATTAATTCCATTCTACAACTTAGAAAATTTTAGAATTTCTATATAAATCAACCATAAATATAAGGTGGTGCTGATTATGAATATTATAGTGCTATTATAAAGAAAATTTTGTTAATATAATTGTTCAAAACCACTATATGAGGATATGTGACTATAATATTCTAAAAACTAAATTTCATATGAAACTTCATATTATAAATATTATGATTAATATTAAATTTAAAAATATAATAGTCCACTAATTGTTCAGGGTTTTCTATTATAATAACTGAAGATAATGATATTGTTTATATTCTTTAAATTTAAACCCATAACATTCCTTATGAAATGGAAAAATTTAACATAATCTAGATAATGTGGGATTATATATATTCTCTTTATGTTGGATTAGTTAAGGTGAGGATCATCTCTATATAGGTTTTCTTACAAAAAATATTGTAAAAAATGTTATTATAATTTATCATAGTGGTGTTCAAAATTTCATTATATATAGAATAAAATATGATCACTGTACACTATAAAAAGGATAAAACATGATTACATATCCATTTAGAATTTTTTTGATATTTAATATAGGAAAAAACTCCATAAATCAATTTGATAGATATAAAATATGTCTCAAAAATATAATTACACTTTTCAATAAATGAATGTGAATGGAGACTAGGAACATTCATGTTGATTATAAAAAAATAAAATAAGGTCCTTTTAATAATAATTTCAATATTTATGTCTCCATGAGGATAAATATTATTATGGATGAAATGCTCTTCTAGACTATACAAATCCGAAAGAATATATTTTTTTACTATTTTCGAACATAGTACTTGTTTTACCATTATTCAAGACCTATTTAAGGAGGCATAGTCAATTCAATAATAATATGATATTTTAGATCATCAAGTACAAAATTGTCTAATCATATTAGCTATAATAATTAATTAATTTTGATAGATTTTTAATATAATGATAATATAAAAAGACAAATAAATGAAATAGATAATTATCAAATATGATTAGTGAATAACTTATGTACACAAGTATAAAATTAAATAATAAGAACATATAATTGAAAATCACAAGAAATTAATGATAAATCTCAATAAAATGATAAATTATAATTTTTATTATATTATTTTTCATCAATAATAAATGAATTATTTGTTTCATTTTCAAAATTTATTTCTACCATAATTCTTATCATAATTTTATTACAGTTTTAGGTTTATTTTGAATATCACAATGTGTTATAAATGTTTAGTATGGTGATTTTATGCTAGTTGAATTTTTCTTCTAATAATTATGCATACTTAATGGGGAATAAATTTTAGAAGTATATTTTTTTCATTTCATTACATATTTTAATATTTTAATTATCATTTTGACTTATCAATATATTAAATGATGTGATAATTGAGTAATTTTTATAAAATAAATCTTTCATATCCTATTTTTGATGAATCTTAATAATAATTATGTTTTTACTTGTTTTTAATTTATATTTATTTCAGTTTGTTTGTGGAAAATTTAATTATTGATTTAAAATAGTCTAAATATTTCATATCCCAAAAAATCTTTAATAATCATCTGACTCATGTAAACAAAATATTTTGAGGAATATATGAATTGGTTTAAGTGATCGATATCATCCAATTTATCTTTGAATTTTTGTTGGGATTTTGTTATAACCAAGGACAACCAGGAGAATATTATGAGAATATTGACTATATAATGATGTTTCCACATTCAAGAGATGATAAAACCCACTTTGATATAGGTTTTATATTATTTATATTTTCATAGCAATCATAGTGCTTCTATTTATGAGGAATTTATTGCAAAAGCACTAATAATGTAATTTTTTTTTATTTTTCTATAGATATTTTGTGATTAATTAATTTATTGGATTAGGAACCTATCCAACTAATCATATTTGACTAGTGATTTTATATGGTTAATAAATTTTTACATTGATCACATATTATCAAATATTTTTTGGATATAAGAGCTTGATCATGAATCTTTTTAATTCAACACATTATGAGATATGATATGAAACATCTGATCTCTTAACCAAATAGGTTCAATTTTAAAAGTAATTTTTATTCTAGATTAGACTGTTTATCCTCTAATCACATTGGTTAGAAATTTAATTGTTCCATTTATAAAAAAAATTAAATCCATTACATAATAAAATTATGAATTTATGAATTATTATCCATATTATCAATGAATTGATACCTTTTTACTATTTTAATATATATTTTAAGTTCCAATTTAATTTTTTTAATTTAAAAAAATTATATAATACAAATTAAATTAATTACATCATGGATTTTATTTTTTTTCATTGAAAATTTTAGATAGATTTCTTCTTCTTTATGTTCATCTAAATATTATATCATAAAATAAACATTTTATAATATTATTATAATTGAAAAATCACCCCATATAAAAGCATATATACTCAGACCATATGAAAACATCATGTGAAAGAAACATTAAATTTCAAGTATATAAATCCTTGCAAATTACTATTTATGGGAATTATATTGAGGAGAATCTAATTATTTTTCTATTTTATAGAATTCAATGTTGTACTAGGAATGTAATAGTTTCCTTTATATAGATCCAATATCAACTATTTATAGAATGAAATCAATTTCCATATCAAACCCCATATTTTTAATATATTTATATTTCATATAATTATCAATATCCATTATAAAATACTTTAAAAGTATGGATATTATTTCCTGGTGAGAAAGAATACCATTCTTTAGTGTTTAATAAAATGGAAAGTATTTTTTAAGACAAACCCATTATAATGGAATATTATTATTTATATTAAATAGTGTTTCATGTTTTTACCTATTATGAAATATTTTTATTCTATATCAAAATTATATATTAAGGTCTTCCCAAATCATTTAGTCCCAATAGAATACCTTCCATATGACCGAAAGTGTTGATTAATTCACTATAATAGATGTTAGAAACAGGTTGTGTATTCCCCACTACTTCACTATATGGTTTCCGATTCATCATTATTAAAAATCTGTATTGGTCAATGAACCATTTTATTGAAAATCATGGATATAAAAAAAAATTAAAGAACATGTATCATATTCTGTGGATTGATGAATTGATTGATCAAATACACAAGGATTAGTTCTTCCCAAATTTTGATCTTTGATTGGGATATCATTAATTAAATTATTAATTTTTATGTCATAGAAAATGTATGATATCTCTCTTAAGGGTGTTTGTGACTTGGGTTTCTCTTCCACTTTTAACCTTTTTATCTGGGAGATCCCCCTCTCTCAGGAACACCCAAGTTAGGGCTTCTTCCAACTCTAATTTCTTAGTTGAATAGTTTTATATTTCATTTTATTATGAGTATCTTGACTAAATTTTTATATGATAGTTGTTCATTTTAATATATTATTCTATATATTTTACATTTCATGTTATAATGTATCCTTATAGGTGAATATTTTAAAATACACTCATCAATTGTAGGATTAGAGATTTTTTTTAGTGATCATGTTTTTTATTGGTTTCTATAGTTATGATTCATCATCTGAGTTTCATTATAGTGATTGTGTGTTATATTTTTTCATATGTGTTTTTTAGTTGTATAACTCCAATATGATTATATAAAATCATTAGAATCGGTTTTTGGATGGGTTTATATAAATATTGGTTAATAATCTAATTATTTTCTCCATATAGTGTCAAGAGATCCATGTATTCATTATTAAGTTATATATTTGAATTAATTTTTCCAATGTTATGTTGTGAAGATTATTTTTCATTTATAGTGGGAGTATAAGATTCCATTATTTTAGTAAGGAAATAGTGGTGGTTTTATTATAATTTTTATTCCTAATAATTACTATTAGAAAAATGGTTTAGAAATTTAGGCAAGTTATATATGACTTGATGCATTATCCATTATCCAATTGAAGGTCTAGTGATTTGATTTTCTGGATATTTAGTGAATTATTTCTCTTCTTATTTACTTATTTATCATGGGGTATAAAATACTAAATATTTTAAACTATATTTTATCATTTTTTTCAAACTAGTGACTACATGATTACTTGGATTAAAATTCCCACATTACAATTATTTATTCATTTTAGTTCTACAATATTGTCTCAGGGGTTATAATTTTATCTATTATTACTGATCTAGTGGAATATATCAACACTATTAAGTGATACTAACATTCTATTCATGGTATTTTTTATATAAAATTCTATAATTTTATCATATCATTCTAGTCATGTCTTGATTTGGGATTTCTATGGAATTAAAATTTATAGTATGTTAAACCCCTCACTGGAATCCTCTTATGGTTACTCCCACCCCTAAAGTTGTATAAAATTACTCTATAATATAGTGGGAAAAATTATATAATTCTTGTCTTGATGAAGGTATTCTGAAAAGTAGTGATATGGTATCTTTAATATAAATCAGTGGTTGTGGTTTTCTTATTTGTTTTCTTTATTGTTAGTGGTTTTGGATTTAACTGAGTTCAAGGTAATAATGGTTATTTCATTAGTGGAAGAATTAAAAATGTATATGATTATTTTCACTTCTCATGGATAGTTTCTGAATCTTTTAGTTGTGATAATAGTGGTTTCCTCAAAATATTTTTCCTTTAATTACTATTCTTCAGTTAATTTTCTTGTTTGATTTTTTATTTACACATAACAAATTAATGTTTTTTCATTTTATAAATTCCAAAAAACTATGTTAAAAAATGTTGTATATTTATAAGACTAAAATTTAAAAAATTTATATAAAGTATGTCTTTATATAAATTCCATTATGGTTTAGTAACACTATTGAAATGATCAAAGATTTATGAAACATTTCTATAGAGATAGCCGTAAAAAATCATGGGGGTCTTAATATTTAACATTAAAGAATATTCCTAATGTATGGAAGGTAATTATTACCATTAAAAAATTATGTTAAATAATTTTTTGAAAGAATTTTTTTTATTAAAACTATAGTAAATGGAGTTTCTATATGCATATAGTTACCATAGTAGTGAATTTTTTATAGGAATAACGATATTCATTTATCAGTAAAACACTAAAATGGCTGATAAATAAACCCAACTATTATCTATGATAAATATCCATAGTTATCATATATTAGATATTTAGTATTGATTGTTTTTGAAATGTTAATCCTTATTTTTAAAATAAATAACATGTTAATATAGAATGTATACATTTTTTTTATCAATATAGAAGAATGTAGGTTGAGATTAATGGAGCCGCATAAAAGGCTATTCACCACACCTATACAAATAAAAACCTCATATGGGAAATGAAATTTTTATATATTCATGCTTCAACCTATTCGGTTTAGTAATAATTAATAATTATAATGTTATATCTTATGTAATTAGATATTTGATGTTACATGATCCAATTTTTCAAAATCTGGATCTTCATTTGGCATCAGTAATATATTAATTATTGATTTGGATTCATTATCTTAATGGAGAAATGTGTGAAAAATATAGTGATTATTAAAAATATAATTCACATATTCAAAAAGTTAGATCTCATAAAAAACTAATGTAGATGGTTAGAGATAATAAAAGACTATGAATTATCAATCCATTAACATACTAGGAAATAATACAATCTATTAGAAACACTATGTATAAAACTTCTTATAAAATTAGTCATGATAAATATTTAAAGGGGTCCCATATTTTTATAAACACAAAAAATTGATATTGAAATCATAATAGAATGTATCACATACCACTGTGATTAAATTATTTTCAATCAATATATCAAGGAGAAGAATATGAATATACAAAGGGATGCTGTAGAGATTAAAAATATGGTAGAACTAATAAGGATGGGGAAAATCCTAGAGTTTAACTTTGAAAATTATAGATCTATAATATTTGGGACATGAAAATGTATACCATCTAAATTAAAGTCAAATGAGGAGTTATAAAATGATTCTAATAGTTCAAAATTTCTTATCCACAATTAGAGTGAATAAATAGAGTTCATTGAGAATTCATTATGTGGGATACTATAATTGATAATATTATTTAATATAAGTGATTTTCTAGTTATTACAATAAACTAAGGAATAATAATAAGTTTTCTGAAGGATTATGAGACCATTATGAACACAAACATGGAAATTATATAACATCACAATGTATATTTTTATAGATGTTCCAAATACATGTAGAGGAAAACATTTCATATGAAATTTAGCGATTCATTTATAAAATGATTCCCAATTCATTACAATTCATGTTGACTTCTCATATGACATACTCACCTTGTTCTATAGCTGAGAGGTAGTGATGATACATGTAACACCACTAAATATAATACCTAATCATGATATAAGGTTTACCTCAACATTATGTAAAAGTATTTTTATATAATTATTCTTAGGGTTAAACAGAACTACAAAATTTAATCCTTAGAAAGTCAATAAATCTAAAAAGACTTAAATATACTAAGGTCATTCTTAGAAAATTCACTACGGACATGAAGTATGTTGGGATCTATATATTTATTTGGTTCAGTATTCAATAAAATTTCACAAACTCAAAAATTTAAATGGATCCATATTAATCCCAATCTATCAAAAATGTAAAACTATGAAATATGATGAAAAATTTGATAATAGGTATACATCAGGACTAGAAATAGTTGAATATGGTATAGAAATGGTCTATGTAATTCAATAAAAAAACATAATAGAATAATGTTGATATAGAAGTTAAGCATTCAATCATCAGTGGGACATAGAGATTGAGGTCGGTGATAAATTATTTATCTAAATATCTCTATTGAAGGTTGTTAATAGGTTTAAGGGTAAGGGAAATCTATGTAATAGGCACATTGTCAACTACAATAATATTGACCATAGTGGTGATATGAACTAATGTATTTCCCATCCACAAAACCTATCATAATTACATAATGTTATACACGTGATCCTATTGGGTGATATATATATATATATATATATATATATAATACAACTAATATAAAAAATCTAGAGGTGAAATAATTTGATCATGATCTCTTTTTAGATGTTTGACTAGTTTAAATATTTAATCATATGGATAAAATGATACATCATTTGACCACTTTTTAGGTTAATCTCCTCTTATGATATAATAGGTATAAATAGAAAATAGGGGGACCAAAGAATGTAATTAAAAAAATTTCCAACATATATTTTCTTCTTTGGTTTTGAGTTGAAGTTTATGGATGAAAATTCTAAATGGAGGAAAATGTGAAGACCTGTACTATTTAGAAATAGTAATACTTACTTAATAAAAAATAATTTGGTTATATTTATTAATAATTTATATGAAATGAAGGATGATTGAGAAATAGAAAATAGCATTTTATTTCATCTGTATTTAACATTATATATTATTTATAAATATACATAAAAAATTATTAAAATGAGGGTGAGGTAATATAAGTATAATTTCTAAATCAAAATAGTCCTAGCCTACTTTAAATTAAACAACCATGAAAAAATTGAAGAAAAATTACAATAAAATACAATTGTAATTCTGTAAATTAAATATATAAAATTTTAATAAAAATGAGTAACTGGAAAATAAAGGAAATATAATGTGTCTAGATGAATTATTGAAACAATATGATTATTATAATATCAAATGAAATTTTGGAAAATTTTATTTACATTAAAATAATATTCAAATAGATAAGTGAATTAAAACACTAAAAACTACCAAATTTATAATAGGTAAAACAAGAAACTTTTACCAGGAATTAGTTTGTTGAGAAGCACTGAGTGTGTGTGGGGGGGGATGAATCAGTGTTATTTATTTTACAATTTCATATTAAATTAAACATTGTGAAAAACTAATTTCATGATTTTATATCTTACAATATCCTCATTAATGATATTCAATATTAAATAATGGAGGTGGCACACATGAAATTTCTACAAGGTTTTGATTTTTTTTCAAAGAATACTCATTTTCATATTCTACTCCTTTAAATTCATGAATTTTATTATTACTATTATATTAATGTGATAAAAAATGTTGTTCAAGTAACATAAAATTGTTTGATAAGGTATCACCCTCTTTTGAACTTAATGTATCATCCAATTTCCAAATATTATGAATGATGTTATTTTGACTATAACAATCAGTTACATAATATTATAACCATTGTATCATTTTTATGACTTCACCATAAGGATATTCAATGAAAATCCATGATTAGTGGAATATAAACTCAATAATTATTAAAAAACCATGTATCATAGTATAAACTAGGTTAAGAAAACTATTTTATATGTCTTCAGTCCCATTTTATTAACTATTTTCATTTTTATATACATTTATAACAATATTCTTATACAACATAACTCTTATGTAATGGGAAAAAAATAAAATGTTCAAATATATATCCTCTAATGTCAACATTTTGATGTTTTATATTTATAATCAAGCTACCACATAGATGTAAAAATTTATGGAATAGGTATTCTTATTAATTTTAAATGTTACTTTGTATTGAAAAAATGGAGTTGGAAAATAATGTATTCCCTACACATGATAGTGAATGATTCATATGGAATTCAATTAGGGGTCTCCTGATAGTCAATAAATATTACAATTCCTTACATGATTTTCTTAAAACATGCATTGATATTTTTAAGGGTATGGATTATTAACCCCTAGATTTTTTTTAATTTCATTTTAGAAAAATTTTGTGACTTTTATAGGCACATAATTCAATCCATCATAAATGATTGAATAAAAATATATTTTTTCTCATTGAAAAATTTAATTCCAATATTGTTTCCCTCAAAATGGTACAAAAGGGGGAATCCATATATTAATTTTTATAGAATAATATTCCTTATATAGAAACAACTAGGAAATAATATTTTCACATGATAGAAAGGTCTTTGGTCTATTATAATGATCCAAGTAAGGGGATCAAACTCAAATTCAATGGTTTAGTAATCTATGGAATCATTCATGGTGGTGAAATTATATAATACTATAGGGTCTTTGTTATTAGGGATTTTCCAACATTATATTGAGTGGGATGTTTTATTATTGATGAATCTCATGAAATGCATTTTGGAATCTCACTTTTCACATTAAGCAATTTCAATCTCTCGATGGTTGAATATGATTCTTCTTTGGCTGTTAAAACTTTTCTTGTTATCCATTAGATATTGAGGATGAAAGAATTTGAATATTTTATAAAAATATTCAGCATTAAAATTTTTAGAATATTCACACATGTTGTGAGTGGAATATGGAGACTAATCATTTAATATCCGTAGCATACCATATAGAGATGCTAATTACCTAATTGATTAATGGGTCTCCACCCGTGTAATGTATTATGATTTCCCGAGGAAATTTTTGTATATTTCACCTCTTCTGAACATGTTGATACTATTTCATCCATTAATAATTTTATAAAAAAATCTAATTTTTTCAGTTAGTATCCTCCATGATGCTTCCAAACTAATTATAATATTTTATTATTAATGGTCTTGAACATCATGAAATATTTAAATGAAAAAGAGATTCACATATAAATACCTTATCATTTCTTCATAATCATCTTCTCATAGAATAGATTGTGAATTAATGATATGATCTTCTACCCCCATAGAAATGTTTTTTTATTGACCATCAATTATAATCTACTTCCTCAACCACTTCAGAATATCATAGACACAACACAGGTTGATGTTTATCTTCATTTGTCACACAAATACAAAATGGTATTTTCTTCACATATTTTCTCAATCTACATAATTTTCTTTATTTTCTCCTTTTATATCATCATTATTTCCTGAATAAAATTTCTATAATTATTTAAGGAAAAATACAAGAAGATATGATATAAAATAATTCCCTAAAGAATAACAGTAATGACTATGAAGAATACTTTCAAATATTTGAATTTGAAATCCCCATAAAATTAGTATCTTTGTAAAACACCCTCCCTCCAATGATTACTCTCCTGAGCTAGATATAGAGAAAGAGATATAATGACCCTTGAGTCCCACCTCTAGTAGGCCCCAAGGTGGTGACCCATACCAAGGGTATACAAATCTTAAAAAATGGGAGTTGTTACCCTTTTATAGTAAACAAGATTGGTAGATAAGATGTATCAACCTCAAAACAACTCCAAGACACACACACACACACACACACACACATATAATAAATCAGAAATTCATCCCACATGCATGTTTGAAATAAAATGGTTACAAATACAATAAAAACTACAGGGTAAATACAAAAAGTAAGGTTATTTAGTGACACTACAATTTTCCCAATGTATGATCTAGTAATTCCCTGAAGAATCCATGTAGTCCTCCAAGAAACCTGAAAGTTGTTTTATATATGTAGGGTGAGCATACAAGTATACTCATTGGGAAAAAAGTCTCTCATTCAAAAATGAGAGAGGCATACTAATTCTCCAATGAGGAAACAAAAGACCCCAACAACATATAACAAGGTATACTAGCCACCCCAACCTCACCAAGACATAATTACTAAATAACACAATTCAGGTAATATAGTATAATGAATATCGATAGTAGGGTACCCCACAAAAAAATTCCCACTGATTAGATTCTCTCACACCCTAATAGAAAACGTCTTGGAACTCCCAGCTCTTCCGAACATTCCATACCACAACCCCCCCTACCCGCACACACCTGGGATCACAGCTAGTCCCATCACCTAGGAAAAAAACATCATAAAATACTTTTTAAAGACACGTTGGCCATATACCATGTCACAAATCACCCCAAAACACTTGGGACTCATGACACATCACACCCCACCCAAAAAAGCTAGGCTACAAACCAAATTTCATCCTGAAGACACCTGGGGAAGCACAACACATGTCATCAAGAAAATAACTAAGAAGGACAACTAGCCCACACACACCTGAGCATCACAAACCACAACCCCCCTAAAGAATATTAGTTTATCCACACATAGAATAGGGATAAGGGAGTGTGGGTGGCCAACCATCCATGATACCACCTAGATTTTTAGGAATTACACCCTCCCCCATGATTATGGGGGTGTTCATCACATAGTGTTCAACTAGGGTGGGGTACCTATAGAAATCACAAAGGAAAATACACACACACACACACACATATGATACCAAACCTTCAAGCCCAACCTATGGGGTTTCAACCAACAACAAACTCACAACACCCCATTTTCTCCTAGATCTAAATACACAACCACACAACAAGTCACAACTCGAAATCATACCCAAAACCAATTCATTTAATCAATTATCATTTTTTATTAAACAATTAATTTATTCCATTACTATCTAGAAAACTACAAAGAAAGAACCGTAGTAAATTAACCCACTTCACATTTCCTATCCATTTAACACCCATTTATTTCATAACAAAACTGATTCTCAGACACATAGTGAATCTTTGGGAATGCTACTCATGGAGAAACTCAAGGTGAATTACCCATACTAACCATTTCCATCATAATTTTTCGAAGTCATTCCAACCAATACATCCTCTCATCAGAGAAAACCCCCAACATATAGCCACACCCTGAAAATACATCACATAACAACTATTCTCACCATCCCTACTGTATAACCACACCACACCCATAAACACATAACTACACAGCCAAATCATAGTCCTTATGTATAAAACTTATCATCCATTTCACAATAAAACAAACTCTTAACCTGAGATTCCATTACACCACCCGAATCACCACATAACACAAATCCTTTCTCACAACTGTATAACTCAGAAACCCAGGGCACACCATATTCATATTTAACAAATCATCTGTTCTTTAATTCAATATTGTTATTTTAGGTGTTACCACAGAAACAAATA
This sequence comes from Viscum album, assembly GCA_963277665.1. Classification (NCBI taxonomy): domain Eukaryota; kingdom Viridiplantae; phylum Streptophyta; class Magnoliopsida; order Santalales; family Viscaceae; genus Viscum; species Viscum album. Next base: position 474,162,276 of record OY728133.1, on the reverse strand, counting down.
GTATGATCTAGGGGAGTTCATTTATTATCCAAAATGTACATGGTTAATAATTTTTTATATAATGGATTACAAGTAAAAAAAACAATATGTATTTAGTATCTATGTCGTGCACAAAAAATACCCCCAACGTCCATGATTTTTAGTAGGAATATATCTCATCAAATCAAATAATAAATAGATAACAAATTAGAACATAAGTTACTTTTTCGTAGCCCCGCATGTTGATCTTAAATTGATTCAATTATCTTTATTTATTTGGAATTATGATATCTTCCTAAGGGTTACATTTATACACCGACCCCGCATGATACACAAATAAAAGAGAGATGAAGGGACCCCTACCTCAAAGAACAGAAGATCAACACTTCCTGTTTTCACTAAAGAAGCGGGCGTGCATGTAACAAGAGAATCCTCTAGGAAAAAATGTGATCAAAAGGGTACAACACCACACATGGATTCTTGAGGAATAATAGTTTGGGGAAAACCAATAGAAAATAGGAGCATAAAAGGAAGAGAGGATCACAACTTTAGAAAGGATGAATCCTAAATCAATGAAAGAAACAGTTTTTAAAATCCATTAAAGGAGGATCTTGACTAAGACCACATAGTTTGTAAGTAAAAAGAATAATTTGGTTTTTAGAATATATATACGATTCAAAAAAAAATCTAGAAACCATTGATTATGGTATTTAACTCATCAAGTGTCAAAGGAAACATCAATGGAGGGAATCTAGAAAACCTTGAGGAAAACTAGAATTTTTAAAAACTGTTGGAAATCACTCATAGTTAGGTGATTCTGCAATGGGAGTCACTACTGGGAGTCACCATTATGACTCACCGATGGAAAATATACCGATGTATGACTCACCATTGGGTGAATCAATGTTGGATGAGTGAACATTGGATGAGTCACCATCAGATCACTCACTGTTGGGCGAGTTACCATTGGACGAATCACCGCTGGTGACCTACCGTCGCAACCTACCATCAGCCATTCACCATTGGATTAGATATTGGTGGATGATTCACCATTGGGAGACTCACTATGGGAAAATTCACCATTGGTTGAGTCACCTTTGGATGGCTCACTATTAGGAGAGTTACCGCCAGATGAGTCACCTCTGGAGACCAATCGTCGCAACCTACCATCACGACCTACCATCAGCAACTCACCATTTCAAGTTACAAGTGCGAGTCAACATTCTAAATCACTAGTCCAGAATCACCATCATGTGTCACAGTTGTGACCTATAATCTCCACATACCACTTAAAAAATAGGAAAACTAGAAAACTGTAGAAATGAGCAACCATGACCTCCCCCCAAACACTGTATTTTCACAAAGTAAAAGAACGGAGAGGTCCATGCCATTACATAAGATATATCACAATCTATTCTCATCATTGAAAATTCAAAACAAAACCCATATAAAAAGTAGGGGTCCAAACAACCAATCTACGATATACCTCTCAAGGATCTCGCTACACTTGAAACACCGCTACTCACATATTAGTTCAATGATAAACCACCCTATGTTTTTGAAAGACTGGAGTGGAAACCTCCTCTTCCAAGAACACCTCCTCTGAAATATTATAACCCAACCGACCATAAATTACACCAAACATCAACAAAAACCACACTATACAAACATGTTAATTAGGGAATTCCTTCCCCCATGTCAAGACACTATCAACTCTAGGCAACACTTACTTTATTGAAAGTGTTTAATCACATCGTAATTAATGTGACTTGATTAGGAGGCATGTAATCCCCTTTTCACATGTTTTGAATTTATCACACATCAAAGAACAAGGAAACAACTCATATCCTAAAAAATGTTCAAACAATACATCACAAGGAAAAAATAAATAGCGAAAAGCTCAAAACAACTCTGGGTACTGAGCATGTATATGTGCCCCTCTCCCCCAAGTACTCTCCTCTAGGACACTATGACTCTACAATAAAAAAACCAAAGGAATGATCTACCTATGTCGCACCTTCTCTAGTCGATCCTAGATCTCTACTGTTTCTCCATAAATGATGCATCATCTTTGATATCCAACTATCCCCATTCAATTAAATAGGAGTTATCAAGAGAATAGAAACAGAGTTGAGAGATGTGAAAGATATCATGGATCCTCTCCAGCTGATGTGGCATTAGTAACTGGAATTCCACCTCACCAATATTACCCAATACCTTGAAGGGTCCAATGAACCTAGGAGAAATCTTACACCCTATACCAATCCTATAATACCCTCGTCGAGGGGAAACCTTCAAGAACATGTGGTCCCCAACCTAAAACCATAAGGGCCCCCTCCTGCAATCGGCATACGACTTCTTCCAGTCCAGTGATGCTTTAAAACTCTCACAAATAGGTTGAACCTTCTCTATTGTTCTATACAGTACCTTGGGATAGAGAATAGTTTCCTCCAAACCTCTTTCCAACACAAAGTGAATGAAACAATCATCCATACAAGGATCAGAATGGAGAAACACAAATGGAAGAATCATATTTATTATTGTACAAAAACTCTACCAAAGGTTTGTGTCTCACCCAAGAACCTCCATAGTCTAAGATTCATGCTCGCAACATATCCTCCAATGCCAATATTTTATGCTCTGTCTTCCCATCCGTCTGAGGGTGGAAGGCAGTGTTGAGGCATAACTAAGTTTCAAAATCATGATGCAATCCCCTCTAGATGCTTGAGTAAAATCACATATCTCGATCTGAGACAATGGATCTCAGGACTCCATGTAGACACACCACCACATCCACACACCTCTTGGCCATGTAATACACTACACTAGACTCCTTAATCACAAATAAGTGAGAAAATTTTGTCATAATATCCACTACTACCCATATATAATCATAGCCTCCCTAAGATCTAAGTAACCCTATGATAAAATCCATTGAGATTTAACCCCACATCCACTCAGGGACATCTATGGGATGAAAAAAACCACTGAGAACATGGTTCTCCACCTTCACCTATTGGCGCACTAATCACATAACCACAAACTCCTCCATTTCCTTTTTCATCATGGGCCACAAAAAATACATCCCCAATCCATGGAATATCTAGTAAAATTCCTAGGTTTACCGCTAAGGGTGATATATCAAACTAATGGGAGGCTTCCTTGTGCATCACTACTGAAACAAACAACTTTCTCTAAAATAACATCTGGTTCTGACCATCCTATGACCCTCCCTCAGGAGAATCACCAAGGTCAATGAAATTGCAGATCGCATATTCTTATGAGTCTCCCCACTATTACTCCTCCACCTACTGCATCAGAGAAGAATACACTACCATCTAAAAAAACTCCATTTTCTGACATCCATTCCTGTATCTAAGTGCTGGGACGCCACCTTCTCCATTTCCTTCCAAGAATCTACAGATTCTCAAACTGCGTCCTTCTATGATTTCCTTCTCAAGGAATCAGCCATAACATTCCCCCTCCATAAGTTGTAGGATATATCACAATCATAGTCCTGGATAAACTACATCCATCTCCACTATTTCATGTTTATATCACACTAAAAAAATATATACCTCAAACTCTAGTGATTTTTGATGACCACAAAGCACTCCCCAATGAGGTAAAATCACCAAAACAACAGTGAAAACACGACCAATTTATTTCCAAATCATGGGTGGAATAGTTATGATCATGGGGAAATAACTACAAAAAACCATAAGAGATCACTCCACATTATTTCATCAAAACTCACACCAATCCCAAGTAGGAAGAATCACAAAATATGTCGAACTTCACCCCTTCCTATAGAAACTAGAGCATTAGAGAACTGAAGAACTTCCCCTTAAGATTGCTAAAAGCTACCTAGAACTCTTCTCTCTACAAATAATCATATTACTTTATGGTTAGAGATGTAAATGGAGCTAAAAATAAAGAGAAATCTAGAACAAATATCCAGTAATATCTCATCCGGATAAGAAAACTATGAACTTAAACTACATTCTTAGGTACTTCCCAAGAAACAACTACCTAGACCTTCGATGGTTCCAATGTTATGACCTTCTGTGACACTATATGCTTGAGGAAATTCACTTCTAATTTCTAGAACTTTCACTTCGATAACTTTCTGTAGAGATGGTGGCATCGAAGGAACTGCAAGATTGTTTGGATATGCTTGGTGTTCTCATCCTCTTGCATCGAGTAAGTCAAGATGTCACTGATGAACATGTTAATGAACCATTCTAGTAACTCACAAAAAAGGAGTTCATGATCCCCATGAACAAGGTTAATGAGTCCGTAACACCGAATAACATGACTATGAACTCATAGTTCCAATACCTACACCTAAAAGTAGTCTTCCAGATATCTCCCTCTTTCTCCCTCAACTGGTGATATCCTGACCAAAAATCGATCTTAGAAAACCAACTCTCTCCTCTAAAATGGTAAAAACGATAGTCTATCCTTGAGAGAGGTGTAACGGTTTTTGATTTTCACCTGATTCTAGCTTTGGCAGTCAATGAACAACCTCATACCACCATACTTCTTCTATGAGAACAATAAACGAGTTCCCCATGGTGACACAGAGGGATAGATGAATCCCTTCTTCATCAAGTCATCAATCTGATTCCTCATCTCCCACAACTCAAAAGGTTCCATTCGATAAGGGTCCATCAAAATCAAAAAAGCACCAGGCTGTAACCCTATCTCAAACTCAACATCATGTTGAGGAGGTATAGTCACAATATCCTTATGGAAAACATTCAAGAACCCCCCATAAACTCTGGGAACCTCCACCCTCTTAGCATCCACTGATCCCATTAATAACTCTCCCAACAAGTAATGAAGAATCTCTACACACCGACTGCCCACATGGAAACTCCCCTCTCTAATGAATGATACACATTAGTTATCCATGTACAAAAGCACAACTCTTCTATAGAGTAATTTGATAACAACATACAGAGAATACAACCAGTCAATGTAGAGAATAAAATTGTATGGTTATATCTATAGAAAGAAAATATTCCCATGTGACTGATGTAGTCCCATCATCACTATACATCCTTGTCACAGATCAAACAAGTTTTTTTGAACTCTGACTGGTGTACTCAACACCAGGGGTATGGGAATAATCTCTATGTCTATCCCTAGATCAGGGGAGAGACCAGGTGATATGAATGAGTGTGAATCTTATAAATTAAACAAAGAAAAAACAAGAGTACAAAACTATTGATCGTACCTTTAGTGATCTTCATCCCTTCAATAACTTCTTCCTCTCTAGAATGCAACTGAACACACCCAGATCCTATGGCCATTGGCTGACATCCACCTCCTCAACCATTATTGGGTCAAGGTCCTTGAGGAATTTCTTATGGTAAGTCTCTACCTGCTCCATCTCCCCTCGGTGGAGTAGTAGCCTACTATCCTTACTACTGAAATAGTCTAGATGGAAACTGATGTAGGGGTTGGCACTGAACATGACCACCTCCATAAAATTGAGCTTGAAAATCTACTACAAACTTGTTCTAAAGATTCCCACAGACTCCAAAAAATAAACACATCATCCCCAATCCCATATTATGGGAAGATGAAACACCAGAACCAGGACACAAGGGAAACGACTGAGGTTGACTCCCCGCTAGTCAAAACCTCGAAGGCCCTAGTGCCTAAAACCTATTGCTTATGGTAACCTTTACCTTTGGAAAACTCTGTTGAATCCCCTCTCACTGTACACATCAACATGATTTAATCCTCTCAATAAATTCCTCCACCTTATTAACCTCTAATTATACCAGAAACATAAAGGGAGTAACTAAATACTGAATAGAAGGATGAAGTGATAGGCGCCTCACTGAAAAATGCTCATCTAAAAATAGATCTAGAGAAAAATGAACGAGATCCCTGAACATGATCCCCAACTCCCATTCCAAAATAATCCCTTGCTAGAGGGAGAGTAACCCCTAAGCCCAAGAATTATAGAATCTTATTTAAGACTCATTTTAACTCATTATTTATTCTAAATTCCCCAAAACACTAAATTCAAATAGAACACACATCATTATGATTCATGTACCATTCCTAGGGTATCTACCCAGCAATGATTGATGCCTCAATTGGTTGTTCAGTAGGCCCATAGTCATTGCATCAGATCATGGGGGGACCTGAAATCTCGTGTCCTAGCCGGTCTTTCATGGCCGGTGTCAAGCACCAAGATCACCTAACATAGTTTCCCTACTAACCCCTGATATCCTCATAGTTCCAAACTCCAAAATCGATCCTATCTCTCAACCATCACCTCTGAAAAAAATTATATCATAACCCATCCCTCCATTGATTCCCCTCTTGAGCTGAAAATGGGGAAAGAGAGATAATGACCCCCTGAGTCCTTCTCTAGTAGGCCTCGGGGTGGAAACTAGAATCAAGGGTATATAAATATCACAAAATGGTAGGCATTTACATTTTATAGTAAAAAATATAAGAAGATAAGGTGTAACAACTTATATAAAACTCCAAGACACACACACACACACATAAGAAATCCAAAATCATTCCCATATGAACGTTTAAAATTAAACTATTAAAAATAAAATAAAAACGATGAGGTAAATACAAAAAATAAGGCCAATCTATGACACAATAAATGTCCCAATCCCGGAGCTAGTAATACCAAGAACGGTCCACTTAGTCCTCCAAGAAACCACAAATTTTTTTTATATATGTAGGGTGAGCATAAAAGTATACAAAGTAGGAAAACTAATGTATCTCTTGCATAAGTGATAGAAGCATAATAATGATCCTATGAGGATATAAGAGAACCCCACAACAACTAACAAGGTATACTAGCCAAAAACAGCACCAAGGAATGATCACCAAAAAATAAAAGTGAAGTAATATAATATAATGAACATCGATAGTAGGGTACCACTCATCAACTTCCCACTGATTAACCTCTCTCACAACCTAATTGAAAACACCATGGCACTCCCACCTCTTCAGAACATACCACACCCAAACCTGCCTAGACACACCTTGGCCTCACATCTAGTCCCATTACCTAGGAAAATAAAGCTCATCAAATCCTCCCCATATACACCTAGGCCACATACAACATCAACATCTCACCCGCAAACACATAGGACACAATGCACACCTCATCCTGAAGAATCCTGGGAATTCATGGGACATATCATGTTGATGAAACCTGGGGAGAAAAACATGACCACACACACCTGGGCCTCACAAAACACAACCTAGTTAAAGAATCTTAGGTTATCCCCATATAGAATAGGGAGAAATGTAGATCCAGTTTCTATCCATATATCCTCCCATAGGGGTGTTTGGGATAGACACCATCCCCTGTAACAATGGGGGTCTTCTGCATAGAGTTTTCAACTAGGTTGGGGTGTGTATATAAATATCATAAAAAATACATACATATATATATATATATGATACTAAACACTCAAGACCAACTATGGGTTTTCAACCAACAACCAAATCACAACAATACCTTTCCTGCTACCTCTAAATGCACAACCACACAATAAGTCACAAATTAAACCATACTCCAACCAATTAATTTATCAAATTATCATTATGTATTAAAAAATTAATTTATTCCATTAATATCAGGGAAACTGCTAAGAATGAACCATGGTAAATTAACCCACTTCACATTTCCTCTCCATTTAACACCCATTCATGCCATAACAAAACTGATCCTGTGTAACACCCCAAACATTATATGGTACATTTCTCTTAAATTCATTCTATTCATTAGGTAGCCTATTTTCATAAATCACTGAGTTTATTTGAAACTACACTTATTTATTTAATAGATAGTCATAACCAGGCCTCTAAACATTAATTTTTCACTTTTGTGTTTTGAATTTTGAAAAACGGACATTCACAATTGTGATTAGGATGATATATAGAGTTCGATAGAATTAACATAATTTTTTGTGAATAGTAACCTACCATTATGAATAAAAACTTACTATTATAAATATTAATGAATTTATAAATAAATTTAGGCACCTTAAAAATGAAGATGAATATTTTAAGTGTTTATATTTTTCGATTAAATAACAATTTTAATTAAATATTAAATTTATCATATATGGAAAATTATTTTGTAAAAATGGAGTTTATTTTTGGACTCTTCATGTTGAAAAATGGTTAGGGTGAATTTTTTGGATTTTTCTGAAATTCCATAATTTTTTATGAATAGTAAAAAACAGTAAATTACGATAAATGGTAAAAACTTGAATTACTGCATCATAGGTGATGAAAGGCTGATTTAAGCCCCCTTGGATCTAACTCACATGGCATTATTACTATTTGGGATCACATGAATCAAAAATATTCATAGTCTTGAGAAAAAATTTTAAAATAATAATTAAAATAATGTAAAATCCCTTCCCCCTCCACTATATAAACCACCCCTCACACCCTCTTCCTCCCACACCAGTCAAGCTTCCTGACTTTACTAAATTCTTACAAATAATCTTACCAATACCTCTACCCACATACAAGGCCTTCTGGTCTCACCAAAATTCCAAAATCAATGGTCTTAAGGAGTTTCTCAAAGAGGAGTACTCAAGAGGTGAACCTCTCTTCCTTTTTCTTTCAATTTCTTTTACAAGTTCCATTATTTTGTTCTCTCTTCTCAACTCACCTCATCAAAATACCATGATAATTACAGTACCATAAATGTACTGGATTTTCACTATGATAATTAAATATTTCATTATAATCTCTCTTTTCTCCTTCTTTTATACTTTAAATACAAACACCGTCCATGATGTGTTAATTTATCACACTCAAGGAAGATGTGTTTTCAATTTGCATTATTATCCTCAAGACTGGCCATGAAACATTTTTAATGAGTTAACCTAATATTAATATATTTATTTTATCTTATTTACTATTCTTGAATCTTTACACACTCATAATATGGAATAATAATACAAAACAAGTTCATTGTGCACAAAACCGCCAAGCTAAATCCAAGTGTTTATCATTAACTTATCGAATGAGTCATCCTCATGGTATATAACCAAAATCATTATAAGATCATTTATATCAATTTAATTTCTCTAATAATATATATTAACAATTCTATATGTTTAACCACATTTCAAATGAACTTCCATTCATGAATACAAGTAAATGGATCATGAAAACCAAGGAAGAAAATGCTTCCCAAACAATAAAATTGAACCTATTAAACCCATCAAAAAGCCATTAATTAACCTAAAAAGGTTTTACCATATAAATTAATTGTTGATTATGTTATGGAATTATTAATTAATTAAGATAAATTTGATTATTTAGGTTGTTAAGAAAAATCAAGAACACCTTTAAGCATAAAGTAAGGGAAATCTTAACACAATTTCCATTCATCGAGTTAAACATCAATTTAATTTGTTTTATGTTTCCCAAAATATTTTTTAATGAACTATGATTGTTTTATTATGTATATCCACTTTTATTGCGTGGGTTTATGTTTGTCACACATAATTATCTCATTTATTTGTCCCCAATCTAATAATACACTCTTTGTAAGGGATCATCTCTCCCACCTTTGTTCAAGAATTTATCTATGTTGTGTCCTTTTTTTTAATTCCTAATTATGGGGTATGCTTTTACACCTTCCCCATACTATACTTATGATATTTAAATGATGTAATACCCCTTTACCTCTCATTAATCTCTCTCAAGAACACTTGTTGGCATGCCGTAATGTTTGCAAGGGGTTTCTCACCTCACTTTCAATTCTATGAGATTTCCATTATTCCCTACTTATTTATTGTATGTAGTGTATGTATACTTCCAATTGTCATATAATATTATTATAATATTTATATTAATTATATATAATGATTCAATTGATGGTTATTAACTTTTGGTCACATGAATCGATTGACTACCATGTGGTAAGAAACATTGTCTCGTTTTCCATTTTGTTATGATTTACTTGGTATTGTGCACTTAATAACTATTATATGATGTACTTAATTCCCATTTAAGATCAATTTTCATTTGAAATTACATTTCTATTAGGTATCCCTATTCTAGTTTTAGGGATATGATTATTGTCTTAAGTTGTATACCCTTTCACAAATGGTGTTTATTTGGAATATTGTTTTAACTATGGAAATATTGATGAATCTGTATTCTCTACTCTATACAGATATTGAGAATTCATATTACACATGTATTAAATATTTGTATAAATAATTATTTGAAAATTCAATGATGGGATGGGCCCTCTATAGCCCCTTAATGCATCAAGAGGTCTCATGAGAGAATCAGTTGGCGACAAACCCTTCGAGTTTTTTCCGAAAATCAGGCGACTTCCTACCCACCAAACTAAACCGTTTTAATGGTATAATGGTATAATGTGCCATATACATGATTTACAATTAATAAGAATTCTATTTATTCAGTATCAATTATTACTATCCATGAGGTTTTCACTATTACAAAATCTATGGATGCAATTTCATTCTCAATTAATTAATGGTGTGAGTTTTTCATTTATTCACCATGCCATATTGGCTATGCCAAGTTGTTTATGATTCCATTATTATTAATTAACGATTCCTCTATTTTTAACCCTTACTAATAATTTTGAGATCACCCATTTCATTTATTTACCTTAAATATGTTATGAAGAGGAGATTATGTATTGAGTTTCCGTGGATGTAGTTTTTAGTTTTTGTTATGTATTGTTTTTTATTACCTTTCCCAATGTAATTTGAGTTACATCTATGTATCTAGTTCTTCAAGAATACTAAACTAATCATTCCGTCGGGATTTCATTCCTTTTAATCTTTCCAATGTAATTAATAATTCATCAACTTCAGTCTAGAGGGGTCAGGGTGTTACATCTTAATACACTGAGTGAAACATTGGGCATCCTTCTCATGGAGAAACTCCAGAGAATTGCCCATACCGACCACTGCCTTCATCATTATTCAAATTCATGCCACCCAATCAATCCTATCATTAGAAAAAAACACGAACATACAGTGACACCCAACAACACATCACATCCAAACCATTCTTGATATCCCTATTTCATAACCACACCAAGACCATCAACACATAACCATATAGCTCGATCACAACCCTATTGTATAACACTTATCATCCATTATATAATCAAACAATATCTCAACCTGAGATTCCATTACACCACCATAACTACACAATAACACATACCTATTCTTATAACCATATCACCATATAAACCTAGGTCATGACATATTCATATTTATAAAATCATCGAGTCTTTAATTACACATTTTTATTTCAGGGTTTACTACCGAAAGAAATTGTATGATCCATGGGTGTCCATTTATTAACAAGATATATGTGGTTTAAAATTTTTCCAATAAAGGTGTCTAAGGAAAACAAACAACATGTATTCTGTAACTATCTCTTGTGAAAACAAATAACCGTAACATCCATGATTTTTAGTAGGCATGTGTCCCATATAATCACAACATCAACAGATAATAAAGAAGTATATAAGTCACTTTTTCCTATCCATTCATGTTGATAATAAACTGATTCAATTATTTTTATTTATTTGGAATTATGATATCTTTACAAGGGAGACATTCATACACCCAACCCACATGACACAAAAAAATTTAAATTATGGGATCCCTATATTGAAGAATAGATGATCAACACTTCATGGTTGTACTGAATAATGGGCCGTTCATGCTACAGGAAAAGCCACTGGGGAAAAACATGATCAAAAGGGTACAAAAAAATGCATGGATTCTGGAGGAAGAAAGGTTCGGGGTACACAAAGACAAAATTGGAGCGAACAAGGAAGATATGATCTCATATTTAGAAAAGATAGATCCTTAATCATCTAAAGGGAGGTCTTTTAAAAGAGATTAAAGGAAGATCTTGACCCTGACCATGAAGTTTGGAATTCAAAGGATGCTTTAGATTTTTAGAAGATAGATACTATTATAAACCACTATAAAAACCAATAAATACTATATTAAACTCATTTGGTGTCGAAAGAAACATCAAAGGTGTGAAATTGGAAAATCTGGAATTTTGAAAACCTATTAGAAATGACTAACTGTTAGTTGAGTCACCCATATGAGTCATCAGTTCAACTCACAATTAGATGAGAAACATATGGATGAGTCACCATTGGGTGAATTAATATTGTACGAGTCACCATTGGATGATTCACCATCATACGACTCACCTTTGGGTGAGTGACTATTGTACAACTCACCATTGGTGAGCTACCGTCATGTCCTACCATCAGCGACTCACTATTGGAGGAGCTACATATGGATTAGTCACCATTGGGTGAATAACCATTAGATGAGTCACCATTGGGTGAATCACCATTGGATGATTCACTATCATAATACTCACCATTGGGCGAGTTACTGTAACACCCCAAGCTTCCACAATACGTTTCCTTTTGAATAATACAGTTGCTTGTGTTGTACGCAACTTCGAGTGCAAACACACTACCACCAATCAAACTAGCCATTATGAATAGTAATACCAAATTTATGAAATTTTATAAATCTTATCTTTCAAAATGGACTTTATTTTTGGATTTGGAATATCGAAATTATCTAAGGGTGAATTTTTGGTATTTTTATGAAAACTTTCAATTTTTGGTGAATAGTGAAAACACCGAGTTATTGCATAAACCTGACTTTTTATTTAAATATTTATTTATTTTATCTAAATTTATTTTAGGTAAAAATAGATACATAATACCTATATAATTTCAATGTAATTAATTGGAGTCAGTTTATAATAATTTTAGATATATAAAAATTTTATTCAACTTTTTACCGTCTTTTACCTACCTCCTAGGAGCATTCGAAAATTTACGTAAAACTTAACTTTACCACTTCTGTGAGTTGAATTTAGAAAATTTGAAAGACACAGTTGATATCATTAAGTAAAATTTGGTTCAATGAGTTGAAAATATGTTTTGGTGAATAGTAACTTTTGACTTTTATTTACCACGGTTAAAAGTAAATAGGGTAATTAAAGGTAAAAATGATGTTATTCTTAATCTAAAACATGTCCTAATTATATTAGATAAGTGTAATTCGACCAGAAACAACCTTAGGAATAAAATATGATCCTCTAGGTCCACTTGGATTAGATTAGGACATTTATTATTATTTAATTCAAAGAAGAGTTAAAAGTGTTAAATTCAAAGTTTCATAACTAAAACATTTTTAATATAGGGTTACACATAATATAAATTTGACTATAAATATTAATTGAAAATATCAAAAGATTTCCTAAATAATGGTATTTTATTTATATTTTTTAGACATTAAATAATTTAATTTATTTATGACACAATGATGATGTAGTAATTAGTTTATTGATGAAATATTAAAATAATTGATATTATAAATATCCAAATAAATGTAATTTGAGACATTTTATGAATTACACTATTTTTAAAGGTTAATATGACATGTTAGGGTTTATTAAATGAGTTTTTTAGAAGTGATAAAGTTGTTATGAATTTAACAAAAACAAAATAGAAAATAGTGTCAAAATTGACATAAAAGAGTTTTTAAAACAAATATTATATTATTAATTGATATTCTATTCCTAAAAATCAAAGTTTCTTAAAAATGTCTTAAATAATATTATATATGTCATTAATTAACCACTTGATGGTATCTTTGATGTTTATATTAAGTTTATTAACCATATAATACAAAAATATAAAGAGACATGGTAAATGTCAAAGTAATTAACTAAGAGTTAAATCTAAACGATAAGGTTAATATACTGACCCAAACCTATCTAAAACCTATTTTTTGAGAAGTGTTCGACCCACAAACACCCTAGAAGTGAAATAAATTATTTTGGAGCAATTAGAAACTGAAAATAATTTTATTATAAAATAATATTTCAATCTTTTTCTAAGGTTCCCGTCACCCCTCTTATAAAAGAACACTTCCCCTTATCTCAAATTCACAACATAAAAGCTATTTGGATCAGCCAAAACCTTCCCAAATATCCTCTAAACTGTCCTCCCTTAATATTAGAGGCCTTTATTTAGTCATAAATCCAATATAAGGATCCATTTTGATCAAATCAAAAGGAATAACCTAAAGAAGAGGTAAATATTTTATCACCACTTTCAAGTTCCTTTCTTTTTCCAATTACTCTTTCTTTGTTTTTTCCATTCCAAAATAATAAATCCAGTATATTTTATATACTATGATGTTATTATAAATATGGTACAACAATATTCATTATTCTATCCATCGTTTGAATTACATGTCACCATACGTGCGTACGTACGGCTTACCGTCTCCACGTCGTGGTGTAGTTGTAATTCAAAACATTATTATTTGGATGGGTATAGTAATGATGTATAGTTGCTGTAAATAAAAAATATAACATGTTAATTATTATATACATATGATATACCATCCATTTATATATTATTTTAATATCAAAATAATGCTATTGTTGCTCGTGCGTACGTACGGATTACAGTCTCCACGAACGCGATGAGATTCATTCCCCATCATATCCATTCAAGTCTAATTTTTATTTGATGATTAAAAATAATATTTAAATACTTGATATCATTCTGGATATGAATAAGATACATACAATCTATAACAAATGTGTCTCACATAAAAAAATATAAATGAAAATGAATTAGTTAACACTCAAAACAACGATAATACTAAAATATTATTAACAACTAAATGTTAGAAAATCCTATATGATATCATATTTATGTATATGGTTCTTGTATAATTTAATAAAAATTATTTCACTATTATACAGGAGGTTAACCTACCCTTGACCAAATAAATGTACAAGTTAAGGGTTAATTTCACAATCTCTTCATTATCCGAGATTGTTTATACGTAATTATCTACTGGGACCTCTTTATCAACCACATCCATGTTTCTTAAAAATGTATTTCAAAACATTTTTACTATTTACTAAACAATGGGGTGAAGTAATTTATAACTTTATTTGTCCTTATATTTTTTTAAAGTAATCCTTTCGTCATTTTCCAAACAAAGTACTTTATGACCTTTTCGACAAAATTAAGGTAAGAATGTTTTTTTAACATATACGGTGGGTGTGGCTATTTTCCACCATTATAACATTGTCGAAGTTTCCCTTACAAGATTATAAGAATATTTTAAAAAATAAATGTTTTATTTTATAATTACATGGCTATTAAATGATTTCAAAATAGAAAGAGGTATTTCTCTAAAGAAAGTTTTGATTTTATCTATGTCAACATCCTTTGATGGATTTTAAGCTTGTTTGAAGTTAATTTATTATGATAGAAAACTTTTATATTGTATTGAAGGTTTTTTGATATGTTTGAATGTGGATGTGTTATTTTATACCATTCATGGTTTATGGATAAATTATTGACATTTTGTATGCTAGTTTTAATACAAATGTTCATGTTATGTTTAAAAATTTTCATATGAGGAATGCATTGGACTTAGTAAGTGATGGGTGGAGCTCGATGAGCTCCTCGATGCATCGGTAGGTCTTATGAGACAAACTAGTGTCTTGGAACAAGGCCTTGAAAAAAATTTATTTGTAGTCTTGGCACAAAGCCTTCACTTTGTGGTTATGAAGTCTGGCATTATGTATTCCATCATTATAAAAGTGGCTATTGATATTGCATGTTATTATTTGACTAGTAGAATATCCATGTGAATAATTAAATGGAATTATTTGATTTTATCTTTTCCATATTATGCTGAAGTTCAAGTTTAAAAGGATTTTGTTTTAGTCTTATACATTTCCTTAAATTTTAATTCTTATTTATGAAAGTTTCCACTATATTGTTATCCTTACTGTGCATCTGAGCTCACCCCTTTCTATGTTTTATTTTTCCCAGGATGTGGAGAAGTATTTTATGACTGACCTCCAGGGATAGTCCGAGGGGATATGAGTGTGGTCTATGGAGACAATGTTATTATAGCTTTTCATTTTATAATGTAATGTAAAACTTATGAATGTATCTAGTATTTCCAAGGCTACTAAACTGGTTAGTCTTTCAGGACATGATTTTCTTTGTATCATTCCAATGTTATGTAATAATGCACCGACTCTGGGTAACTGGGGTCGGGGCATTACAGTTACCATCAGAAGTCTCACTGATGGTGACCTACCTTCTAAACCTATTATCAGCGACTCACAGTTGTGAGTCACTAGTGCGAATCACTATTCTCACTCACTAGCCTAGACTCAACGGTTCTGACTCATTGGTCCCGACTCACCATTTCGAGTCACCATTGTAACCTACCATCACCACCTATAGTTGGAAATATCGTAAACTGGAAAACTATTGAAATGAGCCACTGTAACCTCCAGAACACCTTAATTACTTTATTCCCACAATTTAATGAACCATAGAGGTCTTGTCCATTACAATCATTTTCTTATATAATCCCATTCACTATTTAATTTATTATCACTAAGTATATTAGGATAATTATTTCTTAAAATCTCCAATGAAATACATAGGAATATGGATTCTATCCACCCCATAATGTTTTCCTCATTTAAAAGTTGAACAATCCTTATAAACATATATATTCTAATATATATCAGATTTAGTGACAATTTTTCTTAATTAATTCAAGGTATAATCAAAATCGTGGTTGTTGTACACCTAATCTCCCATACGGGAGAGGTAAAGTCTAAAAACTCCCATTTAGCTATAAAATCTTAGAATTTTTTTAGGAATGTCCTTTGAGAAAATACGAACCATTTTTATGAGGTAGGAATAAATTAAATCATGATGTCTCTGTTAGAAAATATAACCCCATTAAAATAATATAAAATAATAATGTTTTAATTTCTCGATTACTACACTATATTTTTGTAAGGGTCATTGACACTTTTATTTCCACTAATAAATCATGAGAATATTTTGAATCATCAACACTACATTTTAACATTATTTATATAGTAATATAATATAGGTGAATTTACCTTTATAAATAATATATTCTTCTTCTTTGGTGATCTATGTAATAGAGTTTATCTTCATAGAGTTATATCTATCATGAAATTATCCTAATAGAAATATTTGACCTGAAGTGGTCCATCTATCCTTATAATATCCTACATAATATTTATCACTATAGTTTAATAGATTCATAATTATTAATTTCTTATAAATAATCTCATATCTCAATGAACCATAGAAAAATATTGTGATCCTTTTAGAAATTATAAAATTTTATTGCATAGGATCACTATGATTAATATCACAAAAAACACATAACTTATAAAAAATCTATTATTGTTTCATTGATGTAAATATAAACCTCCAATAAATCTTGTAAATTCATTTTTATCTACTATCCCAACATAAAAATCATTTTATTGTTTCAACCTAGTATACATTGGTGTCAACACATGGATTGAAATATCCATGCTAAAATTCTTCTAAAAATACCTCACATGATATTATTTACATGAAAAGTGAAATTTAATTCTTACATTAATATAAATCCCATGAAATATCTCATCTATCCTAGTATGGATATATAAAATTGGGTTTTCAACTATTTTGAGAACTCATTATAATAATTATCATGATCAACGAAAAAAATGAGTTCATTTTCACACATAATAACTATAAGAGTAACTTAATTACTTAATTTTATATATAGTTTTATGTCTACATTTACTTTTATGAATTTTATGTATATCAAGAAACTATAAATACTAGCATACCATGAATTATTGATGAATTTCAAATCATATAAATACTTCTTTAGTTTTTCAACCATAAGACCGTAATTTTTGACACAAAAAACCTTTATTTTATTAAATGTATGCATATTCTTCCATGTTACCTTTAATGATTACATATTTGATATCCATATGATAGATTATATACTAACTGTGAGAAAAATATCATTGAAACACCCTTACTAATTCTAATCATACAATATGGGAAATTTATCTTCAATGTCAACCTCTTTAAGCTATAAGTATCATTTGAATACAAGGCCAACTTTGATCTTAGAAACTTCTCTTTTGTCATTATGTTTATTTCTATGATACAATATATTCATAAAAACAATTTGAATAATTTCTATAGGAGAAAGGTACCAAGTGTAATTATTATTTATTTAACTGAATTCCTTGTTCATTTTATTAATGCATTCATCATGCATGATAGATTCAATCATTATATGTGGCTCAATTTGAGAAATTAGAGATGCTTGGTAGTCACATACCTATCTTCTCCTAGTCTGAATAGGTTTACTTGGATTTTCAAATATATTATAAAAATATACATTCTTTTTCAACTTCTAATACATTTTTTTTTCAATATCCTTAGTCTCTAGTTATCACTTTTCTTTTCAGAGTGATATTCAACCATAATTTCTATTCCATCCTAATACCCATTGAATTTATCAAGATTTTTTTAATATTCTTATCTAGAACCAAAAAAATTTATTTAATTGGAACATTTATTTAATGATTATTCATGATCCTCAAATCAAAATTATACAAAAATATATGATTTGTTTCTCCAAACACTATAACCATTTCTATTTGATAGGAATCCAACAATGATACCTTCCTTAGAATTCTCATCAAATTTACATAGATTTGGGTCATTAAATTACATTATAAAAGGGATTAAAAATACTATGAAATAATAGATATTTGGATTCAAGTTATAATAAATATCACATGAGGTTATATTTTTGTTTGTTCATAGAAAAAATTAACTCTGAATTTAATCAAATATATATAAAGTTTCTCTCTAGAAACTTTTTGACTGTTTAAACATAAGTTGTATTTCCCTTCACCTTTCTAGAATGCTTTGTATTGTTATTTAATTAACAAAATTCTATTGATGAGTATATATAAGGCATTACAGGTTCTTGATAACATGATTATAAAGATAAAATCCAAATTATCTTCCATGAAACTTCTTACTATTTTCAGTCCTTATCTTCTTGATATAAACTCCAAATTCTCTTTTAGTTTGTCTTATTTTAATTTTGATGTTCTACACTAATTTTCACTTATGATTAATGGATAAAATTATTATATTTTATTTTATTAATAAACTAATAAAATAAAAAAAGAGTCACCTTTAATTAATTATTGTCTCATAGGGATATATATATTTGAGGGAAAAAACTAAATATATTTAGTTGATCGTATCTATAATCTCTTTTTCTTTCCAAAAGTCAAAGTCCCCATATAAAAACATTAAAAAAAAGATATTTTCACTATATAACTTGGGAAGATCTCCCACAAGAATATATTTCATAATTTCCCTTAGATTAATATTTAAAATGTGTCTAATACTTTTACATCATTTACTTTTATCTTCCATGGAAATTAGATAGAATAAATTACCTTGATATTCTTTTTGAAAAAGGTTATTATTATTATTTATATTTTATAATATTTTCTCAATATTTAACTCATTTTATGAGACATTTTTATCTATTTATAATCACATTATTTCCTTCATCCCATAATTAACTCACATATGGAAGGTTATTTTTGATCCCATTAAAAAATAAAACACCCTAAAATTTCAACAAGTGAGACTTAGAATTAGGCAGGATAGTTCAATTAATTTTCACAGAGCTCCCATTATCAAATGTTACCACTCCAACATCTTTAACATCAATGTTTTTCAATACCATAGTATCAAATTTCATATGTGATGAGTAAACACTAAAATATTCCATTATATTCCCCTCTTACTATAATGGAGATAAACCATAACAATAAATGATTTTTATTACTTGTTTCTATTTTTCGTATTATTTTTTGTAACATCTACTGTTTAACCTAGAAGTAAGGCTATAGATTCGTCTACACAATTACCCTTCTTGTTTAATAGTCCATTGATCCCCATAAGACAACCAAATTTATTTGAATCGTTTCTATAGATAGGATTCCAATCATAGTCTTCTTCATTATAGGTTTAAGCCCCTTTTCTCTTGATATATCACTAATAATTATGGCCTTATATATTTTATTTAAGAGAAATAAATTACAAGAAAAAATATATTAAATTATGTGAATATCACAAAAACAATTGTTCCTACTAAACCTAGTAGTTTTATAAAACACTTATGTCTACATAATAAATTCTACATTATATTTTGGTATAGTCTTGAAATCCATTTATTCTATAGTTTTGGAATATCCCTCTATATAACAATTTAAAACTCTCTTTTATATAGGGATTTCTTCTTATATTATTTACAAACCCAAATTTTCTCTAATTTAAACATAGAATCTTCATGGAGAGTTATGATAGATATCAAAATTTTAAGATAAATAAGTATTTTATTTACTAGAAAATTACCAAAACATTTTTCAGAAGCCTATACTGAAACACCCTTAAATTTCACTACTTCATCAATACAATTTCTTATTTTTTTTGAGTACCTTATAATCTTAATGACACCATGACCTACCAATGTTAAGATCATATTAATGAGTAGAAATCTTCTATTCGAACACTTTAATAATTTTATTCCAATAGATTCATTAATATTGAGAATGATAATATTCTCAATGTGGTATATATATTTGATGTGGAATTTATAATCTTCATTGTATATATTTTTATATTATTTCTTAAGATATTTAATTTATTTCAACTGTTAATTGTTTATTGTTAAGAAAAACCTAGTATCAGTTTTAAAAATATTGTATATATATATATATATTATTTCTTCTTATTATTTTTCAATTCATTATATGTCTTTTTTATTTCATCATGTTCCATGAAATTTGTGGCTCTTCCAACAAAATATTCATCTATATAACTACCTAAAGTAGATGAGTCATCTAATTTATTTCACAATATTGGTTGTATCATTATATGCTTTATTATATTTTTTCTTTCATTTTTTATCTTATAATTATTAATACCTCTTCATTTTTATTTTAATTGGAATCTATATTTGTCACCATTATCATAATATTCCACATGATAATGTTTTCAACAAATATCTTCCAAAACATTTCCAATTATCAACCTTTTAAGTAATATATTGGGAGTTTTCCTTCTATTTTATAGAACATTTATTTTATTATTTACAGAAAAATTGATTATTTTTTTATTCTAATCACTTTAATCATCTTTAATTGAATCAATATAAGGTTACACATCCTCTTCCATAATATTAATTTTTTTTAGGAATTTGAATAAAATATCCTCTTTAACATTCATCTTAAAAACTAAATATCTTAATATCTCATAATTTAGAGGAGTATTGTGTAACTCATTAATTTTATGAACTTCCCTTACATCTATACCTAAAATATTAAGAGTAAACAGGTTTGTAAAATTCCTTATAAGTATTATCAAAATAGATAATCCTTAAAGATTATGACAAAACCCCCTAATCAGACAGACTATCTCATTCACTATATTGAAATAGTCATCAAAACTATCATATTTATAGAATATAATATAATTAAAATTGTATATATACATTTTTATTTTGGATTCATTGATCTTGAAAATATAGTAATACAAATTCTCAAGATTTTCTGACAATTCAATAGTAGTATCATGCCCCATAATATTATATTTAAGTTTCTATAATAATTATGATAAAATATAATTTCTAGATTTCCCAAAAACCTCCAGGTA
The DNA here is from genome assembly GCA_963277665.1 of Viscum album. Lineage (NCBI taxonomy): Eukaryota > Viridiplantae > Streptophyta > Magnoliopsida > Santalales > Viscaceae > Viscum > Viscum album. Next base: position 474,140,603 of record OY728133.1, on the reverse strand, counting down.
ATTTTATCTATGACATTCATGGAATAATCTCTCCCATGAGGTTGGAAACTAAAAATTACAGTTGGTAAGACCAGTTAGTGATGTACTCAAACTATGTGGGTAGAATCAATGAAGTTGATTTCTTATCAATTTAATCTTATAAATGACTTTAATCAATTCCCTATTCCACTATTAGTTGAATGAATCTCATGTTATCTATTTTCATCATCAATTTTACATGATACAAATTCAAATTGGCACACATAATCATAAAATAAATATTCATGCTTCACTACTCAATAAGTGTAGCTAATAATTTGGGGAAATTGAAAAAACACATGATCACACGACCTACTAATAATAAACATGTGAGATTCAACACGAAGGGTATATCCATGAACATTCATTTCACTTTAGACTCCAAAAAATGAATAAGTATCCAACTAGATATTAATATAGATTTCTAAAATTTTGAAATAATTGGTCTCTTTAATTAGTTTTTATAAGGCCCCAGCCTTAAACATTACTTAATCTTGAGTTACATCAAGAATACACGTTGAGGATCTTTTCAGGTTTAGAGTTTTAGAGAATTAGATCATAAAACATGCATTACATTCCACATTTAAAAAAAGTTGTTACATAAAAGATAGTACTCATTTTTCCCATCAATGGAATCATATTTAAAATAAAACATGGATTCTTGCTTGAAACTTCCTTTACACTATCATCACATCATGTACCTTTCCCTTGACCTGTGAAAAACATTTAAAAAACATGGGATGAGCATAAAAAGCTCAGTAAGGGATATAAAAGTACGAAATGAAAACATTAGTCCATGCATGGAATCATACTTTACTCCTAAAACATAATCACATACCTCATCAAATCATGAATAAATCATAGAAATCATAATACATAAAGGTAAATTGATGCATTCATAACATTCTTACGTAGGGAGTAACCCTCATGGTTACGTTTGGAATACCCATCATAGTATATTCCCTAAATCTCTTCAGAGAAACCTTAACGTTTAACACCTTCACGTTACCCAATGCATTGGAGAGCTATATCAGGCTCACCCACCCTTAGTTTATCACAGAACCAACCATCTTCATAACAATGCCCAAGAACCATAACATAATCATATCACATAAAACATGTATAAATGAAACATAACATTTCCACTTTTCAATCACAAGATATCAATATAACACATTGATATAAAAACATTATGAAAACCATTTTCAATTCCAAAATAAAAGAAAATTAAAACATGGTATTTATTTTTCATTCAAAAAAAGTTATGGCTTGTAGAGGAAGCTGAAACTCAAATAATGGTCACGGCGGCGGAGAAGTCGTTGTCACTGCATACGTACGACAAAAAGAACATTCCCTTTTGTCGTTTAGTAAACGCTTAGTATAAAAATATTCCTTTTGAATAAACGTAAAATTCAAAGGGGTTTATACACCGTATAAAAGAAAGTTGTGTATAAAACAAAATATGCCTCAATGAAAGGAGATTGAAACGATGTCCCTTACCTCGTATCCAACTTGACTCGATCATTCTTTAATCTCCTGAATAATAAACTTGAGTTAATTTCTACTTTCTTAATAACCTTTTTCAAGTTCATTATTCCTTTTATATCACTTATTACCATGTCATGAACACTATGCAATTATTTATGTTAATAACGGTCGTTTTAACAATCATTAGTACTTGAGTCAAAAATAAACTCTTTATAATTACAAGTTTTTCTTGTATCCATTATATCCAGAGTAAAATTCATGATGTAGATATCATATATATCATATATATCCAGTACATAACATTTAGAGGTAAGAAATGAAATGCACCGTTCATGGAGACGGTAAGCCGTACGTACGCATGAACGCTACTTCCATTTCTATTTCATATTTAATGGAATTAAAACATAATGATACACAATATTATTATAATTCCAGTATGGTATCATATATAATATCATTAAATATATCCTTTATACATACCACATATGGTATTAACGAATCAAATCACTTTGAGGGGGCGGTAGTCCGCACTTCCTAAAATGAAGATATCACGTTTACCCACAATGGAAACCATAAATGTATTCCATAAATTAAAAATAAATAAGCTTAAGGAAAAGATAAAAATATTATTTATCATATATAAATATATTGACATCTTAATGTCCACCTTTGAAGGTGTTAAAAGAATATTGAACAATCATCATTTCATGAGGTAGAAATTCACCATCCACATAAATAATATGTTTTTTAACCATTATATGTATGTGTGTGTAAGTGTATCTTGAATAATTATTATAACAACATCCTAGTATTTTTAATATACTGGAGTTGTTACAAAATAAATGAATAAAAAGAGTTTAGGGGGTTGGAGAAGCAAAATAAAACAAAAGAACACAAGTGAAGACATTACCTTAAAATCGGGTAACTCCCTTTGGTTTGAACCAAAAGGGTTTCTTGAAGAGCTTCCTGCCTAAGGTAAGGATTCTAGAATGAGGACATGGATGAGGAGAGAAAAATGATCAGAGCTTGTCTGAGACAAAGGCTTGAGAGGTGTGGGTAAGGAAGTAGAGGTGGGGGCCTTTTATAAGAGGAGAGGAGGGGCACTCTTGGAAAGTTAAGAAATGTTACATTATTTTAAAAAGAGTTTCGGATTTAAAAGGTCCCAAATATATGTATTTCAAAGATAAGGTGATACGAGTTCAAAATACACCCATAAAATAGGGTTTTTACATGTGTAGGTCTTAGATTATATATTATCTTTTCATTTTATTTAAATCGTTAAATAATGAGGTAATCACTGCATCATCAGTATGTCATAAATAATTTAATTTATTTAATCTCTAAAAATTATAATAAAAATACTATGATGTAGGAAATATTTTTATCTTTCCAATGACTATTTATAGTAAAAACCTGACTTTTTTAACCCCATGTAAAAATTGTTTTAGTAAAACAATACATGTTTGTATCATTTTTTACTTTTACTTTAAATAAAAGGCATTAATGTCATTATCTTACCCAAGTGGCTCCATGGGGTCCCGAAAATCAACCCATGGGTTGTATTGGTCGGGAATGACTCATCCAATAGGGTTAGGACAAGTGTCAAGATATTTTCATTTTATTATAATATCATTTTTACCTTAAATCACACTAATCGCACTTTAATCGCGATTAATAAAACATAAAAGTTACTTTTCATCAAAATTTATTTTCATCCCATTTAACCACATTTTACTTAATAATTAAAATCATTTATATTAATTTTTTGAAATTCAAATCACAGAAGTGGTAAAGTTCCATTTAAAAGAAAAATCAGTTTTTGTAACTACCACTTTGTGGTTTCACTATTCATCAAAAATTAAGGTTTTTCAGAAAAATACAAAAAATTAACCCCAATCTATATTTGATATTCCGAATTTAAAAATGATTTATATTTCACCAAATTGATAACATAGAAGTTTCATTAATTAATTTTATAATTAAATCCCAGTTTCAAATCAAATAGCGTGTTTTTAAGAAACAATATCTATCAAAAGATTGACACTTGTTTATGTCCAATCTCAAAGTGATATTAATTCCAATGAGCACCATTGGATTAAATGGTAAAAAGTATTCTAGTTTCAATTTAAAACCAATTAAAAAGATAATCTAACTATATAAATAAATTAGATTAAAAAGAGGTTTTGAATTAAAATACAACACTTTTCACTATTCATTAAGAAAATGAACATTATCAGAAAAATACCAGAAATTTATACAAAGTAAATTTCAATGTCCCAATCATAAAGAATAAGTTTATTTTGACAAATATATCCTATAAAATTGTCAAAATTTAGATTTAAAAAATGGTTCTCCATCAAAAGGCGGTAAAGCAATCTTTTAAAAATACTAGAGTATTCTTTGCTTAAGATTGGATTTATTCTCATATAAAACCTCTAAAACACTATCTAATTCATATATAGACATAGATATGAAAATATATTATTCTTTACTTTCTTGGTATGTTACATCCTTCCCCCCTTTATAAAATTGAGTCCCCGCAATTTATTTACTTATCGAATAAGTGGGGGTATTTATCCCTCATTACATTTTCAGATTCCCATGTTGCCTCTTCACTCATGTGGTTCTTCCAAAAAACCTTTACTTGATGAATCACCCTATTCCTCAACACTTTCTACCTATGATCAAGAATCTAAACTCATTGTTCCTCATAAGATAGATTTTCTTCCAACTGAACTACCTCTGGACTCAAAACATGAGATGGATCTGGAATATACTTTCTCAACATCAAAACATGAAAAAAATTGTGTACCTGAGATAAACTCGGAGGAAATGCCCCTTTGTATGAAACTGATCCAACTTTCTCCAGAATTTCATATGGTACAATGAACCTTGGACTCAGCTTTCCTTTCTTACTAAATCGCATCACAATTTTCCATGGTGAAACTTTGAGAAAAACATGATCACCTACCTCAAAAGTTAGATCCTTCCTCTGGTTATCCGCATAACTCTTCTGCCTGCTCTGAGCTGTTCTCATGTGTTTCTGAATCATCTGAAATTTTTCTACAATCTCTTCTTCCAATTCTGGTCCCACCAGCTTCCTTTCACCCAATTCATCCTAAAAAGATATAGTTTGACACCGTTTACCATATAATTCCTCAAATGGAGCCATCTGTATACTGGAATGAAAACTGTTATTATAAGAAAACTCAACCAAAGAAAGATGATGGTCCCAACTTCCCTGATAATCCTTCGAACAAGCACGTAGCATATCCTCCAAAGTCTGAATCTTTCTTTCTGACTTCCCATCTGATTGAGGATGTAAAGCTGTACTAAAATTTAATTCAGTACCCAACGACTTCTGAAGGCCTTTCCAAAAGTTAGAAATAAACCTGGGATAACGATCATATACAATGGGGAGGGTAACTCCATGTAACCTGAATATCTCTTTAAGATACAAACGGGAAAGCTGATCTAGGGAAAAATTATCTTGTATAGAAAGGAAATGAGCAGATTTATTCAAGCGATCAACAATAACCCAGATTGCATTATTACCTCGAGGTGTCTTCAGTAATCCCACAACGAAGTCCATGGATATATTCTCCCATTTCCACTCTAGAACTGGTAAAGGCTGAAGCATCCCTTTCGGTAACTGCCGCTTTGCATTAACCTATTGACAAGTAAAACACTTCATAGTAAAATCATCAATATCTCTTTTCATTCTATCCCACCAATAATACTCCCGAAGATCTCTATACATTTTAGTACTTCCTGGATGAACTGAAAATGGAGAACTATGAGCTTCACATAACAACTCTCTCTTCAACTGTGAATCACAAGGCACACACAATCTCTTCCCAAATCTCAAAACACAATCATTATCAATGTTTAATTCAGGCAACTTACCCTTCTGAACCAGCTCTACCTTTTTCTACAACCCACTGTCTTTCTTCTATGCTTGCTTAATTCTGTCTGATAGAGATGATCTCACTGATACCTGAAACAAAACAGAAGAACTTCCAGCACCAATAAATTCTATGCCAAAGTTCATCAAATCAAAAACCACAGGATCTCGTTCAAAATGTAGCATGGTTAATGAAGCATTACTTTTTCGAATCAATGCATCAGCCACTTTATTTTCTTTTCCCGGATGGTAATGAATTGTACAATCATAATCCTTGATTAATTCTAGACAACTCATCCGTCTCATGTTAAATTATTTCTGAGTGAATATATACTTTAAACTTTTGTGATCAGTATATATTTCACACTTTAATCCATACAAATGATGCCTCCAAATTTTTAGAGAAAAAACAACAATAGCTACTTCCAAGTCATGTGTAGGGTAATTTACCTGATGAGTTTTCAACTGACATGAAGCATATGCAATTACCTGATCATTCTGCATAAGGACACAACCAAGTCCCTTCAACGAAGCATCACTGTATATAACAAACTCACCATTCTTGGAAGGAAGTGCCAAAACTGGATCATTCACTAATCTTCTTTTCAACTCTTGAAAACAATCATCACATTCTTTTGTCTAGATAAACTTAACACCCTTCCGAGTTATCTTAGTCATTGGAATAGATAACCATGAAAAATTTCTAACAAACCTTTGGTAATATACTGCCAAACCAAGGAAGCGACGAATCTCAGTTACATTTGTGGGTCTTGGCCATTCTTCAACAACCTTTGTTTTTGCAGGATCAATAGTTATCCCATCTTTAGAAACAATGTGACCAAGGAAAGAAATTTTTTGCAACCAAAAATCACACTTTCTGAATTTCCCATACAATTTCTTTTCTTTTAAGGTTTTCAAAATAACCCTTAAATGTCTTTCATTCTCCTCTTTACTTTTAGAATACACCAAAATATCATCAATAAAACAACCACAAACTTATCCAAGAACTCATGGAAAATTGTATTCACAAGGTCCATGAATATAGAAGGTGCATTGGTTAGCCCAAAAGGCATTACTACAAATTCATAATGGCCATATCTTGTTCGAAATGCGGTCTTCGGAATATCTGCTTCCTTTACCTTCAACTTATGGTACCCCGATCTCAGGTCAATCTTTGAAAAATACTGAGCTCCATAGAGCTGATCAAACAAATCATTGATATGTGGAAAAGGATATTTGTTCTTAACAGTGATGTTATTCAAGGATCTATAATCAATGAAAAGTCTCATAGAACCATCTTTATTTTTAACAATTAAAATAGGAGCACCCCATGGTGATGTGCTAGGTATAAGGAAACCTTTCTCTAATAAATCTTTCAATTGATCCTTCAACTCTAAATGTTCAGTTTGAGCCATTTGATAAGGGGGTTTTGAAATAGGCTTAGTATCAGGAACTAAGTCAACAGTAAATTCAACTTCCCGATCTGGTATTATTCCAGGAAACTCATTAGGAAAAACATCAGGATACTCATTTACCGCTGGCACATCATTAATCTTAACAATTACCTTGTTTTCAATTATATGTTCAAGGTAACATTCATTTCCATCTTTTACAAGTTTCTCGGCCTCTTGATATGTTATCAACAGTAAGGGTTCATTCTTGTACACAAATTGAAAGTCTTTCTGAAAAGAAACTTCTTTAGCTCTACAGTCAGTCTTAGCATGGTAAATAGAGAGCCAATCCATACCCAAGATAACATCAAACTCTACTAGAGGTAAAACAATAAGGTTTGCAAGCAGGTTCTTTCCACAGATAAGGATAGTAAGATTCTTATAAATTCTTTTTGCCTCAAAATTTCCCCCAGGGGTTTTTACCACATGTTCGAGATTCATTTCTTAAGATGGTATTCCCATTTTACTAGAAAAGTTTTCAGAGATGAAAGAATGTGTAGACCTCGAATCAAACAACACACTGGCATAATCTGAAAAAAAACAAACTACCTGATACCACTTCATTTGACGGCCCAAAATCTGCTGAAGTAGTTGCAAAGTATTTCACCACCCCTTTCTACTTGTAGTATAACTGCTTACCATCACTCGAGCTCTTTTTCGGACACACGTTTGCCTAATGACCCATCTCATTACACTTAAAACATTTCACTAACTGTAAATAAAATTTGGTCTTACCATCACCCTGATCTTTTTCAGTGTAATCACGAGCCTTATGTCCCATATTACCATATTAGTAGCACTTTCCAGAATTCAGTAGACATTCCCCAGCATGCCTTTTACCACATTTATCACAAACTGGAAACTTAGTTTTCTTACCGTCAGACCTTTTTGAAGAATTCTTTCCTTTCTCCTGCCACCTCGGTCTTTTCTTCTACTAGTTGTTATAGAACACTTGATCATTGGAAAAATCCATTTCCACCTTCTCAACACATCGAACAAGCTTTTCATAACTCTTGAACTCGCGAGAAGCTAAAGCCCTTCGATATTTTGTCTTTAATCCTGAGTAAAAACGATTGATTTTACTATCAAGGTCTCAGATAAAATTTTGAGCATACCTTTCCAATCGAGTTAACCTTTCTTCATAGGAAGCCACTGAGTCTTCCTCTTGCCTCAATTCTAGGAATTGTTTTTCCATCCTAAGTTGAACAGCCTTATGAAAATACTTCTCAAGAAACATACCTTTGAATTCATCCTAGTCGAGAGAATCAATCTCATCAGCGTCCCTGATATTTTTAACCATCGACCACCACTGATCTGCTTCACCCTTCAAACGGTAAATAGAAACACTAACCTATTAATTTTCTGAACACCCCATGACATCGAAAATCTTCTCCAGTGCTTTAATCCACCCTTCAGCTAGCACAAGGTCAGATGATCCTCTAAATTATGGGGGATGTTGCCTCATGAAATGTTCCACCACTAACATGTTCCTCTGCGGTTGATCTGGCTGATCTCATGCATGGATACCACCACCATTTATCGCTTGATTCAACTGTGCCATTACTTCAAAAAACTATTCAGTTCCAATTCCGAACATCTCAGGATGCTGATTCGGAAGGTCATTTCCTTCTGTATGCCTTCCTAGCACTGATTCCCTATTTCCTCTACGAAAAACCATTCTGAAAAAACATGTCTTAGATGAAGCAACATGGTAATCTTCAAGTGCTATATCATTTTAATTTGACCATAAAAAAATATTTTTGTATAATCATTTAATAGAATTCTAACTCATAAAGTTATCTAAACCGACCTTTGATACTAACTATAAGGCCCCAGCCTTAAACATTACTTAATCTTTAGTTACTTATAGAATACACGTTGAGGATCTTTTTAGGTTTAGAGTTTTAGAGAATTAGATCATAAAACATGCATTACATTCCACATTTAAACAAAGTGGTTACATAAAAGATAGTACTCATTTCTTCCATCAACAGAATCATATTTAAAATAAAACATGGATTCTTTTTTGACACTTCCTTGACACTATCATCACATCATGTACCTTTCCCTTGACTTATGAAAAACATTTCAAAAACTTGGGATGAGCATAAAAAGCTCAGTAAGGGATATAAATGTACGAAATGAAAACATTAGTCCATGCATGGAATCATACTTTACTCATAAAACATAATCACATACCTCATAAAATCATGAATAAATCATAGAAATCATAAGACATAAAGGTAACTTGAGTAATTCATAACATTCTTACATAGGGAGTAACCCTCATGGTTACGTTTGGAATACCCATCATAGTATATTCCCTAAATATCTTTGGAGAAACCTTAAAGTTTAACTCATTCGCATTACCCAATTCATTGGAGAGCTATATCGGGCTCACCCACCCTTAGTTTATCACGGAACCACCCGTCTTCATAACAATGCCTAAGAACCATAAAATAATCGTATCACATAAAACAGGCATAAAGGAAACATAAAATTTCCACTTTTCAATCACAAGATATCAATACAAAACATTGATATAAAAACATTAGGAAAACCATTTTCAATTCCAAAATAAAATAAAAGTAAAACATGGTATTTATTTTTCATTCAAAAAAAGTTATGGCTTGTAGAGGAAGCCGAAACTCAAATAATGGTCATGGCAGCGGAGAATTCGTTGTCGCCGCATATGTACGACAAAAAAACATTACCTTTTGTTGTTTAGTAAACACTTCGAATAAAAATATTCCTTTTGAATAAATGTAAAAGTAAAATGGGTTTATACACCGTATAAAAGAAAGTTGTGTATAAAACAAAATATGCCTCAATGAAAGGAGATTGAGACGATGTCCCTTACCTCGTATCCGAATTGACTCGATCATTCTTTAATCTCTTGAATAATAAATATGAGTTAATTTCTACTTTATTAAGAACCTTTTTCAAGTTCATTATTCCTTTTATATCACTTATTACCATGTCCTGAACACTATGTAATTATTTAAGTTAATAACGGCCGTTTTAACGATCATTAGTACTTGAGTCAAAAATAAACTCTTTATAATTACAACTTTTTCATGTATCCATTATATCCAGAGTTATATTCATGATGTATATATCATATATATCATATATATACAGTACATAACATTTAGAGGTAAGAAATGAAATGCACCGTTCATGGAGACGGTAAGTCGTACGTACGCATGAACGCTACTTCCATTTCTATTTCATATTTAATGGAATTAAAAAATAATGATACATAATAGTATTATAAATGTAGTATGGTATCATATATAATATCCTTAAATCTATCCTTTATACGTACCACATATGTTATTAACGGATCAAATCACTTTGAGGGGGCGGTAGTTCCTCACTTCCTAAAATGAAGATATCGCGTTTACCCATAATGGAAACCATAAAGGTATGCCAAAAATGAAAAATATAGAAGCTTAATGAAAACATAAACATATTATATATCATATATAAATATAGTGACATATTAATGGTCACCTTTAAAGGTGTTAAAAGAATATTGAACAATCATCGTTTCATGAGGCAGAAATTCACCATCCACAGAAACAATATGTTCTTTAACCATTATATGTAGGTGTGTGTAAGTGTAGCTCGAATAATTATTATAACAATATACTAGTATATTTAATATAATGGATTTTTTACAAAAGAAATGAATAAAAAGAGTTTAGGGGGTTGGAGAAGCAAAACAAAACAAAAGAACACAAGTGAATACATTACCTTAAAATCGGGTAACTCCCTTTGGATTGAACCAAAAGGGTTTCTTGAAGAGATTCCTGCCTAAGGTAAGGATTCTAGTATGAGGAGAGGGATGTGGAGAGACAAAATGATCCGATCTTGGCCGAGCCAAAGGCTTGAGAGGTGTGGGTAAGGAGGTAGAGGTGGGGGCCTTTTATAAGAGGAGAGGAGGCGAACTCTTGGAAAGTTTAGAAATGCTACATTATTTTAAAAAGATTTTAGGATTTAAAAGGTCCCACATTTATTTATTTCTAAGATAAGGTGATAATAGTTCTAAATCCACCCATACAATAGGTTTTTGACATGTGTAGGTCTTATATTTTACATTATCTTTTCATTTTATTTAAATCATTAAATAATGAGGTAATCGCTGCATCATCATGATGTCATAAATAATTTAATTTATTTAATGTCTAAAAATTATTAAAAAATACTATGATGTAGGAAATATTTTTATATTTCCAATATCTATTTATAGTCAAAAATCTGAATTGTGTAACCCCATGTAAAAATTGGTTTAGTAAAACAATACATGTTTGTGTCATTTTTACTTTTACTTTAAATAAAAGGCATTAATGTCATTATCTTACCCAAGTGGCTCCATGGGATCCCACAAATCAACCCATGGGTTGTCTTGGTCGGCCATGACTCATACAATAGGGTTAGGACAAGTGTCAAGATATTTTCATTTTATTATAATATCATTTTTACCTTAAATCACACTAATCGCCCTTTAATCGCGATTAATAAAACTTAAAAAAGGATTTTCATCAAAAATTAATTTCATCCCATTGAACCAAATTTTACATAATAATGAAAATCATTTATATTGGATTTTTGAAATTAAAATCACAGAAGTGGTAAAGTTCCATTTAAATGAAAAATCAGTTTTTGTAACTACCACTTTGTGGTTTCACTATTCATCAAAAATTAAAGTTTTTCAAAAAAAATACCAAAAATTCACCCTAAGATATATTTGATATTCAGAATTCAAAAATGATGTCTATTTTACCAAATTCATAACATAGAAGTTTCATTGATTAATTTTATAATTAAATCCCACTGTCAAATCAAATAGCGTGTTTTTAAGAAACAATATCTATCAATAGATTGACACTCATTTTTGTCCAATCTCAAAGTGATATTAATTCCAATGACCACCAGTGGATTAAATGGTAAAAATATAATCTAATTTAACTTTAAAACCAATTAAAAAGATAATCTAACTATATAAATAAATTATATTAAAAGATGTTTTGAATTAAAATACAATACTTTTCACTATTCATTAAAAAAAGAACATTATCAGAAAAATACCATAAATTTATCCAAAGTAAATTTCAATGTCCCAATCATAAAGAATAAGTTTATTTTGACAAATATATCCCATAAAATTGTCAAAATTTAGATTTAAAAAATGGTTCGTCATCAAAAGGCGGTAAAATAATCTTTTAAAAATACTAGAGTATTCTTTACTTAAGATTGGATTTATTCTCATTTCAAACCACTAAAACACTATCTAATTCATTAATAGACATAGATATGAAAATCTATTTTTCTTTACTTACTTGGGATGTTACAGTTTTCTTCTCTGTTAAATTTTATAGTATTATAAAAATACTTATTTTAATAAATAGTAGAAGAAAACCCTCTTCATTTACATCCCAATAGTGAATAGTGAGGCTGTTACTTTTTCTTCTTCTTCATAGAAACAACTAGTGATGTTATTATGAGCACTACTTCATTACCTCATATTCTTCTTATATATAATCATTACTATATAAGAAGTTATTTTTATTGTGTGAATAAAATTTTATGATGGTCTCTATTATTTTCTCTCATCATCATATTATTTCTTCACTATGGAAAAGCAATAGTGGTTCATCTTACCTTTTCTTTTTTCTTCTAGAATGCATATAAAAATAACTAGATATACCTCTATATTATTTGATACTCCATGATATTGACTTTTTTAATATAATATCAAATAATATAATTAATTTTAATGATCCTATTAAAATATATTTTTTAATAAAAATAATAACATCAAATTACATATTCATTTATTTTTGTTCATAATATTCCTTAAATATCACATTCATAAAAACTAAAAACAGACTAAAATATTTCATTTCATATATTATTTTAATGAAGTCCAAATATTTGAGAAAATCCTTGTAAGAAGGGTAAATAAATAAATAATTGTAGTTTTCCAATATTCACGGATAAAATAATGTTAATCGATCATTATTCTATTTATCATTTTGGAATCATGGATGAGACCATGTGATTTTTTGAATTTTAATGCATGAGTTCAACATAATTAAATTCCTTAATATCATCATATGTGTATAAGATCACTCTTATATTCATGCTAAAACACAAATACTTAATGAATTTAATGACTAGTAAACATACACATATTGTAACCACTCATAGGAATATCTCAAAATATTTGTACAAAAACTTGAATGACAATATATACAGGGATTACTCCAAGTCATGTATGAAAATACATATCCATACATCAACATCATTATGTGGGTTTCTATTAAATAAATATGTAATTACTCATTAACTTCTATAGAATTGTTATCATCCTACAATAATCCTATGCTCAACATTGTTTTAGTTAGTGAACATGGTTTTTTAAATGTATCAAAATGAATAAAATGGTGTAAATGAAATTTTATAACTCAGTATAGTGCATATTTTTTTATAGTGGAATATTATTGAAATAATGTGCCAAATTGTTTTTTTCCTCATTATTGTCCTATTTTATATATAAAAAAGATCTATTAGACCACCTAAAAATACATTATCAACCTCTTGTATCAATGGGTCTATTGTGATGCCATGTACCATAGTATTTTGACTATATTCTCATACAACACTATTTGATGAGGCTCTACATCCTTTTTGTTTCATGAAGAAGGATCACCTTTAAACTTGGTAAGTTTTCTCTATGAGATTTCATGACTACATGGGTGCTCGACTGACACTACGTTAGCGTATATTTTACCTTTCAAACTTGTTTATGTTCCTTTCAAAAATCAAAAACTCCACCTATAATTGTTTAATTAAACATTAAGTGGTGCACATAGTTTTCAAGATAGTGAATTATATGTTGATTATTAAATGACACATACACATATAAAATTTGTTTTCATATAATAGTTTTTTGCAACACTATAATAACATATCTATCCTTACATGAATTCCCTCAATTTCATACAATTGTTTTGTTTAATATTGTTAATTTTTTTTTTGGAATTAACATATTTTATTCATCATAGAGATTAAAAATTATAATTATAAATTCTATAAAAGAACCATAAATCATCAAACATCATTTACCCCTAATATATCCTCAATGTTTTTGAGAAATTTACTACAAAAAACATCAATACTCTTCCTCTCAATTCAAACTATTCTTTAAAAAATTTAAACCATATATCAATGGTACTCCAAATTTATTAAAACAAATTAAAAATAAAAACAATATATAGAAATTAATCTTAATAGTCTACCCATTTTTTTTAATATCCTAATAAAATAATGTGTCATATGTTCCATATAACATTATTTCTTATTCACCTTTTTGCAATGTCACATAAATTCTATGTAATTTTTTTTTAAATTATATGGAATTTTTTCATGACCAGGGGCTGGGACGACATGCGATTCAGAGGCTCGTAGTGCCTGGAATGATCATTCATAAAATGTTAATTTTTAAATATCACGAGTGAAATATTTTCATGAAAACGTGGAGTAACTCTTGAATGTGTTCTTGGATTAGAAATCCAAGGGTACTGTTGTGTTTAGGATGGTGGTTTTACCCTAGGTGCAACTTAATCTTAGTCGGTAGAGGACTCCAGTGAGAAAACCCGAAAATGGAATAACCTTAAATAAAATAAAATAAAATAAAATAAAATAAAATATCTTATTTTTCAAATGCTTATAAATCATGAATGGTGACTCAGATTAAAAATATGAGACCACTGTTGAGCTCGTGGGGGTATTCTTTCCTTAGGCAGGTCCTGACATTGGCTTGTGTGGGACAGTAGTGGAAGTTAGTTTTTGGACGTAAATAAAATAACTAAGTAACAATTATTTTATTTTCAAATCCTAGTAACTCCTAAATGGTAACATAGATAGGAAATTTGAGAGTACTATTGATCTCATGAGGGTGTGTTTTCATTAGGAGGAGATTAACCTCGACCATCACAGGTCGATAGTGAAAGTTAGTTTTTGAACTTTTTTTAAGTTCATTTAAATAGACATGCGAGTAGGTTTTTATAACATTTAAAAAATTGCTCAGATAAATAATCCTAGGTAACTGTTGAACTCAGAGTAGAGAGATTCACCTATAATGTACCTATCTTTGACCGGAAAGGGTCGATTAGAAAAGATAATTTTTGGACTTTTCAAAAAATAATAATATAACTTAAAAAGTTATTTTATTTTCTATTCTCACTGTTGAGCAGTGGCGCGATAGCACTACAGTGCGGAGATGAGGCGGTAACAAGACTCTTTAATGAGACTCCTTATCAGAAGTAAAATAGACATGCTGTTTCATTAATGAAATAGTGAAACAATATGGTGATGTAGCGTAACTGAAATTTTGCAATGCATTTCCCTATTAATGAGGTAACACATTGGGAAATCAAATGTCGAATTCCTCTGATGAACCTGCGGTGAAAATCATCTCCAACAAAGAATGGAGAATGCTAGAGAATCTCTAGTGACGTCAACACACCTTGAAGAATGGGAATGGAGGGTGATGAACGCTAATAGATTCAAACTGAACTTGAATCCTCATGGACAGACCTCTTCAACGAAGAACACCTTTGAGGTCGGGTTTTGTTTTGTTTTAATGTTTTCTAATTCTTTATTCTAAATGAATAAAGCGGATCAACCCATGAACATGTTGATCCGAGGACCACTCGTTCTTGTGGGAGGATACTTTTCTTTGGGTTTTTCATCAGGATTATTTGATTAATTGTGGTAGAATATCAATTATATATCCCATTTTTATAAACCTCTTATGCAGAGGGTGCGGGATGACACCAAAAAAGCCCAAGACCCTCTGCCTTGTGCATTTCGTGAATTCATCTTGGATATATCCCAGAAATGGTGGAAAGGAGGATTTGAGGCCATCATTTGGAAGAAGGAAACCCCTATAGGCTATAGGCGCAAGTGGTGTGAAGAACAGACTAGCGGAGTGGAACCGATGGTCCATGGAAGTCCCACTAGCGCACCATTATAGTGCACTGGAGGGAGTGTCGTGGATTGCTCGGGCCATGATGAGGGAGTAGGGGCCGCCAGCCAGGCCAACGACAGGCAGAGGGACATGAGAGGACGCTTTATATAACCCATGGTCCCTTGACCATGTGTGGAAACGGGGTGGCTGGGTTCGACCGGCCGTGTGACACACCCCGGATGTGTTACGCATCCGAGCTGAAGAGAACCGGTCCACCTCTGGTGGATCAGGCATGACAGCGGGCCGGAACCCCGCCCTGCGGGCCCGACCATCACCCAGTGGGCCAAACCCTCACCCAGTGGGCTAGACCTACCCCCAGTGGGCCAAACCCGCACCATGTAGGCCAGACTCACCCTATCGGGCCGAGCTGGATGAGACCAGGCCGCTAGGAGACTCGGCGGGCTGGACCCCTGGTCAAACAATGCAGGGTTCAGCAAGGCCTAATGGGCCTGGCCCACTGGCCAGGCTGGACCGATCCAACCCAGAACCAAAATGGGTTGGGTCAGGTCAGTCGAACTAAAATGGGACATGTGGGGGCCCCATGACGAGTTGGTCAGGTCGGTCTGACCAGGTCGGGCTAGGCACAAACGCAACCGACTCCTATTTACAAAAATTCCAATAACTTAGAAACTGGGAATCCGATTGATGATCCATTTGTTAAGTTTGAATCCTCACGACGAGGAATATATTTTGGAATAATATATAAAGGATTTAATGGATGTTTTAATGCAATTAATGTCTTGAGGAGCGGTTCTCCCAGAATTAAGCACCCTACATACGAAAACACTGCAGTTGGATGAGACCTGAAGACTGCTGACAAGTGACCCTATATAGATAAGCTATGATGGCCTAGTGGGAAGCGAATTCTATTTGACCTGGTAGGCTAATGGTGGGGAGAAAATCTTTGTGACCTGATAGACCCATGGTACTCGATAGGAGTACCTCAGTATGGCCAAGGTGGGAAGCGTCTTCTCTGTGACCTGACATGCCCACACTGGGGAGCAGCTTCTACGTGACCCAAAATACCCACAGTACTCATGAGGGATGAGTACCACAACAGTCCAAAGTTACTGGGAATCAGCTTCTGTGTGACCTGGTAGACCCACTATACGCATTAAGGGGGAGTTCTTCAGCAGCCTAAGGTGTTCGATGATATGACTGAAGGTCCTACTTTCCATAATCTAGATTATACATGGTGTGTGCTATTTTTATTCATGATCATGATTTTTTGGTCATTCTTCATGGTTTTTTAGGGATTGATTTGAAGTATTTCCTTGTTAAATTTTAGTCCCTACTAAGTATTCTATTACTCACCCCTGCACGGGCTTCGCCCGCATGTGTTGTGTCTGGTGCAGACGACCGATGACTTAGCGAAGGCCTTGGTGTCCCAAGACCAGGTGGTTCCCAGTGATACCAGGCAGGTAGGACGTGCTTCTACGGCTTCTGAAAACTACTCTATACTTATCCATTAGGTGGGGTTTTTAGCGGATGTTTTTTAGAGTTTCCTTATACATTCCTACTTTTAGTTCATCTATTTTGGGGTTTGTATTCTGGCACATTTGACCTACAATTTGTACTTTTACTTAGTGGTTGCTTAGTGGCATGAATGTTTACCTTTCTAGCTTTGGGACGTGGTTGTGTGTGCATGCATACAAGTACTCACGAAAATTCCTCCCAATTGAATGTTGAAGCCTTCAACACTAGTTTCCCACACCTTTCCTTTGGGAGGCGAGCATGGGGGATGTCATGGAACGGGCCCCAGCAGGCAGGTAATGAAAAAGTGGTATCAAAGGTGGTCGGTTATACCTCAAAGGCCGAGAGTCTATTGTTTGGTTTTTGGGAAATAGTGTTAAATGTTTCGAGTTCAACTATTAGATTTGGGGATTCTAGTGTTGGTGCAAAGACCAACATATCCATACACCAAGAACTTGAATTCTACTTTTTTTCTCTATATATAAAAACACTTTTTTCATGAATCATATATGAATTGTATGTTCCCTCATGATCTTTTTGAGTCAGAGTCAGCTCACCAGGTTTAATATATTAATCATGATTCATCTTGTTCTCTTTCAAGATGCCTCAACACAGACAGCCAGCCATGATTTCATTGTGTGACCATGAGGATTGTCCACAGAGTGATGAGGCTTTTGGTACAAGGATCGTTTCCTAAGATGGAACCTTCAGGTGGTGTCACATATTTTTCTTCGCTCGTTGGTAAGCAGTTACTACCAGTTCTATTAGTAGAGGACACATGTAGGCTTAGTGCCTTACACGAGTTTCATCAAGAGAGCCCCCCTCAAGTTCTGAGGAGAGACCAACTCATAGGAGGCTAAATACTAGCTTGATGTGGTGACCAAGTTTTCCATCTTTCCAGGGCACCATTAAATCATATGGTGGTCTTGGCAGTGATCCTTCTACGTGGCTTATTAGGGAAATGGTAGGGTTTAGATTACCCGATCTTACGATGAGATTAATTTTTTATGGGATAAGCTTGAGAAACTTTCTCAAAGAATGGGGGAACATTCCATAAAATCTAAGTGGTATATGTGCCTAAGATCTTCTATAACTTCAGAAGGATGACATGTCGGTAGCTGAGTATTCATCGAGGCATATTGAACTTTCTATGTACTCGATGAATACGATACGACCAATGCCTCAGGGCTTAGAACTCTAAGTGACATTTATTTAGGGACATCTGAGCTAGTATTATTCCTCTGTGAATTCTTACTTATGTAAGAGTTCTAGATAGAACATGAGTGGTATAATGTTCTTTCACTGAGAAGATACATCTAGTGAATGTTAATAGTTGGAAAGCAGGAAACCAAATTTATTCTTAGAGACATGGATGTGTAAAACTTTTTGGGAAGAGTAAGTGATAGGGACAGATGAATCTGCAGGGAAGAAGATGTGGCGAAGGAGCTGGGAGTGCAGTAGGAGATGGTATATATTTCAACATGTTACAACCACCACCCCAATGTGGTCCACCCGAGGTTCAGGGATTTGGAGGAAAGGGGAAGGGAGTAGCTACATGTAGTCAAGGAATATGATCCAAGGGATCTAGGAATGATTCATGGTACAATTTTTGTCTACTCCTATCTTCTGTATTAGTAGAAACTGTTGCTAATCATTCTTTCTTGTCATGAATCTTGTTTAAGACCTAGTGTTTCTAGTTAAACTATTGACTTGATTATAAAAACTGGAGACACCTATGGGAGGAGACTTGATAATCACAATTATATCGATGGTGTTATCTAACCCTTGATATGAGAGTTTTAGTTAGAACCTCTTAGTGGAAACATCAAGTCCATACAACAATAGTTTGAGTATGGACTGGTCATCCACATTTCATTCTCATATTTAATGTTTTAGGAAAAAAGATGCAGTATATCCGCAGCGTTGGAATGGGGTTTTCTGTGGTTGGAGAAAAAGGAATCCCATGCAGCATGAGATAAACTCATGCATAGGAAGGTGCAGTCGACCAGTCTTGAGTCGGTCGACCTTACCCTTGAGGTAGTGAATGTTTTGAATTTTCAGTTCCCAACAGTAGTGGTGGAGTGAAAAAACGTTCTTTCAAAAGCTATTTACAGGATTACCTCCCCATAGGGAGATGGAATTCTGTATCATTTTAAACCCTGAGATGGAACTGATATCATCATCTCTATATTATATGGATTTCATAGAGCTTCACAAGAAGGGGTCATTGATGGGGGAATTGTAGAGGAAGGGTTTAGTAAGACCCAGTGGTCGAGATTATGTGTGGATTACCAGAACCTTAAGTAAGTGGATGTGTAGAATGAGTACCCACTACCCAAGGGTCGATGGTAACATCAATATGTTAAAATGGGTAGCCTTTCATTTGGATGGAAAGGTGCTCGTAATATTTTCAGCAGTTGAGACAGAGATGATGGCTGGAGTTCCTCCAAGATGATGACTTCAATTTAGTCCATAATCTTGGTAAGGGAAACATGGTAGAGGATTTTATTAGTAGGAGAAAAAGTTCACAACTAGTGAAAAATGCCTCAGAGAAGTCATCCTCTCTTTAGATATACATCCTAGATAGAGAGGAGACAACTCTTCTTCAGTCGATGGTGGTTACCCCTCCACTCTTACAACAAGTTGGAGAGGTGCCACTCGGAGATTCCAGTTGCAAGGCTACACGTACCCAGATATCCACAGAGCATTCCTCTGATGGATATTAGAAAGGTGGGGATCACTTAATCCATTTCATAGGATGAACCATAGTACCAGTGGAGTTGTAGAGGAGGTGTTAATGTAGTTTCATACATCACTTTTTGGTGGTACATCCTGGTTTGGTGAAGATGTACCAAGGCCCCCGATGTCAGTACTAGTGGTTGGGGATAAAGAAGGAAATGGAAACTTTTGTCTCGAGAAGCCTCACTTGTCGACATGTGAAGGTTGATCACAAAGTTATATAAAGTTTGACACAACCCCTAAAGGTATTGGAGTGGAAATGGGATGGGATATCGATGTAATTTTCCAAGAGCTTACCACCTACGTCTAGGGGGCATGATACCATCTGGATGATCGTATACTGACTCACCAAGTCGGCACACTTCCTACCCATTCAAGAGAAGGGTTTAGTAGAGGTATTAGGATGCCTCTGCGTGAAGGAGATGGTTTGACACCATGGAGTCCCATATACTATAATATCAGATCACGATGAATGCCTTATATCCCGGTTGTGGTAGGGAATGCAAGAGGAATTTGTGACTTAGCTATGCTTGAGAAAAACCTTTTACCCAAAGACTGATAGTAAGACATAGAAGACTATACAAACCATAGAGGAAACGATTTGTGCGTGTGTACTTGTTTTTGGTCGTAGTTGGAAGGACCACCTTCCACTGGTAGAGTTTTTATATAATAACATCTATCACCCCACCATTGTCATGGAATCATTCGAGGCTTTGTATGGGTGGAATTGAAAATCACTTCTATGCTGGAGAGACCCAGGGGAGTCATCACTCATGGATCTAGAGATGGTACATACTACCACTGATAAGGTGAAGATCATCCAAGAGTGGATGAGGACTGCAAAAACAAGGTAAAAATATTGTGCTGATAAGATGTGGAGACCCATGGAGTTCGAGGAGGGAGGCCATGTGTTCCTTCAGGTATCACCCAACGGGGATTGTAGATATTTGGCTGTGGCGACAAGTTATATCTGAGGTTCATAAGACCTTTCCAAATTCTAGGTAGAGTTGGAAAGGTGGAATTCCTCCTAAGCCATCCCCCTAAAGATGGAACGGGAGCATGATGTTTTCCACATGTCACAACTGAGGAGGTACATGCATGATCCATCACATGTCATCAACTGGGACAAGCTGGTCATTGACGATGGGGAAACTTTTGCAGAGTTCCCAATGGAGACAGAGGATCGACAAGAGTGGGTCCTTCATGGACAATTGATTTATTTGGTGCGTGTTCGGTGGTAGCACAAGAATCTATAGAAGAACACATGATAGCGAGAGGATAAGATTCCTGATCAGTACCCCCATTTTTTTATTTAGCCTTGCTTTGGCTTATGAAGAAATAAATCCCTAAAGGTGGGGGTAACACAATGTCCTAGAAATTCCATGTATTTTTTTGTAAAAATTTTATGGAATTTTTTCGAGGCTAGGCGCTGAAACGGTGTGTGATTCCAAGGCCCAGAGTGCTTGAAATGATCCATAAAAAAATGTTATGTTTTAAATATCCCATGTGAGCAGTATTTCTAAAAAAGTAGAATAAATCATGAATGGGTACGTAGAATAGAAATTTGAGGGCACCATTGCATTAAAGATGGTAGGTTTACCCTAGGTAAAACTTAAGTTTAGTCAGCACAATCCTCCTGTTAGAAAACCTAAAAATCACATAACCATAAATAAAATAATATAATATAATTTATTTTATTTTTCAAATGCTTATAACTCACAAATGATGAATTAGATTGAAAATACGAGACCACCTTTGAGCTCGTGGTGTATTATTTTACTGGGGGGGGGGGTTCTAAAAATGGTTGGCATGGGCCACCAGTGGAAGTTAGTTTTTGGTTGTAGATAGAATAATTAAGTAACAATTATTTTATTGTCAAATACTTATAACTCCTAAATGGTAACTCCGATTGGAAATCTGAGATCACCATTGAGCTTGTGAGGGAGTGTTTTCCTTAGGAGGATCTTAACCTTGGCCATCACGGGTTGAGAGTGAAAGTTAGTTTTTGAATTTTTTTTAAATTCATTTAAATAAAAGTGTTAGGATGTTTTTGTAACTTTTAAACTAGTGCTCGGATGAAAAATATAAGGGAACCATTCAAATCAGAGTAGACATATTCACCTAGAATAGACCTTTCTTTTATAAGAAAGGGTTTCCTATAAATGATAGTTTTTGGACATTTTAGAAATAAATAAAATTACTTAAAAAGTTATTTTATTTTCTATTCTCACCATTGAGAGGTGGCACACTAGCACTACGTTGTGGCGATGAGGCGATGATGAGCCCCTAAGACTCCTTATCCGATGTAAAGCAGACATCCTATTTTATTAATCAAACATCGTGACAACATGGCGATATAGCAAAACAGAAATGCTACAATGCCTTTCCCTATTAATGAGATAACATGTTGGGGGAATTAAACGTGGAATTCCCTTGAAGAACCTATGGAAAAAATCATCTCCAACAATGAATGAAAAATGCTACAGAATCACTAGAGATGTCAATAAACCTTGATTAAGGGGACCAGAGGGAAACGAATGCTGATGGATTCAAATAGAACATGAATCCTCACAGACAACCATATTCAACGAAGAACACCTTTGAGGTAGGGTTTTTTTAGTTTTAATGTTTCCCCATTCTTTATTCTAAATGATGAACGTGGATCAACCCACGAATAGGTTGATCCGTAGACCACTTATTCGTGTGGGAGGGAACTTTTCTTGGGGTTTTGCATCAGGATAATTTGATAAATTGTGATAGAACACTAATTCCATATCCCATGTTTCTAAACCTCTATGGCGGAGGGCGCGGGCCGACACAATCAAGGTCAGATCCCCTCCGCCTTGTGTGTTTTGTGCGTTCTTCATGGCCACATATTCGCAATGGTGACAAAGAGGATTCCAGGCCATTATAGGGAATATGGAATGCCATGATGGCCATAGGCATATGTGGAATGAAGAACGAACCACTAGAGCAGATTTAGTGGTCGAAGAAAGAGCCCAAGGTGCACCATGACGGTGCACCAGAGGGAGTGTCGCGGTTGGCTTGGGCCGCAGTGAGGAATCAGGGGCCATCATCTAGGCCGCAGCTTCACATAGAGAGTAGTCCTGTGACTACATGTGGAACCTGTCCAACTAGGTTTGACTAGACACGTTACAACCCTGGATGCGCTACGCGTCCAGGATAAAGGGAATCAGTCCTCCTATGGAAGACCAGGTAGGGCAGCAGGCCAGACTCACACCTAGCAGGCCAAACCCACACCCAACGGGCCAGACCAATAGCCAGTGGGCTCAAAACTTCATCCAACAGGCCAAGATCGCACCCTGCAGGCCGAACCTACCTCATTGGACCAGCCCAGATGAGATCGGGTTGCTAGGCGACCCAGTGGGATGGACCCCTGGCCGAACTGGGAAGGGTCCAGCAAGGCCCAATGGGTACGACCCACTGGTCAGGCCAGAGCAATCCGGCCCAAAACTGAACTAGGTTGGGTCATTTGAACTACACCGGTGAAGGTGGGGACCTTGGTCTGGGTTGTTCGGGTTGGTCTGATAGGGTTGGATGGGGCCCAGATGAAACCGACCCCTATTTAATAAAAGGTCAATAACTTACAAACTGAGCTTCGAATTTACAGACCATTGGCGGTGTTGGAACCCTTATGACGAGACATATCTTTTGGAACAATCTATGGAGGCTATAATGGATGTTGTAATGAGAATAATGGATTGAGTAGAGGTTCTTAGGGAATAAAGTGCACTACATATGGAAACCTTGTAATTGAATGAGACCTGAAGAATATTGACAAGAGACCCTATGTGGATCAGCTACGATAGACCACTGGGAAGCAGGTTCTATGTGACCCAGTAGACCCACAGTGGGGATCGACTCTGTGCGACCTGATAGACCCACAATACTCGACAGGAGTACCTCAGTGTGGCCTAGATGGGAAGCGACTTCTGTGTGACTTGACATGCCCATGGTGGGGAGTGGATTCTATATGACCCATAATACCCATGATACACATCAAGTATGAGTACCAAAATAGTCCAAAGTTAGTGGGGATCAACACTTGTGTGACTCGGCAGGCCCACTGTACTCATTGAGGAGGAGTTCTCCAGCATCCCAAGGTGTTCGATGATATAATTGATGGTCCTACTTTTTATACTCTAGATTATACCTAGTGTTATATTTCTTGATTTGTGATCACAATTCACAATAATGATTCATGGTTTTCTTGAGGATTGATTTGATGGGTTTCCTTGTTGATTTGGGGTCCCTATTGAGTATTCAATTACACACCCCTACACGGGCTTCGCCCACACATGTTGTGTCTTGTGAAGATGATTGATGACATGGTAGAGGACTTTGTGGCCCAGGACCAGGAAGTGCCTAGTGAGATTAGGTAGGTAATACATGCTTCTACGACTTTCAGATGCTACTCTATACTTACCCATTAGGTGGGGTTTTCAGCAGACGTCTTTCAATGTTTATTTCTACTTTCCTGTTTTTAGTTTTCTTTTGTTGGGTTTGTATTATGGCCCATTTGACCTATAGTTAATACTTTTAATCAGTGGGTTTTTAGTGGCATGCATGTTTACCTTTAAATCTTTGGGGCTTAGTTGTGTGTGCATGTGTATAGGTACTCAGGAAAATTACTCCCACTTACAGGTTGATGCCTTCGATTCTAGTCGACATCCTCTGGCCTTCAAGAGGTAGGCTTGGGGGATTTTGTGGCACATGCCCCAAATGATTGGTCGTGAAACTTATCATATATACCCAATTATCATCTACCAATAAATTTGAAATTATCTCCCACTTATTGATCATAAATATAAATTAGTTGGGATATTAGGATGATTTATAATCAATAAATTTACTATCAACCATTCCGCTCAATGTTAACGTATGACATGAAAATGGTATAAAATAAGAGGGTTTTGAGTTAGATAATAATGTTTTACATTATCTATTGAATTTGATTCAAAATG
The DNA here is from genome assembly GCA_963277665.1 of Viscum album. NCBI lineage: Eukaryota > Viridiplantae > Streptophyta > Magnoliopsida > Santalales > Viscaceae > Viscum > Viscum album. The sequence continues at coordinate 474,115,505 of OY728133.1, read as the reverse complement.
AAGTGATTCACTCATCACCCTTATGAGGATCTTCCCAATTTTTTTTAGAATGAGGTAATCAACTAATACTAATTGATATATGTATATATATATATTATGAAATATATCATCCTTAATTCTTCAACTCACTTCAATATAAAATAAAAAACTATTACAATGGATATAAATCCTCATAAAAGATCCTAAAAAACTTATTCAATATACAACTTTAATGACATGAAAAATATCCCCCATAATGATTGGATCTAATTTTTATTAACCAAGGATGAGGTAATTTGAAAGTCTACCTTCTCAATGAAACTTATTTTATAAAAATCCTTAAATTTTTTTATTCCAATAGGTAACTCTAGTAGTTAATCAAATATTGTTTAATTGTATCCTGCTCAAGGAGACTATTCTCATAACCTCTATAATAGTTGATCTCTTCAATGAATTGAGTCTTAGATTTCCAAAATATTAAATGCATAAAAACAGTTCATTTAACACAACATACTATATTTTATAACATACTTTAAATTAATAATGTTTGTTCTTTTCACATATTTTTATTAGAAAACCATTGGAGTGATAAATCATTAATAATTGATTCTTCATTTTACTATAAAAATTTTATATAATGCACCCCTTTAAAGTTTTCCCCCATGTGATAATTCTTCATCATCAATTCCCCGTATTTTTCGTAGACACATAAAATATTTTTCATTTAATATTAGGTGGAAATTTATGATCCTTATGGTGGTTAACATGGTTAAGGGGATTTTCATGACCACATAACTTTGATCATAATTGTTTAACATCGAGATTTAAAACATCATTTAGAATTACCATGTATGGAATTATTCACATCCTCCTCATCTTTTTTGGGTCATATGTCTTCTCATAAGCCCTCCATCCAACTACTATCTTAAATCAATTTAAAGTTTCTTCTTTTTTGGGAGCTATATTCAATCAAACGATGGAAATGTTCCCATTTATAGTGACCAGAAAATAATACATATTTTATTTCATGATTATCAACATAAAATTTCCAAAAATACTATCCATGTATTTATAATTCATATGTGTTTTGTGATTATGAATATAAATAAAGAATGAAAAAACAACCAAGATATTCTTCACTGAGATCTTCAAAATGGTCTCATAAATACAAATAATTAAATAATATATATGAATACATGGGAATATATATAAGGAAGGGTAGATATATGAATCCATATAAGGGAAAAATCAATGTAATCATGTTAAAAATGAGACAAAAGTAATATCCTGATAATATAAAATAGAATAAAAACATGGAATTATGGAATGAAAAAGATTATATTATAAAATAATTGTAAAAATGAATGTATGAAAAATATAAAACAAAAAAAAACATATTCCCAAGTCATGGCTCACCACCATTAAAATATAATATATTATTTATATTTAACCGAACATTCTCTATACATGGCCTATCATACAAAGAAAAAACTAGCTTTTGAATTTTAGCACTATTATGGTTAAAATTTCAAATTCATAACAGGTAAAGGATTATGTATCCTATATAAGGAAATAAAAAATAGGGAAAACAGTAGTATGAAACCCAACACAAAGGGAAAGGGTTAAGCAATATTGTTTTAGAGGATAATCAAATGGTATAAAAAATTATTACATGAAATAAGAATTTAAAAATTATTGGTTTTTCATAACTCAAATGGAAACCACATGTTATGAATATTATATTTTGTTTAATTTATTACTTGAAAAAATTATTGGAGATGTATTTTAGGAGATTATCCTATTAATAGTGGTTTTAAGAAGAGGGATAAAGTAATTCATGGGGCGAGATCGTAATATTTCATTAAAATAAGAAATGGACCAAAATTGTTTTTCATTATATTTTTTTGGAAACCATGGATGGATAAAATAATTTAATGTAGTCATTCCTGAAATTTTGTAAGAAATGGGAATGTTACCCATAATCAAATATTCCTAATGAATAATTTTGATAAGGGAACCATGAAATCATGTATATCCCATAAAAGGAATGGAATGGTACACAAGGTATATATTTGATGAAAAAATATATACATTATATAAAAAGAATATACGAGGATAATATAGTGATAATTAGTGTTTTAGAGAGATAAGACAAGACTAGAAATCAAAGTGTTCGGTTTTGAATTTCCCTTATATCAGGAACTTGACTCATTTCACATGGTGGTCTGATATCTAGAATTATCCAATTCGATTTATTATATACTTTCATAAGAACCATTTCCAAATATATTTGATTAATTATTATCCTCTTATGTTTATATATATAATTTTAATAGACTATCTTGTTTATTTCAACTCTTTAGGGTGTTTTTTTTCACAGTTGAAATGATACACTATATTTTGGATAATTATGGATGTTCTTTTCAAATGTGATGAAAAATCCAATGATTAAAAGTGATATTATTTTCATTCCAATATATTTTATGTTCATAAATACCCATTTCTTTTATCAAATCTGGGTTCTACATTTAGAAAAAATGTTATTGTTACAAGGTTTCTTCATTTATGAATATTTACCTACCATTATGAACAAGATTTATTTAATTTTATTCAATAATTAGTCATATAATGACCTTGTATTGCATTATGTAATTTTATAATAAAAAAACAAAGTTTTCGATAACAATCAATTAAAAAACACTAAATAAGGAGGAAACCATGATCTAGTTAAACCATTGAATTATGATAGTTTAATTATCTATTTTTAATTTAATTTACCATATTATGAAATATATATATATAAAGAATATAAATAAACTTTTAATCCTAATAAAATTAAAATTATATAACTAAAATATCTAATAAGATCATTTTATGATTTAAATTATATTTTCTACAAAAAATGAATTTTTATGCTATAAACATATATATTTTATAGAACATATGATTTATTGAAAAAATGAGTAATTTTTTAATAATTTTTAATTAGTAAGTGATACGAAATAAGAAGAAGTGAGTTTAGTATTCTAAAAATTCAGTTTCCCTTGAAAACAATAATCATTAAATTTTTTGATTTAATTAAAAGGCATATATTTTTAAATGTGAGAATATGAATTTGTAAAAATGAAAATATTTTTTGGATTCCAAATAACATTAATATCGTTATTGTGAACTGATCCCCGAAATCTCAGATCCAGTTTCTACTAATAAATACATTGTAATGATTACAAGGAGTCAACCCCCGAGGGTCCAAATAGTTTAGTAGTCTTGGTAAACTAGATATATACATGATTCATTTATTAAAAAATAATACACAAATTACAACATAATTTTTTTCCTCTAAATGAATAATATCTTCAAGGATAACATTATCCCATCTAGTAAACCCCTACATATATTTCATAGTACACTTATTGGATTTATATGGAAAGAATCATAATAAGGGTGATCTCAAATACTCAGTAAGGGTAAAGTATAGAGGACGAAATAATGAATCAATGTGAATAGTAAATATGGAAAGGTAAATAATTGAACACACATGCCATGTAATAAATCAACTAAATTAAATTTCATAAACAATATAGAAAGGTAATAACTATAAACACATTCCATTAAAATAACTAGATAAGGAAAAATAAATATGTAAAGGTAAAAACTAAAACACATCCAATTTTATCAATGAAATGAAAATGAAATTTGTCCGTAGATATGAGGACACAAAATATCATGGTTGAATAATAACTAGATCTAATATGATGTAAATGATTAATTATTGGATTCCAGGTTTCCTAGGTACATGGAACCATTACCATCAAGACCTTTCATAAGATAGTTTAGCATATTTGGTAGAAACCCGTCTAATTTTTGCAACTACTTCGTCTGATGAGAATATCGATTCATCGAGGGGATATTATTAACCAATACCCAGACCATAGGCTATTCCACAAATGGTCCCCAACTCTTGTATTTCATGTCCAAAACATTCCTTACGTAGAATGAAAGATATGACTCATCAAATATTTGTTTTGAGTAAAGTATACTAATTTATCAATATTTCCACAAATTATCAATTAAAATTCCAATTAAACACCATATAAAAAATGGAATATGGTTTTTTCAATAATCACATCCATGAAAAATGATATGGATATTTAGTGGGAACTCAAAGTCAAATGGAAATTGAGTACTTCAATGGGACTAAAAGGAATCAAAGAAGTGAATTTTAATACTATCTTTAGAAAAACCAATAATAATCCATCCATAGAAATATTAAGGATGGTATCAATACATCATATCCTATGTGGAGTAAAATAAAGGGGTTTTGTCTTTAATGAATGGAAATATAATAAAAATATCATTTAAAAACATACTTGAGGATAATATAATTGGTTTTGAAAAACCTTTTGAAAAACCTTTTATTTGAAAAAACATTTAAAAACATTTTTTTAAATAGTAACATATTAATCAGGAAATAGATGCATCAAATAAATTTTAGCAGATGAATACATACAAGCCTTATGAGGTAAAAAGAACATTACTTTTTCATGTTTAAAGGTTACAAAAATTACATGTTTGGAAAGCGACAAGAATATTACTTTGAATAAATTAAAAGAGAAAAAAATAAAAAACATTATTTACAAAATTATTTTAATTTTTTTTAAAATCCTTTTAATAAAACATGGTTTTTTGAAGAAAATGGGTTCTTTGACTAAAGTGAGATACAAAGTCGGGTTTTTTAAAAAGTATTTTCTAAAACATTTGGAGTTCCAAAGAGTGGGAAAATATTAATAATACTTGAAAAATGTCATGAATAACCATAGGAGAAAAATATTAATATTTTTATTGAATAATGGTCATATAATTTCCTTTAATGGAAATACCATTGAATGACCAATAAAGTTACTCTTGAGGAAAATAATCTTTAAACATTCCAAAGTGTCACATACCACTTTGAAATATTTTAAATCAGAATAATTGTGAATGAATTTAATTTAATTAAATTTATAATATCATTATAGTAATGGTATTCATTATATTTCATTAAAAAGGGATGTAAATACACCATATAAATGAAACTAGAACCATGAAAACAAATAATTATCAGTTGGATGTAAATTGAGAATAAATCACAAACCTTGTGTTTCCATTCAGGTGAATGTCATTTAACTTCTTGTATAATAATCATATGATAAATATTTAGTTTATTGAGAAACATTTACGTGTTTATAATTACTTTTATTTCACTTATTACAAAACTTTTTTACATCTACTTAAACAATTAAAATTACATCAGGTCTTTTGACCAAATTTATTTTATGCATCGAAAACTACAGTGGTAGGTCAACTATGGTCAAAGGGGTCATTATATAAAATTTAATGAATAAAAAATATGAGATAATTAATATATTTATACATCAATTATACTTTTAAAATCAATCATTAAATAAGGTTATGATAAATGAATCAATGTTACAGTCGTGAAGATGGTAGGTCGTACGCACGCATGAGTAACGTTCTCATTTTTCAATGATCATTAAGTAAAAAATGTAACAAGAATTATATATTTACCGATTGATAATTATATCGTAACTAACATATTATTTAATAATATTTACAAATATATATAATTATATTTTTGAAAAATGAATCACATCATGTTGAGGATGATGTAGTCCACACGTCCATAGATAACTTTATCACATTTTAAGTGCGTGAAAGGGGAAATCAGAAAATGATATATATATTTATAATTATATAAATTTAATTATGTAATTAATATTATATATAGGTTTTTAGGTCACATATCTTTAATTAAATAAATTCATTATACATTCCATGTATAGTGTGAACAAATCACATCCCTTTGAGGAGCCGATAGTCCACACTTCCACAAACTATGTTATCGTTTTTACACAAAATAGAAATTATGAATACATGTGTTGTAAAATAATATCAGAAGATTAAAAAATAATAAATATTATATATATAATATATAAATATATTTTTAATAATAATTGCCTCCATGAGAGGAGGTAATGGAAAAATAAAAAATCATCATTTTGTGATGTTATTGTTTTTCGTACACAGAAATAGCATGTTTGTTACCCATTAGATGAAAGTTTGTGTAATTTTAGGTAGAAATATTACTTAAATACATAATAGAATATTTAGGATATGTTTTTTTTGTTATTTAAGCATGGAATAAATATATATGAGGTGGTGGAGAATGGAAATGAAACTAGGGAGCCTAAGAGAAGACATTACCTCTTAATCAGGTAACTACTTTTGGTTTGTACCAAAAGGATTTCTTGGAATTATTTCATTCCAAAGTGAGGATTAAATGTACAAGGGATGGATTTTGGTAATCTATATGGGAAGATCTTGTCTGAATCTAAGTTTTTTTAGATATGTGTGGAATAAGGGGAGGAATTGGCCTTTTATTATGGAGGAAAATGACTCACCTGGTATTTTGAAAACAAGATTGATGTACACATGTTTTTATCTAACAAAATTCATAAAAAAAAACAAAACAAAATAATGTAATGTTCTTGGCAGAATTATGTCTAGAAAATGGGTGTTGGAAAAGGTTCCGGGTCATTTGGGCCCATATATTAAAGGATTAGTCTTTTATTAAACATAATTTTTCTTTAATAATTGTAATTAATTTTAATCGCATTCACTAATATTTTTGGTCAAAAACAAATTTGGTCTTATTATAAATTATAAACTATTCTGAATATAAATATGGAATCCATTTTTCCAAATTAAAATCCTAGAAGTGGTTGAAAAAAATTTAAAATTCATTATGCAGGCGGGACAACAATGTAGTTTTTTAAAGTACAAATGTCTGAATGTTTGCTATGTTTTTATAGTAAATTAAAAAGTAAAATTGATTCCAAAGAAATAAATTATATAAATTGATAAAAATATGATATAATTAAACTTTAAAAACAATTAAAAGTATAATTTATCCTTATAAATAACTTATATGAAAAATCAATTTTGAACTAAAACTCAGTGTTTTTATCTATTTGTTAAAAAATGAAATGTTTCAGAAAAATATCAAAAATTCACTCTAATCAAATTACTATTTTTGTCTTTAAATGATTATGTTTATTTTGATATATTAAATCAATTTAATTATAAAAAAAAAATTTAAATGGGTTTTTCATTAAAAGGAGGTAAAATTGCCTTCATAAAGATATAGGTTTTTATGTGTAAAATAACATTTGTTCTTATATAATGGTTATGAAACCAAATGTATTAAAATAAAAATTATTTTATTAAATATATAACAAATATTTTTCATGAAAGTCATTAAAAAATTTAAATTAATTAATTTAATTAAGACAAACCTCATTTGGAAGGATAAATATAATAATATTTCTTTTTTTATATCCAATTTGTTTATATTTTCTTTTTTCGTTAATTTTTAACAAATGAATTAATTTTTTGTTTATATAGGAAATAAATAATCATAATTTTGAAAATACTATTAAAAAACACTAACATAGTGATTATCTTATATCATATTATATTAAATAATACTATTTTAATCATACATTGTTTTTTGGTGAAACACGAGCTTCCCTGTAATGAAAACTATTAGGGAAAGCTGCTCTTGTGTGTAAACAAAGCTATAGAGGAAGGTATCTATTTCATTTAATAGAATCTAAATTGGTGTTTTGTGCATTAAAATATTTGGAATATATTATATTTATTTATGATAGTAAATATTTTATAATGTATCAGTTTAATATATTCCTTTTTTACACTTGGTGTTGCATTTCATACATGCTATTGAATAAAAATATGTACTTTATAATTTTAGGGTGTTACATTCTCCCTACAATAATTAACTTTTTTCCTCATGATTTAAATTCAATCTTGGTGATATATTTTTTGATGTTTCCTAGGTTGAATTCTCACATCATGAGAAGGGTTCATAAAACATCCTCTACACAAGAGATAATGAGAAGTATAGTGGTCACATCGACTACCATGTAACTAGGTTTCTATGTAGTAGACCATTAGTTGAATGTAGATATATGTACTTGGAGTATTAGTGAAAATATTTATAATGAGTTAATGATGTCATCAGTCCCAAAAAGTGAATTATCAATAGAAATTTTAGGGACTCAAATCCATAAATCTGTGATGAGTTAAGTGAACATCAATTTAATAGAAATTATGGTTTTAGTAAAACATGTTATTTAGAAGTAAGTTTCCTAATTTTAGATAATCCTTTTACTGATCATGAATATAAAAAAATATTATTACTTGGTATGTTTCAATTTCATATGAACAATCCTAACTTTTGGTTGTTCTTTGATCAAATTCTAATTCATCATTTTAGTCCCAAAAATTAATTACCAATAATGATTTGTAATATATTCCTGAATCACTAAAAGAATGTTATAAAGCATCATACAATTGAAAATTCTAACAATTTGTCTCTAATTATTTTCAAAACCTAACATGGTTAATTGATTAATCTCTAAACATAAAAAAAGAAATAGTACACGTTCATCATTAATATTTATTCATAAAAAATGTTTAAATAGAAAAAATTATAAATTAACCAGGACAATGTGTATGTTAGTGGTAGGCGTGATACCCTTATCATCCTTTGGTCATGGGTTCAAGACCTGAAAATTTACTGGATTAGATTCATTATCACCTGACTTATAGGTTGTCGTTTTCTAAAACCAAATTAAATTAATTTCAAAGATAAATATGATGGACATCCATTGAAATAAGGTTTATCACTAAATATCCTTTTACCAAACGTTTTCAATACAACCTCAAATCATAAATACTTCATCAAATAATTTCAACATAGGTCATTATTTAGTGTAGGGTTTATCCATAATATCATTTATAGGATTTCAAAAAACTGACACCTTATCATAAATCTAAAACACCATATGTTTAACCTAGATTATTAATTACAAAAATACATTATAGTTATTTGAAATGAAAATATGAATTATTCTAATCATATACCCTAGGAGTGTCAAACTAGGAGAGTATTAATGACTGTTTTCATGTACCAGGTTACCCTGAGTCAGGCTCAAAACATCATGTTGGAGTTATTACTCCTAGGTACATCTGTGCTAGAACAATGCCCACATATAGTATCGAGAAAACAATTTATTTCTAGGTATACCCACATAATCTCTACCATACCCAAATTATAGAATGTTATTCTATAATTATCCTAAAATTATACATTAGGTTTATGTTCTCTAAAATATGATTTCCTAAATCTAGTTCCCAATGTTTCTATTAAAATTAATTTGATACAAACTATAGACACTCAATATAATAAATCCCAGAGCTGGTGTCTACTACTAAATACATTGACAAGATTACAATGAATCATGCCCTAAAGGACTGAAGAGTTTAGTAGTCTTGGTAAACTAGATACATACATGAGTCAATTATTAAAAAATAGTACTCAAATTAAAACATAATTATTTCTTTATGAATAAATAATAACTTTGAGGATAACATTATCCCATATAGTAAATCCCTTCATAACATTGAATTCATGATTCTTGGATTCATGGGGAATGAAACATAATAAGGTAGAGATAAAATGATTAATAGGGGTAATGTACAACTTAATAAGTAATAATCAATGATAATAGTCAATATGGAAAGGTATATTACTCAACACACATACCATGTAATCAATAAACTGAATGGAAGTGCATAAAAAATATGGAAAGGTACTAACTGAAAACACATTCCATTCAAATTACTAGATAAAGAAAAATAAATATAAAAAGGTAGAAACTAAAACAAATTCCATTTAATCATTAAGCTGAAAAAGAAATGTATAAATAGATATGCTGACAAAAAAATATCATGGATGATGTATAATTTGATCTAATATTATGACAATGCTTAATAATTGGATGTCAGGTTTCCTAGGAACATGGAACCACTATCATCAAGACCTTTCATAAGAAATTTTAGCATATCAGGTAGAAAAACCAACTAATTTTTAAAACTACTTTGTCTCATGAGACTACCAGTGCATCAGGAGGGTTTCATTAACTGTTCCCCAACCCATATGGATTTTCCTAAATGGTCCCCAACCCGTGTATTTGATGTCCAAAACATTCCTCATATTAAATAAAAAATATTCCTTATAAAATATTCGTATTGAATAAATTATACTAATTTATCAATATTTCCCAAAATAATAAAATAACCTTTAATGTAAGAAATCAATGAAAAATGGTATATAGTTTATTAGATAATTATATATAATAGATATGATATGGATATTTAGGGGAAATTCAATATCAAATGGTAATTGATTATTTAAAGGGGAATAAAAGGAATAAAGGAAGTGAATGTTAATACTATCCTTGAAAAATAAATACTGACCCATATATAGGAATATTAAGGATGGTATAAATAAAACACATCCCATGTGGGGTATTATAAAGGTATCTTGTCATTGATAAATGTAAACATTATAAAAAATATATTTTTAAAACATTGCTGAGGAAAGAATATTTTTTTTGAAAAACCTTTTGAAAAACCATTCCATTGAAAAAAAAATTGAATTTTTTTTTTCATTAAAAAGTATCCTTTTAAAAATTCAAAGTAATCATTAAAGAAATGAAAGTGGGTAAATCTGTACAAGCTATATGAGGTAAAAATAACATTATTTTTTCATTATTAAAGATTAGAAAAATCATTGTTCAGAAAGAGAAAAGAATATTTCATTGACAACCTTGATTAAATAAAAAAAGGGTAACTTTTTTTAAAAAATAATTTTAAAAACATTTTTTAGTTTTTGTTAATAAGAAATGATTTTTTAGGAAAAAATATTCTCTTACTAAAGTGATATAAAAAGTTGGGCCTTTTGAAAAACATTTTCTAAAACATTTTTTATACAAAATAGTGGGAAAATGGTACTAATACTTGAAAATGTCATTAATTACTAGAGGAGAAAAAAATTAATGGTTTTATTGAACATTGGTCATATTATTTCCTCTAATAGAAATACTATTGAAAGATCAATGTAGTTATTGTGGAGGAAAATAATTTTAAACATTTCAATGTGCCCCACGCCACTTTGAAACATTTTAAATCATTATACTCAAGAAGGAATAAAATTTAATGAAAATTTTAATATAATTAGAGTAATTATATATGTGAAATTTATTGAAAAAGGTAAGTATATATAATATATAATATAATCTAGGATCATAACAACAAATAAGTCTCAATGGGATGTAAATTGAGACAAAATCCCTTACTTTGTGTTTCATTTTAGGTGAAAATACTATATAATAAACTTATTTTAGTAATATACTTTCTTCAGAACCTTTTTCATTATTATCATTAATTTTATTTCACTAATAACTATATTTTGTACATATATTTAAATAATTATCCTTACATTATGTGTTTTGACCAAATTCAATTTACGTGTCAGAAAAAATTTGGTAGGTTAACTATGGTCAAATGGGTCATTATATAATATATCCAGAATAATAACCATGAAATAATTTTCAAATTTATAAATTAATTATATTCTTACAATTAATAATTAAAAATGGTTATGAAAAACGAATCAACGTTATAATCATGGAGACTGTAAGATGTACATACGCATGAGTAACATTATCATTTTTCAATGACCATTATGTAAATAAGGTATGAATTATTATATAATTAAATAATGATAATTGTATCACAAATACCATATTATATAATCATATATAGTTATATAAATAATTCTTGTGATGAAAAAGGAATCTCTTCGTGTCGAGGAGGCAGTAGTCCACACATACACGGATGACATTATCACTTTTGAAGTGTGTGAAATGGTATATACGAAACTCATATATATTGTATTTATATAGGGGTAATTATTTAATTAATATCATTCATCAGTTTTTTATGTATCTTATGGTTAACTAAAACCATCCTTTATATGTTCCATCTGTAATGTGAATGAATCTAATCGCTTTTGGGGGGTGGTAGTCCACATTTCCACAAACGATGTTATCATTTTTACACAAAATGGGAAGTATAAAGATATTTGTTTTAAAATAGATAAATAATATTAAAGAAATAATACATATCATACATATCATATACAATCATAGTTTTATGATAATATCCACCAAGATAGGTGCTATAGGAAAAATAAGAATTATCATTTCATGAGGCCGCAGTTCATTGTACACAGAAACAGTATGTTTGATACACAATAAGTGGAAGTGTGTTTAATTTTAGGTAGAAAAAATTACATAAAAACATAATATTATATTGAGGATAATGTTTTTTATTTAATCCTGGAATGTAAATATTGTTTAGGGTGGGAAATGGAAATGAAACTTGATAACTTGAGAGAAGACGTTACATCTTAATCGAGAAACTAATTTTCGTTTGTACCAAAAGACTTCCTTGGAATGATTTCTGCCCAATGTGAGGCTTCAAGGACTAGGGGAGTGATTTTGGAAAGATGAATTGGAATATCATGGATGTTATTATGTGGTTTTAGAGGTGAGAGGATTTCGGAGAGGGGAGGGCCTTTTATAGTGGAGGAAAATGACTCACTCGGTATTTTGAAAAAAATGTTTTGTGTACCCATATTTTTTCAAAAAACCTAATTAATCCAAAACAAACCAAAATAAATAATTAAAGATTCATGGAATAATTATGGCTATTAAATGGGTTTTCTACACATGTCTTGGTCATTTGGGCTGCTATGTTAATGGTTTATTCCTTTATTAAGCTTAATTTTTCATTAATAATTGAAATTAATTTCATTAACTTTCACTAATGTTTCTACTAATTTTTTTGTATTGTTAGATATTATAAAATTTTATGATTCAAAATATGGAATCAATTTTTTTGAATTCCCATGATATAAGTGGTATAAATTAATTTAAAAATCATTCCGTAGGAGGGACAACAATGCAATTTTTTAAAGTAAAAAATTCCAAAAGTTTGATATGCTTTTCTAATAAATTTAAATGCTAAATTTATTAAAATAAAATATATTGTTTTAATAGAAAAAATAAGATCTAATTAAAATTTTAAGCCCATTAAAATTATAGTTTATCTTTATAAATAAATTAGATGAAAAAGTAGTTTTGAACTCAAATTCAGTACTTTTAATTATTAATTAAATAATGAAATGCTTCAAAAAGATATCAAAATTTAACCTTAACCAAATTATTATGTTTCAATTTAAAATATAAAATTTATTTTTCAAAATTAAATACATTAATGTTTGATAATTAAAATTTAAAATGTGTTCCTTAATAAAAGGCATTAAAATTACCTTTATAAAAATATAGGTTTAATGTGTAAAATAGAGTTTTTTATTATCTTATGAATATAAAAACTAATGGATGAAAATGAAAAATATTTTATTTAAAATATAAAATATATTTTTAATTAAAATAATTAAATAATTGTAATTAATTATTTTTTTAAGAAAAAACTCCTTTACAAGAATAAATATAATGATAATTATTTGTTATATCTAATTGGTTCTTATTTTTTTCTCATTAATTGGTAACCAAATAATTAATTTTATATTTATATAATGAATAAATATTAATAATATTGTTTATACTAATCATACCAACTAACATAAAATCTAGGTTATATCATGTTATATTAAATAATAATATTTTAATAATACATTATTATTTGGTGAAACCCGAGTTTGCATGTAACATAAGATATTTGGGAAGGTCACTCATGTGTGTAACACAAGCTATTGAGGATGGGCTCTCATGCTTTTAACTCAAGCTAACTTAGTGTTCATTTTATCACAATATAGGGAATATATTATATTTATTTAAGATTGTAAATATGTTGTAATGTATCAGGTTAATATAATTTTTTTAACACTTGGTGTTGCATGTCATACATGCTATTGAATAAAAAGTTGTACATTTTAATTTCATGGTGTTACAATATTTGTATAAATTTTTGGTATTTTAATAGAAAATTAATTATAAGGTGAATAATTAAATATGCCATTTTAAAAAAACATTCATTTTAATTTTTATTCGTATATACTTCTAATTTAGAAACTAATGAAAACATTTAATTAAGGAAATATTTAGTATAAATATGGATTTATAATTTTATAAAAACTAATATATTTTATTTAGAGACTGTTATTTTAAATTTCTGAACATAAGTTATATTTTTTTTAATATACCTACAAACATATATATATATATAATTATACGTTTATAATTAATTTTTATTTGTTTTTTAAATTCAATAAAATTAAACGGTTTTAAAATTTTGAAAAATAAGGTCTAAATTATGTAATGAGGATGATTTCATTTTTTAGCATAAAGGATAAATTTATTAGTTAATTTTTTTACTGATGTAGAAAACAAAATTGTAAAAATGAGTTATCAAAGAGGTAAAGGTTGTACCATATTAAAAAAAATGTTTTAAAATTAGTGTTTATGCTAATTTTAGACATTATATCTTTATATATAAATTATATTTTTATTTTTGGGACATTTTCCATGAGAGAGACATCCTGTTATTGAATTTTTTTAGGTATTTGAAAAAATGGAATCTGATTTCTCTTATCAAAGGGGAACTCTACTAATCACATCATATCACACCACAACCACCTTAGTCAATACTAACTATTCACAACCACTGATTAATATTAATTTCCACCATCATGAGGTTCTGGTCTTCTCAAAATACAATCCCTCAAATATGTTAGGACCATGTTAGATGAATGTGTTTATAAGGATGCTGGAAGTTGATATGAAGAAGTTTGGATGTTTTTTTTTGAAAAATAAGGCTTTATTAGTATTGTTTTACTTGTTTATAAGAAAAATAATAAAATCACTCTATAATGTTGTCCAATAAAGGATATTGGATATTGATGATCAGAAAAAGGGTTCTTATGTTTTCTCTATTAGATTAACATTTAGTGATAGGGGATATCTGATGAATGTTTATGATTATTTTTTGAACAATTCATTGAATGTTTCTCATTAAAATAAGTTTTGGGTGATTTAGGGAGATTATAAAATCATTTTTGTGTGGTTTTAAAATTTTTATTTAACGGAAACTCCAAAAATTTCCCACATCCATGAAAGATCATGATCATTTTTCCAATAGAAGGTTCTTAATTGGGGTTTGAAAACCAAAAAATGCTTGAGAACTCCCATTGGTTGAGAGGATGGGTTCTCAGGCTCATCACACACTTTATGGGGGGATTATTTCATATTACGATACATTTTTATAGATTTAAAATGTGTTCATGAAGTCCTTCCCAATACCCTATTTGAGACTAGTTACCCTTGTTCTAATGACCTAATCCGGACTATGTATTGATGTGAACAACTTTTTGTGTCATGATTTCCCTATCATTCTCTTATTTTTGTGATGCTTCAATTTAAAATAATGATTGGGAATACTACAGTTAATTTCCATATAAGGATGTAGTTGGTGAATTATAGATTGTATTGAACCTATATGATCTATCCTACATGTCCTATGAGAATATGAACTAAAACCAACCTAGTTCATTTGACAAATATTAAGGTTCTATGAAAATACTATACCATGGAGAATAATGTCACATGGTAATGACATAAATATAAGTATAATCCCTCAAGGATGAGTCCTATGTATCCTATTAATATATGAATCATATTCTACATATATTGTGTTATAGGAATTTGTATCATAAATGGAATGACAAAAGAGGCCCTAAGAAGGACTTCGGCATGTAAGGCTGCCATGAATTGCCTCATCAAGAGTATTATCCTTTGAGTGAAGATGATATATAATCATGAATATATACCAATTAAAGGAAGACACTATGTAAATCATCATCAGGATATTGGTACAATCATTAATGATCGCTATCCCACTTACATCATACAGATTGTGAGAAATAGGAGAGAGTGGAAAACTAGACGAATCACATGATAGAAAATCTGTACAAGGATTAAAAAATAATGAATCCTTTAGAATTTTATGATTATCTATCTCGTGGAGAATTTTTTTATGGACATCAGAGCATAGGAATGCATCCTACATATATAGTTTGTAATATGATTCAAATATATCTTAGTTCAATTATTTTCTAACCCTCAGATGGGTTTTACAAACACAGGGGAACGGTCGAGACATACAATTAAAAGAATGTCTATATATAAACTCCCATATCATTCGGTGATAGATGATGAAGGATTATATATTAAAAATATTATTTGGGTTTAATGAGACAAAGTAAATAGAATAACTAAGAACTTACCCTAAGGTGGATTCTCATTTGAGATTATGCCTTATGAAGGTGTCCTATATATCGTCCTTCGACATGAATCAGAATAATTATAGTCAAATTATTCTTGGCCCACTATGGGGTTGTAATGGGTTATTTCATTTGAAGTGATTATTATTTTCCCATAGTTTTATTAAAGTTAGGGGAATTGGAAATTATTTTTTTATGTTACAAATTCATTCTCTATCCTCTGATAGATAATGGGAGATGATAACCCTGAATGTTCTGTCTAATGTGTTTGGAATACCACAGTGGGGACTATCTGAGAGAATTAAATAAATAGTCTTGCATGAGTACATCACCCAAACCCATTAAGGAATCTCCCAATATAAATGTAGTTCCCATATAAAGGTTTATTCCAAGGGTTTTATGTGGTATATGTCCATGTTATATTGTCAAACAAGGTTTAAATGTCTTAGGGTATCATACCAAAATGTTTAAGGTGTTGTCCTAACATGTCATGATTGGATGTTAGACATGTCTTGAATATTTATCAGATACATCCTAATTGTCTTCTAGACATTTCTTTAATATCATCCAGACACGTTTTTTTATTTCCATGATATGAATTCACTGTGTTCTCGAAATCTTCAGGGTGTCAGTGTGACATATCTTGATTATATTCCCAACATGTATTTATTATCTTTCAAACATGTTTAGGGTGCCAGTATGTGATGGAAAACATGACCAAGGTTGTCTACATGACATTTACAATGTTATTTTCATGATTGAATTAGACATGTTCAAGGTTCTTCACATGATCTAAGTTGACTTTTCTGGGATGTCTTTACATGATCAACATGACCATTATGGTACATATTCACATGATTAGTGTAACTTGTCCATGGGATATAAGATGATCAAATAGACTTATCTATGAAGTTTTTTCATGACCAACATGGCCTATTAGTGACATCTTCTCATGATAAAACTAAATAGTAAGTGGATTTTCGAATAATCAACATGGATTTTCCATGATGTCTTCGCATGATAAACCTGACATGTCTATGGTATATTGCATGAAAATATTTACTTATCCATGGGACTTTTCATAATAATTTAGAAATTGAAATGGAAGATCTCATCAAGGCATTATGAGATGAGTGAGTCATGTGATCGCATGATCATAAAATAGTCTGATGATGGAGTCCTATGAACATGTCCATGGTCATGTTCATTACAAAGATTTCATATATGAGGTTCTTCATGGTGGTAGGACGGAATGTACAGTTATTCTCATGCATATTATCGATGTCTATCAAGGATTGTTCACATGAAAAGGTTTCATGTTCATAGGTTTCAACATTTCAAAATTGAGGATTTAAAAAGGGAATTCCATGTTATGGAAAAAATTTCTAGGACTACAAACATGTCAAGGGGTTACCACATAAGGTATTCACATGATATTTAACTAATAATGTGATTAAATTTCCTCAATTGAATCTTCTGTGAAGTTCTATGACATGTGCAGGAGATGCATGTTGGTGATGAATTCATGAATGAGGGCGCATGGAATATAGTGTGTGGGGCCAAGGGTTCATGTTAGGGCCATGCACCCTTGGGATTCCATAGAGGAGTAAAAACTATATTGATGAATCAAGAAATATCATGAATTTTTCACATGAGCAGAGACTTTATTGATGGAGTCAAATGATATTCAGTCCATATGGAGATCACATTATCTTTATGGGATCATATTATGGGTTCTTGTGATCAAATGAATAAATTCTCTGAATGTGGTAGCTGAATGTTTCTCTCCTATATTGTCCTTCATCTATTTTTATACACATATTTTCTACTCCCTATACCCATTGCATGTGTTTTTAGGGGGATTATGGGTATATATTTTAATAGTTCGTCCAAGGATGATCCCTATTTTGATGAGGAAGATGTCACATTTACTAGAATGTGGTTGTGGTAGTTTCATATGATCAAAATAATGTGATTGTGTGATGGACTTTTATGATGGCATGATTTAAATTTACCAAGGCCTTTCCTGATCATTTCTAAGGGCGTCACTTGATCACTATTTTTTGGGGAGTTGGCCTTCCAAAAAATTATTGAATTATTTTTGTGATGGTAATGGAGGCTTGAAAAGATCCTATCCAAGTTCATCACCTAATCGACATAACTTACCGAAATAGAATTATGATACCACATGATCAGTCTTTATCTAGCTATATATGATCTTAAAGATGACATGTGGCTCTTAAGATGATGTGATACACTCTTTTTGAAGAGACCCATGTAATTATAGCATGGATTCACATAATCATCATTATTTGATTGCATATTCTATATAAAATATTTTGATTGATTTTTATGGTTCACGTGACTGGATTTATGATATACCTTGACCAGATTCATGTTATGGATTCCATTGTTCTTGAATTAATGACTTCATGTGAAATAATGTATCTTACATGGCTACAGGATGTCTAGAATATCTCATAAATCATGGTTTGATCATCCAATAAGGGTGTCATGTAAGACATCAAGCACTGATGTCATGCAGAAATAGGGTGTGTCTCATGGAAACGAACCGGTGTGGAAGGAACGGGAAGTTGAAGATGATCGCTTGAGGAAATATGATGGATAAGATCATCTTGATCATGAAGCTATGTTTTTCTCAAGGTATTTTTAATATAGTAATAGTGTCACACTCATCTCGCACCCCAAAAAGAATACCCACACTATAATTCTCTTTTTAATAATCTTGGTAGGGTTAACAACCTTTTAGTCAAGTAGAGGTTCGACACACAGAACACAAAAACACCCACATTGTCACCGACCACACACTCCCATTACATGGTTTTCCAAGGAACACATTCACATTAAATTCATGATCACCGTGAGTTCTATGATTGCTAACACAGTCTTCCACAAAATTGAATGGTTAGTTATCACCCAATGCATGGTTAAGGTGAATCCCGCATGTGAACCTGGTTGGGATGGGTGGAAATTTACCATAAATGGCTATTTTTTTTAGCTGAGGGAATTCTAAAATACTTATTATTATTATCTTATTAATATTTTAAAAATATTTTCCCTTATAAGATGAATCATGAGACCTTATTTTTTATATATTCTAACTCCAAGTCCATCCTAAAAAATATATCCACATTTTTATATAGTCTTAGAACTTCTCAATTCGTCAATAGAAAAGTACTTGGTAAAAGACAAGAGTTTCATATAATATTCCCTCCCTTAGAAATAGATTGATTTGTCATGAAAGTAATCTGATTATAAGGTAAATGTATATCACATTTTCATATATTTGAACATCTAACGATCATTGATATGGATCTAAAATATGGGATTTGGGACATGGACATTCTGAAATAGTAATGTGTATAATTTCTAGGATGGAAATGGGATTTAGTGTATATAAACTTGTGTATATATCCAAGATAATAGACCAATACATTTCTATATATCCCTAGGGAATGAGAATCAAGGCATAAATTTTTCTAAGATTAAATACTTTGTAGATCAAGCTCATGCATAAGAGACATAGGTACTTGAATAAAAAAACATTGATGAATTTTCATTCATAGATATAGCTCATACGTATAAAATGGAAATTCACTTTTTTAATGAAATTTTTTTTGGGACCCATGATTTGGTGGAGATATTACATTAATATGGACATAGTTCCATATTCTAGGCCACACAACAGGGGCCATTATGATAATTTTAGGGTCCTATAGGATAGACCAAGTCTCTTTTAGTTTAAACTAATGATAGGTTAATGTACCATCAGGAAGGTCCCAATAAACAGAGATGTACAGAAATATTTTCTTAAATTAGTGGACCTAGAGAGAATAAATTTTTTTCTCATGATAGATATAATTCTCAATAATATTTGAATATTATTTATTTCATCCATAACTACTTAATATTATTTTGTTGGGGGAATGCTAAATTTCATGGACATAGATTTTTCTTAGGACATCATTTTATGGGTTTTAAACCTAACATGTTTTTTCCATTTTCCATTTTGTAAATGCCCAATATTTCATGGATCATAAAAAATGAATTTCCAATGATCACAAATTCATGTATTTTTCCGGTGTTCCATTTTTGGATTTCAACCTAGAGAGAATTTTTTTCTTTTTCATATCGCCATCTTATGGTCGCATAAACTAGACCATTGTTCTACTTTAGTTTAGGGTATTCCATCATAGAGAATCTAGATCATGTGTAAATAACCTTCAATGATGTAAAATTAGCTATGTATTTTGACATCATGCGGTAAGGATGTCATCCAAGAAATTTGATATCAGGATTTAAGGATGTTGTCCATGTAGTTTAACATTATGAGATAGGGACTTAAAATGATATAAAATTTTAATTATTTATTCTAATACATGAGATTATTTTTAGTTTACAGTCTTGCTACCAGGACTTGAGATGATGAACAGTTTAGAGTCTTGCTTCCATGACATGAAATTTTGTGCAGTTTAAATTTATGCTTCTATGACTTGAGATGTTGTGATATTTTGATTTTCCCCCAACATGGGAGAAGTTATGCAGTATAGAGTATTTATTCATGGAATTAATATGTTCAATTTAGATTCATACATCCAGGATATGAGATGATTTATAGTTTTAGAGTTTTTCCACTAAGACATGACACGTTGTGAAGTTTAGAGTATCACTCATTGGAGTTGAGACATTATGTAGTTTATAGTCTTGTTACTATGACATGGGATGGTGTTCAATTTAGATTCTTTCTTCTAGGTGTTGATATTATTTATTGTTTAGATTCTTTCGGGATAGAATTGATATTTTTTTCAGTTTAGATTATTTCTTCTAAGGAATTAGTAGCATGGGATAGATTCAATTATCACATTTAATGTTGAAATATTTTTTATGAAAATTATAACCCAAAAGATAGAATGGATGAATATTAAATTTTTACAACATTTTGAGGTTAAACACAAACACCTAAATATAACACAAAAAGAATTTGTGAAATATTTTGTTCTATATGAATTTAATATTTTCAATATTTTTTGAAACAAGAAACACCTATTTAGTCTGGAGTTACATGGGATACCATGTTTGAATTATGTTATATGTAAAACTAAGTTAAAATGGAATACAACATACTATTAATATATTATTATATTATATTTATCGCCTAGTTGTCTGAATGATGGATATTAATAGGGTTAATAATATAATTAAAATATTTGGTTTACATATTTAAATATAATTAATTATATTTTTTCTCATTAAATAAAAAAGAAATTAAAAAATGGTTTTTGAAAATACTGTAAATCATTTTATGAAAAAATAATTTTATTTATAAATTTCTTTTAACACAATAAATAAAATGAATTTATTTTGGTGAATGATTTAAAGGATGTATATATTTTATAAATTCAATAAATCATTTAACATTCACCTTATGTTTTTTAAATACAAGAGATAAGAATCAATCCAATTCTATACAAAAAATTGTATTTTTTTTAAAAAAATGATTTTGTCACCCTTTGCAAAATAATAATAAAATTAAATACTGTTACTTATAGAAAATTTATTTGAAAAAATAAACTTCATTTTTGAAATTTTAATCTCAATATTAGCATAGGGTTATTTTATAAATTTTTAGGAAAAGTTTCATTTTTTGGCGAACAGCTGAAAATAGTAAAATTTAATTGAAAGCTATCTTTTTGTATAATTTATTTAGAAATTATAATTATATTAAATTTTATTTTCATAATAAATTAGTTAATTATAATTCCATTAATCATATTTAGTTAATATTAATCAATTTCATGTTGAATTTAGATATAAAAATATTGTAAACTTTTGAACATTTTCTCTTTAAAACAACATTTTTTTCATCACGTCTGCTAGATTAATTTATAATAAAATTTTACCACTTATATGAATCAAATTTAGAAAAAATGTATTTGATATTTGGAATCATAATATTTTATATTGTATAATATGTTAAACATAATATTCAACTAAAATTAATTTTTAATGTAGTAAAAATTATTTAGCACAGTTAATGGAAAATGGGTTTATGGTAGGGTTAAACTAAAAAAATAATGGTTAAAATGTCTTAAAAACTATTAAAAATATTATTTTATTGTCATATTTCTACATTATTCTTAACAATATATTTCATTTTACTTCATCCTTTTCAAGATTAAATTATGGATTAACACATAAATTATAATAAAATATACATCCAAAATATGTTTATGTTATTATGTTGAGGTTATATTAATTATTCCTCTCCAATTCCATCAAATGGGTTCGAAATAATCATTTGCTTGTACGGAAAACTGACACATTATGATAAAATGTCTTTAATTTAACCATTAACACCTATTGATTATGGAAATGATGATATATTTGTTTTTTTATTTTATATTTATGAAATTAATGGGAATATGATATCATCACACGTGTGTACGGCGGACTACCACCTCACAAAGTGATGTGACTCGGTCACGCTTTATGTGGAATGTATTAAGGTTGTTATTAATAAAAATATTTGATATTTATGACATAAAGATTATTCATGAATTATAATATATCATTTAACTTTCATTCCTTAAATCTGATATGAAAATGGAAATAATGTTCATGCGTACGTACGAATTACTGTCTCCATGATCAGTGCATTTCATTTTCTATTTGTACATATTATGGATTATTATAAATATATATATATATATAATGAATATATATAATATTTATATAATTATTATAATTCTTTATATTATTAATACATGATAAATGTAATTTGAGTAAAAAATCAAAACATTTATGAAAAACCAAGCGGTTATTACCCAAAATGTAACATCAACATGGAATTTTTAATAAATAGGTAACAAAAAATCATTAACAAATTTTATATGGAATTATATATATGAATATGGTTATTTAATATATTTATAAAAAATTATATTTATTATACATGATAACTGAATGAGTATGACAAAAGATAAGACTTAAGGTAAGGGATTTCGATCCCACTATTAATTTTCTGTCAGAAACAATCCATATTTTCCACATATTTCAATGAGGTGGTGTATATACTAACCATGAAAGTATTTTATGATTCATATACTGAATGTAATTTTGGTTTACATATCCATTTGAGTATACCTATTTCATGGGTTTTCAGTTTAAATTTTATAAAATGGGGAAGGGTTTTTTGTCTCAATTTTAATTCTTTGGGACAAAAGTTGGGTTATGCACCTATATTATTTTATTAGGTCTATATACTTCCCATTGACATGTTATATCAAGAATAATTTTTTAAATAAATTACATATTTCTTTCATTGTTTTTATCTCATAGGGATTTTGATTCAACATTACCAATGTGGGAAGAGTTTTATATTTGAATCCCATCATTTGTTGGGATTGTCTATGATTGTTCTTTCAAATGATGACATCTTATGATATATATCATAAAAATTTCATGAATATTATTCTAATATTTATTTTAATGAGGATGCATTATTTCCATTCATTTTAAACTATTTTTGTAATCAATATTTTGATATAATGTTTTTATGATTAATCTTTTTTTTTTCTATCAAAAACTCATTTTCCTCCAAAACCAGGTTTTCTAAATAAGTTTTCAAAAGGAGTTGAAAATAATTTTTGAAGGAAAAAATGATATTTTACCCAGGAAATGTAAAAATTATTTTTAAATAATTTGTTATAAATTTTCAATGTTACATTCAAAAAAAGTATTTTCAAAAACTTTTATGTTTTATAAAGTGGGTTTTAAAGAGAAAATGATATTTTACTCAATAAATGTTTTAAAAAATCATTCAAAACCTTCTCTATCTATGATGATATCATTTTAGACAATTTATGATTTATTTGGGATATAAACCAAGTACATAATTGATATTCTTTCTCTAAATGTTTTCTGTCTATGATGAAACGATATTTATGAATTCAGTTTTTATTCCACGGGTTATACTATGATGAAACTCTTATAAGACCTTTTTATTTTCACATGTAATGATATGATGAAATGTTTACATGATTATTAAAAATTTCTCATTTCTAAAGATTATAATATATTGAAATATTTATTAAATCCTTTTCATTTCATTAGTTATGACATGATTATTATTTATGATCTTATGGCACACATATGTATGATTTTCGAAATGTGATGGGTGATACCTACATATCCTTAAAATTTCTTCGGAAAACAATTACATATCATAATATAATGAGGATAATAAATTTTATGGACTCAACACACTATGGTAAATAGGTGTGACCTGATCTAAATTGGTAAAAAAAAATTGATCCACTATGGGAAACAGTTGTCTCCAAATACACGATTGGATACAACGGTGCCCTATTCCACAATGGGAATCAAGTTAAATGTTTTGATACAATATTTTTTTGGTCTTTTTACTTTACCTTGAAATATGAAATGGTTTTCTTTATTATTTATTGTGAAACACTTTTAGGACCTGAGATTATTATTTGTGGTTGATTTATGATTATTTCACAATCTTATGGACCATGTTTTCTGAAATAATAATGTTGTATTCCATGAATCTTTTTTATGATCCATGAAATGTTTTGTATGATATTTTTAAATTCATTCAAAAATAAAATACCTTTATAATTATATTATATTTTGACATGATCATTGATTGATATCTCTTGTGTTTTCTATTACTATGAATATGAGGTAACTCTTTCTTATGTTTCCATTCCCCATGTTACGAAGAAAGGTTTTATGTAGGATATATATATGAAGATTACATAATTGGAATATATTTATGGGTTCATTCAATATAATCTAGTAACTAATTGTATTGGGTTCCATGGTTTCTAAGGCAGAAAACTATTATGGTCCTTATGCATTTGTTTATATAATGTAATTAATATTTATATAAAAAATTTAATATCCATGTATGAGAAGCTTGGGTTGCTATAGTTGGTATCAAAGGAATGTTTTAGTTAAAAATTGGAATATATTATGAGAGAAAATAGTTATATCTCTAGGACTATTTATAAATTTATTTATATGGATGTCTCTAAGGATAAATATAAGAATGAGTTAATGTATTGCAAACTTTAATGGAGTTTTGGAAAATTATAGATCAAGTGGTTTCAAAGAAATCAAATTCTTATACAGATACTACATGTTTATGTGGCCATAAAATAGGGTTAACTAGGTGTAATAAATCCAAAAAGGATAAATTGAGATAGACATGATCATTACCTCGTACATGATAGCGGGCCTTGTTGAACACCTTGGTTAACACTCCTTGAGAATATCTATTAGAACATTACAAATGCATTACTAACCATAATGCTGGTTTTAAATATATGAATACTATGAATGAACTAGTATAAACCTATGGTCTCAATGATTTAAAATAAGGATTCATTATTTAAACAACCTATAATTGATTTTCTGGATTACTTTGTTTTCCTATTTGATTATTTTTGCTGAGACTATGTTTTTTTGTCAATGGTGGGAACCAGAGAGATCTAGATTAACATTTAATTTGGATTAAAGTATTATAATTATAAAACAAAGGGGATGATCATTAGAGTGATGGATTTCATGATTATCCCTAATCAATTATCATAAAACATCATTAACAATGTGCACATTAACCAAAAATTATAGTCACCAAAGAATTGAAGGAAAGATTTTGTTGAGAGTTCGGGTAGTGGATACCATAGGGTATAGATGATTTGGTTTAATATGTGTAGAGAATATTGGAAAAAAACAAACAATTGTATTTTTTTGATGAAAATGAAAATGTTTTGATTTTGGAAAAGATAGACACAAAGTACATAAATTCAAAGGGAAAATGGATAGTTCGACTAACACAATGGATGAGAATAATGGTTTGAAAAATATATCATCAACTATTGAATGATTTAATTGTGTAATTAATGGGTAATTTTAAAATATATGTCCTAAGGGGAATGATCATGATAAAAATGGTCAAGGTTATATGATTAATGGTTATATTACTAATGATAAACAGACTACACATGGAAAATGAAGGGGAAAATGTATTAAAGAATGAGAAGATGAAGCATAGTTAATGGTTTGAGAAGTAATATGGTAGAATGAAGTATTTTTGTATTGGAATAAAATTTTATGTTATATGAATTATGGAATATATAAGTATTATTCACTATAATTTTCTCATTAAGTATTGGAAATAATCATTTGAATGATGCTGATGAACTAGAATAGTGATTCAATGGAAATGTGATATTTTTATTGTGGGATTGTAACCCTTAACATGTTACTGAATTTGACAAAGTTGTGTTTAGTTTGGATAAATTTACTATTTATATAGATAAGGTAAATCAGCCAGTATTGAAGACCTTAGAACTGTTAAATGATTTTTTTTTGATAAAGTGGTTTATATAATCACTGATGGAGCATCCAACATTATGGATATATGGAATATATTCAATAATATGTGGGTTTATTCAAGTAATGTGAAATAATTCATGTTTTCATTGAGGTTATTGACTTCTCCAATTTCAAGAGAATACACGATGAAATTATTCACTTGTTTGGTAGGTAAAATTTATGAACGTGTTCATGTTGTTTGGAGGATAAATGATAATTTTAGTTTGGAAAATTTGTCATATTATTTCTATTTTATTATATTAATATTTTTTATGGGTAATAAGGTATATAATTTATGAAATTGTTTATGATATACATTGGATAATAATTCATAGAATAATGTATTATTTTACCATATGAAGATTTATGGATTACTAGTGATCACCATTTTGTTGCGATAACTACTAAATATATACAAAATGGTTTATCAATTTAGTTTTGGATCTTAAGATCTATTAGTGCTTTAAAAATTAAAAATCCACCATAATTTCTTGTAGTAATATATGAAGAGTAAATTTTTCAATCCACAAACCAAGGGTGATATTTCACTTAGGAAATGGAATGAAATCAAGAAAGTATATCTTCTTCTAAAAATTATTCAAATTTTAGAAAAGGACCTAACAATAAATTTTTTTCTTCATTATCATAATCTATTATGATATTACTGACCTTTTTCAGGCTTCTTTTGTTTATGGTTTTATGGTTTTTAACATTCTTATGATCACCCACTTTCATGTGATCAATGTTATTTATTACTCTATAATTATTTACAATTTTATTCTATATCCAAATATTCACAACTAATCCATGTTCTCTGATGTCAAAACCTAGTAGTGAGTTACTTTAGGTAATATTTTTGTTTCCAAAATTCCATTTTTAAAAGAAGTTTTATTATTCATATAATGATGTGGGTTTATATAAAGTAATTTCTGACCATTATAACTATGATGGTTGAGATAAATTTTGAATGAAAATTTCATTTAAGTCGGTAAGAATGTAACACCATGGAATTTTGTTGGAATTTATTTTTTCAATTGAACATAATATTTTTGATATTTTTTATTAAAAAATACTATGGTTGGATTTTGTTACATGTAATACAGAGTTTCTCTCGTGTTACACGCAACCCCAAGTTTAAACAAAACGTGACATACCAGTAAAAAATAATTATAAAATAGTTATCAACCAGAATTCAGAAGGTAGTATTGTATAGAAATAAAAAATTATGAAAATATATGTTTTAAACATATATATATAAATATTAATTTGGTGTCCAATTAATTATAAATAAAGATAATAAAACATGATGAAAATAAATGAAATCGTTCTTTGAGAATCTATTTTTATTCATATATACACATTTCACCAAAAACGATTATAAAAACCAATTTTTTTAATTATTTTAATGAATTTTTTATATTATATATTCAAATAATTATTCAAAATAAATCTTATGAATTTTCTAGAAAAGATATATGAATAAGTCTACTTTTATGCTTAAAAATGTATTTTTCTATAAATTAGTTATGTATTTTTTTCACACATGTTTTATAATTATTTTTTTACCAAATTTAGGAAATTTATTTGAAAAAATAAGCATCATTTTATAAATCATAATATAAGAAATATCTTATGGTTAATTCTTGTAATTTTTCTGAAAAGTTTAATTTTTTGGTGAATAGTAGAAAATAATAAATTTTAATTGAAAAATTCATTTTCATTTGATTCATTTATATAGATAAATTATATTAAATTTTTTTTAATGTAAAATTAGTTAAATTATACATCCATTAATCTAATTTAGGTAATTTTAATTAATTTAATATAGAATTTTGATATACAGGTTTTTAAACTTTTGAACATTTTTCTTTTAAAAACCCACATTCTCGTCGCATCTGCAGGATAATTTTAATTTTATTTTTACCACATATGTGAAGGTAATTTCTTAAAATTTATAAAATATTCATAATAATCATTATATATATTATATAACAATGTCAAAATTATTTTTTACTAAAATAAATAGTGAATGCATTAAAAATTATTTACTATGGTTAAGAAAAAAATGGATTTACGGTGGGTCTAAACATATATGATAATTGTTAAAATGGATTAAAAAACTTATAAAAATCATATTTTAAGGATATATTTTCATCTCATATATCATAATTTATAATAAAGGTTAATTTTGAATATTTTTTCTTTGGAACTACTTTACAATTTTGGCATATTTTGGGAAATTTGCAAGGAGTTTCCATGTGGGTTCCTTTCCCCGGCCAATAAAATTCCACCACCACACTTCACAAATTCACACCTCAAAATACCTTTTTCCAAAAATTAATCCTACCCAATTTTATAAAAAAAATATTTTTTATAATTATATAGATACAGGTCCACCTAAAATTCTATCCCTATGGTCCTTAAGAGGAGATCCAAAGGAGGTTTCTCTTGGAGAAGGTAATTATCGTAACAAGTTAATTCATTTAATTTTTTTCAACTCAAATTATGTATTAAATTATAAAATATAATAATATAAGTATAGACTATATTCTAGTCTTTTATTATGTTTATTTCATAATAATTATCCATCTCCAATTCCACTAAATGGGTTATAAAATCATTGTTCGCGTGTATGAAGGACTACCACTTCATGAAATGATGTCATTTATTTCTTCATTACAACATATATAGGTTAAATATAATGATTTATTTATTGTTTATATATTATATTTATTATTTTATTATTTTTTTGAATTATCGTATCCAATATAGATTTATACTCTGCATTTTGTAGGAATGTGAAAATGTTTATCGTGTGCAGGGTGGACTACCGCCTCATACAGAGATGTGATTCTTTCACACTTCATATGGAATTTATTAATAATTATTTTAGTAAAAATATTATATATATATATATATCTGACATAAAACCATTCATTAATTATAATATATAAATTATATTTCTTTTCTTTTATCTGATAGTAAAATGGAAACAACGTTTATGCGTACGTATGACCTACTGCATCCATGTACGGTGTAGTCCATCTAAAATATATAAATATTATGGATTAAACTAAATATAAATATATGATATATATAGCATGGTTAATTTTTTTTTAGATTTTGGATGCATGATCAGTGTTATAATACAATTAATAACATATCAAAACATTTATGGAAAACCATAGTGGTTAATACAAGAAACATAAAATTAACATGGTATTGATAATAAATGGGTAATGAAATCTAATAATTAAATCATATATTGAATGATATATATGAATATGGTTGTGTAAATATTCATAAAAAACTTATATTTATTATACCATAGTTATGAATGGTTATAATGGAAGTCAATACTTAAGGTGAGGGATTTCTATCTCACCATTATTGTTTATGAGGCACTTGTATTATTAATCACATATTTAATTCATGTTGTGTATATACTTCCCATTAATGTATTTTTTTAATGATTATACTGATTTTTTTTGGTTTTACATATCCATTTTTGGATCTCCCTTTCATGGTGTTTACGGTTTAAAAGTTCACAAATCGGTAAAAGAATTTGGCTAAATTTTCATTCTTTTGGACATAATTTATTCTTTGTCCCTATATTCTTATATGATTTGTATGTAACTACCCCTGAAATTATATATAATTAATATCCCTATTTTTAGGATATTACTTGTTTCATTTATTATTATTCTCTTTTGTATATTTGGATTCATAGTTACGAAAGTTTGAAGAGTTTGATGTTACAATGCCATTGTTTATCAGGATTTTCTATTATTATGATATCAAATGATGAAATATTATGATCTATATCTAAATTAACTCATTAATTTTTTTATCAAAAATTATTTCATTAGAGTATATGTTTTATCTTTGTTTTCCACTTTTTATGAAATATTTTATTTTTGGTCTAAAAAAATATTCCATTCCGAACCATTTCTTATAAAGTTGTTTTAATTAATTTATTAAAAAGTTATATTCAAATTGGGAAGTATATTTTACTCCATAAATGTTTTAAAATAGTCTTATATATTCCTTTAAATTTAATCATGTTTATTTTAAAATAAATGGATTTTCAAAAGGTTTTATGTTTAAGAAAGAGTATTTCATAGAGAAAATGATATTTTCATTCAGAATTTTTTTGATGAGCTTTAAAAACATTTATCCCTATAAATTGACAAATTATTAGTTAATTTATGATTTACTCAGAACATGAACCACATTTATCATTCTTATTCTTTCCGGGAATGGTATATGTTTATAATGAATATATATTTGTGAAATGCATTTCTCATCCATGGATTATGCCATCATAGAAAATTTATAAAACCCACATATTTAAATGGGTTTTGCTATAATGAAATGATGTGATTATTATAAAACCTATCTGTTTTTCACAATTTATGATATGATGAAATATTTTTGAATCACTTTCCATTTTATAGGTTATGATAGGATTAAATTTTCACAATCAAGAGGAACATATATGTTGATTTCAATTATGTGATGGGTCAGACCTATATCTTCCACCAATGAATTGGGTAAAAATTTAACTATAATGAGATCTTTATGGTTAAAATGTTGATGGACATGATCCACTATTGTAAACAAGTGTGTACTAATACATTATTGGAAACATTTGTGTCTTGATCACTATGGGAAATCTGCGTGTTCAGATTCATTATGGGAAATTGGTTCACCCTCATCCAAAATAGGAAATTAGTGTGTCCAGATTCATAATGGGAAATAGGTGATAATTCCTAATCCACTATGTTTATGGGAATGGATTTTTACTTTAACATATGAAGTGTATTTATATATTTATAATGGTTCCAAACTTTTATGACATGATATTATGTTTATTGATTGATTTATTATGAATTTTCACTCTAATGGACCATGTTCTCTGAAATTATACTATTTTATTCCAAGAAACATTTTTATGTTACATGAAAGGTTGGGTATGATCTTTTTATGTCATATTCATGATCACATACCTTATTTATTATCTTATGTTTTCATATGATCTTAGATTGATATCTCTTATATTTACCCTTTCTGAGAATCTAATATCACCCATTATTATGTTTCCTTTACCTAGGATATGAATATTGATTTTAAGTTGGGTTTTTAAATGAAAAGTACTTAATTGGAAGATATTTATGGGATAGGTTGATTATATTTCTTGAATTAAGAAATTCATGTTCCATGTTTCAAAATAACTACACAATTATGGTCATTAGGGGGTTATTTGTGTAATGTAATAATTTTTTTTTCAAAAATAATATAATATCCATATATGAGATTCCAAGGAATCTATAACTAAGGTGTAGAGTTTTTTCATAGTGTTGTTAGGGTTCATTAGTGGAATAGAGAAGACATCAAGAATGATAAAAAACAACCCATGGTTTGGAATTCCAACATGGTGTTTTCAGAGATCATGAGGATTAGTGGTCTATTCCTATAAGGATGAGACAACTATGGTTCTTATCTTAGAGGTCATCGTGGATGAGATCATAGGGAATAAATTCCTAGTCAAGCAGAGGTGTCCCTATTCTTTTACAAGGAACATGAATGTTTTTTGAATACTCAAACATATAGATTACAAATTTGGAAGAATGGTTAAGGCTATAAATGGAGGGTTACAGAAACCTATGGATGTTTAGTTTTTGGTTGAGGGCCTAGGGCCTTATACCATATGGTTTGGAGTTATATGGTCTGGGTTATGAAAAGGATCAAGAATGGAGTGTCTCATTACTACTTTGATAAAGGGTACAATATATGATGACATAACTGTCACGACCCGTTTCTAGTGGGGCCCGAGTCCCAACTCCCCAAGCCCACCTCCAATAGGCCAGGGGCTGGTGACTAACACCAAGTAGGCATACCAATAACATGGGAGGAATTGCCTATAAACCTGTACACATGCACACACATCTCCAAGCCCACAAAGCTGATAAGTAAAAACTACTAAAAGGAAAAGATGCATGCATACACTAAAACCCAACCACATAGTACGACATGAAGGTAAAGTGAAAGAAAGTAAAACCCTAGGACAAAAGTACAAGACCACCAGAATGAAAGTCTGTAACAAATTCCAACCTGAAAAGAATGGTTCTGGAACTGCAGTCTTTAGCCGTAGGAACACAACTCGGCCTGTCTGATCTCACTAAGTACCATCCGGTCCTGGTCCGCCTAGAATCTTGTCAAAGGCCTGCTCGTCTACAAAAGACGCGACACGTGCGGGAAAAGCCCGTGCAGGGGTGAGTATAACAATACCCAGTAGGACACCATGAAACCACAATGAAAATAAAACAAGGGAAAATACCACAAAGGAAAGATATAGTCAGATCTACACAGTATATGTCTACTGAACATATAACAAGAATATCCAGATATACTCATACACAAATGAACATCGCGATACCGCCGCTAGGATCAAGCTCGATGATTCCACTAAGCATGCAATCAGGAGAACACACTCATAGGTCTGAAGAGATAGATACGAAGTACTCGTTCCAGGAGAACACACTCCACAAGTACTTTGAGAACACAATGCTCAGATGAGGATCGCAGCCAAGTCATGGGGTGATACCGAAAACTCAGTCTGAGCTAATTCGCTAAGTAGAGGATCAGCACCCAGGTAATGTTGGTCACGTCGATACCAAGAACTCTACCTAGGGTTCCAGTAATGAATAGAGGATCTGGCTCTAAGTCTCACAGAGGGGATTCCAACAACTCTAATCAAGAAGTTCTGCTGAAGGGATCATACTCCTGAGTAAAGGAAATGATACCAGAACCTTTAGGGGAAAACCAAGGGTAAGAACCCTAAGAACTAGTCCAAGTCATGGAAGACAAGTGGCTCAAGCCATGAAGAAAAGGTTACACGACATGTAGTATGGTTACACACCGTGTTCCTTGACCTCGTGTATTTCCCGTGTAACCGGCCCGTGTCATTCGGCTTGTCTGATAGGTTGCAACTACACGATGTGCAGAAGAATCACACGCCATGTATGAGCACCTGGGGCTCGCTTTGTGTACACTGGCCATGTTCTCGTACATGGTCTCTGCCTGTGTCCGTGTTTCCTGCCCGTGTACCAGTACACGGGGTATCCCGTGTATCTGGCCGAGTCTGGCCAGGGAGGGGTAAACACGGTGTGTCTTTGGCCGTTTACTCTTACCATGTCCATGTACTCCCAAAGTATATGCCATGTGAACCTGCCAACGAACACACACTGTGTAGCCCATACTACAAGGCGTGTAGTCGGGAAATTTCCAGAACGTCGTCTTCTTCATCGCACTTCGGCCGATCTTCCTAATCGACGATCTCTCATCCATTCGTCCCGATACTCCATGGATTGGTTCAGTTCATCATACGAACACCGCGACGGGTTTTTTCGGCCTTTAAAACGGATCATAAACCTTGAGCGATCCATCCGAAGAAAAATGCCAAAAAACTCATAACTCTCGATCCGCTCCAAATCGTCAGCCGATATCGCCGTCGCACCTCCGTGACACCACTCTGGGGTTGGATCCATAGTTTGGGATCGTTGCATCATAGAATGGATGCGCAATGATCCGTCGTTCATCTCCCCACGAAGAACGCGAAGAACACAACAAGGAACACAAGAATTTGGGGAAGAAGAACACACCAAAAATCGAGAGGGACGAACCTCGATCGATGTTCGTGTCGATCTTGGTCCGTCACAGTTAGGAGGTTGAACGAAACCGAAACAATTTCAAAAATCAAACCCCCACGATTGCCGCAAAATCCCATCCTGCAAGAACGATCGATCTGCGGGCTAATATATTCGTGGATTAGTCTGCATTTGTCATGGAAATCAAAAATGGGGAAGAAATCACAAACAACATCCTACCTAGATCCGCGGCATTCTTTGGCAATGATCCGGTCGCCGCATCATCGTCGCCAGTGAAAATCATCAAGAATCATCATCGCCGCGTCGGGAGGTCTTCTCCAGAGCTCTCCAGAGAAAATCAGAGTTATTAGAATTGTAACCCTGACCCTCCCTGCGAAATCTCTATTTAAAAAAAATAAAGATTTTGTTGAAACAAGGATAAAATATTTTAATTAAATATTTTATTATGGTTACGTCCAAAACCCAGATTTCACCACCGACCTGCGCCGACCAAAGTTAGGTCTCCCCTAAGGTAAAATCGCTGTTTCGAATGCAACAGTGCCCTCAGATTTTTGATCTGAGCACCCATCCAGGAGTTATTCCACTTTTTCTGGAAAACCGCACACACCCGCAATTTAATTATTAAATTAAATTCAAACATTTGTTCTGGGCTCACCGGGCCTCGGAACTGCACGACGTCTCAGAGCCAGGTCTCTAATTAATTCCCATATAATATTAAAATAATACATGGAAAAATCCAGGACATTATATCACACCCACCTTAGGGATTTTATGTCCCCGAAAAGCCTAAACAAAGGATACTCAAAAAGATGTTGGTACTGCACGTGAATCTGAGCCTCCCGCTCCCACGTGCTCTCCTGGAGATTCCCGTGCTGCCACCAGACACACACCAAGGGAATGGCTCTCCCATGAAGGATCTTCTACTACCGATCCTCAATCTCTACTGGGTACTCTACAAAGGTCGCCCCATCATCGATGTCCACCTCACCCCAGTCGATGACGTGTAATGGATCATGCACGTACCACCGTAACTGCGACACATGGATGACGTTGTGTACCCGATCCATCTAAGGAGGTAGATCCAAGCGATACGCCACCTCACCAAGTCAACTCAGAATCTAAAAAGGTCCCACGAACCTCAGAGATAGCTTACCGCCTCGATCAAATCTCCACAATCCCCATTGATGTGAGACCCGAAGGAACACATGGTCTCCTTACTCAAACTCCAAGGGCCTCCGCCTCCTGTCGGCATAATATTTTTTCTGACTCTGTGAATTCTTCATCCGCTCCTGGATGACCTTCATCTTTTCTGTAGTAGCTCTCACCGTCTCTAGGCCCATGAGTCCTGACTCTCCCGGGTCAGTCCAACAAAGTGGCGACCTTCAAGGTCGCCCATACAGAGCCTAGAATGGTGTCATACCAATAGGGGAATGATAACTGTTGTTATAAGAAAATTCCACCAGTGGTAGGTGATCCTCCCAGCTATGACCGAAGTAAAGTATGCAAGCTCGAAGCATATCCTCCAGGACCTGGATGGTCCACTCCGTCTGACCGTCAGTCTGAGGATGAAACGCTATACTCAAGCGTAACTGAGTCCGAAAAGCTTCCTGCAATCCCTTCCACAACCGAGATGTGAAACAAGCATCGAAATATGAGATGATCGTGGATGGCACTCCATGAAGTCGAACTATCTCCTGCACATAGAGGCATCCCAAGCTCTCTACTAAACTCTTCTCTCGTATGGCTAGGATGTGGGCCGACCTGGTGAGTCGATCAATGATCACCCATATGGAATTGTGTCCCAGGACGTACGTGGTAAACCTGTCACAAAGTCTATAGATATCTCGTCCCCCTTCCACTCTGGCACCTCAAGGGGATGATTCAAACCTGCTGGCACCTGGTGCTCATCCTTTACTTGCTGACATGTAAGGCACCAAGAGACAAGATCTTCCACAACCTTCTTCATTCCACGCCACCAGAACTGACATCGAAGGTCCTGATACATCTTTTCTACACCTGGATGCACTGCCAAAGGGGATGTATGGAACTCCCTCATAACCTCATCCCGCAACGTCACTGGTACTACCGTGCGCCCTCTTAAAAGAACAACGAGCTCCCCACCTTCTGAATATCCATTAGCAGCATCGCTTGTGGATATCTAAGCACGTAGAGTCTCACATCTTGCATCATCGTACTGTGCTTCCCTGACTCGCTATAAGAGTGGAGGGGTAACAACGATCGACTGAAGGTAATATCCCCCATATCCATCCACATAGGATAACTGTAAGGAGGCCAACTGCCTCGTCACCTCATCCAACAACTGTGAAATGGATTTCCTACTGAGAGAATCAGCCACTACGTTCCCCTTCCCAGGAGTATAAACGATCTCAAATTCATAATCCTGGAGGAACTCAATCCATCGCCTCGGTCTCAAATTCAGATCCTTCTGAGAAAAGATATATCTGAGAATCTTGTAATCAGATTAGATGGTAAACTGCTCGCCCATCAGGTAGTTCCGCCACATCTTCAACGCGAAGACTACCACTGCAAAATTGAGATGATGGGTCATGTAGCTCTTCTCGTGTGGCCTCAACTGACGTGATCCATAGGCAATCACTGCTAGCCTCGGCATTAGGACACAACCAAGACCGATTCCTGATGCGTCACAGAACACTATGTACTCGACACCCTACTCCGGTAATCTCAAGATCGGGGCGCTCGTTAGACTCTGTCTCAACTGCTGGAAAGCCTGTTGGCATCTCTCGGTCCACACGAAAGGTTGTCCCTTTCAGGTCAAAGCTCTCATGGGTGCTGCAATCCTGGAGAAATCAAGGATGAATCTTTGATAGTAACCTTCCAACCCAAGGAAACTCTGCACCTCCGTCACGCTCCGGGGTGGCTCCCATGATAGCACCGCCTCCACCTTGGTTGGGTCCACTGCTACACCATCTGTCGAGATAACGTGTCCCAGAAAATGGACCTCCTATAACCAGAACTAACACTTCAAGAGTTTCCCATACAACTGGTTCTCTCAGAGTGTGTCCAGAACCATCCTTAGGTGTCTCACGTGCTCCTCCTTGGGCGCAGAGTACACAAGGATATCATCGATGAAGACCACTACAAATCAGTCTAGGTAGGGATGAATGATCCAGTTCATGAGTCCCATGAACACTGCCTGGGCGTTCTTCACACCGAAGGGCATCACCAAGTACTCATAGTGATTGTAGCGACATCTGAAATCCGTCTTCGGTATATCCTCCTCCCGTACTCGCAACTGGTGATAGCCCGATCGTAGATCAACCTTCGAGAACCATCATTCCCCTCTAAAATGATCGAAGAGGTCATCGATCCTCGGTAGTGGATATTGGTTCTTCATGGTCACTTGATTCAAGCGCCGGTAATCCACACATAGCCTCAAGCTCCCATCTGCCTTCTTGGAAAACAGCACTGGGGCTGCCCAGGGTGAAACACTGGGTCTCACAAAGCCCTTCTTCTGCAAGTCGTCCAGCTGCACCCTCAGCTCATGAAGCTCTGCAGGAGCCATTCGATATGCTGATGCTTATATTGGTGTTGTCCAAGGTTGCAACTCAATGCAGTAATCTATCTCCCAACGGGGAGGTAGCCTGGGGAAATCCTCCGAAAAGACGTCCTCATACTCAGCCACTACTGCTTGAAACTGGAAACTCGTAACATCTGCTGCGCCAAGGGATAAGCTAGCCAACAGATGTGAAATCTGTTGTTCCCTCCTATGCATGAGTCCATCCTGCGCTGCCTGGGTCTCTCTTTCACCGACAAAAGAGAACCTTGTTCTATCACTGCAGACACACGACACCCTTCACCTAAAACAGTCGATCTGGGAATGAACTGTGGATAGCCAATCCATACCAAAAATGAAATCGTAAGGCCTCGACACTACCACCAAGAGGTTCCAACTGAAAATCTCACCTCCAAGGGTCAGGTCACACTATCTATAGAGGTGTGTGATCTCTGAATCTTCTCTAGTCAGTGTTTCTAAGCATAAGGGTCAAGTCAACGACTCAACTGGAATCTCAATGTCTCGAAAAAGATAAGCATCCAGAAAGGAATGACTACCACCTGTGTCTATAAATACGGTAGCCAAAGTAGAAAAGACATAGATAGTACCTCTAATCATTCCGGGAGTACCTGGGTTATAAGCCTCTACCGCCTGCAGCTGTCCTTGCCTCTGTCCACCAGCTTTCTGAGCATGGGGTGGACCTCCTGGGGGTGGTAGTGGTAAAAGATCAAAACGTTGACCACCTCAAACTGCTCTCCCAGCTCCCCTACCACATACGCTGCCCCACGAATCTATCTTCTCCACACGTTGCCTCCGCCTCGGTGGTGCATACACTGCTCCCGTGTCAGTAGTACAGCGGGTCGGACAATCTCGAGCGAGATGTCCCCTGTCATCACATGAGTAGCATCGCCTCTCTCGAGGCCTGCTGGATGCACCCTATGAACCCTGTATGGCAGATCCCCTGTCCTGGGATCTCCTCTGAAAACATCTCCCATGCCTGGGTCCCTGACGTCAGCTCCCTGCTACCGAGGTCTCTGCTCTAACTCGCCCACTACTAACATCTGCCTGCTGTCTCTGCTCTTCCAAGAAGATTTCGACCACCAGAG
The DNA here is from genome assembly GCA_963277665.1 of Viscum album. NCBI lineage: Eukaryota > Viridiplantae > Streptophyta > Magnoliopsida > Santalales > Viscaceae > Viscum > Viscum album. Next base: position 474,076,499 of record OY728133.1, on the reverse strand, counting down.
CCTGCTCGAGCACCCCAACATAAGTAGGAATGCTCATAGGGATGATGCTAGCTTAGATATATCTGCGCAAGCCCCACTCAAAAGTCTGAGCACTAAAGTACTGATCTCTGACCATTTCCATCAAGTACCGCTAGAGGTCAGTAAACCTCGACGAATAGTCAGCCACCGTCATGGTTCCCTGCTGGAGCTGAAGAAGCTCCTGTATACGTACTTCTCTCAGGGAAACCGGTGAAAACTCCTCTCTGAAGAGACACTCAATCTCAGACCATGCAATTGTCACCTTGTCATGGGTCTGGATAACTAAACTCCACCATCATCCTGCCGAGCCCTGCAGAAGGCTCGCTGCTAGGATCACCATCTGGTCTGCTGGTGTCCTAACCAAACAGAAGACTCTGGTCGCTGCCTCAAGCCAGTCCTCTACTGCCTTAGGGTCAGGCTCACCTGGAAACCTGAGGGGTCTCTATCTCTGAAACTCATGGAGTGCGCTCAACCTGCGCTACTCCTCCAATGGTACAGCAGGCACTAAACACTGCTCCACAGGTGGCGGGATAACTGGCACACCACCTAGTGGTAAAACTGGGGGATCTGGTCCCTGTATAAAGGCTTCATCACTGAGGGGGTCATCCTCGTGATCGAGCTGCTGGATCCTAGCAGGTGCGCGTCATGGAGGCATCCTATTAAAGAAACAAGATGTACCTCAGTCAGTGAGTATATCCGGAGAACTGACTCAAAAAGGACATGGAAACCACAACCCATTTCTATATGATGCATGTACCATTATTTTACTCTGCAACTAGTGTTCTCATGTTCCGAGTCGAAAAGCAAGTTATCAGAGTCATGGTGTATGGATACGTCCGCCGGCCGCACCAACACTGGGGTCCCTGGCCTGAAAGCCGAACTCGAAACACTTAACACTGCTGCCCCAAACAAACTCACAGACTCTCGGTCCTAAGGTAGAACCGACCACCACTGATACCACTCTATCACGACCCATACCAGTGGGGCCCGAGTCGCAACTCCCCAAGCCCGCCTCCAATGGGCCAAGGGCTGGTGACTAGCACTGAGTAGGCATACCACTAATATAGGAGGCATTGACTATAAACCTGTACACACGCACACACATCTCCAAGCCCGCAAAGCTGATAAGTAAAAACTACTAAAAGTAAAAGATGCATGCATACACTAAAACCCAACCACAAAGTCTGACAGGAAGGTAAAGTGAAAGAAAGTAAAACCCTGGGCCAAAAGTACAAGCCCACCTAAAAGAAAGTCTGCAACAAAGTCCAACCTGAAAAGAAAGGTGAGGAATTGTAGTCTGTAGCCGTAGGAACACACCTCAGCCTGTCTAATCTCACTGAGTAACGTCCGATCCTGGTCCGCCTAGAATCCTGTAAAAGGCTCGCTCATCTGGACAAGACACAACACGTGCGGGCAAAGCCCGTGTAGGGGTGAGTATAAAAATACCCAGTAGGATACCCCAAAACCAGAAAAGAAATAAAACAAGGGAAAATACCACAAAGGAAAGATACATTCATCTCCACACAGTATATGTCTACTGAACATATAACAAGAATATCCAGATACACTCATACACAAATGACCATCGCGATACCGCCGCTAGGATCCATCTCAAAGATTCCACTAAGCATGCAACCAGGAGAACACACTCCTAGGTCTGAAGAGAGAGATACGAAGTACTCGTTCTGGGAGAACACAATCCACAAGTACTTTGACAACACGATGCTCAGATGAGGATCACAACCAAGTCATGGGGTGATACCGACAACTAATTCTGAGCTAATTCGCTAAGCAGAGGATCGATTCCCAGGTAATGTTGGTCACTTCAAGACCAAGAACTCTACCTAGGGTTCCAGGAATGAATAGAGGATCCGGCTCTAAGTCTCACAGAGGGGATTCCAACAACTCTATTCAGGAAGTTCTGCTAAAGGGATCATAATCCTAAGTAAAGGAAATGATACCAGAACCTTCAGGGGAAAACCAAGTGTACAAACCCTAAGAACTATTCCAAGTCACAGAAGACAAGTGCTTCAAGCCCTGATGAAAATGTTACATGGCGTGTAGTATGGTTACATGCCGTGTTCCTTGACCCCGGGTACTGCCCGTGTAACCGGCCCGTGTCATTTGGCTTGTCAGATAGAAAGAAACTACACAACATGTAGAAGAATCACATGCCATGTCCGAGCACCTGGGGCTCGCTCCATGTGCACTGGCCATGTGCCCGTACACGGTCTATGCCCGTGTCCGTGTCGCCTTCCCCTGTACCAGTACACGGGGTATCCCGTGTATCTGGCTGAGTCTGGGCGGGGAGGGGAATACATGGCGGGTCTTTGGCCGTGTACTATGACGTGTTTGTGTACTCTCGAAGTATACGCCATGTGAACCTACGGACAAACACACTCCATGTAGCCCATACTACACAGTGTGTAGTCGGGAAATTTCCAGAATGCTGTCTTCTTCCTCGCGCTTCGACCGATCTTCCAGATCCATGATCTCTCTTTCGTTCATCCTGATACTCCAGGGATTGGTTCAGTTCATCATACCAACACCACGATGGGTGTTTTTGGCCTTTAAGACGGATCATAAACCTCAAGCGATTCATCCAAAGAAAAATGTCCAAAAACTCATAACTCTCGATCTGCTCTGAATCGTCCATCGATATCGTCGTCGCACCTCCTTGACACCACTCCAGGGTTAGATCCATAGTTTGGGATCGTTGCATCGTAGAACAGATGCACACAGATCCATCTTTCATCGTCCCGTGAAGAATGCGAAGAACGCAGCGAAGAACATGAGAATTTGGGGAAGAAGAACAGAAAAAAAATCGAGAGGGAAGAACCTCGATTGATGTTCGTGTCGATCTTGGTCCGTCATAGTTAGGAGGTTGAACGAAACTAAAACAATTTCAAGAATCAAACCCCCATGGTTCCCGTAAAATCCCATCCCGAAAGAATGATCGATCCGCTGGCTAATCTATTTGTGGATTAGTCCGCATTCGTCGTGTAAATAAAAAATAGGGAATAAATCACAAACAACATCCTACCTGGATCCGCAGCATTTGTTAGCAATGATCCGGTCACCGAGTCGTCGTCGCTGGTGAAAATTCTCAAGAATCACCGTCGCCGCGTCGGGAGGTCTTCTCCAGAGCTCTCTAGAGAAAATCAGAGTTATGAGAATTGTAACCCTGACCCTCCCTGCAAAATCTCTATTTAAAAGAATAAAAGATTTCATTGCAACAAGGATAAAATATTTTAATTAAATATTTTATTATGGTTACGTCCAAAAGACAGATTTCACCACCGACTTGCGCCGGCGTAATTTAGGTCTCGCCTAATGTAAAATCGCTGTTCCGAACACAATAGTGCCCTCAAATTTCTGATCCGAGCACCTGTCCGGGAGTTATTACACTTTTTCAGGAAAACCGCACGCACGCACAATTTAATTATTAAATTAAATTCAAACATTTGTTTCAGGATCACCGGGCCTCGGAACTTCACGCCCTCTCAGAGCCTGGTGTCGAATTAATTCTCATATAATATTAAAATAATACATAGAAAAATCTGGGACATTAAAATAACATAGAGTTTGTCAAATAAAATTAAGTATTTTGGAAATGGGGATTTCAAATAATGTTCCAAGAATATCTATGTTAACAATAGGTGGAAACTATTAGGTAAACATCATCTATTGGTATTTTCAAAAATCACATATTCCACATTGTCAGGAAAATAACTCCTAGATTTAAGGGTGGAATTTATGGGGAACATCACCCTATAGGAATAATTATTTGGAAGTGTTCCAATTTTCTAGTGAATCCAAGCAGGGCCCTTTTGGATTAACTAGTCTCAATGACATGTTTTTGATAGGGAGGAACCATGAGAAAGGGATCCCAGATCCGGTGAGGTTCTAAGAGAATGTTACCAACTTGAGTAACATGTTGTTTCATCACAAAATTCAAATAAATGAAGGAGGTTTATTTAAAATTTAATGATCATGAAGGGTTAAATCAATATAAATGTTGTTTATATACCTAGTGAACAAGTAATAATTTAGAGGAGAAGTGAAAAATAGTTACTCTATTTTTTTATGACTAGGGTTGTAAAGACCCTAACTTGGAGTACATTGAGATTACATTAATTTTTCAGAATACATAATATATTAAACAAATAAATTCCCAAATAATACATTAGTTTAGTGTATTTATAAACTAGAAAACATAAAAAAAATACTTCATGAAACATCTACATCATCTCCTAATTTACCTTCATAACTAGAAACCCTTTTTGGACACATCTAACACAATACCATTCTTCAAATCCAAGGGAAAAGAAACATAATAGTGGTGAGCTCTGAAACTCAGTTAGCATAAATAAGGGTGATATTTGCACATAAACATGATCATAAAGGTTATGATAATGTGATCATAAAAATAGAATATCATTCCATACATATCAAAGGAAAACTTGAATCATAATTAAAATAAAATATCACAATCCACAAGATCATAACATTAACATAAAACAAGAAATTTTGGCATACATTAAAACTTATAACGTTGTGAAAATTTAAAAATAATAACAGGTTCACTCATTAAATTAAGGACATGAAATCCAATTTCTACATAAACATATGGACATGGAAACTGGGTCCACTCATAAAATTATAGACATGAAAACTAGGTCCATGCATTGAATTGTGAACATGAAATGAGGTTCATGCATAACATACCTACCTAATGAGTTATCCATCTTTATCCAAATCACTGGAGGGATGCATAGGTCCCAGCCATCTCATAATGAAATCAATCTTACATGTTCCACAAAAACATAAATCAATAATCATAGCATAACCCAAGGGATAAGGTGGGTGTCTTAAACTTCATTACATCATAACATAATAGAGGTTAAATAAATTTATTTTATAAAAAGAATAAACATAATCAAACCATGGTTATAATGGGGATATTATTAATCCACAAAATCTCTAGGTGTCACATTCTTCCCCCCTTAAAATGAATTTCACCATCTAAAATTTTCTCTGTTATCAAAGGTTTAATGCAGGAAAGTTTCATTTATAAAAACCCATATCGTATAAATGTACAATAAAACATACTTTTAAAAACTAATAGTTTCAAAATTAAAATTTCCCAAAGTAAATCATGTCTAGGTGTCTACGTAATAGAACATAAGTAAAATTTGGGAATGGGGGAAAAGCATAAAAAATAATTGAGATTAATAAATATAACTGATCTCAATAAAGTTGGTGATCTAGAGAAATTTTAAAATCACAAAACCATAAACTAAGGAAGCATGAAAGAGGTCATTGATATAATAAAAAATGATGAAAATAAGACACACTTTTACCTCACGATAAATCATTCAAATATTGAATAATTTTCATGAGAAGATATATATACTTTTTTTTATACATTATCCCTATTTTTTATGCCTTATAAAATTTCATCTTTAACTCGTATTAAAAGAAATGAAGTTGAATTTTTCATTTTTGAAGCACTAAGAAGATCATCGATCCATAAATATAATGATAGGTCATTCCATATATCTTTACCACAAAAAATGTTAATACTAGTTATCAAATATGAAAAAGTCCACCTATAGTCAGAAAATTATTTATTCTACAAAATTTTATCCAAATTTTAACATAAAAATTAAATAAATTTATAACCTTACAATCCTTATGAATGAAGAAAATCCAAAACATTAAAAAGAGGTGAAGTAAATCATCATAAAATTTATCTCTCATGTATCATAAGGAATATCTTTTTGTTCACATTCAATACATGTGAATACCCTCATAATGTATTCTCTTGAAACATGGTAATAAACTAAAATACCATAAATAATTTTCTAAAACATGCATGTTTCCTTATTGTTATGTCAAAATGATGTAAGCTCTATTCATGTACTATAAACCACATGTCAATAAATCCTTAATAAGTTACAAGGTAACTAGTACCATCAAATTTATTTATTTATATCCAGAATATCCTCATCTTAATATCACTATGTCAACATCATGATCATATTAGTGGTTATACTTCCCTTAAATATGTTTTTTCCAAAAATAAAACCTTATTACCATAATAAAATTTCATTATTATCAGTACCATTCAACATATTCTATCAAATACATAATTAAAAACTATATTTTATCAATAAAATTATGTTTAAGTATTCCATAATACAATAAATATACATCCATAACATTATTATAGAATTTGAATACATAAACAATCACTCATTACACAACATTTTTATCATACTCCACATCACCAATAGTGACAACAGGATGCATACCTTAGTATTTTCCCTTACGAGGTTGTAGAAATCAATCATAATTATTAACCCTTGGATTTGGGGATTGGTTAATATAATGACCATTTTCCTTGCACTTAAAATTTTTATTTGTGGAAGGTTAACCCTTTTGGTATTTATTTTTATTCCCATTACTTCAGTAGTAAATTACTAGATGATAATCTATCACACCCATAAAACATTTATCATTCCTCACAAGACAGTTTACTCCATGTATCCTTACAAACATTGAGAATAATAAAAATATAATCTTCATTCCTCCAATGTTCATAGATTTTTATTTTAATTCTATACTGATTTTATTACCATAACCATGTGATGAATGGGTGACTTCAATATCCTTTTTTTAAAAAAGAATTTGAGGAATGTACATACTGAAAAATAAGTTTTGAACTCAACGTAATTAATGGTGTCATTTTTATCTTTTTTCCTCATATACTTCATAAATTTCCACCATAGAATATCTTTATTTTCCAATCTATGTGTGCCCACATTATATATTTCAGATTTTGAACAACAGAGAATGAAAAATATCTTTTTAATGGTACAAAACCGTTTCTTAGAAACTAGTGGATCATTACTTCCACTAAAATATGGTGGATGTTTCCTTAAGATGTATTAAAGAGAATGGTGTCCCCTCCTTTGGTCATTTGGAAGAAAAGTATGATTCCTATCTTGATAAGGATCTGTGCTCATGGAAACAATATTTTGTTTTCCAACTCTCGTATAATTCAGTTGTTCATGAGTATAATCATTGTATTGCCCATCGGATCCAGCATTAACATGATTATTTTTGTTTCTACACATTGTCTAAAACCATATAAATAGAGTAATAAACAATTATCATAATGAGGGACCAGATAATCATGAAAAAAATACTTATAGGATAAATAATTCATAACAACTATTTTTAAATCTATGAAACCATAGGATTATCTATTGAGACTAATATCCTTAAAAATATCACTAGGTATATCACTAAGTTTTCTCATCCTTGATTCCAATGGTTAACTAAAAATTAAATTTGATACCAAATGTAAATACACTAACTTAGCATAAATAGACATTACATTAATTTTTTCGAATACTTAATCCATTAATAATAGATTCCCAATGACCTTATTAGTTTACAGTCTTTGGAAACTGAGAAACATAAACTATTTATTCATAAAATATCTACATTGTTTCCTTCATTATCATTCATTACTATAACCCATTTTTGGACACATCTTACTTAATACCCTTTTTAAATACTAGGTAAAATAAACATAAAAGGGGTGAGTTCAGATGCTCAATAAGGGTAAACAATTGTGATATTTAACATAAACATGTGTATAAAGAGAATGATAATGTGATCATAACATTAGAAGATCATTCCTTACATATCGAAGGAAAACATGAATCATAAGTAAAATAAAACATCATAATTTATAAGATCATAATATTAACCTAAAACATGAAATTATTGAATACACACAAAATTATAACTTTTTGAACATGTATAAATAATAACAGGTTCAGACATTAAATTAAGAACATCAAATTAGGCTTTTGCATAAACATATGGACATGGAAACCATGTCCACTCATAAAATTATGGATATAAAAACTAGTCACACAAATATAATTGTGAACATGAAATCAGGTTCATACATAACACACAAACCACAATAGTTATCCAAATTCATTTAATGCACTAGATTGGGATATAGGTCCCACCCATCTCATAATAAAATCAGTCTTACTTTTGCGACAAAAACATAAATAACTCATCATAGTATAAACCAACGGATAAAGTTGGTTTCTTAAACATCATTCCATAATAACATAATCCAAGGTAAATAAATTGATTTCATAAATATAAGAAACAAAATCAATCCATATAAATAATTGGGATATTATTAAAGAATGTCTTCTTATATGGAAAATAATTTTGATGAAAGACTTGAAATTGGTTCTTAAAGAAGTTATCCTTTCTTCTCCAAAAAAGGTTCTTTTATTAAAAATGCATGAAATTTTAAATGAAATTAATTTAATTTAATATAACCATGAATACTTTTAAGTGAATATTTACAGAAATATTGCATCATGGAAGCCTAAAAATATATTCATTCAGTATAAGATAAAAACAAAAATTCTTCTCCTACTTTTTTTAGAAAAGTCAAAAAGTACCTCATTTGGAAAATGAATGAATGTTTTCTTTAAAATCATGTATTAAAAAGTAAAATATGGTTAAAATGTCTTTAAATATCCATAGGATAATAGTAAAAAAATTTATGAAATCATTTTTGGGAAACATCAACATGTATGATAAACCCCTACAAATACTTACGTATAAACAATCTTGGATAATAATGAGATTGTAAAATTATCCATTAATTAAAACATAAAAGATATTCTATTTTAAACACATTTTAATGAAATTATAATGTCAATAAAATTTACTTTATAAACCATTTATATCCATATAAATAGTTATGTAAAATAATATTAAGAACATTGAAATAGAGAAAGGATTAATTCGTTAAACATTCAAAGCATCCCATACCACATTGGAATTTTGAATCAAAATCCTGATATCTTCAAATTAATCATTAAATAAAATCAATATATATGTATTCATGATATTAAATATAATATGTCAGTACATACACCACACACAATAAATAGGTGGTGAACATGGCTTATATCTTACGATAATTAAATGTGGGAAGGAATTCCATTACCTTAGGTGTGATACTCTCCGTACATATCCAAAAATCCTATATGATGGTTTTATACATATTATTAACTTATAAAAGATTAATAATAATTTTTATGATATCATATATGATTCATTTATGACTTTATACTACCCATTTATTAATAATTCCATGCTAAAGCAACGTTTCGGGTAATAATCATTTTCTCATCGTACATGTTTGACTTGTTATTCTTGATCATATTACTTAGATAATGATTTAATTAATTCTATACTATAAAATATTATTTATAAATCACATATATTTATTATAAAAATATATTTAATAGATAGATAACTGAAATGGAACACACCGTTCATGGAGACAATAGGTCGTACGTACGCATGAATGTTTTTATGCTTCCTTGTCGTATTAAAATATTGACAAGTGTATGATACATATTTATATTATAATTCCACTATCATATATATTTTATATATGTTACATATTTTTATTTAAATTATTTTTAATACGTTCCATGTATAATGTAAATGAATCACATCGCTTTGAGGGGGTGGTACTCCAAGCTTCCACAAATGATGTTACCATATATCTACAATATGGAAGGCATGAAGATATGTTTAACATAAAATATGAAGAATATGAAATAGTTTATAATTTACATATTAAAATATTATTTATTTATTAAAACATTTTTTTGTCCATACATTATAGCGTTAATGGAAAAATAAAAAAACTATATTCACCGAGTTGATTGACCTGCATTACTTGGACAATAATTTTGTTTCTTTGAATAAGATGAGGTGATACATGACAAGGATATGATATATTCCATTAGACACATAAATCTATAGTATATTCATTATTTTTAAATTATCATTCATTTATGGATTATGGATTTGATGAGAAGGTAGAAAAAGAAAAGAAATTAAGAGAGGCACTTTGAGAAAATTACTTCTTGAATATCACCCCATTGAAAGGACCTTGAGGACTTATGATTTGTTTTTTTGTTGAGAAAATAAGAACTTTGACATGAGGATAGTGAAGAGGAGTTGGTATGGAAGATATTTTAGGATCTGAAAGGTTGTGTGGGTATAAATGGGGAGCTTAGGGGTGGTATTTATACTTGAGGAGAGGTGGGTTCAAGTGATTAAATTAATGATTTTTTTATTTAAATCTAACCACATTGAGGTGGAATTAATTTAAATGAATTAGATATTAAATTAATGTTATGTAAAATGGTTAGCGTCTATAAATACCCAAAATAACCAATAAATTTTGAAATTTTTAGGTATGCTAAGATTTTACAATTTAACTTTAACCCCGGTCACAATTTTACCTATACAACAGTAAATAATTTATTTTCCATAACAACTTTTTGATAACTAAAAAATGAAATTAAATTTATAACAGAATTTGGAAATTTTGATTCAAAATATGGAATCTATTTTACCCAATTCATTCACATAATTTGGAAAATTATTTTTAATATTAATTCCATAGACAAAATGAAAAAGAAATTTTATAAAGTAAAACGTTCCAAAGTTTGAAATGTTTTTATATATATATTCAATGTGAAGTTTATTACAGTGAAATTAATTAGATTTATTGAAAAAAATATTATATAATTAAATTTTTAAACAAATTAAAAATATAAATTAACCTGATAAATAAATTTAATGAAAAACTTGTTCTGAATTAAAATTTAAGATTTTTAACTGTTGATTACAAAATTAAACCTTACAGAAAAATACCAAAAATTTATCCTAACATAATTTTAATTTCTACTTCAATGATGAATTTTATTTTGAGATATTAAATCTATAATGATGTCTATAATTTTATTTAAAATATATTATCCCTTAAAAGGTTGTAAAACTACATTAGTAAAAAAATTTGGGTTTTATGTTTTAAATTGTTTTTATTCTTATTTTAAACTTATAAAATCTATTAGATGAATATCAAAAATATTTACATGGATATATATAAACTATATATTACATTTTAATTATGTAATAATTTTAATTTATTTAATTTATTATGATTATAAAACTTGTGATCATAATAATACCTTTCTATAAAAATACTCCCTTTATATTAAATTGGATCTTATATTCATTTTTTAAGAATTTGTATCTCATAAAATAATTTTATATTTTTTAAAACCCATATATTTGTATATTTTAGTTAATAATATTAGAAAAATCTAATTTAACATCTAGGTTACATCATACTTTAATGATATATTATTGTTCGCTAGGCCTCGCTCATGCGTGTTACACAAGCCATCAAGGAAATTATTTATTGTGTGTAACACAAGCTTACCTCAGTGTTCCATGTAGAGAAAGATAAAATTTATATTTTTGTAGTGTATTTAAGGAAAACATAGTTCATTAATATAATATAAACTATCTCTAATGATATAAGAAATGAGAAAAATTTAAAATATTTAATTAATCCAAAAAAAATAATTTACAAAATCTCGGGGTGTTATATAGGGGGTCCAGTGATCATGGTTCAGATTTTAATAAGAAAAATTGTGGACCATATGATACTAATTACTTGTTTATTTATTCTCAAATATTTCTTAAACTCTAGATATCTAGAGGTTAGTAATAATTGAATTGAATTTTACTCAAGACACACTTTTTGGGATTTCATCCCAACATGTTTTATGTCTCTTTAACTAATAGTATTGTTCTAATGGTTTGGACCTTAAAAGAATAATGTTTAAGTTTTTGTGGATTTGATTAATGTTAATGCAATTTACAGTCATGATGCATGTGGACCTGACATTAGTGGAATGTTACACGATATCCTAATTGGGATAACCGGGTTCAAGGGTACTCAAACATCATTTTGAATAAGAGATGAAAATTTTGTAAATCAGGGTTGACAGTTCATAGGTCATGATGAATGATATTGGTTAATCAAGCAGAAAATGAAATTGAATCACTCTATGGTAAAAAGATCCACTGTGATTATGTCAGGGCTCACAATGATCTAAAATATTTTCTTATAGGAATACTATGTCTTTTCATAGTGGGTGCAAATCACTTATTATTGTACACATATAGTAGGGTAAAAAACATAGATCTTTTCACTTTTCCTTTGTCTGTGAATATTTTGAAATAAATTGAGGTACTTAAGACCTGAATTGTGATTTACGATTCAATGTTCTTAAAATATAATATAAAAATCCCTTACTCTATTTGAATGTGGTTATTCACATGTGGTACTTTGATAAGAAATAGTGATATTTCATGATCATGATATTTTAATATCATATTGTGGGGAAATAAATGTCTTGAATTTTAATTTCATTCAGAAAAGAAAATTTCCATTAAGTTTGATGCCATATAGTAAGGAAATAATAATTAGAGTGAGATTTTTCGAGATATCCTTGAGGAAATTTTTCACTGGTCTAGAGAATATAAATATAGGTATCACCTTTAATCCATTAATAGGAATATTGATGCACAAATTTATATTGTTTCCTATAATGAATATATTTATCTCAATATCATGCATGTTTTACATAGTTCATAGTCTTTCAAAGGAAGAATGAGTCTATATAGATCATCCCTCTTTATATAGAGCTAAATTATACACTAATTTCTATGTTTCACTGTGATTATCTATGCACATTATAATAGTTGGAACCATTCCATAATAATATTCTTTTTGAAGATCACTCCTACATAGATCTGACTCATGAGAAATGGATAAAGAAAATTTTGATTTTCTTTTAGTGAGTCTAGATGTCAAGGTCAGATAAAGGGTCATATTCATAGGTCATGCTCATATATTGCGAAATTGAATTTACAGATATTAATACTAGAATTGGGAAGAAAAATACACCACTAAAATAGATTAATGGATATGATGGCCTACTAATTAAAAATTTTAGGTCTTGCAAGATGGACTATATGACATGCAATTTAATGTCATGCAAGTAGTATGTAGATCCCTATCAACAACATATTCCATTTTCACTATCCAAATTATCTTTTCAGATTCCCTAATATCTAATGTGTCTTTAACAATATGAGAAACAAGAGATAAATAGAATGTGGATTAATCAGTGTGAGGGTACATGACATGGAAAACATGGAGTTGTTAATAATTTACTATGGAATGGAGTCTCCACACAAATTTGAGTCTCATGCAGGAACATTACTGGGGCTGATGGAAAACCATGATAGGGACTGAAATCGAGTATACAAGTGTCCCTATATATCCTTGGATGATTTTAATCGATCCATAGATATTTCCCAAATATTTCCATATATAGTTCAAGACCATTTTTAGGGGGTACGTTTCTATCATACTCTATGTTGGTGATAAAACCTTGATTAGATATCCATGCATCACTACATATCCTACAGTGATGGGAATCAATCCAAACTTATTTGTTGTATAAATATTCCCTAAACATGTATGACATGTACACATGGAGGGGAACATTATAATATTACGTCTGGTCTAAGGGATGAATGTTAGTGTGTCACAATGTATCCAATATTAATATGATTAAATCCATAAATAGTTATTTAATAGAGAACAATCCATGCAGGTCTATCCCATATTCATAGTGAGGATTTTTTAGATTGATTTATTATGGCTAGAACTAGTATTAAAGATCCAAATGTCACTATATATATATTACAGAAATAATAATCAAGAAACACCATGTTCTTGAACTCAAAACCCGCAACACATGTCTAATCCATACATAGAGGGAGAATTTTTTCCATTAATAAAATTATGGGTGGAACAGATATTGGAGTTTGGTGTTTCAACATATATCATATGGTTATAGGAATCATGACATACATTTTTCGTGAATGGAAAACTCCCCACATAGGACTGGTCCATCTACAAAGGGGTTATTTTTAAAATGAAATATTTAGGATGGTCCCAGGGTTGGAGACCTGAGTGTCATTATGTATCATACATTAATAGTAATCAAAGAACATTTAGTTATTCATTTAAAAAGTCTCCATGTAGGTTCCACCCATATGAATAGGGGTGAACTTTTTCCAATGATATATTTCTACTTGTCCTAGGATTGGTTATCTGGGTTTCACTACACATCCTATATTAATATGCATCAAACCATACATTGTTATTGAATAGAAAACTTTCCATGGAGGTCTGAACCATACGTAGATGGGGTGGGGTTTTTTTCAGTGATATATTGTGGATAGACAAACAATTTGAGATCTGGGTAGCACTATATATACTATAGTAATATAAATTGAGACACACTTATTTCCTAGATATTAAACCCACAACACCAGTCTAATCAATACACATAGGGGTCATTTTTTCCTCTTATATTGCATACAGACTCATGATTTTGGATATAAGAATCACTACATATATTATGACAATAGGAATCATTAAACAAGTTTTTCATGAATGGAAAACTCTCCACTCAGGTTTGACCCACACATAGAGGGGGTTATTTTTTCCTTTGATATATTTCATTATTCTATAGGGTTTGAGATCCAGGTGTAACTTCATATCATACGATATAAGGAATCAGTCCATACATAGATTTTGTGTGGTGGTGTGGTGGGATACCAACACCATGGGTAGTGTTTCCCTAGTGGAAATCCATAGTAATACACAGTTTTATATCATAAAAGAGATGTCAACCATCTATGTTAACATCATGTCATATTGTCTAATGGTTTTCCTTATAAGATATTTTATATAAGGATATTCAAACCCTAATTTTAATTGATATGTATCGATCATACATTGAAGAAATTATATAAATGACTAAGACCACATATGTAATGCTCTGTTTGAGAAATATGGAAATTCAAATGATTCTTTCACCCAACAGAAGTGACTAAAAGAGGAAAATTTTATTTTTACCTTTTACTGGTTGGCCCAGGTTATATGATCTAGGTGTCTTTATTTATCTCATTTTAATTATAATCATTTGGAACATATATATGGGTTCATTTTATCATCAAATTATCGGGACATCAATCATTCAATTTAACATCATTTTTAAGGAAAAAAGGTTACCCAATGTAAAAGATAAGGCATAAAGCCATTTAAAAATTGTATAGGAATTAAGGAAATAATTTCATGAGAGGCATATGAGGTTTTTGATGTGAGTCTTCCTAATATTGTTTCCAAAGGAAACTTATGATTGTAACATATTTTAAAACTATACTTTAATATCATGTTCTGAATGCATTTTCATGCTATTTATTATCTTTTTACTACGATGATATGGGTCATGCCATTTGGGGTCATTAAATAAGGACCTCTCTGTGCAGTTTAGAATTGTGAATTATGGACGATGCCCATGTAGTTTAACATTATATGGTAAGGCTGAATTATTTATTTCAATTTTACTTTATATGAATAGGTCCAAGGATTCGTGAATGAAGCTTTGAAAAGTACTCTTTGATAAACCTTTCAGTGGTGGGGGTGGGGTGTAACACATTCCCTATCTATTTGGGCTAATGAGTAAGCTTTGTCGAAATATACATTATGTAGGATTAAATTCACTTCCCATTTGGGTTCCATCATTAGGGGTTTCATGCTGGATATCATTATGGTTCTGAGAGTCAATACTAGTTTTACATGAAGTATGGAGTGGATGAGAATTATTTTATTGAAGGATCATGAAATATGGTCCCATAATTTCTCATCTGGCTATGACATTATAGGATTTAATATATATTGATATTTACTACTATGAGAATAGGGAAATGTAAAATTCCTCATAATTTCCCCATCCGCAAGTGCAATCATTTGATATGACAATTCAAAATAATAATTTTTTCATTCCTTATAAAGATAAAAATATGACTTGGGAATTTATTATTATTTTCTTATCATGGGTCTCAGTATATAGAGAAAG
This sequence comes from Viscum album, assembly GCA_963277665.1. Lineage (NCBI taxonomy): Eukaryota > Viridiplantae > Streptophyta > Magnoliopsida > Santalales > Viscaceae > Viscum > Viscum album. The sequence goes on along the minus strand of OY728133.1, from coordinate 474,060,552 downwards.
TTACCATTTCAAGCTGATAATAGAGTTTATTTATGATCTAGAGGCGACCCTCATATCCTTGGTAGTGGAGATGTCTATCCTTTAAACTATGATAGATCTCCTTTATATGTGAGACAATGTAAAGGAATCACTCTTATTATTAACCATCTGGTATATTGTAATTGGCATTAGAAATTGGAAAGAACATTCTTGGGAGGATATTTCTGAATAACTATATCCATATATCAATGTCTTCCTCTTCTCCATTGGGCATATATGTCTCAACTTGTTTAGAAAATAATGGATGCCTCTTAGGGTCACTTTATGTCCATGAATAAGTGCTCTAATTAGTTGAGATGTTACTTTATACACTTAAACACATTGTTTTGAGTACCTCACCAAACAACATTGTCATTTTTTTGAGAACCTATAAAAATGAAGGTGTTTTTTGAAGGGTAGGGTTTCTTTATCAAGAGGATACATCTCAATATGGAGGGTTACCATAGCCGATTTGGGAATAGAGTCCCTATGTTCCTTCTGTACACTAGATAATGGAGGAAAAACAAATTATTGATCACCTTCTGAATCATTTTAAGATTCTATGGACCCTTGAGGTATTGTGGATATATGTTATACAATATCAAGTACACTAGTATTGAGCTAATCAGGGATATGATCCAAGTTTTATGATGTGGTTAGAATATTCCTACCTGTCTTTTAGGGTTGATTAGGGATATGATCCTAGTGTATGATGGTTTCTAAAACATGTTGATAACAGTATGGTGAAACTGGGATATCATCCCACTATAGAACAACTATTGGGGTTTGCTGATGAGATTATATGTCATATGCAGAAATGTGAACCAATGTGTAGGTGGTTTTCAGAATATATCGATCAATCCTGGATGATGAGGGGGTGTGATCTAAGTTCAAATATGTATTATACATTAGAATATACTTATGGACCTCTAAAATGTGGAAAGAGATATGACCATCCTCTTATATAGATTTTAAAGGATGCATGGGGAGTTTTTCATGAGTGGGAAGTAGGGATACGATCTTAGATTCCTTAAACTACTGTAATATTCCTAGTATCTTCATTGGAAGGGATATAAGCCTATTCTAAGATGATTTATCATGTTTTAATGACAATACTTGGTTGGAATTGGGTTATGATACTGGGCATCTTCCATTGGAGTATTTCACTAGTCTTTTTCAATAGTAATTTCCACTATCCCAAGGCATGTTTCAAACCAGATTGGTAAGCCCTGATTTAACTGGGGATATGATCCTAGTTCTATTCCACACACTTTACAAGAACATGTAGATAATACTTTTGGATATGAGAACGAATGTTCATGTTCTTCAACGTATCAATATGTTCATGTTGACCATGTTGGTTTGATACTCTAGATATTGGGATAGGAATGTGTGCTTTTCCCTACATCATCACTATAATATACTAGTGGATATCCTCTATTGATATCAAATAGTAATATAACTAAAATGTTTTTGTACAAAAAATGTATTCCTACATGCTCTCGTTTATTAGGATATGTTGGTCGATGTATTAGATTGAATTCAGGATGTATGACCACACATATCCTCCTCATCCCATCCGAATATGATGATGGTCCTTATGTATGAGGGTATAGATATGTTCCATCCCAATTAATTCTTCCTAGATATGAAAAAAGAGTTTTTTTAAGATAATAATATGTGTAACGTCATAGATCTAGAATCCCCTAAAAGGTTCCCTATACCTGATTGGCCACATGGCCTCAATCACATTTCCCTAAACACCATAGGATTCTGACTAGTAGCGATGGACTAGGGTGTGATAATGGGGAGAATATTCCCTCATTAGCAGAGCATAACACATCGGAATAAATAACAACAATTCCAGAAGTAGTAAACAACATGAAACTGAAGTAAATAATGGAAGAATGAAAGATAAAGATAACTAGAAGGAATATAATATCAGAATGATGCAACATGTACCATGTTCTAAGAAAGCATCAAAAATAGAATACACTATTATCCAGTTCAATACAATACTAATGTAAAACAATACAAAAAGAAACACAACAGCATCAAAAGCCTTGTCTATGAGTGGATATTTTTTTTTCATAGATCTATATAAGAAGACAATCCCCTATCAACACATACAACAATATAGTCTATTTGGGACAAAAAACATAACCAAAAGAGGGTGTGAGAAATAAATCTTAGTAGAAAACCACCAAATGTTTGTTCCAATCTTTCAGTGAGTATATGAAACTATAGTGTATTATAATGAAAGCATTAAATTAATAAGTACACAAAAGTAAAAAATCCTACAAGTCTTGATCCATTTATATTGTTCATGTTCATTAAGAAATACAATTAAATTGAATCATAAGTTCATGGGATCTGACCACGACCATTCAGTCCCCTAATTAATCAAACACAACAGATACCACAACAGGAAATCTATCATGTAAAATGACAGTCGAATCCAAGCTTGTTTTTTATCTTGGAAGACACGTCATAAGTCATTACAATAGTCAAACCTCAGTACAAAACCTTTCCCCCAGGTAGTCCATATAAATAAAAAATCCTTACCCATAGGCATAACAAAGAATAGACCACATGAACACAAAACCTTGCACATAAACATGACAAATCTCTCCCCGCAGGCATAATAATTCGACAGGGCCAAGCCCAACATATAATAAATTCAGTAATAAAAAAACATGAAATCTTTCCACTATTACATGGTTAAAAAAATCAAATTGGAAATCATTTAATTATCCAATACATTTCAAACAACCCACAATAGGGAAAATAGAGGCATAACCACAATTATCCTAAGCCAAAGGCCCAACATAGTTGTCCAGGGGAAACACACTTGCAGGGTGGCCCCTAATCAAAACAATCAGCCACAAAATTCTTCAATTATTACAATTAATCAACTAAACATCCCTAGTAATTAACATAGGTAAAATTATCAACAAAGAAACACCCCAAACATGGATGTGAGGCACAACGACACATATAAACAACTTTACATTAAGCAATTAGCATTGGACCACTTACCTTGTCGTAGTATGAATCTCCTCATCTAGTCTCGACTTCCAATTCAAGCTATAAAGGTATAGATCTATGAAAAAAATATATCCACTCATCCTTAAATAAATCAGTCGAGAAGAAAATCACCATGAACGGATCCATAGTAAATGATCAATCACTGATTGGGTTCAAACAAGACTGGCGGTGATCGAAACAGAGTTTGGATGCTCAATCGGGAAACAAATCCCCTTACGGAATTGCTGCCTTGTGAACCCAGTGCCTCCTCTTTCTAAAATGATAGAAAACAAGGTTACTTCATCTTTTAAGAAAAAAACAAAAACTACATGGTGTGTATTTCCATATATACAACATTTATATCATTTAACTATTCACTGGGAAGTTGAATTTCAACGACTTACTTTCTAGGGCCTATCGACATGACTACACGGTGTGTACTAGGATGTAAACAACATTTAGTGGGGTTTTCCCTATCCCTTGATGACATGCCCACACACCATGTATTCCCTTCAGACACGGACATACTACATGGTGTACTTGTGAGTACACAATGTGTAACCCCTGATTCTAGTACTTTTCTCAATTTTTTTTTTGTTTTCTCAAAAACAACTCAAAGGAAAATAGAAAAAAAACCATACCTCAATGGAAGAACCATGTTCTTAAAAAAATCCACCTTAATTTAATTTATCCTAGAATTTCCATTTGAAGGGTGGTGAAGGAACATCTGAGAATAACTTAGGCCACTGAGCATGTACATCGGCCTCCCTCTCCCAAGTCTCTTCTTGTACTCATCCAAGATTCCATAGCACCCATACGAGAGGAACTGACCGACCTTAGAGAACCTTCGTGCTCATATCAACTATAAAAAGAAGATACTTTTCAAAGGATGCATCAACATGTATCTCAACCTCCTCAATCTTAAAAATGTGAGACGTTTCTGTGTGATAGAAGTGTAGATGAGATTCATAGAGGGCGTCATGCATGGCGCGATACCTCTTAGGTAACTGTAACTAATAGGTAACCGACATGACTCTCTCTAGAATCTAAAATGGTTTGACATATCTTGGTGAAATATTACCATGTCCTCTGATTATCTTGTTTCCCAAACTTGATGTGACATAAAGTAAAACAAGATCACCAACCTCAAACTCCATAGGTAGTCTCCAGTGATCAACATATGAATTTTGACGAGACTGCATAGTAGATATCCATCTCTAAATCAAGTGGACCTACTTAGAAGTCTCCTGCATGCGACGTGGTTCCAGAAAGGCTGCCTACCTACCTCTAACCAGCACTAGGGATAATGAAATTTCCTACCTTATAAAGCCTCGTAATGTTCCATCTGTATAGTCTCCTGAAAACTATTGTTTTAGGAGAATTATTCTCAGGGAATATTCTTCTCCCAGGACCCCCATAGTCTAGGACACATGCACACAAAATTTCCTCTATCACAAGTACCGTACGCTCTCACTATCCATCAGTCTGATGGTGGTATTCTATGATCATAAGAACTTGTGTACCCATATCCCTCTCAAAACTCTTTCAGAAATGATATATCAAGTGGGTGTCCCTATCTGAAATGATAAAACAAGGGACCCATGAAGTCGTACCACCCCTCAAATATACAACTTTCCAAGCACATGAACACCAAATGTATCCTTGATCGTCATGAAGTGAGCGACCTTCATAAGCCTGCCAACTATGACCCACATAACATCTATTCCTCTAGGAGACTTCAATAACCCCATCACGAAATCCATCATGACATCATCCAATTTACACACTGGAATAGGCAACTGTTAAAAAATCCTAGCTGGAAACTCATGTTATGCCTTCAACTATGGATATGTGGAACATATCTTAACAAAAATAGCTACTTCCTACTTCATACCTAGCCAATTGTACTGACGGTGCAATTCGAGGTACATCTTGGTGACTCTGGGATGCACTACCTATGATGAAGCATGAAAATCCCACATAATCTCCTCACATATATCCCCTATAACCAACACACATCCATGGATACAGATAAATTTGTCCTCTCCTATCATTCATCCAGGAGGATTGTCCTCACCAACCAAAATCTCCCGTACAAATAAGCCTTCGAAATCTGATAGCTGCCTCATAATCACTCTTCCTAGTAGGATAGATGTAACAACCAAAGATGAATGATAAGTCTGTACCTGATTATCATTAACCTCTAAATAAATCTTAGAGAACAAAGACATAAGTTTCCACTCACCACTAGCCTCCTGCACTACTTGAATCTGAAACTACTACAAAAACAAGCTTTATTAGCGCTAAAAACGGGCTTTATCAGTGCTATAAAAGCACAGTAAATCTCAGAGCTGATAAAGTGGGGTCCCCTTTATCAGTTTTTTAGCGCTGATAAAATGTACATTTATCAGTTCTAAAAAGTCTTGATAAAGGATCAGTTTATCAGTACTAAAAGAGAACTGATAAAGGAAGCCTTTATCAGTTATTTTTTAGCACTGATAAAGGAATCCTTTATCAGCGGTCTTTTAGCAGTGATAAATGTGGATTTTAGCAGTGATTTTTTAGTGCTAATAAATTCCTCTTTTATCAGCGCTAAAAAAGTGCTGATAAATGAACAGTCTACTGCAAAAAAAATTCTGTAGAAGCACACCCAGACATCACCTGCAAATAATTCAGCATCTCAAAAAGTATACCCATACAAAATTAACACATAAATCATAAGATAATTACACCAAGTATACCCAAAAAACATTAACACATAATTTATAAGTTAATTAAATACATAAAGAATTCTATTCAGAATTCAAAGGGTTGGGGGGGGGGGGTAGGGGGAGTCTAGGTGGCTGTCCAGGGGGTAGGGTGTTTCCAGGGGGGATGGGGGTGTCCAGGGGGGTGGGGGTAGTCTAGGAGGTTTGGGGGCTGTCCAAGGAGGGTGGTGGTGTCCAGGGGGGTGTCTAGGTGGTGGGAGGGTGTTTAGGAGGGGGGGGGGGTCCAGGTGGGGGGGGGGGGGTTGTCCATGGGGTGTCCTGGGGGGGTGGTGGTGTCCATGTTGTTGGGGGGGGGGGGATTTCCAAGGATTGGGTGGGGTGTTCGGGGGGGGGGGGGGTCTGGGGGGGTTGGTGGGGCTGTCCAAGGGGGGTGGGGTGGTTTCCAGGAGGGTGGGATGGGGGAGTCTGGGGGGATAGGGGTGTCCAGGGTGGTGGGGGTGTCCAGGGGGGTGGGGGCTGTCCACGGTGTTGGTAGGGCTATTCAAGGGGGGTGGGGTGGTGTCCAAGGAGGGGGGTGTCCAGGTGGGGGGGTGTCTATGGGGTGTCCATGGGGGTGGGATGGTGTCAATGGTGTGGGGGGGGGGGGCTTTCTAGGGGGTGGGGTGTCTGTGTGGGGGGGGGGTCCAGGGGGTTGGTGGGGCTGTCCAAGGGGGTGGGATGGTGTCTGGGAGGGTGGGGGTGGTCATCAATGGGTGGGGGTGTCCAGGGGGTTGGGGTATGCAGGTGGCAGGGTGGTGTCAAGGAGGAGTGGTTATTCCATCCAGGGGGTGGTGGTTGTCCAGGGGGGGTGTCCAGGGGGGTGGGGGCTGTCTGAGGTGGGGGGTGGGGGCTGCCCATGGGTTTGTCCATTGGGGCGGAGGTGTCCAGGGGGTTGAGGGGCTTTCCATGGGTGGGGGTGTCCGGAGGGGTGGGGTGGGGGGGGGGTCCAGGGGGTTGGTGGGGTTGACCCTTACATGTCAAAAAGGACCCATGGATCCTTCTTATAAAGGATCAAGACAATACAAATGCGTTTGGTCGGATTTCTGTAGGTCAGTTGTTGTTTTCACTTAAAAATTTGTCCATTTTAAACAATAGAGAGACTCTTTGAGTGGTACCAGCCACACTATGCATCGTATTGAGGCGAGGATGACTCTTAAATGTCACAAATGACCCGTGGATCATTCTCCTAAAGGACCAAGACAATCTGAATGCGTTTGGTCGGATTTCTATAGGTCAGTTGTTGTTTTCACTTAAAATTGTGTCCATTTTAAACAAAAGAGAGATCCTTTGAGTTGTATCAGCCACACCGTGCCTCGGATTGAGGCGGGGATGACTCTTACACATCCCCAACACACCCGTGGATCGTTCTATTAAAGTATAAACATAATACGAATGCGTTTGGTTAGATTTTCGTAGGTCAGTTGTGGTTTCCACTTAAAATTGTATCCTTTTTAAACAAAAGAGAGACCCTTAGAGTGGTACCGGCCACACCGTGCCTCGGATTGAGTCAGGGATGACTAATACATGTCCCCAATGCACCCGTGGATCGTTCTCTTAAAGGATCAAAACAATATGAATGTTTTTAGTCTGATTTCCGTAGGTCAGTTGTTGTTTTCAATTAAAAATTAGTCCATTTTAAATAGAAGAGAGACGCTTTGAGAGGTATCGAACAAACCGTGCCTTGGATTGAGGCAATTATGACTCATACATGTCAAAAAGGACCCTTGGATCATTCTCCTAAAGGATCAAGACAATCCGAATGCATTTGGTCAGATTTCTGTAGGTTTTTTTTTGTTTTCACTTAATCTTGTGTCCATTTTAAACAAAAGAGAGACACTTTGAGTGGTATGGGCCACACCGTGCCTCGGATTGAGGTGGGTGTGACTCTTACACATATCCAAAGCACCTGGGGATTTTTCTTCTAATGGATGAAGACAATCCGAATAATTTTGGTCAGCTTTCTGTAGGTCAGTTGTTGTTTTCACTTAAAATTTTGTCCATTTTAAACAAAAGAGAGACCCTTTGAGAGGTACCGGCCACACCGAGCCTCAGATTGAGGCGGGGATGACTTGTACACATCACAAAGGACCCTTGGATCATTCTTATAATGTATCAAGACAATCCGAATGTGTTTGGTCAGATTTCTATCTATCAGTTGTTGTTTTCACTTAAAATTGTGTCCATTTTAAACAAAAGAGAGACCCTTTGAGTGGTACCGGCCACCCCGTGACTCGGATTGAGGAGGGGATGACTTGTACACATCCCAGAAGCAACTGTGGATCATTATCCTAAAGTATCAACACAATATGAATGCATTTGTTCGGATTTCCGTAGGTCAGTTGTTGTTTTCACATAAAATTGTGTCCATTTTAAAGAAAAGAGAGATACTTTGAGTGGTACCGGCCACACCATGCCTCAGATTGAGGCAGAGATGACTTTTATGCATCACAAAGGACAAGTGGATCGTTCTCCTAAAGAATCAATACAATTCGAATGTGTTTGGTCAGATTTCCGTAGGTCAGTTGTTGTTTTCACTTAAAATTGTGTTCATTTTAAACAAAAGAGAGACCCTTTGAGTGGTATTGGACACACCATGTCTTTGATTGAGATAGGTTTGACTCTTACACATCCCTAATGAACTTTTGTATCGTTCTCCTAAATTATCTAGACAATCCAAATGCATTTGGTTGGATTTTTGTAGGCCAATTTTTGTTTTCACTTAAAATAGTGTCCAATTTAAACAAAAGAGAGACCCTTTGAGTGGTACCGACCACACCGTGCCTCGGATTGAAGAAGGGATGACTCTTACACGTCAAAAAGAACCCGTGGATCGTTCTACTAAAGGTTCAACACAATCCGAATTCATTTGGTCAGATTTTCGTAGTTCAGTTCTTGTTTTCACTAAAAATTGTGTCCATTTTAAACAAAAGAGAGACCCTTTGAGTGGTACCGACCACATTGTGCCTCAGATTGAGGTAGGTATGACTTGTACACATCCCCAATGCACCTTTGGATCATTCTCTTAAATTATCTACACAATCCGAATGTGTTTGGTCAGTTTTCTGTAGGTCATTTGTTGTTTTCACTTAAAATTGTGTCCATTTTAAACAAAAGAGAGACCCTTTGAGACGTATTGGCCACACCATGCCTTAGATTGAGGTGGGGTTGACTCATACATGTCCCCAACGCACCAGTGGATCGTTATCATAAAGGATCAAGACAATCCTAATGCATTTGGTCGGATTTCTATAGGTTAGTTGTTGTTTTCACTTAAAATTCTGTCCATTTTAAACAAAAGAGAGACCCTTTTAGTGGTTCATCATTCTTGCATTTTTTTGTTGTATATCATCTATTAAAATGGGGAATTTACTCATTGGATAAAGGATGTTTTATTTAATAACAATTAAAATATTCTTATGAACATTTACATACAATAATGTGTCATCTTTTGATCCCCTTAACCCCTCTCAAAAATGACCACCAATTGTACACTTCCCCATGTCAGATCTTCATGTTATTTGTGTAAAATCTGCTATCAGATATGCGGCCCACTCATTTTTGAACATATCTATATCTTCTTGTGAGTATGAGTATTTTTGGAAATCAGAGTAGTACTATAAAATATAAAAATAAAGAATTAATAAATAAATTAAACGAACTAGTAGTTGTTTCTGAAAATACCTCTTTAGGGATGATAGTTCGTTGATAAAAAATGATCTATTTCATAAATTTACAAACATAATTACAGCAATCCTTATCTTTTGTTTGTTTTTCACACTGCAAAAAAATTGATCATTAAGAGAATAAGTAACTTGTGTTGAGATGTGTTTGCATAGTGAAATTTTATTATATATACCCTGATATTTGTCCAGACGCAGTACTTTCTCACCTCCTTATACTTATCCCCTATCCTCATTCCTTTTTTAGACCATAATTATAAACCTCCCTATCATAAAAGAATCCTCATTAAAAGATAATATAAACTATATTACTTGATGTTTAGACCTAAAACATAGGTTGTAGTGTCTTACATATTCATAAACTCCATCATGTGTGGTCGGTTTGATGGATATCCTTGCTTTGAATCCAAAATTTTTGGAGTATCCAAGTTCATCGCTATTAACATCCAATGTTTCCTAAAAACACAAAAAGGAATTAGTAATAAAAGAAGTCAAAATATAATTGATATGCTTTAATTGTAGAGTTTTACCCCTACATGGTTGGTATTAAGAAGAGTCTATCATCTATAATCTTGCTTTCAAATGTTTTTAGCAATCCATTCACTATTTCATTCTTTTTTGATGGCTCTATTTTTGTTAGATGTGATTATGTGGTATGAGTACTAAAGAGTCCAAATTTTGGCTCATGAAAAAATTCCTTCAACTGTTTTTCATATATACATCTGTCAAAAATATAAAATGAATTTAGTCATAATTTTCACATTAGATCATATTTTAGAAAATCAATTCACGGAAATGTACCTCATATATATATTTACAACTGTGATGCCTAGCCAACCGTTTTCAAGGATATCATTTACATTTTCAGCAGCAACTAAATGTTGACTTTCTTCTCCGTATATATTCTCTTTGAAAACCATTATATGACTACTACCACCTCTTATCTTCGTATCCACATGAGTCTTCAATGCTAGTAAATGTGGATAGAGAACATGTGGTGTTATTTTTATTTAAGTAGCTCCTTGGGATCAGTTGGTCGATCCTTTAGATGCTTTTGAGATGACGTTTGTCACCACCTTCCCTTTCTCCGTCTATAATAACATTCATTGGTTCAGACCCTTTTTTAATTAATTGTTAAAGGTTTATCTTGAAAAAAAATTAAATAAATACCTCTTTAGCTTCATGTACTCTTAAAAGTTGTGATGACCATGCAATGAATGTCCCAATATCCTTTTTGACCATATTAATATCATCATCATCAAGTGGAATAGGTAGCTCTGCATTTGGCTCATGAGCTACAGTAATTGTCACTTTCAGATGATCTTTCGGAAGTGGTCTATTATGCAGCGGGTCATCTGGGATGTTGAACACTGTAGACCTCGCTACAAGGTGATAGGTGGGTGTTGACAGATATAAATCTCAATAATTATCACCCTATAGAAGATCAGTATAGGAAAAGTATCAGTGTTTGTCCGATTCTTATTTCATGGGAACAATTATTAGAATATTGATTACCACGTCTAAGACAACTCTTTGAGGGGAATGGCTCACCTCAAAGGTGGTGGGGGGTGGGGCAGGATCTTCACGCGCTGGTTGTTCCTGAGTTGTGTCTTCTCCTTGCTTCCCACCCAAAAAGTTCTTATCAACTCTCCCCGTCATTGCAATCATTATTCAAGGGTTGCTAGTTTTTCTATCATTTGATTCAATGTTTCATCTCTATCATCTATTTTTTCTTCTTCTCAAAATATACTGGTGGTGTCACCCCAAACCCCGCACCTCTGACATGACCGTATTTTTCTAGCTGCATCAAATCCGTCGATAATAGGTCTGCATCCGGTACAAGAGTAGCTGATTCCTGTGACTATCAGATATAGGAAAATAACTAATTATTTTTATGTAATAGAAATTTTAAAAAATATTTTTATCGTCATGTCATACTTACACAAATTTGCCAACGTTTTTGTGTGTTCTCATCTACTAGCTTCCCTTCCTTATTCACATGTGCCTCCTTCCAAAGAACATGACGTGGGACGGAAGTGTCTTTGGTTTTAGACTCATCAATCTATATATAAACATAGAAAGATAATTATGATGCTGTTTGTTGGCACCTAACAATATTACTGTAAATTTAAAATATGTACCATTTTATTTTCTAGTGAAGCCTACCCCATCCTTTCTTTACTATAGGGGTACGTTGGTTTTGATGTACGTTCCTTATTTTCATTACAGAGTAGCTGTTTCAGAAATGAAATATTAACAATCAAAGTGATGAATTCACGTATCCTCAAACAATATATTATCACCCACAATGTACCTGAAACTTCTCATCCCCATGATGACCAATAAATTCATCCCATGCTTATTGGGATATTAGGTGAGCGTAGACAATGGGTGGGTGCGAGTTTATTTAACTTTGGAATCTTTCATGTGACATCTTGTTAAAATAGTGCGAAAACCTCGATGAATCCATCCTGCAAGCCTTAGTATATAATCCTTGTGTGAACAATCTACTATAAATGTACTCTGCAGGAGATTGAGAAAAGTAAGACATTGTTTAATTGTTTTATTTGCTAGTAAATTAAAGAAATGAATTCATATTGATACCGTAATTTCTTCATAGATCACAGCCTTCAGCCCAAACACAACATGGTGCCATGAATCTATGTCAATCAACAAGTGTTTCCAAGTGAAAAATCCAATGTAACTACTAAACATAGCCTTGTTGGGATTCACATGTTGGCCTCGTGCATTCCATTCAACATCAAATTTTATGCCTTTGCTTTTCGCCTTACGAACTTTGGCTAACACCGTCAAACTACGATGCACCTGTGTTTTCTGCAACATCGATCCTTCATTCCCAACCATTTCATCGATATCAACATCGTCTATATGTTCATCTGAAATGGTAGCAATGTCATGTGCTGATGGTTTTTGGACCTCAAAACTAGGAGCATCAGGAGATGCAGTAGCAGGATTAGTAGGAGCAGTAGCAGAAGCGGCAGGAGCAGCAGGAGCAGCCGCAGCAGTAGCTGCAGGAGGAGCAACAACAGTCGCAGCAGCAGCAGCTTGAGAGACTTGCTCAGCCTCAAGGTTAGGAGCACCAGAATGTGAAGAAGACATTATCTGCAAAAGTGGTCGAACAGTTAATTTAGATTACATAAATTCAGTAATGATAAGATAATAACATGAGATAAAAAATGTATATTAAAAACAAAATATAACATGTTTATTGAACTGTCTTTCTTTTTTTCAAAGGATGAAGGGATTTGACACCTCTATCGATTATCTAAACCCCTTCATTGTGGTATCCCTTAACATACAAATCATCATCTATATTGGGACCGCTCCGAAATGATATCGACGTACCACTGAAAGGATCGTCCTCAACTAAATTTTCATCAGAACTTTCAGTAGTTTTGGATGATAACAGAACAATCGACCACTTTCGGTTTGCAGGATCTGGAACATAAAAAACTTGTACCACTTTTGATGCCATTATAAATGGTTTATCATTGTACCCTTATTTACTAAAATCACCTTCAAAAATTCCCATTCATCTATTTTAACACCACTATTGTTATCAAACCATTTGCATTGAAAAATTATCAATTGGAATGTCGTATGGAGAAACCTCCCAACTGTTATGCAAAACATAAAGGTGGGTCTGCTCTTGATCTGTAATGCTGATTGTCACAACATCTCTTCCAAAAATTCCCTCACCCTCAATGCGTCCAATGTGATGAGATTTCGGGAGACCAATGCTTTCCACATGAGATAGGTATTCGGTAAAAAATTTAATGGCTTCCTCAACTATATATCACTCCACTATACAACCCTCTGGCCGACTTTGATTTTTGAAATACCCTGTCAAAATATTCATATACCGTTTAACAGGATACATCCATCTATAGTGCACAGGACCACAAAGTCGAATCTCTCTCACAAAGTGAATCCTCAAATGAACCATCATATCAAAGAATGTTGGCGAGAAGAAAATTTCTAATTCACATAATATGATGACAATTTATTTTTCCATAGATGGAAATTTCACCGTGTCTAAAACTTTTCTACAAATATCATTGAAAAAGAAACAATGTTTGGTTAATGTATGATGAACAATATTGGAAAAAATACAACTTAAATCTATAAGAATTATATCTTGCATCAAAACATGGAAGTCGTGTGATTTCAAAACATTGAACTTCAAATCATTCATTGACACAATGTTCTTGATATTTGATGAGTACCCCTCTAGAACCTTTATATCATTGAAGAAGTTGCAAAACTGGTATCTATCCTCCCTAGAAAGAGTATATGAAGCTGGAAGAAGAAACATTCGATTTTCACCCTTCATGGGAGCCAACTCTTCTCATATTCCCATGTCAACTATATCCAACCATGCCTTCATTCCATCCTTTGTTTTTCTAGGGGCATTTAGAAACGTTCCAATAACACTGTCACATATATTTTTTTCCACATGCATTACATCAAGAAAATTTCTGACGTACAAACAATTATAGTTTGGTAATTCAAAAAAACTGATCTATTTTTCCAACCAATTTCTATAAGGTTTTTTGAAGATGGTTTACCAAAAACAATGTTCACATCTTTTACTTTCTCAAACAGCTGCTCACCTATTAGTAGAGATGGTGCTACGTGTTGTTCTGAACTTCCATTGAATGATGTCATCCAAGATCAGTACTTATGCCGACGAGGTAGAAATCTATGATGTCCTAGACACACATATTTCGATGAATGTTTCAACCTAATTGATTCTATATCTTCTTCGCACATGGAACACCCTTGAGTTCCTTTAATGCTATAGCCTGAAAAATTTACATAAGCATGGAAATAATTTATTGTCGCATACAACATCGCTGTCAATGTGAAGTATTTAATTTTATAAGAATTATACAACGTAACACCTGAATCCCACATTAAATTCAAATCCTTGATCAAAGGAGAAAAATAAACATTAATGTTGTTACTTGGTTGTTTTTTTCCTGATATAAGAATAGATAACATGATGAATTTCCACTTCATGCATAAACAGGGTGGCAAGTTATAATTTACCCACATAACAGGCCATGTACTATGAGTGTTGGTTTGAAAACAGAAAAGATTTACTCCATCTATAGATAATGCAAGACGAAGGCTTCTTGGCTCTTTTACAAATTCAGGATACTCGTGATCAATTTTATTCCATTGAGTAAAGTTGACTGGATGAAGTAATTTCCCATCTTTATTTCATTTATCTGCATGCCATGACAATTGTCTTGCGGTTTCTTCACTTCATTATAGACGCCTAAACCTTGGAATGATTGGAAAGTACCATACAACTTTCGTAGGATTAGATTCATCTTTCTTGTATCAAGAATCACCAAACATTGGGCATTATGTAAGTGATTTCTTCTCCTTGAGAAATAATATAAAGTCTTTTGGGCAGGCATGTATTCTTTCAGAAATCATACCCATCGAGTGTAGCATTCGTTTAGCTTCATATGTCCGGCTTTGGAGCTCATTATCTTCAGGGAGTATGTCATTCAAGAGAGAATGTAGTTCCAAATAACAGACGTCACTGCATTTGTCGACTGCTTTCAATTTATACAACTTCAGTACAGCTGACAACGTTGTATACTTGGTGCAACCAACATATAATGGCATCTTTGCACAACTCTTTAACTTCTCAGAAAATTTTGGGCAATCACGGAGTTCATCTTCAATTGTCTTTGTCATTTCCTCAATACGATATTTATCATCATTGAAATCTGTAATCACATCCTCCATACGGTCTTCTTCATTATCCATATTTGTATTCATATTTGATGATCCATAAAATGAAGTTTTATCCCATCTAGTAGCTAAATTCTATTTTTCTCCATGTTTATTACAACATTTATAACTCCGATCTATTCTGTGACATATCAAATATTCTTCCAACTCCTCTAGAGTAAGTAGTCTAGAATAACAACAACGTAAACATGGACAAAGGATTTGAGAAGGATCCTTTGCATGATCGTTTGCAAACTTGAGGAACTCTTTCACTCCGTTCTCATACTCTATTGTCAAATGAATAGCATCCATCGAATCATTATTCATCTTCATTCTATTTGAATCTCAAATATTAGTATTTATAGTTCAAGTACACAAAACAAGACTTCCAAATACAGTGTAAGAGAGCCAATTACTTATAAAAATAGGGATTAATTTAGCGTAGCCATTTCTAATAAAGATTTGGAAATCAATAGAACCAGGACAGAACCCCATCAAAATCAACACAGTTTCCAAACACAAAGGGGTTCGTGGGGATAATCAATTGTGTCATAGATGGTAAAACTCACACGACATCATCCTCTATGGATCATCCTCCTCTATCGGGTCAACCATTATATGGTCAACTAGTCCATCCTTTTATACCTCACCATCATAAAATACATATGGATGAAAACTAGTAGCCAACTCTATAAGTAAACAAAGGATTCTCATAATCTCTACAATATGAAATTCATTAAATATAATTACTTTAGATTCATTATAGTTTCCTCAAATCACCCCTGTCCAAACACAAGAATAATCAAGAATGATACATCTACCACTCCTAGGTCTCTGCCCTACATTCAATATCATCATGCCTAAATACCCTTATATCCACACATACACATGTCAAAAACACATAAAAAATCATATCCACATCAGAACCAGAGTACCCAAATGGATTTCAATCAGGTTACTCGACTCATGTGGTGGAGTGTAAGAAATAATAAGAAAATATAATAAGTATATAGTCACACATAAATCTCAAACTGGTGTAAATAATCCAATAAACCCCAGGTATCATTCTATCTATCAGAATACTCTGAAGGAGCCCATATGCGACAGTAGTCTCAGGTGGTGAAGGTTCCTGAGGAGGAAGGGGCGAACACACAACTATCAGTATTCGAGGTCAGGTCACTGAGGTTGAAGGGGGACCAATACTCCTACAAGGGTTCATTCCATATTTCAAAAACCATGTCCTGGTACCCAAGGATGTTAACCCACTAATGGGGTAAGTGAAACCGTTCCTGATGATCATTCCAAGAAGAAATGGAAACCAAGATGGGGAGTGGTTCGAAATACCTCAATCAAGATGTAAAAACATGGTATTTGAGAATAGTTTAGTGTCTTTCATGTTGGCTAGACACCTATCCAATAGACTCCCCATGTGGTGATGGAACCTGCAGTTATTGCAGCAGGTGAAACTGTCACATAAGAAGCTGAGATCAATGAGGCCCTTCCCATCCATGAACTGAACAAACACCATGATGGCCTTCCTCTGGAATGGGCTTCTACCTTTCCTTTCCTTTGTGTTGGAAATGAAATTAAAGTCACCACCAACAAACTATGGATGGTGTCCAGGATCGAAGGTATTTTATTCACTCCATAGAGATTCCCATTGAAGAGCATCATAGCTTCCAAAAAAATCATATGGAAGGAGGTGTCACCATTGGACACCTTGGTAGTGATGAATTGATTGCAATATTGAACAGCCTCAACAAAATATTTATTGGGCTAAAATACCAATTTTTGTTTGTTGGAAGGGTCAGAGTGTAGAAATCCATGCAACTTAATCTTTCAGGAGAATTCTATGATTATTATAGGGGTTTTTGTGTTATTTGACAACAAAAACAATGACATTATTCTTTTGGATTTCTATGGTGAGTAAGTATGATTTATCATGGGAAATAAGACTATGAGAATTACATATAAAGTTAATAATGATTGGTAGGACAGGGCTATGGCATTGGATCTAGAGCTAGTAGACTTATTGAAATGGGAGGATGATCTCTCATTAAGGTCCCTTGATTTTGAACATGTTCATAATCCCTTCTAGTTGGTACGCTTTATATGAGTGGGAGATAAGGATACAATGCGGCAGGGGAAGGATGGGTAATGAAACTTGGGGACTGATGAGGGAGTTCTCTCTGGATCCATAAGTATTTGGAGTTGGATGACAGGCTCATAGCCAAGGGAGACAGAACAAACACTGCTAGGAAGGGGCCTAGAAACATCAGAGAAGTAGTCAGTAACCTTAGCGAGGGAGAAGGACTGAGATGGAGGTAGGGGTGGAAAGGCTAGAAATCTTGGTGGTCTGGGCATCATGCCATACAAGTGCACTTCCAGACAAAGTCACTTAGATAGATTGAAGGAAATAAGGGGGGGGGGGGGGAAATGTACAAAACCATAAGGAAGGAAAATAATTTGGAATGGAGAGGACAAGGGCTTGGTAGATTTACATGGAATCAATGAGAGTGGAGGGGGAAGAACTATCAAAGGATTGGGTGGGGTCTAGGGGGAAACCATCACTGGAACACCCACTGACGTCGGGGAATCCATATGAGAGACATCTGAGAGGGGGAGACAACCTATCCCCATTGATCAAGATCCTAGGGGGGGGTAGCGTTTGTCCCCTTGGTGTCACCTTCTACAAAGCTGAATAGAATTCCCTTAGAGAATATAGTGGGAGAAAAACCTAGTGAAAATATGGTATATGATCTCCTGAGTCCAGCAGAAGGAATTCTACACCCGAAGCATGATCTTGCATGGAAGGGTAAGAGAGGTGTCTAGCTCCAAAAAGATTCAAAAATACAATACTAATAACAATAAAATAGTCAAGAAAAGATGAATAACTATCAAAATTTCCTCTCAATAATAGATATTTCATTTTGAATATAGAAATGTGAAATTACACATATTCCCATTTTTAATAGTTCAAAAAATCATGAAGAACCCCAAACATAAAGGGTAAGTCAATGATGTGGAAATATTGATTCACATATATAACGAACTCAAAAATAAATGAACACCTTGAAAAAAGGTCTAAAACAAAATAACATATAGATAGATTCTGAAAAACAATCACTACACTTTGAACCTATGTGTTTTTTGGGGGGAAATCATAAAATAGGTTCCTAACTTAAAGATACTCCTCTGTATAAAAATGATTAAACACACAAAATAATAAATTACTAACACAAAAAAAAACAATAGTGGTTACCCAATATATTATAATTCCACTAAAATAGTAACAATCTAATGAAAAATCTTAATCCAATATCTGAGCATGATTACCATCATCAAAATGAAGAGCATAACTCAAAAAAATATGTGAAAAAAATGTCATTTATAGGGAAAGATTATTATGAAAGCACATTTCGAAAAATCCATATGTAACATAATAAGTCACTATCACTAAGACTAGAGATAACCCACTGTCTCAAAAAATAAAATCCATAATGAACCAATGAGGAAGAAAAAAAATTATAGTTTTATCATATGATACATTCATAAACAAGGATAAAAAATGATAGCATTTAAATAGAGGTAGAATATGAGGTAGCATGGGGTTCCATTACAAATAAACTAAATTCTTAGTTAACCATCCCAATATAAGATGTTATAGTATGGGCATAACCTATGAAACTAATAAAGCATATCAAAATCATCTAATAATGTAAAATCATTGAATCACTTACCACACACTTGTAAACTTCCAGAGGTGGAGGTGCACGGGAGGAACCACCAACCAAAGAGAAATAGAGGAGTAGGGTTCGCGGGGAGTAGGGTCGAGTGAAGAGGAGGAGAAGTAGGGTTTTAAAGGAGGAGGATCCACTGAAGGCATTCGAGGTGGAGGATTAGAAGAAGGGATAGTGGCGAAGGTCCGACAGCACAAAGATCGGGGGCGGTGGAGGTCCAGCAATGTGAAGCTCGTGGGGCAGCGGTGCAGAGTCATAGGGTTTCAATACCACGAGAGCTTTAGGTCACGATAAAATGAGGACATTGTGGGACCGATTCTATAAAATAAGGGACTGCGATTTTATCAGCGCTACAAAAGTGCTGATAAAGACTACCTTTATCAGCACTAAAATTTTAGCGCTGATACATGCCTTCTTTATCAGCGCTTTTCTAGCGCTGATAAATGGTCTCTTTATCAACGCTAAAATTTTAGCTCTGATACCGGGAAACATTATCAGCACTTTTTTAGCGCTGATAAAGAATTCCTTTATCTGCCCTAAAATTATAGCCCTGATACAATTTTTCTTTATCAATAGTTTTTGCATAGCGCTGATATAAGGTGGCGTTTCCTTTTCCCCTTTTTGTAGTTGTGTGAGTCCTCCTTCTCATTGCTTCAACCATTACATTTCTTTTTCTAAGAGTATAGGGAAGCTCAAAATCGAATGAATGAAGATATTCCACCCACCTTCACTATCTCAGATTCAAATAATGATGAGTAAAGATGTATTTGAGACTTTTTTTGTCATTATACACGACAAAATTCTCGCCCAATAAATAATGTCTCAAACAATGAAAATCATGAATACCTATAGCTAACTCGAGATCATGTGTCAGGTAATTCCTCTCATGTGGACTCAACTTCCAAGACCCATATGAAAAAACTCAATCCCCCTACATAAGCACTTCTCCCATCCCAATACCTGATGCATTACAGTACAAAGTGTAACTATTTCTTGGCTCTAGAAATATCTGTATTGGCACTCAAGTAAAATGTCTCTTAAACTCCTAAAAATCTGAATCACAAGGATTTGACCACTCAAACATCACACCTTTTTTAGTCAAGCTCATCATAAGTGCTTCTAATCATAATAAGTCATGTATAAAAATTCTATAGTAATCCGCTAGCCCCAAAAAAACTATATACCTCAAAAATGTTCTTGGGATGATCCTAGATAACTACTGCTCTCACCTTCTATAGGTCCACTGATACTCTAGTCTCTCAGATGACGTGACCCATGAAGTGAATCTAATCCATATATAACTATAATTTTGTGATATTAGCATATAATAGATGCTCTCTCTCAGTGTATTCAAAATGATCTCAAGATGTTTGGCATGGTTGTGTCGATTGTGAGAATACACCAAGATATCATCCATGAAAACCACCACAAAAGAATATAGCTAAGGATGGAACCTTCAGTTCATCAGTGCAATGAAAATTACTAGAACGTTCGTGAGAACAGATGGAATAACCGGGTACTCATATAGACCATACCTGCTACAAAATGTGGTTGGAGGTATGTATGTAAGTTCAACATATACCTGGTGATATTCTAACCTCAATTGAATCTTTGAGAACATCTGATCTCCTCAAAGTTGATCAAATAAGTCATCTCTCCATTGCAAGGGAAATCCGTTTTTAAACATAAAATGGTTCAGTTCCCAATAGTCAACACAATGTATATGGGTACCATCCACCCTTTTTTGCAAAAAGGACTGGTGAACCCCAATGAAAAAAATTGGTTGGATAAAACCATTAGCTTACAGATCTTCCAACTACCTCTTGATCTCTTTCAACTCTATCATATAAATCCTTTATGGAGGAATGGATACTAGTGTATATCTTAGAACTAACTTGATAGTGAACTCCACCTATATGAATGGATGTAAGACAGAGAATTCATCTTGGAAAACGTCCCTAAAATGATCTACCACTGGTGTGAAATATTCCAGACATGTTACCTGGTCATCCAAATATAAACTCACAATCTGGGTTGTCATCCCACCCAACCCACTATGCTCGGGTCCATCTTTGCTTGCCAGGACATCCCATTAACCCTTATACAGAAACTCTCCACCCTTTGGTGATGTGAAACTCACCCTATGGCGATAAAAAACAATAATGACTTGAAAAGGAACCAACCAAAACATACCATGAAGGACATTGAAGCCTGTCATCTCTAAGACATACATGTTCCCTAAAAAGTGACATCCACCAATCTCAAGGGGCACTCCTAGCACTGATACATACCTACCGTTCTAATCCCAAATGGAGTTTCTAGAATCATAACATCCAAAGAAGAATAAACACATAGCCCAATGATTTCTAAAATAGACACAAATATAAAACTATGTGTATCACCAGTATCAAAAAGTGAAAAAAATATAATAGTGGCTATTAGGATAATACCTCTAACAGTAGAAGGTATGAGATCCAGCTCATCCTGGGTCTACTGCACCGTATAAGTCTGACCATCAGTATAAACTTGATACAATTATTGGCTACCGTGAGCTGAACCACCCTAATGTCGGTGAGATCTTGGGGTTTGAATACCATGACCATAACCACCACCTTGTCCTAAATGCCCTGACGTATTCCAGTTTCCAAACTGCTAATAGGCTACTAACCTTTCTCTTGCATGTGGAGTCTATACAGATGCTCTCTCTCTAGACACTGGTAGAAATGCCCTGTAGTAGCACTGTAGATGGCCCATCCCACCACAAGATCGACACTCAACTAAGTCCCTTGGGCACTAAGGTATCTTATGACCAAACTTTTCACAATGCTAGCACATCACATGGCTTCTGGAGGAAATTTTCTAGCTACTACTGTCATTGTAGTAGAACTCCACATGAAGCTTCCTCTTGCTGGTTGAGACAGTACCATACACTAGTGCCGAACCTCCCTAGGTCACAACACTAACTTCCCAAAGATTGCGCTCGGCGATTAGTGCCTGGTTCAGAGATAGAAGGAAACTTAAAGATATTCACCTACAATAAAATATTTGACATGAGACCATCCTTGAATCATCTATCTTTCGATCTGTCATCTCCCAACAGAATAGGTGTGAATCGGTGAAGCTCAATAAATCGGGAAGAATAGTCCATAACTGACAGTGTTCCCTACTCTGGGTGCGTGAAATCCCTTTCTCAGTCGGCCCTAAGAATCTCGGAAAAATAATAATCATAGAAGGACACTAGAAATTCTTCCCATGTCAAATCCCGATGATGCCCTACCTAAGTGATAACATCAAACCTTCTCTTGGTAAAATCAGGAAACATATATGCCATGAGCTTGACCCTCCTCTCGAGAGGCATCTATAGATGCTTGAATATAGTCATCACTGATTCCATCCATGATTTCACAGCTTGTGGTCCGCCATCTCATGAAAAAGTTGGCAGATTCTGCTACTAGAATATACACGTGAACTCTACCATAGAAGTGAAAGCATGTGGTACTCCCTAAAAGGTCTGCATGAACCTCACAAAACCTTCACGGAACTATGCATCATCACCTATGCCTAGTATAACAGTTGGTGCCGCAGCTAGCAAAACTAGAGGATCCATCAGTAGCCCATGGACTACTATTTCTGGAGTATGATCCTCACCGCTCCCTTGGCATACAACTTGTGGTCATCGCATCAACATGACTCTACATGGTCAAGAACATGCCTTAGTTAAATCTCATCATCAAAGGTTTTCCTTTCAAGAGTGCCAAAACAAAATTGGAAAGGACCCTCAAACTTTGGAAAAAATGGACTACAAGGCTTGTAGAAAGAATACACGGCATGTACCCTTAAGCCCTTACATGGTCGTGTTCTATCGCCGACCTGGGCATGTATCAACCCCAAGTACACAATGTGTTAAAAGAGTACATGTGTGTATACAAGTCTATCATCCTATCCCTGTACTCCCACATATCATGGTCCACGTGGTTTCTTCCTGGGTAGGCTACAAGAGTGTACCAAAAGTAGATGGTGTGTTTTCACAAAATATCCATAGCCCATGCTTTCTCTCACATGACCCGTTACACGGTCATACACTATATGGTGTGTACACATTGTACAAAATGTTTTCTTCTTATAACATGGAACATCATTTCCCCCAAACAGGAAGAATGCACAATGTTTTAGGCTAAACTACAAGCTGTGTATGCTGGGTTTGTCTGGACAGAAACCCCAGATTTCATAGAAAACCATATTTTTGTAGAAAAACTATCCAGTGGTATGCCAAATTCTAATCTTCTAGGGCTCATACTCCACATGAATTAGTTTTTAGCACCCATGCATAACATATCACAATAAAATTCTATACCAAATGTTGAATCGCGATCCACAAAATTCCGATCTAAGAGGGCCCACACACCTCAGAGATCAATGTTTGACATCTATCCAATTTGAACCATATCACATAACAATACACCTATCACAATAGTAGGCATATATATCAAGGTACTATCACAACAACATGCATCTCTATCATGACATATATCACAACAACAATCAATATCTAATGCATCCTCGATGGCATGGCATAATTCATGACATGTGATTCTAACAAGTGTCTATATGATGCATGAAATGGAATACCCTCTTCTCATCAGGTTGCAAAAAAATAGATCCACAATTATATCAATAATAACAGCACAAAACAAGTGTGTTACCCAATGGTGAAATCGAATCCACTTTAATAGCTTAAAATCCAAAAGCACAATTTAATTCAAGGAAATTTGGATTTTCCTTATACATGGGGTAGGTACTCCCAGGCACAAATAATTATAGAATTCAATATCCTTTATATCATTTCCAAATAGTAAAAAAACTAGAAAATAAACCCTCTGATACGACTTTGTAACATAAAAGATCTGAAATCCACTAAAAGGTTTCCTGTACCCAGTTGGCCACATGGCCTCAAGCGCATTTCCCCAAATGACAGAGGTTGTGGACTAGTAGAGAGGGCCTAGGGTGTGATAGTGGGAAAACTATGCCCTCATTAGAAAAGTGTAACACAATGAAAATAATAATAACAATAGCAGAAGCAGTAAAAAACTTTCAACTGAATTAAACAACAAAAGACTGAAAGGTAAAGATAACAAGAAGGCATATAATATAAGAGTGATGTACCATGACACATATTCTAAGAAATAAACAAAAATATTATACATTGCTATCAAGTTCAATAAAATACCAAGGTACAATAACAAAAAATGAAACACAACAACATCATAGGCCATGGCTTGGTCCCATGCTCTCCTGCTCCTCAGCAGCAATCAAGTACATGTATAAGGAGCCTTTCCCCTATCAACACCTACAATAATAGTCTATTTGGGCCCAAAAAACATGACCCAAATAGGTTGGAGAAATAAATCCTAGTAGGAAACCACCAATGTTCTAATATTTCAGTGAGTATATAAAACAGTAGTGTATAATAACGAAAGCATTAAACTAGGAAGTAATCAAAAGTAAACAATTTTACAAGCCATGATCCATTTATACTGTTCATGTTCATTAGGAAATTAAATTACATCAAATCATAAGTTCTTGGGATCTGACCACATCTATTAAATCCCATATTCAAGCCAACATAACTGATACCTCACTAGGAAATCTATCAAGTAAAATGAAAATTGAATCCAAGCTAGTGATTTAACTTGGAAGATGTGTCATATGTCATTACAACATTCATACCTCAGTACAAAACCTTTCCCATAGGCCGTCTACATAAATTGAAAATTCTTTCCCACATGCCATTTACCAAAGGCAATTGGCCACAACTATAAAAAAATATAGCCCACATGCACACAAATCCTTTCCCACATGCATGAAAAATCTCTTCCCACAATAAGAATAATTCATCCGGGGAAAGTCTAACATATAGTCAATTCAACAATAAGCAACACATGCAATATTTACACTATTACATGGTTAAAAAGAAAAAAATTCACATTGGTATGCATTTAATTAACCAATTCACTTCAAACAACCCATAATAGGGGAAATAGATCCATAACCATGGTTATCTGAAGCCAAAGGCCCAACATAGTTATCCAAGGGAAACAAACCTGCATGGTGGCCCCTAATCAAAAAAGAATCCTCAACGTGCTTCAATTATGATTATTAATCACTAAAAAATCCTTAGGCATTAACATATGTCAAAGTCTCTATAAAGTGACACCCCAAATATGGGAAAATGGCCCAACAACAAATATAAACAATTTGAAATTAAACAATAAGCACAAGACCACATACCTCGTCGTAGTATGACTCTCCTATTCCAGTATCTACTTCCAATTCAACCTAGAACTGTATAGATCTACAAAACAAGGATATCTACTCATCCTTTAATAACGCATTCGAGAAAAAAATCACCAAGAACGGCTCAAGAGTAAAAGAGCACTCACTGATTGGGTTCAAACCAGACCAATGTTAATCGAAATATAGTTTAAATGCCCAACTGGGATCCAAATTGCCATACGGTGCTGCTTCCTTGCAAACTTGGTGACTACTCTGGCCAAAATGACAAAAATGAGGAAACTACCTGATTTAAGTGAAAAACATAAAGTATACGACATGTAAGTTCATATAATCAGTGTGTATTTCATTTAACTATTCTCTAAGTGGATGAATTTCACCAACTTAATTTCCATTGCCTGTTGGCATGACTACACAACATATACTAGGATATACACGGCGTGTAGTTGGTTTTTTCACTTTCCCTTGTTGACATGACCACACACCATGTATTCCCCTCATACATGAACATACTACATGATGTGTACTTCAGAGTATATAGGGTTTAACCCCTGATTCCAGTACTTTTCCCAAATTCCCCTTGTTTTCTTGAAAAAAACTCAAAGGGAAAATGAAAATAAGAGACCGTATATCAAAGGGAGAACACAGTTCTTACAATATGTCTACTCCTGATGGTCGACAATTTTAAACATAGAAAAGGTATTCCATGATGCCGAGATCTAAGTGTCTATAGAAGTGACCTATCTGAAAATTCCATAAGTGGTAAACCAAGGGTTATTGGTTATTTTTTATACTACTCAGATCAATATTGTAATATATTAGTGGTACTTGTGGAAAATATAATTTTAACCTCTTGAAAATGATATGCACTAGATAATAAGATTTCGTAAAGATTACAATACTATTGAAGGGACATGTTCCATTCAGTTTCACATAATAATGTAAGTATATTGTTACAAAATTATATATTATGTGACTAGGACATATCATGAAGTTTAACATCATGAAACATTAAAGTAATCATTTAGTTTAATGTCATATAATGAGGAAATATCATGCAGTTTAAATTTAATGTGATGAGGGAATTTCTTGTAGTTTAATATCATAGGACCAAGATGTATCATGTATATTAACGTCATGAGAAAATAAAATTATCTTGATGGATAATGTCGTGTGACTAGGAAATTTGTTTACAATTTAACATCATTATAATGGGATGAGGTCTTTCATTTTAACATCATGAAACTAGGAATTTTTTATGTAGTTTAACGTCATGATAATTTGTTGTATATTGATATTTAATTTCATGCTATTAGGACATATCTTCCTGGAACGTATTAAGAGGTATTCTTTTCTGATTCATCTCAGATGAATCTTATAAATATTTCATGAGTTTCGAGATCCTAAAACTTGATAAATCCTTAATTTAATTTCTTCTCTAGCCAATAACTAAAGCTAAAGAAACTCTCTATTTTGTTCTTAAGAAATAATTGGTAGGTGAGGTGATTTTCATGTTCTATCAACACCACATCACTTCGATTTATCATTGTTTGGAGTTTTGTAAAACCATTCTCTATGGAATTTTCAATGTTCTATGGGACATGTTTCTATTGGGAGGTGTATTCCCTCCACCATCTATCATCAAGAGATTGTAGTCTATGCTTCTTGTACAATGTTCTACCTATACCATTGTTGGTGAGTAGAATTTTTGATTTTGGAGTCATTGGTGTATAGGCCTAGTCCTTATTGGTTTGGGGTATGTAATGAGGAATTGGGAGACCTGGATGATTCTAATACTTACAAATAATTAATTGTATATGAATTTTCAGAATTTTTTGGGGAAATTACATAGGATGTATGGTTTCAAAAGTACCATCGATGAGGGGGTAGAAATATATAAATCACCCCATGCTTGGGGATGGGGGTCTTGATAATATAAAATTCCCACATCCCCGTGGGTTAGGGTGAGGTATAAATATTCTATAATTTCATCTAATAATGGTATTAAAAATAGGTAAATTCCCCCATACATATGTATTGGGGAGATTCACTACAAGGAAGACCATTGTTGGAAGGCACTTATGTTCCATTTAAGTGTAGATTTCCTAGGATTTTCCCATAGTTATTTCTATAAGATCCATTTTCTCTCATTATAGTTGTGTGGTCTTCTCTTCTATAGAAATTTCCTTAGCATCCTCAAGGGGATGACTGGAAGGATGCATGACAACACCCTTTCCTCTATCAATAGTTGGTTAAGTAGATAATAAAGATAGTATCCAGGTGGAAGTTGGGGACTGAATGCTCTGTTTCCAATGGCAATTTTCTATATAAAAATGTTTCTATAGAGAACAAAAACAGTTGACAACGCCTTATCTAGATTCATGGAAGATACGTAAAAACACTTTTCTACATAATGAAGGGACATGATCAACCAACCAGTTATGACTTAGATGACTACATATGGTTATGAGTACACTTTATCAAATATTTCTCATCTAGATCCAATGATAATTACACAAATTTGGTTAATATACTGAAAATATAGACATAATCCAGCTAGTTATCCACTTTAATAGAGTATATTGTTTGAAAGATCAGTTCTAATATGACATTTGGAAAGATGGTTCCCATTTTATAATTGGGTTGGTCATCACCCATTATACCATTTGATTGTTCGATGACGATTGTACCATTTGATGGGTAAGTCCGTTATTAAATATGATCCCATGGTATAATATGATAAAAATGACCCCATCCCTATGTCTGGGGTTCTCAATGGCATTCTGCAATCACCAAGTCTAGCTATGATGAAGTCCTAGGCCCTGGATAGTGATGATCTGAGACTGGTTCTAGGGCACTATCAGTCTACATTGGGGGTCCTCATAGATATTAGTGATAATATGGATATAATATTGATTTTTTGTTGAATTATTTTGATACCCCTTTCGGTCTCTCCTATTGGATTCTCTAATTTTGAGGGTTGAGGTGGTCAGAAATATCTTTTGTATCCTTGTGGGGTTATGATCATATATCAATGATTATGAACAGAATGGATGGGGCCCTCTTAAGAATCTTTTAATTACTTGATTCAATAGGTTTATTATCCTCATCTACCTAACTTATGTGGAAAATTTATGTGTTGTTTTTATCTATGGAAAACATCCCCAAATTATTGAATTTGTAAACAAGGGACACTTCCTCTTCTTTTTCTTGTCATAGATAAGAAGGTTGCCAGTGATTCATCCTCTACTGGATTTCAAGGGATGCATTGAAATTTAGGATGGATCCATCAATGTGGTACTCTTAGACCAATAAATTCATCAATTATCATTGTAGGTGTTTCATTGGTGACAATGTATGGTAATTCCTTGCGGCCAAACCTTCCATGGAGTATGATGCACATGTTCAGTGTGTCCGCATTAAAAAATAGTATAATGATAAATTGAAAATAAATCCTTTTATAAATTTTGATTTATTAACATAGTTAAATTATTCCACATATGATTCACCATTTTTTCCTTAGAATGGTGATAGAAGGTATTCTATGGTTATCACCGGGGTTTTAGAGGCACGATTACTGATTCATATAATGAATTAGTTATTCAAAAATTACTTACATTCACACCATGTTAAATATATTTGATTATTATTTTATGATTGATTGTGATGGTTTCTAGAATGATTTAAAAATCATCCAATCTATGTTTACCATTTTCATATTTCATCGAAACTCCCAATAGTTTCCATATTAATAACTTGGTATAGATTTATTTTCCAAAGGAAGGCGGTCATTTGGGGTTTCATACCCAATGATGCTTAGGAACTCACATTGGTTGAAAGGATGGGATGCTAGTCTCATATCAAACTTTTGGGGGGAATTGTTTCATATTTTTCGATTCTCTTATAGATGTATGATATGTTAATTAATATCTTCAAAATCCTGATATAGAACTAGTTACCATAACAAAATATGTGGGTTTTTAATACTTCTATCAATTATGGGGGTTCTATTAATGATTCCATTTGTATATATATGAGGTTATTTATAATTTGTTTTCATTTGTTCATATAAATAGTAGAAGAATATATTTTTAAACCTTATAATCAGTCACTCTGGAGTTTTCAGACATCCTAGAAGATGATTGGTGTTTTGAGGATAGGATTGAATCTGAAAGAGGCCTGCAATGTACACTAATTACAATAGGAATTAAAAACCACCAAAATTATTCAAGTTTGATCCATATAGATTAACGTCATGTGTAAAGGATATATATTAGGGAAAATAGACACATGGTATTGAGATCAATCCTTAAGAAGGAATCCTATGATACTATTTGTAATAGGAATCAATATCATTTTAGTTATATCATTTCTCACCCCACTGATCAAAAGCGTCAAATAATTAATGAATATGAGAGTTATATCAACAGGGATTATCAATATATGAATGAATTCAGTACATAAACTTTGTTAGATTCCCTTGTGTGGGGTAAATCATGGATTAAAAAGTGTGGTTTCCCTGTCTCAGGGAAATTTATGAAGTGAGTGATATGATATTTTCAAATCCCTAAGCCTACATAAGTCATTCTTGTTGTGAGACAAAAGGGATAGAATGTGATCAGACTCATTGAACATTGATACAAGACTTATGCATTGGTTCATCCCTAATGGGGTGTTTCATATAGAGTTTGACCCTTAAGAATACATCCTACATATCATGCTTATATCTTGAATTTATTTCCACATGTTCAATTCATCACTATCCTGTTGATGGGTTTGAGTTTCCTGAGGTCATGGCTTAGTCGTACAGTTAAAGGGATGGTCATGTATGATCCCACTTATAAACTGGTGATGGAATATGAAGTGTGAAAAAATTAATGGAAAATTCAGTCCCATAAGGAATGAATAATTGTATTATATAAGGACATATAATAGGGTGGATTTTTAGTTGGATATCAAGCATTGGGAAGGAATCCAATTTATCCATCTTGGATGGGAATTAGAGTCCTCATAGTTCAGTTTGTCCATATCCCACTGTTCGGTCTGAGTTACTTAAGGGAATGGTTCTGTAATACATATAAAGGGATTCCCATGTATGATTCCATTTCTCATCAAATGATGGATTGGTAATGATGGTAAAATTATTAGATAATTAATTCCAATGAGTTAAGAATATTTGAGATATGGAGGGACATACACCAGGGTTGATACCCAACTAGATATCATTCTCTAAGAATTCACCCTATGTATCCTATTTAGATAAGAATATGATTCCTGGTAGTTCAGTCACCACCTAACCCACCGATGGGTTGGAATAAGTGATTAGACTCAGTGGAATTATTAGTATTCCCTAAGTTTAAGAAAAATAGGGACTTATATTAGGTTAGATTATAATGTTTCATACTCATTCCTTATTTTTTAATAGATAAAGATTTGTGATGACCATAAAAGGTCTTTAGAATTATTTTGCTACAAAAACAGGGGAACATCCAAGAGTATGACACAGATAGGGTTGCATGAGTGTGTAACTGTAAACCAATATAGACACTCCCCTTAATAAAGGTAATACTTGGTAATATATTGTCGGAGGGGTGTTTACATAGTGTATCTCCAACTATGTTTATCAAAGAAGGTTTAAATATCCTAAGGTTCCTTCTCAACATGCAAAAAGTGTTTACCTGACATTCCTTGATTACCATTCAAACTTTTTATGATTTTCTGCTAGACATGTGTAGATTATCTTTTGAACATGCCTTTATTATCTTTCTAGCATATATCCATTGTCTTCTTAACATGTTTAGCATGTCTGTATGACATGGAAGACATGTCCAAGTCTATATTCCTAACATTTCTAGGGAACTATGAATGATTTCAACTAACATTCCCATGGTGAATTTCATAATTGGTGACTCCATTTCTAATGTGTGTTTCCTGAAAAAAGATGACATGTGGAAGGCCTTTCACATGATTAAGATGAATTGTATAGGATGTCTTCACATGTTCAAACTAACTTCTATAGAATATCTTCAAATGATCAACCTACCTTTTCTTTGAAATCTTCAGATGATCAAGCTAATTTTTTTGGGATTTCATTGATTGATAAACATGTATTATATATGATGTATTCAAACGAATAAATCAAATTGTCAATGTATCATTGAATGGTTAACCAAACATATTCAGGAAATCATCACATATTAAAATTGAATTGTTGGGGATTTATTTTCTAGATTAACATAACAATTCTAGGACATCTTGACATGATCAAAAATTCTTGTAAAGGATTTCTTCTCAACGTCAAACTAACTTATTGGGGACATCATCACAAGATCAGATGTACTTGTACATGGGTTGTCACTTGATAATAATGAAATTTTAATGGGTTTTCACCTCAAAATGGTGGAATTTATATGGTCAAATTAAGTCATCATGAGACCAGTGACTCATGCGATCAATGTATCATAAGAGATTTATGTGATATGTTCTTGTGAACATGTCCATGGTCATACACATGAAAAAATTAAATATCTGATAGTTGAAGAAACATGAAAAATGATATCATTTTTAAGCCCGCGTGGATAATAATTTACATAGAAGGAGGAGTTCATGTTCGTGGGTAATTTCATTGTATTTATAGGCATCAGAACAATGATTGATTGTATGAAAATTTTGTACATCTATGAATAGAAGCATGGTTTTCCTATATGGATGAGGTATTTCACCGCATGGATTAACATTAACATCTTGATACTGAGAAATATACATGTCAATATTCAACAGAAAGGAAATTATCATATGATCGACATTAAATAATTTTATAATGTACGTCCACATGAGTGAATCACCAGATTTTTAGCTTCTCATGTGATCAGCTGATCTTAATTGGGTATTTTGAGGGGTTCTAAAATCATGTGTGGGAAAATCATATTGAATTTGTATTCATATATGTGGGGTTACATAGAATATTTGAGATACTATTGCAGAATCAAATGGTATCATGAATTATTTTCATGATATGATGCTTTCCTAATGGAATCACATGATATTAAATTCATCATGTGATTTTATGATCTCAAATAGATCATATGATGGCTTCTCATTATCCCATGGATAAATTTAGAAAAATGTTGAATCCCCCTTCTCCTGTTGTATTTTTCATATCTATATTTCTCTCCATATTATATCATTTTTCTCTACCGTGAGTGTTTTTATGGGTATGAAAGGTTTATATAGGAAATTGTTGTTTGAGGTTGATGTCCCTTTCCATGAGGAATAGGTTGTGTGGAATTACTTGTTGTGATGGGGTCTTATTATGATCAAAATCAAAATAATACATTATTCCATAGCATGATGGAATGATCGATAGCAAATGAGGCTTCTCATGGTCATTTAGAATAGTGTCTCATGATAACTATTTGTTTGTTTTATTGGATTCCAAGAAATCAGTGAGTGTTACGCAAAAAATATTTGAAAGCTTCATACTACTGACTCTAAGGGAGTCTGATGATCAGTATTTAATTATGTGATGGAATTATTAAATATCACAACCAATGTTCATATATCATTATATGGTCATGAAAATGATGGGAGACTTTTGTAATGAAGTGCTACACTATATTTAAAGTGACCCTTGTGATGTCAGTGCGACTTCTTGCAAATGTCATTTTTTGATCGAATAACCTTTAGTCTATCTAAATATAGGATCTGGTAGTCACGATATTGGATTCAAGTGATGGTATCTTGCAACCATATTCATGAAACTACTTGATTCACTAAAGAACATATTCCCCAATTTTTTTTTTGCATACATGCCATTTAGAAATTGAACGAGTCCTAGGTTCCATGGTTTGATTGATGATGATGGCGGAATAACATTGGTGGTGATGGATGATTGTCTCAGGATAGTAAGAACACCATTAAAGGCTGTAGGTTACAAATCATGTCCTAAAATAATGTGTTAGTGAGGGAAACTGGTGATCATGAGGTTGAAGATGTCATAGAGGAATGATCAAATGACTATGATTGATTTTATTTAGTAGTTGTGGTCATCTATATATAATTTATTTGGAGGAAGAGTGTAATGATAAATAAATACCCCACATTGATTTCATAGGTTTCTTGAATCCACTATATAAGGATGACCATGTCAATAATAGTATGAGATAGAAATGGGTAGGCACCCGCATCACACACACCAACGCCCTTACTGGTCATGCCCTCCAATTTAGAAACCCACCTAGACACAACAACACACTCCGTGTACATACCCACTATAGACACTATGATCTCCCACACACAATTTTGTTTTTATGGATTTCTCCTACATAGACTGGTTAGCTTGGATGAATATTTTTTTGGCTAAGATCATATCAATAAAATACATATAATAATTATCTAAGTGAAATGGATATAATACATGATAAAATATAAGAGCTTATAAAATTAATCCCAATTCGAGACACATATAAGTATATTATGAAAATTATATATTTTTTTAATATTCACCACATTCTTATATCATAGATGGAATTGTTCCTGGTAAAAGATATGTTTTCCAATAAAATTTCCCCCTTAAAATAGATTCTTTTGTGATAAGAATAATCTGATCATAAGGTAAACAGAGATCACATTTCCATATATCAAAACATATGATGAGATTTCATATGGAATCCTATGAGAGGACTTAGGGAACAAACATTAAAAAAATTGGAATATTAGAAAATTCAAAATCATGAATGTGATATTATAGAAAGTAACTTGTTTCTATATTAAATGAAATTTTCATGTCACTGTGTATCCCATTGGGGTGAGAATGAATCCATATGTAGTTCTAAGATAAAATCATATGTAGATCAAGTACATGAATAAAGAATATAGGGTCATGGATGAAGTAATATATTATGAATACTATTATATTTATAAAACTCATATATAGAATAGTGAATTTCATTGTTTTGTAATGAAATAATGGGTAGGGACCCAGGGTTTGGTGGATATACTATAGGGATATGGCCTTCAATATCCATTACAAGACACACAATATTGGCCACATAGTGTAGTTTATATTCCTATAGGATGGAAAAACTATCTTGTAGTTTTATGGACTGAGAGGTATTAGTACCCTCAGGAGGGTATGTAGAAATAGGGATTCACTCTAATTTTTTTCTAGATATGTGAACCTAGTTAGGATAGAATGTTTTTTACTACAGATTAATAAAAGTCTGTAAAAGTTTTATATTCTTTATTTCAGCCCAAAATTGTTTCTTATGATTTATATGTGGAAATATTAGAGGGAATGAAAATTGAATTTTCTTAGGATTCTCCTTATGTGATTTTTTCAAGACAAGTTTTTTTCCTTTTCTATTTTATAAAGACTCAATATTTTATGGACCACACAAAGTGAATGTAAAGTTAGTAGAGACTGAACTTTTTTCGAGGGGTCCCTTTTTGGGTAATCAATTGGGAGATCATTGGGTCCCTTTTAATAGTTTGTTTTTTTGGTCCTACGAACTAGAATATTTATGAAACAACCCGATTTGTATTGGGGTTCAATCCGAAACTACCCAACCCGCCTCCATAGGCTAGGGGCCAGCGACTAGCATTGATGGAACAAAAAAACTAGGGAAGGACTATGATTATGAAACTATACAAACAAACACACAACCATATCAATGAAAATGTGTAGAGGAAAAGAAATAAAGATACAACACTGCTATAAAATGAAAACCAAACATATATTCATCGACCTCTAAACAGTACAAGCACAAGAAAATTAAACCCAAAAGGGAAAGGGGAAAAATATACACCAAAATAGAAAAGTGCCACAACCAGATAATAGGTGAAAAAGTAAAATAGCTAGGAGAGTCCTTCTATTGAATCCCAAGCTATGACCATTGAACATGGTCCAAACAATCCATATCCCTAAGCTCCTCTGATATCACAATCATCCTGTCTATCGTCTTCAAAGATGCACCATGTGATAGAAAATACCAAGTAGGTGTGAGTATAAAAATACTCAGTAGGATGTCTCAAAGACTCGAGGTAGTAGCAAGAGAGGTACAAAAGAGGGAAGAAGTAAGAGATATAACAGAATAAGACCAGTAGATAGAACAAGTTATAGTAAAAATTATTTCAACTCAACATGAAAAAAGAGTAAGTAAGATCATCCAAACAAAAGGAGCTAGAAACTGTGAGAAGATGAACTTCACATCGAGTCTTCACTACCTATGGTAAAAGAGTAGACTCTTCCAACAATGAGAAGCTAGACACAGAAATCATGTGGAATACACCATGCATCATTGCATCTCTGGGAAGGATAGTAACAAAACCCAAAGAGTGGGTACATTAACAGGATAAAAAATATACGCACAATCAAAGAAACCCAAGTAAGGAGTAAGTGGATCTCCATATCAGAGATTTTCCTTGGAAAATATTTACCTACAGGTCCATAAGAAACCATAATTTCCTATAATCCCATACATCTACCCTGAACTGCAAGTAAAAGGGGCTCAAATCACCACACATTAATATTATCCTCTCTAGGCGGCACTGACTCACCTACATAGTTTTAGGTTACGTCACAAAGACAATTCTTGGTGGGTAAATTTCTCCTCTTACATGTGAGTCCCAAGGTTACATCAAACCACACCTTGTCATTATGTCGCACATTCTAGGAAACAAAAAATCCTAGTAGAGGACCAACTCCCTTGTGAATTAGGGGGTTCACTCAAAGGTAATGTGAGCCCACACCCTCGATAGGGGAGTACCAATAGAAGTAACATGAGCCTAAAACATTTATAGGGGAGAAACATTGGATGTAACATAAGACCACTACCTTGATAAGGGAGCACTACTGGATGTAACATGAGCCCACACCCTCAATAGGGGAGCACCACTGGAATGATAGAGGACCCAATCCCTAAAACGGAAGAGGGTACCGACCCAACCCAACAACAAGATTAGAATGTTCATGCCCTACTATGGTAGGGTAACATTCTAACTGCATGAAAGTAAAAGGAAACCCCACACCCAAAATCATCAGTGGAGTGGCAACCCTATAAGAAACTACCCAAAGGAAAATGACTCACGCCCATGGTTTAGGGAGTATCACAAGTCGTAAAGGATGTCACCACCACGTTCCATGGGGAAAAACACTTATGTTGAGATAAAAACATGCCAAGATATGAGTTTATAAAAGGAGTTATGTGTGATAGAAGAAAACCCAGTGGCACATGATGTATGTGTGGCCCACATGATGTGTTACCCCACCTGTTTGTCTAGCCGTGTACCCAACTATCTTCGGGTACCAAAAAGTGAACAAGTACCCTTAGGTGTGTCAAGGTAGTCCCATAGAACATGACACATCACAATGAAAGGCCGACGAGTGCACGACACTCCTGGTTAGACCATAGGGTCAACAACGTAGCTTCATTGATGTTACTCCTCCAAGAACCTCATAACATTAACCCCATAAATTCATACATCTTTTCAACTTTCATAAGAGACAAAGATGACGTAAGACATGGATTTATTTCAAACACAGCAGAGAGGTCTCCCACTAGTATTTCATCTAGGTTTCCACATTTAATGAGATCGTGAAGAAAGATTTGCACATCGAAACGAATTATACAATTGCGATCCTTTCAGTGAAAAATGAAGAATCAAATTTTCATTCACCCAAATTGGGATTCTGATGAAGAAGTATCATCCCTCGTCATCATACATGAACGATGCTTCCTGGGGACCTTTCCTTGATCGCTACACATTCCACACACACTATTGAGATCCCTATGTAAAAACACACTAGATCAACTATTTATTCATACAAGATAGAAAACTACTGAAAAGGGTTCTTTTCACCAAAAACGCTCGATCATTTTTCTATCACTACCAATCATCAAAAGGCTCTTCACAACCAAACAGATTGCACCATTACGATCCATGTGAAAAAACTTGCAAGGTAGACTATTCACATGTCCCACATGGACTCCTGTTGCAGAAGTTTTAAAAAGATGCATTATGCATGGAAGTTATCCTGTAGGGCCCACACCTCGGCTTTAAATTTAAGCAGGAAGATTTTCCATTTCAATACCCTCATAAAAAAACATGGAATCGAGTATTTAAATAAGAAAAACATATTCCAGGTGAAAAATATAATTTCACTGCAAAAAAGTATAAACTGTGCCCTATGGGACTCACACCTTGTATTTAGCTTAAACACTCAGAAATAATCATGAAACATCCACACAATGGTCAGGGTCGTTCTTCCATTGATGGCACATCAATTGGACATCCGGTTGAGGATTTAGGTTTGATACAAAATCCCCCAAATAATAAAAAATTATTTATTATTATTAATGTTGGGAGTTTCTTGCAATAGGGCAACGAAGAAAAATTTTTAAACTCCCAAATCCACCTCAAAATGTCTAGATCAAATCATGAATCATGCTACCATAGACATAACACATATTGGATGCCTGTAGCAGCAGTTATGGGAGTTAAAAAAATGTCAGACCCCAAACAAGCTCGACCGGCCCAGTTTGGCCGGTCCTCCCTGCCTGGGTCAGCCCGCACCAGCCGTCCCCATTCATCCCCCTGGTCCACGGCGCAGCTGCATGTCCTAGCTTTTCTTGCGGCCTAGCTACCTAAACTAACCAGCCATCATGGATGGTCTCTTCCCCTACTGCATCAAGGTGGAGGACTAGTGCGATGCGGGTCTCAGTTGGCCAACTCGGACACCTCCAACCTGATGTCTGCATGCCTCCCGGAGGGCCGACACACTCCACCCCTACTCTGCCATCCTTACTACCAAGTTCCTCCACACTTCAAGCCTGCTTGAACCCCCGTTTTCTCCCTAGATCAATGTCCCAGTCACGCCACCGGTACCACAATCCTCTGCCTCAAGTCGCTCCCCACCTAAAGACCCTGCGCTTAACAGAAGACCGTCATGCGCCGCCTCTGCTCTGCTGTCCAGCCGCACATGAATGTTTCCCCAGTCGCGGGTCCGCCGTCGTACTCTAGCCAAACCGAACTCACCTAGGATGACTGCCACACACCCCCTCAGATGTCCATCATGCTCCACCTCATCTCTGGGCTACTCTGCCATGCCGCCTTTCATATGCCACCGCCGCTGGCAAGATTGCTCTGGTGGTCCCTTTTTGGACCATCAAATCTTCATCGTATGCCCGAATATTATTCCACATACGGTTTTGGAATCATCAGGATGTTATCTTTAAAATTACAGCCTCTACTCAACAATCCGTTGAATATTTGACACATTTAAATATAAGTGTCAGAGATCCCAAAGAACAGGTGAAGAACATGGTTAAAAGAAGACATCAATGAACATGTTCATGTGGCCATCAATTATTTTTCAAATAAAAAAATAAGAAAAGAGTAGTGAAACTGATATT
Organism: Viscum album; assembly: GCA_963277665.1. Lineage (NCBI taxonomy): Eukaryota > Viridiplantae > Streptophyta > Magnoliopsida > Santalales > Viscaceae > Viscum > Viscum album. The sequence goes on along the minus strand of OY728133.1, from coordinate 474,021,865 downwards.
AAAATCATAAATTGAAAAGGAACTGAAAACTAAAAAGATCCTACCTTGATTTATGTGTTCATCATTGGCGATGCATCCACGACACTCCCGCTTCGATCAACTATGGTTATGGAAGAGATCTCTCCTCGATCTGGTGAAGAATGGCTAGAGATATATTGAGAGATCTTGGTGGGTGTAGATATAGAGAGAGTGAATTGGGGGTTTTTAATAATTCGAAACACTTGTGTTTATTTGTATAAAACACTAAAAACCCCTAAAAATGGTCGCAACATCCAAAACCCCAATGCCCGCTCATTTTATGTCACTCCTAGTAAAAAACACCATTTTGAAATCAAATTATTTCTCAGATTTTCCTTATGAGACTCCATTCTAAAGTTATTTGAAAATAACTCCTAGGATAAAAATCACTATGTGATAAAATGATTTTTCCCCGGGGTGACTTTTCTCAGAATAGTCCTATGTCGAAAAACATCATACATCTCCTAGGGTAAATGGAACGTTCGAAACTATAATATGGCCTCTGATTTCTAACATGATATACAATTTAAGAGATATCCCATTTCCGACACATTAATTATTTTAAAAAATTTAATATTTTGGTATAATTTTTTATGGGCACACTGAGCCTCGGAATTGCATTCTGTCTCATCACCTAGCTCTGAAAACATATGTAAGAATATTCAAAAGTATTAAAAAGAAAAAATCGGGTCTCTTAATCATTCCCACCTTCAATATTTTTGTCCCTGAAAAGAAATACTGGGGAAAAAACTCGGGATACTAAGCTCACCTATATCTCTCCCACCTGCAAGGAAACTCCTAGACATTTCCATTGTGGTATAACATGTTAAAAAAAAGTATGGTTCATCTTCAGAATGACTTCTCTTATCGATGAAATGCATAGAAACACACACATATCTTCTTAGCTGCAACACATAAATGACATCATGCGGCCAGACCAGCTATTAGGGGTAGGGTAAGGTGGTAGGAAACCTCTCCATCTCTTGGCACGGTTCTGAATGACCCGAAGAATCTTGGGGTATACTTTACTTCCTCGGCCAAACCTCTACATATCATGTTGCAACAAGAATAACTATTTGTCCCTAGAATAGTGTCTTATGATTCCCTCCTTCAGAATATCCATATGAAGAAACACACATGAATATCATGTTGCACAAGATTTCATAGTTGGTGCCTCTCAACAAAGACTCTCTTAGACACTCAGGAAGAAAAGGAGTCAACATCAACAAGTGAAGAAAAATTGTACCCTCCTACTCCACCAAGGCCAGATTCAAGGAAGTTAACTACTAAAAAACAAACCGCACTAGGAGAGCCTAAGAATTCATGTTAAGGTAATATGTTACCACATTGATCTTTCTGGGAGTATAGACCATTTGATGTCATAGTCCTAAAATAAGTTTGACTAGTGTTAATTTCTCAAGTTCAAGTCTCACTGGGTAGAGATGTACCCAAAAATCTGGTGATCTGAACAACCACAAAGAACTCTCCCAGAAGACAGTGTCTCTATTTCCTTAATGGAAAATACTCTTGTTACAATCACCACATAGTGAGTTGAATAGTTCCATTCATGGGGTCTATATCAGCTCAAAATATACTCTATATTTATAGTATTAAGAATTGACGTTGAGCACAAAAGGTACCCATGAACAAGGTAGGTGTGTAAATTCATCCAACCGCAAGAGGCTAGACATAGAAACCACCTGACATAAATTGCACATATCTTCCCCTCTTGGAAAGAGAGTAACCCCAAACTGGACACTCTACCAAACCCATTAGTGTAACTCCAATCAAAGGGAGGTCAATCAGAAAAAACTACACTAGAAATGCCAGGACATGCTCTGACACTGCATTCCACAACCTCTCCACAAACTCACATGTTAGAGGGGCTCATCCACCACACATTAATAATACACGCTTCGAGAGGTACTGAATCACTCTCACAATTTTTCTCACATCACAGAAATTTGTCTGAGTGGGTGAAGGACCCTCCATCACATGCGGTCTGAGCCACATCTAACAACAAGAAAAATAGGGTTCACCGACACCCCGCGTCACCTTGGTAAAAACCTCAAGCAGGGAGTGATGAGAAAAGAGTATTTCACACAGTTTATAACATATTCTACTTAAAAAATGTAGGAAATACACAAGGAATACCTCTTATTTCCTTGTTCTATGCAAGATCATAGACATCCAAAGCTTGTGGTTGTCCATGGGCCCATATTCCAACTTCTTGAGTCTTACATGGGCCTCCTGAAGGTGGAAGAAAGACCCCATAATGTCATCCTCCACCTCTAGATCATCCTGATCCTCTATCCGCACTAACTTTCTAGGGACCACCCTATCCCCCCTGGTGGATCCTCAATCACGATGCTATCTATGCCATGGGAGTCCACCTATTCCTATCTGGCATCCTCAGAATGTCTTCTTTGGTAGTCATGTGCCTAGTGACCTTGCATGTCACAAGCATAACATTGGCCGTGCCCAGACTAATCCTGTGTTCTTCACTGCCTTAGACCCATATGACTACGTGCATGAGTAGAATTATGGGGAGGCCTCCTGCATCAATATCTTATTGTCTGATACCAACTAGTTATCAAAGATGCTCAACTCTATTTCACCCACTACCATAACTAGCTATCTGGTGCCTCTTTAAAATAAATACCTCTACCAAAATAACCGACTCCATTACCCTAGAATAGGTGGAGATGATTAAGGGTACTATGATAGAAGTTATCTTTCTATGTAGTCCCTACTCAAACTTCCATGCTCGAATGTAGTTGTAGCATGTTATTTCTAGAGAGTAACGTGCACGGTCTGAGAACCTAGTCATCTACCCAGTCATCTTCATCCCTCCCTTATGAAACTATTGGATCACTTGAAGTATACCTAAGAACAAATAAAATGGGTATTACTCCTAATGAAACTGTGGTTGGAAGTCATCCAATGATAGAGACGACTTATTGAGAATATGAGCAACCAAGATCCACTAGCGCCTAACTGGTCTGTTTAAAAGGTTGGATTCCACAGACACCATCTGATTTTCTAGTGTCCGCACATGCCTAAAGATGTGGAAAACTGACTCTATCCAAGACTATGATACATGAGAGTTGGGATCACCATGGAACCTCAGTAGTCTTTGGTGCTGGAATATGGAAAGTGCGTTCTTCTTATGTAGGTCCTCACCCTAACTTGCTCGGGCTGTCTTCTTCTCAATAGGTGGGGGTGCGGCAAACTGCCCACGAAGAGAAAGGGGATCTCATGATGGGTCTTGAACTGAGGCCTCATCGCAACGGAGATTTTCATCATGAACCATACCTAGTATCCTGGATGGCTATCATTGCGGAGACATAAAGAATGTTATCAAGGATTATCATGATCAGATGAGAATATATATATATGTATATATATATAACAACAGGGAGTTGACTCAAGAAGGATAGTAAAATACTCAATCCTATATGATAAACGTATCATTGTTCCCTACAAAAGGTGTCTCATGGTGTTGAGTCGATAATCATGTAATTAGAGTCTTGGTGAATGGATATATCTGCCGCTTGTACGATCACTGGACTCCCTAGTCTGAGAGCGGCTCTCGAGAATCATCGACACTATTTCCACAAACCAATACAAGAAATTTCTAGGGAAATGTCCAAACAATATCCCAATGGTCGAACCACCTCTGATAATTCTCTTTCACAACCCGACCTATACCGGGGTTTGATCTGCAACTAACCCAAACCCACCTCTATAGGCTAGGGGCTGGCGACTAGCACCGAAGGCACAAAAAAATAAGGGAGGCCTTTTCTTAAGACACTATACACACACACATGAAACCAACTAAATGTAAATGTATAGAGGAAAATAAAAGAGGATAAAACACAACTATAAAAATGAAACCAAAAATATATGCATCGATTTCTAAATAATACAAGGTAAGAAAAGTAAAGTCAAGAGGGATAAGCGAAAAATAAACACCCAAAAAGAAAAGTTCCACAACCCAAGAAAATGTGAAAAAGTAAAACAACTAGGAGAGACCCTCTCCTGCATCCCAAGCTATGGACACCACATGCAGTCTATGAACCCCGTATCCATAAGCTTCTATGATATCATGATCAACATATCTGTCATCTGCAAGGGAACACCAAATGTGGGAAAAACCCATGTGGGGGTGAGTATAAAAATACTTAGTAGGATGCCCCGAAGGATCGAGGGAGTAGAAAAAGAGGTAATGAAGATAGAAGTAGTAAGAGATATACAAAAAGAAGTCCAGTAGATAGAACAAGGTACAGAAAAAATAAGTGCAGCTTAACTCGACAAAAGTGCATGTAATCTCATCCAAACACAAGGAGCTAGAAACAATGAGAGGATGAACATATCATTGAGTCTTCGCTACCTATAGAAGAATAATAGACTCATCCAGCCATGAGAATCTAGAAACTAAAGGAACATGGAAAACCCCGCAAATCATCACATCTCCAAGAAAGAGAGTTAAAACCCCATGGAGTCGGTACTGTAATAGGATACAAAATATATGCTTAGTCTATAAAACCCAAAATGGAGTAAGGAGATCTCTATCTCACAGCTTAACCCAAGAAAAGAGTCTCTAATAGTTCCAGAAGTAACCAACAATTCCAATAATCCCACACATATTCCCTGAACTATGAGTCAATGTTGATCAAATCACTGCACCTTGATACTATCTGCTCTAGGTGGCACTGAATCGCCCGTAGGGTTTTAGGCCGTGTCACAAGGATACATCTGGGTGGGGAAAGTGATCGTATTCCTTGTGAGTCCCTAGTTTATGTCAAACCACACCTCCTCACTATGCCACATAGTTGAGGAATCACAAATATGTGGCAGAGGACCCAGTCCTTAGTGCTTCAAGGGGGTTCACATCAGATAGTTGTCATAGAGGACCGACGCCCTAGTTTGTTACGGGGGATCAATCAGAGGTAACTTGAGCCTATGACCTAGATAGGGGAGGACCACTAGAAGTATCCTGACCCCTCACCTTTGATCTAATAATACCACTGTGTAATACCCCAAGCATCCATATTACGTTTCCCTTTGAATAGAGAAATAGCTTGCATTATACACAACTTTGAGATTCTAACACATCATAACCAATAAAACTAGCCGTTTTGAATAGTAATACCCACTTTTTGAAATTTTATAAATTATATATTTCAAAAAGGACTTAATTTTTGGATTTATAATATCATAATTATCTTAGGGTGAATTTTTGGTATTTTTCTGAAAACATTCAATTTTTGATGAATAGTGAAAAACACTGAGTTATAGTTTAAAACCGATTTTTTTAAAATAATTATTTATTTTATTTAAATTTATTTGAGGTAAAAATAGATACATAATACCTATATAAGTTCAATGTAATTCATTGGAGTTAGTTTATAATAATTTTAGATATATAATAATTTTATTGAACTTTTTACCGTCTTTTACCTACCTCCTAGGGGCATTTGCAAATTTACATAAAACATAATTTTACCACTTCTATGAGATGAATTTCAAAAATCCAAGAGAAATAGTTGATATTAGTAAGTAAAATTTGGTTCAATAAGATGAAAATAATTTTGGTGAATAGTAACTTTTTACTCTTATTTACCACGGTTAAAAATAAATAGGGTAATTAAGGGTAAAAATGATATTATTATTACCCTAACACAAGTCCTAATTATATTGTATAAGTCTAATTCGTCCAAAAAACCTTAGGAATAAAATATGATCATTTAGGTCCACTGGGATTAGATTAGGACATTTATTATTATATAATTCAAAGAAGAGTTAAAAGTGTTAAATTCAAAGTTTAATAAATAATTTTTTTTAATACAATGTTATACATAAGATAAATTCAAGAATAAATATTCATTAGAAAGAAAAAAAATATTTCCTACATAATGGTATTTTATTTATATTTTCTAGACAATATATAATTTAATTTATGTGTGACACAATGAAGATGCAGTAATTACCTAATTAATGAAAAATTAAAATAATTGATATTATAAAAATACAAATAGATGTAATTTGAGACTTTTTATGAATTAAACTAATTTTATAGGTTCATATGACATTTTAGAGTTGGTTAGATGAATTTGTTTTGAATTAATAATGCTGTTATGAATTTAGAAAAAACAAAATACCAAATAATGTCAAAATTGACATAATAGAGTTTTTAAAACAAATATTATATTATTAATTGATATTCTATTCCTAAAAATAAATTGTTCGGCCATAGGACTTAAATAATATTATATATGTCATTAATGAATCACTTGAGGTTCTATGGGAAGTTTATAATATGTTTATTAACCATATAATATAAAAATACAAAGAGACATGGTAAATGTCAAACTATTTAACTAAGAGTTAAATCTAAAAGATAAAGTTAATATAGTGACCCAAACCAATATAAAACCTATTGGTTGATTGGTTTACAACCCATACCCACCTTATACTTTTAATAATTCATTTTTAAGCCATTAAAAATCGAAAATTATTTTATTATAAAATAATATTTCTAGCTTTTCCTAAGGTGCCCCTCACCCCTCTTATAAAAGGGGACTTCCCCTTCTCTCTAAATCACACCTTAAAATCCATTTTCTCGGCCAAAACCAACCCAAATACCCTCTCAAAAGTCCTAACTTCATCCAAGAGGCATTCCTTTAGTTATAAAACAAACCTAAGGAGCCCTTTTGATCAAATCCATAGGAAGAACCCGGAGAAGAGGTAAATATTTCATCACCTCTTTCAAGTTCCTTTCTTCTTCCACTTCCTCTTTCTTTGTTGTTTACATTCTAAAATAATAACTCAAGTATCATCTATATAATTTGATGCTATTATAAATATGGTATAACCATATTTATTATTCTATACATCCTTTGAATGAAATGTCACCATACGTGCGTACGTACGACTTACTATATCCACGTCGTGGTGTAATTGTTATTCAATACATTATTATTTGGATGGGTATAATAATGATGTGTAATTGATGTAAATAATAAATATAACATGATAATGATTCTATATATATGATATACCATCCAATTATATATTATTTTAATATCAAAAGAATGATATTGTCCCTCGTGTGTACGTACAGATTACCGTCTCCACGAACGCGAAGAGATTCATTCCCCATCATATCCATTCAAGACTAATTTTAATTAGATGATTAAAAATAATGTTAAAAGACTTAATATCATTTTTAATATGAATAAGATACATCCTATCCATAACAATCATTACTTACATAACAAATCACATAAAGAAAAACGAATCTATTGACACCCAAAACGATGATAATACTAAGATATTATTAACAAAGCAATGTTAAAAGATCATATATGATATCATATTAATATATATGATTCTTGAATAATTTAATAAAAATTATTTCACCATTATACATGAAGTTATCCTACCCTTGACTAAGGAAAAGTAGAAGGTAAGGGTTAATTCTATAATCTCCTCTTTATCCGAGGTTTTTTATATGTAATTATCTACTGGGACAAATTTATCATCCACATCCATGTTTCTTAAAAATGCATTCCAAAATATTTTTATTATTTACTAGACTATGGGTTAAAGTAATTTATACCCTTGTTTTACTTTTTATAAAATGGTTTGAAATGACTCTTTCTGTCGTTTTCCAAAAAAGGCACTTTATAACCTTTTTGACAAAATTAAGGTAAGAATGTTTTTTATAACTTATACGGAAGGTGAGTCTATTTTCCATCATTATAACATCATCAAAGATTCCCCTACATGATTATAATAATATATTAAAAATAAATCTTTTCTTAAATGATTTCAAAATAGAAAGAGATATTTCTCTAAAAAGGGTTTTGATTTTATCTATGTCAAAATCCTTTGAGGGATTTTAAGTTTATTTGCTGTCGATTTATTATGATAAAAAACTTCCATATTGTATTGATGTTTTTGTGATATGTTTGACTCTGGATGTTTTATTTTTACACAATTCATGGTGTATGGATAAAGTATTGACATTTTTTATGCTAGTTGTAATACTAATGTTTATGTTTTGTTTAAACCTTTTCATATGAGGAATGAATTGGGTTTAATAAGTGACAGGTGGAGCCTGATATAGCTCCTCAATGCATCGGTAGGTCTCATGAGACAAACTAGTATCTTGGTACAAGGCCTTGAAAAAATCTTAATTGTAGTCTTGGCACAAGTCCTTTACTATGTGGTTATGAAAGTATGGAATTATGCTTTCCATCATTATGAAAGTGGCTATTGATATTGCATGAGATTATTCGACTAGTAGAATATCCATATGAGTAAGTAAATGGAGTTATTTTGATTTTATATTTTCCATATTATGCGGAAGTTCACGTTTAAAAGGAGTTTGTTTTAGTCTTATACATTTCCTTAAATGTCTATGCTTATTTATGAATGTTTCTTCTATATTGTTATCCTTACTGAGTATCTGAGCTCACTACTTTCTATGATTTATTTTTCCCAGGATGTGAAGAAGTATATTATGACTGACATGCAAGGTAGACTATGGGATCTCAGTGTTGTATATGGAAACAATGTTGTTGTAGTTATCCATTTTATGATATAATGTAATCCTTATGATTGTATCTAGTGCATTCAAGGGTACTAAACTAATCAGTCTTTCAAGACTTGATCTTTTGTGATCATGCCAATGATACATAATAATGCATCAACTCTGGGCTTCTGGGGTTAGGGTGTTAGAGTTGGTATCATAGGAAGTTTAGTAAAAACCTTGGAAACTTGATTTAGATAAACTCAGATTAGAGCACATAGCCCTAAGATAGACACTGAGTATTAGTATAGAAGAACTTCCTAGAATTTTGGTATTGAATTGGTTTTGTTAGTTTTCAAAGAAATACATCCCTATCTAGATACGAGAAGGTAGGGGTAGCTCTGGCACATATGTACCTAGTGGTAAAACCTGGAAACACCACTTTGAGCTAGACTTGAACGAGAACTAGTGCACAACAACGGGCCTTGCTGCACTTTTGGTAACCACACTCCCGGGGGGATATTCTTAGGATAATTACCATTTTATTTAAAAACCATTATGATGGGTTTATGAGTATATAATTTCTCAATTAAAACATTTTTATGATTATGGATTATATCCATAAATTTTTCAATTTATGTTCAGGGATTTACAAGTTTGGATTTATGTATTGAGATTCATAAAATAATCTAGTTTATTCCATTGTTTAGAAATGGCGCATAGTGGAAGGAATGGAAACCGTGTCAATGAAGGTAATCCATGTAGGGATTTACCTTCTACTCAAGATAATTATAGAGGAGCTGGTGATGCAACTGGTGCTGATCAGCTTATCACTATACTAGGACAACTCACTTAGGTTATGAATAATAACCTTACACGTATGGAGCACCCTGATCCACAACGCGGAGGGTCAATGTTAGACCACTTTATGAGGAAACAACCACCAACATTCATTGGGATTACAAATCCATTAGTGGCTGAGAAATGGATAAATTCCTTATAGAAAATATTCCATTCCTGGGGGAGTAGTGAAAGGGAAAAAGTTGTCATGGCAGTTTACCGTCTCACTAGAGACGCCGATCAATGGTGGTCATTGATTCAAAACATAAAGGAAGATGATAAAGTATCAAATATGTAATGGAGGGAGTTTAAAGAGATTATTAGAAAAATACTTTCCCCATGACCATCGAGCAGATATGGAAGGGCAATTTCTGAGTCTGAGGCAAAAGGAGGATGATAATGTTGAAAAGTATGAGGTTAACTTTACAAGGTTAGCGAGGAATGATGCATATTATATACATAACCCAAGAAGTAAGATTGATCATTTCTTTTATGGGTTAAAACAATTTCTCCGTCGAGCATTAATCTCACAATCCTTCTCTTCGTATGAAGATGTTGCCTCATGTGCTATCAAGATAGATAAAGAATTATCTAAGTCTTACGACTTTAAAGCAAAGAAAGAGAATAAGATATCTACTGAACACTATGGAAATAAAAGTAAGGGTAATAAGGGAATAGTTGAATATTGATCCTGCAGTAAATGTGGGAAGAAACACACTGGTACTTGCTTGAAGGGAATGAGAGTCTGTTATAAGTGTGGCGAAAAGGCCACCAGGCTCATGATTGTAAGGGGAAGAAAGAAGCTGTCACTATTGAATGCTACAATTGTAGATAAAGGGGGAATTATGAAAATGAATGTCTTAATAACTAAGGGAAATTACCTCAGAAAAGGCCAAAAGAACAAGTCCAAGCTTATGCTATCACTACTACAGAGGTTGAAGCTCTAAAATATGTAGTGGAAAGTAATTTAATGGTTTCCTCAAGTTTAGAAAATGCTTTATTTGATTCTGGATTATCGCATTGTTTCATATCTTCCCAGTTTTCTATGAAAATTAGATATTTCCAATTTGATTTAACAAGGGAGTTATCAGTCAAAACACCTAAGGTAAATATAATTGCAATAAGGTTTTTTGAATCAGTCCCCATTAAGCCATATAAACATTATTTATCTGCTGATCTCATCATCATTCCCCTTAATTGAATTTTATATAATCCTTGGTATGTATTAGATTTCATACCATGATGTGAAAATTTATTGTAAGAAGAAGGTTGTTAAATTTTTTGATGATGATAAAAAGTACCTTATATTTAGGGTAGAAACGTCACCACATAATTTTTATCTAGATCCACCACCAGTAGATCAACTAAATTCAATTATTGGGGGGAGAGAATGAAATAATTGTGGGTGAGGAAAATAATGTTCAAAAAGAGGATGCACCTATTTTTTAAGAGTATGTTGATGTATTTCTATAGGATTTACCTGGACATCCTCCAGAATGAGAAATTGAGATTTCTATTGATTTAATTCTAGGTTTAAGGCTCATATCGAAGACCCCATATAGAATGGCCACTATGGAATTAGTGGAACTAAAGAAACAAATATAGGAATTGAGTAATAAGGGATTTATTCACCCTAGTGTATCTCCATGGGGATCCCCATTCCTTTTTGTTAAGAAGAAAGATGGATTTATGAGGTTGTGCATTGAATTTAGGGAGATAAATGCTATAACAACAAAGAACATGTATCCCCTACCTCACATTGATGATTTATTTGACCAACTTCATGGAGGTCAATATTTTTCAAAGACTGACCTTTGATCTAGATACCATCAGTTGTGTGTGATGAAGGAAGACATTCCGAAGACATCATTTTGAACTAGGTACGGGCATTACAAGTTTACAGTAATGCCTTTTTGAATGACTAATTCACCCTCTGTATTCATGGATATAATGAATAGGGATTTCAAGGAATATCTTGATGAATTTTTAGTGGTATTTATTAATTATATCTTTGTATACTCCAAAATCTACGAAGATCATAAAAATCACCTGCGCATTATCCTGAAGACTCTTAGAAGAAATGAATTATATGGAAAGTTTAGCAAGTGTGAATTCCGGGTTCAAGAGATTTCCTTTCTTGGCCATATTGTCTCTAATGATGGAATATCTATTGATCCTTCAATGACCATGACAATCCAAGAATGTCCAGCACTGACAAGTATAACTGAGGTACGCAGTTTTATTGGTTTAGTAGGTTATTATCGACGTTTCGTCCAGAATTTGGCCCAATTAGCTAACCCATTAACCAAGCTCACACGTAAAGGGGTTAAATTTGTTTGGAAAAAAGAGTGTGAAGAAAGTTTTGAATAACTTAAGAGAAGATTAGTCAATGCTCTTATATTGACTCTACCATCAAGGAATGATGGGTTTTTTATTTATAGTGATGCTTCAAAGAAAGGAATTGGTTGTGTCCTTATGCAGAATGATAGGTTTATTGCCTATGCATCACAACAGATGAAAATTCATGAGAAAAACTATCATACTCATGATCTTGAGATAGAAGCTGTAATATTTGAATTATAGATTTGGAGACATTATCTCTATGGTGAAAAATTTGAGATATATACCGATCACAAGAGTTTGAAGTATATTTTCTCACAAAAAGAACTCAACATGAGGCAAAAAAGATGTCTTGAACTACTCAAGGATTACAATTTCACTATACAGTACCACTCGGGGAAGGTAAATAAGGTTGAAGATTCATTGAGTAGAAAGGATCATGGAATTTTGAACAAAATTAGAGTCGAAAGGGATCCTATTTTCATGGATCCAGTAAAGATAGATATGGTAATAACCATGGAAGGTGATACATCAATGCGTTTTCAAATGGATGGAAAAATATATTTACTAGAAAGGATAAAGATTTCTTAGGCTGATGATGAAGAATTTCAAAAGAAGATTAAATATGTGAATGATGGAAGATTGATCGACTTCGTATATGAAGATGGGATTTTGAAATTTGGGAATAGACTTTGTGTTCTTAATATAACTGATCTGAGAATGGAATTCTTAGATGATGCTCATAGCTCCAATTTCTCTATACACCCTAGTAGAACCAAAATGTATAGAGATTTGAAGGAACATTATTGGTGGGACAACATGAAGAGGTAGATTTCTGATTTTGTGTCAAGTGTATGGTTTGTCAACAAGTGAAAGTTGGAAGCCAACCGCCTGGAGGAGTCTTGAAACCTCTTCCCATACCTGAGTGGAAATGGGATAATATTACGATGGTCTTTGTCATGGGACTACCAAAGAATCCTAGAAGGAATGATGAAATATGGGTAATTGTTGATCTTCTTACCAAGTCAGCACATTTTCTTGCTATAAGAGAAGATTTACTACATGAACATTTTGCAAGACTATATATTAATAAAGTTTTAAGACTTCATGGAGTACCACTATAGATTGTTTCTGATCGTGATCCCCGTTTTACATCAAGATTTTGGAAAAGTCTTCAGAAATATCTAGATACTGAACTTCATTTGAGCACTACCTACCACCCTCAAACTGATGGACAATTAGAACGGACTATTCAAACCGTAGAAGACATGTTGATATCTTTCTCTGTAGACTTTCAAGGTATGTGGGATCAATATTTACCTCTAGTAGAATTTTCCTATAACAATAGCTTTCATTCAAGTATTTAGATGGCTCTATATGAAGCATTATATAGAAATATATGTCACACACCAACTTGTTGGGATGATGTTGGTGAAAGAAAACTCATAGGCCCAGAACATGTGGAGGAAACGATGGAAAATGTGAAGGTAATCCAAAACCACATCAAAGCATATCAATGTAGGAAGATGAGCTATGCCAATAACATAAGGAAGGATTTGGAATTTCAGGTAGGATATCATGTTTTCCTGAAGGTATCTCTATTGAAGGGTGTTATACGTTTCTGTAAGAAAGGAAAATTAAGTCCCAGGTACATCGGATGTTTTGAAAATCTTGAATGAATTAAGGTTGTAGCATATCGTTTGGAAATGCCGCCAAGTCTCTCCAAAGATCACGATGTATTCCACGTATCACTGTTGAGAAAATACATGCCTGACCCAACACATGTACTCACCTATGAGGAATTAGAACTGGAACCCGATCTGTCTTATTGTGAAGAGCATGTCAAGGTTCTTGATACAAGAGAACAAGTGTTGAGAAACCGGATGACTCATCTGATAAAGGTTCTATGGAGAAACCATAAGATAGAAGAGGCAATGTTAGAACCTGAGGAACTTATGATGAAGAACCACCCGAATATTTTTATGCAGTAATATTCTAGAAATTTCGAGGAAGAAATTATTTTAAGGAGGATAGAATGTAACACCCCAAGCTTCTACAATACATTTATCTTTGAATAATGAAATAGAAAGCGTTGTATGAAACTTAGAGATTATAACACATCACAACCAATCAAACTAGATGTTATGAATAGTAATACCCACTTTTTGAATTTTTATTAATTTTATCTTTCAAAATGGACTTAATTTTTCGATTTGGAATATCAAAATTAGCTTAGGATGATTTTTTGTATTTTTCTGAAAACATTCAATTTTTGATGAATAGTGAAAAACACTGAGTTATAGTTTAAAATGGAATTTTTATTTAAATAATTATTTAATTTATTTAAATTTATTTTAGGTCAAAATATATACATAATACCTATATAAGTTCAACGTAATTCATTGGAGTCTGTTTATAATAATTTTAGATATATAAAATTTTTATTGAACTTTTTACCGTCTTTTACCCACCTCTTAAGAGCATTTGAAAATTTACAAAAAACATAATTTTACTACTTCTGTGAGTTGAATTTCAAAAACCCAAGATATATTATTGATATTAGTAAGTAAAATGTGGTTTAACAAGATGAAAATAATTTTTGGTGAATAGTAACTTTTTACTTTTATTTACCACGGTTAAAAGTAAATAGGGTAATTAAGGGTAAAAATGATATTATTATTACCCTAACACATGTCCTAATTATATTGGATAAGTTTAATTTGACCAGAAACAACCTTAGGAATAAAATATGATCTTTTAGGTCCACTTGGATTAGATTAGGACATTTATGATAATTTAATTCAAAGAAGAGTTAAAAGTGTTAAATTCAAAGTTTAAAAACTAAACTATTTTTAATATATTGTTACACATTAGATAAATTCGACTATAAATATTCATTAGAAAGATAAAAGGATTTCCTACATAATGGTATTTTATTTATATTTTTTAGACATTAAATATTTTAATTTATTTATGACACAATGGTGATGCAATAATTACCGAATTAATGAAATATTAAAATAATTGATATTATAAATATAAAAATAAATGTAATATGAATTCTCATTATTTTATAGGTTAATATGACATGTTAGGGTTGGTTAGATGATTTTAGTTCAAAGTAAAAATTCTGTTATCAATTTAGCAAAAATAAAATACCAAATAGTGTCAAAATTGACATAAAAGAGTTTTCAAAACAAATATTATATTATTAATTGATATTCTATTCCTAAAAATCCGAGGTTCAGAAAAAGGTCTTAAATAATATTATATATTCTATTAATGAACCACATGAGGTTCTTTTAAATGTTTATAGTATGTTTATTAACCATATAATATACAAATACACAGAGATATGGTAAATGTCAAACTATTTAACTAAGAGTTAAATATGAATGATAAAGTTAATATAGTGACCCTAACCTGTCTAAAAACTATTGGTTGAGTGGTTTTAGAACCATCCCAACTTTATACTTCAAATAATTCATTCTTGAGCCATTATAAATGTAAAAATATTTTATTATAAATTAATATTTCTAACTTTTCCTAAGCTGCCCCTAACCCCTCTTATAAAAGGGCACTTCCTTTTATCTGTAATTCATACCTTAAAATCCATTTGGCTTGGCCAAACCCTACCCAAATACCCTATCAATAGTACTCCCTTCATTCTAGAGGCCCTCCATTAGTCATAAATCCTATATAAGGAGCCGTTTTGATCAGATCAAAAGGAAGAACCCGAAGAAGAGGTAAATATTTCATTACCTCTTTCAAGTTCCTTTCTTCTTCCACTTTGTCTTTCTTATTTGTTTCCATTATAAAATAATAAATCCATTATATTCTATATAATTTGATGTTATTATAAATCTAGTACAACCATATTCATTTTTCAATCCATCCTTTGATTGGCATGTCACCATAAGTGTGTATGTACGGCTTACCATCTCCACGTCGTGGTGTAATTGTTATTCAATACATTATTATTTAGACGGGTGTAATAATGATGCGTAATTGATGTAAATAATAAATATAACATGATAAGTATTCTGTATATATGACATACCATCCAATTATATATTATTTTAATATCAAAAGAATGATACTGTCACTAGTCCGTACGTACGGATTATCGTCTCCATGAATGTGATGAGATTCATTCCCCATCGTATCCATTCAATAATAATTTTCATTAGAAGATTAAAAATTATGTTTAAAGACATAATATCATTATAAATATGAATAATATACATCCTATCAATAACATACATTACTTATGTGACAAATTAGATAAAGGAAAATGAATCAGTTAACGCCTGAAATGACAATAATAATAAGATATTATTAACAGAGAAATATTAAAAGATCATATATGATATCATATTAATGTATATGATTTTTGTATAATTTAATAGCAATTATTTCACCATTATACAAGAGGTTAACCTACCCTCGACTAAGTAAAAGCACAAGGTAAGGGTTAATTCTAGAATCTCTTCATTATCTGAGGTCATTTATATGTAATTATCTACTCGGACCTCTTTATCATCCACATCCATGTTTCATAAAAATGTATCATTTTCACTATTTACTAGACTATGGGTTAATTTAATTTATACCCTTGTTTGTATTTTTATAAAATGGTTTGAATGGACTCTTTCTATCGTTTTTCAAACAAGGTACTTTATGATCTTTTTGACAAAATTAAGGTAAGAATGTTTTTTAAACCTATATGGAGGGTGCAACTAGTTTCCACCATTATAACATCTTAGAAGCATCCCTTAAAAGCTAATAACAATATTTTAAAAATAAATTTATTCTAAAATGATTTCAAAATAGAAATAGATAGTTCTTTTAAAAAGGTTTTGATTTCATCTATGTCAACATCCATTGATGGATTTTAAGCTTATTTGAAGTAGATTTATTATGATACAAAACTTCCATATTGTATTGAAGGTTTTGTGATATGTTTTCCTGTGGATGTATTATTTTTACACCATTAATGGTTTATGGATAAAGTATTGACATTTCGTATGCTAGTTTTAATAGGAAGGTTTATATTATGTTTAAACCTTTTCATATGAGGAATGCATTGGACTTAATAAGTGGCGGGTGGAGCCCGCTATAGCTCTTCGATGCATCAGTAGGTCTCATGAGACTAACTAGTGTCATGAAATATGGCCTTGAAAAAATATTATTTGTAGTCTTGGCACAAGGACTTGACTTTGTGGTTATGAAATTCTGGAATTTTTCATTCCATTATTATGAAAGTGGCTATTGATATTTCATGTGATTATTCGACTAATAGAATATACATGTGAGTAATTAAATGAAATTATTTTGATTTTATCTTTTCCATATTATAATAAAGATCAAGTTTAAAAGGCTTTTTTTAGTCTTATACATTTCTTTAAATGTTTATTCTTATTTATAAAAGTTTCCACTATGTTGTTATCCTTAATGAGCCTCTGAGCTCACCCCTTTCTATGTTTTATTTTTCCCAGGATGCAAAGTAGTATATTATGACTGACCTTCAGGGATAGTCTATGGGATCTCAGTGTTGTCTATGGAAACAATGTTGTTTTAGTTTACCATTTTTTGAGGTAATGTAAAACTTATGAATGTATCTAGTACTTATATGGATACTAAACTAATCGGTCTTTAGAGACTTGATCTTTTGTGATTAGGAAAATGATATGAAATAATGTACCAAATCTGGGCTTCTGGGTTCGGGGCGTTACAGACTAGAAGTAACATGATCCCACACCCTCGATAGGGGAGAACCAATGAAAGTAATGTGATCCCACACCCTCAATAGTGGAGAACCAGTGGAAGTAACATGACCATGTGCCCTCGATAGTTGAGCACCACTGGAAGGACAGATGACATAGTCCCTAGAATATAAGGAGGTACCAAACCTACCTTACAAAAAGATCAGAAAGCTCATGCCCTGCAACAGCAGGGGAATCGTCTGACTGTATGAGAGTCATGGGAAAACCCGCACCATAAACCATGAGGGGAGTAACAACCCCGGAAGAAACTACCCAAATGTAAAGGAGTCACACCCACAGCGTGGGGAGTCTCGCATGTCATAAAGGATTTCACTTCCACGTTCCATACAAAAAAACACTCATGATATGCTACACATGTGACAATATAAGAGTTCAAAAGAAAGAGTTTTGAATGATACATGAAAACTCAGTGGTACATGGTACATGTGAGGCCCACATGACGTATGACCCCGCATCATCATCTGGTTGTGCACCCTACCATATTTATGTACCAAAAAGTGAACAAGTACCCTTAGGCATGTCGAGGTACCCCAAGATTATGTGACACATCACGTCCAAAGGCCGATGAGTGAACAACACTCATTGTTAGACCAGAGGGCCAACAACGTATCTTTGATAACGCACCACATCAAATGGGATCAGAACATTGACCACATCTCTTCATACATCTTCTACACCCTCACAAGAGATGAAGATGACCTATGGTGTGTGTTCTCTTAAAACATAGCAGTGAGGTCTCTAACAAGTATTCCATCCATGTTCCCACAATTAAAGAGATTACAAAGAAGGCTCCACACATCTTACCAGACCGCACCATTGTGATCCTTGTGGAGAAACATGCATAATTGTCTATTCATTTACCCGAACTGGGCTCCCAATGAAGAAGTTTCATCCATCATCATCATACACGAATGGTGCTTTATCAGTCCCATGTCATGATCCCAACATATACCTTACATATCACACCATTGCTATACATATGATAAAACACCGGATCAACAATTCATTCCTCCAAAATGGACAACCGATGAAAAGGTTAATTCTCACCACAAATTCTCAACCATTCCTTGATCACTAACGATCATGAAAAGGCTATGCACATCCAAACATATCGCACCATTGAGATCCTTGTAAAAAAACATGCAAGGTAGAATATTCACATTCCCCAAACGAACTTATGATGTAGAAGTTGTAAAATGCTACATTATGCTCGAAAGGTGTATGGTGGGTCCCACACCATGGATCTGAATTTAAGTGGGAGGATTGTTCTATTGTAATCCCCTATGAAAGACACATGGAATCAAGTATTCAAATACCCAAAAGAGATACCGGGCAAAAAAATGGAATTTCACTACAAAAAAGTGAGAACTGGTTCTTATGGGGCATGCACCATGTTTATAGATTAAACACTGAGAAATTTTCTTGAAAATTCTACAAAAAGGATAGGGTTATGATTCTGCTGATGGCACATCTATCAGATGGCTGGTTTAAGAGTTATGTCCAATACAAAATCCCTAAAATAATAATAAATAATTCATTATTATTAAACATGGGAATTTTGTTCCACCAAGAAACGAATAAAAAATATAAAATACCAGAATCCACATCAAAAGGTCCAGTGAGACTCAAGGATCAGTCTTCCATAGACAACATGCGAATTGGATGCCCACTGTAGAAGTTACGAGTGTTTAAAAAAATTTCGGGCCCAAAACATTTTGGATCGGCCCGGTTCGGACGATCCGTCCTGCTTGGTCCAGCCTGCACCGACCGGCCAGAAGCCCAACTTAGCCCATATTACATGTTCCTAAAAAGACTGGTCGGCATGGCTGGTCTCTTCCCCTGCCCTGTGAACACAGAAGACCCGCAGGTTGTGGGTCTCAGTGAGCCACGTCGGATGCCTCCTGCCTAATGATCGCGCACCTCCCAGATGACTGTCGGGTGTTGCCCCTCCTCCGTTGTTCGGAAACACCAGTTCCTCCGCATTCTGAACCTTCTCAAATCCCTGGTCTCCCCCCATCTCTCTGTCCCGGTCATGAATTTGGTCCCCCCATCCTCCGCCTCGAGCTGCTCCGCACCTGATGACCCTGCACCTCTCGGACGACCATCGTGCGCCACCCATGCTCTGCCTTCCAGCTACACACGCATGCCGCCCTGGTCTTCGGTCCTCCATCCATCTCCATCTGTGCATGCCTCACCTCAGAGAACCTCAACACACCATCTCGGACAACCTCTACACTCCGCCTCCACTCTAGGCTGCTCTGTAGTGCCCCCCTTTATGGTTGTCGTGCGCTGTCACTGCCGACCGACTTACTCTAGTGGTCCCTTCCCCAGTCCACTTCAACTTCAACTTAATCATGAAAATTATTCAATGGTGATTTTTTGAATCCTCATTATGAGATCTTCATAATTCTAGCCTCCGCTTGATAATCCCTTGAAGATTTGACATGCTTAAATATAAGCGTTGGAGAACCTGAAGAATGGGCAAACAACATGGTTCAAAATATAGATTTATGGCCATGTTCATGAGGCCATTGATTATTTTGAAATTAAACAAAAAATAATAAAGTAGAAAAATTGATATTCGAGGCAGAAATTGAATAGGAACTCAAAACAAAAATGGTCCTACCTTGATATGTGTGTTCGTCATTGGCGATGAATCCACGATGCTCCAACTTTGATCCATCAAGGATCCGGTGTAGATCTCTCATCGATCCGGAGAAGAACAACTAGAGACATATAGAGATTTGTGGGGGTATATTGAGAGAGAGAGAGAGTGAATTGGGGTTCTCCCTAATTCCAAAAACTTGTGTTTTTTTAGAAAATATTGAAAACCCATGCCAACATCCATGACTTTTGAAACCTCCATGATCGTTCATTTTATGTCGCACCTAGGCAAAACACCTCCTTCAAACTCATAGGATATCTCAGATTTCCATTTTGAGTCTCTATTCAAATGTTATTTGAATTGAATTTCAGGGATAATAATCACTAGGTGAAAAAAATGAATTTTCCCTTGGGTGAATTTTCTCACAGAAGTCCTACCCCGACAAAAGGCATACCCCTCCTAGGGTAAAAGACAAGTTATGGACTCAACAATGGCCTCAAATTTCTGATACAAGATACTATTTAAGAGATATCCAATTTTCAACACATTCATAGTATAAAAACACTTAATATTTTTGTATAATTTCCAAGCATCCAAATTTAATGTCGCCTCAATGCCTATATGTAGAAACATATGTAGTAATGTTTCAAATTATTACAAGGAAAAAACACGGTATCTACAATTTATGTGTTTTATTTTATGGTCTTTTAGACCAGACCATTTAGATCACATGCAATGAACTATCTGCGACATAATGACTTATTTTCAATTTAACATACTGCGATAAGAATGTATTGACTGTAGTATAACATTATAAGGTAAATAAATCTTCATTGATGTTTAATGTCATGTAAGAAAGATGAGAAATGTCGTGATGTTTAGATTCATTCATCAAGGACTTGAGATGTTGTGTAGCTTACAGTATAGCTTCCAAGACTTGAGACAATATATAGTTTAGATTCTTGATTCTAGGATGTGAGACACTGTCCAATTTTAGAGTCTTGCTACCAAGACATGAGACACTTTGTAGATTAGAGTCTTGATGCTAGGACATGATACATTTCTCTATTTATTGTCTTGTATCCAGTACATGATACACTATTTAGTTTAGAGTCTAACTAATAGGACATGATACATTGTGTTGTTTAGAGTATTTCTTCTAGGAATTTATAGCATGAAATGGAAGTGAAGGCCACAAGGATAGTTTGAATATGGGTCATGAAATCATAAAACAAAATTTTGTGATGATGAATTTTTAATGGTGAAGACATGTCAGGGATGATCAAAAGAACCCTATGATGAAGAGTCCCTTCATGGTGTTTACAAAGATCCCAGTTGAATGGGGAATACCAGCTAGGGATGACCACAAACACCACAAGGGGATGTGTTTCGACATTTTGTTGTTGAGGATCATGAGGATTGGAGGTCATTTATTTCAAGGATGTGAATCATTTAGTTGGTGGTATAGAGGACCTTATGCTAGATCCCATATTGATGATATTCCTAGTCATTCTAATGTGTCCTAAATATTTTCCATGGGCCATGAAATATGTTGGTGGAATCAAACTTCTTGATGAAGAATTTTGATGTGGGTTAAAGAATATCAATGGAGGGATCTGTAACCCTATGTAAATTTAGTTACAGGTTTGGAGGATCATTACCTATATCAATTACTTTTGAGTCACATGGTTTGGTCCATCAAATGGTGCATGAATGGAGTGTCACATTCCTTCATTGATTAAGGGTATAATGATCGATGATGAAACATTTATGATGTTTAATCCACATGAATAATCATGTTATGGGGATTATAAACCATTATCTAAGAATATATTGGTTAATTGGAGTTGGAAATTTATTGGAACATGTCCACCATTGTTAATGGTGGAAGCCCATATTCCATGTGGTTATGATAATAACTCTTGGATTTTTGGGCTTCCATTCTAGGACCAGGGATCCTATTGGAATAATCTATTTGGAAGGGTTTCAATTATCTAGTGAATCCTAATAAGATGCTTTAGTATTATCCACTGCATATTACCAATTTTATTTGGGGATAAACCAGGACCAAGGGAACCCATGGTCTGTGAGTTTCTAAGATAATGATACTAACTCTAGGAACTAGTTGTGTTAGCTCGTACTTCAAAGACTTGAAGGTGGCTTTTAAAAAATGTAATATCAATGAAGGGTTTTAGAACACAAAAAATTGTTTCATAACCTAGTGGACATGATATCATGGTGAAGATATGTGAAAAATCTATACTATATCATTTTCTGAACCCGGGGGTCCAGCGAGCATGTCTCAACTTTTACTTGGGCCACAATTTAGGTACTATGAGATTTATCCCTTGTTAATATAATCTATAACTTTTTCCTAAAGTCTAGATAATAAGATATTAGTGAGAAGATACATGAATTTTGGTTAGTATTACCTTTGTTTTCCAACTAACATATTTTATATCTCATTCACATTCCATATCGGGTGTTAAAAATTTCACCATCAACTGATAATGTTTAGGACCATGCATCTTCGACCAATGTTATTTTAGTTTAAGGTCATGATGATCATGGATATGGTATGAGGTGAATGTCAAACAATAACCTAATTAGGATACTCTGGATTAAGAGTAATCCAATATGTTTTTGAGAAGGAGAGAGAAATGTTATATACCGTGGATCATGATTCTCAATTCATGAGTAATGATATTGGAAAATTAGGCTGAGAATGTTCATGAATCACTCTAAGGTGATTAGCACCACTTTGATGGCGTCATGTCTCATAATGATAAAAAATATCTTTATATATGGATAATATACCTCAAGTTTATGGGTCTAAAGCCCTTATATTATTCCACCTCTATCATGGTTAAACTAAGGAATCCTCTGTCCTTTACAAGTATCATGAATGATTTGTGGAAATATGATATGATCAATACATTATCAGTGATTTATGGGTTGGGGTGCTGAATAGATGATGGAAGAACCTCATACTCTAGTTTACCATGGTTAGGAACTTGGGTTACCTTTATAATGAATGAGTATGTTTTATGGTATTAAAATTTTAATTCCATGTAGTGGGTACATATAATTCAAGTAGTTGAATTTCATGCAACAAGTACCATATCCATGATGTTTTATGTCATCAAATAAGGATGTAATAACTAATGTGAAATTGTGATAATTGGGGAAATTTTCACTAGTTAGGGGAATTTAGATGCAAGAAGCACCTTTTACCCATAAAAAATATTATTTATGAGAATCCATAAGATATATACATTATTGGGTAGATTTATCTCTTGTGAAAGAAATACATATATAGATCTAACTTGTATGTAGGAATATGTTTATGTATAACTTTACCCTATTTAAAAAGAGGTATATTATACTTTAATGGTTGGTCTTCCCTGGGTTTCCATTTATATATTGTAAGGGCACGAATCATTCTATAATTTGCTCTGTTAAAGTGATCTATCTATATAGATGTATCTGATTTGCAGTGGATATGATTGGTAATGTTGGAAACCTGATGCTGGTCATGAAATATAGAGTCAACATGTCACAATGCATCCTAAAATAATAGGAATCAATCCATACACAGATCTTTTATGATTTTTCCATGTTCATGTCTAACCAATTCACATGGAGGGGTATATTTTTATATTTCTTACAGTCCTAGTATTGAACATTTGGTAATGACTTTGTATCCTATGGTAATATAATTCAATCCATATGTAGTAATTGAATTGAAAAATATCATTATATGTCTAACCCATATGAATAGGGGGAATTGATTCCATTTTTATATTATGGATGGACCTATTATTAGAGATCAAAGTGTCACTATATACCCTACATTAATATGAATCATTTCATAAACAGTTCATGAATAGAAAACACTCCATTAAATTCTAACTCATATGCATAGGGCGAATGTTTTCCATTTATATACTATGTTTGGACCTAGGATTGTAGATCATGAAGCCACTATGTATCCTATATTAATATGAATGAAACCACACACATTTAGTCAATGGATAAATCTCCACAAAGGTCTAACCCATAGATAGGGGGGACATTTTTGCTAATGATATTTTGTGTCTAGACTCAAGATTGGATATCCATGTGTCACTACGTATCCAACAGTAAATACAATCAAGAAACACATAGTTCTTGAACATAAATTCCCCACTGGTCTGACCCATATGCAGATGGATAATTTTTTCTGATGAAATATAGTGGCTGAACATGGGAATAGATACCTCGATGGATCTATATATCCTATACAATCAGTAATAAATACACATGTAGTCCTTGTGTGGAGGTTTAGTGGTTTATAAAATCAAATTTCACTAGTCCTATAGGGAGAATTTCTTATTATTGTGTTGTTTTATTTCAAACAAGAGAAGTAAACCATGCAGTTTAACATTATACGATAGGGACTTATGGTTCTCCTTTTAAAGTCTTTAATAAAGGACCATGTTAACCCTAACATGAACTAATATATCTTCATAATATGGGGAATTCCTTACAAAAATTCTTATTCAATTGTGTTCTATTATTTGTGTTATAATTAAGGAATGGACAAGGTCTCTTTCACTACATATAGTTGATTAAAAGAAAGGACATGTGAATTTTTAACCATGTAGTGGTTGGGCCAATATATATGATCTAGATGTCTCTTCATATATCATTGTAATTATAATAAATTTTTAGGGTGTTCAAAGATCACTTAAATGTTGAATGATAGGGACATAAACCATGATGTTTAACATCATGATTTAAGGATGAATGTTACCTGATTTAAAAAAAGATGTAATGAATCCTTATAAAAATTCTCTATGAATTTGAGATTTTTAGAGTAATCCCTTTTAAGAGACATATGGTTTTTTATGATGGTTTCCCAAGGAATCATACGCTTAGTAAAGATGTTAATACTACATTCTAACATCCTGTGTGGAATACTTATTTATACAGTTTAATGTCATTTGATTCAGATGATATGTGTTATGTACATTAGGTTTTTTATAAGAAACACTCTCTATGGTTTAACATCGTGTGATAAGGATGACTTCCATTTCATTTAACATCATGTGGTAAGGATGAGTGGAAACTTGATGTTTTAGGCCATATGACTAAGGCTAAGACTACTTAATGGAAAATTTTAAAAGAACATCTTGAGAAAACATTAATTTTGGGGAGTGTAACACATTCCCCATCAATTTTTCATAATGAATAAGATCCACTTTAATAGTCTTTATGTTTTATGTATGGCCCTTTCTATTTGAATTATAGCTTTAGAGGTTTGTTTAAGGGTATAGTAGGGGTTATGGGATACAATACTTATTCTCTATTGAAGAATGAGTGGATGAAAACCATTTTATATAAGGATCAGGTGATCCAATTATGGTGGACTTTGGGGTTATGCAATGTTCACAAACATTTCTCATTAGGTTGTTCCAACTCAAGCAGTTAAATTTTGTGATTTCTTATTGTTTAAGAGTTTTCCATAGACAACTATTTGGTATGAGGGTAATTGGATTTATATCAGAAATAAATACTTAGTTAAATACACTAATTAATATGGGATATCATGTTTTCTAATGTGTGTGGTAGTACGGTATGCCCATAAATCATGAAATAAATTCTTTTTCCATGAATTATTCTCATTGTTCACCATTTTCTGGAGTATAATTGGATGAGTCCTATTAAATGCCTCTATGTTTTCATTTTATATTCCAAGATAGAAGGATCAGTGGTGGGATCATATGTTGTACTCCTGGTACAATTTCATCAACTTAGTAGAATAGGAGTTGGTTGTATTGACCATCAATATCATGTGTGGGACACCAAATCTGGTAATAATGTTGTACATTACAAATTTAATGATATTATTTATCACAAATTCCTTAATTTTTGTTAAGTTATCTCATTTATAATAGAATTAATTTGTCATAAGGATGATCTTAAACTACATATTTGTGGATAGGGAATATAGCAACATAGGTGCATCCCCCTAAGGGAAATGGTCTAGATTATTTAGTTGTATTTATTAATTTAAGGTTTTGATAGAATATGTTTTAATGAATATGTATTGAATGTGATTTCCTAGTGAAATCGACATAGTCCAATATAATTTTTTCTATTAGAAACTAAGCCTTCTTATTTTTTGGGAGATTCTACTCCAATACTGGTGAGCATCATAGGATCCTTCTTGGACTTCCTCCATGGTAAAATAAATTTCTCCTCATTCTATGAATCTAGGGTTGATTAAATCAAATACTTAATTTAAGATGGATGTTTTCTAATTTTAAATATACTAATGGGTAGTTATTTCATCTCGATGTTGAGTCTTTTCCCTTTTCTATTGATTTGATAGAAGGGTGTACCATCCCTCCCCAGATGACACATAATGGTCCCATGAGATGGTGGTCTACATGACCTTAGGCATGCCTCACTAAATTCCAGAGGCTTCCAACCATCAGTAAGGGCCTAGGGCGTGTCCTTCAGGAGACTATTCCCTTATATATCGTGTGAGCACATGAACATATAATATATACTAAATTGTGGAAGCATAAATAAGAAACAAATATCAGTAGAAATAGCAGAAATAAACAAATAATGTTAAATAATTAATTATTGGAATATGACTAGAAATAAAATATCCAATAATGATTCTATACAAAAAATGAGATTACATGGCGAACAAGGGATATAGGAATATAATGAATGATATAAAAACCAACCAAAAAGACAGAAAATCAGGATGACAATCATCTAAAGTACAAGATATATCCTATTCCCCCAATATCCATCCTAATGATATAAATCAATACAACATCAGAAGCTACACACTTCCCTTTATCAAGACATACAATAATGAATTATTCTTTGGTACTCAAGGTGGCCCAAGTATAGTGTGGGATACAATCCCGATAGGCCCCACCCATGATGTCTAGGAAGAACAATTTCATGTAGTAAATAAATTAAATGTGTTCCATAATAACAATAATAATATGGTAATGTATAAGTAATTCAAGAAACACTTCGGCCTGGGTCCCAAAATGGACATCCATCTGATACCATCTTCTTCAGCCTAAGCAGTATGTCTGAACAAAGGTACATGTAAACATTTTATGATATTAACATAGGATATCATGAAGAAAAAATTAATTTATAAATACCCCAGGATTCTAACATTCCATGGAGGTCACATTTCCATGTCATCAGTCATACATGGTAATAATATATATAAGAAAAATCACATAGGATGAACGAAATAAATCCTTTAAATCTAAAGGTGGAGTCTTGATCCCATACATGGAAATATATACAAAATCCCAATGGTCCCTACATGTGTCTCTGATATAAATAATTCCATAGAGTCTGTCTAGGGAAACCCAAAAAAAGTCCCTTGTATTAGTCATGCCATAGTGACTTTGAGTCCATAACATGTATCTCAAATAGAAGACCAAGTATCACATTTGGAATGGAATATCCATATTTCCAAAAGTTCCATCATCAGTTTCTCTCATAGGGAACCATTTTCACTCACGATTATATGAACCACCCGAAGAACCCATACATGGAAAGCCAATGTATCTCCCCCAATGCATCAATTAAATCCAACCAAACATGGAAATTCCTTTTATAGAATCATTAAATTGGTACCCAAGTTCTCTCTCATCCCATAGTATGTGATCCATGAGAAGAAAATCACATATCACAACATGAAATAACATTTACAATCACTTTCCATCACTAGCCTTTCTGTATACCAATCTAATAAGCTTTCCCAAGCATAACGTTCAATTCAATCCATCGGGCATGGAATTAAAGAAAATAAAATAAAAATGAGGAATAAAATGGAAAAAATAATCATGGAATAACTACTAGGAAACATGAAATAAATATATGAAGAGGAATATATGCATAAGTAAAATGCATGGTAACAATACATAAGAAAAGACATATAAATAATACACATAAGAAATTAGAATAGGCTCATGTATAAGTATTTAAATAAAAGGTATGAGGTATATTATCAAGGACCTATCTCATGGCCAACCATTTAGGAAAATTCAAATTGAATATTAGTGGAATTTAATAAAGGGAAAACACACCCATGATAATTAACCATTTAAGGAATGGGCAGCAGTTCATTAAGATGGGAACACCCAAATGGGTGGTCAAAAAATGAGACAAACATCCCATTAATGGGTTTACCCATAAGATAGGGTCACAACTAGACCAGTAAAAATTTAATTAATTTATTTATCATATTTGAAGTGTCTCTGGAAGGATCTAACATTCCGAAAAATGTCGTGTTATTTAAAAAGTGATAAAATGTGTTGGAAAGACCAAGACCAGCTACCACGATGTAGTATCACCCAATCCTCTATTGTTGAGGTTTAAAACAAGATAAAACCCAATAAATCAATGATATCACCCAATTAAATGAAAAATAGTAAAAACAATCACATATAAATTGTTAAAATATTATAGAGGAACCATAAAATAGATAAAAGAAGAAGGAATACCTAACCTATATCTTTCACGACCCATCCTAGAGGGGACCATGCTGGGACTACCCCAAGCCCACCTCCTATAGGCCATGGGCTTGTGACTAGCACCAAATAGGAATATTCTACCAATTGGATGCATTTTCCTAAGTAAATGTACTACACACACATCTCTAAGACACAAATACTGAATTGTGAAAGAACTAAGTAAAAAATGTATGGAAACCTCTATATCCCATAGCCAGAGTACCATAATTAATGTACTAGAAAGTAAATAGGGCCATATCAATCCCACCAAAAAGAAAAGTTCTTACAACCACATGTACAACCAGCAGTGTAAGAGGTAATAGGACTGTCGTCAAAAAAGCTGTTGAAACACACCTTGGTATGTTCAGTCTCACAAGGCACCACCTATTCCTAGTCATCTGGGAACTCTATCTAATAGTTGATCATCTTTAAAATACATGACATGTGTGTGAAAAGACCATACAGGGGTGAGTAAAACAACACTTTGTAGGACAACCTGAAATTATAAAGGAATACGACAAAATAAATACCACATAGAAAATAACATGAAGGAATACCACTAAGGAAAAACAAGAAGGAAATACCATGAATGAATAACACAAATTAAATACCATGAAGAAATAACACCATGGAATACCACAAAGGAATACCACAAAGAAAATACCACTAAGGAATACCACAAATGAAATACCACCTTGGAATACCACTAATAAATACCACCATAGAATAACACAAAAGAATGCATAGTTAGATCTACATAGATATATCTCTACACAAAATATATTAAGAACATCTATATATACCCAAACCAATAGGAAACATAGTCCCAACATGACACATTGTCACCATAAGACACACAATCCCTATAAGACACACAGTCTCTATAAGGCACATAGTCTATAGGTCACAACCAAACATAGAAATTTTAAAGCATACCCATTACTATATAAGTCACACCTCAATCCATTAGGTCATATTCAAAATCCCAAAAAATCAACTTAGGATATCTCAAAATGACCACCACATTTTAAGGGTCCCAATGTCATAGACGGCTCATCAAACAGACATCCGGTTTGAAAGTTATGGACGTTTGAAAATTTCAAGAGGGTAGACTAGGCCGTGGGCTGATCATGGTTGATTTCCACATGGTAGCTCGAGCTGCCACGGTGGTTGACCATGCCCATGGTTTCATGATCACGTGGCAGCTTAGCCAACCGTGGCTCATGGTTGACCACCCCGACTAACCCATGTCTGACCTCGGTCTTCCCCAACCAACAAGGGCCGACCCGACCCGACAGTTCTGACCCAGTCTACCTGGTCGACCCATCCCACAGGGCCTGACCCACATCTTAGGCTCGATACAACCCACTTTCCTGACCCAATATTCTTTCTAGGACGGTCTATCTCATGTCGTTTTCAGAGGCAACTACCATATGTCCATGCGGCCACCCCGCCACATTACGTATCCACCGGCCACATCTCACACGACACCAGACATGACGCTTTTCTATGTGTCATCTTCCTTACATATTCAATCTTATACTATTTCTCTAGTGCTTGAACCTCTCAAATGAAAATATCTTTGTGATCCTCGAGTCTTATTCTACACTGATCTAGCGTCTGTTTCATATTACCTCAAATCTGGTGGTCTGATCACATTCGAAGATTCCTGTCAAGTCAATCCATGATCACGAGGATCCAACATTCATGAACTCCAATAATGGGGGAGATAAATAATAATAACACCAAATGACAGAACCTTGTCAATTTTTCATGTCAGCCTCTATTCGTTCTCTTTAGAAGGATAAATGAAGAGGATAAACTAATCTCTCGATAATCCTGCAAAAATAACCCATCCCACAATAATGATCGAACCGTAGAACAATCTATCTGTTTATTGACTTATGTTCATCATTGAAATAAAAAACAAGGAAAATATATTAGAAATCAATGACCCACCAGGGGTATGGATCATTCTCTTTGAAGGAATGATTTCCATTTTCAATCTATCCATAACGATCTCTGATCCCGATGTTTGTCATTGTTGTTGAGAGAATTCTCTAAAGATTCTCTCCAAATCCTCCTAGGAATTTCTAGGGTTATGATTATAAACCTGGTTCAATGCCTAGAACTTCATTTAAAATAAACAACATCACTGCATCTATGTAACCGTTAAATAAAATAAACTCATAGTTTATATTATTCATTAAAACGTCCAAAAACTATTTTTCATAGCCAACCCACACTGGCTACTGTTAGGCCTCTTCTAAGGAAAAAACCACATTACAAACTCAACTAAGGTATCCTATTTCAAATATGAGTCACCATTCATGAGTTAATAGGATTTTAAAATAAAACAATTTTACTTAATTATTTTATTTACAGTTACCTCCTGGGTGAATTTTTCTTCATATGAACCATGTCATCAAATGTTAAGTCTCCCCTATGGTAAATCCCCCTTTCTGATCTAAATGTAACCCTAGTATTATGGATTCAGATACCCATTTAAAATGTATTTCACTTTTAAGGGAATGTTGTGTTCCTGTGATGTTAAATACTTAGCATTTTTCAAGAAATTGTTTTGGGCACAGTGGGCCTTAGAATTGCACGGTGTCTCAGTTCCTTGTCTTTGGATTTTACCAAATAATTTCT
Organism: Viscum album; assembly: GCA_963277665.1. Classification (NCBI taxonomy): domain Eukaryota; kingdom Viridiplantae; phylum Streptophyta; class Magnoliopsida; order Santalales; family Viscaceae; genus Viscum; species Viscum album. Next base: position 473,990,539 of record OY728133.1, on the reverse strand, counting down.
TAAAATAAAATTAGAAACATCCAAGTAATCCAATTCTCTCCACTTTATGTCTTTACATCCTATAAAATCCAAAACAAGGGACACTAAAATAAATGTGGGCACTGAGCATGAATCTAAACCTCCTGCTCCCATGTTCTTTCCTAGAGATTCCCATGTTACCATCAAACATGTACCAAAGGAATCGACCACCCATGAATGATCCTCTCCATCCAATCCTAAATATCCCCAGAGTAATCCATAAAATTCTCCCTTTCCTTGATATCTAACTCTCCCCAGTCAAAGTTGTGCGATGGGTTATGCAGGTATCTCCTCAGAGGCATCATGTAGAATACATCGTGTACCTGATCTTGCTACGGTGGTAAATCCAAGTGGTACGCCAACTCACCAACTCTACATAGTATCAAAAATTGTCTATCGAACCTCAAATACGGCTTCATACGTGGCAAAATTACTCTAATCCCTATTGAGGTGAGACCGAAAGAATCATGGGGTTCCTCGAACTCCAAAGGCCTATGCCGCCTATCATCATAGGACTTCTGTCATCTTGGTTGAGTCTTCATATGATCCTAGATGATTTTTATCTTCTCTAAAGTCCCCTACACCAACTCCAAGCTCGTGAGTTCTAACTCTCTTATGTTCATCCATCATAGTGGTGATCTGTAGGGTCATGCGTACAAGGCCTCAAATGGTTCTATAATGAAGGTTGAATGGTAGCAGTTTTTGTACACAGACTCCACCAGGGCTAGGTGATCCTCCCAAAAATGGCCAAAATTTAACATGAATGCTTGGAGAAAGTCCTCCAGAACCTATATGGTCCACTCAATATAGACTTCCATCTATGGGTGAAACACTATGCTCAAGCGTAACTGAGTCTGAAACATCTCCTTCAATCCCTTCCACAACTAGGATGTATAGTGAGCATCATGATCTAAGAATATCATCGATGGAAATACATGGAGTCGAACTATCTCCTACACATAGAGTAATTCCAAACCCTCTACTGAACTATTATCCCTAATAGCTAGGAAGTGGGATGACATGGTGGGTCATTCAATGACCACTCGGATGGTATTGGTTCCCAAAGACGTATGTGATAAAACTATCACGAATTCCACCGATATCATATCCCAGATTCATTTTGGAACCTCAAGGTGTTGAGTCAAACCCAATGGAACCCGGTACTCGGCCTTCACCTGCTGATAAGTGAGGGGTCAAGAAAAAAACTCTGTAACTACCTTCTTCATCCCTCAACACAAAAATTGATTTTGGAATTCCTGGTACATCTTCTCCACACCCGAATGTACCTCCAAAGGGGTTGTATGAAACTCATTGAACAACTACTCCTACAACACCGTTGGTAATACTATGTTCCCTTTAAAATGAGTGATTTTCTCCACACATTTCAAATATCCATAAGGGGTATTCCTTTTCAACATCTGAGCACTTAACTTATCATAGTTGTTATCCCCAAGATGTTACTCCCTGATTAACTATAAGAGTGTAAGGGTTACCACCATCGACTAGAGGTAAGAAGATCCATCCCCATCCACAAATAATATCTTCAATGAGGCAAAGTAATCTGATAACTCATTCATCCACTGCAAAATAGATCTCATACTAAGAGCATCTACCACCACACTCCTCATCCCAGTAGTATAGACAATACCAAATTCATATTCCTATAAGAAATCAATCAATCACCTATGTATCATGTTTATATTCTTCTGAGAGAAGTTATACTTAATACTATTGTGGTCATAGTATACAATAATCCTCTCACCCATTAGGTAGTGTGTCCACATCTTCAAAGAGAAGACTGCCACTAAAACTCTCAATATCATGGGTCATGTAGTTCTGAATGAGTGGTCTCAACTACTGTAAAAAAAGGAAATCATTACATGCCCCTACATCAGGATACAATGAAGGAAGGTTCCTAATGCATCATAGAAAACTACATACTTGTTACCCTCCTCTGGAAATCTCACGATGGGAGTGATCATTAATCTCTACCTCAACTGCTAAAAACTCTACTGGCACTTATCCAACCTATTATTTTTCCTCAGTGGCCCATCAGTTGTATCTTAATCATTAATATGACATGTTGGTAAATCCCATGAAAGATTTCCCTGACCATCGCATGAGTAACACAACCTATTCCTCAACTGACCCTAGATGCCCTAGGTTTCAGCACTACAGATCATGTGTCCTAAGATCATATCCTGAAGCTCCTAACCCAATTGGATCCCTAGGAATGTAGTTAGCTAACTACTATTGAGGGCTTAGCTACTAGGTTCCTACTAGTAGCACCCACTTCTGGTTTCTACTCTGCTATGAATCTCTCCACTAGAAGGGATCACTCAAGTACCCCAACATAAGTAGGAATACTAAGGGATATCACGGATTCCCTAATATCCTAGCCTAACCCATGCTCAAAGGTCTGATCCCTAAAGAAAGGTTCATATACCATATCCGTGGAGTATCATGAAAGATCAGTAAATCTTGTCGAATACTCTACCATAGTATGATTGCCATATTGTAGATGTAGAATCTCTTATATGTGCACTAACCACAACGTGTTTGGAATGAAATCCTCCATGAGGAGACACTAAATATCATTCCAAGAGAGAGTCATATCATCGGGTTTTTGGGTCACTAAGCTCCAAAGTTTCCCTAAGATCTCTAAAAAATACACACGGAAAGGACTTCCCTCTTGGTCAGACGATGTCCTCACAAGGTGGAAGACACAAGTAACTACCTCTATCCAATCCTCAGCTTATTGGGGATCTGACTCACCTAGAACCATGAGAGGTAACTTCCTCTAAAACTCATACAACACACTCAGTCTGTATGAGTCTTTAGCTAGTAGTGCTGTTAGTAGATTCTACTCGATGGGTGGTGGAATAGCTAGTAAACCACTTGGAGGTTCTATCTTTGGTACATTACCATGTACTGATGCCTCATTTCTAGGTTGGTTATCCTTGTGATCATGAAATAGAATCCTAGATTGCTTCCTCCTTGGAGAAATCCTATTATAAAACAATATGTACCATGGTTAGTATAGTATATCTAGAGTGGTGACTAATGAAGTAAATGGAAGACACTACCCATTCAGAGGAAATTTATATTCAATTATTTTCCCCAAAACCCCTGTTCTCATGTATCGAGTAGAAATGAAGGATCCCAGAGTCTGGGTATATGGATACATCAGTTGCCTCCCCAAAATTAGATTCCCTATCTTGAAATCTTAACATGAATAACTTAACCCTGTTTCCACAAAAAAAATTCACAGATTCCATGTCCTAAAGTAGAACCAACCTACATTAATACTACAATATCATGACACATCCTTGAGGGGCCCATGTTGTGACTGCCCCAAGGCTTCCTCCAATATTCCATGGGATGGTGACTAGAATTGTGGAAGAAAATCCCTCAAATAGGAGGCAATTTCTTAAGAACTTGTACGCACACACACATCACTGACCCAGCTAGCCACACCAACCCGACCTACTCACCCCACCAGGTTCACATGATAAGTAAACCCGACTCACACGGTTACCCGTAGAAACTGGAAACATTACATGGGTCCACCCTGTTGTGTCCCGTGATACTCAGCCACATCCCATGAGGTGCCAGACATGTCACACTGTCATGCACTACTGGCCAAAACTACCTACACAAGCCGTTGATGCCCTTTCTTCTACCGTCCTCTTTTCTTTCTCTCGTGCTCCAATATATGAAAAAAACACCTATATGATTCTTGGATCCCGAGCTATAGTTATCTAACCTCTATTTCATATCACCTACAATCCATGGGTCTAATCACATTTGGAGCCTTACAACATGTCAAGCCATGACCACAAGGTTCAAATGATGAAGAACTCTATGAATAGGGGAGAGAAATCGCAAGAAAACCTAATGAATGAACTCTATCATTTTTTCATTCCATCCTTGATTTTTTCTCGTTAGAAGGATAGAGGAAGAGGATAAAGTTATGTCATGATAATCCCGCAACAATAACCCATTCCAAAAAAATGATCGAACCACATATCAATCTGTTATTTGATGGACCTACATTTGTTCGGGAAATAAAAAGTGGGAAATAGAAATCAGAAATAAAAATCCTTACCTAGGATATGGATCACTCTTTATTTAGGATTGATTTCTATTGGGGACCCTTCAAGAATGATATACGATCCCGATGTTTGTCGTTGCTGCTGAGATAATTCTCTAAGTATTCTCTCTAGAGCCTCCATGGAATTTACGGGGTTATGAGCCTATCCCGGAGTCCCTACATATATCGTTATTTAAAATAAACAACATCATTACATCAACATAATGTTAAAATAAAATGAAGTCATAGTTTATTTTATTTATTAAAAGGTCCAAAACTATTTTTCACAACCATCCCATACTGTCTGATTTTAGGCCTTTCCTTGGGAAAAAACACATTACAAACTCAAATGTGATCTCATATTTCAAATCCAAGTTACTTTCCATGATTTATTAGGTTTAAAAAATAAAATAAAATAATTTAATTATTTTATTATTGTTATATCATTGTGGAATTTTTATTCTGATGACCCATGCCGAGCAATGTTAAGTCACGCCTAAGGTAAAGCCTCAATTCAGAGCTCAAGGGTTCCCTTGGATTTTTGATCCAGGAAATCATTTATAACATATTCCACTTTTTAAGGAAATCTTTTCCTGAATGCTATTAAAATGTAAAATTTTCAATGAATTGTTCTAGGGACATAAGGCCTTGGAAAAACACATCATCACAATGCCTATTCTTGGAATTTTACCAAATAATTTATAAAAAAATAAAGGAAATTCACGTCATTAAAATATATTCCTATTTCTTCTGAAGAATTTATATTTGGTTGAGGAATGAAAACGATAGCTAAGAATCATGGAAGGGAGAGGAGGGATCTCGTTTGTGGAGTGGGATGGATTAGATGATGGATAAAAATAGGTAGAGAAGAAGAATTGGGTTATATAATTTAAGAGGGAATGATTGGGATTTATCCCTGAATACATAGGCTCATGGTTTGGCTACACAGTTATCCAAACCATGTCCTAACCATTCACCTTATTCTTCTTCAAATGGGAACCCTGTACGGTTTAAGTAACCATGCATTTCCCATGAAAAACTGAACTGTCTAAAATAACCTACAACCTTGCATTATAGTATACCTAGAGTCGCATTTGTGTAGAAAAATGGTGCATCCCTTGCACCACCCTGGCTAAAACTGCATGATGTAGGGAAACCGTGTGTGCTGAGCTGCATGGGTTCTCTTAACCATTCCACCTAGTCGTTTATTTATGTTTTTGGAATTCGTGATCCGAACGAGCCCTGAACACACCCAAGTCCTCCTCAACATCATTAGGAATATTTATAAGGGATTTCTCAATAAAAATAAACCCAAAATAAATGGTATAAAATTTTTAGAAAAACATATATGTTACATAGGTCCCCATTTTGGAGGTAATCGATTATATACTCCATCCATCCATGGGGGCCATCAGTTCATCATGCTCTAGGTCCATTTTTACAAAATTTATTTCCTCCCTTTCACATATGTTGAATGATAATACCATCTTTCAGTTTGTGATATAGAAAAAAATTCTTTCTAATTATGTTTTACCAGGATTGTGGCTTCATTATACAATGCATTGGTCCAAACATTTTTTGATTGAAAAACATGATGTAATGTTGGTTCAAAAGGGAACTTTTCCATCAGAACTATGACTTGAATTATGATGGGGATGATTTTTTACTTCATGATATAATATTCAATGATGATTTATTTGATCACTATATCTAAAAACCTCTTTCATAGTCCATTCAGTTATATGTAGTTTTAGGGATATTTTAAATCCCGCAATGAGGTCTTGGTATTATTCCTCAATATTAGTGAAGCCTTATTATAATGATAAGTTTTAGGGAAAAATGTATTATCTAGGGAAATTAATATAATCCCTAGACCAACATGATTGAGATTTAGGTTTTATAGCAACTTTCTGATAGTACTTTGGGTGGAACTCTCAAAACTGAACACCAATTATATGAGAGTTTCATTGCAATATAAAACCTATTCGTCTGGAATATTGGTGTCCACAGGTGTGATTTACATTAAAGGATGTGCTATAGGTAAATCATTTAGGTAAAACCCTTTAACTTACAGATATGAAAATTAATGTATTTCTTGTTATTGTATAATAATTTCATGTTATAAAAAATGACCATTCAACATATGAAATACAAGGATATACATGATAGGTTTGATATCAGATACCATGAGGATTTCATGATGCTGTAAATAATGCCTCATATTTTTCACTACAATGATGAGTGTGATGAATCTCATCTCGATATTAGAATATTGGTTCTCAGTACCAAGAATAATTCAATTGAGGCAACAGAGATCGTTTCCATTCCATGTAATATTTTTCTATACAATGAGAGAACCAAGTGATCATTCCACCATAGAAACATAAAATATAAGTTTATTTCCTTCTACTCGTGGCATCAAGATCAGGGGGTATAATAGGAACTACATGAGATTATTGAAGGCCTTTTGGAATTCATCATCCGTTTAGTAGGTGGATCCTTTATTCACTAACCTAGTGAAGTTGAGAAAAATTCCATCCATGTTAGTATTGAATTATCAAATGTAAGAGAGGTACCCATGGAGCACCCTCACCTCTTTGAGATCCCGATAAGGTAGAAATTTTAGAATTTCAATAGTTTTTTCTTGGTATCCCTCAATGTAATGGTGTCATGACACAAATCCTAGTAATTTTTTGATGTTACCCTAACATATACCTTATGTCCATTCATCATCAAACTATGTTCCCAAAACTTACTGAAGATTATTTGTTGATCCATTAGGTGATCAAATCACTATTGGGATTTCAATACAGGGTCTTCCACATAACATTTAAATTCTTTTCCCAAGTATTTCATAAATATAAGATGTTTGGTGAATTGCTGTGTAGTTACAGTGTTATTTATTCAAAAGGGTATAACCTGATAACAAAAGAACTCTTCAGGTTCTATAAAGGAAGTGGATTCCTCATCTTCAGGAGCCATATTTATTTGATTATACTCTAAATACCCATTATGAATGGAATGTTCTTATAAGGTAGCAGTTACATAAGTAAAAATTTTGGTGAGTGGGGATGGGAAATTTTCATTCATGTAGTTCCCATTAAGGTCCTTGAAATCGAGGAAAAATCTAATTCAACCAATCCTTTTATTTTCAAGGATGATGTCGGTGAGAAATTTTGTGTATTCCACTTCCTATAAAATATTCTCTTTGATCATATTTTTTAATTCATATTATATAGTAGTATCCTCTACAGGTACATATTCTATGAATCCTATTTGAAACCTTAATGGGTATTAGGTAATCTTAGGTGATGTGTAGACACATTGGGGATTATCCGTTTCATTTATGAATACTTCATAGAGAAAACATATTGATGTTTCTCTAGAAATTTTATATACATCTCCTACTACTCGAGAGGCATGAAGATAGTCATTAGCTTAATCTATAGGTCTTATTTGATTCATAGATTCACCTACCCAAGCTCATCAATGTTGGTGGAGACAAGTTCCTAAAATGTTGGTGGGGTGTTCCTGAGGTCACCCTCTTATTATTCCATATCTATGTTAGTGGTGTCATTTTCAGACATGGTGTCTAATTTGAAGAAATATCTATCACTTTTGATGTGTGAGAGTTCTTAGAAAGATACAATTTCCTCTTATAATTTTTATGTTTGTCTAAATGGATTCATGATCTGATTGTATTTTATGCATCCACTGGGGGTAGGAGGATCCTAGATGTATGGGATAAATTATACAACCTCAATCAGGTATATGGGTATCACATAATCATTGTAGAGAATACTCTGAGGATTTTGAGGTGTGTCCCCCAATCCATTTTTGTCTATAACAAAAATATCAGTATCCACTATTGGTCATTTTCCTTCCTTTTTTGTGGAAACATTCCCCAATATATTTTTACTTACAGTACATGAAGGTGGATCTATCACCATGTAGTATTTTTTAACTTCAAACCAATGAGGTAAATGAACCAATAATGAAATTTTGAATGTAATACCACATTGATATAAATGCAAGGTCTTACAAGAAGAACTATATATGTTTTATCCTTCAATATAAAAAAGAAATAAACATTATATGTGAGATCCAAAAACTGATACTAGCGAATAATCTTTCCAAGAGGCCTTTTCTCACTCTTACAATAAAATTTAATGGTCATCTTCATCAGAGGTAATACCCCATTACTATTTCAAAAATGGTGTAGTGTCTAATTTAATATGAGGTTGATCTTGGGAGCATTTTTATTTAGGGACCTTTTTTATTGACATTTCGAAGCTACCTGAAACATATAGGCATTTGATGTATCCATGGAAAACAACATCATGATCTTCTTTTTTGAATTTGTTGGTTCCATGGAATTAATATTGCATATTCTTCACTCAATAAAACACATTTGATTTGAATTATATATAAAACTCATCTTCTATCTGTATGGATTTGGTTAATTCCATTATGAGATATTTGAATTGATGTAGAGAATCTATAATTGACAGTTTTTTCATACTTATATCCAATACTCTCAGATTGTTGTAATTTATTTCCTGATGTCTCCAATTCACTAGGTGGGTTTCTCCTTATCAAATGTCTCAAGGGTTCATGTATTTTAGGTGAATGGGTATAGTTCTTTAGATGATTTCATGGGAGATTCTACATCCAGTTCCATGTCTCGTATCAGTCTTCCCCTTAGCCTAGGACGATCATACAATCACAGCCCTCCATATGGTCATGTAATATGACTATCCTAGGATGAATGGTGGGGTGATCAAAATTATCTCCATGTTTTTTTGGTATTTATAGACTGCTCTCCCATGGTTCATAGATTATAAATGTCCACCTTGTGGATTTTACTGGAATTTTGGGTTCAACCACAGTCACACCATCCCCTGCATCCTCTAATTTTATGTCCTCAGCCTCCAGCTCCCCGATTATGTATAGGGAAACATGAATTGGATTCATATTCATCATTAGAGAAGTGTACGGTTAAGTGAACATTGTTCATTTAAAAAAACTGAGTTCTTCATATAACGAGGGTTCTATTTGGTGGGGGGATTTCCATTTTTCTTATTTTTAAGGAAACGAGTCTTCTTGAGTCAGTGGTTGTACCGAGTTGAATGTGACTCTTCCTATAGTGTTTTTTCCTTTATATAGTGATTTTGGTTACCTCTAGGAGGTGTATTCAGTTTATCCTTTTTTGGTTATTGGATCATTTTCTTTACAAGTCTATTCTCTCAATGTGGAATTATCTTGATCAATTAAATTTCAATTCATCTAGTAATCAATATTCTATCTGTTATTGGATAGACCCACTTATCAGTCACCCTTTTCTTGAGTTTGGGTGATGGTTACATAAGTCACATATACTAGAGAATTTTATATCATCACATATCTAGAATAAGTTGTTCTATGGAAACATCATTGAAGAAAAATACATCGTGGATAGTGTAATCCTAGCTTTCTAAAGGAATGAAAACAGTAAATATGATCCATGAGGCTGACCTTATTGAGTTTATTGGGCTTTTTTATCTTAGGTATATTACTTTCCAGGGATGAAAACATATAACTATGACCTAATAATTTCAAAAGGAATATTATTAATTCATATATTCCTTAAATTCTATGAGGTTTTGATTTCCTTTTTCTTTTAGGAGATGTTTATTTTTTTGATACTACCACTCGATAGGAGGTGCTGGATGATTCGGGGCCTATATGGGTGCGTGAAATAGAATTTCTACTAGTTTGAGGATAATATTGGAATTATCTACCTTACCAATCCTTCTCACTATTTTCGAGGGTATGGGCCAAGATTTATCCTGGGTCCAATAAATGGAATCTTCTAGGTGTTGTGCCATTTCTTCAAACATAAAAAATTTGAAAGCATACTTCATCGGTATCAAAGGTGCTTCCATCTAATAAAAATGATTTTCATTGTATATATCTATCAATTACCCTTGCAAGATATGGATCGTGAGGTAATATCTTAGACCATTCAATTTAGCGATTATTTCTAAAACCCTCCCATTTTCTCACTGTTTGTAGTTCTTTAGATTGAAAATTTTCATTTTACTGAATGTAGAGATGAATTGATAATGGAATTTATGACAGAGGTCATTCTATCCTGAAATCAATACTAAAATAAGGTTGTTTTACCAATTTAAGGTAATACATATCAAATTTGTGTCAAAACATATCATCACGGTGGCAACCTACTGATCATGATGGCCCATGATTGAGTCACATAGGGACACAATTTGTGGGAAATACTATCATTAAACTCTCACTATTTCAATGGTTGAGAAGGTATGATTACAAAAATTGGATTTGGGAAATGTGTCATTCAACTACACATGATATGGGTTCTTCTCAGGCTTCATAGGTTTGTTATGTCCTTCTATGGATTTTATTCATGTGCCCATGAATTATTTAGAATTGAAGAGATTTAGAGCTACCACTATCTGGACAGCCTCCCATCTATATGGAGCATGAAAGGCTTTATGAGGTTTCCCTATATTCTTATCCTAATGATTCTTGATCTTTTATAGGACTTAACAATCACCCTTATGGGGGGGATTTTTGTCACTCTAATGGGGAAATGTCAAATCATCCTCCATATATTCATTTATATACATTGATTCACTAGATCCATAGATATAATAACACTATAATTCATCTCTTTTAGGTGAATTTAATCTATCATAATATGTGATACCCATGGTATTTATCTATTCCTAAAGAAGATACCTAGTGGGAAAGTTTACATTGATTGTTTCCTCATATATTTTTCTGATATTTTGTATCTTATTCTCATATTGAATGAGTCATTCCTCCAAAAAAGGGATTTTTCATTCTCTAGGTTTTATGTGGGATAAAACCAAACCTTTTCTATTATCATAGGTTGTGTTCTTCCATAGATGCATAAATTCATTATTTTTAGGTGAAAAGTTTAAGTCCTCCTCTAATTCCATGTATGTGCAGGCTTAGTTGGTGTATAAAGATCAACCTTATCTGAAGGTTTGTTTTGCAAACTTCATCCCTATTTGTCTAAATCTTGATCTACATTATGTTTTGTATTGATTGTAAAATCATTCATGGTGTGTATTGAGTAACGATAGTCTTCCCATTACTCTCAACACAATACAGTTATTCTGTAATGCTTACTCATCCACCGAGGGTTTCACCAAGGACAGTTCTCCTAACCCCATCCATATTGGAAATTTTTTACTTATATACCTTATAGGGTTTGATTTCCTCTTTCATAATTTCCTCTTATATTGATATATTCATAGTGACCTTACAGAGCTATTGGTCGTGTTTTTATAACTGGGCGTCAATTATTAAATGTTTGTTTTGTGGTGGGGGGAACAATTGTGATTCTTCTCATCATTATTATCCTCCCACCCCAGTGAAGAAAAATTCATTCTGAGGTGAGATAATGATGAAATAGACCCCAAAACTGTGGGTTGGGGTCAATTTGAGGATGAAATTGGTACTTGTATATCATATTTTTAACTATTTTATGGTTATAGTCATGTATTTGATTTCTCTTAAGATAAAATTTGAGATATAAATTCTCCATGTCCTATGGGATGGGACTAAACTGAAAATTTCACTGATTTTTCTCAGACTGTCTGAGGGTGTGAGGATCCTGGTGATGGAGATTAAGAAAAAAATTACCTCAACCTTGCATTTTGGTGTTGGATTTCAGCATCCATAAATATTTCTAAAATCTTATCTAGGTATTACAATCATAGTGGTGGAGAAAGTGGAAAACATTTCCCCAACCACATGGGATGAGTTTTCTCCTATACGAATACTATGAAGGATTATATTGTTATCTATTTTATTGGGATAGTTTTTTATCTTGTATGATCTGGGTGTAGTTGAAACCCATGATGGGAGTCATTTTCTTTAATAAGTTTTCTGGATGCCCACATTTTGGGGTTGAGTAGGGATATGATCCTGTTTCATTATGGTTTCTAAAACAGGTTGATAACTTTCTGGTGCTATTGGATATGATCTCACATATTAATAGATAAAAGTGTATATTGGTGAGCATATGTGTCATGGGTAGGAATTTGGACCTACCATTTTTTAGTTTCCAGAATATTTCAATCAGTCATGGCTAGTGCAGGGGTTTGAGCCCCATTTAAATATGAAATCCCCATAAGAATATGCCGATGGACCTTCAAAATTGGTGAAGGGATATGAGACTCATCCTATGTAGTCTCTAAAGGATGATGATATTGTCTTTCATCTCCATAAAGTAGGAATATGATCCTAGATCTCATGAGGTCTTCGAATATTATTACTATCTTTATTAGAAGGGATATGTGCATTCTTATTAGTGATTTCCATATTTCACTAATAATCCTCAGTTGGTGTGGGGATATCAAACTCATCCTAAGCCTTTGGAGTTTGTCGTTGTCCTTTTTCAATAGTAATGTGCACTGTCCTGATGCATACACCAATCCAGCCTACAGATCCTTGATTGGAATGAGGATATGAGCCTAGTACAATGTACCACAGTTTACCAGAATATGATGAAAATCCTCAAGGATGTGTGCACAAATGTGTGATTTATAAGGTGTAAATAAATTTTTATGGTAACCATATTGGTACTATACTCTAGCTTTTAGGACATGAATATATTACATCCCTTACATCATCACTAGAATATACTTATAGAGACCCTCAGTTGCGATCACACTATACAGGCACGTCAACACGGTATGCATAGAAATGTATCCCTACATGCTCTCAGTTTCCAGGATATAGAAGTAGTTATATTGTATTGAAGTGGGGATGTATTACCACTTCTATCCTTCTTATACCATGGGAATATTCCGATGGTATTTATTCATTGGGGAATGAATATATGAGTTCTCCATCAATGATTCCCAAATATGATAGGAAAAATTGTTTTTTCTATAAGGGAAATAAGCATTCTCCGTCTGGTCTGTATCATTATTCATTTGAAAAGGTGTCAATGATGCATGAATCAGAGTGTCTAGGGATTTGACATATAGAATAATAGAATTAGCTAGTGAATGTGGGGTATTGGGTTTTTATGATAGTTATTGTGATGGAGATTTTAGTATATTAGTGGTACTTTATGAATCTATAATTTACTGTTTATGAAGATGTTGTCTCCCAAATATTGAGATGTCACACAGTTTATCATCCTATGATAGGGTCATGTTCTATGTTCTTCCACATTATGCACTAAGGATATCATTCTACATTTTAACATCATGTGAAGAGGATATATCATGCAGTTTAATGTCATGTGATTAGAACCAATTGTGAAGTTTTACATCATGATACTATGAATCTATCATGTTGTTTAATTTCATGTGATGATATCATATCATGTATTTCAACATCATGTGATGAGGGCATATCATTCTGTTTAATTTCATGTGACCAGGATGTATCATAATGTTTAACATCAGGAAACTAGGTTATTTTTCGGAATTTTAATTTCATTTTACTACATAATTTTTTGGCTATTTAACTTCACATGAACAGGATGTGGTATTTCTATTTAATGTAATATGACTAGGATTTTATTATATAGTTTAACATCATTAGAATAGGACATATCATATTGTTTGATTCCATTCAACTATAAAATATCATGCCACAACCAATTAGGAGGGAGTCTTTTCTAATGAAGCTTAGATGAATCTTATACATATTTCATGAGATTCAATATCCACAAAATTTATCAAGCATTCATTTACATGATATTGTAATGAAACTTTAAACTGATAAAAACTCTCTATTATGTTCCCAAGATGTCTATGGTATGGGATGTGATTTTTATGGACTATTAACCATGCCTCTATCAAAATACTTATTATTAAAAGTTATATTAAATAAGTCTCCATATAATAGTCACATTACTTGGGAACATTTTCTTATTGGAAGGACTACATCCTTTATTGTATATCCTCATGATATGGGTGACCATGAAGCTCCTCCCATGTGATACCTATACCTCAGATGGAATGGGAACATGACTGAACTTAGAGAGTGGGGTGTAATACCCCATTTCCTTATTGGTTTGTGGAAATGTGTTAGGACATTAGGGGAAATAAATGATGTATATGTTACCCACTAATTAGAGGAACTTGAATCTATAGGATGATTTTTGGAAACTGCTAAGGTCAGATGGTTTTTAGAGTGACCTTGAGGAGGGGTAGAAAATAAATAATTTTTAGAATCTGAAAATTCACCCATAATGATATGATGTGTTGTGATGGAACAATATCTAGATTTTTCATAGTTAGGGGATGAATAATATAAATATTCACCCAGCCTTTTGGGAAAGGGAACATCACTAAAATGCAAAAACTCTATAGAAATGTGTTGGTCTGTTATATGGGGTAGAGTTCCCAAAAATTCGTCCAAATTATTTACCATAGATCCTTTTTCTGTCATTGGAGTTGAGTGACCTTAACTTATTAATAAATTTACTATTCATCCTTAATCATATGATTGGATGGAGTCCTGATTACACCCTTTACTCCATCAATAGTAGTGTAATTGGATAATGAGGAGAGTCTCTACGTGGAGCCTAAATACAAAAGCATTTGTTTCCACTGGCCATATGCTATATAAAAATTTCACTATCAAGAAGAAAAATGGTCGATAATAGAATATTTATATTCATAATAGGTACCATCAAGAACTTATCTTTCTGTTCCAGAGGTAGAGGGTGCACCAACCAGTTGTGACTCAGCAGACAACAGATGGGTATGATAATACACACCTAGATTGTGGTCATCTAAATCCAATGAGAAACAATCATATTAGGCTGATATTGTATTGATTGATAAATTATCGGGATACTACATATCATCAATGGAGTATCTCATACATGTCTCTAAACCCAATATTCCAATTAGTGGGATGTTTCTCACTATACCATGTGTTGAATTGGTTCCCATTATACAATTTGATGGGTCAGTGCCTATTGTATTGTATGATGGGTTTGTGCCTTTATTACTGATGAACCTAGTGTAAAATATGAATTAAATAACCATATACCTATGGTCTAGGGTTATCCCTAGGATTCCATAATCACCATGACATCCTGTCTGAGGCTCTCTTCTAGTGATGACCCAATATTAATTCTAGGACACTATCATAATACATTAGTGGACCTTAGATAGATTGGTCAGAATAGGGATACAATCCCACTCTAGATTTTCATTTTTTGGATACCCATAGTGGTATTTCCTATTGGATTCACCATTTTTTACGATTGGGATGGTTAAAACATCCTCTAAATCCTTGTGGAATTATGGTATTATTTCCATGAAGATTAACAGAATTGATGGGAGATCTTCGAGTAATCTTCAAAGTGGTTAAGTTGACATCGTGATTATCCTAAGATTCCTTCCTCAGGATTGGAAGGTATGTGCAGTTATGATCTATAGAGAATATCTTAATGTTATTGAAATTGGTAATAAGGGACACTTCCTCTTTTGTAGCAAATCAGGTAATAGACGGTCAGTGGGGATTTCCCATCTGGACAATTTAATGAGATTCTTCCAAATCTGGGATGGAGCTAACGATTTGGTACTCTCAAATCTAGGCATTCACTAACAAGAAATGGTCGATTTGTTTTTGTGACAACATATGGTGAGACATAAGGGCGAAACCATATATGGTGGAGGGTGAACATGATTGGTGTGTCATATGGATTTTTACAGAAGCTCAAGGGGTTTATCTAGAATAATCTGCTTATAGAGTAGTCACAAAATATATTCTAACATTTGAGAACTCCATATGGATTATAATGAAAATTAATTATTCATGTAGAAAAAATACACCTTATTAGTGAAGAATGATATATAAGCGTACACAGTAGATCAATTACATTCATATTTAATGGATGAAGATGTTGTACCATATTTTTGAAAGGCTCATCGCATTTAAAAAACACATTCAGTTCACCATTTTGTTTCTCAAAAATCTTGGGAATGACGGCCTAATGTGAACTAGGTATTATATATTTTTTAACACTTAAAAAGGATGAAACTATTAAAATATTTCACTTTGGGTTCACCCTTTGGTTTCTTGAGAAATGGACTGATAGAAACTAAACAATCTATACATTTATACTTTTTTCATGGATATAAACATTTAATGGATTTTATTTAATGGTCCCCATTATATTTTCTTTAAACAAGGATATATGGTATGGTATGGTTATCCCCAGGTATAGGAGGCATGATGCATGATACCTATAATGACTCATCTATTCTTTCATTATATGATTTCTCATTGGGATAAACATATATCTTTCAAAATTTCGGAATGGTTTTTTTGGGGGTTAAACAATGGTTTAACAAATATAGTCACCAGGTTTACCATTTTGGTCTTTCATAGAAACTATCAATGGTTTTAACATCCATAATATGGTACATACATCTTTTCCCATGGTAGGCTACCATTTACTATTTCAAAACCCACAATACTTAGGAACCCACATTGGTCGAGAGGGTATGAGGTATGGGTCATCACACCATTTTATGGGGAATTATTATCTATTCTGGGACTCTCTTACATATTTAATATATGTTCATTAATCACTTATAATTATTGATACATGATTGTTTAACATAGAAAAATTTATGGGTATTGAATCCTTCTATCCATAGAAAATTATGTATTAATGAGACTACATATATATCCATGGTTTTTTAATCCATTTACAATTATTCTTTTTGTATTAGGGAGCTGATTATATTTTCAATCCATATAACTTGGCACTCTTGAGTTTACGATCATCCTAGAATGCAACTGGTGTTTCAATGATAAGAATGAACCATTTTGTGGAGTCCTATATATCATATTTATAATATCATTCAATACCCACATAATTACTTTGATTTCAAGATGTTTAGTTTGGTGTCTTGTATAGTGTACATATATATGGGGAATTAGTCATTGGGTATTAAGATCAATCCTTATAAAGGCATAAAATATCTCTGGGTTGAAAAGAGAATCATCATCATTATTGCCCGATCTATGCTCAACTAGATAATGATTGTTGATAAATAATAAATTCTTCTGAAGGATATTTCCCCAGGAATTATTAGTGTGGGAATTCCATTGTGAATTACACAAAAGTGGATTTTCTTTGTATGGTGGAAATAGAGGCCAACACCCTGAGGTTTCACTGGTTTGGGGAAATTTATTAGGTGGTGGATATGAATATTATAAATCACTAATCCCACATGAGTCATGATCAATGAACGAAATAGGGAATTAAAGGTGAGTAGACTCATCACAAATGTATAAGGGACTAATTCAACAGTTCTTCCTGAATGGGCTATTAAATATAGACCTTATTCCTAAAGAAGGATTCATATGTGTCATGGTTATAGAAGGAAATGGAGCCCTCTTATTTTAATTCATATATAACATTCTGATGGGTTTGAGGTACCTTATGGAATTGTTACGACATGTTTGAGGAAACTCCCACATGTTATCCTAGTTGAGCTTGATTGATGGTTAGCTTATCTTGCCAATTTTTTCTAAGGTCATTCCCAAATACAAAGAATAATTAACTATGTAAAATCATTAAACCTTTTTCCATTATAAGATGATTCAAAATCCATTATTCTCCAAGGATGCTATATCAAATGGCTTCATGCAAAATAAATCATTATTTGTTCATAGTCATCAGACTTATCTAATCATTGATAGAAAAGATCCTGGTGATAAATTATGGGTGCTTACAATGCTAAATTTTTATCTTATAATGTTTCTAATTTTCCATATAATAGGAATATCAATAACCTAATATGTTAAGGAAATTATATTTTTAAAATTTTAAATAACATGAGTTACAAATATCTCATGATCTATGCCTTGAGTATAATGAATGAGATATTTGTTCTTGAATAAATAGATCATATCTATAAATATTTTCATGAGGTTCACTATCAAAAAGTTTAATATACATTGTTTTTATCAGAGAAGAGTTTGAGTGTGTAAATTTGGTGTAGAACTATGAATTTTTTGATGGAATAATTCATTCAGTGAAAAAATTAAAGTGTTTTAAGTAAAAAAAAATGATTTTGAAGAACATAAAAGAAAAAAAATCCAAAATCAGTTGAAGTCCAATTAGACAGTCCCCAATCAGAAAAATCCATTACAAAAATTCCATCATATAGAATCTATAAATTTTCTACCAAACAAACATTAAGCATGTTAGGAATATGATTATTCTACAGTGCGATCGAAGGAAATTTCAAGAATGATGAACATTGTATAGAGGATGGTGTATTTATGTGAAATAAAAAGGGGTTTTTTAAAATATATCAGGTTGGAGAAGAGTTTTAATGAGACTTTTGAGATATCACTCTGATGTTTTTTTGAAGACAAATTTGATTGATATTTTTGGGACATATGTTTTTTACCACATATTTTCACAATAAAACTTTATAAAGGATTATTAATATTTTTAGTTCAATGTTTTCTATAAACAATTAATAAATATATCAAATGTGATGAAGCTGATTTAGTATTTTTAGTCTTTAAAATTAATAGAGAAAAATAACGATACTCTCCAGTTTTAGTGAAATTTGAAGAATGTAAATATCAATAATGTATATCGTATTCATTAATGATTTTTTATGAAATTTTACGGAAATATTGATGATTTTTAGATGGAGTTATCAATTTAATATTTTTTTAATATAGAAATTAAATAGGTGTTCTTTACATTTGTATTTTAAGTGAAACTATAAAAGGGATGTTTTATCAATCTAAAAGTGTATGTATACAAGTCATTGTGATAATTTTTATTGGATTTAGAAGTAGTTCGGCATAAACTCTTATGATAAATGTACCAAATGTTTATCCAAAAGATAAAATTTTTAGAGAATGGAATTTTCCAATAAATGAATATCTTATTAGAAGATGAGGAAGATAATTTTAATAAATTTATATTTTGTGGTAAGGGAGCATCATCCAGATTTGGTGGAAATAAATTTAATCTCACGTGGAAATAAATGAACTAGGGTTAAGAAATTAGTAGATGTTTTTAGAATGAATTTGATGAAATTTTCAAATAAGAATATTGGATGGAAAACCATTTTACTGCAGAAGTTATTACTTTCTTCTGGGTAAAAATGTAAATAAGAAGTATTCCAAATAAGATAAAAAGTGATGAAATAAAATAACTATAATCAAAATGCACTACACCCACTGGTGAAGGATTTTAATGATGTTTCAAAAATAATTGATACATCTTTATCTGGGTGGAGATCAAATGTAATATTTCTTGATTATAGATTAATACATGTTTAAAAATATTACATATTTGATATAACCACATTCAAAATTTCATTTATAGAGGATTTTGAGGTATTGTATTATTTCTAGACTATGAAAGGACTAGATACTCTTTCTGAGTAATGAACATCATAAATTATTTGGCTCAATGTGGTTGTGTTTGAATTCTTGTTTTAATTAAATTAACATACCTTTAATAAAAGGGTAATTTTGTTTCAAAATAAATAAAATCATAAAAATAAAATATCATTGAGTCAAAGATTTCTCTCTAAGTGACCATATTGGTTATTTTAATGGGTATCAGTGTTTAGGATTCTTTAGTTGATTCTATTCTAATGTTTTACTAAAATAGAAGTTTCCTATGATGTTCACAATTCTATGAGCAACAAAGGTATTCCCATTTTTGACTTAAATGAACTATTAGATATTGAAATATATAAAACATCCCTATATAATTTCACTTGGTTATAAATATCATGAAGCCTCTTTAAATGCTTTTCCTCTTTTTGAAGTGATATCCTCCCTTATAGCTACGATAATAAGAATTTGGGAAATCATGGGTGATCCAGAAATTATATACAATTATTAATCAACTAAAATGATTTTTTAGAGTTAAATTATTGATAATAAAAGATCTAATTTAGGAAAATATATGAAATATATATATGAAGGAAATAAAAAATTTATGAAGGCAATGTTAACAATCTAATGGTTAATATATGATGATCTTAACAGGGGTGTTTATGATTATTTTGGTGAATTTTTTATAAGAGTGAATGAAATTGTTAGAACTGAAGGTTTACCTAGTGAGAAGTTAGAATATTGAACCATTTATTTAATTTTTATATAAATTCATCCTTTTATATTTCATGAAAATTGTAACAGCCCAAGATTTTATGAAAAATATTCTTTTTAATTTTATTAATGTCTTGTGTTGTACGCTACACCAAAAGGAGCTTGCACAACACGCATCCTTGACTTGCCTTGCATTACACGCAATCGCAACCTTCCTCGATAGTGTGTGTAGTACGCAATAACGAGTTTCACTAAACAGCGATATGCTATTAAAACTAGCCGTTATGAATAGTAATAACCACTTTTTGAAATTTTCTAAATTTTATTTTTCAAAATGGATTTCATTTTTGGATTCGGAGTATCGAATTTAGCCTAAGGTGAAATTTTGGTACATTTCGGATAACTTTCATATTCCGATGAATAGTGAAAATTACTAAATTATAATTAAAAACAACTTTTTTAATCGAAATAATTAATAGTGATAAATTATTAATTTGAGTGGTTTTAAAGTATATTTAGAATATATTTTTACAATTTAATACAATGTTGGTCATTGGACGTAATTTCACATTTAAACCTGACATAAACAAGTGTCAATCTTTTGATAGATATTGTTTCGTAAAAACACGCTATTTGTTTTAATAGCGGGATTTAATTATAAAATTAATTAATTCAACTTCTATGTTATGAATTTGGTAAAATAGACTTCATTTTTGAATTCGGAATATGAAATATAGCTTAGGATGAAATTTTGGCATTTTTCTGAAAACTTTCAATTTTTGATGAATAGTGAAACCACTAAGTGGTAGGTTAAAAACTGAATTTTGCATAAAACTTAATTTTACCACTTCTGTGAATGGAATTTCAAAAATCCGAGAGACACGGTTAATATCAAGGACTAAAATGTGGTTCAATGAGATGAAAATAATTTTTGGTGAATAGTAACTTTTTACTTTTTTTTACCGCGGTTAATAGTAAATAGGGTAACTAAGGGTAAATATGATATTACTATTACCCTAACACATGTCCTAATTCTATTGGACAAGTGTAATTCGACCAAAAACAAACTTAGGAATAAAATATGACCATTTAGGCCCACTTGGATTAGATTAGGATATTTATTATGAATTTATTTAAAGAAGGGTTAAAATAGTTAAAATCAAAGTTTAATAAGTAAATAATTTTTAATATGGGGTTATACATAAGATAAATTCGATTGTAAATATTCATTAGAAAGCTAAAAAGATTTCCTACATTATGGTATTTTATTTGTAATTTTTAGACATCAAATAATTTAATTTATTTATGACACAACGATGATGCAGTAATTATCTTATTAATGAAATATTGACATAATTGATGTTATAAACACCAAAATAAATGTAATTTGAGATTTTTTATGAATTCCACTAATTTTCTAGGTTACTATGATATATTAATGTTGATTTAATCAACTTGGTTCGAACATATAATTCTGTTATGACTTTCACAAAAATCATATATCAAATAGTGTCAAAATTGACACAAAATAGTTTTTAAATCAAATATTATATTATTAATTGTTATTTTATTCCTAAAAATCTAAGGTTCGGCCAAATGACTTAGATAAGGATATATATATTAATAAAAAACAATTTGTGGTTCGTTTGGCATGTTATAGTAAGTTTATTAATCATATAGTGAAAGAAAACAAAAAGACACGGTAAAAGTTAAATTATTTAACTTAGAGTTAAATATAATTGATAAGGTTTAAAATAATATCCAAACATGTCTAAATTTGATTGGTTGATGAGATTACAACCCTATCTCATATAATCTTCGAATATGAGTCATTTTTGGAGGTTTTTAAGTGGGGTTAGATTTATTATAAATTAATATTTTTAAGAATTCCTAAGGTGCCCCTCTCCTCCCTTATAAAAGGGCACCTCCTCCCCCTCCTCCTCACACCAATTTTGAGCACTCAAGCTCGGCCAACCCCTGCCATTTTCTCCTCTCCACTTTCCTAGAATAATCCTAGAGGTTCTGGTCTTCTCCAAAGACCAATCTTAGTTCCTTAAGTGGAGGATTCAAAGAGGCGTTCCAAAGAAGAGGTAATATCCATTACCGATCTTTTCAATTTCTTTCTTCTTCAACTTCTTCTTCTTTAGTTGTTTCATGATAAAGTAATAACATCAGTATTACTTACATACTGATATGTTATTATAAATATGAAACAACCCTAATTCACCTTCTATCCATCCTACGGAAAAATGAAATCACCGCGCGTGCGTACGTACGGAATACCGTCTCCACGCCGTGGTGTAATCTATTTTCCACCATCACCTTACATGGATGGGTATAATGGTGTAATGAGTAACTACATATGATTATTATGAAGTAATATTGATACTGAAATAATATATATATACTCCAATACAATTCCACGATCATAGGAACGATATCATCACTCGTGCGTACGTACGGAATACCGTCTCCACGATGTGATGCGACTCGTTCTACATGATTTTCATTTCATAATGATTATATAAATGAATTGAATGAATGAATATGGTATATACTACACTAATACCATTCTGGAAATGAATTATCTATAACCTAAAGATAAGAATAAGAATTTATTCGACAAAACACGCATAAGAACAAAAAGTTATAAAGACCCGAGTAACAAGTAACAATGAAATATTACTAACAAGAAGCTAATAATATGACCATATATGATATCATATCAATATGTATGATTCTGGAATATGTCAATAACATTATTTAAACCATTATACAGGAGCTTCGGACACGTACAAAGCTAATCGGACCTAAGGTAAGGGAAATATCACAATCTCATTTTTATCCGAGATTGTTTATTCGTAAGTATTTACTGGGGTGTATTTTATCATCCACATCCATGTTCCCTGAATATGTAATATTATTTCCATCCACCTACAATTGTTTAAATCCAATTTTACCCTTCTCTGAGTTTTTAGTAAAGGATATGAAAGGAATCTTTTTTCGTTTTTCGTACGAGGTACTTTTTGACTTTTCCGACAAAAGTACGAAGAATGTTTTTTTTAACTTATACGGCACGAACGGATTTATACTATTTTATAAAGCCTTATTTTCATGAAGCTTCCTCTAAAAGATTTCATGACTATTTTCAATAAAATCTCTTTCTTTTAAAATTGCATGATGTTTTGTAAAAGAAATTGATTTTTAGAAGAAAGGATATTTTCCTCAAGAATTCAATTCAAGTGTTTTATCAAAATTATTTTCCATATAAGATAATAAAGGGTTCTGTTTCTATCCATATTTTTACATTGATTTGACTATGTTGTGATGAAATTATGTTTATGAATTCCTTTATCTTATATGATTGGTTTTATGATGTCACGTTGTTTAAGAATCCCATTTTTATTACATGGGTTATGCAATGATGTATGATTTATGATTTTGTGGCACACATAAGAAAGGATTCATTAAGAGATGGGTGGGACCTATATCTCCCTCCAATGCATTGGGTAAAGATTTTATATCTCATGAGATAGACATGGCTGGAACGGAAGGTTATTTCGGTTCAGTGATACAGGACTGAAACGAGGAGTGAACTCGGTTCAGAAAGGGACTTTGTCCACTAAGATAGTCTTGGCAATGAGTAATGACTAACAAGAAATGATTTTCCATGATTATGTGTGCATGCCACAAAGTTTCAAGTTTCATGTTATGATTATGGGGATCTCATTTTCACTTCTATGATTTGTTCCATGTTAAGATATTATGATCTCTTTTGCAGGTTGTGATTTTCAAAAAGATATGATATGATTTTTATTTCTTTTGTATACCCTTACTGAGCATTTGAGCTCACCCTTTTATGTTTTCTTTTCCCCAGGATATAAATAAAGGTTTTAGGTAAAAAAAATGGAAGATCTTTACGGGAGATATTTAAGATCTTTCACCAGGATTAGAAGATTATGTTCCGAGTTTCCAAAGACACTAAACTATTACGATCCTTTAGTGTGTGTTTTTTTTATGTACTAAGTATTCCGCAAATGTAATGTAATGTCCATGTACGTCAGGATACGGGTCTCTACAGTTGGTATCAGAGGCAAAGGAGGTAGGAATGTATCCGATCCTTGGGAACTCTCACATGTGAGCGTTGGACGAAGCATGGCTCTCCGCCCAAGGGCTTCATGAGGAAATGGCTGCCACTGGGGATGGTGGTGTGTCCCGCCCAGGGGGTGTAGCCGCCCATGGAGTGCCCTGATAGGTATCAATTGTAGTCCACTGGAAGTAATTCTAGACCGCTACAGTTGGTATCATAGGAAAGGTTTAGTCAACCTTTGGAAACTAGGATGCGAAAACGTTAGTGAGATCCCTAGAGATATTTCTAAGGTATGTCTAGGGATGTCCCTAGGGATAAGTATACGTATAGGTTATAGTAATAGAATTACGCTAACGATCATAGAATTAAACCTAAGATGTTGGATATTGAAGGTACTCCCCCTTTATTATGTTGTTTTCCCTAGCATGATTTTTGCCTCTCACACTATTCTTTTTGGGTTTTAGACGATGGCTGGAACCCGAAGGAACCGTGTTGATCAATGCAATGGACAATGCAATGATTGCCCTCCTGAACAAACAAATGTTATGGGAGATGGAGTGCAAAATCTTATTGCTATACTTACACAAGCTATGAATCATTCTGGACTTCCAAATGAGCAGAGAAGGGAACAATATTCTATTGAGTCCTTCATGAGGCAACGTCCACCTTCTTTTAGTGGGACTTCCGATCCACTTGTTGCTGAACAATGGATCAGTACCACTGAAAAGATATTTTCAGTTCTTCAATGTTCTGAACATGATAAAGTCATCTTAGCAGTATATCGTTTGGAAGGTGAAGCTGATCAATGGTGGAATCTTATCAAGAATACGAGGCCAAGGGATGAAATTGAGTCCATGGAATGGGACGAGTTCAAGAACATGTTTTTCAGTAAGTACTTCCCTCGTATTCTTCGAACAAAGATGGAAAAGGAGTGTATTGAGCTGAAGCAGAAGGATGATGAATCTGTTGGTATATATGAAGCGAATTTTACAAGACTTGCAAGGTATGCATCTGACATTATCATCCAACCTGAAAGTAAAGTTGATCGATTTTTCAGTGGCTTAAAACCAAGTCTTCGAAGGGCATTAGCTATAAGAGACTTCAGTAGCTATGAAGAAATTGTGCGTTGTGCTATCAAGGTAGAAATGGAAGTTGGTGTTACATATCCATCTCATGGTTTTGACAAGAAACGAAAGATGGAGTTCAAGGAGAAATCTCATAATAATGGTGAAAAGAAGATGAATGTTTCCTTATGCACAAAGTGTGGAAAGAAGCATGGTGGAGATTGTCTTAAAGGAACTAGAAAATGTTTTAAGTGTGGAAAAGAAGGTCATCGAGCAGCTGAGTGTCGAAGTAATGGAAAAAGGGTTTCTAATGATGTGAATAAAGCAAACACTGCAGAGAACGCACCGCCAACACTTCAATGCTTCAAGTGCAAGGAAATGGGGCATTATGCTAATAATTGCCCTAATCCAAGGGTTAGTGATGATCAACATGAGCAACCACTGAAGGCAAAGGACAAAGGGAAATCACATGCGATCACTATTGGCAATGTTGAATATGATAACGATGTGGTGGAATGATTAAGTGTTTATGTAATGGGATTCCAAAATAATGTTGTATTATGGAGTATTGGAATATTTATGTATTGGTTTAATGTGGTATTCAAAGTGATTGAGATATTTTTGGAAATAAGATGATATGCGCATAATGAAGGGAAAATAAGAAAATGAAATGTTTAACAATATTCATGAGCTCATGATTGATATAAGGACTAAGTGATATCATGGATTGAGTATATAGAATTTTGAGGATTTTGGTATGTGGAAAGTGTTAACTTTTAACTGCATTCATGTTTTCACTAAGGTATTCAAGAGAATACATGATTAAGGACTTTGAATGTTTAGAATGTGACCAACAAAACATATCTTATGATATGTGGGGATCAACGACAGTATTAAATCTCTGGTAATCGTTGTCACTATATTATGAGAGTGGACTGCAGTATTATGGATAAGCCTAAAGATTGAAATGGATTATGTTGGACATAAGTGAGTATTGTTTAAGGATCGAAGTTTTCTCGATATTATTGATGGGATATTATAGTAATATAGTTTTAGAAAAAGGACAACCTGCAGGACGGGCGACAGCCCATCGCTTCGGACAAGGCTGTAGGAATCGAACCCACAACCGAAGTGCGACTAGCCTTTATCGCCTACCACTGACCTACAGGAAGTCCCTATTTAGTAGAAACTAGTTTTATTATATTAAGCAGTATATGAAGTATAAGTCCATTTTAGGAACCATATATGATTAATCTCACTATAGATCGATTTATGCATATAATTTTTGCTAACCTTTTGTTTGAGACAGATGGAATGACCCGTCATTCTATCACATTATCTGCTAACACTTCACGAATAACAAATTCAACTTCATTTATTAAAGAGATGAAGTGGAAATTGTTCAAGGCACGAACAACAGTGAGATTGTACCAAAATAAAGTAAGTATTTATTCTAATTCAAATTTTCAACTTTAGGGAAATAATCTTGAAAACCAAAAATGTTGTCCTAGTGATCTTATACCGGAGGAATCAGATGGTACCTTATATCATCACAAATTTATGGATTTGTGATTTTTGGCTTTTCCATAGCCATGTTCTCTACCACTCTCCATCAGAACATGATGGTTAGATTTTTCTTCCATATCCATATTTTTACCAATGTGGAAACCCAACAATTAGTTTATTTGGGTAATCGTTACAATTCATACTTTAGTTTTTAAAGCCAAGTTTTGGTATTCCTTTTTACGATGTGGGAAACTTTCGAATAGAAAACCATTTATAACCCCGACGAATTTCGAGGGCGAAATTCATTTTAAGGGGGGTAGAATGTAACAGCCCAAGATTTTATGAAAAATATTCTTTTTAATTTTATTAATGTCTTGTGTTGTACGCTACACCAAAAGGAGCTTGCACAACACGCATCCTTGACTTGCCTTGCATTACACGCAATCGCAACCTTCCTCGATAGTGTGTGTAGTACGCAATAACGAGTTTCACTAAACAGCGATATGCTATTAAAACTAGCCGTTATGAATAGTAATAACCACTTTTTGAAATTTTCTAAATTTTATTTTTCAAAATGGATTTCATTTTTGGATTCGGAGTATCGAATTTAGCCTAAGGTGAAATTTTGGTACATTTCGGATAACTTTCATATTCTGATGAATAGTGAAAATTACTAAATTATAATTAAAAACAACTTTTTTAATCGAAATAATTAATAGTGATAAATTATTAATTTGAGTGGTTTTAAAGTATATTTAGAATATATTTTTACAATTTAATACAATGTTGGTCATTGGACGTAATTTCACATTTAAACCTGACATAAACAAGTGTCAATCTTTTGATAGATATTGTTTCGTAAAAACACGCTATTTGTTTTAATAGCGGGATTTAATTATAAAATTAATTAATTCAACTTCTATGTTATGAATTTGGTAAAATAGACTTCATTTTTGAATTCGGAATATGAAATATAGCTTAGGATGAAATTTTGGCATTTTTCTGAAAACTTTCAATTTTTGATGAATAGTGAAACCACTAAGTGGTAGGTTAAAAACTGAATTTTGCATAAAACTTAATTTTACCACTTCTGTGAATGGAATTTCAAAAATCCGAGAGACACGGTTAATATCAAGGACTAAAATGTGGTTCAATGAGATGAAAATAATTTTTGGTGAATAGTAACTTTTTACTTTTTTTTACCGCGGTTAATAGTAAATAGGGTAACTAAGGGTAAATATGATATTACTATTACCCTAACACATGTCCTAATTCTATTGGACAAGTGTAATTCGACCAAAAACAAACTTAGGAATAAAATATGACCATTTAGGCCCACTTGGATTAGATTAGGACATTTATTATGAATTTATTTAAAGAAGGGTTAAAATAGTTAAAATCAAAGTTTAATAAGTAAATCATTTTTAATATGGGGTTATACATAAGATAAATTCGATTGTAAATATTCATTAGAAATCTAAAAAGATTTCCTACATGATGGTATTTTATTTGTAATTTTTAGACATCAAATAATTTAATTTATTTATGACACAACGATGATGCAGTAATTATCTTATTAATGAAATATTGACATAATTGATGTTATAAACACCAAAATAAATGTAATTTGAGATTTTTTATGACTTCCACTAATTTTCTAGGTTACTATGATATATTAATGTTGATTTAATCAACTTGGTTCGAACATATAATTCTGTTATGACTTTCACAAAAATCATATATCAAATAGTGTCAAAATTGACACAAAATAGTTTTTAAATCAAATATTATATTATTAATTGTTATTTTATTCCTAAAAATCTAAGGTTCGGCCAAATGACTTAGATAAGGATATATATATTAATAATAAACAATTTGTGGTTCGTTTGGCATGTTATAGTAAGTTTATTAACCATATAGTGAAAGAAAACAAAAAGACACGGTAAAAGTTAAATTATTTAACTTAGAGTTAAATATAATTGATAAGGTTTAAAATAATATCCAAACATGTCTAAATTTGATTGGTTGATGAGATTACAACCCTATCTCATATAATCTTCGAATATGAGTCATTTTTGGAGGTTTTTAAGTGGGGTTAGATTTATTATAAATTAATATTTTTAAGAATTCCTAAGGTGCCCCTCTCCTCCCTTATAAAAGGGCACCTCCTCCCCCTCCTCCTCACACCAATTTTGAGCACTCAAGCTCGGCCAACCCTTGCCATTTTCTCCTCTCCACTTTCCTAGAATAATCCTAGAGGTTCTGGTCTTCTCCAAATACCAATCTTAGTTCCTTAAGTGGAGGATTCAAAGAGGCGTTCCAAAGAAGAGGTAATATCCATTACCGATCTTTTCAATTTCTTTCTTCTTCAACTTCTTCTTCTTTAGTTGTTTCATGATAAAGTAATAACATCAGTATTACTTACATACTGATATGTTATTATAAATATGAAACAACCCTAATTCACCTTCTATCCATCCTACGGAAAAATGAAATCACCGCGCGTGCGTACGTACGGAATACCGTCTCCACGCCGTGGTGTAATCTATTTTCCACCATCACCTTACAAGGATGGGTATAATGGTGTAATGAGTAACTACATATGATTATTATGAATTAATATTGATACTGAAATAATATATATATACTCCAATACAATTCCACGATCATAGGAACGATATCATCACTCGTGCGTACGTACGGAATACCGTCTCCACGATGTGATGCGACTCGTTCTACATGATTTTCATTTCATAATGATTATATAAATGAATTGAATGA
The DNA here is from genome assembly GCA_963277665.1 of Viscum album. NCBI lineage: Eukaryota > Viridiplantae > Streptophyta > Magnoliopsida > Santalales > Viscaceae > Viscum > Viscum album. Next base: position 473,960,862 of record OY728133.1, on the reverse strand, counting down.
ATGAATATGGTATATACTACACTAATACCATTCTGGAAATGAATTATCTATAACCTAAAGATAAGAATAAGAATTTATTCGACAAAACACGCATAAGAACAAAAAGTTATAAAGACCCGAGTAACAAGTAACAATGAAATATTACTAACAAGAAGCTAATAATATGACCATATATGATATCATATCAATATGTATGATTCTGGAATATGTCAATAACATTATTTAAACCATTATACAGGAGCTTCGGACACGTACAAAGCTAATCGGACCTAAGGTAAGGGAAATATCACAATCTCATTTTTATCCGAGATTGTTTATTCGTAAGTATTTACTGGGGTGTATTTTATCATCCACATCCATGTTCCCTGAATATGTAATATTATTTCCATCCACCTACAATTGTTTAAATCCAATTTTACCCTTCTCTGAGTTTTTAGTAAAGGATATGAAAGGAATCTTTTTTCGTTTTTCGTACGAGGTACTTTTTGACTTTTCCGACAAAAGTACGAAGAATGTTTTTTTTAACTTATACGGCACGAACGGATTTATACTATTTTATAAAGCCTTATTTTCATGAAGCTTCCTCTAAAAGATTTCATGACTATTTTCAATAAAATCTCTTTCTTTTAAAATTGCATGATGTTTTGTAAAAGAAATTGATTTTTAGAAGAAAGGATATTTTCCTCAAGAATTCAATTCAAGTGTTTTATCAAAATTATTTTCCATATAAGATAATAAAGGGTTCTGTTTCTATCCATATTTTTACATTGATTTGACTATGTTGTGATGAAATTATGTTTATGAATTCCTTTATCTTATATGAATGGTTTTATGATGTCATGTTGTTTAAGAATCCCATTTTTATTACATGGGTTATGCAATGATGTATGATTTATGATTTTGTGGCACACATAAGAAAGGATTCATTAAGAGATGGGTGGGACCTATATCTCCCTCCAATGCATTGGGTAAAGATTTTATATCTCATGAGATAGACATGGCTGGAACGGAAGGTTATTTCGGTTCAGTGATACAGGACTGAAACGAGGAGTGAACTCGGTTCAGAAAGGGACTTTGTCCACTAAGATAGTCTTGGCAATGAGTCATGACTAACAAGAAATGATTTTCCATGATTATGTGTGCATGCCACAAAGTTTCAAGTTTCATGTTATGATTATGGGGATCTCATTTTCACTTCTATGATTTGTTCCATGTTAAGATATTATGATCTCTTTTGCAGGTTGTGATTTTCAAAAAGATATGATATGATTTTTATTTCTTTTGTATACCCTTACTGAGCATTTGAGCTCACCCTTTTATGTTTTCTTTTCCCCAGGATATAAAGAAAGGTTTTAGGTAAAAAAAATGGAAGATCTTTACGGGAGATATTGAAGATCTTTCACCAGGATTAGAAGATTATGTTCCGAGTTTCCAAAGACACTAAACTATTACGATCCTTTAGTGTGTGTTTTTGTTATGTACTAAGTATTCCGCAAATGTAATGTAATGTCCATGTACGTCAGGATACGGGTCTCTACAAAAATGTTTTGTCACTGTATGATAGAGATCCTATAACTCGATATATGGACGATCTACATAGCACTCTCACTATAAGAAAAATGAAAATATTGAACATAATGAAGTGTAAATAGAATATTGGTTTGGAAATTCACATCAATTTTTATAAGAAAATAGAACCAAATAATGTTAGTATAGATGAATAAGTTAGTGAAACTGACTTCAAAAATGATGTTTGTATGAATTTAGATAATTTATGTCCAAATTTTTAAAAATTATCTGAAAAGGGGAATATGTATGTAAAAATGGAATTTATCATTAAAATTCATTAACTATGGATCTTTTAGTAGATTTTCTACATATTTCCTTATATTCAAAGGAAGATTAAGAAAGAGAGGGAGTTGAAAAATGTTTAGAATAACCATTAAGAATAATACAAAAATATCCAAATCCTATTCCTAGGAAGAAAATAAAACATATCTCAATCCAAAAGGATAATTTTTTTATCTAATTGTGATTAGGATGATATTAGTGAAGTATAAGTTGATAACGTAAGAGATGATTATGCTAAAAATACTTTAATCTAAAAATGGAATCGTGAAATGTTTAATAATGATTTTGGAAGAAGTTTTGAATAAGAGAAGACTTATATGGATTTTTTACTGAAAAGATTATTGAAATAATATCTTTAAATTATTTAGATAAATGAAGGGTAGGAAAAGTCATTTAATAAATATAGCCTCAATACAAACAATCTTGAATCATTTCAGAAATAAAACACTTTATTTCTATATTATAATCTTATTTATAATTTTTTTGATAATAATATGAACCTTAATATAACACATGAAGTAAATTTTGAGTGAAAGGTGGAAGTGTAATATATTTCTCAATAAAAACATGTTATTACTTATCAAGGATCTATAAATTTTCAAATACTAAATTTTATAATTCGGTGGAATATGTTACAAGGGTAAACATATGATGAATCAAAAAAATTTATCTCCAAATTATAATAAAAACAATAAAGATACTCAAAAGGAAATTCCAATTATAAAAACCATATTGTAGATAAAAAATGTTGAGTTTAAGGACCTAATTATTATAAAGTTATAAGTTCATAACCTATAGTTTATACTATAGGTTATTGAATTAAGGCTATAAATAAAATATTATATTGTATATAAAACATTATTGTGTTATGAAATAATAATGTTGATCGTAAGGAATTTTATTAAATTAGTAAACACAAATCAAAACATCAAGAAATATACAATGTTATATATGTATTTTTTGGTTATTGTTCAAATTTTAATGGATTTGGGAATAAAAGTATATGTGTTGATTTAAAAACAAACATTACAGTGAACCCAAAATAATATCAATGGAATTCTTTATGGGGATTTATCCTAATCAAAAGAAACAGACTGAGAGTGTTGGTATGAATATTGAAAATAGGATCAATCATTTGGATACAATTTGATAATTATTTGTTCAAACTGAAAACCATGATAGAGGTTTTCTTGTTGGGATTATAGAATAACATTTTTTAAATAAAAAATCTAAATAGTAATGTGAGAATAAATTAAAATTAATTAGAAAAACCATAGTTGTTGAAACCTACCTCTAAAATATAAGAACAGAACATCCCATGATTTTGGATAGAAGGTTTTCTTCAAAGAGACATGAAATTTGAAATATTTTATGAATATTAATGCTTTTAAAGAAGGAAATATTTTTTTTCAATGAGGAGTCACTGAGATTAAAAGTCACAGGATCTTATATTATTGGGGAAGAAACGATGAAATTTAAAACAACCTTTTATATTAATAGGTAGAAACATAATTTTTTGTGTGTTTTATAACCTTTTTATGATGGAAAATATGTTTTTGTTTTCAGAAAATATGTATTTTTTATTAAGATATTTTATTATGGGATTATTGTAATGAATTGTAAATGAACTGATGGAAAGTTTTTCTTTTTAGATGTTATAAAATTTTATTATATTATATAATTATGGAATAAATCTAGATATAGAATAAGAGTTTTGGCATATGGGTCGAATGAATATGAAAAATCATACAATGAGAGATAAAATACATGATTTTTTTTATATAAAATGAAAAAGAGATTTTTTTGGTTCCATTTTACAAAAAGGGATGATAATAAACATATTTGATAAGAAAATTGAGAAACTTTCAACATATCACTTGGAAATGATTATCTCCGATGTATATTTTCTAATGAGTAAATAGTAATAATAAATTTATTGGAACATTACTTCATTCATTGATTATTTAACTCAGATTATGTTTATTATTTTTCTGAAATATATATTAGAGGCGCAAAAAATGTTTTAGAATTTTTAGAGAAAATATAGAAAAGAATGTGAATATTATATCGAAAGGATATGAACTGATGATAGTGGAAAATAAAAAAATTAGGATTTCATGGATAATAATGAAAACCATTAGATGAATTATGTGTTTAGTACACAATACATACCACATCAAAATTATTTATTTGAAATAATAATTAGATTCTTGGTTGAAATTTAATGAATAATATTGATCAAACATGATGCATGTCACTATTTTTGTAAGAAATATTTTAGTTTAGTAGTTTATATTCAATATAATTGATTCTATAGAACAAACTCTGATATGAAGTGTAATGAAATGTTTAGAAAAGAAACCCACATTATAAAGTACCTAAGGGTGTTTGACTATCATCCCATTGTATGAATATATAGAATATGGAGAATTGGTAATAGATAAGCCATAATTGTTTGGAAAATATTTTTGAAAAAATTAAGGAATTGAGGTTCAAGAGAATTTTTATTAGATGAAAAGATTCAAAATTATCAAAATCATTCATTTTATCACCGCTTAATAAAGATATAATATTTTTCGACACATTTAAAGTCACGTTTCTCTTAAAATAGAAACCAAATAAGAATTTTATATTTAAAAAACCTATGGATTTTTTATTTTGATAGATGAAATCAATTTGTGTACATTAAATATTTTTTTGTATGGGTTGAAGAATAATCTTATAGCATGGTAATATAAATTAGATACTTTGTCAAGGAATATTAACTTTATGAACCGATGAATTGATAGTATCCTCTAAAATAAATCCACGAGGTTTCTCTCATTTGGGATTGTTTATATAGAATATATTTTAATTTTTTGGATTTATTAAGAAACTTGCGAAAAGTTTATGAGTAGATGAATAAGTGAAATGGAATTATCATTCTTATAGAAATTAAATATCTGATTATATTACAAATATCATAAAGAAGAAATATATTTTATATATCTTGAGATATTTGATATGGGACATTATAGGAAGGATGGAATGTAATATTCAAATAAATATTCCACAATAATTTCAATGGGAACCATTTTTTATAAATATGGTGATGGAAAGTAGGTGAATCATAAGGGTTTAAAAAATTTGTTAGATGTTATATTATATGTAACAACATCAAGACCATAAAAATTTTATTCATTTAATTTATGTTTCTTGTATCAAAGTGCTCTAAAATAAACCCATATCATGGTAGGAAAATGAGTTTATAGATATATAAAAGGATAAACTTATTTTGGTTTAATATATGAAACCCCAAGAATGATTTATTTGTTTGGTTATAAAAATACTAATTATGCTGAAATTTTGATTATATATGATCCGCAACTGGAGGAGTTTTCATTTGGGGGATGTGTCCGTTTTCATACAAAAATTCAAATTTCATTACATATCAGTATAGTTGATGTTGATTATCTGTCTACCACTCATTCTGTAGTGGGAATTATATAGATGATATCTTATTTAGAATATTTTCTAGTTTAAGTGATGTTAACCTTATTCATTAGATGTGATAATCATAGTGTTAAATATATCATGAAAAATTAGTAAAATATTCCAATTGAATGCATATTGATATCAAATATCACTTCATCAATGAGATTTGGGAGAATAATGAAATAAAGATAGAATATGTTCCTATAATGGATCAAATACCTATATATAATAACTAAGCCTTTTTTAATGTAACATTTTTTTAAACATGAGGTTTATCATGGGAATACAACTGATATATATTTATAAAAAATTTATGTTATTTTTCCCATAACTCATACTGTATTTGGAATGTAATTTCAAGGGGGGATAAAATTGATGCAACATAAATCAACCTATCAGTATATGAGTATATATTTTAGGGAAAGTATATATTTGGGTGGATTTAGAATGGAAAATATTAAAATATATTATGTGTTAGATATTTTTATAGTTTATATATATAGATTTAGTGAATTTTGTTCGTTCATAAAAAAGTGAAAACCCATGAATTTTTGACCTTCGAGGTATGTGTAAGAAGATGATTCTTTAGTCACTTCCTATATAAAATAAGATTTTATTGAAAAATGATTATTTTTTCCAAAATATGATTTTCCAACATAGTTCTAGAGTTTTAGAATAAGTAATACATAACTTTGTTACAATGTTTCACTGATTTATAGTTCTTGGTTGAAAAATATATTTAGGGGAGTCTATTGGGACCAAGGTGGTTGAAGAACTTTTGAGTTTTTTTCAATATGCCTTAAAGATGTTTGTTTTAATTTTTATTGAAAATGAAGGTTTTCTTGAATTGATTTTAACTTTGTTTCTTAATAAAATTCACACAAAAGGTAATGATTTAGATAAATAGAAATTGGATAGAGAGGATTTGATGATGTTTTCTGAACTTGATTCAACCGAATAATTTTTTTTTCGACTCAGGATATTTGAAACATGTTTTTATTAAATGTTTATGTTACTGTATTTCTAAAGTTCCCTTAGACAAAATGTTCTATTAAATTATTTTAAAATGATTTTCTGTTTATAAAGTATCTAAAATCATGATTTAAAATGATCTTAATATCCATGTATTTAGTAGAAAGTGGGATTAATATGTTCATGTATACCAAGTTCCAATGTAGGAAATTTTTGAAGTTATTTTATGTATATAAATTTAGTTGAAAATATTCCTAGATAAAAAGAGTATATATTTTTATATTTGATGTTTACCTGTGAATTAATCTTAGAATACTTCATAAAGTGGATAAAAATAATTTTATTAAGTACTAAAGAAAATTTTTTAGTAATGCTAATACATGTAGTCCAAATCAGATGAAGTCCAATTGGAAAAAATCTATATAATGAAAATCCTAAAAAACACTCTTCCGGAAATTCTTATGATAAAAAAATGTTTGAAGTTATGATGTTCAATTTCCTATAATACTATAGGATGAAAATTGTAGTATAAATATTATTAGATAGAGGATGTAATAATGACTAAACAGTAAAAGGTTTCTATTGCAATTCATTATATAAGATAATATTTTAAGGATATTTTTTGAGAAGTAAATCTGAAGTATGTTAAGTTAACAATGGATCAATAATTCTAGATGGAAGATTTGATACAATTTTACCTCTGGAAAAAATATTTTGTAGTTTAATATTATTTATGGTTCCAGGTTTTTTATTATGTTTTCATAAATATATGAACAAATTTGATGCTACACTGGTCATTTAATTCTCCAAAAATCTTAGAAGAAAATTAGGATATTGACTAAGGTTTAGGGAAATTTTAAGAGGGGTGGTTTCCCTGATGGTTCTCATATGGATTCAACAATGATCAATAATTTTATTGAATTTATTAATTATTATTTTTGAGCAAGAGTCTAGAATTTTAATATTTCATTGAGAATGAAATTAAATTATAGTTCCCTATATTTATATTTCTAGTGTACTTATAAAATGGGATATATGATCAAGCCAAAAGTGTGTGTATACTATTCATGTATATTGAAGCTAAATTAGTAAATAAATATTTTTAGATGAACTAATCTGATTAAATTACCGCATGTTGATATGGAAAATACATATTTGAGTAAGGAGTTTTTAAAATAATAAACATATTTCTTGAATAATAATAAAATGATTGTTATGAAAAAAGATGTTTAGGTAAGTGGACATAGGAATAAGTCACCAGAAAAACTATTAAGATCATATTTAATCTAAATATATGAGGTTAATAAAAGATGTTTAATATTTTAGAAGGCACCAGATGAATATTCCAGAAGAATATGTTCTCAAAAAAAATTTCATCAGTATATATCATATGAAAAAACTAACTGAAGAAGTTCATACCTTTTACTAGGTAAGAATGTAAAGAAATAGTATTGGTAAGAACATAAAATATAATGAAATAAAAGTAGTATAGTGACACCCTACGGAGCCTATTGGTGAATATTTCTAAAGTTATTATGAAAATCATTGTTAAATATTTATCTATTTAAAGAGAACAAGAATTGTAGTTTTTATAATAGCGAAGTACAAGGGTATGGATATTCCCAATTATTAGTAACCACATTGTTTTTTACAATGAATCGTGTGTTTTTGGATTAATTCCAAGAAATTATAAAAAAATATACCATTTTTAAGTAGAGAACCCTAAAAATTCATGTGTACCTTATGGATGTGTTTGAATTCTTTTTTGTAGAAATGTCATATATAATTAATAAGAGGTTGTGGTTGTTCAAAAAATAATTAAAAACATAAAATGAAATGATCACGGATTCACCCATAAACCTATCAATTAAAATATAATCCCTTTAACAATTCATAACCCACATTACAAAGGAGAGAGTAAAAGAATTGGGAATATTATAACACATTTAAATAAAAAATGAATTAAGGTATAGGGTTCATTATACAATTTTATTTTTTTGAGTAATATTTTTACTTGTATAAAATGAAATCCTTAATATGATGTGGTTACTAATTAATGAATATATTTCAACATATTTAATTATTTTTTAATCCATTTGATATTATATTTAAAATGTAATTGTATTCAAAAGATACCAAATTTGAGAGGGTTTTTGTTGATTCAACCCCCATCATTATTTTACGTTAATTATTTGGGATATTTTTCACTGAAATATTGTCTCATTCCATCAAATGAATTTAAATCATTAAACATTATATTTTTTCTTTAACTAAAATGACCATTTCGATTCAAAATTTCCCCCTTGATTAATTTCTATCCCATTAAATATATTTCATTATTAAGATAATCCCCTTTTTCATAATGGATTACTTTTCATACTTTTCCATAGTTTCCATTCCAATAATTTTATTATTTATAATTAGAAAATGAATTATTTGTTTTCACATGTGATATCGATATTTTTATGTTCATCTTTTAAAAATGATGTTATGATACTACTATAACTATTTATTTTTTCAACAATGAATTTAAAAATTATATTAATGTATTACGTCCTTTAAAAATACTATATTTTAGCTTCCTCATAACAGTTCATTGATATTATTAAGGTATTTTTAAGGATATATATCTGAGGATCCTATTAAAAATTATATGTTTATAATTTCTAAAATTCACATTTATGAAACCATTATGTCTTATTTTCATGGATACATTATTTAGGAATATTTTAGAAAGTAAATAATTCCTATAGTGTTCAAATAACCTTTTTAAAAATATCTTCTAAACTTTACCTATAACATCTTCTATATTTTTTTTTCAATTTTATGGTTTTTTTGAAATATATATTGTTGAAATAATCCATAAATATAAATTTGTTTCTTAATCATCAAATATGTATAATAATATATTTTCTCCAATATCCTTTCCATTGTTGAAACAATTTTTTTATTCTTTCTTTTGAAGGGTGCTCACATAGATTCACCTTATCTATTCATTTAAGATATAGATTTGAAAATTTCATAGCCTTTATTTGTATGGTTTAAATTCCATATGATTTATTGTGGTTATTTAATGTTATTTACCTATAATTTTTCATGATCTCATTATATATCCATTCAATTTATATATTTTTTAATTTTTATATTATTGATTGAATTTGAAATGATTTATAGATTTGAATCCATTGAAAAATGATATGAACCCAATTTAGTTTCATGGGATTAGTATGATGTGATACGTGAATTCATTAAAAGTTGAACATGTAAGTATTCATGTATCATGAGTTTGGTCCTATTTAATTCTCTAATTTATTAAATATATTTTTATATATTCTGAGATTATAAAATTTCAATAGTTTTAATTATGGTATAGTGGTACTCACAAGGTTTTTCATGGGTATAATTGTGGCTTAGCTATTATTACAAGGTTTTGGATGGGTACAATCGTAGCTAACCTATGATCAAAAAGTTTTTTTGGGTATTATTCCATTAAATATATTATAATAAGGTTGTGTGTGTGTATAATTTTCATTAAGCTATGATGAAATAATTTTTTATAGGTATAATTTTTGTTAACCTCAAAACACATGGTTTTTCATGGATATAATTTTGGTTATGCTATGATCAAAAGATTGTGTCTGTGTGTAATTGATAATACGTAATGCTTATAAGGCTGTGTGTCAGTATAATTATGGTTAGGCTATGGTAATATGTTTATGTGTTAATATAATTCTAGTTGAGATATACGCACATGTTTTATTAAGAAGATAATTATTTTTAATCAATGTTTACTATGATAATTATCTTATATAGATATTTACGCCACACCCTTTTGAATATTCCTATACTTATGTTATTATCTCATGGATTATGAATAATGATTATTATTTCCACACTATATTGATTTATATCATATAATATTCCAATACAACTGTCATGAATAATTATTTTGGTTTTATGCTTTCTGTAGTACTATTTATTATTTATATTTATTATACCCAAATATTAATCTTATACTCGCTTATAATATTTTAATTTTATTGATTATTTTTCACTGATAGTGAATTAGATCGAAATTTTTTCATATGATTCCACCCCAATGGTTATGAATACGAGTGATAATTATGTGTATTATATAAGGTATCAAGTGTGGATTAATTATAGAGAAATGTAGAAATGTTTTTTGAAATAAATTTTCAATTTTATTGGTCCTAAGAGACACTAAACCATTTATTCTTAGAATTTCATGAATATTTGTGACATGTAATGTCAAGATAATGGAAATGATGTAAAATGGAGACATGTTTATCTCGGTTCACTATAGTTGGTATCTAGGGAGGGTTTAGTTATTTTTGGGGAATATTATTATGAAATACAAGTGAAAACACAATGATATGCCAAAGGTATAAGTCTATGTATAGGATATCAACCTAAAAATTTAGTGAAGTAGAGATTCTGTGGTATTCATAGAAATAAAATCCATATCTGGATACCATATGTGATTTTAGGCTATGAATTTGACATAACTAGGGGAATAACCCTAGAAAAGAACTCAAGGTACTAACTCATTTGTAACGTGATGAATGAAATATAGGCTTAACTATACACCTAGTTGGATGTAACAACCACAACACATAATCTCTGATCTAGTGATAAAAGATTAATATTCCATTTTCCATCATTTAACCTAATATTATTAATTGAATACATAAAAAATCATGTGGAAATACTGGATCACATACATAACAATGGAACCAATTAAATTATATTTTTATAAAAAGAGGATTAACTATTATATAATAACAACCTTGTCTTTAAGATTAAAATTTACCACAATACCCAACTTCTATTTTTCAATATTAAACCATCATCATTGTTCATACACATCCATTAAATGAGTCTTATATGGGTTCACACATCATGAAATCATCATTTTAATGTGTTCCAAAAACCAAAATAGATCATAAGGCATAATAATATGAATTACCCATGGAAGGAAATGAGTTTCATAATATTTCCTCATATTATAACCAAAGAACATTTCATGAAAATTTTAAATAGGAGAAGGGATTTAAATATTTTGGATGTTAATATCATGGTATATGAGAATAGGTATAAAAATTATTCCTTTTTTCCTTAGAAAAAACATAATGGGAAATTTAGTGAATTTATTATATAAAAGAAACCTTCAAAACATGTTTTAATGAATCATTTAATGACTTTTAGATAAATAATAATAATGGAATTTTCATTGAACACTAGAGGTAAACCATAATTATTAAACCTTAAATATGACTTATTTAGTGAATGAATTAATGGGAATAATTAATTTAAATTAGAGCTAAATAAAATTATCAGGGGATATAATTGTGCCCCATAATCAGTTGTGATTTAAATAAGGAATCTGAGAAATTATCATTAGGCACTATAAAAAGTTTGAAGAATAATAATGGTATATATAATTTAGAAATATATATATGTTCTAAAAATTAAATAATGACAAAGAGGATATATTTTTTTTATAGGGAGAGTTTCCATAACCCAACTGAAAATGGATGTCTAGAGAGATCCCTTACCTTATGTTCCGCAATCAGTCCACTATTTCAATAAATATCATAAATAATTAAATTAAATTCCTTAATGAAATAATAAATAACATTTTCTATCTAAATGTTATTTAACATAATTTATTGTGTTCCTTTGTAACTATTTTTATGAGATATATTATTTAATTTCATTTTTCACAGGGTGCTCATTTCATTGTTCCATGGTTGGATCACATGTGGATAATTATTGATTATCTTTTAAAATATTACTATATCTACAAAATTAAAATGAATTGGACTTAATTTTATTTCCAAAACATAAATGGTCCCAATTAACATTATGTGTTTAGACATAGGTATTACTCATTTAGTAAAAATGTTAACGTTATACAGTTAGTTCCTTTATGTGGTTTAACTAAGAATAATGAAATAGTTTCGTTTTATTTTATATTGTTTATGGATAGAAATTATAAAAATGAAATAAATTATAATATAAATATTATCATCTTATTTAACTATAATAATAATTTTATTATTATCCTTGATTTTGGTGGTGAAAATGAAGTATGTTGTCGATGGAGACGGTGAACCAAAAATATTATGAAAAAGGTTAGCATTCTAAGATAAAATAAGGGAGGGTAAATGATGGATAATAAACAATAATAATAAAATAGTAGTGTATTTAGGATAATTATGTCACTATTTCTTGGTGGATAAAAAACATTAAGGGGTTCTATGAGAATAATTGAATTAAAATAAATTTAGTTTAGAGTTTACCTCACCCTTTACTTGTCTTCTTTTACACTACCTATTAGAGCACCATGGAATGATCATTCAATTATAAAAAATTGAATTGGGAATCTAAGTTTATTGGTAAAGTAATTGGTCTTAAATTAGGATATCTAAAATTCCTATATGTTGTGAGGACAAGGGGTGATTAGGTGTGGTATTTATAAGGACACGAGAGGGATGGTTTTTTTTATTTTAATAAATAGTTTATTATATTAGACCAAAACAACCAATAATACTATATATTATGACTATATACTATAAATGGTTCATGTGAGTACTAATAGATATATTTTCAAAAAATCCATGCCTAAAAAATCCATGTATTTAATTTTAATATTTAATATATTATTTTTTCTGTATTTCACTTTTCACTTGAAATTCTATTATTTTTGAATAATACCAAAAATTCACCTGAGTTAGTTTTTTATTTTTATATTCCTAAAATAAAATCCATTTTATAAAAATATTTCATTATAAATTCCAACTTTTGTTTTAAAGAAACTTCATTTATTTTTAAAATATTAATTTTAATACCGTGATAAATTTGTTGATCCATTGGAAAATTACTCATGGACTCATAAAATTATATTATAATTATAATATACAATAATATTAACTTATAAACCCATTTTATTTAAAAAATTTATATTTTTTTTAAAAAATTAGTTGTTATAAATTCCAATAAAAAAATCAATGTTTTTGAAAAACAACAACACATATTTTATCATTTTTAAATCATTAATTTACCTGTATCGTGATGTAACTATTAAATAGATTCATTTTATAAGATATATTACTATTATTTTATACTTCCGTAGTTCATGATACTACTATAATTTTCTAGTTACTATTCCAAACGGTCAAATTACTACTCTGATGGTCCCGTTACTATTTCAATAGTCAAATTACTATTCAAATGGTCAAACATGTAATGGTTATATTGGATCCTAAAAATCAATTAATAATTCATATTTAATTCCCTAGGAATTCAATTCTATTTTCACAAAAGTTATATATCTGTCCATATATATATTCATTTTGAAGATGCATATAACATCATTAATACTTTTCTTCATTTCTATAGCGTTTTTATCTAGGGATTTTATTATTGGGGATCGAGAATATTAAAATTTTCTTATTATTATTATTATCTTATTTTCTATATCCCCCCCATTATAATACATTAAATTATTATATACATATTTATTCTCAAGTTGAAATTTATAAATTAATATTATAAAATTAATTTGGTTTTATCGTTATTTGAATTTGTATTACATATTATTATTTTACAATATATCTAATAATAATATATTCATAAGGGAAATTCCATTGATATTATTCGGGATTGTTACATTTTTCCACCAATAAAAAATTTCCCATTCAATTTTTTTTACATAGAAAGAAACAAACATGTTAGTGTACTTGTACTTCATGTATTCCTTCAGGTTTCATGTCTGTTACATGTAGTTATCACTTCAGTATAAATATTTGAAAAATTTATTAGTTTATTTCATAGAACATTATCTATATTGTCCAATATATTCAGAGGCTTCTCCTCATTAGAGATATCATTTTCTATATGTACCACCTCTAAATTAAGTACATCTGATAGATTTGGTGTGTACTTCCTCAACATGGATATGTCAAATATATTATGTAATTGAGAATGGGTTGGTGGGAGTGAGAGTCGATAGGACACATCTTTGATGTGATTGAGAATCTCAATTAGACTTCTGTACATGAGACACAAAATTACCTACTTCCTCAATATCATGACTATCATCTACAGAGATATGTATATAAAAACTTTATCTCAAACCTCTAACATTAGTTCCCATATTTGATTTCCATCACATCTCGTATATCGACTTTGAGACTCCCTAATGTTCTTAAGAATGTCCTTGAACTTATATACCATTTCCTTAACCATTTCAAATCCAGATATATTTATCTATTCAACTTCATCCCAAAAAATTGTTTTTTAGATCTCTTAATAGAAATCATATCATATGGGGTGATTTGGATGCTTCAGTGGAATTTAATTTTGTATGAGTACTCAGACTAAGGAATAAACTGATCCCCTCCTCCTTTAATGTCCATCGAACATTCTCTCAACAAGTATTCTTGTGTTAAGATAGTGTACTCATATTGGAAACCAGTTTAGGGTCAATAGGTGATATTTATGTTCAATTCATTATTTCGAGAATGTTTGAATCTTTTCCAGATCATAGATGTAATTTTTGATCTCAAAAAAATATAATCGACACCACTCTTCCATGTATCCTCACCACTTTCCTGATGTATATATTTGTAGTACGATCAATCGATAATTCCTCTCTAATTACATTTAAAAGAACATTCTTTATAAGATGATATACCACAGCCCATGTATCATTATTTCATCTTGAAGTCTTTAAATGAGTAGTGACAATGCCCCTATTAATTTTTTTCATATTTTCATGATGTTTTGAGTAATGGTGGTATGATCCCTATAGACGTTTCCCTTTAAAAATTCACCAAATGACATACCATGAATTCAAATGTATATTCTGTTATGTTATTCTTCACATTTTCTCCCCAATAGTGATATAATAGATCTTGATACATCATATTTTTCCTTAGGTGGATGGAGATTTTCATGCTTTGTACATCATTCAATAACTCCTTTACCTAAATGGCCTGAAGGCCTTTTTTTTTTGATTTTTGATAACTCCCTTTCAACGGTATAGGGGGAACCCTTACAAGGCCTGTACGCTTAGATATTACATTTCCCATATGCTTGGAGACATTATATGACCCGTAGGTCTTAAGGAAATCATACAGACAATGACTACTTGAAACTGCCCCTCCCCATCATCTACATCATGGTCAACACTCCACCTTTGCATGGATGTTTGACTAGATTCCCAGTGTAGTGATGCACATGCCCAGTACGGATTGTAATGCCATACCCTCTCATTCTTCCAAATCTGTTATCCTTGCTCTGGTGAATGCGTCTTGCTCTTGAATCCACTTATAGAGATGATTCCTTGTAGAATCTGTCTGGGAATCTTCATATCAGGAGGCCCTAAATGCCTTGGGGTGGATTGATGGCCTTGAGGTGGACAAATAGCATTAAAGGTGGCCCAAAATCCTTACTGACCTAAAGGCCAGGGTGGCACGAAAGCCTTAAATACTCCAAGCCCAATCTAGTGGAACAAGGTGAATAGTTTCAGCTGGTACAGTACCGAAAAATACCTAATATAGTAACTATTACAGTACCTGCTACACTACTTACACAGTACTGCTACGGTACCTATTACAATACCTACTATTGTGCTTGCTCCAGTACCCCCAAAATTATGCCTCCACCTGATTTGAACCTAGGTCTCATTGATGAACTTATAGAGACCTCATGAACTGGGCTGAGGCTTATGTTCCATTCAATAACTCCTTTATCTTAGGATTATTTGTTACACAATTACATCACCCAAATAATATAAATACTTCTTCAACATTTTTTAACATTGAGGATTTTTTTTCTTATAGCTTCCACATTTTTCTATTTCAATATAATATATTTCAGATTCCTTTATCATATATAGAATAGAGAGCTAAGAAGTCATTTAAGAAAGAAATGATGATATTTCTTCTTTTATCATCCTTATATAAATCAATTTGATATATGAATATTTTATCCTTATCAATTATAGACGTTGATAAGTTTTTTAAATCCTTTAAACATACAGAATCTTCAAATTAATTTACGTTCTAACTATTGTAGTGGATTGAGAATCTATAGTCCTTGATTAGCTATAACCATCATCACTAACACATCTTACGCTCCATCAATGTGAATATATTTTTTGATGATCTTATGATTCATACATATTTTAAACTTATATTAATAAATAAAACACTATTAAATCATTAACTCCATGATCTTTGAACCAATATTCAGATCAAGTGTTTGGTTATTCTAATGATGAAAATTAAACTTTCTTGTGGGATACGTTATCACTTTAAAGTTATTCATTAATGAAAAACCTACTACATACTATGAAGAATCATTTTATACCACAAAAAGATCCCAATAGGAATGAAATATGAGTAATGTTTCTGGGATGATCCTCTTTTTTGATTCCATAATGTTATCTTCACATTCATCAGTCCACACAAGCATTACACCATTATGAGTTATCATGCTTAGAGGGTATGATAGTCATGGTAATTTTCTCCCCTTTTATATTCAATAACCCTCTATCCAATTGAAACTACAAACCTATTTTAAAGTTATTTTTTATGTTACTACTCAATATTCTTTATCATAGATTTTTTAGGGGTGACAACAAACCCCAATAATGATACATCCACTATCTAGAACATAAATTTATTTTAATTTTCATATTTATTAACCTTTGGAGTGTATTTATATCTATAATCAATTTATATTTATTTTACAACTTTATTTTGGAGTATATCAATATATAATTAATAAATAGTATAAAACATTTGTTGAGGAAATCCTTATAGACTCTATTTATTATTCCTATAATGATTACTAGAGAATTATTGAGCCTCATGGGAATTAATATGTACTCATAGTTTCCATACCATGTTCAAAAGTTTGTATAGTGAATATATTTGTTTTTTATTTTCAATGGGTGATATCTCGACTGAATTTCCACATTAAAGAAATATTGGTCTCCACCTAGATGATTGAACAAGTCATATTTCTTTAGGTGGGGAAACATTTTATTTGTCATGATTTGGTTAATTTCATGAAAATAAATGACGAGACGCATTTACATAACCTTATTATTAAAGAATAGGAGAAAATGAAACCATAGTGAAGAACCTGAGAATATAGAACCATTTTTTAGATTTAAATGTAAATACTTCATTAGTTATTATAACTCAATAATGGCCATTCACTAGGGATACTTATAAATTGTAGTAGATCAAGGTATAATTTTTATTAAGAATGTAATTGTACAGTATGGAGTAAGAAGATGAAATAAATTAGGCAAAATATGTATAATACATCATAATGGGATGGTCTTGAGAATGTTTTTTCCTTTACCTCACTCATTTAGGATATATATTCGTTGTAATAGGAAAATAACATCCAATATTGAGATGAATAATCTAAATAATATTCATCCTCTTCTATACATTTATACAAAATTGATGATTGACTTAGCATGGGAAGAGTGATCTCTCCCAATCTGTCGTATGATAGTTAATGTTGTATTTATATATGGAAAACCAATACCTATATGATAAACAATCATTTACCAATAAAAGAAATTATATATTATTTTTAGAAGTTTTTATCAATAATATTGGTCAGGGATGACTTATATTTATTATGTGAAATAATTTTTCTCTTTTATGTTCTCATAGATAGCTCAACGCCCATGATTTGATTTGGTGTCAGAATAGTTCTACTAAAAATTTCAGATATGAAAGAATTGAGTATGACTAGAATAAAAAGGTATGCTCACTATTCTCAAATGAATAACCGGTGTACCTGTTGACACATCATTTATAGGATCCATCTGCATAATAGTGGTAACATATGCTCATCCTTTCATTATAGGAATTAAATATTGATTTCATTAATATTATTCAATAAAACATGGATTAAGTCATTGGTTATCACAATTCTAAAGTTCCTTTTCCTATAAACTATATTCTATAGGTTGAGTATTAATCTAATCCTTCTCTTCTTCCATAAAATTAGTGGGATTCTTTATTTATTTTGGGAATTAATTATCTTGATACCATTAATTTCTAAACATGAAACATCTCTCGTTTCTCTTGAGATAGTTTCTAGGATGATTCTTCCCACAATATAAAAATGTTGGATATTTAATTATTTCTTGCATAGAATTAATCCATTCATCATCCTAAAATTAAACACTATTTTACTCTTTTTATATCCCACCCCCGGAGATCCCTATGTGTCTCTAATATTTATCTCATCCTTGAGGTAATAACACAAAATATGATCATAGGTTTTATCGTAAATATTTTCAAAATATTTTTTTTATAAATATTGTAGAGATACTAATGAAACAGTATACCATACCTTTATTTTTGAGTATAAAGAGAAAGATTTATCTTGAAAGCCTTGTGATTTTTTCCTTATATTCCCTAATAAACACATCTTCATTTTTATTATGTCTAATGGACACCCACTATATTTAGAGATAGTGTTCCAAGAAAAGATTTTTTGAAAAAAATTTCTAAAATCTATTCAATTCCATGGAATGAATTTTCAATTTGAACATAATTCTCATGACCAGTGTCCCCTATTTATTTCATTCCCCATCAATATGATAGAAAAAAAACATGATGTTTTATAGTTTTTATAAATCGAGGACAAATAATATCCTTTTAATTATAATAATCCATTGTTTTGTTATGAGGGAATCAATGGATTCACTAAACAGGGGAAGACTTTTACATGTAAAATACTTTACTTGAAGATTCTATTTCTTATGATAATGAAGGTGTTCTACATGATTGAAGTTATTAATCATAACATGAGTAACGTAATTCCATAATTCCATGATGTTTTCATATCATTCTCTAAAAAGGTTAGGCTTCTTATTATGATAATCGTCATATTTCCTATCATGTTGGTTTTTGAAAACATTTCTCATTCTCAATCAATTAAATAAAATAATTTAAATTAAATAATATATAAGAATAGTAAGACTAAAAAACATGAAAAAGTTGAAAATATAAAAAATGAAGTTATAACTTATAAATTTAAATTATATAATAACGTATGAGTCTCTAGGATTTAATCCTAGTTATTTATGGTAATTTTACTATTAGGATTTATACCCTAAAAATTGATGCACGTCCATTATAATCATTCATAAAGAGTCTTTGAACATTCCGTATCATATCCCTTGATCATTTCAATCCTACATTGAAGCGAGGCCACGTTTTCTTGTACATAGAAATGGCCATGTTAATCCCAAATATTACCTTTTATGGTATTAACCCTTAGTATGACTATGTTATAGCCACATACATTTTTTCTATGTAAAAAGGTTCACAATTTCCTAAAAACCACTCACTATATATTTCATAAAAAATTTATTATATTTTTATAAAATAAGACTCATCCCTAGGGTTATCACTAAACAATTCTATTGCTAATTTAATAAAATAAAAAAAACATTTATCTAACAAACACTATAGTAACTAGAGTCATCTAAAAAACATTTTCTGATTTTTTACATAAACATTAAATTAACACACCCTAAAGATTATGAGGCTCACTATCTTTTAAAAACTAGGATCATAATATATCAGAAAAGAAACTAATAAATAAAATATTTATTTAACTATACATAATGAGTTTCTATATCATTTATAGATTATAAAACTTGATTGGTTAAGATATGAAAAAAATAAAATAAAGTGGTGATATTTAAAGAAGAATAAGTGTATAAACATGATTATACAGAAAAAACATGCGAGTCAAACAAGATAACATGATATCAGAAATTGTAAGGATTATAAATAATCACATGGGAGAATAAGTTAATGAAAATGGTATCATAAAATAATTGAATGATAGGAAATTAGATGAAAAATATAATATGATATATTCATAAGTCAAGAATAACATCCAATACATCATCAGTTGGTGGACAGAGTCCCAATATGAAATATGATTTCTCTTAAATCCAATAAATAACATATTATGGGAAAAAAATACAAAATTAATTTGAATAAATCCTGATAACATCTATAACAACTTGTTCATTATTATGTGTATCATAAAAGTAAATCACACCCATAATAACATGTTAATTTATTATGTTCATTTATTTCTATTTTATTGAGATATAGTCTTTAATTTCATTATTCTAGGTGCATTCGTTTCATTCATTGATGGATGGAACACTTGTGGATAATTATTGATGTTCTTTTAAAGTGGGAAAAAATATAGAATTGAAATAAATTAGTATTAATTTCCTTAAAAAAATTTAAACAATCCAAAATATCCTTCTATGTTTGGACATATGGACAATTCATTTATTAAAGACGTTAATGTTATTCAAATAATTCATTTTTGTGGTTTTACCGACCATCAAATACTAGTTTCATTATATTTAATATTATTTCTATATATAAATCACAAATCATAAAATATGTTATAATATACTTATAAACATATTATATAAACATAGTAATTTTTTGAATACAAGCCTTGAAGGAAGTGGATAAAAATGAAGTGCGTTTCTAATAGATGTTGTTAACCAACCATAGAGTAAAAAAAAATTGGATTAGAATTTAATTCATAGAGGGTAGAATAAGGATATAAAAATATAATAATGATATATATATATATATATATATATATATATATATATTTAGGATAATTATTTCACTATGTGCAGGTTGACGGAAGACCTAAGGGCATGGTAGAGGAAGAATAAAATAAAAGGAAATTTAGTTTATTGTGTATCTCTCTCTTTGGTTGTCTCCTTTTCAGCTACAAATTTAATCTTCCATGGAATGTTCTTTTTAGGATACCCTAAGGACATGGAAATAGAGGGTATGTCAATGAATGTAATTGGTAAAAACATTTGTAGGCCCCAAGGATTATAATTTTTGAGGAGAAGGGGTTGTGGGGTGGTATATATAAGGGGAGGGGAGGGTGGTATTTGAATTATTCAATGAAGAGTTTATTATTCTGGCCCAAGAATACCAATAGTATATATTCTTTTGTGTATATACATAAAATGGTGTATTTATGTTCAAAATAATTTGTTTTTAAATTAGTCATGACTAAAAAATTCATATATTTTTCTTATTATATTAATGATAATACTTTTTCTTATTTCACAATTATCCAAAATTTAAATTATCTATAAAAATACAAAAATACAGCCTAACCATAGTTTTAAAAATTACATTTTTAAAAATGACACACAATTTATAAAGAAAAAATATCTACATTTTAGAAAATTAATATGTAATTATAATAAAACATTATTTTTATAAATAGACATTTATATATTATGATCATTTTTCTAAACCATTGAAAAATTACTTTTGGTATCGTAAAATTATATAATAATTATAACTATATACAAATTAAATTTACAAACCAATTATATGAAAATAAAAACAATTTTTAAATAATTGTAGTTGTTATAAAAATGAAATTGAAATATATATGTATTCTGAAAATACAAACACTTATTTTTCTGAAATTTTGAAACATTAACTTACTTGTATGACGATATAAATATTTCACATTATAATTTTATAATATAAGAAATATTATTTTATACTTACATATGTTAGGATACTATTTTAACAAATAGGAAACTACTCTTAATGGTCATAATACTATTCTGGCAGTCAGGTTAATATTTCATTGGTCAGAATACTATTCCAATTGTCATATTTCTAACAGTCATATGGCCCCCCTAAATTCTATAAATACCTAAAATTTAATTAATTCATCATTCAATCATATTTTCCAAAAATTATATATATTTTCATTTTGAAAATTTATATCGTTTTACTAATATTATTCTCCCTTTATACTATGTTGTGAGTGAGTGTAATTATTTTGGGTGATAAAAAATATATAAATTTTCATATTATTGTTATCTTATTTTCCATTTTTCACATTTTAATATTTTTTATTATTATAGAAATATTTATTCAATAAGGAATCGGCCTTAAAATAATACATATTATTGAATTAAAAGAATAATTTACATTGATGATCTTTTCAGGTTTAGAGTTTTAGATAAATAGTCCATAACTATTACATAACAACTTTAATATTACATGTAGACACTACTACTAATTTTTAATCGCTGATAAAATTAGAAAGAAGATTGGCCATCCGGAAGGGGGCACTTGAAATTACTGTCCTTTGAATTTGGCTGTACTTGATACTCTCCTGCTTGGGTTTGTTTATATAATAATTGGGGACTCATCCCCCAACTTTTTAAAAACTACTACTCAGTATCCATTTTTTCATAAAATAAAAACTCTTAAAAAGAAACATGTCTAGTTCCATGTTTGAGACAACATTCCATTTCCTTGATCCAAAACATGACCCTACTAATCTTTAAGTCCTATAGAAAACATTTCAAAAAAACATGGGATGAACATAAAAAGATCAGTAAGGTTTATAAAATAGGAAAGGAAAACATTATCCCATCAATAAATATAAATCAATGAAACCATACTTTTCAATCATAACATACCTTACGAAATCACAATATTTATGAATAACACAAACAAATCCAAAATCATAAAGGTTACTTACGGTATCCATATCAAACTTAAATTGTAGCTATCACAGATACATAAGTAGTTACACTTGCAATACCCATCATAGTATATTCTCTAAATCTCTTAGAAGAAACATCACATTTACCTCCGTCACGTTACCCAATGCATTGGAGAGCTATCTTAGGATCACCCGCCCTATGTTTATCATTGAACCACTCATATATGTAAACAATTCCCAATAACCATAACATAATCATAACATATAACACATTTATAAAGGAATGATAACATATCCACATTCCAATATATCAAATCAAGATATTGAAATAAACAATGTTTTATCAAATCATTTTCAAAACCATTTAAAAAGAGATTTTTGAATCAAAGTGCCACATACCACTTTGAATATTTTCAATGAATTATCATTTGAAAACTTTAATTTTCATATAAATAAATCCTAAAACCAATTTTGAAAACATGGAAATTAATGAGAAATATTTAGAAGAATAAATCATGAAAACATTTAAAATGATATTTTAGTTAAATAGTTTTTAACAAAAAGAGAGACGCTTGAATAAAAATAATTGAAGAATAACTTTTAATCAGAACTTTATATAATCATGTGAATAAATGGATTCATGATATAATTTGTCAGAAGACAGTATATACACCATATAAGAGTTAATTGGTGCATAACAACAATTAAGTCTCAGTGGAAATGTAAATTGGGAAGAAATCCCTTATAAAGATGGTATCCTTAAATTAGGGAAATTTAAAACACATAATTTTGTGTGAGAAATAAAAATACACCCAATATAAGTGTATATTAATTGTAAAACAATCATAGTTTATTCACACATATTCATAAGATGACATATTCAATAAGTACAAGTTGAACCCAAAGAATTGAAATTGGGTTAAGAAGTTCCTTTGTAAAAATTCGACAGCCTAACAGTGTCACATTAAAATTCAGAAAATTATTTGATGAGATAAAAATGGTATCTCATCACTTTGAAATAAATTTTACATCAATTAGGATATATAATAACATATCCCAACATAATAAGATGTAAATTATAAGACATAATAAAAAGAAGTCTTTTAAATAGAGGAGGGTGAAAGGTTCCCTTACCGATTTGGTTACTTACAAAAGATACACCACATAAAAGAAGGATCATACAATGAATATTTAAATACTCATAAATGAAAATATATTACACAAAGAGTAAAATAATGGGCAGTACATACACCACACAAAAGGAAATAGTGGCAAATATACCGTGAATCTCACGAGAAAAAAAGTGAGATGAAACCCTTTACCACGTTGTAATCAACTGAGTCGTATGACCAAAAGTTAATAACCACCAAATTAATCAAAAAATACCATGAATAAAATGATAATAAAGATAATATATATCAAATGTCAGAACATAATACATCACATGAAATGAATAAGTGGCAAACAATAGAAATATCACAGAATTAAAAGTGAGATAAGAAAATCCATTACCTCCTGTCCGACTCGACTCGATCATTCTTTAATATCCTGAATAATAAACTAAAGTTAATTTCTACATGATTAAGAACCCTTTTAATTTTTATTATTCCATTTATATCACTTATTTCCATGTTATAAACATTATGTAATCATTTAAATTAATAACGTTCATTTTGCTGATATTTGGTACTTGAGTAAAAAATGAACACCTTATATTTACAAGTTATCCATGTAGTCAATATTCTATTATATCCAGAATGAAATTAATTATTTAGATATCATATATATCAT
Source organism: Viscum album (assembly GCA_963277665.1). Lineage (NCBI taxonomy): Eukaryota > Viridiplantae > Streptophyta > Magnoliopsida > Santalales > Viscaceae > Viscum > Viscum album. The sequence goes on along the minus strand of OY728133.1, from coordinate 473,936,166 downwards.
ATATATCCAGTATATATATATTTATAACAGTATATATCATTTGGAGGTAAGAAATGAAATGCACCGTTCATGGAGATGGCAAGCCGTACGTACGCATGAACGCTACTTTCATTTATATTTATTATTTTAATGAAATTAAAACATAATTATACATAGTTATATTATAATTACTGTATAATATCATATATAATATCATTAAATCCATCCTTTATACATCCCACATATGGTATTAACGGGTCATATTACTTTAAGGGTGCGGTAGTCTGCACTTCCTCAAATGAAATTATCGTGTTTACCCATAATGGAAACCATAAAGGTATGCTATAAAAGAAAAATACAGAAGCATGAAGAAAAAATAAACATAATATAAATCATATATAAATAAGTTTCATCTTAATGGCCACTATGGGAGGCGGTAGGAGATAATCGAACAATCATCATTTCGTGAGGCTTAGTTTGCCATCCACAGAAACAGTATGTTCTTCACCCCTTAGATGGAGGTGTGTGTAAGTGTAGTTAGAATAATTATCATAACAACATAATAGTATATTTAGGATACTGGTGATGTTATAAAATAAAGGAATAATAATAATTTAGGTGTTTGAGAGGTAAAATAAAATAAAATAAGTTAAGAAAACTGTTACCTTTACTTTGGGTAACATCCATTGGTTTGAACAAAAATGACTTCTTGAAGTGCCTTCTGCCTATAGTGAGGATTATAGGATGAGTCAAGGGATTTATGGAGCTTAATTTGGCAGATTTTTGATGATCCAAAAGGCTTTAGTGGTGTGAGGAATTGGTTAGAAGTGGTGTCCTTTTATAAGGGGGAGGAGGGGCTCCTTAGGAAAGTGTGAAAATATTATTTTATTATACAATGATATTCGGTTTATAAAGGTACAAAACTAATTAAAGTAGATTATAAGTTGACTCATGGTCTAAATAAAATCATCTAATAAGAATTGGACTGGTTTATGATGTTATTTTAATATTTATAATCTTATTTATTTAAATCATTTATTAATGAGGTATATACTACATCATTATTGTGTCATAAATAATTTAATTTATTTGTTGTCTAAAAATTATTAAAAAATTCCATGATGTTGGAAATATTTTTTTCTTTTCAATGAATATTTATAGTCTAAAATATAATTTATATAACCCATTGTAGAAATTAATTAATAAAATATATTTGTTTTTGTCATTTTTGCCTTTGCATTAAGTTAATTAATCTAAAGTGTCATTATAACTCCCATGTGGCTCAATGGGGTCCCAAAATCAACCCAAAGATTCCCATGGTCGTAAATGACTCATCCAATAAGGTTTGGACATGTTTTAAGGTAATTTGGAATTATTATAATATTCTTTTTACCTTAAATTACCTTATTTACCTTTAACAGCGGTAAATAAAAGTCAAAAGTTACTATTCCCCAAAAATTATTTTCATCTTATTGAATCACATTTTACTAAATAATTACAAACATATATGTCGGATTTTCTAAATTCCATTCACAGTATTTGTAAAATTTCATTCATATGAAAAATTCATTTTTTAACTACTACTAAGTGGTTTAACTATTCCTCAAAAATTGAAGTTTTTCCGAAAAATACAAAAAATTCAGAATAAGATATATTTTATATTCCAAATTCAAAAATTATTTCTATTTAAAAAAATTAAAAACATAGAATTTTCATTAATAAATTTAAAATTAATTACTGTCATTAAAACAAAGAGTGTTTTTAGGAAACAATAACTATCAAAAGATTGACACTTGTTTATGTCCAATTTCAAAGTGAAATTAATTACAATGACCAACATTGGATTAAATGGTAAAAATATATTCTAATTAAACATTAAAACCAATTAAAAATATAATCTAACCATATAAATAAATTTTATTAAAACATAGTTTTGAATTGTAATACTATATTTTCACTATAATTAAAAAATGAACTTTATCCGAAAAATTCCAAAAATTTACACAAAGTAAATTTTGATGTCCCCATTCTAAAGAAGGATTTTATTTGGTAAAATAGAATGTATTAAAGTTACCAAACCTATATTTAAATATGGTTCTCCATTAAAAGGTGGTAAATCGACCTTTTAATGTAAATTATGCTTAAAATTAGATTCATTCACATTTTAAGCCTCTAACTTTTATTGGATAAATGTAAATACATTTAAAAACATGTATAATTATTTTGTAGTTAGTTCTGTTCATTTTCACCATTACAACGTCTCAGATTTAAATACCTTCTAAAAGAATAATATTGTATTGTTAGTGTGCAACGTAAGATTTCTGAAAAACCCATTGTTGTGTATCGGGTACCCTATCGAACATAGAAACACATTAAAAGTAAAATTAATATTTAATTCACAAATATTAATAAATATGAAAATTTCATATCCTTCATTTATTCGGGATGTTACATCCTTCCCCCCTTTTGGGAATTGTGTCCTCACAATTTTAAAATTGGGATCAAAAACTTAATTGAAAGCCCCACATCAGAAAATGAGTGAATGAAACTATCAATTTAAAATAAAGGAAGAGAAGTAAAAAAGGTTACCCGAGATAGAAGATACTAGGATTCCATGAAAACATGGATATGGAGGAGAAAACAAACCATCAAGTTCTGATGGAGAGTGTTAGAAAACATGTTTAGGAGAAACTTAACCACTAGAAAATCAAAAACTTGTGATGGGTTAAACAGTCTTCGATTCCCCAGTAGGAAAAGATAACAGAAAATGTTTTTGTTTTATGTTACTTTTCATTGAGGAATTTATTTATGAGATTAACTCAAAACATAAAGAAATATACTTACTTTTCATGTAGACATTCATCTTTTACTAGATTTATAACACAAACAAATATTTTCTCCAAACGATGAGTATTCAGGATGACTTTTTTTCACATTAAGAGCACTATAATCTACTTCGAGAGAATCACATAATCCACAAAATATGAGCTATATATTTCCCATGTTTTTAGACCTTAACCAAAACATAAATGGTTAGCACCAGATCATATAATCTGCAAAAATGATAATCTTTTACAAAAATAAAAACTACTCTTAATCTCCAAAATTTGTCAAACAAAACTCAAAGTTCAACAAAGGCCATTCAAAAAATAGTTGTCCATAAAATTATTCAAAGTAATCCAAACTAAGATTGAAACCCAAATCTCAAAAGGATGTAATCACATAGTCTTCCTAGATAAACCTTAAAATTTATCTCCAAATAACATAAGTTACTCTTAAAGTATCATATTGAAAAGTAATTAACCTAATCACATATCCTCTATGATAGGTTAATCATTTCTATAGATAACCCAAAATAGACTTATTCTTGATTCATAAAATCATCTAACTAAAAAGAATTAGTCATACTAACTAGGGACTTCACGTAGTCCTGTGGTAGGAGATAAATACCACTCACACTTTGGTTGTGGGTTCTATTCTCACAGCTTTGTCCAACGTGACAGGTTGTCACACGGTCCACGTGTTGTCCTTTTTTTTAAAACTATATAATTTTATAACATTCCCAAAAATAGATAAATTTATCAAAAATAACCGTAACATAATTTATCCACGAAGGTTATCTAATAACTGTCATTTTCCTTCGCAAAAATGAAATAACCTGTAATTTCCTCAAATTCAAGGATCATATAAACCCAAATGGTTCTTTATAACTATATCCACAAAAGAAAAGATAATTATTCCTAGAATAAAATTTTCATATATCAATCTTCAGGGTTATAAACACTATAAAAAGACTTCTAATGTAATTCCCATCATCAAAAGAGCCTTAATACTTTTAAGAATTTCACCATCCTAAAATCTACCATAACTCTTGAATACCTTATATGTTGAATTCTTAATCATTCAACATTATTCATGATCCATTAACCATTCATTTTTAACTTATTCTTAAATACTTCTTTCCTAAAAATGGAATCATGAATCATATCCTATGATTCAATAATATCAAAACATATGTTAAGAAATAATCCATACCTTTCATTGTTCATTGTCAATTTCTTCATCCTCAATCGGAATGGAATTAGGTATTGTTAAAAAAATATTTGTATGATCCTGGTGATCCCATTCCCAAATATTTTTCGTAGGAAATGTGTTTGTATAATGACCATGCACACCACATTTAAATCATTCAATTGATCTCTCATAAATAACTTCTTTCCCTTTCCTAGAGTCAACTAGATTCTTCATTTTTCCATGGTAGGTTCTTTCTTTATAACCTTTATTTCCACATCTATAGCATCTTACTATCCCTTTGAAACATTTTCCTAGGTGTTTATTTCCACATCCTTGACACATAGGTTTTTGAACATACGTACCTTTATGATTATTAGTTGAACTTCTGTAGGGATTTGTTTCTCAAATATATGGTGCCTTATAAGAATAACTATGGTTCATGTGGTCAATCATGACTCCAGATAGCTGGTTGAGAATAACCACAAGAGTTTTCATTGTAGCTCCCATATCATTCAGTTGCTTGTTTAGAAAAATGTCACAGTTTTCTTCACATCCACTGTTACTTTGGTGCGTGCTATATACAACCATTTTCTAAAACCAAAATGGTCAGTGTGAGTATATCAGTAAAATAATCATATAATATTTTATGAGGTGGGTAAATACTAATATATAATTATTCATGTTATCTTAAACTCAATCACTTGATCTAAAAAAACTATTACTCTTTCTTAAATCCTAACCATTATGGTAATGATAGTTATGCTTAAATAATACCCTAACCTCTAAAGTTATCTAAACCGGCCTCTGATACCAAAAATAAGGACCGAACATAAAACATTGCATAATATTGAATAAAATAAAAAATTCACTTTGAGGATATTTTCAGGATTAGAGTATAATCATGGTCTGTACATACACCACACAAATGGAAATAATGGAAAATATAGCATGAATCTCACTGGAATAAAAAGTGAGATGAAACCATTTACCACGTTGTAATCAACTGAGTCGTATGAAAAAAAGTTAATAACCACCAAATTAATCACAAAATACCATGAATATAATGAGAATAATTATAATATATATCAAATGTCAGAAAAAAATACACCACATTCAATGAATAAGTGGAAAACAATGAAAATCTCAAGGAATTAAAAGTGAGATAAGAAAATCCATTACCTCGTGTCTGACTTGACACGATCATTATTTAATCTCCTGAATAATAAACTAAAGTTAATTTATACTTGTTTAAGAACCATATTCATGTTTATTATTCCTTTTATATCACTTATGTCCATGTTATAAACATCATGTAATCATTTAAGTTAATAACATTCATTTTGTCGATATTTGGTACTTGAGTAAAAAATGAACACCTTATATTTACAAGTTATCCATGTGGTCAATAGTCCATTATATTGAGAATGAAATTAATTATTTAGATATAATATATATCAAATATATCCAGTATATATATATATATATTTATAACTGTAGATATCATTTGGATGTAAGAAATGAAACCCTCCGTTCATGGAGACGGTAAGCCGTACATACGCATGAACGCTACATTCATTTCTATTTCTTATTTTAATGAAATTAAAAAATAATGATACATAAGTATATTATAATTCTAGTATAATATCATATATAATATCATTAAATCCAACCTTTATATGTCCCACATATGGTATTAATGAGTCATATCACTTTAAGGGGGTGGTAGTCCGCACTTTCTCAAATGAAATTATCGTGTTTATCCACAATGAAAACTATAAAGGTATGATATAAAAGAAAAATACCAAAGAATGAAGAAAACATAAAAATAATATATATTATATATAAATATAGTGTCATATTAATGTCCACTATGAGAGGCGGTAGGAGATAATCGAACAGTCATCGTTTCGCGAGGCGTTAGTTTTCCATCCACATAAACAATATGTTCTTCACCAATTATATGGAGGTGTGTGTAAGTGTAGTTATAATAATTATCATAAAAACATCATAGAATATTTAGGATACTGGTGTTGTTATAAAATAAAGTAATAAAAAGAGTTTAGGTGTGGAAGAAGTAAAATAAAGGAAAATAAGTTAAGAGAAACTATTAAATTTAATTTGGGTAACTTCATTTGGTTTGAACCAAAATGACTTCTCGAAGCGCCTTATGACTATATTAAGGATTCTAGTATTAGGAGAGGGATGTAGGGAAATTAATTTGGCAGATTTTGGATGAGCCAAAAGTCTTGAGAGTTGCGAGGGATTGGTTAGAAGTGGTGTCCGTTTATAAGGGGGTGGATGGGCTCTTTAGGAAAGTGTGAAAATATTATTTTATTATATAATGATATTCGGTTTCTAAAGGTCCAAAACAAATTAAAGTCGAAGATAATATGAGTCATGGTCGAAATAAAATTATCCAATAAGAATTGGACAGGTTTGGGATGTTATTTTAATATTTGTAATCTTATTTATTTAAATCATTTATTAATGAGGTATATACTGTATCATTATTGTGTCATAAATAATTTAATTTATTTGCTGTCTAAAAATTATAAAAAAATACCATGATATAGTAAATATTTTTATAATTCCATTGAATATTTATAGTCAAAAATATAATTTATACAACCCCTTTTAAAAATTAAATTACTAAACGGTATTTGTTTTTGTCTTTTTTGCCTTTACTTTAAGTTAATTAGTCTAAAGTGTCATTATCACTCCCAAGTGGCTCAATGGGATCCCAAAATCGACCCAAATATTACCATGGTCATAAATTACTCAACAAATATGGGTTGGACAAGTTATAAGGTAATTTCGAATTATTATAACATTCTTTTTACAATGAATTACCTTATATACCTTTAACCGCGGTAAATAAAAGTCAAAAGTTGTTATTCACCAAAAATTATTTTCCTCTCATTGAACCAAATTTTAATAACTAATAACAAAAACATATGGCAGATATTCAAAATTAAATTCACATAAGTGGTAAAATTTTATTTAAATGAAAAATTCAGTTTTGTTAACTACTACTAAGTGGTTTCACTATTCATCAAAAATTGAATTTTTTCAGAAAAATACTAAAAATTCAGCCTAATATATATTTTATATTCCAAATTCAAGAATTATGTCTATTTTAAAAAATTATAAACATAGAATTTTAATTAATTAATTTAAAATTAATTCCCGTTGTTAAAAAAATAGATTTTTTTTAAGAAACAATAACTAGGAAAAGATTGACCCTTGTTTATGTCCAATTTCAAAGTGAAATTAATTCCAATGAAAAAAACTGGATTAAATGGTAAAAATATATTCTAATTAAACATTAAAACCAATTAAAATTATAATCTCACCATATAACTAAATTTGATTAAAACATAGTTTTGAATTAAAATACTATATTTTCACTATTCATTAAAAATTGAACATTATCTGAAAAATTTCAAAAATTTACACAAAGTAAATTTTTATGACCCCATTATAAAGAAGGATTATATTTGGTCAAATATAATGTATTAAAGTGACCAAAAATATAATTAAAGACTATTTTCCATTAAAAGGCGCTAAATCGGCCTTTTAATGTAAATTATGATTAAAATTAGATTCATTCACATTTTAAGCCTCTTACATTTATTGGATAAATGTAAATACATTTAAAAAACATGTATTATTATTTTTTAGTAAGTTATGTTCATTTCCTCCATTACAACGACTAGGCGTTAACTACCTTTTAAAATAATACTATTATATTGTTAGTGTGCAACGTAAGATTTCAAAAAAACTCTTTGTTGCGTATCAGGTATGCTATCGAACATAGAAACCCCTTTAAAGTAAAATTAATATTTAATTTACAAATATTAATAAATATGAAAATGTCATATTCTTCATTTATCCAGGATGTTACATATTCTCATAATATAATGTTTCAATTAATATAAGAACATATAGTTTGATTTATCTATGGTGTGTGTGTATTATATAAAATTATATTACTAAATATGACACAAATATGTATTAATGTGAGAAAATACATTGATAAAATTACATTTTATTTATGATGGGATTTTCAACGAACCCTTATAATAACCCTTACAAATTGAATAACTTGCTCGGTAAATTTAAAAACAACATATCTATTGAACATTTCCATTAACCAATGCATTGATGAGATATACCGGCATCACCCATTATCATATTATATTAACAATGAAAATAACATGAATAAAAAAATATTCTTATATTTCAATTAAAAAATATCTAAAATTATTAAATTTACCACAAATGGTTAATATCGTTTGGTTGTCATGTAAAAATATGAATAGAAATCATTTTTCATTGATTACTCTTCAAATAAACATTCAGATAAGAATGAATAATATGATATTAATTTAAATAACCATGAAAATAATTAGGGCAAGAAATTAAATTAATAATGGTTATAATGATATGTAGTTTTTCTCATGCTCCATATATTATGAAAAATATTCCTTTAAAACTCGTGTAAAAATTCAAAAAATAACCCATTTTAAAAATGTTTAAATGCATTCTACTAAAAAATCATAAATAGTTTCAAAAAATATTTAAAATAAATTTTAAAATTCATTATATAATATTAAAAATACACTTAAATTATTTAATTAACCTTTACACAAAGGAATTATATAATTAAATCTATTAAACTATTCATATAAGGTTTTAATGAAAAAGTCTTTACAACATGATAAATATTGAACTGATGAAATACTGATCGAAAAATCAATGGATTTATTTACATAGATAATAATTTTTATAGAATAATTAGAATTTGGATCTATAAATTTTTTTTCACCATACAATAAAAAACATGTGGTGAAAATAACATAAGTTTCAAGGAATGAAATGGATGAGAAGCATTTTACCTCGAGTCCCACATTTCACATAATTTACTTAACTTATATATAATGAATATATTTTAACCAATTAAATTCATAATAAAAAATTTAATAATTAATCCATTCTCAAGGATAAAATTATTTAATTTATTTCAATTAAATATATCTTTACACAATCAATTATGTCCACGTTGGGTGTTATAAGGATGTTCAATTGTTAATTTCAAAAAGACATTAGTGTGTTTATTTTGGAGAAAGTGGCCTATATACCATCATAAATAGAATAATAATCTAGGAATATATATCATTTTCATACATCAAATAAAATTTAATAATTATCCATAAATGGAGGATGTGAAAAAAATCGCATCGCTTCGTGATGTTTGTATTCGACACGTATGCATGAGAAATATTTTCATTTTTAAATAGATGGAAGCTTATGAAGGTAAGTGTTATATTATATTTCCATTATCTTAATTATTTCATGAATATAATGTATATATATATATATATTAATTTGATAATAATATCCATCATCGTTAAGTTGTGATAAAAAAGGAATGATCTTGCTTCTTGGATGTGGTCTTCTATACATGTGAAAGAATGGCGATTAAATTCCCAATAGAATAGAAGAGTAGATGGAAAGTATAGTTCCATTAATATAATAACATGTTATTATATAAATGAAAATGATTTTATAATATTGTAATATTTAGGATATAATTTAATGAGGTAAAATAATAAGAAAGCAAAAGATATCATTTAAAATAATTACCCCCTGTTCAAGAAGCCTCCTTGGGATTTCTTCTTAAGGATCATTAGGAAGGAAATTAATTGTGATAAAAAACACAAAAACATGAATATGAATTTTTAAAATATAATTTTTAATAATATTTTCAACCTAACTGTCTCAAGATGGTGTGATAAATAGAGTTGAAGAGGTGTCTTTTGATAGAGATCGAAATGATACAGTTGGTATTGCATAAAATGTTTAAATATAAAAAAAAAATTTATGAGAAATATTCCCCATGTGGAAAAAATTTCAAAATAAAAAATATTTTAAGGTTGAAACAATTTAATTCGGATCTTTTTATGTTGAATTATAAACATTAAATTTGGGTTTAATCCCTATAATAACCAATGTTAACATTAATAGTGGTAACAACATTTTCAAAAATAATAGGCTATAAATTTACTTCTAAAGTAAAATTTCTAAAAAAGGTCATGGTATGGAATTTATGAACATTTACTATACTCTATATAGTATTTAAATATCTTTATGAATTTTAAATCATCTAATAATTAATTATTTCAGATATAATACAATTAAAGTTGTTTTAAAAACTATATATATATATATAGACACTAAATACATTTGGACATGCATGGAATTCAAAAATAAACTATTAAAACATATATTATGAATTTTAATTATCCATAAAATTTGTGTGAACCTATAAAACAACAAAAAATATTATTTTTAATATTTTCAAATTAATTATATTGATTTTTCTTCTGAATGCATAAGTACTATGTCACCATTGTGTAAGAATTTAATGGAATTATACCATCCCAATATATATATATATAAATTAACAACAATGAAATAAACTAACTATGTTAAAAATTATCTTCTAATTTCATTCATAACATCTTCTTATCATTATGTTAACATATAATATAAATTAATACAAAGAGAGATACATTTTGGATATTTGCAGTCTTAAAAAAAATTTAAAGGTCAAAATATCATATTTTCAACTATATGATGGGTTTTTAGAACCCCCGATTTAAGGTAATTAAAACATTATTCAATTATTGTTGGTATGTAAAGTAATTTGATTACGTTTTCTGATGTTTGAAGAATTTTTTGAATATGATTGGGGCATTTATAGAGATGCATAGTTTGATCATGGTTAATAGATACCGTGTATCCCCTCCAATAAAACCTTCTTGTTTTAATAATGGGAAATAGTTAGGTTTATGATTTGGCCAAACCATGGGGCCACCTAGGATAAACATGGTAATTTTTTATAGTGGGGTTTAGCATAGTTGGTGCACTATTTGTCTACTTTTTTGAGATAACCTTACGAGGGTTTCTTAGAGGCAGTAGATAGTGTAATGTTAGTACATGATTTCCCTAACTATGTTCCCTAATCATGTTTCATAAAAATATTAGATATGAAATTAGTGGATATCAATCATTTCCCCCTAATCATTTCATTATTTGACTAAAATAGTCATAACCATAATAACTCTTCATCTATTGGATGTGGATACCATTCATCTTGATCTGAGAGTGATTTTGAGGAAAACATATGTGCATTGGAGGCTTGTTTTGGTGGTAAGTTGTCATTCATCAACATTTTCCATAGATTTATTCTTCCACCCTCTAGTGTAATCACAGATTTAGTCTATTGGGGATAAATCCATCTTTCCTGATGTTAATCAGGATGATAGATGGGTTTTTATGGTCAATAATAAGATCTAAGAGTTTGTTCGGATTTTAAGTTGATTTTTTGGAGTTTTGTGTAGTTCTTTGGTTTCTCTAATGGTTGTGAGGTAGGTACCTTTACCATCAACTCATCTTGTTTATAACTAGATGGATTGGTATCAAATTAATGTAATTCATTCAATTGAATTTTGAAATTAATTTACAATGCTTTATAGAAAACCACATTAGAGATAGTTGTACGAAATTGTGAAATTGGTTGGTTTAAAATAAAGTGATTTTGATAATTTTTTTTTCAAATTATTGTTCTAAAATCTAGATTCCATTTTAATGCATGCAAAATTGGTTGGAAAATTTTTTCAATAAAAGAAATTTTTTATTTAAATAACTTGGAATTTTTGGTTATGCATGGTATTTGGCCAACATTGTGGGTGTGTGTTCATATGAATTTGGGATGGAAAAGGGTGTGATGTATCCATCATAAAAATGGGATAAATTGGGGCATAATTTTCCCCCCATAAATAAACATTCAAAAAGAAATGTCTAGATGAATGGAAGATTCACCACATGTGAGTATACAGAGGTCTGAGGTAGAAATGAATGTGTGGATGTGTGTAGTTACATGAATGGGTAAAAATTAATGGATATTCCAAAATGGAAATGTGATGTTTCTTAAAAAAACTTTTTTAGTATATTTTTATGAAATATAATATCTGGTTTAGAAAATGGTTTTGGTATGGAAAATTTTGGTTGACATTTATTGCACTAAATTGTTTTAAAATTTTTTATATTAATATTATAACATGTTCTATACTAGTGGAGTGTGTTGGGTAGTCATTGGGGAAAACCAATTTAGATTTACATTCACCCCCCTTCTTGGGATATTTTCTAGGTTTTTAGATGAGATATATCATGAAAAAGGTAAAGTTAAGGTATCCTATTATATTAGTGATGATTCAAGATACATTGGGTTGTGCATGTGGTTTTGGAGCATGGAGAAGGTTGGGAGTTACTCTATTGATTTATATGGAGTCTTTGAGAATTTTTTGTTTCAATTCCTCTATTTACACTGATATAGTTCTTTTTTTTCTTAATTTGTGAGTTTTACTTTGTACTCATGCATCATATGGTTGTTTATATTGTTATGATAACATAGTTTTATTATTTTTCTCGAAGGGAAAATCAAACCTGAGTTGTTTATGAATCCTTTGGAATTTATTTCTAGACTTTGCTGTAACATACCAAGTAAGTATAGAATAATATATTTTCATATATATTTCTATTTATGAATTAGATAGTGTTTTAGAGGCTTAAAATGAGAATAAATCCAATCCTAAGCATAGAATACCCTAATATTTTTAAAAGATTGTTTTACAACCTTTTGATGGAAGAACATTTTTAAATATATATTTTGTAAAATTTTTAAGCTCTATTTGTCAAAATTAAATTATTCTATAGAATTGTGACATTGAAATTTACTTTGGGTAAATTTTTGGTATTTTTCTGACAATGTTCTTTTTTAATGAATTGTGGAAAATACTGCATTTTACTTCAAAACTTCTTTTTCATATCATATAATTATATGGTTAGATCAAATTTTTAATTGGTTTTAAAGTGTAATTATAATGTATTTTTACCATTTAGTCCAATGGTGGTCATTATAATTAATTTCACTTTGAAATTGGACATAAACAAGTTTTAATCTTTTGATAGATATTGTTTCTTAAAAACATGCAATTTGTTTTGACAACGAGAATTATTTTTAAATTAATTACAAAAATTTATGTGTTTGGAATTGTGTAATATGGATTCCATATTTGGAATCAGAAGGGCCAAATTATTTACTTAAGACTATTTTATTTTTGGTCATTATGAATCGTAACGACGGTAATTATGTTTAACTATCATGATTAATTAGTAATTGGGTAGTTCGGGGTAATAAAATAATATCATAATAATATAAAATGGCCCCAAAATGTGTCCACATCCTCTTTTTTGAGTCATGTCCGACCATGGGAAGATTTTTACCGAACTTGAGGTCCCATGGAGTCACATGGGTGTAATAGTGACATTTATGACATTATTTTTTAAAAAGAAGAGAAATATTACAAAGGTTTCTATATCCTAAGTAAAACAATTTTAATTTTGTTTACATAAATTATCTCCTAGAATAAAAGTAGTAATTGGAAAGCTAAAAATATTTCCTACATCATGGTATTTGTTTATAATTTCTAGATATTAAATAAATAAATTTATTTATGACACTATGAAGATGCAGTGATTACCTCATTAATGAACGATTTAAATAAAATGAAAAGATAAGGTAAAATCTAATACTTAAACTTGTAAAATACCTATTGTATGGATGTATTTAGAACCCTTATCACCTTATCCTCGAAATATATCATTATGGGACCTTTAAAATCTGAAAACCATTTTATAATAAAGTAACATTTCAAGACTTTCCAAAAGTGACCCTCATCCCTCTTATAAAAGGCCCCCACCTCTACCCCCTTACCCACACCTCTCAAGCCCTTGGATCATCTAACATATTCTCATATTATCTCTACACATACCTCTATCACTCCAAGATTCCTCACTTTAGGAAGAAGTCTTTCCAAGGAATCCTTTGGCTCAAATAAAAAAAGGGCTACCCGATTTAGAGGTAATGTCTTCTCTCGAGTTTCTTTCTTTTATTTTCCTTCTTCAATCAACACTATCTTCTCATTATTTTATCCCATAATAACACCAGTATCCTCAATATACTAGTATGTTGTTAGTATAAGGATTTCACCTACACTTACACACACCTCTGTCTAATGGTTAAAGAACATATTGTTTATGTGGGTGGCGAATTACTACCTCACGAAACGATGATTCTTCAATCCTCTTTTAACAGCTTTAATGGTTGCCATTATCATGGAACTATATTTATATATGATATATGTTATATTTATGTCCTCTCAATTCTTCTGTATTTTATATTTAAAACATACCTTTATGCTTTGCATGTTGTGAAAAATGCGATAATTTCATATGAGGAAGTGTGGACTACCGCCAACTCAAGTGATGTGACTCGTTCATGCCAAACATGGAATTTATAAATAATGTAATTAATGAAATTATGTTACCTATATAAGAAATATATTATACTGTAATTATAATATATATATATATATCTCATTTAGTTTTAATTTCTTTAATATGACAATGAAATGAATATAGCGTTCATGCGTATGTACGGCCTACCGTGTCCATGAACGGTGCATTTCATTTTTTTATTTCCAAATGTTATGGAATAGTATAAAATTAATATATACTGGATATATATGATATTTAAATCATTAATACCATTCTGGAGATGATTTACTTATAACTAAATGGGAAATTATTTTCAAACAAGTTTATTTTTGACTCATGTACCGAACATCGAGAAAACATATGATATGAACTCTCATAATTAAGTAATTATTATAACATGATAATATGTGATATGAATTGAATAATAAACTTTAAAGGACATCCTTAATTAATTATAAATTGGCCAAAGTTTATTATTCAAGATTATAAATAAATGAACAAGACAAGTCGGACTTGAGGTAAGGGACTTCGTCTCAATCTCCTTTCATTGAGGCATACTTCAATTTATATAGGACCTTATTTTATTAGATGTATAATAAACCCTTCTGACTTTTAATTTCATTCAAAAGGAATCTTTTTACATGAAGCGTTTTACTAAACGACCAAAGGAATATTTTTGTCTTACGTTTGCGGCGAAAATGACTTCTCCGCCGTCATGACCATTATTTGGGTTTCGTCTTCCTCTACAAGCCAAATATTTTTTAAATGAATAATAAATACAATGTTTTACTTTATTTTGGTATTGAAAATGGTTTTTATAATATTTTTATTATATCAATGTGTTTTTTTGATATATTTGGATTGAAATGTAGAAATGTTATGCTT
This sequence comes from Viscum album, assembly GCA_963277665.1. NCBI lineage: Eukaryota > Viridiplantae > Streptophyta > Magnoliopsida > Santalales > Viscaceae > Viscum > Viscum album. The sequence continues at coordinate 473,920,884 of OY728133.1, read as the reverse complement.
CCTTTATGCATGTTTTATGTGATACAATTATGTTATGGTTCTTAGGATTTGTTTATGAAGACGGGTAGTTCCATGATAAAACAAGGGTGGGTGAGCCCGAGATAGCTCTCAAATGCCTTGGGTAATGCGAAGGAGTTAAACGCTATGGTTTCTCTGAATAGATTTAGGGAATATACTGTGATGGGTATTCCAAACGTAACCATGCGGTTACTCCCTATGTAAGAATGTTATGGATGCCACAAGTTACCTTTATGTCTTATGATTTATATGAGTTATTCATAAATCTTATGATTTCATGAGGTATGTTAAAGTGATTATGTTTTATGAGTAAATTATGATTTCATTGATTCTTATGTATACATGGAATAATATTTTCTTTCTGTATTTTTATATCCTTTAATGAGATTTTTATGCTCATCCCAAGTATATGAAATTTTTTTCACAAGTGGAAAAGTACATGATGTGACAATAGTGTCGAGGAAGTGTCATGAATGAAACCATGATTTATTTTGAATATGTTTCCTTTGGTGGAAAAAATTAATATTGTCGTTGATTTAGCCACCTTGTTTAAATATGGAATGTAATGCATGATTTATGATCTAATTCTATAAAACACTAAACCTGAAAAGATCCTTAATCTGAATTCTTGAAATAACCCAAAATTAAGTAATGTTTATGTATGGGGATTTATAGTTGGTATCAAAGGTTGGTTTAGATAACTTTAGGAGTTATAATTATATTCAATAATTATCCAAAAATATTTTTTTACACATCATTGTCAAATTGAAATGATATAGCATTTGAAGATTACAATGTTGCTTCATCTAAGACATGTTTGTTCAGAATGGTTTTCCGCAGAGGAAACATGGAAGTAGTACTAGGAAGGCATACATAAGTAAATGACCTTCCAAATCAACATCCTAAGATGGTTAGAATTGGAAATGAAAATTTTGTTGTAGTAATGGTGCAGTTGACTCAAGCGATAAATGGTGGTGGTATCCATGCCCGAGATCAGCCAGATCAACTACAAAGGAACATGTTAGTGGTGGAACATTTCATGAGACAACATCCCCCATCATTCTGAGGATCATATAACCATGTGCTAGCTGAAGGGTGGATTAAAGCACCAGAGAATATTTTCGATGTCATGGGGTGTTAAGACAATGAAAAGGTTAGTCTTGTTGTTTACCATTTGGAGGGTGAAGCAGATCAGTGGTGGTCGATGGTTAAAAATATCAGGGACACTGATGAGATTGATTCTCTTGACTGGGATGAATTCAAAGGTATGTTTCATGAGAAATATTTTCCTAAGGCTATTCGACTTAGGATGGAAAAAATGTCACGGCCCCTTCCCCACAAAGTGTACCCCTCCTGGGCTGGCAATGTGAAAAGGGAGATAATGACCCCTGAGTCCCGCCTCCAGTAGGCCCCAGGTTGGCGACTAGCACCAAGGGTATAGTAAACACACAAATGGGAGGAATTACCCTCTAAGAGAACACATGAAGAAGAGAGAGATAAGAGAAAGACCAACCAACTCCAACTCAAAACTGAAATGTAAAGACAACCCACGTGCATATAAGTAATTTCATGCAAAAAGTACAACAACTGAAAGGGGAAACTACAAGTACCCAAAAGAAAGTAAAATAGCAGCGATCACAAGCCCCAACAGCTCCGGTAACTACAAGCTAGTAGTAACCAGCCTGATGTCCAACCTGCTCTATGTGACCTGAAAAACAGGTTATATATACGTAGGGTGAGTATAACAGTATACTTAGTTGGATCCTCCCTGAAGCCACTCATGAAAAAGTAAATAAAGCATGCTAAATCACAATGAACAACAAGTGAAACTAACTCGTCACCTAAACAGGTATACTATGTTCCCAACCTCACCATGGATACTCTCACCAAGTAATGCATACTAGAATATAGTATATAGTAAAGAAAATTAAGGGTAACCCGATACTACATCCCCACTGGTTTTCTGCTTTTCCCCAACGACATATGTCCTATGCATCTCTCTCCAAAGGATTGCCCGTATAAACTTGGGCTAAGCTCCACAATCTGCACCACATGCACCACAGAGGCTTGCCTGTAGAAACCTAGGCTAAGCACCAAACCGTCCTCACAACCAAAAGTAACCAGGTTGGTTCCGGAACCACCACAGTCTGCATAACGTGTATCATACGTCGGGTATTGTACCTCAAGCCCTTACATCCCATACACCGCGTAAGGATCCTCAAGCCATCACAACCTATACAGGTTATATCTATAGTAGTCCATAGGATACTATATCCAGAATATATCTTTGGAAATAATCACATTCCATTACAGCCCTCTACACACATATATGGGGAAACTAACCGCTGTGCCAAAGACACTACTATCTACAAAGAGAAGAGAGTGGGGTCAAAGGGGGCAGTCGGCCATTCACCCCCCCACCAAGATGTTGGGGAAAACACCCCCCCAGGGCTCAGAACCCCCAAGGTGTCAGTTGCCCTTACCAACAAGGTGGAGTAGCGTAAAGAAACACAAAAGTACAAAATATATATAACTCACAACCAGACTATGGGCATTACCTAGTCTTAGGCTCAACTGCAGCTAACATCTCTCAGACTCTGGGCTACTATTTCTAAGACTAGTCATCCTATAAGCACACAACCATTTAATGAACTTCATTAGGTTACTTCATTCCCTTTTTCATCAATTCCATTATATGTTAATTAATGTTTTGTATGTTAATTAACCATGAACAAAAACCACAATAACATTCTTGGAATCACATTCAAAATTTACTGTTCTTTTAAACTTACAACATCAACATTAAATACCATCATCTCCATCCCCATGGATTATCACCATTTAATCAAACATTAATTTTAGAATTACTTTCCCATATTCCCAGGCATTCTAGAAAAGCATCCTATGCTACTAAACACAAGGGGGCTCAACACTGTGAGTAGATATACTACCCATTGAGTCTTTGCCGACTATAGAAAGAGTGTAGGCCCATTATCCCTCGAGAGGCTAAACAAAGAAATCACGTGGCATACCCCGTGCATCTTCGCGCCTTTCGGAAGAAGGGTAAGCAAAACTAGCCGCCTTAAGCAGTGGGGAAAAGTAAAGTAGATAACAACCAATCAAACTATAAATAATTCAGCCATCACATCCATTCCATACCATCATCCCTGGTGTCCTCCCCGACACCCACATGCATAAACAGATGCATCTCACCAATCTAGGCGCCATCCTCTACCACAAACACAAGGCCTCCCTACCTCCTCATATCACAACACCCCTCCAGGGTCACATGACAACACAATAAGTAGGAAAACAACACATTACATAAATTGGGTTCTAATCCCTAATTCACAAAAAGAGGGTAACTCAGAACCCTTCAGGGAATTCAATCAATCAAGTTCATAAATCCATCTTGAATTAACATATTCAATTCGTTGGTTCCAACAAAATGAACCAAAACAGTAAGCTGTCACAAGGATTAAACATGCTTACTATGCCAACTTAATCAACATCAAATTACCACAAGAAAGATTATTTTTCATGCCTCTTTATTTTTAGCTATTTAATTATCAATTAATTCCGGCTTTATGTTCTTTATCAATTTATCAAGAACAACATGCTATGTAGCAAGGCATAGATATCATACTATCTAGAAAACATGAGGCAACAACATACGTTCAATGCAATTTCTTAATCTGGTTCAAATATTTAATTAGGTCAATTCCATTGTGATCCAAAGGGCTAAATCATGCTAACTCTACGATTGCACATAATAATTAGTGAAGCCACAAATCCCCTACCTCAATAGTCAAGGAACACTCAAGAAATCAAGTCGATTCTCCACAAATCCTTCTTAGATATCCTCTCCTATCACAACCAAGACCAAAGATCATCATTTTCGACATCCACATACCTAGATCTACCCATAAAAGGCATAGATCTAAGAAGACGAGAGAAGAGGCGGAGTAGATCTAAGAAGATCTAAGAAACCAAACAAGAACGAGAAAGAATGACCACATACCTCAAGAAACCGGCTTCGATCTGCCAAGGAATGACTTCAGATTGACTCCAAAACACTTGAAAGAGGTTCTTATATCTCCAAGGAAGAGTAATCCCAAGTTATGACCTCTTAGGGGTTTAAACGAGGAGATTAAAGGCAAAACGAGTTAGATCCACAATTTTAGGATCTATCTTTAAGTGCCCGCATGGTTAGTTCACATGGTTTAACAAACCGTGCGCTAACTGTGTGTTAGCTTCTACCTCGACAACCCCTCCTCGCATGGTTAGTCTACATAGTTAGGAAAACCGTGAACTAACCGTGTGTTAGCCCCTGCCCTCAAGACCAACCATGCACGGTTGGTCCACACGGTTTATACAACCCGTGCGCACCCCCTGCAAAGGCTACTTCTCTTCATTTACCCCTAAAAGTCCACCCAAACACAACCCCAAGTCACCCTGACCTCCCGGAACACCTTTAGCATCACATTTTTCACAATGTAATGGTCCAGAGAGTTCCGGGCCATTACATTAGATACCTCTCAAAACATTCTTGTCCTCGAGAATCTAAAACGCACATAATGAGAAAAACGAAACAGGGTCTGAACAACCACCCCTCAAGATACCTCTCAAAAGAGAGCAAGCCACCAAGAGTAACAAATAGAGAAATATCATAAACATGAAAGTCTCATAACCACATAAGTTGAAATGATACATGAAAAGAGTTAAAATTTAAATAGCTATGGGTGCTGGGCACGTATCTGTTACTCACGTTCACAGGTACTCTCCTCCAAGTCATCGTGTTGCCAAAAGACATGATCTAAAGGAATAGAACATCCGCGCATCACCTTCTCCTTACAGTCTTGGATCTCCGAAGGTCGCTCCTCATAAGATTCATGATCATCAACATCTATCTCTCCCCAATCAATGATGTGAGAGTGATCATAAAAATAACGACGGAGCTGTGAAACATCTAAAACATCATGTATCCGACTCATCTGTGGGGGATGTGCTACTTGATACACCATAGCTCCAACACGAGATAACACCTCTAAAGTCCCAACAAAGCGGGGAGAAAGTTTACTCCCACGACCAAACCTTCGCAGCCCACGACGGGGAGTCACCTTCAGAAACAGATGATCCCCAACATCAAACTCTAAGGGTCTTTGTCTTTGATCGGCATATGATTTCTGATGATCTTACGCTGTCTTCATCCTCTCACAAATCACTTGAACCATCTCTGTTGTATTCTGCACTAGTTCTGGTCCGAGAATTTATGACTCTACAACCCCAGTCTAGCACAACAGAGAACGGCAAGGTCGGCCATACAAGGCTTCAAACGGCACCATACCGATGCTGGAGTGAAAACTGTTATTATAAGCGAACTCCACCAAGGGTAAGTGCCTCATCCAAGAGCCTCCAAAATCAAGAACACAAAAGCGTAACATGTCTTCAAGATTCTGGATGGTTCGCTCCGTCTAACAATCTGTTTGAGGATGAAAAGCAGTGCTAAGACATAGCTGAGAACTAAAATCATGTTGGAGACCTTTCCACACCCTGGAGGTAAAACGAGGATATCGATTAGAAATGATCATCCTAGGGACTCCATGAAGTCTCACAACCTCCTCCAGATATAGCCTCAACAAAATTTCCACTGATCTCGACTCCTTGATTTCTATGAAGTGGGCCGATTTTGTTAAACAATCCACTACCACCCAAATAGCACCATGTCCTCCCGGAGCTCGAGGTAACCTTGTAACAAAGTCCTTTGAGATATCCTACCACTTCCACTGAGGAATCTCTAACGGCTAGAGAAGACCACCAGTAACACGATGTTTGACCTTCACCTTCTGGCAGACTAAACATCGAGACACAAACTCCACAACTGCGCGCTTCAGCCTAGGACACCGAAACTGACTCCTCAAAACTCGGTACATCTTTTTCATGCCAGGATATACTGCTAGAGGTGAACTATGGAACTCTCTAAGAACCGTCTCAGGTATCGCCAAGGAAAAAATCCTTCAATGATATAACACTATATGTTGTTCATCCTCAGACCAACCATCAGGGGCCTCACCACAAACAACTCGGTCTCCCCAGACCTCCACCTCAAGATCCCCCAACTGGGACTCTTCCACCCTCTGCATCATGGATGACTATACCATCATCTGGAAAAGACAACCACTACCCCAAATTCTCCCATGTCTAGATGCAAAGATGACAGTTCCTCCATTACCCTCTCAGAATCACCGGATTCATGCACAACATCACTACGTGACTTTAGTCTTAGCGCATCAGCTACAACATTCCCCTTTTCCAGGTGTATACAATATTTTGAAGTCATATTCTTGTAAGAACTCCATCCACCAACGCAGCTGCAAGTTCAATTCACGCTGGGAGAAAACATACCTCAAACTCTTATGGTCGGTAAAGACCACAATGCACTCACCAATGAATTATTGTCTCCACAACTTCAGAGAAAACACCATGACTACAATATAAAGATCGTGGGTGGAATACATGCGTTCATGGGGATTTAACTGCCAAGAACCATAATAAACAACTGACCTCCGCTGCATGAGAACATAGCCTAACCCAAGATGTGAAGCATCAAAGAATACATCAAACTGGACTCCCTCAGCTGGAAGACAAAGGACTAGATCACTTACTAAATTCTCCTTTATATACTCGAAGGTTGTCTAGCACTGATCAGTCCATACGAAGGCCTGATCCTTCCTGGTCAAAGCTGTTAGAGGTGTCGCAAGCCATGAGAAATTGGCCATGAACCTCCTGTAATAGCCTGCGAGACCAAGGAAACTTCGCACCTCTGACACTGTCTTGGGGGCTTCCCAATACACAACTACTTCTATCTTCACCGGATCCACAACAACTCCCTATTGGGACACCACATGCCCCAGGAAATGGACATCTCAAGCCCAAAAATCACGCTTCGACAACTTCCCAAATAGCTGATGTTGGCGATGAACTCCCAAAATGGCTCGTAGATACTCAGCATGCTCCTCTTCATACATGGAGTACACAAGGATGTCATCGATGAAGACTACCACAAACATGTCCAAGAACTCATGGAACACATCATTCATCAATCCCATGAACACAGCTAGAGAATTTTTCACACTGAACAACATTACAGTGAACTCATAATGCCCATGATGACAACAGAAAGCAGTCTTCGAAATATCCTCATCCTTTACATGCATCTAATGATATCCTGACGGAAATTTGATCTTTGAGAACCAACTTGCACCCTTCAGTTGGTCGAATAAGTCATCAATCCATGGAAGAGGATAGCGGTTCTTTATTGTCACTTTGTTTAAGCGATGATAATATACACACAACCGCAAACTGCCGTCATCCTTCTTCACGAACAAGACTGGTGCACCCCATGGTGACACACTTGGCAGAACAAAACCACACTGCAACAGACCAACAAGATGTAAACGTAGCTCTCACAACTCAGAAGGGGTCATCATATACAAAGACAAAGAGATATGCGACACTTCTGGATGTAGCTCGATCCCAAACTCGATCTCTTATCAAGGGGGTAAGGCTAAAAACTCTTCTGGAGAAACATCAGGGTACTCCTCTACGACCCTTGGAAACGACAACTGCTGAACCTATAAAGAACCCAACATCAACTCAGACATCATGGATGATAAGGATGGAATGCGCCTATGACCCATCCGAGGATCTCGCTCACCAACAAACACCACCTGCTCTCCATCACCACCAAGGAAAATGACCATATTCTTGAATAAATCCACAATGGAATGCACTGAATACAACCAATCCACACCGAGGATAACATCATATTGTTGTATTCGTAAACATAGGAAATGTCCCCAAGAGCGGTGTTTCCCCAACACTAGCTCACAGTCTCTACATACATCAAACAAGTCAGCTCAACCTCCAACTAGCGTAGTCAATGCCAAGGGAAATAGAAGCCTCTATACCTCAAGTCCCAAGGCATGGACAAGGGTAGGTGATATGAAGGAGTGTGTCGCTCCTGAATCATAGAAGGCATACACCAAGGTAGAAAACAAGAAAAGGGTACCTCAAATGACATCTAGCTCGTCTGGTGCTGGAAACGCTAGAGCATGAAGCTGCCACGACCTCCTCCATGGCCTCTCTGACCCTGATGACAACCAGCACCACAGACGCGCTCTGCTCTCTAGGGTCAGGGTGCATCATGGGGCTGTCCTCTGCCAGCCACATCTACCCTCTGGTGATCTAAAGCTGGTGCAAACTTCTGCTGTTGCCTCAGCTGGAACTGTCTCAAAGGAGGAACCTAGAGCGGAGCGCCTGGTACATGATGACTGCTCTGAAAGGTCGGGCACTCCCGCTGCTGATGGCCACGACCATCACAAGAAAAACAAGCGCCTGATCCCTTGGAAAAGTCCTGAGAGTTGCTGCCTCCAGAGAAACGATATGGGAAGGGCTGAGACCTACCCCCAGGTGAACTAAAACTATTATTCCCTGGAAACTGGGTACCTCGTACCATCGCTCTTCTCCGTGAGGAATCATGCTGATTCCCCTCTCGTGATGATCCGGTCCTGGCCAAAGTCTCGTCAACAACATCTGTCCTCGCCAACACCTCAAGTTATGTCTTCAGCATAAATGGGGTGACATGGAGCTGGATCTTTGGATGCAAAGCCTCCTTTAAATGCATCGTCCTGGACTCCTCATCTGGTAACAGGTCTGAAGAATATCGTAGAAGGTTCTTGAAACGGATTCCAAACTATCGAACACTGGAGCTCCCCTGATGAAGGGTAAGAAGCTCCTGACAGCTGGATACCTTCGCAGTCGAAGAAAGGAACTCAACTCTAAACATGTCTCAGAACGCCACCCATGATATCGCTGACTCCTCATGATCCTCGAGGAATAACAACCACCACTGCCTCGCTTCTCCACACAGCATCGTCACAACCAAGGACACCCAGTGCTCCTTCCGAGCACGGATCAAACTGAAGCCTATCTCAACCTACTCTAACAAGTCTTCCATGAATGCATCTGAAATGGAGCCCTCATACTTCTACAGACTCTGGAACTAAAATTCTAAGAGTGTATTCCTCCAAGTGTTGTCGTCGTCGACCTCCACCATGCGGCGATCTGCTGGGATAGCCTGCTAGACATCTTCTATGAAAACCTGACGAGGACGTCGACCTGGAGACATACCTGTAAAATAACATACCGTTAGACTCCTAATCCTAGAATATGGAAGACTCAACATTAATTAATTTATTGTTTTCTTTCATTCGTTTTAGGTTAACCTATCCCAAGGTCTACCCATTCAAACACAGGTACAAAGAAGAATGATGCATGATCCTTTCCTAGGTCTCTACCCTGCAACCAGTATCACCTTGTTTAGTAGAAATTGTAAACATAAAGGTCCGTGCAATAGATAATAGGGGGCCATAAACGCCTATGCCTCTATCAGTCTCCAGTGTTTACCCCACTTGATAAACATAAATGACACCGTTGCCCTACCAACCCATGAATCCTCACATGTGCGTAGCTCTAAACTCCATCCTATCCCTCAACCAGACCTCTGATACCACTCTTTTACGACCCCCTCCCCAGAAAGTGTACGCCTCCTGGGCCGAAAATGTGAGAAGGGAGATAATGACCCCCAAGTCCCACGTCCAGTAGGCCCCAGGTTGGCGACTAGCACTGAGGGTATAGTAAACACATAAATGGGAGGCATTACCCTCTAAGAGAACACATGCAGAAGAGAGAGATAAGACAGAAACCAACAAACTCCAACTCAGAACTGAAATGTAAAGAAAACCCAAGTGCATATATGTAATGTCATGCAAAAAGTACAACAACTGAAAGGGGAAACTACAAGTACCCAAAAGAACGTAAAACAACAGTGATCACAAGCACGAATAGCTCCTGCAACCACAAGCTAGTAGTAACCAGCCTGATCTCCAACCATCTCCAAGTGACCTGAAAAGAAGTTTATATATACATAGGGTGAGCATAATAGTATAATCAGTAGGATCCACCCTAAATCCTCTTGTGCAAATGTAAAGAGAGCATGCTAAAGCACAGTGAACAACAATTGAAACTAACTCGTCACCTAAACATGTATACTATGTTCCCAACCACACCATGGCTACTCTCCCCAAGTAATGCATCAAAGAATATAGTATATAGTAAAGAATATCAAGGGTACCCCGCTACTACTTCCCCACTAGTTTACCGCTTTTCCCCATTGACATACGTCCTATGCATCTCTCTCCAAAGGCTTGCCCATACAAACTTGGGCTAAGCTCCACAATCTGCACCACGTACAGCTCAAAGGATTTCCTGTAGACACCTGGGCTAAGCACCACTCCATCCTCACAACCAAAAGTAACTAGGTAGGTTCCGAGAGCCACCATAGTGTGCATTACGTGTATCATACATTGGGTATTGTAACTCAGGACATTACATCCCATACACCGTGTAAGGATCCTCAAGCCATCACAATCTATACACGTTATACCTATAGTCGTCCATAGGATATTATATCTAGAATATATGTGTGGAAATAACGACAATCCATTACATCCCTCTACACACATATATGGGGAAACTAACCGCCGTACCAACGACACTAGTATCTACCAAGAGAAGAGAGCAGGGTAAAAGGGGGTAGTCAGCCATTCACCCTACCATCAGAATGTTGGGGAAAACACCCCCCAGGGCTCAGAATCCCCAGGGTGTCTTTTTCCCTTACCGACAGGGTGGAGTAGCGTATAGAAACACAAAAATTACAAAATATATATAACTCACAACCACACTATTGGAATAACCTAGTCTTAGCCTCAAATACAGCTAACATCTCTCGGACTCTAGGCTGTTATTTCTAAGACTAGGCATCCTATAAGCACACAACCAGTTAAAGAACTTCATTAGGTTACTTCATTCCCTTTTTCATCAATTCCACTTTACGTTAATTAATTATTAGAACGCTAATTAACCATGAACAAAAACCACATTAACTTTCTTAGCATCACATTCAAAATTTAGTGTTCCTTTAAAGTTACAACATCACCATTAAATACCAGCATCTCCATCCCCATGGATTATCACCATTTAATCAAAAATTAATTTTAGAATTACTTTCCCATATTCACAGGAATTCTAGAAAAACATCCTATACAACTATACACAAGGGGGATCAACATGGTGAGTAGATATACTACCCGTCGAGTCTTTGCCAGCTATAACTAGAGTCTAAGCCCATTATCCCTCGAGAGGCTAAACACGGAAAGCAAATGTCATACCCCACACTTCTTCTCCCCTTTCGGAAAAGGGTAAGAAAAAACAACCGCCTTGAGCAGTGGGGAAAAGTAAAAAAGATAACAACCAATCAAACCACAAATCATTCAGCCTGCACATCCATCCCATAACATCATCCCTAGTGTCCACCCCAACACCCACATGCATAAACCGATGCATTTCTCTACTCTAGGAGCCATCCGCTGACACAACCACAAGGCCTCCCTACCTCCTCATATCACAACACCCCATATAAGGTCACATCACAACACAAGCAGCAGGAAAACAACACATTACATCAATTGGGCTCTCAGCCCTAATTCACAATAAGAGGGTAACTCAGAACCCTTCAGGGAATTCAATCAATCAGGTTCATAAATCCATCTTGAATTAACATATTCAATTAATTGGTTCCAACATAATGAACCAAAACAGTTAGCTATCACAAGTATTAAACATGCTGAATATGCCAACTTAATCAACATAAAATTACCACAAGAACCAGATTCTTTTTCATGGCTCTTTATTTTTAGCCAATTAATTATCAATTAATTCCGGCTTTACGTTCTTTATCAATTCATCAAGAAAAACATTCTAACAGGAAAGGAATAGATATCACACTATCTAGAAAACATGAGGCAACAACATACATTCAACACAATTTCGTTATCCGGCTCAAATATTTAATTAGGTCAATTCCATTGTGATACAAAGGGTTAAATCATGCTAACTCTACGATTGCACATAAAAATTAGAGAATCCATAAATCCCCTACCTAAACGGTCAATGAACACTCAAGAAACCGGGTCGATTCTCCAAAAATCATCCTTAAATATCCCCTCCTATCACAACCAAGACCAAATCTCATCATTTTCGACATCCACATACCTAGATCTACCCATAACGGGAATATATCTAAGAAGATGAGAGAAGAGGAGGAGTAAATATAAGTAGATCTATGAAACAAAACAAGAACTAGGAAGAACGACCACATACCTCTAGAAACCAGCTTCGATCCGCCAAGGAATGCATTCAAATTGCCTCCAAAATTCTTGGGAGAGGTTCTTCTATCTCCAAGGAAGGGTAATCCTGAGTTATGACTTCTTAGGGTCTTAAACGAGGTGATTAAATGAAAAACGAGTTTGATATATAATTTTCGGATCTAACTTTAAGTGCCCACATGGTTAGTTCACACGGTTTAACAAACCGTGCACTAACCGTGTGTTAGCTTCTGCCTCAACAACCCATCCTCAATCGGTTAGTCCGCACGGTTAGGCAAACTGTGCGCTAACCGTGCGTTAGCCACTACCCTTAAGACCAGCCTTTCACGGTTTGGCCGCACGGTTTATATAACCCGTGCGCCCCCCGTGCGAAGGCTCCTTCTATTCATTTCCCCCTAAAAGTCCACCCAAACGCACCCCCAAGTCACCATGAACTCCTGAAACACCATTAGCATCACATTTTCTTACAGTGTAATGGACCATAGAGGTCTGAGCCATTATAAAAACAATTCTTGGAATTGAGACAAGAGGAAAACTCCGTGGATTCTTATGAAGAAAAGTTCACTTGATTGGCAAGGTATGCTCCAAATTTTTTCTGAGACCTCGATAGTAAAATCCATTGTTTTTACTCAGGATTAAAGCCATTATATCGAAGGACATTAGTTTTTAATGAGTTCAAAAGTTATGAAAAGCTTTTTCGATGTGCTGAGAAGGTGGAAATGGAGTTTTCCGATGATCAAGTGTTCTATGACAACCAACAGAAGAAGAGACCGAGGTAGTAGGAGGAAGGGAAGAATCATTCAAAAAGGTTTGATGGTAAGAAAACTAAGTTTGCAGTTTGTGATAAATGTTGTAAAAATCATGCTAGGGAATGTCTTTTAAATTATGGAAAGTGCTTCCGATGTGGTAATATGGGACATAAGGCTTCTGATTTCATTGGAATAGATCAGGGTAATGGTAAGAAAAAATTTGGTATATAGTTAGTGAAATGTTTCAAGTGCAATGAGATGGGTCATTATGCAAACAATTGTTCAACAAAGAGCTCGAATGATGGGAAACAATCAGACTACAAGAAGAATGGTGTGGTGAAATCCTTTACAAATACTTAATCATATGTTGGGCCATCAAATGAAGTGTTATAAGGTACTTTTTTTTTGTTTTTTAAGATTATGCGAATGCGTTGTTTGATTCAGGGTCTACACATTCTTTCATCTCTGAATTTTTTAGTAGATTGGGAATTCCATCTCAAGAAATGGCTCCTGAACATGTGGTAAAAAAACCTGGGGGAAATGTTGAGGCAAAAAGAATTTATAAGAATCTTCCTATCCTTATCTGTGGAAAGAATCTACTTGAAAACATTATTGTTTTAACTCTAGTAGAGTTTGATGTTATCCTGGGTATGAATTGTCTCTCTATTTACCATGCTAAGAATGACTGTAGTGCTAAAGAGGTTTCTTTTTAGAAAGACTTTCAGTTTTTGTACAAGAATGAACCCTTACAATTGATAACATATCAATAGGCTAAGAAACTTGTAAAAGATGGAAATGAATGTTACCTTGCACATATTCTTGAAAACAAAGGAACCGTTCAGATTAATGATTTTCCAGTGGTAAAAGAGTATCCAGATGTTTTTCGGATGAGTTGCCTGGAATAATACCAGATCAGAAAGTTGAAATTACTGTTTACTAAGTTCTTAATTCTATGCCAATTTCAAAACCCCCTTATCGAATGGCTCAAATTGATCTTTTATAGTTGAAGGAGTAATTGAAAGATTTGTTAGATAAAGGTTTCATTTGACCTAGAAAATCACCATGGGGTGCTCCTTTTTTATTTGTTAAAAAGAAAGATGGTTCAATGAGACTCTGAATTGATTATAGATCCTTAAATAAAATCATAGTTAAGAACAAATATCCTTTTCCTCATATCGATGATTTGTTTGATTAGCTCTAGGGAGCTCCGTATTTTTCAAAGATTGACTTGAGATCGGGGTACCATCAGTTGAAGGTAAAGGAAGAAGATATTCCGAAGACCACGTTTCGTACAAGATATGGCCATTATGAATTTGTAGTTATGCCTTTTGGGTTAACCAATGCACCTTCTATATTCATGGACCTTATGAATATAATTTTCCATGAGTTCTTGGATAAGTTTTTGGTTGTTTTCAGTGATGATATTTTTGTGTTCTATAAAAGTAAATAGGAGCATGAAAGTCATTTAAGGGTTATTTTTAAAATCTTAAAAGAAAATAAATTGTATTGGAAATTTAGAAAGTGAGATTTTTGGTAGAAACAAATTTCTTTCCTTTGTCACATTGTTTCTAAAGATGGAATAACTCTTGATCATGTAAAAACAGAGGTTGTCGAAAAATGTACAAGTCCCATAAATATAATAATGATTCGTAGTTTTCTTGGTTCGACAGGCTATTATCAAAGGTTTGTTAAAAAAATTTCACGGTTGTCCAGTCCATTGACTAAGATAACTCAGAAGGGTGTTAATTCTATCTAGACAAAAGAATGTGATGATTGTTTTCAGGAATTGAAAAGAAGATTAGAGAATGCACCAGTATTAGCACTACCTTCCATGAATGGTGAGTTTGTTATCTACAGTGATGATTCGTTGAATGGACTTGGTTGCGTCCTAATGCAGAATGATAAGGTAATTACTTATTCTTCACATCAGTTGAAAACTCATGAAATAAATTACCCTACACATGATTTGGAATTAGTTTCCGTTGTTTTTTCTTTAAAAATTTAGATGCATCATTTTTATGGTGTAAAGTGTGAAATGTATACTGATTAAAAAAGTTTACAGTATATATTCACTCAGAAAGAATTGAACATGAGATGGAGGATATGGCTAGAATTAATAAAGGATTATGATTTCATGATTCACTACCACCCAGGAAAAGAAAATAAAGTGGAAGATGCTTTGAGTTGAAAAAATAATTCTTTTTTACCATGTTATGTTTGGAACACGATCCTTTGGTTACAGATTTGATTAATTTTGGCTTGGAAGTTGTTGGTGCAGGAAATTGTTTTGTTTTGTTTCATGTATCAGTGAGATGTTCTCTATCAGATATAATTAAGGAAGCATAGAAGCTAGACAATGAGTTGCAGAAAAAGGTATAGCTGGTTCCGAAGGGTATGTTAACTAAATTCAACATTGATAATGATTGTGTTATGAGATTTGGGAAGAGATTGTGTGTGCCTTGTGATTTACAGTTGAATAGAGAGTTGTTATGTGAAGCTCATAATTCTCCATTTTCTGTTCATCCGGGAATTACTCAGATGTATAGAGATCCTCGGGAGTATTACTGGTGGGATGGAATGAAAAGAGATATTTCTGATTTTACTATGAAGTTTTTGACTTATCAATATGTTAATGTAGAGAAGAAGTTACCGAAAGGGATGCTTCAGCCTTTACCAATCCCAGAGTGGAAATGGAAGAATATATCCATGGACTTTGTTGTGGGATTACCAAAGACACCTTGGGGTAATAATACAATCAGGGTTATTGTTGATCACTTGACTAAATCTACTCATTTCCTTGCTATACGAGATACTTTTCCCTAGATCAACTTTCTCAATTGTATATTAAAAATATAGTCTGGTTACATGGATTTCCCCTCTACATTGTATCTGAGCATGATCCCAGGTTCACTTTTAACTTTTGGAAAGGCCTTCAGAAGTTGTTGGGTATTGAATTAAATTTTAGTACATCTTTTCATACTCAATCATATGAGCAGTCCGAACGAACAATTCATACATTGTAGGATATTCTACATGCTTGTTCGATGGATTATCAGGGAAGTTGGGACCACCATCTTCCATTGGTAGAGTTTTCTTATAATAACAGTTTTCTTTCCAGTATACAGATGGCACCATTTGAGGAATTATATGGGAACCGATGCCAAACTTCTGCCTTTTGGGATGAATTGGGTGAAAGGAAGTTGATGGGACCATAATTAGAAGAAGAGTTGGCATAAATAGTTCAGCTGATACAAAAACACATGAGAACAGCTCAGAGCAGGCTGAAAATTTATACGGACTAAAGGAGGATGGATCTCTCTTTTGAGGTAGGTGATCATGTCTTCCTCAAAGTTTCACCATGGAAAAGTGTGATGTGATTTGGTAAGAGAGGAAAGATGAGTACAAGGTTCATTGGACCATAAGAAATTCGGGAGAGAGTTGGATTAGTTGCACAAAGAGTGTATTTACCTCTGAGTTTATCTCAGGTACACAATGTTTTTCATGTTTCAATGTTAAGGATGTACATGCCGGATCTATCTCATGTTTTGAGTCCAGAGGTAGTTCTGTAGGAAGAGAATACATATTATGGGGAACAACCGGTCCAGATTTTTGATCACAGGGAGAAAGTGTTGTGGAATAAGGTGATTCATCAAGTAACAATTCTATGGAAAAACCATATAGTTTAAGAGGCAACATGAGAATCTGAAAATGTAATGGGGGATAAATACCCCCACTTATTCGATAAGTAAATAAATTACGGGGATTCAATTTCCTAAAAGGGGGAAGGATGTAACATATCAAGTAAGTAAAGAATAATTTATTTTCATATCTATGTCTATTTATGAATTAGATAGTGTTTTAGAGGCTTAAAATGAGAATAAATCCAATCTTAAGCATAAAATAGTCTAATATTTTTAAAAGATTATTTTACCACCTTTTGATGGAAAACCATTTTTAAATATAGCTTTTGAAACTTTTATAATAACTATTTGTCAAAATATAATTATTCTTTATAATTGGTACCTTGAAATTTACATTGGATAAATTTTTGGTATTTTTTGGACAATGTTCATTTTTTAATGAATAGTAAAAAATACTGCATTTTACTTCAAAACTGCTTTTTCATCTAATTTAATTATAGGGTTATATTATCTTTCTAATTCGTTTTAAAGTTTAATTAGAATCTATTTTTACCATTTAATCCAATGGGGGTCATTAGAATTTATTTCATTTTGAAATTTGATATAAACAAGTGTCAATCTTCTAATAGATACTGTTTCTTAAAAACACGCTATTTGTTTTGACAACGAGAATTAATTTTAAATTACATACTGCAATTTTTGTGTTTAAAATTGGGTAAAATGGATTCCATATTTGGAATCAGAAGGTCCAAATTATTTAGTTAATACTCTTTTCTTTTTGGAAAATATTAAGAGTAACGATGATAATTATTATTAATTATCGTGATTAATTAGTAATCTGGTAGTTAAGGGTAATAAAATAATATCATAATAATATAAAATGACCCCAACATGCTTCCAAATCATATTTCTTGATTCATGTCCGACCATGGAAAGTGTTTAATCAAACTTTACATCCCATGGAGTCACGTGGGTGTAATAGTGACATTTATGACATTATTTTTTAAAAAGAAGAGAAATATAACAAAGGTTTGTATATCGTAAGTAAAACAATTTTAATTTTGTTTACATAAATGATCTCTTAGACTATAAATTGTCCTTAGAAATTAAACAATATATCCTACATCATGGTATTTTATTAATAATTTTTAGACATTAAATAAATAAATTTATTTATGACACCATGATGTTGTAGTGATTACCTCATTAACGAACGATTTTAATAAAATGAAAAGATGAGGTTAAATATAAGACTTACACTTGTATAAAACCAATTGTATGGGAGGATTTATAACTATTATCACCTTATCCTCGAAATATATTGTTGTGGGAGCTTTAAAATCTGAAAACCATTTTATAATAAAGTAGCATTTCATGACTTTCCAAAAGTGACCCTCCTCCCTCTAATAAAAGGCCCCCACCTCTACCCCCTTACCCACACCTCTCAAGACCTTGGCTCATCTAAACTCAGATACTATTATCTCTCAAAATCCCTCTATCACTCCTAGATGCCTCACTTTGTGCAGAAGTATTTCCAGGGAAGCCTTTGGCTCAAATAAAAAAGAGTTACCCGATTTAGATGTAATGTCTTCTCTCGAGTTTCTTTCTTTTATTTTACTTCTTCACTCACCACAATCATCTTATTATCTGATCCTATAATAACCCCAATATCCCCAATATACTAGGATTTTGTTATGATACAGATTCTACCTACACTTACACACACCTCCGTCTAATGGTTAAAGAATATACTGTTTCTGTGGGTGGCGAATTACTACCTCACAAAACGATGACTGGTCAATCTTCATTTAACACCTTTAATGGTGGCCATTATTATGTAAACATATTTTTATATGATATATATTTTATTTATTTCCTATCAATTCTTCTGTATTTTATATTTAAAACATACCTTTATGCTTTTCATGTTGTGCAAATGCGATAATTTCTTAAGAGGAAGCGTGGACTACTGCCCCCTCAAGTGATGTGACTCGTTTATGCCAAACATGAAATTTATAAAGAATTTAATTAATGAAATTATGTTACCTATATGACATATATATTATACTTTAATTATAATATATATATATATGTCTCATTTATTTTTAATTCCTTTAATGTGACAAAAAAATGAAAGTAGCGTTCATGCGTACATACGACCTACCGTCTCCGTGAATGGTGCATTTCATTTTTTTATTTCCAAATGTTATGGAACAGTATAAAATGAATACATAATGGATATATATGATATATAAAACATTAACACCATTCTGGAGAAGATGTACTTATAAATATATGGGAAATTCTTTTCAAACAAGTTCATTTTTGACTCATGTACAGAACATCGACAAAACGTAAGATATGAACTCACATAATTAACTAATTATTATAACATGATAATATTTGATATTAATTGAATAAAAAACTTTAAAGAATGTCCTTAACAAATTATAAATTGACCAAAGTTTATTATTCATTAATATAAAGAAACGAACAAGACATGTTGGACTTGTGGTAAGGGACTTCGTCTCAATCTCCTTTCGTTGAGGCATACATCAAATTATATATGAACTTATTTTATTAGTTGTATAATAAACCCTTTTTACTTTTAATTTCATTCAAAAAGAATCTTTTTACAAGAAGCGTTTTACTAAACGACAAAATGAATGTTTTTGTCTTACGTATGTAGCGACAACGACTTCTCCGCCACTGTGACCATTATTTGAGTTTCGGATTCCTCTAAAATCCATAACATTTTTTAAATGAATAATAAATACCATGTTTTACATTATTTATGTATTGAAAATGGTTTTAATAATTTTTCTATTATATTAATGTGTTGTATTGATATCCTATGATTGAAATGTGGAAATGTTATGTCTTCTTTATGCATATTTTATATGATATGATTATTTTATGTTTCTTGGGAATTATTTATGAAGATGGGTGGTTCTGTGAAAAACAGAGGGAGGGTAAAACTGAGATAGCTCTCCAATGCATTGAGTCACATGATGGAGTTAAATGCTATGGTTTCTACGAAGTGATTTAGGGAATATACTGTGATGGGTATTCCAGACATAACCATGAGGGATACTCCCTACATAAGAATGTTATGAATGCCTAAAGTTATATTTATGTCTTATGATTTCTATGAGTTATTCATAAATCTTATGATTTCATGAGGTATGTTAAAGTTCTTATGTTATATGAGTAAAGTATGATTTCATTTATTCTTATGTATACATGGACTGATGTTTTCTTTCCGTATTTTTGTATCCCTTACCGATATTTTTATGCTCATCCCATGTTTTTGAAATGTTTTTCACAGGTCAAGGAAAAAGTACATGATGTGATGATAGTGTCGAGGAAGTGTCAATAAAGAAACCATGTTTTATTTTAAATATGTTTTCTTTGGTGGAAAAAATGAATACGGTCTTTGAAGTTACCACCTTGTTTAAATGTGGAATGTAATGCATGAATTATGATCCAATTCTCTAAAACTCTAAATCTGAAAAGATACTTAATGTGAATTATTAAAATAACCCAAGATTAAGTAATGATTAAGGCAGGGGCCTTATATTTGGTGTCTTGCGGTTGTCCCCCAAGGCCCAGTAGGACACCCTTCTCTTTTCCATCCAATGAGGAGTGGAGGGATGTTACCAATGTTATCAGTCGTGGACTATTCATCATTCATTTTGGAAAAATAATTTTAGTTTTTTTAGGCCCTTTTGATAGAAAATCATTCTTGTTTAATTCTTATTATATATTGGTACTAATGAGTAGGATTTCAGGTTCATGATATTTAGAGTATAAAATACTTATCCAACCTACTTATTCCAAACTTCTTATTACTATGACACTTGGGTACATTATTTTCATGACACACTTCTAGGAATTGTAACCTCATCATCAGGGGTTTAGCTGATGAGAAGATCTTGGAACACATAGATTGTAATGGCATCCAACTGTTAGTGTAATGTTTATTTATATTAATAGAATATTATTTGGTGAAAATGGGTTGATTATTTTAAACAATATGAAAATTGTTTTATTTTTAAAAAGCATGTTGGAATTCAAAAAAATGTTTTGTAAGTGGAAATCATTAACTTTTAGAAACACTTATTTTGATATGCTTGATGTGGTAAATTTGAAATTTCTAATCATTCAGATGATAGAATAAAAATAAATTTTATTTTCCTTGGGTTATATAAAATTTCACCATGTAGGTGTCCAAGTATCCAACCAGAAGAGGCTGTAAAGAATGCGGTTTCACCTAATCCATAGGTGAATCAACAACTAGTTGAAAGTATTGTGTATGTGATTTAAGATGTGGATAGAAAGAAATGAAGGGATGAACCAATGATTTTGGTTCATTATGGTTTGTTCAAAAAAGAAGAACCCAACCTTATTTCAGTGTCATTTGGGATAGAAAAAAATAGAGGTGTGACTGAATAAGATGAATCAAATCTTTTATTTCTAGGAAATACTAGCTAAGGTGAATGGCATGTTGAAAATGGGAATGTTGGAGGATCTAGCATGCTAGTGGTGGGATTTACCAGTTCATGATAAATTAGAACATGGAATTTAATGGGATGCTTTTGAAAATTTTGAAAAGAAAAAATTATATCTTTAAATGTTCTAAATTTATAGAACAATAAAATTTTTATATTGATGTTTTTGAACCTCTCAGTGATAGAGTATGCGGATAAATTTATCAAGTTCGTACACTTTTCATAAAATCATGATAGAAGTGAATCATTGAAGGCACAAATTTTTTAATCAGTTTTGGGGAAATATATTCATAAAAATAATTCCATTATTTTTATAACAGATTATACAATGATTATCAATTGAATAATGGTCATAGAAAGATACGTCTTCTGAAAAATTGGTTGAGGAAGAATGTTCACTCTTATGAAAAATTGTGGGAACTCTAATGCATGTAATAAGAGTAAGAGGGAAATCTATTTCCAAGGTGGTGGTATGAATCAAAATCAGATGGATGGATATGTGAATCTTCCTCTTAAAATAATATTAATCTGATTAGTTTTTAGTGTAGTTATTTTGAGAATATGAATTGATATTTTATGGTTCCACCTAGAGCATTCTACAATTTCAACGAGATGGGATATCTTTAGGGATATTATCACAATTCTCCAAGGTCATGTGCTAGGGGAACATATCATGTTTTACAAACATCAAATGATTTGACGTGATGAGTGTGGTAGAGTAATTATCATCAGAATAAATTTGGAATGCATAGTGAATCTATATATACAATGAATCCTTAACTAGTTTAATCTCAATAGTGTAACAAATTCCATAGTGGAGCGAGTAAGAAATTTTAAAGGGATGATAAAGTGATCATGGATGATAAATTAGGATTATTGATGAAATTATATTTGATTCTTTTTAATTATATACTAAGGTAATGTTTTTTTATATTGGTAACAGCCATTGATTTATGTTTTCTCGTGTTGTTGATTTTTAGGGTTTGCATGTTGAGATGATGGATTTAGTTCTAAAACATAAGAATCCTTTTCTCTAAATAGATATTAGATCTAGTTTTTTAAATCATGTTCTATAAATACTTATGGTTAACAATTGATATGAAAATTATCTATACTTGTGAAGGGTGTATATGACATTATCATTGGTGTAGATTTTTTTTCATTGTTCAATGCTCTCATTGACTATTAAATCCAAAGGTTTAGTTTTATAAAAAATAATGGAGTCAAGAATATATTTATAGGAGATTGAAATATAAAATAAATTTAAAGAATAATGTTTTCAGTAATAGTTGGAATGTTCTCATTCTATTTGGAAGTGTTGGCCTGTACATCATTGGATAAGATCAATGATAGTTGTTCTCCAACAATTATGAAATAGTTTCTGAAATTTTTCTAGATAATTTATCAGTTTTCTCACCTATAAGAGTAATGGAGTTTCCAGTTGATCTCATAAAAATGATTATTCCTATCTTACTACCGTATTATCTAATGTCACCTTCATAATTAAGGTAATTGAAAGTTCAGTTAGATGATTTGGAAAGAAAAGGATTCATATTTCCTTGTACATCTCTATGGGAAAAACTACTTTTTTAAAAATAGGAGGATGGAACACTTCATATTTGTGTATATTATCGTATGATTAAATAATATTCAATAAAGAATTAGAATCATATTCCACACATTGATGACTAGTTTGACCAATTGAGGGGTTTTTAGTGGTTATCTAAAATGGACATTGATTCATAATATCACAAACTATAGACTCAGAAGGAGGGTATTCTAATGAAAGATTCTATAATTAGATATATCCATTATGAGTATGTGGTTATGAATTTTGGTCTTATGAATAAACCACAAATACTTATTTCATTGATGAATCATATATTTCAAAGGTATCTGTGTTCTTTTTTTCTTTTTTTGGATGAAATAATTTTGTACTCTAGGACAATGTTTGAATATGAGGAACACTTAGAGACCATGTTGGGTATCATTTAGGATCATCTTCTCTATGCCAAAAAAGGATAGTGTGATTTTTAGAAATAAAAGTTATGTTTCCTTGGCCATTTTATCTCTGAAAAATGTGTTTCTATCATTCCATAAAAGATAGGGGTAGTGATCACTTGGAAAAATCCAAATATTTTCTTTGAGATACACAATTTTCTTGTCCTCGCTATTTATTACAAAAATTTTGTTCATGTTTTTCACAACTAGAATCACCAAAAAAACATTTGAAAAGGAATCATATCACATTTAAATGGTATAAGTATTGTCATAACTCTATTCAAAAGTTATATTTTTTCCTTACAATAGAACTAATATAGAAATGTGTGAAATCGGAATAGGGTTATGTGATGTATTATAATGCATTGTTCTATGGTTTTTGGTGTGTTCTCATGAAAGGAGATCATGTTTTTGCTGATATATCATGATAGTTATGGTTTCAGGAGAATAATTTACCAACACATGAATTGTATAAAGATTCTATATCCCATGACTTAAAGACATGGGGTCTTTACCTATTTGGTTAGAAATTTACTATGTTTATGGATCATAAGTGCTTGGAACACATGTTCTCATAAAGATATTTTAATTTGAGATAAAGAAGTTGGATGAAGTATCTTAAAATGTTTGACAATATCAAAATTTATACATTGAGAAAAATTTATTTGGTGGTGGATTCACTAAGAATAAATTCGTATACTCAGTTCACTAAAGAGATTTAGAAAAATGGCAGTTGATATCAGCGATACATGAAATTTTCTTTGATTATGAAGACTGATTGAGTATTAAAGTTTTCTTCCATGTTATTTTTTTCTAAATTTGTTGAGAAGGATAAATTATGAATGATATATTATTTATAATATGTTTTTCTAAGGTCAAAACTCAATGGTGGGGAGACCATTGAGGGATAAAATCTTGATAGATGATTAATGTTATGTTTTCATGATCAGATAATCATAGTTATGGATTCTTAGGAATAACTCTTTCATGCTTACCACAATTTGAGTTTTTTTTCAGTCTAGAAAAAAAATATGTTTAAGGTGTTGAAAGAACAATTTTTGTGGGTTGTAACAAAATGAAAAGTGGCTAAGAATGTTATGTGATGCATTACATATCAATAGGTTAAGGAAGATTACTAATGGTCAATATGTATGTTATAGTCTTTATAGATTCCTATTTTGAAATTGAAGCATATAGGTTTGGATTTTATAATGGTTAAACCAAGGATGGTTCTAAAACATAATGAAATATGGGTAATTGTGGATAAGATCATGAAGTCATCTCATTTTATACCTATTTAAGAATTGCATAAGTGGTGGACTTTTCAAAAGTAAATATCTGAGAATATTTAAGGAGGATTGGCATGTCAATTTTATTAGTATGATAAAGAGATTAAAGCTTTACCAATCATTTCTATAAAACCTTATATAAATCCCCCAAGACTAAATTGTGTATAAGAATGACATATGATCCTAAAATTTATGGAAAATATAAAAGGGAGATAAAAAACTAGAAGTCATTCTTAGGGATTGTGTAATGGATTTTTGTTTCTTATGTGAGGATCACATTACTTTAGTGGAGTTCTAATATAAAATTATTTTTAAGGACTCGATATATATGGATCCTTTTGGAAACATTTATGGCTTTCCACAAAATTCACCACACTTTTAGGTGGAAATACGTGACACTTCTCTATAAGGTCCATGACTTGTGGAATAAATGAGAGATAAGATTACTTTGATAATAAAGAGGATGGAGATGGATAAGTGTCATCATAAATCTTATGTGGATAATAATGGATGTCTATTTTTTTATGAGGTAAGAGATTTTGTGTTCCTAATAATATTTAAAAGGATTGGAAATCATTATTTTGGGAAGAAGGGTATGTTATATCCACAATACCTTGGATTTTTTTTGATACCCAAAGAGGTTGGTGAGGTGGAATAACAGTTTGATTTTCCACAAAATTTTAGTTTATTACATAATGTGTTTTATTAATCTCAAATGATGAAGTATCAACCTGATCTTGATAATATGATCTTATTGGATCATATTTACATATATATGGATACTACATTGGTTCTTATGCTATTAATGATTATGAATAAATAAGAGAAATGATCATCTAGGAAAAGAATTATTTTCGTATAGGTTTTATAGAAACATGGTCGAATATTGAAAGAAATGTGGGAACTTGAGAGGGGAGTGGTCAAGAAATTGACCAAACCATAACATTCCAGTAGTAGTTTTCAAAATTCATGGGACATAATAACTAATTATAGGGAGAATTTATCAGCCATTTTTTAAGATAATTACCCATTTAATTGTGTTTTTTAAGCTTATATAGTAATTGGTATATGTTTCGTGATGTTCGGTGTAGTTTTGATATGGTTTGTGTCTTTTATAGAGGTTCGGAGTCAAAGAATGGTTAGTAGAAACCATGTATCAATTCCCAAGAAGCTGTGCAAGTGAAATAATGGGAATTGGGTTAGCTCATCATAAGGTTCACAGTTTGACCCAAAAATACGGCCACCAAAAAGAAACAGTGTAATATTGGAAAGAGGCTTAGATAATTGATAACACTTGTTTTTTAGAAACATGAGAGCCAAAAACGTGAGGGGTGTTTTGAGGGAGTTTCAAGTGCATAGATAGCTCACCGTTTTCTTAACCACACACCCTAACCCTACACCATTAAAAATTTGAACCAAAATTAGTAGAACTCACACTTTATACACATTATTCCTCTATATTTTCAACTATACAAGTAATAAACTAAATTCCTCAACATCCCTAGGTTTTGTAGATAATTACTCTTGATTTAGGAGACAATGTCTCATGATTTAGGTGTAAATCCACATTGTGTGATGTCAATCATGATGAGATATTTTGTTTTATTATGAGGAACATTATCTATGGTGAATTTTTGAATTTTCAAATATATTTTTTAGATTTTTTTTCTATTATTCATTTTCAAAAATGGTTGTGATGTTGGTTACTGCACTTCGGAAAAATCATGTTTTGAACTAAGAGGCTTGAATTAAAATTTATTTACTTATTTTAAATTTCTTTTGAAATCATTATGCATTTATTGATGGAAAACATGTTTAGTTATAGTTTTATAAAATTGTGAGATTTATCATTTTTATAGAAGTTCTATTGGTTAATGATTTTAAAATGATGGTTTTAAAAATCATGATTTAGTTTGGCTGGATAGAAATTTGTTATATTTTTTTCAATAAAATAAGTATATTATTGAAATGGGTTTTCATTATTGGATTAGTATAGTATTTTTCAAACATTGTGCGTTTGTTCATATGAATTTGGGTTGGATAAGGGCATGAATATAAAACTATCAAAATCTGACAGATAAGGATGTGGAGTTTCCCCTTTCAAGATGTTTCAGCAATTGTTAGCTTAGTGAAAGGATGTATCTAAACTTGTGAGTATTTGTAGTTCCATGGTTGATAGGATTTTTTCAATGTGTGTGGTTGTGCCGATGTGTGGAAATGAATGGGTATGCAAAAATGGATGTGTGAAATGTATTAAAGGTTTGATTGATTTCTTTCAGTAGAAAAAATTTTATTTCTTTGAAAAATCATTTTGTTTTGAAATTGTTTGGTTAGTATTAATAGATATAAATTGTATTAAACTATTTTATATAAATATTCTAACATTTATTATTTTAGTGGAGTGAGTTGGGAATTTAATGGAGAAATCCTACTGAGTTTTATACACACCCCCTTCATGGTAACCTCTATCCATTTGAAAATGCGATATATGGTGACGCTGTTAAACTCATGTTATCCTAGTTCTTTAATGATGATTTCTAATACTATGAGATTTGAATGTGGTTTTGGAGATTGTAGAGGTTCATGGGTTGCTATATTTTTTTAATTGGTGTCTTTAATTGTTATTATATTGCATTCATCTACATTCTTTGACACTGTATATGAGTTGGTTACTTTTTTTCTTTACTTTTTTACTCAAGCATCACATAGTGGTTTGTTTGGTTATTTTTATAATATTTTTTTCTTTACTTTCAAAGGGAAAATTATCCCCCAATTTTAATAAAAATACCTTGGTATTAATTTTGATTCTTTAGTGTCTTGGAGGTGTAACCTAATTCTTATTAGCACAACTATCACTTCATAAGACAATGAGGAGGGGTGTGGGGTTATAAGGTCGGCCTATCAAAACTAATCAAATAGAAATAATTCTTTTGGAAGATAGAGTTTTAAAAATATATAAATATATTTAACCTTTATTACATGAATTACCCTCACTAATGTGACACATATTTATCATAGACATTATTCATTATTATAAAAAATAAAATACAATTGTAACACCTCGATATTTTAAAAGCGGTACATCAAATTTGATATCATATATTAATTGAAACACCATGGTTATATGATAATGATTCAATGATATAATTTACAATATATTTATTTTTAAATAAATTCAATCACTTTGATAGTTTTCAATGCACGCAACACTATGTTTGAATAAAAAAAGATACTCTATTAAAATAATAATATTTAGAAATTACCATTATAACCTACCCGTTGGGATGAAAGTTCTGGATAGTAATATTTTTTTGAAATTATATTGGTTACACATGTATAAAATAAATTCCTTGTTTATCTATTTATTTTTAATAAAATAAGAACTATTTGAAAGAAAATGAAATGATTTCAAAAACTGTACTTTTCTGAAATGCATTTTATTCATGCTTAGTGAACACAATCTAAAAATAATTTCTAAAAAATTCAGTAAATTTAGTTGATATAAATAAATAAATTTTTAAATATACATGTAATAATTATATTTGGGTAATTTATTTTAGTTTTTTTAAAAATATTAATTTTTTGATGAATAGTGAAAATACCGTTTTTATTGAAAACTGCCTATTCGTTTAGATTATTTATAAAGGTAATTCAGTAATTAAATTTATTTTAAAGTAAATATAGTTCAATAGTATTAATATTTAACAAAATTAGGAAATTATAATCATTTTCATATATAATTTTGATATTAAACCATTTGATACTTATGTGAATTTTTAATTTGGAAAAATAATTTTCACCATTTTTTTGGTTTTGTTTTAAATTGAATTCCACTACTCCCAAGATTTAATTTAGAAAACAGGATTTAATATTATAAATTATAATAAATTATATTATTTAATATGTTAATATTAATATTTTACCTAATGGAATATTGAATATAGTGAAAAATAAATTACTGTGGTTAATATAAATTTGGATTACCATGGGTTAAATTAAGAAATTAAGTGTTAAAAATGACATAAAACATTACCAAAAACAATTTTATAACTATATAACAACCCTATAATCATTAAGGATAGATAATTATCCATTTAGAATTCTTATGTAATGAGTAAAACACCATTATGACTTTGTCATTACAAAAAAACTACGTGTGCCCTCTTCCTTACTTATAAAATTACATCCCCTATACTATTATATTCACACTTCCAATAGTTATTTATTCACAGAAAAACTTCCTTAATTCCCCTCACACATTTCATATCCCTTATTTTTATTATTATTCCCTCTATATAAGGCATTACTTATAATCCCAAAGAGGCTCTCCAAAAAAAGAGTAAAAATTATTAAACGTGTATATTTGTTCTATTCCTTCTTACACCTCCTTGAATCATTCTTCAAATATGATATTATGAAACAAAAAAATATCAATCATACTGATAATTTTGTATTTCAATGTAATAACCCATTTCCATTCCACTTCCACCAAATGGGAAACAAAAGCATCAATCACGTGAACAAAAACTATAGCCTCACAAGCCAGTATAATTGGTTTTCTATCACCACTATTCAATAATTTATATAATAAATAATTATACGTATTTAATTAATATATCACATATAAATTATTACTTTTCATTTAGCAGGGGGGCACGATTGTGTTGCTCGTGTGTATAACAAACTACCGCCTCACGAAGCAATGTGATCTGTTTTTCGCTTTGTCTTTAATAGAAAGGTAGAAAGGATAAATTTAATAAATATATATGATACCTATTATATATTAAATCTTTTTAATATATAATATCATATCTATCTTCTTACCTTACAATATGATGAAAATCAATAATGTCACTCATGTGTACGTGTGGACTACCCCCTCCATGTAGCGATGTGAAATTGTTTTTATTTTCATTTTACATGGATTGTAATAAGGATATATTTGATTAATATAAATGAGATATATGGATTAAAATATATCATTTAATGATTAATTAACACATATTTTTCTATAATTACATACATTGAGAAAACTAAAACAACGTTCATCCGTACGGATGGCCCACTGTCTCTAGGAACGATGTTATCCATTTTATACACATAACATTAACTAATTACTCAAAAAATATATATATAATGAATGTATATGATGATTTATAATTATTTATTACATACATTTTACTGAACCACGATAAAATTAAAAGGACCAAAATTACTGATCTAGAACATATATGGAAAACATAGCAATTATCAACTAAAATAATTATTTTAATAAATAATTATTAAAAAATGGGTGATAAAAGGGTATAATTAAATAATATATGGTATTATATATATATATTATTATTATTATGGTTATTAAATATATTTATAATTAACGTATATTTATTATATTGGATGCTCAGACACATATTATGGAATTTTAACATTATGAAAGGGATTCTCATCACAATTTTACTTTCCTGAGACAAAACCATTTTGAAAACTTATTATTTTTTAACGATGCATATAATTACACATTGATATGTTATATCATGAATCAATTTATATTTTTTAATTTAATTATTCATTTGATTATTATTTATTTTATGGGGATTACGATTGAAAATTTACTAAATTGGTAAGGGTTTATTTCATAATCTCATCATTTTTTAGGATTGTTTTTTTATGTATCCCATGGGAGAATTATTTGATTTTTCAATCATAAAATGATAATATTTTATTTTTTTACATTAGTTATTCATTATATTTTTCAATTAATGTTTCCATTTTATAACTCTTTGGTACTTAAAACGATAGATAAATTGTTTTAAGAAAATCTGACATTATTTATCTCTTTAGTCAAAAAGTCTATTTCATCAAAATCCATGTTTTCTAAAAATAGTTCCAATAATGTGTTAAAAATTTTACAAATAAATTATTAGACAAATTTTTAACCATTTTTATTTTATAAATAATGTTTCTATTTTAATCTTCTTGTTGTTTTCAAAACATTTCACATTTGGATTTTATAAAAATTATGGAAGGAATCAATATTTAATGTGTGTGACATGAATAGATTATTCCTACATCCTGAGAACAAAATGTTATAAATATTATTAAATATTTTTTTATTAGTAATTTTTAATTAAATTTATTTTCCCAATATTTTCTGTATTTTATTTAAAAAAAATTTAATATTGAAAATATTATTTTACATAGAAATGTTTTGATGACATTTTATGGTATTTTAATTTTTAAATGGAATTAAAAAATTTCATTATTTATTATACAATAATGATATGTTGTATTGATATGATACTTTTTATTTCTTTAAATGGTTTACAATCAGTTTGAATGAGGGAGTAGAGTTTAATTATTGTTCAATAGATTACTCTAGACGGTTTATGATTATATTTAACTGATTATGGTATCTATCAAAATATAAAATGTATGTTTTCCAAAATGAAATTTTATATTAATTTTGTATCACCCATTTAAATTTATAAATTAATTTTTACTAGTAGGTTATGGGTGGGTAATGGTTATACGAATCCCCTCTATACATTGACATGTCTCATGTAAAAAATCTTTCAACCAAATTAGACAGGTTTTTACCCACAGATTTAAATATTCTTACTGTTGGACTTAAAAATTTTAGATGTTTATAATTATTAATTCCCACATTATAAGATTACTTATTTTCATATAACTATTATATTTTTGGGAATATCTTTTAATAATTTTCATTATTATTTTCTTGTTTATATTGATTTATTTTCTAGTCATTTATTTCTTCTATGTTATTAATAGTTTATTAACTAAATGGGATGTGTTTTTGTTATTTACCATGACATATTGAATATGATTACTGATTCATTTCAGATTCTGCTATACACATACCCTTACTAAGCATTAGATATCCAACCATTCTTATTTTTTATTTTACCTAGGATACTTGGTAGTTTTTTGTAATGGATATGCTGGTATATGATAAGGGGAATAATAGTGGTCACAAATAAAAAACATTTTATATTTTATGTCTAATGTGTGAATTGAAATTAAAGTGTATATCTAGTTTACCAAGACTATTATACTATTATTTAATTCAATTTTTATACACTTAATCTAGTTCCAATTTAATAATTTTGACATCGACTTTGGGTTATTGGATTTGGGGTTGTTATAGTTGATATAAGAGGAAGTATAATAGAAACTATGAGAACTAGATTTAAAAATAAATAAATTAGGGAATATAAACCTATGATAGACATTAGGGATATGTAAAAAAGAATATACTAATGTTTTTTAATATAGATATTGTATGATTTTTCCTAGTAATACATCTATGTCTGTATTAAACAAGCGGATGCGGATCTTGAATAGATGTACATTGGGGTAATAACAATAAAAAATGAATGTTAGCCTTGACTCGATCATTAACTGGTACACAAAGACGACGCTCGTAGAACTATTTGATGGAAAATATTTTGGTATTTTCTATGGATAATTCAAATATACATTAAAAACCATTATGAAGGATTTTAATTTTTTTTGGGACATTTCTAAGGAAAGCATATTTAAGATTATGAGATTAGTCATGCATGAATTTTTCATTTTATTTTAACTGTTTCAATAAATTTGGGATTATTAATTACGATACATAATTTTATAGTCAAATATAGAGAATTAAATATATTCATAAATGAAACCGGGATGATGGAATGTGAAAATTATAAATTCACTTATTCCAATAATAAATAATGATGATTTCTGAGATATGATTAGGACAATCATTTGAATGGAAAGAGTGTCATAAACATTCTAATTATATGAAGAAAAAATATCATGTGAAGTCAAGAAAACAATGTCATCTCTATCTTTTATGTCTTCAAAGAGAGGAATGTTAATAAGAGGATGGAAGAGAAAAATGCATAAGTGGATGAATTTATGGTTGGGATTTCCCGAATGTGATATTTTTGGAAAGAAATACCCGTGTACATATATCACATCAATGTGAATTTTCTATAGGCGTGGATAGAAAGGATACCACAATCATAATTTAAATGTTAAGATTGAAATTTCCAATGTAAAATTATTCAACAATAAGTATATTGGGAATTACTAAAAATAATCCAATAATATTCAAGTGAATATACCTCAAAATAAGTTGATATATCACTATCGCACGTATACTATTAACACAAATGAGGTGTAATGATTAATTTTATTGTGTTTGTATTTTATGAATTTTGATATTGGTGTATTTTATCGATGATATTAAAGTAATAACAATCATGAAATGCATAAGTATTATCCAATAGTACTATTTATGAAAGGATTTGAGAGAATATGTTTAATGGTACCGATGACCAAGAAAAGTGATTCAGTGACCAGTTTATCCTCTTATAAAACACATAATTATGGTAGTATAACCCTTAAAATGTTTCCACTGATTATATGATAATGAGATGTTTATTGGATAATTTTCACAACCATTAAATTAGTATAGGCCTTATAGTTTATGACATAATTTTCGGTGTCTACTATAGGTTATGTTTTATGAAATATATTCGAAAGCTTGAAATTTTATTTTTGGACACATGAGGGATTCCATTAAGGATTTATGGTGAAAAAGGGATTCAAATAGTTGTAATGTGACATTAAAATTCATATTATATTTTTTTGAATTATAATTTTTGATTTAGTGACTTTAATTTAAAAAATTATCATTTAATTTGGAAATACATATTTGGGACAAGTCTTAAGGTTAACTATTTATAGAATGACATAAGTTGGAAATTGGGTGTCATTGGATAAATTTTAATAACAATTCATTGATTTTGAAAATATATAGAGATATGTAGAATTAATTTTCATTATAATGAACTATTAGAGGTGCTTCGGGCATAAAAATTAATTATGGATATTCATTTCAATCCTTAAGAAATGAAGTTGGAATTGATTAGAGTACAAAGAAAGGATGAAATTTATCCCAGGAAAAAAATGATATAAATTATTTATATTTTTATATGTTCTCAGTCTAGATGTTATGTAAATTATTCAATTTTTGGAAAAGGATCTTGAATGAAAATATTTATCCATTATATTCAATTAAAATGAAACAAATGGGACCTTAACTAATAATAGATTTTCTGTTTTTGGTTGTTGAATTTATCATGATCATTGAATTTATTAAGATCAATAGCCTCTACCAACCTCCATCATTATTTAGGAATTTCTATTTTCTTCAATGACAATATATTCACTTCCCACCTATGTTCATCTTCTTGGAATCCTATTTATATGACCACTCTATATGACCATCATAATACCCATTATATCTTATCAGGAAGTTGTTTTAATAAAAGTTATCTTACATTTTGGTTTTAAGAATGATATTTTATAATATCAAACCCTTTAAAATTGAGATAAATATAAAATTTCAAGGATTCAAGTTATTTATTAGTGTAGAATGAAATGCCCCATGATTTTAAAAGAGGAAAATAATATTCCATAGAGTATTGAAAAAACAACAACAAACCTATAATATAATATAAACACCATGAATTTAAAACATATTTATTTATAAATAAATTCAATATCATTTATATCTTTCAATTCATGTATCATACTGTTAGAAGAAAACTTGATACACTATTAAAATATTATTATTTACACTTGACCACCATAGCCCAGCTGTTAAGATGGATGTTATGAATAGTTATAAGGAAATTATGAAAATTATATTGTTTCTAAATGTATAAAATAAATTCAATGATAAAAAATTATTTAGAACTAAATAAGAACAATTTTAAAGAGAATGAAATGTGTTCTAAAAAATTATATTTTTCTAAAAGTTGTATATTTCTGTATTGGAAATATAATATAAATTTAATTTATACAACAAATAGATAGTATATTTGAAAAAATGATATATATATATATATATATATAATATTTTTTTTATTTTTTTTGTTTTTCTAAACCTATTAAATTTCTGATTAATAGTGAAAAATACTGATATTTATTGAAACTTTCCATTTAATATATATTATTTATGATGTTAAATTATATTTTAAATTAGATTAAAAGTACAATTGGCTTAATGATATTAATATTTTATAACTTCAGTTCATTGGGATCATTTTAATATTATTTTTTATTAAATAATTATACACTTATGAGAGTTTTGACTTTGGATAATCGCTCTTTTGTCACATCCATAGTTTAATTTGAAATTTACTTATGATAATTATAAGAGTTTAATTTAGAGGAATTCTTCCCATGTTTATAATAATTATAACATATAATTTCTAACCATAATGAATATTGAAAACTGAAATAAAATATTTTGGATAAGGTGAAAATGGTTTATCCAAGAGGTTAATCTAATAAAATTCATGTTAAAATGATATAACAAATATGAAAATCCACTTATTACAATTATTAAACAATATAATATAAAAGGTTTATGAATTACCCATATTGGAGGCATGTGGAATAATGGAAATATGGCCATCAATTTATCTTTTCAAATATTTCATTTGTGTCCTCTCCGTCACTTATAGAAGGCCACCCCTCCCATCTCTATTGCACACTTCCTAAAAAAATTATAACAAAAGAATAACACCATAAAATTTTAACTTAATTCAATACCAACATCTTAGTGGTCTTAGTATTGTTAAAAATCCCTCCATTAAAGGCTTTTGGTATAAACCTAAAAAGGATTTTCGAAGAAGAGGTAAAATTCTAAAACATGACAATTTGATTTTTTTATCCTTCCAACACCATAAAACCCTCATCAAATATGATTATATAATAGAAAATTATCAAATATATAATGATATTTTTTAGTTTAATTTCATAACATTGATCCATATCTACTTCCATCAAATGGAAAAAATGAAACCATCGATCATGGGTATGACATGCTACTGACTCACGACCCAATATAATTTTTTTCTTTCACTTATTCTAATCATTGGATATAATTAATAATTTAATATATTTATGTGATATTTATGAAATTATTATATTTTTCATGTTGTTATATCACATATACCCTCTTAATTTATAATTCGTGGTGGATATGATAATGTCTCTCATGTGTACGGTTGACTACCATCTCGTTAAGAAATAGGATTAATTTTTCGCATACTCATTACATGAGAGGTTTTAAGGTTAAAGATAATATATTTTTTAATATATTAGATTAAAAATACTTCTTGAAATATAATATTTCATAAAAAATTTTACCTTCCAATCTATTGGAATATAATAATGTCACTCATGTGGATTTGTGGACTACTGCCTCCATGAAGATATGTGAAATGTTTTATATTTAACATTTACATGGATGATAAAATAAATTTATTTTAATAACATAAATTCTATATATGGAATAATAATTATTCAAGATATATTTTTCAAAAATTTATTTTTCTTTTGATTCTTCCTATCTCGAAAAATTGAAATTGTGTTCATGCCTACATATGAGTTACCATCTCCATGAATAGTTTAATCAATTTTCTACCACTAAAATTAATATATTATTCTATATAAATTTATAATGAATATATAAGATAATTATATAATTTATAACATTATGTATATAAAGTAACCATGATCAAATTAACAGTTCCAAATTTTCAAAACAAAAAACATGTATGAAAAATGAAGTAATTATCACCCAAAAATGTTATTTAACAATGAATTATTTGTAAAAATGTTTTAAAATTCAATATGTTAATCATATTTGGAATAAGATATATTAGTATGGCTATTTAATATATTTATAACAAACCAATATGCAATATTTATAAGTTTTGGAAACATATGATGAATTTTAAACCTATGGTAAGGCTTTCTCATGGCACTTTTACTTTAGTGAGACAAACACTATATTCACCAATTAATCCATTTTGTTCTTTATATAATACAGATTTTATATTTTATATAATTTATATATTAATATTCATGGTGTTAAATCTTTTATTTGATGATTATCTCTTTTATGGGTATTAGAATTAAGATGTTATCAATGTGGTACGAGTTTATTTTTCAATCACAATATTATTTGGGATTTTGGTTTTTAAATTCTCTTGGAGGGAATTATTATATATTTATATCTTAAAGTATTTATATTTTATTATCCAATGTTCATTCATGAAAATTTTAATGTAATTCTATCATTTTACACAATTTGGTAGTTAAACTGATTCAAAAGACGTTTTTAAAGAAAACCTAACATTATTTCTCTTTTCAGCCCAAAATCATTTTTCATCAAAATAAATGAGTTATAAAAATGTTTTCAAAAAATTTTACATATATTTTACAAATTATTTTTAATTTAATTTTTTAAAAAAAATTATTTTTAGGTATATTTTAATGGAATAATCATGTTATTTTCAAAACACGTCCCGTTTAGATTTTACTAACAAAGTGAAAAGAATCGTCATTTTAACATATAAAACATGGATGAAATTTTCCGTTGTCATGACAAATCAATGGTTTATATATTATTTTACATTTTTTCAAAGGATTTTTTTCAAATAAATTTTTTCAATTATTTGTTGATTTTTTTTTTAAATTTTTATAAAAAATTATTTTCAAGATTGAATAGTTTTTTCATCAAAAAAAATTTTAATAAAATTTTTATTGTAGTTCTATTCATCAATTACATCAATAATCTATTTTCAATGTGATCTATTTTTGATATATTATATTTATATCATCCTTAATATTTATTTGGATTGTTTATGATATGTTTGAATGCGAATGTAATTTTTTTTCCATTCACCATATCACTGTAGATTGCTTAATATTATGTTTATTTTATTGTGTTATCTATTAAAATTTCATATGATGTTATTAAATAATAAAGTTAATGATTATTACATTTCATCTCATTCATATATGGAATGAAATGGACTTTGGATGCGTAGGGTGGGGTTCTGTAATAGATATCCTCAGATGCATCAAGATGTTTCATGGGACAAATCTATTAGACAAATTAGATGACTTTACTTGTAGAGAGTTAAACTATATTGTGATAGGTCTTGATATATTCATATGTCCAACATTATTCATTCACTAATTATGTGATCAATTATTTGGATGTGATTACTCGATAAGTTATAATATCTATGGATTATTTTCTAGCTTATTTGAATATTTATATATGGTTCATAAATTTGCTCCACAATATTATGCTCAGTTTTTTGACTAAATGGAATTATTTTTCTAGTTATTTACCTAGACATATTGGTTATACTGATTTATTAATGATAGACTCTATTTTATGCATACTCATACTACGTATATTGAGATCACCCCTTATTGTTTTTTATATTACCCTAGATACTATGAAGTGTTTTTATTGACATGTATGGATATGTGAAGGGGAGTAATGTCATTCCAAAATAAAAAATTGTGTGATTTTTTTTAAATGTAATTATAATTTCAAGTACGTATCTAGTTTACCAAGACTACTAAAATATTTTACCATTCAGGATGTGATAAATTATATCTAGTTCCAATTTTATAAAGTAGAAACCACCTTTGGGTTATGGGAGTCGAGGTCATTAACAAAAATATTTAAAAAATTTAAAATTTAAAATTAAAAATATTCTATCAGTTTAATCAATTTTACAATCTGTAGGTAGATATGTAATATTTAATTTAATTCTGATAAAATGCATGAAAAATAGTTTTTCAAAAAACACCTAGTTAAAGAATAAAAATCATTTTAAATTGAAAATAATGTAATAATATAATTTACATGAGTTAAAATGGATTAATAAAAAATTAATTTTTAGTAGTTTGGATCAGTCCAACACCAAATGTCACATTTAATCCATACCATCAAATGTGAAGATACAAAAATTGTTTATAATTTTAATATAATATTTTTTATATTCATAAAAACTATGCATGGGTTCCGAAATTAAAATTAATACCATAAAATAAATTAATTAACTGGTTAAAAATCCCTCATCTATAAAATTGTATAACCATATATTATGTCATTCTTAAAAGGAAACACCTTATCCTCCCAAATTAAAACTCCCAAATCCACTTGGTTGAGATACATACTACCTATATATAATCATTAAATATCTAACCATATAAGTGGGTCATTTTTAAGATTATAAAGATAATATTTAATGTCTTTATACTGAAAATAAATAGGTTTCTCAAACAATAGGTAATGTTATTTACTATTAATTTTCATTTACTTCTTATGATAACTCCTTATAATATATTAAATATTTTAAAAAATAATAAAATAATTATATAACATATAATTATATGTTATTATGTTAATGTAATAACCTATATGAATCTATACTTATGAAAAATGTAAAACAATACCTGAGATCGTGTGTATGGCGAACACCGCCTCGCGAACCGATGAAGACCTTTTTCCACCACCACATTTCTAGGATTAATGTAATGTTTTATTTAAAAAAAATTTATGATATTTATGGTATTATTATACTTCATGAAATATAATATGACATATAACTTCTTAATTTCCGTTATGTGAGGGATACAATATTGTCGCACAAGCTTACACTGGATTACCGTCACCCGAAGTGATGTGATTCATTTTTATCTTACGCTTACCATGAATAGTAGTATGGATAAAATATAATGAATATACGGGATATTTAAGATCTAAAAATACTTCTAGAAATATAATATCATATATAACTTATTAATTTATAATACACTGGAAAAAATAATGATGCTTGTGCATATTTGTGGACTACCGCCCCCATGTAGCATTGTGAAATGTTTTTCATTTAAATATTACATGTATAGTAAGAAAGATGTATTTGATAAATATATGTGATATATATCACATAATAAATTTTTATAAAATATTAATTAATATTTATTCTCATTTCATTCCATCCTTTAAGAAAAATGGAAACAACATTCATGCAAAGGTATAACCAACTGTCTCCATGAACACTATAATCCATTTTAATTATAAGCATTTTATATATTATTATAAATTAATATAAATTTATTATTTATATGATATTTATATTAAGTTTAAAACTCTCTAGATTATATAAACATGATAAAATTTAAAGGACCAAATTTACCATACCAAAACAGACCTGAAAAATGAAGCAATTATCACCCTAAACTAGATTTTAACAATGAATTGCTAAAATGAGTTACGAAACACTGTTAGTAAATAATAAATGTCATTAGATATATTATTTTGATTCTCTAATTCATTATAAATAATAATTTATTTATTATATATAATTTTAGGAAACATATTAATGATGTCGAACAAATGGTAAGGTTTTCCTATATCACTTTTGTTTTCATGAGACATACTTAATATTCAACACATATTCCACTTTTTTGTTTTTATACTACCCAATTTTATATTTTATATTAATATTATAGTTCTATTTTTGATATATCATATTTAAATGGATTTTATTTTATTCTTGGTGATTATGATTCAAAATTTACCAATGTGGTAAGGGTTTATTACATAATCTCATCATTAATCGGGATTGTTTTTTCATAAGACTCCCTTGAAGGAATAATTTGATATCTAATTCATAAAATAAATATATTTTATTACAATATGGCTATTAATGAACATTTTCAAGTCATAGTACCATTTTTAAACTATCTGTTACCTCAAATTATTGAGAAATGGTTATTATGAAAATTGATCTTAATTTCTCTCCTTAGTGAAAAATCCTTTTCATCAAAATAAAGGTTTTCTAAATAGGGTTTAAAATTTGTTTTTAAAATTTTACAAATGATTTATTAATATCTTTTTTTAAAAAATTTAACTATTGAAAACTATTTTTACATGAATCTATATATAATTTAAAAAACAATCCTTGTTGGGTATTTACTAAAATTGAGAATAGAATAATATTTTTTTTGTATACAGAATGAGGGTAATTTTCCACCATCTTGGAAAGTAAATGTTTTAATGAATTTTTTACATGTCTTAAAAGGTAATATTCAATGTAAATTATTTTCGAAAATTTTTGTGAAATTTGAATTTTAAATATATTTTCAAATTGAAAAGGTTATTCTCCTCAAAAATGTTTTAATAAAAATTTTATTGTATTTATATTCATCAATAACATAAAACCATTATTATAATTCTAATATACTAGGGATATTTTGTATTGATAACAAACTAATTATTTGTACTAATGGTTTATGATTAGTTTTACTATTGATGTATAATTTTATTACCATTCAACATATTACTCTAGATGGTTTATGGTTATGTTTATTATCTAGGGAATATATTACAATTTATTAATTTGGTCATACAATAAATTTTTTATTTTGATTTGGTTTTACCTCTATAATATGAGTAATTAATTAGATTTTTTGTGATGTGTGGGTCCTATAATTATATATCCCCTCAATGCATTAGTAGGTCTCATAATAAAAATTAGAATGGGTATTTGAAAGAGGCCTTACCCATTTACTTAAGATGTATTCTCATGAGGCCTTGATAGTAAAAAGTCTTTCCAGGAGTCATTGATGGTATGTTTACATTATGTATTATAAATACCATCATTTTGAATTAATTCAATTACATTCAACATGATTATTATGTTAGTTATAATATTTGTGTTTATGTATCAAGCTCAAGTGATTATTTTTAAAGAATTATTTAATCATCATTTATTCCCTCAATATTATGTTTATGATATTAATTAAATGGAATGTGATTTAATTTTTTACCTTTCCATGTTGATTTTTCCATATTTATTAAAAATGTCTTTTTTATTCACACCCATACCACACATATAAGATCTCCCCATTATTATTTTTTATCCCCAAGGCTACCAACAGGTATTTTGTGGTTTATATACATGGATATTATTTAAGGAATAATGAAATTATCAATGGAATTTATTATTGTATTTTATGATTCCAAATGTAATATAAATTTCAAGTATGTACCTAGTTTACCGAGATTTCTAAACTATTTATTCCTTTAGGATGTGACTACTTA
The DNA here is from genome assembly GCA_963277665.1 of Viscum album. Classification (NCBI taxonomy): domain Eukaryota; kingdom Viridiplantae; phylum Streptophyta; class Magnoliopsida; order Santalales; family Viscaceae; genus Viscum; species Viscum album. The sequence continues at coordinate 473,879,380 of OY728133.1, read as the reverse complement.
TATTTTAGTCTAATAAAATAAAGTACAAACCAACTTTAAATTACTAGTTTTGGCATTTCTATAGATGTTATCAAAGGAGTATTTGTATAAAACATGGGAAATAGATTTGGAAAAATAAATATTAGGAAACATAACCATATGATCAAATTTGGGGATATGTATATAAGAACTTCCTATTTTTTTTTTGGTATGGATGATATTATGCAGTTTCTCGAATAATTGTATCCATTTTCAGACACTAAAGATGATGTGGTTCTAGTAAAGATGTACCTAGGGGTAATAACTCTAAGAAGGGATCATTATAATTTATATTTCATCACACGGTGAATGAGAATAGACCTTACTATTTACCTGGTCTGACACTCTTGGGAGATATGATTAGTATAATTCTAATTTTCTATCCAAAACATTATAATGGGTTTGAAAATATAAATAACGCTGATGAAACCATATTTATGATTAGGAGATTTGAAATACATAAAAGTTTAAATTTGTGATTATTTTTTCACTAATTTTGGGATTATTCATTATGTTTCATAATTTTTTGATGCAAGATAGTGTATTCCATTATTTAGAAATGGATCATAGTGGAAGTAATGGAAACCATACAAATTAAATAAATAATTAGAGTAATAATGATTGTTCTTTTATAGTCTTATGCCAATATTTTTAAGATGACTACTCTGGAAAACATTCTCATCAAACAAGGATAGAGTATAATAAGCTATAAAGAAATTGAATAAACTTGCCATGTCTTATGAAACTAAATGGAAGTAAGAGATGAATATGATAACTATGTAATAAATCGATAATGGGACAATGTGAAAGAAGGATATTTCCACATGTGATACTTTTGGAAATATTCACCTCATTACATTCCTAAAAGGAAAATTATCTTTCATCATGTTTATAGAAAAATACATAATAATCTTGAATAAGAGGTTAATGTTGAATTCATCAAAGTATAATACATTAAATTTAAGTTATAGAGACCTGGGTTTTTCAATATTTTGAAATTTTGGTAGAATTTTAAAATTTTAATCTTAGGTACTCATGAAGAGTAAAATGGTCATCTTTTCCTATCACATTGTCTAAGATAATTTAAATGACCACTCTGTTGGTCTTGGAATAGGGGGATTACCCTATGATATAAGTTTGGTAGATTTATAAACTGTTGGAGTTTTGGAAAAATATTTAATATTTAATTTATTAAATATTTAAACGTTCATAAGGGTTTTTGTAGGGATATGTCTTGAACGGATCTTCAAATTGAGATTATAACATCATGATTGTGTCCGTAATGAGGGGTTTTATCTTGGTGAGGTATAAAATCACACCATGTTCTAGGACTCAGGGAAAGTATTAAATGGGTAATTAATTAAAAGAGACTCCCCCCCATTTTTTGGATTTCCTATACACAATAGGTGGGGGAGGGTACCTCCCTCACACACTATGGATGGACCATGAGTGAAACTTGAGGGAGATTTCATCAGGCTTCATCATTGGCAAAAATCGGAATCAGATCGATGTGTAGAAGCTACAGAGATCATATTTAGACTTAACGCTTCTTCATTTATGCCATGAGGTAGGAAAAGTTTTTAATTTTTTACCTTGATCATTTTATATTAACAATTTTCAAGATTTATATAATTTTTATTACTTTTAAATACCCTATTGAAGTAAAGTTGAGCTTAATTTGTGGAAAATAGATGGTTTTAGGTGTCTTAAAGCGGTTTCCCATTCGGAAACCCCAACTACACAACATGTGGTTTAATGAGAACAAGTTTCATGTTCATACTATTTTAGGAATAAGATAATAATATTACTATATGGTATGTAGTATTGAGGACAGAACATGTATCATCACTAAAAGTGTGGTTGAGTACACGGCTAGATGACCCATAGAGGGGGTACCCAGCAGTGTAGGGTACACAACCGGACCCTGTGTGGGTGACATTCCATGTGTGAGCACACTTCCAGGAAGAGAAACATAGTCAAGAAATATGAGGAACACAGGTAAGTACCTCATGTGGAGGACATGTTCTCTACTTTAATTAAATGTTGTGTACTTGGGTTGTATATTCCAATTTTAGATAGAGTACATGCCCATGTGGGGGGTGTTGGGTGTAAAATTCATGTTATATGGTGTTCATGTCATGTTCATACACCTTTTTTTACCCAATTTAGTATTTTTTATTTTTTTACACCCAAAAGATTTATTTAGACATGAGAGGAGTCCATTTTGATTTCATTAATTTATAGATCATGATGGTGGAATCCTTTCAACATATATACATCATCTAGATATTTTTTTGGACAAACATAGCTCATAATGAGGATATCATTGAGGTTTTTATTTCATAATCCGCCATTGGGTTTGGTTGTTAGCTAGGATACCCAGGTGAGAGTTGTTAGCTAAGCATTTGGTCTCCCGTGAGCTTGCTAGGGTGATTTTCATAAAGATCCTTGGATTAATCTCAAAACATGTATTTGAGTAGTATCTATAGAGAGATCTTGGCTTGTACCAACATTTGGGGACCTGTGGGTCATGGTTAGAGTTGTTAAGTTTTAGACCCTATTATGGAGGATCACGGTGGTTGAAACATTTGGGTTTGGTTGATATCTTATGATTATCATTATGGATAAGTGTCATTATGGTGATGATTTGGGTCTGAGGGACACTTTAGGAATCCCAATTGGACTAGATTCAAATCATGTTATCATTGGATGTTGTGGTTTTCTATTGAGAATTCACATGTTGCATGAGTTAATTTTGATTTTCCCTGTTTTCTTATTATTAGTTGAGTATTAGTTGGAGGCCACTAAGGGGAATTTGAGGATGTTTTTCATGATGTAGATTGCATTTGAGTTTAGGTGTTACCTAAATTTGAGAGGGGATGCCTCCACTTGAGTAGTGGTTCTAAGGATCTAGGGAGTGATTCCACTATTTATGTTTGGTTATATAGGGGAATGTGTTTCCCCAATTGATATAATGATGTCCATTGTGAGTGTGTGTGTGTGTGCACTATAGTAGATGGATTTTTGGCTGTTCTCTTAGGACCCATATCAATATGTGAGCCAATGGGGATGAGATATTCATAAATATATGGACTATTATACAACCCATATTATATGTAGTTTTTGAAATTGTTACATGGATTATTCCAGGGGTTGGTTTTTATGGATGGGTCACCACATTCTAGAACCTAGTTTAATGGTAAGAGCTACGATGGCTAAAATTGTTGGATAGATTATCATTATGTATAGTTATGGATATATCTAACTAATATTGTTTGAATATAGAAATCTATCAGTACCAATATATTTTTATAGTTTGAGTGATGGACTGAGGATCTGGGAACATTTCTTGAAATTGATGAGTATATTGATGTTGTGTCACATCTATAAGGTATAGTGTTGGACCGATATTCCATGAATAGGAATTATAATATGAAGATGGTGTAAGACTGTGGCTCTGGACACTGATAGTATACATCATTGATAGTGTTCCAATTTTTTGGTCTAGGAAATGACAGAATTCCATGTGGAATAATGAGGTTGGACTAATTTTTCAATTCCTTGTGTTTGGTGTATACATATCCTCTAGGCCCCTCCTATATTATATAAAGAAATGGTTGCTAAACTGAGGTTCTAGGAAAATGAATTATACTGTTGAGATTATGTCAGACTGAGGCTCTAGAATCTAATAGTATAATTCATTGGTTGGGAACCAGAATGAGGTTCTAGGAGTTAATGTTATACCCTCTAGGTTGGATGCTGGACTGAAACTCTACATCCATGGTTTTAATGTCATAATAACGTTATGGTAATGTTTAACATGACATATGGAATTGTTTTGGACCGATTATCAATAAACATAATTAATGATAAATGAAATAGATATTAGCCTAAAGTTCTATGATTGGTAATACATTTTTTAGTTATTGGGGTAGATGCATTGTGGTTCCAAGTATGATTTGATGTTTTGGTAATGAATAAATGTATGGGATTGATTATATTAGTATCACAATTGATAGGACTATTGTGGAATGGGTCCTTGGTATTTTCAGGTTTGGTTGTGGATCCCATGGCTATGGATAATGCCTGATTTTTGGGTTTTAAGATCAATGGAATGTTCCCAGAGACATTTCATCATTATCCAAAGAACTTATAGTTTCATGAGGTTTAGGACAATGGATATAAGTTTGATTTATTTATATTTTTCAATTTTTCATCAACTAGGATATGAATATTTCCTGATCAAGCACTTATGGAAATTAATTATTGGTTCACTATTGGTGGTGGCCTACTAAGATTTATTTCTCACCCCCTGTACGTGTATGTCTATGGGAATATAGAACTTCTGACATCTTTTAGTTTGAACACAGATGCATAATGGATCAGGCTATGAACATGAATTTTATGGTTGAGTGGGATGCTTGTGTTGAGTTCACTAGTCAGTCTGATGGAGCATGACAGCATACTATAGAATAGTTATCTATTACAGACCAAAGTTGGAAATAGGTACTATAGTATTTACATTTCAATTATTTCTTTTCTAAATGTTATTGTCCTTGTAGATGATTGTGGTCGTATGTATGAATTGGTTGTTCGAGACTTTACTAATTTTCCATTTTTTTATATAATGTTTATTTTAAATGTATTTATTCTTCTATATTACCTCTTTTATTTGGTGTTATAATATTTACTTCTAGTTTAGCACTCTGATATTGTGGTTTAGTCTCATCCCATACCCACTTTATAACCCCGATGCTAGTCATCAACCTCTAGCATATGAGGATTCACACATGAGGTCTCAGGGAGAACTACCTCAAAGCACTAGTTTAGAGGCTACTGGGATGTGACATTATAATGTTTTATCAAAACCATTACATTCCTATTATTTCACTATTTGGGGATTGGTAGACAAGAGATATATGAACATACCAAAACTTTTGATGAGTACTCGGTTGGTGCATCATGAACACCTGTATTGATAGGAATTAAAGTTTAGTTATGATTTGGGTTGATGTTTAGGATTTTTATAGTTATGATTTTATCATATTTTCACTTCAATTAATGAACATTTTTTTTGTATTTTTTGGTTTATGGTAGATTTCAGTCTCTTATACCATTGCAAAGTGGAATATGAGTTGGTTTTGACTCTTGGCCTACAGAGGAAAGAGGATTATCATGTATCATGATAGGTACGTATGATCCACTTGTTATTTTCCTGATAGTGTGTTATTTAATTGATTTAATTTAGATGTTAGGTTTTGTGGATGCATGGTGAGTTTCTCGTTGACAAGGATGCTAGTGTGGTCCCTCTATGTGACTGGTTTGGTGACTCTGGTGGTTTATTACATTATAAGTGTAGGGTTATGGAACCATTGTAGATGGTTTTATTCTTGTTTGGTTGTATTTTCGAGACCTCAAAAGAGTGGTCTGATGGGAAGATTCTTAGAGAGGATGGACGCTTTTACAGTGGGATTTTGGCCAGTATACATCACCCTTTTGGTGTGGTACCCTAGAGTTGTGTGTTTTAACATGATGGTGTTGTGTGATGATAATATGGGTACATGTAGAATCCCTATTATTTCTGGAATTTTTTATGTTGACTTTGGCCTAGGTTGTTGGACCAAGTGTATTGACATGCAGCTTGATCGATTGGGCTAGATGGGAGTTCCTAATGCCCTTCTATAAGTTACAATAGAGTATGGAGTCAGAGTGATATGATTTTTTGGGTTACCCATTGAGGGTTTGACTGAGTTACCTGTGCTTTTGGGTACTTGAGGCATAAATGGATATTTTTGGACTTATTAAAATGATGCACGAAGGGTGAAACCAGGTTGGAGGATTACAATTTTTATATGAATTTTGTTTTTAGGATGGTTCCCTTTTGTGCTAGTGTTTCCTCGCTGTGGTTTAATTTGACAAGGTATGGATCATTCATGTGTATAGCCCAAGAAATAGTTATGTAGGTGAGGTGATTTTTGTGGCATTTGGTTGGATAGGTAGGAAATGAAGTGCTCGAGGATGCATTGTTTGGGATCTGAGATAGGTTTTCCTGAGAGGTAACAAGGTTGAGTCGAAGCAGGGTTTGTGATTGGGTTAGACAAGAAAATGTAACAGTTATGGGGAAATTTAATATTAGAAACCAAAATTCTAGTGGCGTGTTGTATATTGTTTGGATAAAACATTATTGGAATGTATGCATTAGGTGCTAGGGTTGTGCAAGTCACTAAGATTGTCCTGTGAATCATTGAGGTTGTGGTGGTATTATTCGGCAACATCTTAATATAATAATAGTTTAGAGATGGTAATACCAAATAGCTTTAAATCATCTTGAGTATGCTAAGGGAGTACCGGCTTATAGGCATGCTACAAATATATGTTCAGGGATTGATAAGGGGCCTATTAAGAGTTTGGGCTTATAGAGTGGTGTACATGAAGTCATACGGTAGGGAGAACACCATTATCATTATATGTGTGAGGTCCCTATAAAATATCAAATATTGATGAATACTAAGGATGTTGTTCTTGGATTCAGGTAACAAGTGACAATTGATGTCTCGTTTTGATGATCAGGTGGGAGTGAGATAACCATATCCAGTTCTAAGGTAAGTTTATGTTTGTTGAATAGGTTGAGGAAAATAATGTTTTGTTGGGGAATAATTTTAAAGTATATTCTAATTTTGTGGAGAACCGTAAGTTTGATGATGAGTTTTAAATGATTTTATGAAGTCTCAGGATGGTGAAGTGAGGTTAGGAAAATTAATAGTGGATTTTTATGGTGAAAAGTAGTGGGTTTCCATTGGATGGGTTTTATTCCCTCACATAGAGGCTATTTCGAGATACTCGGTTGGTGTCCTTATATAGAATGCAATGAGTTGTGTTTTAGATTCAAACATGGTGGGTGAGGTGCTTGGTTGGAAGACCACAGAGGCTTCTTGGGTATGGGACGGTTTATCATAGGGAGGTTATAGAGACCTGAGTTTTTATGGATTTTGAATTTTGAGAAAAAATGAAAATTTTTTCTCTCAGGTTCTCATGAGGATGAAAATGAACATTTTCATGAAAATTATCCCAGATAATTATTCTGAACACTCTTTTGTTCATGGAATAGGGTATATACCCTAGGATATGAGTTGGTGGAATTTTGAGATGTTGGAGTTTTGGAGAAATATTTAATATTTAATTACTTAAATTTTAAATTATTTACACAAGTTTGTGGGGGTGATATCATTGGAAATGATTTTGGATTTGAGATTCTAACATTACCATTAAGTCTGAAATGAGGGGTTTATCCTTAGGTGTGTTATAAACTCTCTTCTGGTTACGGGACACATGGTGTGTGTTAAATGGGTAATTAATCAATCAATCAATTAAATTGATTAAATTAGAATCCACCCCCCATTTGGTGGATTTCTATGAATCGAAGGAGGGGGAGGGTCCCTCCCTCATGCATGAAGGGAAATCCAAGAGGGGAAGAAGAGGGAGATTCCATTGGGATTCATCCATGGTATAGATCGTGACATGATAGAGGTGAAATTACTTTTTTGAGTATATTTAGACTTTAATCTTCGAGTTTTATGCCAATAGGTTGGTTGGGTTTTCATTTTAATGCACTTATCCCATTAAATTAATTGTTTTCAAGTTTAATAGCCTTTTATGATTTCTAAGGACCCCATGGGGGCCGATCTGTACTTATTTTGGGGGAAATCAGGTATTATAGGTGGTTTGCAGGGGTTTCCCATTTGGAAACCCTGAATACACAACATGTGGTTTGATGAACAAAAGTTGTGTGTTCTTCCTTTTTAGGGAACAATAGAAGAATATGTCTATACATTGTATTGTCCAGAGGACATACTACATAGTGTCACTTAGTGTGAGGCCAACTACACAGCCACATGACCTGTGTAGGGTGAACATAGCCATATAGGGTACACTTACAGACCCCTATGTGGGTGAAATGTCATGTGTGAGTGCATGGAAAACTAGAGACACAAGGCATGTCCGTGTGAGGTACATGGTTACATACTTCATGTGGAGTACACTTCATGTACCTTACTGACACATCATGTACTTGGGTTTTACATACCATGTTTGGTGGGAGTACATGACCATGTTGAGGTGTTTAGAGTACACATTGTGTTCTTGAGTATGAACATCATGAATTTCCCATTTGTTAACCTTCTGTGGGTCTAGGATGTTTTGACAACCTGAATTTAGATTTAGACATGTTAGGATTCCATTTTGAGTCTTTTTTTACATAGATCATGGTGGTGGAATCCTTTTGACATATAATGGCCATCTAGATGGTGTTCTGAAAAAAATGTAGATCGATAGGGGGATCTTTTTGATGTTTTCATTCGTCTTCCTTTATTGGGTTGTGTTGTCAGCTAGGGGACCCACTAATGGTTGTGAACTTAGTTTTTGGTCTTTCCTGAGTGCACTAGGGTAAATTTATTAAGTTTCATTAGCTAATTTCTAAAATATGTATTTGAGTAGTATCTCTAGGGAGATCTTATTTTGTCCATTCATAGAGACTTGAGGCTCAAGGTTAAAGTTTTAGAGGGTTAAACCCTACGCAAGAGGGTTAGGATGGTTGAATCATTTGGTATTATTTGAAATTGTAGGTTGAAGGTTATGGCTGAGTTCCATTGGGGTGTTGAGCTGAGTCTGATTGGATCAAATGAATTTTTGGTGAATAGTAACTAACCTTTATGAATAGTAACCTACCCTTATGAATATTAATTTTACCCTTAGGAATAGTAAATTGGGAAAACAAATAGTAACCTCACACATGAGTATATAAATAAAATGTAGGCACCTTATAAAAAAAGTGAATATATTTAATTAAGTGTAGAAATTTTTGGGAGTAATAAATATTTAAATAAAATTTTATAATATATAAAATAGTTTAAAATATAATACATTTTTATAAAATTTATTAATTAATCAATAGTTTTTATTCCAATGATATAATATAATTTTATGAAACCGTAGTTAACTGTTCAAAGTGTTATAAAATTGGTTATATTATTAAAATTGGTATTTCTCGAGTAAATGATTATTTTAACTATAAATTAAATTTATCATATTTATAAAATTATTTTCATAAAATGGAGTTCATTTTTGGATTCTAAAAATCGAAAAATTGTGTGTATGATTATTTGGGAATTTTTTGAAATACTTGAATTTTTAGTGAATAGTAAAATACGGTAATTACGATATAAAAACATTATGAGATAAATACATTATTCCTCGCATCATGGATGATGTAAGAAAACATTATTTCAAACTCACATATACATATAACTATTCTTGGTCACAAGAATCAATACTATTTCTTTTCTTGAGAAAAATAGTTAAATAATGAATAAAATATTGTGAAATCACTCCTCTCCTCCACTATATAAGAGTCCCTCCACCCCCTCTTCCTCTCACAGCACTAAAGCCTTCAGACTTACCTATGTTGTTACAAATACTCTTTCAAATACCTCCCCCACGTAGAGTACCTTCTAGTCTCACTAAAATGAAAAAAACAAAGGCCTTAAAGAGATTCTCTAGGAGGGGAACTCAAGAGGTAAACCTCTCTTCCATTCCATTTTATCTTCTTTTACAAGTTCCATTCTTTTGTTTATCTCCCCTCACCTACCCTCATACAAATGATGTGATAATTAAATTACCTTACATGTACTATAATTTTATTATTCTAATGGAATATTTTATCATCATCTCTCTTTCCCCATCCTCTTATACAAAAAATGAAAACACCGTCCCTGATGTGTTAATTTATCACATTCAAGGACGACAAGTTTCCAATTTCAATTAAAAAAATTAAATTCAGGTCATGAAACCATTTTTATTTTATAACTAGATAATTATCTATTTAATATATCATATTTATTGTTATGTAATCCTTTTTTACACAAGATATTTAATTATAAAATAAAATTATTTCAAAGTTATCAAAAAACCATCAAAACTATCCAAGCATTTATCATTAAAATTTATATAATGATTCATTCCCTCCCAAAATATCAGATGGATTTATATGATCATTTAACATTATATATTATCATTAATAACTCATAACATCAATTCTTGATATCATTTTCCATTTTAAATGATCATCCGCACTCTTATAAAATAAAGCTGATCATAAAAACTGAGAAAAAATGTACTCCCAAAGGATGAAACTGAATCTACTAACCCATATAAAATGAAATAAATGGACATAATTATGAAATAATAAGAAAAATAAATTTATATCAGTTTATATACTTTATAATTAATGAATTTAATTTTACTAAGTTGTACATTAAGATCAAATGAAGAACTCATTTCGGAATAAGGTAAGGGGATCCTCATCTCACTTTTATTTCTATGAGATTTCCATTTTTCGACACTTATTTCTTGTATGTGGTGTATTTTTACTTCTATTTTATATATAATATCATGATTATATTTATATTCATGCTATTTAGTGATTCACTTGATGATTATTAACTAGATTGATTATAATGTTTTAAGGGACTTTGTTTCAATTTCCATTTCATTATGATTTATTTAGTGTTGCGCACATAGTCATTCCCATGTGGTGTAACGAATTCCCCTTAGAGGTAATTTATATTTTTAAACTATTATTAAATTATATATCCATATTATGATAACATGGATATGATTATTATCTTAGCCATATACAATTTTACATACAGTCTTTATGTGGGTTGGTTCTTTAACTGTGGAGGTATTGGTGAGTTCATATCCTCAAATCAAAATGGATATTAGAATAGAATATTTTTAATGTATTAAATATTTGTATATGAATGTGTTGGACTAGATTTTATTGGTGGGGCCCATTATATCCCCTCAATTCATCAAAAAGTCCCATTTTTCAAATTATTTGGCGACCCATAGACTTAAACTGTATTGACAGTATAATGGTTAATGTACCAAATACATGACGTCAAAATAATAAAAATTCTCTATATTCAGTATTCAGTTTCTAATTTCCATGGTGTTTTCACCATGAAAAAATATATGGATGCATTTTTATACTCAGGTTATTTATGGAATGAGTTTTCATTTTTTTACCATTCTATATTTGTTATGTCGAATCGATTATGATGCAATTATTAATGAGCCATAATTCCACTATGTGTAACCATTACTAAGAATTTGAAGTCACCCATATTATGTTTCCTTTCCACAGGTTATGAAGAAGAGAACCTTGAATAAGATGTCATGGTGGCAGTTTATTTCAGTTTATTATTTATCATGTTGTTTTATATCATTACTAATGTATTATGGGTATCATTTATGTAATATGGTCAACCAAGAATTATAAACTAATCAGCCCTTTGGTATTTTCTTTCATTTAATCATTCGAATATAACAAAATAATGCACTTGCTTCGACCTTCTAGGATTGGGGCATTACAGTTGGTATTATAGGAATATTAACATCATCCATGAAAACTATATTTCATAAACATTGTTTAGAGGACATAACCCTAAGATAGAATTTGAAGATAATCATAGAGTAACATTATATAATTTTGGTAAGGAATATATTATGTGGTTGTTCATAGTAAATACATGACTTCTTGGATACTACAAGTGGACGTGGTTCTATCACAGATGTACCTAGGAGTAAGAACTCTGACTTGGAGTTTTGGGCATGACCTGAGGTATCCAAGCACACGGCAACGAGCCTTACCATGTAGTTGGTTTGACACTCCAGGGGGAATGGTGAAGATTAATCACATTTTTATTAAAACTCATTATGAAGGGTTTTAATGTAAATAGAACCCATATTTATGATTATGAGATTAGTTTCTCATTAATTTTTAAATTATGTTAAGTTTTTTCTAGATATAAATTATGATTTATGACCTAATTGCATAGAAGTTAATTTTTTAGTGATGGTTTCTAATAGAATAATGGGAATCAATACCCATGGACAGTGTAGAGATTTCCCCACTGAGAAAGTCATCATAGTCAGTGTTGAAGCGAATCAGATCATGAACATATTGAGAAAACCTGTAACGCCCTGACCCCAGTTACCCAGAGTCGGTGCATTATTACATAATATTGGAATGATAATAAAAGATCAAGTCTCGAAAGACCGATTAGTTTAGTAGCCTTGGAATAACTAGATACATCCATAATGTTTACATTACATCATAAAGTGAAAACTACTACAACAAAATCTTGTCTTCATATCCCCTCATAATATCCCTACACGTCATTCATAAATTACTTCTTCACATCCTGGGAAAAATAAAGCACTGAAAGGGGTGAGCTGAGATGCTCTGTAAGGATTACAATATAGCGGAGACATTGATAAATAAGCATAAACATTTAAGGCAATGTATAACTAAAACAAAATCCTTTTAAACTTGAAATTCAATATAATATGGATAAGATAAAATGAAATAATTCCATTTACTTATTCACATGGATATTCTACTAGTCAAATAATCACATTCAATATCAATAACCACTTTCATAATGATTGAATGCATAATATCAGACTATCATAACCACATAGCCAAGGCCTCGTGCCAAGAATACAAATAATATTTTGTCAAAGCCTCATGCCAAGACACTAGTTTATCTCATGAGACCTACCAATGCATCGAAGAGCTATAGTGGGCTCCACCCGTCACATATTAAGTCCAATGCATTCCTTACATGAAAAGGTCTTAAACATAACATAAACATTCTTATTAAAACTAGCATACGAAATGTCAATATTTTCTCCATAAACCACGAATAGTAAAAAAAATAACACATAAACAGTCGAACATATCACAAAACCTTCAATACAATATGGATGTTTTGTATCATAATAAATAAACATCAAATAAGCATAAAATCCATCAAAGGATGTTGACATAGATGAAATCAAAACTATTTGAGAGAAATATCTCTTTTTTTTGAAATCATTTAAAAGTCACATAATTATTAAATAAGACTTTTACATTGAAAATATTCTTATAAACTTGTAAGGGAAGATTTTACAAATTTATAACGGCAGAAAATAGCCACATTCGCCGTATAAGTTAAAAAGACTTTCTTACCATAATTCTATCGAAAAGGTTAAAAAGGACCTTGTTTGGAAAACGACTTAAAGATTCCTTTATAAACAACTTATAAAAAGTCAAACAAGGGTATAAATGACTTTAACCCATATTCTGTAAAATATTAAGAATTTTTGAAATACATTTCTAGGAAACATGGATGTGGATGATAAAGAGGCCACAATAGATAATTACGTATAAACAACCTCAGATAATGAAGAGATTGTGAAATAAACACTTAACTTGTACTTTTCCTTGGTCAAGGGTAGAATAAAATCCTGTATAATGGTGAAAAAATTGTTATTAAATTATACAGGAATCATATACATTAATCTGATATCATATACGATCTTTTAACGTTGCTTTGTTAATAATATCTTAGTATTATCGTCGTTTCGGGTGTTAACTTACTCATTTTCTTTTATATGTTTTGTTACATAATCCATGTTTGTTATGGATTGGTTGTATCTTATTAATATAAATAATTATATAAAGTCCTTAAACATTATTTTTAATCATCAAATGAGAATTATACTTGAATGGATACGATGGGGAATGAATCTCATCGCGTTCGTGGAGACGGTAGTCCGTACGTACGCACGAGTGACAATATCACTCTTTTGATATTAAAATAATATATAATTGGATAGTATATAATATATACAGAATCAATATCATGTTATATATATTATTTACATGAATAACACATCATTATTATACGCATCCAAATAATAATGTTTTGAATAACAATTACAACACGACGTGGAGACGGTAAACCCTACGTACACACTTTTGGTGACATGTCATTCAAAGGATGGATAGAATACTGAATATGGTTGTAACATATTTATAATAAAATCATAGTATATAGAAGATACTGGAGTTATTATTTTAGAATGGGAATAACAAAGGAAGAAGAAGTTGAAGAAGAAAGGAACTTGAAAGAGGGTGGTGAAAATACTACCTCTTCTTCGGGTTCTTCCTTTTTATTTGATCAAAAGGGCTCCTTAGGTTGGCTTTCTGACTAAATTAATTCCTCTAGGATGAAGGGAGGATATTTGATAGGGTATTTGGGTAGAGTTTGGCCGAGCCAAAATGCTTTGAAGGTGTGAAGAATTGGTTAGAAGTGGTGTCCTTTTATAAGGGGGAGGAGGGGCACCTTAGGAAAAGCTAGAAATATTATTTTATAATAAATTCATATTCGGTTTATAATGGCTTAAAAGTGTATTATTTAAAGTTTAAGGTAGTTATAAGTCAAAAACCACTCAACCAATAGGTTTTAGATAGGTTTGGGTCACTTTATTAACCTTATCTTATAGTTTTACCTCTTAGTTAATTACTTTGACACTTACCATGTCTCTTTGTATTTTTATATTATATAGTCAATAAACATAATATAAACTTTCAAAATACCCCCAAGTGGTCCATTAATGATACAACTATCATAATTTAAGTCTCTTGTAAGAACCTCAGATTTTTATTAACAAGAAAAAAAATTAATAATATAATATTTGTTTTAAAAAGGCTTTTATGTCAATTTTGACACTATTTGGTAATTGGTTTTTGATAATTTCATAACAGCATTATTACTTCTAAAAAAATTTATATAACCAATATTAATATGTCATATTAGCCTAGGAAATTAATTTAATTCGTAAAAAGTTTCAAATTACATTTATTGGGGTATTTATAATATCAATTATCTTAATATTTCACTAATTAGGTAATTAGAGCATCACCATTGTGTCATAAATAAATTAAATTATTTAATTTCTAAAAATTATAAATAAAATACCATTATGTAGGAACTATTTTCATATTTTTAATAAATATTTATAATAGAATTTATCTTATGTATAACCCTATATTAAAAATGTTTTAGTTATTAACCTTAGATTTTTAACGCTTTTAACTCTTCTTTGAATTAAATAATAATAAATGTCCTAATCTAATCCAAGTGGACCTAAATGATAATATTTTATTCCTAAGGTTGTTTTTGGTCGAGGTAAACTTGTCCAATAGAATTAGTACATGTGTTAGGGTAATATTAATATCATTTTTACACTAAATTACCCTATTTACTTTTAATAGTGGTAAATAAAAGTAAAAAGTTACTATGCACCAAAAATTATTTTTATCTTATTGAACCAAATTTTAATCCTTGATATTTACTGTGTCTCTTTCATTTTTGAAATTTCACTCACAGAAGCGGTAAAATTATGTTTTATGTGAATTTGCAAATTCTCCTAGGAGATGGGTAAAAGACGGTGAAAAGTTCAAAAAAAAATTATATGTCTAAAATTATTTTAAACTTAATCCAATGAATTAAATTGAACATATATAGATACTACGTATCTATTTTGACCTAAAATAAATTTAAATAAAATAAATAATAATTTAAATAAAAAGTTGGTTTTAACCAATAATTCAATTTTTTTCACTATTCATAAAAAATTGAATGTTTTCAGAAAAATAAAAAAATTTCACCATAGGCTAATTTCGATATTTCAAATCCAAAAATGAAGTCCATTTTGAAAGATAATATTTATAAAATTTCAAAAAGTGGGTATTACTATTCATAACGGCTAGTTTGATTGGTTGTGGTGTGTGTTAGAACTCGAAGTTCCATACAACACACGCTACTATATTATTCAAAGAGAAGCGTGCTGTGGAAGCTTGGGGTGTTACATTTTCCCCTCCTTTAAATAATTTCGTCCTAGAAATTTCTAGAATAATACCACATTAAAAGACTCTGGTGGTTCTTCATCATAAGTTCCTCAGGTTCCCACGTTGCCTCTTCCATCTTATGGTTTCTCCATAGAACTTTTACCAGACGAGTCGTCCGGTTTCTCGGAATTTGTTCTCTGGTATTGAGAATCCTGATGGGATCTTCGCAATAAGACAGATCAGGTTCCTGTTCTAATTCTTCATAAGTTGCTACATGCGTTGGTCCAGGCATGTATTTCCTCAAAAGTGATACATGGTACACATCGTGAACTTTGGAGAGACTTGGCGGCATTGCCAAATGGTAAGCTACAACCCCAATTTGTTCTAGAATTTCAAAGGGTCCTATGTACCTGGGACACAATTTACCTTTCTTGCTGAAACGTATAACTCCCTTCCATGGAGATACCTTCAAAAAAACATGACCTCCTACATGAAATTCCAAATCCTTCCTTCGATTATCGGTATTGCTCTTCTGCCTACTTTGAGCTGCTTTGATGTGGTTTTGGATTACCTTTACCTTTTCCATCATTTCTCTCCACCAGTTCTGGGCCTAGAAGTTTTCTTTCAACAACGTCATCCCAATAGGTTGGTGTGCGACGTCTCTTTCCATATAATGCTTCATATGGTTCCATTCGAATACTTGAATGGAAGCTATTGTTATTGGAAAATTCTGCCAGAGGTAAATATTGATCCCACATACCCTGAAAGTCAAGTGATTATGATCTCAACATGACTTCTAAGGTTTCAATAGTCCGTTCTGATTGTCCATCTGTTTGAGGGTGGTAGGCAGTGCTCAAATGAAGTTCAATATCCAAGGCCTTCTGAAGACTCTTCCAGAATCTTGAAGTAAAATGGGGATCACACTCAGAAACAGTAGGTAGGGGTACTCCATGAAGTCTCACAACTTCATTAATATATAGTCTTGCTAGACGTTCCAGTGGTAGATCTTCTCTTATATCATGAGAATGTGCTGTCTTGGTAAGACGATAAAAAATAACCCATATTGAATCGTTCATTCTAGGAGTCTTTGGTATCCCCACGACAAAGTCCATTGTAATATTGTCCCATTTCTACTCTGGTATGGGAAGAGGTTGCAAGACTCCTCTCGGCTGTTGCCTTCTAGCTTTCACTTGTTGAAAACCCATACATCTTGATACAAAATTAGCAATCTCCCTCTTTATGTTGTCCCACCAAAAATGTTAATTCAAATATCAATACATTTTGGTGCTCCTAGGGTGTATAGAGAAATTAGAGCTATGAGCATCATCTAAAAATTCTGTTTTTAGATCAAGTATATCGGGAACACAAAGTCTCTTCCCGAATTTCAAAATTCCTTCTTCATACACAAAGTCTCACAATCCCCCATCATTCACAGCTTTAATCTTCTTTTGAAATTATTCATCATTGATCTAAGAACTCTTAATTCTTTCTAGTAAAGATGGTTTTGAAACCATTTGAAAAAGCATTTATGTTTCACCTTCCATGGTGATTCTCATATCCAACTTTACTAGATCCATGAAAATAGGATCCCTTTCAATTCTCATCATGTTCAAAACTCCATGGTCTTTTCTGATCAAAGCATCTTCCACCTTGTTTTCCTTCCCCGGGTGGTAGTGTATCGTAAAATCATAATCCTTGAGTAATTCAAGCCATCTCCTTTGCCTCATGTTGAGTTCTTTTTGTGAGAAAATATACTTCAAACTCTTGTGATCAGTATAAATCTCACATTTTTCACCATAGAGGTACTGTCTCCATATCTTGAAAGCAAAGACCACAACTGCTAACTCCATATCATGAGTAGGATAGTTCTGCTCTTGAATTGTCAACTGTTGTGATGCATAGGCAATAACCCTATAATTCTGCATAAGGACACAACCAAGTCCTTCTTCGATGAATCACTATAAATAAAGAACCCATTATTCCCCGATGGTAGAGTCAATATAAGAGCATTGACTAATCTTCTCTTCAGTTCTTCAAAACATTCTTCACACTCTTTTTTCCAAACAAATTTAACCCCTTTACGTGTGAGCTTTGTTAATGGGTTAGCCAACTGGGAAAAATTCTGGACGAAACGTCAATAATAACCTGCTAAACCAATAAAACTGCGTACCTCAGTTATACTTGTTGGTGTAGGACATTCTTGGATTGCCTTGGTCTTAGAAGGATCAACATAGATTCCATCTTTAGAGACAATATGGACAAGAAAATAAATCTCCTGAAGCCATAATTCACACTTGCTAAACTTCCCATATAATTCATGTCTTCTCAGAGTCTTCAGGTTAATGCGCAAGTGATTTTGATGATCTTCGTAGCTTTTGGAGTATACCAAGATATAATCAATAAATAACACCACAAAATCATTGAGATATTCTTTGAAAACTTTTTTCATTAGATCCATGAATATAGAGGGTTCCTTAGTCAGCCCAAAATGCATTACCGTAAACTCGTAATGCTCGTACCTAGTTCGAAATGCTATCATCAGAATGTCTTCCTTCTTCACACACAACTGATGGTATCCAGATCGAAGGTAAATCTTTGAAAAGTATTGAACTCCATGCAGTTGGTCAAATAAATCATCAATGAGAGGTAGTATATACTTTTTCTTTATTGTTATAGCATTGATTTCCCTATAGCTGATACATAACCTCATAGATCCATCTTTCTTTTTATCAAAATGAACAGGGGCTCCCCATGGAGGAACACTAGGGAGAATCAATCCCTTATTAACCAATTCCTCTAGTTATTTCTTTAGTTCCACTAATTCTATAGTGGCCATTCTATAAGGGGTCTTTGATATAGGCCTTGGTCCAGGAATTAAATCAATGGAAAAGTTAACTTCTCGTTCTGGAGGATGTCCAGGTAAATCTTCTTGAAACACATCTACATATACTTTCACAGTAGATACATCCTTTATCTGAACATTCTTTTCCTCACCCACAGTCATTTCATTCTCTTCCTCCCCAATAATTGAATTTAGTTGAGCTACTGGGGGTGGATCTAGATAAGAACTAGGTGGTGATTATTTTGCTCTAAAGATAAGGTGTTCCTTATCATCATCATCAGAAATCGTAACCTCCGTCTTCTTAAAATAAATTTTTGCATCATGGTCCGGAAGCCAATCCATACTGAGGATTATATCAAACTCAATCATAGGTTTGACGATGATATTAGTGGATAAAGAACATTTATGTGCTCTAATGGGGTCTGATTCACAAAACTTTATTACAATGATACATCCCTTAGTAGTTTTAACTGACCACACCCTTGTTAAATCAAATTGAAAATATCTAATTTTCTTAGCAAACTGGGAAGATATGAAACAATGTGATGATCCATAATCAAATAATGCATTTTCTAAACTTGAGGAAACCATTAAATTACCTGCCACCACGTCTTTTGGAGCTTCTACTTCATTAGTAGTGACAGCATAAGCTTGTCCTTGATCCCTTGCCCATTTCTGAGGTAAGTTCCTCTAATGCTTAGGACATTCATTTGAATAATGTCCGATCTCCCTAAAATTGTAGCATTGGACATTAGTAGATTCCTTCTTCCCCTTGCAATCAAGAGCTTGGTGGCCTTTTTCACCACACTTTTAACAGACTACCATTCCATTCAAGAAAGTACTAGGGTGTTTCTTCCCACATTTACTGTAGGATGGATATTCAAATTTTCCCTTCTTCCCCTTATTTCCATTCCCAGATTGATCAAAACATATCTTCTTCTCTTGCTTTACTTTAAAGTCATAAGACTTAGAGAATTCCTTTTCTGTCTTGATAGCACATGAGACAATGTATTCGTACGAAGAGAAGGATTGTGAGACTAATTCTCGATAGAGAAATGGTTTTAACCCATCAAATAAACGATCAATCTTACTTTTTGGGTTACATATATAATCTCCAGCCTACCTTGCTAACCTTGCAATGTTATCCTAATACTTTGCGACATTCTCATCCTCCTTTTGTCTAACACTCAGAAATTGCCTTTCCATATCTGCTCGATGGTCACGAGGAAAGTATTTTTCTAAAAATAGATCTTTGAACTCCCTCCATTACATATTTTCTACTTCATCATATTCCTTCATGTTTGGAATCAATGAACACTATTTATCAGAATCTCCATTGAGGCGGTAAACTTCCATGATAATGTTTTCCCTTTCACTAATCCCCAAAGCCTGAAATATTTTCCCTAGGGAACTTATCTATTCCTCATCTACCAATGGATTTGTAATCCCATTAAATGTTGGTGGTTGTTTCTTCATGAAGCGATCTAACATTGACCCTCCACATTGTGGATCAGGGTGCTCTATATGGGTAAGGTTATTATTCATAACCTGAGTGAGTTGTCCCAGTATGGTGATAAGATGATCAGCACCAGTTGTATCACAAGATCCACTATAATTATCTTGAGCAGGTGGGAAATCCCTACACGAAGTGTGTGCATTAATATGGTTTCCATTTATTCCACTAGGAACCATTTCTAAACAATGGCATAAAGTAGATCAGTTTATGAATCAAAATACATAATTCCATTCTTATAAAACACTTAACATAAATTGAACTATTTATGGATATAATCCATAATAATAAAAATGTTTTCTTTTAGGAAGTATATACTCATAAACCCTTCATAATGTTTTGTTAATAAAATGAGAGTTATCCTAAGCATATCCCCCCGGAGTGTCGTATCCAAGAGTGCAGCAAGGCCCGTTGTCGTGCACCAGTTCTCATTCGAGTCTAGCTCAAAGTGGTGTTTTCATGTTTTACCCCTAGGTACATCTATGCCAGAGCCGCCTTTAACTTCTCGTATCCAAACAAAGATGTATTTCTCGGAAAACTCACAAAATCTCTACAATACCAAAATTCTAGGAAGTTATTCTATACTAATCCTCAAAGTCTATCTTTGGTCTATGTGCTCTAATCCGAGTTTATCTGAATCCAGTTTCCAAGGTTTGTAAAAAACTTCCTCTGATACCAACTATAAGGCCCCGACCCCAGTTACCCAGAGTTGGTGCATTATTACATAATATTGGCATGATCATAAAAGATCAAGTCTCGAAAGACCGACTAGTTTAGTAGCCTTGGAATAAATAGATATATTTATAAAGTTTACATTACATCATAATGTGAAAACTACTACAACTACATATTGTCTTCATATCGCCTCATACTATCCCTACAGGTCATTCATAAATTACTTCTTCACGTCCTAGGAAAAATAAAAAATTGAAAGGGGTGAGCTCAGATGCTCAGTAAGGATAACAATATAGCGGAAACATTCATAAATAAGCATAAACATTTAAGGAAATGTATAACTAAAACAAAAGCCTTTTAAACATGAAATTCAATATAATATGAAAAAGATAAAATGAAATAATTTCATTTACTTATTCACATGGATATTATACTAGTCGAATAATCACATGAAATATCAATAACCACTTTCATAATGATGGAATGCATAATGCCAGAATATCATAACCACGTAGCCAAGGCCTCATGCCAAGACTACAAATAAGATTTTGTCAAGGCCTCGTGCCAAGAAACTAGTTTGTCTCATGAGTCCTACCGATGCATCGAGGAGCTATAACGGGCTCCACCTGTCACATATTAAGTTGAATGCATTCCTCATATGAACAGGTTTTAAACATAACATAAACATTCGTATTAAAACTAGAATACAAAATGTCAAAATTTTCTCCAGAAACCATGAATGGTATAAAAATAACACATCTACAGAATAACATATCACAAAACCTTCAATACAATATACAAGCTTTGTATCATAATAAATAAACATCAAATAAGCTTAAAATCCATCAAAGGATGTTGGTGAAATCAATACTATTTGAGAGAAATATCTCTTTTTTTGAAATCATTTAAAAGTCCCATAGTTATTAAATAAATCATTTACTTTGATAATATTCTTATACGATTTTAAGGGAATCTTTGACTACTTTATAATGGCAGAAAATAGCTGCATCCACCATATAAGTTAAAAAGACATTCTTACCTTAATTCTGTCGAAAAGGTTAAAAAGGGCCTTATTTTCGAAAACGACGAAAATATTACTTTATAAAATTCTTATAAAAAGTCAAACAAGGGTACAAATAACTTTAAACAATATTCTGTAAAACTGTAAGAATGTTTTGAAATACATTTTTAAGAAACATGGATGTGGATGATAAAGAGGTCCCAGTAGATAATTACGTATAGACAACTACAGATAATGAAGAGATTGTGAAATAAAACCTTACCTTTTTCTTTTCCTTGGTCTAGGGTAGGTTATCCTCCTGTATAATGGTGAAATAATTGTTATTAAATTATACAGGAATCATATACATTAATATGATATCATATATGATCGTTTAACCTTTCTTTGTTAATAATATCATAGTATTATAGTCGTTTCGGGTGTTAACTTACTCGTTTTCTTTTATATGTTTTGTTACATATGCAATGTTTGTTATAGATAGGTTGTATCTTATTCATATACAGAATGATATAAAGTCATTAAACATTATTTTAATCATCAAATGAGAATTAGACTTTAATGGATACGATGGGGAATGAATCTCATCGCGTTCGTGGAGACGGTATTCCGTACATAAGCACGAACGACAATATCACTATTTTGAAATTAAAATAATATATAATTGGATATTATATCATATATAAAGAATAAATATCATATTATATTTATTATTTAAATGAATATCACATCATTATTATAGCCATCCAAATAATAATGTTTTGAATAACAATTACACCACAACGTGGAGACGGTAAGCCGTACGTACGCACGTATGGTGACATGTCATTCAAAGGATGGATAGAATACTGAATATGGTTGTACCATATTTATAATAACATCAAAGTATATAGGAGATATTGTAGTTATTATTTTATATTGGAAATAACAAATAATGAAGAAGTTGAAGAAGAAAGGAACTTGAAAGATGGTGGTGAAAATATTACCACTTTTTCAGGTTCTTCCTATTGATTTGATCAAAAGGGATCCTTAGGTTGTCTTTATTACTAAAGGAAGGAATCTAGGATGAGGTGAGGATATTTGAGAGGCTATTTGGGTAGAGTTTGGATGAGCCAAAGGGCTTTGAAGGTGTGAAGAATTTGTTAGAATTGGTGTCCTTTTATAAGGGGGAGGAGGGGCACCTTAGGAAAAGTTAGAAATGTTATTTTATAATAAATTCATATTCGGTTTATAATGACTCAAAAGTAGATTGTTTAGATTTTAAGGTAGGTATAGGTCAAAAAACACTCAACCAATAGGTTTTAGATAGGTTTTGGTCACTTTATTAACCTGATCTTTTAGTTTTAACTCTTAGTTAATTAGTTTGACACTTACCATGTCTCTTTGTATTTTTATATTATATAGTCAATAAACTTAATATAAACTACCAAGATACCCCCAAGTGGTCCATTTATGATACAAATATCATAATATAAGTCTCTCAGACGAAAATTATATTTTTATGAATAGGATATAAATTAATAATATAATATTTGTTTTAAAAACTCTTTTATGTTAATTTTGACACTATTGGGTATTTTGTTTTTGATAATTTCATAACAGAATTATTAGTTCGAAAATAATTCATATAACCAATATTAATATGTCATAATCGCCTAGAAAATTAATTTAATTCATAAAAAGTTTCAAATTACATTTATTTGGGTATTTATAATATCAATTATCTTAATATTTCATTAATTAGGTAATTACTGCATCACAATTGTGTCATAAATAAATTAAATAATTTAATGTCTAAAAATTATAAAAAAAATACCATTATATAGGAAATATTTTTATATTTCTAATTAATATTTATAATCTAATTTATCTTATGTATCACCCTATATTAAAAATGTTTTAGTTATTAAACTTTTATTTTTAACTCTTTTAACTCTTCTTTGAATTAAATAATAATAAATGACCTAATATAATCCAAGTGGACCTAAATGATAATATTTTATTCTGAAGGGTATTTTTGGTCAAGATACACTTGTCCAATAGAATTAGGACATGTGTTAGGGTAATATTAATATCATTTTTACCCTCAATTACCCTATTTTCTTTTAACCGTGGTAAATAAAAGTAAAAAGTTATTATTCACCAAAAATTATTTTTATCTTATTGAACCACATTTTACACCTTGATATTAACCATGTCTCAATGATTTTCAAAATTCCACTCATAGAAGCGGTAAAATTATGTTTTATGTGAATTTTCAAATTCTCCTAGGAGATGGGTAAAAGACGGTGAAAAGTTCAATAAAATTTTTATATGTCTAAAATAATTATAAACTGACTCCAATGAATTACATTGAACTTATATAGGTATTATGTATCTATTTTGACCTAAAATAAATTTAAATGAAATAAATAATTATTTAAATAAAAAGTCAGTTTTAACCAATAATTCAGTGTTTTTCAATATTCATCAAAAATTGAATGTTTTTAGAAAAAGACCAAAAATTCACCCTAGGATAATTTCGATATTCCGAATCCAAAAATGAAGTCCATTTTGAAAGATAAATTTTATAAAATTTCAAAAATTGGGTATTACTATTAATAACGGTTAGTTTGATTGGTTGTGGTGTGTGTTAGAACTCGAAGTTGCGTACAACACACACTACTGTATTATTCAAAGAGAAGCGTACTATGGAAGCTTGGGGTGTTACAAAACATACTCATTTAGTGATGAATAACCATGATACTAATATATTGGATAATTTCATGTGATATAATCCCCATCTTTTTGGGACTACTAATATAGTTGAATCCATGTAGTTGATCAAGTCCCTTGAAAAGTTATTTTTTGCATTAAAATGAAATTAAAACAAAAAGGTAGTTCTGGAAGTATCTTTCCTTAATAGAGATGATGATCAATGGTGGTCCTTGATCTAGAATACCATGGAGGAATAATAAATAGAAGATATATAAAGGAAAAATTTTACGGAAACATTCATCAGAAAAATATTTCCCTGGTGAAAAACTAACTGAAATGAAGATAATATTCTTTAGCCTAATGAAAAGTGAAGAATTGAGTGTTGAGGAGTAAGAGTCCACCTTCAAAATATTAGCATGGAATTATATATATTACATATGTGATTCAGAAGATAGGATTGTTCATTTTAATGAAGTTCTTAAGCCAATTCTTCTAAGGGCATTGGCTTCTGAAACATTTTCATCATATGATGAAATAGAATTAACTTCCATAAAAATAGAGAGAGAATTTTCTAGATCAAATTTGTTCAAGGGAAAACAAGATAATAAGTGGTTATATAATAAACATGGAAATGGTAAAGCTCTATAAAAGTGGAAGGGAATAAATAAATTCCCATTTTGTGAGAATTTTGGAAAGACCCATCCTGGGAAATGTTTGAAAGGTTTGAGAGTTTTCTATAAGTGTGGAGAAAAGGGTCATTTATCTAATGAATGAAATGGGAAGAAACAAGTTAATGAAGTTCAATGATATAATTGTAGAGATATGGGACTCCATTAAAATGAGTTCCCTAAGTTCCAAGAAAACAAGCCTCAGAAAAGGCCACAAGAGAAAGGGGAAATCTTATGCGATTACAACAATGGTGGTTGCAGTTTATAATGAAGTGGTTGAAGATAGTTTAATTGTTTCCTTGAAACTTAACCAATTCATTATTTGATTTTATATCATCACATTTATTTATATATTTGCAGTTTTCCAAAAAAAAATAGACATTTCCAATTTGATTTAATAAAGGAGTTGTCAGTCAAAACTTGTAATAGAAGTATCATTGCAACAAAGATGTATTAGAAAGTCCCCTTTGTTACACATAAATGTAAATTAGTTTCTAAAATAATCATCATACCTATGATGGAATTTTACATAATTTCTAGTATGATATGGATTTCAAATTACTATTAAAAAATTTATTATAAGAAGAATGAAAATAAAATTTTTGAGAATGATTTAGAATCCCTTATCTTAAGAGAAGAAACATCATCATCTAGATCTTATCAAGATCCACCTTCAGTTTCTCTTCTAAATTAAATTCTTTGGGAGGAGGAGAAAACATCATCTATTGATATTCAAATTGAAGATGTACCTATTGTGCAAAGATAGATTAATTTATTTCTAGAGGATTTATCTGGACATCCTCCAGAGCGGGAAGATGAGTTCTCTATTGATTTAATTCTTAATGAAAGACCTATATTAGGAATCCTTATAGAATTTCCAATATATAATTACTATAACTCAAGTAACAATTTGAAGAATTGAGTGAAAAGGGATTTATTCACCCTAGTGATTCTCTTAAGTATCATCTTCCACACATTGGTGATTTATTTGATCAACTTGATGGAGCCCAATATTTTTCAAATATTGATCATCGATCGGGATAAAGAATATATTCCTATGACAACATTTCAAACCAGGTATGGGCATTAAGATTTTACATTAAATCCATTCGGAATGACTAATTGACCATCTATTTTCATGGATCTAATTAATATGGGTTTTAAGAAATATCTGGATGAATTTTTTGTTGTATTTATTGATGATATTATGGTATACTCCAAAACATATAAAGACCATGATAATTACTTGCAAATTATTATGAAAACTCTTATAAGAAATGAATTATATGGGATGTTTAGGAGGTGTGAATTTAAGTTTCAATAAGTTTATTTTCTTAGCCATATTGTCTCTAAGGGTGGAATCTTAGTTGATCCTGTGAAGACAGAACCAATTAAAGAATAGCCCAGGACAATGAACATAACTGAGGTACACATTTTTTTTGGATTAACAGGTTACTATCAGTGTTTCATTCCAAATTTCACCCAATTGGCTATCCCACTAACCAAGCTCACACATAAAGGGGTCATGTTTGTATGGACAAAAGAATGTAAATAAAGATTTGATGAATTGAAAGGAAGATTTTTCAATGATCCAATTTTGACTATTCCCTCTAGAAATGATGGATCTTTGAAATAAAATGATGCATTAATGAATATACTGGGTTTTGTACTTATGTTAAATGATAACTTTATTGCTTATGAATCAATGAAATTGGAGACTCATTAGAAAATTATCCAACTAATGATCTTCAGTTAACATCGGTAATATTTTCACTAAAATTGTGGAGACACTATCTCTATACTAAAAGATGTGAGTTATATATAGATCACAAGAGTTTGAAATACATTTTTACACAGAAAGAAATCAACATGAGGAAATGGATATGGCTCGACTTACCCAATGATTTTTGTTGTTCAATACACTACCACTCAGGAAATGAAAATAAGGTGTAAGATGCATTAAGTAGGAAATATCATGGGCATCCGATCCGAATGAGGATTGAAAGATATCCTCTATTCATGGATATAGTAATGATGGATATGTGAATTATTATGGAAGAAGAAACATCATTAGTTTTTAAAATGATTGATAAACCTTATTTAATAAGGAATATAACGAGTTATAAATTTTATAATGCGAATCTACAAAAGAAAATTATTGATGTAAAGGATAGAAGATTGGAAGACTTTGTGTATGCGAATAGAGTTATGAAATTTGGAAAGAGTTTATGTGTTATATAATCCCTAGATATAAATAGGGAACTATTAGATGATGCTCATAGATCAAATTTATCTATACACCATGGTGGCACCAATATGTATAGAGATTTGAAGGAATACTTTTAGTGGGATAATATGAAGCGAGAAATTTCCGACTATGCATCAAGGCGTCTAGTATATCTATAAGTGAAGGCCGAGAGACAACATCATAGAGGGATCCTCCAACCTCCACATCTTATGATGTAGAAGTTGGATGAAATTACGATTAATTTTTCACAAGACTACTGAGGTCACCAAGAAGGAATGATGCAGAAGGGTTAATTGTTGACCGTATTACAAAATCGACACATTTCCTTTCAATAAGCGATGATTTACCACATGAGTTCCTGGAATGAATTTATATTAATGAAGTTATAAGACTTTATGGTGTAACTCTATCTATTTTTTCCAATAGAGATCCCTGATTTACACCAATATTCTAGAAAAGTCTTTAAATGGATTTGGATACTGAGCTTTATATGAGTACTACTTTTCACCCCCAATCCGACGGATAGTCTGAAATGACTATTCAAACACTGGAAGGCATATTGAGATCATGATGTCTTGACTTCCAATGTATGTGGGATCAACACATGCCTTTGTTAAAATTTTACTACAACAATAGTTTCCATTATAGCATTCAAATAGTTCCATATGAAGCATTATATGGTAAGAGCTATTGAACTCATCTAGTTTGGATGAAGTTGGAAAGAAGAAACTTATAAGCCCATAACTTATTGAAGATACAACTAAAAATGTAATGAAAATTCAGGCCCATATTAAATCATCCCAAAGTAAGAAAAAGAGTGAGTATGATAACTAGAGAAAGGATTTGAAATTTCATGTGGGATATCATGTCTTTATAAAAGTATCTGCATGTAAGGGTATCTTAAGGTTCTGTAAGAAAGGGAAACTAAGCCCCAGGTACATTAGACCATTCTAAATTAAAGAATGAATTATAGTTATAGCTTACCATTTAGTAATGCAACCAAGTATCTCCAATGTTCATAATGTGTTCCATGTGTCGTTGTTAAATAAACACATGCCAAACCCAACACATGTACTCACCAATGAAGAAATAGAGCTTAAACCTGATTTTTCTTCCTATGAAGAGCCTATTGAGAATCATGACACAAGGGAGAAGGTATTGAGAAATTGGAAAACTCATCTAGTAATGGTTCTCTAGAGAAACCATAAAACCGAGGAAGCAATGTGGCAACCAGAGGATGTTATGAAGTAGAACCACCCACATCTTTTTAGGGAGAAATATACATGAAAAATTTCAGGGACAAAATTTTTGAAGGAGTGAAAAATATAACCCCCCAATAATTAATGGTATGTACTTATTAAATAATTTAAAATCATTAGATATATCATAATGCACATAACACTAAGTCTCCATAAAACAAACACTTTTTTATAACCTATCCATTAATCTAAAATTTTCCACTTCTATGATTTAAATTTTGAAAAATAGACATACACCATTGTGATTAGTATTATATTTATAGTCTGATAGGATCAACATAATTTTTGGTGAAAAGAAACCTACCCTTATGAATAGTAACATACCCTTATGAATTATAATATGATCTTTATGGATAATAATTTACCCCAATAAATAGTATCCTCACCCATGAGTATATAAATAAAATTTAAACCCCTTATTAATGAAGGTGAATATTTTTAATTAAGTGTTGGAATTTTTAAGAGTAAATAAAATCTAATTACTATTTTATAAATTATAAAATTATTTAAAATATAATTCATTTTCATTAAATGTAGTAATCAATTAAGATTTTTTTCTTATAATAGAAGATAGTTTTATGAAACCCTAGTTAAATTTTTAATGTGTAATAAAATTGGTTATAATATTAAAATTTGTATTTTCCGAGTAAATGATGATTTAAATTAAAAATAAAATTTCTAAATTTTAGAAAATTACTTTCATAAAATGGAGTTTCTTTTTGGGTCCTACACATAAAAAATGGTTAGGGTGATTTTTTCGGAATTTATTTAAATACATGATTTTTGGTGAATAGTAAAATTCGGTAATTATGGTATAAATACATTATGAGATAAATACACAATTACATGCATCATAGATGATTTCAGATATCATTAGTTCAAGCTCACATATACATATTACTATTCATGGTCTCAAGAATCAATACTATTTCTTGTCGTGAAAAAAATAATAAAATAATGAATAAAATATTGACAAATCACTCCTCTTCTCTACTATATAAACCACCCCTTACCCCCATCCTCTCAAAAATATCAAGATTTGATACCGACCTATGTTCTTCAAAATAATATTTTAAATCCCTCCCCCAATTTCTAAGACTTCTTGGTCACACAAAAAGGGAAAATACAAAGTCCTTAAAGAGATTCTTATGGATGTGTACTCAAGAGGTAAACCTATCTTCCTTTTATATTTCAACTACTTTTACATATTTCATTCTTTTGTTTCTCTACCCTAAACACTCCTCATCCAAATTCTTTGATAATTCTAGTTCCAAACCTGTACTAGAATTTTATTTTTCTAATTTAATATTTCATCAACATATCTCTTTTCCCCTCCTATTATACCAAAAATTGAAACACCATCCAAGATGTGTTAATTTATCACATTCAAGAACGATGTGTTTTCAATTTATCTTAACATTTTCAATTCCTTTTAGAAATTCATTTTTATGGTTTAAAAGGATCATTATATATTTTATATATCCTATTTAATGTTCAGGGATCATTTTTTAGAATGGTATTTAATTATAAAACAAAATGAGTTCATTGTGATAAAAAAACCATCAAAATAATCCAAGTGTTTATCATTAAAATTTAATATAATTATTCATCCTTTAAAAAATATAAAAAAGACTTATATGATCATTTAAACTTTTGGATGATCATTAATAACTCATAACCTTAATTCTAGATATCAATTTACATTTTATACGAACTTCCATACTCTTATACAAGAAAACCGATCATAAGAACTAAAAAAACTTGTACTCCCAAGAAAATGAAAATGAAACTCTTAACCCAAATAAAAGGCCATAAGTTAATTAATGATGAAATAATAAGTAAATAACATGTATATAAGGTTCTAGATTATATAATTAATTAATCTAATATGACTATATAGGAAATTAAGATCAAAGTAAGAACACATTCGTGTATAAGGTAAGGGGGTTCTCATCTCACTTTTATTTCCGTGAGATTTCCATTTTCACCATTTATTTATTTTATTTGGTTTATGTTTACTACCATTGGATAAATAATATCATGATTCTATTTATATTCATGCTATTCAGTGATTCATTTGATGATTATTAACTCGATTGATTACAATGTTTCAAGGGACTTTGTTTAAGTTTCCACTTCATTGTGATTTACTTTGTGTTGTACACCCAATCATTCTTATGTGGTGTCACTACTGACCCTTTGAGATCATTTATCATTTTAAATTTTAATTAATTTATATATCCATATTCTTGTAACATTGATATTATTATTTTCTAGCCTTATACCATTTTACATACGGTATTTAGTTAACTGTGGAAATATTAGTGATATGTATCCTCAATTCAATATGGATATTAAAAAGGAATATTTTTATTGCATTAAATCATTATATAAATAATTAATTGATCTTGAAGTGATGGGTGGAGCTCTCTATAGCCCATCGATGCATCTGCAAGTCCCATGAGTCTAATTAGTTGGCGACAAACCGTTCAAGTTTGTTTCCAAAAATATCAGACAAGATTCTACCCACAAACTTAAAATGTCACAATGGTACAATGGTTAATGTGATAGATACATGAAGTCCAAATAATAAGAATTCTCATTATTCAGTATTCAATTTAACTTCCATGGGGTTTTTACTATGACAAAATATATGGATTCAATTTTATTCACATCTTATTGATGGCATATGTTTTCATTTATTCACCATTCAATATTAGTTATGTCTAATTGATTATGATACGCTTATTATTGATTCACTATTCTAATATGTGTAACCATTACTGAGAATTTTAGCTCACCCCTATTATGTTTCTTTTTCCTAGGTTATGAAGAATAGAACCTTGTATAATCTTTTAAGGAGATAGTTTATTTTAGTTTGTTATGTATCGGGTCGTTTTATATCTTTGCAAATGTACTGTGGGTATCATGTATGAAATCTGGTATTACAAAACTGTTAAACTAATTGGTCCTTTAGGATTTGATTTCTTGTAGAAATTCCAATATAAAAAAATAATGCACTGGTTCCGAGATTCTGGGGCTAGGGCCTTACAAATATGAAATCAGATATTATTTTTAAAATTCATCAAAATTTAAAGAATAAAAATATTAATTGTAACATCCTAGGTAAATAAAGAGTAAGAAATTTTTATATTTATTAATATTTGTGAATTAAATATTAATTCTACTTTAAAGGGGATGTTATTCTCAATGGCATACCAGATACGCAGTAACATGTTTCATTGAAATATTACATTGCACACAATGTTGAGATAAACTAAAAAATAATAAAATAATATTATAATTTTAAATAGTAGTTAACTCATAGCAGTTGTATTGGCCGAAATTAACAGAACTAACTAAAATAATATTACACATGTTTATTAAATGTTTTTACATTTATCCAATAAAAGTTATAGGCGTAAAATGTGAATGAATCCAATTTTAAGTATAAATACTCTAATATTCTTTAATGGATAGATTTACGACCTTTAGATGAAGAACCCTTTTTAAATCTAGTTTTTGTCACTATTATATGTTCTATTTGAAAAAAATATAATTCTTCTTTATAATTGATACATCAATATTTACTTTGGGTAAACTTTTGGTATTTTTCTGATAAAGCTCATTTATTAATGAATAGTGAAAAATACTGTATTTTAATTCAAAACTTCCTTTTAATATAATTTATTTATATTCTAATATTATATTTTTAATTGTTTTTAATGTTTAATTAGAATATATTTTTTCCTTTTAATCCAATTTTTGTCAGTGGAAGTAATTTTTATTTGAAATTAGACATAAAAAATGTCATTCGTTTGATGGTTATTATTTTTGAAAAACACGCTTTTTTGTTTTGACAATGGGAATTAATTTAAAATTTATTTATGCAACTTCTGTGTTTTGAATTTGGACAAATTTATTCCATATTTGGAATCAGGAGGTCCAAATTTTGTAAATATATAAATTTTATTTTTAGAAATTATGAATATTTACTTCGGTAAATATTTTATTTACCAGGGTTAAAGTGTAAATCTTGTAAATAATGGTAAAAAATAATATTATAATAATATAAAATTACCTTTACACTTGTTCTAACCCTATTTGATTAGATATTTCCAACAAAGGGTATCCTTGGGTCGATTTTGGGACCCCATAGAACCACTTGGGAGTGATAACGACACTTTATATTAATTAATTTAAAGTTAGCATAAAAATAACAGAAACATATATCTTTTAGTAAAACGATTTTATATGGGGTTCTATAAGTGTTATCTTCAACTATAAATATTAATTTAAAATATAAATTTTTTTCTACGTTGTGGAATTTTATTTATAAATTTTAGACATCAAATAAATAAATTTATTAATGACATAATGATAATGTAATAATTACCTCATTAATGAATGTTTTAAATAAATGAGACTTAAAATGCTAAAATAAATTTCTTTTTAAACTTGTTATGCCATACACGAATTTTAGGGATGAGTATGGATTGTTATATTTTAATTATGGTAGGTTTTCCAAAAGAATCAAGTCGTTATAGATTTTTTTCAAGTCTCAACATGAATAGTAGTTTAATTGACATAAATGAGTTTTTAAATTAATCAATATTTTATTAAATGATATAATAATCCTAAAAATCTACGATTCGGCCAAATTACTTATTTAAGGTTTATAGTGTCATTAATGGGAAAATTATGGTTCTATTGTCATTTTATGCTAACTATATTAATAATTTTGTATGAATTTATAAGAGAACATGATAAAAGTTAAATAAGTTAACAAAGGATTATAAAAAAAAGATAAGGACTAAAAATTATGCAAAACATTTCCAATTATTATTGGATGATTTTATTTTTACTTATATTAATCATATATTAGAATTAAATAAGTTTCGGACCTTTTTAATCTGAAATTTAGTTTATAATAAAATAATATTTACAAATATTCCCAAAGAGCCCCTCATCCCCCTTATAAAAGGATTTCACTATTGCCCATTACTCACACATATAAAGCCTATTAGATCATCCAAAATCTTCCCAAATAATCTCCCAAGATCCCTCTATTCCACACAAATGACTTATTTTAGTCATAAGAGATTTCAATGAATCCTTTTGGTTAAAACCAAAGGGAGTTACCCGATTTAAAGGTAACGTCTTCCCTCAAGTTTTCTTATTTTGTTTTACTTCTTCACTCCCTATGGTCTTTTTATTATTTATTCAAAAAAACATCAGTATGATCAATATACTATATTGTTTTTATTATAAGGATTAGAACTACACTTACACACACATCCATCTAATGAGTATAAAACATAATTTTTCTGTGGATGGCGAAATGTTGTCTCACGAAACGATGATTCTACAATCTTATCCTACCACCTCTAATTGTGGCCATTATGATGGAAATGTAATTATATATGATATATATGATATTTATTTTATCTATATGATTCTTTAATTCATTTAACAACATAGCTTTATGCTTTTCATGTTGTATATATATGATAATTTCATTTGAGGAAGTGCGGACTACCGCCCCCTCAAAGTGATACGAATCATTCGTACCATACATGGAATGTATAAAGGATGGTTTAATGAATTTAAGTAATGTATATAAAATATAATATTATAATTTAAAAACAATATAACTATGTATCATTTGGTTTTAATTTCTTTTAAAATGAAAAAAATGAAATGGAAGTAGCGTTCTTGCATACGCACGACTTGCCATCACAATGAATAGCACATTTCATTTTTATATATTCAAATGACATGGACTATTATAAATACATATACACTGGATATATATGATATATATGACATATATAAATAGTTAATATCATTCTGGAGATAATGGAAGTTCAACCACATGGACAATTTAAAATTATACCAAGTTCATTTTTGACTGAAGTTCCGAATATCGAAAAAATGTCCGATATGAACTCAAATAATTAACTAATTGTAGTATCAAGGTAATAATTTGTATAAAAGGAATAATAAAATTGAAAAATTTTCTCAAGCATGTAGAAATTAACTTATTATTTATGAAATTAAATAATTAATTGGTCAAATCAGACACGAGGTAAGGGACTTCGTCTCAATATCCTTTCATTGAGGCATGTTTTGATAATATACACCTTCTTATTTTATACGGTATACAATAAACCCCTTTGACGTTTAATTTAATTCAAAGGGATTATTTTTTCTACAAATAATTTTACTAAATGACAAAAGGAATGTTTTTTAATTTTTGCAGTGACAATGACCTCTTCACTACCGTAATCCTTATTTGGATTCATCTGTAAGACTTACTGTTTTTAAAAGGAAAATAAATCCCTTATTCCCTTTTTGGGACATTCAGTGTTGAAAATGGTTTTTGAAATAGTTTTTTTCAATATCTTGAAATGATTTATTGTGATTTAAAATGAAATTTTATTAGTGAAATGCAATATTTTATGTGTTATGATTTTATAATAGTACTTGGAAATATGATAGGTGGTTACGTGATAAACAAAATGACGGGTGGAACCATGATAAACCAGGATAGGTGGTTACGTTATAACCTACAATTAATTGGGTATGGAAGTCAGCTATAAGGATATTCTATTTAGTGATATGTGTGGAAGTAAACTATATGGTTATTCCATCTACGTATGTTTATGTCCCAAGTTAACTTTATATGTCATGTGTTCTTTCTATGGGTTTTACAGTAATATTTTTATTAAAAAAGGGTAATCAATGATCTTTGTTAGGTCCATTGGGTTTAATACCCTGGGAGGGGGATGAATCAGGGTATAATAGATTAAAACTTTATACCATTCAGATCTTGTTCTGTTTTTTGAAAAAACTTAGTTCTCTCTTCCTCCCATATAAATATATGAACAAATATGAAATCATGCATAGGAAACATTGATTTTTACTTGGTTCACCCTCACTAGGCTACGTACAAGGATTATACAATGACAATGTACCGATGTACCAAATTCACTAAGGCTCATGACTAATAATGAGTACATTGTTTGGGCTAGATCTACTATTCCCAGGATCACTACCTTTACATGGATTAGGGTCTACTCAATGCATTCCCAGGGATCACCCCCTCTGCCTCATTCTCTGGCACACTGTCGGTCGAAAGGGTCACCGTCTTCAGCTTCCACTTCCTTCACTCACTACTCTTGGAATGGAATACACTCACAATTTATAGATGTGTGGGTCAATCATAATTTATAGACATGAAGGGAACTTCATTTTCATGAATTCCTTCATCCTCAACTATAGGTAGATGCTATATTGAAAGTCCATTTTCACCCGTAGATGAAGTAAACCTTCCCGAGTACTTCTAGGTGCCGGAAAATAATTTCCGAAACTAATTTGAAGCTCTCTCAAGATTCCTTATGAAATTCACGAACTGTTTTCCTCTCATGCATACTGAGTAAAAGGTTTGGTATGCAGGAAAAATTCTTCGCATACCATCACTGCTACTGTGAACTTCCCTTCTTCAGAGGACTTCTTATACCTTCGTGATCGTGTACCATTTCCTCATATCAACTTGGCAAACCTCCTCTACAAAACCCCTCTTTTCTACGAACTGTTCTATATTCACAGACTACCTTTTCTTCTGCGTACTAAAACTCCTCCTCTGTGTACTGCTTGCAAAATTCTCCATCTCATGAACCCGAGATTACTCCTCTGCGTACCGAGACAACTCCTTCTGTATACCAAACTTCCCTCTCCGCATACCGGACTTCCTTGCGGGTTAAGAATACCCACAAAACACCTTCAGCACAAACCACTTTCAGACTTTTCCAAATTCCAGGAGAAAAATATGTTTTCTAATGGTGTTTAATATCCACATTATTTATTGGGATAAGATTTTCTTATATAGGAAAATATACCCAATTAATCCGCTGAATATAGATTTACTAAATATTTAATCAAGGCACCACCACTTACTGATTCTTCGGCCACCATTAACTGAAAACCATCCATGAACCATTTTCGTATGTGCTCTATATATCGTCTATGCTCTTACATGGTTGACCTCCTTCGTCGATGCCAAGCCATCCTCGTACCACACTGCTGCTCAGTCGCGAATTGTTTTTGGTTCTATGAACCGTATCAATGTACCATTCCCGCTTCCTCATACATGGTTGTGTACCCTTCCCGAACATGGTATGTGATTCATGTCTTGGGATCCTCATTCCTCTTACATTTTCAATTTATTTGGCCATTATTCAAAAAAATTCTTGATTTTGAGGCCCCAAAAATTGGAAAACACAGGGATACTGTGCCCCCTTAAAAACCTATCTTCGGCAAACACCAACCATTCTAATATGTGGTCATATGGATTTTTCAAACAAACCCAATGTAACCCAAAACATACCAAGAGGATTCCGTGAGGGATTTTTTTACCAACAATCTCCCCCTTTGGGATTTTTGACAACTCTTCTTAAAACAATTCATTGTATGTTGATACCTCATTAAGGATCCTTCCATGTTCAACTATAATTCCCTTCATGCTAGTAAGATAGAGAACAAGGATTTACCCAAAACACATTCTAAGCCCACAAGAGACTTTCTTGGTGTGAGAAACAAGATTATAATGAAATTTTCATCAATAAATAACTTCATTTCTAATCACCAATTATTTATACCATACTGATTCACTGATACCAATGAACTACTTTTATCATGAACCTCAGCCGTCATGATATCTAATCACTAATCGATCACTTCTAACATCGTCATATTTAATTCTCCCATATCTAACAGCTCTTCCAAACAGCTTCATCTCAACTTCAAATCCTCCTGTCTCGCTGCTCCACTTAATAGCTTCTCCCCACGTCTTTTCTCCCCCTGGAAGTCACACTTTCTCATCTTTGTCAACAAACTGAAGGGCACATCAAGGTTGTCTAAAATATGGTAATAACACATATCATACCATTAGGGAACAACATGTCATAACTTAGGGAGAGGGGGACACACATCCACACTTTCTCAAGTGTGGGAAGTCGAATAGACTCCTAGAGCCAATCAATGCCTTTCAAATGCCTCTTTGGGTAAGGCATTCATCAGAATGTCTCCAACCTATTATTCTATAGGAACATACTCCTACTTCGAAAGCCCTAGCTCCACCATCTCCTTGATAAAATGGTATTTGATTTAATTTTTTTTTCCTTGAGTGATGAATTGGATTTTTTCTCAGATTTATAACACTTTAATTATCACAAAGAATTTCGATAGGATATTTCACTTCAATTCCAATATCTTCATGTTCTTTCTTCATCCATAATAGATGTGAGAAATATTGAGTGTCCGTAATGTATTCAGCTTCTACGATGCTCAATGAAATGAAATTTTGTTTCTAGTTTAACCAAGAAATACACAACCCTCGAAGATAAAAGGAACCTCTTGATGTTAATTTCCTATCATCTGCTGAACCAGCCCAGTCCGCATCTGTATATCCCAATAACTCTAAATGAGATTTTTCATTATACATTAATCCAAAACCAAATGTTCCCTTGATATACCAAAGAATTATTTTTACGGCAATCATGTGCATCTCCTTGGGATTGTGTTGATACCTCCTTTCTTAGAATGTGGAAAATACAATATCAGGCCTTGTCATTGTTAGGTACAGAAGACATCCAAAGATTTTCCTGTATTCTGTGATATTAACTGGCATTCATTCATAATCTCATGAAAACTTCAACCGGGAAAAAACTAGAGTCTTCATCTATTTCAAATTATCCATTACAAACCTTCTCAAAAACTTCTTTGTATATTAGTATTGATAAATAACAGTGGATATCCTTCTTTGTGTCACTTGTAATCCAAGGAAAAATGTCATCTCACCAATTATCGACATTTAGAACTCACTTTTCCAGAATTCATAAAATTTTCTGCATTGTGCTTCATCTCATCCACCAATGATTATGAAATTGACATAAACCAGAACCATCATCCTTTGACTATTTCCATTATTTTAATAAAAATTATAATCCACTTTACCATGTTGAAAACCAGGCTTAATTAGAAACTGCTCATGCCTTGAATACCATGCTCTTGGTTTTTTCATCAAACAATAAAAAGACTTCTTCAGTCAATAAACTTTGTTATCATCTTAATGAATTAGAAAACCTTGTTCTTGATCAATGAATACTTATTCTTATAGAAATCCATTCAGAAATTATGACTTGGCATCCATCTGGAAAACATTATACTTTTGTTTCACATCTATGACCAAGAATAATGTAATTGTTTCTAGCCTTCCGACAGGAAAAAATGTCTCATCAACATTAATATGCCATATATAGGAGTAACGTTTACACACCAGACATTCTTTTTTTCAAATAAAAACACCATCATTATTCATTTTGTTGCGAAATACCCATTTTTTCTCTTTGAAATTTTTGACTTCTAGTCTCAAAACAATTTCTGACATTTTATTCTTCTCAATTTGGTCAAACTCTTCATTCATTTCGTGAACCCAATTCTAATATCTGACTGTCTAAGAACCCGGATCTTCGTTTAAGGAATTTTGTTTATTTTCTGGTCGTTTATGAAAAAAAGAGGAAAATCTGGATATTTTCCAAATACACGTCGTGTACTTTAAAGTACACATCGTGTACTTTGATGTAGCTCCAGGTCATGTGCTGGCCATGTCCGGGACACACACACGGTGTGTAGGGGCGATGTGGAGGCCGCTTAAAGTGGAGTACATAAATGCCAAGTACACGCCGTGTACCCCAGAAGTACACGTCGTGTAGTTTCTTTTTTTTTCATTAATTGGATTGGGGTCGTGCCTAATTGATGAAAATGTCTTCTTCTCCAGGTTCTTCCACCAAGAGCGACCCATACGGGTGCAGACATCCTTCAAGCCTCCGAGCCTCCATCTGTTTTCCAAATCGACCGTTGTCTATTGCATTGGAAATCGTAGTGGTGAGCTCTTCCTTCTCGTTGGGTTCATTCCATGATTTTCCCTCTTTCTCAAGTTATTGTGGGTTGAACATTTTGTGTGTTTACGTAGATCTACAGTGTTCTAAGGAGAATCAAGCCTCGTGTTTATAGTAATTTGATTTCCTAGCACCCAGGTAGGTGGTTTGTGCCTTACCTTATGAAGTCTTTGAGTTTTATATGAAAATTCCACCAATACCTGGGAACGGGATATTGCATGTTTAACTTTTTTGACCCTATTGTTTTCTTTCCATGCTTGTATGCTTGTGTAGAGGTAATTTGATCATTTTTGTGGATAATTGATATGCTTGGATGTTTTTCCCATGCCTTGTTCTTTTTACGACCTTTGAGTCTTATTAGCCTTTGGCCGCTATTCTTATTTTCCATGCCTTGTGACCGTAGGATGGAATGATGTTCTGGGCATGCTTGTTATACTATATACTGGTTATCCAAGTAGCTCTATAGGTGTACTTTGGCCTTATTGAATTATTATGGACTGACTGGCACGAGATTGTGAGATCCTGGTGCTATAGACTATACGGGGATAGACCAAGTGAGCTTCCTTAGAGAGTCTTAGACATTATTGAATACAGGGAATATACCAAGTGAGCTTTCCAGAGAGTCTTGGATATTATAGACTATGGGAGGGTAGACCGAGTGAGATTCCTCAGAGAGTCTTTTCTT
Organism: Viscum album; assembly: GCA_963277665.1. NCBI lineage: Eukaryota > Viridiplantae > Streptophyta > Magnoliopsida > Santalales > Viscaceae > Viscum > Viscum album. The sequence continues at coordinate 473,839,054 of OY728133.1, read as the reverse complement.
TGTCGGATTTTCATTAAAACATTTTTCCAGGCTAGAGAAGGATTGACTGAGTGAGCTTCCTTAGAGAGTCTGTGATAGACCTGAGACTATAGAAGGAATTTACTGAGTGAGCTTCCTAAGAGATTTTCTAGACCTTGGGGCTATAAGGGGGTTAGACCATGTGATCTTCCTCAGAGAGACCCTGACTACCCTAGACTATAAGGGGAATTGACCGAGAGAGATTCCCCAGAGAGTCTTGCAATTTTGGTACGACCAAACCAGAGGGGTTAGGCTGAGTGCACTGCCCAGAGGGTTGTTCGTTCTTCTTGGATATGAATATAGGGGTTCCTGTTGTGTTAGCTGATTGCTTCACTGCTGCCTGCTGTTCTGTGGATTGATTACCATTGTATATCATCCTATTACTGCTTACTGTTTACTGCATGCAATTTACTATTACTATTTACTGCTTACCATACTATTACCTGCCATATGCTCACTGACTGTTAGGCACAGATCATTGAGTGGTTGCATACTGGGATTTTAGTCTCACACCCTGTTTGGGCCATACTTTTGGGCCCAGGAATACTATGTTGTTTCAGGTATAGACAAGGGCAAGCACCCATCGACTTATGGTACATGATTTCTTTGGAGCAGGAGAGCATGGGACCAAGCCGAGGCTTGCGATGCTGAGGAGTTGATTACCTATTTACATTCATTGTACTTTGGTTTAGTATTGTATTCAGTATTGTGACTTGTTTGGATGCTTTCCTAGACATATGTATCGTGAATCATTTCATATTTACATGTGTGCTCCAGCTGTTTATTATTTTAGTCTTCCGCTTTTTATTATTGTTGGATATTTACTGCTTCCGTTATTGAATGTTTTCTTCACTTCTACTGTGTACTCTGCCAATGAGGGTATATTTTCCCCACTATCACACCCAAGGCCCTCGCTGCTAGTCGGCAGCCTCTAGCATTTTGGGAAATGCGCTTGAGGACATGTGACCAACCGGGTACGGGGTGCCTCTGGGCGGCTTCCGGAACCAGGATGTTACAAAGTAGTATCAAATGAATTATTTTCTCCTGATTTACTATTTGGAGCCTTTATCCAGGGATAGAACGGATTCGGTATTTGTTAATAAGCTATGCCCGAGATTAGTTAACCCCTGTACAGGGAAAATCCAATCTACCTCATTTATTGCAGGTATCTGTTTTGTAGATTTTACGGTTGAAATGTTTTCACCTAGAGTGATTCACATGCCTTGTGTTGTTTTTGTTGTGCTATTGTGGTTCTATTTCTGTCGCAACCTAAGGAGATGAGGGTATTCTATCTCATGAATCATATAGGCACTTATTAGAAATCACATGCCATGCATTCTTTCCATGCCATCTCTGGTGAATTAGCGATTGCATGTTGTTGTGATAGACGTTTTTTAGATTATGCATGCTTTTGTGATATATGCTTTGATAGGATCCCTGCAGTTTGATAGAGAATTTTTTTGTATTTTACCTTTACTTAAATGAATGCCAAATTTTGATTCATGAGGTGTTATGTCCCTTCATGAATCAGAGTTTGGTGGATCATTGACTTGTTTCCCTTGAATTATATATGTAAGAGATGCCAAGCTTTGATTCACGGGGAGTATGGGCTCCCACGGATCAAAATTTGGCACCTCTAAGTTTGTTTTTCAGTGTTTTATAGGCTTCAGTGCATTTTCTGAGCTAATACCCATAAAAACCCAGAATACACAGTGTGAACTTGACTACACGCCATGTAGTGTTAAACTGTGTCACTGATTGTGTGAGCAGAAACATGGGGTGGTGAAAAAGTTTTCAGCAACATGCCATGTACTCTAGTTGCACGACGTGTAATAGTGAGTTGTGTAACCTATCGTGTCACTAACAGCACGGGCCGGGGAAGCTCGCATGGTACACGTCGTGTTGGGTATGAACACGCCGTGTAGCCTCTCTCTAGATACATGGTCGTGTCACAAACAACACGGGATGATGTTATCTTCTTTTATACATGCCGTTTTTGTTCAGAACACGCCGTGTAAGGGGTCAGCTGTGTAGTCGGCCGTGTAACTAACAACACAGTCGCCGAAACCTCGTCTAGTATACGCCGTGTCCTTAAGTGAACACTCCGTTTAATCTAGGGTTAAGAGGATCGTGTGGGTTAGCCGTGTAAAGAGAATCGGTCAGGGGAGTGGAGATCCAGTACATGCCGTGTGTGGGGACAACATGTTGTGTAGTAGGGGGTGTTACACGACCAGAGGTGGAAGAGGTACACGCCCATGTGTCTGGAATAAGAGGACACGCCGTGTAGTTTTATACATACCGTGTATTCGTGTTTTGTAGAATTTGTTTTCTCTTTTCCCCTGTTCTCGTTTTGTGCTCTTGTGTTCTCTGTCATTGATAATCCTGATCGAAGGTGTGCTTTTGATCATTCAAGAGCTATGTCTCTGAGACGTCCTTCGTTTGTACGTCAGCTGCCAGAAGGTGATCAGACACCGGATATAGCCGATCAGGGTAGGAAGAATGTATCTTCGGGCAGTCAGGCAGTATGTTACCAGTGCGGTAGGAGTGGGCATATTAGGCCTCGATTTCAGAGATACCTGATGGAGTGCCGATCTTGCGGCAAGATGGGCCATCTTCAGCATTTTTGTCAGATATTCTCGCCTACAGCTAGTGGTAGGGGTTCTTTTATGACCTCGCGTACATGAGATGTATCGCCAGTTTATCACCAATCTGGGAACTGGAGTTCTTCCGACCGTTTGGGGTGAGGTGGAGGTCGTGGTCGTGGTGGTCAGTCACCAGGATATCAGTGACCGCAGAGTGGATCAGCTCAGAGTGGTCAGCCAGGGGCACAGGGCCGTGGTACAGGCCAAACGTTCATTGTGGAGCAGACCTATCAGGAGCAGGATCCCGACCCTTCCATAGTTCGAGGTATGATCTTAGTAGTCTCAGTTTTATCTTCATCTATTTTCGATACTGGTTCCTCACATAGTTTTATCTCTATTGTTGTTGTGAAGAGCCTTGAGCACTATATCTTTTCATCTTCCGACATGTTGACTCTTGATACACTGTTGGGAATGAGGACCTCCAGCGTACGTCAGTGCAGAGAGTTCCCTCTTGAGGTTACAGGGTGTCACTTCTTATGGGACCTCTATGTCCAAGATATGATAGGCTATGATGTTATTCTCGGTATGGTCTGGTTAATTCCCTTTCAGGAAGTCGTATATTGCTATCGTCGTAGGGTGAGTTTTGTATCACCATAAAGAGGATCTTTTCTTCATAGAGGTGAGTGGGATGTCCAGGCGGGTAGAGCTGGACCATAAAATCACGGGCTATGGGGAGTTACCGCCCAGATCGCTGGTCTTTATCTGGATGACCAGGGGACTTCGCCGTTAGACTTTCCTCCATTGGTGGATCGTTTCATGGATTTCTTCCTAGAGGTCTTTTCAGGTTTTCCTCTGGAGCATGAGGTAGACTTCTCGATTGATCTCATGCCAGGAGCGGCACCGGTGTCCATTCCTCCTTATAGGATGGCTACACATGAGTTGTAGATGCTCAAGAAGCAGTTGAAGGAGTTACAGGCAATGGGTTTCATCCAAACCAGTACTTTTTCTTTGGGGTTTGCCTATCCTGTTTTCGAAAAAGCCGGATAACACCCTTTAGATTTGTGTGGATTATCGGAAGCTGAACCAGTTGATGGTCATGATTCGATATCCATTTTGAGGATCAGTGACCTTTTTGATTAGCTTCGAGTAGCCCGACTATTCTCGAAGATCGATTTGAGGTCCGGTTATCATCAGTTTCACGTTAGATGATCGGATATACCTCTTACAACCTTCAGGAGAACGTATGGTCTATACGAGTATACGGTAATGTCATTCGGTCTCACGAATGTGCCAGCAGTTTTTATGGAACTAATGAACCGAGTGTTCCATCAATACATGGATTCCTTCATGGTGGTTTTCATGGAAGACATCTTGGTGTACTGTCACACTCAACATGACCATGATACCCATCTTGAGATCGATCTGAGTACACTGAGATCGTATCAGTTATATGCTAAGCTCTCGAAATTCCACTTTTGGATAGATCAGATTCACTTCTTGGGTCACGTTATCTCAGAGACTAGAGTATCAGTAGACCCAGAGAAACTAAGAGTTATAGTTACTTGGGAGCAGCCAAAGAATGTATTTGAGGTGAAGAGTTTTCTCAGGCTGGGTGGATACTACAAGCGTTTCATACAAGAGTTTTCTTGGCTTGCATCACTTCTAACAGGTCTGACCAAGAAGGGTGTGAAGTTCTTATGGTCAGATTCCTTTGAGTTAGCCTTTCAGGAGCTGAAGGGGAGATTGACATCAATACCAATACTAATCTTTACAGAGTCAGGCAAGATCTATACAGTCTACTGTGATGATTCAGGTGTCGGATTGGGAGTTGTGCTTATACAGGGAGATGGAGTCGTTGCGTACGTGTCTCGGTAGTTGAGGCCACACGAGAGGAACTACACGACACACGATTTGTAGTTGGCAGTTGTTGTTCTTTCTTTAGGATGTTGGATACATTACCTCCTGGGAGATAACTTTGTGGTTTTCACCAACCACAAGAGTCTCAAGTACATCTTCACTCAGCATGATCTGAATATGAGATAGTGTAGGTGGGTCGAGTATCTTCAGTCCTTCGACATTGAGCATGCCTATACACTGGGAAAGGGTAACACAATGGCTGATGTACTGAGTAGGAGAACTCAGATTCACGCAGTTTAGGAGGCCAACAGTGAGTGGAAGATTATTTCTATGTGCTCTGAGATGCATTTGGAGGTGCATGACAAACAGGGGTAGACTTTTCTTTCTTCTGTAGCTGTTTCTTCTACCCTTCTTCATTGGGTGCGGATGAGGTAGTTATCAGACTCAGAAGGCCTAGTCCTATGTGGGAGTGTGTCAGGAGAGGATCATCTTCTTGGATGGATAGTGGACGAGGTTGAGATCTTGAGTTTCCAGGGACGCGTATGGGTTCCAGTAGACATACACGAGGAACTGATGCAGGATTTTCATTCTTCAGTCTGGGCAGTTCATCCTGGAATCACCAAGATGTATCGTGATCTACACCGCCAGTACTGGTGGCTAGGTATGAAGAGAGATGTTGGTGGGTTTTTCATGAGATGTTCTACTTGTCAGCAGGTGATTTAAGAACATCAATATAACGACCCATACATTACATACATTGTTAATACATCAAAATTGAAGCACACTTATTACAACATATGACAAAACCACAAAGGACCGTATAGGTATAGTGTCTTTAGAAACTGGGAAACATAAACAACTGGTTCATAAATCTTCTACAGTGTCTCTCATTTATTTCATCATATCCAGGGTCCCTTTTAGCATATTCTACTTAATATCCATCTTCCTGACCTGGGGAAAAGAAAACATACAAAAAAGGGTGAGCTCAAATGCTCAGCAAGGGAAAATAAAGAAAATAAAAATCATATCATATCTTTTTGAAAATCATAACCTGCAAAAGAGATCATAATATCTTAACATGGAATAAATCATAGAAGTGAAAATGAGATCCCCATAATAATAACATAAAACTTGAAACTTTGTGGCATGCACACATAATCATGGAAAATCATTTCTTGTTAGTCATGACTCATTGCCAAGACTATCCTAGCAGAAAAAGTCCATTTTCGAACCGAGTTCACTCCTCGTTTCAGTCCTGTATCACTGAACCGAAATAACCTTCTGTTCCAGCCATGTCTATCTCATGAGATATAAATCATTACCCAATGCATTTGAGGGAGATATAGGTCCCACCCATCTTATAATGAATCCTTTCTTATGTGTGCCACAAAATCATAAATCATACATCATTGCATAACCCATGTAATACAAATGGGAATCTTAAACATCATGGCATCATAAATCAATTCATATAAGATAAAGGAATTCATAAAAATAATTCCATCACAACATGATCAAATCAATGTAATGATAGGGATAAAAACAGAACCCTTTATTATCTTAGATGGAAAATAATTTTGATAAAACACTTGAACTCCATTCTTGAGGAAAATATCCTTTCTGCTTCAAAAAAACTTTTCCTTTCTTAAAATGTCGTAAAATCATAAACTAAAAGAATTTGATTAAAAATAAACTTGAAAACTTGTAAAGGAAGCTTCTTCGAAATAATGTTTTAAAAATCCATTCATGCCGTATAAGTTAAAAAAAACATTATTCGTACTTTTGTCGAAAAAGTCAAAAAGTACCTCGTACGAAAAACGACAAAAGATTCCTTTCATATCCTTTACTAAAAACTCACCGAAGGGTAAAATTGGATTTCAAAAAAATTTAGGTGGTTGGAAATAATATTACATATTGAGGAAACATGGATGTGGATGATAAAATACACCCCAGTAAATACCAAAGTATAAACAATCTCGGATAAAAATGAGATTGTGATATTTCCCTTACCTTAGGTCCGATTTGCTTTGTACGTGTCCGAAGCTCCTGTATAATGGTTTAAATAATGTTATTGACTTATTCCAGAATCATACATATTTATATGATATCATATATGGTCATATTCTTAGCTTCTTATTAATAATATCTCATTGTTACTTGTTATTCAGGTCTTTATTGCCTTTTGTTCTTACGCGTGTTTTGCCAAATAAATTCTTATTCTTCTTTTAAGGTTATATATACCTTATATATTAGTGTAACATATATCATAATTATTAATTCAATTCATTTATATAATTACTATGTAATGATGATCATGTAGAACGAGTCGCATCACATCGTGGAGACGGTATTCCGTACGTACGCACGAGTGAGGATATCGTTCCCATGATCGTGGAATTGTATTTAAGTGTATTTATAATATTTCAGTATCAATATAATTTTATAATAATCATATATAGTTACTCATTACACCATTATACCCATCCTTGTAAGGTGATGGTGGAAAATAGATTACACCACAGCGTGGAGACGGTATTCCGTACGTACGCACGTGCGGTGATTCCATTTTTCCGTAGGATGGATAGAAGGTGAATTAGGGTTGTTTCATATTTATAATAACATATTAGTATTTAAGTAATACTGATGTTATTACTTTGTCATGAAACAACTAAAGAATAAGAAGTTGAATAAGAAAGAAATTGAAAAGATCAGTAATGGATATTACCTCTTCTTTGAAACGCCTCTTTGAATCCTCCACTTAGGGAACTAATATTGGTCTTTGAAGAAGACCAGGACCTCTAGGATTATTCTAGGGAAGTAGATAAGGGATTTTTTCAGGGGTTGGCCGAGCATGAGTGCTCAAATTGGTGTGAGGAGGAGGGGGAGGAGGTGCCCTTTTATAAGGGAGGAGAGGGGCACCTTAGGAATATCTCAAAATATTATTTTATATTAAAGTCAAAATCGGTTTATAATAGTTCCAAAGGGTCTTATTTCAAAGTTAAAGTGGGTATGGGTCGAAATCCTATCAACCAATAGGATTTAGACAAGTTTAGGTTATTATTTTATCCTTATCAATTAGATTTAACTCTAAGTTAAATAATTTAACTTTTACCGTGTCTTTTTGTTTTCTTACACTATATGGTTAATAAACATACTATAACATGCCCAAAAAACCCCAAGTTGTTTATTTTTAATGTATATATCCTTATCTAAGTCATTTGTCCGAACCTAAGATTTTTAGGAATAAAATAACAATTAATAATATAATATTTTATTAAAAAACTATTTTGTTTCAATTTTGACACTATTTGATATATGATTTTTGTGAAAGTCATAAAAGAATTATATGTTCGAACCAAGTTGATTAAATCAACACTAATATATCATAGTAACCTATAAAATTAGTGGAATTCATAAAAAGTCTCAAATTACATTTATTTGGGCATTTATAACATCAATTATGTTAACATTTCCTTAAAAGGGTAATTACTGCATCATCGTTGTGTCATAAATAAATTAATTAATTTGAAGTCTAAAAATTATAAATAAAATATCATTATGTAGGAAATCGTTTTAGCTTTCTAATGAATATTTATAATCTAATTTAGCTTATGTATAAACCCATATTAAAAATGTTTTAGTTATTAAACTTTGATTTTAACTATTTTAACTATTCATTAAATAAAATAATATTAAATGTCATAATCTAATCCAAGTGGACCTAAATGGTCATATTATATTCATAAGGTTGTTTTTGGTCGAATTACACTTGTCCAATAGAATTAGGACATGTGTTAGGGTAATAGTAATATCATATTTACCCTTAGTTGCCCTATTTACTATTAACCGCGGTAAAAAAAGTAAAAAGTTACTATTCACCAAAAAATTATTTTTATCTCATTGAACCACATTTTACTTACTGATATTAACCGTGTCTGTCGGATTTTCGAAATTCCATTCACAGAAGTGGTAAAATTAAGTTTTATGCAAAATTCAGTTTTTAACCTACCACTTAGTGGTTTCACTATTCATCAAAAATTGAAAGTTTTCAGAAAAATACCAAAATTTCACCCTAGGCTAATTTCGATATTCTGAATCCAAAAATGAAGTCCATTTTGAAAAATAAAATTTAGAAAATTTCAAAAAGTGGTTATTACTATTCATAACGACTATTTTAAATAATATTTATATCGTCGTTTAGTGAAACTCGGTATTGCGTACAACGCAAGCTATCGAGGAAGGTCGCGATTGCGTGTAAAGCAAGCCAAGAAAGTGTTGTGTAGAAAAAGATTCCATTGATGATTTATATAACATAAAAGTCTCGGGTGTTACATTCTACCCCCCTTAAAAAGAATTTCGCCCTCGAAATTCGTCACTTTGTAACAAACAGATGAGGATACTTCTCCCTCATCATATCCTCAAGCTCCCATGTAGCTTCTTCAAGTTGGTGGTTCCTCCATAAAACTTTCACCAATCGAGTGGTCTTGTTTCGTAGGACTTTTTCACTACGATCTAGAATCTCTATCGGTTTTTCTTCATAAGAAAGATCTTGCTCCAGCGGTACAACTTCTGAGCTGAGTACATGTGAAGTATCAGGTATGTACTTTCTCAGGAGAGATACATGGAACACATCGTGAACTTGAGAGAGATTCGGTGGAAGCGCCAATCGGTAAGCTACCTTCCCAACATGATCCAGTATTTCGAAAGGACCGATATATCTAGGGCTCCACTTCCCCTTCTTTCCAAATCTCATAACCCTCTTCCAGGGAGATATTCGTAAGAACACTTTATCACCCACTTCAAACTCTAGGTCTTTTCTTCGGTTGTCGGCATAGATTTTCTGTCGACTCTGAGCTGCTCTTATGTGTTGTTGAATAGATCTGACCTTTTCTGCCATTTCATCAATGAGGTCAGGTCCTAATAGCTTTCTTTCCCCAACTTCATCCCAACAAGTTGGAGTCCTGCATTTCTTTCCATAGAGAGCTTCATAAGGAGCCATATGAATACTGGAGTGAAAGCTATTATTATAAGAAAATTCCACCAAAGGTAGGTGTTGATCCCAACCCCCTTTGAAATCCATAGAGAAAGCTCTCAACATATCTTCTAGGGTTTGAATTGTTCTCTCAGAGTGACCGTCTGTCTGAGGATGATAAGCAGTGCTGAAACTCAACTCTGTATCCAGAGTATGCTGAAGACTTCGCCAGAACTTCAAGGTAAATCTCGGATCCTGATCAGATATAATAGAAAGTGGTACTCCATGCAATCTTACCACTTCATTTACATATATCCAGGCAAGCTGATCTAGAGAGAAATCCTCTCTAATAGCAATGAAGTGTGCAGACTTTGTAAGACGATCAACTATGACCCAGATAGCATTATTGCCTTTGGATGTTTTAGGAAGTCCTGTGACAAAGTCCATAGTGATGTTTTCCCATTTCCATTCGGGTTTGGGTAATGGTTGTAACATCCCCTTAGAATTCTGTCTTTCAGCTTTAACTTATTGACAAACCAAGCATCGAGAGACATATTCAGCAACATCTCTTTTCATGTCATCACACTAGAAGTACTCTTTCAGGTCCCTATACATCTTCGTGCTTCCAGGATGAATAGAGAATGAAGAACTATGAGCCTCATCCAGCAGCTCCTTCTTTAATTCAGGGATGGGTGGAACACAAACCCGATTCCTGAAATTTATTATCCCATCACAATCAAGGTTGAATTCAGGAACATTTCTCACCTTCTTTTGTAACTTGACATCTTCTTTCTGTGCCTCTTTAATCTTCACATGTATTGATGGTTGAACATTCATTTGAGAAAGATAAGATTTTTCCCCTTCCATTATAATTCCAAGATCCAACCTTTGTAAATCCATAAATATTGGATCTTTTGTGATCCTCATCATGGATAAACTAGCATGGTCTTGTCAACATAATGCATCTTCCACCTTGTTTTCTTTCCCAGGGTGGTAATGGATTGAGAAGTCATAATCCTTAATCAGCTCCAACCATCTTCTTTGGTGCATATTCAGCTCCTTTTGTGTGAAAATATACTTTAAACTTTTATGATCAATATAAATATCACACCTTTCACCATAAAGGTAATGCCTCCAAATCTTTAATGCAAAGATTACCGCAGCTAACTCCAAATCATGTGTTGGGTAATTTTTCTCATGGATTTTCAACTGTCGTGAGGCATAAGCTATCACCATATCATTTTGCATAAGAACACACCCCAATCCCTTCTTGGATGCATCACTGTAGATCACAAACCTTTCTCCACTACAAGGCAGTGTGAGCATAGGTGCACTGGATAACCTTCTTTTCAACTCCTTGAAATTCTCTTCACATTCCTCTGTCCAAACAAACTTAACTCCTTTCCGAGTCAACTTGGTGAGTGGATTAGATAATCGTGAAAAATCATTTACAAAACGTCGATAATATCCAGCCAAACCAAGAGAACTTCGGATCTCAGTTACTGTTGTTGGTCTCGACCATCTTTCGATAACCTCTGTTTTTGCTGGATCCACAAATATCCCCTCTTTTGAGATTATGTGACCCAAAAATGCAACTTTTTGAAGCCAAAATTCACACTTGGTAAATTTGGCATAAAGATTCTCCTTTCTCAGGTTCTTCAATATAATTCTCAAGTGATCTTCATGTTCTTCCTTGCTCTTTGAATAGACAAGAATATCGTCTATAAAGACTACCACAAATTGATCAAGATAGTATCTAAAGACTCTTTTCATTAGATCCATGAAGATAGCAGGGGCAGTAGTAAGACCAAATGGCATCACTATAAATTCATAGTGTCCATACCTTGTATGGAAAGCCGTGTTTGGTATATCCTCACTTTTGACCCTTAATTGATGATACCCTGAATGAAGATCAATCTTGGAAAAGTATTGAGCTCCGTGTAGTTGGTCAAATAAGTCATCAATGCATGGAAGAGGATATTTGTTCTTGATAGTGATCTTGTTAAGTTCTCGATAATCAATGCAGAGTCTCATTGATCCATCTTTCTTCTTAAAAAATAGAACAGGGGCTCCCCAAGGTGACACACTAGGGCGTATGAATCCCTTATCAAGACTCTCTTGGAGTTTCTTCTTCAATTCCTGAAACTCAATTGGGGCCATTCTATAAGGTGTCTTTGAAATAGGCAAAGCACCTGGTACGAGTTCTATTGAAAACTCAACTTCACGATTTGGTGGAAGACCGGGTAATTCCTCCGGAAAGACATCATCAAACTCCCGTACGATGGGCATATTCTTAATCATGAGTTTCTCACCAACCATTTGAGATAAATAACCTTCATTTAGTGGAATCAATATCCATAAAATGGAAGAAATTTCCACTGGAAGGTTATGTTCATCCTTGCATTGATAGACGATCATAGATTGATCTGGAATATGAAATGTGACTTCCCTTTTTTGGCAATTGATATGATCTCTATATAAAGAAAGCCAATCCATGCCAAGAATCACATCAAATTCCACTGTAGGAAGGATCACCAGATTTGCAGGAAGCACTTTCCCACAAACTTCGATCGGAGCAGAATTATAAACTTTTGATGCGACTGTTGTGCCATTAGGTGTTGTCATAGCTAACTCAACATCTAATTGTTGAGGTAATATGGTGATACCAATAGAAAATTCTTCAGAAATAAAAGAGTGGGTGGATCCAGAATCAAATAAAACATTTTCTACTTTAGAGTGGATGGTAATTGTACCTTTCACCACTTCATTATCGTACTCCACATCGCTGATAGAAATTGCATGTGACTTTCCTTTGTCTTTAGCCTTAAGAGTTTGTTGACGTCGACCATCATCATCAACCCTTGGATTTGGGCATTGATTGGCATAATTCCCCATCTCCTTGCACTTGAAACATTGAAGTGTAGTAGGTTCATTCTGTGTATCCCTTACTTTGTTTGCATCATTAGACATTTTCTTCCCATTATCGCGGCATTCAAATGCCCGATGACCTTCCATTCCACATTTGAAACATTTACTTGTCCCTTTAAGACAACTCCCTCCATGTTTCTTTCCACACTTTGAGCATAAGGGAAAGCTCATCTTCTTTTTAGTGTGCTCTTTAGATTTTCCTTTGAATTCCATTTTCCTCTTCTTATCAAACCCATATGACTGATGGGTTACTCCAATCTCCATCTCGAATTTGAGAGCACATCGAACGATTTCCTCGTATCTATTGAAGTTCCTTATGGCTAACGCCCTTCGAAGACTTGGTTTTAAGCCACTAAAGAATCGATCGATCTTACTCTCAGGTTGGATAATAATACCAGAAGCGTACCTTTCAAGTCTTGAAAATTTTTCTTCATAAGTACCAACAGATTCATCATCCCTTTGCTTCAGTTCAAGAAACTCTTTCTCCATCTTTGTTCGGAGAATACGAGGGAAGTACTTATTGAAAAATAAGTTCCTGAACTCTTCCCATTCCATGGACTCAATTTCATCCCTTTGCCTCGTATTATTAATAAGATTCCACCATTGATCAGCATCTCCTTCTAAACGATACACTACTAGGATGAATTTATCATGTTCAGAACATTGAAGAACTGAAAATATCGTTTCAGTAGTACTAATCCATTGTTCAACAACTAATGGATCAGTAGACCCACTGAAAGAAGGTGGACGCTGCCTCATGAAGGATTCAACAGAATGTTTCTCCTTCCTTTGCTCGTTTGGAAGTCCTGCATGATTCATAGCTTGAGAAAAGTTGTGTGAGCATAGCTACAAGATTTTTCATTCCATCTCCCATATCATTTGGTTGCTCAGGGGGACAATCATTGCATTGCCCATCGCATTCCGCATTAACACGGTTCCTTCGGGTTCCAGCCATTGACTAAAATCAAGAAGAGTAGTGTGATCAATACTAATTATAATAGGAAAACCACATTATTCAAGAATAAAATTTTCACGCTTAAGGTCTTATCCTAGGTTATTCATGTCCATTTCTAAAACACTAAGATTGTGTTCTATGCTTAGACTTATCCTTAGGGTTCTTACTAAGGCTTTCACATCCTAGTTTCCAAAGGTTGACTATAACTTTGATTTGATACCAACTATAACGACCCATACATTACATACATTGTTAATACTTCAAAATTGAAGCACACTTATTACAACATATGACAAAACCACAAAGGACCATATAGGTATAGTGTCTTTAGAAACTGGGAAACATAAACAACTGGTTCATAAATCTTCTACATTGTCTTCCATTTATTTCATCATATCTAGGGTCCCTTTTAGCATATTATACTTAATATCCATCTTCTTGACCTGGGGAAAAGAAAACATACAAAAAAGGGTGAGCTCAAATGCTCAGCAAGGGAAAATAAAGGAAATAAAAATCATATCATATCTTTTTGAAAATCATAACCTGCAAAAGTGATCATAATATCTTAACATGGAATAAATCATAGAAGTGAAAATGAGATCCCCATAATCATAACATAAAACTTGAAACTTTGTGGAATGCACACATAATCATGGAAAATCATTTCTTGTTAGTCATGACTCATTTCCAAGACTATCCTAGTGGACAAAGTCCATTTTTGAACCGAGTTCACTCCTCGTTTCAATCTTGTATCACTGAACCAAAATAACCTTCCATTCCATCCATGTCTATCTCATGAGATATAAATCTTTACCCAATTCATTGGAGGGAGATACAGGTCTCACCCATCTTATAATGAATCCTTTCTTATGTGTTCCACAAAATCATAAATCATACATCATTGCATAACCCATGTAATACAATTTGGAATCTTAAACATTATGACATCATAAATCAATTCATATAAGATAAAGGAATTCATAAAAATAATTCCATCACAACATGATCAAATCAATGTAATAATAGGGATAAAAACAGAACCCTTTATTATCTTAGATGGAAAATAATTTTGACAAAACACTTGAACTCCATTCTTGAGGAAAATATCTTTTCTGCTTCAAAAACACTTTTCCTTTCTTAACATGTCGTAAAATCATAAACTAAAAGAAGTTGATTAAAAATAAACTTGAAAACTTGTAAAGGAATCTTCTTGGAAATAATTTTTTAAAAATCCATTCATTCCGTATAAGTTAAAAAAAACATTCTTCGTACTTTTGTCGAAAAAGTCAAAAAGTACCTCGTACGAAAAACGACAAAAGATTCCTTTCATATCCTTTACTAAAAACTCACCGAAGGGTAAAATTAGATTTTAAACAGTTGTAGGTGGTTGGAAATAATATTACATATTAAGGAAACATGTATGTGGATGATAAAATACACCCCAGTAAATACCAAAGTATAAACAATCTCGGATAAAAATGAGATTGTGATATTTCCCTTACCATAGGTCCGATTTGCTTTGTACGTGTCCGAAGCTCCTGTATAATGGTTTAAATAATGTTATTGACTTATTACAGAATCATACATACTGATATGATATCATATATGGTCATATTCTTAGCTTCTTATTAATAATATCTCACTGTTACTTGTTATTCGGGTCTTTATTGCCTTTTGTTCTTACGCGTGTTTTTCCAAATAAATTATTATTCTTCTTTTAAGGTTATAGATAACTTATATCCAGAATGTTATTAGTGTAACAAATATCATATTTATTCATTAAATTCATTTATATAATTACTATGTAGTGATGATCATGTAGAACGAGTCGCATCACATCGTGGAGACGGTATTCCGTACGTACGCACGAGTGAGGATATCGTTCCCATGATCGTGGAATTGTATTTAAGTGTATTTATAATATTTCAGTGTCAATATAATTTTATAATAATCATATATAGTTACTCATTACACCATTATACCCATCCTTTTAAGGTGATGGTGGAAAATAGATTACACCATGGCGTGGAGACGGTATTCCGTACGTACGCACGCGCGATGATTTCATTTTTCCGTAGGATGGATAGAAGGTGAATTAGGGTTGTTTCATATTTATAATAACATATCAGTATGTATGTAATACTGATGTTATTACTTTTTCATGAAACAACTAAGGAAGAAGAAGTTGAAGAAGAAAGAAATTGAAAAGATCAGGAATGGATATTACCTCTTCTTTGAAACGCCTCTTTGAATCCTCCACTTAGGGAACTAAGATTTGTCTTTGAAGAAGACCAGGACTTCTAGGATTATTCTAGTTAAGTGGAGAAAGGATTTTGTCAGGGGTTGGCCGAGCTTGAGTGCTCAAATTGGTGTGAGGAGGAGGGGGAGGAGGTGCCCTTTTATAAGGGAGGAGAGTGGCACCTTAGGAATATCTCAAAATATTATTTTATATTAAAGTCAAAATTGGTTTATAATGGTTCCAAAGGGTATTATTTCGAAGGTAAAGTGGGTATGGGTCGCAATACTATCAACCAATAGGATTTAGACAAGTTTAGGTTATTATTTTATCCTTATCAATTAGATTTAACTCTAAGTTAAATAATTTAACTTTTACCGTGTCTTTTTGTTTTCTTACACTGTATGGTTAATACACTTACCATAACATGCCAAAAGAACCCCAAGTTTTTTATTATTAATGTATATATCCTTAGCTAAGTCATTTGGCCGAACCTTAGATTTTTAGGAAAAAAATAACAATTAATAATATAATATTTGATTAAAAAACTATTTTGTGTCAATTTTGAGACTATTTGATATATGATTTTTGTGAAAGTCATAACAGAATTATATGTTCAAACCAAGCTGATTAAATCAACACTAATATATCATAGTAACCTATAAAATTAGTGGAATTCATAAAAAGTCTCAAATTAAATTTATTTGGGAATTTATAACATCAATTATGTTAATATTTCCTTAAAAGGGTAATTACTGCATCATCGTTGTGTCATAAATAAATTAATATATTTAAAGTCTAAAAATTATAAATAAAATATCATTATGTATGAAATATTTTTAGCTTTCTAATGAATATTTATAATCGAATTTATCTTATGTATAAACCCATATTAAAAATGTTTTAGTTATTAGACTTTGATTTTAACTATTTTAACTATTCATTAAATAAAATAATATTAAATGTCATAATCTAATCCAAGTGGACCTAAATGGTCATATTATATTCATAAGGTTGTTTTTGGTAGAATTACACTTATCCAATAGAATTAGGACACGTGTTAGGGTAATAGTAATATCATATTTACCCTTAGTTACCCTATTAACTATTAACCGCGGTAAAAAAAAGTAAAAAGTTACTATTCACCAAAAAAATTATTTTTATCTCATTGAACCACATTTTACTTACTGATATCAACCGTGTCTGTCGGAGTTTCGAAATTCCATTCACAGAAGCGGTAAAATTAAGTTTTATGCAAAATTCAGTTTTTAACCTACCACTTAGTGGTTTCACTATTCATCAAAAATTGAATGTTTTCAGAAAAATACCAAAATTTCACCCTAGGCTAATTTCGATATTCTGGATCCAAAAATGAAGTCCATTTTGAAAAATAAAATTTATAAAATTTCAAAAAGTGGTTATTACTATTCATAACGGCTATTTTAAATAATATTTATATCGTCGTTTAGTGAAACTCAGTATTACGTACAACGCAAGCTATCGAGGATGGTCGCGATTGCGTGTAAAGCAAGCCAAGAAAGTGTTGTGTAGAAAAAGATTCCATTGATGATTTATATAACATAAAAGTCTCGGGTGTTACAATCAATGACCAGCAGGGCTTTTACAGCAGTTACCCATCCCTGAGTGGAAGTGGAACGATGTTGCGATGGACTTCGTGACCGGGTTACCGCAATCACCTCGAGTGAGTGATACTGTTTGGGTTATCATCGACATACTTATCATGGTTTCTCACTTCTTTCCAATCAAGGAGACCTTCAGTGTTGATGAGCTGGGGCGGTTGTACATCTAAGAGATTATACGTCTACATGGAGTTCCACACTCCATTGTCTCAGTCAGGGATGCACGTTTTACTTCTCTGTTCTGGCAGGGGATTCAGATGGCTTTGGGTACATAGATACTTTTGAGTATAGCATACCATCCCCAGATAGATGTATAGTCAAAGCTTACAATCTAGGTGCTTGAGGATATGCTCCGAGCTTGCATCCTAGACTTTGGAGGTTCTTGGGAGAAGCATATTCCTCTCATGTAGTTTTCCTATAACAAAAGTTTTCAGGTGAGTATTTAGATTGCACCTTACGAGGCTTTGTACGGTAGGCCATGCCGATCACCTTTGTGTTGACAGGAGGCAGGAGAGGCAGCTTTGCTGGAACCTCTTCTTGTTCAGGAGAACTTAGAGAAGATATATTTGATTCGGAAGAGGATGGATACAAAACCTTCTTGAAAGAATTCTAATGATGATTACCAGAGACGGCCTCTAGAGTTCAAGGTCGGGGATCAGGTTTTCCTGCGTGTTGCACGAAGGTTGGGACACAAGATGATTCAGAGATAGGGTACACATTCACCATAGTATGTCGGGCTATTTGAGGTGTTGGAGAGAGTTGGGCCGGTTTCCTATCGGTTGCAGTTACCTCAGAGGTACCGGGCTATGCACGACATCTTCCACGTCTCTTAGCTCCGACGATACTTTTCAGACCCGTCTCACGTCTTTCAACCCGATAAGTCTTAGCTTGAAGCGGATGCATCATTTTAGGAGAATCCTATCTAGATTGTCGATCGTAGTATGAAGGTTCTCCATGGACGGCCTATTCCTCTGGTACGGGTGATATGGCAGCACGGGAGAGTACAGGACGAGACCTGGGAGAGGGAGGCCGATGTACGATCGCAGTGGCTGGAGCTATTCGGGGTTTCTTATTCTACGCCTCGCTAGGAAATTTGGGGACGAATTTCTTTAAGGGGGGAAGTTTGTAAGAACCCGGATCTTCATTTTAGGTATGTTTTCCCTTTTATTTTCGTTTTTAAAAAAAAGAGGAAAATCTAGAAATTTTCCAAATACACGCTGTGTTCTTTATAAGTACACACTGTGTACTTTGATGTTGCGCCAGGCCTTGTGCTGGCTGTGTCCAGGCCACACACACGGTGTGTAGGGGAGATGTGGAAGCCACTTAAGGAAGAGTACAGAAAGGCCAAGTACATGCCATGTACCCCAAAAGTAGACGCAGTGTTTTTTTTCATTAATCAGACCGGGTTCATGCCTAATCAATGAAATTGTATTCTTCTCCAGGTTCTTCGACCGAGAGCAACCTGTACGGCTGCAGACATCCTTCGAGCCCCCAAGCCTCCGTTTGTTTGCCGAATTGATCACCGTCGATTGCGTTGGAACCGCAGCGGTGATCTCTTCCTTCTTCTTGGGTATAATTTCATGATTTTACCTCATTCTCAAGTTATCATGGGATGAACATTTTGCACAGTTACGTAGATTTACGACATTATAAGGAGAATCAAGCATCGTGGTTCAAGTATTTTGATCTCCTAGCATCACGGTAGGTGGTTTGTGCCTTACCTTTCAAAGTATTTGAGTTTTATGTGCAAATTCCACCAATACCCGGGAATGGGGTATTGTGTGTTTACCTTTTTGACCATGTTGTTTTCCTTCCTTACTTGTATGCTTTTGTAAATGTAATTTGATCATGTTTGTCGATAATTGCTATGCTTGGATGTTTTTCCCCTACCCTGTTCTTCTTAAGAACACTGGGTCTTGTTAGCCTTTGTCCGCTATTCCTGTTTTCCATGCCTTGTGACCGTAGAATGGAATGATGTTCTGGACATGGTTGTTATGTTGTAAACTGGTTAGACAAGTAGCTCTATAGGTGTACTTTGGCCTTATATCATTATTATGCACTGACTGGAACAAGAACGTGAGAACCTGGTGCTATAGACTTTAAAGGGATAAACCGAGTGAGCTTCCTTAGTGAGTCTTAGACATTATAGACTACAGGGGATAAACTGAGTGACCTTTCCAGAGAGTCTTGGATATTATATACTACAGGAGGGTAGACCGAGTGAGCTTCCTCAGAGAGTTTTTGCTTTGTTTGATTTTCTTTAAAACCTTTTTCTAGGCTAGAGAAGGAACTGACTGCGCGAGCTTCCTTAGAGTGTCTGTGATAGACCTGAGACTATATGAGGAATTGACCGAGTGAGCTTCTTCAGAGAGTTTCTATACCTTTAGGCTATAAAAGGGTTATACCGCGTGATCTTCCCCAGATATTCCCTAACTACCCTAGACTATAAGGGTAATTGACCGAGCGAGCTTCCCTAGAGAGTCTTGTAATTTTTGTATGACCAAACAAGACGGGTTAGGCTGAGTGCACTGACCAGAGGGTTGTTGGTACTTCTTGGATAGGTCCAGAGGGGTTCCTGTTGTTCTAGCTATTTGATTCACTACTGATTGGTGTTCTGTGGATTGATTACCATTGTATATCATCCTATTACTGCTTACAGTTTACTGCCTACTATTTACTATTACTGTTTACTGCTTTCCGTACTATTACCTGCCATATGTCCCCTGACTATTAGGCACAGATCTTCGGGTGGTTGCCTGCTGGGTTCTTCGACAGAGAGCAACCTGTACGGCTGCAGACATGCTTCGAGCCCCCAAGCCTCCGTTTGTTTGCCGAATTGATCACCGTCGATTGCATTGGAACCGCAGCGGTGATCTCTTCCTTCTTCTTGGGTATAATTCCATGATTTTACCTCTTTCTCAAGTTATCATGGGATGAACATTTTGCACATTTACGTAGATTTATGACATTATAAGGAGAATCAAGCATCGTGGTTCAAGTATTTTGATCTCCAAGCATCACGGTAGGTGGTTTGTGCCTTACCTTTCAAAGTATTTGAGTTTTATGTAAAAATTCCACCAATACCCGGGAATGGGGTATTGTGTGTTTACCTTTTTGACCCTGTTGTTTTCCTTCCTTGCTTGTATGCTTTTGTAAATTTAATTTGATCATGTTTGTCGATAATTGCTATTCTTGGATGTTTTTCCCCTACCTTGTTCTTCTTAAGAACACTGGGTCTTGTTAGCCTTTGGCCGCTATTCCTGTTTTCCATGCCTTGTGACCGTAGAATGGAATGATGTTCTGGACATGGTTGTTATGTTGTAGACCGGTTAGACAAGTAGCTCTATAGGTGTACTTTGGACTTATAGCATTATTATGCACTAACTGGCACAAGAACGTGAGAACCTGGTGCTATAGACTTTAAAGGGATAAACCGAGTGAGCTTCCTCAGAGAGTTTTAGACATTATAGACTACAGGGGATAAACTGAGTGAGATTTCCAGAGAGTCTTGGATATTATATACTATAGGAGGGTAGACCGAGTGATCTTCCTCAGAGAGTCTTTGCTTTGTTTGATTTTATTTAAAACCTTTTTCTAGGATAGAGAAGGAACTGACTACGCGAGCTTTCTTAGAGTGTCTGTGATAGACCAGAGACTATATGAGGAATTGACCGAGTGAGCTTCTTCAGAGAGTTTCTATACCTTTAGGCTATAAGAGGGTTATACCGCGTGATATTCCCCAGATATTCCCTAACTACCCTAGACTATAAGGGTAATTGACTAAGCGAGCTTCCCTAGAGAGTCTTGTAATTTTCGTTTGACCAAACAAGACGAGTTAGGCTGAGTGCACTGACCAGAGGGTTGTTGGTACTTCTTGGACAGGTCCAGAGGGGTTCCTGTTGTGCTAGCTATTTGATTCACTACTGCTTGGTGTTCTATGGATTGATTACCATTGTATATCATCCTGTTACTTCTTACAGTTTACTGCCTGTTGTTTACTGTTACTGTTTACTGCTTTCCGTACTATTACCTGCCATATGCCCCCTGACTATTAGGCACAGATCTTTGGGTGGTTGCCTGCTGGAATTTTAGTCTCACACCCTATTTGGGACATGATTTTGGGCCCCTGCAGACTATATTGTTACAGGTATAGACAAGGGGAATTTCCCTTCAACTTCTGGTACTTGATTTCTTTGGATCACAAGAGCATGGGACCAAGCCGAGGCTTGCGATGCTGAGGAGTTTCTTACCTATTTACTTTCTTTGTACGTTGGTTTAGTATTGTATTTTTCATTGTGACTTGTTTTGATTCTTTCCTAGACACATGTATCATGCATCATTTCAAATTTACATTTGTGCTCCAGCTATTTATTATTTTATTCTTCCACTTTTTATTATTGTTGGATATTTACTGCTTCTACTATTGAATGTTTTCTTCACTTCCAGTGTGTACTCTTCCAATGAGGGCATAGTTTCCCTAATATCACAACCAAGGGCCTCGCTACTAGTCGGCAACCTCTGGAGTTTGGGGAAATGTGCTTGAGGCCATGTGACCAACTGGGTATGGGGCGCCTCTGGGCGTCTTCCGAAACCGGGACATTACAATATGCTTCATCAAATCATTTAGGTTGTACTTGTGATAAGTATGATGCTTGCTGTAAAGACTTCATCCTTATTGTCTACAGTAGTTCTGTCTGATAACAAATTATGTTCTGCCTATCAATTTCATCTATTCTTTCTGATCAATGGGAAGGCACTGATTTGTTCTCATCATCTGAGACTTCTTATGAATCATTATTTTAACATCTTCTCATCCCGATTCTATTACAAATTCAACACTTTTGATAAGAATATTATTGAAACAATGTTGATATTCGTTCACAGATCCTTGGTATCTTTAAAACAGTCAGCTGACACCACATTGATAGAACAAAATACAAAATCATGTAGTGCAAGAATGTTGCTACTTCACGGAAATCTATCTTCTCTTGATAGACTACTAACACCTGAACTGGGACATGATTCTAATGGATATATATTCAATGCAACTTATAACCACTAGATAATCCTTTAATTGATTTGATAGATCTTTAGTTTCAACATCAACTCTTCATCATGTCATTTCATCTTTCCATAGCACACATTCTTTTGATAATTATTTGGATAATAGAAACATTGTGTTGAATCTAATTAGGAAGTAGAAAGACCCCCCTTTAAGTCCAACACAATCTTCTGATATTCTTGTTCTCGTGTGAGATTGTCTACCATATAACTTTTCTCCTCTATTTCAAATTTTTTTTGAGCAAAAAAATTAGAGAAGAATGATATATATTATTGAAGCCATTCTGTTTCTTGAAATAGATCAGATAGTTGTGTAGAATGTTCATCATTTCTAGCTCTTAGATTCTGAATTTCTTTTGAGTTCATATTATTTCTCTTGGCATCATCTCTGAGTTTTTATATCTTTGAAGAAAAACTTTTTGTAGCTCTTCACCTTGAGAATCATTATCATCCCTGAGGTCAGTGGACACAACAATGAGCCTTTTATTTAAGCCTCGTAGCTTGTTAATCTCAATCTCTGGTGCTTGGATTCAGATATTATTTGATTTAACCTATTCACCAAATTAGGGATCCAATCCCATTGTTTCATGATGATATTACTCTTCTGGACTTCTCAGAATTTAATCATTATTAGTAGTTTCATTATCACAAGTTATGTCAAGTTAATCACTCATTACTGTTACATCATTGAGTGATTCTATCTTTCCCATGTCTAATTCATCCAAACCATTATTGGATTCCTTATGCTCAATCACTCATTTTCCATTAACACTTCCACACTGGGGAATTTCACAAGACTTATGCTTCTTTTTTGATGTTATTCCCTTTTCCATGGAACACTAAGATAAGAGAAGACTGAATCTTTAACATGATAAAATTTACTAAACCAAGTCAGATAAAACAAATCTGATAAAATAAACCTTCTCTCTGATAACAATTTTTTGGTCCACTAGGTCGAATACCTTGAGAGGGGGGGTGAATCTGGGTATAAGAGATTAAAACTTTCGACCATTAAGATCTTGTTTTGTTGATATAAGAAACATAATTGTAGGGTCTCAAGCTTGACGTACATGGAAATTACATTACTTTTGTGGAAAACTTAATACATAACAAAAACAAACACACAAGGACCGTAATAGTTTAGTGTCTTTGGAAACTCAGAAAAATAATCTTCTAATCATGGTGAAAGATCTTCAGAATCTCCGATAAAGATATTCCCCTTTTGTTTTCTTACCTAAAACATTTCTTTATATCCTGGGGAAAAGAAACATAAAAAGGGTGAGATCAAATGTTCAGTAATGGTAAACATAGAGAACATAAAACAATCCATAAACATTTGAATGCAAAAACTTGAACATAAAATCTAAACATCAAAATCTTGAGAAAATACATAAATCTTAGAAGTACGTAAGGCATATATCATAAAGAAACATCAATCATGATAAAATAGCATGGGAATATAACATTTAATTGTGGTAAACTATTAATCACATGATATTATTTCCATAGTAGCCAAGGCATTGTTGCGAAGACCATCTTGGTGGACAAATTCCCTTTCTGAATTGAGTTCACTCCTCGTTCTAGTCCTGTAACACTGAACATGATTAACTTACCATTCCAGCCATATATATCTCATGAGATATAAATCTTTACCCAATGCATTGGAGGGAGATATAGGTCTCACCCATCTCATAATGAAATCATTCTTTTGTGTGCCACAAAATAAACATATATCATTCATAATAACCCAATGAATAAAATGGGTTTCATAAACATCATTCCATAATAACATAATCCGTATAAAACAAATGGAAATTATTTCATCATAAGAAAAGTGAAACCATGTAAATCATAGAGACATTATACTTGAAACATACACATATGAAATAATGACATCTTAGATGGAAAATGGTTTTAATAAAACACTTGAAATAAATTCTTGATGAAAATATCCTTTCTTCTTCAAAATAATTTTCTTTTCACAAAATACCATTCAATTTTAAATGAAAAGGATTTTTTTGAAAATATTCATGAAATCTTTTAGAGGAATCTTCATGAAAATTAGGCGTTATGAAACCACAAATATCCATTCACGCCATATAAGTTAAAAAAACATTCTCCTCGTAATTTTTATTAGAAAAGCCAAAAAGTTCCTCGTGTGGTAAACAAAAGTAAGATTCCATTCATAACATGTGGTAAATTTTAAAATTGGGTAAAAAGGAATTTAAACATAAAATATTTTTTTTATAAAACATGTTCATGGATGATAACAATAACCCCAGTAAATACTTACGAATAAACAGTAAATACTTACGAATAAACAATCTCGGATAAAAATGAGATTGGAAAGGTTATCCCTTACCTTAGGTTTGATATGCTTAGTACATATCCGAACCTCCTGTATAATGATTTAAATAATTTCATTGAATTATTACAGAATCATATTCATTTTTATGATGTCATATATGGTTCACTTATGACTTCATATTACCTGTTCTTTTGTAAATTCTATTTTAAAGCAGAATTTTGGGTAAAATCGTTTTATTTATCGTATGTGTTTGGACTTGTTGTTCATGATATTATTATTACTTATATCATTTTTTACTTACTTACAGTATGTAAATCATGATTCATATATCATATATATTCAATATATATATATATATATAATAGATAGATAAATGAAATGAAATACACCGTTCATGGAGACGGTAGACCGTACGTACGCGTGAACGTTGTTTTCCTTTCCTTATTGACTTGAATGGAAGTAGATGATATATATATATATAAATCCAGTAGATTTATCATTTCATATATTTATTTATTATTCATTATATATACTTTATAATCATTCTTGAATGGTTAACATGGAGAATAAATCTAATCTCGTCGTGGAGACGGTAATCCGTACGTACGCACGAGCGATGATATCATTCCCATAATTATTGAATTGAATTGGTGTGGATGATATAATATATCAGAATAAGTATCATGTCATAATAACTATATATAGTTATTATTTACACCATTATACCCATCCAAGTAAGGTGGTGGTGGAGAGATAGATTACACCACGGCGTGGAGACGATATTCCGTACGTACGCAAGCACGATGCTTTTGTTTTCTGTATGATGGATAGAAGGTGGAATGGGGTTGTTTCATAATTATAATCAAATATCATTATATTATTGATACTGATTTTATTACTTTATAATGAAACAACAAAAGAAGAAGAAGTTGAAGAAGAAAGAAACTTGAAAGAATCGGTAGAAGAGATTACCTCTTCTTCGACGAACCTCTTTTAAGCTTCCTCTTAAGGCACTAGAATTTGTCTTTTGAGGAGACCAGAACCTCTATAATGTTTATAGGGAAGTTTATAAGGGAAATGTTCAGGGTTTGGCCGAGCCTGAAGGCTCAAAATTGTGTAAAGAGAAGAGGGAGGAGGTTCCCTTTTATAAGGGAGGAGAGGGGCACCTTAGGAAAAACATAAAATATTATTTTATAATAAAGCCATATTTGGTTTATAATATTTCCAAATTGATTTATTTCGAAGAAAAAGTGGTTATGGGTAGAAATAATCTCAACCATAGGTTTTAGACAAGTTTAGGTTACTATTTTAACCTTATCATTTAGATTTAACTCTAAGTTAAATAATTTAACCTTTATCACATCTTCTTGTTTTCTTACACTATATGGTTAATAAACTTAACATAACAAGGAAAAATAACCCCAAGTGGTTAATTATTAATATATATAACCTTATCTAAGTCATCTGGACTAGCCGTAGATTTTTAGGAATATAATAACAATTAATAATATAATATTTTTTTAAAAAACTATTTTATGTCAATTTTGATACTATTTGGTAATTGATTTTTTTGAAACTCATAAAAGCATGATTAGTTAAAAAATATTAAATTGAATCAATAATAACATGTCATATTAACCTATAATTTTTTTGTAATTCATAAAAAGTCTGAAATTACATTTATTTGGGTGTTTATAACACAAATTATGTTAATATTTTATTAATAAGGTAATTACTGCATCATCATTGTGTCATAGATAAATTAAATTATTTAATGTCTAAAAATTATAAATAAAATACCATTATGTAGGAAATATATTTATCTTTCTAATGAATATATATAGTCGAATTTATCTTATGTATAACCCTATATTAAATTTTTTTAGTTATTAAACATTGATTTTAACTCTTTTAACTCATCTTTAAATAAAATAATAATAAGTGTCCTAATCTAATACAAGTGAACATAAAGGGTAGTATTTTATTCCTAAGGTTGTTTTTGGTCGAACTAAACTTATCCAATAGAATTAGGACATCTTTTAGGGTAATAATAATATCATTTTTACCCATAATTACCCTATTTACTTTTAACCGTGGTAAATAAAAGTAAAAAAGTTACTATTCACCAGAATTTTTTTATCTTATTGTTCCACATTTTACTTTTTGATATTAACCGTGTCTCTTGGATTTTTGAAATTCAACTCACATAAGTGGTAAAATTATGTTTTATGTACAATTGCAAATTCTCTTAGGAGGTGGGTAAAAGACGGTGAAAAGATCAATAAAAATTTTATATATCCAAAATAATTATAAAATGACTCCAATGATTTATATTGAAAATATATAAGTATTATGTATCTATTTTTACCTAAAATTAATTTAAATAAAATAAATTATTATTTAAATAAAATGTCGGTTTTAACTAATAACTCAGTGTTTTCACTATTCATAAAAAATCAAAAGTTTTCATAAAAATACCAACATTTCACCCTAGGAAAACTTCAATATTCAGAATCCAAAAATGAAGTCCATTTTGAAAGATAAAATTTATAAAATTTCAAGAAGCTGGTATTACTATTCATAATGGCTATTTCATATTAATATTATAATAATATCTCATTTAGTGAAACTCGATATTGCGTACTACACACGCTATCAAAGAAGGTCTTGGTTGCATGTAATGAAATCCAAGTCAGGGATATGTGTAGTGAAAGCTCCGTTTGGTGTTGCGTATAAAAAAATCAAAACATATTTCATTTATATATTAAACAAATTCTATACTTAATGTTGCGTAGAATAATTTCTACAAAACAAACTTGAAATTATGTGTAACACGAGCCAAGAATAGTGTTGCGTATTCTGCAAGCTAATACGATGTTGCGTATTGTACAAGATAATCTTGGCGTAGCGTACAACAAAAGATATGAAAGAAATTAAAAAGAATATATCTCATAAAATATCATGGTGTTACATTCTACCACCCTTAAAAGGAAATTCGCCCTCGAAATTCGTCGGGGTTATAAATTGTTTAATACTTTCAAGTTTCTTTCATAGAAACCCACATTGTAAAAATTAGTACGAAAAAATAATTCTTAAAACTAAAGTATGAAACGTAATGGTTACACAAATTAACTCATCAATGGGTTTCCAGAAAATAGAACATAGGTGAAAATATGGATATGGAAGAAAAATCTAACCATCATGTTCGGATAGAGAGTGGTAGAGGACATGGCTATGAAAAAGCCAATAATCACAAAGCCATAAATTTGTGATAATCTAATGTACCATCTGATTAATCAGATATGAGGGCACTAGGACAACATTTTTTGTTTTCAAGATCATTTCCATAATGTTGAATATTTTTGGAATTAATAGAAATACTTACTTGTTTTGGGTACAATGTCATTGTTGTTTGTGCCTTGAAAAATTTCCACTTCATCTCTTAAAGAAATGAAGTTGAATTTGTCTTCTGTTAAGTGTTAGAAGATCATGCGATATAATGATCGGTCATTCCATCTGTCTCAAACATAAGGTTAGCAAATGTTATATACATAAGTCCATATATAGTGAGATTAATCATATATGGTTCCTAAAATGGACTTATACTTCATCTATCATACCACATAATAAAATAAAACTAGTTTATACTAACCAGGGTCTTCCTGTAGACCAGAGGTATGCGATAAAGGCATGTCGCACTTATGTTGTGGGTTCAATTCCCACAACCTTGTCCAACATGACGGGTTATCGCCCTTCCTGCAGGTTTTTCCTTTTTCTAAAACTACACCATTATAACATTCAGAAATAATATCCAAAAAAGTTTTATCCACAAACAACACTATCTAATATCAAACATAATCCATTCCAATCTTTAGGCTTATCCAAAATAGTATAAAGGAAACGATTACTTTAAAGGCCACATAACAAACATGTGAATACAATCATTTATCCTCCATATATCATAAGATATATCTTTTTGGTAACATTCCAAACACGTGAATACCTTAATCATGTATTACCATAGAACCTTAGTGAAAACATGAGTTCTGTCAAAAGTCAACTCTTTCCACATACCAAAATCCCAAAATATCTATATACTAAAACCATGATATCATTTTGTCCTTATATCAGTTATGAGATCATGAATACTATCAAACATTTCATTTTCTCCTTATCCCTTCATTATATACATATCATCTTATTTCAAAAAATATTTCAATCACTTTCCATGGTTACCGGTACCATACAATTATTGAAAACCAATACATAGATATTCCAAAATTCCACAATACTATAAATGAGATTCTATGATACTATTTTGAAATCCCATTACATAAACACTTAATCATTCCACAACATCATTCTCATACTCAACATCACAAGTAGTGATCACATGTGTCTTCCCTTTGTCCTTTTCCTTAAGAGGACATTGATGTCAATCATCATTAACTCTTGGATTAGGGCATTGGTTAGCATAATGCCATATTTCCTTGAAATTGTAGCATTGAAGTGTTGGTGGTGCGTTATCTATAGTCTTTTCTCTATCCACATCATTAGTTACCTTTTTCCCATTACTTCGACACTCAACTTCTCGATGACCTTCTTTTCCACACTTACAACATTTATAGTACCTTTTAGACAATCTCCACCATTCTTTTTTCCACACTTTAAGCATAAAGAAACATTCACCTTCTTTTCACCATTGTTCTGAGATTTTTCTTTGAACTCCATGTTTTGTTTCATGTCAAAACCATAATATGGATATGTAACACCAACTTTCAGTTCTACCTTGATAGCACAACACACAATTTATTTATAGCTACTAAAGTCTCTTATAGGTAATTCCCTTCGAAGACTTGGTTTTAAGCCACTGACGAATCGATCAACTTTACTTTTAGGTTGAATGATAAATACAGATGAATACCTTGGAACCCTTGTAAATTTTACCTTGTATATACCAACAGATTCATCATACTTTTTCTTAAGCTCAAGGAATTCTTTTTCCATCTTTGTTCGAAGAATACGAGGGAAGTACTTATTGAAAAATGAGTTCTTGAACTCGTACCATTCCATGGATGCAATTTCATCTTGGGGCCTTATATTCTTAATTAGAGTCCACCACAGGTCTGATTCACCTTCTAAACGGTAAACATCTAAAATAAATTTTTCATTTTCAGAATAGCGAAGTATCGAAAATATCTTTTCAATGGTACAAATCCATTATTTAGCAACAAGTGGATTAGAAGACCCAATGAAAGAAGGTGGACGTTGCCTCAAGAAGGACTCATTAGAATATTGTTCCTTTCTCTCCTCATTTGTAAGTCCAGAATGATTCATATATTGTGTAAGTATAGAAATAAGATTTATCAATCCATCTCCCATAACATTGGTTTGTTCAGGAGGACAATCATTGTATTCTCTATTACATTGATCAACATGGTTCCTTCGGGTTCCAGCCATCGTCTGAAACCCAAAAAGTACAGTGTGAGAGGTAAAAATCATGCTAGGAAAACAACATAATAAAGGGGGATTACTTTAAATATATAACATCTTACGTTTAATTATAATATTGTTACCATAATTCTAGGACTATAACCTATACGTATACTTATCCTTAGGGATATCCCTAGACATACCTTAGAAATATCTCAAGGGATTTCACTAAATTTTTCACATCCTAGTTTCTGAAGGTTAACTAATCCTTTCCTCTGATACCAACTGTAGAGACCCAAGCTTGACGTACATGGACATTACATTACTTTTTTGGAATACTTAATACATAAAAAAACAAACACACCTGGACCGTAATATTTTAGTGTCTTTGGAAACTCAGAAAAATAATCTTCTAATCATGGTGAAAGATCTTCAACATATCCCATAAAGATCTTCCCCTTTTGTTACCTAAAACCTTTCTTTATATCCCGGGGAAAATAAAACATAAAAAGGGTGAGATCAAATGCTCAGTAATGGTAAAAATAGATAACATAAAACAATCCATAAACATTTGAATGCAAAAACTTGAACAGAAAATCTAAACATCATAATCTTGAGCAAAGAGATAAATCTTGGAAGTACGTAAAACATATATCATAAAATAACATCAATCATGATAAAATTGCATGGGAATAAAACATTTAATTGTGGAAAACCATTAATCACATGATATGATTTCAATAGTAGCCAAGGCATTGCTGCCAAGACTATCTTAGTGGACAATGTCCCTTTCTGAATCGAGTTCACTCCTCATTCCAGTCCTGTAACACTGAACCAGATTAACTTACCATTCCATCCATGTCTATCTCATGAGATATAAATATTTACCCAATGCATTGGAGGGAGATATAGCTCCTAGAAATCTCATAATGAAATCATTCTTTCATGTGCCACAAAATAAACATACATCATTCATAATAACCAAACGAATAAAATGGGCTTCATAAACATCATTCCATCATAACATAATCCATATAAAACAAATGGATATCATTTCATCATAAGAAAAGTGAAAGAATATAAAATCATAGAGACATTATACTTGAAACATACACATATGAAATAATTTTATCTTAGATGGAAAATGGTATTGACAAAACACATGAAATTAATTATTGATGAAAATATCCTTTATGCTTTAAAAATCATTTTCTTTTCACAAAATTCCATGAAATTTTATAAGAAAAGGATTTTGTTGAAAATATTCTTGGAATATTTTAGAGGAATATTCATGAAAATTAGGCATTATGAAAACATAAATATCCATTCACACCATATAAGTTAAAAAAACATTATCCTCGTACTTTTGTCGGAAAAGTCAAAAAGTTCCTCATGTGGTAAACAAAAGTAAGATTCCTTTCATAACATGTAGTAAATTTAAAAAATGGGTAAAAAGGACTTTAAAAATACATGAAATTATTTTTAGAAAATATTGGCATGTATGATAATAATAACCCCAGTAAATACTTACGAATAAACAATCTCAGATAAAAATGAGATTGGAAAAAGTTATCCCTTACCTTAGGTCCTATATGCTTCATACGTATCCAAACCTCCTATATAATGATTTAAATAATGTATTTGTCTTATTACAGAATCATATTTAGTGTTATGATTTCATATATGGTTCACTTATGACCTTATATTACCCTTTCTTTTGAAAATTCTATGTTAAAGCAGCGTTTTGGGTAAAATCATTTTATTTATCATACGTGTTTGGACTTGTTTTTCTGGAAATTATTATTAATTATACCATGTTTTACTTACTTACAGAATGTAAATGATGATTCATATATCACATATATTCATTATATATATATAATAGATAGGTAAATGAAATGAAATACACTGTTCATAGAGAAGGTAGGTCGTACGTACGCATGAACGATGTTTTCCTTTCCTCATTGACTTGAATGGAAGTAAGTAGATGATATATATATATATATATAAATACATTATCTTTATCATGTCATATATTTCATTTTTAGTCATTATATATACTTTACTATCATTCTTGAATGGTTAACATGGAGAATGAATCTCATCGCGTCATGGAGACGGTAATCCGTACGTACGCATGAGCGATGATATCGTTCCCATAATTATTGAATTGAAATGGAGTAGATGATATAATATCTCAGAATCAATATGATGTTATAATAACTATATATAGTTATTATTTACACCATTATACCTATCCAAGTAAGGTGGTGGTGGAAAAACAAATTACACCATAGTGTGGAGACGATATTCCGTATGTACGCGCGCGCGGTGATTTTGTTTTCCATAGGATGGATAAAAGGTGAAATGAGTTTTTTTAATATTTATAATAAAATATCAGTATATTATTGATACTTATGTTATTAATTTATAATTAAACAACAAAATAAAAAGATGTTGAAGAAGAAATAAACTTGAAAAAATCGGTAGAAGAGATTACCTCTTCTTTGACGCACCTCTTTTAAGCTTCCTCTTAAGGAACTATAGTTGGTATTTTGGTGAGACCAGAACCTCTATAATGTTTATAGGGAAGTTGATAATGGAAATGCGCAGGGTTTTGCCGATATTTAAGGATAAAAATTGTGCAAAGAGAAGAGGGAGGAGGTGCTCTTTTACAAGGGAGGAGAGGGGCATCTTAGGAAAAACTTAAAATATTATTTTATAATAATGTCATATTCAGTTTATAATAGCTCCAAATTGATTTATTTAGAAGGTAAAGTGGATATGGGTCGAAATCCTCTCATCCAATAGGTTTTAAACAAGTTTAAGTTACAATTTTAACCTTATCATTTAGATTTAACTCTAAATTAAATAATTTAACCTTTACGATGTCTTCTTGTTTTCTTACACTATATGGTTTTTACAAATACTATAAAAAGTCAAAAGAACCCCAATTTGTTCATTATTAATATATATAACATTATATAATTCATTTGACTGAACCTTAGATTTTTCGGAAAAGAATAAAAATTAATAACATAATATTTGTTTTAAAAACTATTTTATGTCAATTTTGACACTATTTGGTAACTGATTTTTTTGAAAATCATAACAGCATGATTAGTTCAAAAAACTTTAATTGAAACAATACTAACATGTAATATTAACCTAAAAAATTATTGTAATTCATAAAAAGTCTCAAATTACATTTATTTTGGTGTTTATAACATCAATTTTGTTAATATTTTATTAATAATGTAATTACAACATCATCATTGTTTCGTAAATAAATTAAATTAATTAATTTCTAAAAATTATAAATAAAGTACCATTATGTAGGAAATATTTTTATCTTTCTAATTAATATTTATAGTCGAATTAATATTATGTATAACCCTATATGAAAAATGTTTCAGTTATTAATCATTGATTTTAACCCTTTTAACTGTTCTTTAAATAAAATAATAATAAGTGTCTTAATCTAATCCAAGTGGACCTAAAGGGTAATATTTTATTCCGAAGGATTTTTGGTCCAATTAAACTTATCCAATAGAATTAAGACATGTTTTAGGGTAATAATAATATCATTTTGACCCTCAATTACCCTATTTACTTTTAACCGTGGTAAATAAAAGTAAAAAGTTACTATTCACAAAAAAATATTTTTATCTTATTGAACCACATTTTTCTCCTTGATATTAACCGTGTCTCTCGGATTTTAGAAATTCAACTCACAGAAGTGGTAAAATTATGTTTTATATACAATTGCAAATTCTTCTAGGAGGTGGGAAAACGACGGTGAAAAGTTCAATAAGATTTATATATATATAAAATAATTATAAAATGACTCCAATGAATTAAATTTAACATATATAAGTATTATGTATCTAAATTTACCTAAAATAAATTTAAATAAAATAAATTAGTATTTAAAAAAAATTGGTTTTAGCCAATAACTCAGTGTTTTCACTATCCATAAAAAATTTAATGTTTTCAGAAAAATACCGAAATTTCTCACTAGGAAAATTTCGATATTCCAAATCCAAAAATGAAGTCCATTTTGGAAGATAAAATTTATAAAATTTCAAAAATTGGTTATTACCATTCGTAACGGCTAGTTCAAAATAATATTATAATAATATCTCATTTAGTGAAAATCGGTGTTGCATACTACACACGCTATCGAAGAAGGTCTTGGTTGCATGTAATTCAAGACAAGTCATGGTTGTGTGTAGTGAAATCTCAATTTGGTGTTGCGAATAATATAATCAAATCATATTTCATTTATACAATAAAAAAAATCTATACTTAATGTTGCGTAGAATAATTTCCACAAAACGAACTTGAAATTGTGTGTAACACGAGCCAAAAATAGTGTTGCGTATACTGCAAGTTAATATGGTGTTGCGTATAGTACACGATAATCTTGGCGTAGCGTACAATAGAAGATATGAAAGAAATTAAAAATAATATATCTCATAAAATCTTGGGGTGTTACCATAATTCTCTCTTCCTCCAATATTAATATATGAACAGATATGAAATCATGCATAGAACGCAATGATTTTTACTTGGTTCACATTCACTGGGCTACATCCAAGGAGCATACAACGATAATGTGCAATTTACCAAATTCACTAAGGCACACTTCCAATAATGAGTACAATGTTTGAGTATGATCTTCTATGCCCAGGCTCACTGCCTTTACAAGGTTTAGGGCCTACTCAGTGCATTCCCAAGGGTCACCCCTATGCCTATTTCTCTAGCTCACTACTGGTGGAAAGGATCACCGTCTTCATCTTCCTTCACTCACTGCTCTTGAAATGGAATCCACTCATAGTTTACAAACGTGTAGGTCAAAAACAGTTTATAGACATGTAGGTCCCTTAATTTTCATGAATTCTGACACCCATAACTATAGGTAGATGCTCTGTTGATGTTCCATTTTTACCTGTAGATGAAGTCAGTCTTCTCGAGTACAGGTAGGTACCAGAAAATACTTTTGCAAACTTATTTGAAGCTCTCACAAGATTCTTCGTGAAAATCAAGAACCATTTTTCTCAACTGCGTACTGAGTACTGAGTTTGGTACGTGAGACACCTTCTTCATGTACCGTCACCGCTATTATGAACCGCCCTACATCCGCGGACTTCCTCTTGGAGATCTCGTACCGTTGCCGCATACCGACTTTGGAAACCTCCTCTTTGAAACCTTTCTTGTCCTTGAATTGTTCTCTATTTGTAGACTACGTTCTCTTCCACATACTAGAGGTCTCCCTCCTCATGCCACTTGAGGAATTCTCCCTCTCTCATACTGTACATTCCTCCGCCATGTACTGAGAAAACTCCTTTCGCATACCAGACTTCCCTCTCCATGTATCAGACATCTTTTTCCGATTAAGAATCCATGCAGACACCTTTAGCACAAACCAATTTCAGACTTTTCCAAATTCATGAAGCAAAATATGTTTTCTAATGATGTTCAATCTCTACCGTAATCATTGGGATAATCGTGTATTATATAGGCAAAGACACCCTCTTAATCCACTGAATCAAGATTTACCAAATCTTTAATCCATCCACCGCTGCTTACAGATTATTCATCCAATGCGAACCAAAAACCATCCGAAAATCATTTTCCTAAGCTCTTTGCATACCATCTTTTCTCCTAAATGGTTGACCTCCTCCACAGATGCCAATCCATCAGCGTACCACACTGAAGCTCAGCCACAAACTGTTTTTGGTTCTTCAAACCGCATCTGCATACCATTCCTTCTGTATAGTATGCATCCACATACCCTTTCCGAACATGGTACGCAATCCATGTCTCAGGCTCCTCATTCCTCTTCCTTTTCCAATTTAATTCTCCATTATTCACACAATGTCTCAATTTTGAGGCTCCAAAATTTGGACAACACTGGGAAACTGTGCCACCTTAAATCCCTATCTTCGGCAAACACCAACCATTCTCATTTGCGGTCATCTGTCTTTGTCAAAAAACACAACCAAAACCCAAAACATACCAAGAGGATTCCTTGAAGGAATTTTCCCAACAATATTTTAACCACTGAAGAGTATTTACTACCTCATAAATGTTTTGATGCCCGAAAAGTTATTTATCATGTAATTGTAATACGATGGTTTTATTTTGTTTAATATACATGTAATCCAAACAAAAATTGCAAACTAAATACCAAGATTTTTATTTAAATAAAACAATGTAGTTTTTACAATAATCCAAGTCTAAAGGAAAGATATATTAACCAAAAAAACCTACTAGAAACCCCATAAAAGCCACAAGGAGACCACCTAACACAACTAAGAGATGTAGTAAATAATGATGATCCTTCAGGTCAGTCAGAATGAAGAACATCATAACCAGAATCATGAAAACTGTACTGTGCATCAGTTGTATAGAAAGAACCATCTTCGATAATTATCTTGAATTTAAGACACCCAAATGTATGGTTTTATAAGGCATCAAATCGACCGTTGCCTTTGGTGACTGTTTAATTTTAACGACTATAATTATAGACATTGGTCCTTTTTGTGAATTTATTAAAAAAATCTAAGTATAATTATGTTTTTGAAAATATTTAAGTTATGAATTGAAAATATAATGTAACCTCTTATTATGAACCATAAAAGGTAAATGGTTAATATTTTGGCTACACTTAATATGATTTTAAAATGAGGTGAGAATTTCAAAAATCCTTCAAATATTTCTAATGTTGTGTAAAGGTTTTCATTCTTAATGTCTAACCAATGTTTTAACCATACTATGTTCTTGATTTTTATAATACATGTGTATGTTTTCATATAGATGTATTAAATTTCAATTTATAACTTTGTTTTTTAAAACCTTAGTTCTTATAAAACTAATGGAAATTTTGGTTTTGGAAAAAAAAACTATTTATGTGTAAGGAAACTAAGTATTAAAGTTTAACAAAAAATAAACCCCACAAGGGCTAGCCCTCTAGCCAGGCCGAGGGAGAAAACACATGCTAGGAGGTTGATCATAGCCAACAGCCTTAGCACAGGCCGACCCATGGGCTTTTGTGAATGCACGGTGCATGCTAGGACTAACGAGAGGGGGTGGGGGGGGGGGTGGGGGGAAGAGCTACCCCAAGGGGAGAATAGGAGCACATGTAATGGGATCAGAGTGCACCACTGTGTGGGGAGGCACAACATTATGTGTGGGTGCAGGACCGCGCCCATAGAACCCAGTATGGGGTGGTACCAGGAGAAGGGATAGAGTATTCTAATTCATTTCTCATAGCTCCTAGTTGATAAAGAATCCACAAGAGTCCCTCCAATTCATCTTGGGACATGAATTTTAATGAAAAATGAGATCTAGGCCATTGGATCACGTCACATGATATCTGGGACGTCAATTTCGATCTTGCGCTCAATCCTCAATAGTCGCGTAATCCCCCGCATTTTTTGTGCATTGACCGATCCAACACAGATCTAATCTCAGATGTCCGAGATTTTTTAAAATACTACATCAAAACTAATCCATCTGATCTATCTCATATCTAATCATGATCGTCCATCTCCTTTTATTATCTCCTCATCATGGTGGTCGTCTGATCTTCCCTCCCATTAATCCCCGTCGTCCATCCTTTCTCAAATTTTCTCCCCTGCACTTCTTTTTTCTTCCTCCTGCCTGAGCTCGACCAGTAACCCCTACCCCCATCCTCCTATTTTTCCACACCTGTAACTCCTCCCATCGCCATCTGAGCCTCCTCTCATACATTATCCCAGAAAACCGACCCCCTGGTATTTTTATAAACCGAATAGGGCTCAGTTTTTTCGACAGTAGAATTAAATATTCTATATATTTTATTCATTTTATAGTTTATAAACAATCTATTGCACCCATTCCCTCAGATATTCCTCCTCCCCTCAAACCTACAACAAGCCCAACCGAGCCTTTCCCAAGTTTCTTTTCATCCTCAAGCCAGGTAAGGGATGTTATGTTGCCTTGTCTTTGTTTTTTTAGGGTATATACATATATATGTATACTCATAATATATATATATACCCTATGATTCAGTTAAAATATTTTCTCATACTGATCCTATGTCGTCTAGAATTTGAGTTCAAAAAGTATTATAAACATAAGGGTTTACATTATACATAAAAAAATTATTTATTTACTTTATATATATGCGGTTGTTTGTATATTTGGTTTATTAGTATATAAATATATACATGTATGATGATACCATTTTTTGTCAAACTCTTTTATATGCATTTTCAAGAATTCCAAACATTAAGTCTCGAACTTATGTTGAATTAAAAAATATAAGGAATTTTGTGTTGGAAAAAAATTATATATATATATATTCATATACACAGTCATGTATAATTATACAGTCTATATTACTCACATTCTGGACAAGATATAATCCTTTTGACATTGAACTCTAAAAGATAATTTATGTTTTTGATAAACTTGTAAGTATAAATCAATTTTTTTACAAGACCCTTATGTATGCTCGGTTATGCATATATGTTTTATATGTTTACATAAACATTTTTTATGTTTTATTAATAAAAAATTTTAAAATTTATGTTATGATTTAAGATATGGGGACCATTGTTCATTAATGTGATTAACATATTATTTTCATTTGGGTTACATTAGATTTATTTTGGGTTTATACCCTTTTAATACATAATGTGAATTCGAATAAGTGAATATATGTGTATGGAAATGAACTTTGATTCTTAAATTTTCTAGAATTTTCCAAAGTTTTCAAAGAAAGCGTAAAACATGTTTTTTTCAAAATAAAAATGTTCTATTTTAAAATACTACTCTTTATATACAACATTATGTATAAACATATTTACACAACACTAAACCCTAATTTTGGATACTCTAAATATTATACTTCTGATACATTAAGAGAATTCATGAGTATCATATTTTAGGTTTTCTACTTTCATAAACATATATATGAACCACTTATTTTCATATACGAAAAATAAAATTAGTTATGGTTGGGTTTCATGCTTTTCATTTTTAAAATTATGTATACCCTTGTGATATCATTGATAAATTTTTAAGCATCAGTGTTTAATAACCTTTTTGAAAATTTTAGTTTATTTATTTATTAATTAAACACCCAATCCATGATGAAATTTCAATGTGTTTTATCAGCAAAGATTTTAGCATTTAGCGTTGTAATTTTATGTGACAAAACTCATACTTATTTTCGAGCATTAGTTGTAACAATGTATGCCACAATTCACTTATCATTCTCACCATTCAATGACATAGCCATGCATTTGATATTTTTTTAATTAATATTTATATGCTTGATTCACTATATAAATGTCAATGCTAATGAATGTAATTAATACTCTTACGACCTTTTATGGAATTATGAATTATATTATTGAATGTTTTATAGGACACCTTGAATAATATGAAAAGAGAAATTAAATATTCAAAGTGGTATGGGACATTTTGATTATACGACCCTATTTGGAATATGAGGAATGTAATAGACTCAGTATAATGGGATGGGGGACATGTTAATGAAATCCCCTCAAAGAATCAATAGTTCTAATGAGACAATTAGGTCATGGCATGAGGCCATTGACATTTTAGGTCTTGACACGAGGTCTTGAAAGTGTTTGATATTATATGTTCCCTCATTATGCTTATGATAATTAATTAACCTAGTATATATTAAACTAGTAGAATTTCCATGGTTAAGAGCCATTACACAGGAGTTTCAGATAAATTAAATTCATATGGAATGATGTTTATTTTTTAGTTATTGATTTAGTAACTAGTGTATGTTTCACAGTAGTAGTGTATGAAATTGAAGTTATTACTATATGAACAACTATTATTATGTGTTAATCTTAGTTATTAAACTCATATATTCATATCCATAAGTCATAATTATTTATAATTTCTTTAACTTATTACTCTGAATGAGCATACTAATAATTGAATCATGTTCCCTTGTAATTCTATTAGTAATATTTTAATTGTTCACTTTTATTTCTTAGACAATTTTTATGATATGTAACATGTGTTACATCATTTATTAAGAAATATTTTCTATGGAATGTTTTAAATATCGTTTTCAAAAGTTATAATTAGTATATTGTGTTCTTTTAAAACTCATAACAAGGTATTTGTATTCTTATATGTTTTGAAATAATTTTTTCTGGTATCAATTTTAGCAGAAGAAGGATATGAGAAGTATTTGGTTTCACAGATCCTAAACCAAGTCGATCCTCTGTAGGGGAAATTATGTGTAAAATATCATTGCATGTTTTGTTAAAAATTACACATCATTTTTCAAGGAACCAGCTTCGGGTTTTCTAGGGTCGGGCTGTCACAGTTGGTATCAGAGGATTTAGTTTTCGATAAATCTGAAAAACCAGACCAGAACAAAGAAAATTTTACTTAAGAATTACTAAGTATGATGTTTTCATAATTTTCATATGGATGACAAATCAAAAATTTTGTCCCTTCCGACAGAAATATTAGTAACCATAGTGGCTAGGGCATGTTTATAAGTATATGAAACTTTTAAAAAGCATTGTTTATTATTTAAACATCTCTATCGTGTGTCCAATTCTCCTCTTGTACACAAAATTCATCAATGACCTGGATTTGATTATTTTCTAATGATTAATGCCCCACATCCCTTTTATTCATCTAAGGGAAGGTATCATAAAGATCTATTCTGATACTTCACCTTGGCCGAGAACTTCTTTTCACTAATTAACTTCAAGGAAGCTACACAAGAGGGTGGCCTCCGGGCAGCATACCTATGTCAAATCATAAACTATGCTCTTCGAGGTAAGGTTATAGACTTTGAAATACTTGAGGATGAATCTACCAATTCCAATTATAGACAAATAGTTCAAGCATACGTCCCCCAACTCCATATCATCCATGATTTCTTTTGTTGGAACTGTAGTTAAACACACCTAATTAATCTAAACTGCCCATGCTGCATCTAGACCCAGGAGATTGAAGAGTTTAGAACCACTTTGGGAATCCGTTTGAATAGGAATTGCGGAAATCAATAAAACTGGTGAATTCAGTGAAGTTCCATCTTGGAGGACATTAAGATACCTATACACATGTTGTTGAGCAAGTACTTATGTAATACCTTGGGTTTATGAAATTTTTATAATTGAAAAAAGTTATGCGTTTTGTTACTATAACATGCATTTACAAATAATGTCTTTTTTTGTTATGATTATGTATCAGCTGAATAAATATACCTCTTAAAACATCATATAGAAGACATGAGTTCACCAACAACTCTTATATCACTTCCAACCAAACTTCTAGAGAACATAATTGCCATGAAATGCTCCGAGGAATACCT
Source organism: Viscum album (assembly GCA_963277665.1). Lineage (NCBI taxonomy): Eukaryota > Viridiplantae > Streptophyta > Magnoliopsida > Santalales > Viscaceae > Viscum > Viscum album. Next base: position 473,797,693 of record OY728133.1, on the reverse strand, counting down.
TCCCTTCACAAACCTGTAGATAACATGTAGAAATCTTTATGAGATATCAAACAGTCCATACATTCTCTGTTCCTTCCACTGGAATGCCTATAACTACCACAACTTATCAAATGCTCAACTCAGTGAGTATAGTCTAAGGGGAAGGTACCATGAATGTGTTTTCATATGCTTCACTTTATCCCGAAACTTCACAGCTAGGGTAAGGTTTCAAGAGGCTGCTTTGGAGGGGAGCCTTCGCATAGCCAACATGTACCAAATCATGAGCATCAATTTATATAACCACCTAAATGACCTTGACCTCCTCAGGCAAGAGATGGTCTGAAGTGTACTTAGAGAGTTTATCCATTAAGACATCTTGGAACTCTCTACCATTCAATCATACCTCTAGAATCCCAAGTGTACAGTACATGAGTTTAACCCATATTGTATGAGGTCTGTTTGGGCTAGAGAAGCAGAAGAATTGGACACCAACATGGGTATTCAGCTGGCCACACCTGAGGATCCTCCACAATGGAGGATGTGGTGAAGAACTTCAAAGAGTTTCTTTTAGTGTGGTTGTATGAAATGAATTGCGAGGACATAATTCTTTGAAGGGGGAATATTGTGATGCCCCAAAACTAATTTCTCATGTAATAGTAATATCATGGTATTATTTTTTTTAATTTACATATTTTCCAAAAAAAACATGCAAACTAAATACAAGAATTCTTATTTAAATAAAACACTAAAGTGTTTACAGTACACCAAGGCCAAAGGAATTCTATACTAACAAAAAAAAACCAACTAAAGAAACCTATCAAATCCCCAGGGAGACCACCTAAAACAACGAAAAGACCCAGTAAATAATGAAGATCCTTCAGGTCAGTCACAATGAAGAACATCACCACTAGAATAATGAAAACCATACTGAGGATCAGTGGTATAGTAATAACCATCTTCGATAATAATCTTGAATTTAGGACACCCTATTTTATGGTTTTATAAGGCCCCAACTCGACCGTTGCCTTGGGCGATTGTTGAATTTTAACGTCTATAATTATAGTCATTGGCCTTTTCTCTAGATTAAATAAATACATGTAAATATAATTTAGTTTTATAAAGATATTTATGTTATGAATTGAAATTATTATATAACCTCTTATTATGAATTTTAAATGGAAAATGGTTAATATTTTGTGCTACACTAAGTATGATTTTAAAATGAGTTGATAATTTCAAACAACATTCAAATATTTCAAATATCTTGTAAAGGTTTTCATTATTAATTTCTAAACAAGGTTTTAACCAAACTATGTTCTTGAATTTCCTAATACTAGTATATTTTTTCATATGGATGTATTAAATTTCAATTTTTAACATTGCATTTTAAAAAAATAGTGCCTATAAAACTAAGGGAAAATTTCATTTTGAAAAAAAAACCATATTATTTTTAATGAAATATAGTATTAACGTTTTAAAAAAATATACCCCATAAGGGCCAACCCTCTAGCTGGGATGGGGGAGGCATCACACGCTAGGTGACCAAGACTAGACCTCAGCCTTTTCATAGGCCGACCTATGGGCCGGTGTTAACGCATGGTGCATGGTAGGTCTAGCGAGTGGGGGGAATAACTACCCTGAGGTGTGCACAAGAGCACACACAAGGGGATCAGAGCGGGCCACTGAGTGGAGCATCACGACATTATGGGTGGGTGCAAAAGTGCTCCCATAGAACTCTGTATAAGGCTGTACTAGGAGGGGGGAGGGAGTATTCTGAGCTGTTTCTTAGAGCTCCTGGCTTATAAAGAAGCCACGAGAGTCTCTCCGATTCGATGTGGGATAACAATTTTAAGGCTAAATGAGATCTGGTTCATTGGATCTGGTCTCATTGATCTAGGCCATCAATTTAAATCTGGTGCATGATCCTCAGCTGTCATGGAATCCACCACATTTTTTGGGCACCGTTCGATCCAACAAAAATCTAAAATCTGCTGTCAAATATTTTTTAAAACACCATGTCGAATATAATCCATTTAATCTATCTCAAATCTAATAGCAACCATCCATCTCCTTTTATTATCGCCGCAGTCATCCGATCTTCCATCCCTTTAATCCTCGTCATCCATCCTTTCTCAGGTTTTCTTCCCCATAGTGCTTTCTTATTCCTTCCGCCCGCACTTGACCAGTAATGCCAAACCTCCCTTTCTATTATTATTCCACACCCGTGACTCCTCCCATTTCCTTCCGAGCCTCCTCTCACACATTTTCTGTATATTCAATTTATGAATATATAAATATATACATGTATGATGATACAGTTTTGGGAAAAACTCTTTTATACCCATTTTCAAGACTTCCAAACCTTTTGTTTCAAACATAAGTAGAATTTTGAAAACGTAAGGAATTATGTGTTAGAAAAAACATCTATATATATATATATTCGTATACACGGTCATGTATAATTATACATCTCATATAACTCACCTTCTAGACTGGATATAAGCCTTTTAACATTGAACTCCAAAGGATAATTTATGTCTTTGATAAACTTGTAAGTATAAATCAATTTTTGTACAAGACCATTATATATGATCAGTTATGCATATAAGTTGTATATGTTTACATTAACATTATGTATATTTGTTTAATAAATAAACCTTATAAATTTTTTGTTATGATTTAAGATATAGGGAATCTTTTTTGTTAATGTGAATATCATATTAAAGTTATACGAGAGACATTAGATTTATTTTTGGTTTAAACCCTTTTAATAAACAATGTATATTCAGATATGTTAATATATGTATATGACTGTAAACATTGATTCTCAATTTTACTATAATTTTCCAATTTTCACAAAGGATGAGTAAAACAAGTGTGTTTCGAATTATGAATGTTCTATTTTAAAATAATACTCTTTATATACACCCATATGTATAAATAGATCTACACAACACTAAACCCTAATTTTAGATACTCATAATTTTATACTTCTGAGGCGTTATGAGAATTCATGAGTATAATATTTGTGGTTTGTTACTCTCACATACATAAGTATGAATCACTTATTTTGATATAAAAAAATAGTATTAGTTATGGTTGGGTTTCATGCTTTTCATTTTTTACATTATATATACCCTCTTGATATCAGTGATAAATGTTTGAGCATTGGTGTTTAATACCACCTTTTAAATATTTTATTTATCTTTTAATTAAATAAACACCCTATCCATGATGAAATTCCAATGTGTTTTATCAGTAAAGAGTATAATATTTAGAGTTATCATATTATTTTTAAAAATTTGTACTTATTTCAGTGCATTTGTTGTCATCGCATATGCCATAATTCACTTATCATACTCACCATTCAAGGACATAGCCATGAAGTTGAATGTATTGAAACTAATATATACATGCTTGATTCACTATATATTTGTACATGATAATTAATGTTATTAAAACTCTTATAATCTTTTATGGAATTATGAATTAAATTATTCAATGTGGTATGGGACACCATGGATAATATGAAATGAGAAACTAAATATTCAAAGGGGTATGAGACATTTTGAATATACAACCCTATTTGGAATATTATTAATGTAATAGACTCAGTATAACGGGTTGGTGACCAATTAATGAAATCCACTCAATGTATTGATAGGTCTCTTGAGACAATCAGGTCCTGGCATGGGGCCAGATGAATTTTAGGTCTTGACTCGAGGTCTTGAACGGGTATGATATTATACATTCCCTCATTATGATTAAGATAATTAATTAACCAAGTTGATATTCGACAATTAGAATATGCATGGTTAAGAGCCAGTACTTATGAGTATTAGAAAAACTAAATGCTTATGGAATAAAGTTTATTTAGAACTTAATGATTTAGTAAATAGTGTATGTTTCACAGTAGTAGTGTATGAAACTGAAGTAATTACATTTATTTGGAACTTTAATTATGTATTACTCTTAGTTATTAAACTTGTACTCACAAATCCATAAGTCATACTTATTTAGAATGTCTTTACTTGTGAATATGAATGAGAATTCTTATAATTAAATCATCTTCCCTACTAATTTTGTTAGTATGCTTTTAATTGTGAACTTTTATTTCATAGACAATTGTTATGATATGTTACATGTGTTACTACATTTCTTAATAAATGTTTTACATAATTTGTTACAGAATGTTTTAAAAAGTTATAATTGGAATATTGGGTTATTTTAAAACCCCTTACTGGGCATTCATATGCTCACCCTACGTTTTGAAAGAAAAATTTCAGGTATCAGTTTTAGCAAAAGAAGCATGTCAGATGTTGCTGGTTTCCCAGAACCTGAACCGAATCAATCCACAATAGGGGACCTGATGTGTAAAATATCAATGAATGTTTTGTTAAAAATAACACATCATGTTTCAAGGCACCAGCTCTGGGTATTCTTGGGCTAGGCTGTCACAAAGGTGAAAATTACTACTTATGATGAAGTATTCATAGTTCACTAGTAGTTTTGATAAACTAACAGTTTTCCTACTTTGTATATCCATTTATGATATTTTTATGCTAATACCATGTTTTTTAGAAATGTTTTTCACAGTACATAAAGATTAATATGGTCAAGTATGGGATCAAGGAATAGTCATGCTGTCTAAAATAAAGAACTAGACATGACTCTTTTTCAATAATTATTATTTTATAAAAAAATTGTTTCTGACTAGAAATGTCTACATGTAATATTTCGAATTGTTATGTATATGTAATGACCAAATTCTCTAATGATCTAAACATGAAAAGATCATCAATTAGAATTGTTAAAATAATTCAATATTATGTAATGTTTAAGGTTAGGGCCTTATAGTTGGTAATAGTGGTCGGTTTAGACAAAATTATGATTTAGGGTATTTTTAAATTAATATCCATAAATTAATATATGGTATGATTGAAATGATATAGTATTTAATGATTACTAGGTAGCTTCTCCTTCTATGTTCAGAATGGTTTTCCGCAGAGGAGACAAAGTAGCCTTGTTGGGAAAGAATACAGAGGAGAATAACCTTCCAAATCAACATCTTGTGATGGTCGGAATTAGAACTGAATATTTTGTTGCAGTAATGGAACAGTTGACTAAGACTATAAATGGTGGTAGTATACATGAACGAGACCAACCAGATCAACACCAGAGGAACATGTCTATATTGGAGCATTTCATGAGGCAACATCCTCCACCATTCATATAATCATCTGACCATGTTCGAGATGAAGGGTGGATCAAAGAACTGGAAAAGATTTTATATGTCATGGGTTGTACAGAAAATCAAAGGGTTAGTCTTTCTGTTTACCATTTTGAAGGTGAAGCAGATTAATAGCAGTCGAGGGTGAAAAATATTAGGGATAGTTAAGAGAATGATGCTCTTGGTAGGGATGAATTGAAAGGTATATTTCCTGATAAATATTTTCCTAAGGCGGTTCGACTTAGGAGGGAAAAACAATTCTTGGAATTTAGGCAAGAGGATGACTCAGTGGATGCATAAAAATAAAAGTTCACTCGACTAGAATGGAATGCTTCAAATTTCATCTGATATCATGATAGTAAGATAAATCAATTTTACCCAGGACTGAAGTTGTGATATCAAATATCATTTGCCTCTCGTGAATTCAAAAGCTATGAGAAACTTGTTAAATGTCCTGAGAAGGTAGAAAAGTAGTTATCTGATGATCAGGTGTTCTAAGAGAGAAAACAAAAGAAGAGGTCCAATTGGCAGGAAAAGGGAAATAATTCATTAAATAAGCACGAAGGTATGCAAATTAAATATCCATCTTGTCAGAAGTGTGGTAAAATGAATCATGGATAAAGTTTATCAATGTCTGAAAAGTGCTTCCTTTGTGGTAAGTATGGTCATATTTCTTGTAACTATAAGGAATATGATCAAGTATGAAATGAAAAGCCAACAGTAAGATTTTTTAAGTGAAATGAATTGGGTTATTATGTAAATGGGTGTCTAACGATGAACTAAATTGAGTGAAAGAAGCCTGACTACAGGAATTAAGCGGCGGTGAAATATTTTGAACTACTTCAGAAGATGTTGGGTCATCCAAAGAAGTAGTATCAGGTACAATGTTTTTCTATTCAGATTATTCTAATGGGTTTTTTGATTCAGGGTATACATATTCTTTCTTTTCTAAGAAATTTTCTAGTAAATTGGGAATTCCATCTCAAGATATGAATCTTGAACTTATGGTAAGAACACTGGGAGGAAATGTTGAAACGAAAAGAAATTATAAGAACCTTCCTGTCCTTGTGTGCGGAATACATCTTCCTACAAACCTTATAGTTTTTCCACTAGTAATGGTTGATGTTATTTTGTGAATGGATTGGATTTCCATTTATCATGATTAGATTGACTACAGAGATAAAGTTGTTTCTTTTCAGAAATAATTTTAGTTTGTGTTCAATAGTGAAACTTTACTTTTGATAACATATCAGGAAGCTGTGAAACAAGTGAAAGATGGAAATAAATGTAAGCTTGAACATATTTTTAGAAATAAAGGAACTGTTCAGATGAATGATGTTCTAGTAGCAAATGAGTACCTTCATCTTTTTCCTGATCAGTTTCCTAGTATAATACCTGATTGGGATGTTGAATTTACTGTTGACATGGTTTCCAATGCTAATCCAATTTCAAAACCCCTATATTGAATGGATCAAATTGATCTTTAAATGTTAAATAAGAAACTGCCGGAGTTATTAGATAATGGTTTCATTCAATGTAGAACATCATCATCTGGTGATCTAGACTTGTTTGTTAAAAAAAATATGGTTCAATTAGTCTTTCCACTGATTATAGGGAATTAAATAACATCACTGTTAAGAAAAAGTATCATTTTCCACATATCGATGATTTGTTTGATCACCTCCAGGGAGCTCAGTATTTTTCAAAGATTGACTTGATGTTGAGGTACCATCATTTTAAAGTAAAGGAAGAAGATAATCCTAAGACTGTGTTTCATATCAGATATGGGAGTTATGAATTTGTAGTTATGCCTTTTGGGTTAACCAATGAACCTATAGTATTCATGGAACTTATGTATATAATTTTCTGTAAGTTCTTAGATATGTTTGTGGTTGTGTTTATTTATGATATTTTTGGTTATTATAAAAGTAAATAGGAACATTAAAGTCATTTAAGTGTTTTCTTGAAAAAATTAAAAGAAATGAGACTGTATGGGAAATTCAGTATGTGAGAGTTTGGGTTACAACAGTTTTCTTCCCTTGGTCACATTATTTCGAAAAATGGCATAACTATCGATCCTTTTAAAACAAAATTTCTTGAATAATGGCCAAGACCTACCAATATCACATAGATTAGTATTTTTCTTTGTTTAGAAGGTTATTACCGGAGGTTTGTTGAAATTTTTTCATGGTTATCTAGCCCAATGAAAAAGTTTACTTGAAAAGGTTTTAAGTTCATCTGGACAAAATAATGTGATGATTGTTTTTTGGAATTGAAAATAATATTAGTGAATGCTCCAGTTTTGGCACTGCATTCTAGAGATGGTGAATTTGTTATATACAATGATTCTTTGTTGAAAGGACTTGGTTATGTCCTTTTGAAGATGATCAGGTAATTTCTTATGCTTCACGTCAGTTGAAACCTCATGAGTTAAATTACCCTACACATGATTTGGAATTGGATGTTGTTTTTCTGCTTTAAAATTTGGAGGCATCATCAGTTTGGAGTAAAATGTGAAATATATACTGACCACAAAAGTTTTAAGTATATATTTAATCAGAATGAATTAAACATTATATAGAGGAGATGGTTAGAATTAATCGTGGATTATGATTACATGATACATTACCATCCAGGAAAAGAAAATTAAGTGGATGGTGTATTGAGTCGAAAGAGTAATGCTACAATAACCAAGTTTCGCTTGGAACAAGATCCTTTGATTAATGATTTTTTGATATTTGGAATTAAATTTTTTGGTGTAGGAGATTCCACTATTTTGTTTCAGGTTTCAGTACAATCATCACTAGTATATAGAATAAAGAAATCATAGAAAGATGGCATCGAGTTGCAGAAAAAGGTATAATTGTTTTACAAGTGTATGTTACCTGAGGTTAATATTGATAGACTATTGTTGTGGTTTTGAAGGATATGATGTGTGCCTTTTGATTCATAGTTGAAGAAAGAGTTGTTATTTGAAACCCCTAGTTCTCTGTTTTTAGTTCAACTAAGCTTTACTAAGATGTACAGAGATGTTAGGGAGTATTACTCTTAGGATGGAATGAAAAGAGGTATTGTTGACTTAAATGTGATGTGTTTTAATTATCAATAGGTTAAAGTAGAGTTAAAATTACCAAAAATAATGCTTCATCTTTTACCGGTGCTAGAGTGGAAGTGGGAAAATGTGTCCATGGACTTCGTGGTGCGATTACCTAATACATCTCGAGGAAATAATGCAAGATGCGTTATTGTTGATCGATTGACTAAAACTGCTAATTTTATTCCTATTCGAGATACATTGTCTCTAGATAAACATTATTGGTTTTATATTAAAGAGATAATAATATTATATGGAGTTCCCATCTCCATTTTATCCTATCGTGATCCTAGGTTTAACTCTATCTTTTGGAAAGGCCTTCATAATTCGTTGGGTACTGAATTAAATTTTAGTACAACTTTTATTCCACAATCAGATGAGTAGTTAGAATGAACAATTTAGAATTTGGAAGACATGATATGTGCTTGTTCAATGGATTATCAAGGAATATAGTACCAACATCTTTCTTTGGTGGAAAATTCTTACCATAATATTTTTCACTCCAATATACAGATGGCTCCTTTTTAGGCATTATATGGAAAGCGGTGTCGAACTCCATATTTTTGGGATGAAGTAGGTGAAAGGAAGTTGATGGGACTAGAATTGGTAGAAGACATGGAAGAAAAAGATCAGTTGATTCAGAATCACATGAGAATATCTCGTTGCAGGTAGAAAAGTTGTGAAAATAACTGGAGGAAGGATCTTTTTTTGAGGTAGGTGATCATCTCTTCTTCAAAGTTTCTCCATGGAAAAGTGTGATGTGTTTTGGAAAAAAAGGAAAGTTGATTCCAAGGTCCATTTAAGTTGGATCAGTTTCCTATAAAGTGTATTTAACTCCATGTTTATCTCATATACACATTTTTTTTCTTGTTTCAATGTTAAGAATGTATATGTAGGATCCATGTCATGTTTTGAGTCCTGAGGTAGTTCAGTTAGGTGAAAATATTTATTATGAGGAACAACCAGTCCCGATTCTTGACTAAAGAGAGAAAGTGTGGCCAAATAATGTAGTTAATCAGGTAATGGTTTTGTGAAAAAACCATATGTTTGAAGAGGTAATGTGGGAATTTGAAAATGCAATGAGGGATAAATACCCAAATTTATTTGATAAGTGAATAAAATTGCGAGTACACAATATTAAAAATGGGGAAGGATGTAACATCCTAGGTAAATAAAGAATAAGAAATTTTAATATTTATTAATATTTGTGAATTAAATATTAATTTTACTTTCAATGGGATGATATGTTCGATGGAGAACCTAATACGCAACAACAGGTTTCTTTGAAATCTTATGTTGCACACAATGTTGAGTTATACTGAAAAATAAAAATACAATATTATTATTTTAAATGATAGTTAACGCATAACCATTGTATTGGAAATAATGAATATAACTAACTAAAATATTATTATACATGTTTATTAAATGTTTTTACATTTATCCCATAAAATTCATAAGCTTAAAATGTGAATGAATCCAATTTTAAGCATAAATATTCTAATAACCTCTAAAAGATCGATTTACAGACTCTTGATGGAGAACCCCTTTTAAATAATGTTTTTTTCAGTCTTATATGTTATATATGAAAAAATAAAACTATTCTTTAGAAAAAAAAATCATAATTTACATTGGGTAAAATTTTGGTATTTCTTTTTGATAAAGTTCATTTTTTAATTAATAGTGAAAAATATTGTATTTTAATTCAAAATTACCTTTTAAACTAATTTATTTATATGGTTAGATTATATTTTTAATTGGATTTAAAGTTTATTTAGATTATATTTTTACCATTTAATCCAATCTTGGTCGTTGGTTGTAATTTCACTTTGAAATTGGACTTAAACAAATGTAAATTTTTTTATAGATATTATTTCTTAAAAACACACTTTTTATTTTAACAATGATAATTATTTTTAAATTATTTTCAGCAACATCTGTGTTTTAAATTTTGGAAAATGGATTCCATATTTGGAATTAGGAGGTCTCAATTTTTTAAATAGGTAAAAATTATTTTTAGGAATTATGAATATTTACTTCGGTAAATATTTTATTTAATAGGGTTAAAGTGTAAATCTGGTAAAGAAGGGTAAAAAATAATATTATAATAATATTAAATTACTCTCAAACTTGTCCTAACCCTATTTGATGTGATATTTCCGACCATGGGTATCCTTGGGACTATTTTGGGACCCCATGGAGTGACTTGGAATTGATAATGACATATTATATTAATTAATTTAAAGTATGGACAAAAATAACAAAAACATATATCTTTTAGTAAAATAATTTTATATGGGGTTATATAAGGGATCACTTCGACTATAAATATTAATTTGAAGTCTAAAATTATTTTCTACATCATGTAATTTTATTTATATTTTTAATTCATCAAATTAATAAATTTATTTTTGAAAGAATGCTAATGTAATGATTACCTCATTAAATAATGTTTTAAATAAATTAGATTATAAATATTAAAATAAATTTATTTTGAAACTTTTAATGCTATACACTAATTTTAGGGATGCTTATGGCTTGTTATCATTTAATTATAGTAGTTTTTTTCGAAATAATCAAGTTTTTATATAATTTTTAAAAAGTATTCATATGAATATTATTTAAATTGACATTAATGAGTTTTTAAATCAATCAATAATTTATTAAATGATATAATAATCCTAAAAATATAAAATTCCGCCAAATTACATAGATAAGGTTGATAATGTCATTAATGAACCACTTGGGGTTCAATTTTCATTTTATGGTAACTATATTAACCATATAATATGAATATATAAATAAACATGGTAAAAGTTAGATAAGTTAACAAAGGGTTAAATAAAAAAAGATATGGATTAAAAATTATCAAAAACCTGTCCAATTCTTATTGGATTATTTTATTTCGACATAGATGAACCTTATCATTGAATTAAATAAGTTTTTGAACTTTTTAAATCAAAAATTAGTTTATAATAAAATAAAATTTTGAAACATTCCTAAAGAGACCCTCGTACCCCTTATAAAAGAATATCACCTCTAACCCATTACTAACACCTCTATTTCCCCTTGGATCACACAAACTCTACCAAAATAAGCTCCCAAGATACCTCTATTCCACCCATAATCCATTACTTATTTATAAGGAACATAAATAAAGCCTTTTGTTTCAAACAAAAGGGAGTTACCCGATTTAAAGGTAACATCTTCCCTCAAGTTCTCTTCTTTTATTTTACTTCTTCACTACATATGATATTTTTCTTATGTTTTACATAAAAAACACTAGTTTCCTCAATATAATAGGTTTTTTATGAGAAGGATTTGAACTACACTTACAAACACCTCCATATAATGAGTATAGAATATAATGTTTCTATGGATGACGAACTGCAGCCTCATGAATTGATAATTGTTCAATATTCTCCTACCACCTATTATGGTGGCCATTTTGATTGAAATGTAATTATATATGATATATATGATATTTATTTTATCTCTATTCTTCTGTAATTATCTTTTATAACATATATTTAAGCTCTTCATGTTCTATATATACGATAATTTCATTTGAGGAAGTGCAGACTTCCGCCCCCTCAAAATGATATGACTCATTTATACCATACATAGAATGTATGAAAGATTGTGTTAAATAACTTACGTAATGTATATAAAATATTATATTATACTAGGATAATAATATACCTATGTATCATTTTGTTTTCATTACTATTAAAATGAAAAATATGAAATAGAAGTAGCGTCCATGCCTACGTACGATTTACCATCTCCATAAACGGTGCATTTAATTTTTATATATCCAAATGATATGGAATATTATAAATACTTATATATAGTATATATAGGATATATATGATATATAAATCATTAATATAATTATATAGATAATGTAATTTCTACCACATGGACAATTTATAATTAAAAAAAAATTCATTTTTGACTCATGTTCCAAACATTAACAAAATATCTGATATGAACTCAAATAATTTTCTAATTGTTATAGAAAGGTAATAAGTGATATAAAAGGAATAGAAAACTTTAAAAAGGTTCTTAATCATGTATAAATTAACTTATGTTTAATATTTCGGAAATTAAATAACAAATGGGTCAATTTAGAAATGAGGTAAGGGAATTCATCTCAATCACCTTTCATTGAGGCATGTTTTGATAATATACAACCCCTATTTTATACGATATATAATAAACCCCTTTGAATTTTAATTTTATTCAAATGGAATATTTTTCTTATGAATAATTTTACTAAAGGGAGAAAGGAATTTTTTTAATGTTTGCGGTGACAATGACCTCTCCACCTCTGTAATCGTTATTTGGATTCCTCTATAAGAATTAATGTTTCTAAAAGGAAAAGAATTACCTTATTCCCTTTTTGGATGTTTTGGTATTGAAAATGGTTTTTGAAATAGATTTCTTTTTCAATATGTTGAAATGTTTTCTTGTGATTGAAAATGAATTGCTATTAGTGAAGTGAAATATTTTAGGAGCAATGATTTTATAACGGTACTTTGAAATTTGACGTGTGGTTACATGATAAAACAAATTACGGGTGGTGCTATGAGAAACCAAGATGGGTGGTTACTTTATAACCTCCAATTCATTGGGTATGGAAGTCGGCCGTATGGTTATTCCATTCTGTGATATGTATGGAAGTCGACTGTATAGTTTTTCCATTTAATTATGTTTATGTCACAAGTTACCTTTATAGCTTATATGTTCTTTCTATTGGTTTTATAGTAATATTTTGATTAAAAAATGGTAAGAAATGATCTTTTAATCATTTAATAGTATTTAATAATTCATAAAGTTGAAAAGTATTACTTATGATGAAGTATTCGTGGATTACATGTAGTTTTGAAAAACTGACAGTTTCCCTACATTTTGTATCCCTTAATGATATTTTTGTGCTCATCTAAAGTATTTTTGAAATTTTTATCACCGGACAGAAAGTTGAATAGGTTCAAGGATGGGATCAAGTAAAATTCATGATGTCTAAAATAAATAACGAGAAATTGATCTTTTATAAGAGTTTTTATTTTATAAAAAAGTGTATACTGAGTAGAAGTGTCTACATGTAATATTTCAAATTATAATGACCTAATTCTCCAAAGCCCTATACCTGAAAATATCCTCATTGTGAATTTTTAACTTAATTTATGATTATGGAATGTTTAACGTTGTGGATTTATATTAATTACTTATAGTCTTGGTGATAAGAAATTCATTATAGGTCGTGTATTCTATAAACATATTACATTCAAACATTTGTAAAAATGTTAAAAATATCCCACTTATAAAACATATAAAGTATATTTTCAAACTATTACAATGAAATTAAAACATTATTTAAAATAAATTTTACGATAAATTTTTTAATATTTATAAAATACATGAATATTTTTGACCAACAAGGACATTGATAAAAAATATAGGAAAAACATTAATGAATTTAATAAAAGGATTTAACCAAAAATAATTTATTACTCGATAACTTGTGTCCCAATGAAACACTGAATTAAAGATATTTTAATTTATTTTTAATGAAAATGAATTACATAGAATAATGTATAAATCCATCCCCATGGTAGATTATACACCACAAAAACATAAAATAAGTGATGAAAATATATCATGTCTCAAAGAATGGTAATTATGACTGGAAATCCCTTTCCAAGATATTTATTTATACACTACTTTACTTAAATCTACTATAATAAACATATATTAATTATTTAAATTCTTAAAAAACGTTTCCATGTATAATCCCCTGTCATTAAACAATTTATTTCATTTATTTTGATGAAATATCGAAATACTTAATCAGTTAGGTGGACATCATGTGTTTTGAGGATATTGAGTTCCTAATTTTAAAATAACATTATCCTGGTAATCATGGTCAAAGGGTTCATTAATCTCTTATAAAATAAATAATTATCAAGAAATATTATTTATTTTTATTTTTTGAATTCAATTTTACGTTCAACCATGATAGAATGATGTGATAAATGAGTAAAATTGATTCAATGAAATGGTCATTGAAAAATTGATTACCTTTTCCAATATGGTAATATTTGTTAGAAATGGATCATTTTATATTGGTAAATATTTTTTCCAAAATTTATTTCCATGTACCTAATTTTATTCTCAAAATTCATAGAAATTTTTTATTTCAATAGAAAATATTATTTTTTTGAAGTAATAATAATACCAATAGTTAATATTTATATGTTTGTCAAAAGGTTTAGAAACAGATTACTATGACTAATTTTTCTATTGATAATATTATTAACATTTATAAACCATGTTAAAAATTAATATCTATTTAGATTTATTTTAAAAATAAAATTTTATGTGTTGTTATTTCAATATTTATTTTCAAAATTTTACGTTATATTAATTAATATTATAATATATAACACGATTTTATATTTATTATATAATTATTTGAAAATTAACATATATGAAACAAAAATAAACAAAAAATTTAATAAAAAAACATCCAAATATAAATTATATACATGATTAATCTTTATGAAAAGGAATGAAAGTACGAGAATTATATTGCAAAAAACATTAAAATGTTCAAACACTAATATACATTACATGGTACTTAATGAAACTTTATCTCTAATCTATTTCTCAAAAATATTTGACTTCACTAATGTGGAATCCTCATAACGTTACATGAGATAATATCTATGTTATTGTATTCGATCATTCAACTACACCATCATCTATTTGATTACAGTGGACCAGCCTTCTATGTTTGAAAGAGAACTTGACCCATCTCCCTCCAATTTTCCCAAGCACCATCTCATGTAATGTTCTGATTCACACAATCAAAAGAATTATTAAATAATTTCTATTTAACCACGTTATATAAAAATATCATCTAGTGACCATAATTAGTTTATTATCTAACTAGTGGAAACAAAAACCATAAGATTATATAATGATAGACCTCAAAAGAATAGAGGATTATTAATCTCGTTAACACTATAAGAGTATATAACCAACGGACACAATTACATCCATTACAAAAGATATAAAAATAAAACGTAAGAACAACAATGAATAATTACTTTAAGAAGAAGTGATCAATTGTTTTTAAAATCTGACCACATTAATTGATGATAACATGTTACCACAACAACTGAAAATAATAATTCATGATATAAAAATAACATGTGGACACAAAATATTTTTAATGATACAAATTTAAATTAAGTATCAAATTTAACTCAAAATTACATAATTTAGTAAGATTAAATAAAAATCTATAATAATGAAAATCATCATAAATTTATAACATAGAGGATTCTCATATTTTAACAACACTAAATTATTTAATCATTGATGAATCAAAGGATGATAATGAATTTATTTCTAAAATATTTTTATCTAACCATATTATTGAGAATAAAATTCATTTAAGCATATAGATTTACATTAATTTTTAGTATGAAAATCCATTCCACAGTCCATGATAGATTTTAAAGCAATTGAAACAGGATGTTCCTTATATTTCCTAGATTAGATAAGGGCATCCCTTAAATTAAATTATTTTGATATCAGATTTTTTTTCAAAAAACTATTTAGAACACCCCAAACATATTGAAATATAAAAAACATTTTAAATTATTGGAATGGGATTATAAAACTATTATGGAATGAAAAATGAAATTACTAACTGAACTGAAATAGAAAAAACTCACGTGTCTATGTCATTTAAATTACTTTATTATGAGATTTATGGTAGTAACTGAGTGAGAATACTCCACAAAAATGAGATTGAATAATTAAATAAAGATAAAACTCATCACCAATAAATTTGACCATGAAATATTCAACAAAATATGTTATTAAACTCAAAATAAATAATAAATAGATAGTAAGCATAAGATGATTTTAAGAAGAGGAAATAAATAAAGAATATGAAGAAGAATAAAAATAGCAACATCAATTAAAAAAAAGAAATTACCCCTTCAGATGGATTTTATTAAATATTTATAGAGGTCATGGAGAACACGATGAGTTCCCTAAAGGTATGGATAGTGATTATTTACAAAGTGTAATTGGTCGTGATTGGATATTAATTTGTATTGGTACTAGTTATAGTGGAATGGTGGGATTAGATAGACTGCTATAAGGGATATAAAGAGTGATGGGGTGGGGTGGTTTTTAGGAAACCTATTTTAGAGCTATTGTTGTAGGAATATATATTTTATTGGTTGGGAAGGGGATTCATGGTTAGGTTTATGGAAATAATGGATTTAAGGGTGTTTTTTCTATAATATAAGTGGGTGGATATGTTTTTAATAGAGGTAGTTGGGGATGGACATGGTTACCAAGTGATTGATTTATATGGGACGAACATATATATTTTTGGAATAGAATGGTTTCAGTGTTTTGGGGTTTTTCCTAGGCTTTGGATAAAGTGGGATTGAAGGGGATTGGGAAGTTGGGCTGGTTGTTTGTGTCAACTATTAATTGAAATGTGTTGGGGCTCAAAAATGTAGACATACATGGGGTTTCCTTTGATAATTACGTAAGGAGAGGTTAAAGGGATGAAATAGATTTGACATTCAATCAGTTAAACTCTTTGTAATGGATTTAACTAAATAATGAAAATCCTAGGAGGTAATAAAAAACCTCTGCAAATTTCATCTGAGTCAATATAACAACCAACTAAAGCCGGAGTTTGTAGTAACATCCCTCCTCTACCTAGGGTCAACGATTAAGTGCGAAGTGAATTGAATTTTTTTGAATGAGTGTTTTTTAATGTTTTAATGTGTTTTATGGATTTCAATACAACATTTACAGATCATGTTTGTAGTGATAAAGACATATGTCTTTAATTAAGGTGAATTTGAATATTATCTTAAATCAATGAATCAATTATCAAGAATAAGTGTATTACATAATGTTGTTTGAGTGTGGTTGAGTTGGAAACTGTGATTTATTTTAACAAGATCCAAGAAAAATATTATTTGTTTTGCATGATGTGTATTTTTTGAATATTAATATGGTTTTTAAATTTAAGCTCCGTCCTATTAAGAATGATTAATGTTGATGTTGGTTTATTTCCAAAAAAAATTAGCTAACAATGAGCTAACCCCATCCAACTCAACATCTTCCATATGTGGGACTATAGAGTTTCATCCTCAATCAATAAGATCTATCTTGAGCCTAAGAATGGTGGAATGTGGAGGATAACCCCTCATAAGGGTTGAGTTAGGGAGACACTGCCATATGGTGTGGCACGACAGTGGAGGAGAAGTGCTAGCATGGGGAGGTGCCATCACATATGGGGATTTGGGACCAATATCCAATTCTAGATACTAATTGATATTGATTGTAATTTTGATGAGCCACCAAACATGTCAATATTGATGTGGGATTTTCATGGATTAACCTGAACTGTTTGATCACCTGTTCAACTTATCCTAGCTATTGATTGTCTTCACTGAACTTTGATAAAATTATGATCATCCAATCTACACGATCAAAAATTTTGTATGACCGAGTGTCTCCTCGTATTGTCACATCCAAGAAGTTGTTGAGAAATCTTGTTCTCTTGATGCTCCATTTAAATGTTCACCAAATATTCATCCGAGCCCTCTCATCATCATTTCATCATTCAGAAAATTTATTTATGATATTAAATATGTAATGCTTTTATTTCATGATTAAAAAAATAGAAAAATGATGGATTATGCTATAAGTATTTTTTCTTTGTGATGGTGATGGTTCACAATCACAATATGCACTCACGAAACATAATAAATGGGATCCTATGAATCTTGAAGGTTCTATGATAATGTTATCTACCTATAAATACCCGATGGTTTATTCATTTTTTACTGATGAGTGTTTGAGGATTCATTTCAAGTGATGTTTAATCATTGGGAATTATTCTGGTTCATAGAATGAAGATCCGTACACACACTGTCTGGTGTGAAGTAATATAATTTATAAATCAGAACTACAGGTTCATTGCCCAATAGTTTTTATTTTTGAAGAAAAAAATTCCATAAATCATTTGAGAAAGTGGAATCCTTTTTTTCACTATGTCTTGTGTGAAGGATTTGAGGAACCACATAATAGTGTAAACATTCACTGCATCTTGTGAATAAATTATTTCACGCAACAAGTTTAAACCAATTCAAGTTTGTGCATAAGAAGAGAATTATATAGTGAGTTCCATAAAATCTATACATGTATATGGTTTGTACAATTTGTTTGTAAACTAAAAAGTGTGTTTGCATGATAGGTTTTGTTTTATGGGTTTTATAAGATTTCATAAATTCATAAATACAATATAGATCGCACACCATTGTGCATGTGTGGGTGTGAAGAGTAAATTGGGTTGTGTACATGTCTATGCATGATTTAAGAATAACTTAGTATCACAAGTAAAAAATAATTATATTGATAGTATGATATTTAAAATGTGTACACGATATGAGTTTTTGAGTTCATATGTGATTAGTTAATTACTCTAAAAAAACCTAATGACAGTTTGAGTTCATTAAAAAAGATGTACATGTCTTACATGAATGTATTGCAAATAATTATTTCCTGATTTGAGAAGACCATGCATGTTACAATTTATGGATTAAAAATATTATATATATATAATATAATTGGTTGAACATGAAGTATAAAAATTTCATTTATATATTGAGTAATGTTTTTTGGATTGAAGTTGGGCCACTAATTCTATTTGTATTTCAAATGATTTTTGTATCCTAGTTTTTAGTGTTTAGTGAGACCGAGAATTCAACATAAGAAATAATATTTTCTCAAGGAGTAGTTTACTGAGACAGATAATTATATACAATGATCAATGCTTATTTGAGAAAGACCATCTTCTATGTAAAGGTACTTGAAATTTTACACAACTCAGTGTGATCCAGAAATCCTATGGAGAATGATCTTTAATAAGACATTCTACATTGGATCAATCTCGAAGTTGAAGGCTACAACTGGGGAGTCAAACTAGTTGCTGATGTTTTTGATTTGGGGGACTAACCAATCACTATGAATAATGTGTATTTGGTGTGTCTAACTAAGTGTTAAAGGATGATTGGAACTAGAGGGAATAACCAGTTGGTAGTTGTGGAGTTTAACTAAATACTATTGTAATCACATTCTAATATAGTGAAGAATCTGTCATGGGGTGGTATCACCATCATATACATGAGTAGGTATTTGTAATTAACCCTTTAAATACATATGTCATGTGTTTTCTTTGTTTTTTATATCTTTTAGGGTGAGACTGAGTATTGAGGATGATGGATCTATACTATAATCAGTCACAATGTTTGAATCAAAAGTAAAAGTATATTAGTAAACATACTTTACTACATATGTACCCCCCTCTTGGAGGTATTTAACTGATATTTGTCCAGTTCAAATGGTATCATATCCCATTGAATCCCAAATATATCTAAAAAAATTCTCAAGAATGGATTATTTGAATTTAGTGAATAGTCGAGGAGTTCCAACTTTTGATAGAATGAACTAACATAGTTGGAGAAATATGATGCTACTATACCTTCTATCTCTTGGACATGAAGTGAGAAATGAATAAAATATTGTTTTTCCTCCTCTAAATGAAGATTTATCTATAACTCAATATGATTATAGTAATCTAAAATTTGATGTAAAGGACCAAAATGTAATCTTCATAGCTTTATCAGACACATTTTATACTAATGTGTTAGGTCTCAAAATTGTCATAGAGATTTCGGATAAATTAAAAAGAAATTATGAAGGAAATATTACTGTTAGATAAACCATGTTATGAATCCAGAGAAGTATGTTCGAATATATAAAAATTTCTTATGATGAAGTATTGATGACTAATTTATAAGAGAAAATGAAATTATAATTAATATTAGAGGTTTTGGAGAGAAGTTATATGATTTAATATTTAAAAAATCTCATGAGAAAATTCCCATATAGAATTTATTTATAAAATTCTACATTGGAAGAGAGAGAATATTTATCATTGTATGAAATTCATAATACTCTCATATCTTACGAAAGGAGAAAATTTCTAGTAATCCAGAAGAAGGAAATAAATGAGATAACTTTTGTAGCCATGATATAAGGTAAAACTAAAAATAAATAATAACTTGAATAAAGTTATTACAAGGATTATGAAGACTAATAGAATATTAAAAAAAGGATATCATGGTTTATAATAATTTTCAATAGGGGGATAAAGAAATAAATGGAAGACAACCCCCAAAGTGCGTCAATGGTCACACTAGTGGTTATTTTTCTTTTATCTATACAAATATGAAGGCTAATGATACATAATAAGATGAAGAGGATATAAAATATTGTAAAAGTAAGTGGTATGAGAATAAGAAGATATTTACTTCAAATAATTTAAATATTATGAGTAGAGAGATGGAAGAATTTACGTCATAAAGTAGTGAATCAGAAGATAGAAGATATTCTAAGAATAAAATGTGATTTATGGGTAAATCCAAGAAATATTGGGAATCATTTAATGGTGATGAAGGTGATGAATGATATGATTTATAATGGATGTTAAAAGAGAACCTCTAAGATACTATTATAGGAATTATTCAACTCAATAAGGGAAAGAAAAACACAAGGAAGAAATTGATAAGATCACCTTTGATAATAAATAACATTTCAAGAAAGACGAGATTAAACTTTATGAGATATGAGAAAATAATTTGAACATATTTGAGATAAAATTAAAATTAAAAATTATTGAAAATAAATATCTTGAAAAAGATGATTCATTATTTTTTGAAGAAAATAAAAAAAATCTGTTGAAATTTCATGAATTTGCAAAAATAGTGAAAGATATTGAAGAAAGACTTGTCTAGAAAAAGGAGGAATTAACTTTGACACAATCTATATTCCTATTATCTAAAACTGAGTTGATGAAGATAAAAGAATAATTCACCATAGATGTTGAGACTAATGGTGAATCATTTAAAGAAATTGAGAAGAGGGGTACGTTTAAATGGATTATTATAAACCAAATAAAGCTCAATATACATTTTGTATTTCTAACAATTTGGTTCTAAAAAATTTGAAACAAAATGGAATAATGGAACAAATTAGAAAAAAATTTCCAAAAATAAATAATGTTCTAATTCTTCTAGAATATTCCCTCCTAGGAAGATACATCCATAGTGTGTGAAGAATGAATAATTAAAATTTTCCAGGATGAATTTCTATAAGTATATAAAATCAAGGTTCAAAGGGTACAATTGGTGTTGTGGATACCTTGGTCATAAATCATATTCATGTTGGTATAACATGTCACTTACAAGGAGAAGGCATGAATCCATGGGGACTATTGCTATGCAGATGAGATCTAATTATCTAAAAGATCAACCTATGATAAAGAGTTCAACTAAACTACTATTGCATAAATTAAATGAATATTTAAATGAAATATATGACATATGTGTTCAATAAGGTCACAAATACAAGAAATGAAGAGTTTTTTTCAAGTGAGATTCCTTATAATGAATATAAGCAGAGAATTTAAACAATGAATAAAGATACAATCACCAATGAATTGTGTGAGAATATGAAACAACTTGAAAAGGATACAAATAATTTCATAAGAATAGAAGTGAAATATGAGACATATGAAGAATTTAATAATGATGAGGATCCAACTATAAATAATGACTTGAAAATTATGAAGTGTGAAATCTGTATCCAAATTAGGAATGGCACAAAACATTTAATAAATCTTCTAACATCAAAAGATATTAATGAGATATATTTAAAATCATAGTTTAAAAATAATAAGTTAAAGATAATGTTAAGAGGCAACTCTCATCCTATGTGAAATTTATTAGTAATAAACAGGTTCCTCATTATTCCTTTTTATAATTCTTTTGTACTAAAACAAAGAGAATTGAAGGATTCAGATCAAGTACCTGAGGGGGATCATTGATGATTTGAAGATATCTATTTTTCACAATTATGAATAAATAATGATAAATCTCATGATTCTAGTCTGAATATTATTGGGGAAACTATTTGTTTTATCACTTGAACATTCTGATTTTTTGGTTGAGATGTGTGCATGCAATCTCTTAGCCATCTTGCTCATATTTTTGCCTATGATGATGTTTCTGAAATTAGTTTTAGTTTTTTGTCAAATTATAATATTTGAATAACTTTGATGCTTATATGAAATATTTCTTATTTTTTACATCAGGATTTTTGACTTAGACATGGAGTGGATTAACTAAAAGATTATTACTTTTGTAGAGTAAGGAATCATTCTGTTTAAAAAAACTGGAGTGGAGAATAATTTTCATGATATTTGAATTCACAAAGTCACCATTGTATTAATTTCCTACTAGGGGGATAAATATTAAAGTTAACATATTGAAATAATGTTTGTATTCACAACAAATTCATAAGGGACATTGAAGTGTGAAGTGAATTGAATTTTTTTTCAACGAGTGTTTGGTGAATGATTTAAATAAAATTTATGGTATTTAATAATATTATTACATATTTGGGTTGTAGTTCTAAAAGGAAGGTGTCAATTTTTGAATTTAATTGGAATATTTTTTTATAACAACGATTTAAATATGAAGAAGAAAAATACTGTAAAATGTTATTTTAGTATTGTTGATTTGGAATCTAGGAATTTATTTTAATAAAATCCATGAAAAATATTAGTAATTTTTCATTAAGAGTATTATTAGAATCTTAATATGGTTGATGAATTTCGGTATCAATCATATTAATAAAGAGTGAATTATAAACTGGTCCATTACATCAATTTTTTTTTGAAAAGGTAGAAATCTGTATTGTATTATAATGAAGCCACCAACCCATGTTAGTTTCGATGTGGGATTGTATTGGATTAAATTGAACCATTTGAGTACCTATTCAATTTATCCTATTTATTTATTATCTTTACTGGGCTCCGATGAAATAATTGTCATGTGATCTAGTCGATAAAAATTCATGGATGCCCGATTGTCTTTTTGCGTTTTCTTCTCTAGGAATTTTTCCCGAGCTCTTGTTCACCCGAAGCACTATTGTAATGTCGACCGAGGATTCATCTAAGACATATCTCCTTCATTTTAGTTCTACGAAAATTAGACCATGATTGAAATTAAATGGTGATTTTTTCATGATTTAAAAGATATAAAAAAATAAGGTATTATGATTTGGAGAAGTATTATTTACAAGTTACGGTGAAGGTTTGTGATCACAGTACACTATAAAGCAACAAACTAAATGGTTTAGTGTGATTATTGAAGGATCTATGACTATATTCACTACCTATAAATATCTTAGACTTGGTTTATATTATTCATATGAGTTTGAGAGGATTAGTTTTGAGTTCTGTTGAGTTACTAGGAATCATTTTGGGTTACAGAAAGAAGATCCGTACATACAGTGTCTTGTGCAAAGTAGAATCATTTAAGCGATAAAACTACATGTGTGTTACACTATATTTTTTATTAACAATCAAAAAAATTCTATATAGAATTTTATATAGAACAATCTATGTTTTTGTCTCTATATCTTGCATTAAGGATTTGAGGAATCACATAATAATCTAAAATTACACTACATCTTTTGAAGAAATTCTTGCCCAAACCAAGATTATAAAAATTCATGTTTTGTGTCAGAAGATAATTATACATAGTGTTATATAAAATCTATATAAGAATGTGGTTTGAAAAAAATGTGTGACAACTAAAGATTGTTTTTTAAGGGTTGTGTGTGATTGTTTTGATAAGACTACCTAAATTCATAAAGATATAAGAGATGACACACCATTGTTCTTGTGAGTGTGTGAAGAGTAAATTGGACAGTGTGCATTTCCATGAATGTGTGAACTAGAGATAAGTAGTTCATATAACAAAAAAAACAATATGGATAATATGGTATTTATAGTGTGTACATTAGATGAGTTTACACTTGAATATGTTATTAAATAATCACGCGAATAAACTGTATTGAAGTTAGATTTCATTATAAAAGAACTATGTGATATACATAAAAGTTTAATAAATAATTCTTTCATGATTTTAAAAGACCTTTCATGTTACAATTTATTCATGAAGAATCAATTTTATAGATAAATGAATAAAATTTATTACACAATTAATATAAACATTGTACGTATATAGTTAGCAAAGCTTTTTTAGATGAACCAGGTGCAGAAATTATTTTAGTGATTCAAAATATTTTTTCATCCGAGTGTTTAGTGTTTATTAATGTCTTGTCTTGAAAAGAAGAAAGAATATATTCCTTATAAATTTGTTACTGAGACATATAATTCTTTATAGTGAACAATGATTATTTAAGGAGTGTTAGATTTAGTTCAAAGGCACTTGAAATTTTACACAAGTTAGTGTGACACATCAAGCATGTGGAGAATGATATTTAATATACCTTTCTATAGAGGATCAATCTTGATATTTAATGTTTCAACAAGAGAGTCTATCCAGTTAGTAATGTTTTTTATTTGGGGGGGGGGGTATAACCTATCAATGTGAATAAGGTGTAGTGGGGGGTCTAACCAACTTTTTTATGCAAATGGGAACTTGTGGGTATAATTAGCTTGCAATTGGGGAGGTTGACCAATTAATATTGCAATCACCATCTAATATTGGGGATAATATATGTTGGGGGTATAACCAAAATAGAAAGGAGTTGGTATTTGTTCTAATTATTTTAAATCCACGTGTGTTTTATCTTATTGGTTTGTTATTTCTTAGAAGGTGAGGATGACTATTAAATACGTGGGATTGAAACATTAATCGGTCATATAGGTTAAATCAAAGGTAAAATTATTTTCTTAAAAATAGTATACCACTTATTCACCCCACCCCTATAAATGGTGTCTATCTGATCCTTGCAAACATCCAATAAAAGATCAAAATCAAACTTAATAGTAGAATTTAATCCTCTAATGATGTCAAATGCATACATCAATGTCCTCCCTAATAGGATTTTTAGTGTCTTATTTCTGTGAAATGAACCATGAATAAAAAATGATACCCACCATACACATATATATGACATAGTATTGGATTATGGAATCCCTCAAATAAGCGAAGTGACATAAATTATTTTACAAAAACATTTTCTATTATTGGATGGAGAAGAGGGTGACATCATAACTATGAATTAATAATGTTTGAAGTTATCACTTCCAATATCAGCCCTTCCAAACTCAACAAACTATTTTCCCACGTATTTGATCACACCCTAAAAATAATGAACATTCACAATAATAGAATAATGTCCTAGATATTGTTTTAATATTACTAAATCTTTGTATAATTTTTTTATAAAAATTATTTCAAGGAGATGGAAATTTAAGAATATGAAAGAATAAATATGTTTTTTCTATTTGTGTGTGGAAATTATAAAATAATATTTTATAAAAGATGAACATTTAACGAAAACAAGTAAATATTTTATATAAAAATATAACACCAAGAAACTAATAATTAAGATCCATATATATTGAAGAAAAAAAAAATGAAAATATTAATAAAAATGGAAGTTATATCAGGACTCAATGCACAATGTGAGGTATATCCAACATATTGAAATAAATGGGATAAATTATTTATGGTTTTATATATATAATAAAATAAAATTTCAAGATCAACTAAACAAAAAAATTTATTCCATGAGATCTAAAACATAAATAAATTTTTTTTCTTTATATATTAACAGATTAAATTTGATCCATGATGCAAGATTTATGTCAGTAAATACATTAATGCTTGTTTAGGAAACCATCACCAGAATATTTTATGAATAACTTGATCACACCCTGAAAAATGTGAAATGTAATAGGTATAAACTAAATAAATGGATATTTTAATATTTTGACTAAATACTTCCCATAATTGTTTATATAAAATCCTTCAATACGGTAGTATGTTACTCAAGTCTATGCATAAATGTTTTTAAGTGTATCTAAATAGGAACTTCTAAAAATATTAAAAGGACAAGGGAGAACCATCAATCAGTGTTAGAGTGTATAATAATTCATTTCCACAAAAAACCAGTAATATAGACATTATATTAACCAATTCATAATTCAATCCTTCTCGTATGTTTTTTGTTGGAGGCCCAGTGAAATCTCTCTAATTCCACATTATCTTATTCCTCAAATAATAGTTAGATAAAATTGTTATAAAATTTATTATATTCAACACTTATTGATTTTCAAAATTAATAAAAAAATGATAATGGTATGATAATTTCTTGAGTTCATTACATTATTAGATCATAGAACCATCATAAATATCTATATTATCCTTGTTTATCTAAATAAATAATACTTATGCGCACTAATTTTTCAGGTAGACCTAGTCATTACATGCATGGGAAAATTAGTACACAACTTTTATTTTCTAGAATTATTCTTAGGATTTATTCTTCTATTTACTTTACTCTACTATTTTCTAAACATATTTATCATCATTACACTGAATGTTAATTTAAAATTATTGAAAAAGTTTTGTAACACAATAAAACTTGAGAGATCTCAATCACTTTTATGGGAACTTGGAAGAGATCATTAATTGGAAAATTCTTCTACAACCACTCTTGAAACAGAAATCATAGTAAAATATATATTTAGAACATTAGAAACTATTGTAGTACTACAAACATGAAAAGGAATATCTTCCTTTAATGAGGACCCTATAGGTTCCTGCACCACAATACTAGAATCTTCACTCGGTATAGGTTCCCTCTAGGAATTCCAATATATTATCTAGTTTTACCAAAATATATATGTAGGGTTTTTACCTAGATATATAACCTTGCATAAATTTAACTAATAAGAAATTATTTTAGTTATTTTGGATTATCCCAGGGAAATTTTGGATCGTTGATTTGTTTAGACACTCCTATCTCAGAACGTCTCATGGAAAATTGAGAACAATCCTTCATCTGACCACTAGATAGAACCATTCAAGAATAGAAATGTTATTGGACCTACCTAAGGAATTTGAGTAGATTTTGGTCCAAGATACATATTGAAGGAAGTGCTTAAACTAGTATTATCACTCATACATGATACATTTAACATCAAGAAGGGGATAAAGAGTTTAATTTTTATATAAATTCCAATTAATTGATTTTCAAAATTATAATTCATAAAATTAAAGTGTTACTTATATATAGAAGAAGTACCATATTATGAAAAGGAAATGAAAACTGGGGATTTTGTCCATGATAACAAGTGAAAAAGGGCCCTGATTCATATGATTGTCAAACAACCTATGAAGTATTTAAATAATTAAAAAAATGAACAAATCTAGTATAATAATAACAATATGATGATATATCTTCCTCATCAATGAAACAAATTGGTATTTTTATGGATCTATGATCCTTCAATTTAGATTCTTATTAAGACACCATAAATCATCTGCATTATTTTCAAGAATATCAAAATGAAGAAATCAATAAAAACCCCTATCAACTGGGGCCTTGTATATCGGTGAAGAACACTCTTATAACTCTTGGTGATAAATAGAAACCACATTCTATCCATGAATAAAATTCAGGACACTCGGAGAAATTTTTATTCTTGGGGAATTGAAGGAATCTAAAAGAGAATAACTTATAATAATATTCCATCATAATATTTTAGAGAAGAACCAAAAAAATTACATATTTGTGGACGAGGCACTTACACCCCATCACTTGAAGGAGGACTAAGATTTGGTACATGCAGTTTCCATGATTGTCTAGGGAGTAATATTGTGAAGCAACGGTAGTTGGGAAAGATTGTGGTTGGTGGTGACTGTGTGGAGGGGAGGTGAAATAATAGGAAGATGGGATGGTTTGTGAGGAGGTGTGGGGAGACTATTCATTAATATCATTAGGTATAATACCTTATTTTATCTATTTGACATTTTTTAAATATTAATCAATTTGTATACTAAAAATATTTAATGTCAGGTTATATATTTTTCTCAAAAATTTATTTATAATTTATTTGAAAATAGATTCATCTATATATTTCTATATGATGGATGATAATAATGAAAATTTAATTATAATCATCCTTCTATACTGAGGTAACTACAATTCATTTTTTCCACCCATTAGTGAGTTGAGTGTTAATCATGCGTGAGTTCTAAAAATATTTTGTAACTTGTTTATAGATTCATTAAAAAGATGATATGCCTATAATTATTTATATATGTATGTTTGTATGTATGTATTAAAATATGTATTAATTTTTAAAAATATCTCTCATTGAAAAAATAATTTTTTTTTGATTTATAATTATTTATTTTTTTTATAAAATATTTTTTTGTAGTGATTTATATATTCATCTATTTGTATAATTTTTTTTATAGAATTGTATATTTCAAAATAATATCATATGGTTAAATTTTTTGTGGTAAAAATTTGTATTAATAACAGATTCATGTGTTGGTAGAAAAATTTAGGATTAATATTGTTAGGAAATAAATTTTTCTATCAGTTAAATAATTTTATGTATTTAATTATTAATACCGACACATATAACTATCTTTCTAAAAATTGTTATTAATTAAAATTAGTTCCCAAAAATAATAATATCTATTGAAATTATTCATTTTTACCAACAAATAAAATTTGTGTCACTAATTTTCTATTAGAAAATGTCAATTTTTGTAGAAGGTATTCCATATGTATGTGTTTATGAAATGATCATTTGTAATGGGTGGGAAATAAATAATTTATATAAAATCATATATTTGAATAATACTAATTTTATCATAACTTTCACATATGTATTTATTAAATCCATGATAACCAAAAACCTTTTTATGTGGAAATGTAAAAAAATACAACACTTCATGGAGGTGGTATTAAACACTTACACATAAATGATGATTTTATTCACCAAAGGATGGAAGTATATATTGGTATGGTTAGTCAATTAAGATAATTACATATCAGTATATAGTATATACCAATGTAATTATATATCAATGGTTCAGATAGAATTTAAGGAAGAAAATTATGATATCAAATTAAAGAGATCTATTAAAATTATTACATCCCCATTTAGATATATCTGTTGAATTTATTATTAAGGATAATAGGGATGGATTTTTGGGAAGTAAAAATTCTTCAAAACGTGAATAATGATAATTAGTAGAGTTTTCTTCTAGGGATTTTCAAGCTATGTTTCTCAAGGTGGTGATAAGAAGAGAGGACATGTGGTGTCCTTTTAAAGAGAAGGAGGAGATTAACAAGAAATTAATTAAAATATTAAAATATAATATATTATTTTTCCGGAAAAATTTGAACCAAGTAGACAATTACTCATTGAATTTTTTTAATGTTGAAATAATTTCAATAAATAATTTATGTATAGGTTCATTTGACATTTGGAACCTTATATTATGGGTCAATCCATTTTTAATCAATTTTATCCTTAACTGTGAAAAAGTAATTTTCAATACTAAGGGGTTATAAATTTATTGTTATGATAAAAATTATCATGGAAAAGGTAAGGGGATAAAATTTTGAACCATATCAAATAAAAATTCTCCAAATTAATGTTTTTTATATTTTTAAAATCAATTGATAATATATTATATAACATTAAAATCCTTTAAATTCATTTTAAGAATGATTTATATATTTTAACATTAATGTAATCATAAAAGGTATGTAATTATAAAATAAACTATTTCACTAACTATTATGCCTCCTTTATGAGAATAAAATTCATATGATTTGATAAGTCATCCAAAAAATATTACATTTTGTGTTTTTAAAATCATTTACTTTGATTTGTACACTTCTTTCACAAGCAATGTGTCCGCATTGCATAAGAATTTTTGGTCATTATAGCATCAGAAAAAATAATAAATAATGTAAAATCATACAAAAAATTATTTATTTATAAAATAAACATTTATATTTTTTCAAATAATCTTCTTAATCCTATGTGAAAATAAAAGATACATTAAAACAAAGAGAGTTCTTTTTTTTGAATTTTTCAATACTAAAAATTATATAAAGGTATTCATCCTAATGAAATGGAAATGAAATTTAATATATTAAAATATAGGAATTAGTATTTGAGATAAAATCATTATATTTAAATAATTATAGTTTTACCTATATTATGAAGGCCTTATCATATAATTTTCCACCATAATTACTTGATTTACCCTTAATAAGATGACAAATATTTACCAGGGTTGCCATGAATTATGACCCAAACAATTGAACGATTTACCAAGTTTTAACTAGATGATTAAAAATATGGAATTAATTTTATGAAATATAAAATCTATATGTAGAATAAATTTAACATAATATATGTAGCTAAATTCATGAATTTGTTTTTTGAGGAAATACACTATTTGAACATAAAAATAATTCCACCATGAAATCAAATAGAAGGATTATTTAAAAATATATTTTTCTACTAATAAAAAATATGGTTTTTATAATTTTGTATGAAAAAAAATTAATATAACCTTCCAACCATATGATTATGTTTTAAGGACCATAAATATTTTCTAATTTGAATAAATTATATTTTACATTCATATAAGTCAAGAATGGGTTCCAAAATACTAAATAATGTTTTCAATATATAATTTGACTCCTCAAAAATATATTTAGTCTAGAATGGGGGTTAATGCTTTATTATTGGACTACTACATCATAATAATATCCTTAATGTGATAATATTTAAAAAATATTAATTTTTTCAATATTCACATAAAATTAAATCTTTTCGGTTAAATAAAAATATTTAATGTTATGATAATTATAATATGGTAATATAAAAAATTATATTCTTCTTATAAAATAAAATTTATAAAAGGGATATAGTTTTATTTTCATATTTTCTTACAAAAATAATAATAACCAATTTTGAAGAAAATATGGTTTTGAGGCTTAATGTGAGTAGAAAAAATGTGGGATTATTTCCAAATATTTTCTCAATTCATTAAATTTTGTAGGGAATTTAAATGTATATATATTTATTCATTATAAGGTTTCTCTTATTCATACAATTTTATTCAATGATTTGGTTATACAAGTCATATTTAAAAACCATTATTTTTTTGTTTCTCTTATGCTCTATGTTGTTTATTTTATATGCTATTAAAACATTTTATTTTGAAATATAAGGGTTTTAAATTAAAAAATATGAGGGATTTTATTTTTTTCATTCAAATTATCTTCAAAAACAATTATAATGGATTTATTTCCTATTTACTTTAAGGGATTATATTATAAATAATAAAGGATCCTAACTTAATGCAATGTAGATTGAACAGAATGAATCGAAGGGTGGAGTGACTGTGTTATTAGAGAATAAATATTTTGATTTTGTTATAATATTAATATTATTAGTTAATCTGATTCTATTGGATATTATAGTAATAATTTTTTACTTATTATTTTGCTGAGATAAGGTCATGGAAATTAAGATGGTAATGGTTTGTATCTAGAATACACTATATGTAATTGCCAAATATGGTATCATATTTAAAACGAATGAGAAGCTTAGTATACTTATATTATGGTATAAAATGTGTTTTTCAAGTCCTTCCTATGGTATGTAGGATTATGTATCAATACAAACTATTTCTTAATACCTTTATGTATTCTCGTTGGTGAATAAAATTTATCAAATATATTTTGGTATAAAATATACGATATGAGAATAATATGAGACATATATGGATCGTGCTTTAGTAAATATTATATGATCTAATATATATATATATATATATATATTATTTTATCAATAAAATTGAAAATTTGATTTATTAATAAGTTCAAATTTTTTTGGATAATTATGTAAGAACACATAATTGTTTTATGAATAACACATTGGATTAATATAAAATTAATGTTTTATAATAATGGATATATTTATTTTGAAATTTTATGTTATCTAGAAATGGTATCATCTAGATTGATAATTTATTCATGGAATTTTTTTTAAAGTTCAACTCATTTTTTAGATTGTGGTATAGATTAAATGGTGTCTGATTTTAACCATTTTTTTGTTAAATTTAATGATAATTACAATATGTATATATTATTAAATTGTGGTTTAATGTGAAATATATTGAAATGGTTTTTGTAAAATAATGTTGTAGAAAATATTTGATTATGATATATACATATTTTGGTATATGGTTGTATAAAAAATTTAATTGTGTTTGAAAAAGGATAGGTAACCTATTATAACTTTAGAGAGTAAGTTGATTTCATATTAGAGGTTATATCCCAAATGATAATTATTTTTTGAATATAGTCACCTTATTTAATAAAAATGAAATTACTAAATTTATTGGGATATAATTTATTAAGGAGAATGAAATAACATGAGATTTAAATGTAAATTTCCCTCAAATAAATAATGTTTTTGGTAGCCTTCCCCACTCACATAACCAAACTAAAATGATATTTTTGAACATTAAAACCTTTCCTCTAAGGTATATGATGTGAATAAAAGTAGATTTTTTATCAAAATTATGTTTAATGAAGACAATGGTCACTTTTAATCTGTATGAAATTCAACTGGTATAGGTAAAACAACTAATATGATCATTTTATGATCAGAATTTTTTTTCCATAAATTGTATTTTTATGTGAAAATAATTTTTATTTATTAAAAAATGTGATTAATTAATGAAAAAATTTTATTTTTTGAATATTTAGATAATTATAAAATGAAAATAAAGAATAAGAACTATAGTTTGTATTATAAAAATTATTACTTTAAAAACTATTTTTAATTATATTAATTGATTTAATTAAAAATAGTATCTTTGTAGTCTTATAATTTTATTTTGAAAATATTGATATCATTTTTTTTGATTTTAAGAAAATTACTATATAAGGACATTTTTTGGCCTTTTTTAATATATTTTAATTACATAGTAAATATTTTAATATATAGTTTTTACAAATACCATGCATTTTATTAAATTTTTATTAGATAAGTATGATTTTAAGATTTATGAAATAATTTGGCTAATATAATATATATTTTATAGCTGACTTGATTATTTTTAAAAAATATGGGTTTTAATTTACAAACCAATATATGAAAATTTATAAATGTAGTTATAGGCTTTTAAAATATATATTTTATTAGATTACTCAATTTATATAACATTAATAATTTTTATAAATTCAATCATATACAATGGATTTAATAGTTTGAAACCTTTGGTCCATATTATATAATAAGGGCTATTTCAATTTTGGGTATGAAGGGTAAATTACATAGGTAAAAATAATTTAATTTTTTAAAACCCAAAATGGTAAAAATTAGTAACCTAAGATGAATTAATCCTAACTTATGGGAGAAACATGACTTCAATGTAGTGTTAGAGGTGTTTTTACACCTTATAGATTCCATTATAAGTTAGGTATCATTTTTAGAGCCACATTAATTGATATTACGATCCCATAATTGAAACTATTAGGGTATTTTTAAAAATTACAACAGTCTTCACTTATAGAAGGGGAAATCCTCTTATAATTCCACCTCACACCGAAATACCAATTTCTTTGGTCCAAAATCCACACAAAAAACTCATTAAAATTCATATTTATAGTCAAGATGTTATTTTATTCTCAAAATACTCCCCGTAAATGTCTTCACCCAATTTACCTATGTGATAATACATGAAGTGAGGTTGGTGAAGAACATTTAGACTAAGCATGAATTTAGTTATGTGGTTATTTATCTCAAATTGTATTTAATGAGACATATTTCTCATTTTCAACAATGCTATCTTTATAATTTTTTATTATTTCAAAATTACATTCTTTCACCATATTTATGTTGTTTTAGGATCCATATCATAGTCTCTACTGATTTGATTTTGATTAAAAAAATGGCAATGTTGAAGGGTTATTTCTTATACAACCTCATTTGTAGAGTTATAATACTTCTTTATGAAATCCTATATTCCATGATGGTTTTCCTCTAAACTCTGATTTCATTTCATAGACCATTAATTTTACTACTTAAGGAAAATTAATATTTTGAATAAAATATTCCTCCTTGATTTATTTCATCTGCCTAAAATGTATATAATTATAGTGAATAATTCACATTATATAAAATGATGATTTTTTGAAATTTCTATACTATCCTTCCACCAATGTCCACATTTATTAATGGAAATGTAATTATTCATTATCTCACATGACCTCAATATTTTTCATATCCTCTTGAGAAAATTATGTTGCTATATTCATTTTACGATTCATGTTTTCAAAAAATATTATTCAAAATATTTATAAGGTTTTACAAACTTTCCAAATAAAATATTTTATTTTATACCACACATTACATTGATAATTTTTTCATCCTTTCAAGGATATATTATTGAATTTTTTTTTAAAATAATTTTTTTTTTCAATGTCTTCACTTGTCCTATTTTAAAAATTTATATCCTACTTACAAGGATACATTATTGAGTATTATCTAAAAAATTAAATGTTTCCCAAAGTTTTCATAACACCTTTTTCGAAAAAAAAACATTTCTATATTACCTGTAAAATCCTCTTTTTCTAATAATGATAATGTTGTTGTTAATAATAATATGAATTTTCTATAAATGTTAATTTATTTCTTAATCAAATAATATGTCTAAAACAAAACTTTCACCCAATTCCATTCCATTCAGAAGACCCTACTTTTGATTAAATTAATTAATT
Source organism: Viscum album (assembly GCA_963277665.1). Lineage (NCBI taxonomy): Eukaryota > Viridiplantae > Streptophyta > Magnoliopsida > Santalales > Viscaceae > Viscum > Viscum album. The sequence continues at coordinate 473,762,618 of OY728133.1, read as the reverse complement.
GGTGTTCACCTTGATTATGTTCAATTATTTAATAAGGAAATTAATGTCTTATAATACACACATTATCCATATGGTGTAAATATCATATAATTAAGTTTATTGATCATATTTTATTTAACTGGAATGTTAATTTATGGAATTGGGTAACCACGTAACACATTGTTATTTTTAAAATATAAAACTATGTTTGATATCATATCGATAGGAAACACAGACCCTAAAGGAACCATGAATTATTATTATCTAATGATTACCATTATACTCTATCAATTAATATTGGTGGTATAAATAAGATTATATTTTTTATAATATATATATATATGGTTTCTATAGAATCTAATTTATTTATCCATAACTAGTAAATAAAAACTCAATTTTTAAAAAGGTAATTTTATTCTTGAAACATATGTTTTCTTCAAAAATGTATTTTATTTTTTTAATGAGAAAATTTTATAAATAATTTCAGAAATTATATAAATTTAATTTTAAAAATACAATATACTTTATTAAATAATAAAATCAATATTATGTTATGGTGAATTTTTAAAATGTTTCTGAAAAGATTTAATTGTAAATAAATACATAAAAAATTATGATTTTTATTTTAATCTATATTTTCTTTTAATGTGATGACATTATATAATTAATTTTTAGATTAGTTTAAAAATTTCACTATATACTCTTAATCAAATATAAATAAATTTTAGTACATGGACTGAATAATATATTTCAAAATGGTATAAAAACATATTTATACTAAAAAGACTTTTTTATGGAAAATCACTCTTTATTGCGTTTTATGGGTGTAATTATAAATTTTATTCTACCATTAATTTTATTGAAATATATAAAATTAATCAAGTAGTTTCAATTTGAATTTATAAATTTGATAAATATGACCCTTTTCTTTTTATTACTTATTAATAGAGACAGCAGTAAATATTTATCACCAAAGTAATTTTATATCAGGAAATTATTGAAGAAAATAATATGATAAGGACTAAAATTGACACAAATACATTCTTATATCCTATTTTATTATTTTAGATTTTAAATTCCCATCTAATTTAATAATATATGCACACATTGTGTCGAATTGTTTTTTATTTTGACTCGTATAATAATTAAGAAAATTATAACGACTAAAATGTCACTTTTTTCTTTGAATAAATACTATATTTTGTGAAAAACATAAAAATAAAATAAGTTTGATTATAAATATTCATTCAAAATATTTTTTTTATTATGTTAATTTTTTATAATTTTTATTAATGATGTAATTACCTTAAATGCTAATGGGACACTCAAATAACAATTATTCAATTAATGGTGAAATAAAATACACAATATGAAAAATGTTCAAATTAATTTATAAAATATGATTTAATATGTTTCAAAACTTTTATAGAAATATATAACTTGATATTGAATAATGAAAGTAGTCTATTCAAATTTAATTTTTTAATTTTTTTTTCAATGAAAAATAAATGATTACTTCCTAAAATGATATTACTTTATTTTTGTAAAAAATAATTACTTATTAAATTATTTAAAATTAATAATATTCCAATATGCAACCAAGTGATATGGATATTATGGAAAATAGAAATTAGTGTCCATTTATTAACCAATAATCATTTTATATTGTCCATATCGATACAAAATAGTAGAAACATTGTTACCATAGTATTTTTCAAAAAGGGTAAAAAAGGGTTAAAAAAGGGTTATGGGTATAAGGATAATATAAACATGTTAAATTTTTATTATATTATATTATTTCACACCATAAAATAATAATATGTGATTTATACAATCTATCTGGATTTTTTTTTGAAAAATTATTTATATTAATTTAATATTTTATAAAATTTGAAATGATACCCTCCCCTCAAATATAATGGGGAACCTCCTATCCCCATCTATTTACAAATAAAATTCATTTTTATTGCTAATAAGTTCAAAAATATCCCCCTTACATCCCTTAAAACTTCATTTATGACTTTTTGTATTTGAAACCCCTCTATGAAAGGATTTTGGTGTGTGCATAATGAGGTTGTCTAAGAAAAACATATCTTTATTAACAAAGGGTTTTTATTTCATTTCTTCTTACAACCCCAATAAAATCATATAAAACCATGATGATAAAATAAAATTATTATTTCTGAAATTAGGAAATTTGATAATGTTAAGTTTAAAACACATACCCATGTTATCTTCCATTTAATGAGAAATAAAACCATCATTCATATTTACAACAGACAACCTCCTCACGAAAAGATGTAATTCATTTTTTATCATCAATTGTCACTGTTTTATATGATGATGGATTTAATGTGTATATATGATATTAATGAATTATATATTATTATTTAAATATAATATATATAATATTTTCTTGCATTTCCATTCATTGAAATATGATAACGTCTTTCATGCATATGTATGGATTACCACCACTATAACGTGAGGTGATCTGTTTTTCATTATTGCATCACATGGATGGTATGTAAAAGTATATTTAAAGAAATAATATGATTTTTATGATATAATTATCAGTCTATAAGGATATATAAATTTACAATATTTCAATCATGATCATTGAAATGTAGAAACATGAATCATGCTTAGATTTGACTTACTGTCTCCAGGATTTTAATGTAGTACGTTTTTCATGATTATATTTTATAGTTGGTATTAATAGTATAATTTCTGAATAAGAATTGAAATTTATAAATGTTTATTATCTTTTATATGATGAAATAATAAAATCATAGACAATATTAAACCTACAAATTTCATTTTGAACATTTGTGATAAATATCATTAAAACATTTTATATGAACATAAATTATATTGTAATTTTATATAACATGATAATAAATAAAAATTAGATAAAGAAATTGAAAAATTTATTAAGAAAGAAAATAATTGAGATATTTTTATTGTCCAGTACGATGAATAACATGTGTTTCCAGTTGGAATCATGGTAAGGGAATTATTTAAAAAAAAACTCTTTTGATGTTTCCCAACCAACTCCTTTTCTTATACTACCACGTTCTTATAAATGTATCTAGTGAAATTTTATTTATGGTTAAAATGAATAGAAAAGTAAATTTTTACGAAAATTTTATTTCCTTTAAAAAAATTAAAAAAATTATATGTTTTTATGTATTTGATATATTACATTAAGAAAAAAATCATTTTAAATGTTTTACTAATTTATTTTCCAAATATTTCTCTTCGATGACCATATTATTAATATTAAATTATCAATGTATTTATATTGACATAAATAAATTATAATAGATATTTTATGTCCCTTTTGAAACTATTATATTGATATACAAAACAAACATTTTTATTTATTTTATAAGGAATGTTTTGATTATCATTACAAAAGGAAAGGGGAATCTTTTGTTTTAACGTGTACATCATCAATGGATATTCCCACTTACCAAAAACTTATTTTTAGTTGTATTTCCTTATAATAAGACATGTTTTATTCATAAAAAATCTATCTATATATTTTTTCAATTTATTTTTAGAAATTTTTTTGAATGGAATATATATTTTGATATCCGGAAGTGACTTCCTTATCGGTATAAGGGATGTCTTTCTAAACCTACTTTTTTTTGGGTTATGAACATCCATTATCAAACTCACGTTATTTTTCTCTCCGTATCTCTTTATTGTTATGGAATAATTATAAATTATATATATGTGTCTTTTATATAAATACCATTATTATTCTCACTTCATTCAAAGGGCTAATACTTTCCTTATTCGCATTTATAAAATTACTTCTTTAAGAAATTATCTCTTTACTTTGATATGAGGAATGATTATACAACCCATTTTCTTTACTTGTGTAAATATTTATTTTTTGAATTATGATGTATTTTATTTTTTGGAAAACATAATAATATACATTTTCTGATGGGTTCCACTAGATATATCTTTAATTAATTAGGTAAACCTTTTGTTTCGTGAGACGTTATGTATGGACTAAGGAGTTGAACTAATTATTATAAAACTCTTTCCAAAATATAATGTTGTCTTTTTAGTTATCATTGACTTATGATTATTTGATATTTTGTTTTTTTAACATTTTAAATATTTCGATGATCATATGGTAAATTTCTAAATTCTTCGTTGATATTACTTGTGATGTTATGTTCAAGTTAATGTATATTCTAGTTTTAATGTGAACTTCATTACATGTTTTAATATTTTTTCATATGTTATTAGTGATTTCAATAAAAACACTATATGTTTTTTTTACATTTGGAGTTCTTATGAAATATCTTATTATAATATTTTTTTTCTAGAAAATTATATTTAATGAGTAATAAAATTTTTATTTTTGGCCCAATTATTAATTTTGAAAAATTAAAATCTTATTTATAAATTCTAGAAATAACATGTTTATTTCATTCTTTATATATGTACCTTAATGATATTTTCCATCTCATCCTTTATTTTAAAATATCTTCCATTTATATTTAAGGATGATTAGAGAGAAGGATAAGGTCAGTATGAAAATGTTTAAGATATTTCTTTAATAGAAAACATGTTATATGATGAAAGTATTTTTATGGAAAAAATTAAACTATGTGTATCTGTCTAGATTATGGTGAATACTTTTTTATGTAAGTGTGATTTCATATTTCTCTAAAAACCTAAACCATAATGTTCTTAAAATGTAATAAAATAAATTCTTTACTTAAAACAAACGATTATGTACTATTTATGGCTAGGTTATAATGGTTAGTATCATAGAAAATGTTTAGATAACATTGTTGGTAATGATGTTTTCAATGGGATGATTACTGAATAGTTATGAATATCATCATGCACATAGGAGTTTACGGAATATCAAATGTTCAAAGACTTTTACGTCCATTTTGAGACTTTAATATATAGTAATCTAATATGATTAATAAACTTTTTGCAGATATTTTATTGGTTTTAGGTATATATAACATTTATTTTCAATATTATGTTTTATTTGAGGAATAATGATATTTTCATAAGTTTAATGTTATTGATCAGATTTAGTTTTTATTTTATCAATTTTTAAAAGGTTATTTTTAATAATGAAAATAATATTTAATTGAACTTTATAAGAATTATATAGATATATTTTTTGTATAAAAGACAACCTATCACATCTAGAAAATCCATGGAACAACAATCCACAACCAAATAATAACAAAGGTGAAACTCTTAAAAATGGACTATGTGATTTATTTGTAATAATTAAATTTATTTTATTTAAAATTATGTGACATGTAAATATTTAGTTATATTTTGTAACATATGTTTTATCATTGAGATTATTATGGGAAAGATAAGTTATTTTTATTAGGTTTTCCCCATTTTTGGACCTTATAATACCAAGGTTAACATTACATTATGGGATTTTATTTTTCAAGTAATAATCGAATAATATTTTGAAATAATATATGATTTATTGTTGTGTTATGGTAATTTATGTTCTATATGAAATAGAGAAGAATATTTTTAGGATTATATGATTAGAGAATATATTTTTTTTACGAGACATTAAGTGTCACTGATTGTATTTAGAGATAAATTTTAAAAAATCATTATAAGATATCATGACAAAATCCTTCTAATTTTAGGGTTTAAAACCTGTTTTTGTATATCATGAATAATGTTAATGTTATTTATTTATAAAATTTTCTATTTTTAACATTGTTTTTTTATTGTGGAGTCTTTGATGATTAAATTTTTATTTCATCCAATGATGGATTTTTCATTTTTTGAATTATCATGTGCTAACCAATTTTATTTTGGTTAATTTCTAAAGACCAAAGGAAGAAATTTTTATCCTTTTTTGATGTTTTGATCCATTTTAATTTGATTTTAGCACTTTAGTCATAGAAAATCATCATGAATTCCCATCATTTGGAGAAAAATATACAATTGTAGTGCAAATTTATTAAATGATGAAATTATAATTATCAAGTAAGCGTATTTCATTATGTCCATCATATTTATGGTAATGTAATTCCTCAAATATAAAAAAGGATCTGGATAAGAAATTTTATACTATGGACTTAATTTCTAATGAATTGATTGTATTTTTCAAACATCCCTCGTTTATGGTTTTTTATTCATTAACTTTCTATTGATCAATCAATTTGTTATGATAAATGATTGGTATCAAATTCTATAATTATTTAGTCATTTGGTTTTATTCCATGTGTCTATTTTTTCACTGAAACTAATGTTCTCTTACATGGAATCTCAATAATCTAATGACCTTCATATATCATTATTCATATTTTTCATACAAACTTTTATTATCCCTTTTCATGGTGTGGGATTTTGACAATGGTATTTTCAAATGTTGAAGATTTACCGATGACATGTTAAAAATTCCAGGATGAAATTTATTAAAAATATGAAGTCTTTAAAACAACCAAAATTTAAAAAAAAACTATGTTTGAAATAATGTAGGAATCACAACACCAACCCCAAATGACCTATAAAATATTATTATGTAAATAAAAACATTATAACATGGCAGTTTCATTTCCACGTAAAAATTAAATTATTTATGATATATATATATATGCATATATTTAATCCTAAAAATATTTTTTTGGTAAATTCTATGTAAATAATAATTTATATTAGCAGTTTCATTACAAGTTCATATTATATTTTGGATTATATTAAAAATATATTGTTAATTATTATTAATTATAATCAATTTATATTAACATTATTGAGATTTATACTTGAAATTTGTATAAAATCATTACATACATAAAGAAAGAAATTTTCTAAAAAACTTAATTTCTTCTCGTTTTATATGGTAAAATTTAGATTATATTCAAAATATTATATTAATTGAATACCAAAAAATGAATAAAATATTTGGAATCAGGGCACATATATTTGGTAAAAATACCCCATTTATTTTTATTCATATTGAATATTTTTTTGTAGTAAATATTCATCACCATGAAATGGGTAAATAAATTGTTCAATGTTAAAAATAATATGATAGCAATTACAAATTCAAAAAGACACTTATATTTAACCTATTGTATGAGTTAAATTAGTCTCTTTACATATTATTATTTAATATAGGGCCACTTTCTTACACATTTCTTTTATTTTCTCAATTATAATATTAAATTAAATGGTAATGACAAAAATGTCTTGTTCTTGCTTATAATAATTATAATGTATTGCGATAGGAATAAAAATTCGTTCTATTAAGTTCCAAAAATTTATTTAAAATAAAAATATATTTTCTTCATGTAAATTAATTTTTAATTTTTATTAATGTGATTATTAACATAAATTCGTATAAAACAATGAAAAAAGTTATTTAAATAATTTTAAAATAAAATAATTCATATGAAAAATAGAAAAAGTAATGTAAATTGATTGAATTATTATAATCCGTGAATATTTTATATAAATATAATATATTAGTGATGTTTTATAGAATTATATTTTAATTATTTTTTTTCATGAAGTATTCAATGTCAAATTAAATGAATAGTTCCAAAAACTAACATTACTAATATTTTATAATTAATAATCATTTATTAAATAATTTAAAATTCAGAAATATTTTACAATTCACCATTTTTTGAGTTATGGTAAAAAATATCATCCATTTTCCAATTATTGGCGTATTTTAATTTTATAGTACCTACTTTAACCCCTAAATAATAAATATTTATTTTAATGATACTTTTCAAATTGGGTTAATGTGGGTTAAAGGAGAGTGATAAGGGTAAAAAACTAATATTAACCGATCTAAATATTATTGTATGGGTTTATTTGGACCCATAATCATCATATATTTTAATTTTTTTAGTTTGTACACATATTTAAATGAAATGTAATTTTTATTATTTATATACATTAGTAAAATCCAAAAGTACCCTTCCTCCACTTATAAAAGAGAAACTCATCTCATGTTACTAACACCACTAAAAATTACTTTTGTTAGGAAAAGACTTAACCAAATACACTCCATACCTTACCATATATTAGAGTCCTTTTTTATTATTAATGATTATTTAGAAGTATTTTTGTGTAAAGCTAATGTGGTTTTCAGGAGAAGAGGTGACGATCTTAACCGAGTAATTTTTTTTTTCATATTCCATCTCATTCATATTTTATTTAGTAATTATGGTATAATATAATAAATATTTATCGCATATTTATATTTTATTATGTTAATTTAATAACTATCATCTACCTCCTCATCCATAAAATGAGAAACAAACCCAATATTATTGTGTCTAGTGGACTACTACCTGACAAAATGAGGTAATTAATTTTCCGTCATCACCTCTCATGGATATCGATGATGATAGATTTAATATATATATATATATTATACTCATGAAATATTTAAAATTATATAATTTTTTTTAATGATTTTCTTACCTTTTCCACTCATTGAATAATGATGACATCATTCATGTGCATGTTTGGATTACCACCTCCATGAAGTGATTTAATTTTTTGGCTCATTACTGCATCATATGGATGATATATATAAGAATATTTAAAGAAAAAATAACTTATATGTTATATAATTATCATTAATTTATGATTTAATTAACCTTACGATATTTCAATAATTGTCATTGAAAGATGGAGATGTTACCCCTACCAATGTACGACCTATCAACTCCCTGATTGTGACGTAGAACACTTTTCAAAACCGTATTCTATGGTTCTTTTTAAAAGTAAAATTAATGAATAAATAATATAATTTGTTCATGATTAATTTTTTTATATTCTTAAATAATGACATCATTGGCCATCTTCTACCTACCCTAGTCATTTTGTACTTAAAAGGTGACTAAAAAATAACTAACATGAACTTAAATGATTTAATAATTTAATATAGCATGACAATAATTAAAGTAAAAGTGACAATAAAATTGATAAAGGTTATTATAAAATAAAATAATTAATATAATATTGTTATTCATGAACATAAATAACATATGTGTTGAGTCTGACCCAGTGTAAGTGACATTATTTTTAAAAAATATCCTATTTTAATCATTCCCTTAGAAATCAATTTATCCAATGTCTATGTTATTTTCATTTTTCAGTAAAAAGTTTATTTATTCCAAAATAGCATATAAATGTCATTTTTTCACATATTTATCTTTATTTAAAATGATTTTGAAGTGTAATATTTTTATTTTTCATGAAAGAGACACTTAATATCTAGAAACCCTCATTTCATCTGTTTTTAAGATTAATTTACTAAATCATTCTCTTATAGTTCCATATTATTAATATTATTTTATTAATTAATTTTAGTGGAAATAAATAAATTATAAACTACATTTTATTTATTTTTTTGTTTATTATGTTTTCTATAAGAATATGTTTACATATTGTATACTTATTGTTTTGAACTTCTATATTGAAGACCAAATTAATGTTTTATAATAATTTCTTCTTCATCAATGAAATTTACATCTACTAATATTTTTATTTTATGTTAATATTTTCTTATAAGCATCTTTTTTTGTGAAAATAAAATACCTCATTATATTTCATGTATTTGTTTTTCAAAAGGGTTTGAAATTGAATGAATATTCAGATATGTAGAAATGTTTTTCATATTGGGTAAGGGATATCTCTCTAAAACATACCTTGGATATTAAGATTATTCTCTATGTAACTCACTTTATATATTTATTTAATGTTATGTAATGATTTCAAATTATGTATATATGTCGCTCACATATGTATGTAACTTATGCTAATTTATTTTGATAGGGTAATACATTCATGATGATCATTTCCCAAATGCCTTTTTTAAGAAAATTAATTTTTATTATGATATGAGGGATAATTATGACACCAATTTTCCTTCCATTAGTAATTATGGTTTTTATTCTATATTTTTTATTTCCTTTTTTAGAAAAAATAATCATTAAAATGATATAACTTGTTTTCTTATATAGAAATCCACTACATTGGGTAATATTTTTGTCTTATGAGACGTTATGTATGGGATTATGGAGAAAACCTAATTTTATATGAGGCTTTTTTAACATGTCAAGATAATATGGATGTTTACCATGACTTATTTTAATGTCTTGTTTTATGTTTCTACTATATATCATATTTTTTCTAGATATTATGGTACCAGTTTATTTATGTTATGCACACAAGTGATTACATAGGAGTTTATGGTTTTAAAAAATCATACCATATATCATACATGTGATATGTATATTGTTTTTTTAAAAAATTTCAAATAATTTGATCATCTCAAAAAAAAATTTAGGAGTATTATTTCTCCTTTAATATTTCACATGAAATGATTTATTAAAATATATGTATAGAAAATTTGATTCCATGAATAACAAAATGCTTATTTTAAGGTGAATGATTAATTATGAAAAAGAGAAATCTATCATAAGTACTCTTAAACTAACAAGTTTTCTTATTTCTATTTATAGGCCCCTTACTGGGATTTTTGTGATCATATAAAATTATAATATATTTTATTGGGGATTAAGGATGACCAGGGATATGGGTAATGTCAAGATGAAATTTTTTGAAGATATTTCAAGAAAATGAAACTTATTATATCATTAATATTTTTTGTGAAAATGAATACTAAATTGAAGTGTTCTCTTTATGAAGTAATATTTATTTATGTGAGTTTCAGGACCTAATTATATGGAAATATAAACTGTTATAATCATAAAATATATGAAAATTAATATGATAATTAAAACATATGAATATGAAATATTGAATGTTGGATCCTTAAAAAATAATTTTTTTTCAATCATTTTATCGTGTAATGATTGTTGATGATGATATTATTAATTTCCTTTTGTGAATACATTTGAAAAGGATAAAAACATATTTTTCCATGGGTTTGTTATGATTGTATTTGTTAATTATTTTCATGATTCATACTTGAGTATTGATGAATAACCGATGGGGTCCTATATAAACGCCTATTTGATTTTAATGGTTTTGATATCTCATTAGACAATAATTTTTTTCATGTGAATAATTTATTTCTAATAGTGGGATCATTTTTTTTATTGTTCTTATTTTTGTTTATCTATTATAAATTTGTTTTTGTGGGTATAATATTTCTTAAGATATACTTGATAGGTTTTATGTGGGTATTATTATAGTTAAACTATGTCACGTGTTTGTGTATGGGTATTATTATGGCTAAGCTATGATCAGAAGGTTGTGTGTGCGTATAGTTGTGGTAAAAATACACTCACAAGGTTTTGTGTGGGTATAATTGTAGTATTTATTTGAATAGAAAGTTTTTTTTGGTTATAATTATGGTTAAGAAATACTCCCAGGGTTATCTATGGTTATAATTGTGCTTAATCTATACTAACAATATTGTACATGATTATAATTGAAGTTAATATATAACCAAAAGTTTGTGTTTCAACATATTTATGTATTATAAATGTTCAAAAAGATATATTTTATTAATCTTATGTTTAATAAATATTATTATGCATATTATAATTCTTATTTTATTATCTCATGACTTATATTTAATGAAAAATGATTCAGAAGTCTTTCAATTCATGTATTATGTCATGCGAAGACATATACTAGAACTCATTATTTTAGTTCTATATAATTTTGGATATGGGTTTATTATTTATCTTAATTATAACCATAAGATCATTTTTTTCTAACATAAGATATGTTTTTTTTGATACTTATATTTACCAATATTCATCATTTTATCTCCTCACTTATGCCTTTATCCCTGATTTTATGAAGATGTGTAGCACCGAAGAGATAAATATAAAGAACATTGATTAGTTCAATTATCGATTTTTTAGATGTTGTATCGAATAATATTCTTATTTTACTAATCCTTGAAGTAACTAATCCTTAATTTCTTCAGAATTTGTGATTTTTTATGAGATGTATGTTTTATATTTGGTAAATAATTTAAAATAAATACATGTTTATCTTGGGTAACAATAACCTATACATTCCCAAACTTGAAAAAACATATAAAAGACTTATTAGCATAATATTTACTTATACTAATATTTATATAATAAGAATCTATTTGTACTGTGAAAATGACACACATTGTCAATGGAGGTGGTGAACCAATCAGAACAACAGTGATATATTCATTTTAGATAAGATGAATGAAAGATATGTTATAGATATATCATTAAATAAAATAATATGGATGATATTATTATAAATTTTATTGGATATTTTTTTGAGGCATAAGAAGTAATGAGTTTAAGAGGATTTGGTTGAAAGTGTAACCTCTTCCATTGGATGTTGACTCTTATAACACCACCTAATGCTCCATAGAATGGTAGTTTTATAAGATCAGAACTCCTTATATCTTTTATGGATAGTCAGGGAATAATTTTAGTAAGTATTTAGCCTTAATAAGATATATTGTACCAAGAATATGGATCATAAAGGGTGGTATTTATAAGGAGAAGGAGTATTTTTAAATATAATAACCAATAGTTTATTATTTTTCTCAAGATTTCAAATTTTAATGAATCAAATTACTATATATAAAGATATTTTCTTATGAGTTCCAAATAATGGTGAATACATGATGTAATATTTAATTATTCATGTATTTACTTCTAATTCCAAATCACTTATTTTATAATATTTTGTAATTTAGTAAAAATTACCCATATTTAGATATGAATAAATACTACATGATAAGATAATTTTTATTTTATTATTCTCAAAAATTTATCCATTTTTTTCAAAATATGTTCTAAATTTGTGAAATTTATATTTTACATAAAATATTTAATAATTTTAAATGCTCATTTTTATGACATTACTTTTTTTCGACCCGTTGAAAAATTACATAGGGAGAAATATAAGTATACTATCTTTTATATAAAAATATAAAATGTTTAACAAGTCCTTTTTATGAAATTCTGTCTAATTCTAATTCTAAATTTACTATAAAAATGAACTATAATTAAAAAAACATATATATTTTCCTAAAAATTATAATTATTCTTTCTTTTTTGAAGAAAAATAATTTATCCATAAAAACAATTTTATTTAATGAATTTGAGATATATGTAGAGACTTGACGCCTAAAATCATAGGTCTAATGTCAACTACTATTTTATTGGCATGATTATAAAGAATTACATCCTAAAGGATCTAAGTGTTATATAGTCTTGATAAACTAGATACATACACATAGACATTTTTTTACAAATGACTACACTAACTACAACCTAATTTTTTTCTCTCTTTTTTAGATGATAATTTTATTCCATCTTTTTCATACATTAATTTTATTCTTAGCACACTCTAGGTTTTCCTGGTGAGAGGAAATAAAATTATCGTGATATAAAATCCTCAATAAGTGTAATCATAGTAGCAGCAATAATGAATCAACCAGAATAATCAATATTCCAAGGTAACTAACTGGGAACACATTCCATGTAGTAAATAACTGAGAAGAGTTGAGTAAATGATATGGAAATGTAAATAACTAAAAGTTCATTCCATTTAAATTAATTGAATACAGAATAAACTATTTGAAAATGTAAGAGACTAAAAATACATGTCTTTAGTCAATAAAATGACAATCAAATGCATCCACATATATCTTGAATCCATATCTCATGGAAAGATAGCAACTGAGTCTAAATGGGGGAAAATATTAATTATTAGATTTCATTTTTCCTAGGTATATGATACTTTTAAAATCAATTCCTTTCAAAATACTATTTATCATGTTAGGTAAAAACCCATCAAAGGCTCTCCGACTTACTTTTGAATGATACTACTGATGCATTAAGGGAAAATCTATAACTAGGCCCACCATATCGTACATGTCTAAAGAATCACTCATATCTCTAATAACTGATTTAACAATGTGCATTATGAAATATCTGTATGAAGTATAAAATATAGGATAATCAATGTTTACCTAGTAAATCAAAAAAATTTGAAGTACACACCATATGTAAAAATTGTTTATGGTTTAGTAAATAATTACATCCATGATAAATGATATAGTCATTAAGGGGAAATTCAATGTGCAACGATCACAGGAAATTTAATATTTCAAGGGGAATAACAAAGGAATTGAGGAATTGAATTTCAATACTATACTTGAATAAATAAATAAATAAACCATATAGAGTAATAATATGTATGTAATCAGTTTTAAATATAGAAATTGATTAAGAATATAGGTTGTTGTTTTTGATGAAATAAAATAACATTAAAAAATATCTTGTGGAAAATATCATTTTGTTTATAAAATCATTTTCATTTAAAATAACAATTAAAAAACATTAATTAAAAAAATTGATCTTATAAACTTTTAAATGAATATTTTAATGTATTATGATATTAAAATCAATACATTCTATACAAAGTAAAAATAAAATTCATTTTTCATGGTAATAGGTTAGAAATATTCCCTGTTCATAAAATGAAATGTCGATTCCTATGAATAAATTTTTAAATTGAAAAAATGGTAAAAAATTACTCATCAATATTTTTAATGGATAAATTCATTTTTAAAAACGATTTATAAAAAAAATTTAGAAGAAAAAAGATTCTATATTCAATGATAGAAATTAAGTCATGTTTTCATGAAAATATTCAATAAAACATTGTGAGTACTAATGACTGTTGAAATGGTAATATTACAAGAAAAAATTACATTAAAAACAATATTAAAATAAAACTAAAGGTTTTATTATGAAATTATCAAATTATTTCTTCTGATGGAAATTCATGTGTAAATAATTACAAACAAAATGACATTGTCAAATAAACCCTTTAAATAATGATAACATTGACATGAAAATCAATAAATTAATATATTTCGAATATCAAATGTAAATCCAAAAAAAAGTTGAAATGAAACAATATACTGTGAAAATTTATTACACATATAATTTTATATTATTTACAAAAATGAGGATGTAATATAACCCAATAAAAGGAAATTAGTTTATGAAATTCTTTTGCACTTGGTAATGCTTAATTCAAATCCTCTAAGAAGAAATAATTAAAATTAAAATTAAAATACTATGAATATAATATAATTCATGATATTATGTTTCAAAATGGTTTGAATATAGTCTTTAGGAATGAAATATTTTGGGAAAATGTTGCATGCCTCATGGAATGAAAAGTGAGGCACAAATCCCTTACCTTGCGTTAAATTTTGGTTGAACATTAGTTAAACTCTACTATTTTTGTTTTAAATAGGTAAATAAAGTATACCATACCCTTACACATATTTACAATATCATATATTATCTTAATATAATTTCATTTTAACTGTTTTTTAAAAATCATTCATTATTTTCACTTTTTTGGGTGTTAGTTGCCTAGTAGTTTGAGATTGTTTTGATTTGTTACATGTTGTTCCATTAAAATAGGTTATTATTTAATTATATATCGACTGTAAATCATTATTTAAATTTTTTATTTAAATTTTATATATGTATTTATATTAATCCATAATATTTGGAGATTGGAAATAAAATTCATTGTTCATGGAGACGATAGGTAATACATATGCATGAATGCAACATCCATTTTTGTCGTATTTAAAATAATGAAAATAAATAAATAAATGTATGTTATTACATTAGTATAACATTTAATTTATATAAATTACATAGGTCTATTAAAACTATCCATTATTCATTCCATGTATATAATGAACGAATCCCATCCCTTTTAGGGGGCTGTAGTCCACACTTCCCCAAACAATCTTATCGTATTCCAAAAAAAATGGAGAGCATAAATAATAGTGTTATATAGTAATTAAAAATGAATAAGGTAATTATAAATATATTAAATATCAATTATTTATAGTTTTTCCATCATAATGTTTAACTATGAGAGTTGGTATTGAAAAAAAGAATCATCCTTTCGTGTGTTGGTAGTTCACTGTACATGAACCATAAGTTCGTTACCCATTAGATTGAAGTGGGTGTAAGTGTAGTTAAACCCCTTATAATAAAAACATAATTGAATATTGATGATAATTATTTTATTATATAATTAGGTTGTAAAAATAAATTATGGAGTGTACAATGAAATGGGACTAAAGTGACTATTAAAGAATGTTACCTCTTATATGGGTAGATCATTTTGGTTGACACAAAAATACTTCCTTGGATGGATTTCAACCCAAGGTGAGTATTCTAGGATAAACGGATATTTGTTGGGAGCATATTTTAGGAGAGTTTGGGAGTGAAAAATGGCTTGAGAGATGTGAATAATTGGGATGTGGGACTTTCTTATTTTAATGGAGGAGTGTCATTCATGTATGTTTTTAAAAAGGCAAATCCACCATTGTTTTTCACATGAAAAATTTCCCAAATAATGGATCTAGTTCAATAAACTGTATTATAAGGTCAAAATATGAATATAAAATGGATTTTGTACATGTTTCTAGGTCATTTTTACCTTTATGATTAATGATTACTCCCTTATTAAACTAATTTTTCTCTTAATCATTGTAATTAATTTTAATTACAACCACTAATACTTTTGGTCAAAAAATAATTTTACCTTTTTAAAAATTATAAATCATTTTAATAAAAAATATGAAATATTTTTAAAAATGTCAACCAATGAAGTGGAAAAAATTAATTTAAAATTAATACCACGTACGGGATGACAAATCAGGTTTTAATGTAAAAATGATCAATTTTTTTCAATTTTTTTAATAATGTGCCTTATCAAATATCTATATGGATTAGAAGATAATGATTTATAAACATTCCAACCATTTAATAAAATAACTATCATGTACAAAACTTATGTAAAAATGGTATATGGTTTAGGAAATAATAATATCCATGAAAAATGATATGGATATTTAGGGGAACCATAATTTTCAATAGTGATTAAAAATTGAATATTTCAAAGGGACTAAAAAAGGAATCAAATAATTAAATGTTAATACTATCCTTGGAATATTGAATTAAAATTCATCTAGAGGAAGAATAAGTATGACATCAATATCACATATAACCATTAGAGTAAGAATAACTATTGTTTTCATTGATCAAATTGAAATCTTAAAAATCATTCCTGATAAAAATATCATTTTATTTTGGAAAAACTATTTGAAGCCCTTTTATTTGATTATAAATTAAAAAAAATTCATTAAAAAATTCAAAATTTTAACTTGAAATGGATGCTTCAAATGAATGATTATGGGAAACTATGTACATTCTATACATGGTAATAAAACAGTCCATTTATAAGGTGAAAAATTTAGAAATGTTCTTTGTTCAAAATGTATAAGAATATTCCATTAGAAAAAATCTGGAAAGTTATAATGGGTAAAAAAGTATTTAATAAATAATTTTTTAAATGGTAATTTTTTTTGAAAAACGATTAAGAAAAATATGATCTAATAAGACAACATATTCTCTGTCCCAAGAGATGAATAATGTAATATTGTCAGAGAAACAATTTCTAAAACATTTTGAGTACCAAAGTGTTTGAAAATTGTAATATTACATGAAAATTTTATTAACAACCATGTAAAATGAAAATTAAAGGGTTTATTATAAAATGATCAAATAATTTCCTCTCATGGAAATTCAAGTGTAAACAATCCTAGGAAAAATGATATTGTGAAGTAAACCCTTTAAAAGACTATAAATTTGAGGTGAAAATAAGTCAATTGATAGGTTTTGTGTGTAAAATTTAAATAATAATATATAAGTTTAAATTAAAAAATATTTAACATTTAATACACATATAGTTTTCGAATATTAACAGCAACAATGAAATTATATAACCCAGTGAAAGAAATCGGGTTATGAAATTATTTTCCAGTTGGTAATACTTAATTAAAATTTCATTAAAAGAAATAACTAAAATTTAAACTGAAAATAGAATTAATATAAAATACATAATGTTATAATAAATCATAATTTGTAGTTTATACACCACAAAAATGAAATATGTGGTGAAAAGGATGTATGCCTCCAGTAAAGAGAGGTGAGATAAGAATCTCTTTCCTTGCATTTCCTTTTTTGTGAACATCAATTAAAAAACTGTATAAATATATTAAACATGTAATTAACATAAAAAATAACCATAATATATATGTTTAATAAAAATTATTATCTTCTTATAATATATTATTTCTTGTTTGTCAAAAATTGTTCAATGTTTTTTTATATTTTGGGTGTTAATTGCCCAGTTTTTTTTAGTATTTTTTGATTTGTTACTTGGGATTCCTATTAATTAGTTCATTATTTAATCATCTAAACAATTTAAATCATTATATAATGTTATATTTACTAATTATAAATTTATTTTTATTAATATAAAATATTTGGGGATAGGAAATAAAATGTGTCGCTCATGGAAATGGTAGATCGTACGTACGCATGAACACAACTTCCATTTCATATTCATATTTTAGATATTGAAAATTAAATTATATATCTGTATATTATAATTAAATTATCATATCTATTTTACATATGATACATTGGTTTATTAAAAACATCTTTTATACATTCCATGTATAGTGTGAACGAATCACATCACTTTGAGGAGGCGGTAGTCCACATTTCCACAGACGATGTTATCGTATTCCCACAAAATAGAAAGAACAAATGTATGTGTTATCTAGAAATTACATAATCATAAATTCAGTATAAATATTATATATATAATATATAAATATGTTTCCATTATAATTCACAACCATGAGATGTGGGAAAGGAAAAATGAACAATTATCATTTCACGAGGCGACAATTGGCCATACATGAATAATAATTTTGTTACCCATGAGATGGATGTTTGTGTAAGTGTAGATAAAAGAGTTATAATAAAAAATTTATTGTATATTGGTGATAAAAAAGTTTTTATATAGCCATTTAATCAAAATAAACCAATGTGTTGGGAAAGAAATGGAAATAAAGTGATCGAGGAAGTACATTACCTCTTATTTGGGTAACTCCTTTTGGTTTATACTAAAAGAATTCCTTGGATGGATTTAATCCCAAAATATAATACTATAGGATGAATTTATGGATTTTCGGTGGTTTATTTATTATATTGTTCTTGTTACAATTATCTTGAGAGGTGCGAATAAGCTGGAGGGTGAATGGATATTTATAGTGGAAGTGGAGTGGAAATCTTGAAAATTTTTTAAAATATAATTCCACCAACGTTTTCCCAAGAAAAGTGGGTCTAATATTTTTAAAAATTAGATACAATTAATATTAAGGTGTAAATATGAACTTTCAATGGCTTTTGTACATGTTTATTGGTCATTTGTTCCCTTAAGAATAAGGTTTAGTACATTATTATGCTAATTTTTCACTTAATCATTGCAATTACTTTTAATTATTGTCACTAATATTTTTGGTCTAAAAAAATATAGACCATAATAGAAATTAAAAATTACTCCAATTTTAAATACATATTTTTTTGAAATACCAATGATAGATGTGGTACAAATTAATTTTATTTAATCATGTAGACGAGACTACAAAACTGGTTTTTAATGTAAAATGTTCCAATGTTTCATAAGTTTTAATATCAAATTTCAATGTATAATTGATTAGTGTGACCTAAATTGGATTAATTAAATTAACATTTATATAATTAAAAATTAAAATAAATCAAAAACACACTTTATTTACATAAATAAATTATATTAATAGATGTTTTGAATTTAAATTTGGTATTTTTTCATTATTCATCAAACAATGAATCTTCATAGATAAATATCCGAAATTCATCCTAAGATAATTTTTATGTTAAAATTTGAAAAAATAATTTTATTTTGACATATATAATTTATTAATGTCCCAAAATTTTGATATAAAATAGTTCCTCCATTAAATGGTGGTGAAATTTCCTTTATAAAAATAAACGTTTTGTGTATAAAGTTAGTGTTGTTCTTATCTTATGCGTATCAAATATATTGGATAAATGTAAAATATATTTGATTCAATATATAATATTTATTTTTTTAATATCATTTACTTATAGTAATTAGTTTAATTTATAAACACAAAACTTCACGGGGATCATAAAAATAAAAAAATACAATTTATATTCAATTGGTTTATATTTCCATTTCTAATTTATTGGTAAAACATTAATATATCTATTATTTGGGTAAAACTTATATTTCCATATGATTTTTAATATTACTCCTAACAACTAATTTTATATCTAGATAATGTAATATTATATTATTTAATAATTTTTTAATATTATATTTTTGTTCTGTAAAATGTGGTGTAATGTGTAACACAAGTCATCGAAGAAAGTTGATGTTGCATGTGACTCAAGTTAACTAAGTGTTGCATGAATTACATGGTATATAATATATTTAACTTATATAAAATAGAAGTTAAATTCTAATGTATCAGGATATTATATTCCCTTATATGTTTAGTGTTGCATGTCATACATGATATCAAATAAAATGTTCTTATTTTATAAATATGGGGTCTTAAAATAAAAATTTGTTATATTAATATTTCATAAAAATAAAGACTAGTCTTTTTAAATTATATTTGTCCAGTTTATATTCTAATTTTTAGGTTACTATATATAATGGTCATATTCCAATGGACAAATAGATTGAAAATCCCTATAAATACCTCAAATTTACTTCATTCCTATGTTACAACAATTTATATCAATTTTCAATATTCCTCATTTTAAAAATAATAATTACATTAATAATGTCTTTAATTTTAACCATTTTATTCATTAGTGAAATGATCCTAATATTATTAGATAATGGAAATGTTCATATTCTCATTAATTTATATATTAGAATTTATTTTCCCATTGTAAAATTGTTCATTTTACTGGGTTTAATTTTTTAGTAATTATAATGTTCATAATTACTAAAATAGTGTGTCATAATTCTGTTAAAACTATTCTATATTTATAAATATGGTACATATGCGTATATAGAAGGAAATTCCATATGTAATTGTTTTCTTCCATAAATGTTTCTCCCTTTAAAAAAATTCAGTCGATATTTAATTTTATACCTTTATATAGATGAGTTTACTTCTGTTTTGTCACCTATTTGGGTTCTCATGTGTTTTAATCAATCTTATTATTCCTTTATAGAACTTTTACATGATGGGTTTACTTTTTCAATAGATAATTTTCTCTATGATCCATGAACTTTTCAATATTATCCTCATACGAAATACCAGTATCCAATGGTACAACCTCTTTATTTAGTACATGTGTGGGATGCATTATATACATCCACAATAGGGATTTTTGGAACACATCTTACACATGATATACATTAGGTAGGACCTCCATTCCATAGGTCACAACTCTAGTCTGATTAAAAAAAATAAATGTGAGGGTGTATTTTGAATATAAAATTTCATTATTCCATATCATCATAGAATTCATTAATAATGATATATAATGAAAAACATAATAATCAACATGAAACATTTGGACTAGTCAACGATGGTCAATATAGTAATTATTTAGAATTTTTACTGATTTCATATTATGAGAAATTTCTTGAATCATCTCTATTACCTCCTGAATAATATTAGGTTCTATAAGTATCATTTCTATAACTATTCCAAACATATTAGGCTCATAAAACTCTTCACATTCAAATCCTCAAATGATTTGATTTGAATTCTATAACTAAAACTGATCTTATTTATTACTCCACTAGTTGATGGTGTCAATCCCAATATACTTGGAATTCCATTGAACGTGATCTCAGTATATCCTCTGGGATTTAACTATTATTTTGGACTGAACATCCCACCGAAAGTGATAAGTTATAATCAAACCACACATTATATCCAATTATTATAAAGGAATTATCTAGAACCCCACGTTAAACCTGAAATATTGATCAAACACATTGGATAGTGGTACTCCTAATAGCCATAACACCTGTTACAAGCTTGATAGACACTTAAAATGGTTCCCTGAACAGGTTTTCCATTGGGACTCATGTGTCCCTCCCAATACACTAGAGGCTTCCTAATAGAAATAAGGGTCTAATAGAGGTATTATGCAGAGACTATACCCTTAGGATAAAAAATATAGAGCATGATACAATAAATGAAGTTATAAAAACATAATGACAACTATTCATAGATTATAATATAACATGTGATTATTTATAACATGGACAGATCTAAATACCCGAAGGTATACAGAGTACTTTGAAATTTTGATAAAAGATGTAAATGAATAAAATAATGAGTAGCTATCTCTAATAATATCATGAGCAAATTTGTAGTCTTATTCTCCCATACTCATTCTTATACAAAAATGATAATTGAATGAATGCACAAACCATGACCCTGAACCTTCTTACATGAGGATTATTAGGGTATAAAATGGCGGAAAAACAGGGTGTGATATATAATTAGTAGGACACCACCAAAAATGTCGAATGCACATCCCTTCCGTGAATATTATCTAATTTAGTGTGTAGTTATAAATTATTAAAAAGTAACCAATAACTATTAACATGTCAGACTTTGGATCCCAAAAGAAACATAGCAAACCATACCTAATTTGGCCTAAACCGGAATGTGTCGGAACACATTCCTTCTTGTTTATATATGTATACATCAGATAATAATTTTCACATATATACATGAACTATCATGGACATGAGGTTTAGTACCCATCGAATCTATATGAGAGGATCACATATCAGATGAGGGTCTTTATTCCTAGTGTTCCATACCCTCCAATTACAATATAAGGATTCCATTCCCATGGTATCACAATATATGCTATTTCATTCCTATTTATGAAAATGTAAGGGAATATATTTTCTTGTATCATAATGCAAGGGACAACATTCTCATGGACACCATGCTTGACTATCAAAATGTAAGGGACACCTTTCCAATGCTACACAATTTAAGGGAAACCCCACCCATGGAAGCTATGATTGTGTATCACTAAGTGTCATTTTTTATAAATTTTATTAAAGAGTTTGAGGGAAGTACCTATTTATTGAAAAAAAAATTGAAACACATTCGGAGAAATGGATAAATAGAGAACCCATATAGATCAAATAGAAACAATTTAATTTAAGAAACATGACCATAAAGTCCAATCATGGTCCTAAAAAATCTAAGGGAACAAATTTTCATAGGAAGCATCAGAAAAAGTATCATTCCCCCACTACCTAATAATGAAATAGAGTAATCAATTGAAGAAAATGTGTCACCCCTTCTAAGAAGTTGTTTTATGGTTGTCAACACAACATAGAATATAACCCCTCTGACCCAAAAAAAAAATAGTTTGAGGAGGGATGTAGGATATTCTTAATCACACCTATCTCTCTTTCGAGCTGCACATACAACAAAGAAGCAAGGAACCCACCTCTATGTCAAACTAATGAAAAAAATATAGATTGAAAACTACCTAATAAATTTCAGTGGATGAGTTCTCATACATACAACAAGTGGATAGATGTATGGTGTAGGGTGTTAGCACCCCGGTCCCTCCATCATGGTCACCCACCCTATGAAACCTCAAAAAATTTGTATTGCTACCAAATATAACAATAGAAGAAAAAAATTTCACAAATCGTCCAGCATCCCAACAATCCGAAGATCCTAGGACGTAGTTTAGAATCCTACTAAAACACTTGTGAGAAAACATATCAACCAAGTAGGAAATTCAAATAGAAATTATCATCACTACCACCCATATTAGACCCCTCTATCTCCATGGATCACACTATTATATTCTCCCTAAACATTCACTGCATATTCTATTCCATAGGATTAGAATTCCCAAGACCACACCATGTCACATGTGAGCTCAATCTCACTATATCCAGTGAAGAATCTCTTGGGATTCACACGCACAAATGTCCCCAATGAAGCACATGAAACGAACATGATCATATCTATAGAGAACTAGTCCCTCATATAGATGGTCATCATTATAAAGACCACCCACTGAAATCACAAAGGTCTATAATACCTAATAATCTAATTCCAACACCAATGCCTACACCAACTCAAATCACTTAAACACTACTGATCTGAGCTAAAAATCATTGATCAACCCCTTAATGATTTGTCCCGCTAAAGAGATGTGGTTGAAACCAATGCTGATAGAGGACCTAGTGGACAAGATACATGTCTGTGTGAGGAGGGGTAGTGACCATCAGATGATTCACAAATTCTTATCCCAAATAAAGGCTTAAAAAAGATCGTGCATCACCTAAGGCCATATAAATTTATAAGCCTTATATTAATTAATGTTTATTATTTATTCCAATCTATTTTTATAGTTAATAGGTATATTTGAGGTCCATAACATTATCATTCCAGTCCAGTTTACTTAGACATTCATAAGTTATCAGATAACCCATTCCATTAATTCAAATAAATATAATTAGTTAAGAGTTACAAGTAAGCACACATGGACATTTATAAGCATAAAAAATTTATTATCAATTATTTACCAATTATAACTATAGTAAATATCATAAAAATGAAAAAAATGTGTACTTTTAGACCACACACATGGGGAGAACACATTTGATATCACCCACCAAAAATCATGTGACCGGATCTAATAGAGGGTCTAGGTCGTGGTTTTGATGATAAATTTATATTCTTTATCTATTTTGGAGAAACACACAAAGAATAAGACTTTTGGACCAAGGAAATAATTTATAAACAAGTATAATTCAAGGGAAATATCCATACCCACCTACCTCATGCTTATGGAAGTATAATAATCCGATATCATTTTTATATTCAAGATGAAACAAATGAAATTAGAGGAATTATAAAATTCCTTGAAAATAGAGATAATTATTTCACATGGATTTAACATTCAATATGGATATCTAAAAGAAGAAAAGAATCATGAGCTGGTAAAGAATGACTGATACACTTCCAAAACATCTAAAGATGTTTAATTAAGGTAAGAAATGGAGGAGATCCACCCATAAAAGAGGGAGGAATGAAAGATCACCTAGGGTACCTATAGGGAATGAAAATAAATGAGAAATTTGATAAAACCCATTTATTGGAGGAGGGGAAAACAATCAATTTCCCCCATTAAATGAGGTTCATGGTTAGGAATCATAGTTTGGATAATTGTGTTCAAACCAAAAATATTTCAATACAAAATACCTACACCCCCAATATATTCGATGTATGTTTCAAGATAACTATATTCCAACAATGTGGTACTACTGATTAAGTAGCACTAACCACATGGTTGGGAACACCGTTTGGTAAACTATTTGAAACCCATGTATCCACCTCTTCAATTTTGGGCATTCATTATGAATGGTTGTGTAACAAACCTTGAAAGGTTTAACGAATCATTTGGAAACCCATATTTGGAAAAATTGTTTTCTTTTCTGAGGGGTCTCACTGTTTTAAAAAATAATGATCGATTTCATTTTCTTTCTGAAAAAATTGTTTTCAGTCCCAAATCTCCTAAAACAAATATAAACTCTAGAGAAACTTATCGGTCCATAAATAAAAACAAAAAAAAATCTATCAATTAATCATACAATTATATTTACATTCTGATAACCAGTTAATGATTATAAATGCTCACAAATCGAAAAGTTAAATTTTTTTTTTCGAATTCAACCTGTCCAAAACATTAGATCTTATAATCTCCCCACATTAAAATATCTCATCCCTAAGGATTTTTGGGGAAAAAAATAACATTACATGACCTTCTTGGGTCATAATGATTCATTACAGGGGTTATTTTTTGTTTCCAAACACCCAACACAACATTAAGAATCACTTAAATTACTATTTAAACCATACGGTAATTGAGATATTAAAATAGATTCAAATATTTGGACTACCACCTAAACCCCAATACAGGGACCGCCTGATCATTTCTAACATTAGAAATGATCATGTCATCATCTATATTATTAAATAGCCTAAGGCGTTTCACTCTAGAGGTTCTAAAATTAAATGCCCTATTTGGAGTCACGATACTCCTACAATAGGTTTTTCTTACTGATAAAAGCCTATATAATTTTTATATCACACTCAAAATATTTATCAAACTAAATTTTTGGATATTACTCTTATTCCCCAATCTTATTGAAATGGTTGAACTGTAATTGATCAAGCTCAATCTAGTCAAGCTATTTTTTCCATGAAATTCCAAGGTCAACCTTTAAAACAACATTTGTCCCATCCCAAAATCAAATATGAGGTGATTTAATTTCCAATAACATATATATAAAATAAATAAAACAATTTGAATCACATTTATACCACTACTTACTAAAAACAATCATCTTATATGGCAATTGCAACACCAAAACCAGATTCTGATTTCTTTATCTCAAAATGCATTGAGATTGTTTTTTTCACCCTTACTGAAGCCTATGCTGAGTTACAGTAAGGTCTCACGACCAAACTATGTCCTTCTCAATGTCTTCATCGAGCAATAACACCATCAATACCACTATTCTAATCCAGTAATCATGGATTATTATAAGTTACACTATTCTCAGCACCCACTATGTATTTCACCCAAAACCAGAAATGAGATCATGTGAGGAATTTAAAAATGATTCCAACCGTATACTTATTCATCTATTTAATATAATATGGGTTCCAAAAAAACCATAACATGATTGGTATAAAGTTCAAAAATCATTTCTACCCCAAGGGCCACAGAATTCAATTGACATTCCACTACCCACCATTGGAGAATACTTCTCACTACATAAAAAAAGTAATTGAATACATCAAATCATTCCCTATCTATCATAGACATATGACTAGAATCACCAAGACCACATTCACACATGAATGATAAGGACATAGACCATCCCCTCTCCACATGTTTTGGGAATGTTCTTTATGATATTTGTTGAAAAACCCATTGAGGGTTATCACCTTTAAATGGATAGTGGAGTACTATACAGAAATTGTCTTATCCAAAACCCTCCCCTTGATTGAAACTCCAAAGGAGTCAATTTTTCAACCATAAGAACTATTTATATATGTGTATCCTCATATATCTGGTTCTCTCTCTAAGTACTCAAGGAGATTTAAATAAGAGGGGAATGATCAATTATTACTAGGAGAACAAAAATATTTTATTGAAAGGAATTTATAGCTTTTTATAATACATATATTCATAAACTTGGATACACCATCCTTTTTCAACACTTCACACCCCAACTCCCGACAACGGAAATCTGTGTTCGTTATCTTAACCCTCATCCCACGAACTTATTTAAAATTACCCCAAGCTCCAGGTATCACTTCCCTCAATAGTTACATTTGAACACAAAGATCCATGGAACTTACATACTATATCTTTAATTTTAAATTGTAAACCATTACATCGTGAAACAAGTGAAAGACAAACATAAAATACACATTTAGTGTACATTCTGTAACACCTGATTCAAAAACCTGACTCGCGCTTCTATGAGTTGTTATTCAATAAGATCAAATTGAACATTATGAAAAACACATTAGTATTTTAATATGTTGGGTGTTCCCTTGGAATCCTCTTCAAAATTATCCATCTCAAATGTTTCGTACATTCTGGAACAATTACCCATCTAACGACAACATTTCCATGAAGAAAGTATTATTAGTGAAATCACTACTCATCTTGGCTAGGTGCCAAAAAAGTCTTACCCATCATAAGAAATTTTGATAAAAAACATTGTTTATTATTTTAAAATGAAATGGAATTATTATTCTAGAATTGAGGAATAAATATTCAACCATTAATTGATTTATAAAAGAATGTAAAATTAATCTTACTAAATAAGAAAAATGTAATCCTGGACCAACCACTTCTACATTTTTTCCTCAGTATAACATTTTCATTGAAATACTATGCACTGAGTCAAAGCAAGGGAATTTATGTCCATACACCTATCCCTAAGGCCCCTAGAATAATAACCACTAAAAACTAGGTTATCTATTTCATGGATTCTCACAATCAATTAAACACACATTTAGAAAATGTAAAACTAAAGTATAGAAGAATCGACCCACATGGGTTAGAATATATTATCATGGTCATAGTGGATTTTCATGCTATCATAATTATACTAGTATGTGCTCATCATTGAACCTCAAAATAATGGAGATCTCAATTCATGGTTACAATTATTATGTTAAGAGTAAACACGATAAAACTCAGTGGAATATTGATATAGTAATTCCCCATAATTTTTAACATACCAAGAAACCACCCATCTACATGGGGTGTCCATTAATTACCATGAGTCCTACTTAGTATAACCAAATCCCGAATTTCCCCTCTCTTAAGAAAAATCTAATGAATCCTTTATCAATGAATTGGGATAATATGGTGGTTCAATTACTACTTTGGCGCCACACACAAACAATGATTTGTCCGAAAATAAGTTCCTGACATAAAGTATTTTTAGGACCAACTGCCCAACCTCTAGTTATAATGTTTAAGATAATGATTTCATCATCGTACTACAACAATGTTCATGATTAGGATCAAGGAATGTCTTAAGGAAATATTAAAATCTGACCCCTTCATAGTGGTTCAAATAAGAAGAACCTCTAAATGACGTAATTTTAAGGTATTCGATCAATTCTCATATACATCAACAGGTAAAATAATTCATATACCAAGGATATCATCCACTAGTCATTAGAGAAACTACACCATTAACTTTATTTGGATGACTCCATTTATCATTTGGATAGTTATATGAAAATTTCATTTTTTTACCGAATGATTTGATTCAGGATTTTTCACAATTGGTAGAGATAAATAAAATGTCATTTTACAATATATATATATATATGGAAATTGCTTTTTTTTTTTGGAATTTTTATTAAATGGAAACTCATATAAAAAATTATCAAAATAAAATATTTGGTTTCTATTAATTCGGGGAAATGGCTATGTAATATTCAATTATATGATTACAAACTATAAAATATAAGTGGATATAAAATCATTGAATGACCACTTCATTTTTATAAGAATACCTATATTGTTTTATGTACTAATAAAATATTAAATTTTAGGCACCCTATGAGGGTCCCATCATGCCAATCTGGTTTCAATTTTATGGCAAGCGACTCCCAATTTATAGCATCAGTTATCTATAAAATACATTTGGAATCCCATTGAAGTGAAACCTCTAAAAGATTATATTATTTAAATTAACAACACCCTTAATCGTTGTATCACATAACAACATGCCTAAACTAACCAAATTGGATAATGTCTAATTTACCTCATAATGTTCATTCACCTAACTAACCTAATTGGGCCTATTCTTATATTCAATGATTTATTCATATAGGTCATCATGCCCAATGATAGAGGTAAAAGACAATATAAATGGAGCTATTTTCTATAATGTTTCTAATTGTTTATATGTGCATTGGCATCATCGATATGATAGATGAATTATAATTAATAGATTATAAATTTACATTCCTTCATAATTCACAAATGAAATTCATGTGGATGTAAAAAGGTTTACATTTATTTAAAACAAATAAGTCTATATTTAATGGTTTCATTATATATGTTACCCTTGCACATTTTAAAAATCCAATACACTTTATAAATTGATAATGGTGTCGATTTAATCACAACCATAAATATTTCATCCCATTCACTAATGTTTCATGACTCAAACATTTTATAATCAATTAGTTTAATATAATTTCATCATCAATATATAAGGGAAAACATTTAGGTTTATTCAGATGCATTATTCAATTGAACAAATATCATAATTAAAGAAAACAATTGATACTAATCCTAAAAGCATGGTAGTAATCATGGAAATATACTATGTTTGTAGAGAATATAGGAATTCATGTAATTAATCACCCAAATAGATTAAACAGGGAAAACAGATATATGATTAAATAAGTGAGGATACGATTAGGCTTGCTAATAATATGATAAGAAATATATACAAATCTGTATGAATCAAGAAACCAATGATTCAACATACAGAGAGTGATATTTGAATGGAATGTGAATTTTGTATTACTATAATTATGAAAGTATCAATACATCCTTGCAATACTTGCATATGGGTAAATATTCCTAAACCAATGAATCAATGAGCAATAGAGGTACAAAAATCACCGAAGGTGAAATAAAAAAATAATATAAAACAATAATATCATCCCTAGAAATCTGATATTTCCCTCATCTGTGGGTGGGCCAGATCCTGAATAAATCTATTTACGATGTGGTGAAACATTCCTAAACTCCATTAAATCCTAGAAAACTAATAATACCAAAGATAAAGGGAAACATTGATACCATTTTTCCTTCACCAACCATATATATTCTTAGAATAGTGTCCGATCTAGATTTCAACTATGACTCAAGAACACCACCTCATATGTTAGGGGATTTGATTTGCATTAAGGGTGTAATGGAGTTATAGTGGGGACACATTGGCCTCAAGATCATAAAGAAATATTGTAGAATATATATTAAATGAAGATATAATAATATAATAAAAACTGAACATATATAATAGATTAACAAGTGAGGATGCATAAAGTATTCATTGATAAAAATACAAGAAGGTAGAAACATTACATAACACATTTAAAAAAAGAATTAAATAAATAAATGACTCAATAGATATCGTTAAGATCATTAGGAAAAAATTATCTAACCCCTATTCATGTACTCTATCCTACCCTATATGGATAATAGCATGAAATCTGAAACCAGAACCCTAGACCTGCAAACATGAGGTCTATTTGGGTATCAAACTATGTCTCAAACAAGGTGTGAGATACACTCAATAGGCCAAAAACATTAATGTCTAATTCGTATCAAGAATATGAATACAATGTAAATTAGTGTACAGGTCTAAAAAATAAAATAGTAAATAAAATATTTTAACATGTCAGACTCAGGTTCTTCAAAGTCACCTGGATAACCATAGATACTTGAAGATAAATCATATTGTATCTAGACACCTGCCTTCATGGATATATATTCACACATAATACAATCATTTTTACTGATATACATGCATTGGATTATAATCTAAGTTTAGTTCCCAAGGAAACTATACTAGAGGAACACATATCATATGAGGGACATCATTCCAAAGGATACTTACATGTAAATCAATATATAAGGGACACCAAGCCCATGGTATCACAATGTATGTGAACCCATGCATGAGTATCATAATTTACGGGATTATATTATTGAGTATCATAATTTAAGGGATGTTATGACGGAGTATCACAATGTAAGAGACTCAATGCCCAAGTATCATTATGTAAGGGATGTCATTCCGCGAGATTCCATACTCATGTTTCAATAAATAAGGGACTCCATGCTAGAGTATTATACTATAAGGGATTCCATGTCAATTTATTTCATTCCCATTTATAATTATAGAAAAAAAAATTATAATTTTTATTATAAATTCCAAAAACAGGTGGGATATACGGTTTTAGAATTCATACTCCATTAAATATAATTACCTCATTTGGTTCATTTTATAGTAATGAAAAAATTATTCCATACCACAATTCATTTATAAATGATAATGAATACTATGTATGTAAACAATACTTCAACCAATTCAAGTAAAATATTTGATCCGTTTTATTTATGTATTTATAAAATCCATTGGATGTCCATGACATTAAAATTCCATTCCATTTCAGATAGTCATTTCATAAGCCATTAGATAACCCATTCCATTCATACATATAAATATAATTATTCAGGAGGGAAATGAAAATAAATAAGCCCATTTTTAATATTAAAATATTTATAATCAATTATTAATCAATTCTATCTCTTGGGAAAATCTTAATAATAGAAAAATGTGGAATTTACGAAAAATCCAATAGGTGAACCAATTTGAATTCATTATCCACCAATCACATGAAATGATCTAATAGATGGACTATGTGAAAAGTTTGATCACGAATTTAGGTAATTTTTCCTTTTTATAGAAATAAATAGATAATCTGGTAATAAAAATATAATAATTCATAAATAATGAGGCATTAAGGGTAAATATATAGACCAATAAATCTATTCGTACAATAGTCCACTCATCCACTATTTGGCATTGATTTGAGATGGCATGGAAGAAATTGGAAGAATCATCAGAAACCCTAAAATTAGGGGAAATTAGATCTCATGGACTTACAATTCTTTATAGTGAGATAAAAAATTGAAAATATGCATGATGAGTTAAGGAATAATATATAGGCTTCCAAGTTATTAGTGGATTTTGATTCGGGAAAGGAAAGGATTCGATGTACTCATGGAAGATCGATGAATATAAGATCATGTGGAAGGACTACTAAGCATAGAAGTAGAGTCATAATAGCATATAACCCATTTATGGGTAGAGGGGATAATAATCATTTTTACCCTTTAAATGAGGAACATGGTTAGGATGAATTGATTGCTTATTCATGTGAAAAACATGAAACTCTCACTTCCCAATATATACACCCCTCAAAAATTGGACACATGGTTTAATCTAACCAAGAACTAAACATGAAGTGATACTAGTTAATTGGAAATAACCATGAAGCTCGGGGAAAGATTTGTAAAACCATACCCAACCCATGCTCCCACCTCTACAATATAATGTATAAATTTTTCATGGCCATGAACCCCCCAAGCATGATTTAACAAACCATGTGAACCCTCTTATATTAATGAATAGTTTGTATTCAGGGGCTTCATAGTTTAAAAAAACATCCATCATTTATATTTCTATCCAGAAAGGGGAGTTTTAGGATGTAATTGTCCTAAAACTCACATGAAGTCCCAAGACTCTTCTCAAAACATCAAACACCACAAAACAAACACTTTTTGTGTTCAAACATTATGATTTAAATTTAGAGGATCATATTATAATTCTTTCTGCCCTCCAACATAAATTTTTTATTTCATTTATGAATTAAACCAGTCTCAAAACATGAGATCTTATGTTAACTCTTTTCATATGTATATGTTTATGAGTTGGTGAAGGGATAAATCTTACTTTATTGAAATGAAATTAAAATCTTTTAAATGATGATCGAATACATACCAAATTCTTTTATAGTCTTTATATGTCCTAGGTAAATCATTGAAAAAATATATGGGGGTATTTTCCAATTTTTATACATGTATAGGTAATGGTTTCATCATTATTCATCCACAATTCAACCATAACATGTTTTAAGATTAATAATCAATATAAAAAATACACAGTATACCTCTTCATGTTTTCCAAGATGTGTTTTAATTATGATCTATATAAATTAGAGTTCTCCCCAGATGAATAGGGAGGGTCGATGGATTGGATCATCCAAAGTCTTCCACTTTAGTTTTGGTTTTAATGGGAAACATATCCAGGATCATAAACATATAATTCCATCATTATCAATGATAAACTATAGAATACTAACTACCATTATATGAAGTTACTAATATTCTTTTTGAGCCTTATTATTCATGACATGGATGGATGTTTGAGGAGTTATTTGAACAACAATTAATGATGATTCATCCTTTATGATCCACACATTAATTATATTCATGTCTTAAAATATTTGATCTCCTTTAATCATCATAATGGATAAGGTTGTAGGATATTTTATACTTAGAGTATATACCACTTTATTCATCTTCATAAGATATAATAGGCTTGTAGAGTCATAATCCTTGATTATCTCCAACAACCATCTTTGGTGATTTTCTTCATGATTTTTGAAATATATAATTATGGATC
Source organism: Viscum album (assembly GCA_963277665.1). Lineage (NCBI taxonomy): Eukaryota > Viridiplantae > Streptophyta > Magnoliopsida > Santalales > Viscaceae > Viscum > Viscum album. The sequence goes on along the minus strand of OY728133.1, from coordinate 473,728,814 downwards.
TTAGGATCTTTGTATATGTTAATCATTTCTTTAAAAAGAAAATAATAGAAAATATCAAATGTAATATATATAATACATTCTCTATATGATGCTTTAGACAATTATTATCATGGATCTTCATATATCAAGAGATATATTCCATAAAATTATAATTTCTCATGTGGACACAATAAGGACCCTTCATTGAAGCATCACTGTATATCTATGATATTTCACAAAAGGGTTGTAGTGTGAGTACAGGAGTACAAAATAGCATATTTATCGACTCCATGAATCTCCCTTCACATTCGTCCATCTGAAAAAAATTACAACCTTATACGTTATCCTTGTTAGTAGGATAGAATATCTATAAATGTTTCTAAAAAATCACCACTTGTGCTCAAATAATCTAGGGAAATTAGAGCTCTATATTATAGATTTTGGTTTTTTTATTTATCAATATCCATTTTTTAAGGATCAATATATATACCATAACTTGTGATTAACGATCCATTGAATTGTAGTTTTATTATCCAAAAATGACACATGATGAACTAGGAAAAAAATTTATCCTTTCTAAATGTCTTTAGTAAAATATTATAATTTTCCATATGATACTACTTATATTTAGATTATATGAGTATATAATCTATAAATAAAACGAATAAAAATTAAAGCTAATTTCCATGGACTCTATTCATCATGTCTATAAATATTACTGGACCATCAGGGAGTCAAAATGTAGCTAATTTTAATTCATGGTATCTTTATATTCTTCAAAATGAACTTTTAGTTATATCCTCCATCCCTACCATTATTCGATGATACCCAAAACGTAGGTCAAATTTATAGACGGCTCAAGCACAATTACACCATATCTTTCATACAAATTTTTTCATGTTATTTTACATTAAGATACATATCACACATCCCAAAAGATATAGAAGACTACTATATTATGGAAATAAGATACATATCACAATGTTATGAAATATTTATATATTGTAATTATTTGGAAACTCTATAATATTCCATTAAAATTACATTGATCTTAAAAAACATCACGAGACAACCTAGTGTCATACATTACAAATTTTTGGGATATAATACCAACTAAGGGAAGAATAAAAAATATAATAATTAAAATAAGTACATGTGATTCAAGTGGAATAACATAGTGACCTAAATGGTGGGAATATTAATCATTAGCATCGAAAAATAAAAAATAAGATTACATCAAGGTATTATAGGAATGAGAAAGCATAATAAATTTTTCTTCATATGGATATGTCAAGGACAACTACTAACATATAATAATATATAATTCAAAGAGTAATATCCCCTAAACCATTCACGAAATCTACTGATTCAAAAACATTTCCCAATGTATTTTAGTTCTGTATAATTTCTTTCCCACCTATAATATTCATATCAACTACCTGAATTTATGAGTTACATAGATCATACAACATAAGAATGTATTTAGTCACAAATAATACCTTAATTAAGAAGTGTGGAATACATAAATAGATATATCCAATTAATGAAGGTTACGTTCAAACTTTTTAATAAAAAAGACTATAAATGGGGAAGGGTATTCATAAAACAAAATTTTGGCATGGAAAATCATAGAATAATTTTTATTGAATAGTTCATGTGCATAACAGATCATTAAAGAGATTATTGAGAGTGAAAGGTGGTTTATCAATGTATGTGAATCTGATGAATGGTAAATTAATGTGTAAAAAACATTGTTAACATTAAAAAATAAAAATAAATTGTTTTAATATAAAGTAACTAATTCAATAAATAGGAAGAGGTAGATAATATCTCACATTAGTGGTTTCTTCTAAAATCATGGGAGGAGATTCTTAAGTGCTTTGAATAAAATTGGGAGGGATTTAGAGTGGATGGGATCATGATAAATGGGTTTTGAGTTAAGAGTAAATGGTGGTTGGGTAGTAATTTATATAAAAATATAGTGGAATTATTTATTAATTTTTAAACATAGGTTTTGGACATTGAGTGATAAAATAATCAAAACCACCAAATAGTGAATATTTTTTACCCTGATTTCTATAAAATATAACTAGTTCACAATAATTTATTATGTTAAGAACCCAATTATATAATATAATACCATCTATTATGCTTAAGGGAGTCATGTAAATAAATAATTGTTTTTACAAACATAATTTATAATATAGGGATATGAGGATTCATTATAGTTATGTAAAATTAATCAAATAACATCAAAAAACATTTTAAGGGTAAAATCATTCTTTGTTCCTCGATTCATTTTATTAAAATTAGTATATTAGTTTTGTGATATTATGATTTTATATTATAGACCTTTTATTTATATGATATTATTTTTTTACTAAAAAATTGACTATCATAGAAAATTATGAAAAATTAACCATTGGAAAATTTTTGATCTTCTAATTTCAAAAAATGAATATTGTTTTACAATTTTTTTGAAAATATTTGAATTTTCAAATATAATAACAATATTTATTTATTGAAAAATTATAATTCTCATAAAACACATTCTATCCCATATTAAAATTATATGATATTTCATTAGATTATATTATAATTAATATTTAATTAAATATTATTTAATAAGGATATTTCATAAAAGTCACATTTTCATAGAAAATCATTAATTTATCAAAAAGTGTTCATCAATTGTTTTTATATATTTCCCAAACTAAAATATTTATTTCTACAATTGAAAATATTTTTTTTTTATCAAAATCATTTTTTAATCATGTTTATATATAATGTAATAATTAAAATATAATCAATATATTAGTTATAATAAAAAATTATAAATTAATACTACTAGAGTCTAGATACATATACCATTTTTACCCCATCATACTCCATAAGGGTATGGTGTGTTATGGTTTTACTTTCTTAGGGTGGATCGATAAACATGATTTTAATAGTGATCTCTATGAGCCTGAAATTATCATATAAATGTATCCAATAATGTTTGAGTCATTGAATCTCAACATGGTATTGGTCAAGGTAAACTAACAGTGATTCAATCACCATCTGATTCTTTGATAAAAGGGCATCATCAGGTATGACTCTACGGGTCAAGACCATAACTTTTTTACTTATGTGTCAATTAGATTCTATCATAACCCTTAATATATACAAACAATAATAGTCAGTGTAGACTGACTATATTATCAAATTTTGCGATTATTAAATGTATTTTTTATCTTCCTAGAAAAAAATAAATATTTTGTTTAAAATTTTCCATTTAAACAAATAAAATATAGTATACATTTTTTCTATAACTAGATTAACTAATAAAGTATTCGCTAATTCATAATGGAATTTAATTTATAATTTTTTTCCATTACCTCCCCCATAAAAAAAATTTACCCTTTAAAATTAATTACAAACAAAAAATCATTTCGGGGTAATTCTATTTCATCACCTATTATAGTTCCCATGATTCCTCCTTAAACACGTGGTTTTTCTAATGAACTTTCATTGGGGGATTTTTCATATTTCATATAAAATTTTCCCTATGGTATAATATCATCACCAAAATCTAATATTAACAATTATCCATCATAGGTACCACCTCTTGATTTAGTACCAGTGAGGGTTGTACTATGAACATAAGAGGGATAGGTGCAAAACATAATGTACTTAGGATATGTTTGGTGGGAGTTCTAAATGATAATCCCCAGATGCAATGTGCTGATGAATCTAAATGTGGTCTATATATCTGAGAATAGGATTTCCCATTCTACCTAACCTCATAAATTCTACCACTATGATATAAGAATGAACACCATATCCCTAATATCAATTGATAGGTCTTGTCAATGATTGTTTATGTAGATATTAGAAAATATTTTATTTAAGTTAGTCTGATATTAATTTTTTTGAAACATATCCACCATCTCATGAAAAATATCAGGTCCTCTCATATTATATTGTCTAACATTATCCTGACATGTTAGAATCAGAAACCTACGACAATATGGAGGATGATAAGTTTCTATAGAAATTATATAATGGAAACTGTTATTTTTTACAAATCCACTTGAGTAAGTGGATGATATAAACATCCTTGGTAATGAAGTGAAAAGATCACATTATATTCTTGAGACTTTTAATTTTTCTCTCAGAAAAACAACTCACATAAGGGTGATAGTAATTACTAAATGACATCTCTACATCCAATTCTTATTGATTGATTCTCATATAACTCAAGATAAAACTCACATTACAATAAATTATAATGGGGATTTATACTCTATGTAATATTTCCACTTATCATATATATATATATAATGGTTTTTTTCTAAGATATAAATCATCCTTATCATTAAATAAATATTATGAATTTTTAAGGATATAAGTTACCACTTAATGTTATTTTTTCCATTTCATGTATTGGAGAATCCAACACTGAAATAAAGTTTTAGGTTATAAAATTTCACAACTACTATAGGAAATGATTTCATCATACACATATACTTATATTATTTAGGATTGATTTATTTTGAAACTAATCATTGAGATAAAAATTCATAACTATATCTACTCATGTAATCCCACTATATGTTTTTCATCGGATCATTATACATCAGCGTGCTTCATGAATGAATCGAGAAGGATGATCAATGTGAATTATATAAACATTCCATCAATTATTATGTTATTTATTGGATACATATCTTGTATCCAATAATTATAACTAAATCATCAGAAATGTTGAAATCTAGATTATTCTCTACCATTCATAGTATCTCATTATCTTCTTTTTAGGACTCCTTGACCCTATCAAGAGTTCATGGTTGTGAAGTTATTTGTGAAATGTATTATGGACTTCCTATTATAATTCCCATTTACATCCATTTCATGTCAAGAAGTATTGGATACCTTTTAATAATTATCATGGATACGGTTTTGGGATTATTTCTATAGAGAGTATCGCCCACTTTATTCACCTTCCCATGATGTTAATGGATTGAAAAATCATAATTTGTGATCATATCTAGATACCTTCATTTAATAATATTGATATCATTTTTGTGAATATATTATTTTTTTATTGATAATCCATATACATGAAAAAATTCTATCAGTAGATATAATTTCTCCAAATATCTACTACGTATATCACTACATGCAATTCTAGAATATGTGTTTCATGGTTCTTCTAATTGAAAGTTAAATTGGTAGAGGGATGAGTTTTTGTTTTATAGTTTTATATTTCTAGAAAACAAAATACAAGTTTTGACACAACACTATAGAGCACAAATCATTCCTAACTTGTGATTAATAAGAGCACAAGCATAGTGAGTAGTGTCTCCTTTAATACTTTAAATTTCTCCTGAAATTTATTAGTCAATAAAAATAGCACTCCATTTTTATTTTTCATGGGTTGTGTGTCTAAAAATAATGATAAGTGTCTTATAAATCATTAAGAGTAAAAATCTAATGTACTGAAACTTCTGATCTTCAATAAATATTTTGGTCTAGTACATCCTTCAATTTCCTCAATCTTCAAAGGATCCATATATATACCTTTGATTATGTTAACATTCCTTGTGAATGTTACTTTTTATATACAGAACTCCCATTTATTGTACTTAAAAAACAAATTTTCTATTCACAAGGTATTTAATACAAAATATAATTTCTCCACATGATCCTCTATACTTTTGCAGTAGACATGGATATAATCTATAAATAATAGGATTCTTTTTCAAGTTAATTCCAAAATATTATATTTATTATGATCAGGATGGTAACTGGATCATTTTTTAGTCCAAATTATATCACTCTGAACCCATAGTGCATGTCACATAGGAGAAACACAGTCTTCAAGTTCTCCACCCTCATCACTTTTACATTAAAATATCCCATCCAAAGATCAAAATTAGAGAAATACTATACTTCACATATATGATCAAACTATTCATCAATCGAGGGAAGATGATACTTTTTATTTGTCATGATTTTTTTGAGATCATGATAATTAATGTAGAGGTGCATTGACACATAATTTTTCCCGATGAAAAGGACCAATGCACCCAACAACAATGTAATACTGTGAATAAATATTTTATTATGATTCTAATGTAGTTTCTTATTTAGATATCTAGGTTTAATTATAGTCATTATATAAGGAAACATTTTTATTGGAAATGATTCAGTTATTATATTGGTTGAGAACATAACACTTTAGTTAGAATGGAGACTAGAAAATACATTAGATAACAAATCATCATATTCATATTCAATAGTCATGTCATAAATGATGATATTTTCTTTATTATTAATCATTTATGCTAGATATTATTTCTTATAGGGAATTATTATATATCCAAAAGATTTTGATAAATCCTATGCATAAATAAAATTAGAAATTTATATGTTCTCTAGTCATACTAACTACATATACAGGGTAAATTCTATGTGAGAGGTCGATCCTTGAGAGAAAGATGAATAAAGATATGGCTTTAGACTGAAGGCCATGTCACCCCATATTTATACAGAATTGATCGAACTAGTAATTCAAATTAAATAACTAAAATGTAGTAAAATAGTTGAAAAGGTGGAAGAGAGAGGGACAAGTATTAATTTCTTTGTATAATAAAAGGATAATATTAAATCTATCATGGGATAAACCAATTGAATAAGATTTAAAGAGTTTCAAAAGAAATTAATTTATAATGTTTCAATCAATTTCATAAACCTAATCTACAAAATATTCGATAGTCTAGAGTAATAGACAACCTAAGTGCTAGAATATTAGATTCTAGGGAGAAACAATTATAGGGTATTGGCCTAGTATGATCTTCTCTATCTAGGACATGATCATTCAATTTGAACCACTGATTACTTATGATAGTGAAAAATAATGAGATTTAAAATTTTTAAAACCTTTTTAATATCTATAGGGTGACCAAATTTTGATTTTAGATAGTAATCAGGTTCAAACCACCCCAAATATTTAGCATACAAATTTTGCTAATCATTGTTGGTTGATTTCAAATTATAAAAGGGAAATAACCCATTTTTAAAAGATTAAAACAGAATGAATGATAATGAATTAACATAAATTAATCTATAATAAAAATGTAGAAAATAAAGTGTTATGTAAAATATGGAAAAATAAATGAAAATTAAATAAAAACCTATCTATGAAAAAACTTCAGGTTAGAACCCTACGACAGCCACCTGGCAGTCATGCTTCACCATTCCATGAATATAATACAAAATATATTTTATTGAAAACATATTTATAAGTAAAAATGTCATACATAGGTTTTCTCTAGTCAAAAATGCCCTTTAATGGCAGCTTTGGGAAGAATAATAAAACACATGTTGAATGATATGTGGAAAATCATTGTTTTTTTTAGTTTGAAACTTTCAGGTTGCATAAATTTTACACAACATGTAATGTGTGGGATTGTAAATTTTAAAACCATGATGGTTTATTTTTCTTTAAATTCTATAAATTTTTCATGACTTGAAACATCACATCATGTAATGATTTTACATGATTTGTAAAATGTTTTTTCTTCACCGTAATCTTTGATTTTTCTCCAGTTATTCAGTTTCATGCCTACAGAGTCCCTAATTATCATAAAAACCCTGGAAAACATTACTTTAAGGGATTTATTGGGACTTATTGATTTAATCATCAATCTTATATTCAATATTAAATTTCTATTTTCTCCCCTATCTACATCACAGCTTGACTATAAGTGCCTTTATATATAAAAATTTTCTTATTTTCTTTTTTATTTCTCCAAATGACATTTCCCTATAAGAATTAAAAAAAATTAATGTAAAGAATATATAACTTATTCAATCGATTAAAAATAAATGAATTTATATATAAAAACAAATCTATGTATAGATAAAAAATATAAATATACAATTATTATCCCTGCATTAGATGATATGAAAGAAGAACCATCCTACATCTTTTACTTTTATAGATTCAGAGGTTAATTTTTGATACAGACGTGATTTACTTTATCCAAAAATTCATGTTGGATATATAAAAGATATTAAAATCCATACCTAAGATAGTAATGATTTTTTTAAAGGGAGTACCTCAACTATGATAGGGAAATTTATCACATAAATATTGATATGGTAAAGGTAATATACATTGGATTCTATATGATCCCTATTAGTAGTTTTAACCAATAACTATAATTCCATTTTTTATGGTGGTGTTTTGAATACATTTTCTAAACTATTTTGATATTAATGAATTGATAAAACCATCATCAAATAGTAATTTTTTTTAATTTATGAATGAATATGTACTAATTTTATCACCACTTTATTATCAAGAAATTACTCATTTTTTATAATAATATATTCCCTCACTTTATATCTAGGACATGGTTTTTTTTCACTGGTTATCATAAAAAACACATGTCTTTGTGAATTGGTCTCTATAGTATACTCTCTTCCTTGTAGTTAAAACTAAAGTCATTATCCTGAAGGTTTACTTGAGCATTCTATTTTCCCATCACTTTAGCGTGTTTCTCCCATCAGTATTTTCACGATTGGATCCCCTACAAAACACACTTATTAGTTTCCATATCACCTTTAGTTATGTTTTTTGATGGTTCATACACCCCTTTTGACAAGTTGGATGTTAAACTTTCTTACAATTGCGAGATTTAATTATCTCTATACCAAAAATAAAATCCATTCACATCTTTATATCCCTAGACCCTTGAGTTGTTTGATATTTGTTGATATCCATTTCAATTATGAATTAATTATTTTAATCAATGTTCCCAACCACAAAATACTCTCATAGATTCTTCTTTAACCAAGTAATGAAGAATCCACCATTAGTTTTGATGTAAATGGAAAATAAAATAGAATCTTATGTAATTAATATGATGTTTTCCTCATATTCCCCTATGGATATGTCCTCTATTTTATTTAGGCCAATTACATCCATCCCTATTTAATGTTAGAGTTGGCATGGAGAATATTTATCAAAGATCATTTTTCTTAACTTCTTTTACTCCATTTCATCATTATATTCCTCAAGATTCATATTCATAGTCAAGTTTTACAATTCATTAGCTTCTCTATCCAAGAGAAAAACAGTCAACATGACCTTCACTAGATTATACCATTAAAGGATAAATAATATATTATTTATAGGGTTAATATACTACTCTACGATTAATGGATAATAATATACACATAATGGTTGAGACATTTATCATTTATATTCTCAATTATAACTTTTAAAACCTTAGATAGATGGTATTTTTTCACCTGATTCATGCATTTATTCTAAATTTGAGTTAAATTATTTTGTATTTTCATGATTTCTTAAACTCCTACTCCCATTGGGTTAGCAATATCATTAGTTTAGTCATCACATTTCCCATCATAGAAGTTACTAACTCATTTCCTTATATTTATATATATTGAATAAATTTAACGGAAATGTATCTATGTAAAATTTAAAAATATTTAACACAAAAATGGGAAATAATAAAAAATGATGAGATAAATAATAAGTGAAATATATTTCATAACCACTGAATTTATATTGTTCAAAACAATGAATTCAGAGCCTATCTATAAACATTAAATTTCATAGGAATTTTTGTTACCTTAATAATGGTTCACCAAGAGCTTATGAATTTACCAAAGAATATTCCTTGGGAGTCTCAAACTAGGTGTGTGGTGGTTATTATTTATTTTCAATTAGCTATGGAACTTGTTAATATCCAATTATCCCTTTCGGGATTAATTACCCATGGTACATTTGTTCTAGAGTGACACCCACTTTTAGTATCTAGACATGGATTTTTTATTATAAAATAAATGATCTATACATTACCAATATTTAAGTATTTTTTAATTATGGTTATTATAATTCTAATGGTATTTACTATGGTTTTCAAATCCAGCACATAATCAACAACTATACTATGCACATATACCATCTATAAAAACCGATATATTTTTTATAGTTTATAAAATGATTCAATGCCCTAAGATAAAAAAATACAAAGATATTAAATGTTCTAGGGTATTTTTAGAATTTTATACATATCACAATAACATTAAAATGGTATAAAAGGATATTATTAAAAAAATATATATCATTACCTTAAAATTAAACTGATCTTCTAAAATGACAGGGGATAAACTGGGGATGTACATAATAAAGGGGTGAGATGTAAACCCCTAAGAGGGTATAATAACATAATTTTGGGAATTAATGTACTAACAATGACTAATAGGGAATAAAATTGGGAAATAAATAGTGACAATTACAATACTAGGCAATGAATAATAATAAAAAGAATATACCATAAAGGAATTAGAAGAATGTCTAATATCCATAAACATAACATCATAAGAATAATTAAGTACTACATAAATGGTCTGATTAGTGTAACCACATATGGACCATACATTTCATCTCATGAGATAATAACATCTCACAATTCATTACAGGTCTATATAATTATTTGTTCACCCATCATAATCACATCATGTATGTGGATTTTTTAGAAAGATAGATTATACAATATAAGTATTTTTCTAGTATTTTTATTACATGACTAAATAATGTGTGTTTAATTTATTGAAGTCCCAAAAAATAAAGGGTATTTAAAACATGGTGAATACCTTTATGTATAAATAGGGATATGTATTCACAAAAAAATATGTTTGGGATGGATAATCATGGAATATATTCAGTGGCATAATGGGTTTACATAATTTATTATGGAAGGGATTTATACAGAAAACCAACCCATATTTTTTAACATTATTGCTAATAAAGAGGAGTGATTTTCATAAATTTATTAGGATATGAACCTAAATATATATAATAATATATTCATAATATTTTTTTTCATTCATGTTCATTTAAGAATTGATTTTTAAACCATAATGTATAATATAGGTTTTATAGGATTAATTATAGGATGAGAAAATATATCAAATAACATTAAAATCACATTAATTTAAAGGTGAAATGTATTTTATATCATGGATACCATTTATAGTATTAATTACAACATACTGGGAAATTATTATGTCACAATACATATTGAATATTTATATTGTGTAAAATTTTTACCTAAAAATCTGAATTCCACAAACAATTATTAAAATTTCAACATTGGATAATTTGTACGTGATGATTAAAAAATGTTATTTATTTTACAATAGTTTTCTATTTATAATAATTTCATATCTAAAGTAAAAATTATTTTATTGAAAGACACTCACTTTTCCAGGAAAAATCACATTAGGACCCGTATAAAATTTATAACGAACTTCATTAAATTATGTTATAATTTATATTTAAGTAAAAATTAATTTTATAGACTATATAATGAAAAATTAAATTGATATCAAACATTATTGAATTTATAAAAATATTTTGTTTAATTTAATCTTGTAATTTCCCAAATATATTTTTTTATTTCATCATATAAAAATTTTATTTTTATCAAAATAATAATATAATAATTTCTATATATAAAATAATCATTAAAATATAATAGATATTTTATTAAGAATAAAAATATTTAAATTCATACTTGTATGGACTAGATACATAAACTATTATTACAATAGCATAAACCCTATGAGTATGGTTGGAGATTTGATACATTCATGGTGTGGTTTAATGAACATGGTTAGGAGGTGACCTCTATGGGATTTAACTTATATAATAAATTATTTCACTAATTTCTCAGATGTCAAATCCTAGATTTGGATTGGTCAATGTAAAAAACCCAATGATGCTATCTCCCCTAAATGCTTTCATAATTGGGATTTATAGGGTATTCCCCTACTGGTCTAGATCATCACCTCTACCGTTTGTCTCAATTAGAGCTTATCAAAACCCTTAATATATTCTAATATTAATGGTTAATGTAGATTGGATATATTATTTAACTATATTTTTCATAATGGATTATTAATCCCATTAGACAATTATGGCTATATTTTGTAATGGTCCAAAGATAAAATAAAATATATTGTGCTTCTGTTTTCTATAACTAAATTCCTTTATAAGTTATTTACTCATTTACAATTGAATTTTATTTATAAATGCTTCTCAAAATAATATAGTGTATCAAATAATTCATCAATATATGGATTGGGATACATTCCCTTTACAGTAATTCTATAAATTTTATGATAAATAATCGATAGAAACATTGACCCATTATTCATCATGAAAAAAAGAATTTATTCACACCATGGAGAATAATATTGGCATATGAAGGAAATTTTCTGATTATATAGAATCTTTTTCTTCAGTTATTTTAGATAAACTGGGGATTATGTATAGGGACTCTAGGATTTTTGTGGATCTCTTTGTATAATTCCAATTTTTATCTTATCATCTCTATTAGGAAAATAACTATAAAAAAATTGCCCGAGAAAGATAAATGGGGTTTATAAACATCATACCATTAATACATAAACCATTCAGATAAATAACATGAAGGAAACCATTGTATAATTTCTCAGAAAGGCATGTGTAAAATCAAAAATATGTTATCTTATATGGAATATAATTTGGGAATATCTTTTAAAAACATTTATTGAGGAAAATATCTCGTCGGTGTGAAAGCCCCTATTTAAAACCCAAAACATTTTCTAAACCCTTGTACTTTGAAAATAGCTTGGGAAACATATAATGGAATCCTAAAAACTATAAAAAATTAAAATAATTTTCTCCTAGAAAATTACATAAAAATTCAATCTTTAGAAACATTTTTGAAAAAAGTCTTTTTTGTTCATCCATGGAATGTGACTCAAGGACGGAAGATCGAGACAAAACTACATTACTAATGTGGTAAATTTTGAAATATAAACACTGTGAAAGAGACATAATGAAATTGAAAGGTAAATACATATAAATTTACGTATAATAATTAAAGAATATATTCATGGTCAGAATATAAACTACACAATATAAATTAGTTGGGAATAAGGAATAAATCCCCCTGTTATAAAATTGAGATTAGAAATCACATTACCTTAGGTATTGAATCATGTCATACACGTTCAAAACTCTTAAATAATAAATATAAGTTTAATATACATCTACCATACACAAATATTATGTTATAAAATAAAATAAATTTCATTATATTACCCACTTATTAAAACATCAAGGTCATGGTTATGTTTTGGGTAATGTCCTCTATTTTTTCACATGTCTCTTAGTTTGTTATATTTTTAGTCCACATACATATATCCTGATATACATAATGTAAAACATGATATAATTATCATTTATATTAATTATTTATGTATTTATTATATTTTATGAATGATAGAAATATAAAATTGAATACACCATTCCTGGAGACGGTTATCCATGCATACACATGAACGTTATTTCTATTTGACTATAGAATTAAAAGAATGTAAATAAATGAAATTTATTTGTGTTTATATATATGTAGAATAATTCATTTAGAATTATTATTTTATATATATCATATACCTTACAAAACCAATCCTTAATACATTCTATGTAGAGTGTGAAAGAATCACATTGCTTTGAAGAGGCTGTAGTCCACACTTCCCCAAATGGAATTATCATAGTTATATAAAATGGAAATCATGACAGTATGTGTTATATAATAACTAAATAAGCATAAATACATCATAAATCTCTTATATATGAAATAAATATATATTTACCATCATAATTCCCAACAATTAGAGGTGTTAAAAGAAAAAAACAATATTGTTTCATTATGTGATAGTTCGTTCTACACAAAAATGGTAAGTCTATTTTCTATTATAGGGAAGTTTGTTTGGCTGTAGACAAAACAATTACAAAAACATATCTCAGTATATTGAGTATACATAGGTTATTATATAATAATATATTATAAATATTTTTTTGGGTGGAGAATTAAAATAAATCAAAAGATCGTGAGGATATATTAGTCAAGAAATAGAGGTATTTGTGACAGACTATTTCCATTGGGATCTCGTCCCAAATTGGATTTTGCGACAAGGACCCATCTCAAATAGCCCATTGCAGAAAATGGTGTCACAAATAGTTCTCCGTTTTTATATAAAAAACCATTTTTCGAAGGGCCCATCATAAAAAAATCAATTGTAATAGGAATTTTTCCATGTCACAAATAGTTATTTAAAAAATATATACACTATTTTCAATGGAAATCCATCAAAAATTATCTCGTCGCAAATAATTAATATATTTTAAAAAAATATTAAAAAAACTATGATAAATTAATATTAGAAAATAATAATAATAATAATACTATTATCATAAATGATTTAATGTTATATTATTATAATACTAATATTAATAAAATAATAAAATAATATTATTATAATAGTAATAATAGAATAATAAACTATTAAAAATAAAAAAAAAATTAAAATTAAATTTTGCACTATTGTCACTAATATAAAAGATAGAAACTGTAAGTAGTTAATATTACATCAAATCTAAAATTATAATGTTTTTAACATGGCAAAAAAATTACTAGGGGGATAGTTTTATGGAGGAGGTGGAGGATCTGGAGGAGATGGTGGAGGAAACTCCTTCCCTAAACTACAAGTCGGATGGAGCTTGTACTCCATCTTCTCATGATGTTGCTTCTTCCATAGATGCATATACTCCTCGTACTGTTGCTACTGACGCATCTCTTCCCACTCCATACACAAACTCTCGATAAGCTCACTCTGAGCTCACAGCTCATCATGATATTGTGACCCATAAGATTATGTCTCTCTACAAGCTCCTCTCAAGATGGACACCGACATCACAACAGTAACAAAAATAAGTCCCAGGAGTCAATCGAGAGCTGATACCTACTACTTGACCGTTATCAAAGGCATACGGGGTCGCCTACATCCTTACTGCCTCATTTAAATAGTGGGTACTAGTCTGATTAGCCGTCTCAGCCAGACTCTCAACTCATGTCTAAGTGGTCCCGACATCATATGAATCTTTTAGTTCCAATTTGAAATTAAAATAGTAAAAATATTATATGTTGTTAATTTTCAAACTGATAAAGAAATAATGCCGACAACAATCTAATACTGGCGATCACTTCTAATCCCTCTAGTGGATGGATCACCATAAATCCTCTGATAAACATCATACTCTATAATATTGGGTTGCTCGAATGCATATATGAATATAAAATAAACTGGTTATATTTAAATTTATATAAAATATGTAAAAATATTACTTACTAGATGCTCTCAATGCATACTGAATATACGACTACTGGCTTGATGTGCCACCTCCTATCTCCCCTAGTTCTATCAGCCCAATGAGGATCTCCTTTAAAATCCACCACCCAACCAGTGTGAACATAATCAATCCCAAATTTGATATGAAATGTACTCTTGTTGGTGGTATCTATACGACTCATCAAATACTTACACTCTAGCTTTCTTCATGGCTATCCTTCTCAAATTGTGAAAAAACTAATGGAAACATTCACGCATAGACACCTCTCATGCCATGTGGATAGCGTTACACATGATATCATTGATGAGATACCTCAAACCCTAGAAATAATTTATAATATCAAGTTTCTTAATTAAATAAATTTGAGAAATAGATATTATTTAATTATGTACCATCCAATGATCGAACATGCAGAGTTTCACATCAACAAGAATCTGTATTGTGATACATGGATAAGAAAAATATTTTCACAAGATAGCGCTCCACTACCGAAAACCTATATGTGCGAAACTGTGAAAAAAGAAAAAATAATCAAGAAATTTGTATATAAATAAATAAATGAAAACTAATCAACATACACATGTTACCATACCTCCATGTGTGTGGATCGAAGCCAACACATTGAATTCACTCAGGGATAGGGTCATAAATCATTAGTTACGTAGGACGGTGCACCCTCTGTATACCACCTGAATTGATTGTAGGCTGAGGGTCAAATGCTCCCAAATTCTCCTCATTGAAAGGTATCTCAGACTCCTACAACTGGCGAAATAAATCATTATCCATCTGAAACACAAAATGGTTGTTGTTAGAAAATAGTATAAAATAACAATTATATATAGATATATATTAGTTATGATTATAACCAGCATTAACCTTTTCCAATTTTCACCTTCATCATCGTCTTCATATCTGACAATGTCAATGTCTTCATATTCCTCATTGTCATCATCAATGTCCATATAAGTTTTAGTTTAATCATCTCTTATCATTTCAGATTCATTTGTGACATCATTAACACAATCATCACCATCGACCCTTAATTTTGGGGTATCATAATCGATATTCATGTCTCTTTGTGAAAAATATGTACTTTGAGTAGTCTCTGGAAAAATTTCAATTCCTTTCACTTTAGTGAAATTACATTCACTTTGAGTAAAATGAATTTTCCAAAATTTGATTTTTATTATGCTTCAACAATCACTCAGGTATCTTGAAGTAGCACAGTACATTGCGTAATAAATTCTATTTGCATGATGAGCTTGTAAAATTGGATCACTTACAATAAGAATAATTTTATATTTAAAATCTATGATTCCATGAGTCAGATTAACATGCAAGCCTCTCTCATTATCCAAAAACCAACATTTAAACATCATTATGTACTTTTTTACTAGATAAAATAGATTAATAAATTATCCAAAATGCTATAAAATTCAACATCAGTTTATATATGATCAAATCCTCTCAAGAAAACTCCATTTTTTTTGATTCACCATATGCACGTGTTTGAAATCGAAAACCAATCATCACAAATGCATTATAAGATTTAACCATTTTGGATAGTGGGTAACTCAAAATAAAAAGTTTATTATCAATTTTATCATCATTTTGAGACACCAAAATTTTTGAAAAACAATTATCAATATAATAAATAACTAATTGTATTGATATGTTAAACCATCAATAATTTAGGTTACCAGTTTTTGAAACCATTGAAATTTTTTTCCTAGCGTTCATTAAGAGCAGCTTCTATAGTTTTTGGAAGATATTTCTTAATATGATTATAATGTAAAATACAAATAAAATAAAGTTATTTATTGTATCATAAATTATAGAATATGTGGTAGAATAAATCATAGTACAAATGATGTCATTTCTTCACAGTTGAGCAGAACATATGTACGAGCTCTGTGATGTTCATTATCTAAAAGTCATCGTTCATGAACTCCACCGAAGACATGCTTTGGCTAATTAAAAACTTATAATTGATTGACCATTTCATCATAGAGATTACCCTCATTCTATCCCATTAAATTTTAATTTGAGGGATATTCAGATTCAAAATGATGTGAGTAGAAAAAAGAAATTTCCTCTAGAAAATAATCTTCAACAATTGAGCCTTCAACTGATGCTTTGTTACATAATTTTTTCATCAATTTCTACACACATATGTCGAATGGAAACATCCCTTGAAACATTACTAGACCTCTCCATTTTTCTTCATCAGGAAAATGTAATATCAAATTTTCTATGGAGTCAACGAAAGTCAGAAGGAATATTTTTTCTACTTTAAATATAATTACAACAACATCTTCTTCCAGTTTTCATAGTGCATTGTAGTCTGTTTTCACCACCCAAATGTCCGGGAAAAGATATTATATGTCTGTTATTGAATCCCAAATAATTTAATACAACAAACCTCATAATACAAATAGAATAATTATTTCCATTATAACATGACATTCTTGACTTTTTAATCTGGTAATATGACAATTCCTAACACATCTACACAAATGGGAAGCAAAGCCATTTGGAAGTCTCAAACCTGAAATCCATTGACAAAATAATAAATGAATCTATTTGGATAGTTTATAAGATTTTTCCGGCTTCATTAACCTATGTGATCTGACATTTTCAAATATTTCCTGTTCCAGTTTCCAGAAAATTTGTGAAAGATATAATCGTGTCTTTATGTTATCATTGGTCTTACCAGGTGTATCCAAAACTGTATGAAATAAATTATCAAAAAATTTCTTCTCAATATGAATGACATATAACATGTGGTGGACCAACGAATCAGACCAATATGGAATATCCCAAAAAATTCACCGTTTTATCCACTTGTGTTCTTTCCCAAATCCATTCACTTTTTGTTTGTTTATTGTTGGTCCAGATGTGATGGGAGGGAATGAAAATTCAACAGATTTTAACTATGTACCTAATATCATTTTTGGAGGTCCATCCCTTTCAATTATGCCTTTTTTGAAATCATATTTATTCCTCCAAAAAAGATTATAGGTTAGAAGAAATCTATGATAAAATTAAAAATGGAATGTTTTTTTTCATTGATGAGCGTAAATTATTTGTTGTCTCCCATACTATGAGGACATGATTTCATACCATGTGTATTCCATCCAGATAACATTCCATATTCCAGGAAGTCATTAATTGTCCACATTAATGTAAATTTTAGTAAGAAATTTTGTTTCACAGCAATATCACATGTTATAAAACCATTACTCCACAAATAATTTAACTCATCAATAAAAGGTTTCAAATAAACATCAATATTATTTTTCAAATGGACTGATATTAATTAGGTCAAGAAGATATAAGGCTCCTTCATCAAAATACATGAAGGTAAATTTTACAGAGTTATAAAGATAAATGCACATAAAAACTGACTACCATAAAAACCAAACTAATATAAACCGTTAGTAGAAAGACTCAATTGCACGTTCCAAGCTTCTAAAGAAAAAGACAAATGCACTCGGTCAAAATGTTACCATAAATCACCATCAGATGGATGATTCAATTTTTTACCGATTGAAATCTCGGGTTTTTCCATGATATCTTTGTCAATTTGTTCTAAGACATAAATAATCACTACAACTTAGGTGTATGTGGTAAATATATCAACTATTTTACAGGAATCCATCCAACCTTTCCTGGTTTAGATTTTTTATACCTTGATTGTCCACAAGTGGGAAAACTATCCAATGAATCATTTTTAACAGAATATAATATGTAATAATTCGAACATGCATGAATCTTCTGATAATTAAGGACCAGATTATGAACTAGCCTCTTGATATCAAATTAATTTATAGGCAACACATTTCCTATAGGTAACAGTGTATTATCCAAATAAAATATTTGATCAAAACAGATGTTTGACATTCCATTATCTGATTTAGTGGCCATAAATTTTACAACTACTTTAATTTTATTGTGTTGAAACTAAGATATAATGCATCTTTATTAGACCTCAACAATTCATAATAATATATGATAAATAATTAAAACTACTTCTTACTTATTACAACTAATTATGGGCAACACAATTTCCAGTGGATTGGAAGCTACTATTTTTTTCGAAAACCCGTTTACATGAAACATTTTCACACTTAAATCAGAATGAAGAATCTTCTCGAAGGTACACATATCTATTTTTATGCATACAAGAATTCATAAGCATACCTCTGACCAAATTCTTTATTGTGATTTTTGGGTGAGAAAGATGCATGTGCATGAGTCGTTAGACAAAGGAACCCCTTTTGGTTGACAAATCACCTTCTTGCAACTATTACCACCTCAAAACATAATCTGGAAAATGTGGTCCTACAGATGCATATCCAATCTTTTACATACGAGATTATATATGCATACATAAGAGAACATTATTCATGATATTTTTTAGTTGGTGAGAGTTGAAAGTAGAAGATTCATCGAAAAAAAGGACTACCTCCAATCAACTAGAAATTGTTCCAAGTTCTTACAATTTATTACAATTATCCCAATTTATAACTAATTCTTTCAATTAATTTCTAATTATTACAATTTAATGCTAATTATTTTTATTTATCGCTAATTATTACTATTTATTAGTAACTATTACTAATTATTAATAATTAATACAATTTATTACTATTTATTAGTATTTATTAATAATTATTAGTATTTATTTCTAATTATTAGTAATTATTACTATTTATTACTATTTGATACTATTTGATACTATTTATTAGTATTTATTACTAATTGATACTATTTATTACAAATTAATACTTTTTATAGTATTTGTTACAATTTATTTGTATTTATTACTAATTATTAGTACTTGTTACTTATTATTAGTATTTATTAACACTTATTAGTATTTGTTTCTAATTATTAGTATTTTTTGTTAATTATTTGTATTTGTTTCTAATTACTAGAATTTGTTGCTAATTATTACTAATTATTACTAACTATTTCCAATTATTGTGAATTATTTATAATTATTGCTGATTATTGCTAATTATTCATAATTATTTCTTATTACTACTAATTATTTCTAATTATTTCTAATTGTTGAGAATTATTTCTAATTATTACCAATTATTGCAAATTAGTTCAATTATCGGTATTTGTTTCTAATTATTAGTATTTGTTACTAATTATTAGTATTCGTCACTAATTATTAGTATTTTTTCTATTTTTTTTAATTTTACCTATTTTTAAATTATTAATAGTAATTATTGTTATTTATTAGTAATTATTACCAATTATTAGTAATTATTACAAATTATTAGTAATTATTACTAATTATTAGTAATTATTAGTAATTATTAATATTTATTACTAAATATTATTTTTTTTACTAATTATCATTATTTATCAATAATTTTTACTATTAATTCCAAATTAATGCTAATTACTATTAATTATTTTTAATTACTACTAATTATTACTAATTACTACTAATTACCGCTAATTATTGCTAATTATTTCTAATTACATATAATTATTGATAATTATTGATAATTATTGCAAATTATTTCTAATTAATGCTAATTATTTCTAATTATAACTAATTATTACTAGTTTTCTGTATTTATTACTATTTATTAGTAATTATTACTAATTATTAGTAATTATTAATATTTTTCATTATTATTACTATGTATTCCTAATTATTACTAGTTACCGCTAATTATTACTAATTAGTGGTAATTACTATTTATTACTACTAATTGCTGCTACCAACTACTAATTACGTCTAATTAAATATATTCATTACTAGTTATCATTAATAATTTATAATTACCACTAATTATTTAAAATTACGGTTAATAATTTCAATTTATTACTACAAATAAATACTGATGACAAAAAATCTAAATCTAATTCAATTACAAGTAATTAACAATAATTAAAATTAATATAAAAATTTAAATAAATATTAAATGAAATAAAACATAAATACCTATAATCTTTATCTCTTATTGGTGTAGACGACTTCAAAATCTGTTCGTAAACAAATTTTAACCCATAGAAATTTTAACTCTAAAATTAGAGTTTAGAGAGGGAGAGAGAGAATGTAGGAATAAAGAGGAAGAACGAAAAAATGTATGGGGGGTATATATAGGTTAGATTATTTGTGATGGGACAATTTGAAACGGGTATCCCGTCGCAAATACATTCGGACACATTAATTATTTTTGGCTGTTAAAAGGATATTTGCGACTGGTCCCATCGTAAATAGTGACATGTCGACACACTATTTACAACGGGGGATTATCCAATTTCAAATAGTCTTTTCCGTCACCGGTATTTGTGATAGAGACCATCCCAAATAGTGACCTTCTGAGACAGTATTTGCGACATGGGAAGATCCTTTTTCAAATAGTATTTACCGCTGACGTGTATTAGCGACTAAGAGGCACCCCACCTTTGCAAATACCCTTCCCGCAGTTTGGCGTGGAAACCGAGCCAAGATTTTATGATGGGACCCCTTTTCACATACAAAATAAGTTGTTATTTGTGATTCGATATTGTTCCCGTCACAAGCAATCTTTTCGACAGACTATTGGCATCTGTATCTATTCACATCGAAAATAACCCATCGTAAAAGGTCGATTTTCCCATAGTGGATGTAACCTCAAATTTGGGTAACTACTTTTGGTTTCCACTAAATGGATTATTTGGATGGATTTATTCTAAAATGGTGGATTATTGAGTTATGGTAGGAATGTTGGGTGGAGATTTCAGATTATTTTTTCTGTGAAAAATGGCTTTAGATATGTGAATATGTGGGAGGGGTGAGTACCCTTTTTATAGTATAGAAGGAGTGGAATTTTGGTACATTTTTTAAAAGGGAATTCCACCCTCATTTATACTATGTCTTATTGCTCTAATAATGGAACCAATAAAATCAAATGGATGATAGGGTTGATATATGAACATCAACAAGATTTTGGAAAAGTATCTAGTAAATTTGTACCTCATTTTAATGGTCTAGTCTGTTTTAATGCTATTTTTTCACTTATTCGCTGTAATTAATTTTAATCACTTTCACTAATGTTTTTCTTCCAAAAATATGTTAAAATTATTATAATTTAAAAAATTAAAATGATTCCAAAATATCATTTTAAATTCAATCTTCCAGACAGATCATGATACCAGGTTTAATAATGAAAAAATGTTGAAAAGATTTAAATGTTTTTATACCCAATTTCAATATGAAATTGATTCCAATGACCAAAATTGGATTAATTTTTGTAAAATATAACTAATTAATCTTTGAAATCAATTCCAAAAATATTTTAGCTATATTAATTAATTATACAAAAATTATTTTTGAATCTAAATTCCATATTTTTTCCTATTCATCCACAAATGACGTTTTTCAGATAAATCCAAAAAATTCACCCTAAGCTATTTTTTAAATTTTTTATCAAAAAATGAAGTTTATTTTATCAGATTCAATTTCTGAAAATTTTAAAAATTAATTTTATTACTATTCATAAATTAACATAAATATTGGTTCATTTGAAAAATAGTTTTTTTCAAACATATAAATACATTAATAACAAATTATATGTTTTTTTATCAATATGATTTATTTGTATAATAAAATTATATATAATATTTAAAAACCATTTATTACTATTCATATTAATAAGTTTATGTTCTATGTCAGGACAATCTGATTTAAATAATTATAATAATGAAAATTCATTTTGTAGAAACTCGATGTTTCCTGTAACAGAAGCCAAGTAATTGTTGTAGTTAGTGAAATCATAACATGGTAAATCATATAAAGAATGGTTCACATGGTGTAGTCTGAAAGTCATGAAATCAAATCATATTAACTTAGTTTAGATATAGGATTTTAAAAACTGTAGGTGTCACATTCTACCACCCTTGAAATAAATTTCACCCACAAAATTTTTCATTCTTGTAAAAAATAAAGACGATATATCTACCTCATTGTACACACAAGTTCCCACGTAGAATCTTATAAATAGAAAACTATCCAATAAAACATTTTCCAGGTGAGTGGTATTATTTGGTTAAAATTTCCCAGTAGTATCCATGCTTTCAAATTGTTATTCCTCGGAAGAAAGACAATGGTATGACCACTAGGTTTTGTTCTTGTGATGGTCCAGGTATGTGCTTCCTTAGGAGAGATACATGGAACATGTTATGGACTTGACAGATATCTGGTGATGTTCCATGTGATAGGATACCACTCTGATAAGATCGTGAAACTCCAAGATACATATATACCGAGGTCTTAGTTTCCCATTCTTCCATAAGCTCGTATAATCTTTCTATGGAGAAATTTGTAGAAACACCTTTTCACGAGATAAAAATTATAGTTCACACTAACAATTATTAGCATAAAATTTATACTGTTATTATGATGCTTTGATTTTATTCTGAAAGTTTCTAGCATTCTATTCTATTTCTTCAGTTATCACATGTACCAATTTCTTTCTTTCTCCAACTTCATCCCATCATGTTTGACTTCTACATTTCATCCTAGAGAGTGCTTTATAAGGATCAATAAGAATTATTGAGTGAAATATATTAATTTAGGAAAACTAAAATATAGGAATGTGTTTATTCTAATGACCTTTAAAATCAAAGGAACAATATCTCAACATATCCACTAGGGGTTTAATTGTTTTTTTAGACTAGCTATTTTTATGAGGATGATAGGCAGTGATGGATCTCAATTCATTATCATGTTCTTACTAAATACTATGCCAAAACAATTAGGTAAACCTTAGATCTCGATCAGATAAAAAGTAATGTGGTAAAACATATGAACATAGAACTTCATTAATGTATTTCCTGGAAATATGATGTAGAGAGAATGCTTATCTGATAGTAATGATGTGTGATGACCTAATAAGGCGATCAATTACCTATCATATATTATTAAACCCTTTTTATTCTTTGGGGAGTCTAATGAAAAAATCGATAGTGATATTCTCCCATTTCTAATCTAGTATGTGTAAGGGATGAAACAACCCCTTAGACATCAATCATTATTCCATAACATTCATGCACACCAAACACTGGGATACACACTCAATGATATCCCTCTTCATTCCATCCAACAAGAATTATTTATTCAAATCTCTATAAATCTTCATATTTCCAAGACTAATAAATAATGATGAACTATAACTTTCAACCAATACAACATTCTTCAAATCTTATTGTGAAGGAAGCATACAGGGATCTTGAGCATTATCATTCCATCTCGATCAAGGTTAAACTTAGGAACATTTCTAACCAGCTTTTGTATCACTACTTGTTCCTTCATTTCCTCTTTTATCTTCGCATAGATATAGGGTTTAACATTTAATTTAGAGATATAAGATTCCCCCCTTCCTTCAATATTTCCATATTTATTATTTTCAAATCCAGAAATATTAGATGTTTTTTAATCCTTAAATTGGATAGGCTAACTTGATCATTTGAACTAAAATAATCGATCACCTTGTTCGCATTCCTTGGGTGGTAATGTATTGATTAAGGATAATACTTTATTAACAATAACCAACATCTCTGGCACATGTTCAGCTCTATCTCTATTAATATATATTATATATTTTTATGATCGGTATATATTTAACAATTTTTTTTCATAAAGACAATCCCTCAATATATATAATTCAAAATTCACATCATCTAACAACATATCATGAGTTAGGTATTTTTCTCATGAATCATCAAATTTCATGATTAATATTCTGTAACCATGTTATTTTTTATAAGAGATTATCACAATCCCTTCTTATATACATCATTATAGATTACCAACCTTTCTCTACTATATGGTAATGTTAGAATAGGGGTGATAACTTACCATTTCATTAGTTCCTTAAAATATTCCTCACATTAATGTATCTAGAGGAACCTGGTACCCTCCGGAATTAACATGTTCTGAGGATTCAATATTTTATAGAAATAAAACACAAAACATCAATAATATCTTGATAATCCAAAAAATATATGCATCTTAGTCACTGTTGTTGTTCTAGGAAAATATTAAATAGACTCTATATTTTATAGATCTACTATTATTCCATCTCTTGAGATTATGTGAAAAAAATGAAATCTTTTTCAGCCAAAAATCACAATTTGTAAAATTTTCATGCAGTTTATCCTTCCTCAGGGTCTTTATTACAATTTTCAAGTGGTATTCATTATATTTCTTTCTCTTTGATTAGATAATAATATCATCTATAAACACTACCATAAACTGATCGAGAAAATATCTAAAGTCTCTATTAATCAAATAAATTGCGATAACATGGGTATTAGTAAAACCCAATGGAATCACTATATATTCATATTGTCTACACCTTTTATGTAATGTCGCGTTTGGGAATATCCTCATTATTTACCCTCAATTTATGATATCTAGAATGAAGTTCAATCTTGGAACAGTATTGATCTTTGTGAACTTGATCTAATAATTCAACATTATGGGTAAGAAGATACTTTTTCATGATCATGATCTTGTCCAAATATCTATATTCAATGAATAGTCTCAATTATCCATATTTATTTTCCAAAAATAGAATAGGTTAATGCCAAGGTGAAACACTTGGATGAATGAATCCCTTACCATGTTTTTCTTATAGTATATTCTTCAATTCCCGTAGCTGAATTTGAGGCCATTATATTGTGATTATTTGATATCATTGTGGAACCAGGAATAATATATATTGAGAACACAACTTCATGTTTTTGTTTAAGACCAGAGAACTCTTCTGTGAACACATCCAAAAATTCTTGTCCCATAAGAATACCATCGTTGTCAATTTTCTCCCAAACCATTTGAGACAAATAGGACTTTAAAATTTAAATTATGATCCATACACTAGATGTAATATCCATAGGATTTTGATACATATTTTAACATTGATAAATGATCATGTTTTGGTTTGAAATAAAAACATAAGTTCCCCTCATTGACAATTGATGTGGGATTAGTGAAGACAAAGATAATAAATTCCTAAGATAACATGAAAATAAACCAAAAGAAGAATGATAAGATTGGTAGGAATCACAATCCCGTAAACATAAACAAGAGAAGAATCATACACTTGATATGAAATCGTCATACTATTGTTGGGTTTCACAACTAATTCCACATAAAATCATATCTTTGAAATCATAATACCCTTTTAAAATTATTTAGATATGAAAGAGTGGGTATACCTAGAATAAAATAATAGATTACCAGTTCCCAAGTGGATAATAAGTGTACCTTTCACCACATCATTATCACATCCCTCTTCAGAATTGGTGATCCCATAAGATTTACCCTTGTCCCTCAGTTTATGAGGTTTTTGATTTTGATCATCGTCACTAACCCTCAGTTTTGGGAACTCATAAGCATAATTTAAATCATCCTTACACTTGAAACACAAAACTATGCGAGGTTCATTCAATGCAACTTCACCTCCATTTGTATCATTGTACAACTTATTCCCATCAGTCGAGTAATCAAATACGCAATGGATTTCCCTCCCATAGGAAAAAAATTTATTAGAAACCATAATACAAATTCCACTGTGCTTCATTCCACACATGTAGATTAATGCAAGGCTCATCTTGTTCTCTTCATGTTCTATAGATTTTTCTTTGAACTCAAAATTTATTTTCTTTCTAAAAACATGAGATTGATCTGTATCTCCAACCTTCTTTTCAACATTTATTTAACAATAAAAAATTTCTTCCTAACTAATAAAGTCTTTAAAAATCACCCTTATGATAATTGTATTTATTCCACTGAAGAACCTATCAAATTTATATTCGGGTTGGGTGAAATCTCCAGAAACACACCTCACATGTTTTTTGAAATTATTCTTGTAGGTTCCATTGGATTTATCATCCATTTGTTTCATCATAAAAATATCATTTTCCATATTAACACATCTAACAAGAGGAAATTAGATATTGAATAATAATTTCTTGAACATGTCCTATTAATTTGATTTAATTTATTATTTATTCCTTATATTTTTTATTAGAGTCCACCAATGGTTGGATTCACCTTACAAACTATAACCAAACAAAATGTCTTTATCATGTTCTAAACACCATAGAATGAACAATATCTTTCTAGTGGTACTGATACATTATTCATCCACAAGTGGATCAAAAGAACAAATGAAAAAAGGTAGACATTTCATCATGATGGAATCAATAGAATGGTGTTACCACCTTTTTTCATTTGGAATCTAATCATGAATCATAGACTAACAATGTTGGGTTATCATAACAAATAGATTTTCCATTCGAGCTCCCATACAATTTAGACAATCAGGAGGATAATATTTTCATTATCCATTTAAATCACCACTAAAAAAGTTCCTTTGGGTTATATCCATTGACTAAAACAAAAAACATAGATTAAGAAACTGTTTTCATAGTGAGGGGACACATAAATT
This sequence comes from Viscum album, assembly GCA_963277665.1. NCBI lineage: Eukaryota > Viridiplantae > Streptophyta > Magnoliopsida > Santalales > Viscaceae > Viscum > Viscum album. The sequence continues at coordinate 473,701,103 of OY728133.1, read as the reverse complement.
TTAACAAACAAGTATAGAATGTCTAAATTATGAAACATTTTTTATTCTATTGCAGCTAAGGTTTATCATAGGTTGTTCATATCTAAATCATATGTAATGACATCATGATGGTTCATGAAGGGTTTGTGAATTCCCAATATATATCCCACAAGAGTGTCAAACATGGTAAGAAGAAATATCATGTTGTCGTGGAACAATTTTCGATCAGGCCTTGCTCAATACAGTTCTTCTGAGGTTGTTAAACCTATTTAAATTTGTTTCATAGACACATCCACTTGTATTATCCAAAAAGGATTTTTTTTCTAGGAAATAGCCCACTAAATGATTTACCTAAATTTTATGATATTTTATTATAATTTCCTTATCCATATACTTATACATATTTATGTAATTAAGCTTCTTACTATGTTTTTTTCATCGAAGATTCAAATTATTAACTAAAATATTTTTCTAATACCAACTATATAGAACCCCAAATTTCGTAAATTGTCATTACATCATTTTTATAAAATACATAATACATTACACAAACAAACTCCCAAAGACCATACTAGTTTAGTGAAATTGAAAACAAGAAAACATTAACACATGTACAAAAGTGAGACAAATTATCTTCCACTAGGTTTTTCATGAATATAAACCTTCTTAAACAAAATATACTAAATTAATATCCTCATAACATGTGTATTGGGAACATATAATGGATTGAGTGACATGACCCCCCTTCTTCAATATGGAGAGTGGAAGGTGATGTGTCACAAACATCCTTCTATAAAATAAAAAAGAATATATAATGACCCTGAAGTCCTATTTCTTGTAGACCTGAGGTGGTGACCAATGTAAAGGGTAGATAATATCCCAAAATAGAATGAATTATCCTTTTTATAGGAAACATGATCTAGATATAAGAAGATCTATCCTAAAACAACTCCAAGCACTATATAAAAATTAAAACCAAAATCCATCCCGCATGCATGTTTTTAAATAAAACTACTAAAAATAATATAATATTCTAATTTAATTACCAAAAAAATCTAAGTAGATACCTGAAAAATGTCCCAAAATCCAAAATAGTAAGTTCCATCATGGTCTAAATCATATTGCATGAAACATAAAAAAAGTTTTATATACATAGGGTGAGTATAAAATTATAATATGTTTGGAAAACCAAGGTCTCTCATGCACAAGTGGTGGAATTATACTAATGACAATATCAAAAAATAGAAGAAACCAACATCACCTATCAAGTAATACTATCCATCCCAACCTCACCAAGGAAAACAAACCAAATAATGAAACTCAATTAAATTTATATAATAAGAACATTGATGTTTAGGTAACCCGCACCACTTCACACTAATTTAATACTCATACCCTAATTGAAAACGTTTGGGAACTTACAGACTCTTCCATAATCCCAATATCACATCCCGACCACACAAACCTATGCCTCAGTGCTAGCCCCAAAAACTAGGCAAATAAAGCTCAACACATCACACTCGCAGACACCTAGGACACAATCATACCACATCCTGTAGACACATAGGAAATCACAACACATCTCATCCCATAGAAACGTGAAAAAAAAACACCTCGTCCACAGACACCTTGGCCTCACAAACAAACCACAACCTTCTCAATGAGTCATGGTCAACTGATGCCTAGAAGTGGGATCATGAAAGATCCAATAATCAGCCATACATCCTCTCATTGGGTTGTTGGGAAAAGACACCCTACCCCATGAAAATGGGGATATTCAGTACATAGTTCTCAACTATGGGGGGGGATCATATAAAATTCACAATGAAGTACAGGTATATATATATATATATATATGTATGTATGTATCAAAAACTCTTCCTAACATATGGGGTTTTTCTAAACAAATAACCAGCCCACAAAACTGCCTTTGATGCTACCTCTAAATATACGACCACAAAACCCAATTCATAATCCGTCCAATTCATTTAACCAATTCTCATTATTTATTAAAAATATTACTTTTTGATTCCATCACCACTCGAGAATCTTCCAAGCATAGAACATTAGAATCCACATTACATAAAACACACCGAGGAAGAAGAATAAATTTAAAATAACCCACTCCACATTTCCTCTCCACATTATGACCATGCCAACCACTTCCATCATCATTCTTCAAAGTAATTATACCCATTACACCATCTAAACCACAACACAAAAACCACCAACTCAAAAACACCCCCATTGACTCCCCTTATTGTAACCATCGGTGTCCCCTCTTAAAAAACACACCAAACTAAAAACACAACAAAACACAACCCTCTTGTTGTCCCACTGCCCAAAACCACTTACACATTCAATCAATATCTCAACATGAGATTCAATTACACCAATCGAACCACCCCAAACATAGTTTTACCCTAAAAAACACCACCAAACAACCATACATGGACCAATATCCAGATTTAACAAGTCTCTCATTCTTTAATTACAATATTTAAATTCTTTGGTGATCATAGAACATGTCTCATCCTAGGGAATCCATTTATTTTACATAATATATGGGGTTAATAAATTATATATATATATAATCATTGAAAAAGACCATAAATAATCATTCAAAAGCCATCACAGGTGCACACACAAATACCACCAACAACCATGGTTTACAGTAGTCATATAGCCTATAGAGATCACAATATCAATAGATAAAAAGAAGAAAACATGTATCTTTTCCCATTCCATGCATGTTAATATTTAAACCCATTCAATTAACTTTAAATAATTTTAATACTATTATCTTCATGATAGGACATTTATATACACACCTCGTATGATAAATAATTAAAATAGTGACATAGGTATCACTCCAACTAGAAATAGAAAATCAACACCTCCTCCTTGCACCAAATAGTGGGCACACATGAAGTTGGGAAAAAACTCTAGGGAAATGAAATCTAAAGGCCAGAACACAATATATGATTTCTCAGGGAATAATGGTTTTGGGGTTGGTCGATAAAAAGGGTAAATATTTTTTTCAAGGAATAAAGGGTATCAGATTTAGAAAGGCAAGATCCTATATCAATGGAAGAAATTTTTTCAAAATCCATCAGGGACAGATCATGATCAAGACTTCATGTTTTTACCATCTAAAATTATTAATGTTTTTTGAATTTAAATATATTATTTATATGATTTGAAATGGAATAAAACTCACTTAAATATGGTTTTACACTCATTTTATGTCAAAAAATCGTTAAAGGGGATAATCTAGAAAAATTAGGAAAAATTGGGATTTTGAAAAACTGTCAGAATTGAATCACCATTGGGAGATTTACTACCGTGAGTCACTGATGGGTGAGTCACCAATGGATGACTCAGCGTTGGGAGAGTTATCACTTTATGACTCACTTTTGTGAGTAACCGATGGATGAGCTATTGGTGGATGACTTGCCGTTGTGAGTCACCGGTGGATGAGTCGAAATTTGGCGAGCTACCGGTAGATGAGTCACTATTGGGAGACTCACCATTAGATGAAGCACCATTGAATGAGTCACAGTCATGAGTCACCATTAGAGACCTACTGGTATGACTCAACACTACAAGTATCTAGTGGATACGCTATAGTAGGATGATTCACTATTGGGTGAGTTGCCATTGTCGAACTACCATTGTGTCCAACCATCAACGACTCACCATTGTGATTCACCGATGCCTTTCACTATTCTGAATCCCCAACACTAACTCTTCAGTGTGACCTACTATCACCAAATATTGGTGTATGACTCAATGTTATACAATTTAGAATTGGAAAAAATGGATTTTGACAAACTCTTGAAATGAGTAACCATCACCTCCCAGGGCACCTCAACAACCACATTTTCACATTGTAATGGACATGAGAGGACATGTTCAATACATCAGATACCTCTAAAACTATTCTTACCCTTATGAATTTAAATCCAAACCTAGAAGAAAAAGATGGGTCTGAAAAACAACCCCATGAGATACCTCTCAAGGATCCTGCTACACATCAAACACCACTACCAAAAATACACATCAATGTTCAATAATAAAAGACCATGGGTTGTTTGAAAGCTAGAGTGAAATGTTAACATCCATGAACACCTATTCTGAAATCTTCTAACCCAACTAACTAGAATAAACACTAAACAAGCACAAAAAGCACACTATCTGAACACACTAATTAGATATTACTATTTCAAAGTCAAGATACTATCCACTCTAGGAAACACAGACCCGCTCGCATGGGTTTAATTTCATCCTATTTAATGTGTCTGTATTAGGAATAATTTCCTCCATTTTCCAAATTAAAGGACATCATAACACATTAAAGAACATGGAAACAAATCATCTCATAAAAAATAAGGTTCAAACATCACATTACAAGGAAAACCATAACAATGAAGAAGTCAAAAAAACTCTAGGTTCTGGGCACAATTTGTGATTCCCACTCAAAAGTATTGTCTTACAGGCCACCATGCCTCCAAAACACATGAACCAATAGAATTGTCTACCCACACAAAACCATTTCCCAATGATCTTGGATCAATATGGTCTACTACACAAATGTCGCATCATCTTCGATATACAACTCTACTTAATAAATGACATGGGATTCATCATGAAGAAATCAAAAGATTTGAGAGGTGTGGAAGACGTCATGGATCCTTTACTAATGCGGTGGAAGAGCTAAAGGGTATACCACCTCACCAACTAGTACCAACACCTCAATGGGTCTAATGATTCTAGGAGAAATCTTACTCCCTCTACTAAAATTATGCTTCCCATGAATAGGGGAAACCGTTAAGAACACATGGTCCCCAAACTAACTCTAACTGAATACTCCTGCGATTGGAATAAGACATATTCCAGTCTATTGCAGCATTCATCCTCTCATGAAGAAGATAAACCTTCTCTATCATTCACTAAACCAACTCAGGACCAAGAATAGTTTTCTCCCCAACCTCTGTGAAGCACAAAGTTGAACAACATGGTCTTCCATATAAAGCTTTAAATGGATCCATCCCAATGGAAGATTGATAGATATTGTTTTAAGAAAAATCTATTGAGAGAATGTGTCAAAACCAAGATCCACCAATGTCAAGGAAGCATGCACACAACATGTCATCCAGTGTTTAGATGGTCTTCTTTATCCACCCATCATTCTGATGGTGGAAGGTAGTGCTGAGGAAGAACTGAGTTCCAAAAGAATGAAACAATCCCCTCCATACATGCGAGTTAAACCATGCATCCCAATCTGAGATGATGTATCAAAGAACTCCATGAATACACAAACAATCATCTACATACCTATTGGAAAAGGTATACAATATGCCAGAATCCTTAATCTCTATGTATTGGGCCAATTTTATCAGCCAATACACCATAGTACTTATTGCATCGCAGCCTCCCAGATATCTGGGTAACTCTGTGACGAAATCCAATGAGATTTCATCCCAATATTACTAGGGGACATCTAAGGGATTCAAAACAAATCCACCAGGAACACGATGTTCATCCTTCACCTATGGGCACACTATGCACCTTGCAAAAATCTCTGCCACTTCCTTCTTCATCCTAGTCCACCAAAAAAGAATCCTCATGTTGTGGTACATCTTAGAAACTAACAGGTTCACCAAAATGTGTGAGATATGAAAATAATGGAGAACTCACTATCCCATCACCACTAGAATAAATAACCCCCCATAGAACAACATCCATTTCTAACCATCCTCTGACCATCCATCCAAAACATCACCCTAGTCAGTGCAGCCATGCTTCACCTATGACTCTATTTCCCCCCACTGAGATTCCTCCACTTGCTCTATTAAAAAGATTACACTGCCATTTGTAACAAACAACCTCTACTAACATCCATTCTTGCATCAAAGTGAATTGTTTTTTACTCTTCCATTTCTATCCAAGCAACTGTAGATTCCCAAACAACATCCATCTCAATATTTCTATCCAATTAATCGGTTAAAACATTCCCCCTTAATAAGGTGCATGAGATATCAAAATCATAGTTCTGAGGAAAATCCATCCACCTGCTTTGTCACATGTTCAAATCTCGCTTGGAAAATATTTACCTCAATCTCTTGTGATATATTAAGACCAAAAATAACTCCCTGATGAGGTAATGATTCCTCAAATTCCTCACAAAAACAACCGTTACTATCTCTTGATCATGCGAGTCACAATTATGTTCATGAGGAAATATCTTTGTATACCCATAATAGACCATAACTTCTTGCTGCATGAGAACATATCCCAAAATGTGATGGGAAGACTAAAAAAACACCTCATAAATCACCCCTTCCTCTAGAAACCAGTGCACTGGAGTGGTGACCAACTTCCCCTTCAAGTAGCTGAATGCTTCTTGGCACAAATCACTCCATACAAAAGACTAGTCCTTTTTTGTTAGAGATATCATCAGAGCTTCAAATTGATAAAAATTAGGTATGAATATCTAGTAATATCATTCCAGAGTAAGAAAACTATAAACCTATGGCACATTATTTGGTGCTGCCCAAGAATCAACTACCTCAACCTTTGATGGGTCCACTACTATACCCTGTTGAGACACAACATGTCCCTATAAGTGACCCATATTGTCCAAAAACATAGTCTTAGAGAAAATCCCATAGAGATGGTGGCATCAAAGAACCTCCAAGATAGTCTATATATGCTCAGTATATTCCTCCTCAATCTTCGAGTAGAATAAGATGTCATCAATAAATACTATAAAGAACTGGTCCATTAACTCTTGGAGAAAAGAGTTCCTAATACCCATGAACATGGCTGGATTGTTCTTAATACCGAACGAAACAACCACAAACTCGAAGTTCCATTACCTTCAACAGAATTTTATCTTCATGATACCACCCTCCCTTATCCATAGCTTGGGATATCTAGAATATAGATCGATATATGAGAACTAACATGATCCACTAAGCTTGTTGAAAAAAATTTCTATCCCCGGGAGAGGTTAAATATTGTTGACCATTGCATGATTCATCCTTCAGTAGTCTGTGCACAACCTCAAACCACCATTATCATTCTTCATAAGCAGGTCTAGAGAAACCCATGGAAACAATATGGTCCTGATAAAGCCCTTCTTCATCTGGTCAATAATCTGAGTCCTCAAAACTAGTAAAATCAGAAGATTCCATCCGATAACGAGCCATCGAAATATGATAATCACTAGTTTGTAAGTCTATCCCTAAATCAACATAACTTCGAGGCGGTAGAATCATAACCACCTGGGAGAATACCAATAATAACTCCCCAACACTTCTAGGAACCTCTACCATCTCAGAGTACACCGATTCCACTCACGACATGGCTAATAAGGAATGAAGAGGCTCCACAGGCCGACTACCCATCTAACAACTTTGCTCACCATCGAAAGCCACACACTGGCTATCCATGTATGAAAACATGACTCTCCTCTATAATAAGTGGATAACAGCATGAAAAAAAATACAAACAGTCGATGTGAAGGAAGATATGTCTGCATCTTTATCAAGAAAAGATCCCCACAAGACTGATGTAGCCCCATCATCAATATACGGCCTCAACATACAAGAAACTAGTTGGTTTGTCCTATGACTGACGTACTCAACAACAGGGACATGGTAATCCAATATATGTCTAGTCCTAGAGAATGGCCTTGACTATGTGTAACAAAGGAGTGTAATGTTCCTGAATCAAACCAAGAGCAAGCAAGAGTACTGAACAAAAAAGATCATACATCGAATGATCTCTGGCCCGGTCGGAACTAATACTTTTGAGGTGTGTAACTTACCATGCCTATCTCTGCTTTCGCTATACTGAAGACTAATACCCGGACCATGCTCAGGGTGAGGTCCCTGAGGAACGCCTTGAGGTTATCCTCCACCTGCTATGTCTCCTCTTTGTGGAGTAGGAGCCTACTTTTCCTGCTGCTAAATTGTCCTAGCCAGCAACTACTGCTAAGGTGGGTGATGTACTTTCCCACCCCCACTGTAATAATCTCTAATGACCACTAGGAATGGCATCTCAAGATTCCCATGTGTGCTTTAAGAGAATCACCTTAGTCCCATGTTCACCAGAAATGTACAATGACCCTAAGGATGATGTAGGAACTACTGACGTCAACTCCCTATTAGTCGAAACCCTAAAGTCCCTAAAGCCTAAGACCTACTGCTAGTAGCATTTACCAGCAATGAACTATTCTATCTCCCCTCTCACGGTAGAATTCCTTGAGAGTTCATCCTCTGAACTAAGTATTCCTTCTTCTGGACCTCCATGTACATGATAATGTTGAAGGGAGTAACTCCATACTATAGAGAAGGAAGAAGTGCCTCTTCTAGACATCTCGCATGACACACCTCATCTAGAATGACATTGATAGAAAAATGAAGGGGATCATTGAATTTTATCCCTAGATCCTATACCGAAATACTCCCATACTAGATGGAGAGTAACTAATACCTATTCTCATACCTCATGGTCGATGAAATAAATTCCTCTAGTAACTCCTTCTTGAAATCAACCCACAAAAAATCAACCTCCTTCCTCCACCTAGGTACAACATCCACCACTAATTCCCAACTCCACTCATTTGGTTCACTACTAATGGAACCCAATAATCCATTAGTTCCTGGATCACGATTAAGGTGATCACAAGATATTCATGCCAACGCTCCATCTCCAAGTCCAAAACTCTACCCTCGTACTTTACAAGAGTCTTGTTTTGGAAAACATTTATTGTCTTCTCCAACTAGTCATCTTCTTATACACGATCATCCCTATTTCGATAAATTATGTCAGCCTGGTGAGGCTCCACTGCCTGCAATACATGTGACTGATGACTGGGTTCCATAGCTGAAAAGGTAAACATGGAACTCCAATTGATGAAGTAGAATAAAATGTTCATTAATATTCATTTTAAATCATTTTAACTAATTACTTAATTCAAATTTCATTAGAGTTCTTACATCGGATCACGAAGGGGGGGGGGGGCTAAAATACAATGTCCTAGACCATCTTCCCCAGAATATGTCATGCACCAAGATCGCCTACCACTACTTCACCACTAACTCCAGAAATCCTCACTATGCTAAACTCCAAACTCCATCCTATATAATAAAAATCATCCTATGATACCATTCTATCACAACCCATTATTCATGATGGAGAGTGGAATGTGAAGTGTCATGACCTTCCTTCTTCAAGATGAAAACGAAGTGATAATGACCACCTGAGTCCCGCCTCTTTTAGAGATCAGGCTAGAATCCATACCCATGGGTATATAGTCTCACAAAATAGAAGGAATTACCTATTTTATATGAAACATGATTGATATATAAGTTGATCCATCCTAAAACAACTCCAAATACTATATATAATGTCAAAACCATAACCCTTCATACATGCATGTATTCAAATAAAAGTGCTAGAAATAAAATAATTCTACAACGTAAGTACCAAAAGAACAAATCTAAGAAGCGACATGGAAACTATCCCAACATCTGACCCAGTAAGGTATAGTACAGTTCGTGTAATCCTATTGCAAACATCAAATTGTTTTACATATGTAGTATGAGAATATAGGTATACTCGGTAGGGAAATCCAAGGGCTCTTGTTCCCAAGTGGAGGAAGCATACTAATGCCCCTATGAGAAAACAATAGAAACCAGTAGCAACTAATAAGGAATACTAGCCATACCAAACTCAGTATGACACAATATCTAACTAATGAATTTAACGTAAACTAATATAATAATAACATCAATTTTTCGGTTCCTGCACCAATTACAATTGGTTAATTGCTCATACCCTAATGAAAAACATCCTGACGATTCCGTACTCTTCCACAAGACCGATGTCACAACCCACCCGCACACACTTGGACCTCATTGCTTTTCCTTCAAAATGGGAAAATGATGGTCACCACATACCATTCAAAAAAACATGGTCTAGAACCATACCACATCTCGAAGAAACCATGTAAAGCACACCACATATCATCCCATATACATAAGGGAAATCATACCTCGCCTGCAGACACCAAGGACCCACAACCGCACCACAACCTACCTGAAGGTTCTTATGCTCTCAATGACTATAAGAGGGAGGTTGTAAGATCAAATAACCATACATCCATCTACCAACTAGGAAGTTGGGAAAATACACCCTCCCCCTGACAATGGGGTTGTTCAACACATAGTACTCAAATACGGTGCAGTGAGTATAAAAATTAAAATAAAGTACAAATATATATATATATATATATCAAACACTCATCATATCCTATATGTTTTTTTCCAAAAAAACAACTAGCCCAAAAATCCTCCTTTTCTACTACCTCTAAATGCACAACTCCACAACCATACACAAAACCCAACTAATAACCTAGACAATTGAATTAACCAATTTTATGTCTTTTAAAAAAAATCATTTGTTCATTCCATCATCACTTGGGAAACTACCAAGCATATTATATCATAATACACATATAATAAACTACATAGAGGAGGAAGGAAAATATTAAAACAACCCACTTCACATTTCCTCTCCACTTTATGCCCATTCCAACGACTACAATAACCATTTTTCAAAGTCATTCTACCCAATCCACCATCCCATCCACAACAAAACAAAATCCAACTCACAGCCACCCCTTATCATAACAATAGGCATCCTTGCTTCACAAACACACCAGACCTAGAAACACAAAAAACACAACCCGATTGTAGTCCCACTACACTACATTACTCATAAATTCAAAAATAAATAAATCCCTAAACCTAATATTTCATTTCATCACCTGAACCACCCCACCCACAGATTTACCCTCAACAACAGCATGACACAACCATACAAGGATAAACTTCCAGAATTAACAATTCTTCATTCATTAATTCCAATTTTTAAATTCAAGGGTGATCCCAAAACAAGTTTGGTCTTGGGGAATCCATATATTTAATTAAATATAAATGGATAATAATTTTCATATATATAAATTCATTCAAAAAAACACAAGAAACAAGAATTCAAAAGTCACCATAGGTGCGAACAAAAATACCACCAACATCCATGATTTTCAGTATGTATATTTCTCATATAGATGACAATATCAACAGATAACAATGAAGAACAAAAGTCTATTTTACCCATCCCAGCATGTTAATCTTTAAACCGATTCAATTAACTTTACATAGTTAGAGTTATTAGATCATCACCATAGTAAATTAATATAACAACACCACATGGTACACAATTAAAGGTGATATGAATGGAACACTACTTCTTGAGACAAATGATAATCACCTCCTCCTTATGCAAAACACGGGATGGGCATGAAGAAAGAAAAAACCTATTAGGAAATGAGATATTAAGGAAACAGAAAAACACATGATTTCTTGGGGAACAAAGGTTCCGGGGATGATTAGTTGCAAGGGTAATGGAAACGTACAAAGAAGAAAGGGTCTCATCTTTAGAAAGGACAAATCCTATATCAATGGAAAAAATAGTTTCCAAATCCATCAAATCTATCTCACAATCAAGACCATGTGTTTTGAATATCAAAATTCCTACACACATTATGAATTTAAAGATATAATTTATTGCCTTTTAAATAGATTCAATGTCATATAAATACGGTTTCAAACTCATTTTAAGTCAACTAAAATTTTAAAGGGGTGAATAAGGGAAAATAGGGAAAAACTGGTATTTTGAAAAACTATTGGAATTAACTCACCATCGGATGATTAACCATCCCAAGTCACAAGTGGGTGAGTCACCAGTAGATGAATAAACTCTGAATGAGCTACCTCTGGACGACTCATAGTTGCGAGTCACTGGTGGATGAGATACTGATGGATGACTCACTGTTTTGAGTCACAAGTGGACGAGTCACTATTTAGTGAGCTACAAGTGGATGGGTCACCATTGGGAGACTCACCATTGGATGAATCATCATTGGATGAGTCACCATTACAAGTCATCACTTGTGACCTACCGTTGCGAATCACCTTCATCAGTCACTATTCGATGAGTCTCCATTGGGTGAATGACTAATGGAGTCCTTCCATTGTTTCCCACTGTTAGGGACTCACCATTGTGAGTCACTGGTGTGAGTCAATGTTATGACTCACTAGTATCAACTCACTATTGTGACCTATCATCACCACCTACTAGTTGATGACTTACCATCAGACGATCAACCATTGGAAGCACTGGATTTTGAAAAACTATTGAAATGAGTCACTATTGCCTCTTAGAGAACCTCACCAACTATACATTTACATTGAAATAGACCGGAGAGGTCCATGACATTACATTGAGATCAGATTCTTAGTAAGGTTAAAAGAGAGAGATATGTAATCATAAACATGAGCATAAGGGTATGAGAACATGATCATGAAAATAGAAGATAATAACCAACATTTCAAAGATCATAAATATGAATCATGGAATAAATATTAGTAGTTAATAATACATGAATAATAATGTAATAAAGAGAATAATCCAAGAAATAATAACATATGAATAAGACATTGAATTTTTTAAGACATAGAAACATGTAATATCATTCCCCATAAGTCAAGTCTCATTTCCAAAACATAGCAGGGCACTTCATAGGGACTACACCTATTGGGAAAGAAACACCCCCATCCAGAGTCATAGTTCATTACTTATATGGGATTGAGCATCCCTATATTCCCATAGTGGGTATGATATCCTCATTTTTTCATAGTCGATCAGGTTTCATATACTCCCATTGGGCATTGGGTTTGCCCATCTTTTATAGTGGATTATGAACGTCAACTTGAATATCATCATTATCTAATTAGATATAAATCATTACTGAATGGATTGGTGGGAGATATAGGCACCACCCATATACTAATGAAATCATACATACATGTGACACCTGTTCATAAAGAGTCATATCATAACCTATGAAATGAAATTGGTCTCATAAACTTGAAATCATATCATTTCCTATGGAAAAGAGATAGGATTAATAATATTTTCCTCAAATATTAACCATTGGAAAGAAATATATTTCAAAAGAATATAACTCATGTAATATTAATGGGTTACAAAAACATAAAACATATGAAAGATAAATACATTTCATAAAAATCATGCCATTAATACATAAACCATTAAGATACATAATATGAATGAAAACATTGTATTTTTTTATGGAATAAATGAGTATCACCAACATAGGTTATCTTAGATGGAAAATAGTTTGTTAATATCATTCAAAAAAAATCATGAGTAAAATAACATTTCCTATATGAAGCCCCATTTTTAAAACATAAACCATTTTTGAAAACCTTTTCCCATGAAAATAGATTGGAAATTTTTAATGTAATCTTAGAAGAAATAAAAAATATTAAAATATTTCTTCCCATGAAAATTATATTTAAATACTATCCTAAATTTTTTAAAAAAACATTTTTTGAATTGTTTTTAAAACATGGTTTCTTTAAATTCATAGAATGTATCACAATAAATAAAAAATGAGAAAAAACAACTTTACCAATTTGGTAAATTTTGAAACATAACACCCATGAAAGAGTGATCCTCAAATGGATATGTAAATAAAAATAAAGCTATGGATAATAATGATAAAACAAATTAATGTACCATATATACCCCACTTAAAAGAAACGAGTGGTGAATAAACCATAAATTTCACATAAATAAATATGAGGCTAAAAATACAATTACCTTATGTCCTGACACTCGTCATAGCCATTCAATAATCCAGTATAATTAAAGTAATTTTATTATAAATCCACAATATACAAATAATATTTTATCTAATACCACATATGGATTTATATTACCCAGTAATTGACACTTACATGTTAAAGATATGTTTTAGGTAATACCTCTTTTGTTTTCTGGGTGTGTCTTAATTTGTTATATTATTTTGTCTTTATAATTATATAATGATTTCCATAATGTATACCATGCTATAAATATAATTTATATTAATTATATATGTATTTATAATAATCTATGAAAAGAATAAATATGAATTTTAATACAACATTCATGGAGACGGTAGGCCGTACGTACACATTATGAATTTTTTTCATTTAATTACCTTATTGAAAGAATGAAAGTGAATGTGATATATGTATATATATTTACATATAAACTAGTTATATTAGTATATTTATGTTATATATAACATATACTTTTACTAGACCCATTTTTATTACATTCAATGTAGTGTGTGAACAAATCAGATCTCTTTGAAGAAGAGATAGTTGACACTTCCCCAAAAGAAATTTTCATACATAAAAAATATTAAAAGAAAGATTATATGTGTAATATAATAATTAATGAAAAATAAATACATAATAAATATCATAAAAAACATAGAAAATTATATTTTCTATTATAATATCTATCCATGATAGGTGTTAAAGGAAAAAAACAAAGAACATCATCTCATGATGTGAGAGTTCACCATACACAGGAACCGTAAGTTCGTAACTCATTTCGTGGAAGTGTGTGTAATCATTTTTATAAAAATTATAAAAAAAAATATAAGTATAATGAAGATAATTAGGTTATTATATAATCATGGAATAATAATAATTATGGGCATGGAGAATTAAAATAATACAAAATATCTTTAGGGAGGATGTTATATATTCTTTGGGTAACTCCTTTTGGATTGCACTAATGGGATTCCATGCATAGATTTATACAAAAAATATGTGGCTTCTTGGATGATTTTATGAATGTTGGGAGGATATTTCAGTAGATTCTTTCTAATATTTATTTGTGTGAATAAGTGGGATGGGTGAGTTCCTTTTTATAATAGAGGAGGAGTCACATTCATGTAATATTATGAAAATGGAATTCCACCCATGATTTTATTAGGTAAAGTAGCTCTTATAATGTTACTAATATGATAAATTGGAAGATAGGGTTAAAATATTATTATCCAATGTATTTATAAGAAGATTCTAGGTCATTTTGGCCTTATTTTTAATGTTTAGTCCTTTGTAAAGCTAATTTTTCTCTTAATCTCTATAATTAATTTAGATCAATTTCACAAATAGTTTTGGTCAACAATTTAGTTGAAATTTTCATACAAAATAAATTATGATTATTTAAAATTTGTAATAAATTTATCCAATTTCTAATCATAGATGATTTATAAATTAATTTTAATTAAATTCCATAGACGGGTCGCGATAGTGGGTTTTAAAACAAAAATGCTTACAAGTTTCAGATATATTTATATTTATTTTTAATGTGAAAATTATTGAAATGACATAAATTGAATTAATTGATAAAAAATTATATAATAAAAATTTAATTCCAATTCATAATATTATTTTAATATTAATACTAATTAGACAAAAAATAATTTTTGAGTTTACATTCCGTTTTTTTACTATTCATCCATAATGATGTTTTTTAGAAAGGTCCAAAATATCCCCCCTAAGATAATTTATACACAATAAATTAAAAAAAGATGTTTATTTCATAAAATTTAATTTTTGTTTGTTTGAGAAATTAATTTTATTATATTTCATTAAATAACATAAAAAAAGTTCTTTTAGGAAAATAGTATTTCCAATCATATAGTGACCTAAATAAAAAAGTTGTGTCTTATTATCAATATGTTTTATTTATAAAAAAACAGTATAGATAATATTTCAAAAATAGTTAATACTCTTCATATCATAATGTTTAGTGTATATGTTATAACTATCTTATTTAAATAATTATAATAATAAAATGTTGTTTCATAGAAACTTGGTGTTGCGTGTAATGCAAGCCAAGACATTATTGCATATATCAAAATATTAAACAGTTATATTACATAAATTAAGATTGAATTAGTGTATCATGCATTAGAAGGCATCAAATTAAATTAACTTATTCAAAATAAAGTGTCATAAAAACTCGGGGTTTTTCAAAAACATTGCCTCGTCCACTTGAGAAAATTTTTATTTTGCTTACTCATACACTGATGACACATGGGAAGTTATATTATCCATCCTCCATAATGATTATTAGAGGACCATTTAGAGATGGACTTTTTTCATTTCATCATATATTTATTCCCATAAAGACCACTAAGAATCATAAATATCCACCTCTAAATTATGGTCATAAAAAAATTATCATACCTGTCAAAGGATCAAAATTTTAAGAAATTTAATACACTCATATTTTCCCAAGTGATGATGTGGTATACCCTAATGTTGGGGTCAATTAATATTTTGAATGTGTGGAATGCAATGAATGTGATGTTTTCAACATAGTAACTTGTAGATTCATACACACTTTTCATGAGTTCATGGAACACCATATCCATTTTTTGATGGTCAATTAATGAAATATATTAAGTAAAAAATATATTCATGAATAATTATTATTTCAAAGATTCTATATCTTTATTGGGTATTTTATTTAGCTTTAATATCAACCATAGATCAACTTCATCGCCTAGAAAATACATAATCATAAAATTTTATATTTTTAGGAGAACTGGAGGATATAGAATATATTCTCCATGGAATATATATACTGATATATAATTATGCGATCAAATGATATACTCAATGTTAAATATATTCTTCAAATAAATTAATCAATCATAAATTGTTCTTAGTTTGACAAGGATTTCATTCAATATGATTGATGACATTACTCATAACATGAGTTAGTTTTGCAAGTAAATCAATGAATTTACCTTTTCATAATCCTCTCATATTTGAAATTTCATTAGGAAAATCAAGACATTTCCCATTGTATATGTTTTTCACATGATTCCTTCTATTTTCAGATACATTCAAAAAATAGGTCAATTCTTTTTATGGGGATACATGATTTTGTAAGAATAAGAAAAAATGATATGACATTGATGGAATAAAATATATTCCCATAACATTTGTATCTCTATGTTGTCCTAAATTTTAATGAAAGAACCTGAGTTTTATGGGAATATTTTTTTAATAAATTAAATATCTTTGATAACTTGAAATACATGTAAATAAAATTTTGAAATGCCTTACACACAACACCAAAATTTAAAAAACTATGCTATATTAATAGTATTATTATTTAAAGGAACCCCTTGTTACCCATAATTTAATTGTAGATTTAGGTTTATTAATAAATAATTTTTAAATATTATGTAACGTCCCGGTTCCTGGTGTCACTCAACAGGTTACCTGAACCTGGTTCACCACCTGACCACAAGCGCATTTCCCCAAATTCGAGAGGCTCCTGACTAGCAGCGAGGCCCTAGGTCTAATAGGGGGGAAACTATGCCCTCATTTTTCAAAGTGTAGCGCAGCGGAATAAAATAAAACATGCAACAAAAATGGAAGCAGTAAACTATACACAACTGAAATAAACAACTGCAGTAGATATATCCAACCAGTCACATAGATATGATACAACATGTCTCATATTCTAAGAAAACAACCAGAACATGTTACATGGAAGTACAATACAATACGACTGAAGTACAAGTACAGAAAAGAAAAATTAAATAGCCACGGGCATCGCGAGCCAATGCTTGGTCCCAGGCTCTCCTACACCCCAGCAGTAATCAAGTACCTGTATAGGGACCCTTTCCCTTATCTACACCTGCAGAAACGTAATCTGTTTGGGCCGAAAAACATGACACAAACAGGGTGTGAGAAATATATCTCAGTAGGCACCCACCAAAGGCTCGTTCCCAATTATGTGAAAGCATGCAACAACAGTGTGTAGTAGTAAAATGCAATAAAGTAAACAGTACTAGAAGTAACTAACTTAACCATCTATTTTTCCATTTTAATATCCATTTAATCAATTAATTCCAAAATATCACCACAATGAATATTCTAAGTAATCATCCAAGGTCCTCAGATACATAAACTCCTACCCTCAGGTAAAGAGAAACCAACACAATAATCTACCCATAGGCATATGGATATTGCCCAGAGGCATAGGAAGTGTCGCCCACATGCACAAAATCGACTGCCCATAGGCACGGAAGAAGTTTCCCACAGGCTAGGTAGTGCAATGCCCATATGCTAATCACAACATTTCCTTCAGGGTAAATAGGTAACTGGTCCAAGCCCAACATGTAAATAAACATTCACAAGAAATTCCTCTCAAGGCAATTCTAAAATCATTACTTTAGAGGCAAACCCACGGGTATCTTGGATAAACAGCTAAACAGAGGAATGCACCCCCGGGGTGGTCCTGGATCCATGAACTAATCCCAAACAACAATTTTACAATTTAATATAATTACATATACAGTTCTAGGTAGTTAAAATAGCCATGGCCTCAGTCACACGACACCCCAACATGGGTTCATGGAACTAAAAACACACAAAAACACACGACAGTTGGAAATGAACACCAAGCCACCTACCTTTAATGCCAATGAACAATATACGTGAACGTCGATTCTAGAAATTCCCATTAATGACGTAGATCTGACGAAGAAGAAAACCCATTCAAACGTAAATAACTTTCCCTCGGGAAAGAATTGGTAAGAACGACTTAAGGATAGCGGAGGGCTTACCTGTGTGGTCCCATCAAGACCGTCTGAGGCAGAAACGGATTCCTGGTTTGAGATCGACGGATACTCTAATATTTGACCATCCCCTCCTGCTCCTTACTTCGGTTCTAAGCCTTCCCTGTGAACAGGGGAGGCTAATGCCCATTTTAAGCGAAAAAAACAAACTACATGGAATGTACTTCTAGGTACATGGCGTGTACTTCCCATTTTTAAACTGTTCCTCTGGCGGCTTCCTGCCAGCACGACACTGTTCACCTACCGAAATGACTACACGGCGTGTCTTCATGAGTACACGGCATGTGCTTCCCCATAGCTGGCCACAACCTTACTATTTTCCTGCCGACTGACTACACGGCGTGTAAGGGACCCCTACATGGCATGTAGTCGGTTCCTACACCCTTCATCGATGACATGGCCACACTCCTTGTGTACTTATCCCACACGTCCAAAAGTAGACGGCGTGTACTTTCAAAAAATTAGAATTTTTCCCCATTTTCCATATTTTCTCAAAAACTCCTAACAAAAAGAGAATAGAAGAAACCCGTACCTCAAAAATAAAAATCGGGTTCTTACAAACTTCACCCATTAAAGAAATTCGTCCCCGAATTGCCCTTCCAAGGGTGGTGAAGATAAAGCTGAGAATAACTCTGGCCACTGAGCATGTACGTCGGTCTCCTACTCCCAGGTTTTGTTCTGAACTCGGCCATGCTGCCATAGCACCCGTACGATAGGAACTGACCAGAATTAGAGAACCTCCATGCTCTTATCAACAATATGAATCAGATGCTCTTCAAAGGACACATCTACATGAAGCTCAACCTCCTCTGGAAGAAATATGTGAGACATGTCTGAATGATAGCGGCACAACTAAGATACATGGAAGACGTCGTGCATGGCCCGATACCTCTGAGGTAACTGCAACCGATATGCAACTGACCCAACTCTTTCCAGAATCTCAAATGGCCCCACATACCTAAGTGAATGATTACCCAATCTCTTGATCTTCTTGTGTCCCAACCTCGACGAAACACACCAGAAAACCTAATCCCCGACCACGAACTCCAAAGATCGTCTGCGGCGATCAACATATGATTTTTGACGAGACTGTGCGGTAGCCATCTGCTTCTGAATCAGCTGGACCTGCTCAAAAGTCTCCTGCATGAGACGTGGTCCCAGTAAAGCTGTCTCACCTACCTCTAACAAGCACAATGGTGATCGGGATGGCCTACCATACAAAGCCTCGTATGGTGGCATCTCAATAGCTTCCTAAAAACTATTGTTATAGGAAAACTCAAATAGGGGTATATGATTCTCCAAGAGCCCCCAAAGTTTAGGATGCATTCTCGCAGCATGTCCTCCAGCACCTGTATCATACGCTCTGACATGCCATCGGACTGAAAGGTGGGAAGCTGTGCTCAAAAGCACCTGTGTACCCAGTGCACTCTAAAAACTCTACCAGAAACAATACGTAAAATGGGTGTCCATATCTGAAACTATAGAACGAGGAACCCCATGAAGATGTACGTTCTCTTGGATATACAACTTCCCGAGCTCATCAACACCGAAGGTCTCCTTGATCAGAAAAAAGTGAGCTACCTTCGTGAGTTTGTCCACAACAACCCACACGACATCATTTCCTCGAGGGGACCCTCACGAAGTCCATCGCGACATCATCCCATTTCCACTTTGGGATGGGTAACTACTTTAACAGTCCGGCTGGCCTCTGATGTTCTGCCTTCACCTGCTGACAGGTCAAACACCTCGTAACAAAACCAGCTATATCCGTCTTCATACCTGGCCACCAGTACTGATGTCTCAAGTCACGGTACATCTTGGTAACCCTGGGATGAACTTCCCATGATGAAGCATGAAACTCCTGCATCTTCTCCCCGCGTATATCCCATGGAACCCATACTCATCCACGGAAATGCAGATCCTCATCATCTCCTATCGTCCACCAAGAAGGAGGTTCCTCACATGCCACTGACTCCTGTAAAACTAGTCCTTCTGAATCAGATAGCTGTCTCAGCCTCACTCTATCAAGGAGGGTAGAAGTCACAGCTAAAGAGGAAAGATAAGTTTTCCCCTAACTATCATGCACCTATAAATGCATCTCAGAGAACAAATCCATAAGCTACCACTCACCATTGGCCTCCTGCACAACCCATATCTGAGTCTTCTTGCTTAGTGCATCAGCTACTGCATTACCTTTACCAGGTGTATAGGAAAGCTCAAAATCAAAGGACTGTAGGTATTTGACCCACCTTCACTGACTCAGATTGAAGTCACACTGAGTAAAGATATACTTGAGACTTTTTTGGTCAGTGAAAACCACAAAACATTCTCCCAACAGATAGTGTCTCCAATAGTGCAATGCATACACAACTATAGCTAACTCAAGATCATTCGTTGGGTAATTCCTCTCATGTGGCCTCAACTACCGAGAACTGTACGCAACAACTTGATCGCCCTACATCAACACTACTCCCATCCCAATAACTGATGCATCAAAATAAACTGTATATCTCTTCCCCTACTTTGGGAGTATCAGGACTGGTGATGATGTCAACTTTCACTTTAGTTCTGGAATGGCTGCCTCGCAAGCTTCCGACCAAATGAACATCAAACCCTTCTTTGTCAGACCCTTCAACGGCGCTTCTATGTGGGAGAAGTCCTGTATGAAACGTCTATATTAACCAGACATCCCCAAGAAACTCTGTATCTCAAACACGTTCTTGGGATGCTCCCAGGAAACTACTGCTCTCACCTTCTATGGGTCTACTAATACTCCTGCCTCTGAGATGATATGACCCAGAAAGAGAATCTGGTCCATCGAAAAGTGGCACTTTGAGAGCATAGCATATAGCTGATTCTCTCTTAGTGTACTGAATAAGATCTCAAGATTGGTGGCATGGTTGTGTAAAGTGTGAGAGTATACTAAGATGTTGTCCATGAATACTACCACAAAAGAATCAAGGTACGGATGGAACACATGATTAATCAGATCCATGAAAACTGCTGGCGCGTTCGTGATTCCGAACGGCATAACCATATACTCGTATAGACCATACCTGCTCCTCAAAGCCGTAAAATGTATATCAGATGGTCTAGCGCACAGCTGATGATATCTTGATCTCAAGTCAATCTTCGAGAACACTCGTTCTCCCTGAAGTTGATCAAAAAGATCATCAATCCTCGGCAAGGGATATCAGTTCATGACCGTCAGCTGGTTCAACTTCCGATAATCCACAAAGAGTCTAAGGGTACCATCCGCCTACTTCACAAAGAGGACTGGAGAACCCCAAGGAGAAGTACTGGGTCAGATAAAACGCTTCACTTGTAACTCCTCTATCTATCTCTTGAGCTCCTAAAACTCAAGCGTGGCCATCCTATAAAGAGGAATGGACACCGGTGCTGCTCTTGGCACAAGATCAATAGAGAAATCCACCTCTCACTCTGGAGGTAGACCTGAAATGTCATCCAGGAAGACATCCCTGTAGAGATCAACCACTGGAGGGAAATCCGTCTGACAAGTCTCCTGGTCATCTAGATACAAACTTGCAGTCTCGGTTGTGACTCCACCTCGCCCACGATGCTCTGGTCTAGATCGACTCGCTTGAACATCCCATTCTCCCTTGTATAGAAACTATCCACCCTCTGGTGATGTGAAAATCACCCTATGATGATAGGAATCCACAAAGGCTCGAAAGGGAACCAACCAGTCCATCCCAAGAATGATGTCATAATCTGTCATCTCTAAGACATAGAGGTCCCAAAGGTAGTGACACCCACCAAACTCAAGTGGGAAGAAGTAGAAACACAGAGCCCGAGGCTCTCCACATTGGGAAAAGATATAAAAATATGTGTATCACTCGTATCGAAAATCATTGAAGATAAAATAGAAGCTACTAGAATAGGACCTATGAATATAGAAGGTCCGGGATCCTACTCCTACTGGGTCTGTTGCACTGCATATGTATGCCCAATGTCGCGGCCCTGCGACACAGCCTGGCTACCCGGGGCTGTCTCACTTTGCTGCCTCTGTGATCCTAGTGTCTGGCTACCCCGGCCATGACATCCATCTCTGCCTGCACGCCCTGATGTATTCTAGTTCCATGACTGGTAGGAACACATTGGTCCTGCTCCCACACATGGAGTCTGCACAGAATCCCTCTCAATAGCCATCGGTGGAAACACCCTGCAAAAGCGCTGCAGATGACCCATCATGTCGCAAGCTCGGCACTCCACTGGGTCTCGTGGACACTATGGCCTCTTGTTCCCCTCTCTACCACACTGGTAGCACATGACCTGGCCACCTAAAGAAATATTTTGGTTGGTACTACCACCCTGAGAGAAGTCCATCTGTCTTTTCCTCTTACCAGTAGAAATAGTACTAGTAACTGGTGCTGAACCTCCCTAGCCCACAACACTAGATTCTTGAAGGTTCCTCTCTTTAATCAGTGCCTGTTTCACAATAGCATGTACAGTAGGAAACCTAAAAACATTCACCATCGCTCAGATGTCATATTGGATACCATCCTCAAAACGCATGGCTCTCAACGTCTCATCACCCACCATTACGGGTGCAGAACGCTGAAGATCGGTAAAGTGAGAAGAATAGTCCATCACCGACATAACACCCTATTGCAGATTCATGAACTCTGAAGCTCTATCTTCCCTCAGTGTCTCTGGAAAAAAAATTCATAGAAGACTTCCTGAAAACCCTCCCATGCCATGTCCCTGTGATGCTATGACTGGGTGGTAACATTCCACCACCTCTTGGAAGAATCACGCAACATGTATGTCGCGATCTTGACCCTGTACCCTGGAGGCGTATCAAGATGCTCGAAAATAGTCTGCATCGATCCTAGCCTAGACTCCATAGCCTGTGGTCCTCCATCCCCTAAAAACATAGGCATATGCTGCTGCTGGAAGATACGAGTCAGCTCCACCATAGATATGGCAGCCTGCGGTGCTCCCTAAAAGGTCTGCATGAACCGCATAGAGCCTTCACAGAACTGCGCCTCCATGCCTGTGTCCAGTATAACAGTTGGCACCGCATCTGGCTTTGTTGGAGGATCCGCTGGTAGCCCATGGCCCACTATCTCTAGAGAATACTAGTATCCGCTCACCTGAAAAAAAATGTGCAGTCGTC
Source organism: Viscum album (assembly GCA_963277665.1). NCBI lineage: Eukaryota > Viridiplantae > Streptophyta > Magnoliopsida > Santalales > Viscaceae > Viscum > Viscum album. Next base: position 473,677,380 of record OY728133.1, on the reverse strand, counting down.
TAGGCGGCATGACTCTACATGGTCAAAAACACACCTTAGATTCAATATTTAACAAGACTGAAAACGAAGGAATTACAAAGGGTACAAGAGGAATAAGGCATTTAATGATTTTCAAAACAAGACTACATGGCGTGTATGCTAACCACACAACGTGTACTTGACTTCTCTTCCCTGCCCGGGTCCTTCTACATGGCTGAGCAACACGGCTCCCGTTTAAACAAAACTGCATGGTGTGTATATCATCTACACAGCGTGTATGGTGTTATTTCCAACTGCCTGTGTCACTTTCCACATGACCGACTACTCGTCCTAACACTACACGACATGTTACACCCGCAAACGGCGTGTACACCACCCCGTTTCCCAGCCACTCGGCTAACTCCACATGGTCTGACCTCGAACACGATGACACGACATGTCCCACAGGTACACGGCGTGTACTAGACAAGCTTCGCCGGCCCATGTTGTTAGTTACACGGCCAGATACACGGATCAACCTATACAGCCTGTTCTATATACACACGGTTTGTACACGAAAGGATTTCCCCGACCTGTGTTTGTTAGTTACACGACCGAATACCAGGTCGGACTACACGGTGTGTTCCACAGAGGACACAACATGTATGTCTTATAGTTTCCTCTGCACGTGTTGTTAGGTACATGGTGGACACTGGGTCAACACAACACGGCATGTACATCCGGTACACGGCGTGTTCTCCACAAGGTCTTCCCTTTCCCGTGTCGCCGCCCACACGGTTTGTGACATGGGAAGAGACTACATGGCGTGTACTCGGGGTACACATTGTGTACTGAAAAAGTTTATTTCTATTTCCGAGTAGAAGGCCATACATGACGTGTCTAAGTCCTACACGGCGTGTATACTAGGTTTTCCAGACAGTATGCCTCAAAAACTTCCCCGGAACCCGGAAAATACCGAAAAAACAACACCTAAGTGCCAAATTCCGATCCGTGAGGGCCTATACTCCCCGCGAATCAATGTTTGGTGTCTTTCCTGTGTTATAACAAAATAAACAATCAATGATCCACCAAATTCTCGTTAATGGGGGCCCATACTCCCCAAAAACCAAAATTTGGCATTCATTCTATAAATAGGCTCATACAAAATACAATATCACATATCAGGTATTTATCAAGCAGCTATCACAGAAGCATGCTTTTCTAGTACAACAACTATCACAACAACATGCAATTTCGAATGCACCTACCTAGCATGGAACTGTGCATGGGATGTGATTTCTAGAATGTTCCTAAATGATGCATGAGATAGCATACCATCATCTCATCAGGTTGCAACTAAATAGAACCCAAGGATAAAATATAAACAGCACAATATAAGTGCGTCACCCTTCCGGGAAAACAAATCAACTGTAAAATTTTAAAATCAGTAAAATTGCAATAAGAGGTAAATTGGATTTTCCCTGTATAGGGGTAAGCTATGCCCATGCATAGCTTATTACCCACTACCGTTCCCATCCAATCCCCGACTAAGGCTCCAAATAGTATGTCAAAGAAAAGAACTCCTTTGATACCACTTTGTAACGTCCCGGTTCCAGGTGCCACTCCACGGGTGCCCCGAACCCGGTTCGCCACATGACCTAAAGCGCATTTCCCCAAACACCAAAGGTTGTCGACTAGCAGCGAGGGCCCAGGTCTGATAGTGGGGAAACTATGCCCTCATTTGTCAATTCGTAGAGTAGCGAAATAAAATAAAACATGTAGTAACAACGGAAGAAGTAAACCATACAAAACTGAAATAAACAACTGAAGTAGATATAGCCAACCAGTCATATAGATATGATGCAACATGTATCAAATTCGATGAAAACAACCAGAACAAGTTACATGGAAGTACAATACAATACGACTTAAGTACAAGTACAAAAAAGCAAAATAGAACAGCCAGCAGAATCGTGAGACAATGCTTTGTCCCATGCTCTCCTATACCCCAGCAGTAATCAAGTACCTGTATAGGGACCCTTGCCCTTATCTACACCTACAGAAACGTAGTCTGTCTGGGCTAAAAAACATGACCCGAACAGGGTGGAGAAATATATCTCAGTAGGAATGTAGGGACCCGAAGCTTATCGTACGTGGACATTACATTACTTTTGCGGAATACTTAGTACATAACAAAAACACACACACAAGGATCGTAATAGTTTAGTGTCTTTGGAAACTCGGAACGTAATCTTCTAATCGTGGTGAAAGTTCTTCAATATCTCCCATAAAGGTCATCCCTTTTTTTTTACCTAAAACCTTTCTTTATATCCTGGGGAAAAGAAAACATAAAAGGGTGAGCTCAAATGCTCAGTAAGGGTAAACAAAAGAAAAAAAAATCAATCACATCATATACATAGCTTTTGGAAATCTTAACCTGCAAAAGAGCTCATAATATCATAACATGGAATATATCATAGAAGTGAAAATGAAACCATAACTTAAAACATTACTCATTGTGGCATACACACATAATCATAGAGAATCATTTCTTGTTAGTCAAGACTCATTGCCAAGACTATCTTAGTGGACAAAGTCCCTTTCTGAATCGAGTAATCCTCGTTTCAGTCCTGTTTCACTGAACCGGTATAACCTACCATTCCAGCCATGTCTATCTCATGAGATATTAAATCTTTACCCAATGCATTGGAGGGAGATATAGGTCCCACCCATCTCTTAATGAATCCTTTCTTATGTGTGCCACAAAATCATAAATCATACATCATTGCATAACCCATGTAATAAAAATGGGATTCTTAAACAACATGACATCATAAAACCATTCATATAAGATAAAGGAATTCATAAACATAATTCCATCACAACATAGTCAAATCAATGTAAAAATATGGATAGAAACAGAACCCTTTATTATCTTATATGGAAAATAATTTTGATAAAACACTTGAATTGAATTCTTGAGGAAAATATCCTTTCTTCTTCAAAATCAATTTCTTTTCTCAAAACATCATGCAATTTTAAAAGAAAGAGATTTTATTGAAAATAGTCATGAAATCTTTTAGAGGAAGCTTCATGAAAATAAGGCTTTATAAAACAGTATAAATCCGTTCGTGCCGTATAAGTTAAAAAAACATTCTTCGTACTTTTGTCGGAAAAGTCGAAAAGTACCTCGTATAAAAAAACGACAAAAGATTCCTTTCATATTCTTTACTAAAAACTCACCTAAGGGTAAAATTGGATTTAAAATATTGTAAGTGGATGGAAACAATATTAGATATTGAGGGAACATGGATGTGGATGATAAAATACATCCCAGTAAATACTTACGAATAAACAATCTCGGATAAAAATGAGATTGTGATATTTCCCTTACCTTAGGTCCGATTTGCTTCGTATGTGTCCGAACCTCCTGTATAATGATTTAAATAATGTCATTGACTTATTACAGAATCATATTCATTGTTATGATATCATATATGGTTCACTTATGACATTATATTACCCGTTCTTTTGTAAATTCCATGTTAAAGAAGCGTTTTGGGTAAAATCATTTCATTTATCGTAGGTGTTTTGACTTGTTGTTCTTGACATCATTATTACTTATATCATGATTTACTTACTTCCAGAATATAAAATATGATTTATATATCATATATATTCAGTATATATATATATATATAATAGGTAGATAAATAAAATGAAAAACACCGTTCATGGAGACGGTAGTCCGTACGTACGCATGAACGTTGTTTTCCTTTCCTTATTGTCTTGAAATGGAAGTAAGTAGATGACATACATATGTATATATATACATAAATCCAGTAGCTTTATAATGTCATATATTTCATTATTATTTCTTATATATACTTTATAATCAGTCTTAAATGGTTAATATGGAGAATGAATCTCATCGCGTCGTGGAGACGGTAGTCCGTACGTACGCACGAGCGATGATATCATTTCTATAAGTATTGAATTGAATTGGAGTGAATTATACAATATATCAGAATCAATATGATGTTGTAATAACTATGTATAGTTATTCTTTACACCATTATACCCATCCTTGTAAGGTGGTGGTGGAAAATAGATTACACCACGGCGTGGAGACGGTATTCCGTACGTACGCACGCGCGGTGATTTCTTTTTCCGTAGGATGGATAGATGGTGAAATAGGGTTGTTTCATACTTATAATAACATATCAGTATATGAGTGATACTGATGTTATTACTTCATAATGAAACAACCTAAGAAGAAGTGGAAGAAGAAATAAAGATAAAAGAATTGGTAACGGTAATTACCTCTTCTTTGAAGCGCCTCTTTGAGACCTCCTCTTAGGGCACTAGAATTGGTCTTTGAGGAAGACCAGAACCTCTAGGATGTTGCTAGGGAAGTGGAGAAGAGATTTTGGCAGGGGTTGGCCGAGCTTGAGAGCTCAAATTGGTGTGAGGAGGAGGGGGAGGAGGTGTCCTTTTATAGGGGAGGAGAGGGGCACCTTAGGAATTCTTAAAAATATTAATTTATAATAAATCTAACCCCACTTAAAAACCTCCAAAAATGACTCATATTCGAAGATTAGATGAGATAGGGTTGTAATCTCATCAACCAATCAAATTTAGACATGTTTGGATATTATTTTAAACCTTATCAATTAGATTTAACTCTAAGTTAAATAATTTAACTTTTACCGTGTCTTTTTGTTTTCTTTCACTATATGGTTAATACACTTACTATAACATGCCAAACGAACCCCAAATTGTTTATTATTAATATATATATCCTTATCTAAGTCATTTGGCCGAACCTTAGATTTTTAGGAATAAAATAACAATTAATAATATAATATTTGATTTAAAAACTATTTTGTGTCAATTTTGACACTATTTGATATATGATTTTTGCGAAAGTCATAACAGAATTAAATGTTCGAACCAAGTTGATTAAATCAACATTAATATATCATAGTAACCTAGAAAATTAGTTTAATTCATAAAAAATCTCAAATTACATTTATTTTGGTGCTTATAACATCAATTATGTCAATATTTCATTAAAAAGATAATTACTGCATCATCGTTGTGTCATAAATAAATTAAATTATTTGATGTCTAAAAATTACAAATAAAATACCATTATGTAGGAAATCTTTTTATCTTTCTAATGAATATTTATAGTCGAATTTATCTTATGTATAACCCCATATTACAAATGATTTACTTATTAAACTTTGATTTTAACTATTTTAACCCTTCTTTAAATAAATTAATAATAAATGTCCTAATCTAATCCATGTGGGCCTAAATGGTCATATTTTATTCCTAAGTTTGTTTTTGGTCGAATTACACTTGTCCAATAGAATTAGGACATGTGTTAGGGTAATATTAATATCATATTTACCCTTAGTTACCCTATTTACTTTTAACCGTGGTAAAAAAAGTAAAAAGTTACTATTCACCAAAAAATTATTTTCGTCTCATTGAACCACATTTTAGTCCTTGATAATAACCGTGTCTCTCGGATTTTCGAAATTCCATTCACAGAAGCGGTAAAATTAAGTTTTATGCAAAATTCAGTTTTTAACCTACCACTTAGTAGTTTCACTATTCATCAAAAATTGATGTTTTTCAGAACAATGCCAAAATTTTATCCCAAGCTATATTTCATATTCCAAATTCAAAAATGAAGTCTACTTCACCAAATTCATAACATAAAAGTTGTATTAATTAATTTTATAATTAAATCCCGCTGTTAAAACAAATAGCGTGTTTTTAAGAAACAATATCTATCAAAAGATTGACACTTGTTTATGTCTAGTTTAAATGTGAAATTACATCCAATGACCAACATTGTATTAAATTGTAAAAATATATTCTAAATATACTTTAAAACCACTCAAATTAATGATTTATCACTATTAATTATTTCGATTAAAAAAGTTGTTTTTAATTATAATTTAGTAATTTTCACTATTCATCAGAATATGAAAGTTATCCGAAAAGTACCAAAATTTCACCTTAGGCTAAATTCGATACTCCGAATCAAAAAATGAAGTTCATTTTGAAAAATAAGATTTACTGGATTTCAAAAAGTGGTTATTACTATTCATAACGGCTAGTTTTAATAATATTTTTATAGCATATCGTTGTTTAGTGAAACTCGGTATTGCGTACAACACACGCTATCGAGGAAGGTCGCGATTGCGTGTAATGCAAGGCAAGTCAAGGATGTGTGTTGTGCAAGCTCCTTTTGGTGTAGCGTACAACACAAGACATTAATAAAATTAAAAAGAATATTTTTTTATAAAATCTTGGGCTGTTACATTCTACCCCCCTTAAAATGAATTTCGCCCTCGAAATTCGTCGGGGTTATAAATGGTTTACTATTTGAAAGTTTTTTTTTTAATAGAAACCCACATCGTAAAAGGGAATGCCAAAACTTGGCTTTAAAAACTAAAGTATGAAATGTAACGATTACCCAAATAAACTAATCACTGGGTTTCCACATAGGTGAAAATATGGATATGGAAGAGAAATCTAACCATCATGTTCTGATGGAGAGTGGTAGAGAACATGGCTATGGAAAAGCCAGTAATCACAAATCCATAGATTTGTGATGATATAAGGTACCATCTTATTCATCAGGTATAAGATCACTAGGACAACATTTTTGGTTTTCAAGATCATTTCCCTAAAGTTGAAAATTTGAATTAGAATAAATACTTACTTTATTTTGGTACAATCTCACTGTTGTTCGTGCCTTGAACAATTTCCACTTCATCTCTTAAATAAATGAAGTTGAATTTGTTATTCATGAAGTGTTAGTAGATCATGTGATAGAATGACGGGTCATTCCATCTGTCTCAAACAAAAGATTAGCAAAAATTATATGCATAAGTCGATCTATAGTGAGATTAATCATATATGGTTCCTAAAATGGACTTATACTTCATATATCATACTGCTTAATATAATAAAACTAGTTTCTACTAAACAGGGACTTCCTGTAGGCCAGTGGTAGGCGATAAAGGCCAGTTGCACTTCGGTTGTGGGTTCGATTCCTACAGCCTTGTCCGAAGCGATGGGTTGTCGCCCGTCCTGCAGGTTGTCCTTTTTCTAAAACTACGTTACTATAACATCCTATCAATAATATCGAAAATCTTCTATCCTTAAACAATACTAACTTACGTCCAACATAATCCATTCCAATCTTTAGGCTTATTCATAATACTGCAGTCCACTCTCATAACATAGTGAAAACGATTACCAGAGATTTAATACCATCGTTGATCCCCATATATCATATGATATGTTTTGTTGGTCACATTCCAATCATTCAAAGTCCTTAATCATGTATTCTCTTGAATACCTTAGTGAAAACATGAATGCAGTTAAAAGTTAACACTTTCCACATACCAAAATCCTCAAAATTCTATATACTCAATCCATGATATCACTTAGTCCTTATATCAATCATGAGCTCATGCATACAATCAAACATATCATTATCGTCTTATCCCTTCATTATGTGCATATCATCTACTTTCCAAAAATACTAGTACCATTCATCACATACTTTCAAAACTTAAGTAAAGACAACAATATAACAATACTTAGATGTCTCTTTATCCCATAGTACCATGAGATTACTTATACAACATTACACTTGATAAAAATGTAATCATTCCACTACATTCTTAAACCATTAACCGAGCTTCAACAATTCTTTCATCTCACATATCATTTGTAGTCTCTTCATCATCATCCACATAAATACTACCCATATGACCATACTGATTCTCTTCATGAGTCTTTCCCTTAGGGCATTTGTTTTCATAATTCCCATACATTCCACATTTAAAACACTTAACCATTTTTGATGTCGTAGCAATACCATTATCCTCATCCATGGTGTTAACTGAACTTTTTCCTTTGCACTTACTTGCTTTGTGTCCTTCTTTTCCACACCCAAAGCATCTTCCAGTTCCCTTGAAACATTCCCCTTGATGCCTCTTCCCACATGATTTACATAGGGGAAATTGAACTTTCTTTCCTCTATGATCATCATGGAACTCCATCTTTCTCTTATTAGTCGAGTCAGGAAACTTACCAAATTTTACTTTATTGATCATATTGTGAGATTGCTGATTCGTCATAATAATGATGTTTGGACATCCAAATCCCATTTCATTTGGTTTCTCATGAAGAATATCATTCCATTGTCCATCATATCCTCCATTATTGTGAATCATCTTGTTTCCAGCCATTTTCTAAAACCCAAACAGAATAGTGTTAGATGCAAAAATCGTAATAAAGGGGGAGTAACTTAAATATCTATCATCTTTGGTTTAATCTAATATCGTTAACATAGTTCTAGGACTATATCCTATACGTATACTTATCCTTAGGGACATCCCTAGACATACCTTAGAAATATCTCTAGGGATCTCACTAACGTTTTCGCATCCTAGTTTCCAAAGGTTGACTAAACCTTTCCTCTGATACCAACTGTAGGGACCCGAAGCTTATCGTACATGGACATTACATTACTTTTGCGGAATACTTAGTACATAACAAAAACACACACACAAGGATCGTAATAGTTTAGTGTCTTTGGAAACTCGGAACGTAATCTTCTAATCGTGGTGAAAGTTCTTCAATATCTCCCATAAAGGTCATCCATTTTTTTTACCTAAAACCTTTCTTTATATCCTGGGGAAAAGAAAACAAAAAAGGGTGAGCTCAAATGCTCAGTAAGGGTAAACAAAAGAAAAAAAAATCAATCACATCATATACATAGCTTTTGGAAATCTTAACCTGCAAAAGAGCTCATAATATCATAACATGGAATATATCATAGAAGTGAAAATGAAACCATAACTTAAAACATTACTCATTGTGGCATACACACATAATCATAGAGAATCATTTCTTGTTAGTCAAGACTCATTGCCAAGACTATCTTAGTGGACAAAGTCCCTTTCTGAATCGAGTAATCCTCGTTTCAGTCCTGTTTCACTGAACCGGTATAACCTACCATTCCAGCCATGTCTATCTCATGAGATATTAAATCTTTACCCAATGCATTGGAGGGAGATATAGGTCCCACCCATCTCTTAATGAATCCTTTCTTATGTGTGCCACAAAATCATAAATCATACATCATTGCATAACCCATGTAATAAAAATGGGATTCTTAAACAACATGACATCATAAAACCATTCATATAAGATAAAGGAATTCATAAACATAATTCCATCACAACATAGTCAAATCAATGTAAAAATATGGATAGAAACAGAACCCTTTATTATCTTATATGGAAAATAATTTTGATAAAACACTTGAATTGAATTCTTGAGGAAAATATCCTTTCTTCTTCAAAATCAATTTCTTTTCTCAAAACATCATGCAATTTTAAAAGAAAGAGATTTTATTGAAAATAGTCATGAAATCTTTTAGAGGAAGCTTCATGAAAATAAGGCTTTATAAAACAGTATAAATCCGTTCGTGCCGTATAAGTTAAAAAAACATTCTTCGTACTTTTGTCGGAAAAGTCGAAAAGTACCTCGTATAAAAAAACGACAAAAGATTCCTTTAATATTCTTTACTAAAAACTCACCTAAGGGTAAAATTGGATTTAAAATATTGTAAGTGGATGGAAACAATATTAGATATTGAGGGAACATGGATGTGGATGATAAAATACACCCCAGTAAATACTTACGAATAAACAATCTCGGATAAAAATGAGATTGTGATATTTCCCTTACCTTAGGTCCGATTTGCTTCGTATGTGTCCGAACCTCCTGTATAATGATTTAAATAATGTCATTGACTTATTACAGAATCATATTCATTGTTATGATATCATATATGGTTCACTTATGACATTATATTACCCGTTCTTTTGTAAATTCCATGTTAAAGAAGCGTTTTGGGTAAAATCATTTCATTTATTGTAGGTGTTTTGACTTGTTGTTCTTGACATCATTATTACTTATATCATGATTTACTTACTTCCAGAATATAAAATATGATTTATATATCATATATATTCAGTATATATATATATATAATAGGTAGATAAATAAAATGAAAAACACCGTTCATGGAGACGGTAGTCCGTACGTACGCATGAACGTTGTTTTCCTTTCCTTATTGTCTTGAAATGGAAGTAAGTAGATGACATACATATGTATATATATACATAAATCCAGTAGCTTTATAATGTCATATATTTCATTATTATTTCTTATATATACTTTATAATCATTCTTAAATGGTTAATATGGAGAATGAATCTCATCGCGTCGTGGAGACGGTAGTCCGTACGTACGCACGAGCGATGATATCATTTCTATAAGTATTGAATTGAATTGGAGTGAATTATACAATATATCAGAATCAATATGATGTTGTAATAACTATGTATAGTTATTCTTTACACCATTATACCGATCCTTGTAAGGTGGTGGTGGAAAATAGATTACACCACGGCGTGGAGACGGTATTCCGTACGTACGCACGCGCGGTGATTTCTTTTTCCGTAGGATGGATAGATGGTGAAATAGGGTTGTTTCATACTTATAATAACATATCAGTATATGAGTGATACTGATGTTATTTCTTCATAATGAAACAACCTAAGAAGAAGTGGAAGAAGAAATAAAGATAAAAGAATTGGTAACGGTAATTACCTCTTCTTTGAAGCGCCTCTTTGAGACCTCCTCTTAGGGCACTAGAATTGGTCTTTGAGGAAGACCAGAACCTCTAGGATGTTGCTAGGGAAGTGGAGAAGAGATTTTGGCAGGGGTTGGCCGAGCTTGAGAGCTCAAATTGGTGTGAGGAGGAGGGGGAGGAGGTGTCCTTTTATAGGGGAGGAGAGGGGCACCTTAGGAATTCTTAAAAATATTAATTTATAATAAATCTAACCCCACTTAAAAACCTCCAAAAATGACTCATATTCTAAGATTAGATGAGATAGGGTTGTAATCTCATCAACCAATCAAATTTAGACATGTTTGGATATTATTTTAAACCTTATCAATTAGATTTAACTCTAAGTTAAATAATTTAACTTTTACCGTGTCTTTTTGTTTTCTTTCACTATATGGTTAATACACTTACTATAACATGCCAAACGAACCCCAAATTGTTTATTATTAATATATATATCCTTATATAAGTCATTTGGCCGAACCTTAGATTTTTAGGAATAAAATAACAATTAATAATATAATATTTGATTTAAAAACTATTTTGTGTCAATTTTGACACTATTTGATATATGATTTTTGCGAAAGTCATAACAGAATTAAATGTTCGAACCAAGTTGATTAAATCAACATTAATATATCATAGTAACCTAGAAAATTAGTGGAATTCATAAAAAATCTCAAATTACATTTATTTTGGTGCTTATAACATCAATTATGTCAATATTTCATTAAAAAGATAATTACTGCATCATCGTTGTGTCATAAATAAATTAAATTATTTGATGTCTAAAAATTACAAATAAAATACCATTATGTAGGAAATCTTTTTATCTTTCTAATTAATATTTATAGTCGAATTTATCTTATGTATAACCCCATATTACAAATGATTTACTTATTAAACTTTGATTTTAACTATTTTAACCCTTCTTTAAATAAATTAATAATAAATGTCCTAATCTAATCCAAGTGGGCCTAAATGGTCATATTTTATTCCTAAGTTTGTTTTTGGTCGAATTACACTTGTCCAATAGAATTAGGACATGTGTTAGGGTAATATTAATATCATATTTACCCTTAGTTACCCTATTTACTATTAACCGTGGTAAAAAAAGTAAAAAGTTACTATTCACCAAAAAATTATTTTCATCTCATTGAACCACATTTTAGTCCTTGATAATAACCGTGTCTCTTGGATTTTCGAAATTCCATTCACAGAAGCGGTAAAATTAAGTTTTATGCAAAATTCAGTTTTTAACCTACCACTTAGTAGTTTCACTATTCATCAAAAATTGATGTTTTTCAGAACAATGCCAAAATTTTATCCCAAGCTATATTTCATATTCCAAATTCAAAAATGAAGTCTACTTCACCAAATTCATAACATAAAAGTTGTATTAATTAATTTTATAATTAAATCCCGTTGTTAAAACAAATAGCGTGTTTTTAAGAAACAATATCTATCAAAAGATTGGCACTTGTTTATGTCTAGTTTAAATGTGAAATTACATCCAATGACCAACATTGTATTAAATTGTAAAAATATATTCTAAATATACTTTAAAACCACTCAAATTAATGATTTATCACTATTAATTATTTCGATTAAAAAAGTTGTTTTTAATTATAATTTAGTAATTTTCACTATTCATCAGAATATGAAAGTTATCCGAAAAGTACCAAAATTTCACCTTAGGCTAAATTCGATACTCCGAATCAAAAAATGAAGTTCATTTTGAAAAATAAGATTTACTGGATTTCAAAAAGTGGTTATTACTATTCATAACGGCTAGTTTTAATAATATTTTTATAGCATATCGTTGTTTAGTGAAACTCGGTATTGCGTACAACACACGCTATCGAGGAAGGTCGCGATTGCGTGTAATGCAAGGCAAGTCAAGGATGTGTGTTGTGCAAGCTCCTTTTGGTGTAGCGTACAACACAAGACATTAATAAAATTAAAAAGAATATTTTTTTATAAAATCTTGGGCTGTTACAAGGAACCCACCAAAGGCCAGTGTCCAACTGTGTGAAAGCATGCAACAACAGTGTGCAGTAGTAAAATGTAATAAAGTAAGCAGTACTGAAAGTAACTAACATTACCAGTTATATTGCCATTTTAATATCCATTTAATCATTTAATTCCAAAATATCACCACAGTAAATATTATAAGTAATCATCCAAGGTCCTTAGATACGTAAACTCCTACCCTCAGGTAAAGAGAAACAAACCCAAGAATCTGCCCACAGGCATACAGATATTGCCCACAGGCATAAGAAGTGTCGCCCACAGGCACAGAATCGACTACCCACAGGCACGGAAGAAGTTGCCCATAGGCTAGGTAGTGCAATGCCAATGGGCTAATCACAACATTTACCTTAGGCTAAACAGGTAACCGGGCCATGCCCAACATGTAAATAAACATTCACAAGAAATTCTTCTCAAGGAAATTCTACAATCATTACTTTAGAGGCATACCCATGGGTTTCCTGGCCAAACGGCTAAACGGAGGAACGCACCCCCGAGGTGGTTCTGGATCCAAGCACTGAACCCAAACAACAATTTTACAATTTAATTTAATTACCTATACAGTTTTTGGTAGTTAAAATAGCCACAAACTCAGCCACATGACACCCCAACAAGGGTTCGTGGCACTAAAAACACACAAAAACGCACGACAGTTGGAAATGAACACCAAGCCACCTACCTTTAAAGCCAACAAACAATATACGTGAACGTCGATTCCAGAAACTCCCAATAACAACATAGATATGATGAAGAATAAAACCTGTTCAAACGTAAATAACATTACCTCAGGAGAGAATTGGTAATAACGACTTAAGGAGAGTGAAGGGTTTACCCGTGCGGTTCCAATGAGATTGTCCGAGGCAGAAATGAATTCACGGTTTCTGATCGACAGATCCTCAAAGATTCGACCGTCCCCTCCAGCTCCTTCCTCCGGTTCTAAGCCTTCCCTGTGAACAAGGGAGGCAACATCCCATTTGAAGAGAATAAAACAAAGTACACGGCATATACATCCGGGTACACGGCATGTACTTCCCATTTCTAAACTTTTCCTCTGGCGGCTTCCTGCCAGCGTGGCACTATTCACCTGCCGACATGACTACATGGCATGTCTTCATGAGTACACTGCATGTGCTTCCCCACAGCTGGCCACCGCCTTACTATTTGCCTGCCGACTGACTACACAGCGTGTAAATGACCACTACACGATGTGTAGTCGATTCCTACACCCTTCATCGCCGACATGGCCACAGGCCCTGTGTACTTATCCCACACGGCCAAAATTACATGGCATGTAGACAAAGTACACTGTGTGTACTTTCCAAAAATTTGGATTTTTCCCCATTTTCCATATTTTCTCAAAAATACTTAAGAAAAAGAGAAAAGAAGAAACCCGTACCTCAAAAATAAGAATCAGATTCTTACATATTTTCTATAATTTTTCTTTATATTGATAACAGATTGATAAAAAGTACCGAATTTTTGATATAGTATTTATATGATTTCAAAATACTGCTTTCTTAAATAATGGTTTTTATTAATTTTTTTAAAAATAATAAATTAATTTTTAAAAATTTAAAAAATAAATATTAAATTTTCATTTTAAAATTATAATAGGTTGAATTTTTTATTTTTCTCTAAATGATTAATATTTCATTGAGTAGTAAAAAATACTTATTTTTATTGAAAGTCATTTTTCATATAATGAATTTATTAAGATATTTTTTTTGTTTTAAAAAGGGTTTCAAATTAATATTAGACATATTTGTATATCAATTATGATTTTTTTATTGTAATCATTTTCAAAATTTATATTAATATAATACGTTTTAAACTATTGAAAAAATTTTCTTTGGAAACTCTCTTTCTCATCGTGGAAAAAAAATACCAATTTAAATAATGAAACTTGGAAAAATGGATTTAGTATTTGAAATCAGAATTATTTTTATTATATAACATAGAAAAATTAATTATTAGAATTATTAATCGTAAAAATAGAAAAACAAAATTACTACGGTTAAGGTAAAATTTGGTTTACTACCCGGGGTAAAACTAAAAAGATAAGGGATAAAAATGAACCAAAAAAATTTTAGTACCCATTAGATGGACATATTTATACCTTAAATATTTTATTATCTATAATGTTCTATTTTTATCCATGTTTCATGTGAAAAATGTGGGTATACCACTTTCTTTTGAAAAATTAAAAATGTCCCATTGACCTCACTTATAAGAAAAACCCCACTCTCCTCTCAAATTAACACATCCAAAAAAATGTTTTCATCCAATACCTACCCAAATATCATTCTTAATTCCATCCTCCCATCCTATAAACCTTATTTTGGATATAACTACAACCTACGAAGCCTTTTGGTAAAAACCACTTTTAAGTAGTGTGATGAACAGTTAATGTTATAGAATAATAGTTATTATTTTATTTAATTATACACCTCATGAAATTATATATAAAACGTGATGATATAATAACATCGTTATATTAAATATACAAATCTGTTTTTATGCAATTTTCATGACAAAGAACCATCTTTACTTCAATGAAATTGGATTTTAAATCATCATCCATGTGTGTGATGGACTACCGCCTCGTGAACTAATGTAACTTATTGTCCATCACCACCTCTCAAAGATGGATATAATTAAGGAATAAATAAATATATATCATATTTATAATATTATTATACTTATTCTATTATTATATAACATATACCTTTATGTATTCCATTCTATTGGATTACGATAACTTCCCTCTTATGCACGAAAGACTACCACATCACAAGCTGATGAGATTCATTCAATCCTTATATGGAAGGTAAAAAGGATTAGGTTAACAAAATTATTTGATATACATAACATACTATTTTTTTAATATGAATTAATATTTAAATTTATATCTATTAATCCATTGGGAAAATTGAAATAACCTTCATGAGTACGCATGGAATAATCTCCACGAATGATGTATTTAATTATAAATATGTAAAAATAATGAATTAATCTAAAAAATATATAATTAATATATATTATTTTTATATCATTCATAAAATTAATTATATTATTGAAAAATAAGCAATTTATGAGGTGCAAAAAATAAAATAAAAATATAAACGAGAAAAGGTAGTTATTTCCAGAAACATAGATTTGACAAGGAATTGTTAACAAACTTTTAATTAATAGTAATTAAAAATATAATATGGAATTATATATATAATTATTGATTTATGTTATATTTATAATGAAATTTTATTTATTGTACATGAGTTTTGCATGACTATGGGAGAGGTTGAGTCTTAAGGTAAGGTATTTTCGTCTCAGTTTTTACTTATGTTAGACGGAAGCCATATTCACCACCTATTTATTTAATATGTTTTATAAGCTACCCAAGAATGTATTATATTGAAATTAATGAGGAATATTTTTATATTTTCATAAAAATTATATGACATCTCTTTCATGAGGCTTACAATTCAATAGATACCAAAGTGGTATTATATTTTTGTCTCAATTTTCCTTCACTGAGACATAAGTTATGTTATGCAAATATCTTCTCTTTTGAAGTGTATATAAATCCCCATTGACATTTTATATGACTTATATAGTTATATTCATGATAATTAATGTTTCATTTCATTTTTTCATTAATTTTAATGTTGTAAGGGGTTTATGATGTAATCTCATCATTTATTGAGATTATTTAATATTATGTTTTTGATGATGAAATATTTTGATCCATATATCAAGAAACACATTATTATTATTATCCTCTAGTTATTTCATGTGAATACTTTATTTCCCTTCATTTTTATCTCTTTATACAGTCATGATTTAAAATTATTATTTGTAAATAAATAAAGACATTGTCTAATTCTTTGGTCATACACACTTTCTCATCTATGTCTATGTTTTGTAAAAACATCTTAAAAATGTTTCAATGTTCATGAATGATTTTTTAACAACATTTTAAGTTTTTTTACAGTTAGAAAATATTTAAAATGGAATTATTATTTCGTTTTCCAAACATGGAGCATCTGGACATTATAGAGAATATGAAAAGAATCTTAATTTTTTGTTGTATGACATGAATATAAATTTCCTGAAATCTTGACCATTATTTTAATTAAATATTTCATTAAATTTTTTTCTTGGTTATTTTCAATGAAAGTTACATCCAAAATATTTACTAAATAATTAATTTAAAAAAAAAATTATTTTCAATGAAGAGATATTTTCCCCAATAAACATTCAATGTGATTTTTTTCAAACTAATTTCCAATCTATGACGAAATAATTTAATATTAATTATGATTAACTGAAGATATGGAAAAGGAATAAAATAATTATTAGTTTTTAGTATATTTTCTGTTTATTATGTGAATTTTTTTATAAAAAATGTTTCTATTATATTGGTTATACCATGATAAAATCCTTATAAAAGTAGTTTATTTTTTTCAATGGTTATGCTTTGTGGAAATTATTAATCGATTATGAAACATTTTTTTTTGAAATGACTAATTTTTTATGAGTTAGTGGAAACATATGTATTATTTTTATAATTTAAAATGTGGTACCTATATGTCCATTTAATACATTGGGTAATGATCTATGTTATACGATCTCAAAGGGTATATAAGAGGTTATATAAAGCCCGAAGAGGGTACACGAGAGGTTATCCCAGAACCAAAAGAGGGTACACTTGATGTTATCCAAAGACATATGTTGATAAATTGATTGTTATCCCATGCGTAACATGTTATGATTGTCTTGTTGAGTATCCTTGACATAAGATTTTCTGTGATTATGTATATTCTATAAATCATTGTCTCATGCCAATGTTATGACCTCATGGCTCATGTTCTATGATTCCAATTTGATTAATGTCTTATGAGCTTCCATGATTTATTTCATTATTCAAGTATATGATTTTATATATATAGGGTAATGGATTTCATAATTTATTATCATTTTACCATACTCATATTCTCATGTTATATTGATATCTCACTTGATTACCTTTAATGAGCATATAAGATCACCCTTCATTATGTTTCCTTTCCTCAGGATATGAAAAAAGGTTTTATTTATTATATATATAAAAAGGGATATGATTTTTAATAATATAGTGGTAGATGATGTAGCTCCCATATGGAAAAGTTGACTATGTTTCCATGTTCCAAAGGCACTATAACATTATGATCCTTAGGTGTGTGTTCGTGTATTGTAATGCTTATTATTCTAAAATGATGTGATTTCTATGTATGAAAAATTATGGGATTCTATAGTGGGTATTAGAGGATAGGTTTAGTTGATGTTTTGAATCTAGGTTGAAAAATATTTATTGATATCCATAATAACTTTCCTAACGATGTGTCTATAGATGAGTCATTGGATAAGAAAATTTCCTATATTTTTCTGAAAGTATAGAGTGAGTGGATTCCATGAATTTATATCATTGAATGGATACTAAAATTTGATGTCACTTAGGAAAAGATTTACCAATGGGTAATAAATATTATAAGGGTTCATTTAGATATATTTCACTATCACCTTGTTCCGGACAATGAGCCTTTCCCCACATATAGTTTGACACTCATGAAAGATATTCACTGGAAAATCAAAAAAACTTTACCAAACATCATAAATAATTATAATTGATGATTACTATGAATGAAGAAGGATAAACCAATGGTTTTATATATTTAAATGGTCTCCTGAGTTAGACAACCTATATGTTAATTTTAATGAAAATGAGGTTTTTCAATGTTATTATAGTTTCTCACATTATTCTTTTTGTGTTTTTTCAATAGAAAAGCCCATATGACCCATTTCAATGATGAGTTTTATAGTCAATTGACTTATTTTCCTACTAAGAATAATTTTTTTTAGATATGGAATATGAAATATGATTAATATTCTCACACACCATTATTAATAAATGAATCGTGAAAAACATTGAAATGAGAAAATATGGTGAAATTGTTATGTTGAATTTTTTATGAACTAATGTCCCACATCCACCAATTGATCATATGATATTATAGTTTCTCACCAATGGACCAGTATCAATGAAAAGAAATTTTTCACTGTCTAATGTTTCAAAAATGAAAATTTAACTTTTTTATTATTTATCATTTTGAAGGTGAGGTGGATCGATTGTGGAATATCGTTAATAATACAATGTAATTTGGTGAAATTGATTCAATGGATTTGGATGACTTCATGATTTTATTTTTCACAATATACACCTCTAGGGTTATTTGTAAAAAAACAAGGAATTCATTAATCTAAATAATAAGAATGATACATATTTTAGTACATATGTGGAACATTTTTCAACAACTTTTAGATATTCATCTGGTATTATTATTCATCCTCAATGTATGGTTGATCTATTATTTAGTGTCTTAAAATTAGGTCTATGTATGTATTTTTCTTTAAGGGACATTGGTAGCTATGAAAAAAATATTTCTTATGCAATCTAGAAGGAAATGTAAATTTAAATGAACCATAAATAACATGGTCTTGATAATAATATATGGGTGGAATTCATAATAAACTATAATGTCTATGGAGAGAAGAATATGATCTTTCCCTCATACTGAAAGTGTGGAAGGTTATTTGGAGAAAATTTTCAGAAGGGGACTACTAAGTATTTTAATTATGGAATGGAAGGTCAATGAGAAGATTAATACTAATGTTATGGGATAAAGTTATCTAATTAAATGAATAAAATGAAATCTCCATATAATATAGCACTCACACTTCAGTTTTAAAATTCTTTGAATGTTGGGAATAATACAAATAAGTTCCCAAATACAGGGGTTGGAAATAATGATCAGTGTCAGAAACATTTTAGTATTAGATATAAAGGGATATCTTATTTGATCACTATATTTTCTAAGGGTTGTAATAATATTATGGTCAAAGGTATAGTCACCATATAACCTAGAGATTCTAATATCGTATTTAACTGAAGAACATTCAATTATTGTATACCAGAATAATTTTATAAGGTTATCAATATGTCACCAAAATATTTATATGCAGGGTATGTATTAAAAATCCTAAAAGTATGATGATAACATCTCAAGTATATGATTCCTCTCTAGATGATGTTTCTAGGAATTTGCATCCTCTATATCTTTTAATGGTCCTTCTATTTGAATTTTATAATTTCTAAGGCATGTATTGGAATTCTCTATATAAATTTTAGATCAATTGTTGGGGAAGGGAAATGAAATATGATATTCCAAACCAACCTATAATCAACTATCATTAAGATGATAAATATGATCTTATTATAGAAATAACATCTATTGTGTGGGTTTTATTTCAAATTCAGTAGGGGTGGTTATCTCAAATGGTTGGGGATAAACTCAACATCAATTATACACTTATTGTATGTTATTTCTTGGATATCCATATAGAAGAGTTTCCTAGCTCTCCAAGAAATTATGTTGATCTATAAATATAACTCATACCTCATTCCACATGAATTTCATAGACCCCCTATAGAATGGACCCAATTAAGTTTTATAAATTGAATAGGAAACTCTAGTAGAACATTGAAAATGGATTCATTTCACCATGTGTATCACTATAGAGTGAACCTAATATTTTAAAAAATAACTCATGGAATATCTAGGAGTGTCTACATTGATTATTAAGTATTTTAACAAGACCACAATCATTAACAAGAATCATCTACCATGTATTGATGACATATTTGATCAATATCATGGGACTCATTCCATATCAAAGACTTGAATTCATTCTTTATATATTAATTTATGTGTCAAGATGGGGGATATAGCCAAGAAAATATTTTTTACAATGAATAAATACTATAAATATATAGTTATTTCATTTTTTTATACTAATTGCCCTGATATCTTTAGGGATTTAATGAATAAATTCTTTAGAGATTACCAAGATCTATTTTTTGTAGTCTTTATAGATGATATTCTTATCAATTAAATGATTAATGATCATAACGAATATCATAATATAATTTCTAAAAAGACCCTATCTAAGGATAAAATATATACAAAATTTAAAAATTCTGATTTTTTTTCTAGAAAAGGATTCATTTTGGGTCACATAGTCTCAAGAGATAGTATACTAGTAGATCCATTAGTGATGTAGGATATTGAGTATTGGACCAGACCAACCATATGGACTGAGATTTATAGTTTTATTGGTTTATCAGGATATTATCATTGGTTTTTATGGAATTTATCATCAAATTCTATTCCAGTCAACAAGTTAACGTGGAAAGGATCCAAGTTCCTTTGCATAGAAAAATGTGTGAAAATTTTGATGGAATTGAAGAGAAAATTAGATAGTGAACCTTTGTTTACATTACCCTATGGTGGATAAGGGTTTTAATCTATATTAATTCATCCATGAATTAATATGGATGAGTTTACATAAAAGATAACATGCTTATTCCGTATTCACCACAAAAATTGAAGATTCATAAGAAAAATTGACAATCTTTTTATTTAGATTTATCTATGATTTTTTTTCAATAAAACATAGATAAATTATAATTATATAGAAAACCGTAATATATCTATGGATAAAAAAATTGTAAAGAATATATTAAAAATAAAGGAGTTGATTATATTCTTTATAAGAAGGTTAGAGTTTATTAAATATTATGAACTATCAATAAATTACCACATTTTGAAAGATAAAAAGGTTGCTAATTCTTTTAGTCGAAATGGTCATGGTAGGTTATCCATGATATGGTTCACAAAAGCTCTATTATTTTTAATTTTCATAGGCTGGATATAGAAATCCAGAATATGGAGAGAAATATTATTTTTTGTAATTTAATTTTTAACCATATATCCAAGTAAAGATTAAAGTGGAACATAACGAGGATTTATAACATAAAAACAAATATATAAATGTACTTGAGTTTAAACCGAATCATGACAGAATGATAAGATTTATAAATTCGTTTTTATTTTGAACATACTAGATTTAAAGGAGTTGTTAGAGGAAGCTCATACTTCTTCAATCTCTATTCATCCTATATCTATAAAGATGTATAGATTTTCTAAATTGTATTTAAAGTGGGATTTCAAAAAGGGATATATCACAAAGTTGGTATCTTGGATCTTGGTATGTCAACAAGTTAAGGCTCAGAGAAAAAAATATATGTTGATGTTAGATCCATTACCCATACCAGAATGGAAATTAGAAAATATCACCATGTATTTTGTCATCAAGCACCCAAAACATCTAATGTAAATAATGTTATATCTGTTGTGGTCAAAATCCTTAAAAATTCATCACATTTAATCATAATCAATGAATACTTATCAATTTATTAGCTTACCAAAATATATAATATGGATGTGTTACATTTTCATCAATTACTGCATTCTATTGTGTATGATTAGGATCCAAGATATACCTTGATGAATTGGTAAATTATTCAATAGGATCTGGATAAAGATTTAATATTCGACATAAAAAAATCATCCATGGATAAATGGTCAGTCTAAAAGAACAATTCTGAGCATAGAGGATATGCAAAGATCTTTTTTTATGGAATTAAAAGGAGGCTGGGATCAATACCTTCCTCTAGTTTACATTCCATAGCTTTCACTCAATAATTTACATGAATCTTTATGAATCCATATATGAAAAAATTTTAGATATCTAATGTGGTTGAATAAAGATAGATAAATAAATTTATTGGGACCTATGAATGGTGAATTAAGTGAAAACAAGTTTAGAGTCATTTATTAACACATCATGGGAGCTTAGAGTCACCAAAAAAGGTATACTGACTATCGTCAGTATGATCTATAATTCAATGTTGGTGGAAAGGTGTTTATAAAAATTTCTACATAGAATAAGGCAATGATATTGGGAAGGTAAAATGAAGAAAAAGGTATATCAGTTCCATTGAAATTTCTGATCACATTATAATGGTAGATTTTCTATTTTCACCTACATTAAAAGTATCTCATGTTCATGATGAACACTATAAGAAATACACATTCTAAAATAGGTTTAAATCACCTCTATATGGTTATGATATTGTTTCATAAAACTGCCCCCAAAACTGATGTCATCATCCAATACATGGAGGTATATTATATTTAGTAGCGGGGTTTGGTGAGTGTCATAGATATCATATTTAGTGGTAGTTTTATTAGTTTAATCTTTAGTTTTATGTGGGAAAATATAGTTAGGATTTAGAAGCGGTTAAAACCACCGCTAAATATGTGAGTTTTTTCCGTGGACCTCTCCACTAAAACCAATAGAATCACTAATAAATAATGTGCATACTTTTCTAACAACGGTTACAACCAACGCAAACGAAAAAAACTTATTGTTGTGGTTTTAACCACACATATATATGTTGATTTACTAATAAAAAATTACTGCATATTATCCAACCATAGTACCCTAAAAATAACATATGTAGAGACCCAATAAAATGTAATGGAGTAACAACAATGACTTTGATCCCCTTGAATTTTTTTAAAATGTTATGGATCCCACAAATTCTCATTAAATTAATGCATAAAAACCACATAAACTGAACCGACAGATAATAAAAATGGAAGAGACCCAATAAAACTCCTTCCACATATGTACCTAAGGATCTAATATGATGTATTTGTGAAATAATTTTAAAAGGAATTATCAAATTTAAAAATGCACCATTATTAATCAATATACTAAATTTAAAACCAATTTTAAAATCCATTTAAACATTATTTGAAAAGAAAATTCTTTTATCAACACAAGGGGATAACCATATTTTCAAAGAAACTCATTTACACAAGAAAAAATATTAGAATTACTCTTACAAAACTAATATAATTGAAGATAATTGGAAGTGAACAAAAATGGAATGATCACAATTATATAAGGTAATGAAACCAACCAATCCAATTATCAAAGCACTGAAGGGAGAATCCTAGAAGGGAATGAATGATGAATAAAATTAATAGAGAATCCCTTGAGTTTAATAGAGAATAAACATGCCAAATTATATAGTTTTCCCCAATCAAATGAATACAAATCTTCAATTTAGGAATGATTTACAATGATTCATAACATGAACTCCTAGTTTTTTATCTACACTATGAAATTCATTGGTGCAAATTAAATAAAAATCATTAATTTGAAATTCAAAACAATGGAATTAAGGATCTTCATATTATTTCTACCAGAACTAAGTGAAAAACAAAAGTTTAAATATATCTTGTATCCTAGAAATCATCTCCAAAATTAGACATGGTACCAAAAAAGTTTCCTCAACCACATACTCGCAAAAAATAGCTGACATAAATGATAAATCACATAAATCCTCAATGGTTGTATTTCTAATTATTTACATGTAGCTGTTATTATATGTGAACCAAACTAGTCATAGATGGATGTTCCATGGTCCAATGAATGACTAAATGTACGAACTAATAATATAACAAAAAATATTAATAATACTATACATCTAACCATCATTCTATACATGATATGAATTACTCAATATAACCCAATTCTCTATCGGTTTTTTGATACTCTTCTAGAATATGGAAGTCAACCCTAGATCTCCCTCCAACATAATAGTAAAGGGCAACCCATACAAACTCAAAATCACATTCACTTATAGATTACCCAATGATCAACCATCGAGGTGTCCTTGATTGGAATAAAATGTGATGATTTATTCAACCAATAAATCACTAAATTGAAATAATTAATTACTTATGCTTTCATTTATAAACAAACAATGAATTTCCTACACACATTATCTGATTTTCAACCTAACACAAGATTTGGTTGGAGTGAACTAGAATAATTAAAGTGATATTACATTATATTCTATCATGAGTTACATATTTACAAAAACTCAATAATGTTGTGTTTCAAAATTGACCACATGAAACACTATCTAATTTCATAAAACATATTAATATATCTAGGGTGAAAAACCCATGAAGAACTATAAAAATCAAGCAATTCTAAAATGATGACAGGGGTTTGGGACTAGTGAATATATAGTAGGATATATACTGAAAAGGTAAAAACGAATGTGATAATTCCAAGAAGACATGATACTATTTTGGAGAGGAATAATTATAATTATATCCATCCTGAATGATGATATTAACTGATTGATTCTAAATAGTGAGTTGATGAAGCTTAAGAGGATGATGGAGAATAATTTTCAAAAAGGGTTTTCAGCCAACAAGCTTTATGAAAATGAAATGTGAATGAAAATGGTTCAGATGAATATGCTTGAATTAAGCATGAAAATTAAAAAAAGGGGATAAATTTTATAACTATAATGATTTAACTTTACTTGTGGGATTTAAACAAGAATGAAATTCCATATAGTTATTACTATAATAGATTAGGTAAATGATGATTTCTGATGATAAAATAAAAGATAATCTAGTTTTCACTAAATACCATGAATATCATTTCAAGATGGTTATTTTAATACCATTAAATCCTTTATTTCTATGAGTGGTTGACTATCACTACATTCCTAAAAGGTTTTCAACATCTTCAAAATGGGAAATCATGAAAATTTTAGTTCATGAAAATGTTAGGTTAATACTCAGTTCTACACATGATACATAAACAAGCTATCTCCTTTCATATTTTTCTACAACATCAAAAACACCACTAAGAACTATCCGATGATGAACGTTGCTCGTCAGCCTCTCCATATCCATCCCTACTTCCTACTTCCTACATCTGTAAGAAAAATATATTCAATAATAAATAATAATACATATTTATATTTAAACATAAATCCAATAAATGCTTGCAAACTAAATGATTTTGAAATTGTGTGATTAACTAGCTGACCACCGGTCATCAATGCAATACCACCAGGGAAAATTCTGTTCTTCTTCTGATATAAATCATGCAATGCTTTCTGCAAAGTGGATATATGAGTCCCCTATTCTTGAACTATGTTTTTTAGAGAAACAATCTCTCTATGAGCATCTCAGAGTATTGAGTGACTACCACTGGGAGTAGATGAAAATGCAATCCTTGATGGACATCCAAATACCTCAGATGGTAATGGTCCCAAACCCATCCCACAAACTTTACTAGGGTGTTCCTTCCCTAGGACATTTCCAACTACGTCATGCTGGGAGAGTGAGTATGACTGCGCGGGATTGGAATCCCATAGTTCATTAATTTTTACCTATAAATCAAGTATCAGTAATATTAGAATGAATATATATTAACATTGTTACAACATGAAATACTTTATTATAATGAAAAATGAATTCATACACCAACTTCGTTGACAATGTCATTAACAAACCTCCCATGATATTTTTTTATGAACATCCAACCACACTTATATTCGGGATTCTAGGTTCCATAATATGAAACTACAATAAACAAAGATATGTAAAAAATTTAATATATTAGATAGATAATATTTTCTTATAAATATTTAAACTAATAAAAATATTAGCAAATTCGCTCACCTTCTAGAAAAACACTTTTACCCAACAGTGTGAGGGATGCTTTTCTTAGACCAGCCCAATGCACACTTCCTTGAAAGATACTAAGATAAATAATATGTAATATTTTAGTAATGTATACAATGTCATCTCTTTTTCATATAAATTTATAAATTTAAAATTATATTCATATAATAATATAAATTTAAATACCATGTGCTTCTCATCATGATTCGTATTAATAAAAACATTCAATTTCTCTCTAGGTACCACATTAGGTGCCTTATTATACATTTGTTGGGTGCTCAATTATGTATCATTGACTTTATTCCACAATCTCCATTTATAATATTTCCATTTCTTGCCCAATTTTTCAATTTCCACTTTGGTGTTAGTAGATCAGCAATGGTAAAGTGGAAGACAAATGTACATAGAGATTCATTTTGAAAATATTTGAACTTAAGAACATAATGACATTCAATTACACCATAATGTATTAGAATTACATTTAGATTTGAACCAAAAATATCATTTTTCCAAGAAGAAGGCATTTTCCTGCGATCATCATACGTAATGGGAAGTGTTCTTGGTTCCTCTACTAGCTAGCCTAGAATCTTGCAAAGTAATCCCTTGATGCCATCTATAGGGGACCCATAGAGATCAAATTGGAGAACCACCTTTAGTTGGATCAAATTCCATACATATGACCTTTCTATATTTTCTTCCATTGTTGAATTATTTATTACTTTTTATGAAAAAACATGTTATTAGTATAAAAAATTGTAATAAATTTATTCATATTTTAATTTTTACCTGTAACAATCACCATACAATAACCCAATGAAGAACTAGGAGTGGTGCCCTTCTCCCTCACGACTGAGGCTGCAGAAGGGAAGGCATCAATGAACCTACTATTGGGACACTAACATAGGGTGTGGGACACAGTGCATAAAGAATCTGGATGGTGTCTCAGATGATTTTTGGAGGGAGACAAATGGATCTTCATCTATCATTTTGTTTTATAGATCATCGACTAAGAGATGACTGGTAGTAGTATAATGCCCCCCTTGGAATTTTTGTCATTTAATCAAATAAAATTATTTTCCAAACATATATTTCATATACTACATGTAGAAAAAAATAATTGATAATAGATACACAATAATATTAAACAAAATATACATAACAATGATAATGAATTACTAAAAAATGACATAAGTGGTTCAAAATTGAATGGAAAACTAGAAGAAAATCGTTTTCTCATTTAATTATGTTAGTTTACTATTCTATCTTACATCATTTACTTCAACTTCCCTGGTAAGACTAATACTTTTAATATCACGATGGTTAAAAAAAACTCTACTTTTTACTGTTGATGGGATTTAATATCAGAGGTCAAATCTTCCACCTCATCACCCATATCATACAAGTCACTTTTTATGTGGGAAACTAAACTCAACCCATAATCCATTAAATATTTCACATAATATACCATTTTATATTGTGATGTTAAGATATAAAGATCATTTAGTTCATGGTCACTAACATCCATCAAGAGATAGAAGTTTACAGAAGTAAATTGAAAGGAATCTCTTTTAACAGCCCTAATAATATCCACCCAATTGAATTTGAATAAAACAACATAAAACATTATTATGGTAGTTTAATTTGATAATATCAGTCAACATTCCATAATATCACACATCATTAACCTTAAATATTCAGCTATTCTATTCTCTTAAACCCTCTAATTTATTGAATGTAATGAATATAAATCCATTCATATTGGAAGCATTTAACTGTCTAACTTGTTTTAGAGGAATTCATGCATGAAAATTAAAATATTCTAACAACTCTGCTCAAGTAGAATTATTCATGATATAGAAAACGTAATATACATTATTATATTTACCAGATACATGTATCAACCTAATATCTATATTAATTTCAATATTTATGAACATACACGTGTTGAAATACATTTTGCAAGATCTTTATTACTGGATTTTGTAATATATTTCACATTTCATGTTTTTCCTCTCATTAGTCTCTTTGTTTTTATACTCAAATCGTCAATAAATGGTATGAAATTTCATTATTCAATAACCTATACCTTTGTACCTATAATAATTCCATTTCAGTTAATGTAAATTTGATCTCCTCTCAACTGATTAGCCAATAGAAGTAATGATTTTTGATTTCTTATGTATTTGAGATTGGTTAGATGTGTCTTCCAAACATCAAACTTGATTGAATCATGTCTCAATATCATCCTAGTATGTAGAACAAAAGTTAAGTCAATTTTATGCCAAATATACTTCCAAAATAGATCCCTCAAAATGAGCATTATTTTTCATATATGATATTAAATTCCCATGATATTTGTGAAATAAATTAAAAAAATAATTATATATTTAATAAAGTGCCAATAATTTTCTACTCAAATGAAAAACATATGAATAATATACCTCTAAATTGGATACAATAATAAATAATGAATGGGGCCTGCTAATTTAGCTTCCTCAAAAAATTTCATAGTTAAATTCATCATGATAGCAAAAAACAGTGGTGGGAAGATCATCTCAACTAAAAAAAGTTTCAATATGAATCACTTCTGAATGTTTTCAAGCTCAAATGGATGTTGTGTTTTATTGCATAATTGTTTGAAAAATGTGTAGAAATGGAGTACAACTATAGTAACCTTTTCAACTAATAATGCACAAAATACCAATGGTAGTAACTAATATTACAAGATATGTAAATCATGGATTTTCAATCCATATAACCTATGATGATTTAAGTCAACACACTTTGAGATGTTACTTAAATACCCATTAGATACCATATAATTTTTAAAAATTATAAGGAATGTATATGTACCCCTATTTTTCATTGCTAAAATTTCCAAAGAATAACTTCCATTCAAATCTGGACATAGATCATGCTTTATGTTTATTTCTTTTATGTCCTTCCAAGCATTGAGATGATTCTTTGACTTTCCATGCTTAGTAAGAAATGTAAAGATAAAATTGTCAATTTTTTTTCTAAATATACATCACATTAATATTATGCTGCAGCAAATTAAAAGTTTAATACAGATTTTTGAAGAATATACTTTTTTTCTTCCATTATTATGTTCTAATTTCACTTTATGACACACTTTGAACTCATTTCCCTTATCATTCAAATGATACACCGTCCGAAATTATGTTTCAAAATTTCCAAGTACTACAAATATTTTATATTGTGTTAACGACTTTAGAGGTGGTCTACGATCAACAAAACCATTGAATTTTTACTTGTTCAGCCAAAATCTATGCGATGCATCGAGAATAGCTTGATGACACAAGAAGCACCATTTTATACTTTGATGTAGTTGTTCAGGATCCAAATCAATGTTAAAAATTGGGCATTCCAAACCGGTGTAATTGTTCCATCCAATGAAATTCCCATGTCCCAGGAAGTCACTAATGGTCCACATTAGAGCAGCATGAATTTTGAACATTTTTCAAGAAGTGCCATCATGTGTCTCAACCCCATTTACCTATAACTCTTGTAATTATTAAATAAATGACTGAAAGTATATGTCAATATCATTTCTAAGATTTTTTTTCTAGGAATAACCATTGAAATGATATAAGGCATTTGTTTCATACACATCCACAGAGGAAGACTGTAAGGGATCAAAAAAACCATCCAAATGCTATAACTGGTACTCAAAATATCAAATGTATTCCAATATTTTGAATCTCTTGGATGCAATGAATCAAATGTATTCCAAGATGTTGAATCTCTTGGATGACGCATTAACCAATCCTTATTATTATCTACATAATTCCACTTCATGTGTTATGTGATTTTAATGACATGAATAATCATTAAAATCGAGGCATTAAAGTAAAATAATACAAAACCATTCAAGGTGTGTTCTGATTCTTCTGCTTCAAGGTAGTATATTGATATTCAATTCCAACATCACCCATAGACTTCCATCTAGAAGAAGAACATTTTTCTCTATCATATTTCATTGAATCATCTCTCTAATAAAGCATACAATCATTGGCACACACATGTATTTTTAAATTATTTAGACAAATCTTTGTAACAACTTTATTCATATCATAAAAAGAATTTGGGATATTTGTATCAGGAAATGCATTAGGCAAAAATTTTAATATCATGGACATTACCTTAATTGTAATTCCATATATGCATTTGATGTAACATCCCTAGTAAATAAAGAATATGACATTTTAATATTTATTAATATTTTTGAATTAAATATTAATTTTAATTTAAAGGGGATGGAATGTATGATAGAGTACTCAACCCAAAACAATGGGTTTCTCCAAAATCTAATGTTGCACACAATGTTGAGTTATACCAACAAATAATATAATAATATTATTATTTTAAATGGTAGTTAACGACTAGCTGTTTTATTGGAATGAATGAAAAGAACTACCTAAAATATGTTTATACATATTTTTTAATGTCTTCATATTTATCTGAAAAATTTTACTTCTTAAAATAAGAACGGATTTGATTTTAAG
This sequence comes from Viscum album, assembly GCA_963277665.1. Taxonomy (NCBI): domain Eukaryota; kingdom Viridiplantae; phylum Streptophyta; class Magnoliopsida; order Santalales; family Viscaceae; genus Viscum; species Viscum album. Next base: position 473,646,622 of record OY728133.1, on the reverse strand, counting down.
AATAAAATTCTCTAACATTTTTAAAAGTTCATTTTACCGCCTTAAGATTGAGAACCATTTTTAAATCTATTTTTTGAAATTTTATATGTTCCATTGGAAGAAAATAACTTTTTATTTAGTATTGGGACATCAAAATCTACTTTCGGTAAATTTTTGGAATTTTTCTGATAGAGTTCATTTTTAATGAATAGAAAAAATACTGCATTTTAATTCAAAACTATCTACTCATCTGATTTATTAAAATGGATAGATTAACTTTTTAATTTTTTAAAGTTTATTTGGATTATGTTTTAACAATTTAATAAAATTTTGGTTCTTTGATTTAATTTAACTTTGAAATTAGAATAATCAATTTTCCAGCTTTGGATAGTTATTATTTCATAAAACACGCATTTTGGTTTTGATAACCAGAATTTATTTTAAATTAACTTCTATAGCTTCTGTGTTTTGAATTTAAGAAAAATAGATTCCATATTTCGAATTAGGAGGGAAACTTTTTTTAAATAAATTACTTTTACTTTTAGAAATTATACATAGTTACATTAGTAAACATTTTGTTTACCATGGTTAAAGGGAAAATCTGGAAAATAAGGCTAACAAAATAATATTATAATAATAATAAATTATCTTAAAAAATTTCCTAACCCTATTGGATGATAAATTTCAGACCATTATAATCCTTGAGTAGATTTTGGGACCCCATGGAGCCACTTGTAAGTAAAAATGACATTTTATAAAAATTAATTTAAAAGCTAAAGAAAATATAACATAAACATATATCTTTAAGTAAAAAAAATTTTATACGGGGTTATATAAGTGATAGTTTAATCTATAAATAGAAACTAGAAATAAAAAATAATTTCTTAAATTATGGAATTGTATTTATTATTTCTATACATTAAATTAATAAATTAATTTATGACACAATGATGATGCAGTGATTGCTTCATTAATAATTGATTCAAATAAATGATATTATAGATGTTAAAATAAATGTAATTTTGTTATTTTGATTTCATCCATTAATTTTTTAGATTATAGTTACTTGTAATATTTTTATTAATGATGTTTTTTCGAATCAATAATGTTTTTAGGGATTTTTTAAAAATTCAAGATATAAATAGTGTCAAAATTGATGTTGTTCATATTTTAAAATATAAGATATTATATAAAATATTATATAATTTCATAAAATATAAAATGTTTTAAAATAGTTATCATACGTCGAAAATTTTATTATTGACTTTTTAATTGGGGTTTAGTCTTGTTTTGGTAACTATTTTGATTCTCAAAGTGTTAAATACTTGATAAAATAGTAAGAGTAATCATGGGTTAAATAAAAAAGATAAGGTGTAAAAAACATACAAAACCAATAAAATTTTTATTGGATGATTTTATTTAGACTTATATTTATATTAAATTATAATTTTTTATGTTTCAGAGAATTTTAACATGAAAATAATTTTATAATAAAATAATACTTTCAAAAATTCCTATATAACACCTCCTCCCTCTTATAAAAGACCACGCCCTCTAACCCATTACGCACTCCTCTAATCCTCTTGGCTCTCCCAAACACTGGTTTAATAATCTCCCAAAATCATCAAATTCTACTTAGAATATTTTCCCTAGGCATAAGGCAATTCAAGACAGCCTTTTGGCTCAAATCAAAGAAAGTTACACATTTTAAGAGGTAGTTTCTTCTCTAAAGTTCTTTTCCATTATTCTAGTTATTCTATCCCTATTCACTTATTTCTCTTTGATTACATAGCAAGAAAAGTATCCTAAAATACTAGGATGCTTTTATGAGAAATATTAAAACTATAATTACACAAAAATTCATATAATGGATTTAGTACATATTGTTTCAATGGAGGGCGAACTACTGCCTCACGAAATGATGATTCTTCAATTATCTCATACCACTTATCTTAGTAGAAATTATGACAGAACTATAATGATAAATGATATTTATGATATTTTATTATCTATATTTTTTTTATGATTCTCATTTATAACATATCTTTATTCTCTCATGTTGTATAAATATGATAATTTCATTTGAGTAAGTGCGGTCTACCACCCCTCAAAGTGATATGACTCATTCACGCTATACATGGAACGTATAAATGATGGATTTAATGAAATTATATAATGTATATAAAATTTTATATCATATATGAATTATAATGTATCTATTTATAATTTTTTCATTAATTTTAATGTGAAAAAGAAATGAAAGTAGCGTCCATACGTACGTACAACTTACCACCTCCATGAACGGTGCATTTCATTTCTTATATACTAATGTTATGTACTATTATAAATACATATATATACTAGATATATATGATAAATATGATATATATGATATCTAAATCATGAATATCATTCGGGAGATAATTAACTTTTTACCCTATGGAGAATTTTCAATTAGATCAAGTATATTTTTGACTGTAGTGCCATGTATCAAAAAAACAACCGATATTAACTTAAATAATTATGTAATGTTTATAAAATGGTAATAAGTTATATAAAAGGAATAATAAACTTGAAATGGTTCTGAAGAAAGTATAAATTAACTTACGTTTATTATTCATGAAGAACAAGGAACTAACATGACAAGTCAGACTCAATGTAAGGGACTTCATCTCAAACTTCTTTCATTGAGGCATATTTTGATTTATACACGACGTGATTTTATACGGTGTATAAACCCCATTTAATTTTTCAAAGGGAATAATTTTTCTACGTATTGTTTTACTAAATGACAAAGGGAATGTTTATTTTTAATATATGCATTGACAAATTTTATTCCTCCTCCATGAAAATTATTTTATATTTGGATTCCTCTACAATATGTTGTGTTTTTGAAAGGAAAATAAATACCATGTACCCTTTTTACTTATTTTGGTATTGAAAATGGTTTTTATATTGAATTTATTATGTCAATATCACGAACTTATATCTTGTGATTTCAATGTGGACATGTTATCTTTCCTTTATTCTTGTTCTGGTGTTATGATTATGCTATGGTTCTTGGGAATTGTTTACATATATGGGTGGGTCTGTGATAAACCTTGGGTGGGTCAGCCCAAGATAGATCACCAATGTATTGGGAAACATGATAGAAGTAAATATTAATGTTTCTCTTAAAAGATTTATGGAATATACCATAATGGGTATTCCAAAAGTTACTCATTATGTAGATGTGCAAGCTACATTGTAAATATGTTATGGATACCCTAAGTTTATTTTACGATTTGTGATTATTATGTGTTATTCATAAATATTATTATTTCATGAGGTATGCTGAAGAGTTTATATTTTGTATTTATTGATGGACTGATGTTTTCTTTATTTATTTTATAACCCTTAATGTTTTTTTTATGCTCATCCCATGTTTTTGAATGCTTTTCACAGGGTATAAGGAAGGGTAAGAGAAAGGAAGAATTTAAGAATACATAAATCAAGAAAAGAACTCTTGTTTTGTTTTAAGTGTTTTTATTTTATGAAAAAATGGATACTGAGTAGAAGTGTCTACATGTAATATTAATATTATTATGTATAAGTTATTCCCTAATTATATTAATCTCAAAACCTAAAAAGATCCCCAATGTGAACTATTAACTTAATCCATGATTATGTAATGTTTAACGCTGGGGCATTTTATTTGATATGGTAAAAATTCAGCAAGAAATAAAGGGACTATTAAGATTAATGACGTTCTAGTAGTTAATGGGTATATTGATGTTTTTCTTGATGAGTTTCCTGGCATAATACATGATTGGGAATTTGAGTTTTCAGTTGACTTTGTTTCTGATGCTAATACAATTTCAAAACCACCTTATCGAATGGCTCAAATTTAACTTTTAGAGTTAAAGAAGAAATTGCAGGAGTTGTTAGATAAAGGATTCATTCGACCTTTCACATCACCATGGGGTTCTCCAGTTTTGTTTGTTTAAAATAAATATGGTTTAGTAAAACTCTATATTTATTATAGAGCCTTGAATAACATCAGTATTAAGAGCATGTATCCTTTGACACATATCAATGATTAGTTTGATCAGCTCTAGGGATCGTAGTATTACTCAAATATTGACTTGAGGTCAGGGTACCATCAGTTGAATGTAAAGGAAGCAAACATTCTGAAGACAATGTTTCATACTAGATATGAACATTATGAATTTTTAGTTGTGCCTTTTGGTGTAACCAGTGCACCTATTGTATTCATGGATCTCATGAATATAATTTTCGATGAGTTCTTAGATAAGTTTTTGGTTGTGTTTATTGATGGAATATTGGTTTATTCTAAAAGTAAAGAGTACCATAAAAGTCATTTATGGGTTGAATTTCAAACCATATAAGACATGAATCTATAAGGGAAATTCAGAATGTGTGAGTTTTGGTAAAAAAAACTTATTTCCTTGGTCACATTGTTTCTAAAGATGGCATTACTGTTGATCCTGCTAAAACAAAAGTTGTTAAAGAATGGCCAAGACCCAAAAATATAACCGAGATTCGTAGTCTTATTGTATTAGCAGTTTATTATTGGAGGTTTGTTGAAATTGTTTCAAGATTATCTTCCCCACTAACTAAGTTAACTTGAAAAGGTGTTAAGTTAATCTGGACAAAAGAATGTGATGAATGTTTTCAAGAATTGAAAAGAAGATTGGTGAATGATCGTGTTTTGGCACTGTCTTCTAAAAATGGTGAGTTTGTTATCTTTAAGGATGCTTTGTTGAAAGGACTTGGAAGTGTCCTTATGAAAAATGATCAGGTAATTGATTACACATCATGTCAGTTGAAACCTCATGTGTTAAATTACACTACACATGATTTGAATTAGCTGATGTCGTTTTTGCATTAGAAATTTGGAGGCATCATTTGTATAGCATAAAGTGTGAAATATATACTAATCACAAAAGTTTGATGTATATATTCACTCAGAAAGAATTGAACATGAGATAGTGGAGATGGCTATAATTAATCAAAGATTATGATTGCACGATCCATTACCATACAATAATGTAAGATAAAGAGGCTGTTGATTTGAGTTGAAAAAGTAATGATACATTAACCATGTAATGTTTGGAACATGACCATTTGATTAATAATTTTATGAATTTTGGATTAGAAGTTTTTGGTGTAAGAGATACCTATGTTTTGTTTCAGGTGGCAGTGAAATTGTGTGTCACAGACAGAATAAAGAAGGCACAAAAATAAGACAGTGAGTTTCAGGAAAAGGTAGGAATGGTTCAAAAGGGTATGTTACCAGAGTTTAACATTGATATAAACTATGTTATGAGGTTTGGAAAGAGATTATGTGTTCCTTTTAATTCATAGTTGAAGAAAGAGTTACCATGTGAAGTTCATAGTTCTCAGTTTTAATTTCATCCTGACAGTGCTAAGATGTACAAAGATCATCGGGAGTATTACTAATGGTGTAACACCCCAAGATTTCATAGTATGTTATTTCATCAAAGTAATTCAATAACGTGCACTACATGCAACTCTGATTTCAAGCGCATCACGACTTACCAAACTAGCCGTTCAAAAGATGTTATGAATAGTAGTAACTAAATTTTGAACATTATATAATATTTATAATTTTTTGAATCCATATTATGCGTTTCTTAGACATAATGTATGAACAAATACATTTTTTTCAGTTAAAAGAAGTATATTTCAAAAAATGAAATTTTACAACCTTTTAATAGATAACCCATTTAAATCAAATATTTGAAACTTTTATATATTCAATTTGACAAAATAAAATTCTTCTTTAGAATCTAGACATAAGAATTTAGTTTCAATAATTTTTTGGTGTTTTTCTGATAACCTTCATATTTTGGTGAATAGTGAAAATACTATATTTTAACTGAAAACAACTTTAATAATAAAAATAATTTATAGTGTTGAATTATAAATTTTAATTGTTGGAATTATAATTAGATTATATTTTTACCGTTTAATACAATGCAGATCATTGAAAGTAATTTCACATTGAAATTGGACATAAACAAGTGTCAATCTTTTGATAGTTATTATTTCGTAAAAATAGTGTTTTTGGTTTTGAAAATGGAAATTAATTTTAAATTAACTAATTAAACTTATATGTTTTAAAATTGGTAAAATTCAATTCATTTTTTAATTCAAAATATCAAAATTAGCATAGAGTGAATTTTTGGAATTTTTCTGAAAACTATTAATTTTTGATGAATAGTGACAAACACTGCGTTATTTTTTAAAACCCACTTTTAATTTAAATAATTAAGTATTTTATTAAAATTTATTTTATGTCATCATAGATAAATAATAATAATATTAGGTCAATTTATTTCATTGGAGCCATTTTTATAATAAAATTAGATGTATAAAATTCTATTGAAATTTTTACCGCATTTTTACCCACAATCTAGGAGCATTAGAAAATTTGTATAAAACATAATTTTACTGCTTCTGTGAGATTAATTTCAAAAATACAAGAGAAAAAATTAACCTCATTAAGTAAAATGTGGTTTAATAAGATGAAAATAATTTTTTTTGAATAGTAACTATTGACTTTTATTTACCACAGTTAAAGTAAATAGGTTAATTAAGGGTTAAATTGATATTATAATTACCTTAACAAATGTCTTAATTCTATTGGATAATTGTAATGTGACAAATAAACCTTAGGAATAAAATATGAACCTTTAGGTCCACATGGATTAGAATAGGAAATTTATTATTATTTAATTTAAAGAAGAGTTAATAGTGTTAAATTCACGTTTTCATAACTAAAACATTTTAATATATGGTTATACATAAAAAAATTCAACTATAAATATTAATTTTAAAGATAAAAAGATTTCATAAATAATGGTGTGTTATTTATAATTATTATACAGTATATAATTTAATTTATTTATGACATAATGATGATGCAGTAATTACCTTATTGATGAATGATTAAAATAATTGATATTATAAATATTCAAATAAATTTAATTTGAGACTTTGAATGAATTCCACTGATTTTATAGGTTAATATTACATTTTAGGGTTGATTAGATAATTTTTTTTTCGAATTGATAAGGCTATTATGACTTTCACAAAAACAAATACCAAATAGTGTCAAAATTGACATAAATTAATTTTTAAAACAAATACTATATTATTTGTTGATATAACATTTATAAAAGTCTAAGATTTGGGAAAATGGATTAAATAATATTATATTTGTCATTAATGAATCACTTGATGTTCTCTTGGATGTTTATAGTATGTTTATTAACCATATAGTGTACGAATACAAGAAGACACGGTAAAAGTTAAATTATTTATCCTAGAGTTGAATCTAAAAGATAAGTTTAAAATGGTAATCTAAACATGTCTAAAATCTATTGATAGAGAGGATTTAGAACCATCCTTACTTTATCTTCGAAATAAATTAATTTTGAGCCACTATAAACTGAATATGATTTTATTATAAAATAATATCTAAATCTTTTCCTAAGGTGCCCCTCAACCCTCTTATAAAAGGGCACTCACCCTTCTATCACACTCACACCATCAAAGCAATTTGGATCAGCCAAAACCTGCAAAAATATCCTCTCAAATATCATAACTTCATCCTAGAGGTCTTACATTAGTCAGAAAGCCAACCTAAAGAGCCCTTTGGATCAAATCAAAAGAAAAAACCCAAAGAAGAGGTAAATATTTCATCACCTCTGTAAAGTTCTTTTCTTCTTCCACTTCTTATTTCCTTGTTGTTTCCATTATAAAATAATAAATCTAGTATTTTATATATACATTTGTGTTATTATAAATATGGTATTACTATATTCATTATTCTATCCGTCCTTTTAACGACATGTCACCATACGTGCGTACGTATGGCTTACCGTCTCCACGTCGTGGTGTAGTTGTTATTCAATACATTATTATTTGGATGTTTATAATAATGATGAATAATTGATGTAGATAATAAATATAACATGATAATGATTCGTTATATATGATATACCATCAAATTATATATGATTTTAATATCAACAGAATGATAGTGTCTCTCATGCGTAAGTACGGATTACCGTCTCCACAAACGCGACGAGATTCATTCCCCATCATAAACATTCAAGACTAATTTTCATTTTATGATTAAAAATATTTTTTAAATAAATTATATCATTATGGATATGAATAAGAAACATCCCACCCATAACAAAAATGGATCATGTAACAGTGAATATAAAGGAAAATGATTCAGTTAACACCTGAAACGATGATAATACTAAAATATCATTAACAAAGCATTATTAGAAGATCATATATGATATCATAATTATGTACATGGTTCTTTTATAATTTAATAGAAATGATTTAACTATTATATAGGATGTTAACATACCGTAAACCAAGGAAAAGTACAAGGTAAGGGTTAATTCTACAATGTCTTCATTATCCAAAGCTGTTTAAACGTAATTATCTACTGGGACCTCTTTATCATCCACATCCATGTTTCATAAAATGTATTTCAAAACGTTTTTACAATTTACTAGAGAATTGGTTAATATCATTTATACCCTTATTTGACCATATATGTTTCTGAAAGGAATCTTTCCGTCATTTTCCAAACAAGGTACTTTATACCCTTTTCGAAAAATTAAGGTAAGAATGTCTTTTTTAGTTATACGGTGGGTGCAGATATCTTCCACCTTTATAACATCATCGAAGATTCCCTTACAATATTATAAGAATACATTCAAAATAAAGGTATTATTTAATAATTACTTTAATTTTAAATTATTTAAAAATAGAAAGAGATATTTCTCAAAAAAATTTGATTTCATCTAAGTCAACATCCTTTGATTGATTTTAAGCTTGTTTGAAGTTGATTTATTATGATAAAAACCACCCATATATTATTGAAGGTTTTGTGATATGATTGACTATGGAGGATTTATTTTAGACCATTCATGGTTTATGGTTAAATTACTGACATTCCGTATGATAGTTTTGATATAAATGATTATGTTATATTTCAAAATTTTCATAAGATTAATGTATTAGACTAGTATGATCTGGGTTGGGGACCAGTAAAAGTAAGCCCTCGGGGTTGGTGTCTGGTTACAGCTAACCCTCTGAGTTCATGTCTGGTTACAAAGGCTCTCCGGTTTGGACTCTAGTTATAGAGTCTCTCTGGGTTGTAGTCCGGTTACAGACGCTCTCTAGGTTGGAGTCCGGTTATAGAGGCTCTCTGGGTTGAGGTTTGGTTACAGTTTTCCGCCTAGGTCCTAACACGAGGCCTTGAAATAGAAATTAATTTCTGGTACTATACATTCCCTCATTATGAAATTAGTTATTACAGGTGATTATTAAAGTAGTAGAATATCCATGGGCATGTTTATATGGTAATGTTTGATTTTATTTTTACCATATTAAGTTCATGATTATGTTTAAAAGGGTATTGTTTTTATTAAACATATTACCTTAAAAGATTATAGCTTCTACTAAATTATTTACCTTTACATAGCATCTGAGCTCACCCCTTTCTTGTGTTTTATTTTCCCAGGATCCCAAGAAGTGTTTTATGTTTGAGATGCAGGGTTAAGCAAAGGTAACAATGCCAATCTCAAAGGATTATGTTTTTAGTTGTATATTAGAAGGTATAATGTAACGTTCATGTATATAATCTATTTTCCTAGACTGCTAAACTGATCAGTCTTTCAAGACATGATTCCTTGTAATAATTACAGTTTATTAAAATAATGAACTAACTCTGGGAATCTATGGTCTGGGTGATAACATTGGTATTAGAGGAATTTAAGAAATAACCATGGAAACTAGATTTAGATAAACTCTGATTAGAGCACAGTACCCTACGATAGACTTTGAGAATTAGTAAAGAAGAACTTCCAAGAATTTTGGAAATGTAGATATTTTGTGAGTCTTATAAACAAATACATCCCTATCTATATATGAGTAGGTAAAGGCAGCTCTAGCATAGATATACCTAGGGGTAAAACCCGAAAACGCCACTTTGATCTAGACTCAAATGGGAACTGGTGCTCGACAATGGGTCTTGCTGCACTCTTGGTTACGACCCTCCCATGGGATTTTCTTAGGATAATTCTCATTTTATTTACATATAATTATGAAGGATTTATGAGTATATTACTCCTCAAAGAAAATATTTTTATTTTTACATATTATATCCATAAACTGTTAAATTTACGTTATGTATTTTACAAGTTTGAAATTATTCATTGCAATTCATAAACTAACCTATTGTATTTTATTATATACAAATGGAACCTAGTAGAAGCAATGAGAACTCCATTAATACGTATGATCCAAAGAGTAAGAAGGATCATATCATTCATGGTATTAAGAAAACATTTAGAAGGGAAATAGTCTCCCCTATATTCTCAACATATGAAGAAATAATATGATGTCTTAATAAGATAAGTAAAGAATTCTTTGAGTCGTATGGATTTAAAAGGAAGCAAGAGGAGAAGAAAATGGAAGAGAGAAATATTGATAAAGGGAAGCAGGGAAAGAAGGATTTTCCCATATGTGATAAATGTGCAAAGAATCACCTTGGTAAATACTTGAAGGGAATGAGAGTTTGTTACAATTATAGAGAAAAAGGACACTAGGTATTTTATTGAAAGGGTAAGAAAAAGGTTTTAAATGTAAAATGCGTCATCTGCAAGGCGTCGGGCCACTACGCGAATCAATGTCCCAGTCATCATAGTATACCGAAAAAGATTCTATTGGATAATAATCAAGTTAGGATACTACCTCAGATGAAGAGGATCGACTATTGTTCTTATGATTTTATTATAGAATTATTTCATTTGAGTGTTGTATCAACAATATATAGGTTATATGAATTATGGAGATAAACAAGGATTGTAATGTTGTATAATTTTATTGAGGATTTGATATTATATGGTTTTAAGAAAAGTGACTTAATAGTAAGCTAAACTTTTTGGAAAATATGTGGTTTAAGGAAAGGTAATCCTTAATATGGTTCTGATAATGAGGTATTGATTTTGGAATGAGAGATGGTTGATTTGGATAAATTATATTGGATATTCTTGACTTCCTTAGAACTGATTAATAATATTTTTGTTTCATCATTAATTGAATATTTAAAATTTTTGGATATAAGGAATATATCTAGTATTCTATAAATAATATGGGAGAAAAAATGTAATAAATAAGGTTTAATGGTAATTCAAGGTGTTACCATGTTTTAAAATAATGCATGATGAAGGTGTTCACATGTTATTACATGGAAAAAGGACATTAATTATATTTAAATTCCTTATAAATTTTGGACTATGAGTTTGGATAGAAGTATTTTGGATAATTCTATTGGTTGGAATGGATTACGATTGAAATTGTATAATATGGTTAAGGTTACTTTTGTATTATCATGAATAGGACAACCCAGAGGTTGGGTGACAACCAGTATCGTCCGGCAAGGTTGTGAGAATTGTACCTGCAATCGAAGGGTGACATGAGTGCATCACCTACAACTGGACTACGTTATGTCATGTATTGTATAATTTAGTTTTTTTAAAGGTATGATAGGTGAATTAATAATTCATTATTTTTGGAACCCTATATGATTAGGATAAATAGATTTTTTTAAAATCTTTTGGAGTGAAAGATGAGTTTGTCGTAGGAATTAATTGATGGATGAAACTTTAATTTTCAAGTATATATATATATATATATACTCTTATTCTATGGGTAAATTATTTCTTAAACATTAGGGAAGGGATCTTAAAACCAAAAATGTGTTATTCTATTACATTATGTTTTGTTGAACCGATGGTATTATAAATCATCATAGATTGATGGATTTGAGGCCCTCAATTTCACAATTGATTATGATTGATAGCCTAAACAACTACCTATAAAAATTTACATTTTCCTCCAATTATGTATATATAATTTCCACCAATGTTCTTCTAATAGAGATAATAATTTGGTGGTGACCCTTTTATTTCAATTATCCTCTTATTAAGAATAAATTTTATTAACCCAGTTTCCGATGTGGGGTTTCCCACAAAGGAATTTTTTATTTTCAGCATTTTATTTTCAAAGAACAATTCCAATTTATGAGTACAAAATTTATTGAAATATGGAAGAACGTAACCCCCAATATTTCATAGTACCTTATTTTTTAAAATTAATTCAATAACTTGCACTACACGCAACACTGAGTTCAAACGCACCATGACTTACCAAACTTGCCGTTCAAAATTGGTTATGAATAGTATTAATTGAATTTTGAAAGTTATATAATCCTTATAATTTTATAATCCATATTATTAGTTTCTTAGACATAATGTAAGAACAAATTAATTTTTTAAGATAAAAGAAGTATTTTTCAAAAAATGTAATGTTACCGCCTTTTAATGGCGAGCCTTTTTAAAATACACTATTTGAATATTTTTTATATTCAATTTGAAAAAATAAACTTCTTCTTTAGAATCGATAAATAAGAATTTAGTTTCAATAATTATTTTGTGTTTTTCTGATAACATTCATATTTGGGTGAATAGTGAAAATACTATATTTTAACTGAAACAACTTTTTTAATCAAAATAATTTATAGTGTTCAATTGTACATTTTAATGGTTTGGAAGTATAATAATAATATATTTTTACCATTTAATAAAATTCTGGTCATTTTAAGTAATTTTACTTTGAAATTGTACATAAACAATTGTTAATCTTTTGATAGTTATTATTTCATAAAAATATGCTTTTTGGTTTTGACAATAGAAATTAATTAATTAATTTTTTATGTTTTAAAATTGGTAAAATAGAATTCATATTTGAATTTTTAATATCAAAATTAGCTTCAGGTGAATTTTTAGTATTTTTCTAAAATCATTCAATTTTTGATGACTAGTAAAAAACACTAAATTATTGTTTAAAACCCACTTTTTATTTAAAAATTTTTTATTTTATTTATATTTATTTGAATTCAAAATTGATACATATTAACAATATTAGTTCACCGTAATTGATTGGAGTCTTTTTTATAATAAAATTATATGTATAAAATTTTATAGGACTTTTTACCGTCATTTTACCCACTTTCTTGGAGCATTTGAATGTTTGTATAAAACATAATTCTACCACTTATGTGAGATAAATTTCAAAAATCCAAGAGACAAGATTAAACTATATATGTAAAATGTGGTTCAATAAGAAGAAAAATAATTTATGGTGAAAAGTAACTTTTGACTTATTTACCACAGTTAAAAGTAAATAGGGTAATTGAGGGTAAAAATGATATTATAATTACCTTAAAAAATATCCCAATTCTATTGGATAAGTTTAATGCTACCAAAAAACCATAAGAATAAAATATGACCCTTTAGGTCTACTTGGATTAGATTTGGAAATTTATTATTATTCAATTTAAAGAAGAGTTTAAAGTGTTAAATTAAAGTTTTCATAACTAAATAATTTTAATATAGGATTATACATAAGATAAATTAGTCTAAAAATATTCATTATAAAGATAAAAATATTTTATAAATAATTCTATTTTATTTATAATTATTATACATTATATAATTTAACTTATTTATGATATAATGATGATGCAACAATTAACTAATTAATGAATGATTAAAATAATTGATATTATAAATATTCAAATAAATTTAATTTTAGACTTTGGATGAATTCCACTAATTTTATAGGTTAATATGACATGTTATCGTTTATTAGATATATTTTTTAGGGGTGATACAGTTATTATGACTTTCACAAAAACAAAACACGAAATTGTGTCTAAATTGGAATAAACTAATTTTTAAAACAAATGCTATATTATTGGTTGATATAGTATTCATAAAAGTCTAAGGTTCATAAAAATGGCTTAAATAATATTATAGATGTAATTAATGAACCACTTGGGGTTTTATTGGATGTTTATAGTATGTTTATTAACCATATAGTTTTAGAATACAAGAGGACACAGTAATAGTTAAATTATTTAACTTAGAGTTGAATCTAAAAGATAATGTTAAAATGTTAACCTAAACATGTATAAAACCTATTGGTAGAGAGGATTTTGACCCATACCCACTTTAGATTCGAAATAAATGAATTTTTATCCATTATAATCTGAATAAAATTTTATTATAAAATAATATTTCAATCTTTTCTTAAGGTGCCCCTCACCCCTCTTATAAAACGGCACTCCCCCTTCTCTCAAATTCACACCTTCAAAGCCATTAGGATCGGCCAGTTCCTACCCAAATATCCTCTCAACTATCCTACCTTTATCCTAGAGGAATTAATTTACTCATAAGGCCAACATATGGAGCCTTTTTGATCAAATCAAAATAAAGAACCCGAAGAAGAGGTAAATATTTCATCACCTCTTTCATGTTTTTTTTCTTCTTCCACTTCTTCTTTTCTTGTTGTTTCCATTATAAAATAATTACTCCAGTATATTCTATATACTGTTATGTTATTATAAATATTTAATAACCATATTCTTATATTTATCCATCCTTTTAATGGCATGTCACCATATGTGCATACGTACGACTTACCGTCTCCACGTCGTTGTGTAGTTGTTATTGAATACATTATTATTCAGAGGGGTATAATAATGATTTATAATTGATTTCAATAACAAATATAACATGATAATGATTCTGTATATATGATATACCATCAAATTATATAAATTTTTAATATCAAAAGAATTATATTGTCGCTCGTGCGTACGTACGGATTACCGTCTCCATGAACGTGACGAGATTCATTCCCCATCATAACCATTCAAGAATAATTTTCATTTGATGATTAAAAATAATTTTTAAAGACTTGATATCATTCTGGATATGAATTAGAAACTTCCCATCCCTAACAAACATGACTCATGTAACAAATAATATAAAGGAAAACGAATCAGTTAACACCCAAAACAATGATAATACTAAAATATCATTAACAAAGAATTATTAGAAGATCATATATGATATCATTATTATGCACATGGTTCTAGTATAATTTAATAACAATTATTTGACTATTATACATGAGGTTAACATACCCTCGACCAAGGAAAAGAATAAGGTAAGGGTTAATTCTACAATCTCTTCATTATCCGAGGTTGTTTATACCTAATTGTCTACTGGGACCTCTTTATCATCAACTTCCAAGATTCTTAAAATATATTTCAAAACATTTTTACTATTTACTAGACAATGGGTTAATGTCATTTATACCCTTATTTTAACTTATATGTTTTTGAATGGAATCTTTTCGTTTTTTTTCATACAAGGTACTTTATAACCTTTTTGACAAAATTAATGTAAGAATGTATTTTTATCTTATACGGTGGGTGCGGCTATTTTACGCCGTTGTAACATCGTCGAAGCTTCCCTTACAAGATTATAAATTTTTTTCAAAATAAATATTTTATTTTATAATTACATGAATTTTAAATGATTTCCAAATATAAATAAATATTTCTAAAAAAAGTTTTTATTTTATCTAAGTCAATATCCTTTGATGGATTTTAAGCTTGTTTGAAGTTGATTTATTCTGATAAAAATATTCCATATTGTATTGAAGGTTTTGTTATGTGTTTAAATGTGGATGAGTTATTTTTATTGTCATGTACCAACTTGGGTCGACCATAAAACGGTCACCTGATCCAGTCCGCGACATGGCCCAAGAGGTGTTCCCGATCTTCCCGGGCTGGCACGAAGCACCAGGGCATCAACAGAGACTACGGGAACGATTTCTCTCAAAATGAATAAATAAATAAAGCATCTGAAATAAAATAGAGCAGCGAAAAATAAATAAACAGAGTTAATTAACTAAACAAGAACAAAGTAAAATAAACCTAACAGAAAGAGATGACCACTATCTCCGTGTGACCTCGCGGGTCACTCTCCAACTCATGACCAAACGTCGCCCAAGGCGAACACACCCAAGATGTAGCCTGTACAAACAAAAAAACAGAAAAGAACTATAGGCATGAGTATTAAAACTCAGTAGGCTAGTTAGATATCTATTCCCAATGAAATACCTTTAAATAAAAAATTTACTAATTCTTGGATTGAAATAAATTATATAAAATATTAGTTTCCACGCAAACTTTCATTTCTAAAACAATTATCAGTTCATAGCCCTTTTTAATTTAAAAACAAGTTTAACGTTTGAAAGGAATAGGTATATTTATTTTTAAAACATTTTCTATTAACCATTTAGAAATCAAAACTTCAGCCATTATCCAAAAAGGAAAAATAACACATAATACAGAACACACAACAAGGGTTGTGAAAAGAGTGGCACACAGGGGCCAACAACCGAACTAGACCTCTCAATCATCCGTCACATACAAATAAACACTAAAGGAAACATGGGTCGAACCTAGGAGATCATGAACAATCCATAACATACTATACAAGTGACTCCTCCAGAAAGCGTGCTCTAACTCGATTACTCCATAATACCCTAATGCCCGATATATCCCTTCATGACCTTACCGAGGGTCCCAATCCCCATAGCAGCAATAACTCAGTATTACCCTACAATAGGGCCACTATCCATTGCATAATCTAAACTAGTACAACAATTGTTCTTAGAATATTCACTCACTTTTCTAGTTTCCCATGTCAACACATGCAATAAAAATGGGTGCGTCTACAATGTAAATCAATTAGTCAAGAGGCACAGATATCGCACACAACTCACGCAATCAATGCACACCAACGATCACCCCTGAGTAACACCAATTTGAGTTTTTCCAAAAGAATTTATTTTATTAATGTTCTAGATGGGTCTTCACGGACTTTAAAGAAAAACCTCATTTCTTAAAAACCAAAACCAAAACACTTGTTCAGAAGAAATCATTTATCATTAAAAATAGAACTACATTTGATAATCCATGAATTATGGTTAAATGCCAAACTGGAATTCTTTTACTACTGGGTGTCTTCTCATCATGAAAATATTTCAAGTGTTGTGTATAAAATAGATCTATATTTTTACACCAAATAGTCATTTAAAAATTAGTTATCTTTTATTATTTTCAATTTTTTAAAATTATTAAAACATCATGAAATTAATAAATTCTAAATTTATAGGTGAGCGTAGCGGGGGAACTACCTCGACTCGCAGCCCGGTTATGACGACGATGCAGTATGTCCCAAATTCCGAACAAGAAAGCGCCACTTGTCGACAACCGCAATATCATAGAAAAACCTTGTCGTTGCGCTGCAATAGTGAAAAGCATCTAAAAACATAGAAACCCTGTCTTAAAAAAATCCAAATGAATAAACATAGTAAATCCCACCTCGACACTGGTGCAGACAAAATGAAACGAACCCAAAACATGCAGTAAAACCAAAGGCGCAGTGTAAATAGAGGCGCATAGTCCAAAACAATATGAATCACATCGCCTTCAGTAGAGGTGGATGGAGCGCGGTCCGACATGACCCAAGAAACCCTTCGTGAACCCAGCAAGGGGATTCGTGGCCACATTAGAGCAACGTGGAGGCGCTGCGAGAAGAGATTTGGGTTCATCGATGCTAGCCACCAGAAAAGGGGGGTTGGGTTCTCCGAAAGTACACCGGGAAGGGGGCAGATAGGCTGTGTCATGCTGGATAGATGGCTAGATAGGAGGCGGCATCCCAGGAGAACGCATAGGCAAGTAGGGAAGGCGGGAGGTCGCCGGGTCGCTGCATGAGAGCGGGAGTAGGGGATGGCTGGGATGAAGGAGGATAGTGAGGAAGGGGTCGACAGGGGTCGGATCATGGCAGGGGACTGTGGTGGGTACACAATGGAGGTAGCCTACCATGAGGAGGGGGATATGCACGCTGGAGGTCATGGCGAGTGCCGGCTGTGCGTGGGATGGCCAGGTAGCAGACAGAGAAGGGAGTAGGGGCCTGCGCATGCTACTGTGTGGGGAGTAGGAGTGTGGCGCAGGCGAGGTCGGCAGGCTGCATGAGGGCTGGAGGAGATAGGAGGTGATGTGCAGCGCTAGGAGAAAGAGAGGGCACTGGGTCACATGCACATCTGTTGTACATCAGAATCATGAGAGGAAGAAGGGGGTGCTGGGCGGTCCTGCTGCGGCAAGGAGGGGGCATCCGGGATAAAGACAGACCGGGGTAGCAGGAGGGTGGCACAAGGTCCCGGACCGAGAGGCGGTGAGGTAGGGACTAGGGAAAGGCAGTGAAGTCTGGAGGAGGAGCTAGCGGTGGCCGAGAGATGGGTGTGCCAGAGGTCGCTGGGGCACCATAGAGTTGGGGTCGATGGTGGATCGGTTGAAGGAGAGGCGTGATAGGGAGGTTGCGGGTTCGAGTGAGCAGTAAACAGGGGCTGGCAATAGACTGGTACGACGGAGAGGTGCTGGCGGAGGGCGAGCCAGACAGGTAGCTGACTGGAGGCCTGGGGAAGACTAGGGGGTCGCGTGCCGAACAAGGGGAAAAAGGGACAGTGTGTGGAAAAGAAAAAAAAGAAGAGAAGAAAGAAGAAGGAAAGAGAAAAGAACGGAAAGAGAAAAGAAAAAAAGATAAAAAAGTCTTGTAAATAAACAATAGAATATAAAGGATAATAATAATAATAATAATAATAATAATAATAATAATAATAATCGGTCAACCGCGTAGTCTCTGGGACCGAACTCACAGTTGCTACTAGCAGTGCGGTGACCGCATACCCACTCAGACCGAATGTGTAGTGACCGCTAGCAGTGCGGTGACTGCGCAGTAGCCCGAGACCCACTGAAAACATCAATGCTTCAAAAATTCAAACCTGGACCCAAACCCGACTCTACCCAGAGTCACATGACCAAGAAAAGAATAAAAACATAGGTGTCTGTGGTCGGGGTGTAACAATTATCCCCACCATAGACACTTTCTGCCACCAGAAAGTCACCAAGCCAACAGTTGACACAACATGAGTTCATTCCCATACAAAATCATAGAGAATCGAGAGCTTCAAGGTAACCATTTCCAACACACATCACACCCAAAGAATTCAAGAAAAACCACTGCCTGAGATTGAGGGGGGAACATGAGAGGGTTCTGCCTACCCCAAGAATTTACTAATACAAAAATCCTTGAAACCTGAAGAACCCCCCCCCCCCCCCGGGCAGGGGAAACGTGGCCACTCCCAAACTGAACTCATTCATTTTGCCCCACTTGTACCGAACAACACACCTGAGACTTGATGGAGAGATTGCTACGGAACAATCCAACAACAAGAGGATGAGAAATTAACTCAACACCTCCCATCAATTTCACGATGAGAACACATGCCTAATGAACACACCTGATACCAACTCCTAATTAGAACAGGTTCGTTTATTAACGGGCCCACACCATTCAGAGAGACCGAACAACATAAGAACCACACTAAGAGCAAATAAGACCACTTGGATTGTGGGAGAACACAGTCATCAAGCCACCACAAAAAGAATAAGATTACGAAAACAAATAGAATAGAATTATTTTTTTTGGATATTTCCATCCCAAAGTTGAAAAAATTATTCAGACCGAGGTTCCACACACCCTCAGCAACACCTGACTATCCGCGATCTTCACTCTGAGACCTATGGATGATGCCCTGATAAGTGAAGCATCTTCTGCCTCACAGTCAGGAATTTTCATCCTCCAGTCCCTAACTCCTTCCTCACGAGCGACAATACTTCTATAACTATCCCCGGTTTCCCGAACAGTCGCACAGTAGGAAGACTTCGGAGGGATGAGACATGGTGGATTAGAATGCCTGAACGGGCCACACTAGTTTTAGGTGAGAGAACGCTCCAACAAACTGGGAGTCTGTACAGACAAAGATCCTTTCCAGACAGGGGATCATCACAAAAGATGACTCTCACCAACTACACCCGAGACTCTAACGATGATGAGACATCCCACCTTTACTCGTCCAGAACTGAACCCTCAAATAACTCTAGGATGGTACAAACCTTAACTTCCTTGGGAGTTACCAACAACCCGAAGATACACTATCATTCTGAACTATACCATGGCCTCTTACATACATCGATTACCTTGAAAAGAAAGCAACATAGAAAATGAACAGAGAACTGAGCATAACTCATTAACAACTTTTGGAGGCTTTCTGGGAGGCATACTCATGACAACACAAAAAACACAATCAAAACTAGAATTAGGAAAAAAATCATTCAAGGAAAAAACACAAGACAAGGGCAACAGGCCCATAAGCCAAAAATATACAAGACAAGGAGAAAACACTTTTCCAAGACAGTTATTTCTTTGCAATTTTTTTTTAAAAAACTCACCTATGGAACTTTATGAACCATCATATGTGCACTTATTCGATCCTGCTCACATCACCTAAGAAAAAGTTCCCCCACACACTTCCATATATACCCATGCACATGTGACCCTCCATAAGGAGTGAAAAGGTTCAAACCCTTCTTTTCCTTACCAAATCCAAACACATACCATGTTTTTCCAAACCAATATAGCTTCTCTATAAAAAACCACTTTAGTAATTTTAAAAACAATTTGGGAGAAACACTTTTCCATTTCAAAACCAATTTCACTTTTAACAAACTCAAATCAATTGGGATTAAAACAAAACACAAACAGTAATAACCAAATGGAATGAGGAACTAGTGCATATGTCTGACCCCAAAACATGGTGGTGACACATGCCCCAAGTAAAGCATAACACTAAGAGGACCTTGATACAGGCACTTGGACTTCACCTAGGTCACCACACCATGTGAAGCTGCAAAGTGAACCAATAATCCCCCCATTTTCATTCCTCAATCCAAAACAACCAAAGATAAAATATTTAAATCCCAGACTAACCCTGGAAACTCAGGTCTCGTCACGAGCGGTGGTGATCAGGGACAGACCCATAACCTACATCCTGAGCCCCGACAGTCCTAATCTCTATCTACCGGACATCCCAAATTACAAAGGGTGCTTTGAAAAGCAGGGTCTGCTAAGAGACGACCTTTTCTGATACCATTTTGTCACGAACCAAACTAGGTTGACCCTAAAACAGTCACTCGATCAGGCTTGGGACATGTGCCACGATGCGTTCCCAATCCTCTCGAGCTGGCCACAAGGGCTAGGGCATCAACAGAGGCAGTGGGAAAAATTTCACCCAAAATAAACAAATAAATAAAGCAGCTGAAATAAAATAGAGAAGCCAAAAATAAATAAACAGAGTAAAGTAATTGAACAAAAAGAAAATAAAATAAATCTAACTGAAAGAGATAACCACTATCTCCGTATGACCCATGGGTCACTCTCCCACTCATGACCAAATTTCTCCCAAGGTGAACGCACCCAAGATGTAGCCTGTACAAACACTTAAAATAGAAAAGAACTATAGGCGTGAGTATTAAAACTCAGTAGGCTAGCCCGATATCTACTCCCAATACAATGCCTTTAAATAAAGAAACTAAATAATTCCAGTTTTGAACTAAATTATATAAAATAATAGTTTCCACACACACTTTCATTTATAAAACAAGTATCAATCCATCTACATTTTTAATTTAAAAACATGTTTAACATTTGAATGTAATGGGTATATTTCTTTTTAAAACATTTTCTGCAAACCATTTAGAAACTCAAACATTAGTCATTAGCCAAAAAGGAAAAATAACACATAATACACGACACACACCAAGGGAAATGGAAAGAGTGGCACACAGGGTCCAACAACTGAACTAGACCTCTCAATCATCCGCCACACACAAATAAACACTAAAGGAAACATAGGACGAACCTATGAGACTGTGAACAATCTAGAATGTACTATACATGTGACTCATTTTGAAAGCATGCTCTAAGTCGATGACGTCATAACACCCTAACACCCAGTATAGACCTTCATGGCCTAACCGAGGGGATCAATCCCCATAGTAGTAATAACTCAGTATTCCCCTGCTATGGGGCCACTAGCCAGTGCGTAATCTAAATTAGTGCAGTAATCGTTCTCAGAATATTCACTCACTATGCCAGGTTCCCATGTCAACACATGCAATAAAAAGGAGTGTGTCCACAATGTAAATCAATCAGTCACGAGGCACAAATATAACACAAAACTCACGCAATCAACACACACCAATTATCAACCCTGAGTAACCCCAATGCGAGTTTTTCCAAAATAATTTATTTTTTTAATGTCCCAGGCGGGCCTTCACCAACTTTTAGGAAAGACCTCATTTTTCAAGAAAACCCAAAACACTTTTTCAAGAGAAATCATTTATCATTAAAACCATAACAACATTTGAAATTCTGTGAACTATGTTTAAAGGCCAAACTGGAATTCTTTCCCTACAAGGTGTCTGCTCATCATGAAAATATTTCAAGTGTCGTGTATAAAATAAACAGCTCTTTTTACACCAAATAATCATTTAAAATTTAATTATCTTATATTATTTCCCATTTATTAAAATAAATAAAACATCAAGAAATTAATAAATTATAAATTTAAATTTGAGGGATGTGGGGGACTTACCTCAACTGAAATCCCGGTTACGACGACGATGACGTACGTCCCAACTTGCACACATGTATGCGCCACTTGTCTACCACCACTATATCACGAAAAAACCTTTTCAATGTGCTGCAACAATGAAAAGCATCTAAAAACACACAAAAACTATCTTAAACTAATCTAAATGAATAAAAAGAGTAAAACCCACCTCGTCATCGGTGCAGACGAAATGAAATGAACTCAAAACATGTGGCAAAACCAAAGGTGCCCCATAAATAGAGGCAGACAGTCCAAAGCAATCTGAATCACTTTGCCTTCAGCGGCGGAAAACGGAGCATGGTCTGACGTGACCTGATACACCCTTCGTGAACCCAACGAGGGGATTCACGGCCACGTCGGAGAAACGCGGAGGCATTTCATGACAAGATTCGGGTTCGTCACTGCTGGCTACCGGACAAGGGGGTCGGGTTCTCTGAAAGCACACCGGGAAGGGGGATGAGTGGTTGTGTCGTGCTGGCTGGAAGTCCGGACAAGAGGCGGAATCCCAGGAGAACGAAGAGGGAAGAAGGGAAGGCGGTAGGTCGTCGGGTTGCTGCTTGAGAGTGGTAGTAGGGGATGGTCGGGGCAATGGCAGATAGAGAGGAATGGGCCGACGGGGGCCAGATCAGGGAAGGGGACTGCGGACTGCGCGCGACGGAGGCATCCAACCTGGAGGAGGAGATTGTGCATGCTGTAGGTTAGGGAGAGCACTGGTTTTGCACGGGTTGGCAGGGTAGTGGACAGAGGAGGGAACATGGGCCTGCGCAGGCTGCTGTTCGGGGAGT
This sequence comes from Viscum album, assembly GCA_963277665.1. NCBI lineage: Eukaryota > Viridiplantae > Streptophyta > Magnoliopsida > Santalales > Viscaceae > Viscum > Viscum album. Next base: position 473,623,301 of record OY728133.1, on the reverse strand, counting down.
AAGAGGGTGGCGCGGGCAAGGTCGCCAGGCTGCATGAGGGGAGGAGGAGAGAAGAGGAACTCTGTAGCACCAGGAGAAAGAGAAAACATTGGGTCGCATTCACATCTACTATGCAGTGGAAGTAGGAGAGCAAGGAGGGGGGCTGGGCGGGTCGGCTACGACAAGGAGGGAGTGGCCAGGATGAAGCCGGACCGAGGTAGTAGGAGGGTGGCACGAGGTCCTGGACATGGATGTTGTGAGGTCATGATGAGGGTGAGGCAGCGAAGGCAGGAGGAGGAGTCGGCAGTGACTGGGAGCCGGGTGTGCCAGAGGTCACTTGGGCACATCAGACCCAGGGTCGAGGCAGGATCTGTGCAAGGCGAGGCGAGATAATGAGGTCATCGGTCCTAGCAAGCAGGGAACAGGGGCCTGCGGTGGACTGGTGCGGCGAAGAGGTGTTGGTGGAGGGTGAGCCTAATGGGTAGCTGAGGGGAGTCCTAGGGAAGACCAGGGGGTCGTGCGCAGAACAAGGGAAAAAGGGGAAAATGCATGGAAAAGAAAAAAAAAGAATAGAAGAAAGAAGAAGGAAAGAGAAAAGAAAGGAAAGAGAAAAGGAAAAAAGGTTAAAATAAAAAAATAAAAAATAAAGTAAATAAATAAAAGAATATAAATGATAATAATAATAATAAATATAATAATAATAATAATAATAATTTAATAACAAAAATAATAATGAGAATAATAATCGGTTAACTGCACAGTCTCCGAAACCGAACACATGGTCACTACTAGTAGTGTGGTGACCGCGTACCCACCTGGACCAAATGTGCGGTGACTGCTAGCAGTGCAGTAACTGTGCACTGGCCCGAGACCCACCGAAAAAACCAAATCTTCAAAATAAAAAACCCAGACCCAAAATAGACTCTTCCGAGTGTCGTAGGACCGAGAAAGGAATAAAAACATGGGCGTCTATGGTTGGGGTGTGACATTTAGGCCATTCATGGTTTATGGTTAAAGTATTGACATTTTTTATTCTAGTTTTAATAAATAAAATTATGTTATATTTCAACATTTTATTTAGATGAATGAATTGGACTAGTATGTTCCGGCTTTGGGATATGTAAAAGTAAGCCCTCAGAGTTGGGGTCCGGTTACAACAGACCTTCCAGTATGGAGTCCGGTTACAGAGGTTCTCTGGGTTGGATTTCGGTTTCAGAGGCTCTTCGGGCAGGAGTCCGGTTACAGAGGCTCTCCGGGTTGGAGTCCAGTTATAGAGGCTCTCCGGGTTGGGGTCCGGTTACATTTATCCCCTAGGTACTTACTCAAGGCCTTGACAATGAAATTAAAGTATGGTACTATACATTACCTCATTAAAAAATTAGTTATTGCCGGTGATTATTCAAGTAGTTGAATATCCATGTGCATATTTATATGGTAATGCTTGATTTTATTTTTTCCATATTTTGTTAATGTTTATGTTTAAAAGGAAAATGTTTTTATTAAAAATCATTCCTTAAAAGTATATAGCTTCCTCTAAATTATTTACCCTTACTGAGCATCTGATCTCACCTCTTTCTTATGTTTTATTTTCCTAGGATCCCAAGAAGTGTTTTACGTTTGAGATGCAGGGTTAAGTTAAAGGAATAATGGCATTCTCAAAGGATTTTTTTGTGTTTTGTATATTTGAAATTACAATGTAACGTTCATGTATGTAACCTATTTTTTATGAATGCTAAAATGATCAGCCTTTCAGTACTTGATTCCATGTAATCATTCCAATGTATTAAAATAATGCACCGACTCTAGGAATCTACGGGCTGGGTGTTATAATTGGGTTGGAATGAAAAGAGATATTGATAACATTACTGTGAAGTGTTTGACTTTCCAACAAGTTAAAGCAGAGTGGCAGTTTCCAAAAGGGATGCTTAACCCTTTATTGGTGCCAGAGTGGAAATGTGAAAATATATCCATGGACTTCATTGTGGGATTAAGAAATACATCTCAAGGTAACAATAAAATTTTTGTTATTGTTTATTGATTGAATAAATCTTCTCGTTTTCTTCCTATTTGAGATGCTCTATCTCAAGATCAACATTGTTGATTGTATATTAATGAGATAGTCAGTTTACATGGTGTTCCCCTCTCCATTGTATCTGATCATGTCGTAGGTTAACTTCTAACTTTTGGAAGGTCATTTGGAAGTCGTTGGGATCTAAATTAAATTTTAGTACAACTTTTCATTCCGCAATCAGATGGGCAGTAAAAAAACAATTCAGACCTTGGAAGATATGATACATGCTTGTTCAATTGATTACCATGGAAGTTGAGACTGAGATACTTCATCGGTTGTGTTTTCTTATAACAACAGTTTTCACTTTAGAATAAAGATGGCACCATTTGAAGCATTATATGGAAAGCAGTTTCGAACTCCAGCTTTTTTGGGACGATGTAGGTGGATGAAATTTGATGAGACCAGAATTTGTAAAACAGATGGAAAAGAAAGTTCAGTTGATACAGAATCACATGATAACAGCTTTGAGTAGGCAGAAAACTTATACAGATAATCGGAGGAATGATATTTCTATAGGGTTCGCTTATCATGTCTTTCTCAAAGTTTCTCAATAGAAAAGTGTGATTCGTTTTGGTAAGTAGGGATAGTTGATTCAGAGGTTCATTGTACCTTAATAAATTCTAGAGAATGTAGGATCAGTTGCCTATAGAGTGGATTTATCTCCAAGTTTATCCTATGTGATTTTTTTTCTTGTTTAAATGTTGAGGAATTATATTCCATATCCATCTCATGTTTTGAGTCCAGAGGTAGTTTAGTTGGAAGACAACCTTTCTTATGAGGAACAACAAGTCGAGATTATTTAATGAAAAGAGAATGTGCTATAGAATAAGGTAATTAATCAGGTAACGGTTTTTGGAAAAACCAATTGGTGGAAGAGGCAATGTGGGAATCTAGAAATGCCTTGATGGATAAATACCCCAACTTATTTGATAAGTGAATAGAAATGTAAGAACACTATTCCAAAAAAGGGGTAACGATGTCACATAACAGGTAAATAAAGAATTTGACATTTTAATATTTATTAATATTTGTGAATTAAATATTAATTTTACTTAAAATAGGATGCTATGTCCAATAGAATACTCAACATGAAACAACAGGTTTCTCCAAAATCTTACGTTGCACACAACATTATGTTATACCAGAAAAATAAAATAATAATATTAAAATTTTAAATGGTAGTTAATGACAAGCCGTTTTATTTAAGATAATGAAAATAACTAACATAAATATGATTATAAATGTTTTCTAAATGTCATTACATTTATCCAATAAATTTTCGAGGTTTAAAATATGAACGAATATGATTTTAAGCATGAAATAATATAATATATTTAAAGGTTGTTTTACCGCCTTTTGATGGAGAACCCTTTTTAAATATAGATTTTTTATACATTTATATGTTCCATTAGAAAAAATAAACATCTTATTTAGAATAGGTATATTCAAAATTACTTTGGGTAAATTTTTGGTATTGTTCTGATAAAGTCCATTTTTAGTGAATAGTAGAAAAATTCTGCATTTTATGTCAAAGCTGTCTTTTCATCTGATTTATTTATATGGTTAGATTATATTTTTAATTTGTTTTAAAGTGTAATTAGATTATTATTATAACAATTTAATCCAATTTTGGCCATTTTATATAATTTCACATTGAAATTAGTCATAAACCATTTTCAATCATTTGATCGTTATTATTTCTTAAAAACTAGTTTTTTGGTTTTGATAATGAGAAATAAATTTATATTAATTTCTACAACTTCTGTGTTTTGAAAATGTAAAAATGGATTCCATATTTGAAATCAAGAGTTCCAAAATATGTAAATAGGTATTTTTTATTTTTAGACATTATAAATAGTAACTTCAATTAATATTGTATTTACCATGGTTCAAGGGTAAATCTGGTAAATAATGGTAAACAAATAATATTATAACAATATTTTGTTACCCTAACACGTGTCCTAACCCTATTGGGTGATACATTTCCGACCATGGGAATCCTTGGGTAAATTTTTGGACCCTATGGAGCCACATGTAAGTGAAAATTACATTTTATAAAATTTAATTTAATGTTATCGAAAATTTAACATAAACTTATATATTTTAGTAAAAAAATATTTATACGGGGTTATATAAGTGATATTTTGAACTATAAATAGTTATTAGAAATATAAAATGTTTTTCCACATTATGGTATGTTATTTATAATTTTTAGATAATAAATATATAAATTTAATTATGACACAATTATGATGCAGTGATCGCATCATTAATAAAGTATTAAAATAAATGATATTATAAATGTTAAAATAAATACAATTTGGTTATTTTGATGTCATAAAAAAATTTTATGAACGACATTTACATGTTATATTTGTATTAATAATTTTTTTTAGAATCAATGAAGTTGTTATTGATTTTTAAAAAAGTCATTATATGAATAGTGTCAAAATTGTCATAATTAAAATTGGAAAATATAAAATATTTTATTAAATATTATAAAAATTCAAAAAATATAAGATTCATAAAAATAGTTATCATAAGAATATAATTATTTTATTGACTCTTTAATTGTATATTTTTAATTTTTTTGTAACTATTATGATTCTTAAAGACTTAAATTCTTGATAAAACAGTAAAAGTAAAAATGGTTTAAATAGAAATTAAAAGGATTAGAAAATATCCAAAACATATCCAATTATTATGGGATGATTTTATTCCGACATATATAATTCTTATATTATATTTTTATGATCTTTGGACCTTTTGAAACCAAAAATAATTTTATAATAAAATAATACTTTCAAACATTCCTAAAGAGCCCCTCCTCCCACTTATAAGAGTCCACCACCTCTAACCATTACACAAACCTCTAAAGCCCCTTGGATCATCCAAAATCTACTCCAAGAAGATCCAAACAACCCCTATTAATCCTAGAGGCTTTCCTATAGGCATAAGGAAATTCAATAAAGCCTTTTGGCTCAAATCAAAGAGAGTTACTTGTTTTATGAGGTAGTGTCTTATCTAAAATTCATTCCCATTATTCTACTTATTCACACCCTGTTATTTTTTTTATTTGATTATGTAACAAAACCAGTATCCTAAATATACAAATATATTGTTATGAGATGGATTCAAACTACCATTACACACACCTCCATTTAATGGATTTAGAACATACTGTTTTGGTGGATAGCGAACTAATGGCTCACGAAACGATGATTGTTCAATTATCTCCTACCGCCTCTCATGGGGGCTATTATGATGGAACTGTAGTTATATATGATATTTATTTTTTCTATATTCTTCTATAATTATCACTTATATCATACCTTTATTCTTTTCATGTTGTATAAATACGATAATTTCTTTTGAGAAAGTGCGGACTACTACCCCCTCCAAGTGATATGACTCGTTAATGCTATACATGGAATAGATAAAGGATGGATTTAAAGACCTTGTGTATCATATATAAACTATTATATCATAATAGAATTATAATATTCCTATTTATCATTTACTTTTCATTCATGTAAATATAAAAATGAAATTAAAGTAACATTCATGCGTACGTACGACTTACTGTCTCCATGAACAATACATTTAATTTCATATCTCTAAATGTTATATACTATTATAAATACATATATATACTGGAGAGATATGATATATATGATATATAAATAATTAATATCTTTCTGGAGATAATTTAATTTTGACCCCTTGAAGAATTTGTAATTAGAACTAGTTCCTTTTTGACTCATTTACCAAGAATCGACAAAACGATTGATATTAACATAAATAATTATGTAATGTTTATAACATGATAATAATTGATATAAAAGGAATAATGAAATTAATAATTGTTCTCAATTAAGTTTATATTAACATAAGTTTATTATCCAGGAAGAAGAAGGAACTTACGTGGAATGTAAGACTCAAGATAAAGGAATTCGTCTCAATAATCATTCATTGACGCATATTATGATTTATACATTACTAGCTTTTATACAGTGTATAAACCCTTTTTATTTTTTTAAGGGGAATATTTTTTCTAGGTATTGTTTTACTAAATGAAAAAGGGAATGTTTTTTTAACGTATGTGATGACAATGAACTTTTCATTACCGTGAGAATTATTTGATATTTGGCTTCCTATACAAGTCGTAGTGTTTTTAAAAGGAAAATAAACACCATATACCCTATTTAGATATTTTGGTATGGAAAATTGTTTTGTTAATGGATTGATTATGATAATATCATGAACTGATATCTTGAGAATGCAATGTGGAAATGTTATCTTTCTTTTATACTTGTTCATGTGTTGTGATTATGTTATGGTTTGTGGTAAATTTTTATGTATATGGGTGGTTCTGTGATAAAACTAGGGAGGGAGAGCCCAAGATAGCTCACTAATGCATTAGGTAATGTGATAGAAGTAAATGTTAATGTTTCTCTAAATAGATCTAGGGAATATACTATGATGGGTATTTGAAATGTAACTCCCTATGTATCTATGAAATCTATAATGTATGTATGTTATCGATGCCACAAGTTACCTTTATGATTTGTGATTACTATGTGCTATTCATAAATCTTACAATTTCATGAGGTATATTAAAGAGGATATGTTTTCTATGTATTGGTGAACTAATATTTTCTTTATTTTTTTCTTATTACCCTTATTGATTTTTTTATGCTCATACCAAGTTTTTGAAATATTTTTCATAGGGTATAAGGAAGGGTAAGAGTAAATAAGAATTCATGAAAATTTATATCAAGAAAATAACATTTGTTTTATTTTAAGAGTTTTTATTTTATGAAATAGAGTAGAGGTGTCTACAAGTAATATTCATGTTGTTATTTATATGTTATGACCTAATTATCTAATTCTTTAAACCTAAAAATATCCTAAATCTTAATTATTAACTTAATTCAAGAGTATGTTTAAGGCTAGGAGCTTATATTTTATATTGTACAACTTCAGCAGAAAATAATGTTTTGAATATTTCAAACATCCACTATAAAAATATTTATTTCCATCATCAAATAAATCATGAAATGATTTTTTCTTCTCAGTAAAATTTTCTCTGACCTTACACTCCACAAAATCAAGATAGGTATCCAATGATTTGTTGAAATCTTGATCTGGTTGTCATATATTCTAAAAAACATCACATGCCACATTGCAATTTATAGCACCCTCAACTGGTTGTTCTGGTATTTTTTTATGTCATTGTTGGTGTCTTTTAATACCAAATGCATCATTTATAAGTTTTTTCTTTTCATTATCCATTTTAGATGAAGTTCAGAGCTAATTTTGTGGATTGACATCAATTCTAAAAATTTTTATAATGTTTGATTACCCGTTCCAAATCCAACATGAATATTGTGCAGGGAATTTCTTCAATATCAAGTGTTCATAAACCTAATATCTCTTCATCCATATTATATATTTACACATAGGACATGTACATCTTATTCTCCCATCAATTGATAGGTTGGAAATTAAAAAATCCAAAAAAATCCTCCAAACCCTTAGCATACTGAGGTTTGTTCCTCAGTAATGTGATTTATATTTTATCGATATATATCAAAATGTTCCTAAACATTAAAAAAATTAAAACAAAAATATATTAATAAATAGGAAAATATAGTCATATATACTAGTTTAAAAGATAATGAATATGTTAAATAATTTTTCCTATATAAATACATATGATAAATCATGAATCTTCTTGGTAAATACTATTTAATCCAAATAGTAATGATTATTATATTTACCCCACATAAAGGGTATATGTCTAATACAATAAATTCCAAGTTAAATTTATTAAGGAAATATAGATGTGAACCATTAAATTAAATGATCGAAGAATTGGTTATTCATAAATTCTATTCATTTTATGAAAATACATTTTTGATCACTTAAAATGATTTGGAATTATAATTAAAGTGGTGTATTATTCTTATGATAGAAATGAACATCTCATAATCCTTCCTAAGAATTGAGGTCAATGTTTTCAAAAGAAAATATCCCCTCTAAAACAAAGGAATCATAAATAAATTGTTATATTGAAATCCATCCATGATGATGAATCTTCGAATGGTTTTAGTGTTTTCAATGGAACATGGCACAATTAGGCACAAAGGCCACTTAGGGATGTGGAGTGAGGCGTGATGTGTGGTGAAACTAAGACACATGTGAACATAATTAAATATATACAATTTTCAAGAATATTTTTAATTTAAAAAAACTAAATTAAAAAAATAATATAAATTAAAATACATGTTGATAATATTTAACCAAATCATAATCAAATAATCAATCATTATGAACCTAAACATTAAAATAATATTTTTATGTTTTAGGTATTCTGCATTATTAAATGTGTTTCTGTTATTCCCTACTATGTTAAATGAGTTTGAAAACATAAGAATAAAAATAATCGTTTTATGTTAAATGTGTTTACAGTTATTCCATGTGTTATTTTGGTCAAGATACGATTCTATTTTAATATAGTTATATTTAGTTCTTCTTTTATTAATATATTATATGTTATGTAATATTTAGGGATGTACAACTATCTTTTGAGAAAATATCCCCAATTCCTATCGTCCCCTCTAAGAATGATATCCATAACAAGCCCCACTATTTCCATTGGTTTCCCCATGATATCTCCCAATGTCCCCAATTTCTTCCTACCAACGGTTTCCATTGCACCCTTGATTTCCGTCGGCACTCATGATTTCGATTGGGCCCTCGATTTCTACCACCACTATAAGAATAATCCCCACTGCCTTATTCCCCCTGATTATAGGGGCTAGTGGTGTACCATTTGGTTACCTCACTCTATAGTGCCTCTTAAGTATGCACACAAGGCATGCACCTTTAGCACACATCGGCGAGCTAGCCTTGCCTCAATAATGGTGAGGCGCACCAAGACCCCCTTACGGCACCTCAAGCCATGTTTTGATGAGGTGAGTGCCTTTGACAAGAGTAAATGATGTTACATAAGAAGGGATCAAGAATCAATTTTCATGACTCCAAGACTTGAATCCCAAAAATTTTAAATAATTAAATTAATGGGGGTATCAATCATGTAACATAAATTCCATGAGGTTAAATACATTTGAATGTTAAATGTAAACATAGTTGAAACAGAAAAGAAACTTTTTAAAACATTTTTAACATTGACATAAAACACATACATTTCGGTCACATTCAAGAGAAACTTTTGAAAATGGGAAGTGTAACATCATGCATATCACAATTTTTGGTCTCACATTTGAATCCTATACCACATGATTTGTCAAATATAAATGCCCTGAATTGTTCCTACTATGGGACTTAGTATGCAGATGAGAATCTCATATCATCTATGGATTATGCCCCTCTCCCATGAATACATCGATATTTAACAGAGAGTGTTTCGTGTGAAATTAACCAAACTTTCTTCTCTGAGGAGGTATCCATTAAAAATGCTACATACATCCTAAGCACCAACATTGGTGAATGTCTTGGAAGATTCTTAGTAAAATTGTTTAGTATGACCTACAATCCAATATTAGAAACAGATTAATGAACTACACCCTGAAGGTGTCATGGGAAAGGAATCAAAAGGGAATTACACACTCTATATACTACCTCATCGGTATTCCTCATGCTTTCCCTTTTTTATATAAAGGAGAACTCCAAATTCCACCTATAATAGTATGGGCACCATCCGAACCTGTTATTCCTTTAAAATATTTCCATGACATGATCACCTTATCTTCCTCTTTGGCATAGTACATTGGACATAAAATAATAACCCTCAATCTCACCTCTTGTCTCAACCCCATCATAAAGCATCGATATTTGAAATAATCATTTATGATGAGATTTGGGGGAATGAAAACTAACTCAACAAACCAAGGTACATACTATATCATTGAATAAAATCTCCACACAAACTTATAGGAGGTATTATCTATAAACAAGAAACATATAATTCATTAAATACACAAATGCATATAGATAACATATAAAATGCTACCTAATTACTCATAATAGTTGTAAATCACATCAAACCATATCAAAATACCCAAGAACAAAACTCAAATAAAGATATAATTCCTAAACGCACACGTTAAATCAAATTTTTATATAGTAAAGTTCTCTACAGAAACTCCCTTTCACTTACCACTTGACCATTGAGGGGCGACGAGGTGCAATGTGGAGAAGAATAGAGAGGGGAGATGAGTGCTGAGGTTGGGACCTACGGTGACAGGTGGAAATGGTAAGGATAAACAAAGAGGAGCAGTGAGGTTCGGGTTGGGAGGTGAGGATTCATGGTTTCGGGTAGGGCTTTGGGGGGTCAGAGGTGAAGTGTCAGAGTGGTCGGGGGATAAATTTATGTTTTTTGAAAAATTTAAATTGTTTAGCGGTGATTTATTAAAGCACGACTAAAGTCTGATTTTTGGTATAGATGTAAAAAATAGATCCTTCACATGTACTAAACTCAGTGTTTATCCCACTAGAGAATGATTTTTATAATGAGGAATATATAGAGGAGATTCTGGATCATAAAGAAAAATTTCTACAAAACAAGACCACTAACATGGTCAATGTTTTGTGAGAAAACCATCAGTTTGAGGAAGAAAAATGGGTACTTGAGAATATAATGAGGATTATTTTTCCGTACAATTTTGTATCAGATTGACAATTTTTGTAACACTCCGGGTAAATAAAGAATATGAAATTTTTATATTTATCCATATTTGAGAATAAAATATTAATATTAATTTAAAGGGGATTCTATGCTCGATTGCGTACCCAATACGCAACAACGAGTTTCTTGGGAATCTTACGCTGTACTCTAATAATAAAATAATATTATTTTAAACGGTAGTTAATGCCTAGCCGTTATAATGGAGGGAATGAACAGAACTAACTACAAAATGATTATATATGTTTGTCAAATATTTTTACTCTTTACAATAAATGTTAGAGGATTAAAAATGCGAATTAATCCAATTTTAAGCTTAAACATTCTAATATTCATTAAAAGGTCGATTAACCGCATTTTGATGGCGAACCTCTTTTAAATCCACTTTTTTGACAATATTATGTGTTATATTTGACAAAATAAAATTCTTCTTTAGAATCGGGACATCAAAATTTACTTTGTGTAAATTTTTGGTATTTTTCTAATAAAGTTCATTTTTTAATGAATAGTGAAAAATGTTGTATTTTAATTCAAAACCACTTTTTAATATAATTTATTTATATTATTAGATTATCTTTTTAATTGGTTTTAAAGTTAAATTAGAATATATTTTTACCATTTAATCCAATAGTGGTCGTTTGAATTAATTTCACTTTGAAATTTGACTTAAACTAGTGTCAATCTTTTGATATATATTTTTTCATAAAAACATGCTATTTGTTATGACAGTGGGAATTAATTATTAAATTAATTAATGTAACTTATATGTTATGAATTTTGTAAAATAGACATTATTTTTGAATTCAGAATATCAAATATAGCTTAGGGTGAATTTTTGGTAATTTTCTGAAAAACTTCAATTTTTGATGAATAGTGAAACCACTAAGTGGTACTTATAAAAACTGATTTTCCGTTTAAATGAAAATTTTCCACATTTGTGTTTTGAATTTAAAAAATCCGACATACATGGTTTTCATTAAGATGTAAAATGTGGTTCAATGGGATTAAAATAATTTTTTGATGAATAGTAACTTATTAAGTTTTTAATCACGATTAGAGGTAATTAGTGTAGTTTAAGATAAAAATAATGTTTTAATAATATGAAATGACCTAGAAACATGTCCTAACTTCATTTTATGAGTCATGGAGGACCAAGAAAATCCATGGGTCAACTTGGGGACCCCATGGAGCCACTTTGGTTGGAAAATGACATAAATACCTTTTTATTTAATGTTAAAATTAAAATGACACAAACATGAGTTGTTTTACTAAAAAAAATTTTAAACGAGTTTATACAAGTCAGATTTTTGACTATAAATAGTCATTGGAAATCTAAAAGGATTTCCTACATCATCTTATTTTTTTATTTTTTTTAGACCTTAAATAAATTAAATTATTTATGACATCATGATGATGCAGCGATGACCACATTATTTAACGATTTAAATAAAATTGAATGATAATGTAAAATCTAAGACCTAAACATGTCCAAAACCTATTGGATGGGTGGATTTCGAACCCTTATCACCTTATCCTCTAAACACATTAATTTGAGACCATTAAAATCCGAAAAGCTTTCTAAAATAAAGTAACATTTCTTTACTTTCCAAGAGTGCCCCTCCTCTCCTCTTATAAAAGGCCCCCACCTCTACCTCCATACCCACACTTCCAAAGCCTTTGGCTCGGCCAACCCCTGCTCATTTTGCCTCTGAACATCCCTCTACTACTCTTAAAAGCCTCACTATGGGCATAATTCTTCCCAAGGAATCCTTTGAGCTCAAATAAAAAAGAGTTACCCGATTTTAAGGTAATGTATTCACTTGTGTTCTTTTGTTTTATTTTGCTTCTCCAACCCCCTAAACTCTTTTTATTCATTTATTTTGTAACAAATCTAGTATCTGAAATGTACTAGGACGTTTTTATAAGAATCATTCGAGCTAATCTTACACACACCTACATCAAATGGTTAAAGAACATACTGTTTCTGTGGATGGCAAATTTCTGCCTCACGAAACGATGATTATTCAACACTCATATAGCACCTTAAAAGGTGTCCATTAAGATGTAACTATATTTATATATGATATATAATATGTTTATGTTTTACTTAATCTTCTTTATTTTTCTATTGTGGCATACCTTTATGGTTTCCATTTTGGGTAAACACGATAGTTTCATTTTAGGAAGTGCGGACTACCGCCCCCTCAAAGTGATTTGATTCATTAATGCCATATGTGGGATGTATAAAGGATGTATTTAAAGTTATTATATATGATTTATGTTACATATAAATGATGAATATAATTCTGTAATTAAAATATACATACCTCTCATTTAGTTTTAATTCCATTAATATGACATAGAAATGAAAGTAGCGTTCATGTGTACGTACGGCTTACCGTCTCCATGAACGGTGCATTTCATTTATTACCTATAAATGATTATGTAATATTATAAATACATGTATATTATGGATATATGTGATATATATGATATCCAAATCATGGATATCATTCTGGATATAATGAACCTTTGACCACACGAACAACATGTAATTGTAAGAAGTCCACTTTCGACTTAAGAACCAAATATCGACAAAACAAACATTATTAACATAAATGATTACATAATGTTTATAACATGGAAATAAGTGATATAAAAGGAATATTGAACTTGAAAAAGGTTCTTAAGAAAGTATAAATTAACTCAAGTTTATTATTCATGACGTTAAAGAACGATCGAGTCATGTCGGACCCAAGGTAAGGGATCCTACTCCTCTCTTTCTTTTTAGGTACACTCTTTTATGTCATTCCTTTTAAGATCATCTTTCTTATGATTGGGATGTTATTTTATATTAACCCTACTGTAATTCTTATTTTCATATTATTAGAGACCCAATTTTCTCTCATCAATCTATTTTGGAAGTTTTGAGTGGCGCCGTTAGGCTGCCGAATTTTCGTAAGAGATCTAACCTCTCTCTTTCTTTTTAATTACTCTCCTTTATGTTACTTCTTTTAAGCTCCTCTTTGTTATGATGGGGGATGTTCTTTTATATTCCTCTTTCTGTAAATTTTATTGTAATATGATGAGAGACCCTATTTGATCTCCTCAATCCATTTTTTGAAGTTTTAAGTGGCGCCGTTAGGCTGCCGAGTTTTCGTAAGGGGTTTTTCATCTCACTTTTATTCCCATGGGATTTATGCTACATTTTCCACAATTTCCGTTGAGTGGTGTATGTACTTCCCATAATTTTACTCATTATGTAATATACTTTCATTTATGAGTATTTACATCAATCTTTTATTGTCTTTCTTTCACGGGGTGTAAGTTTCGAAAGATACCCTTATCGGTAAGGGAACCTTTCACCCTCCTCTGTTTAAAAGACTTATTTTTTATGTCTTATAATTCACATACTATTATGTTGGGATATGTTCTTATATATCCTTATTGATGTAAATTTTATGTCCAAGTGATGAGATACCCTTTTTATCTCTCATCAACTCTATTTCTGGATTTTGTAGTGACGCTGTTAGGCTGTCAAATTTTTGCAAGGGAACTTCTTAACCAAATTTTGATTCTTTGGGATAAGATTGTAATCCTTGAATATGTCATTCTATGAATATGTGTGAATAACCTTTGATTTTTTTACAATTAATGTCCACTTATATTGGGTGTATTTATATTTGTCGCACATAATTATGAGATTGATTTATCCTTAATTTAAGGATACCATCTTTGTAATAGATTTCATCTCAATTTACTTTTACATTGAGACTTCATTGTTGTTATGCACCAATTCACTCTTATATGGTGTATATACTGTCCTTTGGAATATTATATCATGAATTCATTTATTATCATGATATTATAATGTTCTGATTAAACGTTATTCCTCAATTATTGTATTCAAGTGTCTCTCATTTTGTTAAACACCCTTTAACTAAAATATGGTTTTAAATGTTTTAATGATTTATTCTTATAAATATTTCTCGTTAATATCCATGTTTTCAAAATGGTTTTAAGGATTTATTTATATGGATATTAATGGTTTAAAATGTTAAAACCTTCAAAGTGGTACGGGACACTTTGATTCAAAGATCTCTTTATTAAATGTTTTAAATTGTTTCGAAAATGGTTTTTAGAATGGATTTATTATTTCAATATCTTAAAATGTTATATTGTTTTTTCAATATGGGAATGTTATATTTCCTTTATGCTTAAGTTATGTGCTATGATTATGTTATGGTTCTTGGGCATTGTTTATGAAGACGGGTGGTTCCATGATAAACTAAGGGCGGGTGAGCCAGATATAGCTCTCCAATGCATTGGGTAACATGAAGGGGTTAAACGTTAAGGTTTCTCCGAAGAGATTTAGGGAATATACCGTGATGGGTATTCCAAACGTAACCAAGAGGGTTACTCCCTATGTAAGAATGTTATTAATGCCTCAAGTTACCTTTATGTCTTATGATTTCGATGATTTATTCATGATTTTATGAGGTATGTTAAAGTGCTTATGTTTTATGGGTAATGTATGATTTCATTCTAATGTATACATGTACTCATGTTTCCATTCCATATTTTTAAATCCCTTACTGAGCTTTTTTATGCTCATCCCACGTTTTTGAAATATTTTTCACAAGTCAAGGGAAGGGAACATGATATGATGATAGTGTCAAGGAATTGTCAAGAAAGAATCAATGTTTTATTTTAAATATGTTTCCGTTGATGGTAAAAATGAATACTATATTTTATGTAACCAATTTGTTTAAATGTGGAATGTAATTCATGTTTTATGATCTAATTCTGTAAAACTCTAAACCTGAAAAGATCCTCAATGTAAAGTCTTGTAATAACTCAAGATTAAGTAAGGTTTAAGGCTGGGGCCTTATAGTTGGTATCAAAGGTCGGTTTAGATAACTTTAGAGGTTAGGGTATTCTTTAAGCATAAGTGACATTACCATAATGGTTAGGATTTCAGAAAGAGTCATAGTTTTTAGATAAAGTGAATGAATAAGTATATCTTTCTCATTAGTACATGATGGTTTTGTTGATATACTCACACTGACATTTCTATTTTTAGTTAATGGATGGATCTAGCAGGCACCAAAGTGAAAATAGGTTTGAAGGAAACTGTGGTGGTTCTCTGATTAAGAGACTAGATGAAATTGGGGATTCAATGAGGAAACTCATGGTTGTTCTAAACCAACTATCAAGGAGTCATGATCAACCACTTGAACCTTGGTATGTTCTGTAATGCATCATGTACGAGATGACCAATCGATGTGGAAGTTCAGGTAATAATTATAACGTTAACCATTAGGGTTTATATGATCCTTACTTTTGAGGTAATTATGGGTAATTATATGTTATAATGGAAAATGAAAGGAATGAGATAAACTTGAGGTTAAAATATGTTATGATCATTTTTTATGATTTTATCTCTTTTGGGGGAATGTTTTAAGAATTATATAGTTTTGGATAAAGGACAACACGCAGACCGTGTGACAACCCATCGTGTCAGAAAAAGCTGCGGGAATCGAACCCACAACCAAAGTGCGACTGGTATTTATCGCCTACCACTAGACTACGTGAAGTCCCTGGTTAGTTTGACTAATTCATTTTAGTTAGATGATTTTAGGAATCAAGTGTAAGTTTATTTTGGGTTATCTATGGAAATGATTAACCTATCATCGAGGATATGTGATTAGGTTAATTACTTATCAATATGAGAATTTAAGAGCAACTGATGTTATTTGGAGATAAAAGTTAATTTTTACCTTGGAAGACTATGTGACTAAATCCTTCAAATATTTGGGTTTCAATCTTAGTTTGGTTTACTTTAAAGAATTTTATGGAAAAATTGTCTATCGAATAGTCCTCGTTGAACTCTGGGTTTTGTTGGACAAATTTTGGAGATTAAGAATAGATTTTCTTTTTATAAAGGGTTATCCTTTTCTGGATTATCTGATCTTGTACTAACCTTTTTGGTTTTGGATTTTTTCTAAATACATGCGAAATATATAGTTCTATTTTCTGGATTAGGTGATTCTCAGGAAGTTGATTATAGTACTCTTAATGCGAACAAGTCTTCCTAAATACTCATCTTTTGGAGAAAATATGAGTTTGATTAAGGAATCTAGTAAAAGTTGAAAGTCTATGTGACAAGTAAGTATGTTTCATTATGATTTAGTTAAGCTCAAAAATAAATTCCTCAATGAAGAGTAACTTAAAACAAAAATGTTGTCTGTTATCTTTTCATGCTGGGGAATCAAATACCGGTTAACCCATCACAATTTTGTGATTCTCTTGTGGATAACTTTATCCTAAACCTGTTTTCTATCACTCTCCATCAGAACATGACCCTATGTTTTCTCCTCCATGTCCAAGTTTTCCTACATGGAATCCTAGTATGGGTTAACTTAGGTGACCTATGTACTTATCTTTCTTTATTTTAATGTGATTGTTTTACCGACTCTTGTTCCGATGTGGGACTTTCAAAGATGTTTCCAAGCTCAATTTTAAAATTGCGAGGACACAATTCCCAAAAGGGGGGAAGGATGTAACACCCCAGGTAAATAAAGAATATGAAATTTTTATATTTATCCATATTTGTGAATAAAATATTAATATTACTTTAAAGGGGATGGTATTCTCGATGGCGTACCCAATACGCAACGATGAGTTTCTTGGGAATCTTACGTTGCACTCTAATAATAAAATAATATTATTTTAAATGGTAGTTAACGCCTAGTGGTTGTAATGGCGGGAATGAACAGAACTAACTACAAAATGATTATATATGTTTTTCAAATATTTTTACTCTTTACAATAAATGTTAGAGGATTAAAAATGCGAATGAATCTAATTTTAAGCGTAAACATTCTAATATTCTTTAAATGGTCGATTAACTGCCTTTTGATGGAGAACCTCTTTTAAATAAAATTTTTGAAACTTTTATGTGTTATATTTGACAAAATAAAATTCTTCTTTAGAATCGGGACATCCATATTTACTTTCTGTAAATTTTTGGTATTTTTCCGATAAAGTTCATTTTTTAATGAATAGTGAAAATGTTGTATTTTAATTCAAAACCACTTTTTAATATAACTTATTTCTATGATTAGATTATATTTTTAATTTGTTTTAAAGTTAAATTAGAATATATTTTTACCATTTAATCCAATAGTGATCATTGGAATTAATTTCACTTTGAAATTTGACTTAAACTAGTGTCAATCTTTTGATATATATTGTTTCATAAAAACACGCTATTTGTTCTGACAGCGGGAATTAATTATTAAATTAATTAATGTAACTTTTATTTTATGAATTTTGTAAAATAGACATCATTTTTGAATTCTTAATATCAAATATAGCTTAGGGTGAATTTTTGGTAATTTTCTGAAAAATTTCAATTTTTGATGAATAGTGAAACCACTAAGTGGTACTTATAAAAACAGATTTTCCGTTTAAATGAAATTTTTCCACATTTGTGTTTTGAATTTCAAAAATCCGACATACATGGTTGTCATTAATAAGTAAAATGTGGTTCAATGGGATTAAAATAATTTTTTGGTGAATAGTAACTTATTAAGTTTTTAATCGCGATTAGAGGTAATTAATGTAGTTTAAGGTGAAAATAATGTTTTAATAATTTGAAATGACCTAGAAACATGTCCTACCCTCATTGGATGAGTCGTGGCCGACCAATAAAATCCATGTGTCAACTTGGGGACCCCATGGAGCCACTTTGGTTGGAAAATGACATAAATACCTTTTTATTTAATGTTAAAATTAAAATGACACAAACATGGGTTGTTTTACTAAAACAATTTTTAAATGGGGTTATACAAGTCAGATTTTTGACTATAAATTGTCATTGGAAATATAAAAAGATTTCCTACATCATAGTATTTTTTATTTTTTTTATACCTTAATTAAATTAAATTATTTATGACATCATGATGATGCAACGATGACCTCATTATTTAACAATTTAAATAAAATTGAAAGATAATGTAAAATCTAAGACCTACACATGTCCAAAAACTATTGGATGGGTGGATTTTGAACCCTTATCACCTTATACTCTAAAAAAATCAATTTGGGACCATTAAAATCCGAAACTCATTCTAAAATAATGTAACATTTCTTTACCTTCCAAGAGTGCCCGTCCTCTCCTCTTATAAAAGGACCCCACCTCTACCTCCTTACCCACACTTCCAAAGCCTTTGGCTCGGCCAACCCCTGCAGATATTTCCTCTCCACATCCCTATATTACTCTTAGAAGCCTCACTTTTGGCAGAAGTCTTCCCAAGGAAGCCATTGAGCTCAAATCAAAAAGAGTTACCCGATTTTAA
The DNA here is from genome assembly GCA_963277665.1 of Viscum album. Lineage (NCBI taxonomy): Eukaryota > Viridiplantae > Streptophyta > Magnoliopsida > Santalales > Viscaceae > Viscum > Viscum album. Next base: position 473,604,178 of record OY728133.1, on the reverse strand, counting down.
GGTAATGTCTTCACTTGTGTTCTTTTGTTTTATTTTGTTTATCCAACCCCCTAATCTCTTTTTATTAATTTATTTTGTAACAAATACAGTATCTTAAATATACTAGTATGTTTTTATAAGAATAATTTGAGCTACACTTACACACACCTACATCAAATGGTTAAAGAACATACTGTTTCTGTGGATGGTGAATTTCTGCCTCACGAAACGATGATTGTTCAACACTCATATAACACCTTAAAAGGTGGCCATTAAGATGTAAGTATATTTATATATGATATATAATATGTTTATGTTTTACTTAATCTTCTTGTATTTTCCTTTTGTGGCATACCTTTATGGTTTCTATTGTGGGTAAACACGATAATTTCATTTTAGGAAATACGGACTACCGCCCCCTCAAAGTGATTTGATTCGTTAATGCCATATGTGGGATGTATAAAGGATGTATTTAAAGTTATTATATATGATTTATGTTACATATAAATGATGAATATAATTATGTAATTAAAATATACATTCCTCTCATTTAGTTTTAATTCCATTAATATGACATAGAAATGAAAGTAGCGTTAATGCGTACGTACGGCTTACCGTCTCCATGAACGGTGCATTTCATTTATTACCTCTAAATGATTATGTAATATTATAAATACATCTATATTCTGGATATTTGTGATATATATGATATCCAAATCATGAATATCATTCTGGATATAATGAACCTTTGACCACACGAACAACATATAATTGTAAGAAGTCCACTTTCGACTTAAGAACCAAATATCGACAAAACAAACATTATTAACTTAAATGATTACATAATGTTTATAACATTGAAATAAGAGATATAAAAGTAATAATGAACATGAAAAAGGTTCTTAATCATGTATAAAATAACACAAGTTTATTATTCAGGACATTAAAGAACGATCGAGTCAAGTCAGACCCGAGGTAAGGGATCCTACTCCTCTCTTTATTTTTAAGTACACTCTTTTATGTCATTCCTTTTAAGCTCATATTTCTTATGATTGGGATGTTATTTTATATTAATCCTAAATTAATTCTTATTTTTATATGATGTGAGACCCTATTTTCTCTCATCAATCCATTTTGGAAGTTTTGAGTGGTGCCGTTAGGTTGCGGAATTTTCGTAAGAGATCTAACCTCTCTCTTTCTTTTTAAGTACTCTCCTTTATGTTACTTCTTTTAAGCTCCATTTTTTTATGATGGGGGATGTTATTATATATTACTCTTGCTGTAAATTTTATTGTAATATGATTATATACCATATTTGATCTCATCAATCCATTTTTTGATGTTTTAAGTGGTGCTGTTAGGCTGCCGAGTTTTCGTAAGGGATTTTTCATCTCACTTTTATTCCCGTGGGATTTATGCAAAATTTGCCACAATTTACTTTGAGTGTTGTATGTACTGCCCGTTATTTTACTCATCGTTTAATATAATTTCATTTATGAGTATTTAAATCAATGTTGTATTGTCCTTCTTTCACGGGGTGTATGTTTCGAACGATACCCATGTCGGTAAGGGAACCTTTCACCCTACTCTTTTTAAAAGGCTTCTTTTGTTATGTATTTTAATTCACATACTATTATGTTGGGATATGTTCTTCTATATCCTTATTGATGTAAATTTTAGGTCCAAGTGATTAAATACCCTTTTTATCTCTCATCAACTCCTTTTCTGAATTTTGTAGTGACGCCGTTAGGCTGTCAAATTTTTGCAAGGGAACTTCTTAACCCAATTTTGATTCTTTGGGATAAGCTTCTACTCCTTGAATATGTCATTCTATGAATATGTGTGAATAACCTCTGATTGTTTTACACTTAATTTCCACTTATATTGGGTTTATTTATATTTGTCACACATAATTATGAGATTGATTTATCCATAACTTAAGGATACCATCTTTGTAATATATTTCATCTCAATTTACTTTTCCATTGAGAATTCATTGTTGTTATGCACCAATTCACTCTTATATGGTGTATATACTGTCCTTTGGAATATTATATCATGAATTCCTTTATTCTCATGAAATTATAAAGTTCTGATTAAACTTTATTCCTCAATTATTGTATTCAAGTGTCTCTTATTTTGTTAAACACCCTTTAACTAAAATATGGTTTTAAATGTTTTAATGATTTATTCTTATATATATTTCTCATTAATATCCATGTTTTCAAAATGTTTTTAAGGATTTATTTATATTTATATTAATGGTTTAAAATTTTAAAACCTTCAAAGTGGTATGGGACACTTTGATTCAAATATCTCTCTATTAAATGTTTTAAATGGTTTTGAAAATGGTTTTTAGAATGGATTTATTATTTAAATATCTTAAAATGTTATATTGTTATTGCAATATGGGAATGTTATATTTCATTTATGCTTAAGTTATGTGCTATGATTATGTTATAGTTCTTGGGCATTGTTTGTGAAGACGGGTGGTTTCGTGATAAACTAAGGGCGGGTGAGCCCGATATAGCTCTCCAATGCATTGGGTAACACGAAGGGGTTAAACGTTAAGGTTTCTCTGAAGAGATTTAGGGAATATAGTATGATGGGTATTCCAAACGTAACCAAGAGGGTTACTCCTTACGTAAGAATGTTATGAATGCCTCTAGTTACCTTTATGTCTTATGATTTCTATGATTTATTCATGATTTTATGAGGTATGTCAAAGTGATTATGTTTTATGGGTAAAGTATGATTTCATTCTTATGTATACATGTACTCATGTTTCCTTTCCATATTTTTATATCCCTTACTGAGCTTTTTATGAACATCCCTAGTTTTTGAGATGTTTTTCACAGGTCAAGGGAAGGGTACATGATATGATGATAGTGTCAAGGAAGTGTCAAGAAAGAATCCATGTTTTATTTTAAATATGTTTCCATTGATGGTAAAAATGAATACTATATATTATGTAACCACTTTGTTTAAATGTGGAATGTAATGCAAGTATTATGATCTAATTCTCTAAAACTCTAAACCTGAAAATATCCTCAATGTGAAGTCTTGTAATAACTCAAGATTAAGTAAGGTTTAAGGCTGGGGCCTTATAATTTTTGTGGCTGAAATTAATTTTATTGGGGGAATAATGTAATAAAAAGAGTTTTTTATTTATTTTTTTAAATAATTTAAATTCAATTGGTATACTGCATTGCAAGAAACACTAAGTTTAGCTTACCTTAGACATGACACTGAATTTTAAAAAAAATTAACATAATGTTGATATTATTATATAAATGCAACCCTTATAACTTATCCATTAAAAATACTAGTATGAATATTAATAACTAATAATTAAATAATAAGTATAATGGTTCTATATGAAGGAATCATTTTGATAAGAAAACATTATTTATAGTCAATAATTTATGTGCTTCGAAAATAATATTTTATAAAAAAGGTTCTTCTTTCTTTTTTGAAAAGTAATAAAATTAATATAGGAAAAATCTATAAAATTATTTTCTTAAATTAAAATATATTTTAAAATTGTCATGTGAAAATTAATATTTGGAAATATTTTTGTTCATTTAATGACTAATTATTCAGTGAATTTTGAAAAAAAACTAGTTCTTATAGAAAATCTTCTTTTCTCTTAAATTATTCATAAGGATTATTTAATTTTTTAAAAATGATTTAAAAGTAAAATTAACTCAAATTTATAGAAAGTAAAAAAATTGGACATTATGTAAAAACTATTTAAATGTTTGAAAAATTTCTCTTTGAAAAAATGCTTTCTAATCATGCGTAAGGGATTAATTTTAAATGAAAATTTGACACTTATGTGAATGGAATTTGATAAATTGAATTACATATTTAGAATAAAAATAATTTTAATTATCTAAAAAAAATATTGTGGCCATAATTAATTGAAAAAACAGTAAAACATATTTATCATTGTTAAGATAAAAATGGGATTATGGATGGTCAAAATAAGAAGATAAGGGTTAAAAATAAACAGAAACGTTTCCAACACCCATTTAATAGAAATATTTCGACCTTGTCTCTTATATTCTACAGGGATTCCCATTTCATATCTATTTGGAAGAAGAAAAATGTGGGTACACATTTTTCATTTCATAAATTACATGTGTATGCCTCGCTTATATAATTTCACCCCCACTCCTCTCATCTTCACACATCTAAAATGATTTAGACTAGATAAGGCATATCCAAATAAAATCTATACATCCATAATCCAAACCTATATGATTTTTTTTGGTCTGAATGCCAAGAAAAGAATCCTTTCTGTGTAAACCAAAATATATCGTCCGTACAATAGCTAACTAACATAAATGAGGTTTATTATATTATTTATTCCACCACATATATAAATTCTCTTTAAAAAATCATATATAAAATTCTCAATATCAACCATTAAATTATATGTTTTTATTTTCTGTAAATGATCTATATCCATCTCCACTTCCCCCAAATGGGTTATGAAATCCTCATTCATGTGTATGAAAACTACCACCATGCGAACCAACGTTATTCATTTTCCACCACCACCTATAAAGACTAAATATATTATTTCAATAATTATTTACATATCATATATAAGATATTATTATTCTTTTTAAATTTTTATACCACATATGACTTTTTTACTTTCCATTCATTTGGAATATGATAACATCGCTCATTTGTATGATGGACTACCACCTTGCAAAGAGATGTGAATCATACACAAATTATAAATTAGGTAATAAGGAAGATTTTAATGAAAATTTGTGATATTGATGACCTAAAAATTATTCTCTAACGGTAATATATCATTTACCATTATTTCTATCAACACATTGAGAAAATTGGAACAACATTAATGTGTATGTATGGCCTATTGTCTCCATGAATAGTGTATTCAATATTCTATCTATAAATCATATGGATTAAAAAATATATATATACTGAATATTAATTTCATTTATATCATGGTTTAAATTCTGGATGTTATCAAACCATGATAAATGTATGAGGATAAAAAAAATCAAAACATACATGAAAAACAAAGCAGTTACTGCTCCAAATGTGACATTAAAATGGAATTTTTAACAAATGGGAAAAAAGAGTTCATTGGAAAATAATATATGGTATTATATATATATTAATGGTTCTATAATTTAGTTATAATAAACCTATATTTATTATACTTGATATTTTAATGTGTATGAATAAATTTATTACTTAAGGTGATGTGTTTTCATTGCACTTTTTACTTCTATGTAACACAAGTTATATTCACCACACATTTATTTTATGCGGTGCATATACTACCAATGAATGTATTTAATGATTAGTCTCCTAAAAAAATATTTTTATTTTAATTTCCATTTGAGTATCTATCTATCACGGGTTTAGTGGTTCAAATTTTACCAATGTGGAAAGGGATTTTTTTCTCAATTTTATTTTACTGAGACATATGTTATATTATGAACCTATCATATCTTATGAGGTTTATATAAAATAACATTAAAATTTTATTTAATTAATATATATAATTTCATGATATTTAATATTTAGGTTTATTTTTTTATTTAATAATATTTAAAATTCAATTTTACCAAATGGTAATGATTTTATTCTACAATCCCATTGTTTATTATGATTGTTTATGATTATTTTTCAAATGAAAAAAATGAATATTTTTATTATGGTTATGTCATGAGAATACATGTTTTCGATTACTTTTTTTATCTTTATATGTACAATATGTAAAAAAAATGTTTTTCAATAAACCCATTATTGTTTCTCTCTTTAGTCGACAACCCCTTATCTTCTATGTCAATGATTTTAAAAAATGTATTAAAAAATGTTTTATTTTATCAGTATGAATTTTTATATCCTTTTCTACTATTTTTTTGATTTTTTTTTAAAAAATGTATCTTATGTCATTCTGTTAACATGGCCATTTTGGATTTTGTTGAAAATTTGAAAAGAATATATGTTTTAACATGTACAACATAAATGAAAATTTATCGATGTCATGACCATTATGTGATTCGAAGAATTATTTATAATTATTTTAATATTATTTTCAATGAAAATCATTTCCAATTTTGTTAATGAAATTTTAATTTTAAAAAAGTAATTTTCAATTAAAGGTTATTATCATCATGAAACGTTCAAAGTAATTTTTATTTGAAAATTATTTTCGACATAATATGAAATCCTTGGATGATAATAATCATTTACTGGGGATATAAACTACTTGTATAATTATTATTACTTATCTGGATTTTTTATATTTATGGTTGAAGTATTTTTAGTAAACCTATTACTCTTCAACGGGTTATAAAATGTTAAAATTATGTTGAAACCTAATTTATTTTTCCTTTGGGTATTATATATGGAAATGATGAAATGATTATGAAACCAATTTATTTTCAAGGTTTTCATTGAATTAATTTTATATGATCTTGTGGAATACATATGTATCATTCTCATCATGTGAATGGGAGTACCTATATCTCCCTCTATTACATTGGGTAATGATTAATGTTATACGATCTCAAATGGTACAGATGAGGTCATCTGAATCCCAAAATAGGGTATATGAGAGGTTCTCCCTTGTCCAAAATAGTTCACATGAGATGTTACCCCAAGTTTGAATCGTGTACATGTGTGGTTACACCAAGACTGTCATTTTATTAATATCCTGGTGGGTATCCATGGAATAATATTTTCTATAATTATTTATATACAAAAAATATTTTTTTCATACGAATATTATGTCCTCGTTGACCACGTTTTATGATTTCATTATCAATCATGACTTATGAATTTCCATCATTTATTCCATGACTCGTATTTTGGATCCATGATATGCATGGTATAGTTTCCATATGTTATTCTCATGTTATCATATTGATATTCTCTTGTTATAATGATATGTCCCTTGTTTACCACTGCTATATATATGAGGTATCCCTTTCTTATGTTTCATTTCCCCATGACATGTAGAAAGTTATTATTTATGATATGTATAGTAAGGGTTCTAGTTATGAAAAAAAATTGTGGGATATGGTGTACCTCACATATAAAATAGTTGTTTGTGTGCCCATGTTTCCAAAGTCACTATAAATTTATCATCCTCGTGGTTTTGTTTTTGGGATTTAATGAATATTCATCTAAAATGATGTAATGTTTATGTATGATGGTCCTAGGTCACTATAGTGGACCATGGTAATTTTCCTATAAGGATTCCATAATAATATATTTAAATATATTATAATGGTTTCTATAGATCATGTTAATCTTCCAAATCTAATAGACCAATAGTGTTACACAACATCTCTAGTAAGGGCCAATACTAGTTCCCTAGGTGAATATTAGATTAATATGCAACAATCCATTTATTTGGAAACTGCACCTTATATTATCTATACTGCAATGTCATAAATATCTATTATTCAGATAGTGATTTCATTTTTTGGATACCACATCCTCCTTTACAAGTATTTAGGATATCCTGAAATGAAAATCAACATTCTTATCATTTTGAGTAAGGATTTTTAATCCTAATCCTCAAAAATAAAATTTCTTCATTCAGATTGAAAATATAGAATCCAAAGACTCATTGGCATTTTATTTACTGATTTCTGACAAAAAATTACATAAAATACTATTAAAGGATCTATAGGTCCAATTCCATCATATGATCATGGATAAAAAACAAAAACGTGAACATAAACTACATGATCATTACTTTGATCTATGAAAGGGGATCCTAAATCCCCAAAATCATGTAATACTACATAGAATAAATAAGTGATATACCTAAGGAAAGTGGTCAGTCATGAATGTAAGTAGGGGTATAAGAAAAGTACACATAATACATGTGAGACATAATGCATATCCAGAAAATAATAAACAAAATAATAACACCGAACAATGTAATAAAAAATATTATGTCATAATATCATATAGGAAATGGAATTTTGAAGCACCATAAAACATGAAAACATTAGTTTATGTTCATGCTATCCTCCACAATAATATAACATAATGTTTAAGACTCACCACCAATGAACAATACATGAAATATCATGAGTTGAAAACATTACCCAATTAATTATAGAAAAATCAAGGATCAACCATTATATTAATTTCATATATATTCATAGGTCCTATATATAAATAAATTAAATAGATGGAATAATAATATTAAAAAACAAACAATAGTGGATGTGATACTTAATTGTATCTTAGATAGAAATCAAATGGCATAAAATAAATATAACCATGTAAGACTTAATTGAAGCATAACTGAATGTTCAGTATTTTAATTAGAATTATATGTTTAGAAAAAAAATTTAACTAAATTTATTATATAATAAAAACAATGGTGATGTAATATTGGAAATTAATCTCTTAATAAGAGTTTTCACAAAAAAGATTAAATTCATTCAATAGGGTAAGAGAAAAATATTTCCAAAAAATTATGTATGTTCCAAAATGTTATTAAATTTTAAAAATGAGTTTTTTTAAACCATTTAATTAAAAAATAATTTAATGTAGTGGTATATGGGATTACTTAGGAAATAGAGATATTCCCCTAAATTGTCTTTCTTAACAAAATTTTTAAAAAGGGAACCTTAAATTCTGGTATATACCAAACAAGGAAGTGTATGTTAATGTTGGTAAATATGTGGGGAGTTAATATCTAAAAACATTAAAAGAAATACATGATAATAATTCAGAGACAAAGTTAGTTATTGTGAGATAATACATAAAATGTAATAAAAGTGGGTGGTTATAATTTTTCCTTATATCGGTTCCATTGATCATTCAACATGATCATCTAATTTCTATAATAACCAATTGAAATTTACTGTAAAATTTCTTCAGAACCATTTTTTATATACCCTATCTATTACTCTTCTTTTTATTTCTTCTAAATTTGTTTTATAAATTTATCAAGTATTTTCCTACTAGCAAAGGTGTTTTTTAATAGTTCCAATACTACCTCAGTTTTTTGATAAGTATGAAAGATATTTTAAAATATGAACATAATTATAGAATTGAAAAAAATGATATTTAGATTATTATAATAGTTTAAATTGGTTCAAATATTTATATATGCTCTAATAATCTTATGTTTCATTTAGTAAAAATGATATAATATACAGTTAGTTCATTTGTGATTCATTATGCCCTTCATGAATTAGATTATTATTTTTAATATACCGATAGTTCATAAATTCCCTAACATGATATATCTTATAATATACTTATAATAATCGTATTTAAAATTAATAACATTTCCACAACAATCCATGAAGGAATTGTTGAACATGAGAAACATCATCCATGGATATAGTGTACCAATCCAAACATTGATGATGTTTCCAATTTACAAAATATGAGAGGAATACAAATTTTGGACATTGAATTAATAAAAAAAAATTATATATATATATTTAATACTGATGTTATTACAACAACATCGATATAATATATTTGAGGAGTCATAAAAAGAAAGGAATTTCAGAGACTTATGCATAGAGTATTACTATTTCTTGCGTATTTTTACACTTAGTATACCCATTGAGGATACTTATAATTGTACTATGGAAAGACCGTGAAATTATATATCATTTAAGGATGTTTTGAGAATAATTAGAGTCATCATTAATCAGGGTATATATTTTTTTTGTGAAAATATGTGTCATGGGGTTCAGATGAGGAGGACACAACTATTTAGAAGAAAATATGATCCAAAATAGCCTTGGAAACACTCTAAAGATTCTTCTTCATGAATCCTTTTGTGAATAACTCCATCCTTTGTAAATGCATGGGGTCCTGGTGGAACACTCTATGAGTCCGATAGTGCTCTGTGACCTTGGTAAGGGGTTGATGCTATTCTTTGTAAGTCCGACGCAACCACCCCCATTCACGAAGCCCCATTTACTTTACTAACTGCATATCATCATCAATAACCCTTTTACTTATAAATACCATGATAATTACAATCATAGGGGATGGGTACATTACCATTGGACTTCAAAATATCTCTCAATTCTCAAAGCACCCTATGCATTAAGAAACCTATCCAAAATTTATCCCCCATGGTATCCTAGTATTGCTAACCCCCTTTTCCCATGTTCCTAAAAACTTGCCCATAATGTGGGGATTCACTTTTTAAGGTAATACACCCTTCATAGAGGAAGTTCCTTATTAGAACGGGAGGCCTCACAATGTATTAAGCCTTCGTGAGCCAAACCTTTCCCAATTGAAGACTTTATTCTATGGTACAATCATTATATTCATCAATCCTATTTCTTCATGAATCCCCTTTCCACCATTAAGCACCTTAAATTTGAAAATCACTCCTTTGTGAGGACTTATTATTTATAAATCCCATCTCCTAGGGCTCTCCTTGTTGGCTCCCTTCTCATGACACCTCATCACAAAGGTCGAGTACTCCAACCCTCGATATCCATCCAAGATCAGCTCAACTGAATCTTCAATCCTTATATGACCTATGATGCCAAATCCTGTGGCCCACTCCACTCCATGTGTGTCCCAAGATACCAATTTAATATTCTCTTTTCAAAATATATATACTAATTCATTTTCTATTCAGTATTGGGATGCTAACGTGGACCTTGTGACTAGACACTCCCCACACTGTTACACCTTAGCATTGACAAAGCCATGTCCCACCTAGGGTTGAATGATTGAATAATATGTAATCCCATTACATAAGGAGATATTCCACCCACATCTGGGCTACATGATGTGAAACTAATAATCACGAACACCCTCAACACATGACATTAAACTGTGATCTCACATAGTGCGGAAAATGTATGATTCCCTATGTATGAGTGACATGGAATAAGATAATCCACACATGGAATAACATCCTCCAAACAAGGAATTTAATCATCCTAGGAATAAAACATTAAGTAAAATCCTATAAACCATTGAAATGGGTGTCACCAATTCCACTCCTAAACTCCCATTGTTATGAAAATAAGTGAGGAGATGGGTACTTCTATAAGGCCCCGACCTTAAACCTTACTTAATATTGAATTAAATGAATAATTCACATTGAGGATCTTTTCAGGTTTAGAGTTTTAGAGAATTATGACATAACTATTACATCTCAAAAGATTAAAAAGTAGAAACTTCTACTAAGTTTCCACAAAATAAAAACTCTTAAAAAGAAACATGTCTAGTTCCATATTTTTTAGGTAGCATGACTTTCCATTGATCCCATCCTTGACCCTATTCCACGTTAAGTCCTGTTAAAAACTTTTCAAAAACATGGGACGAGCATAAAAAGCTCAGTAAGGGATACACAAAGAATGAAAACTGATAGTTTTTCAAAACAACAAGTAATCCATGTATACTTTATCAAAGTAATACTTTTCACCTTTTCGAAGTAGTAAAAACTCTTCACTGAATAAAAGTTCATTACTTACCCTTCAGTAACCAAAAGATTACCATAAAACCCATATAAAGATCACATAACATATAAAGGTAACTTGGGACATAAACATACTTAAGTGGAATAACCATATGGTCAACTTCCACACATACTTAATGGAAAATACATACGTCCGACTTCCACACATACTTAATGGAATAGCCATACGGCCGACTTCCATACCCAATGCATTGGAGGTTATAACGTAACCACCCGTCCTGGTATTCACGGCACCACCCGTCATATGGTTTATCACGTAACCACCCGTTAAATGTCCAAGTACCATCATTACACATAAAATATTTAAAATATAAACATTTCAATAACAAAATTTCATTTGCAATCACAATAAGTAATTCCCATATATTGAATTAATCAATCCATTTTTAAAAACCATTTAAACGGTATTTTTGAATCAAATTGTCCCATACCACTTTGAAGCTTTTAATGGAATTATAATTTTAAAACATTAATTTCCATATAAATAAATACTGAAATCCATTTTGAAAAAATGGACATTAAATATAATGATTTAGAATAATAAATCTTTAAAACATGTAAAATGATATTTTTGTTAAATAGTTTTTAACAAAATGAGATACTCTTGAATACAAATAATAGCGGAATAACATTTAATCCGAACTTTATAATATCATGAGAATAAAGGGATTAGTGATATAATATGTCAAAGGATAGTATACATACCATATAAGAGTGAATTGGTGCACAACAACAATGAAGCCTCAAAAGAAATGTAAAATGAGATGAAATCCATTATAAAGAAGGTATCCTTAAATTAAGGATAAATCAATCTCATAATTATGTGTGACAAATATAAATACACCCAATATAAGTGGATATTAAGTGTAAAACAATCAAAGGTTATTCACACATATTCAAAGGATGACATATTCAATAACTACATGTTGAACCGAAAGAAATCGAAATTAGGTTAAGAAGTTCCCTTGGTAAAGTTCGACAGCCTAACAGCGTCACATAAAATTTTACAAAAAGGGTTGATGAGAGAGATAAAGGGGATCTCATCACATAGACATAAAATTTACATAAATAAGGATATATAAGAACATATCCCACCATAATAGTTTGTGAATTAAAAGACATAACAAAAGAAGTCTTTTAAAAAAAGGAAGGTGAAAGGTTCCCTTACCGAGTTGGGTAACTTTCGAAAAGTACACCCCATGGAAGAAGGGTCATACAATGAAGATTTAAATAACCATAAATAAAATTATACTACATAAAGTGTATAATAATTTTCAGTACATACCCCACTCAAAGGAAATAGTGGCAAATGTAGCATAAATTTCACGGGAATAAAAGCGAGATGAAAAATCCCTTACGAAAACTCGGCAGCCTAACGGCGCCACTTAAAACTTCAGAAAATGGATTTATGAGATCAAATAGGGTTTCCCTTAATATGAACATAAAAATTAAAGTATGAAGAATATAAAATAACATCCTCAAACATAATAATTATGGGCTTAAAAGAAATGACATAAATGAGAGTACTTAAAAAGAAATAGAGAGGTTGGATCTCTTATGAAAATTCGGAAGCCTAACGACGCCACTCAAAACATCCAAAATGGATTGATGAGAGAGAATAGGGTCTCTCATAATTTGAACATAATAATTAAAGTAAAATTAATATAAAAGAACATCCTAATCATAATAAATATGAGCTTATAAGGAATGACATAAAAGAGTGTACTTAAAAAGAAAGAGAGGAGTAGGATCCCTTACCTCGTGTCCGACATGACTCGATCGTTCTTTAATCTCCTGAATAAAAAAATTTGGTAAATTTATAATTTCTTAAGTACCTCCTTTAAATATTATTATTCAGTTCATATCAAATATAATAATGTTATAATAATTGGTTAATAAAGTGAGTTCGTATCAGACGTTTTTGTCGATGTTCAGTACATGAGTAAAAATTGAACTTGTTGGAAAAGAAGTTTCCATGTAGTTATCGGTAAATCATCTCCAGAATAGTATTTATGTTTTGAATATCATATATATCCAGTATATATTCATTTTATACTATTCCATAGCATTTGGAGATAAAAAAAATTAAAATCACCATTCATGGAGACGGTAGGCCGTACGTACGCATGAATGCTACTTTCATTTTTTTGCTATATTAATGGAATTAAAACAAAGTGAGATATATATATATATATATTATAATTCCAGAATGATACCCATAATTTAGATGTAATATATTACATATATATCCATTATATATATGTACTTATAATAGTACATAACATTTGGAGATAAGAAATGAAATGTACTGTTTATGGAGATAGTAAGACGTACGTACGCATGAACGCTACTTTCATTTCTTTTTTTTATTAAATTGAATGAAATAATAAATGTATAAAGGTATACTACAATTATAGTAGGATAACATATGTAATACTGTTAATTCCATCCTTTATACGTCCCACATATGGCATTAACGAATCAAATCACTTTGAGGGGGCGGTAGTCCGCACTTCCTAAAATGAAGATATCGCGTTTACCCATAATGGAAACCATAAAGGTATGCCATAAATGAAAAATACAGAAGCTTAAGGAAAACATAAACATATTATATATCATATATAAATATAGTGACAAATTAATGGCCACCTTTGAAGGTGTTAAAATAATGTTGAACAATCATCGTTTCGGGAGGCAGAAATTCACCATCCACGGAAACAGTATGTTCTTTAACCACTAGATGTTGGTGTGTGTAAGTGTAGCTAGAATCCATCTTATAAAAACATCCTAGTATATTTAATATATGTGATTTCTTACAAAATAAATGAATAAAAAGATTTTAGGGGGTTGGAGAAGCAAAATAAAACAAAAGGACACAAGTGAAGACATTGCCTTTAAATCGAGTAACTTCCTTTGATTTGAGCTCAAAGGCTTCATTAGAAAGGATTCTTCCCAAAGTGAGGCTTAAAGGAGTTATAGAGGGATTTGGAGAGATTAAATGGGCATGGGTTGGTCGAGCCAAATGCTTTGGAAGTGTGGGTAAAGAGGTAGAGGTGGGGGCCTTTTATAAGAGGAGAGGAGGGGCACTCTTGGAAAGGTATAAAATGTAACTTTATTTTCTAATGAGTTTCAGATTTTAATGGTCCCACATTGATGTGTTTCGAGGATAAGGTGATGAGGGTTCTAAATAAACCCATCCAATAGGTTTTTGACATGTGTAGGTCTTAGATTTTACATTATCTTTCCATTTTATTTAAATCGTTAAATAATGAGGACATCGCTGCGTCATCATGATGTCATAAATAATTTAATTTATTTAATGTCTAAAAATTATAAAAAAATACTATAATGTAGGAAATATTTTTAGATTTCCAATTAATACTTATAGTCCAAAAGATAATTTATGTATACAAAATTAAAAATATTTTACTTAGGTGATACATTCTTTGTTACATTTAACATTCTTTAAAAATAAAAAGATAAAGAGTCACTTTCTCACAAAAGTGATTCCATGGGGCCCCCAAGTTTGGCACAAGGCATCCCATGGTCGGCCATGAGACAACCAGTAGCCTTAGGATACATTTTGTGGTCATTTTTTATTATTATGATATTATCTTATTAACTTTAACTACCAGATTACCCATTAATCAAGATAATTAAAGATAATTACCGTCGTTACTATTCATAATGTCCAAAAACAAAAGAGTCTTAATTACATAATTTTGACCTTATGATTCCAAATATCTAATTCATTTTAACAAATTCCAAACACATAAATTTCAATAATTAATTTCAAAAAAACTTCCCGTTGTCAAAACAAATAGCGGGTTTTTTAGAAACAATATTTAGGAAAAGTTTGGCACTTGTTTATGCCTAATTCCAAAGTGACATTAATACCAATGGCCATCATTGAATTACATGGTAAAAATATATTCTAATTAAAATTTAAAACAAATTATGAATATAATATAACCATATAATTAAATTATATGAAAAAGCAGTTTTGATGTAAAATGCAGTATTTTTCACTATTCATTGAAAAATGATCATTTTCAGAAAAATATCAATTTTTACCCCAAGGTAAATTTCAATGTCCCAATAATAAATAATATATTTCTTTTGGAAAATAGAGCTTATAAAATTTTCAAAAAGAGGATTTAAAGGTGTTCGCCGTCAAAAGATGGTTAATCGACCTTTTAAAGAATATTAGAATGTTTACGCTTAAAAACATGATTCATTTGCATTTTTAATCATCTAACATTTATTGTAAAGAGTAAAAATATTTGACAAACATATATAATCATTTTGTAATTAGTTCTGTTCATTCCCGCCATTACAACGGCTAGGCGTTAACTACCGTTTAAAATAATATTATTTTATTATTAGAGTGCAACGTAAGATTCCCAAGAAACACATTATTGCGTATTGGGTACGCCATCGAGCATAACATCCCCTTTAAAGTAATATTAATATTTTATTCACAAATATGGATAAATATAAAGATGTCATATTTTTTATTTACCTAGGGTGTTACATCCTTCCCCCCTTTTGGGAATTGTGTCCTCGCAATTTTAAAATTGGGCTTCGAAACATCCTTGAAAGTCCCACATTGAAACAAGAGTCGGTAAAACAATCACTTTAAAATAGAGAAAGATAAGTACAAAGGTCACCTTAGTTAACCCATACTAGGATTCCAAGTATGAAAATTTGGACATGGAGGAAAAAAACAAAGGGTCGTGTTCTGATGGAGAGTGATAGAAAACATGTTTAGGAGAAAGTTAACCACAAGAAAATCACAAACTTGTGATGGGTTAAACGGTATTCGATTCCCTAGTAGGAAAAGTTAATAGAAAGCATTTTTGTTTTAAGTTACTTTTTATTGAGGAATTTATTTATAAGGAAACATAATCACTTATCATGTTGACTTTCAACTTTTATTAGATTCCTTACACAAACTCATATTTTCACCAAAAGACGAGTATTTAGGAAGACTTGTTCACATTAAGAGTACTATAATCAACTTCTAGAGAATCAACTAATCCAAAAAAGAGAGCTATATACTTCCCATGTCTTTAGACTTTAACCAAAACCAAAACCAAAAAGGTTAGTACAAGATCAGATAATCCAGAAAAGGATAACCCCTTATAAAAAGAAAATCTATTCTTAATCTCCAAAATTTGTCCAACAAAACCCAAAGTTCAACGAGGACCATTCGATAAAAAAAATTTCCATAAAATTCTTCAAAGTAAACCAATCTAAGATTGAAACCCAAATATTTGAAGGATTTAGTCACATAGTCTTCCAAGTTAAATCGTAACATTTTTCTCCAAACAACATCAGTTGCTCCTAAAGTCTCATATTGAAAAGCAATTAACCTAATCACATATCCTCTATGATAGGTTAATAAATTTCCATAGATAACCCAAAATCAACTTACTCTTAATTCCTAAAATAATCTAACTAAAAAGAATCAGTAAAACTAACCAGGGACTTCAAGTAGTCTAGTGGTAGGTGATAAATACCAGTCGCACTTTGGTTGTGGGTTCGATTCCCACAGCTTTGTCTGACGCGACGGGTTGTCACACGGTCTGCGTGTTGTCCTTTTTCCAAAACTATATAATTTTAAAACATTCCACAAAACGAGATAAAATCTTCAAAAATGATCATAACATATTTTAACCTCAAGTTTATCTCATGCCTTTCATTTCCCAGCATATCATATAATAACCGATAATTACCTCAAAAGTAAGGATCATATAAACTCTAATTGTTAACTTTATAATTATTACCTGAACTTCCACATCGATTGGTCATCTCGTACATGATGCATTACAGAACATACCAAGGTTAAAGTGGTTGATCATGACTCCTTGATAGTTGGTTTAGAACAACCACGAGTTTCCTCATTGAATCCCCCTTTTTATCTGGTATCTTAAATAGAGAACCACCACAGTTTCCTTCAAACCTGTTGTCTCTTTGGTGCCTGCAAGATCCATCCATTCACTAAAAACAGAAAGGTTAGTGTGAGTATATCAACAAAACCATCATTTACTAATGAGGAAGATAAACACTAATATATAGTTACTCATTCACTTTATCTAAAACTAGGACTCTTTCTGAAATCCTAACCATTGTGGCACTTATGCTTAGAGGATACCCTAACCTCTAAAGTTATCTAAACCGACCTTTGATACCAACTATAAGGACCCGACCTTAAACCTTACTTAATATTGAATTAAATGAATAATTCACATTGAGGATCTTTTCAGGTTTAGAGTTTTAGAGAATTAGGACATAACTATTACATCTCAAAAGATTACGAAGTAGAAACTTCTTCTAAGTTTCCATAAAATAAAAACTCTTAAAAAGAAACATGTCTAGTTCCATGTTTTAGGTAGCATGACTTTCCCTTGATCCCATCCTTGACCCTATTCCACGTTAAGTCATGTGAAAAACATTTCAAAAACTTTGGATGAGCATAAAAAGCTCAGTAAGGGATACACAAAGAATGAAAACTGTTAGTTTTTTAAAACAACAAGTAAACCATGTAAACTTTATCAAAGTAATACTTTTCACCTTTTCAAAGTAGTAAAAACTCTTCACTGAATAAAAGTTCATTACTTACCCTTCAGTAACCAAAAGATTACCATAAAACCCATATAAAGATCACATAACATATAAAGGTGTCTTGGGACATAAACATACTTATGTGGAATAACCATACGGTCGACTTCCACACATACTTAATGGAATATCCATACGGGCGACTTCCACACATACTTAATGGAATAGCTATACGGCCGACTTCCATACCCAATGCATTGGAGGTTATAACGTAACCACCCATCCTGGTATTCACGGCACCACCCGTCATATGGTTTATCACGTAACCACCCGTAAAATGTCCAAGTACCATCATTACACATAAAATATTGAAAATATAAACATTTCAATAACAAAATTTCATTTTCAATCACAATAAGTAATTCCCAGATATTGAATTAATCAATCCATTTTCAAAAACCATTTAAAAGAGATTTTTGAATCAAAGTGTCCCATACCACTTTAAGCATTTAATGGAATTATAATTTTAAAAAATTAATGTCCATATAAATAAATACTGAAAACCATTTTGAAAAAATGGACATTAAAGATAATGATTTAGAATAACAAATCTTTAAAACATTTAAAACGATATTTTTGTTAAATAGTTTTTAACAAAATGAGAGACTCTTGAATACAAATAATAGCGGAATAACATTTAATCTAAACATTATAATATCATGATAATAAAGGGATTCATGATATAATATGTCAAAGGACAGTATAAACACCATATAAGATTGAATTTGTGCATAAGAACAATGAAGTCTCAAAAGAAATGTAAAATGAGATGAAATCCATTATAAAGAAGGTATCCTTAAATTAAGGATAAATCAATCTCATAATTATGTGTGACAAATATAAATACCCCCAATATAAGTGGATATTAAGTTTAAAACAATCAAAGGTTATTCACACATATTCAAAGGATGACATATTCAATAACTACATGTTGAACCCAAAGAAATCGAAATTGGGTTAAGAGGTTCCCTTGGTAAAATTCGACAGCCTAACGGCATCACATAAAATTTTAAAAAAAGGGTTGATGTGAGAGATAAAGGGGATCTCATCACATGGACATAAAATTTACATAAATAAGGATATAGAAGAACATATCCCAACATAATAGTTTGTGAATTAAAAGACATAACAAAAGAAGTCTTAAAAAAAGGAGGGTGAAAGGTCCCCTTACCGAGTTGGGTTACTTTCTAAAAGTACACCCCATGGATGAAGGGTCATACAATGGAGATGTAAATACCCATAAATGAAATTATACTACAAAACGTGTATAATAATGGGCAGTACATACCCCACTCAAAGGAAATAGTGGCAAACGTAGCATAAATGTCACGGGAATAAAAGTGAGATGAAAAATCCCCTACAAAAACTCAGCAGCCTAACGACGCCACATAAAACTTCAAAAAATGGATTTATGAGATCAAATAGGGTCTCCAATAATATGAACATAAAAAGTAAAGTATGAGGAATATAAAATAACATCCCCAAACATAATAAATATGGGCTTAAAAGAAATGAAATAAATGAGAGTACTTAAAAAGAAATAGAGAGGTTGGATCTCTTATGAAAATTCGGCAGCCTAACGGCACCACTCAAAACTTCCAAAATGGATTGATGAGAGAGAATAGGGTCTCTCATCATATGAACATAAAAATTACAGTAATATTTATATAAATGAACATCCCAATCACAATAAAGATTCGCTTAGAAGGAATGACATAAAAGAGTGTACTTAAAAAGAGAGGAGTAGGATCCCTTTCCTCGTGTCCGACATGACTCGATCGTTCTTTAATATCTTGAATAATAAAATTTTGTCAATTTATAATTGCTTAAGGACCTCATTTAAATATGCTTATTCAGTTCATATCACATATTATAATTTTATAATAATTGGGTAATAAAGTGAGTTCGTATCAGATGTTTTTGTCGATGTTCAGTACATGAGTAAAAATTGAACTTGTTGGAAAATAATTTTCCATGTAGTTATAGGTACATCATCTCCAGAATATTATTTATGTTTTTAATATTATTTATATCCAGTATATATTCATTTTATACTATTCCATATCATTTTGAGATAAAAAAATTAAAAGCACCGTTCATGGAGACGGTAGGCCGTACGTACACATGAACACTACTTTCATTTTTTTTTCATATTAATGGAATTAAAACAAAATGAGATATATATATATTATAATTCCAGAATGATACACATCATTTAGATGTAATATATTACATATATATCAATTATATATATGTACTTATAATAGTACATGACATTTGGATATAAGAAATGAAATGTACCGTTCAGGGAGACGGTAAGACGTACGTACGCATGAACGCTACTTTCATTTCTTTTTTTTTTGTATTAAATCGAATGAAATAATAAATATATAAAGGTATAATATAATTATAGTAGGATAACATATGTAATACCATTAACTCCATCCTTTATACATCCCACATATGGCATTAATGAATCAAACCACTTTGAGGGGGCGGTAGTCCGCACTTCCTAAAATGAAGATATCGCGTTTACCCATAATGGAAACCATAAAGGTATTCCATAAATGAAAAATACAGAATATTAAGGAAAAAATAAACATATTGTATATCATATATAAATATAATGACATCTTAATGTCCACCTTTGAAGGTGTTAAAAGAATGTTGAACAATCATCGTTTTGGGAGGCAGAAATTCGCCATCCACGGAAACAGTAAGTTCTTTAACCACTAGATGTTGGTGTGTGTAAGTGTAGCTCGAATCCTTATTATAAAAACATCATAGTATATTGAAGATACTGTATTTCTTACAAAATTAATGAATAAAAAGAGTTTACGGGGTTGGAGAAGCAAAATAAAACAAAAGGACACAAGGGAAGACATTACCTTTAAATCGGGTAACTTCCTTTGATTTGAGCTCAACGGCTTCATTGGAAAGGATTCTGCCCAAAGTGAGGCTTCAAGGAGTTATATAGAGATGTGGATAGATGAAATTGGCAGTGGTTGGCCCAGCCAATGGCTTTGGAAGTGTGGGTAAAGAGGTAGAGGTGGGGGCCTTTTAGAAGAGGAGAGGAGGGGCACTCTTGGAAAGGTATAAAATGTATCTTTATTTTCAAATGAGTTTCGGATTTTAATGGTCCAACATTGATGTGTTTCGGGGATAAGGTGATGAGGGTTCTATATACACCCATCCAATAGGTTTTGGACATGTATAGGGCTTAGATTTTAAATTATCATTCCATTTTATTTAAATCGTTAAATAATGAGGTCATCGCTGCATCATCATGATGTCATAAATAATTTAATTTATTTAATGTATAAAAATTATAAAAAAAACAATATGATGTAGGAAACCTTTTTAACTTTCCAATTAATATTTATATTCCAAAAGTTCATTTATTTAGACAAAATTAAAAATATTTTACTTCGGTGATACATTCTTTGTTACATTTAACATTCTTTAAAAATAAAAAGATAAAAAGTCACTTTCTCACAAAAGTGATTCCATGGGGCCGCCAAGTTTGGAACATGGAATCCCATGGTCGGCCATGAGACAACCAGTAGCCTTAGGACACATTTTGTGGTCATTTTGTATTGTTATGATATTATCTTATTATCTTTAACTACCCGATTACTCATTAATCAAGATAATTAAAGATAATTACCGTCGTTACTATTCATAATTTCCAAAAACAAAAGAGTCTTAATTTCATAATTTTGACCTTATGAATCCAAATATGTAATTAATTTTACCAAATTCCAAACACATAAATTAAAATAATTAATTTTAAAAAAACTTCTCGTTGTCAAAACAAATAGCGGGTTTTTTGAAACAATATTTATGAAAAGTTTGGAACTTGTTTATGCCTAATTCCAAGGTGAAATTAATCCCAATGACCATCATTTAATTAAATGGTAAAAATATATTTTAAATACGCTTTAAAAAAAATTATGAAGATAATATAACCATATAATTAAATTATATGAAAAAGCAGTTTTGATGTAAAATGCAGTATTTTTCACTATTCATTGAAAAATGAACATTGTCAGAAAAATACCAAAAATTAACCCAAGTTAAATTTCAATGTCCCAATCATAAATAATTTGTTTATTTTGGAAGATAGAGTATATAAAATTTTCAAAAAGTGGATTTAAAAGGGGTTCGCCATCAAAAGATGGTTAATCGACCTTTTAAAGAATATTAGAATGTTTATGCTTAAAAACTGTATCCATTTGCATTTTTAATCATCTAAGATTTATTGTAAAGAGTAAAAATATTTGAAAAACATATATAATCATTTTATAGTTAGTTCTATTCATTCCTTCCATTACAACGGCTAGGCGTTAACTACCATTTAAAATAATATTATTTTGTTATTAGAGTGCAACGTAAGATTCCCAAGAAACTCATTGTTGCGTATTGGGTACACCATCGACCATAGAATCCCCTTTAAAGTAATATTAATATCTTATTCAAAAATAAGGATAAATATAAAGATGTCATATTCTTTATTTACCTGGGGTGTTACAACTTCAAATCCCTCTCTCTATTACTTTGGGCTTCAGTAGCTATCCACCAGGGATCAATATATGCTATGTTATATTCTTTTCAAATGATTCCTATTTTTTATCAAATTGAGAATGAATCATGTACGATTATAGGTTATCATCGATCATGATCCACATGATCCCTAACCCAATATCAACTAGATCGCTACTAAGCATAAGCCCCAACCACATTATATCTCCTCACTAAGGCCACATCCATGTGTAAGCCCCAAAAAAATGGGTAGCTCCCATGAATAAGTCCCAACCACACCCTCCATTTACATGGTCCTCCACCTCAAGAGAAATACCAAATTTCAATTCAAAACAGATGGAATTTAATTCCCAACCAACTGAGATACATAAGAAGCCTCCCTGAGGTTTATGAACCAAACCCAAACACTTGACCCCTTCCATGCATTTCATACAGTCCATCCATAATCAATATAATTATTATCATGTCTATAACATCCTAGGGAAATCATTCCTTCCATTCAAGAAGATCCTATGTGTATTCCCTACACCACCTCTCGAACTACTTGGGTTTTTATCCACCCATTATAACTAGGTAAGTATGACCCCTCTCTGAGGTTCAATCCTGAACAATGTTAAACAGTCGATCATGAATCATATAGTTGAATCTCCCTGATCCACCTATGGGGTCTCCTGATCATACATCAGGTTATGACATATTCCTTTCATGGGTAACACCTTCTCAAGAACACCTATATGGTTCATTTAGATATAGTAATCTATAAACCATCTAGGCGGTACCTCCTAGGGATGTATCTCCCTTATCCACCTACATGTAGTGTTCTGATTAGTTTTACTCGATCACAGAAATAAGTTACTATCATGAAAAAACACATAACTCTATGTCATGGTGAAATCGAAAAGGATGAGGTGAAAGACGTGAAAGATATTCATTTGGCTTTAGATACCTCGTGATCAAAATGAGAATCCTTAGGTTTTACATCTGAGATGAGTCCATGAGATGACCTCCCATGTGTAATAATATAGGTGACCAACTCTCCCATCATCCAACCATACCAGTGATGCCTGACATGACTACCCTCTTAAACAAATTTTTCTTCCTTATCAAGACCCTTTTGAATGTCTAGATAGAAGAAACATAATTAACCAACATCCTCAATGATGTGGAACTAGGAAAAAGATCCATGAACATATGTAACTCTACGAGGGAGACCCAAATAGGTGAGGAATTATATAGAGGAATCCATGGAATGAGGAACCTACATCCCATTATTATATTTTAATCTAGAAGAAAACGTAACAAATTAAAGTGGCGAATGTTTCTTACCTTTTGAAATTGGGAATACGTGGTAAGAAGAGAAACCAATGAGTGAGTACCAATGTTGAGGATGTATAGGAATTCCATGGACAATGTTTAGGAAACAGAAATGGTGAAACAGACATGAATTTATTCTCCGCAACATGGGAACTAGTATCTTTAAATACATCAGTAGATTATCCTGTAAGTGAATATAGTTATCTATCACAAAGAACTATAATGAAATCATTAGACCAAATATGGAAGTCACTGGAAATTGGGGTATTAAATCTTTGGGAATTTTATTCTACGACATTATCAGCGAAAATATCTCTCTATGTAAAATGGATGATTGGAAAAATATGGGGAATTCGGAATTTCTTTTGATTTATCTGTATTGATAGATGAATATTTTTAATTTGTAGGGCCCAAGATGTAGGAAAAATATCACTGAATTCCTGCAGGCATAGGGGCATAAGAAATTTCACTATGATAGTCCCAACAAATACACCTCCATAATGACATCCATCATGACCACAGATGTCACGTACCCATGCCTCATCTCACCCTCGTAGATCATTCAATGGTGGGTGAAAGAGACCTTCGTATGACAATATGAGTGGGAGGTGGTCATCCCCAGGAGGGATATGGCCTACCAAGACCTAGAGGTTTATGTGGCTCTCCGACACCCCCAAACCCAATGGCCACACTATGATCTATTTCACCACTCTCCAATGTTGAAATGCTTCAAAAGCCTCTCCCTAGAGCAATCCTATTAATAGATTCCCTCCTTCGAGGAGGTATGGGATGACCATGTTATCTTGGATATAAAAACCACTTGATATCCCCCCATTGATGGATCATACTTGGACCCATCAATTCCAGAAATGAATGGTTTTTCATGTTGTAGAGAATGTGGACTAAACCCTTGCTCTATTGGTCCTAGTTCAAATGACTCGACTCCAGCGTTAGGACCATGGTCAAGATGATACCACAAATGGGGAATCATCTTGAATAGATCTAGTGGATCCTTCCACCCATGAAGTATAACATTTGATAACTACTATTTTCGAGTAGGGACCCATCAAAGTCTAGTTTGGATGAAGAACGTAGCCGCCCTATAAGTAGGATGGTTTGACTTTATCAACCACTAACACCATAAGTAGTATTTATAGACTGGTAAGTGATAATGAGATTCATTATGAAGGTCATCCCTATACCATATCCATCTAGAGTCAAGGTCTCCCCACTCTCACATTGAACATGGAATCCTTATTCATGTACCCACCATCGATTAAAGCAGAGGTCATCTCCGCTTCATCAACATCCAGTACGAAGGTCCTCCCTGAATTTATGGTTCTCAAGAGGGAGTTACTCCCTGTGTCATAGACTATAAACACAAATTACTTCCCCAAATCATTAAAATATCTTGTGGAGGTCCTTCCCACACCATCATCAACCAACATAGTGGTCCTCCCAATGTCTAATTTGATTAGTGTGAAGGACCCCCTTTCACATTAACCAACCAATGTGTAGTCCATCCCCATCCAAAAAATAAACATAGAGGTCCTCTATAAGTTCCTATTAACCAAATTAGAGATCCTTGTCCTATGTAAACAACTAGAGTAGAGGACCTCCTTGATATTATGACAACCAATAAAGAGTTCCTCCCTATATCAGATCTATCCAAAGAAGAGGTCCTCCCCTTTCCATCATCAACCAGCACCAAAGTCCAACCAATGATGAAAAATATCCCTTCCCTAAAGATTTTTCCCGATGAAGAAGTAGAACTATCACTGCAGAAGAAACCATTATAGGAAGCAACTAGTCAATTTCAAAACTATTATATGTGAAAATTTTGAAGCATAATGTGTATCAATGATAGAACCTTCACCCTAATAATATACATCAGAGTCTGGGGAAGGATCATGGAATGTGAGATTTGTTATTATAGAATGTGAAATTCCGAAAATCCCTAAATAAATTCATAAGAACATGTAGGTGGAGGAATATTTTTCTACCATCTCAAGACTTGTGGTGAATTCATCACAGTCATTTCAAATTTAGTTCTCTAACTCTACCCAATATCACATAGAATTATTCTAGGATTTGATAGACAATAAACATCTGTTAGACCCAAAAATGACATCCACGACCCTCGTACATGAGGAAGTGTCAAAAGCCAAGTCCTATATGGATATGATGATGTAGTTGGTGCTACCCTCATTTGATGACCCAACATGTAGTTATCAGTAAACTCTTGCAGCAGATCCTACATCATCCAATCCACCACTGTACGTATCATCATCGGTGCCGCCATTAGTGTCCCAACAAGACCCTGATCAAATCTTTGTCCAACTAATAGACATACACTTCCTATGAACAAGGTAGATTGTGGGACACTCTGTCCACCGATAAGTTGTTAGTGGTGTTTTGGATGAATATGATTCCCACTATTGACATATTGGATTCCCTCATTGAGGACTAGTTCATGTTCTTCCTAGATCATATGGGTGACATGATTTTCCTCTATGGTCACAAGTTGTTCTACCCAAGGAGCAATGAGTATTTTGAGGAAATCTATCAGTAATTATTCTTGGTCGAGTTTCCAGTAGACCTTGTGGTTCAACAACCAATGCCACTAGGCTATCACTAAACCCTCCAGCAAAGGTATTTCTAGATCTTCACAATTCTCCGTAGAATTATTGATGAGGCATCACCATATATTCTTATTTGAGTATGTGGACATTAAAATGATATGAACTTCTTTCATATCCTTTAATAATGGGACCGACCTAGTGATATTGAGGATATTCCCTTGGGTTCTGTCATAGTAAACATGGTTGTCCCAGATATATATGCTATGTCTGGGGATATTGGTAGAGAGGAAGAAAAAGATAGTATGTCCCCTAGAGAAGAACAGTATCAGGTGGACTCCGTCGGGGTCCGCACTCACTTGCAAAGGCAGTTGCTCGACCTTCTGGAACCATATGCTTTTTTTCCTCACAGTTGAAATAAAAACATGGGTAATGAGTATATTGGAACCTCAAATCACCAAGATCAATCTAATGTTTCAGAAAGGATGAAGGATAATCCCGTAATGGCCTCCCTACATCCTTAGATTGCATTTTAAAACCAGATCATCAATGAGATACTTGTTGAGAAGTAGTAATATTATGGTGTCCCTTTAAAACATCATGTTCCTCCTCTATTGTGGTAGAAAATGTTTCCCCATGTTCTTATGAGTACTATAAAATAGGTCATTAATAGTGCAGAACTTTATCAGCACTATAAAAAAGAGATAAAAAATGGAACCTTTGTCAACTCTAGAACAAGTGATGATAAAGGGTCCCTTTCATTAGTGATTTAGTTTTTGCATTGCTAAGGGGTACCCTTTATGAGCACATTATTTTTAGCACTAATAAAAGGCACCCTTTATCATTACTTTTTTTACTAATAAAGGGAACCCTTTATCAGAGATTTACATTTAGCACTTTAGTGATTTATGTTTACCACTTTTAAAGGGATCCTTTATCACATCATAATTAGTGTGGATAAAGGTAAAAATAAAAAGAAATAATTAAATAAATAAAAAATAAAAAATGATTTTATTTGAAAAATACTAAAAAAATTATTATTTATATATTTATAGATAAAATTGAGTGAATTTATTATACTATATGTAAATCATATGTACAAATATAATGTATATAATAAATATAAACATATACATAGAATGAAATTTAAACCAAAAAAATAAAAAATATGTAGATTGAGAAAAACATGAAACCTTTTATTAATTAGATAATTATTGATAATGTTAATAAATTGTATATATTAAATATATATATATTTATATATATATGAATGTATATATATATATATATATATGATTTATAGAATACAAAATATTACTTAAAAAATAGAGTAATGAAAGTAATTGATTAATGTAATTTTATTTTTCAATTTAACACAGATCCAACGTGTGTTATATTGATCTCACATATATATAATTAATTATTTTTTATATTAAATGTACTCACACAAACCTTATTTGTTTTTTAATGAGTACTTATTTTTAATTTATTCAATTTTACTCATTTCGAATATGTATGCACATAAGATAAAATAATCATTACTAATGTTAAAAATTTATTGGTAAAAAAATATTAATAAATAAATATATTTATAAATATACATTTACAAAATTTATACATTTATATATTTATAATTATAAATAAATAAATATTTTTTTTTAAGTATGTACTTATATGATTATATATCAATAATTATATATAATTAAGACATTGTAAATAAATAATTAAATATATTTAAATTATTAATAAAGCTATCATTAATTTTTTTAAATAATGAATATATTTACCACATTAATATATATATATGTATTAAATGTATAGATATATAATTATATATAATTATATAAATAAATTTTTAAACAAATAATTATATACTTATAAATATATTTAAAAAATTAATATATTTAATATAATTATTTTTATATATATTTATTATATATATATATAAAATTATTTTATTTATAATTATAATTATAAATCCATTATTAGTGCTTAAGTAATAAGAACTGATAAAAAGAATATTAATCTATGATTTTGTAGAGATGATAATGATAGAGATATATTAGTGCCAAAAAAGATCTAATAAATATCTCTCTTCATAATCTATTTTTGGTAAGAATTAAAAAAAGTGTACAAATCAATTTTAAGAACCCTAAACAGTCGCGAAATCCTCACAATATTTGAAGCATTCCATGGAATCCACCCTCTTCCAACGCTCCACCTCAGTGAATCGATTCTCTAATCAATCCCCAAGTAAATCCCAAGTCTCAAATCCAACGCTCAAACTATCAGAGGGTTGAACGAATCCCATGATTGAACATAATTAATTATCTAAATTCTCTCAAATATGAGTCTTTCTCTAAATTCTCTTAGGGAATTCGGGGTGAAAAACAATAATGGTTCTAGTCGTTGTGGAGGCTATTTTGAAAATTTTAGTGTGGAGAGTTAGTAATTTTGGAGATTTTTCCATTGAGGTAATCCATTTTGATGATTCAAATTTTTAGTGTGAAACACATATACTATGCTCCTTCATTGCTTTTCTCCCAGGACATACAAACATCTTCTTCCTTATCTATTACAGCTATTAATATACATATGTTATTTGTGAGATACCTATTTATTTATATTAAAATGTGGATGAATGATCCGTTATTTTTGTTGGATAAATAGTGGAATTAACAATATGGTAGAAGTCCCATCACATTTTATATCCTCTATATAATTTTGAATATATCAATTTCTATGATCGTGGATGGGAAGCCTATGATAAATCTTCTTAACAAATTTAATTGACTATTTATTTTCATATTATTGTAGTAGAGACTACATATGGGGTGTGATGATTGATAGATATGTCAAATATTTGATTTCACATACATTTCTGAGTGAAGTAAGGGTAGTCCACTTCAAAAATGTGACCTCATAAGTTTCATTCTATTTTCATAGAGGTTTTAGTGTATGGGATATATTTTGCAAGTGTTGGTATTTTTTTCTCCCTTCTTTGGGAAATATCTTCTTTATGTGTATTATTTCGTTATTCCACTTCTTTCTGGTCCAGTATAGAATCTCAAGGATGGGTCAATGGGTTTTAGATAGACTAATTGGAATCCTTTATTTGGGTAGATCTGATATGATGACCTCCCTATAGTTATTTTGATGGGTCAGTGTGGGGATATGACATCCCAATAGTGTTTAGTTGTTTTAAACTATTTGATAGACCATTAATCTTAAATGTAATAATTCCTTATTTTATTACACCAAAAGTTATAAAAAAATTTAATGGGGGTTATCAAATTCTATATATTGGAAAAAATTATGTATCAATCATTTTAAGTATACATGTATTGGTTACAGACCTTGTAATCTAAGATTACCATCCATGCATATGGAATAAATCTTTGTTTACTAAAATATTCTATCAATACATTTCTTTAACTTATTATTAATTGAATGATATTTTATTTTTGTTGATTATCATATTTTTGTTTCTATTACTCATTAATTTCCTATATTATATTTTTATTTGTTTAAGTTATTTAATAATGAATCTATGTGTGTCAAAGAAAAATTATTATTTCAATTTTTTGGATGAGACTCATCTCCCATATCTTCTATAGTAAACTCTCATTCTCATTAGCTTCATCCCCCAAAAATTTCTTTTATTTTTTCCTTGAGATTCATCCCAGGTATCATGTGTGTTACTTTTACTACTCTTAGAAATAGTAATCCCAAGTATGACTATGACTTAGAGTATTTAAAGCATCATTAGTTGATGTCAACAAGAAATAGAGGATGTGTGTCAAACAAAAAAAATACAATGGTAAATGTTTGGGAGACGAGATGATGATCATGCAGGTTGTCTATAACATTCATATATGAATGAATTTATAGGATAACACCTACCGTAATTGAGTAATTATTTTCTTAAATTCAATTACCAATTGTTCCTCAAATCATAGTAAAATTATTTGAAATAATCAAATGTTGGGTTTCCCTTATTTGAATTATCTATAACTTTCACCTTTGTTAATGAATATCTTATATGAATTTATTTATGTATTAAGAAATTAATGTTTTATTAATATAATAGGGTGGATATGAATTTAAAATTGATACACACAATTTTTTTGACTAAATAGTATGAAGGCAGAGTTAACGAGTTCCTCATGTTTGCAACATAGCATGAATATAACCCTTCTCAAAACATTTATCATTGTTAAAATTGTTTTTATTCAAGAATAATTAGTCGGTAAGAGTTTTAATAACATTTTATCTCCAATGGAATAGATTAGATCCATAAATGTAGGAAAAAACAAGGTAAATACTAAACATTCACAAGAATTGGGATGATACTATAGTTTATTAGTCATTTTATATGAATACTAGTGTAAATGATGATGGAGGTCACATGAATGAAATGAAAATGGAAATTTGAGATGACCTTCATGATTATTCAATGTCATTTGATAAGTTAATTAGTTTTTCCAAGAGGCCATTTTATACTGGTTGTACTAAATTTTCATCATTTTCATATGTATTGATGTTGAATAATTTTAGAGCAGCAATTAAATGGAGTGACTCCAACATTTCTGAACTACTTGGTCTCCTGAATGATATACTTCCAGAAGAAAATGAATTATGATGTCGATTATATGATGCAAAAAAATGCTATGTTTTATGGGAATAATCTATAATAAAATACAGGCTTTCCCAAATGATTTCAAATTATTTCAAAAGGACCATGAATCACTCATAAAGGCCCTAAATGTGGTGTAGATCGATACAAGAAAAATGAATAATTTCCATTGAAATATTTCAAGAACCTTCCTATAATTACATAATTTACAAGATAATATAGATTTTAGGAAACCAAGTGGAAATTTTCAAGGCATATATATACATGTAATAAGTATGGGATCTAACTTCATCTAGCATATTTTCCTTAAAAAACAAAAGTGATTAAGATAATCCTAAATTTGTAAATGAGCTGTGAAACTATCTTCTTACATTATCTATAAATGGAATAAATCGACTTGGTGTAGAATGTAGTACTCATATTACTTTGCCCATAATTTTGGAAAATTATAACATTTTTCCATGGTTATGCATGAAACACAAATATTTTCTGTTTTATCTATTTATACCATGTTGAATGAAAATCAGTAATGATATTGAATTATATTTTTCTCTAGGGATCGATGAACTAGAATTGATGTGAGATATAGGTGTTATAGTGTATGATGCACATATAAGTGAAGAACTGACATTGAGGGCCACATTTTACGTGATGATAAATTACATACCTGATAATTAGAATTTATCAGGATATAGAATTAATCGATTTATGGGGTGTCCCATTTTTGAGAACTAAACATACTCTGTTTGGTTGAAACATTCCTAAAATACTGTGTTTTTTGGAAATCAGAAATTATTTCCTCGGTAATATAAATAATCATCCTGGATGACAACATTTGATGGGAATATTGAACAAGGTACAACACAATCTCCAATAATGGGTGACCAAATGTTTGATAAAGTAATATATATATAAACTTCATTCGGTAAAACATTTTAAAAAATCCATATAAAATCAGGTTGGAAGTGGAGATCAATTATCTTTGAAGTAATATAATGGAATTTTTTGTATTTTATATATTTTCATGATGTCACACATATATTAGAAATGTATTTTATAGTTTTATTGCATATTACATATCACACACCACCCAACAAATTTCCATTATTCTATTTATTTTTGAGCTTCTAATTATTTTGTTTCCTTTATGGTTAATTTTCCCTTGAAATAAGTGTTTTTTGGGAAAGCAATGCAAGTCAGATGGTTAAGTAACACAGTTTTCTAAACCATGTGGTAACCATGTGATTGCTTCTACAAATTTTGACCAAGCCAATTGCACAGTTGGAACACATTTTTCTTACCATGGAGCCTACACATACGGGGTGATCCAGGAGCCCAGTAGAGGACCCATGGTTAGTGCATGGTTTTCGAAATTGTGCAAACCAAATTTGTCCATTGTTGGGACTTTTCTTTAATTATGTTAATTAAATTCAAATCAAAAAATAAAATAGATTATAACCCTAATTTATCTATCCACTCCCCCACTACGTTACACACTATGACCCCACCCCCCTACCCGGACCTCTCAGCCATGCACACTCCCCCTTGTAGAGATCTCCCCTCTCCACAATTTCTCCCTATTTGTCTAGGTTTTCCACTTTACATTCCTAGTTACATCCTCCACCTCCCTCTCCTTGTAATTTTTGGCTATTTTCCCTCTCCCATTTCCCCTCTTATCTCGGCTGAACCCTATGTCATGGGTTGACCAAATTTTAGTTCTTTCATCCATTTTTATAGATTGTGGTGGGTCACCTAGGATATCATCATTAGTGTTTAGATATACTCTTCAAAAGGTGAAGTGATTCATCCCATTTTAGTTCATTCTATTTCATTTGAGGTTGGTTTCTTCTAACCCATTTTTTTTTTCAATTTTATTTAGAGTCTTTGGGGATTTTGGATTGCCTTTTGGGTAATTATAATTCACTGTTGACCCTCTATGTTTTTTTAACAATACATAGATACATATATCTATATATATTATATATAAATCCCCCTTGTAAATATTCCCCAATGGTGGGGGAATATGTGAATTTGATTAAGGGGTATATATTGAAGTGTTTGTGCATGCAATTGTGGAGTGATCATCATCAAAGGCATTGAGTGAAGATATTTTTAGGCTTGATTTTCTAATCTTGAGGTAGGTTTCCCTATTAAATAGCCATTAAATTTAGAGAATTTTTTATTTCATTCTTTTCACACCATTATTTAATTCTAATCAGTAATGTATGGATTTTTGAATAAATGTTTTTTCGTGAAATAGAGTGATTTCCAATTTATATTTAAATTACAGATTTTTTTTATTAAATGTGCATACTAAGTTGTTGATAAAAGTAACATATGGACTTTATAAATGTGATTCAAAGAAAAAATGGGGGATTTGGGTTCTTAAATTGGATTCTAAGTGGATTCTTGGTTTTGAAATTGGTGTGTGTTGGTTTTTAGGGAAATGGTTTTGTTTTATATTGTTTTTCGAGGCCTTTTAGGTACAGTAATAAAAGCAGTTACATGGAAAAATTCCTTTGGGATGAACCAATTTCCTTGTGGGATGTTGATGGAAATGGTTGGTCATTGAGTGGGATGTCCCTCATGCATTGGGGGTTAATGGAAAGAGGTAGATATTTCCATATGGTTTTTTAGGGTTGGCAATTGTCTCTATTTATTATGTGTGATGCATGTATACATGTTCAATCACTAATTTTGTTTGATTGGATCACCATTATTTAGTCATAACATGGGAACCTGGAATTGAGAGGTACTTTTAAAAGTACAATTTCTACACTAGTTTCTATTACACACTATATAGTAACCCTTAGAATGGACTATCTTCTTTGGGATGGTTCCCCTCAGTCAGGCCAGGTTGGGTGCACTCACGTGTTTGGGATTTATGATTTTATCAGGTAAGGCATGCCTTTTGTATGATTAAAATATATAGTATGATCTAGATTATTCATAAGATATTATTTTCTCCCATGTACTTCAAAACTTACTTATCTGCGTGGATGATTGAAATTTATAGTTTGGTTGGCCATACTTGCTTTATATTTCCATTTTCCTTAGGGGATAATTTCTTTTTTAATACATATATTGTTTATCTCATTATTAGTGGTGATAAAATTATTTTAAATTGTTTGTGTAACATGTCTATGAACATGTTTTACACTTCATTCTTCTCTATCCCTCCTTAAAAAGGATAATGATTTTTTATTGTAAATGAAACTAGTTTAAAATAAAACAGTAAATGGAATGTGAATTATTTAAATGGAAAACGTTTTAAAAACATAATTTCATATATTTTAGTTCAAACTAGATATTGATGACTATATTATACGATGAAAATTCATTAGGATTAGATTTTTTTAGGCACACCTACCGAGTTTTAAGGCTCATTGTTAAACATCAATCATTTTTACTCTCAGGATTATGTTTCATCTTGGTCTCAATCACTTTGGGATATGTTGGTTTTTAGGTTTAGAATGCGACCTTTTAGGACACATAGAGTTTAAATGTCCATCTGGTTCAGTAAGTTTTATTAGTTTAGTTCATACTTAGTAGTTCTTTTTTATTTATTTGGGATTTCTATTTTATTATTCCTATTCTGTTGTTTATTTATATTTGGTAAAATCATTCCCATTATCACTATGTTTATTACCATTGTGGTTTCACCAACCTGAGAGGATCAAGAATGCCTCTCGAGCATTATCACATGTTGGATCAAGTGACCGGTTCATGGTTGACCTAGTTTAGATCGTGGAAACATGTTATTAGAGAATGTTCTTTAGGGGAACTAGTTTTTAGAGACCCCTTTCTTATTTGGGATCTCATGGTAGATAGATTAGGACTATCAGAATTATTAGTCTAGGTGTGAGGAAGTGTTTGTACAAATATTGCTATACTAATCGTTGAGTTACCATGTTATGTTGGGTTTCTGTTTATTTATTTGGTTCTTGTGGGTTTCTTGGAATTTTTTGATCTAAAACGGGTGTTGGTCTAGTTGTCATTATGAGCTCGCAAGGCCTAGAATGGTATGTGGAGCAATGATATTGGTCTTGTAATACCCTTTTTTATGGTTGTTTTATTGTAATATGACCTCCCACCATATGGCTATGTCACCCATCAACATTAGTTCCCTTGGTCTGTTAGTTTGGGTCCTTTTTCAATTTTTGAATTTTCGACCCGTTGATTGGTATGTTTCCATATTTTGTACTTATGATTGGGTGGTGATGGTTTTGAGGTGTCATTATTTTTATTTTAAAATGATTATTGGTTCAAAACAAATAGATATTTCTTTATCAAAAATGACACTTCCAAGACCAAAAAATTGAATCATTTGGAGAGTTAAGTGTGTTTCTTTCAAAAAGGGGATCATTTGGGAAAATGTTTTGGGGGTTCATGAAAGGTTATTTAATATGTTGATCTTTAAAATGAATATGGAATTTTATAATATTTTTCATTGATGATAATACATGGTTTTAAAGTTGGTTGGGGGTATTTTTTAAATAGTAGTTTGGAATGTGATAATGTTCATTTATTTGACCCTTGTAATTCCTATAAGAACTCACATATATGTATTTGGATTTATATATGTGTTAATTGGATGGTTATTAGTATTTATGGATTATTTATTAAGCTATCATGGGAATGTATATATGTGAGGCTTCATGGAGTAATAATGGTGGGAGTTTGGTTCATAAGGATTACTATTTTTTCAGAAAGTGATCCTCAAAAAGGGATGGAATTTCAAAAAAATTAAACAGTGGTAGTGTGTGATACTTCATTTGGTGTTTGGAGTTCACCTTGGGGGGGGGTATTTCCATTGATGTGTTGGATGTGTGATTGAAATGATGTTTTGAGTTAGGTTTTTTAATTTGAAAATGCTTCATGGAATTTTGATTTATGATATGTTTTGATTTTGTTTTGTGATCCATATTATCTATTTATGTCCCAAATGAGATATAACATATTTTGAAAAGTTTTCATGGGTGGTTATTTAATCATGTGTCTTTAGTTAATGAATTCATTCATTTGACGTTCAGTTTATCGATTTCAAATATAATGCTCGATGGTTCTTAATATTATGAGTTCATCTAGAGGTTCCCATAGTCGAACCCTCCTCATTTATTTATGAGGTCAGATCTAAAGAAGGATAAATAATGGTTGGGAAATATTGAGTAAATTTTTGATTGGATTGAATATCTGGAGGCACTCAATGCTATGCTCTCCACCTTCACATTGGAAGTCCTATATTAGGAATGGTGGAAGTTTGTTATGTAGGATGATACACTTTTTAATGACCCATGGGAATTCCCTAAATAAATTTTCATCAAGAAGTACTTCACCAACAAAGTTAGGATACAAATGGGTTTATCATTGTACTATCTAGAGCACCGTGATTAAATAGTATTGGAGTATGCTAAGGGATTCTCCGAGATATTGTCTTATCTACCAAACAATATCAGGGATGAATTTTTGAATGCTTTGTTCTTTCAAAGGGGTATCAATTCAGAATTCATTGACGTGGTGCCTTATTTCACTGGTGATTATGAGGATTTACTATGGAAGTATCTTTAGGTTTAAGCTATATTATTGTTTCAGGTCAGTCGAGAAGAGTTACAAAAATTCCATTGTATTTTTCCTCCCCAGATTAATCAAAGAGTAAGCACTGGTTGTGATTTTAGTGTGGGATGCCCATGAATAATAAGTATTTATATTCCAAGGAACCATAATCTATCATAAATATGGCCATTTAGATCATTTTCAAAGTTTATTCCATGGTCGGCACAAGAAGTGACATGGATCTTGATCTATTTTTTTGGAGAACCTTCCAGTTGAATTGGATTAACTGAGCACTCATACAAGCTCAATTGGAAGATTCTTTTGTTGTAAATTTCCATTGTATTGAAAATAATTTATTATATATTTCTTTACTATTTTGGGTTTAGAGAAATATTTTGTAGGTATTTTTGGAGGTCTATTTTAATGGGGTTTTATTTTTATTATTAATA
The DNA here is from genome assembly GCA_963277665.1 of Viscum album. Classification (NCBI taxonomy): domain Eukaryota; kingdom Viridiplantae; phylum Streptophyta; class Magnoliopsida; order Santalales; family Viscaceae; genus Viscum; species Viscum album. The sequence continues at coordinate 473,567,011 of OY728133.1, read as the reverse complement.
ATTTTATTGATGTATAACAGTGGTGTTTATTTGACAATGTTCTATTTTGTTTTGGGTTTTTTTGGATTTCATAATTATTGGAGAGTTATTCCACCCTCTCAAAGGAATGTTAATCTGGAGTCATAATATTTTGGGTAGGACACCATGAGATGAGCTCGTGATAAACCCAACTTCCAAGTATTACTGATGGAGTACATTCTGGTTTTCTCTCTGGTCAACCTCGATCGTTGTAGTTGGTTGACTTGGATAGTGGTTCATTTAATAGATGATCATGGACATCCTAAACGGTAATGCCCTGACCCTAGATTCCCAGAGTCAGTGCATTATTTTAATAAATTGGAATGATTACAAGGAATCAAGTCCCTAAAGACCAATCAATTTAGCAGTCTTAGAAAATAGATTACATACATGAACGTTACATTACACTTTCTAACATACTAAAAAATAATCCTTTTATAATGTCATTGTTCCCCTAGATTAACCCTACATCTCAAACGTAAAACACTTCTTGGGATCCTGGGAAAATAAAACATAAGAAAGTGGTGAGCTCAGACGCTCAGTAAGGGTAAATAATTTAGCATAAGATAACATAAACAATATTCATGGTGAATGATTGAAAACACATTCCTTTACAAATAATAAAAATGATCACTTTATGGCAGAAATATGATCTGAGTAAATAATTCCATAATACAACATTGTCATGGGTATTCTACTACTTGAATAACCACATGAACCATTAATATTATTTTCATAATGAAGGAATGTATAATGCCAGAAATTCTAAAACATTTTGTCAAGGCCTTGACCAAGACGTCTAAAAATGATTAAGGCCTCCGTAAAAACCATATATAAAATTGGGAAATACCATAACCAATTAAACATATAATTGTCTCATGAGACCTCCCGATGCATCGAGGAGCTATAGTGGGATCCACCTGTCACTTACTATGTCCAATACATTCCTCATATGAAAAGGTTGAAACATAACATAAACATTCATATTAGAAATAGCATACGAAATGTCAATACTTTAACACTAAACCATAAATGGTATAAAAATAACACATTAATAGTCAAATATATCACAAAACCATCAATACTATATGGAAGATCTGTATCATAATAAATCAACCTCGAAAAAGAATAATATCCCTTAAATGATGTTGGCATAGTTGAAAATGATCTGTAAAAATCCTTGAGAGAAATGTACCTTTTTCATGAAATCATTTATAAGTCACATAATTTATAAAGTAATTAATTTAAAATATTGTTTTGAATCAATGTTTCCTATACTAGTTTTAAAATATTGAAATCAATTAACATTTTAAAATATTCATGTCCATATAAATAAATCTTTAAAACCATTTTGAAACCGTGGACATTAATGTGAAAGGTTTAGAAGAATAAATCTTTAAAACATTTAAAATGATTTTTTAGGAAAAAAAATATCTTAAAAAGGATCCCTTTGAAAACTATTTTATGAAACATGGACATGGATAATAAATATTTCCCAGTAGATACTTACATAAAAACAATCTCGGTTAATAATGAGATTGTTGAATTAACCCTTACCTTGCACTTTCCTTTAGTCAGGGGTATGTTTAAGTTCCTATATGAAGATAATAGTATGTTATTAAATTATAAAGAATCATATTAATATTTATTACATCATAAATGATTAATTTATGACTTCATACTACCCATTTAATAGTGATTTCCATGTAAAATTATCGTTTTGGGTAATAATCGCTTTCTTTATCATATGTGTTTCAACTTGTTATTCTTGACGTATCATTCAGATTATGATTTAAATGATTATAGAATATAAACCTTTATTTATATATCATATATATTTAGAATATAAATATTTATAATAGAAGCATTTATGAAATGGAAGGCACTATTTATGGTGACGGTAGGCCGTACATATGCATAAACGCTGTTTCCATTTTCACATCTTATTGAACGGATGTAAGTGAATAAGATTAATGTATGTACACACATACATACATACATAAACATATATATATATATATATATCTAGTGGAATTATTATATCATATATTAAATATTTATTAATAATATATATTTTTATAATCATCGTTGAATGGTGAACATAGAAATGACTCTCATCGCGTCATGGAGACGGTAATCCGTACATACGCACGAGCGACAACATCATTTCCTTAAAGGTGTGTAATTGGATGGTATATTAATTTTAAAGAGTCATTATCATGTTATGTTCATTATTTAAATACATATTACTCATCATTATATCCATCTAAATACAATAGTGTTGAATAACAAATTACACAATGGCGCGGAGACGATAATCCGTACGTACGCACACTTAAAGAAATTATCATTCATAAGATGGATAGAATAATGATTATAGTTGTACCATATTTATAACAACATCACAGTATATAGAATATGATGTATTTATTATTTTATAATGGAAACAAAAAAGAAAGAGTAAGTGGAAGAATAAGAGAACTTGAATGAGGGTGGTGAAATCATTTCCTCTTCTACGGGTTCTTCCTATCGATTTGATCAAAAGGGATTCTTAGGTTGGATTTCTGACCAACAAATGGCCTCTAAGATGAAGGTATAATAGTTGGGAGGATATTTGAGCAAGGGTTTGCTGAGCCAAATGGATTTTGAGGAGTGATTTTGAGAGAAGGGTAAGTTATCTTTTATAAGAGGGGTGAGGGTCACTTTACAAAAAGATTAAAGTATTAATTTATTATACAATCATATTTTGTTTATAATGGTTCTAAATGAATTTATTCCGATTATTAGGTGGTTATGGGTAGAAATCCTTTCATCCAATAGGTTTTATACAAGTTTAGGTTACCATTTTAACCTTATCTTTCAGATTTAACCTTTAGTTAAACAGTTTAACTTTTACCATGTATTCTTGTATTCTTACTCTATATGGTTAATAAATTTACTCTAAACATCCAACAGTACCTAAAGTGTCTCATTAATGACATATATAATATTATTTAATCCCTTTGGCATAACCTTACATTTTTAGGAATATTATATCAACCAATAATACAGTATTTGTTTTAAATATTAATTTATGTCAATTTTGACACTATTTGGTATTTTGTTTTTGTGAAAGTCATCACAACTCAATTACTTCAAACAAGATACATTGAATCATCCATAAAATGTCATATTCACCTAAAAAATTTGTTTATGTCATAAAAACATTGAAATTATATTTATTTTAATATTTATAATACCATTTTTTGATTCTTTCATTAATAAGGTAATTACTGCATCATCATTGTGTCATAAATAAATTTATTTATTTAAAGGCTAAAAATTACAATTAAAATAAAATTATGTATTAAATATTTTTATCTTTGTAAATAATATTTATAGTCGAATTTATCTTATGTATAACCCTATATTAAAAATGGATTCGATAATAAACATTGAATTTAACAATTTTAAATCTTCTTTAAATTAAATAATAATAAATGTACAAATCCAAAAAAAGTGGACCTAAAGGATCATATTTTATTCCTAATGTTGTTTTTGGTCGAATTAAACTTATCAAAAAAAATTATGACATATGTTAGGGTAATTATAATATCATTTTTATCCTTATTTACCCTATTTACTTATAACCGTGGTAAATAAAAGTCAAAAGTTACTATACAACCAAAATTATATTTATCTTATTGAACCACATTTTAATCCTTGATATTAACCATTTCTATCGGATTTTCTAAATTCAACCCACAAAAGTGGTAAAATCATGTTTTATGTAAATTTGTAAATCCTCCTTGGAGGTGGGTATAAAACGGTAAAAAGTTCGATAAAATTTTAATATATCCTAAATAATTATAAATTGACTCTAATGAATTACATTGAATTTATATATGAATTATTTATCAATTTTTATCAAAATAAATTTAAAAAAAGTAAATAATTATTTAAATAATAAGATTGTATTAAACAATAACTCAGTGTTTTTCACTGTTGAACAAAAATTGAAAGTTTCCAGAAAAATACAAAAAATTCACACTAAGCTAATTTTGATATTCTGAATTCAAAAATGAATTCTGTTTTACTAATTTCAAAACATAGAAGTGGCATTAATTAATTTAAAATTAATTCCCGTTGTCAAAACCAAGAAGCGTATTTCTAAGAAATAATAACTATCAAAACATTGACACTTGTTTATGTCCAATTTCAAAGTGAAATTGCATACAATGAACATCATTGGATTAAAATGTAAAAATATAATCTAATTATACTTCAAATTATTAAAATGTATAAGTCAACACTATACATAATTTTTATTTAAAAAGATGTTTTTAGTTAAAATATAGTATTTTTCAACATTCACCCAAATATGAAAGTTTTCAGAAAAACACGACAAATTTATTGAAACTAAATTATTTTGTCCAGATTGTAAAGAAGAATTTTATTCTGTCAAATTGAATATATAAAATTTTCAAATGTTGGATTTAAAAAGGGTTCACCATTAAATGGCGATAAAATTTCATTTTTTAAAAATACTTCTTTCAACTTAAAAAAATGTATTTGTTCTTACATTATGTCTAAGAAACTCATAATATGGATTCTAAAATTATAAGGATTGTATAAAGTTTAAAATTCAGTTAATACAATTCATAACCGCTTTTGAACGGCTACTTTGGTAAGTTGTGGTGCGCTTGAACTCAGTGTTGCGTGTAGTGCAAGTTATTGAATTACTTTGAAGAAATAACGTACTATTAAATATTGGGGTGTTACATTCTCCCCTCATTAAATAAATTAAGTCCTCGCAGTTTTAAATTGTTCTTTGAAAATAAATTGTTCAAAATAGAGAAATAACTTTGTAGAAAACCCACATCTGACATTTGGTTAATAAAATTTAGTCTCAATAAGAGGGAAAAACATTATATATATATATATATTTGACTAGTAGAGTTTCATCCTTCAACTAATTCCTACCATAAACTCATCTTTCACACCAAAATATTTCAAAAAAAAATATTTATCCAAATCATATAGGGTTCAAAAAATAATTAATTTATAAATCATTTATCAGACTATTTAATAAAAAGCTAAATATTACAAACCAGTACATCACATAGTCTAGTCATTGGTGATGCACCCTTATCGCTCTTTGGTTGCGGGTTCATGTTTCGTGGCCTTGCTGGAAGTGACTAGTAGTCTCCCGACCTCAAGGTTGTCCTTTTTATAAAAATCCAAAAATAACCTTAACAATAGCATCCAATTTCAAACTTAATCTATTACAACTGTTATACTTATCCAAAATATTTATATCAAAACTCTTTGTCCAAAATTTATAAAGAAGTTAAACACAATGAAGATCCTTTTTTCTAAGTAATAACATGTGAACGCCTTCATCATGTATTCTTTTAAAACACTGCAACATCTTGAATTACTATAAAACCTTATTAATTATATTCATGTTCCCTTATTCCTTATATAATACTTGATATACTCCTTCTATCCAAAAAAATGTTGTAAACTCCAAAAATTATGGAATATAAAAATCATTAATCAGTTTCAAGGAAGTCAATAATGTCCAATATAACTTATCCAAAGAAACCATCTCTAATTCCAAAATAACAACCTCATTATCAAGACCATAGTAAGGATTACCTTTCCTTCAACCATGTATTTTCAAAAAAATATTAACTTACAATTATTTCACTTTTCTTAGAACCATATAATCTCAAATCATCAATAAAGTAGTATTGCAGTACAATCCATATTTATCTCTTTAATTAATATAACCAGTATATTATTGATACAACACCCAAATGAAATAATTATATAATAACAACATAAGAACTCTAGTCATTCCTCTTCATCTGAGGTAGTATCATAACTTGATTATTATCAATAGCATCATTTGCAGTATACTTTGATGAATGGGAAATTGATTCACGTAGTGTCCCAATGCCTTGTAGTGAATCATTTTACATTAGGAACATTTTTCATACCCATGAAATCACGTACATGGTGTCCTTTTTCTCCACACTTATAAAAAACTCTCATTCCTTTCGAGCATTTACCAAGGTGATTCATTCCATATTTATCACATATGGGAAAATCATTCTTTCCACTCTTCTCTTTAACCATATTTCTCTCTACCAACCATTTATTTTCTTACTTCCCATCAAAGCCATATGACTCATATAATTCTTTACTTATCTTATTAACAAATTATATTATTTCTCCATATGTTGAGAATACATGGGAGAATATTTCATTTCTAAATGTTGTCTTAATACCATGAATGATATGATCCTTCTTACTCATAGGATCATACGTATTGCTGGAGTTCTCATTCCTTCTACAAGGCGCCATTTCTAAACAATGGCATACACTAGGTCATTTTATGAATCAAAATGAATAATTACAAACTTGTAAAATACCTAATGTAAATTGACCAGTTTATGGATATAATCCGTAATAATAAAAATGTTTTCTTTGAGGAAGTATTTACTCTGAAATCCTTCAAAATGGCTTGTAATGAAATTGTGAATTATCCAAAGCATATCCCCCGGGAGTGTCGTAACCAAGAGTGAAACATGGCCCGTTGTCATGCACCAGTTCCCTTTTGAGTCTAGATCAAAGCGGTGTTTTCGGGGTTTACCCCTAGATACATCTTTGCCAGACCCGCCTCTACCTGGTCGTATCCAGACAAGGATGTATTGCTTGGGAAACTCACCAAATCTCCAAATAACTGAAATTCTAGTAAGTTCTTCGATACAAATCCACAATGTTTTACTTAGGGTAATGTTATCTAATCAGAGTTTATCTAAATATATTTCCAAGGTTATTTCTGAACTTCCTCTGATACCAACTATAACACCCTGACCCTAGATTCCCAGAGTTGGTTAATTATTTTAAAACATTGGCATGATTACAAGGAATAAGGTCCTAAATGACCGATCAATTTAGTAGTCTTGGAATATATATTACATAAATGAACATTACATTACACTTTCTAGCATACAAAAAAATCATTTGAGAACGTCATTGTTCCCCTAGATTAACCCTGTATCCCAAACATATAACACATCTTAGGATCCTGGGAAAATAAAACATAAGAAAGGGATGAGCTCACATTATCAGTAAGGGTAAATTATTTAGCAGAAGATAACATAAAAAATATGCATGGGGAATGATTGAAAACACATTCCTTTAAAAATAATAAACATGAACACTTTATTGTAGAAATTTGAGCTGAGTAAATAATGCCATAATAAAACATAGACATGGGTATTCTACTAGTCGAATAACCACATTAACCATCAATATTATTTTTATAATGAGTAAATGTATAATGCCAGACATTCTGAAACATTTTGTCAAGGCCTTGGCCAAGACGTCTAAAAATGATTAAGGCCTCGGCCAAAACCATATATCAAATTGGGAAAGGACTTGACCAATTCCATGTATAATTATCTCATGAGACCTACCGATGCATCGAGGAGCTATAGCATGCTCCACCCGTCACTTACTATGTCCAATACATTCCTCATATGAAAATGTTGAAACATAACATAAACATTCGTATTAGAACTATCTTACAAAATGTCAATACTATAACACTAAACAATAAATGGTATAAAAATAACACATCCACAGTCAAATATATCACAAAACCTTCAATACAATATAGAAGATTTGTATCGTAATAAATCAACCTCGATAAAAATAATATCCCTTAAATGATGTTTGCATAGTTGAAAATTATCTGTAAAAATCATTGAGAGAAATGTCCATTTTTCATGAAATCATTTAAAAGTCACATAATTTATAAAATAAGTCATTTAAAATATTGTTTTGAATAAAAGTGTCCCATACCACATTTTAAATTTTGAAATGAATTAACATTTTAAAACTTTCATGTCCATATAAATAAATCTTTTAAACCATGTTGAATACAAGGACATTAATGGGAAAGGTTTTGAAGAATAAATCATGAAAAAATTTAAAATGATGTTTTAATAAAAAAATATCTTAAAAATAATCCCTTTGAAAACTCTTTTATGAAACATGGACATGTATAATAAATATGTTCCAGTAGATACTTACATAAAAACAATCTCAGTTAATAAAGAAATTATAGAATTAACACTTACGTTGCACTTTCCTTTAGTCGAGGGTGCGTTTAACCTCCTATATGAAGATAATAGTATGTTATTAAATTATAAAAGAACAATATTCATATATATTACATCACAAATGATTCATTAATGACTTTATACAACCCATTTAATTTGATTTCCATGTAAAATTAATAATTTGGATAATAATCGCTTTCTTTATCGTATGTGTTTTAAATTGTTATTATTGATGTATCATTTAGATTATGATTTAAATGATTCTAGAATATAAATCTTGATTTATATATCCTATATATTTACAATATATATATTTATAATAGATGTATATATGAAATGGAAGGCACCATTTATGGAGACGGTAGGCCGTACGTACGCATAGATGTTGTTTCCGTTTTCACATCGTATTGAATGGAAGTAAGTGAATAAGATTTATGTAAGTAAATAAATACATATATAATCATATATATATATATATATATATATATCTTCCGTAGCATTATTATGTCATATATTACATATTTATTAATAATATATATTTTTATAATCATCGTTGAATGGTGAACATGGAAATGTCTCTCATCGCGTTGTGGAGATGGTAATCCGTACATACGCACGAGTGACAATATCATTTTCATTAATGTTTTGGAATTGGATAATATATTAATATTACAGAGACATTTTCATGTTATTTTCATTATTTATATACATATTACTCATCATTATATCCATCCAAATAACATAGTGTTGAATAACAAATTATACCACGGCGTGGAGATGGTAAGTCGTACATACGCACGCATGGAGACATTAACTTTCAAAATATGGATAGAATAATTAATATAGTTGTCCTATATTTATAATAACATCACAGTACATATAATATACTAGAGTTATTATTTTATAATGGAAAGAATAAAGAATGTGTAAGTGGAAGAATACGAGAACTTGAAAGTGGGTGGTGAAATCATTACCTCTTCTTCGGGTTCTTCCTTTTGATTTGATCAGAAGGGCTTTTTAGGTTGGATTTATAACCAAAGGAAGGCCTATAGGATGAATTTAGGATATTTGGGAGGATATTTTGGCAGGGTTTGGCCGAGCCAAATGGCTTTGGAGGTGTGATTTTCAGAGAAGGGGAAGTTCCCTTTTATAAGATGGGTGAGGGTCACTTTAGGAAAAGATTAAAGTATTAATTTATTATACAATAATATTCGGTTTATAATGTTTCAAAATGAATTTATTTCTATCCTCAGGTGGTTATGAGTCGAAATCCTCTCAACCAATAGGTTTTAGACAAGTTTAGGTGGCCATTTTAACCTTATCTTTTAGATTCAACCCTTAGATAAATAGTTTAACTATTACCTTGTCTTCTTGTATTCTTACTCTATATGGTTAATAAACATACTATAAACTTACAAGAGAACATAAAGTGTCTCATTAATGAAATATATATTTTTATTTAAGCTTTTTGGCCGAACCATACATTTTTATTAATAATATATCAACCAATAATATAGTATTTGTTTTAAATATTAATTTATGTCAATTTTGACACTATTTGGTATTTTGTTTTTGGGAAAGTCATCACAACTTTATTACTTCTAAAAATATACATTTAATCATCCATAACATGTTATATTAAACTAGAAAATTATTGGATGTCATAAAACTTTGAAATTATATTTATTTTAATATTTATAATACCATTTATTTGATTCTTTCATTAATAAGGTAATTACTGCTTCATAATTGTATCATAAATAAATTTAATTATTTAATGTCTAAAATAATAAATAAACTACCATGATTTAGTAAATTATTTTATCTTTCTAATTAATATTTATACTCTAATTTATCTTATGTATAACCCTATATTAAAAATTATTTAGTTAATAAACATTGAATTTATCACTTTAAGATCTTTTTTAAATTAAATAATAATATATGTCCAAATCTAATCCAAGTGGACCTAAATGATCATATTTTATTCCTAAGGTTTTTTTTGGTCTAATTAAACTTTTAAAATAAAATTAGGACATTTTTTAGGGTTATTATGATATCATTTCTACCCTTAATTACCCTATTTACCTTTAACCGTGGTAAATAATTCAAGAGCTTCTATTCACAAAAAAATATTTTTATCTCATTGAACCACATTTTACTCCATGATATTAACCGTGTCTCTCAAATTTTAGAAATTCAACTCACAAAAGTGGTAAAATTAAGTTTTATGTAAATTTGTAAATGCTCCTAGGAAGTGGGTAAAAGACGGTAAAAAGATCGATAAAATTTTTATATATCTAAAATTATTAAAAAATGACCCCAATGAATTACATTGAATTTATATAGGTATTATTTATCTATTTTTAACTAAAATAAATTTAAATAAAATAAATAATTATTCAAATAAAAAGCCAGTTTTAAACAATAACTCAGTGTTTTTCACTATTCATCAAAAATTGAAAGTTTTTTTAGAAAAATATAAAAAATTCACCCTAAACTAATTTTGATATTCCGAATTCAAAACTGATTTCTATTTTACCAATTTAAAAACCTAGAAGTTGCAATAACTAATTTAACATTAATTCTTATTCTCAAAACAAAGAAGTGTGTTTTTAAAAATAATAACTATCAAAACATTGACACTTGTTTATGTCCAATTTCAAAATGAAATTACATAAAATAACCATCATTGGATTAAATGGTAAAAATATAATCTAATTATATGTCCAAACCATTAAAATTTATAATTCCACACTATAAATTATTTTTATTAAAAAAGTTGTTTTCAGTTAAAATATAGTATTTTCCACTATTCACCCAAATATGAAAGTTTTAAGAAAACCAACAAAAATTTATTGAAACTAAATTATTATCTTCAGATTCTAAACAAAAAGTTTATTTTTTCAAATTGAATATATAAAAGATTCAAATATTATATTTAAAATGGGTTCTCCATTAAAAGGCGGAAAATTGCTATTTTTAAAAAATACTTCTTTTGTCTAAAAAAATGTATTTGTTCTTAAATTATGTCAAAGAATATCATAATTTGGTTTCTAAAATTATAAGGATTATATAAAGTTCAAAATTCAGTTAATACTATTCATAACCGCTTTTGAATGGCTAGTTTAGTATGTCATGTTTCTCTTGAACTCAGTGTTGCGTGTAGTGAAAGTTATTGCATTAGTTTGAAGAAATGACGTGCTATTAAATATTGTGGTGTTTAATAATCCAAATATGACGTGTTACTTCAGTGGTTTCTAGATTAGGGGATGGGGTGTTCTTTATTGGGATGTTTTTATAAAAGAGTGAGTCTCTTCATTATAATCTATTCGTTATTGTATGAACTATTTGGTCTTGTTTATTATTTTCCATGGATGTGTTTCTTCTTTGGTTTATAGTCTTGCAGTATCTTTTGGGAATCCATAGTTATGATTTTTGGATGGAATATATTGTTGGTTCTCTATACTTTGAGATTTCAGGTTTTTACTTTTTTGTAATTCATCAATACCTTGGTTTTAATGAACTAAATCGCTTCAGAATTTATGGGGGAAGAAATTTTTAGGGTGGGGAAAATTTTCACACCTTGACTAGAAAATGTTTTGTTATTTTATATATTTTTGAGATCCTAATTAATTTTATTATATTTGATCTATTTTTTCTTTGAAATGGGATTTTTTGGGCATGAAAATCATGCCGCACTTTCAAGGTGCATGGTATGGTAAATCATGAAACATATTATTTAGTTTTTTATAGATAAATCTATACATTTGGCACACAGTTTTCCTACAATGCTTTCAACCAATGCAGGGTGCTCCAGGATCCCAGTAGAGGCCGCAAAGTTGGTGCACATTTTTCAAAAAAGTACGACCAAAACTGTGCACCACTGAATCTTGTTCTAAATTAAATTAATTAAATTTAAATAAATAAATCCCTATTCTATCTATTCCATATTAATATAACTAGTGATACACATCCCCTTCTATTCTTTCCAGTCATGCAAGCTCCAACGATTAAAAAATATCCCCTCTCCTCGATTGCAGCTATTTTCCCATAGTTTTCTCCTCGATTCACATTGGTACGTCATCATACTCACTGTCATTATGGTTTCAAATGATATTCCATCTATAAAATTCCCCAATTATCTTGTCCAATTCATAGTTCATGGGTGGATTTGATTTTAGTTCTTTCTTCCATTTTAGGGCATATAATGTGTCTCCTAGGACATTTTCGTCCATGTTTTGTCTTCTGATTCCAAATGAGAAGCTCTTCAATCCATTTCTGTTTGTGCTCCATTTTTTGATGTTGTTTTATTCCACCCTTATTTATTGATTAAATTTTATTTCAAGTGTTTAGTGATATTGGGTTACCTTTAGGTTAATTATCTCACTTAGTGTCTCCTCAGAGGTTTGCACACTCATACATAGGTACACATAAATGTCTCTCTATATATAAATCCTCCTTGTACATATTCCCTCATTGTGAGGGTAAGAAGTGCGTTGGATTAAGTATTGTATATATTTATGTAGGATTGTATGTGTGTGAGATTGTTGAGAGATCTTCTTCAAAGGCATCGAGTGCTAAATTGTTCTGCTTGATTATATTCTTTTTGAGGTAGGATTTCTTATGAATTATCCATTTAAACTTAAATAATTATTGATTTCCTTCATTTCACACCCTCATTTAATGTTAATTAGTAATATATATATTTTATAATAAATTAATATTGTGAAATAGAGTGATTTTCTCTTTTTATTTGAATTTAATGAAATTGTTTATTAAATGTGCATACTATGTGTTTAATGAAATGCTGATTTAGAAAATATAATTTTTTTTGGATTTAAAATGGTGGCTTGGGTTTTTAAAATTGACTTCTCAATGTATTCATGGTTTTTAATGTGGTGTGTATTGTTTGGTTTTTGAAATGGTTAGGTTTTAAATGGTTTCATGAGGACTATTTGGTACTTTAATTAAATGAGTTATTTGAAAAACTCTCATGGGGATGAACCTCTTAAATTCTTGGATTTTGATAGAAACAGGTGAACCTTAGGTGGGAGTTCCCTAATGCCTTTGTGTTTAAAGGTAATAAGGGGAAATTCTGTTAGGGTGATTCTGCGGGGTCTTTGGTGTGTATTCCATGTTCGTGATGCATGTATACCTAATTGGTCAGTTCGTTGGTTTGATTGTCTCACCTATATTTGGTATTAACATGGGAACCTGGAACATCGATTAAATTTTCAATGAATGGTTTTTTTTTGAAAGTTTAGATTATGCAATGGGTAGTTTCCCTTTATATGAACAATCTACTTTGGGATTTTCCCATCATTCAATCCAAGTAGGTTGTGATCAATCTTTTGGGTGTTATGATGTCATCTATTATATAATGCCTTCAGTATTAGTCACATGTATAGTATGTTCTTGATTATTCACGATCTCCTAGGTTCTACCATGTTTTAATGAACTTATTTATCTATGACGGATGATTGATGGGCATTGTTCAGTTTGTCACTCTTTCCTTCTATTTTCCAATTCACTTATTTTATCTTTTCTTTTTCCTCCTTGAATGGTGAATCCCTTTTCTAAAGTTGATAAAATAAATTTCAAATGTTTTTGTGAAAAGGTTTTGATAATGTTTTACACATCCTTCTTCTCTATCCCTCATTCTATAAAGGTTAAATCTTTCGTCTGGGAAATTAAACTGGTTTAAAATAAAAAGGGAAAGAGACCATGATTTCATTAAAGTGAAAATGTGTGGAAAATATAATTTTATATATATTGATCTTAAAACCTAAAATTGTGTACTCTTTTGTTTAATGGTAATGAATTGGGATTGGATTTGTTCAGGAATAACTATTGTGTTTTAATACTCATGCATATACATCTTTTTGGTTTGTAGTCTCTGGGGTAGGTTTTAACTAGGTCCTGATATCCATGGACAATTTTTGTTTTTTTGGATTGGAGTGCGATCTGTAAAATCAGGTGATGTTTTAGTGGTCATCAGGTTTGGTTAGTTTTATTTTTTAATTATTTCATAGTCATTATAATTATTATATTAATTTTGGGGTAATATTTTATTATTAAACTAATTTGGTTTATTTATATTGGGAAAAATTGTTTCCATAGTCATTATCTTAATTCCCTTGGCACTTGTCTCCATTTGAGGAGGACCAGACAAACCTCTTGGTCTTACTTGGGTGCTCGGTAGGGGGTTTACTGTAGAGACCCAATGCTTGACGTACATAGACATTACATTACTTTTTCGGAATACTTTGTACATTACGAAAACACACACACAAGGACCGTAATAGTTTAGTGTCTTCGGAAACTCGGAATATAATCTTCTAATCGTGGTGAAAGATATTCAATATATCCCATAAATATCTTCCTTTTTTTTCTTACTTAAAACATTTCTTTATATCCTAGGTAAAAAAAACATAGAAGGGTGAGCTCAAATGCTCAGTAAGGGTAAACAAAAGAAATATCAATCACATCATATTCATAAGAACATAACAATTTAGAAATCTTTCCCTGCAAAAGAGATTATAATTTCATAACATGGGATAAATCATGGTAGTGAAATGTAATCATAATAATCATAACTTAAAACATGAAACTTTGTTGCATACACACATAATCATAGAGAATTATTTCTTATTAGTCAAGACTCATGGCCAAGACTATCTTAGTGGAAAAAGTCCATTTCTGAACCGAGTTCACTCCTCGTTTCAGTCCTGTTTCACTGAACCGGTTTAACCTGCCGTTCCAGCCATGTCTATCTCATGAGATATAAAATCATTACCCAATACATTGGAGGTAGATATAGGTCTCACCCATCTCATAATGATACCATTCTTATGTGTTCCACAAAATCAAAAAAAAAATCATACATCATTGCATAACCCATGTAATAAAAATGGGATTCTTAAACGTAGTGACATCATAAAACAATTCATATAAGATAAAGGAATTCATAAAAATAATTCCATCACAACATAATCAAATCAATGTAATAATAAAGATATAAACCCAACCCTATATTCCCTTAGATGGAAAATAATTTTGATAAAACACTTGAACTCCATTCTTGAGGAAAATATCCTTTCCACTTCAAAAATAGTTTTCTTTTCTTAACATGTCATAAAATTCTAAACTAAAATAAGTTGATTAAAAATAAACTTGAAAACTTGTAAAGGAATATTCTTGGAAATAATGTTTTAAAAATCCATTCATGCCGTATAAGTTAAAAAAACATTCTTCTTGTACTTTTGTCGGAAAAGTCAAAAAGTAACTCGTAAGAAAAACGACAAAAGATTCCTTTCATATCTTTTACTAAATACTCACCGAAGGGTAAAATTGGATTTAAAAAATTTTATGAGGATGGAAACAATATTACATATTGAGGTAACATGGATGTGGATGATAAAATACACCCCAGTAAATGCCAAAGTATAAACAACCTCAGATAAAAATGAGATTGTGATATTTTTCCTTACCTTAGGTCCGATTTGCTTCGTAAGTGACCGAAACTCTTGTATAATGATTTCAATAATGTCATTGACTAATTAAAGAATAATATTCATTGTTATTATATCATATATGGTTCACTTATGACTTTATATTACCCATTCTTTTGTAAATTCATGTTAAAGTAGCGTTTTGGGTAAAATAATTTCATTTATCGTATGTGTTTCGACTTGTCGTTCATGATATTATTACTTATATCCTTATTTACATAATTCCAGAACGTAAAACATGATTTATATATAATATATATTCATAATATACATATATATTATGGATCTATAAAAGGAATGAAATACACCGTTCATGGAGACGGTAGTCCGTACGTACGCATGAACGCTGTTTTCGTTTCCTTATTGAATTGAATGGAATTAAGTATATGAAATATATATATATATGTATGTATATATAAATCCACTAGCTTCATTATTTCATATATTTTATTATTATTCATTATATATACTTTATAATCATTCTTGAATGGTTAATCATGGAAAATGAATCTCATCGCATTCGTGGAGACGGTAGTCCGTCTGTACGCACGAGCGATGATATCATTCCCATGATCCTGAAATTGTATTGAAGTGTATGTATAATGTTACAGAATCAATATCACTTTACAATAAAAATATATATTCATTCTTTACACCATTATACCCATCCATGTAAGGTGGTGGTGGAAAATTGATTACACCATGGCGTGGAGACGGTATTCCGTACGTACGCGCACGCAGTGATTTCGTTTTCCGTAGGATGGATAGATGGTGAAATAAGGTTGATTCATACTTATAATAAAATATAAGTATATGAGTGATACTGATGTTATTAATTCATAATGAAATAACTAAATAAGAAGAAGTGGAAGAAGAAATAAAGTTGAAAGAATCGGTAACAGACATTACCTCTTCTTTGAAGCGCCTCTTTGAGACCTCCTCTTAGGGCACTAAAATTGGTCTTTTAAGCAGACCAGAACCTCTTGGATGTTTCTATGGAAGTGGAGAAGATAATTTTGCAGCGTTTGGCTGAGCTTGAATACTCAAAGTGGTGTGAGGAAGAGAGGGAGGAGGTTCCCTTTTATAAGGGAGGAGAGGGGCACCATTGGAATAACTAAAAATATTATTTTATTATAAAGTCATATTCGGTTTTTAATAGCTCCAAATTGATTTATTTAGAAGCTAAGGTGAGGATGGGTCGAAACCCTCTCATACAAAAGAATTTAGACTAGTTTAGGTTCCTATTTTAACCAAATCATTTTGATTTAACTTTAAGTTAGATAATTTTACTTTTACCGTGTCATTTTGTGTTCTTACACTATAAGGTTAATAAACTTACTATAACAAGCCAAAAGAACCCCAAGTTGTGTATTATTAATATATATAACCTTATCTAAGTCCTTTCTCAGAACCATAGATTTTTAGTAATATAATAACAATTAATAATATAATATTTGTTTTAAAAACTATTTTTTGTCAATTTTGATACTATTTGGTAATTGATTATTGTGAAAATCATAACAGAATGATTAATTCGAAAAAAGTTAATTAAATCAATAATAACATGTCATATTGACATAGAAAATTATTTTAATTCATAAAAAGTGTAAAATTATATTTATTTGGGTATTCATTACATCAATTATGTCAATATTTCATTAATAAGATAATTACTGCATCATCATTGTGTCATAAATAAATTAAATTATTTTAATTATAAAAATTAAAAATAAAAAATCATTATGTAGGAAATATTTTTATCTTTCTAATGAATTTTTATAGTCTAATTTATCTTATGTATAACCCTATATTAAAAATGATTTACTTATTAAACATTGATTTTAACTATTTTAACCCTTCTTTAAATAAATTAATAATAAATGTCCCAATCTAATCCAAGTGGGCCTAAATGGTCATATTGTATTCCTAAGGTTTTTTTGGTAGAATTACACTTATCCAATATAATTAGGACATGTGTTATGGTAATAATAATATCATTTTTACCTTTAATTACCATATTTACTTTTAACCGTGGTAAATAAAAGTAAAAAGTTACTATTCACCAAAAATTATTTTCATCTCATTGAACCACATTTTACGTACTGACATCAACCATGTCTCTCGGATTTTTTAAATTTCATTCACAAAAGCGGTAAAATTAAGTTTTATGTACATTTGCAAATTCTCCTAGGAGGTGGGTAAAAGACGGTCAAAAGTTAAATAAAAATTTTTTATATCTAAAATTATTATAAAATGACTCCAATGAATTACATTGAACTTATATAGGTATTATGTGTCAATTTTGACCTAAAATAAATTTAATTAAAATAAATAATTATTTAAATAAAAATTCGGGTTTTAAATAGTAACCGAGTGTTTTCACTATTCAGCAAAAATTGAACGTTTTTAGAAAAATACCAAAATTTCACCCTAGGCTAATTTCGATATTCCGAATCCAAAAATGAAGTCCATTTTGAAAGATGAAATTTACAAAATTTCAAAAAGTGGTTATTACTATTCATAACGGCTAGTTTTAATAATATTTTAATAGCATATCGTTGTTTAGAAAAACTCGGTATTGCGTACAACACACGCTATCGTGGAAGGTCGCACTTGCGTGTAATGCAAGCCAAGTCAGGGATGCATGTTGTGAAAGCTCCTTTTGGTGTAGCGTAAAACACAAGACTTTAATGAAATTAAATAGATTTTTTTTTGTAAAATCTTGGGGTATTACATTCTACCCCCCTTAAAATGAATTTCGCCCTTGAAATTTGTCGGGGTTATAAATGGGTTACTACTCGAAAGTTTCTTTAATAGAAACCCACATCGTAAAAAGGAATACCAAAACTTGGCTTTAAAAACTAAAGTATGAAATGTAATGGTTACCCAAATTAACTCATCACTCGGTTTCCACGTAGGAGAACATAGGTGAAACTATTGATATGGAAGAAAAATATAAGCATCAAGTTCTGATGGGGAGTGGTAGAGAACATGGATATGAAAAATCCATCAATCACAAAGCCATAGATTTGTGATGATCTAAGGTACCATCTGATTCATCGGATATAAGGGCACTTGGACAACATTTTTGGTTTTCAAGATCATTTCCCTAAAGTTGATGAAATTGGAAATAGAAGAAATACTTTTTTGATTTTGGTATAGTCTCACCGTTGTTCGTTCTTTGGAAAATTTCCACTTCATCTCTTAATGAAATGAAGTTGAATTTTTCATTCGTGAAGTGTTAGCAGATCATGTGATAGAATGATGGGTCCTTCCATCTGTTTCAAACAAAATGTTAGCAAAAGTTATCCAATATACATAAGTCCATCTATAGTGAGGTTAATCATATACGATTCCAAAAATGAACTTATAATTCATAGATCTTACCGTGTAATAAAATAAAACTAGTTTCTACTAACCAGGGACTTCCTGTAGGCCAGTGGTAGGCGATAAAGGCCAGTCGCACTTCGGTTGTGGGTTTGATTCCCTCAGCCTTGTCCGACGCGATGGGTTGTCGTTCGTTCTGTAAGTTGTCCTTTTTCTAAAGCTATATTACTATAACATCCTATAAATAATATCAAAAAAAGTTTTATCCTTAAACAATACTAACTTATGTCCAATAGAATCCATTCCAATCATTAGGCTTATCTAAAATACTTCGGTCCAAGCTCATTGTATAAATAAAATGATTACTTGAAATGTCACATAACAATCACGTGAATTCCATCATTTATCCCCCATATATCATAAGATATATCTTGTTGGTCAAATTACAAACATGTGAATACCTTAATAATGTATTCTCTGGAAGAATGAATACCCATTGAACCTTAGTGAAAACATGAATGCAGTTAAAAGTTAACACTTTCCACATACCAAAATCCTCAAAATTCTATATACTCAAACCATGATATCACTTAGTCCTTAAATCAATCATGAGCTCATGAATACATCAAAAATCTCATTATCTTCTTATCCCTTCATTATGCGTATATAATATGCTTTCCAAAATATTTGAATCACTTTTCATGGTTACCGGTACCATAAAATTATTGAAAACCACAATAGACTAATACAAAAAAATTCTAATACACCGTAAAAGTACCTCAACAACATTATTCTTAAATACCAATACATAAACACTTCAATCCATCATCTTCAATTATTTTCCTAGAGTAAGTAACTTTTTATGTCAGGGCATTGAGTTGGGTAATGCCCATGTTCTCCACAAATAAGACATTGAACTCCATAACAGTCTGTCACTCTATGACTCTTTTCTCCACACAAATAACATTTTTCCCTCCATTTGAGGTATTCCTCAAGGTTCTTCCTCCCTTCTTTAGAAATTTCAATCTTCCTATCTTTATGCTCCTCAACATGCGAACATGCATAAAATCCTATCTTCCTCTTATTTGATGAATTAGGCATACCACTAAATTTCACCTTGTTAATCATATACCGCGATGACTGATTCGGCATAATCACAATATCTTTCTCTCTAGGAATTAGAAAATTTTGTTTCTCATAGTCACCAATTTTTCCCTTAGATTCAATGTTAACCGAATTCATTCTGGTTCCCTCCATTAACTAAAACACAAAAAGAATTCTGTGAGAGGCAAAAATCATTCTAGGGAAAACAACATATTAAAGGGGAAGTACCCTCAATATCTAACATCTTAGGTTAAATTATATGATCGTTACCATAGTTCTAGAACTATATCCTATACATATACTTATCCTTAGGGACATCCTTAGACATACCTTAGAAATATCTCTAGGGATCTCACTAAAGTTCTCGCATCCTAGTTTCCAAAGGTTGACTAAACTGTTCATCTGATACCAACTGTAGAGACCCAAAGATTGACGTACATGGACATTACATTACTTTTGCGGAATACTTAGTACATTACAAAAAGATACACACAAGGACCGTATTAGTTTAGTGTCTTTGGAAACTCGGAATATAATCTTCTAATCGTGGTGAAAGATCTTCAATATCTCCCATAAAGATCTTCCATTTTTTTCTTACCTAAAACCATTCTTTATATCCTGGGGAAAAGAAAACATATAAGGGTGAGCTCAAATGCTTAGTAAGGGTAATCAAAAGAAATATCAATCACATAATATTCATAAGAACATAACAATTTTGAAATCTTACCCTGCAAAAGAGATCATAATTTCATAACATGGGATAAATCATGGTAGTGAAATGTAATAAAAATAATCATAACTTAAAACATGAAGCTTTTTTGCATATACACAAAATCATATAGAATCATTTATTATTAGTCAAGACTCATTTCCAAGACTATCTTAGTGGATGAAGTTCATTTCTGAACTGAGTTCACTCCTCGTTTCAGTCCTGTTTCACTGAATCGGTTTAACCTGCCGTTCCAGCCATGTCTATCTCACGAGATATAAAATATTTACCCAATGCACTGGAGGGAGATATAGGTCTCACCAATCTCATAATGATACCATTCTTATGTGTTCCACAAAATAAAAAAAATCATACATCATTGCATAACCCATGTAATAAAAATGGGATTCTTAAACATAATGACATCATAAAACAATTCATATAAGATAAAGGACTTCATAAAAATAATTCCATCACAACATAATCAAATCAACATAATAATAGGGATAGAAACAGAACCCTATATTCTCTTACATGGAAAATAATTTTGATAAAACACTTGAACTCCATTCTTGAGGAAAATATCATTTCTACTTCAAAAACAGTTTTCCTTTCTTAACATGTCATTCAATTATAAACTAAAAGAAGTTGATTAAAAATAAACATGAAAACTTTTAAAGCAAGCTTTTTGGAAATAAGGTTTTAAAAATCCATTCATGCCGTATAAGTTAAAAAAACATTCTTCTCGTACTTTTTTTGGAAAAGTCAAAAAGTACCTTGTACGAAAAACGACAAAAGATTCCTTTCATATCTTTTACTAAATACTCACTGATGGGTAAAATTGGATTTAAACAATTGTAGGAGGATGGAAAAAATATTACATATTGAGGGAACATGGATGTGGATGATAAAATACACCCCAGTAAATACCAAAATATAAACAACCTCGGATAAAAATGAGATTGTGATATTTTCCCCTACCTTTGGTCCGATTTTCATCGTAAGTGTCCGAAACTCCTGTATAATGATTAAAATAATGTCATTGAATTATTAAAGAATAATATTCATTGTTATTATATCATATATGGTTCACTTATGACTTTATATTACCCATTCTTTTGTAAATTCATGATAAAGTAGCGTTTTGGGTAAAATCATTTCATTTATCGTATGTGTATCGACTTGTCGTTCTTGATATTATTACTTATATCATGATTTACATAATTCTAGAATTTAAAACATTATTTATATATAATATATATTCATCATATACATATATATTATATATTGATAAAAGGAATGAAATACACCGTTCATGGAGATGGTAGTCCATACGTACGCATGAACACTATTTTCGTTTTCTTATTGAATTCAATGGAATTAAGTAGATGAAATATATATATATTTATATATATATATATATATATATGTATATATAAATCCAGTTGATTCATTATGTCATATATTTTATTATTCTTCAGTATATATACTTTATAATCATTCTTGAATGGTTAATCATGGAAAATGAATCTCATCGCATTCGTGGAGACGGTAGTCCGTACGTACGCACGAGCGATGATATCATTCCCATGATCGTGAAATTGTATTGAAGTCTATGTATAATGTTACAGAATCAATATCACTTTACAATAACCATATATATTCATTCTTTACACCATTATACCTATCCAAGTAAGGTGGTGGTGGAAAATAGATTACACCACGGCGTGGAGATAGTATTCCGTATGTACGCACGTGTGGTGTATTCGTTTTCCATAGGATGGATAGATGGTGAAATAGGGTTGTTTCATACTTATAATAACATATCAGTATATGATTGATACTGATGTTATTAATTCATAATGAAAAAACTAAACAAGAAGAATTGGAAGAAGAAATAAAGTTGAAAGAATCAGTAACGGACATTACCTCTTCTTTGAAGCGCCTCTTTGAGACCTCCTCTTAGGGTACTAAAATTGGTCTTTGAAGAAGACCAGAACCTCTAGGATGTTTCTATGGAAGTGGAGAATATAATTTTTCAGGTTTTGGCCGAGATTGAAGGCTCAAAGTGGTGTGAGGAAGAGAGGGAGGTGGTGCCCTTTTATAAGGGAGGAGAGGGGCACCTTTGGAATAACTAAAAATATTATTTTATTATAAAGTCATATTCGGTTTTTAATAGCTACAAATTGATTTATTTCAACGCTAAGGTAGGTATGGGTCGAAATTCTCTCATCCAATAGAATTTATACATGTTTAGGTTCCTATTTTAAAAATATCATTTATATTTAACTTTAAGTTAGATAATTTTACTTTTACCGTTTCATTTTGTGTTCTTACACTATAAGGTTAATAAACATACTATAACAAGCCAAAAGATCATAAAGTTGTTTATTATTAATATATATATCCTTATCTAAGTCATTTGGCAGAAACTTAGAGTTTTATGAATATAATAACAATTAATAATATATTATTTATTTTAAAAACTATTTTCTGTCTCTTTTGATACTATTCGGTAATTGATTTTTGTGAAAATCATAACATAATTTTTGTTCAAACAATGTTAATTAAATCAATACTAACATGTCATATTAACATATAAAATTATTTTAATTCATAAAAAGTCTCAAATTACATTTATTTGTGTATTTATAACATCAATTATGTCAATATTTCATTAATAAGATAATTACTGCATCATCATTGTGTCATAAATACATTATATTATTTAAAGTCTAAAAATTACAAATAAACTATAATTATGTAGTAAATATTTTTAGCTTTCTAATGAATATTTATAGTCTAATTTATCTTATGTATATACCTATATTAAAAATTATTTACTTATTAAACTTTGATTTTTACTATTTTAACCCTTCTTTAAATAAATTAATAATAAATGTCCCAATCTAATCCAAGTGGGCCTAAATGGTCATATTTTATTCCTAAGGTTTTGTTGGTCGAATTACACTTATCCAATAGAATTAGGACATGTGTTAGGTTAATAATAATATCAATTTTACCCTTAATTACCCTATTTACTTTTAACCGTGGTAAATAAAAGTAAAATGTTACTATTCACCAAAAATTATTTTCATCTCATTGAACCACAATTTACATACTGACATCAACCGCGTCTCTCGAATTTTTGAAATTCCATTCACAAAAGCGGTAAAATTACATTTTATGTAAATTTGCAAATTCTCCTAGGAGGTGGGTAAAAGACGGTCAAAAGTTCAATAAATTTTCTATATATCTAAAATTATTATAAAATGACTCCAATGAATTATATTGAACGTATATAGGTATTATGTGTCAATTCTGACCTAAAATAAATTTAAATAAAATAAATAATTATTTAAATAAAAAGTCAGTTTTTAAATAGTAACCCAGTGTTTTCACTATTCATTAAAAAATTGAAAGTTTTCAGAAAAATACCAAAATTTCATCCTAGGCTAATTTCGATATTCCGAATCCAAAAATGAAGTCCATTTTGAAAGAGGAAATTTACAAAATTTCAAAAAGTGGTTATTACTATTCATAATGGCTAGTTTTAATAATATTTTAATAGCATATCGTTGTTTAGAAAAACTCGGTATTGCGTACAACACACGCTATCGTGGAAGGTCGCGCTTGCGTGTAATGCAAGCCAAGTAAGGGATGTGTGTTGTGAAAGATTCTTTTTGTGTAGCGTACAACACAAGACATTAATGAAATTAAAAAGAACATTTTTCGTAAAATCTTGGGGTGTTACATTGACCAAGGATGGTTTGTGGCATTACTAAATGTTATTGGAATATCAAAATATGGAATCATGTCTTGGTTAGACTTGATTAAAATGGGGAAAAAGGAATATTTTTCACTGGTGAAGGGTAAAATGCATAATTTTCTTCCACTAGTTTCTTACACTCTATCCAGATAAGAATAAATTACAATTTTTTATTTTCATTAATCATGTAAAATTTCAACATTGGTATTCATCAAATATAAATAATGTCATTTTATTTACTAATTTGACGTTATAAGAACTAAAAACACATGATTATGATGATTTGTTTCATCATTATATTCCAGTTTCTTTCAATTGCATTATTCATCAAAATGTACATCACACATTCAACGAACTCTACATATATTTCAAATCCATATGCGTTAATTTTATAGACCTGGTGAGGTTTCTAATCATGAATAAGCAGGTTGTTGCTATATTATGATAATTATAGATGTTCTTACAACCATCATTATTTGATATAATGGTCCATCAAATGGTTTAAATGGTTTGAGTGGTTCAACTATGTTATCCTCTAGAATACAGATGGATGTACCCCATTGAACTGTTTATGTTGAATGTGAAAGGGTATGTCACTATTTTATGGCGTTCAGAAGGTTGTATTGCATAATGATATTATTTTTATGAAGATTCTGAATTCAGTACGGATTACCTATCATATTTTGAAAGCATCGGTAACCCAATGTATCATCTTAGTGAACACCTTATAGGAATGGGTATCTTAAAAAGATATGTTGTAACAATTACATTGACATAGTGAAAGAAATAACACCTTTAGTTTTATATAATAGTGAATATCTTGATCTGTACATTGAATTACACTATGAAATTCATAGAGATTTGAATCCATCAAGGACTAAATGATGTATATCAAATACACATAATCAATATTTTATAATATGGCTCCATGATAAAAATTTTAAGGATTTATTTGAAAATATAAACTCATTTTTTGAGTGACTTCAATGGATTGAAAGGGGACAGAATGAAAATATTACATCTAAAACTATTTTTGTTATCAATGGTTATATGTTATATAAAAAAGAACAACATGACTAGATTTTGATGAAAAACAGTAGTGTTACACTTGTGGATGAAGTGATGTACATCTCTTGTTCCAAGGATAGAATTACAATTTTTTAAAATATTTCATTTTTTGGATGTACCGTATAGATATAGAAGTTGTATTATACAACATTTCATGTGATTATTTTCCATTTAAAATGGGTTTAAAATATTAGTCTAGTTAATGTTCATGAAATGGGATTCATAATGGTGGATTTTAGTGTGTAAGGGGAAAATGATTATCCATTAATAATGGCATAAAAATCCATGAAAGTATTGTATATCTATAACCAAGTAAATGATAATTGGTCTATTATCTTTTTGGTGAATAACAATATGTCATGTTAGATGATAATTTATTCAAAGAAGATCCTCTCATTCATAGACAATAACTAGTTCATGTAGCTCCTAATGTACAAAATGAATTGCACATTAGAGGGGAAAACAAATAGTGGATTTAGATTCATGATAGTGGAACCAAATCCCTAAAACCTTTAAAAAGTAATTTGATTTTACTTAGAAGATAAGAGTTATTTTAAAATTCTTTGTTTTTACTCATAATATTCTATGTTCCCTACTTCATTATCATAATATAAATTAATTTTTTTACTGCTGTGAATAAAGTGGATTCTTCACAAGATTATCTTACCAATCCCTCATAAGAAAAATAAAAAATGGAGGAATCCATTTGGGAAAATATAAGGGTACTGTTGTGATATACTTTATCTACTTTACAAAAAAATTATATATTGGAATGTTGATTTAATTTTCATTATTCCTTGAAGAGTTCATTTATTTTAGAATATTTTTATCCATCATTCATGAATTTGTTGGAAGAGAAAATATTATGTCTCTATGAAATCATATAGGTAATCTTGATGTTTTCATAGTAAAAAATAATTTCATAGAATTAATGTATTTTATCATATTTATGATTTATTTATTTATTTTTAATATTAGTCGCATATGAATTATTTTCATATATAGGTGGATTATTTTTTCGAGTTGGGTTTGTCTATCCATCATTCATGCCTTTTCCACCCAAACATCCACAAATATCTTGTCCCTCAAATTATTTTAACCCATGTAGTATTGTCATTTATCACTTTCGTTTATGTTCCCTCCACTACTCAATCATATACGGAATATTTATGTTTTCACACTGAAATAATTTTCCATAGAATTATTTTATTGTTTCATATTGGTGTTTTATTAATTTATTTTTAATATTACTCAAATAATAATTATTTTCCTATACATGTGGATTATTTTATTCGAGTTGGGGTGGTCTGTCTATCTTTCATTCCATTATACAACAAAACATCCACATACATATCCCTGAAAAACATTTCACACCTGTAGTGTTCAAATTAATTACTTTACTTCTAGTCCCTTCTAATTCTCCA
Organism: Viscum album; assembly: GCA_963277665.1. Lineage (NCBI taxonomy): Eukaryota > Viridiplantae > Streptophyta > Magnoliopsida > Santalales > Viscaceae > Viscum > Viscum album. The sequence goes on along the minus strand of OY728133.1, from coordinate 473,539,961 downwards.
TAACAAAGGTAATCTTGATTTATTCACAGTAAAATTATTTTCCATAGAATTAATGTATTGTTTCATATTTAATTCTTTTTTTATTGCTCATATAATAATTTTAACAGATGAATAATTTTTTTCTAGTTGTGGTGGTCTGTTCAAAGATTCCCATGCTCACAAGAGATTGTACTTTGATCCTAAAACATAGATTATGACTATAAGGAAATTCATCAAGACGACATACAACCACCATGAAATTTTTAATCCCTACAACTTATCTAATTAATTTTTCTTCATTTTATCTATTATTTAGAAGTTAATTTACATATCATTTTTATCTAATACTTTTTTAGATTTTTCACATATGTTTTGGTAAGTGATATTGATTTTATTTCCTTAGCATAAAAACCTTTGTCATTGAAATATAGAAGGGTACATGAAGTTCATTTAGTCATTTTGGTTACTTATCATAATATAATGGCCACATGAGCTTCCTCTACTCTTCTGGATTTCAACAACTTCAATGGGGTTTCGGAAAAGAACATCGATTCAATATATAGTGTTATAATATCAATAATTAAATTCAATTTAAATCAATATAACATTGTAATTTAGTATAGATTTGAGACTTTGGGAAATTTGAGAATTTACCACACTAAAATCCAACAAAAGGTGTGAGTGGTATGCCTATAAGTGATTATTTTTTTTTAAAATTGGAATAAATTTTAGTAAAAAAGAAAATATATACACTAAAACTGAGAAAACATATTTAGATTATTTTGATACTTTTTTAAAATAATCCATAAGTCATTATTGATGTGTATGAATCATCCACACCTCAATATGATACATCATATTCCTTGTATGATTCAAATTATTTATTATCATTTTAAAATAAATTTTTTTTTCCAAAATGTGTACCTCACTAAAAAAATAAAATATTCTTTAATTTTATTAATAAAAAATGAAATCAATTTAGAATTAATTTCTGTATAATGGAATTTTTTTCATTTAAAACTGATACGTAATGTGATCAAAATGATTCAAAGAGTGTGTTTCCAATTTAAAATGACATTTTATGAAAAATACAAGTAACATACTAAAAATAGATAAAATCGTTCAAATAGTTTTGATACTATCGTATAATGGTCCATATGTCATTTAAGATGTGTTGGAATCATCCACAAGTCAATCTGACTCAGGGTATGACTTGTATGATCCCAAAGGCCTCTTTTTATTTAAAATTGGCATCAATTTTAGTCAAATGGACTACTGACCTACTCAAAATTGAGATAACTCATTCTGATTGTTTTTATACATTACTAAAATACTATATATGTTATTTTTGTCATGTAGGATTCATCTAGAACACAATTTGATAATAGATATTATCGGTATGAATTCATGTCTCCACGGTCATTTTAAAATCATCAATTTAGTTCCAAAGGATTCACTCCCTAAAAATAGATCAAATGTGCTTAGATTTTATTCATAATTAAGGAGAATGATTCATAAGTCATTTTTATTTTTAGAAATTAGTTTCATGTAAAACTAATACACGATGTGATTGAGATTAGTCAAAGTGTGTGTTTTATTTGAAATGAAATTTTAGTAAAAAATATAATTGACATACTCTAAATCGAGATAACACATTTGTATTATTTTGATAATTTATGAAAATAATATATATGTTATTTTATAATTGTATGAATTATCTACACTTCATTAAAATGCACCATGTGACCAGTATGACCCTATGAGCCTCTTTTTATTTAAAATTGAATTCAATTTTAGTAAAATGGAAACTAACATGCTCAAAAATAAGAAAACACATTTAGAATATTTTGATACATTATGGAAACCATAAATAATTCATTTTTGATGTGTAGGAATAATATGTACTTCAATGTGATACACAATGTTCCCAATACGACTCAATGTGTTTGTTATCTATTAAAAATCAACATTTTAGTTCAAAAAGAATCACTCACTCAAAACTGATCAACTACGCTAAAATATTCTTGATGATATATAGATTTTATTCATAATAAATTTGGGATTTTTAGGAATTGGTTTCATCTCAAACTGATACATGATGTGATTACATTTAGTTAATGATTATTTTCCATTTTAAAATGACATTTTAGTAAAAAATAAAAATGACATAATCGAAACCAATAAATTGTGTTCAGATTATTTTGATACATTATAAAAATTGTACATAAGTCATTTGAGACGTTTTATAATTCGACTCAACTCAATCTGATGCACGATGTGACCAGTATGACTCCAAATGCATCTTTTTATTTAATACTATCGTCAATTTTTGTAAAATTCATAATTGACATACTGAAAACCAAGAAAACGCATTAGTATTGTTTTGATACATTAAAAAAGTTATACATATGTCATTTTTATATGTATGAATCATTGTCACCTTAATCAAACACACTATATGATCGGTATGATTCCAATTGTCTGTTATCAGTTTAAAATCGATATTTTAGATTACGATGTGTCAGTCATTAATAATAGATCAAATGCACTTATATTGTATTTATAATTTATGAAAATGATTCAGAAGTCAATTTTGACATGTAAGAGTTGGTTTCACATAAAAATAATATAGGATGTGATCAAAATGAGTCAAAGTGTGTGTTTCTTATTTAAAATGACATTTATTAAAACATACATTTGACATATTGAAAATCATGATTTTTTTTATGTTTTCATACATTGGAAAAACAATCCATAAGTCATTTGAGATGTGTATGAATTAGTTTAACCTCAATCCGACACATGGTGTGATAGGTATGGCTCTAATCACAACTTTTTATTTAAAATTTAATACATTTTTTGTAAAATTGATGACTGACATATTGAAAACTGATCAAAAAAATTCAGATTGTTTATATACTTTATTAAAAAAATACATAAATTATTTTTTGATGCTTTGAATCATCGTCACCCCAATCAGATACATTATGTGCCTAGTATGACACAAAGTGTTTGTTGGAAGTTGAAAATAAACATTTCTGTTCAAAAAGTGCCACTCACTGGAAACCAAACAAATGCACTTGGATTATATTGATAATTTAGAAAGTTGATTCATTTGTTTTTTATATTTAATAATAATTTTCACATAAAAGTGTTACATGATGTGATCAAAATGAGTAAAAGTGTGTGTTTCCAGATTAAAATGATATTTTGGTAAAAATACATGTGACATACCCAAAATTAAAAAAAATTCAGATTGTTTTTATACTTTCATAAAATTATCCATATGTAATTTTTAATGTTTAAGAATCATAACCACCACAATATAGCACACAGTGTGACCAGTATGGCTCAAAGTGTGTCTTTTTATTTAAAATTGAATTCAATTTCAATAAAACAGAAAACTGACCTACTCAAAACCGAAAAAATGCATTCAGATTGTTTTTATATTTTACAAGAATGATCCATAAGTCATTTTTGTGTGTGTGGGAATCATCTATAGCTCAATCCAATATATGATGTTCCTGGTATGACCTAATGTGTTTGTTATCAGTTAAAAATCAATATTTTAGTTCAAATAGTTCCACTCCCTAAAAATTGACCAAATGAACCTGGGATTTATCTCATAAATACTTAATTAATTTTTATCGAGATAATTCTTAAATATGTACAAGAAATGTTGTGAAATACAATAATCAACCATAACCAAATTTGATACATATTTTTCCTAGAAAGAATCAATGTTTAGTTTAAAATTAACACTTTATATTAAATTAAATCATTATATTCTTACCAACATAAGATTTGTTTTCTTATATGGATGTGTTCTTTTTATCAATCATTTGTAGGTTTTTAAGTAGTAACATGATTTGGTAACAGGATCAAAAGACAAAGGAAAACTGAGGTTTTTAGAACTATGTAATAATTTTTACTTATGTAATTGTATAAACCGATGATTGAAATGTATATAATATAGTGTTTTTTCTTATATTTTTTTATAATATTCATTTCATTTAAATTATATATTGGTACATTATTTTGTTGATAATGTGGTGATCTTTGTGTTGCGGTGTGGTGTAAAAACACATTATATTGGTGTTGTAGTGTGCTGTTACAGCACATTGTAGTTTACCCCTTTATCAGTGATATTGAAAGCACAAATAAATGGTTCCTTCATTACTCTTTTAGAAAGTTTATATAAATGGTTCTTTTATCAGATATTTTGTATGCAATGATAAACGGTTCAATTATTAGTTATTTTAAAACCACTATTATGGTTACCCTTTTTGTGTTAAATAGAAGTGATGATAGATGACCCCTTTATTAGTGTTTTTTTCACTGATGAAGAACAATGTATTTTAATCTCTCTCCAATTGCAAACACTTCTCTTACAATAATAAATTCTATTTTTAGTATTTTTAATGGCGTATTTTTTAGTAGTATCTCAACCATATGGCCACAATTGATCATGTTGATCATGTGCATCTAGATTGTATAGAAACTAAAGATTATGGAAAATTATAGCGGTATACATCACTAAATTTTCTCGAGTCATGTGATAATATCCCTTCAGATCTAGATCATGCCTCTCATCGAGACACTCCTCAACCCACTCTGGGATATACAGATCCTACATATAAGGTTGATGATCTAGTCCAAGTACTGGTTGTTAGAGATCCTCATCATGATAAGAACCCCTACCAGGACATTCTGAGAGATTCTCTTACTACTCTCCACGATTCACTAGAAAAACAACATGTATAAATCCCACATAATGGAGAGTGATATCTAGAATGGGTGGATGATATGTGTAAACCCCTATATTTGGGGAATCCCAACTTCACCCACATCAATGAGAGGTGAATCCCGCTGCAGCATCTGAACCACCATATATTAAGGCGTGGAACCATGATGGTAACCCCAGAGAAAAAATTTTTTTTAACTCTGATGTTTTGTACAGACATTGGATGGGCCTACATTCTTCTGGTACAAACAGTTACCCATTTGTTCCATCACCGATTTGGCAGACCTCCACTGGCAGTTCCTTTAAAAGTTTAGTTCCACCACACACAAGAAAATTATTTTTTACCATTTCAAGTGCCATAAGAATCAAGATGAGAATGTCTTAGACTTATTCACATAGTGTAAAGGCCACACATACTCCCTCAACATTACAGTAATGCATGAAAATTTTCTGACGATGAGCATGGGGAACTTCAAGACCGAGCTTGTCCCCTCTCTCCTAACTCAGAACATCTTGAGGGGATTTTAGGACATCTTTGATAAGGCCCAACACCTATATGAAGCCTTGAAGAAGGCTAAGAAGACACATAAGTTTACTCTTACAAATCGTACATGATGATCCTCCAGGGAAGATACTGTCACCAAAGAATATGGGGAGGCCCAAGAGTTGTTAGAGTAGTTACCAACAGAGCCTCCCTAAGAGCATCCTTGCTTAGTTCAACATCCTCATAAATCTCATCCTTGCCTAATGAAGAATTTATAGGTTCCTCATTTCCATGTGCCACTACCTATATTATATAATGTGGCTCCAGCCCCTCATCAAGCTCCATCTCTTCATAAGGGAAAATCTCCCATAGCTCCCTTTATGGACCTGAGAAACCGAACATATTTCATCAATGAGGCCCAAGTCCATGTTTACCTCTATAGTTTATTGAAATAGGGATTCATGATGCTGCGAGAATGTAGGATGACCCATGAATATTATCTCACTTATCATCATGACTATAACCCCTAATAAACAATTCTTGTACATACCATCAGGAAATGCTATATGTACCAGGACTGCCTCTGGGACCCATTGGAAAATTGTGATGTTTAGTTGTTCCATCTCCCATCATAGGTTATATGTGCCTTCTTCATGATTTAAAGTAATAATGAGGGTGATTGTAAGTCGGTCTCCAACTGTGGAACCCATAAATATGATGCATGGTTGGATCACATTTTAGTTTCTCATTCACATGGTGTCATACATGACCATTTAAGTCTGCTCGAATATCCAGAAGTCATCACTCCTTTTCTTGATGATGCTTATAAATACACTTCACAAATATCCTCATCTTGAAAGATAAGATTCCATCAGTGGAAGGAAAATAAAATTCATCCACTGGTGTAAAATCCTCCCCACACACTCATTAATTTCGTACATTTGGACATGGGAATCACATATAGATTATGTAAAACAATGGACCACTCCTTGGATGATAGTAAGAAGTATGACTCTATGAAAACCATTCTATAGGTGGACCCCTACATCGTTCTTAATTATTAAGAGTATCAGAAAAGTCTTCTACGTATCCACAATTTATAATGTTGTAGATGTATTCGAGGACTTAAAACCCACAAGAATGATCATGTTAGTGATTCAAGACAATCAATGCTTTCTTCTAAGACCGGATAATAGGTCCATCATAGATCTCAAAAGGAATAGTCCCTTCAGCCCAATCTGTTATACTCACCACTATAGAAAACTATTCCACTCAATCAGGCAGAATAGTCGCAACCACACCGTGATTATATATGAAAAGCTAAGTATAGGTCTTCATGTACTAAATATCACCTATTAGAGGTTTAGTTTGAGATACATGATGAAAAACAAGAAATTGTTAGAGCCAACCAGAATCTAGTAGTTTATCTTGAAATTCCTATCATGCCTCTTTCTAGAGAAAAAACCCAATGGGTTTAAATGTGTACTTGTCATGAAAATAAGATGTGGTGAAGCACCATTCCAGCACTCATATGAATCTCTTGATTATCAAGTACCTACTGATGTATCATTAAATTTGTGATTCCCTTGAAAAATCCTTTAAAATTACCCTCCAATTTGAAATATAGGATTCAGATGTAGGTAAATTCTATACTGATGAGGTCAAATAAGAAGAGTGCCAAGACATCGTATCATTATCTTTACAGGATGAGTTATCCATCCTGAATGGGAATATCCACCCAATGTAAAAAAAGGTCAATTATGTGACATGGATGTTCATCAATCACTAGTGGATACATGTTATAGAAACTATCTCATTCTGACCGAAATGCTCCATAGAACGTGACTGACTAATGAAAATTTGAGCTCCTTCAACCTAAAGATCTAGGGCTTGCACATTACCAAGAAGAGACCATTTTGTATAATCTATTTGAATATCGAGTTCATTGGAAGATTATGAATTGAAAAATTTATCATTGTTCCATAGGATACTTCCTACAATTCATTAATGGTTAGTCCCTAGATCCATATGCATGTAGCGGTTACCTCCTCATATCACCAATTCCTTAAGTACTCCATCAATGGTCAAGTTGGATTTCTCTATGGAGATGAATCTCCCTTTGAATCTTGTGAAACTCCTATATTGATGTAATCTAAGGAAAATAAGTATTAGAATAACGTGGTAGAACACACCAATGTTGTGGCCAATCTATGGATGGATTCAGATGATGCTTTCTTACTCAAGATTCACGGATTGGTGTCTATTATACCATACTTGGGGAATTGATTTTTCATCTATGGGAGGAAAGAGAGCCACTTCCCTAAGTACAATTACCATCAAATTATTACCCCATACCATAAAAAAGTTCAGGATAGAGTGATATAAGAAATAACATCCCATGTAAGGTATTCAGATGTTTCCCCCATGGCTATAACCATGAATCACATACTCTTGTTTCCCAGAGCTGGTTTAAACAGACATAAGTAACCCACTATCATAGATTTAACTTCAAGCATGGACCCCATAGTTGAAGGCATGATGTATTGGATTGGTATCTTATGTTATCATGTTTTTAGAAAATCAGGATCCCTATAGTGAAGAATCCACATCTCCCCAAGAAGGCATCGATGTTCCCATGTGATTAGTCAACCTGGATGAACCATGTCTTCACACTGATTCCCTTACATCAGAGGATAAAGGGGATTCGGATTATTCTCCTCTTGTTTTTGAATAAGGCTTCTCCACCACCATCAGTTAGTTGATTCAGGTCAACCTTGGTATAAAGGAAAACTCAAATCCAACATTGATCAGTGTCGCCAAGCCTCTAGGGTAACGAAAATTGTACGTGGATTTCTTAATCCATCATTGTGATGTGTTTTCCTAGATTTATGTATAGATTCCTAGATTATACATAGATTTAAATCTCCACTATATTATCCTCCCATTATTTCATCACAGGATTAAGCAGCCTCCAGGAAGGAAGCACTCTTCTCATGGTTCCATGGTTGAGATGGATGTTGATAAGCTCATTAGAGAGAATCTCTTCAAGGATGTTCAGAACCCTATGTGGCTTGCTACAATCATCCTAGTTAGGAAGATGAATGGATAGATATGAGTCTGTTTTGACTTCCAAGACCTCAACCGCCACTCCTTAAAAGATGATTTCCCCTTATTGTGACATAGTTGTTGATCGATTCCACAGCTGGGTTCCATGCTATCGACTTTATGGATGGATATTATAGATATAAAAAAATCTAGATGGTCCCAAAATATAATGAGTCTACTACCTTCATTGCACTATATGAGTCTATCTAATATCTAGTAATTTTTTTCCGTTTGAATAATGTAGGTGATATTTATAATAGATCCACATACTGAATCATCAATCCAATCCATTGGAAGCTAGTGGAGTGTCACATGGATTTCATGGGGGTCAAATCCTACTAGCTTCAAGACCATCTAAGATATATCGAGATAGTGTTTGGATTCCTCCTCTCCTTGTATCTTAATATGAACACATTCAAGTGTTGTTTTGTGGGTACCTCTTGGATGTTTCTTGGTTTCATTTTTTGATATAGATTCATTGAAGTAGACCTAGATATGATCATTGACACCTGCCAAATTCATCCTCAAAGAAATCAATAGGAGTTCTGAGGCATTCAAGGATACTTATCCAATATTTGATGATTTATCACCAATATTAAAGGTAAATATAAACCTTTTTGCAAACCCATGAAGAAAGGAACCATCTACCAATGGGATGAAGAGAGTATGACCATGTCTGTGGAAATCAAGAAGTATTTTATATAACATATGGTTCTGATTCCTTCCATATCATGGAAGCCTCTGGTCATCTTTGTGACCATCCTAGAATGATCCCTCAATGCCCTACATGCTTAGATGAACAAATGATGGATATTGAAATATTTATACTATCTATGTTTTATGATCCTCTACATGGAGTCAAGATACTCTCATATAGATAAGTGATTCCTTATGATGAATATTTATTGTAGAAGTTGAAGAATTTTTTTTGAATCGCAAAATATATCTAGTGTCCCATGTGGATCTGCTAAAATATTTCCTGAATATCTTGATGTTGATATGATGGATTGAACACTGGGACGTGATTCTACAGTATTTCGACAACATATTCGTCCCATAAAAGGTTTTCAGGTGTAAAGTCCTGGCAGATATTTTCACCACCCATCCAACCCTCAAAGTGTAAGAACCCATTTTTTTGCTCTGAAAGACTTTGGAATATTCTTGATGTTATTCTAGTGCGACTCCCTCAGACAGCATGCGATTTCGAGCCCCGGAGTGGCCGGAATTAAATTTCCAGTGCATTCACACGGGAAATGCCAAATAAATGTAGAAATATGAAAGGTTCCCCAATGGAGGTCCTTCTACCGTGTTTGTAGTGGACCCTTGACGTGTGATCACTTGGACTCCTAGGAGAGTGAGGTTGGTGTTTAAAGAGATGTGGTTGGTTGTGCCTCAGTCGTTGAGGCGGTAAGTAGGAGATGTTACATGATTCCTTCACATTGACGTTGGTTTCCCTGTGCGCGATAGCCTTAGGGATGGAGACGTGGTATACTCTGGGAGTATACGGGAATGATTGGAGGTACATGTTGGGGATGTTTGTACTTCAGAACGTTTGTACGCTTGGTTGGGGTTGAGATGGGGCCACACGTTGTGTGGGCCCCATGTGCGTGTCGGGTTCTGCTTTGCGTACTTTGACCTCTCGCGACGTAGAGGGTCCCTCTGTTGTTGACCACCGGGGTTGAGTTTCTCCCCAGGATCTATACTCGATGGTTTAGATCATCAGGGTTGAGTGGTCTCCCCTAGTTTCGTTCTCGATGGATCAACCGGTAGTGGGGCTAGTGACACCCAGTGATGGATCAGGCACTGAACCTCTATGGGGTGTGTTGTCCTGGAGTTGAGTGGTTGTGCGATACCCACTCAGTGATCGGTTGGCCAGTGTTGTACCATCCAGTAGGGATGGACAGAACAGTTCTGGGTTTACCCTCCAGCAGAGACTGGGCAGTGGGTCACCCGACACTCTTAGGGTCTACCCTCCAGCAGAGACTAGGCAGTGGGTCACCCGACGCACTTAGGGTCTACCCTCTAGCAGAGACTGGGGCAGTGGGTCACCCGAACCTCTTAGGGTCTACCCTCCAGCAGAGACTGGGTAGTGGTTCACCCGATGCATTTAGGGTCCACCCTCCAGCAGAGACTGGGAAGTGGGTCACCCAAAACTCTTAGGGTCAACCCTCCAGCAGAGACTGGGCAGTGGGTCACCCGACACACTTGGGGTCTACCCTCCAGCAGAGACTGGGTAGTGGGACACCCGACGACCTCTTAGGGTCTACCCTCCAGCAGGGCTGGGCAGTGGGTCACCCATCGTCTAGTACTAGGTCTACCCTCCAGCAAGGTTGGGCAGTGGGTCGCCTGTCGACTTATTCCAGGTCTACCCTCCAGCGGGGCTGGGCAGTGGGTCTCCTGATGATGTTTTATGGTTTACCCTCTAGCAGGGCTCGGCAGTGGGTCACCCGATATCATATTATGAATTACCCTCCAGCAGGGCTGGGCAGTGGGTCGCTTGATGATGTATTATGGTTTACCCTCCAGCAGGGCTGGGTAGTGGGTCACCCGATATCATATTATGAATTACCCTCAAGCAGGGTTGGGTAGTGGGTCATCCATTGGTATTCCAGACTTAGTCCTTTCTACTAGGCTAGTTTGAGGCTTTTCTCCGTGATCACAGGAGTGGGACCCTTGGTTGTATGGGTCGGTGATGGAATAACCTTGACTTTGAGGAGACCGCTCGACTACGGGACAGTGACGAGGTGTGGTTTGACTTAACCCAGAACACTCAAGTATGGGGGGCACTTTTCCCCCACCGAGACGCGTCCTTGTGACGTGACCTAAAACTGTGTGGGTGAGTCAGTGCCACCCAAAGCGGATAGTGTCGAGGTGTGGTGGTTTGAGCCCCTTGACTTGTAGTTCGGGGCAGACGTGCGGGATGCTGGGCATCGATGGTGTTTTCTTCTGGGCCTATTGGCTACTCTTTTCTTGGGTTGAGCTCCGGGATGTAGATCCCCTTACGATCTTGTTTGGGCTTCTTGATTGAGCATATGGACTATTATATACCTTGTTCGGGTACCCACTTCTTGGGTATGGTTACTCTCTTTCCAGGAGAGGCGAAGACATGCGGGGTATGCCACGTGCTTTCCGTGTCTAGCTTCTCATGGTTGGACGAGTCTAATCTCCTTCTTTAGGTAGCGAAGACCCGATGAGAAGTTCATCTTCTCACTGTTTTCAGCTCCTTGTGTCTAGACGAGTCTATCTTTTTTCTCTTGTTGGGTTGAGCTGAACTCTCTACTATTACTCTTACTGCACTTTTAGTTGTACTCCTCTACTTTTCCTGTTAGCTCTACTGCTCACCCTTTAGTACCTCCTTTGTTACTCCCTCAAGCCTTCGGGGTATCCTACAGAGTATTTTTATACTCACCCCTACTTGGGATTTTCCCGCACTTGGTGTGCCCTTGAAGACGACGGACAAGTTGGTCGTGAAATCAGAGGAGCTTAGGAGCCGGGATCTTAGACCGTATGCAGTGGTCATTGTCGGGTTCTAGGAGTGGGACCCTCCCAGATGTTTACTATTGTTTTACCTATTTCCAGGTTGTGGCATTTTTGGTTGGCCGCGTGTTTTTCCCCTTTTCTTTTCAATTTACTTTTATCTTGTACTTTGTACTGTTTAGAGGTCGATGCACATTTTTGGTTTTTATATAGTAGTTTCTCTTTTACTCTGATTTGATTTTGTTTTCTACTCTTCACTTTTTCATTGAGTGTGCTTCATGTGTGTGTACATGTACTTAGGCTAAGGCATCCCCAAGTTATTGTGCATTCGACGCTGTTCGATAGCACTTGGCCAATGGAGGCGGGCTTGGGGTAGTTGCGGCTCAAGACCGGGTAGGTTCGGGTCATGACAAAGTGGTATCAGAGGTGGTTCGTTCCTTGGGATGTTGTTCGGACGTCCCTAAAATAAAAGGAATTGGTTGAGATTTAGGTAAATAGTGTTAACGTGACTCGAGAGTGGCTCTCAGGCCAGGGAGTCCAGTGATGGTGCGGCGACCGACGTATCCATTCACCAGGACCTTGATAACCCGCTTGTCGACTCGGCATGTTGAGACACTCGTTGCAGGGAAAATTGGTTTGTGCATCACATTGGATTGAGTATTTTACTTTCCTTCTTGAGTCACCTCCCCATCATTGTTTTTGGTATATACATATATGCTCATCTGACCACGAAACTCCATGATAATATTCAGGATGTCTCCACGAAGAAAGCCATCCATGATACCAGCTTTGATTCGTGACGATGACCATGTGAGCTACGAGGCCACAGTCCAGGACCCATCATGCGAGCCCCTTTCTCCAGGTGGGTCGGTAGCAGCACCCCCACCTGTTGAGCATCAGAAAGTTTCAGCAGAGCAGGCTGAGCTTGAGCGCAGGTTGAGCACGCTCTGTGAGTTCCAGCGGTAGAGACTGCTGAGGTTCAGTGGTGAGCCAGACCCTCAGGCAGTAGAGGGTTGGCTGGAGACAGTGGTTCTCCTTTTCGGGCTTGTGTAGATATGAGAAAATCTCATGGTGGCTTTGGGCGCTAGCCTTTTTGCAGAAAAGCTTGGCGTTGGTGGAGTCTGGTGACTCTGTCTCTAGACGAGTCAATGCTTCCATGGGGCGGCATTCAATTGTTTTTCCATGAGGTGTTTTTTCCCTCCTGATTGTACTCCTTTCAGATTTAGGAGCTCCTGCAGTTTCAGTAGGGAGGGATGATGGTGGCCGAGTACGCGACTAGTTTTGAAGACCGTGCATGCTTTCACCCGGACTTGGTCCATGACGACAACATCCGAGCGCGGAAGTTTGAGAAGGGTCTCCGCCGAGAGATTCGTGCTATCATAGTACCCTCGGGCACTTTCACATATGTCAGGGTTCTAGAGCAGGCACTGGTGACAGAGAGCTTTCTGTCACGTTCTAGAGTTGGTGGTGGCAGCAGGCACGTTCGAGCCGAGATGTCTATCGTAACAAGCGGGCGTCGACAATCAATACCTCGACGCAGGTGGATTTCTAACAACTGGACTCATGGTCATGGTCATACACCACAGTGGCACCGGAGGGCACCCGTGTAGCCCAGGGATAGTCGGTACTATACTTGCGACGGGCGAGCTCACCTGGCACGGGACTGCCTGACCAGGCATGCAGAGAGCTTTGGACAGGCAGCAGGTGCACCACCACGACGGAGGCAGCGCCGTGATCAGAGTTGTACCCAGAGAGGTGGTTCTAGCAGAGGAGCGGGAGGAGCTGGTGGTGGGGTACAGCTTTACGAGATCTTCCTATCACCACTAGGTTGTCCACGTCAGGCTCTGAGAGCTGACAGTTGGGACTACGGACAACCGCGACCTTTGGATGTCTACGATCCTGCAGAGCATGAGGTGATAAGAGGTACACTCTACAGCTCTTCTACTTTTTGCAGTAGAATTGTTAGACTCCGTGTGTGGAATGTTTTCCTCCCTGCTCCTTGCTTGAGGTGTTACCGGGGTGACGCGAGGCGTTGTTGTAACCCTGTGTTGGTAAGGTAAAAGGCGTGGGACCTTTTTTTTAGTCGATGGTGTTGAATCCTTCGCTTCCAAGCGTGTAAGAGAGTCTTGGTTGAGAGACATCGACTGTGAAATCTCGCATAACCAAATATCCTTGGGTGTTTCTCCATATGGATATTCTAAAAGAGGGAATCATTGGGACTTGTTCCAGGTGCGGGTGGTGATTCTAGTTGCAGCGTGTGACGTAGAGGTTTGGTTGGGAAGGTGAGTTAACCCTGAGAGCCTTCGGGTCATTTGAGACCATGCAAAGGGATGGCGAGGTTGTCTACCACCTTTCCCGAATGCCAAAGTCTTTAGTGGGTGCACAACATCTCCCGTGTGACTCACCTGGGGAGATGTGTGCATGCTCCCATGCACATCATCAGAGAGGGAAGACCTCGCATGACCAGATCAAATCCTTTGGTCTGTGTGCGTTGGTGTAGAACTGTGCATGAGTTCTTCTGGGTAAGGAAGTGCCAGGTGTGGGCTTAGAACCCTGTTTTTTCCCCTGGTTTTGCTTTTCGGGGACGAAAATCTTGAAGGAGGGAATGATGTAAGAGTCCAGTTTTTTCTGCGAAAGACTTTGGAATATTATTTATGTTATTCTCGGTCAACTCCCTCAAACAGCATGTGATTCCGATCCCCGGAGTGGCCGGAATAAAAACTTCAGTGCATTCTCACTCAAACTCCAAATAAATGTGGAAATATGAAAGGTGCCCCAATAGAGGTCCTTTTACCATGTTTGTAGCAGACCCTTGATGTGTGATCGCGTGCACTCCTGGGAGAGTGAGGTTGGTGTTTAAAGAGATGTGGTTGCTTGTGCCTCAGTCGTTGAGGTGGTAAGTAGGAGATGTTACGTCACGCCTTCGCGTTGACGCAGGGTGCCGTGTGCATGATAGCCTTAGGGATAGAGACGTGGTATAATCTGGGAGTATACGGGAATGCTTGGAGGTATATGTTGGTGATTCTTGTACCTGAGAATGTTTGTACGCTTGGTTGGGGTTGAGATGGGGCTACACGTTGTGTGGACCCCACGTGCGAGTCGGGTTCTGCTTTGCATACTTTGACCTCTCGCGACGTAGAGGGTCCCTCTATTGTTGACCAGTGGGGTTGAGTTTCTCCCCAGGCTCTGTACTCGATGGTTTAGATTAGTAGGGTTGAGTGGTCTCCCCCTCGTTTAGTTCTCGATAGATCGGCCGGTAGCGGAGCTAATGACACCCAGTGATGGATCAGGCACTGAACCTCTATGGGGTGAGTTGTCCTGGAGTTGAGTGGTTGTGCGGTACCCACTCAGTGCTCGGTTGGCCAGTGTTGTACCATCCAGTAGGGATGGCCAGAATAGTTTCAGGTTTACCCTCCAGCAGAGATCGGGCAGTGGGTCACCCGACACTATTAGGGTCTACCCTCCAGCAGAGACAGAGCAGTGGGTCACCCGACACACTTAGGGTCTACCCTCCAGCAGAGACTGGGCAGTGGGTCACCCGACACTCTTAGGGTCTACCCTCTAGCAGAGACTGGGCAGTGGGTCACCCGACGCATTTAGGGTCTGCCATCTAGCAGAGACTGGGCAGTGGGTCACCTGACACTCTTAGGGTCTACCCACCAGCAGAGACAGGGCAGTGGGTCACCCGGCACCCTTTTGGTCTACCCTTCAGGAGATACTGGGCAGTGGGTCACCCGACGACCTCTTAGGGTCTACCCTCCAACAGGGCTGGGCAGTGGGTAGACCGTTGTCTAGTACCAGGTCTACCTTCCCGCAAGGCTGGGCAGTGGGTCGCCTGTCAACTTATTCCAGGTCTACCCTCCAGCGGTGCTGGGCAGTGGGTCGCCTGATGATGTATTATGGTTTACCCTCCATCAGGGCTGGTTAGTGGGTCACCCAATATCATATTATGAATTACCCTCCAGTAGGGCTGGGCAGTGGGTCGCCCGGTATCATATTATGAATTACCCTCCAGCAGGGCTGGGCAGTGGGTCATTCGCTGGTATTTCAGACATAGCCCTTTCTACTAGGCTTGGTTGAGGCTTTTCTCTGTGATCACCAGAGTGGGACCCTTGGCTGTACGGGTCGGTGATGGAATGACCTTTACTTTGAGGAGACCTCTCGACTGTGGGGTAGTGACGAGGTGCGGCTTGACTTAGCCCAGAACACTCAAGTACGACAGGTGCTTTTTCCCCACCGAGATTCATCCTTGCGACACGACCTAAAACCGCGCAGGCGAGTCAGTTCCGCCGAAAGCGGTTAGTGTCGAGGTGTGGTTGTTTGATCCCCTTGAATTGTAGTTCAGAGAGGATGTGAGGGAAGCTGGGCATCGATGGTGTTTTCATCTGGGACTGTTGGCTACTCTTTTCTTGGGCTGAGCTACGGGATGGAGATCCCCTTACGATCTTGTTTGGGATTCATGATTGAGCATATGGACTTGTATATGCCTTGTTCTAGTACCCACTTCTTGGATTTGGTTACTCTCCTTACAAGATAGGCAAAGACGCGCGGTTTATGCCACGCGCTTTCCATGTCTATCTTCTCATGGTTGGATGAGTCTACTCTCATAATATAGGTAGAGAAGACTCGACGAGAAGCTCATCTTCTCACTGTTTCCAGCTCCTTGTGTCTGGATGAGTCTATCTCCTTTCTCTTGTTGGGTTGAGTTGGACTCTCTACTGTTACTCTTACTACACATTCAGTTGTACTCCTCTACTTTTCATGTTCACTCTACTGCTCACCCTTCGATACCTCCTTTGTTTCTCCCTCGAGCCTTCGGGGTATCCTATTGAGTATTTTTATACTCACCCCTGCTTGGGCTTTGCCCACACTTGGTGTGCCCTTGTAGATGATGGACATGTTGGTCGTGACGTCAGAGGAGCTTAAGAGTCGGGAGCTTGGACAACGTGCAGTGGTCATTGTCGGGTTCCAGGTGTGGGACCCTCCCAGCTATTTTCTGTTGTTTTACCTGTTGCCGAGTTGTGGCATTTTTGGATGGGCGCGTGTTTTTCCCCTTTTCTTTTCAGTTTACATTCAGCTTGTACTTTGTACTATTTAGAGGTCGATGCACATATGTTGTTTTTATATAGCAGTTTCACTTTTACTCTGTTTTGCTTTTCTTTTTACACTACACTTTTGCATTAAGTGTGTTTCATGTGTGTGTACAGGTACTTAGGCAAAGGCCTCCCTGACTTATTGTGCCTTCGGTGCTGGTCATCATCTTCTGGCCTATGGAGGCGGGCTTGGGGTAGTTGCTGCTCGAGCCTGGGTAGGGTCGGGTTCTGACACAAAGAATCACCAATAAATGATGATTCCTTAGATGAGGCCCTCCTTTCGATGGACTAGGTCGTTCTGTGTTGGAAGATTCATTTTTATGGTTCCTCCCAGAGCCGAACTTGTTGAAGGCTCAATGATCACAAGCTCAACAGAGTTGGCCAATGGATCTTATTCATAACCCTGACATAGGTTGTCTTTCCCTTCGAATTCCTATAATCAAAAGGTCTCACCAACAACGAGGTAGAGAATATATATCTCATTACTATCCTCAAGCCAGCCCTTGATACTGATGTACCATCCATATAGGCGAAGGGAGACTCCAAGTTAGTCATCACGAAAATAAATGTTGATTACACCACCAGGAAGCTTGAGATCATGCCCTTTCTAGTCCACACTCAATATTCGATGGCCCAGTTCCCTTCTCATCTAATGGTGACTCATGTTTCCTGATCACAAAATGGTACAAATGATGAATTATCCATCCCAACTCTATATCATATATATATTAACCAGGATGATTTTTTCATTCATGTGACAAGTCTAATGGTCATCTCTCTCATCATTATAGATAATGATGGTGACCAAAAGAAAAAAATGTTGTTGTTTGTTCTTCCACATGGCGACCTCCGATTCCCCCCTAAAGAAGACGAATACCTTAATTGTATAAAACATTTCATTGATAATCTCAGGCACCAAAATCTACCACTATACAGAGCTGAAGATGAGTGATTCTACTAGATCCCATAATAGTTCACCTTCCAGTGTGGTCATAACCTTGAGAAGAATCTCTATAGAAATGGGTTTCAAGGAATTATCCTCCACTCTATTTAAGGGGACAAGGTCCCTCTATTCATGGAGAAAGTCCATGTTGGGTCTTATGGTACTTATGATGTAGTGTTGAAACTCTCTCACCAGAATCTAGGTCTAGGATACTTTTTTCCCACCATGGTCTATGACATTATAAATTTTTAAAAGATGTTTCATGCATTTCAGATCAATGCAATGTTCTTGTGTCGACCTATGGATACCATCGACAATAAAAAGTATTCCTGAACCTTTTTAGTCTAGGGACTCGATTTAATGGGATTATATCCACAAATGACAGTTCACAAGTGAAGTTTCATTCTCAATGTGATGAATTTTTTTACATGTTGGGAGAATCAATTATTATAATGGAATTGAAGGCCTGATCAATTGATGAATTTGTGAGCTTTATTACCATCCACCACTTTATAGTATCTTATAATCTACTCATAATAAATGGAGGAAACATTTGTCCTGCTAAGATGAAGAAGTTTTATTACATGTATAAAATCTGTTCCAATCATTATTCTTACTACCATGAACAAGAAAATTGTTTGGTAGAGACATTTAAGATTACCCTCTCCAACATACTTTTGATGATGGTGGTCTGGAATAGGAATTTCTTCTATGAAATCTCCCAAACTCAATATGGGCTAATGTGATGATGACTTGAAATTACAACATTGAGACCTCACATTCCCTTTTTAAGGAAAAAACTAGTTCTTCCAATCGAGACCATGTTTACATCACTACAAACAACTTCTTAGGATCAAAAAATGCTAGAAATAATGGCATAGGTCTATCTAGTTGATATAGAAGATCTCAAAGGGAACAGGTTCCAGGATGGGCATAATCTAGAGAGGCACCATAATAATATAGTAATGTCATTCATTAGTAAGGGTTTCCTCATCTCCTTCCCCTAGAGTAACATATTACTAGCTATCTAGATTTTGATGATACCCAGCAAGAATCCACCAATGATGGAGTGTATGTTGTAAGGGACATACATCATTCATAAGGTCTATCATAATGGTGCATACTCATTAATCTCTATAGATGAAGAGTGTATCACCCATCACAATTATTCCATGTTCCTCAAGTTATACTTCACATAAGGATCCCTTATCACCTCTGTAACATGCTGTTAAATTGTGTTTTATTGTCCTAGTTTCATGATGATAAACTCTGTAACATTATTCATCTCCACAACATGATGACAAATTGGATTTTATCTTCCTAGTTGTATGATATAAAAAGTGTTACATTTTTCATTCCTACATCATGAAATTAAAAGATGTTGTGTAGTCCAATATTTATGACAATAATATCTATAGACATAGTCAAAGAATCATGAATATAAAGAGTGTGTGGTGTAAAGACCCGTAAAATTGAAGGGAAATTTTTTATTAATTTTCTTTGGGATTTTACAAGAACGCGGTTTCTGACGGCACCTGATTCTGAGGCCAGGTGTGCTCGGAATTTTTATTCAAAGTTTAGCTCAGGTACGTTCAGTGAACGAACAAGCGGGGTTTTCTATCTTTTAGACTCGTGCTCAGAATTGAATTATGAGGACTCCGATGGAACCACAGTGCCGGTAATAGATTTGGAGCACCTTTTCCAGAGTTGCGTTTACACGGGAGAAGTTGTTAAAAATTGTGGAAGTTAAAAACAAAATTGAGCTACAAATTTTATTTTTACTAAGTGGTTAACCTTTGGGTGGAAGTTGGGGGAACCACCCAAGTGAGGTTATGAAGGCGGTGGGGCCCACACCCCCCCCCCCCCTTCAATTTCCCTAACCCCCCTTAACCCTCCATTTAATGTCTTCAGTTTAATTACTAAAGTTAATTATTTATTTTAATTTCAAACGAATGACATGGGTAATAAAATAAGAGAAACACTTATTTTATTATGTTGTTAGCTTGTTGAGAGGATTTTGGAAAAGCTCTAAGGCTTGAATATCTTCATCTTCTTCATTGAAGAACGCGAAGAATGCTGGTCTCCGACGAAGAATGCCAAATTCTCAGAGATCGACTACGTGACACCGTTTGCCGCGATGCCATTAATTCTCCTCTCCGCGACGGCGAGAGACGCCATCCTCAGAGATCAAAAAATGCCAACGATCCTTATCTTCCGCGACGATCAAATCTGCGACGTCCCTTTCCGCGCAAAATCTCGTTCGATGACATTGCTTGAGGTAGGGGATTTATTGTTGTTGTTATTCGTGAATTCTTTCATCTTCGTTCCTCGTTTCAAATTGGAATGCTTTCTATTGATTAACGGGAGGGGGCCGGACTTCACAAACATGACAGACCCTCCTTTCTTATCCTTGTGTTGTTGCGGTTCAAAGGAAAGTGACGCGGTGCCGTCGCACCACGCGGGATCATACGACAAGGATGCGCGATGCCGTCGCGCCACGCCATTGAAGACGAAGAAGGTCACAGCGCCATCGCGCCGCGCTGGAGAGTCACGAAAAAACTGCGGCCGGAGCGGGGCCGCGGTGGAGTAGGGAGCGGTGGCCGATTTCCGGCCGCCAGCGTCGGACCAGGGGGACGGGACCAGCCGGTCCCGTGGCGGCAATAGCTAGCCGGCCGGAGCGGGCCGGCCGGTCAGGGGAGAAACCTGGGGTTCCCAAACCCCGGCTGGCCGAACAGCAGCGGCCCCCACGTGGGAGGGGGGGGGGGGTTTAATTGAACAGGGGGCTGCCCCCCCCCCCTTGACCGCCCAGCTCGGTTACACCGAGCTGGCCGGCGGACCTCCAGCGTGCCGGGCCACGCCGCGCCCAAGCGGGCTGGACCCCAACCCGGTTCGGGTCGACCCGGTTCGGGCCGACCTAGGGGGTCTCGGGCCGGGTCGTTCCGGGCCCGAAACCCCCATTTTCAGACCTCTTACTGTCTTTTACCCATAACATGGGCTAAGGAACTCTGATTGACGCACCTTCAGCTGTGATGCGATCCTTGGATCGAAACGGTCGTTTCAGTACATTACACTCAAAGTTTTGGTGTACATTGTACTCTGCCGAGTTGGTTCGAGCACGAAACCAATCGGGTCCTCGGACCGGAAACACTTATAACTTGAGCTCCGGACAGCCGATTGACCTACTGTCAACTTTGTTGGATTCCTCTTAGTGAGATGGACCTTTTGGATTACTACACTCTAGGTTTTGATGCAGTTGGAGTTCGGTCGGGTTGTTTTTGACCTAAAAAAACAACCGGGCCCCTGGGACGAAAACGCCAATAACTCTCAGACCGGGAGTCCGATTGACGCGCCGTCTGTGACGTTGAGTTCCTGTTGACAATAAAAATCTTTTGGATAGATCAAATCTGGACATCATGTTAGTTGATGTATCAGCCCCTCGGCTCATGGAGCGGACCCTCCTGAATGAGCTTGCTGTGTGCGGGAACCCTAGAGCTGGCTGCGACTACGACGACGATGACGACTGTACAGAAATCCTCTGTGGATTCGATGGCGACGACTACAACACTCAGAAATCCTACGTGGATCTGTGCTACCGATCATGTGTTGGTCAGATCCTGTGTGGGTCAGTGCTCAGCGGTCCTGTGTGGGCCAGCACCTACTGATCCTGTGTGGGTCAGATCATGTGTGGGTCATTGCGGGGGTTAGTTACCTATCGATCCTTTGTGGGTCATTGCGGGGGTTAGTACCTATCGATCCTGTGTGGGTCCGATGGCTTAGATGAATCAGTGGATACATCAGATCATCTCTATCATCTTACGAAGAAGTATATCATGTGTGAGTGTTGTCTTGACTTTCAATCCTTATCTTCGGTAAGATTGACTTGATATCCTTTGTGGATTACGTTATGCTTTCCTGTGTGGATCGGGTTATGTTTTCATGTGTGAACTGGGTTGTACTTGAGCTCGGATGTTGGTGCTAAATTGATTAATTAGTTATATGTATGGGCATATACCTAAGTATTTTCGGATGTTACTTCATGATTGTATCTTTCCTTTGGGGATTATCCTTTGTGGATTCTGGAAGACCTTCAGGGCTCTCGGGGTCCCTACTGAGTAGCTTATACTCACCCCTGGACAGGCTATGCCCGCACTACGTTGTGTTGGTTGCAGACGACGGATATCACTGATTGTGGTTATGGTTTGCAGAGCAGGTCGGTACCTGGAGGTGGACCACTGGGCGGGACGTACACAGAGCGGATGGCTGGAACCGTGGAGCTGTGGAGACTATCTATACCCACCCTTCAAGTGGGACTTCCAGTGGACGGCTCGACGTTGCAGCTTTACTTTCTGTTGCTGTATTTCCCTTCCAGTTGTACTATACTTTCAGTTTGGGTTTGTATTCTTTCCCACATACTTTTTCCGCACTTACTTTGTACCCAGTTTTTACTTAGTGTTTACTTCTACTTCTTACTCTGTGGTGTTTGTTTACTTTACAAAGGAAATGCCTTCCATTTTTTTCAGGAATTACGCCTTGGTGCTAGTCGCCAGCCCCTGGCCTATGGAAGGAGGGCTTGGGGTAGTCACGGCATGGGCCCCGAGGATGGGTCGTGACATGTGGGTTCTATTCGGAATGTGTCGTACGATGATGATCCTCCTATGACCTCATTCACACCAAATTTGACACCCATCCTTTCAATATATTTTCATTTTAGAAACTCATTCACATGGTCTTAACTCTGTGACCATAAAACAAGATCCCTTATAATTAGAGATGCATGACATTAAACGATGTATCATACGTGTCTTAGTCGCACGATGGTAAATTGTGCAACGACCATCATCATGTCCACACAATGATTAACTATACAACATCATTATGATATCATATGGGAGTATATTTCCCTAGGTTTTGTTAATATAACATGTCATATGTCTGGAACTATGTGTGGCTTGATTCCCATTCTCATGGGATACATAGTGAAACCTATACATTTTGTCTTTGGGTGCAGCTATAGGTCTACGAAACCACCATCTACTTGGACTCGATATAGTCTAATAATTATAGCTTGAAATTGAATGCAATCCTACTTAGGAATGAAAATGTGTTGTTTGGGCTTCTATGTCCCTCATTCAAACCAAGGTTGTTATGCCTCTATACTAGGAATATCCCTTCTAGGAGTGCCTACTCTATTTTCCAAACTATAAGACCTTATAGTAAGAGCTAATGGTCCATGAAACCTATCCATAAACAATTCACACTAGGTGAAAGAATCAAACCTTTAAGCTGTTTTTGGTAATTTCTCCAAGGTGTGTCTTGAAGTGACAAGCCACATGATTCCTCATTCAGGTCATTACTTTCAGGACACAATAATACACATTCACATTTGAAACAGTCCCCCATTTTTTCCAAATTCAACGACCACAAACTAAGAGCTAATTGTCTTAATGAATGATGTTAAAATACCATTCTACCCTGAATAAATTCTGGATTCCTAATGATAACTATTAGATTCCCTAGTTTCATTTCATGAGATGATAAACCCCTCCCGGGTTGGTATCTTAAAAAAATGTTCCAAAAATATGTGTGACTTGATTCTAATCCTAATGTTATACATTGCAATGCCCATATATTCTTTCTTCAGATTCATTCACAAGTCTACCAACCATTCAACCCCTTGGCCTTGGTTATAGTCTGAACTCTTTAACCTTAATCTTGATGCTTATAATCTAAGAAACGTGACTCTAAAATATCTGACATGTTCTATGAAATATGACCATAAATTATTCAAAAATCTCTATTTTGAATCCCACATTCCAATATTCTTGTTATGCAGTCCACAGTTTGAGTATTTTGTGGGTTATGTTTCCGTCACCTTTTATATCTCAACAGAACCCTAATGGTGATGGTCTCATGTCATTTTTTGTCTCACCTAACATTATTTGAAAAAATCATAATTTATTTTTGGAAGAAAATATAAATTCTTGTGTCTTTATCTTGTTCAACCATTGATCCTACATTTTCTTAACCCATTCATGAAATCTAGGGTTTTGGATCCTATGTTTCAAACACGGTCAATTTCCAATCCCTACTCACCATTTCCCCCTTTATCCAAAACTCAAGCGTCTCGATTACGTCATTTTAAGTCTTCTATATCATGTTAGAATCATACCATTGTTATCACCCATAATTTTCACTCCCACATGTCACATTGAACTCTTATTCCATTCCTTGTTTCCCACAACAAACATTGATCACCTGGGATTATGTGTGATGGAAGTGTTTGTATTGATGTGGTCAAGATATACATAAACCATTATGGTTTAATACTAAATGAACATAAAATATATGTCTATGTAAAGGAAAAACTATAAACTACATATGAATCCCTTAGGGATGTGTGGTACGACATGGACCCCTTGGTCCACATTCAGATAAGTATCCATATGTTTTCTAATGATTTTGTAGTATAAAATCCTCTCATATCTCATTCACAATGGGTTTATTTCCCTCATTCCACACAAATATACTTGGAATAAATATTTCCATAGTCCATTCAATATGACATTAAACTATTCAATAGTTTAATGAAGTATGACCTTCAACTGTGTACAACATCTTGTTTAGAAGATGTTAAACTATTGAACATGTCATGATGAAACGATGTTATACTTTAACATGAATCTTCCTCACTATATGATGTTAAAATTCATGAAAATCACCATAAATTACATGATGTGAAACTGAAAAAAATCCCTGGCCATTTTTTGATAGGACCCTTGTCGATGCTGGTCACCTACCTCATTGTTTATTTTTTTACTACAGCTCAACATCTAAGATGGAACTCCCCTAGAGGATGGTTATGATCTTCCATCAATCCATTACACTTAAGGTATTTTTTTAAGCCATGACAGAATAATTCCAAGAGTGTTGGAATCTATTTGAACATTCCATCAGTCCACCTCCATGCTTCATATACCCCTTATTTGAATCCTCGTCCTCTTCCATGTATGAAGGGACCCCCTAAAGACATGGTCCCATTACACTATGGCTCACCTAGCATCTCAAGTCAATGTCTTGGAATATTTTGGATAACATTCTGAAACATGTTTCATGATTTGAAATGGTCAGTGGTCAACCACCATTTGTTTCTCAATTTAAGGATAATAGTAAAGAAGAGATGTTTAAAACCTAGATAGTTATTATCTTGTATCACCATGTTACACATCATTTATTCCAAATATAGTGAATTATGATTCAAATGTCACATTCCCCTTTGATTAGATAGATTCAAATTCCCCTGGCGTTATCATGTTCGTACATTAGCGCAGATCAGGGAAACAAGTTAGCTGTTCTAGAAATCATGTTCTCTAGGAACATATTCTCTCAATCCCAAACACTGTCAATGAACAATTGAAAACCACTATATTTATCTAAGTATCTATAACTCTCATATCATATGGAAAATTGTGTGGTTGTCCCTTTTTCTCACACTTGGAATGACCCACATGAGCTTAGGGATTGGTTGTTAGTCATTTCAAACATATGATTAAATTGTGATTATTAATGAAAGATAAGAAATATGTTCATGAATATAGAAAAAGAATAAATAAATATCCATAAAACTATCATAGTAGAGAGGTCCATCCACAAATTGTAATTTATTACAGGTTCTAGCACAATTTCCTTTATTTCTCTATTGCGGTAATCAAGTGTTGCATCTTTTCCAGCTTTCAGTGTGTGAACTCTAGGGTCTTTTACCAATTACTAACATCTATTTCCTCCCCACCAGCCTCCATATGAAGCTAGTCAACCATGATCTATGAAAAATCCCTATCATCCCTATGATCAAACACATATCATAATCCCGCTATTATATTCTCCGGATCCTCATCTAGTTGGGCCTTCAGTTGGATGATGAGCCTAGACTGAGTGTTCGTGAAGGTGGAACACTCACCAAATATTTCATACAAATTATATATCTTCTATTTGACCTCATTGAGTGTTCAAATATTTTCATCATTTTCCTTGAATATGAAACGTCCATATTTGGGCTCCCCTCTCTCATCTATTTAGAATGATAGTTACAGATTATCTCATGATGACATCGAGCATACTCACGTCAAGCACAGAAGTTACACATGAAATGATGAGGGGATAGAATACATCATACTGTCTGTAGATATATGGTCTATTCAATGATGTATTGGCTGAATTTATACACAGTATTCCAGATGATTCGATTCTATTAGGTCATATCAGTATCCGAGTCATCTAGTTCTTCAGGATCTGTAGGATGGTTTTCACGAAACATGTTCAATAATTCAGAGAAAGGATCCACATTTAGTATCCTATTAGATGTTTTGGGATCCATGTAATGAGTATGTTCATCCTGAATTGATCCCACCTTGAAAATGTTGTCACTATCAGCCCTGAGTTCCGCCCCACCAGTGGTGTCACATGAAGCCGCAACGGACTGCTCCACAATGGTCATCAGCTAGTCAGATCAAACAATTAGCTCAAAATGAACCAGAACCCCAATCAGAAAAGGAAATTCGTATTATTTGTCCATTTCTAATAACAGTGGGCCTGATACCCCATGCACTATTCAAAAATATATCATGTTAGTCAATCTGATATGTAAGTGAACAATATGACTCTAGGTAGATAATGGAATTATGAAATCCTACCACCGACATATCATACTCTAGGGTCTCGACCATCATAATACCATGTTATTCCCCTATAGATTATTGGGATCTCTAGTATTATATGGTTGATTCTAAAAACTCATCAACTCTGGTAAGCCCCACAACCTCTTCTACCCCAGGAACTAGCCTTAGATCATTCTCCTTCCCAACTATTTTTAAACCTTCATCCCCATCAGTGGGTGTCCATTGTGAAAGATCCTATTGAATAGAACATATTTTAGTTTATTAATCTAGATAAAGCATAATTAAAGGTGAAACGTGGGAAAATAATTTATATTTTACACCGAAACGTTTATTAAATTCATCCACGGAGATTGTGAGATTTCCACATTATAGGGCAATCCCTTTATTGGAATATTCTCCCCATGATTTGTCCAATTAAATTTTCAAGGGTGTGGGCATTGTTATCTCAGCAGAAAACAATTTCATAGGATAGGTCATGTCATGAATCACCCTCACACAATCAGTAATCAGACGCACAAAGCCCCAAGAGTGCACCTGGTCTTCCAGCTCAAACACATATCAGTCCCCCTCTTATTAGGACACATGTATGTTGGCCATGGAGTGATCGATCCCAGCAAGGTGCATCCTTCTTTTTATGAGGAGTTACCACATCCCTTGAATTCTCTAGAACTTCATGTAGATATCTTAGTTATCCCATTCCCCAGAAAAGACAAAATCATCATGAATGTCCAAGTGACATAACTGGTACCCTATAGCATAGGGAGAGATCTTGTGGAATCCCTGTATGGCTCCCCTTCCTTTTGGGTCATCCTTCCCAAAAGAATTGGGTCTTTTACCATTGTTTGTCTTTCTTCACCTCACTTTACATGGCTGGTCCCATGAACCACTGGTCTAGAAATCAACCAAGCTACCAGTATAGCTCTGCTTCCATGATTCTGTCTCACCATTTTCAGCCTCGACACCATGATATCGAAACCACTACTTCATTTTCTCAGACAGTAAACTTCCTCAATATTACCCCCATATAGGTGTCCAACCAACTCTTCACATAATTATAGATTAGTTGGTAAGAAAAATTAGATGGGGGACACTCAATCCACATATTTCCATCTACACATGTTATCATGGGCTAGAGATGTCTCATCAACGATGGGTGGAATTCATGATGTATCATCAAGTACACCA
The DNA here is from genome assembly GCA_963277665.1 of Viscum album. NCBI lineage: Eukaryota > Viridiplantae > Streptophyta > Magnoliopsida > Santalales > Viscaceae > Viscum > Viscum album. Next base: position 473,512,279 of record OY728133.1, on the reverse strand, counting down.
TTGGACTCATCATCCGGAGGAACATGAACTACCTTAATATTGGTGAAAGTTGTATAGTCCAATGACTGAATCATTGTAAAACCATTCAGCCATCAATATTCTTAGAAATTCCAATAGATATGAGAATTTTTCCTCAGTCACCGTGTTGTCATCAGTTACTACCCCCATCGATAGGTGAAACATGTGAATGATAAAATAATCTGACAATCCGACCATGTTCATCACGTATTTCAAGCCCAGTTTGAATGGTAAAATTCCCATGACATTCCGAATTGATGGAATAATGTTTTTTTCATGAGGGGGAATTAGTTTTTGATAATCATATCCTCCCATGTATGTACCTACCCAGCTACATGGAAAATGGGATTTTCTACACATGCATAGCGGTGTCATTCCCTTATTGATGTGATGAAGCATTGTTTACAGTTTTTCTAACACTGTGATTCCTATATTGGCATATTTACCTATTTATAGAATCACATCCATTATAAATGTTCTTGGTGGAACCCATATGTGTGCATACCTAACCTGAATCATCCCCCCATTGATGAGTTTTATAATGAGTCTTGCAAACCTAACTATGGATTGAGAATCATTTTTTGTGTTTTCACCCTTAACATCCATTGGATCTCTTCATGAATACTCCAGTAGGAGCCTTACATCCCTCTATAGTATCCTCTCGGACCTATGCATGGCCTTGTCAAGAATGTCATGCTAGGATCCACTGCCCCAAGACGATCCTCTGTCAGAAAATTTAGATAATAACTAAACCATTTCATGAAGTGGATATCCCTCATCCATGCCTTTTCTTTAGCATTTCCCTGAAACAAATCCAACATCATGTTTTCCAAAATTAGTACCTGATATATATCATCCAACACATTATCCATAGGGAGGAACTCAACACACATCAATGATAAGGTATGGATCATAGAGATTAGATGAAGGTCTTGGAGGGTGATTTTATCCTTTAATAATACAAATGAAATGTTTTGGTCCCTAGTGACAACTTTCTCAACAGCTCTGGAATGATGCCCTATTTTAGAAGTTGTTGAAGTGAGAAGCCATTAAAACTTTGTAATGGCCTACCCACATTCATCTCTATCAAAATTTCAATGAATGAAGTGCTTGAACACTAGGATGTGGCTCTCTAGTCAGTGAATTTACCTCCTTGGTGTAGATTCCAGTCATCAGCCCATCATTTTTCTGGGTTTCCTAGTCCTGCCTTAAGGATTGTGTGATACCAAAAGAGAATCCTTGTCCTCCAGATTCTCCCAAAAAAATTTATTGTGGTTTATGTAGGGATAACCCACTGTAATTGGTGAGTGATCCTTCCAAATGTGGTCATAATCATCCTTGTTCCACTGTTATTGTACTGATATGCCTCTGAACCGATTAGCTGATTTATCCCTATTTTTTTGTCAGGATAGAGATTTCATCTCTAGGATAAATCCTTACCATGGAAACCAATTTCATATAGGATAATCATTTTGAGATTTGGAAAATATCCTGAGAAAAGATCTGTGCTCTGAGTTCCTACGAGCGTATTCCCCGATCATGATCTTATCTATCATTTCCCTTCTCCGATTGGAATCCACAAGGAATTCCCTTGAAACATCATGATCAGCCATCAAATCTGACAATTATAAATTTTTTTGAGTGTATATCTTGATGTACTTTCATGAAGATCATTCCCGGAGCAACTGATCACATAGATCCCATGTACTTTATTCCCTTAAGGATGTAACAACAGATCGAAGTGCCCAATTTTCTATAATATAATTCATTGAAATATGATATGGGAAGTGTGGTTTTTAATGAATGTGTTTTATAGAAAAAAATCATGGAGGTAATGATCTTCCCAAAAATATAGCATATGATTTTCTTTGCGTGTACAAATCAGTACTATTTGAGGGAACCTGTAACAGCCCGAGATTTTATGAAAAATATTCTTTTTAATTTCACTAATGTCTTGTGTTGTACGCTACACCAAAAGGATCTTTCAAAACACACATCCTTGACTTGCCTTGCATTACACGCAATCGCGACCTTCCTCGATAGCGTGTGTAGTACGCAATATCGAGTTTCACTAAACAACGATATGCTATTATAATATTATTATAACTAGCCATTATAAATAGTAATATCCACCTTTTAAAATTTTAGAAATTTTAGCTCTCAAAATGGACTTCATTTTTGGATTCGGAGTATCGAATTTAGCCTAAGGTGAAATTTTGGTACTTTTCGGATAACTTTCATATTCTGATGAATAGTGAAAATTACTAAATTATAATTAAAAACAACTTTTTTAAACAAAATAATTAATAGTGATAAATTATTAATTTGAGTGGTTTTAAAGTATATTTAGAATATATTTTTACAATTCAATACAATGTTGGTCATTGGATGTAATTTCACATTTAAACCAGACATAAACAACTGTCAATCTTTTGATAGATATTGTTTCTTAAAAACACGCTATTTGTTTTAACAGCGGGATTTAATTATAAAATTAATTAATTCAACTTCTATGTTTTGAATTTGGTAAAATATACTACATTTTTGAATTCGGAATATGAAATATAGCTTAGGATGAAATTTTGGCATTGTTCTGAAAGACATCAATTTTTGATGAATAGTGAAACTACTAAGTGGTAGTTAAAAAACGTAATTTTTCATAAAACTTAATTTTACCGCTTCTGTGAATGGAATTTCAAAAATCCGAGAGACACGGTTGATGTCAGTAAGTAAAATGTGGTTCAATGAGATGAAAATAATTTTTGGTGAATAGTAACTTTTTACTTTTATTTACCACGGTTAAAAGTAAATAGGGTAATTAAGGGTAACAATGATATTAATATTACCCTAACACATGTCCTAATCCTATTGGAAAAGTGTATCTCGACCAAAAACAACCTTAAGTGTAAAATATTATCATTTAGCCCCACTTGGATTAGATTAGGACATTTATTATTATTTAATTCAAAGAAGAGTTTATAGAGTTAAAATCAATTTTTAATTACTAAAACATTTTTAATATAGGGTTATACATAAGATAAATTCGATTGTAAATATTCATGTGAAAGATAAAAAGATTTCCTACATAATGGTATTTTATTTGTAATTTTTAGACATCAAATAAGTTAATTTATTTATGACACAATGATGATGCCGTAATTATCTTATTAATGAAATATTGACATAATTCATATTATAAATACCAAAATAAATGTAATTTAAGACTTTTTATGAATTCCACTAATTTTCTAGGTTACTATGATATATTAGTGTTGATTTAATCAACATGGTTCGAACATATAACTCTGTTATGACTTTCACAAAAATCATATATCAAATAGTGTCAAAATTGACACAAAATAATTTTTAAATCAAATATTATATTACTAATTGTTATTTTATTCTTAAAAATCTAAGGTTCGTCCAAATGACTTAGCTAATGATATATATATTAATAATAAACAATTTGAGGTTCGTTTGGCATGTTATAGTAAGTGTATTAACCATATAGTGAAAGAAAACAAAAAGACACTGTAAAAGTTAATTTATTTAACTTAGAGTTAAATCTAATTGATAAGGTTAAAATAATACCCTAAACTTGTCTAAATCCTATTGGCTGATATGATTTCGACCCATACCCACTTTAGCTTCGAAATAAGACCCTTTTGAACCATTATAAACCGATTTTGACTTTAATATAAAATAATATTTTGAGATATTCCTAAGGTGCCCCTCTCCTCCCTTATAAAAGGGCACCTCCTCCCCCTCCTCCTCACACCAATTTGAGCACTCAAGCTCGGCCAAACCCTGAAAAAATCTCTTCTCCAATTCCATAGAATAATACTAGAGGTTCTGGTCTTCTTCAAAGACCAATCTTAGTTCCCTAAGTGAAGGACTCAAAGAGGCGTTTCAAAGAAGAGGTAATATCCATTACCGATCTTTTCAATTTCTTTCTTCTTCAACTTCTTCTTCTTTAGTTGTTTCATGATAAAGTAATAACATCAGTATTACTTACATACTGATATGTTATTATAAATATTAAACAACTCTAATTAACCTTCTATCCATCCTACGGAAAAAAGAAATCACCACGCGTGCGTACGTACGGAATACCGTCTCCACGCCGTGGTGTAAACTATTTTCCGCCACCACCTTAGTTGGATGGGTATAAAGGTGTAATGAGTAACTATATATGATTATTATAAATTTATATTGATACTTTAATAGTATACATACACTTCAACACAATTCCACAACCATGGGAACGATATCATCGCTCGTGCGTACGTACGGACTACCGTCTCCACGACGCGATGAGATTCATTCTCAATGATTAACCATTCATGAGTGATTATAAAGTATATATAATAAGTACTAATGAAATATATGACCTAATAATGATACTGGAATTATTTATATTTATATTTATGTCATCTACTTAATTCCATTCAATTCAATAAGGAAACAAAAACAGCGTTCATGCGTACGTACGGACTACCGTCTCCATGAACGGTGCATTTCTTTCCATTTACTGATTTATTATATATGTATATTATGAATATATATATATAAATCATGTTCTATATTCTGGAATTAAGTAATCATGATCTATGTAATCATATGAATAATTACAAGTTAAAAACACGAACGACAAATGAAACAATTTTACCCAAAACGCTCTTTAACATGGAATTTACAAAAGAACGGGTAATATAATGTCATAAGTGAACCATATATGATATAATAACAATTAATATGATTCTGTAATAAGTAAATGACATTATTTAAATCATTATACAGGAGGTTCGGTCACTTACAAAGCAAATCGGATCTAAGGTAAGGGAAATATCACAATCTCATTTTTATCTGAGATTGTTTATTCGTAAGTATTTACTGGGGTGTATTTTATCATCCACATCCATGTTTCATCAATATGTAATATTATTTCCATCCACCTACTATTGTTTAAATCCAATTTTACCTTTCAGTGAGTTTTTAGTAAAGGATATGAAAGGAATTTTTTGTCGTTTTTCGTACGAGGTACTTTTTGACTTTTCCGACAAAAGTACGAGAAGAATTTTTTTTAACTTATACGGCATGAATGGATTTTTAAAACATTATTTCCAAGAAGCTTCCTTTACAAGTTTTCAAGTTTATTTTTAATCAACTTCTTTTATTTTAACGTCGTATGACATGTTATGAAAGGAAAAATGGTTTTGAAGTAGAAAGGATATTTTCCTCAAGAATAGAGTTCAAGTATTTTATCAAAATTATTTTCCATCTAAGATAATAAAAGGGTTCTGTTTTTATCCCTATTATTACATGGATTTGATTATGTTGTGATGGAAATATTTTTATGAATTCCTTTATCTTATATGAATTGTTTTATGATGTCATGTTGTTTAAGAATCCCATTTTTATTACATGGGTTATGTAATGATGTATGATTTAAGATTTTGTGGCACACATAAGAATGGTTTCATTATGAGATGGTTGGGACCTATATCTCCCTCCAATGCATTGGGTAAAGATTTAATATCTCATGAGATAGACATGGCTGGAATGGTAGGTTATACCGGTTCAGTGAAAGAGGACTGAAACGAGGGTGACTCGATTCAGAAAGGGACTTTGTCCACTAAGATAGTCTTGGCAATGTGTCTTGACTAACAAGAAATGATTCTCTATGATTATGTGTGTATGACACAAAGTTTCATATTTTAAGTTATGCTTATTGGGATTTCATTTAACTACTATGATTTATCCCATGATATGAAATTATGCTCTCTTTTGCAGGTTAAGATTTCCAAAAGTTATGTTCTTATGAATATGATGTGATTGATTTTTTTTCTTTTGCTTACCCTTACTGAGAATTTGAGCTCACCCTTTTATGTTTTCTTTTCCCCAGGATATAAAGAAAGGTTTTAGGTAAAAAAAGGGAAGATCTTTATGGGAGATATTGAAGATCTTTCACCACGATTAGAAGATTACGTTCCGAGTTTCCAAAGACACTAAACTATTACGAACCTTGTGTGTGTGTTTTTGTTATGTACTAAGTATTCCGCAAAAGTAATGTAATGTCCATGTACGATAAGCTTCGGGTCTCTACAGTTGGTATCAGAGGAAAGGTTTAGTCAAACTTTGGAAACTAGGATGCGAGAACTTTAGTGAGATCCCTAGAGATATTTCTAAGGTATGTCTAGGGATGTCTTTAAGGATAAGTATACGTATAGGATATAATCCTAGAACTACGATAATGATCTTAGAATTTAACCTAAGATGTAAGATATTAAGGTTACTCCCCCTTTACTATGTTGTTTTCCTTAGCATTATTTTGCCTCTCACACTATTCTTTTTGGGTTTTAGAAAATGGCTGGAAACAAGATGATTAACGATAATGGAGGATATGATGGACAATGGAATGATATTATTTATGAGCAACCAAATGAAATGGGATTTGGAAGTACAAACATCATTATTATGTCGAATCAGCAATCTCATAATATGATCAATAAAGTAAAATTTGGTAAGTTTCCTGACTCGGCTAATAAGAGAAGATGGAGTTTCATGATGATCATAGAGGAAAGAAAGTTCAATTCCCCATATGTAAATCATGTGGGAAGAGGCATCAAGGAGAATGTTTCAAGGGAACTGGAAGATGCTTTGTGTGTGGAAAAGAAGGACACAAAGCAAGTAAGTGCAAAGGAAAACGTTCAGTTAACACCATGGATGAGGATAATGGTATTGCTACAACATCAAAAATGGTTAAGTGTTTTAAATGTGGAATGTATGGGCATTATTCAAACCAATTCCCTAAGGGAAAGACTCATGAAGAGAATCAGTATGGTCGTATGGGTAGTATTTATGTGGATGATGATGAAGAGACTACAAATTATATGTGAAATGAAAGAATTGTTGAAGCTCGGTTAATGGTTTAAGAATGTAGTGAAATGATTACATGTTTATCATGTGTAATGTTGTATAAGAAATCTCATGGTACTATGGAATAAAGAGACATCTAAGGATTGTTACATTGTTATCTTTCCTTGAGTTTTAAAAGTGTATGATTAATGTTACCAGTATCCATGAAAGGTTATTCAAATATTTTTGGAAAGTAGATGATATGCACATAATGAAGGGATAAGCAGAAAATGAAATGTTTAACAGTATTCATGAGCTCATGATTGATATAAGGACTAAGTGATATCATGGTTTGAGTATATAGAATTTTGGGGATTTTGGTATGTGGAAGGTGTTAACTTTTAACTGCATTCATTTTTTCACTAAGTATTCAAGAGAATACATGAATAAGGCCTTTGAATGTTTGGACTGTGACCAACAAAACATATCTTATGATATATGGGGATCAATGATGGTATTAAATCTCTGGTAATCGTTTTCACTATGTTATGAGAGTGGACTGTAGTATTATGGATAAGCCTAAAGATCGGAATGGATTATGTTGGACATAAGTTAGTATTGTTTAAGGATAAAAGTTTTTTTTCGATATTATTGATGGTATGTTATAGTAATGTAGTTTTAGAAAAAGGACAAACTACAGGACGAGCGACAGCCCATCGCGTTGGACAAGGCTGTTGGAATCGAACCCACAACCGAAGTGCGACTGGCCTTTATCGTCTACCACTGACCTACAGGAAGTCCCAGTTTAGTAGAAACTAGTTTTATTATATTAAGCAGTATGACATATGAAGTATAAGTCCATTTTAGGAACCATATATGATTAATCTCACTATAGATCGACTTATGTATATAATTTTTGCTAACCTTTTGTTTGAGACAGATGGAATGACCCGTCATTCTATCACATGATCTGCTAACACTTCACGAATAACAAATTCAACTTTATTTATTTAAGAAATGAAGTGGAAATTGTTCAAGGCATGAACAACAGTGAGATTGTACCAAAATAAAGTAAGTATTTATTCTAATTTGAATTTTCAACTTTAGGGAAATGATCTTGAAAACCAAAAATGTTGTCCTAGTGATATTATACCTGATGAATCAGATGGTACCCTATATCATCACAAATCTATGGATTTGTGATTACTATCTTTTCCATAGCCATGTTCTCTACCACTCTCCATCAGAACATGATGGTTAGATTTCTCTTCCATATCCATATTTTCACCTATGTGGAAACCCAGTGATTAGTTTATTTGGGTAATCGTTACATTTCATACTTTAGTTTTTAAAGCCTAGTTTTGGTATTCCTTTTTATGATGTGGGTTTCTATTAAAGAAACTTTTAAATAGTAAACTATTTATAACCCCGACGAATTTCGAGGGCGAAATTCATTTTAAGGGGGGTAGAATGTAACAGCCCGAGATTTTATGAAAAATATTCTTTTTAATTTCACTAATGTCTTGTGTTGTACGCTACACCAAAAGGAGCTTGCACAACACACATCCTCGACTTTCCTTGCATTATACGCAATCACGACCTTCCTCGATAGCGTGTGTAGTACGCAATATCGAGTTTCACTAAACAACGATATGCTATTATAATATTATTATAACTAGCCATTATAAATAGTAATATCCACCTTTTAAAATTTTAGAAATTTTAACTCTCAAAATGGACTTCATTTTTGGATTCGGAGTATCGAATTTAGCCTAAGGTGAAATTTTGGTACTTTTCGGATAACTTTCATATTCTGATGAATAGTGAAAATTACTAAATTATAATTAAAAACAACTTTTTTAAACAAAATAATTAATAGTGATAAATTATTAATTTGAGTGGTTTTAACATATATTTAGAATATATTTTTACAATTTAATACAATGTTGGTCATTGGATGTAATTTCACATTTAAACCAGACATAAACAAGTGTCAATCTTTTGATAGATATTGTTTCTTAAAAACATGCTATTTGTTTTAACAGCGGGATTTAATTATAAAACTAATTAATGCAACTTCTATGTTATAAATTTGGAAAAATATACTACATTTTTTATTTCGGAATATGAAATATAGCTTAGGATGAAATTTTGGCATTGTTCTGAAAAACATCAATTTTTGATGAATAGTGAAACTACTAAGTGGTAGTTAAAAAACTGAATTTTTCATAAAACATAATTTTACCGCTTCTGTGAATGGAATTTCAAAAATCCGAGAGACACGGTTGACGTCAGTAAGTAAAATTTGGTTCAATGAGATGAAAATAATTTTTGGTGAATAGTAACTTTTTACTTTTATTTACCACGGTTAAAAGTAAATAGGGTAATTAAGGGTAACAATGATATTAATATTATCCTAACAGATGTCCTAATCCTATTGGAAAAGTTTATCTCGACCAAAAACAACATTAAGTGTAAAATATTATCATTTAGCCCCACTTGGATTAGATTATGACATTTATTATTATTTAATTCAAAGAAGAGTTAAAAGAGTTAAAATCAAAGTTTATTTACTAAAACATTTTTAATATAGGGTTATACATAAGATAGATTCGATTGTAAATATTCATTAGAAATATAAAAAGATTTTCTACATAATGGTATTTTATTTGTAATTTTTAGACATCAAATAAGTTAATTTATTTTTGACACAAAGATGATGCCGTAATTATCTTATTAATGAAATATTGACATAATTGATATTATAAATACCAAAATAAATGTAATTTAAGACTTTTTATGAATTACAATAATTTTCTAGGTTACTATGATATATTAGTGTTGATTTAATCAACATGTTTCGAACATATAATTCTGTTATTACTTTCTCAAAAATCATATATCAAATAGTGTCAAAATTGACACAAAATAGTTTTTAAATCAAATATTATATTACTAATTGTTATTTTATTCCTAAAAATATAAGGTTCGGCCAAATGACTTAGATAAGGATATATATATTAATAATATACAATTTTGGGTTCGTTTGGCATGTTATAGTAAGTGTATTAACCATATAGTGAAAGAAAACAAAAAGACACGGTAAAAGTTAAATTATTTAACTTAGAGTTAAATCTAATTGATAAGGTTAAAATAATACCCTAAACTTGTCTAAATCCTATTAGTTGATAGGATTTCGACCCATCCTCACTTTAGCTTCGAAATAAGACCCTTTGGAACCATTATAAACCGATTTTGACTTTAATATAAAATAATATTTTGAGATATTCCTAAGGTGCCCCTCTCCTCCCTTATAAAAGGGCACCTCCTCCCCCTCCTCCTCACACTAATTTGAGCACTCAAGCTCAGAAAACCCATGACAAAATATCTTCTCCACTTCCCTAGAATAATCCTAGAGGTCCTGGTCTTCTTCAAAGACCAATATTAGTTCCCTAAGTGAAGGATTCAAAGAGGCGTTTCAAAGAAGATGTAATATCCATTACCGATCTTTTCAATTTCTTTCTTCTTCAACTTCTTCTTCTTTAGTTGTTTCATGATAAAGTAATAAAATCAGTATTACTTACATACTGATATGTTATTATAAATATGAAACAACTCTAATTAACCTTCTATCCATCCTACGGAAAAAGGAAATCACCGCGCGTGCGTACGTACGGAATACCGTCTCCACGCCGTGGTGTAATCTATTTTCCGCCACCACCTTAATTGGATTGGTATAAAGGTGTAATGAGTAACTATATATGATTATTATAAATTTATATTGATACTGAAATAGTATACATACACTTCAACACAATTCCACGACCATGGGAACGATATCATCGCTCGTGCGTACGTACGGACTACCGTCTCCACGACGCGATGAGATTCATTCTCAATGATTAACCATTCATGAGTGATTATAAAGTATATATAATAAGTACTAATGAAATATATGACCTAATAATGATACAGGAATTATTTATATTTATATGTATGTCATCTACTTAATTCCATTCAATTCAATAAGGAAACAAAAACAGCGTTCATGCGTACGTACGGACTACCGTCTCTATGAATGGTGTATTTATTTCCATTTACTGATTTATTATATATGTAAATTCTGAATATATATATATAAATCATGTTCTATATTCTGGAATTAAGTAATCATGATCTATGTAATCATATGAATAATTACAAGTTAAAAACACGAACGACAAATGAAACAATTTTACCCAGAACGCTCTTTAACATGGAATTTACAAAAGAACGGGTAATATAATGTCATAAGTGAACCATATATGATATAATAACAATGAATATGATTCTGTAATAAGTCAATGACATTATTTAAATCATTATACAGGAGGTTCGGACACTTACAAAGCAAATCAGACCTAAGGTAAGGGAAATATCACAATCTCATTTTTATCCGAGATTGTTTATTTGTAAGTATTTACTGGGGTGTATTTTATCATCCACATCCATGTTTCATCAATATGTAATATTATTTCCAACCACCTACTATTGTTTAAATCCAATTTTACCTTTCAGTGAGTTTTTAGTAAAGGATATGAAAGGAATCTTTTGTCGTTTTTCGTACGAGGTACTTTTTGACTTTTCCGACAAAAGTATGAGAAGAATGTTTTTTTAACTTATACGACATGAATGGATTTTTAAAACATTATTTCCAAGAAGCTTACTTTACAAGTTTTCAAGTTTATTTTTAATTAACTTCTTTTATTTTAAAGTCGTATGACATGTTATGAAAGGAAAAATGGTTTTGAAGTAGAAAGGATATTTTCCTCAAGAATAGAGTTCAAGTATTTTATCAAAATTATTTTCCATATAAGATAATAAAAGGGTTCTGTTTTTATCCCTATTATTACATGGATTTGATTATGTTGTGATGGAAATATTTTTATGAATTCCTTTATCTTATATGAATTGTTTTATGATGTCATGTTGTTTAAGAATCCCATTTTTATTACATGGGTTATGCAATGATGTATGATTTAAGATTTTGTGGCACACATAAGAATGGTTTCATTATGAGATGGGTGGGACCTATATCTCCCTCCAATGCATTGGGTAAAGATTTAATATCTCATGAGATAGACATGGCTGGAATGGTAGGTTATACCGGTTCAGTGAAACAGGACTGAAAAGAGGGTGACTCGATTCAGAAAGGGACTTTGTCCACTAAGATAGTCTTGGCAATGAGTTTTGACTAACAAGAAATGATTCTCTATGATTATGTGTGTATGCCACAAAGTTTCATGTTTTAAGTTATGCTTATTGGGATTTCATTTCACTACTATGATTTATCCCATGATATGAAATTATGCTCTCTTTTGCAGGTTAAGATTTTCAAAAGTTATGTTCTTATGAATATGATGTGATTGATTTTTTTTTCTTTTGCTTACCCTTACTGAGCATTTGAGCTCACCCTTTATGTTTTCTTTTCCCCAGGATATAAAGAAAGGTTTTAGGTAAAAAAAAGGGAAGATATTTATGGGAGATATTGAAGATCTTTCACCACGATTAGAAGATTACGTTCCGAGTTTCCAAAGACACTAAACTATTACGATCCTTGTGTGTGTGTTTTGGTTATGTACTAAGTATTCCGCAAAAGTAATGTAATGTCCATGTACGATAAGCTTCGGGTCTCTACAGAACCCCATTTGATGTTTATAGGTGCACGACTAATCAAAGAATCAAACAGGACTTCACACCCATATCTATACTGATTCATGATTCATGATCCATATTTTTGAAATATATTCATCAAAAAATAAGATCCTAATTATTTTCATTCATTCTCCCTTAGAATTTGACCCTTCATTTTCCACTGGCTCCCATTCTAAGGGGGTATATTTTTTGTAATTGAAATACATTCTGTGGGATTTAGATGAGATGTTCTACGCCTTAAGAAAAAAATCTGATAAAAAATGGAATCACAAACACTCTAAAGATTATACTTCATGAATTCCATTCATTGGGAGCCATCACCCAATATGAATACATGAGGCCTTGATGGAACAATCCATGTGTCTGATGGTGCTTCGAAACTGTGCTAAAGTGGTGATGTTACGCTCCTCAGGTTTGATGTAGTGAAAACCATTCACAAAGCTCTCATCCTTTTTGTATCGAAAATATCTACATCATAAACCCATTTTTACTATAAAAACCCTTCTCATTCCAGCCTTAGGGGACAACTACATGACCTTTGGACTTCCGAATTTCTTCATCTTCCGAAAGCACCCTGACTATCACGAACCATTCAAAAATGAATCAACCAAGGAATCCTAGAATCATGAAACCCCTTTCCCCATGTTCCTATATACCTCCAAATAATGCATGGATACAATTTTCAATGGACTACGCCCATCACGGAGGAGGAAGGACCATAGTGTTACTTGAGGTCGTGTAAATGAATACGCATTCACGAAGAACTTCTTTCTAGATACAAGACACTGTACTAAGGCACAATAACTCTGTTTCTCAAAGAATCTCTCTTTGTGAATCCATTGTTCCCCACAAATCATGTGAACATTGTAAAGCACCCCTATTTTCAGTTATCCTCTATGTGAATCCCCTCTTATGGGTGCCTTAATGTTGCATCCCTTCTGTTGGAACCTCATCATGAAGGTTGAGTTCCCCAAGCATCCATACCCATCATGGATTGGCTCAACTGAACCATTATTAATTAGGTTATATTCCCTTACCAATTATGTCACCCACACCATTCCTAGAATGGCCCCAGTCTCCCGTTTAATTTTTTTATTTTTAGCTTAGGTAAGCTAATCCCCCCTTTTCAATATAGGGATTCTAATATAAACCTTGTGACTCACGAATCATCCACATCATTACACATTGGAATTGTCGAAACCAAGTACCACCTAGGGTTACATCAGTGATGGTTACATAATACTGTGGGGTGAGGAGTGGGTCCCTCTATGTCTAATCTACATGAACTAAAACTGACTAGCACAAATGTTATCAAAACATTACGTTAAACTATAATCTCACCTTTAAAGGAAAATGGAGTATGTCCCGTGTATTAGTGACACATAATGAGATCCTCCTCACATAGAATGTCATCCTCCACACATGGAATGTAATAATCCTATGAATCATTCCTCGTGTAATATCTTATCCTTTCATACAGTAGGAATAACCATTTTCCCTCCCCGCCTCCCCCACATACCAAAATAAGCAAGGAGATGGGCGCATCAAACCCTCTCTCTATTCCTTTGGGCTCCAACATCTGTCCATCAGCAGATAATGAATGTTGTGTGATGTTAATTTCCACTAATACCTACTTCTTTTACATCGATCATGACTTAAATGGTCTTATGGGGTTAGTGTTGACCATGATTTACATGATCCCTGTCACCTAATTAACTAGTCCACTTCTACGAATAAGACGAAACCACATCAGATCTCCTTAACTGAGATACTTCAGCGAGTAATCCCCAACCAAATGGGTAGCTCCCATGCATATGTACCAACCACATTCTACATTTCCTTGGGTATCCTCCTTAGGTGCATCCCCAATTACTATCCCAAACTACATGGAATTTTATTCACAACCAACTGGGATACATAGAAAGCCTCCCAAAGGTTCATTCCCAATACACCCAATACTCCACCCAGTCAATGAATTCCATACAATACATACATATTCCATCATAAATTTATCCAGTCCCCCACATCCTAGTCAGATCATCCCATCCATTCTAGAATCTATTATTTTTAATCCACACAACCCCTCTTGAACAACATGGGATTTGATTCCTACATTATGAGTAGGTTATTAGGAAATCCTCCTGAGGTTCAATCCTAACCAATGGTAAACCTCGGGGACCCCTCCTATAGGTGAAGCTCTTTGATATACCTTCAGGGATGTCCAGATCAACTATCATGGTGTTACATCTTCCCTTTATGGGATAGAACCCCATGAGTCTGCCTCCCTGGTTGTTTTGATCCATCCATCGATAAACATTATAGGATTACCCTCATAGGGATGTATATCCTTGATCCACCACCATGAGTTGTTTTGATCAGTTTTAATCCATAACCTAAAGATGTTAAACTATCAAAACAACATAGAATTATACCTCAGGTTAATTATAGGATGGTTGAGGTCAATGCCATCTATGATATTCCATTGGCATCAGATTTCCTGTGGTCGATATTGGATGCAAGAGATTCTACACCGGAGAAGCCTTCTTGAGATTCCCTTCCATGAGGAAGAATATATGTGACTAATGTTCCCATTGTCCAACCATGCCAGTTATAACGACCCACACTTTACATACATTGTTAATACTTCAAAATTGAAGCACTCTTATTACAACATATGACAAAACCACAAAGGACCATATAGGTATAGTGTCTTTAGAAACTGGGGAAACATAAACAACTGGTTCATAAATCTTCTACAGTGTCTCCCATTTATTTCATCATATCTAGGGTCCCTTTTAGCATATTCTACTTAATATCCATCTTCCTGACCTGGGGAAAAGAAAACATAAAAGGGTGAGCTCAAATGCTCAGCAAGGGAAAATAAAGGAAATAAAAATCATATCATATCTTTATGAAAATCAAAACCTGCAAAAGAGATCATAATATCTTAACATGGAATAAATCATAGAAGTGAAAATGAGATCCCCATAATCATAACATAAAACTTGAATCTTTGTGGCATGCACACATAATCATGGAAAATCATTTCTTGTTAGTCATGACTCATTGCCAAGACTATCTTAGTGGACAAAGTCCCTTTCTGAACCGAGTTCACTCCTCGTTTCAGTCCTGTATCACTGAACCGAAATAACCTTCCGTTCCAGCCATGTCTATCTCATGAGATATAATATCATTACCCAATGCATTGGAGGGAGATATAGGTCCCACCCATCTTATAATGAATCCTTTCTTATGTGTGCCACATAATCATAAAACATACATCATCGCATAACACATGTAACAAAAATGGGATTCTTGAAACATCATGACATCATAAATCAATTCATATAAGATAAAGGAATTCATAAACATAATTTCATCACAACATAGTCAAATCAATGTAAAAATATGGATAGAAACATAACTCTTTATTATCTTATATGGAAAATAATTTTGATAAAACACTTGAATTGAATTCTTGAGGAAAATATCCTTTCTTCTTCAAAAACATTTTTCCTTTCATAACATGTCATACAACTTTAAAATAAAAGAAGTTGATTAAAAATAAACTTGAAAACTTGAAAAGGAAGCTTCTTTGAAGTAATTTTTTTTAAATCCATTCATGCCGTATAAGTTAAAAAAAACATTCTTCGTACTTTTGTCGGAAAAGTCAAAAAGTACCTCGTACGGAAAAACGACAAAAGATTCCATTCATATTCTTTACTAAAAACTCACCTAAGGGTAAAATTCGATTTAAACTATTTCAAGTGGATGGAAACAATATTACATATTGAGGGAACATGGATGTGGATGATAAAATACACCCCAGTAAATACTTACGAATAAACAATCTCGGATAAAAATGAGATTGTGATATTTCCCTTACCTTAGGTCCGATTTGCTTTGTTCGTTGTCCGAAGCTCCTGTATAATGGTTTAAATAATGTTATTGACTTATTCCATAATCATACATATTGATATGATATCATATATGGTCATATTATTAGCTTCTTGTTAGTAATATTTCATTGTTACTTGTTACTCGGGTCTTTATAACTTTTTGTTCTTATGCGTGTTTTGTCGAATAAATTCTTATTCTTATCTTTAGGTTATAGATAATTCATTTCCAGAATTGTATTAGTGTAGTATATACCATATTCATTCATTCAATTCATTTATACAATCATTATGAAATGAAGATCATGTAGAACGAGTCGCATCACATCGTGGAGACGGTATTCCGTACGTACGCACGAGTGATGATATCGTTCCTATGATCGTGGAATTGTATTGGAGTATATATATATATATTATTTCAGTATCAATATTACTTAGTAATAATCATATATAGTTACTCATTACACCATTATACCCATCCTTGTAAGGTGATGGTGGAAAATAGATTACACCACGGCGTGGAGACGGTATTCCGTACGTACGCACGCGCGGTGATTTCATTTTTCCGTAGGATGGATAGAAGGTGAATTAGGGTTGTTTCATATTTATAATAACATATCAGTATGTATGTAATACTGATGTTATTACTTTATCATGAAACAACTAAAGAAGAAGAAGTTGAAGAAGAAAGAAATTGAAAAGATTGGTAATGGATATTACCTCTTCTTTGGAACGCCTTTTTGAATCCTCCACTTAAGGAACTAAGATTGGTCTTTGGAGAAGACCAGGACCTCTAGGATTATTCTAGGGAAGTGGAGAAGGGAAATGGCAGGGTTTGGCCGAGCTTGAGTGCTCAAATTGGTGTGAGGAGGAGGGGGAGGAGGTGCCCTTTTATAAGGGAGGAGAGGGGCACCTTAGGAATATCTCAAAATATTATTTTATATTAAAGTCAAAATCGGTTTATAATGGTTCCAAAGGGTCTTATTTCGAAGCTAAAGTGGGGATGGGTCGAAATCCTATCAACCAATAGAATTTAGACAAGTTTAGGATATTATTTTAACCTTATCAATTAAATTTAACTCTAAGTTAAATAATTTAACTTTTACCATGTCTTTTTGTTTTCTTTCACTATATGGTTAATACACTTACTATAACATGCCAAAAGAACCCCAAATTGTTTATTATTAATGTATATATCCTTATCTAAGTCATTTGGCCGAACCTTAGATTTTTAGGAATAAAATAACAATTAATAATATAATATTTGATTTAAAAACTATTTTGTGTCAATTTTGACACTATTTGATATATGATTTTTTTGAAAGTCATAACAGAATTATATGTTAGAACCAAGTTGATTAAATCAATACTAATATATCATATTAACCTAGAAAATTAGTGGAATTCATAAAAAGTCTCAAATTATATTTATTTTGGTGTTTATAACATCAATTATGTCAATATTTCATTAATAAGATAATTACTGCATCATCATTATGTCATAAATAAATTAAATTATTTAATGTCTAAAAATTACAAATAAAATATCATCATGTAGGAAATCTTTTTAGCTTTCTAATGAATATTTACAATTGAATTTATCTTATGTATAACCCCATATTAAAAATGATTTACTTATTAAACTTTGATTTTAACTATTTTAACCCTTCTTTAAATAAATTAATAATAAATGTCCTAATCTAATCCAAGTGGGCCTAAATGGTCATATTTTATTCCTAAGTTTGTTTTTGGTCGAATTACACTTGTCAAATAGAATTAGGACATGTGTTAGGGTAATATTAATATCATATTTACCCTTAGTTACCCTATTTACTATTAACCGCGGTAAAATAGTAAAAAGTTACTATTCACCAAAAAAATATTTTCATCTCATTGAACCACATTTTAGTCCTTGATATTAACCGTGTCTCTCGGATTTTTGAAATTCCATTCACAGAAGCGGTAAAATTAAGTTTTATGCAAAATTCAGTTTTTAACCTACCACTTAGTGGTTTCACTATTCATCAAAAATTGAAAGTTTTCAGAAAAATGCCAAAATTTCACCCTAGGCTAATTTCGATATTCTGAGTTCGAAAATGAAGTCCATTTTGAAAAATAAAATTTATAAAATTTCAAAAAGTGGTTATTACTATTCATAACGACTAGTTTTAATAGCATATTGTTGTTTAGTGAAACTCGGTATTGCGTACGACGCAAGCTATCGAGGAAGGTTGCGATTGCGTGTAAAGCAAGCCAAGCAAGTGCTGTGTAGAAAAAGATTCCTTTGATGATTTATATAACATAAAAGTCTCGGGTGTTACATTCTACCCCCCTTAAAAAGAATTTCGCCCCCGAAATTCGTCACTTTGCAACAAACAAATGAGGATACTTCTCCCTCATCATATCCTCAAGCTCCCATGTAGCTTCTTCAAGTTGGTGGTTTCTCCATAAAACTTTCACCAAGCGAGTGGTCTTGTTTCGTAGGACTTTTTCGCTACGATCCAGAATCTCTATCGGATGTTTTTCATAAGAAAGATCTTGCTCTAGCGGTACAACTTCTGAGCTGAGTACATGTGAAGGATCTGGTATGTACTTTCTCAGGAGAGATACATGGAACACATCGTGAACTTGAGAGAGATTCGGTGGAAGCGCCAATCGGTAAGCTACCTTCCCAACACGATCCAGTATTTCAAAAGGACCGATATATCTAGGGCTCAACTTCCCCTTCTTTCCAAATCTCATAACCCTCTTCCAGGGAGATATTCGTAAGAACACTTTATCACCCACTTCAAACTCTAGGTCTCTTCTTCGATTGTCGGCATAACTTTTCTGTCGACTCTGAGCTGCTCTTATGTGTTGTTGAATAGATCTGACCTTTTCTGCCATTTCATCAACGAGATCAGGTCCTAATAGCTTTCTTTCCCCAACTTCATCCCAGCAAGTTGGAGTCCTGCATTTCTTTCCATAGAGAGCTTCATAAGGAGCCATTTGAATACTGGAGTGAAAGCTATTATTATAAGAAAATTCCACCAAAGGTAGGTGTTGATCCCAACCTCCTTTGAAATCCATAGAGCAAGCTCTCAACATATCTTCTAGGGTTTGAATTGTTCTCTCAGACTGACCGTCTGTCTGGGGATGATAAGCAGTGCTGAAACTCAACTCTGTATCCAGAGTATGCTGAAGACTTCGCCAGAACTTCGAGGTAAATCTCGGATCCCGATCAGATATAATAGAAAGTGGTACTCCATGCAATCTTACCACTTCCTTTACATATATCCTGGCAAGCTGATCTAGAGAGAAATCCTCTCTAATAGCAATGAAGTGTGCAGACTTTGTAAGACGATCAACTATGACCCAGATAGCATTATTGCCTTTGGATGTTTTAGGAAGTCCTGTGACAAAGTCCATAGTGATGTTTTCCGATTTCCATTCGGGTATGGGTAATGGTTGTAACATCCCCTTAGACTTCTGTCTCTCAGCTTTAACTTGTTGACAAACCAAGCATCGAGAGACATATTCAGCAACATCTCTTTTCATGCCATCCCACCAGAAGTACTCTTTCAGGTCCCTATACATCTTCGTGCTTCCAGGATGAATAGAGAATGAAGAACTATGAGCCTCATCCAGCAGCTCTTTCTTTAATTCGGGGATGGGACGAACACAAACCCGATTCCTGAACTTTATTATCCCATCACAATCAAGGTTGAATTCAGGAACATTTCTCACCTTCTTTTGTAACTCGACATCTTCTTTCTGTGCCTCTTTAATCTTCACATGTATAGATGGTTGAACATTCATTTGAGAAAGATAAGATTTTTCCCCTTCCATTATAATTCCAAGATCCATCCTTTGTAAATCCATAAATATTGGATCTTTTGTGATCCTCATCATGGATAAACTAGCATGGTCTTGTCGACTTAATGCATCTGCCACCTTGTTTGCTTTCCCAGGGTGGTAATGGATTGAGCAGTCATAATCCTTAATCAGCTCCAACCATCTTCTTTGGCGCATATTCAGCTCCTTTTGTGTGAAAATATACTTTAAACTTTTATGATCAGTATAAATATCACACCTTTCACCATAAAGGTAATGCCTCCAAATCTTTAATGCAAAGATTACCGCAGCCAACTCCAAATCATGTGTTGGGTAATTTTGCTCATGGATTTTCAACTGTCGTGAGGCATAAGCTATCACCATATCATTTTGCATAAGAACACACCCCAATCCCTTCTTGGATGCATCACTGTAGATCACAAACCTTTCTCCACTACAAGGCAGTGTGAGCACAGGTGCACTGGATAAACTTCTTTTCAACTCCTTGAAATTCTCTTCACATTCCTCTGTCCAGACAAACTTAACTCCTTTCCGAGTCAACTTGGTGAGTGGATTAGATAATCGTGAAAAATCTTTTACAAAACGTCGATAATATCCAGCCAAACCAAGAAAACTTCGGATCTCAGTTACTGTGGTTGGTCTCGACCATCTTTCGATAACCTCTGTTTTTGCTGGATCCACAGATATCCCCTCTTTTGAGATTATATGACCCAAAAATGCAACTTTTTGAAGCCAAAATTCACACTTGGTAAATTTGGCATAAAGCTTCTCTTTTCTCAGGGTCTTCAATATAATTCTCAAGTGATCTTCATGCTCTTCCTTTCTCTTTGAATAGACAAGAATATCGTCTATAAAGACTACCACAAATTGATCAAGATAGTCTCTAAAGACTCTATTCATTAGATCCATGAAGATAGCAGGGGCATTAGTAAGACCAAATGGCATCACTATAAATTCATAGTGTCCATACCTTGTACGGAAAGCCGTCTTTGGTATATCCTCCCTTTTGACCCTTAATTGATGATACCCTGAACGAAGATCAATCTTGGAAAAGTATTGAGCTCCGCGTAGTTGGTCAAATAAGTCATCAATGCGTGGGAGAGGATATTTGTTCTTGATAGTGATCTTGTTAAGTTCTCTATAATCAATGCAGAGTCTCATTGATCCATCTTTCTTCTTAACAAATAGAACAGGTGCTCCCCAAGGTGACGCACTAGGGCGTATGAATCCCTTATCAAGATTCTCTTGGAGTTGCTTCTTCAATTCCTGCAACTCAATTGGGGCCATTCTATAAGGTGTCTTTGAAATAGGCAAAGCACCCGGTACAAGTTCTATTGAAAACTCAACTTCACGATTTGGTGGAAGACCCGGCAATTCCTCCGGAAAGACATCATCAAACTCCCGTACAATGGGCATATTCTTAATCGTGAGTTTCTCACCAACCATTTGAGATAAATAACCTTCATTTAGTGGAATCAATACCCATAAGATGGAAGAAATTTCCACTGGAAGGTTATGTTCATCCTTGCATTGATAGACGATCGTAGATTGATCTGGAATATGAAATGTGACATCCCTTCTTTGGCAATTGATATGAGCTCCATGTAGAGAAAGCCAATCCATGCCAAGAATCACATCAAATTCCACTAAAGGAAGGATCACAAGATTTGCAGGAAGCACTTTCCCACAAACTTCGATCGGAGAAGAATTATAAACTTCTGATGCGATTGATGTGCCATTAGGTGTTGTCACAGCTAACTCAACATCTAATTGTTGAGGTAATACGGTGATACCCTTAGAAAATTTTTCAGAAATAAAAGAGTGGGTGGATCCAGAATCAAATAAAACATTTGCTACTTTAGAGTGGATGGTAAGTGTACCTTTCACCACATCGTTATCGTACTCCACATCGCTGATAGAAATTGCATGTGACTTTCCTTTGTCTTTAGCCTTAAGAGTTTGTTGACGTCGACCATCATCATCAACCCTTGGATTTGGGCATTGATTGGCATAATGCCCCATCTCCTTGCACTTGAAACATTGAAGTGTAGCAGGTTCATTCTGTGTATCCCTTCCTTTGTTTGCATCATTAGACATCTTCTTCCCATTATCACGGCATTCAAATGCCCGATGACCTTCCTTTCCACATTTAAAACATTTACTTGTCCCTTTAAGACAACTCCCTCCATGTTTCTTTCCACACTTTGAGCATAAGGGAAAGTTCATCTTCTTTTCCTTGTGCTCTTTAGATTTTTCTTTGAATTCCATCTTCCTCTTCTTATCAAACCCATGTGACTGATGGGTTACTCCAATCTCCATCTCGACTTTGAGAGCACATCGAACGATTTCCTCGTAGCTATTGAAGTCCCTTATGGCTAACGCCCTTCGAAGACTTGGTTTTAAGCCACTAAAGAATCGATCGATCTTACTCTCAGGTTGGATAATAATACCAGAAGCGTACCTTGCAAGTCTTGTAAAATTTGCTTCATAGGTACTAACAGATTCATCATCCCTTTGCTTCAGTTCAAGGAACTCTTTCTCCATCTTTGTTCGGAGAATACGAGGGAAGTACTTATTGAAAAATACGTTCTTGAACTCGTCCCATTCCATAGACTCAATTTCATCCCTTTGCCTCGTATTCTTAACAAGCTTCCACCATTGATCCGCATCTCCTTCCAAACGATACACTGCTAGGATGACTTTATCATGCTCAGAACATTGAAGAACTGAAAATATCTTTTCAGTAGTACTAATCCATTGTTCAGCAACTAATGGATCAGTAGACCCACTGAAAGATGGTGGACGCTGCCTCATGAAGGATTCAACAGAATGTTGCTCCCTTCTTTGTTCGTTTGGAAATCCCTCATGATTCATAGCTTGAGAAAGTTGTGTGAGCATGGCTACAAGATTTTGCATTCCAGCTCCCATATCGTTTGGTTGCTCAGGGGGACAATCATTGCATTGCCCAGCGCATTCCGCATTAACACGGTTCCTTCGGGTTCCAGCCATTGACTAAAACCAAGAAGAATAGTGTGAGCAACACTAATTATAATAGGAAACCACATAATTCAAGAATAAAATTTTCATGCTTATGGTCTTATCCTAGGTTATTCATGGCCATTTCTAAGATTGTGTTCTATGCTTAGACTTATTCTTAGGGTTCTTACTAAGGCTTTCACATCCTAGTTTCCAAAGGTTGACTATACCTTTCCTCTGATACCAACTATAACGACCCACACTTTACATACATTGTTAATACTTCAAAATTGAAGCACTCTTATTACAACATATGACAAAACCACAAAGGACCGTATAGGTATAGTGTCTTTAGAAACTGGGGAAACATAAACAACTGGTTCATAAATCTTCTACAGTGTCTCCCATTTATTTCATCATATATAGGGTCCCTTTTAGCATATTCTACTTAATATCCATCTTCCTGACCTGGGGAAAAGAAAACATAAAAGGGTGAGCTCAAATGCTCAGCAAGGGAAAATAAAGGAAATAAAAATCATATCATATCTTTATGAAAATCAAAACCTGCAAAAGAGATCATAATATCTTAACATGGAATAAATCATAGAAGTGAAAATGAGATCCCCATAATCATAACATAAAACTTGAATCTTTGTGGCATGCACACATAATCATGGAAAATCATTTCTTATTAGTCATGACTCATTGCCAAGACTATCTTAGTGGACAAAGTCCCTTTCTGAACCGAGTTCACTCCTCGTTTCAGTCCTGTATCACTGAACCGAAATAACCTTCCGTTCCAGCCATGTCTATCTCATGAGATATAAAATCATTACCCAATTCATTGGAGGGAGATATAGGTCCCACCCATCTTATAATGAATCCTTTCTTATGTGTGCCACATAATCATAAAACATACATCATCGCATAACACATGTAACAAAAATGGGATTCTTGAAACATCATGACATCATAAATCAATTCATATAAGATAAAGGAATTCATAAACATAATTTCATCACAACATAGTCAAATCAATGTAAAAATATGGATAGAAACATAACTCTTTATTATCTTATATGGAAAATAATTTTGATAAAACACTTGAATTGAATTCTTGAGGAAAATATCCTTTCTTCTTCAAAAACATTTTTCCTTTCATAACATGTCATACAACTTTAAAATAAAAGAAGTTGATTAAAAATAAACTTGAAAACTTGTAAAGGAAGCTTCTTTGAAGTAATTTTTTTTAAATCCATTCATGCCGTATAAGTTAAAAAAAAACATTCTTCGTACTTTTGTCGGAAAAGTCAAAAAGTACCTCGTACGGAAAAACGACAAAAGATTCCTTTCATATTCTTTACTAAAAACTCACCTAAGGGTAAAATTCGATTTAAACTATTTAAAGTGGATGGAAACAATATTACATATTGAGGGAACATGGATGTGGATGATAAAATACACCCCAGTAAATACTTACGAATATACAATCTCGGATAAAAATGAGATTGTGATATTTCCCTTACCTTAGGTCCGATTTGCTTTGTTCATTGTCCGAAGCTCCTGTATAATGGTTTAAATAATGTTATTGACTTATTCCATAATCATACATATTGATATGATATCATATATGGTCATATTATTAGCTTCTTGTTAGTAATATTTCATTGTTACTTGTTACTCGGGTCTTTATAACTTTTTGTTCTTATGCGTGTTTTGTCGAATAAATTCTTATTCTTATCTTTAGGTTATAGATAATTAATTTCCAGAATTGTATTAGTGTAGTATATACCATATTCATTCATTCAATTCATTTATACAATCATTATGAAATGAAGATCATGTAGAACGAGTCGCATCACATCGTGGAGACGGTATTCCGTACGTACGCACGAGTGATGATATCGTTCCTATGATCGTGGAATTGTATTGGAGTATATATATATATATTATTTCAGTATCAATATTACTTAGTAATAATCATATATAGTTACTCATTACACCATTATACCCATCCTTGTAAGGTGATGGTGGAAAATAGATTACACCACGGCGTGGAGACGGTATTCCGTACGTACGCACGCGCGGTGATTTCATTTTTCCGTAGGATGGATAGAAGGTGAATTAGGGTTGTTTCATATTTATAATAACATATCAGTATGTAAGTAATACTGATGTTATTACTTTATCATGAAACAACTAAAGAAGAAGAAGTTGAAGAAGAAAGAAATTGAAAAGATTGGTAATGGATATTACCTCTTCTTTGGAACGCCTTTTTGAATCCTCCACTTAAGGAACTAAGATTGGTCTTTGGAGAAGACCAGGACCTCTAGGATTATTCTAGGGAAGTGGAGAAGGGAAAATGGAAGGGTTTGGCCGAGCTTGAGTGCTCAAATTGGTGTGAGGAGGAGGGGGAGGAGGTGCCCTTTTATAAGGGAGGAGAGGGGCACCTTAGGAATATCTCAAAATATTATTTTATATTAAAGTCAAAATCGGTTTATAATGGTTCCAAAGGGACTTATTTCGAAGCTAAAGTGGGTATGGGTCGAAATCCTATCAACCAATAGAATTTAGACAAGTTTAGGATATTATTTTAACCTTATCAATTAAATTTAACTCTAAGTTAAATAATTTAACTTTTACCATGTCTTTTTGTTTTCTTTCACTATATGGTTAATACACTTACTATAACATGCCAAAAGAACCCCAAATTGTTTATTATTAATGTATATATCCTTATCTAAGTCATTTGGCCGAACCTTAGATTTTTAGGAATAAAATAACAATTAATAATATAATATTTGATTTAAAAACTATTTTGTGTCAATTTTGACACTATTTGATATATGATTTTTGTGAAAGTCATAACAGAATTATATGTTCGAACCAAGTTGATTAAATCAATACTAATATATCATAGTAACCTAGAAAATTAGTGGAATTCATAAAAAGTCTCAAAGTATATTTATTTTGGTGTTTATAACATCAATTATGTCAATATTTTATTAATAAGATAATTACTGCATCATCATTATGTCATAAATAAATTAAATTATTTAATGTCTAAAAATTACAAATAAAATATCATCATGTAGGAAATCTTTTTAGCTTTCTAATGAATATTTACAATTGAATTTATCTTATGTATAACCCCATATTAAAAATGATTTACTTATTAAACTTTGATTTTAACTATTTTAACCCTTCTTTAAATAAATTAATAATAAATGTCCTAATCTAATCCAAGTGGGCCTAAATGGTCATATTTTATTCCTAAGTTTGTTTTTGGTCGAATTACACTTGTCCAATAGAATTAGGACATGTGTTAGGGTAATATTAATATCATATTTACCCTTAGTTACCCTATTTACTATTAACCGCGGTAAAATAGTAAAAAGTTACTATTCACCAAAAAATTATTTTCATCTCATTGAACCACATTTTAGTCCTTGATATTAACCGTGTCTCTCGGATTTTTGAAATTCCATTCACAGAAGCGGTAAAATTAAGTTTTATGCAAAATTCAGTTTTTAACCTACCACTTAGTGGTTTCACTATTCATCAAAAATTGAAAGTTTTCAGAAAAATGCCAAAATTTCACCCTAGGCTAATTTCGATATTCTGAGTCCGAAAATGAAGTCCATTTTGAAAAATAAAATTTATAAAATTTCAAAAAGTGGTTATTACTATTCATAACGACTAGTTTTAATAGCATATTGTTGTTTAGTGAAACTCGGTATTGCGTACGACGCAAGCTATCGAGGAAGGTTGCGATTGCGTGTAAAGAAAGCCAAGCAAGTGTTGTGTAGAAAAAGATTCCTTTGATGATTTATATAACATAAAAGTCTCGGGTGTTACACCAGTGATGCCCAATGTGAATAATATCATGATTTAGGAATTCTTACCTATCAAGACCTCTTGGAATGTATAGAAAAAATTAGTGTAGTTAACCCTCATGCACAAAGATATGGCTTTGGTAATGAGTTCCAATAAAATACAGAATTCTATTAGAGAGACACAAACTAGGCGTTGAATTCTAAAGATCAATCCATGGAAGGAGAAACCAACATCCCATCATACCGTTTCGATCAATTGGTTGACATCACCAATGACTATGATGAATGTGACCCACCCTTGCAATGTAGGATTGCAGGGTAATATGAGTAACCAACATGTGAATACCAATGTTGTAGACATGAAGGCACACATTGGAGAAAGTATTAGAATCACTTTCAAACATAATGTTTCATTAATTTAAGTTTGATGAATAGTCGTATTTATTAGTGTAGGATAAGGGAGTTTTAAAAAATATTACTCACTAATTTATTGTTTTTCTAATACAAACAATACTGTTTATTCCTGTGACTATCTATCTGTATTCTTTCATAACAGTTTGATATAATGGTAATATACATCATCCCTTATTTAATTAATCTTGTATTTACTTACTTAGTAAAATATAATATTTTATCAAATTAAACTATTTCTAACAATTCATCTATTATATAAAAATACCAAAAATTCACAAAAGGTTAATTTTCATTTGATGATTGCAAAAATAATATCTATTTTGTAAAAAAATCAATATTATAAAAAATTTTATTCAAAATAAATTCCTTAATTATTTAAAAATAATTGTTTTAATTACGAAACAAATCATTCAACACATTTAAATATTATGTGTCATGAAAACAAATTATATTATCATTTATATTCAAATTGATAATGTTTTAAAAAAATATTTAGGAAAATAAATTTTAAATATCAATTATAATTTCAAATGACAATATATTTTAATGAAAATAAAATCATAAAATAAATAGATATATATTAATAATTATTATAATTTTGAGTTATTTGTGTAAAATAACTATTTTCCTTGTTAAACATTTATTTTAATTCTCTTTCGATATAAATTTCATTTACTGTTATTTTATATAATACCGAACTATAATATTTCTCTTTGAAGAATCTAGTAACTAATATACTGGACATGTTACAATTACAAACAGTATAATTCTGACATCCACATAGGTATTATAATTCATATAAATACCTCTTATTTAATTTATTCATTCATTACATCCATTTTTATAATTGTAAATTATTTTTCATTCTCCAAGAGAGTATAAATATCATAATGTTCTATTTTATTGTTATTATGTTTTTCATAGTTCTTATCTTCATCAGATTTTGAGATGACCCATATATTCTAATTATATTATTTTTATTATTTTCTTATTAAATTAAAAATTTAGTAGAATACACTTTACCAGGATTAATTTTCAGACCCGAGTTTTTTTGTTTTACTTCATGCCAGTTCTGGTTAGGTTCTTGGTCGTTTTATCCGCAGGTGGGTGTGACATGTTTGAGGTTTTGTGGAATTATTTATCTTTTATTCATAGACTATATTTCCCCAATATTATCCCCCTTCAACCCCATTTAATTGTGTAGTAAATGGAAAAGTTATGGGTGGCCAGAACAACCCGCACAGTTTACCAAATCGTGCGGACAAACCATGCATAGTGTGAAGCTCATTAAAAATTTTCATGTTGTTCTCAATTTAGCCTTCCTGGAGTAACCATAATGCGCCATATTTTTCCCCATTCTACCATTATATCCATGTAAAGCTTCCAAGCTCCCTTAAGATCCTAATAAATCCATTTTGATGTGTTTTTAGGTAGTGGAGTTTCATGATCTTCCATGTAAGTGAATTCCTCTATTGTTTCATCAATCTCATTAGGGTTTATTCCATAGTACTTGATGTAAAAAATGTATAAAAACTTGTGATTCATACCTAGGTTTTATTGTTTTTTTATTGGGTTGATCTTATTATTTAGGGTTCATTTTCATTCCCTTGTGGTGCAGCGGTGGTGTAGCTGAAGATTCACAAAAAGATTTGTGGTGTTTGACATATGAGGATGGTGTTTCCATGTGTACGAATTCATTGATGAGTGAGATTTCTTTAATGACATTCATATAATGTTTCTTACTTATTTTTTATATTGTAAAAATCATTTATGGAAGAATTTTTTAAGCATTTGATTTAAGGATTCATTTTTTCTTGAAATTGTGTGTTTTTCATGTGTAACTCAAGGTGTGTTATTTGAGAGAATTTTATATGATATGAAACTATTTTATTAAAAGTTTACAGGTATTCCAATTTTGTTTTTATGGTATTAGGTTTTATTTGGACTTGAAAGAGGGGTTTTTAATTGATTTTTTGTGGAAATAATTTATTTACTTCATTAAAAAATTTTATGACAATTATAAATGGTATATTGAGTTACACAAAGGGTGAAAAATATGTTTTATTACTATTTTGGTGGGTGTATGTTCATAAAATGGGGTTCTAAAAGAGAAAGTGATGATTTGTGACATGATCTTTTTTGAGAATATTTTTATATATTGTTGAAACGATTTATTAAATTATTAGAAAGGTGCAAGATATGTTTGTGGGGTGTCTTAGTGTGTGTATGGTGTTTAAATGAATTGGAATGTGAAAATGGTATTTTGTGAAATGTGTGTGGGATATTTGTTGTGTGCATAATTTCAAAATGGATTTTTGAAGTGAAAATGTTATTTTATGACATGTGGAACTTGATGGAGAACAAAGTGGGAATCCCTAATATCTTGGATGGTAGATTAGGATTAGTATGCTTGTAATCTGGTAGTGGTATCATCCAAATATAGCTTCTAATGTCTGGCGATGGCAACACTAACAAATCATTGATGATGTTTGGGGACCACTAGTACATTAGGGTTTCCGTTCCCAGTGTCTTCGACATATGGTGTGTGTTTTTGGAAAATTCATTGGAATGTGTGTTTAATTTAAAATATTACATTCATCAATGTTTCCTTCTTGAAAACAATTTTTCATTTAAAGGAACACCTTTTAGAAATTGTTACCAGCATTTATTATTTATAAAAACATACAATTTTAGTATCTTAAAATTTTTATCACAATGAATATTTTGGGTGGATTCCCATTGGGATTTTTCTCATACCCTACACAAAACATTAGGGGTAAGTAGAATTTATATTGTTTGACACATGTATTGGAAATCTCCATGGAGTTCGTAGTTTGGGTTGTTAGACTCTCTTCCGGGCATGGTGTTTCAGAGAAGGCTTTGGGTGATTTCCCCTCATCGTGTGGTTGTCATTGAGTCCGGATTTCTGATAATTTTTAGTTGTGGCCCTCTTGGGTATTTTCAAAACTATATAACTAAATTTTGAATTTTATTTAAGGCTTGTTTAATATGAATTTTCATATTCAGTTTATTTATTATTGTTTGTTTCTTAATGTTTATATACTCAGGTAAATCATTCCCAAACCATGGATTATGATTCCCAGTTAGTTGATCCAGCCCATGGAGATAGGGGACACCCTTCAAGCCAATCCACAGATTAGATCAGGTCTAAGTTTTCTTAGCAACGAGATCTGGTTCCTGACACTATTGAATAATAAAAGGTTCGATCTTTTTGGGTCAAGTTATTTTGGGAAAGATTTGTGGTCAAACAAAGCTAGAATTTTCAGGATATTACATTATGATTATGAGTATTGTGCCTATATAGAAAACCTCATGATGGGATTGAAGTACCCATGTGATTTCGGGATCCAACTATGTATTCTGGTCCTTTTGTTTCTTCATTATTTGGGAAATGAAATGGGAGTTAGGGTAACAGTCTTTGTAAACATGCATGGCCGTCAAAACCATGTGGAGCTAGGGATATTTTCCTAGAAAACACTCTTTAATGATGGTGTGATTGGATTATGGCCTCGAACCATATTTCTAAGTCACCCATCGACACAATTCTTCCCTTGATTCATTTAGTATATTTATGGGTCCCATAAAATCATTTTCAAAACGCTTGTTTCAATTTTTTTGAATGAAGTATTTCAAATCAAAATGTTTTGAGTGGACATGATTTAGTTTATTAAGATTGTATTTTCATAATATATACTTATGGTTTGATGAAATTAATTTTTGGAAATGTTTATGTTATGTTAAATCGGGTTTTGGAAATCTGTTTTAAATGGTATTTTATAGAAGAAATGGTGTTATTTTTGAATGGGTGGAAACACAATTTAATAAGGGTTTTGAAATGATGGGATATGATTTGAAATTAATGTTTATGGCTTGAAAGTGAGTTTTAATTTGAATGGTTGGTGGTTTTTAAAAATATTTTTAAGATTTTAATTCTCTCTTGACATTGTGGCTAGTGGTTTTGAGAAACATGAAGTGGCGGTTGAATGTCTAGGTTTTGAAATGTGGAATGAATTTTTTTAACCATTGGTATTTCCGTGACTGACCACATGAATGGGTTATAATAGGAAGATGGATGATTAGTGGCCCAAATAGAAGAGTGTTCATATGGATATGAGGAGTGTTCCTGAAATGGCATAGAAGGAAGCATGTGTGAGGAACATGGGGTACAAATGGTGATTGATCTAACAGCTTCCCCCGTTTACATTCAAAGAAATGATTTTAATGAAAATTTGATGTTTTAAAAACTGGTGTTGGGGTGGTTTGAATTATGCACTATTGGGATTATTGGTGTGGGATGTTTTGAGTTCAATCACCCTTATTAATTGAACAATGTTTTGGTTTTTTTTCGACGGTGAGTTAGGTTAATGTGTTTGTTGGCGGACATTTATGAGAAATATTTTGGGGATCCTTTGTACTGGTTTCAATCATGTGTTTGGTTCTGGTTTGTGGTATGTTTTGACCAATGGACCAGCATGGTTGGGTCCTTGAGTATTCTTTTTGGATAATGTATTCCCCCATTAATAATTAATGCATGATTTATGTGTAGTCATGGGTGATTCACCATTGATAGGTACTACAATTGATCAGTGTACAAACTCCCTTCTCAAAATTTATGTATGAATTTAACTCACTACTTTTTTGGTAATGTGGATCTGATTTTAGTGGGATAATGGTTGTGGAATGTTGAAATATACCATAGTCTCTTATGTTTCATGGGTTTTAAAAGGTTAAGATTCACACTATTGTGTTTGTGAGTTCTATCTGGAAGCGATGAAGGGGAATTCTAATGAGGAATGTTAAATAAGTATAGAGTTGATAGTTTTGGATATAGAATTCATGGGCCTTTGGGTATTTAGTTGGGTGTTTATTAGAAAAGGATTTTTGTTAGGCCAAAAGTGTGGAAAATCTGGTCGTTGAAGGCTATTATGGTTTCTTTCGGTAATCTCATGCTACATGGAACTCTATTGAATGTTCTAATCCTGGTAATGTCCCTATCAGTTGTTGGGGTCATGTTTGGTTGTGTCTTGTCTTATTGTGTTTTCTTTAAATGGATATGGTGGATGTTACAGAACCTTTTGAGGGATTCTTCTAAAATGTAATTCTATTTCTCTTCCATGAATTTATGAATTCATTATTATAATTGAAGGTGTTATCCTTGTGTCTTTTTTTGTTTCTTGTTTAGGTTGAAAGGGGTGATGCATATGAATCTTTTAACCCCCAATCTTGTTAATGGTTCTATGAAAGGTTATGTAGTTTATGGGATGTGTTCGGTTCTATTTATGTTGTTTGATAATATTGTAGCTCCATGTGTCATTAGAGGAAGAAGTTCCATTCAGGGGGTTTAGTAGCTGACTATGAGGTTGGAGATAATTCATTCTTCTGAGCTCCAGCCATAGGTCCCAGAGTGAATCTGGAACATAGTCAGGAAACCCTAGGTGTGTAAGGGCTCATGGTTTAACATCTATCTCCATTGTGGGAGGTGGAATCAGTTTGAGGTTTCAATGTGGGGGTTTCGTTTCAAGTGGTCTCAAGTTGTTAAAATGGACGTGGGGACCCTCTTTTTCAAGGTTGTGATATGAGTCGATGGAAGAGTCCCTCCTTGGCTATAGGGATATAGGGTGATTTTTTTTCTCAAACCCCAGTGATTGAACCCTTGTGTGTGAAAACCTCGATATAGTTTTCCATAAAAGAAAAACATTGTATGCACTTTTTGGTATCATTTTTAGTTGGAGTCTTCTGGGATGGTTATGTTCGTGAGAGTGGTGATCCACATAGTGTGTCTGTTGGTTTGGTGTTTCATTAATCACCCTTTCTTATAGGGAGGACTAGGGATTATGTGGTATTTTTAATGTTGACATGTGCTAGTTCATTAAGACAGTTGGTTCATATGGTGGGGAGACACACTATGGATATCATTTGAGATATTTTGGAATTTTTCTAATGTTAGTGTACCCCTTATGGCGGGGAGTCTGTTTGGGACTCCCCCTTTTTGCATCCCGATTCTATCTCGGGAAACTATGTTGTCTCTTATAGTGGAGATTCTATTTGGAACTCCCCTTATCAGTGTTCAAGATCTCTCTCAGTAGTTTTTTGATTTTTCTATGGTGGGGATTCTGTTCAGGTCTCCCCATATCACTAACTTGGTTTTGTCCTTGGTTTTAGTTTAGCGATAGGTAGACTTGTTCAAAGATATCTAACCACCATCTTACTTCTTGGGAAATCATTGTGATTAGAGCATTCCGAATAATTTTTTTAATTAAATATTTGGTGACCTCATTAAAATTCATTGATTGTTTTAGTTGAATAGACTAAGTTTCTTCTGGTAGTGTTTATATTGTATTTTTTTGGGATATGGTTCAATTATGTTTTCCCATTTCAATAAATTAGGGTAAATTTTGGTGTGTGAGAGTATATTTTCCTTGTTTTTGTCAATAATAGGTGTTTGGGATTTGGGGGGGTGGGTGACCATGGCGGGTTAGTCTGTCTTGGCCTCTCGAGTTAGATAATTTCCCTCTTTTTCTACTGGTAGTGACCTTGTTGTTTTTGTGTGGGAAACCCCCTTTGAAAATTGATATAGTTTTTGTTTTTTTCATCTATAATTGTTGTCGATTTCTGGGGGGGGAGTTTTATGGTGGGGAGAATTGTCACACCCGAGATTTTAAGTCTTACTTTTGTTCCAGTTCGAGTTGGGTTCTTGGTCATTTTCTGGGGAGTCAGGTGTGACAATTTTGAGGTTTTGGGAAATTGTTTCTCTTATATTCTTAGAATATCATTTTCCCTAGTATTCCCTTTCAACCCCCTTGAGGTTTGAAAAAAATGGACATGTTTTGGGTGGCCAGAACATGCCCCACCATTTAGCTGTTTGGTTTACTAAACTGTGCAGACCAACCGTTCACAATTTCAAGATCATTATTATTTTTTATTTTATTCCAATTTTACCCTTTTGAGATTAACCATAATGCGCCTGTTTCTTCCCTCATTAGAAAAATATATCCATGTAAGGCTCCCAATCATGCTTAATCACATCAGGAAACCATTTTTAAGGGGGTTTTGGTGGTGTAACTTCAAGATATTTCCAGTAAGTGAATTACTCTCTTGTTTCTTCAATTTCGTTAGGGTTTCTTCCCCCCTCCTTGACATTACAAATATCTAAGAATAGGTATTTGTACCAAGGATTTATTTTTGGTTTCTTTGTTTGATCTTCTTGGTTAGGATTCATTTTCATTCCCATGTGTTGCGGCGGCGGTGCGGTCGAAGTTTCAAACAACGATTTGGGGTTTTTGACATCTACAGTATGTGATTCAATGTGTAAACATTCTTTGGTTAGTTATCACAATTTCTAGACCTTCCTAGATTGTTTCTTACGTAATGTGAGTAGTAAAAAAATAATTTTGGATATATTTGGGTAAGCGTTTTGTTTTAATGTTTTATTTTTTTTTTAAATTGTATGTTTTTCATGTGAAACTCATGTGGTATTATTTGAGAGAATTTTATAATATTTTAAATTGGTTTATTAAATGTTGATTCGGCTACCAATTAATTTATGGTATGGTAGTGGGGTGAATTTGTCTTTGAAATAGCATTTTAATGGATTCTTCATGCAAAGCCTAGTTTTATTTCATGAAATTGTTTTATGAAAAATTTAATTGGTTTCTTGAGATACACAAATGGTGAAAATATGTTTGGGTACTATTTTAGTAGCATTACGTTCTTAAACTATGTTTTTGAAAAAAAGTGATGATTTGTGATGTAAATCATTTTGAGACTGTTTTTAAAAATTTTTGTGATGATTTATTAAATTGTGAGAAAGGTGTGAGGCACATTCATGGGTTGTTTTGGTGACTGTATGATTTAAAAATTAATTTGAATGTTAAAAGGGTATTATGTGAAATTTGTAAGGTTTATTTTTTGTGTTCATGATTTTAAAATATAATTTTCATGTGAAAATGGTATTTTATAACATGTGTAACTTGATTGATCATAAACATGGAAACCCAGGTATCTAGGTGGGAAGATCAGGACTAGTATGCTAGTGATCTAGTAGTGGTATCATATGTATTTCACATAGTATTTTTAATGAAGAAAATAGTAAATAATCTTTTATAATGTTTGGGGACCACTAGGACATTGATATGTCCCCTACTAATGGCACGTTCATAAGAAGGATATTGGTTATGGTTACATATACACCGATATATGATGTACCAAGTGACCCACGACTAGCTAGTGCCTCAGGTGTTCCATTGACTAGTGCTCAATGGAAATATCATAATGACAATCAGTATACGTTGTATTTTTTTGGGAAATTCAGTATCATGAGTGTTTATTTTAAAAGTGTGTATTCTTGAGAGTTTTCCACTTGAAGACTATTTTTTATTTGAAGTTTCATCTTCTAGAAATTGTTACGAGCGTATTTTGTTTATAAAAACATGGAATATTTTTGTTTTAAAATTTTTGTCACATAGAATATTTTTGGTGGAATCTTATAGGGATTAGGAACACACCATAATTACACCATTTTGTGTAATAATACTTTATAATGTTTGACATAGGTTAGAGAATGGTCCTTTGAGGTGTCAGTTTGGGTTGTTAGCCTCTCTTCTAGGTGCATTGTTATAGAGAATGATTGGGAGTGATGTCCCATTATCGTGTGGTGGTTCTTGAGTTAGAAATACAGATCCTTTTTAGTCATTTCCCTCATGGGTTTTGTTTAAAACTTTGTTACCCAATTATTTATTTTATTTAAGGAATGTTTGGTATGAATATCCCGATTCAGTTTATTTTATATTGTTCGATGGTTAATGATTCAATACGTAGGTAAATTTTTCCCAAAATATTATTTATAATATCTGAGAACTTGCTCTATACTTTTGGCATATGAGAGGTTGTTCAGTCCTTGCCATAGACTGGGTTGGTTGATGGTTTGGATGAAAAACAGATCTTGTTTGTAACGAAATGGTATCAAAGGAGGTCCTCTTTTTAGGGTCTTGTTCTTTTGGAAAATATTCTTGGTAGACTTGAGCTAGGATTGTTTCGACATGACATTCTTATTAAGATTATTATTCTGTGCTAGGACACCTTGTGACATGATACATGTTTCCAAGGGATGTTGGGATCCATCTATGGTTTTTGGTCCTTATGTTTCATTGTTATTTAGGAAATCAAATGGGAGTTAGGACAATGATCTCAGAGAGCTCACAGGGCCTGGAAAGCCATAAAAAGTCAGAGATATTTTCCAGAACAATCTCTGTGATAGTGGTGTGACTGGAATATGTCCTCCAACCATATGTATGAGTCACTCATCATTGTTAGTTTACCCTTGATTCATTTAGTATCATTATGGGTCTTGGAAAATCATGTTGAAAACTATTGTTTGATAATTTTCAGAAGGAGACATTAAAATGAAAATGGTTTTGAGAAGAAGGGGTTTAGTTTATCATGATTTTATTTTAATAATTCATTCATGTGGGATGGTGAAATTAATATTTGGGAAATCATAAGTTATGTTAAAATGGGTGTTGTAAATATATTTTAAACAGTATTTTAAAGCGTAAATGGTTTGATTTACGAAAGGGAGGAAATGAAATTTCAGATGTTTTTTGAAATGGCCCAAGATGTTTTGAATGTAATGTGTATGACTTGAAAGTGAGTTTTAATTGGAATGTATAGTGATTTTTAGAAAAAAAATTTATGATTGGAATTGGTTCTTGTCATTGTGTGTAACAGTTATGGTAAATAGGATGTTTCGATTGAATGTATTGGTTTTGAAAAGTGGAAAGAATATTAGTTTTAACCTTTGGTATTTCTATGATAGATCACGTACAAGAGTTTACATGGGAATATGAATGGTTAATGGACTGGCAGGCTGAGTTCTGGTATGAATATTTACAGGGTACCCGGTGTGGCATGAAAACATTCATGTGTGAAGCCCAAGAGGTACCCATGGAAAATGCTCTAACCACAAAATCATTTACTTTCAGAGAAATGATTTTTAAGGAAAACTTGATGTTTTGAAAACTGGTGTTTGGTTTGTGTGATTTATTCACTTTTATGATTTTTATCGTGGGATGTTTTGAGTTCATGGACACATGTTGTTTGAACGATGTTTTGGGTTTTTGTTCATTGGTGAGTTTAGTTAATGTGTTGGTCGGTAGCCTTTTATGAGAAATGTTTTGGGGATCCATTCCAGTGGTTCCTGTAATGTGTTTGGTTCTAGTTTGTGGTATGTTTTGACTAATGAACCAGCATGGTTGGGACCTTTGGAATTCTTGTGGGATAATGTATGCCTTTATAAAAAGTTAATACATTATTTATGTGTGGCCACTAGTGATTCCTCGTTGGTAGGTCCTCTAGTTGATCATTGTATAGACCCTCGTCATGGATTAAGAGGTTGAGATTATCTCTCTTATTTTTTCGGTTAAGTGTATCCTCTTGTAGTAGGATAATAGTTTTGGAATGTTGAAATAGACCTTAGTTTGTTATGTTTCCTTGGTTGTAAAAGGTGTTTTTTGACATTTTTGTGTCTGTAGGTTCTATCGGGATGTGATGAAGTGGAATTCTAGTGAGGAATGGTAAATCATTCTAGAGTTAACAATATTGGATGCATGTTTAAGGGCATTTCGGTATTTGTTTCTCATAAGAAAATGATTCATGTTATGCCACAAGTGTGGAAAATCTGATCATTCATGGCTGTTATGGTTGATTGCAGTAATCTCATGCTACTGGGAACTCTGTTCAATGTTCTACTCTTGGTAAAGGCTTTTTTACTTGTTGGGGTCATTTTCAGTGGTGTCTTGTTTTTTTCTATTTTAATTTAAGGGAAAAGGTGGATGTGGTGGAACATTTTGATGGATTCTGTTTAAATAAAAGTTTTTTTATCTTCCAACAAATTTTTAATTCCTTTTTATGAGTGAAGGTGTCTTCCTTGTGTCCTTTCTTATTTTTGACCTTCTTTTCAATGTTAAAGGGGTGACACATGTGCATATTTTGAGCCCCTATCATGGTGATGGTTCCATGAAAGTGTAAGGGGTTTGTTGGATCTGTTGTGTTCTATTGATTTTATCAGATTTTGTCATAGTTCCTTGTGGCACGGGAGGAATATGTTCCATTCATGTGATTTTTTCACCAGACTACAATGTAGAAGATTCTTCAGTCATTTGATCTCCAGTATTAGGTCCCGGAGTGAAGCAAGTGAGTATTTAGGAAACCCAAGGGGTGTAAGGGATCATGTATTAAATTCTATCTTCGGTTTTAGAGTTGTAAGAAATTTTAGGTTTCTATGTTGTGTTTTTTGAGTGGTCCCCTGTAGTGGAAGGTGATGTGGGGACCCTGTTTCTCAGGGTTTTGGTACGAGTCAGTGGAAGAGTCCCCCCTTGGTTATAGGGAGATTGTGTGACATTTGTTTCTCAAGCCTCAGTGATTGAACCCATGTGGGTGCAACTCTCTGTATGGTTATTCATTTATGAATAATATGGTACACTCTTTCTGATCGTGTTTTTGGTTAGACTCATCTGTGGATGGTAATGTTTGTGGGAGTGGTGAGACGCATATTATATCTGTTGGTTTGGAGTTTCATTGATTCCCCCTTGTAGTGGGAATCGAGGCTTATGGGTCTTTTTCATTTTGGTCTATGCTAGTTGGTTATGATAGTTGGTTCTTATGATGGGGAGACCTACTATGGGTGCCATGTATGTTCTTATGAAAAAAGTCTAATGTTATTATAGCACTTATGGTGAGGGGCCCATTGGCGCATCCCCTTGTTGGTGTCCATGTTCGGTATTAAGAAATTGTTGTGTCTCATATAGTGGGTAGTCCATTCGAACCACCCCCTTTTCGTGATCAGGTTCAGTCTCAAGTGTTAGTTTGTTTCTATGGTGGAGATTCTGTTAAGGTCTCCATATATCAATAACTCGATTTTTTCATTGGTATTGGCTTAGAGGTAGGTATTCTCATTCAGAGACATCTAACCACCAACTACCTTCTTGGGTAAGCATTGAGATTGGAGCGTGCCCAATGGTTGTGTTGATGTAAGGATGTGGTGACCCCATTTAAATTCATTTATTATTTCAATTAAATTGATTGAGATTTGTATTGTAGTGTTTATGGTTTTTTTTCATGGGATATGATATTATTATGCTTTCCTATTTCAAGAAGGTGGTGTAAATTTTTGTTAGTGATAGTATCTTGTCCATTTTTAGTCAACTAATGGTGTTTTGGCTATTGAGGGTGGTTGACCTTTGTATGGGAATCCATATTGTCTCTCGAGATAGCTCATAGAACTATTTTCCTACAGATAGTGTCCTTGTTTTATTTTCATTGGGAACACTATTTTCACATGGATATAGAATTTGGATTTATTTTTTATCTATATTTTTGTGGCTCTTGAGGGGAAGAAAGTGTTATGGTCGGGATAATTGTCACACCCATTTTTTATGTTTTACTTTGTTCAGGTTCAGGTCGAGTTCTTTGTCATTTTCTTAGGAGTCGGGTGTGACAGGTTTTAGGTTTTAGGGAATTATTTATCTTCTATTCTTGGATATCTTTTCACCCTAGTCTCCCAGTTTATTCCCCTTGATTCTGAAGAAAATGGACAAGAATATTTTTGGGAAGAATAGGCTCTACGGTTTGGACGCATGATTCAATACACCATTGAGACAAACCATGCGCATTGTCCAACTAATTAAATTTTTTTGGTTATTCCAAATTTCAATTCTATGTTTAACACTAATGTGACCCTTTCCTCCCCCATTCAACCATTACAACCATTTAAGGCTCCCAAACTCCCTCAATCACCATTGGAACTTATTTTAAAGGGTTTTGGAGGTGGATCTTCAAGATTTTACAAGTAAGTGAATCCCTCTTTTGTTTCATCCATTTCCTCGATTTTCTTCCATTGTACTTGATGTTCCAAATGTCCTACAACAAAGGATTATCACCCAGGGTTTAGTTTTCAGTTTCTTGGTTCCATATTTTGGGTTGTGGATCATTTTCATTCCCTTCTGGTGTGTCAGTGGTGGGGTTGAAGTTTCTGATAAATAGTTTTTTTAACACCTAACATAGGTGATTCCATGTGTAATAATTATTTGATGCGTTAGCCTGAATTATTTACCTTCATATAATTTTTCTTACTTAATTTTTTTGTTACAAAAAATAATTTTGATATAATTGGTTAATTGATTGATTTTAAAGTTGTGTTTTTTTTTCAAATTGTGTGATTTTCATGTGTTACTCAAGTGGTATTATTAGAGAAAATTTTATAATATATGAAATTGGTTTATTAAATATTGATAGGGATACTAATTATATTTTGGTATGGTATTGGGTTTTATTTTTCCTAGAAAGATGTGTTTTGAATGGATTTTTTGTGCAAGGCATTATTTTAATTCTTGAAATTGTTTTATGAATTTTTTTATGTTTTATTGAGTTAAAAAAATGTTAAAAGAATGGTTTGGGTAATATTTTGGTTAGTGTATGTTCATAAAATTAGGGTTTGAAAGAGAATTTGGTCATTTGTTAGGTCA
The DNA here is from genome assembly GCA_963277665.1 of Viscum album. Lineage (NCBI taxonomy): Eukaryota > Viridiplantae > Streptophyta > Magnoliopsida > Santalales > Viscaceae > Viscum > Viscum album. Next base: position 473,471,212 of record OY728133.1, on the reverse strand, counting down.
AATGGTGAGATAATGTTTTTACCAATGTTCGAGACAATTTATTAATTTTTGTGAAAGGCGTGAGACATGTTTGGGGGTTGTGTTGGTGTGTGTATGATGTTAAAATAAATTTCAATGTGAAAATGGTATTATGTGATGTGTGTGGTCTCTTTGGTGTGTGAAATATTATGAAATATTATTTTTATATGGAAATGGTATTTTATAACATGTAGAACTTGATTGAGCACAAAGATGGAAACATATGTATCTATGTGGGTGGAGTAAGACTAGTATGATAGTGATCTAGTAGTGGTATCATCCATGTTTCACTTATAATTTTTGACGATGAAAATACTAACTAAACATTGATGATGTTTGGGGACCACTAGGCCATTTTGGTTTCCCCTCCTAGTGGGGTTTTAACAAGAAGGATATTGGTTATGGTTACTTAAAAACCAAGATACAATTTACCACGGACCCCACAACTGGCTTATTCCCAGGGGTGTTCCCGCGACCAGTGGTTATTTGTTATATTGTACACACTATCGACATATAGTTTGTTATGCTAGAAAATTATGTAGCATGTGTGATTATTTTAAAAGTGTACATTGTTTATGGTCTCACTCTTTAAAAATATTTCCCATTTAATGATTAATATTTTAGAAATTCATTTTAGCATTTATTGTTTATAAAAACCTGTAATATTTTTGTGTTAAAATTTTTATGAAAACCTGTTAACTTCTCTTCCGGGTGCGGTGTTGTGGAGAAGGCTCAAGGGTGATGTCCCCTTACCATATGGTGGTTCTTGAGTCAGACATGATGATCCTTTCTTATTGTGGACCTCTTGGGTTTTTTGAGGCTATGTAACTCAATTTTGAATTTAAAATAATCCTTGTTTGGTATGAATTTTCATATTCGGTTTACTTATTATTATTGGTTGCTTAATGTTTTTATAATCAGGTAAATAATTCTAAAACTACTTTTTATGATACCCGGTCACTTGTTCTAGACTGTAGGGATAGGGAATGTCATTCAGGAATTTTCATGGATAGGGTCGGGTGTTGTTTTGGATGGAGACCAGATCTGGTTTGTAACATTAATCGTTGAATAATGTAATGTTCTCAATTAATTAAAGAAAGTGTTATCATTACATATTATCCTATATTAAATTACTAAATTTGTGACACATAAATATATATAATTTAAATTCAATATATATATTTATAATTCATTACACAATCGTTATTACATCTCTTACATGGTTATTCTTTATGAATCATGTTTTGATTTATTCAAAACCTCTACTAAAATTCAATTTAATATTGTGAAATATTATTATTTCGTTTATTAAAATATTTTAATTATGTATTATCAATTTTTATTACCATTTCCATGTATATTATAAAAATAAATACGAATTATGTTTTCACTTTTTCAACCTTCAGGGATTCTACAAATTGGTTATTCTGAGGTCACCTTACTAAACCAATCTCTTTGTGAGAGTGATGAACTAATGTGCTATTTTTATTTTTATTTCTTATGTTAAAACCTATATATATGTAATGTTTCCATGAATATATAGAGTTTCATATATTTTTCAAATAGATTCAATTTTTCCTTTTTATGTTTTACCCCATGTATACATATTATACTTTCATGGAAAATGATCATAGTTTTTTTATTTTCCATGGACTGATCATTCTGATTTATATCATTTTTTTGTAGTATTCTTGTTTAAAAAATTCTTCTACTTCCATCCAAAGGAGAACATTACTATATTATCCATATTATTTTGTCTTCCATTCCCATTTATTATTATTATATACATATATATATGTGAACTATTTTAGTGACCACAATCATTACAAAAAACACACATATTTCATAGTCCTTCAAATCTACTTATAATATTCATATTTTACTTCTGAATATATCAATGTTGTAGCTTTTAATGGGTTCAATTCAATAAAGTGATATTATTTTAATTATATATCTTAAAGATTATACCAATTATTTAATTCTATGTTCCCATACAGGTTATAAAAATAGTAATAATGAAGAAATATTAAATTTCACTCATGAACTTCAATCTGTCTAGATTGATATGATTTTATGGAATGATGTTTTTGGGATTTATCATCCACTACTCCAGATATTCAAGTGAAATAAACTATATCTTACATTGTTTATCCACCATGTACATGGTGTTTGAATTATAATATTATATTTTAATTTTTTATCTATATATGTTTCTTTGAAACCAAAATAGTTTATGAAAATATATTTGGTAAGATAAATAAAATTTTAAAATAAATTCACCTTTTCTTCTTGTATTGATAATGAATATTCATTAGATTTTCTTTGTGTATTTTACTATTTAATTGTTTATATTTTTGAGTAGTATCACTCCTCCTAGAACTTTGTTTTTTCATGATTATCCCTCAACATTTTATTATGAAAAGTGGTTAATAGGTTTTATGTTTTTCTATTATAATTTCAATATCAACGAAAATCATTTAGAGAATGTAATTAACATTCTCAAAAATCTATCATTATTTTCAAATTCCATCTTGATTTTCTCAACCTCCTCAACAAGTATTTTTTTATTCACATATAATAGTGTGTAAAGGTCATTAAATGTTTTTATATGTACTCTAATTAATAATTTCTCACATAAATGTTTAATTTATGATTTTATTTATATATGTGGAACTTCTATTTTCGAGGATTGATGATGTCATCATTTTTTGAACATCATTGATCTATTTAGTCTATATATTTGATCATCTCACTTCATGCTGCATACTCATTACACATACGATACTAGTCTATTTTGGGAGATTTATACATTAAAGAAAATATTTTCCTAATACTTTAATTTTGTTATCTACTTCTCCTTCAATCTTGATGATTGATTCATAATAGATTTAAAATTTTCATTAAAAAATAAAACTATATAGTTAAGAATATAGTGAACAATCTGTTTTAATAGAATAAATTATATTTTTTGAGATAATATCAAAATATGACTCCCATCACTAATTATTAGATCTTAATAAGAACAATTTTGTAAATAATCAACACATACCTCCAAATCAGCTGAATTTCATGAGCCTTAAGAGCTAATGAGATTATCCTATTCCATGGTGGTGTATTTAGAAACTATTTCTTTATGTTTGAATATAGATTTTTCTTTTATTTTTAAATAGAATAGGGGAAATATTATTTATCCCACTTCCCCTGAAATTGATACACTTTTAAATACACTAATACATTTATTTATCTTATTTATCATGGTATTTGAAATTATATATTCGTAATTTAAAATATATTTTCCATATTAAAAACAAAAAATTATTGTAAATTAAAAAATGGATTCAAATAACCAAATGATTACTACATCAAAATAATGAATTAAATTAGAGGTAGAAAAAATTTAATACCAATTGGTTGGAGTGATTTGGGATATACCCAACACATAGAGGGGTGAAGCGTTTTTTTAATTTTTTCAATTTAATCAGTTTTATACCATTTCGATTTTGCCTCTTTCATTTTTAGGTGAACAATTCCCACATTCACTATTCTAACAATTGTGTATGCTTGAAACACATTAAGAACAACTGAAAATGTGGAAAAAAATTTATATGGTTCACAACCCAATAATAGAATCCAATCCTTGGTATGGATGGGAAATACCGAAGTTCACACAACCAACTAGTTGTAAATTTGTGAGAAAACTAATCATGACATATACATGAACATGTTATTCACATTAAAATCGTGACAATGCATTAGAATCCTACTAGGTCATTATAATATTTTATAATATTGTATTATTAGTGGGTTAGTATTTAAATAATCCTAATAAATTTCATGTAAAATAACAAACAAAAACCCTTTCTTTTTGTATTTGAACAAAAAAAACCTCTCCCTATATCTCTCTTATCCCTTTTTGAAATATTAAATAATAAGGTATATAATTTTTTTTCTTCATAAAATTGACCAATTAACCTATAATGAGAACTTTAACTTCATCTACATTCCATTAAATACAATAAATTACCTTTATCATTTTTATGTGAATAAAATTTTACAATACACTCTCTCTTTTATACTATCTTATTCATCACCATTCTATATTTTCATGGAACTATAATAGTTCTTAATTAAAACACTTCATAATTTTCATTAAATCAAAGGATCAAAAATAGAACTCTCTTTATTCATTAATACTCAAAAATTAAGAGCATTTCAGTATATTTTTAAATCATTTAATTATATTTTCATTGAATTTTTGAAATGAATTTATTGTAATGAATAAAATCATGGATCTACTTTATTCTTCTATTTTTTTCTCAGTTTTCAGAAAAATTTGTTTTCATTTAAAATCCCTAAATTCATTTATAGAATATTTGGTTCTACTTTTTAATAAAAATGGTAATATTTTGAATACTTACAAGTATTTCGAAAAAGTGCACAACCAGTTATGATTCTAGAATATTTATAGCTTGAATAATTTTATTATATATTGATTTATTTAATTTAGATTGGAACATTGAAAACACCAAGTTATTTTTCTATTTTAAAAGATCTAATTATGTATCAACAGGTTCATCAACATCACCATATTACTATTAGATGAATCAAATTGTCCAGCTATACCACACAAGTATTTGTATTTATATTACCCCGAAAGGGAAATGTACACTCAAAAATCATATACTACTCTCACAAGAAATGTTTGCAGATTCATACATAGACTCATAAATTTTTTACTTCAATAATTAAAATGAGTTCTATATTTATATGATGACCATCTATACATAGATTCCAATGACATCGATCTTAATTTACATGTTTGCATGTGAATAATATTGAACATCTCAATCATAAACATATGTCAACATGATTTTATTTAACACATCACAACTAAAGTAGTAACGTTTTTAGGAATATAATGGTGTCATTGAAATTTTTTACCGTCACATGATGTATATTTTTCGGTAGTGAGTAGTGGCACTAAAACGTCACCCTACATCTGTTTGAACATTTTTATTATACTAATTCATTACTATCATGAAAAAAGTCAGATACCATGGTACCCATATAACCAATATGACACAAAAATATCCCAATGGTCATTCTTGATCCCCATGGGTAGGAGATAGACACATCGAATCATTTAATGTGCATGAGGGGACAAATTATCCACAGAAAAAATTTAATGAAGAGACACAAGTATGCATAAAAAACTCCATAGAGATAAATTTTCCAAATGTCAAACATGTATATAAACCCAAAGTATAAACAAAAAGTACTATAAAATATGATAAAAACCCAAGTCTCAATGGACAAAACATCCCAATGATCAATAGAGACTACAACCTCAATGTGGTTATTTCTCATTTCACAAACATAGAATGATAAAATCTATAACCACCAAATGATAGAGGAAGGTTGTTGGAAAAAATCTCGGTAGGTTCTCACCAAGGCTTCCATAATAAGATGACATAATTAATTATCCAAATAAATATTTATGATTTAAATAAAAAGGCATACAATTTAAAAGGAAAATTTAAAACATATCTTAATTTAGATTTCAATTTATTGAAAGGCTTTATAAAAATGTATAAATAAACCTTTTATGTAAAAAACATTCTCTAAAATCACAAGGTAATTATAAACCATTTGATGAAAAATTCCATATATAGAAATAATAAAAAAATGAGAAACATTGTCATCTACTAAGAGGCATTATAGTTCAGGGTATGGGGTTCCCTCATACTCAAATCGTTCTCATGGAAATATATGTACAGACATTCCTCACCCAAAGGTCATAAAAGACTTATCACCATCCCTTTTGGGATGTGAACCACTGAATATGTGTTTTTAGTGTTGAAAATGGTGAATAGAGTGTTATCCCAAATTTATCACTGACTGCATAGGATTTCATGTTCTCTAAAAACATTCAATAATTCTAAATTTAATTCAAAAATATTTAATGTACACATGAAAACATTCCCTATTTTAATATGAAAATTTTTATTTTGAATCTAAAACGTGTTTTTAATCAAATCATTCCATTATATAATAAAACCACCATGTTTCCATCAAAATATTTTAATACAATTTCATCAAATACCAATTTGAAATAAATTTCTCAAATAAATTTCACAATTATATTTCAATATTTAAATTCCACAAATTAAATTTGAAATCCAATTTCATAGTATTACATCAAATTCCACAAACATACCCCAATTCAATAAAATTGGACGGTATTCCCATTTTCATGCCACATCCAAATTAAATCCCATATTCAATGGAATTGGGATTATAAAATAAAAATATAACATAATTAAATTTGAATAAAAAATAGGGTTAATCAAATTGGAAACCCTAAACAGAACCACTGACCATAGACCACAGTATCATGAAACACAAATTCCCCAATGGGAAACATCAATGATGAACATTTTCAAAAAGGATCTGAGAATAAAACCTAGATATAAGATCCAAAATAATTGTATTGGATTCTATTACAATATAAGAATTAAATAAAATCTTGGGAGGAGAGAGGAGAGAGTGGCATATTGAGAACGAGAAGAGGAAACTTACAGGGAAAGGACCGGATGAAGATTTTCTAGAATAAATCCATATTTAATATGGTTTTAGAGATAAATTTGGTTCATATGAGCCCTAAAAACCTAAAAAAATTAGTTATGTTTAGTTAAGCTCGATTATTGGTGTGAAATAGGTGTTTTGAAAATTATATCCAATTTTTGTATTAACTGAAATTCATTTGAATGTTTTGTTGTTTATGACTGTATGGTTATACAAACTGTGCTCCCTAGTCGGGTTCCACTGCTGTTGGTGCTACACAATTTATTCATTTTTTGTACATCGATTTTTCAACCATGATCCTATTCTGAAAAACATAACTATTTTAGTTTCCACATTTTTAGTATTAGGTAACACTATTTGGAAAACCTATTTTCCAACTATACATAGCCTAAATTCCCCTGAAAAGTTTCTAAATTTCACCCGAAGTGCCGAAAAATGAATCCCAGCCAATTCAGGATCAAATAAGGTTTTGAGGAGTACATAAAAAGATTAACAGGTTGTTACAACCTCCCCACCATTGAGACTATATATCACTAGAATTCCTATTAAGCAGATTCCATGTAAAAAAGATAAGGCCACTGATATGTCTTCATTGACTCCCTCTCCCGCGTCTTGTGGTTATTAGAACCGTTCTACCATATCTATCAAACCATAGTTAACTTACTCCAATGATGTAGCTTTGTTTTAGAATTAACTATCCCTTTTGAAATCTTAGTCATGGATAATTCATTTTCATTATCAATATCACTCTATCTAAGAACATGAGATGGATCAAATAGACACTTTCATAGTTGTGATACATGGAACAGATTCTTAATTGACGTGAACATAGGAGGATGTTATAAACTATACAAAAAAATTATCACCATCTCAACAAACTTTGAAGTTACAAAAAACTAGGAACATGTTTCCCTTTCCTCCCAATCCATCAATTACCCATCTGATTTGAAACATTCAAGACCACTTGATCACCAAACAAGAAATTACAATAGGCTACCACAATGACCCGAATAAGAATTATATCAAATTTTTCCCATAAGAACACATTGATGAGTCAATTTAATATTTACTATCATCACTTGAACCATGATCAGTCCTAATGTGGAACATTCACCAATATATGACCATCACAATAGAGACTTATATGGCTATCCAAACAAGGCCTTAGAAGGATGAATTTTGAACATGTACTATTACCTATTTTTATTAGAAAAAATCAACCATACCTAGATGACCATCCCAAGATATAATAAAGTAGATAACCTAAGCACGGAGAATATAATCATTAATCTATATTTATCCTTCTTTCTATACATCTAAATACAGATGGCATGTCTTACTCCAACAAACCTAGGATCAAAGGATAAAGTCCTCTCCAAAAGAAAGAAGAAAACCATGGATCCCTATCAGAGACTATAGTTTATGGAACCTATTCAAATGGACCAACGTTTTCATATAGAGTTCTCCCAACTCCAAAACTTTGGTTTTATCACTAAAGAGTATAAAGTGGCTTGATTTGTTTATCTTATTAATCATAAACCATATCATATTCTTCATTATCTGTGTACCTGACAACTCAACCACAATGTCCATAGAGATCTTATCCCAATTCCATGTTGGTATGCGATGTTTATAAAAAACCTTATTTTTATTAAACACTAAAACATGATTTATTACATAAAATATTTTCACGATAGAACATAGATGATTTAGAGGTCTTGTGTATTTGGGGATTAAAAACATTACATAATGAATTAATAAATGAAACACAACATCTTTATTGAAATCTTCTTTTACAAGACCACTACATTCCCTCATTTGTAGCATTTCATGGGATAACTTGGGGACATTCATAAGAAAGGGGTGATCTATAAAGCCCCGTAATGGAGTAAACAAGACATAACACGAATAATACAATAATTTGTAGGCGATAGGCATATTAATGGATCATAATATAAACTTGAACATAAAGGCATGATATAGAATTATTATCATAACATGGAAATGTGGAAAAAAAACTTAACATGGTATTAGCATGATCGAATTATAATTGCACATGGAGCCTACGAAAAACCTCATTTCACTTGAATTAGCACGAGTAAACCCTCATTTCACTTGACATATCATGATACTATTCTATACCCAATGCATTAGAGCGCTATCAGGGTGAACCCTTCTTAAACATTTCATTTCATGAATAAGTTTTCCACATAAATCCTACAAAATGGAATCATTAAAAATCATCATTTATTCCCCAATAATGGGCACAACAACATAATGAAATTTGGAAAAAAATGAGAATGGAAGAAATCCACTACAAAATTTCAGCATTGTAACATGTATACATGGAAGTCACTGATGAGAGATAAATGGGTCTCTCATCATTGAAACATAAAGTGGAGATTATATGGGATGTTAAAAATAATACCCATACATATTTAATTGAAAATAAAAGGGAATAACAATATAAGGAATCTTGGACATAAATATGGAAGGATGAAATCCCTTTCTTGGAAGTGTGATCCCGAAGGATTGGGAGGGGCTTGACAGAGGATTATTAGGAGATTGGAGAGCTTTGGGAGGATTATCTAGAGAGTAGGTAAGAGCATGGTCAAGCTCCAATGGCTTTTAGTGAATCAGATGTGTGTCTTGGGTGGGTTTATATAGGAAAAGGGAGGGAATTCTTTATTATTTTGGTTTTGGCCACCACACATTAAAATAAAAAAAACCAAAAACCAAACAATTGGGTCTTCCCATGGTTTTTTCCAAAGGTTATTGAAAAACATTATTTTATAAGACCAATGTCCTAACTTCTAAAAAATATTAGTATTTCTTATGTGGAGATGAGTCACACTCTCAATGAAATCATTTTAAAATGTTTAAATGTTTTATAAGTCTTGTAGGGTAATGTATGGATTTGTAAAATTAATCAAATAAACCAAAAATCACATTATTGTAATGATAAAAAATATATTGGGTGAACATAATGTTTATAGTATTTTATTAAATCACTATTCGGCCAATATGATGTCATAAAACACATTATATATTTTAATAGTATTTAATTTTTACCCAAACATTTGACTGTCTCAAAAAATTATGAAAAATTCACCATTGGATAATTTATAAATCCTATTTCCAAAAATAATATTCATTTTATCTAAATAATTTTCTAAAAATGTGAATTTTTACTTTTAATAAAAACAACATTTATCGAAAATTCATGGTTTTTGACAAAAATAGCTTTCAAACCTTGATAAAAATCACAATCATATTCACAATAATTATAGGTTAATTTATATTATATAAAAATATTTTTTTATAATATTTAATTAAAATATTATTTAATTCCAAAATCCATTAATTCATCAAAATATAATTCTTAACTAACTAAAAATGCTATTCTTTCTTTAAAAAAATAGTTACAAAGTAACATTTATAAAATTAGAGTGTATTCCATATACAAAAATAATTTACATAATCATTGTACTAGGGTCGCATTTCATAACCCCTTATAACACCCACATAAGATTGAAGGGTATGGTGTGTGATGTTGAAAAATTCTTGTGGTGGCTCAGATAACATTTCTCGAGTGGTAATCTCTATCAACTTCCATTTCTCCCATAAGAGGTTCCATTCGAGCTTAAAGTGCGGAAGCTGAGCCTAGGCTTGGTCAAGAGAGAATCCCAATGACACAAACTCTATTTTGAGCTTTTAAAAAATGGGATTCATATGAGGGAAGTCTATATGATGATGCAATATCTTCTTTTTTCTGAGTAAATTGGATTTGTTAAAGTACTATACTTTTACTAATCATGTGATCACTATTCAATGGATATGTTAGAAATGGTAACAATTCGTAATAGTATTTTAAAATAAAATAACATAAAACAAAGGATGTGAGTATTTTATATAACCATTTTATATAATAATAAATTTAATTAGATAATGATAAATTTTCATTAAGGAATGTTTGGGTGATTACAATCACCCCCCCTTAAGAAATTACGCCCTCAAAATTTCATTTTCCCTTACCAAAACAGATGTGAGTAACTTTACATCATCACTTCCTCTTATTCCCACGTTTCTTCTTCAAACTTTTGGTTTCTCCAAAACACTTTCATGAGGGGAATTGTCTTATTTTGTAGAAAATTTTCCCTATGATCTAAGATCTCTATCGACTACTCTTTATAAAAATGTTCATTCTCCAATGGTACCACCTATGGATTGAGTGCATGCGATAGGTCAAATATGTACGTTCTCGAGACTGATACATGGAATACATCATGTACTTGAGATAGGTTCACTGGGAGTGCTAGTCGATATGCCACTTCCCCAATGCAATCAAGGATCTCTAAAGGACCAATTTTCCTGGGGCTATGCTTTCCCTTCTTCACAAATCTCATTACCCTCTTCCATGGAGATATGTGGAGGAATACCATGACTTCGACATCAAACTCTAGGTCTCATCGACGATTATCAGCATAACTCTTTTATCATCCTTGAGCCACATTAATGTGTTACTGGATGGTCTTAACCTTCTCCAACATTTCTTAGACCATTTCTATACCTAAGTGTTTTCTCTCTATAACTTCATCCCATCATGCTGGTGTTCTACACCACTTCCCATACATGGCTTCATAAGGAGACAATTGGATGTTTGAGTGGAAAATGTTGTTTTAGGGGAACTCAATTAGAAGAAGATGTTGATCCCAACCTACATTTAAGTCCATTGCGCAAGTTCTCAACATGTCTTCAAGTGTTTGGATAGTACACTCAAATTGGCCATTAGTATGAGTATGATAAGCCGTACTGAAGTTCATCTCAATATGTAGAGCATTTTGAAGACTCTTCTAAAAAATAGAGGTGGATCTTGGATATCGATCCGATACAATCAATATTGGTATCCATGATTCATTAACATGCCTCGGATATATATCTATGCCAGTTGATCCCGTAAAAAATACACTTGAATTGGAATGAAGTGTGTTTTCTTTGTAAGACAATCCACAACATCCCAGGTAGAATTATTTCCTTTGGATCTCTAATGATGTCCAGTGACAATGTCCATAGCGATATTCTCCCATTTCCATGCTTGTATAGGTAATGGTCGCATCATCCACTTAGACTTATGCCTCGCTGTCTTCACTTGCTGACATACCTGGAAATTTTATGTATACTCAGTGATATTCTTATTCATGGTATCCCGCCAATAATGCTATTGGAGATCTCGAAACATCTTTGTGTTCCATGAATTAATTGAGAAATTAGAACCATGTGCATCATCCAAAAGAAATTTCTTTAACTCTTATCTTGATAGAACACATAGCCTTGTCCCAAATCCAATAATTCCTTCTTCATTATTATTAAACACCAAGGATTTACCTTTTCTTATAGTTTCCAATTTCTTCTAAATTCCCACATCATCCTTTTGGGCATCCTTTAACCTTTCCAAAAGAGATAGTTGGGAAATAATTTTTGAATGGATTTATGGTTTTCCCTTATTTATGATTCCATGTACATCTTCATCAAATCTAAGAAGATTCAATCATTTTCAATTCTCATCAATGATAGAACCTCTGGGTCTTATTTAATTAGAGAATCTTCGAACTTGTTTTCTTTCCTGGGTTGGTAATTGATTGAGTAGTAATATTCTTTTATCATATGTTACCATCTTTCTTGGCGCATATTCAACTTTTTTTGTTTGAATATATACTTGAGATGTTTGTGATCCGTGTATATTTCACACTTCTCCCCAAAGAAGTATTGTCCCCAAAATTATAAAGAGAAGATTACTGCACCCAACTCTAGATCATGTGTGGGACTTCCATGAGGCATAGGCAATGACATTGTCTATTTTGCCTAAAATTCCATTTCAGGTATCCTGAAAAAATATTACAGAATAACATTCCCAAAAACATCAACATTTGATATAACACTTATAGAAGTTTCATCCCTTACTATTTAATATCATTTATTTTGGGGACTCAATCTTCTTAGAAACCATAAATGATATATAAATAAGAAATTCATTGAAATACATTACGAAATACACTAATTTTAAGTTGTTTTTACATGTAATTCATTCATCATTATCCATTTTAGCATAGAATTTCTCATGCTCCCTTGATCAAGGGTATTGTTGATACTCAACATGCTTCTCCACACATGCAATAGAGCACTACCTTGGATAATGACCGAATTCTCCACATTTATGACATAGAACCATGTAATATTCCTTATATGGATTTTTATTTCCATCCATCACATTATCCATTATTTCATGGCAATTGGATAATTTCTTCCCTTTCTTTTCCACAGTTAAAGCCTCTCCTAGTCACATTGTGACATTTCCCTTGGTGCCTTTTTGCATGTTTGTTTCATGATGGAAATTGACTATTCTTTCCCTCATCACCTTTATCATATGGGATTTCATGATATCTCATCATCATTCTCATTTATGTCTTTGCGAATTAAAAAAGTACCAATTGTTAATCATGATTTTTGATAGATGGTTTGGCATAATCATGATATGTCCTACTTGAGCTCCCATTTGACTGGGAACCTCGCAGGGACATTCATCATGTTTCCCTTCACATATGATTCTATCCATATTACTCCTATTACTGGCCATTAGATGGAATAAAATTAACGTTAGGGGTAACACATAAAGGGTAATCCAATGAAAAAAATGGATGACTTATAAATTGCTTTTATTTCCTAAACTAATGAATTTATAGGCTTCAATCTATGTTTTCTATGATGTACTTTCCAACACATATTATTGTTGAAATTTTCTTATTCCCTTAATAATGGTTCACACTAAGCTTATGAATTTACCAAAGAATATCCTCCAGGAGTTTTGTAACCAAGAGTGCAACACATCCCGTTCTCATGTACTAGGATACCTCGGGTCAAGCCAGAAACTACTTGTCGAAGTTTTCACTTCAAGGTGCATCTATTCCTAAGCCGCCTCAACCTACTCATATCCAGATAAGGATGAATTTTATTTATAAACCACATACTAAATACTCACCAAAACTTATGGTTGTTTTTTATACATAGTCTTATCCTCAAGGCTTTCACTAGGTTTTTCTAATCCTAATCCCAAAAAATAACAAAACCTATCCTCTGATACCAATAGTAACAACACTACATTTTTATTACACTCCAAAAAATGATTTATTAAAAAAAATATTCACTTGATACAACATAGAAGATTTAGATACCTAGTGTCTATTGGGATTAGGAAAATTACATAACGAATTAAAACCTGAAACACATCATCTTTATGGAAAACATCCTTTACATGGCCACTACATTCCCCCATACATAGAATTTCATGGGAGAACCTTTGGACATGCATAAGAAAATGGTGAGATAGAAATCCAATTAAGGGAGTAAACATGGTATAAAATGAATAATATAAGACATTTTTGGCAATATGAATATCAATGGAGCATAAGAGAATCTTGAACATAAAGGTGTGATATAGCCTGATTATTATAACATAGAAATGTGGAGACAACACTTAACATGGTATTAGAACGATCCAAGGCTCATTGAACATGGAGTATGAGATTACCCTCATTGCACTTGATTTATCATGAGTAAAACCTCATTTTACATGAAATATCATGATACCAATCTTTTCCCAATGCATTGGTGCACTATCAGGATGCACCCTTTTTAAACATTTCATTTCATTAATAAGTGTGCCACACAAATCATACAACATGGAATCGTTTAAAATCACATTTCATTTCATTTTAAAGGAATTTTTAATTTGTAAATAAAACTATATCATCAATAAGGAAATGTTAACAAATGTGAATACCCTAGATAGAGGAGTGTACATGGTATTCATGACACAATGACATTGGCTTGAAAAATCATGGTGCAATTTCGGCAGCATAACATTGTGAAATAAGAATTCATTAAAATGGTTGATGAGAGAGAAAGAGGTGTCTCATCATAAGTACTTGAAATAGAGAGTAAGGGGGTCATATATATATATATATGTACCAACATAAGTAATGTAACATTAGATTTATAATACAAACTAAATTCATGAATGTAAATGAGGAGAGAGAAATTCTATATGGCATTTCAGCTTGGTAATGACTGTACATGGTAGGAATTAATGAGAGATAAAGGTGTATATTAACATTCATACATAAAAATTAAAGTATGGGGGAGGTTCAAAATCATACCCCAACATTTTTAATTCAACATAAAATGGCATAACAACATAATCAAATTTGGACAAAAATGAGAAAGGAAGAAATCCCTTACGGAATTCCGGCATGGTAACGAGTACAAATGGAAGGAATCAATGGAATTTTAAGGGGTATCACATAATAAAAACATAAATAGGACTATATAGGGGAGGTTATAAATCATATTACAACATTTATAATTGAAAATAAAATGGAATAACAATACAAGGAAACATGGACATAAATATAGAAGGGAGAAATCCCTTATAAGGAAGAGTGATCTCAAAGGCTTGAGAGGGGATTGAGAGAGGCTTATTAAGAGTTTGGGGATCCATGGGAGGATTATAGAGATATGAGGGAATAGGTTGGTCAAGATCCAAAGTCCTTGAGTGAAGATGAAGTGGGATCTTGGGTGGGTTTATATAAGAGAAGGGAGGGAATTCTTAATTATTTAGGTTTTGGCCACCACACATTAAAATAAACAAAACCACAAACCATCCCATGGTTTTTCCAAGGATTATTTCCAAAGGGGAGTGTAAAAAATTATTTCATAAGGAAAATGGAAGAACATATTAAAATATTAGGCTTGATTATGTGGAGGTGAGTCACACTCTCAAGAAAATAATTTTAAAATGTTAAAATGTATTGTAAGTCTTGGAGGGTCCACTAAGTCTTTTTAAAATAAATAAAATAGACCTAAAATCCCATGATTTTAATGGGAAATCATATATTCGAAGAAAATAATGTTTCTATTATTTTATTACATCACTATTGGGTCATTATGATGTCATAAAACACATTACATATTTAATCAGTATTTAATATTTACCCAAAAATTCGACTGTCTCAGAAAATTAGGAAAAAAATCACCAATGGATTATTTAGACGTCATGGTTCCAAAAATAATATTGATTTAATATAAATAATTTTATAAATATGAGAATTTTTACTTGTAACAAAAACCGACATTTATCAAAAATTCTTGGGTTTCGAAAAAAATAGCTTTCAAACTATAATAAAAATTATTATCATATTAATAATAATTATATAGTCATTTATATTATATATAAATTAATTTTGTATTAATTTTTAATTAATATATTATTTCATTCAAAAATAAATTTATTCATCAAAATAAATTTCTCAATTAACTAGAATGCTATTTTTGCATTAAAAACTATTTACAAAGTAAAAATAATAAAATGAAAGACTGTTAAACATATAAAAATAATGTACATAATCATAGTGCTTGGGCATAATGACATAACCCCTTATAACAACCACATAAGACCAAATGGTATGGTGTGTGATGGTGATAGACTTTTGGGGTGGCTTAGATAACATTGCTCGAGTGTTAATCTTTATCAAATTCCACTTCACTTACAGGCAGTTCCATTCGAGCTAAACGTGTTGAATCTCAGCTTGGTCTTGGTCAAGAGTGAAGCCCAATGACGGTACCTCATTTCAGAGCCGCTAAAAATGGGATTTGTACTAGGAAATTCTAATGGATGAGGCCATCACATCCTTTTGTCAGAGTAAATTGTATTTGTTAAAGCCCTATATTTATACTAATCATGTGATCATTGTTCAACGACTATATTAGCAATGGTAACAATTCTTAACAGTATTTTAAAATCCAAAAACATAAATCCAAGGTAGTTCATATTTTATAAAACCATTTTAAATAATAATAAATTTAATTGGATCAAGAAGAATTTTCATTAATGAGATATTGGGTCATTACAATGTTTCCCCCTTAACAAATTTCACCTTCAAAATTTCATTTTCCCACACTAAAACAGATTTGGGTAACTCTACTTCGTCACTTCCTCAGATTCCCACATTTCTTATTAAAATTTTTGGTTTCTTCACAACACTTTCACGAGGGGCATTGTATTATTTTGTATATATTTTTCCCTACAATCTAAGATCTTCACCGACTTCTCTTCATAGGAGATGTCATTATCCAATGGTACCACCTCTAGATTTATTACTTGCAATGGGTTAGGTATGTACATCCTCAATATTGATACATGGAATACATCATGTACTCGAGATAGGTTTGGTGGGAGTGCTAGTCGATAGGCCACTACTCCAATGCGATCAAGGATATCAAAAGGGCCGATGTACCTTAGAATAAGCTTTCCTTCTTCAAAAATCTCATTACCCTCTTCCACAATGATATGTAGAGGAATAACATGTCTCTGACATCAAACTCTAGGTCTCATCGAAAATTATCAGCATAGCTCTTTTGTCAACCCTAAAAAGCATTAATGTGTTTCTGGATGGTCTTAACCTTCTCCACCATTTCTTCGACCATTTCTGGACCTAGGAGTTTTATCTCCGTAACTTCATCCCAACACGCCGATGTTCTATACCTATTCCCATACATGGCTTCATAAGGATCAATTTGGATGCTTGATTGGGGACTGTTTTTGTAAGAGAACTAAATTAGAATGAGATGTTGAACCCATCCTCCTATAAAGCCCATTGACCACGCTCTCAACATGTCCTAAGGTGTTCAGATAGTCCACTCAGATTGGTCCTTAGTTTGAGGATGATAAGACATACTGATGTTCAGCTTAGTGTCTGGAGTAAATTGGACAATCTTCCATAATGTAGTGGTGAATCTTGGATCTTGATCAGATACAATCGATAATGATCCCCCAGGCAGCCTTACCATGTCTCGGATGTATATCGGTGCCAGTTTATCTAGTGATAAAGCCTCTCGAATGGGAATGATGTGTGCAGTCTTTATAAGACGATCCTTAACAACCTAGATAGAATTGATTCCTTTAGATGTCTTAGGAAGTCTGGTGATAAAGTCCATGGTGTTGTTCTCCCATTTCCGTGTTGGTATGGGTGATTTTTTCATCATCCCCTTAGAATTATGCCTCTCATTCTTCACTTGATAAAATACAATGCACTATGGTGTATACTCAGCGAGCTCCATCTTCATTTTATCCCACTAATAATTATCTTGGAGATCTTGATACATCTCCGTGTTCACTAAGATAATGGATAAATTCGAACTGTGTGTATCATTCAAAAGTACTTTATTTAACTCTGGACTTAATAGAACATATAGTATTGTCCCAAATATCGCAATTCCTTCTTCATTAATATTAAACTCCAAGGATTTCCCTTTTCTGATAGTTTCCACTTTCTTCAGAATTCCCACATCATCCTTTTGAGAATCCTTTATCCTCTCAAAAAGTGATGGCTGATAAATCATTTGTGAATGGATTTTTGATGTTCCCTTCCTTATGATTCCCATGTACCTATTTATCAAATTTACAAATATTGGATCCTTTTCCATTCTCATCAATGACAGAATTGTTGGGTCATTTCTACTTAGATTGTCTTCGACCTTAATTTCTTTCCCAGGGTGGTAGTGGATTGAGCAGTCATAGTATTTGATAATCTCTAACCATGTTTCTTGGAGAATATTTTACTCTTTTGGTGTGAATATATATACTTGAGGCTTTTGTGATCTGTGTATATTTCACACTTCTACCCAAAAAGGTAATATCACCAAAATTTTAAAGCAAAGATTACTTCAACCAACTCTAGATCATGTGTTGGACTGCCTTGAGGAATGGACATTGAATGTTCCCTTTTTTCCTCAAATTCCATCAAAGGGAGCCTTATAAAAGTTTCAAGAAGAGCATTCCCACAAACATCAACATGTGATATAATAATTATAAATGTTTTTCCCTAATGATTTATTATCATTTCTGATGGGGACTCAATGTTCTTAGAAAACATAAAATATATACTAATAGAAAATGAATTGAAATACATTACGATATACAATACTTTAAAGTAGTGGTTAAATGTAATTTATTACTCAATATCCATCTTATCATAGTACTTCACATGCTCCCCTAATCAAGGTGACTGTTGATGCTCATCATGCTTCTCATCAATTGCAATAGAACATCGTCTTTGATAATTCCTAACTTCTCCACATTAATGAAATAAAACCATTTAAGATCACATAGAAGGATCTTTATTTCCATCCATCACCTTATCGATTATTTCATGGAAATTTGATATTTTTTTCCCTTCAATTCCACACATAAACCATCTCCTAGTACAATTGTGACATTTCCTATGGTCCCTCTTTCGACATTTGTTTCATTACGAAAATTGGGTATTCTTTCCCTTATCACCATTCTCAGATGGGATTCCATGAGATGTCCACATTCTATTCCTTGATTTCATTGGGAATTCAAAAAATCACCAATTTTTAATCACGATTTTTGATAGTTGGTTTGAAATAATCACGATATATCCTCCATGAGCTCCCATTTGATTGGGAATCTCACAGGGACATTCATCTTGTTTCTCTTCACATCTGTTGTTATCCATATTGACCATATTGTCGGCCATTGGATTGAATAAAATTAAAGTTAGGGGTTACACATAATGGGTAATCCAAAAAAAACTTATTACTTATAAATATTGTTTATTTTCTAAACATATGAATTTAGAGGCTTCAATATACATTATCTATGATCTACTTTCCAACACATATTTTAGGGTCATTTTTTTATTCCCTTAAAAATGGTTCATACTAAGCCAATGAATTAACCAAATCCTATCCCCCAAGAGTGTCATAAAAAAGAGTGCATCAAGGCCTGTTGTCATGTACGAGGATACCCCAAGTCATGTCAGAAACTCCATGTCAAAGTTTTCACTCATTGGTACATACCTGCCAGAGTCGCCTCTACCTACTCATATCCCGCTATGGATATATTTTCTTAATAAACCACTTAATCAATACTCACCAAATCATATGGTTGTTTTTTTATACATAGTCTTATTCATAAGGCTTTCACTAGGGTTTTCTAATCTTAATCCCACAAATAACAAAACCTATCCTCTTATACAAACTATAACAACCTTGTTTTTTATTACACACCTAAACATGATTTACTACATAAAATATTCACCTGATGCAACAATGAAGACAGTGATGTCCTGAGTTTTTGGGGCTTAGGAACATTACATAATGACTTAAAACATGAAAAAAATATCTTTATTGAAAACTTCCTTTACATGACCACTATGTTCCCTTGTACATAGCATTGCATGGGATAACCTGAGGACATTCATATGAAAAGAGTGAGCTATGAAGCCTAGTAATTAAGTAAGCAAGGAATAAAATGAAGAATACAATAGATATTAGGAAATAGGAATATAAATGGAGAATAATACATTCTTGAACATAACGGAATCATATAGCATGATTATCATATCACGAAAATGTGGCAACAACAGTTAAAATGATATTAGCATAAGCCATGGCTCATTGCACATGGAGCATGAGAAAAACTTCTTTGCACTTGAATTATCATGAGTAAAATCTCATTTCACTTGATGTATCATGGTAATATTCTTTACCCAATGCGTTGGAGTGCTATTAGGGCGTACCCATCTTTAGCATTTCATTTCATGCAAAGTCTGCCATAAGAATTATACGACATCGAATCACTAAAAATCATCATTTATTCCAAGATAAAGTAATATTGAATTTATACATTAAACTCTATAATAAATAAGGATACATTCATAAATGAGAATACCCTATATAGACAAATGGGCATGGTATTAATGACACAATGACTTTGGATTGGAAAATCATGGTGTAATTTCGGCAGCATAACGGCGGGACATTAGAATTCATAAAAATGGTTGATGAGAGAGAAAGTGGTGTCTTATAATATTTACATGAAATGGAAAGTAAGTGGATCATATAGATAAATTTTCCAACATATGTAATGGAAATTTATATTCACAATACCAAAGAATTGTTTGATTGTAAATGAAGAGAGAGAAATTCCTTATGGAATTTTTTCATGGTAATGGGTGTGCATGTGAGGCATTAATGAGAGATAAAGTGGTATCTTAGCATTCAAACATAAACAGGGAAGTATGGGGGAGGTTAAAAATCATACCCCAACATTTTTATTTCAAAATAAAATGTCATAACAACATAATGAAATATGGACAAAAATGAGAAAGGAAGAAAACCCTTAAGGAATATCAGCATGTTTACAGGTATAAATGGAAGGAATCAATGAGAGAGAAATTGTTATATCATCATTTAAACATAAATAAGAATGTATAAGGGAGGTTCAAAATCACACCCCAACCCTTGTAATTGAAAATAAAAGGGCATAATAATATAATGAAACTTAGAAATAAATATGGAGGATTCTAGAGAGAGGATGTAAGAGCTTGGTCAAGCTCCAAAGGCATTCAGTGAAGTAGAAGTGGGATCTTGGGATGGGTTTTATAAGAAAAGGGAGGCAATTAATTATTATTTAGGTTTTGGTCACAACACATTATAATAAACAAAAAAAACAAACCAACCCATGGTTTTTCCCATGGATTTTTCGAAAAGGGTGTTTAAGACATTATTTTATAAGTAAAATGTCCAAACGTCTTAAATTATTAGGCTTGCTAATGTGGAGGTGAGTCACACTTTTAAGGAAATCATTTTAAAATGGTAAAACTGTTTATATGTCTTAGAGGGTCCACTAAGGCTTTGTAAAAAAATAAAAATAAACAGAAATTAAAATATTTTAATTGTAAAACATATATTGGCCATAAAAAATGTTTATAGTATTTTATTACATCACTATTGGGTCATTAAGATTTCATAAAACACATTATACATTTAAATGATATTTAATTTTTTCCCAAACAATTGACTGTCTCAGAAAATTACAAAAAAATTAAGAATGGATAATTTTGAAATCCTAATTCCAAAAATAATATTCATTTTTCTAAATAATTTCTCAAATATTTTGATTTTTTCTTTTAATAACAAATGAAATTTGTCGAAAATTCTTGGGTTTTGAGAAATATAGCATTCAGACCATAAAAAATCACAATCGTATTCATAATATTTATACAGTAATATATATTATATAAAAAGTAATTTATTAATAATATTTAATGAAAATAATATTTTGTTAAAAAATCCATTAATTCATCAAAATATATTTCTTAATTAACTAAAAATGCTATTTTCTTTAAAAAAAACTATTTACAAAGTAACAATAATAAAATGAAATTATATTCCCGATTGAAAAATAATATGAATAATTGTAGTACTAAGATCTTGTTACATAACCCCTATAACACCCTCAAAAGACCGAAGGGTAAGGTGTGAAATGGTGAAGACTCTTGGGGTGGCTCAGATAACATTTCTCATGTGGTAATCTCTATCAACATCCACTTCTCCTGTAGGTGGTTCCATTCAAGATTAACATGTTAGATGCTTGGCTTGGGCATGGTCAAGAGCGATGTCCAATTACACCATCTCCTTTATGAGATCAAACAAATGGTCATCGTACGTGGAAAGTCTACTGGATGATGCCATCACTTCCTTTATTTGGGTAAATTAGATTTTCTAATTCCCTATATTGATACTAATCATGTGATAACTGTTCGACGACTATATTAGAAAAGGTAACAATTCTTAATGGTATTTTAAATTCCAAAAACATACAACCAAGGATGTTTAAATTTTATATAACCATTTTACATCATAAGTCTTTTAATTGGATCAAGATGAATTTTCATTGAAGAAAGTTTTGGGTCGTTACAATCATCCCCCCTTAAAAAACGTCACACTCGAAATTTCCTTTTCAAACAGTAACATAGACGTGTGTAACTCCACACCACTTCCTCCAATTCCCACATTTCTTCTCCAAACATGTGGTTCTCCACAACACTTTCACGAGGGGCATTGTCTAATTTCAATGATCTTTTTTCCTATGATCTAAGAGGTTCACCGACTAATCTTCATGAGAGAGGTCATTCTCCAATAGTACCACCTATGGATTGAGTACATGTGATGGGTCAAGTTTTTACTTCCTCAAAAGTGATACATGGAATACATAATGTACATGAGATAGGTTCAGTGGGAGTACTATTTGATATGACACTTCTCAAATGAGATTAAGGATCTCAAAAGGGCCGATGTACCTTGGAATAATCTATCCCTTATTCCCAAATCTCATAAACCTCTTCCATGAAGATATGCAGAGGAATAATATGTCTCCAAAATCAAAATCTAGCTCTCATCAATGATTATCAACATAGCTTTTTTGTTAACCCTGAGCAACATTAGTGTGCTGCTAGATGGTCTTAACATTCTCCTCCATTTCTTCGACCATTTTCGGAACTAGGAGATTTCTATCCCTAACATCAACCTAACATGAAGGTGTTATTAACATCTTCCCATACAGGGCTTCATAAGAAGTACCACTATCAATTTTACTCCATGTGGATAGAATTGGAATGATATGTGTTGTCTTTGTAAGATGATCCACAACAACCTATATAGAATTGTTTCCATTAGATGTCTTAGGAAGTCATGTGATGAAGTCCATGGTGATGTTCTCCCATTTCCATACCAGTATGGGTAATGGTTTCATCATCCCCTTATACTTATACCTCTCACTCTTCACTTCCTGACAAACCAAAAACATTTATGTATACTCAGTGATCTAATTATTTATTTTATCCCACCAACAATGCCCTCAGATATCTCGATACATATTTGTGTTCCCTGGATGAATGGAGAAATTCAAACCATGTGAATCATCCCCATGTTCTTTCTTTAACTATGGACTGGATGGAACACATAGTTTTGTCCCAAATATAACAATTCCATCTTCATTAATATTAAACTCCGAGGATTTCCCTTTTCTAATAGTTTCCACTTTCTTCTGAATTCCCACATCATCATTTTAATCATCCTTTAACCATTACAAAAGAGATGGTGGAGGAATAATTTGTGAAAGGATTTATGATGTTCCCTTATTTATGATTCCCATTCCCATATTCATAAAATCTAAGAAGATTGGATCATTTTTAATTCACATAAATGATATAATTGTTGGGTCCTTTCTACTTAGAGCATCCTCCACCTTGTTTGATTTCTCTAGGTGGTAATGGATTGAGTAGTCAAAGTCTTTGATATGCTCTGACCATATTTCATGGAACATATTCAACTATTTTTTTCCAAATATATACTTGAGGCTTTTGTGATCAGTGTATATATTTCACACTTCTCCCCATAAAGTTATTGTCGCCAAAATTTTAATATGGAGATTACTGTATCTTACTACAGGTCATGTCTTGGACTGCCTTAAGGAATAGGCAATGTCATTTTCCTTATTGCCTCAAATTCCATCAATGTGAGCCTTATAAAAGTTTCAAGAAGAACATTCCCACAAACTTCAACATGTGATACAACACTTATAGAAGTTTTTTCCTAATGATTTAATATCATTTCTACTGAGGACTGAATGTTCTTAGAAAACATAAAATATATAATAATAAGAAATTCATTGAAATACATTACCATATACACTACTTTTATTTAGTGGTTACATGTAATTTATTTATCATTATCCATCTTAGCATAGGAATTCTTGTACTACCTTTATCAAGGGGATTATTGATGCTCATCATGATTCTCAGCACTTGGAATAGAGAATCATCTTGGATAATGCCTGAATTCTGCACATTTATGACTTAAAACCATGTAAGAATCCTTAGATGGATATTTGACTTCATCCATCACATATCCATTATTTCATGGAAATTGGATACTTTGTGCCCTTCCATTACACACTTAAAGAATCTCCTAGTCCCTTTGTGACATTTCCCTTGGTGCCTCCTTCCACATTTGTTGCATGGAAAAAATTGGGTATTCTTTCCCTTATCACCTTTATCATATGAGATTTCATAAGATTTCATCTTCATCTTCCTTGATGTTCTTGGATGTTCAAAAGTGTTACAATTGTTAATTGTGATTTTTGATATCTGGTTTGGCATAATCACGGTATGTCCTACTTGAGCTCCCATTTTATTAGAAATCTAATTAGGGCATTCATCAAGTTTCCATTCACATTGATTGTTAGACATATTCATCATATTTTCATCTATTGGCTAGAATAAAATGAATGTTATGGGAAAAACATAAAGGGTAATGAAAAGACAGAAATAGTGGACTTGTAAATTACTTTTATTTCATAAACATATGAATTTATAGGCTTTAATCTATGTTATCTATGATCTACTTTCCACCACTTATTCATAGGGGTATTTTTTATTCACTTAATAATGGTTCATACTAAGATTATAAATTTACCGATGTATATCTGCTGGGAGTTTCGTAACCAATAGTGCACCAAGGCTTGTTGTCCAGTACCAGGATACCTCATGTCAATCCCAAAACTCCATGTCAGGGTTTTCACTCCTAGGTACATCTGTTCCAGAGCTGCTTCTAACTGCTCGTATCAAGACATAGATGTATTTTCTTGATAAAACAATTACCAAATAGTCAATAATACCTAGGGATGTTTTTTTTAATAATTATTATTATCCCTAAGGCATTCACTAGTGTTTTCTAATCCTCAACACAAAAGTAACTAAACCTATCCACTGATACCAACTATAACAACCTTGATTTTTATTACACACATAAAAATGATTTATTACATAAAATATTCACTTTATACAACCTAGAAGTTTGAGATGTCTAGTGTCTTTGGGGTTTAGAAACATTAAATAAAGACTTAAAACATGGAACACAACATCTTTCTTTAACAATTCCTTTCCATGACCATTATATTCCCTCTTACATAGCATTGCATGGGATAACCTGAGGAAAATCATAAGAAAAGGGTGAGATATAAATCCTAGTAAGGGATTAAATACTAGATAACCTGAAGAATACAATACATTTTAGGAAATAGGCATATCAATGGATAATAAGAGAAACTTTAATATAAATGCATGATATAGCATGATTATCATAACATGGGAATGTAGAAACAACAATAAACATGATATTAGCATGATCCAACGATCATTGATCATAGAGCACGAGAAACCCCTAATTTCACTTGAATTATCTAGTGTATACCCTAATGGAACTTGATGCATCCTGATACTAATCATTACCCAATTCATTAGAGTGCTATTAGGGCGCACCCTTCTTAATCATTTCATTTCATGCATAAGTGTGCCACATGAATCATAAAACATTGAATCATTAAAAATAATCATTTATTACAAGATAAAAGAATGTGGAATTTATAAATTAAACCCCATAATCAATATGGAAACGTTCATAAAGGTGAATACCCTACATAATAAAATGGGCAAGGTATTCACGATATGATGACTTTGGCTTAGAAAATTACAGTTCAATTTCGTCAGCATAACCGCATGACATAAGAATTCATAGAAATGTTTGATTATAGAGAAAGGGTTGTATCATAAAATTTATATAAAATGGAATGTAAGGGGGTCATATAGAAAAATATCCCATCATAGGTAATGGAACTTTAGATTCATAATACTAAATAATTGCTTTAAGGTAAATGAGGGGAGAGAAATTTCATAGAGAATTTCAGTATGGTAATGGGTGTACATGGGAGGAATTAATGAGAAATAAAGGGGTATATCACCATTAAAACATGAAGAGGGAATTATGGGGGAGGTTCCAAATCATACCTCAATATTTTTAATTAAAAATAAAATGGCATAACAACACAATAAAATTTGGACAAAAATGAGAAAGGAAGAAATCCCTTACAGAAGTTTCGACGTGGAAATAGGAATACATGGAAGGCATAAATGAGAGAGAAAGGGGGATCTAATAATTAAAAAATTAATAGGAAAGTATATGGGAGGTTTGAAACCATATCAGAACATTTTTTATTGAAAATAATGGGCATAACAATATAAGGTACATAAATACGAAAGGAAGAAATCCCTTACATGGAAGTGTGATCCCAAAGGCTTGGGAGGGGCTTGAGATAGGATTATTGGGAGCATGGGGTGCCTTGGGAAGATTATAGAGATATAATGGAATTGGTTGGTAAATCTCTATAGTCTTTGAGTGAAGTTGAAGTGGGAGCTTGGGTGGGTTTTTGTAGTAAAAGAGAGAGAATTTTTAATTATTTAGGTTTTGGCACCACACATTAAACTAAATAAAACCAGAAACCAAAAAATGGGTTTTCCCATGGTTTTTTTTCAAAATGGGTTCTAGAAACATTATTATATATGTTAAATGGACTAACTTATTAAAATATTAGGATTGATTATGTGGAGGAGAGCCACATTATCAAAGAAATAATTTGAAAATGTTAAAAAGTTTTATAGGTTTTGGAGGGTCCACAAAGGCTTTGTAAAATTAATATAATAAGACTGAAATAAAATTATTTTAAATGTAAAACATATATTTGTCAAACATTATATTTATAGTGTTTTATTACATCACTATTGGGTCATTATGATGTCCTAAAACCCATTATGTATTTAAACAGTATTTAATTTTTACCCCAAAATTTGACTGTCTTGGAAAATTATGAAAATTATAACACAGGATAATTTTTACGTGTATATTCTAAAAATAATATTCATTTTATGAAAGTAATTTTCTACATATGTGAATTTTTTCTTTTAATATGAACCAAAATTTAAAAAAAAAATTAATGAGTTTTGACAAAAATAGCTTTCAAACCTTAATAATAATCATAATATTATTCATAATAATTATATGGTCATTTATATTATATAAAAATTAATTTTGTAATAATATTTAATTTAAATAATATTTAATTCAAAAAACCATTAGTTCATCAAAATAGAATTCTGAATTAACAAAAAAATCTATTGCTTCTTTAAAAACTATTTATAAATTAACAACAAGAAAATGAAAGTATATTCCCTTTAAAAAAATAATGTACATAATCATCATACAAAGGTCTTCTTACATAACCCCTTATAACACCCGCATAAGACTAAAGGGTGAGGTGTGTGATGGTGATAGACTCTTTTGTTGTAATGGATAACATTTCTCAGGTGGTAATCTTTATAAGCTTCCACTTCTCCCATAGACGATTCTATTCGAGATTAACGTGTTGAAGCTCATCATGGGATTGGTCAAGAGAGAAGCCCAATAACGTCATCTCCATTCCATTCTCTAAGAAATGGGCTTCATATGGGGCAAGTCTATAGGATGAGGATATCAATTCATTTTTCAGAGTAATCTTGATTTTTTAACGACCTATTTTTATACTAATCATGTGATCACTGTTCAATGGCTATATTATCAACGGTATGAATTCATAATTGTATTTTAAAATCGAAAAACATAATAGCAAGGAAGTTCATATTTTATATTACCATTTTACAGAATAAGAAATTTAATTTTATGAAGATTAATTTTCATTAATGAATGTTTGGGTACTTACAAAGTTGATAAAGATACCCGGAGGGCCTTTGATGATCAACCTTGACAAGTTGAAATGTATAAAAACGAGAGAGAAAAAATCCACAATTCCTCTTCTCATACCTGGCCACAAGATTCTAAACTGCCTTTCATTGAACATATTTTTGTTTCCTAGGTTCAATACCCCCTATGATTTATGGAAATCCCCCATTACAAATTTCATCATTGATAAAGGTATGATGTACTAATTATGGAATCAGTGAATACCAACCATTGAGAATGAACACTCTACAAAAGTCTCCCCATTATAAAAATAGTCTCAAATGTTTTTCAACTCATCCTCATGATTATTTTCTAAAAGAATAATCTCAATAAGAGTTGATTTACACTGATCACTGGCCAAAGAAACCACATCCCATGATTCATAGACTCTAATATGAAACTATGAAAAAATATCCATCATGTTTGACTATTTCAATGATTCTTTCACACCCTGTGTTGGATGTTTTAGGATGAAAGCATCTACGATGACATTACCTTCCCTCGATGTATAAGAGATATCAATGTTGAATGATTGCTGGTATTCCACCCAAAACATGTGTCATAGATTCAAATCGTTTGGAGACAAGATATAATTAAAAATCGTTTGGTCAGAATACATGACAAACCATTCTATGAAAATTTAATGCTTCCAACTCTTAATCACAAGAATATAGTTTTGGGATAAAATTCATGGTTCTTATAATTCTTCTCATGTGACCTAATTATTCGAGATCCACAACCAGTGGCATGATAACCCTACATATGAACACAACCAAAATATGAAATTGATGCATCACAAAGACAAAATAACCCTTACGAGCATCTATAATAGTTAACACCAACAAAGTATTGAAATTGCATTTCAGCCAAAAAAAAAATTCAATCATGTCACATCCCAAATTAATTTTACTCCCTTCCGAGTTAAAGTAGTCATTGGAAATTCCAACCTTAAAAAGACCTTTACAAACTGGAAGTAATAGCTATCTAAACCCATGAATATTTCAAAATTAAAACCATGTTATGGTTTTCAAATGTCATAACATATTTTAACTTTTTAGTATCAACTAAAATACCATGTTTTGACATCAAATGTACTGAGATCATCACTTATAGAATCAAGAAATCACATTTCAAATTCTTGGTATAAATTTGGAGATTTTTCAACAATTCTATAACTTCTCTTATATGATGCACATGAGAAACCTCTATCTTGGAGTATAGTAGTATGTTATCCAAAAATACCCCTACACTAGTATCTATATACTCCTGGAAAATCCTGATAATTAAAGCCCTAAAGACTAAATGATCACTGGATAAAGAAAATGGCATGAAAATGTACTCATAATGGTCAGTACGGATCTGAAAGGCAATTATCTAAATGTTTGATTCTTTTATTCTCAACTAATTCCAACCATATATCATATAAATACTGAAGTACCATTATTCCCCATAAAACTAATTAAAGAGATAATAAATATGAAGAAAATTATATTTTTTCATTACCATAACTTGATTGAGTTTTTGATATTTAACACAATGGAAAAGATTCTTGTTATCTTTATTAGAAAAGAGAACTAATGCCTCCCAAGGTGAAACAGTTGTTCATATAATAAATTTAAATAAATGATCATCTAAATAATTATTAATATATTAAATTTTATTTGGTACCATGAAGTAAAATGAAATAGATATTGGTTGAGTACTAGGAACCACATCGTTATAAAAATCTACACCCCTTATTGGTCAGAAACCTGAGAAGTCATAAGGTAAAAAACTGTGAAACTGGACGAAAACTAGAGGAAGGCCATTTCTCAAAATAATCTTTCTCATAGTCAAAATAAAACATAGATATTACTCTTCTTAACTATTGATTATATTGTTAGGCTCTACAAAACCTCGAGTCCCATTCCCCCTGAATAATATGGAACACCCCATTAGAAGTAGTGTAGAATAATAATTGAGGATAAAAACTCAATCTAGGATTTATTAAAAATAATAAAATCCATCTTGAATATAACATAATTAGGTTTAATGAAGAGAAATTGAAATTCCAATGAAGTATTGACAATTGATAATGGTAAAACAGAATTAAGATGATGGAAACACTGCTCTCTATTCTTCGTGTGGGGTGTATTAATATCCATCACATAAGGTAAGATATATGTATGAAGATTAAAAATATTCATACAATAATTTGAAATGAATGAATTATATGCACCATTATCAAATAAATCAGTCACGATTAAAATTTATATAGTGATGGTACCTCTCACAGTCCCTGGACCAATATCTATTTCCTACAATGAATCTTCCACTATGTGAAGAAGCTCTTTCTGTATGGCTAGGGTCGGAGAACCATTTTCATGAAACATATGATTTCACATTATTTTTAGTAGGCAATAATGATACCATGAAACTACATGGAATTTAGTAGTCATGGAAGAACTTCTATAAGAAACCTGAATGCCCATAATCACCACATAACATGGGTGCCTCAATGAAAACCCATTTGAATGACCAGGCTTTCCACATTGTAAACAAATCAATGGTCCTCATACTGTAACTATAGGAGATTAATAGACACCCTACAATCAAGAACCACCATGAGAATCTCAATGCTTCCCCTCACTTTATGGGAACTAACACTTCTATTTAGATAAAAAAAGAAATCATGTCATCCATGGATTTTTAGAAAGATCCATTTTGACCATAAATTATCTATCCCTCACATCATCATAAGAAAGTAGTTTCAAAAGAAAATAAAGAGAATAAATATTAGACCGATTCAACATATCAGACCACTAAGTCTTCATATTCTCATTTTATTAAATCTCATATGTAAATTTGACATGATCTTCCAAATTATTTTTAAATTCAATCATGGTCCTATCAGCCTGCTCGAGTTTTAATAGCACTAAAGCCTTATCTAACACCATGGAAATTGAATATGAAATTGTGGGTGAAAATAACTTTGTTGTATCACTACTCTATGTTCTCATGCTTCTTAGTCATCAAAATCATTTTCCACCATTTCCTTCTATGTCCCTCTAGCTTTATGGTGGAACATTTCACCTTTATTTCATCAAAAGTATCCAAGAACTCAATAATATCCATACCTCTAATCCATTACTTTTCCTTTTGAGGGTCTTTTGAGCCTTGGGACTCTAGAGGGTTCTTGGAAAATAAATAATTAGAATGATTTCATAAAAAATCCCATTGAGGTTCTATAGTTGGATACTGAAAAGGAATGATTTTAGGTCATGTCCCAGAGCATTGGAAACTTGCATAATTACATCAAAAAGATTGTGGTCCATGAGATGATTATCTCGCTAAGGTTCATTGGTATCTTCTTCCTAGATCTAAATTTCACATCTTCTCAGAGTCATGATGCTATAAAACATCAGAAGACAACATTTCAGACATCATATTAATTCTAGAACTAGAGAAACAAGAAAATTAATCACATCATATAAGTAAACATGATTCATATTGCAGTCTATCCAAATAAAAATATAGGAAAAGACTATAATTAATCCTGAAGGCATCCTCCCCAAAACACAGCTGGTAACTAAAGGCTCATTGATGTGGGAGTTGTATAGGAAATAAATCACAACTCCCTCCCATGTCCCAAAAATATTACTCAACAACACACATACATAAAGGAAACAAGATTAACCTCTATCTTTTATAATAATTTATCAGGAACCAACATGGATAACCTGGTACCATGATAACTAAGATTGATTCAATACAGTAAAAAGGGTGTTCCCGATCGCCATGGGTTGGAGACTAGAACCTAGAATCATAAAATATATAAGTGGAAGATAATTTTTAAAAAACAAAACCAAAGGAAGTTATACAAATCATCATGAACAAAATAAATCCCCACTTGGAGGAAAATTTCAGAATTCAAACAGGTATATAATCCCAATTTATGACAAACATTTACCAGAAAAAGGATAACAACCCATGTCCCAATGGAAACAATATCTCAAATATCAGTGATAAATATTAGGTACAACATTCATGTTTTTCTTTCCCTTTTCTCTATACTATAAGGATAAAATCTACAAATTCCCAAAGAAAATGGTACAGTGTGAGATAAAATCCTTGTAGGCTATCACCATAGATTATATAATAAGATTCCAGCGTTAATTAACCAAATAACGATCTCCAATTTAAATAAGAAGAAATGTAATTTCAAAGTCATATTGAAAACAAACCGTGCATTACATTTCAAATGATGGAAATAAATTTAAAAAATGTATTTATATGAATTTTATATAAATATTTTTATATTAACTCATAAGGAATTTGTAAAATAGTGTAAAAATAATGGAATATATATCAAATAATAAAAGGGTAACTTTTTCATTAACCATGATGTATAATAGTTCTATATTACGGGGTTACCTAAAACAATAATAGTTATCATAATAATATGTGTACACACATCACTTACAGACTGATCAATGTAGAATCATGACCATACCATTAAGAATGTGACCTATTACAAAAGTAATTTTAGTGTTGTAAAGAATCAATAGAGTGCTATCAAGAAAAACTCACTAACTACCTAGGATTTCATGTGCTCTAACAATAATCAATAATGGGTGATTTATTTGGAAATTATTTTAAAAAAAATTCAAAAAATTTCCTATTTTAATATTCCAATTTCTATTTAAATCCCAGAATATAGTTTTAATAAAATCATGCATTTTTCCCAGATAAAACTGATGGGTTTCTATCAAAACATTTTAATACATTTATCTCAAACACCAATTTGAAATTTATTTTAAAAAACAATTTTACAATTCAATTTCAAAATTTAAATTCTAGAATTTGAACCCCAAATCCTATTTCACAATATTCTATGAAAATCAAAAAACACAGCTGAATTCAATGGATTTTGGGGGGGGGGTGTTCTTAATTTCATGGAAAATACAATTCAAATCCCAAATTTAGTGGAATTGGGTTTCTAAGAAACTGATTTATAGAAATTTAATTTATATCAAGAAATTTAATTTAAATAAATATATTTAGAGTTAATGAAATGTAAATTATTAATGGAACCACATACCATAGATCACAGGATGAAGAAAACCATCCACAATGGAAAACTACAATTAAGAACATTGGTAACAAGGATATGAGAGTAAAACCTTTATTAAAGATCTTATACAATATGGATTAAATGCTCTAATGATACACAGATCTAATAAACACAATGGAGGATATAGGGGAGAGTAGAAGATATTGAATGAGAAGATGAAATATCTTAAGAATGGACTGAATAAAGTTCTTCTACCTTTCATCCACCTGGGAGAGGGTTTGGGGGAGCAAAAAGTGGAATTTGGGATCCCTACAAAATGAGGAAAATGAGTTATATCTAGTTAGTCTTCATCTAGAGTCTAAAATAGGGGTTCATTATTTTTAAATTTTTTAGATTAAATAAAATCAATAGATACGGTTTCTAGGGATGGGCAGCAAGGTTAGAAAAACCACAGTCCATAGTTGTGCACCCCTACTGATAGGGTTGAATGGTTTCTCTATGATGGGAACACAATTTTTTCTTATTTGTGTGTTAAATTTTTAAACCTTCACTGTTTAGGTTTTCAATGTTTTCATTAAAAAATCCCCTAGTTTTGGAAAACCATTCTCCAACCGTGCACAACCCAAAAGCCCTTAAAAATATGAAAATGTTTAACTGAGGTTACCTTAAATGAATCAATTCCAAATCATGATCAAAGAAGGGGATGGGAAGTACCTAAAAATAGTATCATGTTGTTATGACTACATGAATGGTCTATTTAACCACTATAAAGACCCTTCGGTATATCCCTGTACTAATAGGTCTATAATTCCACCATAGAAAACATACTTTTGGATTGATTTCCCAATATAACCAAACAAAGGAGATCTTCCACCTCTACCACTCATGAGAAATTTATCAGCATTGAGTAGATTTTTTATTACTATGATATGTCCTTTCATCTCAAGTTCCCGATCAAATATGATTTCAAATAATTTTTAGCTTTCTAACTGGTATAAAAGAACATTCAAAAATAAGAAACCCAATTATTTAAAAAATAAATTATTGAAAATATTTAATCATATATTCACTATATAATAAATAATACATAATGTATGGACTTAATTATACATATATTAAATTCCTTTTCAAAATAATAATTTCCCTCTTCACTTTAATAACTCATCTATAATTTCATGAATCCACCAACCTTAATCCACACGTTTTTGTTAAATCTCATTAAATAAAGGTTCAATTCTTCAATTGTACTAGTCATATTAATATATGATTATTCATGATTAATAATAAATATAATGTAAAAATATTCATACAATGTGTTCATTCATTAAATCTTCATTGATTCTATGGAAGTTTCTTTATACAACATCAAGACTCTACCTCCCTATTCTAATTATTATTTAATATATTTACATATCACCTTATTTATACTCAATATTCATTAAAACCAATTAGAATAAAATTAACCCCACACAACGTCGACTCAAAAACTAAATTACATATATCCATACCTTATTCTATCAAATAAAAAAACATTTGTTTCCTCCACCCAGGAATGAAATTCCCATCACAGACTGAAAAATCCATACAATTAATTTAACTCATATTCTATAGTTATTTTATTAGTATGACTTCATATGAAACCTTTTCTAAAATAATAAAACCTATTAATGTTAGGTTAGTTGATTACTTATAGTGAATAGTTAAATAATAATCTATTATAATTTCATTTCAAATTAACATCTATGAATGATTATATACATGATCCATAGTCTATTATTGTTTCCATAAAAAAATGTAATAATAATAAAATATAGGGAAAGCACATGATGTTTTTACATGGTTCATCCGTAGTGTTACATTAAATGTTTAACTCTAACAAAGGGATGTATTTTACTTTCACTATTTAATTTTCTCAATTATAAATACCTTTCTAGTCTCACACAATGGTACATGTAGGTAGCTTACTATTCATAATGGAATAAAACATTAATGTCTAAAATTTTATAACAAAACATATTTACACTAGAACAACATGTTTTTTATGATTCTATACAATTGTGATTGAGAACCACAATTTAGTATCCTAACATATTCATATAAATTAATTATTCTATATTCAATTGAAAAGTCTTCGATTTTTTAAAATATTTCGAATCTACAATATGCATGTGGTCTCTATTATCATTTAATTGATTTGCATATCTCATGGCAAAGATCATGCACTAATGAGATAATATACTTCATCCTTATAAATTATTGCTTATGTATTTAGATATTAGAATATCTTAACATTAACTATTGAAAATGTATTATGTGAAAAATATTTTAAAGTCCTTATTCTTTTCTCACATTAATGGTATAATTTTTTAGTATCCTCTCAATCCATTGTTTAGAGAATTTAGTCATTTCTATATTTTATATCCTTAAAATGTATTAATTATATTTATATTAATATTTAGTTAAAATTACATGAATTTATACTATAATATAATTCTTAGATGAATAGATGTAACAATTTAGAAATATAATTTTTAATATATGAATTTTATTTTCATATAAAATATATATATTTTATTCTAACTTAAACAATGTTATTTTTTAATCTCAAATATCAAGGAATTTCAATATAATTATTTCTTAAATTCAACCATGAAATCAATATAAATTAAAATTACATAAATTCTATAATTTCTATTTCATTAAGACATGAATATTCCTTGAAAAAATAAAATTCTAATATTTATCAGCATGAATCAAAAGCTGTCTGAATAAATGTGATTTTAATTTATTATGAAATATAATGTGTTATATTACATCTTAAATAAATTTTCTAAGAAAAAGTCTTTCTAGATCCTCTTACCTCACCATTTATTCAATGGATGAGTCCTTAATAATTTCTAGCTATGCATATAAAAGAGTTATAGTTATACATTGTGACACACCCATATTTTAGGAATTATCATGAACCATAAAATTGTTCACATGAATCTTATGATTACCAATAAAACAATGAATATTGAGAATAAAAAATTTCACGAACCTCACTAAGAATCTAAAAATAATATTAAAACTTTTTTAAACCAATTTTGTTTAATCCTTGTGATGATTGTTTTCTTGAAACATAAATATATACAATAAAATGACAAAAAGGAAGAAAAAATTATTGAAATGCCTATAGTTTAAAAAATACACATGTTTTATGAAATCAATAAATGTAAAACACATTGAGAAATACTAAAGACACCTAAAAATTTACTCAAAACCTGATAAAACTATTTTAAAACCTTCTCAACACATTTGAGA
This sequence comes from Viscum album, assembly GCA_963277665.1. Taxonomy (NCBI): domain Eukaryota; kingdom Viridiplantae; phylum Streptophyta; class Magnoliopsida; order Santalales; family Viscaceae; genus Viscum; species Viscum album. The sequence goes on along the minus strand of OY728133.1, from coordinate 473,434,719 downwards.
ACATCCCATTAATTTTAAAATACATCTAAAACATTTTACTACAATATTAAATTGTATCCAAATAATAGAATTCCATAAATTTATTCCTCGAAATTTATATCTTAAATATTTATAAATATATATTTTAATAATTCTTTTAAGGTTGATTTAGATAAATATGAATTTAGATATTAAAATTTAAATATTATAATGAACTATTTTGAAATTTTACTTTTAGAAAAAATATCCATTTTTTGGAATCATCGTGATGAAATTATCTTATGATGATTTTTTATGAAATTTTTTATTTTTAGATTAATAGTAAAAAACTCCTATTTTATATATACAATTTTTTTTTATGAAAACATCAATATTTAAAAATAAATAAAATTTCTAAATTTTTTGTTAATTATATTTAATTCAATGGGAAATATTTATTCATTGAAAAATAAAATTTAATTACCATATTAATATTTTTTTAACCGATGATATATTGTATCTTAAAAAAATATTCATTTGATTAAATATTTTTATTAAAATATTCCAATGATTTAGTGTTGTGTTACGTATTTTAAAATATAATTGAAATGATAATTTTTAAATTAAAAACTATTAAAAGTCATATGAGTCAACATTTCTCATAATGTTGATCCAAAAAATAATCAATGTTTTATTCAATGTTACCCCACCTCCTTGGAAATATAAACACTCCTCCTTCAAAAATTTCTCCTCACTTTTATAGAAAATTCATTTATAATTTTTTACCCAAATATCTCTTTAAACTACCCTATAGAGGTTCTTATTTTTTATATTATAACTACACATATATCTTGAAAATACATTAGACTCAATCAAAAAGGAGAAACTAAATGGGAAATGTAAGGGTATCAATTCTAATGACTTATCATTTCAATTCTATACTTACCCATAAAAGAATATAAATGATCATGAAAAGTAATATAAAAATTTAGCAAAATTATACACTAATGATTTTAAACTAATAATATATCAAAGTTTTATGTTATTTTAAACTATTTTAAAAATAAACATTCAAAAATGGTAGTTTTATAGTACCTAAGACAATGATGATGTTTTATTTTTTTATGATTCTTTTCAAAGATTCAAGAAAATCGATTTCATGATTGAATTAAATATTTTTAATAAAATGAATTAATTTCATTTATTTGGAATGATAAGTTATTCATTATTATAATTATACTACAACTAAATAATCATAGTAATTTTTAATTATCTATGTAAAATTAATGATGAAACATCTGTTGACTTTAAATTTTTTATAAATATAATATTCTTTAACTTATGAAATTCTATAATGACATGACCAATGGAACATTAATTTTTTATAACTAATAATGTATTATTATTCAAATGATTATTTTAATTATTGGATTGAATATCCTTATGCACATTGAAATGGTTCTGAGCTTATTTCAATGGTTTTTTATGTTTTAATTTAATAGTTTATAATGGTCAATTATATTTTCCCTTGAATTAAAAGATGAACATAAATTTTAATGAATTTAGACCATTCACTAAATTAATCAACTAAAAGATATTGCTTCTATATGTGAGATACAATGATTTATTTTAATGATATATTGAGAAAAGTGTTTCTATATTTGATATATCTTATTGTATTTGCTTTCATCGAGTTTTCTAAGAGATTCAACATGAGTGTAATTATTATAAAGGATCATAGTTTTCATTTTGTTATAAGTTCTTATAATCATTGTAATTGATGAGATTATTGTGAGAAATATTAATCCTCCAAATTGTGAAGTTTAATGATGACCATGATATTTCCACATGGAACATATTTCAAAAATTGAAGGGGGTCTTTGGGATAGCACTACATACTATTGGAATTTTTTATAATTTGTTCCAGGTTTTGTAATTATAACATATGATAGATTAAATTGAAAATATATCACTGTGGAACATTGACACTTTGGTTTGAGTCACCAAAACTCCAACCATACTGTGATAAATGCGATGTGATATCTTAATAGAATTTTTTTCCTAACTATCATTCAAGATTATTTGGAATTTTATCTAATTCATTGGGAATAATTTTTACTCAGATGTCTTTATTTCTATTTTTTTGTAATGATCTCATTATTTAGTCAATTAATAATAAAATATTTCATTTATTACAATACATAATTAATTTGTTATACATGATTATGGTATGAATTTATATCCTTTAATCATCTTATGTTCTCATAGTAAAACAATTTATGGTGAGTTTTTAACATCAATTAAACCCATATTAAAGATTCCATTCATCACTTATCCAGGAAAATTTTTGTTATCAAGGAAATTACAATACAATTTTATCTACACATATAGTCTAGTGAAGCTTACGTAGCCTAACAAATCAATATTGGATGTATCAAATTTTTTTCTATTGAAGGGAAATCCATGTAAAACATTATAAAATTTTATGTCCAGATATCCTCCTATTTTTCAAGGAGAAATATATGAGTATTGACGTGATTTGAAAGAAACTATTGAAATTAATATCAGACTGGACCAATATGAAATGATGAAAAAATAATTATATATTTTTTGATAAGGAAATATATTTATTTTCTAGAGAGGAGAAGTTTGAGTTTCATGATAACTAAATGGTTCAAAAAAATCAAATGGTCTCCATTACAAGGATTAAACAAAATAAAATTGCATAGCATGAATCTTTGAATATTAGGAAATTAACAATATAATATTTCAAAATATATATTTTTCATGAAAACAATGTAATTAACAAACAAGATTATTAATTATTTTAAATTCATCAAGTATAATAAGTCAAATAAACGCACTGGGTCATTCTGATGGTATTTAGTGGGAAGACAACCCTTATCGAAACTTAAATGATTGATGATAAAATTGTGGAGAGGGATGTGGAATGATTATTAAAATAAAATACTATTTATGATACTAGGTATCTAAAAAATCAATGTTTTTATGATCTCATCTAAATAATCATGTTGTATGAGAATAATCTAGAGGGAGACATAGAAATGTATAAGATGAAAAATTGGGTTTCATTTCATTAATTATCTATAGAGAACACTTTATTGTGTACTAATATCAAGATAAATTCTAAAGATCATATAGATGTAATTTTTTTAAGAACAATTTTTTTTTAATTTCTCACCATATAATGATAACGAAAAGAATTTAATAGAATAACGAGATCTATATAGATCAGAGGAAGGAAAACATAGGGAAATATGAGAAGAATGAGTAATAATATGTCATCTTCTATTGGTGTATGAAACATGGTTGTATTAGACATTCTATTTTGAATATGAAAAAGAAAGAGAAATAATATGAAGAATCATGAATGAAAAAAAATCAAGTAAACAATATTGGGGAATAATAAATGCATAGATAACTTGTGTGGATCCATCTTTTGAGGATTTTAGAAGATCATAATTCAATATAACATATAAAATTACTATATTTTAGGTAATAGAATCATATAATTAAATACTTATCATGGTAAAGGATACACATAAGTCTTTAAGTAAATTATTATAAACTCTACATGTGTGTTTTCATTGAAAGATTATAATGATGTATCCTGATCATTTTATAAAATCGATTTATATGTGCATTTACTATATAATAATATTAAAATTACTAATAAGGAAAATGAATCGACTAAGGAAGATCATTAAAAAAATATAGGATTTCAAATCTCATAAAAATGTTTGATGATAAATTTATTTATATTTTAAATAATAATGATTATATCATAGTTTTAAAAGAAAAATCAATTGATATTAGGATAAATAATAATTTATCTAATTTTATTTCCTATATGGAGATCACAGATATGATCTTGAAATATTTTAATCCTAAACATACATCTTCTAAATACTATTTTAAATATATAAAGAACTCTTTATAGTACATCTATTATGTTATGAGAAATAAACCACTGTATAATAGATATCATAAGGGGTTTTATTGAATAAAACATTTCTCCTGGAGTAATTCATAATTATATAGAACTCAAATGGATTATATTATTGGGGAACTAGTATATGTTTAACAAAATAGGGTAGGGAAAATTATTGTTCAAAAAGTTAAATTTTATAACATCAATGAAATCAAGCATGAATAGGTACCAAATATTTAATATCACGATTTTTAGGAGAAACAAATGAGTACTAGTAACTATGTAAAATTTAACATGGATAATGTGTTTTCTCAGCACATGACTTGTAGTGACTCGAATCCTGACGTACATTAACATTACATTACTTTGGAGGAATAGTTAATACATAACAAACATAGACACACAAGGACCGTAATTGTATAGTGTCTTTCGAAACTCGGAATATAAACTTCTAATCATGTTGGAAGATCTTCAACATCTCCCATAATGATCTTCCCCTTTTTGTTTCCTTACCTAAAACCTTTCTGTATTTCCTTGGGAAAATAAAACATAAAAAGGGTGAGATCAAATTCTCAGTAAGGGCAAACATAGAGAACATAAAACAATCCATAAACATTTGAAAGCAAAAACTTGAACATGAAATTTAAACATCAAAATTTTGAGCAAAGACATAAATCGTGGATGTACGTAAGGTATATATCATAATGGAACATCAACCATGATAAAATATAATGGGAATAAAACATGTAATTGTGGAAAACCTTCAGCACATGTTATGATTTCCATAGCAGCCAAGATATTGCTGCCCAGACAATCTTAGTGGACAAAGTCCCTTTCTGAATCGAGTTCACTCCTCATTTCAGTCCTTTAAAACTGAACCGAATTAACTTACCGTTCCAGTCATGTCTATATCATGAGATATAAATCTTTACCCAATGCATTGGAGGGAGATATATGTCCCACCCATCTCATAATGAAATCATTTTTACTTGTTCTACAAAATTAACATAAAACTTTCATCATAACCCAAAGAATAAAATGGGTTTCAAAAACATCATCCCATCGTCACATAATCCATATAAAAGAAATGGATATCATTTCATAATAATAAAAGTTAAGCCATTTAAATCATGGGGACATTATACTTGAAACATACACAGGTGAAATAATGTTATCTTAGATGGAAAAATGGTTTTGATAAAACACTTGAAATGAATTCTTGAGGAAAATATCCTTTCTTCTTCAAAATCAATTTCTTTTCACAAAAAATCATGCAATTTTAAAAGAAAGAGATTTTGTTGAAAATAGTCATGAAATCTTTTGGAGGAATCTTCATGAAAATAAAGCATTATAAAATCGAAAAAATATGTTCATACTGTATAAGTTAAAAAAACATTCTTCACGTACTTTCGCCGGAAAAGTCAAAAAGTACCTCGTATGGTAAAAAAAAGATTCCTTACATACCATGTTGTAAAAGAAAAAAATGGTTAAAAAGGACTTTAATCATACATGAAACCATTTTTAGGAAACATGGACATGGATGATAATAATAACCCCAGTAAATACTTACGAATAACAATCTCGAATAAGAATGAGATTAGAATAGTTATCCCTTACCTTATGTCTGATATGCTTAGTATGTATCTGAAAATCCTGTATAGTTATTTAAATATTATCATTGACTTGTTACAGAATCATATTCTTTGTTATGATATCATATATGGTTCACTTATGACTTTATATTACCTGTTCTTTTGTACATTCCATGTTAAAGCAGCGTTTTGGGAAAAATCGTTTCATTTATCATACGTGTTTGGACTTGTTGTTCTTGATATTTTTACTTATATCCTGATTTACTTAATTAAATAATTTAAAACATGATTTATATATAATATATATTCAGTATATACATATATATATGATAGATCTATAAATGGAATTAAATACATCGTTCATGGAGACGGTAGGCCGTATGTACTCATGAAAGCTGTTTTCGTTTCCATGTTGAATTGAATGAAATTAAATAGATGAAATACATATATATATATATAAATAAATCCAGTAGAATTATTATGTCATATATTTCATTATTATTTATTATATATACTTTGTAATCATTCATGGATGGTTAATCATGGAAAATAAATCTCATCACGTTCGTGGAGACTGTAGTCCGTACGTACGCACGAGCGATGATACCATTCCCATGATCGTGGAGTTGTATTGAAGTGTATTTATAATATTTCAGAATCAATATTACTTTACAATAATCATATATATTTATTATTTACACCATTATACCAATCCAAGTAAGGTGGTGGTGGAAAATAGATTACACCACAGCATGGAGACGGTATTCCGTACGTACGCATGCGCGATGATTTCGTTTTCCATAGGATGGATAGATGGTGAAATAGGGTTGTTTCATACTTATAATAACATATCAGTATATGACTGATACTGATGTTATTACTTCATAATGATACAACTAAAGAAGAATAAGTAGAAGAAGAAATAAAGTTGAAATAATCGGTAATGGACATTACCTCTTCTTTGAAGCACCACTCTGAGACCTCCTCTTAGGGAACTAAAATTGGTCTTTGAAGAATACGAGGACCTATAAGATATTTCTAGTTAATTTTAGAAGGGAAATGGGCAGGGGTTGGCCGAGCATGATGGCTCAAAATTGTGTAATGATGAGAGGGAGGAGGTTCCCTTTTATAAGGGAGGAGAGGGGCACCTTTGGAAATCTTAAAAATATAAATTTATAATAAATCTAACCCCACAAAAAAACCTCCAAAAATGACTCATATTAAAATATTATATGATATAATGTTTTAATCTAATAAACCAATAAAATTGAGACATGTAGGGAATTTATTTTAAACATTATCAACTTGATTTATCTTTAATTAATCTATTAAATTTTATTTGTGGTAATAAGATTATAAATTTTAAATTGTCATAAATAGTTACTTATGTTATGTGAATTATCCATAATTAGATAATTAATGAAATTTTAGACAATATAAATTTCAAATTATAATTTTAATTTTTTTTTTTGATTTTTAAACAGTTTAATAATATGTTATTTTTATAAAATAACAATAGTGTCAATTTTGACACTATACATTTATTTGAATTTAAATAAAATCCACATAGAGGATATATTCGAAATAAAATATTTAATAGGTTCATAACATGTCATAATAATCTATAAAATCAGTGGAGAACATTAAATATTTCATATAATATTTATTTTAATATTTGTAAAACCATTTATTTGGTATTTCTCTTAATAAATTATTTTCTACAACATTTTTGTATAATTATTAAATATACTTATTTGATGCATAAAAATTAAAAATAAAATAATAGGATGAATATAAATCATATATATTTAAAAATAATACATTTAGTAGGATTTATCTTCAAAAAAACCCAAATTTTAAAATGTTATATTTATTAAATTATGAAGGTGACAACTTGGACATCATATAAAATAAAATAATATAAGTGTCATAATCACCTTTATAAGACTCCAAAAGGTCATATATTCGATAATTGGATGATTATGGTATATATATACAGTACCAAAAAGTTTTTATCAGGTTTTTGAGCCCTTTAATATGTATTTCTATTTCAATAAACACAATATTATTGATTTTTTTGCAAAATAAATAATTTCTGCATCATTAACATATAAGCTAATATGTTAGTTCAATAATGCTTAAAAATTACAAATAAATTACCATGATAAGTAAAAACATTTTAGATTTCAAATGAGTATATATAACCGAATTTATATTCTATATAACCTTATATTAGAAATACTTTAATTATTAAAGTTTGAGTGAGACATATTTCACTTTCCTTTAAATAAAATAAACTAAAGTTCTTAATCACCTCCAAGTGGGTTCTAATGGATTCCATTTCGACCTAAATATGACTTATGACGAAATATAATCATCCAATTGTATTAAGACAAGTGTTAGGATAATTTAATAATAGTATATTTACCCTTAATTACCCGATTTACCTTTTACGATGTTAAATAAAATTTACCGTAGTTACTATTCATAATGACCCAAAATAAAAAGTAGTATATTAATATAATTTAGAGCCAATGATTCCAAATATGGAATCCATTTTTCCAAATTCAATACAAAGAATTTTCAGAAATTAAATTAAAATTAAACCCGTTGTCGAAAGAAAATGGGTTTTTGTTTAAAACATTGCAAAAGATTGAATTGATTTAACCTACAAATTCAATGTAAAATCATTTCTAATGAACTAAATTATATTAAATGGTAAAAATATATTCTATTTATACTTTAAAACAATTCAATATTATAATTTAACCACATAAATTATTATGATGGAAAATGTTTTTTTTATTAAAATATAGCGTGTTTTTACTATTCATTAAAATATGAAAGATATCAGAATAATATGAAAAAATTATCCAAAGTAAATTTTTATATCCTGATTCCAAATAAGATTTTTATTTTGTCAAATTGAACTTATAAAAATGTCAAAAACTAGATTTAATGTGGGTGCACCATTAAAAGGCGGAAAAACTGCATTTTTTTGAAAAATACTTATTTTACCCGAAAAATTTATTTTGTTCACATACCATGTTATAGATAATGTGTAAGATGAAATAATAATGTTATAAAATTCAAAATGTAGATAATACTATTCATAACATCTGGTTCATAATAATATTATAACCACATATCGTTGTTTAGTGAAAACTGGTATTGCGTACAACACACGCTATCGAGGAAGGTCATGATTGCGTGTAATGCCATCCAAGATAGGGTTGTGTATAGTGCATGACTCCTTTGTTGTTACGTACAAAAAAATCCAACCATTTTTCATTTATACATTGAATATATATATATATATACACACTCAATGTTGCGTAGAATAAATTCAATCAAGAGAACATGAAATTGTGTGTAACACGATCCAAGAATAGTGTTGCGTATACTGGATGCTAACAAGGTGTTTCATATAGTGAAATATTATCTTGGTGTAGCGTAAAACAGAAGATATGAAAGAAAATAAAAAGAATAAATCTCATAAAATCTCAGGGTGTTACATTCTACCCCCCTTAAAATGAATTTCGCCCGCGAAATTCGTCGGGGTAATACGTGGTTTCCTACTTGAAATTATCTTTATTGAAACCCACATCGTAAAATGAAATACCAAAACTTAACTTTAAAAACTAAAGTATTAAATGTAATGGTTACCCAAATTAACAAATCACTGGGTTCCCACATAGGAGAACATAGGTGAAAATATTGATATGGAAGAGAAATATAACCATCATGTTCTGATGGAGAGTGGTAGAGAAATGGCTATGAAAAAGCCAACAATTACAAAGCCATAGATTTGTGATGATATAATGTACCATCTGATTCATTAGATATAAGAGTACTAGGACAACATTTTTTTTTCAAGATCATTTCCCTAAAGTTGATGAAGTAAAAGAAATACTTACATGATTTTGGTTCAATATCACTGTTGTTCGTGACTTGAACAACTTTCACTTCATCTCTTAATGAAATGAAGTTCAATTTGTCATTCGTGAAGTGTTAGTAGATCAGGTGATAGAATAATGGGTCATTCCATCTGTCTCAAACAAAAGGTTAGCAAAAGTTATCAAATATACATCAGTCCATCTATAGTGAGATTAATCATATATGGTTCCTAAAATGGACTTATTCTTCATATATCACACCGCTTAATATAATAAAACAAGCTTCTACTAACCAGGGACTTCCTATAGGCCAGTGGTAGGCGATAAAGGCCAGTCGCACTTCCGTTGTGGGTTCCATTCCCACAGCCTTGTCTGACGCAATGGGATGTCGCCCGTCCTGCAGGTTGTCCTTTTTCTAAATCTAAATTACTATAACATCCCATCAATAATATCCAAAAAAGTTATATCCTTAAACAATACTGACTTATGTCCAACATAATCCATTCCAATCTATAAGATTATCCAAAATACTTTTGTCCAACATCATAGTATAAAGAAAAAAATTACTAGAAATGTCATCTTCCAAGCATGTGAATACCATCATTTATCCCCCATATATCATAAGATAAAACTTGTTGGTCACATTCCAAACATGTGAATACCTTAATCACATATTCTCCTGAACAATGAATATCCATTGACCCTTAGTGAAAGCATGAATTCTGTCAAAATTTAATACTTTCCACATACCAAAATCCCAAAATTCTATATACTCAAACCATGATATCACTTAGTCCTTATATCAGTCATGAGCTCATGAAGACTATCAAACAATTTATTTTCTCCTTATCCCTTTATTATGCCCATATCATCTATGTTCCAAATTATTTGAATCAGTTTTCATGGTTACCAGTACCATTCATCATATACTTTCAAAACTCAAGCAAAGTCAATAGTGTAACAATCCATAGATTTTTTTTCTTTATTCCATAGTACCATAAATTATTCTTGATAAACATACAATTATCAGACTACCTTCTTAAACCATTGACCGAGCTTCAACAATTCTTTTATCTCATGTATAATTTGTATTCTCTTCATCATCATCTATATAAATACTACCCATACGGCCATGATGATTCTTTTCATGAGACTTTCCCTTCAGGCATTGGTTTTCATAATGACCGTACATTCTACATTTAAAACATTTAACTGTTATTGATGTCTTAGAAATACCATTATCCTTGTCCATGGTGTTAACTAAACCTTTTACTTTGAAATTACTGTCTTTGTGTCCTTTTTTTCCACACACAAAGAATCTTCCAGTTCCTTTGAAACATTATCCCTGATTCCTCTTCCCACATGATTTACATGAGAGGTATTGAACTTTCTTTCCTCTATGATCATCATGAAAATCAATCTTTCATTTATTAGCTAAGTTGGGATACTTACCAAAGTTGAGATTATTGATCATATTATGAGATTGATGATTTGGAATAATAACGATATGTGCACTTCCAGATCCAATTTCATTTGGTTTATCATGAATAATATCATTCCATTGTCCATTATATCCTCAATTATGGTGAATCTTCCGATTTCCAGCCATTTTCTAAAACCCAAAATGAATAGTGTTAGAGAAAAAAATCATATTCAAGGGGGAGTAACTTCAATATCTAACATCTTAGGTTTAATTCTAATATCATTACTGTAATTCTAAGACTATAACCTATATGTATACTTAACCTTAGGAACATCCCTTGACATACATTAGAAATATTTTTGGGGGTTTCACTAAAGATTCTGCATCCTAGTTTCCAAAGGTTAACTAAACCTTCCCTCTGATACCAACTGTAGTGACCCGAATCCTGACATACATGATCATTACATTACTTTTGTGGAATATTTAATACATAACAAACATAGAAACATAAGGGCCATAATAGTTTTGTGTCTTTGGAAACTCGTAATATAATCTTCTAATCATGTTGAAAGATCTTCAAAATCTCCCATAACGATCTTCCAATTTTTTTTTTCTTACCTAAAACCTTTCTTTATTTCCTGGGGAAAATAAAACATAAAAATTCTAAGCTCAAATTATCAGTAAGGGAAAATATAGAGAACATAAAACAATCCATAAACATTTGAAATCAAAAACATGAACATTAAATTTAAACATCAAAATTTTGAGTAAGGACATAAATCGTGGAAGTATGTAAGGAATATATCGTAATGGAACATCAACCATGATAAAATATAATGGGAATAAAACATGTAATTGTGGCAACCATTCAGTACATGTTATGATTTCCATAGTAGCCAAGGCATTGCTTCCCAGACCATGTTAGTGAACAAAGTCCTTTCTGAATAAAGTTCACTCCTTGTTTCAGTCCTATAACACTGAACCAGATTAACTTACTATTCCATCCATGCCTATCTCATGAGATATAAATCTTTAACCAATTCATTGGAGGGAGATATAGGTCCCACCCATCTCATAATGAATTAATTCGTACTTGTGCCACAAAATAAACATAAAACATTCATCATAACCCAAAGAATAAAATGAGTTTCACAAACATCATCCCATCATCACATAATCCATATAAAAGAAATAGATATCATTTCATAATAAGAAAAGTGAAACCATTTAAATGAAAGGTACATTATAATTGAAACATACACATATGAAATAATTTCATCTTAGATGGAAAAATGGTTTTGATAAAACACTTGTAATGAATTCTTGAGGAAAATATCCTTTCTTCTTCAAAATCGATTTCTTTTCACAAAACATCATGCAATTTTAAAAGAAATAGATTTTTTTTGAAAAATATACATGAAATATTTTGGAGGAAGCTACATGAATATAAGGCTTTATAAAACCGTAAAAATCCGTTCATACTGTATAAGTTAAAAAATCATTCTTCTCGTACTTTTGCCGGAAAATTCAAAAAGTACCTCCAATGGTAAAAAAAGAAAGATTCCTTACATACCATGTATTAAAAGTAAAAAATGGTTAAAAAGGACTTTAATAATACATGAAACCATTTTTAGGAAACATGGACATGGATGATAACAATAACCCAAGTAAATACTTTCGAATAACAATCTCGGATAAGAACGAGATTGGAATAGTTATCCCTTACCTTATGTCTGATATGCTTTGTATGTATCCGAACCTCCTGTATAATGATTTAAATAATGTAATGGACTTATTACAGAATCATATTAATTGTAATGATATCATATATGGTTCACTTATGACTTTATATTACCCATTCTTTTGTAAATTCCATGTTAAAGCAGCATTTTGGGTAAAATCGTTTCATTTATCGTACGTGTTTCGACTTTTTGTTCTTGATATTATTACTTATATCCTGATTTACTTAATTAAAGAATGTAAAAACATTATTTATATATAATATATATTCAGTATATACTTACATATATATGATAGATCGATAAATGGAATGAAATACACCGTCCATGTAGACGGTAGGCCGTACGTACGGATGAACGCTGCTTTCATTTTTTATTGAATTGAATGGAATTAAGTAGATTACATACATATATATATATATACATAAATCCAGTATTAGTATTTCATATATTTTATGATTACTTATTATATATAATTTATAATCATTTATGAAGGTTAACATGGATAATGAATCTCATCGCGTTGTGGAGATGGTAGTCCGTATGTACACACGAGCGATGATACCATTCCCATGATCATGGAGTTGTATTGAAGTGTATGTATAGTATTTTAGAATCAATATCACTTTACAAAAATCATATATAGTTATTATTTACACCATTATACCCATCCATGTAAGGTGGTGGTGGAAAATAGATTACACCACGGCATGGAGACGGTATTCCGTATGTACGCATGCACGGTGATTTCATTTTCCGTAGGATGGATAGATGGTGAAATAGGTTATTTCATAATTACAATAACATATCAGTTTATGAGTGAAATTGATGTTATTACTTCATAATGAAACAACTAAAGAAGAATAAGTAGAAGAAGAAATAAAGTTGAAATAATCGGTAACAGACATTACCTCTTCTTTGAAGCGCCTCTTTGAGACCTCCTCATAGGGCACTAAATTTGGTCTTTTAAGATGACCATGACCTCTAAGATATTTTTAGGGAATTTTAGAAGGGAAATGGGCAGGGGATGGCCGAGATTGAAGGCTAAAAGTTGTGTAAATATGAGAGGGAGGAGGTGCCCTTTTATAAGGGAGGAGAGGGGCACCTTTGGAAAACGTAAAAATATTAATTTATAAAAAATCTAACCCCACTAAAAAACCTCCAAAAATGACTAATATTCTAATATTATATGATATAGGGTTGTAATCTCATCAACCAATAAAATTCAGACATATAGGGAATTTATTTTAAACATTATCAACTAGATTTATCTTTATTTAATCTATTAAATTTTATTTGTGGTAATAAGATTATAAATTATAAATTTTTATAAATAATTACTTATGTGATGTGAATTATCCATAATTATATAATTAATGAAATTTTAGACTATATGAATTTCAATTTATAAATTTTAAATATTTTTGTGATTTTTAATCAATTTAATAATATGTTATTTTTATAAAATAACAATAGTGTCAATTTTGACACTATTAATTTATTTCAATTTAAATAAAATCCACAAAGAGGATATATTCGAACTAAAATATTTAATACGTTCATATAATGTCATAGTAATCTAGAAAATTAGTGGAGCACATTAAATAGTTCATATAATATTTATTTTACTATTTGTAATACCATTTATTTGATATTTCTTTTAATAAAATACTTTCTACAACATTTTTTATAATTATTAAATATACTTATTTGTTGCATAAAAATTAAAAATAAAATACTTGGATGAATATAAATATTATATCTTTAATAAGAATACATTTATCCAGATTTATCTTCTAAAACATCCCAATTTTAAAATGTTATATTTATTAAATTATGAAGGTGTCAACTTTGATATCATATAAAATAATATAATATAGGTGTCAAAATCACTTTTATAAGACTCCAAACGGTCATATATTCGTTCATTGGATGCTTATGGTGTATATATACACTACCAATATGTTTTCGTCAGGTTTGTGATCCCTTTAATATGTATTACTATTTCCATAAACACAATATTATTGATTTTTTTACTAAATAAACAATTTCTGCATGATTAATGTAAAAGCAAATAAGGTAATTAAATAACTCTTAAAAATTACTAATAAATTACCATAATAAATAACTACATTTTAGATTTAAAATGTGAATTTATTACCGAATTTATATTATATATAACCTTATATTAGAAATACTTTAATTATTAAAGTTTGAGTGAGACATATTTCACTTTCCTTTAAATAAAATAAACTAAAGGTCTTAATCATCTCCTAGTGGGTTCTAATGGATTACATTTCGACCCAAATATGACTTAGGACTAAATAAATTCATAAAATTGTATTAATAAAAGTGTTTGGGTAATTTTATAATATTATATTTACCCTTAATTACCAGATTTACCTTTTACTATGGTAAATAAAATTTACCGTAGTTACTATTCATAATGCCCAAAAATAAAAAATAGTCTATTAATATAATTTGAACCCACTGATTCCAAATATGGAATCCATTTTTCCAAATTCAATACAAAGAAGTTTCAAAAATTAAATTAAAATTAATCCCATTGTCGAAAGAAAACGGGTTTTTGTTTAAAACATTACAAAAGATTGAATTGATTTAACCTACGAATTCAATGTAAAATCAATGCTAATGACATACATTATATTAAATGGTAAAAATATATTATATTTATATTTTAAAACCATTCAATATTATAATTTAACAACATAAATTATTACGATGAAATTTTTTTAATTCAAATATAGCATGTTTTTACTACTCATTAAAATATGAAAGTTATCAGAATAATATGAAAATTTTATCCAATGTAAATTTTTATATCCTGATTCCAAAGAAGAATTTTATTTTTCCAAATTGAACTTATAAACATGTCAAAAACTCGATTTAATGTGGGTGCGCCATCAAAAGGTGAAAAAACTGCATTTTTTTGAAAAACACTTATTTTACTAGAAACATTTATTTTGTTCACAAACCATGTTCTAGAAAATGTGTTAGAAGAAATAATAATGTTATAACATTCGAAAATTATTTAATAATATTCATAACATTTAGTTCATAATAATATTATAACCATATATCGTTGTTTAGTGAAACCCAGTATTGCGTACAACACATGCTATCGAGGATGGTCGTGATTGCGTGTAATGCAATCCAAGTCAGGGTTGCTTATAGTGCAAGACTACTTTGTTGTTGCATACAAAAAAATCCAACCATATTACATTTATACTGTGAATATATATATATACACACTCAATGTTGCATAGAATAAATTCTATAAAACAAACATGAAATTGTGTGTAACACGATCCAAGAATAGTTTTGCGTATACTGCAAGCTATTAAGGTGTTACATATAGTGCAAGATAATCTTGGTGTAGCGTACAACAGATGATATGAATGAAAATAAAAAGAATAAATCTCATAAAATCTCGCTGTGTTACATGACTTGAAATAATTAAAATGTTCAAAAAATTAAAAATTTAGAATGTGTTTATGTTACATTTGAAGAAAATTTTGAATAGTACATCATTTTTATTAGTGTTTCTTAATTTATAAATAAGAAATATATGTCCAATATAATTAATGTTCTTATAATTAATCATAACCTTTTTATCATAATAAAACTGTGTGAATAAGGTTACACCATGATCATTGGGAATGAACAATGTTCCTTCCCTAGTTTTGGTGGTGGAGAAATCATATATGTTCATACGATTTGGAATCATTATATTGTTGTCCATGAAGACCCCAGTTTCAGAAAAATTAATTTCCATAACGCAGTTTCTTGTAACGAACTAACTGTATTAACTTAATTCAAGTTTCTTCTTTATTAAATTGGCATAGAATATATGGAATTTGATCCTATGGATCAAATAGTTTAGTTAATTTAGGTAACTAGATACAAAAATGTTTCTCCTATTACATTTTAATCAAAAAATTACCACAAATTATTTTTTGAGAATATTATTATTCTCTCTAGCATATCCTTTCATATCATTTTTAGTACACTTCCTAGAATCCTAGTAATAAAATATAAATATGTAACACCCCAAGCTTCTACAGTACGCTTCTCTTTGAATATTGTGATAGCGTGTGTTGTACGCAACACCGAGTTCTAACACAATATAACCAATCAAACTATCCATTATGAATAGTAATACCTACTTTTTGAAATTATATATATTTTATATTTAAAAATTGACTTCATTTTTGGATTCGTAATATAAAATTTAGCCTAAGGTAAAATTTTGGTACTTTTCGGATAACTTTCATATTTTGATGAATAGTTAAAATAACGAAATTTTAATTAAAAACAACTTTTTTAATCAAAATAATTAATAGTGATAAATTATGAATTTTAGTGGTTTTAAAGTATATTTAGAATATATTTTTACCATTTAATATAATGTTGGTCATTGGACATAATTTTACAATTAAACCGAACATAAACAAGTGTCAATCTTTTGATAGTTATTATCTCTTAAAAACACGCTTTTTGTTTTGACAGCGGGAATTAATTTTAAATTAATTTTTGCCACTTCTGTGTTTTTAATTTAGAAAAATGGATTCCATATTTGGAATCAGGATGTTCAAATTGTGTAAATAGGTAACTTTTATTTTTAGACATTTTGAATAATTACTGCGGTAAATATTTTTTTTACCATGGTTAAGGGTAAATCCGGTAAATAAGGGTTAACAAATAATATTATAATAATACTAAATTACCCTAAAACGTGTCCTAGCCTTATTGGTTGATACATGTTCGACCATAGGCATCTTTGGGTCGATTTGGGGACCCCATGGTTCCACTTGTAGGTGATCGGGACACTTTATTTTAATTAAGTTAAAATGAATACAAAAATGACAAAAGCACATATCGTTTAGCAAAACAATTTTTAAATAGGGTTATATATGTTGGATTTTATATTATAAATATTCATTAGAAATATAAAAATATTTACTACATAATTATATTTTATTTATAATTTTTAGACATTAAATAAGTTAATTTATTTATGACACATGGTGATGTAGTAATTACCTTAAGAGTGAAAAATTAGAATAATTGATATTATAAATACCCAAATAAATATAATATGAAACTTTTAATGAATTAAAATAATTTTAAAGGATCATATGATATATTATTATTGATTTAATTGACTTTTTTAGAAGTAATCAATCTGTTATAAGTTTCACAAAAATCAACTATTGAATAGTGTCAAAATTGACATAAAAGAGTTTTTAAAAAAAATATTATATTATTAATTGATATTAAATTCTTAAAAATCTAAGGTTCAGCCAAGAGACTTATATCATGATAGTATCATCATTAATGGACCACTTGGGGGTCTCTTGGATGTATATAGTAAGTTTATTAACCATATTATATAAAAATACAAAGAGACATTGTAAAAGTGAAACTAATTAACTTAGAGTTAATACTTAAAGATAAGGTTAATATAAGTACCCAAACCTGTCTACATTCTATTGGTTGAGTTTTTTTCATCACATCCAAACCTTAACATTTAAATAATCAACTTTGGAGCCATTATAAATCGAATATAAATTTATTATAAACTAATATTTCTAGCTTTTCCAAAGGTGCCCCTCACCCCTCTTATAAAAGGGCACTCCTCCTTCTCATTTATTCGCACCTTGAAAGCCTTTTTGGTCGGCCAAACTCTGACCAAATACTCTCCCAACTTCCCTCACTGCAACCTAGAGGACTTAGTTTGATCATTAAGCCAACCTAAGGAGCCCTTTTGATCAAATCAAAAGGAAGAACCCAAAGAAGAGGTAATGATTTCAGCACCCTTTTTCCAAGTTCCTTTCTTCTTCCACTTATTCTTCCTTTGTTGTTACCATTCTAAAATAATAACACCAGTATCATATATATACTGTGATTTTATTATAAATATGGTACAAGCATACTCACTATTCTATCCATCCTTCGAATAACATGTCACCATACGTGCGTACGTACGGCTTACCGTCTCCACGTCGTGGTGTAATTGTTATTCAATAAATTATTATTTGGATGGGTATAATAATGATGTATAACTCGTGAAAATAATAAATATAACATGATAATTATTCTGTATATATTATATACTATCAACTTATATATTATTTTAATATCAAAAGAATGATATTGTCGCTCGTGCATAAGTACGGACTATCGTCTCCACGGACCCGATAAGATTCATTCTCCATCGTATCCATTCAAGTATAATTATCATTTGATGATTTAAAAAATAATGTTTAAGGACTTGATATCATTATGGATATTAAGAAGATACAACATATACATGACAAACATGACTTACTTAACAAAACATATAAAAGAAAACGAGTAAGTTAACACCCGAAACAACGATAATTCAAAAATATTATTAACAAAGCAATGTTAAAAGATCATATATGATATCATATGAATGTATATGATTCTTGTATAATTTAATAACAATTATTTCACTGTTATACAGGAGGTTAACCTACCCCCAACCACGGAAAAGTACAAGGTAATGTATTTTCTTATCTCACTTTCAATTCCGTGAGATTTCCATTGTTCGCCACTAAAGTATTGAAAGTGGTGTATTGTGTACTTCCATTTGATATATATTATCATGATTCTCTTTATATTCATGTTATTCTGTAAATCAATTGGTTGTTATTAACTTTTGGCCATACGAATCAGTTGATTAACGTGGTAAGGGGTTTTTATCTCACTCTTTATTCCCGTGAGATTCATGCCATATTGCCACCATCACCTTTTGTGTGGTGTATGTACTGCCCATAATAATATTTTTTGTGTAATACACTCTAATTAATGTGTATTTACATATTCAATGTATGATACCTCTTTCATGGGTTGTATGTTTTATAAGTCACCAAATTGGTAAGGGTTATATCACAATCTCTTCATTATGTGATATTGTTTATATGTAATAATCTACTGGGATCTCTTTGTCATCCACATCCATGTTTTCATAAAAATGTATTTAAAAACATTTTTATTATTTACAAGAATATGGGTTAAAGTAATTTATACCCATGTTTGACTTTTTATAAGAGGAATCTTTCCGTCGTTTTCAAAACAAGGTCCTTTTAAACCTTTTCGACAGAATTAAGGTAAGAATGTTTTTTTAACTTATACGGCGGGTGTGGTTATTTTCCGCCGTTATAAAATCTTCAAAGCTTTACGTACATGCTTATAAGAATATTTTCAAAGAAAATGTTTTATTTTATATGGATCTTAAATGATTTCAAAAATAGAAAGAGATATTTCTCTAAAAAGTGTTTTGATTTCATCTATGTCAACATCCTTTGATGAATTTTACGCTTATTTGAAGTTGATTTATTATGATACAAAGCTTCTATATTGTATTGAAGGTTTAGTGATATGTTTGACTGTGGATGTGCTATTTTTATACCATTCATAGTTTATGGTGAAATTATTGACATTTCGTATGCTAGTTTTAATACGAATGTTTATGTTATGTTTAAACCTTTTCATATGGGAATTCATTGGACTTAATATGTGACTGGTGGAGCCCGCTATAGCTCCTCGATGCATCGGTAGGTCTCATGAGACAAACTAGTGTCTTGGCACAAGGCCTTGGAAAAATATTATTTGTAGTCTTGGCACGAGGCCTTGGCTACGTGGTTATGATAGTCTGGCATTATGCATTCCATCATTATGAAAGTGGTTATTGATATTGCATGTGATTATTCGATTAGTAGAATATCCATGTGAAAATGTAAATGGAATTATTTCATTTTACTTTTGCCATACTATGTTGAAGTTCAAGTTTAAAAGGATTTTGTTTTAGTAATGCATTGCCTTAAATGTTTATGCTAATTTTGAATGTTCCGCTATATTGTTATCCTTACTGGGCATTTGAGCTCACCCATTTTCTATGTTTTATTTTTCCCAGGATGTGAAGAAGTAAGTTATGAATGACCTGCAGGGATATTATGAGGGGAGAATAGTGTGGACTGTGGAGGCATTATGTTGTTGTAGTAGTTTTTCATTTTATGATGTAATGTAAAACTTATGAATATATCTAGTGTTTCCAAAGCTACTAAACCAATCGGTCTTTCGAGATTTGATCTTTCTTGTGATTATGCCAATGTTATGTAATAATGCACCGATTCTGGGTTACTAGGGTCGGGGCGTTACAGTTGTTATCAGAGGGAGGTTTAGTACAAACCTTGGAAGCTAGATTTAGATAAACTCGGATTAGAGCACGTAGACCTAAGATGAACTTTGAGGATTAGTATAGAAAAACTTCCTAGAATTTTGGTATTGTAGAGATTTTGTGAGTTTTCCGAGCAATACATCCCTGTATGGATACGAGCAGGTAGAGGCGGCTCTGGCACAGATGTACCTAGGGGTAAAACCCGAAAACACCGCTTTGAGCAAGACTCGAACGGGAACTGGTGCACGACAACGGGCCTTGCTGCACTATTGGTTACGACACTCCCGGGGGATATGCTTAGGATAACTCTCATTTTCATTACAAATCATTATGAAGGGTTTATGAGTATATACTTTATAACGACCCATACTTTACATACATTGTTAATACTTCACACTTATTACAACATATGACAAAACCACAAAGGACCGTATAGGTATAGTGTCTTTAGAAACTGGGAAACATAAACAACTGGTTCATAAATCTTCTACAGTATCTCCCGTTTATTTCATCATATCTAGGGTCCCTTTTAGCATATTCAATTTAATATCCATCTTCCTGACCTGGGGAAAAGAAAACATAAAAGGGTGAGCTCAAATGCTCAGCAAGGGAAAATAAAGGAAATAAAAATCATATCATATCCTTATGAAGATCAAAACCTGCAAAAGAGATCATAATATCTTAACATGGAATAAATCATAGAAGTGAAAATGAGATCCCCATAATCATAACATAAAACTTGAAACATTGTGGCATGCACACATAATCATGGAAAATCATTTCTTGTTAGTCATGACTCATTGCCAAGACTATCTTAGTGGACAAAGTCCCTTTCTGAACCGAGTTCACTCCTCGTTTCAGTCCTGTATCACTGAACCGAAATAACCTTCCGTTCCAGCCATGTCTATCTCATGAGATATAAAATCTTTACCCAATGCATTGGAGGGAGATATAGGTCCCACCCATCTTATAATGAATCCTTTCTTATGTGTGCCACATAATCATACATCATCGCATAACACATGTAACAAAAATGGGATTCTTGAAACATCATGACATCATAAATCAATTCATATATGATAAAGGAATTCATAAACATAATTCCATCACAACATAGTCAATCCAATGTAAAAATATGGATAGAAACAGAACCCTTTATTATCTTAGATGGAAAATAATTTTGATAAAACACTTGAATTGAATTCTTGAGGAAAATATCCTTTCTTCTTCAAAAACATTTTTCCTTTCATAACATGTCATACAACTTTAAAATAAAAGAAGTTGATTAAAAATAAACTTGAAAACTTGTAAAGGAAGCTTCTTTGAAGTAATGTTTTAAAAATCCATTCATGCCGTATAAGTTAAAAAAAACATTCTTCGTACTTTTGTCGGAAAAGTCAAAAAGTACCTCGTACGGAAAAACGACAAAAGATTCCTTTCATATTCTTTACTAAAAACTCACCTAAGGGTAAAATTCGATTTAAACTATTTCAAGTGGATGGAAACAATATTACATATTGAGGGAACATGGATGTGGATGATAAAATACACCCCAGTAAATACTTACGAATAAACAATCTCAGATAAAAATGAGATTGTGATATTTCCCTTACCTTAGGTCCGATTAGCTTTGTACGTGTCCGAAGCTCCTGTATAATGGTTTAAATAATGTTATTGACTTATTCCAGAATCATACATATTGATATGAGATCATATATGGTCATATTATTAGCTTCTTGTTAGTAATATTTCATTGTTACTTGTTACTCGGGTCTTTATAACTTTTTGTTCTTATGCGTGTTTTGTCGAATAAATTCTTATTCTTATATTTAGGTTATAGATAATTCATTTCCAGAATGGTATTAGTGTAGTATATACCATATTCATTCATTAAATTCATTTATACAATCATTATGAAATGAAGATCATGTAGAACGAGTCGCATCACATCGTGGAGACGGTATTCCGTACGTACGCACGAGTGATGATATCGTTCCTATGATCGTGGAATTGTATTGGAGTATATATATATATTATTCCAGTATCAATATTACTTAATAATAATCATATATAGTTACTCATTACACCATTATACCCATCCTTGTAAGGTGATGGTGGAAAATAGATTACACCACGGCGTGGAGACGGTATTCCGTACGTACGCACGCGCGGTGATTTCATTTTTCCATAGGATGGATAGAAGGTGAATTAGGGTTGTTTCATATTTATAATAACATATCAGTATGTAAGTAATACTGATGTTATTACTTTATCATGAAACAACTGAAGAAAAAGAAGTTGAAGAAGAAAGAAATTGAAAAGATCGGTAATGGATATTACCTCTTCTTTGGAACGTCTTTTTGAATCCTCCACTTAAGGAACTAAGATTGGTCTTTGGAGAAGACCAGGACCTCTAGGATTATTCTAGGGAAGTGGATAAGGGAAAATGGCAGGGGTTGGCCGAGCTTGAGTGCTCAAATTGGTGTGAGGAGGAGGGGGAGGAGGTGCCCTTTTATAAGGGAGGAGAGGGGCACCTTAGGAATATCTCAAAATATTATTTTATATTAAAGTAAAAATCGGTTTATAATGGTTCCAAAGGGTCTTATTTCGAAGATAAAGTGGGGAAGGGTCGAACTCCTATCAACCAATAGGATTTAGACAAGTTTAGGGTATTATTTTAACCTTAT
This sequence comes from Viscum album, assembly GCA_963277665.1. Classification (NCBI taxonomy): domain Eukaryota; kingdom Viridiplantae; phylum Streptophyta; class Magnoliopsida; order Santalales; family Viscaceae; genus Viscum; species Viscum album. The sequence continues at coordinate 473,411,245 of OY728133.1, read as the reverse complement.
CAATTAGATTTAACTCTAAGTTAATTAATTTAACTTTTACCGTGTCTTTTTGTTTTCTTTCACTATATGGTTACTAAACTTTCTATAACATGCCAAACGAACCCCAAATTGTTTATTATTAATATATATATCCTTATCTAAGTCATTTGGCCGAACCTTAGATTTTTAGGAATAAAATAACAATTAATAATATAATATTTGATTTAAAAACTATTTTGTGTCAATTTTGACACTATTTGATATATGATTTTTGTGAAAGTCATAACAGAATTATATGTTCGAACCAAGTTGATTAAATCAACACTAATATATCATAGTAACCTAGAAAATTAGTGGAATTCATAAAAAGTCTCAAATTACATTTATTTTGGTATTTATATTATCAATTTTTTCAATATTTCATTAATAAGATAATTACTGCATCATCTTTGTGTCATAAATAAATTAAATTATTTGATGTCTAAAAATTACAAATAAAATACCATCATGTAGGAAATCTTTTTAGCTTTCTAATGAATATTTACAATCGAATTTATCTTATGTATAACCCTATATTACAAATGATTTACTTGTTAAACTTTGATTTTAACTATTTTAACCCTTCTTTAAATAAATTAATAATAAATGTCCTAATCTAATCCAAGTGGGCCTAAATGGTCATATTTTATTCCTAAGTTTGTTTTTGGTCGAATTACACTTGTCCAATAGTATTAGGACATGTGTTAGGGTAATATTGATATCATATTTACCCTTAGTTACCCTATTTACTATTAACCGCGGTAAAAATAGTAAAAAGTTACTATTCACCAAAAAATTATTTTCATCTCATTGAACCACATTTTAGTCCTTGATATTAACCGTGTCTCTCGGATTTTTGAAATTCCATTCACAGAAGCGGTAAAATTAAGTTTTATGCAAAATTCAGTTTTTAACCTACCACTTAGTGGTTTCACTATTCATCAAAAATTGAAAGTTTTCAGAAAAATACCAAAATTTCACCCTAGGCTAATTTCGATATTCTGAGTCCAAAAATGAAGTCCATTTTGAAAAATAAAATTTATAAAATTTCAAAAAGTGGTTATTACTATTCATAACGGCTAGTTTTAATAGCATATTGTTGTTTAGTGAAACTCGGTATTGCGTACGACGCAAGCTATCGAGGAAGGTCGCGATTGCGTGTAAAGCAAGTCAAGAAAGTGTTGCGTAGAAAAAGATTCCTTTGATAATTTATATAACATAAAAGTCTCGGGTGTTACATTCTACCCCCCTTAAAAAGAATTTCGCCCTCGAAATTCGTCACTTTGTAACAAATAGATGAGGATACTTCTCCCTCATCATATCCTCAAGCTCCCATGTAGCTTCTTCAAGTTGGTGGTTCCTCCATAAAACTTTCACCAAGCGAGTGGTCTTGTTTCGTAGGACTTTTTCGCTACGATCCAGAATCTCTATCGGCTGTTCTTCATAAGAAAGATCTTGCTCCAGCGGTACAACTTCTGAGCTGAGTACATGTGAAGGATCTGGTATGTACTTTCTCAGGAGAGATACGTGGAACACATCGTGAACTTGAGAGAGATTCGGTGGAAGCGCCAATCGGTAAGCTACCTTCCCAACACGATCCAGTATTTCAAAAGGACCGATATATCTAGGGCTCAACTTCCCCTTCTTTCCAAATCTCATAACCCTCTTCCAGGGAGATATTCGTAAGAACACTTTATCGCCCACTTCAAACTCTAGGTCTTTTCTTCGGTTGTCGGCATAACTTTTCTGTCGACTTTGAGCTGCTCTTATGTGTTGTTGAATAGATCTAACCTTTTCTGCCATTTCATCAACGAGATCAGGTCCTAATAGCTTTCTTTCCCCAACTTCATCCCAGCAAGTTGGAGTCCTGCATTTCTTTCCATAGAGAGCTTCATAAGGAGCCATCTGAATACTGGAGTGAAAGCTATTATTATAAGAAAATTCCACCAAAGGTAGGTGTTGATCCCAACCTCCTTTGAAATCCATAGAGCAAGCTCTCAACATATCTTCTAGGGTTTGAATTGTTCTCTCAGACTGACCGTCTGTCTGGGGATGATAAGCAGTGCTGAAACTCAACTCTGTATCCAGAGTATGCTGAAGACTTCGCCAGAACTTCGAGGTAAATCTCGGATCTCGATCAGATATAATAGAAAGTGGTACTCCATGCAATCTTACCACTTCCTTTACATATATCCTGGCAAGCTGATCTAGAGAGAAATCCTCTCTAATAGCAATGAAGTGTGCAGACTTTGTAAGACGATCAACTATGACCCAGATAGCATTATTGCCTTTGGATGTTTTAGGAAGTCCTGTGACAAAGTCCATAGTGATGTTTTCCCATTTCCATTCGGGTATGGGTAATGGTTGTAACATCCCCTTAGACTTCTGTCTCTCAGCTTTAACTTGTTGACAAACCAAGCATCGAGAGACATATTCAGCAACATCTCTTTTCATGCCATCCCACCAAAAGTACTCTTTCAGGTCCCTATACATCTTCGTGCTTCCAGGATGAATAGAAAATGATGAACTATGAGCCTCATCCAGCAGCTCATTCTTTAATTCGGGGATGGGAGGAACGCAAACACGATTCCTGAACTTTATTATCCCATCACAATCAAGGTTGAATTCAGGAACATTTCTCACCTTCTTTTGTAACTCGACATCTTCTTTCTGTGCCTCTTTAATCTTCACATGTATAGATGGTTGAACATTCATTTGAGAAAGATAAGATTTTTCCCCTTCCATTATAATTCCAAGATCCATCCTTTGTAAATCCATAAATATTGGATCTTTTGTGATCCTCATCATGGATAAACTAGCATGGTCTTGTCGACTTAATGCATCTGCCACCTTGTTTGCTTTCCCAGGGTGGTAATGGATTGAGCAGTCATAATCCTTAATCAGCTCCAACCATCTTCTTTGGCGCATATTCAACTCCTTTTGTGTGAAAATATACTTTAAACTTTTATGATCAGTATAAATATCACACCTTTCACCATAAAGGTAATGCCTCCAAATCTTTAATGCAAAGATTACCGCAGCCAACTCCAAATCATGTGTTGGGTAATTTTGCTCATGGATTTTCAACTGTCGTGAGGCATAAGCTATCACCATATCATTTTGCATAAGAACACACCCCAATCCCTTCTTGGATGCATCACTGTAGATCACAAACCTTTCTCCACTACAAGGCAGTGTGAGCACAGGTGCACTGGATAACCTTCTTTTCAACTCCTTGAAATTCTCTTCACATTCCTCTGTCCAGACAAACTTAACTCCTTTCCGAGTCAACTTGGTGAGTGGATTAGATAATCGTGAAAAATCTTTTACAAAACGTCGATAATATCCAGCCAAACCAAGAAAACTTCGGATCTCAGTTACTGTTGTTGGTCTTGACCATCTTTCGATAACCTCTGTTTTTGCTGGATCCATAGATATCCCCTCTTTTGAGATTATATGACCCAAAAATGCAACTTTTTGAAGCCAAAATTCACACTTGGTAAATTTGGCATAAAGCTTCTCCTTTCTCAGGGTCTTCAATATAATTCTCAAGTGATCTTCATGTTCTTCCTTGCTCTTTGAATAGACAAGAATATCGTCTATAAAGACTACCACAAATTGATCAAGATAGTCTCTAAAGACTCTATTCATTAGATCCATGAAGATAGCAGGGGCATTAGTAAGACCAAATGGCATCACTATAAATTCATAGTGTCCATACCTTGTACGGAAAGCCGTCTTTGGTATATCCTCCCTTTTGACCCTTAATTGATGATACCCTGAACGAAGATCAATCTTGGAAAAGTATTGAGCTCCGCGTAGTTGGTCAAATAAGTCATCAATGCGTGGGAGAGGATATTTGTTCTTGATAGTGATCTTGTTAAGTTCTCGATAATCAATGCAGAGTCTCATTGATCCATCTTTCTTCTTAACAAATAGAACAGGTGCTCCCCAAGGTGACGCACTAGGGCGTATGAATCCCTTATCAAGATTCTCTTGGAGTTGCTTCTTCAATTCCTGCAACTCAATTGGGGCCATTCTATAAGGTGTCTTTGAAATAGGCAAAGCACCCGGTACGAGTTCTATTGAAAACTCAACTTCACGATTTGGTGGAAGACCCGGCAATTCCTCCGGAAAGACATCATCAAACTCCCGTACAATGGGCATATTCTTAATCGTGAGTTTCTCACCAACCATTTGAGATAAATAACCTTCATTTAGTGGAATCAATACCCATAAGATGGAAGAAATTTCCACTGGAAGGTTATGTTCATCCTTGCATTGATAGACGATCGTAGGTTGATCTGGAATATGAAATGTGACTTCCCTTCTTTGGCAATTGATATGAGCTCCATGTAGAGAAAGCCAATCCATGCCAAGAATCACATCAAATTCCACTAAAGGAAGGATCACAAGATTTGCAGGAAGCACTTTCCCACAAACTTCGATCGGAGAAGAATTATAAACTTCTGATGCGATTGATGTGCCATTAGGTGTTGTCACAGCTAACTCAACATCTAATTGTTGAGGTAATACGGTGATACCCTTAGAAAATTTTTCAGAAATAAAAGAGTGGGTGGATCCAGAATCAAATAAAACATTTGCTACTTTAGAGTGGATGGTAAGTGTACCTTTCACCACATCGTTATCGTACTCCACATCGCTGATAGAAATTGCATGTGACTTTCCTTTGTCTTTTGCCTTAAGAGTTTGTTGACGTCGACCATCATCATCAACCCTTGGATTTGGGCATTGATTGGCATAATGCCCCATCTCCTTGCACTTGAAACATTGAAGTGTAGCAGGTTCATTCTATGTATCCCTTCCTTTGTTTGCATCATTAGACATCTTCTTCCCATTATCACGGCATTCAAATGCCCGATGGCCTTCCTTTCCACATTTAAAACATTTACTTGTCCCTTTAAGACAACTCCCTCCATGTTTCTTTCCACACTTTGAGCATAAGGGAAAGTTCATCTTCTTTTCCGTGTGCTCTTTAGATTTTTCTTTGAATTCCATCTTCCTCTTCTTATCAAACCCATGTGACTGATGGGTTACTCCAATCTCCATCTCGACTTTGAGAGCACATCGAACGATTTCCTCGTAGCTATTGAAGTCCCTTATGGCTAACGCCCTTCGAAGACTTGGTTTTAAGCCACTAAAGAATCGATCGATCTTACTCTCAGGTTGGATAATAATACCAGAAGCGTACCTTGCAAGTCTTGTAAAATTTGCTTCATAGGTACTAACAGATTCATCATCCCTTTGCTTCAGTTCAAGGAACTCTTTCTCCATCTTTGTTCGGAGAATACGAGGGAAGTACTTATTGAAAAATAAGTTCTTGAACTCGTCCCATTCCATAGACTCAATTTCATCCCTTTGCCTCGTATTCTTAACAAGATTCCACCATTGATCCGCATCTCCTTCCAAACGATACACTGCTAGGATGACTTTATCATGCTCAGAACATTGAAGAACTGAAAATATCTTTTCAGTAGTACTAATCCATTGTTCAGCAACTAATGGATCAGTAGACCCGCTGAAAGATGGTGGACGCTGCCTCATGAAGGATTCAACAGAATGTTGCTCCCTCCTTTGTTCGTTTGGAAATCCTGCATGATTCATAGCTTGAGAAAGTTGCGTGAGCATGGCTACAAGATTTTGCATTCCAGCTCCCATATCGTTTGGTTGCTCAGGGGGACAATCATTGCATTGCCCATCGCATTCCGCATTAACACGGTTCCTTCGGGTTCCAGCCATTGACTAAAACCAAGAAGAATAGTGTGAGCAACACTAATTATAATAGGAAACCACATAATTCAAGAATAAAATTTTCATGCTTAAGGTCTTATCCTAGGTTATTCAAGGCCATTTCTAAAACACTAAGATTGTGTTCTATGCTTAGACTTATCCTTAGGGTTCTTACTAAGGCTTTCACATCCTAGTTTCCAAAGGTTGACTATACCTTTCCTCTGATACCAACTATAACGACCCATACTTTACATACATTGTTAATACTTCACACTTATTACAACATATGACAAAACCACAAAGGACCGTATAGGTATAGTGTCTTTAGAAACTGGGAAACATAAACAACTGGTTCATAAATCTTCTACAGTATCTCCCGTTTATTTCATCATATCTAGGGTCCCTTTTAGAATATTCAATTTAATATCCATCTTCCTGACCTGGGGAAAAGAAAACATAAAAGGGTGAGCTCAAATGCTCAGCAAGGGCAAATAAAGGAAATAAAAATCATATCATATCCTTATGAAGATCAAAACCTGCAAAAGAGATCATAATATCTTAACATGGAATAAATCATAGAAGTGAAAATGAGATCCCCATAATCATAACATAAAACTTGAAACTTTGTGGCATGCACACATAATCATGGAAAATCATTTCTTGTTAGTCATGACTCATTGCCAAGACTATCTTAGTGGACAAAGTCCCTTTCTGAACCGAGTTCACTCCTCGTTTCAGTCCTGTATCACTGAACCGAAATAACCTTCCGTTCCAGCCATGTCTATCTCATGAGATATAAAATCTTTACCCAATGCATTGGAGGGAGATATAGGTCCCACCCATCTTATAATGAATCCTTTCTTATGTGTGCCACATAATCATACATCATCGCATAACACATGTAACAAAAATGGGATTCTTGAAACATCATGACATCATAAATCAATTCATATATGATAAAGGAATTCATAAACATAATTCCATCACAACATAGTCAAACCAATGTAAAAATATGGATAGAAATAGAACCCTTTATTATCTTAGATGGAAAATAATTTTGATAAAACACTTGAATTGAATTCTTGAGGAAAATATCCTTTCTTCTTCAAAAACATTTTTCCTTTCATAACATGTCATACAACTTTAAAATAAAAGAAGTTGATTAAAAATAAACTTGAAAACTTGTAAAGGAAGCTTCTTTGAAGTAATGTTTTAAAAATCCATTCATGCCGTATAAGTTAAAAAAAACATTCTTCGTACTTTTGTCGGAAAAGTCAAAAAGTACCTCGTACGGAAAAACGACAAAAGATTCCTTTCATATTCTTTACTAAAAACTCACCTAAGGGTAAAATTCGATTTAAACTATTTCAAGTGGATGGAAACAATATTACATATTGAGGGAACATGGATGTGGATGATAAAATACACCCCAGTAAATACTTACGAATAAACAATCTCGGATAAAAATGAGATTGTGATATTTCCCTTACCTTAGGTCCGATTAGCTTTGTACGTGTCCGAAGCTCCTGTATAATGGTTTAAATAATGTTATTGACTTATTCCAGAATCATACATATTGATATGAGATCATATATGGTCATATTATTAGCTTCTTGTTAGTAATATTTCATTGTTACTTGTTACTCGGGTCTTTATAACTTTTTGTTCTTATGCGTGTTTTGTCGAATAAATTCTTATTCTTATATTTAGGTTATAGATAATTCATTTCCAGAATGGTATTAGTGTAGTATATACCATATTCATTCATTCAATTCATTTATACAATCATTATGAAATGAAGATCATGTAGAACGAGTCGCATCACATCGTGGAGACGGTATTCTGTACGTACGCACGAGTGATGATATCGTTCCTATGATCGTGGAATTGTATTGGAGTATATATATATATTATTCCAGTATCAATATTACTTAATAATAATCATATATAGTTACTCATTACACCATTATACCCATCCTTGTAACGTGATGGTGGAAAATATATTACACCACGGCGTGGAGACGGTATTCCGTACGTACGCACGCGCAGTGATTTCATTTTTCCGTAGGATGGATAGAAGGTGAATTAGGGTTGTTTCATATTTATAATAACATATCAGTATGTAAGTAATACTGATGTTATTACTTTATCATGAAACAACTGAAGAAAAATAAGTTGAAGAAGAAAGAAATTGAAAAGATCGGTAATGGATATTACCTCTTCTTTGGAACGTCTTTTTGAATCCTCCACTTAAGGAACTAAGATTGGTCTTTGGAGAAGACCAGGACCTCTAGGATTATTCTAGGGAAGTGGAGAAGGGAAAATGGCAGGGGTTGGCCGAGCTTGAGTGCTCAAATTGGTGTGAGGAGGAGGGGGAGGAGGTGCCCTTTTATAAGGGAGGAGAGGGGCACCTTAGGAATATCTCAAAATATTATTTTATATTAAAGTCAAAATCGGTTTATAATGGTTCCAAAGGGTCTTATTTCGAATATAAAGTGGGGAAGGGTCGAAATCCTATCAACCAATAGGATTTAGACAAGTTTAGGGTATTATTTTAACCTTATCAATTAGATTTAACTCTAAGTTAATTAATTTAACTTTTACCGTGTCTTTTTGTTTTCTTTCACTATATGGTTAATAAACTTTCTATAACATGCCAAACGAACCCCAAATTGTTTATTATTAATATATATATCCTTATCTAAGTCATTTGGCCGAACCTTAGATTTTTAGGAATAAAATAACAATTAATAATATAATATTTGATTTAAAAACTATTTTGTGTCAATTTTGACACTATTTGATATATGATTTTTGTGAAAGTCATAACAGAATTATATGTTCGAACCAAGTTGATTAACTCAACACTAATATATCATAGTAACCTAGAAAATTAGTGGAATTCATAAAAAGTCTCAAATTACATTTATTTTGGTATTTATATTATCAATTTTTTCAATATTTCATTAATAAGATAATTACTGCATCATCTTTGTGTCATAAATAAATTAAATTATTTGATGTCTAAAAATTACAAATAAAATACCATCATGTAGGAAATCTTTTTAGATTTCTAATGAATATTTACAATCGAATTTAGCTTATGTATAACCCTATATTAAAAATGATTTACTTGTTAAACTTTGATTTTAACTATTTTAACCCTTCTTTAAATAAATTAATAATAAATGTCCTAATCTAATCCAAGTGGGCCTAAATGGTCATATTTTATTCCTAAGTTTGTTTTTGGTCGAATTACACTTGTCCAATAGTATTAGGACATGTGTTAGGGTAATATTGATATCATATTTACCCTTAGTTACCCTATTTACTATTAACCGCGGTAAAAATAGTAAAAAGTTACTATTCACCAAAAAATTATTTTCATCTCATTGAACCACATTTTAGTCCTTGATATTAACCGTGTCTCTCGGATTTTTGAAATTCCATTCACAGAAGCGGTAAAATTAAGTTTTATGCAAAATTCAGTTTTTAACCTACCACTTAGTGGTTTCACTATTCATCAAAAATTGAAAGTTTTCAGAAAAATACCAAAATTTCACCCTAGGCTAATTTCGATATTCTGAGTCCAAAAATGAAGTCCATTTTGAAAAATAAAATTTATAAAATTTCAAAAAGTGGTTATTACTATTCATAACGGCTAGTTTTAATAGCATATTGTTGTTTAGTGAAACTCGGTATTGCGTACGACGCAAGCTATCGAGGAAGGTCGCGATTGCGTGTAAAGCAAGTCAAGAAAGTGTTGCGTAGAAAAAGATTCCTTTGATAATTTATATAACATAAAAGTCTCGGGTGTTACATACTTCCTCAAAGAAAACATTTTTATGATTATGGATTATATCCATAAATAGTTCAATTTATGTTAAGTGTTTTATAAGTATGGGATTATGTATCATGATTCATAAACTGATCTAGTTTATTCCATTGTTTAGAAATAGAGCCTAGTGGAAGAAATGGAAACCGTATCAATGCACGCACTCCATGTAGGGATTTCCCTCCTGCTCAAGATAATTATAGTGGGGATGGTGATGCAACTGGTGCCGATCAGCTAATCACCATACTGGGACAATTTACTCAGGTTATGAATAATAACCTTACCCGTATGGAGCACCCTGATCCACAGCGTGGAGGATCAATGTTAGATCTATTCATGAGGCAACAACCACCAACGTTCAATGGGAGTACAAATCCATTAGTAGCTGAGCAATGGATAAATTCCCTAGAGAAAATATTTCAGGCTTTGGGGAGCAGTGAAAGGGAAAAAGTTATCATGGCAGTTTACCACCTCACTGGACATGCAGATCAATGGTGGTCATTGATTCAAAACATGAAGGAAGATGATGAAGTATCAAATATGGATTGGAGGGAGTTCAAAGATCTATTTTTAGAAAAATACTTTCCTTGCGACCATCGAGCAGATATGGAAAGGCAATTTCTGAGTCTGAGACAAAAGGAGGATGAGAATGTCCCAAAGTATGAGGCTAACTTTACAAGGTTAGCAAGGTATGCTGGAGATTATATACGTAACCCAAGAAGTAAGATTGATCGTTTCTTTGATGGGTTAAAACCATTTCTTCGTCGAGCATTAGTCTCACAATCCTTTTCGTTGTACGAAGACATTGTCTCATGTGCTATCAAGACCGAAAAGGAATTCTCCAAGTCTTATGACTATAAAGCAAAGCAAGAGAAGAAGAGACCATATGATCAATCTGGGAATGGAAATAAGGGGAAGAAGGGAAAGGTTGAATATCCATCCTGTGGTAAATGCGGGAAGAAACACCCTGGTACTTGCTTGAAGGGAATGGGAGTCTGTTACAAGTGTGGTGAAAAAGGCCACCAAGCTCGTGATTGCAAGGGGAAGAAGGAAGCTACCAACGTTCAGTGCTATAATTGCAGGGAGATGGGGCATTATGCAAATGCATGTCCTAAGCGTGAGGAGAACTTACCTCAGAAAAGGCCAAGGGATCAAGGCCAGGCTTATGCTATCACTACTGCTGAGGTAGAAGCTCCGAAAGACGTGGTGGCAGGTAATTTAATGGTTTCCTCAAGTTTAGAAAATGCATTATTTGACTCTGGATCATCGCATTGTTTCATATCTTCCCAGTTTGCTAAGAAAATTAGATATTTCCAATTTGATTTAATAAGGGAGTTGTCAGTTAAAACTCCTAAGGGATGTATCATTGTAACAATGTTTTGTGAATCAGTCCCCATTAGAGCACATAAATGTTCTTTGTCTGCTGATATCATCATCATACCTATGATTGAGTTTGATATAATCCTCGGTATGGACTGGCTTTCAGACTATGATGCGAAGATTTATTGTAAGAAGAAAGAGGTTACGATTCTTGATGATAATGATAAGGAACAACTTATCTTTAGAGAAGAATCATCACCACCTAATTCTTATTTAAATCCACCCCCAGTAGCTCAACATAATTCAATTATTGGGGAGGAAGAGAATGTTATAACTATCGGTGAGGAAAGGAATGTTCAAATAGAGGATGTACCTGTTGTGAAAGAATTTGTAGATGTATTTCCGGAAGATTTACCTGGACATCCTCCAGAATGAGAGGTTGAGTTTTCCATTGATTTGATTCCTGGATCAAGGCCTATATCGAATACCCCTTATAGAATGGCCACTGTATAATTAGTTGAACTAAAGAAACAACTAGAGGAATTGAGTAATAAGGTATTTATTCGCCCTAGTGTTTCTCCATGGGGAGCCCCTGTTCTTTTTGTTAAAAAGAAAGATGGATCTATGAGGATATGTATCGACTACAGGGAGATCAATGCTATAACAATAAAGAACAAGTATCCCCTACCACGCATTGATGATTTATTTGACCAACTACATGGAGCTCAATACTTTTAAAATATTGACCTTCGATCTGGATACCATCAGTTGTGTGTGAAGAAGGAAGACATTCCGAAGACAGCATTTCGAACCAGGTACGGGCATTACGAGTTTACTGTAATGCCGTTTGGATTGACTAATGCACCCTCTGTATTCATGGATATGATGAATAGAGTTTTCAAGGAGTATCTCGATGAATTTGTGGTGGTATTTATTGATGATATCTTGTTATACTCCAAAAACTACGAAGATCATGAAAATCACTTGCGCATTATCTTGAAGACTCTGAGAAGGCATGAATTATATGGGAAGTTTAGCAAGTGTGAATTATAGCTTCAGGAGATTTCTTTTCTTGGCCATATTGTCTCTAAAGATGGAATCTATGTTGATCCTTCTAAGACCAAGGAAATCCGAGAATGGCCAGCACCTACGAGTATAACTGAGGTACGTAGTATTATTGGTTTGGCAGGTTATTATCGACGTTTCGTCCAGAATTTTGCCCGATTGGCTAACCCATTAACAAAGTTCACACGTAAAGGGGTTAAATTTGTTTGGACAAAAGCATGTGAAGAATGTTTCGAAGAACTGAAGAGAAGATTAGTCAATGCTCCTATATTGACTCTACCATCGGGGAATGATGGGTTCGTTATTTATAGTGATGCATCAAAGAAAGGACTTGGTTGTGTCCTTATGCAGAATGATAGAGTTATTGCCTATGCATCACGACAGTTGAAAATTCATGAACAAAACTATCCTACTCATGATCTCGAGTTAGCATCTGTGATCTTTGCTTTGAAGATATGGAGGCACTACCTCTATGGTGAAAAATGTGAGATTTATACTGACCAAAAGAGTTTGAAGTATATTTTCTCACAAAAAGAACTCAACATGAGGCAAAGGAGATGGCTTGAATTACTCAAGGATTATGATGGCACGATACACTACCACCCGGGAAAAGCAAACAAGGTGGCAGATACTTTGAGTAGAAAAGACCATGGAGTTTTGAACAATATGAGAATTGAAAGGGATCCAATTTTCATGGATCTAGTGAAGATGGACATGGGAATTACCAGGGAAGGTGAAACATCAATGCTTTTTCAAATGGTTGCCAAACTATCTTTACTAGAAATGATTAAGAGTTCTCAGACCGATGATGAAGAATTTCAAAAGAAGATTAAAGCTGTAAATGATGGGAGATTGAGATACTTTGTGTATGAAGATGGAATTTTGAAATTCGGGAAGAGACTTTGTGTTCCCGATATACCTGATCTAAAAAGGGAATTGATGGATGATGGTCATAGTTTCAATTTCTCTATACACCCTAGGAGCACAAAAATGTATAGAGATTTGAAGGAACATTTTTGGTGGGACAACATGAAGAGGGAGATTGCTGATTTTGTGTCAAGATGTATGGTTTGTCAACAAGTGAAAGCTGGAAGGCAATAGTCTGGAGGACTCATGCAACCTCTTCCCATACCGGAGTGGAAATGGGACAATATTACGATGGACTTTGTCATGGGGCTACCAAAGACTCCTAGAAGGATCGATGCAATATGGGTTATTATTGATCGTCTTACCAAGTAAGCACATTTTTTTGCTATAAGATAAGATCTACCCCTGTAACGTCTAGCAAGACTATAAATTAATGAAGTTATGAGACTTCATGGAATACCCCTATCGATTGTTTCTGATCGTGATCCCCGTTTTACTTCAAGATTTTGGAAAAATCTTCAGAAATCCCTGGATACTGAACTTCATTTGAGCACTGATTACCACCCTCAGACAGACGGACAATCAGAACGGACCATTCAGACCATAGAAGACATGTTGAGATCTTGCTCACTTGACTTTCAGGGTATGTGGGATCAATATTTACCACTGGTAGAACTTTCCTATAACAATAGATTCCATTCGAGTATTCAGATGGCACCATATGAAGCATTATACGGAAAGAGATGTCGTACACCAACCTGTTGGGATGACGTTGGTGGAAGAAAACTTGTAGGCCCAAAACTGGTGGAGGAAACGATGGAAAAGGTGAAGGTAATCCAAAATCACATCAAAGAAGCTCAAAGTAGGCAGAATAGCTATGCCGATAATCGAAGGAAGGATTTGGAATTTCACATCGGTGATCATGTTTTTTTGAAGGTATCTCCATGGAAGGGAGTCATACATTTTGGTAAGATAGGTAAATTGAGTCCCAGGTACATCGGACCTTTCGAAATTCTAGAACGAATTGGGGCTGTGGCTTACCGATTGGCAAAGCAGCCAAGTCTCTCCAAAGTTCATGATGTGTTCCACGTATCTCTGTTGAGGAAATACATGCCTGACCCAACGCATGTACTCACCTATGAGAAATTAGAACTGGAACCCGATCTTTCCTATTGCGAAGAGCCCGTCAGGATTCTTGATACAAGAGAACAAGTACTGAGAAATCGGACGACGCGTCTGGTCAAAGTTTTGTGGAGAAACCATAAGATGGAAGAGGCAACCTGGGAACCCGAGGAAATTATGATGAAGAACCACCCGAGTCTTTTCATGTGATAAGTATTATAGAAATTTTGAGAACGAAATTATTTTAAGGAGGGGAGAATGTAACACCCCAAGCTTCTACGGTACGCTTCTCTTTGAATAATGTGATAGCGTGTGTTGTACATGACACCGAGTTCTAACACACTAACCAATCAAACTATCCGTTTTGAATAGTAATACCTAATTTTTGAAATTATATATATTTTATATTTCAAAATGGACTTCATTTTTGGATTCGTAATATCGAATTTAGCCTAAGGTAAAATTCTGGTACTTTTCGGATAACTTTCATATTTTGATGAATAGTGAAAATTACTAAATTTTAATTAAAAACAACTTTTTTAATCAAAATAAATAATAGTGATAAATTATGAATTTGAGTGGTTTTAAAGTATATTTATAATATATTTTTACCATTTAATATAATTTTGGTCATTGGACATAATTTTACAATTAAACCGAACATAAACAAGTGTCAATCTTTTGATTGTTATTATCTCTTAAAAACACGCTTTTTGTATTGACAACGGGAATTAATTTTAAATTAATTTCTGCCACTTCTATGTTTTGAATTTAGAAAAATATATTCCATATTTGGAATCAGGATTTTCAAATTGTGTAAATAGGTAACTTTTATTTTTAGACATTTTGAATAATTACTACGGTAAATATTTTATTTACCATGGTTAAGGGTAAATCCGGTAAATAAGGGTTTCAAAATAATATTATAATAATACAAAATTACCCTAAAACGTGTCCTATTATTATTGGTTGATACATGTTCGACCATAGGCATCTTTGGGTCGATTTGGGGACCCCATGGTGCCACTTGTAGGTGATAGGGACACTTTATTTTAATTAAGTTAAAATGAATACAAAAATGACACAAGCATATATCTTTTAGAAAAACAATTTTTACATAGGGTTATATATGTTGGATTTTAGATTATAAATATTAATTAGAAATATAAAAATATTCACTACATAATTATATTTTATTTATAATTTTTAGACATTAAATAAGTTAACTTATTTATGACACATGGTGACGCAGTAATTACCATAATAGTGAAAATTTAGAATAATTGATACTATAAATAACCAAAATAAATATAATATGAAACATTTAATGAATTAAACTAATTTCCAAGGATAATATGATATATTAGGATTGATTTAATTGACTTTTTTCGAAGTAATCAATCTGTTATGAGTTTCACAAAAATCAACTATTGAATAGTGTCAAATTGACATAAAAGAGTTTTTAAAACAAATATTATATTATTAATTGATATTAAATTCCTAAAAATCTAAGGTTCGGCCAAGAGACTTATATCATTATAGGTTCATCATTAATGGACCACTTGGGGGTCTCTTGGATGTATATAGTAAGTTTATTAACCATATTATATAAAAATACAAAGAGACATTGTAAAAGTGAAACTAATTAACTTAGAGTTAATACTTAAAGATAAGGTTAATATAAGTACCCAAACCTGTCTAAATTATATTGGTTGAGTTGTTTTCGACCCATCCCCACCTTAACATTTAAATAATCAACTTTGAAGCCGTTAGAAACTGAATATGAATTTATTATAAACTAATATTTCTAGCTTTTCCAAAGGTGCCCCTCACCCCTCTTATAAAATGGCACTCCTCCTTCTCATTTCTTCACACCTTGAAAGCCTTTTGTGTCGGCCAAACTCTGCCCAAATACTCTCCCAACTTCCCTCACTACAACCTAGAGGCCTTAGTTTGATCTGAAAACTAACCTAAGGAGCCCTTTTGATCAAATCAAAAGGAAGAACCCAAAGAAGAGGTAATGATTTCACCACCCTTTTTGCAAATTCCTTTCATCTTCCACTTCTTATTCCTTTGTTGTTACCATTCTACAATAATAAAACCAGTATCATATATATACTGTGATGTTATTATAAATATGGTACAACCATACTCACTATTCTATCCATCCTTTGAATAACATGTCACCATACGTGCGTACGTAGAGCTTACCGTCTCCACGTCGTGGTGTAATTGTTATTCAATAAATTATTATTTGGATGAGTATAATAAGGATGTGTATATAATGAATATAATAAATATAACATTATAATGATTCTGTATATATGATATACTATCAACTTATATATTATTTTAATATCTAAAGAATGATATTGTCGCTCGTGCGTACGTACGGACTATCGTCTCCACGAACGCGATAAGATTCATTCTCCATCGTATCCATTCAAGTATAATTATCATTTGATGATTTAAAAAATAATGTTTAAGGACTTGATATCATTCTGTATATGAATAAGATACAACATATACATGACAAACATGGCTTACTTAACAAAACATATAAAAGAAAATGAGTAAGTTAACACCTGAACAACGATAATTCAAAAATATTATTAACAAAGCAATGTTAAAAGATCATATATGATATCATATGAATGTATATGATTCTTGTATAATTTAATAAAAATTATTTTACTATTATACAGGAGGTTAACCTACCCCCAACCACGGAAAAGTACAAGGTAAGGGATTTTCTTATCTCACTTTCAATTCCGTGAGATTTCCATTATTCGCTACTAAAGTATTGAAAGTGGTGTATTGTGTAGTGCCATTTTATATATATTATCATGATTCTATTTATATTCATGTTATTCTGTAAATCATTTGGTGGTTATTAACTTTTGGCCATACGACTCAGTTGATTAACGTGGTAAGGGGTTTTTATCTCACTCCTTATTCCCGTGAGATTCATGCCATATTGCCACCATCACCTTTTGTGTGGTGTATGTACTACCCATAATAATATTCTTTGTGTAATACACTCTAATTTATGTGTATTTACATATTCATTGTTTGATACTTCTTTCATGGGTTGTATGTTTCATAAGTCACCAAATTGGTAAGGGTTATTTCACAATCTCTTCATTATCCGAGATTGTTTATATGTAATAATCTACTAGGATATCTTTATCATCCACATCTATGTTTTCTTAAAAATGTATTTCAAAACATTTTTATTATTTACAAGAATATGGGTTAAAGTAATTTATACCCTTTTTTGACTTTTTATAAGAGGAATCATTCCGTCGTTTTCAAAACAAGGTCATTTTTAACCTTTTCGACAGAATTAAGGTAAGAATGTTTTTTTAACTTATACGGCGGGTGCAGTTATTTTCCGCCGTTATAAAATCTTAAAAGATTTCCTTACAAGCTTATAAGAGTATTTTCAAAGAAAATGTTTTATTTTATATGGCTCTTAAATGATTTCAAAAATAGAAAGAGATATTTCTCTAAAAAGTGTTTTGATTTCATCTATGTCAACATCCTTTGATGGATTTTACGCTTATTTTATGTTGATTTTTCATGATACAAAACTTCTATATTGTATTGAAGGTTTTGTGATATGTTTGACTGTGGATGTGCTATTTTTTATACCATTCATAGTTTATGGTGAAATTATTGACATTTCGTATGCTAGTTTTAATACGAATGTTTATGTTATGTTTAAACCTTTTCATATGGGAATGCATTGGACTTAATATGTGACGGGTGGAGCCCGCTATAGCTCCTCGATGCATCGGTAGGTCTCATGAGATAAAATAGTGTCTTGGCACAAGGCCTTGGAAAAATATTATTTGTAGTCTTGGCACGAGGCCTTGGCTATGTTGTTATGATAGTCTAGCATTATGCATTCCAACATTATGAAAGTGGTTATTGATATTGCATGTGATTATTCCATTAGTAGAATATCCATGTGAAAAAGATAATGGCATTATTTCATTTTACTTTTTCCATACTATGTTGAAGTTCAAGTTTAAAAGGCTTTTGTTTTAGTAATGCATTGCCTCATATGTTTATGCTTATTTTGAATGTTCCGATATATTGTTATCCTTACTGGGAATTTGAGCTCACCCCGTTTCTATGTTTTATTTTTCCCAGGATGTGAAGAAGTAAGTTATGAATGACCTGCAGGGATATTATGAGGGGATAATAGTGTGGACTGTGGAGGCATTATGTTGTTGTAGTAATTTTTCATTTTTTGATGTAATGTAAAACTTATGAATATATCTAGTGTTTTCAAGGCTACTAAACCAATCAGTCTTTCGAGATTTGATCTTTCTTGTGATCATGCCAATGTTATGTAATAATGCACCAATTCTAGGTAACTAGGGTCGGGGCGTTACAAAATAAGTGTTATAAAAAATTACAAATCTGTGTTATTAAAGAAAAACAAGTCCTGAGTAAATGTAGAATAATAAATATGTAAAAAATAATATGTAAAGGTAAATGTTTGAATTTTTTTTATTTAATCAACAACATGAGTTCCATGATAAAATAAGGCATAATATATTTAGATGGGTAAATTAATGAAAGAAAATTCCATTTAATCAATAATATGGGAATGAAAATTCATCCAGATATAATATCATTGTGAAAAAATAAAAGGATTATAAAAACTATATTATTAATGAATGAAATGATAATTATATCACGTTCTGATCTCAAGTATCATGTCACCTATACATTCATTTACTTTCAAAATATAGTACAAATCTAATGGGTATGTATACACATGAATCCCATTTAATTGAGTTTAGACATATGATCTATCTTATTAGACTACAGATAAATCAAGAGACTATTTACTATATTTACCCACCGATATTTTCATATCCAAATCGTTCTTCAAATATCAAATAAAAAATTTTATTCATGAAAATTATTATTTGACAAGAATTTCTGTATCATGTAAAAAATAATGGTTGACAATAATTTTCCTCATCGATCTTATAACCTTAAAGGAAAAATACCATATGTACAAATGATATATTATTTAGGTATTATATATATCCATTATATGAAATTTGGATATCTTGGAGAAAATTAATGTCCTATAATGAATGGAATGTTTATATCTTATATAAATATAAATAAGTACAAAAAATATCATAAAACAGAATTAAAATACATTCATTAGTTAGACTAATTTCAAAACATCAAGAGAAATTATAAGGATGGAATCAATCAAACATATACCCAGTGAGTCATAAGTAAAATATAGGGTTGAAATCTTTGATAATTATAATTTTAATGAAAAAATTCATTAAAATTATCCTTGAGGAAAATAAATATCTCACATTAAAAATCCATACCAAAACAAAAACATTACAAATTATTTTTGAAAATTATTTTCAATGAAAATTACATTGTAAAATTATAAAATAATCTTTAAAACAATGAGTGGTTATGAAGGCGGGGAAATGTTTTACATGTATTATATGTTAAAACAATTCTTATTTTCATATTCTAAGTGAAATCTCATCATGACTTATTTGGAAAATCACTAGAATATTGATCATAAAAAATTAGTAAAATTTATTTTTTTTAAAATAATTAATGATTCATTTTTATATTTTAAGGACATTTTTTTATTTTTTTTGAAAACGTCATTTTGGAAGAAAAAGTATTTACATCCAAAGAGAGATGCAAAGTCAGATTTTTTAAAAACATCTTATCAATAATTTTATATACCAAATATAGGAATATAAAACTAATAAATGAAAAACTAATGAATAACCACAAGTGATGAAAATGAAATTGGATTATTATATAATAATCAAATAATTTTTTGTAATTGAAATTCAAGTATAAACTATACCGATTAAATGAAAATGAGAAATAAACCATTATAAAGAACCTGAGGTTGAAGTGATAATTAACAAAAACAATTATGCGTATCAAATGAAAATACACATAAAAAAATTTTATGTACCAAATTGATAGTTCAATTCCTTTAATCAAAGAATAATATTATTTTAAAGATATTGAATATGTTATATAACTGAATCAAAATATATTGAGTGAAACAATTTTTTAACACATTGTAAATTTCATGTAAAAAAACTTTTGGTAAAAATAATCTAAATTTAATTGATAATCCCATGAATTATTAAATAATAATTATATTTCATGTCAAAGTTTATTATATTCACCATATAAAATAAATTATGTCAATAATATTGCAATATGACTCAAGGAAGTGAATCTGAGATAATATCTCTTACCTTAGACTACCATTTAGTTGAATGGAAATTTACCACATGCATAGTGTATTAAAAAATTTATTAATTTTTTTTAGTACTATATTAATATTTATAATATCATATTTTAGGCTATTATAGCATCTTATCACATGTTTGTTAATAATCATCAATTACTAATATTTTTAGAGTGATAACTGTATTGTTTTCTCAAGAACATTTTAACTTGATTGTTCTTATTCATGATAATATTGTATAGTTAAATAATCTACATAATGATATAAATTTTATAAAATTAATATATTATCATTATAAAAATTTATTTAGTCAATATTCAATGTTTTACAAGGAAAATGAATCACATTGCTTTGTGGAGATGGTAAGTCGTATGCATTCACGAGCGACAATATAATTCCATTAAAATGTGAAAGGGTTTGGAAGTGGGTGATATATTACTTTTATAAAATAAATTATATTATATTATATATAATATAATATTTAAATATACACTTATTACCTTCTATGTAAATCATAATCGAATAACTAATAACATCATTTCATGAGGTGGTAGTCCGACGTATAGACGAGAGACGTTATCAGAATATAAACAGAATATGTTTAATGTTTGTATATGTTATATTATAATTAAATAAGTATAATAATATCATAAATTTAATAAAAATGATTTAAATAAATAATTTTATATATCATTATAAGGTGGTGATGAGAGATAATAACATCGGATCACGAGGCGGTAGTCCACCACGTACATGATCGACAATTTCATTTCCAGTTTGATGGAGGTGGAATTTGTTATATATCATTACCCTAACATATTATTAGGTAAATTTATTTAATATAATAACTATATTATATAATAATGTTTTAATATGATTTTAATTATGTGGTAGAAGAATAATCATTAAAACACTAATTTTGAATGTTACATATTTTTCATATAATTTTTTAGGATTTAAAACAATCCCTCCCAAGAATGGATTTATAACTAGAAAAGGGATAGAGTATGTTTTTATGCATGTAGGTATGTGATTTTTGTACTTTTTCTTGGATATAAATGAATTTTTATGTCTGATGGGGGGTGGGTGGGAGTTTAGGTTGCCTTTTGTAAGTGGGGGAGAAGACACATAAGGAATATTAAAAACAATTCAAATGCATCCCTATTTTTATCAAGAAACAATCTTCTATAATAGTAAAATATCGACCCATATAGGTGGAAATGTATAAATACGATAAAAATGGATTTTGAAGTAGTTTTTAGGTCATTAAAGTCCTTATCATATTACTTTAACTGATGATAAATCAATTTTTAACGTAGCTTTGATAATAAATTTGTACTTATTTGGCTACTTATAATGGTAAAAAATTATGTTTTATGTATTATATAATATAAATTATTATTTTTAAAAATATGAAGTCCATTTACCAAATTCAATTTCCATACTAGGTAGGATCCCATTTAAAATTATTCCCGCATATACGATCAAAACAAGGGTCCTGAAAGTAGAAATTCCCATTAGTGTTGAATATTTAAATATCACAATAAAAAAATGATTAAAATGAACTAAACTAGATATATTGTAATATAATTGAACTAATTAGACATTATATATAGTTTAAAATGTTATTTATCTTTGAATATAATTTAAATAAAAATGATGTTTTTAATAACAAATGAAATTTCACTATTCATCAAAAATATATATTTTTTTAAAAAATATCAAATATTTACCCAAATATACTTTTTAAATTATTATCTAAAAAATTAATATCATTAAATATGTTAAATTTTATAAAATCATTAACAAATAATTTTAATAAAGATGTTCCAAACATGATGCAACCAATTTTTTTTTGAAATACAGTTTTTCATAACTCATTTGATTATTTAAAATTATTATTATAATATTTATAACCAATAGATAATTCGATTTGAAACCATATAATTGTAATAATTATCATTTTCTATACATACACTATAATTTAAAAACTAGGTTGTAACAATATACTATAATGTGGTTCATTTGGACTTGAGGTTGGTTGTTTTAGAAGCTATTAAAGAGATCAAATTTATTTTAAATGATATATATTATAAAGTGTTGGGGTTTATCATTGTCATAAAATCTTGCTGTTTTGTGTCATATTTATTTCCAAACATGATTTTAATCTTTTAAAACATAGAGGTGTAACATTATGAGCACACTGAACAAATTACATCCCCACAATTTTAACTTTCACTCAAAATTCATGAAATTTCTATTTGAAATTTAATTTTTGAAAAAACCCCACATCAAACAAAGGGTTAATAAAACATCATATTAATATAGGGAAATAAAAATTGAAGGTACATATATAATATAAAATAAAAATGTTTCTACATAGTAGAATATAGGTTGTTAGTAAAGATATGTAAAAAGAAGTAATGAATAATTGATAAATAATGATGGAGAGATATAGATATCATTAATCAAAAGAATATAAATCATCAATATAAATCCAACTACAAGAAAAACATAATTTCTTTTCTGATTCAAAAGAACATAGATTCATTATATGGTAAGTTAATCTGAATTTTTTTTTTAAAAAATAATTTCACTTAATTTTAATAATTCTTTTAAAATCTGAGAATGTAAGGAAATTTTAATAAGTGATATATTTATATTTGATAATAACTGTTAAATGATTTTGTTGTACTTCAAGAAATTTCCACTACACATATTACACTATGAAATAAATATCCAAAAAATGAATATTTTATTCTTGGAAAACTGAAATTATCTTTTAACTGATCATATGCTTGAAAAAATAGTGACATGTACTTCCTTCTATCCCTAAAAAATATCTAAAACCAAAATGGTTAGACCATGTTATTAATCTGTAAACCTAAAATGGAACACCACTGGTTTATCATTAATTTTCATTAATAAATTATTTTATGTTAAAAAATTCATATTAACTATCAATTCATGTAGGATAATGTTATGAACTAAACCAAAATCATCCTTTATTTGTATGTTCAATCCCTACATCATTGCCTAATGTGACAAGTTGGCACATGGCATATAGGTATTCCTTTTATTAAAATCATATTAATATAATTCCTTCAATCTTACTAAATAATGATGAACCCTAATTAATGCAACATAAAATATTATATAATCCTAAAATGTTACAAATACAATTAATTTTACGGAAAAATGTAAGGGCATTCTTCATCAAATAACATTTTAAAATAAAAATATAATAGCTTTTATTCCCATAAATGATCTCAAAAAATATCCTTAATCATGTTATATTAGTACCACATAAATTCTAAATTTGGTATTAATATTATATTGATCATATTATTAACCATAATATCAAAAATCCATGACAGTTTCCATAATACAGATGTTCATGTGGACATATATGATTAAAAAATATAATTGTTTTTAAATGAATGTTGATTTTTATAAGAAAAATATTGTAGGTATGAATACTTATATAATAAAATTATTTAATCTAAAAAATAATAATTCCACCATTTGGTTTGAACCTACATCCTTCCTTGGTCTACGTTTTATAATTTTGATGGGGGTATTGACTCTGATAATGCCCAAGTCTCCTACTTTTAATAAAAATATATATAAAGGGATACCTATGATTTATTTTATTTCATTCTATAATAATCTCCAATTTTCCTAGAAAATACATTTTCTATTCCAATATATTCCACATTTTAAACTTTTTTCTCATTGTATTAAGGCACTATTCTTGGTGCCTCATTCCACAAGTTTGTCATGAAAGAAATCGATCCTCTATTCCTCCATGGTCTTCAAAACACACACTCTTATAAAAACAAAACATTATATTCATTATTGAGTCCAAGAGTTGGTTATTATATAGGTTGATAATAATATTTCAGGATAACTAATTCGGAGTAATAATGACACCTTTCAATCCATTAATCATCCCATTTGGAGTCTCTTTTAACCACATTGTCCATTATGTTCAATTATAAAAACATTCCTCCATGGTCCATCGATGACTAAAAA
The DNA here is from genome assembly GCA_963277665.1 of Viscum album. NCBI lineage: Eukaryota > Viridiplantae > Streptophyta > Magnoliopsida > Santalales > Viscaceae > Viscum > Viscum album. Next base: position 473,386,955 of record OY728133.1, on the reverse strand, counting down.
ATAATTTTATGATAAACAAAATTTTTAGTTATAAAACATTATAATAATTTAGGGGATATCTAAATCATGATTCATTATTTAAAATATAAGTCAACCTAGATTTTTCCAAGAACATTTATTTTCATCATATATTAAAATTAAATATAATTTTTTTGTAAATAAATAATTTAAGTATCCAAATAATAACCCCCTAGAGTGTCAAAATCGTTCTCTAGTGAGGCTCATATTCATGTACCATGTAATAAAGGAGTCCAGAAAAACATGTATTTTTTTGGATATTAACCCTATGTACATATGTGCCAAAACCTGTCTGCTTGAAGGATCTAGAGAGAATGTATTTCAATAAAAAAATTATCTACATTAAGAAAATGTTATGAAGTTCTTAGATTCTTATCCTCGATGTGTATAATAGGGTTATGTTCCCTAGTTTATTTTTTCTTAGATACACTTATCAATATTTCTACTAAACATCTCCTAACACCAACTATAACAACCATGACCATACTAGCCTAAATATGATGTCGTATTTATTACATTGACATAAGATACAAGTAATAAAACCTCAGAAGACTTAATTGTTTAGTAGTCATGGTAAACTACATATAAAAATGATTCCCATATTAAATTAGAAAACAAAAAATTATATCATAAATATTTTTTAGAATATATTTATTACCTATAGCATGTACATTCATATAACTCGTAGTACACATAATCGATTCCTTGGAAAGGAATAAAATTAAGGGTGATATCAAAAGATTAGAAATATATACATAACACATAACTATTATGAGAAAATAAAGAATAATATATAATGAATAATCAATATTTAATGTAAAATTATATTACAAAATATTCTATAATCAATAACATGAATATCATGATTTTATAAGGAATAATAAATATTGAATGGTAAATAACTGAAATCAAATCCCATTTTATCGATACAATGAGAATTAAAATAATTGTAGAGGTAATATAATAATGATAATATCATTTATAATAATAAATGAATTCATAATGATGAAAATTCTTATGTATTTGACTTCATGATATCAGGCGTCATGATAGCTCAACAATCAATACTGTTAACAATATAGTTTAAATCTTATGGGTATGTATACTCCATAAACCCATTTAACTAACGTTGTCTAATTCATTTACCACACTCAAAAACAGATGCATCATGTGGATATACTGGTATCATACCAACCCCTATATGCATGACTAATGAAATCCAAAATTTTCAAATAATCAATTCAATTTATAAATTATATTCCTAATAAAAAAAATATAAATATAGTATGGAATAATAATTAATAATAATTTTCCTATTCAATCATAAAACCATAAAAATAAAATCCCATATGTATAAATGATATATTTTTTAATTAATAAATATACCTATTATAAATAAAAATGATATATAGGGGAAATTTGATGTTCAATTATCAATGAAGTTTAATATTTCAAAGTAATCCTATTGACTACAAAAATTAATCGAGAAATAGAATTCCAATGACATACATAATTCAACTAATCACAAAACATAAATAGAAACAATAATTATGGTATCAATAAAATATATCCCCAATTTATCATAATTAAAATGAAAGGTTTTTTCATTGATGATTAGAAATAGAATAAAATGTAATTAAAAACATTCTTTATGAAAATAACTTTTTTCACATTGAAAATCCTTCAAAATAATTACTGTTCAAAAAATATATTGAAGATAATTTTCATTGAAATTTTACATTAAAACATATCATGGATGCCTTCAGACATTCAGTGGTCCATATGGATGGAAATTAAATACATGTCGTTCATGTTAAAACAATAATTAGTTTTACATTTTCTGCGAAATCCAAACTACATTTAATGGAAAATAACATGAATATTCTTTTGGAAAAAATTAAAAAATGAAACATGGGTGAAATATTAATTAATAAATAAATTTTCTAATTATAGAAACAATTTTTAAAATATATTTAGAAAACTAGGTTTTGGATGGAAAAGGATTTTTGATTGAAGAGAAAAATAAAGTCATATTTTATTAATGACAATTTTCAATACTTTAATATACCAAAGAGAGTAATATTGTAATATTATATGAAAAAGTAATTAATAACCATTGGATAATGAAATTAAATATTTCTATTGGAAAAAAATAACAAAATTTCCATCAATGGAAATTCATTTATAAATAATACTAATTTGTTTTGTATTGTTAATTAACATACAAATATCATAACATTAATGTGAGAATTATTATATTAATCAATTATGTTTAATAATTAAAAATAGAGAAAATAAAATTTTTCAGTGAATCATAATATATTAAAAAGTCTTTACACAAACAATCTTCTAATTTCAAAGAAAAACAATTACTAATAAGACCCAATGAATGACAATTGAGTTCTAAAATACTTTACCACTATGTAATTTTGATGTCAAAATAATTTTTGATAAAATAATTCAAATTTAAACTTAAAAATCATGAATAATTAACTAATAATGATATTAAATTTATAATGGATAGTATATAAACCACGTAAAAGGAATTAGATGCATTAAATTACAATATGCGTCAATAAAAAGAAATTGATACGAAGTCTTGATCCTCACAATTACTTTTTAGTGAATGCACATTAACCTCTTGTATAATGGTTTTATACATGTTATTAACTTATAAAAACCATATTATAATTTATAATATCATATATCATCATTCTATAACATCTTATCACATATTCATTATTAATATTTTATTATTACTATTGTTTTGAGTGATAACCACCTTATTCTGATGTGCATGTTTTAACATGAATGTTCGATTTCATGATAATATTATATAGTGCCATAATATACATAATAATTTTAATTTTATAAATATAATATTATTTCATCATTTATATTTTTAGAATCACTCTTTAAGGTTGTACATGGAAAATAAATCACATTACTTTAGGGTGATTGTAGACCATATGTATGCAGGAGTGATGATATAATTCTATTCACAAGTGAATGTTTATAGAATTGGATGATATATAATTTTATAGAATCAATATTATTTCATATATATCACATATATTCATTATATATATCCTGATTACTTTACTGGTGAAGTGTGAGGGAAAAAAACTCACTTCACGTCGTGAGGCTGTTATCCACCATACACATGAGCGTCGTAATTGTAATAGGAAAATCATGAAATGTAAGAAATATATGTTATATTATAATCCTTAAGTATAATAATATCATAAATATCAAAGATATGTTTTTAATCCATCATTGTATCCAACTTTTAATGGTGGTTATAGAAAATGAATTAAATCTGTTCGGGAGGAAGAAGTCCTCCATACGCATGATCGAAGGTTTCATTTCCACTTTGATGGAGCTGGAAATGGAAATTGATAATTACCATAAAAAGAAAACATATAAGTATATGTAATATAATGAGGTTATTATATAATAATTTATTAATAATATTTTATAGAGTTGTAATAATAATTAAAATAAAAATGCTTGTTTAAAATGTTTCCTCTTCTACGGACAATTTACTTTGGTTTCAACCAATAGACTTCTCATGATAGATTTATGAAAAAAACGATATTGGGGGTTTTCAGGGTATTATGTAAGTGATATGGGGTGGTTATGTATCATAAAACTATTATTGGATGTTTGAATAGTGGAGGAATGTGGTCACCTTTTATAAGTGGGGAGAGGACACCCATGGAATTTATAAAAAGATACAATTTCACAAAAGTTTTTATCATGGAAAAGCCTCCTAAATTAGAAATTATATACAATTAGCGGTTAAATAGTGTAAATATTTCCATAAATTGGGTGTTGTAAAAGTGGAAGGTCATTTTATGCCTAATTTGTTTAGTATAATCCACTCATAAACTGGTTTTTAACTCTATAGTAGTAATTAATTTTTAATATTTGTATAATTCTTAATTTCTAAAAATTATGTTGAAAATAATAGATAACATAAATGACCATTATTCAAACATTGGTTTCAATATTTTCAAATTCAATTCATAGAGGTCAAATAATCTATGTTAAAATTATACCATGAGAGGAAATAAAAACAGTTTTCTAAAGAGATAATTCTTATTAATATTGAGGGTTTTAATATCATATTCAATTTTGAAATTTACTAAGATGAAATAAGTTAGATTTATTTTATTATATTTTAAATAAATATACTTTTATAATAATTTAAAATATAGTTTATTTTTATAAAATTTATATGAAAACGAGGAGTTCAATAAAAATGAGTATTTTTTACTGTTCATTCAAAAATATAATCTCTTGCAAAAAATTATACAAAATTTACATATGGTAATTTTAAATTCTCATTTAAAAAATTAATCTCATTTTTTGAAATAAATTTGATAAAAGGGGTAGAAATTAATTTTAATATAGTTTCAGAAAACACGATGAAACTACTTTTTAGAAACAAATACAAATTTTTTCAGAAAACATTTAATTTCCTCTAAAATGTTCATCATTTTATTTCTTATCACTAGATAAACAATGAATTTCTATATTCCTTTGTAAACCATAAACTTTTAATAATCTCATTATTACTATTCATACACACCAATTTGATGGAATATTTTTTATGATATTCTATATTACGATTCATTATACTTAGGTTCACATTTTTCATAAGATATTAAAGTGATAAAATTTATTTCAAGAATAATTATATCATAATATATTGTGATGTTATGTTACCTTCTAATATCATTGTTTCATGTCATGTATTCTATCGAACATGATGTTCCCTTTTAAAAACTTAGGTTTTTTACATTGGGGATAACTAATGGATTTTGAATACGTGTATATGATAATGCAACCTTGACAACAATGATAAAAATTATTGGATATGTTATTTAAAGGATTCATTATAATATAAACCCAATTATTATAGAGTATATGAACCATTCTAATATTTGAATTATGAAAATTAATGATTCAAAAAATTAGAAAATATCATCACTCAAACGTCTATATTTCATTAACCTGAATCTTTTTTTTCCAAACACAAACCCAAATTATCGAGTATAAACACTTTTTGTTTATAATAGTTGATGATTATACATGGTATACATAGGTTTTTTCAAAATCATAATTAAAAAATAGTATTTTCATAAATGTTTTTATAATTGTTTATTAAAAAATTTCTTTTATTCTCTATCCAATGTGATCATGGTGTTGAATTTATAAATTACACAATTGAAAAAAAATTAGTGATCTTGATATTACACATATATTTTTAGCCGCAGAGACTCCAAAATAAGAATTTTATGTTTTAAATAAGGAATATAACCCATGATATATCCTAATATTTTTTAGTATGTGGTAATATTTAATAGCTATGTATTATTAGTATAACACCTTTACTACTTCTTTCTAGGAAATAAAATTAGTTTCACATCAATCCATTTTAAATATTTGTTATTATGGATTATGGAATTTTTGGAAACTGAAACATGGATATTTGAATGTTTTTATATTAGTTATATTCATCATGAATAAAAAATATAATTTACATTAAAATATTTTAAGGATGGTGTAGTAATTTTTCTTTTTACCCCCCCCCCCCCCCAATAGTATGTGGTATCATTTTTTCAAAAGACAAATTTGTACCTTTGAATAGATGGTTCATGTCATTTTTTATTTTGATCCTTATGAAATGTAAAATAATCTAAATTCTGAATATACCATACATTTATTTAAACCGCATCAATATTTTTTCTATATGTTTAACCATATCCATTGGATATTTTCAAGGTAGAGGATATACTAATGAAACTTTTGAAACTAGTAGATGAGGAACACCATTCCATTTATCATATATACTATCTAATCTGATAGATTCATCTCATTGTAATTATCATTGGATAGATATACCAATGATTAAGAACTCAATATTATATTTCAAATTATTAAGATAAGCCTTAGTCCCCATATAAATTATATCCTAAATTGGATTATTATGCCTCAGGTGATGAGAGTTGTATAGAGTCAATGGGAGAAGATATTAATTAAATCTAATGGTAAATGGTTTGTTCCCTCATTGAGCACCTGATTAATAAATTAACTTTATGGTTCACATGATTATTCTAAAATATGTGTAATAAAAATGAAATTGATCATCGAAATAATGATAGACTAGTTTTTATGTGTTATGACTAAGAATATGGACTAAATTAGGGTGGAATTTTTTATATAGTATCTAGACATAAATCCATGAGAATTTTATTAGTCAACATTTTCCATATAAATTTACCCTATTAAAAATGGATGTGTGTAAGGAATTATGAAATGGTAATGTTCAGTAATAGGTTTATATAGAAAAAAATTGTGTCTTTTTCATAATAAATATTATAGAACATGTTTTTAATCAAACTAATGAACTCTACATATTTACCATGCCCTGAGGACCTAGTATAATATATTTTTCATAAATTTTAATTCAAAATGAAATTTTTAATGGAATTATAGATCCCACCTTTTCTATAATGATATGTTTTACTGAAACCATCAAAGTAAAAAATCTATGTTGAGCATGTTATTTTTTCCTCAACACAAAAAACACATGCAGACGGGTTTTTAGAACTTATGAAAAGATAATTTTATATTAATGTTATGGGTAAACACAATTAATTACATTGTTACAAATTAAAAAAAAACTCTATAAGGAACCATAATAAAAATGAATTATTATTTAATATATTTACTTAATTATTTTGGTTTTGATATTTTTTTAATATTAATACTCTAGTAGGTACCTCCAATAAACTTGATCATTAAGAAACAATGAAAATTGAAGAACATATATTTGTTAAAGAAATTAGTGGTATTGTACCTTAAATGATTTCGAGTTGACCAAAAAAATTTTAATTTGTGTATTTATATGATGATATACCATTTCATATTAAAAAAATAATATATCAAGGAAGCTAAATAGATCTTTGATTATCTTAATACAACTAAAATATATGGACTGTTTTTTCTTAAAAATCAAAAATAAATCATGATATTTCCTTAGTTGTAGTTTTTTGGTGGTTGTGGATTTGATCAGAACTGTACCTATAAGGCCCCAACCTTAAACCTTACTTAATATTGAATTAAATGAATAATTCACATTGAGGATCTTTTTAGGCTTAGAGTTTTAGAGAATTAGATCATAAATCATGAATTACATTTCCCATTTAAACAAAGTGGTCACATAAAGGATAGTATTCGTTTTTCCCATCAACGGAAACATATTTAAAACAAAACATGGATTATTTCTTGACACTTCCTTGAAACTATCAACATATCATGCACCTTTCCCTTGACCTGTAAAAAACATTTCAAAAACTTGGGATGAGCATAAAAAGCTCAGTAAGGGATATAAAAGTGTGAAACGAAAACATTATTCCATGTATGAAATCATACATTACTCATAAAACATAATCATTTTATCATACCTCATCAAATCATGAATAAATAATAGAAATCATAATGCATAAAGGTAACTTGAGGAATCCATAACATTCTTACGTAGAGAGTAACCCTCTTGGTTATGTTTGGAATACCCATCAAAGTATATTCCCTAAATCTCTTCAGATAAACCTTCACGTTTAACTCATTCACGTTACCCAATGCATTGGAGAGCTATATCAGGCTCACCCGCCCTTAGTTTATCACGAAACTACCCGTCTTAATAATAATGCCCAAGACCCATAACATAATTGTATCACATAAAACATGCATAAAGGGAACATAACATTTCCACATTTCAATCACAAGATATCAATACAACACATTAATATAATATAAACATTATGAAAACCATTTTCAATACCAAAATAAAATAAAAGTAAAACATGGTATTTATTTTTCATTTAAAAAAAGTATGGCTTGTAGAGGAATCTGAAACTCAAATAATGGTCACGGCGGCGGAGAAGTCGTTGTCGCCGCATACGTACGACAAAAAAACATTACTTTTGTCGTTTAGTAAAATGATTCATAGAGAAAAGATTACTATTGAATAAATGTAAAATTCAACGGGGTTTATACACCGTATAAAATAAGTTGTGTATAAAACAAAATATGCCTCAATGAAGGAGATTGAGATGAAGTCCCTTATAAAGATGATATCCTTGGATTAAGGATAAATCAATTACATAATTGTGTGTGAAAAACGAATACACCAAATATAAGTGGATATTAAGTGTAAAATAGTCAGAGTACTTTCATACATATTCATAGAACGACATATTCAAGGAGCACAAGTTTATCCCAAAGAATCAAAATCAGGATAAGAAGTTCCCTTGCAAATATTCGACAGCCTAACAGCGTCACTTCAAAATTCCGAAAAAGAGTTGATGAGAGATAAAAAGGGTATCTCATAACTTGGACATAAAATTTTCATCAATAAGGATATAGAAGAACATATCCCAACATAATATTATGTTAATTAAAAGACATAACAAAAGAAGTCTTTTAAAAAGAGGAGGGTGAAAGGTTCCCTTACCGACTTGGGTAACTTTCGAAACGTACACCCCATTGAAGAAGGGTCATACAATGAAAATGTAAATACCCATAAATGAAATTATATTACACAAAGAGTATAATAATGGGCAGTACATACACCACTCAAAGAAAATAGTGGCAAACGTAGCATACATGTCATGGGAATAAAAGTGAGATGAAAAATCCTTTATGAAAACTCGGTAGCCTAACATCGCCACTTAAATCTTCCAAAAATGGATTTATGAGATCAAATAGGGTCTCTCATAATATGAACATAAATAGTACAGTATGAGGAATATAAAATAACATCCCCAAACATAATAAATATGAGCTTAAAATAAATGACATAAACAAGAGTACTTAAAAAGAAATAGAGAGGCTGGATCCCTTACGAAAATTCAGCAGCCTAACAGCGCCACTCAAAACATTCAAAATGGATTGATGAGAGAAAATAGGGTATCTCATCATATGAACATAAAAATTAAAATAGGATTAATATAATAGAACATCCCAATCATAAGAAATATGAGCTTAAAAGTAATGACATAAAAGAGTGTACTTAAAAAGAAAGAGAGGGGTAGGATCCCTTACCTCGTGTCCGACATGACTCGATCATTCTTTAATCTCCTGAATAATAAAATTTGGTCAATTTATAATTTCTTAAGGACCTAATTTAAACATTATTATTCAGTTAATATCACATAGTATAATGTTATAATAATTGGTTAATAAAGTGAGTTCATATCAGATGTTTTTGTCGATATTCGGTACATGAGTAAAAATCGAACTTGTTGGAAAAGAATTTTCTATGGAGTTATAGGCACATCATATCCAGAATAGTATTTATGTCTTAAATATCATATATATCCAGTATATATTCATTTTATACTATTCCATAGAATTTGGAGATACAAAAATTAAAATCATCGTTCATGGAGACGGTAGGCCGTACGTACGCATGAACGCTACTTTCATTTTTTTGTCATATTAATGGAATTAAAACAAAATGAGAGATATATATATTATAATTATATAATGATATTATTAATTTAGATGTAATATATTACATATATATCCATTATATATATGTACTTAAAATAGTACATAACATTTGGAGATAAGAAATGAAATGTACCGTTCATGGAGACGGTAAGCCGTACGTATGTATGAACGCTACTTTCATTTATTTTTTTGTATTCAATGGAATTAAATAATAATGATATAAAGTTATATTATAATTCCAGTAGGATATCATATTTAATTCCATTAATTCCATCCTTTATATGTCCCACATATGGCATTAACGAATCAAATCACTTTGAGGGGGTGGTAGTCCGCACTTCCTAAAATGAAGATATCGTGTTTACCCATAACGGAAACCATAATGGTATGACATAAATGATAAATAAAAAAGCTGAAGGAAAAAATAAACATAGTATATATCATATATAAATATAGTGACATCATAATGGCCACCTTTTAAGGTGTTAAAATAATATTGAACAATCATCGTTTCATGAGGCAGTAATTCGCCATCCACAGAAACAGTATGTTCTTTAACCATTAGATGGAGGTGTGTGAAAGTGTAGCTCGAATAATTTGTATAAAAACTTCCTAGTATATTTAATATACTGTTGTTGTTACAAAAAAAGTAATAAAAAGAGTTTAGGGGTTTGGAGAAGAAAAATAAAACAAAAGAACACAAGGGAAGACATTACCATTAAATCGGGTAACTCTATTTGATATGAGCTCAAAGGCTTCCTTGGAAAGGATTATTCATAAATTGAGGCATCAATGATGAAGATAGGGATTTGAAGAGATTAAATGGGCAGAGGTTGGCCGAGACAAAGGCTTTAGATGTGTGTGTAAGGTGGTAGAGGTGGGGGCCTTTTATAAGAGGAGAGGAGGGGCACTCTGGGAAAGTTATTAAGTATTACTTTATTATAAAATGACTTTCTGATTTATAAGGTCCCAAAAGGATATATTTAGATTATTAGGTGATAATGTTTCTAAATCCACCCATCCAACAGGTTATTTACAAATGTAAGACTTATATTTCATCCTATCTTCTCATTTTATTTAAATCTTTCATTTATGAGGTAATCACTGCATCATCACGGTGTCATAAATAAATTAATTTATTTAATATCTAAAAATTATAAAAAAAATATCATGATGTAGGAAATATTTTATCATTATAATTAATATTTATATTCAAAAATATGACTTGTATAACCCCATCTAAAAATTGTTTTAGTAAAACAACACATGTTTGTGACATTTTAATTTTAACTTTAAATAAAAAGGTATTAATGTCATTTTCCAAGAAAAGTTGCTCCATGGGGTCCCCAAGTTGATCCATGGGTTGTCTTGGTCTGCCATGACTCATCCAATAAGGGTAGGAAATGTGTCTAGGTCATTTCATATTATTAAAACATTATTTTAACCTTAAACTACACTAATTACCTCTAATTGCGATTAAATCTTAAAAGTTACTATTCACCAAAAAAATTATTTTAATCCCATTGAACGACATTTTACTTCTTAATGAAAACCATGTATGTCAGATATTTGAAATTTAAAACACAGAAGAGGTAAAATTTTATTTAAACGAAAAATCAGTTTTTTAAGTACCACATAGTGGTTTCACTATTCATCAAAAACTGAAGTTTTCCAGAAAAATACCTAAAATTCACCCTAAGCTCTATTTGATATTCAAAATTCAAAAATTATTTCTATTCTACAAAATTAAAAACATATAAGTTACATTAATTAATTTAATAATTAATTCCTGCTGTCAGAGCAAATAGCGTGTTTTTATGAAACAATAAGTATCAAAAGATTGACACTAGTTTAAGTCCAATTTCAAGATGAAATTAATTCCAATGACCAATATTGGATTAAATGGTAAAAATATATTCTAATTTCACTTTAAAACCAATTAAAAAGATAATCTAAACAAATAAATAAATTACATTAAAAAGAGGGTTTGAATTAAAATACAACAGTTTTCACTATTCATTAAAAAAATGAACTTTATCGGAGAAATACCAAAGATTTACACAAAGTAAATTTTGATGTCCCTATTCTAAAGAAGAATTTTATTTTTTCAAATATAACACATTAAATTGTAAAAAAGTGGATTTAAAAGAGGTTCGTCATCAAAAGGCGGTTAATCGACCTTTTAAAGAATATTAGAATGTTTACGATTAAAATTGGATTCATTCGCATTTTAAATCCGCTAAAATTTATTGTAAAAAGGAAAAATGTTTGAAAAACATATATAATAATTTTGTAGTTAGTTATGTTCATTCCCGCCATTACAACAGTTAGGCGTTAACTACAATTTAAAATAATATTATTTTATTATTAGAGTGCAACATAAGATTCCCAAGAAACTCGTTGTTGCGTATTGGGTATGCCATCAAGCATAGAGTACTTTAAAATATATTAATATTTTATTCACAATATGGATAAATGTGAAAATGTCATATTCTTTATTTACCTAGGGTGTTACATCCTTCCCCCCTTTTTGGGAATTGTGTCCTCACAATTTTAAAATTGGGCTTGGAAACTTCATTGAAAATCCCACATCAGAATAAGAGTCAGTATAAAAACCACTTTAAAAATAAAGAAAGAGAAGTACGAAGGTCACTCGAGTTAACCCATACTGGGATTCCATGTAGGAAAACATGGATATGGAGAAAAAAACAAAGGGTTATGTTCTAAGGGAGAGTGATAGCAAACACATCTAGGAGAAAGTTAACCATAAGAAAATCACAAAATTATGATGGTTTAAATGGTATTCGATTCCCCAGTTAAAAATGTTAACAGAAAACTTTTTTGTTTTATGTTACTCTTCACTAAGGAATTTATTTTTGAGCTTAACTAAATAATAATGAAACATACTTCTTGTCACGTAGACTTTAAACTTTTACTAGATTTTTTAATCAAACTCATGTTTTCTCCAAAAGACGAGTTTTTAGGAAGACTTGTTCTCATTAAGAGTACTATAATAATCTTCTTGAGAATCACCAAATCCAAAAAAGAGATCTATATATTTCCCATGTCTTAAAAAAAATCCAAAACCAAAATTGTTAGTATGAGATCAGATAATCCAAAAATGTATAATCCTTTATAAAAATAAAATCTATTCATAATCTCCAAAATTTGTCAAAAAAAACTCGAAGTTCAATGAAGACCATTAGATAAACAATTGTCTATAAAATTATTCAAAGTAAACTAAACTAAGATTGAAAACAAAATATTTTAAGGATTTAATCACATAGTCTTCCAAGGTACAAATTAACTTTTATCTCCAAATAACATCAGTTTCTCTTAAATTCTCATATTGAAAAGTAATTAACCTAATCACATATCCTCGATGATAGGTTAATAATTTCCATAGATAACCCAAAATTAACTTAATCTTGATTCCTAAAATCATCTAACTAAAAATAATTAGTCAAACTAACCAGGGACTTCACGTAGTCCAGTGGTAGGCAATAAATACCAGTCGTACTTTGGTTGTGGGTTCGATTCCCACAGCTTTGTCTGACACGATGGGTAGTCACACGGTCTGCGTGTTTTCCTTTTTCCAAAACTATATAATTCTTAAAACATTCCCCAAAACGAGATAAAATCTTCAAAAACAATCATAACATATTTTAACATCAAGTTTATCTCATGCCTTTCATTTTCCATCATAATATATAATAACCCATAATTACCTCAAATGTAAGGATCATATAAACCCTAATGGTTACCTTTATAATTATTACCTGAACTTCCACATCGATTGGTCATCTCATACATGATGCATTACAGAACATACCAAGGTACAAGTGGTTGATCATAAATCCTTGATATTTGGTTTAGAACAACCACGAGTTTCCTCATTGAATCCCCCATTTTATCCAGTCTCTTAATCAGAGAACCACCACAGTTTCCTTCAATCCTATTGTCACTTTGGTGCCTGCTAGATCCAACCATTCACTAAAAACAGAAATGTCAGTGTGAGTATATCAACAAAACCATCATTTACTAATGAGGAATATAAACACTAAGATATACTTACTCATTCACTTTATCTAAAACTAGGACTCTTTCTGAAATCATAACCATTATGGTAATGTCACTCATGCCTAGAGAATACCCTAACCTCTAAAGTTATCTAAACCGACCTATGATACCAACTATAAGGATCCGACCATAAACCTTACTTAATATTGAATTAAATGAATAATTCACATTGAGGATCTTTTTAGGTTGAGAGTTTTAAAGAATCAGATCATAAATCATGAATTACATTCCACATTTAAACAAAGTGGTTACATAAAAGATTGTATTCGTTTTTTCCCATCAACGTAAAAATATTTAAAATAAAACATGGATTCTTTCTTGACACTTCTGTGACACTATCAACATATCATGCACCTTTCCCTTGACCTGTGAAAAACATTTCAAAAACTTGGGATGAGCATAAAAAGCGTAGTAAGGGATATAAAAGTATGAAAAGAAAACAATAGTCCATGTATGATATCATACTTTACTCTTATAACATAAGAATTTTATTATAACTCATCAAATCATGAATAAATCATAGAAATGACAATGCATAAAGGTAACTTGAGTCATTCATAACATTCTTACGTAGGGAGTAACCCTCTTGGTTACGTTTGGAATACCCATCATAGTATATTCCCTAAATCTCTTCGGGGAAACCTTAACATTTAACTCCTCCACGTTACCCAATGCATTGGAGAGCTATATCGGGCTAACCAGCCCTTAGTTTATCACGGAACCACCCATCTTCATAATAATTCCCATGAACCATAACATAATCCTATCACATAAAACATGCATAAAGGAAACATGACATTTCCACATTTCAATCACAAGATATCAATACAACACATTGATATAATAAGAACATTATGAAAAAAAAATTCAATACCAAAATAAAATGAAAGTAAATCATGGTATTGATTTTTCATTTAAAAAAATTATGGCTTATAGAGGAAGCTGAAACTCAAATAATGGCCACGGCGGCGGAGATGTCGTTGTCGCCGCATACGTATGACAAAAAAACATTCCTTTTGTCATTTAGTAAATTGCTTCGTATAGAAAATATTCCTTTTGAATAAATGTAAAAGTCAAAGGGGTTTATATACCGTATAAATGAAAGTTGTGTATAAAACAAAATATGCCTCAATGAAGGAGATTGAGATGAAGTCCCTTACAAAGACGGTATCCTTGGATTAAGGATAAATCAATTACATAATTATGTGTGACAAATGAATACCCCAAATATAAGTGGATATTAAGTGTAAAACATTCATAGGACTTTCACACATATTCATATAATGACATATTCAAGGAGTACAAGTTTATCCCAAAGAATCAAAATTGGGACAAGAAGTTCCCTTGCAAAAATTCGACAGCCTAACAGCGTCACTTCAAAATTTTGAAAAAGAGTTGATGAGAAATAAAAAAGGTATCTCATCAGTTGGACATAAAATTTACATCAATAAAGATATAGAATAATATATCCCAACATAGTAATATGTTAATTAAAATACATAACAAAAGAAGTGTTTTACAAAAGGAGGGTGAATGGTTCCCTTACCTACTTGGGTAACTTTTGAAACGTACTCCCCATTAAAGAAGGTTAATACAATAAATATGTAAATACCCATAAATAAAATTATATTACACAAAGAGTATAATAATGGACAGTACATACAACAATCAAAGGAAATAGTGGCAAAGGTAGCATAAATGTCCCGGGAATAAAAGTGAGATGAAAAATCCCTTACGAAAACTCGACAGCCTAACGGAACCACTTAAAACTTCTAAAAATGGATTTATGAGATAAAATAGGGTCTATAATAATATGAACATAAAATTCACAGTATTAGTAATATAAAATAACATCCCCAAACATAATAAAGATGTTCTTAAAAGAAATGACATAAACGAGAGTACTAAAAAAGAAAGAGAGAGGTTGAATCCCTTACGAAAATTCGGCAGCCTAACGGCGCCAATCAAAACTTCCAAAATGGATTTATGAGAGAAAATAGGGTCTCTAATAATATGAACATAAAAAGTACAGTAGGATTAATATAAAAGAACATCCCAATCATAATAAAGATGATCTGAAAAGGAATGACATAAAAGAGTTTACTTAAAAAGAAAGAGAGGGGTATGATCCCTTACCTCGTGTCTGACATGACTCAATCGTTCTTTAATCATATGAACAATAAATTTATTTCAATTTATCATTTCTTAAGGACCTAGTTTAAATATTATTATTCAGTTAATATCTCACAGTATAATGTTATAATAATTGGTTAATAAAGTGAGTTCATATCAGACGTTTTTGTCGATGTTCGGTACATGAGTAAAAATCGAACTTGTTGGAAAAGAATTTTCCATGTCGTTATAGGTACATCATATCCATAATAGTGTTGATGTTCTAAACATCATATATATCCATTATATATTCATTTTATACTATTCCATAGCATTTGGAGATAAAAAAATTAAAAGCACCGTTCATGGAGACGGTAGGCCGTACGTACGCATGAATGCTACTTTCATTTTTTTATCATATTAATGGTATTAAAACAAAATGAAAGATATATATATTATAAATCCAGAATTATATCCTTCATTTAGATGTAATATATTACATATATATCCATTATATATATGTACTCATAATAGTACATAACATTTGGAGATAAGAAATGAAATGTACCGTTCATGGAGACGGTAAGCCGTACGTACGCATGAATGCTACATTCATTTCTTTTTTTTGTATTCAATGGAATTAAATAATAATGATATAAAGGTATATTATAATTCCAGTATGATATCTTATGTAATACCATTAATTTCATCCTTTATACGTCCCACATATGGCATTAACGAATCAAATCACTTTCAGGGGGCAGTAGTCCGTACTTCCTAAAATGAAGATATCGCGTTTACCCATAATGGAAACCATAAAGGTATGCCATAAATGACAAATACAAGAAACTTACGGAAAAATAAACATATTATATATCATATGTAAATATAGTGACATCTTAATGGCCACCTTTGAAGGTGTTTAAATAATATTGAACAATCATCGTTTCGTGGGGCAGTAATTCGCCATCCACAGAAACAGTATGTTCTTTAACAATTAGACGGAGGTGTGTAAAAGTGTAGATCGAATCCTTATTATAAAAACATCCTAGTATATTTAATATACTGTTTTTTTTTACAAAAAAAGGTAATAAATAGAGTTGAGGGGTTTGGAGAAGAAAAATAAAACAATAGAACACAAGGGAAGACATTACCTTTAAATCGGGTAGCTCTCTTTGATTTGAGCTCAGTGGCATCCTTGGAAACGATTCTGACAAAAGTGAGGCTTAAGTGATGAATAGAGGGATGTGGAGAGATGAAATCGGCAGGGATTGGTCTAGCCAAAGTCTTAAGAGGTGTTTTTATGGTGGTAGAGGTGGGGGCCTTTTATAAAAGGAGGGGAGGGGCACTCTTGGAATGTTATAAAATATTACTTTATTATAAAATGCTTTTCAGATTTAAAAGGCCCCAAAAGGATATATTTCGAGTATGAGGTGATAAGGTTTCTAAATACACCCATAAAATAGGTTTGTGACAAGTTTAAGACTTATATTTCACCATATCTTCTAATTTTATTTAAATCGTTCATTTATGAGGTAAACACTGCACCATCACGGTGTCATAAATAAATTAATTTATTTAATATATAAAAATTATAAAAAAATATCATGATGTAGGAAATTTTTTTATATTTCTAATAAATATTTATAGTAAAAAATATGACTTGTATAACCCCATCTAAAAATTGTTTTAGTAAAACAACACATGTTTGTGACATTTTAGTTTTAACTTTAAATAAAAAGGTATTAATGTCATCTTCCAAGAAAAGTGGCTCCATGGGGTCCCCAAGATGACCCATTGATTGTCTTGGTCGGTCATGGCTCATAAAATGAGGGTAGGACATGTGTCTAGGTCATTTCATACTATTAAAACATTATTTTTGCCTTAAACTACACTAATTACCTCTAATCGCGATTAAAACATAAAAGTTACTATTCACCAAAAAAATATTTTAATCCCATTTAACCAAATTTTACATCTTAATGACAACCATATATGTAGTATTTTTTAAATTCAAAACACAGAGGTGGTAAAATTTCATTTAAATGAAAAATCAGTTTTTTAAGTACCACTTAGTGGTTTCAGTATTCATCAAAAACTGAAGTTTTCCAGAAAAATACAAAAAATTCACCCTAAGATATATTTGATATTCTGAATTCAAAATGATGTCTATTTTAAAAAATTCAAAAAATATAAGTTACATTAATTAATTTAATAATTAATTCCCACTGTCAGAGAAAATAGCGTGTTTTTATGAAACAATAAGTATCAAAAGATTGACACTAGTTTTAGTCCAATTTCAAGATAAATTAATTTCAACGACCACTATTGGATTAAATGGTAAAAATATATTCTAATTTCACTTTAAAACCAATTAAAAAGATAATTTAATTATATAAATCAATTATATTAAAAAGATATTTTGAATTAAAATACAACATTTTTCCCTATTCATTAAAAAAATGAACTTTATCGGAAAATTACCAAAAATTTACACAAATTAAATTTTGATGTCCCGATTCTAAAGAGGAATTTTATTTTGTCAAATATAACACATAAATTTGTAAAAAAGTGGATTTGAAAGAGTTTCGTCATCAAAAGGTGGTTAATCGAACTTTTAAAGAATATTAGAATGCTTACGCTTAAAATTGGATTCATTCGCATTTTTAATCCTCTAACATTTATTGTAAAAAGTAAAAATATTTGACAAACATATATAATCATTTTGTAGTCAGTTCTGTTCATTACCGCCATTACAACGGCTAGGCGTTAACTACAATTTAAAATAATATTATTTTATTATTATAGTGCAACGTAAGATTCCCAAGAAACTCATTGTTGTGTATTGGGTATGCCATCGAGCATATCATCCCCTTTAAAGTTATATTAATATTTTATTCACAATATAGATAAATGTGAAAATGTCATATTCTTTATTTAACAGGGGTGTTATAGTACCTCAAGAAAATTTTAATAAATTGGAGAATATTTTGTTTCACGGTATTTTACAAACTGTGATTTATACTCTTTTTCGACTACACAAGCTGGACACAAGGAAATTAGATGTTTTTCCAAAAAACTTTAATGCAGCACACACTAAATGATTTCAATATTTATTTTCATTAATGACTAATTTTTTTTATAACAAAATAATATATCATTGTTTAAGAACCCAAAACACATCTCATGATAGAAACAAATTGATATAAGGTAGAACATTCTTTGGGATCAAATACTCAATTTTTGTAATATTATCAATATTATTAAAATTGAATATTATCCTATCAAAATTTTTTATAAACCCTTAAGTACAGGTGGATTAAAATATATTAAAATTAATTTGGTCGGAATTTTTAATAATATCATATTTTGTTTCTTCATTCACTATCTTGGTGATTTAGACCAACTAAATCATTGGATGAGACTTTTTTATTTATAACAGTACCAATGTTATATAATGGTATATCATATATTTCAGAAAAGTATATTAGTAAAAAGTAATGCGATTTACATTAAATATCTTATAGAAGAAAATATTTTTGAATTTTCATTAATGTTTGAGAAAACATGTAATAGTTTTCTAACAGTTATATTATAATTAATAATTGTTACTTTTTCATAAAGTAACACCCTCGGTTCATTATTAGTTTAATATTCTTAATTGATCTATAGATTCAATTTTATGTATCATTGAGATTAATTTTCTGTGTCTCTGAGTATACAATTATGTTTTAACAGCCTTTTCTAAAGTACACATTTACAAAATATTTCTTTCTTTTTGAAGGTTTTTACATTATTAATATTTAACCTAGATAATATGATAGTTATAAACCATAGTAGGAATCATCATTTTTTATTCTATAAATGATAAAATATGTTATGTAAAACATCTAAAAAAACCTATTACAATAGAACAAGATCATTTATAAGAATCGGAATATATATTCATGGTGTTGTATTTCATTACTTTTTATTATATAATGGTTATTATCACTGACTCCCTTTATTAATTTTGATTAATCCCAATGGGTAATAAAATTGTTTTTATATTTTAACTATTCTATAATAGGGAGATTTGAATTCTAGTTGGTGAAACTAGATGTGAAAAATAGTAGTTAAATCAAATAAATTCATTGATTATCTCAAATAGGAGTTAAATTTGAGTTCAATAATTGAAAATTTCTACACATACATCCATTGAATTATTTATTTTTATTTAGTATATAACTCTTCATTATACTTTATTTTTTATAATTAAGTGTTCTACAATGTGAAAATAAAATATTAAGCGGCGTATTTTTGGAATTGTAGAGGGTGGTATGATTTCTTTCCTTTCATCAAAAATGTGGAGAGACTGGATATGATATTTACATTCTCTTTACTTTTTTTACTTTTGATTATGAATTAGTATTTTTTATGAAGACATGTTTTTGTAGTGTAGTTTCAATGAATTATGGGGAATAAGTTAAAATATTTAGGAATATAAATCATAAATTTACTATATAGTGAAGGATTTGTGTATGATGTTAAATTAATATTTTCTTAAAAGATTAGACATATATATCGTTATTATGTGTTTTTCTTGAGTAAAAAGATTATATTATTCTTTTCTGTTATTTATTTTTGAAAATCATAAATGATTTATTAGAAACATATTGTAATAATGTTACATATCCCATGTTTTTTTGGAATGCTATTGTAGAAAAAAAAAATTTCAACCAAATGTATAAATATTTTGAATTTAAATAAATATTAACTTTTTTTTATTTAAACTAATATACCAGGCAGACATAGACTGTCTTCCATCAAATTGATAATTTTGCATCTAATCTATTTGACTATGTGTTCTATTCAACGAACTAACCAAGGTCATTACCATTTTTTAAAAAATATTTTATAACCATTGCATTGCCCATAGTGGAGTTCATCAGATTGAAAAGGAATAATATAGCCCCCAGGATCTAAAAATTATATAATCCAATTGATTGGAATTATTTCAATCTGACATAATTTGTTACATCATTATAATGGTCCTATCAAAATGACAGTAGATAAATTTTTTTTAGAGATTTTGAGTGAAGTAAATCAGAGATCATTGAAACGAACGCTAGGATTGATTGAAATATAGTTATTGGAGGAATACAAATAAATAATATTTAATTTTAGGATCTAGGAGCTGATGAATTTCCAACACAACATGACTATGATTCTTTACTGTTAAACATCACATTCTTATAATTTGTAATTTTTCATTGATTTACGTTCCAAGTATTTCAGGTGAAGAATTATACAATCCAATGAATAGTTCTGATTTTGTATTCTTCAGTTTGATAAATGTTTAGATCAATGGATTTCGGGGAATGGAAGACATGTTATTATGATCCATCTGGTCAATGGATTCCAGGGTTTGGATGATTGAGCCAACACCAAGAATTATATTGACGGCTTCCAAGTTTTGTGTAGAAAGTTTTATTTCAATCATCATATCCTGGGATTTCCTTTCCAGACAAGACATAACATTATAGTTAGGTTGAAAATAGTTGATATCTTATGTCATGATTTATAAAACCATTAACTCTTAAGGTTAAAGAGTATAATTAATTTTATAAATCCCGTAATTAATTATTACTTTTATAAAATATTTTATATTACTTTTTTTGGGAATATTTTATTTCCATTTTTAATTTACATTATATTGTTTTTTACTAATAATTTTAATACTTATTTTATAAAACAACATGTGAGCCTAATTAACAACTATTATTTATCAAATTTATTTAGAATCAGATACAAACACTCTGATCTTTGGAAAATGTTTTAGTATAATATTTTTAACTGTAGAGGTTTTGGGGGTTTTCTGTAAGTGTAAATTATTAAAATAAAATTCACCACATATTAGAGAAATAAAATGTTATTACAATCCATTAATTCGTATCAAATTTGGTTATACAGATTTACTTTTTGTGTTCTTACTTTTTCTATCTAATTCTTATCATTATGTTTTTATAAATTATTTCTTTGAAAAATGTTATTACACCAAGCTTTTTTGTATAAAAAATATTATATTTTTTATAATATAGAAGTATTAAATTTCATTACACTTCAGAATTTGAGTCCCAGCTGACAACATATCTTCAATGGTAATTATTATGAATTTAGATGCGATATAATGAAAACTTATATTAAAAGTAGAATAGTTCATATTTTTTTTCTTGTTTATTGGTATGAATATGATTCTAATGAAAGATGTTACCACATTTATTATTCAAGAAAATTCCGAATATCAGTTGATTTTTATAGTAAGAAATAATATATTAGATTCTACGAGTAGAAAGATCTATAGTTATATATCTTCAAATGAAATAGAAAATAAAATTTTAATTAATTCATAGGTAACTAAATTTTGAACTTATAATGTAATTTAGATAAAAATATATATGATTACAGGTTATTATAGTGATTTTGACTTTATACCTTCAGAATGTGTTAAAAAATGCACCGCAGGTTTATGAATATTTTCAACATTTTATAGTTTCAGGGAATGAAATATCGCAATGATGTAATATTAGCATAAATTATTATAGAAATAATACATGTTAATTAGAATCAATGAGAACTTTTTTGGATAATACAAAAAAGAATAAAAATCATTCTCTTTATGATTTTATTGCAACCCTTATCTCATATGAGGGATGATTAAAAATGGATGTAATGAAAAAGAAAAATAAAATTGTAGTTGTTTCTTCTCAAACAATATCAACTGTTCCTCATAAGGTAAAATCTACGAACAAGATTTTTATATATTCTAAAAAAATAATGTTGATGTTGAATCAGATACTTGTTCATCCGAACAGTTATGAAATTAACTACATAATAGTTTTTTTAAAAAATTATTAAGATTGTTTGAAAGAAGTATTTTCAATATATATACAAGAAAAGTCACAAGGAAAAAAATGAAAAGAAGGATTATACAAAAGTGATGTGTTATGAATTTAAGAAAGTATTATATATCAGACTGGATTATAACAAGCTGAAAAGAATTCATATGAAAGGGGTAAATTATGATATGAATTCTAAAAAGTATTATAAGAAAAAAGTAAGAATTTTTTTAATGCTTCATATATATGGAGAGAAAGTGGAGGAGATAATTCTTCGGGTAATTAACTAGAAAATAAAACATTATGATATTATAATAGAATATTATATACATAAATACAAATTATTTTTAAATGCTTCATGAATTAGGTAACTTTATTATTGTGACACCCCAAGATTTTATAAGATATATATGTTCTAATTTCATTGATGTCTTTCATTGTACACTATACTTGAACTATATGCAACACCATATTTGATTCTAATATATGCAACACCATGCTTGTCTTGTGTTACACAGATGTTCATGTTCTTTTGATATAATTATTTTCAAGCAAGACCGTGTATAAGATACCAACTAAATATTATTATGTTACCTTACATCCAAAATCTTAAAATCATGGGGATCAAAAATATTAATTGATTTAATAATTTATTGTTAACACAAGTAATTAATTAATTCTATTGTTAATAATATCTTTTATAGGAAACTAAAACATTGTTTTCAATTAACTGTGAATTATTTTCTAAAAAAATATTTAAATGAAAATAAATGTGTATATAAAAAAATAAAATTACTCTTTGTGGATTTTATTGATGAAAAATATATTTAATATATTTAATTTAATGTTTAAAATTTGTCATATATAATTTCTACACACTATATAAGAACAAATTCAATTTTTCGAATAAGAGAGGTTTTTACTCAAAAAAAATTACACCCTTTTAACGGAGAACCCATTTAAAACCTATTTTTTTATCCTTTATATGTTCATTTTGAAATAATAATAATATTATTTGGATTAGGGAACTCAAAAATATATTTCGATGAATATTTAAAAGTTTTATGAGAAAATTCATATTTTAAGGAACAGTGAAAAATACTGCATGTAATTCAACACTTACTTTTTTTATAATTTGTTTATATATATAGATTGTGTTTATAAATGGATTAAAAGTACATTTATTTTATATTTTTATAAAAAAATAAAAAAAAATTCATTATAAGTAATTTCAAATTGAAATTAGATATTAACGCTTGTCAATCTTTTGAAGGTTTTTACTTTTAAAAATCCATGTTTTCTCATTTTTACAATGGGGAATAATTTTTAATTAATTTAAGCCAATATTATTTGTTTTGAATTTAAAAAAATGGATTCAATATTTTTAATCATTATTTCTAGATTATTTAAATAGGTTCCTTTTTTTTGGACATGATGAATAGTAAATTCGGTAATTTTTATTTCCCACAGTTAATGGTAAATTAGGTAAATTAGGTTAACAAATAATATGAAAAGGACAAAAAAAATTACCATAATTCCAAAAACAATCATATTGGATTAATAAAAGTCATCCCATAATACCTAAGGATATAAATTGATTCTTTTAATGGAATTTGGTCCCCGAAAGTGGTATTTTTATTATTAAAACAAACGAAATTGACAACAGTCCACTCTCTTATCTATTATAAGTAAAAAAATTAATGTATTGATAAAATTTATGAAAATATAGACATAATTAGTCTCCAGAAATCTAATGAAAATATCTACATAATCTAAATTTACTTATAATTTTTGGTGATTAAATAATTACAATAAATATTGACACAACAGTGATAAAATAATTATTTTATTAAGAGAAATATAAAATAAATTATGTTAAAAATATTAAAATAAATACTATATGAAATAATTTATATCATACATGATTTTTGTTGGTGCATATGACATGATATGAGACTATTAAATTCTTTGGTTCGATGTTATCCCTCTATTTGGATTTTATTGAAATTCAATGAAATTTATAGTGTAATAATTGATATAATTGATGTTTTATAAAAAAAGTAATTTATTAAATTATTAAAAATACTAAAAACCATTGAAAATAAAAAGGTGGCTATTAGATGGTCTATGTTTTCATTTAGTATAAAATTATGAAAATTTTATACTATATAACTAAAATTAATAGCCATTTAATAATTAAATTATTGTTACCACAATTACATTAAAAAGAGAATAATTAAGGGTAAACCGAAATGATATGGTTTATAATAAAATCCATACATATATAAAAATTGTTGGATAAGAGTAATTAGAACTATCTTAAACATATCTTCGATATATCTCATCTTCGTTTCTATTGGATGGAAATTTTAATTTTTATTAATATAATGTTTTACGAATTTCCAAGGGTGCCCTCACCTCAATTGCAAAAGGGAACCTCTTCCCTCTCTTCATCACGTCAATATTCAACTTCATGATAATCCATAACCTTACAAATTACTTTATAAACTTCTATATTTACATTCTAGTGGGTTTTTCTTCTAGAAAGACCAACTCTAGTGCTCTGAGAAATGATTTAGATGAAGAATGTCGAAGAAGAGGTAATTTTATCTACCAATTCAGTCAATCATCATTATAATTCCACATCCTATTAATTAGTTGCTTCATTATTATGTAATAACTCTAGATTCAATTAAATTCATATGATAATATAATTATGAATCAACAGTATTCAACCTTCTATCCATCCTACAAAAATGAAATCACAATACGTGTGAACGTACAACTTGATGTTTCCATGCCGTGGCGTAATCTATTTTTCACCACCACCTTGAATAGATGTATATATTGATGGAAATAATTAATATATGTGTTTATTTTAACAAGATATGATATCTATAATAACATATATACCATCCACTTCCATACCATGTTACACTTATTAGAATAATATCGTTGCTCGTGCTTACGTAAGACATACCGTCTCCACGATGCTATGTGATTAATTCTATAAGATATCGATTAAACAATGAGTATATACAAGTAAATAATTAATGAATATGATTTTTATTATATTAGTATATTTTTTAATAACATAAATATGACTTAAGATGGAGAACTGGAGATCATTTGGAAAACCATTTTTAAGAAAATGATGTAGTTTTTACCCAAATAACGAGTAATAATGAAATATTATTAAACAACTGCTGAAAATAAGATCACATATGATATTATAAAAATGATTGTGATTCTAGAATAAGTAAATGACATCATTTATAGCATTATAAAAAAATTTCCGATACTTACAAATGATATCAGACCAAAGGTAACGGATAATTTTTCAATCTCATTATTATACAAGATTGTTTATACTAAAGTATTTACTAGAGTATATTTATCATCCAAAACCATCTTTCTTATGGCTTTAATATAATATATATTCTTATTCAATTTTTGAAGTAAAGTTTATGCATTTTTTATTTTTTATTAAATTGTATAAATGGAATCTGTTGTCGTAATTTGATTGGAGGTGTTTTCTCGACTTTTCCAACAAAAGTATGAGGAGAATGTTTTCTATCTTTTACAGAATGAACTGATTTTTTTTCTCATTCCTAATGCCTTATATAAATGAATCAAAATGTAAAAGATTTCAAGTTTATTTTAATTAAATTATTTCCTGTTAATATTTCATGACATTTTGATAAAACACAATTTTTTGAAGAAGAAAGTATATTTTCCGCAATAATTAATTTAATGTGTATTATAAAAATTATTTTACTTTTAAGAATAATGTTATTTTCCTCAAATATGTGTATAATGTAATTATATTTATGAAATATAATTGTTTTACATGGATTATGTTATGATGGAATGATGATTACGAAACCCATTTTAATTCCTTGTGTTATGGTATGATTAATAAAATATGTTTTTGTGTCAAACATAAGAATTATTTAATTTTAAAATGGGTGGGACCTATATCTCCCTCAAGTGAATTTTTTAAATATTGATAAATCATGAGGTATATATGTTTTGCGTGAACTATAATTCATGTTCACAATTCTATTTGTGGACCTTGTTTTCATGTCTTTAATTTTAAGAGTGGACCTTGTCTCCGTGTCTATATTTCTATGAAAGGGACTAGTTTCATGTTATTAATTTAATGAGTGAACTTCATACAATTTTTATATGTTCAAAATGTTATAATATTATATCTATGACATAATTTCTTGTATTATGTTACATTTATGATCATTGATTTTCCTTGTGAGTTATGTTTTCCATTGATATATAGTGAATGATCTTCTAATGTTTGGATCATGTTCTCCTTTCCTATTAGGCTCATGTATATGTTTACATATCACCCTTTTTTACCCTTACTGAGCATTTGAGCAAAACCATTTTTATGATTCTTTTCCCTATGATTTGAAGAAAGGTATTAAGTAAGTTTTGTTAAAAAGTGGTCATTGTTTTGATGGATAAAGGAGGAGATGAGGTAGATGTTTTATGAAATAGATTATTATGTTACCCAGTTTCAAACGACACTAAAATAATACATTCCATAGAAATCAATTTCTATTATTTATTAAGTATTCTGCAAAATAAATTAAATTTACATCTACGTAAAACATGGGTTGTTAGAGTTGGAATCAGAGAAAAGGTTTAGTCATCCTTTGGAAACTATGATACGAAAATATTAGTGAGATCCCTAAAGATATTTCTAAGGTTATGTCATGGGATATCCTAAGGATAAGTCTAATTATAGGTTACAGTTATATTATTATGTAACATTCATTAATAACTTAGGATTAATCTTAATATGTTAGTGATTTAAAGTACTCCCTTTGATTTTTTTGTTTTCCATGTCTGATTCTCATGCTATTCTTTTTGAGTTTTAGAGAATTGTTGGAACCTGAGCGAACCATGTTAATGATGAATGTGATGCGAAATGAAATTATTGTCCACTAGAACAACCTAGTGTTATGGGGGCATAAATGAAAAACATATCTCTATACTCACACAATGTATAAATCATGTTGTACTTTCAAATGAGCAAAAGAGGGAACATGTTTCTATTGAATACTTCATGATGAAACATCCACTTTATTTCAATGGGTCTTCGGATCCCCTTGTTTGTAAACAATGGATCAATACCACTGAAAATTTATTTTCCATCCTTTATTTTTCTGAACATGATGAAGTCATGTCGGTTTTTTATCATCTAGATGGTGAAGCCGATTAGTGGTGGACACTTTTAAAGAATAGAGCGGATAAAGATGAAATTGAATCTATGATATGGGAAGAGTTTAATGGGTTATTTTATAGTAAGTACTTCACTCATATTCTATAAAAAATATGGGGAAGAAATTTCTTGTGATTAAGTAAAAAGAAGATAAATTTATTGGTATCTATGAAACAAATTTTACAGGACATGAAATATATGATTCTGGGATAATCATTAGTCCTCAAAGAAACATAGATCGATTCTTTAGTGGCCTAAAACCACGTCTCCAAAAAACATTACCCATATCGGACATTGAAAGCTATGAAGAAATAATTTTTTGTATACTAAAATTGGAAATGGATGTTGGTAAATCTATAGTTTATGGTCATAATAAATTGAAAATTGATATTAATGAAAACTCTAGTGGTTTTCCACAAATAAAGAAGAAAAAATCTCAACCTCATACTTTACAAAAAATGTTGAAAATAACACTCCGGGAAATTTTTGAAAAGAATAAAAAGATTTTTTATAGTGTGGGAAGACTTCACGTAGAGTTTAAGAGTGTCAGAGTGATATAGATAGGTCATTCAATGTAGAGACATGTCATGAAAATGCACAACATACACTTCTATTCTACATGGTCAAGGAAATAGAGCATTATGCTAACCAATTCCCTAATCAATGGGACATTTATGATAATTGATCTCGAAAACCTCTTAAGACCAAAGATGATGGAAAATCACATGTTATCACTATTGGTGATGTTGATTATGGAAATTAAGTGGTGGAATTAGTAAGTGTTTATGTAATGGGATTCCAGAATAATGTTGTAAAATCACTATTATGGTGTTTTGGAATAATGAAACATCTATATATTAGTTCGATGTAGTTTTTCCATTAGGATTTAAGAGCATATTTTGAATGGTACTAGTGAAAATGAATTGTGATTAAGGAAATATGTTTATGTTTTTTGGAACGACGTGATTAAGGGATAGATGACCATTAATACGAGAATGATGGCGAGATAATGATATTTAGATAATGACATGTTGGACATGAATTAGTAAATTGGATGGTGATGATTTCCATAGAACTAATTAAGGATTTTTAAAACATGATTTATACTATCAAGGATGATGTTTGCAGCTTATTGGATTTAAGTATAAAGAAAAAAGAATGTTTTCAATAAAGATTTATAGTAAAGAGAATACATGATTAAGTTATTCACATGTTTGGAATGTGACAACCAAGAACTAACTTTTGATAAATGGTAGATAAATGCTATATTTATTTTGTTCGCCTCATTATAAAGTTTTAGATTTTTAGTTTTTGGAATGACTGTAAGGTAATCCATTTCTGGATGGTATAAGTTAAACACTGGTTGATATTTGTTAGATTAATGTATTTTTCTCACAATAGTCAGACTTATAAATATTTGATAAATTGTGTTAACCTTTTTTTCGAGACAGATGGATTGACATATCATTCTATTTATAGATCATAGGATCTACTAAAACTTTAAGAATGTATAATTAAACTTCATTTCTTGAAATAATAGATATAGTATAATTTTATCAAAGAACGACCAATAGTGATATTGTGATGAAATTAGGTATGAATTTTTTCTCATGAAAAATTATTCAACATTTGGAAAAGGATCTAGAAGCCAAAAATGTTATCCTAGTAAAACTTTCTCTGATGAATCAGATGATCCCTTAAATCATCACATATTTATGGATTTCATATTGGTAACTTTATCTTAAACTTTTTCTCTATCACTCTCCATCAGAATATGATGGTTAATCTTTGTTTCTTCAATATCCTAGTTTTTCTACCAAAATATGTTCTCCTATGTGGAAACCCAATGATGAGTTACATTGGGTAACCATTATGATTCTAAATTTAATTTTTAAAATGATGTAGTAATATTCCTTTTTACGATGTGGGTTTCAATGTAATAAAATTTCGAGTAGTAAACCGTTTATAACCCCTATGAATTTCTTGGGAGAAATATATTTTAAGGGGGGTAGAATGTGACACCTCGATATTTTATAAGATAAATAATTTTTAATTTCATTGATGTCTTGTGGTGTACACTACACCAAGATTTTCGTTCACTATACACAAAACCATATTTTCTTGTGTTATGTGCAACAATATTATTGGATAGTCTTACACACAAGTTAATGTTTTTTTATAATTAATTTCACGCAAGATCGAGTATAAGGGAACAACTAAATATTATTATGTTATCTTATAACATAACTATTAAAATGGTGGAATGAAAATTTTTAATAAATTTAGGAAAATATTGTTTAAAAATTTATTTAATTAATACTTTTGTGAAAATTTATTTATAAATGAAAATAAAACATTTTTTAATTAAAAGGAATTTTTTTTCTAAAATACTATTTAAAAGAAAACAATTTATTTAATAATATAACAAAATCACCATTTATGAATTTTATTAATGAAATATATGTGTAATATATTATGTGTAATGTTCAAAACTCATCATATTTGTTTTTTATAGTTGATATAAGACCAACTAAAATTTTGTGGATAAAAGATGTATTTTTTCTCAAAAAATAAAATTTTAATACCCTTTGATGGTGAACCCTTTTTAAAATCTAGTTTTTCACACTTTTATAAGTTATTTTTAACAAAATAGTATTCTTATTTATAATCAGGACATCAAAATTTATTTTTTTCAAAATTTTCTTATTTTTTTGTAAAAATTCACATTTTCATGAATAGTGAAAAATAATTCATTTATTTCAAAATTTTCTTTTTATCTAATTTATTTATATAGTCATATTATATCTTGATTTTTTAAACTATATTTTTATTCTGTGTTTATAATTTAATTCAAATTTTGTCATAGGAAGTAATTTCACCTTGAAATTAGATATAATCATATGTTAATATTTTGATGGTTTTTACATTAAAAATCTAGTTTTCTCGTTTTGGCAACGTGGATTATTTTTTAATTAATTTCTTCCAATTTTGTGTTTTAAATTAGGAAAAATATATTCCATATTTGGAATCAATTGATCTAAATTATTTAAATAGGTCTCTTTTATCTTATTGATATTATGAATAATAACTATAGTTATTTTTTTTACCACGTTTTAAGGTAAATCAAGTAAATTAGGGTATCAAATAATACGATAGGGATTAAAAAATTACCCTACACCTATCTAAAATAATAATGGATGAAAAAAAAGTACACTTAACACATAAGGATCTAAATTGATTTGTTTGATGGAATTTTTTCCTTGTAAGGAATATAATGATTATTATAACAAAAGAAAGTGACCACATATCACTCTCGTATCTCTTATAAGTATAAAAATTTTAATGTAGTGATAAAATTGATAAAAAAATGAACATATGTAGTCTTTAGAAATACGATAAAATAATATAAACCATGTGAATCTATATAGTATTTTTAGAGATTCAATAATTAACGTAAATATTGAAAGGACAGTAATACAATAATTATTTTATTAAAAGAAATATCAATTAAATGATATTATAAATATTAAAATTGCAATTATATGAAATAATTTATTTCATACACTAATGTTTTCGGTGATAATTACATTTAATAAGACTATTCTATTCTTTGGTTAGAATTTATCCCTAGGTTTTAATTTTTTTTATATTAAATGAAAGGAATAGTGTAAAAATTGACAAAATTGATGTTTTATAGAAATAGTAATTTATTATATTATTAAAAAATATTAAAAATAATTTAAAATGAAAAAGTTAGTATTATAATGTCTAAATGTTCAGAAAGTTTCCATTTATTGGAATTTTACCCCACATAAGTGAAATCAATAGCCTCTAAATAATTAAAAAGTTGTTACCCTAATTAAAATTAAAAGATAATAATTAAGGGTCAACATAAAAGATAAGGTTTAAAATAAAATCAGTACACATATAAATATTATATTATGATATTATTTTGATATATCCGTATATTATATTCTAAATATATCATGTTAGAGCCATTTAAATTCAAAAATAAATTTTTATTTATTTAAAACTGTACGAATTTCCAAGGGTTCCCCTCACCTCAATTATAAATCGGAACCTCCTCCCTCACTTCTTCATGTTAATATGATCCTTAATTATCATACGTCCCCTACCCATTTCGCTTAATAACGTACATAATTATATTCTAGAGGTTCTTTTATTCTCAAATACCAACTCTAGTGCTCTATGTGGAGATTTATTAGAAGCACGATGAAAAAGAGGTAATTTGATCTACCAATTCATTCAAACATATTTCTTATTACACTTCCTATTTATGAGCTTTTTCATTATAAAATAATAAATATAGTATATTTTATATATTGATATTTTATTATAATTATGAGACAATTATATGTCACCTTTTATCAATCCTACGAAAACTGAAACCACCGTACAGGCGTGCGTATGACTTACCGTCTCCACATCGTAGTGTCATATGTCTTTCACAACCACCTTACATGGATAGATATAATGATGGAAATAATAACTATATATAATTATAGTGAAAATATAAGGATTTTTGAACAACATATATACCATCTACTTCTATACCATCTCACAATTATTAGAATGATATCGTCACTCGTGCGTACGTAAGACCTACCATCTCCACCATGCGAAGTGATTCATTATAAAAGATATACATTATAAAATGACTATATAATTTTACTGAATTAATATATATGATATGAATTATGTTAAAATCATTTTCAATTATATAATATATGATCTATAATGGAGAAATGAAGCATATTCAGAAAAACGTGCATAAGAAAATGTAGCAGTTTTTACCCGAATAACGAGTAATAACGAAATATTTTTTCCAAATAAATCACAATATGATCAAATATAACATCATAAAAATGAATATAATTCATTAATAAGTCTAAAAAATTATTTAAATCATTATATAGGAGGTTCGTATATGTACCATGGAAATTATACCTAAGGTAAGGGATAATTTTACAATCTCATTATTATCTGAGATTGTTTATATGTAAGTATTCACTGGGATATAATTATCATCCACATAATTTTTTTCTTAAGTATGTAATATTATTTATATTAAAAATTAATTTATTAAAATTAATTTTAACTTTTGGTGAATTATTTTTGAATGGTATGAATGGAATATTTTATCGTTATTCGATTCGAGGTACGTTTTGAATTTTTAGGAAAATATACATGGAGAATGTTTTTTTATCTTATACAGAATGAACAGATTTTTACACATTCATAATACCTTATTTACATGAACCTTCTTTTAAAATATTTCAATTTTATCTTTACTTAAATTAAATTCATTTAATATTGTGAGTTATTTTGAGAAACGAACTATTTTTAGGAAGAAATGATATTTTCCTCAAAAATTAATTTGTAGTTTTTTATCAAATTTATTTTCCATCTATGATTACAGTTATTATTTATATATAATACCCCTATTATTCATATAGTTAGATTAATTTTATTATTGTGTTATATTAATGAAATATTCTGGTTTTACATTGATTATGTTATGATGGAATGATGTTTAAGAAACCTATTTTAATTCCTTGGGTTATGCTATGATGAATAACTTATCTTTTAGTGGCACATGTAATAATGATTTAATTATAATATTGGTGGGACCTATAACTCCGTAAAATGTATTGGGTAATTATGTATAACTCATTAGGTATATTTGTTATGTGTGAACTTGACTTCATATTCACAATTCTATTTGTGGACCTCGTTTTTTATGTCCATAATTTTATGAGTGGGCCTAGTTTATCTATCTATATGTTTATGAATGGGATTAGTTTCATGTAATTAATATAATGAGTGAACTTCCTAATATTTATACTCGTTAATAAAGTTATAATATTACGTGTATGACACAATTTCTTGTATTATGTTACAGTTATGATCTTACATATTAGGGTCTTTGATTTTCTTTATGATTAATGTCTTCCATTGATATGTAGGGAATGATCATATAATGTTATAATCACATTATCATAACCCTTATTCTTATGTTTATGTTCACGTAACACCCTTGTATACCCATATAGAGCATCTAAACTCATCATTTTTAGGTTTTATTCCCCCAATATTTGAAAAAAGTTATTATGTAAGATGTGTTAAAAAGAGGTTCTAGTTATGAAGGATAATGGAGAATATTATCTAGATGTTATACGAACTAGTTTATAATGTTTCCAAATTTACAAAGACACTAAACTAATATGGTCATTGGGAATCTATTTGTGTAATGTATTACGTATTACTCAAAATAAATGCAATGTCCATGTACGTCAAACATGGGTTTTTATAATTATATCTTGGAAAACATACCTTAAATTACATCCACCTAGATACTAATGATGATGATGATTCTACATCTTCTAATGAATATTATTCATCGGCTGATGAAAATAATTATTCACTATGTTTTCCAGAAGATTCGATATTTGAATAATTTTATTATAATATGTCTAAATACAATGATGTTGCTCAAATAAACCATTTGAAAGTAAATTATAAAATTTATACTTTAACTATCAAAATGTCAGATCATTTTAAAGATTTTGATAAATCAAATTTTGATATAGTGTATCTATTTAAATAAGAATAAAAAAATATTTTTAGAAAACTATTCTACAAATGATATATTAAAACATACATTGAAATAAAAATCTACTAGGGATAAAAATTTACATTATAAAACTAAAGATTTTAATATCATGTTTGAAAAATATTTTATCAAATTTTAACACTTGAATGGAAAATTTTGATACAATTTATAATCAAACTATAATTCATTGAGATGTTTTTTGGATGGGTTATACACATAAAAAACATTTTTTAATAATAACTATCTTTTGTAAAGTGCTCCATTTTCTACTAAATTTCAAAGTGGATTAAACTAGAGGAAAACGTTTTCATTAAAGAGAGATAAATCTCAGTGATTTTACAACTCGTTATTTTTCTGAAGGGTCAACATTTTCTAAAATTAATAAAGAAGAAAATTTTGGGATTCCTAATATTTTACATTCTGATAATATCAGAACAAATAAATATTGGGTTTTTAAATGATAATGTTTTTTATTTAAAAAAATAAGGAATTTACCAACAAAAAACATATTTGGTACATGAATAGTGGTTTATTAAGACACATAATTAGAAATAAAATATTAATTAATATGGTTATAAATATGAATGTTGGAAAAGTCACATTAAGAGAAAATGATCAAAGAAATTTTATTGGTATAGGTAAATTGGTTCATTTTTGGAAAGTTTTAATCTCAAATGTTCTATTTGTTGATGTACTTAAGTACAATAATATAGGTGTAATAAATTTTTCCGATTGGGGTTATCTTGTGATCTTAATGAATGATACATGTACCTTTCATAGATCTAATGATGAATTTTTTCTCTCTAAAAATCAGTAGGAGAATCTTTAAAAACTAATAATTAAAGACCTTAGTATCAAATATCTACTTTCATTTAGTGAAATGGATGATCCATCATGGTTGTTCCATAAAATAGTTGGACATTGTATTCTTATAAAATTTGAAAAATTCTCTAACAAAATACTATTCATGGATAAACTAAAAATAACGTTTTATTATTACAAATTAAATGATCTATATAAATTCAAACGGAAAAATTAGTCACATTTTAAATATTATAGTGAATTATCAACTGTTGATGCATTACACTTAGTGCAGATAGACTTGTTTGGTCCTACACAATTTGGTATTATTATTTAAAAATACAAGGTATATAATTTAGTTGATGATTATACAAGATCTATTTAGTTATATTACCTAAAAAAGAAGTATGAAGCCTTTTGTTTTTTAAAACCTTTTTATCCATATTAATAAATGAGAGAAATATATCCTAGATAATTATTAATATATATAATTGTATAGAATTATTAAATTCTATTTTTTATGATTATTGTAGTAAAAGGGTATTATACATAATTTTTCATCACCTAGAAATCCATAGAAAATTTTTTTAGTCCAAATGAAAATTTTTATTCATTAAGAGATTACTAGAACCATACTAGATAAATTATCATTTGCTAATTTCAACTGATATAGTTGAATGTGAAGTAGTTGGATGTTTTTTCTCATGTTTTGTTGATGAAACAAACACTCACTAACTATAGAATGAGTTATACTAAAACTATATTAATTTTTAACAACAAAAGTGTCATTTATTTCACTGAAAGACCAACAGAGCACTCATAAGATAAAAACATAGATATAAGACACCATTTCTTTTGGGATCACACACAAAAAGGAAAAATTATTTTATAATTCATCTCAATGTAAGAGAAACATGTATTAAATTTATTTAGACCCCATAGTTGTGATAGATTTGAATATATTAAGTAGAATATATGAATGATCAATATCAAATGATTATTCATATTCTTTTCATGTTTACCAATATCTATACATTAATGAACTCTTTTTTAAAGAGTGTGTACAAATTTTTTATATTTATAAAAATAATTTATTTCAAAAAAAAAATATAATACCTTTCAGTTTACAATTTAAATTTCAGTATTTCACTATCAAAATTTAAATTTAAAATTTTCTCAATTGAAAAATATTTACAATTTTTTTATGATAATGTCCCATTAAATTTTTTTCAGAAAATAATGTTATTATACAATTTATCGAATAAAATATAATTAAGAAACTACTAATAAAAGGTTACTAGATTTAACTTTCATACGGAATGTTAATTTCTACTCTGAGAGGTATTCTTCTAATCATTTAGATATATTAATTATCAATTAACTTATTTTTTATTTCTTGTTTTAAATATTTATTATGATATAAAAATTCCCAAATTCATAAATATTCATAATGGTTATTTAATTGGAAATTTGTTTACTCTGGTGAATACTTTTATTAAAACACTTTTACAGTTTATAATTTCTTTATTGAATAATTTATTGATTTAATATCAACCATTAGATTAGAATATGATTTACATTCAATGATATTGGATTTATGAAATAAATAGGGTCACCTCGTGCATATATATAATTTTTGAGTTACCCTTTTCCTACATAAGGTTTTACGGAATTTCCATCAACCTTAGGCCCCACATTTTATTCCAAGAGAAATGTTTGTGATTCATTCTATTCTCCTATTCATCAGGATTTTTGACACTGTTTTCAATTTGATGGATTCTGTTGATGATTTCTCTAAGCCTCAACTCATTACAAGAATTATGATTAAAAAATCATGATATAAAAAATATGTTTCATTGTTAAAATAATTTTTAAATTTAATTATTGGGAAAAAATTGTGTGTGTTGGGATGATTTGGACATACACAATCCATAAATAATAGATAATTAAATTCTTCAGTGGTAATAAATATAGAGGATTATGTGGAAGTGATTTTTATACTCTTTATTGAAGGAAATTTTAAGCTAATACTTGAATAAGGTTTTTAGTTAGTATTATATCCTTTTGATGACGGAACATATCTTCCCTCACACTTGTTTCAAGAGAATCCTATAAATTTTTCAAAATTAAAAGTTAAGGATTTTGTTTTTCTATGAATAGGGTATAAAGGGGTTTCACCTCACATCAGATGCCTGCGCTATGACTTTATGAATTCATGGATACTTGATTCTGAGAAATGGTGACAAAGATCCTCTAAATTTTATTTTTATTTTCATACTTGTATTCCATATCAATATTAGATAGAGTAATATTTTTTTTTCTCATTTTAATCAATTAATTTATGAAAAAATTTATGAGGTGAAGTATTCACATGATTCCATCACTATATATATTTTTTTTTTAACTACATGGATTTATTATATAATATATAATTCATATCTACTACAACAATTTTATTCTCTTATTTGAAAAGAAATAATGGATAAAATGATACAAGTTCTCAATATAAATATCAAAATATTTGGGGATATATCTTACAAAGATATATCTAATGAAGAACAAATTGAAAAAATACATATTAAAAGAGAGGTGAAAAGAGGAATAATCTCCTCTATATTTTCAAGAAAAAACAAAAGAAATTACCAATGTTGATTTAATGAAGCTAATGGTTCATAATTCTCTGAATAATCCATGGGATCTATCCTTCATACTTGATAATGAATATGATTAGTATTTAAAGATGAAAATATCTAACGAAATAAATATATCACAAAAGAAGAGTATGTTGATGAAAATATTAGATGAAGAGATGATGATAGAGAATTTACTTGCAGGATTATAAGATGTTTTGATAAATCAACCTATTTTAGTTTATCCCCTATCTATAGTACAACCAGTTCTAGGATATAGAATGTTAACTATTATATATCAAATAATTGCATATCCATCACCAAGATAGTTTTTATAATATGTTAAAACATATTTTATTCCAATTTTTTTCAAAAAATGGAAAAGAAAAATTAGATTCGCAAGAGTTTATAGTTGGAAAATTTTCTGAAAATTAGTTTACAAAAATATTTAAGATGTTACTTGAGAAGAGGAAAAAAAATCAGACCAAAAATTTGTAAATGAGATTAAAAAAATTACTAAAATAAGAAAAATTCAAGGATAAAACAAAAGAAAAAAACATTTCATCAAAATCAACCTCATCCATTACATTAATATCAAAATAGTTTAATAAGAACCAAATTAAATATATTTTTGTTGATAATGAACCATCATTAGCAAAAATTATAAGAATATACTCATTTACATACCAATGAATCATAAAAGGAATATAATGAAGAAGAATTTCATGTAGTAAAGTGTCAGATGATGATAAATATCAAGGAAATTAAAAGTTAGATGTCAGAACAACTAAATAAAAATATTTTAGAGGCATTATTAGACTCATTAGATTCAAATGTTACTAAATCATAGAAATCTATAGATTATATTTTCCATAATCTAAAACAAATTATGGATTAAATTTCATATCTTTTATATATTGATGCAATGTGAAAACACATTCAGAATTTTCTGAATAAAATATCATAATCATTTTTCTTATTGACAAAATAAATTTTTTAGAATGACTCCAATATCAAGTAATTTAATGATAATTATAATGAAGACAAAATAAGATTCAATCATATTGTATCATTGATAATGAATGTCATTGATGATTTTAAATAACATGATGATCATCTTATGGAAGTCGAGAAATATTTTTTGACATTATTATTACATTTTATATGTTATCTTCTGATTTTTAAAATAATTTGATGTTTTTTGAATAGTTTAATGATTTAAAAAACTCATAGAATAGGGAAATAAATATTTTTAAACAATACATTAGATACTAAAAGGAAATAGTGTCATGTTATGATCATTTGATGAAGAGTTCCTAAGGAAGAAATAAGAAAACATGAAAATCGTTTTTCTTAATGAGTATATCGAAATTTTGAAAGAAGGGAATCAGATGATATCAATATTATATGAGAGGATATAGAAGGTCTAGTTTACATGGTCCAAATCTAAAATTAATTGGAATTATTTTATGAATATTAAAGTAGATTCAAATAATTTATCTAATAAAGACTGAAAAGTTTCTTCCAAACTATTAAATTATTTAATTTTAAATATTTTTCAATGAAATTTTGCTTTAATGACATATTCTCCATTTTTTTGAATATTTTACTATTCTAATTGGATGAGTATTCATTATTTTATATGACTCTCTGACAGGGAAGAATCTAAATGGGTTCCCCCTGAGTGTGAGCCACATGGACAGAAGTACACGTTCTCATATTATAGAGGATTATGACTACTAGTGAGGGACTATAGTGTGTCCATGGGGAGACTGTGAACACATTTTTGAGTGTATCAGATCAAATTAGTAATAAATGAAAAATGAAATTATCATATTGAAATAGATGGTACAACATAAACAGAAACTACAATAACATGACTAGGTAAGCACCATAGTCGAATCATGATATCACTGAATAAATTACTATAAAAAGACATAAAAATCCATGAATGTGAAAATAATCAAAATCTAGAAAATGAATCATATACAAACTCTTGGGATAATGTATATAAGGTATCTACAAATTGTAAAATAGGTATACATGGATATTGTAAATACATTCTACACAAAATAATCATAATGATATCAAAAAT
The DNA here is from genome assembly GCA_963277665.1 of Viscum album. Classification (NCBI taxonomy): domain Eukaryota; kingdom Viridiplantae; phylum Streptophyta; class Magnoliopsida; order Santalales; family Viscaceae; genus Viscum; species Viscum album. The sequence continues at coordinate 473,346,940 of OY728133.1, read as the reverse complement.
TATCTATGCATATCAAGCTAATGCCCAATCATCTGATATAAATACTCATCCTACGAAATCAAGAAATTTAGATGTCTATAGTAGGAAAATTTCTCTTATCAACACTTATATAAATATAGTCTTCCCAAGTACCATTGATGGTTTAGATATGGTGTGAGAAAAAATCTTAATAGGCCACAACCAATGCAATATATACCATCTAATATATAAATATAAAATAATAATGTATAGGTTTATATAGATTTAAATTAATTCTATAATGGTATCTAATTCCTACTTCGACCTCAATGAGAAGTGGTTCTAAACATGTAATAATTTAATAAATTCATTTAATTTGAATTTGTATAAATAATTCATTAGTGGTATAATGGTACTAAAAAAATAACATGATAAAAATAATAATAAAAATAATAATGGATCAATGATATATCATGGAATCCTAAAATGATAATAATAATGAAAGAAGATACAGGGTAATTAGCATTGAATCCCTAACTATAGGGGTCGATCCAACTCAATAATTACATGCATCCTAGCTATATGGGGTGTGAGTGTAATCCAAGGAGAATCACTCAAGGAATTCTACTATAAATGATTCTAACAAAGTCCAAGGATCTCATCAAAGGAAAACAAAGCCAAATCATCACTGGGCGTAATGGGGTGAATCCATGGATCCATGTTTCTAACAACATCTTGAAAAATCTAAGGTGTGTGTAAAAGGAATCCAAATATTTTTAAGAAATAGAGCGGATCTTATGACGTCTTGTTGGAAATCTTCTAGTAGATATAGACAATGTTCTGATGTGGTTATATCCCACAAAAACTGGCTTCTTGAATGAAAATTGGATCGTCTAAGTTTTCAAGGCATTCCCTCTGGAATCCCAGTATGGAACAAGTTTTACCACTCCTATAAAGATAAAAAGATCTATATTAAATAGGAACACTATATATAAATAATTTTTTATTTTAGCCCATGTAATACTCATTCCTTTTAATAAGTCAATCAATTCATTCCATTTTCTTTCATTAATTTCACAATGGATATCTTGGACATATAATTATTAATTACTTTGATTCTATAATCAATTTTTTGGTTTAGTACATATCATTTTAAAAGCTTAATAAGGTAGGATAATGATCACAAACCAAATTAAAATCTTATTATAATAAAATATTCCAAGTCATATCAATAAACATACATTCCATATAACATTATAAAGTTTCATTAAATAAAGGGAACACTAAACTTATATGGGTTATGTGATAAATTGAAATGTGATAAGAATTAACAATTCATTCCATTTAATAAAACACATACCTTTAAGAAGTCAAAGTCAATGAACACCTCAAAAGTTGTGAAAATATTCCCACATGGGTTTCTAAGGAATAATTGAGGAAACACACTACTTATGGTGGAATTTATTGAGCTCATAACCTCCAAAGTTATGAAGATCATATATTGTAAGCATTATAAAATATGATCATAATGATTATAATCATGGAATATGAATTTAATAATAAACGACCGATGAAATTTCTGTTCAATTAAGGACGATAGATTATAAAATGGAGAGGCTTAAGGGATGTGAAATAATCCACCTACCATGAGCCTATGAAACTCCCTTCATATAGTATCAACATTTATTTTTCCCTACATTAGATGAAATACAAATAAGGAATCAATCCCCAGAAAATTGAGAATACTATGCTGCATCAAAACAACACAATGTTCGGTAAGGTAAATGAATAGTAGAAGTTATTGAATTAAATATCTTATCGATAGGGGTTTAATGTGATTAAATGTGATCCAATCAAACTCCATTGGAAAGTGATATAGAATAACGTAGCTTAGATCTATTGGGGGATCTCTCTGTGGATGGAATAAGATAATTCATTCCATAGGAAATTTAAATAAGAGTAGGGGTGAGGTTCAATTATAATTTTAAGGGAAAAGATAAGTTTACAGGAAAATATAGTGGTGCACTATTTTTCCACTTGGTTGACCAAAACCTATGCTAATCATGCACAAAAAACATCCTCAATGGGTACCCTTCATGGTTATACCACATGGTATAAGAAACCGTGAGCTAATCCTAAAATTATGATCTGATAAAAATTAAAAACATTTTTCTTGGACATGCACCCCTGGATACATGGTTTCATTATACTATGTGGCCTCATGCTCCCCTTTTTCCAACCCACATGGTTAGGGGAAACGAAGTTGACCGACTCGCAAATTTTACACTTACTACACAACCTAGCAGTTTTCTCTATTGGTTGAGGTTCCAGGATTCAAAAAATACATATAAACCCTTTAATGAATCTAAAAATTATTAGGAATATATAATATGTCAACAAAAGGATTATATGGAAAATTAAACCAATTTTACCTCATAGAAAAAAATCATGTCTTACAAAATTCCACCCCACAAAAGGAACATTTCAGCAGGATCATCCATTCTGACTAGCCGTAAGTCTGGGAGTGAAAGGTATTTCCCAGAAGCACTTCTATACCAATATTTTTATATATTCTTCACCAAAACCCTGATGTAAAATGAGTGTGGCTGTCTGAAATTAAATTAAGAGGGAACCATTGTAGTCAAATGGTATCATGGAAATATATTTGTCCAATTTCATTTTCATAGAATTTATTTTAGATAGTATGGAAGTGGTATACTTTCATTAGTGGATCCACAACATCAAAAAATGCATTATTCAATCATGTAGTGATCGTTAAGTCGACTAAGAAATCTATAATGGCATCTTCCCATAGCCATTATGAGACAGTAAATGACATTAACAATGTTGCAGGATGTTGGTACTCTACCTTCACCTACTGATATGTGTACAAAAAATAAAAAAAATAGTCTATATGATATTTCATCCCAGGAGACCAATGATGGCATCAAATATCTCAATAAAATTTTGAGATTCTTCGATGAACATCACACTGATCAATGTGGGAATTTAGAATACTTTTCTATCTAATATCCGTAGGAACCCAGATATGACCATATACACATGTGATATCATATCAATCCAAATAACAATCACCGGGCAGTTCCTCACCAAAAATACACTCCCAGAGAACCAATTTTTCAGGCCCTAAGAAATGCATACTCTACACCCTATATTTGAGGGACGAGGTAACTACCAAGATATAATAGAATAGTTCTCATGAAACTCATGAAATTTAATATACAGCTCTGAGAAGTGGTAATCTATTTCCATCCATGAATTTCAACTTATACAACAAGTGCCTGAGTTTTCTAAATCAACTCATATGCTACTTCATTTCCAATTCCAACTATATTGGAAGGATGAAAATGGAAGTACAAAAGATTTTTGACCCATATAAGTCATATCAGATTCAATTCATGTTTTTTAAAGATATATTCTAGAATTTATTGGTCTATATACATCACAATGTTCTCATCCATCAGATAGTGTCTCCAAAATCATAATTCATGGACAAGAGCTACTAACTCAAGATCATGCTTCGAGAATTTTAAGTCATGAGGAATCAAATTATGAGATCTATACACAATGAATCTATCCTAATACATTATAAATATTCCCATTAAAATTCATGAAACATCTTAGAAAACTTAATAGAATACTCCAAACCATAGAAGAATAGGTATTTATGTAGAAACTTGCCTTCCATTTAGCTACTAATTGTATATTTATCATACTTGTGACAAAAAGAACATCACCCCTTTATTTTAAAGAAATGTAAGATGTGAATCAAGGTGTGATAAGTTTTATATGAAAGATATTTAATATTCATAAATTAGTAGGAAAAAACATATGCTAAAAATATTGTTCGGATTCTCCAAGGATACCACCTCCATCACCTTCTCTTGGTCATCAGATACTCCTGATTATAATATAATATATCTGAGAAAGTGAAACTAGTCGATCTATAATAGAACATATCAAGACTGGAATATAGATGATGCTCTCTCATTATATTAAAATTGATCTCAAGATCATTAGTGTGGTTACAGTGTGTATAAGAATAAACCAATATTTAATCCACAATGATCATGAAAAATGAAACCATATTGAAGTGGAAATCCATTTTCATCAAATACATGAAAAAAGGGGGTGAATTATTGTAAGATTGAATGTTATAATAAGATAATTTGGAAGACCATACCTTCTATAAAATGATATATAATATTTCTATGAATACCTGAATTTCATAGGATGACAACCTTATCACTGGTATATCTTCAAGAATACCCTAGATACTTGAATCTAATTAAACAGATCATTTATTTAAGGCATTATATATTGATTCTTAACTATAAGATGGTGTAACAATCAGTAATAAATTCAAATACGAGGGGTAAAATCCACCTTGTAAGTTAAAATAATAGGTGAACCCCATGATAATGTACTAGGTTAGATAAAACCCTAGGCCTCTAAATCCTCTAACTGTGGCTTAATCTCGGTAGAAGATACCCTATAAAAAGGAATGGAAACTGGAGTTGCTCTGGGAATGAGATTGACCATTTAATCCAGCACTCTCTTAAAAGTTAATCTAGAAAAATCATTTAGAAATACTTCCTTGAAATAATCGACCACATGAAGAAAATTTGACTGAGGAAATCCCTAATACTCCATCAAAAGTAAAGAAATATGGGTAGTCACTTCACTTTTCCCATGATTACCTGGCCTTGATCTGCCAAACTAGACATTCCACTCACCCTTACATAGAAAATATCATACCACTAGTGATGTAAAAAAACCTATGGTGATATGATTCCACGTAAGCATGATTTGTAAATGGCCAATACATTATTTGAATTATTTGAAAAAATATCATCTTTAGTTCAAATAAGTCACATAGAAAGTGATAAATTCCATCCTCAAGTGGGTATTTCCTACATTTAATTATTCCCTCTGACAGCACACCCAAAATATTGTCCAGGGTCATCATCCCAAAGTTGAAATAAATCTCATGACTAATACATTACACTTCTAATAACAATATAATGGAATGGTAAGCATATGAATCAAATTAAGAAGATGTAATAGTATAGGAAAATATAATAGTACCTCATAAAGTAGAACATTATTCACTCCAATCCTTGGGTATCAGCTATAAATCATGAAACTAACATGATGAATGGTAATGTGCTATATCTAGACAACCCTATGTAAGAAATATCTACTAAAGAAAATAATCAAAAGTCTGGATACCATGAAAATGAAATCCTCCTCATCCTATCCTACGGGTGGTACTCAAACTCTCCTCTATATGTGGTGTAAAAGATCATTCCCATGAAGGTAGAGCTGGTGCAGTGTATATTCATTAGGTAGCAGATGGAATGGTCTCATAGAATCTCTATGGATTCACCATATACCTAAAATAAAGGAACATAATCTTGTCTAAATCACCTATAGGATTAATATTCCCCTTTGTTCCACACTAATGATATATAAAAGATTTCCTAGTTAATATACATTATTATCCAATCCTCTAACATAATACCTTAAGGCCATACATTCAGCTACTAGAACACTACTATCCTACCATAACACTAAAACATTGTGACTAGAAATATCTACTTCCCTTATGTTGTGTTCAGTGATATGATCCAGATTTATTATCTCAAAAAAGTTAGGTAGGATAGTGACGTTCCCATGGGTATGTATGGAATACCTAATCAAATCATCAATGTGTTTAAAATAGGATATATAATCAGTGGCTAGATGTGGTGCAGTATTTGAATACATTTTAAAACTCACAAAATAGTCCATAACAAACATATAATCCTACTCTATGGGAATTAACTCTCTAACTTAATTAGATATTGGTGTATAAAGAAATAACAGATTACAGAGGTTTGTCAAGAAATATTTATAGACCATGTTGTGATGACGACCATCATGAGTGATCACATCCCAAAAACACTTCACAGAATCACATATCATATAGATTTAATGATTAAACCTCCTCTCTAGAGGAATCTCCTGCTGCTCGTGGGAGGATATGCTACCGAAACTCGCTTGTGGGATCCTTTATAGCAGGTGTAGGCTATGGGGCACCCAATATGAACTGCATCATATATGGAATACTCTAAAAAATATGAGCATTAGATCCTGGATTAGAAATAATAGGTGGTTCCTCAAGTACTACTTCTACTGGGATCACTCGCGACTCAGGCCCACCACCTCCACAGTGTGGTTGTCGCAACCCTCAAGGCACACGATTGGAAGTTTTTGTGGAGGAATATCTTTATAGTATCCAATAATATGATTCCAAAAAATATTTATATTAAATATATTGAAATAAATGAATTTAATTATAAGTATAAGGATAACAACCCATGGTAACCCTCAACTACTCACATAAAAGGCTTTGGTATTGATAAGTACTAAATTTTATTTAGAGGGTCTATAATAGTTTAAGGGTCATCTACACTTGTACTATTCACTTACTAGTAAACATTTAATTTTTAAGTCATGTTTTACATTTTATGTTTTCATTTTCATACATAAATACATAACAGTAAGATTAAAATGGATCTCTGTTTCCATTCAATATAGTCACATACTCCTAATCACTATAAATGAATCATTTTATTTTTATTTAAGAACATACATATTCAGTCTTAGAATGTAATACGTAATAAATAATTTCGGGACTCATTTAATTACCACATCCAATTCACAAGGGCCCATAATCCCTATGGATTAAAACTGATAGTTACTCAATCAAAACCAATGATAAACTTATGTAATCAAAGGTACATAGTTGGAATGGGTAGTAACCATCAATTTAATATTCCTTCATCAAACTGTATATGAAAACAATATTTATATTATTGATGAATGTTTAAATAACCAATCCATGTACACTGTTGAACATGATAGCATGAAAAACATATATGACAACCATATCTCACTCAAAAATCAAAGGAAACAATAGAAATGAATGCAGTGAAATACGGCTATATATTACAGAATATACATCACATGTTATTTCTAGGTGCATATAATAATACATGATTGATGCTTCCTTTCCCTCTTTTTATTAGGCCAAGCTTAAAATGAAATCCTCAGTCGTAAAAATGATAATAACCATAACATAGAATATGATTCACCCAATACTGTAAGTATATCAACTATTATTAAAAAAACCATTATCATTTATGGACACTAGATATTTACCCCCAATTTGGGTTGGCTATTCCCATGTACAACTAATATAAAACTACCAAACATTTCTTAATCTCAAGTATATTTTATCAAAATAGTAAATAAAGAAAAGAGAGGTTTGATACCACTTTGTGACGTACTGACTGGGAATCCACTAAATGGGTTCCTTGAGATAGTGTAAAACATGGCCACATGCATGCATCCTATTATTTCAGTGTATTCAGACTAGTATCTAGGGACTAATGTGTGTATTTGGGGATACTATACCCACATATCTGAGTGGAGTACATCATATATGTAACAAAAGATAAACAGAGGAAATATATTTTAAAAATATGTCATATGGGAAACCGATAGTTCAATTATAGTATAAGTAACCCTCAATAGTAGAATCATTATATCAATGAATAACATATTGTAAGTAGACATAAAAATCCATGAAATAGATAATAATAAAATGTTTTAAAGTAGATCATTTAAAGAAGAGGGTGATAGTGTATGTCATTTCACTACAAGATAGGAAAACATGTATACATGGTAGAATGAAATACATGGTATATAAAAGAATAAAAAAGAAGGGAAATTAATCCATTAATCTAAATATTCTTCCTATTCATCTACTATAATCCTCCATCTTATGATTGAAATAATGTCAGTTGTCCAATGTGTTATTCTTCCCTTTATGGACACATGAATACAAATAGTATTCATGGGCACCATTACTAAACTGGATTGGGTGTGAGATAAAAATAAGTATGCCACCACCAATGGGGTCGATACCATTCAATATATAAATATAAATAGATAATTTATATGTATAAGTAAAATTAATGAAACTATATAATGGTAATTGATATCTTCTTAAGCCACAACTAGAAATTTCTAGGAACGTGAAATCTATTAATTAATTCATTTGAGTTCTATTTATATAAATAATTCATATGAGGTATAAAAATGATGAAAAAGTAAGATGATGATGACAAAAACAATAATAATAAATTTATAATTTATATCAAAGAATCCTATAATTATGATAAAAATGAATTTGGATCTGAGGTAATAACCAAGGCATCCTTCCATCGTTGTAACAACATACATCCTAGTGATATAGGGTGTATGTGTAATCAAAGGGCCATAACCTATGGTATTCTTCTATAAATGATTCTAACTGAGTCCAAGGTTATCTTCCAAGGTAATTAAGAGCTAAGAATGTCTAGGACCAATGGGTTGATTCCATGGAGCATTGTTTCCAAGTACATCAACCTCGATACAAGGTGTGTATCGAATGAATCCCAATATTTTGGATGATAGTGAAGGGACCCTATGACATAAAACCAGAAATAATCTAGTAGAAAAAGACATATCCCCATGTGTTTATATCCCTTGGAAACAAGCTCCCTGAATCAGAATGAAATCCATTGAGTTATCAAGGAATTTCCTTAGGAATCCAAGGGTGATCAAATGATACCTCTTCCATAATGATAAAATAGTCCATATGTAATAGGAACTTTAAAAATAATTCATTATTTAGTTTAGGCCAGGTAATACACTAGAAATTTAATAATTCAATAGGTTCATTCCATTACCTTTTATTAATCTGAAAAGTTATATCAACTACTTGAAACCATTAATTACATTTATTGCATGTTCAATTAATAGGTTCATTCCTTTATGATTCATAATCATGACAAGGTGGGCCAAGGATATACAACCATATGAAATTAAACATATATAAACTAGTCCCTATGATATTGATAAATATATTACCCATTTAACATTATAATGGTTCGTTAATTAATTGTAACACTTATCTTAGATGGGTCAAGTGATAACCCCACATGTTCTAGTAATTAAAAATCCATTCATTTAATTAAAAATCATTCATTTAATAATTAAATAAAAATAATTACCAAAAGGAGGCATAGATAGACCCACAAGTGATACCAATGAATAATTGAGGAAACACCCTTCTTGGGTTTGAATGTATTGAGGTCCTAACCACCATAGTCATAATGATCACATATAGAAAGGTCTCCATAATGTGATCACAATGATTATAATCATGGAATATAAATTTAATAAGAAAAAATTGATGAAATAATTATGCACACAACTGAATTTAATAAAATAGAGAGACGTGATGGATGAGTCATAAACCATATACCTAGACCCCATTACACTCTCTTCATCTAGTACCAGCCTTTATTTTGGGATGGATTATAATAAATATGATGAATGGATAAATTCCATGAAAATAGGTCTCACGGTCCTTCAACAAAATAGCACAAAAATCGGTGTCAAAAAAAGAGGAATATAAGGCTTTGGACTCAATCACTTACCCAAGGGATCCATTGAGATGAATGATACATCGATCGGACTCCAGATAGAAGAGATATATTATAACCTAGCATGGATCAATGGGAGGATCTCACTATAAGAGCATGAATCAAAATTTTTCTTCTAGAGAACAAAATAAGAGGAGGGGTAAGGTTTAATTAATATTTTAAGGAAAAAAATTCCATTTTTCCCTAAAAAATATTGTTTTTTTTTCATTCTAGTTTTCCAAACCGTACACTAATCATTCACATGAAACCACTTCAAGAGGTACTTCTCATGTTTAGGCTACATTGTTTGGGAAACCATGCACAAAAAATGTAATTCAAATCTGATAAAAACTATAGTCATTTTTCGTTGGTGTGAACCTATGGGATCATGTCTTCTTCAAACCATGGGACCTCATGTTCCACCTTTTTATAGAGCTCCATGGTTAGCGAACATTATATAGAAGGACTCACACTCTTTACACAATTCACGAGGTCTAGTTCCTTATACCACCATATGTGTTTTAAATCTCCAAAAAATCCTGAAATACCCCCAAAACAATCACTAACTCATTAGGAATCCATAATAATTGCACAAAAAGGATCATAAAAAAAATATTGATCTATACCTCATATAATAATTAGGTTCTCTAATTTTATACATTGGATGAATAGTTTATAAAAAATAAATTTTTAATATTTTCTATAATTTTTGGATAATATATTAACATTCATAATCTTTTTGGTAAATCCCAATGGGGGAGAAATTTTATAGATGTTAAAATTTATCAAAAGGGGAATAAATAGTTCCATGAGATGAAATAATAAAAAAGGGGAAAACTATTTATGGTAGAAATTTTATTAAAGGGGGGAATATGAAGAAATAATATTTTCAATCATTTTATGAATGATGAGAAAAAGGATGTTATGAACATAGAGAGGGTTATGGTAAGGAAAGTGAATGTTTTCCTTTTTTTAAGTATATAAATTTTCCAATGGTTGTATATTTTTCAAAGTTAACCATTTTTTATTTTGATGAGTATTTTATGGACTTCCAAAATGGGGGTGATTATTCAGTTGAATGTATAATTTCAACTTTTCCTTTCCTCGGTTTTTAAAATAAAACACATCTTCTTAAAAATTAATTTTACAAAAATTATATATCCCAAGTGTTTTTCTTTTTTTTAGAAAACATTAATTTCTTACTGAATATGGGAAGAGTTTCTAATTAAATTAATATAGAATTTTAATTATTTAATCTATTACATTTGGACTACATAGAGTATGTTTCATCTAACTAAATAAGGGTTTTTTTCAATTGATTTTACTAATTGTTATATCCATTAGAATAAATTAATTAATAAACGTATGACTTATAATAGTTATAATTCATCAGAATGACCATATTTAAGTTCATTGTATTGAAAAACAAGAATATTTTACATTAGACAGTGAAAATGTTATAATAATAGTAATTGGAATTATTTATGTCAGAAAGATTTATTTACAGAATTTTAATGGTGATATTGAAACAACATCAAATGAAACGGTTTTTCTGAGTTGTAATGTGAAGAATACCTAAATCTGTTTCACCCAATTCCATGATTCAAGGAAATATTTTTGTTTGATTAATTCTATTATGTAGTATTGTATATAAGTAGTTGGCTTCTGATGTGTTTTCAAATCAACATGTCTGATAATTTTCTATAACTGAACATCTCGTTCTAAGGATTTTTAATTTTTCAAATATTTTTGATCTAGGGATTTTGAGTGAGGAATTGTAAAAATCATTAGGAAACCTTTTCTTCAGTATTCATCTTTACGATCAACGTTTATATCATGGTATTTTGGGGATATGATGTCTTGTGATTTAGAACATCAGATCGAGGTATTTCGGGGATAGGATGACATAAGGGACATTGATCACCATATCAAGGTCTTATATAATTTTGGATGATATAATTATTCCAATCAACTTATCGAGGGATTTTAAGATTAGTAATGGATGAAATTTAAATTTAGGGTGAAAACTATGGATATCTTATGTTATTATTTCAAACATACTTAAATATTATGGTTAAATAGGATAATTTCATCAAAATATCCTTTAATTCATTCTTAAATTACTATAAAATTTCATATTACTTGTTTCTAAAAGATTTAAATTCCATTGTTCCAATACATTACAATGTTTTTTTATTAATAATTATATTATCTGTTTTGTTGGACTATCTATGAGCCCAACTAAAACACTAATTTATGAAAAGATTTTTTATTATGATACAAACACTTTGATCATTTGATGATAAATGGTTAGAATATTTTTAACTATTTTTTTTTGGGTTTTGGATGATTTTAAATTTAAAAAACACAATTCACCCATACTATTTTATCCATCATATACTATTATGATCCGACATTTTATTGTTATAAAACTGGGTGAGACTCTTGATGAAAATGACTCTTCAATGGGTTATTTTTTAAAGTGAAATACTCTTTAGGTTGAATTTTCATCGACATGATTGATTATTCATATTTTTATTATTTATATTATAACATTGAATTATGTTTTTTTGAGACATAAATGATCTGTATAATTTAAATAGAATAATGAAGTTGAATTGAATTAATCTACAAGATGGTAGCAGTGATTATGATTCTATTGTAACAAAACCCTATGTTCTCTAATGTTATAATTAATATTTTAACATAGTTATTTATAAATTAACTAAGATTAATAGTCTATAAGACACATTATATATGTGAAATTATTACACCATGTTATTGTGTATCATTTAATTATTCTTAATATCTTTTATTTTTTTGGATTTTTTGGTGTTTAATAGTAGATTAAATATTAGTGAAATTAGAATAATTTATTTTCCATATTTATTCATTTTAATGATAATTATTATTCATTATATTCAGATTTGGAATTTTCTACATCTAAATTCTAACACTAAATAAAGGCCAGTATACACAGACTTTCTGCCAATCATGCTGATTAAAGAGGATTTTGGGAATTGAGATGCATAACACCAATGATCTATTGAGGTCATTCATGGTGTGGATCTTGTACATTTCGAGTTTTCCTATTGAGAAATGATTTTGGATAAACAAGGATACTATTATTATATTACCTAATTATTTACACATTTGGGATAAAAATATAATATTCTTATTGATATGAATAGTTTGATAATAAAATTAATTTTAGGGGTATTCTTTATCTAAAACATCATATATTGATTTCACACTACTAAATATATTTAATTTTTTTTCTAATGAAATTATTTTTCAGTTTTTTATCTTCATATTTTGTTTCATTCCCCCTCCCCTTCATTTTTAAATTATTATAATATGATCTTGTGGGCAGTTTAATCATCTATCAAACTAAAATTATCAAGGGATGATATATTAAATTTTCAATTATTATTCACACCCCTCTTACAGATACCATAATGTTATTATCTTGGACAATAAGTCAATTATAAAATATTTTTTAACCATTAAAATTACATCATGGTCGTTCTATGACTATAATTCAAACATAATAAAAATTATTTATGAGAAGAATATTAATTTAATAAATGAATACTGAGTGATAACAAATAGAAAAAATGACATGAAATAATTATGAATATCTTTCTAAAAGCATAATTAATAAATTAAATATGATAATTATGGAGGCTTGAAGAGTGTTCATAGGATGTTATGACTAAAGGAGAATTTTTCATTAATTTTCATTCAAATTCATGATTTTTTGTTCCCTAACATTATCTACTCCACTCTTGCCTCTTATTTAACCATTTAATTTAAATTATTTACATTTTCTAATTAAATATTTCCTTATTAAATTCAAGCCTATAACACAATTAATTTTCATCTATATTCATGAATCTCTAGTTCCCATTCCAATATTTTCGGCGAATTATACCTGATAAACTGAATATTTATATTTCAAATAATTTTTTATATTCTACATTAAATAATTGAAATTGATCATATTTGATTTAAAAAAAAGTATATTTTTCATGAAACATGATATTTTGGTTTCGAAAACCATATTCTCTTATTATTATTAATTCTTTGAACCATTTTAAGTATTAATTAATGGAGACTAATTTCATAACATCCTTTAATTTTGATTTTATTTTTTCATCATATTAGCATTTATTTTCATGAATTTTTCTTCTAGGATTCAAAATGACTTCTTAATGAGGTCACCTAATAATAACATATATAAATATTAAATAATTACAATTTTTATTTAATGCATATAATAATTATACATACCCATGGACCATAAATGTTTTTTGTCATTAGATACTAGCCACATAATTAACTAATTTCATACTGAATATTTAACATATTCCAAAAAATATCTTCATGTTAGTAATAATATAAACATTCAATACATAAATCCTTCCATAAAACATATTTGAATGAAAACTTAGTAAAGGGTTATCTTTGATGTTAAGAAATAGTAAATATAACATATATTAATCATAAGAGAGCATAAAAACATATTTTTTTCCAATAAATTCATATAAATAGAAAAATATATCATTGACACTTATAAATGTTTTAATTTTAATAGTTACCATGATCGAACTATGTAATTAATTTTATATATATTTAAATATTATATTTCATTATTTAGTCTGTACTATTGATACCCACTAATTTTATGGCTAGAAAATAATTTCCATGTTAAATAATAATATTTTAATAGTATATCATGGTTTATTGAAACTTGGTGTTTCATGTAAAGTACATTATCAAAAGTAAATAAAATATTAATGATAATTATATCATAATATCAAGGGGGGTTAATCAAAATATTCCTTAATTATTTCATTTCTTTGGATCTTAATAGATGCCTTAATGGTTAAAGATTGATATATTTACTATTCTTTTCATTTATTTATCAATGGTTTATTTGATTATTACTATTTATGTATGATTCATTTATATGATTCATAATTATTAATGACATAATATTATCATGGTTGAGACATGAATTATATATCCCCCAATTAATTATGAGATAATTTACATTTCAAGAGATCATTTTGTTTGGGTATGGTGGATTTAAATTTCTCCATGTTATTCTGCATACACATGATGTATTCAAATATTTCTATAATGATATGAATTTTCATGATGTTGAGTGATTTTTCAATAATTTTGTGATTCATTAGTTCTAGGGGATGAACTATGTTTTTAATGACATTCTATATTTTTATGAAATATTTTTTATGATTCTCATGTGTACCAAGATCTTTTGATATTTTAAATTTTTATTATGTTTCCATTTTATTGTTTATAATTGTTTTTCATAGGATTATATTCTATTAGATTAAAATCATATGATAACTCACACCATGATTTTACTCATTTATCTCCATGTTCATATTTCTTTCTCAACATATCATTTATGTAAGTCCCCAAGATATCCCCTGTACTGATATTATTAAGAAATAAATAGATGATTTTATTAACTAGTTAAAAATGTTTTAGGATGTATCTAATCCTAGTATGACAGTAGACATCAATATTTAAAGAATTTAAATATTTTTATTTATTTTATTAATGATTTAGTTTTATTTTTGTCAGATATAGATCATGTTAGATGAAGAATAAAAAATTAAATGAGTTTTAAAAAAAAAATTATTTACAACATTGATAATTGTTTTGGGATATTAATGGAAACTTTGTTCACCAATGTATGAGTTGAAGAGGAAAGTGTAATAATTGTTTTAATCATGTTCTGAATAGTAACCCAATTGGTGATTATTGATTTAGTTAATGGGATTAAACCTAACAAGGTTAAGTGATCGGATTTCTGGAGTATTTTGGTTTTATTTCATAAAACTCTAGCAGGATTCTTATTTTGAGAAAACGTTATTGATTATCCCTTAGAATCGAGGGGTTGATTCCATGAGAGGATTGATCCCTAAATAGATTTTTTTTCTATGATAATGACCTTGTTTTAAATTATTTGTTTCTAATTGGTTTCATTTAACTTTAAATGAATTGGTCATGATTTGAAATATTCTTTTCAGTATATAATAATTATTTATTCATGTGTTTACAAATAAAATATATTATTTTTCTTATAAAAATTTTAAAATAGAATCATTTGTGGTGTCTAAATTTATTTAAAATTGATCAAAACTAAGAAGGATTTTTGTTATTAATAATTTTATTTTCCATGAGACTAGTATAGAGAATGTGTAACAACCCCCCTTTTATGCAAAGGGAGAATTTGAAGGGAATTAAAAAAATTCAATTTTGGGGATGGCATATTCTTTAAAAAATTATTTCGAACAAAATTATTGTAGTTATAAAATTTATTCATATTGTTTTTATTCTTATTTAATGTCCTAATGCATCCCTCCAGTTCTATATTGAGTTTTGGGAGCAACAGACCCCAAAAAATCAAAACCAGAAAAGATTGATAAGTGCCTATGGTTTCAATAAAACCATATGACCCTTCTGTAGTAACTGTGCATATTGTGCAGGTGAGAAGAAAGAGCATGTACATTCTATGTATAGTATTCCCAAACATTGTGCCTAGCCTGAACATTTATGTCAATTATGTTAGTGGGTGTGCACTATTTAATGTATTGTTTGGGAAAACCGTGCGGGGAAACCATGGTGTGAGGATCCTAAAAAGTAGGATTCGAACACTTAACACCCAGTTTGACTAACCAAGTGACCCAGTTTTTGGGGGTTAAATGAATTTTTTTCAATTAATAAGGTTAAATACCCTTTTTTATCTTTTTTTATTCTTCTCCATCTATGTGTGGCTCCTCATCGCTCCCATGGGTTTCTCCTATTTCATAACTAGAGATAATGATATCTACCCCATCTGTTATTGGAATTGGGTATCATTAGACTCTATGGATTCCTCTCAGTAAGCTATACATTACTCTTGATCCATTCTCTTTTTAATATACACTCGACCATGTTATCATGGTGTGATTTCATTTTCCCTATTATAAGGGTGGAAGTATGTTTCTTTTATTTCATCCAAAGAAAACAGAATCAAGCCTTAATATTTGAGGAGTATAGAATCCAATGCATGAGGTAAGTGGTATATGAATTTTCTCACATGTTTTCATCAAAATCTAAAAATTTCCATTTTACAGAACATTAAACATTTCTATGTGACACCCTAAAATGAGTTTACTATTTCTAAATTGTTATATGTATGAAATATTATTCCTCTTGATCCTTACAATGTAATTTGAGGATTCCATCCTCGATCATGAAAACCCCTTGGGTGTCTTGAAATCATTTCCTCCTTTATCATTAAGTGTTTAAACACCTACAACCCCTTCTAAGCATTCATCTTTGTTTATAAATGGAATTTTCATTTTTAGGTAATTTCTCAGTTGATGATAGGACCTCCAGAGTGTAGTGTTGAACCTTGTAATTTGATTTTCCATATTTCATAGTATCCTAAAATGATTATTTTTATATTTTGAGTTATTTCTTTGAATTTAGTTCATGGTTGTTCTAAATGAATTGTTTGTTAAATGAAATTATTTTTTACAATAAAATCCATCAGATTATGTATGATGACTTCTAAACTATAAAGTATATATTAGTGTTTTAAATCATCATTGGCTTTATAGAATTTTTGATTCCCCTACCTTCTTGTTTGTTGATACTTATGTGGTATGATTTGTACTTGGACTTTATTGGTTCCCATATATTATGTCGACCTCATTCTTTTTATATGTTAATTAAACCAAAGCACCTCCTATGTTCTTTTTATAACTTATAAAATGAAATTACCAACTACGCAATTGCTTAAATTGATGATGAAACCTTCTAAGTGTTCAATTGGTCCTTTTTATTGAATTTCCATCATGGATAGATTATATAGAATGACATGATTCATGATGATTTTATTTGTGAAATGAATTAAATGATTTATTGAAATAAAATAGAAAGGCTATTAAGGACACACTAATCATTTCATGCTTTATTATATTATTTAATATGAAATGTAATTCCTCTAGTTATATTAGGGTTTGTAAAATATAAATAATGATAGGTACTTCCTTATGTGTATTATTATATATATGATTAAACCATTGATTTTGGCTATGGAATTTTGGTAAGTATTTGTTTGGAATTATATTTACATGCTCCATTACATCAGGTGTTGAAAATCACATCTTATACCATCGACACTATTTTTGATGGTGTGTATGATGCACCACATCATTTTTTAAGTATTTAAATGAAGGAACTGTCACCATATCGAGTGAAGATCTTGATATCTACCACTCATCATGAGATGTAGGGAATATACCCTCCGTGGGAGCTTATAAGATCGTTTGAAATGGTTAAGGATGTTTGTGTTATGCCCCAGTCCATCCAACACCTTGTATTCTAGGTATATGTCCACATACATCCACACATAGATAGCGCATATAGGTGGATTCAATATATAATGATACTATATATATATTATTACTATATATATACAATTATTAATCAAATATTCTTTATAGTAATGTGCCAAAATAGGTAGAGTCGGCATTGTGTCCTATTAGAACCTGAACGGAAAATTATTTATATATTTATCATTTTCTATTATTCTTTATACCTTTATAATGATTTAATTATATTCACGGAGATGTTTTAGATGTAAAAACCATGTGTTGTGGTCTATTAGGATTTTATCTCCGACTCTACATAGGCCTCCATTTTACTATTGTACATCAGCAGATCTCATGTTCATAAGACTATAGATTATTTCTTTTGTTGTTATGATTATACCTGGGTGTTAGAAGTCCATGGCTGATCTGGAGATTCGGATGCTCACGGAGTTCACCATCTGTATTTTATTTCTTTTATTTATTTAGGTATTTTATTTTATCATAAACCATGTTGTATGTCTACTATTTTAGATTAGTTATCATCATATGGAGATTCATTCATAGCTATATATTGGTGTTGTCCATTTATATTCAAGTGATCTGATACTTTCACTAATCTATATTTAATTTATTACTTCTTCCATTGGTGTAATTATTTTACTGACTACTATACTGCAATGATACTCTGATCATGTGGGTATATAGTTTCCACTATTACCTCCTTAGACCCTCACAGCTAGTCAGTACCCTCTACCATATGGGGATTCTAGCTTTAGTCCATGTGGCTTTTAATCTGGCTTCTCATTTATAGGTCAGTCAGGCTAGGATGTTATAATGTTATAATGGATGATTATTTTTAAATTATTTGATCATTTGAGGCTGGTAGACAAAAGAATCTGATTTTCTTGGTGAGAAATAAATAGTCTTTTATTGGATTTATCACCCCACCCCTGGGTAAATGTATATATAGTCTGGGATGAAATTATTCTTCATGTCATTCTCTATTAATTTTTTTTTTCAACTTATGATGATTTTGTACTTTCCACTACATTTTGATGTATGGAATTTAGGGTATTTCTATTTTGTCCTAGAATACTAAGGAATAAATGTTAAAGGAATCATTATTGGAAAACTGATATTTACATGTAATGTATATTCCTTGATGTAATGGTATTTATAGGCTTCCAACTAATTATCATGACGTGCCTTCTGTGTTTATTATCCTGGATGTTATATACCATGTTTGGTATTTTCATGATATTCTTAGTTCGATACCTATTTTGTTATTTCATTATCATGGATTTTTATATAACTTTATTGGGTGATTTATTTCGTAATTCATGCCTATGAATCATGATTTTTTTAATATTATCAGCTTCCTCTATGTGTATGGCCAAGGAAAACATTACTAGTCACAATTTTGATATATAATTGGTTGCATGGGCTATATATATGGGCTGTGTTTAAATGAGATACAATCTTTAGTTGTAAGGAATTTGGGCACCATATAATAGGGGAATGTAACCCATGCACTCGAACCATCCATTTAACTTTGTATACAAACACACACACACACACATATATATAGTATATTATTGAAGAGAAATTATTCTGAAGATGATATTTTAAATTGATTAATTCATTATTAATAGGATCCAAATTCTAATATGTTATGTGTATGACCACTTAATAGATTTAATTATGGAAACCCATAAAGTGAAACCATTATATATGACCACTATATATTATTAAATGGGAAAAAGTAAATGATGTTTAATTTTGGTCTGGAATTAATTAGTTTTTTATGGACCTCTTACCTAACCCAAAAATAGTTGGTAGATTATGGTGTTTATGGTTATCATATAAAACACATTAAGGCTAAATTAAAATTTTAAACTATTTTTGGTTCCCTCTCTAAAGGCTTGTAAAACTATCACATGGGCATCAGGATCTGTATGAATAAAATTTCTAAAATACATAACCGGTCCGGTGTAAGTATGTTGGGGAATGTTCCTTATGAGATAACCCAATATAAGTGTTTTGAAGGTTTTATAATTATAAAAATACTATTGGGTTTCAAAATAAATATGAAACATACTCAATTATATAACGAGGAAAACATTTCAAATTCCCTTTTATTTTTTTTAAACTAGTATTATCAATGATGGGTTCTATATGCAAGGATATTATTGAGGAATGGTTTGTCCTGAGTGATAGTTAGATTCCCTTGTAATAATTCTTTGGGTGGAATCATGCACACCACGTTTTTTCCTCTAAATTGAAATCCCATAGGATTTAACTATGGGATTAGTCAATGATCTGATGTGGACATCTTGTCCTTATAAAAATGTATCACATGTAAATATGGAGTACTAACAAGAAAAGGTTAGTTCCTTGAACTCTAGTTTAATGGATGAAAGGTTATCCCATTATTTGTTTTAGGGTCATAGGTGTTATTTGAAGGGTGATTTTTCTAGTGGGATGGATCTGGGATACACCCTTGTTTGTGATAAGGCATGATAAATTAAATTCTATGTGATGGTTTGATCAGGGAACGTCACATGAATTAAAGTATTCACATTAGAAAAGATTATCAGAGTAAATGACAGATGAATTGGAAGAATCCATTGTAGTTTAGTTTTTATTATGTTATAGGTAATTAATAAGAGTTTTGTGAATGGTCAGCTGGAGGTGGCTCAAGTTGATTCCTTTTTTCATAAGAATGCATGTAGTGAAGAACCGTCGTTGGAATGAAATCATGTGGAGACGAGTAAATTATGTGTTATACATGGGTTTCAAGGAAAAGCTATCTCAACCTGGCCATGTTAGTTCAGTAGGGAATCGACTATTTCAGTAATTAAAAATCATTCCAGGATCATCATTAGAATTATAGGGTATTCTTTGTGGTAAAATTGCTATAGTTGACGAATCGTGGATCGGAATTGCCCCCCCCCCCTTTGATTTTATTACCATCGATGGGATACACCATTATCATATTATTTAATGAGATGAATAAGTGATAATGTCTATAGTTATATAGGATCATTTAAGACCTATTTTGGTGTTTTAGTTAGAAGATGAGTATTGGCTCAGGTTTTGACATTTTAAGTGTCATATGCTTATGTGGTGAATAGAGGTGTGTTAATAATTTTTAAACACAATGTCACTGCTTGAATTAGGATTGAGGAACCTTTCAATCAGGTGATGTTTTTATTGTCCCATAAGGATTCATAGGTAAGAGAAGATATAAGGTGAAGATGTTTAAATGACACATGTTTTCAGACAATGTAGAATTCCAAGGGAATTTAAATTTTGGTTTTAGGTGGATGGGCTGTTCACTAATCTAAGCATTGAAACAAAATTACAATAGTTGCAATGATTAAACGTATTTTTCTGAGACTTGGTTAATGTCTTGAGGGGTTCCTCAGGTTCTCTATTGAGTTTTACGATTGTTGGGCCATGAAAAATAAAAACTAGAAATGACTAGTAGGGGAAGATTGTTTGTATGAAACTATGCGTCCCTCCAACGCTAAGCGTATGACTTGTCCAGGTGAAATGAATTTACCCACACAAGAGGGTTGTGCATTTTTTTTCATAACCATGTGCCTATACAACATTTTTAGTTCCACATTGGTAGTTGGTGTGCACTGATTAGTTTATATTAGGTGCATGGTTAGGGAAAAATGTCGGGGAAACAATGTGTGGTATGATTCCGAAGCCGTTGGATGCAAATAGTTAGAACAATGTTTTACCAACCATACATCCAAACAGTTCGACCTTGTAGAGACTCGAAGCCTAACGTACATGAACATTACATTAGTTTTGCGGAATACTTAATACATAACAAAAATACACACACAAGGATCGTAATAGTTTAGTGTCTTTGGAAACTCGGAACGTAATCTTCTAATCCTGGTGAAAGATCTTCAAAATCTCCCACAAAGATCTTCCTTTTTTTTTACCTAAAACCTTTCTTTATATCCTGGGGAAAAGAAAACATAAAAGGGTGAGCTCAAATGCTTAGTAAGGGTAAACAAAAGAAATATCAATCACATAATTTTCATAAGAACATAACATTTTTGGAAATCTTAACCTGCAAAAGAGAGCATAATTTCATAACATGGGATAAATCATAGTAGTGAAAATGAAACCATAACTTAAAACATTACTCATTGTGGAATACACACATAATCATAGAGAATCATTTCTTGTTAGTCAAGACTCATTGCCAAGACTATCTTAGTGGACAAAGTCCCTTTCTGAATCGAGTAATCCTCGTTTCAGTCCTGTTTCACTGAACCGGTATAACCTACCATTCCAGCCATGTCTATCTCATGAGATATAAAATCTTTACCCAATGCATTGGAGGGAGATATAGGTCCCACCCATCTCTTAATGAATCCTTTCTTATGTGTGCCACAAAATCATAAATCATACATCATTGCATAACCCATGTAATAAAAATGGGATTATTAAACAACATGACATCATAAAACCATTCATATAAGATAAAGGAATTCATAAACATAATTCCATCACAACATAGTCAAATCAATGTAAAAATATGGATAGAAACAGAACCCTTTATTATCTTAGATGGAAAATAATTTTGATAAAACACTTGAAATGAATTCTTGAGGAAAATATCCTTTCTTCTTCAAAATCAATTTCTTTTCACAAAACATCATACAATTTTAAAAGAAAGAGATTTTATTAAAAATAGTCATGAAATATTTTGGAGGAAGGTTCATGAAAATAAGGCTTTATAAAACCGTAAAAATCCGTTCGTGCCGTATAAGTTAAAAAAAACATTCTTCGTACTTTTGTCGGAAAAGTCAAAAAGTACCTCGTATAAAAAAACGACAAAAGATTCCTTTCATATTCTTTACTAAAAACTCACCGATGGGTAAAATTGGATTTAAACAATTGTAGTTGGATGGAAATAATATTACATATTTATGAAACATGGATGTGGATGATAAAATACACCCCAGTAAATGCCAAAGTAAAAACAATCTCGGATAAAAATGAGATTGTGATATTTCCCTTACCTTAGGTCCGACTTGCTTTGTAAGTGTCCGAACCTCCTGTATAATGATTTAAATCATGTTATTGACTTATTACAGAATCATATTCATTGTTATGATATCATATATGGTTCACTTATGACATTATATTACCCGTTCTTTTGTAAATTCCATGTTAAAGAAGCGTTTTGGGTAAAATCGTTTCATTTATCGTAGGTGTTTTGACTTGTTGTTCTGGACATCATTATTACTTATATCATGATTTACTTACTTCCAGAATATAAAATATGATTTATATATCATATATATTCAGTATATATATATATATAATAGATAGATAAATAAAATGAAAAACACCGTTCATGGAGACGGTAGTCCGTACGTACGCATGAACGCTGTTTTTCTTTCCTTATTGTCTGGAAATGGAAGTAAGTAGATGACATACATATGTATATATATACATAAATCCAGTAGCTTTATAATGTCATATATTTCATTATTATTTCTTATATATACATTATAATCATTCTTAAATGGTTAACATGGAGAATGAATCTCATCGCGTCGTGGAGACGGTAGTCCGTACGTACGCACGAGCGATGATATCATTTCTATAAATATTGAATTGAATTGGAGTGGATTATACAATATATCAGAATCAATATGATGTTGTAATAACTATGTATAGTTATTCTTTACACCATTATACCCATCCATGTAAGGTGGTGGTGGAAAATAGATTACACCACGGCGTGGAGACGGTATTCCGTACGTACGCATGCGCGGTGATTTCTTTTTCCGTAGGATGGATAGATGGTGAAATAGGGTTGTTTCATACTTATAATAACATATCAGTATATGAGTGATACTGATGTTATTACTTCATAATGAAACAACCTAAGAAGAAGAAGTGGAAGAAGAAATAAAGATGAAAGAATTGGTAACGGTAATTACCTCTTCTTTGGAGCACCCTTTGGAGACCTCCACTTAGGGAACTAAAATTGGTCTTTGAGGAAGACCAGAACCTCTAGGATGTTGGTAGGGAAGTGGAGAAGAGATTTTGGCAGAGGTTGGCCGAGCTTGAGTGCTCAAATTGGTGTGAGGAGGAGGGGGAGGAGGTGTCCTTTTATAAGGGAGGAGAGGGGCACCTTAGGAATATCTCAAAATATTATTTTATATTAAAGTCAAAATCGGTTTATAATGGTTCCAAAGGGTCTTATTTCGAAGATAAAGTGGGGATGGGTCGCAATCCTATCATCCAATAATATTTAGACAAGTTTAGGTTATTATTTTAACCTTATCAATTAGATTTAACTCTAAGTTAAATAATTTAACTTTTACCGTGTCTTTTTGTTTTCTTACATTATATGGTTAATAAACTTACTATAACATGCCAAACGAACCCCAAATTGTATATTATTAATACATATATCCTTATCTATGTCATTTGGCCGAACCTTAGATTTTTAGGAATAAAGAACAATTAATAATATAATATTTGATTTAAAAACTATTTTGTGTCAATTTTGACACTATTTGATATATGATTTTTGTGAAAGTCATAACAGAATTATATGTTCGAACCAAGTTGATTAAATCAACACTAATATATTATAGTAACCTAGAAAATTAGTTTAATTCATAAAAAGTCTCAAATTACTTTTATTTTTGTGTTTATAACATCAATTATGTCAATATTTCATTAACAAGATAATTACTGCATCATCTTTGTGTCATAAATAAATTATATTATTTGATGTCTAAAAATTACAAATAAAATACAATCATGTAGGAAATATTTTTATCTTTCTAATGAATATTTATAGTCGAATTTATATTATGTATAACCCCATATTAAAAATGATTTACTTATTAAACTTTGATTTTAACTATTTTGACCCTTCTTTAAATAAATTAATAATAAATGTCCTAATCTAATCCAAGTGGGCCTAAATGGTCATATTTTATTCCTAAGTTTGTTTTTGGTCGAATTACACTTGTCCAATAGAATTAGGACATGTGTTAGGGTAATAGTAATATCATATTTACCCTTAGTTACCCTATTTACTATTAACCGCGGTAAAAAAAGTAAAAAGTTACTATTCACCAAAAAATTATTTTCATCTCATTGAACCACATTTTAGTCCTTGATATTAACTGTGTCTCTCGGATTTTCGAAATTCCATTCACAGAAGTGGCAAAATTAAGTTTTATGAAAAATTCAGTTTTTTTTAACAACCACTTAGTAGTTTCACTATTCATCAAAAATTGATGTTTTTCAGAACAATGCCAAAATTTCATCCTAAGCTATATTTCATATTCCGAGTTCAAAAATGAAATCTATTTTACCAAATTCATAACATAGAAGTTGCATTAATTAATTTTATAATTAAATCCCGCTGTTAAAATAAATAGCGTGTTTTTAGGAAACAATATATATCAAAAGATTGACACTTGATTATGTCTTGTTTAAATGTGAAATTACAACCAATGACCAACATTGTATTAAATTGTAAAAATATATTCTAAATATACTTTAAAACCACTCAAATTAATAATTTATCACTATTAATTATTTCGATTAAAAAAGTTGTTTTTAATTATAATTTAGTAATTTTCACTATTCATCAGAATATGAAAGTTATCCGAAAAGTACCAAAATTTCACCTTAGGCTAAATTCGATACTCCGAATCCAAAAATGAAGTCCATTTTGAGAGTTAAAATTTCTAAAATTTAAAAAGTGGTTATTACTATTCATAACGGCTAGTTTTAATAATATTTTAATAGCATATCATTGTTTCGTGAAACTCAGGATTACGTACCACACACGCTATCGAGGAAGGTTGTGATTGCGTGTAATGCAAGGCAAGTCAAGGATGCATGTTGTGCAAGCTCCTTTTGGTGTAGCGTATAACACAAGACATTAGTAAAATAAAAAAGAATATTTTTCATAAAATCTCGGGCTGTTACATTCTACCCCCCTTAAAATGAATTTCGCCCTCGAAATTCGTCGGGGTTATAAATGGTTTACTATTCGAAAGTTTCTTTAATAGAAACCCACATCGTAAAAGGGAATACCAAAACTTGGCTTTAAAAACTAAAGTATGAAATGTAACGATTACCCAAATAAACTAATCATTGGGTTTCCACATAGGTGAAAATATGGATATGGAAGAGAAATCTAACCATCATGTTCTGATGGAGAGTGGTAGAGAACATGGCTATGGAAAAGCCAGTAATCACAAATCCATAGAGTTGTGATGATATAAGGTACCATCTGATTCATCAGGTATAAGATCACTAGGACAACATTTTTGGTTTTCAAGATCATTTCCCTAAAGTTGAAAATTTGAATTGGAATAAATACTTTCTTTATTTTGGTACAATTTCACTATTGTTCGTGCCTAGAACAATTTCCACTTCATCTCTTAAATAAATGAAGTTGAATTTGTTATTCGTGAAGTGTTAGCAGATCATGTGATAGAATGACGGGTCATTCCATCTGTCTCAAACAAAAGGTTAACAAAAATTATATACATAAGTCGATCTATAGTGAGATTAATCATATATAGTTCCTAAAATGGACTTATACTTCATATATCATACTGCTTAATATAATAAAACTAGTTTCTACTAAACAGGGACTTCCTGTAGGTCAGCGGTAGGCGATAAAGGCCAGTTGCACTTCGGTTGTGGGTTCGATTCCTACAGCCTTGTCCGAAGCGATGGGCTGTCGCCCGTCCTGCAGGTTGTCCTTTTTCTAAAACTACGTCACTATAACATCCCATCAATAATATCGAAAATCTTCTATCCTTAAACAATACTAACTTATGTCCAACATAATCCAGTCTAATCTTTAGGCTTATACATAATACTGCAGTCCACTCTCATAATATAGTGACATCTATTACCAGAGATTTAATACTGTCGTTGATCCCCACATATCATAAGATATGTCTTGTTGGTCACATTCCAAACATTCAAAGTCCTTAATCGTGTATTCTCTTGAATACCTTAGTGAAAACATGAGTGCAGTTAAAAGTTAACACTTTCCACATACCAAAATCCTCAAAATTCTATATACTCAAACCATGATATCACTTAGTCCTTATATCAATCATGAGCTCATGAATACTATCAAACATTTAATTTTCTCCTTATCCCTTCATTATGCGCATATCATCTACATTCCAAAAATATCTGAATAACCTTTCATGGATACTGGTAACATTAATCATGCACTTTCAAAACACAAGGAAAGACAACAGTGTAACAATCCATAGATGTCTCTATTTTCCAAAATTACACATGATAAACATGTAATCATTCCACTACATTCTCAAACCATTGACCGAGCTTCAAAAATTCTTTCATCTCACATATCATTTGTAGTCTCTTCATCATCATCCACATAAATACTACCCATATGACCATACTGATTCTCTTCATGAGTCATTCCCTTAGGGCATTTGTTTGCATAATGCCCATACATTCCACATTTAAAACACTTAACCATTTTTGATGTCGTAGCAATACCATTATCCTCATCCATGGTGTTAACCGAACCTTTTCCTTTGCACTTACTTGCTTTGTGTCCTTCTTTTCCACACCCAAAGCATCTTCCAGTTCCCTTGAAACATTCTCCTTGATGCCTCTTCCCACATGATTTACATAGGGGAAATTGAACTTTCTTTCCTCTATGATCATCATGAAACTCCATCTTTCTCTTATTAGTCAAGTCAGGAAACTTACCAAATTTTACTTTATTGATCATATTATGAGATTGCTGATTCGGCATAATAATGATCTTTGGACTTCCAAATCCCATTTCATTTGGTTTCTCATGAAGAATATCATTCCATTGTCCATCATATCCTCCATTATTGTGAATCATCTTGTTTCCAGCCATTTTCTAAAACCCAAACAGAATAGTGTTAGATGCAAAAATCGTAATAAAGGGGGAGTAACTTAAATATCTATCATCTTTGGTTTAATCTAATATCGTTACCATAGTTCTAGAACTATATCCTATACGTATACTTATCCTTAGGGGCATCCCTAGACATACCTTAGAAATATCTCTAGGGATCTCACTAACGTTTTCGCATCCTAGTTTCCAAAGGTTGACTAAACCTTTCCTCTGATACCAACTGTAGAGACTCGAAGCCTAACGTACATGAACATTACATTACATTTGCGGAATACTTAATACATAACAAAAATACACACACAAGGATCGTAATAGTTTAGTGTCTTTGGAAACTCGGAACGTAATCTTCTAATCCTGGTGAAAGATCTTCAAAATCTCCCACAAAGATCTTCCTTTTTTTTTACCTAAAACCTTTCTTTATATCCTGGGGAAAAGAAAACATAAAAGGGTGAGCTCAAATGCTCAGTAAGGGTAAACAAAAGAAATATCAATCACATAATTTTCATAAGAACATAACATTTTTGGAAATCTTAACCTGCAAAAGAGAGCATAATTTCATAACATGGGATAAATCATAGTAGTGAAAATGAAACCATAACTTAAAACATTACTCATTGTGGAATACACACATAATCATAGAGAATCATTTCTTGTTAGTCAAGACTCATTGCCAAGACTATCTTAGTGGACAAAGTCCCTTTCTGAATCGAGTAATCCTCGTTTCAGTCCTGTTTCACTGAACCGGTATAACCTACCATTCCAGCCATGTCTATCTCATGAGATATAAAATCTTTACCCAATGCATTGGAGGGAGATATAGGTCCCACCCATCTCTTAATGAATCCTTTCTTATGTGTGCCACAAAATCATAAATCATACAACATTGCATAACCCATGTAATAAAAATGGGATTATTAAACAACATGACATCATAAAACCATTCATATTAGATAAAGGAATTCATAAACATAATTCCATCACAACATAGTCAAATCAATGTAAAAATATGGATAGAAACAGAACCCTTTATTATCTTAGATGGAAAATAATTTTGATAAAACACTTGAAATGAATTCTTGAGGAAAATATCCTTTCTTCTTCAAAATCAATTTCTTTTCACAAAACATCATACAATTTTAAAAGAAAGAGATTTTATTAAAAATAGTCATGAAATATTTTGGAGGAAGGTTCATGAAAATAAGGCTTTATAAAACCGTAAAAATCCGTTCGTGCCGTATAAGTTAAAAAAAACATTCTTCGTACTTTTGTCGGAAAAGTCAAAAAGTACCTCGTATAAAAAAACGACAAAAGATTCCTTTCATATTCTTTACTAAAAACTCACCGATGGGTAAAATTGGATTTAAACAATTGTAGTTGGATGGAAATAATATTACATATTTATGAAACATGGATGTGGATGATAAAATACACCCCAGTAAATGCCAAAGTAAAAACAATCTCGGATAAAAATGAGATTGTGATATTTCCCTTACCTTAGGTCCGACTTTCTTTGTAAGTGTCCGAACCTCCTGTATAATGATTTAAATCATGTTATTGACTTATTACAGAATCATATTCATTGTTATGATATCATATATGGTTCACTTATGACATTATATTACCCGTTCTTTTGTAAATTCCATGTTAAAGAAGCGTTTTGGGTAAAATCGTTTCATTTATCGTAGGTGTTTTGACTTGTTGTTCTGGACATCATTATTACTTATATCATGATTTACTTACTTCCAGAATATAAAATATGATTTATATATCATATATATTCAGTATATATATATATATATATATTAGATAGATAAATAAAATGAAAAACACCGTTCATGGAGACGGTAGTCCGTACGTACGCATGAACGCTGTTTTTCTTTCCTTATTGTCTGGAAATGGAAGTAAGTAGATGACATACATATGTATATATATACATAAATCCAGTAGCTTTATAATGTCATATATTTCATTATTATTTCTTATATATACATTATAATCATTCTTAAATGGTTAACATGGAGAATGAATCTCATCGCGTCGTGGAGACGGTAGTCCGTACGTACGCACGAGCGATGATATCATTTCTATAAATATTGAATTGAATTGGAGTGGATTATACAATATATCAGAATCAATATGATGTTGTAATAACTATGTATAGTTATTCTTTACACCATTATACCCATCCATGTAAGGTGGTGGTGGAAAATAGATTACACCACGGCGTGGAGACGGTATTCCGTACGTACGCACGCGCGGTGATTTCTTTT
The DNA here is from genome assembly GCA_963277665.1 of Viscum album. NCBI lineage: Eukaryota > Viridiplantae > Streptophyta > Magnoliopsida > Santalales > Viscaceae > Viscum > Viscum album. The sequence continues at coordinate 473,316,816 of OY728133.1, read as the reverse complement.
TCCGTAGGATGGATAGATGGTGAAATAGGGATGTTTCATACTTATAATAACATATCAGTATATGAGTGATACTGATGTTATTACTTCATAATGAAACAACCTAAGAAGAAGAAGTGGAAGAAGAAATAAAGATGAAAGAATTGGTAACGGTAATTACCTCTTCTTTGAAGCACCTTTTGGAGACCTCCTCTTAGGGAACTAAAATTGGTCTTTGAGGAAGACCAGAACCTCTAGGATGTTTCTAGGGAAGTGGAGAAGAGATTTTGGCAGAGGTTGGCCGAGCTTGAGTGCTCAAATTGGTGTGAGGAGGAGGGGGAGGAGGTGTCCTTTTATAAGGGAGGAGAGGGGCACCTTAGGAATATCTCAAAATATTATTTTATATTAAAGTCAAAATCGGTTTATAATGGTTCCAAAGGGTCTTATTTCGAAGATAAAGTGGGGATGGGTCGAAATACTATCATCCAATAAGATTTAGACAAGTTTAGGTTATTATTTTAACCTTATCAATTAGATTTAACTCTAAGTTAAATAATTTAACTTTTACCGTGTCTTTTTGTTTTCTTACATTATATGGTTAATAAACTTACTATAACATGCCAAACGAACCCCAAATTGTATATTATTAATACATATATCCTTATCTATGTCATTTGGCCGAACCATAGATTTTTAGGAATAAAGAACAATTAATAATATAATATTTGATTTAAAAACTATTTTGTGTCAATTTTGACACTATTTGATATATGATTTTTGTGAAAGTCATAACAGAATTATATGTTCGAACCAAGTTGATTAAATCAACACTAATATATTATAGTAACCTAGAAAATTAGTTTAATTCATAAAAAGTCTCAAATTACATTTATTTTTGTGTTTATAACATCAATTATGTCAATATTTCATTAACAAGATAATTACTGCATCATCTTTGTGTCATAAATAAATTATATTATTTGATGTCTAAAAATTACAAATAAAATACAATCATGTAGGAAATATTTTTATCTTTCTAATGAATATTTATAGTCGAATTTATCTTATGTATAACCCCATATTAAAAATGATTTACTTATTAAACTTTGATTTTAACTATTTTGACCCTTCTTTAAATAAATTAATAATAAATGTCCTAATCTAATCCAAGTGGGCCTAAATGGTCATATTTTATTCCTAAGTTTGTTTTTGGTCGAATTACACTTGTCCAATAGAATTAGGACATGTGTTAGGGTAATAGTAATATCATATTTACCCTTAGTTACCCTATTTACTATTAACCGCGGTAAAAAAAGTAAAAAGTTACTATTCACCAAAAAATTATTTTCATCTCATTGAACCACATTTTAGTCCTTGATATTAACTGTGTCTCTCGGATTTTCGAAATTCCATTCACAGAAGCGGCAAAATTAAGTTTTATGAAAAATTCAGTTTTTTTTAACTACCACTTAGTAGTTTCACTATTCATCAAAAATTGATGTTTTTCAGAACAATGCCAAAATTTCATCCTAAGCTATATTTCATATTCCGAGTTCAAAAATGAAATCTATTTTACCAAATTCATAACATAGAAGTTGCATTAATTAATTTTATAATTAAATCCCGCTGTTAAAATAAATAGCGTGTTTTTAGGAAACAATATATATCAAAAGATTGACACTTGATTATGTCTTGTTTAAATGTGAAATTACAACCAATGACCAACATTGTATTAAATTGTAAAAATATATTCTAAATATACTTTAAAACCACTCAAATTAATAATTTATCACTATTAATTATTTCGATTAAAAAAGTTGTTTTTAATTATAATTTAGTAATTTTCACTATTCATCAGAATATGAAAGTTATCCGAAAAGTACCAAAATTTCACCTTAGGCTAAATTCGATACTCCGAATCCAAAAATGAAGTCCATTTTGAGAGTTAAAATTTCTAAAATTTAAAAAGTGGTTATTACTATTCATAACGGCTAGTTTTAATAATATTTTAATAGCATATCATTGTTTCGTGAAACTCAGGATTACGTACCACACACGCTATCGAGGAAGGTTGTGATTGCGTGTAATGCAAGGCAAGTCAAGGATGCGTGTTGTGCAAGCTCCTTTTGGTGTAGCGTATAACATAAGACATTAGTAAAATAAAAAAGAATATTTTTCATAAAATCTCGGGCTGTTACAGACCTAGTTTTTGGCACTTAAATTCCTATTTTTCCATAATGTGTTTATTTCAAATTTTCCTATTTATTTTTTCTTCTCCAACTACATGAGGTTCCTCTTCTCTCCCAAGGGTTTCTCAACCTCCCTATCCTATGTATCATGATATCTCCCTCACCTGTTGTTATAATCGAGTTCAGTTTCTCTTTGTGGTTTAATATAAGTAAGATATATGTTCTCCTTTATACATTCACTGTTTATATTCTTTTTGACCATGTAATTGTGTAGAAAAATCATTTCAATTTTTTAGGGTGGATGTCCATTTCTTCGATTTCATCTAATCTGAACAGAATCAAGCCTTGATATTTGATGAGTATAACATCCTAACTATGAGGTAGGTAGTATATGACTATTAACCCATTTTTAGTTCAATTTAAAATATAAATGTTGTGTTATATGTTTTCCCTTGTCACGCATCACCCTAAAATGTGATCCCTATTTATAAATTGTTATAAACGTGGCATATTATTCCCTTTGATACTTGCTGTATATTTTGAGGATTCCAACCTCAATCATGGACCCCCCTAGTGTGTTTCAACTAGATTTTCCCCATTATAATCACGTATTTAAATTTATATAATTACATATATGTGTTTATCTTGATTTACAAATCTAATTTCTACTTGTATGTAATTTCTCAATGGATGACAACACCGCTGAAGTGTCTTGTTGAACCTTATTTTCCATGCTTGATGGATTTCTATAATGTTTCCTTTGATAATTCAGGTGAGGACCTCGAATATTGTGCCTAGATGTGTTAAATTAATTTTTTGTTAAATATTTTCATGTTTTATAACAAACCCCCTCAGATTAGGTTCATCGTCTTCTAAAATAAAATATGGAGATTATTGTTTTCAATCTTGTTTGGATTTAGAAAGTTTTTCATTCCTATTCCTCAATGTTTCTTAAATAATTTGTAGAATGATTTGTACATGGAATATATTGATACTCCTAAATAGATTTTCCATGACTTTTTAAAATTATAATTGAACCAATAAGATCCTATTATGTTTTATGCTTGACTTATAAATAGAATATCCCATGTAGGTAATTTCCAAGTTGATGATGGAATATTACATAGGTTTCATTGGACATTATAATTGAATTTCCATTTTCTCTTGATTATATCTAAAGTATTTATACATGATTTTTTCTTTCAAAAATTAATTAAAATTTTAATTTAGATGAATTATAAGGGTTGCAAGTCCAAGATGATAATTTCATGCATTATTACATTATTTAATATGAAATAAAATGCCTTTGGTTATATTTGATCTTGTTTAAAATAAATAATGATAGGTAATTACTCATGTCTATTATTATAAATATGATTACACATTTTATACATTATGGAATGATGATCAACATTTTTTTGGATTTATGATTACATGCTCCCTTACATCGGGTATTGAACATGACTTCTTGAACCATTGAGACTATTTGGATGGTGGGCATGACACAACACATTTCTTGTTTTGAGTGTTGACATGATGGAACAGTAACCATATCAAGTGAGATGAATTAAATATCCCATTCATTATGAGATGTGGGGAATATTCACTTTTTTGGATCTTCTAGGCTAATTTAGACAATTTATGGTTGACTAAGTTATGCCCCAGTACAATCACCCCCTATAATTCTATTTATTTTTCCACTTATTTCAACACATATATGTTCTATATAAGAATAGTCAAGATATAACGATACTATATATATTATTATTACTATATATATAGTTACGGATCTGATACACATTCCATCCTTGAGATGAAGTAGGTTGAATCAACATGGTTTCTTGTTGCAACCTAAACTAACTAGTATTTATTTATTCAACATTTTTTTTATTATTCATACATACACACAACTCTACATATATGCATGGACTAGTTTTAGTGGTAGAAACCATCGATGGCCGACGACTGGGATTTTATCTCACACCCTACATGGGATACCCTTACACTGGGGGTCCCTGAGAAGATCTCATGTATGGTGGTCCATGGATTTTTTCTTGTGATGTTATGATTGTATAATGGAGTTTGGACCATAAGAATAAGGTGGAGATCAGGATTTTGGTTGAGTTATCCCTCATGGATTTTATTTCTTCTCATTATTCTTGTATTCTATTGTATCATGTTTACTACCATGCGTATAGATTTTTAGCTTATATGTCATCATATGTATATGAATTCATTTTTTATATTGGTGTTGGAAATTTATATCTATTTCATATGATTATTTCACTCCTCTATCATTCATTTATTAATAATTATTTTATTATCTATCATTTATTCTCTTTTCAATGACAATGTTTTTATAATCATAAGGGTATATTCTCATCACTATAACATTCTCATACCATAGCTACTATTATAAATCTTTTAGCATACAAGGAGGTGCGATTGGGGCCACGTGGTGACCGATCTGACAATAAGATTAGTGTTCAGCCGTTTTAGGACATTACAGAATAAATCTATTTATTATAGTCAGGGGAACATAGTTATCCCCATAGATTTATGAGGGTGTTTACTTAAAATTATTTCTCATATATCGTAGGGAATATGATTTTCTTTTTATGTTTGGATATATTTTCACCCAATATTAAAATTTCATTTATATAAGGCCACATGACTATCCCATTTATTCTCATTATTAAAAATATTTGTATTTTGATGTTTTTTATATAGTTATTTTTTATAATTTGGATGTTTAATTGAAATATATTTGTTTCTAAGATCGTGTCATTTTTACATTTATTTGTTTATTATTAAACATGTTTTTTCACACAATGATTATTCCATGTTTGGGTATAGTTTCTATAAAAATGTATGCTTATTTTGAATAGATTACCATCATATGGATCCTTCTTGCAATATTTATAGTTGAAATCCTTGTATTTAGTTTTTTTGGATTCATATTGTAAAATGATTCACCAAAAAATGGATGATTCACTCAGTGCATATAACTTCCTATAGAAGCTGATAATTTTCTTGAAAACATTTATCATACAAAAATAAGTTTTATTTTATAATCAATGTGTTATTATACTATAAATGAGTAATTTTATTCCTCATTGAGTATATTATTTGGAAGCCATAGTAGATAGTAGATAATTTCATCGGAACTAAACGACCATATCCTTAGAGTGTATTTGTCCAACTATTTTAGTAAGGATGCATTATTTATATAATGAATTGAGAAATATCACTTAGATGTTCAGTCTCATTTTAATAATTGATTTATGAAATTTAGAATTAATGTTTTTTATTATGTTTTATGTTTAATTTTTAAAATGTATTTTGGAATATATCAGGTTTCAGTGTGAAACATCGAATATATTCCATGTTTCAGTTTGAAACATAGAATATTTTCCATGTTTCATGATATTAATTCATTGAATATAGAATTCAAACATGTACTATGAAATTTAATCAAGTTAATCATGTGGGTAATGCATGTTATGAAAAATAGTTTGTGTAACACCTGAAGCATTTACAATATTTTCATTTTTGAATAAATTAATTTTATTGGTAGCTTGATATATACAAAGAATCATGTTGAGATTGTGCTAAAAGAAATAACGAGTTGGCTGGCATTATATGTTGGACCCAGATTTACCGAATAATGATATATTATTCATGTATTAATATTAAAAATAATTAAATATAACATAACCATTAGGATAGAAGATAGGAATAATATTAACTAACTTATGAATATATATGGTTTATAAAAATATAGTATTAATTAATTTTTACTAATTAATTTGGAATGAATGTATAATCTAATCCAATATATAGTAAATATTTTTTATTTTTATGCTTTCAAATGAGTTTTCTTTTAAAAAACAAAATTAATAAATGATAATAATGAAATATATATTTTCTTTATTCAATAAAATAATTTTTATATTCATCCATTAAATTTAATAAGAATAAGTTAAAAATAAACCCCATTTTATGCATAATAACCTATATTTCACTAAAGGTATATTTATAATCTTTTAATGTGACCCTATTTTAAAAATAATTTTTAACACATTTATATATTTTATTTAATAAAATGAACACTCTATATTAATTCATAATATAAAAACATAATTTTGTATATTTTTTGTTATTTTTATGATAAGATTAATCTTTTGATGAAAAATGGAAAATACTAAATTTTAATTGAAAAAATAATTTTTCATCATAATAAATTGTAGTGTTAAATTATAATGTTAACTGTTTTAATGAATAATTATAATAAATTTTTATCATTTAATTAAATTTATTTCATTGAAATCAATTTGACAATGAATTTTAGTATAAAAATGTTTCAATCATTTGCAGGCTTTATACTTTAACAACACGTTTTCCCACCCCATCAATGGGGTTAATTTTAGAATAACTAAATTTTTTTTTAGAATTTATGAAAATGGAGTCCGTATATGGAATTAGGGAGTATGAATAATTTAAATATGATTCTTTTACTTTTGGGTATATGAATAGTAAATTTAGTAATTTATTAATTACAATGGTTAAGGTTAAATTGTATAATTAAGGGTAAATAAAAAATTAAAAAATTTCTCTAACACATGAATTAATTTTATTATTTGAATTATTTTCAATATAAATCATCCTTGAGATGATTTTATGGCATCTTGCAGGAACTTATAAGACTTTATTTCTTTTATAGTTTTTTATTCTCTAGAAGTCCCAACTTGTCCTAGTCATATTTCTAATAAGTGTTTATTTTTTATGTATAGTTATTCAGAAGATTTATTACACTATAAATATTAATTTTAAATATTAAATTTTTATCTATTCCATGGTAATTTGTTTATAATTTTAAGGCGATAAATAATTAAATTAAATGACGACACAATGAAGATGGTGTAATTGCATAATTCATAAGAGAATAAAATAAATTCTATTAAAAATATTCAAATAAGTAATAATATATATGATTATTTTAAAAAACAAAATATATGGATTGATTGGAAATTTTATGGTTGATTTAATTTAGTTTTTCCTTATATATCATGATGTTATGGTATTTTTAAAAAGTCAGGTATTGAATAGTGTCAAAATTTACATTATTGATATTTTAAATAAATAATATTGTATTAAATGATATAAATTTCCTAAAATTATATTATTTATAAACCATATTGGGATAATATTTCTTTCTTCATCAATGATACATCTAGGATTCTTTTGGAATTTTAGAGTAATTAAATTAACCAATAATGAGTAAGAATATATGATGTCACTGTAAGAGTAAAGTGTTTTACTAAAGATTAAAGTTAAATTATAAGGGAAATAATTTGGCATAAATATTTATAAATATTATACTTTTAAATTTTTTTGACCCAAAATAATTTTATATTTGATGTAAATCACTTTGGAGATATTTGGGATAGAATATTAATTCTTATTAATTTAATAGTTGTTGAGTTTCCAAAGGTACCACTCACCTCAATTCTAATGTGACACCTCCTCCATCACTTCCACACACCACATTGAACTTCATATCATGACAAAAACCTACCAAAATAATATCCCAAATTACCTATATTAATTTTACCAGCATGTATTTTGGAATAAATCTATCCAAGAAATCCTTTTTCCATAAAAAAAGAGCTTTTAAAAAATTGGTTAATGTTGTTCAATAATTGCTTTATATTTATTTCATTATCCACTCCCTCATTTATTATTAGTTCATGTTTATATAATAACTCGATATACTAAATATAAATTTATTTTGTTATATTATGATTTCAACCTAAACATACACTCATTTCGGTCTAATGGGTATCTAAAATACATTTTCTGTGTACGGAGGACCACCACCTCAAGAAACAATTATTGGTCCTTTTTCATTACAACCATTCATGGGTTTTCATTATGATGGACACACTATTTTTATATGGAATATATATATATATATATATATTGTATTTATGCTACTCAAATTATTTTATAACAGGTACATTTACGCTTTCTATTCCTTTTAAATACGATTACATTGTTTGTGGATGTGTGGACTATCGCCTCCTCAAAGCGACATGATTCATTCATAAAATACATTGGGCTTATAAAATATTGTTTTAATAAAAATATGGGATATATATAACATAGATATGATACTATAATTATTATATATATATATATATCATTTACTTCTCATTATTTTAATATGATAAGGAAATAAATGTAGCATTCATGCTTACGTACGACCTACTTCCTTCATGACCGATGCATTTCATTTATTATCTAAATATTTTATGGATTATTCTAAATACATATATATTGATTATATACAATATTTAAATCATGGCATAAATTTTCAGAGATGATTAAACAATGATCTAATTAATCTGAACAACAGATAAGAAGTCATAACTTACTAGAGAAACTTGGCAATTTACACATGAAATAGTGAAGATAACAAAATAATGATAACAAATATGTAATACGATGTATAATAAGATCATAAAATATATAAAAAATATTAATATTATTCTGCAATAATTTATTAAAACTCATAATACAATTATTCATGAGGTTAATGAATGTTCATATAAAGGAAGTGTAAGGTAACCATTTTTCTCATCTGACTTTGATTTTTGAGAGACACGCATCATTCACATCATATTTCATTAATGTGGTGTACTAACCCTTTGATAGATCATAGCATGAAACTATTTATTTTCAGGGTATTAAATATTTCATTTTATAATTTTTTTACTTTTAGGGGGATTATGATTCCAATATTTCAACGAGGTATGTTACTCTTTGATTTACAATTATCTAATTAAATCGATAATTCAATATATGTGGAATTCTCTGGACCGACAAACAAGGGTGGGGATTGGGTATATATATCCCCTCGATGCATAAACAGTCTCATGGGAGAAATTAGTTGTAAAAATCATATTAGTTCATACTATCATGAATATAGATCTTGATGGTATATCAGTTCAAGTTCCAAATATATGAAGTCTATTATTAAAGCATAACTGTAATTAAGAATTATTTTCATTTGTTATCCACATGATTTACACTGTGAAAAAATCATTATATATAGTTTATTTTCTAAATATATAATATTTAAATTGAATGTGGATAAATTATTTAACATTCCATATTTTTTATTCTATTTTACTCATAAATTCCGATGTAGGTGAATTTGTGCTCACCCCTTTCAAAATTTTCATTTTCCCCCACAATTCCAAGATGTATGTTATGAAATATCAGAAGGGTTACACATAGTGCAAATAATGGTCAACTAAATGGAATTATTTTTGTCTTTTATGTGTCAAAATGTATTTTAGATTACATTTATGTATCTAATTCACCATTAATTCAAGACCCTACAGTCCTTTGTGATGAAATTCCATGTATCTTTTGACAATATATTAATGCAAGTCACTCACTCTGGGATAACAGGTTTGCGGTCATTACAGTTGATATCATAGGAATCTTAGTAGAAACCATGGAAACTGGATTTAGAAAAAATAGATCAGGGTACATAACCCTAAGATAGTCATTGGGGAGGTTTATAGAATAAAAACCTATATTTTTAATAATTTATAGATTATGGGGGTATTCCTGGAAATATATCCCTATGTAGATAATAATATTGGAAGTTCTTCTCGAACAGATATACTTAGGAGTAACAACTCTGAAAAGGTGTTTTTAGGCCTGGCTTGGTGTAACCTAGTACATGATAATAGACATCACTTTCCACCTAGTTTGACACTCCTATGAGATATTATTATGATAATTTAGAATTCCATTAAAAATAATTATAAGTATTTGAATGTCAAGATATCCCTAGATAAACCTTGTTTACGATTATGTGATTCCATATAAATAAATTTTTCAACTTATGTAATGAATTTTGAGAGTTTTCGTATTTTACCTAATAAGATTTAATTTAGTCTATATTAGCATTTGGAAATGGAATATAGCCTAAGAAATTTGATTCTTACCAATGCACCTGATCTAATGAGTAAGAATGATTAATTTAATCATGGACCTAATCCAATATATCGAAGGGGAACTAGTCTTCAAAGAAGTCTCATCATATGAGGACATAATACCATGATCTAATAGCACAGAGAGAAGAATATCTATGTATTATGGATTTATAGGGATATAAAAGAAAAAGGGAATGGCTAGGATAATATGGATAATGGTAACAAGGAAATGAATTATTTACCCATATATAGTAACTCAAGAAATAATCAACCATCCACTAACTTAAAAAAATGTGATTTTTCTACTTTTGTGGAAATAAATGCCACCATGTTTGTGGATGTAGGGGAATCAAATAAAATTATAATGTGAAACACTTTCATTTCAAGGAGATGGGACACTACACAAATAAATATCTCAAGCATCAATTAAATATACCTTAAAAGAAGAAATGGTATCAAGGTCAATCTTATTATATTACTACAATAAAAGTGTAATAATTAATGTATCTGTGTTTTTTTATTCAAAAATTATGTTATTATATTTGGGTTATAATAATTATGGATTATAAGGATACAATACTATATCACATTTTCATTAGTGATTTGAGATCCTATGCTGAATGCTATGATGAAAAGTGATTGAGTTGAAAGTCAAAATTTTTGGAAGACACATTGTTTAGGGAAAGAGAAGACATAATACATTCCTAATATAGAGACAATTTTTTTTGGATACATATATAATTTAGATAATGTTAATTAGATAATACTGAATACCTTAAAAATGATTAATGATTTGTAGAAAATTTATTTATTATATCATTAATAAATATTAATAAACTTTTATATTAATTAGATATATCAAATAACATGTGATTTACTTATGTAATAATGAGTCGTACATGATTTTAATAAGATTTTATGGTAATTTTTGTCATTACCATAATCCCATGTTTGTAATGTGACAATTTAGAGGTACTTAATTATTATGAAAGGCTAATGATAGGTTCATTTTGTAAATTCAGTGACCTTTCTAGAGTGTCTGATAAAAATATTATTTAATGTTTAACCATTTATGTAATGATTTATGTGGTAATTTGAATTTTATTTCATATATTGATACATTATTTCACATAGTGATGCATATTGTTCCAATAGATGAAATAGATATAGTTAAACAAATAATCAAAGGAAAATATTTTTTTGTAGAAAAAATTATTAATTTATATTATCAGAGAGTGAAATAATTTCCCCACTCAATAAAATGGTCTTGAAGAAAAAATGTTTCCCAATTTTCATCATTTTTGATGATATAAATTTCCTTTATTCACTCAACAATATTAAGTTTTTTTTGGTCTAAAACTCTCTCATGGATATGTTGTCTATCACTATCTATCAAAAAACGATGGTTGGATTTATCATCCACTTCTCGGTTTTTACTAATTTTCTCCTACTTATAATTCTTGTTTGGTGGTAACCTTCACATTTTCCCCCCTTATTAAATTTTTTTTAAGATATTTACAATGTGGGTTTCTCAATTTTTTTAATTTTCAAATATAAAACCCTAGACTATCTAGATCATATTTAATTTGCGAGGAAGAAATTTAATTAAGGTGGGGGATATATAACACCCCATGGAATTAAATTATTTTCATTTTGGAATAAATTTAATTTTCTTTCTATCTTGATTTATACACAACACAATGTTATTCTTATGCTATAAACAATAATGAATTTTCTTGCATTACATGCAAGGACCAGTTTTACTAAACAATAATATATAATGAAAATGGTATTATTGAATATAATATGATATAACCTTGATATTAAGTTAGAAGTTATGAATAATAATATATAACTAATGAAAATATATGGTTTATAAAAATATAATTTTAAATCCCTAGTTACTAAATTATATGAAATGAAAATATAAACCAATACAATATAAAATAAGTAGTTTTATTTTTATGATTCGAAATGTGTTTTATCTTAATAAATTAAATTAATTAAAAATAATAAATGAAATGAATGAATTATTTATTTAAAATATTCAATCAAATATTTTTGAAATTTATCCAATATATTATATAAAAATAAGATAAGAGAGAAATAAAATTTATTTTTAAAACCCTAAAATTCTCTAATGCCAGTTCTTCCACCTTTTAGGGTGAACCTGATTAAACCAAATTTTTGACACTATTATATATTATATTTTATAAAATAAACTCATTAATTTAAATTACAATATAAAAACTAATTTTTTTTTTGTAATTTTATGTATTTTTGTACAAGATTCATGTTAAGATGAATAATAAAAAAGTGTAAAGTTTAATTAAAGACAATGTTTTTCAACAAAATAAATTATAGTGTTAAATTTTAATTTTAATTGGTTTTAATGTTTAATTAATATAAATTTTGCAATATTATCCAATTTATGTAATATAAATCAATTTCAAAATGTATTTTGATATACAAATGTTTCAATCTTTTTCATGTTTTAAACATTAATAACATGTTTTTCCACCCCATCAATGGGATTAATTTAAAATTAATATTTTAAAATGCTATGTTTTGAATTTTTAAAAAAGGATTCTATATTGAGAATCAATGATTAAGAATTATTTAAATATGTCGTTTTATTTTTGGGCATATGAATAGTAAATTTAGTAATATTTTAGTTATCACAGCAAATAGTAAATCGAGTAATTAGAGGTAAAAATAAAATTATAATATTTTCTTAAAACTTGTCTGAATATTATTTTACAAGTTATTTTTGACAAGATGTACCATTTGGATTACTTTATGGCCTCTTGGATCCACATGTACTACTTTAATGATTTTATATTATTTTATTCTAAGGAACATCTAATATATCTTACTCAAGTTTCTAATTAGTGTTACATTATCAATTTTGTTTATTAAGAATATATATATGACTATAAATATTTATTATAAAGATAAAATTATTATCTAAATCATGGTAATTTATTTATAGTTTCTGAGAAATAAATAATTATACTAAATTGTGACACAATGATGATACAATAGTTGCTAAGATATTAAAAATATTAAAAAAATATAAATTGATATAATTGATTCCATAAACAAATTTTAAGGATGAATTTTAAATATTATTGTAGTGTTAATCGAGTTTTTTAGAAGATATAATGTTGTTGTGATATTTTTTTCATCAGGTATTAAATAGTGTCAAAATTGACATTATTTATATTTTAAAATAAACAATATTTTATCAAATGATATAAAATTAGTAAAATATAAAATTCATTAAACTTATTTAGATATGGTTATATTTTATATCACCTATCTATTTGGGGGTATTTTTTAATTTTATAGAAATTATATTAACCCTTAAAGTGTAAATAGCCAAATTGTCATTGTAAGAGTTAAAGGGTTTTACTACAAGTTGAAGGCCAATGATTAGGGTAATAATGTGACCTAAACATCTAAAAAACTATTTTTTGAGATGATTTAGTCCCAAAATAATAATATGTTCCGGATAACTCTCTTAGGATCCATTTTTACATGAAAATAAATATATATTAATTTAGTAGTTTTGGTGATTCAAAAAGTACCCCTCACCAAAATTATAAAGGAATTCACCCTCCCTCACATACTCACTGCACTTTGTGCCTTATATATCAACAATACCAATCCAAAATAAGCTCCAATTTTCCCTATGTTCACTCCGAAATCATCCATTTGTGACAATTTCCAAACAAGGAATAATTTTGGTATATACCAAAATGATTTACTCGTAAATGATGTTACCTTATTCAATGATCTATTAAGATTTATTTCATTCCCACCCCTTCATTTATTATTATATCATTTTTATATAATAACTTTTTTATCCTAAATACACTTTTAAGTTTTTATGTTAAGGGTAATAATTAAACATATATTTAATTGGTAACAAACAAAATATTTATGTGTACGACGAACAACCGCCTCAACAAAATAATGATTGCTCTTTTTTCCATTACCACCATTCATCATTGGGAAATATGATGAAAATGATGTTTTTTAAATGACATTTTTATATGATATTTATGTATTTTTTTGGTTTTAATTATTTTATAACACAGACCTTTATACTTTCCATTTTTTATATATGATAAAATCATTTGTGGATGTGTGGACTACCGCCTCCTCAAAAGTGACATGATTCGTTCACACAATACATGGAACCTATAAATTATGGGTTCAATAAAAACATTTGGAATATATGAAATAGATATGAATCTATAATTATAATATAAATATTTCATTTACTTTTCATTCATTTAATATGATAAGGAAATTAATGTAGCACTCATGGGTATATACGACCAACTGTCTCCATGAATTGTGAATTTTATTTCATATCTCTATATTGTATGTATTATTGTAAATATGTATATAATAAATATATATTATATTTAAATAATTTTTTACATTCTAGATATGATTTAAACATGATCTAATTAATTTTAACAACAAATAACATGTCCCAATGTACTCGAGAAACTAGGCAAATAACACACAAAATAGAGAAAAAGGAAAAAAATATTAACAAAAGGGAAATAATACATTATAAGATTATAATATATCATATAATAAATATTATTATGGTTCTATAATAATTTAGTAACACACTTAAAAAAATTATTCAGGAGGTTAACGAACATCCTTCCAAAGGAAGTACAAGGTAAGGGTTTTTTCTCAACTCACGTTTATTTTTACAGGATACACCTTATTCAAAACTTATTTATTTTTTGTGGTGTACAGACCATTCGATATATGATATCATGGATATATTTATTTTCAATGTATTTGAAATTTCAATTGATAATTTTTTACATTTATGGGGCTTATGATTCAAATATTTCAATGTTTTACGTCACACTATGAATAAAATATATCTTATTAAATAGATTATTCGGTATATGAGGAGTGCATTTAATTGGATGAAAAATGTGGGGTCCAATTATAGATAGCCTCTCAAAGAATCGATATTCTCAAAAGATAAATTATATTTCCAAATCATAGTATTTTAAAATGTCTTCAAAGTAGATCTTGATGGTAATGTGGTTTATGTTCTAGATACATGATGTCTAAAATTAATGGATTACCATCATTCAGAATTCATTCCATTTATTATCCATTTTATTTTTACTATACCAAATTAAATGGATGAATATTATCTTTATACTGTTTCTTATTAAAATGGAAATGTTATCAACTATTTACTTTTCCATTTTTTTTTCCTTTATTTTACTTATAGCTTCTGATTTATGCTTACCCTAATGAGACTTTGACCACTCCAATTTCATATGTTTTATTTTCCCCAAAAAATTTGAGAATCATGTTACAACTGATATGAAGGATTACAACAAGGGGTAATAATCACAAAATAATTTAAATTATTTTTGAATTTTATGTTTAAAAATTTAATATGGATTACATATATCTATGTACTTTTCTAAGACTAATAACCAATTTTTTCCATTGGGATTTAATTCAATATATCTTATATTAATGTACTATATTAATGCATGAATTCTAGGATACGAATATAGCATCCCATTCTAGAAACACATTAACATTACATCTCTTTTTCAGAAAACTTAAAAAATTCCAGAAAAAGACACCCAAATACCATATTAGTTTAATGCCTTAGGAAATGTAGAAACATAAACACCAGTACATAAATGATCTAAATCATCTAACAATAGGTTATTGTTGACTATCACCCTTCATGGAAAAATGACACATAATACATAACCTAATAACATTTTGAAAATAAACATAAAAATGGGTGAGGTTAGATGAACATTAAGGGAACTAATGGAGAAACTCACACATAATCATTTGTATAAGCATATGAGATAACTATCATGAAAATAGAGGATCAAACACTGTGAATAAAATATCATATACATGAGTCATGAAAGAATGCATGGATGTTAATAAGACATGGATCAAAAATAAACATATTCAATAAAATAATAAAATATGAATAAATCATCTAATTATGAAAAGCACATAAGAATATAATATGATTTCCATAGTATCCAAGACACCGCTTCCAAGACCATCTTAGTATTATGGGTTCACTTCCCATTCCATACTGGTAGTCATGGTTCTAAACCATGGAAATAATTGTAACACGAGTTTACTCTCCAAAGAATATTTTCAGTCATGGTTCACTACCATTGACATATTATTTTTCATGGTTCTCTCCCAATACCATCATATTCTATCTCATGAGACATAAATAATTTCCCAATGCACTGGAGGGATATATAGGTCCCACACATATCATAATGAAGTCATACATATATATTCCACAAAATCCTAAAAAATATTCATAACATAACCAATGAAATAAAATGTGTATTATAAACGTGTAATTATATCATAAACTATGGAAAATTATAGGATTCATAATAATTTCATCATTAGAATATCCCATGTAAAGAATCCTGTTTCGAAAGCATAAAACCCATGAAAGATAAATGAGTTACATAAAAATAATCCCTTAAAAACCATTAAAATAAATAATATCAATGGAAATATTTAATAATTTAACAAGAATTCATGATTTACATAAAAGAATGTTTTCTTATATGGAACATTTTATATAATGATCTTTTAAAAATAATTCTTGATCAAAATATCCTTTCATCTTTGAAAAAGTGTTTCAATACATAAAACCTTTTGAAATAAAATTACTTTTACAATAAATTTGAAAAAATATAATGGAATATTATAATATAATAAAATGATTCTAAAATATATTTTCCTTGAAAATGCTCCTCATGGATCATTTTAAAACTTTTTTGAGAACATGGTTTTTGAAATAAAATAGATTTCTGATTGAAGAGAGAAATAATGCTTGACTTTCATAAAAAGAAATCAAATGAAATGAATATAAAATTGTACTAATACATGGATATATCTTGAATAAATATAGGATAAGTAAATTCATGAGTTTTATTGAGATAGGATCATAATATTTTAGTAAATAATTATAATCATAAACTCTCTCGAAAAGTGATGATATTGTTTCAATAAACTCTTGTCACTTGGTAACTTGCGATCATACACTACATATTAAGAAGTAAATTAAATTAATATTAAAATATATTGAAAATAATCATATTAATGAAATAATAGGTAAAATGGTTGTGTATAAACCTCTAAAACGAATACATATTTATATGAAAACTAGATTCTCAAAGAAGGAAAATTGGGACAAAACTATGTTACCAATTTGGAAACTCTAAAACATAAACCCCATGAAGTAAATATCATATAATGGATATGTAAAGACCCGTAAATTTAATTATTTGGTTAATTGAATACATAAATTTTTATTATACACACCACACAAAAGTATTGGTTTTCCAACAAAGCATGTATCTCAAAAACATTAAAAGTGAGATGAAATCCCCTGTTGTGTATTCACTCTCTTCATACTCATAAAAAACTCATCTAAAATAAATAATTTTGTTATAAATATATAAGAGAGCCGTATTATTATTTATTAATCTATATATTTTTTGATTATCTACTTATATTATCCTCTTGGTAACAATTCTTTGTAAATGTTTCACTTCTGGTAATATCTGCTTTGTTCTTTGCATGTGTCTTAATATGTTATATCTTTAGTCCTTATAGTTATATCAAGATTTACAAAATTTGAATTAGGATGAAACTTTAATTTATATTCCTCATATATTTATTATAATAATCCATATAATATTTAAGTATAAATGGAATACATCATTCTTTGAGATGGTAGGTCGAACGTATGCATGAACGTTATTTCCGTTTAATTATCTTATTGAAAGAATGAAAGTAAAAGTCATATATGTATATATATGTATGTATATATATATATCATTATTAAAATATGTTTATTATATATTATATATCATATATATTCAATAATTTCATCAATGATACATTCTATGTGGTGTATGAACAAATCGAATCGCTTTTAGGGGGCGGTAGTCCACAGTTCCTCAAAAAACATTATCTTATAATCACAAAATAGAAAGTATAAATAAATATGTTATAAATAATTAAGAAGAATAAATATGTAACAAATATTATTTATAAAATATTTTAACATATTTTCCATCATAATTTACACCATGGGAGGTGATAATGGGAAAATAAAAAATCATCGTTCAGTCAGGCGGTAGTTCACCATACACTTAAACAATATGTCAGTCACCCATTAGATAGATGTGTGTGTAAGTTTAATTAAAAACCATAGAACAAAAAAATACTATCATATTAAGGATACTTTTTTATTATAAAATAATAAAATAAGAATCTTTTCATGAGTGGATAATGAAAATAATATAAATGAGTTTGAGTGAGGGTGTTACCTCTTAATCAGGTAAATCCTTTTGGTTATTACCAAAGGTATTCGTTGGAAGACTATAATAATAAAGAGAGGATTAAAGGAAGAAAGGATGATTTTTGGGAGGATATTTGGGAATATATTTTTTGATCCTATTTGGATTTAAAGGTATAAATTAGTATATGAGAGGAGGCTTTTTATAGTGGAGGATGAGTGGAATACTTGTAATATTTTGAAAAATGAATCCCATTCACACTTTTTACAAGTCATTTACGTCCAATAAGGGACCATATTTTATAAAATGGAGGTTATTTCTGATATATTTCAATAAAATAGATTTTTTACATCTTTATAGTTTATTTTGGGTCTTATATTTTAGGTTTAGTCCTTAGTTAAACTTAATTTTACAAGAATCGGTGTAATTAATTTTAATTACATTCACTAATCATTAAGGTAAAAAACTAATTTCAATTTATTAGAAATTATAAATTATTATTATAAAAAATATTTAATCCATTTTTCCAAATTCCTATCATATAAGTGGATTAAATTTATTCAAATTTAATCTAGTAGTGGAGTCGATAATGGAGGTTTTTAATGTAAAAACATTAAAATAGATAACAAATATTTCCATGAAATTTCATAGTGAAATTTAAATAATGACCTAATTTTTATTAATTTATAAAAATATTATCTAAATTATCTTTTAATCCATTTTAAAATATTTTTTTAATTATAAATAAATTATTTTAAATTTTTTTCTGAACTAATGTTTAGAATATTTTATTATTCCCTAAAAATGTAAATCTTCAATGAAAAATAAAACAAATATACCCTTGGAAAATTATTATGTCCACATTTCAAAAATTAATTAATTTTAACTTATTATTTGTATGAAAGATTCAATAATTGGATTTCGAATGGGTTATCCACTAAAAGGCAGTAAAAATGCCAAATTAAAAATATTGGATTTTTAAAAATAAAACGACGTTGTTTCTTATCTTATTTTTATCAAATATATTGAATGAATTTCAAAATAATTTGATAGAATATATAACCTATATATTACACTAAAATTAATAACTAATTTTAATTAATTGAATTTATAATATTAAAATATCTTTGTAACCATAAAAATAATAATATTTTCTTTTACATTCAATCAATTTTTGTATACATTTCTAACTAATTGGTATCCTATTAATTAATATTATAAATGTGTAGGCCATTTATTTTTGTCAGCTACATAATAATATCCATAACCAATAATTTATCATCTTGTTTATAACTTATAATATTAATTAATATCATTTTAATGATATACTATTTTTCATTAAAACTCAGTCTTATGTGTTACACAAGCCATCAAGGAAAGTAATTGTTTCATGTAACACAGGATAACCTCATTGTTCTATGTAGATCAAGACAAGGATTATATAATGTTTAGTGTATGATTAAAATGGTGATGTGTATAACTCAAGCCAAACCTAGTTCTTTGATATTAAATAAACTATATTCAGTGTCGCATGTAATGAAAAATATTAAAATGTTATATTAATTTGAAAAAGTTCAAAAAATATCAAGGTGTTACATTATTCCCCTTGAAAATTATTTCTCCACTAGAATTCATCTGGTTTATGAAAGGTTTACTAATTTAATTCTTCATTCATAGAAACCGAGAACGTAAAAAAAGATACATAAATATCCCCTGAAAAGGAAAATTCAGAACCATAATGGTTAACAAAAATATAATATAACTATGTTTCCACACATGGGAACTTAGGTTGGGTGTGAATATTTTATTTTGATAAAAAGGGTAAATATTTTCAGGAAGTGATTAAAGTCATCATTCACAAACAAGTGAGTGGTCAAATAAAATTTGAGGTCATCAAATTCAAAAATATATGATAATTTAAACTGACATAGGTTCAACAAAAATATTTTATTAGGAAAAAATATTATCTTCTCATCAGTATCGCAATGTCGAGTAATTATTTTATTGACCATTAATTTATGTAAATATACATACATGATATATTTCAATGAAAAAATATAATTCCTTAGATCTTCTATTATCTATTTATAATTAATCTATTATATTAATAAATTGATGTCCAAAAACTAATTTCAATTCCAGAAGTACTAAAATAATATATTAGTAGATCACATGGCCAATAAAGAATAAAATTTTTAACTATTTTTCAATGAATATTCATTAAAATCAATAAGGTTTTTACGTTAATTGTAATAATAAATAACTCTACTGGTAGATCATTACTATTTATTCATCAAAAATAACTACACATTAATTGAGACATCGTGTGGGCCAGTGGTAGAAGTGAATACCTTATCATACTTCGGTATTTAGTTCATGACCCATGTCCTTTCAACAATTTATTGATTGTCTCATGACATACAGACTGCCCTTTTCTAAAACGATGCTAATAAAATTTCCAAAATAAATACGATGGGCATCCTTGAATTAAGGTTAATAACTAAATATCCTTTGGAAAAGGTTTTACGAACAGTCATAGCGTATAAATACTTCTTCTGAAAATTAACTTAATCTTCACTTAAGTGGTTATCCATACAACCCTACTAAAATATGAAAATCCAAATATTTATAATGAAATCCATGGAATCGGCTTAACATCAATTCCTCTATGTATCACAAAGAGTCTCTTCATTGTTACATTCTATACATGTGAATAAAACGATCATGTATTCTCTTTAAACATGGTAATAACCATAATTAACATAAATACATATGGAAAAAATTCATGCTTCATCATTCCGTAAGATACCAGATGCATTCCAGGAATCCATGATGTTGTGAACATCTTCTATGAGAGAATAAACTAATTTTCAACAAGTCCTTTATTACTTCCAAGGAAATAAATACCAAAAAAATTATATATATCAAAAATATCGTTATCCAATAAACATTATTATAACAAAACTAACATATTAGGCATTATTAATCACTTAGAAATGTTTTTTCCATGGACGACACCTTGAAATTAAATCGATTTTCTATTCCATCAGTTCCATTCAATGTATTCTTGTAAATCATTAGTGAGAAAATTTAAACATGAAAATCCTTATATATTCCACCTTTTATATAAAATAACTTTTTAATCCAAATACATAAAAACATTTATTATTCCACTTCATCCATACACCATTAACATGGTTATCTCATCCAATTACACAATACCTCTTCCATTTTACATTTCATATATAGTCTCATCATCATCCACAATGTATCCTTTACTCACCCCACCTTGTTGATTCTCTTCTGAGTCATTCTTATTTGGATAATGAGTTTCATAATGAGTATTTATTCCACAGTTAAAACACTTAAACAGTGATTATGTATTTTGGAGTAAAATATTATCATCCTTTTCCTTTACTAAACTCTTCATTTTTCCTTGCAGTCACTTTCTTTATGTCTTTCTTTTCCATAGTCAGAACATCATCTTGTTTCCCTATGACATTCACTTATGTAATTATTTCTACATTCTTGACACAAAGTAATCTAAATAATGATTCCCCTATGGTCTCCATTACCTGATCTCCATGGGAAATCCATCTTTCTTTTCCTTGGGGAATCCGAGAGTTGGTTTAAGTACTCATAGTTATGCAAGTTTTGTGAATAATGATTAGGAATGATCCTAAAATCAATGACTCATGTGATCACACCACATGAATTATCATTAAAAAAATCTACCACATTCAATATTAATCCAATTCCTTAATGTTATCTCCATTTCAAAAAACCAGAAGCATAGTGTGATCATTACATATCATATATGAAAACTATGTAGTCATGAAACCAATAACCTGTGGGAGGTATATATAATAACACATTCCTTAGTATCTTACAACCTTGGTTCACACTAGTTTATTCATATCCAACTTATATTTAAATAATTAATGATGGTTCATGAAATGTTTTTTGAATTCACAAAGCATAACCCCTTAGAGTGTCAAACCTGGTATGTAGCATGGCTCGGTTTTGTCTACCATATTACCCCGAGATAGGCCCAAAATATATTTTCCATGTTGTTACCCCTAGATATATTGTAATAACCCAGACCTTCTTTTCAGGTTTTTTTCCTTTTCTAGTCGGTTTTGAGAAAATGAGGTTTTTTGGGAGGTTGTGTAGGGGCTCAGGGTTTGCGCATGGTCTGAACAAACTGTGCGGCCAGCCTAAGAAACCGTGCACCATTGACAGTGGGCTCCACATGGTCTGTGCACAGTTTGTCAGACCTTGCGATGTCCATGGGTGAGACAGTGGAAACCACATGGTTTGTGCATGGTTTTTCAAACCGTGCGAGGTCACCATGCAGCGATATAAAGTTAGGGTTTTTAAGTCTTTGGCCACTCAATATTTCCCATTCCTCTATCATTCTTCCTCCCACATGTGGATCATGCGGGATTTTCACTTTTCAGAGGATAGGGGAGCTCCCTAGATCATTTTGGAGGCAAAACTATGGGGTTTCCTGGTGGATCGAAGGTGGTTCTCCTCAGGTACGTCCCTATATTGGTTATTTTAGGATTTGGTTAAGTTAGCTCTCACTCACTCTATCTCTCTCTTCGTTCCCTAGATCTACAAGGGTTTAATGTAGATCTAGGGTTGTGTTTCCTTTGTGTGTTAAAGGATGACCTTGTTGATGATAGGGATGGGTTTTTGAGGTGGATTCAAGCAGGCATTCACCTGGTTTGGAGCGTGTTTGTGCGAAGAGGTCGATTTCACCAAACCCTAAGAGGTATGTGGTGTGTGCCTTTTGGTTTATGGTCTTTGAATTGTATGGGAAAATCATCAATACCCATGAATGGGGTATTGTGAATTTGCCTTTTTAACCCTATTAATTACCTACTTTGCGGGTGTGTGTGATTAGAGGTTATTTGAATGTGAATAGGGTTGACATCTATGCATTAGAGGTGATTCCCATGTATGTTTTTCTTATTACCGTTTTTTCTGCATAGCCTGTTATGATGATTTGTTTATTTCCCATTCCTAGTATTTTAGGATGGAGTGATCTTGCTTATCTGACTTACTTATATGTTGTAGACTGCTAGCCAAGTATTTCTTGTTGTTTACTTTGGCCTATACGCGTTGTGATACTAGTTTGACTTACCCAGGGCTATGAGAACTTGGTGTAGTAGACCATAGGGATAATGGAAATAATGTATTCTCCAGAGTGTCTTTATATTTTATGATGTGAGAACACAGGGGGAATTGACGTTGAGTGCTTCCCTAGTGAGTCTATAGTTCCTCGAAGAGGGCCATAGGGGGAATGAGACGTTGAGTGCTTCCCTAGAGCACCTTTAGATATGATACAAGGCTATATGGTGAATTGACGGTGATTTCATCCTTAGAGAGTCTATGTATAAGAAAAACCAAAGGGGTTAGACTAAGCATACTACATAAAGGGTTTCTTGTACATGATAAGTAGGACCATCAGGGATAGGTTGTTGGCACTTCCCAAAGGGTAACCTATTTGTTAGCTGCTTTCTTGTGTTTCTAGGTATGACCAGAGGGGATAGGCTGTGGGAACATCCCAGAGGGTAACCTATTATGTTTATCTTCTTGGATAGTTGTTTCTTGATATTGAAACTGTGGATTTTTTACTGTTAAGTAATTTCCTCCTTACCGCTTTCTGCACTTTTACCTGCCATATATTCACTGACTATTAGACACAGATCTTGTGGTGGTTGCCTACTGGGATTTGTCTCACACATATTTTGGCCATGCTTTTGGGCCCAAACAGATTATCTTGTTGCATTTATAGACAAGGGGAAGCACCCTTCTGCTTTAGGTACTTGATTGCATTGGAGCTGGGGAGCATGTGACCAAGATGAGGATTGCAATGCGGAGGAGATTGCTTATCTGTTTTCCATTTTTACATGGATTATTATTTTATTAAGAATTGTTACTTGTTTGGCTGCTTTCCTAGACAAATATTTATCATGCATAATTTATATATATATGTGCTCCAATTTTTTCTTTATCAGTCTACCACTGTTACTGTTTTTTGATATTATTACTGCTTCCCCAATTTTTTATCTATTTACTTCCACTGTGTACTCTAAAAATGAGGTCATAGTTTCCCCAATATCAAACCCATGGTCGTCGCTGCTACTCAGTGGTATTTGGCATCCTGGGAAATGCGCCTAAGTCCATGTGACCAACCAGGTACGGGCACCTTTGGGTGGCTATCGGAACTGGGACTTTACAAATTGGTATCAGAGGGACTCTTTTCTCATGACTTACTATTTGGAGCATATAGTCCGGGATAGGATGGAATAAGTACTTGGTAATAAGCTATGCTTGGGAGTATCTAACCCATGTACAGGTAAAAGTTAATCTACCTTGTTTATTGCAATTTTTCTGGTTTACGATTATACGGTTGATTTGATTTTTACTGTTAGGTGACTCAAATGTATTGTGATGTTATCATTGATATTATTGAGGTTCTATTTCTGTCACAACCCAATGAGATGAGGGTATGTCGTCTCATGCATCGTATAGGAACTTGCTAGAATTTACATGTCATGCATTCTTTCCATGCCATCTAGGATGCATTAGCAATTGCATATTGTTATGATAGATGTTTTGTAGAATTTGCATTCTGTTGTGATAGATTACCTGAAACAAAAATACCTATTGTTTTATAGGGTATTGTTTGGGTAAGGTTATGTTTGAATGAACGCCGAACTTTGGTTCTTGATGTGTTATGGGCCCTCATGGACCGGAATTTGGTGGATCATTGCCTTGTTTTCCTTGTTATAACATATATATGATGCCATGCTTTGATTCGCGGGGATTATGGGCCACCACAGATCGGAATTTGTTACCTTTAATGTCCGTTTTAGTGTTTCTCTAGGTTCCGGAGTAGTTTCTAAGGCTTATAGTCCGGAAAAACCCAGAATGTACACTGTTTAGTTTTTACTACACGACATGTGTTCTTCTATTCGGGAATAAATAGTATCTCTTAATTACATGTCATATACTCTCTGTACCCGTTATGTACTCCTATGTTTCAGTCCCTATTAATCTAGATCTGAGGTGTGCATTTGACCTTGCAGAGTCATGCCACTGAGACATCCTCCGGTTGTACGCCAGCCACAAGGCGGTGATCAGACACCAAATATCGCTGATTAGGGACTTTCTGCAGATCCTCCTGCTGTTTCAATCTAGGCACCAGTAGTTATACCTGACCTAGGTGCTGATTCACAGTTCAGGGAAGGATTTATGAGGATGATGTAGACCTTTCAGGGAGCACTGCCTCCTACCCCGTTGATGGAAGATATGATGCGGGTCTTTTAGCAGTAGCATCCTCCCACTTTCTTAAGGGATGGGGGACCCCAAGCTACAGATTCATGGCTAGAAACCATGGTGATGATCATCAAGCATCTGCCGACACCACTAGATAGGAGGGTCAAGATCGCTAACTATATACATCGGGACTCAACCAAGAAGTGGTGGGATGTGATCTCACAGGCGGGACACCAGTAGGTTATGGCATGGGATGGGTTTCAGCACATCTTGTTTGACTTCTTCTCTCTGAAGATCTTGAGGCCCAATCGATCCTAATAGTTTATGTGTCTGGAGAAAGGTACTCTTTTTGTTATAGAGTATTCCTATCGCTTTACCAAGATGCAGTGAGTCACGCCTATTCCAGGAGGAGATCATTTATTCCTGGTAAGAAAGTTTGAGGATTGTCTGAGGCATGACATCTGCTCAAAGGTGAGCATCTTCAGGATGACTTCTATCACTTCTATCATCAACCAGGTGACGATCACGAAGCACAATCTGAGGGATTCTGGAGTTATGAGCCAGGGCAGCTCGACATCTGGAGATAGCATTCCTTCAACTGACAGTAGGAAGCGCCGCAGGTAGTCTTCACGTGGTGATCCAAGGAGGTGAGAAACGTCTTTGGGCAACTAGGTAGTATGCTATCAGTGTGGGAAGAGTGTGCATATAAGGACATGTTTCCCAAAATACCCAGTGGAGTGTTGATCATGCGGCAAGATGGGTCACCTTCAATATTTCTATTAGTTCTTCTCACCACCAGCTGGTGACGGTGGTTCTTCTACGACTCCATGTTTAGGAGCAGTGCCACCAGTTTCTCACCAGCCTGGGAACTAGAGTTCTTCCAACCACTCAGGTCGAGTTGGAGGTCATGGATGTGGTGGTCAGTCTCCATCCTTTCAATGATAGTAGTGTAGATTAGCTCAGATCGTTCAGGTAGGGTCATAGAGCCATGACATAGGCCAGACTTTTGCGGTGGAGTAGACCCAGCTGGAGCTAGATCCTGAATAATCTACAGTTCAAGGTATGATCTTAGTTTCCTCAATTCTATATTCTTCTATTTTCGATATAGGGTATTCCCATATCTTTTTATCTATTGTGGTTTTAGAGAGCCTTGGGCTCTGCATCCTTTCTTCTACTGATATCTTGACACTAGAAACTCCGTTGGGGACTAGAACAATGAGTGTACATCAGTGCAGGGTGTGCCCTCTCGAGGTTGGTGGGTGTCACTTTCTATGGGACCTCTATGTCCTAGAGATGAAAGACTGTGATGTCATTCCTAGAATGGACTGATTAGTTCCCTTCCAGGCAGTCGTCGATTGCTATCCTCATAGAGTGAGTTTCATATCACAGAGGGAGGATCATTTCTTCATTGAGATGAAAGGGATGTCTAGGAAATCAGAGCAGGTCCAGAGCATCATGTGTTTGGAGGAGATACCGCCCATATTGCTAGTATATATCTGAATGAACAAGGGAATTCACAGTTGGACTTTCCTCCAGTGGTGGGTCATTTTAGGGATGTCATTCTAGAGGACTTTTCAGGTTTACCTTTAGAGCATGAGGTAGAATTTTCTATTGAGCTTGTACCAGGAGTGACACTGATATCCATTCCTCCTGATAGGATGGCTACATAGGAGTTGCAGGAGCTCAAGAAGTAGTTATAGGAGTTCCAGGAAAAGGGTTTCATTCGACCAAGTACTTCTCCTTGGGGTTCAGCTGTCCTGTTTTCAACAAATGCAGATGGTACCCTCAGACATTGTGTGGATTATCGGAAGTGGAACCAGTTGACGGTCAAGAACCGATATCCCTTTCCCAGGATTGATGATCTCATTGATCAGCTTCAAGGATCCTGGGTGTTCTCGATGATTGACTTGAGATCTGGTTATCATCAGTTGCGTGTTAGACCATACAAAATACCTCTTACAGCCTTCCAGGGTAGGTATGGTCTATACGAGTATATGGTTATGTCGTTCGGTCTCACGAACATAGCTACAGTCTTCATGGCACTGATGATCCGAGTGTTCAATCCATACTTGGATTCCATCATGGTTGTTTTCATGGTTGATATCTTGGTGTTCTATCAAACTCGACATGACCATGATACACATCATGAGATAGTTTTGAGCACATTGTGAGAGCATCAACTATATGTTATTCCCTCAAAATTCTACTTTTGGATGAATCATAATCACTATCTTGGTCATGTTATCTCAGAGGAAAGAGTGTCAGCAGACATAGAGTAAGTGAGGGCAGTAGTTTCCTGGGAGCAGCTGAAGAATGTCTTTGAGGTGTGGAGTTATCTAGGGATAGCTGGATACTACATGCATTTTATACAGGACTTCTCATGATTAGCATCACCATAGATGGGTCTGACTAAGAAGGGTGTAAATATTATATGGTCTGATTCTTGTGATTCATCCTTTTAGAAGCTGAAAGGGAGGCTGAATTCAGTACCTATACTAGTCTTGCTATAGTCAGGAAGGATCTATACTATTTACTGCGATGAATCAGGTATCGGGATGGGAGTTGTACTTATGTAGGGATATGGAGTTGTTGCGTACGGGTCTCAGCAGTTGATACCACATGAGAGGAAATACCTGACGCATGATCTAGATTGGGCAGCTATTGTTCATACCCTATGTTGTTGGGGGCATTATCTTCTGGGAGAGCACTTTATGGTTTTCACCAACCACAAAAGCCTCTAGTACATATTCACTCTGCGTGATCTGAATTTTAGACAGAGAAGATGGTTTGAGTACCTTCAGTATTTTTACATTGATCTTGTCTACACTCCTAGGAAAGGCAATGCAGTGGATGATGCATTGATCAGGAGGACTCAGATATATGTAGTTGAAGAGGCTAGTAGTGAGTGGCAGCTTATGGCTCTGTTCTCTGAGATTTATTTGGAGGTTTATGACAGACCGGGGAAAAGTTTTCTTTCTTTTAATGTTGTTACCTCTACTATTCTTTGTTTATTGCGTTTGAGGTAGCTATTAGATTCTGAATTCCTAGTCCTGTAGGAAAGTGTCTCAGGAGAGGACCCAATTCTTGGATGGATCATAGGCAAGGAAGAGATCATGCATTTCTAGGGACGGGTATGGGTGCCAGCAGATATACGCGGAAGGAGCTGATGCAGTATTTTTATTCCTCAGTTTGAAAAATTCATCCAGGTGTCCCCAAGATGTATCGTGATCTACACCATTAGTATTGGTGGCCAGGTATGAAGAGAGACGTTGCTGGATTTTTCATGAGGTGTTACACCTGTCAGTGGGTGAAGGTGGAGCACCAGTGACTAGAAGGGAATATGCAGCAGTGACCCATTCCCAAGTGGAAGTGGAACAACGTCGCAAGGGATTTCGTGACCGGTTTGATGAGGTCGCCCCGAGGGAATGATTATGTTTGGGTCTTCATTGACAAGCTTACGAAGGTTAATCACTTATTTCCAATCTAGGAGACCTTCAATGTTGATGAGATAGGACGGTTGTACATCCAAAAGATTTTATGCCTTTAGGGTATTCCACACTCCATCGTTTCAGACAGGGATGCACGTTTTACTTATCGGGTCTAGAAGGGGCTTCAGAAGGCGTTGGGTACATAGGTACTTCTGAGTATAGCTTACCACTCCCAGACAGATGGCCAGTCTGAGTGTACAATTCAGGTTCTTGAGGACATGCTCCAAGCATGCATTCTGGATATTGGAAGTTGTTTGGAGAAGCATATACCTCTTGTGTAATTTACCTATAATAATATTTTTCAAGCAACTATATAGATGGAATCTTAATAGGCTTTGTATAGTAGGCCATGCCGATAACCCTTCTATTGGCTAGATAGAGGAGAGGCAGCTTTGTTGGGACCTAATCTTGTTCAGGAGACCACATAATATATAGAGTTGATTCAGAAGAGGATGACTACTGAAGAGTCTTGGTAGAAGTCTTATGCTGATCAGCAGAGACGACCACTAGAGTTTGAGGTCGGGGATCATTTTTTTCTACGTGTCACACTGAGGTTGGGGCACAGAAGGATCGGGAGACAAGGTACGATTTCTCCGAGGTAAGTCGGGTCATTTGAGGTGTTAGGGAGAGTTTGGACAGTTTACTATCGGTTGCAGTAACCTCAGTGTTACCAGGCTACGCATGACGTATTCCACATTTCACAACATCAATGTTACTTTTCAGACCAGTCTCATCTCTTTCAACCTGAGTTGGTTGAGCTCGATGTGGATGCATCATTCGAGGAGCGTCGTATCCCGATTTTTTATCACAGTACAAAGGTTCTCTGTGGCCAGTCTGTTCCTTTGGTACTAGTGTTATGGCATCATGGGCAAGTACATGATGATACATGGAGAGGGAGGCTGATGTACGTGTGCAGTGGCCAGAGCTGTTCGAGGTTTCTTCTTCTGCGCTGCGATAGGAAAATTCTGGGACGAATATCATTAAGGTGAAAGTTTGTATGAACATGAACTTTCTTTTCAGGTATATTTTCCTTTTCTGACAATTTTTTAGAAAAATATGGTTTTTGGGAGGTTTTTCAAGGGCGCACGGTTGGCGCATTGTCCGAAAAAACCGTGCGGTAAGCCCAGGAAACTGGGCACCCTTAAAAGTGGGCTCTTCATGGGCTATGCATGGTTTGTTAGACTTTGTGGGCAAGTTGTTCGATGTCCCTGGGTGAGACAGTGGAAACTGTATGGTTGGCGCATGGTTTTTCAAACCGTTTGCGTAACCATGTGGCCACTTAAAGATAGTGATTTTAAGAACTGGGCCAATTGGGATTTCCCATTCCTCCACCGTTCTTCCTCCCTCTCATGGCTCACATGGTAGTTGCAATTATTAGAGGCTGGGGGAGCTTTTTGGCTTGTTATGGAGGAAAATCGAATAGGTTTCTTGGTGGATCAAGGTGGTTCTCCTCGGCTAAGTCCCTATTTTGTTTCTTTGAGGTTTTGGTTTGGGTTAGCTCTATCTCTCTCTCTTAGTTTCCTAGATATACAAGGGATTCATATAGATCTAGGGTTGTGTTGCCTTTTTGGGTCAAAGGTTGACCTTGTTGATGTTAGGGAAGGGTATTTTTGGTGGTTTCAAGGAGGCGTTCACTCGGTTTGGTGTTTCTTTGGGCGAAGAGGTCAATTTCGACAAACTCTAAATGATAAGTGGTTTTTTCCTTTCAGTTTAAGGTATTTGAATTGTATGTGAAAAAATTCCAATACCCATGAATGGGTTATTTTGGGGTTACCATTTTTAACCCTGTTAATTTCTTTCTTTGCTGGTGTGTGCGAGTAGAGGTTATTTGTATTAAAATAGGGTTGATTCCTATGATTTGGAGGTGTTTCCCATGCATGTTCTGTTGATGACCGTTTGGTTCTACTTAGCATGTTAGGCTATATTCATTGTTTCCCATGCCTAGTATTTTAATATGGAGTGATCTTGCTTATCTATAAAGCTGAAATGTTGGATACTACTATCCAAGTAGTTCGTGATGTTTACTTTGGCAGATACATGTTGCTATACTATTTTGACGTACACAGGGCCGTGAGAACCTAGTGTAGTAGACCATAGGGTGAATGGACGTAAGGGCTTCCCCATAGTGTCATTATATTTTATGATGCGAGACCACATGAGAAATTGATGTTGAGTGCATCCCCAGAGAGTCTATAGTTCCTCAACATGGGCCACAAGGTGAATGAGACATTGAGTTCTTCCCCAGAGCGCTTTCAGATATGATATGAGACTATAAGGGGAATTGAAGGTGAGTTCTTCATTAAAGAGTGTATGATTAACCTAATACAGAGGGGTTTGACTGAGCATACTACTTAGAGGGTTTGTTGTACTTGATAGATAGAACCAGAGTGGATTGGCTGGGGGCACTTCCCAGAGGGTCACCTGTTTGTTAGCTACTTGCTTGTGTCGCTAGGTATGACCAGAAGGGATAGGCTGTGGGAACTTCTCGGAGGGTTAACTATTGTTTTTATCTTCTTGGATTGTGTTTTCATGATATTGAAACTGTGGATTGTTTGTTGATAATTATTTTCCTGTTTACTACTTTCTGCACTTTTAAATGCCATATATTCACTGACTGTTAGGCACAAGTCTTGTGATGGTTGCCTATAGGGATTCGTCTCTGTAATTCCCGGACCTCTCTGGTCCATTTATTTGTGAAAATGTGGTGCTGGATGTGTTTTGGGAGGTCAAGGTGGCTTCGAGGTGCATTTGGGTTGGATTTTATGGAAATCTAAAGGGAGATAGCTTTCAAACGGTTAGCGCACGGTTTGCCTGAACCATACGGCCAAACCGTGCAAGGGTGGTGTTGGAGGCAGTGGCTAACACATGGTTAACGTAGAATTTGTCTAACCGTGCAGACTAACCGTGCGAGGAGTGTTTGGCGAGGCAGAATCTAACGCATAGTTAGCGCATGATTTGTTAAACAGTGCGGACTAACCGTGCGAGCACTTAAAGTTAGATCCTAAAATTTTGGATCTGAACTCTTTTGCCTCTAAATGGTTCGTTTATGCTTTTATGAGGCCATAACTTTGGATTTCCCTTCCTTGGGGGTAGAAGAACATCTCTTAATCATTTTGGACGTGATCCAGAGGTTTTTCATGGAGAATCGATGCCGGTTTCTTAAGGTATGTGATCATTCTTGTTTGGGTTCTTAGATCTATTTAGATCTACTCCACCTCTTCTCTTGGATTCAAAGATCTACACCCGTTATGGATAGATCTAAGCATGTGGATGTTGAATATGATGTGCATTGGTCTTGGATGTGTTAGGAGAGGAGATCTAAGGTGGATTCATGGTGAATCGTCTCGATTTCTTGGGCGTTCTTCGACCGTTGTGGTATTCCACGAAAACCTTTGAGGTAGGGGACTCGTTTCGCCTCTAATTGTTTATGTTCAATCGTAGAGTTTGCATGATTTAGCCCTTTGGATCACAACTAAATTGACCAAATTAAATACTTGAACCTGATTAAAAGAATTGGCTTGATCACATGTTGTTGCTTTGTAACATGTTAATGGTTCACCGCTTGATTCTCTAGATAGTGTGATATCTATGCCTTGCTTGTAAACATGTTTTTCTTGATGAAATTGATAAAGAACCTAAAGCTGGAATTAATTGACAAGTAATTGGATAAAGATAAAGAGGCATGTAAACGAATCTGATTGTTGTTGTTGTGGTTGTCGATCCAAATTGATGTTAATCAAATTGATGTCGATGTATGTGATTATTTCAGTTGGTTGGTAAACCTAAAAACTATTGGTGCTTATCATTTAAAGGAAAGATGCCATGTTGAAGGACCAAGAGCCCAAATTGATGTTATTTTTACTTTCCTGCTACTTGTTCTGTGATGTGATCCTGGATGAATGTTGTGATATGTGGGGGCATGGAGGCCTTGTGGTTGTGGCAGAGGATGATGCCTAGTGTGGTGAGATGTATCGGTTTATACACGTGGGTGTTAGGGAGGACACCAGGGATGATGGAATGGGATGGTTGGGATTTTTGGATATTTGGTGCTTCGTTTGGTTGTTTATCTTCTATACTTTTCCCCACTGCTCAATGTAGCTGGTCTTGCTTACTCATCTTCTGAAAGAGGCGAAGACACGCGGGGTATGCAACATGATTTCCATTTTTAGCATCTCAAGGGATATTGGGTCTACGCTCTTGCTATAGGCGGTAAAGACTCGATGGGTAGTACATCTACTCACCGTGTTGATCCCCTTGTGTTTAGTAGCATAGGATGCTTTTCTAGAATGCTTGGGAATATGGGAACGTAATTCTGTAATGAATGTTTGGATAAATGATGTTAACCAATGGGGTTGGAGTTTGTTAAAATTTAATGATGAGGTTGAGAAATTTTGATGGGACAATGGTTTATGGATGTGGTGTTAATGGAATTTAATGTGAAATTGTTTGTGGTTAATTAATATTTGAAGAATTAATTAATGTACAATGGAATTGATAAAAAGGGAATGATGTAATCTAATAAATCCCCTAAATGGTTGTGTTCTTATAGGATAGTTAGTCTTAGAAGTGGTAGCCTGGAGTCTGGGAGACGTTAGTTGTAGTTGTATCTCAGACTAAGTTATGCCCATAGTGTGGTTGGGAGTTATGGTATATTTTGTACTTTTGTGTCTTTATACGCTACTCCACCCTGTCTGTAAGGGCAACTGGCACCCTGGGGATTCTGGGCCCTAGGGAGGGGGGTGTGTTTTCCCCAATATTCCAGTGGGATGATGAATGGCTGACTACCCCCTTTGACCCCGATCTCTTCTCTTGATAGATACTAATTCCATTAGGCACAACGATTAATTTTCCCTATATATGTGTGTAGAGGGCTATAATGGCTTGTGGTTATTCACACACATATATTCTGGATATAGTATCCTATGGACTACTATAGGTGTGACATGTATAGGATGTGATGGATTGAGGATCCTTATTCGGTGTATGAGTTGTAATGGATTGAGGTATAATACCCGACTTATGATACATGTTATGCGAGTTGTGGTGGCTCCCGGAAACTACCTGGTTACTTTTGGTTGTGAGGATGGTGTGGTGCTTCGCCCAAGTGTCTGTGGGCATGCCTTTATGGTTCACATGGTGCAGATTGTGGATCTTAGCCCAGGTGTATACAGGCAAGCCTTTGGGGATAGATTCACAGGACGTATGTCATTGGGGCAAAGAGGAAAGCTAGTGGGGAAGTAGTAGCAGGGTACCCTTGATATTCATTTTTATATGTTATATTATTGTATGCCTTACTTAGTGAGAGTATCCATGGTGAGGTTGGGAACATAGTATACCTATTTAGGTGACAAGTTGGTTTCCCTTGTTGTTCACTAGTCTTTAGAATGCTTTCTTTACTTTTGCACGAGAGGCTT
This sequence comes from Viscum album, assembly GCA_963277665.1. NCBI lineage: Eukaryota > Viridiplantae > Streptophyta > Magnoliopsida > Santalales > Viscaceae > Viscum > Viscum album. The sequence continues at coordinate 473,282,078 of OY728133.1, read as the reverse complement.
CGGGTAGGATCCTACTAAGTATACTGTTATACTCACCCTACATTTATATAAACTATTTTTCATGTCACTTGGAGTAGGTTGGAGATCATGCTGGTTACTACTAGCTTGTGGTTGCAGGAGTTGTTCGGGCTTGTGTTCGCTGCTGTTTTTACTTTCTTCTGGGTACTTGGAGTTTTCCCCTTCATTTGTAGTACTTTTTCATGACATTACATATGTGCACTTGGGTTTTCTTATATACTTCAGTTCCAAGTTGTAGTTGGTTGGTGTCTATCTTATCTCTCACTTCTTCATGTGCTCTCTTAAAGGGTAATGCCTCCCATTTGTGCGTTTATTATACCCTCAGTTCTAGTCACCAACCCGGGGCCTACTGGAGGCGGGACTCGGGGTTCATTATCTCACTTCTCACATTTCCAACCCAGGAGGGGTACACATTGTGGGGAGGGGGTTGTGACAGAGTGGTATCATAGATATGGTTGAGGGATAGGATGGAGTGTTGATTTAGGAACAAGGGAGGTTGCATGGGTTGGTAGGGAAATAGAGTCATTCATGTTTATCAAGTGAGGCAAACACTGGACACCGGCTAAGTTATCGGCGTTTAGGGCCCCCTATGATTTGATGTACGGACCATTAAGTTTACAATGGATACTAAATAAGTTGATACTAGTTGCAAGGTAGTGACCTTGGAAAGGATCATGCACCATTCTTCTTTGTGCCTAAGTTTGAATGGGTAGACCTTGAGATACGTTAACCTAAAGCGAAAAAAAGAAAAAAATTAATTAATTAACAATGAGTCTTCCATATTCCAGGCTTAGGAGCTCAATGGTTTGTTATTTTATAGGTATGGAACTAGGTTGATGTCCTCATCAGGTTTTCACAGAAAATGTCCAATAGGCTGTTCCAGCAGATCACCGTAGGGTAGAGGTTGATGATGATGACTCTTGTAGGAAGACACTCCTAGAGTTTCAGCGCCAGAGTCTATAGAAGTATGAGTGCTACATTTCAGATGCAGTCTCAGAAGACTGGTTGGAGGAGGTCGAGATAGGCTTCAGTTCAATCCATGCTTGGAAGGAGCACTGGGTGTCCTTAACTATGACGATGTTGCGTGGGGCAGTGAGGTTGCGGTGGTTCTTATTCCTCGAGGATCGTGAGTATTCAATGATCTCGTTGTAGGATTTCCAAGAAAAGTTTAGAGTCAAGTTTCTTTCCTCGACTGCAAATGCGTTCAGTCGCCATAGGCTTCTTACCCTTCAGCAGGGGTGGTCCAGTGTTCAAGAGTTTGGAATCTGTTTCCGGAACCTTTTACGATATGCTTCATACCTGTTACCAGATGAGGTATCCAGGGTGAGGCATTTCGAGGAGGCTTTGCATCCAGAGATACAGCGCCATGTCACCCTATTTATGCTAAAGACATATCTTGAGGTACTGGGGAGGGAAAAGGTTTTTGAGAGGACTTTGTTCAGGACTAGATCATTAAGAGGGGGGATCATCATGATACCCCATGAAGCAAGGATGTGGTCCGAGGTTCCTAGTTTTCGGGGCAGAAGAGTTCTCGTTCTGCTGGGGGTAGGTCCCATACCTTCACATCTCTTTCCACTAGAGGAAAAAACTCTCATGCCAATTCCAAGGGATCAGGTGCTTGTTTTCTTGTGGTGTTCGTGGTCATCATCAGTAGGAGTTCCCGACATTTCAAAGCGGTCATCATGCACCAGGTGTTACGCTTCATGTTCCTCTATTGAGCCAGTTCCAGCAGAGGTAGCATCAGCCAGTTGCACCAGTTTTAGATCACCAGAGGGTAGATGATGCAGGTAGAGGACAAATCCATGATTCTCCCTGTCCCTAGAGAGCAGAGAAAAGCCATGGTGGTGGTCGTCATCACGGTCAGAGAGGCCATGGAGGAGGTCTTGGTCCTCTTCATGCTCTTGCGTTACTAGCACCAGATGAGACAGACATTGTTCAAGGTACCCTTTTCTTGTTTTCTACAATGGTTTATTCCTTGTTTGATTCTGGACAAACACAATCCTTCATATCACCTACCCTTTTCCATGCTTTGGGACGTGAGGTAGAGAGGCTTCCGGTGCCCTTGGTGTTGACTACGCCAGTTGGAGGTCGAGCTTTCTAGTTTGAAGTATGTAGAGATTGTGAGCTAGTGTTGGGGAAACACCACTTGTGGGGAGATTTCCTATGTTTAAAAATAAAACCATATGAGGTCATCTTCGGCATGGATTGGTTGTATTTGGTGTAGGCTATCGTGTATTGCTTCAGGAAGAAGGTTGTTTTCTTTGGTGAAGATGGAGATGAAGTGGTGTTTGTTGGTGAGCGAGACCCTCGGATGGGTCATAGGCGTGTTCCATCCTTATCTTCTGTGATGGCTGAGATGATGGTGAGTTCCTCAGATGTTGGGCAGTTGGTGTTTCCTAGGGTCGTAGAGGAGTACCACGATGTCTTTCCAGAAGAGGTTGTAGCATTACCCCCTCAATGAGAGATCGAGTTTGGAATCGAGCTACAACCAGGAGTGTCTCTTATGTCTATGTCTCCTTATAGGATGGCCCCTTCTGAGTTCTGAGAGGTACATATACAGCTTGATGGTCTGTTGCAGTGTGGTTTTTTCTGAACAAGTGTGTCACCATGGGGAGCACCAGTTCTATTCGTGAAGAAGGCAGATGACAGTTTGTGGTTGTGGGTTGATTATCATCACTTAAACAATGTGACAATAAAGAATCGCTATTCTCTTCCATGGATTGATGATTTATTCGATCAACTGAAGGGTGAAAGTTGGTTATCAATGATCGAATTGTAGTCTTGATATCATCAGATGCGTGTAAAGGATGAGGATAACCTGAAGACTACTTTCTGTTGTCATCATGGTCATTATGAGTTCGTTGTAATGCCGTTCGGCGTGACAAATGCAATAGTTGTGTTCATGGGCTTGATGAATGATGTGTTTTGTGAGTTCCTGGACATGTTCGTGGTGGTTTTCATCAATGAAATTCTTTTGTACTCCATATCTGAAGAGGAGCTTTCAGAGCATCTACAAGCCGTTTTGGGAATTCTTCGTCGACATCAGCTTTACGAGAGGTAGCCAAAGTGTGAGTTTTGGGCTCGTCAAGTCTATTTTTTGGGGCATGTTGTGTCTCAATAGGGATTAGCTGTGGATCCAACGATTATAGAAGTAATTGTGTCTTGGGAAGCCCCCAAGACAGTTTTAGAGGTGCGAGGATTCCTTGGTCTCACAGGATACTACCGGAGGTTCGTAGCCAGTTTCTTCCGAGTTGCAACTCCTCGGAAAACTTTGACAAGGAATGATCAGGCTTTCATATGGAATGATCAGTGTCAGACATCTTTCGAGTATCTAAATGGGAAGTTAGTAAGGGCTCTAGTCCTTTGTCTTCCAGCTTAGGGAGTTCAGTTTGATGTTTTCTGCGATGCTTCACATCTGGGGTTAGGTTGTGTTCTCATGAAGCAGAGGTCAGTTGTTTTTTATGGGTCTCGACAGTTATTTCCCCATGACAACAATTATGCCACCCATGATCTTGAGTTGGTAGCCATGGTTTTTTCTCTAACGTTGTGGAGACATTACCACATTGGTGAGCGCTTTGTGGTTTTCACCGATCATAAGAGTTTGAGGTATGTTTTCTCGCAACGTGACATGAACATACGACTATGTCGGTGGATGGAGTTCTTACAGGAATATGACTTTGAAATATCATATACACCTAGAAAATGGAATTTTTTAGCTGATGCACTGAGCCGAAAGTTGTGTAGTGATGCTGTGCATGAATCTGGTGATTCATGGAGAGTAATGGAAGAACTGTCAGCATTGCATTATGATATGGTAGAAGTTGGGGGTAGATGTTTTCTTTTTCAGATGACAGTACAGTCTTCCCTAATGAAAAAGGTGGAAGAGTCCTAGTTGGGGGATCTTGAGGTGGAGTTCTGGAGATACCGAGTTGTTTGTGGTGAGTCCCTTGATGATTGGTCGGAGTATGAACAACACTGAGTGTTGTATCATGGAAGGCATTTTTTTCCCTTGGTGATGCGTGAGACGGTTCTCCAAGAGCTCCATAGTTCGCCTTTAGTAGTACATCCTGCCATAACAAAAATGTACCGATCCTTGAGGAATCAATTTTGGTGGCCTGGGCTGAAGTGTGCAGTTGTGGATTTTATGTCTTGATGTTTAGTCTTCCAAATGGTGAAGGCCGAACACAGTGTTCCAGGTGGTCTTCTTCAGCCATTAGAGATTCCTCAGTGGAACTGGGAGGACATCTCAGTGGACTTTGTTATAGGTTTACCTCAACCTCTGAGAATAAATGATGCTATTTGGGTGGTAGTGGATCATTTAACATAATACACCCACTTCATAGAGATCGAGGATTTGAGCTCAGTGGATGTTTTGTAGAGGGAGTACGTAGAGGAGGTGGTGAGACATCATGGAGTCTCAAGGACGATCATTTCTGATCGAGATCCTCGTTTTACCTCTAGGATGTGAAGAGGTCTCCAACATGCTTTTGGTTATGAACTATACCATAGCACTACTTTTCATCCTCAAACAGATGGGCATACAGAGTGAATTATACAAACTCTTAAAGACATGTTATGCTCTTGTATTCTTGATTTTGGAGGTTCATGGATGAGGCACTTACCCTTGGTGGAGTTCGCTTGCAATAATAGTTTTCACTCCACCATCGGTATGGTGTCATTTAAAGCCTTGTATGGATGGCCTTGTCGTTCTTCGTTGTGCTGGGATGGGGTCGTAGAGTCAGTAATTATCAGACCGGAACTAGTGTAGAATTCAACAGAGATGTTTCAAGTGATTCGTGAGAGAATGAAGACAATGCAAGATCGTCCAAAATCCGATGTCGATCAAAGAAGGATACCCTTGAAGTTTAATTTTGGGGATCATGTGTTTCTGAAGGTGACACCCCATCATGGGCGGCAAAGGTTTGGTCATGGAAGTATGCTTTCTCCCCGATTTGTTAGTCCTTTTGAGGTGTTAGCTCGTGTTGGAGCTGTGGTGTACTGGGTAGCACTTCCCCCTCAGATCAGTCGGATACATAACCTATTCTATGTATCACCGCTCCATCGTTATCTTCATGATGACTCTCACATCATCGATTGGGGAGAGATCGATGTTGATGATGATGCAAACTTTGAGGAGCGACCCGTGGATATCCAAGACCACAAGGAGAAGGTGTTTCGTGGTCGTTATATCCCTTTAGTTCGTGTCTTGTGGCGATACAGTGGCTTGGAGGATAGTACTTGGGAACGTGAGTCACAGATACATGCTCAGTACCCCAAGTTGTTTGATGTTTAACTCTTTTCATGTAATGATGATATCTTATGTGGTTGTGGAACATTCATGCTTATGAGATGTCACCCTTTGTTGCTTTGGTGGCTTTCTCTCTTTTGAGAGGTATCTCGATGGGTGGTTGTTCGACCTGGTTTTGTTTTCTCTTTAGGTGGGTTTGGGATTCTCAAGGATGAAAATGTTTTGAGAGGTATCAGATGTAATGACCCGGACCTCCCCGGTCCATTCCTTTGTGAAAATGTGGTGCTGGAGGTGTTCCGAGTGGTCAAGGTGGCTTGGAGGTGCGTTTGGGTGTATTTTTAAGGAAATCTATAGGGCAATAGCTTTCGCACAGTTGGCGCATGGTTTGACTGAACCGTGCGGCCAAACCATGCAAGGTTGGTTTTGGAGGCAGGGGCTAATGCATGGGTAGTGGACGGTTTGTCTAACCATGTGGACATACCGTGCGAGGAGTGTTTCGCGAGGCAGAAGCTAACACATGGTTATCACACAGTTTGTTAAACCCTGGGGACTAATCGTGCGACCACTTAATGTTAGATCCTAAAATTGTGGATCTGAACTCTTTTGCCTCTGAATGGTTCGTTTAAACCTCTAAGAAGCCATAACTCGGGATTAACCTTCCTTGGAGATAGAAAAACCTCTCCCACGTGTTTTGGAGGTGATCTGGAGGTTTTTCTTTGTGAATCAATGATGGTTTCTTGAGGTATGTGATTGTTCTTGTTTGGGTTCTTAGAACTATTTAGATCCAATCCACCTCTTCTCTCGTTTTCTTAGATCTATGCTCATTATGTGTAGATCTAACTGTGTGGATGTCGAATATGATGAGCTTTGGTCTTGGTTGTGTTAGGAGAGGAGATCTAAGGATGATTCGTGGAGAATCGACCCCGTTTCTTTGGCGTTTTTTGCCCGTTATAGTTTTCCTTGAAAACATTTGAGGTAGGGGACTCATGGCCTCTCTAATTGTTTATGTAAAATCGTAGAGTTAGCATGATTTATCCCATTAGATCACAATGAAATTGACCTAATTAAATACTTGAACCAGATTAAAATAACTGGTTTGACCGCATGTCGTTGCCTTGTACTATATTAACGGTTCACCTCTTGATTTTATAGATATTGTGATATCTATGATTTTCTGGTTAGCATGTTGTTCGTGATGAAATTGATAATGAATTTAAAGCCGAAGTTAATTGATAATTAATTGGCTATAGATAAAGAGGCATGTAAACGAATCTGGTTGATGTTGTTGTTGTGGTTTTTGATCCAAATTTATGTTAATCAAATTGATGCTGATGTATGTGATTATTTCAGTTGGTTGGTAAACCTAAAAACTGTTGGTTCTTGTCGTTTGATGGCTAGATGCTTTGTTAAAGGGACAATATCCCAAATTGATGTGATGTTTATTTTCCTTCTACTTATGCTTCGATGGGATTCTAGATGGATGTTGTGATACATGGGGGCATGGAGGCCTTGTGGTTGTGGCAGCAGATGACACCTAGAGTGGTGAGATGCATCGGTTTATGCACATGGGTGTCAGGGAGGACACCAGGGATGATGGAATGGGATGGATGTGATTGTTGGATGTTTGGTGCTTTGTCTGGTTGTTTATCTGCTTTACTTTTTCCCACTGCTCCAGGCAGCTGGTCTTGGTTACTCATCTTCAGAAAGAGGTGAAGACACGTGGGTTATGCCACGTGCTTTTCGTGTTTAGCCTCTCAAGGCATAATGGGTCTACGCCCTTGCTATAGGCGGCAATGACTTAACGGTTAGTACATCAAATCACTTTGTTGAGCCCCTTGTGTTTAGTAGCATAGGATGCTTTTCTAGAATGCTTGGGAATATGGTAAAGTAATTCTGGAATGAATGTTTCAATAAATGATGTTAACCCAAAGGGTTGGAGTTTTTTGAAACTTAATGATGAGGTTGATAAATTTTGAAGGGACAATGGTTTTTGGATGTGGTGTTAATGGAATTTAATGTAAAATATTTTATGGTTAATTAATGTTTGAAGAATTAATTAACATACATTGCAATTGATAAAAAGGGAATGATGCAATCTAATAAATACCTTAAATTGTTGTGTGCTTATAAGATACCTAGTCTTAGAAGTGGCATCCCGAAGATCGAAGGACGTTAGTTGCAGTTGTATCTGAGACTAAGTTATGCCCATAATGTGGTTGTGAGTTATGGTATATTCTGTACTTTTTTTGTTTCTATACGCTACTCCACCCTGTCAGTAAGGGTTACTGGCACCCCGTGGAATTGAAACCTTGGGGGTGTTTTCCCCAACATTTCGCTGGGAGGACGAATGGTTGACTACACCCTTTGACCCCACTCTCTTCTCGTGGTAGATACTAGTGCCATTAGGCACAACTGTTAGTTTTCCCCATATATGTGTGTAGAGGGCTATGATGTCTTGTGGTTATTCACACACATATATTCTAGATATAGTATCCTATGGACTACTATAGGTGTAACATGTATAGGCGGTGACAGCTTGATGATCCTTACTCAGTTTATGGGCTATAATGGCTTGAGGTATAATACCTGATGTATGATACACGTTATGCGAGTTGTGGTGGCTACAGGATACTACCTGGTTACTTTTGGTTGTGAGGATGGTGTCGTGCTTCACCCAGGTGTCTACGGGCAAGCCTTTGTGGTGTACGTGGTGCAAATTGTGGAGCTTATTCCAGGTGTATATGGGCAAGCCTTTGGAGAGAGATGCACAAGACGTATGTCGTTTGGGAAAAGAGGAAAACCAGTGGGGAAGTAGTAGCGGGGTACACATGATATTCTTTTTTATATGATATATTCATTTATGTGTTACTTTTTGAGAGTATCCATGGTGAGGTTGGTTACATAGTATACTTGTTTAGGTGACGAGTTGGTTTCACTTGTTGTTCACTGGACTTTATCATGTTTTCTTTAATTTTTCACGAGAGGCTTCCAGGAGGATCCTACTGAGTATACTGTTATAATCACTCTATGTTTATATAACCTATTTATCAGGTCACTTGGAGCAAGTTGGAGATCAATATTGTTACTACTAGCTTGTGGTTTCCGGAGCTGTTCAGGCTTGTGGTCGCTGTTGTTTTTACTTTCTTCTAGATACTTGCTGTTATCCCATTAAATTTTAGTACTTTTTCATGACATTACATATGTGAACCTGGGTTTTCTTTTATAATTCAGTTATGAGTTGGAGTTGGTTGGTGTCTATCTTATATCTCTCTTCCGCATGTGTTCTCTTAGAGGGTAATGCCTACCATTTGTGTGTTTATTATACCATCGGTGCTAGTCGCCTTCCCGGGGCCTACTGGAGGCGGGACTCGGGGTGTCATTATCTCCCTTCTCACAATGCCGGCCCAAGAGGGGTACACTTTGTGGGGAGGCGGTCGTGATAGTCTCGACCCTAGTTTGGGCCATGCTTTTAGGCCCAAACAGATTATGTTGTTGCAGGAATAGACAAGGGAAAGTTCCCATTATACTTTAGGTACTTGATTACATTGGATCTGGAGAGCATGGGACCAAGACGAGGCTTGCAATGCTAAGGAGATGGCTTATCAGTTTTCCTTTTTTACTTTGGTTTAATACTGTATTCATCATTGTGATGTGTTTGGATGCTTTCCTGGAGATATATGTATCATGCATCATTTATATATATATATGCTCCAGTTGTTTCTTTACCAGTCTTCCTCTGTTACTATTGTTTGGTATAATTACTACTTCTGCTATTGTTTATCTTTATACTTCCATTGTGTACTCTACCGACTAGCAACGAGGGCCATGGGTGTGATTGTGGGTAAATAATTCCCTCATTGGCAGAGTACATAGAGGAATTAAATAGATAAAAATTAGTGGAAGTAGTAATAATACCAAACAATAATAATAATGGAAGACAGATAAAGAAAAAACTAGAGCATATATTTATAAATGATGCATGATACATATATGTCTAGGAAAGCATCCAAACAAGTCACAATGCTGAATATAGTACAAAACCAAAGTACAAAAGGAAAATAGATAAGCAATCCCCTCAACATCGCGAGCTTCAGCTTTTTTCCCATGCTCTCCAGCTCCAATGCAATTAAGTACCTAAAGTAAAAGTGCACTTTCCCTTGTCTATACCAGCAACAATATAATCTGTTTGGGCCCAATAGCATGGCCCAAACAGGGTGTGAGATGAATCCCAATAGGCAACCACCACAAGATTTATGCCTAATAGTTAGTGAAGATATGGCAGGTAAAAGTGCTAAAAGTGGTAAACAGGAAAGTAAATAACAGTAAACAATCCATAGTTTCAATATCAAGTAGAAACTATCCAAAAGATAAACACAATAGGTAACCCTTTGGGAAGTGCCCAGAGCCTATCCCCTCTGGTCATACCTAGCAATAGAAGCGAGCGGCTAACAAATAGTTGGCCCTCTAGGAAATGCCCACATCCTCTCCCCTCTGGTCTTACCTATCAAGTACAAGCAACCCTCTGGGAAGTACGCTCAGTCTAACCCCTCTGGTTCTGCTTAAACATAGACTCTATGAAGAATAACTCGCCGTCAATTCCCCCTACAGTCTTGTATCATATCTAATGGTGCTCTGGGGAATCACCCAATGTCTCATTCCCCCTGTGGCCCGTGTCGAAGAACTACAGACTCTCTAGAGAAGCAATCAATGTCAATTCCCCCTGTGGTCTCGCATCATAAAATATAAAGACACTCTGGAGAAGCCCTTACATCTATTCTCTATATAGTCCACTACACCATGTTCCCATGGCCCTGTGTGAGTCAAACAAGTATAGAAACACATATCGGCCAAAGTAAACCATAAGAACAACATGGATAGCAGTCTATAGAATATGAACATGTCAGATAATCAAGATCACTCCATCCTACAACACAAGGCATGAAAAACAAACAAAGAATCTTAACAGGCTATGTAGAACCAAAATTTCATAAGAAAAATATGCATGGGAAACAGCTCAAAAGCCTAGAAATCAACCATATTCACATAGAAATAACCTCTACTCACACCCACCAGCAAAGCAAGCAATTACCAGGTTTAAAAATTATAAACACACAAGACCTTGTTCAGGGGTAGTGACGACTTTGAACGTAAAATTCAAATAACTTAAATCTAAAGGCACAAACCACCTACCTCTTAGGGTTGGGTGAAATCGACCTCTTGGAGAAAACATGCCCTAATCCAGGTGAACGCCTCCTCAAAACCACCTCAAAAAGCCTTCCCAAACATCAATATGGTCAACCATTAACACAGAAATGCAACACAACGCTAGATCAAAATGAAACCCTTCTAGATCTTGGAAACTAGGAGAGATAGAGAGAGAGATTGAGCTAACCCTAACCAAAACCTCAATGAACCAATAGAGGGACTTACCCAATGAGAACCACCATCAATACACCAAAACCCCCTTCAATTTGCCTCCAAAAGAGCCAAAGAGCTCCCCCAACCTATGAAAATCGAAACTCCCTCATGAGACACGAGTGGGAGGAAGAATGGGGGAGAAATGGGTAATCCTGAGTGGTCCAGGACCTAAAAAAATCTATCTTTAAGTGGCTGCATGGTTTGACAAACCATGCACCAACCGTGTGGTTGCCACTATCTCACCCAGGGAAATCAAACAGCTTGCCCGCATGGTCTGACAAACCGTGCGTAGCCCATTTAGAGACCACTATCAAGGGTTCACAATTTCCTAGGTTGGCCGCACGGTTTTTTCTGACCGTGCGCCAATCGTGTGCCCCTGCACAACCTCTCAAAAACCTATTTTTCACAAAATAGACAAGAAAACGAAAACGTACATGAAAGGAAGTTCCGGGTTCATACATATATCAATGATAGAGCCACAACCACATGTTTTATCTAGAAAGTGATTTATTTCTAGTAAACCACTCGCTCTATCCTTTACCAAAATTACCAGACATTTTCCTAAATGTTAACTCATTATTATACTTATCCATTGATAAATCCCTAGACATATCCTTTTAAATCTACTTAGGGATCTCACTAAAGTTTTATCATACATTTTTCCAAAGGATATGTAAACCATTCCATTCATACCAACTATAGTAAAATGTTCTTGACATATATTAACATTACGTCAATTTTTTAGAATACTTAATACATTACAAAAATAGACTCCAAATGACCGTATTATTCTAGTGCCTTTAGAAACATGGAAACTTAAACACCACTACATAAATGAAAATAATCATCTCCCACTAGGTTATTATTAACTAGAAACCATCTAGGAGTCGTAAAACATAATACATATCTTTATAACTTAGGGGAAAGAAACATACAAATAGGTGAGATTAGATGATCAGTAAGGGAAAACAAGGGAGATACAAAAACAAAATCCTTTGAATTAGGCTATGAGATAATGATCATGGAAATAGAAGATCATACCTTTCCAAATAAAGACTGTATACATGAATCAAGGAAAAAATCATGGAAGTTCATAAGACATTAATCATAAAGAAATAAAGGGAATAATCCATGAATGTATAACATATAAATAAAACATGTAATTTTTTAAAACACATAATCATATAATATTATTTCCATATTCTCAAAGAAATCACTACCAATACCATCTTAGTAGTACAATTTCACTCCCCATACCACCTTTCAAGTCATGGTTCACCCCCAGGGACACATTAGTAGCATGAGTTCACACCTCGTACCATCTTGGTAGACATGGTTCACTCCCCTGCCATATTTTTAGTCAAGGTTTACTCCCAATACCATATTTGTGTTTCTTATGATATTTAAATATTTACCTATTGAATTAGAGGGAGATATAGGTCCCACCCATCTCATAATGAAATCATACAAAAATGTGCCAAAAAATAATAAATACTATCCAAAAACAAAACTTGTGTAATGAAATGGGTATTATAGAAATGAAATCATTTCATAAACTATGTAAAAATATAGTTTTCAGAACAATGTCATCATAAAAATAACCCATGAAATGAAGTGGGTTTCAAAATCATATTACTTGCGAAAGATAAACGGATTTCTAAATAATATTCCATCAAAACATAATCTATATAGATAAGGAATATTAATTTACAATTTGAATAATTTTCACAGAAGGAATCAGTAAGACCAAATAATGTATTCATGTATGGGAAATCATTTCTTAAGTTATATTGAAAACATTTCTTGAGGAAAATATCAATTATTTGATGAAATCATATTTTTAACACTTAAATACTTTTGTAAAACTGTTTTATTTGAAAATAAATTTTAAAACACATAAAGAAAGAATTGAAAAAAATAAAACATTTTTAAAGTCATTTTTTCATTTAAATTCGTCTAATATTATCATTTCAAAACAACATTGAAATCGTTTTTGAAATCAAGGTTTTAAAAATAAATATATTTCCGACCAAAGATAGAAATATAATCAAATTTTCGTAAAAACATTTTCATAATTATCTTAAGTACCTTAAAGTGGAAAAATTATACTAGTAAATTGATATATATTCAATAAATAAATGATAAGGAATATCAACAGTGTTCTTTAGAGATGGATAATAATATTTCCTCTAAAATCATAGTCATTAACAATCTAAAAAAGTGATGATATTTTTTCAATAAACTCTTATCACAAGGAAACTTGGGATCATAATCTCCATGTATGAAATTTAAATTTAATTATGATTAAAAAATCATTAAAAGAAATAGATTCATTATATGACTTATAAAATGGACTTATATACACTTCAAAAAATAATTTATGAGCATAACCAAACATGAGTCTCAACTATGGAAAATTGAGACCAAACTATTTTACCAATTTGGTGACTATTGAAACATAATACCTTTGAAGAAAAGATCATATAATTAATTTTTAAATACCCACAAATTTATTTATAAGAATAATTTATTACATACATGGGTTTTATAAACACCTCACAAAAGGAATTGGTAGTGAATAAAGCATGTATCTCATGGAAATAAATTGTGAGATGAAATCCCATTACATTGTGTCTTTTCTCTCTTCATAATCATAATAACCTCCAATATAATAAAAATTAATTTATTATACATATTTTAAAGATCCATTTTGGTACTTATAATACCAAATATGTTTTGATTATGGATTTATATTACGTTCTTCTTAATAATTCTATGATAAGGTTTCACTTTGTGTAATATCCTTTTTGTTTTACTATGTGTCTAAATTTATATATCTTCGGTATGTATACTTATATCATGATTTTTGGAATGTTAACCATGATCTATATATAATATATATTATATTTAGTTTTATTATAACATTTCATAGAATATAGAAGTATGAAACAGAATACACCATTCGCAGTGACGGTAGGCCCTATGTACACATGATGTTATATCTATTTAATTCTTCTGTTGAAAGAAAGAAAGTAAAAAAATATAATTATATATCTAAATATATATAATTATTTAATTATATTTAATATATCATATATATCATATATATTCACTAAACCCATCATTGATATACTCAATGTTGTGTTTGAGCAAATCAAATCCCTTTGAGGGGGTAGAAGCCCACAATTCCTCAAACAAAATTATCATATTAAAAAAAAATGAAATCCATAAGATATATGTTGTAAAAGAATTATGAGAGATTAATAATGTAGTAAATATAATATATAACATATGTAAACTAAAATTCCATGATAATGTTTACTATTAGAGGTGGTAATGGAAAAATGAACAATAATCATTTAGTGAGGTTGTAGTTTGTCGTACGTGTAAAAAATGTCTGTTACCCATTATATGGAAGTGAGTGTAACTGTTGGTTGATACTTTAGCCTAAATAATATGAGTATATTATTGATACTCGTGTTTTTATACAATCATAAAATAATAATATTTGAGAGAGTCAAGAAAGAAAATAAATGAAATGATATTAAGGGAGGGTGTTTCCTTTTAATCGTGTAAATCCTTTTGGTTTACCCCAAAGAGCTTTCATGGAAGAGTTTCATCCCAAAGCGAGGATTTAGTGATGAATGGAGGATTATTGGGAGTATATTTAAAAATATATTGGATGAACTTATGAGGTTTGAATTTTGTAACTATTTGAAGGAGTGGATTCCTTTTAATATTTGAGGAGGAGTGGGACTCTTGTAATATTTTGGAAAATGAATTTTATACACATAATTCACTAGTAATTTGGAAACAATAATGGATCCAATTCTATACATGGGTGGATAGGGTCTAAATATGGCCATAAAATGGTCTCTTTACATGTTTCTATGTAATTTTGGGTCATTAAATTATAGTTAATTCTCAGTTAATCTTAATTTTACCAAAAAATATATAATTAACTTTAATTACCTTCACGGATCATTTTGATAAAAACCTAATTTTTTATTTTTAGAAATTTTAAAATAGTTATATTAAAAATATAGATTCAATTTTTCTAAATTAAAATCACATAAGTTTCAGAAATTAATTTAGATTTAATCTAAGACCTAAGATGACAATGAGAGTTTTTGAAGTAAAAACATTCAAAAGTTTGCTATGTTTTTATACTAAATTTAAATATGAAATTGATCTAAATGAGATAAATTCCTTTAATTGGTAAAAAAATATCTAATTAAAATTTCATACTTATTTAAAATATAATATAATATTATAAATAAATTAGGTGAAAAAGATATTTTTCAATAAAATTCAATATTTTCATTATTCATTAAAAAAGTAATGCATCACAGAAAAACATAATGTAATTTACCCAATCATAATTATTATGTATGAAATTAAAATATTTTTTTTATTATGACTTATTAAATCAATAAAAGATCCAAAAATTTTATTTAAAATGGGTTCTTCTTTAAAATGTGCTAAAAATAACTTAAAAAAATATTGGGTTTTTCAGATTAAATTATGGTTTTTTGTATCATTTGTCTATAAAATAAATTCAATTAATAAAAAAATATTTTATTGAAAATATAACATATATATTTCATTCATATTAGTCAATAATTGTAATTAATTTAATTTATTAGGGTAAAAATAATTTATAGCCATAAAAGTAAGAATATTTTCCTATATATTAAATCAGTTTGCATATTAATTTATAATTAATTGGTATCATATGAATTCATTTTATATTTTTATAAAACATATATTTCTATATATTATTCATTACTATTCATAATAATTATTTTATTAGCTAGGTTATATCTTATTATATTCATTAATGAAATTTAATTGATATACAATTAATCTATAAAAACCAATCTTGAGGGTTATGAAAGACATCGAAGAATATTATTTTTTCATGTAACATAAGGTAACCTCAATGTTCCATGTAGATCAAGTTAAGGCTTATGTTATTTTTAGGGCACAATTAACATGTTGTTGGGTATAAAGCAAGAAATACATATTTGTTTAATGTAAAATAAACTATCATCTGTGTTGTGTAAAATAAAAAATATCAAAAAGAACAAATTAATTAAAAAATAATAATTCAACAAATCTAAGGGTATTATAATTATGGTTGTGTTCGTTGTAGTTTAGAGGCCATTCATTTATAATAATTTATTTTGATTAGACCATAAGTGTATTTCTCCCATTATTGAATTAGATTATATATAAATGAACTTATAATTTATTCAAGGTTATGATATGTGATATCTATCTTATAATGATGATTATTTATTGAATTGAAATTTATATTAAGTTATTATAAAATTTATATATATTTTTGATGATTTTTTTATTTTATAATTATTTCTTGGAGAAGGAACTATAAATCTATAATAGTTATTCATGGATATTTTCTTCATAGAAACCTCATATAGAAACTAACCTAGTTGACCTGATTATCTGAACCATATATAATTATTGTATAAAAGAATCTTATGATTTGATTCTATCTATGGGTTATTATCAGGATTTTAATATGGAAAACCTACCCACCATTCAAGGTGTTCATAGAAATCAATATGAAAAATTGTGAATGATGTAGATGAAAATAATTTTTGATATTCATTTAAACATTGAATCTACTAATTTGAAATTTTCCACCTTCATGTACGATGGACATAACAAGAAATTTTTACATTCTTTTTAGCAGATAAACATTAAATTAAACTCACCTAGAGTGGTTTAACCGAAATATTTATTTAAATTTTTTATCCTGATATATTGAAGTTATATAAGGCTAATGGATTTTAAATATCTACAATATGCTATATTTTTCATGATAGAGTACAAAGTATATTTTATTGAATCATGAATTTTTTAGTGGAATAATGTATTTATTTCAATTTTTAAGGCTAATAAAATTGATATTTGGTTTTACCTGATATAATATTAATTTTTTTTCTTTTCCACCTGAACATATATACAGTCGTGGCAAATGTATAAGTGATATATAGGATATATATTATTGGTAATATATATATGGGAAGTTTATATATTTCATATAGGCGATGCTTTAATATATACATGTTTTTTAAAAAAAATATGGTATTATTTTTTAAGGAAAGTAGTGGATGTTCAAAATGATTTGATAAACTGCCAACGAGCATGTACCCTATTGGTACAAGCTCCTACTTGGCATCCAAAAGATCCAGGATCAAATTTGGGCAGGGGCGAATTTCCGGGTACTGGTGGAGTACTGTTGCAGGGCACTAGAGCAGTACTGTAGCAGCGGAGGAACTGTAGCAGCGATAGCACTATAGCGGTGGAGGGACTATAGCAGGGACTGTAGCGGCGACGGTACTGCAGCAGCGCGGGCACTGTAGCAGTACTGTTCACCCAGGGGTCCTTTGGGCCAAAATTTGGGCTTTCAAGCCTTGTATTCAGGCAACTTGGCCTTGGGCCTTCGGGCTATGTAATGGGTCTCCCTCTACCTAGTCTATAGAGGACATTTCTTTAAATAATAAATTGAGTCTTTGTCCTTGTCCTTTTAAAAAAATGATCTGATAAACTTATTTTTCTTGTTTGTTTGGGTTATCAATCCACTGAAAATTTAACATGTTATCTTATGGAATTTAATGACCAATTTTTCAAAGGCCAATAATATATTTCATCTCTATAAATGATTTTTAAATATATAATGGTTTTCCAAGAAAACTCTTCCTCAATTTAGTAAGGATTACACATTGATGTTATGACTTTATAAGAATCAATTTAATGAATCTAATAGTGTGGTGTCTCACTATTAGAATCATAGATATTAGAATTTTACATTGATTCATTCTTAGAATAAATTATAATACATAAATAATCCATTATCAATGTTATTATTACTTATAGGTCACAAAATTGTTGAAGAAGAGGAAAGTCTAAGAGAAACATGAAGTTATTTTATTAAAAAATAATTTACAGTTTTGGATTTATATGTTCTAGGTGAATTTATTTGATTAATATTTTCTAATGATACTACATAGGTATGTATTAATGTTTAAATATTTATTTACATAATGATTATTACTGATCCTTTGAAGGAAAATAAGAAATAAGGACTTAATGTTCCCTTATTCTTAGTAGTGATAAGTGATTCTAAAATTGCATGGGACTACATGTTTTATTCGTGGATTATTTAGTCGTCGTTTGAACAAATTTATCAATCTTAAATTTTTTATTGATTAATATAATTATAATGTTCTATTCCAATCTCAAAATAAAAATAAATACAAATTCAAAAGGATAAAAATATTCAATATTAGGTGCAATATGACAAAGCTTTCAGGATATTATCACTACATCATTTTAGTTATAGAATTTTTATCCAGACAATAAGGAATTTAATTCTAGATATTAACATCATATCATGGTATTTGAGTATACATAACTGTATCACAATTAATTTAATAGATTTATATATATGTGGGAAGATGAATTATCAATCTCTCAAACTTTGGGGATTTATCACATCTATTTATCTTCACATCATATGGTCCCAACCCAATTTATGTATGTAATGTATTTGATAAAAAATTTCAAAGAAAACTGTTTCATCTAATTAGGTGTGTAACCTTTGTAAACACTACATCTCATTGTTATAAAGTCATATAAAAATTTTCCATTTCATAAACTATCACAATACCAAAGATTTGAATGGGAAAAATAAATTTCTCTTGCCTAAAAAAATTACTGATATGATCAATTTAGAGGAGGAAGGTAGTTTTTGATGATTAAACTCTCATTACGAGGCCATCGATTTATGGTAAAATAGTTTTATATATCTAAATATTATATTAAGTAAATTGTTTCACAATATAAATATCATTTTATTCCCATTATATTACCAGTACTTTTTAGGTCTTCATAGACAAGATAAATCATTAATTCTATAGATACCATGAAATCATTTTCATATTCCTTATAGATAATATCATATTCAGTTTTTCGTTAATAAAATAACATGGGGGTTATATTGAGATTTTGATAAGGACACTAGATTTTAGTCACTTAAAATATATATTATGTAAAGGATAATTTTAGATGATGGAATTTCAATTTCTGACAACATGTTTATTTTATAATGAAAAATCAGTTGATCTAGAAGAATATTGAAGCA
The DNA here is from genome assembly GCA_963277665.1 of Viscum album. NCBI lineage: Eukaryota > Viridiplantae > Streptophyta > Magnoliopsida > Santalales > Viscaceae > Viscum > Viscum album. The sequence goes on along the minus strand of OY728133.1, from coordinate 473,263,221 downwards.
CTGATGATGTGGGAAAATGAAAATTATATTTTTAAAATTTGGAAATTATTTGGAAATAATGATATTATATGGACCATTTCAAGACATATTAAACATAGATTATATCCATACCACTTGGACATGAAAGAAAATAATGTTTTAATCGTGAAATGACTAAAAAAATTACATTTTAAGTATTCAATAAGAGGAGAAGAATGACCCAAATTCTAATTTTTCATGACATAGGATAAGGTTAAAAAAATTATTATAATTCATTGGTAATAAATTTTGGTTAATTTATTATATATAATGATCATGTTGTATAAAATTATCACCATTAGCAGTGGACCTATTAGATGATTCACCCCATCTATGACTTTTAGTTAGAATTAGTTATATATTCTATGAAATATTCAAGATATTATTTATTCACAAAAATATTTGATCCACAGAATGATCCGGACATTTTATATTATCTATTTTATAAAATATAATTAAAATTCACGGTGATGTTTTGGGTTGAATACTTAGTAACATATAAATTTTTATTTATATGTGTTCTCTGGTAAAAGTATTTTTTTCACAGATACCCTTTTTAGGAAGTTTGTGAAATATTTAGTATATTAATAAATGGTTTAATAGAATAAGGCCTAACATTTGAAAAAATGAATTTATATATAATAAGTGAAAATAATTTTATGTTTCAATGTAATCTGTGAAATGGTGATTTATTTAGTTTATTCTATGTAGTATGCTTTTTAATTTTATTTATTTCATAACAATAAATTGATATAGATATGTAATTTAAACTGGTCGTTTTAAAAAAAAATCATTGAGATCCTATGATTTTAGTAGATAATAGTTTTATTGTTTTATAAATTCATTCATTAAAACTAATGTAAAGAATTTATAGTTTGACATAATGACTATGGATTTATTATAATAATTAACAATTAATTTTAAGTGAATTAATTGGGATTTAATATTTTACTTTTTTAACTGAAATATTATGGATTAAATGATTTAATTAGATAGATATTTTTAATGATATTAAATAACTGAATTTAATGAATTTTTTTGTCATGATATTATTTGGATTTTTGGGGTTTTAGGAAAATTTGGACACTTCGACGACTTCATTGATCAGGTAAGAAGACCCATTTTTTAAATTGGGGTGATTATGATCAAAAAATGTTTTTGGATAATTATAATACCTCCAAAAATATAAAATTCATTTAAATCAATGAGAGAGTCATGAACAAAATTATTCAAATAATACAAAAAATTTCAATAATGAAATCAATTTCTACAGGGATCTACTGTGGCATTTAATTAAGATAAACAAATCACCCTATAGCTTTTACATCTACAAATAAATGGCACATATCTATCATATAATTTGATTAATTAATATATCAAATTTCATGTTATCATATAATAAATCTACTGAAAATGTTTTTTTTATATCGAGAAATATTTTTTAGTTTTATAACCAATAAATTCATGAATATATATAATATTGAACTTTGTTAAATTAGTAATTCTAGTTGGAATGGGTTTTATATTACAATAATATCATTAGATTTAGGAATAAAATTGACATTAAATTTCAATGGTTTATCCTTAAGTTTAAGGAGAAAACATTTCTAGATGATCATATTTTAATATTTGTGGTAATAACATTTCAAACATGCATAAAAATTCATTATTTATTTTGAATTAATTATTTTTAGATTTTATTTTTGTAAAAATTATAATGGGTAATTAAAACTAATTAGTGAATGAAGGTAATGATATAATGTTGAATAGAAAATGGACTAAAATAATATATTTAAGCGCCTAGATCTGTGTAGTCCAACCATTATCACGATTCTAAAGCCCATAATTCTCAAGAGTGGTTACATTGGGGTCCAGTGGTGTTTTGATGCTATAAACTGTAAGGAAGGTGAACAAACCACATTTTTGTGGTTAACAATATAAGTAGATTGCGGATTTGTTTATGAGTACAATGGACTGTATATTTTAAACCCAATATATATGATAAAAAGTTAAATTTTGATTCAAAATGGTTCAGGTGAAGTGTTATTTAGAAAAAAATATTGTTTGACCCATTTACAATAAAATGTATTAATTATTCCATAATTGTCCACTCTGCATTCAGGTCATTACCGATAGTTACCTCACCTCCCAAAAACCCCATGGTCTTTTCTCCAAAAAAATCTTGCGACCAACATTTCTCCCATTAGAAAATTATAAATCCCTTTGAAAGAAATGAATCCCACATTAATTCTTCAATACATTGAGACCCAATTTATGTTGTAACATTTTGTCACATGGTTATTTGATTTAGATCCTCTCATTTCATATTTCCATGTTATTGTGGTTTATATATAACATTTTAGTGAAGTTCTCTCCTTTTCTTGTTGGTGTGTATATTGCATTGTAGCCTTTGAGGGTTGTTTCATTTTCATGATGAGTGATCAGAATCATAAACGATGGTGTATTATTTTTTGATGAAAATTTATGCCTTTAATTTAGTGGATTACTTATTCTCATGTTTATTTATATGTAATTGTTATATTAACATGTTTTAGAACATTAGAAGGGAACTTAATTGACTTAATAATTATTGGATAAGATTGATATCAAATTAGAGAGTTATCACATATCCATGTTGTTTCTTTAAATCTGGATAATGGTTTTCCTCTTATTTTTCTAGATAGTGTGTTATCTGTACTATTCTTGTTGTCATATTTTTTTCGCCAGGAATTAGCAAGATTTTTTTAATGGGAAATTTGAACAGAAAATAATTCTAGATGTTAATTATTTAATTGGTTTTTTAATTAAATAAGGGTAACATTACTGGAATCTGGTGTTTCTTGTAATTTTATCTCGATTTAATTTTTGAAAGAATTCATTTTTAATTGAATTATTTATTTCATGGTTCGGTGGAATTGTTTAAAAAACCCGAATATTGATAATTCTTAATGACGATATATTCAAAGAGACATGTTATGTGTTTATTATTATTATTATTATTGAATTTGGATAAAAATACTTGGAATAATATAAATTAAATTATATATTGTTATTGTATATTAATTATGCTTTCCATATTTAGAGCCTATATATAATGAATATGTGAATTTAAAATTGAAAGAATTTCTTGTTTTTATAAAGATAAATATTTTGGTATATGAGTGCATTTTTTATTATAATTTATGAATTCCTTAGGTTTGGATATGCGAGAGATCATTTTCATGTTAAGGAGAAATAATTTCTTTTAAGGGATTGGTTTCACTATTGACTGCTTTTTTTCTTTCTTCTTATGTGATTTTCTCATAGTGTGATATTATCTATGGAAATTGATGTGAAACAAGGATGGATAATCCTGGGATAGATGAAATCATATGGGGTGGGTAGACCTAGATGATGTGAAAGTAGTTGACACCTATTATGTATTAATGGATTCAGATATGAATGTGGGTGTTAGGAATGAAAATGAAGATCATGGAACTGGTTGAATATGCGCTTACAAATTGATCTGATAAAGCAAGATGCATCCTTGGGATGAGTGTTTTTCATGGTTTTTGGCCAGGTTTCTTATTTTATATATATTACTTTCCTCACTATATGTGAAAACTTGATATTCTTGGTTTCATTTTTCTTCAAAGTGGTTCTATCGAATAGTTTGTAAAGTACTGGTAACTATGGAATGATGATAATGATGTTTATAATTGTATACCACGTGGGGTTTGTGTTGCCTGAATACAATTGTGTCTATGTCAAGAATCTATGGACTTGTTTTTGAGTATTCCGGTAGGGCTTGAAATTTATTATGATGTTTTATGTGATATTTTTGGAATAATAATAATTATTAATTTATGAGTAAAGAAATAAATAATGAAATGAAATTATAATAAAGGGAGGAAATAATTTAATGTCTCTCTATAAAATTTATAGTTCATATATGAAATCAATTCCCTAGAAGTGGAATCCTTTTTTATGAGAGATGATGGATATAGTTTAGCATAGGATTATTTTATTTAATTAGTATTGTTTCGAGTATATTATATCATATATATTTTGTGATTTCATATGAAACCCCACTAATATCATTTACAGTGAATGACACCAGTCTACTATGGGAGGTTGTTTTCCCCAAAAAACCAGTGGGTGGATAGACAACTGACTACCCCTCATCCCCCAAAATATTTTCATAGTATTTATATGTTCTTGTATGCATGAAGGTAATTTTTTCAACATATGTTTGTAGAGTGATGTGATGGCTAATGTATATTTCACCCACATGTATGCCCAAATATAGTTTCCAAAGAGTTATAATTGTCATGATGTGGATAAGATAAGATAGATTGTTCTACCATAACTAGTATATGGGTTGTGATATATTGAGTTATAATACTCAATATATGATATACATAATACAATCATTGGTGGCTATTGAAAACACCAGGTTACTATGTGGATATTATAAAGATCCAACCATAAACATTATATAATCTTGAGTTATAGTGAATAATTGTATTTGATTCACATTGATGATTTTTTCATTTTTATAGTATTAGTGAATTATGTCTTAATACATACATAAAATTACATTTTAATAAAATGTGGATAATACTAAAATAGTAACCATTTCTTCCAAATTATAAACCATTCAAAATAAAATGAGATTCTTTTTCATGAAAAATCATTATATCATTCAATTTGACTTCTTTTTTTTCCTCAACTATACTTATACCCTATGAAAAACATGTTAAAACATGGGATGCGAAAAAAATACTAGTAAGGGACATAAAAGATAAAAAAACACTATTACTCTATGAATAAATTAAACCCAGGAAAAAAATTTCACTGTGTTATACTTTTCACCCATAAAACATATGTACTTCACATTAACATATAAAATCATGAGTTCATGTAGAAATATATTGAAAAAAATTATAATGGTAACTTTTGGAATCTACTCAATATCAATCATAAATTTACAATCTCTTTCACAGATACATTCTGAGTAACCATTATGGTTATATTTTGAATACCCACCACATCATATTCCATTAATATCTTATGATAAACCACACATATTAACTCTATATAATTACCCAATGCATTAGAGAGATATAATGGACTCACCCACCCTATATTTATCATATAACCACCCATAATCATAAAAAATATTGAAGGACCATAACAAAAATTCCCTTCATAAATCATTCTTAAAAGAAAAATCATTTTTTAATTCACTTTTAACTTTTAGAATTCCACACAATCAAAAATGAAAACCCATTATTGGAAGGTATAATTCTCAAATTATAAAGGAAGAAACAAAGAAATAACATTATATAAGTGTGGGAAAATATTTTCATTATGTATACGTTTAAAATATTCAATTCTACTTTTATAAAATATTTGAAAGAGTGTCATTTAAAGAGGTTTTTTAAAAAAGTGAATAACCTTAAATCTGACTCCTCACGTACAATATTTATATTCATGAATAATAAACATATATTAATTATTTAATTTTTCAAGAACCATATTAGACCTTATTATTCCTTCTATACTACTTATTATAATGTTATAATAGTTACTTAATTATTTATGTTCATGTGTACCCTTTTGACGATATTCGATACAAGAGTCCAAAATGTCTTTGATATGATATCTATAGTCAAAATTATTATAATATTATCATCTAAATTATAATATTATTTAAATAAAATGAATTATATTAACCAATAATATATATAAATCAAACCATTATGTTTTGTTATGAAAAATAAATTATTTTATAATCATAGAGAAGATAGTTCGTATGTACGGAAGAGTAGTGTTTCCAATTTTTAACGATCCTTATTGAATATAGGTTATTATTATTCTATTTTTTTAAATTCATTTTAATATCATCAATATAAAATTAATTATTTAAATATACTTATTTATATCCTTCATGTTAATTTGATACGAAAAAAAATAACATCGCTTTGTGGAGGTGATAGTTCACATGTACACACGAACGACGTTATAATTTTTATGTACTTTGAATGGTTTGAATGAAAATGATATATTATTATTTAATAGTTGATAATATTTTAGGAAAATAATAAATGGGCACTAATTTTATTATACTAACCATTCTTGAGATATTCTGATGGAAATCGAATTATATTGGTTCGTAAGGTGGTATTTTTTCGTACATAGAAACAAATAATACCTTTCCAATTTGACGGAATTGGAGGTGGATTTAGGCGATGATATGAATGTAATAAAATTTATGTATAATGAGGATAATGGAGTTAATATTCCTTCATGGTTAAATTTATTTAAGGAATTAGAAGAACAAACAAAATAAAAATACTTAATTTCAAACAATACCATTCCTTCATACAATCTCATTTGATTGACATATTAGCAACTCCAATTTGAGTGTTACGCCTAAAATAAGATCTCCAAAATATTGGTAGGGAGTCTATGAAGGTACCTATAAAGATATTTTCAAAACCAAATAGGTTTTGATGTGTTAAGAGAAGATAATAATGGGTTCACTTTCTATAAGAGGTGAGTGATAATCTTGAAATTCATCATCATATTAAATTAATATAAATTAATATTCAATTCTCATGGATTGAAATAGATTTAATTGAAACAAATAATTATTATGCATATAAATCCATTCGTGCAATGAAAATTAGAAAAGATTTTATTATTTTTAAATCCTTATCTTTTTGTTTTAACCATTAATTATCGCTTTTATCTCTTGTCATCATATCATGTAATTTAAACACTAAGGGTAAATATAATTACCATAAATAAAAAATACTAATAAATTAGTCATATATAAAATTTTGAGACATACCCAAATATTTTTTAAAAATTTATATATTTTTAAAAAAATAATATCATTTAACAGAATATTATTTATTTTAAAATTTCAATAATATCAATTTTGACACTATTCATTACATGACCTTTTACAAATATAATAACAAGAGAATTAATTGGAGCCAATACTTATAAAAATTTACAAACATGTAATATTAATATTAGAAATTCATGGATGGCATTGATCATTTAATTTAATTTATTTTATTAATTTATATATCATTTATTTGATATTTCTTTTAATTCAACAACTAGTCAATCACTATTGTATAAGCCTTTAATTTAATTATATATTCTAAATAAAATAAAAATAAAAAATAATGATTCATATACTAATTTTATCTTTTAAAACACTATTTATAGTACAATTTATCTGTTATATAAACCCATATTAAAAATTTTTCTCTTGTCAGAAAAAGTGTGAAAAATTGACTATTCCTTGAATATAATATTATAAATGTTTTACTCTTAATTAAATTAAATATAAAGGTTATAATTTATGAATATGGATGATTTTGGTTGATAAAAAGTAATAAAATTAAATTAGGACAAGTTTGGGGTAATTCTATAATATTTAGAATATTATTTTTACACTTAATTACCAGATCTACCTTTAACCATGTCAAATAAAAATAATTAATAAAGTTACTATTCATAATGTACAAAAATAAAAGGGACCTATTTATATAATATGGTCATTAGGATTCCAAATATGGAATAAATTTTTGAAAATTAAAAAAATAATAATTTCATAGTTGAATTAAAAATTAATCATGTGGTTAGAATGACAAAAATACGGGTTTTAAATTAAAAACCATCAAAAGATTGAAATGTTTTTATCCACATTCAATGTGAAATTGTTTCAAATGAAATAAAATTTTTTAAATGATAAAAAATTATCTTGTAATAATTTAAAATACTTAATTTATATAATTTAACATAACGAAAAATTTTGATGAAAAATTACTTTTCTATTAAAATTCTTAATTTTTTCACTATTCATAATAATAATAAAATTATCAGAAAAATACCCAAACATTTATCCAATTAAAATTTTTATAATAAAATTTATATTAAGTAGTTTATTTTTCAAAATATAATATAAAATAATTATATATGTTATATTTTAAACAAGTGCACGATCAAAAGGAGAAAAAAATAATATTTAGAAAAATAATGATTCAACCATAAGACTAGACTTATCGTATATGTTTTTGAAAGTTTTTATCTTTTAATTAAAATAAAATTCAATAATATTATTAAATAAGAAAAATAATTATTATATTATTACCTTGGTTTTTTATATTCATCCTCCTTTTTAGAATTCTGTCCTCATTATTTTATTCTCATATTAAAAAATTGGTATATATTTCCCTCATAGAATTTTCAAATTCCCATTTTTCATATTCAACCATATAGGTATTACATAAATACATAACATAACTTATCAAATTATTCCATAACACCTGCTCTCTATGGTCAGGAACCTAAACTGGTCGTTCCTCATAATAAATATTCACTTCCGATTGAACAACTTATGGACATAAAAAATGAAAGGGATCTGGAATATACTTTATTATCATTAAAACATGATAAGAATTGTTTACCTCTGATAAAATTAGAGGAAAATACACATGGTACGAAACTAATATAACATTCTCCATGATTCTTATAGGTCTAATGAACTCTGGACTCAACTTTTATTTCACACCAAAATGCATCACACTTTTCTGTTGAGAAGCTTTTAAAAAGACATTATCACATACCTCCAAATAATGATCCTCCATAAGGATATCCAGAAAACGGCTCTACTTTATCTTTTCCATTTTCATGTATCACTTAATCATCTAAACATTATCTTCCATTACCCCTACAATATCTTGTTCCATCAACTTCCTTTCCAATACATCATCAAAAAAAATATATATTTAGACACCATATTTCAATATAATGACACAAATGGTGTCGTCTATATACAGGAATGAAAAAAATTATTATAATAAAACTAAACCAAAGATTTAATTTGATCACAACATCCATGGTAGTGAATTGATCCATCACATAGCATATCCTCCAAGGTTTGAATGTTAAATTATGAATTCTTATCTTATTGAGGATGAAATGATTTAATTAAATTTAATTCAATATCGAATGACTTTTAAAGGACTTTAAAAAATTTATAAGTTATTCTCAGATCGTGATCAGATAAATTTTAGAGAGGAACACCATGTAACCTAACGATATCTTTACAGTACATATGATAATGTTTATCTATATATTTTGTGTCTCGAATTGGAAGAAAATGTTTAGTTTAGTCAATTAATCAATAATAACCCAAATCAAATTGTTACCTTGAGAAATCCTTTGAAATCCCACTTTGAATTCTATATATATATATATATATCTTTCTATTTCCACTCAGGCACTAGAAAAGAATAAATAATTCCCTTGGGAAAATTTCAATCTTCTTTATCCTTATAAAGATTCAATCATTTCATGGTAATTTCAGAAGAATATCATTTCATTATATGTAACCAACAATACTGTCAATGGAATCTATACATATTATTACTACCATGATGAGTTGAAAATGGAGAACTATGGGCATCATATAAGAAATATTTCTTCATCTAGGAATCATAAGCAACACATAATCACTTTCATAATGTCCAAAAACTATCTTTATCAAAGTTAAATTAAGGAAACATACACTTTTAAACAATTCTAAATATTCCTTAAACTCACAGTCTTCCTTTTACACTTGTTTAATTATGTCTAATAGAGGAGATTCACTAACACATGAAATAAAAAAGGGGCATTTCATGTACCAAAAAATTCCATTCCGAAATTCATTAAATAATTAACAAATGGGTATGTTCCAAATATATTATGGTTAATGTATCATTACATATCTGACTCAAATCATCAAAAAAAAATATTTGACTATCAAGGATAGTAATTACTTGTCAAATCATACACCTTGATTAGTTCCTTCCATTTTCATTGTCTCCTATTCAAATCTTTTTAATTGAATAAATACAAAAAACTCTTATGGTAGATATATATTTCACTATTTTCCCGATAAAAATGATACCACAAAATTTTTTAATGAAAAAACCATATTAGGCCATTACAAATCATTTTTGTGATAATTTAACTCATGAGGTTTCAATTGATGTGAAGAATATGAAATTAAATGATCATAATACATTAGGATAAAACTATGTCCTTTCAATGAAGTATCATTATAGTTAAAAAATTCACAATTTCATAATGGAAAAACCTATATTATAGAATTCAAAAATATTATTTCCAATTCATGAAAGTAATCATCACATTCTTTTATTAAGATTAACATAACAACTTATCATGTTAATATAGTCTGTGGGGCACATAAATGTGTAATTATTTCGACAAAATTCTTGTAATAGACTTCTAAACCAAAAACTAATTAATAATAGTTATATTTTTGGGTCTTATAAACTCATATAAAACATTCCTTTTTATAAGATTAACAGTTATTCCATATTTAGAAACAATGTGACCAAGGAAAGAAATTTTTTATGAAAAAATTCACACTTTCTGAATTTCCTATATAGGTTTTTTATTTTTCTATTAGAAAAAAAAACCATAGATTCCATTCATGTTCCCATTTACTTTTGAAATATAAAAATATTTCCTCAATAAACACACCCAAAAACATATTTAGGAACTCCTGATATGTTCCATTCAAGAGATTCATTAATAAATTTGTTGCATTAGTTATTCTAAAGGACATAACTAAAAACTCATAATGGCCATATCAAGTCCAAAACACTGTCATCATAATTTCTACTTCCATTAACTTCAACGTATCTTACCCCGACCTTAGGTCATCCATATAATGATATTTTACTCCCTGAAGCTGAAAAAAATCATCAATATGATGAAAATATATTTTCTCTTAAATGTGATATTATTCAAGGCTCTATAATCTATGTAAAGTCTTAGTGAACCAAGTTTCTTTATAACAAACATGACATTAGAAGCATATGGTGAAATGATAGGTAGATGAAACCACTATCTAACAAAACCTAATATTTATTTTTCATATCTAGAAGTTATATATTAGATTTTAGATAAGGGGGTTTAGAAATTGGTATATCTCCAAGAACTAAGATAGTAGTAATTTCAACAATCCGATCTTGTATAATATAAGGAAATTCATTAGAAAAACATTTAGATACTCATTTACCGCCACCATATCATTCATTATAATATATCCTTTGAATTTAAAAATATGTTCAAGATAATATTCATTTCCATATTTTATCAGTTTCTCAGCTTCCTGATATGTTATCAATGGCATGGTTTTATTATTCTATAGAAAATAAAACTCTTTATGAAAAGAAAATTATTTAGCTATAAAATCTCTCATATAATGGTAAATAGAAATCCAATCCATACCAATAGTAACATAAAACACCACAGTAGGGGAAAATGTTTTTAGGTAAATTATTTCTACAAATAATTCTAGGAATATTATTATAATTTCTTTTGGCCTTCATATTCCACCCAGTTATTTTCACCATAAGTTCTAGCATCATTTCATGTGGTGTAATTTCTAATTTACCTGAAAAAATCAAAAAAATGAATGGATGTGTACACCATGAATAAAAAAACATTGGAATAATCTGAATAAAAAAACAATATAAATTATACTACTTTATTTGATGTCCCAACATCTGTTGAAGTTGTTCTAAATGATTCCATCACCCAATTTTTTCTTATATTCTGGATTCTTCCCATCATTTGGATTCCCCATGGGACACTCATTTTTATAATGAACCATATAAATTAATTTATAACATTTTACTTACTATATATTATTTTTTTTCTTATCATTAACATGATCATTTTCATTGTATTTATAAGCCTTATGCCTTATTTTACTACATCAGAATCACTTACAATAATTCAAAAGGTATTACCCAGTTTGTTTTTTAACATAATTATCAAAAACATTAAAATTAATATTCATAGAATCCAAATTATTTCATAAATTACTTTCTTTTAACTTCCATATTAGCCTCTTTTTTTTCTATTTGTCAAAGAACACATGATCATAAAAAAATCAACTTCCAACTTCTCTACACATTGAAAAAGTTTTAAATAATTTATTAATTCACAAGAAGACAATAAATGTTGATAAATTCACTTTAATCGAGAGTAAAAACAATTGATTTTACTATCAATATCCTAGGTGAAATTGTGAACATACCGTTCCAATCGAGTGAGTTTTTCATAATATGGTTCCACTGAATCCCTATCCTTCCATAATTCTAAAAAAAATTCTAACCTAAGTCGAATCGTATTAGGAAAATATTTCTCAAGAAATATTTTTATGAATTCAACCAACTACAAAGCATAAATATCCTCATTTTCCCTGATATTATTAACCATTGACCTCTACTAATTCGATTCACCTTAAAAAGGGTGAACAAACAGACTAGGTTTTTTATTGTTTGAACACCCCTTGACATCAAAAAAAATTTCTATGTATTTTCTCCACCCTTAAAAGACCACTGGGTCAGATGATCCATTGAATTATATTGAATGTTTTCTTATAAAACACTATAATATTGAAACATTACTATGTGGTTGATCTAGATGATATCATGAATGTATTATAATCCCTTTTATATACAATCTCAACTGAGCCACATTGTAACAGATGTTTCAGTTTTGATTATGACCCTCTCAGGAGGCTGATTTCGAAGGATGTTTTCTTCTCGATGCCTTCCCACAACAACTACCCTATTTATTCTATGGAAAAATATTCATAGAAGACATAGTTTATAAAAATAAAAATTGTAATATTCAAATGGTGAAACATTTTATCTTGTTTATAAGGTAAATTCTTAGAAGAAAAATATATTAATATTACACAAACCTCTAAATTTATCTAAACTTACCTTTGATACCAACTATAAATACCAGACCTTCAACATTACATAATCATTGTTTTTAGTCAAGAATTTAATTTCATTCACATTAATGATATTTTTAGTTTTTGTGTTTAATATAATTAGTTCCAAACTAATACATAACATCTCACGTTCATGCAAATTGGATAATACTAAAACCACATCAATTTCATCCAAAATATAAATCATTCAAAATAAAACTTGATTATTTTACACGAATAATATTCTTAACATTCAATATGACCTCATAATATCTCTTACCCTTCCTTATACACTATGAAACAAGATAAAACCTAGGATGAGAATCGAAAAATTAGTAAAGGACAAAATAAATTAATGAAATCATGATCACATGAATTTATTTAACACATGAAAAGAATTCACTCATAAAACATAAGAACATTATCTAAACTCATGAAATTATATGATTGTTGTAAAAATCCAGAGAAACCATTAATCATAAAGGTAACTTGTGGAATCAATTCCACTTCAATATTATATTTACAATAGATATCATGACTACATAGGGAGTAACGTTCATGGTTACATTTGAAATACCCCCATTGTATATTCCATTAATACCTAAGGAAAAACCCAATAGATTAATTATGTCTCATTACCCAATGTGTTGGATTGTTATAATAGGATAACCTACCATTGGTTTATCATGGAACCACCCATACTCCAAAACATTTCCTAGGAACATTAACATAAATAGAACACATAAATCAAGCATAAAATAAAAAATCATTTGAGTCCAATTTTCATTTTTACATAGCCACACACTCAAAAATGAAAACACATTAATTCAAAATAAAATGTAAACTTATAAATAATGAATAGAAAAATTATAGTGAAGTAAAATCGGGAATATATATTCATTACTTATATAATTAGGAAACATTCAATTTTAATATTTAAAAATAGTATAAGATGTATCTTTAAAAAAGGTTTTATTAAAATAAAGTCCCTTACCTTGAGTATGAATTATCATGTTCAATATTTATCTTCCTAAAAAATAAACTGAGGATAATTTTTTAATTACATAAGAATCTTATTAGAGTCTATTATTAATTTTTTCTTAATTATTATCAATTTTTAACAATCACATAATTATATATGTTCATGTCAGACTATTCGATGATATTTTGTACTTGAGTCCAAGATGACTTTGATATGATGTCTATAGTCATAATGGTCATAATTACATAATACCCATTAAAATAGTAACTTCATAAAAATAAATTTTATATATCAATTATAATTTTAAATAACCCAAAGAAGTATTTTTATGAAAAATGATCAATATTATAATAATGGAAACGGTGGGTCGTACGTACACATGAGTAACATTTCCATTTTTCCTTGACCCTTACAGAAAGAAGGTAATTATTATTTTCATTTACAGAATAATATTAATATCATATATATCATATTAATGAGATAAATATTCTAATATATATCATTCATGTGATGTGGTGATGAAAACTGAATTACATCACTTCCTGGAAGAGATATTTCACACATATCCACGAACGACATTATCATTTTTATGTGAATGGAGAGGTAAAAAAATAATTGATATATTAATATTTAATAATGAAAAATATTTCCTTTTTATCATATATATCCATTAATTCCATCATTATAACTATAATTTAGAGACAATTATGGAAAATGAATTATATTGGTTTGTGGGGTGGTAGACCGCCATACACACGAATGAATAATTTATTTCTGTTTTTATGGAATTTTTGATGGATTTAGTGGATGATTTTAATATAATTACATTTATTATATTTATGATCGGTGATTTTTTTCAACATTTATTATTGATATTTGATGAAGAGGAAAATGAATCAAAACAAAAAATAGTTAATTAAAAAGGATACCTTTTCTTTAGACAGTCCCCATTGATTAAAACATTTAAACCTCTAATGTGGGTGTTCTTCATAATATAACAACACTATTAAGTCGGTAGGGATTATATTAATTTTTTGGAAAAGATATTGGCCAAATAAAATAGTTTTTTAGGTGTTATGAAAATAGAATAAAGGGATCAATTTATAGTTGATGGGAGGGGAACTCTTGAAATTATTCAAAATACTAAATTAATATAAATTAATATTCTATTAAAAATGGATCCAAACTAATATATTTATAATATACGATTAGTTTTTTTCTAAATATGTTCATCTATTTTAAAATAGATATGTTTTTTTTTTATTATCCTTATCTTTTTATTTTAATTCATATCTAAGCCTTTTAACGCTTATTATGATATCAAGTAATTTAAACATTGAGAGTTAATATAATTACTATTAAATAAAAAATGAGAAATAAATGACAAATTTATGATAGATTAATACTTATACAAATAGGATGGATAAAAAAATATTTTTTAAAAAAAATTTACCATTTAATAAAATATAATTTATTATAAAATATCAATACTGTCAATTTTGACACTATTCATTACATGAAATTTTAAATATATCATAAAAAAGATAAATTATAAGAAAAAATTCTAAAAATAAACAAAATTAAAATTGTTATAAAATACTAGTGGATTACTTGATCATATCAAATTGTATTAATCATACTATTTATATTATAATTTATTTGATATTTCCGCTAATTAAACAATTACTGAATCAACATTCTGAAAGCTTTTAATTTAGTTATTTCTTCAAAATATAAGTACATTATCATGATAAATATAAGCACTCAACATTTTATGATTCTATTTACAGTCTAATAAATACCCTATATAACCCCATATTAAAAATATTTCACTTGTTAAAACCCAAAGTCAGAAAAAATTGACTTTTCATTTAATATTACATTATAAATGTCATGTCCTCACAAAAGTTGCATCCAATGGTCATAATTTTTACTTCTGATTTATTTTGTTTGACCCAAACTAATTCAATTAAATTGGAAATGATTCTAGGATAATTTTTTAATATTTATAATATTATTTTTACACTTTACTACTCGATTTACCATTAACCATGTTAATAAAAATAATTACAGATGTCACAATTCAGAAAGTCAAAAAATAAAAGGCACCTATTTTTGAAATTTGGACACTCTAATTCCGAATATGAAATCCATTTTTTAAAATTAAAAACATAGAAATTGCAGGAAAAATTAAAAATTTAATCTCATTGACCGAATGATAGAACATGTTTTATTAAGTAAAATCCTTCAAAAGATTGAAATGTTTTATATCCAAATTCAATGTGAAATTTATTTAAATGAACTATATTTTATTAAATGATACAAAATGATATACTAATACATTGAAAGAATTAAGATATATAATTTACCACTGTGAATAGTTTTTATCAAAAATCAATTGATCATAAAAATGAGTTATTTTTTCACTATTTATCAAAATATTAAACATACGTGGAAAATATAAAAAGTAATCCAAAGTAAATTGTGATATTATTATTTAAAATAAGAATTTAATTTTGTAAAATATACTTTATTAATGTTAAAAAAATATTTAAAACAAGTTCTTCATTAAAAGGTGATAAAAATCCTTTTAGAAAAATAATGGGTTTAACCATTAAACTAGAATTTTCAAATATTTTGATGAAAATGTTGTATATTTTAATTATTATTTTACTCATAAATATTAATAAATAAGATAATGATCAATTCTATCATTTCCTAGTTTGATGTAGATTTTTGATATTGGATGTTGTTATTACGTGATACATGAGGTGCATGTTGTTATACTTTGCCTAATGGTCTATGGGATGACGTATTTATCATAAAGATGGACCAAAATATGAAATGTTGTGATAGAGAAACATACCAATGGTGTATCAGAAGTAGGTGTCTTTTAATGATTCTGTAATATATTATTTTATCACCTGTATGTGATAAACGGTGAGAGTTATCCATTTTGGGGTAGAGAACATAATATACATGTTTAGGTGATGAGTTACCTTAACAGTTTTTCAATATTATTTAACATGATTTCATTAACATTTTCATGAGAGAATCTTTGGAGGATCCTACTAAATATTATTTTATGATCACCTCACATATATATATATAATTTTTTAAGTCATTTGGGACACGTTGGAGATTGGGATAGATATTACCAGCTCATGGTTTTATGACAGATGTTTCTGCTTCATAGTCACTACCATGTTAATATGTATGGTATTTGAACTTTTCCATTATATTTTTTTTTATGAATATATATTTATTGACATTGTATTTTTTTATATATCTTTGATGGTGTTGATTTGTTTATTTATCTTATTTTTTTATTTTTCTTGTTCTATTAGTGGGTAAGGCCTTCCATTTATATACTTAATATACCATCAGTGCTAGTTTCCAATCTAGGGCCTACAGGAGGCAACACATGAATAGTAATCTTCTCATTTATAGTATTTAAAACATAAGAGGGATTCCCTTTGTGGTTATGGGTTCATGATTGTACGGTATTAATGGTTGATGATGACGGATATGAAGGAGTTTAGATTTTTTCATAGGATTCATTTCATGAGTTTTCCTGGAAACAATGCTATGTATGTTTAGTAAGTGATTAGAATATAAGATACTAGATGAGAAATTTGTATTTAGGTACCCATGTGATATTATTCATTATAATTTATGTTTATGGAGAATATTGAACAATGTTATATTGTTTTCATGGTAGAGATCTAGGAAAGTATCATGCATCATTATTTATAGAACACATGTTTAAAATAAGTGGAATATGTGCTAGGAAAAACCATATACAAGATAAAAAATTAATCAATTAATTAATGTTAATTATTTCATATTTCAGGTCTCTGAGATCAAAAAGTTTTTTTGTTTTTGTAAGCACGGCTCTAGGCCTATGTCCTTATTATGTTTATGTTAAATATGTCCAAAAAATATGATATAATAGATCTCTCTAGAATAGAGATAAATGATTACAACACAGAGAGGAGTAAACCTTGACAGTTTTAGTACCAAATCCTATAAAAGTATAAGGGATCTATTTTATATTTAGTCGCATAAGACTATTTGGAGGTTGTTGAGATGGAATTTAGTTCAATGAATATTTAGAATGAGGACTAGTTTTATTCATGGTGATGATGATACAAGGGGAAATGAGGAAGTGGTGGTTTATGTTTTTTAGGTATTGTAATGAGTCAGTAGACTCGAGATAATTGATTAGGGACTAGTTCTGGGAAGTGTATATTTCTTTTTATATATTGGAGGAAGGTCTTTATGATCTTCTTAGTATTTGGAATGGGTTTTGTAGATCGAGATACTTCTAGATCCATTTCGTAACCATTATAAATTATGATCCAGAACAATTTCTAAATGGGGAGGTGAGGGAGAGGGATATTGAAGAGTACTTTCATCCTGATATCAGACATTGAGTCTCCCCATTTATGTTTATGAAGTATCTTTTAGTACATGTGATAACATCGGCTACTAACAATATTATGTCTTGAAATGGATCATCAGGAGAGGGGATTCTAAAAGATTCATCATGAAGTATAGCTATAGTATGGGGTTCCTGTTTTCTTGGATAGAAGTGTTTTTAGTTAGTTTTGAGTAGGTCCCATCCCTCTCCATCTTGTTTTACTGCTATTTCTGGGTTTTATGCAAATTATAAGGGATCATACATGTGTTTTTCTTTTGGAGTATGAGGTCATTAGCAGATAGACTACTTGATGAGAAGATACTGTGTACTAGGTATTCCACTTCAGGTTCTATGGTTAAGATAGTTTTATCTAAGGCAGAAGTAGTAGGGTAATCTAATTTGGGACTATTAGAGTATAGATGGTGTAGGCAGAGTAAATCCCTTGGATAATCATCTTCCTTAGAGAGAATATCATATAAATGAACGTGGTTCACAAAATAGTTAAGGATGTAATTTATAAGATCATTGTAAACTTCACTCTTTAATGTTTCCAGTACAATGTGATCCATGAATCATTAGAGGAACCATTTTTTGTTTTTTACATGGGTTAATAATTTATTGATTGTGGATGTACACACTATTTTATATCACCATCTCTTAAACATGCATTGGGTCATGATATGGAGAGGCATCTAGTACCTTTAGTGTTGAAAACTCTAGTAAGAGGTCATATTGTATTATATAATGTATGAAGATGATGTGATCTATTTTTAGTGTATCAGTTTTCTATAGGATAATTTATACATTTATAGATACAATGATCTGATATCATCATTGGTATGGATATTATTCATTTGGTGAAGACTACCAAAGATTCCTTTAGGAGGTATGTTTTTTTATATGATACCGAGGAAGACCCTATAGGGGTTTTTGGTGAGATACATCATCAATTAGGTTAGTGGCATGTTCTCTGAGTATCCTAATTGATGGTCGGGCCTATTCTTAGTTCATGTTAGGTTAAGAATTAGGTGTTTCCCTATGTTTTGGAAGAGTATACTGATTTATTTTCTGAACATGTTGTAGTTTTACCGAACAACGGTTGATCATGTTCAGGATCAATCTAAAACAATGATTTTATCATAACCTGATTTTTTCATATAGTATTATGACTAATGAGTTGCGTGACCAAAGAGTACTAATCAATGATGTTTCATGTAAGGCATAGTTTGTATGAGTTTTTCACCATTGGTTTACATATATATCCTAAATAAGGTTGTTGGATGATTAATGTGGTGTATCAATTATGATCTTTTAAACTAGAGGAATATTTTGAACCATTATCCCCATATATTGATGGTTTATTCAATCGAGTGAGTGATAATTTGTTTCTCAAAAAATAAATATTTTTTCAGGATATAATTAGTTGAAGTTAAAGTATGGAGATATTTATAAGACCAATATCCATTATCATCATTAGAATTTGGAGTTTATTGTTATTCCATTCAATGTAAAAAATGACCCTTCCATTTTTATGGTGACGTTAAATAAAATGGTTAATGAGTTACTAGATATGTAAATTATATATCTATTTTAAAAAATCATTGATTTCAATATGTGAGAGGTGGGTAATTTAGAGAATGATCATACCATTTTGGGAGCTCATTATCATTTAAAACATTTTATAAGGTTATTGAAGTGTGAGTTATGGGTACATGAAATATCTTTCTTGTGGAATTTTGTGGCCAATTATACCATAGTTGTGGATTCTGATATGATAGAGGATGTGATCTCATGGGAAACCCCTAAGAATGAGGGATTGGTGTAGTGTTTCATTAGTACTACAAACTATTATTGGATGTTGGTTGCTAATTTCAATTAGGTTGTGACTTTTTTGATAGTCCAAGTGAGAAACAACCTTGAGTTCATATGTAATACTATTGTCAGGTAGATTTCGAGTACCTAAAGAAGAATTCAGTTATCACTCTGGTTATTTATCTTCCTATAGAGGGAGTGGAATTTGAGTTTTTTTCCACTCTTTGGATCTTGGTTTCAGATTTGTTATGATGTAGTAGAGATCGAGTATTTCTAATGGGTATCCTCAGTTATGTCACCATGATTGTAACTATTACGACCAATATATTGAGATGGAAGAAGTTTTCTTTTCCTTGAATTTTTGGAATCATCTCCTCACTTACGAGCATTTGTCACTTTTACCGATCATATGTTCCTAAGAAATATCCTCTATCATTGTGAATTGAAGTTGCAATGATGAACATGGATGGAATTACTATAGAATTATGACATAAAAATTTCATATATTCCTAGAAAGGGAAAATTTATTATTGATGTTCTCAAAAAGATGTTCTAAAGTGAATGAATGCATGAATATGGGGATTCATGGAGATTATAGAAGAGATCTTGGTTAAGTGTCTAAAATGGGTCTGGTTAGAAGAATAAGTTATCTTTTCCATATGATAGTGCATCCATATTTGGTGTATAAGGTGTTTAAGTCCCATATGGGAGATTCTATGGTGGAGGTTTTGAGAGATTATTATGTTTTTTGAATTTCCCCTAATGGTTAGACTAAGGATTAATAACACCATGTGTATTTCTAGGGGAGGGTTTTATTCCCTTCATTGATATGTGATATTTGATATGGTTATATGAGTGTTATATATAACATCCCTTGTAGTATATCATGGTGTAATAATGATATACCAGGATTTGGGAGGTTAGTTTTGGTGGTGTAGGTTTAAGTATGTAGTTTAAGAGTTTTTAATCTATGTTTGGTTTGTAAGAAGGTGAAGATCAGTCATCATGTTCCTGATGATTTTCAATAGTAGTTATAAATTTCCTAGTGGAACTAGTTGGACATCTCTATGGACTTATTTATTTTTTACCTCATGATTAGCTTGCCCATTATTTTATAAGGGTCATAGTTGATCAATTTTTAATATTCTCTAAATTCAAAATTATATACGAGTCAATCTCAGTAGTAGTTTTTCAACGGAGTATCTAGAGGTGGTGGTGAGTATCCAATGTTTCTTGAGGATTATAATATATGATCAAGATCCTTGATTTACCTCCAGGATCATGAAAGGTCTCTAACTTGATTTTCTCTCCCAGTTAGTCCATAGAACATCCTTTCATCTATAGATGGGTGGTCAGATAGAGAAGATTGTCTAGAATCATGAACATATTTTTTATTTTGTGTCCTATATTTTCAAGATTAATGGATAAGTTGCTCAAAATTTGTCATGTAGACATAACAATTCATTTCATTCCATTATTAGTATGGTTATATTTGATTCTTTTAATATATTACAGTTATTTTATCCATTATGATGAACTAGGGTTTGATAAGTATTGATTCAATGGCTATAACTAGTAGAAAATACAACAGATATGGTTAAGGTAATATGTGAGAGGACTAATGAAGTTTCGTATCACCATAAATGATATTTCAATAATAGTAGGATACCTATATAGTTCGATTTTTATGATCATGTGTTCCTGAAGGTGACTCCTCATTATGGGCGGAAATAGTTTTTTAATGCTAGTAATATTTGTCCTTGGATTTAAGGAAATTCAAGGTTTTGGATCACGTTGGAGTTATGGAATAAGAGATAGAAATTCCTCCAAAAATAATATATATAAACAATTCTTTTTTACATGTTATAGCTCAGTCATTACATTAATAATGTATATCACATCATCGATTGGAGTGAGATCGCTTTTGACGTTGATGTGAAATTCGAGGAGCGGCCTGTAGAGATCCGTACTTCCAAGAGATGGATGTGGGTGGGAATAATGGTACATTTTTTTGTATTATGGAGACAGAGTGGTGTGGGATATAGTACAGAGGAATGTTTTTTGAAAATACACACTCATAAACCCAAGCTATTTTGGGATTAACTCTTCTCTAATTATAAATCTAGTTTTGGATCTTGATAATTTTCTAGTTGTGGTATGGATTCCTATTTTTTTGTATTGTATATTTACTCTTGTTTTAGTGTATCATTCGTGCAAGAGTTTTTATGAGCTAGTTTTTCTATTTCAGGGGTTTTCAATTGTTCCTATGACAATTTGGTTGATCAGCAGTGATCAAAAGGTCTTAGTGAGGTATCTCACGAGGTGTCTGATCAAATAAAACCTTTAATTTTCTCTCTAGGATTAGGTTTGGATTATATATGATGATATTTAAATTAAATTTATATGATGTGAGGTCCTAGATTACTGTATTTCAATGGTTTTTATTTTTTTTTTGAACACCTTAATTCTCATTAGAGGTGTAGTGGTGGTTTGGTTGTGTTTATCTACTAAATTCAAGAAAAAAGAAGAACATTTGACATTATAGGGGTCTATTGTGTATGTTGGTTATGGATTTTATTCTGCATCCCATGGGATTTATTTAATTAACTTGAATGTTGTTATGTAAATCAATAGTTAGTCAAAATGGTTGAGGAATTAATTTTATCATACAGACCTTAAATTTGACACATTTATGAAATTAATGGATGATTTGTGTACTAAATTTCCCCTATTAAATGTGGTTTATAACTTTATTCCCCATCAAATCTCTCAAAAACTTTTTTATATTCTTCAAAAAAATTGGTCATAAATTGAAACTGTTGTTATTTATTTGGAATCCCTACAATAGGTATCAATCATCACTTCATGTCCTTGATTTTCAGCAATCAAATATACATTCAACCCTTTTTTATGTGGTACATTTATTTGGATAATCATTTTTTTCCTCCATGTTATAAAAGATTCTCTGTACAATTTTAATGATGTTTTCTTTGTTCTTTTTTTTAGTTATGGAGAGTCATCCTAAGAGTGATATATCTATTTCTGGGTGGGTGATTAGGGTCTGCAACATTGTTATGTTCTTATGTAATGAATGTTGATTCATTTTTTGTTGGGGATATTTTTCTTCTCTTATTTATTTATGTGTTATCATAATGTTATCATGTGTTATACCTTTGGATGGAAATGGAATTGACCTAAAAATTATTTAACTTAATTAATATAAAAATGGATAGTTATTGTGTGTCTATGTTATTACATTATGCTGAGGTAATAGTTTCCCTCTTGTTTTTCTAGACTGTGGGATATATATATATATATATTATTGTTAGGATGTTTTCTTATGGTATGGATTTTCATAATATTATTTATAGGAAATAGTAAATAAAATCGATCCATAATAAATCAATTAATTTTCTTAGGAATTGGGGCTGATTCATGTTAATGGAATCCAATGTTTCTTGTTAATTTATGTTTATAAAATTGAATTATGTAATAATGATTAATTGAATTAGTAATTATAGGAGATACTATAATTGGATAAAGACCCAAAATAATGATAATAAATTTTGAAGATATATTTAAAATGGAATGATAATGAATAGTTTTTATTTAATGTTTTTGAAGATGAAAATAAAGTCGTAGAATCATGTTAGTTAATTGATAAATCATTATTAATAATTAAATTGGTATCCTAAATTTGGAACATTTTAATAATCAGTAGGTTAATTCAAGGTGGAATAAAAACTTATTTTTATGATAAAGGTAAATCATTGGGGTGAAGAGTGCTTGTTTTATTATAATGGATGAATTCATTATGTTGGGAATTGTGAGGGATCATTTTACTATAAAGGATAAATATCTTGTTTTTAGGTAGTAGTTTCCATATTTATTATGTTTATTTACTATCACTGTTTTTACTAGATGCAAGAATCTCTATGCAGTTTTTTATGAACCTGGGATGGATGAACCTAGGATGGATGATGTGATTTTAGGTTGGGAGTCCTGAAATATGTAGTATCTTTTGACACCTATGATAAATAGATTCATTGAGATATGCATCTGGGTGTCTGGGATAATACTAGAGATGATGTAGTGAATTGAATTTCATCTTAACAATTTATTTCATAAATAAATATCCTTGTTCAAAATTAAAATGTTTAATTTCCAGTGGTAAGGTTACTTGATTTCTTTATATTTCATTCCCCACTACTCGATACAACTATATGTATTTATTTACGTGTTTCTTATTGGTAGTAAATTCGGGTGGTTTTACTAGAATGACTAAACTGATTTAATGGTGATAATAAATTTTTATATATCATTATCCAATGCGGTAAGAGTCACTAGAATGTAACTGAGATGATATTGATAAACCATGTATTTGGTTTTGATTAAGCCTAGAGGACGGACACTTTGATTTAATGATTACTAAAATGTACTTTTGGAATAATGAGAATTATTATTTAATGTATAATAAAGATATTAACTATAGTAAATGATAAAAAAACAAGCATTAATTTAAAATAACTCTTCCAAATGCTTGTTTCTTCATATGATACCTACTTTCGAGAAATGAAATGTTTGTGTTTCGGAGATGATAGAGTCATTTGAACATAGGAATATGTTATTACAATTATATAGTTTTGATCTATAATATTTCTCTTATATTATAATATTTCATATTCTACACCATCCCTATAGGTTTGAGAAACTAATACCCATTGTAATATTAGAGGGTATCTTCCCCAACATCTTGTGGGAGGATGGATGGGCGACTACTATAAGGCCCCAGCCTTAAACCTTACTTAATCTTGAGTTATTACAAGATTACAAATTGAGGATCTTTTCGGGTTTAGAGTTTTAGAGAATTAGATCATAAAACTTACATTACATTCCACATATAAACAAAGTGGTTACATAAAGATAGTATTCTTCTATCCCATCAATGGAAACATATTTAAAATAAAACATGGATTCTTTCTTGACACTTCCTTGACACTATCATCATATCATGTACCTTTCCCTTGACCTGTGAAAAACATTTCAAAAAACTTGGGATGAGCAGAAAAAGATCAGTAAGGGATATAAAAATATGGAAAGGAAATATGGGTAAATATATACATAAGAATGAAATCATACTTTACCCATAAGAGATAATCACTTTAATATACCTTATCAAATCATGAATAAATCATAGAAATCATAAGACATAAATGTAACTTGAGGCATTCATAACATTCTTACATAGGGAGTAACCCTCTTGGTTACGTTTGGAATACCCATCACAGTATATTCTCTAAATATTTTCGGAAAAACCTAAACGTTTCACTCCTTCACGTTACCCAATGCATTAGAGAGCTATATTGGGCTCATCCGCCCTTATTTTATCACGGAACCACCCGTCTTCATAATAATGCCTAAGAAGCTCAACATAATAGTATCACATAAAATATGCATAATGGAAACATAACATTTCCACCTTTCAATCACAAGATATCAATACAACACGTTGATATAAAAACATTATGAAAACCATTTTCAATACCAAAATAAAAGAAAAGTAAAACATGGTATTTTTTTTTCTTTTAAAAAAAGGTGTGGCTTGTAGAGGAAGCCGAAACTCAAATAATGGTCACGACGGTGGAGACGTCGTTGTTGCCGCATACGTATGACAAAAACATTCTCTTTTGTCATTTAGTAAACGCTTCGTATAAAAAAAATATTCCTTTTGAATAAAATTATAAGTCAAAGGGGTTTATACACCATATAAAAGAAGGTTGTGTATAAAACAAAATATGCCTCAATGAAAGGATATTGAGACGAAGTCCCATACCTCGGGTCCGACTTGACTCGGTCGTTATTTAATCACATGAATAATAAACTTGAGTTAATTTCTACTTGTTTAAGAACCTTTTTCAAGTTCATTATTCCTTTTATATCACTTATTTCCATGTCATGAACACTATGTAATTATTCAAGTTAATAACGGTCGTTTTAACGATCATTGGAACTTGAGTAAAAAATAAACCCTTTATAATTACATGTTGTTAATGTATCCATTATATCCAGAATGGTATTCATGATGTAGATATCATATATATCATATATATCCAGTACATGCATGAATTTATAATATTACATAAATTTAGAGGTATGAAATGAAATGCACCGTTCATGGAGACGGTAAGCCGTACGTACGCATGAACGCTACTTTCATTCCTATTTCATATTTTATAGAATGGAATAATAATTATATAATGGTATATTATAATTCCAGTATAATATCATATATAATATCATAGTTCCATCCTTTATAAGTCCCACATATGGTATTTAACAAATCCAATCACTTTTAGGGGGCGGTAGTCCGCACTTCCTTAAATGAAGATATCGCGTTTACCCATATTGGAAACCATAAAGGTATCCCCAAAATGAAAAATACAGAATCTTATGGAAAACATAAAAATATTGTATAACATATATAAATAAAGTTACATCTTATTGTCCACCTTTTAAGGTGTTAAAAAAATGTTGAACATTCATCATTTCGGGAGGCATAAATTCACCATCCACGGAAACAGTATGTCCTTTAACCATTAGATGTAGGTGTGTGTAAGTGTAGCTCGAATCCTTCTTATAACAACATCCTAGTATATTGAAGATTCTGGAGTTGTTACAAAATAAATGAATAAAAAGAGTTTAGAGGGTTGGAGAAGCAAAATTAAACAAAAGGACTCAAGTGAAGACATTACCTTAAAATCGGGTAACTCCCTTTGGTTTGAGCTCAAAGGCTTCCTTGGGAAGACTTCTGCCCAAAGTGAGGCTTTAAGGAGTAATAGAGGGATGTTGAGAGACAAAATGGGCAGGGGTTGGCCGAGCCAAAGGCTTTGGGAGTGTGGGTAAGGAGGTAGAGGTGGGGCCTTTTATAAGAGGAGAGGAGGGGCACTCTTGGAAAGTAAAGAAATGTTACTTTATTTGAAAATGATTTTCGGATTCAAAAGGTCCCACATTGAAATAATTCAAGGTTAAGGTGATAAGGGTTCGAAATCCA
Organism: Viscum album; assembly: GCA_963277665.1. NCBI lineage: Eukaryota > Viridiplantae > Streptophyta > Magnoliopsida > Santalales > Viscaceae > Viscum > Viscum album. Next base: position 473,236,124 of record OY728133.1, on the reverse strand, counting down.
CCCATCCAATAGGTTTTGGACATGTTTATGGCATATAGTTTACATTATCATTTCATTTTATTTAAATCCTTTATTAATGAGGTAATCATTTCATCATCATGATGTCATAAATAATTTAATTTATTTAAAGTCTAAAAATTATGAAAAAATACTATGATGTAGGAAATATTTTTAGCTTTCTAAAGAATATTTATAGTTCAAATATCATTTATTTAGAAAAAATTAAAAATATTTTACTTAGGTGATACATTCTTTGTCACATTTTACAATCTTTAAAAATAAAAATATAAAAAGTCACTTTCTCACAAAAGTGATTCCATGGGGCCCCCAAGTTTGGCACAAGGCATCCCATGGTCGGCCATGAGACAACCAGTATCCTTAGGACACATTTTGTGGCCTTTTGTATTATTATGATATCATTTTATTATCTTTAACTACCTGATTACTCATTAATCAAGATAATTAAATATAATTACCATTGTTACTATTCATAATGTCCAAAAATAAAAGAGTATTGATTACATAATTTGGAACTTCTGATTCCAAATATGTAATCCATTTTACCAAATTCTAAACACATAAATTGCAATAATTTATTTAAAAATAATTCCCGTTGTCAAAACAAATAGCGGGTTTTTTTGAAACAATATCTATGAAAAGTTTGGCATTAGTTTATGACCAATTCCAAAGTGAAATTAATCTTAATGACCACCATTGGATTAAATGGTAAAAATATATTCTGATTACACTTTAAGACCAATTAAAAGGATAATCTAACCATATAATTAAATTTAATGAAAAAAGCAGTTTTGATGTAAAATGCAGTATTTTTTCACTATTCATTAAAAAATGAACATTGTCAGAAAAATACCAAAAATTTATCCAATGTAAATTTCAATGTCCCAATCATAATGAATATGTTTATTTTGAAAAATATATCTTATAAAATTGTCAAAAGATAGATTTAAATATGGTTTTACATCAAAAGGCAGTAAAATAATCTTTTAAAAATATTAGTGTATTCCATGCTTAAGATTGGATTTATTTTCATTTTAAGCCTCTAAAATACTATCTAATTCATTAATAGACACAGATAATAATATCTATTATTCATTACTTACTTGGGATGTTACATCCTTCCCACCTTTAGAAAATTGTGTCCCCGCAATTTATTTACTTATCTAATAAATGGGGGTACTTATCCCTCATTGCATTTTTAGATTCCCATGTTGCCTCTTCCATCATGTGGTTTTTCCACAAAACCATTACTTGATTAATCACCTTATTTCGTAACACTTGCTCCCTGTGGTCAAGAATCTGGACCGGTTGTTCCTCATAATATAGGTTCTCTTCCAGCTGAACTACCTCTGGACTCAAAACATGAGATGGATCTGGCATATACTTTCTCTGCATCGAAACATGAAAAACATTGTGTACCTGAGATAAACTAGGAGGTAAAGCCACCCGGTATGCAATTGATCCAAATTTCTCCAGAATTTCATATGGTCCAATGAACCTTGGACTCAGATTTCATTTCTTACCAAATCTCATCACACTTTTCCATGGTGAGACTTTGAGAAAAACATGATCACCTCCCTCAAAAGTTAGATCCTTCCTCATGTTGTCTGCATAACACTTCTGCCTACTCTGAGCTGTTCTCATGTGTTTATGAATCAGCTGAACTTTTTCTACCATATCTTCTACCAATTCTAGTCCCATCAACTTCCTTTCACCCACTTCATCCCAGAAAGATGGAGTTCGACACTAATTCCCATATAACGCCTTAAATGGTGCCATCTGTATACTAGAAAGAAAACTGTTATTATAGGAAAATTCAACCAAAGAAAGATGTTGGTCCCAACTTCCCTGATAATCCATCGACCAAGCTCGTAGCATATCCTCCAAGGTCTGAATTTATCGTTCTGACTGCCCATCTGATTGAGGATGAAATGTTGTACTAAAATTTAATTCAGTACCCAACGACTTCTGAAGGCCTTTCCAAAAGTTACAAGTGAACTTGGGATCATGATCAGATACAATGGAGAGGGGAACACCATGTAACCTGACTATCTCTTTAAGATACAAATAGGAAAGTTGATCTAGGGAAAAATTATCTCGTATAGCACGAAAATGAACAGATTTAGTCAAGCGATCAACAATAACCCAGACTGCATTATTACCTAGAGATGTCTTCGGTAATCCCATGACAAAGTCTATGGATATATTCTCCCATTTCCACTCTGGCACTGGTAAAGGCTGAAGCATCCCTTTCGGTAACTGCCTCTCTTCTTTAACCTGTTGACATGTCAAAAACATCAGAGTAAAATCAGCAATATCTCTTTTCATTCCATCCCACCAGTAATACTTCCGCAGATCTCTATACATCTTAGTACTGCCAGGATGAACTGAAAACGGAGAACTATGAGCTTCACATAACAACTCTCTCTTCAACTGTGAATCACAAGGCACACACAAACTCTTCCCAAATCTCAAAACACAATCATTATCAATGTTGAATTCAGGCAATTACCTTTATGAACCAGCTCTGCCTTTTTCTGCAACTCACTGTCTTACTTCTGTGCTTGCTTGATTCTATCTGATAGAGATGATCTCACTGATACCTGAAACAAGAAAGAAGAACTTCCTGCACCAACAAATTCTATGCCAATGTTCATCAAATCCTTAACCAAAGGATCACGTTCCAAACACAACATTGCTAATGAAACATTACTTTTGCCACTCAAAGCATCAGCCACTTTATTTGGTTTTCCCGGATGGTAATGAATTGTACAATAATAGTCCTTGATTAATTCTAGCCATCTACTCTGTCTCATGTTTAACTCTTTCTGAGTGAATATATATTTTAAACTTTTTTGATCAGTATATATTTCACACTTTACTCCATACAAATGATGCCTCCAAATTTTTAAAGTGAAAACAACAGCAGCTAATTCCAAATCATGTGTAGGGTAATTTACCTCATGAGTTTTCAACTATCGTGAAGCATAAGTAATTACCTGATCATTCTGCATTAGGACGCAACCGAGTCCTTTCAATGAAGCATTACTGTATATAACAAACTCACCATTCCTGGAAGGTAGTGCCAAAACTGGATCATTCACCAATCTTCTTTCCAATTCCTGAAAAAAATCATCACATTATTTTGTCCCGATAAACTTAACACCCTTCCGAGTTAGCTTAGTCATTGGACTAGATAACCGTGAAAAATTTATAACAAACCATCTATAATAGCCTGCCAAACCAAGGAAGCTACGAATCGCAGTTACATTTTTGGGTCTTGGCCAGTCTTCCACAACTTTTGATTTTGCAGGATCAACAGTTATCCCATCTTTAGAATCAATGTGACCAAGGAAAGAAATTTGTTGCAACCAAAACTCACACTTTCTGAATTTCCCATACAATTTCTTTTCTTTTAAGGTTTGAAAAATAACCCTTAAATGTATTTCATGATCCTCTTTACTTTTAGAAAACACCAAAATATCATCAATGAAAACCACCACAAACATATCCAAGAACTCATGGAAAATTCTATTCATTAAGTCCATGAATATAGCAGGTTCATTGGTTAGTCCAAAAGGCATTACTACAAATTCATAATGGCCATATCTTGTATGGAACGCAGTCTTCGGAACATCTGCTACCTTTACCTTCAACTGATGGTACCCCGATCTCAAGTCAATCTTTGAAAAATACTGAGCTCCCTGGAGCTGATCAAACAAATCATAGATATAAGGCAAAGGATATTTGTTCTTAACAGTGATGTTATTCAAGGCTCTATAATCAATGCAAAGTCTCATTGAACCATATTTCTTTTTAACAAATAAAACATGAGCACCCCTTGGTGATGTGATGGTTCGAATGAAACTTTTCTCTAATAAATCGTGCAATTGCTCCTTCAACTCTTAAAGTTAAATTTGATCCATTTGATAAGGGGGTTTTGAAATTGTCTTAGCATCAGGAACTAAGTCAACAGTAAACTTAACTTCCCGATCTGGTATTATTACAGGCAAATCATCAGGAAAAACATCAGGATACTCATTTACCACTGGCACATCATTAATCTGAACAGTTCCTTTATTTTCAACGATGTGTGCAAGGTAAAATTCATTTCCATATTTTACATGTTTCTTGGCCTCTTGATAAGTTATAAACAGTAAGGGTTCATTCTTGTACACAAACTAAAAGTCTTTCTGAAAAGAAACTTCTTTGGCTCTACAGTCAATCTTAGCATGGTAAATTGAGAGCCAATCCATACCCAGGATAACATCAAACTCTACTAGAGGTAGAACAATAAGGTTTGAAAGTAGGTTCTTTCCACAGATAAGGATATGAAGATTCTTATAAATTCTTTTTGCCTCAGCATTTCCCCCAGGTGTTTTTACCAAAATTTTAGGAGTCATTTCTTGAGATGGTATTCCCATTTTACTAGAAAAGGTTTCAGAGATGAAAGATTGTGTGGACCCCGAATCAAAAACACACTGGCATAATCTGAAAAAACAAACAATGTACCTGATACAACTTCATTTGATGGCCCGACATCTGCTGAAGTAGTTGTAAAGGATTTCACCACCCCTTTCTGCATGTATTCTAACTGCTTCCCATCACTCAAGCTCTTTGTCGGACACTCGTTTTCATAGTGACCCATCTCATTGCACTTAAAAAATTTCACTAACTGTAAATCAAATTTGGTCTTACCTTCACCTTGATCTTTTTCAGTGCAATCACGAGCCTTATGTCCCATCTTACCACATCGGTAGCACTTTCCATAATTCAGAAGACATTCCCTAGAATGCCTTTTTCCACATTTATCACAAACTGGAAACATAGATTTCGTACCATCAGACTTTTTTGAAGAATTCTTCCATTTCTCTTGCCACCTTGGTCTCTTCTTCTGCTGGTTTTTATAGAACACTTGATCATCGGAAAACTCCATTTCCACCTTCTCATCACATTGAATAAGCTTTTCATAACTTTTAAACTCACGATAAGCTAATGCACTTAGATATTTTGTCTTTAATCCTGAGTAAAAACGATTGATTTTACTATCAAGGTCTCAGATAAAATTTGGATCATACCTTGCCAATCGAGTGAACCTTTCTTCATAGGTAGACACTGAGTCTTCCTCTTTCCTCAATTCCAAGAATTGTTTTTCTATCCTAAGTAGAACAGCCTTAGAAAAATACTTTTCAAGAAACATACCTTTGAATTCATCCCAGTCGAGAGCATCAATATCATCAGCGTCCCTGATATTTTTAACCATCAACCACCACTGATCTGCTTCACCCTCCAAACGGTAAATAGCAAGACTAACCTTTTGATTGTCTGAACACCCCATGACATAAAAAATCTTTTCCAGTGCTTTAATACACCCTTCAGCTAGCACAGGGTCAGATGATCCTCTGAATGATGGGGGATGTTGCCTCATGAAATGTTCCACCACTGACATGTTCCTCTGCGGTTAATTTGGCTGATCTTGTGTATGGATACCACTGCCATTTATCGCTTGAGTCAACTGCGCCATTACTGCAACAAACTGTTCAGTTCCAATTCCAACCATCTCAGGATGCTGATTCGGAAGGTTATTTCCTTCTTCATTCCTTCCTAGCATTGCTTCCCTGTTTCCTCTGTGGAAAACCATTCTGAACAAACATGTCTTAGATAAAGCAACATGGTAATCTTCAAATACTATATCACTTCAATTTGACCATAAAAAAATTTGGATAATAATTTAATAGAATTCTAACTCCTATAGTTATCTAAACCGACCTATGATACCAACTATAAGGCCCCAGCCTTAAAACAAACTTAATCTTGAGTTATTAGAAGATTACACATTGAGGATCTTTTCGGGTTTAGAGTTTTAGATAATTAGATCATAAAACTTTCATTACATTCCACATATAAACAAAGTGTTTAAATAAAGATAGTATTCTTCTTTCCCATCAATGGAAAGTTATTTAAAATAAATCATCGATTCTTTCTTGACACTTCCTTGACACTATCATCATATCATGTACCTTTCCCTTGACCTGTGAAAAAAATTTCAAAAAACCTGGGATGGGCATAAATAGCTCAATAAGGGATATAAAAATATGGAAAGGAAACATTGGTACATATCTACATAAGAATGAAATCATACTTTACCCATAAAACATAAGAACTTTAACATACATCATCAAATCATGAATAAATCATAGAAATCATAAGACAAAAAGGTAACATGAGGCATTCATAACATTCTTACGTAGAGAGTAACCCTCTTGGTTACGTTTGGAATACCCATCACAGTATATTCCCTAAATCTCTTCGGAGAAACCTTAATATTTTACTCCTTCGCGTTACCCAATGCATTAGAGAGCTATATCGGGCTCACCCGCCCTTAGTTTATCACGGAACCACCCATCTTCATAATAATGCCCAAGAACCTCAACATAATCGTATCACATAAAACATGCATAAAGGAAACATAACATTTCCACCTTTCAATCACAAGATATCAATACAACACATTGATATAAAAACATTATGAAAACCATTTTCAATACCAAAATAAAATCAAAGTAAAACATGGTATTTATTTTTCTTTTAAAAAAGGTATGGCTTGTAGAGGAAGCCGAAACTCAAATAATGGTCACGACGGCGGAGAAGTCGTTGTCGCCATATACGTACGACAAAAAAATTCCCTTTTTTTGTTTAGTAAATGATTCGTATAAAAAAGATTCTTTTTGAATAAACGTAAAATTAAAAGGGGTTTATACACCATATAAAATAAGGTTGTGTATAAAACAAAATATGCATCAATGAAAGGAGATTGAGACGAAGTCCCATACCTCGTGTCCGACTTGACTCGGTCGTTCTTTAATCTCCTGAATAATAAACTTGAGTTAATTTATACTTGTTTAAGAACCTTTTTCAAGTTCATTATTCCCTTTATATCACTTATTTCCATGTCATGAACACTATGTAATTATTCAAGTTAATAACGGTCGTTTTAACGATCATTGGTACTTGAGTAAAAAATAAACCCTTTATAATTACAATTTGTTCATGTATCCATTATATCCAGAATGGTATTCATGATGTAGATATCATATATGTCATTTATATCCAGTACAGGCATGCATTTATTATATTACATAACATATAAGGTAAGAAATGAAATGCACCGTTCATGGAGATGGTAAGCTGTATGTACGCATGAACGCTACTTTCATTCCTATTTCATATTTTATAGAATGTAATCATAATGATATAAAGGTAAATTATAATTCCAGTATAATATCATATATAATATCATAGTTCCATCCTTTATACGTCCCACAAATGGTATTTAACGAATCAAATCACTTTGAGGGGGCGGTAGTCTGCACTTCCTTAAATGAAGATATCGCGTTTACCCATAATAGAAACCATAATGGTATGCCCAAAATGAAAAATACAGAAGCTTAAGGAAAACATAAACATATTATATATCATATATAAATATAGTGACATCTTAATGGCCTCCTTTGAAGGTGTTAAAATAATGTTGAACAATCATCGTTTCGGGAGGCATAAATTCACCATCCACGGAAACAGTATTTCCTTTAATCATTAGATGTAGGTTTGTATAAGTGTGGAACGAATCCTTCTTATAACAACATCCTATTATATTTAATATACTGGAGTTGTTACAAAATAAATGAATAAATAGAGTTTAGGGGGTTGGAGAAGCAAAATAAAACAAAAGGACTCAAGTGAAGACATTACCTTAAAATCGGGAAACTCCCTTTTGTTTGAGCTCAAAGGCTTCCTTGGGAGGACTTCTGCCCAATGTGAGGCTTTAAGGACTAAGATAGGGAATTGGAGAGACAAAAAAGGCAGGGGTTGGCTGACCCAAAGGCTTTGGGAGTGTGGTTAAGGAGGTAGAGGTGGGGGCCTTTTATAAGAGGAGATAATGGGCACTCTTGGAAAGTAAAGAAATGTTACTTTATTTGAAAATGATTTTCGGATTCAAAAGGTCCCCCATTGATATAATTCGAGGGTAAGGAGATAAGAGTTCGAAATCCACCCATACATTAGGTTTTGTACATGTCTAGGGCATAGATTTTACATTATCATTTCATTTTATTTAAATCCTTTATTAATGAGGTAATCACTGCATCATCATGATGTCATAAATAATTTATTTATTTAAAGTCTAAAAATTATGAAAAAAATACTATGATGTATGAAATATCTTTATTTTTCTAATGAATATTTATAGTCCAAAATATAATTTATGTAGACAAAATTAAAAATATTTTACTTAGGTGATACATTCTTTGTCACATTTTACATTCTTTAAAAATAAAAAGATAAAAAGTCACTTTCTCACAAAAGTGATTCCATGGCCCCCCCAAGTTTGGAACAAGGAATCCCATGGTCGGCCATGAGACAACCAGTAGCCTTAGGACACATGTTGTGGTCTTTTTGCATTATTATGATATCGTTTTATTATCTTTAACTACCTGATTACTCATTAATCAAGATAATTAAAGATATTTATCATCGTTACTATTCATAATGTCCAAAAATAAAAGAGTCTTGATTACATAATTTGGACCTTATGATTCCAAATATGTAATCCATTTTACCAAATTCAGAACACAGAAATTGCAATAATTGATTTAAAAATAATTCCCGTTGTCAAAACAAATAGCGGGTGTTTTTTGAAACAACATCTATGAAAAGTTTGGCATTAGTTTATGACACATTCCAAAGTGAAATTAATCCTAATGACCACCATTGGATTAAAGGGTAAAAATATATTCATATTAAACTTTAAGACCAATTAAAAGGATAATATAACCATATAATTAAATTAAATGAAAAAAGCAATTTTGATGTAAAATGCAGTATTTTTTCACTATTCATTAAAAAATGAACATTGTCAGAAAAATACCAAAACTTTAACCAGTGTAAATTTCAATGTCCCAATCATAATGAATATTTTTATTTTGACAAATATATCTTATAAAATTGTCAAAATTAGATTTAAATATGGTTTTCCATCAAAAGCCACTAAAACAATCTTTTAAAAATATTTGGGTATTCCATGCTTAAGATTGGATTTATTTTCATTTTAAGCCTCTCAAACACTATCTAATTCATTAATTGACATAGATAAAAATATCTATTATTAATTAATTACTTGGGATGTTATAACTACACCCTCTATCCCTGCTCTCTTATATAAGTAGTTATATGTGCTCTTATACATGATAATTATTTTTTCAATATATTTTTATAGAGGTCTGTGGTTACATGTGGATATTTCTCAAAAATTTATACAAGGATATTATATCTTGATGATTATTATTGGTCTGATGTGTATTGGTAGTGATGTCTAGAGGTACCTTACTCGGTGTATGGGCTATGATGGATTGAGGTTTAATACCTAATATTTGATACAAATCATATGGGTAGTGGTGGATCGTATAAAAACATGTTTATTATATGTATATGTGATAAGGGATGATGTTATTATGTGATGTAGGAGGTGATTGTATTGAAAATTAGACCATGATTATATGGGCCTTCTTGTTTTGGAGAGAGATGGCCCAAGATGTGCAATGTTGGGGAAATGGAACAAACCAATGGGGAAGTGGAAGAAATGTACCATTAATTTGAAATTACTATATTATATTCTCTCTTGAATGTGATAATTAGTGGGATTTATCCATTGAGAGTATTATAAAATATAATACATGTTTAGGTGATTAGTAAGTCTCACTATTATTTAATGTTTTTATCTTGATTTAGTAATTTTTTCTACAAGAGACTCTTGTGAGGATCCTATTTATTATTTTTTATTCTATACAAATGTATATATAAAATATTTAATAGTTAGTAGGATTAGTCTGGAGATAAAGATATATATTACTAGCATGTGGTTTTGCAGTAGCTGTTTGGGAATCTTGGTCACTACTAAGTTTACATTTTTGGTTCTTGTTGTTTTACATTCCATTATTTTAGTACTTTATGATATTATATGTATTCACATGGGATTTATTTTATATATATAATAAGATTTTCATTTTTGTATATATATTAAATCTCTCTTATGCATCTTCTCTTAGTTGGAAATTCCTCTCATTTGTATGATTATTATACCCATGGTGATAGTAAAAAACTAAGGACCTATTAGAGGCGAGAGTAAGAAAATCACTATCTCCCTTCTCTAATTGTTTTCCATTAAGAGGTATACTTTGGGTGGTGGGTCTAGGAAATTATATGTATTTAATGTGATTGTGGACAAGGTTTATAGTATTGAGAGTTAGGTAATGTTTTAAATGAAGAATTTATATGGTTCAAGTTAATTAAGAAGTTACACGAAGAGTAATGTAAGTTAATTCACGTAATTAAACTCTTTAAATGTATTCCAAATGGATATGTAATGTGATATATATATATAGTCCTATGAATATCATGTGATAGTGAATTTCATAATAGCGTTCCTAAATAACATTAGATATGTTGAAAAATTGGTTGAACATGGAAAATGTGGTTAACAGAAGATGATTATAAGTTAAGAATATAGCCACAAAATTATGGATGTAGAAGTTCTCACTACGATATCATTCACCCATGGTATTTTAATAATTTTTTTATTGATTCTTATTTCTAGGATACTTCAATATAGAATTTTTAATTCAAAATTTATTTTTTTAATTTATTATACAAATAAATTATTTTTATATCATGGAAATTTCTATTACCCATTTTTCATTATAACTGGTCTATTTTCGAAATATCATCCATTATTAAAGGCTTAATGAGATGAAATATTTTCTTTTCTATAAATGGATTTGTAAATGAATTTTTTTTAAATTAACCTGTAATGTATTTAATTTCGAAAATTGATTCAAATTTGTTTTATTTGACACTCCCACAAAAAAAAAATTTGTCTGTGTGTGGATATGGTTATTTCGAGACATATTTTTTTAACCTAAATGAATCTAACATGGTGTAATAATTATTATATATACATTTTCCATAACGAAGTATTAGAAAAAATGGTGACATCATATTCCTTGTCATAGAAAATAAAATGGTGGGGAGTTTTTTTAAATGGGAGATGAATTATCATAAAAACATTATGATAACTAAAACGTGATGATTGTAATGTATTTATACAAATTTATTCCCTAGAAAATGTGATTTAATGAGATATATAGATTTCATTCCTTATGGAAAAACCAAGTGGTGACTGAATCGAGATTCAAATTTAAATTTTATGCTAATACTAATTAAAACAATATCATCTAAAATGGAATAATAAACAAATTGGGTGGGTATAAATAATTTTATGCTTTGAAATATATTACATATGGTGTAATCAAAACCCAATTAATATATTTTATATCAAATGTGACTTTTGAAAATATTTTACTTTAAAAAGTGAACATACCATATATATAAATTTTAATTTTCAAATATTTCCATTAAAAAAAGGCGTTTTAAAAAATAAATAGTGAAGAATCACTGAAAATCTTTAACTATTGAAGAAATGTTTAAAATATAATAAAAAAGGCTGAAAAATTGGAAATGGACATCAAGAAAATATTTTGAGTTACAAGGAGGTATATAGCCCTTCCACTTGACTATATCATACTTCCAAGAATATATATTAATAAACTTGGGTCATAACCTAGATCATTTTTATATATAAAACTCCACACAATGTGGACCAAGATAAAATCATGGTCTTCTATTTTTATTTGTGGGATAATAGGTTAAAATAAATATATAAGGACTATGATTATTCCTATATAAAATATAGTATAATTTCTAATGGATAAAAATAAAATATGTTTCAAAAGAATATAATGTAAAGAAGAGAGTGTGCAATGAGTGGAGTCTGTTTTTTGAGGAATATAAGTCTATAAATAGTTCCAGTTAGTCATCATTGTTCAAATATTTCATTTGGAATCTTCAGTATCATATTTTATTGAGAATGAGACGAACTACTTATGGTGGACATTGAGAGTCTAGTAAAATGATTGATATCTCCCAAAATTCTATCCATGGGAAGATATTATTCTAAAAGCGAAGTGAATTTATAATTATCAAAAGGGAAAAAATTATAAAATATTTCTCATAAATAATTCTCTATTCTGAAGGAATTAAACAATTTGACTGAAATTAACCTCTCCAATATATATATCCTTTGAAAATTTAAAACTTCATTACTATTTTAATTAGAAAAACTCACATCATCTACTCTTATGTATGATCACATCATCTCAGGTGGTTGGGCAGGTAGTCATATGATCAATTAATATTATTGTATGGTTAAATTATTTTATCATGTAGTCACTTGGTTTATTATCATGGTTAAATAACTAATATATATTTTCACATCAGTTCTTTATGTGATTGGTTGAGTAATATGTGTGCTCTATTGAGGAATTCTCCAAATTGTCTTCATGGCTATAAATGTCATCATTGAGTCACTTGAATGAATCATTCATTATATTTAGTATTCATATGTTTAGTTCAACGCATATAGAATGTTTTATAATCATGTACATTTCAATTTTTTCATGAATTCATAGGGACTTATTCTTGAATGTAGTTCCATCCATTTGTTTTTTCTTCTTAGTAAGTTGAATTTCATCATGAATTCGGTTGATTTCTCATGCGATCAGTTGATGATGTAATCCTTTTCACCTATATGATATAAATACATTTTAATATCATAATAAATTTAAAATATTAATAAAAAAATAATTTTTTTGATAATTAAAATAAAAAATTTTTATACTAATCAAACAATCTCCCACTTTTTAATATTCACACATCATGGAACAATAATGAATGGATTCATTAATAATGTGAACATAAACAATTGAACATCTTATTATACTCTTCCATTTATGGTTTTAAAAATTTATATTAGAGGTTTTTACTAATTATAATATATATAATCAATATTATAGGGGATGTAATAAAGAAAAATTATATATATATATATGACATACTAATAAAGAAATTGATTTTGTAAACATTAAAAAATGATAAAACATTAGAATGGAGATATATAAAATCCCTATTATAGACTCTAATCAGAATTAGTATCTGAGGATGTAGGATCTTTGATATTGTAAGGAATATCTAGATCCTTATATTTTTCTATGTAGGATATAGAATGAGTTGTTGTAATTTGTTGAGAAATTCAAAAAGGTTCTCTAAATTACACATAGGCATAGATAGGTCTAAATGTTCTACAACCTGAAGTTTTATTAGAGAAAAAGGATTTATAGTAGGGGTAGGTAGTGGTGTGGATACAATTTTTATTTTGTATATATATAGGTGCCAAGATGGTTTTATCAAAAGTGTAGAAGTATTTATCTAAATTTTTTTGATCTCTAATACATCTTGAGATCTATGTTCAATGACTTGAAAATATTCCACTTTATACTAAAAATATGATTATTGAGTTAGAGTTATTGTCTTAAATCTATTCACATTAGTCTTAAATTCATGAGTTAGAGGAGGAATTATAAAATATATTTCCAAATATTTAAACATTAACTTTAAATCTGAAATGGTGAAAATTCTACTCTAATAATAGTGAATATAACTTTTTAATTTTCCTTCCTCTCTTCCATCACAAATGATATCAATTCAAACTAATTCCAAAGTATTTCTGTCATGAATATGAAATCCATCAAGAACACCATATCAAGTATTATGATATTCATCAAATAGAATTGTTATATCATCTTTGATAACCTATATATGAATTAATTCATTGACAGGAATTTTCCCTTGCATTGTGAGGTATAAAAATATGGAAAGCAATATAAGAGGATTATTGAATAACAGAACTAAAAAACATTTATATATAATAGGTATTGTGGAATTTATATTCTCTTACAATGATGCGACATGACATTTTATATACACAATTTCCTGGTTCATCAGATCTAAATTTCTACAAATCTTCTGTTCAATATGGGCATGAAAAATAGATATTATCCTTACAATTTCCACATTTATCCTGATTTCAATTGAAGCTCAAAACTGGGGAATTATTCTATAAACACATACATCAAATAAATTTTTAACTCAATTAAACTATTACTGATAATAAATGAGGTAGAATATGTATAATTTGGAATATGTATTTATAGATTAGGAGAATATATTCAACTATCCCTCTCATTTTCAATTAGTTTAGGATCTATTATAAGTGACTAGGCCGCACTATCTTAAACTTTTTATTCTAAAATACCTTCAAGAATTTCTATGTAGTCGCATATAATATGTTTATATCACCATTATTAATATATTTCTTAAATCATTTGATAGGGGTAGTTCCAAACACTTCTTCATGAATAAGTTTCCCTAAAGTGTTCAATGTATCAAAAGGTAATAATGATCTAGAAGTGGGTACCTCATTCCATTGTTGGGAATATTTTTGAGAAATCAAGGACCCATTAGGAGATCATTGAAGAGATGAGATTGTAGGTCCACCATGTCTTGGTGTAAAACCTACATGGACAACCACAATCATTTTATAAATATCCCTCCCCCTTATGAGGTTATCCTTTTTTAATAGTCCATGAGGTACTAGAAATCATAGGACACGAAGTAAGTGATTCATCACTAATGTATTCAGTTCATATTCTCCCCTCAGAAGCACTGTCCTCAAAAATGGTGTTTTACATAATTTCATTAATAAATAATTCAATATCAAAAAGATATTTATATTTTAACTCTTCTTATTGAGAGGGTATTTTTAATGATCAATCTTGAGATCCAAAATATATCATAGCATAAATACTACCAATATCCTCATGTGTTAACCCTGGTTCTTCATTATAATAACCATCCATGTACTCTTCTTATTCATCATACAAATTATCATCACTCCCCTTATATGAATATAGAGTGATTTCATCATGTTATATATCTAGATAAATTTAATCTTTTTTGTCTCACTATATTCATAAATATATTTATTTCTTCATATATATTTCTATGTAGCTATATAAATTCATAACATGGGTTCTAGTTAATCTTAATATTACTTTAAGTTTTTTTATTTTTGTACATACATCTTGATGAAATTATTCTTTCCAACCCCTAAAAACTAATCCATTTTACACTAGAAATGCATAAATGTGAATAGAAATCATCAATTATGTACGTCTAGAGGAGGTTTTACACAAATCTATCATGAGTCTGATAATATACCTATACATTCCTATCTCTACTCTATTCATAATTAGATGTAGATAAAATATATCATGATTTATTATTATAATTAAGTACCCCTTCAAAATAAAAAAAATGTTGATAAAATTACGCCTATTGTTTGTAATTTCCATCCAGTTCTCTAGAATTTTTCTTCTTGGGGTACCACTACTAGTTAGTTTTTCAAGAGAACAATCAATTTGAAAATAGTCTTGATCAATTTGATGAGAACTTTTATAATTTTGAGACTCTCATAAATGATTTACATTCAAACACTTATCCAACAAATTTAACGAAAATATCAGTTTATATATATTTACAATGGATCATATATAATTACTTGATTCACATATTTCATAAAACATACAACAAGTATCTAGAAAACCAAGAATAAAATGGAAAACCAAGTTTTTTAAACCATTTATAACATCCTTATTCCTAAATAAATTCCTAAAATAATAACATTCTCAATCAAAGAGACTAAAAATCATATTCTATATTTTTATTAATAGGGTGATAATATATATGAGGGCTATGGGTATTTACTAAAGTGTATGAGAAATTGATAACCTTCATTGACATCTTCTTGGGATGTAAATTAGTTTTATATGAAATATTAAAGAATCATTTCATATAAACATATATCATTGAGATTCAAAAACATGGAGGCCCAGGTTTAGAATCAAGATATAGAGGGCCTTAATAATGGAATGTTATAATATGATATGATATGGTGTTCCAAATGATAAACAGTGGTGTCAATTCGAATTCATAGTTTAGATCATCCAATAATTTAGGGAAAACTAAAATAGAAAAAACAATTGAAAAGTAATCTTTATAAAATAATATTAATATTTACATTCTCTAATTGGAATTGTAGGTTAATTGGACATATTACTAGCTTACAATAACTTATTTCATTCATGTTTAGTTGAATTTCCATATCTCATTAATTATAGTAACATGGACCATTCAATGTATGTTAACTCGGCACATGGACATATTTTAATAGTAACATAATTTATTTAATGAAAAAATATCATAGTTAGTTAACTGACCATATCAACATTTCTTACAATCAAGAGTTTCTAGAACATAAATTCTATATAATCAAAAATAAATCAACAAAACCCATAATAAAAAGAAATTTCATGAAATATGTCATAACTAAAAATTAATAAAATAATGAATATGAATTAAATAAAACACATGAGTAAAAAATAATTATGGGTATTATGAATAATTAATCATTCTTTATTCATGCCTCATATATTTCAATATCATTATATTCAAAATATTTCAAAAAATATCATCAAACTGATATTTTTCCTAATAGACCCAAGAAAAATATCACAATTTTTAAAATTGTTTCTCAAAAGGATAATTGTTATATAATTATATTTTTTCCAAAAAGGGATATTATATTATTATAATTGTTAATAGACCTTATATTATCAAAATTTATATGGAAATGACAAAATTGATATCCATAGTTTATTAATGTGTGTTTCATCCACTGATTGTTTTTCACAACAATTGCTTCCAGCTACATATTGAACTTTAGTAGTAGATAATTCCACAAAGCTCTTGTTTTTTACTTCACCAAGAAAATAATTTCATTAAAAAAAATATGACACGTTTCAAATACGGTACTCCTATATTATGACAAATAAAAGTAGAATCAATGTAAATATAAAAAATATCATCATGGACTCGATAATAAAATAGTCCATCATTGGTTATAATTTATAGATATTTTTTAACTACATTAAAATGAAAGTGCATTATATTTTTATGTAATGTGTAAAGCATAAAAAACTAAAAATATAAACTGGTTGGCATGCTGCTAAATATATTAATCTCCCTATAATATTTATATAGTTTCTATGGTAAACTGATTTCATTGTCTGATCACAATCAAGCTTATAGGTTATACTTATACGAGTATTTTAACCTTTTTTGTATCTATAACATGGTGTTTTTAAATATTCATTATGCATTTTAATTGTTATAAAATAATTCAATATTTCTTTTTGAAAATTATAAAAGAAGTAAATATTTTATACCTCACGCATTAAAATATTTTTAGCTTTATTTTCCATAATTCAATAAATTTCATACAAATTGAGTTTTTTGAAAAACAAAAAATTATATCATCAACATAGAGTTGAACTACTAAAATATCATTTTAAATTATTTTAATAAATATTCTATGGTCAATTATGAATTTTGATAACCCATTTGAAGTTATGAAAGAGTTGAATTATCCTACCAATCTCTGGGACACTTTTTAAAATAATAAATAACTTTAGAATGTTTAAATATGTAATTTGGAAATTGATGTATTTGAACTAGAGGGGGATTTCACAAAAAATCACCAATAACAATATATCAATTTGAAAATACATTACTCATTTCCTTTTTATATTTCATGAATTTTAGATGTGATTCATATGAATGGAATGTATTGTTGGATTCATGTATAGAAACTCTTTGAAAGGATTCCTTATAATCAATACCAACATCTTAACTAATATCTTGTGATAATAATGTACAATTAAGTTTTATTATTGTGTGAGACTCATTAAAATTGCATCAATATATCCACTTGTTTCTAGTAGTTATGTAGCCTTTAGGTCTTCTAACTAATTCCAAAACATTGTTTCATGCAAATATATTTAGTTCTAAAATCATAGATCATAATATGTTCTCATCACTAATTTCATCATTAACATTATTTGGTTCACGTTTGGATTGAGAATACTGATGTTAAACCAAGTATGTTAGTGAGTATTGGGTCAGAGTAACTTTATCCATGACTAATAAAAGAATATCTAGGGTATAAGTTTTTAGAGTTCTATGGTTTTTAGGAATTGAATTTCTAAGTTCCACTAAGTCTTCTTCTAGGTTAGGGATGTCTATTTGGTCTCCTCTCTATGATTTATTAGGTAAGTTAGCCCTAATTTTAGAGTTTTTAGAGGTGTTGTTGATATTTTAATACAATATATCATCCTAAAAAAATTTAGTATGTTTCAGTTCATGTAGTTATTTATGAAAAAAGTAGCATTTAAAAATTCATCCTAAAAATTATATTGTTCATTAAAGGAACTATCGAGTTTACTAGTGTTTAAATTACAATTAGAAGTTCTAGTATAATTTTTTTTTCTAAAGTTTCTTAATTCACAATTTTCGTTTAAAATGAAAATGTTTCATAAAAAATTATAATTTAACTTACATTGAATTTTATAAAATTCCATATCTTATATGTATTATTTTTCAATAGAGGTCTAATGCGAACTTTATTTATTGCATAAAAAGTTTTTTTAATAGCTTATTCCAAAAACATGATAGGAAAACCCTATTCATATAGAATTTTTTGGGAAATATCTTAAAGTGTCCTATTCTTTCATTAAATAATCGCATTTTTTTAGGTGTTTGGGAAGTAGATAAATTATGAGTGTAAAAATATTTTTAATCAAGATATTTCAACTCTTGAATCTCAAATTCACAACCATGATATATTCTCATGGTTATGAGTTTTAGTACACTATGTTTATCTAATATTTTTTCATATTCAATAAACCATGATGGAGCATCACATTGATGATCTATGAAGAAAAAACTTGTATATAATGATTTTTCATCAATAATTATATAGTCATATTGATTTCCTACTAAAATATAAATTATAAATGTTCCAAATAATTCAATGTTAACCATTTTTTCGTTAAGAGGTTGAAACCTCATTCATTGGATGAAAAGTTATTTCCATTTTCTTTCCTTTTTGATAGAGGTTGCTAAATTTTTATTTAGGTAGTTCAGGATTGGGTATGTATATAATTAAAAATATCTTATTAATCTTTCTATGTGAGTGTATGTCACATTTTCATAGTATCACATTCCACATAAATGAGTCTCTATGAATGGATCTCATGAGTGAAATGGTATGAGAAGATAATGAATCTAAAAAACTGCATAATCAATATCATTTTATTTGGAAAAATATATAAATTAATTACTGGATTCATATATTTTAAAATAATATTTTTCAAAACAAACATTAAAACTATCTTCACACAACAAATAAATACTCTGATGTTTATATTTTAATCCATCAAAAAATTCAAATATAAGAACAAACTCAGAGTTATAGATTTGTCAATGTCCAATAATATTCCCTTTATCATTTTCACTACATGTGATTTTTCAAAAAACTACATTCACAATATTTTTGATGATGAATAGTCTCTACTCATATGTCTAGAATATCTAATGTCTAAAAACTTTTTATTTATTCTACATCTATTAAAAAATCCTAAAACAATCAAAACAGAAAAGAGATTTGTCCCAAGAGTTTATTGAGTATAAAAAACGTATAAATGACATCATTTGAATTCAAATTTTTTCACATGTTTATTACTCACAGGATAAATAAATTTAGATAGAAAAGGATTTTAATGTCCAAATTTTTAATATTTGATTCCAAAATTAGATGTTACCTTAATAATAAATATTAAATACTTATACAATTATCTTTGAGAAATCTAATTATTGGAGGATTACTTTTTTTTCTACACCTATATCCATTTCAGGATTTGGATTTAGGAATTTTGTTTCCCCCATAATAATAATAAGGTTTTTTATTATATAAAAATAAAATCCCAAATTCATTCTTTAGTAACCATTTACCCATTTAAGTTGACAATTTTTTTTATGATATTATAATTATCTTATTTTATATTTGATTGATCAAATTCCCCAACAACACATGAATCATGAAACTTTTTCAGATTTTTGTATTAATAAATTATTTCGTTCATGTATCATTTTATAAAATCAGAATTTTTTTAATTCATCATTTGAAATTTCATATTTCGAATATATTTGATAGTATGGAATAAGTTTTACATATTAAGTAGATGACATAAACCATAGATATTACTTTTTAATTTCACTTTCTTGAATAGAGTCTATTTTAATGGAGAAATCCTTAGATTCACACCAAGTGGTTAGAATTTCATTATTTGGCCTTTTTTCATTGTCATAAAACTTATCATAAAACATAAGCTTTTGATAATTAACCTCTATATTCTCATTCCACATACACTAATAGTACGTAATGTCACTACAAGATTCGTCCCATTTATAGTCATTCCTCTAGTTTCCACTTTTATAATTATTTACATGGAAATTAGATTTATAGAAAAAACATATTTTTATAATTTTTTAATATTTAATCTAACTGATATTATTTCCTAATCACTATCTATGTTAGATTCATTTCTTCTTGTTCAATAAACTTTGAAAACATCCCATTATTTTGATTGTGATACTTTAAAGGAAAGACATTTCAATTGTATTTAACAATAATCAGTGTTTTATTTTATCACATTTTCATACATAATTATATATTTGATTGACACTATCATTATTATTTTGATTATCTCTGAGGGATCTCTAATTGATACAATATTAAATAACTAATTATCAGTTATGTTTCTCATAATCCTTATAAATTGAACATTTCCATCACGTTTTTCTCCTAGTGAAATCATAATAATTATGTTCCCCTTGAATATGGTATATGTTTTAGATATGGATTTATTAGGATTCAAATTGAATGTAGTATATATAATTTTATCTGTATTTAATCACATTAAATTAACATAATAATTTTTTAATGATAAACATTAATTGAATCTATAATCTGCTATGTAGTTTCGAAAAATGAAAATATATTTATTTTATCCTCCCCAATAGAAAAAATTAATGAATTCATAGATATATAATTGGAAACAATCAGAATCAATAATTTTCACAAACAATTACTTTTTATAAAATTTTGGTTTTACATATTTATATTAAATAGATCCCCAGATGTTATAACCCATGTTCTCAATATGAATTTTCGCCCTTATTTTTCACTAATCATAGTTCTGATCATTATTGTTAAGGTGTCTATTTATAGTATATTCTCCAAACAACTCATGCTTAATTGAATTATAGGAACAAAAACGCATTTAAAGGATCTTGTTAAGAGTATGGTTAAAGTCAAAGGTAATTAAAAATTATAAAAAAGTTCACTAGTACCAAATATTGGACCCTATGGATATCAATAAGGGGTTATATTGAGATTCAATTTTAAAATTTCGTTTCAATTTAATTTAACCCCCCCCCCCCCCCCCAAGAAATTAAAAAATTTCACCTAAAAAATTATGTATATTTATTTAATTAGTGATTTAAATCATTCTATATATAGTTTGATCTAAACCATGTAAAATTTATTTTGAAAAGGAATTATATTTTAATAATATTTTACTCTAAGAAAATAGAATATGAGGTGAATTATATTAAACAATCAATGATTTAATTTTTATATCACAGTTTTGTAAATAATTAGAATTGAATAAATGAAATTATATAACTAGTGAAAATGTTTGAAAAAATAGAGTAATAAGTGAAGGAAAAAAAACAAAAATTAGAAATTAAAAAAATATGTCCAATTACATACTAGAACATAGTCCTATCAAATCTATAGTCACCCACAACCAATAAAATTTTCTAGTAAACATGATCTACAACTAGGTTTAGGTTTTATTGGTTCGACTACATAGAAGGAATAATAGAATATAAACATCACATTCCATATTTATTCAAGAGATAACATGTGTGAAGTATTAATGTAGTAGGATTACACATAGAAAATTATAGTATGATATCTAATCGATATAAAACCAAAATAATCACGACTCTAAATATAAAATAAAGAATACAGAGAAAAATGACTGAATAAAGTGTTTTGATGTATCCCATTATCTAACCAGATTTGGCTGATCAACATTCCATAAATTTTTAATTAAAATGTAATTATTGGATCTTATTGTGGGATGAAAAAACAAATTAATAGATGGAGAGAGTATAGAATTTATTCTGATATACTTTTCATTTATGTCACTGAGTAGATCCTCTTATTAAAGGGAAATACATTTGTAATTATTCTATGTAATGTTATCATAAAACAATCATATAAATGATTAACGTATTCCAAAAGTCTTAAATTCTCTTAATATCTTTAGCCTTTCCATGATATAGGCATTAGAATTTCAAAAATAACTTATTATTCATATTAGACATGGTCACATCATTTTAACTTTGGGATACTCACAACATCTCATAGTTGGTTATACAAGTAATCATACAGTAAAAAATCTTATTATGCAGTAGTATGATTTGTTCATGTAGTCACTTATGTTATTCAGGTTGTAATAGTAGTTATTCATGTAGTAAGATGAATCCTTCATTTGGTAAGTGGAGCACTTTTTAGAAATTATATCATAGTTGGTAGCAGTCATCAGGTGGTCACATGAACACTTCATGCAGTTGGTCTAACACTGATACAATTACTTTATTACTGAGATATATTTTCCTTATATGACACATGGTTATAATTTTTTTAAATTGGTCAAACTGACTTTTTCATATATTAGTTTCAACATGGTTAATTTTCATTCATGGTTAATTGAATATCACTATTCTAAAGGTTGATTTCTCATGTTCTTTGTTGAGAAATATCCATTTTCACATTTTTTATATAAATACATATTTATATATTTAAACAGAAAATTCATTAAATAACTATAAAACCTGATTTTTGAGAAATAAAATAATAATATTATAGATTAACCCAACCATAATGGTTCTAGTTTATTGGGAACCAATGTATTCTTATAAAAAAATTTATATAATGGTATTTTTTCTAAATTAGACCAGAAATAATAAATTAATAATTTATTATTTTTGGAAAAGATTTATTTTTTTAAATATATATAAAAATCAAGTTTTGGTTTTATATCATCATCCCGGAAGATGAGGTTTTATAGAAACTTGTTTTTAGTTTCATGTATTTTTATATTGTTTTTTTATTTTTTAGCTAACAAATCAATGTTTTAAATATAACTTCTCTGAAATATTGTTATTGATTGTTATTTTTCTATTGTATTTTATCATGAATATAATTTTATTTTTTTATTAGGGATATCCTACAAGTTTTCATATTCATCACAAACATACAGACCTCAGGTGTAATATAGAAAAAATTGTTTAGGATTTATGTAATGTAAAATAATAATATTGTCGTATTGAATGAACATAGGTCCTCAATAAAAACATGGAGAGTAAATATAGTTACTTATAATTTACTCACAAATATTTGCCTAATTTTTTTCTGCATGTGAATTTATAAATTGGTTTTTATATAGTTAATCATAATTTTATTCCACTAGTGATATTCATTAGTTTCTTTAATAAAATTTTTTTACATTAAACACACAGAAATTTTGATATTGTTTATATTTTTTGAATGAAAATTGTTCACCAATTATTTAACTTATCAATAAAAACTAGTTTTTTCCTATGAAAAATAAGCTAATTTTTATGAGGCAGTAAGGTAATCCATTTTGGGTCTCCAGACTCATGTTCAAATTATGGGTAGTTACAAAATAGTATCCAAGATTGGTCTTTATGAAAAATATTGGGGTGTGTTGTAAGCATGAATAAAATGAATGTATTTACTCAAAATATAAACATTAGAATATATATAAAACATTATTTAAAAATACCATATTTATCCAGAATTTCATGATAAATTAATGTGTTATGATTGCCCTGTAACTCATGATGGGTTAGAACTAGAAAGAATTATTTAATCCTGATAATAATGCTAAGGAAATGCATGACATGACCATGGTATTTATGGAAATTATTTATCCTTGAATGAAATAATTTTATAATGAATTATTTCATTTATATTTTAATAATTAATTTGGAAAAAACCTATGAAGGTATTTTTTCGTAATTTTTAAAATGGTATACCATATTAGCTAAAAATGGGGTATAAATCCACAGATATTGACACTGAAAAATAATTCTAAAGATGATAATAAAAGGAGGTATTTTTTCATTTGAGTATATATTTTATATTCTATATTAATATTCCACCATGAAAAATACTAACAAGTCATGATAAATGAGTAATTGTGAAAGATCATACAGATCCTTAGTTTTAGAATGAAGTAATATAATCCAAAAAGAGGATTAGTGGTAATTCCACTCATGATAGGAAAAGGGAGGTGTATTGTGTACCAAATTTTCTAAAGAAACATTATCCCTCATCCATGGTTTAAATAATTCTGGCGTAATATAAGAAGTTTCTATAGAATTTAAATCACTTATTAAAATTATTACAAGTACTCAAGCCTCAAAGGCTAAATTTGGGTAGTAATTTTTTGTATGGAACCACTATGAATTAGTTGAAA
This sequence comes from Viscum album, assembly GCA_963277665.1. Taxonomy (NCBI): domain Eukaryota; kingdom Viridiplantae; phylum Streptophyta; class Magnoliopsida; order Santalales; family Viscaceae; genus Viscum; species Viscum album. The sequence goes on along the minus strand of OY728133.1, from coordinate 473,211,564 downwards.
ATAATTAAGGAATTGGGTAGAGACAAATATCTTGGAATGAAAGGATTCCTACATATATCCAATGACTCATATTACTTTGATAAATTGAGGCCGACCATAACTCATTATTTTCAGGATCTTGATTACAAGAACATGTCTGTCAAGGAATATGCATCTAAATTCACAATGGATGTGATATATGTTCGAATGATAACAATGAATGAAAAATATATGTTTCAAAGATATGATATGGTTAAATAACCTAAAATTACCTCAACAATCATATTTATTTTATTAAATACATCAACAGAATACCATGAAAGAACAAAAATATAGACAAAAGGATCCAACAAGATATGTAGAAATATTTTAAGGGAATATGAAGTGAAAAAAGATCCAAAGAGGCCTAAAAATTTTAAACCAAGAGAATCACATCAAATCATAAAAACACACTCCATGGTAAGCGTAACAAATTTAGTGAAAAAAATTATAGGGTTGTCCTTATCACCCTGTGCGTCCCTGAAGTCCACATATTTGTTACCCTCACTCCAGGTGAAGAGTAAACCCATTCTATTAGAGAGATGACTAATGAATTTATGTATGTGGTACCCGATGGACCATGTAATGGTAATGCTTCATTTTTGTAGTTTTGGATCATTATTGAGTCAATTTTGATGGTAGAAATCCGAATGTTGTAATTAATGACAGTATCTAGACCATATGGAATCACATTGGCCTAAAAAATAATTGATCCCCTTTACCATAGAAACTAATGATGTCTACAATAATTGGATCTAAATTTTTGTGTACCATTCATCCTCACCTCATAAGGCCAAAAAAAATGGATCCATCCGAATTTATTTTGAAGACACACTCTGAAGGATTCCAACAAATCCATCTTCCATTCCAAAGAATGGTTAGAGGAGAAAGGAAACCACTACCCTTCATGACTCTTCTCAAAGAACTAACAGTATCCCATTGCATCACCACAAGGTATGGTTTCTCCACAATACTCTTAGATTTTACTTTCATGGCCAAGGATGTGTTGGTGAATCCATAAATTTCCAACCTGTTTCTAGTATCCTATATAGTCTAACATAGCATAACCGAAAGGGTAGTCATTGAATTGAACTTCTTCATGGTCAAGACTGAATCATTTAACTCTTTAATAATGAAATTCACACATTCACTAGAATTTCATGAATGTAAGATCATATCCCCCATGGTTTTCCATTCAATATTAAGAAATATGTGTCCCATAGATTCCACATTATTATTGCTGCATCACAATCATTTCGACTCCAGATTTATCCCCTTTCTTCTTATCACGTCGTTGATGAAAATAATATGGCTGCAGATCCTCCTGGATAGTAATTTATATTTAATGGGTATATCACTGTACTAAAAATTATTTCCAATATAGGGGATCTCATTAATGGGTTGAAAACCATTCATGAAATATTTTTTCATGAATTCACTAGTCATGGATCCGATAATGGAAAAATGATCCTTATTAGGTGAAATTTAGATGATATAAAAAACCTCATGTTACTTATGGTTGAGGGATGCATGCATAAAATAATGGTGCTGATATTCCTTATAATATGTGATGTCTGATGTTGGACATGTAGGGAAATCATTGTAGTACCTACCAATTATCAATCCAGTAGCTGATATCACTTTACAGTAGAACCCACCATGAATACTCTCTATGGATTGGTATTTGGTTTCAAAGCATCTTCCACTTCCAAATATATTTCCCCTTGTATCATCTTGATCATCACCATCACTTCCAATAATGAATTTACCCAAATAGAGTGGTCTTTTATGACCCCCACTCTATTATAGCTTAAACAAATTTCAAAGTACATTCTAAAATTTTCAAATGTATTCCCCCCTAATGGATATCTTGAATGTTTCAAATTTTCATCCAAAGAGATACATGGGATGGAAAAAATTCCATGGTAAAATTATGATTTGTAAATACTTTGGATGGAATTACATACATTCATATTTATAAATCACTTGTGTGAAGAGTCCTCTAGATAATATCAAGTGTGGTGAAACATTTAATTTGTGGTCAAGGATTCCAAAAAGCCTCATCTATGTCATAAATGTGAACTGATTGTGTAAAATAAAAATTAATACTATAAGTTACCATGATATATTTGTTTGGGAACATCAAACATGATGATGAGATAAAAGAATAATGTTAATGGATTAAGTAAGGTTGTGTTTGGGTCTCATTATAGTGTTTGTTGACCTTTTCATGATTAATAGATATGTCCTCAGAATATTCAATGAAATCTTATTATAGTGGATAATGAAGTATGATATAATGGTAGGTGATATAATATCTATAGTATAATGTAATTTTGTTTTTTTCATCCTTTATTATTTATGATTTTTTTAATATTATAGTATCAAATTCAATTATATCCACAAAACTAATTTATCATAAGGGATTAAAAGTGGAGAAGATTTTATATTATGTCAAAATTCATTCAAAACAAAGAAGTGGGATTGAGAAAATATTTATGTTTCTATACAATTCAATAATGATTGATCAGATGGAAAATTCCTTCAAATTTATTTAATGTATTATTTAACCATGTGGTTTTAGAATTTGTGATGTATTGTATGAGGAATTTCAGAGTTTAGAATAATTGTTATAGTCGAACGATTATTTCGGTAAAAATAATGGGCTTATCCAAACCCTTTTAATTAGATTTCGTTTTTCTAGATAGTATAATTGGTTTAATTAAAATAAACATTTCATTTATATCTTTTTAATTAGTAATATTATTACATTGACTGATGTAGAGTAATTTAAAATATCCACTTCAAATAGTAATTGACTAATAATAATGTTTCCCATATGATTTAAAAGTATTTCAACTAGAATGGATGTAAAAAATTTTATTGAACTCATACCTAAATAATTACATATTTCATTACCTTCATATAAAATGGATATTATGTATTTTAATGAATTAATGTTAAATTAAGAGGATCTTGAGCCGATATAAATCATTCTACCAATTAAATCCAAATCAGAACCAACATATTCATTTTCACATAAAGATTTTAGTAGTTTTCATTTATACATTGGATATATGAGTTTTAACTAACTAATAATAAACAATGAATAATCATTAACCAAAATTTTTGATCACATTCTCCATCGTAAGGAATCTTCTTGGTTTTCCATGTTTGACCGCTAGCTTAGTTTTCACCGATTGAGGGTAAAAGTGAAAGGTATATAAAAAATGATTCTTGTTATTGTTAGTGTTTATGTAAATTCATTTTATTATCATTCAATGTTATTAATATACTAGCTGTGTTAATGGTATTATATAATTGAATTTACAATAATGTTTTAGACAACATTGTGGTGAAATTTTCGATATAGATTCTCATATACTTGATGATGGTGGCGAAATAAGGATAGAACTTGAAGATTGATAATATAAATCTTTATGAACATAAATTTCATTCTATTTTTTTGAAATTCCACTTCCGGATTAAATATGTGAAATATGTTTCCCTTGTGGTTTATAGAGATAATTTGTTTGTTCACCATAAGAAATTGAAAGTAGTGATGCATTTAGAAAACATTAAAATTATTCTTTTTTAAATTATAGGATTCACTATATATATGGAAGATTTATTCTAGACGTTTTAATATTGGTTTCTCACATGAATAACTCAAATAAAAAGATAGGAAAATCAAGGTTGGAATAAAATGTGTAATACTTAATTTGAAGAATTTTTTATGATTCTTAATTAATCTCTAATTTTAGTTATTCTAGATCATAGATATTCACATGAGGTATATTTACATGTGTAATTATTATCATTATCATGCATATTTATATTTATTGAAAAAAACATAATGTATGGATCTAGTAAGTTAAAACTCTTTGATATGAACTAAACATCACATGAAAGGGAGTTAAATGTTAATATTTGTTCAATGTGGATGCATTTCTTATTGGCAGAAAATATGTTATGTATACCAATCATAAGACTATGAAATATATTTAATCACAGTGTGGTCTTAATATTTGGAAATTATTGTAGGATTTATATCCATATTCATTTTATTTTGTCCTTATTTACAGAATAGATAATGGGAATATAGTGTGTGATTATCTAATTATGAAAAATCCTTCCTGAGTATTGAAGGTACTTAGAGAGTATTGGAAGCTTATAGAATTGTCAAAATATTTTCATAGTGTGATGAAAGAAGTGATACTTTATGTGTTCCACTCTTTTTTCAAGGTCATATATTTTTGGAAAAATCATGCGAGAGAATAAAATCATAAGATAAGAAATTTAAGAGGACAATATAATTAATATTGTTAGTGTTGAAATTATAAATTTAAGGATACACCAGATTCAATATCATAATTAAAAGGATGAATGGTGGTTCCTATCGAACTTGATAAGAAATTTCTATAATTAATTCAAAATTTACATTTTAAAGTGTATTCCATATATATAAAGATAATTAATCATTATAACTAATTTTAATGGTGTGGAATTAATTTTGAAATTTCAAAAATATATCTTAATGTTTTACTTAACAGTGGATAATGTGAGGTCTTCATCAATTGGTATTGTTCTATAATTTTCCTATTTTAATATTAAAGTGGGGAGATGTCTAATTGAATTTCATAATTATGTGATAGAGAAAATGTAGGAAAAATGATTGTATTTTGGTGGAGGTAAATTTACTTTTAAAGTAGATAAAATTTTCACCAATTTGATATCTTTTTTTAGTTAAAAAACATGGTAATATATAAAATAAATATGGATTAATAATTTATTGAATTCTATAGCCTATCATATTAGATAAGGGACCATTATTTACAAATTGATTTTGGGTGGGGCTTTAGAATTATCGCGGTGTGAAATTTAGGATGTGTGAAACCCATCATCCATAAACAGATGGAAAGAAAGAGTGGGTTATCAAAAAAAACATGATTTGTGATTATATACAAGATGTTATAATATCATAACATATCCCATATCGGAGGTTCATTTGGTCAATAATAACATATAACAATCGACACTTTGTTTCCAATTTTTTGAATAATATTATATTCAACAACTCTGGTCACCATTATATTGGGTAAACATTAGAAAAAAGAACCTTTGTGAACTGTATTGGAGAATGATATGATGAGACTTGTTAAATTAATTTGGAATTTTATAGTCATAACTCAAAAAAATCTCTCACTGACCGTCATAGGTATCCAATTATGTTTTATTTTGGGGAATTCATGTTCTTTAGAATGTCACATAATTTAAAATACCATTGGTTGGTAATCTATTTTATGTTAATTAAATGGTATTTCAATCCATTTTAGATCATGTATAATACTGTAAATGTTTTATATTATTTAATATTTCTAAAATTTTATATGGTAATTCATACTGTATTCTATGACTCCCACTTAATGAAATACATTTTTGGGGAATCTTATATCTGGTATTGGGTAGTGTTTCAGTGAGAGGTATTTTTTCATATGTGTAAATACTAATATAAATTATTAAATTATATAATATATTCTTAGAGTATGTTGTTTCCCACTAGTGAGAGTTCAATGGTAACTTAGAATGGTTCAAGAAGATACTTCATATATAGAATCTCACATATGAAAATGTGGATACATCCTTTCAATGTTTAGTGCACCAAGTGAATTGCTTTTTAATGAAAATTACTATGTTTGTGTGAATTGAAATAATGATGTTTTTAGTGTGTTTAATTAAGTGTATATAAAAATTACTTGATCTATTAATGTGCTTTTATCGTGGATTTATGTAATATTTTTTTTTAAAAATTATTCGTTTATTATATAATGTGATTTTATTATTAGTTAATTTTTATATTAAAAATTAATTATTAGAATCTACTTTAATTAATTCAATGTTTTCTATAATGATGTGGTAGGTATTATGTGAATTAAAAAATTAAATCAAAATGAACTAGTAAAAATTAATTCATGGACCTGTAAAACTATAATGTTGTTGGTTATATAATTGCATGTTTTGTAGACATTCACTAAGTTAAATTATGTGAATTTAATGAAAAAATACTTAACATGAACTTGATTAGATTTATGGTATTTAAGGACACTATTTTCATTTAAATTACATTATGAATTTTTCAACAAGACCACTTTTTGAATCATAAGATTGGAGTAAATTGTGTTTTATGGAAAATGTTATTAACCCTATAAGTCTAAAATTCACTTTATTATGTGGGTTGGAAATCAATACATGTATTAATGTCACGTAGAAATTTCTTGGTTATATTCAATATCACAATTGACCAACTATGGAATTTTTTAGTGACAAATATATTTGGCCACAGTTTAAACATCCTAGAACAAAATCTTCAAATAAATTTATCAATATAGAAAATGAATCTTATATTTTACAGGTGGACCTATATGAAATGAATATAAAATATTATTTTTTCTCTATAATTCTATTCTAACTTTATTCCCATTAATTCATGGAAATATAGAATATTAAATTATGTTGAAACATTAATTATCATTGAAATACGTTTTATATACTGATAATTATATTGGCTACAGGGGTCCAATGGAATTGATTTTTTTATAGATGTATATTCTATAAGAATAAATCCCATTTAGTTAATAACTTTTTTATGATTGGGATTTTTAATGGGTGAAACATATATATATAATTCATTAAGTTATTATCATTCCTGATGGTCATATTCTCTTTAAGGTATTTTATTATTGGTAATTTAGATAAATTATAGAATTATAGTATATATATTGAATTCAATGTATTACTTAGAGAGATATTAAATGTCTTTAGTATGTTCATTGTAATATGGTATAGTGGAGAAGTGGACGAAAAATTAACGACTATAAATTTCACCCAATGAAAATGTCCACATGAGATATTCTAGAGAGTTGTTGATGTATTATCTCTGTAGGTTGATTTTAAATTATCATTCACATGGATAAATCATTTCATATTTTTTTTAATATTTAAGGGTTTTAAATTTATTCGATATCCATGATTTTTTGATAATGGTGATTTTTATTAATTCATTTAAAATTAATTTTTTAACATAAAATGTTTTTATGATAAACCATTTTATTTTTTATAAATGGATTTGAAGTAAAATTATTTTTTAATGTAATCATTAATCTTTTGTCTTTTGTTAATTTATATAAAAGTATATTATTTTATATAATCCAGTATATGAGGGTATATGAGATATTTTTTTCAATAATTATTGTAAAATCCACATAGATTCTTGCAAATTATATTTTAGAGAATAAAAACAACATGATTTTTGCATGGAAATATCTAAAATGATACAATGAACTCATTTTCATGGTAAATTTATGGGTATGGAGTTATAATTGATTGGATTATGACTTAGTTTATAAAATTTAAAGATAGAAAGTGTGCCTTTAATTTATTTTCCAAAATATCATTTATGAATTTCATTGGGTGACTAACAAGTTGATGTAGTGTTTCTAGAGTATTTAGGAAGAAAAGTTATTTTTCTATAGTTTGTGAGTGTGGGATGTTTTGAAAAATAAACAAGAAATTTGATATTTTTAAATGAATTATTTTAACTATAGGAACCTTATTTGGAAATGAATATGACTTCAAGATTTTGGTTTTAAGGTGATTACATGTAAGATATTATTTATATATAACTGTTTCGTAACATTAACGATTTTATATTTTTTGATAGAAAGATATATTCTCAGATTATTAATTTTTTGGATAATGAAATTTTTTGATTTTTGATTTTTATTAAAAGTGAAGTTTATATTATAATGTGTGGATACATATTGGGTTCTGCATATATATTATATTAGATATCATAAAAACCACCTACATGCACTCCTCAGGGGGTATGCATATGTGACTTGTTGTGATGTAGGGGGTTTAATGTCACATAAATTGTTAGATAAGGGTCATTGATCAAAATTAGAGAGATAAAGGGTAGATTCAGATATTTCATTGGAGTAGTTATGAGTGACTTTAATATATCTACATTGAGTCAACATGTGTCTATATACTTTATTTTCAATGTTATAAAACATAATTTTTTACACTAATTTTTTCCAGTGGTTTTTAATTACATATGTTTACATTCAACAATAATGAATTTTGACTTTACTCTACAAAAATGAAAGAAAACTAATTCCTCACATTTACATTTTATAACAATTCTCTAGTTTGTAGCACCTAATAATTAGTGGAATACAATTGAATCCATTTGGAGATAATGTTTAGGTCCCAGAACATGGGATCCTAGGATGGTAAATACAAATTTTTATTCCTGTGTTTTAAATTTATTAGATTCAGTTGTGTATGGATGATGGTTTCTTGTAAATTTGATAATTTTAACAAGTTAAGAGAAAATATGTGAATTTTCTCAGTCATAATATGGAACCCATAATTACATGAAATGTGTTACGGTTTATCTTTCATTTACGTTGGAGGTAATTAAATAATTCTATAGTTATTTATTGGGTTGCAGATATATGTTTCACCAATATGTATTTTTATATCAGACATCATGGATATATCCTGGGATTGGGAATAAATTTAGTTATTTTGTATCAACTTCCAATATCCTTTATCATGATATGTTTATGTATCAAACTATAACTGATTTGTTTACAACCCATTTATTTTCCAACATGGATGTTGCAGAATCTACTAATGGAAAAGATAATTAGACTATCCATATCTCACTGTGGAAGGAATTCTATTTGTATTATTATTGTACAATTCACTAAAAATATTGTTTACTTCATAAAAAATTTAGTTTTAATGTATTTTATCTTTGAAATAATTTCTTTTTCGTGATTATAAATTTTACTAGAGTTTATATTACCATTAATTCCTAACAATATCTTTCATTTAGACACATATTTTGAAGGAGTATCCAAGAATCTACAGGCTATCTATTAACACATACTTAGATCCATCACATTAATATATATGGTTTGAATCAGTATGCTACTAGAAATCATAAAAAAACTAATTATTTCTTTATTGATATTGTAAGATCAAGGGAAATCAATTTATCATTTATTTAATTCTAATATAAAAATATAAATAAATAATTGATCATGATAAGAACATATAAAATTTTTATAGTTGGGAATTACAATTACATTTTTATAGGATTTTTGTTACAACTGGGTCACCCATGAATAGTTGTTTCCCCACATAAACTTGTTTTCCCCTACTTCGGTCACATACACATGACTTAATGGGTCATAAGATTAATGAATCTCCCCATTGGCCACCACAAATTATTTTGTAGTTCAAGAAAGCCTAAGCCTAGTTCATGAAAATAGAATTGAAAGGGGAATATTTTATTAAATTAACCATTATTCCAAATACTATTGATAATATATAGACGATTCAAAAATTAATGGGGTTGTAAAAAAATCATCCATGTTTGAAAAATGTTTTCGTCAATTGCCTTTGGAATTCATAGACAATTATAAGATGTTCCTTAAATTTTTTCATTGAATAGAACATGGGATATTTTTTATGGAATAAAGTTTTATGATGGGATATTTCAGTCTATTTTAGATCATTGAATTTCATGAGAATCTATATTATAATATATATTTAACATTCTCAATGAAATTTATTCATAACATATTCCTTGAATAATATTTTAAAAATTTCAACAAGAGACATTAAATATTATTTATTGGAATCATCTTTATTTTTATACGATTAATCATTAGAGGGGAGACATATCATTATTACAAGCTATTATATTTTTATGTTCTAGGATGTGTTGATTCCTCATCTTTAATAGATATGGAACCATGAGTGAAAAATCATAAATCTTTGGAATATGAATCCATGATAAGGGACCAATAGCTTCATTTCATTTATAATGAAGAATGATGATTACAATATGGGGTTGAAAATTTATGTTTATGGAGAGTTATACATAGAATAGACTTCATTTTTCCAGATGAATACATCAATATATTTTGGTTTTCCTAATTCATGGGACCTCCCTTGGGGTAGAATAATAGATCTTCAAAATTAAAGAACCTAAAAGAATTGTGATGGTTATATTGATCATATAGATAAGTTTTTACTCTTAGACTTTGTCGACTTAGAATAATTTTCCTTATTAATACTAATAAATTATATATTATTCCTAATAAAATAATTTTATAACAAATGTATGTGCACAAATAAATTAATATTGTAAGTATAGGAAGACTATCATATGGGAATTTCAAGACCTTAGTTGTGCTTGTAATATGTATTTTACACTTGGATTTGTATAAAATACATTCAAATCAATGGTCTATGTGTTTTGATATCATAGATTAAAAAATAATCTAATTTTAAAAAATATTTTTAAAATAATTAATAATGATTTTATGTGTAACATTGTCTCTTATCATATCTATAACATATATTTCCTAATTATATTGATAATACATCTATTAGTTGAGTAAAGCATAGAGTTAGAGAATAGTGTATTTGGAGAGGAATTGGAGGAATCAAAGGAACAAGAGATTGATGATAATATCATCAATATCATCGATGGCCGCTGATGTGGGGAGATCTTCATCAATGAATGATCCATTTTAAATGTATTGTTTTATAATTTCTCCCTTCTCTATAGATTTTATTATTTAATTTATATAAATTTTTCAACCTTTTATTTGTGATATTATCAATTGTAATATTAATTAAATATATTATAATCCATTATTTCAATTCTTGAATTTATAAATATCTTGAAATCTTTTTTTAACATTTATAGTAAATTCATTTAATAATAAACTAATTTATTATAAGTAATATTTTTTGTCATAGATCAATGAATAATGTATCCCATATTATCCACTTGTTTAATTTTATATTCCATCTATATTATTCTTCAACATACTTTTTATGTGAGGTGAAAAATATTTTGTGCCCCAGAGCATGATTTGAGACTATATCATCTTCGGTTGTTCTCAAGTCAAGGGTTTGGTGATAGTGTGGTGAAGAAGATTTGTGTGGAGCAGTGTGGACGATGGTATGAGGATGTGGAGGTTGGTTATGAAATAATAGTGATAAGGGTATATGGATATGATGCGGGTATATGATGGAGTATTGTGAAAAATATATACTACTGGATCCCATCATGGATAGAGATCTAGAAATGATAAGTTGTGGTGACCATATGTGGAGTCTATTGTGGAATGCAGGGTTAAGGTAGCCACAAAGTGATTGGAAGATGTGTGTGTAGATTCTGTCATTGATCAAACCTTTATGATATCCCCTGAGATATAAATATACCCCAACTATGAAATGGTAGGTGGCTGTGTTGATCCAGTTAGTTTTGTGGGGTCGATCACCATAGGTTGGCCTATGGGGTCAGCCCTAGGTAGGCATTCTCGGGTCTTTCTGACCCAAACCATGTTACGGTCACACATTTTCAGTGGATATGAATCATTTTTCAAATCCACATACCTAAATTTTGGATAGTAAATTATAGCATAGCATTCACCCTAGTCAATATAGTGCACCATGTGCGACTCCCAAGGGCCTCCATTTTTGTGGTCTCATGCCCATGTGGTGTAATTTTTGTAAAACAAATCATCATTTGTTCATTTGAGATATCAAAAAAGCCTGACCTGGGTATTTTTAACAATACATTAAATTTTTTGTCCATTTATCCATCCAAGGTAGCATTTATGCTGGGATTTTAGTGTTTTGAATTAATCATCAAAATTTCAATGATTCTAGTTACAAAAGAATGAAAATTTACTTATGAATGTAGATACTTACATAGAATATTGTTTTTATTTAGAATTGAGACCCCCACCATCCAGATATGTAAAGACTCATAAAATTCATGGAAAATTTTTTTTCGTAATTTTTTTTGGATTTTACATGAACGCAGTTTCTGACAGCACTTGATTCCGAGGCCCGGTGTGCCCGAAATTTCTATCCGATGTTTAGCTCTGGTACGTTCAATGAACGAATGAGCGGGAATTTTTAACTTTTGAACCGGTGCTCGGAATCGAATTCTGAGGACACCAATGGAACCGCAACGCCAATAATTGCTTAGAAACACCTTTTCCGGAGTTGCGTTTTCAAGAGAGAGGTTGATAAAAATTGTGGAAGTTAAAATAAAAATTTAACTATAATTTTTATTTTTCTATAAGTGGATTTAAGCATTGGGTGGAAGTTGGGTAACTACCCAACTTCCCATGGGAGGTTATGTGGGTGGTGGGGCCCACACGAACCCCACCCCTTCACGTTCCTTATCTCCCTCAACTAACATTTTAATATGATAACTTAAGTATTAATAACTTATGTTATTAATGAAGAGTGAGTTTAATGTGTGTGTTTGAATTTCAAACTAATGTCTAGTTAATAAATTAAGTGTGGGCTTAATTTATTTTGGGGTTAGATTTTTGTGGTGGAGTCTTTGGGAGAAAAGGCTAAGGACTTGAGGAACTTCTTCGTCTTCGACGAAGAATGCGAAAAACACATCGGTCTCCAACGAAGATCGACGAGTTCTCGGAAACCGATTACGCGACGTCGTGTACCGCGACGCCGTCGACGTCTTCTTTCATGACGTCTCTTCCCACGAAGAATCCTCTTTTGACAAACCTCTGTTCAAACTCACACAAGGTAGGTGTTTATGCGTTTTCTTTTCCTGATTTACTCTCGTTCATTATCCACGTATAATTGGACCGCATGCTATCAATTAACGGGAGGTGGCCGGACCGCACAAACATGGCCAACCCCCTCCCTTTTATTTTTCTTGTTGTTGCGGTACGATGGGAAGTGACGCGGTGTCGTCGCACCGCGTGGGAGCGAATGACAAGAATGCGCAATGCCGACACGCCACATTTATTTTTATAAAAATATGAACCAAGTCGCGTCATTGTCCCGGCGCGCCGGAGAACCGAAAAAGCAACGCGGCCGGAGCGGGGCCACGGTGCAGGGGTTCGGTGCCATCGCGCCGCATCGGAAAAATGAGGGCCGCGGCCGGTACCAGGCTGCGGCGGAGCGTGGGAACCGCAGGCCGGAAACGGGCCGCCGGGGTCGGAGCAGGGAGGGGACCGGTCGTCACCGGTCCAGTGGTGGCAGAAACTGGCCGGCCGGGGCGGGCCAGCCGGACAAGAGGAAGTCGGGGGTTCAATCCCCCGGCCGGACGGCACAACGGCCCCCCTTAATGGGGGCTGCGGTTACAAACCAGGGGGCAGACACCCCCCCTTCTCAACGGCTCGACCGTTTGGCCAAGCGCCTGGCTAGCGCGCCTAGTGCGCCGCGCGCCAGGTCGGGCCGGTTCGCCATGCAGGGCCGTGCCTGGGTCGGGCCGTGCCCAGGCCGGGCCGTGCCCCAGCGGGCCGGACCCGGACCTGGTTCGGGCCGACCCTGGGGGTATCGGGCTGGGTCGGACCAGGCTCGAACCCCTTAATACAGCATCTTTTCCGGTCGGACGCCCATAACCTGTGCTACGAGCCACTGATCGATGCACCGTCAGTTGCGATACGATCCTTGGATCGAGGTGGTTGTTTCATTATATCGCGCTCAAGGTTTAAGAATATTTTGGGTTCGGCCGTGTTGGTTCGTACATGTAACCAACCAGGCCCTCGAAGCGGAAATGCTCATATATTAAGCTCTGGACGTCCGATTGACGTGCTGTCGACTTTGTTGGATTCCTCTTAGTGGGGTGGATCTTTTGGCATATTCCACCAGAGGTTTGGACGCAAGTGGAGTACGATTGGGTTGGTTTTGTCTTAAAAACCAACCGGGCCCCTGGGATGAAAAAGTCAATAACTCTCAGACCGGGCGTCCGATTGACGCGCCGTCTGCGACGTTGAGTTCCTATTGACGATACGGAACTTTTGCATACATCAACTCTGGACTATGTTTCAGTTGATGTATCAGCCTCTCGGCTCGTGGAGCAGACCCTCCCAAACGAGTTTTTTGTGTGTGGGAACCCTAGTGCTGGCTGCGTTTGCAACTGTGATGACGACGACGACTGTACAGAGATCCTCAGTGGATTCGACGGCGATGACTACAACACTCAGCGATCCTACTTGGATCATTGCTACCGATCCTATGTGGGTCTGATCCTATGTGGGTCAGTGCTCAGCGGTTCTATGTGATCCAGTGCCTACATATCCTGTGTGGGTCTTTGCGGGGGTTAGTTACTTGTTGATCCTTTGTGGGTCAGATCCTATGTGGGTCATTTCGGGGGTTAGATACCTATCGATCCTATGTGGGTCAAATCCTATGTGGGTCATTGCGAGGGTTAGTACCTATCGATCCTTTGTGGGTCCGACATCTTAGATGAATCAGTGGATATATTTGATCATCTCTATCATCAAACGAAGAAGTATACCTATGTGAGATGAATCCTATTTTGCTTTCCTATGTGGATTGTGTTGTGCTATCCTGTGTGGATTTACGTTTTGCTTTCCTATGTGGATTGTGTTGTGCTATCCTGTGTGGTTTAACATTTTGCTTTCCTATGTGGACTGGGTTGTACTTGGGGATCAGATGTTGGAGCCGAACGAGAATTGATGACTTAGGTATATGTATGGGAATATACCTAAGTGGTGTCGTATGTTACTTCATGATTGTATCTTTCCTTTGTGGATTTGGGGAGACCTTCGGGGGTCTTGGGGTCCCTACTGAGTAGCTTATACTCACCCATGCACGGGCTATGCTCGCACTACATTGTGTTGGTTTCAGACGAGGGATAGCGCTGATCGTTGTTTAGGCTTGCAGAGCAGGACGGTACCTAGAGGTGGACCACTGGGCGGGACGTACTCAGAGCGGTCGGTTGGACCCGAGGAGCAGTGGAGGCTATCTGTACCCACCATTCAGGTGGGATTTACAGTGGAAAGCTCGACGTTGCGGCTTTACTTTTCAGTTATTGTTTTCCCTTCCAGTTGTACTTTACTTTCAGTTTGGGTTTGTATACTGGCCCACTTACTTTTCCACACATACTGTTGTACTCAGTTTCACTTAGTTTTTAATTCTACTGCTTGCTTGCTCTGTGGTGTTTGTTTACATTACAAATGCAATGACTTCCCTTTTTACTGGGATTTACGCCTTGGTTCTAGTCTCCAGCCACTGGCCTATGGAAGGCGGGCTTGGGGTAGTCACGACACGGGTCCCGAGGAAGGGTCGTGAAAAATTAGTATCAGAGGAGTTCAGTTCTACCACAGAACTTTGGACTCTGATATTTTTCTATGTGAAGCAATAGTGTTAAGTGTATTGGGTGTGGTTATCAGTCCAAGGAGTCCAGTGTTGGTGCGGTGGCCGATGTATCCGTACACCAGGACCCTGACTTCTGATTTCCGACTTAATGCACGAAAACATTGATTGCATGTGTGTTTCATGTTTTTTCTTTGATTACTTGTGTCAGCTCACCAGGTATACTGTTTGACCATGGCGCACCTGTTTCTTTTCAGGATAGCCCCACGATGGCAGCCAACTAGGGTTTCGATAATTGAGCATGACGAAAGCCCACCGAGCGACGAAGCCTTGGTGCAGGGCCCTTTGACAACTGAGGCACCAGCGGTACCTTTAACCGCCGAGCCACCGATGCTTCCAGCCCCAGCCGCAGATGATTCACGTCACCTTAGTACACTGCATGAGTTCCAGCACCAGTGACCGCCTAGGTTCCGTGGGGAGACGGACCCCGAGGAAGTCGAGGACTGGCTGGAGGCAGTGGTACGAATTTCTCGGTTAGTGGGGACACCAGCAGACCTCATGGTGATCCTCGCAGCGAGCCTACTACACGCGGCAGTGGGCCGATGGTGGAGCTTGATTCTCCAGGTGCACGTTGAGGCATCTCTTCTCTGGATGGACTTTGAGAGCCTCTTCTTCTCGGAGTTCATCCCAGCCACCCTCTGTGCGGTGCACATCCCGGAGCTTCTTCATATGTGGCAGGGCAGCTTGATAGTCGCCCAGTACTCGGCGAGATTTACTGATCTCTCGCGCTACTCGACCAACATGGTACGTGACCCATTCTTCTTGGCCCGGACCATTAAGCAGGGATTAAGGCATGAGATCAGGGAATCACTGATCTCCCTCAGCATTTCGACTCGGGAAGGAGTACTGAAGCGAGCTCTTCTCATCGAGAGTTTTCTTGCTGAGTCTAGACCAGCGGCGAGACCTCCCGCAGGGCGACACGTGGTGGAGTCTTCTGCAGCTGGTAGTAGATAGATGTCGCAGAGGTCCAAGCGGGCCAGGCCAACGGGCTGACGACTACAGGTTACTGGTTTGGAGGTGCGGGGCACACGCAGTAGAACCTGTCTTACGAGTGGAAGACAGTGCTATGCATGCGGAGGGCAGGGCCACATGGCTCGTGACTGCCAAACCTACCATGCAGAGGAGAAGTAGACGGTTGAGGAACCCCCTAGGCAGTGGTAGAGGTTCAACCGTGGCGGTCTGCAGGGAGCAAGTGGATGAGGCCGAGGAGCTGGTCGAGCGGCAGGTGGTGGACGACGTTTTGAGGCTCTACCACCACCACCACCAGGAGGTCCACCCCGACCTCAAGGGAGAGCATAGCTTCAGGCAGCTGAAGCTTACGATCATGGAGCTTCAGAAGCGGGTGGACTAGTGCTGGACTATCTCCAAGCATAGAGGCCTTTTCCCATAATGCCTCTAACTTCGTAGTTTGTGTTGCCTTGTGTCGTTGTACTTTTAGTTGAAGTAATAAAAGACACTTTCAATGGTGACGTTTGATTTCTTGTCTTTTTTTTGTTATTACTAAGAGGTACCGGTTAAAAACTGTCGACTTGACCCTCACATGCGAGATTCTTACTGGAGAAGACCCAGTGACCACACACTAATGCCAACAGTGTGACTCAACCCTTGTAGGTGAGACGGTTGGATCTCTTGGTAACAGTGTCGAGGACTTATGACGTCATCCATTGCCATGAATTAACTAATCATGGCGGGATTGACTGTATTAGGCAAGGAACGTGGTTCATCCAGGGGATGAGACCAGATTTCCCTTTTCAGGAAAGGAGAAATCTTTGCACCTTTGCAGAACGTTAAGGAGGAAGGGGAAACCCTTCGTGTAGTCAGACAGATGTTAGCAGAGCTTCCAGGAGATGAGACAGAGATTGACCAGTGCCCCTATCTTGAGGTTTCCAGAGGAGGGAGTAGCGTATGTAGTCTACTGCGATGCATCAGGGACCGGACTCAGATGTGTCCTGATATAGGAGCGGGCAGTGATCACCTATGGATCACATCAATTGAGGCCGTATGAGCAGAACTACGCTACCCATGACCTGGAGTTAGCAGCAGTGGTCTTCGCTCTGAAGACATGGCATCACTATCTGATGGTTGAGTGCTTTACAGTTTTTTCTGACCATCAGTGTCTCTGGTAAATCTTCTCTCAGAAGGACCTGAACTTGAGACAGCGGCGATGGCTCAAGTTCCTCCAGGACTATGACTTTGAGATCATCTATACTTCTGGGAAGGGGAACATAGTAGCCGATGCTCTCAGCAGGAGGAAAGGCATTCAACTACTTGAGGAGGTGGCAGAATAGCTAGCTGCCTTGCAGATATCCTTCGTGGATAGAGATGCAGTAGCCTTCCTTCAGTCACTCACAGTCAACCGACCACTACTGTAGAGGGTCAGAGAGGCACAATGTGGGGACGCTAACTGTGAGACCTGGCGTGCACAGATATCCTTAGGTCAGGAACCTGATGGTTTCTCGTTTGGAGCAGAGCACAACATCCTTTTTAGAGGACATACCTTAGTACCAGTTTCTTTACGGGAGGAGGTGATGAGAGAGTTTCACACTTCCCCTTTGGCGGTACATCCTGGAGTGGAGAAGATGTACTAGGATCTCAGACGACAGCACTGGGGGCCGGACATGAAGAAGGTTTTGGCGGAGTTCGTTTCTCGATGCCTCACCTGCCAGCAGGTGAAGGCAGAACACCAAGTACCAGCAGGCTTGGTACAGCCCTTGGAGGTCCCGGAGTGGAAGTGGGACGACATATCTATGGACTTTGTGACTGGACTTCCACGAACTTCCAGAGGTCACGACTCCATTTGGGTGATTGTCAACCGACTCACCAAGTCGACACACTTCTTACCGATCAGAGAGTATGGCTCAGTGGAGAGCTTGGATTACTTTATGTTCAGAAAATTGTATGGCTACACGGTGTGCCATCATCTATCGTCTCCGATCGAGATGCTCGCTTTACTTCCCGGCTTTGGAAGGGGTTGCAGGAGGTGTTCGGGACGCAGCTACATCTGAGCACTGCCTTCCACCCTCAGACAGATGGTCAGACGGAGAAGACCATTCAGACTCTCGAGGACATGCTCTGCGCATGTGTCCTCGACTTTGGTTGCAGCTAGAAGGACCACCTACCCTTGGTGGAGTTTGCGTACAACAATAGCTACCACTCCACCATCGAAATGGCACCATACGAGGCGTTGTACGACCTACCTTGTAGATCTACTTTGTGATGGACAGACCCTGGTGAGTTTGCACTTGTGGGACCGGATATGGTCCAGGCCATGACAGAGGGGGTCCAGGTCATCCAGGAGCGGATGAGGAAAGCTCAGAGCCAGCAGAAGTCTTATGCTAACAGGAGGCGGAGGCCACTAGAGTTCGAGGATGGTGACCACGTCTTCTTGCATGTCTCACATCGACTGGGATTACGAAGATTTGGCCGAGGCGGCAAGTTGTCTCCATGCTTCATCAATCTGTTCCAGGTCCTCAGCAGGTTTGGAGATGTAGCTTATCGCCTGGCTCTACCACCTCAGTTGCACTAGGTGCATGACGTCTTCCACGTATCTTAGCTGAGGAGATACGTGCCTGACCCGACGCACATCATTGACCATGGGGAGCTGGACGTTGATGATGGGGCGACTTTTACGGAGGTCTCAGTGGAGATCGAGGATCGACAGGAGCGGGTCCTGCGTGGACGATCGATTCCTCTTGTGCGCATCAGATGGCAGCACGAGAACATCCATGAGAGCACATGGGAGCAGGAGGCTAGGATGCGTGCTTAGTACCCACTTTTGTTTCCCTATTTTATGATGTATCTTTATGGGGACGTAATGCCTTGAAGTGGGAGTAATGTAAAGACCCGTAAAATGAAAAGAAAATTTTTTTTCATAATTTTCCATGGGATTTTACATGAACGCAGTTTCTGACGGCACTTGATTCCGAGACCCGGTGTGCCCGGAATTATTATCGGAAGTTTAGCTCGGGTACATTCAGTGAACGAACAAGCAGGAATTTTTAACTTTTGAACCGGTGCTCAGAATCGTATTTCGAGGGAACTGATGGAACTGCAGTGCTGGTAATTCCTTAGAAGTAGCTTTTCTAGAGTTTCATTTTCACAAGAGAGGTTGATAAAAAATGTGGAAGTTAAAAAAAATTTAACTACAATTTTTATTTTTCTCTAAGTGGGTTTAAGCTTTGGGTGGAAGTTGAGTAACTACCCAACTTCCCATGGGAGGTTATGAGGGTGGTGGGGCCCACATTAACCCCACCCCTTCACATTCCTTAACTCCCTAAACTCACAATTTAATATGATAACATAAGTATTAATAAAATATGTTATTAATGAAGAGTGAGTCTAATGTGTGTGTTTGAATTTAAAACTAATGTCTAGTTAATAAATTAAGTGTGGGCTTAATTTATTTTTGGGTTAGATTTTTGTGGTGGAGTCTTTGGGAGAAAAGGGCTAAGGACTTGAGGAACTTCTTCATCTTCGACGAAGAACGCGAATAACACATCGGTCTCCGACGAAGATCGCAGAGTTCTCGGAAACCGATTACGCGACGCCGTGTACCATGATGCCATCGACGTCTTCTTTCACGACGTCTCTTCCCGCGACGAATCCTCGTTCGACGAACCTTCATTCAAACTCGCATGAGGTATGGGTTTATGCATTTTCTTTTCATGATTTACTCCCGTTCATTATCCATGTATAATTGTACCGCATTCTATCAATTAATGGGAGGAGGCTGGACCACACAAACACGGCCGACCCCCTCCCTTTTATTTTTCTTGTTGTTGCGGTACGACGGGAAGTGACGCGGAGCCGTCGCACCACGTGGGAATGAATGGCAAGAATGGGTGATGCCGACACGCCGCATTTTTCTTAAAAAAATATGAACGAAGTCGCGGAGTCGTCGCGCCGCGCCGGAGAACTGCAAAAGCACCGTGGCCGAAGTGGGGCCGCGGCAGAGGGGTACGGCGCCGTCGCGCCGCACCGGACAAATGAGGGCCACGACCGGTACCGGGCCGCGGCAGAGCGTGGGAACCGCCGGCCGGAAACGGGCCGCCGGCGTCGGAGCAGGGAGGGGAACGGCCGTCGCCGGTCCCGTGGTGGCAAGAACCGGCTGGCCGAGGCGGGCCGGCCAGAAAAGAGGAAGTCGGGGGTTCTAATCCCCCGACCGAACAGCACAACAGCCCCCCTTAATGGGGGCCGCGGTTACAAACCAGGGGGGCAGGCGCCCCCCCCCCCCCACTTCTCAACGGCTCGGCCGTTTGGCCGAGCGCCTGGCCAGCGTGCCCATCACGCTGTACGCCAGGCCGGGCCGGGCCGGCCCACGCCCAAGCGGGCCGTACCCGGCCCTGGTTTAGGTCGATTCGGTTCGGGCCGACCCTATGGGTATCGAGCCGGGTCGGACCGGGCCCAAACCCCTTAATACCAAATCTTTTCTAGTCGGACGCCCATAATCTGTGCTACAGGACTCCGATCGTCGCACCATCAGTTTCGATGCGATCCTTGGATCGAGACGGTCGTTTTGGTATATCGCGCTCAAGGTGTCGGAATACTTTGGGTTCAACCGGGTTGGTTCGTACACGAAACCAATCGGGCCCTCGGAGTAGAAACGCTCATATCTTAAGCTCCGGGCATCTGATTGACGAGTCGTCGACTTTGTTGGATTCCTCTTGGTGAGACGAATATTTTTTATTACTCCACCCAAGGTTTGGACGTAGGTGGATTACAGTCGGGATGGTTTTTCCTTAAAAACCAACCAGGCCCGTGGGACGAAAAAGCCAATAACTCTCAGACCGGGCGTCCGATTGACGCGTCGTCTGCGACGTTGTGTTCCTGTTGACGATACAGAACTTTTGTATACATCAAATTTGGACTATGTTTCAGTTGATGTATCAGCCTCTCAGCTCGTGGAGCAGGCCCTCCCGAACGAGCTTACTGTGTGCGGGAACCCTAGTGCTGGCTACGTTTGCGACTGTGATGACGATGACGACTATACAGAGATCCTTAGTGGATTCGACGTTGACGACTACATCATTCAGAGATTCTATGTGTATCAGTGCTACCGATCCTATGTGGGTCCGATCCTGTGTGGGTCAGCACTCAACGGTTCTGTGTGAGCCAGCGCCTACAGATCCTATGTGGGTCAGATCCTGTGTGGGTCTTTGTGGGGGTTAGTTACCTATCGATCCATTATGGGTCAGATCCTATGTGGGTCATTGTGGGGGTTAGTTACCTATCGATCCTATGTGGGTCAGATCCTACGTGGGTCATTGCGGGGGTCAGTACCTATCGATCCTTTGTGGGTCCGACGGCTTAGATGAATCTATGGATATATCTGATCATCTCTATCGTCATATGAAGAAGTATACTAGTGTGATCTGAATCCTATTTTTCATTCCTATGTGGATTGTGTTGTGCTATGCTGTGTGGATTTACGTTTTTCTTTCCTATGTGGATTGTGTTGTGGTATCATGTTTGGATTTACATTTTGCTTTCCTGTGTGGACTGGGTTGTACTTGGGGCTCAGATGTTGGAGTCGAACGAGAATTGATGACTTAGGTATATGTATGGGCATATACCTAAGCAGTTTCGTATGTTACTTTGTGATTGTATCTTTCCATTGTGGATTTTGGGAGACCTTCAGGGGTCTCGGGGTCCCTACTGAGTAGCTTATACTCACCCCTGCATAGGCTATGCCCGCACTACATTGTGTTGGTTGCAGACGACGGATAGTGCTGATCGTGGTTGAGGCATGCGGAGCAGGATGGTACCTGGAGGTGGACCACTGGGTGGGACATACTCGGAGCGGTCAACTGGACCCAAGGAGCAGTGGAGGCTATCGGTACCCACCCTTCAGGTGGGATTTCCAGTGGACAACTCGACGTTGCGGCTTTACTTTTCAGTTGTTGTTTTCCCTTCCAGTTGTAATTTACTTTTAGTTTGGTTTTGTATACTGGCCCCCTTACTTTTCCGCACATACTGTTGTACTCAGTTTTACTTAGTGTTTACTTATACTGATTGATTTCTCTGTCGTGTTTGATTACATTACAAAAGCAATGCCTTCCCGTTTTACCGGGATTTACGCCTTGGTGCTAGTCGCTATCCCCTGGTCTATGGAAGGCGGGCTTGGGGTAGTCACGGTATGGGCCCTGAGGACAGGTGGTGACAATATATTACTTTATTATCCACCACATTTACTCATGGTGTTGGATTCTCTATCTATATAGTCTATATCCTCCCCATATAGTAGCTTAATAATGGAATTGGTCCTCCAATATATTTAATATACTGCCACTAAACTAAGGTGGTGGATCCTTTACTATTTCTTCAATGTGAATATATAGGTCATTCGATTTGGGAATATTTTCTTCTTATACCTTTGTACTAATTTATCCTGCAAGAGGGATGTATAGAGTGAGACACTCCCTTATTTAATTGGTTCCCCCAATCATTTTATATATGTATGTTAATATTATTAGGAGAATATAGTCCATTTCAAAACATCTATTCTAAGTCAAGGTGGGGTTACCCAATTTATTTCCATAATGGAATCACAATATCAATGGTTTTATTTAACAACGAATGGTAACCACATAGATTAAATTAATAATTATATTATGAAATTCAATACTTTATGGTTTCTAGTATAAATCTATGAATTTGAGAAGAATATAATTGATTTTTGTTTTTGTGAAATGTGACTCCTCAGGTACCACTTCATTTCCTTAATGACATAATATAAAACTATGTTATTAACATCTAACATTTTGATATTTCTTCTAAATTGACCATCCCTAAGGTCAATTTTTATTTCGAAATTTTTTGATAGAATATGAGATTATTATTACTAATATATAATATAGATAATTTCACTTGTAGAAAATATCAGGATCACTTCTTGTCTTAATCCTCGATACCCCCTTATAACATGAGTTTTGAGAATTCTTATTATTTATTTGTGACTTTTGATTTCACGATATCATACTATGTATGATACTACCTATACCTATATTATAATTTATCATAATCTAGTTGTTTCTTTGATGGTGACATAGGATTCGTAGATGGTCTTGGCGAGAATGCTAGAATGGTAATTTTTTTAAAATTAGTCATACAAATACTTTACAGAGAAATGTGGTTTGTGATTGTGGTAGTGATTGATGCATATTGAGTTTAGTGTAGGAGTTATCATAGAAAGGAGTATATTTAAGAACTCTAATTATTATCAAATTTAGAAAATATTTGGATGTTTAGAACATTGGTATTTTCAGTTATAAAATTTATATTACATTTATGTGTTATACATGTGTTGTATATAGATATTTTTTTATATACATTTTGGTAGTTTTACAGCTAATTTTTTATAGTAGTGATATGTGTATTTTTAATGTTTATTTTGGAATAGGCCTCCAATATTGTTTGATATCATAAAATGTCAATTTTCACCATCCCTCCACCTATCGGAGGGTATCTTTTGGTTGTATAGTCAAATTACCATTAGACTGAGATGGTCCTTATTGAGTTGGTTCATGTTAGAGTGGTATTAATGCAGTCATGTCCATGAGATGGTGTTTTGAGATATTAGAAAAGTGAGATCAATTTTGGGAATTTAGAGTATAGATTTTATAGTGGTCATATATTTGGTAGTCCGACCAAGGATATTAGCACATTTGTAATGACCAATGCACTATTTTCCATGGACTCTAATAACCTGTTAGTTAGTGTATAACTCTATTTCATTGTTAAAAAGTAAAAAATAATGTTCGTAAATGAATCATATATAAAAATTTTATAATAATTTATTCCATCCCTATGTCATCTCGTCTTAATGTGATTAATCCCTCAACGTTTCATTTAATAATTTATAGTGTGTTACTCATTGATATCCAAATTGCGTACTCTTCTAGGGCCATGATGATCGCCTATTATCATAGTTTGGCCAATAATTTTTGGTAATCTTTTGATAGGGAAAAATTTTTGAGTCCTTATTGAGATATATTACTTTTTAGTGCTATAAAGAGGTTTCACTCCCATTATCTCTTATTGTAGTTATTTTTAGAGAAATTTTTTTATAACACAACCTTAGAAAATAAAACCTATATGATGGTTATGTTTTGTGCATTTGATGTTAGATGACACATGGGTTTTCATGGAGAGTTTGATCCATATGAAACATAGGTTTTATATTTATTATATGACAAATGATTCTTTCTAGTTTAGACTCCCACAGAAAAGATTATGATTCTTTTATTTCACTTATTACCCAGCATCATAAGAGTTTAGTTTATGATTTAATCCCAAAATAATGATGGGATAACTCTATTGTGGTTAGACTTTTCACCCTTTAATTTTATAATGATTTATCTAAGGCTGTTAGACCATCTGTAGGGTAGTAAGAAAATATCCTATTTCACATTGACGCCCATGGACCTCATGATATTTTTCATGCATATGTTTCATGTAATTTAATTTCATGCTCAACATGATATGTAGATGATTCAGTGGATGTGATTGGTGTTTTTTTTGGATTTTCATGTAGAAACACCTATAATAGAATCCCCAAGTGAGATTTAGGAAATTAAGGATTTATGGAATGTATTCACCCATGCATTCATCCTATGTATGATCAATATTGTGAAGTGGTTGGATCTTTATGATAATGATAATTTTGATATCATAGGAATCCCTATTATAAACATAGTTTCTTATAGTGTGACTGACCATTGGAAGAGTGGATAGTTAGAGAGTATTCATAGATGGATTATTCATTAGTCCCCTCCTATAATAAAAAACCATAGTTGGTTCTTATAAAAAATGAGGTGATGCTAAATAGAGAAGAAATTTGATGCATGGGAATGATGAGAATAGTAAATATTTAGTGGAAACAGTTTAAGTATGATACATGTACACCCATCAGATACCCTCATATTAGATGATATAGGATCATGTTATTCTTTCTGTCTTATATATTCATGTGTTGGAGATTCTAGTAGAACTCCATTCCAAACATGTTCTATATATAGTTATTCCTCTAATAGATACTATTATTCATTAACCCATTATAGTTATGTGTGGCTATCCATTGATGATAATGATTTATTTGAAGATATTCCTTCATGGATGTGACAGAAACTAGTTGTTTGAACCACAGAACATATCAGGTATCAATACTAGTACTGCATGGTTACACAATGTTGGTTGAATGAAGAATATTATAGACCCTTAGTGATTGGGATACCATTAGTTGTATTCATTTGATCCCATGCATGGGAAATTAAAGAACGATACCTATAACATGGTATGAGTGGCTATATTCACTATTTATATGGAAAAAAATTCCCTTCCTATAATTTTATAAGAATATATTAATTATTTAAAAGTAATACTCATGGTATCACTTCAATGGATTATTGATGTATGCAAAATATTTTATTCTAGAGATAGATATGACGTTGTTTTCAAGTAGAATGTCCTATACACTTTTTATGTTTATAAATACAATGTTCTGAATCCTCTATTTAATTGATTTGAGGAGGAGATTATTAAAACATTATAGATTTTCCTTGTACATATCAATGGAGTATTTATTTTCCAGTAAAATCTTATATTATGTGATTTGTAAACAATTAGTAGTATTTTTTTTAGAAAATGAATCCTTGATGGGTGATGATGTCCTGGTGGTGTAAGAGGGGAATAACATTTGAATCTTATAATAGAGGATTGTATGTCTAGAAGAAAAATGAGACTTGTCTCTAGATATATTTGGTATTATTTAATAGAACATATATATAGATATGTTTATCCCCTTTGGTTCCATGTTATTCCACAATAGTATTCCCTTATGCAAGCGAGGACCATTGTGGTGAATCTGATTTAGTGATCCATTGTGAAAACATCTCTTTATTTAATGGAAAATTGGTTTTCTCTTGATGTTGGAGGGGAATTATAGTGCTTCTCGTGGAAGATAATGTATTTCTAAAATTGTTTATATTAAATACTATATGCATATAATTAGTGTCTGCCACCCTAATTTGGGTATACCCTTATTTTAGTTCATCAAACCAATCATTTTTAGTGTACCCATTACATGTAATGTATTTTTATTTTATTGTTGAGGAGATTCTCTCAAATTTTCTTTTTTGATTTTCCAATTTTTTTAGGAATTTTACTATAATATATAGTTGGAATAATAGGGTCATTATAATGGACTGGACCATCCACATTTTATTATGATAGATTAGGCCACCAGATTATAAAAATCAAATCTGAGTCAACTGGACAATCCACCTGAGACTTCAGGTAATGGTGTTGTATGAAAAAACATATTGAAAACATGACATACAACAAGAGTAAAAGAGAGTATTAAAATAGATATTGATATATCCTTACAAACCATGACATACATATTAATAAAAAAGTATGAAACATATAGGACCAATTAGTCTCTACGTGAGAAACCATCACCTCTGAACCATCCTATGATTAATGAAATAAAAAAAGTGAATCTAACATGCTACATGATACCCTTTTTTTACCAATATCATTTAATACAACTTCTGAAACAACCCAAGAGAAAAATTGAGGAGTGAGAAAAAATCCCAACAATATACCACCACATTATATATTCACATTCTAATAAAAAGAATTCAAAAATCCTACATTTCAAGAAAAAACAATTTTATAATGTGTTTTCATAAATCAAAACCCATTTTCAAATCATTTTCATTTTTTCATAAAATTATTTCATATTCTCAAAGATTGAAATATGATAATTAGAAATGATAAAATGTAAGTGAATATCCCTAAACTAAGAGGTAATAAGGTATACACATATCCATGAAAGAACCCATCATGTTGATCCACATTCTATAACCTCATATAAAATCCTATGAGAATGTATCCATTCTAAAAATGGATGTTGGGTAAATGACCGTAAATGATATAGAACTCCATATTGGGACCAATAATATGGGACAACATACTAGACCTAATAGATCCTATACATAGAATACATCTGTACCTATGAATACTGAGTCCTACTATAGTCAATCTATATCCCAAAAGAAAAACCCAGTGGTTCAACTCTCACTATGGTAACCCAAGTCTGTTTCCAAGAACACAAAGGGATCACAATGTTCCATGTTTATCAAAATCTATTTCAAAATTGTTATCAAAATTTATAAAACATTTATTAATCCAATCAAATCTGGTTCAGCGCTTTAATGAAAATTTATAAATTATAATCCCCACCTAATAATTTAATCAAACACATAGTGTGAAAAAATAATTTTTATAGAAAACCCAATTAAAAATATTTAGCAAACCAAAAATCCCTTCAAACAAGAAATAAATTAAATTAAATAAACAAACAATGGAAATTAAATGAATTATAATAACTTCATAGAATCAAATCATTATATTGAAACACATACTTCACTTCTAACGACACCTTTTCCACCTTTGATAATAGTGATTAAAAAACCATTAGGAGGATTATAGAAGGAATTGGATGAAAATCCCCTATAAGGGATCAATGAAATAAAACCAGTCAATCCCAAATATGAATCAAACTCACATCCAATGTTAAATCAATGTGATATGTGAAGAAGTATATAGAATAACTCATATATATAAGTATGAGACATAACCATGAATATGATTAATCATGCAATGATTTGAATGGAGGGAGAGGAGATCTCCAAAATTTCCCAAAATTGTGTAGGGGTTCAAGTGGGAGGAAATTTGACTAAATGAATTAAAAATCATCCTTTCATCTCCCTAACAACTCAAACTGTCAGAATTACATGGTGTGTAATCCCCTTTGACATCTTAAAACCCATGAAATGAAATCATCCCTAAAATCTAATCGCATCGGGTCATAAATCCCAATTTTACCAATACACAACATTAAAAAATTTCTTGTAATGTTAAAATTTTCACACCTTGAACCAGATTCAATAAATATTACCTTAAACCATTACCAGATGAGTAATCCCACTATACATTGTGTAATCTCTTAGTAGAAAAAAATATCCTTAAGTCTATACAAAATTATAAAACCACCCACTATATTCTCCAAACATAGTGATAAAACTACAAGGAATTTAATAAACATATACCTAGACTCGACTAATTCCAAAAGTCATACACAATCAAACATTAGGTAATTTTCCCTAAAAAATATTCTACATTCTAAAAAATCCTGCAATGAAACACAACTGAGAGGGAAACTAAAACCTAAAGACAAGGAATACCTGAAGGGAGATTATGGGGTATTAAAATATCCTCTCCATACGCACATTATTCCCCCAGAAATCCATCAGATTCCTAGAATTGGAAAATTTTAAGGACGTTTCTTCCTCATCAACTATTCATCCTCCAATGTCTAGGGGATATAACATATTCCCTAATGCATTACCCAAAACAGAGGAATCATTTTACCAAATAGTACCTTCTCCAAAAAATTCATAATATAAATTGGTTAGCCACTCAAGGTGGTGTCAATTCAAGATAAACATCTGCTCATCGAATAACATTGGAAGGATCTAGTCAATACCTTAATATAGTTTAAACACGAAATTTGTTGGGGTTAAAGGTCAAACAATATGACAAGTCCAACAAATAGACCCCCATTCGTAGTTTTCTAACATCCTCTAAGGGACCCACAATGCTCAGTGACAACATAAGCTAAATACCCAACTGATGATGTTCCAAGAGGGTTAAATCTTTAATAAAACCTATATCAACCACCTTAAACTCCATTGGTTAGCGACGGTGATCCTTATAATATTTATGATGACTCTGTGTAATAGTAAATATATTCCATCTCAATTGATCAATATCATTCATCTCCTTAAAAATAAAATACCTAAACTAGAACCACTCTCCAAAATCTTCCTAGAATAAGGTATATCGACATGGGTGCCCCTACAATGCATTAAAGGGAACCATCTTTATAGATTCATACTGAAAATTTTTATAGCAAATTAGACAGGAGGAAAATGATTTTCCGAATATCCCCCAAATTCAAGAACACAATCCTAGTTAATATCTTCAAGAACCTAGATATACCTATTTTCTTATCTATCCATAAGCTTATGATAACCCATTGTTAATTTCACATGGGAATCCATCACCCCTACAAACCATTCATATCCTATATATGAACCTCAGGTCCCTGTTAGATAAAATAACAGAGGGAACACCATGAAGCCTCCTACTCTATAATACATATATATCTCAAAACTATTCCACATTCATCATCTTCTTAATAGGTAGGAGATGAAATACAATTGAGTTGATCAATGATCACCGAAACATCATTCCTAACACTAGTATTCACAGTATACAGAAGACAAAATACATGGAAATATTTTCCCATTTCCAAACTAGAATGGGTAATGGAAACATAAATCATATAGGCCTATGGTTTTCAAACATGATTATCTAACAAGTTAATCACAGTGGTATGGAAAAAAAATCAATCATCCAATCCCTACCACAAATATTAATATCACAATTAATGATACATATTATTATACCCATGGTGAACAAACCAAAATGATTGGCATCCACAATTCATCAACTCCTACAAAAAGTAGAACAGAACATCCATCCAAGTACAAAATCATAAACATCCATTGGGATAATGGGACCACTCAACAAATGACTCACCATCATAAAGGAAATTACCCACACATTTTAACTTGGTGTTTTTGACCTTCTCAAGATGATTTTTTCTCATCGATAGATGAGAGGAATTTCATCAAATCCAAGAACACATGTCCCCAACCACTTTTAATCCCAAGTTCCTCTTTCCAAAAAACTCATTAGATACCACACCTCAACTAATTCTTTAATAGAGTTTGTAAGTAAATTTTTTATGATACTCTACCTAGAATAACTCTCACATGTTTAGATACGTCGATGTAAAAACAATTTATTTAAGGATCCTATGATCAGAATATAAAATATACCACTCCCCAAAGTGATATTGAAAAAACATTTTGAGTGCCTAAAGAATAGATTCCAATACAATATCATGGGTGGTGTAGTTGTTCTTTTGAGTGAATATCTCATAAGATCCAAATTCCACAACCTATTTACCCTGAATTAATAGAAATCCAAAAATATAAAAAAGAATTACAGAAAACATCTTAACACAATCATGATTCACGAATAATAAAAACTAAATCTAAATTAAACCACACCCTCATCTTCAGAAAAGATCTCTGAAATATTCATCTCATTTAGAATTTACATCGTTATGGGTTAAATATGGAATCGAAGATGAAATATAAGAGAAATACTAAAAATATTTCTAGAGTAACCTGCCAAACCCAAGAATCATCAGTTCTCATGCACGTTTTTGGGCTGCTAAAAGTACATAAAAACATATATCATTTTTTGGATCCACGGAGATTCCCCTATCTTGTATCACATATCCCATAATTTTTACATCCTATATCAAAATCATAGATATGAATGGATTACCATATATATGATTTTAATTCATGGTTTGAAGAATAATGTCAAAATTTTCCATATAATCCTAATAAATCATGATGTAAACTAATATATAATCCAAAAATACAAGTAATAAAGATTCCATGAACTGATGAAAGATTCAGTTCCTCAAATTGAATAATTTAGAAGGAGAGTTTGTAAGACCGAGTGAGATAAACAGAAACAAAAATTGAACATATCAACTTTTAAATTCAATATTAGTTATGTCCTCTTCTCTTACCATCACATTGTTGTACACTGAAGGATGTTAAATATTTGAATAAAAACATTCCCATTGAAGCTTGCCAGAAATCTCATCAATCCATAGTAAAGGATATTTTCTCTTAATGGTCACCAGATTTAACATTGATAAACAACATAAAGTTAGAAGGTCACATATTCCTTATAGTAAATGAGATTTGGGAATCCCATAGTGACACACTAGGTAGAATAAATGTTTTAGAATCTATGTCCATAATTTATATATTAATTTCCCAAAACTCAGCATGATCCATTTGTTAAGCTTACATGGAAATGGGCATCGAACTTGGGAGAAGCTATATATATATATATTTGAATTTTCTCTAGGATATTAAAATAGAATTTTCATCCAAATATTCCTTGGGTTTCCAGCAAATAACTATAAGTAGTCAACCACCGATTCATTTTTCTACTTCATCACGAAACATGTCAGAAAACTAGAAAAAGATTAACCTAGAGTAAAAAAACAAGCCATTCCCATCCTGATCTAGAGTCCCACTCACCCAAAAAACATTAGTGACCCCAATGGATTATAATAATTGAACATGGTAGTGATAAAATTATATCTAGGCATTCACACTGATCTCAAAATCTATTTCAATAATAATGTTGATGATTACAATATTATGAACTAAAAAATCCCATACCACTTGAAGTCATCTGTTATCACATGAAAAACTGGGCATGTAAAACCTTGTTCAGAACACATTATGAAAGGCATGCAATGATCCATTCTGTATGAAATAAGTTACTAATGAGATCCCAACATGTCATTTAATATTGATGTTATAATATAATTAGTAGAATTTGTATCAAACAAAGTAAGTACTATATAAGATGAAGGAAACATCTAACCTCTATATAAAGTTTTACTTAACACTAATTGAAAATGTTTATATAAACACGTACATATATATCACTGGTTTAGAGAAACCGTGTTTATAGAGTTCCTTGAAATAAAATTTACCCAGGGTTTTGAAAAGTGGCTTGTATAGGTTGATCTATACCAATGGTTTTGAGAAATGTTGGTCATAGATACTTCAAATATCATGTGCCCCATTACCTATTTATTAATGATCCTTAATTTCCCCTTACCTCCAACGAAAATCAACCTCCCCTACCCTTCTTAGGATACACTTCCACTGACCACCTCTTCTTCCTCCTTTTATTGAATTTGTTATTGTGATATTTGAGAAGTATGGTTTTATTCCCTTGATTTCTTTCTTCTCTACTTACCTATGAGATATTTGATTGTCTTCTGCAGGGTTCTCCATTATAAGATCATTGATATAATTTTATTGTATAGATCTATATTTTTGGTGTTTTTTAGAAAATGAGGAGTTTCTAGAAATTTAAGGAGTATATGTTGTGTACTTTTGAGTACACTGTGTACTTGGTTGTCACAGGTAGCTGTGTACCGACCATGCAATGGTCGAGTACATGGACATGTGGGGTGACCTAGAGACCCCCTAAATGAGGGCCCAATAGAGGTATATACACTCCATGTAGTTTAAGATAACACTCAGTTTTTTTTGTTTTTTTTTTGATAGATCGGATCGGGGACGTGTCTCGTTCACAGAAAACACTTATTTTTTCTTCATCTCATCCAGGAGTGACTGATGTTGAAAATTCATCTCTGACCCTGACCCATCGTACATTCTATGAATCAACCATCGTCGATTACGTTTGAATCACCAAAGTGAGTTTTTCCTTCTTCTAGAACCACATCGCTTGATTTATCATATATTATATGATATTCTTGGTTTAATGTTTTTGACATTTTTATAGATCTATGGCATTCTATGTCGAATTAATGATGAGAATCACCTATATCAATCATACGATGTCGAGATAGGTGGTTTGTGGCTTTTTGTAGTTTATATTTGAATTGTATGTCCAAAATTTCCCAATACCGTTGTTTGGGGTATTGGGTAATTAGGGAATTTAACCCATTAAGTGTTGTTATGCCTTGATTGCTTGAGTTTGGGATCTTGTCCAAGAATAGGTTTGAATTACCTTTATATGGATTTGTCATCCCATAATTGAACTAATATTGTCCGTTCGGCCCTGTTTTTCCTGTTAGGATGCTCTATTTTCCATGCCAAGTGTTGATAGGATAGAGTGATATTATCTAACTTACATGTAACATGATTTTTAGCTATTTAGAAGAGTATTATATTTTGATTTTCTTTGGCTGCTGGATATCATTTCTGCACGGTTGACTTACACAGGGCTGTTGGAAACTAGTGTTGTTAGACAATAGGTAAAATGGATGATGAGGGCTTTCCCAGTGTCTCTATTGTACTTTCACGTTGCAATACCATAGGGCGGATGGACGTGAGAGCTCAATCAGAGTGTCTGTATTTCCACATTGTGAGATTACAGGGGTAATTGGATGTTGAGTGCTTCCCCAGTGTGTATTTAGTTTACCTTTATGAGACCACATGGGAAATTTACAGTGAGTGACTCCTCAAAAGCACTTTGTTAAACTAAAATAGAGGTTTTATACTATGAGAACATCCTAGAGGGTTCCTTGATATTTTTCGGTTGTTTATTTAATAAATGTAAATGAATGTAGTTGAAACTATAAAATTGTTTACTTTTGAGTGCTTCTTTGTTTATTACATCAATTGTCATTTTTCTTGCTATATATATATTTACTGAAAGTTAAACACAACTCTTTGGGTGGTTCCCTAGTGGGATTTGTCTCACACCATGTTCGGTTTATTCATTGGGCCCAAACAGATTATATTGTTGCAGGTATTGTCAAGGGTAAGAGTCTTTCTACTTTAGGTACTTGTTTGCTATTGAGTTGGAGAGCATGGGACAAAGATGAGGCTTGTGATGCTGCTAATTTACCTGTTTTTCCATTGTACTATGGTTTATTATTGTATTACAATAATGTTTTGTTTTGATATATTCCATGAAATATGCAACATGAATCATTTATATATGTTCTCCAGTTTTGTATCTACTTGTAGTCTTCTGTTGTTTACCGTTTCATGTTATTATTACTCCTCCCTCTTCTGTTATCTTTTTATTTCCGTTGTGTTACTATGAAGATGAGGGTATAGTTTCCACAATATCACACCCAAGTCCGTCTCTTCGAGTCAGTATCCTCTGGATTTTGGGGAAATGCGCTTGAGGCAATGTGACCAACTAGGTACAGGGCACCTCTGGGCGTCACCCGGAACTGGGACATTACAATGTTTTATCAATGGGAGCTTCTTTTCTTCATTAAATTTCTGTTTGGATCCTATATCCAAGGATAAGAAAGAATATGTAGTTGGTAATAAGATGTTCTCAGAAGTCACTAAACCTTGTACAAGGAGAATCTAATTTACCTCAATTATATCAATTTTTCTGGTTTTGAAATTATAACAGTTTATTTGATTTGATCATTATGTGAGTCACATGTTTTTATTCTATTATTGTCAATATCATTGAGGTTTTATTTTTCAGGAAAACTGATGAGATGAGGGTATGTCATCTCATGCATCATATAGGAACTTTCTATAGAAAACATCTCATGCATTCTTGTCATGCTATTTAGGTTGAATTACCAATTTTAGGTTGTTGTGATAGATGGTGCGCTAGATATGAATTTTGTTTTGATATATTCCTGGATAGAATAAATTTTATATGATAGGGGATTTTTTTTTGTAATGATTAGTTTTAATGGGATCCAATATTTGGTCCCTAAGGTGTTATAGGCCCTCCGGGATCAGAATTTGGTGGATCATGTGTTGTTTTCACTATTATACTTGTTATGTGACCTGAATATGATGCCATGATTTGATTCGAAGGGAGTATGGGCCCTATAGAATTGGAATTAGGAACTTTAATGTTTTTATAACTAATTTGATGGGTTCTGATGATTTTTATGAAGCTTACTATTAGAAAAAACCCAGAATACATGGTGTGTATTGATGGATACCCACCAAGTATCCTTCTGTTTGGGAAGGAAAAATTTTTCGTAAGTACATGCCATGTACTATATGTTGACGTTGTTTAATCCTTGACCGTGTGACTTCCTTTTTGGGTAGGTACATGGGGTTGGGAAATCCTTATTGGGACACACCATTTACTAAAAGTACAGACCGTGTTTTAGAGGCTATGTGTCTCACCATATAACTGACAACATGGGTGGATAAAATCCTTGTAGTACTTTCCATGTATGGCATAAACACATTGTATAGAGTCAGCCGTGTCCCCGACTGTGTGACTAACGATGCGAGCATTTTACACCTAAGAGGTACATCCCATGTCTGGAATAAACATTCCAGTTAGAGTAAGTCGTGTCTCCGACATTTTGACTAAGGACACTGGTGGTTGAAACCAAAGTGGTACACACCGTTTATAGAACAAGCATGTCATTTAGTTTTTCTCTATGAGAGAACTGTGTGGTTTAGCAATGTAGAGGAACCCGGGAAGGGGGAAAAGATTCAAGTACACACTGTGAAAATTGAGAACACGATGTGTGTATGGGATGTTACACGAGTGGTTTTGGCAGAAGTACACACCCATGTAAAGACTTAAGGGAACACACTATGTGGGTGTAATACACTCTATGAATTCATGTTTTAATGAACATGAATGCTTATTTCTTTATTTCAATTCTTTCACTTCTATGTTTCAGTCCTTGTGATTCTTGAAGTACGGTGTCTGCTTGACCTTGCAGAGTCATGCCACCACGACGTCCTCTAGTTTTATGGAAAATACAGAGTAATGACTAGACACGTGACATTTTATATAAGGGATTACCAGTAGAACCTCCCAACTTGCCTATCTTGGCACCAGCCGTTATCCCGAATATAAATGCCAATGCACAGTTCTTAGAAGGCTTCATGGGGTTTATGCAGACCTTCCAGGGAGCACCGCATCTGGCCCCGACTATGGTAGAACTAACCTGATTCTTTTAGTTGCAGAATCATTCTAAATTATTAGGGTATATAGGACATTAGGCTACAATGTCATGGTTAGAAGACATGTTGTTGATCTTTGAGCATCTAGAGACACCTCCAGATAGGCGAGTGCAGCTCTCTACCTACATGCTTTAAGATTCCTCCAAGATATGATGGGATGTGATCTCGAAGGTGGGATGCCAACATGTTATGTCTTGAGATGATTTCTAAAATTCATTCTATGATTACTTATACTAGGAGACATTGAGGACCGATCACGCCCGAGAGTTCATGAGTTTGTATTAGGGTACTCCCTCAGTCATGGAGTATTTTTCCAGCTTTAAATAGCTGTAGGATTTCACACCCATTACAGGGGTGATAAGTTATTTCCGATGAGGAATTTTGATGAGGCTCTAAATCAAGACATCAGATTTTTGGTGATGTCGGATCATCAGTGACCAGCAGTGCATTTGCCGTAGTTACCCATTCCCATGTGGAAGTGGAATGATGTCTCAATGGATTTCGGGATAGGTTTTCCTAGGTTTCCACGAGGGAATAACCCAGTTTGGTTTTTCATTAAGATAATCACAATGGTTTGACATTTCTTTCCAATCAAGGATAATTTCAGGGATGATGAGTTGGGAAGGCTGTACATCCATGAGATTGTACCTTTATATTGGATTCTGCACTCCATCGTTTCAGACAGGGATGCTCGTTTCACTTCTTAGTTCTAGCAAGGACTACAGAGGGCCTATGGTACATAGGTACTTTTGAGTATAGTTAACCATCCCTAAACAGATGGCTAGTCCAAGCGTACAATTTATGTGTTGGAGGACTTGCTTCGAGCATGCATCCTGTATTTTAGTGGTTCTTGGGAGAAGAGGATACTCATGGGGGTGTTTTTCTTTAATAATAGTTTTCAAGAATCTATTCATATGGAACATTATGTGTATTTATACGGTAGGCCATTTCGATCACCCCTATGATGGCTAGAGGCAGGAGGGTTACCTATGCTGGGACCTCTTCTTGATTAGGAGAACACAGAGCATGTGGAATTGATTCGGAAGTGGATGGCTATTGAACAATCACCAAATAAGTCTTCTGCTAATAGACGGATACGAACTCAGGAGTTAGAGGTTGGTGATCCAGTTTTCCTACTTTCCACACTGAGGTTGGGATATGGGAGGATTGGGAGATAGTGTAAGATTTCACTATGATACATTGGTACATTTGATGTTTGGGAAATAGTTGGGCTCGGTTCCTATCTATTTTAGTTACCTCAGAAGTACTAGGATTTTCATGATGTCTTCTATTTTTCTATGTTGCAACGTTACTTCTCAGACCCATCTAATGTTTTTCAACCCAAGGAGATTTAGTTGGATGTGGATGCCTCATTTGAAGAGCATCATATCTAGATCATTGATTGCAGCGTGAAGGTTCTCTGTGGGAGGTATGTTCCTCTGGTACGGGTCCAATGGAAGTAGGAGTTAGTACTAGTCAAAACTTCAGAGAGGGTGACCTATGTGTGATCACAATGGTTGGAGCTGTTCAAGGATTCTTTCTTTCCACATTCTTAGGGAAATTTTGGGATTAATTTCATTATGGGGTGATGTTTGTAAGAACCCAGATCTTCTTTTCTGGTATGTATCTTGATTTTTGTGTTTTGATAAAAAGATATGTTTTTAGAAAGTTAAGAAGTATATGCCTTGTACTTATGAGTACGCATCGTGTACCTGGTTTTTTTAGTATCCATGTACTGACCTTGTAATGGCCGAGTACATGGCCATGTGGGGTGACCTAGAGACCGCCTAAAGTGGGGCCCGGTAAAGGCATATACATGAAATGTACTTTTAAATAACATGCCATATATATTTTTTTAATTGGATAAATCGTGATAGGGTAATGTATTCATCACAAAAAACACTTATTTTGGCTTCATCTCATCCTAGAGAAACTGAAGCCAACTATTCATCTCTGAGCCCATAACCCGCCGTCTGTTCTCTGAATCAATCACCATCTATTATGTTGTAATATTCATTGTGAGTTCTTCCTTCTTCTAGAGCCTCATCCCTAGATTTCTCATTTTTTGAATGATATTCGTGGTTGAAAAGTATAGACAATTTCATTGATCTACAACATTCTAGGTCGAATCAAAGTATGGGATTCAACTATATCGATTGTAAAATGTCACTGTAGATGATTTGTGCCTTTACAATGTTTTTCGTTGAATTATATGTGAAAAATTGCCCAATACCCTAGTTTGGGGTATCGTATGTTTAGGGAATTTAACCCTTTAATGCCTGTTATGTCTTGATTTCTTGAGTTGGGGATCTTATTTGTGAATAGGATTTTATTACCTTGCTATGGATGTTTTTTACCATGCTTGAACTAATATTGGTCATTTTTTCAAGTTTTTCCTGTTAGGATGCTCCGTTTTCCATACCTAGTGTTGTTTGGATGGATTGATATTGTCTGACATACTTGTGCCATGATTTTTGGATATTTAGTTGAGTAGTATATTGTGATTTAATTTGGCTATTGGATATCAATTGTGCACGATTGAATTTCACATGGTATTTGGAACCTAGTGTAGTTAGTCCATAGGGGAAATGGATAATAAGAGAATTCCCAGGGGATCTGTTATACTTTCATGTTGTGAGACCATAGGGGGATAAATGTGAGTGATCCCTAAGAGTTTCTATAGTTTCATGTTGGTAGACCACCGAGGGAATTGATCATTGAGTGCTTCCCCAGAGTGTCAGTAGTTTACCATTATGAGACAACAAGGGGAATTGATGGGGAGTGCTTCCTCATAGCGTATTTTTTACATTGAACTGGAGGTGTTAGACTATGAGAACATCTTAGAGGGATTATTGATATGGATTGTTTGTTTCTTTAATAAATGTAAATGAATGTAGTTTAAACTGTATGATTGATTAATTTTCATCACTTCCTTGTTTAGTACTTCATTTTACCTATTACCTAACATATTTTTAGTCACTGATAGTTAGGAACATATATTTGGGTGGTTTCTTATTGGGATTCGTCCCACACCCAATTTGGGTCATGATTTGCACCCAAATAGATTATATTGTTGCTGGTATATAAAAGGGAAAGTACACTTCCAAATCAAGTTCTTGATTATTGTAGAGCTGGAAAGCATGGGACCAAGACGAGTCTTGCATTGCTGCTAGATTTATTTACTTTATTTTCTTTGTACTTTGGTTTAGTACTATATTCAAGAATTTTTTTTAGTTTGGATTCTTTCCTTGACATGTGTTACATCCATTATTTATATATGTGATCCAATGTTTATCTACATCTTGTCTTACACTTTTTAGTGTTTCGTGTTATTATTACTACTTCTTCTATTGTTATCTGTTTATTTCTATTGTGCTTCTCAACTAATGAGGGCATAGATTCCCCACTCTCACACCCAAGGCCCTCACTGCTAGTCAGCAACCTCTAGCGTTCAAGGAAATGCACTTGAGGCCATGTGACCAACCATGTATGGGGAACCTCTTGGTGGATCCTAGAACCGGGACATTACAACCCCAAATTCAAGGGTTTTTTTATTATGATCTTCTCCAACATTAGATTACTTATTTCCTAATCCTTATTCTCTTATAATACCTATTATATTTATATTTATATATGCATTTGATTCTACTGGATCATGATGGAATTACTTCTATCATCGGGGTCTAAAATTTGTATTCTAACATATATCAAATATAGTCTATTAAATTACAATAAGAGTTTTTTAATTATAATTTCCTTATTTTGAAATCTATCCTAGGAATTAATAAGAATTTAACTTAAATGTGATATTATTTTATTGGAATATTTTAGGGATTTTGTTTTTTAGTGTTGGGAATCATATTTAAGTTAACTAAATGGGATATTGTTCATTTTTATAATCCTTGATTTATTCTATTTAATTATTGAAATTTATATTTTAAAATCATGAAACATGGTTAAACTATTTATTATATTGTTTTATCCCAATAATTAATGACTGTATAATTATTTATCTGATTGTAGTTTTATATGTAAATGTAGAATAATTTTTTTTCTATGATGGTTGGTTCTTTAGGAATACATCTTTTTATTTATAGTAATTATCAAAAATATTTTATAAAATTCATTCATGCTTTTTAAACAATAATGAACGATTAAAATTCTTTCAAATAGATAAATATTAATATTTCAAATGTTTTATTATTTTAAAAAGAATATTGTGTAAACATATTTATAGAATCCTTTTGTAAATGTTATGTAATGAAAATATATGTTATATTGGAAAGCCGGTTGGATAATATTTATTGAATGAAAATTGGATTCCATTGATATGTTTTTAAATATTAATTTTGTTATCTAAGAAATTATTAATTGTATAAACTGTAGATTCACCAATTATAATTAACTATTGATAATAACATCATTCTTTATTATGAATTATTCCTTAGTTCTTTTATCATGTATAGAGTAGTTACCATTTTTTACACATAACATTAAATTAATTAAAAAATATCTCACCACACTTTACCTAAATTATGTGGTTTCATAAGTGGAGTAGTAATGGATAGCTTTCATGAAGTGGGATGTAATGGATTAATTAGTTTGTCTTGATGGATGTTCCTTGAATTAAAAACATTGTAAATTGAATAAGAACATCATGTAAAATAAATTTTTCTTATATTTGAATTATAAAAGTAATTTTAACTAAAAGTGAAATCCATTCACTAATAAATGTTATACTCAATTATGTTATAATATGTGATGACCTCTCAATATAAGAAATACACATTTTTCTTGTAATAGATCATTTTTGTTCTTTATTACAATACATAAACATTTTTTTTATTTCTATGAGTATGCAATGGTTTTTTATTATGATATTCCTTGTTCATTGTTTTTATGGATAATAGAACTATATAATGATCACTTTAATATTGATTTATATTCAATTTGGCTTCCTATTAGTGTTATTAAATTTTCTCAACTATATAATTTTAATTTTCCTTCAAAGATGTATATTTTTCTTGCATTTTAGTCTGTGTAGTAGACATTTTAGTGTTTATTGACCTGTTATTAAGCATATAAAAGGGGATATTATTTTTTGATTTATCCCCTAACATGGTTTCATATACATTGATAAATATGTTTTGAATGAAGGAATTGTTATTTGGATAATCTAACTCTATGTGTATAGGATCACAGTTCTCTGACCCTTTCAATTTTCACATTTCCCAAAATGATGGGATTAAAGGTGAAGTAAATCCATATTCACATTCCATTTCATATATAGTACATCATCAGGCTTCCATATCCTTTATTAAATTTTGGATATATATTTTTTTATTTTAATTTTTTTTGTTTCTATGATTTTAGGATTGGATGATTATTTATATTTATATAAATTTTGGTAGAAATTTCATTATATTAGTATACCATGTTGTAGTGGTTTTGTTATTGGGTGAAATAATGTTGTCATTCTAGAGTAAATTATTCATATAAAAAATACAAGTGTATTCAATTGTATAATTTTCATATTCAACAAGTGGAATTTTTAAAATCAATTGGTTTATAAAGAGATATTTATTTAATCAGACTGTGTCATAGTTTCTGATGATTCCAACTCTTACACTTTTTTAGGTTCTATATTTTTAGGAACCTCTTATTTCATATGTTGTTTCTATTATTCATTGTTTTTCAAAATATTATTTTTTTATTACTTGAATATTAAATTTGGATTAATAGAATTTTGATATTCTCATTTACATTCCAGATTTTAATATAACATTATTTACCTAGTAATATAATGAATAGAAGCTAGATGTATCATACTAATAAAATTTAAACCGTGTTTCAAAATAATTTGGATATTTTTTAAATTAACATTTACAAATTCTTCAAATGGTGGTCTTATATAGTGTACATATTATAATTTTTTCACAAGACCATTGTTTTTTCCGGAATATTGGGTATCATAATGGACAAACGATACAATATTCTGTTGTTCCTGCATGAAAAGAAGGTAGTGGTATGGAGATTTTCATATTTGATAGGTTTATATTTTTACATTACAATGATAGTGATAGTGGGAATTTTTATGAATAAAATGATATCCATACACCTAAGGAATTTATAGTATATGATGTTGTTGGGAATGTGAATAAATTAAGGGATGATTCCTGAACAACTATATGTAAGGAATGTACTAAAATGAAAAGTTTTTATTTTATAGTGTGGTTATATCATGGAAAACCATGGGTAGTATTTATAATGAGACCATTGATTATATTATTACCTTTATGAATTAACTCCAATCTTTTTGGTGTAGGTTTTCCATCGAATCGTATTTTTTTCAAATAAAAAAATTATTGTTAAAATGATTAAAATTTCTTTTAGGATAAAATAGAATACCATAATGATTGTAATAAAAGTGATAAATATTTATGTAAGTAAAATATAGATGTAAAACCATCTAATATTCCATATAATTCCATGCGGAACATTCAATTTATTCCCATGATTTAAAATATATTCATTTCTACACAAATATCAACCAATATGTGATGGGTTTATGCTCATATAATTAAAGGTAATGATGGGTTTTTTTCATTCGAAAAATATATTATCATAGCATTTATTTGATTCATAATATGTATGTTTTTCATCTTAGGTGAATAATGTTAGGTTGGGTCCATCCTATGACAGTTTTAATCTGTTTGTTCAGATGCTTACTACATAAAACACATAGAAGGTGTTTATTAAAATTTATAATATTTTTTTGTGTATGTGTATGAAAATACATTTAAAATTATTATTTATATAGTCATATTCATATTTTTATCCTGGTAATGATATAGACTAAGACTTAAAATCATTAATAAGGTAGTTGTAACATCTTTGAGAAATGGTTGTTTTCACATTGGATGCTTCTTAAAAAAAATTAGATGTGTCTTGTCGTTATATGGAATATAAATTATTCTCATACTCATGAATTGATGTATAGATTGATAATTAATAGAGAACTCTTATTTACTATTTTTATGAATTATTCATGATCAAGAAAACTTGAATATTTTCGTAGTTTTACTTTCACATGGCCTCGATGATTGTTACCAATGGATCATGAATATAGAAAAAATTGTTAGAGTTTTGATAATATTAATAACTCAGAACAACCTCCTCAACATATATCAGGAACTGATGTTCTATATGAATTGAAATATTTCATTTTTTTATTATGGAATGGTGAGATAAAATCTAAAAAGATGAATAATATGGGAAATTTTTTCACTTAAAACTAGAAAAATAAATGTATCTTTTTTTTCAAGTTCCATCTTAGTATCAAAATTTGTTACATAATTATTTTTTGAAATTATGCACATTAGAAAAAAAAATATAAATAAAACTCTTCATTCAATTATTCTAAATATCCTAGGGAAGTCCAAAGATGACTTCTGTTCTCACCCGGACTTGTTGGATTGGTGAGTTCAACCAGAACTTCATCTTGTGTGTATTGGTGAAAAAAATAGGATAGTTCATTTTTCATCTTATATAATGAAACCATTTAAGAAAACTAAATTTATAGATTTATTGGATAATATCAATGTTCGTGATGGGTATTCCAATAACGTATCTTAATGAGTCATCAAAAGGGAGTTCAAACTAAAATCCCTAATAACTATTGATTATTACATCCTTCTTCTTGAATAGATTCAAAAATAAATCATTCATTTTTATACAAAAATGAAAGGGTGATATTGATTTGTTTTTTTCAATTTTTTAGATACCTTTTTTCTAATATTTTATATAAATATTATTAAATGAAAATGATTCAAGATGAACCATTAATATTGTGTGATATGGAACATATTTCCTCCATCATTTTTCACATATATGATTCATTTAAGAGTTTATATTCCAATAGAAAAAATCATGAGGTAACTATTTATTTTCTATGGATGTATACTAATGAAAGAAACATGTCTTTAATGAATTATTATGTTCAAAATAATAATCATACTGATGGATCCATTTAGAGAGTTTATCCAGCTCAAGAAAGAATGAATTTTTTATTAATGTATTTATCTGATATGAGCGCAAGATATAACCAACCAATGAGAAATGGAAATGAGTTATTTGGGTAATTGAACCCACATTTACATCTCTTCCCCAAATAATAATATTTCCATGGTCATATATGATTGATACATTGAGCCTTCAGTAACATGACATGGCACAACACGTAGTCTTGTTTAACTATAGTTTGTTTGATGATTATATCAACCAAATAATATTAATATTAATATAATATCTTTTACTATGTCATTTTAGATATACCTTAAACAATTTTTTATCATTTAAATTATGTAACATAATGAAATTATAAGTATGGTTCATCAATTTTTGATTTTGAGCAGGATAAAGACTTTGCATAATAAAGAGTTTCCTTCTAGGTTGATATCAATGGTTTGACCATTACATTAATTTACATAATATATAAATATCCATTTATTGTTTTTATATTTTATGTATTTATTTTTCATGTTTAGTTCATTTCTCAATAATTAAATGTCTTGGATTTTTGTCCCATTTCATTTGTTTGTGAATGAAAATGTTTAATAATAAATAGTTATAAATTTGTTACAAATGGTCAAGAAGTGAAAATGAGGAAAAAAATGATGGAGTTATATTAAATACTACAACAGGATATTATACTTGTGCATAATATAGTAGCGATGGATAAAAATTGAGTCATATTTTGGAATTATTGGAAAAATATTGTTATAGGATTAATACTCCCATGGTCGAGTCCCTATGATGAAATGTAAATGGATTGATTAAATTATGAAACATGGTAAATTTATTAATGATTGTGG
The DNA here is from genome assembly GCA_963277665.1 of Viscum album. Classification (NCBI taxonomy): domain Eukaryota; kingdom Viridiplantae; phylum Streptophyta; class Magnoliopsida; order Santalales; family Viscaceae; genus Viscum; species Viscum album. The sequence goes on along the minus strand of OY728133.1, from coordinate 473,166,728 downwards.
ATTCATATTTATTTAAATAACTATATTATAGGATATTTATGAGCCGTATATTTTGGAATCAATGAAATTTTGTTATGTGAAATATCATCTGAAACCTGACTAAGGTGTTGTTATTGAAGTAATCTGAAGAAAAAGTCTTCATTATGTTGAGGGAGAAATACACATTGTTTACACCCAAATGGGTGTTGAACAAAATATTGTGTTTGATGACTCAATTTTTCACACTGTGGTAGTTGATTTTGATTCTAATGTAGTGGTGGGTTATATATATAAGCAACCATATATGTTCACGGTTCATTTAGTTTAACTTGAGGTGTGTTTCCCATGTTGGTACTACTATAATTTCATTAATTATTTTTCAGTTTGAAATGATATTTAGGTTCTAGTGTAGTTTGTTTTCATTTCATATTATTAGGTTTATTTCACTTCAACAAACTGGATTAAAAATGGATTTCAAAAATTGTATAACTTGGTTTTAAATTATAGGTGCTAAAACTTGTAATGAAATTGTTTAGGACTTCATTAGATTATTCTTTGTAAACTATTTTTTCAAAACACTTCAATAAAATATAAACCTTCTTTAGTTTGTAAAATATATTTCTTTTTTGAATAAATCTATTATTTTATAATGACCGAACGATGTTCGGTCTAGGGTTTCCTCATTTGCTTCGCTTAGTGAGAGTAATAATTGTAATATATATCTTCTGCATGAAATTTAATATCAGTTTACTATTCATTTTCCAAAAATTTAGGGACATACAGTTAAAGAAGAGTTAACTTCTACTCATCCTACTAGTATAGGTCTAAGAAGGAATTCTCATAGAGCTACACATATAACCTTTTGTAGTCATTCACACACAAACCCATCATTAGAAAACCAATATACCACAACTTTTCTTCCCCCACATGAGCCTTCAGGGATGTTCCCAAACATTAGACCATCATCAATATCATATTATTCAGCCTCTTATTCACATACTATATCTATGCCACCTCTATGGGTTTTCGCACAGATTCCATACCCATCTATTATAATGTATCATGAGACCTTATATCCTTATCTTACCATGTAGATACCGCTTTAATTTCATATTTTCCACTAAGATCTGATGACTTAGTTCCTTCATCTACCCCTATTGTTCATGTAGATGACCTAGTCCATGAAGTAGAACAGTAAAATCCTTCATCGCCTTTGAATCTAGGACATACCAGAGATCCATTTGAGGTGAATGAGAATCCTGTATCGGGTTTTATTTCATTATAATAGTGTCAATTTGTATAACATCACATTTTCCTATTGTTGTGTAAATTAATATTTTATTCACTGATCTTATTTAGTAGGAACATGGTGAACCTGTATGCATGAATCATATAATAAAAAAATAAAATAAAGGCGAATTTCAAGGAATTCAATTAGATGATCGTCAAAAACTCCCCTAAGTGTATATGTTTTTTGGGAACATTATCCACATAAAATGATATCATTTTAATAAAACCAATCTCACAGAGACAAATCAATAATGATATCAAAAAGAAATCACGGCTAAATATACTTATATGAAATGTTGTTAAATTAATGTCTATATTATTTTTTTATTTTAATGAATTAAAATGTTTTTATAGGGTAAGATTAGATTTCATGATGTTGAAGATGCTAAGGTAGTAACAACCCATCCCCCGGGGCCCATGCCATGACTGCCCCAAGCCTGGACCCAAATGTCCATGGGCTATTGACAAGCGCCAAAGGCAATATTCCACAAGTGGGAGGCATTTTCTTGAGTACCTGTACGCACACAGACACAGACACAGAGAACCAAATCCCATGAAAAGTGCCTAGAAAGGTAAAACACTACAGGAAACCACTATATAAGCCACATCCATAGTACAATAGAATGTAATGTACAAGGTTATAAAACCGGGCTAGTATAGTAGAAAACCAAAAAAAACAGAACATAAGTACAAACCTAGGTCCCTAAAGCTGATCCACCGAGAACCCTACCAAAAGGGTAGGTGAAGGGTAACTTCTTGAAGTCGTAGGATTACTCCCTGTCTATATTCTCTTAATGAACACCACATGGTCTTGGTCCTCCTTGGAAATTTTTAAAGAGTTAGTCATCTGCACAAGACATGACACATGTGGGAAAAGCCCATGATGGGGTGAGTAAAACAATATTCAATAGGGGAACCCAAAACGATGATGGTAAAGTAGAAGAGGGAAACCCCAATGATATTCCTAATAATTTATACATTGGTATATGCCTGTACATATACCAAGATCATCCAAATATAATTGTCTCAACCACTAAGAAATATATGGTCCAATCATATAGCCTATACTAGGATTATCAATGAAGGATCAATGCCTAACATATAAACAAGTAGTACACAGTCCACATGATTTCCATTATAGATGGTACCGGTATGAGAGATACAATCCATCTTGTAAAATCCTACCATTTCTAATGGAATGTCCAATAGAATGTGCTCCATCGAGAACATTCTAGTAGGTCTAACTCTATTTCCTAGCACTAGAGGTATAGTCGTCATAGTCTTGCACCCATGCAAGACTAAGGAAACCCAAGTGAAGAGGTCTTACCCTAACCATTGTGCCAGGTTGAGGGAGCACTACTCTAAACTAAATTGTGATACCTCGGTCTCTCCTATAAAGAGTGGCATGTTCCTCAATTATTCGAGGTATAACTCACTCTTAACTAGGTATCATTGACCTAGAGTGGTGGGACCACTCCCCATAGATATGTCCTATAGTCAAGGGAGCTCCAACACATATGGAGGACAAACTCCCCATAACCCCTTGTAGACAGGGGATTATGACTCCATAAGTGAGGACTCATACCTTGGTTCAAATAGGGGAGTTCAACTCAAAAAGGAAATGCACCCTGAATCAGCAGGGGAGTAAAAATTCATATATGAAGGACACTCACCCTACTCGAAATGGGAGTACTACTGAGTGACTAGAGGACCCGTACCCTAGTTATATAGGGGAGTACTGACTCTGTCAGTTTGTTCGCTTTGGGAGACCCACACTCTAGTATATTAGGGGAGTATTGACCCTATTATAGTGGACCCACTCTCTATATATGTATAGGAGTATCGACCTTTTTGTAGTAATGCGTAAGGAGGACCCACTCCCTAGAACTGTAGGGGAGTACTGACTCCTACAATAGAGGACCCACTCCCTACCCGGTATGGGAGTATGAACACTATATGCCTTATATATTGAGGAACTACTACCTAGACTTCTCAGGGAGTACCTAATCCATGGTTAGACAACCCGATCCCTGGTCCAATAGGGGAGTATAGAATATTCCTACAAAAACGTCTCCGACAACCCATGCCCTTGTCCTTCAGGGGAGTAACACACCCAGAGGAAACTACGCAATGGAAACAAACCCACACCCATGACATGGGGATTCCCACCTCTACATAAGCAGAAAGATAAGGAGTTATCATACACTGATTCATCAGTGGATTAACCATCCAAAGGATCTATAATAAGAACCACCCCGGTTCTGAACTAATGTCTTCTTGCACTGGAAGAACCTATACTTAAAACCAATCAGCATCCTCCAACATTCTCAAATACTCATTTTGAGAAGATCAAAAGTAATGTCTCATCCCAAGGGTCCCAAATCCATAGACGAATTGTCAAACTAATGATTCATTGAGATTTTAGGATAGCTTTAACAAAATGAGGGATGATTGGGTCCGGTCCAACCCGGTCGAACTGACCCGCCTCAACCTAGGTCTGACCCAGCCCAATGGTTTAGCCCCAACTGGTTAGGTACGGCCCGACAGTAGTAACTAGTCCTGCCTATGAGCAGGTCATCTACTCTAGACCAGACGTGGCTGTGCCGCATCCATTGTGCTCCTCGCAGCGCCAAGTGATGTCGTCTTCCCCGGTCAACTGCTTCGAATAGCAGAACAGGTTTATCCGCACGAACCATAGATTTACATGGGTCCATTTCACACTACGACAGTCGTGCATCTGATACCTTGGAACCCCCCCCCCCCCCTCTATGGAATACTGTCGAAAACAGATGCCACCCAGTCTAAAGCATGCGTCTTTGAGCCACAGGACCAGTCATCGCCGCAACAATAAAGCCGAAACCTCCTCCACATCAGAAAGCCGCTTGACATGGCTATCAGTGTCACTAGGTCACACCACCGTCAGTGCCGGTGCACTTGAAAAAACTTCAATGAACAGAAAAACGCACTCTGGATGTCCTTTATTCAACCAATAGTGTGCTATAAAACCCACGGGTCACATTCTTTACTACACGGGTCTCAATCCTCCTTTTTGAGCCGTTTATCTGGAAAGTGCATGAATGATGGTACCTGCCACACCTATTTATTCCACATCTCATCATCGTCATCGCAACCCACTCATACCACTTTTTTCCATGATCCACGATGTAAGATTGATGCGCCTTAAGGTGAATTTTTGACTATCGTATGTTCATACCCTGCAAAGAAAGAAGATGTCACAAGAGTAAGAGGTCATGTTCAGGTGGAAATAATCCCAGTAATGATCATAGGACATATTCCATGATGGCCTTATTCCAGTACCATTATAAGGATCATGAATGAATCCAATATCATTGGTCAATATCAATTGAACCGGTGGGGGGGGGGGGGGTCATCTAGTTCTTCGGTTGATCCACGTCTGTTGTTTTAAAGATAAAAACGGGAAAGTTACAACATAAAAATAACAACCCCTACCTCAAAACAATATATCAATGAAGAATAAAATCTCTAAATTTTCTTTGTTCATCCATGTTTGAATGAAATCCCATTCATCGATTCATTGATCCATCACGATTGGCGATAGTTTTTCATCGTTTGAAGCTGAAGATCGTCCATAAACATAGGGCTTTCCTCTCTACCTTGTCAATGGATGATCATTGTCAAACCATTAAGTGGAGTTCTCATTTTTGTTACTAATGTATCATGGAGTAGTTACGATATTACATTAATGAAATAGCATTTCAATTACACTCAGGGGGAAATCCATTATGATGCAATGAATTTTAATTATACAAAAATAAAATAAATCCATTTTATTTTATTTAATGTTTACTTTAACAATACCGGAAGATAATTTTATTGGTCGACCCACACTGGCCAAAGGCAAGTCCTTTGTAGCAAAATCACACCATTTTTATTTCACTGGTTCCCTCATATTTTTGATCTGAGCGCCAGTTCAAATGATAAAAAACCCACTCGTGCGTTTAAATAATAAACTTTTAAAAAAGATAAAAATCCATTCTAGCCAATCACGGTCTCGAAATTACCTATCTTCTTAGAGCCTAGTCTCGTAAAAAAATCCCATTTAAATTTGAAAAAAAATATCCATATAATTCTGGGATATTGAATTATTTCCATCTTAAGGATTTTTGTCCCCAAAAAGAAAAAGCCTAAACTCAAGTGAAGACAAATGATTTCATCAAGGGTATCTACACTGCTTACAAGATCACACCTTTAGGAACCACCATGATCGACCACTTTCATGTCTAGCTTCTACTATGTCAACATCATGCAACAACTGGCACATTTCACTTTAGCTGCGACAAGTGGAAAAAAAACTATGAAATTAGATCCATTTGTAGTAATGGGTTATAACGGCTCACCTCTAATATATCCTAACTTAGATACAAATAGAAACACATTGTTCACATACACCCATTGATGTACAATGATAATTCTTCCTCAAATTCTATGCATTCAAGGTTGAACCTAAACATGCAGGGGTATTTACAAATGAAATAGGCTACCCACAAGAGAACATTGGGTATTAGAAGGCCCTCATTCTACAACCTCTAGCTGCCACACAACTTGCTGAAACTGGAATATGGCCACACATTCTAGTGGAATCATAGTTGAGTATGGATGGAAAACAAAAAATTCATACTGTGGAAATATCATGGGGTCTAATTTTGCAACCATGGAATGATTCTAAGCATGAATCTTCTTTAGTTTCCACCCTATTCTTCCTGAGTTTTCCTTTCACTAAACATAAAATATAATTTCACCATTACAGGCCCAACACATCCTTAACATAACACAATCCATCCAATTATAAATTATTGCAGTCCATACCGAGAATTACATCGTAAGTCCTCGATGCTATAACTAAGAGATCACAACTAAAATCTCATCACCAAGTGTAACATCACACTATCAGAACTAGTGTGAAATGTATGGGTATCCTTCAGCAGGAGTCTCTAAGCACGATTGTCATTTTCACGGTCAAAACGGAACCTCGAATTCTCAATCAGATTTCAAGGAAAAAGGGGAACGTCCATAACCTATGTCTATTAAAATAGAATCCAAAAAAACACATAGATCATACCTTGAATCTCCTTCAGATATTCTTGGTCATAAGACATGACATCATGCATATTTTCTTTCCCACTCCCTTTAGCTCCTTGAGTATTGTGTAGACCACCTCCTTCTTTTTACCCAACTCCTCTACCCCATCCTCCAACTTGTGGAACTCCTTGCCTTAAGAGAAGCCTCTACCAAGTATGCTTATCTACTGGCTCCCTCTCAGTGTCATGGAGGATTGGAAAATCCCTTGTGAGATGTCTCCACTCATTGCAATCATTACACCTCCTCCCTAACGGCTGATCTACCCCTTGGTGCTACTCTTTTTCTATAGACCCATGTGTCATTGTTGGGGTATGGGTATGTCTTCTATGCCACAATCCTGACGCATGTCATCTTCTAGCTCCAGCATATGCCTCTACCTCGTGACCTCTACTATAGGTCACAACCATCTGGTCCTCCAACATGAATCTCTCATCCACTAGGGATCACTCCAGTACCCCAGCACACATTGGAATGCTAAGGGGTATAATAGATGCCCTGATCTATTGTAGTAGTCCGTGATCGATGGTCTATGTTATAAAGTAAGGATCCCACAACATATCTAGAGGGTAGCGAGAAAGATCTGTGAATCTCCTTGAGTACTCCTCTAACAACATGCTACCTGCCAATGGTGTAGCAACTCTTTTATACGTGCAAAGTGTAATGTCACCATAATGAACTCCGACCAAAAGAGACTCTCAAATTCAAACTAGTTTTGGGTCACCTCATCATGTGTCTCGGTCATCAAGCTCCACTATCTCCCTGTTGAGCCTTAAATAATTCTTGTTTCTATGATCTCCATCTGTTCGAGAGGCACCCTCACTAGGCAGTAGACTCATGTAACCACCTCAAGCTAATCCTAAAATACTTGAGGATCTATATTGCATTAGAAACCGGGATGTCTCTGCCACTGTAACTCGGGTAGCACAATCATCATATGTGCATCCTCTACTGTTTGTGCTGGTATTAATTGTTGATCGATGGGTGGTGGCACCGCTTGTGCACCACCTGAAGGTAACGCCTCAAAATCATTTCCTTGCACTGAAGCCTCCACTCATGGCGGATCATCCTTATGATCACACAATATAATTCTATTTGGCTGTCATCATAGAGTCATATTGAAATGAATGAATATAATCAACTATTAAAAGATTATATATACATAGATGACTCAATAAGGACAAGGAAAGAACAAACATTCCTCCATGATGCATGTACCCATAATTTTCCCTCAACAAGTGCTTCCAAGTACCGAGTCATAAAGATGGTGTCCATAGTCCTAGTGTTTGGATATGTCGGCCGCTACCCAAACACTAGAGTTCCTTGACTGAATGTTGAACTCAAAACACTTAACACTATTTCCCAAATCCAAAAATAGTAGTCCCCCAGTCTTTGAGGTAGAACTGACCACCTTTGATACCAATTTGTCCTGACTCGTCCCCCATGTCCCAAGCCATGACTACCCCCATTCCCGCTTCCTTAATGTTAGGGGATATAGACTAGTACTGAGGGAATTATTCCACAAGTTGGAAGAATTAACCTTTGTACCTATACACAAGCACACACACTACTACATCCCAAGATAAGAGACTAGAAATTTAAAACACTGCTTCCAACAACTAAGTAAACTACATTTAGAGTACAAAAGAATGTAAAGTATAAGGGGGTAAAACTAGGCCAGTTTACAAGCCCACCAAATGAAAAACAGAACACAAGTACAAACCAAGGTATCTAAAACTCATCTTCCATTAACCCTAACTGAAGGGTAGGTTGAGGGTAGCTTCCAAAATTCAAGGAGTATGACTTTTTGGTCCACACCTACTAAACACCACCTGGTCCTAGTCCTCCTAGGACTCCGTCAAAGCGTTGGTCATCTCTAAAAGACAAGACACGTGTAGGAAAATCCCATGTAGTGGTGAGTAAAAAAAATACTCATTTGGGGACACCAAAACCACAAAGGTAAAGAAAAATATGGAAAACAAAATGAAATACACACTCCTCTCTACATAGTTTAATGCCCATACATATTCTAGGAACATCGTGATATATTCATATCATCCACTAAAATGAATAAGGTCCAACCATATAGCTGGTACTAAGATTATAACAAAATGATCCAAGTGTAACAGAGAAACCAAGAGTACACACTCCACATGCTTTCCATCCCAGATAGAACTCATCTGATAGATACACTCTATTGGGTAAAACCTACCATTCCTAATGATAAGTAAGAGAGAACATGATCCATCCGAAATATTCTAGTAGGTCTTACTCTTGTTCCTGGAACTAGAGGTCTAGTCATCAGAATCTTGTTCCCATGAAAGAATAAGGAAACCCAAGTGAAGAGGCCCACACCTCACCATTGCGGAAGGTTGAGGGGGCACAACTCCAGACTAAAATGTGATACCTTAGTCACTCATAAAAGTAGTGTCCCACACCATAATCTATCAAGGGAGCACTAGATCCTATCTTGGTATCATTAAACTTAAGTGGAGGGGCCCACTTCTCATATTTTTGTCCTACATTCAAGGGAGATCCAACTCCTATAAAGGATCTACACCCCAACGATATATGGAGACGAGGGAGTACGAATCCTTAAGTGAGGGCTGATTCCCCAGTTCCAACAGTGGAGTGCAACTCATGAAGGACCGGAAACCTAAATCTGCATGTGAGTAAAACATCATGTATCAAGGACCTTCACCCTACCTAGTAGGTGATTAATACTCAGTGACTAGAGGACCCACACCCTGGTAGAATAAGGGGTACCAACTATGTCAGTTTGTTCTCTATGGGGAACCACACCCTAGTATGTTAGGGGAGTAGTGACCCTAGGCTGGAGGACCCACTCCCTAGAAATTAATGGGAGTACCGACTTTGCCTAAATACTGCGGAAGGAGGACCCACACCCTGGAACGACATGAGAGTACTAAATCCCACATTAGGGGACCCACTCCCTACCCAGTAGGGGAGTATCGACTATATTTGTTTTAGATATGGAGGACTCACACCCTAGTCTTTTAGGGGAGTACCAACTCCAAGTTTAGAGGACCCGCTCACTGTTCCCATAGGGGAGTACTGACTCTTCCATCATGAACATCTTTGAGAACCTCCACCCTAGTCATTCAGGGGAGTAACACCCTCAGAGGAAACTACGCAAAAGAATCAAAACTAGACCCTTAATGTGGGGAGTCCCATCTCTACATAAGTTGAGGGATGAAGAATACCAACTCCTTTAGTCATCAAAGGAGTAACTGGCCTAAATTTTCTTCATTATAACCACCATGGTTTTGCCCCAATGTCTTCTTAAACCGGAAGATCTGACACTTCAATCCAATAGCTCATCCCCCAAAATTCTCAAAAAATCATTTAGAGAAATTCAAAAGGAAAATATCTCCCCAAGGGTCCCAACCCCATATATGTTGTATCAAAAAGATACATCATTTTGAAGTTACAATAGTTTTAGTGAAATAGGGGCAGGTTGGGGCCGGTTCGACCCGGTCGGGCCTCCCCAAAATGGGTCTGACCCACCTTTTCCCGCTTGTTACTCTCCTCCACCAGCAACCCAACCTTCCTTTGAGGGGGTCAGCTCCTTCGGATCGTATGTGACTTTGTTTTGTCTATTGTGAACCATTCGGCATTAGGAGACCCTGCCTTCCAGGTCCACCGGTCTGTGTATCAGATCGGGATTTTCCCTACGACCTGAAGATTGTCGTGGGTACTTATCACACTATGGCTGGAGATTAAGTTTCTCCACTCAACTCCCACCGTCGATCCCCCCCCCACGTGCCGAACGTGGTCGTCCACTACTGGAAGCTAGGTCTGATGTTGCGTCATTGATCCCCAAGATCGTACAACACCAGAGATTTGAAACCACGAACTCCTCTGCATTAGACCGTCGTCGTACATGGCTATCGGTGTCACCGCAACGTGGCACCTCCTTTTTACAACATGCATCCATGGCTGTGTTCTGGTGTCGGTGCACCAAGAGAAACTTCAGCAGAATACTGAACATACTCTAGTGGTCATTTCTTTGAACCGGTGGGTGCTCCAAAACCCACAAGTCGCATTCTTCACTGCATGTGGCTTAAACCTCCTTTTTGATCACTTCCACTAGAATGTGCTTGAATGACGGTATCTATCGCGCTACTTTATTCCACTTTCTATCTTTTTCATCACACCCCACTAATTCCATGTCTGTCTACATTCCTCGATGTATGATCATTGTGTTGTAAGGTGATCGTTTGATGATCATATGTTCATATCTCGCAAAGAATGATGAAAGTTAAATATTAAGAGGGAAGGATCGCGAGGAAAAAAACTAGGGTATGATCTTCGACCATTGTACATTATGTCCTTATTCCTCTCCAATTAGAATGATCATGAATGAAACAAATATCATTTGTCAAGACTAATCAAACCATGGGTAAACCTATTCCTGGGTTGATCTGCATTCATCATTTTAAAAACAATAACTGAAAACTTATAACTTAAAAATAACAACCCCTACCCCAAATGGTTCATTCAATGATTAAAACACTCTCTATATTATCAACATTTATCCACGTTTTATTTGTATCTTGTTTTCCAATTCATTGATCTTTCATTGTTGGTGATCATCGTTTGTCCTTCATTGATGGATATCATCTAGAGACTTAGATTTTTCCTCTCTACCTTGTTAACTATTTTCCATTGTCAAACCATTAAGGGTTTTTAAAAACAACTCAATTAATGATGTGACACAATGTCTGTATGTTGATTCATTAAAGAAACAACAATTCAGTTATGCTCTGGTGGAACTCCGTTATGCAGTAACGATTTCTAACTAAATCAAAAATAAAATAAATCCAGTTTATTTTATTTAACATTTTCTTAAAAATGATCAGGAAATTACATTTTCAGTAAACCCATGTCGATTAAAGTTAAGTCCTTATAAGAGATTCCAGCCATTATGAGTTCAACGGAACCCTCATATTTTCAGTCTGATCACCAGTTCAAAAGATATAAAAACCCACTCACACTTATAAAATAGAATTTTTTTTAAAAATGTTCAAAAATCCATTTCGGAAACTCTAGGTATCAGATTTATCTATCATCTCAGATCCTGGTCTCGTAAAACATATCCCATTTAAATTTGAAGAAAAAAATAACATGGAATTTCCGGACATTAGAATGGGCGCATGGTTGATGGATCTTGCAGAGTTCTATAGATTATATAAGAACCAGTTATATGTTGGTTGGAAGACTAGAATTGGTTCTGATTTTGAGGGTGTACCGATATTCCCCTAATATACATCAATATAATATAAATAAATGAATTCATATTGGAAGATTAATGAGTTGAAGGTATTCTTAACCTTTAATGGTTGGCATTAAAATTTCAATTTAGACTAATTATGTCTATATTTTTTGGATTCGTTAGATATAAACAAATTGAAAAATGATACTATGGAATATTTTCAAACTTTGAGGAACAATATAATGCCAGGATATGAGTTGCAACCGATATATTAATTTTGACAGAAATAACATATATATTCAAAAGAATGGAAATTCCACTTAGTTGACCAAAAATCCAAATTTACAAATGTAAATTTAGTCAATTGGCCAAGTTTTGTAATTATCAATTTTTCTATTTTCCCATATTGCCAAATGGAAAAAAATTAACAAATGATCCAAATAACATTGTTACCGAAAAACCATATAAAATAACATAAATAAAATTGGACTAAAATGAACATGAAATAAGATTATGCATCCTAACCATGTTTATCATTATATTTAGTATGGTTTGATTATGTTATGCTGGTAGTTTTAAATTTCTAATTAAATTTATATTTATATGGTTCTTCATTTATGCATTTTTTTAAGAGATAAAATTCTAATTCATTCTGGGTTTATTAGTTTTATATTATTCAATATTGTACTATTGATGTAATCAATGTCATTTTCAGCAAGACACATTTGGCATCGAAGGCTATGTGGATTCAGCAACATTAATTTTTTTAAGTATGATGAAAAGGGATGGAAGTGTTTTAAATGCAGAGACACATGAAAATATTATGTGTCATTTTATTAATATTTTTAATTTTCATAGGTAATTCATAATTGAATATTTTTATATATTTTAAGTATTTTATCATAGATTCCATAGATGTTAAATAAAATAAAAACATAGCATCAAATTATCACTTGAGGAAGATATTAGGTGAGGATTACCGAGAGAGAGTTTTATGTTGACATGGAAAAGCATCACCACAACTAGTTATTGGCCCACATCGGGAACCTCTCACACTTTTCACATCACCAATATTCCAAAAACTCATGAAAATGTATCTAAGGACAACATTAGAGCTATATATAATCATGAAAGAGGTAAACCTGTCATCAAATAATTCATGACAACTATTTCAGTTATGTATCAATCACTTCCATCAGAGGTGACTACCATTTCTTTAAATTCATAGCATCAATTTTCTCCAAATGTAATTCCCCACGTGATGTCAAAAATGGTCATAGTGGGAGTAATGATGATGGTACTGGTGGTAGAGGTGGTTCTGATGATGATGATGATGATGATGATAACACTAATATTGGATCTCTAGGCACTCATGCTGGTGATGAGAATTATGAAACTGATGTTGATGAGGGAGAGAATGATCCCCTCCATTTTCTAGTTTAGGTTGATACATGTTTGGATGACTAAAACTAATTGATTATGTGGATTTTATATGTATTTTATAGTATTTATAATGGTTTTAAACCTATTTATAACAATATGGTTTAATGCTAAATTTATAATAAGTGTACTTCATTAAATATCTACCGTGATTTTTAATTTATTTACAGAATTTGGTAGAGGTGTTGCATGGTTCTTCTACTCCCCAATGAGGTATGTATTTGTAGCTAAAGATAAAAAAAACTAGGGGTGTCCATCATTTCTAGAGATACCTATATAAAAATGGTTCTTGAAACCATGGGTATAGAAACATATCAGTGGTGTAAAGTGAATCATGGTATTTAAGATGTAACACCGCAAGCTTCCACGGTACATTTTCCTTTGAATAATGCAACAGCTTGCATTGTACGCATTTTGAGATTCTAACACACCACGACCAATCAACGTAGCCGTTATAAACAGTAATACCCACTTTTTGAAATTTTATAAATTTTATCTTTCAAAATGGACTTCATTTTTGGATTTGGAATATTGAAATTAGCTTAGGGTGAATTTTTGGTATTTTTCAGAAAACATTCATTTTTTTATGAATAGTGAAAAACACTGAGTTATAGTTTAAAACCGAATTTTTATTTAAATAGTTGTTTATTTTATTTAAATTTATTTTAGGCCAAAATAGATTCATAATACCTATATATGTTCAATTTTATTAATTGGATTCTGTTTATAATAATTTTAGATATATAAAAATTTTATTTAACTTTTCACTGTCTTTAACCCACCTCCTAGGAGAATTTGAAATTCACATAAAACATAATTTTACCACTTTTGTGAGTGGAATTTAGAAAATACGAGACACATGGTTAATATCAAGGAGTAAAATGTTGTTCAATGAGATGAAAATAATTTTTGGTGAATAGTATCTTTTTACTTTCATTTACCGTGTTTTAATGTAAATAGGGTAATTAAGGGTAAAAATGATATTAATATTACCCTAACACATGTCCTAATTCTAATGAACAAGTTTATCATGACCCAATACAACCTTAGGAATAAAATATTATCATTTAGGTCCACTTGAATTATATTAGGACATTTATTATTATTTAATTCAAAGAAGAGTTAAAAGAGCTATAATCAATGTTTAATAACTAAAACAATTTTAATATTAGGTTATACATAAGATAAATTTGATTATAAATATTCATTATAAAGATAAAAAGATTTAATACATAATGGTATTTTATTTATAATTGTTATACATTATATAAGTTAAATTATTTATGACACAATGGTGATGATGTAATTAACTAATAGATGAAATATTAAAATAATTGATATTATAAATATCCAAAAAAATATAACTTGAGAGTTTTTATGAATTACAATAATTTTATATGTTAATATAACATATTATTATTTGCTATCTAAACTGTTTTCGAAGTAATAATACTTTTATGAAATTATAAAAAACAAAATACCGAATAGTGTCAAAATTGACATAAATAATTTTTTAAAACAACTATTATATTATTAATTGATATTCTATTTTTTAAAATCTAAGGTTCTTCCAAAGGACTTATATAATGATAGGTGTTTCATTAATGAACCAATTTGTGGTCTCTTAGAGGTATATAGTATGTTTATTAACTATATAATATAAAAATACAAAGAGAGAAGGTAAAGGTCAAACTAATTAACTAAGAGTTAAAACTAAAATACAGGGTTAATAAAGTGACTCAAACCTGTATAAAACTTATTGGATGAGTGTATATCGACCCATCCCTTCCTTAGCCTCGACAGAAATCAATTTTGAGCCATTATAAACCAAATAGTAATTTATTATTAAATAATAATTTAAGTTTTTTCCGAGGTGCCCCTCACCCCTCTTATAAAAAAGCAGCCCCCCTTCTCTCAAATTCATATCTTAAAAGCCTTTTGATTCGGCCAAATCCTGCCCAAATATTCTCTCCACTTCCATCACTTCATCCTAGAGGCCCTCCATTGGTCAAGAAAGCTACCCTATGAAGCCCATTTGATCAAATCAAAAGGTAGAACCCAAAGAAGAGGAAATGTTTTTACAACCCTCTTTCAAGTTACTTTCTTATTCAACTTCTTCATTCTTTGTTATTTCCATTATAAAATAATAACTCCAGTGTCTTTTACATACTATGATGTTATTATAAATATGTTACAACCATATTCAGTATTCTATCCATCCTTTGAATGACATGTCACCATACGTGCGTACGTACAGCCTACCGTCTCCACGTCGTGGTGTAATTGTTATTCAATACATTATTATTTGGATGGGTATAATAATGATGTGTAATTCCTGTAAATAATAAGTATAACATGATAATTATTTTGTATATATGATATAACATCCAATTATATACTATTTTAATATCAAAAGAATGATATTATCTTTCGTGCGTACGTACGGACTACCGTCTCCACGAACACGATGTGATTCATTCCCCATCATATCCATACAACTCTAATTCTCATTTTATGATTAAAAAAATGTTTAAAGACTTGATATAATTCTATATATTAATAATATATGACATATCGATAATATACATGACTTATTTAACAAAACATATAAAATAAAACGAGTAAGTTAACACCCAAAACGACGAAGTAATTTATTTTTATGACTACTGTTATTCCCAAAATGAATTCTGGTTTTAGTCAATGGCTGGAGTCCATGGAAGTCATAGTAACTTTGAGGATGATGTACAAGGTGGGAATGGTGGTGGAAATGAGCAACAAAATGGAATGTTTATAGGAGTAAAATATATCTTGTTCATGCCAAATCAGTATTCCGAAAATATGATCAACAACATATATATTAACCAACTCCTAGACTCAACCAAGAAGAGAAAGGTGATGAATGAAAAGAGCTCCAGCAGTCGAGACCATGAAGAAAATAATCCTAAATTTCCATCATGTAAGAAGTGTGGAAGGAGACACCCAGGAGAGTGTCTCAATGGAATAAAGACAAGATTTACATGTGGTAAAGAAGAACATAAAGTGAAGAATTGGCGAGTAAAATTGATGAGTACTATGGGAGAAAATAAAAATGGTCCCAAAAATATATTTACAGTAATTTTTCATAATTTTAGGGTACATGACCATTACCCGAGTGAATTCCCTATTCTATAGGATATTTTCTTGGTCAAATAAGAAGCTATGTGGAAATAAATGGTTGGAGAAATGTTTAAAAGTATTAGTGCTCCTTGTTGATGAGATTACTTTGGAATAATTTTATCTTGTATTTGTAACCCCACAGTTTTCCATGTGAGAATGAAATATGAGGAAGTATTGTCTTTTCCATTATAGATATTATTAAAAATAACCATTTGGTTTTATATAATCATTGGGTATGAGGCAATTACAAGTTATTATATATTTGGATGAAAATGGAAGGTATGAGATAACATTTCTGGTTAAATGTATGTTATGGTTATTTTCAAGAATTTATCTCATTTTGGTAATGTTATAAAATATAGTTTTTGTAAAAGGACAACACGTAGACCGTGTGACAACCCGTCGTGTCGGAAAAAGCAGTGGGAATCGAACTCACAACCAAAGTGAGATTGGGATTTATCGCCTACCACTGGACTACATGAAGTCTCTGGTTAGTGTGACTAATTATTTTTATTGAAATGACTTTATTGATCAATAATAAGTTGATTTTGGTTCTTATGTCTTATGAAATTAATACACTTAGTATAGGAAAATGATTTGGTGATTAAGTGATAAATGTTATTTTGGAAGAAGTTTTCTTTTTTGGAAACACTATATGCCCAAGGAAACTAGAATACTATGGGATTTCATTTGAGGGGTAATGGGGGATTTTTATCTATGTTTTTATTGTGGATTTATAGTGAATTGGGTTATTTATGGAAATGATTAACCTATAATAGAAAATTTGTGATTAGGTTAATTACTTTTAAGTATTTGACTTTAAGAGTAGTTGATGTCATTCGGAGATACAATTTAACGTTGAAGGCTACATAACCAAATTCTTCTATGTTTTGGTTTTGAATATTAGTTTGGATTATATTGAAGGATTTTAAGGACAGTTTTTTATTGAATGGTATTTATTTAACAATCTAGTATTTTTGGTTTAATTTTAGAATTAATATTAGTGTTTCTTTCTCTAAAGGGATATCCTTTTGGGGGATCATCATATCTTGAACTAACCATTTTGGTTTTGATTAATCTCTAAAGAGAAGTTAAATATATAGTTTTTCCTTTGTGGATCATGTGATTCTCTAGAAGTTTATTCTAGCTCTTCCAGTGTAACCAAGTCTTCTTGAATACTCATCGTTTAAAAAAATGGGTCAGTGGTATAAATTTATTAAGGAATGAAACTCAACTTAAAAAGTAAGTATATCTCATTATGTTCTTACTCAATCTCATAAATAAATTAATCATCATTATGTAATGTAACTTAAAAAAATTCCGTCTGTTTACTTTTCCTATTGGGAAACTAATGAATGTTTGTCCCATCACGTGTTTGTGGTTTTCTTGTTGTCAACATTCTATTGATCATGTTTTCTATCCCTCTCCATCAGAACATGACACCTAGTTTATCTTCCATATACATGTTTTCCAACATGGAATCCTAGTATGGGTTATCTTGGGTGACCTTTTTAGTTCTCTTTCTTTCCTTTAAAGTTATAGTTTTATTGACTCGTTTTATTATTGGGGACATTCCATTATATTCCCAAGCCCAATTTTAAAATTTGCGAGGACACAATTTATTTAAGGAGGGGAGAATGTAACACCCCAAGCTTCCACGGTACATTTCACTTTGAATAATGAAATAGCATGCATTGTACGCAACTTCGAGATTCTAACACAACCCGACCAATCAAAGTAGCCGTTATGAATAGTAATACCCACTTTTTGAAATTTTATAAATTTTATCTTTCAAAATGGACTTCATTTTTGGATTCGGAATATCGAAATTAGCTTAGGGTGATTTTTTGTTATTTTTCAGAAAACATTCAATTTTTGATGAATAGTGAAAAACACTTAGTCATAGTTTAAAACAGAATTTTTATTTAAATAATTATTTATTATATTTAAATTTATTTTAGGTCAAAATAGATCCATTTTACATATATTTGTTCAATTTAATTCATTGGATCCAGTTTAAAATAATTTTAGATATATAAAAATTTTATTGAACTTTTCACCGTCTTTAACCCACCTCCTAGGAGAATTTAGAAATTTACATAAAACCTAATTTACCACTTCTGTGAGTGGAATTTTGAAAATACGAGAGACACGGTTAATATCAAGGACTAAAATGTGGTTAAATGAGATTAAAATAATTTTTGGTGAATATTTACTTTTTACTTTTATTTACCACGGTTAAATGTAAATATGGTAATTAAGGGTAAAAATGATATTAATATTACCTTAACACATATCCTAATTCTATTGGACAAGTGTATCTCGACCGAAAACAACCTTATGAAAAAAATATTATCATTTAGGTCCAGTTGGATTAGATTAGGACATTTATTATTATTTAATTCAATGAAGAGTTAAAAGAGATAAAATCAATGTTTTTAAATAAAAAAAATTAATATAAGGTTATACATAAGATAAATTCGATTATAAATATTAAGTAGAAAACTAAAAAGATTATCTAAATAATGGTTTTTTATTTATAAATTTTAGAAATTAAATAATTTAATTTATTTATGACACAATGGTGATTCAGTAATTACATAATTGATGAAATATTAAAATAATTGATATTATAAATATAAAAATAAATATAATTTGAGACTTTTTAGGCATTACAGTAAGTTTATAGGTTAAAATAACATATTATTATTGGTTATATAAATTTGGTTAGAAGTAATAATTATGTTATAAAATTATTAAAAACAAAATACCCAATAGTGTCAAAATTGACGTAAAAGAGTTTTTAAAACAAATATTATATTATTAATTGATATTCTATTCCTAAATATCAAAGGATCGGGAAAAGGACATATATAATGATAGGTGTATCATTAATAAACCACTTGGGGGTCTCTTGGAGGTATATATTTTGTTTATTAACAATATAATATAAAATGAAAAGAGACATGATAAATGTCAAAATAATTAACTAAAAGTTAAAACTAAAAGATAAGGTCAAAAAAGTAACCCAAACCTATCTAAAATCTATTGGTTGAGTGGAGTTCTACCCACCCCCACCTTATCCTAGAAATAAATTAATTTGGAGCCATTATAAAAAGAATATGAAATTATTATAAAATAATAATTTATGTTTTTCCTAAGGCGCCCCTCACCCCTGTTATAAAAGGGCACTCACCCTTCTCTCAAATTCATACCTTCAAAGCCATTTGGCTCGGCCAACCCCTGCCCAAATATTCTCTCAACTTCTCTCACATCATCTTGGAGGCCCTCCTTTGGTCAGAAATCCATCCTATGGTGCCCTTTTTATCAAATCAAAAGGAAGAACCCGAAGAAGATGTAATATTTTCACAACCCTCTTTCAAGTTCCTTTCTTCTTCAACTTCTTATTTCTTTGTTATTTACATTCTAAAATAATAACTCCAGAATAGTTTATATACTATGATGTTATTATAAATATGGTACTACAATATTCATTATTCTATCCGTCCTTTGAATGACATTTCACCATACGTGCGTACATACGACCTACCGTCTGCACGTGGTGGTGTAATTGTTATTCCATACATTATTATTTGGATGGGTATAATAATGATTTGTAATTCATGTATATAATAAGTATAACATTATTATGATTCTTTATATATGATATAACATCCAATTATATATGATTTTAATATCAAAAGAATGATATCACCTTGTGTGCGTACGTACGGACTACCATATCCACGAACACGATGAGATTCATTCCCCATCGTATCCATACAAGTATAATTCTCATTTTATGATTAAAAATAATGTTTAAGGACTTGATATCATTCTGTATATGAAATATATACTACCTATCCATAACAAAAATGACTTATGTAACAAAACATATAAAGGAAAATGAGTAAGTTAACACCCGAAATGACGATAATACTAAGATATTATTGAAAAAGTGATGTTAAAAGAACATATATGATATCATATTACTGTATAGTATTATTGTATAATTCAATAACAATTATTTAACCATTATACGGGCAGATAACCTACCCTCAACCAAGGATAAAGTACAAAGTACGGGGTTTCTAATCTCACTTTTAATTCCGTGAGATTTCCATTGTTCACCACTTATTTATTGCATGTGGTGTGTGTACTGCCCATGTTTGTGTACATTGTGAACTATACATTAATTCATGTTTATTTACATCATAATTGTTTGATCCTTGTTTCATGGTTGTATGTTTCATAAGTTACCAAATCAATAAGGGAATTTGAAATTTCAATTTCCACTCATTCATATTTATGCATACTTCATTGATTATTTTACTCCAAGATTATGTGTGGAATCACTATTGATTTGATTATGTCATAATTTCCACTACCCTTTCTGTGGATATACTTTTGATATACAAAATCACTCCATTGATAAATTCTCAAGTCATCAGTATGAACTTGATAAGAGTAATTTTTAATCAATCTTGATTTGTTGAGTTAAACATCCAATTCATTAGTGTTGTTTTTACATGAATACGTGTGAATGTCATTTTGTTTCTTTACACTAAATATCCAATCATATTGAGTGTATTTATATTTTTCACACATAAAAATGTCATTGATTTATCCTCAATCTAAGGATACAGCCTTTATGATGGATTTCATCTCAATTTACATTCCATTGAGACTCCATTGTTGTTATACACCAAATCACTTTTATATGGTGTATATAATGTACTTTGACATAGAATGTCATGAATCCATTTATTCTCATGATATTAAAATGATTTTATTACCTCAATTATTCGTATTCAAGTGTCTCTCTTTTGGTTAGTAACTCTAACTAAAATATCATTTTAAAATGTTTTAAAGATTTATTATTCTAAATCATTCTCATTAATGTCTATATTTTAAAAATGGTTTTAAGGATTCATTTATATGGACATTAATTTTTTCAAATCAGAATTTCTTTTAAAAGTTTCACAGTGGTATGGGACACTTTGATTCAAAAATATATTTCAAATGTCTTCTTGACAAGTAATGTGACTTTCAAATGTTTTCAAGAAAAAGGTGGATATTTCTCTCAATAGTATAATGATTATTTTAATCTATGTCAATATCCTTCATTACTCTCGATTAAGGTTTATCTGATACAATAAAATCATCCATATTTTGTCGAACGAGTTATTTTTGACTGTGGATGTGCTATTTTTATACAATTCATGGTTTGTGGTAAAAGTATTGACATTTCATATGCTTGTTTTAATACGAATGTTTATGTTATGATTCAAAATTTTTATTTGAGGAATGCATTGGACTTAGTAAGTGATGGGTGGAGCCCTCTATAGCTCCTCGATGCATCGGTAAGTCTCATGAGACAAACTAGTGTCTTGGCACAAGGCCTTGACAAAATCTTCTTTCTAGTCTTGGTACGAGGCCTTGACTATGTGGTTATGATAATATGGCATTATGCATTCTATCATTATGATTGTGGTTATCGATATTGCATGTGGTTATTCGAATAGTAGAATATCCATGTGAAAAAGTAAATGGAATTATTTCAT
This sequence comes from Viscum album, assembly GCA_963277665.1. Classification (NCBI taxonomy): domain Eukaryota; kingdom Viridiplantae; phylum Streptophyta; class Magnoliopsida; order Santalales; family Viscaceae; genus Viscum; species Viscum album. Next base: position 473,144,945 of record OY728133.1, on the reverse strand, counting down.
TTTAACCTTTTTATATCATGATGAATTTATAGTTTAAAAGGCTTTTGTCTTAGTTATACATTGCCTTAAATTTTTATGATTATAATTGAGAGTTTCTGTTATATTGTTATCCTTACTGAGCATCTGAGCTCACCCCTTTCAATGTTTTATTTCTCCCAGGATGTGAAGAAATAATTTATGAATGACCTGCAGGTATAGTATGAGGGGATATGAAGACAATATGTTGTTGTTGTTATTTTTTCTTTATGATGTAATGTAAGACTTATGAATATATCTAGTGTTTCCAAGATTACTAAACTAATCGTTCTTTTGAAACTTGATCATTTGTGATCATGCCAATGTTATGTAATAATGCACCAACTCTGGGTAACTGGGGTCGGGACATTACATAAGAAATCCAGAAATCCTAAATTAATGGTTTCTATAAAACCATGGGTATAAGTCTATCCCCATGGATTAATCACCCATGGAACATAGAATAGTTGGTATAGCCTATATCCATGTATTTATGGGTTATACCCATAGTTCAAAATCATGAGTATAGGTTAAGATTCCAGTATTGTGCATCAAATTCCTCTGGAATATACTCTTCCATGAAAATCCATCTAGTATTAGCCACATGAACATTCTCCTTGAAGAAAGGATTAGACCCACCACCCTTGGAAGCAATGGTATGAACCTACAAACCCTTGGTTAGAGTGGATCCTTCCTTGGATCCTAGAGATATCCTTTCATAAAAATCATTTTAGATTGATAGTTTTTTCAACATGATGAAATGTATTGATAGCCTCTTCCCAATTCATCTCGGTATGATTAGTCATACCATAATGATATAAAACAATCGATTGATGTCCATAAAAATCCCCATGAATAGGTCCTCAAAAAAATATGCTACCTTTCCACTTCCATTTCGAGTTAGATGATACACCATCGCTAAAAACATCACTAATTGAAGTTCCAGACAAAAAAATTATTCATGTATAAGTTTTCCTCATTCAATGATTCATTTTCGTCTACCTTCATGAATATTATTAGAAGTATAAAAAATTGAAAAGAATATTAGGAACCAATCCCAACTTAGATATGTGATCCTTTAGGTGGTAATTAGTGATGAGATTTAATGGAAAATACATTATTTAATCAAAATGTTTAGAATAATCCAAACTTTAATGGTTACCTTGATCCAATATCATAAACTCATTAGTCATATACACATGTAACACATCAGGATAAAACTGGTTATTGATTCATTTCCTAAAGGAATAATAGGTTATTTCCTTCTGTAACATAGTTTGCATAATAGAGTCACATCATTTACTTCCTCATCCCTCATGAATATACACGGAGAACTCACCTTACAGTCTTCTAGAATCATCATGTAATGACCCATAGTTTAAAGATGATATTTTTCTCTTGAAATAATTGTGTGTTATCATCTTCTATATAGTATTATATATATAAAGAAACCAAAAATAATTTAATTCATTAATAAATAATGTCCCATTAAAATGAAATGAAACCAATTATAATTCTAAAATTTTCAACTAGATAAAAAATAGAAAATAGAAAATCTAAAATGTCAAAATAAGTATTTCCCTAATCTACGAAAACCATCTCCCCCATTACCAAAATTATTGAAAAGAAAAAAAATATTACTAAACCATTAAATATTTTAAAAAATGAAAATATAGAAAATTGAGATTAATTTAGTTGAATATTTAATTAAATATTGGAGTGATATATATAGGAAGTATTGTTACTATTAGAATAGTAATGTTACTATTAGAATTGTAATGTGAATATTATAATAGTGAACCAACTATAGGGAATAGTGACTTGATTTTTTGGAATAGTAGCCTTATCATTAGAATAGAAATTTTACCCAAAAATAATAATTTTGGATATAAATATTATTTATTAAAATTATATTATGAAAATATAAATTTATAATTCAAAAAAAAAATATCATGATTAAAAATCAATGAAAATATATGCCCATTTTTAGTAAATTGAATTTTAATGTATTTCGTAAAAATCATTATTTTTTTGATAAAAATTTAAATTATGTATTTTATTAATATATTTTTTATAAAATAATTATAATTTTGTTAATCATCATGTCTAAATTTTTCAAGGGTCATTTTTTCCTAGTTTTATAAAATAATTCAGTTTTAGGGTGAATAGTTAAAAAATTAAGTTTTTCACAACAAATGGTGTGCCATAAATTAAACAATTCATGATTTAATAATGAAATAATCCTTTATATAACATGTGTTTCGGACATGATATATTTAATTTAAATTACTATTCATTAAAATGAGATAAAATTTATTTCCAATACTAAAAAGTACCTTCCAGAGCCTAAAAATCAAAAGTATTACATTAAATTTTTTTAATAATTTTTCAATATTACATTTTGATTAAAATAATTAATTAGAATTATAAAGTGAAAAAATAATTAAAATAATGATATTTAATTTAAATATGAATTATAATTTCAAAAAATAGAATTACAATTTTTTCCTTTGATATGATCTTTCATTCATTATTTTATTCTCCAAATAACCCTCTCACTTCCCTTAGAAAATTACTAATCCTTCCCATTATAAAGCTTAATATCATGAAAAAAACAACCTCCCATGACCCTTATAATACTTATGTACATTATGGTGAAATCCTACTCCATTAACCAAGGGAGTTATAGTGTCATACAAGAGAAGCAACACCGCAGAGACAGTAAGTCTCTATAAACTCATCCCCACATTCTTATTCTCTTTCTTCTTTTTTCCAATCCCTTTAAAAACCATATACTAAAAATTAAATTATGTAGTATGTTAAAATTAAATAAATTATATTACCCTAAGATACCTATCATGTTTTAAATATATATATAAATTTTATACTACACTTTCCTGCTCTTTCGATAATGTCCGGTTAAAGGTCGGATGACCACATATGTAACCATTTCCTGGAAAATTATATTAAACACTATCATGGATGGGTACTATTAATTATAAATAGTATTTAAATAATTGATTACATTTATTATAGTCTTATGGATCTATTCATACATTTCTATATACTAATTTTAAAAAAATTGTAAAATCAAAGAGAGAAGACAAACATTTCATAAAGGAATTATATCCAAATGATTCAATTTCAATAATGGAAATTAAAAAATATAACCCAATGATTATTATTGGAAAATAAATTTATTAATGACTATAATTAAATTTTGGATCATTTTTTTAATAAATTTATGTTAATTATCTAGGATGAGAAAAAGTGATGATATAAATAGGGAATGAAGATAAGGATATTCCCGAACCCTACCCTTTTTCATTGGCTTATTCCACATTACTAGAATATTTATTTTTAATAACACATTAATGTTCCATAAATGTCTTTTAATTATTATTACCTTTAATTTTTATGGATATAAATGTTTCCTACTTGATTTTGTTTGACAAGAAAGTTGATTTTTTTGAAAAAACTCTTCTTTCTAAAATACACATTTTACTCATCTTCAGTTAATTCCAGTTCACTTGAGAATGATGATTCTTTTGAAAATTATCCTTCCCCTTTTCATTCTAGAACCCAAATTTTATTCACTAAATCATGGCAAGGAAATCATTAAGTAACCCATTCCATTCCAAGGGTTAATTGATTACTATGATTGTTACACATTCTATCGAGCATGAATGTTCATGTAAATTATATAATGTGATGGGTCGATCAAGAAATATATAGCCCTCCAATTCATTGGGTAATATTATTTATCTCATGATGTGATGTGTATTTTGTGTAAAATTGATTTTATCCATGTTCACAATGACTATGCTATAATTATGCACATATATTTTGTGTGAACATGATGTTACCATTGTTCAAAACTGTGTGTGGTATTTGACCACAACGTAATGATGTTTCATTTTTAGGAATTTCTACATTTTATGAATATATCAATTGTTTCCCTCATGATATTATTGTTATTCATCTGATTTTTAAATGATTATTATTAACATTCTCACCCATGTTATAATTATTCATGTCCTTTATTCTTTCTCTAACTATGATTTTATCTCACCCATTACTACCATGTATATCATTATGTGATTATTTATTCAAAAGATATCGTGAAGGACACTAAAAATATAAATAATAAGGAATTATATATTTTTTATGTTTTATTATATAAATGTTATGTATGAGACTAATTTTATAAAGACACTAAATATGTTTATCCTGTATTTGTAATGCTGCATAATTTTGTATCATAAAATGATGTAATATTTATGAAATAAAAAAGTAGGGTCTCTATAGTGGGTATTAGAGAACATTTTTTTTATTTTTGGAATAGGAATTAGAGTACATTATTAAAAACCATTAAGACAAGTCTAAGTATATGTAAACATCCAATATTCATTGGAATAGAAAAATAATAATCATAGGGATCCCGTATGATATGTCATTAGAGTTAATTGTGAAAAAGTAATATAGTATTTTTTTAATTTTTGAAATATGTTTTGATCAAAACATTTCTATTTTAGTAGATGGTGGAGACTGGGAGAAATGTGGAAAATAACTTATTTGAGGGATAATGTAGTGATTGTCTAAATGACATTACTAATTCTATGGGTGTTGGATAGGGGTTATTTATACATGAGGATTGATGTATTTATACATAAGGATATAAGTATTTATACTTTAGTATATGGGTATTTATTCATTAAGATGTAGAGAGTTTTCTTTGGCTATGAAAAATAACCTAGACAATGTGGAAATCCATCCTTCACCCAAGAAACATCAACTAGAAATTGAGTACTTTATGCAACAATGAAAACTAATGCTTAGTGTAACATAATAACCATGAGTTATTGGATAGTGTGTTACCTCAATGTATAATATCTTTTCAAATATCCACTATTCTGTGAAGGATAATTTTATTGAAGTTATTTATTTCTTAGATGTTCAATCCAGTCAATGGTGGTCATTGATAAAAATTCCATGCAGAAGGATCTTATTAAGGGGATTGGGTGAGAATAATTTAATTAGATATTTCATTGCAAGTATATCCCTTAAACTCTTAGAAAAATATTGAAGGATAATTCATAGGGATGAAGTAAAAGGGATGTCTATTTATCACCACATATGAGAAAACCATCACAAGACTTTCTAGATATGCCGTGGGATTTTTCATAATAAAAATATAAAAAAATTGATTTATTATGTGATGGTTTGAAACTAGTGCTTTTAAAGGCTCTATCTATTCAAGACTTTTGGAGTTATAAATACATAGTTTGATTTTCTCTCAACCAAGATATGGAGTTTGGATAATGGTCACATAGTTATGGAGATAAGTGTAGAAAAATGGAGTTTGAAGATGATTGGTGAAGTGATAAATGAGGAAAGAGGATCCAACTACCCACATGTCGAAGAATGGGAAGTAACATCATATGAATTACCTCAATAGGACAGGGAAATTATTCAAGTGTGATCGGGGAGGCCACCAAACTCATGAATTTTAATGAGACATAATGTTGTTAGCTATCATGATAGGGGGTAGGAATGAACCACTTAATGACCACCCATGGTTAAATGCATCCATTTTAGGGATAAAGTGTACTATTATAGAATGTGTACTTAACCATGGGTCGTTGAGTGTAATCAATGTAATGCATTGACCTCAGATAACCTGAAGTCGGTGCATTATTACATTTCATTGGTAGTATTATAAAGAATCAAATCCCAAAGCAGTATAAATTTTACCAGCCTCAGAAATCCAGATTACGTACATGATACCCATATTACATTGGGATGAAAAAATAAAACAATCTACAAAAAAGGTAAAATAAAATTCATTCTTGAAAGTTTAATCTATTTTCTATAATTCATAACCCAGGGAGAGAAACATAACAATGTTGAGATTGAATTCTCGATAAGGGTAAGTACAACAGAAGTAATAATGAATCAATCAATATGAAAAGGTAAAAATCTGAACATATTTTTACTTTTCCTAACTATTTAAGGCACAAATAGTATGGATTTTAAGAAAAACAATAATATGTCATAAATCAATAAACTGATAATGAACTACTTCCATAGATATGTCGATGAAAAATCTAATGGATAAATAACAATTGAAATTAAATGATGGAAATACCTTATTAAAGGATGTCATGTCTCAGTCACAAGAAAACATATTTCCATCAAGACCTTTTATAAGACTATTTATAAATAACACTAGAAACTAATTTGGAAAAATTATTCATCTTCTAGGAACATGTAGATGCGTCGAGGATTTATATAATGTTCAGGCTCCACCCATAATTTCCAGTCAAATGTATTAATCATATTAAATAACCAAAATAAATAATATTCCCTATCAAATAATCATATTGAATGAGTAATATGGATTTATCCATAATTTCATTGAATTAAATTATATAATATAATGTAAAATTTTGAGATTCATGACAATAAGTACAATGGTATAATATACATCATATAAAAGAAACTAGGTGCAGAACATTACAATGTGGCTCAATGAAATGAAATTGATACAAAATCTATTACCTTAAGTATGATACTCTATGTATGTGTCTGAAATTATTGTATGATGGTTTTAAAACTATTATTAAATTATACTGGAATCATAATAATATTTATGATATCTTTTATGATTCATTTATTACCTTATATTACCTTTTTATTAACACTTCCTAGTTAATTCAACATTTCGAGTAATATTTGCTTTGTTTATCGTACATGTTTTGAAATGTTAATATTGATCATATTACTTAAATCATGACTTAATTACATAAAGAATTAATAATATTTTTCATATATCATATAAATTAATAATATAAATTTAATATATATATATATATGAAATGGAATACACCGCTCACGGAGATGGTAGGTCGTACGTATGCATGAATGTTGTTTCCGTTTTCTTATCATATTGAATTGAAGTAAGTGAATTACATATATGTATATACATATATATTATTACATTAGCCTTATTATGTCATATTTTTTATAATTATTCATAATACATATATTTCTTATAATCAATCTTGGATGGTTATTGTGGAATATCAATCATATCTCATTGTGGAGATGGTAAGTCGTACGTATACACGAGCGATGGTATAATTTCTTTAATGGTTTAATGATATATAATTGGATGGTAAATTAATTTTAATGAAATAATATAACTTTATATTTAGTCATTTATAATCACTATTATTCCCATCTAAATAAATTATATATGAAAAATAGTTTACACCGCAGCATAGAGACAGTAAGCCTTACGTACACATGAATGGTGGTATTGTTTTTCATATGATGGTTAAAAGAAGGAATATAGTTATACCATAATCATAAAAACATCTAATCTTATATTATATACTAGATTTATTATTTTAGTATGGTATAAACATTGTAAGAGGAAGGAGAATAAGAAAAGATATTTGAATGAAGAGATGAAAAGATTACCTCTTCTTCGGGTGTCCCTTTTTGATTTTCACAAAAGGACCCTTTGAGATGGTTTTATTCCCAACAGTTAGAAACTAGGATTTTTTTAGAGAAGTTCGTAGGATATTTTATCAAGTTTTTTCTAATACAAAGTGATTTTAATGTGTGAATTAAATATAACGAGAAGTTCCTTTTACAATGGAGGTGAGGGGTACTTTAGGATAATATTGAAATATTAATTTATTATAAATTTATTTTCTATTTATAATTTCTCCAAAGTGATTTATTTTGAGTTTATCATGAGGATGAATCTAAATTCTCTCAACCAATAGGTTTTAGACATCTATATCTCATAAAATTAACCTTTTCTTTTAGCTTTAACCCTTAGTTAAGTAATAAAACTCTTACCATGTCTTCTTGTATTTTTACACCATATGGTTAATTTAGTTACTATAAAATGACAAAATAACATCAAGTGGATGATTAATGACATTTTTAACAATATATAATTATGTTGGAAAAATATTAGATTTTATGATTTTTATGTCATTTTATAAAATAGTATTTTTTAAAAACACATTTATGGAAAATTACACAATATTTAGTAATTTATTTTTTTGAAATTCATAATTAAAAGATTCCTCTAAAAAAATGAAGCATATAAAGAATAAAATTTAATAATATTAGATAAAATTATTTAATGGCATTAAACATTAAAATTATATTCATTTCAATATTTATAATATCATTTATTGGATTCATTAATTAATAAAGAAAATACTACATCATTGTCGTTTCATAAATAAATTTAATTATTTAATTCGTAAAAATTTAAAATAAAATTCTGGGATGTAGGAAATATTATTAGAATTATAATTTCTATTAATTTATTAAGATATCACTTATATAACTCTAGTTAAAATTGTTTTAATAATAAGATACATGTTTATATTATATTTCCCATTACATTAAATTAATTACTATAGAAAGTCATTTTCACACCCAAGAGGCTCCATTGGGTCCTAAAATCTTCTTAAAGAACCTCTTGGTCAGAAATATATCATCTAATAGGATTAGGATATGTGTTCGAGTCATTTTTGTATAATTGTAATATTATTTTATTACACTTATTTATTTGATTTACCCTTTAACCGTGATAAATAAAAATAATTAATGAAGTTACTATTCATAATGTCCGAAAATAAAACCCACTTATTAAAAAAATTTGGATCTTATGATTAAAAATATGGAATCTATTTTTCCAAATTTAAAACATAGAATTGAATAAATTAATTAATATTTACTTCCTACTGTCAAAACCAGAACGTATGTTTTTATGAACTAAAATCAATCAAACGATTGACATGTGTTTTAGTCCTATTTCAATGTGGAGTTACATACAATAACCAAAATTGGAATAAATGATAAAAAATAGTCCAATAACACATTAAAAAAATTTAAAATATAATATAGCTACATAAATAAAGTAGATAAAAATGTAGTTTTGAATTAAAATGCTGTATTGATCACTATTCATCAATAACTGAAACATTTTATAATGTTACCAAAATTTCAACCAAAGATAATTTTGATATTATGAATTAAAATATTATATATATTTTGAAAATGAATGTTTATAATATTTAAAAATGTGGTTAATACTATTCATAACTTCTTTTTAAAATGCTACTTTGATAGGTTGTGGTGTGCATGAACTCAAGGTTTCGTACATTGCAAGCCATAGAATTATTTAAAAAGAAACATACTGTGGAATATTTAGGGTGTCACATTATTCCCTCCATCAAATAATTTAGTCCACTAAATTTCAAGAATATCATGATATAAAATGATTTGGGTAGTTTTTCTCATATGTTTTTCAGGTTCCCACATCTCCTCGTCCATTTTATGGTTTCTCCAAAGAACATTTACTGGACGAGACCTATGATTTTTCAATACGTTTTATCTAGTATCAACAATATTTATAGGCTCTTCACAATAATATGGATACGGTTCAATTTATATTTATTTAGAGGTGAGTACTTGAATTAGGTCTAGAATGTATTTCCCTGACAGTGATATCTAGAACACATCATGAACTTTCAGGAGACTTGGAGGAATTACCAAATGGTAGGCTACAACTCCCATTATTTATAGAGTTTCAAAATATACGATGTACATGGGAGTTAATTTACCCTTCTTACCAAATCGTATAACTTCCTTCCATAGAGATACATTTAAAAAACGTCGTCTCCTACATGAAATTACGAATCCATCCATCGGTTTTCGACATATATATTTTAACTACTTACAGATGATTTGATATGGGTTTGGATAATATTCACCATCCCCATTGTTTCTTAATCATGTTCTTGACCTATAAGTTTTCTTTCACCAACATCATTATAACAACTAGTTGTATGAATTCTCTTTCCATATAATGCTTTATATAGTGTCATATGAATACATTAATGGAAGCTATTGTTATTAGAAATTTCTTCTATAGGTAAATACTTATCCCACATACATTGAAAGTAATTTGAGAAGAAGCTCAACATGTCTTCTAAAGTTTTAATAGTCTATTCTAATTGTCCACCAGTTTTTGGGTCTATGAAGTTCTCAAATGAGGTTCAGTATCTAGGTATTTCTGAAGACTTTTCTAAAATCATGATATAATATGGGGATCATGATCTGAAAAAATCGACAAAGGTACACCAGGAAGTCTTACAATTTCATTAATATATAGTCTTTCTTAGAGATCAAGTGGTAAATTTTATCTTACAACGAGATAATGTGCTGACTTGGTATGATGATAAAAAATAACCCATATCACATTATTCCTTTAGAGAATTATTTGGTATCCCCATGAAAAATTCCATCGTAATATCATCTCATTTTCACATAGGTATAGGAAGATGTTTCTTGACTCCTGTATGACATTTTCATCCAGCCTTCATCTGCTGACAAACCAAACATTTCGACACATAATTAGGAATCTCCATATTCTAGTGGTCCCACCAAAAATGTTCCTTCAAATATCTTTACATCTTAGTGACACTGGGGTGTATAGAGAAATAGAAGCTATGATAATCATCCAATAATTATATTTTTATCTCTAATATAGTGAGAAGACAATGTATTTTCCCAAATATTAAATTTTCATATCTCAATACTAAATCCATCAATCTCCCATAATTCGAACCATTAATTTTCCTTCGAAACTCCTCATCATCAGTCTAAGAACTTTTTATCCTTCCAGTAAAGATGGTTTGACAACCATTTGAAAAAATTAGTGATATTTCTCCCTCTTTAATAATGCACATATCCATCTTTTCTAGTTTCATGAACATATGATCCCTTTCAACCCTCAACATGTTCATAATTCCATGGTCCATTCTGCTCAAGGAATAACCCACATTAATTTCCTTCCCTGGGTGGCATTGTGTTGTGAAATCACAATACTTGAGTAGCTCGAGCTTTCTCCTTGGTCTCATTTTGAGTTCTTTCTACGATAAAATCTATTTCCAACTCTTTTGATCAGTATGAATATCAAATTTTTCAGATTAGAGGTAGTGTCTCCATATCATCCAATCAAAGATTACTGCTTTAAACTCATGATCATGAGTTGGATAGTTTTATTCATTGGTTATTAATTTCTTTGAGGCATATTCAATAACCTTATCATTCTGCATAAGGTCACAAACAAGTCGTTTCTTTGATGTAACATTATAAATAAAAAACTCATCAGTCCCAGATGGATATTTTATGATAGGACCATTGAATAATATTATCTTTAAATAATCAAAACACTATTCAATCTCTTTTATCGAAATGAATTTATCATATTTATGTGTGATATTTGTTGATGGGTTAGCCCATCGGGAGAAATTATGGACCCAAAACCAATAGTAACCTACTAAACCAATAAAACTATGTACCTCAGTTATACTTGTCAGTGCTGGCCATTATTTAGTTGCCTTTGTATTTGAAGGATCAATAGAGATTCCATCCGTAGAGATTGTATGGCCATAGGAATAAATTTCTTAAAGCTAGAATTCACACTTGCTAAATTTATAATATAATTTTCCTCTCCAGGGAGTCTTAGGAATTATTCTCAAGTAATTATAATGTTCTTCGAAGCTTTTTTAATATATCTGAATATCATCTTTGAATACCACAAAAATTCATCAAGATATTCCATGAATACTCTATTCATTAGATCAATAACAACCAACGGTGCATTATTCAATCCAAAAGTCATTACCTTAAATTGGTAAAGACTAAACCTCATTTGAAAATATATCATTGGAATTTAATCAATCATCACTCGTAATTGATGATATTATGAACGAATATTAATCTTTGAGATGAATCTTTGATTTCCCTATAATCAATACAAAGCCTCACCGGTCTATATTTTTCTTGACAAAATGAACAGGGGATCCCCATAGAGAAATACTAGGGAGGATAAATCCCATATGACCGAACTCTTAACAATATTGTTTTAGCTCTAACAATTATACAATTGCTATTTTATAGGGATTTTTTCAAATTGGCATTGCACTAGGGATTAAATCAATAAAAAATGCAACATCATGCTCTGTGGGGTGTCCAGGTAAATCTTCTAAAAAACATCCATTTATTCCTTTATAATAGGTAAGTCCTCAATTTTAGGATTACCTCCTTCATCCATTGATGTTTTTTTCTCTTCCTACTCAATTATCCCATTTAGTAAAGCCATTGGATGTAGATTTTGAATAGAATCTGGTGATGAAGTTTCTTCTCTAATGAAAATTGATTCTACATCTTCCTCACAAATCGTAACTTCTTTCTTTATTACAACAGATTTTCACATCATATTTTGAAAGCCAATACATATTGAGGATTATATCTAAATCCAACATAGGTATTATAAGAAAATTATCAATTAGAGAATGTTTATATTTTATAATAGGTACTGCTCAAATAATCATTATTTCATTAAGGTTCCCACTAGGAGTTCTGAGTGAAAAGTACCTTATCATGGTGAATTGATGATATCTATTTTTTTAAGAAAACTTGGAAGATATAAAAGAAATGAGTTGGTCCAGAATCAAACAAATCGTTAGCTAAATTTGAGGAAAAAATTGAAGATCCTAACACCTCATCATTAAGAACTTCAAACTTAGCAGTTGTGATCACAAAATACTGGTCATCTCCCCTCGACCTCTTCTGTGGATGATTCCATTGATTTTGGGGGAATTCATTGACATAGTGTCTTGTATATTTACAATTTTAGAAATAGAAATAATTGATTTGTTTCTTACCTAGACATTCATGATCATGATGTCCCTTATATCTTCACATATAAAAAACTCCAAATTACTTCAAACATTTCCTTAGATGATTTTTCCACACTTTTTACAGGATGAAAAACATTTGACCTTCTTCTTCTTTAATACAGTCCCCTTTTCATGATTTTTAGATATCCTATTGTTGTATTTCTTTCCTTTTAACATACTGATCCTAGAAAATTCCTTATCTTTCTTAATGGAACATATTACTATTTCACCATATAATGAATAATTCTATGAAACCAGTGCCCTTCAAAGATTTTCCTTATGACCATCAAAGAACTGACTGATCTTACACTCTATGTTGTGTATATAATCCATAGAACACCATGATAACCATATAATGGTATCTTCATAATCTGCAAAACTCTCTTCATTCATTTTCTTTAAGCTAATGATCTTCCTCTTCCTCTTCAGTTTCTTTTCTATTTCCCTACATCCCAAAACCATAAATATATTTTCCAGATACTTAGTCCACTTTCTGCTACAATTTGATTAGTAGTCCCACAAAAGTATGGGGGATTTTATTGAATAAAAAGATCCAACATAGGTGATTCGCTCTATAGAATGATATGTTCCATTTGAGAAACGTTGTTTTTCATAACCAGATTAATTTGGCCTAGTATCTGCATAATTATATCTCTTCCAATACCAACTGTATTGGTTTTCTCTAAAGGTAAACTCCTGCAATTTTCTCAAGTAATGTAACATTTGTCCTTCCACATAGAATTTCTATATGTTGACCCATATCAGATTAGCCAATAAAATTATTGATTTCAAATATTGTAAAACACTAAACACATATTAAAAATTTCTCCATCATAAATCATAATATTTTTTTTACTCTCAGAGAATAATCATATGTGTATCCCCAATATCTAACATAGGCTATGTTCTCTAATCTATGTTCTCTAAATATAGTTTCCAAGGTAGTTTCTAGACATCCTTTGATACCAACTGTAACTCCCTAACCTCAGATAACCTAAACCTAGTGAATTATTACATTTAATTGGTATTATTACAAGGAAACAAATCCCGATGGACCGTACAGTTCATCGATCAAGGAAATCCATATTACATAGATGATACTCCTAGTACATTGGAAAAAAAAAATAAAACATTCAACAAAATAAGTGACATAAAATAAATACATGAAAGTTTAATAAATATTCTATTCTTCATAACCTGGGGATAAAAGCATAATAAGAGTGACATTGAATGCTCAGTATGGTTATGTAAAACAAAATAAATAATGAATTAATCTATATGGAAAGGTTAAAAATTGAACACACATTCCATTTGCGTAACTAGATATGACACAAATAATATGGAATGTTCGAAACTAAATCATATGGAATAAAACAATAAACTAAGAATGAACTACTTCTTTAGATATGTCAACACACAATCTAATGGATAAATAATAACTAAAATTTAATGAGGGAAAAAATTATTTAAAGATGTTATGTCTTAGGGACATGAAAACCTGTCACGGTCAAGGTCATTCACAAGACGGTTTTAAAATATGGGAAGAAACAGATTTTACCAAATTATTTATCTCATGAGAACCTATCAATTTATTGGGGAGCTATATAACATTTGAGCTCCACTGTCCATTTCTGATCCAATGTATTTCTCATATTGAATAACCAAAATACATAATATTCCGTATCAAATAACCATATTGAATGAGTAATATGTATCTATTAATTATTCCCATGAAGGAAATAATTTACTATCATGAAAATATTGAAATTCATGATAAAAGGTCAAAAGATAAAATATACTCTGTATAAAATGAACTGAGTTCCTAACATTATAATGTTCCTTAATGAAATGAAATTGAGTTGAAATCACTTACCGTAGGACTGATAATTTCTGTATGTGTCTAAAATTCTTGTATGATGTTTTTAAACATATAATTAAAATATATTAGAATAATATTAATATTTATGTTATCATATATTACTCTTTTATGACTTTATATTACTCTTTTATTAACAATTCCATGTTAATGCTACAATTATGGTAATAATCTCTTTATTTATCGAACGTGTTTTGGCTTGTTATTCTGGATCATATTACATAGATCATAATTTATTTACATAAAAAATTTATAATATGAATTATATATCATATATATTCATCATATAAATATAGATAATGAATTGATATATTAAATGGAATACACTGTTCTTGAGACGGTAGGCCGTATGTATGCCTGAACACTGTTTTTGTTTTATTATCATATTTAATGTAAGTAAGTAAATGAAACAGCCAAAAAATGATATATATATATATATATATATATATATGTATCCTTATTATTTTATATATATATATGATAATTATCCCAAAATGTTTTATATTCATTTTTTGATGGTGAATGTGGGAGATTAATCTCTTCCCGTCATTGAGACGTTAAGTCATACGTACATACGAGTAACAATATCTTTTATTTAATGGTTTAATGGTATGGAATTGGATGGAATATAAATTTTATAGAAATAATATCATGTTATATTTATTATTTAAATCATTTATATTTATCACTATAACTGTTAAAATAAATTATAGATGCAAAATAGCTTATACAATGGTGTGGAGACGGTAAGCTGTGTATACACATGCATGGTGGGATTATTTTTCATAGGATGGGTAAAAATATAAATATGATTGTCCAATAAAAATATATTAATATAATCATATATTATATTCTGTTTTTATAATTTTATTATTGTAACAACTTAGTAAGAGGATGTATAAGTAGAAAATAACATTGAAATAAGGGATAAGACAATTACCTCTTCTTCCAGTGTCTAATAATAATTTGCACAAAAAGACTCCTTTTGTTGGTTTTATACCAAAAGGGTGTACTTTATGATTTTTTTATGGATGTGGGGAGGATATTTGGGTAGGTTTTGGATGAGACAATGTTTTTTGGAGGTGTGAATTAATGAGATGGAGAAGTTCCCTTTTATAAGGGATGTGAGGTGCACTTTATGAAAATCATGAAATATTAATTTATTATAAATAGTTTTTCTGTTTAAAATTGGTCCAAAGTGAGTAATTTTTAGTATAGGATTCTTATGTGTCTATATCCCCACAACCAATAAGTTTTATAATTGTATAGGTTATAAAATTAACCTTATCATTTAGATTTAACCCTTTGATAAAAAATTTAAATTGTACCACGTATTCTTGTATTTTTACACCCTATGGTTAATTTAATTACTAAAAAATGCTAGGAGAACATAAAGTGGATAATTATAGACATTTATAGCATTATCTAAGTTATTTTTCTAAATATTATATTTTTATTATTTTTATATGATTTAATAAAATAGTTTTTGTTTGAAAAACCCATTTATGTCAATTTTGACACTATTTAGTAATTGATTTTTTAAAATCATAACAACTTGTTTCCAAAAATAATGAAGTAAATAATTTATAAAATGTCATATTGATTTGAAAAAAATCATTGATGGCATAATACATTCAACCTATATTAATTTGAATTTTTGAAATATTATTTAATTCACCCATTCATTAATATGGAAAATATTGCATCATTATTGTCTCATAAATAAATTTAATTATTTATTGCCTAAACAATTACCATGATATAGGAGATATTTTTATTGATATAATTACTATATATAATTTAATATATAACTTGTATAACTCTTATAAAATAAATTTGTAATAAAATACCTATTTATTTTATATTTCCCTATATATAAAATTAATTATTATAACATGTCATTTTAACACCCAAGTTGATCCATGGGGTCCTTAAAGGATTATATATATGATCCTAGTTAGACATATATCCTAAAATATGATTAGTCCACATGTTAAGGTAGTTTTATTTTATTATAATTTTATTTTATTACCCTTATTTACTTGGTTTACCATTTAACCATGGTAAATATACATAATTACTAAAGTTTATATTCCTATTATCTGAAAATAAAAGCTACCTATTTAAACAATTTGGAACTTATGATTCCAAATATTGAATCCATTCTTATTAATTAAAAATACATAATTGGAAGAAATTAATTTAAAATTAATTTTTGTTGTCTAAACCAGAATGCTGTTTTGTTAGAAGAAAAATATATCAAAAGATTAACATGGGGTTGTGTCCAATTTTAATGTGGAATAACATACAATGACCAAAATTGTATTGAATGATAAAAAATAGTCCAATAACACTTTAAAATTAATATAATATATAATATATCTATATAAATAAATCTGATGAAAATGCATCATTGAATTAAAATACAGTATTTTTCACAGTTCCTCAAAAATTTCAAATTTTCAGAAAATTAACAAAATGTCACCCCTATTATAATTTTGATATTATAAATTCTAAAAAGAATTATATTTTGAAATATAAATATTATAAAATCTCAAAATTCGGTCAATACTATTCATAACCACTTTTTATAAGGCTACTATGATAGGTCGTGATGTGCTTGAACTTGGGCTTGCGAACAACACAAGCTATTTAATTATTTAAAAATTAGCATAACATGGAAGATTGGGGTGTTAAAATAAACTTCATAAACCACAAAATCTAGAGTAGAAAGGGAGTAATTCTGTAATCACTACTTTGGATGTTTAGTGTAAAAATGAATTTATATAAGGTACATTAAATATTCACACAAGAATATAAAAATTTATATTTTATTCTAGTTCTTCACTTCCCATTATGCCATCCAAGTTTTCTAGAACTATTAAATAAAATCCCTAATATCTATAATTATATATATCTATAAAAAAACCTTATGGTGTAATCATTTTAACCCATTTGTTGGAATCTTATCATATAAGCATCTGTAGAAAGATTCTTCCATTGAATCGCATTATACAACCCCTAGGGAAATTCGATGATAATAATGGGCATAGATAGGATATCATTATATAGATCACACTTTAACTATTTGTAAAATGAATCATTACATTTAATTATTGACCATATTACTGTCCTCTAAAATTTAAATTAAGATCATGAATATCCATTATAAAATCCCTCAATTGTATGGGTATCGATACCCTATGACGAATCATACATTTCCCAAATTGTTACATCAAAGAAATGCATTTAAGTTGAGTAAATTCCAATTTTTATTGAATACATGAATTTATATTCCAAAGTGTTATCGAGTGTTCACTTCAATTGTGTGGTATATTTCTCAAAAGAGTTCATACTCGATGCAAATCCTATATCAAAATTAACTTATGGGATGGACCAAATCGAACAACATGAGTTAAAGAGGAAACTATAAGGGAATTCGAACAATGGTATCATACTCCCAATTACATCTCCTTGGGGTACTCCAGTTCTCTTTTTAAATAAAAATTATTAATCAATTTGGATATGTATAGATTTATAGATTTTTAAGAAGATCAAGATAAATAAATGGTATCCTCTTCCTAGGATTGATGACATGTTCGATTGAAAAAAAATATATTAGTACTACTCATTGATGGATCATCATTCGGGATATCATCATCACAAGATGACGAAAGAATATGTTCATAACACGCATTTTTATAAAATTTTCGGGATAAATAAGTTCATGGTGATTCCCTTAGAACATACTAATTCTTCTACAATCATTATGGATTTTATGAATAGTTTCTTCTAGACTACCTTGATATTTTTTTCATAGAGTTTATCAATGATATTATTTTTTTACTCCAAGGTAATAGGGTAACACTAACAAAATATAAGGATTGTTCTTGAGAAATTAAAGAAGTTGAAAATGTATTATAAGTTAAGAACAATTAATATTGGGAATAAAAAAGTCATATTCTTGGGGTAAGTGATCATAAGTGAGGGAATTTCTATAGAGCCACCGAATATAATGTCATTTTAAAATGGACAAGACCCACTAGTTTCATATTGATCTTTAATATTAAAGGATTATCAGAGTACTAAATAATTATTGGGAGTAATATATCATGAATACTTATCCCCCTATCTATGATAACACTAAATGAAAGAGAGTATGAATGGTTTGAAGAATGTGAGGAGATCTTCATGGAGCTTAACAAGAGGATAATTACTGTAGATGTACTCACAGTACCAACATGCAAAGAAATTTTTTCAATATATAGTGAATCTTGAAATTATTTATTGGGTACTTTGTTCAAGTATAATTATAATGTGATATCCAACACATCAAGATTTTTTATTATCTATGAGAAGAACTAACCGAAAATGATTTTGAGTTAGTAGGTGTGATATTTTCAATAAATATTAGCTAGAAATATATATTTGGTGAGATGCGTGATAGATATAATTATCATAGAATACTAAAGTATATATCTACAATAAATTATCTCAAAATTCCTGAAATAATATTGTTTAAGAAAATCAACAACTAAAATTTATCTATTCACTACCATTCGGGAAAGGTGAACAAGGTTGTTGATTCGTTTAACAGTAAAGAACCATCTACTCTATGCATGATGCATATTGAGAAATACCCTATCATATTGGATATTAAAAGGTTGTATTTGGATATCATAGTGAGCGTAAACATATCCAAACTTTCCAAAATTATTTCCTAACCATCTAACCAATAAGAGATCAAGGAGGCACAATGGGATGATCAGGAGCTATAATAAAAGGTGAAAGAAGTAATGGAAGGGAAGAAACATGTGTTAAATATCAATGACGTTTATTTGATTCATTTATAAATGATTATTGGTGTTCCTTCATCACCTAGGATAATCAAATAGAAATTAGATAATGCATATAGATAACCATTTTCTATCTATTCTAGATAAGTCTTCAACATTCTTTATGTAATGAGTTTAATTTCATCATGACATGTCACCCCCAATATGATGGACAATGTTAAAGGACTATTTATATATTTTTTGAAATGATAATATATTGGTCAGTGGAATGAAAAGGTCTATGGTATCAACATATCAAATCTTCTATGTTTTTATATAATAAAAACATATACTCAATTATTCAAATGGCTCCATATGAAGCACCTTATGAGGAGAAATGTAGAACTCCAACTTGATGGGATGAAGTTGTGGAAAAAAATATGGATTGTATATTATATAAGAGATTGCAAAGAATTTTCAAGTCAACCACAAATATATAAATGCTACTTGGAGTTTGTAATAGAACAATGCTAACAACTGTTGAATGGATTTGGAGTTCGATATGGGAGAAATTTGTTTCCATTGATTATCACAATGGAATAGATTCATGATTTTTTGTAATAAAGGGAATATTATCAGAAGTGAAATTATTACCTTTTAGGTCCTTTAATCATGTAGCATAAGTGACCAACATACATTCACTTCTATAAAGTCTAGATCAAGTTCATGGAATATTTCATTTATCATTACATAGGGTGTACATAACTGATCCATCACATGTAATAAATCCCGAGGTGGTACAACTATAGAGAGACTTCTTAAATGAAGAGGATATCAGAATATCTTAGACCAAAAAAAACATTTATAAAAAAAGACAACTTTCTATTTCAATGTATTATGGAGGAACCATATGAATGAAGAGGTGATATGGGAACCATAGGAAACAATGAAACAAAATTACCCTAACCTATTATCTATAGTGAATATGAGGTGAAATTCTAAGGATGAAATTTATAAAGGGGGGAAGTATATAATGACCTATAGTTTATAATTGACATCTACCTCTTGAAATAGAAGTATGTTAATATAAACTATACAATATTATACACATAAAGAAACCAAACATATTTTTTTCTTTAATAAATATGGTTACATTCATTGATTGTGAAACCTATTTAAATTAAAAAAAATTTACCGGGAAAAAAACATGAAAAAATAAAATCTAAAATGGGAAAACTTGGGTCACCCTAAATACTAGAATCATTACCCCCACTTCCAAAACCATAGAAAGGAAAAGAACATGAGTCAAAAATAAAAAATCTTAAGATTTAAAATATATAAACATGATAGAAATTGAGTTGAATATTGTATTAAAGAGTATAGTGGTAAATATATATGGTAATATGACTATTGGAATAGTAATTCTACAGCTCAAATAATATCTAGATCATTGGGAATAGTAACATGATTTTTGGGAATACTAACTAGACCATTGGAATTGTAATTTTACCAGAAATTTATAAATTATGATTAAAATAATATTTATCATGGTAATTTTATGTAAGTATAAATTTTATAATTCCACGGAAATAAATTTCATGATTAAAATACTAAAGAAAAATATATGTACATTTTTAATAAACTATATTTTATAATATTTTCCAAAAATAATTATTTATATTTAAAATTAAAGTTACATATTTAATAGTTTTTTATTTAAATTAATATCAATTTTTAAATATTTATGTCTAATTTATTTTTAGGGTTATATTTTGGTAATTTTATGTCTTACATCAATTTTTATTGAATAGTAAAAATATAGTTTTTCATAAAACTAGTGTGTCATAAATTAAATCATCAATAATGTAATAATGATATAATAATTTCTCTAAAACGAAGTTCATCCATGATATATTTAATTAAATAAATTATTTATAATAATATGGAAAAATTAATTTCCAAACCTAAAAAGTACTTTCCAAATCCTAAAAATCTAAAGTACTACATTATAATATTATTTTCTAATATCCCAAATTTCTTTTTGATTTATATAATAAATTTGAATAAAAAAGATAATCAATGTCTTAAAACACAATTATACAATTCAAGTATGGGTTATAATTTCAAAAAAACACTCTTACAAGGTTTACATTGGATATTATATTTTATTCCATATTTTATTCCAGAAATACACTCTCCTCAAGTATAAATAAACCATATACCTTACATTGGAAACCATCTCCTACCACCCATTACAATAGAAAATATTTTACCAAAACAACCCTTTAATGACCCTTATAAATCTTAGGGTCATTTTGGTGAAATCAAACTTCAATCACCAAGTGATTTATAATGTCATACAAGAGAAGCTAAACTAAGGAGAGAGTATGTATCCATCAACTCTACCATATTTTCTTGTTAAATTTATTCTTTTTCCCAAAAACATTAAATAAAATATACTATAAAATTAATTTTGATGTATTCTAACATTATATTAAATTACGTAACTTAATATAATTATCATATTTTCGAAAAATACAAATGTCATACTTACCGTTCTTATGCTTTAAACAACAGAATGTTGATGGTCGGTTAACCACATGTGGAGACATTTCCATGAAAATTATTATATCCAATTTCAAATTTGGATATTATTAATCATATATAATATATAAATAATTAATTAAATGTATTATAATCTTTTGGATTTAATCATATTTCTTTAAAAATGACTTTGAACAAAAATATAAAAAACTAAGCAAAACGATCAATTTTTATGAAAATCATGATATCAGAATGATTCAATTTAATCAATGTAAATTTAGAAATATAATTCATGAAATATAATTTATAAATAGTTCTATGAATTACAAAAATTCTCTTGTGGATAATTTTTTTTTAGTAAGTCAATTTTTATTATTTCGAAGGTACAAAACCAATGAAATAATGTGGGAATTAAGGTAAGGTTTTTCTCAAAACCAACTCATTTTCTCTGGGTTATCCAACATTAGTTCCATATTTGGTCTTAATACCCCTTTAATTTTACTTAAATATAATTTAATTATTCTTCCCTTTTTTGGGGATATACATGATTCCAAGGTTATAATTTGACTAATTTTCTTTCCAAAAGATATCTTTATTACAAAACACATCATGGACTCCTATTGAGTTGTTTCTTCTCCACCCAATAATGTTGATTCTTATACCAAATATGTTTTTTAATTTTTCATTTCAGAACACTAATTTAATTAATGAAATATTGATTGATGAAATCGTTATGAAACCCATTTTATTCAAAGGGCCAATTTTTGACTATGATTGTTATACATACATTGTTGAATGCATGAAAAAGTATATGTTATGATGTGACGAGTGGTCTTGGAATTATATATCCCCCAGTAGATTTGTTAATGTGATGTATCTCATGTTGTTTTTTGTAATTTTCAGGAACATGGTGATATATTTTATTACAGTGGTGATGTTATGATTGTTCACATATGTTACGCATGAACACAATGCAATATTTGTTCACAACTACATGTGGTATTTGACCAGAGAGACGTGATGTTCTATTTTTATGAAATATTAAATTTAATTAATTTAACACATTCTTCCAGAATGATAATATTAATGATCTTATTATTATTATATGATGATTATTATTATTATCACCCATGTTATATTGATTCATTCCCCTTATTCATCATCTTACTGATCTATTAGATCATCATTTTCTTGGATGTATATCCTCAGTTGATTCCCTTTACAAATTAGTATTTGAGAAAACTAATAATATATAGAATAGATAATTAAATAATAATAATTTTGTTTTATTTACAAGTTATTTTTATGGTAATTTTCCTAAGACACTATACCTTATGATCCTTTATTTGTAACCCTATTGTGTTTTTATCATAAAATTATTTAATAGTTGTGAAAGAAAATGTTTGTTTGATATACATTATGAAGTTAAAGATCCTCCCAATAATCTCAAGCCAACCCTAATACTCATTTGGTCCCATTTTTCTACAGAATATGGGTGGATTCTAATTAGTTAATTCATTATCAGGATCCTCCACTCACTTTGTATTCCAAACACACACATAGTGTAGAGTCTGAATAGTGTGGAATATATCATCTACCAAAGAAGGTTGCAATGAGTATTCCACATTAGATCATATCACACAATTTCATCTCTCTGTTTTAGAAGATCTATTCACGGAGGTATTGTATAACAATCACATGACAAAAACCCCAATAGTCATTAAGAAAATCTAATATCATATGAAAAACATCAAGTTTTAATATATATTGATTAAAATATAATAATTTAATGTATGAATAAACTATAATAAGAAAAATAAAAATCATAAAAAGGGGTAGGCCAATTTAAAAAAATTACAATACAATTCATTCAAATGTCCTCAAACATGAACTCTCAAAACTGGTAAAAATTTTCCTGTTATCGATGGTAACTCATGTTCAGACAGGTAAGTGAGCTATCTTGGAACCCTCCCAAACTTACCACCTGAATATAAATGTTATTAAATCATGTATAACCATGTAACATAAGAGAAATAATACATTTTTGACAAAAATTAGTATGAGAATTGTCCTATGATAAATAAATTTAATGAACCAACCCAAGTCAACCAGACATGCTAGCTGAATCCACCCATCCCAGTGAGCTATTGAAAAATGAATGAAACATGTTATAAAACTAAATTACTACAAGGTAGAAAATATATGAAACTAAAATAAAAAAACTATGCCAGATAGTCTCAAAAAAATTATGGATCAAAGAATACAAAAACATCTCCATTTGACCAACTTTCCCCTCTAAAACATCCTAAAACGAAGGCTATGAAAAATGGAATCTCTCATAAAATATTATGTTATCCCTGCATACTAGATCATGCAATATGACGTCTATAACCACCCAAATGAAAAATTTATGGTGCGATAAAAAAGCCTAGTAAGATACCACAAAATAATATACTAAATTTATAATATTAATAATGAAATAGTTCTAGATTTTTAAACAAAACAATTTTACAATGAATTTTGATAAATCCAATCCCATATGCAAAACACATTCATTTAGTTTTCAGGAAATCCTTTAATATTATATATTCTAAAAAATTACAAGAATGCGTGATAAAATATGAGATCATATATATAGTGTAAGAGGTATTCTAATAAACACATATACAATAAATTATATATCATCAAAAGACATGTGGAACTAACTGTTAAAAACATTTCTGAGAAACAATCGATGAAAACATTTATGAAGAAATAAAAAACCATAATTTAAAAATTAATCAATATTGATCCCAAGAATAGGGGTAAATGTACAAAACATAACAGATCCAGTAATAAGAATATTTCGGTACCAACCAACATTTAGTCCTTCCACCAAACATCAATATCCCAAAAGTAAACCCCATGGCTGAAACACTCAATAAGGATACCCATATCTATATCATGTTGTAGTGAAGGTTACAAATTTCCTTTTCTTTTCAGAATATATTCAAAAACATTCTAAAATTTTATAAATTAAAAACAAATCCATGACAATCCACTTTGGTATATTAAATCACATTTCAAAATCAAAAATAATCACTCAATCATTAAAATAAACACATGGTGTTTCAAATAATTCATTAAAGAAATCCCATTTAAAAATATATAACATTTCACGAAAACACATGGAACCAGAAATCAATTCAATTAAATGAACAACCCAATGTAAATTTACAAGAACTCTGATAAACATAAAAAATTGACCCAATATATAGAAACACCTACTTAACGAACGATGAAACCCTATACACTTTTGATAATGGATAATGGAAAACCATCGACCGACCTTCATAAGAAAAGTCATTATGATAAATTTTAAAGGATCTATAAAAACAGAAATTGATGAAACATCTAATCCGTAGCCACAACCATCTCAATACCCACAACCAAATCATGGAGGAAGCATAAGTAATTTTTACCTAGAAGGACACACTGCAACTAAAACAAGAATCAATCACTAAATCAATGTTCTTATGGGAGGGAATATTTCTGAAATTTCCCACTATTACCTAAGGAATAGATTATGTGGGTTTTTCACTTGATGAAATGAAAATATATCATAAAATTCTCTAATAATAAAATCTATGAGAATCAAATTGAATTTAACTCCCCTTCACATTTTGTAATCCTCAAATCCCGATAATTATTTAAGACCTTTCACACTAGAATTTAAATATAAATTTAATCATAAAAAATGTTTACAATTTACAAGTCAAGTTAACATTTCACAATTTGAACAATATTTATGGTATCTTCATGATATCCATTTCATGATGTGTACTCACATTACAAGCTTTGTAATCACGTAGATGATTGAAAAAAACTTGCATTTTTTACAAAAGACCAAAACCATCCTTAAAAATAATATAAATCAGGGATAACCCAATATGGAATTTAACACATGTATTCATTGAATCCATTACATCAAACATACATAAATAACATAATTTTAGGTCCTTTTCCCAAGTAAATTCTCTCTATCACCAAGAAGCTTGTGGTGCATTTAAACGGAATGGGAAACTAAAAACTAAATTTAAGTCTTACATAAATGAAGATAATGGGGTGTTATATGATGGATAAGGGTGTCGTGTTAAGTAGTTTGAAGATCTTGGAGTTGTTACCTATGTTCTCATCAGTATCTTTACTGAAAATAATCATAATGAAACACAAAATAAGTTTTTATATTGGATATGAACCTAATAGAAATTCGGATGTATATGAAGGATTCCCATATATGTTGAGGATGGGAAAAAAATTCCATTTCACCCTATTTCAAGGATCTAGAGGCACTGGTACATAGACCATGGGAGAGGAAATGATCATGAAATTAAGGTAGGACTGGGGGCATTCTATCGTTTAAATATTTGGATATAGGTGTTGATTTTTGGTTCTTAAATAAATATTTGAGTGGTGAATGGATGGAATACAATCTTAAAATAACCATAATCAATTCCCTTTAATGGTGGGAGTATTGATTATATTACCAATGATAATCATTTTGAAGGACTATCTTGAATTTTTTGTTGATAGTTTATAGTTTCACTTCATCCCAGGTTGTGGGATGAAAAATGGATGGGAACTAGTTTGGGATTAAGTGTCTTAGAATGAAATAAATAAACTAGTTCAATTATTTATTAAGGTCCCCACACTCAAGAATATCCTAATGTATTGAAATTGGTAATTTGGTAGGATGGTTGCATTTTCCTTGGTAATGTTCCATGATCACTTAGAAAAAAACCCCAACGATGAAGAAATTACATACAAATGTTGTATGATTTTCTATAGAGGGTTGGTTTTTAAGATTTTGTCTTTGTAAATTCATTAAATATCCCATACATACATGAATTTTTTTTAATTTGGAGATGGTGTAGTGAGATTATTTTTTCTTAAATAACCCATAACATTATTTTTCTTGTATTTCAATCATATGTCTTTTCCAATGGATAAATAGTAAATTAACCCTTCAAATGATAATTGATAAATTTTATGAATTTTTTGCTGATCCCTAGGAGTTTGGTCTACCCTCGGTCTAAGATGGTGCTGATTTGGGGATCTCTAGACCCCTATAGATAATGTATTAAATCTAATATATAATTTTCTCACTTTGTTCCTATATATATATAATAATCTGGTTCCTTATATATAATATCATAGTGAGAAATTAGAGAATATATTAATGTCTGGAATGGGTGGTTTACCCTATGTGTAATATAAAATTAATTTTCAATGGAGTTTCTTATGTTTTCATGTTCTAGTAAGATTAATCAAATAATTTTTAAACAAATTTTTTTTTAATAAATAAATTCATTTAATTGTTATTTAATCACTTTACCTATAAGTAACTTCAATTTTAGAATTATATTCTCTTATATTATGGTTGAATACAAAAAATACATGTCTGTGAAGAGGAATTAGTTGTGAAGAATTAAAGTAATCATAGAAACCCTAATATTGTAAAATATTTTATCTATATTTCCATTTCCCAGCAACAATGAGATGTTATTCATCAATTAATGATCTATATTCAAGATACATCATTGAAATTTATTGTCGCTTCAATATTCAGGAGTATTATGTTTGAATGTATAAATATTTTTCTCTAAATCTTCAACATTAAATCATGTTTTATATCAGTTAAATTTTTTCTAATCCGAATTTTTTTTATTTAATTGTTAAACCATGTGCCATGGATTTCACATTTTAATGTTGTTTTATTTACTCCAAATAGTGTTGATTTTTTTATGATCACTTTGCTGATGGAATGATGAATTTTGAGCCCCATATTATACACTCATTTTCTTCAATTCCCCCTTATCATTTCACCTTAGATATCCCCTCTTCCATAACTCTTCTCACACAAGGGAATATATTCCACCAGCCTTATGGGTGGATGATGAAGGTATGTTTTCTGGCCACACTTATCAAAGTTTTAAGGATATAACAGGGTGCGATGGATTAGATTTGCGTAATAAAGAGGTTAATATGTAGTTTTTATAATAGTTTTTTGTTATAATTTTTTATACATATGACTTATATGTATAGAAATAGTGATCAATTATGATGTTAGTGGTGTGAAGATTTCATGTACATTGAGGGATCATGTAACTATAGTAGCCAATGACCCTAGGTTGAGGCCATAATGGCCACAATATAATTAGTAGACATGATAGTGTGAGAATTATTAAAACCATAATATATATAAACCCATGTAGGATTTGGAAACACCCATACCCCATGAATGGTTTTATGGTTTACCATCCCATCCAAACTAGACTAGGTGTTGTTGGATGGATAGTTGGGTAGACACTATGAAGACCTTTCTAGGTCAGTCTAACCTGACTCATAGTGGGGTAGTGTATGAATAGTATATGAATAACACATGTGGTACCCACATGAACATTCCCACACAATGGAATCTAAATTCCCATTTGTGTTTTATCTTCCCCCACCTAGTGTATCGTGTGGTGTTCTCGGTGAATCGCTACATGGACCTCTCATTCCTTGGATTGGGATTTTCACAAACCCATCACTAGATATCTATATTAGATAATTTAATTGAATTTATTTAGTATTTTCCAATTTTGATCCCAATGATGTGGTTTATCTATAAATTTGAGTCTGTTTTCTAAGAGATATAAGTAGATTCTGAATTTAAATATATTAGTTCATTGATCAAGGTTTGGGAGTAACAATTTGAGAATTCATAGTGGTGGTCCTGTATAGTAGAATGTTAACGATGGGAAATAATCCCCAACCTCCTTAGAAAAAGTCAACATATCCCACTTACCAAATTTACAATATCATCTACCCAGGGATCATATATGGTCAACCCCCCCCCCCCCAACGCTTAGGGTGTGGGATCCAATATATTCTGAATTTGTAACCCCCAACTCCTACCCAAAGTATAGAAACATAGTAAAGGTGAAAATATTATACTAGAATATATATCCCCACATCATAATGATAAAATGAGATCCCCTACTATTGTTCCATAGTGATTATATGCTTTTTTGAATTTTTTTAGTTCAGGTTAATAGAGATATATGATGATTTTCTAATAGTTGGGTTATGTAAAGTTGGAATCTCTCTTATTACCATTGTACATTCATTAACTATATTCCATGGTTTTCCTGATATACATTTTTAATACTAAATTGAACAAAAGTTAGTCTTGGTCAAGGATAGTGTTTACTATAGGATTCTCAAAAAATGGTCCATTTCAAATGGTTAAATACGATAACATGTTTCACCCTTATGTTTAATTTTAATAATTTAATAAAGATATAGATCCCCTTTATGGTTTCTACTAAAAATATTTTATTTAGAGTGGTTAGTTAGATTTAGTTTTTTCAAAACAATTGTGATTACTAAGTTTTATCTCTATTATCAATCACGATTCAACATAAATATTGGATTTCAACATCATGAATTGTTGGATTGTATGTTCTATGAGAGTCCCTATTGTCATTTTTTATTCATTCCACTATTGGTTAGAGCCAATATTATTTGGATATCACAATATTCATACGAAATCATGATGTAGACAATATCATGATAATATATTATTTTCTTTTTCTTACCACCTTATATCATGTGTTTCGATCTTTCATGAATTTCACATTATTTATTTATATGGTATAGGAATCCTACTAGGTACATTTATACTCACCCACAAATGGGCCTTATACCAATACATGTTGTGTCATTAAATGAAAATATTGGGTTTATATATGTTCTTGGTGCACATCATGTCCATATAAAATGTTCAATGATCATCGTCAGTGATGGTTGAAAATGAAGGATAGATCAAGTTGGTTAGTTGTAGTTATAGTTTTCATTTTTTGTAGACAAATAATAATAGAACTCACATCAAGGAGGAAATTCATAGTGACATGTGAATTTATGATTTAAGGGAAACCTGGATGTGTAACCCCTTGGGTTTTTCTATTTAACTATATATTATTATATTTTTTCCCTCATCCATTTTTTAAAATGTTCATTTGTTTATATATATTCATAATGTATAGATATATATTTTATATATTGAATATATGTGTTTTTACATGATTATTTAGGTTAAGGTTTCTCATATTGTGTGATTTTCTTACTAGATTCATATCAGTAGGCCTTGGAAAATAAGAGGTGGCATGGGCATCCACATCCAGCTTAGTATCAATCCATTTAGTGTTGTGACTAGATGGTTCTTGTGAATACCACCCATAATGTCAATGGTATATGATTGTTTTAATTTTTATTCATTTTATTGTAATTTCTAATGCTCAATGGGAAATTTTTATGTATTTTGGAATATTTAAACGAATACAAGGTTCTGCATAGAGGTCTAAAAAACTATTTTTGCAGATAATATGTGATAGATAAATAAAGACAGTTGAGAATTCATTTACTTGTGAATGTTCTAGAGGACTATATAGTTTGTTCGGTTATTTGTGAAACATGGATATTTTTCATTTTTGGAATCTTTTTTTGATGTTTCCATTTCTATTTTCTATTAGGGCCTTTAGTGTTTAGACATCGAGGTCTCTACATGTTACTCTTTCTCCATACATATCTTTAAGGTTATTTACTTGTGTTATTTTAGTAATCCATTTATAAAATCATAATGATATTCTTCTTTATCCCTTTCTTTCTCTTATAATGTTCCTTATCTTTTTCATATATAATCATAGTGAGATTATACTATTTTATTACAAATTATTGATTTATGTATTAATTTCTTTGTGGTGTGTGGAACCCTTTCCAAGATTTGATATACTATTTTTTGGAATAATCATATAATTTTTCTTGGGTCTGGGGTTGGGGGTTCTATATTTTCCTTCATTTACATAACATTATTTTCATGGTTATTCTATTTATATTTTCACTATCAATAACTTTTTTTAATATATACTTCAGATTATATGATTTGTTGTTAAATACATGTGTTTTATAATCTCCCCCATAGAATTTATATTGAATTCTTACACAAAAATTTTGTTTAATCATAAATTAGTATAAAAATGTCATTTAATATTCAGTAAACCACGGTAGGATTCTCTAATTTACTATATGATTTATTGTTTATTTTAAAAAGTAATATCATTCTTTGGAATTATCTTTTTAATTATATATTCTTTTTTTGGATTGATAAGAAACTAAAATAAACTTTATTATACATTTTAATTGTAACATACCCTACCTATTATGCCCTATAGTCTCAGATATGAAGGAAACTATAAAATTCGCAGAATTCCCCAACATACATTAATGATGCTGACTTGTTGAAAGGGTGAACTTATTTTAAGAAAAGATATCATACCATTAGGATCTGTTAAACATAAAAATTATCTTAGGTAAAGTTAAATATCAATAATAAGAACTACATAATATAGACATTATTGTGATACAAGAACCCTCTATAATTGATAAAAAGATTTCATAAAAAAAAGAATTATACTATAATGTCATAAAATATAATGTTAGTTGAAGGGTTTCTCCTAACATTATGATATTATGAATGTCTAAAATAAGTTAAATAATTAAACTTTATTCAAAATTAGGTCAATGAACATAACTGATACCATATCCAATTACAAAAATTCCATCCCAAACATCCAATAATATTAGAGTCATTTTTCTTACCTTTATCTTTGATTACGATATATGAATTTATACTAATATAATCATGTTGGTTAGGAGTAAAACTTAATATTCTACCACTAATAGAGTCCAGAAACTAATACCGAACATATTATTATAGGATTTATTTGAAAAATATTTAAATAAAATACAAAAATATAACTATCATGTTATGAAATTCTTAAGAACCATGTGGATAAACCATTGAAAAAGCCTTATCTAGTGGAATAATGGGATGAAGAAGATATAGTATATGAAATTTCATAGGATAATGATATGTCTCCCATCATCTCATTCATCATGGTGAATGGGTTAGCACAATATGAATATACCCATGTGGAATGATGAATCCCCAACAAATAACACATATGTGAAGCATTCATCAAAAATTTGAATCCCCCTAATGATTGATATATAAAAAATATATGATCCCATATTGAATGATACATAAATGTTACATGAATCCCCAATGGAATGAAACATCACCACAAAATACACATGATAACAATACTATAACACATAATCCCTTGGTAAAGGATCCATCACACCATAATCTTTTATGAATAATATATCACCACTACGTAATTACGCGAATGAATGATGAATCATCTAAAATCTCTAGGTGAATGATATATCACTTCAAAATATAAAAATAGATTACACATTATAAAAAAATCTAGAAATTAATGATATATCACCAAAATATATGTTTCCAAAGACCAACACTACATTATTTAAATGATTGAAATTAATATTTATAATTTTATTAACTATTTTTTGGTCACATATATTTACAAAATGAAAAACAAGAAATAAATACAAAAATTGATAAAAAAAATAATCCAATGAAAGCAGGGTAGATTCAACTTTAACCTCTAGACCATGTTAACTCACCAAATTCCAAAACCACAATGACCAGTGACCAACATTTAATAGAGCTATTTGTCCTTTTTGACCTCCCTACTTTTTCCACTAGCTGATGAAGCCACACTCCCTTCATCCTCCCACTCATGATATATCATCTTTGATGACACTATTTCCCAACCACCCCCATCTCAATGTCACCAAAAAATATAGAACATCACACTATATAAATATTTTATGTATGTCTTCAATCTGATCCAATGTAAATCCAACTACTTTTCATCGCATGTCATTGAAACCTTACTCTATAGCTCTAAAACTGTAGAAAATTATTTGTGTGTTAGATATATGCCACAGCAAATGAGGTGTACAAGAATATATTTCACTTTTAAAAAGGTGTGGGCCAATGGAAAACTATAACACCTATAGTGGTATAATATATAGGCTTTGATGTTGATAGGGGCATACATGTCTATAGTTAGAAAAAAATGAACTATTGAGTAAGGTGACTAATCTACTCCTGTATGGGAGATACATGTGGACTTTTATCTACAATATTTTGTCATTCAATGAAACCATTGAATGAAATAAAAATCATAAAATAGTAATTACTATCTTGTATAATGGTGAAAAATGATACAAATGTGGCTACTTTCTTTAGTGATATAATATCACAGTAACAGAGAATAATAAGTGATTTTTGGGAGTTGCCTTAGATATGGTATCTAAGAAATAGAGTTCAAAATTTTTCTTTAAAAAAAATAGGTAAGGGAAAGCTATATTTTATAGAATTTTTTTATATATTAAAACATTCATTATTCATGGGGATATTACGTTTCAAATTGAAAAGTTGGTGTTTTAATACACTTAATTTATGGAAAATCAATTAGAATTCCTATTTTTAAATTTTTCCCAAAATGATCTTCATCATAAATGGATTTTGATTTCAAAATTTATTTTCAGTTATTATATTTCTAAAAAAATAATTGTAATGGAATTCATATTTTTTTCAAAATTATTATTTTATATTTTGGAGGTTGATTTTATTTCAATTTAAATGGGGTTAGGTTATAAAATAATATAATCTAGGTTGTTAATTTATTCAATACATTTGGAAACTATGATTAATAGTTTAAAATGTGTTATATCATTCTTTTACAGCATTATTATTTTTCATTATATATGTTAGTATTTCAGAATGCAATTTTAGAGTTTTAAAAGTTATTATTTTATGTGATATTTCTTTTCTTTAATTATCATTAATTTTTTTAAAATCTAAATTACTAAAAGGCTATGCACTAATTTCAATGAGTCACTAACATTTATTTTATTAAACATTATTAGTTCAAAAATTCATTATAATTCATTACCTATTAATGAAATAAATAAATATTTTTTATATTCTAATATGTATAAATAATTATACATTTGTATGCATCTATTTTTAAAATTATCATTTTAATGATATGATTTAAAAACTCATGTAAAAAACGACAAGATAAAATTTTTTAATAAAAAATATCTTGGGCATTCTAAACATGATTAGGAATTGAAGAGGGAACCCAACCCCACAAGATGGGTTGGTCCTACAATGCCTTCAATGTTCCATATCGCATCAATATTTTTTTCTAATATTTCAACTCATTTTTCTAAAAAGTCACTAGACCTTATTAGTATGAAATATTTTTATAAGTAATATTATGGTTTTAATGTTTGGCTTTTTTGATTTTTTCATTTCATGAATATTTTATTCAAATGGAAAATATTTTTCCAAGGAGATTTCAAGAAAAATTCGTTAAAAGTTTATTTTATTTTTGGAAACTCACTATGTATTATAAAATGTACAAGTGAAATATATGTTTAATATTTGTTTTATTAAAAATATTAATTTCAATTTTTATAATATTTTTTCCATATGAGGTCTTCCAGTATTTTTTTGAAAAAGGGGTAACTCGATTTTATAAACCTTTATTAATCTATTTTCCCAACACATTTTTCTAAAATCATTGGTTTAGTGATGAGTATATGATATATTATGTTTGGTTTCATTGATGTAACATTATATAGTGATGATATATAGTTATTTTAAAATTTATATAACTATTCTATATTGTATGTTTTTTCCAAATCCTCCAAAACATAACCATAAAAGATCCTTGTTTGTGTAAATGAATTTATATTTATCAGATGATATTTTTATATAAAAAATAGCATAGCAAGTTTTGAGAACCATAACTGAGAGTTAGACCGTAACGCCCCGACCCTAATTACCCAGAGACAGTGCATTATTACATAACATTGGAATGATCATAAGAGATCAAGTCTAGAAAGAATTATTAGTTAAGTAGACTTAGAAATACTAGATACATACATAAGTTTTACCTTACATTATGAAATGAAAAAATAAAAATATTTTTTCCCATTTGAACACACTCATATCCCATAACCTATCCATATAAGTCAACCATAATATACATATTCTCATCCTGGAAAAAATAAGACACAATAAAGGGGCTGGCTATGATGCTCATTAAGGATATCAACATACAAGAAACTGTTATAAATAAGCATAAACATTTAAGGAAATCTATAAGACTAAAACACAAGCCTTTTAAACCTATGATTCAGTATAATATCGAAAATTTAAATAAAAAAATTTCATTTAATTATTCAAATGGACATTCTACTTGTTGAATAATCACATGTAATATCAATAACTAATTTCATAATGATAGAATGCATAATGTCGGACATCACAACCACATAGTCAAGGCAGTGTTCCAATCATACAAATACGTTCTTATCAAGGCCCTCTTCCAAGAAAATAGTTTATCTCATTAAACAAACCAATGCATCTAGGAGCTATAGTGGGCTCCACCCATCACTTACTAAGTCCAATGCATTCCTTATATGAAAAGGTTGAAACATAATATAAAAATTCATATTAAAATTTTCATACGAAATGTTTATCAATTAAACTTAAACCATGAATTGTATAAAAATAACACATCCATAGTCAAACATATCACAAAACCTTCTGTACAATATGGAGGATTTAATCATAATAAATTATCTTAAAAAAAGTGTAAAATCCATCAATGGATATTGACATAGATGGAATCAAAACTATTTGAGAGAAATATATATTTCTATACTGAAATCATTTAAAAGTCACATAATTATAAAAGAAAACATTTGTTTTGAAAATATTCTTATAAGATTATAAGGAAAGTATAAAAATGTTATAATGGCGTAAAATAGCTGCACCCACCGTATACGTTAAAAAAACATTCTTACCTGAATTTGTCGGAAAGGTCATAAAGTACATTATTAAGAAAACAACAAAAATATTCCTTTCAAAAGATTTTATAAAAATACAAACAAGGTTATAAATAACTTTATCCCATATTCTAGGAAAAAGAAAAAAAAATTGATTTGCAATTTTAAGAAACACGGTTGTGGATGATAATGTGGTCCTAGTGGACACTCACTTATAAATAACCTCAGATAAGAAAGAGATTGTTAAATTAACCCCCCCCCCTTGTACTTTTTCTTGGATGGCGGTACGTTAACCTCATATATATAGTTAAATAATTTTTATTAAATTATAAAAGAACCATATACATAAATGTTATATTATATATGATCTTCTAATATTGTTTTGTTAATAATATTTTAGCAGTATCATTGTTTCGGGAGTTAACTGATATGTTTCCCTTTATATGTTTTGTTATGTAAGTCATGTTTGTTATATATATTATGTATTAAATTCTTATACAGAATGATATTAATTTCGTAAACATTAGTTATAATCATAATATTAAAATTATTCTTTAATGGTAATGTTGGGGAATGAATCTCATCGTGTTCGTAGATATGGTAATCCGTATGTCCGCACGAGCGATAATACCATTCTATTAATGGTGAAATCATATGTAATTGGATGATATATCATATATACAGAATCATTAACATGTTATATTTATTATTTAAATCAATTATACTCATTATCATACCCATCGAAATAATGAAGTGTTGAATGACAAACTACACCACGACGTGGAGACGGTAAGCCATACGTACACACGTATGGTGACTTTGTCTTTAATATGATGGATAGAATAATGAAAATTATTTTACCATATTTATAATAACATCACAATATATATAAGGTATTGGATTTATTATTTTGTTATGGAAATCTCAAAAGAAGGAGGAAGTGGAATAAGAAATGAATTTTGAAAGATGTGATTAAATTATTACATCTTCTTCAGGTCCTTACTTTTGATTTGATCAAAAGGGTTCCATAGGCCTGGTTACAGATAAATGTAAGTCCTCTATATTTATGTTAGGGTAGTTGGGAATATATTTGACTTGTGTTTTGCTGAGCCAAATGGCTTTTGAGGTGTGATTTTGAGAGAAGGTGATGTGCCCTTTTATAAGAGACACGAGGGACACTTTAGGAAAAGGATGAAATATTAATTTATTATTCAATATTATTCATTTTATAAAGGATCAAAAGTATTTATTTATATGATAATTTGGGTTTGGGTTGAAAAACACTAAACCAATTGGTTTTGGTCAGGTTTTGGTCACCATATTAACCATATATTCTAGATTTAACTCTTAGTTATATAGTTTAACTTTTACCATGTACGCTTGCATTATTATTACAAATGGTTAATAAAAATATGATCAAAATTCAAGAGACCCCCAAGTGGTTAATTATTAACATTTATAATAGTATTTATTTCTTTTTTATAAACCTTATATTTTTGAGAATATTATAACAATTAACAATATAGTATTTCTTTTAAAAACACATTTATGTCCTTTTTGAACCTATTTAGTATTTGGTTTTTCTGAAAGTCAAAACAAAATGATTACATAAAAAAATTAAATCAATCCTAAAAAGTTATATTAACCTATAAAATTATTTTAATGTAGGAAAATTCTCAATTTACATTTATTTGGATTTTTATAATATCAATTATTTTAATCATTCATTATTAAGGTAATTACTGCATCATCATTATGTCATAAATAAATTTAATTATATATTATCTAAAATTTATAAATAAAATAAAATAATATATTTAATATTTTTATATTTCTAAATAATTTTTATAGTCGAATTTATCTTTTATATGACCTTATATTAAAAATGTTTAAGTTATGATAATTTGAATTCAACACTTTGAACTCTTCATTAAATAAAATAATAATAAATGTACTAATATAATCCATGTGGATAAAATAGGATCATATTTTATTCCTAAGGTTGATTTTGTTAGAAAAATACTTTTCCAATAGAATTAGGATAATTTTTTGGGTATTTATAATATCATTTGTAGCTTCATTTACCCTATTTACTTTTAACTATGGTAAATAAAATCCAAAAGTTATTATTCACCCAAAAAAAAAATTCTTCTTATTGAACAACATTCTAATTAGTTATGTCAAATGTGTCTTTATAATTTTTGAAATTCAATTCATAGAATCTAAAAAATTACCTTTTATGAAAATTTGTAAATGTTCCAAAAATGGGGGGTGCAAGATGTTAAAATGTTCTATAAACTTTCATACATATAATGTTATTATAAAATGACTCCAATGAATTAAATTAAACATATATATGTATTATGTATCTATATTTACCTAAAATAAATTTATCTAAAATAAATAATTACTTAAAAAAGTAGGTTTTAATAAAAAATGTAGTGTTTTTACTATTCATAAAAAATTGAATGTTTTCAGAAAAATACAAAAAATACATCCTAAGATAATTTTGATATTTCCAATCACAAAATGAAGTCCATTTTGAAATGTAAAATTTATAAAATTTCAAAAATTGGATAATACTATTCATAATGGCTAGTTGTATGGGATTTGGTGTGCTAGAACTCTAGTTGTTTACAGGGCAGACTATTGAATTATTCAAAGAGAAACGTAATATGGAAGCTTGGGGTGTTACATTCTTAACTACAGATAATTTTAACCCTGAAATTTCTAGAATACAACTGCATAAAATGATTCGAGAGGTTCTTCATCATAAGTTCCTCAGGTTCCCATGTTGCTTCTTCCATCTAATGGTGTCTCCATAGAACTTTTATCAGACGATTCATCTGGTTTCTCAACACATGTTCTCTAGTATCATGAATCATGACATGCTCTTCACAATAAGACCAATCAAGATGAAGTTCTATTTCTTCATAAGTGAGTACATGTGTTGGGTCAGGAATGTATTTTCTCAAAAGTGATAAGTGAAACACATCATGAACTTTGGAGAGACATGGGTGCACTGCCAAACTGAATGATACAACTCCAATTAGTTCTAGAATTTAAAAAGTTCTGATGTACATGGGACATAATTTACCCTTCTTATAGAATCGTATAACACCCTTCCATGGAGATTACTTCAAGAAAAAATGATCTCTTATGTGAAATTTCAATGTATCCTTTGGTTATCAGCATAGATCCTTTTCTTACTTTGAGCTTTTTTGATGTGGGTTTGGATAATCTTCACCTTTTCCATTATTTCCCAAACATGTTTTGGTCCTACGACTTTTCTCTGACCAGCATCATCCCAAAAAGTAGGTGTATGAAATCTCTTTCTATATAATGCTTCATATTGTGCAATCTGAATACATGAAGGGAAGCTATTATAAAAGAAAAATTCTACCCGGGGTAAATACTGATCCCACATACCTTGAAAGTCAACTGAAAAAGATCGCAACATGTCTTCTAAGGTTTTAATAGCCCATATTGATTGTCCATCAGTTTGAGGGTTGTAGGCAGTGCTCATAGGAATTTCTATGTCAAGGGATTTTTTTAGACTTTTCCATAATCTTGATGTGAAATGAGGATCACGATCAGAAACAATCGATGGGGGTACTCCATGAATTTTGAAAACATCATTAATTTATAGTGTTTCTAAATTCTCAAGTGGTAAATCTTCTCTTATAGCAAGAATGTGTGTTGACTTGGTAAGATGATCAACAATGACCCATATTCCATAATTTCTTCTAAGAGTCTTTGGAAGCCCAATGAAAATGTCCATTGCAATATCATTCCATTTCCACTCTGGTATGCATAGAGGTTGCATGATTTTTCTAGGATGTTGTCTTCTAGCCTTCACATGTTGAAAAACCAAACATATTGGCACATAATCAGAAATCTCCCTATTCAGGTTTCCCCACAAAAAATGTTTCTTCAAATCTCTATACATATTAGTGCTAGAAGGGTGTATATAGAAATTGGATCAATAATTATCATCCAACATTTCCCTTTTTAGATGATGTATATTAGAAACACATTGTCTCTTCCCAAATTTCAAAATTCCTTCTTCATATAAGATGTCAATAAATCTCCCATCATTCATAGCATTACTATTCTTTTGAAACTCTACATCATTAGTCTGAGAAAATTTTGTCTTTTCTAGTAATAATGGTTTAGCAACCATTTAATTTTTTTTTTGATGTTTCACCTTCGATGATTATTCCCATATCTATCTTTATTAGATCCATGATGACAGGATCCCTTTCAACTGTCATTTTTTTCCAAACACCGTGATCCATTCTTCTCAAAGCATCTTCTACCTTATTTTCCTTCCCTACGTGGTAGTGTATAGTGAAAATATAATCCTGGAGTATTTGAAGCCATCGCCTTTGCCTCATGTTGAGTTCTTTCTTTGAGAAAAGATACATCAAACTCTTGTGATCAGTATATATTTCAAAATTTTCACCATAGATCTAGTGTCTCTATATTATCAAAGCAATGATTACAACATCTAACTCAAGATCATGAGTAGGATAGTTTTGCTCGTGATTTTTTAGCGGTCATGATGCTTAGGCAATAACTATATCATTAATAATAAAAACACAACCAATTCCTTTATTTGAAGCATCACTATAAATAACAAACCCATCATTCCCCGATGGTAGAGTCAAGATAGGAGCATTGACTAATATTCTCTTCATTTCATCAAAACATTATTTACACTCTTTTGTCAAATAAAATTTAACCCATTTACATGTGAGCTTGGTTAATGGGTTAGTCAATCTGGAAATATTCTAGAAAAAATGCTTATAATGACCTACTAAACCAATAAAATTGTGTACCTCAGTATACCCATTAGTGCTGGAGATTCCTGTATTGCACTTGTCTTAGAAGGATCAGGAGATATTCCATCATTAGAGATAATAGAGAAATAAAAGAAATCTCATGATGTCCTAATTCTCACTTTCTAAACATCCCATATTTTCATTTCCTCTAATAGTTTTTAGAAGTGTGCACAAGTGATTTTCATGGTCATCATAGATTTTTAAGTAAACTAATATATCATGAATAAATACCACTAAAAAGTCATCAATATACTCCATGAAAACCATATTTATTAGATCCAAGGATACAAAGAGTGCATTAGTCAGTCCCAAAGGAATTTCTGTAAACTCGTAATTCCCATACGTAGTAAGAACTGTTGTCTTCTTAATGTCTTCATTATTCACACACAACTGATGATATAAAGATCGAAGCACAATCTTTGATAAATATTGAGCTCCATGAGGTTGATTGAATAAATTTTCAATGCGACGATGGGTATACTTGTTATTTATTTTTATATCATTGATCTCTATATAGTCAATGCACAACATCATAGATCCATCTTTAATCTTAACAAAATGAATAGAGGCTCCCCATCGAGAAACACTAGGGAGAATTAATCCTTTATTACCCAATTCCTGTAGTAAATTTTTAGTTCCACTAATTCCACAGTGTCCATTCTATAATGGGTCTTTGATATGGGTCGTGAACCAGATATTAAATCAAGAAAAAACTCAATTTCTGGTTCTGGAGGATGTCTTGGTAAATCCTCTTGAAAAACATCAACATATTATTGAAAAATAGGTACTTCCTCTATTTGAACATTCCTTTCCTCACCAATCATAATTTCACTCTCTTCCTCCCCAATAAATGAATTTAGTAGAGCTACTGGGGGTAGATATAGATAAGAATTAGATGGTGACTTTTTTCCTCTATAGATAAGGTACACCTTATCATCATAAAAAATTGTAACCTCCTTCTTCTTACATAAACATTTCGCATCATGGTCTGAAATCCAATCCATAGAGAGGATTAT
This sequence comes from Viscum album, assembly GCA_963277665.1. Taxonomy (NCBI): domain Eukaryota; kingdom Viridiplantae; phylum Streptophyta; class Magnoliopsida; order Santalales; family Viscaceae; genus Viscum; species Viscum album. The sequence continues at coordinate 473,103,272 of OY728133.1, read as the reverse complement.
ATCAAATTAAATCTTGTGAATGATGATCATATTAGCAGATAAAGCATGTTTATATGCCCTAATGGGAACTAATTCACAATTTGTTTTTGCAATGAAACATCCCTTAGGTGTTTTGACTGACAACTCCCTTGTTTAATCATATTGGAAATATCAAATTTTTTGATCAAACAGGGAAGATATGAAACAATGAGATAATCCAAAATAAAATAAATCATTGTCTAAATTTGATAAAATCGTTAATTTACCTGCCACCATGTCATTTAGAGCTTCAAACATAGTAGTTGTGATCACATTTTCTTGGCCTTGCTCCATTTTGATTTTTTTATGTATGTTTCCTTATCGCTTGGGATATTTATTTTCATAATGCCCTATTTCTCTACAATTGCAGCATTCAACATTGATAGCCTCTTTCTTTCCTTTGCAATCATGAGCTTATGGGCCTTTTCTCTACACTTATAATAGACTCTCATTTCCTTCAGGCAAGTAACAAGTTTTTTCTTCCCACATTTACTGTAGGATGGAAATTCAACTTTTCTCTTATTCCCCTTACTTTCATTTCCAGAGTTTTCAACAGATCTCTTCTTCTCCGGCTTTTTTAATGACAAAATACTTATCAAATTCCTTTTCATTTTTGATAGCACGTGAGACAACAAATTCGTTCAATGACAAGAATTGTGATACTAATGCTTGACATAGAAATAGTTTTAACCCATCAAGGAATTGATCAATATTATTCCTAGGTTTGAATATATAATCTGTTGTATGCCTTTCTAACATTGTAATGTCTGCCTCATACTTTGAGGAATTCTCATCCCCATTTTTCCTCACACTCATATATTGTATTTCTATATCCTCTCAAAAGTCACATGGAAATAAATTTTTGATGAAAATATATTTAAACTCCCACCATTTCATATTTGATACTTCTCCATCCTGTATTGTATTTTTAATAAACAACCACCATTGATCTCCATCTCCCGTGAGGTGATAAACTTCCATGACAACTTTTTCCCTTTCACTACTCCCCAAATCATGAACATTTTCTCTATGGAACTTATCCATTGATCAGGTAAAAATGTATTTGTAGTCCCATTATATTTTGGTGGTTGTTTCCTTGTGATGTGGTCTAACATTTATCCTCCATGTTGTGGATCAGGGTGCTCCATATAGGTAAAGTTATTATTCATAACCTGAGTGAGTTGTCCCAGTATGGTTACTAGTTGTTTAGCGCTGGTTTTTATCACCAACTCTACTATAATTATCTTGAGTACGAGGTCAATCACAACAAAGATTATGTGTGTTGATACAACTTCTATTTCTTCCACTAGGTTGCATTTATATACAATGGAAAATAGTATATTAGTTTATGAATCACAATATATAATTTCAACTAGTAAAATACCTAACATAAATTGAACAGTTTATAAATATAATCTATCATCATAAAAAAAATTATTTGAGAATGTATTTACTCATAAATCCATCATAATGTTTTATAATGAAAATGTGAATTATACTAAGTATATCCCCCGAGAGTCTTATAACCAAGAGTACAGTAAGGCCCAATGTCATGCACCAGGATACCTCGGGTCAAGCCTGAAAATCCTTGTTGGAGTTTTTACTCCTAGGTACATCGGTTCTCGAGCCGCCTATACCTGCTCATATCCAGATAGAGATTTATTTCATGTAAAATGCACAAAATATCTAAATTACCAAAATTCTAGGAAGTTCTTCCAGACTAATCCTCAACGTCTATCTTAGTGTAATTTTCTCTAATCAGTGTTTTTCTAAATCTAGCTTCCATGGTTTCTACCAAACATTCTCTGATACCAACTATAATTCCATAACCCAAGTTAAACAGAGTCGATGCATTATTATATAACATTGGAATGATCACAAGAGATCATGTCTCAAAATACAAATTATTTTAGTAGATATATAAGTACAATATAGATAAAGAAGTTTTACACTACATTATGAAATGAAAAAAAATATATTTTCCCCCTTTTATGTCACTCATATCCCAGTGCCTATCCCTACAGGTTAATCATAATATACTTCTTCACATCCTGTGGAAAATAAAACATAAGAATGGGGTGAGCTCAGATGCTTAGTAAGGATAATAATATAGTAGAAACAGTAAAATATAAGAATAAACAATTAAGGTAACATATAAGACTAAAACAAAAGCATTTTTAACATAAAAATCAATATAAAATGGAAAATATGAATTAAATAATTCCATTTATTTATTCACCTAGATATTCAACTTGTTGAATAATCACATGTAATATAAATAGCCAATTTCATAATTATGGAATGCATTATGTCAGACATCATAACCACATAGTCTAGGCCTCACTCCAAGACTACAAATAAGATTTTTTGAAAGCCATGTGCCAAGAAATTAGTTTTTATCATGAGACCTACCGATGCAACGAGGATCTTTAGTGGGCTCCACCCATCACATACTAACTCTAGTGTATTCCTCATACGAAAAGGGTGAAATATAACATAAACATTCATATTAAAAATATCATAAGAAATATTTATACATTATCCACATACCATGAATTATAAAAAAAATAACACATACACAATAAAACATAATACAAAACTACCAATACAATATGGAAGATTTTATAATAATAAATCAACTTCAATAAAGTGTAAAATCCATCAATGGATGTCGAAATAAATGAAATAAAAAGTATTTGATTGAAATATATTTTTATATTTTGAAACCATTTAAATGTCAAAAAATTATTAAAGAATTTTTAAAAAAAACTCTTATAAGATTGTATGTTATGCTTCGAAGATGTAATAATGGTAGAAAATAGTTTCACCGTCCGTATAAGTTAAAAATCATTCCTACCTTAATTTTTCAAAAAGGTCAAAAAGTACCTTGTTTGGAAAATGACTGAAATATTCTTTTAAAACAAATTAGAAAAATTCAATCAATATTATAAATGACTTTAACCAATATTATAGTAAATAGTAAAATTGTTTAAAATACATTTTTAAGAATCATAGATGTGGATGATAAATAAGTCCAAGTAGATACTCACGTATAAACAACCTCGGATAATAAAGAGATTGTAAAATTAACCATTACCTTATAATTTTCCTTGGTCGAGGGTACATTAACCTCCTATGTAATAAATGAATTATTGTTATAAAATAATATAAGAACCATATACATAAATATGATATTATATATGATATTATAATATTGTTTTGATAATAATATTTCAGTAGTATCATTGTTTCAGGTATTAACTGATTTGTTTTCCTTTATTTGTTTTGTAAAGAAAGTCATGTATTTTATGAATTGGATGTATTTTATTCATATCCAGAATGTTATTAAGTTATTAATCTTTATTTTTAATCATAAAATTTCAATTTTTCTTGAATGGTTAAGATGGAGAATGGATCTCATCGCATTCTTGGAGATGGTAATCCGTACCTATGCCTGAGAGACAACACCACTATATTGATTGTGAAATCATATTTAATTGTATGTAATATCATTTATATAGAATCATTAACATGTTATATTTATTATTTAAGTCAATTATACTCATTATTATACCAATCATAATAGTGAAGTGTTGAATAACAAATTACATCATGGCGTGGAGACGGTAAGCCATACATAAGCAAGTATGGTGACTTTGTCATTAAAAGGATGGATAGAGTATTAAATATGGTTGTACCATGTTTATAATAACGTAAATGTCTATATAAGTTAATGGAACTATTATTTTGGTACAAAAACAACAAAAAAATAGGAACTGGATGAAGAAAATATCTATGAAAGAGGTGATGAAATTATTACCACTTCTTCGGGTGCTTCCTTTTGATTTGAACATAAGGGATACTTTGTTAAGAATTATGATCAAATTAAGGCCTCTAGGATTATGTGAGGGAAGTTGGGAAGATATTTGAGTAGGGTTTTTTTTGAGAAAAATGGCTCTGTAGGTGTGATTTGGAGAAAAGGGGATGTACCCTTTTATAAGAGAGGTGAGGGTCAATTTAAGAAAATTTTAAATATTGATTTGTTATACAGTCATATTCAGTTTATAATGGCTCCAAAACAATTTATTTATAGGGTAATGTGGTTATGGGTGTATAAAATCTCAACCAAAATATTTTATACAGGTTTTGGTCACCATATTAACCTTATCTTCTAGATTTAACTCTTAGTTAAATAGTTTATCTTTTACCATGTATTCTTGTATTATTATAAAAATTGTTAATACACATACTATAAAAAGTGATGAGAACCCATAGAGGATAATTATTGACACATATTACCTTATATAAGTATTTTTTTATACCATATATTTTTATAATTTTTATATAAATTAATAATATAGTATTCGTTTTAAAAACACATTTACGTCAATTTTGACACTTTATATTATTTTTTTTTGTGAAAGCAAAAAAAGCATGATTAATTAGAAAAAAATTAATTAAATCAGTAAAAAAATGTAATATTAACCAATAAAATTATTAGAATGCATCAAAAGTCTCAATTTACATTTATTTGTATATTTATAATATCAATTATTTTAATCATTCCTTGATAGGGTTATTACGGTATCATCATTGTGTCCTAAATAAATGTTATTATATAGGGTCTAAAATTTGTAAGTAAAATACCATTATATATGAAATATTTTTAGATTTATAATGAATATTTATAGTCGAATTTAAATTATGTATAACCCTATATTAAATTTTTTTAGGTATGACAATTTGAATTTAACACTTTTAACTCTTCTTTAAATAAAATAATAATAAATGTCCTTATCTAATAAATGTGGACAAAAAGGATTATATTTTATTCTTAAGGATTATCTTGGTAGAAAAAAACTTATCCAATGGGATTAGGACATGTTTTAGGGTAATTATAATATAATTTTTACCTTTAATTACACTATTTACTTTTAATCCTGGTAAATAAAATTCAAAAGTTACTAATCACCAAAAATTGTTATCATCCTATTTAACCACATTTTCATATTTATGTCGATAGAATCTCTTGGATTTTTTAAATTCAACCCACAGAAGTGATAATATTACTTTTTTTTGAAAATTTTCAAATTCTCATAGAATGTGGGTAAAATATGTTAAAATGATCAATACAATTTGATACATCTATTTTTATTATAAAATGAGTCCAATGAATTAAATTTAACTTATATATGTATTATGTATCTATTTTGATATAAAATACATCTAAATAAAATAAATAATTATTTTAAACAAAATTTAGGTTTTAAAAAATAATGACGTTTTTCACTATTCATCAACAATTGAAAATTTTCTGAAAAATTCAAAAAATTCACCCTAAGACAATTTTGATATTCCGAATCCAAAAAAATGTCCATTAAAAAAATTCAAATTTTTTTAATAAGTTGGTATTACAATTCATAACAACTGGTTTGAATGGTCGTGGTGTGCTAAAACTTGATGTTGCATACAGCGGAAGCTATTCCGTTATTCAAAGAGAAACCTAACATGGAATCTTGGGTGTGTTAAATCGGATCTTGGTACGTCTCATTTGGTTTTTGAAAAATGGTTTAGAAAAGTTTAGATATTATAATTTCATTTATAATTTAGAAGTTATAAATTTTATTTGGATATTTTAGGTGATTATATTATAGATGAATCACGAGTTTAAACACATTAAAATCTATGTTATATTCTTATAAACATTATTAGGTGTTGGTATTTTGGTTCTATGATTTAAGAAATATGAATTTTAGGTAAATTTATTTTTATGAATATTAAAATATATAAATTCAATAAACCTACCGATTTGTAGAATTATCAAGAAAAAAGATATATATATATATAAGTGTACTTCTCCAAATAAAAAATAATTTTTACTATTGTAATATTTAAACATGCGAGGGTAGAATTTATTTAAGGGGTGTAGAATGTAACATCAAATAAATTCTAGTATATTTTCATAAAAGTTTATGTACATTGAAAATTAAAAATCATAATGGTATCATGATATTTATAATGACATAAAATGTATACAATGCATTTTTTTAAAATAATTTTCAATAATATATTAATTTAAAATAAATATATTCATAGATGTTATTTTTTGGGTGTAAAATAATACATTAGTTTAATAATGGAATGATAATTTAAAATTAGGATATATTTTTATGACACATAAAATTATATTTTAATTATATGTATATATATAATAAATATTGGGATAAAGGTAATATATGTTTGTATATATCTATATATTTAAGCGATGAGATATTTAATACTATGTTTATAAATATTGGGTTATTAAATATTTAATATATTTTCTGAATATATATATATAAGCATTCACAGACACATATATAGTGTTTAATATATATATATATATAATAAAATTTGTTATAATAATAACAATAGTAAACTAAAGTATGAATAGTTTATTATTCATAAATTATATATTGGTTATACATAATATTATATAAAGATTATATTAATATGTAAACAATAACATTGTATTTAAAAAATCTAATATAATTATACATAGGTGTTATAAAGTCAAAAAATATAATAATAACTGTGTTGTTAATTTATTGTTGAATAAAAGAAATAAATAATCTCTTAAATGGATAGAAATATATTTTACCAAAGTATATTTATATATAGGTATAATTTTAAAATATAATATTTTGTTTAATAAAAATATTATAATATAACATTTACAGACTTATATCCAATATATATATATATATATATTTATATAAGAATCAGTTTATAAATATATACAAACAATGTAAAAAATTGAAAACGAATGAAAAAAATGAAATCAAAATTGAGAGGCAGTTTTCTTCAACCTCCCATCCATGAAAATTCATTGGCGTCCATCACCACCACTACACCAGACCAATTTTGGTCACTTCTGTGAGTCCTCATCTGCCTCCAATCTCACACAACTATGCAATTAATCTACCCTCTCTTCATTGCCTTCGGTATGTTGATTCATCTTCCTCAATGTCATTGCATAAAATAATAAATGTGAGTATCTACACAACACCTAGTACACAACACCATCAATGTTCACCCCATACACCATTGATTTTATCTACTTGAAATACACCAGTTTTTGTTCTCATACCCTCAAACCCACCCCATCTAGCACTAAAAATGTAGATGATGATGTATGGGGTGGATCCATATAATACCAAAATGAGTTGTTCGTTCATTTGTGACACCCATAAAAAAGAGAGGAGCATCAATAACGTATATTTCTTATGGAGGTAGAATACGTAGGCTCAGACACTAGCAAAGGAATTGTTTTTTATATTTAGACAATAAGAATTAACAATTAAATAAAGTGATTGATAAACTCCTCTATAGGATATCTTTGATGTATTTTCACTCTAGTAGTGTGTCTTGATTATAAATTCATTGGGTTCAATGGAAATTAAAAATCAATAATTATTCTATTATGAAGAGATGTAGAAATGGAAATGATTCCCTCATTATTTAGTGATGCAATTTCATAATTATAGTGAATGATGAGTGATATTTGGGTATTACCTTCAAGAGGAAATCTATGAAAGGGAATTCATAAACATTCCATAGAAATACCATTTTATGAAAAACTATATATTTAATTGATATTCTTCTGTTCTCTACTTTTTTAAGGCTATATTAAATTTTTAATTCAAAATTTATTATTTTAAAACATATGTTTTAAATAAAAACATTTCTAACATCTTTTTCAAAATTTTCCTTAAATTGGTCTTCATTACAAAGTGATTTTGATTTTAAAATTTAATTTCTTTAATCATATGTTTAATGACGTAATTGTAACAGAAATTGTATATTTTAAAATTTAAATTTTTATATTTTAGAAAACTATTTTAATTGAATATAAATGGGTTTATGTTTTAAAATATTAAAACATATATACTTAATATTTTCATTTCATATTTAAATTGTGTTTACTTTTTTATAAAGTGTTATTTATTTCATTTTTTTATATTCATTTGTAATTTTATATGATATTATTTATCAAAATTAATCTTTTTTTCATAAAATTTAACATTTGATGTGATATTCAATTTATTTTATTAGGATGGATGTTTCAAAAATCTAAATTACTAAATGGAGAATCATTAATCACTCAGACTCTCCATCCATTATTGTTTTATATGATTCTAGTTCATAATTTTTTGATCTTATGTTTATTCCTTTTGAAATTTATATATATATATTAATACTATTTTATGAATTTAAAATTTAATATACATATAAATCCATTATTGCAAATTTTCAATGATATTGATTAAACATCAAGCGAAAAAAAGATAGGATCAAAAGATTTTATAAAAACTCAGCACCTAGACTTTGTAAACATGATAATTATTTTGGGAGTGAACACAAGCCTCCATAATGGGTAGGCCCAATACATCCATCAATGTTCCAGGTGGCCTCAACATTTTTTTCAATCCATCTGAATTATTTTTTAGAAAAGTCACTATATTCATTTAATGTGAAATTTTTTCCCAAAAATTCATAATGTACAATTATTTTATTTCATTTTATTTTTTATTTAAATTTAGAATTTTTTTATTAAATAAAATTTTAATTACAATGTGATTTCATTAAAAATTCCAATAAATATTTCTTTTCATTTTGAAAAAATATTCTGGATTATTGAATGTAAAAGATAATTTTATGTTTAAATTTTCATTTATTAAATATTATTTTTTAAAATTATAATATATTGTTTTTAAAACTAGTTTGTTGTTATTATTTAGAAAAACCTATAAGTTGAACTTGAATCCCAATGTTGAACCATATTCTCATAAAAAAAATTTATAAATTTTTTTCTTGATTTAGTGAATATTTGAAGATTTATGATGTTTTGTTTCACTTAAGGACCTAACTAATGTAAATCTGGATTGTTGTCATAGAATTTGTATAACTCTAATGTGTTCTAGTTTTTCACTCAACCATAAAAATGTAATCTTATAAGATTCTTGTTTTTTTAAAGAAATATATATTTATGAGTATGTATTTTATAAATTACAACAATATAACATGTTTTTTTCACTATATATATGATTGATGTTCTCTGGTTGTCTCAATACATCATAAAAAAAAATACACCGATTTTGAAGGTCAAGTGAGATTCTGTTACTAAATTCTAGGAAATTAAACCCATAATGTGCATTTTATGTCATTTTATTGTACTGGTCTTGAGTTGATGTTCGTGTTACTACATATGTACTAAACCTAACATATGTTGAACTCAATGTTACAATGCATATTGACTTGCCTACAACATGAGGAAATCTATTTACGGTGTGAAGGTAAGAAATATTTATCTATTTTTTATACTGATTGTATAGGTTATTTTAGTAACCATATGAATATATATACTCAGTAATATTAGTAGATTAACTACCACATGAAGAGAATTCCTTCATTTAAAAAGAGTTATAATGTCATGAAATGGAAGAATGTGTGATGGTTTTTATTAGATCATGTAAAAGGGTATTATTAGATTTGGTCTCATAGAAAGGAGATCATGTTCATGATGATTTTAAGATAGTTGATTCCTTGGATGAAGATCATTTTCTATATTCTATAAATTTATCACCTAAGGGACAATAAAATCTATGTCAAATTGAGCCACTTTTTGTGGACATTTAGGGATGTGTTCAATATGAATATGCATCGAGTAAGTCTGATTTCTATGATAGTGTACATTATCATCAATATATTTTGAATTTATTCAAAAATTAATGATTTTTTCATAAATGGTGTAACATCTCCAATGATGAAATTGATATGGACTAGTTGATTGTTTTATTAGGAACTACACATCATTGACTAATGGGTAGTGGTGACCCTATTTATTTTTACGATACGATTTTAAATGTAAAGGGTAAGATGGTAAATAGTGATGGGTTAGCTGTTTTTCCTCAAAATTAAATTTCATGGAAGCATTAATCTAATATTACAAATAATGTGCCTACCAGGTCATTTTTAATGTCATCAATGATCCATATCTATCAAAATATGGAAAACTCCAAGGATATGTTCCTTGGGATCCTAAATCAATGTAATTCACAGTCTGAGTGGGAACCACTATTATGTTGGTGATTATTTTTATGATTATGGTAATGATCAAACGTTTCTTGATCCATGGTTTTCTTTTCTTCTTTTGGGAATGTCTATTTGTATGAACCTGCCTATTTTCTTTTTTAATGTTTTATTTTTATTTTATCATTGATAAATTGTTTGCATCTTTCTCTTCTAGAAAGACCTTTTTTAGAAGGCTGAAATGAATGTTCTCCTATGGATACATGTAGATGAAATTATCTTTAAGATAAAGACATTAACAAATATATAATATAAAAATCGAATATATATATATATATATATCTGTGTGTGTGTGTGTGAACTTGTGATACATAGATGACTCATTTAGAGCAATCTATGATTATATTGGACCCCTTTAAATAAAAACTCAATTAATATTTTTCAACATAAGTGGGTTACATTTATCTTTATCAAATGTTTGTACTTATTATAGTATTCTCTCAATATTTTAACTTAGTTCGTGAGCAGTGTTCTTTTACACTATTTGTCTACAAAAGAGATACTCTAGTACTGTATTGAAGTTTTCCAAGAAATCTCATTCAATTATTTTAGTTTTTTTACTTCCATGTATAAACGGGGAAGAGGTTGTGTATGACCTAGAATCCTTTAATCTCCTCAAGAACTATAGTAGAGGATTTTGTATAGCATGTACTATAAATGTTCTATTTTTTTGTAAAAAATAATCCAGGTAGTGGATTAGTTTATTGTATAAAAATACTCATAGAACTAGGGGATTACAATTTGGATTGTATTATGTCTCCTATTGAATCAGAACCCCTTGTTTAAATCCACAGCATATTTTTATTTTATTTTTTGTTTATTCAGTTTCTAGGAAAAACGTATTTGTTTTAAAATTATTAAAAAAAATATCTTTACAGATGATATTAATTATGTTTAATGATGGTTTTTGATTCTTGTTATTTTGTTAGAATAGTTAATTTATTTTCAAAATTATATTAACTATTATTCGATCATGATTTTGATTTTATTTTATAAGGATTAATTAAAATAATTCATTATGTTTAGTTAAATGTATGAATTTTTAGAATTTGGGGAATAATATTGTTAATATTTTAAATTGATATATTTAATTTTAAACTCAATATACCCCTCTTGTGAGTGTTCCACTCTAATTGACATTTGGTATCAAATGTTCTTCAAAAAGAAATTATGTGATCATGTTACACAAAATGATTCTATATTTCTTTTAAATTGAAATTTCTATCTTTATGGATAATAATATATAAGAATGTATTGTCATTAATCATAATCCTTATTAAAATAGAACTAATTGTTCTCAATGTAAGATCAATATGAAAATCCACATTGGGGGGAATGCGCTTTGATATTTGACCTATTATCAAAGAAAAATATGAAAATACTCGAAGGTTCTAGAGATGAATGGATAAATTCTACATAGAATGTATATGAATTCAACTCTAAAAATGAATGAACTATATTACTCTTTGGTAAAAGAAAAAAAATATAATATCAACTTTTTCATTTGTTTTAAAATGTTGGAAGAAATACGTATATCTCATTAGGGAACCTCAAATGTTATAGATATTTATTGGAATATATACACCATTAGATACGATGAAATTAAAATGAATTATAACGGATATATTATTGACATTTATCTTAGGATTAATGATATACTAAAAACATTTCATTACCATGGTAATGAAAATACCAAAGAATATCTAGTAATTCGAGTTTTGAGATGTGTTCCTGATAGGTGGAGAGGAACCTATATTTTAATAATTGTATCCAATGGAATTGGTAAGTTACCAATAATAGAGATTATTGGAAGGAAATTTACATATTTAAAGTAATTTAATGAAAACAACTAGGATGGAGATAGATCAAGGAGGAATTTAGTAGTCTTTAAAACATCTCAATAAATAATGAACAATATGATCCAAAAATAAAACATTGAGTGATAATGAATCACCTTTGGATAGTGTTGCATAATTGGATTATCTAGCTAGAATGTAAAAAAAGTTTGATAGGAAGAATACATTCTTAAATAATTCTAATTATAGAGATTTGTATAACAATAATCAAAATTTAAATAATTATCATAAAAATGGACATTCCACAAAAGAGATAATAATCTATGAGGAAAAAATAAAATCACAGATAAATGCTGGTTATCCTAAAATTAATTTTATGAAAGAATACGATGACCAATGTAAATATTATTATAAGTCTATAAAGTCTAACTAGAGTGACTCTAAATATTTTTTAACTAACTCTAAATCCAGCATACAATATGAAAATGACAGATACAACATGTGTTTCATGAAAATCCATCTATGCTACCAAATATTATTCTTATATACCCTACTCATATATCAAATAATTATTAGAAAAACAATGAATAAAAAATCTATGGTGACAAATTATTTGAGTATTATAAAATTATGGAATAAAAAATTAAGGAATATTAGAAAAAATAAAAAATTATAATGAAACATCATTCTCTAACAGATCATTTTAAATCTGAATTTTCTATTGAAAAAGAAGAAAAACATTCAGTTAATAAATGTGGAAATGAACATACTATATATAGTGAGAAACATAATAAATATCTGAAAACAATTATAAATGTTAAAGAGTCTCTTACAGGTAATCATATAAAAACAACTCCTAAATATACCACTAAGATTGGTTACCAACCAAGAAAATGAGAGATTTATAAAAAAACCTTCCTTCCAAGTTCATGTTTGTTTATTTCTATAAATATTTATTTTTCATTAGGACCTAAAAATATTTTTATTAATGAAATATTTTATTATTTTTGTAGAAAACCATTTAATGAAATTTGGATCATTAATTATTTTATTACCCACAAATTTGGATCCACTAAAATATACATTATAAGATCATATCAAGATTAAATGATGTAGTAGGAAACCAGCTTAAAGAGTACATGTAAGAATTTATTATATCTATATTGTAGATTTTATAGACACATTATTAGGGAATACTATGGCCTCAATTAGCATGTTAATATAGATATTGGACATGAATCTTTAAGAGACAAAAATAAAGGAATTATAATTACACTTAGTCAAATCTATATCTCTAGTGCTATTTTTATTAATAAATAGTTATTTTTAGAAGTCTTAATGTGAAATATACTTATCATATCATAGTTATTTGATGATTTATATCATATAATGTTTTAGAATAATTATATTATTTTTTTTATTTTAATCATGTTATAGTTTTTAATCCCCTAGATATTAACAATGTTTATGTTATTTATCTGAATTAATTTTAATCTAAATATATTTATTGTTCAAGTTATATTCATAAAGAGTCTTTGAATTTGGATGGTTGAGTAGGACATTTCATCATTGACACACTAATAAGGGTATCTATGGAAGTATTACACAATTTTATACCTATTATACAACTCTCACTAAACAAAGTCTATAAAACATGTCTAATAAGTGGAACAATATAAAATCTCTTTCAAATCAATGAAGAATGGGTAAACTTCTTAAATAATATAATTGGACCACCAATATATCTTTGAACCCTCTAATTTTTATACCTAAAACGGGAATCAATATTCTTGTGTTCTATTAGATTAATTTTCTATATATACATTTGTATTCCATGTAGTTTATAAAAGTGAAAATTTTAACAACTTTTCGATGTATAAATACTATTTAGAAAATATTATTAGACATACAATTAGATTCATAAGAATTGATAAATTTTATTAGTTATAAAAAAATTATTATGATAATTTATAATCACAACATGGATATAATAAAAACATTTATGATCTTTAAACCTCATAAAAATGGTCTATTAGAAAGAAGAAATGAATATCTTTTATAAATTTCTAGGAAATGTTTAAAAAATATAATCTGCCATCATTCATTTTTAAAGAGGATAGAAAATTTTCAATCTATATTATATCATATGGTCTTATTATAAAACATTTATCCAAGAAAGTTGTGAAATATATAATTATATAAAAAAAATGTTATTTACATTATATTTTTTGGCTAAAAATTCATTTACACAATACTAGGAAGAAAAAAGATAAAGTTTCTTCCAAATGTAAGAGAGGAATGTTCTATAATTATTCTAAATATTTTATATCATAAATTGTATTGAAAAAAGGAAAATTCATTAATAATAATATGTATATAAAAATTCTATTATACAGATCCACATGATCCTATAAACCCTTTAGAATGTATATTGTATGAAATTGATAATTTGAATATGAATTCCAAAACTATTGATAAATACAAGAAACTTATTACATAAAATATATTCTTATGTGGAAATAATTGAACCATTACCTACCTAAGAGAATAAAGTATCAAATAATTAAATCATTATAAATATTATTATTTATAAATAGTATCCCTACGATTCCATATTTGGTCATCTAGATATGGTAACACAAAAAACAACATCTATTAAAAATAATTATTAACATCAAGACTTCTAGTGCTATCTTTAACATAATAATACCATATAAGAAATAAATTATGATTTATGGGTAATTTGAAATAAAGCATAATTATTTTAATTCTAGTAAAACAAATTTTGGGAATTAGTAAGAAAACCTAATGACTTCCAAAACAAAGGAACTAAGTGGGTGTCTCGAATATGGTAGATGAATCACATACTACAATTAGAAGTAAATGACTATTAGTAGAAAAATGTTATAGTGAAGAAGAATGTAATGATTATGTTAAATCCTTTAAAATATTATTTGGATTTAAGGATATCATAATATTTGCTAATTATGTATAAATTTGGATTTCATCTTATTTCAAAGAGACATAAAGTGTTATTTCACAAATAGTTATATAATTGAGGTTTAGTTTTTGTATAAAACCCCCTAAATTTAAAAAAAAAACAATTTATAGATCATATTTTCTAAATTAATAACACTTTTATAAAGATTAAAATAATTTCATAGATCTTGCTATGATTTCCTCAGATGATTTTTAATTTCTAATAGATTTTCAAAAGGAATGGCATACAAGAATTCATTCATTAAATGAATTTGAAAATATGTTTCTATAGTAAAAATCATTGTTTATGATTCAATTTTTGTATCATCCAAAAACAATTTCTCTATCAATCATTCTAAAATAATTCAAAATAAAATTGGAATGAGTTTTATAGGTGGCTTAAAATTATTCATTGGTTTTAATATTTTTCATAATAAATAACAAATTTTTTAAAAGAAAGGAAAGAATACTAAGGATATTTTAATTCATTTTTGTATAGAACATACTAAATATAGTGATTCCCACTTGGGTCAAAAATGTAAAAAAAATATTTTATGAATCTAGTAATGAAGTTGACTAAATAACTTATAGAGGTATGATTGGAATTTTATTTTGTGTAACTGCTATCCGACTTAATATTACTTTTATTGTTTTCATGTGTGAAAAGTTCTAAAAAAATCTAAAATAATAAAATTTACTCATTATGAGGAGAATATACAAATGTCTCAAGTATAAAAAAATGACTATTTTTCTCTATAGGATAGTAATTTTTTTTATTCATTTGTTTATTTTTTTGTTGTAAGATTGAGAGAAAATTCACATATGAAAATCATCAGTTTTTTGGAAATTATCTTCTTTTATTGTGTATCAAAAAAGAAGAAATATGTTTCATTATCCACCAATGATGATTAGTATATAGATGTTGGATGTTTTTGTTAATATATTATGTAGATTAAATACAAATTACTATTATATGGATATGAATTTTGACATCTGCCAATAAATTATTACTGTAAAGGTGAATTAGATATCTCTGAGAATCTAATATGAAATTCTAGTACAAATTTTTTTTACACATGTCATAAATATTTGGGAAATAATTTTTAAAAACGTGATATAAATCTTCAAATAATTGGTAATGAACATAAATAGTCGAATATATTTATAATACCTTTGAAAATTGAGATAAATAATTATAATTGACATGAATTATGTTTAATAAATACTCTCTAATAATTTATGTTTATTTTTAACAATTTTATTCATTTTAATTCATGTTATAAATGCTTCACCGCAATTTATTGATGATTTTTCCTAAATTTTCCATGATGTTTATTTCATTTGGTTTGTTAAGAAATAGTGAGTTATTTATCCCATGGTCATTATACAAATTGTGACTGAATGACAATATAGTAACTATAAATACCATGAATCTTAACTCACATAGCCACTATTGTAACCATAATCCATTTTCTTATATAGTTACTATAACATTTTCCCTCTAATCTATCATGATCACATGGTCAATATACCCACTATGTCAATTTTTTTATGAGGAATTATAACTATTTCATTATTTGTGGATTTTGATAAATATTATTTATTATTTTATCCCTAAATTATTAAATATTAAATTTTAATCAGAAATAAATCCAATAAAAAATTTCATGGAAAGCCGAATTATTCTTTTTGAAGCCTCTCCTAAAAAAATAAAATCATTTACAAGACCTCCATTTCCCACCAACGAATTTCTACGTTGAATCTCTCATGTTATTCTAAATAATTTATGTTCTAATTGAAGAATGAATATTACAAGGATGATATACTTCTTCCATTGCATATCAATCTACATACTTTCACTCTACAGAAAATCAATGAAAGATAATGTAGCATAAGTACTAATGTTATTCCATAAAATCCACATTTGAATGATTTTATACCATGCACAGAGAGAATATGTTATTCTAAATGGAAATAATTCTGAAAATTTCTATTGTGAAAATGATTTATTGTCATTGATGGTATGGCTAGTTCCAGGAGAATAATAATCTTTTTTACCCAAAACTTGTGATGATGTTTTATATATATTTATAGTTTATCTCTAATGATAACATAGATTACCATAAGTCAATGATAAATGGGTATGTTATAGATTTTTTGATGAAAATTTGGATTAATAACATAAAATTTATATATAATGGTGAATTATAAGGTTATCATAGAACATATCAAATTAACAATTCTCAGTTCATGTTTCAAAGTTCCATGGAATAGATGATTTCAAATGGAACACCTAGAAAGAAAATTTAAATAGATCTATATTTTTTGTGTATAATGACAGATATGTTAACAAATTATCGTTTATACCCTTGTTAAGGATTCCTCTATTTTTTGAGAGACCAAGATCTTTTATTTTTTATTTTAATAGAAAAGGGATCCAGATCAATTTGGAAAGTTATGTGATGAGGCACATGAATGAGTTGTACAATTCCTTCTAAAAATTCATCTACCACACATATCAAATGTTTGGTTTATCCTTGTTATAGTATAATGGTTTAATACCTGAGTTTTTGAAGATGATAAAATCATCAGATAGACTACTCCTATCTCAACTAATTTATATATAATTTAGAGTTAATTAGAACCACATGGAGAAAGAATGGGTGGATGGACTAGAGAAATAATATGATATGTTTTACCTACGAAAGATTCTATTGGACTAAGAGATATGTATATCTAGTTTTTAACATGATGATTTTGTTTAGTATTCTGATGATGAAGTAGTTGTTTCTATAGAAGGATAAGAAGATGAGTATGTTAAAAAATAATTAGAAGAATAAGAGTAAGATATTCTTAATAATTATGAGTATGTATGAGAGGTATATGAGGATGATATTAGAAACCATTATATTAGTTATTTTGGACCACCAAAATCTCCATTACAATTACCATCCAATGAGGAAGAGCTATAGTATTAGGATCTTATAGGCTAGATGGTGTATGTAGGTGGCTGTGTGGAAAAGCCTGAATGGGATGATTCTTTTAATAATAAATAAGATGAGGACAACTTATATGTATCCATTATGATTAGAATCACTACTACTCAATTCATACCATGTGAATATATCAATGGAGTGGAGTATTGAGGAATAACTTTGTCATTAAGAAACTATTTAAAGGCTATTTATGATGTTTATTATGGGTTTAGTTCACTTAGGCTTAGAGGACCTACTATTTATTCTTTTCAAAGGGTGCTAGAATAATATCTAATATCAGATACCGATTCTCAGAATAGACATGATACATCTCTATTGAATCCGTATATTGACAATACATTGAAATAATGTTTTGGTTTTACTCCCACTATGGATGTTGAGGATTATAAGAAAGGTAATAATCATACTGATGATATTGATTATACTAAAAATTATTCTCATAATAAAGAAATTAGTATTAGTGATTGAGATTTAGATCACTCTGAATGAGCTATATTAATAGAGGATATTTCTTTGTGTGATTATTGGAATTAGGCTTATGGTGTGTCTAATTATATCCCTACTATATCAAATATGAAACCAAAAAATTTGAATTAGTTAAAATTAGATATGGTGGACGTTTTCAAATAATTATTCCTTGGTTATTGTAATTTATTAGAACCAATGATAGAGGATGATTTATCAAAGGATTTTACAAGACTAATATTTTAATTTTCCTAATTGTATTCTCACATAGGAATTAATGGGAAATGATATTGATTATTTCAAAAAATAGAAACTATCATTGCTGCAAGATTTATCTGATATGATATTAAAGATAGACCAGAGGTATGCGTGGTTAGTATTTAAATATTCTCCATATGTTGCTCTACCACATTATCCTACTTTCTAACAATCTATTCATGATGGAATATTTAAATAAATAATAATATAATAGTTTAAATTAGTGTTTGATGAATTTAATAAGACACTGGAAGTAGTGTTTTATGGTTTTCAAAAACATGTTTCTAAAACATTGCATCAGGTCAGGAATGATGTCAAACATTCCATGAAATATAGAGAAACAATCAATGACTCTATTGATTTATACCTAATTTAAGTATTCACAAATTATGATTTGAATGGTCAATTCAAAACTATTTATTTGGATCTTATGATGACACATTTGACCAAGTACATTATGTCTCATGTTGATAAGAACTAGTCACAACCATAGTTTTGGACAGCTTCATGGAAAATGGAGAAATGATTATTCGTGCAATGAAACATGGATCTTGGGCAATGAGTAATTTTTTAAATTTGATGAAAATCAACCTTTTCAGTGTTAATATGGATTTATTTTATTCTCTATCCATTCATTTCTTAATAGATACATGCACTGCCTCTTCAACCACAAATCCCCTTGGATATTCTCTAACAAAATTACTTGAGAATCTATGACCTATTTCAAGATGAGTTAACATTGGGGAACAGTATTCCACTTATTTCCTAAATACTAAACCTTTTTCAAAAATCTATAACCTCAATGGAAAGGACCCTACCCTCCCCCAAATTTTAGAGATATACTATATTCATATTCTTATTAGAATTATTTATAGGGAATCATAGTAATACTTTTTTTGTAATATATCCTATAATATTAAGTAAATCCTCTTAAATATGCTAATTTGTATTTATATTTTTCTTGTTATCTGTTTAATTTTTCAATATTACATTTTTTATAAATCCAAAGGGGAGTATAAATTGTATGAAAATATTGAGAACATATGTTTTATAAATGAAATGTATGAAACCTCAAATACAATCAATTCATTTCTTATATAAGTTCATTATTTCATTACTCATATTAATCATGATTTCATATCAACAAATGGTTTATATTGTTGAATTATGCCAATTACATGTTATTTTAATGACCCGAAATCATTTTTACACTATTATTAGGGAATTTCATGTTTTCTGTTTGTGAAATGTTTTTTATAGATGCACCAAAAATGATTGATAAATCTGGATCTTGCTATGGGTACCTATAATAATAATAAAATCTAAAGACCATGATGTTCAATGGATAATGTGGTATTGAATGTATGAAGAATCTACTTTCTGTGGGACGATGTTTTATAATTATTGAAATGAGAAAGCATTGAAATTCAATTGAATACTTTTGTACTTAACCAACTGTTTGTGGAACTCAATGTGACTACATGAAGGAATTTACCTACCACATTATGATATATAATTACGCTCTGAAGGTATAAAAAATTTATTTATGTGTTATTATATTTTTTTGTGTTATTGTAGTGACCACATGAATAGATATTCCTACTATAATAAGAAGAGTACCTACCATATAATGATACATACCAATTGTGGGAAGAAATATATCAACCACATGAAGGAATAAACAGGACATTCCAAGTAGTTGTTACCAGTTTATGTTTCAACAATGTATACATAGTAACCATATGAAAAACTGACCGCTCCTATGTGATAACAACCTAACCTGTGTATCATACTTAGTTGAGTATTTTTAAATCTCGAACAACTATTTTTAGATCATTAATTAAAGAGTCATTGCAATTAAGGATGTAATTCATGTTCTCTAATATATACATTATGATAGAGTAATTATTAAGAGGAAGAACTGCACATGGAAATTAAGTGAATCATAAAGAATAATAATGAAATATATTTGTTCATAAATGATAAATAGAGGACTTGTTTAAAACTCTCCATGACATCTTGTTTTCATTGACTATTTTTAAAAACTCATTTGATCCCTTTCAATGAAAATTTCAATGATTCACGATCAACAAATTATAATTAGACTAAGTTGCATCAAATAATCACACTATGTTTGTTTTTTCCATTCTATTTTAACATAGATTTTGAGATTTATTGTTTTCATCAATTTTTTTATAAATCATAGAATCATGAATTTAAATGGACAATTCTATAAGCTCTCATTCAATTAATTTCATTTTTACTACCTCATGTTACTATGTAAGGGGTTATGTGTGACATTGAGTCACCTTATAAAACTAATAACTATAAAAAATATTTTTTATAGAATAAAAATTTCATTATAGTTATTTTTTAAACATGATCCAGGTTTCTGATTAGATTATTTTTATAATAATCTACATGGAAGTAGGTGGTTTCCAATTTGAGGGAATCAAGTGTCGACTTAAGCTTAACTCCATTTTTTATTAAAAAATAAATTTTTAATTTTTTACACAATTTTTTATAGGTAATTTTTTAATCTAATAACAAACCATTACATTATTAGTTTACCTTAATTGGGTTTTACTTAAAAAAATGTGTTCATGTAATGTAGTTACAAATGAAAATGTATTTTCAAAATTAATTCAACTGATCTGTGATATAGAATTGGAAAAATATTTCTAATGTAATAATTTTATAGATTTAGTTATTTTCTCATTCACACTATGTTGTTGTAGAATTGGTTTAAATATTTTAAAAAGATATTTTAAATTGGAAAATCAATTCTCCCCACTCCAAAGTGTTCCACTATAAACAGAAATATAATTATTCCATTTCATATGATCAATTACCAACTCATAAACCCAAGGATATTGATAATCCAAAAATATTTACCCCCATGTTGAATAATAAATCATTTAATTAAAAATATATAAAGGGTGATGAGATAAGAATCGAATATTCTAGGTTGGATGAATCCAACCATAACAATAATTATTGTGAACTATGTTGAACCCCTTGTGACTGAGAGATCCCCTCTAGTGTTCAAATCCTGGACCAATGTTATTTAATTTTTTTTTGAGCCTATTACCAAGATATTATTCCCACACTTTTAATTTTTCTGGTTCAAAATTGAATAATAATCATGGTAAAAATTTCCCCATGCTATGAGGCCATTTCAGATGGTAAGAATGTTGGATTACCTAGAGAGAAAACCATGAGTGGTGGAATTCCCCAATGATGATTATATCATGATATCCATTTGATCACATGGTTTATGGTATCATAACATAAACCTAGTAATATAGCTAGGGGAAGGATCAAAAACCCCTCCACTATTTCCAAGGCTGGATTTTTTTGGATGTATGTATTAATTGACACTCCCCTTAAGGGTTCATTATATGTCTATATGTAAGGTGTTTTTAGTATGATACAATTTAAATATATTTTTATTAATTGATATTAGATATATGGATATTTATTTTTGGACAAATCTGTCAACTCATAAATATTACTAAGGGCCATACGACTAGGTGAGTTGAACAGAAAAAATGGAGAAAGTTATTTGAATAGACTGTTCATTGAACTGCATATTTGAATAAATTATTTCTATAAATATGATGAATATTATTATATTCTATACACCATTAACTATTGTATTTATGTTAACAGGAAGGAAAAATATTAGATGAAAATAAAAAATATAAATTAAAGTAAGGTTGTATTAGGTCGTAATGAAGTGAATAAATCTAGTTATAATTTTACAAACAAGAATTTAAAGGTGAATGATTTTAAAAATTCCATACCAAATAATACAGTATGTTTTTAAAAATGTAGTATAGGAAAAATCATATATTATTATAAAAATACCTTAAAGATCATTGTTCATTTGACAAATCATGATCCAGGAGAGGAGAAAATAAAAGAGAAAAAGCATAAAATTAGAAACTTAGAAGACCTTATATATGATGATTTGGCGAGACCAACAAAACTGGTAGTAAATGTTTTTATAAATGAATGTTTATAAGCTGTATATGGGTAGGAATATAGAATCATGATATATTAAATTTCTATCTCCTCATAAGAAGATTCCAAGAGAGATAGTAAAAGCAAAATTTCTCCCAATATCAAAAAGGCAATTATGAAGTACTTGTAATCACAAAAGGAGTAGGATACACATGATACCCATAATGTATTAATAATTCTTATAAAAACATGGAATAGAGAATGAAATTATAGAAATATATATTCGTTTAATTTTCATTTCATACTTGATTTTTGAAGCCAATTTCAATTTATAAGAAATATTAAAACATGAAGGATTCCATACTAATAAAAATATTAGTTATAAATATCTAAAAAGAATTTAGGAATCAATGGGTATCCACAAATCAAACTAAAATGTAATGGATTTTGATGGTTAATAAATTATTCTCAATCATGTTTTTACAACATTGGATCCTAAACAGACCCACCATATTACAAAATTCCATTGGTCATACAATTGGGAAAACTGAATCAAAAGTGATGAATGTAAATAATCTGATGAATATTGGGATGTGACTAGTGAACAAAATTTCTTCCATAATATAAGATATTCAAATTAGTATTCATTTTAATTTCATACCATACAATATCTTGAATCCTGTTCTCATAGATCATATTTCTATAATAAAGATAACCATGTTGATGTGTAAAAAGAATACCTTCAAGGGGATATATCAACATTTTCCAGGATTCGAGGAAAATATTGTATTAATTAGAATAATTAAATCATGAGAGAACCAGATAAAGAGAATTCTTAAGGTATAAATGTAACTTTTTTATATGTATTGTTTTTTATATTAAATATAATTATATGAGGGAGTAAGTCTTATATTTATTGAATAAAATTATTTCATGTGAATATTTGTTATGTGATTGTCTATATGGAATTCAAGTTTATAAAAATTTATTGAAAATATATTTTCATATCCCTAAGGATGTGAATACAGAGTTAGTACAACAATGGTAATGTTTTTTGGATATCATTAATACTTTTGTAAACTTACTCCCTTTTTTATATATAGTTATCATATGTGTACTTAGAGATAAATTAGATAAGGTTAATTGTTAAGAGATATGTGGTACATAATATGTCTCATGGATATGAAAAAATCTCTTAATAAAGGTTACAATGAATAATGTTGATGATAAAATGGGATAATATTTAATTTTAAAATAAGGTGTAGAAAAATACTTCCCTTACAATGAGGATATCATTTAATAGTATCAAATACATTCACCTATTCATTTTATGTTAATTAAGGGGAGAAGAGAAATGCTAACCTTTGAAAATATTGTGTATTAATAATAAATATAATGGGGGAGTGATTGAAGTCCACAACACTATTTATAAATTGATGGTTATATTTTTTTGTCACGGGAATTTTTGAAAATTTTATGACAATTTGTATAGAATAATAAGTAAAAAACATTGTATCCAATCAATATAGTATTAAATATGTCTCAATAACTCATGTATAATGGATTATAATTATTATGGTATGAAATCCAAAAAATTTGATGATTGATAATTCTTTTCCCAAGGAAAG
The DNA here is from genome assembly GCA_963277665.1 of Viscum album. Classification (NCBI taxonomy): domain Eukaryota; kingdom Viridiplantae; phylum Streptophyta; class Magnoliopsida; order Santalales; family Viscaceae; genus Viscum; species Viscum album. Next base: position 473,079,035 of record OY728133.1, on the reverse strand, counting down.
TAACTGACTATTGATGACAGAGGAATGATCACATTTCTATAAAAAGTTATAAATTTTTATATATAGTGATATTGAAAATAACATAGAGACCTATTAGTAATTGGGTTAAAATAATCTTAGTTTGGTGATTCAAGAATTTTTTTATTACTGAATCTATCGAATGAATATTATAGATGTATGATACATATTATATTGATTAATATCATCCTGATATATGTTTTTAAGGGTGAAATGGGGTTGAAAGTAAATATACCATGATGACTCATGAGAATACTTAATCCTAAGAAATAATATGATAAGATAGTTCATGGGAATATATATGAATATTATTGAAATGTTTAATTAATTTCAATATGATTTTTATTCATTTTAAAATATTCCTTGATATGATTGAAATTTATTATAAACAAGACATAAAACAATTTTTCAATTTAAAGGTTGAGTTAAAGAATTTGATTAATAATGCACATCTTAGTATTATTTATTTCAGTGAAAAAAAACATTTATATGGATGATCTAGTCCTACAAAAAATCATCTGTCCATATCCAGCTTGTGTCCATACAAAAATCAAGATGTTTGTATGGATCATTCAGCCTTTTTTATTCATATTCCTCCCATAGTTAATATATATTCTAATAGGAATAGAGGATTTAGTGTCTCAGTAAACATATAAAAGGATATTTAAGAATGAATACCATTTTTAAGAATTATTTTTCACTATGTAATAATTAAACACCATCTATATAAAGTATAAAATACAGTTAAAATGATAAATTTTATTATATGAACATTGATTTTCTCGATTTAGTATATAAAGGACAAAAATAGTTTGAATTCTGATTAAATTTTTGTAAATTGATCAAAAAATAAATAAATAAATTTTATTCACATATACAATTTATGAGAATTTGATATTCATGGTTTAGTAAAGATGATCAATGCTAGAGGGTGTCCAGGAGAAATTTTCATGTCCAAAAAAGGTTGTTTCTACAATGTCTTTTTTCAGATAAAAATGGTTTTTTATGTATATTATTTTCCCTCAACTATTTCAAACATCACCAATTGTTTTATACAAGGTAGTTTTCTGAGAAAAGTCGATGATGAGTAGAGGATTTACTTTCTAGAAAAATAACCAGCATTTATGGATAAAATATTAGACTAATTAAATTTGATAATTGAGTTTAGACAATATGATATAGATTTGAAGTTGATTAAAAATTTGATAAAATGTGTTTTTATTTTTTGTATGAATAAAGAATGATATGTTGAGATGATACATGAATTTTATGGAAATATTAATTTCTAATTAATAGTCAATTATATTTTTTATCCATGAAAAATGAGTCAAAATGAAAATTCAAATACTCTATACTATTAATAGCATATTAAAAAATGATAATCCTTTGAATATTAATAAGGGATAATAATGATTCGATGAACACTAACCTATGAATGTTTCATATTAAATTTTTATGATTAGGATAAATGATTTTTTTGAGGAATAAAATCATCTAGTTATTCATAGTATAATGAATGATGAAATACATTTAGTAGGAAATTAAAATCATTGCTGATTAAAGAGAAACATTTATAAAAATTGTGGGACAATGTTAATGAAATCTAAGGAACCAAAAATATTTTGGGAAGATGTTTCTTCTATGTATGAAGATAAAATATTTTTAGTTACCTTTGTATAAAGTGAAGAGATATAATGAGAGAGTGATCAACATATAGATAGACGTTTAAATTTCAAATGATTTGAGATAACAATAATAACACTCATATGGAGAATAAATAAGACGATTTCATACCAAACTATATATAAGATCATCATGGAATCAAAGATAATAAAGTAAGAGGATCCCACACCACTTAGTGTTGTAAATTTATTGAGAATAAAAACAAGTAAGAATATGAATTATAGATTTATTGTGAGGTTTCAATTTTGATAATCAATTTTTAAACATTCAGTGATTGTGGATTTGTTTGATTTGATAGGATAGAGTAAACTCAATTTATTTGGAGAAGATATGGATATTCTGGAATGTGAAGAAGAATGTAAATACTAGGCCATATGAGGTTTATAATATCATTAAATGTTATTTTAAAAAAAATTACTGATGAAAAATATTAGACATATTGATTCAAATGAATCATGGGTTTTTTTTGATCTACTTCCAAATGTATAAAAGGAATTATGTTTTATGCATGACTGGAAGATATAAAAATAGTTAGACTATATGTATGCAATGATAAAACTGTGTGGATCCACTATTACAATATGATAATATTATATTGATGTCTAGTGGAAAGTTAGAATATTTATGCACAATGGTAATCTATGAAGGTGTAGGAGAAAATAAACTATTGTGGGAAAAATATTTATCATAGTGTAAAATCCATTATTTGGTAGAATAAAAAATTCAAAGAATAAAGGTAATCATAGAGAAGAAAATTATAAAAATTATACATTCCTTCTTTACATGAATTAATTTTTGTACATGTGGTTTATTATTTCATGGTAAAAAATAAAATGATTCAAATATGATTTCTAGAAATATTGGTTTATTAGAAAAGGGGGTTAAAGTTTTCTTGAAAATTTGTATAATAGTAAAAAATTACAAAACACCTCATTCAAAACTAGTTTAGATTTCATGAATAATATTATGTTTCATTTCTTGTGTCATTAAATAGACTATCATGGTGAATAATATATCACTAATAATTCAATAGACCATGATGATTATAATTCATATCTATTACTAGGACATCAGAACCATTCATCCATCAATGAATGTTCTAGGAATATTTATATGAATCTAATCTTCACACCATATGTGATGAGCACTTTTCATCTTCTTTGGCATACATCCATTATATATAAAATGATATGAATGTTCCTTAGAGACTATAGTGTTAATGAAAAACTTGTAGTTAACCACATATTGTCTAATCATTTTCACTCTCACTATTTTGAACAATTAAAAAATCTTGACACATTTCTAAGTTATGCTCACATGTTCTGTGATACATGTATATAACATGAAGATTCAAATTCATATTAACCATTCTAATTATTTTGAGACCACTTACATAATTAATGGGGGATCCAAAGAGTTCAACGTTGAATGATGAAACAACCTATGAGGGGAGAAATCATACATAAATGAATAAAGACTAGAAATATATATTTTTAACAAAGAAATTAAAAATACTGATAGAAACCAAGAATATGTTGAAAAGGAAGGTCAAGCATAACACTAACAATCCAATGGGAAAATGTAATAATCAATTTGTGGTCAATTGAGTGCAGAAATAACATTTTGGATTGAATGGGTCAAAGGAATAGGGGCTTATTTATGCATATATTTGGTATGTAATGATGATACCCATTTCATATTTATAATATTTATTAATTTAATTAATTTTATGTAAAAATATATAAGGGTATATGATAGTGATACCACATGACTCATGGAACAATTCACTACTCTGGATGTACATTGTGGTGGTTACCTTTCTTCCATGAAGCAATTTATTATCGGGCCTATCACCAGGAATCCATGACTAGAAAATTATGGTGTTATCTATATCTTCACATTAAAATTATAATATTCAATGATGATCATATTATAAATCACAAATATTTATGTTATTAAACCTCCTCTCATACCACATTTTATGTTTTAATATATTATCCTTGAATAATAAAAAAACATTTTGACACACCATTTCTAACTTCCCAAATATAGACCATCATTCTTCTTTAACTCCATCAACAGTGAAAACAAAGAAAACACAACTTTTTTAAATAATTTAATTAAATATGTACGTTGTAATACATGGGGTGTTATAGTTGTGATTCCATCACTATTATTTATGTTTTTATTCTATTTTAAAAATTGTAATATTTATATATTTCATGCATATAGAATTTTTCATGTGGACTTTATAAGAGATTACTTGAATGATTTCAAAATTGTTTTTTTTGGAATTCCATGATAATAGTTTTTGAAAATATCATAGAAACTGTTTACTCATAAGTGCGAGTTCTAGAGAAATTTCTTGTTAAATTTATGAAAATTTTTATTTTGGGTTACCGTATTTATGATTATTATCTTAGAAAGTAGGTTTCTCTTCAATGAGGATGAATGGAGAAGAGTCATGAATGTTCCAATATAATGGTAAAAAAGTATATCTATATGGGTTTACCTGGTTGGAATACCTATATTTCCAATAGTATAATTATTTTTATTGCATGATGACATTTTTCATTGATTTTATTCTATTACATGATTTTGAAAATTATTTTATAGTGAGTTTGTGTATATGGATTCAATTAAATTTAAATAAATTATTCTACTTTCTACCTTTTCCATTTTAATTTATTTAATTTTTTTTCATTATTGATGAACTAGTATAAATGGATTTTCATATAAGAGGATATCTAAATAATTTTTTTATTACACTTTCTAGGAATATTCTCCATCACCAAAAAAAATATTATTTATGCAATTAGATTTTATTTTCTGTTACATTAGAAAAGGGATGACCTCCATTAATTATGATGGAGACCATAATTATTTGTCTGAATCATTTTAAAAGGTAATTTTTTACATTTTCTCATATGTCATACATGAATGGAGTTTATTTTTATGTTTTAATATAATTTGGTTCTATCATGGTACATGTATTGTATAAGTACATATAAGTCATCCCTCATCTTCCCACTTCATCATATATTTATATACATATTTATTTTAAAATTTTATATTATCACTTTTTGTAATTGGGTAATTAATTTCATGTTTGTATTTTGGTTTATCATGTTGGATTAAACTGGGTTGTTTTATTATCATGAATTATTTTTTAATGTAGTTTTTTCCGTGTAAGATTAAATTTTATTTATAAATATATGATCATTATGTATCGGATGTAATACTTATAGAATATTAATGCGTTATTTGTGGACAAAAACATATTATTCACTGTTGGTTGATTCATAGTAGATGAAATCATTCCCAATGGAAATGCTTGATATCCATGTCACTTGTGAAACACTATAGTAATTTGGAACATTATTTTGGATTTTTGGCTTGAAAACTCAACCTATAGTTACTTGTTCGAGTGAAATTATCTACTCTTATTATTAATATATTCCTTACTAATATGGATGAAAATAAATGTGAAAATAATGTCACACATGATTTAGATGTTTTCACCTATTGTGAATAATTGTTTTATTATTAGGACTAGTATCATCCATGTCATAAATAAACTGTTAGTTCTATTTTTATTTTAAAAATTATATTAGAATATATTATTATTAAAAAATTATTAACATAATATTGACAGTTTATATAAATCCATTATATTTTAAAAATAAATTAAATATCAATAATTAAAATGTATGTAAATGTCTGATAGCAGTCCGTTATATTAATTTATTGATCTCCTTTAGTTGTGTTGAGGGAAAAAATTTCATTTAATGGATATTGACAGTATAGAAAAAATAATATCTCCCTAGAGGACTCAATATAACTAGTCTATCAAAATTATTAAATAATTTACCCATACTAATTAGGACATTAATAAATTCAAATATGAGTCATCTATTCAAATGAATCCTCGTCATTGAAAATGAAACATTCTAACATTTAAAACCCATAGAATGTTTCAAATTTTATTGAGTTATTGTAACTATGATTGGTAATTTAATAAAATAGCATTTTATATGATATATAAATTTAATGAGACACTATGATCATATAACAATCAAATGAAATCCCAAAATACAACCTTGTTATAATCATATATTTTTTACTTTTGATTCGATAAAAAATATTTTATTATATTATCATTTTATCCTACACAATTCATTGATAGGATAATTAGTTTTTAATATATTTTAATTAATCTTGTAAAGAAAAACTAAGGTAAAAATCACATGCATACTATTTTCATATCATATATTAGAATCATATTTTTATTCTATATAAAGTACTAAATATAAAATGGTTAGATTAATCATTCTACTACAAAGAAATAAATATATGTATTTCATTATATAGTTATAGAAATCATGGTCATCTTTTACCGGTATATGTTATATAAAAACTCTATAACGATTAAACTCCATTCATTATATCCAGTTGATCTTTTTAACAAATTCACTACACTAAGTGATATAGGGTAGAAAAAATTAATATTTTCAATAATATATTATATAATGTATCATATAATACTCAATCTATAAAACTCAAAATATACAATCATTTTATATTATTCTTAATTAAAAAACGTCATTTTGTTTTTATAAGTAGTTATTGATGATAGAATCTATAGAATTATTTCATAGAAATTATTTCAACTAGTAAAAATACTTATTCTAAATATTTTTAATTAATATTCAACAACATTACTAAAAATACTCAGATAAAAATTAGGGTTGATAATAGATAAAAATAATGATAGCCTTAGTGCTATAATTTATTAGTTTACCATAGATCTTGTAAAAATATATGGCTAATGCACATGAATTGCATGTTTATATTTTAATTAGTTTGTGATTATTCTGAATTGGTAAAATATTAATTCATTTTATATCTTATAATATATAATTACTATGATATTCATCTAGAAATTTCTTATCCAAATCATTTTCAATCGACTTTAATTTCTCAAAACCATCAAATTAGGTAAATTAATTTTATTAAAATTTTAAAAAATTTATGTGCAATGTATTTAAAATATTAAATTATAATGTTAATTATTTTCTCATACAACTATTTTTTTGATGGAATGTATTATAATAAATAATTTTTCAATATTTTCTCTGCTAAATTTATTCAAAAAAGGATTTATAATATTTTCTTATTTTTTCAAGCCACATTTTTTCACACACTATACTTGTAAAACTGTTCATAGTTCATTTAATAATTCAATCATCCCAACACATTATAATAATATCTTTATAAATATAAATTCTGAAATATGATTATTTATAAATAAAAAATTTATATTATTTCATCATGAGAATAATCCTCATCATATCTTTTTCTGTGCATTTAGACACACTATTTTATAATGACGTTGTTTTATAAACTCAAATCCTATAATCATATATTTCAATTAAGATGTAATTAGAATACCACGTGATGATTTAGGGATTTTTCATTCAAAATCTATATCCCTGGGGAAAATTTTTATTTGTATAATGTATTATTATAATTATTTATTCAACATATAATTTTTAAATGGTGGTGTTCTTGTAAAAGACCAAAACACTGATATTATTGAAACAAATTAAAGAAAACAATTACATGAGTCTTAATAAAGATATTTGTTGTAGTTATTATAATAAAGAGAAATTAAGTCAAAATAGAGATCCTAGAGCTAGGTGGCGTCATGGTAGACTCCCATATAAGCAAGGCCATCTGCAACCTTATTTTCTTCATGCTAGCTATGAGTGATAATATAGTGGTGTCTATGAGCGAATGCTTACAGGCCATCCAACATAAAATAAGAGTCTATGAAAGGTGTACTAATCCATTCAAAATAGGTTTCACAATGGTCATAAAATCCTTTTCGATCTAGATATTATTCCAACAAAGATTCTTTGTAAAAGAGATATCATCAATCACACTCATTATTTTAGCTTCCAAAGAATATGTGACACTACAACTACCATAGAATAATCCTAGAGTCTACCCATATTGGTTTTTATAGATATAACCTCAACCTGAGGGTCCATATTCAACTTTACTATCTTATTTCCTTTATTATCCTAATTTCCCATTGTCATATAACATTTTATTCAATAATTATTAACTTATATTCTCTTATGATATATATTACTTATCTCATGAGCCTTTTATTTCATTGTTATTTTTGTATTTTCTACCAATTTGATAACATAATGTAAATAAATTTAAAGAGAAGGGATTATTAAAAAATAAATATGTATTGATGGGGGGAATATAACTTCAAACACAATTCATGAAATATTTCCTTTGATTATATCATTGTGAACATAATAACAACCTAATCACATGTTAGGACATAATCAATACTCTCAATTACAGAACCATACATATCATTAATAAATGAATCTCAATATTATTTTATATTATTATATTTTTTCCATTGGGTTCTTATATAAATCAACTTTATAATTACTATCATGTTTTACCCGCTAAATTATTGTCAAATTATATTTTCTTCCACAATTATTTTCATTCATTCATAAATTATGATTCCAAATTTGTTGACCAGCAATATACACAACCACTATATTTTAAAATCCAACTAAATTTACTTTCTTTTAATTGAAACATATATTTGTTTTTCTATATAAAATATTCAACAATATGTATACATTCATTCATTAACATTACGAAACAAATTTGGATCACCAAAACAAATTTCTCAATACAATATTTTATTTTATAGAAATTCCCACAGTTCAAAATCTATTTTAGATTTCAAAAAATATATTTAAAAACACATGTGATACTCCTTTATATCACATTGAAATTTTACTCTCACTATAACAACATAAACTATGTCAAGTATTTATATTTATGTATATCATAAAAAAAACTTTTGAAAATCCTTTAATTTAAGACATATGATATAATCTTCCTTCTTATACATTAAATTAATATAATTAATATAAATTATTATTTATATTATTCTATATAAAAATTATTTCATAAATTCATGGATTTTCATTTATTTAAATTGAAATATATAATTATGATTTTTATTTATTATCATCAATATGAAAATTTTCATCTCCCCAAAAATATAAATCTGTATTTTATTATTTATCTAAAGAGTTAAAAATATAAATTAATAATTAATATCTCATGTAAAAATTATTTTATCAGAATAAATTATTATATTTAGTGTATAATTTTTCAACTCGCTAATATATATATTATTTCCAATTTTATATGATTAATTTAATTTCATAGATGAATTTATAAAACATAGAATATCGTGATCTTCATTTTTGTTTTCATGGTTTGAATTCCTTATCAATATTTGAAACTTTTTTCCATCTTCGTCAAGGATAAATCCTGGGGTTTTCAAATGTTTATTTCCAAATTATTCCCATTATTTAGAATTATATAATTTCAATATATTTGAATGAAATTGTAATTCTTTTGAGTTTCAAATATAATAAAAAATATTATGTGAATATTATTCAAATAGTGGAACTCCATTTCTCCAATTCAACTAAATTTACATGAGAACATCCTTTATAAAAAAATATATATTTCTTTCTTTCAAATTCACCATTATTGTTAATTTTTATTGAATGACCACCTGGTTCCAATACCATATTTTCTTTTTGAAATTGGAATGTGTATATATTTTTCTTATTATAATATCATTTAGATTTTTTCAAATAATTGACCAATTAATTTTTCTCCTGATCATCATTAACAGAATTTTTCCTAATTTAGAATAAGAGTTTTGTAACTAATTAATTTTAGTCCAATAAATTTCAAAACCAATGATTTTGGTTCTATAATTTAATTTTTGAATGTTTAAATATTTTAATACCTCTAAAAAACTTATGGGGAAAATATAATAAATTAATTCATCAATTTTATATTTAAATTTTTTTAGTCCCATTATTGGTATTTCTGAATATCAAGAGGGCATGGGGTGGGTGGGGAATTGAATTCATTAATTTATTTTAAAAAAATATAATGTTATGTTAAATTATTCATTGTAAATAAATAAATTTATATAATTATTTTTATATAATTTTAGATGAAATTGATCTTTTGTAAACTCATAACACTTCTCAAACACATAGAGAAATGAAATCGACTAAGAAGGAATTTCTGACATTTTATGGTGACTCAAAAATCATTAAAACAACAATGTCATCCCAATATTATTAACCTTTAAATGATTTTTTTTCACACCATTAGTCACAACCAATCTAGCTTTATTTTGAGTTCATGGAATAAACCAAACCATCCCTTATATGTGCCATGGTATAATCAAGGTCCCTTTATGATGACTGGTTATAGGTGAAATTTAATATTTATTTTTATAATGTGGTATAACCTAAAAAAATAAACTTCCATTTTTTACGGGAGTTTAAGCCACACAATTATACATAGAGAATATAATTTTAAAAACATTTAACCATAGATACCATTTTAACAATTGGATTTTTTGTGTTGATGAAGGGTGGTCACATTAAAAATAAAGGATCATATTTAAGTGGTTCATCTGATACTATCCCAATTTCTGATTCTGAATTTTTATTGAACAGTATAATTTAAATTTATACTCAAACTCTATTCTTGAATTTTATTTTATTGAATTTTATGTAGAGGGAGTTCTCTTTATAAATTATAACAACAAAATTTATAGTATCTATTAAAATAACATCCATATTTTTTAATATTGTTTTCAATCTTCACAGAAAAATTACTAGGTTTTTCAATAAATTACCTTGTGGTTAGTGTCATTTTTTAAATCATCAAAATTTTAATCATTTCAAAATAAAATGGTTTTAGAAAAAATATTATTTTATTAAAAATTTCATAAAAAGAAAATTTATATTATATGTAATAATATCCTTATTGATGGGTGGAACAAATCCAATATTCTATCCATTTTAGCATTGAAACTTGTTGGATTCAATGAAAGTGGTGTATATAAAAATTATCCATTAAGAATATTAATATTTTCTTCCAAAAAATGCAAAATAATTATCATTTATTTTATTTAACTAATATTTAATTTAAGAAAAATTAAATAGATGAACATATTAAATATAAACCTGAAGTAAAAAAAATATTTAAAAATATATGTAATTTTGAAAATATTACGTGATTTTTGAAAGAGGCGTCAAATCATTTGGCTATATATATTAAGTATTTTCTTTGACTTTTTAATGATTTTGAAAAGACATTATATATGAAAATATATTATAATGTTATTTTTTCTATGAAATTATAATGATATAGTAGATTTATTTTTTATAATGAAATTACTACAACCTATAAATCTTTGGGGTATTTCATTTCATTATTTATAAGGTCGATCATAATAAACATTTAGCTGATCAGAATCAATTTTCTGTCAATAAGATGGAACATGAATTTGATACAAGTAATATATATAAATTTTTGTTATAGAACATTTATATGTCCTAGGAATCATGTACATCGATATTATATATTTTTGGATGAATATTAATTACATTACACAAAAAATACCTGATGAACACAATAGTTTATTGCCTTTGGAATCTTGGAATAGAATGTTATTAATTCATGAATCATCTTTAGTGTCCCCCATAATGATTTTAACATTTAGTACTCATTACAAACCGAATAATTTTAAACCCATTCATTATAACCTTTGGAATTGAAACATTTGAAAATAGGAGATTAAATGATTAGTAAAGGTAAACAAGGGGTACACATAAGCATAGTGTGAATATAAGGGAATGATAACATGATCATCACTTTGAAAACCATACCCTACACATCGTTGATCCTAATATTGAGTCACAGAATAATGATATAATCTTTATAAGACATGAATCAAAATGGAATCAAAGAATATGATCCTTTATAGAATAACATTTTCATAATACATTGTTTTTTTTGAATAAACATAAGCATATAAAATAATATATCAAGTATACCAACAAAGATATTCATTAGATTTTTGGCTTGGGTTTACCACCCGTGTACCAGCATTGGGATTGGGATAACCGCCCATGTACACTATTTTTTAGACCATATGATAACCACCTATGTTCCCACTATTTGGTGTCGGGATAAAAAACCATGTACCCTCATTTTTGGGATTAGTATAACCACTCATGTTCCCTTATATCTTATAGAACAATTTTAATTACCTAATGAATTAGAGGGATATTGTGCTCCCACATGTCACAAAATTAAAAACATACACATTTTTGGAAAAAAATATAAAAAATTCATTCAATATATCATAACTAATGATATAAATTGTGTTTCATAAATTTTGTATCGTATCATAACCTATTGAAACGAGACATGATTCATAATCATTTCATCGTTTCATCTTTACAACATAGCGTAGCCCATGGAAAAAGAAATGGGTTCCATAATGATTTTATCATGGTATAACCCATGGAATAATGAAATGTGTTTCATAAACATCATTCCATAATAAATGAAATCTATTCCCAAATACAAGAAGAATTTTATCCTTAGATAATTTCTCCAATAATACATAGGTAACATTAATGAATGTCATCTAAAATGGAAAATGAGTTTTATCTTTCATTTTAAAAATTTAATGTGGAGAAAGTACTATACGACCTAAAAAGCATTATTAAAACATTATTTTTTTGAAACAATTTTCATTGAAGAAAAATATTTGAAAACATAATTGCAAATTCAGAGAAAATAATGGTTATGATGATTAGTATTTTATTCATATCATATATGTTAAAAAATATTCCATTCACATTTTTGTTAAAATCAATACATGATTCATTGGATAAAAACAATAAGATTCATTTAAAAAATTGTAATAATTAAAACGTGGGCAAAAATTTATTTTAAAAATCATACGAGAAAAAAAATAATTTTTTATATCAATTTCTGGAAAATTGTTTTGGAAGAAAATGTATTTTTGACCAAAGAGTGAAATAATGTTGGAATTTATTAAAAACATTTTCTGAATTATCTTAACAACCATAAAGTGGAAAATGGTACTATTACTTGAAAATAGCATGAATAACAATAGTATGATAAAATATCAGTCTCATGAGAGATAGATCATATTATTTTCTCATCATAAATATAATCCCAATCAATCCATAGAAACAATGATAATGAAATTTAAATTCATTACCACTTTGGTAATATTGAATATTAATCACCATGAAGGAAAAACATAAAATGGAACATTAAATACCATACGTATAAATAAATTCAAGATAAAAAAATTAAATGGGTCTTTGTATATATCTTGTGAAAGAATATATTTTCAAAATATAACTTATGTCTAAAAGAAGTTAAATTGAGGAAAACATCACTTTCTGATTTGTTAAATTTTGAACCATAAACCCTATAAAATAGAGATCCTAAAATTAAAATTAAATCCCCAATTTTTGTTTGTTTAATCATAATAATATAAATTCATGGGTAATATATTCACCACATAGATGAAACAGTCTTCCAATGTGGAATTCATCTCACAAAAGTAATATGTGATAATAAAATCTATTATTAAATTGGTATTCTTGTGAATAATAATAACCAAAAAATAACACCATCTATAAAACCATTAAATACCATGAAAATAGTGGTATTAATTATATAACATGTCACTTAGGTAGTACATAAACTACACAGAATAAAAGATTGGTGAATTTTAATTTGTCAACCGTAAATAAAAGACTATCTTGAAATCTCATACATTTAGTCATGACATATATTGTACAAATTAAAATGTCATTTATAATAAATATAATTTGATAATAAATATATTATAGAAAATATTTTTTATATTTATATCTTACAATATATTATTTTTTTATGACCTTTAATTACCCATTTATTAACAATTCCATGCTAATGTTATGTTTCATTTAATTAAATCATCATTCATCATGTATATTTTCATTAATTGTTTTTAGTCCTCATGATTTCATCACAGTTCCAATCTATCCATAATTTTATCAATGATATAAATATCATTTATATTCAGTATATATTTATTTATATTAATTCATAAATTTTCATGATAGAAAATGAAATATACCGCTCATTAAGATGGTAGGCAGTACGTAGGCATGAACATTGTAACCATTTTTTATAGGCTTGAAGTAAATAACGGTAAATGATATATTATAACCATAGAATCATTTTAATTTAATATTTTTTGAAAAATAATTAAACCCATCATAATTACCTTATATGTATATCATGAACAAATCACATCACTTCTTGATGCGGTAGTCTATCGTACATATGAGCGACGTTATCATACTTCCCAAAAGGAAATAATGAAGATATGTGTGATATAATAATTATTGAATCATAATAATATCATAAATATAATATTTAAATAATATATCTATATTTATTTCTATCCTTGATAGGTGGTAATGTAATAAAAGAATGACATCGGTTCATGAGGTGGCAGTCTTTCACACACACAAATGATTATTTTGTACTCCATTTGACAGAAGTGTACATGGTTCTATATCAAGATATTAACATAAAAACATAATATTATATGTAATATATTTAATTTTTTATATAACATTCGAATAATATGAAATGTATGAGGTTATGGAAGAAATAAAATAAAAACAGTCATTTAAAAACATTTCCCCTTTTTCGTGTATCCCGGTTATGTTTTCACTAAAAGAATCCCTAGTTGAATATATTCCCAAAATAAGGATTATATAATGATATTATGGAATTTATGAAGGTATTTTGGTAAGCATCAGAAAAAACAAAAAAGATATGAAGGTTTTCGGAGTATATGATATGGGGTATCCTTTAATAAGTGAGGTGACTGATACACTTGTATTTTTTTGAAAAAAATAATTCCACCCATATTTTTTCCAGTCACAGGGTTCCAATAATGGACTGTAATAAAGAATTAATCGAATAGCATAGAAATATTTCCCTTAAATGGTTATTTAAAATGATTTGTTTTATTCGTAAACCTCTCCGTTTTTGTTTAACCACTAGGAAACCCCATTTTTACCCAACTATAGTAAATAATCATTACTATTTTTTATATAACTTTTGTCAATCATTAAGGTGAAAGTATGAAAAAATATAAATTTTTATGATTACAAATATTTGATCCATTTTTCTTAAATCAATTCACATTGGAGGTAAATTTTATTTTAAAATTAATCGTATAGACATGATAATAATGTGTGTTTTTAAAGAGAAAATTAGAACTTGTTTACAATGTTTTTGTATAAAAAATCAATATGAATATTATTAAGATTAACTAAATTAGATTAATGGATTTATAATTTATATATTTTATCTCTAAAACTAATTATATATATAATTTTACTTTAATAATAATTTAAATGAAAAGAAATATTTTTTAAAAAATTAAATATTCTTCACTAATAATCAAAAAATTATTCATTTTAGAAAATTAAAAAAAAATTAATCCTAATATTATTTTAAGAATTATGATTATAATAATAAAGTTCATTTTTTGAAATAAATTTCATATAAGTTAAATAAAATTTAATTTAAAACCAAACACACAAGCATGATTAAAAATTGTGTTTTTGAGAAGTGTATTTTCTTCATGCCCAATATGACATTACAATAAATCTATGTATAATAATTACAATTTTATGAATACAAATTAAATAGTATTGATATTTAATGTGATAATTTTATTTAAAAATTCTCCATTATATATTATTTTAATTAATAAATATAAATAAACATTAAGCACTTCCAAACTGTTTTTAGAGGAAAAAACATGTTTTTACCCAAAAATATACATATACCAAAATTCAATATAAATTTGATTAAAAATTATTTAAGTGGAATAAATATTACTAAATAATTATTATTTTGACATAAAAAATTGTCAATTATTTTAAATAAACAATTTTTCAAAATGATGTCCATGTTGTCAAACAATCTGTTTTTTACAGTATTCATTGAAAAATTAATATTTTGAGATAAATCAACAAATTTCACCATATATTAATTTCAGTATTTTTATTCCAAAAACTATGGTCATTATATAAAATATTTTTTAAAAAATACCAATTAATTAATTATATTTTTTTTCTCATATGATTAATAAAGAACATGTCAATGAAAACATATTTTTAAATAATATAAGTAGTTTATCAAAAATTTATGGATTATGTATTGAGTTTTTTTGAATTTATATGTATTGATGTGTAAATTCATAAGATTAATTTATAATGTTGATAATACTATTCATACCAGCCTCTTTAATATGTAATTTATAAAAGGAATTTTAAAATTTATAATATATCATGGTTTATTAAAACTTAGAGTCTAGTTTCATGCATGCTATCAAAGAAAATTTCTTCTCTGTGGAATAGAACCTAATCTCATTGTTTTGTACAGGGATAACTCTTTAAGAATTTAAATTAATTTGGAAAAAATTATTACATAATAAATCAAGATGTCATCAGATTGAAAACCTTTTGTTATTAATTCATCACTTGTAAAGTTTTTTTCTATATGTTTATGATGATATCTTTTCCAATATAGACAATGGATTGTTAAATATCACTTTAATGTTTATTTAGAAAATTATCTATATCAATTTTATAAGTATTAGATCCAAACATTTACACATTTATAAACATAATTCACATAATAATAAAAATATATTTACTAATCATTAAATAAATAATTCTGATAAATAATAATTTCAAAACATGTGATAGATGAATAAAACAATTAATTTTTAACTTCTAAAAACATAATAAATAATTTTGTTGAAGGATAAACTTCAATATTCAACCAATTTATAAAAAAATAAGAATATAATATTAACATAAAAATTTATTCACTTTCTAGAATTGAAAAAAATGGAAAAAAATTTCCCATATAAATTGCCAAAATATTATAGGAAAACATTCTCCCCAAATGAAATAAAGTTTTTACAAGGAATGAAACTAAACCTTAAAAATTTAGTATCGAAGTATATTTTAAAAAAAACAAACATCCCCCCTAAAACCACTCATATTTTAATGATTATATCATATTAGAAAAATATATAATAATAATGCATCTATATATTTATAATAATATAAAACTAAAACCATCTCTAATATTAATTAATTAAAGAAATACTATCAAGAAATCTCCCACTATATTGATTCTTTAGTCCAAAATTATTTATTATTGGATTTAGTTCTTCCAAAAAAGTAACCTATTAATGAATAAATACAATAAGTATCCACATTTAGATACATGATAAGTACATCATGATAAAAATTAAGTCATACGAAGAATAATTTTAATTTTATAAAAAATTCTAAATCCATATGTTTAAAAAAAATTCACCAAACTAATTTTATATAGATAATGTTTTTTCATTTATATTAAATATTAAAACATGATTTTTTAGAAAGATAAATCTAATATCAATATTTTTTAGTTTACAATGCTATAACGTATTTTAGTAAAGAAAAACTACCAAGGTATTAAAAAAATAAATTGTAATCTATTTAGAGAAAAACAAATATCATATTCTATTTTGTTAAACCCCAATTATTGTAAAAAATAAGATGTAATATAAACCTACTCACTTATTATATTCTATAACACAAAAAAACCTTGTTTTTTTGAGCTCCATGAGACTAAAAAATTACCTAGAAATTGAAATATACCTGATTTGATTTTTATATATGTCTTTCCTCCACTAAAATGAGAATTGTTGTAACTACGTAAATCCAAAGATGTTTTTATGATTAAAATAAATGAATATTTAATGATAATTAGAATATCATATATTTTTTAATTTCTATGAATTTAATTTTTTTAGGAATCATTGAATAATAATAAAAATTATATTATAATACAACAAATATCTCTATGAAAAATCTGAATATAATTCAATATAAATCATTCCTTCGAAATATATAATAAAAAAAAATATAGATGCATCTTATTTGTTTATACATAGAGTATATGTATGATTATTATGAAATTTAGATAAATCTATGATGAAGATATTATCCAATTATTTGGCATAATTGAATTATTTATGGAAAATAAAATCATTTCATTGAAAAGAATTCAGTCTAATAAAAACAATTACTTTTATTAAAAATATATAAAATTAATTTATCCTCGTGTCTAAATATTATTGTCATAAATCATTATTTTTATCTCTAAACTTATTTTCTCCATATATGTTTTAAATATAAAATATCCTTTCAATGTTTCATAGTAAATAACATAGAATTTATTTATCCGTTTTCAAAAATAATTTTTAAAAACAAATGATGACCTATCTTGTCACGCATGAGGAGATTTTATAACCTATAAAAATAATTATTTAGAATTAAAACATCATTTTTGAAACATTTAATTTTGAAATCATTGTGATTGTATAAAATATACTTCCACATAATCATAACCATTTATGAAATAAATTTTAATATAAGTTAGATATAAACTGAAACCATTAAAACATTCAAAATATAGTAATATTATAAAATCATCAAATAGATCTACATGAGTAAAATTTTATTCAAAATAAGTCATGTTGATGGTCCCTTCTCCTTCACATGACTATGTTTTATCCCCAAATAACCTCAATTGTGACTTCTCGAAAGCTAGATGCTGCTGAAAAATAGCGAGAGTTTAATATTTATCATTTTGAAACCATACCCTCATGTTGAGATTCATAAAACTCGAGGAAATCATGTAAAAATAAATATAAAAAACTATAAAAGATAACTGACAATGAAAAAAATATAACTAATCCATGTAATGTAATAATACATGTCATATTAAATAAAATACAATAATCTAATAGAAATAATGAAACTGAAAATAAATACCCCCAACCCAGTCCTGAACCCCTTTTTCAGTCCCAAATACAAACTCCATTCCCCACAAGAGAAAAATTCATCAAATAATAAGGCATTATTCCCTTTTCTAAACCTATATCATGATGTCTTACATGTACCAGATAGGGAACTAAATATAGATCGAGTAAAAATTAGTATTCCACCACATACTCTATCTAAACATAGCCAGACTGAGTAATATCTTATAAAAAGTATTATCAATATATGAATTTAATATAATTATAATAAAACACCTAGATAAAACCATCGATCATTGATATTTAGGTTGACACCCTATATCGCCCATACCCACTTCATCTCAATGTTAGATTTCTATGTCCTTACACCCAAGTGAAAAAAAACTAAGCGATTTTAATTTATCAAACAATATCTCTCTCAAGAATTAAGTATGACCCATCATCTCACTCTATGGAACTATAGATCTGTTAAACTAAGTCTACATCATCATGTTACAATATTAGTTCCACTAAAAAACTAATCAACCGTGGGTATTTCTATCACGCATCATTTAACCAAGATCATTATACTCATGCATCACGAATCCCTGAGTATTATCCTCTTGAATCATGTATATATGCATCTGTCCATCGGTTTATGATCATGTAATTTTCTAGGAATGTACCCCGTAAAATATTTCATTTTATAATTGGTGGATGTGTCTGGTATTGATATAGGTATACATCATTATAGAAAATGTCATAATGTTTGAGGCTGTTTTCTTTTTTTAATTAGTGGAGTCTAGATATAATGGGTGAATTTTTTCATGGGTTCATGGTAGGTTTAGATTCTTTAATGGGGATTTAGGTTGTTTAAAATTAAATTTGGATGAAAAAATTCAATCATTTACATGTCGTGTAAATGGATAATACACCATATAATTTTTTGAGGGTTATAATAAAATAAATCGGAGGTGAAAACTTTTTCTTCATATTCCATTAAAAACATTTAGACAACATGGGATCAAATTACACGTTGATTAAATTCCCAACCATCTATTTTGAACATGTTTTGTGGAAGATTTTTTTTCCAAATTACTGCTTATCCTCCCCAATTGACCAAATTGAATTATCCTATTAATTTTGGGGTGCCAACATTCCTTCTGAAAAATTCATTAGTGTGAGAAATCCTTGGTATATCCTTTTAGTTTTATTGATTTCTTCTCTCCCTTCATTATAAAATAGTTATGTTGAAATTCAATAACCAATTGGGTTTTTGTTTTTGATCGTGGTCACTTTCAATCTAGAAACCTCTTTGAACTCATATAAACCATCTTCCAAATGGGAGTTGGCTATTGGAATCATTTTTGGATCGTTGGTTAAAGGATGATGGGTCTAAATCATAAGCATATGTTTTCATAATTTCTAGGATTATGTAATATAGAGATGTAGCCATAATATTTTTTCAAAATTAATTAAATTAAAAAATGGATTTACACTTTTATGTCATTTAGTTTCCAATAGATTTTTAATTAGATTTTGGTTACCCATGGGCTGTGCGAACCTTGATTAAAATTGAATTCGAAAACATATTAAAGTATGTTTAGAATGACATGTGACCTAGGGTGATTTCATGTAATAGAATCCCTAAATTGTGGATTATTTATTATTTATATAATTATTAATAAATTTTGATTTAAATTTTATATGGCATATGATTGAAGAATGGTAATTCACATAATTACCCATTAGAAATTCTAATGTTATATTCTGATATCCATGCTATACAAAAGGGATTGTGATTCATGTCGTAATGCTTACATATCAGTCTATGCCCTAGAGTATTCAAACTTATTTAATGAAATATTGATATTGAAATGGATTGTCCTAGTCCCATAATGTAATTATTATATAGAGTAGGCTATGCCTAATCCCATACTGTAATGCATATAGGAATTTGACTTAGAAATGATTTAATGATTTTAGGAATTTGACTAGGTTTTTTTGTTCTGAATGTAACATTGTTATATAGTAGAAGTTGAAATGGTAATAAAACCTGAATAGACATATTATATGATGGAATTTAATAATTTTATTTTACCTTGGTTATATAGTTATGGATGGCATTGTTTTAAGACATGCTCACACCTATTCTGGCACCAATACAAAACTATTTATGGTTATATATTATTAACTGTAGAATTAATTAATACTCATATATATTGTTTTTTTTCATATCCCTGTTATCATAATTCCTAGTTTATACATGGTGGTGTCAACCTACTGATTTACACTCACTCATTATTCAGTCCTCCGTTTGGTACCCAACCAGATTTCATGGTTGCAGGTTTAGAAAAGGTAAAAGGACTGTTCTATTGATTACTTGTTTTTTGTTAGGATAGAGTATGAGATGAGACCAATGTAGGTTTTGGGACACAATACAATGATTATTTTATTTGAGTTAACTATTATTTATCTTTTATGGCTCAATAAGAAAATTTAGTTACATTCCATCACATCATTACATTATTCCTTATTTGTTTATTGGATTATTTAGTTGGTTATTATTGTAGCCTCCAACTATGTATTACTTTGATTATTTACATACCATCATAAATTTTTCTACTAAAATAATGTTTCATTCAAGGATATATAGTCTCCCCACAATACTATTCACACCATCACTTCTAGTCGATGGACTCTAGCGTATGAGGAGGCTTGCTTGAGGCCTTTAAATCAACACCTTTCAGCCACGTGAGAGAGTTTCACATTTGGGAATGTTAAAAAGTGGTGTCAGACGAGCTGGATGGTTTTATTTTCTTATTCAATATAATTTAAAAAATGTAAAAAGAAGAAGAATATGTTTAATGACATGGTAATTAGCATGTTGTTGGAGTATCTAATCCATGTATAGGGGAATGTACGAGTACAATGAAATGAGATTATTATTTCTATTATGTTCTTATTATAGTTAATGTTATTTAACAATGGGTGATTCATATGCTGTGTGAGGCTATTATTTTATGATGTTACTATTTCATGATATTGTACTTGTGGCCTGGTATAGTGCGATATGAGTATACTTGCGTCAATGTAGGCACATAAGGATATATTGACAGGAATTTCTCATAATAGGGGAATCTATATTTTTATATAATATAAAATTTCTTATTGAAATGTGATATGAGATATCTATCTCATTGAATAAATCAAATTAGTTGACATCTCATGCTCAAATATATGTAAGCAATGTCAAGAGAGACCAAGAATTAATTTTTATAATTTGAAGTCTCCTATTTGATTGACCATGTTTCTAGACATGTTCACTAAGAGATGTGTTTGTATTGTAATTAAAATGCCTCTCAGTTGTCTTCAACATGAGATTTAGGAGAGTGGAAATCAACACACTTGAAATATAGAGAAACCTGAGCTTCCTATAGTTCATGAGGATAAGTTGTATGATCTACTTCATGACAGCTTCTTTAGGGTCATGCAATCCATCAAAAGGATGATTTATTGTGTAGTTCCTTCCATGTCTTGGCTGAAAATATAGTTTTATTTTAATCATATACCTATATTTATAGGGAAGGGAAAACCCATGTAGCTGAGTTCAAGATTGATTCATTTGAGATGATATTTATGCATCTCGAGACGCCCACAAATAAAAGGGTGAATCATTATGTGTATATTCTTCATGGACCTACCATGAATTTGTTTGAGATTCTGGAAGAAGAAACGGTACATGATGATCTATCATGGATGGACTTAGAGTAGAATCTCTAGATCCATTTAAATCATGAGAGCTTGAGAGATGAAAAATTATTGTCAATTCATGCATATGTTGCTAGATTGTTAGTTAGTGATGGACTATGATGAACATTTTTCCAACCTACAATGCTTTGTTCCATCCTTGTAAGCTGATGATATGTCCATTGATAGATGTTTCCAATATATTCATCTTTGTGAGATGAGGTCATAGGTAAACATTTTCTTTTTATGAATCATTGAATACATGATGAATCAATAAATTATCCTGGATGTGAATCAAATAGAGGCCCCAAGCATCATCCATGCTATTTCAGCAGGTTGATCCCGATGTTTTATTTTATTGGTAACAAGAGAAATTATTATAGTTTCCACCGAAGTAGTAGTGGGAAGAGTAGTCAAGGAAGTAGACATCCATCCCAATATCTTGTTCTATTCCACTAATATCAGTGTGGAATGTTTGGCCAAAAACACCCATAGTGTATATACCCCCATAGTAAAGTGTCATATATGTAGAATACTATTTCATATTATGAGGTTCTATGTAAACATTCCAAATCATAACAATGATATAGGATCATGATATGCACTAGATTCGGGATGGGGCTCAACTACCCCTCAGTTGATCGGTAGGTGGAGTTCTATAGGAAGTTAAGAATGATGTAAGAGAAGTAGTACCCCAGGTCACGAGAAACAATACCAAGTGTGTAATATAGATTTTGGTTGTGATATGAGAGCCTAGGTAATAGGAAAAATATGACTCGCTTTTATACAGACTTCTCTCGCTAACATGGATGTAGTGATGTCTACAATAAGTTGTACGATTTTTGTAAGATCTATCATAGGATCCATTTTTTCTGATATAAGATTGTCACATTCATTTATATCTACCCTATTTGATTATAGTTTTTGATTATATATTGAAATCATAGATGGTGTTTTAACCATTGAATCACCGTTGGGGGTTCACCTAGAGAATATCAAATTTTGGAAGGTATGTTATCTAGAGATTAGTGGTTAACATTTTTTGGGGAACTTTTCATGCATGAAATGAATGGATTTGAACTCATCCATGGTATGGATTGGTCAGTTATATAACATAATATTATTTACTATTACAATAGAATATTTTACTATACATCTCTAAAAATAAGCAGATATTCTACCAGGGTGATGGGGATTTTCAGGATGCTCATGTAGGACAAAATCAATGATTATTGGATTGTCTCACAGCTCAAATACATGATAGTTCCCTATTTAATTGTGTAATATATTACTATTATTTTCCTATAGTGGTAGAATGTTTTTTGGATGATTTTACATATATGTTATATGGGTTACCTCCCAAGCGAGAGATGAACTTGGTTTTGGTAATAGAGCTCATTTCTATCTTTCCTATAAAAATGGAACCAGTAGATCTTAAAGATTTTAATGTTCATTTAGAAGAAATAGAATCCAATGGCTTCCTAAGGATGAGTACAAATCATTGGGATTCTCATGATCTATTCACCAAATTTTTTAATAGATCCTTATGCTTATGTGTGGATTATTGGAGGTTGAACCAGATGGTAGTCATTAACTGGTATCCTATTCCACACATTGATAATATCTTCTATTAGTTGAGTGGTTATAATATCTTCTCTGATATTGAAATGTGATCATGATATCATCTGTTAATGTTGATACTTTCAGACATACCTCTAACTGGGTTTTAGAGAAGGTATAGATTTTAGGAATTTGCAGTGATGTTTTTTGGGTTGACTATTGATCATGAAGAATTCATTGTATTAATTAATAGGATCTATCATCCTTATCTTGATTAGTTTTTTGTATTTTTCATTGATGATATCTTAGTGTACTCTTAGTTAGAATACAATCATGATAAACCTCTTTACATCATTGTAAGTATATTGATAGGGCATCAACTTTATTCCAAGCTATCAAAATGCAGTTTCTAGATAAATAAAGTGAAATTCACGGGCCATGTAATCTCAGATTTACGAGTGTCATTTGACATAGAGAAACTAAAATCTGTGGTATATTGGGAACATCCCCAAAAAATCTTTATAATTATGTTCATTCTGGGTTTGAGAAGTTTTTACCAGTATTTAATCTATGATTTCTCCAATTTTGAAGAAGAAATGTATAAGCTGATCAAGAAATGTGTGTTGTTCATTTGGTAGGATGGTTATGAGAGAGGTTTTCAAGAGCTGAAAGGTAGGATAACCTCATCATATCTACTCACATTACCTATGCTGAGTAAATCATATTCTTTTTGATTTTATGCATCCAAAGTTGGACTATGAAAAGTTCAAAAAGAAGAGTATATTTTGGTTTCCTGTGGCTCTAGGAAGATAAGACCACATAAAAAGAATTACACTAATCATGATCTAGAGATAGTGGTTATGTTATATGTTCAAGGATGTTGGATTCACTATATCATATGTGATAATTGCCTAGTATACATTCATCAGATGATCCTTAAACACATCTTTTCTTACAGCGACATGATCTTTCAGCGTAAGAGGTGGGTCAAGTATTGAATTCATTCAAATTTGAACTAAATTATAGACCATGGAAGTTAAATGTATTTGGTGGAAAATTGTGCCAAAATACACATACATAGGAAGTACGGGTGAGTTTCTATGATTAGTGGATAATTGTGCTCTATGAGGACATTCATCTGGATATTTTGGAATCTCATGGGTGAGTAGCTTAAATTCAACATCAGTTATACCCATGCATAAGGATCATAATATGACTGGGAGGTTTTCTAATCTAGAAGTATAAATTCAAATAGAATCTTCTTATGTTAGGGATACTCCTTCAGTATGGTCTCATGATAGTGTAAATTCTCTTCTTTGACGTCGTCAGGGATGGGTTCCTATAAACTTGTGGGAGGAGTTGAAAAGGTATTTTAATGATTCTAGATGGGAGGTGCACCATGTCTGAACAAATATGTAACATGATATTTTTAGGAAATACTCATGATCAGTAATGAAGATGGTGGTGGAAATATTTTTATCAATATGCTTGACTTGTCAACAGGTTAATGTTGAACATTAGAGGCCATCTAGGATTTTGCATCCCTGATACATTCTTGAGTGGAAATTAAATGAATTCACAATGGATATTTTTAATGTAATACCCAGGAAAACCTATAAGAAAGATGTTGAATAGGTTTTTTTGGATTAACTAACTCAGGAATCCCTATTATCACCTATTAGGAAAACCAACATAGTTGATGAATTGGGAATTATTTATGTTTGTGAGGTGGTTCGGTTTCATGGGTTTCAGAGGAGTATAAATTTAAAAAAGGACCATTGTTTCACATCATGTTTCCAAAAGGGTCTTCAAAAAGCCCTGAGATCATATGTTCTTTTAATCACATCCTCTAATCCACACATTGATGGTCAATTTATGTGGACTATTCAGGTTCTGTAGGATATGCTACAAGCCTATGTTTCTCATTTTGGTGTTTCATGGGAGCAAAATATCACACTCTTGGAGTTAGTATATAATAATAGCTACCAAAAATTGATCCAAATGGAACCTTTTGAGTCCTTGGATGGTAGGACATGTTGTTCATCTCATTTCTTGTTGGAGGTAGGTGAGTAAACACTTGTTGGGCCCAATATCCTGAAGGATATATATGAGCTAGTATATGTAATCAGATAGTCGTTGGTGACCATACAGAGTAGTTGAAATAATATTCTGACCCTCAGATATAACCAGTAGAATTCAAGTATAATCATGATGTTTTTCATCAGGTGTTTCCTAGGTGGGGGAAATGCAATATCAAGAAATAGTGGAAGTTATCACTGGAGTTTGTTGCACTGTTTCAAATAGTGGAAATGATTGATCTAGTGGAATACTACATAGACCTTCTATTGGGCTCTTGTTCATTAATAGTGTCTTCCATGTCTGAAAACTATAGAGATGTCATCCAGAACACTCCATGAAAATAGATATAGAAGTCATTGAGATTTGTGCTAATGTTTCCATTGAAGAGAATCTTATACAACTTGTAGATCGCAGTGAGAAATATATTTGTGGTAGGAAAATATTGTTGGATCAATTTTACATAAAGCATGGGTGAGTATAGGAGGAGACCTGGTAGAGTGAGTCTGAAATCTGAACACCATGGTCATACATTTTTTCTGATCCCTCATAAGGATGATTGGATCAAATCGGGGATGAGTTTTTGTAAGGTAGGTAGGATCTAATATCTCATCTTTTTTAAGGTATATATCTCTTTAAAGCCTTAATTTGAGACTTTGTGGTTGGTGATGTTTTGAGATAAAGATAATTTTATGAAGAAAATGGGATATGGTTTTGGGATTATTTTTTGAATTAATAGAATCTTGGTATAATGAGATAAGTGTTTCATGGGTTCTTATTAAGTTGAGAATATTTAATGGGGGTCTTGGTTTTTTAAAAATAACTGGGGTCGAAAAACCAACTTCAGAACATTTACATGTCATGTAATGGTATTACACATCATGGAATTGTTTTATAGTTTTAATAAAATAAATATTAGGGAAAATTTTTATTTTGAATATTGGAGTAAAAACATTAAAAAGACATGTGATCACATTACACAATGTGTAAATTCCTGAACATTTGTTTTAAACATGTTTTGTATCTAATTTTAATTCCAATCCACAGAAAATCCATTCCTCATATCTCTATTGAATTATTAATGTGATTTTAGGGTGCCAAAACCCCTTCTGGATATACTTTTTTATGGATAAATACTTGGTAAGTCCTTAAGGTTTGGTTTCTTCGTTATCTCACATTGTTCTCAAACTATTGTAGTAAAATCATTTGAACAATAGTTTTGTGGGTTTTTATCCTGATTAGTTTTGATCTAGTAACTTCTTTGATATCATTTTCACCTTCTTCTTAATGGGATTTTTCTCTTGGATGCATTGATGGATCATTGGATAAAGGTAGTGTGTCTAAATATTCACCTTATGGTGTGGTAAATTCCATGTTTATTCAATATTTTAACAAATCTATTATTTTTTGCGCCAACATTAATTAAATAATCAAATGTAATTATAGCTAAAATTTATTTGGATTCAAATTAATTTTTAGCTAGCTTATAGCTACACTTGAGGTGAGAAAACCATTATAAAAATTGAATTTGGAAACATATAATGTCCGTTTAGAATGAATTCTAAACTAGGGTTATTTCTTGTTATAGAATACCTAAATGGTTGCTTATTTATTATTCATATAATTGTTAATTGTTTTTTAATTAAATTTCAAGTGGCATAAGAAATAATTATGGTAATTCACAAAAATAACTATTTACAATTTTTATGTGATATTGTGATATCCATGTTGTATGATGGGGATTGTGTTTCATGTTGTAATTCTTATATATTTAACCCTACCCTGGAACTTCCACACACATATGTTATAATGAGGATATTGAGTAGAATCGGCCCAATACATTATTGTAGTTATTATAGAGATTGGGTTATGCCCAGTACCATAGTTGTATATTTGAGGTTTGAATTGTTATATATCGTCCTCAAATATATTCCAGTATTTCAATGCAAAATGTTAATTTACCATGGTAATATGGTTGTGGTTCGCATGGTTATAGGACATGCTTAGTGTTATTCCGACATAGAGGTGAAGTAATTTGTGGTTGTATTTTGTTAATAGTTAAATTAATTAATATAACTTTTTATAATTTTATTACATACACTTCTTATCATACATGTTAGTCAAGACATGGTGGTGTCAACCTATTGATTTATAATGACACCCTATTCAGGCCATCATTTTGTACATGAAAATTTTTCTGCATTAATGTTTGAACTAGGGGAAAAGTCCTTTCTTTTGATTTTTTTTTATGGATTTTAGCTATCGGACCAACGTTGGGTTTGGAACCTAGGATTGTAGGTATTTTATTGGAGTCTTATTGTATTTTTCATGTATTATTCTATCATAACATCATGTTATTTACCAAGTCTTCTTTACATTATTTATTATATAGTTATTGGATTATTTAGTTTGATTTTATTTTTTTCTTCCACAATTTCTTTCTTTGATTATTTATGTTTTATTATTAATTGTTCTACAACTATAACCCTTCATACCATGAGGTATTGTTTCTCTATTGAACTAATCAAACCCCCACTTCTTATAAGAAGCCTCTGGAATATGGGGAGGAGTTCTTGAGGTATCATTACCAACCCTTTTTTGTTTGTCTAAGAGAGATATAGATTGGGGATGTTTTAATCAAAAATCCAGAAAAAATTCACCTTTTCCTAAGGTATCAAGTAACCAATCTGTTTTACATAGATTATTAACCTAATGTGCATCTCAAACTAAGGCATCATGCCTGGTGAATCTCAAAAAAATAACCATACATTAAAAAATGTTAACATATTTCATATTGGTTAATATAAACCAATTATAAATTATCTTCCAAATTTTAGTTACATGCCATTATTCGTTAAATCCAAAATATATCATCCTCGCCAAATAACAATAACAATCAAATTACCATTCCCATACATTTTTACTAGTACTCATAGTGAATGTAAAAATTTCAATTCATATTCCATTTATTCATAAAAACCGTATCAGATATCAGACAAAGAAGACCATTCAAATTAGAACCCTATGGTGACATGGTCTACAATGGTCAATTTGAAAATCAAAACTAAATCTTATAAATCTTTTATCTAATCTAGTATCATACTTTTTGGATTCCATCCTATGGTTATGGTTACACACACTTCTCAGGTGGCTAAAATCATTTGGTCTCTATGAAAATGGGCTTAATGGAATTATGGGAGTTCTAAGAATAATATATCAATCCATATAAAAAATTACAACTATATAAGGTTTCAAGGATGACATGTCATGTCGGGGTGTCCATGGGTCGGGTCGTAAGGGTTTTATCGAATTTTGGATCTGTCCCAAGAAAAACTATTTTCATCAAGTTAGGTCAAAATGAATACATTTTTATGTAATGACCAAACCTAACCAAATCCACGGGGGGTAAGGTTGTGTTTGGTTAGGTAATAAAATTACAGTAAGTCACAACAATAAAAATTTATAAAATTTGGATCAATTAAAAGTAAAATTAATAATCGATTGATAAATATAACACAAATATAATGAAAATATATATATTTAAAATAATTTATTAAATAATTTAATTATTATATTATGTAAACATTAAATTTTATTTATATTAAATAATGTAATGTTTTTGTAAATAAAATATTCTATAATGTAAAAAAAAATTATATAATGTGAATATAATATTACATAATGTTATATAATGTAAATAAATCCTTTATATTCTCGATATAATATAAATATAACATCAATATAATATAAATAAAAATATATATTTACGTCATGTTTTCAGTATATAAATTTAATATTTATTTTGAATTATTTTTTTATTGATAATTAATAAATTTTTTATATAATAAATTATTATTAATTATCATCACTTTTTATAAATTATTAAATAAATATTAATTATTAATTATTGTTTTCTTTCTAATTATATAGAAATAAATATTCATTTTTCACTTTTTAATTATATATATATATGGTTTAGTTAGGATAGAATTTTGGCAACTCGTAACATGGAATGACCTGACCAAAACTAACCTGACTAAACCATAACCCATATATAACTTGAAAAATCGTAACCCCTCTTGGTTCCGTCAAGTCATGTCGATTTATTTTGGTTGAGGTTTCAGACCCTATACTTATATATCATATATGTTTAACACATGAGAATGTACATCCCAACCATAATGGGATGTTTTGGACCACCAACCTCAAGTACAAAAGATGAAACAAAGATATATAGTGTCAAGATCATGGTTTAACAACATTATTCCATATGAACTACGATTTACACACCCCATCATGGATGGAAGAAGATTATGAATGAAGGAAAAAAAGAAATATTCCCAAATTACATGAACAACACACCAAATCTAGTCATCCAGATTGAATAATGGATCATGGTATGATGTTTTGATGTTAGAGATGTTGAGGAAGCCCTAATGAAACTTTAAAAATCTATAAACATATTTTTTTGAAAGGTAGATAATTTATTTTAAAATAGAAGAGTAAGGGTTTCAAAATATAACTCCAAATATTATCTTTTTGGATAAAATAACCACTATCTAGATTCTAGCCTCCACTAGTAGCTTATGGTTTCAAGAAGAGGGCCTTTAAAACTAGAAACCCGACTACTGGCTTGGTGGGTATCAACATGTAGTTCGGCAGGACCCTTGTCAAATTCCCTTTCATGTAGGATATCATGGAATATCCTATGATTTTATGTAGTTATACCTTTCTATTTTCTATTCAACAATGTATGTCATTCTTTTCTATAATGCACATCAGGATATTTCATGTTTTCCTCTTTTAAGCCCCAAAAAAATCTGAAACACCATTTTAAAAAATGACCACAGTGTGTTCACAGATATTTATATGTTTTAATGGAAACATAATGGTATTTAATATGGATGATAATGAGATAATTTCCTAGTAATAAGTTAGGAATCACAACCTTTACAAAATGTAGCAGGTCATCCTCGATCATTACTACTAAGAATCATTTAGAGATATTGGTGAACACATCATTTCACTAGGCCCATATATTGTACTCCCATGCCAATGTGTTCTCTTAAACATTGTCATTATTCCACTGCACTTGTATAATATTAATCAAATATTAGATATTATTCCCAATGAGTTCTATGATATAGAATATATTTTCTACAATGTATGTATTGAAATCAAGAGCAACGTCATCAATATCTAGGTCATGATAATCAATAGGATTATATCTAGGAGTCTATGACATTATAAAGTTGATGTTCATGGATGTATAGTTCAATAGAGGAGAAAATTGTTATGCCACTTGATTTATTCTCTTTACTATATCAACTAACTTCTCATAAAAGGCAGATAAATTTCTCTACATTTGAATAAATTATTTCCTTATCCTTTGATAGACACCAAGAAAAACATATGGATAAACCTTAAACTTGTGATGTTAATTTCTATGGATGGAATTGGACTTTTTTATACTCATTGTGGTTTTTATAAACTTCTAAATCAAATGAAACTTTTTAGATTTATCCTCCATATGAATAATTCTGATGAGTGTAACTGCATCCTCCATCAATGAATATAATGGATAAAAATTAAACATAACTTATAAAGACTTAAAACTATATTTCTAGTTCAATGACTTGTAGTTGTATTTTTAGGAAAACTCTACATGCTCCAAGTATTTATCCCAAGAACCACCAAATTCCTATATAGAGTCTCTTAACATATCCTCTAGTTTATGAATGGTACACTTGGAATTCCCATC
The DNA here is from genome assembly GCA_963277665.1 of Viscum album. Lineage (NCBI taxonomy): Eukaryota > Viridiplantae > Streptophyta > Magnoliopsida > Santalales > Viscaceae > Viscum > Viscum album. The sequence goes on along the minus strand of OY728133.1, from coordinate 473,047,335 downwards.
AGTATGAGGGTGTTATGGTGTATATAGAATCATTTGTTAACCCATATCCTTCTGAAACCCCATGAAAAAGAAATAGTGAAAATGGGGATCCCGATCATATAGTACACTCCGCACTGCTACAAAATTTCACTCACATATATGTCACACTGGTTATTAATAAGTAATTTTACTTAGATATGGTGTAAATGGGATAATTTCATTTGTAGGTTCATGATCACCCACAATATATCATTATTTTACGGTTTCATAGTTTCACCTTTAATAAAGTCAATGATGACATCATCTAATTTCTACTCTGTATTGGTTAATGGATATAATAAACACACATGAATGTAATGATAGGCCTTTACCAACATAATTGTTAGGAATAAGGTTAAAAATATAGTTATCTCACTATTGATTCCCCTCCACTAGTGCTGTCATCATAGACCTAAATACATCTTTATAAAACCCAGATATATCACCCACCTAGAAGAATAAAACAATGTCATCATATCCTAATCCATATTATCAAAATCAAATACTTGTCTATAAATGTGATGAACTATGTGCTCATGATTGGTTTATCTTGATGGTGGGACCCTATAATTTACATTCTCCCTAAGAGGTTATCATTATGTATCCCCCAGTTTTAACAATGTGATCTTGTCAAAAATATCAAGGATAATAGAGTTTGATGCCACAATCACTTTCACCTAATACTCCAACATACTAAATATATTCTAAAAAATTAGTTCTAACCCCCACCATTCATCATTAGACTCCATTAAAACCAGATCGTATTCCTCTATTATCAAAGAATTTGCAATGTCTTTTCCCTTATCGATTTCAAAATCCAACATCAAATAAATAGACTACATGTACTCATCCCACGTCCTCTAACATTGGTTCAGATCCCTCTATGAAAATAAATATTTTAGGCTCATATGATATTTAAACATGGGGAAACATTATCCAATTAGACAATAAAATGACCATTTTTTATCATGAATTACATCAACCAACCATATATCATGGATTGTACAATTACACTCATGTTTTATTAACTACCTATAGTCATTGGTGACCACACATCTTTCCTGCATAACAATGAATCCCTACCCAAATATGGAGGCCACGAATTAGACAATGTACTCCCCACCTAGTTCAATTAATCACATTATCAATGCATACATCATCCTTCTCATATTTTCCTGGAAATCTACTTCACAAAAATCACCCCTTTCTAAATCGCACTCCCTTCATGGTCATACTAGAAATAAATGCTTCTAACTGATATAAATTCCAATTAAATCATTGATATTATAAATATAGATTGAGAAATCATAAAATCATGAAAACAATTTTTGATATCCTCTAACAATATATCAAAATAACATTGTCCAAATCAACATATATTATTTACTAGGATATAATATGGAAAATAATGTGGACCTATTGAATCTATGTATAACATATTGGGTGTTTTGAATAATGTCGATGTTAGTTCAATGTACTCAAGTTAATATCTTTATTTCATGACTCATCCACCCATGATTTATTGTATATCAATGTTTCTTAAAAATATACAACAATGATTTATTCTATGAATAGGTGAAAAATGAGGTTCATCAAACCAATTCACAGTGCAGATACATTTTTCATTATGAAAGGGATCATAGAATATTCATACAAACCATAATTTCAATAGAAGGTAGTATAATGTATGTCAAATGGAATAATTATTAACTGATGATACCCTAATCCAAAAATAAATATTAGATTTTATGAAATCACCCCATTTGTGATTAAATAGATGACAAATTTGTGTATTTGGACTCATATCATAGATTTCCATCTAGTTCAGTTCATGTTATTGACACATATCTGCAAACACCCATCTAATTTCCTATAAAATTGATATGTAGATCCTCATGGTGAGGTACTAAGACAAATAATTCTATGTCTCACAAATTCTCACAATTTAAATAGAAGACTCAATGATTTTATGCTTCAATTATATATAGATGTATCAAAACATGATAAAATCATTAAACCTAATAAATATTAAACATTTTCATCTCCTATGATATAAATCTAAAGAATTTATCAGGAAATAAATTATGATATTGCTCTACATTAAATTGAATGATACATTGTTATTATTTTCCATCATCTATCAGAAGACTAGTTGTCTAATTTTAATTCCCCTCAAGTTTAAGATACGATATCCCTACCCAATGCAACTAGATATACTATTCACCATGGTGTATGAAACATATCCATGTGTCATGTGACAAGGTCAATGTCCAATGGTAGAAATAGATATCAGACTGGTATAGATTCTTCTAGAACATACCAAAGTTCATGTAAAATCCTTCCATCTAGATAAAATAAAAATCTCAAAGAAAACGACATCCACTGATCATAATTGATCACTCCTTGAGGCATCGAATACCCTCTAACAATACTAATAATTGTGTGTAGATAGACATAAATCTGATCATATACTACATAGAAAATTCCATTCTATAAAATCATTAATTAGATAAGAAATGGTTTTGTTCCCCTATATAAAAAAGTGCACATGAAATGGTAGATGATAGTGAAACCGCCCCTTAAACAAAGAATAGCCCTCATACTGAATAGTAATTACATTATAGAACTCTTTATTCATGATCACTTATAAACCTCATCATCCTTTTTAAGATCCATTCAGTACGCCTCCCTAATAGTACTTCCCTCACAATGCAAGAGTACCATATCCTCTACCATAGCTTGTATGACCAGTGGAATGGTAGCTGCTCATCTGGTGTTGTGTAGTATACTCCCTTCCCAACTATGTAATTTGTCTAACAATCCCATAATAATATTACTACTATATATTCCTCATTATCCACTATAGATCCCACATCTTTCTATAGACACAAATCATTGTTGATGGTATAGCACACCAGTCTTTCATGTGGTCAGACATGACACACAAAAAGTAGCTCACTTATTAACCTCTTATAATATATCAAATGATAACTTGAAAAAATATATCCCATTACATTCATGATAGTAGTGAACAAAATGATACACCCAAATACCATAGGAAAAGAATACAGAATTCCTAATTGAAATCGCATGCTCACCACATGGGTCCTCCTTTAGTTTCGGTAAAAAAAATATATCCTAATTCATAATGTTTATAAATTTGGATTGAAAAAAAACATTCACCAAAGGCTTTATATCATAACAAAAACCCTAATAGAATCACATCACCCTACCAAACTCATAATTAATGAAATTCATTGAAAAATGTTTTATATCTGTGAACCATATAATGAAATCTTGCATACTTTATAGAGACCCGACATTCTCATATATGACTATTAAATAAATTTTACGATAAATAAAAAAATAGAGATTCAAATCCCTAATAATAATGTTTTTTGTATTGGTAAAATTAGGCTCATGACTCAATTTTATATAACAAAAAATTAACATTTATTTAGATTGTTATTATTTATCATATTAAAAAAATAACATTCTTCTCAGTACATGTAATCACCTAAGCATATACATCATTAATTGGGGAAAGCTAAAATCTTAATAAGATGAGGAAAAAAGGAAATGAGAAAATATTACATGGATGATAATTATCATCATTGTCATATCAAGATCATAATATGATCATCATTTACATGATAAAAAAATTCATAAAGACATTGAATGTGGAATATGATTAAAAATGAAATGCCAAGTAATGATATTATAATACCATAAATAGTTCTGAACAAGTACAACATCATGTCTGTGCATAATATATGTTCATAAATCATTACATCATAATTTTGAATAAATATTGAACCATGTAAATACACAATAAATATTATATAATTAGATACATTAGATTATCCAGTTCATTGGAGGCATGTATAATTCAGGGTGTAAGGGTCACATCATAATTGGTGATAATAATACATGAAACATAGTATATATAACAAAAACAGTCATGGAATAACCCATATTAAGGAATTTATTTCATAAGGATTTCATAAATCATTTTTTCATGAATATTAATTGGGGTTTCCAATTGAATAATTGACAATTTATTAGGATTATATATCCTTTTTCATGAGTGAATAAGAAACAACTCAATATGAGTAACATATGTGTTTTGGAAGGAAATGTTTTTTTGAAATTAAATTTTATTTGGATTAAAAAAACCATTTTCACAAGTTATAAAACGTTTTTATCAGAAAGAATAAATAGTATTAAAGTGAAATAATATTTAAGTAATTTTAATTTCTTATCCATACTAAAAATGATTAGTAATATTGACAACCTATGGAAAATCTGTTATGTTTGAGAATCCCCTTAACTTAAATCATGTATTATATCATCTCATTTCTCCCCCATAAATATTAAACAATAGTTTACTAAAACATTTTTCTAGATGTTTATTATATTAATTTTACTATTTTTTATCACTTATAAAATTTTTATTATATTTATTAATTTCTTTCTTTAATGGGAAGGCATTTTGATACATTTTATCATTAAAAATTTCCATTTAGCCTCAATTTCTATATTTTCTCGATGTAATTTTTAAAATATTAGAATTAATTGAATAATAATATAAAGAATTTATTTAAACTTTTATATGGTGTTAACAATTTTTTATGATCGGTCATAGTTTTGGTGATGAGAAAATAATTGGAAGCAACCTCGTTGGTGGTTAACCAGACTTTAATGGGACATTGTCAAAGGAGTTGGAATGGTAATTATGACAATTTAATATTTCTAAAGATATAATATTTCTATTAGGGTAACATAATTAATTTCATTTCAACGTACTAATTAGTTTTCTAGATAATATTTTATTTTAAAAGGGGTTGATAAAAATAGAAACTTGATTGGAGAATGAGAAGAAGAAATGGTGTGAGCATACCCTCATATCGGTGTTTCTTATTCTCTATGACTCTAAAATCTATTAATGTTTGGAGTTAGATGGTTCTATAATGTCTCTAGGTTTTCTAAGAGTCTTAATATAGATCATTTTGGAAGACATTGTTCATTATCATGTGTCAGATGAATTTTTTTCAAGGGCGCAGAGAAGGATTATTTATACATGAGGAGTGGGGTATTTCTAAAATAAAATACCGAATTAATTAATATATCCATGTTAAAACATGAAATAATTATATTTTTGAAAATATAAATCCTATTTTAATTAAATAACTTGATTTTAATATATTCACTCACATTATAATAAGAATTAATTAGTCTAATCAAAAGGAATAGTTGAATAGTGAAAAATATTATTTTATGCAATTATTATAATTTTAGATAGTGAAAAGTAATTAAATTGTTTAGAAATAATATTTAATGTATTTTAATGTCCCATATATCTAATTTAATTCCCTTTAGACAATAAAAATTTTCTATAAATTATTAGGTCACTATTACATCAAGAATTATGTAATTCAAGATTCCCCAATTATGTAAAAATAGTATTTTTAAAGTTAAATTGAAAAAATAAGTATTCCATTAAATTATTAAAGGATGTTTCTAAAAAAATTACAATTTTATTTTAAAAAATATATTATTTTTATCATAATAATTTTTTAATATTATGTACTTTTATTTATTAATATAATAATTGTGATTTTGTGGAAATAATTTAATATATAGTTAAATATAAATGTGATTTTATTTTGAGTTACTATTTTAATCATTATATTTATGCTTTGGTATTATAATATTTATTTATACATACATTATTGAAGATACATATTTTTCATATCACACTTTATTTTTTTTATGTTTACTTAATATTCCATCAGTATTTTTCTGTTCACAATGATCAGGTAAATATTCTAAATAGTAAGGTTACTATTACAGAAGTCACATTACTATTCCAATGGTAAAATATAATCTTAAAAATATCTCTTCATCAATTTATTCATTATTCATCTCAATTCCTCTCAATGCAATATATTTCCATTTTATACAATGTGAATTAGATAACTAATATTCTATTTCATTCCTATAATATTGTTCATGGGATGTATGACTCTATCCAATCAGGGTGATCGAAATATTTTTCATTATAGTATTCCCACTTTTAGTTTCTTCTCCCATTATAATATTTTTAATTTTAATGAATTTAATCGATGAATTATATAATGATTTTTTAGTGAAATAATTTTTTTGGGTTTATCTTAGATTTGTATGTGAATAGAAATATCTAATCTAATATTTTCCACATTTAATTTCAATAGACAAATATCATTGATAAACTCTATGTTATTACATTATTACCCTTTTTAAAAATTTCTTCCTTGGTATTTAAACACACATTTTTATTTGAGAATAGTTTCGTGTACTTATATTTCATCGATTCCTCTAGATCCAATGCTTCCACTTCATATTTATTTTCCCACCACAACACTTTGACAAGGTGAGTTTTCTGGTTTCATAGAACATTGTCTTTAAAATCCATGATTTTCATTAAATAATACTCATATGATAGGTTATTCAACATTTATTCCACTTATGGATTTAGAAGATGTGATGGATCAATCATGTACATCATTCAGAGAGATATCTGGAATACATCCAAATATTGAGCCATTTTTGGGTGAATAGAAATTAGATAGGCCAATCCTATCACACTATAAATGATCTAAAATGGTCTAATGTACATAAAACAATTAATCCCTTTATTTTAAAACAACATGCCTCTCTTAAATAGATATATTCACAAGAAAACATTGTCTCTAACTTCATACTCCCTGTCCCTTTGGTGGTCTCCATCGTATCTCTTTTTCAACCCTGAGTAGATTTTATATGATATTGGATGACTTGATCATTATCTATCATATCTTGCACAAGAATATTTACACATATATTTTTTTCTCCAAAATCGTCCTAGAATGTATAATTTCTACATCACTTCACATCCATAACTTCTTATAGAGAAATTTGAATACTTGTGTGGAATATTTTTTTTGTATGAGAAATGTAACACCCGAGACTTTTATGTTATATAAATCATCAATGGAATAATTTTCTACACAACACTTGCTTGGCTTGATTTACACGCAATCGCTACCTTCTTCGATAGCTTGCGTTGTACGCAATACCGAGTTTCACTAAACGACGATATAAATATTATTTAAAATAGCCGTTATGAATAGTAATAACCACTTTTTGAAATTTTATAAATTTTATTTTTCAAAATGGACTTCATTTTTGGATTCAGAATATCGAAATTAGCCTAGGTTGAAATTTTGGTATTTTTCTGAAAACTTTCAATTTTTGATGAATAGTGAAACCACTAAGTGGTAGGTTAAAAACTGAATTTTGCATAAAACTTAATTTTACCGCTTCTGTGAATGGAATTTCGAACATATGATAGACACGGTTGATATCAGTAAGTAAAATTGGTTCAATGAGATAAAAATAATTTTTTTGGTGAATAGTAACTTTTTACTTTTTGTTACCGCGGCTAATAGTAAATAGAGTAACTAAGGGTAAATATGATAATACTATTACCCTAACACATGTCCTAATTCTATTGGATAAGTTTAATTAGACCAAAAACAACCTTATGAATATAATATGACCATTTAGGTCCACTTGGATTAGATTAGGACATTTAATATTATTTTATTTAATGAATAGTTAAATTAGTTAAAATCAAAGTTTAATAACTAAAACTTTTTTTATTTGGGTTTATACATAAGATAAATTTGATTATAAATATTTTTAGAAATCTAAAAAGATTTCCTACATAATGATATTTTATTTATAATTTTTAGACATTAAATAAGTTAATTTATTTATGACACAACGATGATGCAGTAATTACCCTTTTAGGGAAATATTAACATAATTGATGTTATAAATGCACAAATAAATGTAATTTGAGACTTTTTTTGAATTACACTAATTTTCTAGGTTACTATGATATATTAGTGTTTATTTAATAAACTTGGTTCGAACATATAATTCTGTTATGACTTTCAAAAAAATCATATATCAAATAGTGTCAAAATTGACACAAAATAGTTTTTTAATCAAATATTATATGATTAATTGTTATTTTATTCCTAAAAATATAAGGTTCGGCCAAATGACTTAGATAAGGATATATAAATTAATAATAAACAACTTGGGGTTCGTTTGGCATGTGATTGTAAGTGTATTAACCATATAGTGTAAGAAAACAAAAAGACACGGTAAAAGTTAAATTATTTAACTTAGAGTTAAATCTAATTGATAAGGATAACATAACAACCTAAACTTTTCTAAATCCTATTGGTTGATAGGATTTAGACCCATCCCCACTTTACCTTCGAAATAAGACCCTTTGGAACCATTATAAAACGATTTTGACTTTAATATAAAATAATATTTTGAGATATTCCTAAGGTGCCCCTCTCCTCCCTTATAAAAGGGCACCTCCTCCCCCTCCTCCTCACACCAATTTGAGCACTCAAGCTCGGCCAACCCCTGCCAAAATCCCTTCTCCACTTCCCTAGAATAATCCTATAGGTCCTGGTCTTCTTCAAAGACCAATCTTGGTTCCCTAAGTGGAGGATTCAAAGAGGCGTTTGAAAGAAGAGGTAATATCCATTACCGATCTTTTCAATTTATTTCTTCTTCAACTTCTTCTTCTTTAGTTGTTTCATGACAAAGTAATAACATCATTATTACTTACATACTGATATGTTATTATAAATATTAAACAACCCTAATTCACATTCTATCCATCCAACGGAAAAATGAAATCACCGCGCATGCGTACGTACGGAATACCGTCTCCACGCCGTGGTGTAATCTATTTTCCACCATCACCTTACAAGGATGGGTATAATGGTGTAATGAGTAACTATATATGATTATTATAAAATGATATTGATACAGAAATATTATAAATACACTTAAATACAATTCCACTATCATGGGAACGATATCCTCACTCGTGTGTACGTACGGAATACCATCTCTACGATGTGATGCGACTCGTTCTACATGATCAACATTACATAGTAATTATATAAATGAATTTAATGAATAAATATGGTATATGTTACACTAATACCATTCTGGATATAAGGTATCTATAACCTTAAAATAATAATAAGAATTTATTTGGAAAAACACGCGTAAGAACAAAAGGCAATAAAGACCCGAATAACAAGTAACAATGAGATATTATTAATAAGAAGCTAAGAATATGACCATATATGATATCATATCAATATGTATGACTCTGGAATAAGTCAATAACATTATTTAAACCATTATACAGGAGCTTCGGACACGTACAAAGAAAATCGGACCTAAGGTAAGGGAAATATCACAATCTCATTTTTATCCGAGATTGTTTATACTTTGGTATTTACTAGTGTGTATTTTATCATCCACATCCATGTTTCCTCAATATGTAATATTATTTCCAACCACCTACAATTGTTTAAAATCCAATTTTACCCTTCGGTGAGTTTTTAGTAAAGGATATGAAAGGAATCTTTTGTCGTTTTTCGTACGAGGTACTTTTTGACTTTTTCGACAAAAGTACGAAGAATGTTTTTTTAACTTATATGGCATGAAAGGATTTTTAAAAAATTATTTCCAAGAAGCTTCCTTTACATGTTTTCAAGTTTATTTTTAATCAACTACTTTTAGTTTAGGATTTTACGACATTTTAAGAAAGGAAAAGTGTTTTTGAAGCAGAAAGGATATTTTCCTCAAGAATGGAGTTCAAGTGTTTTATCAAAATTATTTTCCATCTAAGATAATAAATGGTTCTGTTTTTATCCCTATTATTACATTGATTTGATCATGTTGTGATGGAATTATTTTTATGAATTCCTTTATCTTATATGAATTGATTTATGATGTCATGATGTTTAAGATTCCCATTTGTATTACATGGGTTATGCAATGATGTATGATTTATGATTTTGTGGCACACATAAGAAAGGATTCATTATAAGATGGGTGTGACATATATCTCCCTCCAATGAATTGGGTAAAGATTTATATCTCATGAGATAGACATGGATGGAACGGAATGTTATTTCGGTTCAGTGATACAGGACTGAAACGAGGAGTGAACTCGGTTCAGAAATGGACTTTTTCCGCTAGGATAGTCTTGGCAATGAGTCATGACTGACAATAAATGATTTTCTATGATTATGTGTGCATGCCACAAAGTTTCAAGTTTTATGTTATGATTATGGGGATCTCATTTTCACTTCTATGATTTATTCCATGTTAAGATATTATGATCTCTTTTGTAGGATATGATTTTCAAAAAGTTATGATATGATTTTTATTTCCTTTATTTGCCCTTGCTGAGCATTTGAGCTCACCCTTTTTTGTATGTTTTCTTTTCCCCAGGTCAGGAAGATGGATATTAAGTAGAATATTCTAAAAGGGACCCTAGATATGATGAAATAAATGGGAGACACTGTAGAAGATTTATGAACCAGTTGTTTATGTTTCCCAGTTTATAAAGACACTATACCTATACGGTCCTTTGTGGTTTTGTCATATGTTGTAATAAGTGTGCTTCAATTTTGAAGTATTAACAATGTATATAATGTATGGGTCGTTATAGTTGGTATCAGAGCAAAGGTATAATCAACCTTTGGAAACTAGGATGTGAAAGCCTTAGTAAGAACCCTAAGGATAAGTCTAAGCATAGAACACAATCTTAGTGTTTTAGAAATGGACATGAATAACCTAGGATAAGATCTAAAGTGTGAAAATTTTATTCTTGAATAATGTGGTTTTCCTATTATAATTATTATTGCTCACACTACTCTTTTGATTTTAGTCAATGGCTGGAACCCAAAGGAACCGTGTTAATGCATAATGCGATGTGCAATGCAATGATTGTCCCCCTGAGCAACCAAACGATATGGGAACTGGAATGCAAAATCTTGTAGCCATGCTCACACAACTTTCTCAAGCTATGAATCATGCAGGACTTCCAAACGAGCAAAAGAATGAGAAACATTCTTTTGAATCCTTCATGAGGCAGCGTCCACCTTCTTTCAGCGGGTCTACTGATCCATTAGTTACTGAACAATGGATTAGTACTACTGAAAAGATATTTTCAGTTCTTCAATGTTCTGAACATGATAAATTCATCCTAGCAGTGTATCGTTTGTAAGGAGATGTTGATCAATGGTTGAATCTTATTAAGAATACGAGGCAAAGGGATGAAATTGAGTCCACGGAATGGGACGAGTTCAAGAACTTATTTTTCAATAAGTACTTCCCTCGTATTCTCCGAACAAAGATGGAGAAAGAGTTTCTTGAACTAAAGCAAAGGGATGATGAATCTGTTGGTACCTATGAAGTAAATTTTACAAGACTTGCAAGGTACGCTTCTGGTATTATTATCGAACCTGAGAGTAAGATCGATCGATTCTTTAGTGGCTTAAAACCAAGTCTTCGAAGGGCGTTAGCCATTAGGGACATCAATAGCTACGAGGAAATCGTTTGATTTGATCTCAAAGTCAAGATGGAGATTGGAGTAACCCATCAGTCATATGGGTTTGATAAGAAGAGGAAAATGGAATTCAAAGGAAAATCTAAAGAGCACACTAAAAAGAAGATGAGATTTCCCTTATGCTCAATGTGTGGAAAGAAACATGGATGGAGTTGTCTTAAAGGGACAAGTAAATGTTTCAAATGTGGAAAGGAAGGTCATCGGGCAATTGAATGCTGCGATAATGGGAAGAAGATGTGTAATGATGCAAAAAAATGAAGGGATACACAGAATGAACCTACTACACTTCAATGTTTCAAGTGCAAGGAGATGGGGCATTATGCCAATCAATGCCCAAATCCAAGGGTTTATGATGATGGTCGACGTCAACAAAATTTTAAGGCTAAAGACAAAGGAAAGTCACATGCAATTTCTATCAGTGATGTGGAGTATGATAACGAAGTGGTGAAAGGTACACTTACCATCCACTCTAATGTAGCAAATGTTTTATTTGATTCTGGATCCACCCACTCTTTTATTTCTGAAGAGTTTTCTAAGGGTATCCCCGTATTACCTCAACAATTAGATGTTGAGTTAGCTGTGACAACACCTAATGGCACAACAGTCGCATCAAAAGTTTATAATTCTGCTCCGATCGAAGTTTGTGGGAAAGTGCTTCCTGAAAATCTGGTGATCCTTCCTATAGTGGAATTTGATGTCATTCTTGGCATGGATTGGCTTTCTTTATATGGAGCTCATATCAATTTCCAAAAAATGGAAGTCACATTTCATATTCCAGATCAATCTATGATCGTCTATCAATTCAAGGATGAACATAACCTTCCAGTGGAAATTTCTTCCATTTTATGGATATTGATTCCACTAAATGAAGGTTATTTATCTCAAATGGTTGGTGAGAAACTCACGATTAAGAATATGCCCATCGTACGGGAGTTTGATGATGTCTTTCCGGAGGAATTACCGGGTCTTCCACCAAATTGTGAAGTTAAGTTTTCAATAGAACTCATACCAGGTGCTTTGCCTATTTCAAAGACACCTTATAGAATGGCCCCAATTGAGTTGCAGGAATTGAAGAAGCAACTCCAATAGAATCTTGATAAGGGATTCATACGCCCTAATGTGTCACCTTGGGGAGCACCTGTTCTATTTGTTAAGAAGAAAGATGGATCAATGAGACTCTGCATTGATTATCAAGAACTTAACAAGATCACTATCAAGAACAAATATCCTCTTCCACGCATTGATGACTTATTTGACCAACTACGTAGAGCTCAATACGTTTCCAAGATTGATCTTCGTTCAGGGTATCATCAATTAAGGGTCAAAAGGGAGGATATACCAAAGACGGCTTTCCGTACAAGGTATGGACACTATGAATTTATAGTGATGCCATTTGGTCTTACTAATGCCCCTGCTATCTTCATGGATCTAATGAATAGAGTCTTTAGAGACTATCTTGATCAATTTGCGGTAGTCTTTATAGACGATATTCTTGTCTATTAAAAGAGAAAGGAAGAGCATGAAGATCACTTGAGAATTATATTGAAGACCCTGAGAAAGGAGAATCTTTATGCCTAATTTACCAAGTGTGAATTTTGGCTTCAAAAAGTTGCATTTTTGGGTCACATAATCTCAAATAAGGGGATATCTATGGATCCAGCAAAAACAGAGGTTATCGAAATATGGTCGAGACCAACAACAGTAATTGAGATCCGAAGTTTTCTTGGTTTGGCTGGATATTATCGATGTTTTGTAAAATATTTTTCACGATTATCTAATCCACTCACCAAGTTGACTCGGAGAGGAGTTAAGTTTGTTTTGATAGAGGAATGTGAAGAGAATTTCAAGGAGTTGAAAAGAAGCTTATCCAGTGCACCTGTGCTCACACAGCCTTGTAGTGGAGAAAGGTTTGTGATCTACAGTGATGCATCCAAGAAGGGATTGGGGTGTGTTCTTATGCAAAATGATATGGTGATAGCTTATGCTTCACGATAGTTGAAAATCCATGAGCAAAATTACCCAACACATGATTTGGAGTTAGCTGCGGTAATCTTTGCATTAAAGATTTGGAGGCATTACCTTTATGGTGAAAGGTGTGATATTTATACTGATCATAAAAGTTTAAAGTATATTTTCACACAAAAGGAGCTGAATATGCGCCAAAGAAGAAGGTTGGAGCTGATTAAGGATTATGACTGCTCAATCCATTACCACCCTGGGAAAGAAAACAAGGTGGCAGATGCATTAAGTCGACAAGACCATGCTAGTTTATCCATGATAAGGATCACAAAAGATCCAATATTTATGGATTTACAATGGTTGGATCTTGTAATTATAATGGAAGGGGAAAAATCTTATCTTTCTCAAATGAACGTTCAACCATCAATACATGTGAAGATTAAAGAGGCACAGAAAGAAGATGTCGAGTTACAAAAGAAGGTGAGAAATGTTCCTGAATTCAACCTTGATTGTGATGGGATAATAAAGTTCAGGAATCAGGTTTGTGTTCCTCCCATCCCCGAATTAAAGAAGGAGCTTCTGGATGAGGCTCATAGTTCTTCATTCTCTATTCATCCTGGAAGCACGAAGATGTATATGGACCTGAAAGAGTACTTCTGGTGGGATGGTATGAAAAGAGATGTTGCTGAATATGTCTCTCGATGCTTGGTTTGTCAACAAGTTAATGCTGAGAGACAGAAGTCTAAGGGGATGTTACAACCATTACCCATACCCGAATGTAAATGGGAAAACATCACTATGGACTTTGTCATAGGACTTCCTAAAAAATCTAAAGGCAATAATGCTATCTGGGTCATAGTTGATCGTCTTACAAAGTCTGCACACTTCAATGCTATTAGAGAGGATTTCTCTCTAGATCAGCTTGCCAGGATATATGTAAAGGAAGTGGTAAGATTCCATGGAGTAACAATTTCTATTATATCTGATCGGGATCCGAGATTTACCTCGATGTTCTGGCGAAGTCTTCAGCATACTCTAGATACAGAGTTGAGTTTTAGTACTGCTTATCATCCTCAGACAGATAGTCAGTCTGAGAGAACAATTCAAACCCTAGAAGATATGTTGAGAGCTTGCTCTATGGATTTCAAAGGAGGTTGGGATCAACACCTACCTTTGGTGTAATTCTCTTATAATAATAGCTTTCACTCCAGTATTCAGATGGCTCTTTATGAAGCTCTCTATGGAAAGAAGTGCAGGACTCCAACTTGCTGGGATGAAGTTGAAGAAAGAAAGCTATTAGGACCTGATATCGTTGATGAAATGGCAGAAAAGGTCAGATCTATTCAACAACAAATAAGAGCAGCTCGGAGTCGACAGAAAAGCAATGCCGGCAACCAAAGAAAAGACCTAGAGTTTGAAGTGGGTGATAAAGTGTTCTTACGAATATCTCCCTAGAAGAGGGTTATGAGATTTGGAAAAAGGGGATGTTGAGCCCTAGATATATCGATCCTTTCGAAATACTGGATCGTGTTGGGAAGGTAGATTACCGATTGGCGCTTCCACTGAATCTCTATCAACTTCACGATGTGTTCCATGTATCTCTCCTGAGAAAGTACATACCTGATCCTTCACATGTACTCAGCTCAGAAGTTGTACCGCTGGAGCAAGATCTTTCTTATGAAGAACAACCGATAGAGATTCTGGATCGTAGCGAAAAAGTCCTACGAAACAAGACCACTCGATTGGTGAAAGTTTTATGGAGGAACCACCAACTTGAAGAAGCTACATGGGAGCTTGAGGATATGATGAGGGAGAAGTATCCTCATCTGTTTGTTACAAAGTGACGAATTTCGAGCGCGAATTTTTTTTTAAGGGGGGTATAATGTAACACCCGAGACTTTTATGTTATATAAATCATCAATGGAATCTTTTTCTACACAACACTTGCTTGGCTTGCTTTACACGCAATCGTGACCTTCCTCGATAGCTTGCATTGTACGCAATACCGAGTTTCACAAAACGACGATATAAATATTATTTAAAATACCCGTTATGAATAGTAATAACCACTTTTTAAAATTTTATTAATTTTATTTTCCAAAATGGACTTAATTTTTGGATTCGGAATATCGAAATTAACCTAGGGTGAAATTTTGGTATTTTTATGAAAACTTTCAATTTTTGATGAATAGTGAAACCACTAAGTGGTAGGTTAAAAACTGAATTTTGCATAAAACATAATTTTACCGCTTCTGTGAATGGAATTTCAAAAATCCGATAGACACGGTTGATATCAGTAAGTAAAATGTGGTTCAATGAGATAAAAATATTTTTTTGGTGAATAGTAACTTTTTACTTTTTTTTACCACGGTTAATAGTAAATAGGGTAACTAAGGGTAAATATGATATTACTATTTCCCTAACACATGTCCTAATTCTATTGGATTAAGTGTAATTCGACCAAAAACAACCTTATGAATATAATATGACCATTTAGGTCCACTTGGATTAGATTATGACATTTAATATTATTTTATTTAATGAATAGTTAAAATAGTTAAAATCAACGTTTAATAACTAAAACATTTTTAATATGGGTTTATGCATAAGATAAATTCGATTATAAATATTCATTAGAAAGCTAAAAAGATTTCCTACTTAATGATATTTTATTTATAATTTTTAGACTTTATATAAATTAATTTATTTATGACACAACGATGATGCAGTAATTACCCTTTTAAGGAAATGTTAACATAATTGATGTTATAAATGCCCAAATAAATGTAATTTGAGACTTTTTATGAATTCCACTAATTTTCTAGGTTACTATGATATCTTAGTGTTGATTTAATCAACTTGTTTCGAACATATAATTCTGTTATGACTTTCACAAAAATCATATATCAAATAGTGTCAAAATTGACACAAAATAGTTTTTTAATCAAATATTATATTATTAATTGTTATTTTTTTCCTAAAAATATAAGGTTCGTCCAAATGACTTAGATAAGGATATATACATTAATAATAAACAACTTGGGGTTCGTTTGGCATGTTATAGTAAGTGTATTAACCATATAGTGTAAGAAAACAAAAAGACACGGTAAAAGTTAAATTATTTTACTTAGAGTTAAATCTAATTGATAAGGATAAAATAATAACCTAAACTTGTCTAAATCCTATTGGTTGATAGGATTTCGACCCATACCCACTTTAAATTCTAAATAATACCCTTTGGAACCATTATAAACCGATTTTGACTTTAATATAAAATAATATGTTGAGATATTCTTAAGGTGCCCCTCTCCTCCCTTATAAAAGGGAACCTCCTCCCCCTCCTCATCACACCAATTTGAGCACTCAAGCTCGGCCAACCCCTGCCGAAATCCCTTCTCCACTTTCCTAGAATAATCCTAGAGGTCCTGGTCTTCTTCAAAGACCAATCTTAGTTCCCTAAGTGGAGGATTCAAAGAGGCATTTCAAAGAAGAGGTAATATCCATTACCGATCTTTTCAATTTCTTTCTTCTTAAACATCCTCTTCTTTAGTTGTTTCATGACAAAGTAATAACATCAGTATTAATTACATAATGATATGTTATTATAAATATTAAACAACCCTAATTCACCTTCTATCCATCCTATGGAAAAATAAAATCACCGCGCGTGCGTACGTACGGAATACCATCTCCACGCCGTGGTGTAATCTATTTTCCACCATCACCTTACATGGATGGGTATAATGGTGTAATTAGTAACTATATATGATTATTATAAAATTATATTGATACTGAAATATTATAAATACACTTAAATACAATTCCACGATCATGGGAACGATATCCTCACTCGTGCGTACGTACGGAATACCGTCACCACGATGTGATGCGACTCGTTCTACATGATCATCATTACATAGTAATTATATAAATGAATTTAATGAATAAATATGATATATTTTACACTAATTCCATTCTGGATATAAGGTATCTATAACCTTAAAAGAAGAATAAGAATTTATTTGGCAAAACACGCGTAAGAACAAAAGGCTATAAAGACCCGAATAACAAGTAACAATGAGATATTATTAATAAGAAGCTAAGAATATGACCATATATGATATCATATCAATATGTATGATTCTGTAATAAGTCAATAAAATTATTTAAACCATTATACAGGAGCTTCGGACACGTACAAAGTAAATCGGACCTAAGGTAAGGGAAATATCACAATCTCATTTTTATCCAAGATTGTATATACTTTGGTATTTACTAGGGTGTAGTTTATCATCCACATCCATATTTCCTCAATATGTAATATTATTTCCAACCACCTAAAATTGTTTAAAATCCAATTTTACCCTTCGGTGAGTTTTTAGTAAAGGATATGAAAGGAATCTTTTGTCGTTTTTCGTACGAGGTACTTTTTGACTTTTTCGACAAAAGTACGAAGAATGTTTTTTTAACTTATACGGCATGAATTGATTTTTAAAACATTATTTCCAAGAAGCTTCCTTTAAAAGTTTTCAAGTTTATTTTTAATCAACTTATTTTAGTTTATGATTTTACGACATGTTAAGAAAGGAAAAGTGGTTTTGAAGCAGAAAGGATATTTTCCTCAAGAATGGAGTTCAAGTGTTTTATCAAAATTATTTTCCATCTAAGATAATAAAGGGTTATGTTTTTATCCCTATTATTACATTGATTTGATCATGTTGTGATGGAATTATTTTTATGAATTCCTTTATCTTATATGAATTGATTTATGATGTCATGATGTTTAAGATTCCCATTTTTATTACATGGGTTATGCAATGGTGTATGATTTATGATTTTGTGGCACACATAAGAAAGGATTCATTATAAGATGGGTGGGACCTATATCTCCCTCCAATGCATTGGGTAAATATTTATATCTCATGAGATAGACATGGCCGGAACGGAAGGTTATTTCGGTTCAGTGATACAGGACTGAAACGAGGAGTGAACTCGGTTCAGAAATGGACTTTGTCCACTAGGATAGTCTTGGAAATGAGTCATGACTAACAAGAAATGATTTTCCATGATTATGTGTGCATGCCACAATGTTTCAAGTTTTATGTTATGATTATGGGGATCTCATTTTCACTTCTATGATTTATTCCATGTTAAGATATTATGATCTCTTTTGCAGGTTATGATTTTCAAAAAGATATGATATGACTTTTATTTCCTTTATTTGAGCTTGCTGAGCATTTGAGCTCACCCTTTTTTGTATGTTTTCTTTTACCCATGTCAGGAAGATGGATATTAAGTAGAATATGCTAAAAGGGACCCTAGATATGATGAAATAAATGGGAGACACTGTAGAAGATTTATGAACCAGTTGTTTATGTTTCCCAGTTTCTAAAGACACTATACCTATACGGTCCTTTGTGGTTTTGTCATATGTTGTAATAAGTGTGCTTCAATTTTGAAGTATAAAAAATGTATGTAATGTATGGGTCGTTATAAGAATTCATCCAATTGGAGACATTAATCCCATCCTCCTTTATGTTTCATTTAGAAGGATCAAAACATGTCCTTCAACATCTGAATATTTCTTTCAGATTTTACATAGTTTTTTGTTGATAGTCCACGTTTAAATTCAATTCATTATTCAAATAATGTTTGACACTTCTCCATAATTTACAAGTAAACCTTTAATAATTATCGGGTATGATTGAAAGGGGAACCCCATGTAGCCAAACCATTTACATTACATATATCATGATATTATTTTTTCATGAAGTAAGTATTCTTAAATTTCCATGATGTGGGATATCTTGAGTGCAAATCCACAACAACCAATATCTCATTGATTTATTTAGATGTCTTCAAGAGTCTAGAGAAAATTTAAATGGTGATGTTATCTGATTTCCATGAGGGTATATGACACGACCCATCACTTACTAGGGTTCAAGCTGCAACTACCCCCATGCCCTCCTCTATGAAGCTATCTTAATGAAAAAGTGCATAGGAAAAGAAAGAAAATACAACACTGCTACAAAAAAAAGAGAAAGAAAACATATATGAATTGACCTCTAAATATTACATGTAAAAGAAATGTAAAGCTAAATGGGAAAGGTGAAAAATACATGAACAACTAGAAACGCTACACAACACTGCAACCGTTTGAAAAGAAAAATTGGTTGGACAGTCCCACTCATGAATCCCAAGCTATGACCACCATATGCAGTCGAAGGATCCCATATCCCTAAGCTCCTCTAATATCATGATCTACCTATCCATCGTCTGTAAGGGCACACCAAGTGAAAGAAAAATCCCAACAAGGGGTGTGTATAAGAATACATAGTAGGATTCCCCAACGGCATGAGGGAGAAACAATAGAGGTACTGAAGAGGGGAGAGATAAGAGATATAACAGTAGAAGACTAGTACGGGAACAAGGTACAGTAAAAGTGAATAGGAGTACAGCCCAACCTAACAAGATGGTGAAAGTAGACTCATCCAATCACAAGGAACATGAAATGGTTAGGAGAAGAACTCCATGTTGATTTATCGCTACTTATAGTAGGTTAGTGGACTCTTCCAACCAAGAGACGCTAGACACAAAAAATGTGGCATACTCCACACGTCTTCACCTCTCCTAGAAGTGGTGTATCCCAAACCCAAGGAGTGGGAACTTGAAATAGGATATATATATATATATATATGCTCATTAAAAGAATCCCAAATAAGGGAGTAAGGGGATCCCTATCTCATTGCTCAGCCCAAGAAATTTAGTAGCCAACAGTACCAAGTAAAACCATATGTGATACCCTACATCTCATTGTATCTGCCTAGGAGGCACAAGTCAAGTGGCTTCAAATCACCGCACTTTGATACTATTCTCTTTGGGCAGCACTGACTCACCCACACATTTTTAGGGTACATCACAAGAACACATCTTGGTGAGGAAAGGACCGTTTTTTATCGTGATTCCTTAGATAAATCAAACCACGCCTCACCACTATGACACACATAGGTGGATTTCTTTGTACCATCGGGGACTATACTACCCTACCCGCTGTGAGGGTCAACCCAATATCTCCTTAGGGACTACACTCTAGGTCAGCCCGATATCTCATTTGGGACTACGCTTTGGGTCATCCAGGTATCTACTCAGGAACTATGCTAATTTTCATCCTAATATTTCACCAGGGACAACGCTTAGGGTCATCCCAGTATCTCCTTGGGAAATACGCTAGTCGGCCTTGTGAGAGGGTTAGCCCAGAACTGCACTGGTCATCCATACAGGATGGTAACTCTTAGAAAGCATTGAGGATATCTAGCCATCCATACTAGATGGTACCTCTTAGAAAATCTCTGAGGAACACTTATCATCCATGATGGATGGTACCGATCAAAAAATCGTCAAGGAACTTTGATCATCCCTGTTGGATGGTACATCTTGGAAAATCATCGAGGAACTCTGATTATCCCCATTGGATGGTACCCCTCAGAAAATCATTGGGGAACTCTGATCATCCCCATTGGATGGTACATATTGAAAAAAATTAGAGGAACTCTAATCATCCATGTTCGATGGTAACCCTTGGAAAAGCATCGAGGAAATATGATCATACACACTGGATGTTACCCTTCAGAAAAGCATTGAGGAACTCTGATCATCCTTACATCGAGGAACTCTAATCATCCATGTGGGATGGTGCATCTTAGAAAAATCATTGAGGAACTCTGTTCAACCATATTGGAGGGTCTGTCTTGAAATATAATTGTTGAACTCTGATCATCCCTACAGAATGGTAGACCTTGGAAATGCATCAAGGAATTATGATCATCCAAGATGGATGGTACCTATCAAAAAAAACACATTGCTGCATTCACCATGTACTTCACTAGGTATGTCTCACCTCAAGAACATCTTGCATCGTATCCCAGAATACACTGTGGATGGAACCATCACGTTCTATGTGAAAAAACACTCAAGATTGGATACTCATATATAAAATTCCTAGTCCAATATAAGGAGATACAAGAGATATATGATTCATAAAGTGGTTCATAGTGCGTGTATGGCCCAAATGTCATATGTCACCACCTCTTCACCAGGCCATGTAACATTCCATACTCAGGTATTAAACTAAAAATTAATTACCCCTATTCATGCTAGTGTACTCCAAGAGTACATGATATCTATTTCCAAAAAGCTGACGAGTGCTCATTGCTCGTTGTTAAACCAGAGGTTGAAAACATACTTTTACTTGCATGCCTCCTCAAATGGAACTGAATAATCAAAGAGATCACATTATTGTGATCCATAGATAAAAACAAACATGGTTGACTATTCCTTCTCCATGAATGGTCATCTGATCAAAAATTCATATATCGCCACATTACTCTTGAATGACGTCACATGGGGCTCACACCTTGGTCCTGAAACAAATTGTACGGATCACGTCATTGCGATCCTCACAGAAAAAAATGATATGGACAACCCAATTGTCCAAAACGGATACCTGGTGAAAGAGATACATTTCACTACAATATGCGCAATCATGTCCTCAAGGGGCTGGTACCTCTATCTCTATTTAAATATCCAAAATTGGTCATAAAATATCCTTCTTAATTCTAGGGTCACAACGTCTCATACGGTTCATCATTTCGACCCCATAAGATGGAGATATGTCGGATACAATATCCCATAATAATAATAATAATAATATTGGGTGTTTCGAAGACCTGAGCCACAAACCATAAAATTTTATCCAATATTGGTCTTGAATTGACCATCTTGATTCCAAGATCATGATGCCGCTTACTATTCATTAATCATATACCATATGAGGGACCTACATAAGAATTAATGTTTTGTGACCCAAAGCAAATAATAATAATATTTTATCATACTATAATATTATTACTTTTAATCCCATTATTTTTTCCAAATTCATTCCTCAATCGGAGCTCTCCAATTTGGCGCACATCATACCGCCCATCGGATTCCTTTCTCTTAACGCTTTAAATACTAAAATTACTGTTATTATAGTTTAGTTTATCTCTTCAATCTTATTCTTCCCTAAATTTGTGCCTCCAACCTACTAACCCTGGCTCCCATCCTTCTTCCAAATGACCTGATCTGCTTCCACCACCTCCGGCTAGCCGCGCCTCCACTCCTTTATCCTTCCATGCCATTGTGCCTCAATCCAGCCACAGCACCCCCCGGTCTGCTCACCCCTGTCATTGATCGAGTCGACTCTTCCACTCCACCACAGGCTATCATCCCGCCTGCCTCTACTGGGAGCCTCACCCTTTAGGCATGCCACCGCTTGTATGCCTGAATCCGCATTGTCTTGCTGCTCAACTGTCCTCTCCCGAGCTTCCATTTCGTGTGGCCACATGCCATCACTCGGACCACCACTCGAACCCGATCCAACACTCAACCCAGAACCGGCCACCCCTAGCAACTTCCACCCACCTCCTATCGTAACACATATATGTGGGTAATATCCATCGATTTCATCTTGGTCTGATTCAAATTTCATATTGCGCATGTATTATGTTGATCAGATATTTGTTGTTGACCAATCTGTTTGTTTTTTGGATATTGTTGCACCATGATCCCAAAAAATAAATTGACCAAGATTGCACATAGAATGGAGGAATAGGATGTACAGACACAAATATGGATGGTCATCATCATCGAGACTCAGTAATGATATGAATTTATAGTAAAATACTTATCATACTCCTATAATTCTAAATTCAAGATAAATGAGAAATGAATTTCTTCTACCAATTTTTTGTTTGATCCATGAATTAAATAATTCAAACAAATTTACTTCATCTTTGTCATGGAAATTTAATCAGGATAATAAATCCATAGAGAAGAGTCATGCCTATATATTGGATTGATCAATAGTGAAGAATGTGTTTGTTGAGATCTGTTGTGCTCATCGCGATTTGATCTATCTCGATGCGAAGTCTCAATGTTCGTTCTTCATTATTCGCTATTTTCCAATGTGGGGTAGAGGCTATTAGAGGAATGGGAGTCATACAAAAGGTTTATGAGGCCAACCCCACTTAACAAATAATTTATATCCTATATTTTGGTTAAAATAGTTTTTAATAAATTAAATAAATAAATAATAATTTAATTATTAAATTATCTTCCCATGATGGTGCATAAGCCGAAAGCCCGACAACGATAAAAGTTACACCCTACCTAGGGTGAAACCTACATTATGAGGTCATCAGTGGTCACATATTTCTGATCCGAGCTCTTTTCAATGAGCTATTAGGGTTTGATCTATTAAATGGATAAATTAATAATTTAATTTATCCATTTAATACACCGCCAGCGAGCGAGGTGTCCAAACGTACCACGCCGGCTTAATTTTTGTGGCACCAAGGGGAAGAACCACGTTCCGAACTCAACTGTGGTCTCAGATTTCCAAAACAATCAACTATTTAAGATATATCTTGTATTCATTACTTAACCATGCATGTGTAATATAAAAACACTTCATATTTTTATAAAATCAATTCAGGGCACACCAGGCCTCGAAATTGCATGTCGTCCCAATGCCCAACTCTGAAAACATTCAGAGAAATATTTCAAAGTATTATTTGTAAAAAACTCTATTTCTATAGTACAGTAAATGATTTAATCATCCCCATCGACTTATATCACTCAAATTTAACTTACTATCATACCAATAACCTTTAGTTATACTTATTAATCTTTTTATTCATTTTGTCGCACCAAAAGTGCTCTGGATGATCACAATACATCATGCTACATTGAGGATAGATATAGATTGATTTTCCACCTGAATTATCCAAAATCACTATATTTATCTCAAGTGATGAATGAAAAAAACATTTTTCCAATCCAAAGAACACCATCATCATCAATTTTGAGATCACGATGTTTCCCTTTTATAAAATCATTTCCATTATTTTGATGTTCAGTATCATCCCTATATTCCTCCCCGATCTTCTCTTGGATAGATCATTGGGAAATCATTTGGTAAAGGTAGGATGTTTTCTCTTTCATTATGATTTATAATTCCATTATTTTCATATCCATTAAGATTGGTTCTTTCACATTCTGTATCATTATAGAGTAACTGGTTCTTTTTTGATAAGAACAACACTTACCTTGTTCACCAGTTTTGGATGATAGTGAATTGGGAAACCAACAACCTTTATTAGAATTCTCTATCTTATATGAATCATTTTGAACTACTTTTGTCTGTATATATACTTTAGACTCCAGTGATCATTATATATGTCACACTTCGCACCATTGAAGCAGTGCCACTAAATATTCACAGTAAAGAGAACTAATTTTAACTCTTGATCATGAGAATGGATGTTCTTATCATGGATATTCAAATGGAATGAGGAATAGTCTATAATATTATCATTCCCCATAACTACACAACCCAAGTGGAAGTTTGGAAAAAAATGGACATGTGTGGGATCTATTCACACTCAATTCAAACATGGAAATTCCCCACTCTAATTCTTGATTGCTGATCCATGGATCGCATCAATCCAGACAGGGAGTGTTCTTTCAATTCCACTCAAGATGTTTTTAGCACAATGGGAAAACCCTTCATCATGTATTGTAAAGGTATATCCTTTTAAAAATATATTTATTGTTATGTGAAATATGTAGGCGATTCCAATAACCCTCCCATCATAAATTTATCGGGGGATAGGGCAATATCAGTGGTGGATGATCTGGAAGATATTAAAAAAAGAATGTATCTATGTATGTTTTCTATACATGGACTCACTGATTATGGGAAAGGTGTTTCACATTGGTTATATGTAGTTTGAAATAATAAGATCACATTATGAAAGAACATCACTAAATGGAGGAATATACTATTCGGTAAGGGATACTATCACATTATTCTATAAAGGAAGGTGCAAGTCAATGTTGTACGACACATAAGAAACCTCAATTTAAAACCTAGTGTTTTTTTGTTATTGGAATGGGAGGAAAACTTCAATCCCCATCGTCATATTCTCATAAATTTACATGTGTCAACTCGAATTCATGGGCTTCTAGGGGTGTACCGGCACCCAAAAATTCTTAATGGCATGGATATTGAATTCGATACTCCTGTTAATATCGATTAGCAAAACATAAATGTGGACTTTAGACTTTATGCAAGATCCCTTGTTGAAATAAACATGGAATATTTTCCTCTGATGAAATTTATCTTTTATAAAATGATCTTAAATTGGATTTAAGGATCAAATATGAGAACCATTCAACCTTATGTGATCACTTCAAGATGGTGGGACATGAAATAATTAATTTTCATATTGTTAATAAGCTTCTTGGACCAACCAGTAAGTTTGCATCCATGAGAGAAGTACCAAATGTGAGGAAGAGAAAACCACTGGAAAATGCAATGAAGGATACACCTGATCAGGTAAAAAATGTGAAATGGGGTAATATTTCTAAATAAAGTAATTCATGGGATGACCTAGCTGAAGATGTGGAGAAAAAACCCTACTTTAATCAGACGAATAACATGAGAATACTGAAATGTAAGATCAAACTTGTCATCAGGACGATGTGGAGGAGAACTATGATGAGTATGCACTTTGTATTTCATCATTGATTCTCTCCATTATTTCCTTATTTCAATAAAATTAATTATTGATTAATCTTATGTCGCATCATATCGATCAATCCATTTCTATATGTGATTCTGGTTCAGATAAATGGGATTAGATACTAGAAAAGTCCTTCTATTTGAAAAATTAAAGATCGAAAGTTTATATCCTCTCAACTACCACTAAATGGTCAAAATGGACTTGATCAGAGGTTGGGCACTACTCAACCACCAAGAAAACTACATGGGAGGTAGTTTTCATACCCTACATCAAGAGATACTACTGTAAAAAAAATTTATGATATGAAGTAGAAAAGACTTAACAGGTGATGATGGAGGGGCCACATATCTGCAATCTCTTCCGGATTCTAAGAAAAATCTCAGAAAGTCTAAAATTAAACAGAAAATGTATGAAAAGGTGAAGTGGGTCATCACACACAAATAAAATTCATAATGATGATTATTTTCTGGAACATACAATTTATATCCATCCATGGTAATGAATGGTCCTTATATATTAGTGGAGGTATATATAAACCTGATATTATTAGACTGGCTACAGCAAAGAAAATCATTACACATCATGATAAGTTCAATACTAACAGTTGATACCAACTCTTTGGAAAAACAAATATTCCAACTATGAATGATTTACATTTTATTCTAGTTGATGGCACAATTTAAATTCAAATTTGTTTTCAAAAGGAAGTGAAAATTATTGATCATACCATGATTCACTATTTCATTTTCACCCTTACACCACTATGCTAAATAGGTTTTGTATTGAAATTTATAAAAATAATAACAAATTGAACATCATGTTTTATTCCATTATTTGGGTTTATTCAATATTAAAATGGTAAAAGTCACATTTTTTTGATGATTTCATTGTAGGATGAGATTGTTTGAAGGGCTCGTGATGAAGTAGAAGAAAAAAGGGCCAAAATTACATGGATCCATGAAGATCTGCCCACGGTTGTTCTTGTTTAGAAAATTATGTTCATAAAAATGGGCATATATTTTGTGAAATTATCAAAATTTAATTGGATACATTTAATATGTAGTAACCCAATTTCAATTCTTCCATCAAGGGGCCCAACAGACCTGATCGTTCCAGAACACTGAATTTGTGTGATATAAATAGTGGCATTCTATAATCTGTCCATATCATCAGATCCACTTGTCCAATTGGTGCCAAACATTATTTATAGATTTTTAGGATGTGGGGATACAACATTAAAGTTTTTGAAATAGAGAGATTCGATTGTATATTGGCTGAAATGCGTGGTACAAGTGGCTTGAAGAAATCTGTGTGCCTTACACCACCTTCCAGTTTTCCTATAAAATGACACGTTGGGATCCACATTTGAGTGTTCGGCTAGGAGGAATGGTGCTGCTATTTCGGAATCCCCAAGGAGTTTTCTCAACATACCTATAAGTTCGGGATTCAATGGGAAGTTCTACTTAAACATCTTCTTCTTCCTCCCCTATCATGGGTTTCTAAACCCCTTATGATAACCCCGAAAGGAATGCGATGTAATCCAGAGCTTCAAGCTTGAATTATTTGGAATGATCCTTATAATTCAAAGTTTTATGATTTTTATTCATCCTATATTTCTATTTAATTGAGTTATATACTTTTATGTTATACTCAAACTCAAATTATCTGGTTCGGGGTACCCTTTCATGTGATGTTTCACACACCGTTCATCCCTTTTTCCTCCCTCATTCAATATAAGAGTTTGTGTGGTTCATATTGGTCAATTGAACTCACATGTGCACGGTCAAGTCAATTTAAAATTATGTAATGTTATAAAAAATAAATAACATACAAATAAATACAACACATTGAGTTCTTCATGTGTTGCTTTGGTGAGTTTCAATTCTGAAGTCGATCACAAATCACCCAATCATCAGTAGTGTCCGGTGAATCATTGTGTGTTTTTGAATGAACACATGGAGGTATCATAGAATAAATTCAGTAAAATTATATTAATAAGTGTTAAAAACTAGGGATTAAAGGTTCTATACCATTTCTCTTGAAGTGGGGAAGGATGAGTATCATGACACTCCCTAGGGATGATAACATTTAATTAATCTTTTTCATTTATACTTTGTTTTATTGCCTTAGTTTTTCTATTGTTATGTTTAATCATCAAACTAGAAAATTTATTAAATCCAATTCCACTTATATTTTCAAATTTAAAACCCTATTTTACAATTAATGATCTAAGGCTTTGTCGAGAGATGACCTAGTGTTTCTACAATACTGCAGAAATTCTAGTAAAAACTAAACAACTAATTTGACGTGCTCGGCAGTGAGATCAAATTTTGGCTCCATTTTTGGTTTCCAAGATCCTTTTTTCTTTTATTTAATTTTATTTATTTATTTTACTTCTTAATTAGTACCCCTTTCAATACCCCACCCCCATTTGATTGTTTTGGTTTTGGTTTTCTATTTCTATTTTTGATTTTTTTGTGTGTTCTTCCTCTCTCTCTCTCTTTCTTCTTCTCCTCCATCTCTCTATAATTTTTTTGTATAAAATTATATTTTATTTCCTCCATTAATTTATTAATTATTTTAATTTCATTAATCATCCATAATAAATTAAAAAATCAACAATAAATCAATCAATCATAGTGGACATCATTGTTGGATGACAAGATCTAGTAAAGAAACACTACTTGAATTTGATCATGAAATGGAAAAATTACTCCATTCCCAAATCAAGTAATCTAGAGAAGGTCAATCAATTAAAACAAATTAACCCCATTTAGAACCTCCAGTTTCCATAATCCAATAAAAAATTTAACCCAATAAAACCCAAGAAAACATGGCTGCAAATAATCGAACCTTAAAAAAACTGACCACCCTGGATGTGGAGTACCAACATGCATACATCCAATATCCCAAGGAAGCAGCCAACATTTAATTGATTTCAGGCCTCATCCACCTTCTTCCTAAATTCTAATGGCTTCTCTATGAGGATCCTTATAAACACCTGAAGGAATTTCATATAGTCTGCTCCACCCTAAAGCTGGAAAATGTGTATGAGGACTTAATTATGTTTAAGGTCTTATTTTTATTCCTTGATGGTGTATCCAAAGAATGGATATACTATTTTATTAAAATGATTAGGTCTAAAATGAACTTAAAAGACTCTTTATAGTGAAGTAATTCCTGCCTCTTGAACTTCATAAATTAGGAAAAAATCTGTGGAATTATGCAATCACAAGGAGAGACCCGTCATGAATACTAAGGGAGATTCAAAAGTCTTTTCTCATGCTACCCCCACCCCTAGAATGTGGAAAACTATTAATCCAATAATTCAATAAGGGAATTATCCCCATGGATCATGTAATGATTGATGCTATAGTTGGGGGTTCCCTAGTTGATAAAACTCATTCTGCTGCTCGTGACATAATAGCCAACATGGCTCAAAATGCAAAACAATTTGGTAGACGAGCTATTGCACCAACCCAAAAAGTTCACGAGGTAAGTCATTAATTTCTAGAACAAAAGTTATA
Source organism: Viscum album (assembly GCA_963277665.1). Classification (NCBI taxonomy): domain Eukaryota; kingdom Viridiplantae; phylum Streptophyta; class Magnoliopsida; order Santalales; family Viscaceae; genus Viscum; species Viscum album. Next base: position 473,017,720 of record OY728133.1, on the reverse strand, counting down.
TAACAATCTTGATGATATTAATACCCATATGAGGCAATTATATCAAGAACAAGGTAACTCACAATCTCATCCAGCTCCATTACATTGTTGTATTTTCTCTGAAAATACTCATTTTTCTAACCTATTCCCACAACATCAAGATTAACCTGAGTCTTGTGCAACTGTGTTTTAAGGGAATCCATTCCATCATGAACCTCCCTTCATGAATGAACCATTATGGAGAAATCCAAACCCTTGCTGGCAAGCACAACCCCATTACCAACAAGGAAGAAACTCATGCTACACCAATAAGAATTATTATCAGTAAGGCCTAGGTATGAAACTTTTTTATCCTTCAACATCTCGCAAAAATCATCATACTCCTCCCAAATCGGAACCAAGCCTTGAGGAAATGATGAAAAATGGAAAACCTAAACTTCTACTTCTAACAGACCACATAATCCGCAATTTAAGACCTATGTACTCAAGTGGGAAAATTAGAGAATAGCATCAGTGATCTTAATATTAGAGGTTCTAAAAAATTACCATCCCAACCCATTTTCACTCCAAATGAAAAAAGGTAATGTATGTATAGTTATACTCTGTAGTGGTAAAGACGTTTCTCCTTCTACTTATTATACACAATAGGTATGTCCCCCTCTTGAGAACTCTCTTCTAGAACCGTCAATTGTTTCATGAAAAGAAAAACAAGGAAAAAATAGTTATCAAATTATTATTAAGGATTTCAATTAACCATCCACTCCACTTCCTTTCCCTCAAATAATCTATTATTCTAGGAAAAACATATATAATGAAATTGACAATGAGTTAATGAATACATTAAAAAAAATTCAAGTTAATATTCCATTGTTGGATATAGTTATGAAAATTTCTTGTTATGCCAAATTTCTCAAATGATGCTGCACCCATAGATGAAGGCTTATGGGGAATGAAAGAGTCAACCAAAGAAGAAATATTTTAGCCTTAATTCAACAATCAATTCCAACTAAGTCCAAGGATCCAGGAACATTCATGATACATTTTACCATAGGGGAGACATTCTTTTCGGATTCTATGTTAGATTTAGGTGGTTCCATTAATGTAATTCCTCACTCTGTGTATACTTATCTATAGGTTAGAGAGCTTCATCCAATATTCATTGTCGTGAAACTTTCAAACTGGAGTACTACGGATCCAACAAGAGTTATTGAGGATGTCCTTGTAAGAGTGATGAATCTCATCTTCCCGGCTGATTTCTATATTCTTGAAATCGAAGATACCTGAACCCAAGGTCATGCCCCTCTCATACATTGGTGGCCAATCCACAAAAAAGAAAAGACAATCATCAATGTTCAGAACAACACACTGTCCATGGAGTTTGGTGCAGAAAAGCTAATTTTTTTACATCCTTGAAGCTATGAAACACCCCATTGATGATCACTCCACTCTTCCTACCAATTAGATGGAAGTTATCTCAGACAATACACACACACACACACACACAATTATCTCCTCAACCCATACTCTGATTCATTTTCTTCTTCTTCACCCTTGGTTGACTTGAGTTTTGATTCATTTTTTGAGTGTTGTGTGGGTTCTGTAAAGTGTAAATTTTGAGCTTTAATTGATAAGTGTGTTCATTCTGAGTTACCCATGACTATAGATGATTCTTAAAATTTCATTTCAAAATATTCTCTATCCATATAAAATAAACAATACTAGATAGTCAGTTTCATAGACCACAATACCCCTAAATCCCCTCCCTTAGTCCAAAAACACTTTACATTGGAATTAAAACCACATCCATATAATTTATAATATGCCAATCATTAAGGTATTAACCAACTGCCCATCATTATTTCCAATATCCTCTCTTGACAATAGTAATCAAAACTGCTCAAAATATTGAGAGAGTTTAAAAAGGCAATAGGATGGACATTGGCAAATATTCTTGGGATTATCCCATCTATATGTATGCACCATATATTTTTGTATTATTTTTCTTATCCCATGAGATAATCTCTACTCCAGTTAAATCCCACTCTCCATGAAGTGAAAAAATTGGAAGTTAGTAAATTACATGATGTGGGGATAATTTATCCTATATCTGAAAGTAAATGGGTTATCTGAGTCAATATTGTGCCTAAAAAATAAAAATAAATGTTTTGTAAAATTAAATGAATGAATTGGTTCCAACATGTGTGAAATATAGTTGGTGAGTCTGTATTGACAACCATTGATTGAATCATGCCACACAGAAGGACCACTTTCCTCTACCTTTCATTTACCAAGTGCTAGAACGATTGGATAGTAAGTCCCATTATTGTGTCCTTGATGTCTATTCATGTTATTTTTAAATTCATATATCTCATGAGGATCATGAAAAGACAACATTTACCTATATATTTAGTACATTTTCATATAGAAGGATTCCTTTTCGTCCATGTAATGATCCTGGTACTTTTCAATGATGTATGTTGAGTATTTTTTTTGAGTACCTATGGAATTGCATGGAAGTTTTTATGGATGACTTCACGGTATATGGAACATTATTTGATAACTATTTGTCTCACCTAGGTTCTATCCTCCATCGTTGTATAGAAAATGATCTTGTATTAAATTACGAGAAATGCCATTTCATGGTTGGATGGGGGATTGTTCTTGGGAATGTTATTTCAAAAAGGGAATTCAAGTTGACAAATCCAAAATTCAATTAATTTCAACCCTTATATATCAAAAATGTGTTTGTGAGGTGAAATATTTCTTGGGTCCTACTTGATTTTTCTTCCAATTCATTAAAAACATTAGTAAGATCACACTTCCCTTGTCCTAGTTATTAAAAAATGATTCTGAGTTTGTGTTTGATAAAAATTGTGAGAATGCATTCACATTTCTTAACATGAGTCTCAAATCACCTCCCATTATCCAACCAACAAGGTGGGATATACCCTTTTAGCTTATGTGTGATGCCTCTAACTTTGAAGTTGGGGTAGTTTTATCACACATGGTTGAGAAATATTCTCATGTCATTGCGTATGCCCCACGTACCCATGAATCTTCACTGGAAAACAACACGACCACTGAAAAATAACTTCCTTCTATTTTGTTTGTCTGGAAAAATTCTGTTCATATCTTATTGGGTCAAAAATGATTTTATTTTTCTGATCATGTTGCCCTTCGTTGTCTCTTAGAGAATCCTGAAACTAAACCCCGCCTCATTCAGTGGATGCTCCTCTCCCTGGAGATTTACCTAGAGATTAAAGATAAGAGAGGAGTGGAAAATGTGGTATATGGACACATTAAAAGGATTTCCCCGCCATTGGACCATCATGTTAACTCACCCATACCCAATGGAGAATTCTTCCCTCATGAGATCATTTGTGATGTAGTGGACCTCACCCCCTGGTATGCAGACATTGTGAATTTTCTAGTGACATCTAGGGTCCCCACTGATTCCAGCACTTCACAATCTTAGAGGCATAAGAATTATTCTTAGTGATACATTTGGTATAACCCATATTTGTGGACAATTTTTGGTTCCTAGATAGTTCTTCGTTGTGTCCTTGACCAGGATTTCACCTCTATTTTGACATTTTTCCACAACTTGGCCTCTGGGGGCCACTATGGCTCTCAACGTACAGCTCGAAAGGTCCATGACTATGAACATTATTGGCCAGAATTTTATAGGTATTCCCATAGATTTTTCATTTCATGTAGTCGTTGTCAATTCATAGGGAATATATTAAAGAGTAATCAAATTCCCCAACATCCCAAGTTATTTTGTGAAATTTTTTTGCATGGGGAATTGACTTCATGGGGCCTTTTCAAAATTAATTTGATTTTTTGTACATATTATCAGCAGTTGACTATGTGTGTAAATGGGTTGAAGCAAAGGTCATCGGGACAAAAACCCCTCGAGTGGGTTTTGATTATTGTAGGTCTTAGATTTTTAGTAGGTTTTGTTTATCGAGATTCATCATTTGTGAATAGGGTTCCCATTTTTTAATCGCAACATGAAAAATGTTCTTAATAAGTATATAGTTGATCATAATGTCTCTATAAAATATCACCCTCAAACTAATGGAAAAGAAGAAATCTCAAATAGGAAAGTTAAGAGAATCTTGGAAATAACTGTATAACCCAACAAAAAATATTGGAGTTTGCGCATTGCTGATGCACTTTGGGCATACTGTACAGCTTTTAAAACCCCAATAAGAATGTCATCATAAGGAATTATCTTGGGAAAGGCTTTTCAATACCTATTGGAGGTACAACACCATGCATATATGGTTGTCAGATAATTTTATATGAATCTTTCAAATACAAGTGAGCATAGGAAGATGCAGATTCAAGAGTTGGAAGAAATTTGATGTGATGAATATGAAAACTATTGCATCTATAAAGATATTACAAAGGCTATCCATGATAGCATGATTCATCATAGAAAGTTCCATATTGGTGAGAAGGTCCTCATGTACACTTCAAGGCTAAAGGTCCACCCCGGTAAGCTTCATTCCTAATGGATCAGTTCTTATATTGTTACTAATGTTTACCCTTTTGGTGCTAAATAGGTTTTTCACAAGAGGAGTGGACAACTGATTACTGTCAATGGGTAGAGGATAAAACACTTCAATGAGGATTTTACAAAGCATCTCATGGAGTAAATCCAACTGATAGATGCCACATATGACCATAATTAGCATGTTATCCCTTCTCCCAACCTATATTTATTGTCTATTTATTTAAAATACTTTTTTTTGGGGATAATGTAACTTTTAGGTGTCGGGGAGGGTGACATGTCATTATTAGGATTAAATAAAAAAAATTATAAAAATTTAAAAAATAAAAATGTGTTATTATTTTTTATTTCTTTATTTTGTGTTTTTAGATAAAAACTAATCCTAAAATTAATATAAAAAATCTTTTTTCATTCAAGAGATGATTGGGTGGAAAATTCCATCGTTTATGGAAAAATGTTATTCAAATGAATGTTGATATGAATTTTTTTCTACAATTTGTTTGTTCAAATCATTATTAGGTGTTTAATTGATATTTTAATCCCATTCCTCATTATAACTGACCAATATTTTAATCCCTTACCAAAGACACATTCAAAGACCTTTATTTCATATTAACCCTTTTAATCACTTTCTTGATAGTACAGGGTCATGTAGAGAAACTATAACATTCCATGATTCTGTTTGAAGACATAAAATTTGAGTTTGTGACATTAATGATAGAGGTAATCGTTCATTGAAAAACCCTTTGTACAATTAACGTCTATTTTTGGACACCTTGACATTTTAACCTTCATAAACCATAGAGACCATGAAATTCCTATTAGGCTGCCTCATTACAAGCTAATATATCCCTACCTACCCATCTCTTATTTATATTTTTGTTTTATTCTTAGAAAGTGCGGGAGAGAGTGTGTTTCCATGGGAATTATGGGGTGAGAATCATTGTTACGGGTTGATATGAAGGGTGCTTACATTTTCCTTGGGAAACGGGTTCGAAAGTCATATTACATCATTGTTTCAAACTTGTTTCCCTATTTATCTCAAAAAAAACTATAAACTAAAAAAATAGTTCAATACATTGAAAAAAAACCGTACAAAAGAAAAAATATAGAAAATATGATGTTTAATCATTATTATTCACTGCATGGTTGTGACTGTAACACCCCAAGCTTCTACGGTACATTTCTCTTTGAATAATGCAATAGCGTTTGTTGTACGCAACATCGAGTTCTAACACATCACAACCAATCAAACTAGCCGTTATGAATAGTAATTCCCACTTTTTCAAATTTATAAATTTTATTTTTCAAAATGCACTTCATTTTTGGATTCGGAATATCAAAATTATCCTACAGTGATTTTTTGGTATTTTTCTGAAAAACTTCATTTTTTGGTGAATAGTGAAACCACTAAGTAGTAGTTAAAAAAACTGAATTTTTCATAAAACATAATTTTACATCTTCTGTGAGTGGAATTTTGAAAATCCCAGAGACACAGTTAATATCAAGAGTAAAATGTGGTTCATTGAGATGAAAATAATTTTTGGTGAATAGTAACTTTTTGCTTTTATTTACCACGGTTAAAATTAAATATGGTAATTAAGGCTAAAAATGATAATAATATTACCCTAACACATGCCCAAATTCTATTGGACAATTATATCTCGACCTAAAACAACCTTAGGAATAAAATATTTTCATTTAGGTCTACATGGATTATATTAGGAAATTTATTATTATTTAATTCAAAGAAGAGTTAAAAGAGTTAAAATCAATGTTTATTTACTAAAACATTTTTAATATAGGGTTACACATAAGATAAATTCTATTATAAATATTAATTAGAAAGATAAAAATATTTCATACATAAAAATATTTTATTTATAATTTTTAGACATTATATAATTTAATTTATTTATGACACAATGATGATGCATTAATTACCATAATACTGAAAAATTAAAATAATTGATATTATAAATACCCAAATAAATCTAATTTGATACTTTTTATGAATTACACTAATTTTATAGGTTAATATGACATGTTATGAATTATTTAATTAACTTCTTTTGAAGTAATCAATCTGTTATGATTTTCAAAAAAATCAATTTTCCAAATACTGTAAAAATTGACATAAAAGAGTTATTAAAACAAATATTATATTATTAATTGATATTCAATTCTTAAAAATATAAGGATCTTCCAAGAGACTTATATCATGATAGTTTTTTCATTAATGGACCACTTGGGGGTCTCTTGGAGGTACATAGTATGTTTATTAACTATATAATATAAAAATACAAAGTGACATGGTAAGTGTCAAACTAATTAACTAAGAGTTAAAACTAAAAGATAAGGTTAATATAATCACCAAAACCTGTCTAAATTATATTGGTTGAGTGGTTTTGGACCCATCCCCACCTTAACCTTTAAATAATCCACTTTGGAGCCATTATAAACCGAAAATTTATTTATTATAAAATAATATTTATAGCTTTTACAAAGGTGCCCCTCACCCCTCTTATAAAAGGGAACTCCCCCTTCTCATTAATTCACACCTTCAATGCCATTTGGCGTGGCCAAAATCTGCCCAAATACTCTCTAAACATCCCTCACTTCATCCTAGAGGCCTTACTTTAGTCAGAAAGCCACCCTAGGGATCCCTTTTGATCAAATAAAAAGGAAGTACCAGAAGAAGAGGTAATGTTTTCACCACCCTCTTTCAAGTTCCATTCTGCTTCAACTTCTTCTTTCTTTCCCATTCTGAAATAATAACTCCAGTATCTTATATATACTGTGATGTTATTATAAATATGGTACAACCATATTCAGTATTCTATCCATCCTTTGAATAACATGTCACCATACGTGTGTACGTACGGCTTACCGTCTCCACGTCGTGGTGTAATTGTTATTCAATAAATTATTATTTGGATGGGTATAATAATGATATTTAATTCATGTAAATAATAAATATAACATGATAATGATTCTATATATGTGATATACCATCCAATTATATATTATTTTAATATCAAAAGAATGATATTGTCACATGTGCATACGTACGGACTACCGTCTCGACGAACGCGATGAGATTCATTCTTCATTGTATCCATTCAAGACTAATTATCATTTGATGATTAAAAAAAGTATATAAGGACTTGATATCATTCTGGATATGATTAATATAAATCCTATCCATGACAAACATGGCTTACATAACAAAACATATAAAATAAAATGAGTATGTTGACACCCGAAACAACGATAATACTAAGATATTATTAACAAATCAATGTTAAAAGATCATATATGATATCATATTAATGTATATGATTCTTGTATAATTTAATATCAATTATTTCACCATTATACAGGAGTTTAACCTACCCCACCCAAGGAAAAGTACAAGTTAAGGGTTTATTTCACTTTCTCTTCATTATCCGAGGTTGTTTATACGTAATAATCTACTGGGACTTCTTTATCATCCACATCCATGTTTCTTAAAAATGTGTTTCAAAACATTTTTACTATTTACTAGAATATGGGTTAAAGTCATTTATACCCTTGTTTACTTTTATAAGTGGTTCATAAAATAATCTTTCTATCGTTTTCCAGAAAAGACCTTTTTTAACCTTTTCGACAGAATTAAGGTAAGAATGTTTTTTTAACTTATACGGCGGGTGCGGGTATTTTCCGCCGTTATAAAATTGTCGAAGCTTCCCTTACCAGCTTATAAGAATATTTTCAAAGAAATTTTTTTATTTTATAAATATATGACTCTTAAATGATATCAAAATAGAAATAGATATTTCTCTAAAAAGAGTTTTGATTTCATCTATGTCAACATCCTTTGATGGATTTTAGGCTTATTCGAAGTTGATTTATTATGGTATAAAACTTCTATACTGTATTGATGGTTTTGTGATATGTTTTACTATGGATGTAACACTCGAGACTTTTATGAGAAATATTTTGTTTTTATGTTATATAAATCATCAAAGGAATCTTTCACTACACACAACACTATCTTGGCTTGCTTTACACGCAACCACGGCCTTCCTCGATAGCTTGCATCGTACGCAATACCGAGTTTCACTAAACAATGATATGCTATTAAAATATTATTAATACTGGCCGTTATGAATAGTAATAACCACTTTGAAATTTTGTAAATTTTATTTTTCAAAATGGACTTCATTTTTGGATTCGGAATATCTAAATTACTTTAGGGTGAAATTTTGGTACTTTTCAGATAACTTTCATATTCTGATGAATAGTGAAAATTATTTTAAACAACTTTTTTAATCAAAATAATTAATAGTGATAAATTATTAATTTGAGTGGTTTTAAAGTATATTTAGAATATATTTTTACAATTTAATTCATTGTTTTTCATTGGATGTAATTTCACATTTAAACCAGACATAAACTAGTGTCAATCTTTTGATAGTTTTTATCTCTTAAAAACAAGCTATTTGTTTTGACAACGGAAGTTAATTTTTAAATTAGTTAATGTAAATGATATGTTTTGAATTTAGTAAAATAAAAATCATTTTTTTATTCATAATATCAAATATACCTTAGGCCTAATTTTTTGTATTTTTCTAGAAACTTTCATTTTTTTATTAATAGTGAAACCACTAAGTGGTAGTTAAAAAACTGATTTATTCATAAAGCTTAATTTTACCACTTCTGTGAGTGGAATTTCGAAAATCCGAGACACACAGTTGATGTCAGTAAGTAAAATGTGGTTCAACGATATGAAAATAATTTTTGGTGAATAGTAACTTTTTACATTTATTTACCACGGTTAAAAGTAAATAAGGTAGTTAAGGGTAAAAATGATATTATAATTACCCTAACACATGTATTGATTCTATTTTATAAGTGTAATTCGACCGAAAACAACCTTAGGAATAAAATATTACCATTTATGCCCACTTGGATTAGATTATGACATTTATTGTCAATTTATTTAAAGAAGTGTTAAGATAGTTAAAATAAAAGTTTAATAACTAAATCATTTTTAATATAGGGTTATACATGAGATAAATTCAACTATAAATATTCATTAGAAATCTAAAAATATTTCCTACATAATGGTATTTTATTTGTAATTTTCAGACTTAATATAATTTAATTTATTTATGATACAATGATGATGCAGTAATTATCTTATTAATGAAATATTGACATAATTGATGTTATAAATACCCAAATAAATGTAATTTGAGACTTTTTATGAATTAAAATAATCTTATATGTTAATATGACATGTTAGTATTGATTTAATTAAATTTTCTCAAACTAATCATTCTGTTATGATTTTCACAACAATCAATTACCAAATAGTGTCAAAATTGACATAAAATAGTTTTTAAAACAAATACTATATTATTAATTGTTATCTTATTCCTAAAAATCTATGGTTCGTCCAAATGACTTAGATAAAGTTATATATATTAATAATAAACAACTTGGGGTTCTTTTGGCTTGATATAGTATGTTTATTAACCTTATAGTGTAAGAAAACAAGAAGACAAGTTAAAGTTAAATTATCTAACTTAAATTTAAATATAAATGATAAGGTTAAAATTGATCCCTAAACTTGTCTAAAATATATTGGATGAGAGGATTTCGACCCATACCCACCTTATCTTCGAAATATATCAATTTGGAGCTATTAAAAACCGAATTTGACTTTATAATAAAATAATATTTGTAGTTATTCCAAAGGTGCCCCTCTCCTCCCTTATAAAAGGGAACCTCCTTCATCTCTTCCTCACACCACATTGAGCCTTCAAGCTCGTCCAAACCCTACAAAATTCTCTTTTTGACTTCCCTAGAAACATCCTAGAGGTCCTAGTCTTCTTTAAAGTCCAATTTTAGTGCCCTAAGAGGAGGTCTCAAAGAGGCGCTTCAAATAAGAGGTAATGTCCGTTACTGATTCTGTCATCTTTATTTCTTCTTCCACTTATTCTTCTTTAGTTGTTTCTTTATGAATTAATAACATCAGTATCACTCATATACTGATATGTTATTATAAGTATGAAATAACCCTATTTCACCATCTATCCATCCAACGGAAAATGAAATCACCGTGCGTGCGTACGTACGGAATACCGTCTCCACGCCATGGTGTAATCTATTTTCCATAACCACCTTACTTGGATGGGTATAATGGTGCAAATAAATAACTATATATGATTATTGGAAAATTTTATTGATTCTGAAATAGTATACATACACTCCAATACAATTTCACGATCATGGGAACGATATCATCGCTCGTGCGTACGTACGGAATACCGTCTCCACGATGTGATGCGACTCGTTATACATGATCTTCATTGCATAATGTTTATATAAATGAATTGAACGAATGAATATTATATATATTACACTAATACCATTCTGGAAATGAGGCATCTACAACCTAAAAAGAAGAATAAGAATTTATTCGACAATACACGCATAAGAACAAAAAGTAATAAACACCTGAATAACAAGTGGTAATGAAATATTACTAATAAGAAGCTAAGAATATGACCATATATGATATCATAAAAATAATTATGATTCTGGAATAAGTCAATAACATTATTTAAAACATTATACAGGAGGTTTGGACACTTACGAAGCAAATCAGACCTAAGGTAAGGGAAAATCTCACAATCTCAATTTTTATCCGAGATTGTTTATACTTCAGAATTTACTGGGGTGTATTTTATCATCCACATCCATGTTTCCTCAATATGTAATATAATTTTCATCCACTTACAATTGTTTAAATCCAATTTTACCATTCGGTGGGTTTTTAGTAAAAGATATGGAAGGAATCTTTTGTCGTTTTTCGTACGAGGTTCTTTTTTACTTTTCTGACAAAAGTACGAGAAGAATGTTTTTTTAACTTATAAGGCATGAATGGATTTTTAAAAAATTATTTCCAAGAAGATTCCTTTATAAGTTTTCAAGTTAATTTTTAATCAACTTCTTTTAGTTTAAAATTTTAAGACATGTTAAGAAAGGAAAAATGTTTTTGATGTAGAAAGGATATTTTCCTCAAGAATGGAGTTCAAGTGTTTTATCAAAATTATTTTACATATAAGATAATATAGGGTTCTGTTTCTATCCCTATTATTAAATTGATTTGATTATGTTGTTATGGAATTATTTTTATGAATTCCATTATCTTATATGAATTGATTTATGATGTCATGTTGTTTAAGAATCCCATTTTTTATTACATGGTTTATGAAATGATGTATGATTTATGATTTTGTGGCACACATAAGAATGGTATAATTATGAGATGAGTGGGACCTATATCTCCCTCAAATTCATTGGGTAAAGATTTTATATCTCATGAGAAGACATGGATAGAGCGTCTGGTTAAACTGGTTCAGTAAAACAGGACTGAAACGAGGAGTGAACTCAGTTCAGAAATGGACTTTGTCAACTAAGATAGTCTTGGAAATGAGTCTTGACTAATAGGAAATGATTCTATATTATTATGTGTGTATGACACAAAGTTTCCTGTTTTATGTTATGATTATTGGGATTTCATTTCACTACTATGATTCATCCCATGTTATGAAATTATGCTATCTTTTGCAGGTTATGATTTCCAAAATGTTATGTTCTTATGAATATGATGTGATTGATATTTCTTTTGTTTACCCATAATGAGAATTTAAGCTCACCATTTTGTATGTTTTCTTTCCCCAGGTCAGGAAGAAGGTTATTAAGTACGATATGCCAAAAGTGACTATAGATATGATGAAATAAATGGGAGACTGTGTAGACGCTTTATGAACAAGTTGTTTGTGTTTCCCAGTTTCTAAAGACTCTATACCTATATGGTAATTTCATGTTTTTGTTATATGTTGTAATATGTATGCTTCAATTTTGAATTATTAACCATGTATGTAATTTATGGGTCTTTATAGTTGGTATCATAGGAAAGGTATAGTCATCCTTTGGAAACTAGGATGTGAAAGCCTTAGTAAGAACCCTAAGGATAATTTTAAGCATAGAACACAATATTAGTGTTAGAAATGACCATGAATAACCAAGGATAAGACCTTAAGTGTGAAATTTTATTCTTGATTATGTGGCTTTCCTATTATAATTAGTGTTTCTCACACTATTCTTCTTGGTTTTAGTCAATGGCTGGAACCTGAAAAAAAAAGTGTTAATGCGGAATGCGACGGGCAATGCAATGATTGTCCCCCTGAGCAACCAAACGTTATGGGAGCTGGAATGCAAAATCTTGTAGCCATTCTCACACAACTTTCTCAATCTATGAATCATTCAAGACTTCCAAATGAGCAAAGTAAGGTGCAACATTCTGTTGAATCCTTCATGAGGCAGCGTCCACCATCTTTCAACGGGTCTACTGATCCATTAGTTTCTGAACAATGGATTAGTACTGCTGAAAAGATATTTTCAGTTCATCAATGTTTTGAACATGATAAATTCATCCTAGCAGCGTATCTTTTGGAAGGAGATGCTGATCAATGGTGGAATCTTATTAAGAATACGAGGCAAAGGTATGAAATTGAGTCCATGGAATGGGACGAGTTCAAGAACATATTTTTCAATAAGTAATTCCCTCGTATTCTCCAAACAAAGATGGAGAAAGATTTTCTTGAACTGAAGCAAAAGGATGATGAATCTGTTGGTACCTATGAAGAAAATTTTACAAGACTTGCAAGGTACGCTTCCGGTATTATTATCCAACCTGAGAGTAAGATCGATCGATTCTTTAGTGTCTTAAAACCAAGTCTTTGAAGGGCCTTAGACATAAGGGACTTAAATAGCTATGAGGAAATCGTTCGATGTGCTCTCAAAGTTGAGATGGAGATTAGAGTAACCCATCAGTCATATGGGTTTGATAAGAAGAGGAAAATGGAATTCAAAGGAAACTCTAAAGAGCACACTGAAAAGAAGATGAGCTTTCCCTTATGCTCAAAGTGTGGAAAGAAACATAGAGGGAGTTGTCTTAAATGGACAAGTAAATGTTTCAAATGTGGAAAGGAAGGTCATCGGGCATTTGAATGATGCAATGATGGGAATAAGATGTCTAATGATGCAAACAAAGGAAGTGATACACAGAATGAACCTACTACACTTCAATGTTTCTAGTGCAAGTAGATGGGGCATTATGCCAATAAATTCCCTAATCCAAGGGTTGTTGATGATGATCGACTTCAACAAAATTTTAAGGATAAAGACCAAGGAAAGTCACATGAAATTTCTATCAGCGATGTGGAGTACGATAATGATGTGGTGAAAGGTACCCTTACCATCCACTCTAAAGTAGCAAATGTTTTATTTGATTCTGGATCCACCCACTCTTTTATTTCTGAAGATTTTTCTAAGGGTATCACCATATTACCACAACAATTAGATGTTTAGTTAGCTGTGACAACACCTAATGACACAACAGTCGCATCAAAAGTTTATAATTCTTCCCCGATTGAAGATTTTGGGAAAGTGCTTCCTGAAAATCTTGTGATCCTTCCTATAATAGAATTTGATGTGATTCTTGGCATGGACTGGATTTCTTTATATGGAGCTTATATCAATTTCCAAAGAAGGGAAGTCACATTTCATATTCCAGATCAATCTATGATCGTCTATCGATACAAGGATGAACATAACCTTCCAGTGGAAATTTCTTCCATATTATGGGTCTTGATTCCACTGAATGAAGGTTATTTATCTCAAATGGTTGGTGAGAAACTCAAAATTATGAATATTTCCATTGTACGGGAGTTTTATGATGTCTTTTCGGAGGAATTTCTGGGTCTTCCACCAAATCACGAAGTTTAATTTTCAATAGAACTCGTACCGGGTTCTTTGCCTATTTCAAAGACACCTTATAGAATGGCCCCAATTGAGTTGCAGGAATTGAAGAAGCAACTCCAAGAGAATATTGATAAGGGATTCATACACCCTAGTGTGTCACCTTGGGGAGCACCTGTTATATTTGTTAAGAAGAAATATGGATCAATGAGACTCTACATTGATTATCGAGAACATGACAAGATCACTATCAAGAACAAATATCCTCTCCCCCGCATTGATGACTTATTTGATCAACTACGCAGAGCTCAATACTTTTCCAAGATTGATCGTCATTCAGGGTATCATCAATTAAGGGTCAAAAGGGAGGATATACTAAAGACGACTTTCCGTACAAGGTATGGACACTATGAATTTATAGTGATGCCATTTGGTCTTACTAATTCCCCTGCTATCTTCATGGATCTGATGAATGGAGTCTTTAGAGACTATCTTGATCAATTTTTGGTAGTCTTTATAGATGATATTCTTGTCTATTCAAAGAGCAAGGAAGAACATGAATATCACTTGAGAATTATATTGAAGACCCTGAGAAAGGAGAAGCTTTATGCCAAATTTACCAAGTGTGAATTTTGGCTTCAAAAAGTTGCATTTTTGGGTCACATAATCTCAAAATAGGGGATATCTATGGATCCAGCAAAAATAGAGGTTATTGAAAGATGGTCGAGACCAAAAACAGTAACTGATATTTGAAGTTTTCTTGGTTTGGCTGAATATTATCGACGTTTTGTGAATGATTTTTCACGATTATCCAATCCACTCACCAGGTTGACTCGGAAAAGAGTTATGTTTATTTGGACGGAGGAATGTGAAGAGAATTTCTAGGAGTTGAAAAGATGGTTATCCAGTGCACCTATGCTCACACTGCCTTGTAGTGGAGAAAGGTTTGTGATCTACAGTGATGCATCCAAGAAGGGGTTGGGGTGTGTTCTTATGCAGAATGATATGGTGATAGCTTATGCCTCACGACAGTTGAAAATCCATGATCAAAATTACCCAACACATGATTTGGATTTAGCTGCGGTAATATTTGCATTAATGATTTGGAGGCATTATCTTTATAGAGAAAGGTGTGATATTCTTACTGATCATAAAAGTTTAAAGTATATTTTCACACAAAAGGAGCTGAATATGTGACAAAGAAGATAGTTGGAACTGATTAAGGATTACAAATTCTCAATTCATTACCACCCTGGGAAAGAAAACAAGGTGGAAGATGCATTAAGTCGACAAGACCATGCTAGCTTATCCTTGATGAGGATCACAAAAGATCCAATATTTATGGATTTACAAAGGATGGATCTTGGAATTTTAATGGAAGGGGGAAAATCGTATCTTTCTCAAATGAATTTTCAACCATCTATACATGTGAAGATTAAAGAGGCACATAAAGAAGATGTAGAGTTATAAAATAAGGTATGAAATATTCCTGAATTCAACCTTGATTGGGATGGGATAATAAAGTTCAGGAATCGGGTTTGTGTTCCTCCTATCACAGAATTAAAGAAGGAGATGTTGGATGAGGCTCATAGTTCTTCATTCTCTATTTATCCTGGAAGCACGAAGATGTATAGGGACATGAAAGAGTACTTCTAGTGGGATGACATGAAAAAAGATGTTGCTGAATATGTCTCTTGATGCTTGGTTTGTCAGCAAGTTAAAGCTGAGAGACAGAAGTCTAAGGGAATGTTACAAACATTACCGATACCTGAATGGAAATGGGAAAACATAACTATGTACTTTTTCACAGGACTTCCTAAAACATCCAAAGGTAATAATGCCATCTGGGTCATAGTTGATTGCCTTACAAAGTCTGCACACTTCATTCTTATTAGAGAGGATTTCTCTCTGGATCAGCTTTCCAGGATATATGTAAAGGAAGTGGTAAGATTTCATGGAGTACCACTTTCTATTATATCTGATCGGGATCCGAGGTTTACCTCAAAGTTTTGGAGAAGTCTTCAGCATACTCTGGATACAGAGTTGAGTTTCAGCACTGCTTATCATCCTCCGACAGATGGTCAGTCTGAGAGAACAATTCAAACTTTAGAAGATATGTTGAGAGCTTTCTCTATGGATTTAAAATGTGGTTGGGATCAACACCTACCGTTGGTGGAATTTTCTTATAATAATAGCTTTCACTCCAGTGTTCAGATGGATCCTTATGAAGCTCTCTATGGAAAGAAATTCAGGACTCCAACTTGCTGGGATGAATTTGGGGAAAGAAAGCTATTAGGACAAGATCTTGTTGATGAGATGGTAGAAAAGGTCTGATATATTCAACAACACATAAGATCATCTTAGAGTCAACAGAATAGTTATGCCGACAACCGAAGAAAATACCTAGAGTTTGAAGTGGGTGATAAAGTGATCTTACGAATATCTCCCTGGAAGAGGGTCATGAGATGTGGAAAGAAGGGGAAGTTGGGACCTAGATGTATCAGTCCTTTCGAAATACTGGATCGTGTTGGAAAGGTAGCCTACCGATTGGCACTTCCACCAAATCTCTATCAAGTTCACGATGTGTTCCATATATCTCTCCTGAGAAAGTACATACCTGATCCTTCACATTTACTCAGCTCAGAAGTTGTACCGCTGGAGAAAGATCTTTCTTATGAAGATAAACCGATAGAGATTCTAGATCATAGTGAAAAAGTCCTACGGAACAAGACCACTCACTTGGTGAATGTTTTATGGAGGAACAAACAACTAGAAAAAGCTACATGGGAGCTTGAGGATATGACGAGGGAGAGGTATCCTCGTCTTTTTGTTACAAAGTGACGAATTTCGAGGGAGAAATTCATTTTAAGGGGGGTAGAATGTAACACCCGAGACTTTTATGAGAAATATTTTGTTTTTATGTTATATAAATCATCAAAGGAATCATTCACTACACACAACACTAGCTTGGCTTTCTTTACATGCAACTGCGGCCTTCCTCGATAGCTTGCGTTGTACGCAATACCGAGTATAACTAAACAACGATATGCTATTAAAATATTATTAAAACTAGCCGTTATGAATAGTAATAACCACTTTTTGAAATTTTGTAAATTTAATATTTCAAAATGGACTTCATTTTTGGATTCGGAATATCGAAAATAGCTTAGAGTGAAATTTTGGTACTTTTTGGATAACTTTCATATTCTAATGAATAGTGAAAATTATTTTAAACAACTTTTTTAATCTAAATAATTAATAGTGATAAATTATTAATTTGAGTGGTTTTAAAGTATATTTATAATATATTTTCACAATTTAATACAATTTTTTTCATTGGATGTAATTTCACATTTTAACCAGACATAAACAAGTGTCAATCTTTTGATAGTTTTTATCTCTTAAAAACACGCTATTTGTTTTGACGACGGGGATTAATTTATAAATTAGTTAATGTAACTGATATGTTTTGAATTTGTTAAAATAAACATCATTTTTTAATTCATAATATCAAATATATCTTAGGCCTAATTTTTGTTATTTTTCTGGAAACTTTCATTTTTTGATGAATAGTGAAACCCCTAAGTGGTAGTTAAAAATTTGAATTTTTCATAAAACTTAATGTTACCGCTTCTGTGAGTGGAATTTCGAAAATCCGAGAGACACGGTTGATATCAGTAAGTAAAATGTGGTTCAATGAGATGAAAATAATTATTGGTGAATAGTAACTTTTTACTTTTATTTACCACGGTTAAAAGTAAATAGGGTAGTTAAGGGTAACAATGATAATATTATTACCCTAACACATGTCCTAATTCTATTGGATTAGTTTAATTCGACCAAAAAACAACCTTAGGAATAAAATATGACCATTTAGGCCCACTTGGATTAGATTAGGACATTTATTATCAATTTATTTAAAGAAGGGTTAAAATAGTTAAAATCAAAGTTTAATAACTAAATCATTTTTAATATAGGGTTATACATAAGATAAATTCGACTATAATATTCATTAGAAATATAGAAAGAATTCCTACATAATGGTATTTTATTTTTAATTTTTAGACTTAAAATAATTTAGTTTATTTATGATACAATGATTATGCAGTAATTATCTTGTTAAGGAAATATTCACATAATTAATGTTATAAATACCCAAATAAATGTAATTTGAGACTTTTTATGAATTAAAATAATTTTATATTTTAATACAACATGTTAGTATTGATTTAATTAAATTTTCTCAAACTAATCATTCTGTTATGATTTTCACAAAAATCAATTACCAAATAGTGTCAAAATTGACATAAAATAGTTTTTAAAAAAATATACTATATTATTAATTGTTATTTTATTCCTAAAAATCTAAGGTTCAGACAAATGACTTAGATATGGTTATATATATTAATAATAAATAACTTGGGGTTCTTTTGGCTTGATATAGTAAGTTTATCAATCTTATAGTGTATGAAAACAAGAAGACACGGTAAAAGTTAAATTATCTAACTTAAAGTTAAATCTAAATGATAAGGTTAAAATTTATACCTAAACATGTCTAAATTCTAATGGATGAGAGGATTTCTACCCATAACCACCTAATCTTTTAAATATATCAATTTGGAGCTATTAAAAACCGAATTTGACTTTATAATAAAATAATATTTTTAGTTATTCCAAAGGTGCCCCTCTCCTCCCTTATAAAAGGGCACCTCCTCCCTCTATTCCTCACACCACTTTGAGCCTTCATGCTCGGCCAACACCTGAAAAATTCTCTTCTCCACTTCCCTAGAAACATTATATAGGTTCTGATCTTCTTCAAAGACCAATTTTAGTGCCCTAAGTGGAGGTCTCAAAGAGGCACTTCAAAAAAGAGGTAATGTCCGTTACCGATTCTTTCATGTTTATTTCTTCTTCCACTTCTTCTTCAGTAGTTGTTTCATTATGAAGTAATAACATCAGTATCACTCATATACTGATATGTTTTTAAAAGGATGAAACAACCCTATTTCACCATCTATCCATCCTACGGAAAAAGAAATCACCGCGCCTGCGTACGTACGGAATACCGACTCCACGCCGTGGTGTAATCTATTTTCCATCACCACCTTACTTGGATGGGTATAATGGTAAAAATAAATAACTATATATGATTATTGTAAAGTTTTATTTATTATGAAATAGTATACATACACTCCAATACAATTACACGATCATGGGAATGATATCATCACTCGTGCGTACGTATAGAATACCGTCTCCACGATGTGATGGGACTCGTTATACATGATCTTCATTGCATAATTATTATATAAATGAATTGAACGAATGAATATGATATATATTAAACTAATACCATTATAGAAATGAGGTACCTATAACCTAAAAAGAATAATAAGAATTTATTCGACAAAACACGCATAAGAACAAAAAGTAATAAACACACGAATAACAAGTAGTAATGAAATATTACTAATAAGAATCTAAGAATATGACCATATATGATGTCATAAAACTAAGTATGATTATATAATAAGTCAATAAATTATTTAAATCATTATACAGAGGGTTCGGACACTGACGAAGCAAATCAGACCTAAGGTAAGGGAAAATCTCACAATCTCAATTTTTATCCGAGATTGTTTATACTTCAGAATTTACTAGGGTGTATTTTATCATCCACATCCATGTTTCCTCAATATGTAATATTATTTACATCCACCTACAATTTTTTAAATCCAATTTTACCCTTTGGTGAGTTTTTAGTAAATGATATGAAAGGAATCATTTGTCGTTTTTCGTACGAGGTACTTTTTTACTTTTCCGACAAAAGTATGAGAAGAATGTTTTTTTAACTTATACGTCATGAATGGATTTTTAAAACATTATTTCCTAGAATATTCCTTTACAAGTTTTCATGTTTATTTTTAATCAACTTCTTTTAGTTTAAAATTTTAAGACATGTTAAGAAAGGAAAAATGTTTTTGATGTAGAAAGGATATTTTCCTCAAGAATGGAGTTCAAGTGTTTTATCAAAATTATTTTCCATCTATGATAATATAGGGTTCTGTTTCTATTCCTATTATTAAATTGATTTTATTATGTTGTGATGGAATTATTTTTATGAATTCCTTTATCTTATATGAATTGTTTTATCATGTAATGTTGTTTAAGAATCCCATTTTTTTATTACATGGGTGATGTAATGATGTATGATTTATGATTTTGCGGCACACATAAGAATGGTATCATTATGAGATGGGTGGGACCTACATCTCCCACCAATGCATTGGGTAAAGATTTTATATCTCATGAGATAGACATGGCTGGAACGGCAAGTTAAACCGGTTCAGTAAAACAGGACAGAAACGAGGAGTGAACTCGGTTCAGAAATGGACTTTGTCCACTAAGATAGTCTTGGCAATGAGTCTTGACTAATAAGAAATGATTCTCTATGATTATTTGTGTATGCCACAAAGTTTCATGTTTTAAGTTATGATTATTGGTATTTAATTTCACTACTATGATTTATTCCATGTTATGAAATTATTCTCTCTTTTGCAGATTAAGATTTTCAAAATGTTATGTTCTTATGAATATGATGTGATTGATATTTCTTTTGTTTACCCTTACTGAGCATTTGAGCTCACCCTTTTGTATGTTTTCTTTACCCAGGTCAGGAAGAAGGTTATTACGTAAGATATGCGAAAAGGGACTATAGATATGATGAAATAAATGGGAGACAGTGTAGACGCTTTATGAACCAGTTTTTTATGTTTCCTAGTTTCTAAAGATACTATACCTATACGGTCCTTTCATGGCTTTTGTTTTAGTTATACATTACCTTAAATGTTTATTATTATTTATAAAAGTTTCCTCTATATTTTTATCCTTAATGGGCATTTGAGCTCGCCCCTTTTCTATGTTTTATTTTTCCAAGGATGTGAAGAAGTAATTTATGAATGACCTATAGGGATAGTATGAGGGTATAAGAGTGTGGAATATGGAGACTATATTGTTGTATTTTTCATTTTATGATGTAATGTAAACTTTATTAATGTATCTAGTTATTCCAAGGATACTAAACTAATCGTCCTTTCGAGACTTGATCATTCTTGTGATCATGCCAATGTTATGTAATAATGCACCGACTCTGGGTAACTGTGTTCAGGGCATTACAGTTGGTATCAGAGGAAGTTTAGTACAAACCTTGGAATCTAGATTTAGATAAACTCTTATTAGAGCACATAGATTTAAGATGGATTTTGAGGATTAGTATAGAAGATCTTCCTAGAATTTTGGTATTCTAGATATTTTGTGTGTTTTCTGATAAATACATCCATGTCTAGATACGAGCAGGTAGAGGTGGATTTGGCACAGATGTACCTATGGGTAAAACCTGAAAACACCGCTTTGAGCTAGACTCGAACAGGAACTGGTGCACGACAATGGGCCTTGCTGCACTCTTGGATACGACACTCCTGGGGGATATGCTTTGGATAACTCTCATTTTATTTAAAAATCATTATGAAGGGTTTATGAGTATATACTTCCTCAAAGAAAACATTATTATGATTATGGATTATACCCATAAATAGTTCAATTTATGTTAAGTGTTTTATAAGTATGGAATTATGTATTTTGATTCATAAACTGATCTAGTTTATGCCATTGTTTAGAAATGGCACCTAGTGGAAGAAAAGGAAACTGTATCAATGCACACACTCCCTGTAGGGATTTCCCTCCTGCTCAAGATAATTATAGTAGAGCTGGTGATGCAACTGGTGCTGATCAACTAATCACCATACTAGGACAACTCACTCAGGTTATGAATAATAACCTTACCCGTATGGAGCACCCTGATCCACAGCGTGGAGGATCAATGTCAGATTGCTTCCTGAGGAAACAACCACCAACATTCAATGGGACTACAAATACATTGGTAGCTGAGCAATGGACACGTTCCCTAGAGAAAATATTTCAGGCTTTGGGAAATAGTGAAAAGAAAAAATTTATCATGGCAGTTTACCGCCTCACTAGAGATGCTGATCAATGATGGTTATTGATTCAAAACATGAAGTAAGATGATGAAGTATCAAATATGGAATGGAGGGAGTTCAAAGATCTATTTTTAGAAAAATACTTTCCACGTGACAATCAAGCAGATATAGAAAGACAATCTTTGATTCTGAGTCAAAAGGAGGATGAGAATGTCACAAAGTATGAGGCTAACTTTACATGGTTAGCAAGGTAAGTTGGAGATTATATACATAACCCAAGAAGTTAGATTGATCGTTTCTTGGATGGGTTAAAACCATTTCTTAGTCGAGCATTAGTCTCACAATCCTTTCCATCATACGAAGACGTTGTCTCATGTGCTATCAAGACAGAGAAAGAATTCTCTAAGTCATATTAATTTAATGCAAATCAAGAGAAGAAGAGATCTGATGATCAATCTGGGAATGGAAATAAATGGAAGAAGGGAAAATTTGAATATCCATCTTGTAGTAAATTTGGGAAGAAACACCCTGGTACTTGCTTAAAAGGAACGATATTCTGTTACAAGTGTGGTGAAAAAGGCCACCAAGCTCATGATTATAAGGGGAAGAAAGAAGCTACTGATGTCCAATGCTAAAATTGAAGGGAGATGGGACATCATGCAAATGAATGTCCTAAGTTTCAGGGGAACTTACCTACAAAAATGCCAAGGGAGCAAGGCCAAGCTTGTGTTATCACTGCTGCTAAGGTAGAAGCTCTGAAAGACGTGGTGGAAGGTAATTTAATGGTTTCCTCAAGTTTAGAAAATGCATTATTTGATTCTGGATCATCACATTGTTTCATATCTTCCCAGTTTGCTAAGAAAATTATATATTTCCAATTTTATTTAACAAGGGAGTTGTCAGTTAAAACTCCTAAGGGAAGTATCATTGCGATAATTGTAACGCCCCGACCCTAGTTACCCAGAGTCGGTGCATTATTACATAACATTGGCATGATCACAAGAAAGATCAAATCTCGAAAGACCGATTGGTTTAGTAGCCTTGGAAACAGTAGATATATTCATAAGTTTTACATTACATCATAAAATGAAAAACTACTACAACAACATAATGTCTCCACAGTCCACACTATTATCCCCTCATAATATCACTGCAGGTCATTCATAATTTACTTCTTCACTTCTTGGGAAAAATAAAACATAGAAAAGGGGTGAGCTCAAATGCCCAGTAAGGATAACAATATAGCGGAAACTTTCATAAATAAGAATAAACATTTAATGCAATGTATAACTAAAACAAAAGCCTTTTAAACTTGAACATAAACATAATATGGAAAACCTAAAATGAAATAATGCCATTTACTCATTCACATGGATATTCTACTAATCTAATAATCACACGCAAAATCCCTAACCACTTTCATAATGTTGGAATGCATAATGCCAGACTATCATAATCACGTAGTCAAGGCCTCGTGCCAAGACCACAAATAAGATTTTGTCAAGGCCTCGTGCCAAGACTACAAATAATATTTTGTCAAGGCATTGTGCCAAGACACTAGTTTGTCTCATGAGGCCTACCGATGCATCGAGGAGCTATAGCGGGCTCCACCCGTCACATATTAAGTCCAATGCATTCCCATATGAAAAGGTTTAAACATGACATAAACATTCGTATTAAAACTAGCATACGAAATGTCAATAATTTCACCATAAAATATGAATGGTATAAAATAGCACATCCACAGTCAAACATATCACAAAACCTTCAATACAATATAGAAGTTTTGTATTATAATAAATCAACTTCAAATAAGCGTAAAATCCATCAAAGGATGTTGACATAGATGAAATCAAAACACTTTTTAGAGAAATATCTCTTTCTATTTTTGAAATCATTTAAGAGCCATATAAAACAAAACATTTTCTTGAAAATATTCTTATAATCTTGTAAGGAAAGCTTTGAAGATTTTATAACGGCGGAAAATAACCGCACCCACCGTATAAGTTAAAAAAGACATTCTTACCTCAATTTTGTCGAAAAGGTTAAAAAGGACCTTGTTTTGAAAACGAAGGAAAGATTCCTCTTATAAAAAGTCAAAAAGGGTATAAATGACTTTAACCCATATTCTTATCAATAATAAAAATGTTTTGAAATACATTTTGAAGAAACATGGATGTGGATGATAACGAGGTCCCAGTAGATAATTATGTATAAACAACCTTGGATTATGAAGAGGTTGTGATGTAAACCCTTACCTTGTACTTTTCCTTGGTTGGGGTAGGTTAACCTCCTGTATAATGGTGAAATAGTTGATATTAAATTATACAAGAATCATATACATTCATATGATATCATATATGATCTTTTAACATTGCTTAGTTAACAATATCTTAGATTTATCGTTGTTTCGGGTGTTAACTTACTCGTTTTCTTATATGTTTTGTTACGTAAGTCATGTTTTTCATGGATAGGTTGTATCTTATTCATAACCAGAATGATATCATGTCCTTAAACATTATTTTTAAATCATAAAATGATAAGTATACTTGAATGGATACGACGGAGAATGAATCTCATTGCGTTCGTGGAGACGGTAGTCCGTACGTACGCATTAGCGACAATATCATTATTTTGATATTAAAATAATATATAATTGGATAGTATATCATATATAAAGAATCATTATCATGTTATATTTATTATTTACATGAATTACATATCATTATTATACCCATCTAAATAATAATATATTGAATAACAATTACACCACGACGTGGAGACGGTAAGTCGTACGTACGCACGTATGGTGACATGTCATTCAAATGATGGGTAGAATACTGAATATGGTTGTTCCATATTTATAATAACATCACAGTATATAGAAGATACTGGAGTTATAATTTTATAATTGAAATAATAAACAAAGAGGGAGTGGAAGAAGAAAGAAACATGAAAGAGGGTGATGAAAATGTTACCTCTTCTTCGGGTTCTTCCTTTTGATTTGATCAAAAGGACTCTTTAGGATGGCTTTCTGACTAAAGTAAAGATTCTAGGATGAAGGGAGAAATGTTGGGAGAGTATTGGGGCAGAGTTTGGCCGAACCAAAAGGCTTGAAAGTGTGAATAAGGTGATAGAGGTTGGGGCCTTTTATAAGAGGAGAGGAGGGGCTCTTTTGGAAAGATTGAAATGTTACATTATTATACCATGATTTTCGGATTCTAAAGGTCCCACACTTATATAATTCGTGTATAAGGTGATAAGGGTTCGAAATATCTTAATCCAATAGGCTTTGGACAAGTGTACGCCTTGGATTTTGCATTATTTTCTCATTTTATTTAAATCGTTAAATAATGAGGTCATCGCCGCATCATAATGATGTCATAAATAATTTAATTTATTTAATGTCTAAAAATTATAAAAAAATTACTATGATGTAGGAAATCTTTTTATATTTCTAATGAATATTTATAATCAAAATTTGGACTTGTGTATCCCCACTAAAAAACTGTTTTAGTAAGACAACTCATGTTTGTGTCAATTTAATTTTAACATTAAATAAATATATATCAATGTCATTTTCCAACTAAAGTGGCTCCATGGGGTCCACAAGTTGACCCATGGGTTGTCTTGGTCGGCCATGACTCATCCAATAGGAGTAGGACAAGTGTCATTCTCATCTCATATTATTAAAACATTATTTGTACCTTAAACTACACTAATTACCTCTAATCGCGATTAAGAACTTAAAAGTTACCATTCACCAAAAAATTATTTTAATCTCATTGAACCAAATTTTACTTCTTAATGACAACCATGTATGTCGGATTTTTGAAAATCAAATCACAGAAGTGGTAATATCTCATTTAAATGAAAAATCAGTTGTTTAACTACCACTTAGTGGTTTCACTATTCATCAAAAATTGAAGTTTTTCAGAACAAAGCCAAAATTTCACCCTAAGCTATAATTGATATTCCGAATTCAAAAATGATGTATATTTTAAAAAATTCCAAACATATAGGTTGCATTAATTAATTTTATAATTAATTCCCACTGTTACAAAAAAATGGCGTGTTTCTAAGAAACAATTTATATCAAAAGATTGGCATTTGTTTATGTCCGATTTCAATGTTAAATTAATTATAATGACCACCATTAGATAAAATGGTAAAAATATATTATAGTTATACTTTAAAACCACTAAATAGTATAATTTTTCACTATAAATTATTTTGATTTAAAAAGTTTTTCTTAAGTATTTTTCACTATTCATAAAAAATTCGAAGTTCTCAGAAAAATACCAAAAATTCAACATAGGTTAATTTCGATATTCCGAATCCAAAGATGAAGTCTATTTTGATAAATAAAATTTATAAAATTTCAAAAAGTAGGTATTACTATTCACAACGGCTAGTTTAATTAGTTGTGGTGTGTGTTAGAGCTCGAGGTTGCGTACAACACACGCTATTGCATTATTCGAAGGGAAACGTACCGTGGAAGCTTGGGGTGTTACATTATCCCCTCCTTCAAATAATTGCGTCCTCGCAATTTCTAGGGTATAAAAAAACTCGGGTGGTTCTTCATCATAAGTTCCTCAGGTTCCCACGTTGCCTCTTCCATTTTATGATTTCTCCACAAAACCTTTACCAGACGAGTCGTCCGGTTTCTCAGCACCTGCTCCCTCACATCAAGAATCCTGACGGGCTCTTCACAATAGGAAAGATCGGGTTCCAGTTCTAATTCCTCATAGGTGAGTACATGCGTTGGGTCAGGCATGTATTTCCTCAACAGAGATACGTGGAAAACATCGTGAACTTTGGAGAGATTTGGCGACATCGCCAAACGATAAGCTACAGCCCCAATACGATCTAGAATTTCAAAAGGCCCGATGTACCTGGGACTCAACTTACCCTTCTTACCAAAACTTATAACTCCCTTCCATGGAGATACCTTTAGGAAAACATGATCTCCCACCTGAAATTCCAAAACCTTTCTTCTGTTATCGGCATAGCTCTTCTGCCTACTTTGAGCTGATTTGATGTGATTTTGGATTACCTTCACCTTTTCCATTGTTTCTTTTACCAGTTCTGGTCCCACAAGTTTTCTTTCACCAACGTCATCCCAACAGGTTGGTGTACGACATCTCTTTCCGTATAACCCTTCATAAGGTGCCATCTGAATGCTTGAATGGAAGCTATTGTTATAGGAAAATTCTACCAGTGGTAAGTATTGATCCCACATACCCTGAAAGTCAAGAGAGCATGATCTCAACATGTCTTCTAAGGTTTGAATAGTCCGTTCTGATTGTCCATCTGTTTGAGGGTGATAGGCAGTGCTCAAACAAAGTTCAGTATCCAAGGCCTTTTGAAGACTTTTCCAGAATCTTGAAGTAAAACGAGGATCACGATCAGAAACAATCGATAGGGGTACTCCATGAAGTCTTACAACTTCATTAATATATAATCTTGCTAGACGTTCAAGTGGTAGATCCTCCCGTATAGCCAGAAAATGTGCTGACTTAGTAAGACGATCAACAATGACCCATATTGCATCATTCCTTCTAGGAGTCTTTGGTAGTCCCATGACAAAGTCCATCGTAATATTATCCCATTTCCACTCAGGTATGGGAAGAGGTTGTAATACTCCACCAGGATGTTGCCTTCTAGCTTTCACTTGTTGACAAACCATACACCTCGACACAAAATCAGCAATCTCCCTCTTCATATTGTCCCACAAAAAATGTTCCTTCAAATCTCTATACATTTTGGTGCTCCCAGGGTGTATAGAGAAATTGGAACTATGGGCATCATCCAGCAATTCCCTTTTTAGATCAGTTATATCGGGAACACAAAGTCTCTTCCTAAATTTCAAAATTCCATCCTTATACACGAAGCCCTTCAATCTTCCATCATTCACATCTTTAATCTTCTTCTGAAATTCTTTATCATTGGTCTGAGAACTCCTAATCCTTTATAGTAATGATGGTTTGGCAACCATTTGAAAAAGCATTGATGTTTCACCTTCCCTAGTTATTCCCATGTCCATCTTCACTAGATCCAAGAAAATTGGATCCCTTTCAATTCTCATCACATTCAAAACTCCATGGTATTTTCTACTCAAAGAATATGCCACCTAGTTTGCCTTCCCGGGTGGTAATGTATCGTGCAATCATAATCCTTGGGTAGTTCAAGCCATCTCCTTTGCCTCATGTTGAGTTCTTTTTGGGTGAAAATATACTTCAAACTCTTGTGATCAGTATAAATCTCACATTTTTCACCATAGAGGTAATGTCTCCATATCTTTAAAGCAAAGATCACAGCTGCTAACTCAAGATCATGAGTAGGATAGTTTTGCTCATGAATTTTTAGCTGTCGTGATGCATAGGCAATGACCTTATCATTCTGCATAAGGACACAACCAAGTCCTTTCTTCAATGCATCACTATAAATAACAAACCCATCATTCCCCGATGGTAGAGTCAATACAGGGGCATTGACTAATATTCTCTTTAGTTCTTCAAAACATTCTTCACACTCTTTTGTCCAGACACATTTAATCCCTTTACGTGTGAGCTTTGTCAATGGGTTAGCCAATCTGGAAAAATTCTGGACAAAACGTCGATAATAACCTGCTAAACCAATAAAACTGCGTACCTCAGTTATACTTGTCGGTGATGGCCATTCTTGGATTGCCTTGGTTTTATAAGGATCAACGGAAATTCCATCCTTAGAGAAAATATGGCCAAGAAAAGAAATCTCATGAAGCCAGAATTCACACTTGCTAAATTTCCCATATAATTCATGTCTTCTAAGAGTCTTCAGGATAATGCGTAAGTGATTTTCATGATCTTCGTGGATTTTGGAGTATACCAAGATATCATCAATAAATTCCACTACAAAGTCATCAATATATTCCTTGAAAACTCTATTCATTAGATCCATGAAAACAGAGGGTGCATTAGTCAATCCAAAAGGCATTACTGTAAACTCGTAATGCCCGTACCTTGTTCGAAATGATGTCTTTGGAACGTCTTCCTTCTTTACACACAGCTGATGGTATCCAGACCGAAGGTCAATCTTTGAAAAGTATTGAGCTCCATGCAGTTGGTCAAATAAATCATCGATGCGAGGTAGGGGATACTTGTTCTTTATTGTTATAGCATTGATCTCCCTATAGTCAATGCACAACCTCCTAGATCCATCTTTCTTCTTAACAAAAAGAACAGGGGCTCCCCAAGGAGAAACACTAGGGCGAATAAATCCCTTATTACTCAATTCCTCTAGTTGTTTATTTAGTTCAACTAATTCCACAGTGGCCATTCTATAAGGGGTCTTCGATATGGGCCTTGATCCAGGAATTAAATCAATGGAAAACTCAACTTCTCGTTCTGGAGGATGTCCAGGTAAATCTTCCGGAAACACATCAACATATTCTCTCACAATTGGTACATCCTCTATTTGAATATTCCTTTCCTCACCCTCAGTAATTTCCTTCTCTTCCTCCCCGATAATTGAATTTAGTTGAGCTACTGGGGGTGGATCTAGATAAGAATTATGTGGCGACGATTCGGCTCTAAAGATAAGGTGTTCCTTATCATCATCATCAAGAATCATAACCTCTTTCCTCTTACAATAAATTTTTGCATCATGGTCCGAAAGCCAATCCATACCGAGGATTATATCAAATTCAATCATGGGTATGACGATGAGATCAGCAGGTAAAGAACATTTAGGTGCTCTAATGGGAACTAATCGACAAAACCTTGTTGCAATAATACTTCCCTTAGGGGTTTTGACCGACAACTCCCTTGTTAAATAAAATTGTAAATATCTAATTTTCTTAGAAAACTGGGAAGATATGAAACAATGCGATGATCCAGAATAAAATAATGCATTTTCTAAACTTGAGGAAACCATTAAATTACCTGCCACCACATCTTTCGGAGCTTCTACCTCAGCAGTAGTGATGGCATAAGCCTGACCTTGATCCCTTGGCCTTTTCTGAGGTATGTTATCCTGACACTTAGGACATTCATTTGCATAATTCCCCATCTCCCTGCAATTGTAGCACCGAACGTTGGTAGCTTCCTTCTTCCCCTTGCAATCATGAGCTTGGTGGCCTTTTTCACCACACTTGTAACAGACTCCCATTCCCTTCAAGCAAGAACCAGGATGTTTCTTCCCGCATTTACCACAAGATGGATATTCAACCTTTCCCTTCTTCCCTTTATTTCCATTCACAGATTGATCAGCAGGTCTCTTCTTCTCTTGCTTTGCTTTAAAGTCATAAGACTTAGAGAATTCCTTTTCCGTCTTGATAGCGCACGAGACAATACCTTCGTATGAAGAGAAGGTTTGTGATACTAATGCTCGACGGAGAAATGGTTTCAACCCATCAAAGAAACGATCAGTCTTACTACTTGGGTTACGTATGTAATCTGCAGCATACCATGCTAACCTTGTAAAGTTAGCCTCATACTTTGCGACATTCTAATCCTCCTTCTGCCTCAGACTCAGAAATTGTCTTTCCATATCCGCTCGATGGTCTCGAAGAAAGTATTTTTCTAAGAACAGATCTTTGAACTCCTTCCATTCCATGTTTTTTAATTCATCATCTTCCTTTGTGTTTTGAATTAGTGACCACCATTGATCAGCATCTCCAGTGAGGCGGTAAACTGCCATGACTACCTTCTCCCTTTCACTACTCCCCAAGGCATGGAATATTTTCTCTATGGAATTTATCCATTGCTCAGCTACTATAGGATTTGTACTTCCATTGAAGGTTGGTGGTTGTTGCATCATGAAACGTTCTAGCATTGATCCTCCACATTGCGGATCAGGGTGCTCCATACGAGTAAGGTTATTATTCATAACCTGAGTGAGTTTTCCCAGTATGATAATAAGTTGATCGACACCAGTTGCATCACCAGCCCCACTATAATTATCTTGAGCAGGAGGGCAATCCCTACATGGAGTGCGTGCATTGATACGGTTTCCATTTCTTCCACTAGGCGCCATTTCTAAACAATGGCATAAACTAGATCAGTTTATGAATCAAAATACATAATCCCATACTTATAAAACACTTAACATAAATTGAACTATTTATGGATATAATCCATAATCATAAAAAAAATTCTTTGAGGAAGTATATACTCATAAACCCTTCATAATGATTTGTATAGAAAATGAGAGTTATCCTAAGAATATCCCCCGGGAGTGTCGTAACCAAGAGTGCAGCAAGGCCCGTTGTCGTGCACCAGTTCCCGTTCGAGTCTAGCTCAAAGCGGTGTTTTCGGGTTTTACCCCTAGGAACATCTGTTCCAGAGCCGCCTCTACCTGCTCGTATCCAGATAGGGATGTATTGCTCAGAAAACTCACAAAATCTCTACAATACCAAAATTCTAGGAAGTTCTTCTATACTAATCCTCAAAGTTCATCTTAGGTCTATGTGCTCTAATCAGAGTTTATCTAAATCTAGCTTCCAAGGTTTGTACTAAACTTCCTCTGATACCAACTGTAACGCCCCGACCCCAGCTACCCAGAGCCGGTGCATTACTTCGTAACATTGGAATGATCACAAAAAGATCAAATCTCGAAAGACCGATTGGTTTAGTAGCCTTGGAAACACTAGATATATTCATAAGTTTTACATTACATCATAAAATGAAAAACTACTACAACAACATAATGTCTCCACAGTCCACACTATTATCCCCTCATAATATCCCTACAGGTCATTCATAATTTACTTCTTCACTTCCTGGGAAAAATAAAAACATAGAAAAGGGGTGAGCTCAAATGCCCAGTAAGGATAACAATATAGCGGAAACTTTCATAAATAAGAATAATCATTTAAGGCAATGTATAACTAAAACAAAAGCCTTTTAAACTTTAACATAAACATAATATGGAAAACGTAAAATGAAATAATGTCATTTACTCATTCACATGGATATTCTACTAATCGAATAATGACACGCAAAATCACTAACCACTTTCATAATGTTGGAATGCATAATGCCAGACTATCATAATCACGTAGTCAAGGCCTCGTGCCAAGACCACAAATAAGATTTTGTCAAGGCCTCGTTCCAAGACTACAAATAAGATTTTGTCAAGGCCTTGTGCCAAGACACTAGTTTGTCTCATGAGACCTACCGATGCATCGAGGAGCTATAGCGGGCTCCACCCGTCATATATTAAGTCCAATGCATTCCCATATGAAAAGGTTTAAACATGACATAAACATTCGTATTAAAACTAGCATACGAAATGTCAATAATTTCACCATAAACTATGAATGGTATGAAATAGCACATCCACAGTCAAACATATCACAAAACCATCAATACAATATAGAAGTTTTGTATTATAATAAATCAACTTCAAATAAGCGTAAAATCCATCAAATGATGTTGACATAGATGAAATCAAAACACTTTTTAGAGAAATATCACTTTCTATTTTTGAAATCATTTAAAAGACATATAAAACAAAACATTTTCTTGAAAATATTCTTATAATCTTGTAAGGAATGCTTTGAAGATTTTATTACGGCGGAAAATAACCGCACCCACCGTATAAGTTAAAAAAGTCATTCTTACCTCAATTTTGTCGAAAAGGTTAAAAAGGACCTTGTTTTGAAAACGACGGAAAGATTCCTCTTATAAAAAGTAAAAAAGGGTATAAATGACTTTAACCCATATTATTATCAATAATAAAAATGTTTTGAAATACATTTTGAAGAAACATGGATGTGGATGATAACGAGGTCCCAGCAGATAATTATGTATAAACAACCTTGGATTATGAAGAGGTTGTGAAGTAAACCCTTACCTTGTAATTTTCCTTGGTTGGGGTAGGTTAACCTCATGTATAATGGTGAAATAGTTGTTATTAAATTATACAAGAATCATATACATTCATATGATATCATATATGATCTTTTAACATTGCTTTGTTACCAATATCTTAGATTTATCGTTGTTTCGGGTGTTAACTTACTCGTTTTCTTATATGTTTTGTTACGTAATTCATGTTTTTCATGGATAGGTTGTATCTTATTCATAACCAGAATGATATCATGTCCTTAAACATTATTTTTAAATCATCAAATGATAATTATAATTGAATGGATACGACAGAGAATGAATCTCATCGCGTTCGTGGAGACGGTAGTCCGTACGTACGCACGAGCGACAATATCATTATTTTGATATTAAAATAATATATAATTGGATAGTATATCATATATACAGAATAATTATCATGTTATATTTATTATTTACATGAATTAAATATCATTATCATACCCATCTAAATAATAATATATTGAATAACAATTACACCACGACGGGGAGACGGTAAGCCGTACGTACGCACGTATGGTGACATGTCATTTAAATGATGGGTAGAATACTGAATATGGTTGTTCCATATTTATAATAAAATCACAGTATATAGAAGATACTGGAGTTATAATTTTAGAATTGAAATAATAAACAAAGAGGGAGTGGAAGAAGAAAGAAACATGAAAGAGGGTGATGAAAATGTTACCTCTTCTTCGGGTTCTTCCTTTTGATTTGATCAAAAGGACTCCTTAGGATGGCTTTCTGACTAAAGTAAAGCTTCTAGGATGAAGGGAGAAATGTTGGGAGAGTATTTGGGCAGAGTTTGGCCGAACAAAAAGGCTTTAAAGTGTGAATAAGGTGATAGAGGTGGGGGCCTTTTATAAGAGGAGAGGAGGGGCTCTTTTGGAAAGATTGAAATGTTACATTATTATACCATGATTTTCGGATTCTAAAGGTCCCACACTCATATAATTCGTGTCTAAGGTGATAAGGGTTCGAAATATCTTCATCCAATAGTCTTTGGACAAGTGTACGCCTTGGATTTTGCATTATCTTATCATTTTATTTAAATCGTTAAATAATGAGGTCATCACCGCATCATAATGATGTCATAAATAATTTAATTTATATAATGTCTAAAAATTATAAAAAAATACTATGATGTAGGAAATCTTTTTAGATTTATAATGAATATTTATAATAAAAATTTGGACTTGTGTAACCCCACTAAAAAACTGTTTTAGTAAGAGAACTCATGTTTGTGTCAATTTAATTTTAACATTAAATAAATATATATCAATGTCATTTTCCAACTAAAGTGGCTCCATGGGGTCCCCAAGTTGACCCATGGGTTGTATTGGTCGGCCATGACTCATCCAATAGGAGTAGGACAAGTGTCATTCTCATCTCATATTATTAAAACATTATTTGTAACTTAAACTACACTAATTACCTCTAATCGCGATTAAGAACTTAAAAGTTACTATTCACCAAAAATTTATTTTAATCTCATTGAACCACATTTTACTTCTTAATGACAACCATGTATGTCGGATTTTTGAAAATCAAATCACAAAAGTGGTAATATCTCATTTAAATGAAAAATCAGTTGTTTAACTACCACTTAGTGGTTTCACTATTCATCAAAAATTGAAGTTTTTCAGAACAAATCCAAAATTTCACCCTAAGCTATAATTGATATTCCGAATTCAAAAATGATTTCTATTTTAAAAAATTCCAAACATATAGGTTGCATTAATTAATTTTATAATTAATTCCCACTGTTACAAAAAAATGGCGTGTTTCTAAGAAACAATTTATATCAAAAGATTGGCATTTGTTTATGTCCGATTTCAATGTTAAATTAATTCTAATGACCACCATTAGATAAAATGGTAATAATATATTATAATTATACTTTAAAACCACTAAATAGTATAATTTTTCACTATAAATTATTTTTATTTAAAAAGTTTTTTTAAGTATTTTTCACTATTCATAAAAAATTCAAAGTTCTCAGAAAAATACCAAAAATTCAACATAGGTTAATTTCGATATTACGAATCCAAAGATGAAGTATATTTTGATAAATAAAATTTATAAAATTTAAAAAAGTAGGTATTACTATTCACAACGGCTAGTTTAATTAGTTGTGGTGTGTGTTAGAGCTCGAGTTTGCATACAACACACGCTATTGCATTATTCGAAGGGAAACGTACCGTGGAAGCTTGGGGTGTTACAATAATGTTTTGTGAATCAGTCCCCATTAGAGCACATAAATTTTCTTTATCCACTGATCTCATCATCATACCTATGATTGAGTTTGATATAATCCTTGGTATGGATTGTCTTTCAGACCATGATACGAAGATTTATTGTAAGAAGAAGGAGGTTACGATTTTTGATGATGATGGTGATGAGGAACACCTTATCGTTAGATCTGAATCATCACCAACTAATTCTTATCTAGATCCACACCCAGTAGCTCAACTAAATTCAATTATTGGGGAGGAAGAGGATTAATTTACAGTGGGTGAGGAAAGTAATGTTCAAATAGAGGATGTACCTATTGTGAAAGAATATGTATATGTGTTTCCGGAATATTTTCCTGAACATCCGCCAGAATGAGAAGTTGAGTTTTCCATTGATTTAATTCCTGGCTCATGGCCTATATTGAAAACCCCTTATAGAATTGCCACTGTAGAATTAGTTGAACTGATGAAACTAGAGGAATTGAGTAATAAGGGATTTATTCTCCCTAGTGTTTCTCCATGGGGATCCCCTATTATTTTTGTTAAAAAGAAAGATAGATCCTTGAGGTTATGTATCGACTACAGGGAGATCAATGCTATAACAATAAAGAACAAGTATCCCCTACCTTGCATTGATGATTTATTTGACCAACTGCATAGAGCTCAATACTTTTAAAAGATTTAACTTCGATTTGAATACCATCAGTTGTGTTTGAAGAAGGAAGACATTCCGAAGACAGCATTTCAAACCAGGTATGGGCATTACGAGTTTATTGTAATGGCTTTTGGATTGACTAATCCACCCTTTGTATTCATGGATCTGATGAATAGAGTTTTCAAGGAATATCTCGATGAATTTTTGGGGGTATTTATTGATGATATCTTTGTATACTCTAAATGCTATGAAGATCATGAAAATCACTTGCGCATTATCCAGATGACTCTAAGAATACATGAATTATATGGGAAGTTTAGCAAGTGTGAATTCTAGCTTTAGAAGATTTCTTTTCTTGGACATATTGTCTCTAAATATGGAATCCCTGTTGATCCTTCTAAGACTAAGGCAATCCAAGAATGTCTTGCACCGACGAGTATAACTGAGGTACGTAGTTTTATTGGTTTAGTAGGTTATTATCGAAGTTTCGTCCAAAATTTTTCCCGGTTCGCTAACCCATTAATAAAGCTCACACGTATAGGGGTTAAATTTGTCTGGAAAAAAGAGTGTGAAGAATGATTCGAAGAACTGAAGAGAAGATTAATCAATGCTCCTATATTTACTCTACCATCGGGGAATGATGGGTTTGTTATTTATAGTGATGCATCGAAGAAAGGACATGGTTGTGTCCTTATGCAGAATTATGGGGTTATTGCCTAGGCATCACGACAGTAGAAAATTCATGAACAAAACTATCCTACTCATGATCTAGAGTTAGTACCTGTGATAATTTCTTTGAAGATATTGAGACACTACCTCTATGGTGAAAAATGTGAGATTTATACTAATCACGAGAGTTTGAAGTATATTTTCTCACAAAAAGAACTCAACATGAGGCAAAGGAGATGGCTAGAATTACACAAAGATTATGATTGTATGATATACTACCACTAGGGGAAAGCAAACAAGGTGGTAGATTATTTGAGCAGAAAAGACCATGGAGTTTTGAAGAATATGAGAATTGAAAGGGATCCAATTTTCATGGATCTAGTGAATATGGACATGGGAATAATCAGGGAAGGTGAAACATCAATGCTTTTTCAAATGGTTACCAAACCATCTTTACTTGATAGGATTAAGAGTTCTCAGACCGATGATAAAAAATTTCAAAAGAAGATTAAATCTATGAATGAGGGGAGTTTGAGAGACTTTGTGTATGAAGATGGAATTTTGAAAATCAGGAAGAGACTTTGTGTTCCCGATATACCTAATCTAAAAAGGCAATTGTTGGATGATGCTCATAGTTACAATTTCACTATACACCCTGGGAGCACCAAAATGTATAGAGACTTGAAGGAACATTTTTTGCGGGAAAACATGAAGAGGGAGATTTCGGATTTTGTGTCAAGATGTATAGTTGTCAAAAAGTTAAAGCTAGAAGGCAACAACCTGGAGGAGTCATGCAACCTCTTCCCATACCAGAGTGGAAATGGGACAATATTACGATGGACTTTGTCATGGGGCTACCAAAGACTCCTAGAAGGAACGATGCAATATGGGTTATTGTTGATCGTTTTACCAAGTCAGCACATTTTCTTTCTATTAGAGAAGATCTACCACTGGAATGTCTAGCAAGACTATATATTAATGAAGTGGTGAGACTTGATGGAGTACCCCTATCGATTGTTTATGATCGTGATCACCGTTTTACTTCAAGATTCTGGAAAAGTCTTTAGAAATCCTTGGATAATGAACTTCATTTCAGAACTGCCTACCACCCTCATTCAGATGGACAATCAGAACGAACTATTCAAACCTTAGAAGAAATTTTGAGATCCTGCTCACTTGACTTTCAAGGTATGTGGGATCAATATATACCTCTGGTAGAATTTTACTATAACAATAGCTTCCATTCGAGTATTCAGATGGCACCATATGAAGCGTTATATGTAAATAGATGTCACACACCAACCTGTTGGGATGACGTTGGTGAAAGAAAACTTATAGGCCCAGAACTGGTGGAGGAAACGATATAAAAGGTGAAGGTAATCCAAAACAATATCAAAGAAGCTCAAAGTAGGCAGAAGATCTATGCCGATAATCAAAGGAAGGATTTGGAATTTCAAGTCAGTGATCATGTTTTCTTGAAGGTATCTCCATGGAAGAGAGTCATACATTTTGTTAAGAAAGGTAAATTGAGTCCCAGGTACATCGGACCTTTCGAAATTCTAGAACGAATTGGGGCTATATCTTACCGTTTGGCAATGCCGCCAAATCTCTCCAAAGTTCAGGATGTGTTCCACGTATCACTGTTGAGGAAATACATGCCTGACCCAACACATGTACTCACCTATGAGGAATTAGAACTGGAACCCAATCTTTATTATTGCAAAGAGCCCGTCAAGATTCTTGACACGAGAGAACAAGTACTGAGAAACCAGACGACTCGTCTGGTAAAAGTCTAGTGGAGAAACCATAAGATGGAAGAGGCAAAGTGGGAACCTAAGGAACATATGATGAAGAACCACCCGAGTCTTTTAATGCGGTAGTATTCTAGAAATTTTGAGGACGAAATTATTTGAAGAAGGGGAGAATTTAACACCCCAATCTTCTACGGTACGCTTCTCTTTAAATTATGTAATAGCGTGTGTTGTACGCAACATTGAGTTCTAACACACCACAACCAATCAAACTAGCCGTTATGAATAGTAATACCCACTTTTTGAAATTTATAAATTTTATTTTTCAAAATGGACTTCATTTTTTGATTCTGAATATCGAAATTATCCTCGGGTGAATTTTTGGTATTTTTCTAAAAAACTTCATTTTTTGATGAATAGTGAAACCACTAAGTGGTAGTTAAAAAAACTGAATTTTTCATAAAACATAATTTTACCGCTTCTGTGAGTGGAATTTCGAAAATCTGAGAGACTCGGTTAATATCAAGGAGTAAAATGTGGTTCATTAAGAATAAAATAATTTTTGGTGAATAGTAACTTTTTACTTTTATTTACCACGGTTAAAAGTAAATATGGTAATTAAGGGTACAAATGATATTAATATTACCCTAACACATGTCCTAATTCTATTGGACAAGTGTATCTCGACCAAAAACAACCTTAGGAATAATATATTATGATTTAGTTCCACTTGGATTAGATTACGACATTTATTATTATTTAATTCAAAGAAGAGTTAAAAGAGATTAAATCAAAGGTTATTTACTAAAACATTTTTAATATAGTGTTACACATTAGATAAATTCGATTATAAATATTCATTAGAAAGATAAACAGATTTTTCTACATAATGATATTTTATTTATAATTTTTATACATTAAATAATTTAATTTATTTATGACACAATGATGATGCAGTAATTACCATAATAGTAAAAACTTAAAATAGTTGATATTATAAATACCCAAATAAATATAATTTGAGACTTTTTATGAATTAAAAAAAATTGATAGGTTAATATGAAATGTTATAAATGATTTAATTTAATTTTTTTAAGTAATCATTCTGTTATGATTTTCACAAAAAACAATTTTCTAAATAGTGTCAAAATTGACATAAAAGAGTTTTTAAAACGAATATTATATTATTAATTGATATTCAATTTCTGAAAATCTATGGTTTGGCCAAGAGACTTATATCATGATAGGTGTATCATTAATGGATAACTTGGGGGTCTCTTGGAGGTATATAGTATGTTTGTTGACAATATAATATAAAAATACAGAGTGACATGGTACGTGTCAAACTAATTAACTAAGAGTTAAAACTAAAATATAAGGTTAATATAATGACCCAAACTTGTCAAACTTCTATTGGTTGAGTGGTTTGGGTCCCATAACAGCCTT
This sequence comes from Viscum album, assembly GCA_963277665.1. Classification (NCBI taxonomy): domain Eukaryota; kingdom Viridiplantae; phylum Streptophyta; class Magnoliopsida; order Santalales; family Viscaceae; genus Viscum; species Viscum album. The sequence goes on along the minus strand of OY728133.1, from coordinate 472,977,780 downwards.
AAGCTTTAAATAATCCACTTTTTTGCAATTAGAAACCGAAAATTAATTTATTATAAAATAATATTTCTAGCTTTTCCAAAGGTTCCCCTCGCCCCTCTTATAAAAGGGCGCTCCCCCTTCTCATTAATTCACACCATCAAAGCCATTTGGATTTGCCAAAACCTACCAAAATACTCTCTCAACTTCCCTCACTTCATTATAGAGGCCTTTCTTTAGTTAGAAAGCCAACCTAAGGATCCCTTTTGAAGAAATCAAAAGGAAGAACCCGAAGAAGAGGTAATTTTTTCACCACCCCCTTTCAAGTTCCTTTCTTCTTCAACTTCTTCTTTCTTTCACATTATAAAATAATAACTCCAGTATCTTATATTTACTGTGATTTTATTATAAATATGTTACAACCATATTCAGTATTCTATCCATCCTTTTAATAACATGTCACCATACGTGCGTAAGTATGGCTTACCATCTCCACGTCGTGGTGTAATTGTTATTCAATAAATTATTATTTGGATGGGTTTAATAATGATGTGTAATTCATGTAAATAAAAAATATAACATGATAATTATTATTTATATGTGATATACCATCCAATTATATATTATTTTAATATCAAAAGAATGATATTGTCGCTCGTGCGTACGTACGGACTACCGTCTCCCCGAACGCGATGAGATTCATTCTCCATCGTATCCATTCAAGTCTAATTCTAATTTGATGATTAATAATAGTATCTAAAAACTTTATATCATTATGGATATGATTAAGATACAACCTATCCATGACAAACATGGATTATGTAACAACACATATAATAGAAAACATGTTAACACCCGAAACAACGATAATACTAAGATATTATTAACAAATCAATGTTAAAAGATCATATATGATATCCTATTAATGTATATGATTCTTGTATAATTTAATAACAATTATTTCACCATTATACAGGAGGTTAACCTACCCCAACGAAGGAAATGTACAAGGTAAGGGTTTATTTCGCAAACTCTTCGTTATCCGAGGTTGTTTATACGTAATAATCTACTGGGACTTCATTATCACCCACATCCATGTTTCTTAACAATGTATTTCAATTTTTTTTGCTATTAACTAGAATATGGGTTAAATTCATGTATACCCTTGTTGACTATTATATGTTGTTTATAAAGGAATCTTTTCGTCGTTTTCTAAACAAGTTCTTTTTAACCTTTTTGACAGAATGAAGGTAAGAATGTTTTTTTAACTTATACGGAGGGTGCATCTATTTTCCGCCGTTATAAAATCATCGAAGCTTCCCTTACAAGATTATAAGAATATTTTCAAAGAAAATGTTTTATTTTATAAATATATGACTCTTAAATTATTTCAAAATAGAAAGATATATTTCTCTAAAAAGAGTTTTGATTTCATCTTTGTCAACTTCCTTTGATGGATTTTACACTTATTTGAAGTTGGTTTATTATGATACAAAAATTATATATTTTATTGAAGGTTTTGTGATATGTTTGACTGTGGATGAGTTATATTTATACCATTCATAGTTTATGGATGATGTATTTACATTTCGTATGCTTTTTTTATTATGAATGCTTATGTTATGTTTAAACATTTTCATATGGGAATGTATTGGACTTAATATGTTATGGGTGGAGCCTGATATAACTCCTCGATGCATTGTTAGGTCTCATGAGACAAACTAGTGTCTTGGCACAAGGCCTTAACACAATCTTATTTGTAGTCATGGCACGAGGCCTTGGCTATGTGGTTATGATAGTCTGGCATTATGAATTCCATAATTATGAAATTGGTTATTGATATTGCATGTGAATATTTGATTAGTAGAATATCCATGTGAATAAGTAAATGGAATTATTTCATTTTATTTTTTCCATACTATGTTTATGTTCAAGTTTAAAAGTCTTTTGTTTAAGTTGTACATTTCTTTAAATGTTTATTCTTATTAATGAAAGTTTCCGCTATATTGTTATCCTTACTGGGCATTTGAGCTCACCCCTTTTCAATGTTTTATTTTTTCCAGGATATGAAAAAGTAATTTATGAATGACCTGCAGGGATAGTATGAGGGGATAAGAGCGTGGACTATGGAGACTATATTGTTTTAGTTTTCATTTTATGATGTAATGTAAATTTTATTAATGTATCTAGTTATACCAAGGCTACTAAACTAATAGGTCTTTCGAGACTTGATCTTTCATGTGATCATGCCAATGTTATGTAATAATGCACAGACTCTGGGTAACTGGGGTCGAGGCATTACAGTGACCCACAAAAATGGACAATATAGAGAGCGAGTTGGAGGTGATACACATTGTGAGCATTTGAGTGTATACATTAACATTGCACACTTTTGGAATTTTGACATGTTTTTTAGATAAGATATTAAACACTCCTCTTCTGCCACATATTTTTAAGCATTAAATCATACAAACCATTTAACCATAGAACAACCTATTGGATGTCTACTTGAGTAGCACACTAGTATCTTCCAGTAGAGAAATGAGAATCATGGAAATCATATGGTAAGATCACCTGATATTTGAGAATAGAACATAAATCCACATTCATATGTTCCTTGAGTGAAGAGGGAAAATTTTCATGAGAGGTAGGTTGCGACATGTATCATGGGTGAACAAATGAAGTTTAACAAATTTAAATGTGACAAAAGAAAAATGATAGGAAAATTGATTTCATAAACGAGTCATGATGAATTTAATTTGAAAATAATCTTGGATGTTTTCACACATTTGATTTAGTAATGATAAATTATTAGGATATTATACTTTTCCCAAGAGTGAAGATGTTATGGTGTGTGGGTGTGATCATACCACGATTCACTGTTTTATTTTCACACTTACACCACAGTGGTAAACTTGTTTTGTATTGAAAATTATAAATATAATAACAAATTGAAATTCATGTTTTATTTCATTATTTTTTTCATCACTATTAAAATGTGAAATGTTACTTATTTTGATTATTTCAATTTAGGAGGAGATGATTTCGAGGGCCTGTGATGAAGTGGAAAGAAAAATTGGCCAAAATTGCGTGGATCCAGAGAGACTTATCCACTATTGTGCCTGTTTAGAAACTTTTGTGCGTCCAAATGTGCTTAAATATTGTTTTATGCTCCAAAATTTAATGGGATATATTTAATATGAAGGAAAACATGCCCAATAAGGCTATCAAGAGGCCTAACTGACATGATTTTTCCAGAACACCGAATTTGTGCGAAGTCAAAAGTGGCATTCTATAATATGTCCACATCTATAGATCCACAAACCCAATTGATGAAAAATATTCAGTGGAGATATTTAGGAAGTAGGGATACAACTTTATAGGTTTTTCAAAAGAGGGATTTGATTGTCTACTGGCTAAAACTCATTGTACAAGTGGCTTGATGAAATATGTGTGCCTTAAACCACCATCCGATTTTCCTATATACTGACACCTTCGGCTCCCATTTGAGAGTTTGGACAGGAAGAAATGTGCTACAATATTGGAGTCCATAGGATTCTTCTAAACATACCTATATGTTTTGAAGGCTATGTTAAGTGCTAATTAGTCATATTTTTCTTCCTCCCCTCCCATGGGTTTCCAAACCTCTTGTGATCACATGAGGAGAAACGTGATGTAATACCGAGCTTCATAATTGTATTATTTTGTATGATATTTTTTATTCCAGGTTGTATGTTTACTTCTTCATCATCGATTTTTATTTAATTGAGTTATATACAGGTATGTTATACTCAAACTCAAATGATCATGTTAGGGGTACCCTTTCATGTGACGTTTCACACAACGTTCATACCCTTTCCCACCTCATTCAATTACGGTGTTTGTGTGTTTCATATTGGTCAATTTAACTCACATATGCACTTTAAAGGACTTGTATACTTATGTAATGGTATCACAAAAAATAACATAAAAACATATACATTGCATTGAATTATTCGTGTGTTGCCTAGGTGAGATTCAGTTATGAAGTCAAACACAAATCACCCAGTCATCGGTGGTGTCTAGTGAATCATTGCATGTTTTTGGCTAAACCCTAGGATTTATCCTAGTATAAAATCAGTAACATTATTATAATAGGTGTTAGAACCCAGGGATTAAAAGATCAATACCCTTTCTCTTGATGTGACGAATAATTCGCATCACGATACTCCCATGGGTTGTCACATTTAATTAATCTTGTTCATTTATACTTTGTTTTATTACTTTTTTTTTCAATTGTAATATTTAATCATCAAAACCAATGTTTTATTAAATCAAATTCCCCTTATATTATCATAATAAATACACTCTTTTTTAATTAATGATCTAAGGCTCTTTCAAAAGATGGCCTAGGGTTGCTGCTATAATGCATAAATTGTAGTAAAAAATAAACAAATAATTTGACGTGATCGACAATGAGATCAACTGTACCAATTTGTTTTTCCAAATATAGAAATAAAATTTTATGTAGTGTCCTTTATGATTTAAAAATTACATTAATAAGTGATAACCTTGTAAAAAATGACATTTTAGCTCCATCTAGGAGTCATGGGTGATTTTGAAAGATTTAAACTCCATTCGTCATGCAGATGAGAAGATGAGGACTTTTTTTAATTTGGCCTCCCATAAATACATCAATACATGTTCGGAGGATTCCAATTTAAGGGGATTCAACCTCACTTGATCCCAATTCACATGGTATATATGAAATCACAATGGTGTGAGGGATATCCAAATTTGTAGAGACTTTGTAAATGATACCTCAATGGGAAACTGGAGATCTATCTCATATGTCACTTTGGAAAAGCATCATTCTGATCATTATCCCATTATTGTAAACATGCATGTCAATGATAAGGAGTCTCCCATACAATTCAGGTTTAACAACACATGAAAAAAACATCTATAATACTTAATTATTATGTTGGATTGTGAGGCCAGATCTATAAGAAATTTCAACCCATTTTCTTGTATCTCAAAATTGAAAATTTTGAAACATAATATGAAGGATTAGTGAAAATAAATTTTAGCCATCTTGGTGAAGATATTGAGCCTTGGAATAATCCCTCCATTCCCTCCAAGATTAATTAACCAAAAACATCATACCTAGTGCTATTACTGAAGAGGTTGGAATGTATTCTCATATCTAAAAACTAATAAGGAATTAAGAAAATATTTATAAAGACATTCTCAAGGTCAGGTGGCTCAATAATGCAGACAGTAATAACATGTTATTCAATGCTCTCCAATGGGATAGAAGATCCTATAAGCCTATTTCCCTTTTATATAATGGGGATAAAATTTTCAATGAAATGATATCTCGGGTGGATCACATTGTCTCCTTCTATAAGAATCATTTTAATGGGCCGTTAAGTAATGTAGAGCTATAAGAAGGCATTTTTTTATAGATGACCGTGATACAAAATATTTTCTCCCTAGTTTTGTTTCTCTTGACATTGATGTTAATGATTTTTTTTCTAGACTAAAAAATGAAATCTCACCTGTGTTGGATAAATTTACCAATTACAATTTTCAACATTATTGGGAGATCATATAGGATGATATTTTCAACCTAATCAGGATTTTTTTCAAGCGAGGGTCCTTATATCAATGCATCAAAGCCCAATTCATTTCCCTCTTCCCAAAGGTTTAAAATTATAGTTAAATATGTCAATTCTAACTAGCTTCTATTATGAAAAATTCCTCAAAATCAATAGTAAGATTCTTGCAGATAGAATTTCTCAGATCACAAATCAATTCATTTCTAGGAATAAGTTTGAAATTCTACGGCGAAGATACATACTATATTGGTTGATTTCCACCTCATAATTTGTGAACCGTCCTTGAAAATAAACAAAGAGAGGTAATGTTTCCCTCAATCATGGCATAATAAAATATTTTGACACTATATAATGGGTTTTTATCTCCATGTTTCTCTTATTTTTTTAATGAATATTTTATATGAGTGGCCAAATCCCTACTTGGCTATACATTAATCTCTATCTAAATAAATTGATTCCCCTAGGGATACATCATGTTTTCCAGAGGGGTGAGGCAAGGGGACCCTATCTATGCTATCATTTTTTCAATTGGAGATGATTATATCAGTAGAAACTTTCTTATATATGGTGAAAAATAGTGATCTAAAAACCATCAGGTTAGTGATAGGTATTTCATCCCCTTATCATGTCATTTTTCTGATGAGAATATCATTTTTTATACGGGATATCGGGGGAATATCAATAACATTATGGAGGAAATTCTGCATCATTAATGTGTATCGGGCTTAGATGTTTGCTGCAATATTTCCTTTATCTATTTTCGAAAGAATATATCATTCACCAGAAAAATTGTAATTATTAATGAATTGGGAATAAGGGAAGTATCTTTATCATTTATTTATCTTGGTGTCTAATTTTTTTGGGTAGGTCTCATGAATCATATTTCACCAACATTCTATGTCCAGTCAGAATAACTCTAGAATTCTTTAAAGGTGACTCACTTTTTTGGGATAGATTATCATTCTTTTTCATGTATGTGACTATTTCAAAATGGTTAATTAATTCATTGTGTACAAATGGCCTCCCTCGGTTATTAAATCGACAAATATTGTGATGATTAACATCATGTATACTTCAAGTATTGTGGAATGAAATGTTATTACTGCCTCATGGAAGGAATTTTGCATGACTATTTATTTTGGGAGACACGTTATCAAGAACATAACCCTTTTCAATCTACCTTTACAAGCCAAATTCAATTGAAAGCATCTAAAAATAACTCATAAGCCCTTGTTTTCCTTAGATCCAATTTTTAACAGATTAAAAGCAGGGAAAACAAACTACATGGAATCATTGATATGGATTGGGATTAAGGATGTATTTCAAAAAATCATTAGGCATACTCACTAGCTTGTCAGTGTCAAATCCTCACATAAATTCAGGACCGATACCTCGATTAAGAATCCACTAATAAATCAAAATTATTCCATGGATAATATCATTTACTATAACCTATCTATCAAAGTCCAAATGGCCAATTTCAATGACCTTCCTCATGAAATCAAGCATGTAGTCTCCTACTATGAATTCTCTAGCTGGGATGACATACCTATATGTGATATTTCCCCAAATAAAAAACATAACTCTAAAGCCTTCTATAAATATATTGTGTTGGGATCCCATAAACGTATAGGTGAATTTAACAAATAAAATTAGCCCCCTATATATAGATTCACACTGTTAGGGATGCTTTATCTCAAAAAAATCCATGTTGACGCAATCTTGCAGCAGGTTGGTATATATCTCTACACTAGTTGTCTGATTTTTAGCTATCATCATTTTGGATGTTGGCCACATTTTCCTAATCTGAAAAACTCCATCCTCTTTATGGAAGGGTTCTTTGACATCCTTGAGACTTGGATATAATGATATGGTTTCATTAGATACTTCCCTTCTACACTACATGATATTCATCTATCTAAAAACATTGGTTTTATCAACAAGGATGCCTATTTTGAATGGATACATGTCATATGAAGAGGAATAAATAAAGCCTTACATGATATTTATCACTTCCATGTTTATAATTCCATTTTTTGATGTTGTGTTAGCAGTGAAGAATGATAATATGATGCACACTAAGCACTTTTTAAATTTAGTGAAGGACCTTATTGTACTGAGGAGGTTGAAGAGTAACTATAACTATCCTCCACCTTGTAGAACAATTGAGGTTTTCTAGATCTATCCTTTAACTGGTTGGATTAAATTAAATTCATATAGTGCCTCAAAATAAATCCCAAGGCCTAGAGGATATTGAATTCTATCCCAAAACTATGAAGGTGATGTCATTGATTACTAGTATAGAACTTGTGGCTCTTCCTCGGCCCTAAAAGATGAAATGAGTAGTCTGATAAAAGCTTTATCATTGTGATGTTGATGAAATGAAATAATATCTGGTTTGATACTAATTTGAAAATATCGTTCTAGGTTGTGTGAACTAAAAAATTCATCTTTCTAGAAAATTGATAGAGAAATGAATGGATTTCCTGCATCAGTTTTCAAAAAAAAATCAATATAATTCATGTATTTCTTGAGGCCAATACAGTTGGTAATGTAATATCAAACAGAGTGAAATCTAAGGTCTGAATTTACCATAGAACTCTCCCTAATGATCTTACTCTAATATTTCATTTTAAAAATTGTATGTTTCCTACCATCATATTATTGTATACTTTTGTCCTATTAATTAAATATCATTGTTCTCATATTTCTAAAAAAACAAAATATATTCTTCTAAGATTCAGTATATAACACAAAATATTCTATACATGATGGAAGTTTTAGTACATGCACATCAATTAGAATATTTTTTGAGATCCTTAGATCCTTCCACACATTCTTCGGTCAATAAATACTATAGTGCTTTTTGCGATATCATAGTTAGTGGGCCAAAAAACATGAGACATTTATAAAAAACCATGATAGTTCCCTAATAATTGATTAAAACGATAGATTTATGGGACACTAATGGGTATAGGCCATTCAAAAATTTACTTTTACATTAAAGGTTCTATATAAATCCCCTCACTTTTCATCACGTGCCTCAAGAATGTTTCTTTTCTTCATCCAAATATAACACATTGTAAACACCGCGTATATTTTCTCTATCCATAATGTTTCTAGTACAATCCTTTGAATCTATTCATGTTCCTCATTCCTCTTGGATAAAATGAAAATATCATTGATAAAAACTACCTTAGATTTGTAAATGTTGTCTCTAAATATTCTATTCATTAAATCCATGAATATTGTTGGGAAATGAGTATGTCTTAGGGTAATCACTAAGAACTCCAAGAGTCCATACCCTGTGCGGAGACATGTATTCTGAATATCAGACTTTTCTACCTTCAATTAATGATATTGAAAATATTGATTCAATTTTAAATGTGATGATCTCTGCATAGTTTATTAAACAACTCATAAAAACTTCATAGGGGATACATTTTCTTTGTAGGGGTATTTTTGAGGTACTGGAAATCAGTACATCACCACATCCATCTATTCTTTTCCTTCTGTATGCCGAGTGGTGCACCCCATTGTTGTTCACTAGGGAGTATGAAACCATTTTCCAAATTATCTTGTATCTACTTATTGAACTCTTTAGGTTCAATAGGGGCTATCCTATAGGGTAATTTTGATATATGTGTCTCTTTTTTTATGATCTATGTTGAGAACTCTACCCCATAATCTCTACGAAGTCTCGATGTCTCTTTGGTAAATATGTTATTGTGTTCCCCAAAAATGAAAATCTCTTCATGGTTTTTTCTTTACTACAATGAAAATAATTGTGCCAGGTATGATTCTTCATAGGGATTCATCGCCCACACTATCAACTGATTCTCTATAGAATATTCCTTATCCTTATATCATTTTAATAAGATCATTGTATGGATTATAACATAGAAAAATATATTTAATATTCCCAATAGCTGATGTGTAATATATATAACAAAAATAAACACATTCCCAGTATATTATGAAATATTAATATGGAAAGGATTGCATGATATCTTGGATAATATTCCCACAAACAATAATAGGAGGAGAGTACATCTCTTGGGCTGGAATGATTTCACTCCTGTGTGTTTTTAGAGATATCTCTTCTTTATGGTGTCAGGGACTTAATAAAAATAGTTCTATAAAAACTATAAGATATAAATTCAAGCATGGGACTAGAATAAAATAAATATTTTTCCATTATTGATAGAATATGAAGTGTACATTTTAATAAATTATTTTCAAACTCCATATTCTCAATTGTGATGGCCTAATTATTTAAATAGTCCTTTGGATTTGGTGTTTGATGATACTAATTAAACTCAAAGACTAATGGTTTAGAACACTATATTGTATAGATACATTTCTCTCAATAGATGAAGTAATGAACCATGGGTGCTAAATTAGTAGTTTCCTTATATTAATCCACTATGTTTTCCAGTTTATTTATTTATCTTATACATTCATGATTTTTTTGACCTTTTCTTCGACTCCTATATAATATACCCATGCCAACGAGAAAATTCACATAATGCTTCATCCCACAATTTTTATAAATTTTTGGTCGGATCCACTTTCCTCCATTATCGTTTGACATACTAGCTTGAAACATCATTCTTCTCTTCTTATCACCATTACTATGGGACTATTATCGAAAGATAATCTCAAAATTGAGAGAACATGAATCTACCTCCTCTGTACTCCCAATGTCTCTGATAGATATATTTTTTAGAACGTTTGGTTTTACACCGTAAAAGAATTTATCCAACTATCTATCACTCTTGATAAAAAAATATTGATGATTGTCTTGAAATCCTTGTGATGTTGGTCTCATAATATGTGATCAATTATCCATAATTTTTCTTTAACTATAAGATTTATCACTCCATATTTCTCTTAATATTTCCATGAAAATACTTATTCTAAAATATTATCTTAAATAATTCTCCCTCTGTCTCTTTTATTTCATCCTTCGGCATAGTATTGTTTATCAATTTCTAACTTTGATAGACTTTTATATATAAACTATATTGAACTACAGTAACCTTATATATCTCAAAATAGAAGAGAACATAAAATATCTTCTCCATTGAGATTAAAGACTATTCAATTACAATTTTAGTGTAATATAAACTAAAATTTGGTGGTCATTTCACTATAAAGGACTCATTAGAAATATGTTCCTTCTTGTGTGATGGTTGATGCTCCGTGTGGTTAAGGTTATTTTTCATATCATATGATATTTGGGTAAGCATTAACATAATTTTTTTAACTCCACCACCCATGGAATGAGGGATATTATTTAAATAATCTTGGAATTTTCTCTCATATGATTTGTTATCCTCATTTCTCACGGATCCCACTATTTAAATATATAGAAATGTTTTGAAAAATATTTAATTAAACAAACCATGAATAAGTAATTTACACTTCTATGAAAACCAACCCTAAATGAATATCTTATTTCTTCCAAATGATTATCCTTTTTCAAAAAAAATTACATGATGCTTACTTATCCATATTCTTGTACATATGGTATTTAACTTTGTTATTGTAGTCCTACTTAAAAAAATAACAAAACCATGATCTAATTCCTACTATAGAAACCTAAATTTTTCATATATTACTATTACACAATTTTTATATTAAAAAACCAAACTGAGATACAAATCCATGATCTAAATGTATAGCGTCTTGGAAAAATTCGGCTAATACATCACTTGTACATAAAAAGAATGAATAATAATTTAAATACATATTCTTTATCCTTATAAATATCACATTATTATTCCTAAATGTGATCACCAAAGGATATTAATAAATAATAGGGATGAGATAAAAGATCAATAATAGGATGAATACGGGACATGAATCAATAGAACTTGGGTGATCATAATCATCATAGTCATATCATTAAAATCTATTCATAATCATATTTTTGAGGGAAACATTTTATAAATACATTTAATGATGTATATGCTTAAAAATGAAACATCGTTTCATAGTGGTCATATAACACACATATCTATGAACAAAGATAGCATCATGTCCATTAATAACAAATGTACCCAAATCATTACATCATCATTTTCAAAAAAACTAACATCATTTTCATGAATAATACACATTATTTCATATGATATATCATATTTCCAATTTATTAGAGAGAAATATAATTTTTTGGCCACCTATCACATCATAAATTATTATAATAATTCATGATACATAAAATGTATAATAGTGGTATTCATATAATGACAAATGTAATTGAATTTGTTTCATAATGATTTCATATAAAAATATTTCGTGAATAAATTTTTGAGTTCCAAAATTAATAATGAGATATATATTGGGAATGTATATAATCATTCTTGAGATATGAATAAATAATTGATTATAAGTCAATGATGTATTTTGGAAATAAAATTCATTTTGAAAAATCATTTTATTTGGATTTAAAATATTTTTTGCAAAGTCAAAAATTTGTTTTTCCTGAAATAAAAGGTAACAAAGATACATAAAATTAATACAATATTATTGGATTATTTATAAAAACAATTATGAGAATGATTGAAAACCTAAGGAAAATGAGTGAGGTTTGATAATCCTAATACCATAAATCCTTCTTTATTTCATCATTTTTCAGCTGCTAGAATGATAAACATCGGATTGTTAAAAAATATATAAGGATTTGAATTATTACCATTTTTTAAAATATTTCTCAATTTTATATATTTTATTATATTTATTTATTTTCATTATTAATGGGACGATATTTTTATCCCATGTATTCCGTAAAAATATCTCATTTTCCATTGATTTCCAAAATTTGATTATTTTAATTTTTATTGTAACAAAATATATTATAAAATATTTAAATACAAATATATAGAGTTATATATATTAAATAATATATTATATTCATCCAATGGTTTATAATAATAATGAAAATTGGAAATGTTCTCATCTGTGGTTAACCGACCAATAACCTGACATTGTAAAAAGAGTGTCACTGTGAGGTGTGGAAATTTTATATTTTTTAAATACATTGCATCAAGTAGGGTAAAAAATTATTATAATTTAAAAATAATAAATAATTATGGATATAATATTTTGGGTAAAATTGGAGATAGAAAAAGAGAAATAATTGTGAAGAATGAGGGGGGAAATTGGGGAGATCGTACCCTCTTCTTGGTGTTGCTACTTCACTATGGTAGAAATATCCTATCGTTCATTGAATTAGATAAATATAGAACATCTATAAGTATTATTAAAGGAATAATAGAGTTTTTGGGAAGACTATTTGGATTTCTATAGTGTTTTATGAGTATTTTACTAACTTAAGGGAGTTGAGTGGTTTATATTTTAGGAGAATGTTATTTTTAGAATACAAAATTGAATACAATACTATTTCCATGGTAAATCTTATAATAGTTATATTTCATAAATTATAAACCATATTTTAGTTAAATAAATTTAATTTAATACATTAATATAATTATAATTTTTATTATTTATTTTAGTAACAATTAAATATATAAAAATGAGAAAATATTAATTTAATGTAACACATTAGATTTTAGAAATTGGAATGTCTTTCTTTATGTTTATAAATTTGGTTTATTATATTTAATTACTAATTTATAAAATTAAATATTTTTTCATAGATATTTATGTTCTATAAATTAATAGTTCAATATTACATCATGAATTACTTAATTCAAGATATTGTTGTCATGAAAAATACTGTGTTTTTACTATTCACAAAGAAATTTGAGTATTTCATAAAATTATAAAAAACACCCCTGAAAAATTTCAATATGATTACTTTAAAAAACATATATATTTAATCAAAATAAATTTCTATCAATTTAAATTTTATTTTTTAATTTAAAAATTATGGTTTTTACAAACTACATTAAAATACTCTTTATTAAAATTGTGATTATATATTCCTTCAATTTCTTAATAACATAGTCTATTTTATGGGATTATACTATATACATTTATTTAAATTAACCATGATACTTATTATTTATATCACAGTTTATTATATTGATCTTAGATTACTATACAAATAGTCGGGTTACTTTTTAAAATGGCCTTGTTACTACTTCAAATTGTAAGGTTACTATTCCAAGATCGCAAAACTATTCCAACAAAAACACTTCCTCCTTTCAATAAAACTTAATTCTTAAATTAATTATTCACCTCAATTCCTACCATGTCTCTAAATACCCAATTTGTATAATTTCAATTCGTTATTTAATATATTATTTCATTATTATAGTGTTGTTCATGGGAGGGACGATTCCATTTGATCAAGGTGATCTAGTGTTCCCTATTGTAGTTTTTTATTTTGTATTATTTTTTCCCATGTAATATTACGAATTTTAATGGGTTTAATTCATTACTAAGGTAACAATTTCCAAAAAATGAAATAATATGTTATTTGATTGTCTATTTTTTTGAATAATACTATATTGTATAATATAATAAAAAATATATTTCAAAAAACAAATATCATTATTAAACTCTAGGATTATAAAATTTTCCATTTAATTTGGTGCATGAATCACCAAAATCAATACCCCCAGTATCTCCAACTAAACGTGTTCTTGGAATCTCATTTTTAAATTCAATAAAGTTATCCCCTCATACAGATTAGCCTGAATGAGAATATACCACCTAGAATTTGATGTTACTCACTTCATGTACATGAAATTATTAGCTCTCCTCTCGATGGGAGTCTTTATATGGGTTGAGAAAATATATAAAGACTGAGTCCAAAAATTTTATGTACTTGGGGCCGCCCTACCCACCAAACATTGGTGTGATTCATATGGAACTCCCTTGGTGCTCTAACATGGTTGTTCCTCCTTGGGGAATATACCTTTCCATTTTCTGTATCACAGACTAGAAAATATCATGGATTATATAATTAATTTTGTTTCTTTAATATTCAAAATGACAGAGCTGAGCTATGTGTGGTGTGTTCACAAAAATTATCCTCAGAATGATCAACTAAAACATGCTGAAGACGTATCTATATAAAAATTATAATAGGCATCTAAGTCCATATGAAATTTAATATGGGAATAATGAATCATCTATCCATAATGGGGAATGAAAACATAAGAGGTGCTCATGAATTCCAACATAATTCTTACTAGGTATAAGAGGCTCAAAAACTATATTAGGCTCAAATATTAACATTTCAATTATAAAATTATATCTGATTAAGGATAAAAAAAATTATTCCATATGATGTAAAAATATAAATTCAGTATTCACTATCTTGGTTTCACTACAAACAATTTAACCTAAAAAAACTAAAGAGGTTGATTTTTTTACATGTGAACATGTTCTTAAAATGATAGTTCAGATGAAGAGATCCACTAAATTACTTTCATGATGCATTAATATTCTTTATCAATCCATACTTTCCCATAGACAAAATAGTAAATTAGTTACTCATAAAAATCATCTTCCATGGTCACAGTGTTATCAAATTATTATAACAATGAACATGAATAAAAACAACCACGATCCCTAATAACATGGGATTTAAATTACATGTTGGATAGGTTCTCCTAGAAAAGATCTCATTGAAAACCCTATAAACATAATATTATCTATTATACCAATTCAAAAAAGGAATTAAAAACTAGATACCTCCATTGCAACTCCTTTGTAATGTCTCAGATCAGGAACTCCATCCTATGATCGAGATAGGTCTCCACATAACCCCAATCATGGATCCCCATATTCCTAAGGGTGTCAACTAGTAGTGGGGGTCAAAAATATATTGTGTGGATTCTATAACCTTGGGTAAATATTGATAATAATAGTATAGAACATGATAATCCATCAATATAATCAACTCTAGAAGATAACTATCAAATTTAAAATCATTGAGATATAACAAAAACAAAAAATATCATTCTGAATGACATACATAATGTAATGAATTATACTAATATAAATAAATAATCGTATAATAATGACTACGAAATATACTATTAAACCATGTATTCTATCCCATATCAAAATTATCTTCCAATCATGTGATTCAATCAATAAATAATTTGAATCCTTTCCAATTTCAGGCATGCGTCCATGATGGATGCCCAACATCCCGATGAAATATTAAATAGTGTATGAGTAAAACAAAATATGCCTCCAAAAATAAAGTCTAAATATATATAGTATTACTAATAATTAATGAATTGATATGATGAAATAAAATAAAATAATGAAATACCAAAAAAACATATTGAACCTTCAGTTCCAGGTTCACAGCATAGGTCAACCACAACTTTTTAAGTCCACTACCTAATGTATTTTCGCTTATAACGCAATGATTAAAATAGGGGATGTATCCCATGTACTCCCCTAATATCACCCTCAAGCTTGACAGATAACCATACATCACACCCTCTTAAATGAAGGAACCAAGTATCCCACCTTCAAGCATCATGTAATCACGCACCTTTCCATCTGACACCAAATAACCATTCATCTTACCATCAGGAATCAACTATGAAAGATCCACATACTCAGGAATCAAGCAACCACATATCTCACTATGAGGCATCAAGTATCCTTGGACATCACCCTCATGCAACAAATAAACTTGTCTACCTCCCTATTACATCATGAAGTCATGCTTCTTCTACCTGTGATGTATTCCAACATGCATCACACTCTTTCAAACCATACACGTCCCAATGAAAAGAAAATCTATAAATATTGAAAAAATATTAATATATGGAAATTTTTTTATTTTTTACTAATCTGAAAATATATTTTTAATTTCAATAATATTCCATTATTATTTTAGTTCAAATAATAGTTTCATCATAAAATTACAATGATATGGAAATTATCCATTTTATTTTATGTTAAATTCTCTCATAATCAATGTAACTATTTAAATCCATATTCCATTTATTTCCAGAAAACATTTTACATATCATACCAAGAACATGGTTCTAATTTAAATCCTTATAGAATAATGGTTTTTAATATTAGATCTAATGTCTAAGCAACAATCCTTTAGATGTTGATGACACCTGGAAGACCCATCAAAATCATTAACCAAGAATTAGGGTTAATTTAGAGGTAATAATATATTAAATAGTATTTGATGGTAGAGAAAATTGACTCTTCCCCTTACCTTCCTGGAAAAAATGCTTTCATTGACTAGCCACTTGGATCCACTGGAAAGCCGATGGTTTCAACTAAAAGGCCTATAACCTAAGAAACCCCACTAGTGAGCCAGGGACAGTTTTATAGAATTCACTTTATATAAAACCCAGATATTTTATAACAACAACATTTTTTATAGCATGTTTTACATGAAAACCCGAGCTTAAACAACCCATGAAATATATTTCATTAACTTTAATCTCTTCAATATCTTGTGGAACACACGTCCCATATTTGAAATGAACCCTAATATAGTATACCATTATAATTCAACAATTAATATAGATGGTGTTAACAATAATAAAATAATTAATAATAATATGGTTATTCATTCAATAAAAATAAAATGGGAATAATTTAAAAGAAAAATAAATCATTTCTGAAAAAACTATATTCTTTTCTAAAATATGAGTTTTGTTGTACTTTGTGAACATAATTTAATATTTATTTTTACAACTTATATAATTTTTTTTTGAAAAAATAATTGAAACCATCATATCCACAATATCCCAGTGTGATGTTTTCTGATTTTTATGAAATGTTCATTTTTCGATTAATAGTGAGAAATACTAAATTTTAATTGAAAGTTTCCTTTTGAAAATTTATTTATAATGATAAATTATATTTAAAATTGATTTTATTCAAAAAAAATATTGTTATATCTATTGATCGAATTAAGTAATTAGATTAATTTTCTTAATTTATTTTGATAAAAAACATTGTATATATTTGACCATTTTCTCCTTGAAAACAAACATACTCATTATGTAAGTGGGATTAATTATAAATTATATTTTGGGAATTAATTGAATTGAATTTATAAAATCGAATTCCATATTTTTAATCATTATAATTTTTAGTATAAAATAATTTCAACAAAATTTTTTATGATATAGAATAATAAAAATAGTAAAAAAAATATTTACGATGGTTAAAGTAAAAATTCGTTTACTATGGGGTTTTATTAAATAGAAAAAGGTTAAATTGACCATAAAACATTTATAAAATATATTACATATCTATATATCAATTTTATAATGTATATTTATTTATAAATCTCTATTTTCGCCCTTTTTTGTGTGAAAAAAGTGGGTATAACTTTTTCTTTTCAAATATTACAATTGCGCCACTTTCCTTACTTACAAAAAACCACCCCTACTCTCCCCACATAACCCATTAAAACATAATTCATTAGCCAAGATGATACTAAATAACTTCCCTAAATTCATACCACCATCCTAGAATTCTTGTTTTGGCCATAAATCCATTCTAGAAATACTATAGTTGTAATAAAAAAGAGGGGGTATGAGAAGAGGTAAAATTCATAACATTGAATTTTTTTTCTGTTTTTTCTTCAACCACCTCCAAAATATATTAACTTATTATCATAAAATAAAATAAAATTCCATATACTAAGATTTTATTATGTTAATATAGTAATTTTAAAATATCCTTAAATCCATCAAATGGGTTAAAAAATCATCATTCATGTGTAAGGTGGCCGTCAAACTCGCTAACTGATGTCATTCATTTTTTCATTACCACCTCACATAGTTAGTTATGAAGATGGAAAAAAATTATGTATATATATATATATATATTATTTTTAACATAATTATACCTCTATAGTTATTATATCATATATGTAACTCATAGACCATAGATTCCCAGAGTCAGTGCATTTTTACTTAACATTGGCCTGATCACAAGGGATCACATCCCGAAAGACTAATCGGTTTAGTAGCCTTGAATGTAATAGATACATACATGTGTATTAAATTACATTATGAAATGAAAAAAAAAACATTGTGTCTCATCTGATCACACTCATATCCCTTATCTTATCCCTGCAAGTCATTCATAATATAATTCTTCACAACCTAGGAACAATAAATCATAGAAAGGGGTGATCTCAGATGCTCAGTAAGGATAACAATATAGTAGAAACTTTAAAAAATAAGCATAAACATTTAAGGAAATTTATAAGACTATAACACAAGACTTTTAAACATAACCATCAGTATAATGTGGAAATGATAAATCAAATAATGTCATTTACTTATTCACATAGATATTCTACTAACCTGAATGGCACTAAGGCCTTAATTTTTATTGATTTTTTATAACCCACATTTCAAGGGATGAGGGGGGACCCTTAAAAGGCTTGTAGGATTAGAGACTACATTTCTCGTAGGCTTAGGAGATTACATGACCCGAAGGTCTTAGGAAATTCATCTAGACTATCTATAAGGAACTGTACCTCCCAAACATCTGCATCATGATAGTAGCTCTCCACCTTCTCATGGAAATATGGCTAGTATTCCCAAACAAGCATAGGCTGGTCCCGATGGCATAACCAAACTCTCTCATTTGGAAAAATACATTTGGTTCTTCTCTGGTAAGTGCACCTACTCTGAATCCTTTTCCGGGGCTCCTCTTTTTTTGCAGTGTGTTTGGGGCAACTGCATGTGGCCCGAAGGCCTTGAGGTATCCCGAAGGCCTTAAATGTGGCCCGAAAGCCCTACTGACCTAAAAGACTGGGTGGCTCAAAATCCTAAAGGACTCCAAGCCCAAACCGATGGCCCAAGGTGATTAGTTCTAAATGCTATAGTACCGAACAGTACCCACAATAGTAACTACTACAGTTCCTGCTACAGTAGCCGCACATTGTAGAGTCTGTTATAGTACCTGTACATTGTACAGTCTTCTACAGTGCCTACCACAGTACCTACTACAGTACTACTACAGTACCCCTGGAAAAATACACCTCTTCCTGGTTTTGAACGTGGGTCTTGTGTATGGACTTAAGGATATCTCACCAATGGGGCTAAGGATCAGGTGCTTCTACTAGTCGAATAATCACATGTAATATCAATAGCTAATTTTAAAATGATGGAATACATAATGCAAGACATCATAACCCCATAGTCAAGGGATCGTTCAAAAAGTAAAAATAAGTTTTGTCAAGGCCTTGTTCCAAGACACTATTTTTTATCATGAGACCTACTGATTTTTCAAGGAGCTATAGCTGGCTCCACCCATCCCTTACTAAGTCCAATGCATTACTCATATTAATTGGTTAAAAAAAACATAAATATTTATATTAAAAATAGAAAAAAATGATAATACCTTAACCATAAACCATGAATTTTATAAAAAAAGACATCCATAGTCAAACATATCACCAAACCTTTAGTACAATTTGGAAAATTGTATCATAATAAATCAACTTCAATCAAGTGTAAAATCCAACAATGTGTGTTGAAATAGATGAAATCAAAACTATTTGAGATAAATATCTCTTTCTATTTTGAAATCATTTAAAAGTCACATAATTATAAAATATAATATTTATTTCCAAAACATTCTTATAATATTTTTAGGGAATCTTCGAATGTGTCATAATGGTGGAAAATATTTTCACATGCCGTATAAGTTAAGAAACATTCTTCTCTTAATTTGTCAAAATGGTCATAAAGTACCTTGTTTGGAAAACGATAGAAAAATTCATTTCAAAATATTTTATAAAAGTTCAATAAGGATATAACTGACTTTAACCCATAGTCTAGGAAATAGTAAAATAAATTTTAAAATAAATTTTTAAGAAACATTGATGTGGATGATTAAGATGTCCCAGTAGATACATTGGTAAAAACAACCTCGGGTAATAAAGAGATTATAAAATTAACCCTTACCATATACTTTTCCTTCGTCAATGGTAGGTTAACATTATGTATAATAGTAAAATAATTTTTATCAAATTATATAAGAAACACATACATAAATATGATATCATATATAATCATTTAATATTGCTTGGTTAATAATATTGCAGTAGTATCATTGTTTCTCGTGTTTACTGATTCATTTTCATTTATATGTTTTGTTATGTAAGTTATGTTTCTTATGGATTATATGTTTTTTATTCATATCCAAAATTATATTAAGTTCTTAATCATTATTTTAAATCATAAAATGAAAATTATTCTTGAATGGTTATGATGGGGAATGAATCTCATCGTGTTCGTGGAGATGATAATCCTTACGTACGCACGAGCAACAATTTCATTATTTTGATGGTGAAACCATGTGTAATGGTATGTTATATTACATATAAACAATTGTTAACATGTTATATTTATTATTTATATCAATTATACTCATTATTATACTCATCCAAATGATGAATTGTTGAATAACAAACTACACCACGACGTGGAGATAGTAAGTTGTACCTACTCACGTACGGTGACTTTGTCATTCATATGATGGATAGAATAATGATTATGGTTGTAAAATAATTATAATAACATTTTAATATATATAATTTATTCGGTTTATAATTTTGTTATGGAAAAAACAATGAAATCAGAAGTGGAAGAAGAAAAGTACATTGAAATAGGTGGTGAAATTATTACCTCTTCTTCAGGTTCTTCCTTTGGATTTGATGATAAGGGATCCCTAGTTTTGCTTTCTTATAATTCTAAATCTTCTAGATTTAAGTGAGGGTATATGGTAAGATATCATAGCTAGGGTTGTCTAAGCCAAATGGATTTGGAATTTTGAGTTTTAAGAGAATGGGAAGTACCCTTTTATAAGAGAGATGAGTGTAAGTTTAAGGAAAGATTGAAATATTATTTTATTATAAAATTATATTCGGTTTATAATGGCACTAAATAGATATATTCCAAGGATAATGTGGTTATGGGTCTAAAAACGCCCAAATAATAGGTTTTAGACATGTTCTAGTCACCATATTATCCTTATCATTTATATTTAACTATGTGATAAATAGTTTGAATTTTAACATATCTTCTAGTATTTTCATATTACACGGTTAATAAACATACAATAAAATGCCAAACGATCCCCAAGTGGTTTAATAATGAATTTTCTATCATTATATAAGTTCTTTTGCCGAACCATTTTTTAGGAATATTATATCATTTAACAATATAGTATTTTTTTTTTGAAAACTCATTTTTTCAATTTTGAAATTATTTCGTATTTGGTTTTTTGAAAGTCAAAAAAACATGATTAATTAGAAAAAAATAATTTAAATAAATACTAAAATGTCAAATTAACCTATCAAATTAGTGTAATGCATCAAAATATTCAATTAACATTTATTTTAATATTTATAATATCAATTATTTTGGCTTTCATTAATATTGTAATTACTGCATCATCATTGTGTCATAAATAATTTTTTTATTTAAGGTATAAAAACTGTAAATAAAATACCATTATGTAGGAAATCATTTTATCTTTCTAATGAATATTTATAGTCTAATTTATATTATGTATTACCATATATTAAAAAAATTGAGTTATGAAAATTTGAATTTAAAACTTTTAACACTTCTTTAAATAAAATAATAATAAATGTCATAGTCTAATCCAAGTAGATAAAAGAGGATAATAATTTATTAATAAGGTTTATTTTGTTTGAAAAAAAACTTATCCAATATACTTACAACATGTTTTAGGGTAATTATAATATAATTTTTACTTATAATTACAATATTTACTTTTAACCGTGGTAAATAAAATTCAAAAGTTACTATTTACCATAAATTATTTTAATCCTATTGAACCACATTTTATATACTGATGTCAAACATGTCTCTCAATCATTTTAAATTCAATTTACAGAAGCGGTTAAATTATGTTATATGCAAATTTTCAGATATGCCTATAAGTAGGGTAAAAGATGTTAAAATGTTCAATAAAAATTTATACATATATATTTTTTAAAAAAAATTATTAAAATGAATTACATTAAACATATATAGGTATTATGTATCTATTTTGACGTAAATTAAATTTAAATAAAGTAATTAATTATTGAAAAGAAAATTCATTTTTAAATAATAACGTACTGCTTTCACTATTCATAAAAAATTGAATGTTTTTAGAAAAATACCAAAAAATCACCCTAAGTGATTTTGGATATTCTGAATCCCAAAATGTTTTATATTTTAACAAATTAAATTATTAGTATTTTCTAATATTTACATTATTATTGTTTACAAAAGGACATAAAACGTAGTTCATTTAAGAAAATATTTTTTATAAATATATAACAATTTTTACAAAACATATAAATTTCATTATAAATATGTTTTTTATGTAAAAAAATATAAATAAAAAATGAAAATTGAATTTTTTTACTATTCATATCACACTATTTAATTTATAAATAAATATATCCTTTAAATAATTATAATACTAATGAGTGGTTTTAGGGAAACTCAATCTTGCTTGTAATATTATTCAAGTCGGTGTTGCGTACAATATAAGCTATTAACTTACATTAAAGATATAACTTACTATGAATTATTGGGGTGTTAAATTCTCCCCTCCTTCAATAAATTTCATCCTTGCAATTTGAAAATTTTTATATAAAATAAAATATAAAAAATTTAAATTACATTTGTGGAAAACCCACATCATAAATACACTTAACAAAATTTGGTCTTAATTAGAGGGAAATAGAAATGAAAAATTCACCAAACAATTAGATTACAAATAGGAGAACATTGGTGAAATTTTTAAAGACATAATTAGAGGGAAAACATAAATATTTATATGAAGTTATTGAGGCCATCAATCAAAAATAAGTGAAAAATAAATTGAAAATTGAGGGCCTCAAATCCATAAATCTATGATGACTTAAAATTTCATTGGTTTAACAAAACATAAGGTATTAGGATAATGAAATTTGTTTTTATGATCATTTCCCTAATGTTTAAGAATTAATTTCATCACATAATAGAAAAATGTACTTGGCTAGTGGAGTTCATCCTTTAAATAACTTCATCCACAAACACATCTTTCACTCTTACAGATAATAGAAATCAAAAATATTCTATTTATCCTAATCTTATAGGGTTTAAACAAATGAATTTATAATTCAACTATCAGGTCATTTAAAAAAACTACATTAAACAAACTAAGACATCATGTAGGCCAGCGGTAGGTGATACACCCTTATCGCACTTTTGTTACGGGTTCACGTCTCGCGGCCTCGCTGGACACGACAGGACGTCGCCTGACCTTCAGGATGTATTTTGTATAAAAAATCCCAAAATAATATTATGAAATATTTGACCTATAAACCTTAGTATCCAATGTCCAACTTAATTCAATCCAATCTATAGAATTATCCAAAATACTTGTGTAAAAACTCATAGTCCAAAATTTATATGGAAGGTCAACATAACATAATGAAGATATCTTTTTTCCATATAATAACTTGTGAGTACCTTCATTATGTATTATCATAAAACATGGTAACACCATGAATTACCCTAAATCCATATTAATTACATTCATGCCCCATTATTCCTTTTAAAATACTAGATATATTTTTTAAATAATTTTTTTTGGAAAACTCCTACAATGATGGAATAAATAAACCATTAATTATTTCCATGGTAGTCAAGAATATCCAATATAATTTATCAAAACCAACCATATATTATTCCAAAATCACTACCTCAATATCAAGACTATATTTTAGTTTATATTTCCTTCAACCATGTATTTTCCAAAAAATTAAACCTGTTGTTTAGTCACTTTTCATATATCCATATAATCTCAAATCCTCAATTAAATTATAATGTGGTACAATCCTTATTTATTTCAATAATTAATATAACCAGCACAACATTGATACAACACTCAAATGACATAATTCATTAATACAAATATAAGAACACTAATTATTCCTCTTCAACTATGGTAATATCATAACATGATTATTATCCAATAGCATCCTTTGGGGTGAACTCAGATTATTGGGGCATTCATTTTCACACTGTCCCAACTCCTTGCAGATGAAGCATTGTACATTTTAATCCTCTTTCTTACCCTTGAAATCTCATAAATGTTGTCTTTTTCTCTCTAAACTTGTAACAAACTCTCATTCCCACTAATCATTTACCAATGTGATTCTTTACACAGTTATCACATATGGGTATATCCTTATTTCCCTTTTTCCCTTTATTCATCATTCTCTCTACAATCCTTTTCTTCTCTTTCTTCCCTTCAAATCCATAGGACTCCGAGAATTATTCACTTATCTTATTAACATGTGATTTTATTTTTTCATATGATTAGAACATGTGGAAGAATATTTCACTTATAAATGTTGTCTTAATACCATGAAAGATATGATCCTTCTTAATTATTAGATCATGTGTATTGTTTTAGTTCTCATTCCTTCAACTTTGAACCATTTATAAACAATGGAATACAATAGGTTAGTTTATGAATCTCAATAAACAACTCCAAACCTATAAAATACCTAATTTAAATTGAAAATATTATGCATATAATCCATAATCATAAAAATGTTCCATTTGAGGAATTATTTACTCATAAATCCTTCATAATTGTTTGTAATGAAAATATGAATTATCCTAAGCTTACCCCCCGAGAGTGTCAATACCAGGAGTGTAGCAAGGCCCATTTTCATGTACCGGGATATCTTGGATCAACACAAAACTCCTTGTCATATTTTTCACTCCTCAGTATAACTGTTTTGGAGTCACCTCAACTAGTTTGTATCCAGATAGGGATGTATTTTCATGAAAAATTCACAAAATATCTACATTACCATAATTTAGAAAAAATTTCTACAATAATAATCATTTACTATCTTAGGGTAATGTTCTTTAATCTAATTTTTTCTAAATCTAGTATCTGAGGATTGTAATAGTCATTTTATGACACCAACTACAATGCCCAGAACCTGGTTAGCCAGAGTTTGTGTATTATTACATAACATTGGCATGATCACAAGGCATCAAATCCTGAAATACAGATCAGTTTAGTAGCCTTTTAAGTACGAGATACAAACATAAGTATTACATTACATTATGAAATGAAAAACAAAAACATTGATTCTCCTTTGAACACATTCATATCCTATAGCTTATCTCTACAAGTTAGTCATAATATAATTCATCGTATCCTGGGAAAAATAAAACAAAAAAAGGGGTGACCTCAGATGCTCAGTAAGGATAACAATATAGAAGATACTTTCATAAATAAGTAAAAACATTTCATTAAATGTATAAGACTAAATAAAAAGACTTTTAATCTAAATCTTAAGAATCATATGAAAAATATTAATCAGATAATTCCATTTTCTTATTCACATGGATATTCTACTAGTTGAATAATCACATGTAATATCAATAGTTAATTTCATAATGACGGAATGCATAATTCATGACATCATTACCACATAGTAAAGTCCTCATGATAAGACTACTAAAAAGGATTTGTGAAGGCCTTGTGCCATGACACTCATTTGTTTTGTGAGACTTACTGATGTATCAAGGAGCAATACTGCGCTCCACCAATCACTTACTATGTCCAATGCATTCCTCTTATGAAAAGGATGAAACATAACATAATCATTCATATTAAAAAAAGCATATTAAATGTTAACACATTAACTATAAACCATGAAAGTTATAAAATTAACACATCCATAGTCAAACATATCACAAAACCTTCAATACAATGTGGAAGATTTTATCATAATAAATCAACATCAAACAAGTGTAAAATCCATAAAAGGATATTAACATAGATGAAATCAATTCTATTTGAGAGAAATATATCATTTTATTTTGAAATCATGTAAATTTAAAAAAATTATAATAGAAAACATTTACTTTCAACATATTCTTATAAGATTGTAAGGTAATCTTTGAAGGTGTTATAATGACAGAAAATAGCTGCACCCGCCGTATAAGTTAAAAAACATTCTTACCTTAATTTGTCGAAAAGGTCATATAGTAAATTATTATAAAATGCTTGAAATATTCCTTTCAAAATATTTTATAAAAATTAAAACAAGCATATAACCGACATTAACCCATTTTCTAGGAAATTGTAAAAATGATTTGAAATACATTTTTCAGAAACACGGATGTGGATGATAAAGAAGTCCCAGTAGATACTTTCAAAAAAGTAACCTCAGATAATAAAGAGATTGAAAAATTAACCCTTACCTTGCACCTTTAGTTATTCGAGTGTAAGTTAACCTCCTATGTAATAGTTAAATAATTGTTTTTAAAATATACAAGAACAACATACATAAATATGAAATCATATTTGATTTTTTAATATTGATTTACTAATAATATTTCAGTAGTATCATTGTCTCTGGTGGTAAATGATTTGTCTTCCATTATATTTTTTGTTACGTAAGTCATTTTTGTTATGGATAGGATGTATTTTAATGAAATAAATAATTATATTAAGTTTTAAATCATTATCTTAAACAAAATAATGAAAATTATTCTGCAATGGTTACGATTGGGATGGAATCTCATCGTGTTCGTTGAGACGGTAATCTTTACGTACGCATGAGATACAATATCATTATATTGATTGTGAAACCATATATAATTGGATTTTATATAGAATATAATGAATCAATAACATCCTCTATTTATTATTTATATTAATTATACTTATTATTATAGCCACCCAAAAAATGAAGTGTCAAATAATAAACTACACCACGAAGTGGAGATGGTAAGTCGTATGTGTGGATGTTTGGTGACATTTCCATTCATAGGATGGATAGAATAATGAAAATGGTTGTACCATATTTATAACCATATCATAGTATGTTGAAGGTACTGATGTTTTTTTGGTATTTAAATAACAAATACATAGGAACTGGAAGATGAAATAACTTTGAAGGAGATTATGAAATTATTACCACTTCTTTGGGTGCTTCCTTTTGATTTGATAAATAGGGCTCCATAGGATGGATTTATGATCAAAGTATGGCCTCTATGATAAATTTAGGTTAGTTTGGAAGATATTTATGAAGGGTTTGGCTGATCCAAATGTTATCGGAGGTGAGATTTTGAGAGAAGGGTATGTACCCTCTCATAAGAGAGGTGAGGGTCACTTTAGAAAAAACATGAAAGATTATTTTATTATAAAATCATTTTCTATTTATAATGGAACAGAATTCATTTATTTTGCGGTTAAGGTGGGGAGGGGTCTAGATTATCTCAATAAACAGGTTTTATACAAGTATAGGTCGCCATATTAACCTTATCTTTTAGATTTAACTCAGAGTGAAATAGTTTAACTTTTACCATGTCTTCTTGTATTTTCACAATTCACGGTTAATAAACATACAATAAAATTTTAAGAGAACCCCAAAGTCCTCATTAATGACATATATATCATTATATAAGTTCTTTGGATGCACCTCTGATTTTTAGGAATAATATTTCATTTAATGATATAGTATTTGTTTTAAATACTCATATATGTCAATTTTGACACTATATAGTATTTGGTTTTTGTGAAAGTTAAAAAAAATTTGATTACGTAGAAAAATATTAATAAAATAAATCATGACATGTTATAGTAACCTTTATAATTAGTGGAATTCATCAAAAGTCTATATTTATATTTATTGGGATATTTATAATATCAATTATTTAAATCTCTCATTATTAAGGTAATTACTTCTTCATCATTGTGTCATTAATAAATTTTATTATATAATGTCTAAAAATTATAAATAAAATTAAACTATGTAGTAAATAGTTTTATGTTTCTAATAAAATTTTATAGTCTAATTTATCTTATATATAACTCTATATTAAAAAAATTAGTAATGAAAATTTTATTTTAGCACATTTAACTATTCTTTAAATAAAATAATAATAAATGTCCTACTCTAATAAAAGTGCATAAAAGAGGATTATATTTTATTCTTAAAGTTTATTTTGGTCTAAAAAACATAACCAAAAGAATTTGGACATTTTTTAGGGTAATTATAATATCATTTTTACATTAAATTTCGATATTTACTTTTTACTGTGGTAAATAATATCTGAAAGTTACTATTCACCAAAAATTATTTTCATCCTATTGAACCGAATTTTACTCACTGATGTCAACCGCGTCTCTCAGATATTTTAAATTCAATTCACAGAAGCTTTAAAAATACGTTTTATACATGTTTTCAATTATGCCAAGAAGATGGGTAAAAGACATCAAAATGTTCAATAAAATTTTATACATATTATTTTATTATATATTGACTCCAATGAAATACATTAAACTTATATAGGAATTGTGTATCTATTATAAATTAAAATAAATTTATATAACATAAATTATTATTTAAATAAAAATTCAATTTTAAACAATAACGATGTGTTTTCGCTATTCATCAAAAATTAAATGTATTTAGAAAAATACCAATAATTCACCCTAAACTAATTTTGATATTCTGAATCCAAAAATGATTTCAATTTTCCCAAATTATATTTTTATGAGTTTCTAATATTAATTATATTATTTTTCACATGAGGACATAAAATTTGTTCTTTTAAACAAAATTTTTTTTCTAAATATATAACTATTTCATCAAAACATATACATTTCATTATAAAGATATTTTTTAATGTGAAAAAATTATTAATAATAATAAAAATTTATTGTATACTTTTCATATAATAATATTTAATTGATAAATAAATATTACACTTAAATAATTATAATATTAATGTGTTCTATCGCAAGAACTCAATCTCGCTTATAACGCAAGCCAAGTCGGTATAGCATGTTGTATAAGCTATTGACATAAATTAAATATAGAACTTTTTATAAAATATTGGGGTGTCAGAATATATACAATTTTAACTTCTAATATTTATGTGATATGATAATGTCGCTCATGGGTATGACAGACTAATTCCTTATAAAGGAGTGTGATTTGTTTTTCAATAACACTTTGAATGGAAGGAAATAATGATAAATTTTACTTATATATGTGACATAAATTAAATAATTATAATATTAATTCATATTTATAATTATTTAAAGGGAATATATCATATTTTTTCTTACCATGAAATAGAATAATATCATTCATATACATGTGGAATTTCGCCTTCACGAAGCGATACGACTCTATTTTCAGCACCACACCACCAGGATTATATATATATAATTTAAAAATAATAATTTATATATGATATTATGACAATTATGGATGGATAAATTATTACATACCTTTTTTCCAAAAATGATAATTGGAAAATGGAAAAATTACACAAGCGTACGTATGACCTATCATCTTTGTGATTGTAACGTACCTGAATTCTCAAACCCATGTTTCATGATTAGCCTAAAATGTAAGATATATATATATAGTATGATAATTGTTTCTTGATTATTATGATCTAAATTATGTAACTATTTAATTATCATAAGAACTTGATCTTTCATGACAATAAATTCATGAGAAAACATGTAAATTACCAACCAAAACAAGGAAAATAATTAATGATTATTAATGAACTGGTGATAAGATATTATAAACGGATAAGATATTATATTATAAATAATAATATGGTTATATAAAAAGTTAATACCATTTTTAAATATACAATACATGAATATAATTAATGTTTAATAAAAATGATGCACGAGGTAAGGGATTCTGCCTCAATTTCCTGTTATTGAGGTACATTTTTATATTATGCACATATTTCTTTTATATGGTATTTATACCTCCCCTATGATATGTAGTATCATTATTACATTATAATTCATGGTATTTTATGGTTCAATTTTAAACATTTTATGCAAGGGTATTTTGTTTAAGATTTAACTATTGGTAATGAAATTCAATACTAAATTTATTTCATTGGTTCATATTAATTTCAAATTGTCTTTGATTTTAAAATATTCTGTGTGAAATGAATTTATATTAACTAATTATATATTCAAATTTTTTTTATTTTATGTCAATAAATATAATTTATTCTTTTATTAATACTCTATTCAACATTATGATATTTTTCAGGGTTTATCTAATAATCTCTTTCTGATTTGGAATTGTTTATTTATGAATTTAAATTAAAGAAAAATATTTGAAATTTCCTAATGAAAAAATTAAATTTAATAATAATATGGTTATTTAATATATTTTAATGTATTTATAAATTTTTTACACTCCTGTTTACTTGAAATTATTCATAAAATATTTTTAGTAATATCTGATTTCATTTCCCTCTTCAATCGGAAATACATTTTATTCAAAAACAATGTTTTCTAAATATTTAATAAAAATTATATTAAACATTATTAAAAATGATTTAATACAGAAATTTTCACCCATGTTTTTCATATTTATTTAATTTTTCAAAGGAAACCAAATTTCATTTAAAAAAAACTTATTTTGATTTTACTGAAAAATTTAAAAGAAGTAATTGTGTTTTCATGTTCGATATGAATTGAATTTATAGCTGTCATTACTAGTAACATTTTTAAATATTTATTTATAAAATTAAAGTATTGTTTTTAAAAAAATTACTTTCAAACTATGTTTTGTCATTTTAATTTTAAAAAAATATATTTTCAAAAATTAAAATTGTAATTTCCTCAAGAATGTTTTCAATGATATATTTATGTTATTTATATTCATCCACGACAATGAACATTTATTTTTACTCTAATGGGTGTATGTTGTATTAATACCATATATATGGTTTTTATATATTTTTTATGAACATTTTTAATAAGGAATGTTTAGAAATTCACATTCTTGATTCGTTTTTTATAGTCAATTACAATCCATTGAAACAATTCATCTATTGTAATTATTGTAAAATTAATTTCACATAAATATCAATAATAATTTTCCCATCGTTATGATTCTAATATAAAACCTATACCATTTCTGTATATGGTGTTTACATTGAGGTTTATTTTATTAAATGGGTAATATTTATAATTATGAATTCTTTACTCAATAAAGATATTTGTCGAAAAGCCATATTGATTAATGAAATATATTTTTCATTTGATATATGTGGAATGATTTGGACCTAATGTTATGGGTAGGGGTTATAATCATATATTACCTAAACGAATAAATAGGCCTCAAGAGGAAAATTACTATGTTAGTATTAAATGGGATTTTACCTAGACTTTTAAACCCTCCTGTAAATGGTATTGAGGGTAGATGTATCATGATACCTGATATCATGATGTTTAATAATTATATTTTTCATTTATTAAGAATTAAATTATTATTATTATACATTAGAGTATCACAATGATATTATCTATGGATTCATTTCATCATATGTTTTTCGATTTAATGGGATGAGTTTTCAGTGATTTACTATGTCGCAATGACCATTCCATATCTTATTATCAATTATATTGTAACAATGGTATTATATCTTGATGAATGATTTCCCATTTTATTGATTAACTATAAAGAGTTTTTAGTTGATTTCCTTTTCCATGTTGTTTATTATTATTGAATCATGATATCATTCAATTAACATTACCCTTATTGGGCTTTAATATCACCATTATTTTATTCATTTCCTTTGAATCCTTGAATTTTAATATGATTGAAATGAAAAGATATTATAGAAGGAATCATTTATTCATTAAAAGAAATTATGTTATAAATTTTTTTTCCAAATGTAATATAAGAATCATGTATGTATCATTTTTACCAATATTAACAAACAATTATGTCAATCGGGATGTGGTTACACGAATCTTTTCCCCGTATAATATAGATGACACTGGGTCTTGGATGCCGGGGTAAAGCATTCTATAATTTGCATCAGAATATGTTTAATAGAAACCATTGGAACTAGACTAAGGAAAAAATAAATTAGGTAACAGGACCCTATGACAAAGATTGAGGATAACTATAGAATAACATCCTACAGTTTTGGTAAGGAATATATTTTGTGGATTTTCCTATAAATAAATCCCTTTCATGGTACTATAAGTGGATGTGGTTATATAATAGAGGTACATGGGGATAGTAACTCTAAAAAGACCACATTGGGATTGACATTATCGTGATTAGGTGCATGAAATAGGGCCTTATTGTACCCCTTTTTTGTACTCCTATGTTATATTCATTGGATAATTCAGAATTTAATTATAGACAATAATTATGTTTTTGAATTGACATTGAAAATTGTTTCCAAAGGTTAAACCTAACGTGTATTAGATTGAAAAGTTGGTGACTCAATGTAATAGGATAATGCACTATTTGGGGAAAATAAAGGCATGATGAAAATAATTTCCAATGAAAAATGAAAACTAATATAGAAGAAAATAAATATCATCCTAGGAATACATTTATAGTTCATTTCCTTAAATGTGGTCATCCATGGAATTATATAAGTTGATTCCATATAACAAAGGTTATCCCCTAGACTAAGGAAAATATTTTTTGAAAACAATTATATGATTTATTTATATATTATGATTCAGGAATTATATTTTAGAAGTATTTTAGCAATTTAATTTAGGTTATAAGAATCATAAAACATCTAAAAATTGGGTAAAACTTAATCATAATATGTGTAGTCTATATCTTTAGAGTTATTGTAATTATCATGGGGTTATGATTTTAAGATTGATTATTTTATTAAAGTCTTAAACAATGATTTTTAGGATTTATTTTATGGTATTCCACTAAGATTTATGTATATTTTGGTAAAATTAATGGAAATTCTGTGTTTTACTGAAAAATTTATTTGATTAAAAATTTGTATACATTTTGTGGACGTAAGTTGTAAGGAATTCATAACCTTAAGAGTTTATATGATCATTAATGTCATTGTTATAATTGATAAATATAATTATTGAACATTTTGAAAAATGTAATTTTGGAAAACATGTGAAATTTTTTTAAAGGATAATTTTATTGTAAGGATGTGAGTTTTTTTAACATTAGAAATGTTATATTAATATTCTTTCTAAAAAATGGAATAAAAAATTCCTAGGGAAAGCATGTCAGGTTCGACGAGGTTTTTAGGCTTGATGCCATGAATTATTGATGAAAATGGCTTTGCGTTTACAACTAGACTATGTGATGTCCATGTTAATATTTAATTGTTTTTAGTTTAATTATTTTACGGATAAATATTAATCATGATCCAACGGTGTTACTATAAAGGTTTAGAAATTAATGTATTATATTGGATAAATTATGCTAACTATATTTGTGTTGGTAAGTATATAGAGACATATGTAATGACATGTCAGACATTTATGGTTTATAAAATCAATTAAAAGATAATTTTACATATTCAGTCATAAAATATTTGTTTTTGGATATTCATTTCCTAGTGTAGGGGATTAATTGTAATTTTTTTAAAAAACATCATAGGATAAAATTGTTTTTATATAATAGAAACTTATCAAAAATGTATATTTCCTTATATAATAATATATTAAATGAATTATTAAACATTTGATGAAAAAAATTTATTTTATGGCCTCAAAATTTGATGAATCATATTGTATTTTAAATCATCACATATTTATTGTATTGTGGTTTTCAACCTTCCCAAGATCATAGATTTTCTTGTTATCAATGATATTTATCACTCTTTATTATGCCTTATTCATTTGTATTATATTCCATATCAATGTTTTTATCTCCCACATATGTTTTATTACATAGAAACCTAGTTATGGTTTATTAAATATGAACTTTGTACTTCTATTTATATTTTAGACTGGGAATGTTTTATTAACACGTTTTATAATATGATTTTTTGAAAAATTTAATTTCCAAATGTCAAACCATTGATTACTGAGATCAAGAATTAATTGTGAGGACATAATTAATTTAAATTGGGGATAATTTAAGAACAAAATTTTTTAGAACCAGCGATTGTTATTTATAGAATATGTTATATGAAACACCAAGCTTAAATGCCCCGAAAATTATATTTTATTAAATTTTATCACTTTGATAGCTTACAAAACCCAGACCCCAAAGAAGAAAGGAACCGTAGTATTTTATAATTTTATAACATAACTATTAAGTTGTTCAATATTTCTAGAACCAAAGATATTATGAAAATTGAGGACATTAATTTAATAGAAATAAAATAAGAATCATTTACATTGAAGATAAATATTTTCTTGGAAAAATATATTATTTTCCAAATTATGTTTTAGTCAAATTTTTTACTCACAAAGTTTAAAATTAATTTCATCCACATTTATAAAATTTATTTTAATAAGTAAAATTATATTTTCAAATCCCAATATTAAAATTATACAGGTATTAATTATTTGTATTTTTTTCTGAAAGTTTTCAATTTTTATTAAATTATAAAAATTCGGAATTTTATTCTAAAACAATCTTTTCTTTTAAATTATTTATAAAGACAAGTTATATTTTAATGTCATTTTAAATTAATATTATTTCAATTATATGTAATGATATTATATTTTGGTCCATGGAATAATTTTGATATTTATTTTTGATATAAAAACATCTTAGTATTTTGGTCATTTTCTATTTGAAAATAATAATTTCATCGCGTGTGTGAGATTATTTTTAAATTAATATTTTCCACATAAAATTTTGTAATTTGAAAAAGTAGATTCCATATTTAGAATAAGAATAATTTATATTATCTAATATGTTCATATTATGTTTTTACAATACTTAATAATAATAATATAAATTATTATTTATTTCGGTTAAGGTATGTTTGGTTTATCTGAAGAAAAAAATTCATTTGTTAAATAAACAAATAAAAACACCAAAATATTTTTTCGTATATATTTATATCTTAAAAATTATAATTAATTATAATACTATATTTTGTAACCCTTTTTTCATGTGAAAAATGGGGGTAACCTTTTCATTTTCAAATGCTCCAAGTTTTCCCCCAACTCACATACAAAAGGCCACCCCACCCATCTCCTATTCACTCCTTCATACCATTTCCATTCATAAAATCGCAAAAACAATAAATTATCAAAATCAAAACACAAATAATATAATAATTTATTAGTAAATAAATTTTAGTAATACATTATTTATAATACTAGAGTGGCGGTCCGATAAAATGTTAAACTTTTAACTATTCTCTTTTTTATTTATTTTTATAAAAACTTTAAAAGTTAATCATCCATGAATATATAATAACAAAATTATCTACCATATACTAATATGTTATTCTTTAATTAAATTGATAATAAAATTTCCACAATTCCATCAAATGGGTTATGAAATCATTATTTCTGTGTATAGAAGATATCTTTCTAGTAAACTGTTGTCTCTTTTTCATTACTACCAATCATGGTTGGGTATGATATGGAAATAAAGTATAAAAAGTGTATTAAAAACAAAATTATAACATCTTGATTCATTTTAACATATGTACCATTTTACCTTCTATTCCATAGCGTAAATGATAATTTCTTTTTTGTGTACTAACTACTACCGCCCCGGGAAATGATGTGATTCATTTTCACTGACGTTGTACATAGAAGGTAAAAGGAAACATTTTCTAATATATGTTGTATACATGAAATAAAAATTTTATTCATGAAATATTTTTATTATTAAAATATAATATATCATTAAATTTATCACATATATAAATGATAACATCGTTCATGTATGTGTGGACTATCACCTCCACAAAGCGATGTGACTCTATTTTCATCACCACACCACATAGATGATATATAAACGTATATTTTAAAAAATAATATCTTACATATGATATAATTATAATTATTTAAAGATATAATATTACTTTACTTCATTCCATAATGTTGATTGGGAAATGGAAACCTTACCCATGTATATTTATGACCTACACTCTCTGGGATTAAAACAAACTTATTTCTCAAAAAATATTTCATGATTTGTATTAATTGATCAATTGATTTATATATATATATATAATAATTATTTCATTATTATTATTAAGAATATTATGGAACTATATTATATTCTCAACAACATCCTCTCTCATTACAAAACACACATATGAAAACAAGGCAATTACAAGCTGAAAAATTGGAAATAATGAATGACTATTAACGAACAGGTGATAAGATATTAAAAAGATGCTAATATATGATATTATAATTATTAATATGGTTCTATTATAATTTAATAAAATTATTATAATCATTATAAATTAGGAAAAATTACATTCAACCAAAAGGAACTTGGAGGTAATAGATTTCATATGAAATTTCACTCATTGAATAACTTTGGAAAGTAATGCACCAATTTATTTTTTTTGGTGTATATAACTCACCTATTAAATGTAATATAATGATTAAATAATAATTCCAAGAATTTTAAATTTCAATATTAACTCTCTTATCCAATTTTATTTGATTTAAAAGTAACCAAATAGTAAACATTCTCATATCTTAATTTCATTTCGTTAGATTATATTACTTCTTCTTTATCATTGATATTAAAATATTTTTTAATGCAAAGACATTTTGATAATATAAGGGTTTATTTACTATTGTTTTATTTGGATTTATAGTTGCTAAAAATAATATATTAATTGTTTATATCTCACTTATACATTACTACTAAACCACGATCTCTAATTTTTTTTGAAAAATATTTTTCACAATATTCAAAATGATATATTAATGTAATTTTACCCATTTTTTTTGAAAATATTAATCAAATAGTCATATCATCTTCCTAAAAAAATGTTTGTATTTGACCTAAAAAAGTGAAAGAAATATTTATATTAACATGTAATACATAAAATTAATTTTTAACAATCACGACCACTCAATGTCTTAAATATTATTTTATAATTTTTAATATTCATTTTTTATGAAAAGAATTTGAAAAAATAAATCAGTGAACTTTTAGTTCAAAAAAATTATTTTTTTGAAAATAATATGTATATTTTCCTCCAAATCATGTTCATTTTATATTATTTCTATTAATTAAGTAGAAAAACCATTTATTTTTACTCCAATGGGCCTATATTTAATTGAAACCATCCTAATTCTTTATATGGGTGGTTTATGATCGTTTTAGCCAAGGAATGTATTGACATTCTATTTTTTTATTCTTTTTACGTTGACATTCCTTTAAGTGATTCACTCTCTTATAATCATTTTAAAATTAGTTTCTCATAAATATTAAAACCCATTATTCAATAGATATTATTTTTTCTTAAACTTTATAACATTTCTATATATTGTTTTTACATTGGATTTTAGTTGATTATCTTAGAGATATTGATAAATCCATTTCTTTACTCAGTATCATTATTTTCTTTATAAGGAATATTGATTCACGAATTAAATAGATCATTAAAAATATGGGGAAGGATTTAAAGATGTAGTGATGGGTGCTTTTAAAAATTAAATATCCCCCTAATGCATCAGTAGGTCTCCGGAGAAGAATTAGAATGCTAGTATCACATAGTTTTTTAATTATAGTTTTAAACCACCTTTTTGATAGATCATTACAATAGAAGTATTGTGATTCTGGATGTTATGAAATCCAATAATGATTTATTTCAATCATTATGTGTTTCATAATCATTGTACATGTGATTTTCACAATTATATTATCTCAAGATTCATTTATTCAACAACAACATACTTTTTATTTTATTAAAACAAAAAAGCTAAAAAGCCCTATATAGAGACGAGTAAGGGGGCCTAAAATAGTGTATCCCAAGAGCGGCACCCCGAATGAAATGAAAACCCTCAGAGGGAAAGAAACCATGACTTGGGAAAAATACAAGCCTATTCTATAAAGATACTTTAGAAGCAATAAAGATAGCAACATCATTACCCTCATGCGAGGAATAAAGAATGGACATCTGACTGTTCATAAGCCGCTCGCACCATCGAATGGAGTACTCAATAGACCATGGAATGAGACCTTGACCTGAAAAAGATTTATAAATTGTCAACAAATCAGTTTCAAACTCCCTGATTGAAATATTCCTCTGATCGTAAAGAGAAAATCCATTGAGCATAGCGAGGGCCTTCGCTTGAAGAGAATCTATGTTGTCGAAGGGAGCTGAAATAGTCACCACAATATAGCCTTTATGATCCCTGATAACTCCACCCCTGGGCATTGAATCTATTCGTCCTAATCTTTCTATGTTCATATTGTTCCCCAACATCAGAGGCTTCCACTTTACCCCACTCCTATTAGCTAACAAGTCATTGATGGTACAAGGATACTAGGGACGAAGGGCCATAATGGATGGTCTAATCGTTGTTTCCCTGCATAACCTATTAAAATCTAGCACTAAGTTCTGAATTTGTAAGATAATACCAGCAACCATTCCTGGAGAAGACTAGTGGCACATGGTGTTTCTAGTCGACCAGATGACCTAACACCCTGCTGCAAAAATCAGCGACCTTGCCTTCCTCTCTGGTCCAGGTCTATTCGCTCCTTCAAACCAAAGTTGGAGAAAAGAATTAGCATAGGTAATAACACCCAATTGCCCAGAAAAATGCCCAAAGGATACCTAGGTTC
Organism: Viscum album; assembly: GCA_963277665.1. Classification (NCBI taxonomy): domain Eukaryota; kingdom Viridiplantae; phylum Streptophyta; class Magnoliopsida; order Santalales; family Viscaceae; genus Viscum; species Viscum album. The sequence continues at coordinate 472,938,648 of OY728133.1, read as the reverse complement.
CCTTATCTCATTCTCTATAGATGAACAGGTGAAGAGTGGACTTACAGATCGACGTCTTGCAGCATTGGCATCTAGAAGCAAGGCTGATCCCTCTACGTTGAATGCACCCCTTGGTTGTCAAGGCATTGTTCCGAACGAGCCAAAAAAGAAAGAATAACTTGAAAGGAATTTCTTTTCACCATAGGATCTCACCCCAAGGATCTTGGACAATAGAAACTGATTTAATAGACAAAAGATATTTGGTTTTAAAATCACCTATAGCAGCTCTAGTAAAGACACACCAGTCCTGGTCATTTGACATCAAAATGTTATCAAAGAACATTTCTAATTATCATTAAAAATGGTACTGATGATGAGGGGATAAGCATAAGCTTCTCTAAAACTAATATTTTGGGTTGGGAAATATGAAAACTCAAGGATAATTTCAACCCAATTATGATTCCAAAAGCATAGATCACCATTTCCAATAATCCACCGAGAATGCGGCTAATGAATAGGAAGATACTGTCAGAAAAACTTCTGGATTCTGGAAGGCTTGCATCTAAAATAAAATTCATCATCCCCATAATTATATTGCATATTCATTCCCCATAAAGACTTCCCATCAATAATCTGCCAAGAAATTTTGGCATGAAATCCAACCATAGTTCCCAAAATACTCCTAAGATTGATACCACCATTAAAAATTGGTTTAGCCATATTGCTCCAAGAAACCCAATGATGCCTACCCTCTGAGTGCCCATCCCAAAGGAAGGAAATCTAAGTTCTTTATATTATTTCAATCACCTTCTTTTTAACCCTCAGAGTTGATAAAATATTCATAGGGATAGAGGATAAAACGGAATTAATCAAAGTGATTCGTCCTCTATAAGACAGGAACCTATTTTTCCAGTTAAGGATATGCCCCAAAAGACATTCATTCACAGAATCAAAATTCGTAATAAGAAGAGGACTAGGGGTCACCAGAGAACCCAAAAAGTTCCTAGGGAAGGAGCCTTTCTGCATGCCAATACTGGATTCTAGCACCTTCATTCTTTTCTCAGAACAATTATTTGGGACAAAGAAACTTCTCTTCTCACGATTGACAACCTAGACACTCCAATTAAAGTACACCTCTAAAGCTTAATTAACCCCCTTAATTGACATTATACAACCATTAACAAATAGGATAGTGTCTTCCGAAAACATGAGGTAAGAGATACCTCTAAAAAAAAAATTTTTACGAAAAGGAATCAACTTCCCAACCTCAATGAAATGATTAATGTACCTACCAAGGGCATCTTGAGAAATGATAAAAAGAGAGGGTGAGAGGGGATCTCCCTACCTCAAACATTTTACAGCTTTAAAGAATCCAAACTGCTTTCCCAATAATGATATAGACACCCAAGGAGAGCTAAAATAGCGAAAGAGAATATAGATGACCCCCTCAGCAAACCCCATGCATCGAAGAACCCTAATAAGAAAGCACCACTCAGCACTATCATAAGCCTTTCTCATGTCTAGATTAATTGCCAAATTTCTACAAAATGTTTTTAAATTAATATCAATAATAACCTCATGGGATAATGTAATGGCCCTTTGGATCGATCTTCCTTGCACAAACCCATGTTGTTCCTCAGCCACCCAACTAGAAAGAAGCGGGGAAAGTCTTTTGTTGAGGACACCGGCCAGAACTTTGTAAGAAACATTTCATATGCTTATAGGCCGAAATTGATTCAGATATTGAGGATCCTTAACTTTGGGAAGAAGAAAAAATTTGGTAGCACAAGCCACTCTTGGTAGATTTCCCCTAAGAAAGAAATATTGCACCACATTAATGAAACTCCCTTTAACAATATTCCAAGAAGCTTTGTAAAAAGAGGTAGGGATCGAATCTGTGCCCAGCGCGCAGTCAGAGTTCATGTCCCAAACGACCTCATGAATTTGGAATGCATGCGGTTTGGGATCTCAGGTAAAGTTAGACTCTATTTCCAAGGAACTTCACAATAACTCTGTTTCTATGGTTGTAGTGTTAGAGCCAAAATAGGATTCCTCTAAGGTTAGTGACATTTCCCGTCATTTGAGGGTGCAGGGGTTTCTCTCTGGTTCCCCCTCCAACACTCATATCTAGATTTTTTGGAATTATATGATTTCAATTGATTTTATCACTATGTAAGATAAATGTATTAATATCAGAGTTTTGGTTGGGGTTAGTGAGTTCATGCATTCAGTGGTCTACCCTATGTGTGACTCTCATGCTATAATGTCTTTGTGGGAAGGCTCGTCTACTTTAAAATTGAGAGATATTCCTTGGATTGCTGGTAGAGACATCAATATTATGGCCAGTCACGTGGAAACAAAAGGAAGTGGTCCCTTTCCTATGAGATCTTGCTGAGATTTTGTGGAATTCATGGTAGGTAATGGGCTCTTAGATTATTGTTATTCTGGAGATCCGTTTACATGGTGTAACAATCAGAGAGGGAAAAATCGGTCTTGGATTCACCTTGATCATTGTCTAGTGAACAGTAAAAACCTCTCTTCCTTTGCAATCATTAAAGTCTTTCACTTGGTTATGGGTTTCTCATACCACTCCCCTCTTTGCATTATCTTGTAGTCTAGTAGTGTGAGTAATGACTCCTTCCATTTTTTTACACCTGGATAGATAACCCAGAGTTTCAGAACATTGTGAGGAAATCACGGGATCTCTCAATTAGAGGTAACCCTTAGCTTTCACTGCATAATAATTTGAGGAAGCTAAAAGGTAGGCTTTGATCTTGGATAAAGGGTATTCCCTCAGGTGATCTAGAGCTAGCTGCCATTAATAGAGACATCCACCAAATGGAATTGAGCTTTGAAAATGTTTGGGATGATGAATTTTTTGGTTCCATGAGATCCAATAAGGATTATCTAGTGGAGTTATTACTGAAACAAGAGCTCATTGCTCGTGGGAAGTCTAGAGTCACGTGGCTATGTTAAGGTGATAGATCTCAAGATTCATTTCATTATCATTTAAATGATTAAATGGATGGTGTGTTGGTCATTTACCTTTCCATATTTATTGTTAATTATCTTATTATCCATGAGTTATTCATAATTATATTATCCTTGGATTCATTTCATTCCTATTTTATTGATTAAATATAATTTTTTAAGTTAATTACCATGTCATGTTGATTATGAATATTAATTAAGGATAGATTCCATTATACATAATTGTTGTTGAGTATTTTATCCCGCTTTTATTTTTTGTGTTCCTAAGAGTCCATCATGTTTATTATGATTGAAATGATAGTATATTGTAGAGGTAATGTTGTTATTATCAAAAAAAATTATGTTATGATATTTCTTTTGAAATGAAGTTTTGGACACGTGTATTAATCTAGTTTACCAAGACTTATAAACTATTCAGTCCTTCTGGATGTGATTCATTGAATCTTATTAAAATGTAAAAATTATAACAACTTTAGGATATTGTGGTCAGGATGGATACAGATTACAGCTAGTGACAACAATCATTTCAGAGAACTTCTTATAGGAATGACATCCATTGTCCAATCCACTTGCTTTTCAGTGGATAGAATAGGCTTACTAGTGGAACTAAAACATCTAATATTCCAAATGACACTACTATACTTTTCTAATAATCCTCCTCAATTCCCATAAAACCTAAAAACAATAGTTTAATCAAGAAACATTGATCATTCATATAAATTTAGCTTTTATTAAAAATACATAATGAAATCCATCAGGTAATATAAATAAAGTACTACATAGAAATGAGATGGGTCTAATAAAATAAAATACTTCTTTCTGTTAATTTTACAGACAAACTAATATAGATTAATTATTTTTTAGTTTCCTAATTTCATAAATATTTTTTCAAAATATCATTTTATTTCCAATAATATGAGAATTATAATAATAAAAAATATTATCTATGAATTATTTTTATTAAATTTATCTATATAATCATTCATAGATAAAATATAATTAGAATCATTTTAAGAGTCATCATTTTTATTTTGAACAAAATTAGAGATAAATGAAAGATAATTAAATAATATAAAGAAGGTATCTTTATTTTTACATTCTATTTAACATTTCCAATGTTATTTTCTATTATATGATCCTTTTAAATTTACGTGTTTCATTGGAGGGGGTGTTTATATAAAAAAATGTTATTTTAAATATAATTTTTATTTTGTTCAACATTAAAATACTCTAAATCTTATTCTGATTTATTTACCTCAATTTAATTATTTTTTAAAAAATATTCTTTTGATTTAACATGAAGAACCACTTCAGTAATAATAGTTTCTTATTATATACTTTATATTACTTATTAAAATTTGAGTAACTTATGTAATATCTTCATCACATATAGAATTTAATTTATTTGTCACATCTTCAATATTTAAAATAAATAATTTTCAACCAAATACTCTAAAAAACTAAAATATTATTTTTTATTTTGTTAAAATGTCCATAAGTTTTTTTTCAATATAGTACTTAAAATAATCCTATTTAAAATAAAATGTAAAGAATTTTTATCTTTTGTAATTTTTTTTATATTATTTTCAACTAACATGGTCCTTTTTTTTTCATTAAGTGCTAGATTTGTCTCTTTAAGACACCATTTTTTCATTTCCTAAGAGATGTAAAACTATAAAAAATATATATTTCATTTAAAAAACTATTGTAAATCATGATTTAAGAATTTTCAACCTTTATCACTTCTAATTGATATAATTGGATGTTATTTCTAATTTTGAAATAATTTTCAATACAATACATATATATATATATATCTACATTTTAGTATTTTTTTGTAACAAAATAAAATCATATAAATTAGTTAAAATAATCACCAATGACTAAGATACATTTCATTATAACTAGAAAATATGATCAACTAGTCCAAATAAAAATTAATTAATTATTTGTAGAGGCCTTAGTATGAATTATTAATTAATATAATTAAAATAACTTTTTCATTTTTTACCATTGATAGATAAATGAAAATTATATGTACAATCCTTCATATGTTTTTGTTAATGTAGAATATAATAATTATTTGAAAACATGTGCATCATTTTGAAATTTTAATAGCCTAATATTCCCTTAAAAAAATCATAAGATATTATAGAATTAAAAGATTTAAATATTTTTATTAATTTTCAAAAATCATTTAACTAATTTTTATCCTCACTATTTTTAAAAAATATAAAATTTTAACCATTTAAAATTATACACTTATCATATTTTTAATCTAATAATAATTTCACCATTAAATATTAGAGAAAGTCCTGCCAAATTATCCACAAATATATCAATACCTCCATCACACATTTTTGAAGATAAAAAATTATAGATATCCCCATTTATATATATTTAGAATCCACCATCCATGTTCCATACATCATTTTTTTATGTATTGAAGACATGTTTCCTATAGAATAGTGTTGAGAAAATATTGGTAACCATAAAAAGTGGGGTCTAATGCAAGTACTATTATAATTTCTGGGGAACCATAAATATACCAACCATGTATTCACAATAAATATTGTGGATAATTAATTTTAAATGAATTTATTTTTATGACCATGATTTTTGGAAAATATAAAAAAACTACCATTTCAATAAAAACCCTTCATATTTCATTTAAATAATTTTATACTTGAAACATTTCAACTTCACCATTAAATAAATATTTTCTGATACATTTTGTATAAAATATTATTATATCCAAGAACACTTTTACTTTTGTTGATTTTATTAAAACTAATAGTTTTTATCATCTATTTCCCTCCACTAAACATAATTTAATATATTGGAATTTCATTTTTTAATTTCATTTTTTATTCTAAAATTATTATCATGAATATCATCGATTATCATTAGTTCAGCTTTATTTCATTTTTTTCATCAATTCAATTTCATCTCAAAATCATCCTTTATTATTTTTAGCATGATCAATTTTCTAGTTAAATATGAAATGAATTTAACTATTTTGAGTAAATTCTAATGTAGATTTTTGTTTTTTGTTTTCAACAATAAAACTATTTTATAAAAAAATTAATATCCTTCTGTATACCATAAAATGTTTTTCGTCAATATTATATTAATTATTTTATTATAAAATTTATAATTTGATATTATTTTATTATTATATTCTATATAATGATAATAATAAAAATAATAATAAGATAAACATACCTTAATTGTTTAATCCTCTATAGGTAGGTTTCCCACACTCATTTTAGAATCAATATTATCACTAGAATTATAATATTCTTCGTAACCATAATGACTCTTCCATTGCATTCATCACTTTTTAATATTTTGTCCCTTATTCATATATTTATTGTGCTAATATCATTCATTTTTTATGTTTCACTTATTCCTATATTGAAAAAATAATAATTTTAGAAGGCTCATTTGGCATTGTATTAACTTTTCTAGTTACTTTATCATCATTTCAAGGGTAATCCATTTTAATTTTCTCATGAGTTAACAGTATTCTATTTTTTTCCTTTTAAAACCCTATTAAATTTTTCTAATTCAATTAATATTCATTCTAAATCAGAGGAATATTTAGTAACATTCATTTTTAGTTTAAATGAAATGTCATTCCTTCTTATAGTCTCTTATGGGAAAAAATATATTTCATTTCTAACTTATTTTAATGAAATTATCAAATAATATCTTTAAAAGTATGTTTTCTGATATTTCTTCATTAATTTATTATTATATTAATACTATTTCATTTGTTATATAAGCATCCTAGTAAAATTTTGAATAAAATTCAATTATCGTATTTTTCTCCTAAAGATGTCATTCCATTTATTATGCTCAGAAAACCATGAAAGAATTGAATTTATTTTTAATTCTTCACTCAATTTATATTATTGATATTTATCCATAAAAATGTAGATATTAAATTTTATTGACTTATTTAACAAATATGGGTAACATATAAATTTCCCAATATATCACAAGATTTTTTTCATGAAAATACATGTTTATAAACACCTATACTAAATTAATAATATTAAATTTTCATTAATGTGTAATTTAGATCATATTTAATTAAATAATTAAAAGTCAATGTATCATTATTAAATAATGGTTTCCTATTTTTTTCTATGATAATTGGACTATCAATACATAAATTCATATTATATTGTTTCAAGAATGGATACAAAAATTCATATTGTGTTCAATTTTATAATTATATCCTATGAGGAATTTATCTATAGTGGTGTAGGATTTTCATACATATTGATTACATCATTGTTTATTAATATTCATTTCATCACTCAAACATGTGACTGAGGATCGTAACTGTGTAGTTCCTTTGTAATATTGTACACAAAAACAACTAGTCCATTTGTGACCTAGGTAATCTCCCACTGTTTTCATCATAAATGTAACCCTTATTAAAAATAACATAAATAATACCTTTTATCATATCCATGGGAAAGGAAACACAAGAAAATGGTGAGATAATATGGTTATTAAGGGTAACTTAGGGAGATATCAATATAACATTAGCATATGAGATCAATATTTTGAGAATAACATATGAAAATTGTACTCTGTATATAATATATCATAAAAATGTGTCATGTATTAAATATTTGAATTTTATATGACATGAATCATAATGTAATCATAGATTTTGATCCATGAGAGCATAACATTAGAATAAGTCATATATTTGTAGAATAGATATATTAATAGATAATAGTATGTCATGGATACCCACCAAGATATTCATAACATGTTTGGATTGGGATAACCACCCATGTACCTACTAAAATATTGTGATAACCTTTTGTGTTAAATTTTTGGGCATGGTATAACAACTCATGTACCCTCTTCTTAGCTATGTATAACCTCATGTTTACCCTTTGAGCTCATATAACATTAATAATTACCCAATAAATTTGTGGTAGATACGGGTCACATCATTCACATGGTTATAAATGAACATACATGTGCCATCGAATTATAGACTATTAATCAAATCAGAACCCATAAAAATAAATGGGGCTCATTATCAATTTATAATTTCCTCAATACATTACCCATGGAAAAATAAATAGGTTTTATAATTATTTTATCATTTTATAACATGTCGAAGGGATATAGGTCAAATAAAAATATTCTCATCATAAACATAAATCATTCAAAGAAATGTTAATAATGATATCCTTTTTTGATATCCCATATAATCATAAGCAACATAAAATTATGTCATATTATATGGAAAATGATTTTGAAAATAAAATATATTGGAATGTTACTTGAGGAAAATATAATATATTTGAAAATAACATTTCCAAAATTGAAAATTCAAAAAATATTGTGGAAATTACTTTCATTAAAAATAACCTTGAAAAAAATAATTTAAACATAAAATAAAATAATGTTCATGTCTTTGGGATATATTTTTTCATTTCATACGTGTCAAAACAAAGAATCAATTCAAATTTTCAGCGAAAGTAAAATGGTACAGGTTAGGAAAATGATATAAAGATTCCATTTAAAAAAATTAAAAATTAAAAAACTCATAAAAATAAATTTAAATGATCATATAGTAACAACGAGATTTTTTTTAAAGAAAATTAAAAAACATTGACATACAAGTGAAAGGTTTTTCTACTGAATATATAAATTTTGTTGGTTTTCCTTAATAACATTTTTGAAATATTGATTGTATAATGAGAGTAAAATGAATGGAAACTATTTAATATCGTTAAATAACTACTGTATAATAATATTAATTAGTTTACTGAGATATTGATCAAAATATTTCATCATCAAAAAATAATCATAAATTATCCTGATAAATGATGATATTTTCTCATAAAACCCATAAAACTTTTGTAACATTGAATTGTAAGTACCATTAATGACTAACATAAAATTATACCTTAATTTATTATAAATGAAAATATCCATGATATATGTTTTCAATTGGGATTTATATACACCTCATAAGTTAATATTGGTTCATGAAATAACATATATCTCAAAGAAGGAAAATTAAAACAAATACCCCATACAATAAGACTTTACTTCCGTCTCACCCATTCAAACAACATTTATAACAACTATAAGTTAATTAAACATATAATATAGAACCATAGATATATATATATATATAATACAATATATGACTTCTTTATGGCCTTTTTATTACTTTATTTATAATTCCTTGTAAAAGTTGCATTTCTAGAAATAACTGCTTTGTTTTTCATATATGTGTTCATTTTATATTTTTGTTCATATTAATATAATAATTGTTTTATAAAATCTATAATATTAACCCTGATATATGTATTTACATATATATATACCTCTAATATTTTAATAAATATGTTTTTAGATTAATCCATAATAGTTATAGATAGAAAATAAAATACATCATTTATGGAGAAGGTGTGTCATACGTACCCAAGAATGTTATTTATATTTTCTAGATGGATTGAAATAATGATACATATATAAAATATATCCATTAAGTATTTATGAGGTGGTCATCTGTCACACACAAGAGTGATGTTATTATATTCCAATATAATATACATAATGAAGTTATATGATATATAATAATTATATGACCATAATAACATCATATATATGATATATAATCATTCAATACATCATTATATCCATCTGTGAGAGTTGGTTATGGAAAATGAATAATATTTTTTCGAGAGGTGATAATCTTCCATACACATGAATTGTGATTTCATATCTAATTTGATTGTGGTGGATATGGTGGAATATAACGAACATAAAATAAAAATAGATCAATATATAAAAGATTATATTTTTATTATATCATCAGGGTTTAAAAATAATTGAAATAGGTGGAGGAAGAAATGAAATAAAAATGCTCATTAAAGAACAATACCACTTATTCAGATCAATTATTTCAGTTTGTACAAAAAGTAATCATAGGTCATATTTTTGGCCAAAATTAATCTTTGATTTTGGGACTATGTATGTAAGGAATATATTCAGGTATGAAATTTCAGATATGGTGTGTTTGGGAAGTGATATGTGAAGAGCATATGAGGGGGCCTTTTATGAGTGAGGTGACTGTCACACTTGTGAATTTTTAGAATAAAAAGGTGTACCCATATAAGGCCCCAGCCTTGAACATTACATAATCTTGAGTTACTTCAAGAATACACGTTGAGGATCTTTTCATGTTTAGAGTTTTAGAGAATTAGATTATAAAACATGAATTACATTCCACATTTAAACAAAGTGGTTACATAAAAGATAGTACACATTTTTACCATCAACGGAAACATATTTAAACTAAAACATGGATTCTTTCTTAACACTTCATTGACACTATCATCACATCATATACCTTTCCCTTCACCTGTGAAAAACATTTCAAAAACATGGGATCATCATAAAAAGCTCAGTAAGGGATATAAAAGTATGAAACGAAAACATTAGTCCATATATGAAATCATACTTTACTCATAAAACATAAGCACATTAACATATCTCAACAAATCATGAATAAACCATCTAAATCATAAGACATAAAGGTAACTTGAGGCATTCATAACATTCTTACGTATGGAGTAACCCTCTTGGTTATTTTTGGAATACCCATCACAGTATATTCCCTAAATCTCTTCGGATAAACCTTAATGTTTAACTCATTCGCATTACCCAATGCATTAGAGATCTATATCGGGCTCACCCGCCCTTAGTTTATCATGTAAACACCCACCTTCATAATAATTAATAAGAACTATAAAATAATTGTATCACATAAAACATGCATAAAGGAAACATAACATATCCACTTTTCAATCACAAGATATCAATACAACACATTGATATAAAAACTTTATGAAAACCATTTTCAATTCCAAAATAAAATAAAAGTAAAACATGGTATTTATTTTTCATTTAATAAAAGGTATGGCTTATTGAAGAAGACGAACATCAAATAATGGTCACGGCGGCGGAGAAGTCATTGTCGCCGCATAAATACGACAAAAACATTCCCTTGTGTAGTTTAGTAAAATGCTTCGTATAAAAAGATTCTTTTTTGATAAACGTAAAATCCAAAGGGTTTTATACACCGTATAAAATAAAGTTATGTAAAAAACATAATATACCTCAATGAAAGGAGATTGAGACGAAGTCCCATACCTCGGGTCCGACTTGAATCGATCATTCTTTAATATCGTTAATAATACACTTGAGTTAATTTCAACTTTCTTAAGAACATTTTCAAGTTAATTATTCCTTTTATATCACTTATTACCATGTTATGAACATTATGTAATTATTTATGTTAATAATGGTCGTTTTGTCGATAATTGGTACTTCAGTCAAAAATAAACTCTTTATAATTAGAAGTTGTTCATGGGGTAAAATATCCATTATATCTAGAATTATATTCATGATTTAGATACCTTATATATCATATATATTCAGTATATACATGAATTTATAATATTACATAACATTTAGAGGTAAGAAATGAAATGCACAGTTCATGGAGACAGTAAGCCGTACGTACGCATGAATGCTACTTTTATTTCTATGTCACATTAATGGAATTAAAACTAAATGAGAGATATGTATATTTTAATTCCAGAATTATATTCATAATTTAGTTGTAACATACATAATATATATCTATTATATATATGTACTTATAATAGTACATTATATTTGGTGATAAGAAATGAAATGCACCGTTCATGGAGACGGTAAGCCGTACGTACGAATGAACGCTACTTTCATTTCTATCTCATACATTAATGGAAAGAAATAATAATTATATAAAGGTATATTATAATTCCAGTATAACATCATATATAATAACTTTAAACCCGTCCTTTATATGTCCCACATATGGCATTAACGAATCAAATCACATTGAGGGGGCGGTAGTCCGCACTTCCTAAAATGAAGATATTGCGTTTACCCATAATGGAAACCATAAAGGTATGCCATAATTGAAAAATACAGAAGCTTAAGTAAAACATAAACATATTATATATCATATATAAATATAGTGACATCATAATGGCCACCTTTGAAGGTGTTATATGAGTGTTGAACAATCATCGTTCCGTGAGGCAGAAATTCGCCATCCACAGAAACAGTATGTTATTTAACCATTAGATGTATGTGTGTGTAAGTGCAGCTCGAATCCTTCTTATAACCACAGCCTAGTATATTTTGGATACTAGTTTTGTTGCAAAAGAAATGAATAATAAGTGTTTAGGGGGTTGGAGAAGCAAAATAAAACATAAGAACACAAGAGAAGACACTACCTTTAAAACAGGTAACTCTTTTTGATATGAGCTCAAAGGATTTATTGGGTAGACTTCTTCACAAAGTGAGGCTTCTAGTAGTAAGAGAGGGATGTGGAGAGACAGAATGGGCTGGGTGTTTCCATGCAAAATGCTTGAGAGTTGTGGGTAAGGTGGTAGAGGTGGGGGCCTTTTATAAGAGGAGAGGAGGGGCACTCTTGGAAAGTTATAAAAGGTTACATTATTATAAAATTCTTTTCAGATTTAAAAGGTCCCAACATTTTATATTTCGAGGATAAGGTGATAAGAGTTAGAAATCCACCCATCCAATAGGTTTTTGACATGTGTAGGTCTTATATTTTACATTATCTTTTCATTTTATTTAAATCGTTAAATAATGAGGTAATCGCTGCATCATCATGGTTTCATAAATAATTTAATTTATTTAATGTCTACGAATTATAAAAAACTATCATGATGTAGGATCTCTTTTTAGAATTCCAATGACTACTTATAGTAAAAAATCTGACTTGTATAACCCCATGTAAAAAGTGTTTTATTAAAACAATACATGTTTGTGTCATTTTTACGTTTACTTTAAATAAAAGGCATTAATGTCATTATCTTACACAAGTGGCTCCATGGGGTCCCACAAATCGACCCATGGGTTTTATTGGTCGCCAATGACACATAGAATAAGGGTAGGACATGTGGATAGGTCATTTAATATTATTAAAACATTATTTTTACCTTAAATTACACTAATTACCTCTAATCGCGATTCAAAACATAAAAGATTCTATTCACCAAAAAATTATTTTAATCCCATTGAACCACATTTTACTTCTTAATGAAAACCATTTATGTCAATTTTTTGAAATTCAAAACACAGAGGTGGTAAAATTTCATTTAAACGGAAAATCAGTTTTTATAAGTATCACTTAGGGGTTTCACTATTCATCAAAAATTGATGTTTTTTAGAAAAATACCAAAACTTCACCATAAGCAGTTTTTGATATTCCGAATTCAAAAAATGATGTCTATTTTACAAAATTCAAAACGTATAAGTTACATTAATTAATTTAATAATTAATTCCTGTTGTCAGAGAAAATAGCGTGTTTTTATGAAACAATAAGTATCAAAAGATTGACACCAGTTTAAGCCCAATTTCAAAGTGAAATTATTTTAAATGACCACCATTGGATTAAGTGGTAAAAATATATTCTAATTTTACTTTAAACCCAATTCAAAACATAATCTAATAATATAAATAAATTAGATTAAAATGAGGTTTTGAATTAAAAAACAACATTTTTCACTATTCATTAAAAATGAACTTTATCGGAAAAATTCCAAAAATTTACACAAAGTAAATTTTGATGTCCCGATTCTAAAGAAGTGTTTTATTTGGTCCAAAAGAATTTATATGAGTGACCAAAACTATACTTAAAGATGGTTCGCCATCAAAAGGTGATAGTTCAACCTTTTAGTGAATATTAGAGTATCTATGCCAAAAATTGAATTATTTTCTTATTTTGATCCTTTATCTTTTATTGGATAAATGTAAAAACATTAAAAAACATTTATAATCATGTTTTAGTTATTTATATTCATTCCTGCCAATACAACAGCTATGTGTTAACTACCATTTAAAAAAAATATTATTATATTACTAGTGTGCAACGTAAGATTTCAAAGAAACTTGTTGTTGCGTATCGGGCACGCAATCAAACATAGAAACCCCTTTAAAGTAAAATTAATATTTAATTTGAAATTATTAATAAATATGAAAATGTATTATTCTTTATTTACCTTGGATGTTACATCCTTCCCCCCTTTTGGAAATTGCGTCCTCGCAATTTTATTCACTTATCAAAATAAGTCAGGGTATTTATCCCTCCTAGCATTTTCAGTTTCCCATGTTGCCTATTCAACCATATGGTTTCCCCACAAAACCTTTACCTGGTGAATTACCTTATTTCACATCACTTTCTCTCTTTGGTTAAGAATTCGAACTGGTTGTTCTTCATGAGAGAGATTCTCTTCCAACTGAACTACCCCTGGGCTCAAAACATGAGATGGATCTGGCATATAATTTCTCAACAACGAAACATGAAAAACATTGTGTACCTGAGATAAACTCGGAGTTAATGACACTCTGTATGAAACTGATCCAACTTTCTCCATAATTTCATATGGTCCAATGAACCTTGGACTCAGCTTTCCTTTCTTACCAAATCGCATCACACTTTTCCATGGTGAAACTTTGAGAAAAACATGATCACCTACCTCAAAAGATAGATCCTTCCTCCGGTTATTCATATAACTTTTCTGTATATTCTGAGCTATTCTCATGTGTTTCTGAATCAACTAAATGTTTTCTGCCATCTCTTCTACCAATTCTAGTCCCATCAACTTCCTTTCACCCACTTCATCCCAGAAAGCTGGAGTTCGTCACCACTTCCCATATAACGCCTCAAATGGTTCCATCTGTATACTGGAATGAAAACTGTTATTATATGAAAACTCATCCAAAGGAATATGTTGGTCCCAACTTCCATGATAATCCATCGAAAAATCACGTAGCATATCTTCCAAAGTCTGAATTTTTCGTTCTGACTGCCCATCTGATTGAGGATGAAAAGCTGTACTAAAATTTAATTCAGTACCCAACGACTTCTGAAGGCCTTTCCAAAAGTTATAAGTAAAACTAGGATCACGATCAGATACAATGGAGAGAAGAACTCCATGTAACCTGACTATCTCTTTAAGATACAAACGGGAAAGTTGATCTAGGGAAAAAGTATCTCTTATAGCAAGGAAATGAGGAGATTTAGTCAAGCGTTCGACAATAACCCAGATTGCATTATTACCTCGAGGTGTCTTTGGAAATCCCACAACGAAGTCCATGGATATATTCTCCCATTTCCACTCTGGCACCGGTAAAGGCTAAATCATCCCATTCGGTAACTGCCTCTCTACTTTAACCTGTTGACAAGTCAAACATTTCACAGTAAAATCAGTAATATCCCTTTTCATTCCGTCCCACAAGTGATACTCCCAAAGATCTCTATACATCTTAGTACTGCCCATATGGACTGAAAAAGGAGAACTATGAGCTTCACATAACAAATATCCCTTCAACCGTGAATCAGATGGCACATACAATCTCTTCCAAAATATCAAAACATAATCAATATCAATTTTGAATTCGGGCAACTTACCCTTCTGAACCAGCTGTACCTTTTTCTGCAACTCGCTGTCTTGCTTCTGGGCTTGCACAATTCTGTCTGATAGAGAAGATTTCACTGATACCTGATACAAAATAGAAGGACATCCTACACCAACAAATTCTATGCCAAATTTCATCAAATCATTAACCAAAGGACTACGTTCCAAACGCAACATTTTTAACGAGGCATTACTTTTTCGACTCAAAGCATCATCCACATTATTTTCTTTTCCCAGATGGTAATGAATTGCACAATCATAATCCTTGATTAATTATATCCATCTCCTCGGTATCATGTTAAATTCTTTCTGAGTGAATATATACTTTAATCTTTTTTGATCGGTATATATTTCACACTTTACTCCATACAAATGATGCCTCCAATTTTTTAAAGCGAAAACAATAGAAGCTAATTCCAAATCGTGTTTAGGGTAATTTACCTCATGAGTTATCAATTGTCGTGAAGCATAAGCAATTACCTGATCATTATGAATTAAGACACAACCAAGTCCTTTCAGTGAAGCATCATTGTAGATAACAAACTCCCCATTCCTAGAAGGTTGTGCCAAAACTAGAGCATTCACCAATCTACTATTTAGTTCATGAAAACAATCATCAAATTCTTTTTTCCACATAAACTTAACACCCTTCCGAGTTAGCTTAGTCATTGGACTAGATAACCCTGAAAAATTTCTAACAAACCTTCGGTAATACCCAGCCAAACCATGGAATCTACGAATCTCTGTTACATTTTTGGGTCTTGGCCATTCTTCCACAACCTTTGTTTTTGCAGGATCAACAGTTATCCCATCTTTAGAAACAATATGACCAAGGAAAGAAATTTGTTGCAACCAAAACTCACAATTTCTGAATTTCCTATACAATTTCTTTTCTTTTAAGATTTGAAAAATAACCCTTAAATGACTTTCATGCTCCGCTTTTCTTTTAGAAAACACCAAAATATCATCAATAAACACAACCACCATTTATCACCTGATTCAACTGAGCCATCAGTGTAGTAAACTGCTCAATTCTGATTCCAACCATCTCTGGATGCTGATTCGAAAAGTCATTCTACTCTGTATGCCTTCCTAGAAAAGCTAATCTGTTTCCTCTATGTAAAACAATTCATATCACAGAAATATCTAAGGCGAAGCAACATGGTAATCTTCAAATGATATATCATTTCTATTTGACCATAAAAAAAATATTTTTGGATAATCATTTAATAGAATTATAACTCCTAAAGTTATCTAAGACGGCCTCTGATACCAACTATAAGGCCCCAGCATTGAACATTACTTAATCTTGAGTTACTTCAAGAATAAACATTGAAGATCTTTTCAGGTTTAGAGTTTTAAAGAATTAGATCATAAAACATGCATTACATTCCCCATTTAATCAAAGTGGTTACATAAAAGATAGTACTCATTTTTTCCATCATTGGAAACATATTTTAAATAAAACATGGATTCTTTCTTGACACGTCATTGACCTTATCACCACATCATGTACCTTTCCCTTGACCTGTGAAAAACATTTCAAAAACATGGGATGAGCATAAAAAGCTCAGTAAGGGATATAAAAGTATGAAACGAAGACATTAGTCCTTGTATGAAATCATACATTACTCGTAAAACATAAGCACATTGACACAACTCATCAAATCATCAATAAATCATAGAAATCATAAGACATAAAGGTAACTTGAGGCATTCATAACATTCCTACGTATGGAGTAACCCTCTTTGTTACATTTGGAATACCCATCACAGTATATTCCCTAAATATCTTCAGAGAAACCTTAAAATTTAACTCCTTCGCATTACCCAATGCATTGGAGAGCTATATCGGGCTCACCCGCCCTTAGTTTATCACGGAACCACCCATCTTCATAATAATTCCCATGAACCATAACATAATCATGTCACATAAAACATGAATAAAGGAAACATAACATTTCCACTTTCCAATCACAAGATATCAATACAACACATTGATATAAAAACATTATGAAAACCATTTTCAATACAAAAATAAAATAAAAGTAAAACATCTAATTTATTTTTCATTTAAAAATGTAATGGCTTGTAGAGGAAGCCGAAACTCAAATAATGGTCACGGCGGTGGAGAAGTCGTTGTCACCGCATACGTACAACAAAAACATTCCCTTTTGTCGTTTAGTAAAACGCTTCGTATAAAAATATTCATTTTGGATAAATGTAAAAGTCAAAGGATTTTATACTTCGTATAAAATAAAGTTGTGTATAAAAAATAATATGCCTAAATGAAAGGAGATTGATACGAAGTCCCATACCTCGGGTCTGACTTCACTCGATCGTCATTTAATGTCCTGAATAATAAACTTGAGTTAAGTTCTACTTGCTTAAGAACATTTTTCAAGTTCATTATTCATTTTATATCACTTATTACAATGTTATGAACATTATGTAATTATTTATGTTAATAATGGTCGTTTTGTCGATCATTGGTACTTGAGTCAAAAATAAACTCTTTATAATTACAAGTTGTTCATGGGGTAAAATATCCATTATATCCAGAATTATATTCATGATGTAGATATAATATATATCATATATATCCATTATATACATGCATTTCTAATATTACATAACATTTAGAGGTAATAAATCAAATGCACCGTTCATGGAGACGGTAAGCCATACGTACACATGAACGCTACTTTCATTTCTAGGTCATATTAATGGAATTAAAACTAAATGAGAGATATGTATATTTTAATTACATAATTATATTCATCATTTAGATGTAACATACATCATATATATCCATTATATATATGTACTTATAATAGTACATTACATTTGGGGATAAGAAATGAAATGCACCGTTCATGGAGACGGTAAGACGTACGTACGCATGAACGCTAAATTCATTTCTATCTCAAACATTAATGGATAGAAATAATAATGATATAAATTTATATTATAATTCTAGTATAACATCATATATAATAACTTT
Organism: Viscum album; assembly: GCA_963277665.1. NCBI lineage: Eukaryota > Viridiplantae > Streptophyta > Magnoliopsida > Santalales > Viscaceae > Viscum > Viscum album. The sequence continues at coordinate 472,920,122 of OY728133.1, read as the reverse complement.
AAATAAATCCTTTATACGTCCCACATATAGCATTAACGAATCAAATCACTTTGAGAGGGCGGTAGTCCGCACTTCCTAAAATAAAGATATCGCGTTTACCCATAATGGAAACCATAAAGGTATGCCATAAATGATAAATAAAGAATCTTAAGTAAATAATAAACATATTATATCTCATATATAAATATTGTGACATCTTAATGTCCACCTTTTAAGGTGTTATATGAGTGTTGGACAATCATCATTTCGTGAGGCAGAAATTCCCCATCCACAGAAACAGTATGTTCTTTAACCATTAGATGTAGATGTGTGTAAGTGTAGCTCGAATACTTCTTATAAAAATAGCCTAATATATTGAGGATACAATTTTTGTTACAAAATAAATGAATAAAATGATTTTAGGTGGTTGTAGAAGCAAAATAAAACATAAGAACACAAGAGAAGACACTACCTTTAAAACGGGTAACTCTTATTTATTTGAGATCAAAGGCTTCCTTGGGAAGAATTATTCCCAATGTGAGGCTTCTAAGAGTAATAGAGGGGTGTGGAGAGACAAAATATGCAGGGGTTGTTTGAGACAAATGCTTGAGAGGTGTGGGTAAGGTGGTAGAGGTGGGGGCCTTTTATAAGAGGAGAGGTGGGGCACTCTTGGAATGTTAAAAAAGGTTACTTTATTATAAAATAATTTTCGGATTTAAAAGGTCCCAACATTATATATTTCGAGGATAAGGTGATAAGATCTCGAAATCCCCCCAACCAATAGGTTTTTTACATGTGTAAGTCTTAGATTGTACATTATCTTTTCATTTTATTTAAATCGTTAAATAATGAGGTAATCGCTGCATCATCATGGTTTCATAAATAATTTAATTTAGTTAATTTCTAAAAATTATACAAAAATATAATGATGTAGGAAATATTTTTGTCTTTCAAGTGACTATTTATATTTAAAAATATGACTTGTATAACCCCATGTAAAAAGGGTTTTATTAAAACAATACATGTTTGTGTCATTTTTACTTTTACTTTAAATAAAAGGAATTAATGACATTATCTAACCCAAATGGCTCCATGGGGTCCCAAAAATAGACCCATGGGTTGGATTGGTCGGCCATGACACATAAAATAATTTTAGGACATGTTTCTAGGTCATTTCATATTATTAAAACATTATTTTTACCTCAAATTACACAAATTACCTCTTATCGTAATTCAAAACTTAAAAGTTACTATTCACAAAAAAAAAATTATTTTAATCACATTGAACCAAATTTTACTTTATAATTACAACCATTTATGTCAGATTTTTGAAATTCATAACACAGAGGTGGTAAAATTTTATCTAAACGGAAAATCATTTTTTATAAGTACCACTTAGTGGTTTCACTATTCATCAAAATTGATGTTTTTCAGAAAAATATCAAAACATCACCCTAAGCTATATTTGATATTCTGAATTAAAAAATGATGTATATTTTAAAAAATTCAAAGAATATAACTTACATTAATTAATTTAATAATTATTTCCCGCTGTCAGAGCAAATAGCGTTTTTTATGAAATAATAAGTATCAAAAGATTGACACTAGTTTAAGTCCAATTTCAAAGTGAAATTAATTTCAATGACCACCATTGGATTAAATGGTAAAAATATATTATAATTTAACTTTAAAACCAATTCAAAATATAATCTAATCATATAAATAAATTAGATTAAAATGAGGTTTTGAATTAAAATACATCATTTTCACTATTCATTAAAAAATGAACTTTATCGGAAAAATACCAAAAATTTATACAAAGTAAATTTTGATGTCCCGATTCTATAGAAGAGTTTTATTTGGTCAAAAAGAATGTATATGAGTGAAAAAACTATATTTAATGACAGTTCTCCATCAAAAGGCGATAATTCGACCTTTTAGTGAATATTAGAGCATATATGCCAAAAATGGAATTCTTTTCGTATTTTAATCCTTTATCTTTTATTGGATAAATGTAAAAACATTTAAAAAACATATATAATCATATTTTAGTTATTTATATTCATTCCCTCCAATAAAACGGCTACGTGTTAACTACCATTTAAAAAAAATTATTATATTACTAGTGTGCAACGTAAGATTTCAAAGAAACTCGTTGTTGTGTATCAGTCACATTATCGAACATAGCAACCCCTTTAAAGTAAAATTAATATTTAATTTGCAAATATTAATAAATATGAAAACGTATTATTCTTTATTTACCTGGGATGTTACAACCCATGTTTTTCGTATTCCAAAATGATCCAAAATGTAAAATTATAGATATTATAAGTTAAAAGGTCCAAATATAACCAAAAATGAGTTTTCCAAAGGTTTTAGGGAATTTTTAACCATTAACATTTTACCTTAACCCCTGGTAAAGAAATTATTACATTAAATATAGTAAATATTTTTTACTATTTTATCTAATGAATTGAGTAAAAGAATTAATTTGAACTTATTTAATAACACAAAATACAATTATTCCTAATAGTGAAACCAATTTTCTAAATTCTATTATCATAGGTTGTTGAATGTAATTTGAATTTAATCTGACATAAATGATGAGAGAGTGAGTTTTCAAATAGAAAAGTTTCAAATGTTTAAAAAGGTTTATATAAAAGTTAAATATAAAAAAGATTTAAAGGATGTATGTTGGGTTATTTGATATGAAATTGAGGTTGTTTTATGTTATACCCATTTTAAAATAATAAGGAACCTGGAATTTTCAATAAATAAAATTATTTTTCACCATTAATTGAATGATTAATCATTTCATAAACATTTCCAAAACATAACCCAAATATATTTTTCAATTGATTATTAAATTTTTTATCAAATTATTTTAAAAAAAATAAAAAAATTAATTTTATTATTGTTCACAAAACAATTACTATTTTTGATAAAAGATAATTTTCAAAACATATAATGACTATACCAAAAATTAAATATATTTCTTATCAATATGTATTATTTATATAGAACCATTATAAATTTTATTTAAATTTTTGTAATTATTATTCATCTCTAAAAATTTAATGACTCTATTATAATGGTCTCATTTAAATAATAATTTTATTAATGTATCATGTCTTGATAAAATTAAATGGCTCGGGTAACAGAATCTAAACTCCATGTTGCATATAACCCAACAAATCAACAAAATTTAATTTATTCAAAAATAGTAATTCATAAATAATCATGGTGTAAAATTATAACCCCTAAGAATTAGTTTCTACCCAATAATTATTCACTCTAACATAAAAAATTGAGAATACAACTTCTTCTTCATATCCTCATGTTCCCACATACTAGTGGTTTCATAAAAACCATTACCATGTGAGTAATATTATTTAATATAACTTTATAACTTAAATCCATAATCTTCACTTGTTATTATTAATATAAAAAATCATTTCCTAGTTATATTTTCTCATAGATCAATAAATGTGAAGGATCAGGTGTGTACATCCTTAGGAGAGATACATTGAATTCATCATGAAATTAATAGAGGTTTTGTGGAAGAACCAAATAATTGGATAACATCCCAATATGATAATGAATTTAAAAGTGATTCACAATTCTAGGGGTTAATATTACCTTATTTCAAAATATCATTACATTAATCCATGAATAAATTCTTAGAAACACCTTCTCATCAATATAAAATTAAATACCACACAAGAGATTTTCAATATCAATGGTCAGTAGACACTGTGCTACCTTGTTGTGTTTTTAATTAGTTATATTCATCTTTATCATTCAATCAACTATATCAGGTCCGAATATGTATTTTTATAACATCATTCCAAAAAATAAGATCTCTATACTTATTTTTGTAGAGGTATACATAAGGATCCATCTGAATGCTCGGGTGGAATATATTATTTTATGAAAACTCAACTACAGGATGAATTTTATCCCAATAAATTTTTATATCCATTGAATAATATCTTACTATATCTTCTAGATTTTTACCTATTCACTTAGACATACTATATATCAATGGATTATATAATGTTCGTGAACATAAATATATATCCAGATCCAATTTTTTAATTTTCTAGAAATAAGATGTAAAACTCATATCCTTATCAGACATAACGAATTGTGGTACTCCATGAGATATTACCACTCAAAAAAATTATATTATGTAAATTTGGAAAAGATATAAGTCCAACGAATAGTGATGAAGTGTGATGAATTTTTAAGGAGATCGAACATGTCATATATTTCATTATTCTCTTTAGACATTTTGCGGTGTCTGAAAAAAAAATCCATGGTGATGTTTTCACATTTCCAATATGTAGTGGGTAATGGATATAACACCCCATTATAATTTTTTCTCCTAAGCTTACCTTAATGACATACCAATAACTGAGATACAAACTCTAAAATATCTCACATAATTCCATCTCACAAGATATTCAATTTCAATTAGCTTGGCATATTTTACTTCCAAGATGAATTAAAAATGAAGAACTATAATATTCCACTAACAACCCCTTATTCTAATATAATTTTGATAGAACATATACTTGGTTCCTAAAAATTATCTTTCCATTATGATAAAGGATAAAATTGAGAACATTTTTATCCTTATTTTTATCTCTAAATATATTTTATGTGCCTCTTCAATATTTAATTAGATAAATTATTGAAAATATAATATTTATAAATATGAATTATCTCTTAATTTACATATTCCCAAATAAAATCTTTTCAAATGAAGAAATTTTAGATCTTTTGTGATCCTCATCATGGATAAGCTATCATATTCCTTTCAAATCAAAGCATTGGCCAACTTTTTCACATTACTTGGGTGGTAATGTATTGAGTAGTCATAATATGTAATCATATATAACCATATTGTTTGACACATATTCAACTTCTTTTGTGTGAATATATACATTAATTTTTATTAACTATATATACTACACTTTTCTTCACAAAGATGATGCCTCTATATATTTAATGAAAAATTTATGATAACTAACTCGAAATCATGATTTGGGAACTTTTTCACATGAATCGTCAACTTTCATGATGAGTAAGCTATAACCATGTCATTTTTCATGATAACACAACTCAATCCCTTCATGGGTGAATAAATATATAAAAAATCCATTTACACTATAGGTTAAAGTGTTAAAAGGTGTGCTAACTAATCATCTCTTTAGTTCTGTGAAAGATTAATCACATTCCTCAATCTATAGGAACATTAACCCCTTTTATGTGAACATGGTGTTTGGGTTAGATATTTAAGGTAAATTCTTTAAAAACCATCAATAATATCAAAATAAACTAAGAAAAGTTTAGATGTCACTCTCCATGGATAGTATGATCCAACACTCAATAGACTCCTTCTTTGATGGTTTTAACAATATTACCTCTCTTGATGTTATGTGTCCTAATAATGAAACCCTTTTCAGAACAAAAATTACACTTTGTTAATTTTTCATATGGTTTTCAAATATATATGGTATTTTGAACAATTTTCATGTTATCTTCATACTCTTACATGATCTTTTAATATATAAAAATATCATTTATATTGACTACAAAATACGAATCAAGGAAATCTATAGTGACCCTATTGATTAAATCCTAGAAGATAACAGGTGATTTAGTAAAGCCCAATGAAATTAATATACATTTATAGTGTCCATAACATTAATATAATGTTGTATTATGAATATTCTACATCTTGAACCTCAATTGATTATATCCAGAATTATGTTCAATCATGGAAATGTATTAAGATCTATTTATTTGATTAAATAAGTCATTAATATAGGATATATGACACTAGTTCTTAATTTTGATATTGTTCATCCTCTGATAATCATTATAGTGTCACATCGATACATTTTTATTTTTGAAAAGAATAATAAGTTTTACCCATAGATATACACTTTTTTTAATTAATCCCTTATCTATATTCACTTGGAGTTTCTTATTTAATTCCTATAAATCAATTTGGACCATTCTATATGGAGTATTTTAATTTTTGTTGCCCCAAGAATGAACTCTATTGAGAAATTAGATTCACATTTTTGTGGATTACTAAGAAACTATATTGAAAATACATAAAACCTGACACAAAATTTACATATCATCAATGTTGACATTATCCAAAACCATATGAGATAAACATCCCTCTTGAATAAGAAAAAAATATAAAATGGATGTTATTTTCATCACATATTCTTAATTATCATCCCATTGATAAAAGATCATATGTAGGTTTGGAATATAAAATGTGACTTCCCTTACTCATCAATTGATGTTGTATTTATATAGATAATTCCAATCGATGCCTATAATAAAATCAAATTCAACCATATGATTAATGATAATGTTTTCAAGAAGCACAGTTTCACAAACATTAACCACAAAGGATCCTTTACTTAAGAAGCAATGTAACACCATCATACCATCTTTCATTTTATTCCATTATATTTATTCTCTTTCATCTTTATTTAGTGGATCTTGGGACTCTTGATGATGTATATCATTTACTGTGGAAAATGAAATAATTTCCAGGGATGTATATTTGTTTTAATTAATGGAGTCCAGGTATACACATGTTAAGGCTTCATCGTGTCCTCCAAATGTTCAGAGAATTACGATGTTGGTTTTGGGATTTTTAGTGAAAATTTGATTTTTTGAAGTCTGTAGGAGAAATAAATACCATGTAATGGGATGACATGACATGTAATGTTGTTTGGTTAGATGTCTAGGTACATTGTGTGAATGGTGTACACATTATGTAATGGATTCACACTATATAAATTGTATAATAGGGTTTTTAGTAAAAAGGTTATGTGTTTGTCATCATACGTGATCATTATGGATTAAACGTCATGTAATGGGATTAAACACCATGTAATAATTTTGTGTTGGGATTTTAGAAAATAGAAAATATAATTTCTCTTTTCATTCAATTGCATCCTCTTTTCTCTCGATCTGGGATACCTCCCAAGTGATATTTTATACCTCTACTTCATATGAATCACTTCATTCAATGATTTAACTTCATTGTAGTAGGGTTTCATCTCTATAGTTGAGTAAACCTTTCTTCTCATTCATTTCTTTTTTATCATGGTTTCACTATTTCATTTGTTATTGGACATACTGTTCATTGAGGAAGATTCTTCTTGATTATTTTGAGATCAATATTTTGATCTCTCTCCGGAGGCTAATACAAGTGTTGGATGTGGCGAGGCATGATAATTGTTTTAGGTATGGGTTTTATATTCCTCTTCACCAACAATTTTTTAAAGGATTAAATATGAGTTTTTATATTGATCCTATGGGATTAGCTATCATATTTGTATTCTTCTATGTTATTGTATTCTGTAGTGTGCTTATGAAAACTGAGTTTTGATGTTGCTGGTTACATCAATGGACTACGTTGAGAGAACTATATCTATCTGATTTTGAAAAATTTATTTATAAATTGAATGAAATAATTTACTAATTTTATTTTTATGTGTGTAAATGGATTTAGATAAAATAAATTTTCCCCTTAATTGGTAAATGTAAAGTATTTTTTTATACATTGTGAAATGGTTTTCAAAGCATGGTTTGGATGATATTATTGATTAATTGGACCAAAAAATAGTGTACATGGGAATAATTGGGATATTAGGTTGAATTTATAGTAATTGGACACATTTGTAGATACTATCAGAGGTTTCAGACATGGAGAGAAATTCTTCTATGTATGCTCATTGTTTTAGGGACTTGGTAGACACTATTGAGAGGATTTCTTTTTTGGGATGTTCCTATACTTAATATATTTTATGTATATGTCTATGAGAAATATGCATCCAAGATTGTATAAGTTTGTGGTATGAGGTTCTTTGATATCCTGGCCTAGTTGGATATTTAACATGAAGCTACATGTGATTTGATTTGGATTCTTAGATGATTTTGGTTTGTACCACTTGGTTTCACTTTAATGGATGTGATATGATATATAATACATGATTTATTTGATTTGATATATATGATCTTATATATTTATATGAAATTATTTAAAGAAAATTTACATGGATTTATTTATATATAAAAAAATTGAAAATTATAATATTTTGTGATGATTTTCATATAAAAACTATTAAACTATATAACATGCATTGTTTTTTTAACGTTTCTCATTGTTTATTTTTTTTATAGAGACGTGTTATATAACACCTAGGTGGTATCCAAATTATCATGTTATCTCACACCCATCATACCCCTTCGGCAGAATGTAGACCATTGTATGTTTTTTGATATAGGGAATCTCAAGGAACTATGGTTTGGAAACAATGTTTTCTATTAACAATGAATGGTTAACTGGTGGTGAGATGTTGGAAGATTTCCTATGCTATCACATGGATTAATTTTTTTCTTTTTCCAGCTTCCCCTTCCAATTTTCACCTATATGTTTGGATTTTTGGACAAATTTTTAGTTTTTTCATTTCTGCTAACTTATTAAATTTTGGAATATATATCTTCCTTACATTGTTTCAATCTGTTATATATATGAATGTATTTATTCCATGTTATCTTCTTAAGGTTTGTAAAAATCATTCTCTATTACTATTTTTTGATGTCAGGTTTCTAGTCTCTATCCTATGGGGATCGGGAACTTCCTTGGAGTATGTGGAAATTTGGGTCGGGTGCCAGTTTGAGAGGGTATCTAGGATGGGAACATCACCATTTTATATGAGAGGAGGAATGTACTCAACATTCCTTATCTTGGTATGTTTAGTAAATATGATATTATTTTTTCTGATTTTGAGAGGTAGGTTGTGGTGAGTGTTTATCCTGCTCTTTCTATGGAGAAACACAACATACCCATGCATGTTAGAATGTGTGTATCCTATTTTCAAATAATGTTTTAAATATCATTTTTTTCTAATTATTTTAGGGTTTGAACTAAGAATAAAATTTTTTATGATCATTTATTTTATTTTGTTATGTTTTATTATGCCTTGAAATACATGTTCCATGGGTTTCCAAGGTGGCACAACTGATTATCCTCAAGTGAATCCTTATATGGATCAAAATATTATCAAGGCTATCATGAAGGAAGTTTTTTCTATAGACCAAAATGTACTGAATGTGTATAATGTGGTTGCGGAGGTAAAACTAGGATCTTAAGATCAATGGTATTGAGCATGGGTTTTATTACATGATAATGTTCATTAATTTTAACTATACAAATAAACCTCGAGAGGCAGAGGACCGACTGGACATGGCTGATCATATATTTCACTTCTTAGATAATGCTGATATTATCAAGGTGAAATATGCGCCATTCAAAATTGAGGGTCCCAATAAGTGTTGGTGGGATTCCATGGTAGGGGTAGATGGGAATATGTGACTGGATGGGAAGGGTTGAAATACACTATTCATCCATTAGTTTTATCTAGAGTCTCTTAGGTTGGTGAAGTCTCTATAGTTCAAATCATTTTTAATGGGAGAGTGCTCAATTTCAGCACACATCGGTTGTTTTACGGAGCTGTATCATTATGTACAACATGTTGTAAAGAATGACCATCTAAAATCTCAAATGTATAAGCAGATTTTGTGACATGAAATGCTACAATATGTATTCATTATGATGAATTATTCCTATGTAGAAATGGTGGATAACTAAATGATGGAAGGCATGAACATGGAAGGAAAGGATTGATATTATACCCCCATCATTAGACCTAGTGGATTCTTATATGGTGATTTACAGAAAAGGAGGAAGAGGAAATATAGACTCCAGAGTGCTAGAGGTGGTTCTCAGGAGTAGAATTGTTTAGAACCTATAGTTGCATCAAGTGACATGGCTATAATTTTCTATCTTTATGTAAATGCAGGACTCACCTGGTTGTCTTCTCCTTCACCTACAATGATTTGAAATTGTTTTGAACATTATGGTCATCAAGAGTGTTTCTCTTAAGCTAAGTCTACACCATGTTATGGTCTGGTATCCTCAACTCCAAATGTATTTTGGTGCATTCAGATGCACGAAAGACTACATTCCCTTAGCCACATGCCTTATTAGTGAGTCAACAATGCATAATGGATATGTTTCTATTATATTTTTATGATGTTCTAGAGGCAGTTAGAGGAATTATCTTTATTCCCAATATTTTTATGAAAACTGTATTTGATTTTGGTTCATCCCAATGGTTTATATCATTCTATTTTGGTGATATTATTAAACTACCAATGGAGCTCATGTCCTATTCTATGGAGTTAGATGAACCACTTTGTAAGTGGAATGAGTTGAGTATTCAATGTATTTATGGTGTTTTATTGGTATATGATGCAATGGTATTATGGGATTTCCTCTTCCCCATGCCATATTTGTTTTTTGTAATCATCATTATCAATTTTATTTTTTCTCATTGTGGGGAGGATTATTTTTATCATCATTGTATCTTCTTTATTTTCTCAAACGATATCTCAAAGGTGTTTCAGGGAGATTGGGATTTGAGGTCTTTTCATAACGTACCTTCCTACCCAAATATATAGAGTTTGTTCTCAACTGTAGTATATGATCCTAATGAATTTTATTATATTATTGATCTTCCTAATGTTATTTTGGATTTTCATAATGATTTTACAGATGATTTGTTTGGTCTTCCTCAAAATAAATGTGTAGAGTTTACAATTGATCAGTTTCCTATTACGAAGATGATTTTCATACCAACAAATCACATGGAACCACTGGAGTTGAAAGTGATCATTATTTAGTTGAACGACCTGGTGGAGGGGTTTTGTTCTCCCCAATTCTTACATTGGGTAGCCCTTGTTCATGTTTCAAAGAAGGAAAATGGTTCACTCTGATTATTTTTCACTAATATAATGTTAATCCTAGCGATTGATATGAATAGGTATCATTTTCATCTTGTGGGAAATTTTTTTGATCATTTAAAGATAAAAAATTAGTTATCAAAGGTTAATCATCAGTTGAGTGATCATGAGAAGAATTTTCTGTTGTCTAATATAAAAAACAATACATTTCTGATATGGTATAAGAATTTTGAATATATTTTGATGTCATTTGGTCTGACTAATTCTTTGATTATTTTTATGGATTTGATGAATCTTATATTCTATTAGTATCATAACACATTCTTATAGTGTTTTGGGTGATATTATTGTTTATTCGTGATCTGAGCATTATAACAATCACTATTTGGGTTTGGTTCTGGAAATCATGAGAAGTTACCATTGTATGGAAATAATTGGAATTAAAATTTCAAGTTTCATTAAGTGATGTTCATAGGGAATATTATTTCTCAATATGTAATATCTATTTATTTTTTCGAAGCTGAAAGTTGTATTTCTCTAAGAGGACACACAGAATTTCTTTGAGATTCAGAGATTCCTTGGTATTTCTAAATATTATTGTCTATTCATCAAGTACATATCAAAGTTAGAATCAATATTGACTGCTCATAGGATGAAATGTGTAAAATTCATATGGGTTGAAATATATAATTCCTTTTCAAATGAGATGAAAAGACTTTTGACATGGGATTATATTTAGATATTCCCCAATATAGGTAACGGTTATGTTCGATTATGTGATTCATATTGCAATGGCTTTAGTCGTGAGATTATATAGGATGATCATGTAGTGGATTATGGATATCTTCATATCAGACCTCATGATAATAATCACCATAGTCATGATTTATAGTTTACTATAGTTATGAATTCTTTTCCATTTTGGAATAACTATCTTTTTAGGTATAGGTTCATAGTCTTTTTTGACCATAAGAGTTTGAGTGACATCATTTATATGAATTAATTGAACCACATATAGAGACTATAGGTAGAATAGATTTATCATTTTTACATTTACATTACCTAAACCCATATGATGGTGAATGTTGCTGTAGATACACAATCATGAATGTTTCATCGCATTTTTATATGAAATTTAAGGGAGAGAGGAACCTTGGGTGTATTTTTTTCCTTGTTGCATCTAGACACTCACAAGGACCCTTCATGAATGGTCCTAGAACAAGTTTATTTGTCATCATCTCTAATTTACTCAATTATACATGTTTACTAGTAGTTTGAGGAGTTCAAAGGAATTTTATTAACTATTTATGGTGGGGATAACATTTCTAGTTGGACTCTCTCTTCAAATGGAATTCATATTTTTTGGATCGGTTTTTCAATCTAGCATTAATGAGAAAATTAGTTTTTTATGATTTATAAAGTTCATTGTTATGAATTTATTCAAGTACTATGATGATATATTATGGATTTATACAGAACTACTGGTGGTCGAATATGAAGTGTGACATTTATGATTATGTGTCCCACTATTACACCATCCAGTAGATAAAGGTATAGCATCTGAAACCTTATAGTTTTCCCCATCCACATCTAGAGTTCTTTTGGAAATGGGATGATGTGTCCATGGATTTTTTTCTTTGGAATACATCAGAATCCATGTAGGTTGAATGCTATCTCTGTGGTGGTTGACTATTTGAAAAAGTCATCTCACATTGTATTCAATAATGAATAATGTTGAAGTTCAATATCGAGGTAAGTCATATGTGTATGAGATAGTGATGTAATACGGTCTTACTTATACCATTTTTCATAATGGGTCCAAGGTAAACTTAATTTTTCAAGGGGATTCTCCCAGAGATGATGGTGAAGTATGTGAGGATGAGTAAAACATATCATCCATAGACAGATGTAAAGAGATATCATCTTATTCATGTTCTAGGGGATATTCACAATACATGTGTCTTGGATTTTGTTTTATAATGGTATATCCATCTAGTATTAGTTGATTTTTCTTATAAAAGGTGTTATAATTCATAGATTATAATGGAACCTTTTTATTCTCTTACGGTTTTCTGTTCAGGTCACCACATTGTTATGCCAAGGTGGGTCAAGCCTCTTAGGTGGACCCAGTCTAGTATAAAAGACATCATAGACGATTTAGGATATATGTTGAGGTGTGGATATTTCTCAGAGTCATAAAAAATAATGTATATATTGGAGCCTTCATCCATTGGATTTTTTAAAGGAGAGTGTGTTTTCTTGAAATTTTCTCTACATTTGGGTAACCGACATTTTGGAAAACACCAAACATTTTGTAGAATATATGTTGGATTGTTTGATATCACTAAGGGGGTTGAGAATATTTATTATTGGTTATAATTTAGATTCTTTTCATGATAATTGAGGATATTTTCCACATATCAAAGATTAATTAGTATCATCCATTTTTCTCTCATGTTTTCTGTTGGGAAGGGATTGAGTTTGTTCCAGATGTTTGTGTTTTGGTGTAACCTGTTGAGATCATTGAATCTCAAGTTAAAATCATTCACGGGATGTCAATTTTGATATTGAGAGTCTTATGTAAACGTGGATCATTTTTTCATGAGACAAGGTATCATTAGTTATTGATTAGGTATTAGTGACCTCACCTCTTTATAGATCTTAATTCTTTCTCATAATATCCTGAGGATAGAATGTCTCATGGTGGGGAGTTTGTAACAATTTGTTACCATGTGTTAGGTAATTACGTTATATTTATTTATTTTCCTATTTATTTGGGTGCATCTTAGGACTCAAAAGGATATAGATAATTTTATAGATAAAATGATATAATGTTCATAGATAAATGTTTTTTTTAATTAATGGAGTCTTGGAAAAAATGTGTTAAGGATTTGTTGGGTCCTCACTAATTTTGGATAATGATGAGAATGGTTTTTTGTTTTCAGCTAAAAATAGAATTTTTCAGTATAAAGTAGAAATAAACACTATGTAATAGGATTACACATCATGAAATGTTATCTAGAATGATTTTTTAACTTGGTACAAAATATGATAAGCAGTGAACACCTTATAAAGGATTCTCTCCATATAAATGGTAAAATAATTTTTTTAATAAAATGGTGATGGATTATTTGGAGTATATGATATTTATGTATTAAATAATGTGTATTGGGATTACATGCTATGTAATAATAGTTATTTGGTATTTTAGGGTGTTTTATGGCTGATTGTACTTTTTATTTAGCCACATCCTTTTTTATCTGGATCTAGGATCTCTCCCAAATGATATCCAGGACATCTACTCCATCTGATTCGCTTCACTTGGTGATGGATCACCATTATTTTTAGGTTTTACCTCTCTATGAAATTAATCATTTCTTATTATTTCTTTTCCTTTGGTCATAGTATCACCATTATGATGTGTTGTTATATATGCTTCTTTACGATGATGATTCAACATGATTATTTCTAGATCCTTCTTGTGATCTTTATTTGGTGGAAAACTCGTATGTTGGCTATGGTGAAACATTTGAATTTGACTATCTAAGGGTTTTTTATTCCTCTTCACACACCCATTTTTTAGGTGGAATCAATTATATGTTGTTAGATTATTTCTAGTTTATCTATTGTAATCGTTTTTTTCATCAATGATGGTGGATTCCCTTGTGGGCATGTTCTACCTGAGTTTTGAGGTAGGAGGTCTCATATATCTAACGTTAAAGATGAATTTCATTTATCAAGTTTATTAAAATTGTATTTAAAATAAAATTACATTATTTAATTATATGATTTGTCTTTGTGGGAATTTTCTTCATAAAATATGTATTTTATCCAGTTTTGATAAATGAAAAGTTTTTTAAAAGCATTGTGAAATGGACTTATGAAATAGATTTCAACAAATGGTTTTGATGAATTGGTTTGATATTTTTTTTTTAAAATATAGTAGATGGTAAGCTTTAGATATTTAGGTGGAAGGTTTGGTAATGGTCATTGCCGGTTGATACTACTTAAGGGTTCACTTATGGGGTTTTTCTATTCTCTCAAGGCTTGTTGTTCTAGGGACTTTCAAAACACTATTGGGATGTTCAATTTAGAAGATGTGATTTAGATGCCTAAATTAGATTGATATGTCTAGGGGATTGATGGTCATGATATTGAATATGTTCATGGTTTGAGTGTCCTAGTTATGCTAACATTATGGTATCCTTTGTGTGATGTTACATGTTCTGTGATTTTTCTACTTGGATGCTTTTAGTTTGTATTGTTTGGGATTTCATAAATAGAATTTATATGATATGTGATACATGATTTTATTTTATTTTATATATGAATATGTAATTATTTGAAACTTTTTTACCATGAATTAATTGGAAATGTCGAATAAAGTAATATTAAAAAAACAATTTTTTTTATTTATAAACTGCTAAAATGTATATCATGATTTGTTTTATTTAATGTTGAGAATTTTTTAGGTGGTTGTATGGAGACATTTTTTGAAACACTGGGGTAGGATCCTACTGATTCTATTACCTCACTCCCTTTAGACATCTTCAATGGTTCATTGAAATTTTTATGTCTTTCTATGTATGGGAAGGCAAGGCACCACTTTCAGTCAGGGAGGTTTTCTATCACCTTGGTCTATGTAAATGGTGTTGAGATGGTAAGAGATTTCCCAAAATATCACATAGAGTATCTGGTTTCCTTTATTAGTTTTAATTTGTTGTTTGGACCCATATTATGTCATTTTTCTAGCAACTTTTGAGTTTTATCTTTTTTGTTTTCGTTTTTCTTTTATAGAATATATGTTTTTATTCATCAATTTTTCAATGTTATATATATGTTTTTCATCCATGTTTTCTTCTTTTGGTTGGTCAAAACCAATACCAATTATTTTTTATGCCCAGGCTCAATTATTCATCCTCTGTAAATCGAGAATTCCCTTCAGGTGTTTGGAAATTTGGGTCTGATACATGTTTGAGAGGGTATCTGGTCCTTGTTCACCTCATGTGATCATTGTACCATTATGGTTTTTCAATTATAAATCTGAAAATTTTAATTTCAGTTAAATATTGATAAAAAATAAAATCCTTTAGATATAAAATAATTTGTAGTTCCAAATTTAAATAATACACAATAAGTAATAGTGTATAAGGTATGTGTAACTTCCACCACATCATTATTTCACCCCTCATTATAAAATATTAATTACAGGATACATCCCCATTCCAATCGTCTTAAAAGGTTGTAAACCCCAATTGTTGTCATCAAACCTCATATTTAGTATATTTTTTTAATAATTCCAAAATTTCTTATAATTGATGAAAAAAAGTTTGGGTAGTGTATTTTGTGGATCTTTCACATTATTAGTATCATTAAATAACTTCTTCCCGTGACTTCTTTATTCAGCCTCCCAATGTCCATTATTTCCCCACATAAAACATTAATAAGTCCCCTTAAGATAATGTCTTATATTTTTCATTCTACACTCTGGGAATGAGGGAAGGATCATTTCATTCCCTCTATAGTTCTTAAATATTACCTATTATTTTATCCATGTTTTATTTCAAAAACCATGTGATTTATGGGTCACTAAAATCTTAATTTCTACCTTGATACGACAATGAACTATTTATTCATATTTATTGAAGTCCCTTATGGCCAATTACCTTCAAATAATTCTATTTAATTCACTAAATTATAGATAATCCTTACTTTTATGGTGGGTACTAATTCCAAATCCATATAATGAAAGTTTTGTACAATTTTATTTATAGGTACCAGCAGATTTACCATCCTTTGGGATTTAGCTCAAAGAATTCCAGCTCCATTTTTGTGGAAAGAATTTGAGGGAATTAATTATTGAAAAATATATTAATTACGTATCAAATTCATGGAGTCAATTTTATCATGTTTACTTGTATTATTGATAAGACTCCACCATTGATCGATTTCTCCATCTAAATGATATAGAACCAAAATGATTTTTTATTCTCTGAACACTATAGAATAGAAAATATTTATTCATGTTTATTGATCCACATCTCAAAAACTAGATGACCAGTAGGTTCACTAATGTATTTTGGGAATTTCCTTATGATGGACTTAGCCCAACATTGTTCCATACATTTCTTGTCTGGAAGTTAATCATGGTTCATAGATTGCGAAAATTTAATGAGAAGAGAAATGTGTTTTTTCATTCCATCTATGAAAATATTTGGATGCTCAAGGGAAAAATAATTGAATTTAATGTCTCCCTCACAATTTAAACTATGTATTTTGGTTACAACCAATGACTAAAATAGTGAAGTATATTGTAAGCAACAATAATCATTGTGGGGAAACACATAATAATGAAAAATCACTTCATGGATGTCTAAATTAGGACAACATCATTTTAATATATCACACCTTAGGTTTATACTCAGTTATTCAAAGTAATCACCTATATAAAACCCCAATGATGGTTTATAATGATATTGGTATTTTTCAAATCATATCCCACAGTATTGTTAAACTAGGTGTGTAGCAAGGCCCATTGTCAAGCACCAAGTGATGAATGAGTGCATATCAATGTTACCTTTTCCAAGTTATTAACCATTGGTAACTCTATTACGGGTCCATATCAACTTATAGTATCAGATCACAGATATAATTTCTTGGAAACAACTCAATCTATCATTTAGGAAAATTAAAAAATAACTTATAATACTTTTTCTCACCTTAAACATATCCTTAAGCATGTCCTTAAAGATCTCAATAAAATTTTCACATCCATGTTTCAAAGTTTTAACAAAACCAATCCTATGATACCAACTATAGTGAACGAATATTTCATCAATTGAAATTACATCTATATAGATTAATATTCATTTCACTACACATACATGTGCCTGAGGAACATAAACGTATTATAACATTGGATACTTCGAAACATAAACAACTGGTGTAAAAGTCAGCTACAACATCTCCCATTATGTTCTTCATAAATATAACCTTTTTATACATATCATAAAAAATACTATAGTTCATATCCTTGGGAAGGGAAGAATGGAAAATGGTGAGATCAGATGATAAAATGGGTAAAAAGGTAGATATTAATTTAACATGAGCATATGAGTATATGAATATGAGAATAAAAATATAAAAATAACACCCCATATATCATTGATCTCAAACATGAGTAATGGATTAAATATTAATATTTTATAATAAATTAATCCTAATGGAATCAATGTAGATGATCAATGAGAACAAAACATTGGAATGTAATATAGATTTGTGTCATATACATAATCATATAAAATCTTATGCCAAAGATACCCACCAAGAAATTCATAACATGTTGGTATTTGGATGAAAACATATTTACCTACTTCATTGTTGAGGTAACCTCTTGTATAGACTATATGGGGCTTGGTAAAACATCATGCGTACCATTTTTCAATCATAGAATAACTTGTCATAAATCCTTTGAGTTTATATAACATTAATCATTACCCAATGCATTGTTAAGAGATATAATTCCAACCCATCATATGATGAAAATCATAAATATGTCTATAAAAATATAAGAAAACATTATTCATATTATAACTCATTAAAATAAATTATTTTCATAAACATTTCATCATTTTCTAAAATGATAAACTCTGCAAAAAGTAATGCTTTTCATAAATATTTGTCCAGGTACATATTTTAGATGAGAAACAGTTATCATTAAAAAAATTTCATAATAAAAAAAAACTATATATATAAATAATAAGAATGGTAACCTTGGTTTATATCCCCACTAATTCCTAAATATCATCAAAGGATTCCATCATTGATTAAAAATGGTTTTTAGATAAAAATCACTTGTAATGTATCTTGAGAAATATATCCTTCCTTTTAAAATAAAAACATTAAAACTTAAATTTTTTAAAAAAAATTCAAATAGTAATATTGAAAATAACACTGAAAAACATATAATTTAATATTAAAATAATATAAGGTTCATTTCATTAGTAATTTTTTTTTCATGCTATACACGTTAAAGCAAATATTCCTTTCACATTTTCGGTAAAATCTAAATAGGCCATGTTTGGAAAATAGTAGAAATATTCCATTTAGTACATTTTTAAAACTTAAAATAAGGTTAATATTTTCTATAAAAATAATATATTAACATTAGAAAATTATTTAATCATTTTTGGAAAACATAATCACAGAATAGAAAGGGGTTTTACCAAAGCGAAAACAAATTCATTATTCTTTAAAATAATTATTTTGATGTTATGAGAATATAAAGAGAGAAAATTTTGGGGGTGAATTTTTTTAATAATTAAATAACCATATGATATGAATAGTTATGATTTTATATGGTTATGGATCATAATATTTCTTCATTATAAATATAAACATAAACAATCTTAATAAATGATGATATTGTATCATAAAAACCATACCACATTGGTAACACAGAATCATAATACCATTAAATACTAACATAAAATAAACAATTAAATATAATGAGAATAATTACATTCATTATATAATAACTCAAATGGGATATATATGAACCTTAGAAGATAATAATGATTTATAGAATAACATATGTCATGAGGAAAATTGAAAAAAAAAACTCTTACTGTAATCCTTCACTTCCATTATACATGTTCAAACCTTTTATATAATAAATATATGTCTATTAAAAATTTATTAAATAAAAAAATATTTATATAATATAATATATGATTTTATTATGACCATTATAAAACCATTTATTAATAATTCAATTTTAAATTCATGGTTCGTGTAATAACTTCTTTATTTTTTTTTGTATGTTTGATTTTTTTACCTCTCCATTTGATCATGGTTACATAATTTTTGGAATTTAAACCTTGATATTAACATCATATATATTCATTATATATATATTTTTAGAAATCCAAAAGAGTTGTTTTTATATAATGTATTACATCGTTCAAAGAAACGGTAGGTCGTACATACAAATGAACATTGTTTCCAATTTCTCAATGGATTAAATGATATTAAAGTAAATAATATATCAAAATTATAGGATAATTTTTATTTCATATGTTTCATATTTTTAATTAAACCAATCTTTGTCACATTCCATGTTATGTGTGAATGAATCACATCATTTCACGAGGCGGTAGTACTCCAAACTCAAAAGAGATGTTATCTTATTCCCACATAATGGAAAGTATAAAGCTGTAAGTGATATGATAATTCTAGAAGTATAATAATATCATAAATATCATATATATTCATTCAATACATCATTATATCCATCCATGATATGTGGTTATGGAAAATGAATAGCATCGGTTCATGGGGATTCATTGACTTATACTCTCAATGTTTTTCATTTTCTTTCATCTTCATGTATGACATCTTGAACATTATTCTTTATTATACTTTTATCCCCATTACAGCATTGAATTATTAGGGAACGAATGTACCTTTTTATAATCAAGTAAAATTTTGTCGATGACCATATTTATATATTAGAATGATACATGGATATTAGATTCAATAAATTCATCATGAATAAACTCTAAAATCATGGAAATTCTGTTTTGAGTAATTCCTCAGAGACACATGGTATGATACAATGTAATTATGAAATACATCTTTTAATTCTTGGAAGAACCTTTATATAGTTATTATTTTCTATCTTCTAATAATTACTAAAAAATATTTTTTTGGTCACTCATGTTCTAAGAGATATTAACCAACTCAGGATCAATGGAAGTTTCTATTTATCTATTGAAATCTTGAAAATTGTATTCTGAAAATCCAAATTCAAAATTTAACAAATTTTGAAATGAATTATCCTCTACCGGGTCACAATGTTTTTTCTTGACACTCTTTTCATTGTTTTCACTTCCCAAAAAACTTGATACACTACGGAAAATACAACATACATATTGAGGAGACTGTTTCAATATCAAATTCTCATATACTTTATTTTTATTCAACCATCACATGAATTTACAATCTGGACATCGAAATTTTATTCTACCACCCACCGGTCATTTTACAATTTCATAATGTCAAAAATAATCCAAACCCTTGGCATATCAATGTGTGTTTTGAGGTAAATTATTCCATAATTTATCCATAGTAATTGGTACATATTCTCCATATATATTCACATATAAAGATATAAATGTTGAATCAAACAAGTATAATAAAAACATACCATCCACCTTCACCATTAATTATTTCATATCAACTATAATAGAAAATGGGATGAAGTAAATAAAGATATTTTTATTTCTAAACATTTAATATATAAAATGAATCAAATAAATTATTATTTCTCACAAACATAGATGAGTGGGATGAATAAAATAAATGATAATGGTGTATTTTACCCTATTTTTGAAACTATGGAGCGTTCATTCTATTGAAACATTAGCTACATTGATCAATGTATGAACCATTTCCCTTGAACTAACTAAGACCACGATAATCTGTTTAAAAATATGAATGAAAAGTATACTGTATTTAAATATCACTACATTTCATGCATACCTAAAAAATTCAACTTTATATGTATATATTTTGTTGAACTGGTTTAGTGTGAATTAATGTTGTTCCATGACATTTTTAAATCAACTCTGTTTATATAACATCAAATGAGAAGTTCCTAAAATTTATATAAACATAATAAACATGATATTAACATAAATAGGAATAATTTATATTATTATTCTAAAATATAAGGATAAAAAATTGTTTATTTGAATAAAAAAACAACAAACTACACACTATAATTAGTTATATTAAAAAAATTTAGTTAAAATAACACCAATGAAAATATGTTCGTTGTTCTGGTTACTATAATGATTAATTGATTATCATGCATATAAAACATAAACCAAACTACTCTATAATTTTTCAATAGATTTTATTAAACCAAACCCTACCACAAATTGGTAATGAGTTCGAAAATAGCCTGAATTATGTATCTATCAAAAATTAGAGGCATTAGCATATATAGAAAAAATTATAACTCATTAATATTAAATACAAACCAAGAAATTATGAATGATCTAGATTGAATAACTAAAATATATCATTAATGAATTTAGTTTATGAATTTTATACGTCATAACCAAAATTAACCATTATTTTAACTACAATAAACTAACAGCAAAATACAAATAAGACATTATAAACAAAAATTACATATATAATTAATGTACAGTGAATATAAAAAAATTAAATAATATTTTTATCACCCATTATTTTAAATCAAATGCAACTTAGTAATAATATTAGGGTGAGGAGGATAAAACATTTTGTCGGTATGCATTGATGTCGAAGAGGGGATCCGAGCTAGGTAGAGAGAGCAATTAGGGGTGGGGGTCCATGTCACTACAGAATAGGGGAACTGAGCAAGGGAGGGGGAGGTTATATAGGGGTTTAAGTCAGTGATGAGCTGACTAGATAGAAGGATGAAGGGGGATTGTTGTGGAGGTGGTGTTAGCAAGGGCCGTAGGTTGTGGGTGCATTGTGAGGAAGGTTGTAGGGGTCAGAAATTTTCCTTGGGGAGAGGAGAGGAGGAGGTTTCGGGATAGGGGTTCATGGGGTAGGGGTTGATGTTGAGGATATAAGAGGAGGGGGAAGGTATGTGGGGGAAGGGTTTGGGGTTGCAGAGAGTGATGAGGGAGGGGGAGGGATTATAGCTTTCTTAAAATGTCTAGAGCGTTTTTAATTGAAACATACCCAAATTAAAAATATATAAAAAAATATTATGGTGGTTCTATGAAACATCTATTCTATTATCTTATTTATCAAAATTATATTTGTGGAGGATACTAGAAACGCCAAAAATAAACAACCACTAACCATCAATTTTTAGTGTTCATAGGAAGTACACTCTCTAAGAGGGTGTTCACTTCATCCCCATGATGTAGGAACCTGATGTGAATTATATGAATCATTATTCCAATGAAAAAAAAATTTTACAACCTATAAGAATATTTACTACCTTTAAGGACCTCCATGATGAGATTTAAAATAAATGTAAAACCAAATAATATGATAATGTCTAAAAGGACTAGTGTATTGATGTTACAATTGATGTCAATCTATAAGGGAATTATTTCATCAGGAATGATTTTTCTATTCTACAGCTAATTAATTCATCTGTAGAAAAATAATATTCTTATGAAGGATTTATACATAGGGGATGTAATATATATTCATCCACATAAGACTACCGTTATTTCCACAAAAATTTCCTTTTACTAAATTTTTTCCCTAAATATATTTTTTTCTCCTCATATTCATTGAAATGGTGATTTCCATTTATAGTAATAACAAAATAAACCTCAAATGAATTTGGTATTTTTAGACATTAGAGGATTTAAATCTATGGATAACTATAAATCTTGAATAATGCATACATTGTACAATTAAGTGATTCTGGTCAGAATAAGATTCTCCCAACCCAATTTATATCTTCCAAGTTCACTGATTAAATACATTAGGATTTTTAAAATATTATTCTCATCATAGAAACTAATTCTCATTTTTGGATTTATAGATGACTTATCCTATAAAAAAAGTCCCCATAAATAAAATTCACTGTAAAAAAATTTACAAAGAGGATTTTTTTGCAGTCGCATAGAACATATACCAACATCACTTTTAATGATTTTTGATTGGGAAAATTTCCATATTAAATGTTCATATATATTTTTTAATTCCCATGATTATTATGATGGAATGTTTTCAAAAAAATTTTTGATTAGTCACATTTAGTTTCTCTTAAATAATAAATGTGTTCTCTTTTTTTAAGTGATGTCTCCTAAACAAGACACCTTAGTTACTAACATAATAATAAATAAAATGATCATAATGGTTGAATCATGAAAGGGATATCGTATCCACCCTTTAAATTTACATCACCTTGTGATAATAAGGACTGGATTTCAAAAATATCATGTATCCATGTGCTACAATATTTAATTATTATGGATATTAAACTACAAAACCATTCCTAAATTTCATTCATGGAATCAATTAAGAATTCATATTCATCATAATCATTATCTTGAATTATATCATATTTTTTTGGAATCTCACTTTACCATGGATTCATACCATGAACAAGGACATGTCTTCAAGTATACTACTCTGAACCAAAAGAAATGATGAAATATTCAACAGGTCAAGGTTTATCATTATTTCTCAATTTTGAAAAATTCTCCTATGGAAAAAATATTATAGTGTTTTTCAGGTTGGGAAATTTTTCATGAAGTTTCCTTCCACATGGATTGGGGATATCTAATCACAATGAACCAAATATTTTTATAATTCGGACCTGAGCATATGGTAGTATGGATGTATGAAATTGTTCTACTATTGAATGAATATTTATATAAATACAGATTTTATATCATATTTATTCATTATGTAGTACCTTGATTCAAAAATGATCCATTTGAAAGATATAGAGGTTTAGATAATCCTTTGGGAAGTGAAAATGATCAGTGGCTCTTTGATTCAATATGATATGTTCATCTATTTAATTCCCAAAATTTCAATCATGGATATGGATGATCAAACCCTCCCTTATTTTTATGGAGCTCATCCAACTACTGAGGAACTCCATGATAGAGTATGTTAACCCCTATATTTATGTCCCATTCATTATCTAGGACAATATTTTGAACATTATGAATTGAAATAGAGATATAGAAGTATTCGGAGAGTTGTTTTACCAAAAAGCTTATGTGGTTCTTATTTACTACTAATAAATGTTAAAGGAAGGATGATTGACTAAGGGTGGATATAATTTCCCCCAATTCATTAGTCATTTGGTCTACCTAGTGGCCCTTCTTTATATGATTATATTTGGGTACATCCTTTGATTTAGTGATCTATACAATAGAGTTAGTGTTAGAAATGTCAAGAAATAATTTTAATTCCAAATCAAAAGATGATCAACATGGAAAAATAGTTGTTTTACATTTTCTATAATAATTTCATACATATATATATGGTAATAAACCATTCAAAATCATTGTTCACATGAAGGTATTATGGGGTTGTATTATACCCCATATGGGTGTCTAGGTGTTTTCCAACATCTACAAATTTATGGAATCCCATTTTAGACCATTCTACTAGAGAATAAGTGCCGTTAGGACACCCCGACATGATAAAAATTTATAATTACCCTTCTAAATAACCATAATCACTTATTATTCATGTCATAATAGGCCTCTATTGATGTCACTATTGAAAATGAGAATAGAATCCACAAATCATGCTCATACCAGATATCATTTAGAGATGATGTAATAGAAGCCAAGATTAATGAGGAAAATATTTATAAATCCTATATTCTTTATAGATTTTGGAATCAGCATTTCTGTTTATATAAGATGTTTCATCCTCCTAATAAATTTCTTTAAGATAAACAAAAACCCATCATTTTATGACAATGATGGATAATACTCACACTATAAGATATA
The DNA here is from genome assembly GCA_963277665.1 of Viscum album. NCBI lineage: Eukaryota > Viridiplantae > Streptophyta > Magnoliopsida > Santalales > Viscaceae > Viscum > Viscum album. The sequence continues at coordinate 472,894,797 of OY728133.1, read as the reverse complement.
GATGTTAAATTTATCATTAAACTATAAAATTCCTCCTTTAGTTCAGTAGATGACAATGTTGAATACAATATTTAGTTATACAATAGTTTAATGTTATCCATCAAGCTAACTCAATTCAAGGGTTTATCAGAAAGAAAATTTGGTAATGAAAATGAGTGGATGATAGAGTGAATAGAACCATATAAGATAAACACATCATGAAATACCCAGGTGGATCAAATCCATTGTAGATTGGTGAGACACATGGTTTCTTATCTATTAAAATGTGGAGTAGGTCTTCTACAACCCATCAAATATGATTCCCAATTCCCTAAATATTATTGTAAATAGTATCCTCATTGTATAACCTCATTAGTAAAAGATATTTATAATTCACTCTGGTAGAAGAATTACATTGGAATATTTTATGATGCTGCCACAGCCATAAACATCTCAATTGAGAGTAAAACATCTAAACATAAATCTTATATTTTGAGTAGAAATCAATGATACACAGAATTATGGGAGAAAAGATCATGTTTATACAACTTATTAGATGAATGTAACTTTAGATAGCTAGTGATGATAAATTATGCCATGTTGAGGGCCCTATATAGGCATGAGATCTGGCCAACAAAAAACATATCATAGATCTACATGAGAATAAGAAAAAAGTGTCCCTTTATAGATGTAATATAATGTCATTTTTGTTATCAAAATTTTCATCATTTTCTTTTATAGAAGTTTTTAGTGGCATAATATCCCATCACATCTAAAAGTTATTTGACTGGATGAGAATATATGAATTTGAATGCATTATAAAGTCACAAGATTGAAGAAAATGGTTCTAATAAAATAATAAAATAGGTCCAACTGGTGACCTTGGACCTACCCTGGAATTTCTTATTGTTTAACCCCATATTTCCTCTCACTGAGTAATCTTATGTGGAGGTACAAAATCATGACATGGAAAGGATTTTTGAGCTCCCATTTGATATGGAACAGGTAGGTAAATGTTATATCTAAATAATTACCTATTTTGTTTCCTTTGTGATTTCATGTTGATCTAATAGAATATGTTGATTATGAGTCGGTTGTTTTGGGTTCTACACACTTAGATGGAACTACAACAAAATAAAAAAATAATCAAATCCCCTAAGAGTAAAAATTGTAATTTTAAATATATTATTGCAGAAAATGTGATAAATCATTTAGGGTTAATTATGAAATATACAGATATTAACAATTTGGTCTATTATTTTGAATCAAAGGTTTTCACATTTAGTTCATCCTTATAAAAATTTGGATTATCAATAAATTTTCAATTTCATAACATGATACAGTAATCATTGATGAAATTCATGTCTATACTTCTAAGTTAATTCTATAAATATTTCTAGGAAAAACCTTCCCTTTGATATCACAACTCTACTTTAGAATATTCCAAAGTAGGTAGAATTTTTTTTACATTTTGAGGGGTAATAATGGTCTAGGTGGCTAGTCCTCTATATGATAATGTAGAGTATAAATGATCATTATTATAAGATTTATCCTCTTTTTTAGAAAAATATATTCTGGATGTTCACTCCTATGGTTCTTCTATAGAATATGAATGATTATTTTTTGGATTTTCTTCGGGATCTCGATTCGTTTAATTCATGGGGATAATGATTACTATAGTTGTATCATAAATAAAAATTCTTCAAAATGGTCCATCTAAAAGGAATTTTATGTCATATTATGTGCCAATTACTGTAATTAAATCCAAAAAATACCCAGACAACATCCCAATCCAATTGTGTATCGGATAGTGGGTGTAGTAGAGTATCTCAATATTGGTTTGTGGGAATCATTTCTGTGATATTGGTATCCTATTATATAACCACCAAATAATTTTCATCACTCTGAGATTTTTAATGCATGATTACTCTTAAATATGTTCAATTATAAAGTATTTTATCATCACTAATGAGATAATTAATTCACTCTCATAAAATCCCTGAACTGTGGAATCCAATAGAAAATATATTATCGTTGAGATCATGGATCTTTATAATACATCCCTATATCTTGTGTTGTATGTATCATGAAAATATAAATTTATATTTGAAGTGGAATTAGTTTACTAACTATAAAAGTAATTTCATTACACCATTAAAGTAGAATAATAATGTAAAAATAGGATGGGGAATAAGAAATGGAAAGGATGAATGATGTCGCAATGGTGGAGGCATCATAACCAGTTTTGGAAGTAGATATAGTATTTTTGGATGATTTTACTAAGGTAATCATTGACTAAAATCAAGAATTGACCAAACATCAAGAGTATATCAATCATTCGTTGATGTGGTGTTCCCATCCATGATTCCCAATGTTTATAATGATAGAGACAAACAATATATTATTGATTATCCTATCCATTTTTAGGAATAAATTAATAATAATTCTACCATAAACTATTAATAAAAATATAACTTCTATATTACCTTGATAATAAATTAATTATAATATAATAAAATAAAAAAAATGTACATCATAATAATTTAATCCATAGTAAAATTAATTGGTTTTGGTTCAAGTAAATCAATATTTTCAGATTTTTGATCCAATAATGACATGTATGAATCAATAAAATATATTTTAAACTTATACCTCTAACAGATATTGAAGGATAATATTTGATGAAACATATACCATCATCATAAAATGGGGAAATACCATGAGATAAATTATAGCAATGTTACCTTTCCTACAAAACATGTTCTCTTTGATGTACAATGGTATGACAAATATTATGGCTCTAATACCATTACAATATTCCAACATTGATATGTTTAGTTTACTTATTATGGGAAATTTTCTCTTAGATAAATATTGGTTATCAAGATGAGGAAAAACATATACCATCCGCATATTATAAAGTTAATATATTTAGATATTTTTTATTTTTTTGAATTATCTTAGTAAAAATAATTTTTGGTATTTTATTATGTGGATTATATTTTTCAAAATGGATCTGGTACTTCAAAGCTACACTTCCATGAATGTTATCAAAATCATTAGAACAGATTTATGGGTAACAAATGGATTCATTAACTTTTTTCCATGATCAAGGTACCTTGGGATAATAGATTGACATTTTAGTTAGAAATATTATATAACCTAAAAGATTAATATATTTCCATAATTTCCCTATGTTTTCCCTAATCTATGGATGTGGAATGGATTAGTTGAAAAGTACATGATCATTTATCAAGTCTCCCTTTATATGAATTAAACACGAAATACATTTTATTTTTCCCTTTAATTGAATTTTCAAAAATTTAATGATGTATTTAAGGTTTATTCCCATTGATAAAGTTGTTAACTATTTCCTATGATGATCCTTTAATTTTTTTCATCCCAAATAGTATTATCCCCTTATAATTTTTTATTTTATGGGTTTTCAAGTTATACAAATAAATCTGGTGTTTAATAATGGAATTGTTTTATTAAAAGCTAGATAAAGCATATGTTCATACATCCTAGAATAGAGGATAACAAACTCTATATTATTGTGCTATAAAATCCCAATAAAATTAAGTGACCAAAATGATAGTATTAATATATCATGGTTAAGTGCATGTAGTTTGAGGTCATGGTTTTAGGATCATATGTTCGTAGATTTTTTTCGAAAATAATTTACCAAAAGATGAAGAGATATTCAAATAAAAAATAACTAGGTAACCCCATGACTATCTCAAAACCTTGTACATTTTAATAATTGAACATTGGAAAGGTGATCATAGTTTGACTACATAAAACATGGATAAAAGATTACATGGGTTATTTTCCAACATCTTTGACCAAGATATGGGGCTTGAAGTTATGTGTATGTAATATATGACTGGTGGACATGATGACAATGAGGGAGGGCTACCATCATCATATTCATCATCATAAGAGGTCAACATATTGTATTGTCATGGTGCTCATAACAATGGTTAGATGTTCTAAAAACCAAAATCAGACTCAAGAGCTATAGGTTCTATAACATGTTTTGAATAATTATTAAATGGTATATAGATCATACCTCGAGGTGATGGAATTTGAGAATTATTACATGGAAAAAGTATTCTAGTGATTTTCTATAACCCTTTTTCTAATTATGGGTTCGTAGGAAATATTTCTTGGGGTACTTGAGGATAAAGGACCATCTATTCATGGTGGAATAATTCCTCTAGATAACAGGCTATATTTTGTGGTAAAAAATCCATAACCTTGTTGATGTATCCGTTGGTATTTAAATTCATACATTAACAATATCAATGAAATTTTCATAGTGATCCAAACACTCATAAAATATTATGTGGAATATTCAAGGTGATGTTCTAGAGTGTTTTAGAACACTCTAGTGCAATGATAACCAAGATTTTGTTATTATTTAAATTATTATAGGGGTTAAATGGTTGATGACCAGGGGATGGTTCATAGATATATGTATATGAAATTAGTAAATATCTTTCCACAAGCAATATCATTCTATGTAAAGTACTTATATAGGTAATTTTCATATATATTTTTCTAACCAAAAAAGTAGTGGTTCCATGGAAATACCTAGAATAGTATCGATATCTTTAGTGAGGGTAGAAAAAGAAATTAAAATATGAGAGCCCCAAACACTATCAAATAAATATTATGAATGGTAAAATTTTATCCTGGTGTATATATAGGGATAGAGACCACATTCTTGGAACACTAACATCGATGAAACTCTTATTAATGGAATGTTATTCCATAATGAATAAACCTTTTGAAGTAATTTTAATGTCTTCCAAGATTGACTACAAGTGATTTATGTTAAATTCATTTTACATGGAATCTTAGGAATGTTATTATAATTAATTACCATAAATTCCTCCATGTAGGGGACCTTGGGCGTATTTTTCTCTTACCAAGGGGAAAATAGAAGCATGTGTTACTAGTGAAATGATATTATAGAATAACACATATTTGTTAATGATAACCCAAAAATAAAATTAAAAGGGGAAAATATTATTATAATTCACCCAAATTATGAAATCTTGTAAACACAATATATAAATAAATGACATGAATTGACGTTGTAACAATTCTTGTTTGGTTTTCAAGAAGCGAATCTAAAATCAAGAAATATTTTTCTTAATATAATATATATACCAAGATGTGGAATATTTTATAAGTATGTGATAACATAATATTTAATTAAAAATGGGTTTCATTCACAATTCTATAGCATTGGGGGAATTTTTATATTTATGAATAATTAAATTAAGGAATGTGTAAATAATAAAACAAGTAACTTGAATTGGGATATTTTGGGTAGGAACACACATATCAGTGATTACTATGTACTATTATTCAAATTAAGGATTATATTGAAACATCTCATTGGTTGAATGGCCTTATTAGACATTATCATTAAAATTTAAAAGTTATTCTTATTAGTAGGATCTATATGGAGGTATGAATATCACTTCCAATTAGATATGTCCTCTTTTAATTGAGTGTTCCCTTTCCTAATATCCTGGAAGGAATTATGAATATTAAAATATTGAAGTTATATTGTAGGTTTTCTATTGAAAAGGAAAATCCTATAGGGTTTGAATACCCAACCAGTCACAACATAATTTATTAAACATACCATTTGGGTGAATAATGTGATATAATATGGATTTATTATGTTAAAACCTTAATGTGACCATATGTTTTTTGTTGACATGTGTAAATATAATTAAAATAAATGCACATTAGAAATTTATTGAACACATATATAGGGGGGATGAAGATATTCTCTAACATTTTCTACGAATAGTTGGTCCACCAAGAATAGATTAATTTTTTTTTCAATAGTCATGTTTATGTTTCTAAATTCTATCTTCTTTATCTTGGCCTCTATTTTTCTATACCGTGGAAAGGAATGGATTAGTCAGTAGGGATTTTACTTTTCTCATAGATGTGTATTATGTGTTGCGAACCTAATAATCCTTTCTGACTCTTTTATATTATATTATCTATAATTCCTTGATATTATTATGAAATATTTATATGAAAATAATTTTATTTACTTGATATCTTGTGTTACATATAACCACAAGTTTAGAAAACCACATAACGTTGTTAAAATAATATCTGTATTTAATTTTATAATTAATAGATTAGTTAGTATGAATAGTAATAAATAAATTATGAAACTTTTATGGTATAATCATTTACACAATGAATTTATTAGTAATAAAATTTTTATAATTAAAAAAATTATTTAAAAAAAACTAATGTTTTTTAAGAAAGGTATTTTTATGGGTAATTTATTTTTATCTTAATAAATTTTATTTATTCATATTGGTGAATGAATTTACTGACATTTATATATTATTTACCTTATAAAATGTTATCAAATTAAAAAAATGTATTTCTATTTCAAGGATAAAAAAATCTACTTTTTTGATTAAAAAATATCACTTTGAAAATTTAGATTTCTTCACATTCATCAAAATTATATTAAAAATTATTTATTTATTTAAAGGTATTGAATAATATAACATGAATTACGTATATATAATTACTATGTACATATTTGGTAAATAAGACACTTATTCTTTTGGGTACTATGAGTAATTATTGTTGTAAACTTTATCTCCACAATAAAGGGTAAATTTTGTTAATATTGATAAAAAAAATTAGTGATGAGGCCATACAATTTCATCATAATTTTTGTCAGATTAAATTAATTAGAATATTATCACCTTAAGATCAGAATTGAAAAATTATTTAATACATTATCATGAAAATTATTACTATATAAGTTAAATCAAATATACTTATAAAATATCACCCTATTCCTTTTAAATATACTTTATTTAATAATATATGGAGAAAAATAGTTAGGAATAAATATAATTAATAATTATTTGAATAATTAAATTATATTCATAAATAAAAAAATCTAATTTTTATGTGATATATAATTACTATAAAAGATTATAAAAATCCAAAAGTGTATTTATTGAATTAATATAGATATTAAATAAATGATATTGAAAAGATTTAATGATATTGAATTTTAGTTTCATATAAGTTAATGTGAATTTTAATGGTGAATATGACATATTATTATTGTGATAAAATATTATATTGTATTTTAATAATTGTGTTTATGTATTTTAATTTAAATTAAATGAATGGTTTCAAAACTAAAAGTAATGATATTTTATCAAAATAATATTATATTAAATTTTTAAACAATCATAACAACAATGAAATAAAAAATTATAGATATGATATGGTCTAAAATATTAATATTTGAATATTTATTATCCTACTATCATTATATATGTTAAAATAACCACCCTTTAATATTGAAAATTTGGTAAACGTAGTTAAGAGTAAAATTGGTTGAATGAGTGTAAATAAAAATTATATTGTTTAAAATGAAAAAAAAACCATTATAAATTATATTTTTTTTATTTTATGAAAACATTATACTGTCTTAGGTTCTAATAAATTTCAATTTGTGGTATTTTTTAAAATGAATTTATTAATATTTAATATTTTGATAAATTTCAAAAGTCCCATTCAACTCAATTATAAAAGGGAACCTCCTCCCTCGATTATTTACACACCATTGAGCCTTATATATAGGTCCTACTCTAAAGATTTCTCTTTTACACTTCTTTATACACATAATTGTGGTTTTTTTCTTCACAAATTACCAACCCATGAGCCCTTTATAGGGGATCTAAAGGATTCATTTCAAAGAAGTGTTAATCAACCTACCTAGCCACTTTCATTTTTAACTCTTAATAAACTACAATAAATATATTGTATTTAACATTAAATAAAAAATTATGTATCCTTAATATTATGAAATTTTATTATAATTATTTAAAAACTGTTATAAATTCTCTTTCACATCAAATGAGAAGTGGAAGTGCCGCTAATATAAACGTACATCTTACCATCTCCACGTAGAGATACATTTAATTTTTCATCGTTGTAATTTATGTATGAATATAATTTTTTTTAATATTTATTTGTGATATTTAGGACATAATTATACATTTGGAACTAATATATCACATTAACTTACTTATCCTCTAATATTTTGTGAAATGATGACTTCGTTCATGTGTATGTGTGGTCTATCTTTTACAGAAAGCAATATGATTAATTTCACATTTATTATTTTCATGGATTTTAGTGAAGAATAATTTTATGAATATAAATGATATAAATTTTATAAATGTTATACTATAATGATGATTTTTTTTATTTTTTTATCCATTAAAAAATGAAAACAACATTCATGCATATATATGGCCTACTACCTCCACAAACAGTGTAATTTGTTCTTCTATCATTAAAATTTTTATATAAATATAAATATTTATTTAATTATTATATTTTATATTTATATCATGATTAATATTATGGATATTATGGAACTAATATAAATTTATAGGTAATAGAACTAAGAAAATTAAAAAATCATGATGAAGGAAACAAAAAACATGTATAAATAGAGATTTTAATAAGAAACTATTGATAAAACGGGGTGTTGAAATGTTATAAAGGGCTCATATGTGATATTAATAGTAAAACAATTATTCTTATGTGAAATTATAATAAATTAAATTTTAGAAAATTGGTGGATAGAGTGATTTTGAAATACATAGTTATTGAGGTAAGGTTTTTACGTTACAATCTCTTTGTTTATCTGGTCTGGTTATGAGTAAGTTAAGATAATAAAATCTTATGATAAAAATTAAAATATAATAATGATTGTTATTATACTAATTTTATTTCTATAAAATAAAATATTTCATTACATTTTCATCATTTTTTCGCATAAGAGAGTAAAAAAATATTTTTAAGCAAAATCAACTTTACTTCTCTCATCGGATTGATTTTATTCTTCAATCTCTCTATTTTCTAAAAAATGTTTATATAACATTTTAAATATTATAATATGATTATCTATATCTATTTTTACTCAATTTTGAATTTTTACAAAAACATATTTGGAAATTAATCTTCTTCTTTTTCTCAACAAGGTACATTGTGACTTTCCCAACAAAAATATAAAAAGGAATGTTTTTTTGATATTGAGAATTAATGTTTTTTTCATTTTAATTGCAAATTTTTCATTGGATGTTTCATTCCATAATTATAATTTTATTCTAAAATACATTCTTTTTATTTATAAATGCATATTTTTGTTTAATATGTTAAATTAAAATTCGAATTTTTATTTTCTTAAAAATAAATTAATGATCTTTTGATTTATCAAGGAAAACAACCATAAATGATTCTAAATATCTATTGGGGATATGATACAAGGACCTCATAGTTATTATTTCATGATATATTTTGACTTTGTGATTGAATTATATTTATGTACCTTTTTCATTTTCCATGGGTTATGTTATGTTAAAATGATGAATTTTTTATTAAACAAATTTATTTTTTTGGTTTGTATATGATGAAATGTCTATGAAACCCATTTAATTTCACGGCTTCTATTATGGTTAATGAATTATTGTATTTTGGAATACATATATATGGTATTAATTATTTTATTTTTCAGACCTATATATTCCTCCAATGTATTGGTTAATAATTAATATCGAATGAGATAAATAGGAGTGAAAAGGGGAGTGAACCTAGTTTATAAGTGACCATATCAACTATGATATTATTGGGGGTGAACCCTGACTACTAAAATTATTTTTTGATTTAAAACATTCCAAAACTAGAGTATTATAAGATATAATTGACTACTATGTAAATGATTGTCAATTTTTTTGTGTATTTGAACAAATCCAAGTCTTATACCTATATTATGTTTTTGTGGTTCATGTTCATTGATTTCCACTTTATTCATGTCCAATAAAATTTTATTTTTTATTCCATGTTTCGAGATTATGATCTATGATATGCATGGTATGGTTTTCAAAGGATAAATTTATTTTATCATACTATTTTTTAATGTTAAGGTTATCTGATCATTATTATCAACCATGATTACCCATATCATGCATTCGATCTCACAATTTCTAGTGTTTCCTTCCTAGGTTATGAAGTAATATGTTTATATAATATTTCTAAAAAGGGATATAGTTATAGATATTTATTTGGTTGATGATGTAGAACAATTATGCACCATATGTATAATTTAATAGGTTTATAATTAAACTAGAACTATACAATTCTAATGTGGATAGTTATGTTATGTATTGATTTTTGATCAATTTAGATGTAATATCTATGTATGACAATTTTTGGGTGATATAGTTTGTATCATATAATAGTTTAGTAATTATTAGGAATCTTGGATAAGAAACCATTAGTAAGAACCCTATTTATAATGCAAAATATATGATATAATCCAATTTTTTCTAAAATGATAGTGAATGGATTAGGTTAAACCAACAATTTCCTAGAAGAAGGTGTCACAATTTATACAAACTAAAATTTTTTTCTCCCAAATTATGGGCTTTCCCACATTGACTATTGATTCCAATAGTATACTACTTGGTTATATTAATTAGTTATAACCGAAATGGATAATTTTAATTCAGAATTTGATGTATAATATAACCATTATTCTCATGATCAACCATATGTTATGGAAGTTGGGATGAAAAAATAGTATTGTTATGCTCAAACAACCTCCTCAATATATTAATTACACATATCATCTAAATAAGAGATGGATATATTTTTTTTAATCCTTCATAAGGAAATTTCCGCAATCTTTTAGTGGGTCCACTTATCCACTATTCCCTAAGAAACTGATCAATTCCACTGAATAAATATTTTCTATTTTTCAGTGTTTGAAAATTTTTAATGTTATTCCAAATTTTCATTGTGTGTAAGGTGATGAAAATTAGTGGTTTAATATTAACATGAACATGAGATATCAATAAAAAATATAATATATTATGTTGAGGAATTTAGAAACTTATTTTTCAATAAATAATTTTTTTTATTTTATTTATATAGAAATGGTTAAATAATACTTTGATTTAAATGTGATGGATTATGAATCTATTATTAATTATGGGAAAATTTTCGAAAGACTTCTGAGTTACACTTCATGTACTATCGCCCAATATAAAATCGATTTTAATTGATTCATCAGGTGGATTAAGTCCTAGTATCCAAAAAGTGTTATCTATATTGTATGCTAGTAGCTAGGAATAAATTATTTGATGTTCTATCAAGGTTGATATGGTAATTGGAGTTACCCATCGATCACATGGTTTTGATATGTAATGAAAAATGGAATTAAAATTAAATTCTAAAAACCCTATATAGAAGAAGATGAGACTTATATTATTATTTATGTGTGGAATGAAACATAGAGGAAGTTTTCTTAAGGGAAGTCATTCCTTTTTCAAGTGTGCAAGGGAAGGTAATCTGGAAATAAAATGCATAAGTGATGGGAAGAAGAAATATAATGATAATAATAAAGAGGAAGAACCACAAAATAAATTACACAATCTCTACTATTTTAAATGCAATGAGTGTGGGAAATATGATTTCTAGTTCTCAAATACGAAGGTTAATGATAATGATAGGCATAAAAAATCAATGAATCCAAGAGAAAATGGGGACTCTCAAACTGTTTTGGATGTGGGGAGTGACAATGACATGATGATAGGTATAAATATCTTCCACTGTAGAACATATAACGCATTATTTCATTCTAGATCATGCCACTATTTTATATAAAAATTAATTCAAGTGTGTATCACAATACCACCTCAATATTTAGATGTTGATTTAGTATTAATCCTCATATTGGTATGATAACTAGATACCAAGTCTATGATTCATTTCCATTTGAATTTTGTAGGGATATTTTTCCATAAAATCATTTCATTCTTCTTCAATCTGATTTCAATGTTAATTTTATTGTGTATTTTACTAATTTATATAATTCCATCATAAATTCCCATGGATGGGAAGTTACGTTTGATATTCCAAAACAAAATTTCATCACTGATCATTCTGATAAACAAAATTAACCATTAATGTATAATACATCCTCATATATGTCTTGATTCTTAATCAAAACGGGCTTTCATCTCCCACGATTCTGGAGAAACACAACATTAATGATATGCATATTTTGGGGGAGTTTATCAATGTCTTTGAAGAAGAGTTTCATGTTCTATCATCGATTCAAAAAGCTGATTTTTTCAACGTAATGTATACCTTCTCCTACACCTATTTCCAAGCCTCAATATAGAATGGTCCAGATTTATTTGTAATATTTAATTAATAAACACTTTGAGGATCATGAAAATGGGATTAATTTTTTCAAGTACAATACCTTGGTGTGAACTAGTTCTATTTTTTGTAAATAAATATGGAACAATGCAACTCAACACTGATTATTAATAACATTGAGTGGCCACTATAAAGAAGAATTATCCTCTTCACTATATTGACTTCTTGTTTGATCAAAAATTTGGAGTTAGATACATTTATATAGATATCATCAATTAAGATTCAAGGAGTATATACCCAATATAGAATTATGTACATGGTATAGACATGATGAATCTAATGAGATTCCATTTTCCCTTACTAAAACCCACTCAAAATTCATTGATTTAATGAATATATCCTTTTGATATTACTTTGATAATTTATTGCTTATATTTACAAATTATACTCATATTTTTTATAAGTTAATTGAATAGTATGAAGATCATTTGAGAAATTTGATGAGGACCCCATTAAAGTAGAGACATTTGGATTAATTTCCCGATATTTAAATTTGTCTTAGGAATGTTTCATTATTGGGTCATTTAATGTCATGTGCGGGTATATCAACAGACCCTTTTTGGGCTCAGTGTATCATTTTATGTCAATGAAATGTGAATATTTTAATAGTAAACTAATGATGAAAAGTGGTGATTCTTGGAAATTTTTTATGGATTCATTTCATGGAAATTTATTTCTAACATAGACAATACTCCATGAAAATTTGATGATTTTTTAATTGATATTGAATTGAAAAGTCTAGTACTATAGTGGTTAGATTATGATTAAAACATGTTCAAGAAGAAATAAGACCACGAAAATATTTATTTTCATGGAATATTCTATAGAAAAATGATAATACCCATGGATTATTATTTTTATAAAGATAATAAGATTTTAATAGGTTCCAATATAAAATACAATTACATTTTTGATGAAGATGAATTTAATTGATGGTGAATAATAGAGGATTGATAAGAAGTTGGATTTAAATTATTATTGTGAAGGTTCAAATTTCATTTTTAATACATATATTATTTCTAAGAATATTCAAGGTGGTATTATATAAACAAATCACCATCCCAGTGGTAATCTATGGCCAGCTCGACCCCAACCACATGTGGGACCCATGGGAAAACCGTGGAATGGGAAATGGACTTAATCTAAAGTGGGGGTGGAATAGGATTGGTTGCCTTTGTATATGGAGATGGAGTGGTGGATCCACCATATCGGATGGAATGGTGGAAGGAAAATTTTGTGTAGGGAGATGGCTAGAGGGGGGTGATATTTCTAGCTAGTTAATTACAGTGGTTGAATGATATATCATATCTACAACCTTGAGATGTTTTCACGTGGGATGGATGAATTTCTTTATTGTTCTCACATCATTTAAAAGTTTAATATAATATTGGTAGATTGATGAAGCTCATTTGATCCATCTAATCAAACTCAATGATTATATTCTTCCTTCAACTTCCTCAAGGAATTCTAATTCTCAATTGATGATGGTCTACATCTAGTGATTGAATCAATGTCTTCATGAATGTTTTACTATCTATAATATTATACGATGAGCCTTTGAATCACCATGAATTCATGATATTATTTTCATGAATTTTATAACTAAATTAATGAGTTACAACAGTCTAAAAATAATGTTATAGATTGAATTCCATCCAAGAGTTAGTTCGAGCAACAATGAAATGTGAAGCTCATTTAATAGTCATCACATTCACGTGATCTCCATGAATAAAATAAAAAACATAAAAATATTATACGCAATGTTTTTCAGCATATATTTTAGAATACCTAAATGGCCCAAGGGAGATAAGTTTTTCTGAGATGTAGAATTATTTTCATTGAATTGAAGGTTTATTCAACAAAAAATAAAAGTGGATATGAGGAAAATTAGTGACATGGTGTTCATCATCTATAAAAGGATAATAATCCTAAACTGAGTTTTTTGTTGTGATGTTGAGAGGCTCTCATTTTCCATAGAAAAAAATAGAATTTCTGAAGCCATATCGTTCATAAAAGGAAAACCTCCTCAAAACAGTTGTCCACAATGGAGAAGAAGGATCTCTATGAGTATTCAAATTGGGAAAACCCTCATGAAATTAATTGTGAAGAAATTGGGATTCACAAACCACTTTGGGATAGTTTGTTACATATCTCCAAGAATTTCATGATGATGTGAGATCGTAAAATCCTTCCTACTTCATGAGATTTGGTTGAGACATCCACAAAGTAGTGTATCTTAAACTATGTTCATGAATAATAAGAACTTCAAAGAAAAAAAAATCCTTACACCCATTTGGGGAAGTGCGCAAGATGTATATGGTCGAATGTATTTAGTCCATGAAACTTTTTTCCTTGATGATTTTTTAAAGAGACCATATGCTAAGGGATTTTAAAATCTGGACAGTGTGGCTTACACACTCTTTTGAAAGTGTGTGTGAAGTAATAGAAGTTGAATGTTTATTTTCAGGTTTCATGAGATAAATGGAACATGATTTGTTTCATGTATAATATATGCACATGTGAAATCATGATAATCTCATACAACATGAATGATGTGTATTTAAATAATATTGAGTTTTATCATGTTATTATTTTGTAAATATTAAATAAGTATGTGTGTGCACACCATAAACACATCTAAGTGAGGTCAGATTTTAATTCAATAGTAAGCATAGAATGCCCATAGTTTTACTGATCCAAGTAATTTGTAACACGTGATCAGACCAATTTATCAAGGCCGAATGGCGTTTTTAGTTTTTGTTGGAGTTACAAGATGTGTACTTGAGAAAGTTAGATACTGTAATCTTGTGAAGGAAGATCAAATATATATCATGTAGTGGATCATTATTTTTAATATAGGTGAATCCTTCAATTTGGATTCGAGAGAAGTTTATGTGTTTTGGTTGGAGCTAGGTGTAGATGGAGTCTCTCAGTTGATGTTCACATAAGAACCATTTTAGATGGATCCTAAATAAAACAAATTCTCTCAGTTATAGCTGGAGTATAATTATTTTTGTATGAGATGAAATCCATTATAATCACTTTTATAATAGTAATGTATAATGTGGAATCCATATCAGGTGGAATAAACCACATGGAATTGAGTGGATATTTATGATGAGACTTATCAATAAATTAAACTTATCTTCCTAGTATCAATACAGCACACAGGGTGATTTTGAGAGTTATTATTGAGTGTATTTTGATCCATAACAAGTTTAAGAGGATCCAATTTTAATGAAAACGGATTCGTAAAAATATAATTCTAATTTAAACCTCCCTTATCATTTTCCAATCAGACATAGGGAACTATTAGTTTTAAAAAACATTACATTCCCTCTAAAGATCCAAGAAGTATTATGAAATATACATATTATTAATTTTTTCAATATGCCTTGTGTTCTAGATTTTAATTTGAAGAATATTCATAGTTGGAAGGACATGAAACTATCCTATCTCCTACCAATCGATCTAGAAGTGAAAGATGCTACAATAGGGGGTTTTCCACGAATTAATGGAAATTTTCCAGGACACAAGATGATAAAAGAAGTATGGATGTATGTTTGAGGACATTAAAATGAATGATAAAGAAATTATTTATAGCTATTTCACAATATTAATTTTAGATAGTCAATAACATTCAAGGGTTTAGTGATAATCTTGTTGACTCTATTATTTTTTAAAACTACTGAGTCATTTGAAAGATCATTTTGCTTCAAAGGTCTCATACCTGTGTGAATGATACAATTTATCTATTGAATATTTGAACAACATTATCATAGCTTATGATATTATAAAAATTATATCCTTCCAAAAGAAATAAAAAATAAAATTACCATGAAACCCAGGATAAAGAGAAAAATCATTAAATAATACGTCAAAGAATCTGAAGATTAAATTCGCGATGAGGGTGATGGTAACTTAAATTTCATCATTTATATTATTTTAATATGGTTTAGGAAGTTAAATGGAATTAAAAAATAGAAAATCTCTTAAATTCTTCAACTATGGTAGCACTGGACATTTTTTTAAGAATTATCAAAATAAGTGGGTTGAGGAAACATAATATGAATCAAAATCAAATGATGAAATATCTCATAAAAATGGGATAATAAGAAGAATAACCACTATATTAGAAAGTCAATAAATATTATGAGAAATTATAATAAACCTTCATCATTAAGTTACTCATCAGATAATGAAGTTGGTTTCTTTTCCCAATAAAATAGAATATGTGATTCTTCAAGTTGTTTTTATGATGAAATGGAATGAACATAATTGAATGGATTCCAAAAGATGAATTATAATTTTGAAAGGGATTGATCAAATATCTCAAGGATGAAATTCAAAATATTGAAAAAAAACAAGAAACTAAATAATGAAAAAATAAGGAATAAATTGGTCTTGTTGATGAAGAAAATAATGAGATAGTCAAGAAATAAATATTAATTATCAATAAGATCAAGATGAATATATTTTGAAAAAATTAACAATATAAAAAATAATGTGATCCTAAATAATAGATAACTGTTAGAGAATAAGATTTATTTAATACATACTAATAATTTGTCATAGATCAACATGATTTAAATATGAACTCGTGATATTTTAATAAATCTATTAATAACAAGGGAGAAACTTCTATTATTAAAGAGAAGAAATCCATAAGTGAACATGATAATTTTAATGGACTTCTAATAGTTTATGTATAAAATATATAGATGAGTATATTATGGCCATGGATAATGAGAGGAAATATACTACAATTAGGGAGTAGAAATGTTTTTCAACCGGGTCATAGGCCCCCAAGAAAACATAGTAATAGAGATCTGGAATCATCGACAATCAATATGGGAAAATTTAGAATCAATGATTTTAATGGTGTTATGGTAATCATTTTCACAAATCCTAACCTTTTTGGTTCAACAATTCATTAACAAGGAAGTAGAAATTATTTAGATAAAGTTTCAATGGATATAGATGAAAAAAATCAAAATATAAAGAACATTTATATAGAACTTCACCATTAATATCTAAAAAAATACCATTTCTTAATAGGATTTTGTTAAGGATGTGGTTTGGAAGGTCACAAGGATGATGTATGAATGAAAATATTGTTAGGAGAAGTTTCCAATGCTTTATAAGGGGAAAGGATCCAAATGAAAAATATTGACAAGTCATGTGAGTATTTTTAGAGGACTTTGAATGAGATGAAATATTTCTTAGTTGTTTGGAAACAACAGTTGAGATTATCGAAAAAATTTATAGAAGCTAAGATTATTGATAAATCTAAAGGAATGAATGTAATGTTATAAAAGGAAGTGTAAATTGATGAGAAGTCATCCATAATTGGAAACATAAAGATCAAGGAAACTGGGGTTAAATAATTTATTCTACAAAAAGATAAGGTAAAAGATAAGAAAGAATATTTTCAAACTGATAAAACTTAAAATGAGATAAAGAGACCAAATAAATAATCCCATTATGAGATTTGTAGAAAATATTATAACTGACTGAGAGAATTATTTTATTCTGAATGTTCCTTATAAGAAACTAATTGGTCCCTCTTTATTCCATATTATTTTATGTGTTTTGAACAAACAGTGTAGGTAATTGTAGGAGATGTTTGTGGTTGACACTTATGGATAACATGATGTAATTGTGCTTCATAGAGTCTACTGACTTACATTAAATAGATGAAAATTGGTAATCCATTACTGGGAAGAAACTTTAAGAATAAAATTAAAAAAAAATTGGATAAATTCTACATTAAAGGTAATGGATTTAGCATGTCATTGATAAATATGATTATTAAAAAACCCTTTGATGATAATTTACACATTTGGTGAAATATTAGACTAGAATGGTTGTTTATGGACATCATTGAAAACATTGGTCATATCTCTCTTGTTTTCCACATTAAGTTCGTCCATATAGACTTATAATTTTTTAACAAAAGGTTCTATGTTATGAGAAAAATGTGATATCATCCATCTCTTAGATATATTCAAGATATAATCTTCAATGGGATGAGAGCATATTGTTGAGAAAATCTCAACTTTTTTATTGAATTTTATTTCTAATTAGGGGTATAAAACGTTTTAATACACATATTGACTTTAACATTGTGTGCTAAAGGGGTATTTATAGTAAAATAAATAGAGCTACCTTTTGGGGTCTCACATTTCATTTTTTTCAATGATGTGTCAATATGTGTTTATTAAGGAGAAGATTAGAAATGGTGATACTTGGAGAATTTTAATGGATTTTTTTTATAGGACTGGATTTCACACATGGAAAATTCACTTTAGAAATAATATGATTTTAAGTGATATTAAATACGAAATACCATATATATGGTTGTTTCAATTTCATTACAACATTTTAATGAATTAATAAGACCTTTGAAATATTTCATTTTAGGGAAGCTGCTAATAAAAATTATAAAAACCATGGAATATTATTTTTATGAAGTTAAGATGAGATTAAAGGGTGTCCATTTAAAATAAACATACATTTATCATTAAGATGATATTTATTTGAGGAAGAAGAAGATGGGACTAAGAATAAGTTATATTAACATTATTCTTTTGAATGCCTAAATTTAATTTTTAAAATTCTGATTATTTCTATGTAGATTTAAGGTGATATTATATAAAACAATGTCCACCCCAAAATCAAGCCATGTCTAAATTGAAAATAGATGAACATTTAATAAACAATATGGTCATAACTAATTAAGGATTAACCATATTCAATAAATTACCACTTTAGGAATGAGAATAAGGTGGAAGATGCATTTAGTCCAAATGACAATGATTGCTTAACGATGATAATGATAAAAAAATATTTAATTTCTAGATTAGTAGAGGATGGAAATAGAATTCATAAGGGAATGAGATAAATATTATCTATATCAAATGAGTCATAAATTATATATTAAACGGATGATTAAATAGGAACAGAAGGGTGTTTTTGATAAACAAAACAATGTGAGAAATTATCCTGAGTTAAACCTCATTTGTGATAGAATAATATGTTATATGAACCATTTATGTGTCCCTACATCCCAATATTTAATTAATAAGATTATGGATGAATATCATAGTTATTCAATCCTTTTTTATCCTATATGTAGGAATATGTATAGAGATTTGTAATATTATTTATAGTTGGATGGAATTAATGGACATATTTAAAGGAATATATCTCAGTGCATGGTATGAAAACAAGTTTAGGAGAAGATACATATTTTTAATGTCATGGTACAACCATTAGCAATACCATAATGAAAATGAGAAAAAATCATTATGGGTTTGGTTTTTGGGTTACACAAAACATCTAAAGAGAATAATGGTATTTGGGTTATAGTAGAACACCTAATGATGTCAACACACATAATTTTTGTTATAGTAGATTTATATATTTCTTAACAAACTTGGATCTACATTATATATTTGTTAATATTACATGGTATACTACTATAAATTTTATATGATCGTGACCAATATTTTACATCGATACATTGGAGAAGCCTTCATTATGATCTAAATACATAGATATGCTTCAGAATGACTAATCATTCGTTGAAATATGTTTATTTTAAGATATCCATTAAAACATGATGAAAATTTGAGATCTTGACCTGTATATTTTAATAGTTGTATGGATTTCCACCTTCTATTGGTTTAATGTTTTGAAAACAATAAATTACAAACCAACATTAAGATGGACCGTTATGAATACCATTATGGTCAGAAGTGTATAAATCCAATGTTCTAGAATAAAGTTAGAGAATGAAATCTGTTAGCACCTGGTCTAGAAGAGGGAATTTAATATAAGGTTAGAGCCATTCATCATCACATTAGAGAATCTATGTGTTGAATAAATAGTTATTTTGATAAGAATAAAAAATATATAGAGTACGATGTTGGTAAAAAGTTTCATCTATTGATGTCTCCCTAAAAAAGGGTGATTTAATTTGAAAATAAATATAATATTTTCCATTGTTATATTATTCCTTTTAAAATTCGTGATCATATCTGGATGGTAGTTTATCGTGTGGATCTTCCACCTCGCATTCATGACTTTTTCTATATATTTCTCATGAGGATGTACATATCTAATCCTTTACATATACTGAACTCATATTCTATACCAAAGTTGAAATATCTCTCTTATAATGAAAAATGAAAAAAAATGGATCACATAAAGAACATACTACATAATAAGATCACTCACATTGTCATTATTTTCTTGTAGAATGACCAATTTTATGAGGTTATCTGGGAACCTGGGGATGCAACAAGGAAAACATATCCTCATCTATTTGTATTAAATATACTAATTTTTAAGGATAATTTCATCTTAATGGGGGTAGAATGTAACAATAGAGTATTTTAATTAAATCTTTTTCTTTAAATAATTTTATTTTTTCAATATATTATGCTATATGAATACGTGAGAATAGACGAACTACATAACATTTTTAAAATATTATTTTTCTATTATCACCTATTCATTAGATTTATTTTTATCAATAGTAATAACTAAATTATTATTAGTAAATATTTTACACATTTATAAAACTAATTAATCATTTGACAATTTATTGGAATTAAAATGAAAAATTATTTGAAAAATTATGAAATATTTTTTATAAACAGTTTTTCTCAAAGAGAAGTCTATTTTCATCTTAATAAATTAAATTAACCCACTTTAGTGATGTATTTTAAAAAAATATGTTTTATTTTCATTGTAAATGTTTAAAAATTCAAAAAATGTTATTCTTGGGAAATGATAAGAATAAATATAGTTTTATTTTTACAAATGTATATGTTCTAAAAAACATCATCTCTCACATTTTCACACATTAATTAAAGTTAATTTCTCCCATTTATGTTATTAAATTAGATAAAACGAAGTAATTATTTATAATACCAAGGTTAGTTTTTTTAAAATAACCTTATTAATTTGGTTCAATATAAATCGTAACTATGCTAAACAATATCAAATTAATAAATTGTAAATCCTCTTATTCTATAATAAAAATAAGTTATAAGGTCGTACTTTAAAAAAAATTATATTTTATAGTGGTAACAATAAATATATCACTTTAGGATTGAAATTTTTTAGTTTAATAGACTCATTTCCATGAAAATGATATATACATTTTTTAAATCAAACAAAGTGACAAAATGTCACTCTCATAGTTTTAAATATCCCTTATTTAATCACATATAGAAAAAATATTTATCCGTGACTATTAAAAACAATTTGATGAATAATTTTATTATATTCAATATTGTAATTTAATTATAATTTTTAGGTGTTATATAATTTACGTAAATTTTTACACAACACCAATATAGTATTTATTCAATTAAGGGAAAAGTAAAACAAACGACATTTAAAATATTAAGAATTATATTATTTTGGAAATTTATAGCATCGCATGAATATTATAAGAAAATATTAAATATTACAGTTCTTTTAGAATATTATATTTGAATTATAAACAATTATTTATGTCTTGTTAGTCAAAATAATTGAACAATGTCTAAATTAAAAATAATTATATTTAATAGAAATTATAATTTATTAAATTATTTAAATATCAAAAAAATATTTAAATAAGTAAATATAGATATTATATAGTCATAAATATCATACAATTTCCATTTATGGGAGAATTTTGACCTTGTAGGTATAAATTGCAATTTATTAATATTCAAAATGTTATTACCATAGCTAAATTAAAATTGTTTAAATGATTTTTAATAAAAAAAATATGGTAAAAATGACACAGATATAGATAAAAATTATGATGGATGATGGGATTAGAACCCATCCTACCTTATATTTGAATCTATTATAGTTTCAATGCATTTTGATTGAGAATAAAGTTATTATACTATAATCATTTGAGAAATTCCATTATTTCCCCACACATCAATTAAAATAGGTCACATAATCCATCACAAATTGATAAAATTCGTTTTCATATATATTGAATAAACTTTAATAATAAATCTTCTAAAAATTCCTAGAAAAATCCTAGAGATTTTGGTCTTCCCAAAACACCTACCGTAGTTCCCTTGAGAAGATATCTAAAGTAGTCATTTCAAATAACTAGTAATTGACATACAAGAGAACATTCATTTTCACTCATATATAACCACTTTAAATCTACGTACTTTATTATAAAATAATAAATTAAATATCCCAAGTATTATGAAGGGATATTATTATAATGAAAAAATAAATATACATCCTCATTTATATGAAATGGGAAGTACAATTTTCACTTCCTAGTATGTATGATTTATCGTCACCACATAGTGATATAATTAATTTTTCTTCACCATATTTAATGGTTGAATAATATTGTAGTTTCAATATTAAAATATATTATTTATGAAATTATTATTATTATAAATTTATAATATCACATCTATATAATCACCGAAAAATCATTTTTGAAATTATTACATTGTTCATGCGTACGTGTAGACCACCTCTATGAAGCGATGGGATTAGTTTTTCATTTATATTTTACATTGATGGTAATTAATAAGAGTTTTATGGAAATATATGAAATTTATAATATAATAATTATTTTATACTGTTGATTTAAAATTAATTATTCATTTTTTCATCTCATCAAAAAAATAAAATAGCCTGGATGCATACGTAAAGTCTACGGTCTCTAATTTTCTAGCGCTATTTTTCAACGATGACCCTAAATATTTATATAATTAATATTTATTCTGCTTTAATCAATATTAATACAATTTATTTTATATAAAAATGATAAATATACGTATACGGAAACTATTGAATTAAAATATTCATGATAAAAAAATAGTTAACCCTAGGAAATTACTTTTTTAAAATAATTTTTTACTTTGATTTTCCATAACTTTTTCATTAAATATATGGTAACATACTGGCCCAAATGACCACTAAACTAGTGGCTAGACTTGTGGGTCACATTTCCTGAATCTTGCCTCCCCTTATTTCCGAGGCTTCCTACTAGCAATGAGGGTCTATTGATGGTACATTGGAGAGATTATACCCTCTATATCAGAGTATCAATGTGGTTTATCTGATAATAAATAAATGAAAAATTCAAAAGTAAAAATAATATGAAACAATAAGTAGAAGAATAATAGAATATCTGAATAAAAATAAAAGGACCCATGTAAATTCCATATAAGAATGCATGTAATTTAAGGTGTCACTATAAGGGAGAAGACGTAAAACATAATAAAAGAAAATAAAAAAACAATCAACTCCTCAAGAATCCTATGAAAGAGCCCAATCATGTGATCCTTAATTCCCTTGTACACAACTTAGCATATGAAATGAATCTATTAACCTGTGAGAAAAAATATCTACTCTGGTTTTAAATGGTGACCAATCATAGTTTCAGTCTATAATATCATTATGTCAGTACCCTAATGTCTATCCCAATAGATTACATGATTTATAATGTAAATTAATGATCAGGTATCAGTAGAAATATAAAAAAGTAGTCTTGAATAAATAAACAAAAACCCACCTAGGTTCTTAAGGGACACCTGGTAACTATACCTACTTCGGAATCTTGGATGTACCTATGTTTGTGGGTAGATCCTCCTACATCATGTTGGATCACCCATATCGATGGTTGATTCTCCTTCCAAGGATGAATCACCTATAATGTACTATAAACATATGACATGTTCCATTAGGCTAACAAAAATCCTACCCTTGGTCATATCAATAATTTATCCCTTAGGTATCATGTGACATTGCATATATCCATTGGGCGTCCAACATTATCATATACTCTTCCCTTAATAATTTAGTATCGGTTATCCTTTCCCTTAGGTGGTACAAAAATAAGCAACAATCCCTCAGGTTTTAACATAAATCATGAGAATTCAAACATCCCATAAAACAATAAACTCTTCCATTAGGAATCAAGTATTGTTGTGCCTTTCCCTTAGGATATATAGTAATAGCCTTCCCAAGTCCATTAGGCATCCACATTACACATGTTTCATATCCAAAATAACTCATCATTCCAATCAGTATCAAACTCTCAAGTAACAATCACATCGATATCACATAATCTCAAAATCTATGTGACCAAAATCACAATCCTAATATCAAATATACTAGACTAATCATCATAATACATGATGATATATTTATAAAAAATTATATTAATCAAACCAATTCATTTCATTAATCGAGGTTCCTAATTATCATCATACTTATACCAAACATATTTAATTACTCATTCGAACCTAAAATCATTCATTTATTACTTAACTAGATTATCTATAGTGATTATAACATAAAAAATAAAACTATTTATTATTATACCAATTCAAAATTCTAATCCATCAATAAAAAAAATTAAGCAACTTGTTATATAGATTTAATTTCAAACAGACTAAGTTATAATAATGTCCAAGGCTGTCACACTTATTGGGTCTCTACAAGTCTTAGTATCATTACCATTGGAAAAATAATTTAATTTTGGTTCAAAATTTATTTGTTAATGATCAAGGTATGTCAACATGGTCACACATATCAGAATTAATATAAATAATTGGGTCAGATAAAAAATATTTCATTTAGGCCACCCAAAAGAATACAATTTAATTTAATTCATTTAAAACATTTAATTCCAGAAAACCACCATGTCAGGGAATTTCATTCAGTTCATTCTATTTAATTAATCTGTTCAAGGAAATACAATTATCAATTCTCAAGGGGTACTTAAGATGTATCATGGGAAAATAAGTCAAATTCATACACGGGAATTCCAATTTTATAATGAACTCCATGACATTCAACAGGGCTCATTTGGTTTAATAAACTTTCTTGATTCCCTACAGGGGAAATTTCAATTATGAAACAAATTAAATACCTTAGGAGGAGCTTGGTTCATTATGATTTTATATTTAGGGGTGCCTGACCATTAGTTATACGTTTGTAAATCATTCAATAAAAGAATTAATTAATTTAAATGAGAAAGTAATGGGGATATTTCCATAGGAAGAAGAAGAAAATGAACACTTGGTACTTGATGATTTTATCTCAATGTTTCTCTAAACTTTCACACACATACATTATATATATATATATATATTCATCTTAATTAAATGTACATATTTACCTCAAAATTAGGGAATATGTACAAGTAATATATATATATATATATAATAGAATATATATGAGCGAAAGCCTTCAAGGAGCCACCAAATGCTCTCAAAGCGATGACGATAATCTTAAACCATCGCAGAGAGGCCAACACACTTACAGAAAAAATACTAGGAACTATGAAACGATTTAAATCTAAAAAAATAGAACCATGAATTATGAATAAAAACATACTTAAAATTGATGGGGGTGAACCAAATCAAACCAGATCGGTTTACCTTTGGTGGTGGATACTGGAACATCAACAAGGATGACCCAGGAGACCCTTTGCATACCCTAATACCCGAGAAGAAACAAAAAATAGGATTGAACCATATGTTTGGGGAAATATGATTTAAAATGGGGATGGGATGATTGGAAAACAACCAAAAAAGTATGGAGATAACATATATGGTCTTACCTTTAAAGATAGATAGGTATTCATGACTTATTGAGGTGAAATCATCAAGCAGAGAGGTGGAAAAGGAGATGGTGTTGTGCGCTAGGGGGATCGTCCACAGGGAATTTCATGTAAGAGAGGATGGGGAGGGTGTGTCACACTGATGGAGGAGTGGGAGACCCCATGTGTCTCTTATAAACAATCCTTAAAATAGTAATAATAATAGTAATATTTATGATAATCACAATAATAACATTATTATTATTATTAAAAAAAATTATTTTAAAAAACAATTTATTTTCATTTAAATTTAAATTTAAATAATTTAATTTCTTTAAATAAAATACATTGAGGTGTTCTAAATATTGAAATAAAGATATAATGCTTGGTTTCTAAAAAGTCCCAACCAGTATACAAATTTTTTTAATTTATTTGGTTCTTCGTCCAATTCAAAAACACGGGTCATTACAACATCCCCACCTTAGAACTTCTCATCCCTGAGAATACTTTGAGAATTATTAAAACATCACCCGACCTATAAGGTTCATGAAGTCTTGCGCATATGGTCACATTGTGTTTCCAAATGCCCAACACATCTCTAATCAATTATTTGGAATGTGGAACATAATCCATTAAGATCTGTGCCAACACTCATTTTTTCTACCCAAAAAAAATGAGATGGTGCTTATTTGAGGTTATTTATCTAGATACATGACCATTTCATTGTCTCCTAAAACAAAAAAATGGAAGTTCTTCCCACCATTGGTCACATCCTATAAAAGGGGAAAATTTCGAGCGATGACACCTCCATGATCAGAATTTCCTTACAATGATTGACTTTATGAATTCTAACAACAATCCAAGAATTATTTTCATGAACATAAAAAACATTATTACTTAAGTGGTTATATTAGGTATCCCATATTAGTGAAATTTTATAATTATAGTTATAAACAACAAAACTAGTCATGCAATCTTTCAAAACAGAAATTGTATTCCTTTAAATCACATCCTCTCTAGACCAATCGCATTATTGAAAACAGTTCCTTATTACCATTTATAACAAAAGAAAGAAAAACAAAGGCAATACCCTCTTGTTTACTCATATCAAAGGTGCCTACATTATGCATCCAGTCCATTTCAAACTAAACTAAGAGGCCTTATTCAGAGGTATCTCGCATTCACCACGAACACATCCACCAAAGTCCATACCAATCTTTTTATGATGTTTATTAATTAAAGCATCACCACTAAGACTGTTGAAAAGTTAGGGATAACCATTGATAGATGAAATGAGTGTAACAAAATAACCCAGTATAGTCTATACTTTATGCTTATCTATGAGAAGTTGGTACAAAAACAAGACGTCTATATCAGAGCATTGACTGAACCTAGAGCAGCATCTTCCATGAATTAATGTCAAAAGAAACTACTAGTGTACACGATTTTTTCTATGGAATTTTGACTTGGGAACCCAGGGTTCACTCAATACTAACTATGCCTTGATAATAACAAAACATTCATCATGAAAAACATGGATACCACATAAAACATCCTATAACATTTAAAACATAGTTTGGAATAAAAACAGTTCTCTCTTTTTGTATCAAGGATGATGTCAAAATATAGGACATGCTCTTATCTCAAGGAAGAGTACACTAAGAGTTATTTTAAATATTTCCGTAAGGAAAATGGTCAAACCACTACTGGTAGATACCTTAGAATAAAATCATCTTCACCTACCAACACACAATCATTAATAGATCACTGATCCATCAACACTAGAGGCTTCCCATGATCATTCAATAATAACCACTGAATTCCACACATAACTAATGACCATTCTCAAATGTCTCATGCACCACCAGCTAAACCAAATTCATTATTTCGAGCAATCACTGACATGATTTAATGTTCACAAGCCTCAGGGTAATTTAATCAATCCTTACCAATCTCCAATGGTCCTAATTGATTGTGTTCCTTAGACTTGGAATGAATCATTTACAAGAACTGACATGATTCTCCCCAACCTAGGATTGTCCTAGTCATAAAAAATAATTGATATAATATCCACATAAAATCACTCTAGTTTAGATACTCTATAAACACAAAGGTTTAAACAATTTTCATGAAAACAAAAACCAAATCGACAAGCATGTCAAAACACCTATGTCTCTAAGATTCATCTTGAGAATTCGGATGACCTTGATTTCATTACACCCAGGACACTCTACTTTGCAGATGACATGAGACTACACTCAATACCACAAGGCTCTATGATTCCTTCGATCTCAACTACTTTTTTACATTCTTTAGAATCATTAAATTATCACGTACAATAGTAGATATTACCCCGAGGTTTTGGAAGAAAAAAACATGTCTTGAACAATATTCATATGCTTTTCATCCCTAAGAAATCAAGTATTTGATGACCCATAAAAGAGATTTATCCCATATTCATACTACCCAAATGACTATGAAACAACTAGATACCTCTCAAGCTACCTAAGGAAAAAATGAAAGGGTCAATCGACCTACAAAATGGCCAACCATGAACAAGGATTGTCTAACTAGCTAAAACTAAGAATTACTCATTGCTCATTCAAAAACGGCCAAGGAATCCATGAACACCTCTCTAAACTAGGGTGTCATTTAGAATCCAAGAGTCCTTCTAGGTACAACGACACCTCAGCATCACCCAATGTCAAATAAACTCACCACATTGGCTACCCATTTACATTCTAAGGGTTCTACCTACAACATATTATCCTCTTATAAGTAACGAGTATTGACCCCGCCACTTGGTCATGCCAATAGAAAAGTCACTAATCTCAAAAGCCTATCATATAAGAAATTTCTAAAAAGAAAGAAGGATTATGGAAAATGATCACGTTTTCATTCCCTGGAAACTCAAAAATAAAATCTAAAGCTACCATCTCACAAGGTTTTAAACAAAGGACACTACCTAGGGCTCAATTTTAAAGCCGTTACATTTATTCACATTAAAAAAATTAATCATCTAAAAGATTTAATCAAAACATCTGGTTCCATATAAAAAAATACTAGGAACGTTAATTTAATCAACACCCTAAGTGAAAATATGATACTTATATCAAAATTATTTTTTTAACATTAATCATTCATTCATATCCCTTATATATTATATAATTGAACAAAACAAATTCTTTTTATGTTTTATAAGGTAAGGCGGTCTACGAGGGTCCCTATAAGATGACATGGGTTCATTAAAATGCATCCCAATGACATTCACTTTGTTATCAATGTTTTAGATCAGCCATATATGTTTATCACTTAAGAACAATACCCCAACTTACCTATTAGGGTGTAGTTTAGTGTTTAGATGGTTAACCTATTCATTTAAAATTAAATTTTAATACCCTTTACATTTAAAACCTTTTCATAACACAACATGCACATGTCCAATAGTCCAATCACTTAGACGACCACATACCAATCCATAAATATCCCATACACTTAATATTTTGGAAGTTGACTCCAATTTTAATCGCAACCAATTACATTTTTTCCATTCCATCAATTAAATAATTAAATCAAAGTCGAAAATTTTACTACAAGAAGCTAACATAGAGAAAAATTATGAAATCATTGAATCATGGAATACAAAATAGCTAAGCATGTTATTCAATTATGCATGTAACAATACTCAAGGCACACAATGAAAAAATCAATAATCCTATATATTCAACAACATGATTTGGTATATTCATGGAATGTGGATTATTTATGGTCTGAATAAGATGAATTTGGTTATTAATCAATTAAATACCATTCTAAGGGTACAATTTCATAAATTCATTAATTAAAATATAGTATAAGTACACCATTCAGTAATGGTTAAATAATATCAACTGTAACATCGAATAGTATAAACAACAATCCGAGCCCTCACCAATTGGTCATTACCCTATGGGTGGGGGGATCAGTCCCACATATGGTCATTTACCTTTACTTTTCACAATCCTAGTCTCCAATATTCCATCCCAAAAATTGTAGGACAACAGAAATATTATCTCTCATACCACTATGTAATGTCCTGGTCTAACTAACTAATAATCTAGTGGTTAGACCAGTGGGTCAGATGGACTCAATAACACCTTCTGATATTTCAAAGGATATTGGCTTGCAACGATGGTCTATTAATTGTACAATGGAGAGTCTACATCCTTTTTAGAATATTATCATAGTGGTTTATCCAAAAATAATTATTATACAAATGTGGATGTACTAATAATAATAAACAATAAGTGAACTAATAATTTAATATCAGAATAATAAATGGACAACATGGATTCCATACAATGATGAATGTAATTGAAGGTGTTAATACCAAGTATAATATGAAAAAATTAACAAAAAGAGAAGAAAAACCGAATGGGAAAATCCTTGAGAATCCGGAGAAAGATCCCAGTCTTATACTTCATAGGTCCCATGTACACAACCCAATAAAGGTAATGAATCTAATGACCTATGATAAAGACGATATAATCAGGTTCCAAATGGTGCATCAGTCGGGTGTGAAATAATAAAATCAATAGGCTGGAACCCATTATTTCTAGACCAATCGATTAATTCATATATAATGTATAGTACTGAGTAGGTATAAGAAGAAAAATAAAAAACAGAGTTGAATAAATAAAAAATATGACACCCATCTTCCTGAGGGACACCTGGCTACTAAACCAACTTCAGAACCCTTTTAGGTATGTATGTCTAAGTGTAGATCCTCCATTATCATGAAGGATCACCCAAATTAGTGGTATATTATCTTAATGAGGATGAATCACTCAGAATATACCAAACATGAAAGACAAATTCCCTCCGGCTAACAAAAATCTCACCCTCATGCATAGCTTGCATCTCACACTCCGGCATCTTCTGACTATGCATCTATCCCACAGGAATATGAAATAATAATATACACTTCCCTTGGGAATTTAGTACCAATTTTTCATGACCTTAGGTAAACAAAAATGCACCAATCCCTCAGGAATCATCATCAATCATGAGTCCTCATACATCTCCTAAAATCATAAACTCTACCCTCGTGAATCAAGTACATGTACGCCTTTCCACCAAGTGGTATAGAAGAACATTCACCAATACCTTAGTCATCCACATTAGAAATTATTCATATCCCAAAATCACAACATGCTAGTTCTTATCAAAACCTCAGGTATTAATCACATCGATATCAATTAAGATAAAATTCAAAGAAAAAATCACAATACTATAATCAAACATAAAATATTTATAATCATAACGCACAATGATTACTTTATCAAAATTACAATCTATAAAAACAACTCATTTTATTAATCCAGGTTACTAATTTTCCTCATAGTTAAATCAAACCTATTTTATTAATCATTAGAAAATAAAATCATTATTTTATTAATTAAAAAATATAGACAAGGTTATAAGACAATAATAAATCACATTGTTTATTATTATATGAATTTAATGGTCAAATCCGTAAATCATACAATTTAACAAATTTATTTTAGGTCTTCAAAGTCAAATAGATCAAGTCTTAATAATGTCAATGTCTGGAACACCTATTTTTTGGCTGCAAGTCTCATTCTCCATGCATATGGACCCAAAAGAATATAATGGTGGTTTAAGAAATAAAATTATATATTTTAATAGTGACTATCCAATTTATCTAGTCATTCCCACAGTATGATGGTGTGTTCAAACAAATCAAAATTATTATAAATAATTGCAACATATAAAAAATATTTATTTCAGACTTCCCAGTATAATTCCATTTAATTTAAAATATGAAAAAAAATTATGGAATGAAACCCATCATGTCAAGCCATTATATTTAATTAAAAAAGTCAATGAAATTCACATATCATGGTTTAAGGGTTTTTAGGAGGTATCATTGAAAAACATGGAAAATTCCTATAAGGGGATTCCCATTTTATAAATCATACCAAGTAATTCATGAATGGTTGATTTGGTTTATAAAACATTTATCCATTTCCTACATGGGAAATGTCATTTAGAAAATAATTCCAAGCCCTTTGAATAAACTTGGTTCATTATGATTTTATATTAAGGAGGGCCTAACCATTTAAGAGTATCAAGAAGGACAAGTCCCATACATACAATTTAAACTTATCAAGCATGACACATCAATTCATATTATTAAAAGGGGGTAATTAATAACATTCCACAAAATAATCACGCACAAAAAGTAACATAAACAACTCAAACCGTAACTAATCATGATATAAATAACTATAACTACATTTTGGTTTAGAAGACAACACACCTCCATTTGATGGGTTTTATTATAAAATCATGACAATATATTGCAAACAATTTATTTATCATATTTGACATTTTATTCTTGAGTAGTAATTCAACACTAATTAAATTCCAGATAAGTGCATAATGTATTCAAATAAAGCATTATTTCATTTAAGGTATCATGTAAATAGATCCTAACATGGGAAGAAGACCAAGACGAACACTTGGAACTTGACCATTTTATTTTGAAGCTACTACACACTTGAAAGAACAAACATTACTATATATATACCCCTTAATGCAATATACATAGTCCATACACCATGAGGTAATATTTAAATGGAAAATATATATATAAATATACCTATCTATATGAGTGTGGGCCTTTAAGTAGCCACCAAATTCTCTTGATGCAAGGATGGAAAGCCAAAAACATCACAGTGAGGCCAACAAACTTGCGAAATAAATACTATGAAATCAAAATCTATGAAAATATGAAAAATAAATAGTGTAATAAATAAGGGTGATGTAAAATGATACCCAATATCAATGGAGGTCAACCAAATGTAACCAATTCTCCACTACATCAGCGGTGGTGGTCGGAACATGAACAAGGTCGACCTGAGATCCCTTTTATATCACCTAATACCAGAGAGGAAACCAAAAATAAGATTAATCCCTAAATGAGTTTTCTTCGATTTTAAATACGTTGAGAAAGAGTGGAAACCCACCAATCGAGGATGAATATGAGATAAAATGGTATTACCTCGAAGTATCCAGCAAGATTCATGATGGATCAATGTAAAATATTCGAGTGAAGAGGGATCCAAAGGATAGGAGGACATGTGCTTATGGGGTTCAGCCAAAGGGGGTCACGCTTCAGAGAGGAAGGGGAGGGGGTGCATTACACTGAAGGAGGAGGGGGAGACCCCTTGGGTATTCTAAAAAACCAACCTAAAAATATTATTAATATTAATATTAATGTTAATGTTAATATTAATATTAAAAATAGTAATAATAATAATAATAACTATCATTATAAAAATGATATTATTATTATTATAAATAAAAAAATTATTTATTTTTAATTCCCATTTATTTCGATTAAATTTTAAATTTAAATTATTTAATTTCTTTAAATAAAACACAGCGTAGTGTCCCAACTCTTAATATTTAGAACTCAAGCATTGTTTGTAAAACAACCCATCCATTAAAGAAAAAAATTAAATTTCATTGGATTTTTGATTGGTTAAAAAACAACAAAATATGTTACAAGAAATTTGGCTCCATTTTTCTATTTGGTTAAAAACATTTTCTTCTATATCTATGTTTTCTAAAAATGTTTTAAGTAAGATTATAACTATTATATTTTGTTTTTTTTTTCATTTTTACCGATTTTATAAATATTAAAATATAGTTCGAAATTAATTTTAATATCGTTGTTCTCATTGAGTTAGATTATGACTTTTCTAACAAAAGTATATATGTAATGTTTCTTTAGAAATGTATAATGTATTAAAAACCATTCCCATGATCATGAATAATTGTTTATTTGAATATTCCATTACATGTTTAAACGTTTATTCTCAAATAACTTTTTACCGTTTATAAATTCAGAGTTTTTATTAGATATGTTATTTAAAAAATGAATGTTTAGTTTTCCCATGAATTATTTAATGATCTTTTTCTTCCAAAATGAAAATAAAAACCTAAAATGTTGCTTATTCTTTTCTAGGAAAGTGATCAAAGGATACTATCATTATTCTTTATCAATATGGCTTATGTTTATAATGGAATGATTTTTATGAAAATTGATCCTTTTCGGTGGGTTATTCTATAATGAAATGATGACATTTTTATTAAACACGTTTCTTTTCTTTCTCAAATATAAAAAAAATTATTCCAGAAAATCCCTTTTAAGGAAAATTGTGAAACTGAAAATAGGTTAAAATATCCAAATAAACATTAATACTAAAATTTGAAGGCCTAGTTTTTTAAAATAGAAATAAAATGGATGGAATGATTATTGCTATATATTTTCCATTTTATAGTGTCTAACTCCTTCTTTGGGTTTTCTTTTATAAGTTACTCAAATTAAAAGGCCATCTACTCCCATGATCTAATGTATTCCGCCATGTTTGGATTCTACTCATTAAATACGCATATTAAAATATAATTTTTTTATCAATCCATGAACCACATTATTCTTTAGATTCAGCCTAATGTACTATTTCGACATTCTATGTTCATCCTACTAATATATATTTATCTCAAATGAATCTCCCAACATCTCTTCATTTCAATGAAAGAGAAGCACCTGACCCACGATATTATCAGAAGACTCCTTGTTTTCACTATTCAAAGAACTAACAATTGATTTCAGTATAATCAAACCACATTGATCCACCTTGGTCATGTAATACA
Organism: Viscum album; assembly: GCA_963277665.1. Lineage (NCBI taxonomy): Eukaryota > Viridiplantae > Streptophyta > Magnoliopsida > Santalales > Viscaceae > Viscum > Viscum album. The sequence continues at coordinate 472,860,182 of OY728133.1, read as the reverse complement.
TAATTATGGGATTAGTTCCCTACATGTTGAGCTCCTGAAGAATATTATCAACTCATATATGATTTTTGTCCTTATCTTCTTCTCTGTGTTTTTCTTTACCTGTTGATTTGTAGGTCATAGTCTTTGGAAAGTTCAAGTAGTCCTTGTGAGGCTTTAGTTTAATCCTCTTATTAATTTAGAAATTTAAATAGGTAAGTTTACCTCTCTTTCCATTCCTTGCTCATTACCCAACACGCATTGTCATATGACGGTTCATTTCAAAGTTTGACTTAGGTTTAGAGTATGTTTCTTTGTCACTCAGTTCAAATTCTTCAAGGGACCATGGTCTAACCTTCATCCTTTTCCATTTTTTAATAACTTTTTTCCATAATTATGGATAAAAATTCTATTTCTAATCCCCAGTGAATTCTCTAAAAAGGTTTTGTAGCAATAGAGAGTATTTTGGGACTTGTTGGCCCAAAGGCATTCACATCAGAGAGGCCCAAATATGATCAGAATGAACCTAAATCGGAGATATCAGGGTTATCTCAACCCCTACTCCCAGACACCTAACTTTCATCACCTTTATGAAGGAAGTATATTCTATTTTAGGGGGTGGAAAAAAATCATTGGACCTGAGTTGTCGAACTAGAATTTCCTAAATCACATTTTATTATTGAAAGCATTATGACACATTTGGGTCAGTAAACACCAGATACAAAACCTTTTGTGAAGGATCAGTGATATAGGTTTCTCAGATATTTTTGGGATCAATGAAGGGGTAACAAGGAAAAGTATCAATCCGCCTAAAAATATAGATAATCAATCTTTCTTCTCTTTTTTTTCTTCACCAGAATAAAGAAGGAAATTTTCATTTGCATTTTCAAGAGAGGCTAAAATCCATTCAGTGGGTGATAACAATCAATTTTTTATAGAAATATTAATCCTCAACCAGTATCCCCTTCCATTTGACTGGGGGTTTTGAGATATGAACTTCAAAACAAACACATTGTGCGATTTGGTGAAAACAAATCTTTAATCCGAGCACAAATAATGTCCAACCAAATTTCATATCATGAAAATTTTAAAAGAGTTTTGGAAAGGTAATGTGTGTTCAAGAGACCTAACCCCCAATGTAGAAGTTTTTCCATCCTGATTAATATTAAAATCATAGTTCCATTTTAATATATTTAATTAAATGATGTTACAGAATTGAGGAGTGCTTGACCATGTAGTAATTAAATCTTTTATTACTGAGAAATAGTCCATGATACTCCACTTATAGAGATGGTTAACAGTCTATCCCTTCTCTACACCCCATAAAAATAAAAAAATGATAGAAGGTTTCAACCAATAGCCAACATGATCTGGATCGAGCCACCATGGTTTGGTTCAAAATATCTGAAGATTTTGCAAACTCGGTGGTCGAAAGTGCAAGATGGGGAGAACCATCATGAAGGATGGGAACATTAGGGATAAATGAAATGTCGGGGAAAGGTGGGATGAAATTGGGATTGAAGAATAAGATAAAATAAGGATGATATGGGCGTGCCTCACACTATTATGGGTAAGGGATGAGGGCAGCCATCATCGTCGATTCCTAGGGCATGGATGAAGTGAGAAATGAGAGCACATGGTTTTGATAGTGCTTCCCTCAATGATATTAATATTATATGATCTCTCAAGACCCCTTTCCTTTCAATTGGTTATTCTATGATTAAATTTTTATGAAACCCATTTGTTTTAATCAATTATAATATGATTAATCCATTATAATATTACGATACACATATGTATGATTTTTATTTTGTGATGGGTGGGACCTATATCTCCTTCCAATGCATTGAGTAAAGATTTTTATCTTATGAGATAAGCAGGAGTGGAATGGGGAGTGAATCATTTTCAATAAGGGACAATATACAAAAATATAGTCTTGAGAGTGTAACTTAACCTCTAAAATGGTTATGGTAATAAAGCCTATTCCATTATGATAGTTTTGGAAGAGAGCCAAAACTAATAAAGAAATGATTTTCTATTTTTATGTATATTCCCAAAATAATTTTTCTATTCATACATTATCATTTCAATGTTCATGTTCATTGATTTACATATGATTCATGTCTTATTAACTACCATTATTAATGAAATTGAATAAGATTATAACCAAATATATGAAGGTAATGGTTTTCAAATGGTAAGACAACATTCTCATGACATTTTTCTCAATTTATGAATATATGTTCTTCGATATCTCCTCTGTTTACCCTTACAAACCATAATTTCTCACCATTTCTTATGTCTCCTATCCTAGGTTATGAATAAATATTTTATGTATGATATCACTATAAAGGGTGATAGTTGTGAATATAAATTTTAGAGACTATTTATAAATATTATGAACCAATTGTTTATGTTTCCATGTTTCGAAATTTACTAGATCTATATAGTTTCAACATAGATCATTATGTCATGTATTTAATATTCATTTATTTCGATGTAATATCTATATATAATAATTTCAGGTTTTTATAATTTTGGGATATTAAACATTGACTATGGAGGGTAAATGATTATGGTTATACAACATAAAAAAATTGTGGATAGAGATTAAGGTCATTGTTATTTGAATAAATGTGAAGAGATATGCCCATCAACTTGGGAGAAAATGATTAAAAATCAATGCGGGTTTCGATGTTGGAGATATAAAAAATCTATGGGTGACGTGATAAAATGATTTGAGTGATATGTATCACATGTTTTTGTAGAGAAAAAAGGCATGTGTGACCTCTAGTAACATTAATCTTGTAATAAATAGTCTTAAATATAAAAAACGACATCCCGAATAGGGCCTAACACAGAAATGATCAACATGACTTATTCCTCAGTCTAGGGAGAGGGAATTTAGTATAATTGAATGTTAGATATAGGCCTAGAAAGAAGCATCCAACTATACATATGTGTCCTAAAACGAAAGGAATCAAGTCCCATGAAATTATATGAATGGTCTCCTATGAACATATCAATTTAAAATGTAAGGATAAAATAATAATGGATTAAACAATGTGTAAGGATTTTTTTATTGGTCCAAAATGGATGAAAAGTGTCGATGATCACAATTTTTAAAGATGGACCTAAGTTGTGATCGCTAGGAATCACTATGTACCATGAAATAAAATTAATAATTCATAATATAGTTTTAATATGACATAATTATCTCTCTAGTTTAGACTATTAAAATAATAAGCTCCATGAAAATAACAAGGTTAAGTGATTCATATTTTTATATATAGTTTCCCTCTATATAGATAATATAAAAATCCAACAGTGAATGAGTGTTCTGAGACACTTTGATGATGTAGGGATGATGTTGATATGATTTATAGTAGCACCTGATTCCAGGCCTCTATGAATCATTATGTATCCTAAGATAATATATTCCACGGAAAAAATATTTCTCGTAATGGGATTCATTTTTCTAAACTAACCAATCCCATGTGTAGCGGGAAATAAATGGTTTTCCTATTGGGAGATATTATGAATCTTGATGTGATTGAAGACTCAATACTGATCTAACCAGATTCGATCCCATCGTAATGTCTATCTATGGGGAAACCTTTCATAGTATAGTGTTAGTATTTTTGTATAGGGGGATCCTTCATGGTGATATAATCTATGGATGGTCCAAAATTTGTGATTCTAGGAACACTATGATTCATATTAAAAATCAAATCAAGATAGATATACTTCTTATCTAGACCACATGTACTGATCTATCTCTTATACCTGAGTAAATCATAGGAATTTATTGATTATCTGGTGATATAGATGTAGGAACCATGAAATGTGTTAATGTATTCCTAATATCTGATGAAGAAACAGTCATGGAAATTTAACCACTTTCTAGGCCAAGCATATGCGGTATAAGGAACACTTTGTATAATGGGTTTACTGGATTCACGAAACATTTTATTCCCTTAAAGGGACAATCATTTACCATAGGTTCTAAAAACTATAATAATCATTTTTTTATGTTTAACTATATCTATGAAATAGTTATGGAATGTTTTATTTCATGTATACCAAGAATTTCCTTGGGGAGACTATGATGTGTGATATGAATCATTTTTTCATCCAAATCATGATCATCCAAAGTTTTAGTATCAATCAATAGTTTATGAAAATATACATTATAGAAAAGATATATATTTGAGACAATGATTATTATTATGGTAATTTTTTCATCAACCTATATACATAATTATGGAAAAGAATTATGTATTCAATCTTGATGGTGTATTAAATATTTATTTTTTTATTACTATAATTGAGTATTCTTTACCATTTTGTCAAAAAAATGGTATATGTAGTCCCAATTCCAAACCTTCAAAGGGAGACCTATTACTATACGTCATTATTGGATCCTCCCTTTGATATTAGAATAAAATATGTCAAAAATACTTTCAATGGGGACATGAATGCAATGCCAAAGCCGACGCAGTTAAGATTCATATTTCTAAACCATATATTAGTCATAATCCAAGATGAACCAATGTAAATCTTCGAATATAATGTGTATTCATAAATATTGAATACATATTCGTTAGGGTGTTATGAATTCAATAATGATTTATCGATGATATTTTTGACTCTGTGGAAATCTACTGATGTGTTCCCTTTTATTACATTTTGAGACATGAATTGGATATAAAAATTCAAAAGAATGATATCTCGTAATTTAAAACTACTTGTTATAATTGGTTGACTATAGATTTACATAAGATTATTTGTAAAATTGATTAGATAAATTGCATGTTGATATAAAACAATTCATAGTTAGGTCAATTCAAATATTATGGAAATTCCTATCTTTCCAAAAATATAACACATAGTTTTAGTAACTAACATTGTTATAATGAAATATTATATAATATTCTCCCTACCCACATCATTCTTCAATTAATGGAGGGTTCCAATATATCTCATCGGAGTTTCATATAATGGAAAAATGGTTTTCCAAACACTTATACCAACAAACCCACTTCATGTATTATATAATTATTTATTCCCTGAAATGAAATGTGATTACTCTCATCCCACTAGTAGGTAACATCTTTCTTTATCATAATTGTGAATTTAATTAATTTTCTAGAAATCATAGCTATGAAAATGTGGATATAAAAATGATCATTGTGGTTACCTATTCACTATATGTGGATACATGGAGGAGGAATATAAAGTATCACTATGATATTATTATAGATGACATAGTTGGTGTTGTTTCATACAATATAGTAATGGAATTTATCTAATATCACATTAACTGTGAATTTTAAGGGGTTTGGAATTTGGGTTTGTTGCTACAGTTTTCTAAAAACTATTTTATTATTGGACAGATTATCATAGTGTTGTTGAGAATTGACTAATATATAATTTAAAATATAACAACATGGTTTTTGATAGAATAGACATAAGGGTATTGTTCTGTAATGAAACAAATTGTATTAAAACTCTTTATGCAAAATAGAATTACATAATGATATTATACTTATTGAGGAATCTTGAAGTTGGTGTCTTATGTGTCAGAAATTGATATTAAGATATAATTTAGACAGAATCACCCAAAGAGAGGTCTTGGAAGCAATATGTTCCACCAATCAGTAATGTAATGATTGCTACTTGAAAATCATCACTGTGGTACATTTTTTCAGATCCAAAAAATCTATGTATACTCTAATTTTTTGTTTCTTTCTTGTCATTGACTATTTTGGTGATCCTCATTAGGTAATACGCTTCTAAAATAATGTTATCCTTTATTTTCATAACAACTTAATCTTCCTCCTTGACATCATGGGTTAGACATATTAACCTTTGTAAATATTAATATCCAATATGGATATTTAAAGGGTAATACCTTGGACCCAATTGTATCATGTAAACAACATATGTTGTCTACATTATAAAGATAATTTTTTTGCAGTAAAAATAAAAAGACTTTTTATAAATGTTATAATTTAATTTTAACAAATTTAAAATTAAATTGAAAGAGTTTATATTTTTGTTATATTATGATATTATTTTCATATTTATCTAAAATAGTAGATGTTTTTCTGAATGCAAAAAAAAAATTATACCAAAACTATTAATTTTATAACAATTGAATATAGGATTATAAACCCATTTAAATGTTAAAAAAAGTTTCTATGGAGAGAAACTATATGTTTTTAAAAAAAACTATCGAAAGGAAAAATATGTTTAACATTTTATAAAAATAAGTTATATTTTCCTATAAAAGGAATTTTTTCAACATTTATTTTAATTAAAAATTATTTTGGTCAAATTTTGTTTAGTTTTTTCTTTGTTTGACACATGAAATATATTTCTATTAGAATAAGTCAATTTATATTATGAAAATAAAAATCATATATAGTTTTATCTCAAATAAAAAATTTTGATTAATAAAACATTTTATAAAAATGGTTTTTATGCATAAAAATATTAAAATTATCTTCCCCTACTCTTATAAACTTTATTTGACAAATTTTAATTCTAATTTTAATTAACTATTAAAAATTATTTAACAATTAAAATATTATTATTTTTTCATTGAATGTATATTAATTATGTTAAAGATTAATTACCAGGGTAAAATTAAAATGGTTATTTTCAGCTAACAAATATTATAAGAACTAAATATGTTTTATGTTAATAAATTAGATAAAAGAAAATTCTAATATGATTTTAATATGATTTTTAATCAAAAAATTTATATATATGCACCTATTCAATATATAATTTATATTAAATAAAAATAAAATAAAATCATATATACACATATATTTTTCTATAAAAAATCATTATATAAATTATGTTTCTATTTACGATTTAATTTTCAAACTCGTAGAATTTGAATTAGAGTAATAGAACCCAAATTTAGATTCAACATATTGAAATTTAGTAAGAATGTTAATATTATATTTTTAGTAAAAAATAATAACCTTGGAAAATTACTAGACAATATTAGTAAGGGTAAAATGTGTAAATGGGGTATCTAAAATTTTTTATAATTAAACGGTCACCTAACCCATATAGAAATAAATGATAGGTATGAATACCGTACCCACATTTATCACATAACATTCTTCACCTTACTCACCTAGCCCACCTAACATCCTTGTGATTCCATTTTTCCACTAACCTAACATTTGTTTCCTTGAAAATATCATCTATTTTATTTATTAAATAAACTCAGTCCCTCTCGGTGACTCATTCCAGTCCACCCTAAAGGTTTTGATCATGTATTTACCTTACCATATCCCTCTATAATGACCTAGAAAGGTGTTCCAAAGATTTACGAATTCATTTAAATATTTGAAAAGCTACTAATAAAAGAAATGGTTTACAATACGTATCATCCATTTTAAATTTAAATTATCTTGTTATAATACCATTCCAATATATTTTCTTGGTTTTAAATTCATTGTATTTTCTCCCATTTGACAAATTTTTAATGAGAGAATACACATTCCCTACTATTATGTATTTTTTAATATTTATTTATTATACAAACATAAGGGATGTCATTCTCACCTTAAATGATAAATTAAAACCCATTATTATAATATCATCAGTCTTGTAATTCTATTGGACTATTAGCCATTTGATATCTTAAAAATGTTATTTCCTCTTATTAAATCCTTCACTAAATCTATCGTAATGCCCAAAATTGATATTTTTTTTGTAAATTGAAGAGTGTATAGTTTTCCTATATTTGATATTCTTGTTTAGATCTAACAGGTTGATATGTATATGATACATATGCACCTAGGGGTAATATTATTAAAATGTGGTGGTTGATTCATTGATTCATCCATTATATAATATATCTATAAACTCTAAACAGATGTGCCATGGGATATTCATAAGTTGTTTATGAATCATAATTAAGGATTTTACCAACTGGTGTAATCTACTGAACTCAATTAATAACTTCTATAGACAATCCAAATCATTGAATGTACTCATTGAAAAAACCTTATATTTATTTCATTGAAAAGGGTAATTCATCTTCCATTTTGGAATCCCCATAGATTCTATTTTCATTATGTGTTGTATAACCATCCACATTCTATCTATGGATGCGTTATTATTATGTTAACCATTCTATTGGCATAGGTAAAATTATTTACAATCTATATAAAGTTACTATAATATGGATTATTATTATCATCTTGATTATGTATTTACTAACTATTCCACTTTATTCTCTAGATATATTATTATTATATTATCTTGTTTATTAACAAGGAGAAATTTATTATTGTTTTTTATGTTGTTATTATAATATAGTGTATTTTTGGAAAGTTGAATATGTATTTTATAAATATCATAAATATTTATACAGATGGGTTATGACTATATTATCCCATTTAGTTTCATGGGGGAGAGTATTGGCCTTCAAATAATGATTATTATTATAAAATTGTATTACATTTTTATTATTCATTTTCTCATATAATGAAATCATTTAAAAAAACAATTGTCAAGTGAGATGTCAAATTATATAGCCCCTCAATATATTAGTTGGTCACATAAAACAATAATATTTTCCTTTTAGGTGTTTTCCTACAATGAACATTACATTACCTTGAAGGTAACATAATAATGTATAAGATCATAACATCTGGGATTATGGAATATAATTAGATCTATGATATTATGTATTTCAAAAAAAAGAACAAGTCCTTGTTATCAATGTTATTTATTTATTTATTTTCTCTCCATGGATATTTTATGCTCTTAGATTCAATTGATTGTATATTTAGGTTGTTTATTTATTCTCAACCTATATCATGTGTGATGTTTATGTTTTCATAGCTTCCATTGTATGATAAAACTTACATATAATATGAGATCAATATTATTTTTCAACCTTTCCCATGGAAATTTTGAGGAGAACTATGTGTAATTTATTTGGTTATGATTGAAGATCAAATTATGTTCTAACAATGTGTTCTTGTTGTATATTATATTTCCCAATGTAATGTTTTGTTTATCATTTTATAAAAAATAGCTATTCTATTAGATAATATGGGAACATATATATTATATACCATTAATATAATATAAATATTTGATATGGGGTTCTATAGTTTGGGTTTATAGTGTTAGTATCAGATAATTTTTACTAGGAAATTTATGGACTAGGTTTAGAGGAACTAAGTTATATAGAATAATTTATATGGAAAAATCGTCCCGATTTATAGGGAATTATCTAGAGAACATAATTATAATAGTATTTCATAATTAAATATCAAGAAATGGTTATGAATTTAACTTTATAAAATGGTTGTGACTAAATGGGGAGTGGAATACATAACAAAAACCATATTCATCACAGGGATGTTCCCCTAAATTATGTAAATGAATATGAATATTATTCAAGTCAAATAATATCCATTTTGGGGTAGTTTACCCATGTTATATAAAATTATTTGTCCCACATAGAGCTACACATTTATTTCCAACATGATGTAACTATATTGGACTACTTCATGAGACACGAACTTCTAATATTAAATGGAACTATAAATCCATTTGTAGTTGAACAATGGATCATACCAATAGAGAAGATATTTTTATCTTTGATAAGTTGTAAAAAGGATAAATGTGTCATGGAGTTAAATTACTAATGGGTGATTAGGACTAATGGCGGTCTCTAATTATAAATACTAAATACAATGATGAGATAAAATGAATGGAATGGTGACCTTTTAAGGAGTTATTATATTGAAAAAAATATCACGACCAAAGAGGAGAAAAGAAAATGAAATTTTTTAATTCACAAATAGATGGAGGAGGGAAATATTTTTGATTGTGAGGTTAATGTTATATGGTTAGATTGTCATGATTCAAAACATTTATATAGACTAAAATGAATGATTATTTATTTTATTAAGGGATTAAATTTGAACCTCTAATGGGAATTGGAATCTTAAATATTTTTCTCATATGAGTAAATAGATGCAAGTTATACTAAGGTGGGGAAGTAGTTCCCCATGACCTGTGTCATCAATATAAATATTTATATGAAAAGGTATACTGATAAAAAAATAAAATTATGTAAGATTGGAAGGGAAAACATTGTATAATAATAGGATGTAAAACCTATGGATAGATTATATATCCATTCGATATAAATACACAAATGTATTTCTAAATGAATTAGATGGTCATCCACATAAGTGTGTAGTTTAGTTTTTCATGGAACTCATTACTAATGAAATAAACATATATAAAAACTATTATAGTAAAGAACTAGAGGTGATGGTAGAGTTAAAAAACATAAATAGAAGTTATGTGATAATGGAGTTCTATAACCGATTATTTCACAGTGGGGAGTCACTGTTTTATTCTTGAAAAATAAGGTTATGTCTATGAGATTATTCATAACTAATAGGATGTCAATTAAATTATTATTTGTAAAATATACCCGTTAACACACATGGATGAATTATATTATAACCTTCTAGGACCCCTATAATTTTTAAAGTTTCAACGTCACTATGGTTATCATCATATAAGGGAGAATAATTATGACATTTTAAAATTTGAAATTTGAAAAAGGTGTGCAGATTATGTGTTTACAAAAATAGATTTTGGATTGAATTATGCAACTTTTTTATAGGGATATTCCAAAAATAGTATGTAGGGATTATATTAATAATAATTTTGATGTAATCAATGATGCTATATTTATATAATTTAATAGTTATGAAGAGAATGATATTCATCAAAAAAAAATTTTGGAGGCCCTAAAAAGAAATTATTATGAAAATACAGTAAGTGTGATTTTTGGATCAATATAGTTAAATTTATTGGCCAAATTTTCTCCCACTATGGAATAAATGTTGACTCTTCAAGGATAATAGTAATAATGGAATACCCTACAAATTCAAACGTAATCGATATATGATTTTTCTTGGGTTTAGTAGGTTATTATCGATGGTTTTTCCATGATTTCAACCAGATAGAAAACTTTTTCACCAATTTAACATATAAAGTGGTTAAATTCACATAATGACTAGAATGTGAGGAGTTTTGTTATGATATATGTATGATATAAAGTAATTCACCATTATTAACTCTACCATAAAATATGGAAGGATTTATAATATATATATATATGCATTTGAGAAAGGTTATGTTTGTGCCCTTTTGAGAAAATTTCTTAATTTCCTATGAATAAATGAAATTAGAAATACACAAAAAAAAATATATCACATGGATATAATCTATAATACATAATAATTTCCTTGAATATATGGATAAACAACCATAATGGTTAATTATAAAATTTATATACGGACCACAAGAGTTTAAATTATTGCTTTTCTCAAAAGAAGATCAACATGAGATAGGGAAAATGGTTGGAACTATAAAAAAATAATGAAAACTTAATATAATACCACCATGAGAAATAAAACAAGATATATTATGCATTCAGTAGGAGGGACTATAATGTTGTTTCCATGATGAGGATTAAGATTGATCCAAAAAACAATGATACAAAAAAAGATGGATATGCATATTTTTAGGAAAGGGGTGTTATCATTCCCCATTAAAAAAATTATAAAACATCTTTATTATGTAATGTAAGGATATACTGGCATAATGTTGAGTACGTATAAAGGATTAATAATGTAGTGAATATAGGTAAATTGATAGACTTCAATAATAGAGAATTATTTTTATTGTTTGGGATGACGTTATATGTTTCATCTATACTAGAGGTGAACTAAGAATGGTTCTATAAAGCACAAAGATCAAATTTTTATATGCACCCTATAGTAAAATGATGTATAGGGATTTAAGAAAACATGAATAATGTAATGATTTGAAGTGTAAAATTTCAAACTATGTGTTAACATGGATAGTGTTTTGTAAAGTATAGGTTGAGGGATTAGATCATAAGGGATTCATGCAACCTCTAACTATTTCTATATAGAATTTGGACAATATTATAATATTCATTATCACTAGACTCACATAGACTCCCTGGATGAACAAAATTATACGGGTCACCAATGACCATCTTTCTACGTATTATAATTTATTATTGACAAGAGAGGATATGCCCCTTTAGATACTTCCATACTCAATATAAACGAAATATGAAGGCTTTATAGGGAACATTTCTCAATTGTATCTCATCGGGACCCTATCTGAACATTAGAATTATGGATATTACATAAATTAGATGTCAATACAAGGATTCATTTAGGAACCTATTATTATCCCTAAACTGCTGGGTAATCTAAATGATATCTCCAAACATTATGAGAAATGTTGAGATCATGTTCTCATTACATCAATCGTATGTTGGATCAATATATACATTGATGGAATTATCATATAATAATTACTTTCATTTGAGAATTCATATGAAACAATATGAATTATTGTTTGGTAAGATTTATCTTACTCCAAACTATTGGGAAAATGATGGATATATAAATCCATTTGAACCAAATCTTATAAATGAGATCATTATTAAGCTATAAAATATTATGGATAATATTAAAACATCCAAAATCTGAAAATAGCTATGATGATAATTGATGGAAATTGATAAATTTTATATTTTGGAACTATATATTCATAATGGTTTCACCATTGAAGGATGTTTTATGAATTTGTAAAATTTGATGTTATTCCTTACTTACAGTGGTCCTTTTGAAATACTAGAAACTATTGAATCTATGACTTATATAATTTAAATTAAATCCAACCATATAATGTAAATGATGCATTACATGTTTCATTAACATGTAAATAAAATCTAGATACAATAGATGTTCTCACATATGTGGGAATAGTTTTTCTTTCTCATATGTCTTATAGTGATATTTGCATCCATATAATTAACACCAAAGAGAATCTAATGTGGAATCCAAAAACTCAATTTCTAAAAGTATATTGTAAAAATTACGAACTAGGAAAGGAAACCAATGATCATAAAGAGGAAATGAGGAGGAAATATCCATATTGGATAAATAATAGATATAATCCCCAATTTTTATGATGAAATAATTTATGGGGTAAGAGATAATGTAATACCTGAGACCCCATGGTAGTAGGTAAAGACCATAAGCTAAACTATCCCATAATGGAATCTCTATAGAGCCTTCCATCATGATTATACATAGAATTTTAACTTAAAAATTTAAAATTTAATTTTGAAAAATAAGATTCATATTGAAACTATTTATATATTTTTTAACTTGTGGTGAAAATCTTGGATTTTTCAAAAATAGTGGATTTTTAAGTGAATATTGAACAATATCATTTTTACCCAAGGTCTTTCTTTCAGAAGACATACATAGAAGTATATAAAATCATTAAAATGGTCAAATATGTGTTTAAGGTGTAAAAATAAATGTATTAAAAATAATATTCTTTAATTTTAAATCATATGTTTATCATTTTTTGAACTAATATAATATTTTAGAAAAAAATGTATTTGGGCTTATATTTTATTTAAATACTATATTGGCCAAAAAATTGGATTTCATTGGATGTTAGAAAATATTTATTATTCTTATAATAAACCAATTTATATCATTAAAATCTATATGATAGATAAATTTGGGGTAAACATAATTTTTATGGTAAAAAATGCTCATTTTGTGAAAAACATGTTTTCTAAATGTAAATGATAAAAATAAATTTCCTTATATATATATATTATTTTATTAAAAAAATTTATCCTAAATTAGTAGGTATAATCTATTTAACTATTGAAATATTATTTATATTCATTAAATGTAAATTTATTTTGTTAATAATTATTTGCCATTATAAGAGTTAATTGGTTGTTCAAAAATAATTAATTATATAAGAGTTATATAATGTTTATATAATTAAATTATATTAATATACCTGAATAATTTACTCTTATTTAATTATTAAAAACATAATCCAATTAACAAACACTTATTCAATAATAATTAATATGAAATAAAAAATGAATATAATATATGAAATTATATATTTCTATAAAAATATTTTTTCCCAAATATTAGGTCTTAATTTAAAATTTAACATATAATTTATAAATATTTTATTTGGATTAATTGATCCCAAATTTAAATTCAGGATGTTCAAATTTAGTTGAAGTGTCATCTTATATTTTTTGTAAAAATTGAGTTATCTCAACGTTTTATAATTATTTGTACATATACACCTTCTCAATAGGCTTATAATGTATAAAAGACATACCCTCAAGTCTCACCTAATAATTCACCTCCCAGCTCACTTAAATAACCTATCCCACATAGAACCCATTTGGTTTCATTGTTACCCATTACCAAGAATTAGTTTCAATGAAAAAGACTATCTTTCAACCTATAAAAGGATCTCACTACATCCCATTCTCTCATGAAACGCCACCGCAAAATAATTAACTATGAATATTTAATATGTGTACCACTATAAAGACTTACAAAAGAATTGTTCTTGTTTTAAGGATTCCTCCCAAGCCTTAAAAATCTACGTAGTAAGGTAAGGGTTTCCAATCATTCTATTTAAATTTTAATTGAAATTATTTTCTTATAATAGCACTTCCACATATTTCCTTTTGTGAATTTTATGGGTAAATATTCCATATGTTGTTGTGTTAGTGAGATACTACTTATACCTTCTCATTATATCATTTTCATATATTGTTATGATATAGGCATAAGGTATCTTGTACCCCTCATCCATTATTAATTACATACAGTTGTTACAATTCAATATTTATTTTATTTCTATGGAATTATCACCCATTTAATACATTAACAATGAGATTTCCTAAAATTTAATATTTAGAAAAAATAATTACAAAAAATATTATATTTTAGGAATATAGATAGTGTATGGTTATCCAAGAAATGAAATCCCAATCTCGATACAAGCATGCTACTGTGGCTATGGAACTGATGAACCAAGAGGTAATATAACTACTAATTCATAACATACATTAACATTACATACCTTTTGTGGAATACTTTAAACATTATATAGATAGACACAAAAATAAAATAATTGGTCTAGTTCCTTTGGAAACTTGGAAACCCAAAAACCGGTACATAAGCAAACTACGTTATATCCCACTAGGTTCTTCATGAGTAGAACAACTATTAAAAACATTAATTAATACATATCTTCATAACATGGGGAAAGAAACATAAAAAGGGGTGAGATCAGATTCTCAGTAAGGGTATACAAGTGAGACATGTAAGAACATACATGAGCATAGGGGTATGAGAAAATGATAATAACATTAGATTATTATGCCATGCATATAAAAATATCATAGACATGAGTGTTGACATAGAGTATAGCGGTTTATAATACTTGAATCACATGGAATTAAATAACATAATCCTATAAATCATAACTTAAGAACAATACATGTAATTGTGACATGCATAAACATGTGATATCATTCATTATAAGTCAAGACGCATTGCTAGAATGTATCAAGGAACTTCATAGGAACTACACCTACTGGGAGGGATAAACCACCATCCCAAGTTTCATTATATTCATTATAAGTGATCGTATTTCCCCATCTACCCATGGTGGATCGTGTTTCCCCATCTTCCCAAAGTGGATTGGGTTTCCCAATCTTCCATCATATTGGTGACTACACATTCCAGGCAGGACACACCATCATCCCCAATCATAGTTTATTCTTTGTAAGGAATTGGTTTTCCCCATCTTCCCATAATGGATCAACCTCGTCAAATTCATTCCCATAATTAGCTAGTGAGATATAAATCATTACCCAATTCATTGGTGTGAGATATAGGTCTCACTCATCTCATAATAAAATCATTCACACATATGCCACAAGTTAATAAAACATTCATCACATCATGAACTATAAAAAAGATTTGATTTATAATCATCCTATGATAACCCCATGAAATGAAATTGGTTTCATTAACATTTCATCACACTATAACCTTTGGAATATATAAATGTTTCGTAATCATTTCATAAAACCATTTCTTGTGAATCAAAGTGGGTTTAAAAAGCATATAACCCGGGTGTCGTAAGCATTATTCAATAAAACCATAAAATATTTATGAAATAATATGAATGGAACCTTTGAATTATTTCATATAATAGAATTTGTAACATTATAGGATTTAGTCTTAGATATAAATATCGTGGAAGGATATTTTGGAAAAATTTATTGAGGAAAATATATTTTTTTTCATTGAAAATGGATCTTTAAGAAATAAAAAAATTGTAAACAAACTTGTAAATAAACATGAAAACCTTTAAATAAATAATTGAAAACCTTTTTCAAACCTTTTTATTTGTAAACATATAAAAATATATTGAAACCTTTTGAAAACAATTTTCCTTGAAAAAATATTAAAGGATATTGAAAATGGTTTAAAACCCATTTTCCTGGAAAACAACTAAAAGGAGCATGAAATAATTTTTAAAACTATTATTCTTGAAAACATATAAAAGGAATTTCAAAACTTTTCAAACCATATTTTCCTTTATAACATATAAAATAATCATAAAAACATTTTGAAAAACACTTTCCATGATGAATAATTTCATAACTTATAAGGAAATATTGAATAAGTTTTGAAAATAATTTCATAGAAAATTTATTTCAAAATCATATTTATAAAATATAACCTTTTAAGAATGAAAATGAAGCTTCCCAAAAATTATGGTTGGTAAATCCTATCATTCCGTATGAGGTAGAATGAAAATTCCTTTTTCATGGTAAAAACGTTAGAAAAATGACTTATTCATAAAGTGACAAGAAGATTACCATAAAAACATTTGTAAAAGAATAAAAGGGTAAATATTTCTTTTATATTTCACTAAATAATTGTAGAATATTATTGGGAGACCTTTTTAGTAATAATTATTTCGAGGGAACATAGATTCCAAACTAAAGAGAGGGTATAGTTGGGATTTCATAAATATACTTTCTCAAATATCTTATGCATAGAAGAGTTAAAAAAAATGTTTCATTACAATAATTTAACATTGATATACATAGGTTAAAAACATTCACGGTATTTATTGTGAGATTGATAATAATATTTTATTAAATTAATTATAAACATAAATAATCTTGAAAAGTGATGAGATTGTCATAATAAAGTACAAAAACATGGTAATTATGAACCATACACCCTGTATATAAAAATCAAATTAAATTAAGATTAAAATATCATGAAAATAAGTATATTCAAGATATAACATTTTAAATTAATTATACACCACATGTAAAAAAAATAAAGGTGCATTACACGACATGCATCACAAAGAAGGTAAATTGAGAAAAAATTCCTTTACCAATTTGGTAACATTGGAAACATAAACCTCCTGAAAGGAATGATCAACACATAGATAATAAAATAAAAATTATTTTAATTATAATAATAATATAAAACATCCATCTATATCATACACATAACAAAAAAATAATGGGTGGTGAATAATGTATGTATCCCACAAAAATAAAAAGGTTATATTAAATTCCCTAACCTTGTGTCTTTACTCCCGTTGTACTCATTAAAAAATCGTGTATAATAAATATAATTTTCTTATAAATCTTTTACAAAATCATATTCTTATATCTAATACCATATAAGTTTTATCAATACTTTATATTAAATTCATATTAACAGTTCCATGTTAAGGTTACGGTTCGGGTATTATTCCCTTTGTTTTTTCCTTGTGTCTCAATTTGTTATATTTGGTCTTATACTTATATCTAGATTTCAAAAATGTAAAAATTGATATAAATGTCATTAAAAATAATTTTATTTATATTATAATAATATATATAATATATATTTATGAAATGGAATACACCATTTATGGAGACAGTAGGTCATACGTACACATGAACACTACTTCCATTTTATTGATGTTTTGAAAAAATAAAATTAATTGAAATATAGGTATATAATATCATTAAAGTATAATTATTATTTCATATATATCACATAGTTTAACTCAATAGATCCTTAATAAATTCTACGTACTTTGTGAATGAATCACATTGCTTTGAGGGGGTGGTAGTCCACAAATCCTCAAACAAAATTATCTTATTTACATAAGATGGGAATAATAATCCTGTGTTATAAATATAATTTATAGAAGCATAAATATTTTATAAATATCATCTATTAATATATAAATATATTTTACATCACGAATTCCACCATGATAGGTTATAAAGGAAAAATTAGCAATCATCATTTCATTATGTGGTAGTTTGATTGACACGTAAATGGTAAGTATGTTACCCATTAGATGGAATTGAGTGTTAGTGTAAGAAAAAAATTAACATAAAAACATAAAAGTATATTGATGAAAAAATACTTATTTTACAATCATGTAATAATATTATTTTAGTTAGTGTATAATGGAAATAAAATAAAGGAACTTGAGGGAGGGTGTAACCTCTTAATTGGGTAACTCCTATTAGTTTTCACGAAAGGGATTCCTTGTAAGGATTTATAACCAAGGTAGGATTCAAAGAGTAATGGATGTATTTTTTAATTTTATTGGTAATATATTGGTATAAAGTATGTGTTTTTATAGGTTTGAGGTAGTTGGCGAGGTTGTTCCCCTTTTTATAGGGAAGGAAAAGGACACATTATGCATGTTTGAAAACAAGTTAGGTGTACCAACGTTTTTTCCAAAATGAATGTCATGAAAAAAATAAATAAAATTAATGGAAGTTTTATGGAATAAATAGATCAATAAAATGGATTTTGGACATGTTTTTAGGTCATTTGGGACCATATGCTTCCGGTTTATTCCATTTTTAAGCTTTATTTTAACTTAATCACTGTAATTAATTTTAACTGCAATCTGTATTATTTATGGCCAATATATAGTTGACTATATTGGAAATTTTAAATTATTATTATTAAAAATATTGAATCCATTTTTCCAAATTCAAATAATATAAGTTTAATAAATTAGTTTAAAATTAATTTCACGGACGGGACAACACTGTGAATTTTTTCTAGTAAAAAACATCCAAAAGTTTTCCATGTTTTTATACAAAATTTCAATGACTATTATTAGATTAATTGATAAAAATATTTTTTTATGAATTTTTGTAACAATTTATCATATAATTTATCCTTATAAATAAATTATTTGAAATAAAATATTTAAATTAATATTTAATTTTTTTAACTATTCATTTAAAAATGAAACCACAAAGAAAAATTCAAAAAAAAATCGTAACTTACTTTTTATGATTCTATTTCAAGAATTATGTTTAATTAGACATATTAAATCTATAAGAGTTTAAAAAAATTATTATAAATGGTTCACAATTAAAAGACGGTAAAACTACATTTATAAAAATATATTTTTTCAAGCATGAAATTGGGTTTATTTTTATCTAATGTCTATCAAATAAATTAGATGAATATAAAAAATATTTTATTGAAAATATAGCATTTATATTTCATTAATATCATTCACTAATTTTAATTAATTAAATTTATTAAGGGAAAAAAACTTTGTGATCAACAAAAATAAAAATATATCCTTTATATTCAATTGGTTCTTATATTTTCATTTATAATAAACCGATAACCTACGAATTAATTTTATTTTTATGTAATCCATATATTTTTCATAATTTTCTTATTAATTCAAATTTAATGGAAGGGTTATATTAAATAATATATCACTATTTGGTAAAACATTGTCTTGTGTGTTATGCAAGCCATTGAGTAAAGTCATTATTGTGGGTAACACATGATAAAATTTGGGTGCCATGTAGAGAAATATAAAATTTATGTTTCATGTAGTGTATAGTTAACTTTTTTTTCATATAATGCTTGAGAAACATAGTGGCTTTAATATAAAATAATAAAAATAGTGTTTTGTGAAATTAAAAATATCAAAAATATTAAATTAATTTAAAAAAAAAATATTTCACAGAATTTCAGTTTGTAACATTATACCACTCTTAAAATGAATTTATATCTTAAACTTAACCTAGGTTATCAAATCTTTAATACTTGAACGTTTCATTCATAGAAACCCACATTGTAAAAATTAATACTAAAACATACCTTAAAAAGGAATATTCTCACCAGAACTGTTACCCAAAGTTACATATAACTAGGTCTCATCATAGGATAACAAAGAATGGGAGTTAATAATAGAAATAGAGGAAATGTGTACATATTAATAGGGATTTGTTAAGTTCATTAATAAAAAAAGTGAATGATCAAAGCAAATATGAGGGTCTCAATGTCATAAATCATTGATATTTTAAATGGCCATAAATTCATCAAAAATTAAGGTATTAGGACAAAAAAATTTATCATTATGCTATCATTGAAAAATACATTTATTGACCAATAATATAAAAAAAATATACTTACTTGATATATTTCTTTAAACAAACTTTATTTAGTTATTATATATTTTACAATTTCTAATTCATCTATTACTTTAATAAATAGATTTAAATAAAAAAACATTGATTCCTGAAGTAATAAAATACATTTTTATCATATATTAAGTCATATAAAAGAATGAAAAGTATAAATATTTGTCTCCAAATATTCATAAAATTCAATATGGTTAATACATTAATCTATAAACATAAAAAGTAACACAACCATATCACCATATGTATTTATTCATCAAAGTTTATTATAAATTAACCAGGACCTCGCGTAGGCCAGCAGTAGGTGAGAAACCCTTATTCACCTTCGGCCACAGGTTCAAGTCCCATGACCTTGCCAGAATTTAATAGTTTTCACCCAGCATACATAATTACCTTTCCTAAAACCACACTAATATAATTTCTAATATATGATGGACATACTTGAAATAGTGTTATTCATTGAATAGCCTTTTAAAAATGTTTTTCAATATATTCATAATACATGAATAATTCCTCTGAAGTTTAGCTTAATGTTTTTATCAATGGTTATCCTTATAATCCTTTGTAAGATGAAAATAAAATGTCATAAAAAGAATGTCCCGAAATAGTCTTAACATTGATGCCTCATATATCACAAAATAACTCTTTGTTGTTACATTCCAAACTAATGAATATCCTCATAGTATATTCTCATGAAACATGGGAATGACCTGAATTATGATAAATCCTTGTTAAAAACAAGCATTTTTCCTTTTTCTGAAATATATTGGATATATTACATAAATCAAAAACAATATATGTATTATATATCCTTGAAAAAATAAACCACTTGTCAAAAAAACCTTAATTGATTCCCAGGTGATCAGTTTCATCCAATTTACCTATGATTGGCTAAAATATCATTATCCAAACATAATTATCAAAATATAAGGATCATGTTAAGGGTTACATTACCTTAATAAAATTTTCATTATTCTATGAAACCACATTTCTACCTCACCAACAAAATCAAACATATCCTCTAAAATTCTAAAAAAACTTATTCTGAAAATAATTATATATTTTAGGGTTCGTATACCATAATATTTTAATTCTATAACATATACACATCAATAATCTAAGATTATTCTTAATCAATTACACATGATTTATCAACATATCCATTAATAGTTCATTCTGTGAATATGAATTATTAATCATGTCTTAACAATTATCAAATTCAATTTAATACTTCTTATCAATAATACTATTAAATAAACACATGCCTTTCATATTTAATTCATGTTCTCTTCATCATCAGCATAAAAATCATTAGATTTACCACCTTTAAGATTCTATTCATGATCCTTCCACATTAGAGATTTATATTAATATTTCCGAAACCGTACACATTTAAATCAATAATAAGTTTATAATACCTTAGGGAGGCCAATATTTTCAACATTTGTTTTAACTGAACTCCTCCTTTTCCCTTTGTAGTTACTTTCTTTGTGAAATTTCTTTACACAATAAAAATATGTTTATGTTCCTCTAATACTTTCACTTAGGTAATTCTTTTGACATTATGGACACAAATGAAACTATTTTATCTTTCTTTTATGGTCTCTATTACATGAACTCTCTATGAACTCTTTCCTTCTATTCTTTGGTGAGTTTGAGAGTTGTTTAAGGTACACGTTGTTGATCATGTTACCGGAAAATTGATTAGGTATTATCACAACATCCTTTACTCTTGTGGCCATTCTATTTAACATCTCATTAATATATTATCCATTACATTCAAAATTAATCATATTACTTATCATTCCATCCATTTTCCAAAACAATAAATAATTCAATAAGAAACAATTATTATACTAAGGAAGCACACAATCATGAAAAGACACTAAAATGATGTCTATGTTATGAAACATTCCTTTATATATGACATGTTTGGTTTATTATCGGTTATTCATTGTCATAGTCTTTTCAAATCATTCATAACGGTTTAGTTAGACTTTGAGAATTTCTAAAGAAAATCCCCCTAGAGTGTCAAACCAGGTGTGAAATACGGACCATTTTCAGTTAATAGATTACCTAGAGTCAGGTCCAAGACATCTTGTGAGAGATGTTTCCCCCGGGTTCATCTATTCTAGATCCACATTCAGATATAGTATCTAGATAAGTAATTATCTTTACGAAACCATTTGCACTATTTTTAGAAAAACTCTAGGAAATTATGATAACAATTAAGATATCCTTATACTTATCCTTAGATACATCCCTAGATATATCCTTGTAAATATCCCTATGGATTTCACTAATGTCTTCTCATTCTTGTTTATAATGTTTAACCAAACCTTCACTCTAATTCCAACTATAATGACCCATTATAGGCATACATAATAATTGCATAACATTGGAATAATAATTTTAACATTATATAAACAAACACACAAAGACATTAATTGTTCTCATTCCTTTGGAAATGTGAAAACATAAACACTGGTACATTATATCACTACATTATATCCCACTAGGTTTTTCATGACTAGCACCCTTCTTAGAAACATCATACATAATACATATCTTCATAACCTAGGGAGGGAAACATAAAAATGGTTGAGCCCAGATGCTGAGTAATGGTATAAAAGGTAGTAATTTAAGCATAAAGATGAGAATAGGGGAATGAGAATGAGATCATAACATTAGAAGATCATACCATGCATATAATATGATCATAAACATGAATAATTTCATAGATCTTAGTTGTTCATAAGGAATGAATCACATGTTAATAAATAACATAATCCCTGAAATTATAACTTAAGAATAAGGGATAGAATAGAGGAATGAAAAAACATTTGATATCATTACCTATAATTCAATAAAAATTGTAATAAATTATCATCTCACTTAATAGTAATTGCACCTATTGGGTGGGTAACACCACCATCCCCAGTCCCAGTCCTTTGCATTTAAGGGATCACATTTCCCCATCTATCCATAGTGTTATGGGTTTCCTCATCATCCAATTATGGATTGAGTGTCCCCATATTCAATCTTCATGGTGACTACACCTACTGGGTGGGACACACCATTATGCCAAGTTAGAGTAATTTCATTGTAAGGGACTGGGTTTCCCCATATTACTATAGTGGTTCAAGCTAATTGACTAGATTTACAACATTATCTCATTTGATTTAAAATTTTACCCAATTAATTAGAGGGAGATATAAATATCTCCCATCTCATAATAACGTCTTTCATACATATTCCACAGGATAATAAAACATTCATCATATCATAACCCATAAAAATAGTTGTTTTTTATATATAACCTATCACAATCCTATGAAATGAAATGGTTATAATTAACATTTCATCTCATCATGACATTTGAAAAAATATAGATTTCATAAAAATTTAATCAATGTATATCCCATGAAGAGAAGAGTGTTTCAAAATCATATAACCCGAGTTTCATAAGAATCCTTCCATAAAAACATAAACCATTCACAAAAGTATATGAATTGAACTTTGGATGATTTTCTAAAAGGTCATTACTAACATAAAAAATGTCATCTTAGATGGAAAATAACTATAAATGATATCTTAAAAAAATCAGGAGGAAAATATCATGTTTTACCATGAAAAGGGATACTTAAAACATAAAGCCTTTTAAGCCCATTTCCTTGAAAATAAATATGAAAAACTTTTGGAAGCCTTTTTCTTTATAAACATATAATGAGATCATGGATTATTTTGAAAAAAAATCCTTCAAAAAGAAATAGTATAAAACATTTTTAAAAACATTTTCCTTGAAACTTATAAAAGGATCTCAAAATATTTTTGAAAACCATTTTCCTTGAGAACTTATAAAAATCATTAAAACCTTTTGAAAAACACTTTCCATGAAAAATGAATTGAAAACATATAGAGATATTTTGAATTTTTTTGAAAACCACTTATTTTAAAATTATTATAGAAATCATATTATTAAAATTTATCTGTTTAAACATGAAAAGGAATCCTCACAAAAACTATGGATGGTAAATCCATACATGTAGTGTGATTTAAAAGGAACATTCCTTTTGAATGGTAAAATGATTCCAAGAATGAATTGTTTGTAACTATATCAGAATATTCCCTAGAAAAAATAGTTAAAATTAAAAAAGGTTACAAATTTATATTAAATATTATAGGGGTATTGTATATTATTCTGGGAAACCCTTTTCAGAAATCAAGGTCTTGAAGAAACACATATTTCTGAACGAAGAGAGGGTAAATTCGGGCTTTCTTAAAAACACATTCTTAACTATCTTATGTAACAAAGAGTGAAAAAAAGGTTCCATTTCATGGATATAACATTATTATCTAGGGGTTATGAAAATTCATAAGACTACATGAGATATGTATTATATGATTTCATCAATGGAATCATAAACCTAAAAAATCTTGAAAAGTGATGAGATTGTTTTAATAAATTCTTAGCACTTGGTAAATTTTAACCATACTCCCTATTTAAAAAAATATATATGGAAATTAAAATATCATGAAATGAAATATATTCCTGATATAAAATTTCAAATTTAGCAAACAAACCTCGTGGAAAAATATTCGTGCATTATATGGAATGCGCCTCAAAGAATGAATATTGAGACAAAGTTACTTTACCGATTTGGTAAATTTAGAAACATAAACACCATGAAATTAAATATCATAAAAGGTATATATAAATACCTGAAAATTTAAATATAATCATCATCTAAAAGATACATTTTAATTATACAAAACACACAACTGGAATGGGTGGAGAATAAATCATGTATTTTATGGAAATTAAAAGGGAGATGAAATTCCCTTACCTTGTGTCCTGACTCTTGTCTTACTCATTCAAAACTAATGTATAATAATATTTAAGATTGTTATAAATATTTTAAATAACCATATTATTATTTATAATAGTATATTTGGTTTCATTAGGATTTTATATTACCTGCTTGTTAGCAATTCAATGTTAAGGTTACGCTTTGGGTATTATTCACTTTGTATTTTTCTTATGTCATATATTGTTATACATTTGGTACTTATAATTATATAATTATTTTAATAATTTAATAAATGATATAAATATCATTAATAACTATAATATTATTATTATGATAATCTTTATAATATATAAGTATGAAATGGAATACACCATTCTTGGAGACCGTGGGTCGTACGTACACATGAACACTCCTTCTGTTTTATTGACGTATTGAAAGAAAAAAATTAAATGACATGTATGTATATGAATATATATATCTTATATCATTAAAGTAGAATCATTATTTCATATATATAATATAGGTTCACTAGATATATCCTTAATACATTCCATTTGTGTTTGAACGATTCACATCATTTTGAGGGGTGGGTAGTCCACACATACTCAAACGAACATATCATATTTACAAAAAATATAAAGAAAAGAGGTATGTTATAAAAAATTAATGACAAATAAATAAATTATAAATATCATATATATCATATATAAATAGTTTATCAATCAAAATTTCCACCCTGAGTGACGATAAAGGAAAAAATGAACATTCATTGTTTCGTGAAGCTGTAGTTAGCAATACATGAAAATTGTATGTTTGTTACCCATTATATGAAAGTGTGTGTAATTTTAGGTCAAAAAATTATAATGAAAACATCTTTGTATATTTTGGATAATTTTTTGTTATAAAATCATGGAATAAGAAGATTTTATTTAGTGGATAATGAAATCAAAAGAAAGGAGCCTGAGCAATTGTGTTACCTCTTAATCAGGTAAATCCATTTGGTTTTGACCAATGGAATTCCATGGAAGTTTTTATTCACAAAGGGAGGCTTAAAGGATAATTTGAGGAATTTTTTTAAGTTAATTGGTAAGATATTGGCCGAAAATAAGTGTTTTGAGAGGTTTTAGGAAGTGGGAGAGGTGATGGCCTTTTATAGGGGATGGAAAGGACACATTTGGAATTTTTTTAAACAAGTTAGGTGTACCAACATTTTTACCTAAAAAGGTAATAAAAAATAAAACAAATTTTTTTATTTTTGTGGCTGAAATATGTGTAGAAAACTTTTTTTGTGCAATTGGATATGTCATTTAGGCCCTTATGTTTAAGGTTTATTCCCTTGTTAAGCTTAATTTTACCATAATCACTATAATAAGTTATAAATTCATTCTCTAATATTCTGGGTAACAAATTAAATAGTCCTTATGAGATGTTATAAATTATTCTGAATCTAAATATTGAATCCATTTTTTCAAATTCAAATCACATAAGTGGCATAAATTAATTTAAAATTAATCCTGCAGATGGGACGACGCTGTGGGTTTTGAAAGTAAAACAAACGTCCAAACATTTTCTATATTTTGTCACACAATTTCAATGTTCCATTGATTCCAATAATGAAAATTATTTTAATTGATAAAAATATTATTTAGTTATTATTTGAAAAAAATTCAAAATATAATCTATCTTTATAAATAAATTATATGAAAAAACAGTTTTGAATTAAAATACAATATTTTTAACTATTAATTAAAAATTGAAACATTATAGAAAATTTAAAAAAACATAATAGCATAATTTTTATATTTCTATTTAAAATATGTGGCTTATTTTTACATATTAAATCTATAATAGTTCCAAAAATTGGATTTTAAATGTGTCATCTATCAAAAGGTGATACAACTTTAGAAAAAATAGAGTTTCTTATAACAAAAAATTCGATTTGTTCTTTTATTATGCATGTAATATATATTTGATGAATATAAAAAATATTTGATTGAATATATAACATATATATTAAATTCATATCACTCAATATTGTTAATTAATTAAATTTATTAATTAAATAAACTATTCAGGTCATAAATATAAAAATATATCATTTGTATTCAATTGATTCTTATATTTTCATTTATAATTAATTAGAAACCAAATGATTTCATCTTATATATGTGTAAACTATATATTTTTAATATGATATTTATTAAATCAAATTTAACGTCTTGGTTATATTAAATAATATATCTTTATTCGATAAAACTCGGTCTTGCGTGTTACACAAGCCATCGAGGACAGTCATTGTTGTGTGTAATGTAATATAACATTTCTGTGCTGTTTAAAGAAACCTAAAAATTATGTTTCATGTAGTAAAGGATTATTTTTTTCATATAATTTAAGGCAAACATAGTTATTTAATATAAAAGAAAATATTTTTAGTGTTATGTGAAATTAAAAATATCAAAAAGATTAAATTAATTCAAGGAAATATATTTCAAAAAATTCAAGGATTTTTATAGGTAATCAACCTAAAATGATTTTATTGAATAATTGAATCAATATTCCCCTAAATCATGAAAATTAATCTAATTACTTTAAATTAGGATAGAAATTCCAACGATATTTACTTATTTATATTCATATTCTCTTTATAAACAAATATGAAAGATTTATCTAATGACGGAAAAACTATTAACCTCAACTAATATATTCAATAGATAACCCACAACATTAAAAGTACCCTTCACCACTAAATTAAATTTATTTATTTGATATTGTAATCTATTTTACATTGAGATCAACCCATATATTCTATTTTGATTATGTATAGTTTAACCATCTAAATTCTCTCTCTGGATGTGTCATGATTGGGTTCTCTATTATATTGACATGGGTAAATGTATCGGTGTTCAATATATCATTATTATAATATGGACGATTAATTGAAGGTTGAATTTTCTAACTATGTACCTAATTTATATGAATTTTTAAGTATTATGCTACCCATTTTTTTGAAATATGAAAAATCATCAGTATTCTATGATTCATGATTCTAATATGGATAATAATTAAAAAGTTGATTGTGTATTGTTTAACTAACCACCTTGACCACTCATGAACCCATCGTGAGGCACATGCCAGAAAATTAGGATTTTTTTCCCTTTTGAACCAGCTTCTAGGAAGCTCGTGGTAGTTAGGGTCAGTCCCATAGGGAAAAGAGAGACAATAGGATACTGCAAGTCAAGTGACATGGTCTCTTACCTAGAAAAAAATGGTGAATGGAACAATCTAATTACATGAAACCACTAGTGAAAATTAAATTAATACAAAAGAAGAAAAAAATAAGAAAAATGTGTCGGGGTTATAATTTTGATCATGTTTTGTCGCAATCATCATTCTTTAATACTTAGTTCATTAATGAAAATTTTTTCCATGATAATTCAAATAAATAATTGTCTCATGGTACGATGACAATTTATTACATGATTTAAATTTAATTCCTTGGTCCGATAATTAATTATTTAAAACATGTTTATGCTCTTAATCCCATGGTGAATAAACAAAAAGATCATCCAATGGTCATGGATTCACTCGTTGTAACTCCTTCAGTACTCCCCATTAGCATTTTTCATTATTTGATACGACCCCAATGGAGAGTAAAGCACTAATTCTTGAAAATTTTTAACCCAAATTTCATACTAAATACAA
The DNA here is from genome assembly GCA_963277665.1 of Viscum album. Lineage (NCBI taxonomy): Eukaryota > Viridiplantae > Streptophyta > Magnoliopsida > Santalales > Viscaceae > Viscum > Viscum album. The sequence continues at coordinate 472,831,232 of OY728133.1, read as the reverse complement.
TACTTGGGATTTCAATTACAAATATAAATTGATCATTATTACAACCCGAACACATGAAATTATTCCTCTTATGAACATGGTCACGATGTGAGGATTCAATCATAACTCAAAACCTATCATGGATATGAGAGGATATAGGGAAAGGAAGAAATAGACAAATACAAAAATGAAAACGGAATAGAAAATAGTAGAATGGATTTGGGAGAGCTGTGAGTGGCAGATTGGCAGAACCTCCCCTGGGTATCCACCATGAAATCATAGGTATTTTCTTCTTATTTATATACAAATAAACTATATGATTTGTACCCAAATATACACTCCATGTACTTCTGTCAAGGTTCTTTGGTGTACTTGTCTCTATCAGTAGGTAAGCGGCCACACCTGACCTTGACTTTATTGCATTGGTGGTTAGTTGGTGGGACTACACGACGTGTACCTCTTCCTTACATAGTGCACAGTGTCTTCATCGGACACCAAAATCATTTGGAAGGTGGTCCAACGCATATGAATTGTAATGACACAACGTTCACCCTCAGACTGGGCACATGGCTGTGTACTCGCTCTGGATGATCTGTTTCCTGGTGAAATTACACAGCATGTACCAAAAAGTACATGGTATGTATATGTGAACATTTCTTCTAATAATAACCAATTTGTTCTTTTGCATGCAGGACTTTGGAATATCATCATAATCACCAAAATAATAAATTTTATCCAAATAAATTAAAGATATATGGTGAAATCAAGTTTTTATTCTCAATTATAAATAAGAGAAGTTATACGCAAATTGGGCACATAAAGGTCCCCCACACTTCGACATTTTCCCCCCCAAGAAAAATCTCAACAAATTTTAGGAGAATCTATATTCCAAGAAGAGTATTGTTCAATGAATTATACATATAAATACTAAATTAATATAATAGGATTTCAAAAGTCACAAAAAATACTTCAATTTGAAACAATTATTCTAATCATGCCTCTTATATAATTCAATGAGATATTCACATCTTCTTTCATTCACATTATTTGGATTTTCAAAAATAAGCATGCCACATAATGATTACCTCACCATATAGTATCATTATTATCACTAAAGATCATTTCATCTGATTTATGATCAATATCAATTATGTGAATTCTATCTATAGGATTACAAGTAATACCATTCTACACTTCAAAAAATTATATCACAAAAATCAGGAGGACTTTTAGTAAGGTTAAAAGGTTTCTGTGCCTAACGGTTAGTAGGCAATCATGTGAAAAATAATCTCAGAGGTTTGAAGAATGACGATAACTTCTTAAAAAATAATGCATGATACTCTAAATAATTCTCACTGTAAACGAATCCCCAACCAGTGCTCTGATAATATAAAGATAAATCCCATTTCCGATCTACGTTCACAATAATCAATAATGTAAAAGGTATGAATGAGGTCCCTTTTGTTTTTGAATTCCCTTTCTCTCTATTTTTTTCATTAAGGGTCCACCATGAATACAATGAGTAGGGTTTTGGAACCCTTCTTCCCCAAATAAAACAGTGGCAAGCTCCACCACACATAATTTCATGATAGCTCACTAAAATGTACCATAATTTACCAAACTCCCTATTCTAAATATGGAATGAATAATCATGGAAATTATGAATGAATTGGGGTAGGGTGGGAAAACTGGCTTATAATATATCTTCCTAACAATGTAGTTCATGGTTTCTATGGGTTATGAAGATCAGATGTAGGGTAGGTATCAAGGTAAATTAGGGAATGGAAAACAATTACATGCCTCAATCATATTAACGCAATTCAAAAATCTTCATGTTTTGAAGATAAAAGATAGAAAATTACAGTAGTTATTTATATCTTGAGAATCTCATAAGAAAGAGGGTGTGGGAATGAATATGTAAAAAGGATTTGAATACCTATTAGGAATTATAATAAGTAAGGGGTCAATCAGGAAATGACATGTATAAAAATGATTAGTCTATTAAATGTAAATATCCAATAATTTAGAGCCAAAATTAAACTATATCATTAATCATTCTAAAATACTGTAAAATTTTAAAATAAGCATGTAACATGTAAAATTACCTTGTATATATTTATTATTTATACATATAATTAATCAAAAAATTTCTACATTTTTAAAATATTTCAACTATTAAAAATGTCTCCTAGATTAGTTCAAGGGAAAAAGACCAATGTAGTAGAGACAAACTCCCCCACACATAATATTGAACTTGGTCCCCCCAAGGGCTACACTAATTCAGAGAAGATGATTTGGGGAACAAAATTGAGTCATGAGGAGGGGAAGAGAGGAATGAATTAATGCCAAAAAGAAAAAAATAAAAGAACTCTGAAAAAAGCACATCCCTTGTGGTGAGTTGACAAAGAGGAGAATTACTGTAAAAGAATGTTCCATGTCACTCCAGAGTACCTGTGAATGTCACGAAAAAAGAAAACTACAGGAAAATATATCATCACATCACATGCATAATAAATCACAAAAATATAAATATAAGGAAAGATATGTGAAAAAACCAGTCACTAAATCGCCTCAGAAGAGGCACTATTGGATACAAAAGAATCCTGCAATAGAGGCTCGGCTGCAAAAGTGGATTCCGAAGGCTCGGTATCCACACCATGATGGGTATGTTAAGTGGGTTCATCTACAATAGGAGTCATTCTAGTTATAGAAAGATTTATAGTGTAGATTACCATGAAATTTATGGCCAGAGCTGTCAGCGGTGACTGGGTGGCGGGAGGTTACAGAGAAGATTGTGGAGCCAGTGCTGGGGTTTCTAGAATGACTAGATGTTGAGGAATGATACCCAACATATACTCAATCTATGTCTAGGACTCGAGAAGGGTTCTCTGCTGATGCTCAAGAACGTCCAGGTAGCGGTCGATCATGGATCAGTCCACCGAGTGTGCGGATGGAGGTGGGGATGTCGATGGTAAAGTAGAAGAGGGAAGGGAAGAGGAAGTGGAGAGGGGCGGTGAAGGGACAACCATTGGTGGATGGGTTGTGATCAGATTAGTAGCACCAGCAAAGTAAAGTGGGTCATCTCTCACCCAATCTTGATCCAAGATATCTTGCACGAGGAGAAATCTTTCTCCCTGACGATCAGCCATCCTCATGTGGATAAGCATGAGGAAGTCCATACATTGAGGAGAATCCAAGTGTTCATGAGGGAGATATGGCTCAAAAACATTGAAATAGTGTATCAATAGGGTGGTATAGAACCAGTTGTTCCGGTTACCCTGACAATCATGGTTCATAGAATGGAAATAGAATGCTGGAAGATTGGTGAGGTCTAGGTAATCTTGTAGGACGATACAACTATGAAGCTCTATGTCCTTCTAGGACACAATACCCATATCCTCATAGTGAGGAAAATTAATGTCATTGAAGCACAGGTGAATGAAACTAAATGGATGGGAAATGATGAGTGAGTTATTCTGTGATGTGGTGGCGTACCTATGCTCAGGCTAATAAAAATCTCATGACATAGAGATGAGGTCAGAGCGCTCAGGGTGGGAAATGGTAGAGACAGAAGGTTGGGTGAAATGATGTGGGTAGAAACCACGCCATTTTCCAAACTCATCCATGGTCAGTAAAACATGGCGGCCACCGAGCCAAAAGAGAATCAGAGCATCAGTGTCCATGGGATTCTGGTTGTAGGTGGGCCCATCGAACTCAAAGGGTTCCATGAACTCAATAAATAAATCTTAGTAAGTAGGATTGTTGAACTGAAGTGTGTCCAGCAGGTGAGTATAGCCTAAAAGATCCTCAACCTCATCCCAGATGCCAATATGATGAGGAATCAATGCGTCCAGGAAGAGGGAACATAGCTAGATCATCCGCAATGAAAATATCTACAATCTATCTTTATAAGGGTGGACCTCAAGAAAGATCATGCAGGGATAGGGTGGAGACTGAGTAGCGGCATGGGACGGTAGAGTCGATGTTGCATCTGCTAAAGTAGAGGGTCCAACAATTTTCTTGGATTGTGAAGCATTTGATGATGAATCTGGCATGGGGGTCGGTCCGACCCTGGATAGAAAAATAGGCGCAGCCAGGCCCTTAGAAGTAGTGGGCGACTATTAAGGTACATAGCTAAAAAATGGAGCTGCGATAGAGGAGCACTCTACAACAGAGGACGTTGTGGATGCCACCACTACAGGATCAATGGTGGAAGGAGAATGTGCCACAAGAATAGCCAGAGTGGTAGATGTCATAGATCAAGGTACTAGAAGAATAGGAGGCAGAGCGACCAACGCTGAGGGTTGGAATCCCAAGAAATCCAATGCGGGACACTCATAATATTGTAGAAAAATATGATGTCGAGGAGGTATTGTGCCCTTAGCATTGGAAGTGAGGTGCTTCCCACTCATGGGATCATCACCTAACAAAGCTGATGATAGGACTGAAATGCAGAAGAAATCATGAGTAAAAACACACTATAATGGTGGATTGAGAGGAGGAGGGTGTGACGACTTCTGGGGGAAGAAAAGGGGAGAGTGGAAGGTGATGATATGGGGTTAGGATGGTTAGGGTTCTCATAAATTATAGCTAGTCCACAAAGCATGTGGAAAGGACCACACACCGTGTATTTTGTTTTGATTTACTTTTTTATACAGTACATTTATAAAATATTGTAATAATTTTAAATAAAAAAATAAATATTTACCAACTAAATAAAACATATACAAATTTTTTATTAGATAAATACATGGTATGTGTCCTAAAATATAAAAAAGAGAACTATATCCTTTGTTCTGGTGCTTGGGCGTGATTCGATATAGCGATCAGCCATTCTGAATGTAAGCCCTCAACCTCTTGAGCAAAGGTTGTGGTGATGTACATTTTTAGCCACTATTAATATTTAATGTAGAGGTATATTTCTCCATAGGATGAATAAAATTCATCATGTTTGGTTTTAATTTTAATAAAAAGGATCAAGCATGGAGATTATCCGAGTTCAAACTCGGGTATTTTGAAATCCAGTGCCGACACTCTGCCAATCTACCAACTTCACCCTCATGTATTGTTTTGTTTTGAAAAAAATTTAAAATATTAATGAAAAAATGTCTCACATGATGTATATTGAAATGCATGATTGGTGGATTTATTAGTATGAAAAATGATAGAACTGGATCAATTATCAGGACTCGAACCTGGGTCTGTTGGATCTATAGGTTACGACCCATTCTATCGATCCATTCCCATCAAGGGATTTATTTTAATTTGAAAAACTCTTATTTATTTTTTTAATACCTCATATGACATTTATTTAAACATGGGCTCAAAGAGAATGATCCATGTACTGAAGCCTAGGGTGGGTTGATTTGAACTGGGAACGGCAAGGATACATTCCAATGCCTTTGAAATCGGCATAGTCCTCATCTCTGGTTATTAACATAACGAATTTGTACTTATACAATGAGTTTTATTAAAATACACTCTAAAAAGAAAAGTGCATTTCGTTTGAAGTGAATACACAGTGTATAGTGTAATTTTTTTCATTATTTTAACTATTGACATAGGAGAAGAAGGTGCCCGTTGTGTGGAGTAAATATACACGTTGTGTGATTATTAAAAATCGAAAAGGAACAAATATGAAGAATGGAATATTGGGTTTTCTCCAAGGTATCACCTTTTTTTTAGTTATTTGGCTTGACTTGAGTTTGGGTTACTAACCCATAATCCTGAGGTGAATGTGGTTTTCGTAGAGAAAATTTGTAGAGAAAACCACCACATATGACTGCCACCCTCATCTAGGTTCCATGATTCCCCACCTTCAGGTTGTTTGGGAGGCAGCTTGTCGTATCCTTGCTCTGTGTCCAGTACATGCCGATGGTGGATGTTTTTTGTGGTTTGATATGGTACATTCTCCACCACCAAAGGTTCCTACTTCGAAATGTTGAACACCTAAGAATAATTGTTGGATTCCTTCCGAACATTTAGATAATCAACAAAGGGGTAAAAGTCAATAACATATCGAGTTTAGTATTAACATGGCAGATGTGCCCCCTTATTCAAAATATGAGTTCTGAAAATAAATTTCTAGAATTATTTGTGTAATACAGGTGGGGACCACACCATAACATGTTTCTTCAGTTGAAATGAAACAACAACACCTATCCCAAAACTCAACCGGAGGAACCATATTGGGAATTCTCTTAGAGATCTACTCAACCATATTTACAAGTTTCCCAAAACAATCAGTTTGGTCCATGTATCATGTGGTCAAGGCCTCCATCATCGATAATAACCTTTTCGTACTACATGAATATTGTTCCAGGGGAGAAGAAGAGATGGGTGGGATGAAGGATATACCTAGTTGTTTCTCATAATAGAACCCATCATCCCTATATGTATAATATTAATCTAGGTAGGGGTACAATATCACTGAATCAAGTGGATAAAAATACTCTCTATGTGAATTGTACCACTCCCTAATTAGATAATAATTCATGGGATATGGGTTTGAGGTTCCCAAGAAAAATAAAGTTGAAAAAACAAACAAATTTGGAAACTGAACATTACTCAGACGTGCACTGGTTCTTTCCATATCCACATTAACCACACCAATATTCGACCGCTCCCAAACCATTCATGAGGCGCAAGGAAGAAAATTAGGATTTTTATGTTCCCTTATAAACCATATACTAGGTAACTAGTGGCAGTCAGGGTCGATCCCATGGGGAAAAGGGAGAGAACAGGATGTCACAAATCATGTGACTGGGTCAGTTACCCAGAAAAAAAGGGTGAAGGGAACAATCTAGTTACATGAAACCACTTGTGAAAAATAAATTAAAACAAAAGAAGAAGAAAAATAATAATATTATTTTGGGATTAAAATTCTGATCATGTTTTGTTCCAATAGTCATTATTTAATACTGAGTTCATCAATGGAAATTCATTACAATGAGGATTCAAATAAATCATGGTCCGACAAAAATTGATTACATTATTTGAAGTTAATTCCTTGGTCTAGTAATTAATTATTTAAAATATTTTTGTATTCCTTGTCCCAAGAGAATGAAGAAACAAGCTTATCCAATAGTCATGGATTCACTCATTGAAACTCCTTCTGATTCTCCATTAGTGTCGTTATTGGTTTGTTATGACACCAATGGTTAGTAAAGCGTTAATACGTAAAGAAATTTTAAACCAATTTTCATAATAAAAGAAATAGTTGGTATTTTAATAACAAGTTGAACATGATCTTTATTACAACCCCAAAAATGGAAATTCAGCCTCTTAAGACCGTGGTCAAGTTATGCAGAATGCGTCAAAACTCAACACCTACCACATATATGAGAGGAGACAAGGAAGGGAAGAATTACACTAAATGAGAAATTCAAATAGAATAGAAAACATTAGAAAGGGTCTAGGAGAGGTCTGAATGTTAGAGTGGTCGAACCTCCATCTGGGTATCCCACATGAAATCAAAGGTACTACCCTCATATTTATAGAAAAATAAACTAGATATTTTTTACCCAAAATTACATTTCATGTACTTCTATTAATGTGCTTTGGCGCACTTGTCTCCTTCGGTAGATAAGCGGCCACACCCGCCTTTCACTGGATTGTGTCGGTGGTTGGTTGGTGGGACTACATGGAATGTACCACCACCTTACATGGTGTGTAATGTCATCTTCAACCACCAGATGCTTCTGTAATGTGGTACACGGCGTTTGAATTTTAACAACATGTAGTGCACCCTCAGACTGGGTACATGGGGATGTGCTCGCTCTGGGTGATCCATGTCTAGGTGAAAGTACACAGTATGTCCCAAAAAGTACATGACATGAATATGTGAACATTTCTTATAATCATCCCATATTTGGTATTTTGGCAGGAGAAATTATTAAATGCATCATAATCACCAAAATAACGTATTTTATACACAAAATAAAAGATATTTGATGAAACAACGGTTTTAATCTCAATAATAAATACAAAAAGGAATACAAAAATCGGGCACATCACACCTTCTTTCACCAAATAGGTTTTGGTCATCTAATTCATTTTATTCACATAGGGAAGAGTATTATCATTCCAATAAGTATTATTATTTTAAATTTTCATTTGGATTTTTTTTCATTTTATCACATAAGTAAATCATTGTAATTAAATAAGTAATTGGTGGGGATCAATATTATATATCTCCTCGATGCATTGGTAGGTCTCAGGAAACAAACATGTTTGTGTATTTTGGTGTATCCATACCCAGAATGATGTATTTCATTATGGGTAATGTAATGATATATAATATCATGGTTCATAGTATAGTGTATAGAATTAGTTTTCATAAATTATGGTTTTCAACAGAATATAACTTTTTATTTTCATCTATGATATATATTTACTTTATTGTTATACATGGATATATTGTTCTCTCAAATTAAATTGATTATGGAATGATGTTATTTATTTATTCTTACCATATCACATGTGCTATGTTTATCTTATCTTAACTTCCACTATATTTTTTCCCTTACTAATCAATTAATTTGTCACCTATTTGAGTTCCTCTCCCCATGAAATCAAGAAGAGAATTTTCATTAATTTTCCGTTATACGATGGAAGGGATAATTATTTTATCACAATGTGTTAATTTTTTATGTTATGTTTTAGAATGTATTGCATGGACATTTCTAGTCTTCCAATTCTACCAAAATGTTTGATACTAAGAAAACTCTTGTATTTTATACCAATAATTTTATTTAACTATAGATTATGGATTTATGGAGTCTGAGTTATTATAGATTTTCTAAAATTATAGGCATCCACCTAGCAGTAAACCCTATGAATTTTATGTACTTCCAAATAAACCTATCCTGTTTTTAGTTGAGTAATGAAAAATATTTTTCCAACTTCTCAAAATCCATTACAGCACTGATCAATATAGGAAGTAAAAATTCTTTCATATGTTGATTAACCAGTATGAGATCATCAACGATGGTCAAAACACCTTCCTTTAATATTAGAAGAGTATCACTTATGCATTCATTTTGTTAGTCACTAAAATTAAATTGAAGACTATATACTAGCATCTTGATATTTAAAAAATGATTTATAGGAATTTTTATACACATCTAAATGAAATCATTTATGTGAATTTTTGGGTTAATCTAATGTAACTAATACTATGATATTAGAATAATATTTTCACATCAAACGTGCCTTTATTTTTGAAGGATTTGTATCTTATTGATTGATGATCAATCATCCAAAACCACTTGGTGTTAGAAATGCTTGAGGTGATGGATGAGAGACATAGATAATGATTTTTTCTTTTCCTTCTGTGGTGGTGGATGATAAATTGATGTATCAACTTGACCATTACTAGGAGGATAGTTATCAGATGATTCCATACAATGTCTAGTGAAATAAACATGCCTTAATAAATCTATATATCTAGATTCTTTTTCCAAATTTAGATGATTTAGATCACATAGGATTAATTTTGCACACTCTATGAAATCATGTGAGATCTTTCTAGAGTGTTGGGGGAAACATTCTGGATGGAATTATTTATAATCATTTTATATTCCTTAATTATTTGAATCCCAGAATCAATATATTCAGATTCATAGGAATCAAATGTGTAACAATCACTAAATATAACCTCTATCGTGCCATTAATGAATCAGTTAATTAATTGATGTGATGATAATAGAAGAGATATGTGCATATGGATCCATGGTCTTCCCAAAAAAATATTTAATACTATGAAATAGTTGACCACTAAAAAGTGAGAGTGATATATAAGATAAAAAAATTATGTTTTAACCATGATCGGTCCAAGGGGACATTATTTTCTCTTGTTATAACTTGTAATCATTATTTTAGAGATATAAATTTTATTTTCACAATAAATCAAAATCTGAATAGTCCATATAAAATGAGATGGAACACTAAATATTTATTGACTCGGGAAGACCAAATTTCATTTTTTGTATGTTTTCAAGATATTGATATAAGGACCTGAGGAGTCCCTCTATAAAATATTCCCAATATTTCATTATAAATAAAATTATCATATGAGATCCATTTGATTAAATATATTTATGATATGATCAGTATATAAAAAATTTAACCTTAAACTATTGAGGTATTCAAATTGGAAAAATTCAGACCCTAATATTTTTGTTGATAGGCATAGAGAATATAGAATTAATAGCCTAACTGGGATTATTGAAAAATTATTCATGAAGACATACATTTGGATGTATGGAAAATTATTCCTGTAATGAGGTTGATACCCATATTGAGACATCGAGGTTGATGTTGATTATTTTATTAATTACTTCCATAAATTCTTACTAAGGGACATATTTTTAATTTGTGGGATGGAATAAATTATCTTATCAGTAAATCGATGCTGAATATACAATTGCATAAATGTGAGTGGGTCATAAAATATTGTTTTATCTTGAATATATATATATATATATGTATATGATTAAGTATCATGTTGGTGTTCTTATTGAGGTCATTATAGTTTATATCTATATGTTTTGGAAGAATATATGGCTTCAAATAAAATATTCTTGAATTTCATGGTCCACCATAACATCATCTTTACTCATATCCTCATCCTTTATGACCTCCTCAATGATTGTGATTAAGGAACTACAATTTAGATGAATATTCCAAATTTGGTAAGGGGTATATCATGTGGAATAAATTGAAATAATAATAATGTGAATTCACAACAAATTATATACTACTTATGGGAGTGGTTTTCATTATCCTAGTAATGGGGGTACAAGATCATGAATATTTTACACAATCTCATGTACCAAAAATGGACCATCATTATAGATTTCATTCAAGAAATGATATCGTTGAAATATATTGGAACTATATATTCGATAAGTTATATTATTTATATTTAATTACATAACTTGCATCACAGTCAAATGATTATGTTCTTCCCATAGTATCACATCCACCTGATTGAGTGATTTCTTAGTCATCTATTCATTTAATTTTAATGCACCATTTGTTATGACATATTGACAAGATTAATATTATTATAAAGATGTAAGAGAGACAAATTCCTCATTTGACCATGTTTTCCCCAAAATGGTCTATAGAGAGTCAATAATAATATGTGTTGTATCTTTGAAGTTAATTTAGTATTGGATATTATGCTATAGTAACTGGTGGAAGGGTCAGTAGTCGGCGTGGTTAATTAGAGCGACTTCTATGAGTTTTTGGATATTTAGTAATTTTATAATGTTCATATATATAAATTCATTTGAAAAAAATAATCATGTCACTATTATATTAAAAAAATTTATTTCCTCAATTCCATGAATTTTGGTTGTTTTTCTCATTATTTCACTACAAAAACATTTTTTGTCATTATTGTAGTTGTTTAATGAGGGAAAAACGTGATATTTATTGACAATGGTAATTAAATTTGGACATTTTTTTAGTGTTAAAATGAAAATAATAGTCTATATTGTACTATTATTTATCTATATATTAATACTATTGGATGATATTTGGTATTATATCATCAAATAATATATTACATCAATTATGTGACCTACCACACCGAGTTTTTCATGTCGTGGTTTTGATATGGTTCATTGTAAATACATAACCTTTTATTGGTTTTAGTCAGAAGAATATTTATTTTTGGAGTTCCATATATGTATAAGAATTCAACCATGGTTTTTCAAAAGATTTTTGGGGTTTATTGGAGAAAATGGTTGTTAATTCCACATTTGGGCCAAACAATGAGCCTATTTCCAGATTTGAAAACAATTTTATTTATTTTATATCACCATCATTTTTTAACATTTTTCACCCATTACACTTCCCAATTGGCCTCCTCTAGCCTATTCAAACCACCATATCCATTTGTAACACTTATAAATTCATAACCATTGTTGATTTGGGTTATTTATTCAGGTATTGGTCCAGCCGTGAGCCCATTTCCAGTTTTTTTTAAAAAAATGTTTCTTCTATATCAAAATCATTTTTTATAATATTTTGTCATTCCCCCTATTATTAGAGACCAAAATAATTAGGTTCACCCCCAAGTTCCATTTTCTCTCTTTGTACCTCATCTTCATTAGGGATTAGGGAGAACGTCATCATGGTTTCTCATATCATCCATATTGGAAAAGGTAATATGTTTATTTCATAAATCATTCAATTTTATCTACTATACCCCAAATCTTATTTCCCTAGTTCATCTAGACCTAATGAGCCTTTCAATTTTGTTGAAAGACATTACCTCTCCTCTAATGTTTTCTATCTAAGGGATGATGAATATTTCCCTAGTTATCATGGTGAGATTCCTTCTCCTTTCTCCTCCTTCCTCCCCCTCCATCCAATTTTACTTGGTTTTATATTCTCCACACATTATTAAAGACATATATTAATGTTATACCATGATTTTTTATATGGTTTTGGCTCGTTTTGGGATGGTATTCATAGTGTTAGGGTTTATAAACCCTCGGAATGTGTTATTGGGTGTGTGTTTCCTTTCCGCATTGTTTTTGAGGTATGTTTTCTGAAGTACTAGTCTTTGTTATTTAAGTTTAATCTTTTTCATATTTCTATCACCTTTTATACATGATTATTATTCCTATAAACCCATTTTTGGATATATTTGGTGTGCAAATTGGTTATTTATACCATGTTTTGTGTAAAACGGAGTTGTTTCATTATATATGTGCACACTGCTTGTTTAAATATATGTGTCGCTAGTTTTATCATATGGATTGTGATTTTTATGACCTTTTTTAGCTAAAATAATAAATTATTGTCATGAAAAATTAGTTTTGTACCCATTTGGGTGTAACGTATAATTAATTTTGCTAAATGTTTTATGCCTAGTTTTTGGAAAAAGTGCTGATTGGATTTTGTTTCCAAAATGTGATATTAAATGACTCATTTGAATTTATAAAATTAGGTGAAGCATGAAAAGTGATGTTATGGATTCATTTAATGTCTTTCCAAATGGTTTTTTTGTTATAAATATATGGGTACTGGTTTTTGGACTTGTTTCGTCAAGAGTTGATGATAAGTGGAACGTTCTACATTTTTAAGAAAATGGTGACTTTTTAATGTGTAAACTAAGTGTTTTAAAGGGTTTATGTAAATATTTTCTCACACTAATTGTTTTTGTAAAAATATTTATTAATGTTGATATTTATACATTTGATATGTGTTGATTTGGTAAAATTCATAAAGGCTAGTTCTGATTTTTTTTTCTTATGTAAAGGGTTTTTATGTGTGTCCAATGTTACACCATGTGGGGTAATTTTATGATTAATGAAATTGAATTATTAAATGGTTTCTAGGCTTTAAAATCTATTTTTGTGTTATTAGAAGAAATTTTCCCATAAATTTTCACTTTTGAATGGATTTTATGTTCAAAGCCTTGTTATACCTCTTCAAAAGGTTTTATGAAAATTTTAAATGGTTTATTGAGTTATTAAAAGGGTTAAAAGCATATTTAGCTACTGTTTGGAGTGTGTATGACCATAACTAGTGACTTAATGTTAAAATGGAATTTGATATCATGTGGAACTTGTCTTAGTAAAAATTTGAAAACAGGGGTATCTAGGTGGGAGGATGTGAAGTAGTATGTTAGTGATCCAAAGTGGGTTTTCCTTGTTTCGTGTATGATGTATGATGATGACAACAATAACTAAAATATGGTTATGATGTTGGGGACCACTATGTTATGGGTTTTTTCTATAATAGTGTTTTTCTTACGATAAATAATATTTGTTATGGTTAATTTTACACTGTGTTATGAGGTACCTAGGTCCCACAACGAACTACTGCCTAGGGGTGTTCCCGTGACTTGTCCTCATTGTCTATTTTATACTCACTGTCAGCATACGGTTTTTCTGGTTCATAAATTCAGTAGCGTTTTTATTTTATTTAAATGTTAAATTCATTAAACCATCCCTCTTGGAAACATTTTTTTTGAAGTTCCATCTCTTTGAAATTGGTTTCTAGCTTTTCATGGTTATGAAAACATGAAACCATTTTATTTTATAATGATTATAACATGGAACGAAGTTTGGAAAACATAGTTTTATATATTTTATTTCAATCTTGAAATTTATGTTTCTTTTATTTCAAAGGAAGTGAATTGGGAATGGAATATCAGTCTAACCTACTATGTTTAATACTCACACTTATAGTTTTCTTCAATTGCAATCCCTTGTGAGGGTTTCATCTTGAGTTCAATCTCCTTGAGAGATATTTAATTTTTTTATTGGAGAGTGAACTGCATGGTTACATGGATTTATTTGGTTGATAGGTTTCGCCAGTTGAGTTGTCTGATTCAGTTGTATATTCAGTTTGATGTACACTTAATTTTTAGTTTAACATTTATATTAATGTATGTTGAGATATTTTTTTATTTATAATATTTTTTTATTATTTATTTTTAAGATAAAATGTTCTCATGTTACTCTAGCTGATGCCTTTGGTGCTTTTCACCATCCCAAGAGGATCGAGAATGCCTATCGGGACATGTCATGGAGTGGCCTGGGTGACCGGTTTAGGGTCGACCGAGACTGGTTCCAGAAAAAATTGTATCAGAGTGGTCAGCTCTTAGCAGACCTTGCTTTTTAGAGTTCCCTTGTTATTTGGAGATGTAAAGGTAGATGGAGTAGCATTGTTAGGACATGAGGGGTTGTTTCGGGAAGAGAATGGTGAGCTCTTCCTCATTCTGATCTTCAATTGTCCGTGGGATGTCCAATTTTATTAGTTTCTATGGTTCTTAAAGATCATTTGGTGATTGGGATGCAACAAGGGGAGTTGGACTAATGGCCTCTTTGATCTCGTAGGGCCTATAAATCCACATAGCGTCAGGGAATGGTCCTAAGAAGGCTCTCCGTATCGGTGGTGTGTTTTACATATGGCCACCAACCATAATGTCAAGTCACCCACTAACACTAGTTCCATTTTTTGGGTCTCTTAGAACATCCTTGAATTCTTAATTTTTTTTTCAAAATCTATGTTTGATAATTTTTGAATTGGGTTTTCAATTATTAAAATAAAAATGTTCCTTTAGCATGTTGGATTTTTTTGAAACAAATTTTTGGTGTGAAATTGGAATGATTTAACATGATCAAATTTCTTTACTCTACACATGTGGTTTACTGAAATAAAATGGTTGCAAGGCATGCATTATTTTAAGATGAATCTGAAAATTTGATTAAAATAGGATGTTTTGGGATATTGAAGAGTGTTTTAATATGATGAATTGGTTTTTGGAATTGGTTTTGAGTAGTTATTGTTTTCCAAAAAGTGTTTTTGGCCTTTATAGTTATCGGATTACGAAAACATGCATTGATTATTATTTTTAAAATTGGAAAGGTATGTTTTAATGGAATGCTTCTTTTGGTAGTTGTTTTAAAATAAATGAAATGGAGTTTAAATCAAATGGTTATTGAAAATGTGTGTTTTTTTTAGATGGTGAAATTTTTTTGAATAAAGGGAGTTGATTTTAATGGAGACCTTTGGGGATTCTTTTTCAAACTTGGTTTAATTGTTTGTTGTGTAGAAATATGAAAATAGTTTTTTTCTTGGGGTTTAGTGTACCTGTGGAAGGTACATGATTTTTGAAATGGTTTGAATGTTTGGCTTGTAAAACGAGGATGCATGTTTTATCCTTTGGTGTTTTCATGGGTACTCCCATGCATGTATTTGTATAGATTTATTTATGGATAACCGATATGGAATAGTTTTTGGGTTCCCAGGGAGGCACAAGAATTTGCATGTGAGTGGGACTTAATTAAACACCATTTATGAATGTGAGAACCCACCAAGTTATTTTGTTTTTCTAATGTGTTTTAAGATAAAAATGAGATGTGTTTTTGTGAACCACTATTTATGTGGATTTATTTTTCAAGTTTTAGAAGCGTGGTTTGTTTTGTATGCTTCCTCATGATCTGTAAGTGATTCTCATGGTGTGTCTTGATACGGGATCTTGTTGGTGGATCAGTTTTAGATCAATGTTGAGTGGATTTCATAGGATAAGTTGGATGTTGTGATGTGGCCATAGATGGTTCCCTATTGGAAATACTTCCAGTTGATCTACCTAAGGATTCATTTAAAATATTCAATCCACCTCTTCATATGATGCCTTAACTCATTTCATGGAATAAAGAGTTGTTTGGGATTGATTTAAAGTGTCTACTTTGGTTATAATTCTTTTGGATATAGTAGTTGTGTTCAGTGTTGTTGATGTGTTTTGTTGTATTCCTTGTCCATTCTACTCCTTGTTTGGAGTGAGAGAGAATGTTTCTATTTATATTTGAGCTTCTATTTAGATGAATGTGTTTTGTTGAGAAAGTGAGTTTTATGGGGTTTTTTGATCTATAGCTCTAAGATGCGGTGCAAAATATGCTTCAAACATCAGGGCTCCTGTAACACCCAAAACATTTTATGGAACATTTCTCATAAATATAATCTATTCATTAGGTAGCCTATTTTTATAAATCATTGAGTTTCTTTGCAACAACACTCGGTTATTTAATATATAATCATAAGCTTATTTTTATATAGTCATAACCTGGCATTTAAACTTAAATATTCCACTTTTGTGTTTTGAATTTTGAAAATGGACATTCAAAGTTGTGATCAGTATGATTTTTATAGGTTGATAAAATTAACTTAACTTCAAGTGAATAGTAACATACCCTTATAAATAGTAACCTACCCATTGAATAGTAATATACCCTTATGAATAGTAATATGACTCTTATAAATGGTATCCATACCCATGAATGTATAAATATATTTAGGCACCATAAAAATGAAGATAAATATTTTAAGTGTTCATAATTTTTTATTAAATAATGATTTTAAATAAAAAGTAAATTTAAAATATTTATAAAATTATTTTTGAAAGATGGAGTTAATTTTTGGATTCTACATGTTGAAAATTGGTTAGGGTAAATTTCTGGATTTTTTCTGAAATACTCGAATTTTTTATGAATAGTAAAAAACAATAAATTACGATAAATACTAAACACATGATTTACTACATCATAGGTGGTGCAAGGCGGATGTAATCCCACTGCTTTTGAACTCACATGCCATTATTACTATTTGGGATCATATGAATTAAGATTATTCGTTGTCTTGAGAATAAATATTAAAATAATTATTAAAATAATGTGAAATAACTTCCCCATCAACAATATAAACCACCCCTCACCCCATCTTCCTCCCACACCACTTGTAACGTCCCGGTTTCGGAACCCACCCAGAGGCACCCCATACCCGGTTGGTCACATGTCCTCAACCACATTTCCCCGAACACCAAAGGCTGCCGACTAGCAATGAGGGACTTGGATGTGATAGGGGGAAACTATGCCCCCATTGGTAGAGTATACATCGGAAGTAAACAAATAGATACAAGAGCGGAAGAAATAATAATATCATACAAAAATAAAGTGGATTACTGATCGAATAAACTAGAGATCATATATAAAATGATGCATGATACATATGTCTAAAAAAGCAGAGAAACAAAGAAAAATGATGAAATACAGTACTAAACCCAGTAAAAAATAAAAATAGTAATCAACTCCACAACATCGCAAGCCTAATCTTGGTCCCATGCTCTCCATCTCCACAGCATGTCAAGAACCTGAAGTAGAAGGGCTCTGGACCTTGTCTATACCTCCAATAATATAATCTGTTTTGGGCCAAAAGCATGGCCCAAACAGGTTGTGAAACTAAATCCCAGTAGGAAACCACCACGAGATTTGTGCCTAATAGTTATTGAGTATATGGGAGGTAAAAGTACAGAAAACGGTAAATAGGAAAGTACTCAACAGTTAACAGTACACAATTTTAATATCAAGCAACAACTAACCAAGAAGATAAACACAAACAGTTAGCCCTCTGGAAAGTACCCACAGCCAATCCCCTCTGGTCCTACCTAGAAACGCAAGCAAGAAGCTAACACAAAGGTAACCCTCTGGGAAGTACTCATATCCCATCCCCTCTGGTCCTACATAACAAGTGCAAGCACCCCTATGGGAATTACACTCAGTCTAACCCCTCTGGTTTAACTTAAGCATAGACTCTCTGAGAAAGCACTCGATTTCAATTCCTCCTATAGTCTCGTATAGTATCTAAAGGCACTCTAGGGAATCACTTACGTCACATTCCCTCAATGGCCCGCGTCGAGGAACTACAGACTCTCTGAGAAATCACTCAACGTCAATTCCCCTTGTGGCCTCACATCATAACTAGGAAAGATACTCTGGAGAATCCCTTACGTCCATTCTCCCTATGGTCTATACATCATGTTCACACAGCCCTATGTAAGTCAAGAAAGTGTAGCAATGCGTATCGGCCAAGGTAAACCTCATGAACTACTTAGCAAGAATTTTACCTCATGACAACATAATAGAACAACAGTCACGCCATCCTACAAATAGGCATGGGAATGTAAATTGCAGCCTAACAAAAAAACTAGACCCAACGGTCAAAACAGACAAAACATGTAACACCCCAAACTTCTACGGTACGCTTCTCTTTGAATAATTCAATAGCATGTGTGGTACGGAACATCGAGTTCTAACACACCACAACAAATCAAACTAGACGTTATGAATAGTAATACCCACTTTTGGAATTTATAAATTTTATTTTTCAAAATGGAATTCATTTTTGGATTTGAAATATTAAAATTAGCCTAGGGTGAATTTTTGGTGTTTTTCTGAAAAACATCATTTTTTGATGAATAGTTAAACAACTAAGTGGAGTTAAAAAACTGAATTTTTCATAAAACATAATTTTACCGCTTCTGTGAGTGGAATTTAGAAAATCCAAGAGACACAGTTAATATCAAGGAGAAAAATGTGGTTCATTGAGATGAAAATAATCTTCGGTGAATAGTAACTTTTTAATTTTATTTACCACGGTTAAAAGTAAATAGGGTAATTAAGGGTAAAAATGATATTAATATTACCCTAACATGTGTCCTAATTCTATTGGACAAGTTTATGTCGACCAAAAACAACCTTAGGAATAAAATATTATCATTTAGGTCCACTTGGATTAGATTAGGACATTAATTATTATTTAATTCAATGAAGACTTAAAAGAGTTAAAATCAATGTTTAATTACTAAAACATTTTTAATAAAGGGTTACACATAATATTAATTCGATTATAAATATTCATTATAAAGAAAAAATTATTTAATACATAATTATATTTTATTAATAATTTTTAGACATTAAATAATTCAATTTATTTATGACACAATGATAATGTAGTAATTACCATAATAGTAAAAAATTGAAATAATTGATATTATAAATACCCAAATAAATATAATTTGAGTATTTTTATGAATTACACTAATTTTCTAGGTTAATATGACATGTTAGAAATTATTTAATTAACGTTTTTCGAAGTAATCATTCTGTTATGATTTTCAAAAAAATCAATTTTCCAAATAGTGTCAAAATTGACATAAAAGAGTTTTTAAAACAAATATTATATTATTAATTGATATTCAATTAATAAAAATCTATGGTTCGGCCTAGTGACTTATATCATGATAGGTGTATCATTAATGTACTACTTGGGGGTCTCTTGGAGGTATATAGTAACTTTATTAACTATATAATTTAAAAATACAAAGTGACATGGTAAGTGTCAAACTAATTAACTAAGAGTTAAAAATAAAAGATAAGGTTAATATAATGACCCAAACCTGTCTAAATTCTATTGTTTGAGTGGTTTTCGACCCATCCCCACATTAACTTTTAAATAATCCACTTTTGATCCATTATAAACCGAATATGAATTTATTATAAAATAATATTTCTAGCTTTTCCAAAGGTGCCCCTCACCCCTCTTATAAAACGGCACTCCCCCTTCTCATTAATTCACACCTTCAAAGCCATTTGGATCGGCCAAACTCTGCCCAAATACTCTCTAAACCTCCATCAATTCATCCTAGAGGCCTTCCTTTAGTCAGAAAGCCATACTAAGGAGCCCTTTTAATCAATTCAAAAGGAAGAACCCGAAGAAGAGGTAATGTTTTCACCACCCTCTTTCAAGTTCCTTTCTTCTTCATCTTCTTCTTTCATTCCCATTATAAAATTATAACTCCAGTATCATATATATACTATGATGTTATTATAAATATGGTATAACCATAATCATTATTCTATACATCCTTTGAATAACATGTCACCATACGTGCGTACGTACGGCTTACCGTCTCCACGTCATGGTGTAATTGTTATTCAATAAATTATTATTTATATGGGTATAATAATGATGTGTAATTAATGTAAATAATAAATCTAACATGATAATGATTATTTATATGTGATATACCATCCAATTATATATTATTTTACTATCAAAAGAATGATATTGTCACTCGTGCGTACGTACGGACTACCGTCTCCACGAACGCGATGAGATTCATTTTCCATCATATCCATTCAAGTCTAATTCTCATTTGATGATTCATAATAGTATCTAAGTACTTGATATAATTCTGTATATGTTTAAGATATAACCTATCCATGACAAAAATTGCTTACGTAACAAAACATATAAAATAAAACGAGCAACTTAACACCCAAAACAACAATAATAATAGGATATTATTAACAAATCAATGTTAAAAGAACAATTATGATATCATATTAATGTATATGATTCTTGTATAATTTAATAACAATTATTTCACCATTGTATATGAGGTTAACCTAACCCAACCAAGGAAAAGTACATGGTAAGGGTTTATTTCGCAATCTCTTCATTATCTGAGGTTGTTTATACGTAATAATCGACTGGGACTTCTTTATCATCCACATCCATGTTTCTTAAAAATGTATTTCAAAACATTTTTCCTATTTACTAGAATATGGATTAAAGTCATTTATACCCTTGTTGACTTTTATAAGTGGCTTATAAAGGAATCTTTCCATCATTTTCCAAACAAGGCCCTTTTTAACCTTTTCGACAGAATTAAGGTAAGAATGTTTTTTTAACTTATATGACGGGTGTGGCTATTTTCTGCTGTTATAAAACCGTCAAAGCATCCCTTACAAGATTATAAGAATATTTTCAAAGAAAATCTTTAATTTTATAAATATATTACTCTTAAATGATTTCAAAATAGAAAGATATATTTCACTAAAAAGAGTTTTGATTTCATCTATGTCAACATCCTTTGATGGATTTACGCTTATTTGAAGTTGATTTATTATGATACAAAACTTCTATATTGTATTGAAGGTTTTGTGGTATGTTTGACTGTGGATGTGTTATTTTTATACCATTCATGGTTTATGGATGAAGTATTTACATTTTTTATGCTAGTTTTATTACGAATGTTTATGTTATGTTTAGACCTTTTAATATGGGAATGCATTGGACTTAATGTGTGATGGGTGGAGCCCGCTACAGCTCCTCGATGCATCGGTAGGTCTTATGAGACAAACTAGTGTCTTGGAACAAGGCCTTGACAAAATGTTATTTGTAGTCTTGGCATGAGGCCTTGGCTATGTGGTTATGATATTCTGGCATTATGCATTCTGTCATTATGAAAGTGGTTATTGATATTTCATGTGAATATTCAATTAGAAGAATATCCATGTGAATAAGTAAATGGAATTATTTCAGTTTATTTTTTCCATACTATGTGGAAGTTCATGTTTAAAAAGCTTCTGTTTTAGTTATACATTTCCTTAAATGTTTATTCTTATTTATGAAAGTTTCCGCTATATTGTTATCCTTACTAGGCGTTTGAGCTCACCCCTTTTCAATATTTTATTTTTCCCAGGATGTGAAGAAGTAATTTATGAATGACCTACAGGGATAGTATGAGGGGATAAGAGTGTGGACTATGGAGACTATATTGTTGTAGTTTTCATTTTATGATATAATATAATCTTTATTAATGTATCTAGTTATTCCAAGGCTACTGAACTAATCGGTCTTTCGAGACATGATCTTTCTTGTGACCATTCCAATGTTATGTAATAATCCCCTGACTCTGGGTCACTGGGGTCGGGGTATCACAATTGTTATTAAATGAAGTTTAGTACATACCTTGGAAGCTATATTTAGATAAACTCTGATTAGAGCACATATATTTAAGATGGAATTTGAGGATTAGTATAGAATAACTTCCTAGAATTATGGTATTTTAATGATTTTGTGAGTTTTCCGAGCAATACATCCCTTTCTGGATACGATCAGGTAGAGGTGGCTCTGGCACAGATGTACCTAGGGGTAAAACCCGAAAACACCGCTTTGAGCTAGGCTCGAATGGGAACTGGTGCACGACAATGGGCCTTGTTGTACTCTTGGTTACGACACTCCCAGGGGATATGCTTATAATAACTCTCATTTTATTTACAAATCATTATGAAGGGTTTATGAGTATATACTTACTCAAAGGAATTTTTTTTATGATTATGGATTATATCCACTAACAGTTCAATTTATGTTAAGTGTTTTATAAGTATGGAATTATGTATTTTGATTCAAAACTTATCTAGTTTATGCCATTGTTTAGAAATGGCGCCTAGTGGAAGAAATGGAAACCGTATCAATGAACGCACTCCATGTAGGGATTTACCTCCTGCTCAAGATAATAATAGTGGAGCTAGTGATGCAACTGGTGATGATCAGCTAATCACCAAACTGGGACAACTCACTCATGTTATGAATAATAAACTTACCCGTATGTAGCACCCTGATCCATAGCATGGAGGATCAATGTTAGATCGCTTCATGAGGAAACAAACACCAACGTTCAATGGGAGTAAAAATCTCTTAGTAGCTGAGCAATGGATAAATTCTCTATAGAAAATATTTTAGGCTTTGAGGAGTAGTGAAAGGGAAAAGGTTATCATGGTAGTTTACCGCCTCACTGGAGATGCTGATCAATGTTGGTCATTGATTCAAAACATGAAGGAAGATGATGGAGTATCAAATATGGAATGGAGGGAGTTTAAAGATCTGTTTTTAGAAAAATACCTTCCTCGTGACCATTTAGCAGATATAGAAAGGCAATTTCTAAGTCTGAGAAAAAAGGAGGATGAGAATGTCGCAAAGTATGAGGCTAACTTTACGAGGTTAGAAAGGTATGCTTGAGATTATATACATAACACAAGAAGTAAGATTGATCATTTCATTGATGGGTTAAAACTATTTCTCCGTTGAGCATTAGTCTCACAATCCTTCTCATCGTACGAAGACATTGTCTCATGTGCTATCAAGAAAGAGAAATAATTCTCTAATTCATATGACTTTAAAGGAAAGAAAGAGAATACGAGATCTACTGATCAATCTGGTAATGGAAATAAAGGGAATAAGGGAAAATTTGAATATCAATCCTGCAGTAAATGTGGGAAGAAACACCCCAGTACTTGCTTAAAAGGAATAGGAGTATGTTAAAAGTGTGTTGAAAAAGGCCAACAAGCTCATGATTCTAAGGGGAAAAGGAAGCTACCAATGTCTTGTAAAGACCGGGAAATTTCGAGGGAAATTTTTTTTTCCTAAATTTTCTTTGGAATTTTACAAAGGCGCAGTTTTTGACGGCACCTGATTCCGAGGCCCAGTGTGCCCGGAATCATTTTCTGATATTTGGCTCAGGTACGTTCAGTGAATGGACGAGCGGGTTTTCCTAACTTTTGAACCAGTGCCCGGAATCGAATTCTGAGGGCACCGATGGAATCGCAACACCGCTACTTGCTTAGAAACGCCTCTTCCGGAGTTGCGTTTGCTCGGTTGTGGTTTTTATTTTTTGGGTTTTAAGTTATGAAAAAAATAGTTGTGCGACAATTTTATTTTTATTTCACTTAAAGCCGCTTGAAGACCACTTTAAGCTGCTTAAGCTCAGTTGAAACGGATAGGGTGCAACCCAAAATATCCTATCCACTTGATAGGATATTTGTGGGGTGGGGCCCACACAAGCCCCATCGTTTATTTCCGCTAAGTAATGCACCCGTGAAAACCCCTATTAAATAAAAGTCAACTGGGGCGTTTTCTTAAAAAATTAAACGCTCCTATTAAATGGGCGGTTTATTCGTTGACATTAATTCTATGAATTAATTTTGTTCGTTTCTTAACACGTTTTCGTTTTTTTGGCATGATAATAAAATAAGACCAACACACCTTCTTTTTGAAAGGTTATGTTAAACCTTTGAAGAATCTCTAAGTATCTTCCTCCTTCTTCGTGAAGAACGTGAAGAACGCGAAGAATGTCGGCCTCCGACGAAGAATGCCGAACTCGTGGAGATCAGCGACGCGACGCCGTGTACCGCGACGCCGACGATTCTCCCTCTGCGACGCTTCTTTCGCGACGATCCAACCCCGCGACAACCTTTGATCGACAACGACAATATCATCGATGCGACGCCCTTCCGCGACGCGACGCTCCACTTGTTCTGTGACGGTCAATTCTGCGAAGAACGCACTTCCGACGAGGTAGGGTTTCTAATTGAGAATAATAATACCCTTTTTCCTCGGATGTTTCCTTTTGAAAATAAGGAACGCGGATCAACTCAATACTAAGTTGATCCGCGGAATGTTTGGTTGTGGGACGAGTATACTTGATTGCGGGTTGGGGAATTTTTGGTATGTTTCAATTTTATTTGAGGAATCGTGGTATGGTTTGATTCAATTTATTATTTAAATAAAATTGATTATTTTCTCCCGACTTTTTTTATCTAACACGGAGGGTGCGGGACAAACGAACCCGGCCTGACAACCCTCTACCGTTCTTCGTTGTTGTGCGGATTTGGCGGGCGACGACAAAACGTGACGCAAGGGAGATTTGATGTTTCCGTAATGAAGAACGGAACCCAGGAGGATCACTGGCGCAAACGGGAAGGAAAACGGACCACCAGAGAAACTTCGGTGGCCCGTGGAAGCTTCCGGTGGCGCGGCGGCGCTGGAGGCGGCGGCGCCCCGGCGCGCCGCCGGATAGGACCACCGCGGCTGAAGCCGCGGCGGCGGCGGCCAGCGGACCATCGCTCACGCACGGGACACGGCTATGCCGCATCCGTTGACTCCAGCGCGGCCCCACGCGAGGCCGCGGCACTTCCAACCCGCGGGGGCAGCGCCCCGCAGCTGCCTCGCTCGGCCTAGCCGAGCCGGGCCGGCCGGCCGGGCCGCGCCCTGGCCGGACCGGACCGTGTCCGGACGGGTCGGACCGGGTCGGGTCGACCCGGTTCGGCCGACCCAGGGGGGTCGGGCTGGGTCGGCCCGGACCCAGACCCCCTGTCTCCGGATGTTTTTGGTCTTTCGCTCATAACTTGAGCTACGGGCCTCCGAACGACACGCCGTCAGCGGAAACGCGATCCTTGGATCAATTCGGCCGATTTGGTATATCGCACTCAAGGTTTCGGAATACTTTGGGTTTGGCCGGGTTGGTTCATCCACGAAACCAACCGGGCCCTCGGAGCGGAAACGCTCATATCATGAGTTCTTGACGACCGATTGACGTACCGTTGACTTTGATGGATTCCTATAAGGGAGACTGATCTTTTGGCTTACTTCGCTCGAGGTTTGGGCATAGTTGGAGTACGGCCGGGTTGGTTTTGACTTGAAATCCAACCGGGCCCCTGGGACGAAAAAGTCAATAACTTCCAGACCGGGCGTCCGATTGACGCGCCGTCTGTTGTGTTGCGTTCCTGTTGACGATACAGAACTTTTGGCATCCTTAGCCCGAGTTTTGGATGCAGTTGGGTTATAGCCAGGCTGGATTGTACCCGAAATCCAACCGGGCCCCTAGAACGGAAAAAGATGATATCTTTCGGACCGGACGTCCGTTTGACGAACCGTCAGCGGCGTTGGTGATCTCGTCGAGAAGCGGTCCCTATGAGTATACCCTATGAGAGTTCGGGGTACAGTTGAGATACGGCCGGGTTGGTTCGCTCACGAAACCAACCGGGCCCCTGGGACGAAAAGGCTAGTAACTCACAGACCGGGCGTCCGATTGACGCGCCGTCTGTTGCATTGAGACCCCTATGACGAGGCGGTCCTTTGAGATACTTCTTCATGGGACTTTGTGATACTTGGAGTATCGACCTGTAGCTCGTGGAGCGGACCCTACCAGAGACGATCATACGGAGTACGAAGACCGTGTAGCCAGCTAAGACTTGACGACTGTTTGACCGACTCGACTTGGAGTGAGTCGACTTGGCCAGTGGACGGAGCGCCCGGTATTTGGCGACAGACCCATGGCGGACGGAGCGCCCGGTAGTTGGCCGCAGACCCGAGGTACTCGACAGGAGGAGTACCTCTGTAGGCTATTAGGGGGAGCGCCCGATATTTTTTGACAGACCCACAGCGGACGGAGCGCCCGGTTGTTGGCCGGAGACCCGCGGTACTCGACAGGAGGAGTACCTCAGAAGTCTTAGGTTAGTGAGTAGTACCTCGGAGTCGTGACAGGACCACTGTACACTCCAGAGACGGAGCTCTTTAGCAGTTACGGTTTCGATAATAAAAATCCTGGTTGAGCTGAATCTTTTGACCTTTGTTTTTACCTCATGATTGAGTTGGGTCGCTTGATAACTTAGGTATATGTATGGACATATACCGGGGTAGAGGTTATCCGTTGATTTCATAACCTTTGTGTTTTCCTCATGATTGAGATGGGTTACTTGATAACTTAGGTATATGTATGGGCATATATCTAAGTAGAGGTTATCTGTTGAGATCTTCTTGTGGTTATCCTTGTTGGTTTAGTGAGACCATGAGGGTCTCGGGGTCCCTACTGAGTATCGTTATACTCACCCCTGCACGGGCTATTCCCACACCTCATTGTGTTGGTTGCAGATGACGGGCAGTGCTGACGGAGGCTGAGTGTTCGAGGACTGGTCGGTACCCGGAGGTGGACTACACGACGAGTCAGTACCCGGAGGTGGACTACATGACGAGATGACACACAGAGGAGATTGACGGATGAGAGCGTGGGGGAGGCTATCTGTACATACCCTTCAGGTAGGATCCGAGGAGGACGACCCATGAGCTTCTTCCTTCTTCCAGCTGTTTGTCTTTTTTCTATTGTACCTTGTTCAATTGTAGTTGTACTTTCTTTTGGGTTTGTATTCGGTCCCATTTACTTTTGAGCACTTCTCTTGTACTTAGTGTTTACTTTTTCCCCTTGCTTACTCTGTGGTGCTTGTTTTCTTTTTTTAAAGGCAATGCCTTCCCAGTTATCGGGATTTACGCCTTTGGTGCTAGTCGCCAGCCCCTGGCCTATGGAAGGCGGGCTTGGGGTAGTCACGGCATGGGCCCCGAGGATAGGTCGGGACAAATTGGTATTAGAGGGTTCGGCTCTACCGTAGAACTTATAACTCTGATATTTTTCTTCATGTGAAGCAATAATGTTAAGAGTACAGAGTGTGGTTTTCAGTTCAGGGAGTCCAGTGTTGGTGCGGGCAGCCGACATATCCATACACCAGGACCCTGACAATTGATTTTTGACTTTGTGCACGAAAAAACTAATTGCGTGTGTGTTTCCTGAATTTTTTAAATTTCAGCTCAAACCAGGTCAGCTCACCAGGTATAAACGTTTGACCGTGTCACGATGTTTCTTTCAGGATGCCTTTTCACAGACGACCAGCTAGAGCCCGGAGGGATGTGCGTGCTGACAGCCTGTCAAGCGACGAGGCTTCGGTACAGGTCCCTCTTGAAGTTGAGGCACCAGCGGAGGCACCAGTGGTACTACCATGCGTTGGTCCACCGATGCCACCACCCCTAGTAGTAGGCGGTGCACGCTACTTGAGTGCGCTGCACGAGTTCCAGTGCCAGAGGCCACCCAGGTTCCGGGGAGAGACGGACCCGCAGGCGGCTGAGGATTAGCTGGAGGCTGTGGTGAGAGTCTTCAGGCTAGTGGGGACGCCGACAGACTTCATGGTGATCCTTGCTTCCAGCCTCCTTCAGGCCGCAGCAGGCAGGTGGTGGAGCCACTTGTTCCAGTTTTGCGACGGGATGACCTTCGCATGGGAAGACTTCGAGACCTTTTTTAGGGTGGAGTTTGTGCCAGTAGCTCTACACCCTGAGCATGTACAGGAGTTTCTGCCTTTACTGCAGGGTTTTCGATCAGTTGCTGAGTCATCTGTGGGAAGTAAAAAGATGATGCAGAGGTCCAGGAGGACCAGACCAGCAGTTGGACGATCTCGGGTTTTAGGATCAGTGGTGCGGGGCACCCGGGGTGGGGTCAAAGCCAGGCGTACCAGAAACGGACAGTGTCTCTCCTGTGGCAGGAAGGGTCACCTGGAATGTGACTGTACGACCCCCCTCACAGTTGATCAGCGGGTGTTAGAGTATCCACCAAGACAGAAGCAGCGGTTGGTGCTTGAGCAACAGCCGAGCAGTGGACAAGTCAGTAGAGCTCCGAGAGCAGGTGGACAGGAGAGGAACTAGTGGATACGTCCTTTGTACTTCTAGTTCCATGTTGCTTTTGTATTCGTGTCTTCGTACTATGAGCTGAAATAATAACAAGAAACTTATCTTTGTGATGTTTTCTTTTCTTTCCTTTTGTTTGGTTGATACTGAGTGGTTCCGGTTAAAACTGTTGAATTGACCCTCACTTTCGAGATTTCTACTGGAGGAGACCTAGTGACCTAACACTGATGCCGACAGTGTGACTCGACCCTTGGAGGCGAGAGTGACAGTTGGATCTCTTGGTAGTTACGTCGAGGCCTTACGACGTCATCCATGACATGAATGCATCATTCATGTCAGGATTGACTATATTAGGCAGTGAACGTGGTTCATCCAAGGGATGAGACCAGATTTCTCTTGTCGGAAAAGAAGAAATCATAGCAGCTCTTGTGGGACAAGGGATGGTCCAGGCCATGGCAGAGAAGGTCCAGGTCATCCAGGGGCGGATAAGGACAGCTCAGAGCCGGCAGAAGTCTTATGCTAACAGGACTTGGAGACCTCTAGAGTTCGAGGATGACGACCACGTCTTCTTACTGGTCTCACCTCGAAGAGGTTTACGGAGATGTGGCTAGGGAGGCAAGTTATCTCCAAGGTTCAACGGACCTTTCTAGGTCCTCAGCTGGGTAGGCGAGGCGGTTTACCGCTTGACCCATCCACCTCAGTTTCACCAGGTGCACGAAGACTTCCACGTATCTCAACTAAAGAGATGCGTGCTCGATCCTTCGCATATCATCGACCATGAGGAGCTAGACGATGGTGATGTGGTGTCTTTCACGGAGGTTCCAGTGGGGATCGAGGATCGACAGGAGCGGATCCTATGAGGATGATCGATTCCTCGGGTACACTTTCTTTGGCAGTACGAGAACCTCCAAGTGAGCACATGGGAGCGGAAGGCTCAGATGCGTGCTCTGTACCGCTTTTGTGACCCTAGTTTATGTTGAAGTTTTACGGTGACGTAAATCCCTGTGGTGGGAGTAATGTAAAGACCCGGAAATTTCAAGGGAAATTTTTTTTCTTAAATTTTATTTGGAATTTTACAAGGGCGCAGTTTCTGACGGCACCTGATTCCGAGGCATGGTGTGCCCTGAATCATTTTCCGAAGTTTGGCTCGGGTACGTTCAATGAACGGACGAGCGGGTTTTTCTAACTTTTGAACCGATTCCCGGAATTGAATTCTGAGGGCACCGATGGAATCGCAGCACCGCTACTTGCTTAGAAACGCCTCTTCCGGAGTTTCTTTTGCTCGGTTGTGGTTTTTAATTTTTGGTTTTTAAGTTATGAAAAAAAAATAAAGTTGTGCGACAATTTTATTTTTATTTCACTTAAAGCCGCTTGAAGACCACTTTGAGCTGCTTAAGCTCAGTTAAAACGGATAGGGTGCAACCCAAAATATCATATCCACTAGATAGGATATTTGTGGGGTGGGGCCCACACGAGCCCCACCCTTTCTTTCTGCTAAGTAACGCACCCGCGAAAACCCCTATTAAATAAAAGTCAACTGGGGTGTTTTCTTAAACAATTAAACGCTCCTATTAAATGGGCGGTTTATTCGTTGAAATTAATTCTATGAATTAATGTCGTTCGTTTCTTAACACGTTTTCTTTTTGTTGTCATGATAATAAAATAAGGCCAACACACCTTCCTTTTGAAAGGTTATGTTAATCCTTTGAAGAATATCTAAGTATCTTCCTCCTTCTTCGCGAAGAACACAAAGAATGCGAAGAACGCCGGCCTCTGACGAAGAACGCTAAACCCGTGGAGATCAGCGACGCGACGCCGTGTACCGCGACGCCAATGATTGTCCCTCTGCGACGCTTCTTCCGCGACGATCCAACCCCATGACAACCTTCGATCAACAACGTCATGATCGTCGACGCGACGCCCTTCCGTGACGTGATGCTCCACTTGTTCCGCGACGGTCAATTTCGCGAAGAACACACGTCTGACGAGGTATGGTTTTTAATTGAGAATAATAATACCCTTTTTCCTCGGATGTTTCCTTTTAAAAATAAAGAACGCGGATCAACTCAATACTAAGTTGATCCGCGGAAGGTTTGGTTGTGGGATGAGTATTATTGATTGCGGGTTGGGAATTTTTGGTATGTTTCAATTTTATTTGAGGAATCGTGGTATGGTTTGATTCAATTTTTTATTTAAATAAAATTGATTATTTTCTCCCGACTGTTTTTATCTAACACGGAGGGTGCGGGCCAAACGAACACGGCCCGACAACCCTTCGTCGTTCTTCGTTGTTGTGCAGATTTGGCGGGCAACGACAAAACGTGACGCAAGGGAGTTTTGATGTTTCCGTAGTGAAGAACGGAACCTGGGAGGAGCATTTGCGCAGACGGGAAGGAAAACGGACCACCGGAGCAACTCCGGTGGCCCGCATAAGCCTCCGGCGGCGCGGGTCGCCGGCAGCGCCCCAGCGCGCCGCCGGACAGGACCGCAGCAGCTGAAGCCGCGACGGTGGCGGCCAGTGGACCCACGGCCGTGCGGGTCCGGCCCTCACGCACGGGACGCGGCTATGCCACATCCGTTGACTCCAGCGCGGCCCCACGTGGGGCCGCGACACTTCCAACCCGCGGGGGCAGCGCCCCGCGGCTGCCTCGCTCGGCCGCTCGGCCGATCCGAGCCGGGCCGGGCCGCGCCCTGGCCAGACCGGACCGGGTCGACCCGGTTCGGCCGTCCCAAGGGGGGTCGGGCCGGGTCGGCCCGGGCCTAGACCCCCTGTCTCCGGATGTTTTCGTTCTTTCGTTCATAACTTGAGCTACGGGCCTCCGAACGACGCGCCGTCAGCGGAAACGAGATCCTTGGATCGAGACGGTCGATTCGGTATATCGCACTCAAAGTTTCGGAATACATTGGGTTCGTCCGGGTTGGTTCATCCATGAAACCAACCAGGCCCTCGGAGCGGAAACACTCATATCTTGAGTTCCGGACGTCCGATTGACGTGCCGTCGATTTTGATAGATTTCTATATGGGAGACGGATCTTTTGGCTTACTCCGCTTGAGGTTTGGACGCAGATGGAGTATGGTCGGGTTGCTTTTGACTTGAAATCCAACCGGGCCCCCGGGACGAAAAAGCCAATAACTTCCAGACCGGGCGTCCGATTGACGCGCCGTCTGTTGCGTTGCGTTCCTGTTGACGATACGGAACTTTTGGCATCCTTCGCCCGAGTTTTGGATGCAGTTGGGTTTTAGCCGGGTTGGATTGTACCCGAAATCCAACCGGGCCCCTGGAACGGAAAAACATGATATCTTTCGGACCGGACGTCCGTTTGACGAACCGTCAGCAGCATTGGTGAACTTGTCGAAAAGTGGTCCCTATGAGTATACCCTATGAGAGTTCGGGGTACAGTTGAGATATGGTCGGGTTGGTTCGCTCACGAAACCAACCGGGCCCCTGGGACAAAAAGGCTAGTAACTCACAGATCGGGCGTCTGATTGACGCGCCGTCTATTGCGTTGAGACCCCTATGACGAGGCGGTCCTTTGAGATACTTCTTCGTGGGACTTTGTGATACTTGGAGTATCGACCTGTAGCTCATGGAGCGGACCCTCAGGGAGACGAGCGTACGGAGTACGGAGACCGTGTAACCAGCTGAGACCTGACGACTATTTGACCGACTCGACTTGGAGTGAGTCGACTAGCCCAGTAGACGGAGCGCCCGGTATTTGGCGACAGACCCACGGCGGACGGAGCGCCTGGTAGTTGGCCGCAGACCTGCGGTACTCGACAGGAGGAGTACCTCTGTAGGCTATTAGGGGGAGCGCCCGATATTTGGCGACAGACCCACAGCGGACGGAGCGCCCGGTAGTTGGTCACAGACCCGCGGTACTCGACAGGAGGATTACCTCAGCAGTCTTAGGTTAGTGAGCAGTACCTCGGAGTCGTGACAGGACCACTGTACACTCCAGAGACGGAGCTCTTCAGCAGTTACAGTTTGGATAATAAAAATCCTAGTTGAGCTGAATCTTTTGACCTTTGTGTTTACCTCATGATTGAGTTGGGTCGCTTGATAACTTAGGTATATGTATGGTCATATACCTGGGTAGAGGTTATCTGTTGATTTCATAACTTTTGTGTTTCCTCATGATTGAGATGGGTTACATGATAACTTAGGTATATGTATGGGCATATATCTAAGTAGAGGTTATCTGTTGAGATCTTCTTGTGGTTATCCTTGTTGGTTTAGTGAGAACTTGACGGTCTCAGGGTCCCTACTGAGTATCGTTATACTCACCCCTGCACGGGCTATGCCCGCACCTCGTTGTGTAGGTTGCAGATGACGGGCAGTGCTGACGGAGGCCGAGTGTTCAAGGACTGGTCGGTACCCGGAGGTGGACTACACGACGAGTCAGTACCCGGAGGTGGACTACACGACGAGTCAGTACCTGGAGGTGGACTACACGACGAGTCACTACTCGGAGGTGGACTACACGACGAGACGACACACAGAGGAGGTTGACGGACGAGAGCGTGGAGGAGGCTATCTGTACCTACCCTTTAGGTAGGATCCGAGGAGGACGACCCAGGAGCTGCTTCCTTCTTTCAGTTGTTTGTCTTTTTGTTGTTGTACCTTGTTCAGTTGTAGTTTTACTTTCTTTTGGGTTTGTATTCTGGCCCATTTACTTTTCAGCACTTCTCTTGTACTTAGTGTTTACTTTTTCCGATTGCTTACTCTGTGGTGCTTGTTTTCTTTTTTTAAAGGCAATGCCTTCCCAATTATAGGGATTTACACCTTTGGTGCTAGTCGCCAGCCCCTCGCCTACGGAAGGCGGGCTTGGGGTAGTCACGGCACGGGCCCTGAGGACGGGTCATGACATGTCCAATGTTACAATTGTAGGGAGATGGGATATTAAGCAAATTAATGTCCTAAGCATCAGGGGAACTTACCTCAGAAAAAGCCACGGGTTCAAGGCCAAGATTATGCTATCACTACTACTGTGGTAGAACCTCTGAAAGACGTGGTGGCAGGTAATTTAATGGTTTCCTCAAGTTTAGCAAATGCATTATTTGATTCTGGATCATCGCATTGATTCATATCTTCCCAGTTTTCTAAGAAAATTAGATATTTCCAATTTGATTTAACAAGGGAGTTATCAGTTAAACCTCCTAATGGAAGTATCATTGAAACAAAGTTTTCAAGGAATATATTGATGACTTTGTAGTGGTATTTATTGATGATATCTTGGTATACTCCAAAAGATACAATGATCATGAAAATCACAAGCACATTATATTGAAGACTCTTAGAAGACATGAATTATATGGGATGTTTAGCAAGTGTGAATTCTGGCTTCATGAGATTTCATTTCTTGGCCATATTGTCTCTAAGGTTAGAATTTCCGTTGATCCTTCTAAGACCAAGGCAATCCAAGAATGGCCTACACCGACGAGTATAAGTGAGGTACATAGTTGTATTGCTTTAGAAAGTTATTATAGACATTTCTTCCAGAAGTTTTCCTGGTTGGCTAACCGATTAACAAAGCTCACACGTAAAGGGGTTAAATTTGTTTGGACAAAAGAGTGTGAAGAATGTTTCAAAGAACTGAAGATAATATTAGTTAATGCTCTTATATTGACTCTACCATCAGGGAATGATGGGTTCATTATTTATAGTGATGCATAGAAGAAAGGACATGGTTGTGTCCATATGCAGAATGATAGGGTTATTTACAATGCATCACGACAGTTGAAAAGTCATGGACAAAACTATCCTACTCATGATCTCGAGTTAACAGCTATGATATTTTCTTTGAAGATATGAAGGCACTACCTCTATGGTAAAAAATGTGAGATTTATACTGATCACAAGATTTTGAAGTTTGTTTTCTCACAAAAAGAACTCAACATGAGGAAAAGGAGATGGCTTGAATTACTCAAGTATTATGATTGTACGATAAACTACCACCCATGGAAAGCAAACAAGGTGGAATATTCATTGAGCAGAAAAGACCATGGAGTTATGAACAATATGATAATTGAACGGGTTCCAATTTTCATGGATCTAGTGAAGATGGACATGGGAATAACCAGGGAAGGTGAAACATCAATGCTTTTTCAAATGGTTGCCAAACCATATTTACTAGAAAGGATTAAGAGTTCTCAGACCGATGATGAAGAATTTCAAAAGAATATTAAAGCTGTGAATGATGGGAGATTGAGAGACTTTGTGTATGAAGATGGAATTTTGAAATTCGGGAAGAGACTTTGTGTTCCTGATATACCTGATCTAAAAAGGGAATTGCTGGATGATGATCAGAGTTCCAATTTCTCTATACACCCTAGGAGTACCAAAATGTTTAGAGACTTGAAGGAACATTTTTGGTGGGACAACATGAAGAGGGAGATTTCAGATTTTGTGTCAAGATGTATGGCTTGTCAACAAGTGAAATCTAGAAGAAAACAGCCTGGAGGAGTCATGCAACCTCTTCCCATACCAGAGTGGAAATGGGACAATATTACGTTGAACTTTGTCAAGGGGATACCAAAGACTCTAAGAAGGAACGATGCAATATGGGTTATTGTTGATCGTCTTACCAAGTCAGCACATTTTCTTGCTATAAGATAAGATCTACCACTGGAACGTCTAGAAAGACTATATATTAATGAAGTGGTGAGACTTCATGGAGTACCCCTATCAATTGTTTCTGGTCGTGATCCCCATTTTACTTCAAGATTCTGGAAAAGTATTCAGAAATCCTCGGATACTAAACTTCATTTGAGCACTGCCTACCACCCTTAAACAGATGGACAATCAGAACGAACTATTTAAACCTTAGAAGAAAAGTTGAGATCCTGCTTACTTGACTTTCAGGGTATGTGGGATCAATATTTACCTATGGTAGAATTTTCCTATAACAATAGCTTCCATTTGAGTATTCAGATGGAACCATATGAAGTGTTATATGGAAACAGATGTCGCACACCAACTTGTTGGGATGAAATTGGTAAAAGAAAACTTGTAGGCCCAGAACTAGTGGAGGAAATAATGGAAAAGGTGAAGATAAATCCAAAACCATATCAAAGCAGCTCAAAAGTAGGCAGAAAAGCTATGCCGATAAGCGAAGGAAGGATTTGGAATTTCAACTCAGTGATCATGTTTTCCTGAAAGTATCTCAATGGAAGGGATTCATATGTTTTGGTAAGAAAGGTAAATTGAGTCCCAGGCACATCGGACCTTTCGAAATTCTAGAATGAATTGGGATTGTATCTTATCATTTGGAAATGCCTCCAAATCTCTCCAAAGTTCACGATGTGTTCCACATATCACTATTGAGGAAATACATGCCTAACCCAACACATGTACTCACCTATGGGGAATTAGAACGGGAACCCGATCTATCTTATTGTGAAGAGCCCGTCAACATTCTTGGTACGAGAGAACAAGTACTAAGAAACCATAATACTTGTCTGGTAAAAGTCTTGCGGAGAAACCATAAGATGGAAGAGGCAACGTGGGAACCCGAGGAACATATGATGAAGAACCACCCAAGTCTTTTCATGCGGTAGTATTCTAAAAATTTCGAGGACGAAATTATTTGAAGGACGGGAGAATGTAACACACCATGCTTCTATGGTATGCGTCTCTTTGAATAATGCAATAGCATGTGTTGTACGTAACATCAAGTTCTAACACACCACAACCAATCAAACTAGCCGTTATGAATAGTAATACTCACTTTTTGAAATTTATAAATTTTATTTTTCAAAATGGACTTCATTTTTGGATTCGGAATATTGAAATTATCCTAGGGATAATTTTTTGTATTTTTCTGAAAAACTTCATTTTTTGATGAATATTGAAACCACTAAGTGGTAGCTAAAAAAACTAGATTTTTCATAAAACATAATTTTACTGCTTCTATGAGCATAATTTCAAAAATCCGAGAGACACGGTTAATATCAAGGAGTAAAATGTGGTTCATTGAGATGTAAATAATTTTTGGTGAATATTAACTTTTTACTTTTATTTACCACAGTTAAAAGTAAATAGGGTAATTAAGGGTAAAAATGATATTAACATTACCCTAACACATGTCCTAATTCTATTGGACAAGTGTATCTCAACCAAAAACAAACTTAGGAATAAAATATTATCATTTAGGTCCACTTGGATTAGATTAGGACATTTATTATTATTTAAATCAAAGAAGAGTTAAAAGAGTTAAAATCAATGTTTATTTACTAAAACATTTTTAATATAGGGTTACAAATTAGATAAATTCCATTATAAAAATTCATTAGAAATATTAAGAGATTTCCTACATAATTATATTTTATTTATAATTTTCTGACATTAAATAATTTAATTTATTTATGACACAATGATGATGCAGTAATTACCATAATAGTAAAAAATTAAAATAATTGATATTATAAATACCCAAATAAATATAATTTCAGACTTTTTATGAATTAAAATAATTTTCTAGGTTAATATGACATGTTATAAATGATTTAATTAACTTTCATTGAAGTAATCATACTGTTATGATTTTCAAAAAAATCAATTTTCCATATCGTTTCAAAATTGACATAAAAGAGTTTTTAAAACAAATATTATATTATTAATTGATATTCAATTTCTAAAAAACTAAGGTTCGGCCAAGAAACTTATATCATGATAGGTGTATCATTAATGGACCACATGAGTGTCTGTTGGAGGTATATAGTAAGTTTATTTACTATATTATATAAAAATACAAAGTGACATGGTAAGTGTCAAACTAATTAACTAATAGTTAAAACAAAAAGATAAGGTTAATATAATGACCCAAACCTTTCTAATTTATATTTTTTGAGTGGTTTTCGAACCATCCTTACCTTAACCTTTAAATAATACACTTTTGAGCCATTTGAAACCGAATATGAATTTATTATAAAATAATATTTCTAGCTTTTCCAAAGGTGCCCCTCACCCCTCTTATAAGAGGGCACTCCCCCTTCTCATTAATTAACACCTTCAAAGCCATTTGGATCGGCCAAACTCAGCCCAAATACTCTTTAAACTTCCCTCAATTCATCCTAAAGTCCTTCCTTTAGTCATAAAGCCAACCTAAAGAGCCCTTTTGATCAAATCAAAAGGAAGAACCTGAAGAAGAGGTAATGTTTTCACCACCCTCTTTCAAGTTCCTTTCTTCTTCATCTTCTTATTTCTTTACCATTATAAAATAATTAATACAGTATCTTATATATACTGTGATTTTATTATAAATATGGTACAACCATATTCAGTATTCTATCCATCCTTTTAATAACATGTCACCATACGTGTGTACGTACGGTTTACAGTCTCCACGTCGTGGTGTAATTGTCATTCAATAAATTATTATTTGGATGGGTATAATAATGATGTGTAATTCATGTAAATAATAAATATAACATGATAATGATTCTTTATATGTGATATACCATTCAATTATATATTATTTTAATATCAAAAAAATGATATTTTCACGCGTGCGTACGTACGGACTACCGTCTCCACGAACGCGATGAGATTCGTTCTCCATCATATCCATTCAAGTCTAATTCTCATTTGATGATTAATAATAGTATCTAAGGACTTGATATCATTCTGGATATTATTATGATACAACTTATCCATGAAAAACATGGCTTACGTAACAAAACATATAAAATAAAACTAGTAAGTTAACACCCAAAACAACGATAATTCTAAGATATTATTAACAAATCAATGATAAAAGATCATATATGATATCATATTAATGTATATGATTCTTTTATAATTTAATAACAATTATTTCACCATTATACTGGTGGTTAACCTACCCCAACCAAGGAAAATTACTAGTTAAGTGTTTATTTCACAATCTCTTCATTATCTGAGTTTGTTTATATGTAATAATCTACTGGGACTTCATTATCGTCCACATCCATGTTTCTTAAACATGTATTTCAAAACATTTTTACTATTTACTAGAATATGGGTTAAAGTCATTTATACCCTTTTTGACTTTTATAAGTGGTTTATAAAGGAATATTTCTGTTGTTTTCCAAACAAGGTCCTTTTTAACCTTTTCAACAGAATTAAGGTAAGAATGTTTTTTAACTAATACGAAGGGTGCAGCTATTTTATGCCGTTATAAAATCGTCAAAGCTTCCCTTACAAGCTTATAAGAATATTTTCAAAGAAAATGTTTTATTTTATAAATATATTACTCTTAAATGATTTCAAAATATAAAGAGATATTTCTCTAGAAAGAGTTTTGATTTCATCTATGTCACCATCGTTTGATGGATTTTGCGCTTATTTGAAGTTGATTTATTATGATACAAAACTTCTATATTGTATTGAAGGTTTTGTAATATGTTTGACTATGGATGTATTATTTTTATACCATTTATGTTTTATGGATGAGGTATTTACATTTTGTATCCTAGTTTTATTACGAATGTTTATGTTATGTTTAAACCTTTTCATATGAGAATGCATTGGACTTAATATGTGACGGGTGGATCCCGCTATAGCTCCTCGATGCATCGGTAGGTGTCATGAGACAAAAAAGTGTCTTGGAACAAGGCCTTGACAAAATATTATTTGTAGTCTTGGCACGAGGAAATGGCTATGTGGTTATGATAGTCTGGAATTATGCATTCCATCATTATGAAAGTGGTTATTTATATTGCATGTGAATATTCGATTAGTAGAATATCCAAGTGAATATGTAAATGTAATTATTTCATTTTTTTTCCATAATATGTTGAAGATCAAGTTTAAAAGGCTTTTGTTTTAGTTATACATTACCTTAAATGTTTATTCTTATTTATGAAAGTTTCCACTATATTTTTATCCTTATTGGGCATTTGGGCTCACCCCTATTCTATGTTTTATTTTTCCCAGGATGTGAAGAAGTAATTTATGAATGACCTACAGGGATAGTATGAGGGGATAAGAGTGTGGAATATGGAGACTATATTGTTGTATTTTTCATTTTATGATGTAATGTAAACTTTATTAATGTATCTAGTTATTCCAAGGCTACTAAACTAATCTGTCTTTTGAGACTTGATCTTTCTTGTGATCATGCCAATGTTATGTAATAATGCACCGACTCTGGGTAACTGGGTTCTGGTCGTTACCAAACATGCAAGGGAAGACACATCCAAAGAACAGTAATTAACCCAATTCACTATAAATTAATCTCTAATCAAGAATACAATCATAGCAGGAAAACAATAGGGCTAAAACGGTAAATGCAAAATACCTCGTTCATGGGTATTGGGAAAATGTGCACATAAAACTCAAAGACATTCAAAAGAAAAGCCCAAACCACCTACCTTGGCATTGGGAGATCAATATACTTGAACCATGAGGATTGAATTACCTTAGAGCATCGTAGATCTGTGAAAACTTATAAAACGTTCAACCCACGATAACTCCTGAAAGTGGAGAAAATATAAGATTATGCTCAAGGAGAAGAGAGAACTCACTGATGTGATTCCAAGGCAACTGATGGTGTTCGATTCAGAGGACCGATGCTGGCTTGGGGTTTTGTCGTAGATCTGTAGTCGTACGAAGCTCTCAGTCGAACAAGACCCAGATGGAGAGGTTTCTGGCAATTAGACGTGACCCTGATGCGTTTAATGAAAAAAAAGTATAGGGGGTTTACTTTTGAAGTACATGACGTGTACTCTCCGTTTTCGTACTGGGATTTAGGTGGCCTCCAGGTTACCCCCACATGGTCATGTTCATGGCCTCTATATGGCCATCACACTATTACCAGTGGTAACTGAGTACACGACGTGTAATTATAAAGTACCGGGCGTGTAATTCAAAAATTTCTAAAAAAACCTCTTTTCTAAAAAATTACCAGAAAAGGATAACATACCCGAAAAGTAGGTCCGGGTTCTTACAAACTTCCCCCCTTAAATAAATTTTCCTCGAATTTCCCTATAAGGAGATGGCGTAGCAGAAGAAACCCAGAACAACTCTGCCCACTGCGCTCACACATCAGCCTCCCTCTCCCACATCTCATCATGTACTCGCTCGTGATGCCATAGCACTCGTACCAGAGGAATATACAGGCCAATGAGAACCATTTTATTTCGATCGACAATCCTGATAGGATGCTCCTCGAATGATTTTTCCACTTCCAACTCAACCTCCTCAGGTTGTAAAACCTGAGACGGGTCTGAAAGGTAAAGTACAAGTTGATAAACGTGGAAAACATCCTGCATATCTCGGTACCTCTGAGGTAACTGAAACCGGTAAGAAACTGGCCCAACTCTCTCTAACACCTCAAACGTCCCGACGCACCTCGACAAAAGCTTAACCTGTCTTCTAATACTCTTGTGTCCCAACCATGGTGTGACACGTTGAAAAACTTGATCCTCGACCTTGAACATTAGAGGTCATCTTTGCTGATGAGCATAAGACTTTTGATGAGACTGTGTAGTATCCATCCTCTTCTGAATCAACTCTATCTACTCTGTGGTCTCTTGATCAAGATGAGATCCCAGCAAAGTTTCCTCTCCAACTTCTAGCCATCATAAGGGAGATCGGCATGTCCTACCATACCAAGCCTCATAAGGTGCCATCAGAAACGTTTCTTGAAAACTATTGTTGTAGAAAAACTCCACAAGAGTCATGTGCTTCTCCCAAGAACAGAAACATCTAGGATTCATGCTCGAATCATGTCCTCATATACCGGAATCGTACGCTCAGACTGGCCATCTGTCTGAAGGTGGTAGGTTGTACTGAAAATCATCTATGTACCCACAACATTTTATAGCCCCATACCAGACCTGAGAAGTAAAACGTGCATCCGTGTCTAAAACGATTGAGTTTAGAACATCATACCGACGTAAAATCTCACAGATGTACAACCATCCCATCTCTTAAATACTAACTGTCTGCTTGATTAGCCAGAAGTGAGAGACCTTTATATGTATGTCAATGACAACCCATACTGCATCATTCCCTTCAGGCGACCTCGAAAACCCTATCACAAAATCCATCATGACATCAGTCCACTTCCACTCGATAATGGCTAACTACTGCAAAATCCCTGCTCGTCACTGATGCTCCACCTTCTCGTGCTGATAGGTGGGACACCTCATGATGAAACCTGCAACATCTCTCTTCATACATGGTCACTGATACTGATGGTGTAGATCACGATACATCTTGGTGAAACCAGGATGAAATTCCCAAACTGATCAATGAGATTTCCACCTCAGCTCCTCATGTTTGTCTGCTGGCACCCATATGCACCCCTGAAAACCCAAGATCTCATCCTCACCGATGGTCCATACAGGAATAGGGAATTCTCTTGACAAACATTCTTGCAGAACTAGGCCTTCAAAATTTGATAGCTTCCTCATTCGTACTCGATCAATAAGGGTAGAGGTAATATCTACAAAATAAAGGAGGGTCTGCCCCTATCTATCGTGAACCTCAAAATGCATCTTAGAGAACAGAGCCATAAGCTACCACTCACTGATGGCCTCCTAAACTGCCTGTATTTGAGTCCTCCTGCTCAACACATTAGCCACTACATTGCCTTTCCCAGGTGTGTAGGCAAGATCAAAGTCAAAGGACTGAAGGTAATCAACCCACCTTCGCTGTCTCAAAGTTAGATCATGAAGAGTGAAGATGTACTTAAGGATTTTGTGGTCGGTTAAAACCACAAAATTCTCTCCCAGAAGATAATGTCTCCAACAACATAAGGCATGAACAATTGCCACCAACTCAAGATAATGTGTCGGGTAGTTATTCTCATGAGGCCTCAACTACCGAGACCCATACACAATGACTCCTTCTCCCTAAATAAGCACAGCACCCAGCCCAATACCTGAAGCATCACAATACACATTATAGCTCTTGCCCAGCTCTGTCAATACTAGTATCGGTGCTGAATTCAACCTCCCTTTTAGCTCCTGAAAGGCCGAATCAAAAGAATCATACCACCAGAACATTGCACCCTTCTTTCTCAGAATCTTCAGTGGTACTACTAAGTGAAAAAATTCATGAATAAACATTTTTAGTATCTAGAAAGCCCTAGAAAACACTTCACCTCATAGACGTTCTTTGGATGCTCCCAGGAAATTACTATTCTAACTTTCTCTGGGTCTACTGACACTCCTGTCTCTGAGATAACATGACCCAAGAAGTGATCTGGTCCATCCAAAAGTGGAATTTTGAGAGCTTATCATAAAAATGATGATCTCTTGATGTACTCAAAAATGATCTCAAGATTTGCGGCATGGTCATGTCGAGTGTGAGAGTACTCCAAGATATCGTCCATGAAGACAATTATGAAAGAATACAAGTACATATGGAACTCTCAGTTCATCAGTGCCATGAACACTGCAGGTGTGTTCGTGAGACCGAATGACATAACCATATACTCGTGTAGACCATACCTCCTTTGGAGGGCTCTAAGAGGTATATCATGTAGTCTACCATGTAACTAATTGTAACATGACCTCAATTCAATATTCGATAACACACAGGCTCCACGAAGCTAATCAAAGAGATAAACAATCCTCGGCATGGGATATAGGTTCTTGACTGTCAATTTGTTCAACTTCTGATAATCCACACAAATCTTGAGGCTGTTGTCTGCCTTCTTCGCAAACAAGACAGGCGAACCCCAATGATAAGTACTGGGTCGAATAAAACCATTTTCCTGCAATTCCTCCAACTACTTCTTGAGCTCATACAACTCTGGTGTAGCTAACCTATAAGGATTAATGGACACTGGTGCTGCTCCTGGCACAAGCTCAATATAAATGTCCACCTCGCGCTCTAGAGGAAAACCTGAAATGTCTTCAGGGAGTACATCCCAGAAACAATCCACCACTAGAGGAAAGTCTAACTGAGAAGTCCCCAAGTCATCCAGATATAGACTAGCAATATGGGTTGTAACTCTTCCTATCCCATGATCCTCTGGAACCGCTCTACTCTCCTATACATCCAACTCACCCTTATGAAGAAAAGATCCACCCTCTTGTGATATGAAACTCACCCACCGGCGATAACTTTCAACCACTGTCAGGATAGGAACTAACCAGTTCATTCAGAGAATGACATCATATCCTTTCATCTCTAGGATATAGAGAACCCATAAGAAGTGACACCCACCAACCTCTAGACGGCACTCCGTGCACTGACGTACACTAACCGTTCTAGTCCCCAATAGAGTGTATAGTGTCAAAATATCGGCAGAATAAAATATGAAGAGCCCAAGGCTCTCCACAATAGAAAAAGATATATAGCTATGGGAATACCTTGTATTGAAAAGAGGTGAAGATAAAATGGAAGCAACTAGGATCGTACCTCGAACTGTAGAAGGTACGAGATCCTGCTCTTGCTGGATCTGCTCCACTGCAAATGTCTGGCCTCCTCCACGGCCCTATAACCCTACCAGACCACTCTGAGCTAATACACACTAATGTC
The DNA here is from genome assembly GCA_963277665.1 of Viscum album. Lineage (NCBI taxonomy): Eukaryota > Viridiplantae > Streptophyta > Magnoliopsida > Santalales > Viscaceae > Viscum > Viscum album. The sequence goes on along the minus strand of OY728133.1, from coordinate 472,787,340 downwards.
ACTGAATTATTGGTGACTTACCACCATGGACACGACCTCTACCTCGTCCTAAACAGCTAGCAGAACTCCAATTCCTATACTGGTGAGAAACTGGTGGTGCTTCTCCTGAATATGGAGCCATAGAAGAACCCCTGTCAAATGCTGCTGCTGAGAAGATATGACAGAAGCATTGAAGGTGACCCATCTTGCCACATGATTGGCTCTACACTGGGTCTTTCAGGAAATGTGGCCCCATATGCCTACTTTTTTCACACTGGTAGTACACCACCTGGCTATGGGAAGATGTGTCTCCCTTCTTTGGATCACCATGAGAAGACTCCCTACGGCACTTCCTACTATAAGTAGGAGGGATGCTAACTCTAGATGTTGAGCCGCCCTGGTTCAAAACTCCGAAATACCTTAGATTTTGCTCAATGATAATCACCTGGTTGATGATAGAAGTGATGGATGTCAACCTGAAAATGTAAACCTGTGATCGGACGTCATGACTCAGACCATCCTCGAACTTCCTTTCTAGAAATAACTGATCACTTCTTGGAATAGGTGTGAAGCACTACAATTCGGTAAAGAGTGAGAAATACTCCATGAGAGAAAGTGTTCCTTTCTCTATAATCATAAACTCTCGGGCTCGTTCGACCCTCAGGGTCTCTGGATGGAAGTAATCATCGAAGATATGCTGGAACTCATCCCATTACATAACATGTGGGAGTCCCACCTGTGAGATCACATCCCACCACCTCATGGAGGAGTCTTGAAGCATATAGCTAGCGAGCTTGACCCTCCTCTCTGGAGGTATCTCCAGATGCTCAAAAATTGTCAGCATGGATTATAACCATGACTCTGTTGCCTGAGGTCCTCCTTCCCCTAAGAATGTAGGAGGATGCTGCTGTAGGAAAACCCACATCAAATCTGTCCTCGACAAGGCAAGAGGCGGTGCTCCTAGAAAATTCGGCATCATCCTCATGAAGCCTCCCTGAACTGTGAATCAGCACTGCTATTAGGTATAACTGTAGGTGAAAAGACTAGCATAACAGGAGGATCTATGGGAAGTCCATGATCAGTCGTATTCGGCGTCTTATCACTACCTTATAACTGGCAGACAAACGGAGGATGTCTTGGTGGCATGACTCTACAAGTTAAAAAGCACACCTTAGATCAATATTAACAGGGAATTAAACATGGAATTTTGAGAAGGGAACAATAGAAGGAATTAATTCATGTTTAACAAAACATGACTACACGGCGTGTATAAACCCTACACGGCGTGTTCCCTTAAGTCATTCACATGGGCGTGTACTTTTTCCAACCTAGGTCGTGTATCACCCCAAACACACGGTGTGTTGTCTTAACACATGACATGTTTCCCATGTCCTTCTACATGGTTAAGCCACATGTCTCTCCTAAGACAAGACTACACGGTGTGTTCAAGGGATCCCAACGTGTACTAGAAGAGCTTCACCGACCCGTGTTGTTAGTGACATGACCGGATACATGGCTCACACTACACGACTTGTTCTAGGTGGACACGGCATGTATAAGAAGAGATTCCACTGACCTAGGTTGTTATCCACACGGTCAGGTTCCTAGGATTATACTACACGATGTCCTCAATCCTGACACAACATGTATAACCGAGTATTTATCCGTCTGTTTCCTTAGTCACATGGTCAGACATAGGTTCAATACCACACGGTGTACACAACCATTACATGACATGCACCCACAAGAATTTCCCTATCCCGTGTCTCTACCCACATGGCCTGCGACACGGTTAGAGACTACATGGTGTGTACAAAAAGTACACGGCGTGTACTTAAGAAAAACAGTTTCTTCCCGAATAGAAGAACACAAGGCATGTAGTAAAAACTACAGGGCATGTATTATGGGTTTTTTTCCAGATATTAAGCTTTAGAAACTACTCTAGAACACAGAAAAACCCCGAAACATACATTGAAGGTGCCAAATTCTGATCTGTGAGGTCCCATACTCCCTATGAGTCAATGCTTGTAATCTTATACATTTTATAACAAGGTAAACAAGTCAATGATCCACCATATTCCAGTCCATGAGGGCCCATAACACCTCAACAACCAATGTTTTTCATTCATTCTGACAAAACCATACATAAACAATACCCTCTCAAATAGCTAGTATTTTATCAAGTCATCTATCTCAACAGCATGCATATTCTACAAAACATCTATCAAAAAAACATGAAATTGATAATGCAACCAATATGTCATGGAAATAATGCATGACATGTGATTTCTAACAAGTTCATATATGATGCATGGGATGGAATACCCCCATTTCATCGGGTTGTAATAGAAATAAAACCTCCATAATGTCAATGTTAACAACACAAAACATGTGAATCACCCTATGGTGAAATCAAATCAACTGTAAAATTTCCAAACTAGAAACATTGCAATAAACGTGGTAGATTGTCCATTCCCTATACATGGGTTATCCATTTCTAGGACCAACATATAACCAGGTACCTATATCATTCAATCCCTAGCTATAGGCTCCAAACAGTAAGTCACGAAGAAAATAAAACCTCCTCTGATACCACTTTGTAACGTCCTAGTTCTAGAATCCACCTAGAGGTTCCCCGTACCAAGTTGGTCTCATGGCCTCAATCGCATTTTCCCAAATGCCAGAGGATGCCGAATAGCAGTAAGGGCCTTGGTTGTGATAGCGGGGAAACTATGCCATTATTGGCAGAGTACACAGCAAATGTAAACAAATACATACAAGAGCGGAATCATTAATAATATCATACAAAAATAAAAAATGGAAAATTGATAGAATAAACTAGAGCACATATATAAAATGATGCATGATACATATGTCTTAGAAAGCATCGAAACTAAGCACAATGCTGAAACACAATACTGAACCATGTACAATATAGAAAATAGATATTAGCTCCATAGCATTAGAAGCCTAATCATGGTCCCGTGCTCTCCATCTCCACAGTATGTCATGAACCTAAAGTAAAATGGTGCTTTCCCTTATCTATACCTACAACAATATAATCTGTTTGGGCCCAAAATCATGGCCCAAATAGGGTGTGAGACTAAATCCTAGTAGGAAACCACCCCGAGATCTGTGTCTAACAATCAGTGAGTATATGGTAGGTAAATGTACAAAAAACAGTAAATAGGAAAGTACTCAATAGTAAACAATACATAGTTTCAATATCAAGCAACAACTAACCAAGAAGATAAACAAAAATAGGTAAACCTATGGGAAGTACCCATAGCCTATCCCATATAGTCCTACCTAGAAATGGAAGGAAGCAGCTAACATAAAGGTAACCTTCTAGGAAGGACTCATAGCCTATCCCTTGTGGTCCTACCTAACACGTACAAGAAACCCTCTGGGCAGTACACTTACTCTAACCCCTCTCATTCAGCATATGCAAAGACTCTCTGAGGAAGCACTCACCGTCAATTTCCCTTATAGTCTTGTATCATAAATTAAGGTGCTCTAGGGAATCACTTACGTCACATTCCCTCTGTGACCCATGTCATGGAACTACATACTCTATGAGGAAGTAATCAACTTCAATTCCTCTTGTGGTCTCGCATCGTAACTAGGAAAGACACTCTGGAGAAGCCCTTGCGTCCATTCTACCTACAGTCAAAAAATCTGTTTCACACAGCCCTATGTATGTCAAGAAAGTGTAGCAACATGTATTGTCCAAGGTAACCCTCATGAACTGCCTAGATGGAATTCTACATCATAACAGTAGAATAGAACAACAGTCACACCCTCATACAACTAAGCATGGGAAAGTAAACAGTATCCTAACAGGTAAACTAAACCCAACGATCCTAACAGGAATAAAAAGCATGGGAAAAATCCAAATCATATCATGTAACCCTATTCACAATCAAATAATCTATACTCAACCATACAAGAATGTTAGGAAAACAATATGGCTAAAATGGTAAAAGTGCAATACACCATTCATGGTTAGTGGGAAAATTTGCACATAAAACACAAAGAGTTTCAACAGAAAGGAACAAACCACCTACCTTGGAATTTTGAGATCAATATACATGAACATCAATGCATGAATCACCTTAGAACGTCATAGATCAATGAAAATTTATAAAATGTTCAACCCACAATAACTCACAAAACAGGAGAAAATAAGAGATGATGCTCTAGGAGAAGAGAGAACTCACAGATGAGATTCCAATGCAACCAATGGTGTTCAATTCAGAGGACAGATGCTCGCTCAGGGGTTCATAAAGGATTCACAGCCATATGGAGCTCTCTCATGATAGAGACCTAGATGGAGATCTTTTGGGTGATTATATGTGACCTCAGTGCATTTAATAAAAATAAAGTACACGGTGTGTAATTTTGAAGAACATGGCGTGTACTCACTATTTCTGTACTCTGATTTAGGCGGGTTCCAGGTCACCCCCGCATGGTCGTGTGCATGAACGCTAAACAGCTATCACATGACTATCTATGGTAACCGAGTACACGACATGTACTCATAAATTACATGACGTGTACTTCAAAAATTTCCAGAAAAAATCTCTTTTCCCAAAAAGAGACCAGAAAAATAAAACAAACCTAAAAAGAAGGTCCACGTTCTTACTCCACAAAAGCTTCAAGAATTGCCTAAATTATTCCAAATACTCTTCTCCAGACCAATCCCCACTCCCAAGGTCTCTCGATCTCACCCAAAATTCCAAAATCAATGTTCTTAAAGAGATTCTCAAAGATGAGTACTCAAGAGGTGAACCAATCATTCTTTTCTTTTACAAGTACCATTATTTTGTTCTCTATTATCACCTCAACCCATCTAAATGACATGATAATTCCAGAACCTTTCATTTATTGTATTATCATTATGCTGATGGAATATGTCATTATAATCGATCTATTTCCCTTGATTTTATACTATAAATTCAAACACCTTCTGAGATGTCCTAATTTATCACACTCAAGGAAGACAGGTTTTCAATTTTCATTACAGTCAGCATGAATAGTAATTAAACATTTTGAATTCTTGAACCAAATCATAACATATGTATTTTATCTTATTTAATGTTCTGGAATCTTTACAGATTTACACTATGGAATAAAATAACAAAATAAGTTCATTGTGCACAAAACTGCGAAGATAAATCCAAGCATTTATCATTAACTTATCGAATGATTCATCCTCAATGTATATAGCCAAAATAATTATAAGATCATTTATAAATCTTTAATGTCACATATAATATATGTTAACAATACTAGATGTTTAACCACATTTCAAACGAACTTCTATTCATGAATAGAAGTAAATGGATCATGAAAACAAAGGAAGAAAATGCTGCCAAAACAATAAAATTGAACCTCTTAAACCCATAAAATAGGCCATTAATGAACCTAAAAAAGTTTAGAAATATCAATTAATTATTTATGAGGTTCTGACTTATAAATTAATGAAGTTTCATTTTATTATTCTGGTCATTAAGAACAATCAAGGACACCATCAAGCACAAGGAAATGGATATCTTAACTCAATTTCCATTCATTGAGTTAAACATCGATGTCTTTGGTTTTGTATTTCCCACAATATGTGTGAATGTCCTAGGATTGTTTTATGTTGTATATCCTCTTTTATTATTTGTGATTATGTTTTTCACACATAATTACGTAATTTATTTTTCCTCAATCTAATGATACATTATTTGTAAGGGATCCTCTCTTTCACATTTATTCAAGAGTTTCCCCTATATTATGTCCTTATAATTTTAATTCCGAATGATGGGGTATGTTTTAGAACCTCCCTCATACTACCCTTATAATATATAAATGATGGGATTCCCTTTTACCTCTCTATAATCACTCACAAGAACACATGTTACCATAACAAAATGTTTTTATAGGGTTTCTCATCTCACTTTCAATTCCATGGGATTTCCATTGTTCGCCTCTTATTTATTACATGTGGTATATGTGTACAATCATTCATTATATAATATCATGATTCTTTTTCATGGTATTCAAATATTCATTTTATGATTATTACTTCTTGGTTAGATGACACGATTGATTACAATGTGGTAACGATCCTTGTCTCAATTTTCCATTTTGTTGTGACTTACTTTGTATTTTTCCCCTAATAATTATTCTATGGTGTACCCAATTCCCAATTAATATCACATTTAATTTCAAATAATATTTATATTAAATATTCATATTCTCATATCATGGATATGATTATTGTCTATGTTGTGTACCATTTTACATATGATGTTTATTTTCATTATTGTTTTATTTCTGGAAGTGTTGACGAATCTATATCCTCTATTCTATACGGATAATAGAAAGGCATATTTCTATTGTATTGAATATTTTTATAAAGATTTATTGGGACATGTAGTGATAGGAAGGGCCTGAAATAGCCCCTCGATGCATTGACATGTCTCAAGTGACAAATCAGTTGGCAACAAACCCTTCGAGTTTATTTTCAACAATCAGACAGGTTTCTTCCCATAGATCTGAACTGTATTAATGGTATTATGGTATCATGTGAAAAATACATGTCATACAAATAGTAATAATTGTATTTTTTTCATTATCATTTATTAATATACATGATGTTTTCACTATGACAAAATATATGGATGCAGGTTCATTCTCAATTTATTAACAGCATGTGTTTTTCATTTATTCACAACTCCATATAAATAATGCCAATTTCTTTATGATTCAGTTAATATTGATTCAGGATTCTTCTATTTTTTACCCTTACAGGGCATTCATTCTAACTCCATTAATTTTTTTACCTTCATAAGGTTATGAATATGAGATAAATTATTGAGTTTCTATGGATGCAATTTTTTGTTTTTGTTATCTATTATATTTTGTTACATTTACCAATGTAATTTTGTTGGATCTAAATCTACGGATTACACAAAAGAGGGGGTGAATTGTGTCTTTTCAAAATTATTATAATCTCTTCAATTTAGACAAATTCTGTCCACTATGCTTTTGCTCGATTAAATATGCAGCGGAAAAAGTAAAAGCATGAACACACAGATGTATAGTGGTTCGGGGAACAGAAGGCCCCTAGTCCACTCCACCAACGCTCAAATCCACGAGCTTGGCGATTTTCACTATCTGGTCCTCGTTTCCACAGACCTGTTCACAACTGAGTACAGGCAGTTGACACCTTTACAAGTTTCAGGCAAACACAGCCTTCCTGGTTCAAACACAAACCCACACAGCTTAGAACGAGAAGCTGATCACTCAAAAATAAAAAGGGTTTCGATAAAGAAAACACTTCTCCAGTTGTTCTTCACAATTGCAACAGAAAGCAATTGACAGTAGATAGATCGTTGTCTTCAGAAAATAAAGATCTGTAATCAAAACAGTTCTGAGTCGATCCAGTTGCAATAGATATTACCAGAAACTTCACAACTTCAGCAGCAGTAGATTCATAACAGATAGTCGATGTAGAACACGTGAATCTGCTATCAAGATCTTCCTTCGGTAATAAAGGTTTTACACTTCTTCTCGATCACCAGAAAAGAACGCCTTTTCACAGTCTCTGTTTCTTGCTCGTTAAAAGATCAATCTATATCTTTCACACACTTTTCTGTGTATATATATAAAATCCAAAGTTTCCAAGATAGAACATATATATTCAAATCTGAGAAATTCTTCCGCATAAATAGATCCATAAAAATATCCTTTAGATTCACGATATTAAATGAAATAACAGAGCCGTTGTAACTCCCCTGAAGAATCGGCACAAAAATCTCCGTTTAAATCAATCATTAATCCGTTGTAAATCGTCTTTGATTCAGTCAAAGTCGTACTTAAGAATCGGCTCGAAATCCGCCTAATAATCTGCTTGTTTGACTAATGAAAAAGGAAACATCGTCTGTCAAAAAATATCCCGACGCCAAACGTAGGGTTGATGACGTGGCTCCAAACGTAGGGTTCACAAACGTAAGGTTCACAAACGTAAGGTTCACAAATGTAAGGTTGACCATACATACTTTCTCTTCAGCATTCAAACGTAGGGTTGATCATCCATACTTTGTCTTGCTTCAACTCTCCAAAGAACATACGGTTGATTATAAAAGTAAGGTTGATGATCCATACTTTTGAGAAACAAACTCAACACTGAAAACTAACGTACGGTTTCTCTTCCATACTTGTCCAACAACGAAAACGTAAGGTTCCTTCCAAACGTAATGTTTTTCTTCAATACTTTTCAACAACGTAAGGTTCATTAACCATATGTTTCAAAATAACATAAAAGGTAAACTTTTCATCCATACGTTACGTTCATCAACGTAGGGTATGAACAGTGATTCCAGTACGCGCTAAAATTGATCACGCGCTACAGTGATTCCAGAACACGCTAAAATTGATCTTGCGCTACAGTGATTCCAGAACACGCTAAAATTGATCTCGGAATAAATGAAGTATGAAATCTCGTTGTATGAAATAAATAAATAAAATAAATTCCTGCAAAATACTCAGCGAAATAATTAGTAAATAATTAAGGGTATTTGTGAGCATCAAAATCATCATAAAGAGACAGAGTATTATTTAAAATAATCTCCCCCTTTAAAAAAACATTATTTTGAATTGTTTGAAAACAATACATTGCTCAACAATCTCCCCCTTTTTGATGATCACAAAACCCATAAAATAATAGAACTAATTTAATTGCAATCTTTAAAATTTTAGAACTCTGAAAGGATTAAAACAATATTTAACTATAATAAAATTTCTCCCCCATAAAAATAAATTTTCAGCTAAAAAATAGATAAAAGATAAATGTCGTATATATCCAAATTCCTTCATAGGAAACAAATGAATTTAAATGTTGTGTTTATCCAAATTCTCCCCCTTTTTGTGATATCAAAAAGAATGAAAAATTACGGATTTGAACACATTCAATATTGCACTGAACTATAAGTAAATGCTATAATTAACTGTGTATGAATAAGTGAATTTGTTATACTGGCTAACTTAGTCATAAATCAATAGACAACAAAACAAAAAAGATAAGAAAAGAATTTTCATTCACAAGATGTTATATATATAAACGATTGTGATATACAGAGGAATTAAGGTTCATGGATAAGACAGGGAAAAAAGGTGTCTATCTCCTTTGAATCACGGTCTTGATCTCTGTAAACTGTTCTCTGAGCCTCTTCATCATCCCATCTCCTAACTTGATGATAAGATCTCTGTTCTCTTGAATCATATGAATATCTTCAATCAAATTAACTCTGAAAAACTCATGCATTCTTTCTTCTTTTTCAACAAAAAGAGCCAGCTTTTCTGATAACTGATTCAAAAGAATCCTAATCGGTTGCTCTCCAGATATCAACTGATCCACTAAAAATTTCTGATTATCTAGCAAAACTGAAAAAGGGGCACTATTACACTGAAGATCGTGTAATCTGTCACTCATATTTCTTAGTGCTCCTGTAATTGCTTGAAATCTCCGAATCAAATCAGGTGAAGAGCCTGATCCACTCACAGCACTGTTTGCAACAGACTCAAATTTATTCTCCATGTAAATCTTCAACTCAGACATATCATCTTTCTTTACCATCTCTGATTTTAACTGATCAACAGCATGCAACATATCAGTCTTAAACAAATCTACTTCCTGTCTTGAAACAGTACATTCTTTCAGCTTCTGAAACTTCAACTGCTCTAAGTTCAGAGAATTTATGAGACTAACATTCTCAGATTCTAACTGAGAGATACGCTTGTACAGCTCAACAACTTCTTCTTTTCTCGAATCAGGGGCACCCTGTGCTCTATTCTCATGTCCAGAAATAGGTTGATGAGGCAGGGAAAGTGGTAAAGAATCTGCATCTGACTGTTCTTTGTCCTTGTCCTGACAAGGTTGATCCACTGAACTAGCTTTTGAAGCCTGAAACTCTTCCACTGAAAAATATTGCTGAAGTACTTCTGTATTAGCTTCAGAAGTATGTTCATCACGAACAGTAGTCTCTCTGACTTCTACTGATTGGTCAAGAACAATATTTTCATGTAAATCTTGAGGTCGGGCCACTTCTTCACCAGGCACTGCCTCCATAGGTTGTTCTTGTTGTATTACATTTTCAACAGCCACAGCAGCAGATTGAGGTTCTTTTTGGATTTCCGGTTGAGCTGCTGGTTCCTCTATCGGTGCAGTCTGCTCCACAACAGCTTCTCTCACAAATGAATAAGAAATTACTGGTTCAGATGATTTCAAGACAGGAGAGATAATTTCTTCATCAATTGACCTCTTCCTTTTAGATTGAAGTCTTTCTTGACTTCTCTCTTCCTCAACTTCCTCCATCTCAAAACGAATTCTCCTCGCCACTGTACTAACCCTTGATTCTGCTTGTCCCTCCTTGGACTTAGCCGGTTGAGCCTGAGCACTCTCCGAGTCTTCCTCAGCTCCAACATGTAAGAGTTTTCCTTTAATTGTGCTCCAGAAGTATCCTACTTTCCTCAAAGTTCCAGCATTAAAAACATTACTGTGGTGACATTTCACCCCAGCATCTACCAATCTGATCATTCCTCTTTTAAACAAAAACAAAGAAATGAACCTTCCATAAGGGAAAAAGGTCATTCTTGCTTCACTCTGACAGCAGTAATTACAATATCTTATCATAAACTGAGGAAAATTAAACTTAATATCACACATCAGAAGATACATTATGTACATGTCAGGGTATAGGATTTTCTCCATCTCAGCCATCCTTGGTGCTAAACCAGTCTGAACAAATTTTACCAAGATTTTCTGATCGGGCTCCAAATCTTTAATAAACATTTTCTTTATCACTCTTGTTCCAAACAGAAAAGACATAATGTCTTCAGACTTATGTACAGAATCTCCAATATTCCATAAATCGAAATGAAAAACTCCTTCATGAGGGCAGTTAAGAATTTGACTTATCTCTACAGATGATATGGAAAAGTCCTTATCCTCTATTTGAGCCAATAAACTATCCTCCGTATCTCCAAGGCTAAACTGAACAGTTCTAAAGAAATGTCTCATTTCTGCCTCATATAGAAACTCATAATTTTCACTATTAAAAGCTTGCTCAAGGCTTTGAAACGACAACGCTTGCTTCAACAGTAAATTAGTTTCAAACAGCCATTCTAAATCGATGACTTTACCTTGCAGTATTTTCCGACCAACTACTTTAGGTTTCTTTGCAGCACTGCTCTCAGCTTCATCTGGACGCTTAGTCTTTGCCATTTCAACAATGATTTCTGAAGGTTCGTAAATTTAGGGTTTGAAGATTCAAAAAAGGGTTTTGGAGCAGATGTGCGGTTCTAGGTTTTCGAAAGGGTTTCCGAAAAAGGTGAAACAGTTTAGAAGGTGAAACGGTTCTGACAGCCTTGATTCCCGTGTAATCACTAATCATTACTTTTATTTAAAACAAAATAAAATTACTTTATAGCGGGAAACAAAAATTAAGCAGAATTCGAAAACAGAATAAGATTTAAAAAAAACTATTTAAAATTAAATAAACCTAACTCCCCCTTAATAAATTCAACCCTTGCCGTGGGAAGTGGTTTAGTAAAAATATCTGCTAATTGATTTTCTGTATTTACAAATTCTAAAAATATATCCTTTTTAAACACATGATCTCTTAAAAAGTGATGTCTTATATCAATGTGCTTAGTTCTAGAATGACTAATAGAATTGTTTGAAATATTAATTGCACTAGTATTATCACATAAAATAGGTGTATTATTGAAATTTAATCCAAAGTCCATAAGAGTGTTTTTCATCCACAACACATGTGCACAGCAACTACCTGCAGACACATATTCTGCCTCGGCTGTTGACAGGGCAACTGAGTGTTGTTTCTTACTAGACCATGATACTAAAGACTTTCCTAAAAAGTGACATGTTCCTGAAGTACTCTTCCTATCTAATCTACAGCTTCCAAAGTCAGCATCTGAATATGAAATTAAATTAAAATCAGAGGTTTTTGGATAAAGCAGAGATTGATAAATAGTACCTTTTAAATATCTAAAAATTCTTTTAACAGCAGTTAAATGGGATTCTTTGGGATTTGATTGAAATCGAGCACAAAGACATACTGAATACATTATATCTGGTCTACTAGCAGTAAGATATAACAAACTACCAATCATACCTCTATATAACTTGTTGTCCACTGATTTTCCAGTTTCATCCAAATCATGTTTTATATTAGTACACATAGGAGTTGTAAATGTCTTGCTGTTTTCAAGTCCAAATTTCTTAAGTAAATCAGTAATGTATTTGCATTGATTTAAAATATTTCTAAAATCTTTTTGAAATATTTGAATACCCAAAAAGAAATTTAATTCTCCCATCATACTCATTTCAAATTCTTTTTGCATTAAATCTGAAAATTCATGACAAAGAATTTTATTGGTCGATCCAAAAATTACATCATCAACATAAATTTGAACCAACAAAACATTATTTTTCACAGTTTTCTTAAAGAGTGTTGGATCTGCTAGTCCAACAGTAAAATCATTTTTCAAAAGAAAAGAACTTAGTCTTTCATACCAAGCTCTAGGTGCTTGTTTAAGGCCATAAAGAGCTTTAGTAAGTTTTAAAACAGAATCTGGTTTTTGAGAATTTTCAAAACCAGGAGGTTGCTCAACATAAACTTCCTCCATTAAATAACCATTTAAAAAGGCAGATTTAACATCCATCTGAAATAATTTAAAATTCATATAAGATGCATAGGCTAAAAGAATTCTAATGGCTTCTAACCTGGCTACAGGTGCAAAGGTCTCATCATAATCTATTCCTTCTTCTTGATTATATCCTTTAGCTATTAATCTTGCTTTATTTCTAGTTATTATCCCTTGATCATTCTGTTTATTCCTAAAGACCCATTTAGTTCCTATTACTGGATAATCATGTGGTCTTTCAACTAATTCCCAAACCTTATTTCTCTTGAACTGGTTCAATTCATCCTGCATTGCTATTACCCAGCTCTCATCATCTAAGGCTTCTTCTATGGTCTTAGGTTCTTGTTGGGATAGGAAAGCAGAGAATTCAACTATGTTTCCAAAGTTTCTTCTTGTTTGAATACCAGTCTCTAAGTCACCTATCACAGATTCTAAAGGGTGATTTTTTAAGGTTCTAGACTGTCTAGGCATTACATTCAAAGGTTCTTCAGTATCATGTTCTTCTGAACTGGACTGAATTTCTTTTATATCATTTTCAAAATCATTCTTTAAATTCTCAGGTCTCATGTTTTCATTAGAATCAGGTTCATCTATTTGTTCTATCCTTTTCTCAAAAGGATCAGATTCATCAAATTTCACATGAACTGATTCTTCAACAATCCTTGACTTTTTATTATAGACTCTATAAGCTTTGGAGGTTGTAGAATATCCTAAGAAAATACCTTTATCAGATTTTGGATCAAATTTACCAAGATTATCTTTGGTATTCAAGATGTAAACCTTGCATCCAAAAACTTTAAAGTAATTTACTTTAGGTTTTCTGTTATTCCATAGTTCATAGGGTGTCTTTTTCAAAATAGGTCTTATTAAAATTCTGTTCATTATATAACAAGCTGTATTAACAGCTTCTGCCCAGAAATATATAGGTAGGCTATATTCATTTAACATAGTTCTAGCCATTTCTTGAATAGTTCTATTTCTTCTTTCTGCAATCCCATTTTGTTGAGGTGTTCTTGGAGCAGAGAAGGTGTGTTTAATACCCATGTTTGAGCAAAAGGAATTAAATTCCTGGTTCTCAAATTCTCCACCATGATCACTTCTCAATGAGATTATATTAAAACCTTTTTCATTTTGAATAGATTTACAAAAACCTTCAAATAAACTAAAAGCTTCACTTTTATATTTCAAAAAGAAAATCCAAGTAAATCTAGAATAATCATCAACTAATACATAAACATATAATTTACCAGCTAAACTTGCTACTCTTGAAGGTCCAAACAAATCCATATGGATAAGTTCTAGAGGTTTAGTTGTAGCAACTTTATTAACAGATTTGAATGATGATTTGTGTTGCTTGCCAAGCTGACATGCATCACAGAATCTGTCATTTTCAAATTTGAGACTAGGCAAATCAGAAACTAGATGTTTCTTAGATAATTTATGTAAAGCATATATATTGCAATGACCAAGTCTTCTATGCCAGATCCAGGATTCACTTATATTAGTAGTTAAGCAGTTTACTTGTTGTTTACACAAGGAATACAAATCCAAAGTATAAACATTATCAGTTCTGGGTGCTCTAAACTTAAACAGTTTATCTTTAGAAACAGTACAACTATTGTTAGTAAAATCAACAGTGTATCCATCATCACAGAGTTGAGAGATACTTATCAGATTGTGTTTTAACCCTTGTACATAAAGTACTTTGTTGATTGAGACTGTCTCTGGATCTCCAACTGTTCCAATACCAATAATCTTTCCTTTAGCATTGTCACCAAAGGTGACAAGTCCTCCTTCCTTTCGAGTAAGAGAAGAGAAATTAGCTGAAGTTCCACTCATGTGTCTTGAGCAGCCACTGTCCCTAAACCATATTTTTTTCTTTCTTTGGTGACCTGCTACCTGCAAAGACATTTAAACAAATTGCTTTGGTACCCATATTTTGTTGGGTCCAGGAGTGTTAGCAAGCAGTGATCTGGGTATCCAGATTTGCTTTGTTTTCTTAAAATTGATTGAACATATAGATCATTGGAAATATAATCTTTCTTAATTCCACATATTTGAGGTTTTCTTAGAAAACAGTTTTTAGCTATATGACCTTTTGTTCCACAGTAGTTACAAATAACCTGTTTAGTGCTAGGAACAAAATAATTTTTGTATAACTTAGGTTTTTCTCCTTTACTTCCAATTCCAAACCTTTCCTTTTTAATTACAGTTTTTCCAGGTATCTCATTTAAGACGTTTTCTCCTTTCGTAAAAACTAAAGAAGCCTTTTTATAAGATTCTACTTCATCCTGTAGAGTTTTTATTTTTGATTCAAAATTAATTTTATTTGAGTCAGCAGAGTTGTATTTGTCAATTAATTCCTTATGTTGTTTTAGCAAAGTATTTCTCTCATCTGAAATAGCTTTATGCAAGTTCTTTATAGATTTATATTTTTTAAATAATGAGTCATACCTTTCTTCAAGCATATTGCAGTAAGCTGCAAGTTTTTTATTTGAGAAGCTTGTTTCAGAGTTTGATTCATTATTTGAGTCAGAGGAGTAGTATGAGTGTACCTCATCAGTTTCAGCCATGAAACACATATTTTCTTTTAAATTGGCTTCCTCCTTCTCTGAGCTTGATTCAGAAGAATTACTTGAGTCTTCAGAAACACTCCAAGTAGCTTTCATAGCTTTCTTGTCTTTCTGCTCATAATAATCTCTTTTGAAGAATTTCTTCTTCTTTGCATCTTTCAATTTTGGGCAATCCGGTCTGATATGTCCCATCTTTTTGCATTCATAACATCTCACTTCCTTGCTATCCTTTTTGAAGGATTTATTGAAGTCTTTCTTCTTACTATAGAACTTTCTGAATTTTCTGGCTAGCTGAGCCAGTTCTTCATCCGAATTTGAAGAATCAGAGCGTTCTGATTTAGCACTTACTTCTCTGTTCTTCATCTTTATATCCTTTTGTTGAGAAGTCACTTTCAAAGCAGTATTTTCCCTTTTTATGTAGACTCTATGCTCATTTACCTCATCTTGCATTTCAGCTTCGTACATCATTAATGTACCAATCAGTTCTCTCATAGTTAGATCTTTAACAGAAGTTGATTGTCTGATTGCTGCAGAGATTCCATTCCATCGAGTAGGAAGTACTCTCAGTACCTTCAACGCTTGATCAGCCTGCTTGATTGGTTCTCCTAGAGCTGTTATATTATTGACAATTTCTGTCAATCTTCCATTCATCTGAGTGATGCTCTCTCCTTCAATCATTCTGAAAGTATCGAATTTTAACTTAGCAGTTGCATATCTCATCTGTCTTACATTATCTGTTCCTTCATAAGCAACAGCTATTGTTTGCCACATTTCATATGCAGTCGGGCATTGAGATACTCTGTTAAATTCATCTGGTCCTAGACCACAGATGATTGCATTCATAGCTTTTGAATTTATGTCATACTCAGCCTCTGTAGCAGCACTCCATGTATCGGGATTTTCAGGAATTTCATAGGGAGTCAGAATCTTTGAATAGACTTTGTAACCAAGATTTTTCAGATAAATAATCATACATGATTTCCAGCAGCCATAATTATCTCCATTAAAGTAAGGTGCTCTGACCATTGACATTCCCTCTCTCATATCAGCCATGATACACTATGTATAATCTTTAAATACTTCTAGTTTGATAAGACTTTAAAAATAAGAAGCTCCTCCTCTGATACCAATTGTTGGATCTGAATCTACGGATTACACACAAGAGGGGGGTGAATTGTGTCTTTTCAAAATTATTATAATCTCTTCAATTTAGACAAATTCTGTCCACTATGCTTTTGCTCGATTAAATATGCAGCGGAAAAAGTAAAAGCATGAACACACGGATGTATAGTGGTTCGGGGAACAGAAGGCCCCTAGTCCACTCCACCAACGCTCAAATCCACGAGCTTGGAGATTTTCACTATCTGGTCCTCGTTTCCACAGACCTGTTCACAACTGAGTACAGGCAGTTGACACCTTTACAAGTTTCAGGCAAACACAGCCTTCCTGGTTCAAACACGAACCCACACAGCTTAGAACGAGAAGCTGATCACTCAAAAATAAAAAGGGTATCGATAAAGAAAACACTTCTCCAGTTGTTCTTCACAATTGCAACAGAAAGCAATTGACAGTAGATAGATCGTTGTTTTCAGAAAATAAAGATTTGTAATCAAAACAGTTCTGAGTCGATCCAGTTGCAATAGATATTACCAGAAACTTCACAACTTCAGCAGCAGTAGATTCACAACAGATAGACGATGTAGAACACGTGAATCTGCTATCAAGATCTTCCTTCGGTAATAAAGGTTTTACACTTCTTCTCGATCACCAGAAAAGAACGCCTTTTCACAGTCTCTGTTTCTTGCTCGTTAAAAGATCAATCTATATCTTTCACACACTTTTCTGTGTATATATATAAAATCCAAAGTTTCCAAGATAGAACATATATATTCAAATATGAGAAATTCTTCCGCATAAATAGATTCATAAAAATCTCATTTAGATTCGCGATATTAAATGAAATAACAGAGCCGTTGTAACTCCCCTGAAGAATCGGCACAAAAAGCTCCGTTTAAATCAATCATTAATCCGTTGTAAATCGTCTTTGATTCAGTCAAAGTCGTACTTAAGAATCGGCTTGAAATCCGCCTAATAATCCGCTTGTTTGACCAATGCAAAAGGAAACATCGTCTGTCAAAAAATATCCCGACGCCAA
This sequence comes from Viscum album, assembly GCA_963277665.1. NCBI lineage: Eukaryota > Viridiplantae > Streptophyta > Magnoliopsida > Santalales > Viscaceae > Viscum > Viscum album. The sequence goes on along the minus strand of OY728133.1, from coordinate 472,769,916 downwards.
ACGTAGGGTTGATGACGTGGCTCCAAACGTAGGGTTCACAAACGTAAGGTTCACAAACGTAAGGTTCACAAACGTAAGGTTGAACATACATACTTTCTCTTCAACATTCAAACGTAGGGTTGATCATCCATACTTTGTCTTGCTTCAACTCTCCAAAGAACGTACGGTTGATTATAAAAGTAAGGTTGATGATCCATACTTTTGAGAAACAAACTCAACACTGAAAACTAACGTACGGTTTCTCTTCCATACTTGTCCAACAACGAAAACGTAAGGTTCCTTCCAAACGTAATGTTCTTCTTCAATACTTTTCAACAACATAAGGTTCATTAACCACACGTTTCAAAATAACATAAAAGGTAAACTTTTCATCCATACGTTACGTTCATCAACGTAGGGTATGAACAGTGATTCCAGTACGCGCTAAAATTGATCTCGCGCTACAGTGATTCCAGAACACGCTAAAATTGATCTTGCGCTACAGTGATTCCAGAACACGCTAAAATTGATCTCGGAATAAATGAAGTATGAAATCTTGTTGTATGAAATAAATAAATAAAATAAATTCCTACAAAATACTCAACGAAATAATTAGTAAATAATTAAGGGTATTTGTGAGCATCAAAATCATCATAAAGAGACAGAGTATTATTTAAAATAATCTCCCCCTTTAAAAAAACATTATTTTGAATTGTTTGAAAACAATACATTGCTCAACAAATTTGACTTATATATTTGTATATAAATTATTCAAGACTACTAAACTGATCATTCCATCAGCCATTAATTCTTTCTAACCATTCTAATGTAATTATTAATTCACCTGCTCTGGTCTAGAGGAGTCAGGGTGTTACCATTGGTATCAAAGGAAGTTTAGTAGGAATCTTGGAAACAAGATTTGAAACTGTAGTTTGGAGAACAAAGCCCTAATGTGGTATTTGAGAAAAAATATACAATAATGTCCTGGAGTTTTGGTAAGGAATAGAGTATGTGGTTCCTTCTAGAAAATTCATCCTTATCTAGATATAAATAGGTAGATGTGGCTCTGGCACAGATGCACCTTAGAGTGAAAACTCTGACAATGAGTTTCTGGCCTGACACGGGGTATCCTGGTACAAGAAAATTGGCCATAATGCACTCTTGGAATAGATACTCTTTGGGTATATGCTTCTATAATTCACATTTTCTTTATAAGTCATTCTAATGAATTTAATTGTAAATTTTTCCTCATAGAAACTTTGTTTATGAGATTAGCTATGCATTGAATTTTAATTTATGCGATGTAACTTTCTAGTTGATTTTATAAAATTTGATTCATAACCTAATATAGTGTATTCCATTATTTAGAGATGGTTCCAAATAGGAATAAGGGGAATCAATACTCATGGGAAATGCAGGGATTTCCCCACTGGGCAAGTCAACATAGTCAATATCAGAGCAGATCAAATCATGACCATATTGGGAAGAATTACTCAGGTTGTGAAAAATAACCTTGCCACACCTGTGGTGGATCATTTCATGTAGTAGAATCCACCATATTTTAGTGGGAATACTAATCCTGTGGTATGTGAGTAGTGGATGATGTCCCTTGAAAAGATATTCATGGCATTAAGATGCAATGAAAATGAAAAGGTATTGTTGGAAGTATATTGTCTCAAGGGTGACACTGATCAATGGTGGTCTTTGATCTAGAATACCATAGAGGAAGATGAAATAGATGATATATAATGGAGTACTTTTAATGAAATTTTCTTCGAAATATATTTCCCTCCTGAGAAATGAACCAAAATAAATAGTAAATTCCTTAGCTTAAAACAATGGGAAGGAGAAATTGTTGCAGATTATGATGCTACCTTCACGAGACTAGCCATGTATTCCCTAGATAATGTATGAGAATTGGATGACACAAATGATCATTTCATTAAACGTCTTAAGCCAAGTCTTCTAAGGGAACTGGCTGATCAAACATTTTTATCATATGATGAAATTGTATCAATTTCCATCAAAACAGAGAAGTAATTTGCAAGGCCAAATTTTTTCAAGGGAAAATAAGATGAGAAGAAGTACTATGATCACCATGGAAAAGGTGGATCACCAAATAAGAACATGGGAACAAATCTATTCCCATTATGTGAGAAATGTGGACAGAATCATCTTGGGAAATTCTTGAAAGGCATTGGATTCTGTTACAAGTGTAAAAGGGGTCATCGATCAAATGAATGAAAGGGGATGAAACAATTCAATGAAGTTAAATGCTATAAAAGTAGATATATTTGAAACTATTCAAATTATTCTCCTAAGTGCCAAGGAAACTTTCCTCATAAAAGGCCAAGAAAGCAAGGGAAAGCGTATGTGATATCAACCACTGAGGATGAGGTTTCTAATGACATGGTGGTAGGTACTTTAATTATTTCCTCAAACATGGCCAATGAATTATTTGATTCTAGATCATCTTATTCATTTATATCTTTCCATTTTTCCATGAAAATTAGACATGTCCAATTAGATTTAACAAAGTTGTTGTCTGTCCAAACTCCTAGGGAAAGTATCATTGCAAAAATTGTTCATCGATCAGTCCACCTCATGAAAAATAAATGTGATTTAGGTGATAAATTTATCATCAAACTAATTATTGATTCCAATATAATTCCTAGTATGAATTGACTATCAAATTAGGATGCGAAGATCTATTTCAAGAAAAATGAATTTAAAAGTTTTGAAAATGGTGTATAATCCCTTATCTTTTGAGAAGAAACCTTTCCACCTGATTCTTATATATATCCACCCTCAGTAGATCTACTAAATTCAATACATGTCAAGTAAAATAAACTAATATCTATGGGTGAGGAAAGAAATATTCAAATTGAATATGTGCATAGAGTGCAAGAATACATTGATGTATTTCAACAGGATTTACCTAGAAATCCCCGGGAGCTGGAAGTTGAGTTTTCTATAGATTTAATTCCTAGTGCAAGACTTATACCAAAGACTCCCTATATAATGGAAACTGTGGAATTAGTGGAGGTAAAGAAACAACTATATTAATTGGGTGAAAAAGGATTTATTCAACCTAGTGTTTCTCCATGGGGATCCCCTGTCCTCTTTATCAAGAAGAAATATGGATCTGTGAGGATATGCATTGGTTACAAAGAAATAAATTCTATTAAAATAATGAATAAGTATCCTCTGATAATAATTAATGATTTATTTTATCAACATTAGGGAGGACAATAATTTTGAAAGATTGACCTTCGATCTGGATATCATCAGTTTTGTGTGAATAAGGAAGATATTACAAAGATAGTGTTTCAAACTAGGAATGGGCATTATGAGTTTGCAGTGATTCCTTTTGGACAGACTAATGAACACTATGTTTTCATAGATTTAATGTATAGTGTTTTCAAGGAATTTCTTGATATCTTTTTTTCATTATTTATCGATGATATTCTGGTATACTCCAAAAAGCTATGAAGACCATGAGAATCAGTTTTGGATTATTCTGAAAACTCTTAAAAGAAATGAATTATATGGAATGTTTGGCTAGTGTGAATTCTAGATTCAATCAGTTTCTTTTCCTAGCCATATTGCCTCTACGTATGGAATATTAATTGATCCTGAAAAGTCAAATACATTCCAATAATGGACCATTCCAACAAACATAACCCTGGTACATAGTTTTATTATGTTAGTAGCTTTTTGTCAGCGTTTCGTTTAGAATTTCACCCAAATGGCTAACCTGCTAATCAATATCACATGTAAAGGGGTTATGTTTGTATTGAAAATATAATATATAGAATTCTTTGAAGAATTGAATATAAGATTATTCAATTCTCCAATTCTGACTCTTCCATATGGAAATAATGGATTTGTGAATTATAGTGATACATCAAAGAATGGGATGGGTTCCGTCCTTATTCCAAATGATATAGTTATTGCTTATACATCAAGGAAATTGAATACTCATTTGAAAAATTATCCAACTCATGAAATTGAGTAAGAAACTAGAATCGTTTCTCTTATAATATGGAGACATTATCTCTATTGTGAATGATGCAAGATATGCACATATCACAAGAGTTTAAAATAAATTTTTACACCCAATGAACTCAATATGAGGAAAATTATATGTCTCAAGTAAATCAAATATTATGATTTTTCAATACACTACCACCCCGGAAAGGAAAATAATGTGTCAGATGCATTAAGCATGAATGATCATGGACTCCTGACCCAAATGAGGATTAAGAGAGATCCTATATTCATGGATCAACTAAAGATGGATATGGTAATTGTTATGGAAGGGGAAACACATTTCCTCTTTCAAATGATTGATAAAGCATCTTTTCAAGAGAAGATAAAAAACTCCAAATCAGATGATGAGAATCTATATAAGAAAATTAATGTTGTTAAGGATGGTAGATTTGAAGACATTGTGTATGAAGAAGGAGTTTTAAAATTTAGGAAGAGGTTATGTTTTCCATCAGTACCTGAGCTAAAAATGGAACTATTAGATGATTCTCATAGCTCAAATTTATCTATACACTCGGGTATCACAAATATGTAAGTATATCTAAATTAAATATTTTGGTGGGATAATATGAAGTGAGAAACTGTTGACTATGTGTCAAGGTGTCTAGGTTTTCAATACGTGCAGGCAGAGAAAAAACATCTTATATGGGTGATACAACCTATGCATATTCTTATGTATAAGTGTTATGGAATTATGATGGATTTTTTCTCAGACTAACGAGGACACCTAGAAGGAATAATTCAATATGGGTAATTGTTGATCATCTTACAATATCATCATATTTTCTTACTGTAAGCGTGGATATTCCACTTGAGTTCCTGATAAGATTTTATAATAAAGAAGTTGTAAGACTTCATGGTGAACATCTATCTATTTTTTCTAATCGAGATCCCTGGATTACATAAAAATTATAGAAAAGTCTCTAAATGTATTTATATACTGAGCTTCATATGAGTACTTCTTATCACCCCCAAACTGATGAATAGTCTGAAATGACTATTCAACCTATAGAGGACATGTTGGGATCATGATCCCTTGACTTTGAAGGTATGTGGGATCAATACTCACCTTTGGTAGAATTTTCCTATGACAATAGTTTCCATTATAGTATTCAAATCCCTCGATATGGAGCATTATATGGAAAGAAATGTCGAACTATAACTTGTTGGGATGAAGTTGGTGATAAGAAACTTATAGGACCAAAATATATTGAAGAGACCATGGAAAAGGTAAAGATAATTCAAGCCCATATTAAATTAGAAAAAAGTTGGCAGAACATTTATGCTAACAACCAGAGAAAGGATTTGGAATTACAAGTGGTTTATCATGTCTTTCTGGAAGAATGTCCATGGAAGGGTGTCTTAAGGTTCGGTGAGAAAGGGAAACTAATCCCAATGTACATTAGACCATTTGAAATTATTTAAAGAATCAGAGTTGTAGCTTACCATTTAGCAATGGTTACAAGTCTCTCCAAAGATCATGATGTGTTCCACGTGTCATTGTTAAATAAATACATTTCAAACCCAACAAATGTATTTTCCTATGAAAAAAATGAACTGGAACCTGATTTGACATACTATGAAGAGCCTATTAGGATTCTTGACACAATGGAGAAGGTATTGAGAAATCGTACACCTCGTCTAGTCAAGGTTCCTTGGAGAAACCATAAAACAGAGGAAGCAACATCGAAACATGAGGATTTTATAAAGAAGAACCACCCATATATTTTTAGAGGTCATTATAAGAGAAAAAATTTGATGATGATGTTTCTAAAGGAGAGAATAATGTAACACACCAAACATTTTATGGTACATTTATCTTAAATACATTATATTCATTAGGTAGACTATTTTCATAAAGCACTGTGTTTCTTTGAAACAACACTTGGTTATTTAATAGATAGTCATAACATGGACTTTAAACATAGATTTTCCACTTTTGGGTTTTGAATTTTGAAAAACAGACATTTTTAATTGTGATCATGATGATATTTCGATTCTGATAGAATTAAATTAGTTTTCTGTGAATTGAAACCTATCCTTATGAATAGTAATCTAACCTTATGAATAGTAACATGCCCTTATGAATAGTAATATGAATCTTATGAATGATATACATACCCATGAATGTATAAATAAATTTATGCACTTTAAAAATGAAGATGAATATCTTAACTGTTTATATTTTTCGATTAAAGATTTTAATTTAAAAATAAATATAGTATATATAGAACATTATTTATTTAAAATGGATTTTGTTTTTGGATTATACATGTTGAATAATGTTTAGGGTGAATTTTTTGGATTTTTCTGAAACACTTGAATTTTTATGAATAGTGAAAACCAATACATTACGATAAATGCTAAATACTTGATTTACTGCATCATAGGTGGGTCTAGGACAATGTAAGCCCACCTGGTTCAAAATCCCATGCCATTATTACTATCTGGTATTATATGAATCTAGAATATTCATAGTCTTGAGCAATAAAATTAAAATAATACTTAAAATAATGTAAAACCCCTTCCCCCTCTACTATATAAACCACCCCTCACCCTCTCTACCTCCCACACCACTCAAGCTTCAATACATGCCTAAATTATTAAAAAATACTCTTCCCAATACCTCTCCCCACTTTCAAGGCCTTCTTTCTCTCCCAAAAGGATCAAATCAATGGTCTTAAAGAGTTTCTCTAAGAGGAGTACTCAAGAGGTGAACCTCTCTTCCTTTTCATTTTCAAGTTCCACTCTATTGTTCTCTCTTCTCACCTCAACTCATCCAAATTCCATGATAATTACATAACCTAACATGAACTATATTTTAATTTTTCTAATGGAATATTTCATTATAATCTCTCTTTTCCCCATCCTATTATACTTTAAATGAAAACACCGTTTGAGATGTGTTAATTTATCCCACTCAGGGAAGATGGGTTTTCAATTTGCATTACTATCTTCAATACTAGACATGAAACCTTTTTAATGGTTGAAACAGATGATAATATATGTATTTTATCTTATATAATGTTTTGGAATCTTTAAACACTCATAATATGGAATAATAATACAAAACAAGTTCATTGTGCACAAAACCGCTAAGCTAAATCCAAGCGTTTATCGTTAAATTATCAATTGATTCATCCTCATGGTATATAACCAAAATAATTATACAATAATTTATATCTATATAATTTCACTATTAATATATATTAACAATTATTTATGTTTAACCACATTTCAAATGAACTTCTATTCATGAATACATGTAAATGGATCCTGAAAACCAAGGAAGAAAATGCATCCAAAATAATAATATTGAACCACTTAAACCCATCAAAAAGTCCATTAATGAAACTAAAAAGGTTATACCATATCCATTAATTGTTTATGAGGTTCTAGAATTATTAATTAATGAAGATAAAGTTTATTACTCAAGTCACTATGAACAATCCATAACACCTTCATGAATAAGGTAGGAGATATCCTAACTCAATTTCCATTCATTGAGTTAAACATCAATGTCATTAATTTTTCTCTTTCCAAGAATATTTTTGAATGTCCTATTATTTATTTATTCTATATATCAACATTTATGTTTTGGGATTATGTTTTTCACACATAATTATTTCATTGATTTTTCCTCAATCTAATGATACGTTCTTTGTAAGGGATCCTCTCTTTCACATTTATTCATGAATTTCCCTTATGTCGTGTCCTTATATTATTAATTTATAATTATGGAGTATGTTTTCAAAAATCCCTAATATAGACCTTACGATGTATAAATTATGTTATACCCTTTTTCCTCTCTTTAATCCCTCATAAGAACACCCATTACCATGCCGAATTGTTTGTATGGGGTTTATCATCTCACTTTCAATTCTGAGGGATTTCCATTGTTCGCCTCTTATTTATTATATGTGGTATTTGTGTACTATCATTAAATATATAATATCATGATTCTATTTATGTTCATGGAATTCAAAGATTCATATGATGATTATTTATTCATGGTCACATGAAATGATTGATTACAATGTGGTAACGATCTTTGTCTCAATTTTCTATTTCGTTGTGACTTTGTATTTTGCACCTAATAATTTTTTTTGTGGTGTACCTACATCCCATTTGAGATCACTTTTCATTTGAAAATATATTTCTATTAAATATCCTTATTATCATATCATGGATATGATTATTTCTTAATTCATATACCATTTTACATACGGTGTTTATTATTACTGTTGTTTTAACTTTGGAAGTGTTGATGAATCCATATCCGATATTCTGTATGAATAATGTAAATGAATATTTATCTTGTATTGAATATATTTCTAAAAAATTATTTGGATATTCAGTGATGGGTTGGGTCCTCTATATCCTCTCGATTCATCGACAGGTCTCATGAGACAAATTAGTTGGTGACATACACTTCAAGTCATTTTCCAAAAATCAGACGGGTTTTTACCCACATAACAAAACCAATTTAACAGTATTATGGTATCATGTGCTATATACATGGACTCCAAATAACATGTTTTATCTATTTCAATTATCATTTACTACTATCCATGAGGTTTTCGCAATGAAAAATTATATGGATGCAATTTCATTCTCAATTTATTAATGGCATGTGTTTTTCATTTAATCACCATGACATATTGACTATACCAAGTTGTTTATGATTAAGATAATATCGATTCTTTCTTCTGCTATTTGTAACACCTGCTGAGAATTTGAGCTCACCCCTTTCATTTGCTTAACTTCAGTAGGCTATGAAGAGGAGATCACTTATTGAGATTATGTGGAAACTATTTTATGTTTTTGTTATGTATTATATTTTGTTTCCTTCCCAATGTAATTTGAGTTACATCTATGTATCTAGTTTCTTCAACACTAGTAAACTGATCATTCCTTTGGTATTTAACTCCTTATATAAATTCAAATTTAATTAGTAATGCAACGACTTTCTTCTAGTGGGGTTGGGGTGTTACAGCTCTATCCATAGGCCTCAAAGTGAAGAATTTCACACAGTCAGGAAGTCACTAGAGGTGTAGAGAGCTCGAATAAGCTCTCGGCCTCACCATTGCAATAAGGCAGTTTATATGTTTTTATTGTGGTTTCTCATCATTGTGATTTTTCTTTTTTTCACAATGACCATGGTGGACTTACCCCTTGTGCAGTGTCTATGGTTATGTCTTCTTAGATGTGGGTTTCCAAATAATTTCCCTCTGTGGATTTCCAATGTTATCAGGTGTGGTATTGGATTTACTTGTTTTTTGGTGGAGAGAGTGGGTCATTCCTTTATTTTTTTGTGGTTTCAGTGTCCCAAAAATTGGGTCCCCTTCCCTCCACACCCTGAATGGTGGAGGTTCTATCTTTGTCTAAAGTGTTGGCCCAATTCGTGTCCCCTTCATTCAATAGTGGGTGGTTTAAATGTACATGTTGTAACCCTCATCACATGGGTTTGTAGGTTTTTTGGGAGATTTTTGGTGGGCCTATATGGGTGATGCATGATTCTAGTTCTTGTTGAATTCTAGTTTGTTTATTTCTGGTTGGTCACTAATGGTAGGGAGACCCACTATGGGTCTCAAAGATCCTTGATTTAATTATTTTTTGAATGGTAGTTATGCTTTTATAGTGGGGAAACATCCCCCCCTCAAGTTGTTGGATTTTTTGAGTGCACATTGGTTTGGGTGATCATTGGGATCTTTAGGAGAAGACTAAACAATATAGTCTAGGATTGGTTGTGAATGAGTGGCTTGATCCTTCCATTGATTCTTGATACGTGGTTGTGAGTTTTGTTTCATTTCATGAAAGGGGTTTATGTTATATTTTGGTGGGAGAAATTACCCTGGATTAAGAGGATGGACTGTGTTGATGAGGAAACCTTTAGTATTTATCAACCATATGGAAATCGTTATGGCTTTCTAGGGGCGGAAAGATTAAATGATGCGGTGAATTGTCACATCCAACATTTCATGTATTAGTTTTTATCATATTTTCTTGCAATAATGATCCTTTTATTGGGTTTTGGGTGAGTGTAATATTCAGTTTTCATGTTCTATCTATGTCTAATAATCCTACCATGTGTTCCCAAAAGCTCGTTTGTGGTTTTGGGAGAAAAGGGTGGTTACTTCAACATTTGGGCCAAACTGTGAGCCCATTTCCATATTTAAAAACAAAATTTGTTCTTTTGTAACTCTTTAAATTTGTTAACATTTTTCAACTGTTTAATATTCCACTTGGCTTCCCCTAACCTATTCAAACCCCCTTAACCATTTAGACCACTTATGAATTTATAATCATGGTTGATTTGTGTTATTTATTCAGGTATTGGGCTAGCCTGTGAACCCATTTCCAGTATTTAAAAGAAATCGTATTATATATTATTAATTTTTTAATATGATTCCATAATTATACCTTTCACTAAAGACAAAAAACACTAGTCTCACCCCCCACGTTCCATTTTCTCTCTTTGGAACTCATCTTTATCGGGGATTAGGATGAACTTTCTCAAGGATTATCAAATTTTCCATATTTGAAAAGGTAATTTGTTTCATTAATAAATAATTAAATTATAACTATTATTCCCCAAAATATTCATTACATGATTCATCCAGAAATAAGGAGCCTTCCAATTGAGTTCCATGTCATTCTATCTCATATAATGGTGTTGATCTAAGGTAATATGAAGAGTTCTCTAGTTATCAAGGTAAGTTTCCTTCTCCTTTCTCCTCCTCCTTCCAATTATTCATGGATCTATCTTCTCCTGTTGTCATGAACGATAAAGGGTTATGTTATACCATTATCTTTATGTGTTTTCTGCTCGATTTGTGGTGGTATTATTAGGTTTAGGGTTTAGAAACCCTCAAAAGGTGTTATCGGCTGTGCATTCCCTTTCTGCTTTGGTTTTAAGGTAGGTTCTCTCGAGAACGTGCCTTTATTATTTATTTTCCATATTTTAAAAACTTTTACCACCTTAAATACATTTTTACTATTGTTTTAAAACCTTTTTATGATCTATTTGGTGTGCAAAATGGTTATTTATACCCTGTTTTATGTAAAATGGATTTGTTTCCATACAAAAGTTCACACCTCTTATTTAAATAAATGTTCCCTTAGTTTTTTCATATGGATTATGATGTTTATGACCAGTTTTAACTATAGTAATAAATTTTTGGAATGTAAAATTAGGTTTTTACCCCTTTGGGTTTAAAATAGAAGTTTTTTTGCTAAATGTTACATGTCTAGTTTTTGAAAAAGTTCCCAATTGGATTTTCTATCCTAAATATGATATGAAATGCCTTTTTTGAATTCATTAATGAATGATAATAATTAAAAGTTATTTTTGGAGTACTTATACGTATTTACAAAGGGGTATTAGTTTTAGAAAGATATGGGTATTGGTTTTTGACATGTTTTGGAAAGAGTTGATGGTCAATGTCTTGTTTGGCATTTTTATGAAAATTGTTGATCTTTAAATGTGTAACTTATGTTTTTAAATGGTTTATATAAATTTTTGTCTTCCACTAAGAGTGTTTTTACACATATTTATTAAATTTTTAATTTCTGCCTTTGATACACTTTGGTTTGGTAAAATGATTAAAGGCCAGTTTGGAATTTTTCTTAAGAAAAGGGTTTTCATGTGTGTTTAATGTTGCACTGTGTGGGGTAAATTTATGATTCATTAAATATATTTATTAATTGGTTCATGGGATAAAAAATCTTTTTTGTTGAGGTATTCTAGGGAATTTTCCCTCTAATGTGTACTTTTGAATGGATTTTATGTGCAAATCCTTATTATCCCTATTGAAATGGTTTTATGAAAATTATAAATGGTTTCTTGAGTTATAAAAAGGATTAAAAGCATGTTTATCTACTCTGTGGATTGTGTATGACCATCAAAAGTTCATTCATTTGAAAATGTAATTTTATATCATGTGGAACTTTTTTGAGTGCAATGATGGAAACCTAGGTATCTTTTTGGGTGGACGTGTACGAATATGCTAGTGATTCGGATTGGTTTTTGCCCTATTTTTCCTAGATATTTAGATGATGAAAACACTAACTAATATTTGATTCTGATGTTAGGGACCAATAGGTTATTTGTTTTTTTACCTACTAGTGGGTCTTGGAAAAGAATAGATATTTATTGTGGTTAATTTTACACCATGATACGAGGTACCTAGGTCCCACAATGATCTAGTGCCTAGGGGTGTTATCGTTACTTCTACTCATTTGATATTTTTTAATCACTATCAGAATATGGTGTGTTTTGTTCATAAACTTCGCAATGTGTGTGTTTTATTTAAAATTGTACATTTTTTCAATCATGTCTCTTTAAAACAGTTTTTATTTTGAAGTCAGATTTCTTTGAAATTGGTTACTAGCATTTCATGGTTATGAAAACTTGAAACAATTTTATTTTATAATGATTATAGTATGGAACCATGTTGGGATAACATACTATTCTATATTTTATTTCAAACTTGGAATTTATGTTTCTTTTATTTTAAATAAGTGTATTGGGATTAGAATATTAGGCTAACCTACTATGTTTTAATACTCACACCTATTGTCTTCTTCTATTTTTATCCATTGTAATGGATTCATATTGAATTTAATTGCCTTGGGAGATGTCTAATTTATGTATTGGATAGTGACCAAAAGGGTTACATGGAGTTATTTGGTTGTCATTTTTGTTCAGTTGAGTTGTCTGGTTCTGTTGTACTTTCAGTTTCATTTACATTTAATGATTAGTTCAACTGTTATATAAATTTATGTTGGGATTTCCATTACTTTATACTACTAAGTTATTGTTTATTTTTCGAAGAAAATGTTCCCATTTCACTCTAACCAATTCCCTTAGCGCTTTTCGCCTTCCCATGTGGATTGGGAATGCCTATTAGGACTTGTCGCGGAGGGGCCTAGGTGACCGGTTCAGGGTCGACCCTTACTAGTTCATGACATGACCACTTAAATATCTCATAAACTAATAGGGTACATCTTAGAGATAAGAGTAATAGGAATAAAATATCAAAAATTACACTACATATATCCATTAGTTTATCATTTATAATATTTTTATTAAAATAAGAGTTCATTCCTTTTGAGTAGGTGATGAAATAAATGACTATATAATTAAGTTGTTTCTGGAAATTCATGGGTCCAAAGATTGAATTTTTAAAATTATGGATCTAAAATGATAAATAAAATATATTCATAGGTATTCTTAGTTGGTAATATAATTATATACTAGATTATTATAGATGGAAAATATTGGTCTTTATAATGTTTTTATAAAAAAATGTGTTTCAAAAAATATTTTTCTGTATTTATTCTATTCATGGGGTGGCACTAAGATACAAAGTACCTAATATGATATTCTAGATATATTATACAATTGATGATTTGGAATGTGGGATTCATAAAATTTATAAATGAGGAATGAGGTAAAATCATTTAGGGTGTGAGTTCCCATTTGGATGCATCAGTGTGGGGAAACCCTCCATGACTTTCATTCTAGATGAAACAGACTTTATGGAGTTTAGGTGTTATAAATTGATACTTTCCACTCCTAATTTCAATGTTGGGGTAGTGAGAATAGTATAATATGATCATATTACCAATTCCTATTATTGATATCTAACATGAGTTAACCTTGGGTACCTTGTTTGAAATAGTAATGGTTTCTTCCTTTGAGGAGGATATTCTCAATAGAATATGGTCATCGATGTAAGATAAAATTGTTTTTTAGGTATCAAGTTAGATAGATGGTAGGATTGTTCTTTTCATAGTCAATTAGTTCCCTATTTTGAGGGGGGGTTCAAAGGGGACACATCACTCTCATCTTGGGAGTTTCAATACATACAGATATTTTATTCTAGTTATTCAAATTTATTTTATACATATCAATTCCATATTATGAAATAAATTCTTCACCGGATAAAAGAATGGATCCATAGAGTGTCCAGGGTGGATATATCGATTCATTTAACTCTTTATATGGCTAAATATTTCCTTGTATATGGGACCATGTTATTTATAGGTTCTCCAAATAAATCAATTTTCCTCTAATATCAGTTACAAATACATTTTTTGTTGACTTTAGTGTGAACATATTTTCCATAAATGATGCTCCTCAATGTAGATGGCATGAATCACTTTATATATAAGGATATCCCTAATGAAATTTTATGATGAGAATAATGAAATGAAAATTATTTGTAGAGCATAATTCCAAGTGATTTTTTTGACCTCTAAATACCATTCGATATATAAATTAGAATTCACCCTGATATCTACCTTCTTAGTATAGTATTTTGGTTTATGGACCTTGTGAAATTTTTATCAGAATAATTGATGTTCCTATATGAGTGATTTATGTATGGTGATCTTAAAGGGGTATCTAGAGTATTTCAATTAACATCCTCCCAATAATTTTGATGGATCATGAAGCAATGGGAAATATGGAGGCACTTACTATGATGTTTATATGATCATAGAGAAAGATGACTTGGTCATAATGTCATAGGAGGTAATAATACCCCTATATAATTGTATTTTGGTGGCTTTTATTGTACTACCATCATGTCTAATATCTTACGTAAATTTAATTATCCTTGGAGTGGTTATGCGGGTATAAATTCCCTCAATCCTAGGGGTTGGCATTGCTCCTATAATGTTGCAGTGGAAGCTACTACCACAAATTTTTTAACCATTGGGGACTCTATTCAGTAATTTTCAAGGTAAGATTTATATTTTAGTTGAGATATACTTTTTCGAAGAGGATTATTCTGTGGTTTTATAATTATCTGTCCATAGAAGACAGGAATATTTCACTTTTTTTAAGCCTGATGTATGATTATGTCAATATAATTCTCTCTATAAGAATACCATTATACTTAATTTTTTATAATGGGATATATTTGGAAAAACCAAATAACATAGGTTTAACTAGGGGTAGATACATGTCCTAAAGTGATTTAATTTTTCGGTACATTCACTGATGAATCTTAATGCCAATTATTGGGAAGAAATTTAGTGCTCTATGTTCACCTTGACCTATGATACACACATCCAGATGGGTGTTAGTCATTATATAGTGATAAACCATTATTAATGTGATGAATTAATTATATACAGAGTCCCAATTTTTACATGACCTTAGGTTCTAATACACTAAAAAGGAATTTAGGTCAACATTACTTCAATCCCTTTCAAATATCAATAAGATGGTTGACATACTCTCTATAATATATATACTTTTCATTAAGATGTTGAAGAGTTTCACACATTTTTTGATGAAATTTTTACATATAATTAACTTTTAATATAACCAATATGTAATTAATGGTATTGAATATAGGAAAAATCTTGATGGGTATTCTTCCCATAACTACCTCATTCCACATAACGATAACACTTTCTTAAATTGATATAAGTGGTCCATTTACCTAGTCAAACCATTTTATTTGTGTCATTAATGATTTACAATGAGGATTTGGATCATTCAAAATCCACTCAGTAACATGAAATGATAACTGAACCAAATAGGGTACATCTCATGATCACCCCCACAAACTATATTTAGAAGGGGATAATAGGTTTCCATAGGGTGATGAGGTTCTTAATGTTACTGGCCTCACTTTTTAGAGTGTATATTGATATTGGGGAAAACATTTATCTACCTCATAATTGGGTGGACATTCATATAGAAAAGATATATCATTAGGAGGCGGGTTGTATCAATGATAAATGTGGGAGAGACCTCTATGGTATTTCAGTTTAGATCTGCAATCAATTGGAGGACCTCTAAATCATTTGTTTTCTCTATTTGGTGGATTAATTATGTAGAATAACCCCTTTGAAGAACCCCCATAGTTCATGACATATATTTAATTTGGGGCACGTACATGGTTTATAGTTGTCACTGAGTTATAATGCGGAGGAACATCATACAAGTTGATTATCATGTTTGAAGGTTGAATTTCTCACCCTACAATACATAGTAATAATTCAAGTTTTAGCTATCTAATTTCATATATTGCACTTCTATGAAAACACAATTCTATTTTGTGGGTAGGAACACTATGATTGATACTTAAGGGATGTCCTCTAGAGGTTCTGGTCATTATACATTTGGGAGGACCTTTATGACCACAAAAACATTATCCTATTGACATTGAGGTGGAAGATACATTTAATTATCTATACATATATTAAATAAAATCAAAAATATTATCCTTGGAAGGGGTTTGTATATGATACTACACTTGTATTTAAAATTTATTATTTTTGGATTCAATCTATACATTCTTTTTCAAGAGACTAATATTAGAACCTCCATCAATATTAGGGTCACATGGTATGAATAACGATGACCATGAGTGGGATCCATACAAAAAATACACTGAATCCTCCTAAAGATATTCTAGTGACCATTTAGAATTTTTAAGGGATGTGAGTGTGCTTTTTTCAAAATAACCATTGGGATAGTATGAATATGGGATTTTCATATGGTTGCCACTAGAATATTCTAAGAAACTTCTTATGTACTATTACGGATATGATCCTCCAGCAATGAAGCCAACAAAATATGTTGAAGAGATTCCCAAATATTTATGGGATCTGGGATATAAGCCAGATCCTACGATGTCAGTAGAATATATAGATTTTATCCTCAAGTGTATGTATGGATATTTTCCAACACTATGATTTCCGGAAGATTATGTAATTATTTTTCTTGAATGTGGGAAGGAATATTGGATTGTTCTATGGTTTTGGTGTGTATTTATTAAAATTTATCTTAAATACAGGAAGCAATATTGTCATATATTAGTATAATGGTAATTTATTTCATCAAAATATTAATTTATAAGATTATTAGAGTCCATGGGGACATCAAAAAAGTCACATAGGGTATCCTAAGGTTCATTTCATTTCTAATTCTTATTAAAAACTTGGTTTGGAAATTGTTTATTAAATCCTTGGTATATATTTACCATTTTATATATTTGGAAACCAATCATCACTCAAGTATTCTGAATGTTTTTTTACAATTAAAGGAGGATTGTGTGGTAAATTTTTGAATGATTCAAAATACATAGATTATGTAGATTAAGTTCTTAACAAACATAACTTCATGATCTAGTTGACTTGTGTTTTATGTCAGCGTACATGGGAATATAATTTATCAAAATACTTGAATAAATGTTTTCTCAATATGTAAAAGGTAACATATAGATTTCATAGTGATAAAAAGCCGATGGTTTTTTAAGAACATTGTGTTATTATAGAACATTAAAATAAAGGATTACATTGCACTAGTCTTATGAAATATAAATATTTAAAATATGGAATAATCTTGAATGAAATAAGAAATAGAATATTGAATATAATATTATCGATTTACATATTCCAATACAACAATATATCTCGAGATTAAAAAATAAGGGGAAATTAACTGTAATAAATATAAAAAAATTTCATTAGATAGGGAGATAATATTTTGTAGGAAATAAGTGCACACTTGAATATCATGAATTGACAATAAAGGGGGAAGGATAATGAAAAGAACCATTTTTTATGAATTTCTATTTTTATACAAAATGATATTTAATGAAATCATCATGTTGTATATTTTCTATGTAATCCACGACTTGAATTGGCATAAATGTGGTGAATAATATGGATTATATCTATTTATGGTAGTTTTATATTCCCAAACATTTATAATACATATATTTGATAGTGTTATATACTAGTACATCGAAATAATTCAAAAAAAATTCATTGGACAAGCCATTGGTGGGGAACCATGTAAAATACATGGTCTCTCAATATATATTTCTTTATTAAAATAATGTGTTCATGAGTGATGATTACAATCTTTATCATATTATTTATATCATGATGTGAATAGAAATAAACCATTACACCTTAATTTAACTCCCCTTTTAAGGTTTATTTTTATTAAAGATGTTATAGATTCTTTAAAAATATAAATTATAAATAGAAACACCACATATTCAACTAATATTATTTCCATAAATACCTAAACCCTAAGAAATCATTGAAATTTTATTAAGAAAATACCAAACCCAAAAAAATAGAAATACATTCATCAAATGTTCTCTAAAAAAACTATTCCATTATCACAAAAAAATATTAACATTAACAATCAATAAAATATTCCTTATGATTTTAAAAAATATATATTTATGAACCATAGTTATATATGCTTAAAAAATTAACTAAAACATCATTTTAGTGATAATATATGTCACCCTCTTGTAATCTCACATTTCAAATAATAATATTGGAATATATATTAATTATCATTTTCCATAAAATACAGTAATCCTCTTCAAAAATAATTTTAATCACCTTATCACCAAATTACTTATTAGTACCAATGATTATCTATACATCCCAAATTATACACAAAAAATATAATAATTATTTTTCCCAAATAACCATAATTACCTTGAAATCAAATTTCACACTAACCATAGTGGTTTTGGTAACCTCAATAATGTTTTCTTCCATAAACCAATTAAGATCTCCTAAAACATAAATAATCGCCTTAAAATATAATATATTAAGACCTCAAATAATAATTTATATTTATGAATTTAGGATCAATATTAAACATTCTAAACGATGATTATATCTAAAAATCCTAAATTATCTACGATTGATAAACACCGAACATCTAATGTTATCAAATTTCTTCCCTGATAACAAATGTAACAACCCAAACATAACCATCCCATAATTCAAAGACATATAGATAATAATTAATCACATATATAATTAATAACTTTTTGGTTTGGTATTTTAGATAAATTGGAAAATTCGATACTTTGTCTTGAAAAATATTATTTTTAACAAGGCTATAATTATTTAAAAAGCAAACTTAATTTGTTCAAGGCTAAAACTTGAAAACTAAAAAATTTCCTTCATATGAATTAGAATTTAGCTTAAAACTATGAATAAAAATTATTATCATTTAATTAGAATAATAATATTATAAAGATGAATAAAAGTAAGAAAAAAATGTCGCATATCATTGAAAAACATGAAAATCCTTGAAAATCATAGCATAAGAGGCAAATTTCATATAAACATGGTATTACTGAGAGAATATAAAATATTTTTAAACCAAATAAAAGTAAATATAGAAAAAATGTTACTAATAAAACTAAGAAAAAAAGAAATTCTCACAACTGACGCACCATACACAGTGTCTCATGAACTGAAATCATTACACAATCAATTGAGGGATATATAAAATTTGTCCCACCTATCATATCATAATACATAATGAGTATTTTTTTCCACAAGAATTTTAAAAGAATCATAAATCCATAAATTATATAAATAATAATTATAATTTTAAGTGTTTTTTAAAATTATATAATACTTATAAAAACATTATTTCAACCCATCAGCACAATCTTTTATTCCAATATACAAAAAATGATTTTAAAATATTGGGTAAAAATTTTCTATTGTGGGGTATATTACTGATAATAATCGAACACATATACTGACCAATAATATGAAGAAAAAAAATATTCTGATAAAATATTAATGAGAGTTTCAATAAAGAACAAGAAACATTTAAACTATATTTTTAACAGAAACCCTCTTAAATGAATGGTAACGTGTGATTAAAATCCTTTAAAAGCGATAACTTGAAATGAGATTGTAAAACCTATGAAATAAATATAAAATATAATAAAATTAATTCATGGTAAAATATATAAATCAAAAAAATCACGACAAATAATCTCTATGAATGATTTCTTAAATATAATTAAATAGAGATAACAATACAGATACATTATGTATTGACATTCTTCCTACATCCTCTAACATTCGGAAAAATAATTTTTTATTAATTTTTAAATTATTTAGAAATTTTTTATCAGTATTATTATTTTTCTTTATCCATGAAACCTTTATTTTCAAGAAATGTAACACATAAATTAGTCGTATTGAGTTTTTTTGATCCATAGTTACAATAATACATAACTATAATCATAAAGGTCAAAGGTCACTGCCTTATGGTTTCAAATTCCATTAAATTAATGTTATTCATTAATTACATAAATATTTCTACTCTAGTTTTTTAATTTATATATAATAATTAATTAAATATATTATAAATGTTTAATATTCATGCATTTTAATTTTCTAATTAAAATTATAATTTAAAATAGAATTTCATCATTAAATTAAGTAGTGAAACTCATAAAAATGAGAACAATATAAAAAATGAAAGATTATAAAACCCAATATAAATGTAATATAGAATTATAATAACCTTAATTAAATATTATTTTGGATTCAAATAAGATTCATAAATAGGAAGAGGAATATTATTATGAAAAAAAATGACGAAGAAGGTGCTACTTACATCCTATAATTGAATCTTTAATAAGTGATTTATTTTTAATGAAATATTTAGAAACCCCTAGTGGGATCAAAAAAATTATGCATGTGATTGTGATTATAAGGAAATAAAATAAGGGAATAATATTGAAAAAATATCATAATTATGTCTCTAAACGTTTAGAGAAATCCTTATTTTATAAAAAAAATCGACTAATTTTATGAATAAATTATAAACATATAATATTTTATATAAAATGTTCAAAATAAAAAATTCATATAGGGATAGTTTTTTGTACTCAATATCATCTTATTTCATGAATATTATATACACGATTACAAATATGTGTAGAGAATCATATATATTAAAAAAGTATTGGTTCAAATCCCTTATATTCTCACATCATAAGATCCCATCAATTTACAGAATAATTTTTTATAAAATTTAAAAACTATGGTTTTCTATAAATTATTATATACATTAACTCATGTCATTAATTAACCATATTTTAAAATACTTTTCTACATGAAAATCACATCAATGAATTTCGAACATGTTATTTCTATATATAATGATTTAATTTTTTATTTCTTCCCTATATCCATTCAAATAATTCATTTAGTATTATTTATTAATTATTATATATAATTTTTATTAATTATATTTTTTATCATTATAAATAAATAATTTATTAATTTTAGAATTTTTAATGTTAAATAAAAATTGAATTCATTGGCAATTTTATCCGTGGGAAGAAAACCCACATAGTTATTTTATGTTATATCTTACCTAAATAGGATTCATGGATTATATAAATATTAATAAATAATTTAATATATAGGATATGGAAGAACAAATCACGGGATATAGTTGCTACTCTAGAAGAACCGATGGTTTTAAAATGCACATAGGACTAAGGAACATTACAACATTATAAATTGAATATTATAGGAGTGTTATAAGTAATTGAAAATCCTGTTAGAATCCTAATGTCATAAATAACTAATATATGAATAAAATACAATGGTATAGTATTTTATTTAAGTAATAAAGCCCCATTAGAAATATTTAGTTTCATTAATATGAAACCATATCAAATTCAATATATTCTTGTGTTGGATTTATAACATGCCGGGTTAAAACTAGTACAGTCTTATATAAAACCTATACTTGGGTTAGATAAAATATTTCTCGTGTTTGTATAATTTCGCTACACTTATGAAAAATTATCTTGATAAAACTGTAGATCATGTTGTAGTGAATGTATGATATGCAATAGGTAAATTTTCTAAATAATATTCTGTTCTTTCAAAAAAATAAATTCATATTATATATTGATAGTTTCTTTGAATCATATGCCCATTTCGTCTAAAAATATATATATAAAATAATTATTCTTCCAAAATTCCACACCTTTGTTTAATATTTCTAAAATATACAAAACATATGATGTTAATTTATAATTTTTTTTGTTTAAGAAATTTTATTCAAAATAAAATATGATAAATTGAAAAAAAAATCAAAAAATTATTTAAATTTATAATACAATAATTAATATTTAATAATCAAGTTAATTAAAAATAATAATTAATTAAAAAACTAGCACATATGAAAATAATTAATTTACATTCATAATAATTTTAATTAATTTGAAAAATGAAGTCATATTATTCTATTATGATTTATAAAATTTTTATATTGACTATTAATATAACTCCATATATGTAACATAAATACAATTAAATAAATTATCGCAAAAGTGGAAGTGTTTTTATTAAAATATATTTAACCACTCAATTGGAATATTATATGTCATAAATTAAAGAGAACAATTTAAAAACTATATCTCTTTTATGATATATCATTTCTGACATGGAATAACATATATAAACTTTAAGATTAATATTAATCGTATAATTTGATATAGTGAACATAAAACATATTAAAAAATACCAAATCATAACTTATCTCTTTATACAATGGGGAAATATCCCGGACAACCCCAATTTCTACTTTAGAGTTAGTTAAAGGATGCACTAAATGGTCATATTTTTCATTATAAAGAATATTAAATTCAACTTTATTATTTATCCACAAACATTATTCAATATATCAAATTATATTGACGATTTGTATATTAATTTTTGGGGTAACATTTTCTTAGAGGACCATAATGACGCATATTTCAACCTTAAAAATATATTTTATACAAATTTTAATTTCTTATTATAATTATACTAGTCTTATATAATATATTCTTCTATGGTATGTCATATTATAATAAATTAAATATAATCATTTATTTTTTGTTATACGAAATTATTATTTTAATATATATATGTTTTTATAATTAACATATTATTGATGAATGTACACTACATTTTAAATTCAATGTTTTTACATAGTGAGTAATATATTTCATTGTTATATGAATAGGAATTATGTATTCCCTAGAAATAAAACTTCTTCTCGAGAAATTAGTATTTTTTTTGGATAATTTATAGGATGTGATAGAAATAATGAATATACCATATAATTATCCCAATCAACTCATAGAGATTTATTCCAAAGAACAATAAATATAGGATTCCAATATCTAAACTAAGACCAAAATTAACATTAACAACAATTATAGGTAGGGAGGTTATAAATAAAAAAAGTAACAACTGTTATTCATAAGTTAAAAGTTGAATAAACCACATCCTCCGAACATTTCATGGTAAAAATAGTACATTATACTTCTCCTTAGAAGAAACCCTCATTATGAAATTGAATTACAGAATATATGAGTATGAATTACTAGTTTCATGGCTTGGAGGAAAAACCAAAACTTCTTCTCTCTTCAATAATCAAGTCAAAATGTACTATATTTCTATCCAAGAAAACAAAATAATCCTATTTTTAGAGGATAAGAAGATAATTGAAACATATATAAATGGTCATTTTAAATATTTTTTGTATAATAAAATTTTAGGAAATGTTATCCATATCTACTATTCTATTGTTGATATACTTAAAAACAGTATCGATGGAAGTGAAGAATCATTAATCAGTGCTAAGGAACATGAATAATTTGATTCAACCACTTATAATTTCAAAGGATAAGAATAAAAATGTATTATAGATAATAATTCATAAAATTATTTCTACTTTATGAATTGGAATTTAGAAATATATTCCCACAATGTAATTATGGAATGTGTAAAAAAGAAATTATAAAATAAATTTACTCTATATTTATATTCAGAGAACCCTCGAATTCTCAGTATTCTATGACATTTGTTGTCAAAATTGAAAAATATAGCATATAAATTTCCCTTGAAAGTCCCTAAACCATTTGAAACACTCATGGAGTCTAGTACCCCATCATTTTCAAGTTCAGAAATACCCCACTAAATAAAATCATCCTTCAATGTGGAAAACTATTTTTCATCTATCAATTTTATTTGGCCTGACCTCTTTTTATGTTATTTATTGGGAAGATATGTTTGTCAAATAATAATATTTTTATGAATTTATGTCCCCTATAATTTCTATTGGGTGTATTTATCGTAATTAAATGCATAATTATTGTATAATTAGACATTAATGGGAATGATATCTATAATGTGGGAGGAGGCTTATGAACCCATTTTCAGGCGAGCCGAGAAAAAACTAACCCTCAATAATCCTTCATCGATGTGGTTACGGGAAGAACCAAGGAGATCCCTACACCTAGATTTAATGATGTCGCGATGCATAACCCTTGCATTCATCCAAATCATTTTCATCATCGTGGATAACTGAGGATTTCTTTTTTATCCACTCAGGTAATCTTTCTTGCATAAAATTTGTGATTCGTTCTTGTTGGGATCATTTCTATGAATATACTATTGTTATAATTCTTGAGACAATCTCTTAAATCCATTGACTTCATGGGTTTTGACATTGGCCTCTGAATTTCAACCAATGTTGTCTTTCATTTAACTATTGAGGATGATTATTACAGTTTATGGGCAAGGAAATCTAGGTTTTTTGGGTGATGTTTTATGAGGGATATTAAATGGACCATAGATTTGGACCATTATAGTGAATCTCTAATTGATCCAGTTTGGATAGGCTTTTATATTCTTCCATTTCATTTGTTCAAACAACCTCCCATTTTTTTGGTTTCCATGCTGATTTGAAACCCACTTAAGCTAGACTCAGTGATGAGTAATCTTTCACACCCTTCAATTTATATAATTTTTCATAAAATTTATGTATCTCAGACTATGCATTCCATGATTTGGATTTATAATAGAGATTCTAGTTTTTCCAAGACGTCATTTATGAAAAAATACCTGATTACTGTCAATCATGTCTTAAAATTGTTCATGACTTGAAATAGTGTGTTCATATCTCATGTACTAATGTCAGTAAAGATTCTTGGATTGAAAAGGGAAAAATGAAACTAGGCCTTAATGAAATCACGGTTTTCTAGTTTGGTATTGTAGGTGCTTTGGGTGAGGGAAACCCTTCTCGAGAGATTAAGACTCAAGAGATCAAGAAGTTTTTTGGTGAAATTGGACAGCCATCACAACCTAAATGTCATTCTTCTGGAAATATTGGTTTTCCTGATGTCTTAGATTCCTTGGTTCCTATTGCATTTGGTTTCAATATCTTTACCATTTAGGTGGATGAACAGAAGAAGCGCCCTGATTCTCCTTACACTCAATACAAACTCTCTAATTATATGGCCCCTCGTCAAGAGGATGATGACCAAGACATTAAAATAGAGGAATCCAGTCATAAATAAAGCACTAGGAAGGCAGAAAATGATAGATGTTGAGGGTTTGAGTACCCAAAACACTAAAAAAACAATGGATCCTAGGGCCTACTCTAATACTGAAAGAAAATTTGTTAAAATATATTTAGATGCCTCTAGGAAGGTCAATATAGAACCTTCAACAACCCAATATATAGAAGACTATTCGAATGTGGTCGTGGAGATTGAGGATGAAGTTGATTAAAGAAACAAGTACCATGTTATCAGAGAAGTGTACTTATTTAAGAGATTGTGGGAGAGTCATTGATGCTTAGATGGATAAGAAAGATAAAATTAAACACCTGAAGTATTGTAATAATAAGATATCTGAGGATAAATACCATGAAATAAAAAAGAGAATGTTAATTAGAATGGCGATAGAATATAAGAGATATCTTAAAATTAATTTTAGGGACATTCCATGGGAATTATTTTTTCTGTTGCATGATTCCTATCTTTGTTCTACTTAGCAGTACCTGTTTTTGTTATATGGGTTTCTATTTGCTGGGGTAATGGTAGTTCTTCTATGTGGAGAACTAGGTTGTGTGTGTAACACCCCAAGATTTCATAGTGTGTTATTTCTTCAAAATAATTCAATAAATTGCACTACATGCAACACCGAGTTCAAGCACACCATGACTTACCAAACAAGATGTTCAAAAGAGGTTATGAATAGTATTATCTAAATTTTAGACTTTATATAATCCTTATAGTTTTAGAATCCATATTATGAGTTTCTTAGACATTATGTAAGAACAAATTTATTTTTTTCACTTTCACTAATTTTAATAGTGAACCCTTTTTAAATCCCATATTTTAAACTTTTATATATTCAATTTGACTAAATAAATTTACTTTTTAGAATGGGGACATCAAAAATTTACAATGAAACATCCCAAGCTTCCACAATACGCTTTCCTTTGAATAATACAGTAGTGTGTGTTGTATGCAACTTCGAGTTCTAACACACACCACAACCAATAAAACTAGCCATTATGAATAGTAATACCTACTTTTTAAAATTTTATAAATTTTAACTCTCAAAATGGACTTCATTTTTGGATTTGGAGTATCGAATTTAGCCTCAGGTGAAATTTTGGTACTTTTCAGATAACATTAATATTTTGATGAATAGTGAAAATTACTATTTTTTTAATTAAAAACAACTTTTTTAATCAAAATAATTAATAATGATAAATTATGAATTTGAGTGGTTTTAAATTATATTTAGAATAGTTTTACCATTTAATAAAATTTTGGTCATTGTACATAATTTCACAATTAAACCGGACATAAACAAGTATCAATCTTTTGATAGTTATTATATATTAAAAACATGTTTTCTGTTTTGACAACGGGAATTAATTTTAATTTAATTTCTGCCACTTCTATGTTTCGAATTTGGAAAAATGGATTCCATATTTGGAATCAGTATGTCCAAATTGCGTAAATAGGTAACTTTTATTTTTAAACATTTTTAAAAATTACTTCGGTAAATATTTTATTTACCATAGTTAAAGGGTAAATCCGGTAAATCAGGGTTAAAAAATAATATTATAATAATACTAAATTACCCTAAAACATGTCCTAACCTTATTGTTGGATACATGTCTGACCATGGGCATCTTTGGGTCGATTTTGGGACCCCATGGAGCCACTTGTAGGTGATAGGGACACTTTATTTTAATTAAGTTAAAATAAATACAAAAAGGACACAAGCATATATCTTTTAGAAAAACAATTTTTAGATTGGGTTATATATGTTGGATTTTAGACTATAAATATTCATTAGAAAGATAATAAGATTTCATAAATAATGGTAATTTATTTATAACTTTTAAACTTTATATAATTTAATTTATTTGTGACACAATGGTGGTGCAGTAATTACCTAATTAATGAAAAATTATAATAATTGATTTCATAAATACCCAAATAAATTAAATTTGAGAATTTTTATAAATACCAATACTTTTTTAGGATAATATGACATGTTAGGATTTATTTAATTAATGTTTTTCGAAGTAATCATTCTGTTATGATTTTTAAAAAAATTAATTATTGAATAGTGTCAAAATTGACATAAAAGAGTTTTTTTAAAAAATATTATATTATTAATTGATATTAAATTCTTAAAAAAATTATTTCAGCCAAGAGACTTATATCATGATACTTATATCATTAATGGACTATTGGGGGTCTCTTGGATGTATATAGTAAGTTTATTAACCATATAATATAAACATACAAAGAGACATTGTAAAAGTGAAACTAATTAACTAAGAGTTATTACTTAAAGATAAGGTAAATATATTAACTAAAACAAGTATAAATTCTATTTTTGAGTGGTTTTAGACCCATACCTACCTTAAATTTTAAATAATCTACTTTGGAGCAATTAGAAACAGAATATGAATTTATTATAAATTAATACTTTAAGTTTTTCCTAAAGAGCCCCTCCTCCCCCTTATAAAAGGACCCAAATTCTAACCAATTATTCACACCTTCAAAGCCTTTTGGTTCGGCAAAACCCTACCAAAATACTCTCAAAACATCCATCACATCAACATAAAGGGCTTATTTTGATCAGAAAGCCAACCTATGGAGCCCTTTTTATCAAATCAAAAGGAAGAACCCGAAGAAGAGGTAATGTTTTTACCACCCTCTTTCAAGTTCCTTTCTTCTTCAAATTCTTCTTTCTTTGTTATTTATATTCGAAAATAATAACTCCAATATATCATATATGTTGTGATGTTATTATAAATTTGGTACAACCATATTCAGTATTCTATTCATCTTTTGAATGACATGTCACCATACGTGCATACGTATGACTTACCGTCTCCACGTCATGGGGTAATTGTTATTCAACACATTATTATTTGGATGGGTATAATAATTATGTGTATTTTATGTAAATAATAAATATAACATTATAATTATTCGTTATATATGATATAACATCCAATTATATATTATTTTAATATCAAAATAATGATATTTTCGCTCGTGTGTACGTACGGATTACCATCTCCACGGCGTGATGAGATTAATTTCCAAGTTCACCATTCATCAACGATTATAAAAATATATATTACTAATAAGTATGTAATATATGAAATAATAATGGTACTGGAGATATATATATTTATATATATAAGGATTTATGTACTTACATATATCTTATTCACTTACATCCGTTCAATACTATATGAAAACAGAAACATCATTTATGCGTACGTACGGACTACCGTCTCCATAAACGCTGTTTTCCATTTCATATATATGTCTATTATACATATTTTTATTCTAAATATATATGATATATTTATCATGTTTTATATTCTGTATGTATTTAAATCATGATCTAAGTGATACAAAAAAGATTAACAAGTTAAAACACGTACGATAAAGAAAGTGATTATTACCCGAAATGTTAACTTCACATGGAAATTATTATTAAATGGGTAATATAAAGTCATTAATGAATCATGTATGATATAATAAATATTAATATGGTTCTAGTATAATTTAATAACATACTATGATCTTCGTACAGGAGGTTAAACGTACCCTCGACAAAAGGAAAGTGCAAGGTAAGGGGTTTTCATCTCACTCCTTATTCCCATGAGATTCCTGCCATATTGCCACTATTACCTTTTGTGTGGTGTATTTACTGCCCATAATTGTATTGTTTGTGTAAATTAAATTTAATTTATGTGTATTTACATATTCATTGTATGATACCTCTTTCATGGGTTGTATGTTTCGTAAGTTACCAAATTGGTATGGGTTAATTCCTCAATCTCATCATTATCTGAGATTGTTTATGTGTAAGTATTTACTGGGACATTTTTATCATCCGTGTCCATTTTTCATAAAAATGATTTCAAAATGAAGATTTTAAGGATTTTGAAAGGTACTCTTTATCAAGATCATAATTTCAAATGTTTTAAATATTTATCTTTCTAAATCTTTTTAATTAGTGTCCATGTTTTCAAAATGATTTCAAAGATTTATTTATATGTACATGAATGGTTTGAAATGATAATTCTTTTCAAAAGTTTCAAAGTGGTATGGGACACTTTGATTCAAAAATCTCTTTTAAAATTACTTCCTTTATAAATGTGTGACTTTTAAATGATTTTACAAAAAGGATATTTCTCTCAAAAAGATTTACTCATCATTTTCATCTATGTCAACATCCTTTGATGGATTTTAAGCTCATTTGAAGTTGATTTATAATAAAAAACTTCCATTGAAGGTTTTGTGACATGTTTGACTATGGATGTGTTATTCTTATACCATTCATGGTTTATGGAGAAGGTATTGACATTTCGTATGCTAGTTTTAATATGAATGTTTATGTTATGTTTAAACCTATTCATATGAGGAATGCATTGGACTTAGTAAGTGACGGGTGGAGCCCGCTATAGCTCTTCGATGCATCGGTATGTCTAATGAGACAAACTAGTGTCTTGGAATGAGGCCTTGACAAAATCTTGTTTGTAGTCTTGGCACGAGGCCTTGGCTACGTGGTTATGATAGTCTGGCATTGTGCATTCCATCATTATGTAAGTGGTTAGTGATATTGCGTGTGATTATTTGATTAGTAGAATATCCATGTGAATAAGTAAATGGAATTATTTCATTTTATTTCTTCCATATTATTCTGAAGTTCAAGTTTGAAAGGATTTTTTTTAGTATTATACATCGCCTTAAATGTTTTTTTCTTATTTTTGAAAGTTTCCGCTGTATTTCTTACCCTTACTGAGCATTTGATCTCACCCCTTTCTATGTTTTATTTTTTCCAGGATTCCAAGAAGTGTATTGTGATTGATATGCAGGGTTAAGCCAAGGAAAAAATGGCGTTCATAAAGATTATTTATGTTGTTTTTTACGTCTTATAGTGCAAATGTAACATTCATGTATGTGATATATTTTTCCAAGACTGCTAAACTGATGGGTACTTCGGGACTTGATTCCTTGTAATCATGAAAATGTATTAAAATAATGCACCGACTCTGTGAAACTGGGGTCAGGGCATTACAGTTGGTATCAGAGGAAGTTTAGCAATAAACATGGAAACTAGATTTAGATAAACTCTGATTAGAGAACATAGCCCTAAGATAGACTTTGAGAATTAGTATAGAAGAACTTCCTAAAATTTTGTTATTGTATAGATTTTGTGAGTTTTCTGAGAAATACATCCCTGTCTGTATACGAGCAGGTAGAGGTGGCTCTGGCACAGATGTACCTAGGGGTAAAACCCGAAAACACTGCTTGGAGCTAGACTCAAACGGGAACTGGTGCACGACAACGGGCCTTGCAGCACTCTTGGTTATGACACTCCTAGGGGATATGCTTAGGATAATTCTCACTTTCTTTACAAACAATTATGAAGGGCTCATGAGTATATAATTACAAAAAGAAAACATTTTTATGATTATGGATTAAATCCATAAATAGTTCAATTTATGTTAAGTGTTTAATAGGTATGGAATTATTTATTTTGATTCATAAACTGATCTAGTTTATGACATTGATTAGAAATGGTGCCCAATATAAGGAATGAGAACTCCAAAAATACGCATGATCCAAAGAGTAAGGAGGATCATCTCATTCAAGGTCTTAATCCATAATTTAGAAGGGAAATAGTCTCCCACATATTATAATAATATGAAGAAATAGTATCACGTGTTGATAAGATAAGTAAAGAAATCTCAGAGTCCTATGGCTTTTAAGGGAAGCTAGAGAAGGAAAGGATTTGTAGAGAGAAGGACATATAAAAGGAATAAGGTAAAGACGGATTTTCCCATATGTGATAACTGTGGAAAGAATCACCTTGGAAAATTCTTGAAGTGAATGGGAGTATGTTATAAGTGTGGAGAAAAAGGACACAAAGTATGTGACTGCAAGGGTAAGAAAATGGTTTCATATGTACAATGCTTCATTTGCAAGGAGTTTGGACACTACGTGAACCTATGTACCAGTCATCAGACTATGCCGCAAATGATGTTATTGGATAATAATCAAGTTATGATACTACCACAGATGAAGATGAATGACTAGAATTCTTATGTCATTTGAGTTTTGTAACTACAATTTACTTGTTATAATAATTATGGAGTATATAAGGATTGTACTGCAGTACTATTTCATTAAGGACTTGAGATTGTGTGGAACAAAAAAAAAGTGACTCAATAGTAGGTTAATTTTTTTGAAATTATATGGTTGAGAGAATTATAAACCATAATATGGTTCTGATACCGAGGTAGTGATTTTAGAACAATACATGATTGATTTGGATAAATTATATTGGATATTCTTGACTACCTTGAAACTGATTATGGATTTGTATATTCCATCACTGTTGGGGTTTATAACATTTTTGGATTGAAGTAGTATATCCATTATTCTTTAAAGAATAAGGGATAACGAATATAATAAATAAGGTTTTATGGTAATTTAGGATGTTCTAGTGTGTTAAAAGAATACATGATGAAGGTGTTCACATGTTATTACGTGGAAAAAAAGATCTTCATTGTGTTCACCTTCCTTATAAGTTTTGGACTAAAGTATTTTGGATAGTTCTAGTTTGGATTATTTTGGATTGCCATAATAGGACAACACGGAGGTCGGGCGGCAACCCGTCGTGTCCGGCAAATCCATGAGACTTGAACCCACGACCGAAGGGTGACAAGGGTGTATCACCTACCACTGACCCACATGATTTCCTGGATTGAATAATGTCGTTTTTAATGGTTCTGCTAGAGGAATTAAAAATTCATTTTTTTAACCCTATATGATTAAGATAAATAGAATATTATTTTTATGTTGTATGATCATTGAGAGTGAAAGATGAGTTTGTGGTAGAACTAAGTTAAAGGATGAGACTCTACTTGTCAAGTATATATTTTTCTTCTTCTCTTATTCAATGAGGAAATTAATTCTTATACTTTGTTTAAGGGATTCTAAAACAAAAAATGTGTTATCCTAATACCATATGTTTTGCTGAACCGATGGTATTTTAAATCATCATAGATTGATAAATTTAAGGCCCTCAATTTTACACTTGTTTGTGATTGATGACCTCAATCACCACCTATAAATATTTACATTTTCCTCCAATTATGTGTCTCTAATTGCCACCAATGTTCTCCGAATAGAGATCATAATTTGGTGGTGACCCTTTCATTTCTCTTTTCCTCTTATTAAGACTAAATTTTATTAACCCAATTTCTGATGTGGGTTTTCCCACAAAGATATTTTCAATATTCAACCATTTATTTTAGAAGAAAAATTTCAAATTGTGAGGATGCAATTTATTAAATGAGGGGAGAATGTAACACCCCAAGATTTCATAGTGTGTCATTTCTTCAAAATAATTCAATAACCTGCACTACACGCAACACCGAGTTCAAAAACACCATGACTTACCAAACAAGCCGGTCAAAAGAAGTTATGAATAGTATTAACTAAATTTTAAACTTTATATAATCCTTATTATTTTAGAATCCATATTATGAGTTTCTTAGACATAATTTAAGAACAAATTCATTTTTTGCACTTTTACCAATTTTAATAGTGAACCCTTTTTAAATCCAGTATTTTAAACTTTTATATATTCAATTTGGCTAAATAAATTTACTTTTTATAATGGAGAATTCTAAAATTTACAGTGAAACATCCCAATCTTCCACGGTACGCTTTCCTTTGAATAATACAGTAGTGTGTGTTGTACGAAACTTCGAGTTCTAACACACACCACAACCAATCAAACTAGCCGTTATGAATAGTAATACCAACTTTTAAAAAAATTAGAAATTTTATCTCTCAAAATGGACTTCATTTTTGGATTTAGAGTATCGAATTTAGCCTACAGTGAAATTTTGTTACTTTTCAGATAACTTTAATATTTTGATGAATAGGGAAAATTATTAATTTTTTAATTAAAAACAACTTTTTTAATCAAAATAATTAATAGTGATAAATTATGAATGTGAGTGGTTTTAAAGTATATTTAGAATATATTTTTACCATTTAATACAATTTTGTTCATTGGACATAATTTCACAATTAAACCGGACATAAACAAGTATCAATCTTTTGATATTTATTATATCTTAAAAACACGCTTTTTGTTTTGACAGCGGGA
Source organism: Viscum album (assembly GCA_963277665.1). Classification (NCBI taxonomy): domain Eukaryota; kingdom Viridiplantae; phylum Streptophyta; class Magnoliopsida; order Santalales; family Viscaceae; genus Viscum; species Viscum album. Next base: position 472,736,538 of record OY728133.1, on the reverse strand, counting down.
ATAAATTTTAAATTAATTTCTTCCACTTATATGTTTTGAATTTGGAAAAATGGATTACATATTTGGAATCAAGATGTCCAAATTTTTTAAATAGGTAACTTTTATTTTTAGACATTTTGAATAATTACTTCGGTAAATATTTTATTTACCATGGTTAAAGGGTAAATCCGGTAAATAAGGGTTAAAAAATAATATTATAATAATTCTAAATTACCCTAAAACGTGTTATAACCTTATTGGTGGATACATTTCCAACCATGGGCATCTTTGGGTCGATTTTGGGACCCCATGGATCCAATTGTAGGTGATAGGGACACTTTATTTTAATTAAGTTAAAATAAATACAAAAATGACACAAGCATATATCTTTTAGAAAAACAATTTTTACATAGGGCTATATATGTTGGAGTTTTAACTATAAATACTCATTATAAAGATAAAAATATTTTATACATAATGGTATTTTATTTATAATTTTTAGACATTATATATTTTAACTTATTTATGACACAATGGTGATGCAGTAATTACCTAATTAATGAAAAATTAGAATAATTAATATTATAAATACCCAAATAAATGTAATTTGAGACTTTTTATAAATACCAAAATAAATTTAGAATAATATGACATGTTATTATTGATTTAATTAACTTTTTTCTAAGTAATCATTTTTTTATGTTTTTTACAAAAAATCAATTATGGAATAGTGTCAAAATTGACATAAAAGAGTTTTTAAAACAAATATTATATTATTAATTGATATTAAATTCCTAAAAATCTAAGGTTTGTCCAAGAGACTTATATCCTGATAGTTATATCATAAATGGACCACTTGGGGGTCTCTTGGATGTATATAGTAAGTTTATTAACCATATAATATAAAAATACAAAGAGACATTGTAAAAGTGAAACTAATTAACTAAGAGTTAATACTTAAAGATAAGGTTAATATAATAACCCAAACCTGTCTAAATTATATTGGTTGAGTGTTTTTCGAACCATCCCCACCTTAAACTTTAAATATTTTACTCTGGATCCATTAGAAACCGAATATGAATTTATTATAAATTAATACTTTATGTTTTTTCTAAAGAGCCCCTGCTCCCCCTTATAAAGGACCCAACTTCTAACCAATTCTTCACACATTAAAATCCTGTTGGTTCGGCCAAAACCTACCAAAATACTCTCTGAACTTCCCTCAATTCAACATATAGGCCTTTTTTTGATCATAAATCCAACCTAAAGAACCCTTTTGATCAAATCAAAAGGAAGAACCCGAAGAAGAGGTACTGTTTTCACCACCCTCTTTCAAGTTCCTTTCTACTTCAAATTCTTCTTTCTTTGTTATTTCTATTCTAAAATAATAACTCCAATATATAATATGACTTTGATTTTATTATAAATATGGTACAACCATATTCAGTATTCTATCCATCATTTGAATGACATGTCACCATACGTGCGTACGTACGGTTTACCGTCTCCACGTCGTGGTGTAATTGTTATTCAATACATTATTATTTGGATGGGTATAATAATGATGTGTATTTAATGTAAATAATAAATATAACATTATAAGAATTCTGTATATATTATATACCATCCAATTATATATTATTTTAATATCAAAAGAATGATATTTTCGCTCGTGCGTACGTACGGATTACCATCTCCACGACGCGATGAGATTCATTTTCAAGTTCACCATTCATCGACGATTATAAAAATATGTATTACTAATAATTATGTAATATATGACATAATAATGATAATTGAGATATATATATTTATATATATAAGGATTTATGTACCTACATATATCTTATTCACTTACTTCTGTTCAATACTATATGAAAACAAAAACAGCGTTTATGCGTACATACCAACTACCGTCTCCATAAACGGTGTTTTCCATTTCATATATATGTATATTATATATATTTATATTCTAAATATATATGATATATTTATTTTGTTTTATATTATGGAAGTATTTAAATCATGATCTATGGGATACAACCAAGAGTAACAAGTTAAAACACATGCGATAATGAAAGTGATTATTACCCGAAATGTTAACTTAACATGGAAATTATTATTAAATGGTTAATATAAAGTCATAGAAGAATCATGTATGATATCATAAAAATTAATATGGTTCTGGTATAATTTAATAACATACTACAATCTACATACATGAGGTTAAACATACCCTCGACTAAAGGAAAGTGCAAGGTAATGGGTTTTCATATCACTCCTTATTCTCGTGAGATTCATGCCATATTTCCACTATTACCTTTTGTGTAGTGTATTTACTACCCATAATTGTATTCTTCATGAAATAAACTTTAATTTATGTGTATTTACATATTCATTGTATGATACCTCTTTTAATGGGTTGTATGTTTTGTAAGTTACCAAATTTGTAAGGGTTAATTACTCAATCTCATCATTGTCCGAGATTGTTTATGTGTAAGTATTTACTGTGACCTATTTATCATCCATGTCCATTTTTCATAAAAATTATTTCAAAATGAAGATTTTAAGGATTTTGAAAGGTACTATCTATCAAGATCAGAATTTCAAATGTTTTAAAGATTTATCTTTCTATATCTTTTTAATTAATGTCCATGTTTTCAAAATGATTTTAAGGATTTATTTATATGGACATGAATGTTTTGAAATGATAATTCTTTTCAAAAGTTTCAAAGTGGTATGGGACACTTTGATTCAAAAATCTCATTTAAAATTACTTCCTTTATAAATTTGTAACTTTTAAATGATTTTACAAAAAAGATATTTCTCTCAAAAAAATTTACTCATCATTTTCATCTATGTCAACATCCTTTGATGGATTTTAAGCTCATTTGAAGTTTATTTATTATACAAAACTTCCAATGAAGGTTTTGTGATATGTTTGACTGTGGATGTGTTATTTTTATACCATTCATGGTTTATGGAGAAAGTATTGACATTTCGTACGCTAGTTTTAATACGAATGTTTATGTTATGTTTAAACGTATTCATATGAGGAATGCATTGGACTTAGTAAGTGACGAGTGGATCCCGCTATAGCTCCTCGATGCATCGGTAGGTCTCATGAGACAAACTAGTGTCTTGGAATGAGGCCTTTAAAAAATCTTATTTGTAGTCTTGGCACGAGGCCTTGGCTACGTGGTTATGATAGTCTGGCATTATGCATTCCATCATTATGAAAGTGGTTAGTGATATTACATGTGATTATTCAATTAGTTGAATATCCATGTGAATAAGTAAATAGAATTATTTCATTTTATTTCTGACATATTATGATGAAGTTCAAGTTTAAAAGGCTTTTGTTTTAGTTTTATACATTTCCTTAAATTTTTATGCTTATTTTTGAAAGTTTCGGCTGTATTGCTTACCCTTACTGAGCATTTGAGCTCACCCCTTTCTATGTTTTATTTTTCCCAGGATTCCAAAAATTGTAATGTGATTGATATTCAGGGTTAAGCCTAGGGAATAATGGAGTTCATAATGATTATTTATGTTGTTTTGTACGTCTTACAGTTCAAATGTAACATTCATGTATGTGATCTATTTTTCCAAGACTACTAAACTGATCGATCCTTCGGGACTTGATTCCTTGTAATCATGCCAATGTATTAAAATAATACACCGACTCTGGGTAACTGGGGTCGGGGCCTTACAGTTGGTATCAGAGGAATGTTAGCAATAACCTTGGAAACTAGATTTAGATAAACTCTGATTAGAGCACATATCCCTAAGATAGACATTGATGATTAGTATAGAAGAACTTCCTAGAATTTTGGTGTTGTAGAGATTTTTTGAGTTTTCCAAACAATACATCCATGACTGGATATGAGCAGGTAGTGGCAGCTCTGGCACAGATGTACCTAGGGGTAAAACCTGAAAACACCGCTTTGATCTAGACTCGAACGGTAACTGGTTCACGAAAATGGGCCTTGCTGCACTCTTGGTTACGACACTCCCGAGGGATATGCTTAGGATAATTCTCATTTTCTTCACAAACCTTTATGAAGGGTTCATGAGTATATACTTACTCAAAGAAAACATTTTTATGATTATGGATTAAATCCATAAACAGTTCAATTTATGTTAAGTGTTTTACATGTATGGAATTATTTATTTTGATTCATAAACTGATCTAGTTTATGACATTGTTTAGAAATGGCGCCTAATAGAAGGAATGAGAACTCCAACAATATGCATGATCCAAAGAGTAAGGAGGATCGTATCTTTCATGGTCTTAATCCAGAATTTAGAAGGTTAAGAGTCTCCTACGTATTATCATCATATGAAGAAATAGTATCACGTGTTGATAAGATAAGTAAAGAATTCTCAGAGTCCTATGGCTTTGAAGGGAAGCCAGAGAAGGAAAGGATGGTAGAGAGAAGGACAGATAAAAGGAATAAGGTAAAGTAGTATTTTCACATATGTGATAACTTTGGAAAGAATCACCTTGAAAAATGCTTGAAGGGAATGGGAGTATGTTATAAGTGTGGAGAAAAAGGACACAAAGTGTGTGACTACAAGGGTTAGAAAATGGTTTCAAGTGTATAATTCTTTATTTTCAAGGAGTTTGGACACTACAAAAACCTAGGTTCCAGTCATCAGACTAAGTCGCAAATGATGCTATTGGATAATAATCAAGTTATGATACTACGAAAAATGAAGAGGAATGATTATAGTTCTTATGTCATGTGAGTTTTGTATCTATAATGTACTTGTTATAATAATTATGGAGTATATAAGGATTGTACAGCAGTACGATTTCATTAAGGACTTGAGATTGTGTGGAACAAAAAAAAGTGACTCAATAGCAGTTTAAATTTTTGGAAAATATATGGTTGAGAGAATGATAAACCATAATATGGTTCTGATATCGAGGTAGTGACTTTAGAATAATACATGATTGATTTGGATAAATTATATTGGATATTTTTTACTACCTTGAAACTGATTAATGATTTTTATATTCCATCATTGTTTGGGTTTACAATATTTTTGGATTGAGGGAGTATATCCATTATTCTTTAAGGAATAAGGGATCATGAATGTAATCAATAAGGTTTTATGGTAATTCAGGATGTTGCAGTGTTTTAAATGAATACATGATGACAGTGTTCACATGTTATTACGTGGAAAAAAGGATCTTCATTGTGTTCACCTTCCTTATAAATTTCGGACTAAAGTATTTTGGATAGTTCTAGTTTGGATTATTTTGGATTGCCATAAAAGGACAACCCGGAGGTCGGGCGACAACCCATCACGTCCGGCAAGGCCGCAAGACTTGAACCCACAACCGAAAGGCGACAAGGGTGTATCACCTACCACTGACCCACGTGATGTCCTGGATTGAATAATGTCATTTTTTAATGGTTCTGCTAGGTGAATTATAAATTCATTTTTTAAACCCTATCCGAATAAGATAAATAGAATATTATTTTTATGTTCTATTATCTTTTAGAGTGAAAGATGAGTTTGTGGTAGAACTTAGTTAAAGGATGAGACTCTACTTGTAAATTATATATTTTTATTCTTCTCTTATTCAATGAATATATTAATTCATATACTTTAGTGAAGGGATCATAAAACAAAAAATGTGTTATTCTAATACCATATGTTTTGTTGAACCGATGGTATTTTAAATCATCATATATTGATAGATTTAAGGCCCTCAATTTTACACTTGTTTGTGATTGATGACCTCAATCAGTACCTATAAATATTTACGTTTTTCCTCCAATTATGTGTCTCTATTTCCCACCAATGTTCTCCGAATAGAGATCATAATTTTGGGTGACCCTTTCAATTCTCTTTTCCTCTTATTAAGACTAAATTTTATGAACCCAATTTCTGATGTGGGTTTTCCCACAAATATATTTTCTATATTAAAACTTTTATTTTCTAAGAACAATTTAAAATTGCGAGGATGCAATTTATTAAAGGAGGAGAAAATGTAACACCCCAAGATTTCATAGTGTGTTATTTCATCAAAATAATTCAATAACGTGCACTACACGCAACACCGAGTTCAAGCACACCATGACTTAGCAAACAAGCCATTCAAAAGATGTTATGAATAGTATTAACTAAATTATAAACTTTATATAATCTTTAAAATTTTAGAATCCATATTATGAGTTTCTTAGACATAATGTATGTAACGCCCCGACCCCAGCTACCCAGAGTCGGTGCATTAATTACATAACATTGGCATGATCACAAGAAAGATCAAATCTCGAAAGACCGATTGGTTTAGTAGCCTTGGAAACACTAGATATATTCATAAGTTTTACATTACATCATAAAATGAAAAACTAATACAACAACATAATATTTCCACAATCCACATTATTAACCCCTCATAAAATCCCTGCAGGACATTCATAACTTACTTCTTCACATCCTGGGAAAAATAAAACATAAAAAAAAAGGGGTGAGCTCAAATGCCCAGTAAGGATAACAATAAAGTGGAAACTTTCATAAATAAGAATAAACATTTAAGGCAATGTATAACTAAAACAAAAGCCTTTTAAATACGAACTTTCAACATGGTATGGCATAAATAAAATGAAATAATGCCATTTACTTATTCACATGGATATTCTACTAATCGAATAATCACATGCAAAAATCAATAACCACTTTCATAATGTTGGAATGCATAATGCCAGACTATCATAACCACATAGCCAAGGCCTCGTGCCAAGACTACAAATAAGATTTTGTCAAGGCCTTGTGCCAAGACACTAGTTTGTCTCATGAGACCTACCGATGCATCGAGGAGCTATAGCGGGCTCCACCCGTCACTTATTAAGTCCAATGCATTCCCATATGAAAAGGTTTAAACATAACATAAACATTCGTATTAAAACTAGCATACGAAATGTCAATACTTTCACAATAAACTATGAATGGTATAAAAATAGCACATCCACAGTCAAACATATCAAAAAACCATCAATACAATATAGAAGTTTTGTATCATAATAAATCAACTTCAAATAATCTTAAAATCCATCAAAGGATGTTGACATAGATGAAATCAAAATTCTTTTTAAAGAAATATCTCCTTTTATTTTGAAATCATTTAAGATCCATATAAAATAAAACATTTTCTTTGAAAATATTCTTATAAGCTTGTAAGGAAAGCTTTGAAGATTTTATAACGGCGTAAAATAACCGCACCCGCCGTATAAGTTAAAAAAAACATTCTTACCTCAATTATGTCGAAAAGGTTAAAAAGGACCTTGTTTTGAAAACGACGGAAAGATTCCTTTATAAACCTCTTATAAAAATTCAAACAAGGGTATAAATGACTTTAACCCATATTCTTGTAAATAGTAAAAATGTTTTGAAATACATTTTGAAGAAACATGGATGTGGATGATAACGAGATCCCAGTAGATTATTACGTATAAACAACCTCGGATAAAGAAGAGATTGTGAAATAACCCTTACTTTGTACTTTTCCTTGGTTGGGGTAGGTTAACCTCCTGTATAATGGTGAAATAATTGTTATTAAATTATAAAAGAATCATATACATTAATATGATATCATATATGATCTTTTAACATTGCTTTATTAATAATATCTTAGTATTATCGTCGTTTCAGGTGATAATCGATTCGTTCTTCTTAAATGTTTGGTTACGTAAGACATGTTTGTAATGGATAGATTAAATCTTATTCATAATCAGAATGATATTAACATTATTTTTAACCCTAAAATTAGAATAAGACTTGAATGGATACGATGGAGAATGAATCTCATCGCGTTCGTGGAGACGGTAGTCCGTACGTATGCACGAACGCTACTTCCATTTAATTTTTATTTTAAAAGAATTGAATCCAAATGATACATAGGTATATTACTATTCTAGTATAATATAATATTTTATATATGTTACTTAAGTTCATTAACACCATCCTTTATACGTTCCATGTGTGGTATGAACGAGTCATATCATTTTAAGGGGGCGGTAGTCCGCACTTCCTCAAATGAAATTATCGTATGTATATACAACATGAAACGAATAATGGAATGAAATAAAATGGAATTAAAGAAGCTTATATATAAAATATATATCATTAATATCATATTTAATTACAGTGCCATCATAATGGCCACCATGAGAGGTGGTAAGATGTATTTGAACAATCATCGTTTCGTGAGGCGTTAGTTTGCCATCCACAGAAACATTATGTTCATCATCCATTAGATGGAGTTGTGTGTATGTGTAGTTTGAATCCTTCTTATAACAACATCCTAGTATATTTAGGATACTGGTGTTGTTACAAAAGAAAGGAAATAAAAAGATTTTGGGGGTTGGAGAAGCAAAATAAATGAAAATACTTTAAGAGAAATTGTTACCTTTAATTTAGGTAACTCACTTTGGTTGGAACCAAAGGACTTCTTGAAATGCTTTCTGCCTAAGGGGAAGCTTCAAGGAGGAGGAGAGGGATGTGGGGAGCTTAGTTGGGCAGAGTTTGGACGAGCCAAGTGGCTTGAGAGGTGTGAGGAAAAGAGAAGGAGGAGTGCCCTTTTATAAGAGGGGTGAGGGGCACCTTTGGAAAAGCTAGAAATATTAATTTATAATAAATTCATATTCGGTTTCTAATGGCTCCAAAGTTGACTATTCAAAGGTTAAGGTGGGGATAGGTCGAAAACCACTCAACCAATAGAATTTAGACAGGTTTGGGTACTTATATTAACCTTATCTTTAAGTATTAACTCTAAGTTAATTAGTTTCACTTTTACAATGTCTCTTTGTATTTTTATATAATATGGTTAATAAACTTACTATATACATCCAAGCGACCCCCAAGTGGTCCATTAATGATTAACCTATCATAATATAAGTCTCTTGGCCAAACCTTAGATTTTTAGGAATTTAATATCAATTAATAATATAATATTTGTTTTAAGAACTCTTTTATGTCAATTTTGACACAATTCAATAGTTGATTTTTGTGAAACTCATAACAGATTGATTACTTCGAACAAAGTCAATTAAATCAATCCTAATATATCATATTATCCTAGAAAATTAGTTTAATTCATTAAAAGTTTCATATTATATTTATTTGGGTATTTATAATATCAATTATTTTAATTTTTCACTATTATAGTAATTACTGCATCATCATTGTGTCATAAATAAAATAAATTATTTAATGTCTAAAAATTATAAATAAACTATCCTTATGTAGGAAATCTTTTTAGCTTTCTAATGAATATTTATAATCGAAAATCCAACATGTATAACCCTATGTAAAAATTGTTCTTCTAAAAGATGTAAGCTTATGCCATTTTTATTATTATTTTTATTTTAACTTTATTAATATAAAGTGTCCCTACCACATACAAGTGGCTCCAAGGGGTCCCCAAATTGACCCAAGGATGCCCATGGTCGGGTATGTGTCCACCAATAAGGTTAGGACACGTTTTAGGGTAATTTTGTATTATTATAATATTATTTTTTAACCCTTATTTACCGGATTTACCCTTTAACCATGGTAAATAAAATATTTACCACAGTAACTATTCAAAATGTCTAAAAATAAAAGTTACCTATTTACACAATTTGAACATCCTGATTCCAAATATGGAATCCATTTTCCTAAATTCAAAACACAGAAGTGGCACAAATTAATTTAAAATTAATTCCCGCTGTTAAAACAAAAAGCGTGTTTTTAAGAGATAATAACTATCAAAAGATTGACACTTGTTTATGTTCGGTTTAATTGTAAAATTATGTCCAATGACCAAAATTATATTAAATGGTAAAAATATATTCTAAATATACTTTAAAACCACTCAAATTCATAATTTATCACTAGTAATTAATTTGATTAAAAAAGTTGTTTTTAATTAAAATTTAGTAATTTTCACTATTCATCAAAATATGAAAGTTATCCGAAATGTACCAAAATTTCACCTTAGGCTAAATTCGATATTCCGAAACCAAAAATGAAGTCCATTTTAAAATATAAAATATATATAATTTCAAAAAGTAGGTATTACTATTCATAACGGCTAGTTTGATTGGTTGTGGTGTGTGTTAAAACTCAAGGTTGCGTACAACACACGCTACTATATTATTCAAAGAAAGTGTACCGTGGAAGCTAGGGATGTTTCATTTAAAATTTTTGATGTCCCCATTTAGTCAAAAAGTTTAAAATATTGTATTTAAAGAGGGTTCACTATTAAATTTGATAATACTGAAAATGAATTTGTTCTTGCATTATATCTAAGAAACTCATAATATGGATTCTAAAATTATAAGGATTATATAAACATTAAAATTTATCTAATACTATTCATAACCTCTTTTGAATGGGTTGTTTGGTAAGTCATGGTGTGCTTGAACTTGGTGTTGCATGTAGTGAAAGTTATTGAATTATTTTGAAGAACTAACACACTATGAAATCTTGGGGTGTTACATTCTCCCCTCCTTCAATAAATTGCGTCCTCGCAATTTGAAATTATTATTCGAAAATAAAAGGTTGAAAATAGATAATATATTTGTGGGAAACCCCACATCGGAAATTGGGTTACTAAAATTTAGTCTTAATATTAGGAAAAGAGAAATGAAAGTGTCACCACCAAATTATGATCTCGATTAGGAGAACATTGGTGGCAATTTGAGACATATAATTGGAGGAAAAACGTAAATATTTATAGGGAGTTATTGAGGTCATCAATCACAAACAAGTATAAAATTGAGTTCCTTAAATTCATCAATCTATGATGAATTGAAATACCATCGGTTCAACAAAACATAGGGTATTAGGATAATACATTTTTGACGTTTCAAAATATCCTAGTTGAAATCCCACATCGAAAAATGAATTAATGAGGCCTCTTTTTAAAATAAAGAGTCGAAAGTATGAAGATTACCGAAAATAACACATACTAGGGTTCCATGTAGGAAAATATGGATATGGAAGAAAAATATAACCATCAATTATCTGATGGAGAGTGGTAGAGAACATGGCTATAAAAAGGCCAACAATCCCAAAGCCATAAATTAGTGATGATTTAAGGTACCATCTAGGAAAACATTTTTGTTCAAAGTTGCTTTTCTTAATATTGAGGAATTTATTTATGAGATTGGCTAAGATCATAAGGAGATATACTTACTTTATAATTAGAGTTTTATCCATTAATAAATTTCTACCACAAACTCATCTTTCACTCTAAAAGATAATAGAATGTAAAAAAAATTCTATTTACACTATTCGTATAGGGTTCCAAAATAAACGAATTTATAATTCATCTACATGATCTTTTAATAAAAACTACATTATTTAATCCAGGACATCTCATGGTCCAGTGGTAGGTGATACACCCTTGTCGCCCTTCGGTTGCGGGTTCAAGTCTCGCAGCCTTGCCGGACGCGACGGGTTGCCGCCCGACCTCCGGGTTGTCCTTTTATGGCAATCCAAAATAATCCAAACTAGAACTATCCAAAATACTTCTGTCCAAACTCACAGTCTAACATTTATAAGGAAGGTAAACATAATATAGATCCTTTTTACCCCGTAATAGCATATGAATACCTTCATCATGTATTACCATATTCCTTATTGATTACATTCATGCTCCCTTATTCCATATAGAATACTGGATATACTTCATCAATCCAAAAATGTTTTAAACCCCAAAAATGATGGAATATACAAATCATTAATCAGTTCCAAGGTAGTCAAGAATATCCAATATATTTTTTTCCAAAATAATCATGTATTATTCGAAAATCACTACCTCGGTATCAGAACTATATTATGGTTTATCATTCTCTCAACCATATATTTTCCAAAAATCTATCCTGCTAATGAGTCACTTTTCTTTGTTCCACACAATCTCAAGTCCTTAATGAAATAGTACTGCAGTACAATCCTTATATACTCCATAATTATTATAACAAGTACATTGTTGATACAACACTCAATTGACATAATCAACATAAGAACTCTAATCATTCCTCTTCATCTGTGGTAGTATCATAACTTGATTATTATCCAATAGCATCATTTGCGTCATAGTCTGATGACTGGGACATAGGTTCGCGTAGTGTCCAAACTCCTTGCAAATGAAGCATTGTACATTTGAAACCATTTTCTTACCCTTGCAGTCATGTACTTTGTGCCCTTTTTCTCCACACTTATAACAAACTCCCATTCCTTTCAGGCAAGTTCCAGGGTGTTTCTTTCCACAGTTACCACATATGGGAAAATTCTTCTTTTCCCTCTTCCCTTTATCCATCTTTCTCTCTTCTATCCTTTTCTTCTCTTGCTTCCCTTCAAAGCCATAGGACTTAGTAATCTCTTTACTTATCTTATCAATACATGATATTATTTCTTCATATGATGATAATACATGGGATACTATTTCTCTTATAAATTCTAGCTTAATACCATGAAAGATATGATCCTTCCTTCTCTTTGTATCATGTGCATTTCTGGAGTTCTCATTCCTTCTACTGGGCGCCATTTCTAAACAATGGCATAAACTAGATCAGTTTATGAATCAAAATACATAATCCCATACTTATAAAACACTTAACATAAATTGAACTATTTATGGATATAATCCATAATCATAAGAATGACTCCTTTGAGGATGTATATACACATAAACCCTTCATAATGATTTGTAAAGAAAATGAGAGTTATCTTAAGCATATCCCCCGGGAGTGTCGTAACCAAGAGTGCAGCAAGGCCCGTTGTCGTGCACCAGTTCCCGTTCGAGTCTAGCTCAAAGCGGTGTTTTCGGGTTTTACCCCTAGGTACATCTGTGCCAGAGCAGCCTCTACCTGCTCGTATCCAGACCGGGATGTATTGCTCGGAAAACTCACAAAATCTCTACAATACCAAAATTCTAGGAAGTTCTTCTATACTAATCCTCAAAGTTCATCTTAGGTCTACGTGCTCTAATCAGAGTTTATCTAAATCTAGCTTCCAAGGTTTGTACTAAACTTCCTTTGATACCAACTGTAACGCCCCGACCCCAGCTACCCAGAGTCGGTGCATTAATTACATAACATTGGCATGATCACAAGAAAGATCAAATCTCGAAAGACCGATTGGTTTAGTAGCCTTGGAAACACTAGATATATTCATAAGTTTTACATTACATCATAAAATGAAAAACTAATACAACAACATAATATTTCCACAATCCACATTATTAACCCCTCATAAAATCCCTGCAGGACATTCATAACTTACTTCTTCACATCCTGGGAAAAACAAAACATAAAAAAAAGGGGTGAGCTCAAATGCCCAGTAAGGATAACAATAAAGTGGAAACTTTCATAAATAAGAATAAACATTTAAGGCAATGTATAACTAAAACAAAAGCCTTTTAAATACGAACTTTCAACATGGTATGGCATAAATAAAATGAAATAATGCCATTTACTTATTCACATGGATATTCTACTAATCGAATAATCACATGGAAAAATCAATAACCACTTTCATAATGTTGGAATGCATAATGCCAGACTATCATAACCACATAGCCAAGGCCTCGTGCCAAGACTACAAATAAGATTTTGTCAAGGCCTTGTGCCAAGACACTAGTTTGTCTCATGAGACCTACCGATGCATCGAGGAGCTATAGCGGGCTCCACCCGTCACTTATTAAGTCCAATGCATTCCCATATGAAAAGGTTTAAACATAACATAAACATTCGTATTAAAACTAGCATACGAAATGTCAATACTTTCACAATAAACTATGAATGGTATAAAAATAGCACATCCACAGTCAAACATATCACAAAACCTTCAATACAATATAGAAGTTTTGTATCATAATAAATCAACTTCAAATAATCTTAAAATCCATCAAAGGATGTTGACATAGATGAAATCAAAATTCTTTTTAAAGAAATATCTCCTTTTATTTTGAAATCATTTAAGATCCATATAAAATAAAACATTTTCTTTGAAAATATTCTTATAAGCTTGTAAGGAAAGCTTTGAAGATTTTATAACGGCGTAAAATAACCGCACCCGCCGTATAAGTTAAAAAAAACATTCTTACCTCAATTATGTCGAAAAGGTTAAAAAGGACCTTGTTTTGAAAACGACGGAAAGATTCCTTTATAAACCTCTTATAAAAATTCAAACAAGGGTATAAATGACTTTAACCCATATTCTTGTAAATAGTAAAAATGTTTTGAAATACATTTTGAAGAAACATTGATGTGGATGATAACGAGATCCCAGTAGATTATTACGTATAAACAACCTCGGATAAAGAAGAGATTGTGAAATAACCCTTACCTTGTACTTTTCCTTGGTTGGGGTAGGTTAACCTCCTGTATAATGGTGAAATAATTGTTATTAAATTATAAAAGAATCATATACATTAATATGATATCATATATGATCTTTTAACATTGCTTTATTAATAATATCTTAGTATTATCGTCGTTTCAGGTGATAATCGATTCGTTCTTCTTAAATGTTTGGTTACGTAAGACATGTTTGTAATGGATAGATTAAATATTATTCATAATCAGAATGATATTAACATTATTTTTAACCCTAAAATGAGAATAAGACTTGAATGGATACGATGGAGAATGAATCTCATCGCGTTCGTGGAGACGGTAGTCCGTAAGTATGCACGAACGCTACTTCCATTTAATTTTTATTTTAAAAGAATTGAATCCAAATGATACATAGGTATATTACTATTCTAGTATAATATAATATTTTATATATGTTACTTAAGTTCATTAACACCATCCTTTATACGTTCCATGTGTGGTATGAACGAGTCATATCATTTTAAGGGGGCGGTAGTCCGCACTTCCTCAAATGAAATTATCGTATATATATACAACATGAAACGAATAATGGAATGAAATAAAATGGAATTACAGAAGCTTATATATAAAATATATATCATTAATATCATATTTAATTACAGTGCCATCATAATGGCCACCATGAGAGGTGGTAAGATGTATTTGAACAATCATCGTTTCGTGAGGCGTTAGTTTGCCATCCACAGAAACATTATGTTCATCATCCATTAGATGGAGTTGTGTGTATGTGTAGTTTGAATCCTTCTTATAACAACATCCTAGTATATTTAGGATACTGGTGTTGTTACAAAAGAAAGGAAATAAAAAGATTTTGGGGGTTGGAGAAGCAAAATAAATGAAAATACTTTAAGAGAAATTGTTACCTTTAATTTAGGTAACTCACTTTGGTTGGAACCAAAGGACTTCTTGAAATGCTTTCTGCCTAAGGGGAAGCTTCAAGGAGGAGGAGAGGGATGTGGGGAGCTTAGTTGGGCAGAGTTTGGACGAGCCAAGTGGCTTGAGATGTGTGAGGAAAAGAGAAGGAGGAGTGCCCTTTTATAAGAGGGGTGAGGGGCACCTTTGGAAAAGCTAGAAATATTAATTTATAATAAATTCATATTCGGTTTCTAATGGCTCCAAAGTTGACTATTCAAAGTTTAAGGTGGGGATAGGTCGAAAACCACTCAACCAATAGAATTTAGACAGGTTTGGGTACTTATATTAACCTTATATTTAAGTATTAACTCTAAGTTAATTAGTTTCACTTTTACAATGTCTCTTTGTATTTTTATATAATATGGTTAATAAACTTACTATATACATCCAAGAGACCCCCAAGTGGTCCATTAATGATTAACCTATCATAATATAAGTCTCTTGGCCGAACCTTAGATTTTTAGGAATTTAATATCAATTAATAATATAATATTTGTTTTAAGAACTCTTTTATGTCAATTTTGACACTATTCAATAGTTGATTTTTGTGAAACTCATAACAGATTGATTACTTCGAACAAAGTCAATTAAATCAATCCTAATATATCATATTATCCTATAAAATTAGTTTAATTCATTAAAAGTTTCATATTATATTTATTTGGGTATTTATAATATCAATTATTTTAATTTTTCACTATTATAGTAATTACTGCATCATCATTGTGTCATAAATAAAATAAATTATTTAATGTCTAAAAATTATAAATAAAATATCCTTATGTAGGAAATCTTTTTAGCTTTCTAATGAATATTTATAATCGAAAATCCAACATATATAACCCTATGTAAAAATTGTTCTTCTAAAAGATGTAAGCTTATGCCATTTTTATTATTATTTTTATTTTAACTTTTTTAATATAAAGTGTCCCTACCACATACAAGTGGCTCCAAGGGGTCCCCAAATTGACCCAAGGATGCCCATGGTCGGGTATGTGTCCACCAATAAGGTTAGGACACGTTTTAGGGTAATTTTGTATTATTATAATATTAATTTTTATCCCTTATTTACCGGATTTACCCTTTAACCATGGTAAATAAAATATTTACCACAGTAACTATTCAAAATGTCTAAAAATAAAAGTTACCTATTTACACAATTTGAACATCCTGATTCCAAATATGGAATCCATTTTCCTAAATTCAAAACACAGAAGTGGAAGAAATTAATTTAAAATTAATTCCCGCTGTTAAAACAAAAAGCGTGTTTTTAAGAGATAATAACTATCAAAAGATTGACACTTGTTTATGTTCGGTTTAATTGTAAAATTATGTCCAATGACCAAAATTATATTAAATGGTAAAAATATATTCTAAATATATTTTAAAACCACTCAAATTCATAATTTATCACTAGTAATTAATTTGATTAAAAAAGTTGTTTTTAATTAAAATTTAGTAATTTTCACTATTCATCAAAATATGAAAGTTATCCGAAATGTACCAAAATTTCACCTTAGGCTAAATTCGATATTCCGAAACCAAAAATGAAGTCCTTTTTAAAATATAAAATATATATAATTTCAAAAAGTAGGTATTACTATTCATAACGGCTAGTTTGATTGGTTGTGGTGTGTGTTAAAACTCAAGGTTGCGTACAACACACGCTACTATATTATTCAAAGAAAGTGTACCGTGGAAGCTAGGGATGTTTCATTTTAAATTTTTGATGTCCCCATTTAGTCAAAAAGTTTAAAATATTGTATTTAAAGAGGGTTCACTATTAAATTTGATAATACTGAAAATGAATTTGTTCTTGCATTATATCTAAGAAACTCATAATATGGATTCTAAAATTATAAGGATTATATAAACATTAAAATTTATCTAATACTATTCATAACCTCTTTTGAATGGATTGTTTGGTAAGTCATGGTGTGCTTGAACTTGGTGTTGCATGTAGTGAAAGTTATTGAATTATTTTGAAGAACTAACACACTATGAAATCTTGGGGTGTTACAATGTAAGAACAAATTCATTTTTTCCTCTTTTACCAATTTTAATAGTGAACCATTTTTAAATACAATATTTTAAACTTTTATAAATTCAATTTTACTAAATAAATATAATTTAGAATGGGGACTTCAAAATTTTACAATGAAATATCCCAAGATTCCGCGGTACGCTTTCCTTTGAATAATACAGTAGTGTGTGTTGTACGCAACTTTGAGTTCTAACACACACCACAACCAATCAAACTAGCCGTTATGAATTGTAATACCACATTTTTAAAATTTTAGAAATTTTATCGCTCAAAATGAACTTCATTTTTGGATTCAGGGTATCTAATTTAGCCTAAGGTAAAAAAAATTTACTTTTCGGATAACTTTTATATTTTGATGAATAGTGAAAATTAATAAATTTTTAATTAAAAACAACTTTTTTAATCAAAATAATTAATTGTGATAAATTATGAATTTTAGTGGTTTTAAAGTATATTTAGAATATATTTTTACCATTTAATAAAATTTGGGTCATTGTACATAATTTCACAATTAAACCGTACATAAACAAGTATCAATCTTTTGATTGTTATTATATCTTAAAAACACTCTTTTTGTTTTGACAGAGAGAATTAATTTTAAATTAATTTCTTCCACTTCTGTGTTTTGAATTTGAAAAAATGGATTACATATTTGGAATCAGGATGTTCAAATTTTGTAAATAGGTAACTTTTATTTTTAGGCATTTTGAATAATTACTTCGGTAAATATTTTATTTACGATGGTTAAAGGGTAAATACGGTAAATAAGGGTAAAAAAATAATATTATAATAATACTAAATTACCCAAAAACGTGTCCTAACATTATTTTTGGATACATGTACGACCATGGGCATCTTTGGGTCGATTTTGGTACCCCATGGAGCCACTTGTCGGTGATAGGGACAATTTCTTTTAATTAAGATAAAATAAATACAAAAATGACACAAGCATATATCTTTTAGAAAAACAATTTTTAAATAGGGTTATATGTTTTTAATTTTATACTATAAATATTCATTATAAATATTTCAATATTTCCTATATAATGGTATTTTATTTATAATTTTTATACATTATATAATTTAATTTATTTATGACACAATGGTGATGCAGTAATTACCTAATTAATGATAAATTAGAATAATTGATAGTACAAATACACAAGTAAATGTAATTTGAGACTTTTAATAAATACCAATAACTTTTAGATAATATTAAATTTTAGTATTGATTTAATTAACTTTTTTCTAAGTAATAATTCTGTTATGAGTTTTAGAAAAATCAATTATTGAATAGTGTCAAAATTGACATAGAAGATTTTTTGAAACAAATATTATATTATTAATTGATATTAAATTCATAAAAATATAAGGCCCAGCCAAGAGACTTATATCATGATAGTTGTATCATTAATGGACCACTTGTGGGTCTCTTGGATGTATATAGTATGTTTATTAATGATATAATATAAAATTACAAAGAGACATTGTAAAAGTGAAACTAATTAACTAAGAGTTAATACTTAAAGATAAGGTTAATATAATAACCCAAACCTATCTAAATTCTATTGGTTGAGTGTTTTTCGACCCATTATTACCTTAAACTTTAAATAATCCACTTTTGATCCATTAGAAACTTAATATGAATTTATTATAAATTAATACTTTAAGTTTCTCTTAAAGACCCCCACCTCCCCCTTATAAAAGGACCCAACTTCTAACAAATTATTCACACCTTCAAAGACTTTTGGTTCAGCCAAACCCTACCAAACTACTCTCTCAACATCCCTAAATTCAACCTAGAGGCCTTAGTTTGATCATAAATCCAACTTAAGGATCCCTTTTGATCAAATCAAAAGGAAGAACTCAAAGAAGAGGTAATGTTTTCACCTCCCTCTTTCAAGTTCCTTTCTTCTTCAAATTATTCATTCATTGTTATTTCTATTCTAAAATAATAACTCCAGTATCTCCTATATACTGTGATGTTATTATGAATATGGTACAACCATATTCAGTATTCTATCCATCCTTTGAATGACATGTCACCATACGTGTGTATGTATGGCTTACCGTCTCCACGTCGTGGTGTAATTGTTATTCAATACATTATTATTTAGATGGGTATAATAATGATATGTATTTGATGTAAATAATAAATATCTAATTATATGGATTCTTTATATATGATATACTATCCAATATATATTATTTTAATATCAAAAGAATGACATTTTTGCGCGTGTGCACGTACGGATTACCGTCTCCACGACGCGATGAGATTCATTTCCAAGATCACCATTCATCGACGATTATAAAAATATATATTACTAATAAGTATGTAATATATGACATAATAATGATACTGGAGATATATATATTTATATATATAAGGATTTATGTACTTACATATATCTAATTTACTTACTTCCTTTCAATACTGTATGAAAACAGAAACAGTATTTATGCGTACATACGGACTACCGTCTCCATAAACGGTGTTATCCATTTCATATATATGACTATTATACATATTTATATTCTAAATATATATGATATATTTATCATGTTTTATATTCTGGAAGTATTTAAATCGTGATCTAAGTGATACAACCAAGAGTAACAAGTTAAAACACGTACGATAAAGAATGTGATTATTACCCGAAATGTTAACTTAACATGGAAATTATTATTAAATGCATAATATAAAGTCATCAATGAATCATATATGATATCATAAATATTAATTTGGTTCTGGTATAATTTAATAACACACTACGATCTTCGTACAGGAGGTTAAACTTACCCTCGACTAAAGGAAAGTGCAAGGTAAGGGGTATTCATCACACTCCTTATTCCCGTGAGATTCGTGCCATATTGCCACTATTACCTTTTGTGTGGTGTATGTACTGCCCATAATTGTATTATTTTTGTAATACACTTTAATTTATGTATATTGACATATTCATTGTATGATACCTCTTTCATGGGTTGTATGTTTCGTAAGTTACCAAATTGGTAAGGGTTAATTCCTCAATCTCATCATTATCATAGATTGTTTATGTGTAAGTATTTACTGGGAAATATTTATCATCCATGTCCATTTTTCATATAAATGATTTCAAAATGAAGATTTTTACGGATTTTGAAAGGTACTCTTTATCAGGATCATAATTTCAAATGTTTTAAAGATTTATCTTTCTAAATATTTTTAATTAATGTCCATGTTTTCAAAATGATTTTAAGGATTTATTTATATGAACATGAATTTTTTGAAATGATAATTCTTTTCAAAAGTTTCAAAGTGGTATGGGACACTTTGATTCAAAAATATCTTTTAAAATTAATTCTTTTATAAATGTGTGACTTTTAAATGATTTTACAAAAAGGATATTTCTCTAAAAAATTTATACAATCATTTTCATCTATGTCAACATCCTTTGATAGATTTTAAGCTCATTTGAAGTTTATTTATTATAAAAAACTTCCATTGAAGGTTTTGTGATATGTTTGACTGTGGATGTGTTATTTTTATACCATTCATGGTTTATTGAGAAAGTATTGACATTTCGTATGCTAGTTTTAATACGAATGTTTATGTTATGTTTAAACCTATTCGTATGAGGAATGCATTGGACATAGTAAGGGACGGGTGGAGCCCACTATAGCTCTTAGATGCATCGGTAGGTCTCATGAGACAAAGTAGTGTCTTGGCACGAGCCTTTACAAAATCTTCTTTGTAGTCTTGGCATGAGGCCTTGGCTACGTGGTTATGATAGTCTGGCATTATGCATTCCATCATTATAAAAGTGGTTAGTGATATTGCATGACATTATTAGATTAGTAGAATATCCATGTGAATAAGTAAATGACATTATTTCATTTTATTTATGCCATATTATGCTTAATTTCAAGTTTAAAAGGCTTTTTTTTAGTTTTATACATTGCCTTAAATGTTTATTCGTATTTTTGAATGTTTCTGCTGTATTGCATACCCTTACTGAGCATTTTAACTCACCCCTTTCTATGTTTTATTTTTCCTAGGATTACAAGAAGTGTAAAGTGATTGATATGCAGGTTTGATCCAAGGTAATAATGGTGTTCATAAAGATTATTTATGTTGTTTTGTACGTCTTAAAGTGCAAATGTAACATTCATGTATCTGATCTATTTTTCCATGATTGCTAAATAGATCGGTCCTTCAGGACTTGATTCCTTGTAATCATACCAATGTATTGAAATAATGCACCGAATCTGGGTAACTGGGGTCGGGGCATTACAGTGAGTTTTCTATGGTTGGATTCACATTTAATGGTTGGATGATCTTGAATATATATTTTTGTTGAATGCTGTAGAGGTTTATGGTGGTTTCTTGATTGTGTAACTTCCCTGAATTCCACTTAGTGATTTTGTACTGGTTTTTATCAATATACTTTATATTGGGATTTTGATGATTTGGGTTTTTTTGGTTGTAGGGTGATATGACACAAGGCTTTGTGTGGATATTTTCTTATAATTGACTTTAGAATTTCTATATTTAATGGGTACTTGATATAGTGGTTTTTGGGGAAGCGTTGCAACTGTTTATCATGGAAGATTGATCGATGTTAGGGAAACTCAGGTTTTTCTCTTGGAATTTTTTCTTTTTCATGTTTACTATTTGACATCATGTACCATTTTCCCTTCAATCCCTTATTGATGTATGTTTTCTACAACCTGTTATTGTATTATTTATATTTCTTTTAAAAAATTCATTTGGGGGTCATGAATTGGGTGAACAATTCCTGTCATAGTTCTTCTTAAAAAAATATGTCGATGACTTTACCTAAATATATAATATATGTTTTATAAACTAATAGAAAGGTAATTCATTGTTCTCCATAAGATAATAAGTATAATACTAGAGCCATTAATTCATATCACAATTTCATTCTCTTATTAGATTGATTTGATGATATACATTCTTTAAATCAATATCATAATGTTTTGGTATCTATACATTCTAAATTATGGATATAAGCAATACAATACATTAAATATAAGTATGTACAGGACCAAGTTAAATTTTCCTCTCATAACTCAATATCAAAATAAATTACATTTACCCTGGAGAATCACCTGGATTTATGTCCTTTTATATCTGATTCCAAATTCATGTAAATTCTTTAGACATAACGTTCAAGGAATTGTTATGAATGCAATTGATTAATATACAATAACTACTACCCACTTCATGTCATCAATTTTTAAAGAACCCTATTTATGGAAAAATTAAACATATCTATATTGATATCCCCATTGTTGATTGATGTAAATCTTGATACATTAAAAAATATTATAAGAAAAAATTAAATGATCCATGAAAAAAATATACCACATTGGTTTTTATCCATAATATTTAATAATCCACTTATGTTTTTCATCAGAATGATATGATTGAAATTTTATTACTCCCTGACTATAATATGGAGGAACAAATGGAATATTAAGTAAATTATATGATACACCTAAATAATTGTGAAATCTTTCAATATCACGTAATCTGTTTATGATCAATATGAATATTCATTCATCTAAAAATCTCTATCCACCTGGGAAATGATTTTTGTTCAACCCATTAACATTGATTCTTGATTTACATTTATCAGTAGAAATGTATGTATAGTTGATATATAGTAATTAAGGAATAGTTGTTTATATGAAAAATGTATGTCATTTCCAACTATAAAATGTACAAGGAACCTCTATTTTTATTAACATGGTTTCATTCTTATCCAGATTCATATTATACTAATTTTGAAGATCATTATATCGATAGTGAAAATGGATGTCCAATTTAATCCTGATAAAATATATAGGTTGATCCATATCTCTTATTTTATGATAAAGTGGAAGAAAATTGATATTCTACACCTATATTTGATTAAGGATTGTCAAATACTATTGATTATCTGAATCAAAAAAATTAGGGCTATAAATAATCATCGGTGGACCATAATAATCTATGAATCTATGATTCCCACAGATAAAGAGTTTTACATCTCCTTCCATAAAAATAACAACATGTATTTTCATGTTAATAGAGAGAAATTATATGATTTGATTCTAAAAATTATGGTAATTACATTGTCTTATTGGAAGTCCCTTATTGTTATAAACCAGTGTATGAGAGGATTTAGTTTTTACATAGTGAAAAATAAAATGTTGAGGTAGATATGTTGATCATGGATAATATTATCCGATTTTATTAGTAGCCCAAGTAGTTGGCCAAAATTTTCCCCATTAAGAATAAATAGTGTAAAATCATAGTTTGTATAATATTTTGGGACCTCAACTAACATTTCTAAAAAGGAGACTTCCCTATATCATTTATAGAATATCTGAGTGGTGAAAAAAATAGTTTTTTAAGGTATTTCATTAATCTTTAGGTGTTCTTCTAAAATCTATATCCTAATGTATTTGTATGATGAAGATTCCACTACATTCATGGATCACCAGAGAATATAAATTTATATGGTGATGTATCTAAATATAAATAATGATATATATTAGGCTATCACTTAAAATATATGGGAGTCTCGGGTTCCACGAGTGAATAATTTTCTTAACACTCGTTTTTTCATTTAGGTTGCTCTATTTCAGCATTACAAAAACCATACTTTTATACACTTTTATTTGAATATACATTAATGTAAAAATAATCCCAATTAGTCTTGGAATATAACACAATACACAACATCTTATTAAATGCTATAAAAATTTTATGTAAGACCCATATTCTAGTCAATGTTATATGACCTAAAACTATTGACACCCAATATAGTCTATAAAGAAATACCTTAAACAACATTAACATTTTTCCCATAAAGCTCTATAAATCAAATATAGTGTATCTTATTCTTTTTTTTCACATTTTATTCAAAATTTATCTCTCTTTTGGTCAAATATATATGACCTTATATTTAATCTATTCTTGTTCAATGTTTTTTGGACTTATTTATTAGATATGAAATCTTTCCTTAACTATAATGACATTAAACTATAATATAAAAGGATTCTAAGAAAAGTTGGTTGTAAATAAAAATGGGTAAGTTTATAAATATATGATTCTTCCATTAAAATCCATAATATCTTCATGTATTTGGAATAAGTTATAGAATAAAATAAAATTGGACAAAAGATATAGGACTGAATTCTATCCTTGAGTAAAATTAATGTACTATTGACAAGGTATAAAAATCAAGTCAAAAGTTAGAACCATTTAAAAATAATTTTTCTCCAATTTCATTAGTCACAACTTTTATTACATCATTTTTTCCAACATATGTGTTTGAATTCAAATTGATTTTTGATTTTTTTTATCACACTGTTAAATGAAACCCATTATAGCCCATATTTTATAACCACAACTAGGATAAGTATCATGGACAAAGTCATATAATCATAAACATTGGTCAAATTTGGTAAACATTGTAGAACCTTATTCTCAAGAGACTATATTTTAATCCAACATTCATGTGTTTGTCATCAAATTAATAATAATCGTTGGAATTCTATGTTAGAAATATGGGAGTGGTAGAATATAAAAAATTAAATTCCATAATTCTTAACACCAATTATTTAATGGAAGATGATATAATTAATGTATTAAATAATGAGATATAAATAATATAAGGACTGATAATTTTCCTTAAAATGGTTAATTTACACATTCTTGGTATATAAATCATATAATAAATTTAAACACATTCCTATTTCATAAATATTTCAATTTAACAAAATACAATAAGTATACAGTTTTCATTAAATGGTGTTTAAAACATCATTGAATATCATTTGGCTCATATAAAATTGCATCCTTAATATCACTTATCTTGAAACATTTTTATTTTTATATATAAATTGATTTATCGTTGGTTAGAGTTAATGTATTTGAGAAACATTCTCTACCTACCTATCCTAGCATAGTGAAGTTTTCTAAGAGTAAATAAAATTTCTTTTCCTATTTTCAAATATGTTAACCTCATATAATGGAGAAACAACATGTGAAACATAAATAGTATTATTATATCCCTCTAAGAGATCATTTCCTGTAAGATAACTGATCAATCAATCATCCTAATTATGTAGTCATGATATTTGAATAACTTTTTTATAAAATAATTACTCTTTAATTTTGAAAATAATTTTTCATGTTGATGAGATCAGGCTACTAATATTTCATCTAAAATGTTGTCATGAATTTATAATTTTTAATAAAATTGAAAAAATATATAATGCCTTTGTTGTACAAATGATTGGTACTAACAAGAGGTTCCCAACAATTGTATCATGATTATTTTTAATAGTTTTACTGTATATATATTTTTTTCTCTAAATTCTCATGACCTTATTTAGGAAAAATAACCTATTAAATAAACTAGATAACTATGTGTTCTAAAAACAATTACTACTGAATGCATGATATAAATAATTTTCATGTTTTTATATAGATATTTATGATCCATGATGAATGAAACCACCTTTTTGAAAAATAATATCTTTACTTTTTTTTTATGTTTCCTAGATTTTGATAAATCATGCTTAATATTATCATAATAATGGAATTTTTCCCATAGTACTATGGATTTTTCTATAATTATATTAGTTATCCTAACTTTAATGGGAGTATCTTCGGGTGATAATTAGAATCTAATAAAAATTAATATTATCAATCGTGACTATGAATCGACAAGAATTACTATAAAAATGAATATATAGCACCATTTTATAAGCGTGACTTATTTTAAAATTGACTAGTATGACCCCCTAGTCTAGCAATCGTAATAAATTCATATGATATTATCCATTTGAATTCATTTAACTATGATACTGAATGAATACGATGATCTAACTACTGAAGTATATGAATTGTTCATATTTACTTTCCCTCTGTACATGGTTCCCTTTAATATTATGTATATTGTTTACAATGATTGTGTTTTCCATTATGCCATCTACTACATTAAATTCTAAGAGAAACTCCCCATATATCTCATCAAGAATATGGGACACCAGTGATTTTTTCATTATCCCAAACAAGAGTTCTAAATTTTTCATAGAGTAATTAGAACGTGTTAGTATCTAAACATAATAAACTAAAAATAATTTAGTATAATATTGGAATATTAAAATACATGAAATTATGAGATCTAGACTACTTAATATCATCTAAAATCAGCCAGGTATGATTCAAATTCTATATAGTTATGATTTACCCAATAGGACCACACCCATACATCCGCGAACTTATACATAGATCAGCTATCACACTAATAACTCTATTATATTGTTTGAATGCTAATTGGGGAAAATAAAAAAAAATCATATAGTTTTGGAAAGCTGAAAATATTAAATGTTTACTATTAAATATTTAAATTAGGGTGTGTGATGAGTACATTTTTCCTTATCATTCACTTACTCTATTTTTTTCATCTCAATTTTTTTTCTGGATTATAGTCCCAATATGATTGGAATAATGTATTCGATAATTTTTTTTTTCTTTTATAGAATTGGGAAGTCATAAATGATATAAAATAAAAAATAAAGAGCCTACAATATTGTGAATAATTGAGATGTTCTAATGACAAAAATATTTAATGTATATGATTATTCATTGTGAAAATATTATGTCGTTCATCCTAGAATCTGTAAATTATATTGAACTAACCCTTTTTAAATCATTTATATCATTGTAAAAATATCTGGTATCCTTTTGTTTATATCAAACAAAATCTTAAAACAAACTAATGTCAAATTGTATTATTAAGAAAGAATGTAATAATTCACTGAGTCGGTAAATTTTTTTGAATTAATATAAATCTACCCAATCCTCCTTACCCAATAATAAATTTTAAATACAATGTATCAATGTTCCTAGATTTTTTTTAGTAGGGAATCATTATAATTTATATGAATAGAGATTTCAAATAGATTAAACTAGGGATAAAAGAGGGAGATTTCAACTATCGTATTTTATAAATATGCTAGTGCAATAATAAAAGTGTGGTCCTTTATTTATAAAAATATATATGACACTTTTTTGGGAACATCAGAAGAAATCCTATAAACATGGACTGGGTAATGAAAAATTTAATAATATGACAACCCCAAACCAAAATAAAATACTATTCTGAAGAATATTTCATTCCCATATCCCAACTACAACCCACAAAAATAACATTGTTTTCGTAAAATGTTATCTCTATTATTTAAAAATATTCCAGTTTTAAGAGTGTGAATCATTATCATGAAATAGTTTGATGATATATTAACAAATACTCAATAAATAAAAATTTTACATATTGAATTAATATTTTTTATATTAACTTTTCTTTCATATTTATATTCCTCATGAAAATCATGGAATTTTCCCTATTTTGACTGTAATACACACCCTAATTCAATGTTCATAATATTCATGACCCAATTTAATGAAATTATCTCTCACCACTATACCGAATAAATCACAAAAAATGTTCTTAAAATTTATAGTCATGTTATCTTATACAATGATATAAACATGTACATCACTCAATGGAAACATTTCTGCACCCTCCTCAGTGAATCATGTTGGAATGGGTTTTGCTTATGCTCTACACAATAATATGTTCCTTGGTGGATTTCTAAATAAAAATAAGACAAATAGCCTACAAATTTGATATATAATATGACATAGAATAAAATAATATATAGATGATAAAATGGAAATTCTGAGTTCCCATGTACTATATGAAATGTCATGGGTGATATCAGAATCAAAAACAAATTAAAATTGATAGAAGAAAAGCGAGACTGACACAACTAAATGTATTATGCATCAAACCACCAAGAAATATTACATATTAAATGACATCTTCCTCTACGATCATATTATAACCCTATTAAATATATTTATATAATTGAATATAAAACAAATTTTCTTATCATACCTCTTTAAAATAGGAATACTTGGTCTATCCCTCAATTTAACTATTTAGATCATTGTTTCCCATGCCTCATACTTGAGTGAGGAATATCATTTTATCTCAATCTTCCTCTATGATCTGAGTTGCATCATCAAGTCTAGGGAACCCCAAAAATCATTCTTCACCTACCCTAATATCCCTATGGCCATAAATCCATGATCAAGTAAATTTTCATATTCTATTGCAATTTATAATAATCTATCGCTTGTATAATGAGGATATCAAAGCTTATAGAATATATATCGCGGGTATTCCTCTCTCTACTAGAGGTCCTAAAAGTGAAATAAACCATGAATTATTTTTATTACATTCCTATAAATATATTAAAAATTTACCATATTCTACAAGTATTATGAATATTCAATTCCAATTGAGAATACTTATATTCAATCTCACCCATTGTTTGGTTTTTTATTAGTGTAGGGATGGATCATCTAAGAAATTGGTCAAAACCCCTATACTATTTTAAAGCATATATAATTGTTAATTTTTTTTTCTTTTTATGATTCATTAATTTTCAAATACTTATTAAAGAGTGTTAATTTTTTTGGTTTCAAATATTATCCCCAATGAATAATATATATCATTACTCTATTTTAATATCTCAATAGTAATATAAGAATTAATTTTTTGGATTTAAAAAGTTACTCTTCAACGAAAACAATGTTGCACAATTTCTTGTCACTTGTGATTGATCTCTATCTTAGTTTTATGGTTACCATGTCTCATTTCACTAATTGTTTTTCATTTAAGGTATTATGTGAAATTTTATTCGATTTTTTTTCAATATGTATATAATATCATGAATTATAAAAATTAAAATCACATTAAATTTTATTTGAAACTAAAATAAACTGAATGTTATACTTTAGGTTTAATCATATCAAAGGTCAGTTAGTTTTTATATATATTTTTAAAACAAATTACCATTTATCATAATATTAATAATATATATATTTATATTTATATTTATATTTATATGTAAAATAATTATGTAAATGAGGAAGATATCAAACCATAATTTTGTTGGGATATTTATTCACACACATTTTTAGAGTCGGAGGGTTCTTATGGATGTGAGGTTAATTTAATATTGACTATGTAGTCGTTAATATGTTATATATGTGTGTATTTGTATTCAATGTAAAAAATGAAATAGATAAATTTAACATAAGGAAATGGGTGTATTCCACCACAATAATAACAAATTATAAATACCATCATCGCTATCATCATGTTTCAGTACTCATAAGGATGGAAATGTGTATTAGTGATTTAAAATTACTTAATTATAATTTCATAATGAAATAAACACACGGAATTAAAAAAAAAAGAAAAAATATGATTATTTATGTTGTTTAGTTTAAATGTAGTTAAAGGTTGATATTTTCACAGTAGACATAGATTTGATTATAATTATTTTTTCACTCATTATTAGACCCATTCGAAACATAATGTTTTTTATATGTTTTTTAAGATACATATGAAACTGTTTAATAAATTATGCACATAAATAATAAGACCCACACAAAAAATAATATTTTTAATTGAAGAACTTGGTAAACTATAGAGTTATAAGATAAAGGACCTACCCAACCAATTAAAAATTGGCATCTATCACTGGACTAAATATAGTCGATTTTCCTAGGGAAAATTACGTCCAACAATTATACATTTAAAAAAATAGTAATTATTTTCCTTAATATATAATTTTGGTTTCATTTAAAATTATCCATCCAAAAATGTTTATCTTAACTCCTATTGATCAGACATATTAATTAGAATTATTCACCCTCTATCAAAATTTCCTGAAACTCCATTGCTTATACATACATTTATGTGGTCCATGAAATATTTTCACCTGAGAATAGGTAAAAAAAATAGATCAAATATCTACTTAAGTAAAACATGAAATAATAATCTAAATGATAAAGTATCATTATCCTAAAAATCATGATTTAACTATATTAGTTAAAAATAATATTCAACTATTAATGATAATATGAATACAATAAAAAATATAGTTCACATAAACTATTCTAAAGAATAGGAAAACACGAAATATAAAAAACTAAAAACTCAATCAAGTCACCTAATCACATTCTTTTAGATGCCCATTATTTTATTTTTCATGATCATCGACTTAGTTATATAGAATAAAAGGGTATATATAAATACCTGAGTTTTCAAATTATATATTCTTCAAAGAGCTAAAATGATTGATTGAAAGTGAAAAACATATCACTAAACCACAACGAACTAAAAAACAATATATAACCATTAAAATATGGTCGTAGATTTAGTGACTAAAAGGATTTGTGACTAAATAATGTATGATATGTATAAATTTAAAATAAGGTCACTATTAATACAAAGGTATTTATAAATGAAATTAGTTTAACGACATAAACAATAAGACTGCTTTATACATTAAAATTTAAAACTACAAAAATTCAAATTTTATAAATTTTATAGAACAAAATAAATTATAAATAAAATATAATTTTGAAATTACTAATATATTAACACCAATTTGATTATTATTTAATTGTAAATATTGATATTAGTAGTTAATATTTTAAAAAATTGTCAGTTTCTCCTATAAAAAGTTTTCATTAGGATTCGATGTTGTAATTTAAAAGTAAAATTCTAAAATTTTATAATATTAATTTAAAAATTAATAATTTTTATTCTACATGCCAATACTAATTTAATATTATTTTTTATGTTTCAAAAATAATGTTTTTATGTGAATATTGTAAAATGTAGTTTTTACAAAAGTTGTAAATTTTATGACATTATCATTATATAAAAAAGATATATAAGTTTCTAAAACCATTTAATTTATCTAATATGTATTTAAGGAGTAATACTATATATTTATGAAAGAAAATTTCTATTTATAAAACCTATTATTTTATTTTATGAACATAATTAATATTTTTCAATAAAAGGGACTGTTTTTTTATTTTTTATTAAATATTAAATTTTCCAAATTAGGTTATATATTTCTATGAAATCAAAAAACATTTATCTATTTTATAATATTCCAACTATTATCATGAACCTAAATATATTTTTAATTATATCCTGTGTATAAAATTAAATAATAGAAATATAACTATTCTAAAAAAAATAGATGTTAAATGTGCTAACGGTAAAATTGATTTTTCTTACACGTAGATGTTTTATCAGATAATATTTATTAATTATTTTGGATAAGTATGTAACATTTCTATTTACTAACTAAATATAAATTACCAATGTAAAAACATGTTGTCAGGGTGAAACCAAAAAAGGTAAAAGTAAACATTGTAATAGTCCAGGATTTAAAAATATGTTTAAAACATATGTCAAAATGAATGGTAGGGGATAAATGACCATATATCCCCCCACAAAAAATTAATTTAATTTTTTATCAACATAGAATGTGAAACTTGTCATCTCTTTATATTATGTTGAAATATATATAAATATACCATTCTCTAAATCATTTTTTTATTAATTTATAAATCCACTTTCAGGGGGAAGTGGGAACCCGAAAATTTTCCAAATCAACAGCGGTTATGAAATTCAAAATTAATAAACATAACACAACGATCCTAAAATTCAAAATTCAAAATCAAAAGAAAATGAAATTTTCACCAGGTACACATCCCTTGAATCTCGCAATCAACATCACCATCGTATATTCCAAACACATCACCTTCATTCACGTCATGTTGCTTTCGAACACTCCAATAATCAACATTGTCATCGACTATCATTAAAGATAAAGAGTCCTCACATCAGTCGTCGTTTCCAATCATCTAACTGAACTGAAGAGGTAGTCCACATAAGTCCATCATCATCACCACTAAAGCACACTTTCTATCAATAAAAAACACCCCATCGAACACCATAGGATGGACAGAACCTCCAAAACTGCTATCAAGAATCCATCGTCTTCAACCAACACTGACCCCAAAATAGAACAATCACTCAAAAACTAACCAAACATTAAAGGATTATCCATGAAATTTTAGTAAAATCAAAAACACCTCAGAGCGGGGGGGGGTCAAAAAGAACAGGGTATGAAACCCAAGAAAAATAAAATACATGAATGAAAGAGGAGAGACCTCAGGCTGGAACCCTAGAGATAATGGAGGAAGACTCCATGAAGATCCATGACCATCAAGTCGCTAAGCCCAAAACCTAAAGAATACAACTCTCCAGAACCAACCAGGAGATGAGCAGAGGAACTCAGGGTTAGAGCGAGTAGAGACAGTTGGGGAAATGGAATAGCTCAATCATTTGAGAATATTAACCATGAAGAGGAGATTATGTGATGATAATAAGGAGTATAGAGGTGATTCAAGATGATCCCAAGAAAGGAGAAGCAAGGGGAGCGAGCAAAAACCTAGAGAGAACCTATTTTCAAACGATCCAAAGATGGGGAAAACCCATGAAGAGACGCCATCGAGAAGATATTGGAAAGAAAACCAAAGAAGAGAATGACTGAAGAAGTAGTAGGGGGATGGAAGAAGAACCATAACCAAAAGACTCTTGAAACCCTAGAGGAGGGAGAGAGTGGAGGGTGAGAGTAGAGAAGATGGAGAGTGAAGGGCCATATATGTGGGTTTCTAACACTGACTCAAAATGGGTGGGGCGACCAAGCCCATGTGTGCGCCACATTCCCCTGCTAAGCAATGGAATTGAATGGCCCTGTGTATAAAACACACAATGACCGAGTTTGGAGGGACTCAATTCAATACGAGTTCCCATGAAGATTGAGGGGTACATGTAGTGGGTACCACATGGCTAGCACCCCCTGGGAAAAAATATGGGTTTCTAATACTGACTCCCAATGGGGGGCCCTGACCAAGCCCAAGTGCACGATACATGAATGTTAATTTTTCATAATTTATTATGTCTTATATAATACATTAAAAAATTATTTTTTCTAATTCCATTATAAATACATGAAATAATCATACATAATTTTATTTTTATATTTTAGAAACTGTGAATCACATTTCCAATTTTTTCTTATGTAATACCAAAAAATCATGTGTGCGAACAACCACCTCCCTGAAGCATTATGTTCCATTTTCATTAACATCAATATATAGCTCACACGAATAATAAATATAAACTATATATATAATATTTATAAAATATTTTAAATTATAAACTTATAAATAATTTTATTCATTTTTCATGTTCTGTATAAAATTAAATCATCCACCATGTGTACTTTTGGAACACTGCCAACATGAAATGATTGATTTTTATTTTTTCTTTTCATCACCACCTATCATGGATGGTAATGATAATGATTTTAAAAAATAGATATTATTTTTATTTAATTAATAATTTTCAATTAATAAAAAAATAGATTTAAATTTTAAATTTTTATTAACAACCTTCATGGTAATTTCAACCATCCGGATGAGTATTGTAATAGTAGAAAATGTTTTATTGGTATTATATAAGAACGTCTTATATGGTATTTTCTTCTAATAAATATTTATAATAATGATATATCACAAAAGTAAACCCTAAATATGGTCATTATTCTTCTAGTCTAACTACATGACAACTCAATCATTTCATAAGAATCTATTAATGATGGTTTTTTCATGTTTTGGTTGGTTTAAAAACCTATTAAAAATGTTGTACATCTATATCATGGATAACTATGGGGTTTTAATATCTAGTAATATATGATAAAAATAATTAAATAATAAATTTAATTTTAGTATTTTAATGGTAATATCAATATTAAACTCATTACTTGAGAATCTAACATCCATTCTTGAAAAATCACATAAGCAAGCTCATCGATGATTACAT
This sequence comes from Viscum album, assembly GCA_963277665.1. NCBI lineage: Eukaryota > Viridiplantae > Streptophyta > Magnoliopsida > Santalales > Viscaceae > Viscum > Viscum album. Next base: position 472,702,360 of record OY728133.1, on the reverse strand, counting down.
ATTTACGGATCGTAAGAAAAAAAGCAATAGAATAAAATTATTACAATATAATAATTTATAAAAAAACTAATTCTTTTACCTTTACTGATATGATAATGAATATATTTAGGTGTATAAGGAAAAATAACACTACTATTACAAAACTATTTTATAAAGATCAATATTACTCACAACCAATATAAAAAATATATAAAAATAGAAAAATATACAAGTGGGGAATTATTATAAATGTGGTTCACAATAGATTATAGATATGGAAATGGTTATAAAACGTGTGACTAAGATACATATTTCTATTATACTAAATGTTAGTGTGTACATTAAATAAGTATGAATAAAGGTATGTGTTTGTGCAAAATAAACTTTTATCTAGTGAGTTATAAACATAATTAAGGAAAATATTTAATTCAAAGATAGATTTATTCTACAAAACTAATACCTTGAATTTAATTTCCTTGTTATTTTTTATTTTTTTATAATTTTTTATTGTTACCTCAGTACAAAATTATTCATACCTCAATTATTATGTTACTTACTATGGTTTTTGATAAGTCATTTTTCTTCCATTGAGTGAAAAACATTATTATTGAAACTGTATTGTTTAGTAATTGATTCATTCAACCTATTGAATTCATGGAATTTTATTTGGACCTTATTTTATAGGGTTCCTCAATAAATCCATATAAAATCATTATCAAATTCTTCTTCAGCTCAATGATTATATTATTTGGAAGGGATTTTTTCATAAATTTCATTTCCTTGAGAAAAAATTATTTTATATAACACGTTTTCTTATTCTATAGTTTACATATTACCCCTTATATAAATTATATCATAATTATATAATTATTCAATTCATTTAATTATGCATTTCAATTTATATGCTTAAATTGTTTTTTATTTTAATTTATCTAAACCTGTATATGTTATTTGTCTCTAATGAATGTTGGTTATGTATTTTATAGTGTATTCCTTACATCATATGATGAATGCAATGAACTTAATTAGTGATGGGTGTGGATTGAATAGACTGACCTGAAATGATTTGATAAGTATCATGAGATGAAATTGCTTTGGAATTTGGTTTATTTATTCTCATAATATATTATTTCATAAACATAGGCCATTTACAGTATGATCATGATGTATAAGATCAAAATTTCTTTTCTTGAGTAATGGAACAAGCTATCCAAAATTATTCATTTCATTGCTATGGAACATGTTATTCTTATCCATTCATTTATTTATTGATATGTCACCCATATATATTTAATTCAAAGTGTTTCTTTTGAATATGGTCAAGAATGAAACACCCTGATATTATATTAGTATCAAAAAATTATTACATAGGGTTTCAGCAATTGCTATAGTATAAAACCTTGTGACTATTCCATACTAGATATCATAAATTGTGATTAACATTTTTGTTATATTAAATGTTCTTAATAACCAAAATATGAGAATTATGGTGTCTCGTGGATGTTTAGGTGAAAAAGATTATGAAGGAAAGAATTATTATTTTCTTAAATTTTTAAAATGTGGGAAGAACTACAATGAAAATTATAATGATGTAACTATATGATTATTAGTGTTTGAAAAATTATTGAATATAGAAATAATATTACACATAATTATGATGAGATATGTTAAAATAATGAGAGAAAAATATGTGATTATTTTTAACACCCTGAGCTTCCACGATACGCTTCTCTTTCAATAATGCAATAGCTTGCATTGTACGCAAGTTCGAGATTCTAACACACCGCGGCCAATCAAAGTAGCAGTTATGAATAGTAATAACCACATTTTGAAATTATGTATATTTTATATTTCAAAATGGACTTCATTTATGGATTCAGAATATCTAAATTAGCCTTTGTTGAATTTTTGGTATTTTTCTTGAGAACTTCCAATTTTTTATGAATAGAAAAAAATACTTAAAAACATCATTTTTAATAAAAATAATTTATAGTGATAAATTATAATATTTAGTGATTTTAAAGTATAATTAGAATATATTTTTACCATTTTATCTAATGGTGGACATTAGAATTAATTTCACTTTGAAATTGGACATAAACAATTGTCAATCTTTTGATATATATTGTTTCTTAAAAACACGTTATTTGTTGTGACAGCGGGAATTAATTATAAAATTAATTAAATTCAACTTATATTTTTGGAATTTTGTAAAATAGACATCATTTTTGAATTCGGAATATCAATTATATCTTAGGGTGAAATTTTTGCATTGTTCTGAAAAACTTCAATTTTTGATGAATAGTGAAACCACTAAGTGGTAGTTAAAAAAATGATTTTTCGTTCAAATGAAACATTAAAAATTCTTTGATTTGAATTTAAAAAATCCTACATACATGGTTGTAATTAGGATGTAAAATTTGTTTCAATGGCATTAAAATAATTTTTTGGTTAATAGTAACTTTTATGTTTAATTACTCAAGATTAAAGATAATTAGTGAAATTTAAAGTAAAAATGATATTATAAAAATATGAAAATACCTTTACACTTGTACTACACCTATTTTATGTGTCATGGCCGACCAAGAAAATCCATGGGTCAACTTAGGGACCCCATGGAGCCACTTTGGTAGGAAAATGACATAAATAACTTTTATTTAAGGTTAAAGTAAAAATGTCACAAACAGAAGTTGTTTTAAAAAAATAATTTTCAAATGGGGATATAAATATCATATTTTAGACTATAAATATTAATTAAAAAGATAAAAATATTTCCTACATCATGATATTTGTTTTATAATTTTTAGACATTAAATAAATTAAATTATTTATGACACCATGATGATGCAATGATTACCTCATTAATTAAAGATTTAAATAAAATGGAAAGATAATGTAAAATCTAAGGCTTAAACTTGTCTAAAACCTATTGGATGAGCATATTTCGAACTCTTATCACTTTAGCCTCGAAATATATCATTTTGGGACCTTTAGAATCCGAAAATAATTTCATAATAATGTAACATTTCAATCTTTCCGAGAGTGCTCCTCCTCTCCTCTTATAAAAGGCCCCCACCACTCCCACCTTATTCACACATTCAAGAAATTTGGACCATCCAACCTCTTCCAAAATACTCTCCCAACTTCCGTATATTACTCCTAGAAGCCTCACTTTGGGTGGAATTTGTCCCAAATAAGCCTTTGGCTCAAATCAAAAAAGAGTTACTCGATATCAAGGTAATGTCTTCTCTAATGTTGTTTTGTTTTATTTTGCTTCTCCAACCCCCTAAACTCTTTTTATTCTTTTATTTTGTAACAAAACCAGTATCTTAAATATACTAGGATGTTTTTATGATAAGGATTTTATTTACACTTACACACACCTTCGTCTAATGGTTAATGAACATACTGTTTCTGTGGGTGGTGAATTACTGCCTCACGAAACGGTGATTGTTCAAACTTCTTTTAACACCTCTCATGGTGGAAATTATTATGAAAATATTTTTCATATATGATATATATTATGTTTATGTTTTCCTTATGCTTCTGTATTTTTCATTTATGGCATACCTTTACAATTTCCATTATGGGTAAACGCGATAATTTCATTTTAGGAAGTGCGGACTACCTCCCCCTCTAAGTGATTTGAATCGTTAATGCCATATGTGGGATGTATAAAGGATGGAGTAAATGGTATTATACATTATATTATACTGTATTTATAGTATACCTTTATATAATTATAATTTCATTCCATTAAATATGAAATAGAAATGAAAGTAGTGTTCATGCGTACGTACGGATTACCGTCTCCATGAACGGTGCATTTCATTTCTTACATCTAAATGTTATGTAATATTATAAATGAATGTATATACTGGATATATATGATATATATATACATCATGAATATAATTATGGATATAATTGATATATTACCACATGAACAAAGTGTAATTATAAGAAGTTTATTTCTGACTCAAGTACCTAAGATCGACAAAACGGCCGTTATAAACATAAATAATTACATAATGTTCATGACATGGTAATAAGTGATATAAAAGGAATAATGAACTTGAAAAGGGTTCTTAAGAATATAGAGATTAACTCTAGTTTATTATTCAGGAGGTTAAAGAGCGGTCGAGTCAAGTCGGACACGATGTAAGGGAATTTCTTAACCCAATTTCCATTCTTTGGGTTAATATCCTACTTTAAAATTATGTCATGATATTATAATTTCATATCTTGTATTTGTACTTTATTTATGTGTACTTATAATGAATACACATAATAGATCTATTTTATTTTAAAAATTATCTTTGTAAGGACTTCGTCTCAACCACCTTTCATTTAGGCATATTTGGTTTTATACACAACTTTCATTTATACGGTGTATAAACCCCTTTGAATTTTACTTTTATTCAAAAGGAATATTTTATACGAAGCATTTTTACTAAACGACAAAAAGAAATGTTTTCTTACGTATGCAGTGACAACGAATTCTCCACCGCCGTGACCATTATTTGAGTTTTGGCTTCCTCTACAAGCCATAACTTTTTTCAAAATGAAAAAATAAATACATGTTTTAATTTTCTTTTATTTTGGTATTGAAAATGGTTTTGAAAGTGTTTTTATTATATCAATGTGTTGTATTGATATCTTGTGATTGAAATGTGGAAATGTTATGTTTCCTTTATGCATATTTTATGTGATATGATTATGTTATATGATATGTTTAAACCTATTCATATGAGGAATGCATTGGACTTAATAAGTGACGGGTGGAGCCCGCTATAGCTCCTCGATGCATCAGTAGGTCTCATGAGACAAACTAGTGTCTTGGCACAAGGCCTTGACAAAATCTTATTTGTTGTCTTGGCACGAGGCCTTGGCTACGTGGTTATGATAGTCTGACAATATGCATTCCATCATTATGAAAGTGGTTATTGATATTGCATGGGATTATTTGAGTAGTAGAATATCCATGTGAGTAAGTAAATGGAATTATTTAATTTTATTTTTGCCATATTATGATGAAGTTCATGTTTAAAAAGGCTTTTGTTTTAGTTATACATTCCCTTAAATGTTAATTTTTATTTATGAAAGCTTCCGCTATATTGTTATCCTTACTGAGCATCTGAGCTCACCCCTTTCAATGTTTTTATTTTTCCAGGATGTGAAGAAGTATTTTAGGAATGACCTGCAAGGATAGTCTGAAGGAGATATGAGTGTGGAAAATGGACACTATATTATTATAATTTTTCAGTTTATGATGTATTCTATCATTTATGAATGTATCTAGTGTTTCCAAGGCTACTAAACTAATCGGTCTTTCGAGACTTGATCTTTTGTGATCATGCCAATGTTACGCAATAATGCACCGACTCTGGCTAACTGGGGTCGGGGCGTTACATTATTTATCACACCTATGATATCAAGGTGGACACAACACTTAATATTATAACTTGAGTTATTCTCAAATTAATTATAATCTTAAATAGTTTCATTATCAAGAGATAATTAAAATATTGAGGGAGTAATGTTTTAAATGTGGATGAATTTAACACCCTAATATGTTAAATTATATATTCTATTAAGACTTAATATGTTATATATCATGTGATATATGTAATATCGAACCATAATGAACATTATAATAAAATATAACTGTTAATATGTATCCTTAGAATTAGTATTAAAAAATATATGTCACATAATTATGAAAAATATATATATCAATATATAAATTTCACTATAAATTATTAGGAATTGATAAATTAAATTAGTATAACTAAATATCTAATAAGACCGATTTGGGATTTCAAATGATTCCTTTCTAAACAATAAAATTTTTCTATGTTTATTATGAAATTAATTACATGAGGGATAAAATAAATTATATATATGGATAATATACTAACACAAATTTTATTTGAAAATGTTATAAAAAATAATAGGAATAGTTAATATTTTAAATGAACTTATTTTCATCTAAAACATTTTCATTATATTAGTATATTTTTATATAAAATGATTTTTATAAAAATAAATATTTTTAATTATATATAAAAATCTCATTTTTATACTTAAAAATTCAATGTAATCTTATGATTTAGTTTATAATGTTTCAGAAATAGTTTAATTATAAGGGAGTAATGAAAATTCCAATTTTTACCAAAACTGTAACTTCTTTGACTATACTAATATACAAACTATCTATATGTTTTAAAAAAATTAATTAAAAAAAATATATTCGTGGGATAATTATAAACAATTTAACTACCATTTTGATGTTGAGAAACAAATTTTTAATATTTTATGAACATAAATAATATTTTACAATCAAATAAACCATTTTGGATGTTAAATTAAATTAAATATTATTTTAGTAAAAAATATTTTTTTCTTACAAAGAAAGAAACATAAATTTTATTTCTAATAAAATAATTTTTATCATGAAAATAAACTAAATTTATAATTTTATAATATCTATAATTTTTAGCATTTAAAATTCACTTCGAAAAAATAGGTATTTATGCGTTACTAGTGATAATGTTTGAGTTTATTATTCATAAACATAGAAATTTATTATGATAAATTTAATTTAATATTTATAATTAGTATTTATATATTATTTAATAATGTCCATATTATTTTTGTGCATTAAAAAAATATACCATGTAAAAATTAGTTATCATGTTAAAACTAAATATGGTAATAGTGAAAATTATAAGATTAATGGACTTAAAATAATAATAAAACCTGTATAAGAAAATAATAATGACATATTATTGAACATATATCATTTAAAATGCAATTATTATCCAATTTTTGAGGCACCTATATGGTGAAACATGACCCCCTTCATATTAAATTGAAATATTTACAAAGTAAATCATTCTCGCTATTAATAAAAAGCCCCCCCCACACACACACCGATTAAATACATATAATAAATATAGTTCCCCTTTAACATTTATCATTATGTAACATCCCATAATAGGATCTACTAAACTAATGCCTCATGTTGGTCAGTGACATGGATTCAAGCGTAGATCACTATACACCAGAGGTTTCTCACTAGTAGTAAGGGTCCAATGATGTTATGGTGAGAAGATTATACAAAAATTATCAGAGTATTAAAATGTTTTAGAATAAATAAAGCAAAAATAGAATCGGTATAAATGATATTCAGTGGAAATAAATCGTCCCAATGATAATAAACATCCAAATCTATAATCATTTTCATATACTAAATGATGTCATGTTTATTACCAAAATGGGAGATATGCATACATTGAATTTGGTATATAATACATGCATAATGAATGGAACTAAATAACAAAGGATAACTCTATGAGAATCTTGATCATAAGCTCAATATATTACTCCTAATGTATAATTAACCAGAGTAACAAAACATAACATAATATGAATTTTGATCATGAAATCATGAGGTATGTTTAGGTATCAACCGAAATCCCAAGTAGGGTGTCATATAAACTCAATGGGCCACCAGGAATGATGAATAATGAAATCTAGTTTTTGAATATAAATTTCAGAAGTGTGCGGATACAAAAAAAATAAGGAGTGATGAAGTAAAAATATTCATGTTGAGCTGAGGTTCCTCAAAGAACACATGGCCAATAATACTTTCTTAAGCCTAATCTGAAATTTCTCTAAGCATGACATCATTAATATATATATACATAAAATTAATATTATATATTGATAGATATACATGCTCTGGTATAGACCCAAGGAATATGGTCCAAGAATCCACATATTAAAATAATATAACAGTCTCATTGTTTAATTACGAGTACATGCCCAACATCTGAATAGGGTCACCATTCCTGATTATTATGTCTGTTAAGGGACTCCATGCCCAAGGATCATGAATTAAAGGGCTCCATGACCGAGAATCAATTATTATAAGGGACTTTGTGTCTAAGGATAATATATAATAAGGGACATCATACATATGAATCATGTATAATATGGGACTCCAACCTAAAAAATCCTATATAGTAAGGGATTCCATTCCCAAGGATAATTTATAATAAGGGAATCCATCCCCAAGGATCATGTATAGGGGACTCTATTCCCAATAATCATGTATAATAGGGGACTCTATGTGTATGGATCGCTTATAATAATGTATGACAAACTTCAGGATCATGTATAATAAGAGACATAATTTTTTCCATTTAAAAAATAAGTAATAAATAATCCATGATAGTGAGAATTTCAAATTACAGTTCCAGTATTATTAATAAATAGATTATGTCCATAAGTATTCTATATCACTATTCAACTATACAACTCATTAATTCCATTTACAAATAATTATGAAATCTATGAGACGGTCTATTCCATTTATCATATCAAATAAATCCATTTTATTTCCCCTATTTATAAAATAAAATATTACATGAGATTGGTGGTTTTCCTAAAAAACTATTCAGAGTTTTCATAATAACTCAATTAGTTCAATTTAAACATCTCTCGTATTAGAGTTAATCCAACATACCTTAAAGGCGATTAAAGATATCAATGAATTTAAAACAACACCTAGAATGGGTGATTTAATTTCCTAGAAAATGAATAGGTCCCAGGAACAATAATAAGGGCACAAAAATGTGTGGTTCAAGTTTAGGTGGGAAACCAAAAAATTAGAAATTAATAACACAACAGATATTGGATTCTAGACATTATTTTCCACATAACTAATCTCAAATTTAAAGGGAAACGAATAGGGAATTTGATGTGCTGTAGAACGATGTATTATTTGACATGGTGAATCCTTAAGGTAAAACATATATACCACCTCCCTTATACTTATAATGGTTCACTCATCCAATATCATTATATTATTTTAGATTGATTGATAGAAAAAGAATGAATGGGAAAATATCCAGAAAAAATGGAATATTAGATCACATTCAAATGGAATTCAATATGGAAATGTAAACTAAGTTGGGTGGAAGGGGAAGTATAAATTAAATAATTGTGATCAAACATGACCAACAACAATCAGTTCTGAGTCCAGATAAGAAAGAAACATCCATGCCTTTGAGGGAGATTGGAGACCACTACATGTGGGGTGATTTTTTCTGTGAAATGGGATAATAAAGAGATGAGGGAGGTAAATTATAATCAAGTTAGATAGTCAATTTCACCGTATTAATGAGGCCACCAGTTAAGCATCATGGTTTACTAAACCATTATCTAAATGAGTGAAAACACTACCTCAAGGTGGCACCCCCTTATATAGTTTTTGCATCATTTGTAAAACTGTGTGCACACCATGAGGATCAAATCTTCAATTTTAAGTAAATGCCTTACATAGATATGAATCCTTGGGTGTTTGGTCTAAAAAACCATGTGATACCCTCCATGTCCTAAATGGTTGAGGTTAACGGTTATCAGTAACCATGCACCTCCCATTGGATTTCCAAAAGATGGGTTTTTGAAGCCATGTGTGTAATAAACCCGACGACAGTATCCCAAAGTGAGTGCATTACTTTTTATAATTAGCATATATATAATACATGAATCCCATAGGATCGATCAGTTTAGATTTCTTGGGAGCCATATTAAATACACGAACCATACATTACAATTAAGAACATAAGATAAAACATGGATAATAATTTTATAATGCCATAATTCTCCAAGAATGACCTTGTATATCAATAATAATACATAGCTTGGAATTCATGGAAAAAACCTAAGAAATGGGTGATCTCAGATTCTTTGTAAGGTTATGCGTAAATTGGATCCTATTATTAATAAATATTAATAAACCTTAAGTAAAAGAGTATGACTAAAACACAATCCCTTTAAACAAAATATTGAGAATAATAAGGAAAGGATAAATAAAATCATATTAAAACATCACATCATCTAGAAATCATAATCAAGGATACTCTATTAGTATTATTATCACATGAAATGTCAATAACTAACCTTGTAATTAGGGAATTCATAATACAGGATATCTTAATCAAATAGTCAAGTCTTCCACCAAGACACCATATATAAAATGGTAAAAACCCAAACTAGTTTTTCTCATGGGACCTACCGATGCATAGAGGGGCTATAGCGGGCTACACCCATCACATTCTATGTTCAATGCATTCCTCATATGAAAAGGGTGAAACATAACCTACATAATAATTATTATTAATACTAGCATATTAAATGTTAATACATATACCATAAACCATGAATGGAATGAAAATAGCACATTCGTTGTAACATCTGGGTTTCGGAAGCTACCTAGAGGTGCCCCGTACCCGGTTGGTCAAATGGCCACAAGATCATTTCCTCACACACCAGAGGCTACCGACTAGTAGAAAGGGCCTTCGGTGTGATAGTGGGGAAACTATACCCTCATTGGTAGAGTAACATAGTGAAAGTAAAATAGATTGCAATAGCCGAAGTAGTAATAATACCATACAAAAGTAAACATTGAAAGACTAGAAGTAATAATAATTGATCATATATATATATATATATATGATGCATGATACATATGTCTAGGAAGGAAAACAAACAATTCACAACAATTGAATACAATACTAATCCAAATTACAAAGAAAAGCCTATAAATAGCTCCACAACATCGCAAGCCTTAGGTGGGTCCCATGGTCCCCTGCGCCACAACAATTAAGTTCCAAAGTAGAAGCGCGATTTCCCTCATCTATAACTGCAACAATATAATCTATTTGGGCCCTAAAGCATGACACAAATAGGTTTTGAGACTAATCCTAGTAGGAAACCACCCAACGATTGTTCCAAACATTCAGAGAATATATAGGTAGGAAATAAACAAAATGAAGCTGTAAACAAGGAAGTACACATAGTAACAATCCGACAAATTCAATTGTACTCATTTTCATATACCATGTAAGAAGATAATAAAATGTACGTAACCATCTAGGATGTACTCACATCCCAACACCTCGGGCTCAACCAGACAAACACCAGCATCCCTCTGGGAATTACTCAAAGCCTAACCCCTCTAGTTTAGCATTACAAAAGACTCTCTGAGGAAGAACTCACCATCAATTCCCCTTGTGGTCTTATATCAGTAACTAATAGAATCTATAAGGAATCACTCAATGTCCAATTCCCCATTCGGACCATATCGAGGAAATTACAAACACTCTGAGGGAGCACAATGTCTATCCCCCCTGTGGTCTCGGAACGTAACAGTAAAATAGACACTATGGGGAGCCCTCAACATCCATTCACCCTATGGTCTATTACACCAGGTTCCCAAAACCCTTTGTAAGTCAATCGTGCACGTAAAATACATGGAATCCAATGTAAACCTCAAGAACTAAATGGCTAAACAATCTATATCATATTATAGCATGTCAGATAATAATCACCCCATCTTAACTAGGCTAGAAATGGAAAGAAAGTAGTCTAATAGAAAGCTAGATTTAACGGTAAAAACATGAAATAAAGGGGAAAACATTTATGGAATGGAAAATTAAACCCTATTAACAAACATTAACCCTTATCCAAACAAACAAGTCATAGTAGGTGATAATAGGGCTAAAACCATAAACACGCAAAACCCAGTTCTTGGGTATTGGGAACATTTTCACATAATATTCAAAGTCGATCTATAAATAGGAAAACCCCACCTACCTAAGTGTCGTGAGATCGATATATGTGAACCTCAGGCCCTAAATCTCGCAAGAACTCTATAGAACTACAAAAATGATAAAAAAAAAATCAATTGAGTATATCTTGTGAAAGAGGAGAAATCAGGATTTGAAGTTCAAGATAATAGAAGAGATTGCCATTTAGATTCCAATGCAATCGATGGTGGTCAAATTAGAGAATGGACGGTGAGTGGGGGGTCGGTGATGATCTGGCGGTCTCATTCTCTCCCGGATGAGATAGGACGAGAAGAATATGGTTCTAAAATTCATAAGAAACCCCAATCCCTTTAATGAAAAAAAAGTACATGATATGTTCTTTAAAAGTACAAGATGTGTACTTAGCTTATCTGGCCTACGCTTTAGGCGGTCTCCTGGTCACCACACACGGCCATGTGATTGGCCATTACACGGATAGCACATGGATACTGGTGGAAACTGAGTACATGGAGTATACTTATAAGTACACGGCATGGACTCTTAAAATTTCCAGAAGCACACATTTTTCTAAAAGACAATCAGAAAATAAAGACATAACTAAAAATAATATTCGAGTTCTTACAAAAATCCCCCCTTAATGAAATTTGTCCTCGGATTTCCCTATAATGGCGGTGTAGAAGAATAAACCTCGAACAACTCCAGCCACTGCGATCGTACATCGGAATCCCTCTCCCAAGTCTTATCTTGTACTCACCTATGCTTCCATAGCACTCGTACTAGAGGAATAGACCATCCATGGGGAACCATCGCACTTCGATCAGTAATTTGTATAGGATACTCCTTGAATGATGCATACACCTCTAGCTCAACCTCCTCAGTTGGGAAAACACGAGATAGGTCTGAGAAGTAACATTGAAGGTGAGAAATGAAAAAGACATCATGCATAGCCAGGTACCTCTGATATAACTACAATCGATCGGTAATCTTCTTGACTCTCCCCAACACCTCAAATGGCCTGACGTATCTTGATGAAAGCATACCCAGTTTCCTAATTCTTCTGTGTCCTAACCTCGGTGTGACACATAGGAAAACCTGATCTCCAAACTAGAAATCCAATGGTCATCACTATCAATTAGCATAAGACTTCTGTCGTGACTATACAGTATCCATCCTCTTCTAAATCAACTTTATATGCTCTATTGTCTCCTGGACAAGATGAGGCCCCATTATTGCTGCCTCTCCTGCCTCCATCCCGAATAAGGTTGATCGGCATAGCCTACCATATAAAGCCTCAAAAGGATCCATATTAATAGTTTCTTGAAAACTATTATTGTAGGAAAACACCACAAGAGGTATGTTTTTCTCCCAAGAACCTCCAAAATCATGGATGTATTCTCAATGCATGTCCTAAAGCACCTGAATCGGATGCTCAGACTGGCCATCTGTCTGGGGATGGTAAGATGTAATCAGAAGTACCTGTGTACCCAAAACCCTCTAAAGTCCCTACCATACCTGAGAGGTAAAATGAGCATCCATGTCTGAAATATTGGATTTTTGAAATCCATGTAAAATTAAAATCTCTCATATGTACAACTTTCCCATATAAGTAGCAATGAAGGTCTCCAGGATCGGCAAGAAGTGAGAAACCTTCGAAAGTCTCTCAATGACAACCCATACTGCATCATTACCTCGAGGAAACCTCAAAAAACCTGTCACAAAATCCATTGCGACATAATTCCACTTGCACACGATAATAACAAACTACTGCAAATCCATGATGGTCACTGATGCTCTACCTTCACCTGTTGAAAGGTGGAACACCTCATGAAAAAACCAGCAACATCAATCTTCATACCTAGCCACCAATATTGATGGTGTAGATCTCAATAAATCTTGGTGACACCAAGATAAACTACCCAAACTGAGGAATGAAAGTCTCGCATCAGCTTCTCGCGTATGTCTGTTGGAACCAAGACTCATCCAAGAAAACACATGATTTTATCCTCACCTACTATCCATCTATGAATAGGGCCCCCTCCTGACACACTCTCCCATTGGACTAGGCCTTATGAATCTGATAGTTTCCTCATTCTCACCCGATCAAGAAGTGTAGAGGTAACAACTATAGAAGAAAGAAACATCTTCCCCTATCTGTCATGCACCTCCAAATTCATTTAAGAGAATAGATCCATAAGCTTCCACTCAATGATGGCCTCCTGAACTGCAAGTACGTGGGTCATCCTGCACAACGCATCATCCACTGTGTTACCCTTCCCAGGCATGTTGGAATGTTCAAAGTCAAAATACTGAAGGTACTCAACCCACCTTCGATGTCCCAAATTTATATTGTTCTAATTGAATATATAATTGAGACTTTTTTAGACTATAAAAACCACAAAATTATCTCCCAGAAGATAATGTCTCCAATAGTGTAAAGCATGAACAACTGCATCCAGCTCGAGATCGTGTATCAGGTAATTCCTCTCATGTGGCCTCAACTACTGAGAACCATACACAATGAACTATTCTCCCTACATAATCACTACTCCCATCCCTATATAAGATGCATAATAGTATTCAATATTGTTATTACATGGATATATCAATACTAGTATCGGTGTTTACGTCAACCTCCCATTCATCTTCTGAAAGGCTGACTCCAAAGAATCTGACCACAAGTACTTCACACCCTTATTTTTCAGGATCTTCAGTGGAACTTCTAAGTATGAGAATCCTTGTATGAAAATTATTTAGTAACCATCATTCCCTTGAAAACTTCGTACATCAAATACATTTTTCAGATTCACCCAGGAATCCACTGCTCTCACTTTCTATGGGTCTACTGATACTCCTATCTCTGAGATAACTTGACCGAAGATATGAATCTAGTCCATCCAAAAGTGGTATTTTGAGAGCTTATCATATAATGGATGCTCTCTCAGGGTGCTCAAAATGATCTCAATATGTGTGTCATGTTCCTATAGCGTGTGAGAGTACCCAAAGATAACATCCACGGAGACTAACATGAAAGAATCTAAGTATGGATGGAACACTCGGTTCATCAATTCCATGAAAACTTTAGGCATGTTCATGAGACCGAACGGCATAATTGTATACTCTTATAGACCATACCTACTTCGAAAGTATGCAATAGGTACATCTGAGGGTCTAAAGCGCAACTGAAGGTAACCGACCCTCAAGTCAATATTCGAGAACACCCCGGATACACAAAACTGATCAAGGAGATCATAAATCCTTGGAAAGGTATATCTGTTCTTGAACGTCAACACGTTTACCTTCTGATAATCCACACAAATTCTGAGGGTACCTACCACATTCTTCGCAAATAGGACAGGCAAACCTGAAGGAGAAGTACTGGGTCAGATGAAACCCTTTGCCTGCAACTCCCCCAACTGTTTCATGAGCTCTGAAAACTATGGTTTAGCCATCCTATAAGGAGGAATAGACACTGGTGCCGCTCCGTGAAAAATCTCAATAGAAAAGTTTGCCTCTCATTCCGGAGGCAAACCTGAAAATTCCTCTAAAAAGACATCCCTAAAACCATCCACCACTGGAGAAACATCAATCTATAAAGTCTCCTGGTCATTCAAATATATACTAGTAATATGGGTTGTATCTCCTCTCAGCCCATTATGCTCTGGTCCTGCTCTACTAACCTGGACATCCCACTCTCCCTTATAAAGAAACGACCCACCCTCTAGTGATGTGAAACTCACCCTACAACGATAGCAATCAAAAATAGCTATGAATCTAACTAACTAATCTATTCTGATAAGGAATCCATAGTTTATCATCCCAAATATGTATAGGTCCCATAATAAGTGGAACACTCCAAAAACTAGAGGGAAATCCTTACACTATTGTACACTAGTTGTTGCTTTCCCCAACGGACTTTCTAATGTCATGATATCAGCAAAGGAAAAGATACAGATCCTAAGGCTCTCTATAATAGAAACAGATTTAAATTTATGGGAATACCTTGTATCAAAAAGCGCGGAAGCTAAAAATGAGGCAATGATGATCGTACCTCAAACTATAGGGGGTCTAAGATCCTAATCTGGCAGGGTCTTCTTCATAGGACTGGTCTGACCTCCACCACGACCCTATAACCCTGCCAGACCCCCTGGAGCTGATCCACCATATTTTCACTATTGAGTCAATAAGTTTTTCCTTATGAATTTTCCATTCCTTCCAGTAAAGGGAAGATTTTTGAGTCATTAAGGCTTCCTTATGACTTTACCATTCCTCTTATATTGAAAATCACAAACACCTTATTTTAAAGAAAATCTTATTTTACCCCAGTTTTACATCTATAAAGAATATTTCCTTCACCAAAGAAATTTAATCTTGCCTAGATTTCATTGTTCATATCATACATTTTCTATGTATAAAACTCAGATTGAAACCAAAAACCACGGAATCACATAATACATAGAGATGATGTATTCTATTTAAAACACTAAATTATGGATACGAACTCTCATGATGTTCAACTTCGAATTCCAGATACTAACTCTCTTGAAGATCAACTCCGAATTCTGGATACGAACTCTCATGAAGTTCAACTCTGAATTATGGGTACGAACTCTCATGAAGTTTAACTCCGAATTCTGGATACGAACAATCATGAAGTTCAACTCTGAATTATGGATATGAACACTCATGATGTTCGACTGTGAATTTTGATTACAAACTTATGTAAATATTTACTATGAAATCTAATTATGAATTCTAATTATGAACTTCTCTATGTTCAGACTCTGAGTTCTCTGAATTCAGACTCTAAACTCTTTTGAGTTCTGACTCCAAATTCTCATGAACTCTGACTCTAAACTTTGTATGTTCTGGTTCCAAATTGTTATGAATCCAGAATCCAAATTTCCTTGAAATTCGGACTCCGAAATTCTACAAGATTTAGGTACTGAATTAATACAAAATAGAATCCGAATATCTTTTTACAACAAACTCTAAATTCATTTTTTCCTAGACTCTTAAATTTAATTTACATTCAATCTGAATATCAATTTTAGTTATGCTTACACTTTCTCTATTACAAAATGATGTCATGCTTTCAGTTACTTAGTAAATGTTTTTTGAGTGACTTGTGTACAGGTCCCTCCAAAATTCAAGGAAGAATATGACTATTGGAGGAGAGATCCGACCTTTGTATTTGTTCCTATAAATATGATCTCATTTGAATATGATCGAGACTTTTAGAGAACTTTGACAAAGTGCTCGTGAAGTGATATCTAGAGAGAGGCTCTTATACACTCTCAGGAATCGTGCTGAGTGTTTTGAACTGCTTCTTCAAACATTACTTCATGTAGATTTTCTTAGTGTAGAGGTTCGATTACCTTAAAAATCAGAGACTTTGAGTTGTGAAGTTAGAGGTTCCGATTTCCATAAAAATTGAGGGCTTGCGGGGATAGCAAGATAGATACTGATCTTTGGATTTAGGGCTTACCTGGTTTTGTGTAAGACAGACTTTCTTGAAAGTATAAATCAAGGGACCTCTTATCCAGGGTTGTTGGATACCCTCCTCTTTGGGTAAAAAGAGTTATTACTTGTTTCTTGTTGCTTGTAATATTTTGTTTTCCACTGGGTATTTTTAGTTGTTGAGGAAAGTATAACTTTCTTATACTTCTTTACATTTTTAATATGATTTAGTTAGATTCTATATGCTTTAAGGTAGAATCTTATTTGTTGTAAACTTTTGTTAAGTTTCATTTCTGGAATCACTTTTCTAGAATCAAGCAAGATAATAGATCTTAGAGGTGTTGTGAATTTTGGTTACGCATAAATTCCCTTCGGAGTTTTTTTAATGTATAAAATTCACCACCCTTATTGTATTTGAGCATATCATTACATATTTGATCCTAAATTTGGTATTATAGACTATATCATACTCAGACATACCATCCTAGAAGACATTGAAAGACCGGCGACTAGCTACCATGGCTGTGACCTCCACCTCGGCCTGAATTGCTAGAAGAACATCAGTTCCC
Source organism: Viscum album (assembly GCA_963277665.1). Taxonomy (NCBI): domain Eukaryota; kingdom Viridiplantae; phylum Streptophyta; class Magnoliopsida; order Santalales; family Viscaceae; genus Viscum; species Viscum album. Next base: position 472,684,734 of record OY728133.1, on the reverse strand, counting down.
AGACTGATAAGAAACTGTAGGTGCTTCCCCTGAACATAGGGTCATAGAAGAACTCTGATCACCAGCTCCTGGTGAGAAAAACTGATAGAAACACTAAAGATGGCCCATCTTTCCGCAAGATCGGCACTTGACTGGGTCTCTCATGCAATGTACCCTCGTATAAACACTCTTTATATATTGTTAGCATATCTCAAAGCTACCATAAGACGTATTCAACCTACTTTAATCTATGTGCTTAGACTCCCTGTGGTGCTTCCTCCTTTCAGTTGGAGGGGTACGGAATCCGGATACTGAACAGCCCTGGCTCACATCTCTAAAATCCATCAGATTATGCATTGTGATCAGTGCCTAGTTAACTATAGTTGTGATATAAGTTAACCTAAGGATGTTCACTAGAGATCAGATGTCTTGCCTAAGACCATCCTCATACTTACTTTCCAGGAATAACGCATCACCTCTTGGAATAGGTGTGTTGCGCTATATCTCAGTGAAACAAGAAGAATACTCTATGACTCAGAGAGTACCCTACCCCAGACTCGTGAAATCTTGGGATCAATTGGACCTCAAAGTATCTGGGTATAAGTGGTCATATAAGGAACACTAGAACTCATCCCACACCATAACCTACTGGAATCCCACCTGTCAGATCATATCCCACTATCCCTTGGCAGAGTCCCAAAGCATATAAGTAGATAACATCACCCTTATCTATGAAGGCATCTTATGATGCACGAAGATAGATAGCATGGATTCTAACCAAGACTCTGTAGCTTGAGGTCCTCCTTCCCCAATGAAGGTGTGAGGATGCTTCTGCTGGAAAACCCGCGTCAGTTATTCCATCGACATGGAAGTAGGCAGTACTCCTCGAAAGGTCTGCATGATCATCATAAAGCCCTCTCAAAACTGTGCATCAACACCTATGTCTGGAGTGATGGGTGGTTGCAAGGCTGGCACAATTGGAGGATCTTCTGGTAGTCCCTGATCAGTAATATCCAGGGTCTGATCACTGCCATGTAACTGGCAGACAACCAAAGGACATCTAGATGGCACGACTCTTCAAGTTCAAGCGCACAACTTAGATCAAGATTAGTACAGATTGAAACTTATATGTGAAATAAAGGAACAAGAGAAATAAAGCATTCATTTTTTTTCAAAACGTGGATACAAGGCATGTATAATGCCTACAAGACATTTTCCCTTAAGGCTTCACATGGGCGTGTACATCTTCAAACCAATGTCATGTAACACTCCATACACACGACATGTTGTCCTGATACACAACATGTAATTGAATCCTCTTCCCCTATATGAGATCTTTAACATGGTTAAGCCACGTTATTTCACTACAAAAATACTACATGGCATGTTAGTCACAGACATGGTGTGTACTAGACAAACTTCACCAACTTGTGTTGTTAGTTACACGGATGGTTACACGGCTGACTCTACATGGTGTGTTTGTTCCAGAAACAGCATGTACTAGAAATATTTCACTGACCCATGTTGTTCACTACACGTCCGGATACACAAGGTACACTACAGGGCATGTTCAATATTGACATGGCATGTATAAAATACATTTTATCCATCCGTGTTGTTAGTCACACGTGTGAACACATGTTCTACACAACACGCTCTATACAACCGGTACACAACATGTTCTCCCAAATATTTCCCATCTTCATGTATCTTCTCACACAGCGAGTGACACGATTAGAGACTACATGGCGTGTATATGCAGTACATGGTTTTTACTTAAGAAAAATAGTTCCTTCTTGGATAGAAGGATGCATAGAGGGTATTCATCATTTGACACTGAGTATTATGGGTTCTGTCAGACAGTAAGCCTTAAAAACTACTCTGGAACCCAAAAAACACCAAAACGAACATTATAGTTCCAAATTCTGATATGTGAGGGCCCATTATCCTAGAGAATCAAATAATGGCATTTTATACATGTCATATACAAAAGAAAAGGCAATTATAAACCAAATTCTACTACACGAGGGACCATAACACCTCAAGGACCAAAGTTTGGCATTCATTAAAACTAAACCTTACACAATTAAACATTCTATTTAAAAAGTATATATTCTATAAAGGCATATATCACAATAGAATGCATATCTAGAACACCATCTATCACAACAACATGAAATCAATAATGCACCCTAAATGGCACGATATGAATGAATGACATGTGATCTTTTGAAAAGTGCTAATATGATGCATGAGATGTTATACCCTCATCTCATCGGGTTGCAATAGAAAATAGTACCTCAGTAATATCCATGATAATATAACAATACATGTGAATCCCCCAATGGTGAAATCAATTCAGCTGTAATAATTGGAAAACTTGAAAAATCAAAATATACAAGGTAAATTGGCTTTTCCCTATACATGGGTTAGGTAATCTCGGGCACATCTTGTTAACAAGTACCTATTACTTCCTATCCCTTGGTATAAGCTCCAAACATTAAGTCAAGAAGAAGTAATTCCTCTAATTCCACTTTGAAACGTCTCACTTCTAAAACTGGTCCCAGAACCGGGATGTTACATAGCCTCAAGTGCATTTTCCTGAATTCCAGAGGCTCCCAACTAGTAGTGAGGGACTTGGGTGTGATAGTGGGGAAACTATGCCCTCATTGGTAGATTAACACAAAATAAGTAAAATAGATATTAATAGTGGAAGTGGTAATAATACCATACAATAGTAAATAGTGGAAGACTGAATGTAATAACAATTGAGAATATATATATATATATATATATATATATAATTCATGATAAATATGTCTTGGAAAGTATCCAAACAAGACACAATGTTGGAATACAATACTAAACCTATATACGAAGAAAATATAGTAAACAGATCCACAGCATCGCGAGCCTCAGCTTGGTCTCATGCTCCCCAGATCCAAAACAATCAAGTACGTAAAGTAGAAGGGTGCTTTCCCTTATCTATACCTATAGAAATATAATCATATTGGGCCCAAAAGTATAACCCAGATAGGTTGTGAGACTAATCCCAATAGTTATCTAGCCAAAGATCTGTGCGTAACAGTCAGTGAATATATATGCCAGGCAATAAACAAAATGAAGCAGTAAACAGGGAAGTATACATAGTAATAATCCTACAAATTCAATTGCATTCATTTTCATACACCAAGTAAGTAGATAATCAAAATTAGGTAACCCTCAGGGAAGTACTCACAGCCTAACTCCTCTAGTTCAACCAAACAAACAAAAGGAACCCTCTGGGATGTACTCACAGTCGAACCCCTCTGGTTCAGCTTTAGCAGTGACTCTCTGAGAAAGCACACACTGTTAATTCCCCCTGTGGTATTGTATTGGTAACTAATATCAACTCAAACGAAGAACTAAATGTCTAATTCCCCTCATGTCCCATATCAAGGAAACGGAAGACACTCTGAGGGAGCACAAATTCCATCCCCCCTATGGTCTCACAATGTAATAGTAAATCAGACACTTTGGGGAAGACCTCAGCGTCCACTCCCCCTATGGTCTACTACACAAGGTTCCCACAACCCTGTGTAAGTCAATCATGCACAAAAGTTACATTTCTGCCAATGTAAACCTCAATAACTAATTGCCAAAACAATATACAGCATATCATATCTTGCTAGATAATAATCACACCATCGTAACAATACTAGCCATAGAAAGAAAGTAGCCTAACGGTAAGCTAGACCAAACAGTCCAAAAAAGTAATCAAGGTAAAAACATCCATAGCATGGAAATGTTAACCCTATTCACAACAATTAACCTCTATCCAAACAAAAATGTCATAGCAGGTAATAACTGAGCTAAAACCATAAACACACAATACCCCGTTCTTGGGTATTGGGAACTTTTTCACATAAAATTGAAAGGCTATCTACGGATAGGAAAAAAACCACCTACATTGGAATTGTGAGATCGATATACGTGAATATCAGGCCTTGAATTTCCATAGAAAATTGTATATCTATAAAAACATTAAAAACCTACAGCTAAGGATATATTGCGAAAGAGGAGAAATCAAGATATGAAGTTTAAGAAGAAAGAAGAGCTTATCATTGCGATTCTAACACAATAGACGGTGGTCGAATAAGATAACAGATGTCAAGTTGGGGGCTCAGTGAAGGCCCGATGGTCTCGTTTGCTCCCGGATAAGATAAGTCGAGAAGAAGATGATTTTTTCCATCATATGCATCCCCGGTCAATTTAATGAAAAAAAGTACATTGAGTTTTGTTTAAAAGTACATGTTTTGTACTTGCCTTATCCAGCCTCCACTTTAGAAGGTCTCTAGGTCACCACACACGGCCATGTGCTCAGCTGTTTCTTGGCCCTTACAAAGCTACCCGTGGAATCTGAGTACACGGTGTGTACTTATAAGTACATGGTGTGTACTGCTGAAATTTCCAAAAACTCATATTTTTCTCAAACTCAACTAGAAAAGAAAGACATTACTGAAAAATAGATCTGGGTGCTTACATCCATATTCAAACATATCATAAACCCTTCAATGAAATACGGTAGATTATTTAATAGTAAATTAACCTCAATTAATCATAAAATCCAATAAAGGGTTTTTACAAAGATGAAAATAAATCTAATGAAATCATTAAAAAAATTGGAGATGAATCCCCTTTTTTATATTGAAATCATTGAAAATCTTCACAGTAATAAAAGAAAACATTTCTTTTTAAAAAACCATATAATCTTGTAATTGATTCATTGTAATGATAAGGTTTCATGACAGTGGAAAAATCACCTCATGGCCCAAATGTTAAAAAAACAATCCTTCCATCCAAACAGTTGTAATGTACCTTGTTTATATAATAAAAAAAATTACATTAACCCAATTTTCTAAAAATTAAAACATAGGTAAATAGGCATTAAATAAATATAGGATAGTAATAAAAAAATTAGAATCTATTTTTAAGAAACATGTACACGGATGATAAATATTCCCCAGAAGATACTTATGTGTAAACAATCTCAAATACAAATGAAATTGTGAAATTAACCCTTACCTTGTGAATTTATTTAGTAGAGGGTGTGTTAAAAACATCTATAATGCTTACATCATCTTATTAAATTATACCATAACTATATAAATTTTTATGATATCATATATGATCCTATTATATCATTTTTTTAATAATAGTTTGTTATTTACATTGTTTCCGATATTAAATACCTCAATTTATTATGTTTATTGTATCTTGTAAGTCATATTTTTTTATGAATATGATATATTTTATTCAAATCCATAATTATATTAAGTTAATAAATATTATATTCACTCATCATATAAAATTTTATAATCCTTCTTTAATAGATAACATGGAGAATAATCTCATTTTAACGTGAAGATGGTGTGTTTTACGTACGCACGAGTGACGATATCATTTTTTTATGGTAATTTGGTAAGGAATTGGATGATATATTAATCGTACACAATAAATATCATGTAATATTTATTATTTATATCCATTATATTCATCAATATACCCATTAAAATAATGTGGTGATGAAAAACAAAATACACAATACCGTGGAGATGTAATGTCATACGTACACATGTATATTGATGTTGTTTTCCATAATATTGATAAAAGGATGAATATAATTATACCATAATAATAATATATATGATAATGGAGTTATTATTTTATTGTGTAAAAAATCCATGAAGAGTAATTATAAGAGGAAATGATTTTGAAGGATTTGATAAAGACGATTACCACTTCTTTAGCGAAGCTACACTGGATCTCCTATTAGGGACACTAGGTTTGGACTTTTGAGAACACTAGAACCTCTATGATGTGTATAGGGAATTTTATATTGTAAATTGGTAGGGTTTGTTTGATAATGAAGGCTCAAATTGGTGTGGGGAAGTGAGGGAGGAGATGACCCTTTATTATTGAGTTGAGAGACACTTTTGGAAATTCAAAACCGTTAAAATATAATAAGGTTATTCTAGAGAAAAATACTTCCAAATGCACGATAAATGATTGTATTAATACATTTTAGACCATATACTATAACATTTGTGAATCTTTACCATTTTTTATTTGTTAATAAAATAATAAGATATGAATTCAATAAAATATCATTATTTTCTAATTTTAAACTATTTTCTTATTAGATTATAAATATATCACAATAAAGTTGGAATTAAAATATAATTATTTAATACATTTATAATATCACTTAAAGATGTATTTAATTAATTATTCACATTAAATCTTGAAAAATATATAAAATATAATACATCTAAATCTAATTATTTTATTTTTCTATTGATTAAATAAATACAATTTATGCTTTTAAAAATTATTTAATGTAATCATATAATTTTAAACCATTAAAATTAAAGTTATATAATGAATATAATTTATTTAATATTAATATATACATTTATATTCCTTTATATCATGATTTTGTCCTGCTTTAACCTATAAAATTTACTAAATACAAAGAGTGTGGCATTTTTTAACAATATTTGACACAAATAGTATATACAATATTTTTCTAAACATGTGTCCGTGAAGAACCTACCAATTATATCCAAAATCAATATGTTTTGAATCCAATTCAACTAATAGTTTGTGGAAATGTTTTTATTATTTTTTTAATCTTTATATTTTTGTTTTAACCCTTAGTTAAATAATTTTACTCTTACCATGAAAACATGGTTTTTTTAATATTTAAGGTTAATAAATTTACCAAAAAATTCCCAAATAATCTCAAATTTATCATTGATGTTATATATAACATTATTATATTTATTTGGATGATTTTAGTATTTTTATAAATTTTATATCATTTAATAAAATATTATTTATTTTAAATATAATTTATGTCAATTTTGGTACTATTCAATATTTTTCTTTTTAAAAATATCCTAATAATATGATATCGTTGAAGAAACACTTCTAATATATCTGTAACATAAAAAATGTTTCTATAAAATTTGTGGATGTCATTAACTGTGTTAATTTATACTTATTATAATATTATTTATCATTTATTTAATATTTCCATTAATTCAACAATTACTACATCATCATTATGAAATGATTTTATTAAATTATTTATTATCTAAAAATTGAAAGAAATTACCATGATGAAGATAAATTAATTATATTTAAAATTAATTTTTATATTCAAATATATCTTTTGTATTACTATTTATTAAAATTTTAATACTTTTTAAAATATATGATAATAAGATTTTTAAATTATATTTAAATAAAATATTATTAATTTTATATTCATAGTTAAGTTTCATAAACGATTATAATTCGGTCTATGATGGTTTTGGTTGAGACCCATTTATAAAATAAATCCGAGATAAATGTTGTGGTAATTTTATAATATTTGTAATATAATTTTTACCTCTAATTATATGATTAACCATTAACAATGGTAATAATAAAAACATATTACTAAAGTTAATATTCATATTCTCAAAAATAAAAAACATATATACATAATTTGGACCCACATATTACAAATATGTAATACATTTTTAAAAATTTGAAACAAATACTTTTCATTAATTATTTTAAAATTAATATTTTTTACAAGGTGAGAACAAGTTTTATTAAAGATTAAACAAGAAAAAGACTGAAATGTTTTTATATTTAAATTCAATTTAAAATTGATTAAAATTAACTATATTGGGTTGGATGATAAAAAAGATTCTATTTAATACAATAATACCAATCAAAAATATAATTTAACACTGTAAATTATTTTGTTAAAAAAATCGGTTTCAACTAAAATGTTTCATTTTCATTATTCATTAAAACACAAAATATATAAGAAAAATAGCAATAATTTATCCAAATTAAATTTTTATATTATTATTTAAAATAATAATTTTATTTTTTTCAAATGAAATATATAAAAGTGTCTAAAATTTTATTTAAAATTGGTTCTCCATTAAATGATGGTAAAACTGCCTTTCGAAAAATATAGTCATTTAATGCTGAAAATGGGGTTAATTCTTAAATTTTGTTTATAAAATAATTTAGATGAATTTGAAAACATTTTATTTAATATATAAAATATAAATTCAATAATTTGGTTAGTATTATTCATTCCTTCTTATGTAATAGCTAGGTTATAACAATCGTGTTACAATAATGATATTAAATTGGAAATCGTTGTTCATTTGAATTTGGTGTTGTGTGAAACATAAGATATTAATGATTTTAAATTTAAAAAAAATAACAAAAAATATTGTTCTATTACAATCTCCCCACCTTCAATAATTTTTTTCCTAAAAACTAAAATTCAGGATTAGAAATTAGAGGTTTGAAATTTCAAAATATCTTTGATGAAATCTAACATCGAAAAAGGATTTAATGAGACCTCCACTTAAAATTAATGCAATTTAAGTATGAATGAAACTAGAGATAACACATACAAGGGTTCCATGTAAGAAAAAATGACATGGAAGATAAATTTAACCATCACGTTCTGACGGAGAGTGATAGATAACATATTTATAAGAAAGTTTGCAATCACAGAGATATAAATCTATGATGATATAAGGAACCATTTGTTTATCATAAAAGAATGTACTAGGATAAAAATTCTCCCTCGAAGACCTTATTTACTTGTTAATTAATTCACTCTATAAGAATATAATGACATATCTATTTCTATAAACATGATCTTTTCTTTTGGTTGAGCCCTGGAAAATTTTTACTTCTTTTCATATCATAAGATTCATCACACTGTAAAGTAATACCACTATTTCTAAATCTATGTCGAAATATCATCTTAAACCAATAAATAAATGGTTTATTTGTTCCAAAATTTTATGATACATGAATTTATATGGAATTTCACTGAATATGAAAAATCAACATAACATAATACTTTCCCCATACAATATAATGCAGATATGTTTTTCACATAACAAATATATGAATACCTGGAACACCTTAAAATATTAATGCAAACATACATGCTTCCAAACTCGTAAAAAATAATTATTGTAGTACAATCCTTATATATCACATGATTCTTGTAATGTTAATATTAAAACAAAATTGTTGAATCTAGAAACAAAAATACACTAATTATTCCACTTTGACTATAGTAACATCATAAGATTAACCTTTATCCTTTTCTATTTATGAATTTTATTTAATTTACGCTTGGTACATTCATTCCTATAGTGCCCCATCTCCTTACAGTTGAAACTTTGTACATTGATAGCTTCTTTTATTCCTATAAAATCACGATCCATGTCACTTTTCTCTCCACACTTGTAACAAACTCCATTTCCCTTTAGAAATGTTCTTGGGTGTTTCTTCCCAAAATTACCACATGTGGGAAAATACTTCTTTATCATTTTTTATTTTTTTCATCATTTGATCCACCATTATCTTATTCAATTTATTTCCAATAATTTCATGCGTACTAGAGAATTATTTCTCTATCATAATAGAACGTGAGACTATATCTTTGTATAATGATAATGTTTTGGAGACCAATGAATTTTGGAGGAAATACATTATCACCCTAAAGAAAAAATCTATCATACTCCTTGTGTTATATATTTAGTCCATAACATTCCTTTATAACCTTCTAAATTTGGATTCATACTTAGTATCATTATCATCCTCCTTTTGAATTAGAATCAGAAATTGCATCTTCATATCTACTCATTGTTCACACGTGAAATATTTTTCCAATGATTTTTTTTAAATCATTACATTCCATGATTGAAATTTTTCACTCCCACTTAGTGTATTTAATTAATTACCACAATTGATCAGCATATCTAGAATGAAGATAAACTACCAAGACAACATTCAACCTTTCCTTACTTCCCAAAGTGAGAAATAACTTTTCTGAAGAACAAATCCATTACTCATACTCAGATGGATTTGTAGTCTCAATAAATGATAGTGGTTTTTGACTCAATAACCAGTCTAACATTGTTCCCCTATGTTGTGGTTCAATATTATCTATATGGGTATGGTTATTGTTCATAACATGATTCAGTTGTCCCACTATTATTATAAGTTATTCATCACCATTTTCAGCTCTGGATCTAACATCATTATATTACATTAGAAGGTAATACCTATATGAATTACTAGTGTTGATATAGTTTATATTCCTTCCACTATGTGCCATTTCTAAATAGTGGAATACACTATATTAGAACATAAAATTATGAAACATAATGTATAATCATAGAACTATAGAATCACGTAAACTAATTTGGAAACTTATGTATAACTAATCTCTAAATCATAAAAATGGTTTCCAAGGGGACATATCTACAATTAAATCCTTCAAAATGGGTTGTAAATAAAATGTGAAATATCCTAAGCATATGGCCTAATAGATCTAACCTATGTGTGTAGTAAGGCTCATTGTCTTGTACTAGTTCACGCCTAGTCTGGCACAACTCACCTTGTAAGAGTTGATAACCCCAGGTACCTTTGTACCAAAACCAGGTCTAGTTGCAGTATCCAGATAAGGATATATTCTAGGAAGAGCCACAAAATCTCCATCTTACCAAAATTCTATGATTTTATACTATTATTATCCTCAAAGTCTATCATTGGGTTAGGTTCTGTAATCTATTTTTTTTAATCGATTTTCCATGGTTGCTGCATAACCTTCCTTATATCAACTGTAATGACCCCAACCCTAGTACCACAGATCTAGTGCCTTACAGTATTACATTTTCATAGATACAATACCAGAAACCCAAATTATTGATCATTTTAGAAGTCATTTGTGCCAGATTTCATATATTAAACCTACATTTCAATTAAAACATAAAATACAACATAGATAATACTTTGAGAACACCATTATTCTACTAGTTTAACCCCGTATATTAGTCATAATACACATCTAGTCATCCTGGTAAAAAAATATAAGAATGAAGTGAGATCAGGTGCTTAATAAGGGTAAGCGTACAACATAATCTATTATGAATAAATAATTATAAACCTTAAGGAAAGGTGTATAACAAAAAAATCCATTTAAACTGAATTTTGTACATAATATGGCAGGAATAAAAAATACCATTTAAAATAATCACATGGCCAAGAATTCATAACCAAGGATACTCAACAAGTCAAATAAATAAATGGAATATCAATAATCAATCTCAGGATGAGTGAATGCATAATTTTGGACATCATAATCAAAATTCCAAGACTTCGTCAATGACACTGTACATAAATAGGTTAAAACCCAAACTATTTTTTCTAATTAGACATACCAATGCATCAAGTGGCTATATGGGTACCCACTTTTCACTTACTATGTCTAATGCATTCATCATATGAAAAGGGTGAAATATAACCAACATAAACATTCATATTAAAACTACCATATGAAATGTTAATACATTAACCATAACCCAAAAATGGTATAAAAATAGAACTAAAAAGCCAAAAATATCATAAAATCATCAATACAAAATGTTATATTTATCATAATAAATCAACCTCAATTATTAATAAAATCCAAAAAAGGATTTTGAAATAGATGAAAATAAATCAAAAAATCATTAAAAATTTCATAAGAGAAATTCCCCTTTTTACATTAAAATCATTTATAATTCATGAAATTGTAAAAGAATAAATTTTCTTTGAAAATAACCTTGTAATCTTATAAGGAAAAATTCAAAATAATAGGGTTTCATGATGGCGGAAAAAGATGCTCATCTCCCTAAGATAAAAATAATTCTTTCGATCAAAAAAGTCATAAAGTACCTTATTTGGAAATAATAAATAATTACATTCAAACAATTATATAAAAACTCAAATATGTGTAAATATAAATTAATTTTTTTAGGATAATAAAAAAGTATTTTCAAAAACATTTTTGAGAAACATGGACAAGGATGAAAAATATTCATTAGTAGATACATTTAAAGCATCTCGAATAAAAATGAGATTCTGAAATTAACACTTACATTGAACTTTCCATTAGTCTAGGGTGTGTTATGATCCTTTATAAGGGATAAAGAATGTTATTAAATTATATCATAACTATATACATATTTATAATATCATATTTGATGCTATTATATCGTTTTCTTATTAATATTTTGTTATTACAATTGTTTTGGGTGTTAATTGCTTCATATTTTTATGTATGTTTTGTCATATATATATTTTGTTATTACGTGTAGGATATATTTTATTCATGTATTAAATGATATTAATTTAATAAATATTATATTAACACATCATATACATTTTTATAATCATTATCTAATGTTTAACATAGAGAATGAATTTCATCATGTTATGGAAATAATCGGTCGTATATATACCTGAGCAATGATATCATTTCCTTAATTGTAAATTGGTGAGGAAGTGGGTGATATATTAAAAATAAATAAGTAATATCATGTTATATTTTTTTATATTCTATATATTCATCATTATAAGCATCCAAAATAAAGTGTGGATGAAAAGGAAATTACAACACAACGTAGAGACAATATGTCGTACGTACACCACATGGTGATATTAATTTTTATATGATACATATAAGAAGGAATATGGTTTTCCAAAATCATAAAAAATAAAAGAATATATATGATAATGGATATATGAGTTTTTAATGAAAATATTCTGTTAAGAGGGAGTATAATAAGAAATAATTTTTAAGGACTCGGGAAAGAGGATCTTCACTTCTTTAGAGAACCTCCTTTGGATCTCCTCATATGGGCACTAGAGTTGGTATTTTCAGAATACCAGAACCTCTAGGATATGTATAGAAAATTTTATAAGGTAAATGGTTAGGGAATGGTAGATCAATAATGCTCAAATTGGTGAGAGTAATTGAAGTAGAAGGTGTCATTTTATAATTGAGGTGAGATGTACTTTTGAAAACTTTAAAACTATTAAAATATAATAAGGCTATTCTGGAACCAAATAATTCCAAATGGATTGTAAATTGATATAATAAAACATTTTAGACCACATATTATCCAATATGTGATTATTTAACATTTTTTATTTTTTTAATAATTAAATAATATATTAATTCAGTTAAATATCATTATAGTAAGGTTCGATACTATTTTTTAAGTCGGATTTGATGTAAATCAAGACAAAGCGGTAATTAGAATATAATAATTTAAATAATATATAATATATACTATAGGTCGATAAAATTATTTATACACATTAAATCATCATAAATATATCAAATTAATACTTTTAAATTTAATTATTTTATTTTTTTCATATTAAATAAATATTGTTTTACCATTGAAAAATAATTTATGGTAATTAAATAATTTATAAAAATTAAAAATAAAATTCTATAATGAAAATAATTTTATTAATATAAAAATATACATTTATGTTTGTTCATATCATTGGTTTTTCCATTTTTGAAAACATAAAAGATAATAAATACAATGGTAGAGATTTTTGTAACTATATTTGACATAAATAATATTTAACTGATTTTTAAGGAAAAGTGTTTATTAAACAACCCCAATTTTATCCTAATGTTTTAAGGATCGAATACAATTCACCTAATAATTTTTTGACAATTTTTATTATTATTTTAATCCTTATCATTTTCATTTAACCCTTTGTAAAACACTTTATCTCTTACCATGATAACTTGGATTTTATAATCTTTAGGGTTAATATAGTTACTATAAAAAGTCAAACGAACCCCAAATAGTTCATTGATGAAATAGTTATACTTACACTATTTATTTGGAAGATTTTTAGATTTTGGTGAATATTAAAACATTAAATAAAATATTATTTATTTTAAAGTATTAGTTATGTAAATTTCAATACTATTCAATATTTTCAATTTTTAAAATATACTAATAATGCGATAACATTAGAAAAACACTTCTAATATATAACTAACATTTCAAATTTATCTATTAAATTCATGTATGTCCATAATTATGTTAAAATATACTTATTTTAATATTTTTAATATCATTTTTTTGATAGTCACATTAACTAAAAAATTATGACAACATCATTACAAAATCCTTTAAATAAATTATTTATTTTCTAAACATTAAAAATAAATTATCATGGAAAAAATAAATTTTTTATATTTCAAATGTATATTCATTTTATAATTTATATTTTGTATAACCATGTTTTAAAAATGTAATATTTTTTAAGAAAACATGAGTTTGACATTTTTAACCTATCTATAAATAAAATATTATAAATTTGATATTCATACCTAAGTGGCTTAAAAATAATATAATTTTTGTATATGGTTATCTTTGGTTTATAATGAGTTATATAATCAAATTGGGACATGGGTTACTGTAATTTTTATAATATTTAAAATATAATTTTTACCTTTAATTAGCAGATATACCCTTAATTGGGGAAATAATAAAAAAAATTTACTAATGATACTATTCTTATGTCCAAAAACAAAGGAAACCTAATTACATAATTGCGACCCAATAATTCATAATATTAAATTCATTTTTCAAAATTTCAAAACATATAATTTTTAGAAATTAATTTAAAATTAATCTCATTGATAGGGTGAGAAAACTACTTATTAATGTTCACACATGAAAAAGATTAAAACATTTTTATATATAAATTCAATGTAAAATTGATTCCGACGTCAAATATTGTAATAAATATAAAAAAAAATTCTATTTATACTTTAAAGAGAATCAAAAATATAATTTATCACAATAAATTATTTTGATGAAAAAAAAAATTCCATTTAAATAATAGTATTATTACTGTTTATAAAAATGTGACACTTATCAAAAAGATTCCAAAAAAACAACCAATGTATGTTTTTATATTCCTATTTAAATGAATAGGTTTATATTTTGAAGAAAAATAAATAAAAGTGACAAAATTGGATTTAAAATAGCTTTACTATTAAAAGGTGGTGAACTACATTAATGATAATATGGCCTTTTGACGTCTAAAATTGGATTAATTATTATATTATTCATATAAAACTATTTGGATGGATAGAAAAACATTTTATTAAATATATATTATCTAAATTATATAATTTGGTTAATACTATTCATTCGTGTCGATGTAACGGCTAGGTTATAATGGTAATATTAAAATAATTATATTTAATTATATATCATAGTTCATTTAATCTTGGCATCGTGTGAAATGTAATATATAGGCGAGATTAAATTTAAAAAAGACATGCCATAAAATCATGAGGTGTTACAATGACCTTTTGAATCTCCACTTAACACTTGATTTACCTCTCGATCCATAAACCCTATCTAAATAACAATTTGTTGGCGTTACAATGCTTATAATAATGTTATGATTCTTATTTTAATATTTAAATCATCCACCAAATGAAAAACACAAAATTCCATTATATTTTCCATAGATAAAAAATATCGGATCATAGAATCTCCCCACCTTATAACATGTCATCTCTGATGAGACATAAGAAATAATGAAGCATCGCTTTCCTACTTCGGTTATAAAATTTCCACTGATGTAGCCACATGGAATTTTAAATTCTCAATCATTCTGACAAGTATTAATTCTAATTAATAGTTCACAATCAATTAAAACACAAAAACCCCCTTGAATTAAAAACTAAAACATTAGGATGGAGCTCACTCAAGCACGTCAAACCTAAGGCATGATCAATTTATTATCTCACTCATCAATAGGCATACAGTGTTCCCCACCATTGGTTCTAGAATTTAGTGGCCATTACCATGTCTCAGTATACTACCACTATCACAATTTCAAATAAAAGAAAGAACCTAGTGTACTATGTAAACTCCTATAATGTTTTTAAATTTGATCAATTTATATATTCTAAATTGATCAAAAGTTCTTAGGTTGCACCATTTTTTACAAAAATACATAGACAACCTTTTCATTTAAATTTTCTCATCCAAATGACATATCTAATTCCATTCCTCACCACTAAAATTAATTTAGTTAAAAGAAATGATATTAGGGCCACAATCAATTGATTAGTGCTGGAAATTCTTGGCATTAACAGTCATCACCTTTTAAAACCTTCTCCTCATACCTTTAAACAAAGGTACCTCAATATTACTACAAGAACATTCACTAAATCATGCAGTTGGATTCTAGGGACATAACTAGCTAAGTTAAAAAAAATGTCATGAAATAACATGAACACATCTATGCACCTAATCCAACACCCTTCGATCTTCACACATTAATCAAAAAAACTATGCAAAAAAATGATTATATTAGCCTCATATTCAATTACTATAGTCCATTGTTTGGAGTTTACAAGTAATACATCGGAACACAGAGTAGATGTAACACCCTATGATTTTATGGTATGACCCTTTTAAATTATAATACCTTCAATATTTTATGCTTCACCCAACACCAAGTTTAAAATTGTAATATATTATTAAATATGATCGTTGGAATAGTAATGTGTCAATTTATAATAGTAATATAACCAATAGAATAGTAACATCAATTACGAAAGTATAAATAAAATTTGAGTATCTTATAAATGAATATATGGCATATTTATTTCATGGAATAGGAAAATAAATATTTTGAAAAGGATGAATTAAGTGTTATAATTTTTTTAGAAACATAAAAAACACCCCACTCCTCCAATATAAATACCACCCCTCACCACCACTTCTCCAAACACCTCCAAATCCTTGATGATTTTCCAATTTCTTCCCAATCCCTCTCCAAAACATCTCCCCCACATTTCAGTTTTACTAGTTTCAGCCAAATAACTATTTTAATGTTTTGTAACCAGGTTATATGGGAGAGGAATTCAAGATGTAAAATCGCCTTTCATTTACTTAATTTTCATTCAATTTATTTTCTTTATTATCCTTTCCTTACCACCACTATCCAATCATTCCGGATAACTTCATCATAATATATATACTTGAATTTTTTATGTTAATCGTATATCCACTATAAATTCACCTCTATTCCAATTTTTATTTTAAAAATGTAATCATTTTCATGTGAGGTGTCGATTTACTGACTTTGTGGTTGATGAGCTTTAATTTTTAAAATCATGCTTTCATTTCTAGTAATAAAACCATTGTTATGGATAAAACAAAGTATAATATAGGTCATATTACTTATTTAATGTTTTGAAACCTATATATATATAATGTTAATTCATAAGATAAAACTACTTTGTGATTATCAAAAAACACCAAAATAATGTAAATGGTTATCGTTAATTCTTTATCTAATGAACCATCCTCTAGTATGAGAAGAAATGATATTTAAAACAGATAAATATCATATAATATAATTATAAATAAAAAATTAATTATTGATAACTATGTCCCCTTAATATGACTTTCCGTACATTTATACAAGTGAACTAATCATGAAAACCAAGAAAACAAGCACTCCTGAATGATGAAATTGAATCTTATAACTAATCAAAAAGCAATATATTAAATTAATAAAATAATTATAAATCAAAAAAATGTTGAATAGGTTCTAAATTATTTTATTAAAAAACCTAATTTCATTATATACTACATTATGTTTAGGTGTAGAACACTTCCGTACATATGGTGTGGGATTCTCCCCGAACCAACATTTTCTATTCTGGTTACTCATTCTATCTCTTTACACCAATTTAATTCTATATTATTTATAAATACCTTTTGTAAATTTTATTTGTATTTCCCAAACATGTTTATCTAGATTATTTAATATTTCATTGATTGAGAAATAAATGTTTTATATTATTATATTTTCAATTCCACCCCATAAGAAAGAAAAATAACATGTTACATCCCAATTTTCTACATATTTTCAAGTACATTCAATAATATGTTATAAGGTACTAAA
This sequence comes from Viscum album, assembly GCA_963277665.1. Lineage (NCBI taxonomy): Eukaryota > Viridiplantae > Streptophyta > Magnoliopsida > Santalales > Viscaceae > Viscum > Viscum album. The sequence goes on along the minus strand of OY728133.1, from coordinate 472,666,875 downwards.
TTTTTTCTAAATTAAATATATTTGTTTTAAAAACATATTTAATTTATATTCTAGTTTTATGCAAACAATTATTAATTTTTCTCTCTTTGAAGACACATTTATATTTTTTTCTTAAACCGTACTGAAGTAGCTCATTTATATTTTTTTAAAGAAAATATTGTTACATGTTTTAACTTAAATTTCCAAATTTTAATATTTATATTATTATAAACATAATTTCATTCTAATTTTACTTTTTGGGATATACATGTCCATAATCGTATTTTATGATAAATATAAATGAATTTAACAAAATAAGTCTTCTTGGAAAAGTAAAAAAATGTATTTCTTTCAATAATTCCTCGATGATTTTATTTTAGAATTTTCATCTATTTCAATACCCTATGTTGAATCATATTATTAATATGTATTGATATTTTTGTTATCATCTAATATATTTTATTAAATAGTATATTATCAACTTGAATGTGTATGTGTTATCTTAATTCCATTCATAATATTGCTTCGAATGGTTGGTGATTATGTTTACTGATTGGGGAAAATTCATTACATTTCGTGTGTATGTGGTGTTTCTGTTCTACCCAATTCATATGAGTAATTTATTAGACATAGTATGTTATGTGTGGGTTCCTCTATATCCCCTTGATTCATTGATAAGTCTCATGGGAAAAAAAATATATAGACTTAGTTGAGGCCTTGCACATTTATTTTAAAATATGGATTTCAATGAGATCATATCAATTTATTTTAAGGTTTCTTAATCGAGTCCTCAACATTATGTTTCATATGACCATAATTATTCATTACATAATTATGATATTACTTTTTTATATTCTATCTGATTATTCTACTAGTATAATATCCATGGATAATATTTATTCTCATGTGGTTATTTATAAGTGATTATTTTATTAGCTTATATTCCTTCAATATTATGCTCAATATTATATTTTAATGGCATGTGTTTGTACTTAATCACCTTTACTTATTGTTTATGATATGATTCAACAATTATTATTACCCTTACTGAGTATCTGAGATCACCATGTTCATGTGTTTTATTTTTCCCCATGATACATAGATTTTTATTATGAATGACTTGTAGGTATAGTATATGAGTTTATGGATGTTTCCAATCGAGGTTATATGTTGTTTTTTCATTAAATTTTTAATGTAAAGTAATGTTTTTTATATGGTTTCCCAAATCTAATAGACTATTTAGTCCTTCGAGATGATACTTTCTTTTTTATTATACCAATATTGTAAAGAAAGTCACTAACTCTAGGCTTCAAAGGTTGGGGTCTATAAAATTGATTTTAGAGGAAGATTAGTAGAGACCTTAGACACTGTATTAGGGAAAATAACCCTAATATATACATTGAGGATAAGAATTTAAGGAAATCTAAGAATATTCGTAAGGTCGATATTATAGGGGACTTCCAATAAATACATCGATGTTTGGATACTACAAGGGGATGTGGTTCTAGGATAGATGTACTTAGGTCTAACAACTATGAAAAGGTCTGTGAGGCCTGATGTAATGCCCCAACCCCAAAATCCAAGAGCTAGTGAAATATTGTAATAAATTGGCATGATTACAAGGAATCATTTCCTGAAGGACCGATCAGTTTAGTAGTCTTGGAAATAAGATACATACATAAGTTCAACACTAAAACTAGAAAAGAAAAACAACGCTAATTTATTCCATTAGAAACATCCATGCTTCCAAGATTATTCTTGAAATTCACTCATAACAAACATCTTCATATCCTGTGAAAATGAAAAATGGGAAGGGGTCAGATCAAACGCTCAGTAAAAGTAAGCAATACAGCGGAAGATAACATAAACATTAGGCAAGGTGAATAATTGAAAACACATGCCATTACAAATAATTAACATGAACACTTTATGGCAGAAATATGAGATGAGTAAATAATTCCATAATAAAACATAGTCATGGGTATTGTACTAGTCTAATAACCACATGAGATATCAATATCTAATCTTATAATGATGGAATGCATAATTTCGGACATCATAACCACATAGTCAAGGCCTCATACTAAGACTACAAATATGATTTTGTCAAGGCCTTGTGCCAAGACACTAGTTTGTCTCGTGAGACCAACCAATGCATCAAGGATCTATAGCAGGATCCACCCATCACTTACTAATTCCAATTAATTCCCCATATGAAAAGGATTAAACATAACATAAACATTTGTATTAAACTAGCATACGAAATGTCAATACTTTAACCGTAATCCATGAATGGTATAAAAATAGAACATCCACAATCAAACATAACTCATTCAATACAATATACGAGATTTTATTATAATTAATTAACATCAATCTAGAATAATGAAGGATATTGATATAGATGAAAATAATCATCAAACTTATTTGAGGGCACTATCCCCCTTTTTCTTGAAAACATTAAAAAGTGTCACTATTTATCAAGAATCTGTTTAAAATAGATTTTTGAATCAAAGTGTCACATACCACTTTGAAAATTTTAAAAGTAATTTTAATTTGAAAACATTAATGTACATATAAATAAATCCTTACAACCATTTTTAAAACATAGACATTAATGAGAATGATTTAGTAGAATAAATCTTTAAAACATTTAAAATCATGTTTTAGTTAGAGTTCCTAACCAAATGAGATACACTTGAATTCAAATAATTGAGGTAATAAAAAAATTATAATATCAAGAGAATAAATGGATTCATGATATACTATTTCAATGTACAGTATATACACCAAATAAATATGAATTTTCGCATAACAATAAAGAAGACTCAATGGAATGTATGTTGAGATGAAAACCCTTATAAAGACCATATCCTTATGTTAAGGATAAAGCAATGACATAATAATGTGTGAAAAATATATATACACTCAATATTATTGAACATTATGTGTAAATCAGTCAGATGAAATTCAAACATATTCTTGTAAATACAACACCAATGACTTGGATGTTTAACTCAATGAATGGGAATTGAGTTAAAATTACTCCTATCATGTTCATATCAATGACTTGAGAAATTATAAATGGAGTGATTATTTGTATCAAAATTATATCCACACAAAGGGGAGTGGAATTTAATAAATAAATAATAAATTGTTATTCCAAAAAAAATCATGGAGTAAAAATAGTCAATGAAGTATGCATAAAACTGAATGAGTGGAAATTGATATTTGAAATTCCATTATCGATTTGGTAACATACGAAACATAATCCCCATGAAATAAGGATCATAAAATAAAGGTTTAAATACCCATAAATTAAATTATATTACACCATGAATACAATCATGGGAAGTACATACCCCACACAAAAGGAAATAGTGGCTAATATAGCATGAATCTCACGAGAATAAAACGTGAGATAAAAAATCCTTACCACGTTGTAATCAATCGAGTCGCATGAACATAAGTTAATAACCACAAAATGTATCACATAATACCATGAATATAAATATAATCATGATAATATATATCAAATTTCAGTACACAATACACCACATGCAATAAATAAGAGGCGAACAATGGAAATCTCACGAAATAAAGAGTGAGATAAGAAACCCCTTACCTCAAGTCCGACTTGTCTTGTATATTCCTTGTTCTTAATGAATAATAAACATAAGTTAATTTCTACAAGATTAAGAACATTTTCAAGTTTATTATTTCTTTTATATCACTTATTACCTTGCTATAACAATTAGTTATTAATTTGACTTCATATTGTATATTTTATCGATGTTCGGAACTTGAGTCAAAAATGAAATTGATATATTTACAATTTTTCCTTGTTTTCAAAATTCCATTATCTTCATAATGATATACATAATTTTTATATCATATATATATTATATATCCACTATATATATATCTATTTATAACAATACATAACATTTGGAGATAAGAAATGAAATGTATCGTTCATGGAGACAGTAAGTTGTACGCACGCATGAATGCTACTTTCATTTCTATTTTATATTTTAATGGAATTAAAACATAATTATACATAGGTATATTATTATTCTAGTATAATATAATATATAATATCATTAATTCCATCCTTTATACATCCAACATTAGTCATTAACAAGTCATATCATTTTGAGGGGGGTAGTCCGTACTTCCTCAAATGAAATGATTGTGTTTTACCCATAATGGAAACCATAAAATAATGATTTAAATGGAAAATAAAGAATAATAAAGAAAACATAAACATAAGATATATATAATATATAAATATAGTTCCATCTATAATGCCACCATGGGAGACGGTAGGAGATAATTGAACAATCATCGTTTCGTGAGGCGTTAGTTTTCCATCTACAGAAACAGAATGTTCTTCACCCATTAGATGGAGGTGTGTGTAAGTTTAGTTCAAATAAATCTCATAAAAAAATTATAGTATATTATCGATACTGGTTTTGTTATAAAATAAATTAATAAAATGTGTTTAGTGGATTGGAGAAGTAAAATAAAACAAAATAAAACAAAATAAATTAAAGAGAAAGAATTACCTTTAATTTGGGTAACTTCATTTGGTTTGAACCAACAAGACTTATTTAAGTGCCTTCATCCAAAGGTGAGGCTTCTAGGAGGAAGAGGGATAACTTGAGGGATAATTTCGGTAGGGTTTGGACGATCCAAGGGTCTTGAGAGGTGTGTGGAATGGGTTAGAAGTGGTTTCCTTTTATATGCGGGAGGAGGGGGTCTTTAAGAAAGTGTGAAAATATTATTTTATTATATATTTATAATCAGTTTATAAAGGACCAAAACTAATTAACGTAATATATAATATGACTCATGGTCTAAATAAAATCATCCAATAAGAATTTTATTGGTTTTGGATATTATTTTAATATTAATAATCATATTTATTTTAATCATTTATTATTGAGATAATACTACATCATTATTGTGCCATAAATAATTTAACGTATTTGATGTCTAAAAATTTTAAAACAATTACTATAATGTAGGAAATATTTTTATCTGTAAAATTATTATTTATAGTCTAAATTATTACTTATATAACCCCATGTAAAAATGATATAATAAAAGATATTTGTTAATGTCATTTTTATCTTTACATTATGTTAATTAGAATAAAGTGTCATTATCAATCTTAAGTGGCTCATTGGGGTCCCAAAATAGACCCAAGGATGCCCATGGTCTTCCATGACTTATCCAATAAGGTTAGGACAAGTGTTAAGGTAATTGTTTACTATTATAATATTCATTTTACCTTGATTTACCCGATTTACCTTTAACTACGGTAAATAAAAGTCAACAGTTACTATTCACCAAAAATTATTTTCAACTTATTGAATAGGATTTTACAAACTAATAACAACCATATATCTTGGATTTTTGAAATTCAATTCACAGATGTGGTAAATTTTCATTTAAATTAAAAAGTCGGATTTTTAACTAAAACTTAGTGGTTTCACTATTCATCAAAAATTGAAGTTTTTCAGAAAAACACCAAACATTCAGCCTAAGATATATATGATATTCTAAATTGAAAAATGATTTCTATTTTACCAAATTTAAAATTTAGGCATTGGATTAATTAATTTATAATTAATTCTCGTTGTCAAAACAAATAGCGTGTTTTTAAGAAACAATAACTATCAAAAGATTTAAACTTGTTTATGTATAATTTCAAAGTGATATTAATTCCAATGATCAACATTGGATTAAATGGTAAGAATATAATATAATTACAATTCAAAACCAAATTAAAATATAATCTATCCATATAAATAAATTGGATTAAAAGGCAGGTTTGAATTAAAATACATTATTTCTCACTATTCATAAAAAAGGAATATTATTAGAAAAATACCAAAAATATACACAAAGTAAATTTTGATGTCCTGATTCTAAAGAATAATTTTATTATGTCAAATGGAACATATAAAAGTGACCAAAACTATATTTAAGGAGGTTTATCCATTAAATGGCGGTAAATCAACCCTTTAAAGTAAATTATATTTAAAATTAGATTCATTCAGATTTTAAGCCTCTAAATTTTATTGGATAAATGTAAAAACATTAAACAAACATATATAATCATTTTGTAATTATTTCATTTAATTTCCTCTATTACAATGGCTAGGTGTTTAGTACCATTTAAAATAATAATATTTTATTATTAGTGTGCAACATATGATTTCGAAGAAACTCATTATTGCGTATCAGGTATACCATAGAACATAGTGTCCCCTTTAAAGTATAATTAATATTTACTTCAAAAATATTAATAAATATAAAAATTTTCAAGTTATTTATTTACCTATGATTTTACATCCTTCCCCCCTTTTGGGAATTGCGTCCTCACAATTTTAAAACTGGGCTTGGAAACTTCATTAAAAGTCCCACATCGGAAAAGAGTCAGTAAATATATCACTTTAAATGAATGAATGAAAAGTAAAAAGGTCACCTAAGATAACCTATACTAGTATTCCATGTAGTGAAACATGGATATGGAAGACAAACTAAGAGTCCTGTTTTGATGGAGGGGGATAAAAAACATGATCAGGAGAAACTTAACAACAAGAATGCCACAAACTTGTGATGGGATAAACAGTCATTAGTTTTCCAGTTGGAAAAGTAAACGGATAATGTTTTTCTTAAGTTCCATTTCATATTTTTGAGGAATTTAATTATGAGATTGACTAAGATCATAAAGAGATATACTTACTTTTTAAGTAGAGTTTCATTCTTTAATAAATTTCTACCACAAACTCATCTTTTTTTTAAAACGATGAGTATTCAAGATGACTTTGTCACACCGGAAGAGCTAAAATCAATATCTAGATAATCAAATGATCCATAAAAGATAAAAAATATATTTACCTTGTCTTTAGAGATTAACCACCACAAAATATGTTAGTACATGATCAGATGATCCCCAAAAAGTATAATCCTTTAGAGAAAGAAATACTAATCTTAATTTCTAAATTTAATCCAATAATAACCCAAAGTTAAATAAATACCATTAACTAAACAATTGTCCTTAAAATTCTTCAGTATAATCCAAACTAATATTGAAACCCCAAACATAGAATAATTGGGTTATGTAGTCTTCTACATTATATTTTATCTCGAAATGATATCTGCAACCCTTAAAGTCACATACTCAAAAGTAATTAACCTAATCACATATTCACTATGATTGGTTAATCATTTCTATAAATAACCCAAACTATAGATAAAAATCCACCATTACTACTCAAATGAAATCCCATAGTATACGATTTTCCTTAGGTATATAGTGTTCCCAACAGAGACAACATCTTCCAAAATAACATTTATCACTTAATCACCAGATCGTTTTCCTATACTAAGGATATCCATTTGATAAGACATATGATCCCAATTCAACTTATTATTGATCAATAAAATCATTTAACTAAAAATAATTAGTCACACTAACCAGGGACTTCGCGTAGTTCAGTGGTAGGAGATAAATCCCAATCGCACTATGGTTGTGGGTTCAATTCCCATAGCTTTGTCCGATGTGACAAGTTGTCACATGGTCTACGTGTTGTAAATTTTCAAAAACTATATAATTTTATAATATTCCCAAAAATGAGAAAGATTCCTCAAAATAATGATAACATAATTTTATCACAAATTTTATCTCATACCTCGCGTTTTCATTCCAAAATTTAATAACTTGTAATTTCTTGAAACTCAATGATCATATAAAACCAAATGGTTATTTATAACTATATCCACAAGTGAAAAGATAATTCTTCCTCAAATATCATTTTCACATGACATACTATAGGGTTACAAATACAAGAGAAAAGTCTTTCAAAGTAATCCCATCAACAAAGATCACTAATAATTTTTAAACATTTTTCCATCCTTTTATTTCAACATAGATTCTTCCTTGACCAAGTGGATATTCTATAGAATTGGGCATTCACTCGGGTAATGGCCAGGTCTCGTACATTAACAAAAAATGACTATAAATGGACTTTTAAGACCATTATTATTTTCTTCTATAGTACTATTAATTTTTCCTCATCAATTCTTTACTTTATGTCTTTCTTTCCCACACATAAGGCATTTCTTTGTTCCATTAAGACACCTTCCTAGGTGTCTCCTTCCACATTTCCTACATAATGGAAAACGATATTTCTTTTCTCTATGGTATTCACTACTCAAGCTCTTATCATTCACCACTTTTCTCTTACTTGTTGAGTCCGGGAGTTGGTTAATATATATGTTGTAGATCATATTTTCTAAAAACTAATTTGACATGAACATGATATATTTTACACCTATCAATATTCCACTTTGTTTCTCATTTCCACCCCATTCAAACCTTTTACATCATGCTCAACGTCACTATGACTTCCTTGGAATCCAGCCATTAACTGAAACCAGAAAGCATTATGTGAGTAAAAATAGTCATATAATCATTTAGAGAATATCATGACACCTTATTTTCAATTTAAAACACCTTAGGATTAACCAAGGTCATTTATTCTCATCTTATATTAAAATCCTTCAAATCGGTTTTTAAAGGGAATATAAATTATCCTAAGCATATCTCTCAGGAGTTTCGTAACAAATAGTTTAGAAAGGCCAGTTGTCTTATACAACGATACCCTAGGTCATGCCCGAAACACCGTGTCAAAGTTTTCACTCCTAGGTACATTCATGCCAGAGCCGTCTCTACCTGCATGTATCCAGACAACGATGTATTTATTAGAAAATACACAAAATCTCCATATTACCAAAATTCTAGGATGTTCTTCTATACTAATCATCAAGGTCTGTCTTAGGGTAATGTTCTCTAATCATAGTATATCTTAATCCAGTTTACAAGGTTTGTAATAAACATCCTCTGATACCAACTGTAACGCCCCGACACCTGAATCTAGGAGTCGGTGCTTTATTTTAAAACATTGGCATGATTACAAGGAATCATGTCCCAAAGGACTGATCAGTTTAGTTGTCTTGGAAATAAGATACATACATAAGTTAAACACTACAACTTGAAAAGAAAAACAACACTAATTTATTCTATGATAAATATCCAAGTTTCCAAGATTAATCCTACAATTCAATCATAACTAACTTCTTCATATTCTGGGAAAATTAAAAATGAGAAAGGGGTGAGCTCAAATGCTCTGTAAGAGTAACCAATACAGTGGAAGATAACATAAACATTAGGCGTAGTGAATAATCGAAAACACATGCCTTTACAAATAACTAACATGAACACTTTATGGAAGAAATATGATCTGAGTAAATAATTCCATAATAGAACATAGTCATGGGTATTATACTAGTCAAATAACCACATGAAATATCAAAGGATAAACTCATAATGATGGAATTCATAATGTCGAACATCCTAACCACACAGTCAAGGCCTCAAGCCAAGACTACAAATAAGATTTTGCCAAGGCCTTGTGCCAAGACACAAGTTTGTCTCATCAGACCTACCGATGCATCGAGGAGATATAGCGTGCTCCAACCATCACTTACTAAGTCGAATGCATTCCTCATATGAAAAGGATTAAACATAACATAAACATTCGTATTAAACTAGAATACAAAATATCAATACTTTAACCATGAAATGTGAATGCTATAAAAATAGCACATCCACAATCAAACATAACTAATTCAATACAATATGGAATATCATATTATAATAAATTAACCTAAATCGAGAATAATGAAGGATATTGACATAGATCAAAATAATCAGCAAAACTATTTGAGAGATGTATCCCCCTTTTTCTTGAAAACATTCATAAGTATGACTATTTATCGATAAGTTGTTTAAAATAGTTGTTTGAATCAAAGTGTCCCATACCACTTTGAAACTTTTAAAAGTAATTTTAATTTGAAAACATTAATTTCTGTATAAATAAATCCTTAAAACCATTTTTAAAACATGGAAATTAATGAGAGTAATTTAGAAGAATAAATCTTTAAAACATTTAAAATTATATTTTACTTAGAGTTCCTAAACAAAGAGAGACACTTGAATAAAAATAATTGAGTTAATAAAAACATTATAATATCCTGAGAATAAATGGATTCATGATATACTATGTTAAAGTACAGTATATACGCCAAATAAATGTGAATTGGTGCATATTAACAAAGAAGACTCAATGGAATGTAAGTTGAGATGAAATCCTTTATAAAGACCATATCCTTAGGTTAAGGATAAATAAATGATATAATAATGTGTGAAAAAAATAAATACACTCAATATGATTGGATATTCAGTGTAAATCAATTAGATGAAAATCAAACATATTCTTGTAAATACAACAGCAATGATGTGGATGTTTAACTCAATGAATGGGAATTATGTTAAGATTACTCTTATCAAGTTCATATCAATGACTTGAGAAATTATAAATTGAGTGATTATATATATCAAAATTATATCCACAAAAATGGGAGTGGAAATTACTACATAAATAATAAATAGTGATTCCACACTTAATCTTGGAGTAAAATAATCAATGAAGTGTGCATAAAACTGAATGAGTGGAAATTAAAATTTGAAATTCCCTTATCGATTTGGTAACGTACAAAACATACACCCCATGAATGAAGGATCATACCATAAAGATTTAAATACCCAAAAAGTAAAGTATATTACACCAAGAATATAATCATGGGTAGTACATACACCACAAAAAAGTAAATAGGGGCTAATATAGCATGAATCTCACGGGAAGGAAAAGTGAGATGAAAAATCCATAGCACGTTATAATCAATCATGTCATATGAAAAAAAGTTAATAAACACCAAATTAATCACATAATACCATGAATATAAATATAATCATGATAATATATATCAAACAGCAGTACACAATACACCACACGCAATAAATAAGTGGCGAACAATGGAAATCTCACAAAATTAAGAGTGAGATAATAAACCCCTAACCTCAAGTCTGACTTGTCTTGTATGTTCCTTGTTCTTCCTAAATAATTAACATAAGATAATTTATACTTGATTAAGAAAATTTTTCAATTTTATTATTCCTTTTATATCACTTATAACCTTTCTATAACAATTAGTTGTTTATTTGAGTTCATATTGGATATTTTGTCGATGTTCAGAACATGAGTCAAAAATGCACTTGTTATAATTACTATTTTTCCATGTGGTCAAAATTACATTTTCTCAAGAATTATACACATTATTTTGATATCATATATATATATATATATTATATATCCAGTATAAATATCTATTTATAAGAGTACATAACATTTGGAGATAACAAATGAAATGTACGGTTCATGGGGACGGTAAGCCATACGTACGCATGAACGCTACTTTCATTTCTATTTTTTATTTTAATGGAATTAAAACATAATGATACATAGGTATTTTATGATTCCAGTATAATATCATATATAATATCATTAATTCCATCCTTTATATGTCCCACATAAGTCATTAACGAGTCATATCATTTTGAGGGGGCGGCAGTCTGCACTTCCTAAAATGAAATTATCACATTTTACCCATAAGGGAAAACCTAAAATAATGATATAAATAGAAAATATAGAAGCATAAAGAAAACATAAACATAATATATATATATATTATTTATAAATATAGTTCCATCTTAATGGCCACCATGAGAGGTGGTAGGAGATAATCGATCAATCATCGTTTCGTGAGGTGTTATTTTTTCATCCTTAGAAACAGTATGTTCTTCACCCATTAGATGGTGGTGTGTGTAAGTGTTGTTAGAATCCTTTTCATAACAAAATCCAAGTATATTGAGGATACTTTTTTTATTATAAAATAAAGTAATAAAAAGTTTTTATTGGGTTGGAGAAGTAAAAAAACAAAATAAAACAAAAGAATTTAAGAGAAATCATTACCTTTAATTCGGGTAACTTCCATTGGTTTGAACCAAAAGGACTACTTGATGTAAATTAGGCCTAAGGTTAGGCTTCTAGGAGTAATAGGGGGATCTTAAGAAATTATTTTTGTAGGGTTTGGACGAGCCAAGGGGCTTGAGAGGTGTGTGGAATGGTTTAGAAGTGGTGTCATTTTATAAGGGGGAGGAGGGGCTCTTTAGGAAAGTGTGAAAATATTATTTTATTATATAGTGATATTGATTTCCTAAAGGACCAAAACTAATTAAAGTAAAATATAAGATGACTCATGGTCAAAATAAATTCATCCAAAAATAATTGGACTGCTTTTGGATATTTTTTTAATATTAATAATCATATTTATTTAAATAATTTATTAATCAGGTAAATACAACATCATCATTGTGTCATAAATAATTTAATTTATATAATGTCTAAAAATTATAAAAAAAAATTACTATATTGTAGGAAATCGTTTGATCTTTTCTGTGACTATTTATAGTCCAAAATATGACTTATATAACCACATGTAAAAATTAATATACTAAAAGATATTTGTTAACATCATTTTTTCCTTTACTTTAAGTTAGTTAAAATAAAGTGTCATTATCATTCTTAAGTGGCTCCATGGGGTCTGAAAATTGACCCAAGGATGACCATGGTCGGCCATGACTAATCCAATAATGTTAGGACATATTTTAAGGTAATTTTATATTATTATAATATTCTTTTTACCTTGAATTACTCTATTTACCTTTAACTACGGTAAATAAAATTCAAAAGTTATTATTCACCAAAAATTAATTTTATCTTATTGAATAAAATTTTATATACTAATAACAAATATGTATCTTAGTCTTTTAAAATTCAATTCAGAGAAGTGGTAAAATTTCATTTAAATGAAAAGGTTATAATTTTAACTACAACTTTGTTGTTTCACTATTCATAAAAAATTGATGTTTTTCAGAAAAAATATCAAAATTTCAACCTAATATATATTTGATATTACAAATTCAAAAATTATGTCTATTTTACCAAATTCAAAACTTATATGTAGGATTAAATAATTTAAAATTAATTCTTGTTGTCAAAATAAATAGCATTTTTTAAGAAACAATAACTACCAAAATATTGACACTTTATTATGTTTGATTTCAAAGTGAAATTAATTAAAATGATAAAAATTGGATTAAAGGGTAAAAATATAATCAAATTACACTTCAAAAACAATTTAAAATATAATCTATCAATATAAATAAATTAGATTAAAATGCAGTTCTGAATTAAAATACATTATTTCTAACAATTTATAAAAAATGAATATTATTAGAAAAATACCAAAAATTTACCAAAATTATATTTTGATGTCCAGATTATAAAGAAGAATTTTATTCCTCAAATGGAACATATAAAAGTAACAAAAACTATATTTCAAGATGGTTCACCATTAAAAGGCGGTAAATCAACCCTTTGAAGTAAATTATGTTTAAAATTAGATTCATTCACATTTTAAGCCTCTAACTTTTATAGGATAAATGTAAAACAATTTAACAAAAATATATAATAATTTTGTAATTAGTTCAATTAATTCCCGCTATTCCAATGGCTAAGTTTTAACTACAATTTAAAATAATAATATTTTCTTATTAGTGTACAATGTAATATTTCAAAGAAACCCATTGTTGTGTATCGGTTATACCATCAAAAATAGTGTCCCCTTTAAAGTAGAATTAATATTTACTTCACAATTATTAAGAAATACAAAAAATGTCGTGTTATTTATTTACCTGGGATGTTACACCTGATATGGTGTAACTTGGTACAAGATAACATGCCTTACCACACACCTAGTATGACATTCCTAGGGATATGTTTAGTATAATTAAAATTTTCCTTACAAATAATTATGAATGATTTAAAAGTAAATTTAACCCCAGAAATCTTTTTTATGATTATGAGATTATCTATACATAAATTTTTTAGTGTATGTTAATAATTATTCTTGTTTGAAATGAATAATTATAACAAAATTTAGCATCTGACATTGTTTAGAAATGGTGCCATGTGGAAGGAATGGAAACTATTTTAATGATTGAATACCTTGAAGGTATTTCCCTACAATGAAATATAATTATTTTTGAGTTTGATCTGTAACTATATCTGAATAACTTATAAATATATTTGTAAAATTGGCTCAAGTTATGTGTAATAACAATACTCACATGGAGTAGCCTAATCCACAACACATTGTAACAATGTCAGACCACATTCTATGACAAAAGACTCCATCATTATATGGGACCTCAAACCCATTTTTAGTAAGGAAATAAATAATTTCCTTACAAAAGATATTTGTAATTCCCCGACCCCAGTTACCCATAGTCGGTGCATTATTACATAACATTGGCATGATTACAAGGAATCAAGACCCAAAGGACCGATCAGTTTAGCTGTCTTGGAAACTAGATTACATACATGAATGTTACATTACACATTATAACATACAACACAACATATATAATACTTTATGAATAAGATTATTCCCCTATCTTAACCCTTTATATCAATCACAATACACTTCTTGAAATCCTTGTAAAAATCGAACATAGAAAGGGGTGAGCTCAGATGCTCAGTAAGGATAAAAATATAGTAGAATCATTTATAAATAATAACAAACATTTAAAGCAATATACAAGAAAAAAAGCCTCTTAAACATAAACATTAGCATAATATGGAAAAGATAAAATAAAATAATGTCATTTACTTATTCAATTGATATTCTACTAGTCTAATAATCACATACAATATCAATATCCACTTTCATAATGATGGAATGCTTAATTCCAGACTTCATAACCACATAGTCAAGGTCTTGTACCAAGACTACAAATAATATTTTGTCAAGGACTTGTTCAAAGACACTATTTTGTCTCGTGAGACCTATCGATGCATCGAGAAGCAATAACGGGCTCCACCCATCACTTACTATGTCTAATTCATTCCTCTAATAAAAAGTTATAAACATAACATAAACATTGGTATTAAAACTAACATACAGAATGTCAATAATTTATCCATAAACCATGAATGGTGTAAAAATAACAAATCCTCAATCAAACATATCACAAAAACCTTCAATAAAATTTGGAATATTTGTATAATAATAAATCAACATCAAACAAGTTTGAAATCAACGGATGTTGACAAAGATGAAAATTATTTGTAAAAATCATTGAGAAAAATATCCCTTTTTCATGAAAATATTTAAAATCCACACAATTTATAAACGAATAAATTTAGATACATTTTCGAATCAAAGTGACCCATACCCCTTTGAAACTTTTGAAAGGAATTATCATTTTACAAACATTCATGTCCATATAGATAAATCCTTAAAACCCATTTTTAAAACATAGACATTAATGAGAATGATTTTGAAGAATAAATATTTAAAACATTTAAAATGATGTATTAGTAAAAATTTACGTTAAAATAATCCCTTTGAAAACACTTTCATGAAACATGGACATGGATAATAAATATTTCCCAGTAGATACTTACATAAAAACAACCTCGGATAATAAAGAGATTGTGAAAATAACCCCTGCCTTGTACTTTCCTTTAGTCAAGGGTATGTTTAACCTCATGTATAAAGACCGTAGTATGTTATTAAATTATACCAGAACCATATTAAAATTTATGATATCATACATGATTCATTTATGACTTTATACTACCCATTTAATAATAATTTCCATGTTAAATTAACATTTCAGGTTATAATCGCTTTCTTTATCGTACGTATTTTAACTTGTTATTCATGATCAAATCATTAAAATAATGATTTAAATACTTACATAATATAAACATTGATTTATATATCATATATATTTAGAATATAATTATTTATAATAGATATTTATATGAAATGGAAAACCCTATTTATGGAGACGGTAGTTCGTACGTACGCATAAACGATGTTTCTATTTCTATATTGTATTAAACGGAAGTAAGTGAATAAGATATATGTAAGTACATAAACACATACATATATATATATCTCCAGTATCATTATTATGTCATATATTACAAAGTTGTTAGTAATATATATTTTTATAATCATCGATGAATAGTGAACGTGGAAATGAATCTCATCACATCGTGGAGATGGTAATTCATACGTACGCGTGAGAGACAGTATAATTTCCACAATGGTGTGGAATTAGATGGTATATTTATTTTTCAGAGACATTATCATGTTATTTTCAATATTTATATACATATTACTCATCATTATATCGATCCAAGTAACATAGTGTTGAATAACAAATTACACCACGGTGTGGAGACGGTAAACCGTACATACGCACGCATGGGGATATTTATCATTCATAGGATGGATAGAAAAACGAATATAGTTGTGACATATTTATAATAATATAAAAGTGTATATAAGGTACTGGAGTTTTTATTTTGGTATCGTAATAACAAAGAATGAGTATGCGGAAGGGGAAGAGAACTTGAAAGAGGGTGGTGAAATCGTTGCCTCTTCTTCAGGTTCTTCCTATTGATTTGATCAAAAGGGATATTTTGGATGGATTTATGACCAATGTAATGCCTCTAAGATTAAGGTAGGACAGTTGTGAGGATATTTGGGCTGGTTTTGGGCGAGCCAAATGGCTTTGGAGGTGTGAATTTGAGAGAAGGGGAAGTACCCTTTTATAAGAGGGGTGAGAGGCACCTTAGGAAAATATAGAAATATTATTTTTATAATAAAATAATTTTCGGTTTATAATTGCTGAAAAATAAATTATTCAAATGATAATGTGGATATTGGTCTAAAAACACTCAACCAATAGGTTTTATTGAGGTTCTATTCACTATATTAACCTTGTCTTTTAGATTTAACTCTTAGTTAAATAGTTTGACATTTACCAGACCTCTTTGTATTTTTATATTATATGGTTAATAAATATACAATAAACTTCCATTAGAACCCAAAGTGGTCAATTATTGATAAATATATCATAATATAAGTCTTTTCCACAAACCATATATTTTTAGGGTTATTATATCAACCAATAATATTTTATTTGTTTTCAAAACATATTTATGTAAATTTTGACATTATTTAATAATTGATTTTTTTAAAGTCTTAACAACATTATTTCTTATAAATAAATTCATTTAATCAAACCTAACATGTCATATTATTCTATAAAATTAGTTAATTCATTAAAATCCTCAAATTAGATTTATTTGGATATTTATAATATCAATTATTTTAATCTATCATTAATACGGTAATTACTGTATCATCATTGTGTCTTACATAAATTTAAATATTTAATGTATAAAAATTATAAATAAAATACCATTATATAGGAAATATTTTTATCTTTCTAATGAATATTTATAGGAGAATTTATATTGCGTGTAACCCTATATTAAAAATGGTTTAGTTATTAAAATTTTAGTTTTACTCTTTTAACACTACATTAAATAAAATAATAATAAATGTCCTCATCTAATCCAAGTGGAACAAAGGGGTTAATATTTTATTTATAAGGTCATTTTTGGTCTAATTATACTTATCCAATATTATTAAGACATGTGTTACGGAAATAACAATATCATTTTTACCCTTAATTACCCTATTTACTTTTAACCGTGGTAAATAAAAGTAAAAAGTTACTATACACCAAAAATTATTTTCATCTTATTGAACCAAATTTTACATAATGATATTACTCATGTATCTTGTATTTGTGAAATTTAACTCACCAACGTGATTAAATTATGTTTTATGGAAATTTGAAAATGCTCCATGTAGGTGGGTAAAAGACGGTAAAAAGTTCAATAAATTTTTATATATCTAAACTTATTATAAAATGAATCCCATGAATTACATTGAACTTATATAAGTATTATTTATCAATTTTTTCATAAAATAAAATTTAATAAAATAAATAATTATTTTAATAAAAAGTCAGTTTTAACCAATAACTTTGTGTTTTCACTATTCATCAAAAATTGAGAGTTTTCAGAAAAATTCTGAAATTTCATCCTAAGCTAATTTAGATATTCTGAATTCGAAAATTAATTATATTTTACCAAATTAAAAACATAGAAGTTTTATTTATTAATTTAAAATTATTTCCCACTGTAAAAACCAAAAAAGCGTTTTTTTAAATAATAACTAACAAATGATTGATACTAGATTATGTTTGATTTCTAAGTGAAATTATTTTCAATTAATAACATTGTATTAAATAGTAAAAATATAATCTATTTAAAATTACAATCCATAAAAATGTATAATTTAACACTACATATTATTTTGACTAAAAAAGTTGTTTTCAGTTAAAATATAGTATTTTTTACTATTCACCCAAATATTAAAGTTATTAGAAAAACACCAAAAATTTATTGAAACTAAATTATTATGTCTCGATTCTAAAGAGAAATATTATTTTGTCAAATTGAATATATTAAAGTTTCAAATATTGGATTTAAAAAGGGTTCACCATTAATAGGCGGTAAAATTACATTTAAAAAAAATACTTCTTTTATCTGAAAAAAAATGAATTTGTTTTTTATTACATCTAAGAAACTCATAACATGGATTATAAAATTATAAGGATTATATAAAGTTCAAAATTTAGTCAATACTATTCATAACTTCTTTTTAATGGTTATTTTGGTAAGTCATGGTGCTCTTGAACTCGGTGTTGCGTGTAGTGCATGTTATTGAATTACTTTGAAGAAATAATGTACTATGAAATCTGGGGGTGTTACATTATTCCTTCCAATAAATTGCTTCCTCTCAATTTGAAATTGTTCTTTGAAAATAAAATGTTTAAAATAGAAAATACCTTTTTGGGGAAACCCACATCAAAAATTGGGTTAATAAAATTTAGTCTTAATAAGAGGAAAAGGGGAACGAAAAAGTCACCACAAAATTATGATCTACATTAGGAGAACATTGGGGTAAATTAGAGACACATAATTGGAGAAAAAATGTAAATATTTATAGGGAGTGATTCAGGTCATCAGTCACAAACAATTGTAGAATTAGGGGCATCAAATCCATCAATCTATGATGATTTAAAATATCACCGGTTCCATAAAACATAAGATATTAGGATTAAACATTTTTAGTTTTAATATTCATTACCTAAAGTTTAAGAATTAATTTCTTCTTATAATAAGAGAAGAAAAAATATATATACTTGACAAGTAGAGTTCCATCCTTTAACTAATTTCTACCACAAACTCATCTCTCACTCTAATAGATAATAGAACATAAAAAAATATTCTATTTATCCTATTCGTATAGGGTTTCAAAAAAATGTCTTTATAATTCATCTACCAGACCTTTTAAAGGACTACATTATTCAATATAGGACATCATGTAGGCCAGTGGTCGTTGATGCACCGTTGTTGCCCCTGGGTTGCGAGTTTAAGTCTCACGGAATTGTCGGACGCGACTGGTTGTCGCCCGACCTCTTCGTTGTCCTTTTTATAACAATCCAAAAATAACCTTAAAAATAGTATACAATTTCAAACTTAATTCATTCCAACCTTTATAATTATTCAAAATACTTCTATCGAAACTCTCAGTCCAAAATTTATAAGGAATTTAAACACAATGAAGATCCTTTTTTCCAGGTAATAACATGTTAACGCCTTTATCATGTATTCTTTTAAAACACTGCAACTTCTTGAATTACCATAAAACCTTATTGATTACATTAATACTCCCTTATTCCTTATATAATATTGGATATACTCCTTCTATCCAAAAAATGTTGTAAACTCTAGAAATGATTGAATATACAAATCATTAATCAGTTTCAAGGTATTCAAGAATATCGAATATAATTTATCCAAATCAACTATCTCGTATTCCAAAATCACTACCTCATTATCAGAACCATATTAAGGATTACCTTAGCTTCAACCATGTATTTTCCAAAAAAAAAGCTTACTATTAAGTAACTTTTCTTAGAACCATATAATCTCAAATACTCAATAAAATTGTACTGCAGTACAATCCTTATTTATAGCCATAATTCATATAACCAGTATATTGTTGATGCAACACTCAAATGAAATAATTCTATAATAAAAACATAAGAACACCATTCATTCCTCTTCATCTGAGGTAGTATCATATCTTGATTATTATCCAATAATATAATTTGTGGTATACTTATATGATTGGGACATTGATTCGTGTAGTGTCTCAACGCCTTGGAGATGAAGCATTTTACATTTTAAAACTTTTTCTTACCCTTTCAATCTCATACCTTGTCTCCTTTTTATCCACAGGTATAAAAAACTCTCATTGCCTTCAAGAATTTACCAAGTTGACTATTTCCACATTTATCACATATGGGAAAATCCTTCTTCCCCCTCTTCTTTTTATCCATCTTTCTCTATATCAACTTTTTCTTCTCTTGCTTCCCTTCAAAACGATAGGACTCAGATAATTCTTTACTTTTCTTACTAACACATGATATTATTTCTTCATATGTTGAGAATAAATGGGAGACTATTTCCCTTCAAAATGTTCACTTAATTCCATGAATAATATGATCATTCTTACTATTTGGATCTTACATATTGTTGGAGTTCTCATTCCTTGTATTGTGCACCATTTCAAAACAATGTCATAAACTATGTCAGTTTATTAATTGAAATTCATATTTCCAAACATGTAAAATACCTAACGTAAATTGACCAGTTTATGGATATAATCCATAGTCACAAAAATGTTTTCTCTGAGGAGGTATATACTCATAAACCCTTCATAGTGGTTTGTGAAGAAAATATGAATTATCCTAAGCATATCCCCTAGGACTGTCATAACCAAGAGTACAACAAGGCCCATTGTTGTGCATCAATTCCCATTTGAGTCTTTCTCAAAGCAGTGTTTTTGGGTTTTACCCCTACGTACATCTATTCCAAATTCGCCTCTACCTGCTCGTATCCAGACAGGGATGTATTTCTTGGAAAAATCAAAAAATCTTGACGGTACCAAAATTTTAGGAAGTTCTTCTATACTAATCCTCAAAGTCTGTCTTATGGTATTGTGCTCTATTCAGATTTTATCTAAATCTAGTTTCCAAGGTAATTTCTAATATTCCTCTAATACCAACTATAACTCCCCAACCCCAGTTACCTAGAGTCGGTGAATTATTACATAACATTGGCATGATTACAAGGAATCAAGTCCTGAAGGACCTATCGGTTTAGCTATCTTGGAAAATAGATTACATACATGAATGTTACATAACACTTTATAACATACAAGACAACATATATAATCCTTTATGAACTCCATTATTCCCTTAGCTTAACCCTGCATATCAATCACAATACACTTCTTGGAATCCTTGGAAAAATCAAACATAGAAAGGGGTGAGCTCAGATGCTCAGTAAGGATGACAATATAGTGGAATCTTTCATAAATAAGCACAAACATTTAAGGAAATTTATAAGACTAAAAAATCCTTTTAAACATAAAATTCATTGTAATATGGTAAATATAAAATCAAATAATTTCATTTACTTATTCACATTGATATTCTATTAGTCGGATAATCACATGCAATATCAATAGACACTTTCATAATGATGGAATGCACAATGCCAGACTTCATAACCACATAGTCAAGGCCTTGTGCCAAGACAACAAGTAAGATTTTTTCAAGGACTTCTTCCAAGACACTAGTTTGTCTCATGAGACCTATTGATGCATCGGGGAGATATAGAAGGCTCCACCCGTCACTTACTATGTGCAATGGATTCCTCATATTAAATGGTTTAAACATAACATAAACACTCGTATTAAAACTAGCATATAAAATGTCAATAATTTATCCATAAACCATGAATGGTGTAAAAATAACACATCCACAATCAAAAATATCACAAAACCTTAAATATAATATAGAATAATTGTATCATAATAAATCAACTTCAACCAATTTTAAAATCAAATGATGTTGACATAAATGAAAATTATTTGTAAAACTCTTTGAGATAAATATGCATGGTTCATGAACATATTTAAAAGTCACAAAATTTATAAAAGAAGACATTTAAAGACGTTTTTGAATCAAATTGTCCCATACCACGTTGAAACTTTTGAAAGAAATTAACATTTTAAAAACATTCATGTCCATATAGATAAATCCTTATAAACTATTTTTAAAACATAGACATTAATGAGAATGATTTAGAAGAATAAATATTTAAAACATTTAAAATGATGTTTTATTAAAAAAATTCCTTAAAATAATACCTTTGAAAACACTTTCATGAAACTTGTACATGGATAATAAATATGTCCCAGTAGATACTTACTTAAAAACAACCTCAGATAATAAAGAGATGTGAAATTAACCCTTACCTTGCACTTTTGTTTAGTTGAGGGTAAGTTCAACATCCTGTATAAAGAAAATATTATGTTATTAAATTATACCATAACGATATTAATATTTATGATATCATACATGATTCGTTTATGACTTTATACTACCCATTTAGTAATAATTTTCATGATAAATTAACATTTCGGGTAATAATCGCTTTCTTTATCGTACGTATTTTAACATGTTATCCTGGATCGTATCATTTAGATCATTATTTAAATACATCCAGAATATAAACCATGATTTATATATCATATATATTAAGAATATAATTATTTATAATATATAGATAAATGAAATGGAAACACTATTTATGGAGACGGTAGGTTGTACGTACGCATAAACACTGTTTCTGTTTTCATATCGTATTGAACAGAAGTAAGTGAATAAGTTGTATGTAAGTACATATATATATATATTTATATATCAAGTATCATTATTAGGTCTTATATTACATACTTATTAGTAATATATATTTTTATAATCGTCGATGAATGGTGAACGTGGAAATGAATCTCATCACAATGTGGAGACGGTAATCCATATGTACGCACGAGGGACAATATAATTTTCTTAAAGGCATGGAATTGGATGGTATATTTATTTTAAAGAGACATTATCATTTTATTTTAATTATTTATATACATATTACTCATCATTATATCCATCCAAATTACATAGTGTTGAATAACAATTTACACCACTACGTGGAGACGGTAAGCTGTATGTACGCACGCATGGTGACATTATCATTCATAGGATGGATATAATAATTAATATGGTTGTGAAATATTTATAATAACATCACAGTATATATAAGGTACTGGAGTAATTATTTTGGTATGGTAATAACTAAGAAAGAGGAAGTGGAAGATGAAAAGAATTTGAAAGATGGTGGTGAAATCATTACCTCTTCATTGAGTTCTTCCTTTTAATTTGATCAAAAGGTATCCATAGGTTGACTTTAGACCAACATAATGCCTCTAGTATGAAGGTATGATAGTTGGGAGGATATTTGGGTAGGGTTTGGGTGATCCAAATGGATTTGGTGGACTGAATATGTGAGAAGGGGAGTTCCTTTTATAAGAGGGGTGAGGGGCACCTTAAGAAAAGATTGAAATATTATTTTATAATAAAATTATTATAGGTTTGTAATGGCTCATAAATAAATTTTTTAAAGTATAAGGTGGGTATGGGAAGAAAAACTCTCAACCAATAGGTTTTAGATAGGTTTGGGTCAATATATTAACCTTATCTTTTAGATTTAACTCTCTGTTAAATAGTTTGACATTTACCATGTCTCTTTGTATTTTTATATTATATTGTTAATAAACAAAATATAAACTTACAAAATAACCCCAAGTGGTTAATTAATGATACAACTATCATTATCTAAGTCTTTTCTCTGGACCTTATATTTTTAGGAATATTAAATCAACCAATAATATTGTATTTGTTTTAAAAACTCATTTATGTCAATTTTGACAATATTTAATAATAAATTTTTGTTAAAGTCCTAAAAACATTATTAATTATAAATTAATACTTTTAATCAACTATAACATGTAATATTAACCTATAAAATTAGTTTAATTCATTAAAAGTCTCAAATTAGATTTATTTGGATATTTATATTATCAATTATTTTAATCGTTCCTTAATACGGTAATTACTTCATCATCATTGTGTCCTGCATAAATATAATTATTTAACATCTAAAAATTATAAATAAAATATCATTATGTATTAAATCTTTGTATCTTCATAATAAATATTTATATTCAAATTTATATTTTTTGAAAACCTATATTAAAAATTGTTTAATTATTAAACTTTCAATTTAACTCTTTTATATCTTCTTTAAATAAAATAATAACAAATGTCTTAATATAATCCAAGTGGACCAAAGAGGTTAATATTTTACTCCTAAGGTAGTTTTGGGTCTAATTATACTTATCAAATAGAATTTGTACATGTGTTACAATTATTATAATATCATTTTTACCCGTAATTACCCTATTTACTTTTAAATGTGGTAAATAAAAGTAAAACTTTACTATTTACCAAAAATTATAATAATCATATTGAACCACATTTTACTAACTGATATTAACCATGTCTTTTAGATTTTTTACATTCAACTCATAGATGTGGTAAAATTATGTGTTATGCAATTTTCCAAACTCTCCTAGGAGGTGGTTAAAAGATAGTAAAAAGTTCAATAAAAAATTTTTATATCTAAATTTATTCAAAAATAACTAAAATGGATTATATTGAACTTATATAGGTATTATTTATATATTTTTACCGAAAATAAATTTCAATAAAATAAATAATTATTTAAATAAAAATTCAATTTTAACCAATAACTAAGTGTTTTTCACTATTCATCAAAAATTGAATGTTTTCAGAAAAATACTAAATTTTCACCCTAAGATAATTTTGATATTCTGAATTCAAAAATTAATTATATTTTACCATATTTAAAACATAGAAGTTGCATTTATTAATTAAAAATTAATTCCCGTTGTCAAAACCAAAAAAACGTGTTTTTAAAAAATAATATTTAACAAAAGATTGATACTTGTTTAAGTTCAATTTCAAAGTGAGATTATTTCCAATGAATAAAATTGGATTAAATGGTAACAAAATAAGCTATTTATACTTCCAAACCATTAAAATTTATAATTTAACAATAAAAATTATTTTGATTAAAAAATTTGTTTTCAGTTAAAATATTGTATTTTCACTATTCACCCAAATATTAAAGTAATCAAAAACACCAAAAATTTATTGAAACTAAATTATTATATCTTGGTTCTAAAGAATAATTTTATTTTTCCAGATTGAATGTATAAAAGTTTCAAATATTGGACTTAAAAAGGGTTCTCCAATAAAAGGTAGCAAAATTGTATTTTAAAAAAAATACTTCTTTGGTATGAAAAAAAGGAATTTAATTTTTTTTATGTCTAAGAAACTCATTATATGGATTCTAAAATTTTAATGATTATATAAATTTAAAAATTTTGTTAATAATATTCATAACCTCTTTTGACCGGATATTTTGGTAAGTCATGGTGCGCTTGAACTCGATGTTGCGTGTACTGTAAGTTATTGAATTACTTTGAAGAAAGAACATACTACGAAATCTTGGGGGGTTTCAATATTTCTATATTTGGGAAGTAACAAAAGAGAGAAATCTATCATGGATTTTTATCGACTTTTGTGTGATGTGGATTGTTGGTGGCTGTTAATTCGAAAAAATGTCGGGAGAAGAAGTAACAAATGTGGAATGTAAATATTTTAAGGAAATTTTTATAGAAAATTATTTCGCTTCAAAATAGTGACTGAATATAAAGAGGAAATTGTGGATTCATTAAAAAAAGATAATGAAAAATGAAACCAACTTTACATAGTTGGAAATTTATTCTATGGATTATGTATGTAATATAAATAGAAAGATTGGTCAATTCTTTGATGGGTTAAAACCATTCCTCCAAAGGTAACTTGTTTCACAAACATTCTCATCATAAAAGGATATATTCTCATATTATATCAAGATACATAAATTATTATCTGGATTGTATAATTTTAATGTTATACAAGAGAAGAATATGGGATCAGAGAAAATAATGGATAAAGGGAAGAATAAAAAAGGTAATTTACAAGTGTGCGACACTTTTAGAAGGAAAAAACCCAGTGAATATATAAATGGAAAAGAAGTTTTCACTAAGTATAGAGATAATGATCATCATGCCCACAATTTTATAGTAATTATGGAATTTTTCAATGTTCAATTCTACAATTCTACACAGATGGAAGACTATAAAAAAGATTGTCTTAAGCATCAAGGAAACATGCCCCAGCAAATTCCATGAGATCAAGGGAATGGTTTTCTGATCACAACCACTGAGGTTGAAGTTCCTAATGACATAGTGGCTGGTACTTTATTAATCCCTTCAAATTTAGGTAAATATTTACTTGATTCTTGACCATCGCATTCCTCTAAATCTTCCCAGTTTTCTTTTAAAGTTAGATATTTACAATTAAACATAATAAGGAACATGTCAGTAAAGACTCCTAGTAGAAACCTTATTGAAAAAAATATGTTTAAAGTAGCCCCTATTATGAATCATAAGCATTCTCTATTTTTTGATTTTATCATCTTACCTATGGTTAATTTTGATATAATCCTTGGTATGGACTGGATTTCAAAATATATTGAAAATTTTATTTCATAGATAATGAAATTGGTGGTCATGATAAAGTTATAAAATTTCACATCTTTAGAGGGGTGACTTATTCATTTGATTCATATCAGTATCCACATTCAATATCTTTTATAAATAAAATTATTTGGGAACAAAAGAAAACATCATCTGTGGATGAGGAAACAAATATTCAAATTATTGATGTAACTATTTTATAGGAATACATTAACATATTTTCAAAGGATTTACATGGACATCCTCTAGAATGGGGAGGTGAGTTTTCTATTTTTTAATTCCTAGTGCAAGGCCAATATCAAAGACTCCATATAGAATGGAAACTATGTTATTATTGGAACTGAAGAAACAACTATAGGAGTTTAGTAATAATGGATTTATCCACCCTAGTATTTCTCCATGGGAATCCCCATTTCTATTTGTCCATAGGAAATATGAATACTTGAGGATATGCATCAACTACAGAGAAATTAATTCTATTATAATAATGAAAAAGTATTATCTACATCAAATTAATGATTTATTTGATCAACTTCACATAGCTTCATATTTAACAAAGATTGATCTTTTAAATGGATACCATCTATTGTGTGTGAATAATGAAGATATTATGGACATAGGGTGTAAAACCTAGTTTAGAATTTATGAGTATACGGTAATTACATTTGGACATACTAGTACACTCTCTGGTTTAATGGATCAAATGAATAGAGTGTTAAAGGAATATCATGATGATTATTTTTTAGTATTTATTGATGATGTCATGATATATTCAAAAATATATGAGGACCATGATAACAAATTAAGGATTTTTTAGAGTCCTTCATAATAAAAGATCTATATGTTAATTTTAGAAGGTGTTAATTCTAGCTTGTAATATTTTCTTTTCTTGTCTATATTGTCTCTAAGGATGGAATCTCAGTTGATCCTTTGATGAAAATGTCAGTTCAGGAATTTCCAATTCCCAGAAAACATAATTGAGGTACATAGTTTCATTTTTTAGAAGGTTACTATGAGAATTTCATTCAGATTTTTTCTAGATTTGGAAACATGTTAACCAAGTTTACTTATAAAGGGGATAACTTTATTTGGAAAAATGAATGTGAAGAATTCTTTGAATAATTAGAAAATAGATTAGTGAATGCTTTGATCACAACTCTACCATTAAGAAATGGAATATTTTTTATTTATAGAGATGATAATGAAATAAATTTTTTGATTCCATATACAAAATGATAGAGTTATTACATATAAATCAAGGATGTTAAAAAATCATGAATATAACTATCCAACTCTTGATCTTGTGTTAGAAGTTGTAATCTTTTCTCTGATGATTAAAAGACACTATATCTATGGTGAAATATGTTATATATAAACATACCACAAGAGTTTAAAATAAATTTTTTCATATAAATAACTCAACATGAGGAAAATATGATTGATTGAGCTACCTAAGGATTATGATTGTTCAATACATTGTCACCCAGGGAAGGAAAATAAGGTCCTGGATGCATTGGGCAGGAAGGATCAGGTAGTTTTAAAAAATAAAGATCGTAAGGGATCTTGTGTTCAAGGATCTAATAACGTTATATATAGGAACTATCATGAATGGTGAAACATAACAAATTTTTAATATGGTTTAACAACCAACTTTTTTGGAAAGGATTAAATGTTCTCAATCTGATGATGAGAATGTTCAAAAGAAAATTAATGTTGCGAATGATGGGAAATTACAAAACATTGTTTATGAGGATGGAATTATGAAATTTGGGAAGAGGCCTTGTGTTACATCTCTACTTGAGATAAAAATGGAATTATTGGATGATTCTCATAACAATAATTTCTCTATGGACTATGGTATTACTTAGATATATAGATAACTGAAGGAAAATTTATGGTGGGATAATATGAAGAAAGTGATTCTGGACTATATATTATGATGTTTAGTCTATCAATAGGTGAAGTCTTCAAGACAACATAATAAAGGATTTATGCAACCTCTTCATAATCCTACATGGAAATTGGATGAATTTATTATGGATTTTTTAACTAGACTACCAAAAACTCAAAGAAATAATCTTACAATATGGGTAATTTCTAATCTACTTACCAAATATACACATTTCCTCGCAATATTTAGGTATTTTCCAATTGAGAACCTTGCACAAATCTTCATTAATGGAAGTGTAAGACATTATGGAGAACCTATTTCAATTTTATCAGATCGAGATCCATGATTTATTTTGAAATTATAGAAAATTATTCATAATTATTTGGATAATGAGTTTTGGTTTGGGTACTTCTTATCAATGTCAAATAAATGCATAGTCTGAAAGGAAGATCCAAAATTTAGAAGACAAGTTGAGATCATTCTCACATGACTTTCAATTTATGTGGGATAATAATTGACCTTTGGCTTTGAGATCTCATTTTTTATTCTAAGTCCCTAGTATTGCGGCAAATTACTACCTTCAACATCCTATTAGGGAGACCTTGGCTGCATCATCACACTACAATTCTGTCATCAAACCATATGTGCATCAAATATTTCGATAATGGAAAAAATGGGACGTTTCACACCAACAAATCCCATCTGAGTCTCGCGAGCTTCATTATATCGATGCATGGTTCTATAAATCAGAAGAAAAACATATTTCGACTGACAAAATTGATTGGATCAATGCCCTGAATGGATTGAAAATGGATCCTGCCAACCCCTTCCAATAACATGGGGAAGAGTACATACTACCCATCAACCATGTTGACTACACAATAGAAATTCTGGATGTAGACTCAATTTCCTTCCTAATCTCCACCGTGGCTACCAATTGCAATGACACAGAAGAGCAGACTGACTCCCATGATGTCAGGAAAAGCCATATAAAAGATGTTGTTGGCCTGTCCTCGGGACATTAAACTACCCTTGCCTCACACAATAAGGAAAAAGACAATATCTATCCCATCACTGGAGAGTAACTCTCAAAAATACTCTCCCCATAAGAAAATAAAGGAAAGGAAGAAGATTAAGATTTTGAAGAAGAAGAAGAAGAAGATCTCATAGATTCTCCTCCTGTATTCGAGAAAAATGCATCCACCATAATCGATGAACATTAAGAGATAAATTTGGGAACCAAAAACGACCTGCAGCCCTCTTTGATCAGTGTGGCTATGCGTGTCGAGGAACAAAATTCATACACCTCCTTCCTAAAGAATAATTGAGATGTGTTTGTATGGAACTACACAAAAATGATAGGCCTTGATCATTAGGTTTTCACTCATTAGATGGGCTTACAAGAATATCACTAGGACTATAAGAAGATGTCTAAAAGGACCCACCGACACATTCTAAAAAAATAGAGGCTGAAGTTGACAAGATAATCTAAGAAAACTTCATACGGGAGGTCCAATACCTGGTCTGTCTAGAAAACATAGTCCATGTCAAATATAATAATGGACAGATTAGAATTTTCTTTGACTTGAAGGACATTAATTTCCACTACCTAAAATACTATTTCCCAGTCCCGGTCACAGAATTGTTGATCGATGTGACAGCTGGATATGAAGCCTCTCTTTCAAGGATGACTATTTTGGATACAACCAGCTCTGGATGTCCCAAAGAGATGAAGAATATTCTACTTTAAAGGACCCTCAAATAGGGTTCTATTTTAAAGTAATGATATTTGGTATAAAAATTTCCAGTGCCACATAACAACACTCCATGAATCGCATCTTCAAGCGCTTCTTGGGTATTTTTGTTGAGTGTTATGTCGACGACCTGGTGGTTAAATCACGACAGTTCACAAACCAGCTAGACAATCATGAAATTGTCTTCATCAAATTGAGATAGCATAGTTTAAATATGAATCCCCTAAAATGGGCCTTTGGCGTTACCTCAGGGAAATTCCTCGGATTCCTCATACACCATTGCGACATCGAAGTCGACCCTGAGAAGACAAAATTCATCCCTGGATTGTCCCCACCTCGCAAAATCACTGAGTTGATAAGTCTCCAACAGAGCTTGGGTACATTTGGTGCTTCATGGCCAACCTGCCCAGTAAATTTTTTCCTTTCACCAAGCTCGTGAAAAAAGGAGTTATGTTTGAATATGACAGTGATTGCCAGGAATAGTTCGACAGTCTCAAAAGGAATCTCCAAAGCATGCTGGCGTTGATGACACCAATTGAAGGGATACTACTCATATTGTATGTAACCACCTTAGAACGGTCATTAGATGACTTTCTCACACAGATGAATGATGTCAGCAGAAAAAAAATCATTTATTACCATAGTCAGACAATGATTGATGCTGAAACACAGTACTCAAGAATTAGAAAGATCTTCCTAGCCCTAATATTCACAGTTCAAAAACTCCATCATTACCTGCAGCACCATGATATCCATCGGGTTTCCCACTACAACCCGCTCAAATATATCCTCAACTGTCCCATTCTAAATGGGATCCTATCACGATGGGAGGTCATCCTAAAATAGTTTGACATATGATATGTGCCCCAGAAGGCCATAAAAGGCCATAAGTTCACAGAATTACTGGCCAAACACCCCTCAGAAAAAACAACACCGCTGGATTCCGAACTTCCAGATGAAAAAGTTTTTTCATTTAGCAGAACCCACAGACATGGGAGATGTACATCGATGGTGCTTCTCGAAGCCTGATATGGAAAATGATGGAGGATCCCAAGATCGGAAAAGTGGGGCTGGGAGTTATACTTGTATCCCCAGAAAAGGATTTCTTGCCTTATTCTTTCCTTATTATTAAAGGGTGTACAAATAATGAAGCGAAATACTAGGACCTCATTTTAGGCCTAAAACTGGCACTTCATGTGAAATCCAAACACCTAAAAATAAAGGGTGATTCAGATCTAGCCATCAAACAAATCAATGGTGACAATTCCATTAAGAAATAAGTATTGGTTCTCTTAATGAACCAAATTCAAGAATTTATGGAAGAATTCCCATTGGAACCAACATTGACATATGTCATGTGGTCACAAATTGCTCAAGTCGACACTTTGGAAAATAAAGCCCCAACCTTAGTCAATCCTAACTTGGATGAAACGGTCATAAGCATAGCCCATCATCAAATGTTCTTTCCATTCAACTAGAGAAATATGAAGGTAATCGATGAAATTATCCCTATTTTTTAGCCTTATGGTCACACCACCGGCTCGATGACGCCCATTTAAAATTTCTTTCAGAATGGGGAACTCCCACCATATAGGTCTGGAAGGCAGCATGTCCTAAAATGGGTAGTCAATATTGTCTAGTAGAGTGGGGTATACTAGGAAAAGGTTCTCTACAAACGAGCCCTTGACGGAGTCCTTCTTGGATGCATTGATGGAGAAGAGACTGCTACTGTCATGAAATAAGTGCACGCTAGAGCTTATGGAGCGCACCAATCAGCAACCAAGCTCTCTCACCAAATCTGTAGGCTTGGATATTTTAGGCCCCCTATGATATGATATTGTTCCATATTCACCATGAAGTTCCACTCCTATCATGTTCATGCTAATTTCTTACACTGCCCCGGGGGTTACATCATATAGATAAATAATCACGGCCATTCATCACCTGTGGGATGGATGTTGTGGGACCATATCCTCCCACCATAGCCAGAAAATTCATGTTCATACTCACAGAAACTGAATTCTTTTCCAAATGGGCCGAAGTCATACCCCTTAAAGAAGTCTGGGTGAACAACATTGCTAGCTTCATGAAGCCCACCATCATTACCAGATCTGGTGTCCCTCATACATTACTAATTGAAAATGACACCAACTCCTTCTCTGGTAAGTTGGACAAGCAATACCAGGAGTGTAGAATCAAGGCCAACCAGTCGTCTTACTATCACGCGGAAGCCAATGGGCAGATAGAGGCTTTCAATAAGGATTTATTCAACATACTCCAAAAGATGGCTTATAAGGATACAAAAATCATTGCCATATATGTTTCTTTATGCTTTATGGGCTTACCAGACCATAACATGCACTGCCACACAGGAAACTCCATACTCATTAGTATACAAGGAAGAGGCGGTGTTACCTATTAACATCCAAGTGCCATAACTTCGCATGGACATTTTCAATCAACATGCCATGGGAAATCAATCCCAGAGACGGTTTGATGATATGGAGCAGCTAGATTTGAAAAGGCTTCACACTCTACACCATTTGGAAATCTACCAAAATTGGATTGCATGATCCATAAAAAAAAGGTTTTCCTTTGATATTTCCTTGAAAGAGAAATGTTGTTAGTACTCAGAACCCTGACGATACATAGGAAGACTCCCCAAAAGAATAAAACAATGTGGGAAATACCATATGTCAAACTAATGGTCTATTCCAATGGATCATATGCCCTGATATCAATGGATGGATATCTCATCACAGCTCCCAAAAATGTGAATTTTTTGAAGAAATACTCCATGTAATAGAAACTATGTCACGGTCCAAACTCTAAGACCTGAAACTATGATTCATAATAGAATCTCCCATGTTATCGTCCAAACTCTATGACCCTAAACTATGAGTCATTTTCCAGACCACAATAAGTTAAACTATATGGTATTATTCTATGAAACATGACATTAAACCATCATGTCCCTGTCCAAACTCTATAAACATAAAATATGAGCCCTAATAGGAACCCCCAAGTCATGGTCCAACCTCTATGACCCTAAAAGATGAGTCATTGTCATAGACAAATGACATTAAACTATAGGGCATTAGTCTATGAAACATGACATTAAACCATCATGTCACGGTCCAAACTCTAAGACATTAAACTATGAGTAATATCCCCCCATGTTAAGGTCCAAGATATATGGCCCGAAACAATGAATCATTGTCCTTACCAAAAGATGTTAAACTATAAGGAACTCATCCCTGAAACATGACATTAAACTCTGACTCATGTCATCTTCGTAAAATGTTAAACTACATGGCCCAAAACGTCCTAATCGCATGAAAATAAATTTCCTGATCTCTCATAGAACTACATATGACATGATTCCTTCCCTCACAAGATACGTAGCGACACCTCGATTCTTGATCTTGGCCTATCCACCTATCAAAAAAAATTCCTCCATCATGACCCCTATCTACCCATGTTCGTAAGGAAATCCTTTGTCACTCTTTGTTTCTCGCATCAAGTATAACTCATGTGAGCATAGGATCAGTGGTTGGGATTCTCTTATGATAGAAAACTATAGAGTAACATGGTAGACCTGAAAACCATGATGGATGGAAGAAAAATTCACCTACCCCTGGACTAATCCTAATTAGTATATTGTATATATAGAAATACGTATGACTTGATTCCTGCCCTCACAGGATACATAGCAATGCCTTGATCCTCGTTCATAGCCCAGCCCCACCAAGAAAAAAAATAATACCCCCATCATATCCTCTATCTCCCCACACCTACGAAGGAAACCCTATGTAAAATCTTTGTTTCTCACAATGAGTATGACTCACATGATATTAGGATAAGGGGTAAGTATTCTCATATGAATATAAGTTATGGGAAAGTATGGTGGACCCGAAACCCCTAGAAAATGTAACACCTATATATGGACCAAGCCAGATCGGTACAGGGAATGTTCAAAACTACGTGGAGCAAGATTCCTTCCCTCGTAACATAGGTAGTGATGGCCATATTTGGAATCCCAACCCTGCAATCAAAAAAATGGGGGAAAGGGAAAAAAATACCATCAAATGTCCATATACATCGAGAAAACATTTGTAGGAAACATTCAGAACTACGTAAGACATGATTTCTGCCATCGTAGGATATGTAGTAATACCTAGATTTGGCATCTAGACCCAACCACATATATATATAAATATGAAATCAAAATTCCCTCACATATTTTTAGACAAGGACTAAGACAGATCGGAGAATGGAATGTTCAGAACTACAAGCGAATTGATTTTTTTCCTCTCAAGATATATAGTCACACCTGGATTACGCATCCCAACCCACCCACAAAACAATTCCCCTTTCCCCCATACATTAGTCGGACTTTTATAGGGAGTTCATGAAAGGTCTTAACTGCATGACAATAAACTACAGAATTCTTCAAGGGTTATGTGTGGCCCATTCCTTGGTATTAGGGGATCCCCGCATTCCCCGTACTCATGATAAGTCAAAAGATCATTCCCCCCCCCTCTACATAAGAGTCCGATCTATGTGGATGTTCCAATAGTGCATGGGAAATCACAATGTTGATATTTCTCACATTAATTGGCACATCTCTCCCATTTTTAAAACTACATATCCTAGGAAAACATAGATCCCTGTAATCATTAGTGGTCATCTGAGACGGAAGGCCAGTGTCCTGTAGAAACCTTTGTTTCACTATGCATATCATGCCCCAGTGGCTCCACATATGTTTCCCAAAAAAATATCCGTAAATCAATGGAAAATTCTTACCCCCAATAGATTCTAAACCCCATGTCATCCCTACTGATTCAAGTTTCCCCCAAGAATAAGGTTAACACCTTATTTAATCACTCACGTCTAAGGAATTCTGAAACATCATGATTGTGATTAACCCAAAAATATTAAGGATCTTTATGATAGTATAATTTTTTCCAATGCACGACTCTAAACTACACTGTGTCATGTCCTCAATGCAAGACATTAAACTAAAAGGCTAAAATCTTCATTGTTGTACGATGTTAAACTGCATAGTAGTGTCTTAACTATAAAGTGACCTCTAATGTTGATTTTTCTATTCTTATAAAATGTGGTGGAATCCTTATAATCTCTTGTTTCTCACACTGAGCATAGATCACATGAGATTAGGGATCTCAGTGAGAGATACATCGTGACATTATGGAAAAACAGTATGAAAAGTTGGTCCAAGCAACACGACCATAGAAGGCATGTCACGGTTCCCTCCCTTGAGGGGAAGCCCACGTCCTGGCCATGTGACATTAAATGACCAGGTACTCCAAATATGGAAGGAATGACTCACCCTGCGTACGAGTCGGATCTAGGTAAGGGACACCTGATTCCATGAGTAAATTTCCTCTCAAATGTCCCCAATATATCCAGATACACTCCTATCATACGCCAAACTCCATGCTTTAAGTGATCTTAAATCCACATAACCCTCCATGTCTATCGGAGATGGAAGGCCAGTGTCCTATGGTCTCCTTGGTTTGACTATGCACATCATTCCTTGATGGTTCTGCATATGTTTCCCGTAAAAGTGGCCGTCAATCAATGGAAAATTCATCCCCAGGAGAGTCCTCTCTTATCTTAGTATGCCCAATGGCCTTCATGCCTCTTTCCATCCCACATGACTTAAGGGCCCTCAAAGTCATGGTTTACATTTTCCTCCTTACACACATCCTAGATATATCGAAAAATAGGGTCTTTATTCATCTCTGGTCTCATTGGAGGATTCTATGGATACCCCATCCATGCGCATGAAATTGATCCACATAAAAAAAAACATGCTTAAACTCATTTATGGGTTTCCCTGAAATAAGTTTGGTTAAAATTACCCTTTTTTGTTCAGGTTCACCCCTTTCCGAAGGTCACATACCATATTCATAAACATTCCAATCTCTATAATCCTTAATGGCCATCGGATATGGAAGACCAGTGTCATGTGGACACTTTTTATTGACTATGATCATCATGCCTCAGTGGATGTGCATATGTCACCTACAAAAATGGCCATCAATAAAATTAAAATTCATATTTAGTAGAGTACTTTCTAGATTCTATATGCTCAAATGGAAATCAAGTTTTTTCACTCTCCCAGATTTGGAAAAATCTTGGATAACAGTTTACATACCTTTTTCTTTCCAAGTTCCCCTACCAGAAAAAGGACTCCTAACTAAATGGATCATTCACCTGCTCTCCCTCATGCAAGTAAGAACTATGCAGGAATAGTTTCTTCCCTAAAAGCCGATATGAATGTCCCTAATGTTTTCAGACAACACTACCTAGGCCAGCCACCCACAATGTCACCTGATTCTAAAATAAATTCAAAATGGTTCACATCCCACCCGGCCATCAGAAATGGAAGGACAGTGTCCTACATACCCCTTTCCTTGACTATGTAAATCATTCCATGGAGGATCTTCATATGTATCCTACAAAAAATGGCCATCAATCAAAGGAAAGTTTGTCCCCAAGAGAGTCTGTTCCTACCTATGTACGCCTAAAATAGATCTCAAGAATTATTCATTTCTTAATTCACAAATTAAGGATCAATAAAAATACAAAATCCATGTTGAAGAATATTAGAACTCTCCCGACTGAAAATCATGAGTAAGGTACCTTTCCCCGCTAAGTTTTTTCAAAGCTGTTTGAGCTAAAAAACTAGTAATAAATTTGATTGGGGGGACTATGGACTGCCAGCAAAAGAGACTCCATACATTCTAGAGGGAAAATCCGTAAAATGAACCTCTATGTAAAAATAGATTATTGGTTCGTTAAAAAAATGATCCATAAAAAAATGTGTAAAGCATGTTGGTCAAAACCCGCAAAGGGTGACCCAAGATAAAGTCAAGTTATGCCTGCTAAGCCCATGTTAAGTAGTATTAGGAAACAATTAGGGTAATAATGAAATAGACATAATAGTTCGTGACGTTTTCTATGAAACCTCATCAATAGTATAACTATGCTCACTGATTCCCACGACATAGGAAAAAATTAGAGCCCATTTTGATTATTCAAGTTTCAAATCATGGTTTAATATTAATGCATACATGAAATAATGTTGAAATGACAGGAAAATGAAGAGAAGAAATGTTCATTTGAAAATCAGTTCCGTCATATTCCTTGAAAAATATATGGTGTGCATATACATCCTGGAGCCTCTCCTTGGAAGAAAGACAAGACCTTTATAATTGAAATTATGTAGAGTCGCAATGTTTAATCAATGGTTGGTGAAAATCCTCAATAGATTAGAGAAGCTTTAATAGATTCACAGTCTTGTCCTATGCACTCTCTTGTAGTTCCTTTTCTTCCCTCAAGGCTTGGAGGACAGTCCATTCTCCCACCCCCATTTTACATCACCCCTCCTCAATGGCGGTTGCGGCCCGAGCCCACTCCAATTTGATCTGCTCTAGTTTTTTGCTCTATTGCTCCACTTCCTGATCAAGTTGTTCCACCAAATCCTATTTCTCTATGAGTACGTTTTGCAACAATGTAACTATTCCAGCCTGATTAGCAGATTTTTCAATGATAATATGTTATGTATAAGCCAGATAAGTCATCAAATCTTCCATAGAGAGATGGGATTCGTGAACACCAGTTTCTTCCTGACCATCAACCACTTTCCTTAATATATCAAAAATTCCATGATAGTTAAATCCACTGAAACCCAAGACTACAAACTAGTGGTGTAACATTGGAAATTTCACCAGAATCACGTCTAGTGGAGTCTGGGATATTAATATCCAAATATTCCTCCATGGTTTTTGCTGAGTGGGACGAAGATCGACCAGGATTCCCTGATTAGTCTCGGAATCACTGACAGATGTTGAAATGTAGTCAGTAATGAATGTCATTAGAGTGGGACTTGACTCAGAATCTATAGCACATCTTGACCCTGTAATAGCCTCATCACTATTAATTGAAATAGACAACAAGGTAGGGGTGTCCTCCACCATTTACAAGGCTTGCAGTTTTGATTCAGAATATGGAGGTGAGATGGTTTTAATACCTCCCACCAATGCAGCTGTACCACTAGCTAAAACAGGTGGTGATGCATCTTTAATCATCAGTGGTGCTTCATGGATATGCGGGAATACTTAAGATATAGGGCCATGGCCATCCGAAAAAATAACCACCAAGGTAGCCCTCAAAAGGATTTCGGTTAATATAAGGCTTGTGGGGATATTCATTCCAGATAAGGGTAATGTTCTCAGAATCCGGGGGGGCAGAAAACTTAACCCCTCTCAGAACTAGAAAAATTGGCACAATAGCCCACTCTAAATTTTCAGGGGATGAAGCATCAGCCTCTCTAATTGTGAGTTCCCCAGAGCCACCATGTGCAGAAGAAACATCAGTCTATGAAGTGACTCCCCCTATAGGGTAAATCAGCTTGATCGGTGTTGATTGTATCCTCGATATTAAAAGACCCTACAAGATCCATCACGTCCTGGGGCTCGCCATACGACTCAGCCCCTACTATAAAAGCCACCATGTATCTCCCCAAGAGAGTTGGATCAGCATGGTCAATTGAACTCTCAACTCCCGGATGTCTTTCCATTATTGGGGAAGATTTATTTCAAGTGGGAGTAGGCACGCCAATGGGGTCAACAACACCCCTGACCTCTTTAGATGCCCATGTTTCCCTATTTCAGTCAACTACGATAGATGGAGACC
The DNA here is from genome assembly GCA_963277665.1 of Viscum album. Classification (NCBI taxonomy): domain Eukaryota; kingdom Viridiplantae; phylum Streptophyta; class Magnoliopsida; order Santalales; family Viscaceae; genus Viscum; species Viscum album. Next base: position 472,627,911 of record OY728133.1, on the reverse strand, counting down.
CTTTCTCTACCCTAAAATGGATAGGTTCTATTGATGCTGGAGCAGTCTTCGTATGCTCACCAATAGGCCCTTCATCAATTTACATATATGTACCATTGAGTTTATGGGATAAGGGTACTTTGTTCAATCACCAGATAAACAGACAGTTACTTTTGATCCCCCTTCAAATATGCTTCGTTAACAGAGAGGCTTTCTTGAATTTCTTTGAATGCTGGGGGGATGACTCCAGAATAATATTTCCAATAGGATCTAAAGGAGGAAATTCTTGGGAAGGGCTTGTAATAACCTCTTCCAATTGTTCTTTGGCTTCGGGGAATCCTTCTGCAGTACCCCCTACCGTTTATGGGGAATATTCCATAGCCATAGTACCACCAAGAGAATAAGTCAGGAAAAAAGACATTTCCTAAGACCTGCCAAGCCCATGAAAAATAATAAGCAAAGGGGGAAACTTTCATCATCTCCACAAAAAAAATAATTTAAGGCTGGAGGTCATAGATTAAACCTCTCTCATCGGCCGTGGGAATACCACCATTAACTCAACATGGTCCGACCAGTAATGCATGTCTACAGAAGTGTGAAGACACTTATCCATTTTAGTCAAGTAAGAAGCCACCTCATCAGGATATTTGTTGGATGAAATATAGGTTGTATCAATAGATCCCCCAATACCTAGATAATCAAAGTGTTCCATATGAAGACACTTCCATATATCTTTATCTTAAGTGATCACCATTAATTCATCCCAAACACTCCAAGCCTCTAGAAATGTGGCCGTAATTAGGATGGCCAGTGCTATAATTATAGTATATGGGTGTGGATTAGGTTTCAACAACCGAAAATATTTCTTGGGTGTCCCTGAAAACTAGAGACCTTGAAAATAGGAATATTTATGAGGTGATGGGAGAAATTAAGAAACCTCTTCTGTGGCCGCCACGATAGGTGATCCAATGAATCCATCCTCCTCATAAATGGTTTCTGTCCGCAACATGGTAATTATCTGATGCAAGTACTTACTGAGACCACTTTGATAGTGGATGAGGGTCATGAGGTCCTTACGATAGCAACTCACACTATTTGGATCCTCATCAAACGAAATGTTAGTTGGTGTTGACATATAGCCAATGCCATTAAGGGAAACTTCCTAAGTCTGGAGGAGCTTCCATAAATACGAAGGGGACTAGTAACAGGTAGATGGATGAAATTTTATAAGGTCATATTTTCTTCAAGCCACTAGAAAATTGGCCTCGGAAGGAGTGGATTATGGACTCCTGGAAAAATCTCTAGCAGTTTGCTCATTCGCCTATGAGGTCATAGCCCGTTACTTCACAACTTTCGTGGGGAAGGGACAAAGAGTCCTCCCTAGGTCTTTTCCCAGGTGAGAGTGTTTAGAAAATCCATTTTTCATCCCTTTTCCCATCACCTTGGATTCCTTGGAAGTTGTTAGAATAGGCACCAGGTTGGCTAATTGGCCATCAAGATATGCTTGAACCCAGACCTCAACAAAGTTGTTGGTAAGAAGGGAACATAATCCCAAGAATCTAGAAGTCTGGCCTATCTTTTTGTGTCCTCCCGGGTAAAAATGAACCATATTTGAAAGGATATCATCATATGATTCTATTTACAAGTACTTTTGAGAGCATGAGGGCACAACTTCTATACGCATTTGAATTTTCATTTGAGTCTACAGGGTGCATATCCCTCACAAATAAGTTCCCCTCGAATACGGGAAACCAGGATGCCTTATCATAATGAAAAGATGTAACCTCTATTGATAAAGTTCTCATATGAACTACTTGTAATAGTACCTGTAGGGGAATCATAAGGGTGGTAAGAGAAATGTTCGTAAAGGTTAAGAAAAGCCATTAAGTCACGCTCATTATTTTTGATTTTCTCATATTACTTTTCCAGTGAAGCCCAAGGCACCGGAATGACCACGGTGGTGCTTGGAAGATACATTTGGAGGGTATAATGTAGAATTGGTAGGGAATTGATGAATGAATTACCCCCTATGTGGGCTCCCATCTAGCCCCAAAGAATTTTAAAAGGGCCAATCATTTGGTACGGTGACCCCCTTTGCTAATACAACCCAGTAGGTGGTATATCTGGGATAACAATATGATAGCCAAATGGTTTCATTTTTCAGTGTCCGGGTGAGTAGCCATGATAAAATTTGAAGCTTCTACACCACTAGTTTCTCGTACTGGTAGGAGCCACTCGCTCAGAAACATGTCTAAGAAAGCTGCCAGTTTAAATAACCGATCGACGTCAGGGATGATCCCCCATTCCCAATTATGAAAATTCCCTTCCTCTAAGGGGCCCAATAAGTTCCTTCTTGACTCCTGGGGGTTTGTGGGGAAATCATTGGGTCTCTTCAGATCACGATCTAAACCCGTATGCTTGAAAAAATCACCAAACCAGTCGGTGAAAGGAACGTCATCCTTTGTATGGGGATCACTTTCCATCATAAGTTCCTTCACTTGGACAATGAGTTTCTTGGATAAAGGGGGGGGGTTATTTCTTCATTTTCCCTATTAGATGATGGAGGAATAAATTCATCATACATGTCCCCAATGATAGGGACACCTAAAATTAGATAGATGTCCCATAGAGTGATGTTGACCTCCCCGTGGGTCAAATGGAAGGTATTGGTATCTGGACTTCATCGGCTTAAATTCTATGAAATACGGGAAGTAGGAATATGGTTGTATGTCTAAGAAACCCATGTAGCCCCATGAAGTCCCAAAATCTGTAGCTCGACTCAGAATTCTTCACAGCTCTGGCGAACCCAAAAGGGCCACCTCCATTCCAAAACAAACGAGCCGCCATAGAAAAGGTCTTTCTAGGATGACCACCCATCCCGCTCATTCTCTATAGCCTTCCTCATGATTCTCTGGTAATAATGGGACATCTGATCGGGCTTCTGCTTCACCCCTTCAGAAGCTTGAGGTTCATAGTTTAGAAAATACCCATAGATAGTATCTCTCTGAGGGTACCTCCCCTGAAAAAAAAATTCAATACTTTTGGAATAGAGGTATTAATTAACTAGGTTGTGGGATAATCAATCATGTTTAGAGTTTGGATCACTTTGTTAGACAATAGACCAAACCTATAACAAGGAAGTATATTTGATGTTGGGTACTCTCTTTGGCCTGTTGTGAGCAGATTTTCCGGAGATTGGTGAAACTGAACGACCAAATTTTTGACGCCAACCAAAGTTGACATGTTCTTCGACCTTCTTTTAGCAGTAGGAAGTGGGAAATTAATAAAATCCTGAGAAGAAGCAGCGACATCAGCAGCATCCTATGAAGCAGCCATTGTAATCTATACAGGAAGATCTAGAAGCTGGTGTAAATTCAGTCCAATAAAAAGTGTGGAATAAAGGCTATGGAAGAGTTGCTAAAGGACTAAAAATATTTCAACAAAAGGCTCCGAGTAATGTTTCTAGAAATGGTATGCAATAGCCACATCCCACATACTCCATGATATGTGTATGTAACCCCACCTACGAATATGGTATGCGGATTAATTTCATCACGTACAAGCATGGTACATGAACCGTCCACAGGGGGTTGACCCACGGATCAGTGGCCGGAAAATAGAAAGGTTCATGGAAGATGAAAACTATGAACCAAGGCCTTGATTATGATCATGTTCAATAATTGAAGATTAATGTTTACAATTGGATTTTTTTGGTTCATAATGTTTGGTTCTCTAGTCCATGTTTGGTATGTGGACAAGCCAGCTGCATAGCTTCCTCCTACGTGGGATCCAGATTTTAGTCTTAAAATTCTACAATACTGTTCAATTAATCCAAAACATGGTACACAGACAAGTGTTATGGCATAGAGATCAGTTCATGGTACATATAAAGTGGTTCGCAAATGGGATTTTCGCAGGGATCATGGTACACAAGAGTATAGGAAACCAGTGAAATAGAGAGAAATTTTCTTCAATGGAAATGGTAAAAGATAGAAGACATGGGCCCCTATATATAGGTGTGGTACCCTCCTACTGGGTCCATCTGTTCTACCATGAATCATTTCAGTTTAAGACCACTTCTATATAAAAATAATCCAATTTTCATTCAAAATGGACCCCATTCTTATGGGGTCATTTTTAGGTTCTTGAAAATTACACCAAGGGAAGAAAATGCCCCCACAATCACTTTATAGAAGTAAACAAGAATTATTAAAAGTCTTGAAAAGTAAATAGATTCATATAATGTTGAAAATTTCAGAAGAAACTTGAATGAATTCATGTTTTCAAAGCATTTCATGTGGCCCATGTACCATCACCAAGAATGTTACACAGACTATTTGGATTGCGAACCAATATATACATGGAATGATCCGCAAACCACTGTCCTGCGGAGTGATGGCCAGCGAACAAAGAAGACCCCAAACAATGTCACGAAAAGACTTATGCGCTTGGAGGACGTCTTCTTACAATTCTATGTACCCATCAGTTTGTGGATGATGAGAATCAATAGGGTTTTCTAAACCATTATCGTGATCCAAAGCCTCTATAAACCTCGGTTGACCAAGTCTTATGTGAGGTCAGTATATCTGCATGGGCCTCCGCAGATGGTGACGCATGACAAATAGATATAATTTTCACAATTCTCTATCAAAGGAACATAATAGAAGAATGATGGGTGGATGATGAATGATTAAAGGGAACCCAGAGGTTGGAAGAAAGAGTTCAGAGAAGACTTTGGCCCCTGTCTTGATTCATCAGCAAGGCCTGAATCACGAACCACTCTCTATGCAGGTACATCCAGACATGAACCCTAAAAGGGGGGAATTTAATAATAATAATACAACTGGAAACCTAACTGGTGAACCAAAAACCACATTCCTCTCACAGATGAACTCCCCATGAATGATAATCCCCTATACCCTCCTTTAAAATGGTGCTCCACATAGTGTACTGCTACGTGGAATAAACCTGGTGCCGCATAACGCATCAGTACGCAAATGGAATCCAAAGCAGCATGATGGTCCGCATACCAATATGGAATGTGGTGGTCTACACCCAAGCACGTGTACCAAATCGGTACATGGAGGACCCCATTTCCCGCATACCATTACAAGATGCGGAGCCTCCCCCATCCCGCATGATAAACAATATGCAGAATGGGGGGATTTCAGGAATAATTCTTCTAGTTCTAACCTCACGCTTCCATTACCGCATTGTCCTCCATAATCCCTATGCAAACCAAACCTCTAGAATCATGACAAAGCCTCTTCCAAAGCCACCAGACATGTATGATCATACTATCAGGTTCATCAGCACACCCCTTTGAGTCTACATACCCATGGTAAGCGGACTCATGAGGGCTCTCCCCACAATAGTTCGGGCATCAAGAATGCCTATGGGTCAACATTCTCATTGTAACCTAGAGTATAACCATGGGACATTGATGTGAACATCCCCAATCAAGTGATTAAGGGTGATCACTTTCTTTTCTATTCAATGAGAAATAGTGATCAGTCTAAGGGGTTATGTTCGCTCCCCCCTTTGATGAGGATGAAACTCCTCCCCTTCCCAGAATGTATTCTGGGGCCCTCCCACTAAGGTAAGTCCCAAATCTTTCAAGGTCAGACTGCATTACCTTTAATGTCATATCACATTAAAGGGTTCTTTGCTCTAAATCATTTCCCATTGTTTCCCCAGCGTCTTCCACTATGGGCTCTCCCTCCCCCACTAATAGGGGAGGAATCATGTACATTTTTTAATCTCTGACATCCTCTTGTTGCTCACACTGAGCATGAAACAGGTGGGCATAGATTTTTGTGATGATAACAACATCCACATGATCTAAACTATGTGAACGTTGATTCCTGATCAAACCAGGATACATATGACACATGTGGGAAGGCCCGAACTCAAAAGGGTTCCCATCTAAAAGGTTCCAACTAACCATGTCTCCTCAAATGGGTAGCTCCCATGCGTAAGACCCACACCATATGAACTACGAGAACTCTGATCCCTGATCAAACCAAGAAACATAGGATGCCTTCCAGAAGTCTGGAGCTCAAAAGGGTGCCCATCCAAAAGGTTCCACCCAATCATGTATATCAAATGGGTAGCTCCCGTTCATAAGCCCCACACAGTCTGAACTACATGGGTTTTGATTCCTCTCCCGAGGATATGTATGAATCCCTTATTATGGGCCCAATCCCAACATCGAGTTGCCATCCACCCCCCATGATGAAGGTAAACTCCAGAGAACCTTATTATATGTCTCAAGTCAGCATCACCTCCATAGCATCAAATGTATATGCATTCCTACGATGATCATTCAAAACAAGAGTATCTCATGGACACAATCTTTAAGAATGGACTAAGCATTCAAGAACATTTGAACACGACTTAAATCTATAAGAGAGTCCTGGAACAAGCTACAATCCTCCCCCATAAGGGTGCAATGAGCCAAACTTCCCACACTCTCAACCAATGGAGTCATTAAGTGTCGTCGGCTAAATTATCAATCAACAGGCACCTGCCTTTGCAAATCAATTGAATGATTCATGGATACCGAGGCCATTTGGCATTCTTGTATCCATGAATAAATCCTTTGGAGACCATCCGACGAAGTTATAACAGAGGAGGGCTGATTGCACAAGTACTTGACCCTATGCAATCACCAACTGGGATCAATATGACTATGGAATCTATTTCGTAATGTTCAAGGGGAGAATTACCTAGTCCCCGTTGGGTTAATTCAAACTTCTTTAAAGGATAATGATCCACAACGAGTAGAAAAAAATGATGCATTTGATAGGAAAATGTCTCTGTAAAAACGGATGGGTGATGACCCTCTTCAAACCATTTCCACACACCCGAGAAATGCACCACCTCAGAGGCAGAATAAACAGTATCAATCCTAGAGATCGAATCAAATAATCTTCTGGTTTCCAAGAGATTTTCCAAGGTCATTCCACATGGGAATCATAGTATCACTCATGAAAAACCATTCCTCTATAATTATCCACATTCTTTAGAGGAAAACTCTAAAAAAATATTTATTAATCCAAACAGGAATAAAATTAATTCATTAGCTCACTGTATAATGGATTATCTCTTAGATCATCCTGTAAGATGTCAAGATAATGGGAATGGTCACCACTAATCCATGAATACACTTAGAGGATATCAATAAAAATCAGTTAGACCTAAAAAAATCCCTTCATATATAGGAAGAAGTTCCGAATATGGTTTCCAACCAATCATATCCAACTACACATAAGATGGAATGTTCATATAACCCATCGATATCATATTTTAAATGATTATATCTCCATTTATTGGTACATCATCAATACCTTACCACTATGATTTACATACTGATACATTCATTGATCATTCAAACATTCCCAATGAATTTCTTATCTCAACTAATAGTGTATCAAAATGGTTATTTACACATCTAAACATTTCATCATCTTTATTCCTTACAGCACCAACATTCCACTAAAGCATTATATTCTCAGGGTCTAGAATGCATCCATAGTTTAAATCCAACATATAAACTTAATACACAATCTTGATCATGTATATTCATGAGTATTGACTCAAGGATGTAAAAACTCTAACATACAATCCTCACATGCTTCCAAAATCCATTCAAACCATGTCAAAATTTCCTTTTTCAGTTGACCTCTCTATATGGGGAAGAATACAATAAAACATGTTCAATGTGATTCTATGCACCTTAAGAGTTTCCCAGTCATCATTTATTGACAATGAGATCTCATACCATGGCACAAACTCAATCCACCATTGAAAATTATTTATAGATGTGGCCAACAAGCTTTTACAAGCACCAATGAAAAAGGAGTGATAAATTAGTCACTTAAATGATCATTGCACTACATTTACTCTAGAAAAACTTGTGACACTCTCTTTATCTGAAGTCACACACATCATTAGTGTCATGAATATAGGACCATACTAAAGCAATTGGTAACATTAAAACATCAGATCATTTGGAAATGGCATCACCATACCCCAGGATAACTAAAAATTGTCTATAATATAGGTCAATCTACTCTAGAAATGACCCATGAATGTGGTGAAATAGATTAAAACTAAAAAATTAATTAAACTCATATGGTCCACTATATAGCTTCTAAATTGATGGAACATCCTTTATAAATGCATACTACCTCAGTTGCATAATAACACATAAGAATTCATATCATCCTTTACTTTGTAGGCCCAATGGAAACACACATCTCATAAAATGTAATAGATAGATTGATCTAACATGCGGTTAATCATTCCCTGGGAATGTCTGTTCCACAAAATCCAAGAATTACACAATGTTGATCCCATGATCATTATTTTAATTTTTACATAACCACCCATTTAACCTATGTGTCAATCTTTAAACTACGATTCACATATCAAAATAAATAATATAATAATGGCACTTCATGTACCTGTAATTCAAGGAAATAATCTGATGATTCTTATTATTTACAAGGTTATACAAAAAAATTAGCCATGTGTAATAGGCATTTCATCTAGAACATGGTCATGTCATTAAAATTTCACTAGGATTTCTATCCAATATTATAGATGAAAATAGCTTAAGATTTAGTGTGATCTAGGGATAACACCCACATTCTTATTCAGTGATTCTTCCTAAATCAACATTTAGACTACCATTTCATGAGGTTTCAGGATTATAACACCACTAAAATGATTCATTATATCCATTAGAACATTACACCATTTCATTTTAATCATTAGAGACTCAAATTAAGGGACATGAAACACTGGGTATGAAGGAAAACAATAATTGGTTCTTTATTTAACTAACTCTATAAATTAACATATGCATAATATATGAACTACCATCTATGAATTAATTAATAATTTGACATCACATCCTAATTTTTAATTTCTCTCTTAAATACAATTTTATCCATTTTAATTATCCTAATAGTTTGACTTAGTTATGGAAAATTTAAATTAAGATCTATTGTGTAAAACCCATATTTTTTTTGTAATTTGAAATTTTGATTTACTAAAACATTACATAAAAATATGGGCCAAAAGTATACCACATTTTCTCTATCTTTATAAAGGTATTGGATCAGTATGATAATGAAATAAATTTATTCATAACACTATATATGTGGAATTTTACAAATTAAATAACCATATATATATAGCATGTGTGTATCCCATGGGGTTAAAAATTTAGGTATATCAAAATAAATGCAACTTGTTAGGGTACCTTCATCAAAAATTGGATTATCTAAATACATCACAAATGTAGTTTATTTGTTAATAATTTTTCACACCATTAGTTGGTTCATTACATGAACATAATACACATTTACCAACCTACTTCATTCATGTAAATCTTATCTCATAATCATAGCTGGTCATGTCTGACCCTTTCAGATCGAGTCAATCATAAAAAGAATCTAGTAATATGGGTCGACATACCCATGTTATGGAGGTACCTAAATTTATAATATATAAACACACACCATTTAACCAAAATTAATTTCATTTTTGTGTAAAAATTTAATTACATTTATACTTATAAAATAGTCATATTGGATGGATTTCCATTCACAAGTTATAAAGGAACATTCCTTTATATGTTAAAATTGGAATTAATGTAACGACAACCATGTATATCACCTCTAGTCTCATCATATAAAAACCCACATGTGATTGTTTTATTATATTATTCACCCTTTAAAACAAATAAACTCCCATAAACATTATAAATTTATATTAGAACCCATTAAGTCACAACCACTAATTATTCAGCAATGAAGCTAACAGTCCATGGCCTAAACATGTCATAGCTTGTTAATTAAGGTTACACAGTAAAGATATATGAGAAAACGCTATTTAAATTGACCCATACACTTTATGAAAAAATTATTTATCTCACTATTCCTACTATAAATGTTAGTAAATTCTCAAATATATCATTCTAGAACTATTTGATACCCTGAAGGCAATAAAGGAACTAAAATAAACTTTTTGTAGATTATTCATGACAATTAAATCCTCACCTGCCTAATATGATGCGTGAACAATAAATCCTTTTCATACTAGGCACAAGGTAAAAATTCTATCAATCCCATAAATCAGTGAAAAATAAAAATTACACCAATCACTCAAGGTAAAATAATAATCAACTATAATAACCAACAACATAAAAAACATTCACATCCTGATCCACCTGGTCATTTCCTCAAGTCTGTGTTGATGACTCCCACGCACTCTAATTTAATGAGTATTTTTGAATTCATAGTTGCTTGTACACTAGATGAAATTAGTAATAAAAATTAAACTAAGGCTTTGATATCACATTGAAACATCCCAGTCTAGGATCCACTAAATGGGTTCCCTTTCTCAGCTAGTCAGAGTGCCTCAAGCGCACCTCCAAAAATATCGGAAGCCACTGACTAGTAGTATGGAACCAATGATGGTATGATGGGGAGAGTATATGTATCACCCAAACCCCATATATCCTCAAGCTGGTGTCTCCTAAAAATTACATTGGCATGATTACAGGGAATCAAGTATTTACACACCTAGAGATTAGTAGTCTTGGTTAAATAGATACATTCATTAGTCTTGTACTACAAATGAATACACTAATTATAATATAATGTTTTTCAAAATAACATTGAGAATAACTTTATTTCATCTAGTATATCCCAGCATATCCTTCATATTATGCTTCTTAGATTCTTAGGAAAATGAAACATAATAATTTTGAGCTCAAATGCCTAGTTGGTGTATGTAAAGAAGAAGAAATTATGAATCAATGAGAATAAATTAACATAGAAAGGTAAATAATTGATAAAAAATGCATTCAAATAACTAGATAAGAAAAAAATAAATATGGAAAGTTATGAAAATGAAACACATGTCATTTTATCAATGAACAAAAAATGAAATGTATCTATAGATATGTCAACAAAAAATATCATGGATGGATAATAGCTGAAAAATATTTAGTGAAGTGATTGATTGTTAGATGCCATTTTTTCCCAGGTACGTGGTTCCTTTACCATCAAGACCTTTCACAAGATGGTTTATAAAAAGTCAGGTAAAAAATTATCTATAAATTATAGCCAAATGACTCATCCCATGATACTACTAATGCATCGAGGGGATAACTATTACAAGGCCCCACTAATGTCATGCATATCCAAAACATTCCTCATATATTGAATAATCGATTTAACAAAGTGAATTGTCAAATATATGTATAGATTAGGATATACATATTTATCAATATTTACCCAAATAATCAAAATACATTCAATGTAAAAACTATATATAAAATGATATATAGTTTAGCAAATGAACAGATCCATTATAAATTAAATGGTAAATTTGAATAAATTCAATGATAAATGATCATAGGTAATTGAATATTTTAAAGGGACAAAAGGATTCAAGGAAGTTAATTTGAATATTATCCTTGTACAAATAAATCAGAAACCATAAAAATGTAGATTAAGGATGGTATCAATACAACATACCTAAAGTGGGGTAAAATAAAGGTTTTTTGTCATTTATGAATGTAAATAGTATAAAAATATTATTTAGACACATTCTCAGGGAAAAATCCTTTGGATTTGAAAAACCTTGTGAACAACATTTTCATTGAAAATAAATTTAAAAAAAATCATTAAAAATTAACATTTTAGACATGAAAATGGTTTTCCAAGGAATTATCATGGGTAAATCCATAAATTTCATATAAGGATAAAAAATTACTTTTTTCATTGTAAATGATAAGAAAAATTCCTTTTTCAGAAAAAGACAAGAAGATTCCATGGAAAACATTGGTAAAATACAAAACGGGGTAAACAAATTTATCAAAAAAATTAAAAAATATTTACGAAATCATTTTAATAAAATATGTTTTTTTTAGAAAGGCTAATTCTCTGACTAAATAGAGGAATGATGTTGGGTTTTAATAAATACATTTTAAAAAACAAACTGAGTACTGAAGATTGTAAAAATGGGAATAATAGTTGAAAACAGTCATGAATTGGTATATGAGAGTAAAATTAAAGGGTTTTTTGAACTACAGTCATATAATTTATTATAATGAAAATAAATTATTAGTAAAATTATTCTTGAGGGAAATAATCTTTAATCATTTTAAAGTTTCCCATTAAACATGAAACATTGAAATGAAAATTCCTATAAAGGAAAGTTTCACATACCATTAAAAAATGATTCATGATATAATGTATAAAAATAGGTATTAAATACTCTATAAAAATCATTAAATCTTGTATATGGTGTATGCCTCATGAAAAGAATAGTAAGATAGGATTTCCTTAGCTTGCATTACCTTTCGGGTGAATGTCCTATAAATTCCTGTATAATAAACATATGTAAACTATATAAATTATTTTGATCCTTTTTCCATTTTTGTCTTTAATTTTATTTCACTTGTTACAATTTTACATACAACTAATTAATTAATAACATTTACATTGGTTGTTCTGACCAAATTCAGTTTTTGTGTCAAAAACAACATTGTTATATCAAATATTGTCAAAGGGTCATTATATAACATCTATAAATAATAATCCTGACATAATTATCATATTTATAAATCAATTATAATTTTAAAATCAATCATTAAATATAGTTATGAAAAATTAATCAATGTTATGATCATGGAGATGGTAGGTCATAAGTACGCGTGAGTAACATTCTCATTTTTTAATGATTGTTTTGGAAACAAGATAAGTAGAATTATATCTTCCCAAAGGGATAATTATATAAAAATAACATATTATTTATTAATATATACTTATATATTAAATTATTGTGACATAAAAGTAATCACATCATATCGAGGATGCAATAATCTACACGTACAGGAACGACGTTATCACTTTTTAAGTGTGTGAAAGGGTAATAAAAAAATAATATATATATATATATGATTTTAAGAAATTTAATTTTGTCATGAATATAATATATACTTTTTTCATGTCACATATTTTTAATTTAAATAATCATTTATATGTTTCATGTATAGTGTGAAAGAATCACATCGCTTTGAGTGGCCGGTAGTCTATACATCCACAAAAGATGTTATTGCATTCACACAAAATGGAAAGTATAATGGTATGTGTTGAAAATGAATAAAACAATCTTAGAGAAAAAATAAATATAATATATAACATATATAAATATATTTTCCATCACAATGGACACCATGAGATGTGGTAAACAAAGAAATAACAATCATCGTTTCATGAGGCGGTAGTTCGCCATTCACATAAACAGTATGTTCATCACCCATTTGATGAATGTGTGTGTAAGTGTAGATAGAACCCTAAATAAAATGGAATAAAAGTATATTTATCATACTTATTTTTAATAAAATAATTATTTAAAAATAATTTAAGTGGTGGAGGAGTAAATGAAAGAAAATGATTTTTTGAAAGCACTACCTCGAAAATCAGGAAACTCTTTTTATTTTATACCAAATCGATTATTTGAAGGATTTTAAAACAAAGGGGTGATTCAAGGTAGAGGGGAGGGATGTTGGAAAGATATTTTAATTGATATTTTAACAACCTAAGTGTTTTTAGATGCATGATAACAGAGGATAAGCGGTGTCCTATTATAGTGGAGGAGGAGTGGTACTCTTAAAATATTTTGACAAAGGAATTGTCCCCAAGTTTTTCATGGTGAAATTTGATCCAATAATGGACCCAATTAATGAAATGTAAAAATAGTGTCTAAATATTTCCATAAAATATATATTTTTTAAATTATATAGGACTTTTGGGCCTTATGTTTAAGTTTTAGTCACTTATTAATCTTAATTTTTCCTTAATTGTTGTAGTTAATTATAATCACTTTCACGAATTTTTTTGGGAAAATTTTTTTTATTATTATTAGAAATTAGAAATTATGATTATTAAATATATGGAATCCATTTTTCAAAATCTTAATCATATAAGTGTTATAAATTAATTTAAAACTCATCCCGTAGGCAGCATGACATTTCAGGTTTTTAAAGTAAAAACGTCTGAACTTTTTCTATGTTTTTATAATCAATTTCAGAGAGAATTTGATTACAATGAAAGAAATTGTCTTAATTTTAAAAAATATTATAGAATTAATATTTAAAAATAATTAAAAACATAATTTATCATTATAAAAAATTATATGAAAAATTAGTTTTGGACTAAAACGTCTTATGTTTAACTATTCATTAAAAAATAAATTGTTCCATAAAAATTTAAAACAATATACCTACACAAATTTTTTTGTCTCTATTTCAAATTTAAATTTTATTTGGACATATTAAATTAATTAAATTGTAAAAATTTATATTTAAATTGGATTCTCCATTAAAAGGTTTTAAAATTGTCTTTATAAAAATATTGGTTCTTATGAGTAAAATACAGTTTGTTATTATCTTATGCCTATGAAACATAATAGACGAATATATAAAATATTTGAATGAATATATAACATATATATTTAATTAAAATAATTCCCTAATAGTAATTATATATATTTATTATGATAAAACTCTTATAGAGGAATAAAAATTAACATATTTCTTTTTATATCCAATTGGTTCTTGTTTTTGTTTCTCATTAATTGGTAACAAAAGGATTAATTTTATATTTATATAAATAATAAATTTCCATATTTTAGTTAATATTATTTGTAATGGATATTTTTTATCTTATTATATTGAATAATAATGTTTTGATAATATTTTTTTCTGTAAAACTTAATCTTACGTGTAATGCATCCCATTGAAGAAGCTCGCTCTTGCGTGTAACAATGGCTAACTCTATATTGCATGTATTGAAATAAATAGAATATATTTAATATTTTTAAAGCTTAAATATATTATAATGTCATATGATATTATATTCCCTTACACACTTAGTGTTCCATGTCATACATGCTATCGAATACAACATTCCTACTATATATTTTCAGGGTCTTATAGTATACCCAAATGATCAGAGTAACATAGTGTAATATAACCGATAAATGGATATAATAAGAACTATAAATGAAAGGAAGTATAAAAAATTCATCCCAATTAAAATATAATACTAAATCCATAATCATTTTCATATATGGAATGGTGTCGTGTCAGTTTCCAAAAAGTAAAATAAGCATATGTGGAAGCATTCACACAATAAATTCATAATAATGAGAAATAAATAAAAAAGGTTATCCCCATGATAATCCTGAGAAAATGATCCATTATTTTATCTAAAGATCCCATGTCCAATATTAACAACTTATAAAATAATATAAACCCAGATCATATAACCATGAGGTCTATTTAGGTACTAAATGGTAGCCCGAAGAGGCTGTGAGATAAACTTAGTAGGCCAACACCAGTGATGTCTAATAAATTATTATCTATGAATATAAAATATATTAATATATAGATATAGATTATAATTAGTGCAGAAATAAAAAATAATCAAGTGGGGATCAGGTTCCTCAAAGGATATAAGTCCAAAAATATCTAGTTCAGCCTAAGTCAAAATGTCTCAGAAAATTAAATTGTGTATATATATGAATACATGTAAATGTACATATTAAAATATATACATGCATCGATGAGGACCCAAGGAATATGACTATAGAATTATCATATAATAAGAATATAAGAGTCTCATTTTTCAATTATGGGTACATGACCAAGAATTTGAATAGGGATTTGATGCCAGTTGATCACGTAGAATTAGGAAATCAATTCCAAAGGATCATATAAATTAAGGGATGCCATGACCAAGGATCACATATAATATGGGACTCCATTCCTAAGATTCATTTATTATAAGGCACCCCATGCCCATAAATTATGTATAATAAGTGATACCAAGCCTGGGTATCATATTGTATAATTGACATCATGCCCAAGGATCATGTATAATAATAGAATCAATTCCTGATGATCATATATAATAAGAGAATCCATGCCATACAATCCTTTTTAATAAGGGACTCCATTCCCAAGGATCATTTATAATAAGGGACACTAATCTCTAAGATCATGTATAACAATGTATTTCATTTTTTTTCAATTTAAAAACATGTAATAACGTTGGACATGTTAGTAATCATATTGTATTATAGTTCAATTATGAATAATAGAGAGGCTATTTCTATAAGAATTAAATATAACCATTTAGGTATAAAATTTAGTCCATTATTTTTATAATTAATTAGGAAGTCTAGGGGTAATTCAATTCAATTTTTTATTTCAAATAACACTATTTGATTTCCCATTTTTATTAAATAAGATAGAACACCTCATTGGTGGATTTTTTTAAAAACAAGGCATGGTTTTTATAGAAACTCATTTAAATCAATTTAAACATATGTTGCATTAGAGATAAACTAATACACTATAAATTTTACTAAAACATTAGTATATCATTACAATCAATTAATTTAAAACAACACCCATAATGGGTGATTTAAATTCCTAGATAACACATAGGTCTTGGGAATAAAATAAACTCACTCTAAGGGGTAGTTAGAGTAAAGGTAAGAACCTAAAAAAGTAAAATTAATGAACAACATGATATTTACTTCAATGAATTAGGTTACACATAATTAATTTCATATTTAATGTGTGACACATGGAGAATCGGGTGTGAAGCACAATGTCATATTTTATAATATTATGAAACTGTTAGGGAAAATATATATACCACCTACATCATACATAGAACTCCTCACTCATCCAATATTGGGTAGTGATTTGATCCAAATTTATATGAAATAGAATAATGGAAAAACACCATTAAAATATCGATTGTGAGATCATATTTAAATAAAAATCATTAAGGCATGATAAGCAATGAAGTGAGGAAAAATGAATCGTATACTGACTAAAGGATATCAAACGTGACAAATGATTCTCAAATATATGTCTAGATGAGGATGAATCATCCATGATTACAAGGAATAGTGGAAGTATCTATACATGAGGATCTACAGTGTGATAGTGAAGAGAAGAAAATAAGTAAAAAAAATTAAAATAAATGTGGTGAAATGGTAATTGTACCCTTTTAATGAGGTGCACAGTTTGGCTACTCGGTTTCCCAAATAGTGTACCAACGATATGAAGACACTACTTAAACGTGGGACCCCCTTGAATGGTTTATTCATTTTTTATAAATTTATGCTCACACTGTTAAAAAGTTCCCTTAGATAATCTTCAATGTCCTTGCTTGATCTTGTTACCCTGGGTGAACGGTTTTAAAAATATTGTGACACCCTCCAGGGACCGTACAGTTTAGGTGCACAGTTAGAATTGACTATTTGATAATCTTTCTCCTCTATTTCACATTATAGAAAATATATTTTTGAGTCCTAGTGTTTCCAAAAAACTCCAAAACACAAGAGTCAGCTCTCATTCCTTAAAACCTATCTAAAAAATA
The DNA here is from genome assembly GCA_963277665.1 of Viscum album. Classification (NCBI taxonomy): domain Eukaryota; kingdom Viridiplantae; phylum Streptophyta; class Magnoliopsida; order Santalales; family Viscaceae; genus Viscum; species Viscum album. The sequence continues at coordinate 472,610,449 of OY728133.1, read as the reverse complement.
AATCTTAATGTGTTTCGATTCTTGAAATTATATTCTGAATCTTATCTTAACATTTTAGTGCCTTCCAAATGAAAAGATAAAAATTAACTTTAAATTTAAATGGTTAAAAAATGGTATCAAAACCCTTATTACATCCCTTTTAATACTCTTTCACTCTTTAAATCTTATTTCCACAAGGTATTATCTTAAGCACTTATTTTCCTTGGATTCTATAATATGAATGCATGTGTTTTTAATATGATTACTAATATTCCATAATATCCTTTCACATTTTATATAAAATTTATAAATATGTATTTAACATTACTATAAAATTAGGTAATTAATATTTTTTTATAATAAAATTTATTATTCCTTGTGGATGACTATTAACAACATTTTCCCTTTTCCATTTAGGAAAACCAATTGACATTTGTGTGTTTGGGAAAAACTACAACCTTATTGAAAAATATTGGTTATTTTTAAAGAAAATAAATTCATGGATGGTCCTAATATTGAATTCAAGAAATAGGTATGATATTTATAACAAATCTTATAGTCTCAAATGATAAATATATTATTAATTCCATATTTTCTATAGAAAAAAAATCCCTAATAGTGCATAATTGAGAACTACAACCTCTATGGAATGACTGAATTATGTTTTTCCTTTTCGTAACCACCATCAATGGATGGTAATGAGGATTATTGTAATGATAAAATATGATCTTTATGAAATTACAATGATTTTAATAAGAAAATTTTTGAAATTTTATTTTTACATATGTGAAATCAACAATTGTGGTAATTTCAACCACCTAAAAGATCATTTATGAGAATCAATTATTTCTTCAAACAATATAAAAATATTATACAGGTTATAATATTTTTATAATTATTTAAATTAAAATTTCTCACTCTAATAAACAATTGATAAGGTAATTATTCTTATTGTATAATTATTTATTAATGAAATCACTTCATAATCATCAGTTAACTATGGTATATTATTATTTAGGTCAGTTTAACCACATACTTAAACAATGATAAAAATATATATCATTAAATGATATTGGGATATAATTTTAGATAATATATGATATTATTAAATAATAATTTATTTATTTTAGTCTTGAATTGGTATCATTAATAATAAAATCATTAGTTACAATACCGATAAGCTTTTTTGAAAATACAATGAAACATTCCCCTCATCAATTTTACCAATAAGTATCATAAAAACACTAATAAAATGAAAATATAACATTATAAATAATTAAAAATCCATTATATTAACTTTTATGATATAATTACGACGTCCCATACTTTAAAAATATAGATATTGCTTAAAAGATTAGGAATATTTGTTAAAAGCATAAAAAACCCACACTACAACCATATAAGATTAATATCTTTAAAAATTGGGAAACATAAATAACTGGTTCATAATACATCAATATTGTCTCCTGTTTATTCTAAAATAACTTGAACCCTTTTTTGACAAATCCTACATAATTTCATCCTTCATAACTTATGATAAGGAAACATTATAATGGGTGATCTTAGGCTCTCATTAAGGGTAAAAAAGTGAAATATCAATCATATTATAATCATAAGAAATAAGAAAATAACATTTAAAAATATTATCCTATATATGAAAGATCATGATATCATGTTATGGGGTAAATCATAAAAGTATATAAATAATCCATGAATGTCTTCTCAAAAGTTATAACATAAGACCTGGAATTTGTGGCATACATATAAGAGTAGAAAATCATTTCATATTAGTCGAGGATTATTTCCAAGACCATTATAGTGAATAATGTCCATTACTGAACTAAGTTCACTCCGTAATCAATCCCTGTATTACTGAACCAGATGTACTTCCCGTTTTAGTCATGTATTACTAGACGGAGGTCATTTCTTATTCCAGCTCTGTCTTTATAATGAGATATAAATATTTACCATGTTCATTGGAAAGAGATATAGGTCTCACCCATCCCATAGTGAAATCATTATTACATGTTCCAGAAAAACAAAATTCATTCATCATATCATATCCTAAGGAATAAAATGGGTTTCCTTAAAATAATTCCATAATAACATAATCCATGTTAAACAAATGGATTTCATAAATAACATTCCATAATAAACACAATCATTCCATAGAAATAATAGTGATAGTATACTTTAAACATAACACTCTTATATAATTCCATCATAGATAGAAACTAATTTTGATAAAACAATTAAAATTAATTATTGAGAAAAATATCCTTTCTTATTCGAAATCATTGTCTTTTCAAAAAATTCCATACAAATTTAAAAGTTTATAATTTCTTTGAAAATAACCTTCAAATCATTTAATGTATTCTTCATTTAAATAAGTTGTTATGAAAATGTAAAAAATTGTTCATTCTATATAAATTAAAAAAAACATTCTAATCATACTTTTGTTAATAAGAAAAAAGTACCTCGTATTGAAAACGGTAAAATATTCCTTTCATACCATTTAAAAAATGTAATGAAGCAACCCTGGTTGACCTTGAACTGGTCACACAAACCATTCGGCGACATAGCCTGAGAGGCATTCCCGATCCTCCAGAGATAGTGACGAGTGCCAAGGGAATAAATAGAGTAAAAAAAGGGAATGATTTAACATAATAATAAAACAAAAACTAAATATTATGAAGTTTTACAAGTAGTTAAACTTATAACTAAAACTGAAAAAATATCATTTCAATCGAAAACTAAAAATAAAATTGAACTACATGACTAGTCTAACCGAACTGAACAACCATTATCTCTATGTGACCTCGTTGGTCACTCTCCAACTCAAAGATCTACTATGCCAAAGGAAAATTAACCCATGATAGAAATTGTAGCCAAAAAAATAAGAACACACAATAGGAATGAGTATTTAAACTCAATAGGTTGGCCCGACTAATTCAATTCCCAATGTAAATCCATTAAATAAAGAATCATTGATTTTCAGGTTTGAAATAAAATACACAAATATAGTCCTTCCACACATTTCATTTTAAAACTAAAAATCAAAATCCATTTCCCTCATGATTTTAAAAAAAAGTCACATGGGAAGAAATGGAAAGTGGAACCAAATAAGGATTCATTTTTCATAAAGGTGAAATGAATGTAAAGTACTTGTTCATTTAAAACATTATTTTTACAATCCTTTTTATATGAATCCATGCAGTAACCATTTCACAAGAAAAAATCGAAACCAAATACAAAGAATATGATCATATACAATGTGGTAAGTAGCACTGATCATACTAGTATCCGAAGAACAATATAAAATCTAGGAACTCAGAGGAGAAACAGAATTTTCTAATACATGAGACCCTATCCATGATATCATTCCACACACGATGAAATAAAAATTCCCAAATTCCCTGCCACCATCACTCAGGACAGACTGTAGGGACTAATCCCAAAGTAATAAACCCAAATATAATGACCTATTATGGGCCACTAGTCAGTACATCAACTGCCTATGAAGTAAAAATCATCAATAATCCTTGTATATAAGATAGGTTCACCTGCAATGTTCGTAAATGGTTGTGCCAAACAAGATCAAGAAATAAATAATATACATGAAATCACATATCTAGCACAAATTGGAAACACCCTGACCACCTTGAGGATTAGTCCTTGACTTTAAAAAATAATCATACTAGGGATATCCAATACTGAGGACAATCTTATCCCATGGTGAACCAGCATGGAAAGACTCACTCCTCGAATTTTTTTCTAGATAAACCATTTCAAAGACTCCAAATGGGCCTTAGACCATTTCCACATTTCAAACCCTTTTTATGAACAACCATGCAGAAATCCATTCTAAAACCAAAACAATTAGAAACCCATTTCAAAAAACCCAAACACATTTTTAGATATCATCGATACATTTAAAAACTCAAACATGAATTTAATAATCATTGACAACTACAAAAATCCAACTGGTCCATCTGACCAACACATAGTGTGTACAACTCAACAAAACACACCATATATTCAAAATCCATTTTAAAATCATGTGTATCTCAAAAAATATACCAAAAAAATTTTCAAACCTCTTATATAATTTATTAATTCACTGAAAATGATTAAAAAATAAATCCATGAGGCACCACGAGTCCTTTATCAAAAATACACATTCAAAATCTCCTTTCTAAAATCAAATGCATTCCATAAACACTCCCTAGCATGATCTGCATCACATAAAGGATTTAATAAGTCATTTAAATAATTTGTAAAGAATTTTAGTATTCAACAATAAGGTTTTACCTAGAAACACACTCAATTTCACATAAAAATGCTACTTTAAAATCAATTGCACCCAAAAAACATTTTTCAAACACATTCTCTTAATTTATACAATTTAAATAAATGTTTACTCAATTTAATAAATCACTTATACACTTTTTAAAACATTTAAAAGATAAACCATAAATGTTTATAAAAAAAATAACCCATTTATATTATATAAAATCCACTTTAAAACCAAAATCATAACATTTATATTTATATAATTCAATATATACTTCCAAAAAATCTTAAATCCTATGAAATTTCCAACTGGGATATTTAGAAAACGGTGAGCACAATTTCAATAAATTTACACCGCATATTATAAATAATCCAAACGAACAACCAATTTAACATGTAACAATTATTATAAACATTTTTTGTGACTAATTTACTATCAATGATGGTGTGAAAAAAAAATTAAATCAATTAAATCATAAATTTAAAGGCAATGTGTAATAAGATCTAACCTCATATCCAAGACAGAAAGAAAACGCATGCCTGAAATTGCTCCAAGAGGGTTTCAAAACTCTAAATCAATTGAAAACCCCCTTAATGAGAAAAAACACCCAAACTAGTACAAGATAAAACCAATAACCAAAATAAAGGGTGAATCCATTGCTGGTGGAGGGGTGAGTCGGCAAGGCTGCACGCTATAGAGGGAGGCCATGGGTTGGGGTGGTGCGCTGAAGAGGGTCGCAGGCAGCGCCACATGCACTGAAACAGGGTCGGTCAGAGAAGAGGATCCCCAGAAGTTCTTTCTATATCATAAGAGGACCAATTAGATATGGATGGTGTGCCACACAAGGGGGTCACAGGAAAGGTAGGCACTGGTCGGAGGGGTGCGCCGATAAGGGATCAACCAGAGGTGGGTGCGCTGGTGGGAAGCATTGCATAGGTGGGAGGCATGCAAAGAGAGGGAGGGGAAAGGGGTATTATACATGGGAGGAAGGGAGAGTATGGTAGAGGGTTATTAAAACCATAAAAAATTAAAAATAACAAAAACCATAAAAATAATGATGGGAATTATCATAAAAATAACAATAATAATAACTGTAATATAATTATGCTAATAATAATAATAATAATAACATAATAATACTATTGACTAACTAATAATAATAATAATAATAATAATAATTTAGATAATAACAATATTCACAATAATAATATTATCATCCTTATTATTATTTAATCAATACTTATAATTTTATTTTAACTTTTATTATTTACTGTTAACCATTATTTAATTTCATTTTGTTTTCATTTAATTTTTAATTTATCTTGAATATCTTGCTAGCTGCATAGTGACCAGGGCATAGCTAACAGTCTCCAAATCATTCCATTCCTATGTTCCCAATATCATCAATCCAAAAACAGTCATCTTTAAATAAAAATTCAAAAAATTAGTTTGAGACTCATCCCACACCCTGACTAAATTAACCAAATACATAGAAATGGTAAAATAATGTAATTTCAATGGTCTGGGTGTGATAATAAATATTAAACAATGGGTAATATTTTCTTTAAAAAATTATAGAATAATATAACGAATATCTTTGTAACATATTTCGGAAAAATGGACTGGGATGATAAATAAACTCGAGTAAATACTTACGTATGAACAATCTCAGATAATAATGTGATTATGAAGTTATCCCTTATGAAAGGTCTGATATCATTTTTATATATTTGAACCACCTATATAATGATTTAAATAACTTAATTAAATTATTCTAGAATTATAGTAATTTCTATGATATCATATATAATTATATTTTCATCCATTTGTTAATAAAATTTCATTATTACTCGTTATTCAGGTAACAACTACTTCATTTTATTATCCATGTTTTTTAAAATAAGTTCCAATTCTCATTATTTGGTTATAGCTACATCATTTAAATAATATTTTAATATATTATTTATAATATTTATTAATTATATAAATTAATATAATCTTGATTTAATGGATATCTTTTAGAATGAATCACATCGTATCGTGGAGGCAGTAGGTCGTACGTATGCATTAACGGCGATATCATTCTCAAAATTGTGAAATGGTATGAGAGTTGATGGTATATGTTTTGTTAAATAATACATATAATTTTAAAATAATAATATATACTTATTATTTCCATAATTGTACCCATCTAATTATGGTGGTGGTGAAAAACATATTACACCATGGCGTGGAGATGGTAAGTTATATGTATGCACGAGTGGTGATTTAATTTTCCATAGGCTGGATAAAATGTGGAATATGGTTCTTCCATAATCATAATAACATCTCATTATATAATATATACTGGTTTTATTACATTATAATTTAAACAACTCATGAATAAGAAGTAGAGGAAGAAGTATGTTTGAATGAATCGGAAGTAGAGATTACCTCTTCTTCGATGAGCTCCCTCTAGATCTCCTCTTAAATTACGAGAGATTTTCACTAGAGAAGAAAAAAACCTATAGAATGTGACTAGTGATGTTTTTAATGGAAATGGTAATTGTATAGTAGAGTATTAAGGCTCAACAAGTTCTAAAAAATTATGGATGAGGTACCCTTTTATAATTGTGGTGAGGGGAACTTTTGAATCTCAAAAAATATTAATTTATAATAAAATTAAACCGCATTCAATAACCTTATAAATGATCTATATTAGAAGATTATATGACATAATATATTAATCGAATAAACCAATAAATTATATAGAAGTTTTTCTGTCATTTTAAACTCTATCATATTAATTAATACATAGTTATTCTATTTAATTTTAACTAAGGTAACAAATATTTTAAAAATGAATGGGTGAAATATTTACTTATTTGATGTCAATTACACAAAAAATTAATAATTTAGAACATTTTACACTATAGAATAACAATTTTATATTTTTTAAAATGTATTATTATTTTTGAATAATTTAAGAAAGCATTATTTTGATAAACAATCAATAGTATCTATTTTGAAATTAATCAATTCATTGATTTTTAAAAATATTAAGATAACAAGTTAATTTCAAACCAAATAATTTATTACATTTTTATGAGGTCAAGGTTATCTATAAAATATTTTTTATATATTAACAATACCAAATTATATTTATTTTAAAAAAATTAATAACATTTATTTGTTATCCCCATTAATAAAATAATCACAACATCCGTTTTGTAAAATTATTTCAAATAATTATTTAAAAGAAAATAAAAATTAAATTTTATTATGAATATAAATCTCGTATATTTCGTATTAATACTTATAATTGAATATATCTTCTATAAAATCCTACATAAAAAATGTTATATTTATTTAAACATGAATCAGACGACTTTGACATCACCTTAAATAAAATATTATAAGTTTCATGATCTTTTACATATGTATCTAAATGGTAAATAACTAGAACCTTAGATTATTATTATCTAGATATAATCAACCAATAATATTTGGCAAGTTTTTTTAATGGTTTTTATCATTTTAATAAAAACTATTTTATTTTTTTTTTAAAAAATTATAATTTCTGCATCATCAATTTATAAGCCTTTAGGCTAATTATTTATTTCCTAAAAATTAAAACTAAAGTACTACAATAAATAAAAAAATTTAGATTCCAAATTATTGTTTATAATCGTATTTATCTCCAGTATAACCCTATACTAAAAATGATATATTTATTAAAATCTGATAAAAACATATTTAACGTTTTATTAAATAAAATAAATTAAATGTCCTAATATCATATAAGCAGATTCCAATGAATATCATTTACAACCAAGAATTATTTAGGTAGAAACACAGTCACCAAATTTAGTTAGGAATTGTATTTGGTTAATTTTATAATATTATTTTACCCATAATTTCGTGATTTACCCTTTTACCGCATTAATACAAATTACCAAAGTTATTATTCATAATGCCCAAAAATATAAGAAAAATATTTACAAAATATGGACCTATTGATTTAAAATATGGATAAATTTTTCAAATTTCCAAATTCAAAAGTTTCAATACTAAATTTAAAATTAATCTCATTGTTTGAGTGATAAAATAGGTTTTTAAAGTTAAAACATTACAAAAGATTGAAATGTTATTACAAATAAAACTCAATTTCAAATTAATGTGGATGACCAAAATTAAATTAAAAGTTAAAAATATAATCTATTTATACTTTAAAACCATTAAATAATATAATTTAATGATATAAATCATTTCGATGAAAAAATTTATTTTAAGTTAAAATTTAGTATATTTTAATAATTTCTAAAATGTGAAAGTTATCATAAAAATATCAAAAATTCCTCAAAATTAATTATTTATATCCCACATATCAAGAATAAGTTTATTTTGTCATATAAAAATTATTAACGCATCAAAATTTTAATTTAAAATGGCTTCCCCATTAAAAGGCGGTAAAATTACCCTTTTGAAAAATAGACTTTTTTATACAAAAATTTGATTTTTTCATATTCTAAGACTAAAATATATATTTGATGAATATAAAAAATATTTTATTAAATATATAACATATATATTTAATTAATTTCATTTACAGACTATAATTCACATCATTTATTAATACAAAAATATAAATATTTCCTTTACATTTAATTAGTTTATATAGTTGGTAGGTAATGAATTCACCATAAATTTTCATGAGTTAGTTTAATTTATTCTCAATAAATTAATTTCAAGGTCATATTTGTCATTTTATACTAATTTTATGTCACTATTCATATAAACTCAAGATTTTGTGCAATATATGCTATTAAAGAATTAAATTTTTTAAAGAAAATATTTCATATAAACATCAGGGTGTTCTGTTCTACCACCATTGAACGGAATTTGTTTGTTGAATTTCACAACATGGATACAAATAGAAGAGGATAACTTTGCCTCGTCACATCCTAAAGTTCTAACATAGCTTCCTCCAATTGGTGGTTCTGCCATAAAACATTAACCAAGTGAGCAGTCTTGTTTCATAGAACTTTGATTCCATGATATAGAATCTCTATAGTTTGTTCATCATAAAAGGGTCCTGCTACATTGGTATGAATTATGAGTTTAGTACATGTGAAGGATTAGGTATGTACTTTCTTAGTGGAGATATATGGAACACATCATGAACTTGAGAGAGATTTAGAGGAAGTGATAATCTAAAACCTACCTTCCCAATATGATCAAGAATTCCAAAAGAACCAATATACCTTTGGCTCAACATTCCCTTCATTCCAAATCTCATTACTCTATTCCCAAGTAGTATTCATATAAACACCTTATCACCCACTTCAAACATGAGGGATTTTCGTCGGTTTTTAGCATAACATTTTTGTCAACTATAAGATTTTATTATGTGTTATTGAATAAATCTGACTTCCTCAGCCATTTAATCAACAAGTTCATTTCCTAATAGATTTATTTCCCAAAATGCATACCAAAAAGTTGGTGTTCGGCACATCTTTCCATAAATGGATTCCTAAGGATCCATCTACATATTGGAGTGAAAAATATTTTTGTAAGAAAATTCTTTTAATGGTGGGTGTTGATCCCAACCACCATTGAAATCCATATAGAAATATATCAACATGTCTTATAGAGTTTTAATTACCTCTGAGACTGAATATCTATCTGACAATGATTAGAAATGATAAAACATTACTCTATATCTGTAGTCAGTTGAATAATTCACCAGAACATTAAGGTAAACCTCAAATCCTGATCAGATATAATGGAAAGTGGTACTCCATGAAATCTTATAACTTATTTTACATATATCTAGGAAATATGATCAAAATGAAAATTCTATCTAATATAAATGTTGTGTTCTGACTTCACAAGGAGATCGATTGTAACTCATATTGAATTATATCCATTAGATGTTTCATGTTTTCCAATGACAAATTCCATTGTGTTGTTTCTTTATTTCCATTATGGTATGGGTAATGGTTGTAAGATCCCCGTAGACTTATGTCTTTTTCCCTTAACATGTTAAAAAACCATGCACTAAGAGAAATTTTCAAAAACATCTCTTTTAATTCCATCCCAGCAGAAATAATATCTTAGGTCCGTGTACATCTTCTTGCTTCCAGGATAATTGGAAAATGATGAATGATGAGCCTCATCCGAAATCTCCTTCATTAATTATGGTATTAGAGTAATACAAACACCATTTTTGAACATTATTATTCCATAAAAATCAAGTTTGAATTCAGCAACACTTCTCACCAACTTTTGTAGCTCAAAATTTTACTTTTGTGCCTCTTTCATCCTCACATGTATATATGGTTGAAAATTCATTTGAGAAAGATAATATTTTTTCCCTTATATTAAAATTTCAAGATCTATCCGTCACAAATAAATAAATATTGAATATTTTTTTATCCTCCTCATGGTTAGGGTAGCATGGTTCTTTCGATTCAAAGCACCATCCACATTGTTAAATTTTATAGGGTTGTAATTAATTGATAATTCATAATCTTTAATAAATTCAAACCAAATTATTTTGTACATATTCAGATCCTTTTGTGTGAAAATATATTTGAAACCTTTATAATAATATTTAATTTCACACATTTCACTATTTTATTATACCTTGATATCTTTAATGAAAATATTACTGCAGCTAACTTAATATTATGATTTGGGTAATTTTGATCATGGATTTTCAATTTTCATGAGGCATAAACTATCACCATATAATTTTTCGTGATAACACATTCAAGAACCTTTTTGGATTCATCATTGTATAAGACAAACCATTCTCTATTAAAAGGCAGTGTGAGCAAATATTGTAACGCCCCGACCCTAGTTACCCAGAATCGGTGCATTATTACATAACATTGGCATGATCACAAGAAAGATCAAATCTCGAAAGACCGATTGGTTTAGTAGCCTTGGAAACACTAGATATATTCATAAGTTTTACATTACATCATAAAATGAAAAACTACAACAACAACATAATGCCTCCACAGTCCACACTATTATCCCCTCATAATATCCCTGCAGGTCATTCATAACTTACTTCTTCACATCCTGGGAAAAATAAAACATAGAAAAGGGGTGAGCTCAAATGCCCAGTAAGGATAACAATACACCGGAACATTCAAAATAAGCATAAACATTTAAGGCAATGCATTACTAAAAAAAGCCTTTTAAACTTTAACTTCAACAAAGTATGGAAAAAGTAAAATGAAATAATGCCATTTACTTGTTCACATGGATATTCTACTAATCGAATAATCACATGCAATATCAATAACCACTTTCATAATGTTGGAATGCATAATGCCAGACTATAATAACCACATAGCCAAGGCCTCATGCTAAGACTACAAATAAGATTTTGTCAAGGCCTTGTGCCAAGACACTAGTTTGTCTCATGAGACCTACCGATGCATCGAGGAGCTATAGCGGGCTCCACCCGTCACATATTATGTCCAATGCATTCCCATATGAAAAGGTTTAAACATAACATAAACATTTGTATTAAAACTAGCATATGAAATTTCAATAATTTCACCATAAACTATGAATGGTATAAAAATAGCACATCCACAGTCAAACATATCACAAAACCTTCAATACAATATAAAAGTTTTGTATCATAATAAATCAACTTCAAATAAGCATAAAATCCATCAAAGGATGTTGACATAGATGAAATCAAAACACTTTTTAGAGAAATATCTCTTTCTATTTTTGAAATCATTTAAGTGCCATATAAAATAAAACATTTTATTTGAAAATATTCTTATAAGATTTTTAGGAAATCTTTGAAGATTTTATAACGGCGGAAAATAACCACACCCACCGTATAAGTTAAAAAAAACATTCTTACCTTAATTCTGTCGAAAAGGTTAAAAAGGACCTTGTTTTGAAAACGACGGAAATATTCCTCTTATAAAAAGTCAAACAAGGGTATAAATGACTTTAACCCATATTCTTGTAAATAATAAAAATGTTTTGAAATACATTTTTAAGAAAACATGGATGTGGATGATAAAGAGATCCCAGTAGATTATTACATATAAACAATCTCGGATAATGAAGAGATTGTGAAATAACCCTTACCAATTTGGTGACTTATGAAACATACAACCCATGAGAGAGGTATCATACAATGAATATGTAAATACACATAAATTAGAGTGTATTACACAAAGAATATTATTATGGGCAGTACATACACCACACAAAAGGTGATGGTGGCAATATGGCATGAATCTCACGGGAATAAGGAGTGAGATAAAAACCCCTTACCACGTTAATCAACTGAGTCGTATGGCCAAAAGTTAATAACAACCAATTGATTTACAGAATAACATGAATATAAAGAGAATCATGATAATATATACCAAATGGCAGTACACAATACACCACTTTCAATACTTTAGTGGCCAACAATGGAAATCTCACGGAATTGAAAGTGAGATAAGAAAATACCTTACCTTGTACTTTTCCGTGGATGGGGGTAGGTTAACCTCCTGTATAATAGTGAAATAATTGTTATTAAATTATACAAGAATCATATACATTCATATGATATCATATATGATCTTTTAACATTGCTTTGTTAATAATATTTTTGAATTATCGTTGTTTCGGGTGTTAACTTACTCGTTTTCTTTTATATGTTTTGTTAAGTAAGCCATGTTTGTCATGTATATGTTGTATCTTATTCATATCCAGAATTATATCAAGTCCTTAAACATTATTTTTTAAATCATCAAATGATAATTGTACTTGAATGGATACGATGGAGAATGAATCTTATCGTGTTCGTGGAGACGATAGTCCGTACGTACGCACGAGCGACAATATCATTCTTTTGATATTAAAATAATATAGAAGTTGATAGTATATCATATATACAGAATCATTATCATGTTATATTTATTATTTTCATGAGTTACACATACTTATTATACCCATCCAAATAATAATTTACTGAATAACAATTACACCACGACGTGGAGACGGTAAGCCGTACGTACGCACGTATGGTGACATGTTATTCAAAGGATGGATAGAATAGTGAGTATGGTTGTACCATATTTATAATAACATCACATTATATATATGATACTGGTGTTATTATTTTAGAATGGTAACAACAAAGGAATAAGAAGTGGAAGAAGAAAGGAACTTGGAAAAAGGGTGGTGAAATCATTACCTCTTCTTTGGGTTCTTCCTTTTGATTTGATCAAAAGGGCTCCTTAGGTTGGCTTTCGGATCAAACTAATGCCTCTAGGTTTTATTTAGGGAAGTTGGGAGAGTATTTGGGTAGAGTTTGGCTGACCCAAAAGGCTTTCAAGGTGTGAAGAAATGAGAAGGAGGAGTGCTCTTTTATAAGAGGGGTGAGGGGCACCTTTGGAAAAGCTAGAAATATTAGTTTATAATAAATTCATATTCGGTTTCTAATGGCTCCAAAGTTGATTATTTAAATGCTAAGGTGGGGATGGGTCGAAAAAAACTCAACCAATAGAATTTAGACAGGTTTGAGTACTTATATTAACCTTATCTTTAAGTATTAACTCTAAGTTAATTAGTTTCACTTTTACAATGTCTCTTTGTATTTTTATATAATATGGTTAATAAACATACTATATACATCCAAGAGACCCCCAAGTAGTCCATTAATGATGAACCTATAATGATATAAGTCTCTTGGCCGAACCTTAGATTTTTAAGAATTTAATATAAATTAATAATATAATATTTGTTTTAAAAACTCTTTTATGTCAATTTTGACACTATTCAATAGTTGATATTGGTGAAACTCATAACAGATTGATTACTTCGAAAAAAGTCAATTACATCAATCCTAATATATCATATTATCCTTGAAAATTAGTTTAATTCATTGAAAGTTTCATATTATATTTATTTGGGTATTTATAATATCAATTATTCTAATTCTTCACTATTATGGCAATTACTGCATCACCATGTGTCATAAATAAATTAACTTATTTAATGTCTAAAAATTATAAATAAAATATAATTATGTAGGAAATATTTGTATCTTTCTAATGAATATTTATAATCTAAAATCCAACATATATAACCCTATGTGAAATTTGTTTTTCTAAAAGATATATGCTTGTGTCATTTTTGTATCCATTTTAACTTAATTAAAATAAAGTGTCCCTATCACCTTCAAGTGGCACCATGGGGTCCCAAAATCGACCCAAAGATGCCTATGGTCGAACATGTATCAACCAATAAGTCTAGGACACGTTTTAGGGTAATTTAGTATTATTATAATATTATTTTTTAACCCATATTTACCGGATTTAACCTTAACCATGGTAAATAAAATATTTACCGCAGTAATTATTCAAAATTTCTAAAAATAAAGGTTACATATTTACACAATTTGAACATCCTGATTCCAAATATGGAATCCATTTTTCTAAATTCAAAACACATAAGTGGCAGAAATTAATTTAAAATTAATTCCCGCTGTCAAAACAAAAAGCGTGTTTTTAAGAGATAATAACTATCAAAAGATTGACACTTGTTTATATTCGGTTTAATTGTAAAATTATGTCCAATGACCAACATTATATTAAATGGTAAAAATATATTCTAAATATACTTTAAAACCACTCAAATTCATAATTTATCACTATTAATTATTTTGATTAAAAAAGTTGTTTTTAATTAAAATTTAGTAATTTTCACTATTCATCAAAATATGAAAGTTATCCGAAAAGTACCAAAATTTTACCTTAGGCTAAATTCGATATTACGAATCCAAAAATGAAGTCCATTTTGAAGTATAAAATATATATAATTTCAAAACGTAGGTATTACTATTCATAACGAATAGTTTGATTGGTTATAGTGTGTTAGAACTCGGTGTTGCGTACAACACACGCTATCACATTATTCAAAGAGAAGTGTACCGTAGAAGCTTGGGGTGTTACATTCTCCCCTCCTTCAAATAATTTCGTCCTCGAAATTTTTAGAATACTTATCACATGAAAAGACTCGGGTGGTTCTTCATCATAAGTTCCTCGGGTTCCCACGTTGCCTCTTCCATCTTATGGTTTCTCTACAAAACATTTATCAGACGCGTCGTCCGGTTTCTCAGTACTTGTTCTCTTGTATCAAGAATCCTGACAGGCTCTTCGCAATAGGAAAGATCGGGTTCCAATTCTAATTCCTCATAGGTGAGTACATGCGTTGGGTCAGGCATGTATTTCCTCAACAGAGATACGTGGAACACATCGTGAACTTTGGAGAGACTTGGAGGCATTGCCAATCGGTAAGCCATAGCCCCAATTCGTTCTAGAATTTCAAAAGGTCTGATGTACCTGGGACTCAATTTACCTTTCTTACCAAAACGTATGACTCCCTTCCATGGAGATACCTTCAAGAAAACATGATCACCGACTTGAAATTCCAAATCCTTCCTTCGATTATCGGCATAGCTCTTCTGCCTACTTTGAGCTGCTTTGATGTGATTTTGGATTACCTTCAACTTTTCCATCGTTTCCTCCACCAGTTCTGGGCCTACAAGTTTTCTTTCACCAACGTCATCCCAACAGGTTGGTGTACGAAATCTCTTTCCGTATAACGCTTTATATGGTGCCATCTGAATACTCGAATGGAAGCTATTGTTATAGGAAAATTCTACCCGTGGTAAATATTGATCCCACATACCCTGAGAGTCAAGTGAGCAAGATCTCAACATGTCTTTTAAGGTCTGAATGGTCCATTCTGATTGTCCTTCTGTCTGAGGGTGGTAAGCAGTGCTCAAATGAAGTTCAGTATCCACGGATTTCTGAAGACTTTTCCAAAATCTTGAAGTAAAACGGGGATCACGATCAGAAACAATCGATAGGGGTAATCCATGAAGTCTCACAAATTCATTAATATATAGTCTTGCTAGACGTTCCAGGGGTAGATCTTCTCTTATAGCAAGAAAATGTGCTGACTTGGTAAGACGATCAACAATAACCCATATAGCATCATTCCTTCTAGGAGTCTTTGGTAGCCCCATGACAAAGTCCAACATAATATTGTGCCATTTCCACTCCGGTATGGGAAGAGGTTGCATGACTCCTCCAGGTTGTTGCCTTCCAGCTTTCACTTGTTGAAAAACCATACATCTTGACACAAAATCAGCAATCTCCCTCTTCATGTTGTCCCACCAAAAATTTTCCTTCAAATCTCTATACATTTTGGTGCTCCTAGGGTGTATAGAGAAATTGTAACTATGAGCATCATCCATCAATTCCCTTTTTAGATCAGGTATATCGGGAACGCAAAGTCTCTTCCCGAATTTCAAAATTCCATCTTCATACACAAATTCTCTCAATCTCCCATAATTCACAACTTTAATCTTCTTTTGAAATTTTTCATCATCGGTCTGAGAACTCTTAATCCTTTCTAGTAAAGATGGTTTGGCAACCATTTGAAAAAGCATTGATTTTTCAACTTCCCTGGTTATTCCAATGTCCATCTTCACTAGATCCATGAAAATTGGATCCCTTTCAATTCTCATATTGTTCAAAACTCCATGGGCTTTTCTAATCAAAGCATCTGCCACCTTGTTTGCTTTCCCCGGGTGGCAGTGTATCGTGCAATCATAATACTTGAGTAATTCAAGACATATCCTTTCCCACATGTTGAGTTCTTTTTGTGAGAAAATATACTTCAATCTCTTGTGGTCAGTATAAATCTCACATTTTTCACCATAGAGGTAGTGCCTCCATATCTTCAAAGAAAAGATCACAGCCGCTAACTCGAGATCATGAGTAGGATATTTTTGTTCATGAATTTTCAACTGTCGTGATGCATAGGCAATAACTCTATCATTCTGCATAAGGACACAACCAAGTCCTTTCTTTGATGCATCACTATAAATAACGAACCCATCATTCCCCGATGGTAGAGTCAATATAGGAGCATTGACTAAACTTCTCTTCAATTCTTCGAAACATTCTTCACACTCTTTTGTCCAAACAAATTTAACCCCTTTACGTGTGAGCTTCGTTAATGGGTTTGCCAATCGGGCAAAATTCTGGACGAAACGTCAATAATAACCTGCCAAACCAATAAAACTACGTACCTCAGTTATACTCGTAGGTGCTGGCCATTCTTGGATTTCCTTGGTCTTAGAAGGATCAACAGAGATTTCATCTTTAGAGACAATATGGTCATGAAAAGAAATCTCCTAAAGCCAGAATTCACACTTGATAAACTTCCCATATAATTCATGCCTTCTCAGAGTCTTCAAGATAATGCGCAAGTGATTTTCATGATCTTTGTAGGTTTTGGAGTATACAAAGATATCATCAATAAATACCACCACAAATTCATCGAGATACTCCTTGAAAACTCTATTCATCAGATCCATGAATACAGAGGGTGCATTAGTCAATCCAAACGGCATTAGAGTAAACTCGTAATGCCCGTACCTGGTTCGAAATGATGTCTTCAGAATGTCTTCCTTCTTCACACACAACTGATGGTATCCAGATCGAAGGTCAATCTTTGAAAAGTATTGATCTCCATGTAGTTGGTCAAACAAATCATCAATGCGTGGTAGGGGATACTTGTTCTTTATTGTTATATCATTGATCTCCCTGTAGTTGATACATAACCTCATAGATCCATCTTTCTTTTTAACAAAAAGAACAGGGGCTCCCCATGGAGAAACACTAGGGCGAATAAATCCCTTATTACTCAATTCCTCTAGTTGTTTCTTTAGTTCAACTAATTCTACAGTGGCCATTCTATATGGGTTCTTCGATATAGGCCTTGATCCAGGAATCAAATCAATGGAAAACTCAACTTCTCGTTCTGAAGGATGTCCAGGTAAATCTTCTAGAAATACATCTACAAATTCTTTCACAACAGGTACATGCTCTATTTGAACATTCCTTTCCTCACCAATAGTTATTTCATTCTCTTCCTCCACAATAATTGAATTAAGTTGAGCTACTGGGGGTGGATCTAAATAAGAATTAGGTGGTGACGATTCTGCTCTAAAGATAAGGTGTTCCTTATCATTATCATCAAGAATCGTAACCTATTTCTTATTAAAATAAATCTTCACATCATAGTCTGAAAGCCAGTCATTACCGAAGATTATATCAAACTCAATCATAGGTATGACAATGAGATCAGCAGATAAAGAACATTTATGTGCTCTAATGGGGACTGATTCACAAAACTTTGTTGCAATGATACTTCCCTTAGGAGTTTTAACTGACAACTCCCTTATTAAATCAAATTGGAAATATCTAATTTTCTTAGCAAACTGGGAAGATATGAAACAATGCAATGATCCAGAATCAAATAATGCATTTGCTAAACTTGAGGAAACCATTAAATTACCTGCCACCACGTCTTTCGGAGCTTCTACCTGAGCAGTAGTGATAGCATAAGCCTGGCCTTGATCCCTTGGCCTTTTCTGAGGTAAGTTCTCCTGACGCTTAGGAAATGCATTTTCATAATGCCCCATCTCCCTGCAATTATAGCACTAAACGTTGGTAGCTTCCTTCCTCCCCTTGCAATCACGAGCTTGGTGGCCTTTTTCACCACACTTGTAACAGAATCCCATTCCCTTCAAGCAAGTACCAGGGTGTTTCTTCCCGCATTTACCACGGGATGGATATTCAACCTTTCCCTTCTTCCCCTTATTTCCATTCCCCGATTGATCAGCAGGTCTCTTCTTCTCTTGCTTTGCTTTAAAGTCATAAGACTTGGAGAATTCCTTTTCGGTCTTGATAGCACATGAGACAATGTCTTCGTACGATGAAAAGAATTGTGAGACTAATGCTTGATGAAGAAATGGTTTTAACCCATCAAAGAAACGATCAATCTTACTTCTTGGGTTACGTATATAATCTCCAGAATACCTTGATAACCTTGTAAAGTGAGCCTCATATATTGTGACATTCTCATCCTCCTTTTGTCTCAGACTCAGAAATTGACTTTCCATATCTTCTCAATGGTCACGAGGAAAGTATTTTTCTACAAACAGATCTTTGAACTCCCTCCATTCCATATTTGATACTTCATCACCTTCCTTCATGTTTTGAATCAATGACCACCATTGATCAGCATCTCCAGTGAGGCGGTAAACTGCCATGATAACTTTTTCCCTTTCACTGCTCCCCAAAGCCTGAAATATTTTCTCTAGGGAATTTATCCATTGCTCAGCTACTAAGGGATTTGTACTCCCATTGAACTTTTTTGGTTGTTGCCTCATGAATCGATCTAACATTGATCGTCCACGCTGTGGATCAGGGTGCTCCATACGGGTAAGGTTATTATTTATAACCTGAGTAAGTTTTCCCAGTATGGTGATTAGCTGATCGGCACCAGTTGCATCACTAGCCCCACTATAATTATCTTGAGCAAAAGGGAAATCCCTACATAGAGTGCGTGAATTGATACGGTTTCCATTTCTTCCACTAGGTGCCATTTCTAAACAATGGCATAAACTAGACCAGTTTATGAATCAAAATACATAATCTCATACTTATAAAACACTTAACATAAATTGAACTATTTATGGATATAATCCATAATCATAAAAATGTTTTCTTTGAGGAAGTATATACTTATAAAACCTTCGTCATGATTTTTAAAGAAAATGAGAGTTATCCTAAGCATATCCCCCGGGAGTGTCGTAACCAAGAGTGTAGAAAGGCCCGTTGTCGTGCACCAGTTCTCGTTCGAGTCTAGCTCAAAGCGGTGTTTTCGGGTTTTACCCCTAGGTACATCTGTGCCAGAGCCGCCTCTACCTGCTCATATCCAGACAGGGATGTATTGCTCGGAAAACTCACAAAATCTCTACAATACCAAAATTCTAGGAAGTTCTTCTATACTAATCCTTAAAGTTCATCTTAGGTCTATGTGCTCTAATAAGAGTTTATCTAAATCTAGCTTCCAAGGTTTGTACTAAACTTCCACTGATACCAACTGTAACACCCCGACCCTAGTTACCCAGAATCGGTGCATTATTACATAACATTGGAATGATCACAAGAAAGATCAAATCTCGAAAGACCAATTTGTTTAGTAGCCTTGGAAACACTAGATATATTCATAAGTTTTACATTACATCATAAAATGAAAAACTACTAAAACATAATTCCTCCACAGTCCACACTATTATCCCCTCATAATATCCCTACAGGTCATTCATAACATACTTCTTCACATCCTGGGAAAAATAAAACATAGAAAAGGGGTGAGCTTAAATGCCCAGTAAGGATAACAATATAGAAGAACATTCAAAATAAGCATAAACATTTAAGGCAATGCATTACTAAAACAAAAGCCTTTTAAACTTGAACATCAACATGGTATGGCAATAGTAAAATGAAATAATGCTATTTACTTGTTCACATGGATATTCTACTAATCGAATAATCACATGCAATATCAATAACCACTTTCATAATGTTGGAATGCATAATGCCAGACTATCATAACCACATAGCCAAGGCCTCGTGCCAAGACTAAAAATAAGATTTTTCCAAGGCATTGTGCCAAGACACTAGTTTGTCTCATGAGACCTACCGATGCATCGAGGAGCTATAGCGGGCTCCACCCGTCACATATTAAGTCCAATGCATTCCCATATGAAAAGGTTTAAACATAACATAAACATTCGTATTAAAACTAGCATACGAAATGTCAATAATTTCACCATAAACTATGAATGGTATAAAAATAGCACATCCACAGTCAAACATATCACAAAAATTTCAATACAATATAGAAGTTCTGTATCATAATAAATCAACTTCAAATAAGCGTAAAATCCATCAAAGGATGTTGACATAGATGAAATCAAAACACTTTTTAGAGAAATATCTATTTCTATTTTTGAAATCATTTAAGAGTCATATAAAATAAATCATTTTCTTTGAAAATATTCTTATAAGATTTTAAGGAAGGCTTTGAAGATTTTATAATGGCGGAATATAACCGCACCCACCGTATAAGTTAAAAAAAACATTCTTACCTTAATTCTGTCGAAAAGGTTAAAAAGGACCTTGCTTTGAAAACGACGGAAATATTCCTCTTATAAAAAGTCAAACAAGGGTATAAATGACTTTAACCCATATTCTTGTAAATAATAAAAATATTTTGAAATACATTTTTAATAAAACATGGATGTGGATGATAAAGAGATCCCAGTAGATTATTACATATAAACAATCTCGGATAATGAAGAGATTGTGGAATAACCCTTACCAATTTGGTGACTTATGAAACATACAACACATGAAAGATGTATCATACAATGAATATGTAAATACACATATATTAGATTGTATTACACAAAGAATATTATTATGGGCAGTACATACACCACACAAAAGGTGATGGTGGCAATATGGCATGAATCTCACGGGAATAAGGAGTGAGATAAAAACCCCTTACCACATTAATCAACTGAGTCGTATGGAAAAAAGATAATAACCACCAAATGATTTACAGAATAACATGAATATAAAGAGAATCATGATAATATATACCAAATGGCAGTACACAATACACCACTTTCAATACTTTAGTGGCGAACAATGGAAATCTCACGGAATTGAAAGTGAGATAAGAAAATCACTTACCTTGTACTTTTCCTTGGTTGGGGGTAGTTTAACCTCCTGTATAATAGTGAAATAATTGTTATTAAATTATAAAAGAATCATATACATTTATATGATATCATATATGATCTTTTAACATTGCTTTGTTAAAAATATTTTTGAATTATCGTTGTTTCGGGTGTTAACTTACTCGTTTTCTTTTATATGTTTTGTTAAGTAATCCATGTTTGTCATATATATGTTGTATCTTATTCATATCCAGAATGATATCAAGTCCTTAAACATTATTTTTTAAATCATCAAATTTTAATTATACTTGAATGGATACGATGGAAATGAATCTTATCGCGTTCGTGGAGACGATAGTCCGTACGTACGCACGAGCGACAATATCATTCTTTTGATATTAAAATAATATATAAGTTGATAATATATCATATATACAGAATCCTTATCATTTTATATTTATTATTTTCATGAGTTTCACATACTTATTATACCCATCCAAATAAAAATTTATTGAATAACAATTACACCACGACGTGGAGACGGTAAGCCGTACGTACGCACGTATGGTGACATGTTATTCAAAGGATGGATAGAATAGTGAGTATGGTTGTACCATATTTATAATAACGTCACAGTATATATATGATACTAGTGTTATTATTTTAGAATGGTAACAACAAAGGAAGAAGAAGTGGAAGAAGAAAGGAACTTGGAAAAAGGGTGGTGAAATCATTACCTCTTCTTTGGGTTCTTCCTTTTGATTTGATCAAAAGGGCTCTTTAGGTTGGATTTCTGATCAAAATAATGCCTCTAGGTTGTAGTGAGGGAAGTTGGGAGAGTATTTGGGCAGAGTTTGGCTGATCCAAAAGGATTTCAAGGTGTGAAGAAATGAGAAGGAGGAGTGCCCTTTTATAAGAGGGGTGGGGGCACCTTTGGAAAAGCTAGAAATATTAGTTTATAATAAATTAATATTCGGTTTCAAATGGATAAAAAGTCGATTATTGAAATGTTAAGGTGGGTATGGGTCGAAAAAAACTCAACCAATAGAATTTAGACAGGTTTGGGTACTTATATTAACCTTATCTTTAAGTATTAACTCTAAGTTAATTAGTTTCACTTTTAAAATGTCTCTTTGTATTTTTATATAATATGGTTAATAAACTTACTATATACATCCAAGAGACCCCCAAGTGGTCCATTAATGATGCAAAAATCATGATATAAGTCTCTTGGCCGAACCTTAGATTTTTAGGAATTTAATATCAATTAATAATATAATATTTGTTTTAAAAACTCTTTTATGTCAATTTTGACACTATTCAATAGTTGATTTTTGTGAAACTCATAAAAAATTGATTACTTCAAATAAAGTCAATTACATAAATCCTAATATATCATATTATCCTTGAAAATTAGTTTAATTCATTAAAAGTTTCATATTTTATTTATTTGGGTATTTATAATATCAATTATTCGAATTTTTCACTATTATGGTAATTATTGCATCACCATGTGTCATAAATAAATTAACTTATTTAATGTCTAAAAATTATTAATAAAATATAATTATGTAGGAAATCGTTTTAGCTTTCTAATTAATATTTATAATCTAAAATCCAACATATATAACCCTATGTAAAAATTGTTTTTCTAAAAGATATATGCTTGTGTCATTTTTGTATTCATTTTAACTTAATTAAAATAAAGTGTCCCTATCACCTACAAGTGGCACCATGGGGTCCCCAAATCGACCCAAAGATGCATATGGTCGAACATGTATCAAACAATAAGGCTAGGACACGTTTTAGGGTAATTTAGTATTATTATAATATTATTTTTTAACCCTTATTTACCGGATTTAACCTTAACCATGGTAAATAAAATATTTACCGCAGTAATTATTCAAAATGTCTAAAAATAAAAGTTACCTATTTAAACAATTTGAAAATCATGATTCCAAATATGGAATCCATTTTTCTAAATTCATAACACAGAAGTGGCAGAAATTAATTTAAATTTAATTCCCGCTGTCAAAACAAAAAGCGTGTTTTTAAGAGATAATAACTATCAAAAGATTGACACTTGTTTATGTTCGGTTTAATTGTAAAATTATGTCCAATGACCAACATTATATTAAATGGTAAAAATATATTCTAAATCTACTTTAAAACCACTCAAATTCATAATTTATCAATATTAATTATTTTTATTAAAAAAGTTGTTTTTAATTAAAATTTAGTAATTTTCACTATTCATCAAAATTTGAAAGTTATCCAAAAAGTACCAAAATTTTACCTTAGGCTAAATTCTATATTACAAATCCAAAAATGAAGTCCATTTTGAAATATAAAATATATGTAATTTCAAAAAGTAGGTATTACTATTTATAACGGATAGTTTGATTGGTTATAGTGTGTTAGAACTCGGTGTTGCGTACAACACACGCTATCACATTATTCAAAGAGAAGCGTACCGTAGAAGCTTGGGGTGTTACAAATATGCACCTTATAACCTTCATTTTAACACTATGGAATTTTCTTCACATTAATTTGTCCACACAAACATAGCTAATTTTCATTTATATGTGGTGAGTATATTATATATTCATCAAAAATATTTCACAATATATCGATAATATCCTGCAAAACCAATAAAACATTGGATCATAGTTACTATTTTCTTTTCAAGGATAACATTCAATAACTTTTATTTTTCTTGATCCATAGATAGCCCCAATCTTGAGATTACGCAACCCAAAAATGAATATTTTTTAATTCAAAATTCACAGTTGTAAATTTTTCAAAAATATTCTCATTCCATAGTGTCTTTAGTACAATTATCATGTGATATTCATGTTCTTCCTTGCTTTTAAAATGTACAAGATAATCTTTTATAAAGGATACCACAAACTAATCATGATAATCTCTAAAGACTCGATTCATAAGATCCATGAAGATAGTAGAGGAATTAATAAGACCGGAAGGAATCAATATAGTGTCCATAACATGTATTTAATGCAATATTTGGTATATCCTCTTTCTTGAACCTTAATTGATGATATCTTGAATGAAGATAAATCATGGAAATGTATTTCTCTTTATGTAGTTGGTCGAATAATTCATTGATGTGGTGAAGAGGATATTTTTTCTTGACAGTGATCATATTAATTTCTTGATAGTCAATGCTTATTCTCATTGATCCATATTTCTTAACAAATAGAATATGTTCACCCTAAGGTGATGCACTAGGGAGTATGAATCCCTTGTAAATATTCTTTTGGAGTTGTTTCTCAATTCCTACAACTCAATTAGGTTTATTTTATAAGGTTTATTTGAAATAGTCATTGCACCCGGTGTGATTTATATTGAAAACTCAACTTCAAAATTTAGTGTAAGACTAGAAAATTCTTCCAGAAAGATATAAAAAAACTCCCAAGACCTTCTGCCTCCATGGTGGCGCATTTCAGGTGTTGGTGTAATGGTCCAATGAGGATCATCACCCTTATATTTTTTTCAAAGGTGGTTTCCTATCACTTTGACCATTTCTTTTGTTCCGACCCATTCTACATCATTATCCTTTAAAAAATATTGGATTAACTCAGTGGGGACTAGACAATTCACCCCTTTCACATTACAAAGGGGAGGCCACATTCGAGTTGATCCCAACGGGAAATTTCAGGGGGGGGAGGGTTCAAGTACTTGGAAAATCAGTCCCCCTTGGATGTAACTTCCTCGGATGGTCTCCAACTGCTGTATTTGTGGATCCGTAAACACCAAATGGCTCGGGTATCCATGATTCATGGACCTACTTTCCAAAGGTAGACACTTGTTTATCGATTATCTAGACAACAACACATAAGGACTCCATTGGTTGAGAGGATGTGAATTAAGGCTCACTACACCCTTTTGGTGGTATATTATTACATGTTCCAGGACTCTCTTATAGATTTAATTCGTGTTCATATGTTTTTGAATCCTTGGTTCATTCCCAAAGAGTGTGTCCACAGGCTACCCTTGTTTGATACTATGGAGATACTGCTGACATGAGCCATATAATAAGGCTATTTATAGATTATATTCATCTAGGGGGGACAAAAGCTAATTTGATGTTAGGATCAAACCTATAAGATGAGTTTCTTACGTATCTTTGAGAGAGGAATCAGAACACACTAAGTTCAGATTGGTTGGGGATTATGAATAGATGCTTCCCATTTGAGGGGGCATGGTTTGGTGAACCCTTTTAGATGGGCACCCTTTCTATCTTGGGATTTCAGGTAGGCATCCTACGTATCCCAGTTTGATCAGGAATCATAGTTCTTGTAATTTATAATTTGTGGGTGTGGAAGTTATTACAAACCTCTAAGCCCATGTGAGTCATGATCGGTGTGAGAAACAATAGGATGTGAGATATCCAACAAACTGCATTTTTCCTCTCATGTTGGTGGGAGAGCGAGAGCCTACGATAGAAGAGGTTGGGGTGATGGTGGGTGAGGGCACGGAGCGATGAACCTTTCCAGGTGAAATGTCATTAAAGGTTATATGGCTCGACCTTGGAAGATTGGTTACTTACCTCAGTAGGGGGGCCCTGGAACACATTCTGGGAAGCGGAGGAATTTCTTCCTTGTCAAAAGGATAAGTGAACATAAATCCTTTGACGGATCAATATTACTCATTGAATGGAAAATCCAGTGATCATTCTCAATCCCTAAAATGGGGAGGTTCAGATCGGCATCCCAAGGTTGGACACCGGGTTACCATGGGAATGTAGTCCTGTAGGCATTCCCAATTCCTGAACTGTTGTGGGGAGAACATTTTTGAATCTTCTTACCATGGGTATGTAGACTCAAAGGGGCATGATGATGCACCCGATGGTCTGATCATACAGTTTTGGTGGCTTTGTAGGAGGATTCGTCCAGATGTTGGAGGACTGGTTCCTAGTGGGATTATGAAGGATTGGATTGTAATGGAGGGGTTAGGTTGGAACCAGAGGATTTAATACTTGAAAACACCCCATTCTATGCACTAGAATCTTATGCGGGATGGGGGAGACTCTTCATACTATAGTGGTATGCAGTAAGAGGGGTCATCTACATACCAATGCGGTACATGGTAATGTGTATGGACCACCCTGTACCATGGTAGTACGTGGACCATCACTTCGCTTTGGGTTCCATCTATGTACTAATGTAGGGTGCAGTGCTAGGTTCAGTCTGCGCAGAGGCACACTACGTAGAGCACCATATTGAAGGAGGGTCTAGGTGCTCATCTTTCATGGGGATTTCATCCATGAGAAGTATATGGTTTGTTGTTTACCAATTATGTTTGTGTATCTATTATTATTATTCAATTCCATCGTTTTATGGTTCATGGATGGTTGTACCTACGGAGAGTGTGATTCCCAATTTAGGCTTTTCTGATGTATCAATAATGAATCCAGGGTCTTCTCTAAACTCTCTCTTCAAACCTCTGAGTCCCCTTTAAGATTTTTTTGTCTGTCCCTCCTCAATTCCTCCTACACTCCATTTATAGAGCATTGGGGAAATTGTATCTATTGGGCATGTGGCACCATTTTCAGAGGCCCATGTAGACATATCCTAACCCATAGAAGACTTCATCAACTGGGGTATGAGGAAGCTTCAGTTCGCGATAATGGTTTGCAGATCCCTGTAGGTTCTCTTTATCCGTGAACTGATGAGTTGGTAGAACAGTACGTGGATGGCCTTCACGCTTATGAGCCCTTCATAGACTAGTTCATGGTCATATGGATTTGCTGGACATAACTCCATGGGATAGTGGCTCGAGAATCATTTTCTATACTAGTTAGTTCCCGATCTAGGTTTTCCATGAACCTTTCTTGGTGATGGCATGCGGACCACTTGAAAATCCTTGAAAACATGAATTAATTCAAGCTTCTTATGAAATTTGTAACTCAATTTGAGTTCACTCACTTTGCTAGACTTGTAGGAATACTTTATTCCTTCTGAAAAGTGATTGTGTGGGTATTTCCTTCTCTTGGAGGAATTATAAGAACCCTAAAAATTCCCCCTATCAGAATGGGGTCCATCCGAAATGAATAGGGGACTATTCTGATGTATAAGTGGTCATGAACTAAAATAGTTCATGGTAGAACAGATGAGCCTGGTAAGAGGGGACCACACCTATATATAGGGTCCCATGACATTTATCTTTTACCATTTTGGGTGGAGAAAATGTCTCTCGACATCCCTATCTTCCTCTTCTCTCGCGTACCATGCTCCACGCGAAAATCCCGTTTGTGAACTGCTTCGTATGTACCGCAAACCGAACTTTCCATCATTTCCCCATCTACATACCATATTTTTTGGATTTCACTAATGGTATTGTGGAACATTAAAATTAAAATCTGGAATCCTCATAGGAAACGCTATGTGGATTTCGTGTTCACATATTGTGCTTGATCTGGTGAACTGAACATTATAAACTGATAATCTAAACATAAACCTTTAACCCACGATTTCTGAATTTGAACTTAATCGCGGCCTTTGTTCATGGTATCCATCTCCCGTGAACATTTTGGTACACCAACCAATGATCCACGGGTCAACTCTTCATGGATGGTCAATGTACCATGGTTGTACACGAGAGAATGCATCTAAGTACTGTAGTAGTAAGCAGGGTTGCTTCCGCGCACCGTGGCTGTATGCAGTATGATGCCTCCACGCATTATGAACTATACGGGATGTGGAAACTAGATACCATTTCTGGAAACAGCACATGGAGCCTTATGTGGAAATATTTTAAATTCTTTAGCCTCTCCTTTGTATCCTTTATCCAATAATTTTTATTTGACTGACTTTTAATCTACTTCTCGATCATCCTGGGTATGCTACAATGACTACTTCACAGGCTGAGATAAAATTTATGAAGACAAGGGTGACCATTTAGGGGAATAGTAAAGATTATCTTGTTGCCTACATTATTCCTCATGATATCTTCTTATAGGATTTCTCGACACCAGAGCTCTTAGCCTATATGTTATTTGTACAGTTTCCACTTTACGGCTTTGGTCTCCCTAACGACATTCATATACCGTTGGCTGACCCTGATAGCCCTTTCATCCTCTTAGAGGCACCACAAGGACATGATCGTGCCAATATTTCCCCAGTAGGAGAAGTCATAGACAATCTGATTCAGGAGAACATTTTTATACATGGAAGCTTTTCATGGACTCAGGGAAACTACGGGTATCACGATGTTTTCCCAAGACTAGGTGCCTGAGAGTACCCATCCATTATCAACATATCCCAACAAAACCATAATGGTAGGTGGAACACCATGTGGGATCTGTGGGTCATAGAATGTTTCTCTGATGAGTGGGACAGGGCGTTCGAGGTACATCAGACCTATTTGGGGTCCCCCAACCCATTGGAGGTGGTGGGCTTGTATAAGGTAGCATGGGTTTCTCTGTTTGTAGTCTTATCCAAGAGAAAAATCCTTTTTGAATTACTGATCCACTGGTGTTCAATCACCAAAACCTTCCACTTATTACATGTGGAGGTGGGAATAAGGTCATGGGATTTCCACCAGCATGGAGGACTCCATATCCTTGGCCAAATATATGATGAGTTTCTCTCATCAGTCATTACTTGGAATGACACTGACCATGTGTCCCCTATGATAGGAGTTTACTAGATATGGAAGACGAATTATGTGATCATCCCCTTTAGTCTCGCTACCTTATCCCATTCAAGGTGTGTATAGGTTCATTCTTGTAGGTGAATGGACACAAACCGAGGGTTCACTGCACTCAAACTCACCCATCTCATCAGTCCCGCCAGACACTAGGGTCATATTGTGCTAATCTTGAAACATGATAATGTACCACAATGGGATATGAGATTCAAGCAGAAGTTTAACCTGCACATAGATTAGAATTATCCATTTCCATTGTTTTTTAGCATATGGATTTTCCCATTCCACAACGTATATATCGGGGTTCAGACCTATACACTGATGGTGGCGGCCATGATGGAAGAGGGTCATTCCATTAATTTTCCCCTTCCTACGCTCACCCAACTTTATGAATTGTTGGGAAAATAGTGGAAGGTAGGACCCCACCACATCTCAGTAGACCATTTAAATTTCCATACAGGTGTATGGTAGAACACTAACCCTATTATGAATACTGACATATTTCAATGGTTCCTTATTCTGACTTTCAACATGCCCTTCTCAACATTTTTGATGTTCATCCTACGACTCTCAGCGTTATTGATGCGGTAAATCTATTGAACAAAACAACTCATTTCTCATTTTCACTACACCCTACCCCTCATGGGTCATTAAGTGATGATATGGATGTTTTTTTGGAGGAATTCTCATACATCATCATTCTTAGGGATGGGATACTCACTACTCATATAGATCGAGTAGTCATTTGTGAGACATACCTCCTCTACTGAGTTTCCTGGAAATTTGGATGCCTTAAATAAACTGTGCTGCTTCCGGCTATTCAATTAAGGGGAGAGTATCACCCCATCGGTATTCAAAAATTACGGATCATGATGATGCATGAAGGTGCTTCAATGGAAGTTATCATCCCTAATATGACAGATTCCACTTTTCAATTGTTAGAGTATTCCCCACTATGGGTGGATTGTTAGCCCAATGGGATGATGAAATAACCTGTTCGGTGGGTACTGAAAACTTTAACCATTCCTTACCCCATCCTTTCCCCAAATCCAATTCCACACATTTCTTCTACTGTGAATATTTCAATAGCTAAAACTTCTACTCATTCCCCTACAACAGATACGATGGATACACCACCCATTCTAACCCTTGTGTCAAGAAGATGCTCAGTTCATGGTCAGAATGTCTGGGAGGGGCTTCTTCGGTAGAACCTATACTTGTGGGGAGTGTCTCAGACTACTCCCAACTTGCGGATACTACCAATGATTTTAATGAGGCAAGAACCACCAGAGTAACACCGATCACCCAGGTAGTTGCATCCAATCCTCCGCATCCAACTCCAGCAGTTGAACCATCTGAGGGGAAAGAGATTCCCCCATCATGGGTGACCAAATATTATGTCCCTTCCAACTCATGTGAAGATTCTTCCTACTTATGCACATGTTACGGAGGGGCAGGATCAAGGTACTGGTGATGTGGTGAGGCACCAGGTAGTGAAAAATGAGGCATGGTTCCAGTTATGTGCTCTGGCTGTGGAGACACCTATGGCCACTTTTACTAAAGGGGGTGACAATTTTCAGTGATTATTCACTAATCTGGGTTTATCTATCTTTGATTATCATCAATAAAATCTCCTTATATACCAAATTGTCATTTTCGGAGAATACATTGCCTCCTACGAGGAAAAAATGGCCATGTTCAATTCATCCCATTACTAGTTGGTGACCTTACGAAATGTTTCGGAAGAATATGACAATATAACAGCTAAGGAGGTGAAGGATCATGATTTAGTGGACACCCAAGAGGAAGAGTTGTAGGAGTAAAAAGACCTTTCAGTAAGGTTAAGGGATAAACTGGCTTCCAAACATGCCAACTATGAAGTCTTATAGAAGAAGTGGAGGGACCTTAAAGTCATTCTAGAGTGGTTGCGTCTGATAGTCATTCTGGAAAGGGTGAACCGAGCCTTGTTGTTGTTCCATCCCAAATCATGATATGTACTCTTCCTTTTTTATAGTTTTGAGGGACTCTGAACTGGGGATTCTCACCTATTTTTGTCAAACTCAATGAAACTAATTTTCCTTTAAATCCTCCTTCATTGTCTTTTCTTGTCATGTAAATTGATCAAATTCAATCATATAATCATCATTCTGATCATGTATTAATTTTAAACCATGATCAGAAAACTGTAATAACTGAATCGGGCTCTAATTTTTACATAAGCCATAGGACTCGGCTTGCATAGTTCGACTATTTTTGAGGTATTATGGAACACATCAAAACATTTTATGTCTTTTTTAGTATTACCCTAATTTTTTCCTGAGCCTGTTTGGAACAGGCATAGCGGGCATAACATTACTTTTTCTTAGGCCACTCCTTGTGGGTTTTTGGCCTAACAGGCTTTACCCCTTTTTTAACGAACTACTACTCGACTTTTACCCAGAGGTGCCAACTGTATATTTTCCATCTCGAATGTATGGCCTCTTTTTATTTCCATGGCAGTTCACAGTCCATCTAATCAGTCTTATTACTGATGTTTTTGGTCGAATATTTTTGACCAAATTTAACGGGGTAGGGCCCTGACTTGGGACCATCATCTATAAATGTTATAATATCATTAATACATGGATTAGGGATTTCTATTTACCCTAAAAATGTGAATTTTGGACATAAATGAGACTTGGGATCCATTTTAGGTGTACAAAGGTATGAAAGGACTCTCCTAGGGAAGAATTTTCCTTTTATTCGTGGATTTTCTTATGTGAAAGATATGTAGAGCCACCAGGGCATGATGTAAATAGTCAATTAAAGGTTTTTTTAGGACACTAGCCTTCCATTTCCAGTGACCTTGGTATGATTTTCATGATTTTTAATTTATTTTGATGTTGGGAGCCATAATCGGTGGCTGGACTAAGTAATGGTGTCTGAAAAAACAAGGGACATTCATATCGTCTTTGAATAGGGAACTATTCCCGAACTGTTTTTACATTCATGAGGGAGAGCTAGTGAATGGTCAGTTCAGTTTGAAATATTTTTTATGTTAGGGGTATTTGGAATGAATATGGAATTTAAGATGATATCGAGATGTTTTCCAAATCTAGGGGTGACAGATCATGATTGTCATTAGAGTGTACAAAAGCTCAAAAGGACTCTCCTATGAATAGATTCAACTTTGATTAATGTCCATTTTGTAGGCAACATATGCAGAGCCACCGGGGCATGATGTGCTTAGTCTATTAAAGGTGTGTTTAGGACACTGGCCTTCCATCCCCAATGGCTCTTGGGAACTTTTTGGATACCTTATGTTACCTTGACAAGGGGTGCACCTGAATACAAAAAAGGGAATATTTTCTAAACATATCCTAGAAATGAGTGGAGGAACTCTTCTTTTGTATGTGTATAAACTTCACACGTATCGATAGGGTATCTTTAGGAACCTCAAAAGGGGATAGTGATGAATCGATTCCACACATTCTGATACATCTAGCATGTTTGAAGGGTCAAAAATTTAAACCATGAAATGGAGGTCCCTTGAATTTAGAGGGATGGAACGAGTCTTGGAATCCATTGGGCATAATGAGATAGAAGAGGACTCTCCTGGGGATGAATTTTCCTTTGATTGGCAACCATTTTTATAGGAAACATATGCAGAGACATCTGATCATGATGCACATAGTCAAATCAATGGTGTATGTAGAACCATAGCATTCCATCTCAGATGGCCTTGGAGGGTTATGGGGATTCAAGATCACACTGAGCATGAAGTTTGGGGTATGGAAAGAGTGTATTCGGGCATATTGGGGACATTTGTGGTGTAATTTACTCCTAGAATTAGGTATCCCTTACGTAGATCTAACTCATACATAGGGTGAGGTATTTGTTCCATATTTTGGGTACCTGGTCATTTAATGTCACATGGCCAAGATGTGGTGTTCCTCTTGGGGAATGGAACTGTAACATACCTTTTATGGTCATGATGCTAGGACCAAATTCCATGACTATTTTTCCATAATTTCATGGTAGATCTCTTTCATAGATCCTTAAGTTCACGTGAGCTATGCTCAGTGTGAGAAATAAGGGATTGCGAGGATTCCGAGTTAGTTCCTAATAATAGTAAAATCAACATCATAGGGAACTTTGGGATTAAACCAATGCAATACAGTTTCCCATCACACAGTAAGGATGATTTGGGCCTTGCACTTTTAATATTGTGAGTTGAGGACATGATTTTGTGTAGTTTAGAGTCATGAAATGAGAACGATTTTTCTGTCATAAAGATATTTAATAATTTTTAGTTAATCACAATCCGGATTCTATAGCGTTCCCTAGACGTGAGTGATGATAGAAGGTATAAACCATAGTATCAAGGGAATAATGAATCATGAAGGATGACATGGGTCTTGGAAGCAATTGGGCATACTACGATAAGAGAGGACTCTTCTAGGGATGAATTTTCCTCTGATTGATGGCCATTTTGTGGGAAACTTATGTAGAGAAACTGAGGCATGATGATCATAGTCAATCCAAGGTGTCTGTAGGACACAGGTCTTCCATCTCAAATGGCCTTGAATGATTATGGGGATGAATGTTTTCCTGGGGTATGGAGTATAAAAAACAGGACATATATTCCTTGGAACCTAAAGAATACCCAGGTCATGATTAACATTTAACCACTGGAGCTTCCATATTGGTCTGAATCATATGTATGGGGGGAAGCAGGATCTTTCGACTTCTCATCAGTGAGGGTCATGTGCAGGATCTTGTAACACTAACGACATGGCCACATATAACTCTTGGAGAATTTCATAGTTTATCATTATGCGATTCAGACCTACTATAGACTCCCCATACAAGTCATACCTACATACGGGGAAAGAAGAATTTTTTATGGTGTTTGGGCCAAGATTCCAAATCATATCATCACTACGTATCCAGAGAGGTCTGGAATCAAGACACATGTAGTTCTTAATATTACCTAAAAATGTTCTCTCGACTTGTGAGGACATGTGGGGGAATTTACTTATGATGGTTGGGATGGGATTCTATATTTGGGCATCACTACTTATCCCTCATGGGGAAAGAATCATGCCTCACATAGTTATTAAAGTTCCCTACATCGATTTGGCTCAGTCTATGTGTAGGGTAATTTTCATTCTATTCCTCAGGGATTCCATGTCTACCATTTTACTCTATAGTTTTCTTTTGTATGAAAATTCCTACCACTAATCTTATGTTCACATGAGTTAAACTACATGTGATAAAAATGGAGTGATAAGGGTTTCCCTTACGAATTTGGTGAAACGGGGGCATTATATAGGCATTTTTTATGCTGGGGGATGGGCCAATATCAAGGTTTTAGGCATCAATACATATCACGCGAGTGGAGGAATCAAGTCATATGTAGTTATGTGAGAGATCATGATGTTTATTATCATGCGATTAGGGTTTTTGTGCCAGGTAGTTTAACATCTTACAATGAATACATGAGTCATAGTTTAATTTCATGTTTTATGGATGAGTTCCTTACAGTTTAACGTCATGTGGAAAATAAAATGATTCATAGTTTAGGGTCATAGATTTTGGACCATGGAAAGGGGTATTATAACTCATAGTTTAGGGTCATAGAGATTTGACCATAGCATGGGGGATTTACAGTATTTTTACTCATAGTTTAGGGTATTAGATTTTGGACTATGGAATGGGTGATCAATGTCTTGTTTCATAGACTAATACCGTATAGTTTAACATCATGTGGTCAGCATGATGGCTCAATGTTTTGGGTTGTAGAGTTTGGAGCATGAATTAGGGGGTTGTTACTACGTGAAGTAATTCTTCAAGAACATCTCATTTGTGGTGTTGGTGATGATTTTTCTATCCATTAATATCTAGGTGTATGCTCCATTGGAATAGACTCTATGTAGGACATATGGTCCTTCCCACTTTAGTTCTAGCTTTCAAGGATTCTTCCTGAGTATCATCAGGTTTTTGAGGACTAACACCATTTCTCCTTCAAGGAAATATCAAAGGCGAAACTTTTGTTTGAAGGATCGTGCAATCTAGTTTTGGTATATTTCCAAATGGTTTAAAGTGTGCATCTTTTCTTCATCAAACTGCTCTAACTCATCGAACTGTATGTTTGATTTCTCTTCCATGGACTGTTGATCACAAATGGCCACATGAAGTGATGGAACATGAATTTTAATATTCAATACCACCTCTCCCCTGTATACTAGTGAGTTCAAGGATGCCTAGGTGGCGGTGTGGGTCGTGGTCTGGTAAGCCCACGTAGCATGGAGGATCTTCTCTGGCCACAATTTTTTATCCTTATAAATCATCATTTGGAATATATTTTATATGGACTTGATGAAAGTCTTTATCTTCCGATTGGCCACTACATTGTAGTGGGATGAATGTTTGGCTATGATTCCATACTCCTTGTATAACTTTTCCAACTCAACGGTGCTGAAGTTGGTGTTGTTGTCTATTAGTATTGTATGAAGGGAACCTAATATGGTGATGATGATGGCCTTCAAAAATCTAACAATTATTTTTCCCTGACTTCCATAAGGTTTATTGCTTCAGCCCATTTGGAAAAGAATTCGGTCGTTGTGAGTATGAACTTGAATTGTCTGGCTATGATAGGAAGTTATGGTCCCACAACATCCATCCCCCAAGTGCCGAATGGCTAGAAGTACATAGTTGTATGAAGTAACTACAAGGGTTAGTGTATGAAATTGGAATGAACATTGCAGGAATGGAACTTGTTTAATATGGAACAATCATGTATCATAGTGGGCCAGTAATACCCAAGCCTTCAGATTTTGGGAGAGAGCTGGGTCAAGATTGGCGTGATCCACAAGTTCTGGTGTGCACTTCTTTCATGATGGAGGAAGTCTATTTTCCATCAATGCACCTGAGAAGGACTCCATCAAGAACTCATTTTTAGATAACCTTTTCATCTATTAACCCAATATGCAAGACAAATTTAACTGCCCCTCATTGGACCTGCTCCCATCCATCCCTATTTGGTGGGAGTTCCTCATTCTGAATTTAATTTATAATGGGAATCATTTATCCGGTGGTCTGACCGTAAGGATAATAAAAGGGGATAATTTCTCAAATTTCCTCTATATATATGAATGGAAGGATTAGCCAATGGTGGGTAATGCTAATGAATTTTTCATCCAGGTTTGGATCGACCAACGTTGTGGCTACATTTTCCAAAGCATCGACTTGGGCATTTTGTGACTGGGGGACATAAGTCAACATTGATTTTGAGGGGAATTATTCCATAAATTCTCAAACATGGTTCAACAAGGGTTCCAATAATTTTTTCCTAAATTTTTAGTCACCACTAACCTGTTTGATGACTAGCTCTCAATCAACCATTATTTTTTGGTGTTTGTCTTGCACATAAAGTTCTAGTTCCAGGCATGCAATGAGGACCTGATATTTTTCTTAGTTATTTTTACACCCTTATGAGTTAATGAACGATTAAATAAAGAATTCATTTTTGAGGGATATGATTATAATTCCTAGCCCCAATTTGTTGAGCTTGGGATCCTCCATTCTTTTTCCATGTTGGGCTTTCGAAAGAACCATCGAAGTACATTTACCATGTCTGGGGGTCCTCCTAGTTGGAAAAAACTTCTTCATTAGGAAGTTCAGCATCTAATGGTTTTTTATCCTCTAAGGGGTTCTCTTCCAGGTTGTCTGATAATGCCTGGACTTTGATTTACTTCTGGGTTATGTACCGTATCTCAAACTATTGTAGGATGACCACCCATTGTGATAGGTGTCCATTTAGCATGGAATGATTGAGGATATATTTGAGCTGGTTTCAGTGGGAAACTAAGTGGAACTCATGGTGATGCAAGTAATTCATGAGTTTTTTAATTGTGATGATTAGGTCTGGGTAATCGTTTTCAATTTTTGAATACCATGTATCATCATCAATCATTTTTTGGCTAAGCTAATAGAGGTTGTTCTCATTGTTGGCATCATTATTATGTGGGAGAAATGTGGCTCACGACTATTATAGAGATATTACATACAATATGAGCAATCTCCCCTCAAATGGTGGAATCAGTACAAATTGTCTTGGGAGGTATCTTTTTATATTGTCGAATGATTCTTGGAAATCATTATCCCACTCATACGTAACACCTTTCTTTATGAGCACCGTTAAATTTAAACATTTACCTACTAGATTTTCTATGAAGCACCAAATGTAGGGGATGTACCCCTATAGTCCTCTCAACTCGTTGATGATGTGAGGTGTGGATATGTCAAGGATGTATTTTTTCTTCTCGGGGTCAACTTCGATGTCTCTACGGTGTACAACGAAGTCGAGGAATTTTCATGAGGTAACACCAATGGAACATTTTAGGGGAATCATCCGTAAATTGTTCAACCAAAATTTATTGAATATACCTTTAAAATTGAAAAAGTGGTTTGAGAACTTTTGTGAGTTAACCACCAGATCTTCCACATATCACTAAACAAATTTTCCCAAGAAGGGCTTGAAGATGGGATGAATGGCACGTTGACATGTTCCCCAAGCATTCTTTAGTCCAAAGGGAATAACCATGTAATAGAACACTCTTTGATGGGCCCTAAAATAAGTACCTACTTCATCTCCTCAGGCCATATGGATTTGGTTTTATCCAAAATAGTCATCCATGAAAGAGAGAGCATCATATCCAAATGTTGCATCAGTCCAAAATTCTTTGATTGGGACCGGGAAATCATCTTTTGTGAAAATTCAGTTATGATCCCTAAAGTAAATGCAGATTCTAATATGTACATTCTTATTTTTTATAGGTACTGTGTTTTCCTGCTTGATCAGATATTGGACCCCCTGTATGAAATTGGGTTTGATCATCTTATCAACCTCAGCCTCTATTTTGGAATCATGTGTCAGGTGGGTCCATCTAGCTGCTTTCTTATAGAAAATGTGGTCTTCTGATAAGACCAAATGATGAGTGGAAACCTCAGGATCAAGGCCTAGCATTTCAGTGTAGTTCTATGCCAACAATCTCGATTCTTATTTAGGAAGGAGGTGTATTCCTCCTTCCCCTCAACAGGAATGGCCAGACAAATCAGAGTGGGTCGTGGGTCGTCCTTAGTGCCCAGATTTATCTCCTAAGATTCATCGATTGTGTTGGAGACAGCTTCATGGAATGATGGAGGGGAATCTTTGAGGTCTTATTCATCTTCTTCTTCTTCTTGATCTTATTTATCTTCTTCCTCTTATTATAGAGAGAGTATTTTTTACATGAAATCTCACATGTTGTGAGAGAAATCGTCTTTTACCTTGGTGAGTAAGGTGGGTGTAGTTTCAGGTTATGTGGATGGTATGGGAGTATCTTTGATATGGATTTTCATGAAATCACGGGAGTCATCCCACTTTTCCATTTCTTTGGACTTTCTGGTCGCAACATAGACCTTGAAGACCATTTATTTTACATCCGGACGTGCATTTGTGCATTCCAATATGTTCATGGGAAATACATACTCTTCCCCAAGATGATGGAGGGGGTCAGAATGAGCTATTTCCAATCCATTCAGGGTGGTAATCAAATAAATTTCATTTGACAAAAGATGTTTTTCTTCTGATTCATAGAACCTAACATCAATATAATGTGACTCACAGGACTCAAATGGGAATTTATCAGCGTGCAATGTCCCATTTTTTTTATTACTGAAATATTTGACACACTAATGGTACGATGACGGAATTGCATCATGATGATGTAGATAAGGCCTCCCTAAAAGGATAGTGAAGGCCATACTTTTCCATACTTCCAGAAACTCATAATTTGAAATGAGGTCTCCAATTCGAGTTTTAAGATTGATTCTCCCCAACGGTTTCTGCTCATTGATTTCATATCCCAGCTGAGTTGTGGTGCAGTTTGTCAAGATGTCTTCACTATAACCCAACCAATGTAGCATTCCTAGTAAGAGGAGGTTGACTCCAGAGAATTTGTATGTGAAAATCCTCCATACATCAATTTCATTTATCTTTCCTGACACATATTAGGGTTTTATGTGCCCTTTATGATGACGTCTTTATCCATGTCTGTGAATGAGTTGACAACATGACATTTTTCGGGACTGGTCTCAGCCCGGTTGACTTTGGATGCTGCTACTTCATCCTCAAACTCCTAGGGATTTATTAAGTCTTAGATGAGTGCATCCCTAATATCTAAGGATAGACATAATGCATCTAGAATTGAATGCTTTGCTGGAACTAAAGAAATCTTATATAGAATATCATACTTCATATATAAAGTTCGGTGCTTCCCGGCTTGGGGTCTCTCTTTCATAGTCACTTTTGGGGTTTGGGATTTGTACGTAAATGGTTTGGCCTCTATAACCAAGGACAGTGGTGTTGTGGTCCTTTCGGGGTTTGGCCAAACTGGTCCGCCTGCATGCCTTAGGCGATTTGATATTTTCTCATCCCATGATTTATATTCTAAGATAATTGGTCTTGGATTTCTTTTGATGAGGGAGAACCAGCATTCGGGTTCTTGTTGTGTCTGTCAGAGGGTCCTTCTGTGAGTTTTTATGATATTAATGCTTTGATTTTATGGCATGGCCAGGAATCTGAATCCTATAATGATCATGCCTTCTAGGAAACCTCTACCTCGTGTGGCCTCTTCCTCCGGATCTCCAGTTGGAAGTGAGGAATTCAAGTTTGTGAACATGTTCTCAATCCGAGAGGGGGTTCATCAAGTTAATGACAATAACGGATCTGGAGATTAGTTCTTGATCTGACACTATTTCTATATGACAGCCTCCTTCTGATGGTTCTGTTTGGAAAGACAGTGCATGTTGTACCGTTTGGTCTGATGACACCAATTGTATAGTTTGGCGGGGCAGAGCATGTTGTACCATTTTGTGGGACGGTGCTCGTTGTACTAAAATTGTAGTCATGAATTCCGAAAGTGTCAACACTGACTTTAGCTTTTGTGTTATCTCATCTTCCTCCACTTTCTTTCTACACTTCTAGCCTTTAGAGG
Organism: Viscum album; assembly: GCA_963277665.1. Lineage (NCBI taxonomy): Eukaryota > Viridiplantae > Streptophyta > Magnoliopsida > Santalales > Viscaceae > Viscum > Viscum album. Next base: position 472,569,852 of record OY728133.1, on the reverse strand, counting down.
ACCTCAATGACGTGGAGGATGGTAGTTCTATATTAAGAGATTTTGGGGGCATTGTTGATTGTTTCAACTACTCCTGGAGGATTCAATGTACTCGGTTGACGGCCTTCTAGGTCACCAAACTATCAAACTTTTTCTCCATATTGGCGATTGTTTTCCATTCCTCTTCCTCTCTTGATTCTGAGTTGGAAACATAGACCACATGTACTAGCGGCAGACCCAACTTAACTTGCCTAAAATCCACCATATTTTTATGAGATCCTTGAAAATGAAGCATTCCTAGAGTGTATGTCCCAATATTTAGTGATAAGGTTAATAATTTGTATGGTCATCGAGACCCACTTCATCAGCTCTCTTTAGCTCTAGTATCTGAAGCATGATGAAATTTTTGGTGGCTATAAAGTAGCCATGGACCTGGTCATCTTGGAATGAGTAATATTTATTTCTTAATTTTTGAAACTAATTTCTTTTATCACCCTATCACTCATCTTTCCAAGGTGGGGTGGATGTTGGTGTCCAAGGGGTCCCACACAGTTCGGTGGAGGCCTCACAACTGGAGCTGGTTTCGGGGTGGTATAAGCGTAACAAAAGTCACTTCATCTTTTCCAATTCTTTTCCCATGGGCTGATGGGGCCACTCGAGACATAAGATTGGTTTGTTTTGAAGATTATTCTATCCTTTGGTAAATGGAAGAGAAATATATAAACCCACATTTTTACTTTTTCGGGATGATCAGTGTTTTCAATTCATCAAGGAGTTTATTGATACACGTAGCGAGCATTTCATCCTAGGGAAGTGGACAGTTCAGCGAATAAGTTATGCCTTTCCATTTGGCTATGAAGTATGAGACTCTTTCATTCTCTCATTGTTTTTAGTTCATGAGATCACTGACTGTCATCTCAGGTAGCGTTGAACTGAACTAGAAGGGAAACTGTAACTGGAGGTTCCTTTAGCCTATGATTGAATTGGCTGACCGACTAGTATACCATACAAAAGTTGATCTCTACATGGTTCGTACGAAGTACCTGTGTTTTATCGCTTTTTGCTACTCCGATGTGCCCATAATGGGGTCACAATAAGAGGAATAGTGCATTAAATTCTGTTTTGGGTCCCATGAGCCATTGAATATGAGGTAAACGGGGTTTTCAATGTTTGGAGGTGGCAGATCATTACTCACTCAATCATGGTAGGGTTTTCTCTCTAGCTATTTCGGAGCGTATCTCCCCTCCATGGCTTCTTGTCGAGCTGTTAATTTATCGATGGTATTCAAGTTCCCTTGATTTAAATCTTTCTTAAATTGAGCCTGAGATTGTGTGACAGTGTCCAAGGATAGGTGTGTCGGTGGTGTAGGAATTTTGGGTTTATACCCACCCGGAGGTATCATTTTTGTGTTTTCTTTAAGATAATTCGGCTGCCTTCCCAGTGGGGGGAAGTCATGATGTCCTTACGAAGCTAGGTAGAATGGACCATTAATCATGGCTTCATTGACCAGGATGAGTGACTAGGGAAAATGAACCTCTTCTGGGAACACCTGCTAACATTTCGTGGGGGTAACACATCCGAAAAGGTAGCTCCCTCGATGCAACTCGATATTAATTTGCACGAAGTCTTTGATTTCTTCCTCCTTCTTGGAGAATCATTCCTCAAGAGTGAGATACGCATATCCAGGGCAGGAGAAGGAGGTTTATAGATTAAATTGGATGTATTCTTCTCATTGTTGGGGTTCCACACTGGCAGTAATGTCAGATTAACTAAGCGGGCGCCCCGAATTAGGGAATATCTCTGGTTCCGGGTATGCACATCATGAGGCTCGGTGTGGGATGCCTTTGATAGGGAACCATATTTCTCCACTTCATCTCCCTCTATGCCATTTTTTGTGAGGTATGTGGAGTTTACATATACCATGTTCATTGAGGCATGCCTCATTTGGGGTGTTGTACCTTGTGTCAAATGGTAAGAAGGCTTTCTGTGTCCTTTTTTGGACATTAACCTTCCATTCTGTAGTTTTCTTCAGGTTTCATGGAAAAAATTGACCTGAAGGGAGACCTGATCTAACCTCATAATGTGCCTTTGTCTTGGAGGGTGTGAACCTCAAGAATGAGTTGAACGGGTGACTCCCTTTTCCATTGTTTTTCCTAGATGGTGGAAGACAGATGTATGTCGTTCAGGTATTTGAGGTAAAAATTCTCCTAGCCCAGTGGGATGGGGTTATTCTCATTCATCCATTAATGCTCTATGGCATGGATTTTTTTGCCTTATGGGGGAATTTTGATTTAAATAGTCCCCCATCTCTGGGGGTTGGGGTTGTTCACACATTGTTGTGGCAGCCGCCACTATTTCCACCATTTCAATTTCATGTACTCCCACATGGGTGTGAGCCGAGTATGGAATTGGACCCGCATTGATTCTATGGTCTTTTGAAAAAATGAAAACTACTTTTCAGATATCTCTCCTTAGGTAGGAAAAATGATGGATGGTTTAGGTTTCTTGACTCAGAAACTTTTTGATGGCTTGATCTCTTCAATCCTTACACTTTTGAGACTTACTCTGGGCTGGTTTTTGTTCTATATCCCATATATCATAAGGATTGGTTTCACATAATTGATGTGTTTGGGTGATGAAATTTCATGATTCCTTTTCTAATGAGGCATGATCGCTGGGACGAGGGGTGAAGTGTAGATCTCCATGTTCTCACTATCCCTGAAAGTGAACTTCAGCCGGGGCATTTCTAGTGAGGCAGTGCAACTTGTGCAGGGCATGGAAGCAAGCCAGTTCATGTTTTTTTCTCCTTTTTTGATTGTGGCTGCCATGTGGATGTGAGAGAATCCAGGTCGATTAGAATGTGCAGGTCCCCTATTGTGTTGAGAGGGTTCTCATACCCGTAATAGGGTGGTATTTTTTATTTCAACTAATGAATAGTCTTCCATATATTGAGGTTAATGTCATGTATTCATTCCCCAAACAACTCTCCTAGTAAGTCGAAGTGAGAAGTGGTTTTAGACCAATACATCACTGGTATATTATCCTTAGTTAGTTGTATTCTCACAAGAAACATATCCAGCTATTGTTCTTCTGGAGGCTCTTATACTTGATATGGCCAGCTCGACTGCTTCTTAAAAATTTCTTCCCAAGAAACCAGGATGGTGGAAGCCTTATTGATTTGCGGACATTGTGGGGGTGGCTCAGAAGATGGGTGTCTCCCTAGGACATCCTCTGGTGGAGAAATAGTATCACTCATTATAGACAAAGTGCCTAATGTTTCTGACTCCTTTCTGATCACCTCAGCATTGGAGGGATTTCTCACATTCTTAGGGAAATGAGAGGACCTCCGTTCCAACATGAATTTTAGATGGAGGGAGGACCTTCACAATTGGTGTTACAATGGAGAGGTCTACAATTTCAACTTCATGTCCAATCATGGGAAATTTTCTTAGGACATACACCCTAGGGAGGACCCTCAGGGCGAGATACAGTGAGGGGAGGACTTTTTTCCTGCTTGATTTCACTGAGGGGAGGACCTTCACAGAAACCGCCATTGTGGGGAGGGCCTTCACAATGACTGTCATCATGGTGAGGACTACCATCATGACTTGATACATGACTCTAGGGAGAATTTCTATAGTGTAAATCTTGGGGAGGGCCTTTAGGATGTACTTCAATGAGGGGAGGACTTTTTCATTGCTTGATATTACTATGGGGATAACCTTCACAGCAACTGCCATTGTGGGGAGGGACTTCGCAATGACTATCATCATTGTGAGTACTGCCATCATGAATCGATGTCCGACTACAGGGAGAAGCATATATGCAGTGTATACCCTGGGGAGTACCATCAGGGTGGACGACACCACGGGGGGACATTTTTTTCATTTGATCATCAAGTCGACCGGAGGGCTACCCAGATGCGCATTAGGAGATTGGATCTCATGATCAATCATTCCGGGACCAGGGAAGGAGCCCTTGTGGGTGTTATGTGGAGGACCTTCAGAGCTGCTGGTAGTGACATTGCGGGGGGGGGGGGGGGGGGCTTCGCAATTGCTACTGCCACTTCCATAATTTGGTAATTGAATGACAGTGTCTTGATCCTTTATTGATATATGTTTGAGGTAATCAAGAACCATGTATTCCAGAAGAGCATGATCATGTATATGATCTTCATTTTCTTGTTGCCTTTGGTGCCTTTAATTTTTGAGCACTCTCTTACGAGTAACTGAGGCCATCTACCTTTGGTAATGGCCTTCATGTATGAGTCACTTTCCTTCAGTTCCAATAATGTCATCAGGATATGCTGACGAACATCTTGAGTTTTGGTTGGGATATATGCCTTCCCAGGAGAGGACACCACATTTGACCAGCGTCCCCTAATTGGAACGAGTATTTGTTACCGATCCGTTTGTCCATGTATCGCGGGATATTGACGTCGACCCTCCTGGAATGGAGCCAGGATGCATAACTGCTCTAGAGTGACTAACTCATTTTGCGAGTGAGTAATTTTGTTCAAGGAAACCATGTCGTGAGCCTCATTTCATTCCTTTTCTGTTGATGCAATGATATCCTAGAATTTTTGGAGGATACGGTCTAGAGTCGACGTCTGATCTTCCATCATTTCCAGGATGTGTTGTGTTACGTCTTTGGATGGAATATGTATGAAGGCCTATTCTGATGATAGAGAAGGGGTTTGTGCCTACTCCATTCCACCGTTATTTTCCAGTAAATAATGGCAAGTCTCATGTGCTGGGAAAAAGGAACAAGCCTATCATTGGTTGTCTTCTCCATTTGCCACCGTATTTGACTGGTGGCCTTTATATTCACCAGCAATGATTTTCATCTGCTCGCTTGCCACTGTATTTGTCCCATGGGCTTTGTATGCATCCACAGGTATTTGACTCTTCTCATATTAGTTTTCCACCCTATTTGGATAGCGGGTTAGATATGCATCAGCAGGTATTTGTGCCTGTGTATAGCCACTACGGGAAAAACTAATTTTTGTGATGGGATAATTGTGACGGGAATAAATCATGTCGCAAATAGGTTGCCGAAGAGGATATTTTTAACGAGAGAAACAACCTGTTGCAAATAATTAGTTATTTGTGATGGCATTGAGGGTCTCTTCGTAAAAAGTTATGCACAGGTTGGCATAGTTTGGAGGCCAAACCACGCGGAAGACTATATTGCGATGGGGAGGCACCTCCCATCACAAATACCAGGAGGCAGTAAATACTACTAACGACAGGGTAATTCCCTTGTCACAAATAGTGCGTCCGCAGGATGGTATTTGCCATGGGACCCGTCTCAAATACCCGGTGGCGGTAAATACTATTTACGAGGGGATGTTGTCCCATCGTAAAAAGTGTGTTGACAGATCACTTTTTGTGACGGGACTCGTCGCAAATACCCTTTTAACTGCCGACTATAATTAATGTGGGCAAAGGTATTTGCGACGAGTCCCGTCGTAAATATTACTATTTTTGATGGGATACCCATCGCAAATATTCTCATCTCAACTAATCTTAGCTATATATACCTCCATCCTTTTTTCCTTCCTTTCCCTCAATTCCTACTTTTTATGTCCCTCTAAACTCTAATTTTAGAGTGAAAAATCTATGAGTTAGTTTTTTTTACGAAGATGTTGTGAAATCATCTACAATTAAAAGATATCAAGTTTTAAAGTATTTATGTTTTATTTAATTTAGTATTTACACCATTTTTTCCAAAAATTTTATTTATTATTGATTAGTTGTAATTAAATTAGATTTAAATTGTTTTGCATCAGTATTTATTTGTAATAATAAATTGAAATTATTAGTACAAATTCTTAGTAATTAGTAATAATTAATAATTATTAATGATATTTAGTAATGTATATAAATAATTAGATGTAATTAGTAATTAGTAACTGTAATTTGAATAATTAATATTAATTAATGCTAATTAGCAATAATTAAGAAAAATATTAATAATTAGGAAAGAATAGTAATTATTACAAAAAAATAGTAATAAATATTTTCAATTAGTAATAAATAGTGATAATTCGTAATAAATAATAAAAATTAGTAATAAAAAGTAATAATTAGTAATAAATGTTAATAATTAGTAATAAATAGTTGTAATTATTAATAAATAGTAATTAATAGTAATAATTAGTAATAAATAGTAATAATTATTAATAATTAGTAATATTTAGTAATAAATAGTAATAAATTGTTATAAATAGTAATAAATACTAATAACTAGTAATAAATAATAATAAATAGTACTAATGAGTAATAATTAGTAATAATTAGTAATAATAAATAACAAATAGTAATAAATATTAATAAATAGTAATAAATAGTAATAATTAGTAATAATTGGTAATAATTAATAATAATTAGTGATAAATTGTAATAAATGGTAACAAATGGTAAAAAATGGAATGAAATGGCAATAAATGGCAATAAATGGTAAATGGTACTAAATGGTAATAAATAGTAATAAATAGTAATAAATTCTAATAAATGGCAATAAATGGTAATAAATGGTAATAAATGGTAATAAATGGTAATAAATGGTAATAAATTGTAATAAATGGTAATAAATTGTAATAAATGGTTATGAATAGTAATAAATAGGAATAAATAGTAAAACATAGTAAAAAATTCTTATAAATAGTAATAAATAGGAATAAATAGTAATAAATAGTAATAAATTGTAATAATTAGTAATAAATAGAAATAAATAGGAATAAATAGAAATAAATAGGAATAAAGAGAAATAAATAGTAACAAATAGTAATAATTAGTAATAATTAGTAATAATTAGTATTAATTAGTAATAATTACTAATAATTAGTAATAATTATTAATAATTATTAATAATTAGTAATAATTAGTTATAAATAGTAAAAAAATAGTAATAATTTGTAATTTTTAGTAATAGTCAGTAATAGTCAGTAATAATTAGTAATAATTAGTAATAATTTGTAATAGTTTTTAATAATTATGAATAATTAGTAATAATAAGTAATAATTAGGAATAATTATGAATAATTAGGAATAATTAGGAATAAATACGAATAATGTGGAATAAATAATAATAATTAGAAATAATTAGGAATAAAATCAATATTAATAAATTGTAATAACTTGGCATAATTTCTAGTGGATTGGTGGAACTCCTTTTTCTTAATGAATCTTATACTTTCAACTCCGACAGAATCAAACCATTATGAAAAATATGCTTTTACATATGCAAATCTAATCTCGTATACATGAGAATAAATATGAATTTGTAGGACAACATTTTTAAAATGCTTTTAGGTGTTGAGAGGTGCAAGAAGAGGATTCATTGATGAAAAGGTGGCACTTTTATCTGAAGGCTCATTTAATTGCATCTTTCACAAATTGAAATCACGGTGAAGAATATGCTCAGAGGTACCCTTATATATTCTTGTATGCATGAGAATGGTTATGCGTACCTCTAAGAAAATTCATCATTGTGGTTTTAGTGTGAGAAAGTTGAAAGTAAATGAGTTGTCAGACAAAAGAGTAAACATAAATCCACTGGTAATTGTGTTGCCTGTAATTAATGGTAACTATTATGAAGTAGTTGTAATGATTTATCTTCTTTTTTTGGCTAATGTTTTTCAAATTTCAAATTATTCAAAAATAGTAAGGAATTTATATTTTGTAGAAAAATATGTAACAATAATGTCGACAACAATAATTATTAGATGAGCATCCTTGGATAAATTAGAAAAGAAATCCAAATAGTTCTGGTTTATATCCTGTATATATTGAGGGTGTTGAATATTTTTTATCATTTACATCATCAAGAGAATTTTTTTTTCAAAAAGCACAATTAACTATCCTTGTAAAAAATGTTCTCTGTTAACATTTGACACATTTGACAAGGTTGGGTACATCTCTTACATTTTGGTTTTAAATTAGATTATGTTTTTTAGTATCAACATGATGAACGTAGTTCTATACAAGATACTCATAACTTGATTCCGGATCCGTCACAGTTTAAAAATTTAGTACATGATGTTGCAACTCCATCTGTTCAAAAAACTGAAACTCAGGATGATATTCATTTAACTCCGGAGTTGGCACCATCTGAATTTTATGTGTTTTGAGGTATAATTAGGATACATTATATCATGTTTTAAAGATAAAAAAATTAGAAGTGGTTGAAAAATTTATGAGTATTAAATTAGATAATGAAATGTCAAACAACTTTTTTTAATCAGATTTTTTCTTTAGTTAAAACACTAATACCTGAATGAAATTTGTTTCCTAAAAATTACCATGATAGAAAAATGCTGGTTCGTAATTTGGTCCTTAGTTATCGAAATATTCTTTCTTGTGAAAATGATTTCATATTATATTCTGGTGAAAATGAGTGGTTGGATAGTTGTCCGAGATGTAGACAATCGAGGTATAAAGAAGCTCAACTAGGGATATCTGGATCGATTCCTGTAAAATAGTTGAGTTTTTTCTCACTTACACCTAGGTTTCAGCATTTATTTATGTCTCAGAACATAAAATCCTTGATATCATGGAACAAAACCAAGATTTGAGCCAGTAAAAGCTTGAATCGTCCATATGATGGTGATTCATGGAAAAATTTTGACCAACTGCATCCATGTTTTTAATTAGAAGCCAGGAACATGCGATTGGGACTTTCTACTGACATTTTCTTTCTGTTTGGTTCTTATTGTAGTCAATATTTATATTGGACTATCTTTATAACTCCATACAATTTACCTCCATGGATGTTGATGAGGGATCCCTATATCTTTTTGACCTTATTAATCCCAAGACATCTGAAAAAAAATATTGATGTTTATTTGAAACCATTGATTGATGATTTAAATTAATTGTGAAGTAATGATATTAGTATATGTGATATTGCTGTGAAACAAAATATCATATTAAAAGTTGAATTGATGTGGACAATTAATGACTTCCCGGAATATGGAATGATATCTGGATGAAATACACATGTTCTAAAATCATGTCCTTAATTTATGATAGACAATAGAGCATTCTTGCTCGTTAGTGGAAAACAAACCTTGTAATTTTTACTGCCATCACGGATTTCTTCAAATCGATCATCCTTCTTAGAGGAACAAATCTCATTTTAGAAAAGGTACAATTAAAAGGGATGAAACTTCAAAAATGATCTCAGGTACAGAGTTAAAATTAGTTGTATTTTCATTACCTCCCAATACATTTGGGCCAATAATTAACTAATAGAAAATTCATTTCTTTGGGAAAGAACAAAATTGGATAAAATAGATATTTTTTTAGGATCATCCATATTGGTCTGATTTTTTGGTCCACCATATGATGGATGTCATGAATATTGAGAAGAACTATTCTGATAATTTATTTCATAATGTTTTGGATAGACCAAGTAAGAAAAAATATAATGTAAAGGCATGATTAAATTTTGCCCAAATTTGCAGGCGACCAGAACATGAACTGTTTCAAAATATCATATCATTGAATATAATAAACCCAAATGTAGCTTATATACTGTCCAAAGAGAGTCAGTTATTATTTTTTCAGTGGATTTCATATTTGAGACTTCATGATAGCTATGCTTCCAATTTGGGAAAATGTGTTAAGAATGGTCATATTACCGTCTTAAAAAGTCCTAATTATCATGTTATAATGGGAAAAATTATTCTGATAGGATTTATAGGTTTGTTGAATTCTATGATTTGGGATTCGATAACAGACATATCATATTTTTTCAAGACAATTTTAAGGTGAAAATAGACTACGATGCACTAATAAAACTGGAAGAAGATGTTGTTTTAGTTATATATAAATAGGAAAAAATCATCCCACTGGATTTCTTTGACTCAATGGAACATTTGATATTACATTTTCATCATGAATATAAATGTGGAAGTCTAGTATAGTTTCTATTTATGTACCCATTCGAGAGATGCATGCAGAAATTGAAGAAAAAAGTACGTAACAAATCATCAGTTGAAGGTTTAATTGCTGAAACTTATTTGCAAAGGGAAATTGATTTTTTCTGCTTTCATTATATTTTATCTGAATATCTCTCAAAACACAACCACATGGGACAGAATAAGGGTAATTCTGTTGATGAAATGGATAATAAATTATGAGTTTTTAATCATCCAGAGCTAGGCTTCGGTGGAGTACGTGAACGATGGATTTCAGATGATAAAAATCATAGAGCTCGTAAATATGTTCTTCTCAATAGTGAAGAAATGACGTCATTTGTATTGTGAGTGTTTATCTCACTTATTCTATAATTTATGTTATAGTAAGTAAACTTATTTTATTTTACTTTATATGATAATCATATCATAAAACATATTCCACAAATTACAGTAGCTGCTCATTAAGAACGCTGATAAAACAAATTTCTAAATGGTTTCAAAAACCGGTAACATAAATTATTGATAGTTTAACATATAAATTCAGTTTATTATTTATTGTATTTTTAAATTTTTTACCAATTTTCAGTTGTTTCAACATGTTGATAAAATTAATAAGCCACTGTGTATATTGTGTAACCCACCATCCAAAATGATTAAATATTGTAATGCATATGTGGTGATTGGTTTTCGATTTCATACATGTGCATGTGGGGAATAAAAAAACAATGAATAGTGGATCTTTCTTAAGAGGATCACATCATAGAGAAACTAAAGTTGACTTTTATGGCATGATATATGAAATTATAGAAATGTGTTATCTCAGGAAAATTACATAACAATGTTTAAATGTCAGTGGTTGGATAATGAATGAGGCTTTCATGTTCATTTGACTCATGGAATCGTCACTATTAAATATAAAAGTCTTCTGGCAGTAAATGAACCATTTTTACTGTCTCAATAGGCACATATAATATATTATGCAAAGTATTGTGCTACATCATGAGACCAGAGTGATTGGTGGAGCATAATAAAAATGAAATCTCAAGAAAGTCAATTTACACGAACTAAATGTGGTTCTGATGAAGTCCAAGGAATTGAAATTTTTTCTAGAGAATACTCGAAATCTATCTTATTCCCAAAGAGACATGAATACCGATGATGACACCCCATAATTAAAGTTCGATGGTGATGATTATAATAATGATGTAAAAAATGAATTTGAAATGGAATGAGATGATTAAAATGAAACTCATATGCATATCGATGATGTTGAGTATGAATATGAAGACATTGACATCGTCAAATATGAATATGATGATGAAGGTGAACATTGAAATAGTTAAATGTTGGTTATAATCATAACTAATATATATCTATATGTAATAGTTATTTTTAACTACCTACTAACAACAATCATTTTATTGTTTTAGATGGACCCTAATCAACTTCTTGAGTTATAATAGGTTGAGCTACCTTTGGATGAGGAGGATTTGAGATCATCTGAAACTCAACTTATGATCATTTAAGGGGGTACACAGATGGGGCGTAGTTTTGCATGACTAATGATTCCTGACCCTATCCCCGAGCGATGTCCACATCTTGGCTTTAATCAACGCACACTGAGGTATGGTAACCTATTTATTTTATTTAGTTTTCATTGATTTATTTATATACAAATTATTTGATTATTTATACTTTTTCGCAGTTTTACGCATGTAGTTGTTGGAAAGGGGAGAGTTATCAAGGGTAAAAAAATTTCTCATCCATAGATCTCATGGGGAAATATTCATGTGGATGTGTAGCTTGACATGTTCAATCATTGGCTGGTACGTAAATAAATAATATTTATTTTGAAATTTATTTCTTTGATAACTTGATATTATAAATTATTTTTAGATTTTATGGTATAACATCGATGATATCATATGTTACTCAATCCACGCCACATGGGAGGTGTCTATACGTGACCGTTTCCGTCAAATTTTTCACAATTTGAGAAAAAAACCATTAAGAAAGTTGGAGCGACAGTATTTGATTAGTAATGTAGAGCCCACTGACCAGAGTATATTTCATCTCATGATTGGGATGAATTATGTTCACACTGGTTGAGTGGTGGATTTCAGAGGAGATCTTCATTGGGCAAGCAGAACCAAGGGAGACAGGAGGTCACACATCAAGCTGGTAGCCCTATATTTAGTATGCATAGAGAGAATCTAGTAATTATCTTTTTAAAATATTATATATGAAGTTAAATATAAACTGTTTATTTAATATTCATAAAGGTAGTCAAGAAGCCTGATATTATGGAGTACGACGTTTATCAAAGGATGTATAGTGATCCAGACACTAAAGAGAGTAGAGGTGATCACCAGCGTTAGATTGTGGTCAGTATTATTTCTTTTTCAGTTTGAAAATTAACTGCATATAATATTTTCACTATTTTAATTTGAAATCTGAACTGAAGGAGTCATATGAGGCCTCGATCTCTCAGAGGCTGGCTGAGAGTAAGGTCAACATGGCTAATCAGACTAGTTCTTACCATTTCGATGAGGCGGCATGGATGCAGGTGATCCAGTATGCCTTCTAGAATGGCCTAGTAGTTGGTATCGACTCTAATTTGACTCTTGATACTTTTTATGGTACTATTATGATATCAAAGTCCATATTGAGGGGAGATCATGGAGAGGCATCATCTTCTGGTTCATAGAATTAGAAGCATTGGCATGTTCAGAATGTGCATATAGAGATTTTGCAGAAGCAACTAGAAGAGATGCGTCAGCAGAAATAGTAGTACGAGGAGAATATGTGTCTATGGTAGCAGCATCAGCAGTATCATCATGAGGAGCATAAGCATCCATGGAAGCAGCAACAACAAGAGAAGATGGAGTACATGCACCATCTGTCTCACAATTTTAGGATGGAGTTTCTTCCACCATCTCCTCCAACTCCTCATCCTCCTCCAGTAGACTATCCCCCCAATGATATTTTGTTACGTTAAAAACATTTGAAATCAATATTTGTTGTAATATGAAATATTTACAATTTTGTCTTTTATATTTGTGCAGATATTTCATAATTTTTTTATTCTTTTTAATATTTTATTATTTTATTATTTAACATTTGAATTATATTTTTAATTATTTTTTATTTTAAAAATAATAATAATAATTTTTTATGAATTTTTTATATTTTTTTGGAAAATATAGAAAATTTAAGTATTTTCATTTATTTTGTTATTTAATTAATATAAATATTGTTTTTTCATTAATCATATTTTTATTAAATATATTTTTTATATTTTATTCAGTATTTGTGATGGGACCTTTTACGACGAGTTCCTATCGTAAATATTATAGATATATATATATTTCAAAATGGTATTTGTTATGGTAAAAGGACTCATCGCAAAAGTTTTAGGTATATATAACATATATAAATGGAAAACTATTTGCGATTGGATGATGGGTCCGTCTCAAATAATTTTTGCGGTGGGATCATCGCATCAAGTTTTTATATATATAATTTATATAATTGGATATCTAATTGTGACACTATTTTCTACAAGGGGCTATTTGCAAAGGGACCCCGTCGCAAAATCTCCTTTTCTACGGGATCCCATCCAAAATATCCAATTTAAAATACCTAAAATTCTAGTTGTGAGCTAGTTTCTGCCCTATTTTGATTATGGTCTTAATGTGGCTCATCATATTTCTATATATTCATGTAGTTATCTGCTCTGTCTACACGGTAGGACCATTGAACACTAGTAGGAATGTGCACGTGCTCATATTGTGCCACCTTATTTATAAGGTGGGCCTGAGAGCAGGGGTCAGAGTCATATGTATTCTTATTGAGTGCCACCATGTTAGTACGGAGGAGTTTCTCCTCAGGAACATGGGTGATCGCATGTTCTTAATTATATATTCACCGTCGCTGGCAGGCAGCCCATGGGGCACGGGTCTCATGGACTTTATCAGTTTCCCTCAGTATAAGGTCCTCTTTAGTGAGAGAAGGTCTGGTCATCTAATGTCAGTGGAAATACCCCTCTGCAGTTGAGATGAAGTTTTCGGAAAAGACTTCTTCAACCTCCCTAAGATAAGGGAAGTACTTATTATCACGTTCCGGGGACATGCTCTCGAAACATTTCGAGATGAGCACTCTGGCCTCCGTGTTCTTGGTTGCTAGTCACGGGTTAGGAGGCGGATGGAATATCTATATAGATTTTAGGGATTTTCTCATTGCCTCCAGCATGGGGAGAGTACCATTTCATTGGTACCTGGATCAATGTGTTGGATACCCATCACTGAAGATGCTGGGTAGGCGAGGGGTTGTAGCTCTTCGTTGGGGCCCTAGCCTTCTATGGGATCATTGATGCATGTGTCTCCATAGGCCTTCGGAATGTGAAATGGAACAAAGGATGCTCTATAGGAACCTTCGACATAGATATATGACATACAGAACAAAAAACCACATCAAAGTTGTATTCTTTCAAACATATTCATGTTAGGCGATTCAACTTGGCCCCCTTCCCCTATTTTTTTTATGGGAGAAGGGGATTGAGTTGGGTAAACCCACCACCTTGGTTAAGGATTCACATCATGTTCACCAATTTTGATCCGCATCTGAGGTGGCGTGTTTTGGGTGGTGGGGAAATGGTCAGATGAGGATCATCACCTGTATCTTTTTTTAGAGATGGTTTCCTGTCACATTCACCATTTCTTTTGTTCTAGACGGTTCTACATCATTATACTTTATAGAATTTTGTATTAAAACCAAATGTACTAGACAATTCCCCCCTTTCACATTACAAAGGAGATACCACAGTTAGATTTTTCCCAATGGGTGATTTTGGGGGGTCATGTACTTGTGAAATCGGTCCAACTCAAATATAACTTCCTCGAATTGTCTCTAATGGGTTTATTTGTGGAGCCAAAAACACCCAATAGCCATAGTATCCACAATTCATGGACCTGATTTCCAAAGGGAGGTGATCATTGATCGATGATTCATCCAATGACACTAAAGGACTCCATTGGTCGAGAGTATGGGAAGTCAGGCTCACCGCACCCTTCTGGGGGAATATTCTTGCATGTTCTTGGACTCTCTTATAGATTTAAGTAATTTTCATATGTTCTTGAATACATGGTTCATTCTATAAGAGTGTTTCCATGGGCTACCATTGGATTGAAAGATCATCATAGGAATTCATTTAATTGATGCTATGGAGGTACTGCTAACTTGAGACATATAATAAAGTGCTCTGGAGTTTATCGTCATCTAGGGGGGATAGAAGGTGATTTGTTGTTGGGATCATACCCATAGGATGGGTTTCCAAAATATCATCGAGAGAGGAATAAGTACCCATGTATTTCTGATTGGATGTGGCTTACGTACAGAAAATTCCTGTTTGAGGGGGCATGGTTGGGTGAAAACTTTTATATGAGCACCCTTTTGAGCTCGAGCGTTCAGGTAGGCATCCTACGTATCCTGGTTTTGATTAGGAATTAGAGTTCTCATAGTTTATAATATGTGTGTTTTGTAATCACCAAAAACCTATATTCCCACATGAGTCATCCTTAGTGTGAGAAATAATAGGATGTGAAATATCTATCCAACCTCATGCTTCCTCTCCTATTGGTGGGAAAGGGAGAGCCTGTGTCATAATAGGATGGGGTGGTGGTGGGGGAGGGCGTAGTGCGATGAACCTTTCCTTATGAAATGAAATTAAAGTTCATGTAGATCATCCTCAGAATATTGTGGACTTACCTCAGTGGGAGGGCCTGAGAACACATTTTGGTTGGGGGGGGAGTTTCATCCTCATCAAAAGGAGGAGTGGAAAAAACTTCTTTGACTAATCATTATTCCTTATTAAAGGGAAAAGCAAGTGATCACCCTTAATCCCAAGAATGGGGGGTTCACCTTGACATCCCTAGGATGGAATCTAGCTTACCATGGGAATGTATACCCACAAGCATTCCCGGAACCCAAACTTTTGTCGGGAGAGCCTTCATTACTCTGCTTACCATGGGTATGTAGACTCAACAGGGCACACTAATACACCTGATGGTCTAATCATACAGGTCTAGTGGATTTGGAAGAGGCTTTGGCCTGAGGTCGGAGGACTATTTCCTGGAGGTATTATGAAGGAATAGATGGTAATGGAGGGGTGAGGTTGTAAGTAGAGGAAATAATACCTGAAACACCCCATTTAGCATGTTGGTTTCTTATGCGAGAAGGGGGAGACTTCACATACCGTAGTGGTCTGCTGGCAGAGGGGTCATCTGTGTACTGATGTAGTATGGATGTATGGGTATGGACCACCAAATACCACAGTGGTATGTAGCCCATCACACTGGTTTGGCTTCCATCAGCATACTGATGTAGTATGCATTGCCGAGTTCAGTCCGCGTAGCAGCACACTACGTGGAGCACCATATTGAAGGAGGGTCTAGGGGGTCATCTTTCATGGGGAGTTCATTTGTGAGAAGTATATGGTTCTCTGTTCACCAATTAGGTTTTATATTATTTTATTATTATTCAATTCACCTATTTCATGGTTCACGACCGGCTGTACCTGTAGAGGGTGTGGTTCACAATTCCGGATTTTTTAATGTATCAAGACTGAAGCAGGAGTCTTGTCCAAACTCTCTCTTCCAAACTCTGAGTCCCCTTCAATATTTCTTCATCCATCCCTCCTCAATTCCTTAGGTGATCCTTTTATAGAGTATCGGGTCAATTGTATCTATTGAGAATGTGGCACCATTTGTAGAGGCCCATAGAGAGATATCCTGACCCGTGGAAGACTCGGCCAACTGAGGTTTACAGAGGCTTCAGTTTGTGATAATGGTTCACGGAACCCTACTGGTTCGCTTCATCCTTGAACTGATGAGTTTTCAGAGTGTTACGTGGATGGAATTCATGTGTATGGGTCTTTAGGTGACTCAGTTCGTAGTCTACTAGATTTTATTTCCCTCGCTCCATAGGACATCATCTCACGAATCATTCCACGTACATGCTGGTTCGCGATCGAGGTGGTCCCTGAACCATTCTCAATGATGACATGCAAACCACTTGAAAATCCTTGAAACGATGAATAACTTCATGTTTATTCTAAATATTTTCAACTCAATTTGATTCTATTCACCTTGCTAGACTTGTAGGAATACTTGCATCCATCTGAAAAGTGATTATGGGGGTATTTTCTTCCCTTAGTGGAATTTTCCAGACCCTAAACATTCAATAGGTTTATTCTTAATGGCGATTTTCTCTACAACCATTTGAGATATAAAACCTTCATTTATAGGAACCAAGACCCATAAGATTGAATAAATTTCCCCTAGAAGGTCATATTTATCCATTCATCGATACATGATCATATATTGATCTAGAATATGTAATGTCACTTACCATAATTAGAAATTAATATGAGATCCATATAGATAAATCCAATCAATTATAGGAGTCACATCAAATTTCTATAAAGGGAGAATAACATGATTTAGAGTAAGCACTTTCCCATAGACTTCAACAGGAGAAGAATGATAAACTTTTGATGTTACTGTTGTTCCATTAAGAGTTTTGACAGGTAAGTCAATATCTAATTATTCAATTAATATGGTGACACTCTTAGAAAATAATTTACAAATAAAAGTGTGGGTGGATCTAAAACCAAGTAAAATATTTTTAACTTTTGAGTGGATAGTAAGTATACCTTTCAGGATGTCATTATCATACTCCACATCACCGATAGTGATAGTAAGTTAATTTACTTTGTCATTATCCTTAAAAGTTTGATAACTTTGATCATCATCAATAACTATTGAATAAGGGAATTAGAGGGAATAATACCACAGTTCCTTGCACTTGTAACATTGAAGTGTTGGAGGTGCATTCTATATAGCCTTTTCTCAATCATTAGACATCTTTTTTACATCAATTCAGAATTCAACTCCCCAATAACCTTCTCTCCCACACATAAATCCTTTTATAGTCCTTTAAAGGCAACTTCCATCATGTTTCTTTCTGAACATTGAGGATAATGGAAAACTCATCTTCTTTTCAGTGGTGTCTTTATATTTTCCTTTGAATTCCATTTTTCTCTTCTTATCAAACCCATATAAATGATGGGTTACTCTAATCTCCATCTTAACCTTGGGAGCATGTTAAACGATTTCCTCATAAAAATTGAATTCCCTTATAGGTAATTCCCTTTGGACACATGGTTTAAATACACTAAAGAATTTTTCAATTTTACTCTCAAGTTGGATAATAATTCCAGAATCACACGTTATAAATCTTTTAGAATTTTATTTTTTGGTACCAATGGATTGATCGTCCATTTATTTAAGCTCAAGTAACTACTTGTCAATCTTTGTTGAAATAATATGAGCAAATTACTTATTAAAAAATATGTTATTGAACAATTCTCATTCCATAGATTGAATTTCATCTCCTTTCCACATATTCTTGATAAGACTCCACCATTGATCAGCTTCACCATCCAAATAATACACCGACAAGATGAATATATCAAGCTATAAACATGGGAGAACTAAAAATATCTTTTCAGTGGTACTAATCTATTGTTCAACCATTAGTGGATCAGAATACTCACTAAAAGAAGGTGTACGTTGCTGAATGATAGACTCAATAGAATGTTGTTCCCTTATTTTATCATTTAGAAGTCCTATATGATCCATAGCTTCATAAATTTTTGTGAGCATAGAGGCAAGATTTTTCATTCCATCTCTCTTAACATTCAGTTTATTAGGAGTAAAATCATTACATTTCCCTTCACATTCTGCATTAATGTGTTTCTTTACGGTTCCATCCATTATCTATAACAAATAAATATTATGCGAGAAACACTAATCATAATGGAAAACCCACATAATCAATAATAAAATTTCAATTTAGAACAATTTAGGTATTCTCTTACATCATTCACGATCTTTTCAAAAATAATAATACTACAACCTATACATTGTCATATATTTAAGGTTATTACTAATCATTCCTCATCCTAGTTTCCAATTGGTTAAATATAACTCTGCTCTGATATCAACTATAAGGGACCATAAATTACATACATAGATATTACTTAAAAAAACTAAGAATAATTATTACAGAATATTAAGAAAACACACAAGGACAATATAGGTTTAGTGTCTTTGTAAATTGGGAAACATAAACAACTCATTCATATGACATATACATTATCTCTCACTTATTCCATCATAACTAGACCCTTTTTTGACATATATTACTTAATACCATTCTTATAACCTAGGAAAAAACGCACAAGAATGTGGGAGATAATATGCTCAGTAAGGGTAAAAAAATGTGATATCAGTGATATTATAATCCTAAGACATAAGAACATAACATTTAAAAATATTATCCTACATATTAAATATTATGATATCATGTCATTTGGTAAATCATAAAAGTTCCTAATGAAATAATGAACATATTCCATAAATTCATTTCACATCAAATGGAATTTGGTTCATATAAATAAGCATAGAAAATCATTTCCTATTTCTTGAGGCTCATTTTAGAACTGTTATAGTGGAAAAACCGTTTTTCTGAACTGAGTTGACTCCCCGTTCCATCCCTATATTACTAAACCAGGTTTTTTTCCCTATTCCAGCACTGTATTACTGAAACAAGATCATTTCAGTTTACATTCATGTCTATAAAAAGAGATATATATATTTACCAAATGAATAAGAGATAGATATATGTCCCACCCATCTCATAATAATATCATTCTTATGTTTTCCACAAAAACATAAATCATTCATCAAAACCTAACCCAAGAAATAAAATGGGAGCTTAAATATCATTCCTTCATAAAATAATCTATGTAAAAAAATGGATTTCATAAATATCATTCCATAATAAACAAAATAAAACCATAGTAATAAAAGGGAAAATATACTAAAAAAATAACACTATTAAATATTCCATCTTAGATGGAAACAATTATGATAGAACACAGGAAATTAATCCTTGAGGTAAATATCCACTCTTATTTAAAAATGTTTTCTTTTATAAAAATATCACTAAAATTCAAAAGGATATAATTTATTTGAAAATAAAACTGAAATACTGTATAGGAATATTCATTGAAATAAGGAGTTATGAAAATGTTGAAATATATTCATGTCGTATAAGTTTTAAAAAACATTCTGCATGTACCTTTTAACCGATAAGTCAAAAAGTACCTTGTATCAAAAATGAAAAAAGATTCATTTCCCGACATTTAATAAAAATTAATTAATTTTTAAGATTGACATAAAAAATTGTAGAATAATAGAGAGAATATTTTGGAATTCATATTCAGGAATCATGGACATGGATGATAAATATAACCAAGTAAATACTTACGTATAAACAATCTCAAATAATAATGGGATTACGAAATTATCTCTTACCCGAGGTTTAATATCCTTTGTAGGTATATGAAACTCTAGTATAATGATTTAAATAATTTAATTGAATTATTCTAGAATCATATACATTTTTATTATATCATATACGATCATATTATCCTCCATTTGTTAATACAATTTCATTATTACTAATTATTCTGGTATTAACTACTTCATTTTCGTATACATGTTTTATGGAATAAGTTCTGGTCCACATTCATATTTTATAGTTATATCATTTATAAAATGAAATTAAGATAACATATATCATAATTATTCATTCTATATATTTATATAATCATGGTTATATGTATATCATTTATCTTTATATCTCCATTAA
Source organism: Viscum album (assembly GCA_963277665.1). Taxonomy (NCBI): domain Eukaryota; kingdom Viridiplantae; phylum Streptophyta; class Magnoliopsida; order Santalales; family Viscaceae; genus Viscum; species Viscum album. Next base: position 472,549,172 of record OY728133.1, on the reverse strand, counting down.
TATAATAATGACTACATCAATTTGGTGAAATTAATATTTACGACATCATTTATTTGTTATTGAATATACTTATTTATTGAATAAAAATTAAAAATGAAATACTATGATGAAGATAAATCTTGTATATTTCATAATAATAATTATATTTGAATATATCTTATGGAAAATCCTACATTAAATTTTATTTATTTATTAAAACATGAATGTGGCAACATTAACATCACTTTAAATAAAATATTATAAGTGTCATAATCATTTCCATAAGGGTCCAAATGGTCAATAAATCCACCCTTTCATGATTATGGTCTATATATACTCAAATAATAATATTTGGTAAAGTTTTTTTGTTTTAATGGTAATTATCATTTTCGTAAATATTCTTTTATTGTTTTTTTATCAATTAAATATTTTTTTCATCATCAAAATATAATACTTTATGGTAATTTTTTATTTATTATTTTAAAAAAATACCATGATAAATAAAAACATTTTAATTTAAAATGAGTATTTATAGTTGAATTTATCTTTTGTATGACCTTATATTAAAAATGAAATTGTTATTAAAATTTGAGTAAGACATACTTAACTTTTCTTTAAATAAAATTAATTAAATGTTCTAATCTCATTCAGATGACTTTCCTACGATATTATTTCAACCCAATAATGATTTAGGTTGAATAAAACTCATCCGATGATATTATGAAAAGTGTTTGGTTAATTTTATAATATTATTTTTCACCTTGATTACCTGATTTACCCTTTTAGAGTATTAAAAAAATTACTAATGTAACCATTCATATTTCCCAAAAAAGGAAAATATATTTAAATAATTTGGAACTCTTGATTCTAAATATGGAATCCATTTTTGAACATGGAAAATACAGAAGTTTTTGAAATTAATTTTAAATTAATCTCGTTTTTAGAATGAGAAAAGGCATTTTAAAAGTTAAAACTTTTCTAAATATTGAAATGTTATTAAATCTATAATCAATGTAAAATTAATGAAAATGACATCTATTATATTAAATGATAAAAATATAATCTAAATATACATTAAATCTATTAAATAATATAATTTAACCATATAAATTGTTCTGATGATAATGTTGTTTTCAATTAAAATTTAGTATCTTTTTACCATTCATCTAGACTTAAAGGTTATTAAAAAAATATCAAAAAAATAATATAATGTGTATTTTTATATCCTTATTAAAAAGAATAATTTTATATTGTCATATAAAAATTTCAAATGTATAAAGAATTTAATTTAAAATGTGTTATCCACTAAAAGGCTGTAAAATTGCCCTTTTGAAAAATATAGTTTTTTATACCTAAAATAGAGTTTCTTCATATCTTATGATTAAAATATCTTTTAGATGAATATTAAAAATATTTTATTAAATAAATGACATATATATTTCATTAATTTCATTTACTAATTGTAATTCAGTTAATTGTTTAATAAAAAACTACAAATATATCATTTAAATTTAATTGGTTTATATAATTGGTTGCCAATGAATTCACCATACATTTTCATAAGTTAGTTATATTTATTCCTGTTAATATAATGATAAGGTTATAATGATAATTTTATACTAATATTGTCTTGTAGTTCATTTAAAATCATGACTATGTGCAATGCAAGGTATTTAAGGAATTGAAAATTTTTAGGGAAAATATTTCATAAAAAAATATGGGTGTTACACTAATAATGATGAAAATTAGAAGAAAAATGAATAACATTACATTTATTATGATATTAATTCCATTCGATCTAGATTAATCACACATGATGTAAAAAAATGATAATAACTATATAATATAAATGTAGATAATAATTGTAAATGAATTATATAAATGGTTATAGATATGAAAATTGTTTCTTAATTAGTTGATTAAAATAGTAATTTTTTTGTATAGTTGGTTACAACCTAGTTTGACTAAGGAAGAATTAAGGTAAGGGTTTTTTCTAACTCAATTTTTTATCCTTGTGTAACAAACATACTTACTAAAGCACAATTTGTCCAAGATTTATTAATTATATAAAATGTATACATGGTATTGAATTTTATCCTTATTTTATACTTATAACCTCAATATGAATTAATTCATACCTTAAGTATTTTTTTACTAGTAAGGGTTGTTGTTAAATCTATTTTCTTCTATTGAGTTACATACATTATTATTGAAACAATATTTTTATAATATTGGTTAATTATGCCTAATGAATACATGGTTCATTATTTCCAATTTATGATTTTGGATTCTGTAATTATTATGTATAACCTCTTGGTAAAATTATTATTCCCTAATGATTATGTTACTTATAAGTATTCTTTGTATCAAATTTCAATTCCATGATGAATAATTACACCGCACACCATGTTTTTATATTTTATGGTGTACTTACTACCCCATTATTATTTTATATCATTATTCTCATCTTGTACAAGGTATTTAATTTTCATTTCAAATTATATCCATAAAGGGTTTTTCCAATGTTTCTATTAACATATGTGATATTAGTCTCTATCATCAATTTTGTGGGACAAGTCATATATTTGAAACAATATTTTATTTTACATTTTTTAATCACTACCATAATGACTTCATGTATAATGATTAACTTTTATTTCATTATATTTGAATTTAATGGTATCCTTATTAGGATCTTTTGAATCTTATGTTACAATTACCATATGTTTTTTTTCAATTTTTCTTCACAGATATATGATTTGACTTTATCAATTATTTCACTTTTGGTGTGTTTAGTATTTTCATGGATTTCCTTATAAATCCTCTAATACTATATTATTATGGGAGAATGGTATTTTTAGATAATCTAATTGTTTTTTCTTTCATAATCCTCTACTATGTTTAGGCATTTATTTTCCATCTAATGCCATTCCTTTTTTATCAGATTATATTTCCTTCCTCTAGTTGAAGTTTATTCACATATATATCATATGATGATTTGATTTATATTTTATTTACTTAATTTTATACTTATTTCTCTATACATTTCTAATTTGAGGGATGGTTATAGTAAAAATCATTTCATTTATTTATTGGGAAGATATTGAAAATAAGTTTTAATTATATTCTCATACAGATACCTATTGATTGTTAATGAGTTATGGTTATATATTTTATACATTATTGATTCATTTATATTATTAATAAATTATTCAAAATTATAGATGGTTTGGGGTCAGTATAGAGAGCCCCTAGATGCATCGTTAGGTCTCATGAGGAAAACTAGCTTTTCTATTTGATGTATTCTTTCCCAAAACTAATTATTTCATAAAAAAGGACTTAATTTTATGATAATAATTTATAACATAACTATGTCTTATCCTAGGGCATATAATTAGTGATCTTACAACTTTCATGTCATTACTGTGGTTACAGTTATTGTTATCTAATTGTATATTTATTTATACTTCAACTATAGTTATATTATGATCATAGATTATTTTGATTTTGGATTTATATTATTTATATATTACATCTATATTATTTATTATCATATTTTATTCACTTATGATATTTTATTTTTTATACTTATTTCTAACTTTTCTGATCATTTGAACTCACCGCTTCTTATGTTTCTGTTTCCCAAGATTATAAAGAAATGTCTTATGAATGATATATCTGACAAAATATCTTTTATGGAGATTTTTCTTGAATATATAGAAAATTAATTAAAGATATAATATATTCTTATATAGTGGAAAACATCTGCATTTGATAAGATATACATGGGTTTGTAAGATATATTGTTTTCCTTACTCTCTAAAACACTAAATGTATAGGTTCCTTCAAATTTACATGGCTCAATATTTATTAGTCATATTTTAATTTTTGATGGATAAAATTGGGTCTATTCATTTTATTTATAATCAGATATGTTAAAAAGTTTTTTATTCACACCTAATTTGAGGAGTGTGGGTTCTAGTCACTATAGTACATTATCACATTCAATTTAAATTAAAGAATATACTATATAAATTGATGATAAATTATGGTAACGACATGTTAATGATAATATAAGAATAAAATTGGAAATAAATTGTACAATTTGGGTTATATAAAATTATTTTTTTTAAAATTTTATAGATATTATATTTTTAAAATATATTATTTTCATGTGCAGTCATTTGGGGAGAATAAACAATTAATAAATAATTTCATCAAAAAAATTAATTCATCACATTGAATATAATGTGAATTTTAGGGGATGATGTAATAAATATAACTGATTTATATATTTCTAAAATATTTAAATCATATGAAAATTTTAAATTGTTTAAATATTGAATTATGTTTTATTTAACAGTCATATGATTAAATTTTATAATATACTAACCAAATGAATTTTTATTTTCTGATGGTAAAAATTTTTGATGTGTTTTCTCTTAGTATAGATTATTGATGGTATGTTGATGGTTATTTTTTCACAAATGACATCAACATACTAGATAATGTTGAAAATAATGAATGAATAGAGGTGTCTAATGTAAAAATTAGAGTTGATGAATGTTTTTTATTTTGCGATTATAATGCCTTTTGAAAGGGAATTAACTTAGGGGTTTCATAGTAGCTATGAAATATTATCCCCTACCAATGAAAGATTTTAAACCTCTATGTTTCAAAAATTATTGAGCGCTGTAATCATGATTATTAATTATTTTACAGCTATTCCTCTAGGCATGAATGTTAGCAGATGTATTGATGGTGATCTGATGGAAGAAATCATTACTTTTGATTTAACATAGGATATATATTTTCTTGAATTATGTATACTATATTTTTATAACATCATGAACCTCAACCATTGGAATTGATAATAATTTAAATAGTTATTTGGTTAAAAATAACCAAACAATAGTTAACCTACAGTATTTTTTTTCCAACGATCGGTAGTTTATCTAGTAAATTGGATCTTATATTGACCTCATCCAAGTCCTCCAATCTTTGGAAATCATTTTACTTCACTATATTTAGGTGTTCATATAACATATATATATAATGAGGCCACCCAAATTGATGTATTGGGTTTAATTTCCAACTCATCATATTCCTTTCCATTTTGAATCTACTATAAGACTCTATAATATTCTTAGTATTGTCGAATTCTCACACATTATTCTTTTAAAATTATATTTTTTAAAAGATTTTCATTTAGTTATGTATCTAAACCCACCTCCATAAATTCTTCTATGATATGATATTATGTCAATATAATTATAGTCTATTCAATGTATATGAATTCAGGATTTACTCATGAAACCTCTCTTTTTCTAAGGAAATGAGATGAGAATTTTCCATTTGAAATTTTCAAAAGTTCTCCTTATTCTTGTCACATTCATGACCATGATGTCTGTAGAAGTGATTAAGGAATCACAAAAAAGTAATAATTATGATATCATCATGGCATAGATAATATATTATTTTTTTATATCCAAAATTTCTAACCCATTTTTTAGGAATTGAAATATTATGTTTGGGGTGACCCAATAATTTCGCCAATAAATATTTTCTCTTATTAGATGATTATTCATTACATTTCATTAAAATCCATACAAGATTCATTAAAATTTAGTATCGTTGGATTGTTATATACAATAATATAATTTAAATAAAATAACTAAATCATCTCCCACATAGTTCTTGACTACTATCCCCCATCATACACATATCATTCATTAAATACTTTCATATCCAGGGGAAAAGAAAATATAATAAATATTGATATTAGTTTCTTAGTAACAGTAATCATGTAATATATAAATTTTAATTTATAAATAATAGGAGTTTAAATGTATAATAACATGATCTTAAGTTTTTAAAACAATAAATTGTTACTCATAGATCATAAATTTTAGTCGTCTAATAAATATTGTATGTTTATCAGACATAGCTCATAAATGGATCAAAGAACATGATCTTTGAGAGAATAACATTTGGATAATTTAATATCATAAAATATTACCCTAAGGTGGGGATTAATCATAATAATATAAATAATATGTTATGAAAACCCAACACTATATTAATTACATTTTATGGTTGGTTTAATGACCATTATACCATTTTTAGTCATGGGATGACCTCCCATGTACACTTTTAGAAGATTGGGATAAAATCTTGTATACCATATTTTTGGATAGGGATAAAAAATCATATACCTATTAACATCATAAAACATTAAACATTATCTAATGAATTGGAGGGTTATAAATTATTATCCTTTCACATATTTATAATATATTCATATATATTAAACAAGATAATTCAATATTTTTCCATCCCATCATAACTTAACCCTTGGAAAAGAAAAACAGTTTAATCAATATTACATCATCAAAAAAATAAACCATGAAATTAAATAAAAAGGATTGTATCATAGTATCATATTCCCCATGAATCCAAAGTAACATCAAGGATATCTGTGTTAGTTGAAAATTAATTTTAAATATCATTATGTTATATTTGGAAGAAAATATACCTTTCCAATTGAAATTAGTTATATAAAATTTAAAAAACTATAACATATTGATGAAAATATTTTCTTCTAAATAAACCATGTAAAATATCAATTTAATATTTAATTAAAATTTTATTCATGAAGGTGGAATTTTTTTTTCATGTGGTATATTATACAATAATGATTTTGTTCACATCCTCGGTAAAACAAATACCCCATCCAGAAAATGATAAGCATAATCCTTTAAAAATTTCAATATAAATTTAAAAAATATTACAAATGAAATTATTAAATCATTTTAAATATTATGAAAATTAATCCAAACATTAATATGAAAATACAGACTTAGAATACAAATATTCTCAACTGAAGAGAGAACTGATGTCAGGTTTACTTCAAAAGAACCCTTCAGTCACATGAGTAATTAAATAGATGAAAATGAATGGAAAAAATTTATAATGTAAAAATAAATATATTATAGGAAGATTCACTAATATTTTGAGATATGGATCATATAATTTCACCTTTGAAAATTTAATCATAAAAATCCCAATAAAAATAAGACTAGAATATGTAACTATTTCCTCATGGTGTCTTCCTTTAAATGAACTCTAACATCATTTATAATAAATTAAAATATATTTAAAAATTTTCCAAAAAAGATTTTAAAAAAAAATATCATTAATGGTCAAATTATTTGATTCCATCACCAAATAATTAATAATTCATTATTAAAATTGATGTTCCTGGGAGATAATAGTTTTATTTTTCCTAAATGTTTTAGTTTGGATGTTTTTTATTTGTATATTAATCATGTTTTAATCATATAAAAAATTATAATAATAATATAAATATTATATAAATTAAATACATATTTATTTTTTATCATATATAATATTTATAGATAGAAAAACTAGTTACAAATTTCATGATGATAGTAGTCTCTATGTATACTTGAACATTTATTTCATTTTCTATCCAAAATAATAGATGAAACATAAATGAAATTTTATCATTAAATAATAATAAAAAATTATCATAAATATCATATATATTTATTAATTCAATTATTATATCCTTCAATGTAAGGTTGTTATAGAGAATGAACCATATCACTACATGGGGTGGTAGTCCACATGTACGCACGTGTGATATATTCATTTAAAATTTTGTGGGATTGAGGTGAGAAATGGCTGATCCATCAGAATAATATATATATATATATATATATATATCTGTGTGTGTGTGTGTGATATAGGTTTCATAATTTTATTATAGATAAAACAAATATAGATAAGGTGAAATAATAGTAAAATTATTAAATCCCAGCTAATATTTAAATCATTCCTTTGAGAAACCTCTATTCGCTTACACATTAAGACATAAAGGATTGGTCTTATGAGAATAAATAGAAATCTATGATGAAGTAAAGTTATCTAAGAAGATATTAGTGTATTTAATGAATTATCTCTAATGAAAATTTTTTTTTAATAAGTTCAGTGAGTAGGTTATCCTTTATAAAAACGGGAGAGAACACACATAGAATTACGTAAAATATTTAAATAAAATAATGAAACTTTCTTAGGTAGGTGGATAAAAAATGATATGAACACTATTATAGGATATGATATGTTCATAATGTTTTCAAAAATAGGAATCATATATGTTTATATGGAAATCATACCCTTATCTTTTATTTACCCCTAGTAACCTTGTTTTAACCTTAACCGTGGTAATTTTTTCCAGTTTTTATTATTCATTTTGAAAAAAATGTTTCCTTATTACCAAATTTTGAAATTATTATTAAAAATATTTAATATCATTTATAAAATTCAATTTTTTTAGGTGATACATATTAATTATAAAATAAGCACATGAAACCCAACAGAAACCTATTTTTACACAAGTTCATTTTTAAGCATATAACATAATTTGATTTTATTACATTCATATAAAAACTTTTAAATTAATTTAAAAATATTTTATTGTATATATTTTCCATATATTAAATTAAAAAAAAATTAATAAAAAATGGTTCATTAAATTTTTCATGATAAAAATCATTGCGTATTCAAAAAAAATAAGGAAAAATAACTGATTTAACCATCATGAATTTTTATCATTATTCATAATATTTAAATAAAATATGTATGGATATATAGTGATACCATAGAAAAAAATATCACTAAATCATCTTTTTAATAGTTATTAATATACTCTTTTTTATAATAATACAAAACATTAAGAAAAAATAGATTTTTTAAAAAAATATATGTCTTTTAGTCATTAAATTATTTTATTAAAAAAATATACTTATTTATTTGGAATTAATGAATACATTTAATTTTAAGAAAAAAATTATTTATATATGTACATATCTTAATGTAAATAATTGAATTCATACCCACGAATCTGATTACTAGGTAATAAAGAGATACTATATCCCATGTTCACTTAGACTCTGACTTTCATGTAAAAAAATCTATCAAATAATTAAAATTAATTGCAAAGGAATATGTATAAAATAATGGGGTGTTACATTCCACCCCATGGAAATAAATTCATCCCTTGAAAATATGTCACTCTAATATAAAAAAAATGATAAACCTGCTTCATCACATCTTTTGGTTCCCATATAGATTCCAATAATTTTGGACTTCTCCATAGAACACTTACTATATGAGAGTATTATTCTAAAACACCCCAAATTTTATAGTTATTTAATTTGAAACAAAACATGAAGTATTAAATAGTTTTCCTTATATGAAACCCCAAGTATATATAATCTACTATATAGTAGAACATTATAAATACCTATTAAATTGGTGGTCAAAAATAGTAATAACCACATTACGAAAAATACATACAAGGATTTTTAATAATTAAAATGTATCTTTTTGTGCACAATAAATTTGTACTAAATTTTCTATTAATTTATTTTTGTTCTATAAAAATAAGTAATCATAAAAATTGTATTTATCAAATTTTTTCTTATTAAAATTAAAATTAATTTATAGAGTTCTTATTAATTTTTCTGAATAAATTTTTATAATTTTTGAAATCTGTATTTCAATATTGGTTTTGGGTGAATTGTTTATATTTTTTAAAAAATATTTTTTAGTTAATATGGAAAAATCATATTTTTCAAAAAAAACATTTCATTTCATGTAGAATAACTCATATGATTTGAATATTATAATAAAGTAACATAAGTATCCTTTAATTATAAATGATCAAATTACTTATATAAAAATTATCATTATACTTTATTTGGTTAAATGTTTCTGTTTTCTCTTAAAAACTATTTTTTTTTTGTAAATAACTTTTATAAGTGTATTGTGTTTTAGTATTGATAAATGTAATTAATATATATTGATTAATAATTTATATGAAATATATTTTATATACATTCAATGAGATATTTTAACATTCATTTCATGGTTTTCACATGGAAATGAATGTAAATAAATTAGGTTTTATACTTAAATATTTGTTATTCTCAAAATCATTTTCATTGCGGTTTGAATGATTACTTAAAATATAATGCATTATATTTTTAAAATTGAATACTTTAAAATGTATTAAATATTTGGTATAAAAATAAATAATAAAATCTAATAAGATCAAGAATATGATTGTTCATATTGAAGAGTGAAAATACCAAAAAAAAATACCATGTTTAAGGATAAAACAGGTTTGTTATGGGTTAAAAAAAGATATATGGTTAGAATTTACCATCAAACCTATATTATTATTATTATTTTAGTATATTTACAACTTATTTTATCCTAAATTTCATTCCCTTTCAATTTTGATCCAACTATTCATGAAGGTGACCTTATATCATTGAAATGTTTTATAAAATTCCATGAGTGTCCCTCCCATAATGTATAAAAGGGAACCTATTATCTTCAAATATTCACATAGTATTAACATTATATAATGTATAATACCTTCAATAATAAACTTCATAAATTACTTCCCAAAATAAAATATATTGTTTTCTTCTCATAAGAACTATCATTCAACAATTAAGGTGTAATCTGAAGGATGTCTCTCAAACAAGGAGTATATATCTTAACAAAGCCCTTACAATTTTTTTTTCTTATTATAAAAAATATAAACAAGTTGTATCCATAAAAATTAAGAATAAAATTTCCTAAATATTCATATATGTTTTTATAGTGATCGAATAACAATTTACCACCTCTTCTCAATCAATTTGGTGTTGAAAGTATCTCTCATGCATAGGTGTGGACTACTACCTCCATGTAGTGATGTGTATCATTATTTACAACCCCTGTTAATGGTTGTTTATTATGATAGATTTAATTTTAATTATATTATATTTTGTTTATATTAATGTTTCTCTAAGGATAAATTAATATTTACCTATCTTTCATTCCATCAATTGAATAATTGAACAACAGATCGTGTGTACGTATGGACTACCATCTCCACATAATGATATAATTAATTATTCATCACCACAGTATATTAATGTGTATAATTTTATATATAATAGATATATGGTATTTTTATATCATTTTTAAAATTATAGAGATGAAGGAACCATGATATAATGGCAAGGATTTTACCATCAAACCAAAAAAATCATAAACAATGATGTTGTTCACACCCAAATAGATCATTATAATGAATTATTGTTAATAATTGGTGATGATATGTTATAAGTAATCAATGTATGGAATTATAGGTATTATTATGGATTTCATATATACTTATAATACATTTTATGTGTTTATAAAGGAGATTATAGTGCATACTAAGATAAATGGACTTGTGGTAAGGTTTTAAGTTATAATCTCATTTTTACTATGTTTTTTCTGTTAAAATTCTTGGATGATGAAATTATACTATTTAATACTAAAAAATATTATTTAATTTATTACCAACTATTAATTTATAGATGTTTCTCATTAATCTCTAAATACAAAAAAGTAAATTTTTAAGGAAAGTCGACTATGTTTTTCCATAAGATCAATAATCTTCTCATCCATGAAAATATTTTAATTTAAATATTTTAAATATTATTTTACTAATATAAAATGACTATTTTATTTAATTTTTTACTAAATATGACCTTTCTTATGAATTTTTAAAAGGATCCAACATATCATTGTACAAATGTGGTACTTTTGACGTTTTACTGAAGGTATAAAGGAATTTGTTTTATATACTGCATGAACGGATTTACCTGCCATCATGAATTCACATTAATTTATATATTGTGATATAATTTTCATTTTTTTATTTTTCAATAGAATTTTTTTCAGAATTATTTAAATTCTAAATAAGTGATATATTTTAAAAGGATTAGTTCATAGAAGAATTGTTCTAGTGATATGTTAAAGGTATTTTTATTTATAAAATTATTTTAATAATTTTTATGATTTATTGCCGATATAATCCAATGTTAAGATTATTATTTATTATATAAATGGTTTTTTTTATGATGATGACATACTTATGAAATTTATATCCATTCCATGGTTTATGATTTGATGATATGATGAATTTTTTATAATATTGTGGAACACAAAAGTATAACATTCATTATGTGGTTGGTGGGCCTTGTATTATCTATCTCAAAAATTCCTTGGTTAAAGAAGGATACAACAGGTGTTAATAAGGAATGGAATAGGGATTGAACATATTTTATTAATGAATGTTTCCTAGTAAGATAGTATTTAGAGTGATCCTTGAATAGGGAAATGATGAAATGAAGAATGAACCAAATCCACCCTGATATTCTTGGCAGTGATCCGTGACTATGAAAATTAATTTATATGATTATGTACTTTACACAAAATTATATCTAATGATTATGATATTTTTTCATTCCTTTTGATTGATAAATTATGATTCCACAATCTTATAACTTATTTATTTTAATTGATAATACTTTTTTCTTGCTTCATGACTATGATCTATAAATTAATTGTATTATTTTCCAATGCTAATTGCGTATTTTCATACTAGTATTCTTACACTATGCTAAGTTAGGGTTATTCATTAATATCACTTATGTTAACCCTAAATGAAAATATAATATCACCCATTATTGTGTTTCTTTTACCTGGGTTCTATATAATGTTTATAAATAATTTATATCTAAGAAGGGTTATTTTCATGATGAACATAGTGGGAAATGATGTAGATATTTTATATACCAATATTCTATGTACCAATGTTTCTATATACACTAAATTTTTTTAGTTTTGACACGGTACATATTGATATAAAATTGATATTTCAACTAATTTTATTTAGTATTTACATATTAATTTTATGGTTCATTATAGTTAGTATTAGAGTAAGGTTTAGTAATTTTCAGAAACATAGGGAATGTTAATTTAGTGAGAGATCATAAGATAATCCTAAGTATAGGATAACGTCTTAAGTTGGATTAATGAATGGGGTGTTATTTCAATATAAAAATACATCCCATTATAGATACTATATGTGGAATTAGTTTAGTAACAGATGTGTCTAGGGTGATAACCTCGAAAAGAGTGGGTCAAATATATCACATTTATCATTATAGTGAATTGTGAATGGCCCCTTCTGGTTTATCTAGTTTAACACATTTGAGGGATATGATTATGTCAATTTACATTTTATTTTAATTTAATTATGGAAGATTAGTATAGAAAATATCCATGGTTTTCCTTGGTTAATCCTAAAGTGTTTTATATTGAAAAGAAGGTTTTATGAGTTAGACGTCCTATAAATTATTTTCCTAATTATATGATTTAACACTGTGATTATTATTATTAATACTATTCTTTTTTGTTTTATTCATGTAATGGAACCATAAGGAACCATGATTACACTAAATCTCAAGGAAAATGTCATGACCCGTCCTCGGGGAACGTGTCGTGACTACCCCAAACCCACCTTCCATAGGTCAGGGGCTGGCGACTAGCACCAAAGGCATAAATCCCAAAAAAAGGGAAGGCATTGCCTTTACGAAACGAAAGCACACACAAACATAGTACAAGAAGAAGCTACACTAAGTAAAGCAGTATAAAAAACATGCTGAAATTACGAGGCGCCGAAAATACAATCCCAAAAGAAAGATACCACTACAACTGAAAGTAAAGTACAACTCAAAGGACAACAGCTGAAAGGTGACAAGCAGCTCCTAGATCGTCCCCCGGGTTCCTTCCTGAATGGTAGGTACAGATGTCCTCCTCATCACTCCACGTCTTTCTGTCTCCTCCGGGTACCGAATCGTCGTGAGATCCACCTCCGGGTACCGACTCATCGTGAGATCTACCTCCGAGTACAGACTCATCGTGAGATCCACCTCCGGGTACCATCCAGCTCTACGAGCCTCAACCACGATCAGTGATGTCCACTGTCTGCAACCAATACAACGAGGTGCGGGAAAATCCCATGCAAGGGTGAGTATACGATACTCAATAGGTACCCCGAGACCCTCAAGGTCTCACTAAACCCAATAAGGATAATCACAAAGAAAGTTCTCAACAGATAACACTTACTTAGTTATAAGCCCATACTTATACCTAAGTTACCAAGTAACCCATATCATCCATGAGGTATCACACAGATATGAAGTCGATGGATAACCACTAATTAGGTATATGCCCATATATATACATAAGTTATCTAGTAACCCATCTCAATCATGAGGAGAACACAAAGGTCAATGACTCAGCACAAACCAGGATTTTCATTATCGAAACCGTAACTACTGAAGAGCTCCATCTCTGACAAGTACAGTGATCCTGTCACAACTCTGAGATACTACTCACTAACCTAAGACTGCTGAGGTAGTCCTTCTGTTGAGTACCTTGGGTCAACCACCTCACAAATTAGTGCTCCTCCGCCATGGGTCTGCCACATCACACAATAGTGCTCCCCCTCATAGCCTACAAAGGTACTCCTCCTATCGAGTAACACGGGTCTTCCACCTCACAATGAAGTGTGCATCCGCCATGGGTCTGCCACTTCACAAATTAGTGCTCCCCATTGGGCTATGCAAGTCACTCCGAATCAAATCGAACAAGCAGTCATCATGTCTCAGCCAGCTACACGGTCTTTGTACTTCGTACGCTCGTCTCCAGGAGGGTCCGCTCCACGAGCTACAGGTCAATAATCCAAGTATCACAAATTTCCACGAAGAAGTTTCTCAAAGGACCGCCTCGTCATAGGGGTCTCAACGCAGCAGACGGTGCGTCAATCGGACGCCCAGTCTATGAGTTATTAGCGTTTTCGTCTGAAGGGCCCGGTTGGTTTTGTGTATGAACCAACCCGACCGTATCTCAACAATACCCCGAACTCACAGAGGGTATACTCATAGGGACCTTTTTTCTCAACGTGATCACCAACACCGCTGACGGTTCGTCAAACGGACGTCCGGTCTGAAAGTTATCAGCTTTTCCATTCCAGGGACCCAGTTGGATTTCGGGTACAATCTAACCCGTTCATACCCAAAGGTCTCCAAAACCTTGAGTTTAATATACCTAAACGACCATCTGCATCCAAGGATCGTGTCCCAAGTGATGGTGCACCAATCGGAGGTCCATAGCCTAAGTTACGGGTGTTTGAACGAATCTGCCCGCTTTTAGGGGGGTGTTGGCACGGACCGACCCGGCCCAAGACCCCCTAGGCGGCCCGAACTGGGTCGACCCGACCCGGGTCCGGGTCCGGCCCCCTTGGGTGCAGCCCGGCCCAGCGGGCACGGCCCGGCCTAGCGGGCGGCCTGGCCCAACGGCTGGGCGCCCTGGCCCAGCACGAGCGGCCCTGCTCGGATGGGCGCTCGGTCTGCGACCGAGCGGCGCGAAGGGGGGGTGCAGCCCCCTCGCCTTGTAACGGTGGCCCCACGTGGGCGGACCGCCTGTCCACCACCGGGGGTTATGACCCCCAGAATTCATAACGGCTGGACCGGTTGGCCGGCTGGTGCCGCCACCGCGGGGCCCCGTGGTCCCGCCCCCCAAGCGTCGGCGACTGGTTTATCCAGCCGCCTCCAGGTCTTCCTCCGCGGCCAAAGGGTCGTGGCTCTTGATGCTCCGGCGGTCGGGGAGTCTGGCCGCCCCCTGTCGGTGACCGCCGTGACCCTTATTCGACCGGCGTGGCGCGTCGGCGCCGCGGTCCGCCCCGGCCGCGACCCTTCAAGATGCTCCAGCATGGCCCGACGGCGCTGCGTCCCTCTGCCACGACCCATGCTCTGGCCGCGGGCTCTTTCAGCCTTAATGGTACGACGCGACGGCACCACGCTCCTTCACCGTGGTTCCGTCATTTCTGCGCGGTGCGACGACACTGCGCCGTCTCCGTTCCAATCCATAATGAAGGACAACAGTAAAAAGGGAGGAGGTTCGGCCCGGTTTGTGCGGTCCAGACCCATCCCATTAATCGATAGCAAGTGGCTAAAAGATTACCTATGAATGCCCAAATATTCACGAACATAAAATCAAACCCCTACCTCTTGTTCGTCGCTCGTTGGTGGAGTCGCAGAAGGAAGATGATGAACACCGTTGTTCGTCGCGTCCGCCACACGTCCCCAATTCTGAGCTGTGTCGCTTCGTTGAAGATATTGTAAAGGATAGGTTTCTAGGGAAGGAAGGTCGAAGAAGAATCACGTGGAAGATCGTCATTGGCGTTCTTCAGGTTCTTCATTGGAGAGGATATGATTTCCCAAGTGTTGGGCGTCGCAATACTTTACCAGCACTTCGTCGCTTGGTGAAGCCATCCCAAAACCTTCTCCCAAGCTCCCTATATATAGGAGAGGGGGAGAGGTATGTAACCATCATTGAATTTATGAAGGTTCATTTATTTGGAACCATTCTAAATTCCAACGATGCGGTTACTTAATTTAAAATGGGGGTCGGGCGAATTAAATTGTGTTGGCACAATTTGAGAGGTGTGTTGACACTACTTAAGAGTGGAGGATGCCAAGAAGTTTCCCCCACATAGCCTGTGTCAAAACAAATGACACGAACCAACTTTATGTTGACACATAAAATTAATTGACAGCAATTAATTTCACGTCGACACATAAAATTAAATCGCAGCAATTAATTTTTACTTCGACCCATAAAATTAACTGACAACAATTAATTTTACGTTAACTCATAAAATTAATTGAGAGCAATTAATTTTACGTCGACACATAAAATTGACTGACAAAAATTAATTTTACGTCGACCCATAAAATTAATTGAGTGAAATTAATTTTATGTCGACATATAAAATTAATTGATGGGGGGTATGAGAGGTTTCCTCTCCCTCCCATTTAAATGGGGGGTTAGGGTGTGGCAGTTCCACCACCAACTCCCAAGTGGAGCTTCTAACCACTTTATCCGCACTACATGTGTTTAACAAAATAAAATAAATTATTCACCTATTTTATTTTATTAACCCAGGTAAAACCCCAAAAACTAACTTTCTACACGATCATCTGCTGTTGAGGTGAAAGTATTCTTAAGTGAATATCGGCACTGTGTGTTCAAAGGTTCCCTCGGAATTCGATTCCAAGAACCGGTTCAAAAGTTATAAAACGCCGCTCATACGTTTACTGAACGTACCCGAAAAAAAGTACGGAAATTTATTATCAGTCACCCTCGACCCAATGCGGTCAAAGTTAGGCTCTTTCTAGGAGAAACACTCCCCAAAGAACTCAACCGTACTCTTGGATTTTTAATTCGAGTTACCATTTAGAAGTTAAGAATTTTACAATAAAATAATTGTCACTTAATTATTTTATTTACGGCCAAAAACTAACTTTCTCAGGTGGCTTGCACCGGCCAAAGTTAGTATATGATTAAAGGAATAATACCCTCATGAGTTCAGTGTTGGTATCGGATTTTTAATCCGAGTTACCATTTGTGAGTTATAAGCATTTGAATAATAAAATAACTTATTTTATTATTTTATTCACAATTATGCATTTTTTGGGTTTTCTCACAGGAGGCCTGCGCCGCTTAAACATAAGTCATACCTAGGTTAAACCCGCCATCCTAAGCACAACGGTGTCCTCAGATTTCTGATCCGAGTAACTGTTTAAGAGTTATTCCACTTTTTCATGAAAACTCCTTACGCGTGTTAATTTAAGCTTAACAAAACATCAGAAAATTATTCCGGGCACACCGGGCCTCAGAATAAGGTGTCGTCAGAAACTACATACTCATAAAATTCCAATGAATTTTAAAAAAAAATCACTTGAAATTTACAGGTCTTTACATTACTCCCACCTCAGGGCTTTACGTCCCCGCAAAGCTACATAAAAAACTAAGGAAACAAAAAGGGGGTACTGTGCACGAACCTGAGCCTCCCGCTCTCATGTTCTCTGTTGGAGGTTCCAGTGCTTCCATCTGATGCGTAATAAAGGAATCGACTATCCACATAGGACCCTCTCCTGTCGATCCTCGATCTCCGTTGGGACCTCCGCAAAAGTCACCCCTTCATCGATGTTCAGCTCTCCATGTCGATGATATGTGTCAGGTCGTGCACGTATCTCCTCAGCTAAGATACGCAGAAAAACGTCTTACACTTGGTGCAATTGAGGTGGATGGGTCAAGGGGTAAACCACCTCGCCTACCCTATTGAGGACCTAGAAGGGTCCGAGGAAGCACGGAGATAACAAGCCACCCCCAGCCAAAACTCTGTAATCCACATCGATGTGAGACTCGTAAGAAAACGTGGTCACTATCCTCTAACTCTAGTGGTCTCCACCTCCTGGATGTCCAGAACCTTCTCTGGTCCTACAACAGCTGCTAATATTTCTTCTTTTCTGATAAGAGAAATCTGGTCTCATCCCCTGGATGAACCACTTTCTTTTCATAATACAGTCAATACCGACATGGATGATACTAATCCATACCAAGGATGATGTCGTAAGGCCTCAAAGCTACTACCAAGAGATCCAACCATTACTCTCACCTCCAAGGGTTGGGTCACACTGTCGGAATCAGTGTGTGGTCACTGGGTCTCCTCCAGTAGGAATCTCAAAACTGAGGGTCAAGCCAACAGTTTTTAACCTAGACCTCTCAGTATCAACCAAACAGATGGACAGGAAAGCAAACATCACAGAGATAAGTGTCTTTTATTACTGCAGCTCAATGTACAAAGACACAAATACAACAGAAACATAGAACTATAAGTACAAGGGAAAAAAATGAATCCACTAGTTCCGCTCCTGTCCACCTGCTTCTGGAGCTCTACTACATTTTCCACTGCTCGACTGTTGCTCAAGCACCCACCACTGCTTCTGTCTTGGTGGCTCTTCCAATGCCTGCGGATCAACTGTGCGGGGGGGGGGGGGGGTCGGACAGTCACGTTCCAGGTGACCCTTCCTGCCGCATTCATAACACTTCCTTCTACTCGTATGGCTGGCTCTGTTTCATGTGCCTCGCACAACCAAACCTGTACCCTGAGGTCTCCAACCTGCTGGTATGGTCCTCTTGGACCCCTGTATCATCTATCTACTGCCTACAGATGACTCGGCTACTGATGGAAAATCTTTCGACAAAGGAATCAGCTCCTGAGCATGCTCGGAGTGTAGAGTCACTGGTATGAACTCCACCCTGAAGAAGGTCTCAAAGTCTCCCCATGAGAAGGTCATCTCATCAGAAAACTAGAGCATTTGGCTCCACCATCTGCCTGCTGTTTCCTGAAGGAGGATGGAAGAAAAGATCACCATAAAGTTCACTTGTGTACCCACTATCCTGAAAACTCTCACCACAGCCTCCAGCCAATCCTCAGCCGCCTGCGGATCCGTCTCTCCCTGAAACCTGGGTGGCCTCTAGCGCTGGAACTCGTGCGGCGTGCTCAAGCGGTGTGCATCACCTGCTGCTGGGGCTGGTGGAATCGGTGGCCCAACGTATGGTAGTATTTCTGTTGCCTCCGTAGGTGTCTCAACTACAAGAGGGCCCTTTACCGAGGCCTCGTCGCTCGGAAGGCTGTCAGTACGTACATCCCTCTGTGCTCTAGCTGGTCATCTGTGGAAATACATCCTGAAAGAAACATACGTGACACGATCAGACGATTATACCTGGTGAGTTGACTTGGTTTGAGCTGTTTTAAGGGGAAAACATTTGAAGTCACACATTCAATTAGTGTTTTCGTGCACTGAGTCGGAAATCAGAGGTCAGGGTCCTGGTGTTTGGATACGTCGGCCGCCCACACCATCATTGGACTCCCCGAACTGAAAACCACACTTGGTACTCTTAACACTATTGCTTCATAGAAAAGAAATATTAGAGTTATAAGTTCTGCAGTAGAACCGACTCCTCTGATACCAATTTGTCACGACCTATCCTCGGGGCAAGTGTCGTGACTACCCCAAGCCCGTTTTCCATAGGCCAGGGGCTGGCAACTAGTACCAAAGGCGTAAATCCCCAAAAAAGGGAAGGCATTGCCTTTATGAAACAAAATCACACACAAACAGAGTACAAGTAGAAGCTACACTAAGTAAAGCAGTATAACAAATGTGATGAAAGTACAAGGGGCCGGAAATACAAGACCAAAATAAAGATACAACTACAACTGAAAGTAAAGTACAACTCAAAGGACAACAGCTGAAAGGTGACAAGCAGCTCCTGGATCATCCTCCGGGTTCCTACTTGAAGGGTAGGTACAGATGTCCTCCTCATCACTCCACGTCTTTCCTTCTCCTCCGGGTATTGACTGGTCGTGAGATCCACCTCCGGGTACCGACTCATCGTGAGATCCACCTCCAGGTACTGACTCGTTGTGAGATCCACCTCCAGGTACCATCCAGCTCTACAAGCCTCAACTATGATCAGTGATGTTCGTCGTCTGCAACTAAAACAATGAGTTGCGGGCAAAGCCCATGTAGGAGTGAGTATACGATACTCAGTAGGGGCCCCGAGACCCTCAAGGTCTCACTGAATCCAACAAGGATAATCACAAAGAAAGTTCTCAACAGATAACCCTTACTTAGGTATAAGCCCATACTTATACCTTAGTTACCAAGTAACCCATATCTGCCATGAGGTATCACACAGATATGAAGTCAGCGAATAACCACAACTTAGTTGTATTCCCATACATATACGTATGTTATCTAGTAACCCATCTCAATCATGAGGAAAACACAAAGGTCAATGACTCATCTCAAACCAGGATTTTCATTATCGAAACTGTAACTGCTGAAGAGCTCTGTCTCTGACGAGTACAGTGATCCTATCACGACTCCGAGGTACTGCTCACTAACCTAAGACTACTGAGGTACTCCTTCTGTCATGTACTGCGGGTTAGCCACGTCACAATATAGTGCTCCATGGCCATGGGTCTACCACCTCATAAAGTAGTGCTCCCCCTCATAGCCTATAAAGGTACTCCTCCTATCGAGTACCGCAGGTCTGCCACCTCACAAAGTAGTGCTCCTCCACCATGGGTCTGCCCCCTCACAAAGTAGTGCTCCCCACTGGGTTATGCAAGTCACTCCGAATCAAATCGGACAAACAGTCATCAGGTCTTAGCCAGCTACACGGTCTCCGTACTCCGTACGCTCGTCTCCGGGAGGGTCCGCTCCACGAGCTACTGGTCGATACTCCGAGTATCACAAAGTCCCATGAAGAATTATCTCAAAGGACCTCCACTTCATATGGGTCTCAACGCAGCAGACGGCGTGTCAATCGGATGCCCGGTCTGTGAGTCACTAGCCTTGTCGTCCCAGGGGCCCGGTTGGTTTCATTTACGAACCAACCCGACCGTATCTCAATTTTACCTCGAACTCACATAGGGTATACTCATAGGGACCGTTTCTCAACGTGATCACCAACGCCGCTGATGGTTCTTCAAACGGACGTTCGGTCTGAAAGTTATCGTCTTTTCCGTTCTAGGGGCCCAGTTGGATTTCGGGTACAATCTAACCAATCCATACACAAATGTCTCTGAAAACTTGAGTGTAATATATCGAAATGACTGCCTCGATCCTAGGATCGCGTTGCAACTGACGGTGCACCAATCGGAGGTACATAGCCTATGTTACGGGCGTTTGAACGAATCTCCCTGCTTTTAGGGGGTTTGGGCCCGGACCGACCCGGCCCAAGACCCCCTGGGTCGGCCCGAACCGGTTCGACCCGACCTGGGTCTAGATCCGGCCCGCTTGGGAGCGGCCCAGCCCAGCGGGCGGCCCGGCCCAATGGCTAGGCGCCCTGGCCCAACGCGAGAGGCCCGGCTCGGCTGGGTGCTCGGTCTGTGACCGAGTGGCGCGAAGGGGGGGCTCTACCCCCTCTCCTTGTAATGGAGGCACCACGTGGGGGGACCTCTTGTCCACCACCAAGGGTTACGACTCTCGGAATTCAGAACGGCCGGCCCGGTTGGCCGGCCGGTGCCGCCACTGCGGGACCCCGTGGTCCCGCCCCCCAAGCGGCGGCGGCCGGTTTATCCAGCCGCCTCCAGGTCTTCCTCTGCGGCCCAAGGGTCGCGGCTGTTGATGCTCCGACGGCCGGGGAGTCCGGCCGCCCCCTGTCGGTGACCGTCATGGCCATTCATCAACCGGCACGGCGCGTTGGCACCGTGCCCCTCCGCCGTTGTCCGCCCCGGCCACGGCCCTTCAAGATGCTCCAGCGCGGTGCGACAGTGCCGCGTCCCTCCGCCGCAGTCCCTGCTCGAGTTGTGGCCTCTTTCGGCCTTAACGGCGCGGTGCGACGGTGCCGCGCTCCTTCACAGAGATTCCCTCATTTCCGTGCGGTGCGACGGCACCACGTCGTCTCCATTCCAATCCAAAACGAAGGACAACAGTAAAAAGGGAGGAGGGTCGGCCGTGCTTGTGCGGTCCGGACCCCTCCCGTTAATTGATAGCAAGCGGCTAAAAGATTAACGATGAATGCCCAAATATTCATGAACATAAATTCAAACCCCTACATCTTGCTCGTCGCTCGTTGGCGGAGTCGCAGAAGGAAGACGATGAAGACCGTCGTTTGTCGCATCCGCCACACGTCCCCAATTCTGAGATGCGTTGGGTCGTTGACGTTGTTGTGGAGGATAGGTTTCTAGGGAATATGGGTTGAAGAAGAATCGTGTGGAAGATCGTTGTTGGCATTCTTCACGTTCTTCGTTGGTGAGGATATGATTTCCCCAAGTGTTGGGCGTCACAATACTTTATCAGCGCTTCGTCGCTTGGTGAAGCCATCCCAAAACCTTCTCCCAAGCTCCCTATATATAAGTGAGGTGGAGAGGTATGTAACCATCATTGAATTTATGATGGTTCATTTATTTGGAACCTTCTTAAATTCCAACGATGTGGTTACTTAATTTAAAAAGGGAGTCGGGCGAATTAAATTGCGTTGGCACAATTTAAGAGGTGTGTTGACACTACTTAAGAGTGGAGGATGCCAAGAAGTTTCCCCCACATATCCTGCATCAAAACATATTACACGAATCAATTTTATGTTGACACCTAAAATTAATTGACAGAAATTAATTTCACGTCGACACATAAAATTAAATCACAGCAATTAATTTTTACGTCGACCCATAAAATTAACTGAAAACAATTAATTTTTCGTTAACTCATAAAATTAATTGAGAGCAATTAATTTTACATCGACGCATAAAATTAACTAACAACAATTAATTTTACGTCGACCCATAAAATTAATTGAGTGAAATTAATTTTACGTCGACATATAAAATTAATTGATGGGGGTTTGAGAGGTTTCCTCTCCCTCCCCATTAAATGGGGGGTTAGGGTGTGGCGGTTCCACCACCAACTCCCAAGTGGAGCTTCTCACCACTTTATCCGCACTGCATGTGTTTAAAAAAATAAAATAAAATATTCACTTATTTTATTTTATTAACCCACGTAAAACCCCAAAAACTATCATTCTCCCATGGGAAGTTAGCAACCCAACGGGTCGCACCCCAACTCCCACACCAAGGAGTTAAACCACATAAGAGAAGGAAAAAGTGTTGTTACACAACACTTAACCCACTTAGCATGAAATAAAAATAAAATTGTAAAACAATTATATTTCTATTCCTCACACTTTCTTTAACAACTCCTCCTGAGAAAACGCAACTCCAGAAAGGGTCTTCTTAAGTAATTACCGGCGCTGCGGTTTCATCGGTGACCTTGAATTTCGATTCCAAGTAGCAATTCAAAAGTTAGAAAAACCCGCTCGTTCGTTCACTGAACGTACCTGAGCTAAACTTCAGAAATTGATTTCGGGTACACCGGGCCTCGGAATCAGGTCCTGTCAGAAACTGCATACTCGTAAAAATCCAAATAAATTAAGAAAAAAAATTCCTTGAAATTTTCGGGTCTTTACATTACTCCCACCTCAGGGCTTTACATCCCCGTAAAGCTATAACACAAACTAGGGAAACAAAAGTGGTACTGAGCATGCATTTGTGCCTTCCGCTCCCATGTTCTCACCTGGAGGTTCCCGTACTGCCAGTGAAATCACACCCGAGGAATCGACCATATACGTAGGATCTGCTCCTATCGATCCTCGATCCCCACTAGAACCTTAGTGAATGTTTCCCTACCATCGATGTCATACTTCCTGAGGTCGATGATGTGTGAAGGATCATGCACGTATCTCCTCAGCTGAGATACATGGATGACATCATGCACCTGGTGCTTCTGAGGTGGAAAGGTCAAATGGTAAACCACCTCGCCTACCCTGCTGAGGACCTAGAAAGTTCCGTTGAACCTCGAAGATAACTTGTCGCCTCGGCCACATCTCCATAAACCTCATCAAGGTGAGACCCGTATAAGAACATGATCGTCATCCTCGAACTCTAGAAGCCCTCATTTCCTGATTATAATTGAAACACAAAACTCCTACCACCATGAGGGTAAGGTTGGTCGACCCAAGGGTGATCGACAAAACCCTCCTATGCATGAGTTTATCCTGTGCTGCATGGGGTTTCCTTTTTTCCGACCAAGGAAAACCCATCCCGACATTGTAGATAGACCACAACCTTTTTGCCTAATACAGTCAATCTGAGCTTGAATTGTGAATCCAATCCATACCGAGACCAACGTCGTAAGGCCTCGACGCTGCCACCAAGATATTCCAACCAAAACTCTCGCCTCGAGGGCCAGACCACACTATCGGCATAAATGTGATTATTGAGTCTCCTCCCAATGTATCTCCAGACGTGAGGGTCAAGTCTACGGCTTACCGGAAACTCTAGGTCTAGGACAAGATTCGTGGAAGGAAGTAATGATTCATATCAACGTCTGTTACTAAGGTAGCTAGTAGTGGACACAGACTATCCCTTGAATCATTTTTAGAGCCATTGGGTCACACTCTTTGATCGCATGCAGCTGCACTCTTCCCCTGCCCTCCAGCTCCCTGAGCCTGGCGGGGATAACTAAGGCTGGTGATTGTAGCATGTTGAAATGTACACCACCTCATGCTGCTCTCCTAGATCTACCTCCATGTCTGCTGCTTCGCAGACTCATCTATCCTTAATGCTTCCTCTTCTTGAAACATTTAACACACCTGGGTCTCTAAGACTTGTACTAGTTTCATGTTTCTTACTGCACTGTGTAGTCTTCATCCGCTCCTGGATGATCTGCACCTTCTTTGCCTACGATCTGTAAGAGCTTATAGGATTTCTCCTTTGCTGAAAAGAGAAACTCGATCTCATCCCCTGGATGAACCATGCCTATTTCCTAATAAAGTCAGTCCTGACATGAGTGATGCATTCATGCCATGGATGATGTCGTAAGGCCTCTACGTTACTACCAAGTGATCCAAC
Source organism: Viscum album (assembly GCA_963277665.1). Lineage (NCBI taxonomy): Eukaryota > Viridiplantae > Streptophyta > Magnoliopsida > Santalales > Viscaceae > Viscum > Viscum album. The sequence goes on along the minus strand of OY728133.1, from coordinate 472,523,947 downwards.
CGTCACTCTTGCCTCCAAGGGTCGAGTCACACTGTCGGCATCAGTGTGAGGTCACTGGGTCTCCTCTAGTAGAAATCTCAAAAGTTAGGGTCAATTCAAAAGTTTTTAACCGGGACCTCTCAGTATCAACCAACCAAAAGTACAGGAATGCAAACATCACGAAGATAAGTGTCTTTTATTACTTCAGCTCGAAGTACAAAGACACACAATAATGACAACAAGGAAACTAGAAGCACCAAGATCAATGGAACCATGCCTGGAACTAGTCCCACTCTTGTCCGCCAGCTTCCAAAGCTCCGTAGTCATATGCTTCTTCTTTATGAAGCTGAGATCTCCAATATCCACATGTTTCCTGCGGTCGGGGTGGACCTCCTGGTGGTGGTAGTGACAACACCTCGAAGCGTCATCCACCCCCAGCTGCACGACCAGCTCCCCTGCCTTGGTCTTCTACTCCTTGCAGTCCACCTCGATCGAACCTCTACCTCTTCCTGGGAGGTCCTTCATTTATCTTCTGATCATCCGAGCGGTGGTTCGGACGGTCACAAGCCATGTGACCCTGTCCGCCGCACGTGTAACACAGCATGGAAGGTTTGGCTCTGTCACTCCCCTTCGTGCCTCGCACTACCGACCCTGAGTCATGCGGTCGACCACCTATAGGTCTGGCCCTCTTGGACCTCTGTGTCATCTGTCTATTGCCCGCTGCAGAAGACTCTACCGCATGTCAGCTAGTGGTGGGTCCTGCTGCTAGAGACTGCTAAGCAAGGAAACTATCTACTAAGAGGGCTCTCTCCAAAACCCCTGTATGCGTCGGGACGCTATGAGAAATAACAGAATCTCTAATCTCTCACCTGATCTCCTGCTCGAAGGTTCAGGCCCTGAAGAATGGGTCCCGTACCATATCTTTGGAGTAGCGCGAGAGGTCTGTGAACCTCGCTGAGTACTGCGCCACCATTATGCTACCCTTCGGTATATGCAGTAGCTCTTGTATATGGACCGATCGAAGGGTGGATGGTACAAACTTTTCCCAGAACAGGCTCTCGAAGTCTGCCCACAGAAGTGTCACCACATCATGCATCTGGAGCATCAGGCTCCACCATCTGCCTGTTACTGCCAAAAGGAGGTTGTAATGGCCCGAAACCTCCTAGACCATTACTTTTCCAAAGTGATGCTCCACCAAAAATGGTGGCGCCGTGAGGGTGACACCGTGATGGTGGAACCGTGACGGTGGCACCGTGATGGTGGAACCGTGAGGGTGACACCGTGACAGTGGCACCGTGAGGGTGACATAGTGAGGGTGACACCGTGAGGGTGACACCGTGAGGGTGGCACCGTGAGGGTGATAGCGTGATGGTGGCACCGTGTCCCCTCACCGAGCCTTTTATTCTTTTTCCAGTACCTGAATTTTCTGCACCCACAATGTAAGTTTCGACGTAAACAAATTCTTTTACTCCCTTTAAAATCATTTAAATCCCATAATTAATTCCTAAAAAAATCCCGAGAGACCTCCGTGTGTAACTGCCCAACCGCGTGGTCAACCCACTACCCTCGCTCCTTACGCGGTTTGGCATTCCCATCTCAACCGTCCGCGGCTCTTATAGACTAAGGGTTAGCCGTGGTTCCTTATTTCCTCGATCGCGGCTTTTCACGAACAGCTTCTAGTGCATCGGGCAAGACGCATCGTTATGTGTAGAGTTTGGTGCTCGGCCTAAGCATTGATAGACAAATCAATTTTCGTTCAGGCGAGCCGCATCGCTATCTGTGAAGTTCCTCCCCCGGCCTCAGCGTAGATCATTGATCCAACATGTAGGGAATTTCTCCTTTTCCTCTCTCTCTTTTGTGTATCATGAGGGATGGGTGTGCTTCTGATTCTGTATAATTTGATAAACCAGACCTAAATAAAGATAATGAACTGATTCTATAAATAAGTAAGGGGGTATGTGATCGTTGATGTTGTTTAATATTATGAACTTCTTCTGGAATTATGCGGGCTTATGCCAACTGAAAATCATGACTGTTGGTGGTCTTTCTCTGTGCATTAATGATCCCCTGGTGATGTTTTAAATGGCTTCCTTATGGTTGTGATCTCCTGCCGTGAAAAGTAAATTGGTTAATTATATATATACAGCTAAGTAAATTGGAAGCACCTGGATCAACCCTTCTGTGATAACCCCCGGTTAGGACACATGGAATTGAAATCATGGAGTGTGTTAAATCTTATAATTCTTAAAATACATGAATGACCCTACTTGGTGTTGGTAGTAGTGGTTTGGTTGTTTTTCTTTTACGGGCCTGTTGCTGGAGATGTGGGAGGGGATGGGATCCCCTATTTTTATGCTCTCGGTGGTTATGAAATTGGGGATGGGGTCCCCTGTTCATATGGATTCAGTGGTTGTGAGTTTTAAGACCTGGTGGTTACTTTTTTATATCACGAATTGTGGTGGGATCCTCTATTGATGAAAAAAAAAATTTGGGGAGGGGACACGGGGCAGTGTCTTGGGGTTGTCTTTGGTTCCAGTACTTCGGGAGATCTCACTTATTCATTGTTGTTGTAACTTTACAAGAGAACTGAGTGTGAATGTTTAAATTGACGTTTGGCTGGATTCTCTTCCTTGGTTATTCTTATGGTGTTATTTTCCCAGTAGTTCATGAACTTATTTGAACATTATCGCTGAACATGAAACAAGAATGGGACAAATGGGTTTTGTTGGTGAGAGTCGTGACTCGGACATGACTGTTGTTGGGATCTGTAGGCTGTCTGAAGAAAAACCTGGCTTTGGGAGAGTGCTTGTTACCTATATATATATATATATATATATATATATATATATATATACTTGTAGCTTTGTTTTTCTTATTCGCGCTCCTCCCAAGTTGAGCACTTAGTGCCGAACACCCCCATTTCATGGGTGAGGGTGTTTTCCCAACACTATTCTTAGTGGTTGGTTATTAGCTCCTTTTCTGCTCCCTTTCCCGGATAGCCCAAGTATCTTCGGGTAGGCTGTGATGGCCTGAGGTCCATTATTAGCCCAAGAACCTTCGGGCGGGGTAGTGTGATGGTTGGCTAGGTGTGTGCGGTATATGGTTTCCCAAGTGTTTTCGGGATGAGGCCCAGGTGTCTTCGGGTGTGGTGGTAGTTGTTCTGGCCTAGGTGTTTGCAGGCGTGGTCACGTGTGACAGTTGTGGCCCAGGTTTGTGAGGGCGGGTGAGGCAGTGGGACTGCGGTGGCAGAATGGCAGGATTGGTTCGATGTGTAGGATTTTTCATTAACCAGTGGGAAAGTGGTGTGGGGTACCCAAACATTGATGTGCTCGTATTATATATATTACTTGACTTGCGTTATTTGGGGAGTGTGCCTTGGTGAGGCTTGGGAGGATATTTTACCTTGATAGGTGTTTGGTTTACTCCTTTTCTCACAGGACATTAGTACGTTCCCCCACTTGTTCATGAGAGTCTTTGGTTTTCCCTACTGGGTGTACTTGTATGCTCACCCTACGTATATAAAACTGATTTCAGGTTTCAAGGAAGACTTCGGGGATCACGCGGGACCATACTAGCTCGGACCTTTGGGGAAGTTGCAGTTGCTATTTTTTGTTCTTTGGTACTTACCTTTGTAGTCACCTTTTGTACCTTGTGGATCTTATTTTTGGAACATGCATGTGGGAATGGTTTAATTTTGGATTTACTTTTCTTTTACCTTGGTGTTGTTGGGTTTCATCTTCTTATCTCCCGATCCTATAAAACAAAAAGGGTAATTCCTTCCATTTGTGTGTAATTTCTATACCCTTGGCGCTAGTCACCACTCCAGGACCTATTGAAGGCGGGTTTCGGGGGTCATTATCTCTCCTTCAACTTAAAGAAGGAAGGGCCTAGCAATATGCTGACCCTTCCCTCCTTTTGGTGAAGGCGGGTCGTGACAGAATGGTATCAGAGGTGATGGTTGAGAGACTGGATGGAGTCTGGATTTAGGCATAGTGAGGATTGCATGGGATGGTAAGGAAACAGTGTTGGGTGACCTTGGTTCATGAATTAGGTCAGGGAAGAGTGGCTAGGACATGGGATTTTAGGGGCCCCCCTGATCTGATGCAAGAACTCTGGACCTACCGAACGACCAGGTGAGGCAATGTAGATTGAAGGGTAGAGACCCTAGGAAAGGTACATGCATCATAATGACTTGTGTTCTCATGTTTCTGGGATGTCTTGGGAATTAAGAATAAATTAAAATTTTAAGAAGTTTCAAGAACGATATTCTGCACTACTTGGGCTTAGGCATTCCTTGTTTACCTTGCAACTATGGAACCTGGAAGGAGACCACATGTGGTACAGGCGATCAAGGCCCCGGAGACTACTTTGGTCGATTGGCAGAGATATGATCGAGAAGAAGAGGATGACCAGTGGAAGAAGAATCTTCGGGCCTTCCAGCGACAGAACCTCGAGAAGTACGAGGGCAGCACCTCTGACATGAAGACGGAAGGCTGGCTAGAAGAGCTAGTGATAGCTTTCGGCCTGATTCAGGCCCCGACTGAGTACTGGGTTCCTTTGGCCATCAGCCAGATGTGGGGAGAGGCGCGTCAGTGGTGGACTCTTTACCTGGGGGAGAGGAGAGAGGCTGAGGTGGCATGGGCTGATTTCGAGAGGGAGTTCCGGGCAGAATTCCTCTCTTTGACGATGAATACGGAAAAGAGATAGGATCTACTCTCCCTCCAGCAGGGGAGTATGTCCGTGAGGGAGCTAGGGATCAAGTTCAAGGACCTCCTACGTTTTGCGTCGGACCTCTTTCCCGACGAGGAGTCTCAGGAAAGACGTTTGGAGGAGGCGCTCCGACCCTCCCTCCAGTATGCTGTTACCCCCTCTACCCTTCCGACATACTTGGAGGTCTAGAAAAAGGCCGAAGTGGTGGAGAGGATGCATTCTCTAGGGGGAGTGTCACGAGAGGGGATCCAGATGGGACCATCGAAGGGGAAGGCCATCAGCACCAAGCCTCTAGCGTCAGGACCCTCCAGGTTCCGACCAGCAGGGAGCAGACTGCATCAGTTTCAGTTTCGATCCTCCAGTCCTCGCCCTTTTCCTTCTGGCTCGGGACCGCTGTGATTCGTTTCTGGGAGCCCTGGACATCTCCGGAGTCATTGCCCGGATCGGGTGCAGTACAGCGGTGGCAGACAGCCCCAACACCCACCCCAGTAGCAGCTTCCGGTTAGACCTTTCCAGCAACAGCTGTAGGGACAGCGAGCTCCCGCTCCTCCGAGGACAGACGTGGGAGGAGGGGGCCGACCTCAGTGCACTCCTCAGGGACCTCGACCAGGGCGTGGTCAGGGAGGTGGCTGATAGCCGAGGGGTAGAGGAGCCATGTGTGGATAGTTACACACCGCAGAGGCAGTAGTTCCAGCCGGGCCGGAGGTTGTTTGAGGTATGATCAGTTTGTTTAGAACTCTTTCTTATGCATTGTTTGATACCAGATCTTTGCACTCCTTTGTTGCACCCAGTCTAGCCCGTACATTGGGTCTAGATGCCGAGATACTTCCAGTGCCCCTGGTGTTGAGCACACTAGTCAGGGGTCAGAACAACTTGTTGTTTGTTTTTCGAGGATGTAGACTGATGATAGGGCCACATCAGTCAGTTAGGGATCTTCTCCTGCTACAGATACAGCCATACGATGTCATCCTAGGCATCGACTGGCTATTCTCTGTGTGTGCCATCATCGACTGTTTCTGAGGAAGGGTCATGTTCTCAGACTTGGGTGGCTGGAGTGTTACCTTCACCGGCGAGTGGGGCGGTCAGAAGGGCAGTAGGCGAGAGGAACCCCTCCTCTCCTTGATTGTCGAGATGTCAGTAGAGTCAGTAGATGCTGAGATTGTGGAGGTGCCAGAGGTTTTCCATGAGTTTATGGACATCTCTCCGGAGGAGGTGACGACTCTACCCCCCTCAACGTGGTATCGAATTCGGGATAGACCTGCAGCCCGACGATCGTCCGATCTTAATGGCTCTGTACCGGATGGCACCTTCAGAGCTATGGGAGTTGCGGATCCAGTTTGATGATCTGATGAAGAGGGGTTATGTTCGGCCAAGTGCGTCACCGTTTGGTGCTCCAGTCTTGTTCGCAAAGAAGGCAGATGGTGTTCTCAGGTTGTGCATAGACTACAGGAGGCTGAATCAGGTGATGATTAAGAATAGCTACCCTCTTCCGAGGATAGATGATCTTTTCGACCAGTTGAAAGGGGCAGGATGGTTCTCAAAGATCGACCTATTGTCTAGGTACCACCAGCTGAGAGTAAAGGAGGGCGACATCCCAAAGACGACATTCAAGTGCAGATATGGATACTTCGAGTTCATAGTCATGCCCTTCGGTGTTACGAACTCCCTGGCTGTGTTCATGGGGCTTATGAACTCCATATTCCAGGAGTACCTAGATCGGTTCGTAGTTGTGTTCATCGACGACATCCTGGTCTACTCAAGATCAGAGAAGGACCATGCAGAGCACCTAACGACGGTTCTGGAGGTCCTATGACATCATCATCTCTGTGGGAATTTGTCAAAATGCATGTTCGGGACATGAGAAGTGCACTTCCTCGGGCACGTGGTGTCCGAGCAGGGGGATACGATGCCATCTAGGTGGTAGTGGACAGGTTGACAAAATCGTCTCACTTTCTGGTGATCAGGGAGTCGATTGCAGTGGATGATTTGGCATGAAGTTATGTGGATGAGGTGGTGCGGTTTCATGGAGTTCCGAGGTCTATAGTCTTGGATAGGGATGCACGGTTTACCTCGGGAGTCCGGAGAGGATTGCAGCATGATTTTGGCACCCAGCTACACCTTAGCACTTCTTTCTATCCCCAGACATACGGACAAACCGAGCACACCATCCAGACCATGGAGGATATGTTGCGGGCATGTGTTCTAGACTCAGGAGGATCATGGGTGCAATACTTGCCTCCGGTAGAGTTTTCCTACAATAATAGCTACCACTCTACCATTGGCATGGCCCCATTTGAAGCTTTGTATGGGAGGCCATTCCGTTCACCTATGTGTTGGGCCGATGTAGGAGAGGCGGGCATCCTTGGCCCGGAAGTGGTGCAGAGCACGACAGAGAAGGTTCTACTCATACGGGAAAGGATGAAGGCGGCCCAGGATCAAAAGAAGTCGTTTGCTAATACCAGGAGGAGGCCCTTAGAGTTTGAGGTTGGAGACCACGTGTTCTTGAAGGTCTCCCCTCGGCGTGGGCAGCAGAGGTTCGGCAAGGGGAGTAAGCTTTCTCATAGGTTCATCGGACCCTTCGAAGTGTTGCGGCGGGTCGGCGAAGTGCCTTATCATCTCACGTTACCACCACCGCTACTGAGGATACATGATGTCTTCCTTGTGTCCCTGCTCCGTCGGTATCTGCACGACGATTCACACATCCTTGATTGGGGTGAGTTGGACATCGAGGACAACGTGACTTTTGTGGAGAGACTAGTGATGATCGAGGATCGCAATGAGAAGGTTCTTCATGGGAGAACCATTACCTTGGTTTGTGTGTTGTGGAGACATGGTGGGCTTGAGGAGAGTACGTGGGAGAGGGAATCACAGATGTGTACCCAGTACCCAGAGTTGTTTTAAGTTTTGTTCCTTGTTGTACCTATTCTGGTAGAACTTTTTGTCTTTTGGCTATGAAATGTACTGGTTTTCTTTACACTGATTGTTTGTGAAAATCCTTGGCTATGGGGGAGGAGAGAACCCAACCCCTAATCAAGACGGATTAAGGTGGAAGTGATTAAACCCGTGCGGGTGAGTCAGTGCCACCCAAAGTGGATAATATCCTGACATGGGGGAGGAGACTCCCCAACCCACATGCCCGGGCAGTTTGGCACAATATGTTGCTTGGTTCTTGAAAGGGAAGTGTTTTAGTTAGCATGGGTTCACTTCTAAGAGGTATCTTTCGAGGTGGCTATTCTGACCCTCTCTTTCCTTCTTGGGTTGTTTTGATTCTCGAGGGAAAGAATCGTTTAAGAGGTATCTAATGTAATGGCACAGACCCTCCTGGACCATTACTCTGCCAAAGTGAGGCTCCACCAAAAACGGTGGCACCGTGAGGGTGCCACCTTGATGGTGGAACCGTGAGGGTGGCATCATGACGGTGTCACCACAAGGGTGACACCAGTCACGGTGGAACCGTGAGGGTGACACCGTGACGGTGGCACCGTGTCCCCTCGCCGAGCCTTTCATTCTCTTTCCAGTACCTGACTTTTCTGCTCCCGCAACGTAAGTTTTGACATAAACTAATTTTTTTACTCCTTTTAAAACCATTTAAAGCCCATAATTAATTTCTAAAAAAATCCCGAGAGACCTCTGTGTGTAACTGCCCAACCGCACGGTCAACCCACAACCCCCGCTCCTTACGCGGTTTGGCATTCTCATCTCAACCATCCGTGGCTCTTATAAACTAAGGGTTAGTCGTGGTTCCTTCTTTCCTCGATCGCAGCTTTTCACGAACAGCTTCTGGTGCATCAGGTGATCCACATCGTTATGCGTAGAGTTCGGCGCACGGCCAAAGCATTGATAGACGAAGCGATTTTCGTTCAGGGTTGCCGCAACGCTATCTGTGAAGTTCCTCCCCCGGCCTCAGTGTAGATCGTTGATCCAACAGGTAGGTAATTTCTCCTTCACCTCTCTTTCTTTTGTGTATCTTGTGGGGTTGGCGTGCTTCTAATTCTGTAGAATTTGATAAACCAGAACTAAATAAAGATAATGAACTGATTATATAATGAAAGAAGGGGGAGATGTGATCGTTGATGCTGTTTTATATTATGACCTTCTTCCTGAATTATGCGGGCTTACGCCTACTGAAAATCATGACTGTTTGTGGTCTTTCTCTGTGCATTAATGAACCCCTGGTGATGTTTTAAATGGCTTCCTTATGGTTGTGAACTCCTGCCGTGAAAAGTAAATTGGTTAATTACGTATATTCGGCTAAGTAAATTGGAAGCACCAGGATCGACCCTTCTGTGATAACCCCCGGTTAAGACACATGTAATTGAAATCATGGAGTGTCTTAAATTTTATAAATCTGAAAATACAGGCATGACCCTGATTTGTGTTGGTATTGGTGGTTTGGTAGTTTTTCTTTTACGGGCCGGTTGCTAGAGATGTGGGAGGGGATGGGATCCCCTGTCTTTATGCTCTCGATGGTTATGAAATTGGTGATGGGTTCCCCTTTTGATATGGATTCGATGGCTGTTATTTTTAAGACCCGGTGGTTACTTGTTTATATCACGAATTGGGGTGGGATCCTCTATTGATGAAAACCCTTTTTGGGGAGGGGACACGGGGTAGTGTCTCTGGGTTGTCTTTGGTTCCAGTACATCGGGGTATCTCACTTATTCTTTGTTGTTGTAACTTTACAAGAGAACCTAGTGTGAATGTTTAAATTGACGTTTGGATGGATTCTCTTCCTTGGTTATGCTTATGGTGTTAGTTGCCCAGTAGTGCATGAACTTATTTGAACATTATCATTGTACATGAAACAAGAATGGAAAAAAATGGGTTTTGTTGGCGAGAGTCGTGACTCGGACTTGAGTGCTGTTGTGATCTGTAGGCTGTCTGAAGAAAAACCTATCTTGGGGTGAGTTCTTGTTACATATATATATATACTTCTATCTTTTTTTCCTATTCTCACCCCACCCAAGTTGAGAACTTAGTGCCGAACACCCCCATTTCATGGGGGAGGGTGTTTTCCCAACACTATTCTTAGTGGCTGGTTATTAGCTCCTTTTCTGCTCCCTTTCCTGGATATCCCAAGTATCTTCGAGCAGGCTGTGATGGCCTGAGGTCCATTATTAGACCAACAACCTTCGGGCGGGGTAGTGTGATGGTTGGACAGGTGTGTGCGGCAGGTGGTTTCCCAAGAGTCTTCGGGATGAGTCCCAGGTATCTTCGAGCGTGGTGGTAGTTGTTCTGGCCTTGGTGTTTGCAGGTGTGGTCACGTGTGATAGTTGTGGCCCAGGTGTTTTCGGGTGGGATTTGGCAGTGGGACTGCGTGTGGTTGTGGCCCAGGTGTGTGCGGCCGGGTTAGGCAGTGGGACTGCGGTGACAGAATGGCGGGATTGGTTCGATGCGTAGGACGTCTCATTAACCAGTGGGAAAGTGGCGCGGGGTACCCAAACATCGATGTGCTCTTATTATATATATTACTTGACTTGTGTTATTTGGGGAGTGTTCCTTGGTGAGGCTTGGGTGGATAGTTTACCTTGATAGGTGTTTGGTTTACTCCTTTTCACACATGACTTTAGTACGTTCCCCCACCTGTGCGTGAGAGTCTTTGGTTTTCCCTACTGGGTGTACTTGTATGCTCACCCTACGTATATAAAACTGCTTTTAGGTTTCCAGGAGGACTTCGGGGATCGTGTGGGACCATACTAGCTTGGACCTTTGGGGAAGTTGCAGTTTCTTTTTTTCTTTCTTTGGTACTTACCTTTGTAGTCACCTTTTGTACCTTGTTGCTCTTATTTTTGGAACATGCATGTGGGAATGGTTTACGTTTGGCATTACCTTTCTTTTACCTTGGTGTTGTTGGGTTTCATCTTCTTATCTCCCGATCCTATAAAACAAAAAGTGTAATGCCTTCCATTTTTGTGTAATTTCTATACCCTTGGCACTAGTCGCCACTCTAGGACCTATTGAAGGAGGGTTTCGGGGGTCATTATCTCTCTTTCAACATAAAGAAGGAAGGGCCTGGAAATCTGGTGACCCTTCCCCCCTTTTGGTGAAGGCGGGTCGTGAGAGAGGCTGGCAGCAAGGATCGCCAGGAAGTCTATTGGCGTCCCTACTATCCTGAAGACTCTCACCACAGCCTCCTTCCAATCCTCAGTCGCATGCGGGTCCGTCTCTCCCCTGAACATGGGTGGCCTCGGGCGCTAGAACTCGTGCAGTGTGCTCAAGCGACGTGCACTTTCTTCTACTGGGGATGGTGGCATCGGTGTCCCCGCAGGTGATAGTACTGCCGGTGCCTCCGCTGGTGCGTCAACTGGGATAGTGCCCTGTACTGAGGCCATGTTGCTCGACGGGCTATCAGTACATACAACTCCCGGGGCTCTAGCCGGTCGTCTGCGGGGAGGTGTTCTGAAAGAAACAATCGTGACATGGTCAAATGAATTATACCTGGTGAGCTGACCTGGTTTGAGATGACTTTTAAAAACTTTTGGAAACACACACACAATTAGTGTTTTTGTGCACAAAGTCGGAAATCAGTTGTCAGGGTCCTATTGTATGGATACCTCGGCCGCCCGCACCAACAATGGACTCCCTGAACTGAAAATCACACTCGGTACCCTTAACACTATTTCTTCACAGAAAACAAATATCAGAGTTATAAGTTCTGCGGTAGAACCGACACCTCTGATACCAATTTTTCATGACCCATCCTCAGGGCCCGTGTCGTGACTACCCCAAGCCCGCCTTCCATAAGCCAGGGGCTGGCGACTAGCACCAAAGGCGTAAATCCCAATAACTGTGAAGGCATTGCCTTTATAAAAGTAAACAAAACACCACAAAGTAAAAGCGGAAGTAATACACTAAGTACAAAAGAAAGTGCGGAAAAGTAAATGGGCCAGAATATAAACCCAACTGAAAGTATAGCTACAACTGAATGAAAGTACAACAGAAAAGACAAGCAGCTGGAAAAAAAGAAGCAGCTCCAAGTTCGTCCACCTCGGATCCTACCTGAAGGGTAGGTACAGATAGCGCAGCTCCTGGATCGTCCACCACGGATCCTACCTGAAGGGTAGGTACAGATAGCCTCCGCAACGCTCTCACCCGTCAACCTCCTCTAAGTATCATCTCGTTAGGATGTCCACCTCCAGATACTGACTCGTCGTGAGGTCAACCTCTGGGTACCATCTAGTCCTTGAACACTCAACCTCTATCAGCGGTGCCCGTCATCTACAACCAACACAACGAGGTGCGGGCATAGCCCGTGTAGGGGTGAGTATAACGATACTCAATAGGGACCCCGAGACCCTCAATGTCTCACTAAATCCAACAAGGATAACCACAAAGAAAAATCTCAACAGATAACCTATACATAGGTATATTCCCATACATATACCTAAGTTATCAAGTAACTCATCTCAATCATGAGAAAAACACCAAGGTCATTGACTCAGCTCAAACCAGTATTTTCATTATCGAAACTGTAACTGTTGAAGATCTCCATCTCTGATGAGTACAGTGATCCTGTCACGACTCCGAGGTACTGCTCTCTAACCTAATATTACTGAGGTACTCCTCCTGTCGAGTACCGCGGGTCAGCCACCTCACAAAGTAGTGCTCCTCCGCCATGGGTCTGCCACCTCACACAGTAGTGCTTCCCCTCACAGCCTACAGAGGTACTCCTCTTGTCGAATACCACGGGTCTGCCACCTCACAAAGTAGTGCTCCTCCTCCATGGGTCTTCCACCTCTTAAAGTAGTTCTCCCCACTGGGCTATGCAAGTCGCTCCAAATTAAATCGAACAAGCAGTCATCAGGCCTAAGCAAGCTACACGGTCTCTGAACTCCGTACGCTCATCTCCGGGAGGGTCGGCTCCATGAGCTACAGGTCGATACTCCAAGTATCGCAAAGTCCCACGAATAATTATCTCAAAGGACCACCTCGTCAGAGGGGTCTCAACGCAATAGACGGCGCGTCAATCGGACGCCCGGTCTGTGAGTTATTAGCCTTTTCGTCCCAGGGGCCTGGTTGGTTTTGTGTACGAACCAACCTGACCATATCTCAACTGTACCCCGAACTCATATAGGTTATACTCATAGGGACCGTTTCTCAATGTGATCACTAACTCCGCTGACGGTTCGTCAAACGGACGTCCGGTCTGAAAGTTATCGGCTTTTCCGTTCTAGGGGCTTGGTTGGATTTTGGGTAAAATCCATCCTGGCCATGCTCCAGCTACGTCCAAACCTTAGTTGAAGTATGAAAAAAGTTTATTCTCATCAAAAGGAATCCAAAAAAGTCGACAGAACGTCAATCAGACGTCCGGAGCTCATGTTATAAGTGTTTCTGCTCCGAGGGCCCGGTTGGTTTCGTGTTCGAACCAACCCGGCTGTACTCAAAGTTCTCATAAACCTTGAGTGTAATATACTGAAATGACCATTTCGATCCAAATATCACTACACAACTGATGGTGCGTCGATCAGAGGTCGGTAGCCCAAGATATGGGAAAAAGACCAGAAGTGATCCGAAAATGGGGCGTCTGGGCCCGGTCCGACCCGGTCCAACCCCCCCTGGGTCGCCCCGCACCGGGTCGATCCGACGTGGGTCAGGGTCTGACCCGGTCGGGCACGGCCCGGCCTGTCTGGGCACGGCCCGGACTAGTCCGTGCAACCCGGCCCAGCCCGGCCGGGTGGCACGCTGGCTCGGCCAGCGAGCCGAGCGGCCTTTGCGCTCCGCGGACGCGGCGAGCACCGCGTCCTGCTTCCCCGGATCCCGCGCAGCCGCAGGATCTGGCTGCCTGCCGACGTAGCTTCAGCCACGGCGGTTCCCCCTAGCGGTGCGCCGGGGCGCCGCCACCGCCGGTGATGTCCACGGGCCACCGAAGTTGCTCCGGTGGTCCGTTTCAATTCCGTCTACGCCGGGAATCCTTACGGGACTCGAACTTCACTACGGGATCATCAAATCGCCTCTGCGGCCCGTTCCATCATCTCCCGTCGATCCGCACGTCAAATAATCAAACTACTGAGTCTTCGAATCACCTTTTCGGCCCTGACTCTAACCATAGTTTCGATTGGACTCAACGGCGCGGTGCGACGGCACCACGCTTCTTCGTCATGTTTCTCCTTGTTTCTGCGCGGTGTCGTTGCACCTTGCAACCATTGTTCGTGCCATGACAAACACAACATCAAGGGGGAGGAGAGTCGGCCGTGTTCGTGCAGTACGACCCCCCTTTCATTAATCCGATATCAAGCAGCTAAGAAAATTTACGTTGGACGGCAAAGAATATTTATGAAAAAAACAAACCCCTACCTCGAGGAAGTCGTCAAACGAGGTTCGTTGCGGAAAAAGGGTCATCGCGGAAGACGGCTTCGCGGAACGATGCTCCGTAAGCAATGTAGTCGTTGTGGTACACGACGTCGCGGAGAAGAAGACTGTCGGCATCGTTGTACACTGCGTCGCGTCGTCGATCTCTGAGGAATCAACGTTCTTCGTCGTCCGTCGTCGGAGGTCGGCGTTCTTCATCATTCTTCGCGTTCTTCAACAAGGAAGAACGTTCTTAAAGACTAGAGGTCTCTTCTTTGTTCCACACAACAAAACAATAATAATAAAATTAGGTTTCTCTTATTTTATTTCTCATTTCATCCCTTTCAAAATTCAAAAATAATTCATGAATTAATTAACGTGTGTTGACGAATTAATGAGGCGTTTAATAAACCAAACAAATCGAGAGTTGACTTGGACTTAAGTGTGGGTGCGGGTGCACTACTCAATTAAAGATGAGTTTAAAAAATTAAAGAGGGAGGTGAGGAGTTATGGAAAAAGTGAAGGGGTGGGGCTCGTGTGGGACCTACCTCTCCTTTATTCTCCCATGGGAAGTTAGCAACCCAACGGGTCCCACTCCAACTCCCACTCCTAGGAGTTAAACCACATAAGAGAGGGAAAACGTTTTTTGACACAACACTTAAACCACATAGCAAGAAATAAAAATAAAATTGTAAAACAATTATATTTTTATTCCTCACTCTTTTTTTAACAACTCCTCTCGAGAAAACGCAACTCCAGAAAGGGTCTTCTTAAGCAATTACTGGGGCTGCAGTGTCATCGGTGCCCCCAGATTTCGATTCCAAGCACCGGTTCAAAAGTTAGAAAAACCCGCTCATTCGTTCACTGAACGTACCCAAGATAAACTTCGTAAATTGATTCTGGGCACACCGGGCCTCGGAATCAGGTGTCATCAAGAAACCACATACTCAAAAAATCCCAATGATAACGATGAATGCCCAAATATTCACGAACATAAAATCAAACCCCTACCTATTGCTCGTCTCTCATTGGTGGAGTCGCAGAAGGATGATTATGAAGACTGTCGTTCGTCATGTCCGCAACACGTCCCCAATTCCGAGCTGCGTTGGTTCATTGACGATGTTGCGGAGGATAGGTTTCTAGGGAAGGAAGGTCAAAGAAGAATCGCACAGAGAAACACGCCCCAACGAACTCAAAGGTACTCTTGGATTTTCAATTCGCGTTACTATTTAGAAGTTATGAATTTTACAATAAAATAATTGTCAATTAATTATTTTATTTACGTCCAAAAACTATCTTTCTCAGGTGGCATGCACTGGCCAAAGTTAGTATCTTCTGAAAGGAAGCATACCCTCATGAGTTCAGCGGTGGTCTCAGATTTTTAATCTGAGTTACCATTTGTGAGTTATAAGCATTTGAAAAATAAAATAACTTATTTAATAATTTTATTTATGGTTATGCCATTTTCGGGTTTTCTCACAGGAGGCATGCGCCGACTAAACTTAAGTCACTCCTAGGTTAAACTCGCTATCCTAAGCACAACGGTGTCCTTAGATTTCAGATCTGAGTAACCATTTAAGAGTTATTCCACTTTTGTAGGAAAACTACTTATGCGCGTTAATTTAAGCATAACAAAACATCAAAAAATTATTCCGGGAACACCGGGCCTCAGAATCAGGTGTCGTCATAAACTGCATACTCATAAAATTCCAAAGAATTTTAAAAAAAACTTCACTTGAAATTTATGGTTCTTTATAGAAAATATAATGATTTTACACTATGGAAGAAAATATTGTGGGAGGTATAATTAAAAATCTTTTTTTATGCTCATGAAATATTATCATGACCTGAATCATGATAATCTTAAAAATGAACATTGGATGGAACAAATTATTGATTTCTCCTTTATGAGGAAACTCCTACATTATTTAGGTGGGTTAATCTATCCAATAATTTTAGTTAATTGAATCCATTTCACTAGAATGATATCTTTCAACCTCTAGTACTTGTAGCATGAAACAATTATCATGGTTGTTTATCATTTGGAAGATAATGTGGATCAATAGTGAAATATCGTCAATAATATGATGCAACCATAATAAATTGACTCTATAGAGTGGGTTGTGTTTAAAATATTATATTTCAATATGTAATTTCACATATTCTTCATATATATATAGAGAAATAATTCCTTGAGATTAAGAACAATGTCAATGAATTCATTTGTGCCTAAGAGGAATATTTTACCAGATTTGTGAGGTACACAACTTGAATTAATATTTAATGAGAATGTAAGATTGGTAAAATCATCAGTGGCTTAAAACAAAGTCTCTAAAACATGTTATCCATAATGAAGATTAGTATATATAAAGAAGCCATTAGATATTCTATACAAATGGAAATGTATTTTGGAGTCACCCATCAATATCATGTTTTCTATATGAATAGAAATATGGAATTCAATATAATTTATAACAATAAAAACAATGGTGCAAAGAATATTATTTTTCCTTAATGAAAAAAAGTATGAAAAAAATCACAGAGGAATTTTCTAAAGGGGACACTTAAATGTTTTATGTTTGGAAAAGAAGTCCATCAAGAAATCTAATGTTGAATTAATGGGAAGAAGTTATCTAATGATGAAATAGAGAGAAAACTATACATAATTCACATGCCCAAATATAATTAAATAATAAAATAGAGTAGGGAAATTATTAAAAAAAATTATAGAAACCTATCATTAATTATGATGATTGACATCATCAAACTCTTATGGCTAGCGAGAATGTGAAATATCAATAAATCATTTCTAATGATGTGAGGTGAGAAAAAATATTTCTAAAAGGTAGATAGTAGGACCCTATAAAACCCTTAGATGGGAGGGGTGAATTATGTTCTCTCCTTCTTTTAATAATATGGATATTCTTTGTACATTGGTAAGAATTCATTAAACCAATCTGATGGATTCATCCAACAATTAAACACCAATATACAAAAATAGATTAACAATGAAAATGTTTTACTTGATTCACCACTAAGTGATAGTCTAAGGATCATATAAAAAATTTTTCAATTAGTAACTAAATATAAAAAACTTCCTAGTTATCATGGATTAAAAAACATCAAACATGGTCACTGTTTTCCAGTTAAACTTCCATCACATGATTTTTAGGGAGACGATACTACCTCTGTCGGATCACTTTTGTCGAGTCCCTCTTACTCTCTACCTTGAGTGAGGTATTACGTAGTTTGTTAACATAAAGTTTAACTCAATATATTGGGAATATAATTCTCTTCCCTAATTATCTTGATACTCCTCTTGCATCATAGTCCTTAATTGATGTACTAGAATGAAAAATTCACTCAATTAATATGTTCGATGTTATTATTCATGAAGCCCCAAAATTTCTCAAAAACCAATTTTTTATTCAAATATCATTCATATATTGTGAAGGAAAAATATTTTGCGAATCTCTCATCCTTTGAGAAAATCCAAGTCTTCACATAACTCATAACCATCACACATATCCTAGAATTCAAGGAACTCCAAACTATCACAAAACTTTCAGTATTTCTAAAAAACCATTTTCTAAAACTCCTAAATATCAATCCATTCTTAAAAATTATTTTCATCATGCTTATAATCATGAATAGTTTGTAATTTGAGAAGAATTACATTCTATTAAACATTCAAAAAATCATAGCATTTCACCTTTTTCGATATTCTTGTCATGCCTCAAATGATTTTTGCCCACCTATTTATAGACAATTATTTTTTGTGATGCTTTCAATATCACCATATCATTTTTTTAACCTCTTAATTCATCTTAATAAAGATCCTTTCCTTCATAAACCATTGTTGAACTTATTCTATTCTCGAAACTTCTTATAGTCACATAGATTATTGTCATTCCATCATGTCTAATCTATTCTTCTTGAAACTACATTCACGATCTCTTAAACCTTCATGAAACTAGATTCCATCATGAATCATCACATATTTATGAAGATGAAATCATTATGAAATCCATTAATATTCCATATTTATAAAGAGACATTCTTGGAAATCCATATTTGGTGAACCTCATCCCTTCCCATGGAATTTGATATCCAAAAATATGGCAAACAATGGTAAATGATTCCACTTTCAACACTAAATATATTTTCACCGTAAGATCACTTGCCTTGAAAATCACCTCTTACAGCAAGAGTGGATTGAAAATAAATACAAAAACAAATTGTTTTCATCTTCCTAAAACTGTGGTTTCAACAATCTCCCACTTTTTGTTTTTTATAAATCTGTAGATAAATTCAATAAAGCACCACCATTGATCAAAAACATGATATGCATGAATGAAATCATCTATCACTCTATGTATATGTGACCAAATATTGTTGTAGAAAACAATATTGGAATAATAAATTTTCATGACTCTAGATTCCACCAACCAATCTTACAAACCTATAATCCATTCAATTTAACTTATCTATCCCATTGGAAATAACCCAAATGGAATTGTATTGGGCCCTTAGTACGAAAAAAAAACAATCTCCATATATCTTATCTCACCCATAGACAAGCATCATATCCAAAAATAGATTAAAACAGTTAACAAAAATAGGGAGAGGTGAAAACTGTAACCTCTCTATGAAATGTGAGGCAGTTAAATGTCATGGTATAACCAATGCTTCTCGAACATTTGTGCTTCCAAAGGATTATTTATAATTTCTTACACCAGATCATTATTTCTAACATGCTCTATTTTAATCACTCCTTATTCAATTGTTTCTTTAAGGAAGTGATATATGATCTCAATATGTTGGATATGAGATTGTTGAACTAGATTTTTTTTGACATTGATCGCACTCTTATTATCACAGGGATTCACTATTGGTTTTTTCACCTCATCACCAATATAAATCAGTTTTTACTTCTTCCAAAATATTTGAGTGGATGCCTCCTTCATAGATATATAGGATTATTTAGTTATAATAAGAGAAGTTTACTCTAATTTATTTCTCAACCCACTCACATATTTGTTTCCAATGAAGAATAGAACCCAACTTATGTACATTAATCCACCACATCTCGATCATAGCCAAAATAAAAAAATGTCAATAGTTCATTATCTCATACTGCATTAAAAATAAGTCAAATTTTGGAGTACTATGAATATATCTTATAATTCTTTTAACTATTGGAAAAATCACTTCCATCATATTAATTTGGAAGAGAGATGTTAATAATGTTTCAAAAATGATATTTTTTTATGTTACTTTTAATTACAAAAGGCTTCCAATGATTTTTATGTACAATGTTTGGTCTACAGATTTCTCATCCTTGTGCTTACCATGTTTTTTCCAGACCGCAATCAGAGTCAACATTGGATTGGATTCATGCATGTTGACTTCCCTCATAAGATCTCTTACATTCCTTTCCTAATAAATGAACGTGTAATCTTTCTTTTGAATCACTAGGAGCCCTAAAAGGAATACGAGTTCACTAATCATGGAAAATTTATATTCTAAATTCATTTTATTTTCAAAATTCATCCACTAATCCATGAATACTTTAAACAAATATAATACCAACCACTTAAAAAATCACTGTAAATTGATATCCATGTGAATCATTCACATAGAGATTATTATTGACACATCCTCTTTTAAATTTTAGTTTCTTTAGATAAGAATCATGTTTAGAAAACCATACTCTTGGTTCATGTTTTAGACCATAAAGAGACTTAAATAACCTAAAAACCATTGTTTTATTATTTCCAAACAGAAATCCCACTTGTTGTTCAATATAGACTTCTTCTTCAAGAACGCCTTTTATGAATGTTGTTTCAAAATACATCTAGTAATCTTTGTAGCCTTATAGAATTTTATTATCTAGGATGATCCTAATAGTCTTTATTCAAGATAATGGAGAAAAATTTATTCAACATCAATACCCTCAATTTGGGAATAGCCTATACACATGAGGGAATCCTTGTTTCTAAAAAAATTTAAAAACACATCTAATTTTTTTTATGATCCAATCTTTTAAAATCACTGTTTGATTTTGTGGTCTTCTTATAAGATCCCAATTCTATTTTTTCAATCTAATCCAGTTATTCATTAATTTTATTAACCCTTGATTCATATTATACTTCTTCATAAAAAGTGGTGGCTTCTACTATTGATGGGAGCAAAAAATGTACATCATTCCTCATTCTTATTATGTTTTAGGGTGTGGTCCAATCCAAAATAATGTTGGATTGATCAACATAAACTCTTATATTTATTATATATGTTTCAAATATAGTTTCTTAATCAATGGTTTCTTCTTTAGATTCTACTTCTGAATCGCCATTATTTTTTAGATCCCTTAAAGTGGGTAAAGCCTTCTATAATTTTCGTATTTGAATCCTTCCTGCTTTAACATTAGTTTTCATCTTCAATTACATCAACATATGATCTCATGATGTCATTCATAGTTTTAACCTCAGTGATCTTGACCTAATTTATTTCTATAATCTTTCTAATATGATTATTGTAGAACTTGTATGATTAACACATCATTGGTTATCCAAGGATCAATCCCTCATCTACAGCATCACCATACTTTCCTTGATTTCATTCTTTATTTTGAATAAAAAATTTACTTCCAAAATAATGAAAATATTTTAGTGATGGATTTATTCCATAGAATATCTCATATTTCATCATTTCTTACAATATAAATACCCATGTTCAATTTTGAGTGTACACCGCAACTTGAATAGATTTTTCCAATTGTGATGAGAAACACGACTCTTGACCAACATAGTTCTGGTGAAATTATTCACATATCAATTACTTCAATAAATGACCCCATATTGTTGTGGTGTTCTCACTGAAGACACCTCATGTTGTATCCCATGTTTTCTAGGTAATTTTAAAATTCAATGGATGTCAATTCTATTTCTTTTTCTAATCGTAATATCTTGATTTTGAATCCAGTTTCATTCTCAACTCTTCAGAGATATTTCTTCATGTAGTCAATCACTTTCCATTTTCACTGCATAAACATCACCCATTTTATTCTACTATAATCATCTATAAAATTAATAGTGCACCCCACTATAAGAGAATTTACTTTTGTGATGATCAATTTTTGATAAGAAATGAATCACGTCGCAAATATTCATTAAAAACATTATTTTTGAGGGGATTACATTTTCATTGAAAATTATTTTGGCATGCGTTGCGCGCCAAACCTTAGGAAAGGTATTTTGGATGGGAATGTACCCATGTAAGAAATGCCTTATTTAATTATTGTTATTCACGATGGGAGTTAACTCACATCACTAATAAAATATCATCAAAATAGTATTTGTGATGGATCTCATCGCAAATAATTTCCACCATTAATGTAATTTTTTGACAAAAAATATACCTCATCGCAAATAAACTACCCATAGAAGGATATTTCTGAAGGGACTCATCATAAATAACCTTTTTTAGCACCATCATATTTAATAATAGTGGTCTCTATTGGTGATGGATCCCATCTCAAATAATAATATTTGTGATAGTTTTCTCATTGAAATTTATCTAACCTATATATCTCCCCCCCACCCCCATTTTTTCATTTTATTATCCTTTAAACCTCCCCCTACTCCTATGCTTTCATATTCTACTGGTTAAAGTTTTCAAAGTCTTATATTTTACAAGGATGCAAATTTCTGGATTTTCATTCTAAAAAAATATTCAGTTTTAAGGTATTTATTTAATGTTTTTAATTTCTAATCATTATATTATGTTCTATATTTTTAATAATTATTATTAATTAGTTGTATTTAAATTTAAGGAGATTTATTTAGAATTATTTGGTTTTATTTTTTATTACTTTGTTTTTTTGTAATTGTAATTCAATTTAGTTACAAGTATTTTGTTTTAATTATTTACAATTATTTTTAACCAGAAGTAATTAGTAATAATTAGTTTTAATTAGTAATACATTGTAATAATTAGAAGTACTTGATAATAATAAGTAAAAATTAAGTAATATGTTGATGTAATTAGTAATAATTACTTGTAATTATTAAGAATTTGTGGCAATTTGTAATAATTAGTTTTAATTAGAAACTATTTGTGGCATCATAAACAATTAGGGGTAATTAGTAACAATTAGTGGTAATTGGTATTAATTAGTTTTAATTAGTAAGGATTAATAATAAATACTATTAATTAGTAAAAATTAGTAAAAATTAGTAGTAATTTGTAATAATTAGTAGTAATTACTAATAATTAGTAATACTAGTAACAATTAGTTATAAATTGTAAAAATTTGTAATAAATTGTTATAAAGTAATAAAAATTAGAAAAAATTGTAGTAATTTGTAGTAATTAGTAATAATAAGGGGCAGTTGATGGTAATTAGTAGTAATTAGCAGTAGTTAGTGGTAATTAGTAGTAATTAGTAACAATTACTATTAATTAGTAATAATTATTTTTAATTATTAATAATTAGAAATAATTTGTGGTAATTAGTAATAATTAGTGGTAATTAGATATAATTTACAAAAACATATTTGTAATTAGTAATAATTATCGGTAATTAGAGGTAATTAGTAATAATTAGTAGTTATTAGAAATAATTAGAAGTAATTAGTAATAATTAACCATAATTATTTT
The DNA here is from genome assembly GCA_963277665.1 of Viscum album. NCBI lineage: Eukaryota > Viridiplantae > Streptophyta > Magnoliopsida > Santalales > Viscaceae > Viscum > Viscum album. Next base: position 472,501,309 of record OY728133.1, on the reverse strand, counting down.
TAATGAGAGGTATTTAGTAATAATGATTTGTAATTAGTACTAATTAGTGATAAATTAATAATAATTAGTGGAAATTAGTAAAAAATGGTAATAATTAGTAGTAAATTAGTAATAATTATATTTAATTTGGTATAAATTTTTTATAAATTTGTAATAAAAAATTATACATATAAAATTTTTCAAAATTAATAAACATGTTTTCCATTAGTTTAATTTATTATAAATTACTATGTGAAAGTATAAATTGTTATAAATTACTGGAAAAGTTAAAATTAAATAGGTTATAAATTTTTACATCATGATCAATGAAAATTTTGGACATGGCTAAGACAAATTGGACATTTATTAAGACCTGAAGATTGAAAATTCTATGATATAAACCATTTTACTAATTAATTAAATATTTATTAATTATTTTAAATTAAACAAAAAATTATATGTATTCACTAAAAAATAATGGTGACTAAAAAAATTAGAGTTAATTAACAGAGAATTGGGGTACATGGTAATAATTTATTATAAATAGAACTAATTTAGTGTTAATTAGTAATAATTAGTGGTAATTAAAAATAATTAGTGGTAATTAGAAATAATTAGTGGTAATTAGAAATAATTAGGGGTAATTAGTGGTTCTTAGTAACAATTATTAATAATTACTATAAATTTTAGTAAATTAATAGATTAAGTGAGTTTAAATTAATAAAAAATAAAATATATTATTGTGAAATATAAAAAATTAGTAATAATTTCAAAAAATTTGATAAAAGTAGTTTATATTAATAAATATCTGTAATTATTATTACAAAATACTTGAAATTATTATAAATTAATAATTATTATTATATATTATTATAAATTACTATAAATTTAAAAAAATTGGTAAATAATAATAAAAATTATTATAGATTAAAAATAGATTATATTATTATAAATTTGTATAAATTAAAAAAAAATATAATTTACTGTAAACTTTTTTGGATCAATATAAATTATCATAAATTTGTCTTTAAGTAGTATTAATTTTCAGAAATTATAAAAAGAATTATATATTTATTTAATTTAAAATAAATAATTATAAATTAATAAAATTTGGTGTAAAGGACTAAACATTAAAAAACATTACTATAATTTTCCGTGAAATAATATAAATTATTATAAGTTACTATTAAATTTAATATTAATATATCATCAATTTTTTGGTCAAGAGCAATAACAAATTTATAAATTCAAGGTTCACACAAATTTGTCATTTTTCCTGACATGAATTTTTTAATTTCCTTTATTTATAAATTTTTATCAATTTATAATATATTTTATTACATTATATTAATTTATACATATTTTTAAAATTTATTAAAAAAAATTAATCTACACTAATTAAGGGAGAAATTAAATTAATTTATATTAAATTGTAAAATAATTTATAAATTTATAAAAATATAAATTAATAAGCTCAAATAAAAAATAGGTTTATTATCATAATACATTAATAACTTTTTATATAATTAAAATACTAAATATTTATAATTGTTTTGGATAATTACAAACCGAGGAAATACGGATCATTTTATGTTATGAGATCATAATTTAATAAATCCTGAGAATAATCCTAATAATTATGGTATAAATATTATCTACGTTGAGAGTGTCAAAAATATATATCATTTTTATTAGTAGTAATTAATGATTATTTGAAAACAATCAGCACTAATTAGTAAAAATAAGTGGTAAATAGATAAAATTGATAATATTTACATATAAATTATAGTTTTTTTAGTTTTCTACTATTTTTGCATCGTGTTTTACTTCTATCATATTAATAATAATAAAAAAATTACAATAATTTTTTTAGATAAATATTGAACCAAGAAGTCAGTAAGATTATTTATTACAAGATCAATATTGCATAAATAATTGTAGAAATCCAAATGGTTTTGGTATAAATATTTTATATATTGAGGTTCATGAAGAATTTTTATCATCAAAACTAGAATTTTCTTTCGAAGGGACAATTAAGTGTTCATGTAAGAAAATTGATTTGAGGAGGTTTCACACATTTGACAACATTAGGGTTTATCTCTTTCATTTTAGTTTTTCGAATGATTCTATTTTTGATATCATCATGGTGAATGTATTTTCAAAGAAGATACTAATTATTTTGTTCCATATCCATCATAGTTTCAAAATTTAGTATATTAAGTGGTTGGTAAATCATTTCAACAAACTAAAAATCAGGATGATTTTGATTTAACTCATGATTTGGAAATATCTCAATTTTATGAGTTGTTGAAGTCTATTGAGGATGTCTTGTATCCTAGTTTCAAGAAATAAAAATTTGAAGTGGTTGCAAAATATGGATAATAAATCAAATAAAGGAATGTCAAATAGCTATTTTTATCAAATATTCTCTTTGGTTAACACACTATTACTAGAGGGAAATGATTTTCCTATAAATATTTATGAGAGAAAATTGTTGGTTCAAAATTTGGATCTTGGTTATCAGAGGATTCAAGCAAGTTTATATGATTTCATATTATATTATGGGGAAAATGAGTCATTAGTATGTTTTCTAACATGTGGAAAATAGATGTACAAAGAGTCTCAACATTAAATGTTTGGAATGATTCCTATAAAATAGTTGAGGTATTTCATGCTTACACTAAGAGTGTAACAATTATTTATGTCTTGGAACAAAAATTCATAGATGTCATTGAACAAAACCAATATTTTAATTGGTAAAAGCATATATCATCCTTCTTAGGGTGATTTTTGGTAACATTTTTCTAAATTACATCTGTCTTTTTTTATTCAGAAGCTCGAAATGTTTGATTGGGTCTTTATACTAATGTTTTTTCCATTTGGTTCTTATGTTAGTCAATATTCTTATTGAACCTTATTTATAACTCTATAAAATTTACCTCCTTAGATGTTGATGAATAAGGCATATATCTTTTTGACCATATTAATTCTAGGATATCCAGGAAAAATATTGATGTTTATTTGAATCCATTAATTGATGAGTTAATTTTATTATAGAGTAATGGTTTTAGTACTTATGATTCTTTTGTGAAATAAAATTTCCTAGTGCAAGCTATATTAGTATGAAAAATTATTAACTTACCAGTATATGTAATTTTATTAAGATATAGTACACATGGTCTGAAATAATATTCATACTATATGATTGGAAAAAAATCATTTATTCTAATAAAATGAAGAAAACGTTTTTTTACTTTCATCTACGATTTAATCGTACTGATCATCCTATTTGGAGGAACAAATACCATTTCAGAAAAGGTATAATTGGCAGATATGTACTTCCAACCCTGATCTCAGGTTTTGAGTTAAAATCTATTGTCTCTTATTACCACCCATTATCATTAAACCAGCTAAAAACCAACAAAAAAATGTTGATTTCAGAAAGAACACAATTGGATTAAAGAGAGTATTTTTTTCGGATCTTCTACATTGGTCTGATTTGTTGGTCTGTCATATGATGGATGTCATGAATATTGAGAATAAATATTTTGATAATATATTTTATACATTTTTCGACATACCTAGTAATACTAAAGATATTGTAAATGCATGATTAGATGCTACCAAAATTTATATGATATTATAATTTGAGCTATTTGAAAATGAAATATCGTATTAGTTAATGAATTAAAATGTGGATAATATAGTTTTAAAAGATAATATGTAATTATTATTTTGTGGATTTTATATTTTAGGCTTCAAGATGGTTATGTTTTATATATGGAATGATTTTTCAGAAATGGAAATGTTACATGATTAAAAATTCAGGACCGTCAATTTATAATGGAAAGACCTATATTGATTTTATTTAGAGGTTTTCTAAATTTTATTCTTTGGGATGAATTTATATAAATTTAATTTTTTTCTAAGAAATTTTCATACAGACAAAAAACTATAATTCAATATGTATTCTACATGAATATGTTTCATACCTATATGTAAATTGGGAGAAACAATTTTGTAGGATTTCTTGGATTCAATTGAATATTTAATATTACATTTGTAACATGAATAAAAAGTGGAGTTCTAATATAGTCTGGATGAATGTACCCATTCAAGAAATGCATATTGAAATTAAAGAAACATTTATGTAATAAGGAATCTATTGAAAGATCAATTAAAAAAGATTATTTATGGGAGGAAATTTTATTTCTCTACTCCCACTATTATCAATATGAATATACATCAAAATATAACAGAATGGGTCATAACAAGGGAAATGTTAATGATGAAATAAATAATCAATTATTAGTTTTTAATCATCTTGAACTTGACTTTGGTAGAGTTCATGAATAATGGTTTTCAGATGATGAACATCACAAGGACCATACATATATTTTTCTCAGTTTTAATGAAATGATAACATTTTTACAGTGAGTTATAGTATCACTTATTATATAAATTTTTAAAATATAAATATAAATATTTTTTTTAATATTATATTATAATAAAATCAAGAAACAGTTTTCACAAATTACTGTATCCCTTCTTAAAGAATGTCAAAAAAATAATCTTCCATATAGGTTTCAATAACTATTAAAGAAAATTGTTTTTTTGACATATAAATTCAATTTATTACATGTTATATTGATATTTTTTTCATATTTTTAGGTATTTCCACATGCTGATAAAATTTACAATTAATTATGTGTATTGAGTATCCCACTATCCAAAATGGTAAAATATTATAATGCATATGTGGTGAATTGATTTTCATATCATATATGTGAATACGGGGAATCAAAAAAACATTGAATAGTGGAGTTTTACTAAGAGTATTTCATAATAGATAAAGTGATGTTAACTTTTATTGAAATACGGAAGAAATAATTGAAATGTTTTATCTAAAAATAAATTATGTAAGGATTATTAAATGTCATTTTTTGGATACTAATAGAGGTTCTTGTGTTCATTTTCACCATGGAATCATTGATTTTAAATATAAAATCTTTCTTGTAGTAAATGCACCATTTTTATAGTCTCTTAATGAATATAAAATTTATTATGAAAATTATTGTGTTCTTTTAAGACGGTAATGTGATTGTGGAGTATAATAAAAATGAAGTCTCATGGAAATCAGTTTATTCAAACTGAATGTTGTTCTACTAAAGTGTGAGGAATTGAAATTTTTTTAGAGACAACTCCAAATATATCTTTTCCATGATGATACATGAATACTGATGACGACGTCCCACGGTTATGGGTCGATGGTTATGATTATGTTGTTTATGTGATGAATCATTTGAAATAGTAAGAGATGATGAAATTGAAACTCCCAAGTAAATTGATGATATTGAGGGGGAATATGAAGATATTGAAACCATAAAATATGAAAATGTAGATTAAGATGAACATTTCCACAATTAAATGTTGGTTATAATCATAATTAATAAATATCTATATGTAATATATGTATTAAATTATTTGCTGACATGATTCATTTCTTGTTTGTGATGGATGATGACTTCTTAACGGATCTGTTTCATGATTTGGATGAGGATTCACTACATGGTGACAATTTTGATGTTTTTCCATCTAAACCCCTGGTTGTTGGCAGTTTAGTGTTGACTCAGAGGGTAAATATTATTGAGAGATTTCTGATTCATGACCCTATCCTTGAGAAATTTCCACATCTTTAGTTTGATCTATGCATATGGAGGTATGTTTAGTTGTATATTTTATTTATTTTCATTAATTTTAATTAATTTATTTAGATACTAATTTTTTTATTATTTGTACAATTTTTCATAATTTTCCACATATAGATGTTGGATAGAGGAGTGCCATATTGTGGAATTATTTTCTGGAGCATGGGTGATATGGGATCATATTCCCATTTATTTTCAGCTCTTCATGATTGATCATTAGATGATACTTAAATAAATAATAATTATTTGGAAATTTATTTAATTTTTTACATTAAATTATTAAATATATATATGGTTTATATTATCCTGTTGATGATAGCATGTAGACCAATATCTAGGAGGCCGATGATGTCTCTATATTTGAGTGTTGTCATTAGTTTCTGTATAATTTAAGAAGGGGAGCATGTCGAAAGTGGGAGTCATGGATTTTGATGAGTCTCATTGTGACCACCAACCAAATTTCATCTCATCTCAGGTTTGGGATATATTAAACTCAAACTAGATGAGTGCTAGTTTTCATAAGAGAACATCATTAGGCTGGAAAAATTATCGGAGGCTGGAGGTGACACATCGAGATGGTAGTTGTATATTTAGTATACATAAATGATATGTGGTAATTACAATTTTCTTAATAATTTATATAAAATTAAATGTGAACTATTTATTTTATACTCATATATACAGTTGAACATCCCAATAATATGATTTTCTACATTTATAAGAGGATGTACAGTGATCTTGTCGTGGGATATATTATAGGTGGTCTTCCATGTCTCATTCCGGTTAACAAATTTTTTTGTGATTTTTAAAAATTACTACAAATAATATTTTAACTATTTTAATTTTTATTCGCAATTGAAGGAGTCATATGTAGCTGTAACTTCTTAGATAGAGGATGAGAGCTAGAACGAGTTTTAGGATCAAAGTACCAATACAAGTAATATTTAATGATACAAAATGGATGCAAGAGACTCATCATACCTTCATAAATGGACGAGTTGTTGGTATCAGCTCTCGATTGAGGCTTGGGAGCTATTATAACACTTTTGTGATGTCATCATCCATCTCAAGGGGAGATCGTGGAGATTCATCATAATATACAGTATAGCGTGTTAATAAGCTACGATCTCAGGGTGAGCTTATAGAGATCATGCTTAGGGAGTAGTAAGAGATATTTCTTCAATAAAAATAGTAGCAGAAGTAGGAGATATGATGATGGTAAGATAAATAACATGAGTAGACGATTGAGTACATGCAACCGCAATCTCTGGGTTTAAGGAGGATTTTCCTCCACCACCTCCAGATGACCCTCCCTCTCACTGATTTCTATAAAAAATTACATTTATTTTTAGAGACATTTTAATGAACATAGATTTGGTAATATTTTTATTCATTAATATATTTACAGTTTCATATAGTGCATATTTTATATTGTTGTGAATATTTTTCATTTTTTATTTTTTATTTTTTTTAATTATTTAATTGTTTAATTTCTTTTTAATTTTTTTCAATGGGAAGATTATCCCATTTAATATAAATATTTTTGATAGGTCAATATTCATGGCACAATATTCCTTTTTTTCAAGAAAATGTTATTTGGGATACGATACCCACCCATCACTAATAACTATTTATAATCAGTAAATCCTCTGGTTAAATTACATATTTTTCAAATACTAGTAAAGGTGTTTTTCAATGGGATTCCTACCAATCAAAAATAATTACTTTTTTCAACAGCCCTTTGTAAAAAAAAGAGGTTTTAAAATGTCATTTTCTGTAATGGTTCAATTTTCTATGGGATCCCATTGAAAATGACCCCTAGTAAATAAAAACTTTTCTAGTTGTGTTTTCTTTATATGTTATAGACACATTCATTAGACCACACACATTTGCGTGGAAAATATTAAATAAGTTTTATGACCTTTTGTTCCTTGAATGATAAGAATTATTGATAGTCTTCCCAAATATAAAAGAATCGAATTTCGTTTCTTGATCACACTTCATATTTGGAATATCTATAGTATTATTTAGCAAGGATATGTTTTCCATTCTCTGTTGATTAATATGAACCAACCTCCTATCATATAAGTTCTTTTCCTATTAATTTGTTATGAAACATGTGCTTTCTTTATTATCTATATGTTATAAATTACCATTTATCCAGAATCCTTTCATGAGAGAAGTACTTTTCCTTAATTTCTTACTACAGCCCTTATGATTAAATGTATTTACCATTCCTGAGTCATAGGTATGAATCACACTCAACATATTTTGATGCAACCCTTCCATGTAGAGAAATTTTTTTTCATTATCTCATCATTTTATAATTATATATTCTCACATCCTTTGATCATTAATGAACCATCACTCTCAATTCTTATTATTCCATTTACGATTTTCATAAAAAAAATCAATAAAACATCAATTATTTTCATGTGGGAAGATCATCTACTATCACGAATATAGGTGGAACACTTCTTTGTATCTTTAAGAGTGAATTTTTTCTATATTCACTTTCTTAATATTCTTTTTTCACTTCTCAGGGATACCTCGTTAAGTGGTGAAAAAATATAGACTCTCCAATATCTTTTAAATATTTATGGTTTAACCATAATTATATTATTATTCTAGAGGAGAATACATATTTATATGGGTAATTATACTTGGTTTAATAATAATGACTTCTCTCAAGGTTTTTTACTCATTTTTCCTAACTTTTCTCTTCCTATAATGAATATATTTAATGGAAAAGATAGAATAGTGAAAATAGTATCCATAGAAATAATATATTCTATAAGATGAATGATATTGTATCATTCTCTATTATTGACATCCAAGTGCTTCACAATTTATATATATCCTTTAATCTTCATAGTATGACATGATACAGCTCATAAATCCACAGAATTAACATTTTATAAGAGGAAATATATTCTCACATCCATTCCTCCATAGGTCACCTTATATTGTATATGAATTCGGCTGATGATCCTCTCTAGATACATGAAAATTATTTTCATATCTCTCCTCCATATGGTTTAGAGCAATATCGGTTAGGACGTCAGATATATTTTTGATATGTCCAACGTTATTCTTCTATTTACATTGAATTATACCATTTCCATAATTTTATGTTTCTCTATCACATCAAATTCAAATTTCTTACATAAATGAAGACGCTTGATCATTCAATAATTTATCTACTCCTTTAAATCTATGTTTATCTCTTTAAAAAAGATTTTGTATTTGAAAATATTCTGAAGTAAAATTTCATCTTTGTTTCCCATGGTTCTGATTAAGTTTCTAGTTTACTCTTTAATGTAATGACTTCTTCTTCAAGTATGTCAACTATAGTTGTCTTTTACTCTAGTATTAATGTTTGTTCATTAATGACTTTTTCATAATATTTAATCATGATTTTAAACTCCACAACATATTTATTTCATTCAATAGTTTTTATAAGTCCTTGTACCTCTCCAAGTAGTCAACTAATCTCTACTTCAAGATGATACACATACTCTGATGACTCTTTCAACAAAGATCCCATATTTTTGTTTTTCCTTAGATGAATTTCAAGCTCCTCAAGATAACTCTCAAGATCGACCATGAGGTCTAAAACACCATTTAAATGATTATATTTATCTTTTGTAGGTTTTACCTATTCAACTATATCCATTATAGAATTTTCAATATCATATTTACACTCTAGTTCTACATCCTCCAAAAAAATATTATTATATTGTTCCTATTTGAAAAGGAATTCCTTTCTCAATAATTTATTTCTTGATCTGAAGTCTCCATTTTCAGGGAACCTCCATTGAGGCCTATTCATGGTTTTTTCTTCACACTCTACATTATCAAATCTACTTGGGCATAGATCGTTAATGTTCCCTATATTAAAACATCAAAACAATCCAATGTAATATTGAAATAAAATATCATCATTCCTCTATTGAATTTATTTGAAAAAGTTGAATAAGGTTTTTCATCCACATCATCTTCATCATAACTAAATTTAATATTTCATGTTTTTTATGGATTTGAATGCCATTTAATTTATTACTCAACTTGTTTTATATTATGGTTTGATACTCATTTCCTAATCCACCAAATTACGTAGAATATCATTAATAGAAATCTTATAAATATATATTTCCTCTTGTACTTACACTTTTGGATTATATAGTGGTGGGATCCTTCTCATTATTTTCTTCACAAAGTCAATATCCTTAATTTCTTCTCTAAGTCCTTGAAATGATAAAAAACATCAATAATTTGTTTGAATAAATTATCTCTATTTTCATAATGTATCATTTTTATATTAGTAAACCAACTGTGAAAAACATAATGTTTTTCCTCATTCACTTTATCATCAACTTTACATATATTTTCCATTTTCTATTACATGGTCTTGGTTGTATTGTAACTCATCTACTAAAAATTGATATGATTAGATATGGTTTCATTAATATCATTTTGATCTTTGGTATCAGCATTAATAATTTTCCTATCTATTTCAATCACAGAAAAAAGTGTTGTGTGATTTTCCTCAATATCATGAACTATTTTGTAGTGAAATTCCATTCTAATATTTTCTTTATCTCCATGAAACTACACTTTCATAAATTCCTTAGTTTCAATTAGTTTTGATTAATTTTTTCCATGATTTTATTGCTTGTGATGAGTTTATAATTCATTAAGAATTACCTTCTCATAAGAACTTCATAAAACTAGAACATTTCGCTCTTTTCAAAATTCTCATGATGCCTTAAATGATGTGGGTCATTTAATTTGTAAATAATTCCCCTTTAAGATGCATTCAAGCTCACCATGTTCTTTTCAAAAACCTATTTATTCATCTTAACGAACATCCTTTCCTTCGCAATCCTTTTATGAAATTATTCCATTCATGATTCTTCTCATAGTCTGGTAGATTACCATTATTCCATCACACTTTATAAAATCTTTTTGAAGCCAAAATAAATAACCTTATAAAATTTGTGAAAATGGATTCCTTCATGTAGCTCCACATATTCATGAAACTCTAATCGCTATAAAATATATTCCTTTTCCATATTTATACAGGATCTATCCTTGAAATCCATATTTTATGAAGCTCAACCCTTCCTCCAAATTTTTAGATCCAAAAATTTGGAAAAAACTTGAAAAATTTTTCTACCTTCATCACTAAATTGGCATGCATCGTTAGATCACTTATCCTAAAAACTCCCTATTAAACCCCATGTCGAATGAAAAAAAACAAAAAAAAAATATTTCCATCTATAAAAAACCATCATTACAACATATACATACCAACCATTCTAGAATAGCTAATGACTTATTCGACTCTTGTTCTACCAAATCTTTTATATAAAAATATTTATCCATCATTATGAAATTTCCAGTAAAATTATTTTATTTAAAATTATTTGTAAAAATCATTAATTTTAAGATGATCAAATATTATGTATTCGCTAATTTAAATTTGTGGGAAAGTGCTCTCTAGATTTTTTTTATTCTAGTTGATTTTAATGTAATTTTGGGAATGGATTGAATTTCAATATATAAATCCAATTTCAATATTCAAGTAAGGTAAGAAATATTTAATATTCTGAACCAACCTATGATTTCATATTTTTGTGACGATAAATTAGAATGTGAAATTTATATAACATCTATCTGATGGGTCTAGAATTCTAATCGGAGGGATATTTTTCACATATTGTTTTGGAGAACATAATTATTAATGATATGCATTTATTTTTTGGGTTCGTTAATATATTTTAATAATAGTTGCCTAATATACCTCTTAATTATGAAAATGTGTTTTAAATTAAACTCATACCTATATCTAAACATATTTTGAAGACTATATATTTAATATCCCCAAATTGGATGTATGAATTGAAAAAGAATCTCTAGCGGAATATTGATAAAGGATTAATTTTTTTATGTGTGTCAATATGGGGTGCACCTATTCTTTTTTTACAAGAGATATATATCAATGGGTCTTTAAATTGGTTATTAGAAACAAAACAAGATCTTTATCCAAATTAAGTACACTCAAGCCCATATTGACAATTTTTTTGATAAATTATAAGGATTAAATAATTTTCTAAGATTTGTCATCAATCTAGATAATATCAATTTAGGTTAAAATTTGAATACATACCCAAAACAATATTATGATTGAGTCATTAACACATTGAATTTATTGTCAATAATTTTGTTGTACTAACTCACCGATTGTCTTCATGGATTTAACGAATAGGATCATTATAGGTTACATTGATTAGATTGTTATAGACTTTATAGATTATGATTATATATATTATATCAGTAAGGAATAGCATTACGGTCACATTGGAACTATACTTATGACCCAAAGGAAATAGAATCTAATGAAAAATTAAAATGTGTGAATATTGGCCACTGATATTTTGTATATTTAGGCCTCATAATTTCAATCAAGTGTATATTATTAAATCCATCAATGGATGTAGTTATTGAATATTTTCCAAGGCCACTAACTGTGATTGATATATAAATTTTTCTTAGATTGGTTGTATATTATCAATACATTGTGAAGGGGTAATAACAACTATGTAATACACTCACCATGTCAAATTAAAAGGGAGTTAAATTTCATTGGATGGATCAATGTCATTAAAATTTCAATAAACTAAAGAGAATGTTGGTCAGTGAAAATCTGTTGTGACTACCCTATAGTGGAGATTAATTTTTTTATTTATAGTGAATCATCATAAAATGAGTTCTTTTTTGTTATTATCAATAATGATGTGGTGATATATTATGCCTCGCACCAATTGAATGTTCACGATAAAAATTACTTGACATGTGATTTTGAGTTACTAGAGGTAAAAAATGATTAAATATAAGAAGGGATTGTCATTGTTGATAATGGTTTAACTTATATAATGTTAATAATATTTTAATATATATATTCACCTAGAAATAGTTTAACTTTAACAAAAGAAAATAGTTAAAGTTAATCAAATATTATGATGTCTCAATGCATTACAACCATAGGAAAATGAACAAGGTGGATGATTCATTTAGTCAAAAGGATCATTCTAGATAATATATGATTAGGATTAGAAATGATCTAATTTTAATGGATTTTAAATGATGGACCTTGAAGTCTTAAAGGTAGGAGATAAATAATATCTTAATCAAATTGGTGTTCAACCATCTATCCATGTAAAGATTATATAGGAGTATAAATAGAATATGAAAATAAAAAATTGGGGGAAAATGTTACTAAGTTCCACCTTGATTGTGGTGGAATGGTAAGGTTTGAGAACTGAGTACGTGACCCACGAATACTACGGATACTATAGTAACTCCATGAATAATCATATAGATGATCATTCTCTATTCATCTTGGAAGTAAGAAGATGTTTAAATATCTGAAAGACTGTTTTATTTTTGAAAACATGAAGAGAGATATGGTGGAGTATCTATATATGTTCATTGTATGCTAACAAGTAATGTTTGAGTGATAGGAATGTGAGGGGACTATATTAATATTTTCTATACCGTGATAGAAATTAGAAGAAATCATTATTGATTTCAATATCAGACACACAAAAACATCTAAATTCCATAATTGTATTTGGGTTTTAATTTAATATCATACAAGTTTATCATAATTAAATGAAATTAGAGAATATTTTACTCTTTTTCATATTTTCAGGATATACATTATGTAAGTGGTATGGTAACAGGGCATACCACATTCTCTTATATCTAATTAGGATCATATGGTTACTTTGATATTCTCCTGATATCATTATGATTCTCTAGATACTAAGTTGGCTTTTGATACTTATTATCATCCTTAGATAGAAAGTAAGTCTTAGGGTACCACTCATACCATGAATATTATACTGAAATAAAATTCTCAATATTTCAAATGTGGTCAGGATGAATACAATCTTCTTATATATTTTTCATACAACTAGGGGTTCTACCCTTGAATTCAAATGGATCCTCATGAATCCCTCTATGTAATGAAGTGTAGGGATTAAATATTCTATTATTATTATTAATAAATAAAGTTATTTGTACCTAATATAGCTATGGAAATAAATGAAAAGTTTAGCGCAGTTCAGCAGCATGTCAAGTTATCTCATGTTTGACCTAAGAGTTGTGCTGATAATCATCTATGTGATCTATAATTAGATGTTAGTGAGAATTTTTTCTTATAAATTTACCCATGGAATAATTTTATGATACTTATAAAGAATTTAATTATGAAACCTAATTTTGTTGATGCCTTTAATATTCTTTTTTGACTATGGGATATAGCTAATTTCATGGAACTCCCACTAAACCACTCTTATTTTCAAAGTGTGTTCCTTATATCTATACTAAGAAAGTATATAACAGATCCATCACATTTTCATAAATTAGAGGTTATACCAATGGATCATGATCTTTCCTATGAAGACCAACTGGATGATATCATGGATCGTTGGAGTATTTTTTATGGAGCAAGATAAATCGACTAGTTAAAGTTCACTATAAGAATCATAAACGTGCGGAATATAAATGAGAACATGATGATGTGATGATGTAAAGATATTATCATTTTTTCATACCAAAGTGAAGAAATTTCATGGTTAAAATATATTTTATTAGGGGTATAATGAAATGCCTAATTATTTTATATGTTTTTCATTTGAAATAAAACATCAAATATAAATTATTTTTCCTTACAAGTAACCCTGACTCTCTGTGAACTGCAATATAGAAAACTATTAAAACCTGGAATTAAAATTATCATTAATAAATAGTAAACATATATTATATATATATATAATTTCTTAATAATTATAATATATTTATTAATGCATAATAAATAATTACTCAAATTTTAGTATAGTCATTTTACACTTCAAATATATGTATTCTTAAAAATAGTTGTTATAAATATTTTTCACATGAAAATTATAATTAATTTCCACCTTTTGTATAAATTTTGTTGGAGTAAATTAATATCATTTTTGATATTAAAATTTCAATATTATCTTATGATAATTTTTGGGTTTCTCTAAAAATAATTTGTTTTTAGTGAATTTTAAAAAACACAGATTTTTTAACAGATTATCCTTTACTTTCCATTGAAATAACAAATAAGTTTTTGAATTAAAAAAATAGTAATATATTTATAATTTGTTCATAAATAGAATAAATAATTAACTATTGATCATCATTATACTTTATCTATATTTAAGTTAATTTTTTATTATAAGAACACATTTTTCTCGAAACTATTTTCTTTTTTCGCACAATTTGTTATTAATTTAAAAAATTAAAATAATATATATAAATTTATTATTTCAATTTATATTAAAAATTATATATTTAATAATATACTTTCATATTCATTTTATGTTTTTATAGGTAAAGTAATGTATGAAAATTATGTTTTATTCTTAAAAATTAAATATTCTAAAAAGTGTTTTCATTGAGGGTTGCATGCTTATTTAAAATTAAATTATCCATATTAAAGAAATTTGATAATTTAATATGGATTAAATATCATTAATTTGAATAATTAATATAATCTAATAGGTTCTAATTAAATTTTGGTCAAATTCAATAGTAAAAGCAGAAAAACAATTACCAAATTTAAGGTTAAAATAGGTTTATTAGGGTGGTTAAACCAAGATATAACTGTTAAAAATTAAGCAAAAACTATCAAGTTAAATTTAGATTAAAATATATCAACCTTTAATTATCGTAATTTGAAATAATTATCCATTTTGAGCCAATTTTCCCAAAGGATACCTTGTATCATTGAATTCTTTTTTAAAATTCCATGTGTATCCCTCCTCGCACTAACAAAAAGGGCACGTAATAGTGAGGCTTATTCAGACCATTTTATAATTATATATTCTCATATACATTCTCAAAAACCTTACTAAAATATTTCCATTATTCCCATATACTATGTTTTTCTAACAATATTGATCCTTCAAGTCTTAAGGTGTATGTTATACAAGGTCTCTCGAAGAAGAGGTATAGATTTTAACCAAGCCCTTTCAATTTTATTTCATCTTCTACATCCTATAGAAATTTTGAATCCATAAAAATTATTAATAAAGTATAATTAATATACTTATATGTTTTTATAGTTATTTGAAAACCATTTACTGCCTCTTCTCAATCAAATGGGAGATTAAAGTATCGCATGGGCATGTGTAGAGTATTTCTCCCATATAGTGATGTGATTAATTTACCACCACCACCATTAATGGTTGGTTATTTTGATATATTTAATATTTATTTATTATTCTTAAGTTATATTAATTATTATAGAAGGGTTAATTAATATTTAACTTTCTTTCATTAAATTAATCAAAAAATTTAACATCACTCGTGCGTACGTATGGAGTATCGTCACCACATTGTGATGTAATCCATTTTTAATAACTAGTTTATATAAATGATAATAATTATTAATATAGATAATATATATGATATTTAAATTGTGATTAATTTTTTTGATCAAGTAACCATGGTCATGGTTCATGGACCATAACCTCTAAACTAATGCATACATGAAAAATGAAGTAGTTAACACTCAAAATGTTGATGATAATGAATGATTGTTAATGAACTGGTGATAAGATCTTATAAGGAAACCATGAATGGTATTATAGGTATGGTTATGGTTCTATTGCATAATTATCATAATTATTAAATTTATTAAATTTGTTTTTATAGTACTTTTGATTCTAGACACACTTTAGGTAATGGAAGAAATTTAGAATCTAATTTTTATTGGGATTGTTTATGCTTAAATTTTCCAATCGTGAAAGTGTATGATAGAACTCACTGAAATTTAATTAATTTAATTAACTATGGATATCTGTTTCTATTTCTACATTTATATTAATTTTCCTCTCTTCAATAACTTAATATACTAAATTGTTTTTTTAAATGGGCCATGTTTTTCCCTTCGGTTCAGAATCTGTACATTAATGTTAATATTTTTATTTAAAATGTTTCTATGAATATTTATAAAACTAAAAACAATTATTTATATTAATTCATAACTATATTTTACTTTTCATAAAAGTTATTAAAAGTAACCATATTATCATTTTCCATCCTTGATACTTTATTACATTTTACTGATAATGCAAAAAAGTGTTTTTGTTATAAATTACATATCATAAATGAATTTCCCCACCATTATGGATACTATTTTATTTTATGGTTATTTTTTATATTTATTTTTCTATTTTCAATTAATATATTTTCCTTAATATTTTGGATATTTTATATTTCCAATAAGTTATTTTAAATAAGAAGACAATTTTCTTTGAGAAATGTTCTAGTGATCTTCTAAAGGTCATTTTTACTATAATGAAATCCTTTTATGTTTCTTATGATTTATTAGCGATATGATCTGATGTTACATTATTTCTTATTTCTATGAATGGTTTATGATTATGATGATGAAATTCTTATAAAAACAATATCTTTTCTAAGAGTTATGATTCGGCTATATGATTAATGGATTATAATATTGTGGCACACATATGTATGTTCTTCAAGAAGTGATGGGTTGGAATAGAATTATATATCCCACTAATGAATTTTATAAATAATTATATTTAATGTAATAATATAAGAAATACTAGTTTGTTATCCTAGTTTATCATGGGACATTATCCAATAATATAGCCGTGGGAGTGGAACTTGACTAAGGAAATGTTGGAAGAGTGTACCACCCTAAACTTCTAAACAAAGAATGTTATATTAAATAACAAGTAAAAAATGAAACAACAAAAACATAATTTAATATAATATCACAATAATTTATAATATATTTATGATATTAAATAAAATTAACCCATGATATAGCTTTTAATGCACTTGATATTGAGTTAGCATGCGAGTTTCTTCGATAACTTATGTTACACGCCAGATCAAATTTTACCGAGAAATAATATGTTATTAAAATATTAGTATATAACATAATAAGAAATAAAATCACCATTAAATTACTAGTTATGAGTATTATTATCTAACTCATGACAATATGGTTTATAAAAAAAATAGATGAATCTATTGGTTACTAATTTATTACTAACAAACGTATAAACCAATTGAATACGAAGGATATATTATTTTATGCTCCCAAAGTTGTTTTATCCTAATAAATTAAATTAACAAATATTATATAATGAAATTAATGATATATTTATGTTATATATTCAGTAAAATATTTTTAAAATTCATTCAATAGATATAATAGGCATCATATAAGAAAACCTCAGTTATATACATAAAAACATATTTTTCTAAAGTCAGTTTTACTACCTTTTAATGGTGAACTTATCTTAAATAAAAAAGACACTTATAATTTTTATATTTCAAAATTTAATTCTTTTTTAACTCAAAATTTCAAAATTAGGTTAAGGTGAATTTTTTGTATTTTCTTTGATGTTTCATTTTTTGAGGAATAGGGAAAAATAATGAATTTAAATTCAAAAATGCTTTTTGTAATTATTTATTTATATGATTAAATTATGTTTTTTTTAATGTTTAATTTGATCAAATATACATAAATTAATTAATTTCCAGTCATTGGAAACACTTTCTCATTGAAATTTTATATAAACCCATCTCAAAATTTTAAACATTTTACTTTAAAACTATTATATCGTCCAGTCTATGGGGTTGTTTTTAAATTAATTTATAAAAATTATGTAATTTTAATTTAGAAAAATGGATTACATCATTATAATCATAATTATTTATAATGTCTAATAATATCAAAAAAATACCAAAATGTTTAGTTAAAGTAAGTAAAATTTATTATAGATATTAAGAGAGTAATTATATTAACAAGGGATTAAACCTTAAAATTAAAGGCCAAAATAGAATATAAAAATTTCAAAAATACATTATATTGTA
This sequence comes from Viscum album, assembly GCA_963277665.1. Lineage (NCBI taxonomy): Eukaryota > Viridiplantae > Streptophyta > Magnoliopsida > Santalales > Viscaceae > Viscum > Viscum album. Next base: position 472,482,665 of record OY728133.1, on the reverse strand, counting down.
GATAAATGACCCCATATAGGTTTTATCTAGTGTCTTATATCAATTTTATTAGCTGGATTATAAGGAATTAAATCCCAAAGCACTGCGAGTTTAGTAGTCTTGGTAAACCATATACATACATGTGTCTTGTCTTAAAAAAGAAAACACTAATTACAAGATAATTTTTTCTATTTTCTAAAAAACTTCTAGGATAAGTCTAATACCTCTAGTAAATCCCTGAATATAATTCATAGTACTCTTCATGGATTACTGGAGAAAAAAACATAATATGGGTGAGCTCAAATGCTCAGTAAAGGAAAAATATATCGGAAGAAATAATAAATTAATGCGAGTAATAATTATGGAATGGTAAATAACTAAACTCACATGCCCAATAATAAATAAAATGATAAGGAAGTGTGAAATAAATATGGTAAGTAAACAACTATAAACACATGCCATTTAATTAATGAAGAGAAATGAAATGTATCCATAGATATTTCGATGAAAAATACATGGATGAATAATAACTAAAAATAAATTAGGGAACTAATTTCTTAATGTACGTTATGTATGAGGCACATGAAAACCTATACCATCAAGACCTTTCACAAGGCGTTTTAAACAGTTCTTATTTTTAAAACTATTTTGTTTCATGATAACATATCGATGCATCGAGGAACAATATAATGTTTAGGGTCCACTCATCATTACCAGTTTCAATTATTCCTCATATCAGATAACTGAAATAAATAATAGTCCTTATAAAATATAGGTATTGAATAATGAATAGTTAGTTAACAATACTTCATAAAATAATCAAATAAATGTCAAAATAGACATCATATGTAAAATAGTATACAGTTTAGGCAATAGTAATATCCATGATAATTGAAATGGATATTATAAGGGAAATTTCAATGTTCAATGATTATAGGATAATGAATATTAAAATGGGACTAAAAAATATATCATGTAATTTAATGTGAATATTAACCTTGGCTAAATCAGTCATAATCCATCCAAAGGAATAATAAGGACGGTATCAATAAAATATACCCCAAGTGGAGTAAAATAAATTGTTGTTTTCATTCATCAATAGAAATAAAAATATATTTTAAAAAAATTATTGAGGAAAATATCATTTTTATAGAACCCTTTTGAAAAACATTTTCTTTGAAAATATTTTTTTATAGAAGAAAATTGTCCCTCTAAATAAAGAGATAACTGAATTCGGGTTTTCTTTAAAAGAAATTATAAGACATCTTGAGTTCCAAAGAGGGGTAAAATGGTAATAATACATCAAAATGGTCATGAATAAAAATATTAGGATAAAATATAGAGGTTTAATTGAATAGTTTTTATATAATTTCTTCGAATAGAAATACTTTTGACTGATCATTAAATTTAGTGTTGAGGAAAATGATATTTAAACATTCCAAATTATCTCATAACACTTTCAATCATTTTAAATCATAACAATAATTATGAAATAATATAAAAATAAAATTTTTAAATTCAATGATTATAAAGGAATTCATGATATAATATATAAAAATGGGTAATAGATACACCCCACAAAAGAAGTAATTGGTGAACATATTGCACAAAAGTAAAAAATTGTGATGAAACAATCCCTTAATTTGCATCCGACTTGTCTCAAGTTTCATTATATACTTTAATAAAAAACATATGATAATTATTTATTTTCATTAGTTAATTTTTCATGTTTATAAAAATTATTATTTCATTTATTACCGTGTCATATACAACTACAAAAAAAATTATGTCTACGTCAATTGTATTAACCAAATTCGCTTTATGTGTCAAAAATAACATTGTTTGGTCAACTATGGTAAAAGGGTTACCTACATAAAATCTATAGAATACTAAAAGTGACATAATGAATATATTTATACATAAATTATACTTTAAGATTAATCATTAAATATGGTTATGAAAAATTATCCAACGTTACAATCATGGAGATGGTAGGTCATACGTACACATGAGTAATGTTCCCATTATTCAATGATCGTTGTGGAGAGAAGGTGAGTAACACAATATTTTTAAAAATGGTCATTATATCATAAATATTGTATTATTTAATAATATATGATTCTATAAATAATTATTTTGATGTGAAAGGAATCACATCATGTCGAGGAGACTGTAGTCCACACATCCATGAACAACATTATCACTTTTTAAGTGTGTGTGAGAGGCTAATAAAGAAGATTATATGTATATATATATATATTTATATCATATTTAAAAAATGTAATTATGTAATTGATATAATATATAGGTTTTTAATGTAAAATATTTTTAATTAAACCCATCCATTTTACATTCTATATATAGTGTGAACGAATCACGTCATTTTAAGGGACGGTAGTCCACACTTCCACAAACGATGTTATCATATTTAAAAAAATGGAAAGTATAAGAGTATGTGTTATAAAATAATTATATAAGATTAAAGGCATAATAAATATCATATATAGAATATATGAATATTTTTTCCATCATAATGGCCACCATGAGAGGCATCAAATGAAAATGATCAATCATCATTTCATGAGGCGGCAGTTCGTTGTACACATAAAAGTATGTTTGTTTCCCATTAGATGGAATTTTGTGTGATTTTAGGTAGAACCCTTGGAATAAAAACAAACTAGTATATTTAGGATACTATTTTTTATACAATAATGAAATAATAATATTTTATGGATTGGATAATAGAAATAGTACTATATAGATTCAGAAAAGATGTTACCTCTTAATCGGGTAACTCCTTTTGGTTTTTACCAAATGGATTCCTTGGAAAACTTCTTCAATGATTTTATGCTTCTGTTATAATATTTGGTATTTTTAGGATCTATTTTGGAAGATATTAGTTGATCCAAAGTGTCTTTATAGATATGAGGAAGTGGAAGATGTGGTGGCCTTTTATACAGAAGGAAAAGTCTCACTTGGGATTTTTCTAAACATGTTTGGTGTACCCAAGTTTTTACCAAAAAATTCATAAAATCCAAAAAAACAAAATAATTTAAATCTCATTCCCTAATAATTTCATTAAAGTTTGTTTTAGATAGGTGGATAGGTCATTTTGGTCCCTATGAAAAAGGGTAAGTCCTTTGTTAATATTATTTTTTCCTTAATAATTGCAATTAATTTTAATTACCTTCACTAATATTTTTGGTCAAAATCTAATTTGAACATATTATAAATTATAAATTAATATCATTCCAAATATGTAATCCATTTTTCCAAATTCTATCCACAGAAGTGGCATAAATTAACTTAAATTTTATCCTTCGGACAAGATGCCAATGTAGGGTTTTAAAGTAAAAATATATGAAAGATTTATACTTTTTCATTACCAATATCAAAGTGAAATATTGATTAATTTATAAATATATGATCTAATTTAAAATTAAAACCAATATAAAATTTAATTTATCCTTATAAATAAAATAGATAAAAATGAAATTTTGAACATAAATTCATTATTTTTCCATGTTCATTGAAAAATAAAAATTCATAGAAAAATACTAAAAATTTACCCAAACTAAATTTTCTGTTTTTATTTAAAACATAAAGTTTATTTTTACATAATAAATTTATAAAAGGGTCATAAGTTTTTTTTAAATGAGTTCTCCATTAAAAGTTAGTAAAAGTGCCATAATAAAGATATAGATTTTTATTCGTAAAATTTGTTCTGTTATTATATTACTCCTATCAAATATATTGGATGAATATCAAAATTATTTGAAAGAATATTTAATATATATATATATATATATTACATTTATATCACTCACTAATTTTAATTAATTAAATCTATTAGAGTAAAAAAACTTTTTGTGCATAAAAATAGGCTTCTATAAAAATATTCACTTTATATTCCATTTCTTCTTATATCATTTATAATTAATTTTTAATGAATTAATGAATTTAATATTTTTTTAACCATAATTTTCATAATTTAGTCATTACTTTTCATAACTGATAATTTAATAATTTTTTTATATATAAAAATAATTTAATAATATATTATTGTTCTGTGAATCAAGCCATTGAAAAAACTCACTGTTGCGTATGTCGCACGCTAACTTAGAATCACGTCCATTGAAAGCTATTAATTATATTTAATTAATTTAAAATAGTAAATATATTATAAATTCATGGGATACTATATTCCCTTATGTGCTTGGTATCATTTGTCATTCACGCTATAAAATACAATGTTCTTATTATAGAATTTTGGGGTGTCATGTTCTCCCTACCATAATTAAATTCTATTGTAGAAATTTATACTTGATATTGGTGATATATTGTATGATATTTCCTATGTTGAAATCCCAAATCGTGAGGAGTTTTCGTAAAACATCCTCTATATAATAGACAATTTGAAGTGCAATGTTCACATGAACTAACAAATAACTGGGTATCTAAGTAAGAAAACATTAGTGGAAAATAAAGATACCTAATTGGGTGGAAAGAAAAATATATATATGGGTATATTAATGTCATCAATCAAAAACAAGTGAATGTTAAACAAAATACTTATGTCCTTAAAGAAGTAAATATGAAATGATTTATATGACCATCAGTTCAATAAAAATTATGGTATTATGACAACATTTTTTTATCAATTTCCTAATGTTGAGTAATTATTTTACTACCTAAGAATTGAATGAAATATAATTATATGATATATTTTTATAAATAAAATTTCTTCCTTTGATATTTCTTCGATCAATTTTTCAATTCATCCAAAAAATAGATATTGATTTCTAAAGCCCAAAAATATGTTTCTAAGTGTTCCCAATATGAGTATTAGTCTCTATTTGTTCCCCAAATTCAATATTATTAATAAATTAATCCCTAACAATAAAAAGTTACATTACTGGTTAATCATTAATATTTATTCATCAAAATTTTAACTAAAAACAATGAATTATTAACCAAGAGATTGCATAGGTCAGTGGTTAGCTTGAAACCCTCATTGTCCTTTGGTCATCAGTTCAAGACCCATGACCATCCTAGATTTGATTGGTTTTCACTCGACATATAGGTTGTCCTTTTATAAAACCAAAAAATTATAATTTTCAAAATAAATATTATTTACATCCTTAAAGTAACGTTAATAACTAAATATCCTTTTAACTTTGGTTTTCAATGAAACCATAACATATAAATACTTCATCCATTTATTTCAACATAGTTCATTTCTTGGCCTAAGGTTTATCCATTATATAAATTTTATGGTTTCTAAATAATGACACCTTAGGTTTAACCTAGGTCTATTATTGTTAAAATCCTTCATAATGGTTTTTAGAGAAATTTGAATTATCCTAAGCATATCCCTTAGGAGTGTCAAAATAGGTGAACAATAAGGTCCACTGTTGTTTACCATGGTACAACTATCCATCCATATCACACCTTCTCAGAGTTGTTACTCTTAGGAACATTTTTGAAAAACCCATGTCCACTTGTGTTATCAAGATAGTGATTTATTTCTAGGAATAACCATGTAATCCCAACCTTAACAAGGTTCAAGGATGTTCTTCAATAATTATAATCAAATTCTATCTTATGTTATGTTATTTAAAATATGTTTTCCAAAATTTAGTTTCCAAGGCTGGTGGTAAGCCTACTTTTATAACAAATGTAGTGTTATAACCCCATATATCCAAGATTTGGTGTCTTCTATCAATTTTATTAACATGATTACAAGGAATGAAATCCAGAGTAACTGAGAGTTTAGTATTTTTGGTAAACTAGGTACATACATGAGCCTTTTCTGATAAAAGAATAGACTAATTACTATATGTTTTTTTTCTTCTTTATAAATAAATTCATGGATAAATATAATACCTCTAGTAAATCCCTGCTTATATTTCATGTATGATTCTTGGATTTTGAGGGAATTAAACATAAAATGGGTGTGCTAAAATTCTCAGTAAGGGAAATATATAGCAGCTGCAATAATTAATCAATGGGAGTAATAATTATATAATGGTAAATAACTAATCTCACATGCCCTATAATAAATAAATTGAGAATAAAGAATATAAAAAATACAGAAATGTAATCATTAAAAACACATGCCATTTAAATAACTAGATAAGGAAAATCAATATAGTGAGGTAAAAAACTAAAACACATGCTATTTTATCAATGAACTAAAATGAAATGTATACATAGATATGTTGATGAAAAATCTCATGGATGAATAATAATTTAAAATAAATGAGGGAAATGATTTATTAATGGACGCCTTATCTTAAGAACATAAAAATGTGTACTGTTAAGACCTTTTACAAGACGGTTTAGAATATTCTGTTTTTTGAAACTAATTTGTCTCATGGGAACCTATTGATGCGTCGAGGAGAAATATAATATTTGGACTCCTCCAATCATTTCCAGTCTAAAACATTCCTCATATCAAATAACAAAAATAAACAATATTCCATTTCAAATATCTATTTTGAATAAATAATAGAGAATTATCAATACATACCCAAATAATAAAATAACTATGAAAGTACACATTGTATGTAAAATGGTATATGATTTAGGAAATAGTAATATCCATGAAAAATTGGATAATTTAGGGGAACAATAAATGTTCAATTATTATAGGATACTAAATATTTCAAGGGGACTAAAAGATAAAAAAATAAAGTGAATTTAAATATTATCCTTTTCCAAATCTATCATAAACTATCCAGTGGAAGAATAAGGATGGTATCAAAAAAATACATCCCAAGTATAGTAAAATAAAGGGTAATTGTCGTTGAATAATAGAAATAAAAATATATTTTAAATACCTTATTGAGGAAAATATTCTTTGTTTTGAAAAATATTTTCTGTGAAAATCACTTTTGAAGAAATTGATTTTTAGAGAAAACAGTTTCCCCCACTAAAGAGATAAATGAATTTTGGTTTTCATAAAAAAAACATTTTCTATAACATCTTCAGTGCCAAAGAGTAGGAAAATGATACTAATACTTAAAAATGATCATGAATAACTATAATAGTATAATAATGAATGGTTTTATTGAACAATGGTCATATAATTTCCTTGAATGTAAATACCATTGAAAGATCATTGAATTTATTGTTGAGGAAGATAATCTTTAAACATTTCAAAGTACCACACACCACTTTTAAGTGTTTTAATTCATAAAATCATGAAAGAATAATTTTAAATGAATGATTTTAATACCATGAAGATAAATTAATTCATGATATAATATATATATAAATTGGTGTTTGATACACCCCACAAAATATGTAAGTGTAGTAACATGGCATTTATCTCATAGAAGTAAAATAAGTGAGATGAAAAATACCTTACATCGAGTATGACTTGTCTCATGTGTTTTTATATTCTTGAATAAATAATTACGTAAATTAATTAGTTAATTTATAAAAAATCTAATTTTTATCGTAACTCTTAATTAAATTATTAACATTTCATATAAGACTACCTAAACAGATAAGTTTTCATCGAGTGTTTTGACCAAATTCTGTTTATGTGTCAAAAATAACTTTGGTAGGTGAGCTATGGTCAAAGGGTTCATTACATAACACCTCTAAAATAATAATAACGAATTAATAATAATATTTATACATCAATTATAATTTTAATATAAATAATTTAATATATTTATAAAAAATGAACTAACATTTCAATCAAGGAGATGGTAGGTCGTACAAATGCATGTGTAACATTCTCATTATTCAATGATTGTTATGGAAAGAAGGTATGTAACACTATATCAATAAGGAATGATAATTATATCATAAATAACATAATATTTAATAATATATAATTATATATGTAAATTATTTTGATGTGAAAGTAATCACATCCTATCAAGGAGGTGATATCCCACACATCCATGAACGACGTTATCACTTTTTAAGTGTGTGTGAAAGGGTAATAAATAAGAAGATATATAAATATATAAGTAGATATTATATTTACATAAAGTTAATTATTTCATGATTATCATATATAGGTTTTTTATCTCACTTATTTTTAATTAAACTCATCATTTATAAGTTTTATGTATAGTGTGACTGAATCATATGGCTTTGAGGGGGTGGTAGTCAACACTTCCACAAACGATGTTATTGCATTTACACAAAATGGAAAGTATAAGGGTATGAATTATAACATATTTCAAGAAGAATAAATACATAATTAGTATCATATATAACATATATATTCATATTTTCATCATAGTTTACACCATGAGAAGAGGTAATGGAAAAAAGGAACAATCATTGTTTCGTGAGGCGGTAGTTCACAATACATGTAAATGGAATGTTTGTTACCCATTAGATGGAATTTTTTGTGATTTTAGGTCTATCCATTATAATAAATACATAATACTATATTTATGATATTTTTTGTGTTATAAAATGATTAAATAATAATATTTTAGGGTCATGTGAATGTAAATAAGACTAGAGAGCTTAAGGAGAGATGTTACCTCTTAATCAGGTAAATCCTTTTGGTTCGCGCCAAAGGGATTCCTTGAAGTGCTTCCTAAAAAATTTTAGGATTCTAAGTATAGGTTAGGGATTTATAGGATATGTTGGGGTATATATTTTTTGATCATATGTGTCTTGAGATATGTGAGGAAGTAGAATTGGTTGTGGCCTTTTATAGGGAAGCAAAAGGACTCACTTGGCATTTTTTTTAAAAAGTAATTTGTACGTATGTTTCTACCTAAATTAGTGATAAAAATAAAAAACACTCTATAATTATAGTTTAATGTCCCAATAATGGCCATAAAATGGGTTTTTTACAAGTTTATAGGTCATTTGGTCCCCTAAGTTAAAGGTTTAGTCCTTTGTTAAGCTTAATTTTTCCTTAATAATTATAATTAATTTTAATTACCTTCACTAATAGTTTTGGTCAAACACTAATTTGACCATATTAGACATTATAAATTATTTATATTCACAATATAAAATCCATTTTTCAAAATTCCAATCCATTAATTGGAAGGAATTAATTTAAATTTAATCATGTAGACAGGATGACAATACGGGTTTCTTATGTAAAAATGTCTGAAAGTTTTGTATGTTTTTATAGTAAATTTCAATGTAAAATTGATTCTGATTTATTAAATTGAATTGATTTACAAAAATATTATATTAGTAAACATTAAAACCCATTTAAAATTTAATATAACCTTATAAATAAATATGATGAAAAATAAAATTTTAACTAAAATTCAATATAATCACTATTTGTTAAAAAATGAAACTTCATATAAGAATACCAAACAATTTACCATGAACTAATTTCTATGTTTAATTTTTAGATATGAAGTTTATCTTGACAAATTAAATTTATAAAATGTAAAAAATTGGATTTATAATGGGTTCTCCATTAAAAGGTGGTAGAAGTGCTATAATCAAGATATAGGTTTTTATGTGTAAAAATGGGTTTTTTCTTTACTTATTCTTATCAAATATATTTGACTAATATCAAAAATATTTGACTAAATATAATATAATATATATATATATAGTATATTAATATCAACCACTAAGTGTAATTAATATAATCTATTAGAGTAAAAAACTTTTTGATCATAAAAATAGTTTTCTATAAAAATATTCACTTTATATTCAGTTTATTCTTATATTAATTTATTAATAATTAATTAATTTTATATTTTTATATATCATTGTTTTCATATTTTTGTTATTACTAATTGATACTACTAATTTTATGAATTTTATATGTATAATGATATTTTAATATTATATTCTTGTTCAGTGAATATTGATCTTGCGTGTAATGCACGCCATGGAAAAAACTCATTATTTCATATGTCTCACACTAACACAGTATCATGTGAATTGAAACCTATTAATTATATTTAATTTTCCAAAAATATTATAAATATTATAAATATTAAGTAAATTATATTATGTTTCCTATTTTGTGTTGTGTGTCATACACACTGTTGAATACAAGGTTCATACTTTAGAATTTTAGGGTGTTGTATAAATATTCAAAATTTGACCCAATACTCCATTTTATATAATTTTTATTATTATTTTATCAACATTAAATAGAAACAATTATCGTAGAATTCCATTTTCAAAAATTTAAAAGAATTCCACTCCTCCTCCACTATAAAAAGTCTCTCACTCATCCCGCCTCCTTACATTTCCTATGCCACTTTGGGTCAACCAGACTCTTAAAAAATAGATCATAAAAATTCTTAACCTCATAATTAAATCCTTACCTTTGTAATAAATCCATATATGGATGTCGTTTGGTGTAACCCAAAAAGAGTTACTCAAATAAGAGGTATCATTCTTCCTCAAGATAATTTTTTTTGGATTCATTCTCCATCCCCTCAAATATTATTATTCAATGATTACATAATAAAATAAGTATTCTAAATATACTACTATATTATTATTATATCTTTAGACATAAAATTTACACACACTTCTATATAATGTGTAACGAACTTACCATTTATGTGTATGATGAACTACCGCCTCACGAAATGATGTCGTACGTTTTTTACTTTACCACCTCTCATGGTTTGGAATTATGATGGAAATTTTGTTTAAATATGAAATATATGATATTTATAATGTCTTTATTATTAACTAATTTATATACAACACATACCTTAATTCTTTCCATTTTATGGGAATACAATAACCTCAATTGTGGAAGTGTGGACTACCTCCTACTCCAAGAGATCTGATTCGGTCATGCTATACAACAAATTTATAGATTATGGTTTTAATAAACCTATGTAAAGTATATGAAATTTATATGAAACATGAATTATAATATACATATATATAATTTAATTTTCATTCTTTTAAATGTGTTAAAGAAATTAAAGTATCAGTCATGCATACGTAAAGCTTGTCGTCTCCATGAATGATGAATTTCATTTCCTATCTAAAAATATTATGGATTATTCAAAATTAAAATATTCTGAATATATATATATATATTATAATTATATAATTATTTACATTTTTATATGATAAAATCATGATCTATGTAACAAAAACAAAAAAAAGTCAAAAACTTAATCGAGAAACTAGCTAATTAATAGCCAAAATAATGAAAATAAAGAATGATTACAAACAAAAAGGTAACAAGATATTATAAGAATATCATATATGATATCATAAATATTAATATTTTTCTAGGATAATTTATTAACATGTTTAAAACCATAATATTGGAGATTAAAGGATGTTCATCCAAAAGGAAACACAAGGTAAAGGATTCTTGACTCACTTTTCTTTCCATGAGGCATACATCATTATCACAACATATATATTTTTTATAGTGTATTTAATTCCCCTTTTGATATATTATATCATGGATTATTTTATATTCATGTTATTTTTATTTTTAATTTAAATAATTTCTTCTTAAGGGGATTTGAGTAAAAAATTTCCAAGTGGAAAAGTATGTCATAACCCAATTTCATTTCATTAGGTTATATTAAATCTTAATTACCGTTAATATAATAAGATTACGTGTGCAATCACTTATTACTATATATTTTTTATTTATACTTGTTTTATATATTTTTACATTTTAAACACATAATATATTCATTGATTAATTCTCATAACATTATTATGATCTTTTCACGGATTTACTTCACAATCTCATTTTTTCAGGATTATTTACCCATGAATTTCAATAAGAGTAAATTTTTTGTATAATTTCATAAAAAAACCTTTCATTTTCTTCTAATATGTTTATTCATGACTTTTTCAAGAAATATTAATATTTTCCCTCTCATTGGTACTCTGAATGTTTAAGAAAATATTTTTAATAAAACCTGACACCATTTCTCTATTTAGTTGGAGAACCTGTTTTCTCCTAAAACCAAATATTATAAAAATGTTTTCTAAGAGGTTTTTATCTTTTCCAAATGATTTATTAACGAAATTTGTACCCTTTTTTCTTTTATAAATGTTTTCAAAGGAATGTTCTTATCTCTTTCTGATCAAGGATTTTTTTTATAACCTTTTACCATGAAAAAGGAATATTCTTTTTACATTGTACAACATGTACATGTTAACCTTACACCATTTCCATAAAGATTATTTTTCATGTTTAAAAATTTACCTTTTAATGAAAAATATTTCAAAAAGAATTTTTAAATAAATAAATTTTCAAAATATTTTTCAAAAAAATATAATATTTTCAAAAAGAATGTTTTTAAAATATATCTTCATAGTATTTTCATTCATTAACGAAAAATCCCTTTATTTTTACACTCCTTGGGATATGTTGTGTTAATATCATCCTTATTATTTCTCTATAATGTTTTTTATTGATTTGGACAAGGATAGTATTGAAATTAACTTGCTTGATTCCTTGGTTAGTCCCCTTTAAATACTCAATTTCTAGTTATCATTGAACATTTACTTTCCCATAAATATCCATATCATTTATCGTTTAATGGATTATTTCGAAACCAATATACCATTTTAATATACGGTGTGTACTTAACAATTATTCGGTTAAATGGGGAAATATTATAAATCTATATCTTCTACTCCACATGGATATTTGATAACGCATGTTTTTAATTCAATTATTTGATATATGAGGAATTATTTTTATATGTACGGCATGGGTGGGTCTTAGTTTTATATATCCCCTTAATAAATTTATAGTCCCATGGGATAACTTAGTTGGATAGCCTTAGATGGTTTTCTACCCGATAAGATAAATTTTCTTTTTTGAAAGGTATTGATGGTAATTTTATCATGTAACTAGGAAATATAACATCTAATAATTAATAATTTCCCTCATTAAAACTCAGTTACTATTTATCCATGAGATTTTTATTCGACATATCTATGGATGCATTTAATTTTTAGTTTATTGAAGAAATGGAATGTGTTTTTAGTTTCATACCTTGTTATATTTATGATTCCTTATCCAATTATTTTAAATAGAATGTGTTTTAAGTAATTTCCCTTCACATGATATTTACTCAATTCCCTCTCAAATATTAACTATATGGAATGTGTTCTCGATTATTTACCTTTCTATTTGATTATTCTTATTGATTAATTATTGATTTTACTATACATTACCTATTGGATCATTTGAGATCACCATTATTTTGTTTCCATTCTCTAGGAATCCAAGAAGTCTAAAAAGAAAGATATGCAACAATATAGTAGATAGAATAAATTTATACTCAAAGAAAACAAAAATTATTTTATAATTAGTGTATTCATTTGTAATACAAGACTCATGTATGTATCTATTTACCAAGACTATTAAACTCTTTATTCATTCGGGATTTAATTCCTTGTAATCATGCCAATGTAATGGTAGTAGAAACCAAATTCATGGTTTCTGGTGTAAGTTCACTATAGTTGGTATCAAATGAAATTTAGTCTTAACCTTGGGATATAGATTTAGGAAAAAATAAATTAGAGAACATAACCATAAGGTACAATTTGATGATAAGTATAGGATCGCATCCAAAAAAATTTGGTAATTTAGATATAATGTGATTCTTACTATAAATAAATCCATGTCTGGATAATACAAGTGGACATGGTTCTAGTACATATGTACTTAAGGGTAAAAACTATAAAAAGGTGTGTCAATATTGACTTGAGCGTAACCTAGTATATGATAATAGGCTTTACAGTGCACCTAGTTTGACACTCTCAGGGAATATTCTCAAGATAATTCACATTCTCTTTAGAAACCATTATTAAATATTTGAATAGATAATATAAATTAATGAGCATAGTTGAACCTGAGGTGTCATATATTGAAAATAATTCACCAATATTTAGACATCCTATACTTGATTATATAGTTTTTCTAATATGATAATCTGTGATCACACTATGGTGTTTGGTTTTCATATACTCTTTACTCTATAGTTTCAAATCTAGACCAATGAAGGGCCTATGTGGAAATAATTGATGAAGTATTTATGTGTTGATATTATATTGAAAACCATTTTTAAAAGTTTATTTAGTGATTAACGTAATTTCAAGGTTTCACATTATATTTATTTTGTAAATTATATTAAGATGGTTTTAAAAAAGGAAAACATGTATTATGGGTGACAACCCATCAAGTTCAGCTAGGCCATGGGACATGAACCAATGACCGAAGGATGATAAGGGTTTAATTCCAACCACTGACATATGCAATTCCCTGGTAAATATGTCATTTTTTAGCTAACTAGATTGATGAATAATTATTAATGATAAACATGTAGTGTTTATTTTTAGGTTTATAAATTAATGTGTTAATGATATTGACTTTGGAGAATATTTATAGGTAAATAGTTGAACTTTTCACAATTTTATAGGCCTTAAGATCCATTTAAAGCATATCTTAGTGCTTCGGGAATCAATGCTTATTTTTTGATATATTTTGTGAATTAATGAATGGATTTTAAATTGATAAAAGAAAAAACAAAGGATGAAAAATGTTTTTATAGAAATATGTAAAGTAATTATATTTCATTACATTCTTAGGTAGTAAAATTATTCCATTACATTAGGAAAATTATCAAAAAGTGTTTTATAAATAAATCGATAATTTTTTGAATTGATGCTCATCTAAATCATCAAATATTTATGAACTTGATACCATAAAATTTACATTAATCATTAAATTGTATTTTTTTATTACCTAAATCAATCCCTATAAATATTTATGATTTTATTTCAATTTCATATCTTTACCTACCACAAATGATCTCTTATATAGAGACCTAGTTACAAGATAAGTCCATATAACCTCTAAAATTAACATTATCAATTTTATGGATGATTTTTTTTGAACCCTTCTCGTGATTTGGGATTCTAAAATAGGTAATATCAAAAAAAAATTAAAAATATTGAGTTTAAATTGTGAGGGTTCAATTTATTTATGGTGAGGAGAATGTAACACCCTGAAATTATAAAGTAAGAAAATTGTATTTGATATCATATACAAAACATAACAGCAATCACATAATTGAATATAATATACTAAGACAATATAATATATTTAATATTTTATAGATAATTAATCCATGATATATCTTGAAATTCATTTTATATTGAGTTATCATGCATGTTTCTTCAATGACTTGTGTCACACATAAGATCGAGTTTTACTAAACAACAATATATTATTAAAATATGATTATTTAATATAATAACACTTAACCTAGCCATTAAATTATCGATTATGAATATTATTATCTAACTTATGAAAATATTGTTTATAAATATATAAGATGAATTCATTGGTTACCAATTAATTAGAAACAAAAGTGTAAACAAATTGAATATAAAGGATATGTTTTTATTTTTACATTCAAAAGGTTATTTTATATTAATAAATTAAATTATTTAAAATTATATAATTATATTAAATAAATATTTATTTTTTATATTTGATCAAATACATTTTATATTCATCCAAAATATTTTATATCCATAAGATAATCACAAACCCAATCTTGTGCATAAAATCCTATATTTTCATAAATGTTGTTTTACATCCATTTCATGGAGACCTATTTTATATCCAATTTTTGGAAATATTAAATAATTTAATGCCAAAATAATCTACTTTTTTTAATAAAAAAATAAAAATTACACTCGGGTGAATTTTTTGTATTTTGTTATTTATGTTTTTTTATGAATAATGAAAAATACCGAATTTTAATTCAAAACATATTTTTTATCTAATTTATTTATATGGTAAAATGGTATTTTTATAGGTTTTAATGTGTAATTATTTCAGATATACTTCAATTAATCCAATTTATATCATTGGAATAATTTTCTAAATGATATTGGATATAAACACATCACAAATTTTTTAATATTTTACTTTAAAATCCTTCTTTCACATCCCATGTGTGGGTTTATTTTTAAATTAATTTCCGACACATATCTAAATTTAATTTGGAAAATTTTATTACATATTTAGAATAATCATAATTTATAATTTATTAAAATTTCACATTAGTTTTTGAAAAAACATATTAGTGAAAATCATTAAAATTAATTAAAATGATTAAGAGAAACGTTAGATTAACAGTGGACTAAACCTTAAACATAAGGCCAAAATTACCTAGAAAATTATCCAAAATCCATTTTATGTTCATATTTTAGCCCTAAAATCCATTTTCTTGAATTTGGTTCATTATTGAATCAACATGACATTGTAAAAAAGTTGGTGGAAATCCATTTTCAAAAATTTACTGAAATTTCATGCCCCCACCACTATAAAAAGTAATAGACCCCTCTTAATTTTTCATAGCACTCACACAACTTTTTATTGACCAAATACTACCCAAATTTTTCAAAAAAATACCTAAAATAATCCCACAAGACTCACCTTGGAAATAAATACATCCAATTTATCATTTTGGTGCAAACAAAATTGATTTTCCAGAATAAGAAGCTAAAACATTTCTCAAGATATATTGTTTTTTTCTCATTCTAAAACCTCTAAAATATTCTACTTACTTGATTTAAAAATTACATCAGTATCCAAAATATAATTATATTTTTTTATTTTAAGGGTTCTACCAACACTTACACACATTCCATCTATGGGGTAACGAATATACTGTTTATGTGTACGACGAACTACCACCTCATGAAATGATGTCGTTTATTTTTAATTTACCACCTCTTGTGGTTGTAATTATGATGTAAATGTTTTTCATATATGTTATATATGATATTTATAATCTCTTTATGCTTATTTTTTTATTACACATACCTTTATGAATTCCATTCAGTGGGAATAAGATAACAACATTTGTGGATGTGTGGACTACCGCCTATTGTGTATACTCTTCATCTCTTTCTCTTCACCCATGCCCTATGTAGCGATAGCCACCACCGAAGCCCTGCTCCTATCAATGGGAAGGGACCTTCCTTCAGCATCGGATCATACACTTTCTTTTACCCCATTATCCAACCCTGATTTCTTGTCAGTGTTCCCTTGTGTAGTGCTTTGCCCTAATGTCCCAGACATCCAAGATAGATTCCCTCACCTCACTTTATTGATTTTAGAGTTTACTGAAGCGTCATCTCTTTTTGATAAAACTCTGGTTTATCGGTGGCCATTAGTGGACTCCTTCGACTGATTTATTTTAAAATCCTGGGATCTTCATTAATAGGTGACACTTGTTCTCCTTGATAAGATCCACATTATGATCTAGTTTCATCTAAGGAAGATCTGATCACTGTGTGGTCTGGGGATCCTCATTCCTGCAACAGACTCCTCTTCCACCTAGTCAAATGGTCCTTCGACCTCCATTTGAAATGGGATTATACATCAACTACTCTATGGGTAAGCTTTCTCGAGCCCCCTATTCCTTTTCAGAACACCTATATAATCCGAATGCTATGTAATTTAGTCGGTCGGTATCTTTTCTCAAACTCGAGAACTAATGCATTTTTTCACCCTATCTCCCCCAAATTTGGGTTTATGTTGACGTTTCTAAACCCTTATTTAAATGTGTCTGGATCTCAGTAGTAGAGAAATTTAGATGGAAACAACCTATAGTGTTTGACTCTTGGATGATTTTCTGGTCGGAGTGTTCTCACTTGGGTAATCTTTCTCATTATTTTCAGTGAGTGATTCTCGCTCAAATTTACCCAAGAGATGAAGGTAAAACGGTTCTTGTAGTTTAGCTTGGGTTATTGAATCCTCAGAGACCTAAGAAGAAACCTATAGACACATACATTATATGGACTATTTTCGGCTATGAAGTGGCCAAATTGGATTTACTTTAGATGAGTTTAGAGGATATCTAACAGATTTATGTGAATTCAATTTAAAGGAATGAGTTGATCCTAGGTTATCGCTCAGGGTGGATTGGACGTATTTCCTTTTCAAAGATTTCAATTT
Organism: Viscum album; assembly: GCA_963277665.1. NCBI lineage: Eukaryota > Viridiplantae > Streptophyta > Magnoliopsida > Santalales > Viscaceae > Viscum > Viscum album. The sequence goes on along the minus strand of OY728133.1, from coordinate 472,464,736 downwards.
CATATATTTGAGATGGTTTCATTTAAGAAGATAAAACAACATCATAACTTACTTGTTAAATACCTACACCCTTTAATACTAATCACCTATACACTTTAAGGATCAATGTTTTGAGCACTTCAAGTGTAAAGGTTCGTATTAGCACTTGAAGTGTGTGGCCTTAAATTCAACAAGGACGATGGAGTTTAAAAATCATCAAAGAAAAATATCAATTAAAGAATTGATTATACATTAATGAGGTGATAAATAAAATCCAATCCATCTCATTTCTGCTCCCTTGGATCAACCAAAAAGTGGGTTACCTTCCATTGATCCCATGGTTTCAATGAAAGCGGGAAGTAGACTCATGATGGAGGAAATGGAGAAGTAAAGAAAACAAAAAAAAATGATCACTACACCGTTGTGTGAATAATTTCACAAGGTTTGGTGTGAATAAATTCACACCTTAATCCAACGGTACCAAATTGATATGAAGAAAAACATAATAATAGTATAAGAAGAACTTTTATTAAGAAACTAATGTGAATTGAACAACTTACTTGTGAAAGAAAAATTTGAGACAACGAAATTGCAGCATAACATTACAGTTGAACAAAGCATCCAAAATTCAAACTCCTTCACCAACACTGCCTTAAATAGGAATTTTGGGAGCCTTAGGTCGAGCCTCCAATAGTAAAAGTCATCCCACTTGAGTATGGTAGGTCTAGGGTGGTGGAATGTTTGTGGAAAGAAGACTTTACATCCTTAACCCAAAAAGGCATCCAGATTGCATCCACCAAACAGAGGCGCTTGAAACACCTTCTAGATGGCCGCATTTGGGTAGGACATAGCGGACTTAAATTAATATCCGGATGTCCCCTAACAGCATGTAAAATCTCAGCCCAAAAGGAGATATCGTGTTCGAGATATTGTTTAATTGGTTGGATGTTTTTTTGGGCCGCAGAATCTGGCCCAGAATTTTATCTCTAACTTGGGTCGCCTAAATGGACACAATTTAAGCCAAATTAGCATTGGATCCTATAGAGTGATTTGTTCTTATGCATGTCTTCTAGAATCCCACGAATGTTGGGATTAATTGGGCCTGTATGTTGGGCCCCACAGTCTCATCAGTGGGCTAGTGTCTAATCTTCCTTATCCATAATTTCTTCCTTTCATTGCCAAATATCTCCATCATCCTCTATGAATTATCCATTGATCCCTAAATCAAACATGTTCATATTTAAGTGTAGATCAATTTCCAAAAATATCAAATTAAAATATTTATAATTATATTCCTTAAAATCTGATTAATCATTGGGTACTTTAAATGATGTTCAAAAATGTACCACATAATAGTGCATTTTAAGAAGGTTTTACAATTATAATGTGAAATGATGTTCAAAGTGTAAAATGCACTAAAATGGTGTTTATGAATAATAAAGAACATGAATATTATATATATTACCAATGAATATTAGCCTCATTTAGTGGCTAATCACACCCACCAACTTGAGTTTTGCTAGTCCCGAGCAAAATATATCTCAACAATATGAAATTCGAATTCCCTTTTCCAAAAACATTTTAATACACAATGATCAGAAAAAAACATATACCAAATAATCATTAAACCCATCAAAATATTTTAGTACAAGATAGTTTCATAAGAAGATCCCAATCCCAAGCCCATTCCTTTGTTCAAATTCATTTCCATATTTCATCCAATATGAATTAAGTAGGAGGATGTGTTGTGCATCACAATAGACATGGGGGTTCATCTTTATTCAAGGGGGAAATTATGGAAGTGCTGGGTGGAATCACATTTCAATATTAAGAGGAGTATTTGTTTTTTTTTGTATAATTTTATTTGTTTCTTTTTTTTTCAATTTTTCCATGGTAATTGAATTAGCACTCAAAAGAGTCAACCCCTGTAGCGAGACTTTGCCAATGACTCCCAGGCTCAAAGACCTTAGGGAACCAAGTTAATCCCACATACTTGGGCATCATCTCGAGTTAACTCAGTCAAAAACAAATTCAAATTACCATAAATAGAGATAGAATTACTAACTCTGGGCCAGACAACTATGGAGTCACGATCCCCAAGTGCCGAAAGCCATATATTAGGTCATTTCATTACTCTACGTGCAATTTTTTTTTTAATTTTTTTTAATACTCATATTAAACTAAAATGATCACCAAACCTATGTGATTTATTTAGGGAACCCCATGAACTCATACTAATACCCCACTATCCAAAGGGATTTCATTGTGATCTTTTTTTTATTTGGTTGAAAATATAAATGATGAAATATCACATTGGACAGCCAGACTTTCCAAAATCTATGCTCAGGAAATTATACAAAGATTAAATTCAGAATCAGGGTATGCTAAATTATTTGATATTCAGTTTCAAAGTGTGAAATGTGTATTACCATGTTCAAAGTTAAAGGAATTTTTCCTTCCATGTACACATTTTTTTTTCAAATCATTAAATTTTTTTTTGACACAAAAGAATTTTTTTTATTTTATCTCCCCCCCCCCAACTTAAAATAACACTGTCCCCAGTTTTTAAAGAAAATAAAATTTATATGTGGTAGAGGCAGATAATGAAAGTTCAAAAAGGAAATTGAAAATTAGGGTCATGGAATTAAGTCACCTAGTGGTTGAAGTTTGAAGTTCTTTCTGCTCCAATTTAGTCCTTTGATATCCATGTCGCTTGCAGAGTTCCCTAGTGGAAAAAGGAAAACAAAAAAACAAAACAAAAGAGTATATATATATATAATTAAAATATAAGTATATATATAAAATAAAATAAACTGATGGTACATTGTATCCTTTTTAAATTTCTGGGTCTGGTATTACTCAAGGATCACACCACGTGACACGGATGAATATGGTGCTCCCCTTTCATACCCATCCATACTCATAATAGAAGAACTGGTCAACAATCCATTTTTTTAGAAAAATATAAAAATGATTAATTAAAATATATATTTTATTAAAACAAAAAAATGATAGAAAACTTGAAAAACATGGGTTTCCTCTCATACAGTGATTTTTTTTAACGTCGTTAGCCCGACATGGACCCTAAATCTGTCAATTTTTTCCTGGTTCATAGGTTGGATCAGTTAACTCAACCTTTATTTCCTGTTTATTGAATGATTCAATGAACGGTTTTAACCTCTAACCATTGACCTTGAAAATGTAACCACTTATGGGATCCTGAATCTCTACTTCCCCATGGGGGAATACATGATGCACTATGAAAGGTCCTGACCATCTAGACATTAACTTTCCCGGGTGTAAATGAATTTTTGAACTATACAAGAGAACAAGTTTTCCCAGTTCAAAATGTTTGACCTCGATATCCCTAGATTGGTAGGCTTGAACTCTAGCTTTATTGATCCTTGAATTTTCATAAACCTCCATCCTTGGTTCCTCCAGTTCATTGAGATCTAATTTCCTTTTTGTTCTGGCCAATGAGAGGTCATAATCCATTTTCTTAATTGACTAAAAGGCCTTATGCTCAATTTCAACAGGTAAATGGAATTCTTTTCCATAAACTAACCTATATGGGGACATTCCTAAAATGGTTTTATATGTGGTTCGATAGGCCCAAAGAGCATCTAAGAGTTTCTCAGAGCAGTCTTTCCTAGAAGGATTGACAGTTTTCTCAATAATTTGTTTGATTTCGCGATTGGCTAACTCAGCTTGACCATTAGTCTGTGGGTGGTAAGCAGTGGACACTTTTTGAGAAATTCCATATTTTTTCATGAGTGATGAGAATAGACGATTGCAAAAATGATTTCCACGATCTCTTATGATAGGCCTAGGAATTCCAAATCGAGAAAATATGTGCTCTTTCAGAAATCAGATCACAACATGACGGTAATTAGACATTGTGGGAATGGCTTCAACCCATTTTGAGACATAATCAACAGCTAAGAGGATGTAACGGTATCCCCTAGAGTTTGGGAAGGGACCCATGAAATCGATTCCTCAACAGTCAAATATTTAAACTACTAGGATGGGAGTGAGTGGCATTTGATTCCTTTTTGTGATGGTCCCTACTTGTTGACACCTTGGACATCTTTGAAAAAATGTGTAGGAGTCCCTTGAGGGGGTGGGCCAGAAGAGACCACATTGAAGAATCTTAGAAGATGTTTTCATAGAGGAAAAGTGACCTCCATATTCCTCACTATGACAGAATTTAAGGATGGACTCTTGTTCAGATTCTGGGACACACCTCCTAATGACTTGGTCAGGGAAAAACTTATAGAGTTATGGATCATCAAACACATAGTGTCTAACATCAGAAAGGAATTTCCTTCGAGCTTGAGTCCCTATGAATTTTGGAATGACTCGTGTAACTAAGAAATTGGCTATGTCGGCATACCAAGGGAAATCACTCACATAGTATAGGTGTTCATCAGGAAACAAATCATACATAGATAGGTGATTTGAGTTGTCTTTGAATTCCATCGTAGAGAGGTGATCAGCTACAACATTTTCAACTCCCTTTTGATCCTTGATTGTGAGGTCAATTTCTTGTAAGAGAAGGACCCACCTAATCAGTCTAGCCTTAGTATCTTGTTTTTGGAAGAGTTATTTTAGTGCAGAATGGTCAGTGAACACAGTGATGGGGGATCCTAAGAGGTAGGACCTAAACTTCTCTAAAGCAAACACAATAGCAAGTAACTCCTTTTCAGTGGTGGTGTAGTTGATTTGGGAATAATTTAAGGATTTGCTTGCATAAGAAATGACATAAGGATTTTTATCACAACTTTTTCCTAACACAACTCCTACAGCAAAGTCACTGGCATCACACATAAGTTCGAAAGGAAGGTTCCAATTAGGAGATTTCATGATGGGGGGAGAGGTGAGAGAGGATTTGAGGGTTGAGAATGAACCCTCACAGCTTTCTGTCCAAAAAAAATGGAGCATACTTTACTAGGAGAGCATAAAGTTGATGAGATATTGAACTAAAGTCCTTGATGAATCTTCTATAGAAACCAGCATGTCCTAAGAAATACCTCGCTTCCTTGATAGTTTTTGGTTATGGAAGGTGATGAATGATGTCAACCTTGGCTTTATCAACATCAATCCCCCTACCTGAGAGCAGAAGGCCGAGAACTAGTCCCTCTTTAACCATGAAATGGCATTTTTCCTAGTTTAGTACTAGATTCTTTTCTTCACATCTTGACAAGACTCTCTCCACATTCCTCAGATATCCCTCAAATGTATCCCCAAACATAGAGAATTCATCCATTAAGACCTCTAGAAAATCCCCTACCATGTCTGAGAAGATTCCCATCATGCACCGTTGGAAGGTTCTAGGGGCATTGCATAACCCGAAGGGCATGCGTTTGAAAGCAAAGGTTCTAAATGGACATGTGAATGTAGTCTTCCCTCGATCCTCTAGGGAGACCTCAATTTGATTATACCCGGAGTACCCATCTAAGAAACAGTAAAACGCATTACCTTCCACTCTCTCAAGTACTTGGTCAATGAATGTTAATGGGAAATGGTCCTTCTTGGTGAATGAGTATAGCTTCCTATAGTCAATGCAGACCCTCCATCCACTAGTCACCCTTGTTGGAAGAATCTCTACATCCTCATTGGTTATCACTGTGATTCAAGGCTTTTTTGGAACCACTTGGATTGGGCTCACCCATTCACTCTCAGCTATGGGATATATGATACCAGCTTTTAAAAAATTTAGAAGTTCTTTCCTTACTACCTCCATGATATTAGGATTGAGTCGCTGTTGAGGTTGACGACATGGCTTTGAATCAGATTCCAGAACAATCCTATGAGTCCCGATAAGTGGGCTAATCCCTGGAATATCTGACAGGGTCCAACCAATGGATTTCTTATGTTTCCTAAGGACATCTAGAAGTATCCTCTTATGATTGGGTTCAAGAGAAGAAGAAATGACAATAGGATGTGTTTGATTTTCCCCTAGGAAAGCATACTTGAGTGTAGCGGGAAGTTCCTTCAATTCAAGATCAGGTTGATTCATAATTTCAGCAGAAGATTGGAACATTAGATCAAGTTCAATTTCTTTTTTTAGAGATTCAGATAGGATTGATTCCCCATAAGTTGAAGTTTCAGCTATAAGATTGGCTTGATCATATTTAGGGAAGGAAGATGGAGTGGTCTCCATGAAAGTGGTTTCTTGAAAGGTTTCACTGATTTTTAGACCTAAGACTTCATCATAAGAGCAATTTGAAAATAATTCAAGCCAAGGATATAAACTTCCTTCATATGAACAAAGGAAATCAATCTCATCCTGACTTAAACATTCATCAAATATTCCTTGATGTTCGATGGATTCATTATCAATTCTTCCTATCATGTTTACTTAATGAATGTCCTCGTCATCTCCAATTTGTGAGCTTGCATTATATATGTTCAAGACTAGACTCATGTTCCCAAAGGTGATGGTCATGTTCCCATTTCGGACTCGGATAACAGAGTTTATTGTTGCAAGGAATGGACGACCAAGGATGATTGGGGTTTGTTCCTTATTTCCTACGTTTGGATGGTATTCATGGACAATGAAGTCAGTAGGGTAGATGAAGTTTTCAACCGTTACCAGAACATCCTTTAAAATACCCTTTGGAACCCTAATGCTACGATCAACAAGTTGAAGTGTGACAGATGTGGGTTGGAGTTCTTCTAGTCCTAACTGGAAGTACACAGCATAAGGGATGAGATTGATAGTAGCACCTATGTCACAGAAGGCCTTGACTAATTTTCTCTCTCCTAGTTCAACATTGATGTAAGGGAAACCCGGGTCTTTCAACTTAGGAGGAATGGTCCCTTGAATGGTGGTACTCACATTAGCAACCAAAAGGACTTGGTTTTTATGTGAAAATTTTATTTTAAAAGTGCACATGTCCTTAAGGTACTTTGAGTAGGAAGGTATTGTTTGGATTGCATCGAGAAGGGGTATGTTCAACTTGACTTGTGAAAATATTTCCCTCAACGTTTCACTCAGTTCAGGCTTGGGTTTCCCTCTCATGCGTTGAGGAAATGGTGCAGGTTGTGGGGTTGTTTGTTGAAGAGTTGTTTCTTTGACAATGTTATCATGTTTTTCAATTTTATCATTTGGTTCATTTGAATTTTCATCCATGTTTGAATCCTCAGGTGGGTTTTGAATTAGTTGTTCACGTTTCTCAATTGATTTCCCATTTCTTAAAATAGTCACAGCCTTTAGTTGTTCATGAGTTGTTTGAGCTCAACTTGACTCTCCCCTTGAAGTTGAGGATGGCACAGCCTGAGTAGTCATGGGTGCCTTTCCAGTTTTGATGGTTTGAAGTTCTTGTTTTAGGGAAGAGACTTATGAGTTCATCCTTTCTATTTGTTTGGATAGTTTTCCTTGTAGTCTTTGTGGAACAGTTTGGGTGGGTTCTTGAGTAGGTTGGTTTACTCCAGGGGGATATTTTGGAGGTGGGATGGTTTGTTGAAAATGGACCGGTGGTTGTTGGTATTGGATAGGTTGGGTTTGGAACTGGTTGTGGGTTTGGTAGTTCTGATGGGGGTAAGGATTTTGTCCCTGTGGTTGTCTAGGTTGTTGGTTATCTTTCCAGCGAAAGCCTTGGTGGTTATTATACCTAGTATTGAAGTGGTTTTGGTATTGAGGCTTTTGAAAGTTCAAGGCATTTACTTCCGCTGGGGGTCCTCCTAAAAGAACATCCTTGATGGATGGAATGGTTGGGCAGTTTTCTGTCTTATGGTCATGTTTGTCACAAATTGTGCAAACATGGTCAACGATTTGGATTTCATGGACTTTCCTAAGGTCTACCTATTCAACCTTCCTAGAGAGTGCTGCGAGTTTATCCCGGAGGCTTTCCTCTTCTCTAAGTGTATGAATTATAGTATTGCTTTGTGGATTTTCAAAATAAGGTGAAGTTCCCCATGTTTGGTTTTGTTCCGAAATGCTTTCTAGATACTCGTATGCATTATTTGGGGCTTTGTTTTTAAATGTTCCATTACACATCATGTCAATGAATTGTTTATTCCTAGGACCCAACCCTTCCTAGAAAATTCTCACTTGTTCAGGTATAGAAAAACCATGGTGTGGAACCATGTTTAGAGTGTCTTTGAACCTCTCCCATTTTTCATATACTGACTCTCCCTCTTTTTCAAAAAAGTTTTGGATACTCTTTTTAAGTGAAATTGTTTTGTGGTGGGGAAATTATTTCTTGTATAATTCTCTTTATAGTTGGTCCCAAGAGTTTATGGATGATGGTCTCAAATTGGTTTCCACCCAGGTTTATGAGTTGGTTTCTTTGAAGACCTTCCATTTAAATGGGCCCAATTTTAGACTCTAAATTTTTAGGAAGATTAGGATCTAATGGAATGAGTTCCCTTGGTGTACTTGACTCCCCAACCCCAGGACTATCCACCCAAACTAGATGGTTTGATTGATCGCGGGTCTAGGCTGACATACGCCAAAAGAAAAAAAAATGAGAAGAGGACAAGATAAGAGAATTTGGATGAGAAAAGAAGAAATGGGAGAGAATAGAATGGGTGTTTATATGACTTACTTGGGTCCCCGAAAACGGTACCAAAATTTGATTCTCACTCAAATTTACCAAAGAGATGAAGGTAAAACGGTCCTTGTAGTTTAGCTTGGGTTATCGAATCCTTAGAGACCTAAGAAGAAACCTATAAACACATACATTCTATGGACTATTTTCGGCTATAAAGTGGCCAACTTGGATTGATTTTAGATGATTTTAGAGGATATATAACAAATTTAAGTGAATTCAATTTAAAAGAATGTGTTGATCCTAGGTTATCACTCGGGGTGGATTGGACGTATTTCCTTTACAAAGATTTCAATTTCATATATTTGAGATGGGTTCATTTAAGAAGATAAAACAACATCATCACTTACTGGTTAAATTCCTACACCCTTTAATACTAATCACCTATACACTTGAAGGATCAAAGTTTTTATCACTTCAAGTGTAAAGGTTCGTATTAGCACTTGAAGTGTGTGGCCTTAAATTCAAGAAGGACGATGGAGTTTAAAAATCATCAAAGAAAAATCTCAATTAAAGAATTGATTATACATTAATGAGGTGATAAATAACATCCAATACATCCCCTTTATACTCCCTTGGATCAACCCAAAAGTGGGTTAGCCCTCCATTGATCCCATGGTTTCAATGGAAGCGGAAAGTAGACTCATGAGAGAGGAAATGGAGAAGTTAAGAAAACAACAAAAATAAAATGATCACTCCACCGTTGTGTGAATAATTTCACTAGGTTTGGTGTGAATAAATTCACACCTTGATCAAAAATTATCAAATTGATATAGAGAACAACATAATAAGAGTAGAAGAATAAATTTTATTAAGAAACTAAAGTGAATTGAACAACTTACTTGTGAAAGACAAATTTGAGACAACAAAATTACAGCATAACATTACAATTGAACAATGCATCCAAAATTCAAAATCCTTCATCACCACTACCTTAAATAGTCATTTTGGGAGAATTGGGTTGTGCCTCCAATAGTTCAAGTCATCCCACTTGAGTATGGTAGGTCTAGGGTGGTGTAAAGTTTGTGGAAAGAAGACTTTCCATCATTGACCCGAAAAGGCATCCATCTTGCATCCACCAAACAGAGGCGCCTGAAATACCTTCTAGATGGCAGAATTTGGGTGGTCCATATAAGACTTAAATTAAGATACGGATGTCCCCTATCAGCCTTAAAAATCACAGCCCAAAAAAAGTTATGTTGTTCGAGATAGGGTTTAATCGGTGGGCTGTTTTTCTGGGCCGCAGAATCTGGCCCATAATTTTATCTCTAACTTGGGACGCCTAAATTGACACAATGGATGTCGAATTAGCATTGGATCCTGAAGAGTGATTTGTTTCTATACATGTATTCAAGCATCCCAAGAAATATTGGATTAATTGGGCCTGTATGTGGGGCCCCATAGTCAAATCTGTGGGATGGTGTCCAATCTTCCTTCTCCAGAATTGCTTCCTTTCATTGCCAAATATCTCCATCATCTTCCATGAATTATCCATTGATATCTGAATAAAATATTTTCATATTTAAGTGTAGATAAATTTCCAAAAATATAAAATTACAATATGTATAAATATATTCCTTAAAATTAGATGAATCATTGGGTACTTTAAATGATGTTTAAAAATGTACCACATAATAGTGCATTTTAAGAAGGTATTACCATCATAATTTGAAATGATGTTCAAAGTGTAAAATGCACTAAAATGGTGTTTATGAATAATAAAGAACATTAATATTATATATATTACCAATTAATATTATCCTCATTTAGTGGCTAATCAGTGAGGTAGTAAAGGCCCCAACAGGTGGATGGCTCTGGGCAATGGTGGAATACCGCTATCTGTTGGGGTATCCTCTGATTGGGGTTTCCCTCTAAATTTGGACAAAATTGGGACAATTGAATGGTATAGTTTGACTAGGTCTGAGAAGATCTCGTCTAATCCAGTTCTTCTGTGTGACGGGGATTAGGATGTCTAGAATAATTCTAAGTCCACATTACTTGAACCCAAAGCCTCAAATATATTTGATATATTGAAATTTGATCTGGGAGTTGTTGGCCCTCTGATGTTTGTGGTTGCAATGGAAATTTTTGATGCTGAACAGGTCATACAACCTGCTCCATCTTGTAAATATAAAAAATTTGAGTTTATTGGGGATGTCTGCGATGCATTTTCCAAAGGTAAGGATCCACTAGGTCCAATATTAGAGTATCCAATCCTTCAATTCTAGTTTGTGGGCTGTGGTTTTGAGTAGCTAGGTGGTTCCTAAAAATCAATGTAGGTCTTGAAGGTCAAACAATACTATGCTGAGAAGGTGAAATCTGGAGGAATGGAATCTAACCCCAAAAATCATTTTCTTGTGTTGGGATAAATAGAGTGCCAAGATTATGGGGATGTCCATAAAGTGGAGACCACACAAGAGGATTTGAAGTCCACCTCAGACTTCTCTGCCAAGTCCAAGGAAGAAAACATGGTGGAGGACTACCCTAGATCCTCCTCAAGGAAAGGTAAAATCACTATCATTGACTCTGATGATTTGATTAAGCGCACCTAGAGGTCGCGTTGCAAGAAAGAGTATTCAGATCTGCTGAACCCTATGGTTACTAGATCCTCAATAAAAAACAATGCACTGATGAAGGTGTCCAAAATCTCTAGAAATCTATCTCTGAGTAAAGACAAATATTCTGATAAACATATCACACCTGAAGAAAATGATTCTGTGGATACTTTTATCCTCTAGTATGGAATTGAACTGATGGAATGTGAGGAGTGGGAAAACATCATTAATGGTAATAAAGAATTCTTAGAGAAGTATATGGATGTAGATTCTTCGCAAGTGGAATTTGAGAGGTTGGTTGAAGGGAGTATCTAGTTTACTCTAACCTTCGAGCATGAATCTTGGATCAACAAACAACTTGGTATATTGGTTCATGGATTTAATGGAAAGAATATCTCAGTGGAAGAGCTCATTCAATCTTGGGACAAGATGACAATCTATTTTGAAGACCTCCTCAAAGATGAACTGATCGAGTGGGCTACCATTCCTCAATGGATTATTCTCAGAGGTAATCATTCTAAAAGACTTAAATTTCAATTTGAAGATATGATCATTTCTTATGGTATTTCTTGAGGTTATAGTACTTTATAGTTTCCCACTTTTCCCTAAATAGTGCTTCTTAATAAAAATATATGATGATGATGATGATGGACTACCGCCATCTCAAAGTGATGTGATTTATTCAAGCTATACATGGAATATATAAAGTATCGTTTTAGTAAACCTATGTAAAATACATAAAATATATATGATACTTTAATTAAAATATACATATATATCATTTACTTTTCATTTCTTTAAATATGGAAAAGAAATGAAATTACTGTTCATGTGTACATACAATATTCCATCTCCATGAACAATGCATTTTAGTTCCCGTATCCAAATATTATGGATTATTATAAATATATATATAATAAACATATATATAATATTAAATAATTTTTTTTACTCTCTCAATATTGTGAAATCATTATCGACAAAATAAGAAAAAAAATAAAAAGTCAAAATCTTACTAAATAAACTATACAATTAACACCTGAAATAAAGAAAATAATGAAATATTACTAACAAATTGGAAATGAGATATTATAATAAGATCATATATGATATAATAAATATTAATATAGTTATAGAATAGGTTAGTGACATGTTTAAAACCCTAATAAATGAGGTTAAAGGACATTCAACCAAATGGAACTGCATGGTATGGGATTCTTGTCTCAGATTTCATTTTCATGAGGCATACACCATTATCACCACTTATTTATTTTCAATGATGTATCTAATACCAACATTGATATATTATATCATGAATTATTTTATCTTTATGGTGTTATTAGTTTTAATTTGAATTATTTCTTTAATGTGGATTTGATTTAAAGGTTACCTAGTCAAAAATAATTTCATAATCCAATTTTTTTCATTGGATTATATTACTTCCTCATTACTGTTAATATTATAAGATTATTTGGGTAATAACTTTTTACTCTATATTGTTGTATTTAATCTTTTTTATGTGGATTTTATTTTTACACACAACATCTATTCATTTATTTATTCTCACATAATTGTTATAGACTTTTCAAGGGTTTACTTCAAGATCAAATTTTGTTCGAGATTGTTTACACTTGAAATTCCATAAAACTAAAATATTTAGTTATTCTCTAATAAAAAAATATTCTTCACCTTTAATTATTCATTAAATTATTTATGTAACAGTACAATTTTTCTACTATTTGGTACTCAAAATATTTTAGAAAATGTTTTTAAGAAAACTAGACTTCATTTCTCTCTTTATTCGAAGATCCTTTTTTCTTATAAAAACCTTGTTTTTTAAAAAAAATTATTTTTAACCCTTACAAATTGATTTATTAGATAATTTTTTACAATTTTTTTTTCTTTTACACATCTTTTAAATGGAATCTTCTTTCCTCTTTCTAAACAATTCATTTTTATAACCTTTTACAATGAAAAAGGGAATATTGTTTTTACCTTGAACAACATGTACAGATTTACGTGAGTTCATTTATTTGAATCATACATTGCATACTTTTTAAAGAAAATTTTCTCCAAAGTTATTTTCAAAAGAAAACAAAAAAATGATATTTTCATTAATAATGTTTTCAAAATATATTTTTTTTAGTATTTCCATTCATCAATGACAACAACCCTTTATTTGTATCTCGGATGGGATATGTTGTATTAATTATATCTATATTCTTCCTCTGGATGGTTTTTGATTTATTTTTCTAAGTATAGTATGGATATTCACGTAGTCCCTTTAAAATATTCAATTTTTAGGGATCATTGAAAATTAATTTTCCCCTAAATATCTATATCATTTATCATGGATATGAATATTTCCTAAATCGTATATCATTTTTACATATGGTGTGTACATTATAGTTATTCAATTAACTAGAGAAATATTGACAAATCTATATCTTCTACTCCATACATATATTTGATAAGGAAAATCGTTAAATCGATCCATCTATATATGGTTAATGTTTTGGATAGGTACGAAATGAGTGGTGCCTATTTATATATATATATATATATATATCCTCGATTCATTAGTAGTCTCATGGGAAATGTTAGTTGGCTAGACTTATAATGGTTTTTACCCAATATGTGAAACCATCTGGTGATACGTCTTGGTGATAAAGGTACCATGTACCTAGGAATCATGGAGTCTAATAATAAATGATTTCCCTAATTTAGACTCATTTACTATTTATCCATGATATTTTTCATCAACATATCAATGGTTTCATTTAATTTTCATTTTATTTATTATATGGGATGTGTTTTCTATTTCTCAACTTTCCCTATTGATTATGACTAATATAGTTATATTTAATGGAGTTTTTTCGTCATTTGCCTTGGTATATTATTTACAAGCTTCTTTCTTAGTTATTCACTACATGGAATGTTTTCTCAGCTATTTACCATTCCATATTGATTATTCTCATTGATTCATTATTACTTCTGATGTACATTACCCTTAATAAAAATTTGAGATCACAAATATTTTGTTTCCTTTCCCTAGGATTCCAAGAATTGTATTCTGAAATTTATTCCAGGATATTGTAGATGGAATAAATTTATCCTCAAAGAGATAAAAAAAATTATTAGTGTATTAATTTGTAATAAAATAATCGTGTATCTATTAGGTTTACCAAGACTATGAAACTCTGAAGTCCTTTGGGATTTGATTCTTTGGAATAATTATAATGTAGTGGTAATAGACACCGACTCCCGGATTTCATGGGTCGAGTCATTAAAAATGGGTATTATACCTTTTATACAATTATAGTCATTATAGTTATCCATAACTATGTATATGATTTTATTTTATTATGTTTATTCCAAAAACATATTTCTATTCTTATAATATTTTTTCATAGATCACGATCTATTATTTATTATTTTGTAATCTTTTGAATAATATTATTTGATTGATATTATATTTTGAGATGTTTCATGATTATGATATATGAATTATTGATTATCATTTTCTAATGTTAACATAATTTTCTTATACTTTTATTACAATCATATGATCACTTATGAAAATTTATTGATATCTCATACATATACCCTTATAGTGCTTATAATTTTACTATTTTTATGTTTCCCTTCCTTATGTTATAGAGAATATTTTTAACTATGTTCTATCTAATAAGGGTGATAAATTTGATGAAATTAATGGGAAATGATGTAGACCATTTATTAGATGTGGTTTATGTCCCCATTTTTCAAAATTAACTAATCTATTGTTGTTCAGGGTGGATTAAATTGATATGTAATAATTATTTTATCAAATAAGATGCAATATTTATATATGAAAGGTATGGGTTGTGATATGTTTTTTTTATAACATTTCCACTATGATCATTAATTAATAATTTTTTCCATATGAAAGATCATATTATAGTGGTAAAAACTCAATGTTCAATAAATTTAAAGGATCAGTTATGTACTCTCTCAAAATAGATACATGGAACGCCACATGTTTTTGAGAGAGGATCAGTGGAAGATCCAAGTGATATAAAATCATCCTGGTCTGATCTAGAATCTTGTAGGGACAAATATACCTAGGTCATATCTTTCCTTTTTTCCAAATATCATAATTTTCTTTTCTTTATATATCAATATGAATATCTTCTCACTAAAATTTTATTCGAAATCACTAAATCAATTAATAGTATAACTATTTTATGGACATTGATCTTATTTTATGGGTAGTGGAACTGATGTAAACTTCTCTATGATTTTTTCATCTAGATCAGGTCTCAAAATAATTATTACTACAATTTCATCACAACATGTTATATTTTTCAATTCCATTAATAAGGTGATTCATAATGAGATATCTAAATACTTGAGTGAGTTATATTATTATTATAGAATTAAACAAGATCAAGGTGGTTATCCCAAACTCCTTATAAATTCAGAAAATATGATCTTATCATATCCTCTAAGGTCTAAATTTTTTTCTCAAGATGACCATATATTTAATGATGACAATTTGTAAAAAACAAAAATTGTATCTTAGGATTTATTAATAATTCTCTAGAAAATTAAGGTAATCCTTAGATCTCGATATGATACAGTATAATGTGGTACTCTTAAATCATTTCCAATTCATTAATTTATATCTTGATAATCTGATGAAGAGAGAAATATTCTCCAATAGAAATGATATGTTCTGAATTTGTAAGGCGATCATGTACAACCCAAATATTTATTTGGACTTTATATAATTTATCGATCCAATGTCAAAATACATGCGGATGTTTTCCATTTCAATTTTCGTATGGCTTATGGTTATAACATCCACTTAGAGTATTATCTTATCGTCTTAACTTTCTAGTATACCAAAAACTGATATAAATACTCTATAATATCATTCTACCTTTTTCCCACAATAAATACTCTTCTAGATCTCTATATATCTATGTAATCATAGTATAATAGATAAATATGGTCTATAAAATTCTTCTAAAACATCCATTTCCATGAATGTAATTATCATAAAGAATATTAGTCTCTATAACCTTGTAAATATATAAAAATAATGGTTAAACATATGATCATTTCTCAAATTATTTTTTTCTCTACATCTTACACATGCACCTCCTTAATCATCACATGGATTTATGGACGAACACTAATTTTAATAAGATAATATTTCCCCTCTTCAATCAATATTTCAAGGTTCATCCTTTGTTAATCTATAAATATTAGTTATTTTTTATCATTTTTATTAATAAGATGACATGATCCATTTGAAACAAATCATTACCTACCTTATTCTCTTCCCTGGGTTTATAATATTTTCAGTAGTCATAATCATTAATCAATACCAACTATATTCTTTGGAGCTTATTTAACTCTTTGGGGTGAATATTTACTTTAATAATCTATGATCAACATATATGTCACGCATTTCTCCTTAATGGTAATAAATCCAAATATTTAATGGAAATATTATTGGTAAAAACTCTAGTTCATGTTATAGGTAATTCAACTCATGAACCATTAATTAATAGGTGGCATAATATATCACTGTATCATTCTACAAAATAAAATATCATTACCCCTTCTTTGATACATCATTATAAATCACAAAAACTTTTATCTTACACGGAAGAGTGAGTATAGATGCGCTAAAATATATTCTTTTCAACTCCATAATTTTTTAATCACATTAATATTTCCGATGGACCTTTACTACCTTCTGAGTTATCATGGTTGGTTGATTATCTAGAAATGAAAAATTTCTCAGAAATAATTTATAATATCATTCCAATCTAATGAATCTATGAATCTAAGCCACATTTTTTAGTCTATGAAAACATTAACAAGTTTTAAAATTTGATGGATCAACCAATATAAACTAACTTTAGAGTATATGACCTGTAAATGAATCTTTCTATAGACCAAATTCACAATTGGTATATTTTTCATTCAATTTATCCTTCCTTATGAACTTTAGTAAAATCATCAATTGGTCTTGATGATCATCTTTACTAATAGAATATACAATAATATCCTTTAAAAATAATGAAAAAAATTATCAAGGTACTCACAAAATTTAGTATACATTAAATACATGAATATAGTTATGGAATTAATAAGAAACAAATACACCACCATAGATTCATAGTGTATAGACGACTATATTGGGTATGTCTTCACCTTTTATAATAAATTTATTGAGTCAGTAAAGAAGGTCAATCTTAGAGAGGCTTAACATATTCATAATTTATCAAACAAATCATCAATAAGGGGTATATTATTCTAATTATTGATTGTGATATTATTATGTTCGCGATAATAAATATAGAGTAACAGTTATCCATATTTCTTCATAACAAAAATAAATGGTGAACCCCATGGGGATGCAGTTGGATAAATTAATCCGGTACCAAGACTCTCATAGAGTTTCTTCTTCAATTCTTGAAACTTATTTTTGTCCCTCTATATTGTGTTGTTACAATATGAATAGTACTATGTTTGAATTCTATTGAAAACTCAAACTCATGATTCAAGTGAAGACTAATAAATTATTCCTAAATGAAATAAAAAAACTACAATATAGTAGGAATATATTTGATGTTGTGTTTCCCACGAACCATCTGACCAAAATATCCAGTTGTAAATGAATAAAGACACATATAAGGGAATTAATTTCAATTGGATGTTCATATTTATCCTTTAACTAATATAAAATTAAATTTTGCTTTTTAATATCAAATTTAATGCCAAATCATAGAAAATTGATATTGGATTTAAATACTAAAATGAATTCCTTGCATAAAATAACATCAATTTAAAATAGAGGAAGAATAATAATATTTGGGTGACTCATATTCTTATGAACTGTAATTGTACAAGAATCTAATAATTGAGATTTTATCATCATACCATTGGGGTTTTCACTATTAATTCAATGTCTAAATAAATTGTTATCACATGTGATCTCCCACCATATCTAGGATAAATAGTATTCTCACTTTTATCATTGTAATTGACCCTCGGATTTGAGAACTATAAATCATAAAGCCCATACACCTTATATATGAATCATTAGATTGTTGGTGGGGAATTATTTGTATATTTTTATCTATTAATATATCTAATGATGTATATTATAAATAATTCTCTTTAGAAACATGGTTTTAAGCCACAACATAATCTATAAGTCTTACATTCTAGTTAATTGATAATAAAAAAAGATTACCATAGATTTCTTGTAAAATTTTCATCATAGGTTATATTGGCTTCTTTATCCTTATTTATTATCTCAAGGAAACCATTCTATAATTTTTACATGGAAAATTATGAACATATATATTCAAGAATAACCTTTTGAAATTATCACAATACGTAGAGAAAATTTATTCTTGTCATTTTATTTTCCGGATAAGATTTAACAATTGACATAATGCTCCTTCCAAATAATAATTTTAAAAAACAACTTTTTCATTCCTAGAGTATTGGAGAATGAAAAGAAATATTTTTAGTTCTATTTATCCATTATTTAATAATTCTTGGATTAGAATTCCCAATATATTAAGGAGGATATTTCCTTATAAATAACTCAACACAATATTTTTCTATGATTTTTTCATTTAGATTCTCATCATTAATCATGGGATGAGAATGTTTTGTAATCATTGTAACGAATTTTTTTGTTCCAACGCAATTAACATTCATTTTCTTGAGAGAAAAATAATTTTGTTTTACATCACATTCAAGTTTAACCCAATTCCTTCATGTTTTATAAAATGATTAAAAGGAAAAAGAATATTTTGATTGAATATAATCATACTAAGAAAATACATAATTACGAAGAATAATTTGTCGGATGTCCAAATCATTACCTCATCATTTTAGTATATGACACCTTATAATTAACCTAGGTCATCAATGATCATCATATATTCAGATCCTTCATAATAGTTATTAATGAAAATATAAATTAACCCAAGAATATCTTTTAATATTATATGACCAAGTGTGAAGCATTATGACTACTCATCACGCACCATTGATAATTAGGTTAATAATAAATCTTCCCCCTTATAGAATTGGTATTCCGAAGTGCATCTATGCTATAACCATTATAACTTTCTTATATATAGATAAATATTTATTTTAATGGAATACAACACTCTTTTATTTACTATATGTTAGGATGTTCTCTAATACCTAGGCATATCCTAAGCATTATCAAAAAAATTTTATTTAGTTTCTACAAAAATCTAAACCGATATTTTATAAAAAAAGAGGTGACCCGAGAATTTCATAGATGAATATTATATCTCATTATATGAATAGTCATTACATACCAATACGATCCACTCCAAAAATATAAAATGTTATCTTCCCTAGAAACATAGGTACATTAATAACTAGTGCATAAAATAATTACATCACTTCCCACATAGTTCTTCACAACATTCACCCTTTATAGACATATCATTCATAAAACCTTTCATCATTTCATTGGGAAATAAAAATATAATAAATGTTGATCTTGGATGCTCAGTAGGGGTAAAAAAAATTACTATTTATTATTTGTGAAAAACATGATGATAATGTTACGATAATAATAATATAACATTTTAATTCAAAACCAATCAATTACTAGACTATAATCCTGAGTCATGGACAAATGATTGGAATTGTATAAGACATAAATAATATGGATATCAATGAATATAATACATGAGAGAATAATAATATCAAAATTTTGTTTATTAAAAGTGTTTTGTAAATTATGTACCAATTATTTTCATAGTAATCATATGTCAAGGATACCCACCACGACATTCATTAAATGATAGTCTTTGGATAACCACCTGTGTAACAGCTTCATGATTGGGACAACCTCCCATTATCTCTCTTTTGGTATTGGGATGTGCTTCTATGTACCCTCCTCCGGACACGGAATAACCTCACTTAAACCATTTGGGATCATAAATAATTAATAATTAACCAATTTCTTTAAGGGATATAACAGAAATAGATTTCACATAATAATTCTCCACTCTCATGTACACCATATGATCATAGACATATTTATCATTCCATCATAACACAACCAATGGAAAATATGATGTGTTTCAACAATATTCTGTCATCATAACCGTAAACCAAATATATCAAGTATAAGTATGGTATCATAGAATCATATTCCATGTAACAAAAACAAACATCAATTAAATATATCATAGTTGAAAAATTGTATTTAATGATAATTGGAAAATTACACTAAAAAAATACCCTTTCAATTGAAAATCACATATTAAAAATATTAAAAAAAATACAAAATATTAGGAGAAAAATTTTCATTTAAAATAATCAACGAAAAAATCAATTCAAACATCGATAAAAATAGTGTCCATGATAATAAGAAATGTTTTTTGTGCTGTATATGTCAAAAATAATGATTACATTCACGACATTGGTTAAAAGTACTATATTCAAAAATGAAATTAAATATTTCTTTAAACATTTTCATATAAAGTAAAAAATGTTTAAAAATTAATTTAACATTTCAGTTAAGAATATAAAAAACATTAATCAAGAAAATTAAAAGAAAATATTCACATGTAAGAAAACATATTCTTGACCGAAGAGAGAAATAATGTTCATTTTTCATAAAAACGTTATTTTGGTCACAGAGTATGTAATTAGAAGAAAATGAAATTAAAACTTTTATTCTCTATAAATAACCATATGAAAAAATTAGATATTGAAATTATATATATATATATAATATAATTTACTGGAAAAAAAATTAGGCATTTACAATCCTCTTAAAATTGAGATTCAAACATAAAAACCATACCTTGAGTCCTTATTTCATCATAAGCACTCTACCCTATTGTATAATACATTTAAACTTATTTTAAATCTGCAAAAAAATTCACTCCTATAATACCATATATGTTACACTTATATCATTTCATCACCCATTTATTAATAATTTTTAATAAAATCATATTTATCTGTTGTTAACAACTTTGGTTTTCATGAAAGTTCTATTTTGGAAGATCTAGTAATTGTACAATGATCATGGTTACAACATCTAAAAAAATTACTCATGATATAAAAAATAGAAATATTCAAAATGTATCACCCCAACCCTATTTACCTAGATTCGGTGCATTATTATTTAACATTAGCATGATTACAAGAGATCAAGTCTCAAAAGTCCGATTAGTTTAGTATCCTTAGATGTATTAGATACATATATAAGTTTTACATTACATTATGAAATGGAAAAAAATATTGTTTCCACTGGGAACACACTCATATCACATATCCTATCCCTAAAGTTCAATCATAATATTCTTCTTCACATCATAGGAAAAATAAAATAAAAGAAAGCGGTGAGCTCAGATGCTCAGTAAGGATAACAATATAGCAGAAACTATCATAAATAAGAAAAAACATTTAATGCAATGTATAAGACTAAAACACAAGTCTTTTAAACATAAACTCCAGTATAATATGGAAAATATAAATCAAATAATTCAATTTACTTATTCAAATGGATATTCTACTAGTCTAATAATCACATGTAATATCAATAGCTAATTTTATAATGATGGAATGCATAATGATGGACATCATAACCACATAGTCAAGGCCTTCTTCCAAGACTAAAAATAATATTTTTTTTAAGGCCTTGTTCTGAGACACTAGTTTGTCTCATGAGGGCTACCGATGCATCGAGGAGCTATAGCGAGCTCTACCCATCACTTACTAAGTCCAATGCATTCCTCATTGGAAATTATTGAAACATAACATAAAAATTCATATTAAAACTAGCATACGAAATGTTAATACTATAACCATAATCCATGAATGGTATAAAAATAACACATCCAAAATCAAACATATCAAAAAACCTTCAATATAATATGGATGATTTTATCATAAACAATCAACTTCAAACAAGTGTACAATCCATCAAAGAATATTGAAATAGATGAAATCAAAACTATTTGAGAGTAATATCTCTTTCTATTTTGAAATCATTTTAAAGTCACATTATTATAAATGAAAAATTAATTTTGAAAATATTCTTATAATCTTGTAAGGGAATATTTGAAGATTTTATAATGGCAGAAAATATCCACACCCACCGTATAAGTTAAAAAACATTCTTACCTTAATTTACTGAAAAGGTCATAAAGTACCTTGTTTGGAAATTGATAGAAATATTCATTTCAAAACATTTTATAAATAGTAAAACAAGGGACTAAATGACTTTAACCCATATTCTAGGAAATAGTAAAAATGTTTTGAAATACATCTTTATGAATCCCAAATGTGGATAAAAAAAATCCAAGTAGATACTCACATATAAACAACCTCGGATAATGAAGAGATTGTAAAATTAACCCTTACCATGTACGTTTCCTTGGTCAAGGGTACATTAACCTCATGTATAATAGTTAAATCATTATTATTAAATTATAAAGGAACCTTAAACATAAATTTGATAATAAATATGATCTTCTAATCTAATTTTGTTTATAATATTTTAGTAGTATCATCGTTTCAGGTGTTAACTGATACATTTTATGATATATGTTTTGTTACATAAGTAATGTTTGTTATGGATAGGATTTATTTTATTCATATCTAGAACTATATTAAGTTCTTAGAAATTATTTTGAATCATAAAATGAAAATTATTCTTAAATGGTTATGATGGGGAATTAATCTCATCGTGTTCGTGGAAACGGTAATACATACGTACGCACGAGCTACAGTACCATTCTTTTGATGGTGAAATGATTTTTAATTGGATGGTATATCATATATAAAGAATCATTAAAATTTTATATTTATTATTTACATCAATTATACTCATTATTATACCCATACAAATAATGAAGCATTGAATAACAAACTACACCGCGACGTGGAGACGGTAATCCATACGTACGCGTGTATGTTGACTTGTTTATTCATAGGATTGATAGAATAATGAATATTTTTGTGCCATATTTATAATAACACAAAATTATGTAGAAGGAAGTGGGGTTGTTATTTTGTTATTGAAACAACAAAGAAAGAGGAAGTGGAAGAAGAAAAGATCTTTGAATGAGGTGATGAAATTATTTCCTCTTCTTCGGGTTCATCTTTTTGATTTGATCAAAAGGGCTATTAAGGGTGGATTTCAAATCACAGTAAGGCCTCTAGGTTGATATGAGGGCAGTTGGGAAGATATTTGAGTACGTTTTGGCTGAGTCAAATGTATTTGGAGATGTGATTTTGAGAGAATGGGAAGTACCCTTTTCTAAGATAGGTGACCGTCACTTTAGGAAATGCTTGAAATATTAATTTATTATACAATCATATTAGGTTTATAATGGATCCAAAGGGATTTATTTCGAGGATAATATGTGTATGGGTCTAAAACCTCTCAAAAATTGGCTTTAGACATGTTTAGGTCACCATATTAACCTTATCTTTTAGATTGAACTCTTAGTTAAATAGTTTAACTTTTACAATGTATTCTTATATTATTATTTTAAATGGTTAATAAACTTACAATAAAAATTCAAGAGAACACCAAGTGGTTAATTATTGAAATATATAACTTTATATAAGTCTTTTGGAAACACCCGTATATTTTTGGAATATTATATCAATTAATAATATTGTAAATATGTTTTAAAAACTCATTTATGTCAATTTTGACACTATTTAGTATTTGGTTTTTGTGAAAGTAAACAAAACATAATTACTTAAAATAAATTAAATCAATACTAACATGTCATATTAACCTATAAAATTAGTTTAATGCTTCAAAATTCTCAATTTACATTTATTTGGATATTTGTAATATCAATTATTTTAATCTTTCATTAAATAAGGTAATTACTGCATCATCATTATGTCATAAATAAATTTAATTATTTAAAGTCTAAAAATTGTAAATAAAATACCATTATGTCGGAAATATTTTTAAATTTATAATGATTATTTATAGTTTAATTTATCTTATGGATAACCCTATATTAAAAATGTTTTAGTTATGAAAATTTGAATTTAGCACTTTTAACTCTTCTTTAAATAAAATAATAATAAATATCCTCATCGAATACATTACATCAAAGAGGATCATATTTTATTCCTAAGGTTTATTTTGGTCGAAAAACACTTATCTAGTAGAATTAGAACATGTGTTTGGGAAATTATAATATCATTTTTACCTTTAATTACCCTATTTACTTTTAACCGTAAATAAAATTCAAAAGTTACTATTCACCGAAAAATATTTTCATCCTATTGAACCACATTTTACGTAATAAGTTCAACTGTGTCTCTTATATTTTTAAATTCAATTCACAAAAGTGGTAGAATTACATTTTATAAAAATTTTAAAATGTGCCTAGAAGGTGGGTAAAAGACATTAAAATGTTCAATAAAATTTTATACATCAAATTTTTTTATAAAATGACTCTAATGAATTACATTGAACTTATATAGGTATTATGTTTCTATTTTTTCCTAAAATAAATTTAAACAAAATAAATAATTATTTAAATAAAATGTTGGTTTTAAATAATAACGCAATGTTTTTATTCATCAAAAATTGAAAGTTTTTAGAAAAATACCAAAAATTTACCCTAAGCTAATTTTGATATTCTGAATCTAAAAATGATTTTCAATTTGAAAAATAAAAATTATAAAATTTCAAAAAGTGTGTATTACTATTCATAATGGCTAGTTTGATTGGTCATGGTGTGCTACAACTCGATGTTGCGTACAGCGCAAGCTATTGCATTGTTCAAAGAAAAAAGTATCATGGAAGCTTGGGGTGTTATATTCTTACCTACATTAAATAATATCATCCTTAAAATTTCTATAATACTACTACATAAAAATATTCAGGTGGTTCTTCATCATAAGTTTCTTAGGTTCCCACGTTTCCACTTCAATGTTATGGTTTCTCCATATATCTTTTACCAGACGAGTTGTCTGATTTCTCAACACCTGTTCTCTAGTATCAAGAATCATGAAAAACACTTCAAAATAAGAAAAATAATGTTCCAGATCTATCTATTCATAGGTGAGTACATGCATGGGTCAGGCTTGAATTTTCTGAATATTAATACGTGGAACACATCATGAACTTTGGGGATACATGAAGGAATTTATACATGGTAAGCTACAACTCCAATTCGTTCTAGAATTTTGAAAGGTCTGATGAACATGGGACTTAATTTACCCTTCTTATCGAATCATATAACACCCTTCCTTGGAGATACATTCAAGAAAACATGATCTCCTACTTGAAATTCCAAATCCTTCCTTCAGTTATCGACATAGCTCTTTTCCCACTTTGAGATGCTTTGATGTGGGTTTGGATAATATTCACATTTTCCATTGTTTCCTCAACATGTTCTAGGACTATGAGTTTTATTTCACCAACTTCATCCCAACAAGCCGGTGTGTACATCTATTTCCATATAACGCTTCATATGGTGCCATATGAATACTTGAATGGAAGATATTATTATAGGAAAATTCTCTGGTATCAAGAATCTTGATAGGCTCTTCAGAATAAGACAGATCAGGTTCAAGTTCAATTTCCTCATATGTGAGTACATGCATTGGTTCAAGCATGTATTTTTTCAATAGTGATACATGGAACACATCGTGAACTTTGGAGAGACTTGGCGGCATTGCCCAATGGTAAGCTGCAACCCCAATTCGTTCTAGAATTATGAAAAGTCTGATGTACCTGGGAGTTAATTAATCCATCTTACCAAATCGTATAACTCCCTTCCATAGAGATACCTTCAAGAAAACCTGATCTCCTACTTGAAATTCCAAATCATTCCTTCGGTTATCGGCATAGCACTTCGGCCTACTTTGAGCTGCTTTCATGTGTGTTTGGATAACCTTCACCATTTCCATCATTTCATCAACATGTTCTAGGCCTACGAGTTGTCTTTCACCAACATCATCCCAATAAGTTGGTGTGTGACATCTCTTTCCATATAACGCTTCATATGGTGCCATCTGAATACGTGAATGGAAGCTATTGTTATAGGAAAATTCTACTAGAGGAAAATATTGATCCCACATATCTTGAAAGTCATGTGAGGAATATCTCAACATGTCTTATCAGGTTTTAATAGTCTGTTATGATTGTCCATCAGTTTGAGTGTGGTAGGTAGTGCTAAAATGAAGTTCAGTATCTAGGGCCTTCTGAAGACTTTTACAGAATCTTGATGTAAAACAAGGATCATGATTGGAAGAAATCGATTGGGGTACTCTATGAAGCCTTTAAAATTCATTAATATATAGTATTTCTAAATGTTCAAGTGGTAAATCTTCTCTTATAGAAATAAAATGTGCCGACTTGGTAAGATGATAAAAAATGATCCATATTGCATCATTTCTTTAAGGAATATTTAGTAGCCCCATGACAAATTCCATCATAATATCATCCCATTTCCACTCTGGTATGAGAATAGGTTGCATGACTCCTCTAGGATGTTATCTTCCAGCTTTCACCTATTGAAAATATGTACATCGTGACACATAATCAGAAATATCCCTCTTCATGGTCTCCCACCAAAAATATTCCTTAAAATATTTATACATCTTAGTGCTACTAGGCTATATCGAGAAATTGGAGCTATGAGAATCATCCCAAAATTCCCTTTTTAGATCAGTTATGTAAGGAATACAAATACTCTTCGAAAATTTATAAATTCCATCTTCATATAAAAATTCAATCAATCTCCCATCATTCATATATTTATTTTATTTTTTTGAAACTCCTCATCATCATTCTGAGAAATTTTTATCCTTTATAGTAGGTATGGTTTTGCAAACATTTGAAAAAGTATTGATGTTTCACCTTCCATGATTATTCCCATATCCATCTTTAATATATCCATGAACATAGGATCCCTTTCAATGCTCATCCTATTAAAAACTCCTTGATCCTTTCTACTCAAAGAATCTACCACCTTATTTTCTTTCCCTGGGTGATAGTGTATAGTGGAATCATAATCCTTGAGAAGTTTAAGCCATCATCTTTTCCTTATATTGAGTTCCTTCTATGAGAAAATATACTTCAAAATCATGTGATCAGAATATATATCACATTTTTTACTATACAGATAGTGGCTCTATATCTTCAAAGTGAAGATTACATCTGCTAACTAAACATCATGAGTGAGATAGGTTTTCTCATGAATTTAGAGCTATCGTGATGCATTGGCAATAACTCTATCATTCTACATAAGGACACAACCAAGTCCTTTCATTGAAGCATCACTCTATATAACAAACCCATCATTCCCCGATGGTAGAGTCACCATAGTTGCATTGACTAATCTTCTTTTTAGTTCTTCAAAACATTCTTCACACTCTTTTGTGCAAAAAAATTTAACCCCTTTATGTGCGATTTTATTTAATCGGTTATCCAATCTGGAAACATTCTGGATGAAACGCTGATAATAACCTGATAAACCCATAAAACTACGTACCTCAATTATACTCGTCGGTACTAGAAATTCTTGTAGTGATCTTGTCTTTGAAGGATCAATAAGGATTACATCCTTATAGACAATATGGCCTAGAATAGAAATCCCTTGAAGCTAGAATTCACAATTGATAAACTTCCCATATAATTCATTTCATCTAAGAGTCTTTAAAATAGTGCGCAAGTGATTTTCATGATCTTTATATCTTTTTCAGTAAACCAAGATATTATCAATAAATACCACTACAATGTCATAAATATAATTTGTGAAAACACTATTTATTATATCCATGAAGACATAGGGTGCATTATTTGGTCCAAAAGGCATTATTGTAAACTCATAATGCTATTACCTGGTACAAAATTTTGTCCTCAGAATGTCTTCCTTCTTCACACACAACTGATGATATCCAGATCGAAGGTCAATATTTGAAAAATATTGAGCTCCATGAATTTGATCAAGTAAATCTACAATGCAAGGTAGGGGATACTTGTTCGTTATTGTTATAGCATTGATCTATCTGTAGTCAATGCAGAAACTCATAGATTCATCTGTTTTCTTAACAAAAGAATATGGGCTCCTCATGGAGAAACACTAGGGAAAATAAATCCTTTATTACTCAATTCCTATAGTGGTTTTTTAGTTCCACTAATTCCACTGTGTCCATTATATAAGTGGTCTTCGATATGGGCCGTGAACCAAGAATTAAATCAATGGAAAAATCAATTTCTCATTCTAGAGGATATCTAGGTAAATCCCTTGGAAACACAACAACATATTATTGCACAATAGGTACGTCATATATTTGAACATTCATTTCCTCGCCCATAGTGATTTCATTCTCTTCCTCCCCAATAATTTAATTTAGTAGAGCTACTAGGGGTGGATCTAGATGAGAATCAGATGGTGACGTTTCTTCTCTAAGGATAAGGTACTACTTATCATCATCAAAAATTGTAACCTCCATGTTACAATAAATTTTCACATCATGATCCGAAATCCAACCCATACTGAGGATTATATCAAATTAAATCATGGGTATGATGATGATATCAGTAGATAAAGATCGTTTATATGCCATAATTTGAACTAATTCACAAAACATTATTGCAGTGATACTTCCCTTAAGAGTTTTGACTGAAAACCTCCTTGTTAAATAAAATTGGAAATACTTAATTTTCTCATAAAACGATTAAGATATGAAACAATGCGATGATCCTGAATCAAATAAATCATTGGCTAAATTCAAAGAAACCATTTAATACCGGCCACCACCTCATTCGTAGCTTCATCCTCAATAGTAGTGATCGCATAAGCTTGGCCTGGTTCCTTTGGCCTTTTCAAAGGTAAGTTTCCTTGGATCGTAGAACATTCTTTTTCATAATTCCCCATTTCTCTAAAATTGTAGCATTCGACATTGACAGCCTCTTTCTTCCATTTTCAATCATGATATTGGTGAACTTTTTCTGCACACTTGTAACAGACTCTTATTCCCTTCAAGAAATTACCGGGGTGTTTCTTCCCACATTTACTGTATGATGGAAATTAAAATTTTTCCTTAATCCTCTAATTTCTATTTCCCAAGTGTTCAACATATCTCTTCTTCTTTTTATTTTCTTTAAATTCGTAAGACCTGAAAATTTTCTTTTTATTTCTTGATAGCACATGAGACAATATCTTCGTATGGTTAGAAGGATTGTGAGGCTAATGCTCGAAAGAGAAATGGTTTTAACCCATCAAATAATATATCAATCTTACTCCTTGGGTTACATATATAATCTGATCCATGCATTGTTAACCATGAAAATTTAGCCTCATACTTTGCTACATTTTCATTCTCCATTTCCTTAAAACTCAGAAATTACCTTGCCATATCCACTTAATGGTCACGAGGAAATTATTTTTCTAATAAAATATCTTTAAACTCCATATATTCCATAGTTGATACTTCTTTATCCACCTTTTTGTTTTTAACTAATGACCACCATTGATCTGTATCTCCTGTGAGGTGATAAACTGCCATGACAACCTTTTTCATTTTGCTACTCCCAAAATCATGAATTATTTTCTCTAAGGAACTTATTCTTTGCTTAGCTACAAATGGATTTGTAGTCCCATTGAATGTTGGTGGTTTTTTCCTAATTAAGAGGTCTAACATTGATAATTTGCATTGAGGATCAGGGTTCTCTATATGGGTAAGGTTATTATTCATAACCTAAGTGAGTTATACCAGTATGGTTATAAGTTTTTCAACACTGGTTGTATCACTAGATGCACTATAATTATATTGAGTAGGAGGGAAATCCCTACATGGATTACATGAGTTGATATGGTTTCCATTCCTTCCACTAGGCTCCATTTCTAAACAAAATCATACACTACATTAGTGTATGAATCATAATAAAAAATTCCAAACTAGTAAAATACCTAACATAAATTGAAATTTTTATGCATGCAATCCATAATCATGAAAAAAATTCTTTGAGAAAGTATTTACTCATAAATAATTCAAAATGGTTTGTAAATAAAATTTTAATTATCCAATGCATATCCCCTAGGAGTGTCATAACCAAGACTGTAGCAACGATTGTTGTCGTGTACTTGGATACCTTGAGTCAAGCCCGAAACTCCTTATCAGAGTTTTCACTTCTAGGTACATCTTTCCTAGATCTGCCTCTACCTGCATGCATCCAGACATGGATGTATTGCTTAGAAAATACACAAAATCTCAACATTACCAAAATTCAAGGAAGTTATTCTATACTAATCCTCAAATTCTTTCTTAGGGAAATGTTCTCTAATTAAAGTTTTTCTAAATCTAGCTTCCAGGGTTTGTACTAAACTTCCTCTAATAAAAATTCTAATTCCTCGACCCCGGTTACATAGAGTCGATGCATTATTAAATAAAATTTTCATGATCACAAGAGATAAAATCTCAAAAGATTGATTAGATTAGTATCCTTGGAATTACTAGATTCATACATAAGTTTTACAAAACATTATGAAATAGAAAAACAACCACATTGTGTCCCCTTTGAAGACACTCATATCCTATAGCCTATCCTACATGTTAATAATAATATACTTCTTTACATACTATGAAAAATAAAACATAAGAAAGGGGTGATCTTAGATTCTCAATAAGGATAACAATATAGCAGAAACTATCATAAATAAGCATAAACATTTAAGGAAATGTATAGGAATAAACCAAAATCCTTTTCAACATAAAATTCAGTTTAATATGGAAAATATAAATCAAATAATTCCATTTACTTGTTCACATTTATATTCTACAAGTCGAATAATCACATGTAATATCAATAGCTAATTTCATAACGATGGAATGCATAATGTCGGATATCATAACCACATAGTCAAGGCCTCATGCCAAGACTATAAATAGGATTTTTTTCAAGGCCTTGTGCCAAGATTGTAGTTTGTCTCATGGGACCTACCAATGCATTGAGTAGCTATAGTGGGATCCACCCATTACTTACTAAGTCTAATGCATTCCTCATGTAAAAAGGTTGAAACAAAACATAAATATTTGTATAAAAACTAGCATACGAAATGTTTATAATTTAACCATAAACCATGAATGGTATAAAAATAACACATCCATAGTAAAACATATCACAAAAAATTTAATACAATATGGAAGATTTTATCATAATAAATCAAATTCAAATAGGTGTAATATCCATCCAAATATGTTGACATAGATTAAATCAAAAATATTTGAGTGAAATATATCTTTCTATTTTGAAATAATTTAAAAGTCACATAATTATAAAATAAAAAATTTATTTTGAATAAATTATTTTAGGCTTATAAGGGAATATTTTATGATGCAATAATGGTGGAAATTAATTGTACCCGCTGTATACATTAAAAAACATTCTTACCTTAATTTGTCGAAAAGTTCATAAAGTACCTTATTTAGAAAACGATAAAAATAATCTTTTCAAAACATTTTATAAAAAGTAAAACCAGGGTATAAATTACATTAACCCATATTATATGAAATAGTAAAAATGTTTTGAAATACATTTTTTAAGAAATGTGGGTGTGGATGGTAAAGAGGACCCAGTAGATACTCATGTATAAACAACCTCATATAATAAAGAGATTGTTAAATTAACCCTTACCTTGTGCATTTCCTTGGTTGAGGGCACGTTAACCAATTTTATAATAGTTAAATCATTATTATTAAATTATAAAAGAACAATATACATAAATATGATATTACATAAGATCTTATAATATTGTATTTTTAATAATATTTCTATAGTATCAATGTTTTGGGTGTGAACTGATTTGTTTTCCTTTCTATGTTTTGATACGTAAGTCGTGTTTGTTAAGGATAGGATGTATTTGATTCATATCTAGAATGATATTTGGTTAATAATGGACCCAAAAGGATTTATTTTGAGGCAACGGTAGGGCTGGGTCGAAAACCTCTCAACAAATAGGTTTTAGATGGGTTTAGGTCACCATATTAACCTTATCTTTTAGATTTAACTCTTAGTTAAATAGTTTAACTTTTAACATGTATTCTTGTATTATTATAAAAAATGGTTAATAAACATACTGTAAAAATCCAAGAGAATCCCAAGTGGTTCATTATCGACATATCTAACCTTATAAAATTCCTTTTGTCGAACCTTATATTTTTGTGAATATTATATCAATTAATAATATACTATTTTTCTAAAACACATTTATGTCAATTTTGACACTATTTAGTATTTGGTTTCTGTGAAACTCAACAAAATTTGATTACTTAGAATAAAGGAAATCAATCCGAACATTTAATATTAACCAAGAAAATTAGTGTAATGCATCAAAAGTCTCAATTTACATTTATTTTGATAGTTATAATATCAATTATTTTAATATTTAATTAAATATGGTAATTACTGCATCATCATTGTGTCATAAATAAATTTAATTATTTAATGTATAAAAATTATAAATTAAATACCATTATTTAGGATATATATTATTTATATTTATGATTATTATTTATAGTCGAATTTATCTTATATATAATCCTATATTTAAAATGTTTTTTTACGAAAATTCGAATTTAACACTTTAAACTCTAATTTAAATAAAATAATAATAAATGTCCTAATCTAATCCATGTAGATCAAATAGGATCATATTTTATTACTAATGTTGATTTTGGTCAAAAAACACTTATCCAATATAATTAGAACATGTGCTGGGGTAATTATAATATCATTTTTACCGTTAATTACCCTATTTACTTTTAACAGTAAATAAAATTCAAAAGTTACTATCCACCAAAAATTAGTTTCACCCCATTATACCAAATTTTACAAAATTATATCAGAAGTTTCTCTAATATTTTTTAAATTCAACTCAAATAAGCGGTAAAATTACATTTTATTCAAATTTGAGAATATGCCAAGAAGGTGGGTAAAAGACATTAAAATGTTCAATAAAACTTTATACATCTAATTTTATTATAAAATGACTCCAATTAATTAAATTGAACACATATAGGTATTATGTATCTATTTTTTACATAATATAAACTTAAATAAAATAAATAATTATTTAAATAAAAAGTTGTTTTCAAACAATTACACTGTGTTTTTCCTTATTCATCAAAAATTGAATGTTTTCGGAAAAATACCAAAAATTCACCCTAATATAATTTTGATATTATATATCCAAAAGTTAATTCCATTTTGAAAAATAAAATTTATAAAATTTCAAAAGGTTGGTATTACTATTCATAACGGCTAGTTTGATTGGTCATGGTGTGTTAGAACTCAAAGTTGCGTACAACGCAAGCTATTGAATTATTAGAATAGAAATTTACAATGGAATCTTGGGTTTTTACACAAAATATATATGTTTAAATGAATACATAAATCATTATATGTAAAAATTAGTTGCACCATTCATAGAGATGGTAGTCATCACAAACACAGGAAAATTATTTTCATTTTATAAAAAAATAAATAATGAAGGGTAAATATTATTTTATCATTAAAGATTAATAATTATACAAAATATATCATATATATTTATGAAATACATAATTTTATCCATTAATGAAATTGGTGACTGAAAATGAATCATATCACTATGTGGAGGTCGGAGTCCACAGGTATGCATGCACTATATGTTCAACTCCCATCCGATGGAAAATAAGTGGGATATCATTTTAAAATCACTATAATAACATATTAGTATAATAATGATATGGAATTTATCATTTTCTGATGTCTAATAAACATAAATAAAATTAAAATTGGAAATAAAATTCCTTACTCCCATTTAATATTTATACCTCTTATTTGGGAGTCCTCCTATGGTAAAAACCTTAAGCATTGAAAGATTATTCTTAAGAGAAGTTCATAAGATCAAGGATGACGTTAAGAAATATAAATTGGTATTTTTTTGTGTATTGTATAATCTAGAATAGTAAAAATTTGTGTACATGGGTGGAGATGATGTTCCCATTCATAAGTGAGGCAGAGGACACACATGTAGTTACTTAAAGGAATTCAATCACATAATGTCAATTTCATTTGAATGTCATCAAAATGAAATGTAATTAAAAAAAATTATAATTAATTATTGATATATATTAAATCAAACAAAATTAGTCATGTTTATGTTTCTATATCACCTTGTATCTTAGTTAAATCCTGAGTAAACCCATTCTTACTATAACGGTGCTATTTTTTACTATTCATTACAACCAAAAAAAAGTTCCCTCATTAGAAAATATTTAAATTATAATTATAAATATGGAATATATTTTATATAATTAAATTGTTTTATGTTCTAGATGTTATTTTTAAAAACAATGTAATCCCCAACAAAATCTCATTTTTTGAAAAATGTGTTTTTTGTAAAAAAAACTTAATTTAATTTCATTTCCTTACTAGTAAGATCTATAAAAAGACTAATAATATATTTAATTGAACAAATTTTATCTAAATTTAATTAATTAAGTTAATAAATAATTATTTATTTAATTTATAACTGTAATAACATATTTTTTGTATCAATATGTTATTATAAAATATAACTCTTTTTACATTTAAATGATTCTATCTTCATTCCTAACCATTAGATAACTAATATATGGATTATCATTTATATATAAATAATAAATTTAATTAAAATAAATTTTTTATAGGGATCAATATAATTTATTAATAATAATACATAACATATATAAATATTAATTTCAACTGAAAAAAGGTCTTTTAATCATAAAATTATTTTAGTAAACAAATTGAGGAATACTTTTTATAAATTAATCATTAAATTATAATTTGGTAAAATATTTCTATATATATTTCATAATATTATTAATCCTTTTCATAAAAATTAATCCAATTATTAGGTTATAAAGTTATACTATATCATGAGTTCATTTATACATGATGTTGTGTGAAAAGAAAACTATAAAAAAATAATATTTATATCAAATGACTACATATAAATTTTTGGGGTGTAAATTTTTTTATCATTCAATGACTTATAAAAATATCAAAACTAAGATTAATGTGGGGACTAAATTATGAAATAATAAGGATTTTGTTTTCTGAGTGGGCACCAATCAAATATACTTTGTTGTTAATAATTCATCTAAATTATAGAGAATAAGTCTATAATCATTAGTGTAGTGGACTTGTCCTGTGAGAAGTATTTTGGTGTTCCTGAGCTACAAAGGTATTGTTAAATGGAATTAAATACATAGTTTCATGTTGGATTTAATAATATATATTCTTAATTTTTCAATAATTGATTGTTTCTTAAATTTTCATAAGTATAATGAATGTTATTTATAGATGGTATTTGGTGAATAATTCCACATTTAATGATACATGATTTGTTTATTTTATAAATATGGAGATGTATGTGATAATAAATAAAAATAAAAGTGTGATTATGTGGGAGTATTATTTGACTATGATGTAATGGGTGTCTTATTTATCCCTAATTGAGAATATTACTACAATAAACCAAACTAGCGTATTGAGGTGGACATGTATACTTAATTATAAAGTCTAGATCCGAAAAATATCTAGAGAAACAAAAATTTAAATGGAAAATGATCAAAAATTGGGAAATATAATTTTTGACCATAGGATATAATATGTTAGATCTTCTATCAATTATAATTCCATTAGTTTTAATGATAAGAATTTTGAATCATGTAAGAATATGATAAATTACTGATCATGTTTTTCACCATTCCATTAACCTATTTTTTAGAGTCATCATGTTGAGTCGAGTTTTACTTATTTGAATTAGGAAATTGGTATAGCGAATAAGGAGTGGGTTTTTTAGAATGATTCTTAATTGATGATTTCTCTATTTGAAAATAAAATGTTTGGTTTATACTAAGTTTTATACCATAGTGTATGTGGTTTTAGATGTATTGGGTAGATGATTATCCAAAAATTTGAAGTGTTTAATTCAGAATTATGTATCTTAGAATTTATTTACTAACAAATCCTTATGTAATGTATGGAGGACCACTGTGGGTTGTGAAAATAATAATGCAACTTTGGTGTGTGTAACTAACTTCTTATAATGGTGATAAAACTATCAAAATAAAACGTACCACAACATTAATGAAGACAAGTTTTGTTGGGATATTACCTATGGAAAATGGGGTATCACACTATAGTCATATTGGTGGCCTTAGTAAATGTTGGTTTAAGTATTAGGATTTTAGTATATGTTCAGAAATGTCATGTTAGCATGGTAGAAACTATAGTGTGGTGAATATTTACCATACAAGAGTTTTTTTATGAAATATAATTCCACAGTGCTTCAAAAAATGGTAGGTTGTGATAATTTTTCCCCTTTATTTCCTCATTAACCATTTTGATAATTATAAATCCAATTTCAATGGATGAAATAGATATGAATGATAGACATATGATGGTTAAAAACATAAGTGATATATTTACACCAAAAAAATGGACGATAGTTTTTTTTAATTCAGAATATAAAATTCAAAAATTTATTGGATATAGAGTGTAATATTGTGCTGAAGAATATTATCCCACACATAAAATATAAGAAGAATAAGATTGATGATTTATGATCTAAGGATTGGATATAAATGATATTGAATATCAAGTATTTAGTTTCTATGTGTGGTTGGTCTTAATTGAATTAAAGATCATGCTTTGAATAATATATTCATGTGCATATATTTAATTATACGAAACCTAGGACATGAGAAACTAGAATAAAACCCTTTATATTTTGTGTTGATTTAATATTTTAGAATATTTTAATATATTCAAGTGTTTATAAATTAATTATATCCTTGTTTAAAGTAGTTCATGGAAGATATGAAGAGGTAATGGAAATTAGATAAGTGTTGATATCCTCTTAAAGTTTGAAATAGTATACTGAATATGTAGTGGTTAATTAGAATATTAAACCATTATTGATATTTGTTCTTTAGATGTAGCTATTTATAGGTGAATAACATAAAATCATATGTACATTCTCTTTATTATATTATATTTCAGAGTTATTATGATATATAATGGATGTAAATTTTCCAACATAAATACTATATCTTATTTTTTTAATTAAGTGATGAAATTTCATGGAACCCTATTTCACCCCCCTCCCTCCCCATCTAATAGTGCTCTATAGGACCACTAGGGCACAACGAGTGGTATCAGTTCCACATATTCATTACTAAACTTATTAGAATGATATTTCTATTATGGATAACATCGTCAACAAAAAATTTTCTTCCTTCTTAGATATATGTAAAATCCAATGATGGTATAATATTACATGAATATGTATATGAGGTCATGTATTTTTATATTGTGAATAAAATTATATTGATTTTAACTGCAATGCAAAACCTGAAAGTGTTATCTCATGAATAAATTAATTGTAGATGATTATTTATAGATGACTTATTTAGATAAATATTTATTGAATTGTTGTTAAGATATATCATCCAAATCTACTGAGAAGTTTGAATTTTAGGAGTATAAGAAAAATATAATTTAAGGGAATGTTATTGTTCACTTGTTTTGAGAAAGTTTAAAAGTTTATAAGGTATATTTTAAGGTAAGTTACCTTTGTCATGTTTTCATTGTAGGAATGTATGACACATTAATTATTGGTGTCCAATGAATGTTGAATAGTGGTACAGTGAGTATAAAATCTCACCAAAATAAAATAATTTGATTCCCCTGGAAATAATATAAGTTATATAAACTCAATTAGAATTAATAATCCAAGGGATTATTTAATTAGAAAATAATAATAGTGTTCCCTATTAAATTTTTTCAAACGTATTAAAGGTAAGTTTATCTCATATGTAGAGGTTACACAAATGTATTTTTTTGAAAAATTCCAAAAATGAAAAATAAGGAAATGTTCAACAAGAAGGATTTATATAAATTAATTTTTAATTAGAAGGGTATATTAAATAGAATTATTTAAATATAAATAATAATAGAAATATAAATTTATTACTCAAGGAATAATTAGTATATATTGATGAATTAAAGTTTTATGTTTACTATATTGAAAATATAATAGAATATTGTGAGAAAAAATCATGTAAAATTAGAATGGTTTGTGAATTGTTGATTTAGGAATAGACTAACATCGTTGATGATTATCTTATATTTGTTAATGATAATGTAAATAATATTTAATATCTCAAGTTATAAGTTTTACCATTAATATAAAATCTATATTGAGAGTGTAAAATAGATTCATTAAAGTATAATGTTTTGTTTCATAAATTATCAGATAGTATTTGGAATAATAGAGATGAATGAGGGAAAAGAACATTTGAAAAAATATTTTGTTTTAAAAAAAAGTGGCATGGTTAAGACTGTTACTGGTTATTATTGTAAAATATGAAATAAAAAATATTTAAATATGATAATTATAAGGAAGAATAAGAAATTATAAATTTATCAACAATATAGAACTTTTCATCAACTAAAGAATCATTTGATTACGGAATATATGTGCAGGGGAAAAAAACAATGGGATATTTTCATCGATGAATTGTAAATTTTGTGGTTTTATTTTATACATATTATCTTAGAGATAACAATAATGTCAAATAAGTGATGAAGAAATTAAATTTTGTAAAAGGATAGTTTGAAAATACTCTTTATATCAAAATAAAAGTTATTTCAATGATTACATTTTTTATTACAAATATATTTTTCATAAAACAGTAGATTATATTAAAAAAACACAAATACCTTCTTATGGGATATTTGAGACAATAGATTAATGGAAATAATATTTAATTAACTTGAATAATATGTTTTATCACTTTGGATAAAAATAATTTGATCTTATTGATTTTACTAATAATAATGTTAAAAGGTCAATACAATTATCAAATCATTCAAAAATGTCTTGGATGGAATCGATGAAAACCAAGAAGGATTTTTTTGGAAATTTAATTAAAAGATTCAATGGAGATAGAAACTTTGATTATTGATAATAGGTGTTAATATCATATTGTGGCTAAAATAAATTTATTAAATAATGTAATTTTAATATTTTATGAAATATTATTTTAAATAATTTATGGATATTTAATGATTATTGAATTTGTAATAACTCGGTTAGATATTAACAAACTAAATACTATTAAATTTATTTATAATTAAGGACTTATTCATACTTCAAAGACTATAAGTATTATTTTTGGCTTTGATTGGGAAGTCAAATTCACATATAATTGTTATGAAATCAATGTATAATCAGTATTTTATGATAATATATATGGAAAATAACATTCAAAGACATGTTGATAGAAAAGAACACATTTATTTTAACACTAGAAGAGTAAAAAAAAATTATTGATTTATAGGCCATATTAATCTATAATATATTATTAATTTGTTAAAATTAAATTATTTAATTGATATACCTACATTAATGTCAGATCAATAAAATATATATGATTAATTTATATAAGGAAATATGGTTCAAAATATATAGACTGTAAAGAGAATAGAGTATTGTGTTTAGGGGAACATGGTTCACACTGATGCGTTCAATTCAATTTTTCAGTTGGGAACCAATTTTTAGAGGTATTCTGTCTTATTTTTATTATTATTATAGTATTATATGGTTTTATATGTTCATATGTTCAAAAATATAAGTGCACAATTTTATTAAGAGGTTCTAAAAAAGAGTAGAAAAATAAACTGGAAGAACAATGAGAATTATTAAATAAGAAAATGGAATAAGGTACACATCCTTTAAGGGAGAAAATTATATGAAAAACTTGGTATTGAATTTAATTTATAATTTTCATTAACACCCTTAGATAATGGAGTTATGAAAATAATAAATTTCTCGGTAAATAATATGAGAAATATGTTGTTTATTAATAGTTCAATCCCACATCACCACTAAAATAGAAGTTGTTAAAGTGGTTTTCTATACTCAAAAAAAGAGTATTACTATCTTTCTGTACCTCTAGTAGAGACATTTCTGACCCCTAAGGCCTTCCTTTAATAGGGATGAGGTTGGAGGCTAAAACTACGAGAATTTTTTTTCTCAAATCAGAGGTATTTATTTCATAAAACCTTCGGAAGAAAAAACCCCTAATCAAATTTTTTTAAAAAATTGAATTGTTAAAAATTCTTATAAACATCCAATATAAATATTAAAATTAATATAATGTGGTAAAAACAAATGATTAACTCCTAGACTATGAAACTCAATAACTTTTATACATTATATTTTATGATTTATTATATAATGAAAAACATAACACAATCCAAAAAATATTGATAGACCTAGTGTCTTTTGGTAATTAGATACATTTCATAATAACATGAAACATGGATACAATGACATTATTGACCTTGAAATTAACATTTTTATTGTCAAAAACATTTTAGGAAAAAGTGAGAAACCAAAAGTTGGAATACAATTATAAATAATGGATCCATTAAATGCAACTTAAGTCTACCAGATTTAATCTCCCTAAATAATTTCTAAGAGATCGTGTTTACCTGCATATATGGTTCATCCATTAAAAGATCTTTGAACTGGAATGGCAACTTGTCCTAGTATGGGATTAATCAAATCATATAAGGAAGTGAAGCCAAAAATTTAACTCATAAGGACAAACATGATGACATAGAATATTGAAAATCATAATCAGTAACATCTAATTATTCTATATTATAATGACATCAAGGAATCATAGTAATGTGGAAACAACGTAAAATATAACATCATGTGATTCGGTAAAGGCTAAGCACATAGACATCATATTATAGTGTTCTTACTCTAACCTCCTATGAACTAAACATGGAATATTGTGAGAAAAATAATTACACAATTCCTTGAAGGGGTATATAATTAAAGTACCACCTATCGCATTCTATCTATTACCATTCATTTGTGTTCCACATATATCATACAAATTAAGAATTTTAATAATCACATTTACTTGCATGGTAATGATGTGTGGGTTATATACATGGAGGTAACAAATGAATGATGTATACATAAAACTAGTTGAATAACCTTTAGTGGAAATGGGTATTAATACTCCCAACATTGACATTTAGCATTGAAAATAATGAGATAATTTTGGCAGTATAGCGGTGAATATAATGGTCCATGGAAGGGTTTAATGATAGTGAATTACATTTCACCATCACATGGGATATAACAAAACACATCTTTATTTCACATTGATACATGATTGATTACATAACATGACACATAATACAACCTAGATTATTTATAGGTCTAGTGGATTTTTGAATTAGGTACATTACATAACAACTTAAAATAGGAAATATGTCATCATTCTTGAAAACATCCTTAAAATTATTATAATTAAAATTGTATGGGATATCCTAGGGACATACATAAGAAAGGGATGATAAATAAATCTTTGACATGGGAATAATCACAGAATAACATGAAGAAATTGATAAATGTTTGACAATAGGACTATAAATGGGACATAAAATGTATGAGAATCAAAAAAATGAATAATAATACATAATATAGAATTATAATCATAAAATAATCATGGAAAATGTGGAAACAACTTAAAGCATTGCATCATTAACATAGATCATGGATAACGACCGACACATCATGATGGAGAAAGTACCATAAAGGAATCAGGTTTACTCCATGTCCTAAAATGGAGTCTCATGAGACTAAAAATTACCCAATGCATTGGATCACTATATAATTATGGGCACACCCATCACATTCATTTCATTCTCATGCTTAATAGTTCCAAGTAGGTCATAAAACATGGAATCATTTATTATCACATTTTATTACACTATCAATTATTTTGGAAAAAAGTCATGTAAGTCCCTATTAAAAGAAGTATATGTGTATAAAGTTGAGAACCCTTTATTGTAAATGGTTTTGGGTATTCACTACATAATTGTTTGGTATGAAAAATCATGATAAAATTCTGGCATCATAACAGGGTGAGTATAAATGTTCATGGAATATATTAATTATATTTAAAGGGATCTATCAATATTTATAAATAAAATAGATATTAAGGGGGATATGGAATAACGTATAACATAATTAATAATTGGATATAAAATAAATAAGATAATGAAAAAAATTGAATAAATAAGAGAAAGGGAGGATCTGTTATTAGATTTCTACAAGGTAATGGATGTGCATGAAGGTTTATGGGAGGCCTTAATGAGAGTGAAAGGGGTATATCATCATTTTTAAATAAAGTGTTCTATAAGGTAGTTATGGAAGAACATGTTCCATCATTATGAATTAGATATAAAATACATAATAAAATGAATAAACATGAATAAAGAGGAGAAGGAGTGAACCCCTTACCAAATTATTGCATTGTAACAGGTGTGCTTAAGGGTTCATGGGAGAGATTAATGAGATTGAAAGGGGTTAATCATAATTTATAAATAAAATGGATATTAAGGGGGTATAGAATATCATATCCCAATAAGAAAACATGTAAATTAAGAGTAATAACATAAAAGAGGTTCTTGAATAAAAAGAAGAGGTTGAGAATACCTTACTATATTTCAACGTAGTAACAGTATAGGTAAGGGTCAAAATGAGAGACAATATATGATATCTAATTAAAATAACATAAATTTAACAGTAATATTATGTTTAAATATTGATGCAAATATAATCAATTTAAATTAAAAATAATAATTTCAAATAGGTTCTTGAATTGAAAGGAAGAGAAGAATGTCCATTGCCTTGAGAGTGTGACTCCAAATGCTTGGGAGGAGATTAATGATATCTTGGAGAACCTTAAGAGGAATCTAGAGAGGGTAAGGAAGAGCAATGACATGATCCAATTATTTTTAATGAAGAGAAATGGTATATGAATTGGAGAGATCTAATATCAAGAGTTGAGGTTTAAAATTTTGAATGGGGCCAATAAGGTTAGAATTGGGTGTTAAAGTGGTTAAAAATAGATTTAAGTTAACATACTATGGGGTGTATTTATTACACCCTTGTAATGGGCACATCGGTGAGTTGGTGTGCCTCGTCAATGGGTTAGTGGGACCACAAGTGGAATAGTGAATGGCTTCTATCTGGATGATGTTATTGGAAGAACCATAAATCGGTTAGACCCACCCCCACAACTTATTAGTGGGTTTTTCATTTCCATGTATAACTATATCAAATCCACCAATCATTTTGAGGATTCCATCATTTGGCCAATTTCAGTTATCAACCACCACATAGTAAAGTATCCTCTCAACACCTTATCCCTAGATTATCAGTGTCTATACTCAAGAAAAATATCATCATAAAAACCAAAAATAAATAGTAACCATAATTGGAACAAGATATTTCATAAACTGAAACATCACATATGTTGAACTAAATAGAGGAAGTCACAATTCTTCCCCTCTAATGACTCCATGCTCTAAAAAAGAACCATTAATATTATTCTTAAATAACTATGTCCACTAAGCCAAAACATCATCCCCCACACCCAAACCACCTCATCAATCTGTATATAATACCATAAAATCAATACTAGTGTTACTAACTTCTCTCTATGTACTTTCTCGCTCCAGTATATAATCTGCACTAGGCACTATATGTATGACATATCAGCCTCCAACTCAAAATCCTCATAGTCAATGACATGCATGTGATCGAGCATGTGCCTTCATGAGTGAGACACATGAAATAAGTCCTGAAAACCATGGTATCCAAAATGATGATTCAGATAGTATTCTTGTATCCTAATCCACTCAGGGACCTTAAATGGTATAGCATTTCATGTCTCAAGCT
Source organism: Viscum album (assembly GCA_963277665.1). Taxonomy (NCBI): domain Eukaryota; kingdom Viridiplantae; phylum Streptophyta; class Magnoliopsida; order Santalales; family Viscaceae; genus Viscum; species Viscum album. The sequence continues at coordinate 472,420,771 of OY728133.1, read as the reverse complement.
TATATTCCTTCATCAAATTTCGATGTCCTATTCTAGGAGTCACTCTCAGAATTACCCGGTCTCCTATAAAAAACTCTAATGGTCTCATCCTAAGGTTGGGATAATAATTCTTCCTCCTTTGAACTATAATTAACATCTTTTGAAAAAACTACACTCTCAAAAGTATCTTTTACCCTAATGGGTAAAATAATTTTTTCCTCACCAGCATTATGCCAAAAAGTGATGAATGAAATGGCCAACCATATAAAAAATTATAAGGTTCCATATGAATTGAAACCATGTAATTATTATTGTATAAAAATATAAAAAATGGATATGTGATCATCCCAAGCTCCACCAAAGTCTTGGAAATAATCTTAGAGAAAATCCTCCCATATATGTGTCTTCCCTTTTGATTTTCCATCTATCTGGGGATTGTACATTGTGCTCAATATCATCTATGTGCCAAATTCCTTCTATAATATCTACCAAAAAAATATGTACCATTTACTTACCTATTAGATACAATTATCCAGGGTACTATATGAAATTTTATATTCAAATTAATATATAAATTTCTAATATTATTAATTGAGTGAGTCTCATGGATCGATAAGAAATCAGAAACCTTCATTAGATGGTCTAAAATCACCAAAATAGTGTCACATCACCTCGGGTTCCTTGGAAACCCCATCAAAATGTAAAATCCTGAGATTTTATCTTATATTTCAATAAATAAATATTAATTGTCTGATATATTTTATTACTTGAAACACTATATTAAATAAAGTATGATATACTATTGAAATATATTTACATAATGTGATAGTTATCACCTAGCTATTAAATTTTTAAGAATTAATGGGACTAAAAAATTATGAAAAATTCAGCCTTTGAAATTTTACAAAATAAAATTTTTGGATATCAATTGATTATATATAAAATAATAATAATTTGAGAGTAAAAGTTATTTTTATCTAAAAATACTAGTTTTTATAAGCATGAAGTGTTTTTATATTAATATATTAAATTTACCACTATTAGTGAGGATATTAATAAAATTAATGTATATATATATTCATTAATTTTTTTTAAAATTCATCCTATATTTTTTCTAAGAATGAGATATGAATAAATTTATTTTTATAATTAAAAATGTGGTTTTCATCAGGTTTTACGAGCTTATTTTAAAATTATTTTTTTAAAAATATTGATATCGAATCGTTAAAAATGGATTCTATTTCTATAATTAGGAAGATTAAATTTGGTAAATATTCCCCTTTATTTTTTCACTATAAATAGTAAACTTGTTTTTTTTTTCGTCTCAGTAATAGTAAAATTAGTAAATTAGGTTAAATATATTTAAAATGTCTACATAATAAAAATTAGAGGATAAAATCATTCATAAATATAAATATTAAATATTAAATAATTTTTTATATCATGGTAATTTATTTTTAATTTTCTATGATTGAATAATTATATTAAATATTTTTGTAACACTGACACAATATTTATTACATTATAGAAAAATAAAATAAATTGTTTTAAAAATATTATGGGTTATACAATTTTTCTAAATTATAGATTTCTACAAAGGTTTTAGTTAAATGTTTAATATTATAGATGTTTTAAAGTTTTATATTCGAATTAAATCTTTTTATTGATTAATTTGCAGTCGAATTAAATAAATAGTGTAAAAACGACATTAATTTTATTTTATAAAAATAATATTTAAACTAATTATTAAAAATTTATACAAATAATGAAAGTGTTCAAGGGGGTATGATATGGTCCATAATATCATCCCATGTCCATTTATGTGAAAAATTTTACCATTTAAGAAAAATTATATCCCCCTTAATGGTAAAAAATCCATTACCATGATTAAGATTATGATTATTTTACCAAGGGGTTAAACCAAAAGATAGTGTTTAAAATGACACAAAAACCATAAAAAATTAAATTGATGATTATATTTCAGTATTAGGATATTTTTATTTGATTAAATATCCATTTAAAATAATTTTTATTTATAATTACTAAATTATATAATTATCTTTTTAGTAATCCCAAGAGTATCATTTCCCTTCCTTATAAATTGACCCCCATTCTCTATTTTCTAAAAAAATCAAGCCATATATCTTGATTAAAACCAGAAAAATTATATTTTAAACATATAAATCCATGATCTATATGTTATTTTCTTCCCAAAGGTTTTACCCTTGGGTATTTGAGAGGAAATCTTAACTAGTTCTATCAATGAAAAAGTAATCAGCTCAATCGATAACTCTCTTCTTATTTCTTCTTTTGCCTTCCCAAAATCTATGGTATTTATCAGAAAATAATACCTTAGTCATCCTAACTATACTAAAATTTCATTATTATTATTAAACCCCCGTTAACCACTATATTCTCCATCAAATTTGATTTGAATGTATTACTCATGCATACATACAGCTTACCATCTCCACATAGTGATACAATACATTTTTCATCACCATATTTTATATGTGGGTATTACCATGGGTTTAATATTTACAAATGAAATTTATTAAATAATTATTTATTCTAAAACTATAATATCATATCTACCATCTTACTATCTAATCAGATGGAAAATGAAAACATCACTTATGTGTACGTTCAAACTACCACCCACACAAGGCGATGTGATCCATTTATAATTTACGCTTCACATGGATGGTAATAAGGATATAGATTACTATTATGTCATATATATATCATATAAAAATTTTCCTATAAATTTTATATATTATTTATATTTATTTCATTCCATCCATGAAAATTTGAAATCAACATTAATGTGTATGGGTGGCCTATCATCTGCATGAAATGAGTAATTCATTTTTTATTCTATACGTTCATTTAAGATTATAAATATATATTTATATATTGAATATATATATATATATATGATATTTATATCATCATTAACATTTTCGATATCATGGAATCATTATGAAAGTACAAAGACTTAAATTACCATACCAGAAAAATATATGAAATATAATATAGTAATTACTCAGAATAATGCTTTGAATAAAGGGTTATTAATTAATGGGTTATAAAATGATATATGTAAATAATATATGTTGTGATATATATGATCATGATTTTAAAATATATTTATTTTAAATATATATATATTATAAAGGATGTTCGTAAAAATATGATGGAATTCATACATGACGTGAGGGTTTATTTTAAAATCTCATTCTTATTAGGGACTGTTTAAATTTAAGCATCCCCTAATAGAAATATTTGATATATGTATCCTAACATATATATATATATATATATTCCTATACATAAGTAACTTATATATATTACATGTTTTAGTTTCATTTTCCTCTGAATATATACTCATGATACTAAAATAGTGATTTTAAGGGAAACCAACCTTCTTTTTCTACTCAACCGGGGAAAGTTTTCTTCATTTTCCATGTTTTCATTAAAATTTATAATATAACGTTTTTTATACTCTCTAATGAATTATTAATGACATTTTTACGCATTTTTACTATTAAAAAATGGTTTAAAAGTAATATTCCTTTCCTTTTTTATATAAGATTATTTTTGAATTTTCTTTCCAATGTGTAAAAGGAATGTCTATAAACTTATACAGGATGAATGGAATTAAATTACATCATGAATTCCCAAATATTGAATCTTACATTATATATTTATAATTTCATTTTCATATAAAATTTTTCACATAAATTGTTTTAAATTTTTTAAATTTTAAATAAGTGATTTCAATGTGAAAATATCTATTTAATTCATGAAATGTCCAATTATTATTTTTAAAATATATTCAATTATGTCTAAATACTTTATTTTATCTTTTTTATTTAAAATGGATACATACAAAATATTCCATAAAAAAATTATGGATTTTTAATGATTTGTTTTACTAAGTAATGTATTAATATTTCATATAAGACTTCTTCGGATACTAAAAGTTATTGATTTTATTAAGGTATGTTGATTAATGTGTATTATTTATTCCTATGATTAAAAAACATGACATATTAATTTATTGTTGTGCTAAAAATTAAATATCTCATTGATGCATTAGTTTGTCTTGTGAGGTAAGATATGTTGGTTATTTGGTTGAGGACTTACACACACACACAATTATATATATATACAAATGTATATATATATATATATATAAATGTATATATATATATCTCTCTTGTCTTCCCGAATTCATGATATTTCTATAAATCTTCACATAAGGATATGATGGTATGATTCAAATATCTTGTATTCTGCATTCCATAAATTTAAAATCATTTATTTATATACATTTGATTATTTGGATAACTATGATACCCTTGGATATGTATCAAGGTCAAGTTATTAATAATTTTTAATTTTTTTACTATCATTTATTCCTTTCATATTATTTATGACTTATTTAGTTTACTTTTTATTCATTTCCCTGCTAATAATATGATATCACCACTTTGTTATGTTTCCTTTAACCAAGATAGCAGGAAGTGTTTTATGACTAATATTTAGGGATATGATAAAAAGAATAATGATGGTCTCAAATAAAATAAAATTTTTTATTAAATGTTTTCAAGTGTAATTTCATATCCATTTATGTATCAGGTTTTCCAATACTACTAAAATATTTTGTCCATTGGGATGTGATCTCTTTTTTCTAGTACAAATATAATAATGTAACAACCAAATTAGGGTAACGAGATTCGAGGTCTTTAAAATTGGTATCAGATTATGTATAGTAGAAACCTTTGGAGATTGATTTAAGAAAACATGTTGTATTGAACATTACCCTAAAACTGAATTTGAGGATAAGTCAATGTATAGGATAACAAATTAAGGTTATATTAAGGTATATATTACGTAGTTTTTATTTTAATACATCTATGTATGGATGTAGTAAGTGTATGTGGTTTTGGAACATATGTACTTTGCGATAATAACCTCAAAAAGAGAGAATCATGTATATATCATCCATCATTCTAATGAATAGTGATTGTTCCCTTACAACATACATGGTTTCACACACCCAGTGAATATTCTTTAGATAAATAGAATTTTCATTGTGAACTATTGTGAAGGATTTGATGACCATGAATGATCTTGATTAATCCTACAGTTTCATAGATTTAAAAGAAGGTGTCATGATTTAAATATTTAATGAGTGATTTTTCATGATTAATAATTTTGATTCATGATTCCTGACTCGCACACTATCCATTTTGGTTTTAGTAAGGAAATGAAAAATGAATAATTAAGTTGAGGTAGTGAAAGGGATTCTAAAATATTTAAGTATCTTATTTTCTTTTATTCATATGAATTCATTATCACATAAAAACATATCTAGGGATATTCATTCTATCCTCAATTATTATATATTGTGTTGGTAGTGAAATCTCCCACCAATTGGATGAACAAATATCAATTCGATAGCTCGTATCCAATGGAATTTTGTGGGTATATTCTTCATGTCAAACTTATTATTCTTCCTCAAGTTGAATTTGATGTAACTTTGGGTATTCATTGGATCTCCTAGTATAGGTCTTATTTAAATTATCAAGGAATAGAAGTTATATTCGGTAATCCAAATTAGCCTTTGTAAATCAATAACTGTGACAATGAACCAGAATACCCAAAAGAATTTATTTCCATCATATTGATATTTTTACATATTCATGAGTCTTATTAATCTAAAATGGATGGGTAGAAACTCAACTTTTAAAATGTTTCTATTTTTTAGGAATATTTTGATCTATTTTTTGAGGACTTACATGTCTTCCCCTAAATCATGATGTTGAGTTTTCAATATAACTCAAACCTGTTTCTACATATATTTCAAGGACTCCATGTAGAATAGCCCAGATCGAGTGGAAGGAATTGAAGAATAGAATACATAAGAATATTGATAAAGGATTTATTCAGTCTTATTCATCCCCATGGGTTACATGTGTTCTTTTTATTAAGAATAAATATAGTAAAATTCTTCTTTGAATTGGTTATTGGTTTCTTATGAAGATCAATATTAAGATCACGTATAATATACCCCATATCGGTGATTTTTTTATCAATAAAAAAAATATATATTTTCCCTTCATTGGACTTTGATCTGGATATCATCGGCCAAGGAAAAAGAAGGAGTATATACCAAAGACAACTGTATGTTTGAGGTATGGTCATTATAAATTTTCAGTAATTTCATTTGAACTAATAGTGCTCACTAAATTTTCATAGATTTAATGAATAGTGTCTTTAGATATTACCATAATTAGTTATTTAGACTTTATATATAATATTATTCTATATTCAAATTTGAAAAAAGTTAATGATGAATAATTTAGAATTGTGTTGAATACCCTGAGGAAAAAGAAGTTTTATGTTGAATTTACCAAGATTGAATTTTAGATTTAGAAAGATTCATTAATGGGTCATGTAATCTCATGTGATGGTATATTGGTGGATCCTTCAATGGAAAAATTTATTTGATTAATGGCCTTGAAAAACCATAGTTACTGAAATCCATAGTATTCCAGGGTTGATTATAAACTTCCAAAGAATTTTGAGATATCTTTCATGACTATCTAACCCACCCACCATGATAACTCAAAAGGGGGTTAAGTTCATATAGACATATGAATGTGAATATAGTTTTGAGAAATAAAGATAAGGTTGGTTAGTGAACTTATACTTAGAGAACCCTATAGTGTAAAAAAGTTTATTCTATAGAGTTTTATTAAAGTACTGGGGTACATCCTCATGTTGAATGACATGGTGATAACATTTTCATCCCTGAAATTAAAAATTTATGAGAATAATTAGCCACCAATTTATTTGAAGTAAGAAGTAGTAAGTTTTTTATTAAATATAAATTGGGATTATTTTTATTATTAATGGTGTGATATATTAAATGATTATAAAATATTAAAGTATATATTTACATAGCTTTTTTGTAATGTTCTCCAAATATAATGGTGGCAGCTGATCAATGATTATGATTTCTCAATTCATTACCATCCTTCGAAGGAAAACACAATGGTGGATGATCTATGTAAAAATAGCCAAAAAAGTTTTTCCATGATTATTATTGAATGAGAAACAATATTTATGAATTTAAAAACTATGGATATTAAAATATTGAACAAATTTGATAGGTATTACCTTCCTGAGATGAATTTTCAGATATCCAAGAATTATGGTTAAGAAGTCATGGAAGTAAGATGTGCAATTATAGAAGAATGTGAGGAATGCTTAGAAGTTAACCATGATCATACTATAATAGTAGGATTCATGAACCCAATATTTGTCTTATTAATACCATATATGAATAATGATTCATTAGATGAATCACAAAGTTCGTCATTCTGTATTCATCCTAGAAGCACACATATGTATAGAGATCTGATAGAGTATTTATAGTGGGATAATATGAAATTTCCAATTTTTGAGTATTTATCATAGTGGCTGGTTTGAAAAAAAATTATTTCTGAGAGAATAAATTATAAGGGGGGTTTATAACCATTACCCATACCATAATGGAAATGGACAAACATTAGTATGTTTGGTGTCATCGGAATCTCTACTATGTCGAATGGCCATAACGTTGTTTGGGTTGTAGACAATATCCTTATGAATTTCACACACTTCTTTTCTATTAGATAATTTTTATATCTTGATAATATTTACATAATATATAGTAAGGAAGTTATACCTATTTATTAAGTACCACATTAATTTTTATTTGATCAGTATATAAGTTTTAACTGATTTATTTGGAAATATTTTCATCAAGATCTAGATACAGAGTTGAGTTTGAGCACTGATTATTATCTTGGGATAGATGGTCATAATGAGAGGAAAATTAAAACTTTATAATACATATCAAGATCTTAATCTATGTATTTTAATGTTTCATGGGATCAATAATGTTTTTTTGTAATTTTATTAATACAATATCATTCACTCAAGTATTAATATGGATCTTTATTATGTCATCTATGGAAAGAAGTGTAGAACTCCAATGTATTAGAATGAAATTGTAGAAAGAAATATATTTTCACATGAACTAGATATGAAAATTAAAGATAAGGTTTATAAAATCATGATCTTGACAAAATTAACATTAAATCACTTTTCTGGAAAGCTTAAAACATTACAAAAACATATGCCTAAAGACTGTATTAGTTTAGTGAATTTGGAAACCTGGAAACATAAACACCAAAACATAAATGATCTACATTATCTCCCCTTATATTGTTCATTAATAACACTCTTCTTAGACAAATCACACATAATACATTTATTCATAACCTAGGGAAGGAAACATAAAAAGGGGTGACATCATATGTTCGTTAAGGGTAAACAAGGGATACATGTATGCATAAACATGAGCATAGGGGTATGAGAATGTGATCATAACATTATAAGATCTCACCCTACATATCAAAGATCATAAACACGAATGATGGAATAAATCTTGATATTTCATAAGATACTAACCATAAGGAAATAAATAATATGATCTATGAAATCAAAAACTAAGAATTATAAATGGAATTTTGGAAAACACATAAGCATATAATTTGATTTCCATAGTAGTCAAGGCATCACTTTCATTTCCATCCTAGTGGGAAAATTCCATTAATTAACCAGGTTCACTCCCTATTCTATCCCTATATTATTAAACTGAGTTCATTCCTTATTCTAGCCCTATAATAATGAACTTAGTTTACTCCTCATTCCAACCATGTCTATCAAATGAGAAATAAATCATTACCCAATGCATTGGAGGTAGATATAGGGCCCACCCATCTCATAACGAAATCATAAATACATGTTCTAGAAAATCTTAAAAAATCATATCATAACCCATGAAATTTAATGGGTGTCATAAACATGTTTTCATGTCTTAACCTATGTTAAATATACAGGTTTCATAATCATTTCATCGAAATGATAACTGGTGAAAAAAGTGGAATTTAAAAGAATATAACACTTGAAAGAGAATATAGTTTCATAAAAATAATTCCATATAAACATACATCATTATAAGAAGTAATATGAATGGAAACATTGAATCATTTCCCCCGAAAGGATTGAGTGACACCAACATATGTTATCTTTTATGGGAAATAATTTTGAAAGATCTATTATAAACATTTCTTGAGGAAAATATCATTCTTCTTTCCTAAATTATATAAAATAATGAAATACTTTTGAAAACATTTCATTGAAAATATACATGAAAATTTTTAATGTAATCATGAAAACATTTTTAAATCTTTTTTCCTTGAAACTTATAAAAGAAGCATCAACCCCTTTTTAAAACCACATTCCTTGAAAAATACATTGAAAACTTATAATGAATGTTTAAAAATGATTCAAAAACCATTTCATTGAAAGTATATTATGAAAGAAATTTCATAAAAATTATCCTTAGTCATTCAAAGGAAACTTTAATAAAATGAAAATTGGTAAATCAATACATGTCGTATGAGGTAAAAATAATGTTCTGTTTTCCAAGACAAAAGGTTAGAAAATTGCCTTATTCAGAAAGATAAAATAATATTCCATTGAAAATTTAGGTAATAGATAAAAAAGGTGAAAATTTAATTTTATGATCAAAATATATTAGTACAACATTCATGTAATCCCATTTTGGAAATCATGGTTTTGAATGAACATAAATTTCTGATCGAAGAGAGAGGTAAGGTCATATTTTAATTAAAAAATTATTATTTATCGTATGTACCAATGAGTATAAAAAATGTTAATCATACATGAATTAATAATTACTAACTAGGTGAGAAGATAATTAAATAGTTTCCTTGAAATATGTATTATAATATTTCATTAATAAAAATGTGATCATAAACAACCTCGATAAATGGTGAAATTGTTTCAGTAAACTCTTACCACATGATAACTTTGAATCATACTCCCCATGTAGGGAAATTAAATTAAATGGATATTAAAATATAATTAAAATAATTAGATTCATTATATAACATTTAAAAGGTAGTTTAAACACTTCATGTAAAAATATAGGTGTATATTATGGCTTGTGTCTCAAAGAAGGAAAATTGAGACATAATTAATTTACCGATTTGGTAAATTTTAAATCATAAACACCATGATAGAAAAATCATAAAATGGTTTTGTAAATACTATTATATTTAATTATAAGATTCATATAATACATTCATGCGATGTGTATAGAGCACACAAAAGAACTGAGTGGTGAATAAGGCATGTATCTCACAGAAATAAAGAGTGAGATGAAATTTCCTTACCTTGTATCTTGACTCTCATTGTACTCATTCAAACCACCGGTATAATAAATATAAATTTATTATACATTTATCATAAAACCATATTCATAATTATAATACCATATATTTTTTTACAGTTTCTTTATATTACCCGCTTGTTAACAATTCTATGATATGGTTTCACTTCGGTTAATATCAGCTTTTTCGCATGTTTTTTCGATTCTTCTATCTTTTGTCTTTATAATTATATCATGATTTCCATAATTTAAACAAATATTTGAATATAATTTATATTAAGTATGTGTGTATTATAATAATCCACAGAATATATAAGTATGAAATGGAATACACTGTTCATATAGATGGTAGGTCGTACGTACATATGAATATTATTTCTATTTAATTGTCGTATTGAATGAAAGTAAGTAAATAAAATATAAGTATATTTATATTTATATATATCATTATTAAAATATCTTTATTATATCATATATACCATATGTATTCACTAAAATCATACTTAATAAATTCCTTGTAGTGTGTGAATGAATCACAATGCTTTGAGAGGGTGGTAGTTCACACTTCCTTAAATGAAATTATCATATTAACACAAAATGGAATGTATAAAGATATGAACCGTAAAAAATTATAAAAAATGGGGGTTCAAACCCCATTGGGAACAGGTACTATAGTAGGGTTGCATTGTTCATCAGCGAGTACTGTAGCGTCGACAAGTCACTATAGCGGTGGCGGTACTGTAGCAGACGGGTTACTATTCACGGAATGTGAATTGGGCCATATATTTGGGCCTACGAGCTATGTATTGGGTTACAAGACCACTAGGCCTTTGGGCTATGTAATGGGTTTCCCTCTACCCAGTTAAAAGAGGTCTTTGATTTGTCTTAATAATAAAAATGAGGCTTCAGCCCCAACCTTTAAAAAAAATAGGTGGTAAAGGAAAAATGAACAACCATTATTTAGTGAGGATGTAGTACTCCATACATGTAAACAGTATTTTCATTACCCATTAGATAAAAGTGTGTGTAAGTGTAGGTATAAAAATTATAATGAAAACATATTATTATAATGAATATAAATTTTTTATAAAATCATGTAATAATTATATTTTATAGAGTGGAGAAAGAAAATAAAACAAAGGAGTTTGAGGGAGGGTGTTACCTTTTAATTGGGTAACTCATTTTGGATTGCAAGAAAGGGATTCTTTGAAAGTATTTCAACCTAAGGGAGGATTTAAGGAGGAATTTAGGTATTTTTTAGATATATTTTAGAAGATTTGTGTTGGGAAAATGTGTCTTGAGTAGAGGGAAGAAGTTGGAGGAGAGGAGGCCTTTTATAATGGAGGGGGAGTGACACTCTTATAATGCTTTTGAAAAGGGAAACCCCAACCACATTTTTCTTAAAGTGGATTTAATAATGGTCCAAATTCATGAAAAGGGGGTATATGTTCAATATATTTCTAGAAAATGGATTTTGGAAAAGTTTATAGGTCGTTTTGGTAATAAAGGTTATGGTTTAGTTCTTTATTGCGCTTAATTTAACCTTAATCATTCTAATTAATTTTAATTACCTTCATTGATATTTTTGGAAAAAAAATTTACTTTATTAGACAATATAAAATATAATTATTAAAAAATGGAATCCATTTTTTAAAATCCCAAACACATAAGTAGTATAAATTAATTTAATTATAATCATGCAGACTGGACGACAATATGGCTTTTAAAAGAAAAAGGTTAAACATTTTGTTATGATTTTATAGTCTGTTTCACTAAGAAATTAATTACAATGAACTAAATTAGAATTATTGATAAATATTAACTCTAATTAACCTTGAAAAAATAAAATATAATTTAAATATAAAAATAAATTATATGAAAAATACGTTTTGAATTAATATTCAGTATTTTTAAATATTCATTAAAAAATAAAACTACGTATAAAAATACTAAAAAAGAACCCTAAACAAATTTTTATTATTTAATTTCAAAGTGTAAGTTTATTTTTAAATATAATATTTATAAAAGGTAAAAAATAAAATTTAAAATAGGTTCTCTATCAAATGGAGGTAAAATTTCATTAAAAAAAATATAGGGTTTTATGTGTTAAATTGGTTTTATTCATATCTTATGCTTATAAAATCTATTGGATGAATATAAAAAATATTTAATTGAATATACAACATATATATTACAATAAAATTACTTAATAATTTTAGTTAATATAATTTATTATTATTAAAAAACATTGTGAGCATAATAATTATTTTCTATAAAAATACTCAATGTATATTTAATGGGTTCTAATATTCATATCTTAATAATTTTTAACTAATTAATTAATTTTATATTTTTTGAAAATCATATATTTACATAATTAATTAAATAATATCCATAAATAATAATTTAATATATGGGGTATACATTATTATATTTGTTTAATAATATATTATTGATCGGTAACCCTCACTCTCACATATTATGCAAGCCATCGATGAAATTAATTCTTGCATGAAACGTAAGCTTCCCTTAATGTTTCTTATAAATATATCTAACCATTATATTTCTTCTAGTTCATGATTAACTTGGAATTTCATATAACTCAAGCCAAACTTGGTGCTTTATTATATATAAAATAATTATATTCAGTGTTGTGTGAAATGAAAAATATCGAAAAGGTTAAATTAATTCAAAAAGATATTTCACCAAATCTTGGTGTGTTATATTCTACCCCCCCCCCCCCTTAAAATGAGTTTTACCCTCAAAATGCTACTGGGTTATCAAAGGTTTAATACATGATATTTCCATTTATAAAACCCTATATCGGAAATATGGACACTAAAACATCCTTTCATAAAAGAAAGTTTGAAACATAATGGTTACCCAAAGTAATTCATAACTGGGTTTACACATAAGAGAACATCGGTAGAAACTGAAATATAGAGTTGGAGTAAAAGTATAAATATTTATAGGGATTTATTGAGGTCTTCAATCACAAACAATTAAATTATCAAAGAAAAAAATAGGCCCTCAAATTCATAAATAATATATTATTTAAAAGCCATTATCTCAAAAAAGTTAATGTATTAGGGCAACATTTTTAATCATTTTATTAAATTTTAGTAATTATTTTATTTAACATGAAAATAAGGAAATATAATTACTTAATATATTTATATAAAAAAAATTCATTCTTTGGTCGTGATTTTACCAATTTCTTGTTCATCTGTTACCTTATGTAATGGATGATAAGAAATTAATATTGATGCCTGAAGAACTCAAATACACTTTTAGCGAATCATAAGGCCAATAAAAGAATTAATGTTCTAACTATTTGTCTCTAACTATTCTTAAAACTCAATATGGGTAATACACAAAACTTAAAAATTAACACTACTAGTTCGTCGTTAATATTTATTCATCAAAAATAATTACACATTAACCAAGACATCAGATAAGCTGATGGTAGGCATGAAACCCTTATCATCCTTTGATCATGGGTTCAAGACATGTCCCCTTACTATACTTTATTGGTTGTCACCCAGCATACATGAATTCATTTTCTAAAACCACCCTAATATAAATTCCAAAAAGAAATAAGATAGATATCCTTAAAATAAGTTTAATCACTAAATATCCTTTTAACTAGGGTTATCAATTCCACCATAATACATAAATACTTCATCTAGAGTTTTAACTAAAACATTCCATAAATATCTAACCTTATAACCCTTCCACAAAAAAATCAAAAACATTAGGTAGAAAGTCATAACATTAGCTTTACATTAATCCCCCGTATATCATAAAGTATCTCATTGTTGTAATATTTCAATCATTTGAATACCATCATCATATATTCTCTTGAAACATGGTAATAGCTGGAATTATCAAAAAACCATATTGTAAAGATGTATGTCTCCATATTTCAATGTATATTTGATATGTTACATAAATCAAAAAAAATTAAACTTGATAGCATAAAACAATTGTTAACAAGTCCTTAATTAGTTCTAAGGTAATAAGTATTATCCCATTTACTTATTCATATCCAAAATATCTTTATACAAACAATATTATATCAGTATAAAGAATATATTAAGGGTTATATTACCTTAGTAAAAATGTAACCTCCTCATAAAATAACTTCTCTTGTCTATTGGAAACATTGAGCATAATCTTTTAAATACATAGAAAAAAACATAAGCTAAACAGTCCTTGCATATTTCACCATTAATACTACATAATTCATTAATCGAAATACATATAAACTTTGATTATTCAACTTCATCCATAATTCATAAGAAGGATATCAAGTCCTGTTATATAATACCTCTTTCCTTTAACATTTCTTCTATGGTCTAATCTTTTGCAGCAATATATCAATTATTTTTACCACTTTGTTGATTCTCTTCAAAATCTTTCTATATAGGAAATTGATTTTCATAATGACCATTCATTCCACACATAAATCATTTAAAATTTGATGATGTGTTAGGAAGGACAATATTCCCATCCATTTGATTAGTCTAACCCTTCATTTTTCCTTTGCAATTGATTTCTCTTTTTCCCTCTTTTCAATATTGAAAACACCTTTGAGTTCCACTAAGATATTAACTTAGGTGTTTATTTCTAAATTCTTGACATAATGGAGACTGGATCTTCTTTCTTTTTTGGTTTTCATTACCTAAACTCTTAGAAAAATAATTCATTCTCTTATTGGGTGAGTCAGAGAGTTTGTTAAGTTGCATGTTGTATGTCATGTTCTCTGAAAATAGATTTGGGATGATCAAAAATTTCTTCACTCTAGTGGTAATACAATTTGACTTCTCATCAAATATTTTCCATCACATTCAACATTAATCAAGTTCCTTATTATTCCCTTCACTTTCTAAAACAATAATGCATTGAATAGTAAATTATTATCAATGTGAGGAACCACATAAAAAAAATTACTTATAGTATGTATAAATCATGACACTTACCTTTTAATTGAAGACACATTAGGGTTATCCTAGGTTATTCATAGTCATATGATATTCAAATAATTCATAATGGTTCATGAATAGTTTATGAATTTACAAATAATATCCTATGGGAGTGTCAAACTAGGTGTGCAACAAGGCTCGTTGTTGTGTACCATAATACCCCAAGTTAGGCATGGGACATATTGTTGGAGTTCATAACCTTAGGTACATCTATGTGAGAACCACATCCACTTTTAGTATCTAGATAGGGATTTATTTTATATATACCACTCACTATATACATTATAAAAAATATATAAAATTTGTCTATAATTTTCCATATTCTTATAATTATCTTGAGACAGTTCCTTAGAGTTATCACTATGGTTTTCTCATTCCAGTTTCCAAATTTAAACTAAAAAATTATCTCATCAAAAATATTACAACCCGGTCTTGATGTAGATTAATATTACATCAATTTTTGTGGAATACTTATAACAGTACAAAAACAGACCCCCAAAGATCATATCAGTTTAGTACCTTAGGAAACCTGGAAACATAAACCCTAATACATAATTGATCTACATTATCTCACACTGGGTTCTTCATGATTAGAACCCTTCTTAGGTACATCATACATAATACATATCATTATAAGATGGGGAAGGAAAAATAAAAAGAGGTTATCTTAGATGATTAATTAGGGTAAAAAGGGATGCATGTATATATAAACATGATCATAGGGGTCTGAGAATGTCACCATAACTTTTGAATATCTCACCCTTCACATCAAAGATCATAATCATGAATCGTGGAATGAATCTTGATATTTTATATGAAATGAATCACAATTAAAATAAATAACATGATCCATGAAAGCATAAAATAATAATAAGACATGAAATTTTGTAAAATAGATGTATATAATATAATTTCTATATAAGTAAAGGCATAACTACTAATTCCATCTTAGTGGAAAAATTCCTTTACTGAACCGGATTCACTCCCTATTCCAGCCCTGTATTACTGAACTGAGTTTACTCCTCATTCTAGACCTATAATATAAAATCAGGTTCACTCCTCTTTTTATCCATGTCTATCTAAATATATATATGTCACAACCCATCCCTTGGGGCCCATGTTGTGACTACCCCAAGCCCACCTCCCATAGGCCTGGGGCTAGAGACTAGCGCCGAGTAGGCATATCCCAAAAAAATGGAAGGCATTTGCCTACGTACCTGTTCACAAGCACAAAACTCCATGCCACTGATGATGGAAGGGGAATACACTAAGTAGAAAAACATGAGCTATGACAGTAGAAAACTGAAGGTAAATGGCACTAGAATAAAAGAACAACTGAAAAAGAAAAGTAAACATACAAGTCTCTAGATATCCTCCACACGTAAATCCTACCCGATGCATAGGTATAAAAACAACTATCTAAAGTCATAGAATCATGTTGCATCTGTCATGTCACTCTAACCACCCATCCCTGGTCCACCATGTGCTCTGTCAAGCGTCGATCGTCTGCCCAAGACACAACACATACAGGGAGAAGCCTATGTAGGGGTAAGTAAAACAATACTCAGTAGGGACCCCAAACCACAAAGCTATACCTCAAATAAATACATAAAGTATAATAATAATGAGGTACGTGAAGTGTAACCACTAAAAAGTATAGTCTTGAGAGTTACTAGAGTAAGCTCACACAGGTTCAAACTAAAGTATAGAAAGTAAGAGTATCAGTTGTAATACTGAACATCTTGTACTGCTGATGCACAGATCCCCGATGAGTCAATAAGGTATGTCGAGAAACTAATGTCCTCTCGCCTATCGGGCCACTGAGGTCTGATCGGCTCCTGAGCCACTATGTTTTACTCATCTATCGGGCCACTCAGGTCATCTTGGCTACCGGGACATTAAGGTTTACTCCTCTATCGGGCCACTAAGGTACATTTGGCTAATGGGTCACTGAGTTCTGCTCTTATGTCAGGCCACTAAGGTTCACTCAGCTTCAGGGACACTAATGTTTTCTCATCTACCAGACCACTGAGGTTCGCTCATCACTTCCTTCTTGTCACATCCAACTATAGGATTTCTGCCTGTAGCGTGCTTGATTCCTAGAGAATTTACTCCTCGAGAAACTAGAAATAACACAACCTTCATATAAACTCTATTGGAGTATTCCAAATATACCGTCTTGTCACAAGGGTCCCAAATCAACCAAAAACTCACCAATTGGATGCATGGTTTGAAAGTTATGCATGTTTTACTGGAAAGAGGGGTTAGTTAGGTCTGGTCCCAGGCCAACCAGGTCCAGAATGGCCCATTGGATTACTAGACCCGACCCGTTGGCACATGGGTCCTTACTGGTGACCCGGTCTTCCACTTGATCACCTCTCACAAGTGGTTCAATTTATGACCAGTGTCCTGGTTTCCCCTATCTTGGGCCTCTCTGGAGGGCCAATTTGGTCCAGCCCAGATACGGCAGGTACCACATCATCCCTACGTCATGTAGCTGACTCGGTCGGCCACCTCCCCCACACGGGGTCCTGCAGCCCAGCTATATGTGTCTTGTCCTGAAGCGGTGCCCTACTAGTGTCTTAGTTCTACACAATCACAACCTCCTCTGCTACAACACACCTCCACCTGCACGCAACCACTACAGTGTGCCACCGTCAGCACCGGTGTAACAATGATTCTTTCTTCCAGCAACCAGACTTGCACTAGTGGTCTGCTTTCCAATATATGAGCACTTCCAGAATCTTCTGGTCATCATCTTAACTACTATGTTCTCCAACTCATCACGTCATCAATCGAGGAATCCATTCGTGCTTGGAACATCTTTGAAAAATCATACACGACCACATGGGTCTGTTGACGAAGAACAATAGGACGAGGGTTGGAAGAGAACCAAGAACACACAAGGGACAAACTATGGCCCTGTTTATTCGGCCTTTGTTCATCCCATTAAAAGGAATCCAATAAGCAAGTAATTAAAAAGTTTATACCCTTAAAGTCCCAAAATATTTAACCCATCTCGCTTAAACAAATGACCCATAGATCTACCTATTAGTGGGTTGATCTGCATTCATCATTTGGAAAGAAAGAATGGGAATCCAGATCAAAAATAAAAAAACCCCTACCTTGAGGTTGGCTCATTCATTGTCGAATATTGCAACATTTTTGTCATTTATTTCTCAATCGGTCATTAGTGGCGGGATCCTTCGAAGGGGGAGGAAGAAACCTGTGGTGATTCATCATTCGTCCCAGTTCTCCACCTTCCAACGCCACTCCTCCATATCCATATAGAATATATAGTATTTTTTCTATGCTCCCATATCTCCATTAAACAATTAAATAGGGTAAACATGTTTCATCAATTCTATTACAGTGAGACATAGTGTCATTACGTTGTTTCATTTATGAAACAACATTTCTATTATGCTTGAGTTGTAGCATCGTTATAATGTTTGATTTATGAAATTAAATAGTTGTCTCGACATTGCATTGCACTGAAACATTTTTTGGAATAAAATAAACATCCTTAATTTTATTTTATTTTTATTTAAAATTCCCAAAAAATTAACTTTAAACCTCGAACTATGCCAGATGAGGTTAGGCCTTGCCTAAGGAAAGCACACCCTCACAAGATCAACAATACTCCTAGATTTCTAATATGAGTTGCCGTTTATGAGTTATAATTAATTGAAAATAAAATAATCCTTATTGAATTATTTTATTTACAATCATGTCCTAAAAACTAATTTCCACTATTGGCCCACACCAGCCAATGTTAGGTTCTACCAAAAGAAATCATGCCCTCAAAAGCTCTATAGTGGTATTAGAATTTTAATCAGGGTCACTATTCGTGATTTATAAGGATTTGAAAAATAAAATAAATTTATATAATTATTTTTTTACAGTTATTCGTTTTTTGGGTTTTCTCACTGGAGGCTCATGCTGACAAAATTTAAGTCACACCTAGAGAAAACCAACCATTCTGAACACAACGCTACCCTCAGATTTCTTATCTGGGAACTGTTTAAGATTTATTCCACTTTTTTTAGAAAACTTCTCATGCACACTATTCAAAACATAACATTTTTCGACAGACCGTTACGGGTACATCGGGCCTCGAAATCACACTTCGTCTAAGCACCTATTCTCGTAGGTTTACCAATAATTTTTTAAAAATAAAACCAGGAAAATATGGGTAATTACATATTCCCCACCATAATGTTTTACATCACCAAATTCCAAAACAAGAGATTCCCAAATATATAAGGGTACGAGCACGAACCGGAGCCTCCCACTCCCACATGCTCTCTAGGTGATTCATGTGCTACCATTGAATGCATGGTAGAAGAATCTATCCCCACAAGGGATCTTCTCCCATCGATCCACAATCTCTATCAGAACTCCACAAAATTTTATCTTCTATCAACATCCAGCTCACCCCATTCAACGACTTCTGATGGGTTAGGTACATATCTCTTACACGTTGAAGTATATTATTCTCTCTATTGTACTCTATTCCTGAAAAGATAAGAAGCGACTGAACTGGTGAGTTAGTAAATGATCACCAAGATGGTATCGTGTCCCATGGACATATGTGACAAACCTGTCATGATGTTCATTGATATTCATTCTCACTCTCGTCTTTTCACCTCATAGAACAAAAGACAAAACCCTCCCAAGAAGAGGGGCTCAACACTATGTGTTGACCAACCATGAAACTGATTAAAAAAGTGCTCAACTTTTATATCAATAGGTAAGACTAGATTCAATGTGTTCTGTCATCCCCAGTGTCCTCATTGACACCCAAATGTATTCTATAATTCATATTGACACTTCAGGCATCAACTACCACTACTATGTGCACTTTGAAAGGAATGATGTGTTCCCCACCTTTCGAATATCCATTAGGGTCATTCTCCATGGACAACTAAGCACAAAAATTCTGACTGTCGATATCATTGAGTTTTTCCTCCCTAGCTCACTTTAAGAGTGTAGGAGTAACAACCACTGATTGGAGGTAAGATACATCATCTATATCCCTAAAGGATAACTCTGACGAGGACAAATTTTCTCTTTCCGTGTTCAGAAACTACGAACTGGGTCTCATGTTGGGAGAATCCACTACCACATTTCCCTTACCATGAGTATAGACTACTTTGAAGTCACAGTCCTAGAGGAACTCCAACCATCATCTCTATCTCAAGTTAAAATATTTCTGAGAGGAGATATACTTGAGACTCTTTTGTTTAGAGTAGATGGTAATCCGTTCACCCATAAGATAGTTTCACCACATCATTAATGTGAAAAATACCATTTCCAAATCAAGATTGTGGGTCGTGTAGTTCCTCTCATGAGGTCATTACTAATGTGAACCATAGGCAATAATTTCTTTCCTTTTCATCAAGACATAACCAAGTTGGGCACCTGATGCATCCTAGAACACTCTGTACTTGACTCCCTCCATTTGAAAACTCATTATCAGGGTTCTCATCAAAAACTATCTTAACTGTTGAAAAGCCTACATGCACCTTTCAATCCATACAAAAGGTTTCCCCTTTCAACAGATCGAAGTGTTTATCGGCCATTTGGTATTGGATACTCATTCTCCATGGTAACATGGTTAAATTGTAGGTAATACATGCATAAACTTGAACACTTGGTCTTACTAATCCCTTTCTCTGCATGTCCTGCACCTACACCCTCAACTCACGAAGCTTTGCAAAAGAAATTTGATATACTGATGTTAATATCAGTTCCATCTCATAGTGTAGAAAAATGTAGAAGTCTATCTCCCTGTAGGGAGGTAAAACTAGAACATTGTAAATTATGACATTTTAATATTCCACCACTAATGTTGGGAACTATAAACACAAAACATTTACTACCACAAGGTTAAGGCTAGTAGACTCATGAGTGATCGGTTGCATCATCCTACACATGAGTCTATCCCATGCTACTCAGGTTCCCTTTCTCACCGACAAAGGAAAACCCAATTCCATTGTTGCAGAAATACTACACCCTTTTTCCTAAAATGGTCAATATGAGCATGAACTATGGATGACTAGTCTATACCCAAACTAACATTATAGGGCCTCGACACTAATAACAAGATGTTCCAACTAAAACTCTCACCTCATGGGTCAGATCACACCATCAGCATATGTGTGATTATCAATTCTTCTCCCATAGGTATCTCCCAATGTAAGGGTCAAGTCAATGGTTTAACCGGAAACTCTAGGTATTAAACAAGACTCATGATAAGAAGGAATTATTAGTAACTATGTCTTATTAATTCGATAGAAAATAGTAGACCTGGACCATACCTCAAATCATTCCTATAGCCCTTGGGTCATATTTCTTGACTACATGTAGCTACCCCCTTCCCCTATCCTCCAGATCCCTGAGCCTAGTGTAGAGCACATTGGGGTGGTGATTGTAACATGTCAAAATGTAAACCACCTCCTTCTACTCTTCTAGCTCCTCTTCCACATCTTCTACCATATAGATTCATTTGTTCCTGTCACTGTCTCTTCCTTAGTGGCCCATCCACTACTTCACTATCATTACGATGGGTAGGAAAATCACTAGCATGATATCCCCTGACATATTTTGAAAATATTTACCTCTTTTTGGACCACCCCCCCCCCATGATACTTTTTTTGTAGATCCCCAATCATGGGACCTCTTCTCAAAACGTCTCTCACATCCAAGTCTCTGGGACTGACGTCAGCTTCCTGTTTTCCCACTGTTGACATCCACTGGTTGTATCTGCTTAGCTAAAAGACTTTCAACAATAAAATACCTCTATAGCACCCTAGAATAATTATGAAAGCATATAGGAATAGTTATGTCTTGGATGTCCCTAAACACACCTCACTTAGAGGTCTGATCCCTAAAGCACTGGTCGTATCGCATTCATTGAGTACTCAGAATTGTCAGTACGCCTCGATGAATACTCATATTCGGACATGTCATCCTTGTAAAGTTTTATAAGATCTTTTGCTCACATAGATCATATATTTCATGGTCATATTCCCTTTTCTAGGAAATTTTATCACACACTATCCTCGGAAGAGTCACCTCATTGTAAGATCAGGTAATTTAAACCCCACCATTGCCTTGCTAAGTCACATTGAAGTCTCACTACTAGGAATGTGATCTGATCTAATAGTCTCCTGACTAGATGAAAAACATGGTCCCCACCTCAATCCAGTCCTTAGCTACCTATGAGTCAGACTCACCTAAGAACCTGAGGGGTATCTGTCAATAAAATTCGTGAAGTGTGTTCTGCTCATGCATCTCATCCGTTGGTACAATGTGTACCATGTGTTACTCCATAGGTGGTGGTATAGCTGGTACACCACCCAGGGGTTCTATCATTGGTACAAACCCCAATAACCCTATCATCACCCCACAGATCATCCTCATGATCACGTGATGGAATCCTTGTTGTCTATCTACATGGAAGCATCTTGAACCAAAACAACATGTACCACGATCAATAAAGTATACCTAGTGACATGACTCTATAAGGACATGGAAAACTCAACCCATTCCTATACAATGCATGTACAATCATTTTTTTCCACTACTAGGGTCTTCATACACCGAGTCAAATAGCTTAATTTAGGGTCCTGGTGTATGGATATGTCGGCCGCCACACCAACACTGGATTCTCTAGCCTAAAAGATGAACTCGAAACACTTAAAATTGTATTCCCAAACAAAAATCATATATTTTGGATTCTTAAAGTAGAACCAAATTTTTTTTATACCACTCGTTCATGACCCGTCCTCCAGGTCTTGTGCCATAACTATCCCAAACTTGCCTCCCATAGGCTAGGGGCTTGTGACTAGTGTCGAGTAGGCATATCCCAATCAAATGGGAAGTATTTTCCTAAGTACCATTACACATGCACAAAACTCCAAGCCACAGATACAGTAAGGTGAATTCACTAAGTTAAAAACACAAGGTATGACATTAGAAAACTTAAGTTAAATGACACAAGAATAAAAGCCCAACTAAAATAGAAAAGTACAAGTACAAGTCTTTGGAACTCCTCCACATCCAAACCCCACATGATAAGTATGTACAGATACAGTTTTCTGATGTCACAGAATCATGTATCATCTATTAGGTCACTCTAAGCACCACCTCGCCCTCATCCACCAAGGGATCCATCAAGCGCGGATCTTCTACACAAGACATGACACATGCTGGTGAAGCTCGTGTAGGGGTGAGTAAAATAATAATTAGTAGGGACCCAAAACCACAAAGGTGTGCAACAAGTCAATACACAATGAAGATATCAAAAAGTAAACGGGGTGTAACCTCTATGAAGTTTAGTAAAGAGAGTTACAACAGTCAGCTCACACAGGTATAACATTAAGTACATAAAGTACGTAAGTCTAAACATATTGTACAGTTGTGGGTCTCATCCCGTATGAGCCATTGAGGTTTGTCGAGCCACTGAGGTATGTTTGTATGTTGGTCCACTGAGGTTTTCTCAGCTACCGGTTGATTAATGATCACTTGACTACTGGGACACTAAGGTCTGCTTGACTACCGGTCTACTAAGTTCCGCTCATCTTTCAGGCCACTAAGGTCTGCTCAGCAATTAGGCCACTGAGGTTTTCTCAACTTTTAGACCACCAAAGTCCACTCAGCTACCAAGCCACTGAGGTCTGATCATCTGTTAGACCCCTAAGTTTTTCTCGGCTATCGATCCACTATGGTCCACTCATCTATCGAGACAATAAAATATTATCGACTACGGGTCAAATGAGTTCTGCTTGGCTATCGGGCCATTGAGCTTCACTCGTCACTACCTTCTCATCATAGCCAGTAGTATGATTTTCACTCATAACATGATTTATTCTAGGAGAATCTACCCCTAAAGTCATTGATAATAACTCAACCTCCACATAATATCATTTTTAATATTTCAAAATAATCATCTTGTCTTAGGGGTACCAACGTGATAAATGACTCGTAAATCAGACATAATGTTTGGAAGTTATCCCCGTTTTACTGAAAAGGGGGATGGCTAGGTCTGTGCTCGACCCATCCTGGCTGGACTGACCTGACCCGACCTGATTCATCCATCCCAACTTGACCCGGTTAGGTCTAGTCTGAATCGGTCTGACCTAGCACAAGGGACTGTGGGACTCAACCCATTTGGTCACGGGTCTAGCCCGATGGCACACCCGATATCCTGGCCCGCGTTGGCAGGCCGGTTTCTTCCCAACCGGGCTACCTTGCAGCCTGGTTTCCCCCTGGCCTAGCCCGCACTGGCAGCATGGTTTGGTCCACCCTATACGTAGTAGGAACTGGGTCTTCCCTATATCGCGTGACCGGCTCAGTTGGCCGCCTCCCCCCATGCGGTCCCACAGACCGACTGCCAACACCAACCTACGTCCGAGCCATAGATCTCCTGACCTGACATGGTGCCCTATTGAAAATGTGGTTCTGCACTATAGCTGACTGCTGGTTGTAGCCTTCTCCATTGCACTGTGTCAACCGTTCCTTCTATGGGCCACCAGACATTCTCCACTAATCCATTTTCTGATCTGCAGGCACCTTCGGAATCCTCGAGTAATCATTGTCACTACTAGGTGCTCCAAGTCATTTCACAGTCAATCTCGGGGTTTAGTCACGCTCAAAACCTCCACACAACGTCTAGCGTGACCACATGGGTCTATTGGCAATGAACGATAGGACGGGGGTAAGAATATAACCAAGAACACCAGAGGGATGGATGATTATCTTGTTTATTTGGACTTCATTAGTCTTGTTAGAAGGAAACCAGAAAGGGTGTAATTACTATGTTCCTACACTTCAAGTCCCACAATATTTAACTCATCCCACATGAACGAACAACCCACATATCAAACTGTTAGTGGGTTGATATTTGTTTTTCATTTGGAATGAAATAACAGGAATCTAGATCACAATGAATAAAACTCATACCTCGGTGTGGGATTGTTTATTGTTGAACATCTAAACATTGGAATTCTTCATTCCTCAATCCTTCATTGGTGGCGGGATCCTTCTAAGGGGAAGGAAGGAACTTGTGCTGATTCTCCATTCATCACCATTCAATACTTTCCAATGTCACTCCTCTACATCCTCAAATAAAATACAGGATCGTGCCAATGATAATGTATATCTGTTAAACAATTAAATGGAGGAAATGTGTTTTAGCGTATCTATTACACTGAGTCATGATATCATTAAACTGTTTCATTTATGAAATATATTTTCTTTTATTCTTGAGTTGTTGTGTTGTTACGTTGTTGAATTTAAGAAATGAAATATCTGGATCGATGTTGGGTTGTAGTGAAACATTTTTTTGGAATAAAATAAACTTTCATAAGTTAATTTTATTTTTCTTTAAAATGCCCAAAAAAGTAACTTTTACCCTCGAGCTATGTCGTTCAAGGATAGGCCCCTTCAAAAGAAATAACACCCTCAAAAGATGAACGTTACTCTCAGATCTCTAATACGAGTTACAGTTTATTGTTTATAAGGATTTGAAAATAAATTAATTTTTATTTAATTATTTTATTTAAGGTCTTTTCCCAAAAACTACTTTCCACAGTTGTCCCGTACTGCCCAATGTTAGGCTCTGCATAAGGAAAGCACACCCACACAAGCTCTATGGTGGTCTTAGATTTTCAATCCAAGTCACCGTTCTTGAGTTATATAGAATTGAAAAATAAAATAATTTTATTTAATTATTTTATTTACGGTTAAGCTATTTTTAGGTTTTTTCGCCAGAGGCCCATGATGACTAAACTTAAGTTGCGCCTAGAGAAAAATCATTATCCTAAATTCAATGGTGCCCTCAGATTTCTGATTAGGGAACCCATTTAATGGTTACTCTACTTTTTAAGGAAAACTTCTCACACATGCTATTGAAAAACTTAACATTTTTCGACGGAATACTTTGGGCACACCGGGCCTCATAATTGCACATCTTCTAGGCACCTGGTCTTGGACTTTTCACAGTAATTTTCAAAAAATAAAACCAGGAAAATCCAAGTCATTACAATATAAATATTTACCTATTGTATTGAAGGAATATATAGGGCTCACTCATATCATAATGAAATCCTAAATACATGTTCCACAAAATTATAAAAAATCATATTAAAACCCATGAAATGAAATGGGTGTCATAAACATGTAATAATATCGTAACCTATGGAAAATATGCAGGTTTCATAATCATGTAATCAAAAGAATAAATTTTGGAAGAAGTAGGTTTTAAAATAAAACAACTTATGAAAGAGAAAAAGGCTTCATAAAAATCTATCCATCAAAACATAAACCATTCAATGAAAGCATATGAATGTAAACATTGAATCATTTCCCATAAATGCATGAGGAACACCAACGGATGTTATCCTAAATGATAAATAATTTTGAAATATCTTTTAAAAAAATTCATGAAGAAAATATCCTTCTTTATTCAAAAAATATTTTTTAAAACATAAAACCTCTTGAAAACTATTTTCTTTGTAAATAGACTTCAGAAATTATAGTAGAAGCTTCAAAATCTTTTGAAATCTTTTTACCTTTAAACTTATATAAGAATAATGAAAACCTTATGAAACCCACATTCAATTAATTATACTTTGAATAATTCTAAAGGAATATTGAAAATGATTTGAAAACCATTTCCTTGAAAGTCATTTTGAAAAAAAAAATCTTAAATATTACCCTTTTAAACATGAAAATGAAACTTCAAAGAAATGATTCCAGGTAAATCGGTATGTGTCGTATGAGGAAAAAATAATATTCCTTTTTCATCATAAATGTTTAAAAAAATTCCTTATTTAGAAATAGATAACAAGATCCATTTGAAAAAATTGTTAAAAGCCAAATAAGGAAAAAATTGCCTTTATTTTTCATAGGATATTAGTAGAATATTATTGGAATCACTTTTTGGAAATCACAGTTTGTAAGGAACACATATTTCTGACTAAAGTGAGAGGTATGGTCATATTTTCTTAAAAACATTTTCTAAATTATATTAAGAACCAAAGAGTGGGAAAATGGTATGAATACATGAAGACATAAAAGCTAACCAAATCATAAGAAAAGTTATGAGTGTTCTGGAAATATGGATCATAATATTTCATCAATAAAAATATAATCATTAACAACCTCAATAAATGGTGAGATTTTTTCAATAAACTCATACCACATGGTATCATTAAATAGTACTCCACATGTAGGAAAATGAAATAATATGGATAACTAAATATCATGAAAATAAAGATATTAAAGATATAAAATTGAAAATTTATTTTATACACCTCATATAAAAATATTGGTGTATGACGTGTCATGTGTCTTAAAAATGGAAAATTAAGACTAAATTAATTTACTGATTTGGTAACTTTTAAAGGCTAAACCCCATGACATAATGATCATAAAATGGTCATTTAAATACCTGAATATTTTATTATAAAATTCACGTAATACATTAATTGTCATTATATACACCATACAAAAGAAGTTAGTAGTGAATAAGGCATGTATCTAATAGAAATAAAGTGTGAGAAAAAATATTGTTACCTTGTGTCTAGACTCTCGTTGTACACATTCAAAAATACCGTATAATAAAAATAAATATTTTATAAATTTATCATAGAACCATATTCTTATTTATAATACCATATGTGGTTTTATTATGTCCTTATATTACTCTCTGGTAAACAATTCTATGTTAATGTTTCACTTCGGGTAATATCCGCTTTGTTTTTTGCATGTTTTTTAATTTGTTATATCTTTGATCCTTATACTAATATCATGTCTTCTAGAATGTAAACCATGAATTAAATATAATTTATATTCATTATATTTTTATTATAATAATCCATATGATATATAACTATGAAACAAATTCCACTATTCATGGAGATAGTAGGTCATACGTACACATAAACACTATTTCCATTTAATTGTCGTGTTGAAAGAATGAATGTAAAAGAAATATATGTATATATATGGATATATATCATTATTACAGTATTTTTATTACATAATATATATCATACATATTCACTAAACCCATACTTAATACCTTCCACATACTGTTTGAATGAAACACATTTCTTTGAGGGTGTAGTAATACACACATCCTCAAACAAAATTATAAGATTTAAAAAATGGGATGTTTAAAATATATATGTTGTAAATAATTACAAAATATTAGAGAAATAATAAATATAATATATTAAAATATACAAATATATATTCCATTATAATTTCCACCATGGTATTTCATAAAGGAAAAATGAACAATCATCGTTTAGTGAGGCGGTAGTTCGTTGTACATGTAAACCGTATATTTGTTACCCATTAGATGGAAGTGTTTGAAATTATAGGTCAAAACATAGAATAAAAAACGTCCTAGTATATGTAAGATACTATTTTTTATACAATAGTTTAATAATTAGATTTTATGGATTGGAGAAAAAATTATAAGAAATGAGTTTGAGGGAGGGTATTATCTCTTAATCGGTTAACTCCTTTGGGTGTGCACCAAAGTGAATCCTTGGAAGGATTTATGAACAATGGAAGATTCAATGAGAATTTTTGGGGTGTTGGGGAGTCATTGGAGAATATTTTTTCAATGAAAACTGTATTTAGAGGTGTGAGGAAGTAGGAGTAGAGGAGGCCTTTTGTAATATTTTTGAAAAGGGAAACTCCGCCTATGTTTTTATTGAAAGTGGACCCAAAATGGACCCAATTATATCCAAGGGAGTATAGGGTCAGAATATTTTCATCTAATGGCTTTTGGGAAGGTGTATATGTCGTTTTGGTCCTTAAGGTTATGGCTCAGTCCCATATTAAATATAATTTAGCCTTAATCATTGTAATTAATTTTAATTAATTTCATTAATATTTTTTATGAAAAATAATTTAACCATATTGTATATTATAAATTATACTAATTTACAATATGGAATCCATTTTTTTCAAATTCTAATCACATAATTGGGTGAAATTATTTTAAATATAATCCCATAGACGAGACAATAGTATGCTTTATAAAAGTAAAAACATTAAAGAGTTTTTATGTTTTTATAGCCAATTTCAAAATGTAATTGATTGAAATATCATAAATTAGTTTGATAAAAAATTCAATCTAAAAATAATTTAAGATAAACATAAAAAATAATTTTACTATATAAAGAAACTAAATGAAAAAAAATGTTTTGAATTAAAATTCAGTATTTTAAACTATCCATTAAAAATAAAACATCATTGAAAAATACCAGAAAATCACCCAAACCAAATTTTTATTATTATCTTTCATAGATGATGTTTATTTTGACATATAATATTTATAAAATTTCCAAAATTTAGGTTGAAAATAGGTTCTCCATTAAAAGGCTGTAAAATTATCATAATGAAAATATTTGGTTTTATGTGTTAAATTGGTTTATTTATTATCTTTTTCTAATAAAATATATTAGATGAATATAGAAAATATTTTCATGGATATATAACAAATATATTAAATTAAAATTACTTAATAATTGTAATTAATTTAATTTATTATTATTAAAATAATTATTTGAGCATAATAATAGTTTTCTACAAAAATACTCCCTTAATATCCAATTGGTTCTTATATTCATTTCTAAATAATTTGTGACTAATTAATTTATTTAATATTTTTTTTAAATATATATATACATAATTAAGTTAATAATATTAAAAAATTATTATTTAACGACATGGTTATTTATTATTGTATTTTTTTAGGAATATATTATTGTTTGGTAACACTTCGTCTTGTGTGTTATGCAAGTAATCGAGCAAAGTCGGTATTGAATGAAATGAAAGTTTACCTCAGTGTTCCATATAGATAAATGTAACCATTATATTGTGTGTATTTCATGATTAATATGGAATTTCATATAACACAATCCAAACATAGTGCTTTAATTTTTATAAAATAACAATTTCTAGTGTTGCGTAAAATTAAAAATATCAAAAATTCTAAATTAATTTGGAAAAAATATTTCACAAAATAACGGGGTGTTACAAGGATAGAGTCATTCAAAACAACATATGATCATCTTGGAGTAAAAAAAGTTATCTTAAAAAGTTTCTACGAGACATTGAGTTTGATGTTTATGAGAAGGTATTTCAAATAATTTCTATTTGGAAGATGGTAATGAAATTTATAATGAAGGAATATTTTACTCTAGGTATATTATTTGATGATTCATTTCATGTTCCTCTCCAGGGGAATTACATAACTGTTCCTTCACATGGAATAAACTTAAGAGTCATACCACTTGAGAAACATCCCTTTTATGAGGAATAGAAACTATAGATTCAAGATCATAATGAGAAATTTAAATGAAATAAAACCACTCACCTAGTCAATGTTATGTGGAAAAACCATAAATTTGAAGAAGTTATGTGAGAACCCAATGATGTGATGAGGAAAAAATATCCCCTTTTTAATCATATTAAAGGAAATTTGAGGGTTAAATTCATTTTCTGAGTGGTAGAATGTAACACCTCAGGGTTTTAGGATATATTTTTATAAATAATTTTACATCATTGGTATAATTAGTTACACAAAATGTTGAGTTTAATCGAACTGTGACATATTAATGTAAAATTATTATTTAATGTGATAGATATTTCCTATAAGATGGATTGGTGGTTTTAATAGGACTAAAAAAACTATAAAAAATCTATACATTACAAATTAATAAATAAAATTCATTAGCTATCATTTTATTATAAGAATATTAAAATTATTTGAGAATAGAGGAGAATATTTTAAATGAATACAGTTTTTTATAAGAGAAATCTAGTTTTTTAAATAAATTAACTTTATCACCCTTGGGGAATTATTTTAATGAAATATATATATATAATATATATTCATTTAAATTATTTAACATTCATATAATTCTTTTTTAGGCATGGGATATGAATGAATCCAGTTTAGTGATTAAAAATGTATTTTCCTTAAAAATGATTTTCATCATGTTTTTTTCTTATTTTAAAACAAATATCTAAAACCTATTGAAATTATATCATGAAAAAATGATTCTATATTTAAAAGAAGTATGATCAAATTTGTTCAGTCAATCCATCTTTTGTTCATTATGAATAGTAACCATGGAAAAAATTTGTTGTCTCAGTTAGGGTCAAACGGGAAAAATATGGTTAAAATTTTGAGACTAGCCATTAAAATTTCTCTAAACCGCAATTGTATCCTACCATATGAGTTTATTTCCTCAATTACCTTCCATTTATCAGATATATGTATTTGTGGTTCCATTTTTGTATGATTATGTCATTTAAAATAATTTAACAAATGAATAAATACAAAATTTCACTTTCTAGAATTTAATATCAAATTTTTTTAAAATAAGGATAAAAATATGATATTTTATGTCTAATTGTTCATTTGAAAGATATATTGTTTTTTCATGGTAATTTATTTTTTATTTTAAGATATTTATTAATTACCTTAAATGCATACACTATGCTAGCACAATATTTATCCAATTAATATAAAAATAGAATAAAAAATTTTAAAAATAATAAAATCAATATAATAAGGTCTAATTATATTGTTAAATAAGTTTTGTTTTAAAATATAAAATAATAGGGATGTGGAAATTTTTTAGATTATAATTTACTATTTTTATTGATGTATTTGATGACAAATAAAAAGTATATTGTCAAAAATGAAATTATTGATATTTAATGAAAGAAATGTTTTATTAAATTATTTAAAAATTATAAATATATTAAAAGATGATAAGGGTGATATGATATGGTTGAAAATGTAATCCATTTTCAATTTATGTGCCAATTTTGACCTTATATGTAAAATTATAACACATAAATATTACAAAAATCATTACCATAATTATGATTGAAATTAGTTAACCAAGGGGTTAAAAAATGTTATGGTTTAAAATGATATGAAAAAATATATAAAATTCATTGGATGACTATATATTGACTTTATTCTCTTTTAGTATAATAAATGCCCATTTGGAAACATTTGGATTGCGAATAATTAATTTTAATTTAATTTTTTTTATATTTTCACTTGTGTCCTTTTGTAATGACTAGAGTTTGTAATTGATATTTTTCTCTTGAAATAAATAAGTGATATAATATACTATAGAGTATTATACACATAAAGATACTAAAAAGGAATTTATTTTATTAATAAATATTGATACATTAATCATCAATGAAACTGATTGAAATTATAAACATTACAACTAGAAAACAAAAATAAACTAGAAAAGAAAAAATGTGAAAATATGGATATCCCTAATCTAGTATAATCCCTACCCACACTGCCAACCCAATAGAAAATATATAAAATTTTAATAAACCAATCAATATAATAGTAAATTGAAATATAGATCCTTGATAGAAATTGAGTTGAATATTGAAGGTAAGAGTGGAGTGGTATGTAGAAGAGTTAATGTGACCATTGTAATATTAGTGTAACGGTTCGAATAGTAACCTGACTATTGGGAATAGTAACCTAAACATTGAGAATAGTAACCTGACTGTGGAAATAGTAAGTTTACCCAAAAAATAATAAATTTTTATATTACTAATATTTATCATTATTATTTTATGTAAATAAAAAACATAAAATTACTATAAAATAAATATCATGATTAAAAAAATTAAAGAAAATATAACCACTTTTTAATAAACTAGACATTAAAGTATTTTTTAAAAATCATAATTTTTTATTGAAAATTAAATTTACCTATTTTATAAAAATTTTGTGACAAAATTGAAATAATTTTTCATATCATCATGTCAAAATTGATCATATGTGATTTTTTTTGTAACATTATGAAATACATCAATTTTCAACTAAATAGTGAAAAACATTTTTTCACATAACTGGTGTATCTTAAATTTTATCATTAATGATATAATAATTACATAAACATTTCTATAACTTTATTTACATTATATATTAAATTTCATTAATGATTCATTAAAATATGTTAAAAATAATTTCCAAACCTAAATAGTACTTTCCAAACACTAAAAACCTAAAATATTAAATTAAAATATTGGTTTCTCATTTTTCTACCATTCTTTTTTATTAAACTAATGAATTAGAATTATAAAATGAACCAAAGCCTTGTAATCATATTTTTTAATTAAAATTTGGTTTATAGTTTCAAAAAAACACTATTACATGGTTTACCTAGGATTTAATATTTTAGTCAATATTTTATTCTAAAAATACCCCCCCCATAAGTATAAATAACCCCTCTCTCTTCCCTTGAAAAAATACTCCTCCCACCCATTCAAAATCTCAAGATCTTCTCAAATACTCTCTATCAATCGCATTATAATATATAGGGACATTATGGATCAATCCAACTTTAACCCCCAAGGAATTTATAGTATCCTACCAGAGAATCTACATTGAGGAGAGAGTATGTCTCTATTAACTCTTCCCTCTTTTATTCTTATCTTTCTTCTTTTTCCCAATTTATTTCAAAACAATATACTATAAAATTATTTATATACTAATTTAAAATTATAATAAAGACGTTAAAATACTATAATTATCTTATTTATGGAAAATATAAATGGCATACTTCCATTTCCTACTTTTTCGATAATGTCCTATTAAAGGTCGGTTGACCACCTAAAGAGACATTACCTAGATAATTATTGTAACCACATTAATGGATAGATATTATTAATTATATATAATATATAAATAATAAATTAAGTTTATTATACGTTTCTAGAGTTAATCATACCATTCTATAAATTGTTTTGAATGAAAATAGGGAAATCAAAGCAAAATCGGAAAATTTTAATAAAAACATGATATCAAAACCCCTCAATTTCATCAAATATTTTATGAAATATAATAAAATGATTATAATCGATAAATATTTATATTAATGACTATAATTTACTTCTTTATCAATGTTTTAATAAATCTATTTTTATTATTCAATAGGGGTAAAAGCGATGAAATAAAGAGGGAATTATGGTAAGGGCATTCTTGAACCCAACTCATTTTCTTTAGGTTATACCACATTCATGAAATATTTGGTTTGAACAATCATATAAAGTTCCATAAATATAATTTATTTATTATTCCCTTTTATTTTAAGTGATATACATGTTCCCACCATGATTTTAAGACAATCAAAAATATTTTAAAAAACAACTCTTCTTTCAAAAACACATCTTTGACTCCTCTTGAGTTATTTCTTCTTCACTCAAGAAAGATGATTCTTATAACCAATATTTTTCCCCTTTTGAATTTGGTAACTTCAAGTATATTAAATAAATCATGATTGATTAAATCCTTATGAAATACATTCCATTCCATGGGTTTATTTATGACTATGATTATTATATATTCTTTGTGGAATGAATGATTATGTAAATTTTATGATGTTATGGGTGGAACCGGAATTATATTTCCCTAAAATTCATTCAGTAATGTGATGTATCTTAAGAGATTATGTGTATTATTACTAAACATGATTCTATCATGGTTCATAATGATGATTTTATTATTATGAACATATTTTATACATGACCATAATGCTATATATTTTTACAACTATGTGTGGTATTTGAACTCTAAGACATGATGTTCAATTTTTATGAATTACCACATTCCATACCTTTATCACATATTTCCCTCTTTTTTTATGATGATGTTATTCTTATTATTTAATGATGATTATTATGCTCACCAATGTTATATTGAATCATGTTCCATATTCAACCTTATATTGGGATTTGTTTCTCACCCCTTTCATTGATGTATATCCATAGGTGAATAATTTTACAAAGGATAACATGAGGGACACTGAGATGATATATAATAAGGAATTAAATGATTTTTATGTTTTTTGTGTATCTGTTTTATAAGATCCTGATTTCCCCAAGACACTAAAACTTTTGATATTTTATTTTTAGCATAATTATGTTGTTTATATTTAAAATTATGTAATAGTCATTTAAGAAATGTAGGGTTGCTATAGTTGGTATTAGATCATGGTTTAGTTATTTTGGTAATTAGGATTATAGAACATTACTAAAATCCATTGAGAAAAGAATATTTATATGTGAACTTTCAAGAAATTTTTCTAAGCATAGGGATCCCATAAGATATGACATTAGAGTTAATTGTGAAATTGAATAAATTATATATCTATAACTTGTGGACTTATTTTTTTCTCAAACCTTTTAAATTTTAGAAAATAGTGGGAACCTAGTTAAACAAGCCCAAAAACCTATGTGAGGAACAATGAAATGCTTTTCTGAATTATATCCCTAATTCCAAATGAGGTGGAGCTTAAAAATTCAAGGAAATTATTACTCATTTTTTTCATGAAATGAAAAATAAACTGACCCATGTGGAATTTTCACCTTCACCTAAGAATTATCAATTATCTATTGAGTTCTTTATGTTTAAAATACTACAGATGTTT
This sequence comes from Viscum album, assembly GCA_963277665.1. Lineage (NCBI taxonomy): Eukaryota > Viridiplantae > Streptophyta > Magnoliopsida > Santalales > Viscaceae > Viscum > Viscum album. The sequence goes on along the minus strand of OY728133.1, from coordinate 472,384,976 downwards.
TTTTCGAACATTTGATCCAATTATCATGGAATATTGGCTAAACTCAACGGAGAATATGTTTTATGTGATCCATTTTTCTAAGATGGAGAAGCTGACACTTTCCATCTATCATTTAGATGGAGAAGTTGAAAAATGGTTGGAATTGATATATAACACTAATATGAATAATGAAATAGATGAGATAGATCGGGAATAATTTATGAAAATATTTCTTACTATGTATTTCCCTTGAACTCTTTGAGAAGAGATAGAAAGCTAATTCATAGAGCTCGAGAAAAAGGAATGTGAATATATCATAAATTACCTGAAAAACAACACAAGTCTCTCTAGATACACCTCAATATTTTTTATCCAAAATGATATAAAATTGATAGATACTTTAGTGGTTCAAAACCAAAACATCCAAAAACCCTAGCTATCTGATACTTTATAATTTATAAGTAATTGGTTCGTTGTGAACTCAAAGTATAGATTGGATTCATATAATGATTCCATGGTTATGGAGATAAGATTAGTAGAATGCAGTTTCAAGCTAGTGGGTCAAATAAAAAAGGATGAAAGAGGATATGACTACCCACACATCAAAAATGTGGGAAGAATCATCATGGGAATTTTCTCAAAGGGATGGTGAAATGATTCATATGCCGGAGAGAAGGACACAATATTCATTAATGGTAAAGATACATGAAGAATGTGGCTAACATGTTAGAGGAAAGGAAGGAACCTACTATTTCCCCACCCATGGTTCAATGATTCAACTATAGGGAGAAAGGGAATTATTCAATCCAGTTCACTAAACCATGGGTTCTTGAGCTTAATCAGCATCAAAACCTAAATAATCACAAAGATAATGGGAATGCTTATTCCATCACAGCTATTGAAGTGGAGTGTTAAAATGAAGTTGTAAAAATTATACTTCCTATTCACTCAATAATGGGAAAAAAATTATTTGACTCTCATTCTGCACATTCATTTATATCCTACATGTTTTCTAGAACTGTTGAATTAAGGCCCTGATACCTGGAGGTAGAGATATCTTTAAAAAACCTATTGTTAAAATCATTGAAACCGAAGTGCTAAACACTTCCCCTATAAGAATATTTTGGAATATTCTTCTAGAGAATCTCATAATACATTCCTTGGTGGAATTTGATCCTATAGTAGGCATAGATTAGATCTAATTATATATAGAATTCATTAAATGTTGGGAAAAGGAAAAATCATTTCATATTATAAACCATTCAATAATCAATTAAATATTCCAGGAAGATCCTGAATCTCATTTAAAAAATCCCTCAATAGTATGGGTTTAAATACTCTATGAAAAACAATACATTTCCTAAATGGTTGAGTCAATGGAAGGTATCAAACTATAGGAAATTCCCATTATTATGGAATACACTAATGTATTTCCCAATGAGATTCCTAGACTTTCCCTATATCATGAGGTAAGGTTTTCAATAGAACTCATACCTAAAGCTACTCCTATCTAAAATTACCACTATAGTATAGACTCGATTGAACCAGAAGAGTTAAATAAATATTTCCAAGAGCACTAAGACAAAGGGTTCATGTTCCCTAGTGCATCAACTTAGGCTATGCCAGTAATCCTTTTAAAGAAAAGGGATGGATCAATAGGGTTGTGTATTGATTATCAGGGACTCAAATAGATCTCCATAAAGAAACAATACCCCATTAAAAGGATTTATTAATTGTTCGATTGACTATGAGGATCTTAATACATCTCAAAGGTGGATCTTCATTCTGAGTATCCTCAACTAATGGTGAATAAGGAATATATTAAGAAGACTTCTTTCCATACAAGGTTTTGTCATTATGAGTTAATAGTTACTCCCTTCAGACTTATAAATACCCTTACAATATTTATGGATTTGACGGATAGATCCTTTAAATACTACCTTTAAAAACATATTGTAGTGTTTATTGACAATATTCTCATTACCTCCAAGATAAAGTGAGAACATGAAGAGAATATAAGGATTGTGTTAGTGACATTATAGAAGGGTAAAATGTACGCTATGTTCTAAAAGAGTGAATTTTGGATGAAGAATTCAATATCCTTAGGGAATAGAATCCCAAGTGAGGGAATTTTTGTAGACCCATGAAAGACAAAGGAAATTTAGGAATGACCCAAACCCACTACAATCATGGAAATACATAGTTTTATTGGAATAGATGGGTACTACTGATGTTTTTTGAGAAATTTATCATGATTTATTACACCCATAACTATGTTTACAAAGAAAATAATAATGTGTGTTTGGATGGAAGAATTTTATGAAAAATTCAAGGAGCTCAAGAAGAGGGAAATCAATACACCTCTACTCATACTACCAACAACTTGAGAATATTTTTTATTATATAGTGATGCATCAAAGACTGTATTGGGATGCATAATTGTGCAGAATGATAAAGTGATATCCTATTCCTCACAATAGTTTAAGATCCATGAGAAGAACTAACTAATCTATGTTATGTAGTTAGCATATGTAATATTTTATCTAAATATTTGGTGGTACTATCTCTATGGTGAAAAGTGTGACATATATAATGATTATAAAATTCTAATGTATAAATACACATAAAAGGATCTCAACACGCCTCAAAGAATATAGTTAGATCTAATCAAGAACTATTATTTCTTTTTTCACACCTATCCAAGAATGGTGAAAAATGTAATTGATACTCTTAGCAGAAAATATTATGCTACATTATCCATGATGCTGGATGAGAAATACTGATTATTCTTGGATATATAAAAGATGGATTTGAAAATCATAATTTAATGTAATATATCCTACCATTCCTAAATAATTTCCCAACCATATATTCAATAATATATCAAGGATGCACAAAGGGATGATATAGAGTTACAAAATAATGTGATTGTGGTAAATAAAGGGAAGCTATGTGAGTTCCATATTGATTATGATGGGGTGATTTGATTTTTCAAAAGACTTTTTGTGCCTTCATCACCTGGGATAAAGAACTCTTTATTGGATAATGCAAATATCTCACCCTTCTCCTTCCATTATAGAAGTACCAATATATACTGTGATCTTTGAGAACCCTTCTAGTGGGATAACATAAATAAGTATATTGTGGTTTATATCTCATAACGTTTTGTATTTTAGAAAGCTAAATTAGATACACAAAAGTAAAAAAGGAATGATGAAATGGTTTCTTATACCAATGTGGAAATAAGAGAATTTCACTATGGAATTTGTCATTGGTCTCCTAAAGACATCCAATGGAACCAATTTGATATGGATTTTGGTGGATTGATTCACCAATAATTCACACTTTATTTTCATTTAGAGGGATTTAACACTAGAATAAATTTCCAATATATATTTTAATGAAGTGGTGAGGCTTAATGGGGTTCCAATTTTGATCATATCTGATTACGATCCAAGGTTCGCCTCGAAATTCGGGAGAAGTATTTAACATTATTTGGGAACTATATTGAATTTCAGCATGGGCTATCACCCTCAAACTGATGGATAATCTGAAATGAATATTCTGATGTTGGAGGACATGCTAATATACTTCTCAATTAAATTAAAAGGTGTATGGAATCAACATATCCCATTAGTTAAGCTCTATTATATCAATTGTTTCCACTTAAGTATTAAAATAGATCCATATAATGATATGAATGGGACGAGTTTTAGAAGTTGGGATGAAGTTTCAGAACAAAAGTTAAATTGACCTTATCTTGTACAAGAGATGAAAGAATGGTTCAATACATCCAAAAACAAAAAAAAATACTTATTTTTATAAAAAGTGTTATGATGATAACCATCAAAGGGACATTAATTTCGATGTTGGAGACAATTTTTTCTTTCAAATATCTCCATGAAAGTTAATAATATGGATTTGAAATGAAATTTAATATTAGTCTAAGGTACATTGTCCCCTTTGATATCCTTGATCGCATAGTAGCAGTGGCCTATCATCTTACACATCCCCCAAGTATGGATAAAGTTCATGATGTATTGTAAATATCATACTTGAGGGGGGACATATCAAATCCCTCACAATTACTAAATCCATAGGTTGTAGAATTGGTGATTGATCTCTTATACTAAGAGAAGTTAGTGAATATCTTGGACTATAGAGACAAATTTCTATTCAAAAAGATAATTCACCTTGTTAATTAATAATGGAGGAACCATATGTACGAAGAGGCAACATGGGAAACAGAGGAAATAATGAAACAAAAGTACTCTTATATATTCTCAACTGAGAATATGAATTGAAATTATAAAAATGAAATTTCTAAAGGGGGAATGATTTATTGACATCGAGTTTATAAAATATATTTGTCTCTTGAAAAAAAATTTCTGATATAATATACTATATAGTATTATAACCACAAAAAACCAAAAAAACATATTTCATTTATAAATACAGTTATATTAATCAGAAATGAAACCTATTAAAATTAAAAAACATAAAACTAGACAAAAAAATTAAATAGAAAAGAAAAAAATGTGAAAATATGGATCATCCCAATCTAATAGAATCATTTCTACCACTGCCAACAATATAGAAAGAAAATGTTAGTAGACTAATAAACACTACAAAAAATAGAAATATTAAAAATTGATAGAAATTGATTTAGAAGTTTATTGAAATATAGGATTGTTATATATATGAGGTAATGTGGTTGTTAGAATAAAAATTTGACCATTAGAATAGTAACCAGGCCATTGGTAATAGTAACTCGACTGTTGGGAACAGTAACATGACTCTTGGAATAGTAATTTTACATATAAAAAAATAAAAAGTATTGATATAATTAATTATTATAATGATTAGTTTATGTGAATATGAATTTTATAATACTAATAAAAAAATATCATGACTAAATAACTCAGAGAAAGCATAAGCAAATTTTTAATAAATTATATTTCAATGTATTTTGTAAAAATCAATATTTTGTACATTAAAATATAAAATTACATATTTTAGATATTTATTTTGATAAATGAATATGATTTTTGAAATCATTACATTAAAATCTCCCACGGTTTATTTTATTAGTTATTTTCAGAAATACTTCAATTTTTTGATTGAAGAGTGAAAATACACTTTTCACATAACATGTGTATCTTAAATTACATTATTTATGTTGCAATAATTAAATAATCATTTATATAAATTTATTTTCTTCCATTATGTGTTTAATTTCATAAATTATTTCTTAATATATGGTAAAATTAATTTCGAAACATAACAAGTATATTCCAATACCTAAAAATTAAAATTATTTCATTGAAAATTTATTTTCTCATTTTTTTCACCTTTCATTTGGATTAAACTAATGAATTTGAATTATAAAGTGAAACAAAGTCTTAAATCATGTTTTTAATTCAAATATGGTTTATAATTTCATATATTCACAATTACATGATTTACCTTGGATGTAATATTTTTATTCAATATTTTATTCTAATAATACTCCTCTCCTTAAGTATAAATAACTCCTCTCCCTTTCTATGGAAAACCACTTATCCCAAAAAATCAAAAGCCCAAGATCTGAAAAAATAATCCCTCTAAATCCTCTTATAATACATAGGGACATTATATAGAAATCCTAATCCTATCACCATGGTAGTTATAGTGACAAACATGAGAATCTACACAAAGTATAGAGTAAGCCTATATTAACTCTTCTCTCTTTTCTTTTTAACATTCTTCTTTTTCCCAATTCCTATGAAAACCACATACAATAAAATTAATTATTAAGTGATTTAAAATTATATTAATAATGATAAATATCATTAATTATCACATTTAGGAAAAATATATATTTCATTCTTCCCTTTTCCATCTCTTTCGACAACATTTTGTTAAAGGTCAGTTAACCACCTATGTAGACATTGCCAAGAAAATTCTTATAACCATCATGAATGGATTGTGTGAATTAAATATAATATATAAATAAGTAATTAAATTTATTATAATATTTTTTAGTTAATCGTACTTTTCTATAAATTATTATTAATGAAAATATAAAATCAAAGATAAATGGGAAATTTTTATGAAAAACATGATATCAAAACACTTCAATTGCATCAATGTAAATTAAGAAATATAATCTAGTAATTATAATTGATAAATATATGTATCGATGGATTGAATTAACTTCTGGATGAATTTTTTCATAAATCTACATTTATTATTTTGTATTCGAAAATGTGATGAAATAAATCAAGAATTAAGGTAATGGGATTCTTGAAACCAACTCCTTTTCTTGGGGTTATCCCACTTTCATGAAATATTTTGTATGAATACTCATCTAATTTTCTATAAATATAATTTCATTATTATACCCTTTTATTGTTTGGGATATAAATGTTTTATATATTATTTTATGACAAATACAATGATTTTCGAAAACAAATCTTTTTTCCCGAACATATATTTGACTCCTCTTGAGTTGTTTCTTGTTCACTCGAGAATGATGACTCTTATTCCAAATATGTTTCTCCCATTTTTATTTGGGAACCCAATGTTTATTTAGAAACATGTGATTGATGAGATCCTTTTGAAACCCCTTCCATTAAATGGGTTAACTCATGACTATGATTTTTATTTTGTTCTTTGTGGCTTGCATGATTATGTAAATGCTATTATGTGAAGGGTGGTCTCGGTATTCTATACCCCTATAATGCATTGGGTAATGTGATGTATCTCATCAGATTATGTGTATTTTGTGTGAACATAATGATATATTTGTTCACAATGATTATGTTATGATTATTTACAATTGTTCATCATGAACATGATGCTTTATTTGTTCGCAACTATGTGTGGTATTTGACCATTAATACATGATGTTTAAATTTTATTCATTTCTACATTCCATGTTTTTATCACCTGTTACAATCATTTTGTGGATGATAATTATATAATTATTATCTAATGATTATGATTATGCTCACCCATGTTATATTGATCTATTTTCTTTATTCATACTCTTACTGGACTTTTAGCTCACACCTTTTATTGATGTATCTCTTCATGTTAATACTTATACGAAGGTGAAGATGAGGGACACTAAGATGATAGAGAAGAATGAATTAAATAATTTTCATGTTTTCTTATGTACAAATTATGTATGAGCATACTTCTTTCAATACACTAGAAAAATATTGGATTTTTAATGATATTATTTTGTTTATCATTAAACCGATGTAATAGTCATGTAAGAAAAATGATTTTGTTATACCTTTTCCTCCCATATAAAAGGACACCAATTATATATTATCTTCACACAAAATTTAGACATTTATCTCAATCATACCCACTCAATTATATTATCAAAATCCATATCCATTTACTATAGGTTCTCTTCTTCCCAAAGGACCATCCACAGGGTCTATATTATTGGATATAAAGGACCTATTTCAAAGAAGATGTAATCACCTTAACCAAACACTTTCTAGATACTTATTATTTTAACTCATATAAATATAATCTATTTATAATAAACTAATAAAATCAGTTTCCAAAATATATTTTAATGTTATTATGATTATGAAGCCACCATTATACACCATATTTTCCATAAAATATTAAGTGAATGTATTTCTTCTGTGTATGTCCATATTAGTGTCTCCACGTAGCGATAAATTTAAGTTTTCATCAACATATTTTATGGATGGTTATTATGAGGAGTTAAATGTTTATATAGGATATTTATAACATAATTATTATACGATAATTATATTATCATATCTTTTTTCAAAGCTAACAATCAATTGGAAAATGATTGTGTTGCTTGTATGTATATTTGGATTATGACCTCCATGAAGCGATTTCATCTGTCCTTAATTTATGATTTAAATAGATGGTAATAAGTATATTTTTAATGAATATAAAAATTATATAGGTTAAACTAATTATCCTATGAAGATTATTTATTATTTACATTTCTTTTGTTCCATCATTCAAAATTCGAAAACAGCGTTCATGAATACGTACAACCTACAATCTCTTTGAACTATGTAATTCATTTTTCTATTTATAATTATAAAGAAGTTTATAAATATATATATATATATATATTGATTATATATGATATTTATACCATTATTAATATTCTAAATGTAATGGAACCATGATCGAAGTAAAAGAACAGAAACTACCAAACCAGAACATACAAGAAAAACAAATTAGTTTTCACTTAAAACTGTAATTTTAATATAGAATTATTAATAAATGGGTGAGAAAATGTTATAACTAAGACATATATGGTATGATATATATGATTATGGATTTATAATAAATATATGATAAATATATATTTATTATACAGGAGTTTCAAACACATATTATAGAATCCATACCTGAGGTAAGGGTTTGTTCCACTATGTCATCATTATGCAGGAATATTTATTTTTAAGTATTAATTGGGGGAATATATTTGATATTTATATCCTAATAAAAATATATTTAATTATCCTCTGTTTATTTATATAAATTCAAAATTCTCAATTCATTTCTCTCTCTTTATGTTCTTAGGATACCAAAAATAATTATTTTAAGGAATAATGACATTTTTCTACTCGATTGAGAATGATTTTCTTCCATGTCGATATTTTAATTAAATTTTATAAAATAATGTTTTTAGTTTTCCAAAAATTAATTATTAAATAAATTTTTACTCATTTTTACATTTAAAAAATTTATTAAAAATCTCTTTATCATTTTTTTATGAGAAACTTTTTGACTTTTCTATCAGAATTTTGAAATTAATGATTTTTTAACTTATAAAAAATGATAAAAAGTTACCACCATCATGAATAATAAATACATAAAAGTTTGGGTTATAGTTTTATAATGATAATTTCAATGAACATTTTTTATTTAATTTTTGGAAATGTTTTTATTTAAAATAATTGATTTCAATGTGAAAATGGTTTTCCACGAGAAACTTTCCAGTTATCTTTTTAATGTACTTTTATCTATGTTATATAACTTTTTTGAATGTTATTATTTTTTGAAAATATACTATAAATAAACCATACATCATATTTTTATGTATTATTTGTGTTCCCTTTAATAGGTAAAGTGTTGGTATTCGGTATTCTAGTTCATCTAATATGAAAAGTTCATGGTCCTTTTAAGACATGTTGATTAAGTTATATTATTGATTCATATGATAAAATAATTGGAATTAGTATGTGATGGGTGGGGAATGTAATTATATACCCCCTTGATTCATTGGTAGGTCTCGTGAGACAAAATAGTTTAACTTTTTTTCTGAGGTCTTATCCATTTATGTAGATTTCATAGCATGAGGACTTGGTTGTAGTTTTAGATACCTTGGAACAACGCATTAAAGGTAAGTTTCAAATATCTAAAATTATACACTATATAATTATGAAATTAATTATTGGTGTACATATTATTATTTGAATTTTTATTATATTCCATGATATGTTTTATGTTCATGTGATTTTTTATATGGAATTATTTGACTCTAATTTATTCCTTCCATATTATTTACACCATATTTAGTTTCTGTTATATTCATTCCCTTAATGAGTATCTAAGATCATATTTTTCATATTTTTCATTTCACTATGATACTAGGAAGTGTTTTATAATTGATATATAGTGATATTATAAAATGGATAAATATTTTATCACTTAAAATACTATATTTTAATTTATGTTTTCAAATGTAATGTAATTTTCAAGTATATAACTATTTTTCTGAAACTACTAAAAAATAGGTCCTTTGGGATATAATAACTTGTATCTTGATACAATGTATTTATTTAACCACTATCTCTATGAATAGGGAGTTCGGTTTTTTACACACAAAGTCCATCATGACATCCTCCCACTTCCACATAGGCTCTAGAAGTGGCTGGAGAAAAATGTTCAGATGTTGGTACTCAAAATTTATCCCTTGACTATAAAGGCATTTGAAAATGAATCTATTAATGTCTATGTTTATCCCTTTCCATAATAAATGTCTCCTAAATTCCTGGAACATCCTTATCACCCCCGTGATTTGCTTCCCATTTAGAGCTATAGATGCCTCTAATCATATCATACCTTATTTAATAAGTTACTATAATTATCACATGTACTGGGATCACATCATCGATATCCTACAACAAATCAGGTATTGGGTCACCACCTTTTTTCTCTCCCCATATCATAGTACATTCTAGGTTAGTCCCCTACCTAGTATTTACATAATATATTAATGAATATGTGACAACAAAAAGGTAACATGTCATCAACCCCTGGTACATAGAAGCATTCATCCTCTAATTTGTTAACAATATCATCAGGTTCCAGAGTACCACCAAAGTCTTGTCACCATGCTACTATAATATTTCAATCTTTTGTATTAGATAATATTCAATGAGGATAACATTACCTGGTGTATAGGCCATCTCAAAATCCAAATTCCTTTGATACACTACACAATTTTCTTCCTCTTGTTTAGGTCCCACTATATGAAGATATAGTGAAGTATTTTATAGTCCTTTTACATAATAAACCTCCCTTTATAGAAATTGTATCACCAAAACTTCAAATAAAGGACCATCACTACCAACTAAAATTCATGGGTATGGGAGTTCTACTTATGGGGTTATAGTTTACATGACCCATAAGATACTGCCATCACTCACTCTGTCAATACTTCTCTCAAATAGAAAAATAATACATCATAGAATAAAACATATCCATTCCTATGATCTAGAATTATCAACACTAGAGATGTATAAACCCTCTTAATTTTCGCAGGAAAACCCCATCGTACTTCTTTCCATCATAAATTCACTCCCATATTCAATAATGAATTCATGGGTGTTGATAAATGGGAGAAGCCCTAAATAAAAATGTGATAGTATCCAACTAAACATAGAAATGTTCTAATATAAAACATGTTCTAGGTATTTTTATATGAATTCACTATGTTGAATTTCTCTATAACCAAGTATATACTTATCTCAGACATTACATGACCCCTTAATTTTCACTCCAAAATCATAAAATAATACTTCGACAACTTTTCATAAAGCCGGTGTTCTTCAAGCGTACTCAGTACTATATAACCATTTCTAGAATAATACACCATGATTGGTGAATTTATAAGGATTTCATTAATGAACCCCACAGTCAACGAGTCAATATATGGCTGGAATCTTGTTTTCATGTGATCCCGGAACACTAAAAGTGAGTTCATCAATCTAATCAAAATCACGAAGTACTCATATAGAACCAACCCACTAAAAAATTAAAAAATTAGTTTTTCAACATCTCTAACTAGAAATTGGTGATATCCTCATCCAAGACCAATCTTAGAGAACCAATGGGCTCCCCACAATTAATAAAATAGATCATTAATCCTATTAAAAGGATATTTTTTCTTCATAGTCACTTGATTTATATTTTTTTAATCTATACAGGGTCAAATGCTATAGTCTTCCACATGAAAAAAAATAAGTGCTCCCCCTGATTATGTAATTGAACTAATAAGGCACATATATTACATGTCCCATATAATTTCCCTAATATACTTCAACTCAAATTAATTCATAGGATAAAGGGTTATCGAAATGAATTATGCACTAAGAAAAAAAATCTATTTGGAACTGAACTTCTATATCAGGTAGAAGGCATGAGAATTAATCAAAAAAAATTCCTTATTGTGATACAAAATTGGATGAAAATTTGAGTGGGATACCACTGATCCTTATGAATGAGTCCAGCCTCTGTTATATGATGTGATTATCCCAAGTTAGCTCATGTATGGTCCAACTCTACCTACTCCCTATTCCCACTCACTAGTCATTATGAGCCTTCCTGATTAGCCACTGGAAGAGGCTAATATTGATTGTTAATTTATATAGTTTTCTTGTGATTTTTTATTCATAAATACCATTTTAGTGCATTTTACACTTTGAAGATCATTTCACATTATGATTGCAATTCTTTCCTAAAATGAACTTTACATGGTACATTCTGGAACATCTTATAAAACACCAAATGGTATTGATTTTATTTTCATATTTTATTTTCAAGTCTCCCATGCAATAAAGAAAATTCATGATTTTGGAGCACTTGAAGATTCAAATTGGAAGACCACCAAAGTGGGCCTTGAACCAACAACATTCTGGGCGAAGTGAGCTCGACAACATCCCAATAAAGTACTGTAGCTGCCATGATTCAAGCCCAAAGTGTCACCAAATTTAACTGAAAATAGAATACGTCATGGGTAAAATTTCTTTCAACAGTGGCCCAAGATAATTCTAATGTTTTAATGGAGTTCCAAGTGGCCCAAGTTGAAGATTCCATTCTGGGCCAGATTCCGCGGTCTATAAAAAAAAAGACCACCATTTAAATCATATCTAGAAAACAACAACGTATTTTGGGCTGCAATTTTACAGACTATTAGGGGACATCCGGGGATTAATTTAAGTGTTTTATGTACCACTCCAATTCAGAATTCTATATGGTGATTTTGGAGCTTCTGTTCGTTGGATGCAAGTTGTCTCCCACTTCAAGGAAAGAGTTGAAAAGTCTCCTCTAGATTTAATGTCCACCCAGTTTGGACTCCCACAATTAATTAAAGAGACTTTGGGAGTGGTGGATCGACCCAAGGATTAATTTTTGCATATTTAAGGCATTAGTGGTGTAGGATTTAGGGATCTTTGCTGCTTTGTTTCATTTTAATTTCATGCTATCAATTTGATGTTGTAATCATTATTCATTATCATGTAAGTTGTTTGAATTATAGTAGTTATTTATAAAAGTTCTTCATTTACTCTTTTTATTTTATTCTCCTTTTCACATTGATACTGTTTTCCTATGGTGTGATCTTATTCACACCAACACTTGTGAATTTATTCACACAACGGTGGAGTTATCATTTCATTGTTTTATTTTTCTTCTTCAATTCTGCCCCTATGAGCCTACTTTCTGCTTCCTTTGAGATCAAAGAATCAATAAAGGGATAAACCCTTATGGGTTTTTCTTAGGGAGTTTCATGGGGCAAATTGGATGTTATTTTATGATCTAAAATTATGTAATCATTTCATTAATTTAATATTTCCATTTGATGATTATTTTCTTCTTCATCTTCACCAACTTTAACAATGACACATTTTGAGTGCTAGTCCGATCCAATTCCTTGGAGTGATCATTAAATTGATCCTCTAAGTGCATTGTTGATTAGCCTTGGAATTGTGTAAGGATTGAATTTGTGAATGATTTTGAGGAATTATATAATTTTTTGGATATGTCTTGAATTAGTGAACTGAAATGTTATAAGAAAATAAATACATCCAATCTAAACCAAGTAACAACTTAGAATCAACTCATCTCCATTTACTATTTTAGACTAAGTAATTGTATGTTTTTTTGTTTTTTTCTTTAAATTAAATCACTAGTTTCAAATAAAATAAATCTAAATAGTTGGCCACTCCATATCCAAATCTCTCCAAATTCAGAGTGTCTCTAGGTTTCTTCTTCGGTCCCTATGGATTCGACCCCTACCTGTACTACAACGACCGAATACCTGTAGGGTAAATTTAGGCGCAACTAAATTTTGGCACCATTGCTGGGTACCCAAGTAAGTCACCTTAGATACTCAATTTATTTTCTCACCCAAAATTCTCTTTTTTCACCTCCATTTTTCTTCTCTCTTCCCCTTTCTGTTTTAATGTGTCCTGAAAATCAAAAATCCAAATCTCTCCCTAATCCAATGGATTATCTTCTTCAATACCCCGACATAGAACCAAGATGGAATCAAATTGAAAATCAATTTTGGGAATAAAAAAACATACTTAATTACTTTGATCAACCCTTGAATGATTACCCCGAACCCGATGAGACGTACAATCAATGCTATAATGAATGTTTACATGATTAATTTACTGACCTCTTAAGGATGATTGAAGAGTACAATCTTAGTGAAGTCCATAATTTTCAACATCCCATCATATCTTTTCCTCAATCAATTCTTGATCAATTGTGTAATCAAATGGAGATAATGAATTCTGAGGTTTCATCTTTGAGGTTAGAACTACAAAACTTTAAAACATGTGAAGAACTAACTTTAGAATTTTTGAATTCAGAGTTAGATAATGAATTTAATTTGTTAGTTAATATTAAATTTCAAGCTGAAGAGTGTTTAAATTATGAGGAAATTTATTTTTTGAATTCAAAAAATAATAACTTGATATCATGGATTGAGTTTCCTGAACATGGCTCTATTGGTGAATTTTTAGGACCACTGATCCCTGAACCATTGGAAGAAATATAAAACATTGAGCTCATACCCACTCCTATAATTCAAATGGACACTTTTGGGGATGAATCATATTTTTATAAGGAAACTATTCATTCTAAAAAAAATTCACAGAAACTGAATTTGATTCAAATTGCCAATATGCTTTAAGAGACTTCAATCAATACAAACTCAAAATCATGTACCTTCCTTCCGCACTCGAGTATCCCATAATTTTTGTTAAGAAAGAGCAAGGGGTTTTCATTCATTCATCTCATGAAATCCAAAAAGGGGGTTTGATATTTTATTTATTAGGAAAGACTACAGAAGAAAAAAGATCAACCATTTCTTATATTCCTTGGATTTTCCCATTCATTTTAGAAAATAGGATTTTTCATGAATCAAATTCAAAATCATCTTACCAAACAAAAGGGATACGCATTCTCAATCATGTTGAAGTGGAGAAAAATGAAGTCATTAAAACTTTTAAATTTGGAATTGGATAAGTTGGGGGGTTCATGGCGAGATAAAGATGTCAATTTAAGCACTCCACGGGAGGCAACATGTGGTTTTCAAGTTTCAAATCATTTTTTTGTTTTAATAAACTTTATATTTCAAATAGGATTAGTGGATCATTTTGATATAATTTTATTCTACCTTAGACTTTTTACATATTCTCCTTTTATTATTATGGATGAGTATGAAAGGGGGCACCGTATTCATCTGTGTCATGTGGTGTGATCCCTGAGTAACACCTTACCCATAAATCTAAAAGAAGACAATGTATCATCAGTTTATTTTATTTTATTTAAATTTTTGTATGTTAAAAAAATAGACTGTTGACATGTTCTTATTTTATTAGTATGGATGTGTATGAAAGGGGAGAACCATATTCATCAGTGTCACGCGGTGTGATCCCTGAGTAATACCTTACCCGAAAATTTAAAATAAGACAATGTATCACTAGTTTGATTTAAAAAAACAAAAAAAAAAGGGAAACCCATAAAAATGATGATACTTGGAATTAAATAAATCGTTGTGTTGTTTTTTTTTGTCTTCTTTGTTCTTCTTTTTATGGTTTAGGAACTATTTTGGGTGATACATGTTCAATAAAAAAATTTCCTACATCCCCCAAGAGATCAAAGGAGTAATCGGGAGCATCATGAACTTCAACTTCAAAAACCAGGTGAATTTGTTCCATGTTTATCATTTTCAATATCCTCTTTGAACTCCTCTACTACCCCCCCACCCCCCTCCATCTTTCTTTTCTTTAAACACTGGGGATAGTGTTATTCTATGTTGGGGGGAGATGAAATAAAAAATTTGATCTTGTGTGCAAAAAAGAATGTGTGGAAGGAAAATTTTCATTAACCTTGAACATGATAACACACATTGCAATCTCTGAAATTGGATATCAAATAATTTTTCATTCCTTCATTCTGATTTTAATGTAATTTTAGGTTCATGTGCATATATTTTGGAAATTTCGGTTGTCCGATGTGATTTTTCACAATTATATTTTTATCCATTTAATAAAAAACACAATGCACGTCCTCTAGATTGTGGGGTATTAGTTTGAGTTCTGGGGGTCCAAAATAAATGGCATAGGTTTGGTGATCATTTTAATTTTAACATGAGTATTCAAAAAAATCAATTTGCACGTAGATCAATGAAATGACCTAATGCGTGGCTTTTGGAACATGGGGATCGTGACTCCATAGTTGTCTAGCCTAGAGTTAGGCATTTTATATCTATTTGTGGTAATTTGAATTTTTTTTATTGAGTTAACTCGAGACAATGCTCGAGTATTTGAGCTTCACTTGGTGGCCTAAGGTCTTTGATCTTGGGATTCATCGGCAAAGTCTTGCAACATGGGTTGACTCAATTGAGTTCAATTTCAATTAACATAGAAAAATTAAAAAAAAACAAACCAAAAAAATAAAATAAAAAATGAGTACTCATCTTAATATTAAAATTTGATTTCTCCTAGTGCTTACATCTTTTCTCCCTTTAATGAAAATGAACCCCCTTGTCTATTGTGACGCCCAACACTTCATCTTTCTTTGTTGAAATTGGATGAAATATGGTGATGAATTTGAACAAAGAAATGAGCTTGGGCTAGGGTTATGCCTTTGAACATAGCCTGTTTTAAATTAATTTTATGGGTTTCATAATTTTTTTGTGAGGTCTTTGGGTGAGAAATATGTATTAAAATGTTTTTGGAAAAGGTCATTTGAATTTCATGTTTGTAAGATATATTTTTCTCGGGACTAGCAAAACTCAGGTTGGTGGTGTGATTTTCTACTAGAAGAGGATAATATTCATTTTTAATATATATATTTTTCATGTGATTTGTTATTCATAAATACCATTTTAGTGCATTTTATACTTTGAACATCATTTCACATCATTATTGCAATTCATTCCCAAAATGCACTATTACGTGGTGAATTTTTGAACATCTCATAAAAAACCAAATGGTATTGATTTTATTTTCATATTTAATTTTCATGTCTCCCATGCTATAAATAAAAAATTCATGATTTTGGAGCACTTGAAAATTCAAATTTGAAGACCACCAAAGTGGTCCTTGAACCAACAACATTCTCGGTGAAGTGAGCTAGACAACAACATAATAAAAAAACTTTATCGGCCATGATTCAAACCCAAATAGTATCAAACATTAACTATAGATAGAATCTATCATGGGGAACATTTAATTCAAAAGTGGCCTAGGATAATTCTAATGTTTTAATGGAGTTCCAGGTGCCCAAGTTGAATATACAATTTTGGGCCAGATTCCACGGCCCAGAAAAACATCTCACCATTTAAATCATATCTCGCAAACCACAAAGTATTTTGGGCTGAAAGTTTACATAATATTAGGGTACATATGGGTATTAATTTACTTCTTCTATGTCCCACTCCAATTCGGCCTTCTATAAGGTGATTTCGGCACATCTGTTCGGTGGATGCAAGTTGGATCCCACTTCAAGGCATGAGTTGAAATGTCTCCTCTAAATGTAATTTCCACCCAATTTGGCCTCCCATAATTAATTAAAGAGACTTCAGGAGTGGTGGCTAGACCCAAGGATTCCTTTTTTCATATTTAAGGTAGTAGTGGTGGAGGATTTATTGATGTTTTGTGTTTTGTTTCATTGTAATGTTATACTATAAATTTGATGTTGCAATCATTCTTCATTATCATGTAAGATGTTTGAATTACATTAGTTCTTTATAAAAGTTCATCATTTCCTCTTTTTGTATTATTCTTATTTTTACATTGATACCGTTTCCCTAAGGTGTGATCTTATTCACACGAACACTTGCGAATTTATTCACACAACTGTGGACTGATCGTTTCATTGTTTTATTTTTATTCTTCAATTCCGCCCCTATGAGTCTACTTTCGGCTTCCTTTGTGATCATATAATAAATGGAGGGCAAAACCCTTATGGGTTGGTCCAAGGGAGTTTCATGGGGAAGATTGGATGTTATTTTATGATATAAAATTCTGTAATCATTTCATTAATTTAAGATTTCCATTTGATGATTATTTTCTTCATCATCTTCGCCAACTTTAACAATGACACATTTCGAGTGCCAGTACAATCCATTTCCTTGGAGTGATCATTAAATTGATCCTCTAAGTGAATTGGTGATTATCCTGGGAACTGTGTAAGGATTAAATTGGTGAATGATGTTGAGGAATTATATCATTTTGTGGATATGTCTTGAATTAGTGAAGTAAAATGTTATAAGAAAATAAATACACCCAATCTAACCCTATTAACAACATAGAATCTACTCATCTCCATTAATTGTTTTAGACTAAGTAATTGAATGTTTTTTTATTTTTTTCTTTTAATTAAATCACTAGTTTCAAATCAAATCAATCCAAATAGTTGGCCACTCCATAGCCAAATCTATCAAAATTCAGAGTGTCTCTAGGTTTCTTCTTCGGTCGTTGTGGATTCGACCCATACTTGTACTACAAAGACCGCATACCTATAGGGTAAATTTGGGCGCAACCACTCCCTAATTTAGGTGAAGATAAAGATACCTATAGTTTATATTAATCCATGTTATCTTATAAACTAGTTATATTTTTTATGAGTATAATCAAATTTATGCTCATCATCTTCATAGTCACGAGGTCCCAAAAATTTCCATAATCGAAAATGACTATAAGATACATTGGGCTCCACTGAAGGAGGTCTTCCTTTATAACCAAAAATGTATCATATGAGATAAACTTAAATGATACCATGTATAGTAATATATGTTCAGAAATAATGTATTCATAGATAAACTAATTGTAAACACCATTATCAAAAAAATAATTGACACCATAGAAGTGATCATTAATTTACCATGAATAGTATAAGGTACATCTCCAAAATCCACTGGAGTCTAATCCACTATATATACATGGATTTCCTTATCTTATTGACCATATCCATGAGGTACATGACTCACCTAACTCATTATTATCTAATCCAAATGCTAAGGAACCTAGGAAAATCCTTAGTTCCATGACCACCTATTCCTTAATACCCTATGGTAACCTATCATCAAATCCTTAGTATATCATTACTAATGGTTTCCTATATTTTTACATTTTTGACACTGGCTTTGAGGTGTTTTTAGGACCCTGTGGTAATGACTTACCTATCCATATTTGTATCATTGTAGTACTCCTTTGTGGGAAACTTAAGAAGATGAACTTCGCTACACTTGAAAACCACTACCCTTTCTTACATTTATGTTATTCTTCTTCCTCCTACCATAAGAGACACTCATATTAGTAGAAAGATGTATGTTCTCCTGAGTAATAAAAAGTGGAAGAAGACCAACTACTCAATCCTCCTCCAGTCCCTTCTCGGTAGTCATGGAATTGTATAGACCCTTAGGGAATATTACTAGGTCAACAGTTTGAACTTGTCATCTTATGTCAGAAAGAAGTCTTATCTCAAACATCATTTCCTCTTGATCATTACTTGCATCAATAATAGGATAAAATTAATGTATCTTTCTGAAATTAGTGGGATATATAGATATCATCATAGAACCATGTTATAGCCCTATAAAATCATATGATCAATCTAGAATCAGAATATCAAGAATTAATTCCATGAATAAAAGGTCCTTGATTTCCTCTTGGATGAAACCCTCTCATATTCCAACATTTTCAATCATTATCCATCACCTATTTGCGGGACCCTATAGCATGAACACTTATAAATTCACCATTATATCCTCAGGTGTTTAAATAAGATCAATTTCTATATCGATGATGTTCATCCAGTACTCTGCATCCTACACCCCTTATGTGTTCTGAAATGATGGTGGTGATGGGGTTGTAAGTCTCTTATGTAAACACCTAGGTAAATCAGTTCCCCTACTCTCTTGGTAGAAAAATAAATGACTCCTTCCTAAAGTGGTCCAACTACGTGCAGTAGTAGAGAATATATGGAAGCATGTCTGGGGTACCCTCCTTCAAAGTAGGTGGTGGAACATGGATATTCTCCATAGTCTGATCATCTCATCCCAAATTATTTTTTGGTACCAGTAGTATTATTTTGGGGTTAGAATTTTATGAAATGTGAAGGACACGTTTAGAAAAACTAATGTCATTAGAATAGGTACTGATCAATTTATGGGATCACTAAAATGTTATCCTAGGATTCTACTCATAACCCATTGGGCATACCTCCTAGATCTAACTGAGGTCTTTACCCTGAATGCTAGCCAAATTAACACATATATAAATATATGAAAACATATCATCATTTCCAAGTTCAACTAATTAATCCAAACCAGAATATTATTACAGAATAACAAAAAATATATCACACTGTCAATTAATATAGGGCTATCCCTAACAAATATCACACATAAAGTAATAATATTAAAGAACAAGTATACAACACAAAAAAATTATATATATGGATTGTGATCAAACATTCTAAGCCATGTCCCATGAAAACACACAAATACCCTAAAAATAATGATAATCACGTTATTGGAATCTTAAAGATCCATTATGAATTAGTTATCCATACACATAGAAACTACCCTACCCAAGTTCCATAGAACTTATATCCTTTATATAGTATCACAGGTTGGTTAAAAATAAAAGTAGAAAACTATTGTTTGATACCATTTTGCAATTACTTGAATCGAACCAATGGTTCCGAGGGAGTGAGTCAAAATACCTCATGTATTCCTCTACATAGTCAAGAGAATGTCTACATTCATCATGGTTCTTAACACTATTTGGTGTGAGATTATTCCCTCTACATCATATACATAGAAAGATAATTTAAACATAACAAAAAATATATAAAATTAGAATTTTTAGTGGATTAATATATATCAAATATAGTAATAAATGGAACACATGTAATAGAAATAAATAAATACGCTACCAAAGTGTAAATCCAAACTAGTGTATAATTGAAGTATATATGTAAATACAGAAACACTATTGAAAATCATTCGGATTTCTTCCAAGTTCCACTACCTCATCCATACTAATCATCTCAACAACCCTCCATGGGCCCCTTTCTCTCACCAGGATCATTATACATGAAGTATTCATACACATCTAGAATCCTATGCAGGGTGTTAGTAATAAAACCTAGTAGGAAACCACTAATTCTTCTATAATAAAAATACAAATGGATAACAACTGTATTCTATGATAATAATATCTTTTAATGAAATGATAACAAATTATATGTTGAGAACTCATGTTCTCACTAAGACACCACAATCCTTGGGTGTACATTCTTCTACACCATGCTAAAAGGAATATCAACATACCATAAAATAATCAGAAACTTTCCACAAGGCTAGTAAATATATTGATCAAAATCATGAAGACATGATGCTCGACATCCACTATGAATCAAGTGAATTATTCTACTCAACTTCCACTAGTAATTGAGTTATTATTCAACATTGCATCTAATATGACCCAACTAAACTGGTGACACCACATCCACTAGGAATAGTTTGAATTAAACAATATCCAAAAAGAATTTTTATATCCCAACCATGTGCTCAGGTTCATTACCTTCATCATCACATGTTGTGTGTACTCCACCTCTAATGGATAAGCATGTCATGATGGTACACATATTCCATGAGCTATGTACAATACTACTAAATTAATGGTAACATGTTAAAAAGGGTAGATCAAAAAAATGAAAAGTATAACATCTAAAGATGAAATATTGTATCAAAATGTGAGACATGTGATTAAGATCAAACATGATCAAGAAATAAAAAAGCATACCAATGGAATCAATTATCAAAAATGGGACCAAGGGCTACAAACACACCGACATTGGAAAAAATCAAGAATACCCATTAAATAATTTCAATAAAAGAATTTAACCAAGTAAAAATTTTATAAAAATACATAAATAGAACATAACTTCATATCTCAATGATGATAATGAATAACTCCAAGGTTTATTAAAGTATCAAAGATGAACCACATCACACACATATAAATTACTAGATCACGCACCAAGTATGTCTATTCTGTTTTTGGTTCATCGATGAATGATATTTAGAAGAAGAAACTTAAGTAGATTACATGTCAATAAGGTCATTCTATAATGTCATACCTCATGTTTCAAACCCCAACAATAGTTTTTATTTCATTTTATTCTTTTGTTGTTGCTTGGTTATATGGTTGTCGTTTGGGATAAAATACAGGTTGGAGTTTTAAAATTTTGGAGGTTATTGGCCATATGAATGGTTTGATTATAGTTTAGAGAAAACTGTGTGAGGCCCAGGAGAAAATGTTTACCCCACTTTTGGTTTCATGGAAAAGGTACAAATCTTGTTCTTGTTAAGGGGAAACAATACGGAAAGCAAACATGGAGGATCTATAGTTTGAATATATATTTTTTATGGTTGGAGCTTGGTTTCCCAAACTATGTGGACATCCCATGTGGGTTTACCTTCTCTCTGGTAAGGTGCACATGGTTTTTTATGGTTTTTAAAATCATGCGGCCAAACCATAAAACATTCCTAGATTTCATAAAAGTTTAATTTCAATGTTTTCCCTCTTACCATTTAACCCCATATTGGGTTTCTTGTACCCTTTGTTTCGTTTTTTCACACAAAGGGGCTCCGAACACCCCTTCCCTTGGCTCATCTTCCTCCCTTTGTGATTCTTTAAGGTTTATAATGTAATTTTCTTGGAGTTTTTGGAAAATTTTCACCACTTCTTCTTCTACTCACTCTGTTACATGGTTTTACTTGGTGGGGTTCTCTTGTCCAAGCCCTAGAGGTTAGGGTTGATGTGATTCTTATGTTACATTAGTTCTACAGTATGTGGACTATTTCTTGAGGTGAGTTATTCCTTCTCCATTGTTTTCTTCACATATGGTCCTTTTTTAAGTAGATTTTCCATTCATTAACTTTCCAGCATGTTCCATCTGATTCTTGATATTTCTCAAGTGGGTTAAAATTTTGATATTCTTTATTTTAAGTTTTTAGTACAAATTCACATAGTATTTCCGTGGTGGTAATTTTATGAAAAGGGTTTTCAAAGGGTTTTTCTTTCATGATCTTTGATAAAATTCTAATTGGCATTTGGAAATGAAATTTGGTGCTTTTGGTTTTTTTGGACCTAGTCTTGTTTTTGTATTTTGGTTTTAATTATGAATTAGATTTGGTATGTAGTTTGGGTTCCTATCTATGGTTCGGTAGTTATGTGTAAAGTGTTTTATGGTTCTTTTCAGTTCAAAAATTTGAATTAAATGTAATTTTTGGAAGCTTTATGTGTTTCATTTTATGTAGGCACAATAATATTTTCATAGGGTGAACATATGGATGGGCTCCCAAATAATAATGGATTCCTTTCAAAAATGTATCTCTTAAACCCTGGATGTCAAACTCTTTTCCCCCTTTCTCCCTCTTCTTTTCTTTATCCCTCTTCTTTTTAAATGGCTCTTAAAAACCCCCAATGGTTACTAAATTTTTTTCTTATATTCAAAATGGTATAACTGTTCTTACTTAGACTATATGGAAATGGGGATAGTGGTTGGGACCAAATGGTATAAAGACCCACTTGGAACCATTGATATCATGTTGTATTTTTTTACAAAGATTTTAAAATTTCATTTGGAAAGACTACTTTGATTTTAAATCTAAAGGCACGCATGGTACTTTATGGAATTTTGGAAAGTAGTTTTGAAACCTATGTGATTTTAATTCCCAGTTGGAACTTGTGTATAATTTGATATGTGATGGGAACCCCTATAGTATTCCCTCTAAAAAGAGGTTCATCAAAAAGGTTGTGTCACTATTTGGGCTAGGCAAGAGTGGTGTCATATATGGGTTGTTGGTCTATGAAATTCATGTGAGGACCTCCTCATACACCATGAAATACAATCATGGGATTCCTAGGAGTCACCTAAGGTGTCGAGTGAAAATTTCTTATCAACACTGATTAGACAAGCTGGCACCCCTGGATTTGTTGAGAGGCCTAGTGGGATGTGTCTCTAGTGAGGCTAATTTAGAGAATCCATTTTTTTATTGACTATGGAGCTAAGAAATAATCTAGAAGGTGAGTCTGATCTGAGTATGTCTAAGGATTTGTACTATAGATGTTTAAGAAATTACCATGATTGTTATCTATATGTTCTATTTATCTCTATTTCACTTTTTATTTCAAGTTTTTTAGTTTCTTCTTTACGGTACAATTTCATTTATTCTTATAGTATTTCTTTTCATCACCTAGTTTAGTAGATTACTTTTGTATTGAAATTATAAACTGGGTTTTGGAAATATAAACTTTTTTGAAATGTTTTAAGTGGTTGTGTGTTTTTTAAAAAGGGAAATATGTGTTTGGTTCTTTAAAAATGATAAACCTCTATTTTATCAATTTATTTAAAAATAGTTTCTATGGGCTATTTTGGGAAAGAAAATTCATGGAATGTGTGGTGATTCTATAATAGAATAATTATTCTTACAAACTATTTATTCCACTCAATGGTGGTATACCTAATATATGTTTCATGTTCAAGCTCTGGTTCAAGTTTTCTAGTGGATTGGGATGGTCCTTATGGATGGTGGGGACCAAGAAGTCATGTAGAGAACATGTTATTTTTAGTTTCATTTTAGTTCCATTTTTATTTTTTATTCTGCTTGGTTGAAGTTGTATATGGATCATGTTTATGTTTTTATTCATGATCAGTATTATTGGTATGTGATGTGTTCTCTGTTTGTTTTATTTCATCATTGTTTTTATTAAAATAAATCATTCCCATATGTGATGTCTTTCATTTCTGGTTCTATTTTCCATCCCAGGGGGATTAGGAACACCTCTCATGCCTTGTTCTAGACCAGGTCAGGTTTCAAGGAGAATGGAAGCCCAACTTAGATTTTGACAAAATGGTATCAGAGGAGCCCTTTTTTATTTGGGGATCCATGTATACTGAATATTATGACTTTTGGGGATCAATATATAGTTATAAGAAGGACTTGATGAACCATTTCCCATCACAATCCTCAAGTATCCAAGGGTAGTTCAGGATTTGATCCTTTTTTTGGATTGTGTGGTTTGGGAATGATAATGGAAGTGAGACAATAATGTGGGGTTGGATTATGTGGATTAGTAACCCATGGGGACCCCAAGTTTACAGTTCAAGGTCCTCCTAGTGGTTGGTTATTTCTTATGAAATGTTCCACTAAACCATGTGGCTATGTTTTTCATCATCACTAGTTCTCTATTAATAGAGTTTGGTTTGAGTTGTGTTTTGGATTGCTTTAGTTGGTGTGTGTGGGCTTTCAAAATAAAAGTTGTTTTATGAAATTAGGTTTTCAATAGAAAAATTATTTTGGGGCATGGTTTTGTTTTAAAGGGTGGGTGTTGGTAATTTGGAAAGGTTTTATTGGTGTGAAATTGATTTCGAATTGGAATGGAAATGGTGGTTTTGAAAAAGGATTTTGGTTTTGTTTGTGATGCTCGGATTATGAGCCGAGTGTTTCGGATTTGGATGTTACATTTGGTTGAGTTTTTATTGGATGGTTTATTTGGTTTCATGTTTTATATTGTTTCAATTTTACCACCTAGAAAGGTACTGAAGTTTTCTAGTGAGTTTCATCCTATTGTATTCCTTCCCAGACTACTAGTGGAGTGGTGGGTCTATGTATGACTCGGTTACTACCAATATTTTGTGGTCGTTGAGGTCCATTAGAGTCTAAAGAGTGGTTTGAGGAACTAGAATTTTTTCAGGTCCTTGGGAACTCTCGAATCTCTGAGAGTGCTACCTATTTTGGGTCTATTTGGAGGTTCATGATTAGATCGGTGGAAGGTGATATAAAGGCCAAAGTTGATCATTTCAAAGATTTAATTTATTTTTCTTCAGAATTAGTATTTTAGGATTAGTTTAAAGCTCATATTTTGGTTTGGGATCATCATACAAAATTCAAGGAGTGATTTCTATAATTTTGTGTTTTGGTAGTTGGTGTATATAGTATTTCTAACTAAATTGGTTCCTATAGCATAGTCAGTAGTAGTTTGTGTTTTTCATATCTAAGTTATATAAAAGATTCTTACATAATGATTAGTGTATTCCAATGGAACCTATTCTTGAAAATTCTTCTTTTTTGTTATCGGCTTCTCATTAATCAGATCGCTCATTCATGTGTTTCCAATATGGCATGTTTTGGAATTCAAAGTAATATTATCATAATACTATAATGTTTGGTCAATGGTGTGGTTGTATGCGTCACCTAGAGATATTTTAAAAGTATTATTTTCAGAAGATGAAGTATCAAATGGAGGGTTTCATCTCCTTACTTTGTGGTAGTAGATGTTTTATGGCACCAGCTCTCGAACCATGGGCCCCATAGTGAGGCTTTTATGAAGTCGTAAATTTTTTGGTGTGGGTGAGTTTTTGGCCCAGTTTTTGTCTATGAATTTGGATTAGAGTCATATTATGTTCTTCTAATTATTTTATGTTAATTTTCTTATGTTTCTCTTAGTTGTAAAATGCTCGGTGGACTTGTCTTATAGTAATTTTGTATTTGTGATTGTGTTGATGAATTGGTTTGATAGGAATCTATTTGGATTGGATTCTTTTTTCAGTCATGATCAATTCCGTTATTCATGAGTCTTTTGGAAATGATGAATTATGGTTTTGGTTCTCTATTTAGTTGTAATTCATTATGTGGTTATTCCCTTGTATCAGGGTTTTTGGTTTGAATTGGGAGTTCCCATATTGCTTCAGGATAGGTTTTTTCATGTTAGTATTGTAGTGTTAGTCTATTTCAAACAGTGGGAAGAACCTTCCTCTTCTCCCTATGGTTCCTTTTTTTGTTTTTTCTTAAATTAGGTCGGTTGTGACTTCAACAGTGAATGGTCACCCCGAGGTTTGTTATCTCATTCCATTTTGTTCAAATCAAGATTGAGTTTAGTTTCTCATCTATCTAGGTCTTTTTTGAGGGTATAAAGTGTTTTTGGTTAGGATAATTATCACCCCCTTACCATAGTTTTTATTTAATTTTATTCTTTTCTTGGTCCTCGATCATTTGGTTGAAGTTCGATGTGATTCTTCGGTGTGTGTTTTTGAGTTTTGGAGGTTTTGAGTAGTTTGTGGCCCTTATAATGGTTTAATAATGATTTGGAACAAACAATGTGGGGCCTAGAAAAAATGGTGTAGACCTCTATTGGGGTGTGGGACAAGTCATATGACTTGTGCACGGTTAGGGGGAACCCTTTGGCAAGCAAGTGGGGAGGCTCTTCAATTTAAAAGATCCATTTTTCATGGTTGGTGTACAGTTTTCGAAACCGTGCATCCAACCTGTGCGGGTGTCCCTTACCTATAATATGGTGCACGTGGTTGGTTCATGGTTTGGAAAACCATGTATTCAAACTATGTGAATTTCCTAGATTTAATAAAAGTTTAAATTCTATGTTTTACCTCTTACCTTTCAGCCCCATTTCTATTTTCTCCTCCCCCTTGTTTGGGTTTTGTGCACAAAGGTGCTCCCAAACTGTCTTCCCTTAGTTTTTCATCCTTCCTTGGTACTTCCTCAATGTTTGTAAGGTTAGTTTATTTGGTTTTTTGTCCAAATTTATCTTCCTCTTCATATCCACTTTTTTCCCTTGGTTTTCCATGGTGCAGTTCTATCTTGGCTGAATATTATAGGTAAGGGCTGATGTGTTACTTTTCTTCCTTTGGTTATGGGGTGTTCGGATTGTCTCTTATGGTGAGTTATTCCTACTGTGGGATTTTTATCACATATTCACTTTTTTTAGGTGGATTTTTCCATGCATTTACATTCTTACACATTCCATTTGAGTCTTGATCTTTCATAAATGTTTTTTAAAATCTCATATTCTTACTTGTAATGTGTTTTTATAAATTTATATGGTATTTCTGTGGTGGGAGTATGATGGAAATGGTTTTAAAAAGGTTCTTTTAGTTGTACTTATATGAATTTTATTTTATGGTGTTTGATAAATTTAAAATTTGTCTTTTGAAATGAAATTGGGTTTTTTGGGTTGTCTTTGGATATGGTTATGTTTTAGTATTCTGGTTTTCATTACGAATTAAATTTGGTATCTGGTTTAGGTTCCTCTATATGGTTTAGTAGTTATGTGTAAAGTATTTTAAAAGTTTTTTTAAATTCATGAATTGGTATTTCATGTGACTTGGTGAAGATATACGTGTTTTTTTAGATTTGGAAATATCCATATGTACATGAGGTGCACATTTGGATGGGATCACAAATGATAATGTATTCCCTTTAAAAATGTATCTCTTATACCCTGGATCTCAAACTCTTTTCCACAATCCCCATCATATTTCCTATATCCCTCTTATTTTAAAATTATTCTTTTAAACCCCTAATGGTTCATAAAGGGTTTTCTTTGTTTCCAAATTACATAAGTGTTCTTGCTTGGCCCTTTTGGAACATTGGATTTTTTTTGGTAACTAAATGGTGTAAAGGCCTTTTGGAACCTTTTATCTCTTGTTGTATGTTTTTATCCTAGTTTTGGAAATGGATTTGAAATGTTGGCTTGGATTGTAAATGTAATGGAATGATTGGTACTTTTTGGTATTGTGGAAAGTGTTTTTGTAACCCATGTGATGTAAAGGCCCAGTTGCAACTAGTGTAAGATTTTATTTTTGATGGGAACCCTTATAGAAGCCCCTTCAAGGAGAGGGTCATAAAATAGTTAGTGTTGGTGTTAGGGAAAGGAACGAATGGTGTAATTTTTGGGTTATTATTCCATCCAATGCTTGTGAGTAACTCCTCATACAAATTTTTCTATGATCATGGGATTCTGAGGTGTCATTATAGAGGTTCTACTGATGGTTTCTTATCAACCCCGATTAGAGAGGTTGTTACCCCTTGGAATTGATGAGAGGAAATGTGTGATGTGTCACTGGTGAGGCTAATTCATATAATCTAGTCGATTATTGTCTTTGTAGATACATAATTTGTCGATGGGTTATCACAATCTAAGTACGTATAGGGATTTCTTCCATATATGTTTAATAAATTACCATAATTGTTATATTTATAATATATTTCACTCTATTGAAATTATTCTATCTAATTTTTTAGTTTCTTATTTCCTACGATAATTAATTTATTCTGATGGTACTACTTTTTATAACCTATTTTGGTATCTTCTTTTAGTATTGGACTTCTAAACATGGTTTTTAAAATTGAAACCAGGTTTGAGAAGCCTAGAGTGGTGCGTGTGTTGTTTTAAAAAGTGAAATATGTTTTTGGTTCTTTAAAAATTATAAAACCCTATTTTCTATATATATTTCAAACTAGTTTTTATGTAATTTTAAAAGAATAGAAATAAATAGAAATTACTTTCTTAACTATTGGGTTTTTTTCTCACACCCAATTTGTGCCACTTGGTATGCATAGAACCAAGTTGTTTTGTAGGTTTAGGTTTAGGTTTGAGTTTTCCTTTGAAGTAGGAAGGTCCTTATGGATGGTGGTAACTAAGAGGACATGCGTAGATCCTTTTAGTTTTATTTTGGTTTTAGTTCCATTTTTATTTTTTATTTTGTTCTATTTTAGTTGTATGTGGATCATGTTTATGTGTTTCTTGATGTTTAGTATTATTAGTATGTGTTGCATTCTCTATTCACCTTATTTGATCGTGGTTGTTTATTGGGATAAATTGTTCCCATGTGTGGTACCTTTTAGGTTTGTTTATTATCTCCAACCCTTGAGTATTGTAAATGCCTCTTGGGCCTTATGAAAGAATGGGCCAGGAGCTAGGGTGGCTTGAATCCCGTCTTGGTTCATGACATCATGGATTCCATCAATAGAACTAGTTCTTGTATATATTGAAGGAGAGGTTATCAATTCACTAGACCTTTGGTCAATTCTAGAATGGATGTTTAATTACTTATAAAATCAATAAGATAACCTCATGTTTTTTCAAAAAACATAAATCTTCCAACAATCATTCAATATAAAATAGACCTAATTTGAGATTCAAGAGGTATAATAGCTCATTGTGATTGATCTAAATAAATATACACAAAAAAAATAAACTAATCATGAGGTAACATTCTTAATTCAAATAGATTTCATTATAATATAAAATACACAATAATTTCTATCAAAAGATAATTAAGGGATTATATTTCAGTAATTTATCTTCGATCAAGAAGAGTTCAAGGAAGATGATTCATAAACTCATACCCATTAAACATCCATAATAGGTAGTAGATTTTAATCCAAATATGAGATGTCATAAAAATGTTATATCAACCTTCAATATATGAAGGAAGATATAATTCATCAACACATTAGTATAGAAACCATATCTCCATCAATGATCTATCCTTTTCTCATAAGAAGGAATAACGATTCAGAGCACGTGGAAGGAGATCTCACTATTTAAGTATCACTAGATTGGTCCAAGCTTGGTGGAACATGGTATGATAGATGAGAGTGATTAAATATCTAGAGGGGATGTTTAAAACTCATTATATATCCAATGTAAATAGAATTAGGTGATACATAAGTCAAAAAAGAGTGAAAATAAAATCATGTGGGGGTAAATTTAAAACACACATAGGCATGTCACACCAGATAATTGATTTTCCTAGAAGAACAACATAGTCTCTTTTAGCACTACCAGTTAGTTTTTATCACACTACCAGCTACCTGGTGGGGTCTTCTTCTTTTTTCATACTTATAAAAACCCCTTTGGTTGGATTATGAAGTCTATTGGATAGTAGGTGTCTAGTTTTAGCCACCAAATAGCCAAGTCTCCTCTCAACACTCCATTCCCTAATTACTAAACCCCTTTTTCATGAAATCATACCTATTAGAAAACCAAAATAAATAGTAACCATAAGAGGAAAAAGAGATTATATAAAATTAATAATCTTACAAATTTGATTAATGTGACAATGATACAACAGGGAAACATATTTTAGAAGCAATGGACACGTGTATAGAACTAGCATAAAAATTAATGATAAAATAAGTGCATCATAGAATCATACCTCATCCACTATGTTATAATTCCCATACTATATTTCCCACCTCTTCTATTTCGAAAATATTTGATAATCCCAATGGGATTCATAGAACATGGAGTCAAAATCAACATGTTATTAACACATATAAAAAAATAAATTCATCTTCATCTTCCTTTTTCTCATAACCATCTCAAATTTTTATCTTATTAGTTTATATACCAGATTCCCATTTCTCATGAAGTCACGTTATCATATTAGTGGCCATATTGTTTATTATTATAGTATCATAATAATAAAAATTGATAAGTATATATTAAATGATTAAAAACATTCAATAAAACCTTTCATCAGAACAAACAAGGGCTTGGGAGATGGGTATTATAGAAAATATGACAGGTATATTAAATTTATCCCCCAAACCAAATATCTAGCATGGATCCCAATGAGAGATAATAATAGAAAATGAATAAGTAAATCATAGAAACTCCCCCATAATATATCATATCTAATATGTCATAGTAGATAATTAATCATACCTCTATCTTTAGGCTTAAGGTAAGGTATATTATCAATTTAGATATTGTGTAATAAGGAATAATGGCTTATTGAAAATATTGGTGGGTTTCAACTGAGTAAATGATGTGGTTTCCCTACACTAATAATGTGGGGCTATAAACTGAAAATGAATGAATTTAGTTCTATTCTATCCAGTCTTGGCTTGTTAACTTAATTTTTATTCTAAATATTCAATGGGGTTTCAAGACGAAATCAAAGAACGCCATCACCAATTATTTCATATGATAAATTAAAATAATAAATATCCCCAATACAAATAAATAGGAAAATTTTGTGTGAAAATAACATCATGCGAAAAACATAGGATGCCTCAAAAAATATTTTTTTGTTTATGTACATGAAAGGATAGAGGTATCCACACAGCCTGAAACTGGTGTTTTTTAGGCCTGTACATGTTTTTAGGTGATCCAATTACTCATTTTCAACTTGTTTTATAAATTTTTAAAAGGGATACTAGATGAATAACTTTTAAGGGTAAGAATTATATCATATATATATATAAACAAATAGACCAACCAAAAGTCTCAAAACTACCAAAAGGTTCCACTAAAATAACATTTATTCCAACCTAATATTAATAAAAATGATAAAAAAAATAATGTGATTGATATTATTTTTCCATTTTGTATCTCACCTGGACTAACGCCTCACCTGGTAACTACAACTCAATAAATTCACCACATAATCCCTTAATTATATTCTATATCTTAATATTAATTGATTCTATTCAATAAAATAACTCATATATTAATTTAGTAAAATCTATGATGAAAATATTTATATTTTAAAGATTTATAGTAAAATATCCCATTTAAAATTGTAAAACCATGTTATAGAAAAGAACTAGAATAAGATTGGATTTTTTTATAAAATGGTGTTATGATTCAAAAATCATTTAAATTCTTTAGATATACTATTATTTCATTATTTTTATTATTAAAATCATGAAAATATTATTACATGATTTTAAATATTTATCTCATAAGACTCATAACTCAAAATCCTCATATTTTCCAAGAATATTTTCACTTTGGGATAGTCTTGTAAGAATAATAATATTTTTCTACAATAAGGTGACACCCTTAAGTGAGATCTTCCCTTATATGAGGACCCATTTATTAAGAACAATAACCTTAATTGATACATGATCTACCTTGATGTGATATTTATAAATACCCAATAAACTTCATTATCTCTACCCTCATGGTACAAAAAATATATTACCTTTATAAGATGATGAAAAAAATTCATTACTATGATATGTTTAAAGAAATATGTGGTTATGTTAATAAAAAATAGGTTTACATTTTCACTAGGGGTACCCTACATTTACATAGCTATATT
The DNA here is from genome assembly GCA_963277665.1 of Viscum album. NCBI lineage: Eukaryota > Viridiplantae > Streptophyta > Magnoliopsida > Santalales > Viscaceae > Viscum > Viscum album. The sequence continues at coordinate 472,352,264 of OY728133.1, read as the reverse complement.
TCCCCTACCCAAATTTCAAAAATGGTACCCTTTTAGGGACATGGCATGCGACCCAGGGATTCCTACGAGTATGAAAGAGGATACTAACTATAGGATGGTTCTTTAAATGGTTAGATGGGGCTTATTCCCTCTATAATGAAGCTTGAGGTTGATATCATTATTCTACTGAAAATCCCATGGGGCTCGTCCGTATATCAGAAATCCCAGAATACTCAAATATATAATATAGGGATCTTCACAGGACCCATAGTCCATAATATAAATGTATAATCAATATATATGATACATATATAACAAATATAGAAACATTAGATAACATGGATTTATAAATAGAACCAAACAATGGAACATAAAATTGTAAACATGTTAACTTTTATTTAGATGTAAAATATAGGCCCTCCTACCTAACTCACATGCCATCCTATTGTGTCATTGGCCCCCACATTCTACTGACAGAAACACATGTCCATCAACAAAAAAATATATTCCCAATAGAAAACTGGAATGTATACCCATATAAATTGATACCCATGTTGTATAGGTGGGTAGTCATTATCCCATGAATGAAGTAGGAATTCTAAATTCCTTGAGAATACTAACTGTTGTTATGATCAAGTTGATGTAAATGCAATACATATAACATGATTTTCATAATGTACATGAGACACACTCATACCTAATTATTCTAGTATCGGTGATATAATAGGTTCATTCTCATTCTATGATTCTTACCAACCATTCCCTCTTAGGGGATTCTATATCATAAAAAAGACACTAACTTCTCAATCAAGGTACGAATATCCTTCCAAAATTCACAAAACAACAAAACTGAGACCTCATCATTGTCATTGTGGTTCTAACATCTGATCTCACTTCCGGGGTCCATTCATATAACTCAATACTTTACCAACATCATTCCATCAAGTAAATCCATCTAATTCATAATGTTTATAAACTTCATATTCCATAATGAATCCAACTAATGGTAGTTCCATCAATGGTATTGATATAATGGTTAGGAAAGTCTTTAAGAACCTATCCCCCATTTCAATTTTTTTTCATGAATAAATTAAGAACATGTGGGTAGTAACACATAAGTGACATGAACTATATTATAATCTCACAAACTCACCAGTATGGAACTAGTCACATTGCATATTCTCTGACACCTCAACCCATAAAAACACCCATCTCAACACCCAATGTATGTCATTATATCAATCTAGATCAACATATAACATTGATTATATTTAAAAACTATTATTAACCAAAATGTATAACACACTTCATTATGCATAAACACACTCTACACTCCATAATGAATTAAAAAATAAGCCCACAATCCTAGGAATATAAGTAATCCCCCTCTTGAGTCCAAACAATCCAAAATAACTCAATTAATCCCTTTATGTTATCCTAATAAATCATAGTTGATATCCCATTTTTCAACCATTTACAAAATGGATAATCATCTATTATACTCAAACCAGACCATATGAAAACCCTTCCATGTCATTATTTATAAAACCAATTTACATTATGAAATTATCTATGGACACACTCTTTATAAAATAACCCATTTACATCAAAATTAAGAATCACTCCAATCCCATTATTGAAAGACATGTTAAAAAAGGAAACATCATTTCTATTTTAAATCTATAACACACCACTAAACTGACTATAAATATGTACATGAAAATTCATTTGACTATAGCATTGCCATCAAACTATTTGGAAATATATATAGTTCATGATGGTGATTAAGATGATGAGACTCCCTCCCAACCATATTTATGAGTTCACACAATCATGAAACATACAGGATGATAATAATAATTCTCACAAATGAATTTAATGTATAAAAAATATTTAGTAATTCAGTAATGTAAAGGGAACCTATCTCAACCTACATTATGAAATATTCTATCCTTGTACCATCCTCTATTGATTTAACACACATCTACATTATCACTAAACATAATCTAATTAATAAATAAAATAGTTAATTTGAAATTAAAAAATTAATGTAATCAACCTAAAACTCACCAACTGGTCTCATAGTGTTAAATCTAGAAGAAATGGAGTACGATTCACTATTGAATCACCCCTAAACTAAATACATGAAAATTCAAAAAATCAAATCATTTAATTGATGTCCAATTTTAACTAAAATATGTAAAATCTAATTAAATCAAAATGAAAACATAATTTAATTAATATACTGAATGATAATTTGATTTTCTACACTTGAGACATCCTATATGAGCATCACATGAATTTCCCATCAAGAAGGATAATTTCACCATGGTCTGGTGAAATCCCCCCCCCCCCAAAGCATATCTACTAAAAAAATGGTAAACATAGAAGTTTAAATGGGTGGAATAAATAGAGGGATCTAACTAAAAATTAGGGCAAAAAACACATTTAAAAGAGATGGATCAAAAGGTATTCCAATGGGTAAGAAAATGTCGAATGTGATTTAGACAACCCCTCTACTCTCATACTTAAGGCAAAGTTTCTTAATGGGTTTCTAACATAGATAACCCTATAATACCATATGATCCTTTTAAAAAGATAGTGTGCTAGTTTATTAAGGAATGATTAAGATTCTCATGATGCGATTCACACTTCAACTATATTATTGAAAATGTAACTGTAACATCTCGGATAAATGAAGAATATGAAATTTTCATATTTATTAATATTTTTGAATTAAATATTAATTTTACTTTAAATGGGTTGCTATGTTCGATACTGTACCTGATACAGAACAACGGGTTTCTTTGAAATCTTCTATTGCACACATACAAAATAATATTATTATTTTAAAAGGTAGTTAACGCCTAGTCGTTGTAATGGAGAAAATGAACAGAACTAACAAAAAAATAATTATACATGTTTGTTAAATGTATTTAAATTTTTCCAATAAAACTTAGAGGCTTAAAATTTGAATAAATCTAATTTTAAGAATAATTTACATTAAATGCCGATTTACCACCTTTTAATGGAGAACCCTCTTTAAATATAGTTTTGGTCAGTTAAATACATTCTATTTGACCAAATAAAATCCTTCTTTAGAATGGGGACATCAAAATTTACTTTGTATAAATTTTTTGGAATTTTTTTGACAAAGTTCATTTTTTTAATGAATAGTGAAAATGTAGTATTTTAATTCAAAACTATATTTTAATCTAATTTATTTATATGGTTATATTATATTTTTAATTGGTTTTAAAGTTTAATTATAATACATTTTTACCATTTAATCCAATTTTGGTCGTTGGAATCAATTTCACTTTGAAATTGGACATCAACAAGTGTCAATCTTTTGATAGTTATTGTTTCTTAAAACCACTCTATTTGTTTTAACAACGGGAATTAATATTAAATTAATTAATTCAACTTCTATGTTTAGAATTTGGAAAAATATACATCATTTTTGAGTTTGGAATATCAAATATAGATTATGCTTAATTTTTGGTATTTTTCTGAAAAACATCAATTTTTGATGAATAGTGAAACCACATAGAATTAGTTAAAAAACTGAATTTTTCATTTAAATTAAATTTTACCACTCTTGTGAATTGAATTTATAAAATTCAACATACATGGTTGTTATTAGTTATTAAAATGTGGTTCAATAAGATGAAAATAATTTTTGGTGAATAGTAACATTTGACTTATTTACTGCGGTTAAAGGTAAATAAGGTAATTCAAGGTAAAAAGAATATTATAATAATGCCATATTACTTTAAAACGTGTCCAAAGCTTATTTCCTGAGTCATTTACGACCATGGGAATTTTTGGGTCGATTTTGGGACCCCATTGAGCCACTTGGGAGTGATAATGATACTTTAGATTAGTTAACATAAAGTAAAGTAAAAAATGACAAAAACAAATATCATTTAGAAAATTGATTTTTACAAGTGGTTATACAAATTATCGTTTAGACTATCAATATTCATTGGAAATAAAAAAATATTTCCTACATCATGGTATTTTTTTATATTTTTTGGACAAAAATAAATTAATTTATTTATTACACAATAATGATGCAGTATATACCTCATTAATAAATGATTTAAATAAAAAAGATCATAAATATTAAAATAGCATCCAACAATTGTCCAATTATTATTGGATGATTTTATTTAGACCATGAGTCATCTTATCTTTGACTTTAATTAGTTTGGGACCCTTAGAAACTGAATATCATTATATAATAAAATAATATTTTCACACTTTACTAAAGAGCCCCTCCCCCCCTTATAAAAGAACACCACTTCTAACCAATTCCTCGCACCACTAAATCCTTTTGGATACTCCTACCTCTTAGAAATTAATCTCCCTACATCCCTATCCTCATTATAGAAGTCTTAATATAGGCATAAGGCACCTCAATTAGTCCTTTTGGTTCAATCCAAAGGAAGTTACCCAAATTAAAGGTAACGGTTTCTCTTAACTTATTTTCTTTTATTTTACATCTCCAACACCTTAACTCTTTTTAGTACTTTATTTTATAACAACACCAGTATAATAAATATTCTAGGATGTTATTATTATTAGTATTCTAACTACACTTACACACACATCCATCTAATGGGTGAAGAACATACAATTTCTGTGGATGGAAAACTAACGCCTCACGAAACGATGATTGTTCGATTATCTCCTACCGCCTCTCATGATGGCCATTAAGATGACACTATATTTATATATGATATATATTATGTTTATGTTTTCTTAATTTTTCTGTATTTTTATTTTATATCATACCTTTATGGTTTCCATTATGGGTAAACGCGGTAATTTCATTTGAGAAAGTGCGGACTATCGCCCCCTCAAAGTGATATGACTCGTTAATACCATATGTGGGACGTATAAAGGATGGAGTTAATGATATTATATATGATTTTATACTGGAATTATAATATAACTATATATCATTATGTTTTAATTCCATTAAAATACGAAATAGAAATGAAAGTAACATTCATTCGTACGTACGGCTTACCGTCTCCATGAACTGTGCATTTTATTTCTTACCTCCAAATGATATGTACTGTTATATATATATATATATATATATATATTAGATATATATTTTATATATGATATCTAAATAATTAATTTCATTCTATATATAATGGACTATTTACCACATTGACAACTTCTAAATATAAGGTGTTCATTTTTGACTCCGGTACCAAATATCGATAAAATGAACGTTATTAACATAAATGATTACATAATGTTTATAACATGGTAATAAGTGATATAAAAGGAATAATAAACTTGAAAAAGGTTCTTATTCTAGTAGAAATTAACTTTAGTTTATTATTCAGGAGATTAAAGAACAATCGAGTCAAGTCGGACACGAGGTAATGGATTTTCTTATCACACTTTTAATTCTGTGATATTTCCATTGTTCGCCACTTATTAATTGCATGTGGTTTATTTTTCTCTTATATTTGATATATATTATCATTATTCTCATTATATTCAAGGTATTTTGTGATTCATTTGGTGGTTATTAACTTTTGGTCATACGACTCAGTTGATTACATTGTGGTAAAGGGTTTTATCTCACTTTTTATTCCCGTAAGATTCATGCTATATTTTCCATTTTTTTGAGTGGTGTATGTACTGCCCATGATTGTACTCTTTGTGTAATATACTTTCATTTATGAGTATTTACATCTTCATTGTATGATCCTTTTTTCATGTGGCGTATGTTTTGTAAGTTACCAAATCGTTAATGGTACCTTTCACCCTCCTCTATTTAAAAGACTTCTTTTTGTTGTGTCTTTTAATTTACATATTATTATGTTGGGATATGTTCGTATATATAATCATTGATGTAAAATTTATGTCCAAGTGATTAGATACCCTTTTTATCTCATCCAATTATTTTCTAAATTTTAAAGTGATGTTGTTAGGCTGTCGAATTTTTACAAGGGAACTTCTTAACCCAATTTCAATTCTTTGGGTTCAACTTGTACTTAACGAATATGTCATCCTATGAAATTTTTTGAGTATCCAATGATTTTTTTACACTTAAAATTCACTTATATTGATTTTATTTATATTTCTCACACATAATTATGTGATTGATTTATCCTTAATTTAAGGATACCATTTTAGAAGGGATTTCCTCCCAATTTACATTTCCACTCAAACTTAATTGTTGGTATGCACCAATTAACTCTTATATGGTGTATATAATGTCCTTTGACATATTATATCATGAATACCTTCATTCTCATGATATTATAAACTTCTGATTAAAAGTTATTCTTCAATTATTTGTATTCAAGCATCTCTCTTTTTGTTAAAAACTCTTTAAATAAAATATCGTTTTAAATTTTTTAAAATATTTATTCTTATAAATATTTATCATTAATGTCCATGATTTCAAAATGGGTTTTAGGATTTATTTATATGAACATTAATGTTTTGAAATGATAATTCATTTAAAATCTTCAAAGTTGTATTAGACACTTTGATTCAAAAATCTCTTTTTAAATGGTTTTGAAAATGATATGATAAAACATTGTTTATTTCAATATCTTTATTTGATATATTGGAATGTGGAAATGTTATCTTTCCTTTATACATGTGTTATATGTTATGATTATGTTATGGTTATTGGGAATTGTTTACGTATATGAGTAGTTCTGTGATAAACCTAGGGAGGGTGAGCCAAAGATATCTCTCCAATGCATTAGGTAATGTGACAGAGGTAAATGTGATGTTTCTCCTAAGAGATTTAGGGAATATATTGTGATGGGTATTCCAAATATAACTACCTATGTAGCTGTTATATCTACAATGTATGTTTGATATGGATTTTGTAAGTAACCTTTATGATTTGGGATTTTTAAGTGTTATTCATTAATATTTTTATTTCGTAAGGTATGTTATGATTGAAAAGTATGGTTTCATAGATTTGTATTTATTGATGGGATAATATTTTACATCCCTATTTTATAACCCTTACAGAGCTTTTTATTCTAATCAAAAGTTTTTATGAAATGTTTTCCATAGGACATAATGATGAATTGGGTCAAGGATTATATCAATGAAAAGTCATGCTATCTAAAACATGGAACTAGATATGTTTCTTTTTAAGAGTTTTTATTTTATGAAAAATTGGATACTAAGAAGTAGTGTCTACATGTAATATTCAAGTTCTTATGTAATAGTTTCGGCCTAATTCTCTAAAACTGTAAACCTGAAAATATCATCAATGTGAATTATTCATTTAATTCAATATAATATAATGTTTTTAAGGATGGGTCCTTATTGTTGGTATCACAGGTCAGTTTAGATAACTTTAGAGGTTGGGGTATTCTTTAATCATAAATTTCATTACCATAATGGTTAGGATTTCAGAAAGAGTAATAGTTTTTTTGATAAAGTGAATGAGTTTAAGATAACATGAATAATTATATTATAGTATTTACCCTCCTCATAAAATATTATATGATTATTTTACTGATATACTCACACTGACCTTTTTGTTTTTAGAAAATGGTTGGATCTAGCATGCACAAAAGTAACAGTAGATGTGAAGAAAACTGTGACATTTTTCTAAATGAGCATCTAAATGATATGGGAGCTGCAATGAGAACTCTTTTGGTAATTTTCAACATGCTATCTGGAGTCATGATTGACCACCTGAATCTTAGTGATTCTTATAAGGAAACATATATGTGAGAAACAAATCCCAACAGAAGTTCAAATAATAATCATAAAGGTATGTATGTTCAAAAACCTATGTGTCATGGATGTGGAAGGAAACACCTAGGAAAATGTTTCAAAGGGATAGGAAGATGCTATAGATGTGGAAATTAATGTCATAAAGCAAGAACCTTCCATGGAAAAAAGGAAGCATCTTTTTGACTCTAGGAAAGGGAAAGAACTTCTTTCTAAGGGATCAATTGAATGTTTTAAATGTGGTGTGCATTGTCATTATACAAACACATTTCCTATGAAGATGTTTCAGGAATGGGATCACCATGATCATACAAATACTTGTTTACCAATACCTAATTCCATTCCGATTGAGGATGAAAAAACTGACAATGACCAATGAAAAGTATGGATTATTTCTTAACATACGTTTTGATATTATTGAATCTTAGGATATGATTCATGATTTTGTTTGTAGGAAAGAAGTATTTTAGAATAAGTTGAAAAGGAATGGTTAATGGGTCATGAAGAATTTTGAATGAGTAAGATGTCAACATATAAGGGATTCAAGAGTTATTGTTGATTTTAGGATAGTGAAATTCTTAAAAGTATTAAGGATCTTTTGATGATGGGAAATATATTAGAAGACTTTTTATAGTATTTTTAATCCTGATGTTTGATATAGGATAATTTTATTAAAGAAATAATTATCTTTTCTTTTGTGGATATAGCTATAAAGAACCATTTGGGTTTATATGATCCTTGAATTAGAGGAAATTACAGGTTAATACATTTTTTGGATGCAAAAAGAAAGTTATTCGATAACCTTGGTGGTTAAAATATGTTATGGTTATTTTTGATAAATTTATCTATTTCTGGGAATGTTATAAAATTATATAGTTTTTGAAAAAAGGGCAACAGGCGGACCGTGTGACTAACCATCGTGTTGGAAAAAGCTACAAGAATCAAACCCACAACCAAATTGTGACTGGTATTTATCACCTACCACTAAACTACATGAAGTCCCTGGTTAGTATGACTAATTATTTTTAGTTAGATTATTTTATGAATCAAGAATAAGTCTCTTTTGGGTTATCTATAGAAATTATTGACCTATCATGAAGGATATGTGATTAGTTTAATTACTTTTCAATATGAGTCTTTAAGAGTAACTGATGTTATTTGGAGATAAATGTTATGATTTATCATGGAAGACTATGTGATTAGATCATTTTGAGATTTGGGATTCAATATTAATTGGGATTACTTTGAATAATTTTATGGACAGCTGCTATTGAATGATCTTTGTTGAACTTTGAGTTTTGTTTGACAAATTTTAGAGATTAAGAGTAGTTTTTATTTTTGTAAAACATTATCAATTTTGGGTATTATCTGATCTGGTGCAAACCATTTTGGTTTTGGTTAAGGTCTAGAGACATGGGAAATATATCGTTCATCTTTTTTGGATTATGTGATTCTCTCGAAGTTGATTATGGCACTCTTAATGTGAAAAAATTTCATCCTGAATACTCATCGTTTGGAGAAAATATAATTTTGTGTTAGAAATCTAGTAAAAGATGAATGTCTACATGAAAAGTAAATATATTTCCTTATGTTTTTAGTTAAGCTCATAAATAAATTTTTCAATGAAAAGTAACTTAAAACAAAAACCATGTTTGATAACTTTTCCTACTAGGGAATAAAAGACTATTTAACCCATCACATGTTTGTGATTTTTTGGTGGTTAACTTTCTCCTAAACATGTTTTCTATCACTCTCCATCAGAACATGATGGTTTTTTTTCTCCTCCATATCCATGTTTTCATGGAATTCATGTATCTTTTGTCTCAGGTAACCTTTGTACTAATCTTCCTTTATTTCAAAGTGATAGTTTTATTGACTCTTTTTCCAAAGTGGGGCTTTCAATAAAGTTTCTGAGCCAATTTTTAAAATTGCGAGGATGCAATTCCAAAATGGGGGGAAGGAGGTAATATCCTGGATAAATGAAGAATATTACATTTTAATATTTATTAATATTTGTCAATTAAATATTAATTTTACATTAAAGGGGTTTCTAAGTTCAATAGCGTACTCGATAGGCAACAACAGGTTTCTGTGAAATCTTACGTTGCACACTAACAATATATTATTATTATTATATTAAAAGTTAGTGAAAACCTAGCTGTTGTAATGGAGGAAATGAATAGAACTAAATAGAAAATAATTATACATTTTTGTTAAATGTATTTACATTTATCCATTAAAATTTATAGGCTTAAAATGTGAATGAATCTAGTTTTAAGCATAATTTACATTAAAAGGCCGAGTTACCGCCTTTTAATGGTGAAATATATTTAAATATAGTTTTGGTCACATTAATACATTGTATTTTATCAAATATAATCCTTCTTTAGAATGGGGACATCAAAATTTACTTTGTGTAAATTTTTGGAATTTTTCCGATAAAGTTCATTTTTAATGAATAGTGAAAATAAAGTATTTTAATTCAAAACTATGTTTTAATATAAATTATTTATATGGATAGATTATTTTTTAAATTGGTTTTAAAGTGTAATTAGAATATATTTTTACCATTTAATCCAATGTTGGTCATTGAAATTAATTTCACTTTGAAATTGGACATAAACAAGTGTCAATCTTTTGATAGTTATTGTTTCTTAAAAACACTCTATTTGTTTTAACAACGGGAATTAATTTTAAATTAATTAATGAAACTTATATAATTATAATTCAGTAAAATAGAAATAATTTTTGAATTTGGAATATCAAATATATCATAGGCTGAATTTTTGGTATTTTTCTGAAAAACTTCAATTTTTGATGAATAGTGAAACCACTTAGTAGTAGTTAAAAAAACTGAATTTTTCATTTGAATGAAATTTTACCACTTCTGTGAATTGAATTTCAAAAATCCAACATACATGGTTTTTATTAGTTAGTAAAATTTGGTTCAATAAGATGAAAATAATATTTGGTGAATAGTAACTTTTGACTTTTATTTAACGCGGTTAAAGAGAAATAAGGTAATTCAAGATAAAAAGAATATTATAATAATTCAAAATTACCTTAAAAATTTTCGAAACCTTATTTGTTGAGTCATTTACTACCATGGTCATCTATGGGAAGATTTTGGGACCCCATTGAGCTACATGGGAGTGATAATGACACTTTAGATTAATTAACTTAAAGTAAAGGCAAAAATTACAAAAACAAATATCTTTTAGTAAATTAATTTTTACAAGGGGTTATATAAATTATATTTTCTACTATAAATATTAATTTGAAAGATAAAAATATTTTTTAAATCATGGTATTTGTTTTATAATTTTTAGACAAAAAATAAATTAAAGTATTTATGACACAATAATGATGCAGTATATACCTCATTAATAAATGATTAATATAAATAAGATTATAAATACTAAAATAACATCACAAACCTGTCCAATTATTATTGGATGATTTTATTTAGACCATGAGTAATCTAATATTCTACGTTAATTAGTTTTGGTCCTTTAGAAACCAAATATCATTATATAATAAAATAATATCTTCACACTTTCCTAAAGAGCCCCTCCTCCCCCTTATAAAAAGACATCATTTCTAACCAATTCCTCCCACCTCTAAAGCCTTTTTTTCTCATCCATACACTACCCAATTAAGCTCCATATATCCCTCTACTAATCCTATAAGCCTTACTATAGAAAAAAGTCACTTCAAGAAGTCCTTTTGGGTCAAACCAAAAAAAGGTTACCCAAATTAAAGGTAACAGTTTCTCTTAACTTCTTTTCTTTTATTTTACTTCTCCAACACCTAAATTCTTTTTATTCCATTATTTTATAATAACACCATTATCCTAAATATAATATGATATTTTAATGATAATGATTCGAACTACACTTACACACACCTCCATCTAATGGGTGAAGAATGTATTGTTTCTGTGGATGGAAAACTAACGCCTCACGAAACGATGATTGTTCGATTATCTCAAACCACCTCTCATGGTAGACATTAATATGACACTATATTTATATAAGATATATATTATGTTTATGTTATCTTCATGATTATATATTTTTCTTTTATGGCATACCTTTATAGTTTCCATTATGGGTAAACGTGATAATTTCATTTGAGGAAGTGCGGACTACCGCCCCCTCAAAGTGATATGACTCGTTAATTCCATATGTGGGACATATAAAGGACGGAGTTAATGATATAATATATTATTTTATACTGGAATTATAATTTACCTATGTATTATTATGTTTTAATTACATTAAAATAAGAAATACAAATGAAAGTAGTGTTCATGCGTACGTACGGCTTACCGTCTCCATGAACGGTGCATTTCATTTCTTACCTCCAAATGATATGTACTGTTATAAATATATATATATATATATACTGGATATATATGATATATATGATATCTAAATAATTAATTTCATTCTGGATATAATGGACTATTGACCACATGGACAACTTGTAAATATAAGGTTTTCATTTTTGACTCAAGTACCAAATATCGACAAAATGAACGTTATTAACTTAAATGATTACATAATGTTTATAACATAGTAAAAAGTGATATAAAAGTAATAATAAACTTGAAAAAGGTTCTTGATCAAGTAAAAATTAACTTTAGTTTATTATTCAGGAGATTAAAGAACGATCGAGTCAAGTCGGACACGAGGTAATGGATTTTCTTATCTCACTTCTAATTCCGTGAGATTTCCATTGTTCGCGACTTATTCATTGCATGTGGTGTATTTTGTTCTTCCATTTGATATATATTATCATTATTATCATTATTTTAATGGTATTTTGTGATTCATTTGGTGGTTATTAACTTTTTGTTACACGACTCAGTTTATTACAATGTGGTAAAGGGTTTCATCTCACTTTTTATTCCCGTTGAGATTCTTGCTATATTTGCCACTATTTCCTTTTGTGTGGTGTATGTAATGCCTGTGATTGTACTATTTGTGTAATATAATTTCATTTATGATTATTTAAATCTTCATTGTATGATCCTTATTTCATGTGGCATAAGTTTTGTAAGTTACCAAATCAGTAAGGGAACCTTTGACCCTCCTCAATTTAATAAAAACTTCTTTTTGTTATGTCTTTTAATTTAAATATTATTATGTTGGGATATGTTCTTATATATCCTCATTGATGTAAAATTTATTTCCAAGTGATGAGATACCCTTTTCATCTCATTAAATATTTTTCTGAATTTTAATGTGATGTTGTTAGGCTGTTGAATTTTTACAAGGGAACTTCTCAACCCAATTTCAATTCTTTGGGTTCAACTTGTACTTCTTGAATATGTCATCCTATGAATATGTGTGAATAACCTATGATTGTTTTAAAATTAATATCCAATTATATTGGGTGTATTTATATTTCTCACACATAATTATGTGATTGATTTATCCTTAATTTAAGGATACCATCATTATAAGGGATTTCATCCCAATTTACATTTCCACTGAGACTTCATTGTTGTTATGCACCAATTAACTCTTATATGGTGTATATACTGTCCTTAGACATATTATATCATGAATCCCTTTATTATCATGATATTATAAAGTTCTGATTAAAATTTATTCTTCAATTATTTGTATTCAAACGTCTCTCTTTTTGTTAAAAACTCTTTAACTAAAATATCATTTTAAATGATTTAAAGATTTATTCTTCTAAATATTTCTCATTAATGTCCTAGTTTTAAAAATGGGTTTTAGGATTTATTTACATGAACATTAATGTTTTCAATTGATAATTCATTAAAAGGCCTTAAAGTGGTATGGGATACTTCGATTCAAAAATCTCTTTTTAAATGGTTTTGAAAATGATTTGATAAAACATTGTTTATTTCATTATCTTGATTTGATATATTGGAATGTGGAAATGTTATATTTCCTTTATACATGTGTTATATGTTATGATTATGTTATGGTTATCGGGATGTTTACGTATACGAGTGGTTCCATGATAAACCTAGGGCAGGTGAGCCCGAGATAGCTCTCCAATGCATTGGGTAACATGACGGAGGTAAACGTGATGTTTCTACTAAGAGATTTAGAGAATATACTGTTATGGGTATTCAAATTGTAAATCCCTATATAGCTGTGATATCTACAATGTAGGTTTGATATGGATGTCGTAAGTAACCTTTATGATTTAGGATTCGAATGTGTTATTCATAAATATTATGATTTTGTAAGGTATGTTATGATTGAAAAGTACGGTTTCATTGATTTGTATTTATTGATGGGCTAATGTTTTACTTCCCTATTTTATAACCCTTACAGATCTTTTTATGCTCATCCCAAGTTTTTTTAAATGTTTTCCACATGACAAATACATTAATAGGGTTATGGATTAGATCAAGAAAAATTCATGTTGTTTAAAACATGGAACTAGACATGTTTCTTTTTAAGAGTTTTTATTTTATGAAAAAATGGATAATAAAAAGTATTGTCTACATGTAATATTCAAGTTTTTATGTAATTGTTATGACCTAATTCTCTAAAACTATAAAACTGAAAATATCCTAAATTTGAATTATTCATTTAATTCAATATTATGTAATGTTTTAAGGTCGGGTCCTTATTGTAACTAGGGTTCATGGGGCATCACCTCATTAATTTTAAAAATTAAAACTATGTTCCCTAGAGTGTATGATATGCAACACCCAGCATAAATGAAGTGTGAAATATTATTATATAAATATTATTATTATAACCTAGGTATTAATTTGGTGTCTATAAATAGGATTAAATTATTATTTAGATATTTATAATGGTCCTAATAAATATAAATGAATTGGTAAATTGATAGAAAATAATCACATAATTTTTAGTAATGTCATTCTATGATTTGAAAATATGTTTTCTTCAAAAATGGATTTCATTTATTTTTATCAAAAAAATATTATAAGTATTTATTTGAAATTTTAGAAATTTTATTTGACAAAAAATTTATCTTTTATTAAAATTAGAATATTAAATTTTCTTTGTGTGATGTTTTGATAATTTTATGAAATGTTTTATTTTTCAATGTATAGTGAGAAATACTTATTATTATTGAAAAATTTATATTCTTTTCAAGTTTTTACAATGTCATGTTCTATTTTATATATGTTTAAAATTTTCATTAATTAGTTTTTATTAGATTTAATAAAATTATATAACTTTTAATTCAATTTATACTTTGTATTGGTATAAAAACATTTTCATACTTAAAAATGAGTTTTTTGAAAAATCATTTTCGTCACGTTTTGCACATTTAATTGAAAACTAAATTATTCTAGTTTAAAAAACTGAATCTTAAAAAATTAATGTCATATTTTTAATTAAGATGGAAAATTTTGATAAATATATCCCTTTTATTATTAGTCACTATGAATGGAAACTATAGTAAATATGTATCTCCATGGTATAGGTTAATTGGGTAATAAAGGTTAAAAAATATGATAGGGACCAAAAATTGACACTCACAGTTGAATTTATCCTATTTTATAAGTAATTATTTTTCCATTCTCATCTATTTATTTAATATATGGCCACTTAATGAAATTTTTCATTGATTTAGACCATTATAATATTTTAGTAAAAGATAAATACAAAATTTTCACTTTCCTACTTTAAATAACAATAATATTTTATGACATGGATAAATATTACATATTTTCAGTGCTAAGTGTTCAATTGAAATATAAATTATTTTTTTATCATTTTAATTTTTTTTAAATTTTTATTAATGATATTGTTACATTAAATTCGTATGCAACACTGTTCAAATGTTTATTCAATTAATAGAAAAATAAAATAATAAATGTTTAAAATAAAAAAATATAAATTGAATAAAATATAATGTTTCATGAATATTTTAGATAAATATTGAATTTTTGTGATGTGTTAAGGGATTATATTATAATTCCATTATTTCAATCTTCTTTTCAATGTGAAATTATGTAAATACCTTCAAAAATGACACTACTATTATTTTATTATAAAAAATATTTTATAAAATTGATTGAAATTCCTAAATATCCTATATTTGAAAAATATATTGTAATATGGTATATTATATCAACAAAGTTCTATTTATTATCCAATTTTTCATTTTAATGTAACTCTCTTAGCCCCTAAATAGTAAAAAAAATGTTATCATGGTAATTTCCAGAAAGGGTCAACACAGGTTAAAATAAAAAGATAAGAGTACATAGAAAATATAAACATGTAAAAATTTTATTATATGATAGTATTTGGACCCATAATCATACTATATTCTAAAAAATAATTTTTGATCCTTTTACTATGAAAAATAATTTTTTAATATTTTAATATGTAAGGAAATTTCAAAAAATCCCATCCCCTCACTTAAAATAAGGAAGACCCTCTCCCCTTCACTTCACTCATACAAATCAATTTATTTCTCAAAATAAAAAACCTAATATATTCCATACATCACTTATCACATTCTAGAGTTCTTGGTTTTATTATAAATCTCACATAGGATTTTTTTGGTGTAAACCTAAAGAGGTTATTTAGAGAAGAGGTATTGTTCTTAACTAAGAAATTTTGTCCTATTTATTATTTAAACTCATTAAAATATTATTATACAATGATAATATGATAAGATAAATATCAATTATATACATAGATTTTATTATCTAAATGTAATAACCTACACGTATCTCCTATTCCATCAAATGGGAAATTAAACCATTATTCATGTGTTTGGAAGACTTCCACCACACATACTGATGTAATTTGTTTTCCATAATCATCTCTCATGGTTGTATATGATGATATATTTAATTTATATATATATATATATTATTTATTTATTTATAATTATGTAAAATTAATATTTTATATATTTTCTTAACTTTCCATTCATTAAAATATGATAACATCATTCGTGTCTATGTGTGGATTACCACCTCCAGGAAGCGATGTCATTTTTTTCATTACCACATTAAATGGTTGGTAAATATAAGTGTATTTAAAAAAATATGATATTTATGAGTTAATTATAATTAGTTAGAGATAAAATAACATTTCACTTTTTCCATTATGATTTTCGAAAAATGGAAATCTTACTAATACATACATACGGCCTACCATCCCTGTGAATGTAACATAGTTCACTTTTGACAACCATATTTCATGTCTAATTTTAAAATAATAATTTTCTTATAAAAAATTATAATTATTTCATTATTATTTTTCTAATGATGATACATTATGACTTCTTTAACTATGGTCAACCTACCAAATTAATTTTGAACTTTTGAGCTGATTATCATCAAAAAGTCTAGTGTGATTTTAAATGATTAAGTAATTGAATATGGCATGATGATAAATAAAATAAAATGGATTTTAAAATTAAAAAATGATCTTAATAAATTAAATATTTACTAACATTTTATTATTAAGGTAGATATATAACATACATGATGAGTCGGAATCAAGGTAAAGTACTTTCTTTTAAAAAATAGTTTTCAACGTTTCCCATCAAAATGTTTTTCTTCCATGTCCATATTATTCTATGTGTTTCAAGAAAAAAATTATTTATCATTAAATGGATGATAATGGATGTTTTTTACCATATTTTAATTTTATTAAAAAAAATTTAAAAGGTAATATTTTAATGTTATAAATAAGGGACGCTTTACATTTAAACCCCTAATTTTAAATGTTTTAATGATTTATTTTCCAATTTTTTCACCTCTATGTCCATTTTCATTAAACTATTTTATTAACATATTTAAATGGAAATAAATTAATTAAAAATAATATATAATATCACATTTCACATTGTTTTAATTTTTTTAAATGGATAATTTTTTATTATTTTATAAAGAATATTTTGACTTTCTTTACAAAAGACAAAATAATTTTTTTACATTAATGTATAATATGTCAATAGATTTTTCTAATACTACATACATTATTTGATATTTAGATTTATTTATAATAAACCTTTTTTTCAAATAAAAACCCATTTTCCCTTTATTCTAAAAATTGTAAACTAGTTTTTAAATGGAATGGATATTTTTATATCTGGAAATTTTACTATTATTTGGTTAAGGGATATCTCTCTAAATGGCCCTTTTTGGGTTATGAATATTATCTCTAAAAATCACATTATATCTCTATATAAATTTATCCAATTATTATAAATAAAATATATATGTATCTCATATATATACCTAGATTATTCTGTCTTATTTTGATGGGGTAATATATGGATTATGATCACTTCTCAAATACGATATTTAAGAAAATATCTTTTGATTATTATATGAGAAAAGATTATGAAACCCATTATATTTCCATGGGTAATTCCTATATTTATACCTTAGATTTTGTTTCCTTTTTGTGACACATAGATTCATGAACATTTTATGATATGTGACCTTATATAGTTCTCTGATTCATTAGGTAAACTATTGTCTCGTGAAACGTTATGTATGGGTTTAGTGAGTAAACCTAATCCACTATAAGACTCTAACATCCATGTGATGTTGTATTAGAAGATATACTTGATAAATGATTATGTAATTTTTTTTACTTATGACACATTTCCTATGTCTCAATGATCATATGATACAATGTTGATTATTTTATTCCTCCATGTGATTACTCGTGAGCTAATTTTTAAAGGAAAGTATATTATACTTAATAATGGTGAAATATATAACCATTTTAGAAAAAAATATTAAGTTTTTCAATAAATAAATAGAAACTTTATGAGTATTATTTGTACCTAAATATTTCTTATAAAATGATTTATGAAAATAATTGAGTATAAAAGTGGAATTCTTGGGTAATATAATATTCATTTTGAGCCCAAATTTAAATTTTGAAAAACTCAAACCGTTTATAAGTATTCATGGACTCAAAAGTTTCGTTATTTATTTTTATATCTTCCTTAATGAGATTTTTGGGCTCATCCCATGATATAAGTGGATATTGTAACGACCCAATCTTTTTGAGTAGTATATTAACTTACTCTTATTGATTTAATAAGATGTTAATGGTTAATGCAGAAAGAGGAGTCGATGGCTTCATACAATAGACTCAACCCTTACGAAGCCCACTTATCAGAGCTTGGGAAGGAGGTAGCATATGTGGGCTTCGCTTTGGACCAATCCCAAGCTGATCTCCAGCATGTCAAGCTTGAACGAAAACGCTTGCAGGAGAAGTTCAAGTTAGTGGAGATTGCTACTAGGGCAATGTTATCTGAGCCTCCCTCAGATTCTCTCACCATATCACACCTTACACTTAGGTCTTATGCCAGTGTTATAAGGGGCTATGTGATGAGACCCTAGTTTCCTTGTGTAATCCTCTCGGGTGAATAAATTGAGATTTCTTCCTTTAGTGATGTTTGTGAAATTTCAAATGCCTAGATAATTTTAGAATGTATTTTATTGATGAATTTTGAAAAAGGGATATTTTGAAATATTTATGTAAACCCTAAATAACTAATGATGTGTAATGATTTTCAAAAAATGGTCTTCTACAAAAGTGTTCATTAAGGAATTTGGAGTCTAATAAGATCAACATAATTTTTGATGAATAGTAAATTATGAATAGTGATTTTACGCTTAGGATTAGTAATGTGACCAAATGGATTAGTAATTTTCACTTAAAGAAAGTTTTAATATAATTTAGACACCTTGGTTAAGTAATGTGATTCAATAAAATGGGTAAATAACGGTTTCATAAATTATTAATCAAGTATTAGTTTTTTCGGATGAATAGTGTTTTTTAATTAAAAATTTAATTAAAAATAATTAGAAAATTATTTTTATAAAAATGACTTTATTTTTGAACTCAGAGCATCGATATTATGTTAAGGTAATTTTTGGGGATTTTTCTGAAAAAAATGAATTTTCGATGAATACTGTTTTTATTTAAAAATTAAATTAAAAATATTTAGAAAAATATTTTTATAAAATGGATTTCATTTTTGAAATCAGATCATTGATATTTGGTTAAGGTGAAATTTTGGGATTATTCTGAGAAAGTTGAATTTTCAGTGAATAGTAAAAATACCGTTTTAGGGTTTCGGTATGTTTAATGACATCATAATGATGTCATGATGATGTCATGAGATCTTTTGAGGTTTGGCCGGCCAAGGGTGATGAATTATTGTTTTGGGGGCCCCATGTGGCCTAACTCCATGATAAATGCCAAGGGAGAGCCCATGGGTTTGAGAAAAGCACATGTGAGGTGTCCTTTGGCCATTAATGCTTTGTCCCCTCACTTTCCCTATAAATACCCACCCTTTCCTCCCTTGGTTTTCACTCCCAACTCTTCCCCAACGAAGTTCTGGTCTTCTTACCTTCCAAAGAGTCCTCCCAAGGTGCCCCCAAGCCCTCAAGGTCCAATCCTTTGAGTTTCAAGAGTCACGTTTTAAGGTAAGGGATCCGACCCCTCTCTTTCTTTTCGTGTAATCTCTTTTATGTCATTCCTTTTATGCTCCATGTGATTATGTGAGAGGATGTTCTTTTATATTCCTCTTACTGCCCTTTCATGTTTATATGATGAGATATCCCCTCTTACTCTCATCATTTCGTTTTATGAAAGCTTAAGTGACGCCGTTAGGCTGCCGAATGTTTAAGTGATTCTTTCACCCTTCTCATTTTTTTTCAAGTTCGATTTTCATGTCAAATCTTTCAAGTTCCTTTTTATTATGTTGGGGTATGATCTCTATATCTATCATACTGATCTCTTATGATCATATGATGAGAGACCCGATTTTATTTGTCCAATTCATTTTTGTTGAAGTTTAAGTGACGTCGTTAGGCTGCCGAATTTTCATAAGAGAAATCAAATTTTTGTCTTCCTTCCATGTTTTTCGTTTCAATTGGTATGTCCTTGAAATTGCATAACCATGTCCATATATCCTTATTATTCTGTCCCTTTACCTTTTCATGGGTCAATTATGATTGTTCAACCCATGTTCCCTCTCTTTTCAAAGTTTCTAAAACCTTGTAACATAGCCGTTATGCTGCAGAATTTTCGTCTCAAAATGCCTCTCTTTTCTCAAAATTATTTTATGTTATAAAGTTAATACTCAAAGCTCCTATTTCTAAAGGGGTATTCACATATATATAAAAATGATCTATTTTAAATTCTGGGATTTACATAAATGATACCCGCTTTCCCTTTCCGTGGGTTTAAAGTAACGTAAAGATCATGTCTTTAAAGCAGTTTTTGAAACGTTATGATTATGAAATGAAACCCATTTGTTTTATGCTATATGGGTTATTTATGAAATGTTTGATGATGATATATGTGGCTCACATGAAAATAAAGACAAATTTAAGGGTGCGCCCTGATAGCGCTCTAATGCATTGGGTAAAGACTTAATCTCTAGAGATGACCATTTTAACGACGCCTTGGTGAATAACCTTGGTAATTTTTAACGACACCTTGGGGATGGACCTTGGTGAAACGAAACGATTGTCAATATTAAATGTTGTAACCACATCTTCAAGTTATAAAAATTGATTATTTTTATTATGATGTACCTCATTATTTCTTTCTCATGCCTTAAAGTTCTTTTCATGTCCTTATTGAAGTATCTCAAGTTCACTTGTAAAATGTTTCTCTTGTTTCTCTTACTGGGCCTTCTGCTCACCCTTTCTTTTGATGTATGTCCCCAGGTTATGAGATGCATAATGAACATAGGATGAACTAAAGGAGAAGCCTTTCAAGTGTTTAAGAAGAATGTTTTTATGTTTTTTTTTATGTATTATGATCCTTGTTTCCAAGACACTAAACCTTAACGATCCTCAGTTCCGTGTAATGAAATGAAAGTTTATGTTATAAAATGGCGGGATGCAATAGTTGGTATCAAAGGATGGTTTAGTTATTTGTGGAAATTAGGATATAAAAACTTTAGGAAGAACCCTATAGAAAAGTTTAAATATAGGAAAACTTCCTGGTATTTTGGTAAGTATTGAGTAAGTGGTTTATCAAACAAATACATCCCTGTCTGGATACGAGCAGGTAGAGGCGGCTCTGGCACAGATGTACATAGGGGTAAAACCCGAAAACACCGCTTTGAGCTAGACTCGAACGGGAACTGGTGCACGATAACGGGCCTTGCTGCACTCTTGGTTACGACACTCCCGGGGGATATGTTTGGTTAATCACAAGCTTTCTCTGAATCATTATGAAGGAATTATAGAAAAGTGTAATTGTCTAAGCATTAAGTCTTAGTTAAAAGATTCATAAATGAAATAAGTTTCTTACTAAGGTTTTATTCTTTTAGAAAATGGCGGGCAATAGGAGGAACCGTGCCGATGGTGACCGCAATGCACCATGTGCTGACGGCCCTCCGATGGAAGCTGGAATGGAAACATTCATGCGAATGATGAACCAACTGACTCAAGTTATGAGTAATAACTTGAATCAAGCTGAGAGGCCGACCTCACCACGAAGGGAACAACACTCTGTTGAGTCCTTCATGCGTCAATGACCGCCAACATTCAGTGGATCTACTGACCCATTGGTTGCGGAACAATGGATATGCTCCATTGAAAAGATCTCCTCTGTACTGCATTGTTCGGAACAAGAAAAAGTCACCCTTGCTGTTTACCGCCTAGAGGGAGAAGCTGATCAGTGGTGGTCACTGATCAAAAACACGAAGCCACGAGGAGAGATGGAAGCTATGGAATGGGAAGAATTTCGGGGGATTTTCTTTAACAAGTATTTCCCTCGTTCCATGAGAACGAAAATGGAGAAAGAGTTTCTCGAGCTGAATCAGAAGGAGAACGAATCTGTCGGAAGCTACGAGATGAACTTCACAAGGCTTTCCCGTTATACCTCAAGCTTTGTCATGGACCCTAATGGGAAGGTTGATAGATTCTTTGGCGGACTACGACATCATCTTCGGAAGAATCTAGCCAACAGGGACTATGATAGCTATGAAGAAATAGTTCGAAGTGCTATGAAAGTCGAGCTGGAGTTTGGTGAGACACAGTGGTCTCATAAGCCAAATGAAAAGAAGAGATCGTTGGAGCCCAGTTTAGGGAAGTCTTTTGATCAGGGAAGAGGTGGAAAGCAAATGCAACTTACCACATGCAATAAATGTGGGAAGAATCATCTGGGGAACTGCTTGAACGGAAGTGGCAAGTGCTACAAGTGTGGAAGAGGAGGCCATATTGCTCGGAATTGTCATAGTGAGGTGAAGCCTCAGCTTCCCAACACTAACGACAGAGGAAAGATGGTTCTGGCCCTACCCTAAGTCACATGCTTCAAGTGTGGACAGCTTGGGCACTTTGCTAACCAATGTCCCAATCCGAGGGCAGTGGAGGGGAATCACCACCAACCTCAGCAGAGGCCAAGAGAGCAAGGTCGTGCTTTCGCTATCACAACAGCTGAAGTTGAAGTCCCGAACGATGTGGTAGCAGGTACTCTTGTTGTCCTCTCAAAACTAGCAAGTGCTTTATTTGATTCTGGTTCTACGCATTCCTTTATTTCTTCCAAGTTTGCAAAGAATATAGAATCAATCCCCGAATTGCTTGAGGTAGAGTTGTCAGTCAAGACTCCAAGTGGGATTATCCATGCATCAACAGTGTTTAGAGACTCTAGTGTTTACTTTGGTGAGCACAATCTTATCACAAATCTAGTAGTCATTCCCATGATGGAATTCGACGTTATACTAGGGATGGACTGGCTCTCAAAGTATAATGCTAAGATCAAATGCAGAAGTAAGGAAATCTCAGTAGTCTTGAATGAACGACCTACAGTTATCTTCCGTGGAGAGATATCCCGAACTGATCCCTATCTAGAAGCACCTCCTATAGCTTTCTTTATGGAGTTAATCGGTGATGAGGAAGAAGGGAAAGGGAGCATACAAATTTAAGATGTTCCGATTGTTCAGGAATACATGGATGTATTTCCTGAGGAGTTACCTGGACCTCCCCCAGAAAGAGAGGTTGAGTTCTCCATTGAACTCGTACCTGGGTCTCAACCGATATCAAAGACTCCGTATAGAATGGCAAATGTGGAACTAGAAGAGTTAAAGAAACAACTCCAGTACTTGTTGGAGAAGGGGTTTATCCGACCGAGTGTGTCTCCTTGGGGAGCACCAGTTCTCTTTGTGAAGAAGAAGGATGGATCAATGCGGCTATGCATTGATTATAGAGAACTGAACGGGATCACAGTGAAGAACAGATACCCTCTACCAAGAATTGATGATTTATTTGACCAACTTCGTGGGGCTCAATTCTTCTCTAAGATTGACCTTCGATCTGGTTATCATCAACTGAGGGTGAAGAAGGAAGATATTCCAAAGACTGCCTTCCGATCAAGATATGGGCATTATGAGTTTACTGTTATGCCCTTCGGCTTGACTAATGCTCCTGCTATTTTCATGGATTTGATGAATAGAGTCTTTAAGGACTACCTTGATAACTTTGTGGTAGTTTTTATTGATGATATTTTGATATATTCAAAAAGTCGTGAGGAGCATGAAGATCATATGAGGGTTGTTTTGAAAACTCTACGGAAGGAGAGGCTCTTTGGGAAGTTCAGCAAGTGTGAGTTTTGGTTACAACAAGTGGCTTTCTTGGGGCACATCGTAACCAATGAAGGAATCTCGGTTGACCCTGTAAAGGCAATGGTTGTGGAGGAGTGGCCTCAACCCAAAACAGTAACTGAGATTCGTAGTTTCCTTGGCTTAGCGGGATATTATAGGAGGTTTGTGAAAAGCTTTTCACGGCTTTCTAATCCACTAACTAAGTTGACTCGAAAAGGGGTTAAGTTCATCTGGACAAAGGAATGCGAGGAAAGTTTCCAAGAGCTGAAGAAGAGATTGGTTACTGCACCGGTGTTAACACTACCCTCTATCGGAGAAGGATTCGTTATTTTTAGCGATGCATCTCTGAAAGGGCTTGGGTGCGTCCTCATGCAAAATGACAAAGTAATTGCTTATGCATCTCGACAGTTGAAGATTCATGAGCAGAATTATCCTACGCATGATCTAGAGCTGGCGGCAGTTGTTTTTTCTCTAAAGATATGGAGGCACTATCTTTATGGGGAGAAATGTGATATATACACTGACCACCAAAGTCTAAAGTATATTTTCACTCAGAAAGAATTGAACATGAGACAAAGGAGATGGTTGGAGCTTATTAAAGACTATGATTGTTCAATTCATTATCACCCTGGAAGAGCAAACAAAGTCGCGGATGCGTTAAGCAGGAAAGATCCTGTTGTTCTGGCAACAATGAGGATCCTGGGAGATCCCTTGATTAAAGATCTAGTAAAACTGGACATGGGAATTATAAGGAAAGGGACATCATCAACCCTATCCCAAATGATTTCTCAACCTTCATTACTAGAGAAGATCAAGAAGGCTCAAAAAGAAGATCCTTTGCTGCAGGAGAAGTTCAAGGCTGTAAAGGATGGGAAGTTCCCTGATTTCAATATTGATCAAGAAGGTGTATTGAAATTTCGTACAAGACTATGTGTTCCATCTATTCCAGAGATAAAGAAAGAACTGATGGATGAAGCTCATAGCTCTACTTTCTCTATACATCCGGGGAAGCACTAAGATGTATAGAGACCTTCGTGATCATTATTGGTGGGATAACATGAAGAGGGAGATTGCCGATTACACTACAAGGTGCCTGGTGTGTCAGCAAGTAAAGGCAGAAAGACAACTTCCTAAGGGGGTATTACAACCGCTACCCATACCAGTATGGAAGTGGGATAATATCACCATGGACTTTGTAACTGGTCTCCCAAAAACATCCAAAGGAAACAATGCGATATGGGTTATTGTGGACCGTCTCACCAAGACAGCCCATTTTATCTCTATTCGGGAAGATTTCTCTCTAGATCAGCTTGCCAAGATATACGTGAAGGAAGTGGTAAGGATTCATGGGGTACCACTATCCATCGTATCTGATCATGACCCAAGATTTACATCAAAATTCTGGAGAAGTCTTCAGCATGCTCTGAATACTGAATTGAATTTTAGTACGGCCTATCATCCTCAAACTGATGGCCAATATGAAAGAAATATTCAGACACTTGAAGACATGTTGAGATTATGCTCAATGGAATTTAAAGGTGGATGGGATCAACACCTCCCATTAGTGGAGTTCTCCTATAACAACAGCTTTCATTCGAGTATTCAGATGGCACCCTATGAAGCTCTATATGGAAAGCCGTGTAGAACTCCTACTTTTTGGGATGAAACTGGTGAGAGGAAGCTTCTTGGGCCTGATCTCGTGCAAGAGATGACAGAACAGGTTCTTGCCATCCAACAACACATAAGGGTTGCTCAGAGTCGGCAGAAGAGCTATGCTGACAATCGTCGAAGAGACTTGGAGTTTGGGGTGGGTGATAAAGTCTTCCTTCGAATCTCTCCATGGAAGAGAGTCATGCGGTTTGGGAAGAAAGGGAAGCTCAGCCCTAGGTACATTGGCCCCTATGAAATCCTTGATCGCATAGGAGCAGTGGCCTATCGTCTAGCACTTCCACCGAACCTAGCTCAAGTTCATGATGTCTTCCATGTATCTCTCTTGAGGAAGTACATACCCGACCCTTCGCATGTACTGAACCCAGAGGTGGTACAACTTGAACATGACCTCTCTTATGAAGAGCAGCCAGTGGAGATCTTAGACCGTAGAGACAAGGTCCTACGAAACAAGACTACCCACCTTGTGAATGTGTTGTGGAGGAATCATAAATATGAAGAGGCGACTTGGGAGCCTGAGGAAACAATGAAGCAAAAGTACCCTCACCTTTTCGACTAGGCCTCAAGTGTAAATTTCGGGGACGAAATTTCTTAAGGGGGGAAGAATGTAACGACCCAATCTTTTTGAGTAGTATATTAACTTACTCTTATTGATTTAATAAGATGTTAATGGTTAATGCAGAAAGAGGAGTCGATGGCTTCATCCAGTAGACTCAACCCTTACGAAGCCCACTTATCAGAGCTTGGGAAGGAGGTAGCATCTGTGGGCTTCGCTTTGGACCAAGCCCAAGCCGATCTCCAGCATGTCAAGCTTGAACGAAAACGCTTGCAGGAGAAGTTCAAGTTAGTGGAGATTGCTACTAGGGAAATGTTATCTGAGCCTCCCTCAGATTCTCTCACCATATCACACCTTACACTTAGGTCTTATTCCAGTGTTATAAGGGGCTATGTGATGAGACCCTAGTTTCCTTGTGTAATCCTCTCGGGTGAATAAATTGAGATTTCTTCCTTTAGTGATGTTTGTGAAATTTCAAATGCCTAGATAATTTTAGAATGTATTTTATTGATGAATTTTGAAAAAGGGATATTTTGAAATATTTATGTAAACCCTAAATAACTAATGATGTGTAATGATTTTCAAAAAATGGTCTTCTACAAAAGTGTTCATTAAGGAATTTGGAGTCTAATAAGATCAACTTAATTTTTGATGAATAGTAAATTATGAATAGTGATTTTACGCTTAGGATTAGTAATGTGACCAAATGGATTAGTAATTTTCACTTAAAGAAAGTTTTAATATAATTTAGACACCTTGGTTAAGTAATGTGATTCAATAAAATGGGTAAATAACGGTTTCATAAATTATTAATCAAGTATTAGTTTTTTCGGATGAATAGTGTTTTTTAATTAAAAATTTAATTAAAAATAATTAGAAAATTATTTTTATAAAAATGACTTTATTTTTGAACTCAGAGCATCGATATTATGTTAAGGTAATTTTTGGGGATTTTTCTGAAAAAAATGAATTTTCGATGAATAGTGTTTTTATTTAAAAATTAAATTAAAAATATTTAGAAAAATATTTTTATAAAATGGATTTCATTTTTGAAATCAGAGCATTGATATTTGGTTAAGGTGAAATTTTGGGATTATTCTGAGAAAGTTGAATTTTCAGTGAATAGTAAAAATACCGTTTTAGGGTTTCGGTATGTTTAATGACATCATAATGATGTCATGATGATGTCATGAGATCTTTTGAGGGTTGGCCGGCCAAGGGTGATTAATTATTGTTTTGGGGGCCCCATGTGGCCTAACTCCATGATAAATGCCAAGGGAGAGCCCATGGGTTTGAGAAAAGCACATGTGAGGTGTCCTTTGGCCATTAATGCTTTGTCCCCTCACTTTCCCTATAAATACCCACCCTTTCCTCCCTTGGTTTTCACTCCCAACTCTTCCCCAATGAAGTTCTGGTCTTCTTACCTTCCAAAGAGTCCTCCCAAGGTGCCCCCAAGCCCTCAAGGTCCAATCCTTTGAGTTTCAAGAGTCATGTTTTAAGGTAAGGGATCCGACCCCTCTCTTTCTTTTCGTGTAATCTCTTTTATGTCATTCCTTTTATGCTCCATGTGATTATGTGAGAGGATGTTCTTTTATATTCCTCTTACTGCCCTTTCATGTTTATATGATGAGATATCCCCTCTTACTCTCATCATTTCGTTTTATGAAAGCTTAAGTGACGCCGTTAGGCTGCCGAATGTTTAAGTGATTCTTTCACCCTTCTCATTTTTTTTCAAGTTCGATTTTCATGTCAAATCTTTCAAGTTCCTTTTTATTATGTTGGGGTATGATCTCTATATCTATCATACTGATCTCTTATGATCATATGATGAGAGACCCTATTTTATTTGTCCAATTCATTTTTGTTGAAGTTTAAGTGACGCCGTTAGGCTGCCGAATTTTCATAAGAGAAATCAAATTTTTGTCTTCCTTCCATGTTTTTCGTTTCAATTGGTATGTCCTTGAAATTGCATCACCATGTCCATATATCCTTCTTATTCTGTCCCTTTACCTTTTCATGGGTCAATTATGATTGTTCAACCCATTTTCCCTCTCTTTTCAAAGTTTCTAAAACCTTGTAACATAGTCGTTATGCTGCAGAATTTTCGTCTGAAAATGCCTCTCTTTTCTCAAAATTATTTTATGTTATAAAGTGAATACTCAAAGCTCCTATTTCTAAAGGGTTATTCACATATATATAAAAATGATCTATTTTAAATTCTGGGATTTACATACATGATACCCGCTTTCCCTTTCCGTGGGTTTAAAGTAACGTAAAGATCATGTCTTCAAAGCAGTTTTTGAAACGTTATGATTATGAAATGAAACCCATTTGTTTTATGCTATATGGGTTATTTATGAAATGTTTGATGATGATATATGTGGCTCACATGAAAATAAAGACAAAGTTAAGGGTGCGCCCTGATAGCGCTCCAATGCATTGGGTAAAGACTTAATCTCTAGAGATGACCATTTTAACGACGCCTTGGTGAATAACCTTGGTAATTTTTAATGACACCTTGGGGATGGACCTTGGTGAAACGAAACAATTTTCAATATTAAATGTTGTAGCCACATCTTCAAGTTATGAAAAATGATTATTTTTATTATGATGTACCTCATTATTTCTTTCTCATGCCTTAAAGTTCTTTTCATGTCCTTATTGAAGTATCTCAAGTTCACTTGTAAAATGTTTCTCTTGTTTCCCTTACTGGGCCTTCTGCTCACCCTTTCTTTTGATGTATGTCCCCAGGTTATGAGATGCATAATGAACATAGGATGAACTAAAGGAGAATCCTTTCAAGTGTTTAAGAAGAATGTTTTTATGTTTTTTTTATGTATTATGATCCTTGTTTCCAAGACACTAAACCTTAACGATCCTCAGTTCCGTGTAATGAAATGAAAGTTTATGTTATAAAATGGCGGGATGCTATAGATATGACTAGGATTTAAGGATTAGTAGGTACAAGGATTAAATCAAAATGAAAATTTTGAAGATATCTAATGAAAATAAATCTTGTTATATCATAAAATGTTATCTATATGGGGAAAATGTTACTAACTCGGCATATCCACTATATGATGTAATATTAATTGATGTAAAGGTGATGGTATAATTCACTAATACTCTAATATGTAAATATCCTAAAATGTTAGAAAATGAATTCTTAACTTAACACACAAGATTCGGTAATGATTAAGGTTCGTTAATTATAGTTGGTTTCATTGGAATGGTTTAGATAGCATTCAATATATGGATTTTTTTTTCATGTTAGGTTAACTAAACAGTTATGGATACCATCATGGGATTATTAGTTTAATGTTGATCATATGCCCCATGGGTGAATCTCAAGTGGCAGTATCCCTGTGGGGTCTCTACGATGTATTGGGTTTAAGTCGAACTGAGTACTTTCTTATTAGTAATGTAAGATTTTTTGTATTTCATCCCTATCCTTACACAATTTTAATAGGGTTTATCATATGTTTAAAGTCATAAACACCCCTTTTCTGATCTTTAGTGATGGTATTTTAATGAGATTAATGACCTTTTGTAAAACTTTTTAATGGGTTGAGGTACATATAACCCTTAGCTTCAACATTATGTACTATTTGAGGAAGTATTCATTATTCATAAGATTAATATTATTGATAATATTTTGTGATTATATTATCTTTAATGATTATGTTTGTTTTTGATATTCTTCTTTATATCAATAAGGATGTTTCAATAATTACATTAATATAGTTTTAGTAAAAAGTGGAATCATATCCCATTTGAAAATGCCTTGGGGCATGAATCCATAGTCAAAGTGTGAAAATGATTCAATTTATACCTTTGTAGAATGTGATGGATTACTTATTATAGAATTTAATTTAATTAATATGATGTGAAAGATAAATATTATATTGATTTTGGGAGAAGATGTTTTGTCTTAGTGGAAACTATCACAATGAAAATTTATTTGGTGATTAAGTGATTCTCTATTTTAGATACTTATATGATTATGTTAAACATAACATTAAGGGATGTCATTTTAGGAATAAATGTTGAATTTTATTTTGGAATCACTTATTGTTTTAAAGTTTCATTTTAAAAATTCAGGTTATTTATGGAAATTGTTATCATATCTGGGATATTATATGATTAGGGGATGTAAATTTTTTGTATGTGACATTAAGAGAGATCTATGTTATTTAGAGATAAATGATAAATTAATATTGTAGGAAATTGTTACAAAATCCCTCTTATTTTTAAATTTTAAACATTATTGGGAGTGTATGGATGAATTTCATGGTTATTTATTTATCAAATGATCTATGATGATCTTTTGGTGTTTTATTCAATCATAAAATGCATGGTGTCCCGGGTTTACGAGACAAGGTTCCCGATACCTATAATGATTCAGTAATTATAGAAAGTTGACTTTTTATACATACATATTGCATATGTTTAGATTAATATTTATTACATTACACAAACACATGCCTGAGGACAATAATAGTTTAGTGCCTTTGGAAACTTTGAAACATAAACAACAGTTCATCAGTGATCTACATCATTTCCTAATTTTTTTTCATAACTAGAAAAATTCATAGACATATCATACATAATAACTTTCATAATAACCTCAAGAAGGGTAATATATGAAATGGTCAAATCATATGCTCGGTAAGGGTAAAAAGGGAATTAATTAGGAATAACATGATCATAAATGTATAATGACATGAGCATAAAATTTTAAAACCATAACCTTCATATCAAAGATCCTAATATTGAATCTTGGGAAAAAAATATTGGCAATTCATAAGGCGCAAATCAGAATGTAATAAAATAACATGATCTAAGATAATATAAAAATTTCATAAGACATGGATTTTTGGCATATACATAACCATATAAAATAATTTCCAATTTAGTAGAGATCGCTACCCAGGATAGTATATGGAAATTGGATCACTCTCCAAACCATAATAATAGTCATGGTTTACTCCCTATAGAATCATAGTGGATAAATTCCTTTACTTAACCAAGTTCACTCATTATTCCATCCTTATCTTACTAAACTGGTTTAAATCCTTGTTTTATTCATATCTATCTCATGAGATATAAATATTTACCCAATACATTAGAAGGAGATATAGGTCTCATTGATCACATAATGAAAATAATATTTATGTCTTATAAAATATCATAAACCTTTATTATATCATAACCCATAATGTTAAATGGGTATCATAAACATTTAATCATATCATAACATGTGGAAACGATATAGTTTTCATAAACATTTTATCATAGAATAACCTCTGAAAAGAACTGGGTTTCATAATAATTTTCATCATGGTACAACCTGAGTAATAGAAAATGATTTCATAAACATAATGACATCAAAAAATAAACCATTTATAGAAATAATATTAATGGTATCCTTGTATCATATCCCTCTTAAGGGATAGGTAACAAAATCAGTTTTCATCTCAGATGAAAAATAATTTTCAAAGATCATTTAAAATATTTCTAGAGAAAAATATCCTTTAAACCATAAAAACACTTTTTAAAAGAAAAAAATTAGAACATTTTTATTTTAAAATAAAATTTAAAAATTACCAATGAATATTTGTAGAAATTATTGGTCATGACACTGGAAAATATTGTTCATGTAGTACAGGTTAAACTAAAGATTCCTTTCACATTTTTGGTAAAACCCAAATGGGAATATCTTGGAAAATGATATGAAGATTCCTTTAAAAACAATGTATAAAAAAATAAAACATGGTTAAATACATATTTTAAAATTATTAATATGGTAATAAAAAAATAATTCATTTTTATAATACATGGTTTTGGAAGAAAAAATATTTATGAAGGAAGAGATAATTAAAGTTGGTTTTCCTAAAACCATTTTATTAATAATTTTAAGAAAAAAATAGTGGTAAAATGGTACGATTAATTTAATATATCATGAATAATTGTAGGATAATAAATTTAAGATAATTATTGATAGTTAGATCATGATATTTTAACTTTGGATACTCAATCATAAACAGTCTTGATAAATAATGAGATTGTGACAAGAAATATTTACCACATTAGTAACATTGAATCGTAATATCCCTAAAGGAATAAACATAAATGAAACATAAAATATCATGAGGATGAATAAATTCATGGTATTAAATTTCAAAGGGTATTCATATACACATCATGGATGAATATAAGTGCATGACATAATGTACGTCTCAAAGAAGTAAATCCAAACAAAATATCTCATACCTTAATTCTTGACTTCCCTCAAACATATCCAAACATCCTATATAATAAATATAAGTTTATTATAAATATATTAATGATTTATATTAATATATATCATACCATATATGATTTACTTATTTCCTTTTATTACTATTTTATTAACAATACGATGTTGTTGTCTTGTTTCGGGCAATAACTACATTTTTCAGGTGTGTTTTTACTTGTTATTTTTTCCTATTAATTTGATCATGGTTTCATAATCTATATAATATAAAAAATTTATATATATTATATATATTCAGAATTTATTTATTTATAGTAATATATAAAATTAATCAATATTAAATGAAATACATTGTTCATGGTGATGGTAGGCTGTTCGCATGGATAAACGTTGTTTCCATTTTCTTATGGGATTGAAAGAAAGAAAATTAAATGACATATATTATAATTCAAAAATAATTTTTATTTAATATATATTAAATATGTTTATTAAACCCATCTTTAATACCTTCCATGTAATGAATGAAAGAATCACGTCACTTCGTAGGGCAGTTTTCCTCCAAACCCATGAGCGACATTATCATATTCTCACAAAATGGATAGTTTGAAGTTATGTGTGATATAATAATTAAAAATAATAATAACATAATAATAATAATATAAAAACAATAAATCAATGAATATGAAAATCCTTTATAGGTGGTAATGGAAAAATGAATGACATAGGTTCGTGAGATGGTAGACTGTCAGACACACAAATGATGATTTTGTAACTCATTTGATCAAAATGGTGATGATTATGAATAATTAAATTAACAATAAAATATATAAATATATTTTATATACTAATTTTATTATATCATAATGGTATAATAAGAAATTAAGGGGTGGAGTAAGAAATAAAACAGAAATGCTCTTTGATGAAAGTTACCCCTTTTTCGGGTCTCCTCTTTAGGTTTTCACTAGAATCCTTCCTAAGGGGTATTTATATCAAAAATAATGATGCTATGATTAGAGGACATATTTTTTAAGTGATTAGGGAAGGTCATGGATGAACTAAAAGGTCTTGAATGTGTGAATAAGAGAGGAGTGGTGGTCTCCTTTTATATGTGGGGCAGATGACGCACTTGATATTTCTGAAAATAATTAACTACACCAAGATTTTTCACATGTCACAAGGGTCCAAAATGGACCATTATATAACCTTATTGTTTTTATGGTAAAAATTTATATATAATAGTTTTATAAAAGTTTATAGTTTATTTTTACCAATGTTTTTTTAGTTTTACCCCCCAAAAAACCATTTTTACCTTAACCATGGTAATTAATTTTTACAATGTTTGTTATTAATTTTTTAATAAATATATTGGAACTTATTATATAATATAAATTATGATTATTAAAAATATAGAATCAATTTATCCATATTTTATCCACATAAGTGGACTAAATTAATTTTAAATTAATCTTGTAGACCTGATGAGGAAGTAGTCCTTTAAAACACACATGATCAAAAGATTACAAACTTTTTACATCCAATTTCAATAAGAAATTTAATAAAATTAATTAAACTAGATTAATTCATATATAATTTAAAAAAATTAACTTTAAAAACAATTTAAATTAAATTTATCTTTTTGAATAAATTAAATAAAAAATGCAGTTTTCAGTTAAAGTTTAGTATTTTCATTATTATTCAAAAAAATGAAACTTTTCAAAAAAATCACAAAAATTCATCATAATATAATTGTAAAATTATTATTTCCAAATTTAGTTTTATTTTATCAAATTAATTGTCAAAAATTTTAAAAAATTAAATTTTTCAATGTTTAAAAAAAGAAATAAAAACTATTTTCTAGAAAATAGTATTTTCAATGCATTTAAATACATTATTAATAAATTATGTATTTTATATAAATTTTTTTATTTATATAAAAAAATATAAATAATATTTAAAGAGTATTTATAAATATTCATATCACTAAGTTTAACTTCTTGGTTATAATGATCATGTTTAAATAAAAAAATTAATAGTATATCGTGGTTTTATTAAAACTTTGTGTCGTGCGTAACAAAAGATATCCCAATATTTCATTTAGCGCATGATTAACTAGATTTTCTATGTATTTCAAGATTAACATGGTGTTTCATATAATTAAAACCATCAATTAAATATAATTTATTTAAAAATAATCAAAAAAAACTCAGGGTGTTACATTCTAACCACCTTATAATGAATTTCTCCCTCAAAATTCCTAATTTTGATATGAAAAAATGTGGATGATTTTGCCTCATCGTATCCTAATGTTCCCATGTTCCTTACTCAAACAAGTAATTTTAGCAAAAAACTTTGACCAGGTGAGTGGCCTTATTTTGTTGAAATTTCTTGTATGATACAAGATCTCAATTTACTGTTCCTTGTAAGAAAGATATTGCTCCAATTATATGAACTCTGATTTCAATACATGTTAATGTTTAGGTATAGTCTTCCTTAGAAGATATACATGGAACACATCATGTACTTCATAGAGGTACGGTGGAAGCTCTATGGGACAGAATACCATCTCTATATGATCAATAATTTCAAGGGGACAGATATACCTAGGGCTCAGTTTCCCTTTATTCTCGTATCCCATAACCATCTTCCATGGGGAATCTTTTAGAAACACATTATCACCGAATTCAATTTCTTTATCACACCTATAATTATCATCCTAAATTTTCTACTCACATTTAGATACCTTGATGTGTTGTGGAATGGCTCTAACTATCTCTGACATTTCTTTAAATATCCTAGGTCCCAATAGCTTTCTTTATCAAACTTCATTCTAGCGCATTGTATATCTAAACTTATATCCATATAGGACTTCATAATTAGACATCTTAATGCTTGATTGAAATATTTTTTTATATGAAAACTCCACTAGATTATGGTGTTGATCCCAACCACCTTTGAAATCCCAAGAAAAAAATATCAAAATATCCTCTAAGGTTTGAATTTCTCTTTCAGATTTACAATCTATTGGGGATGATAAGTAGCACTAAAACTCAACACCATATCAATAGCTTGTTGAATACTTCTCTATAACATTGATAAAAACCTCAGATACAGATCAGAGATTATGGAATGTGGTACTCTATGAAACTTTACCACTTTTGTTGGGAAAAATCCCTCAAGGCATCATTGAAGCATTTTTGAGGTGATTGTGTTTGTTGACAAAGTGAACATCTGAGTGGTGATTGTTGAAAAAGAAAAACAATGACATACAAATTTTTTGACAAAGAGGATTTCTGGATGGAATGTCGAGTTCAAGAGCTGAGGTCAACGATCCATGTTTGATTCCAGAATGTCGACAAAAGGAATGGATGATCTGGAGGTGGTACAAAAAAACATATACAAGGTGGCGCTGTTTTCCAGTGTTTGCCAATTTTTTGGGCCTGAAAATCGACAAACGAAGAAAAGTGTTTTTGGCAAAGGGACTTGCGCGCCGAGTACTTTGAGTATAAGAAACCTGCGCGCCATATGTTTTTCAAGATCAGAAGATCAAAATATGGCTAAGGAAACAGGTTCACGCAAGTTTGGGAGTTGGTCACGCAAGTGTCTAAAAGGACAGAAGACTTGCATGCCGAGACTGGGTCATGCAGGTGACTTGCGCACCGTCGCGCAGGGTGGTCAATTTTCCCCTAAATACTGGACCACCCCTCTTCATTCAACACCGGAGTTCAATACTTTGAGAAATCAGAGCTCTCGTCGCGCAAGTGTGGTGGTCGCTCAGGTGGTGTGTGGTCGCGCAGGTGGAGTTGTGTGCCAGTGTGAGAAGTTGCGCGCCGGTTGGTAGTTGTGCACCAATATTGGTTTGGGCGTAAAAGGAAGAGAGTCGCGCAAGTTTGGAGTTGGGGAAGATTGTGTCGCGCAAGTGTCTGAGGTGGACTTGCGCGCTCGTTGTGACTTGCATGCCGATACTTGCGCACCGAGATAGACTTGCACGCCAATTAAGGTTTATTTCCAGTAGTGATTTTTGGGCTGTGTGGAAGCTGGAAGTTTGCCCGATACCTTCAGTGCAAAGAGAGATTCATCTACGAGTGAAAATTGGGCTTCAACAGAGCATCTACTTACAGAGGAAGATGCATTCCTTCATGAAAATGAAGAGACCTATAGGTCTATAAACTGTGAGTGGATCCTTTCCAAGTGCAGTGAGTATAGGAAGAGGAAAAAGGTGATCCTCTCCACCGGCAGTGAGCCAGAGAGAGAGAAATAGGGAGTGACCCTTGGGAAAGCAGTGAGCTAACCTTAAACTTTGTAAAGGCAGTGAGCCTGGGCATAGAGGTGATCTAGCCCGAACTTTGTATCCACATCCAGTGAAGAATAGTGGTATTTGATACGTCCAGCAACTTGTCAGCGTATGCTCCTTGGACATAGCCTAGTGAGGCTGAACCAAGTAAAAATATTTGTGTCTGCCTATTTGCTTCCCTACATTGCATTCAAAGCATCATCCTTAGATTAAGAAGTAAAGAAGTGATCATAGTTTACACACAAGAGCAAACAAAGTGACCCTTATAATAAAGAGTTCAAGATCCAGTGGGGTAGGAAGAACTTTGAAAAATAATATTCATACCCTGATTCACCCCCCCCTCTCAGGGTATATAGGCCCCTTTTGACCCTAAAAACTTCCTTAATTTATATCCTAAAAAGCTAATCCATAGATAATTATTTTATAGTATTGATGAATATCACTAACATAGTGAGGAAATAAATAACAAGACATATATAATTATGACCTTTAGAGGATTCGGGGAGTCCAGTGATAAAATCCTTTGTTATGTTTTCTCATTTCCATTATGGTATGTGTAACGAACAAAATTTTTGTAATAAAATCACCCATGAATTTTAGTCAAATGTCATGATTATAAAGAAAACACATTCACTTATTTGGTTTTATTATATCCTATTGGATTTTATATATAGTTAAGAACCATTACCATTGATAAAATAGTTTTTGAACAATGATCATATGATTTTTATATATATACAGTTTTCATAAATCCAATTTACATGGACAAAGGAAGTGATGGCCTCAAAAAGTAGAATCGTACCCTATGTAGACATTTATTGAAGCTTCTTAAAGAGATAGAAACTTGGGGAACTAATCTTGATCAATCCTAATCTGATATCCAATAACTTAATCATGATCATAACCATTTACAATAGACGTTTAAGCTCATCAAGATCACAGCTCTAACTATGTATGTCAAACCACCCCATGAAAGCCTCATCATCTTACAACTTACCCTTATGGATTTTTCTTTTGTATTAAAGGGATATGTATCAAGAACCTATCAATATGAGTATGAATATTATTTTCAATATAATAATGGTTATATGTAATTATTATTATTATTACTTTTTAAATTATTTTGATTTCAATTCAATAAATCACAAAGTGTATTTTTTAGTAATATTCAAATTCATTTAAGTCATTTATTTTAATTAATTAATGAATTTTTTAAATAAATAATATATTAATAAAATATTATTATTACATAATTTTTATGAAATAGAGATTATTATATAATTTTTATAATGTCAAATCTAATTTTCATAATTGTTTGAAACTATTATTATAAAAACCCATCATTTCTCAATAAATATTGATTTTATTTTAATCTAAAAATTCACATATTTATAAAATTATTTGATTAAATAAATATTATTTTTGGAATCATAATTTCAAAAATATCCAAGGGTGAATTTTTCATAATTTTCTGAGACAGTCGAATATTTAGGTAAAAATTAAATACTGTATAAATGTTTGGTGTTTATTATGATATCATAATGACTGAAAAGTGATTAAATTAATACTTTAAAGTGTTTCCATTACCAAATATATGTTTTTCATTTTAAAATAGTTTGATTTTATGATTATTTAATTAATTTTATAATTCCAAAATGAATCTTCCAAAACATATAATATATTTAAAGGATTTAAAACCATTTTTTAAGAGTATGAATCACTTCCACATCAACAAGGGTTTTATTTTATTACTTTCATCCATTGGACATATAAAATACTGAAATCCAACCCTCATTGGTAGAAACCATGGTATAAAACCACATTAAGGTTTTTGGTTTTGGTTAATTTATTATATAGAATTCAAAACATATATTTGAGAAATAATAAATAATTCGCCACTAATTTCCAATATAAATCGACCCAAGATCCCATTTATCTTCAATAAAAATAATTTTAGAACATTCTTAATCTTCCCACCCCTCCTAAGAGTCCTACCAAGGTTCCCCAACCTATAAAGAATCACATCCTAAGCATTTGGAGTCCCATTATCACGGTAAAGGATCCTAACCTTTTCCTCTTTATTCAAGTTTCATTATTATATTATGCCTTCCATTTCCAATTAATTATGTTGGGATATGTTTTTTTATATCTTTATTACTTTCCATTTTATTTAAAATGATTAGTGTGTAATGTACCAAACCCATATTCCACTCAATAGGGCCTCGATGTCGGTTGGCCATATGGCCTCAAGCGCATCACCCCAAATGCTAGAGGCCGCTGACAAGCAATGGGGGACTAGGTCTGTCAGTGAGGCGACTACACCCTCATTGAAAAAGTGTATCACATTGGAATAACAATAAAAAATGATATAGAGTAAGCAGTAATAACATTCAAAAAATATAATAACTTCATGAATAGATAACAATACCATAACAAAATATCATATACCAAATGATGTCATGTGTCGTATGTCTCTATAAAAGCATCAAAAACATGTATACAGGGAAGACATATAATACATGTAACAAAATTATAAAAATTTACAAAAGTATCGATCTAGCATTGTGAGTCTCGAATCAGTCCCATACTTCCTTACTCCTGAGTAGCAATCAAGTACTTAGAGTGGGGTGCTTTCCCTTGTCAACACATACACTCATATAGTCTATTTGGGTACCCAAAGGTGGTTCAAATAGTATGTGAGATATAATCCTAGTATGAAACCACCGATGTTCTACTTCTAATCTGTCAGAGAATCTATATAATATATTGGTTAGATAATAAAAATAGTAATTCTAGGAATTACTCAAAATTAAACATCCAAATAAAGCCAAGTTCGCATTTTATAATCAATTTCATTTCATCAATTCTATTTAGAATCTAGGAATATGATTTAATAGTCAGGCCCATATCACTTAATTAAGTTCATTCAACCATTTAAATATTATTAAAATTATATGTCTCAAGACCCATCACATAAACCGACACCCCCAATATAATCATAATCATAGTAGATGAATATGTAGGACATCAACAAAGGTATAAGTCAAAGACTAAATACAATCTTGTGATTTGGCTTGGAAGACACATCATATATAATTCATTTCATTCATTAAACCATTTAGAACCTTATCCCATCCTTTTAATTCCTATGTTGTAATCCAAGCCTCACTCTAGGTGTAATATGAACCAACCCCCTATGAGCCCATCTAAGGAATGCCTCTAAAGAACCCAGGTATCTCTCAAGGTGTGGTATAACTTCTCATCCACTTGAGTTCATCCTTGGTGGTCCACTAAGGGATCCCAAGTATCACCCATCAAGTGTATGATCAAATACCCTTGAGTTCATCCTTTTAAATCTATAAGAAATCCAAGAGTCACTCATCATATTATAGTCAAATCCTCTATGAGTCCATCCTTGGAAAACCAAGTATCACTTGGGAATAAAGGTCAATAGCCAAATGATTCATTCCATGTAATTATCAATTGAATCCATGTGTCACCCATGGTAGATAATTGTTTAACCAATTAAATAAAATTTGATCAAAATTAACTAATTAATTACAATTAAGCATTCCCATTTCAACACCAAGAACATCTCAATTAAAATTCACCTCACTGGTGACTCAAGTCATTATCCAAGATTGTATTGATTGGATTCCAATTTCTCAAATGATAAAAAAAATTAACAAGTTTCACATGCTCTAATAGCCTATTATATGGCTTAACCTCTATTCTACTCACATGTAATTCCCATATAAAGAGCAATTAAATCATAAACATGAAACTCAAGTAATGTTCATGGGGTCTTGATCACATATTCCTTCATTTAATCACTTCAATATCCAATTCAAAACTCATATTGTAATTCAATTAAAAATTCAATTTGTAAACTAGTTCATCAATTTTCGTTACATTTCATTTAGTCGATGTTAAACCCATGGCAGGTAAATATGAACAACTTAAGCTGTCCAAGATTCAAGGTCACCCATGATGGTCCCTTTATATAACCAACACACCCAGGGGGCAGTCCCTAATCAATGTACTCAACCTATAACCA
Source organism: Viscum album (assembly GCA_963277665.1). Lineage (NCBI taxonomy): Eukaryota > Viridiplantae > Streptophyta > Magnoliopsida > Santalales > Viscaceae > Viscum > Viscum album. Next base: position 472,311,133 of record OY728133.1, on the reverse strand, counting down.
ACCATTAATTGGTCTCTTCAATTTAATAAGAAATACCTATCAATTTAATTCAATAATTAGAACACATTTAAAAGGAGATTCTATGAGAATTGGGTGCACAGAATAATGGTGTATAGAAAAAAACTCTTTATTTTCTAAAAGGCATGAGACCACCTAGGTCCATAGTTGATATCTCATCTAGTATTAGTTCCAAATTCAACTTAGATCGAGGGAAATTCGAAGAAGTGAAGAAGGACCTAAAATAGGGAAAACCATCTTGCACCTAAATATCAAATCTAATATCTTGAATAATAGAATAAGATTAAAAATTAATTGAGGTCTTATGGGTTTGGAATAATGAGATATATAGTTCATGAATGTTAGACAAGATTGAAGACTGGTGGAAATTCCTCTTTTAGTCAACCAAGAGGGGCTTCAAAGGGTCATACCTGCTATACAGGAGAGAATGAAGAAACAAAGAATAGGTTTAATATATTTAATTATGGTTATTTTTTTCTAATTTTATCCCATTTAAAGGGTCACATAGTTTAGGCTCATGGTTTGAAAAACTACGCACCAACCATGCACTATTGTCTGTAGGAAGGGACATATCACACGATTTCCTCACACAGTTTTACTAACTATGTGTAAACCATGAAAATACCTTTTGATAAAATTGTGGAGGTTGTATCATGGTCGTGCATCCCAAATCACATGGTTTATCATAACTATGTGGCTTCTCTGTGCTCTCTTCCCACATATCGCATGGTTTGTTATGTTGTGCAGCCCACCCTTCTTGGTTTACACTTACCTTGTACCATGATTTTTTCACCACAAGAGTTGGGTTCTGAGCTCTGAACCAGCCCAGACACCCCCAAAACACTATGACCTCAAATGGAATTATTATTAGTCCATATTGAAAATTTTAAACTATTAATTGAATAAAGATAAAGTATTTGAACCTCAAAGAAAACCCAGGTTCTTATAGACTTCCCCTTAAAACAATTCATACCTGAATTTCCCTTCCAAGGGTGGTGAAGCATGATCTATGAATAATTTAGACCAATGTGACTGCACATCAGCCACCCACTCATGGGTCTCGTTCTATACCCTGAAGTGCTACCATAGAACCTGTACTAAAGTAACTGACCAGACTTAGTGAACTTCCATGATACGATCCATAATATGTATAAGATGATCCAAAAAGAATGCAGCTACATATAACTCAACCTCCTTGGGATGAAAGGAATGAGACATGTCTAAATAGTAATGTCGCAGATTAGAATCATGGAAGATTTCATTCATGGCTCAATACCTTTTAGGTAACTTCAACTGATAGGCTATCATCCCAACTCTCTCCAGAATCTCAAACGTCCTAAAATACCACAGAGAAACTTTACTCTATCTTCTTATTCTCTTATGTCCCAACCTTGGTGAAACACACAATAAAACCTGATTCCTGACCTCGAACTCTAGAGGTCATATGCATTGATCAACATATGATTTCTAATGAGACTGTACACTATAAATCATCTTTTGAATCAACTGCACCTGCTCTATGGTCTCATGAACAAGATGAGGTCCAAGCATAGCTTCCTCTCATACCTCTATCCAACATAGGGGTGATCGACTTTGACTACCATAAAAATCCTCAAACGGTGCCACTAAAATAGTAGAATGAAAACAATTATTATAGGAAAATTCAAAAAATGGGTACATGCCTCTCCCAAGAACCCCCAAAATCTTGGACACAAGCTTACAACATGTCCTCAAACACCTAAATTATGTGCTCTGACTGACCATCTATCTTAGGGTGGTATGTTGTACTCAGAATCACCTATGTATCCAATTCCCTCTACATACCCTTCCAAAACCATGAATTAAACCAGGCATACCAATCTAAGATGATTGTATGTGGGACCCCATTAAGTCATACAATCTAATGGATATACAACTACCCAAGCTCATCAACAGTGAATGTTTCCTTGACTGGAAGGAAATGTAAAACCTTCGTGATCCTGTCAAAAAAACCCATAAAATATCATTAAGTTGAGGATGCCTCAGTAAACCTATAACTAAATCCATCACGATTGTATTCCATTTTCACTCAGTAATGGGTAGATTCTATAAAATTATAGTTATTCATTGGTGCTCCTCCTTCACCTTTTGATAGATGGAACACCTCATGGAAAAATCATCTCCATGTTTTTTCACACCCAGCCACCAATACTAACGATATATATCCTAATAAATATTGGTGATGCTAGGATTCACTACCCAAGATGAAGCATGGAAATCGACCATCAGCTCCCCACACATGTCTGAAGAGATACATACAAGACTTTGTACTCACAGAATCTTATCCTCATCTATGGTCTAACTGAGAGGAGGGTCCTCACCAACCAAACACTCCTATGTGACTAGTCTCTTTTAATATGATATAATCCTCATTCTCATTCTACCCATAAGGGTAGAGGAAAGAGATAAGAATGATAGATAATTCTTCCCATTTTTTTCTGACACCTACACATGCATCTGAGATAAAAAATCCAAGATCTTCCAATCGTTACTTGCTTACTGAAATGCTTTATCTAAGTCCACCTAATCAGTGCATAAACTAATTAAATGACATTATTATGCCCATAGAAAAGATTTAAATATAAATAATAAAGGTATTCAACTGACATTCATTGTCTTAGTTTTATATCACGCCATGTAAATATGTACTTAAGGATTTTATGGTCTGTGTACACTGCAAAATGATATCTATGGAAGTATTGAATCCAACAATAAAATCTTTGAACAGCTATAGATAACTCAAGATCTTTTTCTAGTTAATTACTCTTGTGTGGCTTCAACTACCAATACCCATAATCCATGACTCTATCCACCTTCATAAGAACCACTCCTAGTCTAATATCGAATGAATCTCTGTAAACAGTGTAACTTCTACCTGGATCTAGAAATGTTAGTATGGGCACTAAATTCAATCTCTTTTTCAGATCCAAAAAGGCCCACTCATGGGAATATATCCATACATACTTCACACCATTCTTATTAAATCCCATAAGTGGGACTACTAAGTGTGAGAAGTAATGTATTAAATGCCTGTAGAAACCATTTATCACTAAGAAATAATATACCTCAAAGACATTCTTGGGATGCTCATAGGAAACTATAGCTCTCACAGTCTCTAGCTCATCTGATAGTCCTATATATGATATAATGTGACCCATTAAGTGAATCAAATCCTTCCATAAGTGTCACTTTGTGAGATTATCATATAACTAATTCTCTCTCAATGTATTCAAAATGATATCATGATGTGTGGAATGGTCATGTCGATTGTGACAATAAACCAAGATATCATCCAGAAAAACCACCACAAAAGAATCAAGATAGGGATTTAATATTGGTTTCATCAGTTCTATGAAGGACACTAGAGCATTTGTGAGACTGAAAAACATAACCAAATACTCATATAAACCATAACTGCTATGAAAAGTTGTGCAAGGTATATCTGATGGTTCAAAATACACCTGATGGTAACCAAATATCAAATGAATCTTTTATAAAACTTGATATCCTTCATGTTTTTCCAAGAGATCATATATCTTCAGTAGAGGATACTGGCTCTTAATCGGGAGCTGATTCAACTTAAATCCAAACGTAGCCTAATATTTTTTCCACCTTTTTCACAAAAATGATCAGTGAACCCCATGAAGAAGCACTGGATCATATTAAACACTTTTCCTATAAATCCTTGACCTACCACTTGAGATATTTTCCACAATAGTATCCATTTGATAAGGATGAATAGATACAAGTGAAGTTCCTAGATCTAGATTGATATAGAACCCTACCTCTCTCACTAGAGGAAATCCTGAAAAGTCATCTGAGAAAACTAACCTAAAATGGTCAAACTTTATAGGGAAATAAATATAACATGTTCCCTCGTCATCTATATATAAAATTAAAATTTTTGTTGTCATTTCACCCATCCCATGATTCTTAGTTCTATACCATCTTTCCTGGACATCCCATTCAACTTTTTGAATGAACTCTCCGCCCTATAGTGATGTGAAGCTCGCAATGTGGAGAATGAAATAAATTATGGAATGAAAGGTAACCAACCAGTCCATCCTAATAATGATATCAAATCATTTAATCTCAAGTAAAAAGAGGTCACATATGAAGTGACACCCACTAATCCTAATGGGGAACTCTCAGCACTGATTCACATCTTACATTTTGATCTTCAACAGAGTGTCTAGTGTCATAACACCATCAAAAATATAAACATTGAGCCCAAGGATATCCAAAATGGGAATAGATATAAAACTATGTAAATCCCATATATCGGAAAGTGTAGAAGCTAAATTAGATTCTACTATAATGGTATCCATGACTGTAGAATTTCTTGGATCCTTTTAATCATTGGTTTGTTGCACTGTGTATACCTGGCCTGAACCATGACCTTGTAACACAGGATGGATACCCTGAGCTGATCCATCCTATTGTAATTTTATAACTGGGTTGTGAATACCATGACCACAACCACTACCTTGGACCTATTTTCTTGTTGTACTCCAGCTCCCTGCTAGATGAGAAGCCATTGACCCTGCTTCTAAACATGGAGTAGGTGTAGACCCTCTCCCACTGGTTGTTGGTGGAAATATTCTATAGAAGAATTGTAGATGGGAAATCATATTGCAGGACTGACACTTGACTGAATATTTCATACATTATGGCCTCATATGTCCCGGACTACTACCATGTTAGCACCTCACATGGCTACCTAAGTATGTGTTCTGACTATTCATGTCATTCTATGGAAGCTCTAGATGACTCTTCCTACTATTAGTCAATGTAGTATGAGATCAAGATTCCAAACTGACCAGGATCTAACCTCTATCCTCTCTCAAGTTACACTCTGTAATAAGCACTAAATTCACTATTATAGAAAAGATAGTCAGTCGAAATACATTCACTTGTGATCAGATGTCTTAACTGGCACCATCCTCGAATCTCCTAACATGATATAGCTCATCATGGAATTGAATAAGTTTGAATTGCAATATCATAGTAAAATGGGCCGAATAATCCATCACTGACCATGCTCCTTGTTCCAGGCATAAGAACTCATAGGCTCTATCATCCCTCAACTTCTCCTAATAGAAGTAATAATAGAATTCCATATGGAAATCCCAAGAACCCATCTCTCGATGACGATATTTCTGAGTTATAACATCCCACCATCTCTTGATGGAATAACAGAACATATACAACGAAATATTTACCCTCCTCTCAGGAGGTGTATCTAGGTGTTCGAAGATATATAGCATGGCCTCTAGCTATGAATCAATAGCATGTGGTCTACCATCCCTAGAAAATGTGGGTGGATGCTACTGATAAAACTCACATGTCAACTCTTCCATAGTCGGTACCGGTTATGGTGCTCTATGAATGTTCTTCATGAATTTCAATAACAAATCATGGAACTGTTCCTCATCACTTGTGTCGGTTATAAAAACTAGTGTCATAGCTATCATGACTAGAGGATCCACTGGAATTCCATTTCTTACCACCTCTAGAGTGCTATCATTTCTACCCTCCTAGAATATAAATGGAGTTAGTTGTGGTTTCGTGATTCTACAATGAAAAAAACACTCCTTATTGCAAGATTAGTGTCAAGGTTCATATCTCAAAAGATCAAATATTTAATTAGGATTGGTAAAAGCCTTATTCTATAAGAACATCCCCCTTTTCCTTCTCCATGTTTTGGATTTGGAAAACATACAGATTAGGTATAATCAAGAGAAACTACCAATAGTCCACTTCTAAGGTCGGGTCAAGTTCAACTTCTCTTCCCTATGAAACTCTAGTTTTCATTTCATTTTACTTGAATTCACATATTAGTTTTCATTTTTCAATTGAATTCATGCTTGTTTCAGATTTTGATCACAGTTAAATTAAAAGGATTAAACAAATAGTTCAAAAAATTATAATCCATGGGGGCCAATAATCATCAGAGAAAAAATATTGGAATCCATATAATCTATATCATAACACATTCTAGTATATTTATCTTGATAATAGGTTTATCTTCCAAGGTACTGATAACAAAAACATGCAATAAATAATTCACCCAAAATTTCATGACATAATTCATGGAATTTGATTTCATACAATTTATTAATATGATTCATGATATGGAATACCCTCGTCTCATCATGTTTCAACAGAATAGAACCCACAATCATATCAATTATAATATCATAAATCAAGTGTGTCACCCAATTGTTTAATCAAATCAAATATAATATTCAAAATCTAAAAAAATAGCTTTTTTATTTGAGGCAATTTGGATTTTTCCTATACACGGGTTAGTTACACATGGGAACAGATCATTACCAAATACCTATTCCTTTATATCACTTTTTATTGTTGTCCAATAGTAAATCAAACCAGAAAATAACACTTTGATACCACTTTGTAATGTCCTGGACTCAGATTCCACTCAACGGTGACCTGAGCCAGGATGGCCACAAGGCCTCAAGCACATCTCCCTAAACGCTAGAGGCTGCCAACTAGCATCGAGGGCCTAGGTGTGTCAGTAGAGATACTATTCCCTCATCATTAGAGTGTATTAAAGTGGAATAACAATAAAATATGAGATATTAGATATTAGAAGTAGTAATAACAATCAGACCAAATAATAACTATAAGAATATATAAAAATACCATAACGGTATTTCATATACAAAATAATGTCACTTTTCATATGTATCCTGGAATATAGCCAAAAATGTTTAAAATTAATACATACAATACATGTAACAAAAGTAAAAAAAGACTAAAAGTATCAAGCTTGAATTGTGAGCCTCATCTCAGTCTCATGCTCCCCTTATCCTAAACAGCAATCAAGTGCCTATAGTGGGGTGCTTTCATTTATCAAGACCTACAATAATATAGTCTGTTAGAGTACCCCAAAGGTGTCCTAAACATGGAGTGATATATAATCCTGGTAGGCAACCACCCATGTTTTAGTGCCAATCAGTTGGTGAATATAAATAACAGAGTGTGCAGGAAATAATAATTGTAAAGTAATGAAGTAGTCAAAAGTAAACACCCAAATAAAACAAGGTTCTCATTTTATAATCAATTTCATTTAATTAATACCATTTAGAATATAACTCTTTGATTTAATAGTTAGTCCTGTATCACTTAATGAACTTTATTCAATAATTTTAATCTTATTAAAATTATAAGTCTTGAGACCCGATACATAACCCAACATCCTCTATAATAATAATAATAATAGTAAATGCCTAAGCATGACATCAAAAAAGGTATAAGTCAAAGACCAAATCAATTCTTGTTCTTTTTCATGGAAGTTATGTCATATATAATTCATTTAATTCATTAAACAATTTAGATCCTAAGCCCAACCTTGAAATTTCTAAGTTAGATTCCACGTCTCAATCTTGGTGTAATATGAACTAACACCCTATGAGCCCATCCATGGAGAACCTCTAAAGAACCTAGGAATCTCTCTAGGTATGGTATAACATCTCATCCACTCAAGTATTCCCTTGTTGTTCCCCTAAGTGATCTCATGTATCACCCATGGAATGTATGATTATGTTCCCTTTAGGTCATCCTTGTAAATACATAAGGAATCCAAGAGTCAGTTGTCATATAACATTCAAATCCCCTATGAGTCCATCCATGGAAAACGAAGTATCACCCAGGAATAAAGGTAAATAGAAAAATGAATCCTTCCATGTAATTCTCATATAAATTCATGTGTCACCCATGGATAATAATCATTTAACCAATTCAATAAAATTTGATCAAAATCTTCTAATCAATTTCAATTAAATATGTCAAGGTCAATGGAAAGAACATCTCGATTCAAAGTCACATGAAAGGGGACTCAATTCCATGGACAAACTTAAAGGGATTGGAATCCAATTACTCACATGGGGAAAACATTTTAAAAATATTCTCATGATCTAACAACCAATTATATGGATTAACCTCTATTTAAGTCACATGGAATTCACATATAAAGATCAATAAAATATTAAACATTCAACTCAATTAAAGGGAATAACATATTGATCACCCATACTATCCTTTAATCACTTCAATATGTAATTCAAAACTCATATTTCAATTCAATTAGAAATTCTTTTTATAAACCATTTCATCAATTTAATTTACAATTCAGTTCCTCCATTTTAAACCCATGATAAGGAAATAGGCACACCTTAAGGTGTCCAAGCATCAAGAAAACCCATGATTGTCCCCTTATATTACCATGACACCCAGGGTTTGGTCTCTAATTAAGGTGATCAACTTATAAACAACCATTAATGGGTTTATTTAATTGAAGAGGGAATAGTTATCAATTTAATTCAAGAATTAAAACTCATTTAATGGTAGAAGCTATGAGAATTGGGCATGTGATACAATGGTGTATATATAAACAAATCATATTATAGAAAAATATGTAAGAGAACCAACATTAGGTAATTAGATGAATGATCATCTAATATCATCTCCTGATTCGACTCATATCAAGCAAAATTTAAAGAACGGAGGAAGGAACTAATAATAAGGATAATTTTATTTTACCTAAATAGCATATCCAGTATCTAGAAGAATTTAATATGATTAAAAAACAATTGAGATCTTACAAGTGTGGATCCAATGAGACATATGGTTATTAAATTATAGATTAGATGGAATACCAATGATAATTCCTAGTTTAGTCAAACAAGAGGATCTTCAAAGGGCTATGTCTGTTGTGCATGGAAGAAGGGAGAAAAAAATAATATGATTAATATATTTAATTAGGGTTATTTTTGTAATTAAATCCCATTTATAAGGTCACAGGGTTTATTTTTACAGTTTTATATGGAAAGGAGAACATTTCACAATTTCCTATCATGGTTTGACTAAGGAGGTGAAGAACTATTCAAATATCTTCTATTAATATTGTAGAGATTGGTGCATGGTCATGCATCCTGAATCGCAGGGTTTAGCCTAATTATTTAGCCTCTACCTAGTCTCTTCCCACATATCACATATTTTGTTAAACCAGGATGCCTTCCCTGCATAGTTTACACTAACCGTGTTCTAGGCATTTATCACCCCTAAAGTTTTTTTCAAGACTCTAAACCAACCCCAAATAAACCTAAGAACTCTTTGACCTCAAATAGAATTCATATTAATCCATATTGAAACATTTAAACTGATAATTGATATAATATTAGAGATATGTACCTAAGAAATAATCAGGTTCTTAAAGAGAGACCCCTTTCTCTCACATAAACCCATTTCACAAATTTTTAAGTGACATTGTCATACTGTCAAAATTCCACCACGATTTTAGATGCTAAGAAATTTTTTAGGGAATACAATACCTCTTTCCTATTAAGGGTATTCACATTTAAAAACATTTACTTCTTTGATTGGGGATGTATATGTATTTATTCCACACTCATTGATCATGGAATAAAAGATGGTGATTAATAGAACCATGTTGTATTATTTATGTGATATACTTAGGAGAAAGAATTAAATTAAAGTGACGGGTGTTCCCATAATTATATATCTCTCCAATGCATTGTGAAATGTTTAGTCTCATGAGATTTCATGTTGGTATAGGGTATAAAATTTATTCCTTTATATGGATTTTTCCATCATTATGTCTTGGAAATTATCCTTGACTTATTTTTATGATGTGGGGTTTTAAGTTGTTGTCACATTTCCTATGTAGTAATTATGATTATAATGTTATATAATGTCTCACTGTTTATTTTCATAATTCATAATATTTTTATTCCTCATTGATATTCCTATTCTATAATATGTATTATTCTTTTCCTGTTATGCCATGTTTATTCACATACTAGGCTTTATAGCTCGCCCCTTTATTATAATGTCCCATGGTTATCCCATGAAGTTTTAAGTACCAAGGAATATTATGAACATGATAAGGAGCTTTTAAATAAAGATAATGTATTCCTTTTTTTATTTTTTTATGTAATTCACCTAATTCCCAAATACATTAGAATTATCGATCTTCTAGGTTATAATAGGTGTAATTTTCTGTAATAAATCATTATTTAATGTGTAATGAATTGCAAGGTTTTAATATTTAGTATAAAAGTATATGTTTAGTTATATTTTAGATTAGGATTACAAAACTCTAGAAAGTAATTTGAAATAATACTTAGAATAATAAAACATCCCTAAATCTTGTTAAGTATACAGTAATTGTTTTTTCAAAGAAATTCATCCATATCTGGATACAACAAGTGGATGTGTCTCTACACAGATGTACATAGTGGTAAAACTAGAAAACATGGCGTTGATCTAGAATCAACTAGGAACTCGTTCATGAAAATTAGACTTGATTCACACCTTATTTAGCACTCCTAGGGGATATGATTTTATAAATTCGTAAGTTAATTATGAATCATTATTAAGGTAACAAAAACACCCATAAGAAAATATGTTAAGAAATACATCATGGATAACATAGATTATAGCCTTGAACATTATATTTCAAGAAAATACATATAATTAATAATTTATATCTTTAATTGCATTTCATTTCCATTTATGGGTCTAATTACTTAAAAATACTCATTCCTAATTTTACCTTTTTTCTAGTCAATTTCTTGAAATAGGAGGAATCAAGAAAACAATCGATGTGACAGGAAATGTGATGAATGCCCCAACAAGATTCCCAACCTAGTTGGAATGGGAAAAAAAACTTTTTGAAGATACACTATTAGTTAATGGATGTTCTGAATTGAAATTTAGATGAGGAGGATCTCCCATATCCCGTTAAGAAAGTGAAAGTTTCAACTGAGAGATTTATGTGATAAAGGCCTTTGAACATTAATTGATCATATAATACCTTAGTCATGGAACAATCGACCAAATACATTGAGAATAAAATCTCTATATTTAAATGTTTTAGGTAACATAAGGTTCTACTGGTTTTTTATGGTATGGAGAGAGAAGCTGATTAGTGGTGGAAATTGATCGAGAATATGAAGCCCGAGGAAGATATCAAAGAAATTGGGTGGAAGGAATTAAAGAATATGTTTTTTGATAATTATTTTTCTATCACTCTCCAACATAAAGTTGAAAGGGATTTATTTTCCCTTAAGAGAAAAATGATGAATCTATCGGGGCATAGGATTCAAACTTTACAAGACTTGCACGATATGCCTCCTTATTTATTGTCACACCCAAATTAAAGGGTGAACACTTATTTGGTGGGATAAAACCAAGTATATGAAAAAACCTGGAGATATAAGACTTTAATATATATGAAAAATTCTTTTATGTTCCATAATAGGTGAAATAAAGGTAAGGTAATTTCAAGGGTATGATAGGGACAAGAAGTAGAGCGTGGATTTTAATTCTGGAAGTCCCACGGAGAAATAATATGGTGATAATAAATTTAAACATCCCACTTTTCAAAGGTGGAAAAATAATCATATAGAAACCCAGGATTAACATACATGGATATTAAATCATTTTAGATGAATATTTAGTACATTGAAAAAATATATGCCCAAGGACTATAGTTGTTTAGTGTCACTGGAAACATTGAAACAAAATCTTTTATCCTAGTGATAGATATTTAACATCTCCCATAAATATCTACACCATTAGCACTTATACCAACTACCATTCTTCATAACCTGTGTAAAGGAAACATGAGAGAGGGGTGAGCTGAGATGACCAGTAAGGGTAAACAAGGGATACTTGTAATCATAAACTTGAACATAGTAGTATGATAATATGGTCGTAACATTACAAGATCATGCCATGCATATCAAAGGTCATAAACATGATATATGGGATAAGTCTTGGAGTTCATAATAAATGAATCATAAAAAAATAAACATCATGATCCATGAAATAATAACTATGGAATAAGACATAGGATTGGTTGCATACATATAAGAATAGTAACTTTTATGTCAAGGCTACCTAGCAAGACTTTTATAACATGTTAAGATTATACTATGACCCATGTACCTACTTTGGGATTGCTATAGAACCTCGTGTACCCACATTATTTTAGTCTTGGGCTACAAACCGTCGACCTTTTTGTTTTGGATCTTGGGCTACTACCTGAGTACCCTCTTTCATTTAGGCTTGGGCTACAACCAGTACACCCTATTTCTTTTTCGGCTTGGGCTATAACCTGATCACCCTATTTCTTTTCAGGCTTGGGCTAAAACACATGTACCCTTTGATCTCATATAAAACATATCATTACCCAATGAAATGTAGTTGTATGTAGGTCCCACCCATCTCATAGTAAATTCATTCACACATGTTCCATGAGATAATAAAACATTCATCAAATAATGACCCATAAAAAGATATAGGACTTAAAAACATCAAATAATGACCCATAAAGTGAAATGAGTGTCATTTATATTTTATCACATCATAAACTATGGAAAAGATATAGGTTTCATAACCATTTCATCAAATCATAAACCATGAAAGAGAAATAGATTTCATAAACATATAAACCTTGAAAGAGAAACAAGTTTCATAAAGAACATTCCATTAAGAATGGCCCATTCATATAAATGACATGAATGGAACCTCTAGAGAATTTCCAAAAAAGGAGTGAGTATGATCAATGGATGTCATATTAGATAGAATAAAGTTATTAAATTTCCTTCAAAAACATTTCTTGAGAAATTATCCTTTCTTATTTGAAAAAGGCTTATTAATACATAAAACCATTTAAAAATCATTTTACTCAGAAAATACCTTGAAAACATATAAAGAGGAATTGAAACCATTTTGAAAATATTTTTCCATGAAAATTACTTTTAAAAAAATTCATTAATGATTAACCTTTAAAAATTGAAAAGTAATCTTCAAAGGAATGATAGTGGGTAAATCTATAAATGTCGTATGAAGTAAAAAAGGGTCATTTATTTTTCATGGTAAAAAGGTTCGAAGGAATGCCTTGTTCAAAAATTGATTTGAAGATTCCCTTGAAGAGATAAGTAAAATAAAAAAAACGTAAAAATTTAGTTAAAATATTATAGGATAATGGTATAAAAATCTTGGAAACCCTTTTTAGAAAACATATATTTTTTTCCAATGAAAGGGTAAAGTCGGGCTTTCCTAAAAACAATTTCTAAATTATATTATGTACCAAAGAGTATAATATGGTAATAATACATGAGTGTATCATGAAATAACATAGGAGAAGGAAAATCATGAATATTATTGTGATATGGATCATAATATTTCTTCATGGTAATAAATTACATAAACAATCCTGGAAAGCAATGAGATTATTTCAATAAACTCTAATAAATCTGTAACTTGGAATCCAACTCTTCGTGTAAAAAAAGGAAATTACATGAAGATTATTATATGATTAAAAAAATTATATTCATGGTATAACATGTAAAATATAATTATATAAACCTTGAAGAAGAGTTTATGTTCATAACAAAATATGAATATCAAAGAAGGAAAATTGAGACAAAACTATTTTACCGATTTGGTAACATTTAAAAGCTAAACACAGTGGAAGAAGGATCATCAAATGGGAATTTCAATACCCAAAATTTTAAGTATAAGATACAAATAATACAATAATGGGAATTACATACACCACACAAAAGGAAATATTTGTGAACAAAGATTGTATCTCTTATAAATTAAAAGTGAGATAAAATCCCATTACCTCATTTCTGGACTCTCTCAGTATAGGTACAAGATTCCTCTAAATTGGGTAACTCCTTTTGGTTTGTGTCGAAAGGATTACTTGAGAAAATTTATTCCTAAAGTGATGCTTCAAGGTAAAAGGGAGGACTTTTTGGAGGATACTTGGGTGGAACGTGGATGTACATAAACGGTTTGAGGGGTTTGAGGGATGGGTAGAGGTGGTGGCCTTTTATAGGTAAGGAAAATGACTCACATGGAATTTTTAGAAACAATTTAGGTGTGCACATGTTCTAACCTAAAACAATTCATACCAAACCAAAAAAAATCAATAATTGATGTTTCATTGATGAAATATGGAAAGAAAACGGGTTTTGGACAAATGTATAGCTCATTTGGGCCCTTAATTTTACGTTTTATTCCCTAATTAAGCTTAATTTAGACTTAACTGCTTTGATTAATTTTAATCGCTTATACTAATTTTTTGGTCAAAAATTTACATGGACTAATTAGAAAAAAATATTATACTGAATACAATGTTGTATGTAAAATTTTGGAAATTCCAATAATAGAAGTGATAAAATTAATATTAATGTTAATCCCACAGACAAGATGAAATAACGAGGTTTTAAAGTAGGAAAACGTTTAAAAGTTTGTTAAATTTTTTTATTTTTTTTTCAAACTGAAGTTGATCTTAATAAATTTCATTGTATTATTATTTGTTATATTAATCTAATGTGACCATATAAAATATTTATAATATAATTTATCATTAATAGTTAATTAAAAAAATGCAGTTGTTAACTAAAACGCAGTATTTTTCACTATTCATCAAAAAATGAACTTTCTTTGAAAAATACCTCAAAATCACCCTAGTTTAATTTCAACATTATGAATTGAAAAATGAATTTTATATTATCAAATTAAATATATAAATGTGTCTAAAATTACTTTCATTATAAGGGAATTAAAAGTAGTTTATTTGAGAAAATGATATCTTTAAACATATAAGGACTTTACTAATAATCATATCTTTAATTATAAATATGATTTATTAGTATAAAAAATTATAAAAAAATTAAAAATAGTTATTACTAATAATTTTTTATTATTTAAATATTTAAAATAATAAAAGGATATCTTTTGTAGAAACTCAATGTTGTGTGTATCTTATGCCAACTCAGCGTTGCATGCATTATACGCCAAGTCAGTGTGGCATGTAGTGCAAACCAAGTTGGTATTGCGTGTAGGGAAATCCAAGATGGTGTTACTTTTGAATGGAATGTTTGAATTAGTGTATTAATATATATAAATATAACTATTTCCAGTGACATGTGAAATAAAAAATATTGAAAAGTTAAATTAATTCGAAAAAAAAATCTCAAAATCTTGGGGTGTTACATTCTACCCCACGTAAAATGAATTTCACCCACAAAATTCATCTAGGTTATCAAAGGATAAATACTAGATTATTTCGTTCATATAAACCCATATCTTAAAAATTAATACTAAACTTCTCTTAAAAAGATAAATTTGGAACCGTAACGGTTACCCAAAGTAACATATAATTGGGTCTTCAAATAGGAGAACATAGGTTGGTAATGAAGATTGAATGAGGGAAAACATAAATATTTATATAGAGTGATTGAGGTCATCAATAAAAAAAGTTAATGATAAAAGAAAATTTGAGGTCCTCAATGTCAAAAATCTTTGATGAATCCAGAATCCATTGGTTCAATAGAGTTTAAGATATTAGGACAGTATTTCTTCGATCAAATTAAGAACATTGAGTAATTATTGATAAATTTCTTTAAATAAAATTTCATCAGTGGGTTGTTCTTTGAAAAAATTCTAATACATGCATTACCTCAAGTAATGAATGTCTATAAATTAACTTTAATGAATAAGGAACTAAAATATGACTTTAATAGATCTTAAGGCCCATAAAAGAATAAAAAGTATAACTATTTGTCACTTAAAAAATAACATGCATTAATATTTAAAAAGTAACTCTAATTGTTAATAATAAATATTAATTCATTTAAAATAAGTACACATTAATCAGGAAATAACATAGGCCATTGGTAGGTCTGAAACCCTTATCATCTTTTGGTCATGGCTTCAATACCCGCAGCCTTACCAGACATGATTGGTTTTCACCAGACATATAGGATGTAATTTTTTTAAAACTACACTAATATAATATATCAGATTGAAATCCTTGAAATATTGTTAATAACTCATTAACATTTTCACCAATGTTTTCAACACAAACTCAGTGCACAAATACATCCTCCAATGTTTAACGTAAATTTTTCATGAACGGATAACCTTATGACCCTTCAGAATGCTAAAAATCCAAAACCATAGAAAGAGAGTCAAGAAATTAGATTAACATTGATTCCACTATATCACAAAGTATCTCTTGGTTGTATCATTTGAACCATGTGAATACCCTTATATTATATTCCCCTCAAACATGGTAATGTCCTAAATTACCATAAATCCTTTTGGAAAACATGCATGCTTCCTCATTCCAAAGTATATTTTATTTACTCATTAAATACATAAATGTTGTAAAATTCATTAGAGGTAGCATAAACCACTTATAAATAGGTCTTTACTTAGTCCCAAGGTAATAATTACTATTCTATTTATATATTCATATCCTATATATCATTATCTATATAACATTATCTTAACATAAAGAACAAGTTAAGGGTTACCTTCCCTTAGTCAAAATGTTAAATTTCATGAGATAACCTTTCTAGTCTATCATTTCCATTAAACATATTCTTCTAAATCCTTATCAAAACACAAACTGAAAAATCCCAATATAATTCACCATTCTTAATTATAGAATCCAAATACATACATAATTGGATTACTTCATCCTTAATCTTCTAATGAAAATACTTCTTTCCTTTCACATTTAATCAGTAGTCTTGTCATCATAAACAATGTAACAATTACTATTATCACCTTACTAATTCTCTTCAGGAACATTCCTCTTGTGACATTGGGTTGCATAATGACCATTTTCTCCACATTTAAAACACCTAACCTTCTATGATGACTTAGGGAGGAAAACATTCCCATACATTTCGTTAAATGAACTCTTCATTTTTTCCATTCATTCACTTGATTTTTTTCCTTCTTTTCTACTATCAAAACATCTTCTTGTTCCTCTAAGAAATTCACTTAGGTGATTATTTCCATATTATTGACATTGTGGAAATCGAATCATCTTTCCTTCATGGTTTCCATTAACTGAACTCTCAGTGAACTCATTCTTTCTCTTCCTTGGTGAGTTTGAGAGTTGGTCAAGGTAAAAATTGTTAATAAAATTCTGGGAAAACTGATTAGGCATGATCATGACATAATTCACTCCAATGATCATCCCACTTCAATTCCCATCAGAAAATCTCACATCACATTCAACATTAAATAATTTCCTTACTGTACTCGCCACTGACTAAAACCAGAAGCATAGTATGAGTATTACTTATCATAGTATAAAATCACATAGTCATGAAAATAATTACTTATAGGATGTCTAATTTATGACAACGTTCATAATATATAACACCTTGGGTTTATCCGAGGTTATTCGTAGCTAACTTATATCTAAATCCTTTGTGGTGTTTTGTGAAGAGTTTTTTAATTCCCAAAGCTTATCCCATGGGAGTGTCAAACTAGGTTTGTAGTAAGGCCTGTTGTTGTGTACCAGATTACCGTGAATCAAGCCCAAAACTTCTTTTCAGATTTGTTACCCCTAGGTATATCTGTGCTAAATATTAATCCACTTATAGTATCCAAATGTAGATATATTAATAGGAAACCACTCACTCTATCCTTTACCAACATTCCAACACATTTTCCTAAATGTTAACTCGTCTTTATACTTATCCTCGGAGACATCCCAAGATATATCATTAGAAATAAACCTTGGGATCTCACTAAGATTTTCTCATCCTAGTTTCTAAAGTTTGACTAAAAATTTCCTTTGATACTAATTATAGAGACCCAAGCTTAACATACATGGATATTAGATCATTTTGGATGAATATTTAGTATATTTCAAAAATACATGCCCAAGGATTGTAATAGTTTAGTGTCTTTGGAAACTTGGAAACAAAATCTTCATTACTAGTGAAAGATCTTCAACATCTCCCAGAAATATCTACACCATTATAAATTCTACCTAAAAATTTTCTTCATAACCAGTAGAATGGAAACATAATAAAGGGGTGATCTCAAATGCTCGGTAAGGGGAAAAAATAAATAAATGTAAGCGTACACATGAACATTGTAGTATGATAATGTGATCGTAACATTATGAGATCATACCCTGTATATCAAAGGTCATAAATATGATCTACGGGATAAAGCTTGGCATTTTGTAAGACATGAATCATAACGAAATAAACATAATGAGGCATGAAATCATAACTAAGGGATAATATATAGGATTTTTGGCATACATGTAAGAATAGATACTTTTATGTAAAGGATACCTACTAAGACCTTTATAACATCTTAGGCTTGGGCTACGACCCATGTACCTACTTTGGGCTTAGGATAACATTTCAGGTACCCAGATTATTTTAGGCTTGGGGTAAAACCCATGTACCTTTCTATTTTTGGGATGGGGCTACTACCCACGTACCTCTTTCATTTAGTCTTGGGCTACAACCCATACACCCACTTTCTTTTTTGTCTTAGGCTATAACCCAAACACCCTATTTCTTTTTGGTCTTGGGCTACAACCCATGTAACCTTCGATATCATATAAAACATATAATTACCCAATGAAATGGATGGAGATATAGGTCCCACCTATCTCATAGTAAAATCATTCACACAAGTACCACAACAAAATAAAACATTCATCATATCATGACCCAAAAAAAAGATATAGGTCTTATAAACATCAAATCATGACCCATAAAATGAAATGGGTATCATTAACATTTAATCACTACATAACCTTTGTAAAATAGATAGGTTTAATATTAATTTCATCAAACCATAACCTTTGAAAGAGAAATGGATTTCATAATGATATAACCCGTGAAAGAGAAATAAGCTTTATAAAGACCATGACATTAAGCATGACCCATTCATAGAAAGAGTATGAATGGAGCCTTTAGAGAATTTCCAAAAAGGGCATGATTAACATAAATGGATTTAATATTAGATGGAAAATAGTTCTGAAATATCTTTCAAAAACATTTCTTGAGGAAAATATCATGTCTTATTTGAAAAAGGATTGTTAATACATAAAACCATTTAAAAATAATTTTTCTCAGAAAATACCTTAAAACATATAAATAATAATTGAAACCATATTTGAACATATTTTTCCATAAAAATTACTTTTAAAACAATTTCTCAAAGATTAAAATTTTAAAAATGGAAAGGATTCTTCAAAACAATGATAGTGGGTAAATCTGTATATGTCATACGAAGTAAAAAAGGAACATTCCTGTTACATGTAAAAAAGGATAGAAGGAATAATTTTTTCAGAATGGGATAAGAAGATTCCCTGGAAGAGGTTAGTAAAAGAAAATAAAGGCAAAAATTTCTTTAAAATATTATAGTATAATGGTATAATATTATTAAAAACCCTCTTTAGAAACCATAGATTTCAGACTGAAGAAAGTGTTCTGGATTTCTAAAAAACACTTTATTAACTATATTATGTACCAATAAGTAAAATATGGTACCAATAAATGAGTATGTCATGAAGTAATCGATGATAATAAAACTCATGAAAATTATTGTGATATGGATCATAATATTTCTTCAATGTAATCAATAATATAAACTATCCTGGAAAGCAATGACATTTTTTCAATAAACTCTTATATCTGGGTAACTTGGGATCCTACTCTCCATGTAAAGAAAATTACATGAAGCTTAATATACTATTAAAATAAGTATATTTATGGTATAACATGTAAAATGGAAGTATATAAACCTTTAATAATAGTTTAGGTTCATAAAAAACACGAATCTCAAAGAAGTAAAATTGATACAAAACTATTTCATCGATTCGATAACTTTTGAAAGCTAAACCCCGTGGAAGAAGGACCATCATATGGGAATGTGAATACCCAAAATTTTAATTACAATATACATATAATACAATAATGGGTAGTATATTCATAAAAAAAGGATGTAGTGGAGAACATAGCTTCTATCTCACAGAAGTTAAAAGTGAGATGAGATCCCCTTACCATGTGTCTTGACTCTCTCCGTACTCGTACAAGCTTCCTCTAAATCGCGTAACTCTGTTTAGTTTGTGAAAAAAGGCTTAATTAATAATATTTATTTCCAAATTTAGGATTCAAGGTCAAAGGGAGTATTTTTGTGAGGGTTCATGGGTATATCTTGGGAAAACATAAAAGTTTGATAGGGTTAAGGAATGGATATAGTTGGTGGCAAGATGGAATTTTTAGAATCAAATTAGGTGTTCACATGTTATTACCTAATAAAATTCATAAAAAATCAAAAAAACTAAAATATGGAAGGTTTTGTTTACTAAATATGGACATAAAATGTGTGTTGTAAAAATTTCTAGGTCATTTGGGCCCTTAATTTTAAGGTTTTGTCCCTAATTAAGGTTATTTTTTCCTTAACCACTGTGATTAATATTAATCACTTTTACAAATCATTTTGGTCAAAAATTAACATGGTATTATTAGTCTCTAAATTTTAGACTGAAAAAATTGTTTATGTTCGATTTTTAACATTCCAATCATAGAAGAGGCAAAATTAAGATTAGTGTTAATCCCATAGATGGGACGAAATAATATGGTTTTAAAGTAGAAAAAAGTTCAAAAGTTTGTTAAGATTTTTTATTCGGTTTCAAAGTTAAGTTGATCCTAATGAATTAAATTTTATTATTATATTTAATATTCATCATATTTTACCTTAAAAAATATTTATAATATCACTTATCTTTAATATTTAGTTAGGAAAAAAGGTATTTTAAACTAAAAAACGGTATTTTAAACTATTCATTGAAAAATGAAGTTTCTCATAAAAATCACAAAAATTCACCCTAGGATAATTTCAAAGTTAAGAATTAAAAAATAAAATTTATTTTATCAAATTAAATTTTTAAATGTGTGTAAAATTACATTGTTTATGAGTGAATTGAACGCAGTTTATTTGAGAAAATTGTATTTTTAAATGTGTGTACAATCGCTAAGGTGGATCCTGACAATGTAGTGGTGATAGGTAAGATAGTTATTCATTAAAGAATAGAAAACATAGTATTTTATTCAAGTTATATTAAATCATTCACATTATGAATGTATTTTAGAACTATTTGAACACCACCACAAAGCATGGAAGTATAGTTGTTGGTGAAAATGGAAAATCGGGAAATTATTGCATCCTGAGTATATAAATCCACCCTTGTCAAAATTTGTGGGCTGAACATTCCATTGAACTGTGTAATACTCCCTTTGGTGTAATTTTATGCAATTATGGGTATTTATTGTCTTTCCATGTATAGAGCCAATATAAATTACCATGAGAAGTAAATCACTATTTGTATTGTTAATTGACCCCCCGATTATATAAAAGTGCAAGAAGGGGGATGAATCTTATTTATCACCAACATATCAATAATGGATATTATTTACCTATGAGAAAGAATATATATCTCAAATTATTTATTATAATTAAATAACCATCCTTGAAGACATGTCCTTTGTAAGGGAATATGTTGATGTGTTTCCCAAGGAATTTCTCAAAGTTCCTCCTAACCGAGAGGTTGAATTTTCAATTAATAGCATACCATGGGTGTTACCATTATCCAAGACTCTATATATTATGGTTTTTGTGAAAAATAAGGATCAAAATAAATAGGTACAAGAAAATCTAGATAATGGGTTCATATGCCCAAGGGCTTCACCATTGGGTGTGATATTTCTCTTCTTCAAGAAGAAGAATATGACAATGCATATTTTTATTGATTATCAGGAGATCAACAAAATCATGATAAATATAAATTATCCTCAACAATGGATTGATGAATTATTCAATCATATATGTGGATCACAATAATTCTCTAAGGTGTATCTACAGTCGGGATATTACTAAGTTAGGGTGAAGATGGAGGATATCCCCAAGACTGTTTTTTATATGGTATGGGCACTATGAACTCATATTAATTCCATTAAAACACACTAATTCTATAGAAATATTTATGGAAATGATTAATAGAGTCTCTAGAGATTACCTCATCAAATTATTGGCAGTATTCATATATGATATTATAATATACTCAAAAATAAAGGAGGACCATGAGGAGAATCTGAACACACTCCTAATGACCTTACAAAAGGATAATATTTTTTCCTAGAATAGAAAATGGGAGTTATGTTACAAAGAAGTATTATTATTAGGGAATATCATCATAAGAAAGGTGATATCTATGGACCAATAAAAGACATAAGAAAATCAAGGATTGTAGAGGCCAAAATATGTGACCGATATCCAAAGTTTCCTTTGATTAGTTAGATATTATCATTGATTTGTGAGAAATTACTCGTGATGGTTAAACCCTCTAACCATGATAACATAGATGTTAGTAAAGTTTTTTAGAATGATGAATGTGAAGATAAATCAAAATATTTGAAAATAAGGCTTATCACTTCACATGTACTCACATGACCTAAAATTAAACAAAAAATATTGTTATTCAGTAATTATTTGAAGAAGGGATTGGGTTGTCTGTAATGAAAAATGAATAACTGGTAGATTATAATTCATGAAAGTCGAATGTTCACAAAAATACTACCAAACACCTTATCTATATTTGGATTCAGTGATATTATTTTTGAAAATATGGTAGCATTATCTCTTTGGGGATAAGTTTCAAATATATATATATCAGAAAATTCTCAATTTTATATTCAAACAAAAATATGGAATATGTGCCAATGAAGATGGTTAGAGATGATCATGGAATATGAATTATAAATTCACTACCATCCTGTGAAAGTATATAAAGTGTCATGTACTCTATGCAGAAAGGATCCAACAATTATATCATTGATGATAATTGGGATGGATCTGTTCATCCAAGATTTGGAATGGATGGACATGGGAATCATAAAGGAAGGAACATCATCAATCCTTTCACAAATGATTGCTCAGCCATCCCTTGTATAGAAGATAAAGGATTCTTAAATTGATGATGTGGGAATTTAGAAGAATGTGGAATCAATAATAAAGATAAAATCCTTGAATTTCAATGTTAATGAAGAATGAGTTGTAAGATTTGTTTTATGACTATGTGTATCATCTGATCCTATGTTAAAGAAGTAGTTTTTGGATGATGCATATATTTTGACATTCTCTATCCATAAAAGAAGAAAAAAGATGTATCAAAATCTCAAGGATCACTATTGGTTGGACAATATTAATAAGGATATTGAATAATATACATAAATGTGTCTTGTATGTCATCAAATTAAGGAGGAAAGGAAAAAATCCAAGGGGATGATGCAACCATCACCCGTACCTACATAGAAATGGGAAATCATCAATAATTACTTTTTCACTGGAATTTAGATGACATATAGAGTAAATAATGTTATATAGGTTGTGGTAGATTTCCTTATAAAGACTACTCATTTCATTACATTTAAAGATAAATGATGTAATGGACCAGACCTCTCTGGTCCATTACTTTGTGAAAATGTGGTTTTTGAGGTGTTCTGGGAGGTCAAGGGGACTTATCCCCAACACTTTTCCAAATTTCCAATTTTATGAACAGTTCTATCAGTGAGGTTCAGTGAACAGTTCTATCGATGAGGTTTTTTGAAAAGTTTTATCGGTGGGGTTTTGTGAACAGTTCTATCGGTGAGGTTCAGTGAACAGTTCTATCGGTCAGGTTTTGTGACCAGTTTTATCGATCCGGTTTTGTGAACAGTTCTATTGGTGAGGTTCAGTGAATAGTTCTATCAGTGAGGTTTTGTGAACAGTTCTATCGGTGAGGTTTTGTGAACATTTCTATCGGTGAGGTTCAGTGAACAGTTCTATCGGTGAGGTTTTGTGAACAGTTCTATCAGTGAGGTTCAGTGAACAGTTCTATCAGTGTGGTACAGTGAATAGTTCTATTGGTGAGGTTTTGTGAACAGTTCTATCAGTGAGGTTCGGTGAACAGTTCTATCGGTGAGGTTTTTTGAACAGTTCAATCGTTGAGGTTTTGTGAATAGTTCTATCAGTGAGGTTCAGTAAATAGTTCTATCGGTGAGTTTTTTTGAACAGTTCTATCGGTGAGGTTTTTCGAATAGTTCTATTGGTGAGGTTCAATGAACAGTTCTATCGGTGAGGTTTAGTGAAAAGTGTTCTATCGGTGAGGTTCTGTGAACAGTGTTCTATTGGTTTGGTTCTAATGGTGAGGTTCGTGAATGGTGTTCCAACTATGAGGTTCATGAATAGTGTTCTATCGGTGAGGTGCATGAACAGTGTTCAATCGGTGAGGTTCTAATGGTGAGGTTCATGAATAGTGTTCTGACAGTGAGGTTCATGAACAGTGTTCCCAGCTTCCTACAATTTCACCCCTTTAGCGTTTTCCATTGACGTAAATTTTATTTAAAGCCTTATTTTAAGGACTCTTAAGGCTGATTCAAAGGCCATAAATCCTATATTAATTATTCCTAAGTCCGATATGTTTTTACTTAGTCAAACCATGTGGGTTAATGTGATCAGCTTTTAATGGAAAATTAAGTGTATCTTAAACCGTCGCCCCATTAAATCTTCAAAAGGGACAAGATATCTTTCTCCCTTATTCTTCCTCTTTTTTCTCAGCTATGAGACTCTATAACCTTTCAATCCACCCCATAGAAGTTGCACAATCAAATTTACTCCCCAGATTGGTCCCACTATATTTGATGCAACCAAGTTGTATCGATCAATCTTCTATATAAGGTTGGTTTTATCATCGTTCCATTGGGGATCATATTATCCTATTTCTCCTTTCCATATTATAGCATGTAATATCCATGATTCTAATGGGGTTTTTCTTAGGGTTTGGTTGGTTCGGTCGTACCATGGCATCCTCGGGTGGATGCAGTTGTCACGAGAGGAGGATTGTGACCCATTGTGTGGATAAAGAACGAGTGGAACTATTTGAGGTAGGGGATTCAATGCCTCTCTTTCTTTTATGTGCAACTATATAATTAGCATGTTTTATCTCACTAAATGAAAATGGAATTGACATAATAAATATTTGAACAGGATAAATAAATTGATATCAATCATATGTTATTGCCTCTTGTTTTTTCTAGATTTTGTGTTATTTATGCTTGTTCTTGATGAAAACTGGTAAAGAACGTAAGTCGTGATTAATTGATAATTGTTTGGCTAAAGATGAAGAAGTATGTAAATGAATCTGGTTCTTGTTGTAATTTAATGTTAATCAAATTCATGCAGAAAGCATGTTCATTTATTTTTGATAGCTTAATGTTAGGTTTCCCGAATTTAGAACCAATGAATAATAAATTGGTTAATCCAAGATGGATTAATGAACTGTTGGTTGTTAAAAGATAATTTCTTGTAGGGTTCTGAGTTACCCTCTTGTTTGTTTAAGGGCCAAGAGCCCAATTGTAAAGATGTTTGTTTTACTGCTGCTTTTATTTTTGTGTGAGCCTTGATGGTTGTGGTAATATGTGGAGGCATTGAGCCCTTTTTGGTTATGGCAGCAGATGATGCCCAGAGTGGCGAGATGCATCGGTTTATGCATGTGGTTGTCAGGGAGGACACTAGGGATGATGGAATGGAATGTATGTGATTGTTGGATGCTTGTTGTTGCTTTGGTCATTTATCTTCTTTACTTTTCCCCACTTCTCAAGGAAGCTGGTCTTAATTACCCCTCTTCCAAAGGAGGTGAAGACACGTGGGGTATGCCACCTGCTTTCCGTGTTTAGCTTCTCAAGGAAGGATGGGTATATACTCTTTCTATAAGCGGAAAAGACTCAACGGGTAGTACATATACTCACCGTGTTGATCCCCCCTGTTTTTAGAGCATAGAATGTTTTTCTAGAATGCCTGGGAATGTGGGAAAATATTTCTGTAATGAATAATTGAATAAATGGTGTTAACCCATGGGGATGGAGTTGCTGGTACATAATGATGAGTATTTAATTTTGAAGGAAGAGATGACTTTGATATGATGATAAATAAATTTAATATGGAATTGTTCATGGTTAATTAAAGTTTAAAGAATAAATTAATGTGAAGTGAAACTAATAAAAAGGGAATGATGTAATCTAATAAAGCTCTCTAAATGCTTTTATGCTTATAGGATACCTAGTCTTAGAAGTAGCAGCCTGGAGTCTGAGAGACGTTAGCTGCAATTGGGTCTAAAACTAGGTAATTCCCATAGTGGTGTTGTGAGATATAATATATCATGTACTTTTTGTGTTTCTATATGCTACTCCACCTATTCAGTAAAGGAAACTTACACCCCAGGGATTCTGAGCCCTGGGGGGGTGTTTTCCCCAACATTTCGGTGAGAGGATTGATGGATGACTACCCCCTTTGGCCTCACTCTCTTCTCCTGGTAGTTACTTGTGCTAGTAGGCACAATGGTTAGTTTTCCCCATATATGTGTCTATAGGGATGTAATGGATTTTGGTTATTCACACACATATATTTTGGATATAGAATCCTATGGACTACTATAGGTGTAACATGTATGGGCTGTGATGGCTTGAGGATTCTTACTCAGTGTATGGGTTGTAATGGCTTGAGGTATAATACTCGATGTTTGATACACATTATGCAGGCTGTGGGGGATCCCAGAAACTACCTTCTTACTTTGCTTACGTGGACGTGGTGGTTTTGTTGCATGTGGTGCACATTGTGGTGCTTCACCCAGGTGTCTGCGGGCAAGCCTTTTTGGAGAGAGATGATCAGGACGTGCGACGTTGGGGAAAAGCAGCAAACTAGTGGGGAAGTAGTAGTGGGGTACCCCTGATATTCTTTGTTATATGATATATTCTTATGTGTGTTACTTCGTGAGAGTAGCCATGGTGAGGTTGGGAACTTAGTATACATGTTTTGGTGATGAGTTAGTTTCACTTGTTGTTCACTATTCTTTAGCAAGCTTTCTTTACTTTTTCATGAGAGGCTTCAGGGAGGATCCTACTGAGTATACTGTTATACTCACCCTATATATATATAAACTATTTTTCAGGTCACTTGGAGTGGTTTGGAGATCAAGATGGTTTCTACTTGCTTAGGGTTGTAAGAGCTGTTCGGGCTTGTGGTTACTGTTGTATTTACTTTCTTTTGGGTACTTGTAGTTTTTCCCTTCCAGTTTTAGTACTTTTGAATGACATTTCATATATGAACATGGGTATTTTATATTCCAGTTCTGAGTTGTAGTTGATTGGTGTCTATCTTATCTCTCTCTTCTCAATGTGTTCTCTTAGAGGGTAATGCCTCCCATTTGTGTGTTTATTATACCCTCAATGCTAGTCACCAACCCTGGGCCTACTGGAGGGGGGACTTGAGGGTCATTATCTCCCGTATCACATTGTCGACCCAGTAGGGGTACACATTGTGGGGAGGGGGTCGTGAAAGACTGGTATCCGAGGTCTGGTTGAGGGATAGGATGTAGTTTGGAGTTAGGCACAGGTGAGGTTTCATGGGTTGGTAGGGAAACAGTTTCATTCATTTTTATCAAGTGAGGTAAACACTAGAGACCGGCTGAGGCATAGGCATTTAGGGCCCCCTATGATATGATGTACATACCTTTAAGTTTACAATGGCTACAAAACAAGGTGATACTAGTTACTGGGTAGAGACCTAGGAAAGGATCATGTATCATTTTTCTTGGTGCTTGTGTTTTAATAGGTAGACCTTGGGATAGGATAACCTAAAATCAATGAAAGAAAACAATTAATTAAATAATTAATTAATGTTGAGTCTTCCAAATTCCAGGTTTAGGAGCTCTAACGGTTTGTTATTTTACATGTATGGCTCCAGGTCGACGTCCTCGTCCGGTTTGTGCAGAAAATTTCCAGCAAGCTATTCCAGCAGATCGGCACAGGGTAGAGGTTGACGATGACGACACTTGGAGGAAGACACTCCAAGAGTTTCAGTACCAGAGTCTACAGAAGTACAAGGGCTCTGTTTCAGATGTTGTCACGGAATAATGGTTAGATGAGGTCAAGATCGGATTCAGTTCGATCTATGCTCAGAAGGAGCACTGGGTGTCCTTTTTTGTGAAGATGCTACGTAGAGCAGCGAGGCAGTGGTGGTTCTTGTTCCTTGAGGATCGTGAGGAGTCAGCGATCTCATGGGAGGAGTTTTGAGACAAGTTTAGAGTCGAGTTTCTTTCTTCGACTGTGAAGGCGTCCAGTCTCCAGGAGCATCTTACCCTTCGACAGGGGAGATCCAGTGTTCGTGATTTTGGAATCCATTTCAGGAACCTTTTATGATATGCTTCGGACCTGTTCCCAGATGAGGAGGCCAGGGAGAGAAATTTTGAGGAGGATTTTCATCCAGAGATTCAGTGCCAGGTCACCCCATTTACGCTGTAAACAAATCTTGAGGTACTGGAGAGGGCAGAGGTTTTCGAGAGGAATTTGGCCCAGACCGGATCATCACGAGTGGGTAATTGTCATGATTCATCACGAAGTAGAGCTGTGGTCTGGGGTTCTCGGTTTTCAGGGCAGAAGAGTTTTCGTTCAGCTGGGAGTAGGTCCCATCCCTTCACATCTTGTTTCTCCAGAGGCAACAACTCTCGGGATTTTTTCAAGGGATCAGGCACTTATTTTTCTTGTGGAGGTCGTGTACATTAGTAGTGAGAGTGCTCGACCTTTTAGAGTGTTCATCGTGCACCGGGCACTATGCTCAAGGTTCTTTTGTTGAGGCAGTTCCATCCGAGTCAGCAACAGCCAGTTGCACCACCTTTAGATCAGCAGAGGGTAGATGGTGAAAGCAGAGGATAGCCCCATGATGCTCCCCGTCCTCAGAGAGCAGATTGCGGATGTGGTGGTGGTCTTCATGAGGGTCAGAGAGGCTGTGGATGAGGTCGTGGTCAACTTCATGCTCTAGTGTTTCCAGCTCCAGGCGATCCAGACGACGTTCGAGGTGCCCTTTTCTTTTTTTTCTACCTTGGTGTATGCCTTGTTTGATTCAAGAGCAACACACTCCTTCATATCACCTACCCTTTTCCATGCTTTGAGACTTTAGGTAGAGATGCTTCCAGTGCCCTTGGCATTGACTACGCCAGTTGGAGGTCAAGCTGACCAGTCTGAATAATGTAGAGACTGTGAGCTAGTGTTGGGGCAACACCGCTCTTGGGGAGATTTCATATGATTACGAATAAAACCATATGAAGTCATCCTCAGCATGGATTGGTTGTATTCGGTGTAGAATATCGTGGATTTCTTCAGGAAGAAGGTCATTTTCATTGGTGCGGATGGAGAGCAAGTGGTATTTTTTGGTGAGAGAGACCCTCAGATGGGTCATAGGTGTGTTCCATCCTTATCATCCGTAATGGCTGATATGATGCTGAGTTCTTTAGAGGTTCAATAGTTGGTTTTTCCTAGGGTCGTAGAGGAGTACCCTGATGTCTTTCCAGAATAGGTTGTAGCATTACCCCCTCGACGAGAGATCGAGTTTGGGATCGAGCTATATCCAGGAGCATCTCCTATATCTATGTCTCCATATAGGATGGACCCTATTGAGTTACGAGAGCTACGTATACAGCTTGATGGTATGTTACTGTACGGTTTTGTTCGGCCAAGTGTGTCACTGTGGGGTCCACCCATTTTGTTCGTGAAGAAGGATGACGGTAGTTTGCGGTTGTGTGTCGATTATTGTCTCTTGAACAAAGTGACAATAAAGAATCGTTATCTTCTTCCATGCATTAATGACTTATTCGATCAACTGAAGGGTGCAAGTTGGTTCTCAAAGATTAACTTATGGTCATGATATCATCAAATGCATGTGAAGGATGAGGATATCCCGAAGACTGCTTTCCATTGTTATCATGGGCATTATGAGTTTTTTGTAATGTTGTTGGCGTGACGAATGCTCCAGCTATATTCATGGGATTAATCAATGGTATGCTCCATGAGTTCCTGGACAAGTTCATGGTAGTTTTCATTGATGACATCCTCTTTTACTCCACATCTGAAGGGGAGAGTCTAGAGCATCTACAAGCCATTTTGGGAGTCCTTATCCATCATCAGCTGTTTGAGAAGTTGTTGAAGTGTGAGTTTTGGGATCGAGAATTCTGTTTCTTGGAGAATATTGTGTCCCAACAGGGAGTAGTTTTGGATCCATCGAAGATAAAATCATTTGTGTCTTTGTCATCCCCAAGACAGTGCCAGAGGTGTGACGTTTCCTTGGTCTCGCAGGCTACTACAAGAGGTTCTTAGCCGATTTCTCATGAGTTGTGACTCCACTGACAGCTTTGACTAGGAAGGATCATGCATTCATATGGATTGATCAGTGTCAGGTAGCTTTCGAGTATCTGAAGGAGAAGTTAGTAAGTGCTCCAGTCCATTGTCTTCTAGATGAGGGAGTTCAGTTTGATGTATTCTATGATGCTTCACATCTGGGGTTAGGTTGTGTTCTCATGCAGTAGAGGTCAGTAGTTTCATATGGGTCTTGATAGTTATGTCCCCAAGAATGCAATTATGCCACCCATGAACTTGAGTTGGCAGTCATGGTATTTTATCTGATGTTGTGGATATATTACCTCATTGGTGAGTGCTTTGTGGTTTTCACTGATCATAAGAGTTTGAGGTATGTTTTCTCCCAGCATGACTTGAACTTACGACAGCATTGGTGGATGGAGTTCTTACAGGAATATGACTTCTAAATATCGTATACACCTGGAAAATGGAATTTTGTAGCTGATGCACTGAGTCAAAAGTCACGTAGTGATGCTGTGGGTGAATCCTGTGATTACTGGAGAGTAATGGAATAACTGTCAGTATTTCATCTTAATATGGAAGAAGTTGGGGTAGATGTTTTCTTTTTCAAATGATAGTACAATAATCCCTGATGCATAAGGTGGAAGAGTCCCTGTTGGGAGATCTAGTGGTGGAGTTTTGTAGAGACCAAGTTGTTTGTGGTGAGGCCCATGATGGTTGGTCGGAGGATGAACAACATTGAGTGTTGTATCATGGAAGGCATTTTTTACCTTGGTGATGCACAAGACGGTTCTCTGAGAGTTACATAGTTCGCCTTTAGCAGTACATCATGGAATGACAAAGATGTATCGATCCTTGAGGAGTCATTTTTGGTGGTCTGGGTTGAAGTGTGTGGCTGCAGAGTTTGTGTCTTGATGTTTAGTCTACCAGAAGGTGAAGGTCAAACACCATGTTCCTAGTGGTCTTCTCTAGCCATTAGTGATTCATCAGTGGAAGTGGGAGGACATCTCAATGGACTTTGTTACAGGTTTACCTCGAGCTCTGGGATGACATGATGCTATTTGGGTGGTAGTGGATAATTTAACAAAGTTGACCCACTTCATAGGGATTAAGGAGTAGAGCTCAGTGGAAGT
The DNA here is from genome assembly GCA_963277665.1 of Viscum album. Classification (NCBI taxonomy): domain Eukaryota; kingdom Viridiplantae; phylum Streptophyta; class Magnoliopsida; order Santalales; family Viscaceae; genus Viscum; species Viscum album. The sequence continues at coordinate 472,279,857 of OY728133.1, read as the reverse complement.
TTTGTCGAGGAAGTATCTAGAGGAGGTGGTGAGACTTCATGGAGTCCCTAGGACGATCATTTCTTATCGAGATCCTCATTTTACCTCCAGGGTGTGGAGAGGTCTCCAACATGCTTTCGGTTCTCAATTATTCCTTAGCACTGCTTTTCATCCTTAAACGGAGGGTCAGATAGAGTGAACCATCCAGACTCTTGAAGACATGTTACACTCTTATGTTCTTGATTTTGGAGGTTCATGGATGAGGCACTTACCCTTGGTGGAGTTCTCTTATAATAAGTGTTGTCATTCCACCATCAGTATGGTTTTGTTTGAAGCCCTGTATGGCCAGCCTTTCCATTCTCTGTTATGATGGACTGGGGTCGGAGAGTTAGCAATTATCGGACCAGAACTAGTGCAGAATAAAACAGAGATGGTTCAGGTGATTCGTTAGAGGATGAAGACAACGTAAGATTGTTAGAAATCATATGTTGATCAAAGAAGGAGACACTTAGAGTTTAATGTTGGGTATCATGTTTTCTGAAGGTGACTCCCCGTCATGGGTAGCAACGATTTGTTCATGGAAGTAATCTTTCTCCCCGGTTTTTGGGACTTTCAAGGTGTTAGCTGATGTTGTAGCTGTGGCATATCGAGTAGAAATTCCCCCACAGATGAGTCAGATACATGATTTTTTCCATGTTTCACAGCTTCGTTATTATCTTCATGATGACACTCGCATCATCGATTGGGGGGTGATCGATGTTGATGATGATGCACCCTTCGAGGAGCGACCGGTGGAGATCCAAGACCACAAGGAGAAGGTGTTACATGGGCATTCTATCCCCTTAGTTCGTGTCTTGTGGCGACACGGTGGCATGGAGGAGATTACATGGGAACGTGATTCATAGATACGTGCTCAATACCAAGAGTTTTTTGATGTTTAACTCTTTTCATGTAATGATGTTCCCTTTGTGGTTAGACCTTTCATGTTTTATTTATGAATTTCATTTATTACTTTTGTGGCTTGCTCTCTTTTGAGAGGTATCTCGATGGGTGGTTGTTCGGACCCCGTTTTTAATTCTCGAGGATGAGAATGTTTTGAGAGGTATCTGATGTAATGGCTCAGACCCCTCTAGTCCAGTACTTCGTGAAAATGTGGTGTTTTAGGTGTTCCGAGAGGTCAATGTGACTTATCCCCAACACTTTGTCAAATTTCCAATTTTTTGAATAGTTCTATTGGTGAGGTTCAGTGAACAGTTCTATCCGTGAGGTTTTTTGAACAGTACTATCTATAAGGTTTTGTGGACAGTTCTATTGGTGAGGTTCAATGAACAGTTTTATCGATGAGGTTATGTGAATAGTTCTATCGGTGAGGTTTTGTGAACAGTTCTATCGGTGAGGTTTAGTGAATAGTTCTATCTATGAGGTTTTGTGAACAGTTCTATCAGTGAGGTTTTGTGAACAGTTCTATCGATGAGGTTCAGTGAACAGCTCTATCGGTGAGGTTTTTTGAACAATTCTACTGGTGAGGTTTAGTGAACAGTTCTATCAGTGTGGTTTTTGTGAATAGTTCTATCAGTGAGGTTCAGTGAATAGTTCTATAAGTGAGGTTTTGTGAAAAGTTCTATCGGTGAGGTTTTGTGAACAGTTCTATCGGTGAGGTTCGGTGAACAGTTCTATCGGTGAGGTTTTGTGAATAGTTCTATCGGTGACGTTGTGTGAACAGTTCTATCGGTGAGGTTCAGTGAACAGTTCTATCAGTGAGGTTCAGTGAATAGTGTTCTATTAGTGAGGCTCAATGAATAGTGTTCTATGAGTGAGGTTCTAATGGTGAGGTTCGTGAACAGTGTTCTAATGGTGAGGTTCATGAATAGTGTTCTATCGGTGAGGTTCTAATGGTGAGGTTCATGAACAGTGTTCTAACAGTGAGGTTCATGAACAGTGTTTCCAGCTTCCTATAGTTTCACTCCTTTATCATTTTCCTTTGATGTAAAATGCATTTAAACCGTTATTTTAAGGACTCTTAAGGCCGGTTCAAAGGTCATAAATCCTATATTAATTATTCTTATGGCTAAGATGTTTTTACTTGGTCAAACCGCGTGGGTTAATGCAATCCTCTTTCAATGGGGAATTAAGTGTATCTTAAACTGTCACCCCATTAAATCTTTAAAAGGGACATGATATCTTCCTACCTTATTCTTCCTATTTGTTCTCGGATATGAAACTTTAAAACTATTCAATCCATCCCATAGGAGTTACACAATCAAAATTTACTCCCCAGATTGGTTCCACACTATTTTGATGCAACCAAGCTGTATCGATCAATATTCGATATAAGTTACATTTTATCATCGTTCTTTTGGGGACCATATTCTCATATTTCTCATTTACATATTATATCATGTAATCTCCATGATTCTAATGGGGTTTTTTCTTGGGGTTTGGTTGGTGCGGTCATACCATGGCATCCTCGGGTGGGTGCAGTTGTCGCGAGAGGAGGATCACGACCCGTTGTGTGGATAAAGAATGAAAGGAACTATTTGAGTTAGGGGATTTGTTTCTTCTCTTTATTTTATGTGAAATTGTATCTTTAGCATGTTTTATCTCACTGGATGACAATGAAATTGACATAATAAAAATTTGAACTGAATAAATTAATTGATATCGATCCTATGTTATTGCCTCTTGTTTTTGCTAGATTGTGTGATAATTATGCTTGTTCTTGATGGAAATTGGTAAAAACTGTAAACCGGTATTAATTGATAATTGTTTGGATAAAGATAAAGAGGCATGTAGATGAATATGGATCTTGTTGAAATTTGATGTTAATCAAATTGGTGCATTAAGCATGTTCATTTATTTGTGATATATTACTATTAGGATTCCTGAATTTAGAACCAACGAATAATAAATCAGTTAATCTAATATGGATTAAAGAATTGTTTCTTGTTAAAAGATAATTACTTACAGGGTTCTGAGTTACCCTCTTGTTTGTTTAAGGTCCAAGATCCCAATTGTGAAGATTTTTGTTTTACTATTGCTTGTGTTTTGATGTGATCCTAGATGGTTGTGGTAATATGTGGAGGCATGGAGGCCTTTTTTTGTAGTAGATGACTCCAAGAGTGGCGAGATGCATCGGTTTATGCATGTGGATGTCACGGAGGACACCAGGGATGATGGAATGGAATGGATGTGATTGTTGGATGCTTTTTGTTTCTTTTGTTGTTTATCTTATTTACTTTTCCCCACTACTCAAGGTAGTCGGTCTTACTTACCCCTCTTCCAATGGAGGTGAAGACACGTGGGGTATGTCACGTGATTTTTGTGTTTAGCTTCTCAAGGATGGATGGGTATATTCTCTTTATCTAAGCTGAAAATACTAGACGTGTAGTACATCTACTCACAGTGTTGATCCCCCTTGTGTTTAGTATCATAGAATTTTTTTCTAGAATGCCTGGGAATGTGGGAAAATATTTCTGCAATGAATAATTGAATAAATGGTGTTAAACCATGGGGATGGAGTTTCTGGAACATAATGATGAGGTTATAATTTTGAAGGAACATTTTACTTGGGTATGATGCCAATGAAATTTAATGCGAAATTGTTCATATTTAATTAATATTTAAAGAATTAATTAATATTAAGTGAAACTGATAAAAATGGAATGATGTAATCTAATAAAGATCTCTAAATGGTTGTATGCTTATAGGATACCTAGTCTTAGAAGTTGCATCCCGGATTCTGAGAGACGTTAGCTGCAATTGTGTCTACGACTAGGTAATGCCCATAGTGTGGTTGTTAGATATAATATATCATGTACTTTTTGTGTTTCTATACGCTACTCCACCCAGTCAGTAATGGAAACTAACACCCCAAGGATTATGAGCCCTGGGGGTGTTTTCCCCCACATTCTGGTGGAAGGATGGATGGATCACTACCCCCTTTGGACCCGCTCTCTTCTCTTGGTAGTTACTTTTTCTGGTAGTCACAACAGTTATTTTTTCCCATATATGCGTGTAAAGGGTTGTAAAGGCTTGTGGTTATTCTCACATATATATTTTGGATATAGTATCCTATTGACTACTATAGGTGTAATGTGTATGGGATGTGATGGCTTGAGAGTTATTACATGGTGTATGGGATGTAATGGCTTGAGGAATAATACCTGATGTATGATACACATTATGCGGGATATGGTGGCACCTAGAAACAAATTGGTTACTTTGCTTATGTAGAAGTGGTGGTTTTGTTGCACGTTGTAGTGCTTCGCCCAGGTGTCTGTGGGAAAGCCTTTTTGGAGAGAGATGCTCTGGACGTGCGATGTTGGGGTAAAGTGGAAAACCAGTGGGGAAGTAGTAGCGGGGTACCCTTGATATTTTTTATTATATGATATATTCTTATATGTGTTACTTGGTGAGAGTAGCCATAGTGAGGTTTGGAACATAGTATACATGTTTAGGTGATGAGTTAGTCTCACTTCTTGTTCACTGTGCTTTACCATGCTTTCATTACTTTTGCATGAGAGACTTCGGGGTGGATCTTACTGAGTATACTGTTATACTCACCCTATGTATATATAAACTTTTTTTCCAGTCACATGATGCAGGTTGGAGATCAAGCTGGTTTCTACTAGCTTGGTGTTGTATGAGCTGTTCGGGCTAGTGGTTGCTGCTGTTTTTACTTTCTTTGGGGTACTTGCTGTTTTTACCTTCTAGTTGTAGTAATTGTTCATGATATTTCATATATGCACTTGGGTTTCTTTTATATTCCATTTCTGAGTTGAATATGATTGGTTCCTATCTTATATCTCTCTTCCACATGTGTTCTCTTAGAGGGTAATGCCTTCCATTTGTGTGTTTATTATACCCTCGGTGCTAGTCGCCAACCCAGGGCCTACTAGAGGCGGGACTCAGGGGTCATTATCTCCCTTCTCACATTGCCTACCTAGGAGGGGTACACTTTTTGGGGAAGGGGTCGTGAAAAATTATCACTCAATCAACATGAAAGGCTATAGATTATAGAGGAAGATGGATTTTAATCTTCTCAAAAGGTGCCCAATGTGCCACCATCTTCTCTGGATCTATCATCCATTTCTCTGGACTTTCTCTCAGATCCAGTGTGGAATTATTCCTCATTCCCATGAAATCATCCTACCCGTCTTCTTGTGCATGCTACCTCTTTCAAGGGTGTTTTGTGTTAAAACTCATTCTCCCATCAAGGTTTTAATGATGGTTCAGAGGTTTATCAAGGACTTTATTCTCTCCTGGATGGTGATTTTCCAGCCGTGGGTATTTCTACTACATATTTTCATGAATAATTTGATCATCTATAGTGAACTCTATTAATTAGATTTGGGATGTAAAATCCACCTATCCCGGTTTTCCAATGCTTTTTTAGTTCTTGAAATCTGTCATATCTAACAAGGGTTTCAGTTTTTAATTTTAAATCCTTTTGTTGTGTTATTTCTTCATGGGATGACATCGTTTTTACATGGTACTATAGTCTACATTCTCTAGGTCATTGGAGGTTCTCTCTTCTCTTTTGGTCGATTGATTATCAATTTGGAAAAGTCTATGCTCAGGCGGTGGTGGGGATTTATCTGCTTAGATTGACACTCCCTTTTATGTATCTTGGTTTCTTCAGTGGCATTGGGAACACCTTGGGTTCATTCGTCTATGTTGATCAGTTAACTCTTCACATGGATGATACGTCTACTACGCAAATTTTTGTGTAATTAGATTTATTGTGGGCTCTTCCATCAAATTTTCTACTCAGGGTGGAAGGTATTTCTGTGTGGTCCCAACTGCTAGTGTACCCTTCTCTATCGCACTTCTTCTCTAGTTGTCATCTTAAAGTCCATTTGACCTGTGAATGTAGGAAGTCCTAGAAGCCAAAATCTCAAGATCATTCTTAGAGTTATAGTTCCCCAGTCCCCTCCTCGGTATAAGTTGTTTGCCTATTTGGGACAAGATAGATTCGAAATCATAAAGGAAGAGTGTGTAGCTTTTTCCTTATCGTCTGATTTGGAAAGCCTCATCTTCCTCCTCTTCTTCTCATATAATGGCTCCAGTCAATTTCTGTCAAGATTTGTTTATGTTTCATCTAATCAGGACTTGAAGGTCTCCAATTCCTAGCTTTTCCCACAAGTTTGAACTTCTTTCTTCCCTATATGAATAGTTTTTGATGCCTCATCCTTATCCTCCCATCTCATAGCTCGCCATTAGGGACATGGAATGGCGGGTCCCTTTGGATAATCCTTGGGAAGCCAAAAAATTAGTTTCTTTTAATTCTTCTCCTAATGTGGATGTGTTATCCTCCGTCCCATCTCTTATTATGAAACCTCCTTCCACTTCAAAGGATATGAAATCCAAAAGGCATGCTTCACCTCCTTAACTTATTTTTTTACAAAAATGGTGTTAGGACAAGATCTCAATCTTAGTTGTAGTCCAAATCCAAATACAAATCTCGGACAGACATGGAATGTTAGATCCAAGATTCTAGGACTAGTTCTAGACAATGGTTCCTTTGATGTTTAATATTCTCCTCTAGAATGCTCGTGTTTTGGGCTCTTGGGTTAAATTGGATTTTATCTCCAATGAGTTCACCTTCACTCTATTTCTTTAGTTGTATTTATAAAACTGTAATAGGTCCCTTCAAAGATCAAGGAATATTTTTTTCATCTGAGATGTCATGGTTTTTAGAATATATTTCTATCCAACTTTTATATTTGTATCTTTTAGAGATTTGGTGTCACGGTTTACTTCATTACATCATGTGATCAAAGAAAAAACATAAATATTTATATGGTATATAATTTTTTTTCTACCAGTGGATTATGCAAAATTTGAGGCCTAATCCCATGAGACCCTTTGGGATGCTTTCAGTTCCTTCAACCTAGGTGATGTCCCTTGGTTAGTTGGTGATGATTTCAACATTATATCCACTCATGAGGGGAAAAGGTGTTGTAGACCTCTTTCTAGAAAGAAAATTTATACCTTCATCAAATTCATGTTCAATAATGGTCTTCTAGATTTAGGTTTCTTGGGTGATCCATTAGTGTGGTGCAATAATCACTACAGTAATTGAATTCCATGTAGCTGTATTGATCACTGCCTCATTGATAGAGTGATGATTTCTGCCTTCTCGGACATCAAGGTCCTTCATTTAGTTCTTGTTTTATATTATCACTCTTCCCTTCTAATTTAATTGTTGGCTAAAAGTAAGGACGATGAGTTATTCCACTTCTCATCCTAATGGAATGAAAATCTAGACTTATTTGACTTGATTTTGAGGGAATGGAATCTTATTTGTTGTGGTAATCCATGGATTTACTTACACAATAATCTGAGGCATTTAAAAGGCCTTTTTCATTCTTGGAAAAAACATCTTCATCATGAAGATCTTGATATTGAAAATATTTCTTGAGTTATCCAGCAACTATAGTTGAATATGGAGACTATATGGTATGATGGGGTGTTTGTTGGTTTGAGAAGCAAGAAAGATAGTCTAGTTGATATGTTGTTGAAACCCAATCGGTTTTCCTATAAGAAGTCTCAAGTTAAGTGAAATCATGAAGGAGACATAAACTCTGGGTATTTCTATGCATGTATTATGGAAAAATGCATATTTTCGAATCCAAACATTATTTTGGAGGAATGATCATATTCTAATGATAGAGATGTGGTTGGTCTTATGCTGAGTTATTATTTCAAGTCTCTTCTAGCTTCTATAAACCTAATCATGGTTCATGGATACCTGAGTAGTCACTCTGATTTATTTGAATCCATCCTTGGTTTGGTGGATGAAGAATTTAATTGTCTTTTGTGGAATATTTCTAATGAGAATGAAGTCTAAAAGTTAATGTGGTCCATTAATCTAGATAGTGATCTTGGTCTGGATGCATTTCCGACCTCTTTTTACAAGACTTCTTGAGATATTGTTATGTGTATATTGATTAAAGTGGTGAAATATTTCATTCATGGTGGTCATATCCCCTATATGGAATGTGCTACTAAAATAGTTACATTGAGAAAGTTCAAGGATCCTTACTCATTCAACCAATATAGGCCTATCAGTTTGTGTAAGGTTCCTTAAAAAGTCCTAGCTATAATTCTTAACGCAAGGCTCTCTCTTTTCCTCTCATATTGGTTGGATGAGGAGCAATATAGTTTCATAAAAAGAATATCTATCTAGGAAGCTATATCCTTGGACCAGGAAGTTATCAGTGATAGTATCTTAAATACCTATGGAATAAATTTGGACATACAATTAGATGTTATCAAAGTCTAGGATAAAGTTGAATATAATTTTATTATCAAGGTTCTTACAAGCATGGGTTTCTCTGTTTGGGTGACTGACTTTTTGTTTCATTATTTTAGTTCCCCTTGGGTGGTTGTTTCATTTATGGGAAATAAATTTTGATTCTTCAAAATGGTTATAGTGCTAAGAAAGGTGGATCCTCTCTCCCAATCTCCTTTTATCTTAGATCAATACAAGCTTAATATTTATGTTTCTCATGGAATTTGTATAGGCAAGATTTTTCCTTATCATGCTAAGCAGGTTAATGGTCCCATCTAGCATCTTATATTTACTGAATACAAAATTATCTTTGTCAATGGTTATTTCAGGTCCATTTAGGGGATTAATGAGGATTTATAGGTGTACTTATCATGGATTGGTAATGTTTTCAATAGGGAAAAAGTATCTTCTGTGTGTGTAAAAAATGTTTGATGAGAAGAATTAAATCATTGGAAGCCAATATGGGCATGAAAATAGGGTCATTTCCTATGATTTAACTGGGTTCCTCTATTTCTTCTTATACTATCTTTTTCAGACACTTCTATATTATTGTTGATGGAATTTCGGTCCACAACCTCAATTGGAAAAATAGATACTTGTCTTTTGGAGGAATAATTACATTGATCAACTCGGTCCTATCCTCAATCCCAATTCATAACTTTTCCACTCAAAAGATTCCAGAAAGGGTGATTTCTAACATTTATAGCGCATTTGTAAGCTTTCTTTGGTATGGAAACCTTCAAGGTGAGTTTCATTGGTATCCATGCAACAGGATGTCTAAACTTTTTATAAATGAGGGCATCAACTTAAGGAGTATTTTGAGAACTATTAATGGTATTCGTGCCAAACTTTCATAGAAAGTAATTTAGGGTTATTATTTGTGGGAAAAAAATTTACTAACACCTATGGCTTGGAAGGGAACTTATCAAGATCTAACCCCTCTAAAATTCAAATATTGATCCAGTCTCATGTTCCAATTCTTCAAAAGCACATCCACTAGATTATTGGCTTGGGTGACATCAATTATTGGTTTCACACTGGTCAGGGAATATTCTCCAGATTCTAGTATTTCTTACCCCTAGTATCAGCTTTAGGGTGGAAAGCGCTAACCCCAATCTCACTCAGGACACCCTAAACGATGGATAGAAGGTTCTTTTTTACAACATTGTGTTGAACTCTGACCTGGATAAATGTGTTTTTATAGGAACTTTAGCTAGTACATTTTCCATCAAATATTATGTCAATTTTCTATCCTTTTATATGAAAAAGAAAATTGGGTCAAATATCTATGGTAAAATGAAATTCCTTCGATGTTTCTTTTCATTTCGTGGCATGTCTAGAATAATACATTTTCCTTTAGATGTCAATATTTAGTGTAGTTGGATAAGCATTGTTTTGAGATATAATTGTTACAAGGATTATTCTATTGAATGTATAGAGCACCTATTTTTCAATAGTGAGTTTGATATGTTGTTGGGGATCTCATTTGGGAAATTCATAAGCCAGTATAACTGGCCCCATACCAATGAGACTTTCCTTCAGTGCTGGTCTCAAGTTGTGGACAGATCCTATATGGAGCGAAGGGCCCAATCTGTGATTATCACTATAGGCTGCTTGATTATGTTGTTATATACAAATGGAATTTGACACTAGCAACTATTTTTGTCTGCTATGGGTATCCTTTAAAAATCATAAAAATTAATTCTTTATTTATGTATATTTAAAGTCTTGGACAGTGCACCCTCCCTCTTGCACTTGTTTCTATATCATTACCCACCCCCAACAACAATCCTTCTACCCAAGGGTTAGTTGATTAGGAGGGGACCTCCCACTATGGGGTACAAACTAAACACTGATGGATCTTGTGGAATGGGTCTCATGCATGGTGGCTAAGTGGTGAGAGATTCCAGAGGCTTTTTGGGATACTTTTTTCGGCATGCTTCGGCTGTGGTGATTCCCTTATAACGGAGGATCATGCCATGTTAACATGCCTTCATATATGTCATCACAGACACCTTACTATTATGGATTTTGTGACATATTCTTCAACATTTTATAATTCCTTGTGGGTCATACTCCTTTTTCTACCGAGTATTTAGTCAGGAGATTCAAGGGCCTCATGAAAAATCAGATGTTCATCCTATATACTTGGAGTGAGGGTAATATGGTTGTGGAATTTATTGCTTCTAGAGTATCTCATAATAAACATCATCTCACTTTTGATATCCTATGATCCTTTCCTACTGAGGGTAATGTATTTTCTTGAGATGATTCCCCTAAGTTTCATTGTTTTAGGCCACCATAATTTCTTATTTATCTTTGTAGTATTTCTATCCATTTCCCTTTTAATAAATTAAAATTATTTTTTTATTGGTGTTATACATTATAGAAGTGGTGAGGCTGCATGGACCTCCACTATTTATTCTATTTGATCAAGATCCAAAATTTAACTCCATATTCTTAAAGATTCACGAAAACACTCTAAATACTAGGTTGAAATTCATCACATATTATAACCCTAAAACTAATGTCTAGTATAAGAGGACTATCCAAACACTTGAAGACATGTTGAGAGAATTCTCAATTGACTTAAAAGGAGGGTGGGATAAACATCTTACTCAAGTCGAGTTCTCAAACAATAATAGTTTCCACTCAATCATCCAAATTGAACCCTATGAATCCCTTTATGGGAAGAGGTGCAGAACGCCAGCATGTTGGGATGATGTTGGGGAACAAAACTACTATGTCCTAAAATGGTTGAGTAAATGGTGTAAAAGGATAAAAACATTCCTAATAACATCAGGGATAATATAATTCGATAAAATAACTATGTTAACAATCATCAATTAGATATTGAGATTGATGTTGAAGACAAGGTATTCCTCCACATATCTCTATGGAATAAAGTCATGTGATTTGGGAAGAGGGAAAATCTTAGTCCAAGATACATCGTTCCCTTTAAGATCCTTGATCGCATTGGAGCGGTGGCTTATCAATCAACACTCCCACCAAACCTATGTGAATTACATGATGTATTCCTGGTGTCCATTTTAGGGAAGTAAATATCAGACCCCTCAAATGTACTCAATCTAGAGGTGGTGTCATTCAATAATGATCTATTATATGAGAAGCTTCTGGTGAAGATCATAGATCATAGAGACAAAGTTATACAAAATAATACAATACACCAAGTAAAAGTGTTGTGGAGAAACAATGAGTTTGATGAAGTGATTTGGGAACCAAAGGAGGTGATGAAACTAAATTTCCCTCATCTATTTTAGTGTGGGATAATGAAATTATGTGGGTGAAATTTCTAATGGGGGAATTTTTTAATGAAACAAAATATTTTAAATAAAATTCCCCTTGCATTTTATTAAAATGTATTGTGGATATAAAAAATTCATGCACTCCTTTGGTTTTATTATATCCTATAGGATTTAAATACTATTAATAATAATTAGTGTTGATAATATATCCATTGTAAGACAATCATTTTATTTTTATAAATATAGGGTTTTGATAAATCCAATTTACCGAGAAAAAGGAAGGGATAGCCCGAACTAGTAGGATCATACCCTATGAAGCCAAATTATTGGAGATTCTAGGGGAGATATCATCTTGAGGATTTGACCTTGATCAATCCCAAGATAATATTAAACAATATAAGAATCATAAAACCCATTTACAGGATAATTTCAAGCTCATTGAGATCACGACCCAAACCATGTACAGCGAACCACACCATAAAAGTCTCATTGTCATGCACCTTACCCTTATAGAGTTTTCTATTGTATTAATGGGATATGTTTCAAGACCTGAGAAATACGAGTATGTAAATTATTTTCAATAGAATAATGGTTATATATGCTTCTTATTATTTTTAATTTATAATAGATTTTTATTTTTATTCAATAAACCACAAGGTGTATTTTTTGAAAATATTTAAATTCAATTAATGAATTTGTCTTAAAGAATTATTGGATTTTTTTAAATAAACAATATTTTTATGAAATATTATTATTAAATAATTTTTATTAAATATAATTGATCATATAATTAGTATGTTGTCAAATGTAATTTTAATAGGGGTTTGAAAATTGTTATTCAAAAGAAAAAACTCAGCATTTCTCAATAAATATCAATTTTACTTTTAATGTTAAAATTAACATTTTAATAAAATCATTTTGTAAAAAAATAATATTTTTTTAATCATCACATAAAAATTATCCAATGGTTAATTTTTCATAATTTTCTCTAATAGACAACTTTTACGGTAAAAATTAAATACAGTATAAATATACTATAAGTATTATAACATCATAGTGATCCAAAAGTGAGATAATAAATACTATCAAGCATATCCATGACCAAATATATTTTTTCCATTTAAAAATATGTGATTTTATTTTTATTTACATAATTTTAAATATCCATTAGGAATTTTCCAAAACAAATAATATATTTTAAGGTTTTAAAATAATCTTTTTAAGAGTATGACTCACTTAAACATCAGCAAGGGTATTATTTTATTTATTTATGACCTTGCCTTGTAAAATACTAAAAACCACCCCCTATTTGGTAGAAACTAAGGGAAAATACATGGTAATGTTTTTGGTTTTTATATTTAATTATAGAGATTCCAAAACCTATGTTTGAGAAATACTAAATATTTCCCCACTCATGTCCTATATAAACCCACACAAGATCCCATTTATCTTCTCTCAAAATATTTTTAATGCATTCTAACTCTGAACTTCCATCCCTAGAGTCCTCCCAAGGTTCCAAAAGATCTCAAGAATTCCCTCCCAAGCATTTGGAGTCACACTCTCAAGGTAAGGGTTCCTTACATTCTCTTCATTATTCAAGATTATTTAATATCTTATGCCTTCCATTTCAAATTACTAATTTTGGGATATATTTTTTCATTTACCTATTACTATAAATTTTATGTCAAAATTTTGAGAGACCATTTTCTCTCTCGTCAACCCATTTTATAAATCTTTAAAGTGACATCATTATGTTACAGAAATTCCTCCATGATTTTCTATACCAAAACAACTGTGTCGTCAATAAAATCATCATTTCCTGTCAAATATATTCAACATTATACAAATATAAATATTTTATATGGGACTTAAATGTATGTATTCTACACTCTTTTTTCATGGAATAAGATATGCTGATGAATTAATCCATTTTTTATGATTTATGTTTCACACTTAAACATGAGATTGAAATGAATGTGACAGGTGAGCCCAGAATTATATAGTTCTCTAATGCATTGGGTAAAGTTTATTCACATGAGGCATTATGTTGGGATAGGGATTAAACTGGATTCTTTTATGAGACATTTTCCATCATTATGTCTTGGAAGTTTTCCTTGACATATGTTTATGATGCAGTGTTTTATGTTTTTCCACGTTTCTCATGTTGAATTTATGATTATCATGTTATATCATGTATCATTGTTCATGTTTATTATTTATACTCATTTTATCCCAAATTGATATGAATATTATCTAACATATATTATTCTCTTTATGTAATTCCATTTTTATTCCCTTAATGGGCTTTATAGATCACCCATTTCTTATGTATATCCCCTAGTTATCCGATGAAGTTTAACGTATGATGTAATATTAAGAAAATTTTAAGGAGGTTTTCAATAAAGATGGTGTATTCTTTGTTTTTTTTTGTTATTTAATGTACCTAATTCACAAATACACAATAATTATCGGTCTTCTCTGTTTTATTATCTATAATAATATGTCTTAAATCAACAATTAATGTGTAATAAAGAGAAGGGTTGTTATAGTGTGTGTAATAGATGTGGCATCCCCTTATACTATTTTATTTTAGCATTAACATGATGACACAACAAGTACTAAGATACAAGATTTTTTGAAACTCTCTTCATTCAATTCCACCAGAAGTATTCTATAAAATTTCTATACATATTCATACTTCCAAGATGAATAGATAATTAAGAACTATGAGCTTAATCTAACAACTCCTTTTTCACATACAGTATGTACTAAACACATACACGGTTCCCAAACCTTATCATTCCCTCGTGATTAAATGCAAGAAATTCTCTAATGTTATTTTTCTATTTTACATCTTTTTTTTCTAACACTTTAATCTTCACTTATATATATGGTTGAATATTCAATTGAGAAAGATAAGATTTGTCTCCTTCCTTCAAGATTTCGATATTCATATTTTTCAAATGTAGAAATATTGGATCTTTTTTATTCTCATCATGGATAAGCTAGCATGATCCTTTCAACTCAAAGTATCATCCACCTTGTTTGCTTTCCTATGGTGGTAATGTATTGAGATATCATAATCCTTGATCAGCACTAAATATCTTCTTCGGAACATATTACGATCTTTCTAAATGAATATATAATTTAAAATTTTCTGATTGGTATATATATCACACTTTTATCCATAAATATAATGCCTTGATATATTTAACACAAAAAATACCAAAACATACTCCAAATCATGAGTTGGGTAATTTTTCTCATGAAACCTAAATTTTCAATAGACGTAACCTGTTACCATTTCATTATTTATAATAACACATCCCAATCCTGTCTTGGATGCATCATTATAGATTACAAACCATTCTTCACTATATGGTAATGTAAGCATTGTTGCACTGACTAATATTCTCTTCAGTTCCATGAATTTTTTTTCAGATTCATCTTTATAGAGTAACATGGAATCCTTATAAGTTAACTAGGTAAAATGATTAGATAGTCATGATAAATTATCCACAACACATCAATAATATCCTTTTAAACCATGAAAACAATGGATCTCAGTATCCTTGTTTAGTTTGGGTCATCATTTAATTAACTCTGTCTACGATGGATCTACTTATATACCCTATATTGAGATTACATAACACAAAAAGGAAAACTTTTTTCATCAACAATTTACAATTTTTACATTTTTCATTAGTTTCTGATTCCTTAGGGTCTTTATTAAAATTATGAAGTGGTCTCCATGTTATTCCTTAACCTTTTAATAGATAAGAATATCATCTATAAATACTTCCACAAAGTAATCAAGGTAATCTTTAAAGAATCTTTTCATTAAATCAGTGAAGGTAGAAAGAAAATTTGTAAGACCAAATGACATCACAATATATTCATAATTTCCATACCTTATACAGAATATTGTCTTTGTTATATACTTTTTATTGACCTTTAATTGATGATATCCCAAATGACGGTCAGTCTAGGAAAAGTATTGAGCTTTGTGAATTTGATCAAATATGTCATCAATACGGGGTAGGGGAAACATCTTGATCGTGATCTTGGTCAACTCCTAATAAACAATGCAGAGTCATATTAATTTGTATTTATTTTTAACAAAATGAATAGGTGAACACCAAGGTGACACACTTATCTAAATCAATATCTTTTCAAGGATTTCTTGGAGTTTCTTCTTCAATTCCTAAAACTCAATCAGGGTCATTCTATAGGGAGTATTTGAAATTGGTGTCGATCCAGATAAGATTTCAATTAAAAACCTAAATTTAATTTTTGTTGGAAGGATATGAATCACTTCAAAAAATACATAAGCTAATTACTACACAATATTCATATCTTTGATTTCAAGTTTATTCCAAATCATCTGAGATAAATACCCCTTCTAAATGGAAATTTAGATCCATATATTAGATGTGATCTCCATTAATGTTTAATAAATATCAATGCATCTATATATGATTATAGGTTGATTTGTAATATCAAACATGACTTCCCATACATGAAAATTGATGTTGCATTTATGTAGGGAAAACAAATCCATGCCTAGGATGACATCAAATTCAACCGTAGGAAGAATGATATTATTATCATGAAGAACATTCCAACCAATCTCAATCATAGAGAAATCATACAGTTGAGATGTTATCATCACACCATTATGGGTTTTCAGTGATAATTTTACATCTATTCATATGAGGGGAATATTGATACTCTAAAAAGATTTTTTAGATATTAAAAAATGGATAGATCTAGTAATAAATAAGAAATTAGCAGTTCTATAGTTCATTGTAAGTATATTTTTCACCATGTCATTATTTCACCCCATATCATAAACAATGATCGCATGATACATAAACTCTTCTCACATATTAAGATCTTATTGACATCGATCATCATCATTAACCCTTGGGTTCATGCACTGGTTATCATAACTCTCATTCTCTTTACACTTGAAGTACTAAAGTGTGGAAAGTGCATTTTGTGTAGCTTTTTCTTTATTCACACCCTTAGAAAACGTCTTCTCATCACATAAAAAATAAAGAGATATAAGACCTTCCCTTAAACACTTAAATAGTTTAATAGTAACCTTAAGAATATTTCCCCCATGATATTTCCAACACTTTGAGGATAAAATAAAATCTCATCTTCTTCTCTCTATGGTTGTTATATTTTCCTTTGAACTCTATCTTCCTTTTCTTATCAAACCCATGGGATTGATATGTTATACTAACCTCTATTTCAACCTTGAAAACACATTGAAAAATATCTTCATAGCTATTATTGTCTCATAAGGAAAACTCTATTCATATACTTGGTTTTAATCCATTGAATAATTGATCAACCATACATTCGTTTTAGATGATAATTCCAGAAGAGTAACTCACATGTATTGTAAAATTTTACTCATAGGTATGAAAGGATTCATAAACCATTTTTTAACTCGTGGAAATCCTTCTCCTTCTTCATACAAATGATTCAAGGAGATTGAATATTGAAACTATGTTCTTGAACTCATCCCAATTAATGGAGTCAATTTTATCATGTTAACTCATAATCTTGATAATATTTAGCAATTGATTTGATTCACCTTCCAAATATTAGATATAAAAAATTATTTTTTCATGATACAAACACCAGATAAGGGAAAATATCTTCTCATTGGTACTGATCCATTTCTCTATAACTAGTAGAACAATGGATCCACTAAATAAAGGTGGATGTTTCTATATGAAGGACTTAAAATTATGTTGTTCCCTCCATTGTTAGTTTGGATGTACAAAATTATTCCTAGAATTTGAAAATTGTGTTAGCATAGAAATGAGATTTTTCATTTTATCACCCATAAAATTTGGATTCTCAAGAGAAAAATCATTTCATTTTTATTTTTACTCAGAATTAACATGTCACCTTTTTGTTCTACAAATTTACAAAAACCAAAAATAATTTTGAAAGAAATAATAATCATAGTGGGAAAACACATAATCATGAAAACCACTTATAGGATGTCTAAATACAAAAACATTATTTTTTATCTATTAAAATATCAGTTTATCCTAGTTTATTCATGTTTAACTTCTATATAAAATATTTATTATGGTTTTTAAATTGTTTTAAAATTAGTAAATAATATCCTCCCAAGAGTTTTAAATAAGTTGTGAAGTAAGGCTCATTGTCATACACCAGTTCCCAATCGAGTCTATCTTAATAAAATTTTTCAGGGATGTTCAACAAAGGTACATTTATTACAGAGCCACATCCACTTATAGTATCTAGATAGGTATGTGTTTCTAGGAAAC
Source organism: Viscum album (assembly GCA_963277665.1). Taxonomy (NCBI): domain Eukaryota; kingdom Viridiplantae; phylum Streptophyta; class Magnoliopsida; order Santalales; family Viscaceae; genus Viscum; species Viscum album. The sequence goes on along the minus strand of OY728133.1, from coordinate 472,261,999 downwards.
CAATCACTCTATCCTCTATCAAAATTCTAGGAACCTATACATTGAAGCATCCTTATAATTATCATTAAATAACTTCTTATGGATCTCACAAAGGATTTCAGATCCTAGTTTCCAAAATATAACTAAACCTATCCAATAATACCAACTTTAGAAACTTAGTATATTCATACATTTATATTAAAAAAAATTAGATAAACGTTTATTATGTTACACTAACACATGCACAAGGACCATAATAGTTTAGTGCCTTTAGAAACTTGGAAACATAAAGAATGGTCCATAAGTGATCTACATAATCTCTCATTACATTCTTCATAATAAGAACGCTTCTTATAAATATCATACATAATAAATTTCTTCATAACCTAGGTAAAGTAACCATAAAAAAGGTGAGCTTAGATGATCAGTAGGGTTAAACAAGGGAGATATGTTAGAATAAAATGAGTATAAGTGTATGGGGACATGATCATAAAATTTGAAAACCCTACTGTGTTTATCAAATATCGTAATATTAAATCATGGAATAAATATTGGTAGTTCATAATACATGAATCATAAGGTAATAAAAGAACATGCGACATGAGAGGATAACATTTGAATAAGGCACTAATTTTTGGAATACACATAAGCATATAAAATCATTTCCCTATTAGTCAAGGATCACTACCAAGGCTATCATATTGGAATGGGTTCTCTCCCCAATCCATTAAAGTAGTCAATTTTTACTCCCCAAACCACAATAGTAGTCAAGGTTCACTCTCAAGATCATCATAGTAGACAAATATCCTCAATGAACTAGGTTTACTCCTCGTTCCTACCCTATCTTACTAAACTGTGTTCACTCCCTATTCTAGTCCTATCTATCTCATGAGATATTAATCCTTTCCCAATGCATTGGAGGAAGATATAGTCCTACATATCACATAATTAGAATCATGCATATGTGTTCCAAAAGATCATAAATATTCATCATATCATAGACCATGAAATGAAATAGGTAGCAAAAAAAATTCATCATTTCATAACATATGGGAAACATACTGGTTTCATAATCATCTCATCATAGAATAACCTATGAAACAGAGTTGGTTTCATAATCAATTCCTTATGGTATAACCCATGGAAGAGATAACGGTTTTGTAAACACCATTCAATGAAAACAAATACCATTAAGAGAAAGAATATGAATGGTATCCTTATATCATATCATCAGTAAGGATTAAGTAACACCAACAGATTTCATCTTATATGGATAAATAATTTGGAAAGATCATTTAAAACATTTCTTGAGGGAAATATAATTTCCTATTTGAAAACACATTGTAAAAATTATAACATTTTGAAAAACTTTTAAATTGAAAAAATATAAGAAACTTTATAGTATAATTTTTTAATAAATGATCAGTCATGATGCGGGAAATTTATGTTCATGTCGTACCTGTCAAAATGAAAATTTCTCTCACATTTTTGATAAAATCCAAAAGGTAATTGTTTGTAAAATGACATGAATATTCCTTTAAAATTTTTAAAAAGTAAAAAATAGGTAAAAATGACTTTTAAAACCATAATAGAGTAATAAAACATTTTTTAAATCATTTTTAGAAAAATAATTTTAGAATAAAATAGATTTCTGACTAAAGAGAGAAATAAAGTTAGATTTCATAAAAGAGTTTTCCTAATAATTTTAAGTACCAAAGAGAGTAAAAATGGTCTAATTATTCGAATATATCATGAATAAAAAGACTAAAATAAACTTTAGTATAATTATTTATTGGTGGATCATAATATATCAACATTATATACTTAATCAAAAATAATCCCGATAAATGATGTGATTGTAACATAAAATCCTTTCCACTTTGAAAACATTGAATCATAACCCCCATGAATTAATAACATTAAATGATGCATGAAATGTAATTATTATGAATAAATTCATCATATTTCATGAAAAACAGGCTTTATTTACCCCTCATGAATGAATATAGGTGCATAACAGAACATATGTCTCAAAGAAGGCAAATCAAGACAAAAAATCACATACCATAAGTCTTGAATTACGTCATACTTGTTAAAACCTCATATATAATAAATATAAGTTTATTATAAATTTATTAAAGAAAAAATTCCATATATATCATACCATATATGATTTTCTTATTTTGTTTTATTACCCATTTTTTAACAATACCTTGTAAAAGTAACATTTTTTTAATAATTACACTATCTTTCATGTATGTTTTTTATTGTAATTTTTTGTCCTATTACTTTGATCATAGTTTTATCATATAAAAAATTTAAACCATGATATAAATATCATATATTTTCATTATTTATTTATAATAATCCTAATAATTTAGTGATAGGAAATAAAATACACCATTCATGGAGATGGTTGGTCGTACATACGCATGAACATTGTTTCTATTTTCTTATCTTATTGAAATAAATAAAAGTAAATGATATATATATTATTATTCAATAATAATTTTTTTTTAATATATATCACATATGTCTTCTTTAATACCTTCCATGTAAATAATTAATGAATAAAATCGCTTTGTGAGGCAGTAGTTTGACTTAAACAGGAGAAACGTTATCGTATTCCAATAAAATGGAGAGTATGAAGGTATGTGTGATATAATAATTATAAAATTGCAATAAAATAATAAATATAAAAAATAAAAAATAAATCTATCACTATGACGAGCCTTTATATATTTTAATGGAAAAATTAATGACATCATTTTATGAGACAGTAGTCCTCCGCACACAGAAATGATAATTTTGTAACCCATTTGATAGAGTTGGTCATGGTTGTACATAATGCCATTAATATAATAAAATCTTAGTATATAGAAGATATTGAGAGTATTATATCATCATTTTATAATTATAATTTAATTTTTTGGGGGAACAAATAAAATAGAAACACTTGTTGAGGAACGTTACCACTTCTTCGGGTCCCCTCCAGAGGATTTCACCAAAATCCTTCCATGGTTGGCTTTTAGTCCAAACTAAGGATTTTAAGATGAGAGGAGATATGTTTATAAGTGATGATGCGAATGTATTGTACAAGCAAAAAGGGTGTTAAGGAGTTAATAATAGAGGATAGGGGTGGCCTTTTATAAGTGGGGGAGAGGACGCACTTGGTATTTTTGAAACGAAGTGAGTGCTCTTGTGATTTTCATATGTGAAAATGGTCCAAAATGGACCATTATTAAAACACATGGGTTTAATGTTCAAAATTATTCTCAAAAATAGTTTTTAGATAATTTTATAGGTTATTGTTACCCATATATTTATAGTTTTACCCCCTGGAAAACCCATTTTTACATTAACTGTGATAATTAATTTTTACAACATTCACTATTAATTTTAGATAAAAATTAAGTTGACCTAATAAGATAATATAAATTGTTTTGAATCCAAATATGGAATTCATTTTTCAAAATTTTATTCACGGAAGTGGAAAAAATAATTTAAAATTAATCTTGTAGACGTGATGAGAAAGGGTGTCTTTAAAGCAAAAATAATCAAAAGTTTACAAAGTTTTAATATCCAATTTCAATATGAAAATGATTTCGATGAAATAAATTGGATTTATGGATTTATAATTGAATTAATTTATCCAGAAAAATAATTTAAAATAATTTTTAACTTTATAAATAAATTAAGCAGAATTTCTATTTTCAATTAAAATTCAATATTTTTCACTATTCATCAAAAAATTAGTATTTTAAGAAATAATCCTAAAAATTAACCCTAAGAAGATTTTGACATGAATATTTCAAAAATGAAATTTATTTTAACAAATTAACTTTCTAAAAGTTTTGATAATTAATTTTATTAATTCTCACAAACAAAATAAGAAGAATAATTTTTGAGAAAATGGATATTTTAAAACATAAAAAGTCTGTTTTGAAAAATTATGTATTTTTATATAAATGTGTATTATTTATATAAAAATTTTGTACATAAAACAAAAAAATATTAATTAATATTAATATCACTGAGTTTAATAGTTAGGTTATAATTATTTCATTTAACTACTAATATTAAAATTATATTTTAGTTTTATTAAAACACAATGTTGTGTGTTATGAAAACTAAACTAGTTTTTAATATAGAAAAATATTAACTTGGTTTTTCTTGGGGAAAAATGTTAAATTTGTGTGTTTTGTAACTTAATCCATCAAATAAATTTAATTCATTTGAAGAAAATTCATAAGATCTATGGTTTTTACATTTTACCCCCTTAAAATGAATTTAACCCTCAAAATTCATCATTCTAATAGAAACAGATTAAGATACTTATACCTCATCACATCCTCAAGTTCCTATGTAGATTCCTAAAATAGGTGGTTTCACTATAAAACATTGAATAGGTGAGTGGAATTTTTTAAGTAACTTTCTTTGTATGATCCATAATCACCACCCGTTGTTCCTCATAAGAAATATCTTACTCGAGAAGTATGGCATATGACTTCAGTAACTATGAAGGGTGAGGTGTATGCTTTCTTAGAATAGATATATATAAAAAAATCATAGAATCTATATAGGTTATTTATAAGTTCCAATAGATAGAATATTGTCTTGATACGATGAATGATTTTAAAGGGACCTATAAACCAAGGTCTTAGCTTCCCTTTCTTCTTGAATATCAGAACATTATTCCATGTAGAAATTCATAAAAACACCATGTCAATAACTTCAAATTATATATCACACTAATGATTATCAGCATATGTTTTTATATAAATCTAATTTGTCTTGATGTGATTTTGAATATCTATAAACTTCTCTATCATTTCTTCAGTTATCTTGGGTCCCAAGAGGTTTTATTCTCTAACTTCATTCTAGCACATTATATATATAAAATTCTTTCCATAATTGGATTTATAAAGATCCATATGAGTAATTGAGTGAAATATATTTTTGTAAGAAAACTAAACTAGAGGAAATTTTTGATCCAACCCACCATTAAAAAAATAGATCTCAACATATCTTCTAGGGGTGAATTTTTCTTTTAGAATGGCCATAGGTTTGGGGATGTTACATTATACAAAATCTTAGCACCATATCAAAATCTTATTAAATAATTTTATAGAACATTGAGGTAAGCCTTGAATCCTAATCAAACATAATGGACTATGGTAATCCATTAAACCTTAATAATTTCATAATGAATATATTAGAAAGCTAATACATAGATATGTCTTCTCTAATAGCTATAAAGTCCTCTGACATAATGAGGTGATCGATTGCAACCCATATAGCATTATTCCCTTTAGAGGTTTTGGGGATTCTAACAGAAAGATACATGGTGATGTTTTCCCATTCTCATCCGAGTATGGGTAATGGATGACACATCCCCTTTGACTTTTTTCCTTCAAACTTTACTTTTTGACATACCATTCACCGAGTTACAAAATCTATGATATCTCTCTTCATTTCATACCACCAGAATTATTTATTGAAATCTCTATACATTTTTTTACTTCCATGATGAATAGAGATTAAAAAACAATGAGATTCCTCTAACAAATCCTTATTCAAATCTAGAATGTAAAGAACACATACACAGTTCCTAAACATTATTATTCCACCATTATCAAGGTTATACATATGAACATTTATAACATTCTTTTTCAGATATACATATTCCTTTTTTTCCTCTTTAAACTTCACATAGATTGATAGTTAAACATTAAATTAAGTAAGATATGATTTTTCCCCTTCCTTTAGGACTTCTAGATCCATCCTTTGAAAATATAGAAATATTGGATCTTTTTTTATACTCATCATTGATAATATATCATGATAATTTTGACACAAAGCAATAGGAACCTTGTTTGATTTCCCATGGTGTTAATTTTTTGAGAAGACATAATATTTAATCATTTATAACCATTTATTTGGTTCATATTCAACTTCTTCGGTGGGAATATTTACTTTAAAAATTTATGATCAGTATTTATATCACTATTTTCTCTATAAAGATAATTCATCTACATCTTCAAAGAAAGAATTATAGTAGCTGAATCCAAATAATTAGTTGGGAAATTTTTCTCATGATCCTTCAATTTTTGTGAGTCATAAGTGATAATCATTAAATTATTTATAATAACACCTCCAAATCACTTATTGTATGCATAACTATAGATTACATGCCATTATCCACTATGTTGTAATGTAAGTAGATGTGAACTGGATAATATTCTCAGTAGTTCCTTGAAAGTTTCCTCACATTCATATGAATAAAGGAAATTGGCTACATTATGAGTTAACCTATTAAAAGGATTATATAGTCATGCTAAATTATCCACAAACCATTGATAATATCCAACTAAACCAAGAAATCTACGGATCTCAATCACCATGGTTGGTCTGGGACAACATTCAATGGCCTCTATCTTTGATGGAATAACTGATATACCCTCTCATGAGATTATATTACCCAAAAATGAAACCATTTTCATCCAAAATTCTCACTTTGTTAATTTTTATTATATTATATCCTTGCGTAGGATCTTTATTATAATTCTAAAGTGGTCTTCATGCTCTTCCTTGATATTTTAATAGATAATAATTTCATCTATAAAGACTACCAAAAACTGATGAAGGAAATCTTTAAAGACTATACTCATTTAATACATAAATATATAAGGGTAATTTCTAAGAACAAATGGAATCACTATATATTCATAGTGTTCATGCCTTGTATGGATTTCAATCATGTTTATACCCTCATTCTTGTCCCTTAATATATGATATCCAAAATCAAGGTCAATCTTATAAAATTATTGACTACCACCCAATTGATCAAATAGGTCATCAATATAGGGTAGAGGATACTTTTTCTTGATTTTGATCTTATTCAACTCCCAGGAACAAATTAATAGTCACATATATCCATCTTTATTTTTCAAAAAAAGTTCATATGCACCCTAAGGTGCTACCCTAGACCAAATTAATACCTTTTAAAGTTTTTCCTTGAGTTTCTTCTTCAATTTATGCAAAGCAATCATAGATATTCTATATGGATTTTTTAAAATTGGTTAGGAAATAGTAAATAGTTCTATTAAGAACTCAAATTCACATTTTTTTTGAAGTCTAGGAACTCTTCTCGAAATAAATACAAAAATTACTACACAAAATACATATCATTGATTTCAAGTTTCTTCCCAACCATATGAGATAAATAACCCTTCATAATGGGAATTAAGAACAAAATAATTTATGTGATATTTATTGACAGTTTATACCTATCAACACATTGATAGAAGATCAAAGGATAGTTTGGAATATCACATTTTACTTTCCATCCTCAATAATTGATGTGGGATTTATAGAGAAAAACATAATCAATTCTTAATATGATATCAAATTAAACCAAAGGAATAATGATAGGATTTTTAGGAAACACATTCCCACCAACATGAACATTATAGTAATAATATACTTGTGTCACAATCATTCAACTATTATGGGTTTTCACTAGTAATTCTACACCTAATTGATTGGGTGGAATCTCAATACCCTTATAAAATTATTAAAATATTAAAGAATGGGTATGTCTATATTCCAATAAGACTATAGATATTCTAGATTGGATGATAAGTATACCTTTCAACACATCATTATTGCACCCCATAACAAAAAAAATGATCAAATGATATTTCCCCTTGTCCCTCATCTTAATAGGTTTTTGATATTGATCATCATCCTTAACCCTTTGGTTTGCGAATTGGTTACCATAATTCCCATTCTCTTTACACTCTAAGAACTGAAGTGTAAGAGGTGCATTCTTTGCATATTTATCTCTATTTACATTATTATATAACTTCTTCTCATCACATAACCAATAAATAGAACAATAACCTTCCCTTACACACATAAAACATTTTATAGTCTTCTTAATATAATTTCATCTATGCTTCTTCCCACACATTAAGCAGAAAGAAAATCACATCTTCTTATCTCCATGGATTTTAGATTTTCCTTTGAAATACATATTCCATTAATTTTCAAAACCATGAGATTAATACAAAATACAAACCTATATTTCTACCACGATAGCACATTGAACAATATAGCTACTGATGTCTCTTATGGCTAACTGCCTTGGAGTTCTTGGTTTTACACCACTAAAAATATATCAAACTTACTTTTAGGTTGGGTGATAATGCTAGAAACATACCACGCATGTATTGTATAATTCTCCCCATAGGTACCAATGGATTCATTATCAATTTTCTATAAATAAATGAATCCATTATCCATTATCATAAAAATAATATGAGGAAAGTACTTATTGAAAAATAAGTTATTGAACTCATCCCAATCCATGGAGATAATTTCAACATGTTTCCTCATATTCAAGATAAGAGTCCACCATTAATTTTATTCACCTTCAAAACGGTAGATATCCAAAATTTATTATTCATGTTACAAAAATTGGATAATTGAAAATATCTTTTAATTGAAATTGATCCATTACTCATCAATTATAGGATCAATGGATCCACTAAAGTAAGGTATGTGTGTCCTTATGAAGGACTCAATAGAATATTATTCCGTCCATTTTTCATTTAGAAGTTTGGAATGATTCATAGTGTGAGAAGGTTTTGTGATCATAGAAAATATATTTTTCATTCCAAATTTTATAATCCTAGGATGATCTAAAGTAAAATCATTGTATTATTCACCACACTCAGCATTAACATGGTTCTCTAGGTTCCAAACATTAAGTGAAATAAAAAATCATTGTGTAAGAAACAATAATCACAGTGGAGAACCACATAATAATGAAAAAAACTTATCGGATGTATAGATATTAACACCTAATTTTTAAACTATGACACCTTATATTTACCTAAGGTCATTCATAGTCATATTCTATTTAAATCCTTCATGATGGTTCATAAATATTTTTTGAATATCTAAAGCATATATCTCCGGAGGTTCAAATCAGGTGTGAAAAAGGCCCATTATCATGAACCAGTTCCTTTTTTATTCTATATCAATACGAGGTTAAGATTTTGTTACCCCTAGGTACATTTGTGTCAGATATACTTCCACTTTTTGGGTCTAGAGAAGGATGTGTGTCTAGAAAACCACTCGCTCTATCCCTTACCAAAGTACCAAAACATTTTCCTATAATTTGACTCATCCATAGACTTATAATTATAAAATTACTTAGGCACATCACTAAGGATTTATAATTCTAGTTTCCAAAGGGTAACTAAAACTATACTATGATAAAGAACTATATATGCCTAGTATTTTCATATATACATATTACATATTTTTAGATGAACATTTTTTACTTCACACTAACGCACACCGGATGACCATAATAGTTTAGTTCTTTTGGAAGCATGGAAACATAAACACTAGTCCACAAGTGATATATGGAATATCATGCTATATTCTTCATAAATAACCCCCTTATTATACATATTATACATAATAAATTTCTTCATAACCTGGGGAAAGGAGACATAAAAATGGTTGGGCTCAAATGGTTAGTAAGGGTAAACATGGGATATATGTAAGAATAACGTGATAATAAGGGTATAAACACGTGATAATAACATTGGAAAACCATACCCTACATATAAAATGTCATAACCATAAATCATGGAATAAATACTAGAAGTTTATAAGACAAAAAACATAAGGTAATCAAATAACATAAGTCATGAGATAATAACATTGGAATAAGACATGGATTTTTGGCATACACATAATCATAAAAAATTATTTAGATATTATTAAAGCCTAAATTACAAGTATATAATATTGGAATGGGTTTACATCCCCACAACCATTATAGTAGTAAAGGTTCAATACCAATTACATCATAGCAGACAATGTTCCTTACTAAACTGGGTTAACTCCTTATTCCAATCATGTCTTACTAAATTGGGTTCACTCCCTCATCCAATCATGTTTATCTCATGATATATGAATCCATTAATAATTAATTGGATGAAGATATAAGTCCCACCCATTACATAATGAAAGTCATCTATTTTTGTGGCACAAGATAATAGAAAATAATCATATCATAACCCATGAAATGAAATGGTTATCATAAACATTTCATCATATCATAAATTATGGAAAAGAGACATATTTCATAATCATTTAATCATAGAATAAATCACGAAAAGAAGTGGGTTTCAAAATCATTTCCTCGGGTTATAACCCATTGGAGAGAAATGGTTTTCATAAACATTGTGACATCTAAACATAATCCATTTTGAGAAGGAATATTAATGGAAACATTTGATAATAAACCTAGTAAGGAATAAGTAACACCAACAGATATCATATTAGATGAAAAATAATTTTACATAATCATTTAAAACATTTCTTGATTAATATATTCTTTCTTATTTAAAAAACACATTTTAAAACAAAAAAAACATTTTAAAACATTTTTCTTTGAAAAAAATATGAAAATTATTAAGGAACGTTTGAATCATTAATTAGTCATGATACTATAAAATTCCATTCAAGTCATACAGCTTAAAAAAAATATACCATTCAAAATTTCTACAAAATAAAAATGGACATTGTTTGAAAAAGGACCTGAATATTCCTTTCAAAACATTTTTTAAAAAATTTTAAATGGGTAGAATTTTATTTTAAAATTTATAAGAGAGTAATAAATCATTTATGAAAAAATAGAAAACATATTTTTGGAAGAAAATATATTTCTGAATAGAGATAGAGAAAAATTACCTTATTAAAAAAATAATTTTAAGTACCAAAGAGTGGTAAAATGGTAACATTACTTGAAGATATAAAAAATAACCATGGGAAAATAAATTTCATGAGAATAACATTGAATCATATTCCCCAAGAAGGAATAAAATAAAATAAATCTTAAAATATCATATGGATTAATAAATTCATGATATTTTATTTCAAATAGGTTTTATATAAACCTCATGAAAAAAATATTGGTTCAAAACATTACATACGTCTCAAAGAAGAAAAATCCGGACAAAAAACACCTTACCTTAAGTCTTTAATTCTATCATACTCATTAAACCCTCTTGTATAATAAATATAATATTATTATAAATATTTTAAATAACCATATTCAAATATGTAATAAAATATATTATTTACTTATTCCCTTTAATTACCTATTTATTAACAATTCCAAGTTAAAGTGATGTTTCAAAAAATACCTACTTTTTTTGTGTATGTTTTGACTTGTTATTTTTATACATATAACATAGATCTTGGTTTCATAATCTCCCAAATTTACATCATGATTTAAATATCATATATATTCAATATGTGTTTTTCTAGTAATCTATAAAATTTACTGATTGGAAATGATATGCACTATTCATAGATAAGGTAGATCGTACATACAGGTGAACGATGTTTCCATTTTCTTGTAGGAGTGAAACAAATACAAGTAAATAATACATATATTATCATTATATAATCATTTATACATAATATATATCACAAATATTTTTCAAAACCATCCTTAATACCTTCCATGTAAAGTGTGATCAAATCACATCGCTTTGCGAGGCGGTAGTTTGTCGTACACATGATCGATGTTATCGTATTCCCAAAAAATGTACAATATAAAAGTATGTGTGAAATAATAATTCCATAATAATAATAAAATTATAAATATGATATATAAAAATTAAATATATCATGATTACCATCCTTTATAGGTGGTAATCAATGAATGGATGACATCTTATCATGAGGCAGTAGTCCGCCACACACACAAATGGTGATTTCATAACCCATTGGAAAGAATTAGAGATGGTTGTACATCGTGATATTAACATAAAAAATAACAGTATTTTGGATATTATTAGGTTTTTATATCATCGCATTATAATAATAATTGAAGGGGTGGAGAAATAAATGATGCATAAATTCTTATTGATGAACATTACCTATTCTTCTGGTCTCCTCCTTAGGTTTTCACCAAAATCCTTCCATGGATGGACTTATGTCAAAAATAATGCTTCTAGTATGAGATCAAGGATGTTTGAAAGTTATTTGGGTAGGTATTGACAAAAAAAAGGATTTCAAGCTGTGTATAATAGAGGATAGGGGTGGCCTTTTATAAGTGGGGGAAATGACGGACATTGTATTTTTTAAAAAAATTGAGTGATCCAACGTTTTTAATATGTCAAATTTCTCAAAAATAGAACATTATCAAACTTTATAGGTGTAATGTTATAAATACTTCTATCCAATAGTTTTTATACATGGTTATTGGTCATTTTTACCCTTATCTTTTTAGTTTAACCCTCAGTAATCCCATTTTTATCTTCACTGTGGTTATAAATTTATGTTGTATTCACTATTAATTTTTGGTAAAAATTTCAATTTTCCTTCATATATAATATTAATTATCGTGATTAAAAATATTCAAACCATTTTTGAAAAGGAAATTAATATAAGTCAAAAAAATTAATTTGAAATCAATCCTGCACACGTGACAAGAAAGTAGGTTTTTATAGAGAAAATGATCAAAAGACTACAAAGGTTTTATATCCAAATTCAATATAAATTTGATTCAATAAACCAAAATTGGATTAATTTTTATATAATTAATATAATTTAACATTAAATAAATTGAAATGTAGTTTAATTTTATTTATAAATTATATCAAACATCCATTTTCAATTAAAATTTAGTATTTTTCACTATTTATCAAAAGATGAAACTTTTTAGAAAATAATCAAGAAAATTCATCATAATATAATTTTGAAATTATAATTTGAAAAATTATTCTTATTTTACCAAATTAATTTTATAAAAGTGTCAAAAAATTATTAATATTCATGAAATGATCTAAAAAACAAATTTTTTTGGGGATAATAGTATTTTCAAAATATATGAAGTCATTATTGAAAAATTATGTATTTTTCTATAAATTTATTTTATTTAGATAAAACCATTACAGAAAATATTTAAAAATAATTTATTATTATTCATATCACTGAGTTTAACAATGAGGTTTTAACGGTCACATTTAAAAAAAATATTAATATTATATAATGGGTCTATTAAAACTCGTTGTCAAGTGTAATGAAAGATAACACAGTGTTTCTTGTAGTGTATAATTAAATTTTTATTTCATGTATCATAATATTATCTAGGTTTTTTGTTCAATTAAAATCCATCAATTAAATTTAATTTATACAAAAATAATTCATAAAAACTCTTGGAGTTGTTGTTCTTCTATCATTACATGCCTTCACACTGGGTCTGCCATGTTTGTTTCTTTATATTGGGTTGATTGTGGTTGTTCAAGTATTGTTGAGAAATCACCTATGCTTGGTTCACAACATTCATTTCATAGAAAATTCCAATTACTCTCATATCCATAAGAATGTACAAACCTTCTTTCCTAATAAAGGTGATTATTTGGGGTTTAAGACCCAACAGCACATAGGAACCCACATTGGTTGTGAGGATTTGATTTCGGGATCATCATGCTCTTTTTTGGGAGTTATTTTATATTTAGGGACTCTCTTATATAGTTAATATGTGTTTTTGAATCTATTCCTAATAACAATACATACCCAGTTACCCTAAAATAGAATCGAGTGTTGAATCCTTTTATATATAATGGTGTTCAATTAATCGGACCATTTGTATGCATCTAAGGTTCTTTATTTATTTACTATTATTTCTTAGAAATGGGTACATTCTTATATTTCTAATACACATAACTAGGTAATCAATAGTTTACTACCATAAAGGGAGAAGATTTATATTTCAAGGATTGGGATGAACCCTTATCAGGCATCCTACATTTCCTATTTGTAACAAGAATCAAAACCTATGTAGTTTATTTAAACCATGCACATTAACATCATGAAAAAAATTACATATATGGGGGCACTTGAGAACTGGGTATTGAGCTCGATCCTTAGTAAGTCATCCTAAGTATCCTGATTTTAACAATAATCATATTCATCATAGTCTGGTTGTGCCTTTAGGACTTACCTGATGTGGATTATCATGTATAGGGGTAGTCATGTTAGGTCATTGAATGGAGCTTACACAATGAGGTTTCCTTGGTAGGGGATAATTCATGATGTGAATGATATGATATTTTCAAATACCTAATCCCACATGATCCATGCTTGGAGTGAGAAACAATGGATATCAAGTGATCAGTGTAATAGCATATTGATGTAAGACTTCTGAATTGGGATAGCCCTAATGTGGTGTTCAATGTGGAACACGGTCCTTGGAAATGTTCCCTATGTATCCTTATTATAGCAGAAATCATAGTCCTCATATTTCAGTTAACTTCATAATACATTGATGAATGATAAATAAAATTGAACTATTTGAGAATTTATGCCCATGGGTTAGAGTGTTTGAGACATAGAGGGACTTACACTAAGGAAGATGCTCATTATATCTCGAACCATAGGAATGAATCCTACATATAATATTTGGATAGGAATCAGAGATTTCTTATTTTTGTTGTGGGAATACCAAAATATGTCAATTGGTCATGATTATTATGTCCCAGAGTGTCTTCCAAACATATCTTTATTTTCTTCCTGACATGTCTGGGGTATGTGTCTAACATGTCAGGGGATGTCTAGACATGTCCTAGTTTCCTTGTGGACATGTCCAAAGACAATATAATGATCCATTTGACTTTTATGGAGGTTGTTTCATGAGCTATATTAAATGTATGGAGGACATCTCATGACCTAGATAAAACTCCCATAGGATGTTTTAATACTTGGGAAACAAGTCCAGGGGATTTTGAATGGTTTGGTTGAAATTTACAGTGGGATTCGTATGAATTAAACAATATGTATGGAGGGAATCATATAACTTAGCTTACATTTCCATATGACTTCACAAGACTTCAGAGACATTTCCACAGGACTTCCCAAGAATTTTTTGTCATATCCAGAGGAAATCTCAAGACATGGGTGACATGCCCTGGTGTTTTCTTGTGATCTAGATAGGTCAAGAGAACACATAATGCCTTCACATGAAAATCTCCATATCCAACTTTACATAATCCTACCATATTTTTGTTTTTATTTCATATATTCTTCAGGATTCTCTAATAATTTACCTATTTAGATTTTTCATGTCCAATTTGACATGTAAGGACCCCTTTGCATGATTTATATGGAACGTTTATAGTCCTTCATCTAATTTATAGGTTGATCGAATGAAGAACATATTCATGACACGTGATCCCTTGGTTCTTTACCTAGATTTTATATGGTGGAAGACTCTTGCGGTCACATGACATTCCACTTTCAGATTCCACTCTTCTATGCTCTTGTGGGTGTAGTATCTATAATGTGTATAGCTATCCATTTTATTTCCTTTCCTATGATAAGAGGGATGGATTTATAGGCCTTGTTTCCCTAATTATACACCTCCTTGAATGGAGTGTATCTTGCATATACAATCTAGAGTTCTTGGAGGGATTATTCACAACATGTTCTTCACATGATCCTGTCAGGGGCCATCTAAGGTGACTCATGATAAAGAATAATTGTGAGAATTCTCCGTTGTTTCCATATTTATTGGAACCATGTATTATAAAAGGGTTTTTTCATAATTGTGACCACATGTAAAAAATCATCATTGGGATGATATGTTTGATAGGATTTGTGAGATCAGGACGCCTATGGAAAGGATCTCGCATGATCAAAGATGACATGTATATGGTCCTTTGTGAGATCAATACATCTTATAACAGGCTTTTCATGAGATCAAGACATATTTTTAGGGGTCCCTTTCAATATCAATATGGATTTTCCAATATTATTGGCATTAATTATAGCGATCACATGAGGCACATAATCCCTTCACAAGAAAACCAATGTATCTTCCCTTCATGAAAGGTCTCTTACTTTTCAAGTTTTTTATTTCTTATTTTACAAGGATTATAGCCTCTTCATAATTTTTTCTATTATGATGTCACATGATTAGTAGGGGGTCTCAAGATATCATGTGATCCTTGTTTCGGATAGTTACCCCTCTTGTTAGTGAAGTGTAATGTGATCAATAAAGGATATTATGATGGCATGAAAGAATTTTCAGGTGAAATCACTCTGATTTCCTATTATGCGGTGCATGATCAATTTTGGATCTCACGGTTGTGTATAATAATTACCGTAGACAAAACCTCTACTTATAAATGGAACCAAAACGTTATCACATGATCAACTGGATGTTTCTGAGTACCTTTCCCTGATAAAGGAGATATTACATCATGACCTCACATGACAAGGTCGACAAGTCATAAGGGGGATCTGTGTGTTCTTTAAAATTCTATAAGTACATCACATGAAGATCAACATAACTCTTAATTGCATGATGATTAGGATTTTCTACACATTTTTTCACCATTATTTTATAACGGTCTTCAGATGAATTTTAGGTGTTTACAAATTGACAAGATGCATAATTAGAGGAACTAGCCTAGGAGCCTTCACATGATCATCTGAACTTATCTAGATACCTCCCCAAGAACCTGTGGGTTTGTCTGAGGGGCTTCGTGTGTTCATAAATAGGTATTATGTGGCACATTATCCATTATCATGACCTTACTTGGATCAATTGATCGCGTGTACTTTTAGAGTTTATGTGATCCATGTGATTTATCCTTCCAGGCATTATGATAATCATTCCTTTTTGTGGATAAAATAATACTCATTCCTTCAGTATTTATTCAGTTCTATAATTTATGATGCTCAATTCTCAGGTGGAAAAAATCAACCCCCCCCCCCCCAAGAGAGATTTCCCTAAGGAAAAGTCCTCATTCGTGATAAATATAAATGAATTCATGATTCCTTTAGGTTCCACAGATCAGTTTATCGAATGAGATTTGGTATTCTAAGGAGAATTCTAGAAATAGTGAAGTGACGGGTGGCTCATTCCACTAGTGAGTTTGGATTCCATATATCTTGTGATTTCTCTATTCATTTTACTCCTTTCCAAGACCTCGTCACAAGATCTATTTCACAAGATCTCTCTACAAGAATAGCACACAAGAAAGACCATATCATGTTATTTGAACACATGTTCACATCACGTGGCTGATTTTCCTCAACACTTATTTAGATGAACCACAAACTTACTCATATTAATTTTCATCAACCTTGAACTAGGTCCTCATCATTATAGATGTTTCTCATTATCCACATGGCCTTCTATTTTTGGTTGTGTGTTCCTTTCATCATTATGTATTTATTGTTACCATTTAATGCTCGTATGATTTTTTGTCCTATAAAGTATCATAGGGTCACAAGATACTCTTTGGGTCATGCGATTTGTGAGGTATCCATGGGTCATGCAATTTTTAAGACCCGTATCAGGTCATGTGATCAAAAATACCTTCATTATTCATGAAATTATCATGATTCTATTAGAATCATGAACCTATTTTGATAGGATTTCTTTACTCGTATGACATGATCTTTTGGTTTTCATTTAGATGGATTCTATTTCTTATACATATTCCATGATATCTAGTCATAGGGATATGATTCAAGGGAATCAAAATGAGGACCCACTGTATCATGTGTTCTCTAACAAGGAAGATTTTAATGAGATTCTATGTCCTAAACATCACAGTTATCACCTATCACATTGACTTCCTTTGTATGGATTCAGTCTACTATATCATGCAGTCATTCATTCACTTAATTTAAACCATCCATATTATTGATTGTTGATTGTATTCAAACAAAAATATCTAAGGAAGTTAAATTGGTGATGGTACCCCAAGAGGGATAATCTCATATGCTAGTGAACTCCCCTTGGGGTCCAGACTCTTGTGATATTTCCTAGCTTCCAATTTCTCATTGTTATTTGAGCATACTTTTATCCTCCTTGAACACTCTAAGAAGTAGTTATAAATCCAAATGGGACTTATGACTTAGAAGTAATTTTTCTAAGGTATAGTCATGGTCATTATGGGTTAGGCTCATAATTCTTCGACCAACTACACATTATTTATCTTTACAAGGCATCATGGATTTCTCAGTTCATCATATATCATCAGTCAGAACTTTCTAATGAGCTGATCAGTCATTGTTGTCCTAGAACTAATACCTTCTTTCTATTTAATGGATAAATATGGATTAGTCTTTGGGACATTTATTAGCTGGGTGAGATATCTCCTCTTGGGGAGATGTATGATAAATTTCTTCCATATTTGGATGTTTGGGATAACCCCTCAAAAACAATAATCATATAAAGGAACATGATTACCATTGTGATGGGGAAAGTTTTGGAAGGATCTGAACATTCTCTAGCTCATTTCCTTTAAGGACTATATCAACATCATCCTATTACATGGTGGGACACAACCGAAGGTTATACTCCCTCATCAGTTCCCTTCATAATAGGTTCATGATAGCAAGGGATCTTATTAAGAAATCTTTGAGGCTGTGGACTATGCCTCATGGGGATATTGGGTGAGACCGGAGGTATCCACAAGTCTTTGACCAGTGGTGTTTTTAGCAATGTTTTTTAATGGATGTATATTCCCTCTTGGGGAATAATGATCAATAATTCAAGTGGGAAGGTTTGTGATGTCATCCCAACTAGAAACGGGGTTCCTTATTAACCTATCCATATTAATCCTCACTCATCTATATCAAATCCTAGGCCATATAAAAGAATGAAACATCCCCTACATAAATGGTAGTCCCTTATAGTTCTTATTCAGTTGGATAGGAGATCATTTCAACTGTTAGAAATATAATAATACTATTGGGATCCCTAATTCTTTGTTCCATCTCAGGTAGTTGAATGTCTTTAGAGTTCAGGTGATTCCACTTGGATCTGATGAGGTTATTAACATGTTGATTTGGTCTAATAATTTTTAATTCATTCCCTACCCCACACTGTATTGGATAATTTATGATAATGCTGGCATCACTCCTAATGAGAGGTCATATGAAATCTCTCTTCGAGATGCAGTTCTTGTGGCCCGTGTAGATGATTTAATTATTTGTGATCCATATATGAAATGACCTGAACATTTATAAATAAAATTTCCCCCTTTATTTAAACTAAATGTATTATTATGTAATATGGTTATAGAGAACACATGAACTTATTTGGTTTTATTATATCCTATCAGATATAAATGACCATTAGGCATCATTACCATT
Organism: Viscum album; assembly: GCA_963277665.1. Classification (NCBI taxonomy): domain Eukaryota; kingdom Viridiplantae; phylum Streptophyta; class Magnoliopsida; order Santalales; family Viscaceae; genus Viscum; species Viscum album. The sequence goes on along the minus strand of OY728133.1, from coordinate 472,242,811 downwards.
AATAATATAGTCATTGAATAGTGATCACATGATTATTATAAATATAGGGCTTTAACAAATCCAATTGACACAGACAAAGGAAGTGATAGTCTCAACTAGTACGAGCATACCCTATGAAGCCCATTTATCTGATCTTGTAAGGGGGTATCATCTTTGGGATTTTCTCTTGACCAAGACCATGCTGAGATCAAACAACATAAGCATGAGCAAAAAAATTTATGGGAGAAGTTCAATCTCATCGAGATCACAATAGAAACCATGTATGTCGAACTACACCATGAAAGTCTCATTGTCATGAATCTTACTCCTAGGGTGTTTTTTGGTGTATTAAAGGGATGTGAATAAATAAAATATAAATATGAGTATGTAGATTATTTCTGTATATAATAATTAATATATTTGCATCCTACTATTTTTACTTTATAAATGATTTTTATTTTGATACAATAAATCAAAAATAATAATTTTTCTTAATAATAAAATTCAATTAAGAAATTTGTTTTGATGAATTAATGGATTTTTGAAATAACTATTATTTTAATTAAATAATATTATTAAATAATATTTATCTAATATAAGTTATCATGTAATTCTTTTGATGTTATATGTTATTTTAATAAGGGTTCAAAACCTCTTATTGTCAAAAACCACACCATTTCTCAATAAATGTCAATAAGCATTTTAAAAGAAAAATTAAAATTATTTTTAAAATTATTTAGATAAAATGAATATTATTATTGGAATTATAAAATTGAAATTATATAATGGTTAATTTTAAATAGTTTTTTGATATTCGGATTTTCAGGAAAAAAAGAAAAACAGTATAAATAAATACAGTGTGTATTATGACATTTTAATGACCCAAAAGTAATTTACTAAATACTATTAAGGGTATATATGACCAAATATATGTTATAACTTTATAATAAAGATATTTTTTTCCTATTTGATTAATTTTATAAAGTATATTTGAATCCTTCAAAACACTAGAAAAAATTCAGGTTTTAATATAATTTCTTTAAGAATATAACTCATTTCCATATAATAAAGGGTATTATTTTATTAATTTTGTACCTTTAACCTATATAATAATGGAGACCAATCCCATTATATAGAAACCATGGTCAAAAACCAAGGTAAGGTTTTCGGTTGATGTTATTTTAATATATTGAGTTTGAAACCTATGTTTCAGAAATAATAAAGAAATCCCCACTCATTTCCTATATAAACCCATCCAAGATCCCATATATCTTCACTAAAAATACATGGATATCATAATTAATCTTACATACCCAGTAACACCCTGAGATTTTATGAGAAATATTTTTTTTATGTATTATGTTATACGCAACACCAAAGTAATCTTCCACTACACACAACACTATATTGGCTTGTGTTACGCGCAAAAGAAACCTTCCATGATAGCATGCGTTGTACGCAATACAGAGTTTCACTAAACAATGATATGTTATTAAAATATTATATAAACTAGCCGTTATGAGAAGTAATACACACTTTTTGAAATTTTATAAATTTTATCTTTCAAATTTTAATTCATTTTTGGATTCAGAATATCGAAATTAGCTTATGGTGAATTTTTGGTATTTTTCTGAACACTTTCAATTTTTGATGAATAGTGAAAAACACTGAGTTATAGTTTAAAACTGAATTTTTATTTAAATAATTATATATTTTATTTAAATTTATTTTAGGTAAAAATAGATAAATAATACCTATATAAGTTCAATGTAATTTATTTGAGTCATTTTATAATAATTTTAGATATATAAAAATATTATTTAACTTTTTACCGTCTTTTACCCACCTTCGAGAAGAATTTGCAAATTTACATTAAACACAATTTTACCACTTATTTGAGTGAAATTTCAAAAATCAGAGAGACACAGTTGATATCAGTATGTAAAATGTGTTTCAATAAGATAAAAATAATTTTTGGTGAATAGTAACTTTTTTATTTTATTTACCACGGTTAAAAGTAAATAGGGTAATTAAGGGTAAAAATGATATTATTATTACCCTAACGCATGTCCTAATTCTATTGGATAAGTGTAATTCGAACAAAAACATCCTTAGGAATAAAATATGACCATTTAGGTCCACTTGGATTAGATTAGGACATTTATTATTATTTAATTCAAAGAAGAGTTAAAATAATTAAAATCAAAGTTTAATAAGTAAAACATTTTTAATATAGGGTTATACATAATATAAATTCGACTATAAATATTTATTATAACAATAAAAATATTTACTATATAATAGTATTTTATTTATAATTTTTAGACATTAAATAATTTAATTTATATATGACACAATGATGATGTAGTAATTACCTAATTAATGAAATATTTAAATAATTGAAATTATAAATACACAAATAAATGTAATTTGACCCTTTTTATGAATTAAACTAATTTTATAGGTTAATATTACATATTTTGGTTGGTTAGATGAATTTTTTTCGAAGTAATAATTCTGTTAGAAATTTAGGAAAAACAAAATACCAAATAGTGTCAAAATAGACATAAAAGAGTTTTTAAAACAAGTATTAAATTATTAATTGATATTCTATTCCTAAAAATCTATGATTCAGATAAAAGACTTATATAATAATATATATGACATTAATGAAACAATTGGGGTTATATTGGCAGTTTATAGTATGTTTATTAACCATATTGTGTGATAATACAAGAAGACACGGTAAAAGTTAAATTATTTAACTTAGAGTTATATCTAAATGATAAGGTTAAAATGGTAACATAAACTTGTCTAAAACATATTTGTTGAGAGTATTTATACCCATCCCAACCCTATCTTCTAAATAAGTCACTTTGGAGCCATTATAAACTGAATATGAATTTATTATAAAATAATATTTTCAGTTTTTCCTAAGGTTCCCATCACCCCTCTTATAAAATGGAACTCCCCCTTCTCTCTAATTAACACCTCAAAATCCATTTTTCTTGGCCAAACCCTGCCCAAATACCCTCTCAACTGTCCTCCCTTAATCCTAGAGGCCTTCCTTTAGTTAGAATACCAATCTAATGAGCCCTTTTGATCAAATCAAAAGGAAGAACCCGAGGAAGAGGTAAATATCTCACCACCTATTTCCAGTTCCTTTCTTCTTCCACTTCCTACATATTTGTTGTTTCCATTCTAAAATAATAACTCAAGTGTATTATATATAATTTGATTTTATTATTAATATGTTATAACCATATTAGTTATTTTATCCATCCTATGAATGAAAAAGTCACCACACGTGTGTACGTACGGCTTACCGTCTCCACATCGTGGTGTAGTTTGTTATTCAAACATTTCATCATTTGGATGGTTATGATACTGAGAATAAATGATATAAATAATAAATATAACATTATTATTATTCTGTATATATATGATATACCATCCAATTATATACTATTTTAATATCAAAATAATGATATCATTGCTCATGCGTACGTACAGCCTACCGTCTCCACGATGTGATGCGACTCGTTCTACATGATCTTCTGTGAATAATGATTATATAAATGAATTGAATGAATAAATATGATATATATTACACTTATAAAATTCTGTAAATGATGTATCTATTACCTAAAAATAGGAATGAGAATTTATTAGACAAGACATGCATAAGAACATAGAGCATTGAACACCCGAATAACCAGTAGTAATGATATATTACTAATAAGAAGATAAGAATATAACCAAATATGATATAATAACAATGAATATGATTCTTTAATAAGTCAATGACATTATTTAAATCATTATACATGAGTTTCAAATACGTACGATGCATATCGGACCTAAGGTAAGGCAAAATCTCACAATATCATTTTTATCCGAGATTGTTTATACTTCAGAATTTACTGGGGCATATTTATCATCCACATCCATGTTTCCTCAATATGTAATATTATTTCTATACTCTTACAATTGTTTAAATCTAATTTTACCTATTAATGAGTTTTTATTAAAATATATGAAAGGAATCTTTTGTCTTTTTCAGTACGAGATACTTTTTGACTTTTTCGGCCAATGTATGAGAAGAATGTTTTTTTAAACATATACGGCATGAATGGATTTTATGATTTCATAGGAAATTATTTCCATGAACCTTAATTTACAAGTTTTCAAGTTTATTTTTAATTAACTTCTTTTAGTTTAAAATTTTATGACATGTTAAGAAAGGAAAAATGTTTTTGAAGTAGAAAGGATTTTTTCCTCACGAATGGAGTTCAAGTGTTTTATCAAAATTATTTTCCATCTAAGTTAATATAATGTTCTATTACTATACCTATTTTTACATTTATTTGATTATTTTATGATGGAATTATTTTTATGATGTCCTTTTATCTTATATGGATTATTTTATGATGGCATGATGTTTAAGAATCCTATTTTTATTACATGGGTTATGCTATGATATATGATTTATGATTTTGTGGCCCACAGAAGAATGGTTTCATTATGAGATGGGTGGGACATATATCTCCCTACAATGAATTTTGTAAATATTTATATCTCATAAGATATACATGGATGGAACGGCAAGTTAATCCAGTTCAGTGATACAGGACTGTAATGAGGAGTGAACTCAGTTCAGAAATGGACTTTTTCCGCTATGATAGTCTTGGCAATGAGTCTTGACTAATATGAAGTGATTTTATATGATTATGTTTGTATTCCACAAAGTTTCATTTTTTATGTTATGATTATTGGGATTAAATTTCACTACTATGATTTATCCCATGTTATGATACTATGATCTCTTTTGCAGGTTAACATTTTCAAAATGTTATGTTCTTATGAATATGATATGATTGATATTTCCATTGTTTACCCTTACTAAGCATTTGAGCTCACCCTTTTGTATGTTTTCTTTTCCCCAGGTTAGGATGAAGGTTATTAAGTAGGATATTCTAAAAGGGACTCTAGATGTGATGAAATAAATGGGAGACAATGTAGATGATTTATGAACCAGTTGTTTATGTTTCTAAATTTCTAAAGACACTATAACTATACGGTCCTATCATGGTTTTGTTATATGTTGTAATAAGTAAGCTTAAATTATGAAGTAATAATAGTGTATGTATAGTATGGGTCTTTATAGTTGGTATCATAGGAAAGGTATAGTCAACCTTTGGAAACTAGGATGTGAAAGCCTTAGTAAGAACCCTAAGGATATGTCTAAGCATAGAACACAATATTAGTGTTTTAGAAATGGACATGAATAACCTATGATAAGACCTTAAGTGTGAAATTTTATTCTTGATTATTTGGTTTTCCTATTATGATTAGTGTTTCTAACACTATTCTTATTGGTTTTAGTCAATGGATGGAACCCGAAGGAACCATGTTAATGCTGAATGCGATGGGAAATGCAATGATTTTCCCCATAAGCAATCAAATGTTATGGGAGTTGGAATGAAAAATCATGTATCTATGCTCACACAACTTTATCAAGCTATGAATCATGCAATACATCCAAACGAGCAAAGGAAAGAGCAACATTCTATTTAATCCTTCATGATGTAGCGTCCACCCTCATTCAGTGGGTCTACTGATCCATTAGAGGTTGAACAATGGATCAGTACCACTGACAAGATATTTTATGTTCTTCATTGTTCTGAACATGATAATTCCATCTAAGCATTATATCGTTTGGAAGGTGAAGTTGATCAATGGTGGAATCTTATCAAGAATACCAAGAAAAGAGACTAAATTGAGTCCATGGAATAAGACGAGTTCAAGAACATATTTTTCAATAAGTACTTCCCTCGTATTCTTCAAACAATGGTGGAGAAGGAGTTTCTTGAACTAAAGCAATGGGATGATGAATCTGTTGGTACCTATGAAGAAAATTTTACAAGACTTGCAAGGTATGCTTCCAGAATTATTATCCAACCTGAGAGTAAGATCGATCGATTCTTTAGTGGCTTAAAACCAAGTCTTCAAAGGGTGTTAGCCATAAGGGGCTTCAATAGCTATGAGGAAATTGTTCAATGTGCTCTCAAGGATGATATAGAGACTGGAGTGACCCATCAGTCATAAGGGTTTGATAAGAAGAGGAAAATGGAATTCAAAGGTAAATCTAAAGACCACACTGAAATGAAGATTAGTTTTCCCTTATGCTCAAAGTGTGGAAAAAACATGGAGGGAATTGTCTTAAAGGGACAAGTAACTATTTCAAATGTAGAAAACAAGGTCATTGGGCATTTTAATGCCTCAATGATGGTAAAAAGGTGTCTAGTGATGCGAACAAATAAAAAGCTACATAGAATGCACCTTCTACACATCAATGTCCTAATCCAAGGGTTGTTGATGATGATCAACGTTAACAAACTCTTAAGGCCAAAGACAAAGGAAAGTCACATGAAATTTCTATCGGTGATGTGGAGTACGATAACGAAGTGTTGAAAGGTACACTTACCATCCACTCTAAAGTATCAAATGTTTTATTTGATTAGGGATCCACCCACTCTTTTTTTTATGAATAATTTTCTAAGGGTATCTCTGTACTACCTCAACAATTATCTGTTGAGTTAGTTGTGACTACTCCTAATGGCACAAGGGTTTCATCAAAAGTTTATAATTCTTCTCCAATTGAAGTTTGTGGGAAAGTGCATCCTGCTAATCTTTTGATTCATCCTATAGAGGAATTTGATGCGATTCTTGGCATGGATTGGCTTTCCTTATATATAGCTCATATCAATTTACAATGAAGGTAAGTCATATTTCATATTCCTGATCAATCTATGATCATCTATCAATGCATGGATGAATATAACCTTCCAGTGGAAATTCCATCCATCTTATGGGTCTTGATTCCAATAAATGAAGGTTATTTATCTAAAATGGTTGGGGAGAAACACACGATTAAAAATATTCCCATTGTATGGGAGTTTGATGATGTCTTTCCAGAGGAATTTCCAGGTCTTCCACCAAATCGTGAAGTTGAGTTTTAAATAGAACTCATACCGGGTGCTATGCCCATTTCAAAGACACCTTATATACTGGCCCCAATTGATTTGCAGGAATTGAAGAAGTAACTCCAAGAGAATCTTGTTAAGGGATTCATACAACCTAGTGCATCACCTTGGGGATCATCAGTTCTGTTTGTTAAGAAGAAAGATGGATCCATGAGACTCTGCATTGATTATCGAGAACATAACGAGATCACTATCAAGAACAAATATCATCTCCCACGCATTGATGACTTATTTGACTAACTAAATGGAGATCTATACTTTTCTAAGACTAATATTCATTCTGGGTATCATCAATTAAGGGTAAAAATGGAGGATATACCAAAGACGGCTTTCCATATAAGGTATGGACACTATGAATTTATAGTGATGCCATTTGGTCTTACTAATTCCCCTGCTAGCTTCATGGATATAATGAATAGAGTCTTTAGAGACAATCATGATCAGTTGTGGTAGTCTTTATAGACGATATTCTTTTCTATTCAAAGAGCAAGGAAGACCATGAAGATCACTTGAGAATTGTATTAAAGGCCCTAAGAAAGGATAAGATTTTTGTCAAATTTACCAAGTGTGAATTTTGGCTTCAAAAAGTCTCATTTTTTGGTCACATAATCTCAAAAGAAGGGATATCTGTGGATCCAGCAAAAATAGAGGTTATCAAAAGATGGTCGAGGCCAACAACAGTAACTGAGATCTGAAGTTTTCTTGGTTTAGCTGGATATTATCGACGTTTTGTTAAATATTTTTCACGATTATCTAATCCACTCATGAGGTTGACTCGAAAAGGAGTTAAGTTCATTTGGACAGAGGATTGTGAATAGAATTTCAAGGAGTTAGAAAGAAGGTTATTTAGTGCACATGTGCTCACACTGCCTTGTTGTGGAGAAAGGTTTGTGAACTACAGCGATTCATCCAAGAAGGGATTGGTGTGTGTTCTCATGCAAAACGATATAGTGATAGCTTATTCCTCACAATAGTTAAAAATCCATGAGGAAAATTGGTCAACTCATGATTTGGAATTAGCTGCAGTAATTATTGCATTAAATAATTGGAGGCATTATCTTTATGGTGAAAGGTGTGATATTTACACTAATCATAAATGTTTAAATTATATTTTCACACAAAAGGAGTGAATATGCGCCAAAGAAGATGGTTGGATCTTATTAAGGATTAAGAATGCTTAATTCATTACCACCCTAGGAAAGCAAACAAGGAGGAAGACACATTATGTCGACAAGACCATGCTAGCTTATCAATGATGAGGATCACAAAAGGTCCAATATTTATAGATTTACAAAGTATGGATCATAGAATTATAATGGAAGGGGAAAAATCGTGTCTTTCTCAAATGAATGTTTAACCATCTATACATGTAAATATTAAAGAGGCACAGAAAGAAGATGTAGAGTTACAAAAGAAGGTGAGAAATGTTCCTAAATTGCACATTGATTGTGATGAAATAATAAGGTTCAGGAATCGGGTTCTTGTTCGCCCATCCCATAATTAAAGAAGGAAATATTGGATGAAGCTCATAGTTCTTAATTCTCTATTCACCCTAGAAGCACAAAGATGTATAGGGACCTGAAGGAGTACTTCTGGTGGAATGGAATGAAAAGAGATGTTGTTGAATATGTCTCTCGATGCTTGGTTTGTCAGCAAGTTAAATCTGTGAGAGAGAAGTCTAAGGGGATATTGCAACCATTACCCATACTAGAATGGAAATAGAAAAACAACACTATGGAATTTTTCACTGGACTTCCTAAAACATCCAAATGCAATAATGTTATCTGGGTTATAGTTGATCGTCTTACAAAGTCCGCAAACTTCATTTCTATTAGAGAAGATTTCTCTCTTGATCAGCTTTCCAGGATATATGTGAAGGAAGTGGTAAGATTGCATGGAGTACCACTTTCCATTATATCTGATCGGGATCTGAGGTTTACCTCGAAATTTTGTCAAATCCTTCAGCATACTCTAGATACAGAGTTGAGTTTCAGCACTACTTATCATCCTCAGATAGACTGTCAGTATGAGAGGACAATTCAAACTCTAGAAGACATGTTGAGAGATTTCTCTATGGATTTAAAAGGTGGTTGGGATCAACACCTACCTTTGGTGGAAGTTTCTTATAATAATAGCTTTCACTCCAGTATTCAGATGGCACCTTATGAAGATCTCTATGGAAAGAAATGCAGAACTCCAACTTTTAGGGATAAATTTGGGGAAGGAAATCTATTAGGACTTGATCTTGTTGATGAGATGGCAGAAAAGGTAAGATCTATTCAACAACACTTAAGAGTAGCTGAGATTCGAAAAAAAAATTAATGCCGACAACTGAAGAAAATACCTAGAGTTTGAAGTGGGTGATAAAGTTTTCTTAGGAATATCTCCTTAGAAGAGAGTAATAAGATTTAGAAAGAATGGCAAGATGAGCCCTATGTATATTGGCCCTTTTGAAATATTGGATCGTGTTGGGAAGGTAGCTTGCCGATTGGTGCTTCCACATAATCTCTCTCAAGTTCATGATGTCTTCCATGTATCTCTCCAGAGAATGTACATACCCAATCCTTCACATTTACTAAGCTCAGAAGTTGTATCGCTGGAGAAAGATCTTTCTAATGAAGAACAGCCAATAGAGATTCTAGATCATAGTGAAAAAGTTATATGAAACAAGACCACTCGCTTGGTTAAAGTTTTATGGAGGAACCACCAATTAGAAGAAGATACATGGGAACTTGAGGATATGATGAGGGAGAGGTATCCTCATCTGTTTGTTATGAAGTGACGAACTTCGAGGGAGAAATTCTTTTTAAGGGGGGTAGAATGTAACACCCTAAGATTTTATGAGAAATATTTTGTTTTTATGTATTATGTTATACGCAACACCAACAGAATCATTCACTACACACAACACTGTCTTGGCTTGCATTACACGATAGAGCAACCTTCCTCGATAGCTTGCGTTGTACGCAATACCGAGTTTCACTAAACAATGATATGTTATTAAAATATTATATAAACTAGCCGTTATGAATAGTAATACCCACTTTTTGAAATTTTATAATTTTTATCATTCAAATTAGGCTTCATTTTTTTATTTGGAATATCAAAATTAGCTTAGGGTGAATTTTTGGTATTTTTTTGAAAACTTTAAATTTTTGATGAATAGTGAAAAACACTAAGTTATAGTTTAAACCCGAATTTTTATTTAAATAATTATTTGTTTTATTTAAATTTATTTTAGGTCAAAATAGATAAATAATACCTATACAAGTGCAATAAAATTAATTGGAGTCATTTTATAATAATTTTTTATATATAAAAATTTTATTGAACTTTTTACCGTCTTTTACCCACCTACTAGGAGAATTTTCAAATTTACATTAAACATAATTTTACTGCTTCTGCGAGTGGAATTTCAAAAATCCTAGAGACACGATTGATATTATTAATTAAAATTTCGTTCAATAAGATAAAAATAATTTTTGGTGAATGGTAACTTTTTACTTTTATTTAGCAGAATTAAAAGTAAATAGGGTAATTAAGGGTAAAAATGATATTCTTATTACATTAACACATGTCCTAATTCTATTGGATAAGTTTAATTAGACCAAAAAAACCTTAGGAATAAAATATGACCATTTAGGTCCACTTGGATTAGATTAGGACATTTATTATTATTTAATTCAAAGAAGAGTTAAAAGAATTAAAATGAAAGTTTAATAAGTAAAACATTTTTAATATAGGGTTATACATAAGAAAAATTAGACTTTAAATATTACATAGAAATATAAAAATATTTCCTACATACTGGTATTTTATTTATAATTTTTAGACATTAAATAATATAATTTATTTATGACATAATGACGATGCAGTAATTACCTTATTAATGAAATATTAACATAATTGATATTATAAATACCCAAATAAATGTAATTTGAAATTTTTTATGAATTAAAATAAGTTTCTAGGTTAATATAACATATTAGGGTTGGTTAGATGAATTTGTTTTGAATTAATAATTCCTTTATAAATTTAGAAAAAACAAAATACCAAATAGTGTCAAAATTGACATAAAAGAGTTTTTAAAACAAATACTAAATTATTAATTGATATTCTATTCCTAAGAATATAAGGTTTAGCAAAAAAACTTATATAATAATATATGTGACATTAATGAACTAATTGGGGTTTTATTGGAAGTTTATAGTAAGTTATTAACCATATAGTGTAAGAAAACAAGAAGACGCGGTAAAAGTTAAATTATTTAACTTAGAGTTAAATCTAAATGATAATGTTATAATGGTAATCTAAACTTGTCTAAAACCTATTATTTGAGAGTATCTCTACCCCTCCCCACCATATCCTATAAATAAGTCACTTTAGATCCATTGTAAACAGAATATGAATTTATTATAAAATAATATTTTAAGTTTTTCCTAAGGTTCCCCTCACCCCTCTTATAAAAGAGCACTCCCCCTTCTCTCTAATTCACACCTCCAAAGCCATTTTTCTCGGCCAAAACCTACCCAAATACCCTCTAAACTATCCTCCCTTAATCCTAAAGGCCTTACTTTAGTCAGAAGGCCAACCTATTGAGCCATTTTGATCAAATCAAAAGGAAGAACCTCAGGAAGAGGTAAATATCTCACCACCAAAATCAATTTCCTTTCTTCTTCCACTTCCTCCTTATTTGTTGTTTCCATTATAAAATAATAAATCCAGTGTCTTCTATATACTGTTATTTTATTATCAAAATGGTACAACCATATTAGTTATTTTATCCATCCTTTGAATGAAAAAGTCATCACACGTGCATACGTACGGCTTACCGTCTCCACATCGTGGTGTAGTTTGTTATTCAAACATTTTATCAGTTGGATGGGTATGATAATGAGTATAAATGGTATAAATAATAAATATAACATTATTATTATATATATATATTATATACCATCCAGTTATATATGATTTTAATATCAAAATAATGATATCATCGCTCGTGCGTATATACGGTCTACCGTCTCCACGATGTGATGCGACTCATTCTACATGATCTTCATTGAATAATGATTATATAAATGAATTGAATGAATAAATATGATATATATTACACTAATACCATTCTTTAAATGAGGTATCTATAACCTAAAAAGAGGAATAAGAATTTATTCTATAAAACATGCATAAGAACATAAAGCAATAAACACACGAATAACAAGTAGAAATGAACTATTGCTAATAAGAAGATAAGAATATGAACATATATGATATCATAACAATTAATATGATTCTATTATAAGTCAATGACATTATTTAAATAATTATATAGGAGTATTGGATACGTATGAATCATATCGGACCTAAGGTAAGGGAAAATCTCACAATCTCATTTTTATCCGAGATTTTTTATAATTCAGAATTTACTGGGGAATATTTATCATCGAAATCCATGTTGCTTATATATGTAATATTATTTCTATCCTCCTACAATTGTTAGATCAAATTTTACCTATTGGTGAATTTTTAGTAAAATATATGAAAGGAATCTTTTTCCGTTTTCTGTACGAGAAATTTTTGACTTTTCCAGCCAAAGTATGAGAAGGATGTTTTTTAACTTATACGGCATGAATGGATTTTTATGATTTCATAGAACATTATTTATATGAGGATTCATTTTAAATTTTTCAAGTTTATTTTTAATTAAATTCTTTTAGTTTAAAATTGTATACCATTTTAAGAAATGAAAAAAAAGTTTGAAGTAGAAAGGATGTTTTCCTCAAGAATGGAGTTCAAGTGTTTTATCAAAATTATTTTCCATATAAGATAATATAGGGTTCTATTTATATCCCTATTTTTACATTGATTTGATTATGTTATGATGGAATTATTATTATGAATTCATTTTATCTTATATGGATTATGTTATGATGGCTTGATGTTTAATAATCCCATTTTTATTACATGGGTTATGCTATGATATATGATTTATGATTTTGTGGCACACATAAGAATGGTTTCATTATGATATGGGTGGGACCTATATCTCCCTACAATGCATTGGGTAAAGATTTATATCTCATGAGATAGACATGGATGGAATGGAAAGTTAATCTGGTTCAGTGATACAGGACCGGAACGAGGAGTGAACTCGGTTCAGAAATGGACTTTGTCTGTTATGATAGTCTTGTCAATGAGTCTTGACTAATATGAAATGATTTTCTATGATTATGTGTGTATCCCACAAAGTTTCATGTTTTATGTTATGATTATTGGGATTATATTTCACTACTATGATTTATCCCATGTTATGATATTATGATCTCTTTTGTAGGTTAAGATTTTCAAAATGGTATGTTCTGATGAATATGATATGATTGATATTTTCTTTGTTTACCCTTACTGAGCATTTGAGCTCACCCTTTTGTATGTTTGCTTTTCCCCAGGTCTAGAAGAAGGTTATTAAGTAAGATATGCCAAAAGGGACTCTAGATATGATGAAATAAATGGGAAACAATGTAGATTCTTTATGAACCATTTGTTTATGTTTCCCAGATTCTAAAGACATTATACCTATACGGTCCTATCATGGTTTTGTTATATGTTGTAATAAGTATGCTTCAATTCTGAAGTAATAAAAATGTATGTAAAGTATGGTTCATTATATACCCTCTCTATATTCCTCCCAATGTGACTTAAATCTCTCAAGAAGCTCCTCCCAAGCATTTGGAGTCACACACTCAAGTAAGGGGATCATCACCTTTTATTCTTTATTCAAGTTTCTTTATTATCTTAGGCCTTATATTTCCAATTCATAATGTTAGGATATTTATTTCCATGTCATTATTACTTCATATTTTATCTCCAAATTATGGGACACACCTTTATCTCTCATCAACCCATTTGATGAATTTTTAAGTGATGACATTATGCTGCCAAAATTTCACCATGATTTTCCATACCAAAACAATTTTGAAGTGAATACAACACCCATTTATATTAAAGGATGTACCCATTTATAAACATATACTTAATTAACATGGGACTTTAATTTATTTATTCCTCACTCCTTGATCACAAAATAAAATATTATTATGAAAAAATCCCTATAGTATAAACTATGTGTCACACTTAAGAATGAGAATGAAATGAAAGTGAGGGGTATGCCTAGAATTATATAGAGATCCAATGATTTGGGTAATGTATAGTCTCATGAGATGTCATGTTTGGATTTGGAGTGAACCTAATTCCCTTATGGGACTTTTTCTATCATTATTTCTTAGAAGTTATCCTTGACCTACGTTTATGATGTAGTGTTTTAATTTGTTGCCAAATTTCCCGTGATGCCTTTATGATTATCATGTTATATCATGTCATAATGTTCATACTTATAATTCTTTATAATTTTATGATCAATTTATATATCTATTATCTAAAATTTATTATTTTCTTTATCTTATTCCATTTTTATTTCCTTACTGGGTTTTATATCCCACCATTTCTTATGTATATCCCCATGTTATCTCATTCATTTTTATGTTTGGTGGAATAATATGATAATGTTAATGAAGATTTCAATAAGGATAATTTATTCCCCATTTTAAGATGTTATACAATGTACATAATCCCAAAAAACATGAGGCTTCTTGATCATATGTGTTTTATTAAGTGTAATATTATGTAATAAATCATGTCTTAATGTGAAATAAAGTTCTGGGTTGGTATAGTTGGTATTAAAGGAAAATTTTAGTTATATTTGGGATTAGGATTTGAAAACTATAGTGAAAGCCTTAGGTATAAGACTAAGTATAAGAAAACCTCCCAGACTGTTAATTATTATAGAGTAATTAGTTTATCAAGAAAATACATCCTTATCTATATATTATAAGTGGATGTGGATCTGGTACATATGTACATAGGGGTAAAACTATAAAATACCACATTGATCTAGACTTGTCTAGGAATTGGTGCATGAAAATGGACCTTGTTTCACACCTGGTTTGAAATTGCTGGGGGGGGATATTCTCTGGTAAATTCATGATCTCATTATGAACCATTATTAAGGGAAAAATACCCATAAGAATATATGTTAGAAAATATATCATGGATAACATATATTGAAGTCTCGAAATTTATAGTTAAGGAAATAATTTAAATTTATAAGTTATACCTTTAATTTCATTAGATTATACATATTTTTTTAATAGTTTAGAAATTATATTCCCTAGCATTTCTTTTATTATAGGTGATGGATGGAAATAATAGGAATCGGGAAAACAACCAATGTCAGGGTTAATGTGATAATTTCCTCAATGATAAGACAAAACCAATGGTAGAAGGATTCATGAACCTTAAGAAGATACTCTCTCATATAACTTAATTTCGGAATAGAATCCTAGAATAGGAGTTGGGTCCAAATCCCCATAAGATAGAACAAGATGCAATTGATAACTTTATTGGATAAAGGCCTTTGACTTTCAATGCATCATCTGGTCCCTTAATCATGGAACAATGGATCAAATCCACTGAGAAGATCATGTACATCCTTCAATTTCATGAGGAAGAGAAGGTTCTACTGGATATTTATCATATGGAGGGATAAGCTGATTTATTAGTGGTGTACCTTGATCAAAAATATTAATCTTGAGGAAGAGATCGAAGCGATGGGGTGAAAGTAATTCTGGAAAATGTTTTTCAATAAATATTTTCCCTAAACTCTCCAACGTAAAATGGGAAAATACTTCCTTGTCCTTGAGAAAAAAAGATGATAAATCTATTGATGCATATAAGGTTAACCTCACAATACTCGCATGATATGCCTATAGATTTATCAATTACCCTAAATTCAAGTTTTATAACTTCTTTGGTGGGATAAAACCTAGTCTATGAAAATACCTCGAGATCCATTACTTTGACAGCTATGAGAAAATATTTTGATATTCCATCAAAGTTGAAATGGGTATTGAAAAATCTCAAGTGTATTATGGGGATAAAAAGTGGAAAGTGGATTTTAATTTTAGTGGTCTAATATAGAAATATAATTCTTTCAATAAATTTCAACATTCCACTTTTCAAATGTATAGAAAGAAGAAACCTAGAAATGACCTAAGGGGAGAGGAAATGCTTTAGATATGGGAAGGAAGGACTCCTAGATAGTGATTTCCAATGGGAGAACCCCAATACTAAAGTAGAAGAAATGAATTCCCCAATCAACCCTCATTGAATTTTTCATTTCTTCAACTGCAAGGAACCACAAAACTTTGAAAATTAATTCACTAAGTTAGGGGTTTTCGGAGACAACCAACAACCTGTAAGGAAGCAAGGGAGATATTTTCCATCACAATCGATGAGGTAGATCCCGAAAATTAAGTGGAGATAGGTACTTTTTTATTCATTCAATAATAGTGAACATAATTTATGATTTAGGTTCTACTAATTCCTTCAAATCAAAAAAATTTATTAGAACTATTCAAATGCATCCACGAAGCATAGAAGTAGAGCTGTTGGTTAAAAAGGAAAATGGGGAAATTATTGCATCATGATTATATAAATCATCCCATGTCAATGTTTGTGGGATGAACTTCCAAATAGACCTTTTAATACTACATTTGGTGGGATTTTATGAAATCATAAGTATGGATTGGTTCTCACTATATAGATATAACATAAATTGGAATGAGAAGGAAATCACTCTACATATCACAATCGTTCTCTGATTCTGTTCAAGTGAAAGGAGGAGGAAGAATCTTCTTTAGAAAAAAAATATCAGTCATGGATATTATTTCCCTATGATAAATCATATCTAAATAAAATTATTGATTCCAAGGAAATAATAATCCTTGACAACATTCCAATTGTGAGGTAATATGCTGATGTGTTTCCCTAGTAATTTTCATGTCTTCCTCTTAGTTGAGAGGTTGAATTTTCAATTGATCTTATACCTGAGGAGTTTCCATTATACAATACTCTGTATAAAATGGATATTGTGGAACATGAGGAGATAAATAAACAACTATAGGATTTTCTTGATAAAAGGTTCATACACCCAAGTGCATCACCATGGGTTGCACTAATCCTCTTCTTTTGGAAGAAGGATGGGTAAATCCACCTTTGTACTGATTATTGTCATCTCAACAAGATCATGATAAACAAAAAGTATCCTCTTCTATAGATTACTGACTTATTCTATCAGCTATATGTATCACTATAATTCTTCAAGTTGGATATACAATTGGGATATAACCATGTTAAGGTGAAGGAGGAGATCCCCAAGACTACTTTTCATACATGGTACGGGCACTAATATTTCATAATAATGCCATTATGACTCACTAATTATCCAAAAATATTTATGGTATTGATGAATAGAGTCTTTAGGGATTACCTTGAAAAAAAAATTTAATATTTATAGATGATATATTAATATAATTTTAAATAAAGGAGGAGTATGAGGAGCATCTGAGCACTATTTCTAGTAGAAAAAGTGGATTTAGAGTCAAAGATATGGCATCAGATTCCATTAAAATGGTGAAAAAGGAAGGTTCTAGAATTTTTTGGCATCAGTTTTAACATCAACCAACACCAATGTTTTTTTTTGGGTTTTGTCATCGGTTTTTTTAAAAACTAATGCCAAAAAGAATACGGTGTTTTATTTATATCATTAGTAACTATATAAAATTGATGTTGTAAATGAAAAATAAATATTCATCATCGGTTTTAAGTAAAAATGGCTCCATAGTTAAATAAACTTAGATGTCATTTTTCAATAAAACCAATTCCAAAAATTTATAAAAAATACTTTGGTGTCATGTTTCCTAATAACTGTTGTTGAATTTTTTTAAAAAAAATATTATATAGGATCGCAAAACCCTCATTTTTTGTGAACTCCGAAACCCTCTCTCTCCCTCGTGATGAACTCGATGATGAAAACCCATTATCCCAATAGTGATTATTGATTATTTACTTCAATATTTATCATTATTTCATGATTTTTGGTTCTATTCTTCATTCTCTGTCATTATTTCATCATCTATGGATGTATTTCTCATCGCGAACAATTTTCTAGGTGACCATAAACTGCAGTTTTATTTTATTTATTTTTTATTTTTTATTGTTCATTTCTACAATCATTTTTTTAGGTTTTGTGGTGTTTATTCTTCCAATGAATTTGAGGGATTAAGTTAAAATTTGGTCCCCATTTTACTTGGTGAAATTTGAATTTTTCATCTTTTTATTTATTTTTGAAGTAAAATTATTTATCATTTAGTTTTATTGTTGAACTTCTATTTCAATAATTTATATTTAGTTTATTTTTATTTATAAATATTCTTCTTAAATGTTTTTTATTGTTGATAAATTTTTTATTGATGAATTCATAAAATGGTCGTAATGATATATATTAATTAATGCATTTTTGAAGAAATGATATGTAAAATATATTTCTTCCATATTTTTGTTTTGACATTGTGATGTGTGTTAAATATTGATTAATGTTATGATGAAACTTTTATGATAAAGTGGTTAAAGTTGATATATTATTATGAGATTCTATAAAAGGTTGTGGGTAAATTTACTATTTCATTAAATTATATAACTAAGGATAAGTGGATGTTAGTCAGCCGATGATTATGATGAAGGTAGATAAATTTATAATAGGAAAAATAGTAAAATATTGGTAGTTGAATAAATTCACCTAAATCATGTGATTTGAAGTGGAATTTTTGTCTTTTGGTATTTTCATAATAATGATGATATGAATAGTTGGAATGAAATGTTGAAATGATAATATGGCATGATAAATAATACTATGTTAATTTTGATGGGTTGTTAATGTGATTCTATATAATTATATGGTAAATTATTTTTTGACATGGTTATCCAATCATTGATATTATATTGTGATTTAGATATAATTTGATAATGTGATTTGAAAAATATCACTACATTATATATTATTTATGTAATTATTTTCATCTCTCACATTGATGTTATATTTCGATATTTATATTGTATGAAGGCATGCCGTATTTTTTGGGTGATGTTTTATTCCTTATTGATGATGTTGTGAGAACAAAGACATTAAAATTTGATTACCAATCATTTTTATTGAATGTGTATTTTCTAAAAAAATATCAATTTATATATATTATTTAAATGTTTATTTATTTTAATATATTCATTGATCATATTTCTATATAAATTATTGAATGGATCGTAATTCAATAAATTTATGAATAACCACTAGTAAATATGAAAAAGGAGTTGATGAATTCATGGAATTCTCAAAATGAAATCTTCATTACTTTGATTTGATTTCCAGTCCATGTGTGAAGTTTTTGAATATGATAAATTTAAACTCCATTTAAATCAAGGATCGTCTCATTTACTATGGTATTGGCCTTTATTATACATGTTGGGTCTAGCATGGTGAAATAACTGAAGATTCCACATCTAATTTTGATAACAAAATTCCTAATAAGGCAGATGATCATATTGAAGAATTAATTCATGATTTAGGTGTTGAAACCATCGAAAAAACCGAAACTGTTGAATGATTATAGAGAGATTCTGTAAAACCATTATTCCCAGGTTGAAATAAATATTTGATGTTATCAACAGTTTTGAGATTATTTAACTTGAAATAAATAAATGGGTGGAGTGATAAATGTTTCTCCAACTTACTTGAGCTTTTAAATGATTCACTTTTAAAAAGAAACAGGCTTTTAGATACCAATTTTGAGGGGAAGAAAATATTATTCCCAATTGGATTAGGGTAAAACAAGATGCATGCTTTTCCCAATGATTGTGTGTTGTATAGAAAAGAATATGAATATTTATCAAGTTATCCTACATGTGGGATATCACCCAATAAGATAGATGAAAAAGTAAACTTTGATTCATTGTCAGGTACTGTCATCTAACCTCATGAAAAATCAATTTTTTACTTTCTAATGATATTATCTAATAATTTTTTCATACAATTAGAAAAATTCAACTCTGATTCATTCTTAGGTACCAAAATCAAAGCTCATACTAAATCAATTTTGTTCCTTCCAATAAGTCCTCGTTTAAAGCGTCCATTTTCAAATTCAATTTACCTAAAAAGTTTAATATGGAATTCAGATGAGTGCATATCTTATTGTAACTTATGTCACCCTACTGGTTCACCATAGTGGAAGAGATATCACATAGAATTTCATGATTTTGGAAGTAAAGTTAAAAATATCATAATGGGTTTGTGTACTGATGGAATAAATCTATATTGATGCCTCGGTAGCCGACACATTTCATGGCCTATTTTTTAGTAGTTTACAACTTTTCCCCATATCTTTGTATGAATAAAAAATAGGTTACAGTGATATTAATGATTTCAGGATTGAAATAGCTGGGAAAAGATATTTATGTGTATCTTTCACCATTTAATGATGATTTTAAACTTCTATGGGAGACAGGTGATAAAGTTTTCAGTGCATACAAGAAAGAGTAATTTATTTTGCGTGATATGATAATGTTCACTATAAACAAATTTCTTAAATTTGTAAAATTATCTACATATAGTGTTAACAGACATAAAGCATGTCCAATTTATGAAGAAGAGAATTTGTATTATAAATTTTAGAATGGAATAAATACATTTTAGATGGGACATCGAAGATTGTTGTAAATTGATCATCCTTATCGTAGATTGAAAAAAAACATTTAACAGCTTATATGAAAACAAAATTCCCCCTTTACCATTTTCAATTGAATAATATTACAAAAGGGTGAAAATATTGATTCATAATTTGTAAAGAAAAGAATTTATGGTCTTCAAAAAAATATCTGCAAGAAACATTTTATCTTTTTTAAACTACCTTATTAGAGATTTTTAGAGATAAAATATAACATCAATGTTATGCAAGTTGAGAAGAACATATTTGATAGTTTGATTGGATCACTGTAAGACATAAAAAGATAGGAAAAATATGGATATCATGCTATATTAGACTTGATATCAATTGGAATAGGTTTGGAGTTATCTTCCACTATAAAAATAAATAGAACATATTTACGTCCAACTTTTCACACAGAAAGTAAGATTGAAAAGATTGATTTTTTTCAGCGTATTCATTGTATTAAAGTACCTAGTGGTTATTTTTAAAATGTGAGTAATTTGGTGTCACTGAAATATTGTAAATTAATAGGTATGAAATCTCATGAATGTCATGTATTGAAGTTACAAATTCTATCAGTCGCACTATATGGTGTATTGCAGACAACTGTCAGAAATACTATCTTCAGGTTATTTAATTTTTTCAAATCCATTTGTATCAAAGTAATTGATCCAAATTTTTTAGATGTGTTGGATAATGAATCATCTCTTACTCTTTGTCAAATATAAATTATTTCCCACCTACGTTTCTTTATATAATGCTTCATCTGCTAATTCATTTTCTGTGTGAGATAATAATATGTGCACCAATTTATTTACGATGGATGTATCCTTTTGAAAGATATATAAAAATTTTGAAGAGATATGTTAAAAATAATTATCGACTAGAATCCTATATTGCTCAAAAATATTTATCAGAAGAGGTGATAGAGTTCTATACAGATTATTTATATGAAGTGGAGCTCATTGGCCTCCCTATATCTCAACATATGACAGTTGATAGTGAAGGTAGAGGGATTCTATGCATAAAGGTAAATTTTATTCCTCATGATGAAGTGATGTAGTCACATTTATATATATAAAACAACACATATGAGGTTCAATCATATATATCATAACATATTACTGAATTAAAGTTACGATATCAAAAAATAAATAAAAATTGGTTGATGATTGAGCATAAAAAGACATTTGTTTCAAGGTTTAAAGAGAAAGTCACCAAAGATACATCTTCATTAGAAACATTTAAGTGGTTGGAAGGGGACCATATCTTAATGTGATCACATGTTTTGGTTTTGATATTAATGGCTATGAATCTTTCACAAAAAATCTGTATGAAAAAAGTACTGTTGAAAATAGTGGTGTAATGGTCTTAATTTAAGCACTTTATTTTTCGAGTTCCAAAGATAAAAACCCAATTTCTACATCAACTCCATATTTTTTAGTTCTTGAAAACATATGTAAAATTGATTATATTAAATTTATATTCACTGTGTTTATGTGTAATTGGGTTGAAATTAATAGTGGTGAGAAACATGGTGAATATGGGTTTAAACTGGTTGATTTGAAAAAACTTACTTTCAATGAGGACCCATTTTTCATGTCCACACATGAAAAAAAATATTTTATTTCAGTTATCCATTAAATGATTAGTGGTCTTTCATTTTTTCAAGGGAAAAAATTCTTTTGGATGATGAGGATGATGATTATGATGATGTTGTTGATTTATACGACGCTTCTTCATCTATTACACGATTTTCATATAACAATGACTACTACACAGACATAGTGCATGTAGTGTGAAATGATCAAGATGAATGGATATGGGAAAACACTAAATTACTCACCTAATTAATCTGGTAATTATTTATATTATTTTTCTTTTTTGAAATTTACATATGTAAAAACTGTATTATTTAATAAATATTCAATATTTAAATTAAGAAATGTTTCTATAATATTAGTAGTAATGTATATTTTTAATATTTTAACTTCAATATTTTTTTTGGTTAATAAATATAAAATCATTATTTTTTTCTTTAACAGACACATGTGTTCCATTTTTTTACTTACATATTTTAGTTTTCTTGTTTTATAATTATTCAATTATCTAATAATATGTAGGTCAACAGAAACTTCATTACAATTATTTTTTTCAATGATACTGATACAAAGATAGAGATTCATGTACTAAATTATTTTTCTTTTTTAATGTTATTAAATATTCATTAATATAGTAATTTAATGAAAACAAACTTTTAAATTACAAAAAACAATTGCAGGACTACTAATGAGACCCAAGTGGTGGAGTCTCCATATTTTACTTTTTCAAAATCGAGTTCGGAAGTAAGTAAATGTGGCATTACATGTTTTCCAAAACATTCACTTGATCATGAAGATGATTGATTGAATATTAATTTTGATGATAATAATAATGAAATTGGATTAAATGAAACACAATTTATCAGTTATATCTCCATGAAAATTCATAGGATTAGCATAGTATATCCTTATTGAAAGGCCATCGACAAGATAGATAAATATAATCTTTGGGAGGTCATAATGGTATAATATCTCAATTGATTTATTTTTTCATATTTTTCAAATATGATATATTTTAAATGATTAAATTTTATTTTATTAAATAACACATGAAATTTATTTTCAAGGAAACAAATAAAATTAAGAAAATATGTCTTACATTGGTGGAAGTTAGAAGGAGATGTTTCAAAATGAATTTGAAAAAAATTATGTTTTTGGTAGAAGAAAAAATGAAAACCCATGCCTCAAGTATTTGTTTATTGATGCATATAGATGGAAGAAATATGTTTCCTGTTGACATGAAGATGCCTTTCTGGTTTGATAATTATATTGAATTGTATAATTTCATATATATGTACTTATTTACTTATTAGTTTACTTTTTGTATAATGGGCCTCTAAAAAATCCCATCAATACATCAAGTTGTAGAATGTATACTCTCATACTTTATCAAGTGGAGGGTATCATTTTTAGAGAAAAATGATTGAGGAAACGTTTTAAGCACTAAGCACTCAATCCACTAGTGGTTCTAATGAGGTCTATTTCAGTCCTCCATCTCCCCCCACTCACCATAAAAAATAGAAAAGATCAAGAAGAATAAAAAATGAAAAGTATATAATAGAGAAATATAAGGAATTATATGATAAAGTTGTAAGTAGATATTATTTATTTGTGATGAATTTTTTTATTTTATAAAATATAACCACTAATATAACATTTTCATTTTTTATTTCAGGATAAACTTTAGGAGAAAGAGGCATAGGGATATTTTATCCCTGAGGGTAGGATGGACATCCTAGCCATAACATTAGGAAATTTAGAACACCATGGCCTTGTTAGAGGATGTCAACTGGGTGTCATTATGTAACACCCCAGGTAAATAAAGAATATGAAAATTTTACATTTATCCATATTTGTGAATAAAATATTAATATTACTTTAAAGGGGACGCTATGCTCGATGGTGTACCCAATACGCAACAACGAGTTTCTTGGGAATGTTGCATTGCACTCTAATAATAAAATAATATTATTTTAAATGGTAATTAACGCCTAACTGTTGTAATGGCGGGAATGAACAGAACTAACTAAAAATGATTATATATGTTTTTCAAATATTTTTACTTTTTACAATAAATGTTAGAGGATTAAAAATGCGAATGTATCCAATTTTAAGCTTAAACATTCTAATATTCTTTAAAAGGGCGATTAACCGCCTTTTGATGGAGAAACTCTTTTAAATCCAACTTTTGAAAATTTTATGTGTTATATTTGAAAAAATAAAATTCTTCTTTAAAATCGGGACATCAAAATTTACTTTGTGTAAATTTTTGGTATTTTTCCGAAAAAGTTCAATTTTTAATGAATATTGAAAAATGTTGTATTTTAATTAAAAACCTCCTTTTAATCTAATTTATTTATATGATTAGATTATATTTTGAATTGGTTTTAAGTTAAATTAGAATATATTTTTACCATTTAATCCAATAGTGGTTGTTAGAATTAATTTCACTTTGAAATCGGACTTAAACTAGTGTCAATCTTTTGATACATTTTGTTTCATAAAAACACGCTATTTGTTTTGACAGTGGGAATTAATTTTTAAATTAATTAATGCAACTTATATGTTTTAAATTTTTTAAAATAGACATCATTTTTGAATTCGGAATATCAAATATAGCTTAGGGTGAATTTTTGGTAATTTTCTGAAAAAGTTCAATTTTTGATGAATAGTGAAACCACTAAGTGGTACTTATAAAAACTGATTTTCCGTTTAAATTAAATTTTTCCACCTTTGTGTTTTGAATTTCAAAAATCCGACATACATGGTTGTCATTAAGAAGTAAAATGTGGTTCAATGGGATTAAAATAATTTTTTGGTGAATAGTAACTTATTAAGTTTTTAATCGCCATTAGAGGTAATTAGTGTAGTTTAAGGTAAGAATAATGTTTTAATAATATGAGATGAGTTTGAAACATGTCCTACCCAAATTATATGTGTCATGGCCGACCAATACAATCCATGGGTCAACTTGGGGACCCCATGGAGCCACTTTGGTTGGAAAATGACATAAATACCTTTTTATTTAATGTTAAAATTAAAATGACACAAAGATGAGTTGTTTTACTAAACAAATTTGTACATGGGGTTATACAAGTCATATTTTTAACTATAAATAGTCATTGGAAATATAATAAAATTTCCTACATCATAGTATTTTTTTATTATTTTTAGACATTAAATAAAGTAAATTATTTATGACATAATGATGATGCAGCGATGACCTCATTATTTAACGATTTAAATAAAATGGAAAGATAATGTAAAATCTAAGACCTACACGTGTCCAAAACCTATTTTATGGGTGGATTTATAACCCTTTTCACCTTATCCTCTAAACACGCCTATTTGGGACCATTAAAATCCGAAACTCATTCTAAAATAAAGTAACATTTCCTTACTTTCCAAGAATTCCCCTCCCCTCCTCTTATAAAAGGCCCCTAACTCTACCTCATTACCCACACATCCAAAGCCTTTGTCTCAGCCAACCGCTGCCCATTTTGTCTCTCCACATCCCTATATAACTCCTTTAAGCCTCACTTTGGTCATAATTCTTCCCAAGGAAGCCTTTGAGCTCAATCCAAAGGAAGTTACCCGATTTTAAGGAAATGTCTTCACTTGAGTCCTTTTGTTTTAATTTGCTTCTCCAACTCCCTAAACTCTTTTTATTCATTTCTTTTGTAACAAATCCATCATATTCAATATACTAGGATGTTTTTGAAGAAGTATTAGAGCAACACATACACAAACCTTCATCTAATGGTTAAAGAACATACTGTTTCTGTGGTTGGTGATTTTCTGCCTCACGAAACGGTGATTGTTCAATATTCTTTTAACACCTTTCAAGGTGGCCATTATGATGTCACTGTATTTTATATATGATATATATGGTATTTATGTTTACTATATTCTTCTGTATTTTATGTTTAAAACACACCTTTATTATTTTCATGTTGTGTAAATGCGATAATTTCATATGAGAAAGTGTGGACTACCGCCCCCTCAGGTGATGTGACTCGTACATGCAATACATGGAATGTATAAAGAATGAAATTAATAAACATATGTGACCTATATATCATATATATTGTACTGTAATTATAATATATATATATATATATATATCATTTACTTTTAATTCCGTTAATATGAAAAAAAAAATGAAAGTAGCGTTCATGCGTACGTACGGCCTACCGTCTCCATGAACGGTGCTTTCCGTTTTTATCTCCAAATGATATGGAATAGTATTAAATGAATATGTACTGGATATATATGATATTTTAATCATTAATACTATTCTGGAAATTATTTACTTATAACTACATGGACAATCATTTTTCAAACAAGTTCATTTTTGACTCATGTACCAAACATCGGCAAAAACGTCTGATATGAACTAACATTATTAAAAAATTATTATAACATTATAATATATGATATGAACTGAATAATAATCCTTAAAGGAGGTCCATAGGCAATTATAAATTGACCAAAGTTTATTATTCAGGAATATAAAGAAACGAACAAGACAAGTCGGACTTGAGGTAAGGGACCCTACTCCTCTCTTTCTTTTTAAGTACACTCTTTTATGTCATTAATTTTAAAGCTCATCTTTATTGTTATTGGCATGTTCTTTTATATTAATCTTACTTTATTTTTTATTTTCATATGATGAGAGACCCTATGCTCTCTCATCAATCCATTTTTGATGTTTTGAGTGGCGTCGTTAGGCTGCCGAATTTTCGTAAGAGATCTAACCTCTCTCTTTATTTTTAAGTACTCTCCTTTATGTCACTTATTTTAAGCTCCTCTTTGTTATGTTGGGGGATGTTCTTCTATATTTCTATTTCTGTAAATTTTATGTTAATATGATGACAGACCCTATTTGATCTCATCAATCCGTTTTTGTAAGTTTTAAGTGGCGCCGTTAGGCTACCAAGTTTTCGTAAGGGATTTTTCATCTCACTTTTATTCTCGTGAGATTTATGCTACATTTTCAACAATTGCATTTGAGTGGTGTATGTACTGCCCATTATTTTACTCATTGTGTAATATAATTTCATTTATGAGTATTTACATCAATTTTGTATTGTCCTTCTTTCACGGGGTGTATGTTTCAAAAGATACCCATGTCGGTAAGGGAACCTTTCACCCTCCTCTTTTTAAAAGACTTATTTTGTTATGTCTTTTAATTAACATACTATTATGTTAGTATATGTTGTTATATATCCTTATTGATTTAAATTTTATGTCCATGTGATGAGATACCATTTTTATCTCTCATCAACTCATTTTCTGAATTTTTTTAGTGACGCCGTTAGGCTGTCAAATTTTTTCAAGGGAACTTGTTAACCCAAATTTGATTCTTTGGGATAAACTTGTACTCCTTGAATATGTCGTTATATGAATATGTTTGAATATCCTATGATTGTTTTACACTTAATATCCACTTATAGTTGGTGTATTCGTTTTTCACACATAATTATGTAATTGATTTATCCTTAAACCAAGGATACCGTCTTTTTAAGGGACTTCGTCTCAATCTCCATTCATTGAGGGATATTTTGTTTTATACACAACCTTCTTTTATATGGTGTATAAACCCCTTTGAATTTTACATTTATCCAAAAATTAATCTTCTTTATACGAAGCGTTTTACTAAACGACAAAAGGGAATGTTTTTGTCGTACGTATGCGGCAACAATGACTTCTCCGCCATCGTGACCATTATTTGAGTTTCGGCTTCCTCTACAAGCCATACCTTCTTTTTAAAAGAAAAATAAATAACATGTTTTACTTTTCTTTTCTTTTGGTATTGAAAATGGTTTTCATAAGGTTTTTTATATCAATGTGTTTTATTGATATCTTGTGATTGAAATGTGGAAATGTTATGTTTCCTTTATGCATGTTTTATGTGATAAGATTATGTTACGGTTCTTGGGAATTGTTATGAAGATGGGTGGTTTCGTGATAAACTAAGGGCGGGTGAGCTCGCTATAGCTCTCAAATGCATTGGGTAACGCGAAAAAGTGAAACGTTAAGGTTTCTCCGAAGAGATTTTGGGAATATACTGTGGTGGGTATTCCAAACGTAACCAAGAGGGTTACTCCCTACGTAATAATGTTATTAAAGCCTCAAGTTACCTTTATGTCTTATGATTTCTATGATTTATTCAGGATTTGATGAGGTATGTTAAAGTGCTTGTGTTTTATGGGTAAAGTATGATTTCATGTATATATGAACTCAGGTTTCTTTTCCATATTTTTATAACCCTTACTGATCTTTTTATGCTCATACCAAGTTTTTTTGAAATGTTTTTCACAGGTCAAGGGAAAGGTACATGATATGATGATAGTGTCAAGGAAGTGTCAAGAAAGAATCCATGTTTTATTTTAAATATGTTTCCATTGATGGGAAAAACGAATACTATCTTTATGTAACCACTTTGTTTAAATGTGGAATATAATGCATGTTTTATGATCTAATTATCTAAAACTCTAAACCTGAAAAGATACTCAATGTGTAATATTTTATTAACTCAAGATTAAGTATGGTTTAAGGCTGGGGCCTTATAGTTGGTATCAGAGGTTGGTTTAGACAACTTTATTGATTAGGAGTTTTTGTTAGACACATGATTAATCCCTATATCTATTATTTCAGTTAAATCCTTGTTTTATAACTTTTTTCAGGTCAAGTAAAGTCGGTTACGAATGGAAGGAGAAGGATCTCAAACGACATTCCTATCTCTTCCTGATGACATGCTTGCAATAATTATTGCAAAGTCATGTTCAGATGATTGTGAAAAAATTTCTAGCGTACAACTCACTTGCAAGCAGTTGTTTGAGATATCAAACACCTCCACTATACCTCGTTATCATCGTGGATCGTGGGTTGTTTTTAGAAAAATACTATTTTCACAATATTCTCATATTTTCAAGGAAGGTAAATATTATCAAGGTATTTTCAAATATTTTACCTTATCATAAGAATTTGAAGCATATTATGATTTTAAAAATGGTGCAGAGGAAGGAGACCCTTGTGCAACATATTTATATTTGATTTTAAAATATAGTCTCTTAGTACATACTTATGTTATTTTAAAAGTACCAATAATAGAAAGTTTCAACTCAAATTTTGTCCGACTATTTTATAGAAATCATGTTTTATCAGATGTTTTGGAATTATATGTCATACATGATTATTTTACAAAACTGTTTTTCTATGAACACCCATATGACCCGTGTTGTACAAGGTGTATTTGGATGGAGGAATAAAATGATTTTGAAAGATCTATAAATCATTGTTGTAATGCATGGGACTTCTACCTATGTGAGCAAGATGACGATAAAACCGAGT
This sequence comes from Viscum album, assembly GCA_963277665.1. Taxonomy (NCBI): domain Eukaryota; kingdom Viridiplantae; phylum Streptophyta; class Magnoliopsida; order Santalales; family Viscaceae; genus Viscum; species Viscum album. The sequence goes on along the minus strand of OY728133.1, from coordinate 472,213,177 downwards.
GGACGCCCTGATCAAGGTATGATGTTATTCATTTTGGAAATCGTTTGATTTTATCTTATGGTGGTGAAATAAGACTTCAAGAATTAAGATGTTGATATTATAACGAATTTGGATGAAAATGAGAGGTATAAGGAAACTATTGAGGTTAGAAAATGTTAGGGTTATTTTTGGTGTTTTATAAAAAGGACAACATGCAGACCGCGTGACAACCCGTCGTGTCGGACAAAGCTATGGGAATAGAACCCACAACCAATGTGCGACTGGTATTTATTTCCTACCACTAGACTACGTGAAGTCCCTGGTTAGTTTGACTGATTCTTTTTAGTTAGATGGTTGTATTAATTAATAGTAAGTTTATTTTGGGTTATCTATGGAAATTTATTAACCTATCATGGAGGATATGTGATTAGGTTAATTACTTTTCAATATGAGACATTAAGATCAACTGATGTTGTTTGGAGATAAATGTTACGATTTAACTTGGAAGACTATGTGACTAGATCCTTCAAATATTTGGGTTTCAATCTTATTTTGGTTTACTTTGAAGAATTTTATGGACAAATTTTTTATCGAATGGTCCTCGTTGAACTTTGGGTTTTGTTGGACAAATTTTGGAGATTAAGAATAGAAATTCTTTTTATAAAGGGTTATCTTTTTCTGGATTATCTGATCTTGTACTAACCTTTTTGGTTTTGGTTTTGGGTAAAGTCTAAAGACATGGGAAGTATATAGTTCTCTTTTGTGTATTAGGTGATTCTCTAGAAGTTGATTATTATACTCTTAATGTGAACAAGTCTTCCTCAATACTCATCTTTTGGAGAAAATATGAGTTTGTGTAAGGAATCTAATAAAAGTTGAAAGTCAAAATGATAATTGATTATGTTTCCTTATGAATAAATTCCTCAATAAAAAGTAACTTAAAACAAAAATGTTGTCCATTAACTTTTCCTACTGGGGAATCGAATATCGTTTAACCAATCACAAGTTTGTGATTTTCTTATGGTTAACTTTATCCTAAACATGTTTTCTATCACTCTCCATCAGAACATGACCCTTTGTTTTTTTCTACATATCCATGTTTTCCTACATGGAATCCTAGTATGGGTTAACTCTAGTGACCTTTTTACTTCTCTTTCTTTATTTTAAAGTGATTTTTTTTACTGACTCTTGTTCCGATGTGGGATTTTCAATGAAGTTTCCAAACCCAATTTTAAAATTGCGAGGAGGAAATTCCCAAAAGGGGGGAAGGATGTAACACCCAAGGTAAATAAAGAATATGAAATTTTCACATTTATCCATATTTGTTAACAAAATATTAATATTACTTTAAAGGGGATGCTATGCTCGATGGTGTATCCAATACAAAACAATGAGTTTCTTGGGAATGTTACGTTAAACTCTAATAATAAAATAATATTATTTTAAATGGTAGTTAACGCCTAGCTGTTGTAATGGCAAGAATGAATATAACTAACTAAAAAATTATTGTATATGTTTGTCAAAAAATTTTACTTTTTACAATAAATGTTAGAGGATTAAAAATGAAAATGTATCCAATTTTAAGCGTAAACATTCTAATATTCTTTAAAATGTCGATTAACCGCCTTTTGATGGAGAACCTATTTTAAATCCACATTTTGACAATTTTATGTGTTATATTTGAAAAAATAAAATTCTTCTTTAGAATCGGGACATCAAAATTTACTTTGTGTAAATTTTTGGTATTTTTCCGAAAAAGTTCAATTTTTAATGAATATTGAAAAATGTTGTATTTTAATTCAAAACCTCCTTTTAATATAATTTATTTATATGATTATATTATCTTTTGAATTGTTTTTAAAGTTAAATTAGAATATATTTTTACCATTTAATCCAATATTTGTCATTGGAATTAATTTCACTTTGAAATCGGACTTAAACTAGTGTCAATCTTTTGATACATTTTGTTTCATAAAAACACGCTATTTGTTTTGACAGCGGGAATTAATTATTAAATTAATTAATGAAACGTATATGTTTTGAATTTTGTAAAATATACATCATATTTTAATTCGGAATATCAAATATATCTTAGGGTGAATTTTTGGTAATTTTCTGAAAAAGTTCAATTTTTGATGAATAGTGAAACCACAAAGTGGTACTTATAAAAACTGATTTTCCGTTTAAATTAAATTTTTCCATCTTTGTGTTTTGAATTTCAAAAATAAGACATACATGGTTGTCATTAAGAAGTAAAATGTGGTTCAATGGTATTAAAATAATTTTTTGGTGAATAATAACTTATTAAGTTTTTAATCGCCATTAGAGGTAATTAGTGTAGTTTAAGGTAAGAATAATGTTTTAATAATATGAGATGAGTTTGACACATGTCCTACCCTCCTTTTATGTGTCATGGCAGACCAAGACAATCCATGGGTAAACTTTGGGACCCCATGGAGCCACTTTGGATTGAAAATGACATAAATACCTTTTTATTTAATGTTAAAATTAAAATGACACAAACATGAGTTGTTTTACTAAAACAATTTGTAAATGGGGTTATACAAGTCATATTTTTGACTATAAATAGTAATTGGAAGGTTAAAAAGATTTCAAACATCATAGTATTTTTTTATAATTTTTAGACATTAAATAAAGTAAATTATTTATGACATAATGATGATGCAGCGATGACCTCATTATTTAATGATTTAAATAAAATGGAAAGATAATGAAACATATAAGACCTACACATGTCCAAAACCTATTTTATGGGTATATCTATAACCCTTATCACCTTATCCTCGAAACACACCAATTTGGGACAATTAAAATCCGAAACTCATTCTAAAATAAAGTAACATTTCCTTACTTTCCAAGAATGCCCCTCCCCTCCTCTTATAAAAGGTCCCCAACTCTAACTCCTTACCCACACATCCAAAGCCTTTGGCTCGGCCAACCCCTGCCCATTTTGTCTCTCCACATCCCTATATAACTCCTTTAATCCTAAATTTGGTCATAAGTCTTCCCAAGGAAGCCTTTGAGCTCAATCCAAAGGAAGTTACCCGATTTTAAGGTAATGTCTTCACTTGAGTCCTTTTGTTTTATTTTGCTTCTCCAACCCCCTAAACTCTTTTTATTAATTTCTTTTGTAAAAAATCCAGTATCTTAAGTATACTAGGATTTTTTTATAAGAATTATTAGAGCTACACTTACATAAACCTTCGTCTAATGGTTAAAGAACATACTGTTTCTGTGGTTGGTGATTTTCTGCCTCACGAAACGATGATTGTTCAATATTCTTTTAACACCTTTAAAGGTGGCCATTATGATGTCACTGTATTTTATATATGATATATATGGTATTTATGTTTACTATATGCTTCATTATTTTATATTTAGAACACACCTTTATTATTTTCATGTTGTGTAAATGCGATAATTTCATATGAGGAAGTGTGGACTACCGCCCCCTCAAGTGATGTGACTCGTACATGCAATACATGAAATGTATAAAGAATGAAATTAATGAACATATGTGACCTATATAACATATATATTATACTATAATTATAATATATATATATATATCATTTATTTTTAATTCCGTTAATATGACAAAAAAATGAAAGTAGCGTTCATGCGTACGTACGGCCTACCGTCTCCATGAACGGTGCTTTTCATTTTTATCTCCAAATGATATGGAATAGTATAAAATGAATATGTACTGGATATATATGATATTTTAATCATTAATACTATTCTGGAAATTATTTACTTATAAATACATGGGCAATCATTTTTCAAACAAGTTCATTTTTGACTCATGTACCAAACATCAGCAAAAACGTCTGATATGAACTAACATTATTAAACAATTATTATAACATTATAATATGTGATATGAACTGAATAATAATATTTAAATGAGGTACATAGGAAATTATAAATTGACCAATGTTTATTATTCAGGAATATAAAGAAACGAACAAGACAACTCGGACTTGAGGTAAGGGACCCTACTCCTGTCTTTCTTTTTAAGTACACTCTTTTATGTCAATCCTTTTAAAGCTCATCTTTATTGTTATTGGGATTTTATTTTATATTAATCTTACTGTATTTTTTATGTTCATATGATGAGAGACCCTATTCTCTCTCATCAATCCATTTTGGAAGTTTTGAGTGGCACCGTTAGGCTGCCGAATTTTCGTAAGAGATATAACCTCTCTCTTTATTTTTAAGTACTCTCCTTTATGTCACTTCTTTTAAGCTCTTCTTTGTTATGTTGGGGGATGTTCTTTTATATTACTCTTTATTTAAACTTTATTTTAATATTATGAAAGAACCTATTTGATCTCATCAATCCATTTTTTTATGTTTTAAGTGGCGTCGTTAGGCTGCCGAGTTTTCGTAAGGGATTTTTCATCTCACTTTTATTCCTGTGAGATTTATGCTACATTTGCCACAATTTCCTTTGAGTGGTGTATGTACTGCCCATTATTTTACTCATTGTGTAATATAATTTCAATTATGATTATTTACATCAATGTTGTATTTTCCTTCTTTCACGGGGTGTATGTTTCGAAAGATACCCATGTCAGTAAGGGAACCTTTAACCCTCCTATTTTTAAAAGAATTCTTTTGTTATGTATTTTAATTCACATACTATTATGTTGGGATATGTTCTTCTATATCCTTATTGATTTAAATTTTATGTCCATGTGATGAGATACCCTTTTTATCTCTCATCAACTCATTTTCTGAATTTTGTAGTGACACCGTTAGGCTGTCAAATTTTTACAAGGGAACCTATTAACCCAAATTTGATTTCTTTGGGATAAACTTGTACTCCTTGAATATGTCATTCTATGAATATGTGTGAATAACCCTTGATTGTTTTACACTTAATATCCACTTATATTTGGTGTATTCGTTTGTTACACATAATTATGTAATTAATTTATCCTTAAACCAAGGATATCGTCTTTGTAAGGGACTTCATCTCAATCTCCATTCATTGAGGCATATTTTGTTTTATACACAACCTTCTTTCATACGGTGTATAAACCCCTTTAAATTTTACGTTTATCCAAAAAGTAATCTTTTTTATACAAAGCGTTTTACTAAACGACAAAAGGGAATGTTTTTGTCATACGTATGCGGCGACAACGACTTCTCCGCCACCGTGACCATTATTTGAGTTTCGGCTTCCTCTACAAGACAGACCTCCTTTTTAAAAGAAAAATAAATAACATGTTTTACTTTTCATTTATTTTGGTATTGAAAATGTTTTTCATAAGGTTTTTTATATCAATGTGTTTTATTGATATCTTCTGATTGAAATGTGGAAATGTTATATTTCCTTTATGCATGTTTTATGTGATAAGATTATGTTATGGTTCTTGGGAATTGTTATGAAGATGGGTGGTTCCGTGATAAACTAAGGGCAGGTGATCCCGATATAGCTCTCCAATGCATTGGGTAATGTGAAGGAGTGAAACGTTAAGGTTTCTCCAAATAGATTTAGGGAATATACTCTGGTGGGTATTCCAAACGTAACAAAGAGGGTTACTCCCTACGTAAGAATGCTATTAAAACCTCAAGTTATCTTTATGTCTTATGATTTCTATGATTTATTCATGATTTGATGAGGTATGTTAAAGTGCTTGTGTTTTATGGGTAAAGTTTGATTTCATGTATATATGACCTCAGGTTTCTTTTCCATATTTTTATAACCCTTACTGAGCTTTGTATGCTCATACCAAGTTTTTTTGAAATGTTTTTCACAGGTCAAGGGAAAGGTACATGATATGATGATAGTATCAAGGAAGTGTCAAGAAAGAATCCATGTTTTATTTTAAATATGTTTCCATTGATGGGAAAAACGAATACTATCTTTATGTAACCACTTTGTTTAAATGTGGAATACAATGCAAGTTTTATGATCTAATTCTCTAAAACTCTAAACCTGAAAAGATCCTCAATGTGTAATCTTGTATTAACTCAAGATTAAGTATGGTTTAAGGCTGGGGCCTTATACATTATTTGGAAATTTTTTTTTATCGGAGTAAGAAATCAAGAGACCTAGAAATATAATCCTTAAAATCCAACCTTAAAGATATGAAATAGTCTATGGGGGATCAAATTAAAGCAGTTATGCAATAGGATTTTTTATAACAATTAACAAGATAGTTATAGTATGCCCAACCCTCCCAGCCTACTCAACTAGTTTTTCAGTCATCCTAGCCTGCTCAGCTAGTTTCGCAGCCTCTATAGCCATCCCAGCTAGACTACCCTACCCAAACTTCCTATTTTGATCCCCTACCTCCTCACTCAGACCAAACCATATACAAGTATTTGTTTACTATTGATCCTCATATAAATATTGTTGTGTAAGGGCTCATTCATTTTTTGGGGGATTATGTAAATCACCAACCTATACATATGGGTCAGGTTAGAGTATCAGTACATGATATTATTGATCCTAATTCTCTACTACCATTTCCAACTAATGAGATTACAAGTTTGCCGGATTTTCAGGGTCTTTTTTTAATTTATCCAACTGGTCTTCTTCATTGTATTTCATAAGAGGCATGCATTTTTATAAATATTAATTACATATTATTGAAAATTACTTATAGTGTTTCACTTATATAAGATTTTCTAAAACCAAAATAATATTTTCAATTGAAACAAATGGTTTATGAATAATCAACTATAGATAATTTTGATATTTATAATAGGATAAAAATATTATCTCAGTCTTCTTATTCCTTGAATAATATCTATGAGTTTCAGATGACATCTGATATATAGGAAAGAGATTATTGATTTATATTACTCAAAGAATATATCATGCATCTAGTTTATTTTGATGAGCTTGGCCTGAATGTGTTTCATTTGTCTTCCATGTAAGTAAATTGATGTTTCATTTTTTATTTAATTAATTAAAGATGGTTTAAATTTACTAACTATATTTCCTTTTTAAATCACGTATCTATACATTCTTCTTATAAAAATTAAAGCACAGCTATGTATAGTTGTATAGATCCATAATACATTTTCATGGATGTGCAACATGGGAATAATGCTAATATAGTTTCATATATATATATGATAAATTGTCATAGATTAACATTGGGTGTTGGTTTTTAACATTTCTGGATATGTAAGAAAAAAACATAATTATGAATTAATGATCAATATAGTGTCCTTAACTGTGAAAGTTTTGTATTGTAGAGGGAATTGGATGTTAGGAATATTTTTCCCAAGTGAATGCACCATATATTGGTTTTTCTCTTTATGAGGGGTTGTTCGTCAACAAATTCCCACCTTATTATATATTTATGTTTTTTTTGTTTTTTATAAGCTCATTATGATTAATTATCATTGTTTATACATGTATTATAAGTTCATATATATGAAAATGTAGTTCATGTAAAAAATTTAACAAAAAACACATGTCGATAAAGAAAATAAATTCAGTCCAATAAATCGAAGTAAAGGTAATTATTTTTAATATTAGATATTATTCTGATATTTTAATATATATATATATATATGGGTTTTTATTATCAATTTAATGTTTTATAACTATAGTTTCATCACTAATATTCACATATTTGTCGTGTTTATTATGTTCTACGATTCATGTATGAGATAATCACAGTTGGGGTAACAACTAAATTTTATAAGGTTAGTTATATTAATTATTTTATATTATCTATCATAGTATACTATTTTTTAATCTCATATCATTCAATGTTATTGTAGACATTCAATGATGATCAGTCTTATACCCAAACTGAACATACCCATCTTCAATATTTGTTTGAGAACTATTTGTTAAGTCTGAGTATGATTTAAGGTATGTATATTCTAATGTTTATCAATAATAGCACATTTTCCTAATAACATGTGTTCAAAAAACTAATTATTTTTTCATAATATATGTTTGGACATAATGATATCAAATGAATTCTTGAACAATAACCAACAATGATCATATTTAAAATTTCATGTATGTGTTTTTTAATTCTACATTATAATACAAATGCGTAGATAATTTTTTGGTTAATTAGATAAAATAGTTATTTTTTATAGATTTTTCTTCATTGATAGATCTATTTTTATTGATTTATATTGTTTTTTTATTATAAGTATTTTGATTATTTTGGATGTGTAATATTCCGAATTTTCTAAAAATGAAATTTAACTTTCAACATCAATTTTTATAGAAACTGAAGCCGAATCATCTATAAAACAACCAGTTTTTTGGCATCAGTTTAACTTAAAACCGACACCCAAAACCGAATCATATGTGGTTTTGAGCATCAGTTTGAGATAAGAAGAAATAGAAAATAAACCTGTGATCGATTTTGAGTGTCAGTTTTTGAAAAATCGGCACCGAAAAGCTTATTATTTACATCTCCTTTATAGACTTTGGTTAAAACACAACGTCAAAAATGAAGAAAAAAACTAACATTAAATATAATTTGGGCACCAGTATGTGCTAAACGCATTTTGAAGGAGAATATTTATTCCAAGTACAACAAATGAGTGTTTTGGTAGAAGGAAGTCACATTCTGGGGGAACATCATTAAAATAAATGGGATATATGTTGACCCTTAAAATATAAAATCTATTTAAGGATTGTTGAGTCCAAAATCTCTAACAGATTTCATGAGTTTCCTTGGATTACCTAGGTACTATCTTCAATTTGTGAGAAACATCTCATGATGTTAAAACCCCTAACCGCGCTAACTCATAAGGGAGTCAATATATCATGGAATGATGAATGTGAAGAGAACTTCAAGGAATTGAAACGGAGTCTTATCACTTACCATGTTCTCACATTACCCACAAGTAAATAAATTTTCATATTTTTCAGTGATGCTTTAAAGAAGGGTTTGGTTTGTGTATTATTGAAGAATGAAAAACTCATAAACTATGCTTCAAGGTAGATGAATGTTCATGAACAGAACTATCTAGCACATGATCTAGGGTTGGCTTTAGTGATCTGTACTTTGAAAATATTGTGGCATTATATCTTTGGTGAGAAGTGTGAAATATATATGAATCAAAAAAGAATCAAGTATATATTCACATAGAAATAGTTGAATATGCGCCAATGAAGATTGATAGAGCTTATTAATGACTATTAATTATCAATTCAAAACCATCCTAGGAAATAAAATAAAGTGGAAAATTCTCTAAGTAAAAAGGATCCAATAATTCTATCATTGATGATAATTTATAGTGATAAAATATTATTATATTAGTAAAGTATGGTCATATGAATCATAAAGTAAAGATCATCATCAATCCTTTCAAAAATGATTTCTCAATTGTCCCTTATGGAGAAGTTAAAGTATGCCCAAACAGTAGATGTAGGAATTCAGAAGAAAGTGGATGTAGGACCCTGGAACACCCTGAGAGGGGAGGGGTTAATCAAGGTGTCAAATTTTTTTTCTAAATTGATGGATCTTGTTCCCATGTTGTTAGGAACCTATTAAAACTATCTATTGGTAATATTTATAAATTTAAAAAAAATAACTCACAGACGGACAACAAATCAATTGTATTTGGTTCACCACTAAGGGCTAGTCTAAGGAGCATATGTTGATATATTTTTAGTTGTACCTAAATGCACTAATCTTCAATAGTTTTGAAATATAAGAGTGCAGACATAGTCACATCGTGCCAAGAACACTCACTTTACAAGATTTTATGGAAATCACATTGCCTCTCTTGGAACACATCCGACAAATCCCCATATATCAATGATTTGAGAGAAGTCTAACTCATTTTATCAAATTCAAGGTCATTTAAATGGATTAGCATTAAATTATTTGTTCCTAAATTATCATACGGCTCTTTCTTCACTGTAGAACTAAGTTGATGAACTCTAAAATCCCTATCCACTTAAACCTGATGTTCAATACAACCTTCTGTGAATCTCCTTTGTGAATCTCACTACCTTCATGAATCTAACAACCTTCATTGAACAAATTTCCATTGCAAAGCTCACTATCATGGTGGAAAAAATTTCTTTCATGAATCTCACTACCCTCATGGAACCAAATTCCTTTAAAAATCTCATTTAGTCAATGTGGAATACACCATAATCATGAATAATTCATTAATCAAAAGCTTTGGAATCAGATAAGACTCAATAATACTTTTTTGATGTTCAAGATCGTATGGAATGTCAGTTTTGTGGATCTCTCCTGGCTTCTCAAAATCAGACCAATTCCGGATTTTCCAGGGAAAAAATTTCTTGGGAAGTGAAGAGGGGTATCCTCATATTTATATGCTCATCTATTCACGATTCTCCCCCACCTCTTTGTGGATTTTCCAGATCTTTCAAAAACATCATCGTGGAGCTCCTACTATCATAAAGATCCAGGGGAATTCATTGTTCATACTTCTCATCATATCCATGGATCATTCCATCAAAACCATTCACGATGTTTACAATGCATGTCATGATCACGAAGAACACCAGCATCATTCATGATTCTCCAATTCTTTGTCATTCATAATCCTTGTCATTGTTGCATTAATCACCATCATCTTTCATTGATCCTTTATGAAACACCACTCACAAATATAATCTTTTCTAAACTCGTGATTTTCCCATATTTTAATAAGGCCTTCAAATAAATTCACTTTTTGCGATGAAATACATTCTCTAAATTTTGGACCCCAAAAATTTGGAAGACAATTTGAAACGATGCCAGCTTCAATACAACTATTAGCTTGAACTATAAGATACAATTTCTTGAAAACTCTCTGATCATCCATTTCTTTATTGACAACAAAAATGAACCATTCTCCTTTTCCAGCAAGTAACATACTTGGTTTCAACAATGGAAACTATTTGAAATGGTAAATCCTTGGAGTTCACTATTAATGAAGTATGAGTTGTGAGATTTGGTTCAAGACTATGTGTACCATACAATCCTGATTTACAATAGTAGTTATTAGATGATTCACATATCTAAACCTTTTTTATCCATCTTGGAAGCACAATGATGTATCGAGATCTCTTAAAACACTATTTTTGGGAAATTATGAAGAAGTAGATCACGGAATATACATCAAGATGTCTTTTATGTCTGAAAGTGAAATAAAAAGAAAAAAATACAAGTGGGTGATGCAATAATTACTAATACCTGCATGGAAATGGTAAAACATCACCATTGACTTTATCATTATTATTCCAAATAAATCAAGAGGGAATAACGTTATATGGGATGTAGAGGATCGTATTACAATGACTGTTCAATTTATTGTGGTTTATTAGGTTTTCTCACTCAAAAAACCTACGAGGATATACATTTGAGAAGTGTTGAGGCTATATGGAACACCCCTATCGATTGTATCTGATTGAGCACCATGATTTACCTCAATGTTCTAAAAGAGTATCAAACACACCATTAATACTATGTTAAACTTCTGAATGGATTATCACTCTCAAACTGAGGGCCAATATGATCAGATAATCCAGAAACTTGTGGACAAGTTGAAAGCATTATCAATTGACTTCCACAGAGGATGGGATCAACATCATCATCTATTCATGTTCTAATACTATAATAGTTTCTATTATATCATCCAAACGGCTCCCTATTATTACCTTTCTGAGAATATTTATATTATATCTACATGTTGGGATGAGGGGGATGAAAACAGTTAAGTCCTAATATGGTCAAGGAAATGGTGGAATATGTTAAGATCATTCAACAAAACATCAAGACTACTCTAATTTGAAAAAATATCTATGATGAAAATATTCAATGAGGCATAGATTTGGATTTTTCTTATATGGTATTCCTATGCATATATCTATGGAATAAATTAATGAGATTTTGGAAGAAGGTAAATCTTGGTCCGAGATTCATCGGCCCCTTTTAGATCCTTGATTTCATCGGAGAAGTGGCCTATTGACTAGCACTCCCAACTAACCCATCTCATGTACATGATTTATTCCATGTATCCAACTTCAGGAAGTACATAACAAACCCCTACCATGTACTCAATGCAGTGGTGGTACCATTGGAGAATGACCTTTCCTCTGAATAGCCTATGTTGAATATCTTCAACTATATAGGCAAATTTCTATGAAATAAGGCAATGCGCCTGGTCAAAGTGATTGGGAGAAACCAAAAGTTTGAGTAAGTGATGTGATAAATAGAGGAAGTGATGAAATATAATAACCCTCATATGTTTTAGTGTGGGAAATGAAAATTGTTTGGGTGAAATTTCTTAAGGGGGAATATTGTAATGACCAAAACTATTACAAATAAAAATTCCCCTAATATTTTTTTTAAATGTCCTATTATGTAATATGGTTATAGAAAACACAAGCACGTATTTAGTTTTATTATATCCTATCAGATTTAAATAAATATTTATAATCATTACCATTAATAATATAGTCATTTAATAGTGATAGCATTATTAGTATAAATATAGGTTTTTAACAAATCCAATTGACACAGAATAAGGAAGTGATTACCACAACCAATAGGATCATTTCATATGCCGCCAATTTATCATATATTATGAAGGATACAGAATGTTTTGGGTTACCCTTGACCAATATCAATCTAATATCCAACATCTTTAGAATGAGCGAAACCATTTCTGGGAGAATTTGAAGCTCATCAAGATCACCTCCCAAACCATGTATGTCAAACACCCCATGAAAGTCTTACCATCGCGCACCTTACTCTTAGGGAGTTTGTTGGTGTATTAACGGTATATGTATCAATACACTAGAAAAATGAGATTGTAAATTATTTTTTTATATATTAATGAATATATTTTCATCATCCTATTGCTACTTTACAAATGATTTTTATTTTGATACAATAAAACACAACTAGTATTTTTGGTTAACATTGAAATTCAATTAAGGAATTTATTTTAATGAATTAATGGATTTTTCATATAAATAAAATTTTAATAAATTATTTTTATTAAATATTTTTTATCAAATATAAATGATTAAATAATTTTTATTTAGTCAAATGTGATTTTTATAAGTGTTCAAAAACTAATATTATCAAAAAAAACCCAGCATTTCTAAATAAATATTGATTCTTATTTAATATGTGAAAATACAAGTATTTATAAAATTATTTATAAATAATGAATATTAATATTGGAATAAAAATTTCAAAATTATCCAATGGTAGATTTTTCATAATTTTATGATACTGTCAAATTTTTTGGTAAAACTTAAATACGGTATAAGTATATACGGTGTGAATTGTGAAATCATAATGACCCAAAAGTGATGTAATAAATACAATAAAGTGTATCCATGAACAAATATATGATTTACCTTTAAAATAATGATATTTTTTGTTTATTAAATTAATTTTATAAAGCCTTTTGGAATCCTCTAAAACCATTAATATATTTTAATGTTTCAAAATAGTTTCCTTAAGAGTATGACTCACTTCCATATAATAAAATGTATTATTTTATTATTTTCATTCCTTTACTTTATAAAATAAGAAAAAAACTTCCATTTAATAGGAACTATTGGAAAAATCATGGTAAGGTTTGTGGTTTTGGCTATTTTTTTATATAGAGTTAAAATCCTATGTTTGAGAAATAGTAAATAAATCCCCAATCATTTCCTATATAAACACACTCAATATCCCATTTATCATCACGAAAAATATGTTTAAAACCTCGTTACTCTTAACTTCCCTCTCTAGAGTCCACACAGGGTTCCACCAATCTCTTAATAAGCTCTTCCCAAACATTTTAAATCACACATTCATGTAAGTGATCCTCCCCTTCTTTTATTTATTCAAGTTTCTTTATTATTTGGTGCCTTTTATTTCCCATTCCTAATTTTGGGATATATCATTCAATATATATATTACGGCCCATTTTATTTCAAAATGATTATATACCCCTTTCTATCTCATAAACCCATTTTATGAATTTTTAAGTGACGTTGTTATGCTGCAAAAAATTTCATCATGATTTTCCATTTTAAAAAAAATGTGTAGTGAATACCATACCCATTTCTCATCAAGGGTTATAACCATTATACAATTATACTTAATATAATTGGGATATAAATATATATATTCCATAATCATTTATCACGGAATAAAATTTGATGATAAATTAATCAATGTTGTGTGATCTATATGGCACACATAAGCAAGAGAATGAAAAGAATATGATGGGTGTGCCCAGAAATATATAACACTCCAATAACTTGGGTAATGTTTAGTCTCATGAGATTTATTGTTGGGATAGGTAGTGAACTTGATTCTTTCATGGGAATTTTTTCATAATGACTTATTGGTAGTTTACCTTGAATTATGTTTGTGATCCAGTTTTTTATGTTGTTGCCACATTTCACATGTTGTCTTTATGATTATCATATTGTATCATGTCGCATTATTCATGTTTATGATTCCTAAACCATTTAAACCCAATTGATATATCTATTTTATAACATGTATTATTCTCTTCATTTTATGTCACATTTATTTTCTTACTATGATTTCTAGTTCACCCATTTCTTATGTATGTCCCTAGTTTTTCCGATGTAGTTTTATGTTCGATGGAATTTTATGAACATGTTAAGGAAGTTCTCAATATAGATGATGTATTCCCAATTTTAAGTTGTTATGTAATGTACCAAATTCCCAAATACACTAGACTTTTTTATCTTCCTAATTTTATTAATTGTAATATTATGTAATAAATCATTTACAAATGTGAAATAAATATTAGGGTTGTCATAATATACCTCTTATTGGCTCACTCTCTAGTTAAGATTCATTCAAAGGGTTTCTCTTATCCATTAATCTAGTGTGTGAGGAGAATGGAACCCCAATCTTGAACACCAATTTTGTCTTATATTTTCACATATAGAAACAAACAATAATATTATTCTTCATGCTATTGGAACCCCCATATCACAATAATATGATTATGTTGAGTATTGGGTGGAATCCTACCTAGGTAGTGTTCTAAGTAGATTATTCTGTCAGGTGGACAACCCATATTCTTCTTATAACCCCTTACTTGTAGTAGCAATAGAGTTGATTCAAGACTTCGGAGATCTTTTTCAGAAGAATAATTTTCCTAGTGAAAATAATCCCATTATCAAGATAGAATTTATTGATGAATCAGGTCCTTCAATATTAGTGATGGACGATGCATCATTTGAGTGAGGACTATATAAAACTTCTTCTCCTACCTCCTCATCATCACATTCAATCCTTCTTATTTATTATGTACATTCTGCAATAGTTGTAGAGTAACAAGAACAAAATAGTATAATCTAGTAGAAAATTCATTCCATGATCACTTAGAATCCCTTGGATACATTTAATGGAAAATAAGAATGCCTTCACTAGATTTTTCATGATTTAGGTGGAAGGAGGATTTGATCACCAACCATTATATTATACCATGTTGAAAATCAACTTACTCAAAAATGACTGCTTAATAGTTTTAAGGAACTTTTTAGTTAAGATGACAAAGCTTAGATATCCCAGTTATTAAGGGAATTGTTAGAGGCGCTTGAGAAGAGACATCACACAGCTTCTCAATTACATGCTCAGATGGATCTCTTTACTATATTAATAGAAGAATACATAGAACATGAAACTAATTACATATCCAATATTTTAAAATCATCATATTTATTAGGTACTAGTTAAAAATAACATTAGAAATTATCTTTTATTATTTAGACTATTCATCCTAAGGCAACGATAGAGGAGGTAGAGCAAATAACACTTCATCATTCCATTAATAACTCCCACCAAACTCTAGATGATTTTTAAAATCTAGTGAATTGGATTTTACTGTGATCCATCCATGGTAATATATATTCTTTTTTATTTCTTTAAACATTCATTATAGACTCCATAATATAGATATTCCTCCTTTTCACTTTATTAATGAATGAATCTTTTGAACTTTACATGTAATTTTATAGCTTTCCCTTATTCATAGTGTGTATGACATTTCATTGATTTGATATTTAATGGATCATCAGTGATACCCATCCTTATAATAATACCATGTAAATGAAAACTCTTGGATTTTAATTCTTAAATAACAATATATTTTTCTTGATAAATGATCATGATTGACCTTAGATGTGATATTCCTCAGTGATGTACCTGCTCCAATTTTCTTAAGATCACCTAATAAAAAATGATAATTTGTGTAAAATATATGTCATGAAGGTAGGATGGTCCAATTTTTTCCTAATTCGATGGACTTAGTGAGTGTTGTCATATTTTTTATTAGGAAACATAATGATCCCTACAAGATATTAATCATTTTATTTTATATAGATTTAATTTTTCCCTAAGCTTCATATAGGGGGAATATTAACGGGTTTGGACTTGTATTTTTTTCAAGATTTCCTCTTAAATGTTTTTTGTCTAACAAGTTTTATGAATTTTCCATTTTATGAGTTCTCAATATTTCATATATCATAAAAAAGTTCATGTCTAGTGAGATGAGACATAATGTTTTACCAAGATCCACTTTTGAGGTTTTCACCCTGGTGAGCTTTGTGTATCTTTCAGTTGTACTTTTTAAGGTCTTGAAAACTAGACTATTTTTTGTTCTAGTTTAGGGTCCTCCATCTTATACCTTCAATTTCTAGTAATAAACCATCTAAAATGTAATGAATTCCATGAATTTTTATGTAATGTGGTAATGACAAATGTCATGTATTTTAACATCATGTGGTAGGGACGTATTCTATGTTATTTAATGTCATGTGGTAAGTACATCTTCTATGTATTTTAACTTCATGTGTTAATGATGTATTTCATATTGTTTAACATCTTTTGGTAAGGATGTGATATGTTGTGCAGTTTAAATTATTTGATCTAAAACATTAAAATGTTATGAAGTTTAAAGTCTTGTTGCCAATACATGATTTATGGATATAGAATGGTTCATACATGCTTGGGATAACCCAAAACACCATAGGGTGTTGTGTTCTTCCATGTAGTTGTTGAGGATGATGGGGATTTTAGTTTGTTTCCTATAACAAGGATATTCATGTAATTGGTAGGTCAAATCCCTTATGCATGAGCATATAGGGATTAAATACATGGACAATTAAAGGTGTCCCCCATCTTTTAAAAGGTCCATGAATGATTTTTAAAGACTCAAACATCTTGATGATATAGTGGGGTATGGGTAAAAGAGATATAAAATAATGGTCTTCTAACCCTAGGGTAGTTTATTTTTAGTGTGGTATAATTGGTCCCTATGCCTCATGGTTTCGAGTCACATGGTGTGGGTCATCAAAATGTTTGAGAATAGAGTGTCTCATTACTACCTTAAGAAAGGGTATAACAAATGATGCTGTATCATTGGGGATGTCGAATCTACTTGAATAGTTTAGTTTTAGGGATTGTAAATCATGGTCTAGGAATATCTATGTAAATTATAGGCAGGAACTAGTGGATATAATTCTACCCTTAGTAATAAAGTAAGCCTATAATGTTCCACGTGGTCAGGAAAATAACTCTTAGATGTAAGGGGGTCCTTCTTGAGAACCAAGGGTCCATTTGGAGGGAGTAGTCCCTATTATATATTTTCTATAGGGAAGATCCAATATCATGGAAGCTCAAAGTCCATGGGGTTATAAGATAAGGATACCAACTTGAAGAACTTGTTACGTTAGCTCAGACTAAAAAGGCATGAAGGTGTTTTATAAAAAGAGTAAGATTCAAGAAGGGATTGAAAACCCCAAAAGTTGCATTGATACATGGTGAACTAGTTTTCATAGTGAGAAGATGTTAAAAAACCCATTAATTTGACATTTTATTGAACCAAGCAGTTCAACAAGCATGGATTGGATTTAACTAGGTCCAATGTGATCCATATGATCTTTATTCCTTGTTTATTTATTCTCTAAATTTTTTCTAAACTCTCAATATGAAGTGTTTAGTGAGTGGAGACTTGATTTTTTTTAGTATTACCTTTTTGATTTTTCATCTTGACAAGTTTTATGTCTCTTTTACTATAATTTTTAAGGTCTTTTGATTTGTACCATAAAAGGAAAAAGTTTAAGGTTGTACATCTTTGACATCAGTGCATGCAGTTTAAGGTCAAGATGCATGTGGAACTGGTTTGAGGGGAATGTTACACATAAAACTAATTACAATACCCATGTTCAAGAGTAATTTAAAATCATTTTGATATTGGGTGAAAATGTTATGAATAATAACTTGATGTTCTCAATCCACTAGTAATGATATGGGACAATCATATCATTAATGCCTAATAACACCTTAAGGTGTTTAGTTCCTCCACAGTGACATCATGATCATAAGGATCATAATTCCATTCCTACAGGGATAAGATGCCTCTATTTGGTAGGTCAAATCATTTATACTTCAATACTATGGTCAAATAGAGAGGTCTCTTTTCCTTTTTGAGGTCCCTGAAAGATTTTCAGTAACCTCAGGTGCTCAAGACATGAGGTTTGATTTATGGGTTGAGGTGCATAAAAGGTTATGGAATCGTCCCATAATAGGGTTAACTGGGGTAAGGCTCGTGTAGTCCTTTGATTTGGAATGATGATAGTTGATGGATTATACATTTTAATGTCATGTTGTAGGGATGTATATTTCATTTAGTTTAACATCTTGTGATAATGATTTATTCCTTGTAGTTTGACAAAATGAGGTAAGGATGTGGAAACCGATGTAAAATTTTGAAAGATGTCCTTGGGGGAACCTTTCACTAGATAGGTGAATTTTGGTTCAAGAAACACCTTTTATCTATGCATATGATTACTAATGGGTATCCATTTCTCAGAGCCCTTCATTCAAAAATTTATCTCATGCACAAGTAATATAGAGATAGATCTAACTCATGTGTAGGAATAACAATATTGTATGACACATACCTCTTAAAAAAAGGTATATACTACTTATATAGATGGGTATCATTGTTTTTAACTTTTTATAATATAAGGGAAGGAATCATGTAATAATATTCTCCTTTAAAGAGATACCACTATACGGATCTGACTCGTATGCAGGGGATAGGGGTGGTTGACTTGGAGAAATTGGTTCTTTACAGAAGATGGAAACCCTAAAATGGAAGCGTATAATGATATGATTTCATAATATTTCATTAAAAATGGGTATACTTCATATATTTGAAATATCTAGAGAAACCGAATCTACATAAATTTTTGGGTCACGTAAGGTTTAGATTATAAACCAAGAATATCTGAGTTAACTAGAGGTTGTAACTGGTGGGTATAGGTCCAAAATTACTAATGGTGGGAGCCTATAATTTTCTACGTAGTTAGGAAAATAAAACCTCATTTTGAGGGAGACTTACTAGGATCCAATGGTTTATTTGGATGAACCAGCCCATGTTACATGTTTTCTATACAGAAGAGCCAAGATCAAGGAATACCAAGGCTCGTGGTGTTCCTTGATAAGGGTATCATCTTGAGTAACTGGTTGTGTTCACTTATATATCAAAGTAATTAAGTTAGTTCCTAGAAAACATATTATTAAATAAGGGTTCGAGTGCCCGGAATGATAAACAAGTTTTTATTAAACACATTTCAAGTAAAAGGAATAAAACATGTTATTCATGGATACAAAACCATCAGAATGTATTATATGTTCAATGTTAAGAATTTTTTTTGTAGTTTAATTTCATAAAACTAGGATGTGGTTCCCTGATATGAGGTTTATCTAGATCATAATGGTCAGAACAGCTTACTAGGTTCCCTAATCTCACCTAAACCATTCTCATATTGAGAAACAAGGGACAATTGGGCAGTCAACTATGTCTAGAAACAGTGGGTCTCGGATGTTTCACTACATAGGTATATCCCATATGCATTTTGGGGACAATTTTTATCATTTTATAAATGGCGGTTGAACTCACGATTAGATATTATGGAGTCACTATGTATCCTGTTATAGAGGGAATCAAGCCACGTGTATTTCTTATATGAAACATCTATATGTATTTCTAACTCACATGCAGGGAGGGAGAATTTTGAGGTTGTGGTTGGACCTCGGATTATCGATTCAACCATCACTATATATCCTAGACACACATAGTTCATGAACAAGATACTCTCCATGAATGTCTTACCCATACATAGAGGGGGGAATTGTTTCTATTTATTATTGTAAATAGACCCAAGATTAGAGATTTGGTTGTCACTATATATCTTTTGATGAAAGGAATCAATCCAAATATATTTCTTGAATGGGAAACTCTCCACATGGGTTTGACCCATATGCAGATGGGGGAATTTTTTCCATTGATTGTTATGGTTTTTCCTAGGATTATAGATCCACAAATCACTATTTATCATGTTATAAAATGAATCAATCCATACATAGTTCTTAAATTAGAAAATCATCACGCAGATTTGAACCATATGAATATGGTAATTATTCACATTGATTATTGTGGTTGGTCCCCAGATTGGATATTTGGGCATAAATACAAATCTTGTTATAATAGGAATCAATCCATGTTTAGTTATTTAATGGGAAACTCTCTACGTTGGTATAACCCATATGGAAAGGGGGTATTTTTCCCATTGATTATTTTGTATAGGCCTAGAATTTGAGATCTGATAATCACTATGTATCCTCTGATAATAGAAATCTAGCCACATAGAGTTCTTGAATGGGAAACTCTCCACATAGGTCTGACCCATACACGATGGGGGAATTTTTCCAGTCAATTGTTGAGGATGGACCTAAGATTTTATATCTATGTGTCACTATATATCATGTTATTATAGTAATCAATCCATATGTAATTTCTGAATGGGAAACAATTCACATAGGTCCAACCCATACACATTGGTGGTATTATTCCCATTTATTGTCATACCTAGACTTAGTATTAGAGAACCGAGTGTCACTACATATCATATGATTATAGGAATAAATCCACACATAGTTCTTGAATGAATTTGTGGTGAGATACCAACACTAAGGATAGTGGTTCTCTTACATGAGATCCATAGTAATGTTCAGTTTTAGGTTATGTAAGAGACATAAATCGTGTAGTTTAGTGCCATGTGGTAAGGTAATGTGGTGTTACTTTTAAGTTATTTCATCTAGTAATATGTTAACCTTATCATGAACTAAGATGTATTGATCATGTAGGGAATCCCTTAACAAAATTACTAAGCCTACGTGATCTATTCTCGGTGTGAGAAACAAGGAATGATAAAGGATTATTTCACCACACATGATAGATTAAAAGATATGATATGGGTATTTTGTATCATATAGTGTTTGGTATAAGATATAGAATCTATGAATCTCTACGTATCTCATTAAAATGAGAATATATTCATACATAGTTTTAGGAAACTATGCATTTTAACATCATATGGAAAAGACATAGGTTTCCCGATGTGAAAAAGAAGGCATGAATCCTCCTAAATGGCGTCCATTCATTCAGGAAATCATCTCATAATAGGAATCATATAGTTGTAATATGGTAATTCATGATTTATTTTTCCATGGTATCATATTCATAGTACACTGGGTATCAATTTATTTTAACTTCATGTGTTGAAGATGTTGTTGAACAGTTTGATATCTTATGATGAGGATGAATATATTAAGGCTGGACCTAGGATTTGAACTCTAGGAATCAATACATATCCTATGATGTAGGATTAAATCCAAAAATAGTTCTAAAATTGAGAAATTTCCTATATGTATTTGACTCACCCACATGGATGGGGGCACTTCATTTCACTTTCACACAGATCTATCTCATGTGCAGTGAGCCATCTGTGAAGTTTCATTTTTCACATAGTTTAAAGTCATGTGGTAAGGATGAGTATTTTCATGTAGTTTTAGGTCATACAACTAGGATCACTCGGGTAGTTTAGTGTCATGTGACCTAGATTATTTCATTGTATTTTAATTTCATGTGGCAAAGAAGTAGATGGATTTGATGGAACTGATGAAAATTATTTGATGAGAAACCTCGCATTGTTGTGGGAAGTGATTTGTTCCCCATAAATTGTGTCCAATGAGTAAGATCCATGGAATAGATCTTATGTACACTGGGTATGAATTCATTTTAACTTCATGTGTTGAAGATGTTGTTGAACAGTTTGATATCTTATGATGAGGATGAATATATTAAGGCTGGACCTAGGATTTGAACTCTAGGAATCAATACATATCCTATGATGGAAGAGTCAAGCCAAAAATAGTTCTAAAATTGGGAAATTTCCTATATTGATTTCACTCACATGCATGGATGGGTGCACTTCATTTCACTTTCACACAGATCTATCTCATGTGCAGTGAGCCATCTGTGAAGTTTCATTTTTCACACAGTTTAAAGTCATGTGGTAAGGATGAGTATTGTCAAGTAGTGTTAGGTCATACAACTAGGATCACTCAGGTAGTTTAGTGTCATGTGACCTGGATTATTTCATTGTATTTTAATGTCATGTGGCTAAGAAGTATATGAATTTGATGGAACTTATGAAAATTATTTCATGAGAAACCTCGCATTGTTGTGGGAAGTGATGTGTTCCCCATAAATTGTGTCCAATGAGTAAGATCCAATGGAATAGATCTTATGTATGATGTAAGGACCTTCAAATTATTGTTCCACCTTTCGAGGTTTCTTACCTACTATCAATAGAGTTCTAATAGCCAACAACATCTCTCCTTGAAGGAATGAATTGAGGTGAAAATTATTATATAAGTCGCGTGCAATATGATTCTGATGGACTTTGAGGTCGTGTAGTGTATGAAACATTTTCTCATCAAGCCATTTCAACTCATCCATCCACTTTTTTGATTGGTAATCATCTAATATTTTCCACATATTGCTATTCAAATTGAGAGAAACTGGTCTTCTATGGGAAATATTGCATCTATTCTGTACACCAATGAATACATATTTTATTTTGTAGCATTGTGTATGGTGATATGGTTGGCCCATAAATCATGAAGTAACTTATCTATCTAGGACTTATTGTCATTAATCACTATCTTCTAGATTATTTTTGTGGAGTCTTATTGAATGACACTATTTCCCCTTTTTCACTACATTACAATAGGATCAATGTTTGGACTCAATGTTGTGCTCCTGTTAATATTTCTTCAACTTGGTAGAATAGAATTTGGTGCCCTTTTTCTGTCAATGTCGTGTTAGGGAATCCAAATATGGTGATGATGTTAGACACTATGAATTTAATGATATTCTTTTTCTTAACTTTCTTGGGGGGGTATTTCCATATCCCATTTGGAAAATAAGTCGATATTAGTAAGGATGTACTTGAAATCCTTAGCTATGGATAGGTGATATGGACCCACAACAAACATTCCCCATGCGGAATATTACCAAGAATATTTAGTTGTATATAGGAATTATAAGGGTTTATAGATTTAGTTTTCATGAATCTAGCATGCTTTAAATTTCCTGTAGAATTCTATATAGTCTTTTATCATTGTTTTCCAGTAGTAACCAAGACACTTAATTTGGTGAGAGAGCCTGGTCCCAAATTTATGATCACCAAAGGAGCTTGTATGGACTTCTTTCTTGATTGTAGTAATCTCACTTTTTTCTATGAATATGATGATTATTACACTAAATCCTCATTTATAGAGGTATTTTCTCTCATTTGTACCATTCTAAATGGTAAAGTTCACCATTAGACATCAAGTCTCATCTCTTCTGTCTTGGTATATAAGAAGAGTCCCATTTTGAAGATAATTAGTTTGAGCTCCATCCATCCAAGGGTGTATATTACTTCATCATGATCTTGGGTGATATTGATATGATTTATTTCTTCCATGTCACATATGTGGATCAATGATACCATCCTTTGGTGTGTGTTGTGGATGACTACATTGTCCTGATCAGGGTCAGGAAAATTGTAGATGCATTAGCTTGTGTTTTAGCACTAGCATTTTTTGATCAAAGTACACGGGGAAACCTCAATTCAAAAGGGAAATATTTTATCAGTCTTTTGACGTAGCCAATTATAGGGGTCAATTATTCCTTTTTTATGGAATATTATTCATTTTCTTATTTTATCACCTGCTCTAAATCCCCTTTCATATTCAGGTATTCTATATGTAGTTATATGGCCAGTTCCAAGCCAACAATTGTTGATTAGAATTATGTCTCATTATTAGTAAATCATTTGGATAGTGAGAAGGTGTAGGAAAAAAATTTATAGAAAAAAATAAAATCCCTAAACCAAATCAATTATGCTTTGGTTTTTCCAGCTACTTTCCGATAGGACTCCTAAAGATTCCATCAAAATAAATCTCCCATGTTCGGGAAGTGACCAGGGCATATAAACCTTGTTCTTCTGGAAGTTCATTGTCCACTAGTGTACATTATGGGGTGGTATATTCCACATAGAAATTAGCTAGAACCTTCCCTTTCACTTACTTATATGAAACAAACTGGAAGTCAAGTTTTTGTAGAATAACCACCCATCCATCCAAATTTCCATTCATCATAGGACGACCAAGGATGTACTTGAGCAGGTCAATACGGTAGACCAACTTGATTTTGTTGTGCTACAAGTAATGCCTCAGCTTTTTCACTACAAAGTTGATCGTGAGGAAATTATTATCAAAATCAAAATACTGGTTCTCAGTAACTATAATAATTTGACTTATGTATTATAGACTACTCTCATTCCTTGCATCATTTTTCTATGCAAGGAGATAGCCAAGTGATCATTCCATGGTGGTAACATATAATATGATCATATTTCTTTCCACTTGTGGAATCACGACTTGTGGGTGAAGTAAATACTTCTTGAGACTCTCAAATTCCTCTTGGAAGTCCTCATCCCCTCAGTAGGTGACTCCTTTCATCATCAACTTGGTGAAGGGGAGTGTTTTTTTGGCTAGGTTAGCTATGAAATGTTGAATATAAGTGAGGTTACTTTGGATCCCCATTGGTTATTTAGGATTTTGAGGGGTGAATGTTTTAGTATTGCACTATAATATTAAAATTCTACCTCAATTCCATGGTGATGTACCAAAAATCCGATGAATTTCTATGAAATTACCCTAAAATCAACCTTCAGCGGGTTTATCTTCAAAGAGTGTTGTCATAACTTATGAATAATTATTTTAAGATCCATGAATTAATTACATTGCTGTCGACACTTAACCATCAGGTCATTGACATAACATTATGACATTTTTCCTAATAAGGGATTAAATATATGATGCATGAAATGTTGGTAAGTAGTTCCATAATTATTTAATCCAAAGGGAATGAACTGACTGCAAAAGACCCCATGTTGTACTCTGAAATAGGTTTCTTCCTTGTCTTCAATGGCCATATTTATTTGGTTTTACCCTAAAGACCCATCCATTAAGGAAAGTATATGTAATACAATAATTTCATAGATCAAGAGTTTTGTGATCGAAAATGGGAAATCTCCCTTCAGGCAGTGCTGATTAAGGCCTCTATTTTTGTTTATATGGACAATGTTATAAATTCATATTGGGTATTTCACTTCCTGAAAAAAAGTTGAATTTGATCCATGTGTAAACATCTTATTATAAATTATTAGCATGAGAGGGGTTCATAAACATGGATTCCTACTAGAAACCCTGATGATCATCGAGTAATCCCAGATGGTGAATAGACACATCAGGTTTCAAAGAGTATATTTTCGAATAATTCTGAGAGAACGTATATCTATGTTTCTTCAGAAAATTAAATATACATGTTTTTCTTCTATAGAGGAATGGAGGAACTAGTCAATATGGGTTATGGGTCTTCTTATATTCCAATATTCAATTTCATGAGCTCATCAATGGTGGCGGATATTCCTTCCTCAAATTTGGGAGGGGCATTCCTAAGTTTATCCTCTTATTCTTCCACCTCTAAGTATGTGGAGACATTTTTAGACACAGTTGGTAATGTGAGGGGATATTTTTCATTATTGAGGTGAGAGATCCCATGGGAAGATACATTGTCATCCTAAACTACTAGAGTTGTCGTATAGAGGTTACAAGATTGATTGTTTTGTTTTAAACAATAATTGGGGATAGGAGGATCCTATACATATGGGATTAATTCAACTACCTCAATAAGGCTTATGGGTAGTACATAATCACCATTGAGAATACTACAGAGATTCACAGGGGTAGTCTCTAATCCATTGGGGGATAAAAACTATATATCATCATCCACTATTAGTTGTTTTGCCACTATTTTTTAGAAAAATACATCATTATATATGGATTCACATGAATCGAAGGGGGCACAATCACCATGTAGTATGAAAACCTTCCCATCGATGTGGTATTTCAAACATTGGAGGAATGTTGAAGGTACTACAATGTGGCTGTGAAGACAAGGTCTTCCAAGAAAGACATTATATATAGTGTCTTACTGGATAACTTAGAACACTGAGTTAGATGTGATATCCCCAAACTGATATTCAATCTTGATCTTCTTAAGAGGTCTTTTCTTTACCTTATCATACCCTTGAATGGTAAGATTTGATAGAAATAAATTCCCTTCTCTATATCCCAAATGTCGAAGGGTCTAAATCGGGATAAGGTTGATCTCAGAAACATTTTCAATAATATTTATTTGAATATCAACGTTATTGAGTCTTCCTGAAATATATAGGGTTAGGATATGTCCATGGATTACTTCTTCCTAGTCTTCCTCTATGAATGAGATGGTGACATAGAATTCTGATGGAATATTATCCACTTGATAAACCACGGTTACAACGACTTCTGTTTCAAACTCTTGTGGGATCTAGAGGGATGTGATAAGTTCATGTATGAGTTATTTCGAAAGATGGAGGTCATATAGTATTGAGATTTTGGTTGGCACAACAACTTAAAATTTCATAATGATGTAATTGTTTTTATAGGTCATCACTTTCTTATGTGTGGTTTCTCCCTATTATATGTCTATGGATGTGAGTTATTTTGGGTAGATGGTCCTGGTTATTAAGATGATTTTTAGGGATGATCTTATACTAGTTTTTCAGGTTTTCTTCATCCATCCCCTTTATCTAGGATGATCAGAAAATTTCACCCCTACCAACCGGCCGTGTAAAATGACTAGGATTGTACAACTGCTAAAGGGCTCTAGGACACCTCTGTGTTTCTATTGGTATTGTTGGAGTACTCACACATGGGTATTAGATGAATATATTTCCTCTATGGGGATGTGATCAACATATTGGATATGGCCATTCCTATAATGTCCCATATATCCATAGCTCTAGTGTCTTTGGCCTCTAACTCCCCATTCAGTTATGGGGGACGCATACTCAGAGGTGTATTCATCATTTTAGAATAGATATATTAAATAGACTATAATAACATAACTAAAGATGAGATCTTCATAAGATGAGGATTTCATTTTTTTGGGTGGTTCTTATTCTCTAGATGTTGTAGGACAGAATTATGAAAGAATCAGTTCTTTTGTAGAATCTGAATATGGCTCTTCCTCTTCTGTATCTTCCTATGTCTGACAATTACATCCCTCTTCAGGAGGTGTGTTACATGTCACCTCCCTAGGTGATAGTATCATTATGGGTTTTCAAATATGTGTTATTAAGGTTAAATGAGCTTATTATATTGTCTTTTGAGTCATCCAATTACCAAACATATGTCCATTCCTATCTAGAGCATCTGAATAGTCACCCTCTTCTTCTGGTTGGGTGATGACTACATAAGTCACATGTACGAGGGAATTCTTCAACATCACCTATATATAATCAACCAATCTTTATAAGAAATATTTGAAGAAGAATAAATCTTGTATGGTCTAACTGAACCTACTATGGAAATGGTAGTAGTCAAGATGATCAGTGGTGTTGACTTTGTTGGGTATCTTGGGCTGTGGTAGATTGAGTATGTTATTATCTATGGATGGAATGAAAAAACATGGGACCTTATTATTTAGGAACGAGTATACTTTATTTATTTTTCCCTTAAATAAAAGGGGACCCTGATCATCTTTTTTTTCTAGTCGAGGGAGAATTTATTTTTTATGTTACTTGATAGGATTCCTTGAGCGATTTGGGGCCTTCTTATGTGCTTGGATGGGAAAAGTTACTGGTTTTAGGGAAACTAAAATAGTTTCTACCTTTAAAACCCTTTTCCCCTATGCCAAATTCTTTATTTGGGATGTATCTTGGGTTCACTGAATGAAATATTTTAGGTGTTGTGCCATTTCTACAAACTCAAAAAACCCTCCTAAATTCTTCATCAGGATCAATGGAATTTTCAGATCATCCAAAATATTTTAACCACAGAGTTCTAGAAATTTCTATTGTGATAGATATTTACTGAGTGAATAGGTAAACCATTCCATCTAACTATGGATTCAAGAAACCATCTAATTTTTATTTTCTTGTAGTTTGTGAGGTTTAAAATTGTCATCTTCCATTTTTTAGAGTTGAAATAATAATGTAATTGATGATGAGGGTATTCACATCCAATAGTAGATCCATCTATAAGGCTATTATACCAAATGAAGGTTGGACCTACAGAGTTTGTAGAAAAATATCTTAGCTTGGTTTCCTCCTATTAGTCTCAAGGTCCCATCATCTGGATGTATCGGGACACGAAGTGCATGATTTTTTTTACTATGTCACGCTTTCAAATGTAAAGAAGGTAGGACGACCAAAATTAGGTGTCGATAATGTGGAATCCACCCATTCATGAAATGGATTCGTATTTGGTTTTACGGGTGTGTGCTTCCCTTCTATGGCTTCCATTTTGGTAGTCAGGGATTCAATGGTCTTGAGAAGTTCCAAAGGTACTACTTTCTAGGCTACATCCAGTCTATAGGGAGTGGGAAATACTTGATGTGGTGGCCATGTTTTTATCTAATGTTGATTGTAGATCCATGCTAATAATAAATTATCACCCTAGTGGGGGGATAATGGAGGGAATTCAAAATCATCTTCCACATCCTCATTGATGTAGACCAGTTTCCGTGATATAAAGATAGGCTAATTCTTATATGTTTTTCTTGTAGGATTTCAACTCTTTCCTAATGTCTAGGTGGAGGGATATTATCCACTTTCTGAAGGTGACACCCTATGGGAATTTGGATCCTAAGTAGCTTCTCTTTGAGCTATCTAAGATTTTGTATCTAATTATCATACTAATTTAGTCATTCCTCCCTAGATGAAATTTCAATTCTTATGGGTGGTGATTGGGATGTAACCACACCTCTCCCTTTTTCCTTGGAAGTATTCCTCTAGATCGGTGGAAACTCATTATTCTGGGGTGCCGAATTCTAGATCCTATATTGATTATTTATACGTGCTACCTCAACTGGTACATCTAAATCACCCGACTCTCGAGGTATATTTTGTATATTGCATCCCTCTACAGTTGTGTCCTGATCTAAATCAATTTTTGTGTTTATGGTGATAACATTCACTATAGTGTTCTAGGAAATGGTAGAAATCCCACTACTCTCAACACAATATTTTTATTCTACACTTCTTACTCCACCTTAGAGGGATTAAATAGGGTCATTTCTCTTAACCTTGGCCATATTGGACCATTTTTACTTACTAAACCTATGGGTTTTTATTAACTTCACCATATGTTCCTCCCATCTCATTCAGTAAATAGTGACCATGAGGTTGGTTTTTTTCATGTTTGTAAAACAGTCCCTAAATAGAAATGGTTCCTCTTTAAGTGGTAGGAATGTATGGGATTTAAATTGTTGATATTTACCTCCCAAACTGGAGATGAATGATTCCCTATGAGGTGTTTATAATGATTAAAATCCCCCATCCTGATGGGTTGGCTTCTATTCAGACCATTTTTGGAATGTTTTGATAATATTGTTGAGTATTTAATGATTTTTGTTTAGGATTTTATGACTTGTATGATGGGAATTGATATATAAGTTCACAAATACCTATGGAATAGGGTTGATCTAGAACCACATTTTATTTCTACAAGACCCTCTCAGGGTGTGATGAATCTGGTAACGAAGATTGGTATAAAAAAATCTCCCATCCCTATGGGATAGGGTTTATTTAAGCTCCTATAAATATATCTAGGATTTTCTTAGGGTTTGATGAAATAAGGGGTGGATGTAGTGGGAAATGTTTACCATGTATCATGGGATAATTTCACTCATGGAGGGAATCTACGAAAACTATTATTGCGACTAATTCAATTTGGTTCAATTGTTCTCGTGTATGAGATGGGTGCAATGGGAGCCCATGACGAGTGACATTTTCTTTGGGATGTTATCTGGTGGGGTACAAAATTGTATTCTATGATGTAAATGTGTTCCAATTATTTTGAGGTTCTAGATTAAGAATATTTTAGTAGTCATATCCAACCATTCATATTTTATTTACATCTTTAATGTATGGGTATTTTTTTGTATTAACCAATTGTATTTCATGTTACCTGGTCCCCTGATTTTGTTGGAAGGTATAAGATTATTGAATTCTATATCTGGAGAGTTTTACTATTATAGGGTCTCTTTAAAGTAAAACACTTCATAATTTCCAAATCTTTAGATAGAAATACAATATGAGGCTTCTAGAAGCATGTTTTAAAGAGTTTTGGTGCAATGGAATCAAACATGTTATCAATTTACATTGTGATTTTTTTGTTTTGGGTTCTAATCCATAGAGATAGTAACTAGATCCATTTGAAAACAGTGTATGTTTATGGTTTTAAGGTGACCTTAATATCTTAGATAGTGGAGGTGTCTAGCCTTCAATTGCTAATGAGTTGCCCAAATTTTTTGGCTTCAGTAAGGCACGAACTCCTTCTCTAGATCATCTTGGATCTCATATTCGGAAGTAGGAAGGGTCCAAAAAATGGTGGGGATATTGATTTTTTATAAGTTTCACCATATGTTCATATTGGCATCCTCTTCATTAGACTTGAACGTCTCCACATGGTCAGACCATAGAGTTTTCTTCTCTATGTTTCCTGTATACCATGCTTAATTGTAGTTAATAGTTGATGGGGAACGATATATGGTTGACCACGTTGTTTTAATAACCTATCTATATGACGGTGTCTGATTTTTGAGAACCTCTATTTATAGAGGTATTTGGGAAATGGGAGGATTTCCATGTGAGAGAGGGATATCACCATTGGTAGGTTGACCAAGGTGAATGTAAGCAGTATAGCCCATGTGATCCATATCCACAATACCACATAGAGGAAAATCGAGGAAATGATCAAATTATGCTTCATTTTAAGATTCGATGAAACATTAAGGTGTTTTATATATGTGTTGAATATCCTCAGGTACAATGACATTGAGGAGAACAAAGATATGAGCCCCATTTGATGTCATGGCCTGTATATGTTAACCTACCTTTTGGGGTTGAGCTGGGATATGATCCTGCTCCATAAAGGCTACCAGAACATGTCGATAACTATATGGTGTGTTTAGAATATGATCCTTATATTAATAGTATTATATAGTATTTCATTAATCTTCTTCATTATTAATAGGAATATGAGCCTACTTTTTGGTGGTTATTGAAATATGTTGATCAACTATAGTTGATACAGTGGTATAATTGTAGTTCAAATATGAATTCCCTACCATAATAAGCTGATAAACCTCTATAATGGGAGAAGGGATATGAGCCTCCAACTATATATCCTCTGATGTATGATGGTTTAGTTTTTCATCAGTGTTAGTAGGGATATCAACATGGATTCCATGGGCTTCTAGAGTATGTAGAGTAGCTTCACCGATAGGAATATGATCTGTTCCTAAGGCATTTTTCTCTCTCAAATAATGATCCCAGGTTCAAATGAGGATTGGATCCCAATACTATGCCTTTGGAGTATGCTTCTAGTCTTTTTTGACAGGAAGATGAGAATCAACCAAGACATGTGTTTCTCCCACTTAGTGATCCCTTGTCAGAATATGAATATCAACCTAGTATTGTGCCTTTGGAGTATATCAATGATCCTTTTCAATAGGAATGTGGTCATGTATTGAGGCATGTTATTCTCTCTCTTGGTGATCCCTAGTTGGAATGGTAATATGAGCTAGATCTTTTTTCTATTCCTTTAACTTAATATTTTGATAATCCTCCTATATGAGAGAAATAATGTGCACTTGCTCTGGAGTAACCACCTATTCATACTGATCATGGTGATGTGTTGTTTTAGATTTCAGGATTAGAATATGTTCTTATCCTTGTATTTTTACCAATTCTAGAATATTCTGATATATTTCCTTATCTATTTCTATAATTTAGTGCACTTTTGTAAAGTGTGTTCAAGAATGTAGGCCTACACATTTTCTATCTCCAATATGTATGATCAGATATCTTCAATTGAAGCATTGTTATAAGATTAATCTTATCTTCATTATTCCATCATAATGTGTTGATGGTCTTCATTTATGTTGGAAGGTATATGTGACTCTGCCATTATTGTAGAAAAAATATAACTTCATACTTGATCTGAGTGAGTAGGGATTTGATCCTGCTCCTTGGCTACCACTGGAATACGCCGATGGTCTTCATCAGTAGAAGCATAGATATGAGACCACTATCATTTATCCAAATAATTCCTTTCTTAATTAGACTTCTTTTCTACTCATGCATGAGTGTATAAGGTTAAAATATGTCAAGTTGGTCCCTTAGCAGTAGATTGAGGGGAACAAGAAGGATGACGCTAGTGACGAAGGGTTACATGAGCCCTTCACAATCGATCATGAACTCAAATAGAGCCACAGTCAACTCCTTGATCCACCTTTATACGATATAGAAGGTTCTTATTTTCATGCTCTAGGGATAATATTATAGATCCATTGAAAATGGAAATGATCTTTACTTGTTTCACTATAGTATTCCCAAAACAAGGTGGAATCGCTGGCTTCAGCATCATAAAAAAATTCAGATAGCCTTGAGGTTTATGGTTGTTCCATGTTAATGGTATTCCTAAATCACTTTTTTCACCACCTAAATATGACAGTGTCATGTGGGTTAGTTCATTATGTGAGCTGCATGGGTTTTAGGCATATGTGATGTTCCAGAACATTCTCTAGATGAAGACATGATCTCATGTCAGGATGTCATTTGTGAGAAAATTATTAGGTAACAAAGACAATAAGAAACAAGTTTACGGATCAGTTCATCATCACAAGTATGATGCATTGTTAATCATATATGAATAGGTAACACATATTTCCTTTATTATTATCAGTTTATCCATTTTTATTGCATAGACTCTTCACAATGAGAATGGACTTATTTTATGGGAACCTCGGTGACATAGTATCCAAGATCAATTATTCCATTTTCTTTTTAATAGGGTGAAAAAAATGAAATGGTTGGATTCCTATTCAACTGAAAATATTATTAATTGAGAGATTCCTATAGGGTTTACTAGTTTTGTTTTACTTAGAAAATTCATAGTTTATTGGGTTTAAGAGACAAGGTGCCTGATGCCTATAATGATTATGTTATTCTATCATTACATGTCATCAAACTAGGTATACTATTTTTTCCTTATTTTGTGATGATTGTGGTGGTTCGTTTATAGTTTCACTATCACCTATACCTAGTTCAAAATTTTTAATTCTTAGAAACATCCAATGGATCCCACATTCATAACAAGGTACAAACATATTTTATAAAGGTAGGTGGACATTTGGGGGTTTAGATCCAACAATGTTAAGGAACTCACATTAGTAAAGAGGATGTGAGGTCGGCCTCATCACTCCCTTTTGGGGGGTTATTTCATATTCTAGGAATCTCTTATACATTTATGATATGTTCATGAATATCTTCTGAATCCTGATGCCGAACTAGTTACCCTAACAAAATAATTGAGTGTTGAATCCTTCAATATATAAAGGGGTTCTATTACTGAGACCACCTTTATATATCTTAGGTTCTTCTATATTTCTTATTATTTCTTATAAATGTGTAGATGCTAATATTTTGGAGCCGCATAACTAGAAATTTTGAAGATTACTGTCATCTAGAGAGGCAATTGATATTTCTAGGATGGTTTGAACCATTATTAGGAATTCTATATATTCTATTTATAACAGGAATCAAACCCCACAAATTTATTATAAACCAAGTAGTTTAACATTATGCGGAGGTAATATATATGGGGGAACATGGGAACTGAGTGTTGAGATTTATCCTTAGGTGGGAATCCTATGAATCCATCTTTTAACAAGAATCAAAGTCATCATAGTTCAGTTGTGCCTTTAGGATGTACCCCGAGGTGGATTCCCCTATATAGGGGTAGTCATATCATGCCAATTAATTAATCTTACACACTGAGGTTTTTCTAGATATGGGTGAATTCATGATGTGAATAATATGATCATTTCAAATCCCTAATCCTATGTAATACATGGTCATTATGAGAAAAAATTGATATCAAGTGATCAGTATCACTTCATATGGATGTGGTAATTATGCATTATGTTAGATCTAATGTGGTGTTTGATGTGGATATCAAGACTTGGGAGGGATTTCTATATATCCTACTTATAAAAGGAATCAGATTCTTCATAGTTATATTAAATTATCAATATTATTATCGATAAGGCATAAAAATAAACCCATAGTGGTGTTTGGGTCTCATTGGTTAGAGTGTTTGAGACATCAATGGAACATGCATCGAGGTGGACTCCCATTGGTGCTCAGGTCTTAGTATGGAATCATACATATCCTATATGGATATGAATCAGAGTTCTAATAGTTATTTTGGGGTTATACATGTATATTCACACTATTTGATGTTATCATGTCCTGAGGTGTCTTCTTAACAAGTCTTGATTGTCTGTCTGACATGTCTGAGGTATCTACTTGACATGTCTAGGGATATTTATACAAGTCCTTGATGTATAGTGTACATGCCCAAAGGCAATCACATGATCCAGATGACTTATCTGGAGGATGTATCATGACTTGGATGACATGTATGGAGGGCATCTCTTGACCTAAATGACATGTATGTAGGATGTAATAAGACTTGTGCGACAGGTCTGGGGGACTTCTCATGACTTGACCAACATGTCCAGATGGAATCACATGAATTAGCTGATATGTTTTTATGGGTGTCGCATGACTTAGCAGAAATGTCAATAAAACTTCTAAAGGCTTTGGTGACATGTACATAGGACACTGTGATAATTGGTAAGCATGTCCATAGAACATTTCAAAACATGGGTGACGAGTATTGGGTGTGTCAGATGATATGGATAGGTCATGATAAGTACATGATTCCATCGCATGAAATTTTTTGTATCAAATTTCACAAAATTAACCCATATTTTTGGATTTATTTCATATGTTCCCCAAGATTCTCTAAAAAATAGCCTATTTAGATTCCTCAAGACATATTCAATATATAGATAACCCTTCTCATGATCTATATGGCATGTCAGGAGTCCTTCACGTGATCTATAGGGTGATCATGCGAAGCACATATTCATGTCACGTGATCCCATAGAAAATTACCCATATTTGACCTGGTGGAATACACTTGTGATCATGTGAATTTCTACTCTAATAATTCCACTCTTCTATGCTCTTGTGGGTTTATTGTATATCATCTATGTAGACATCCTTTTTGTTTCTTTTTTTGGCACCGAGGGTGAGGGATTTATAGGCCTCTACATTCTATTTATTTGTCACATTTTGTGCTGTGTATCTTGTATATATGAGCTAGAGTTAGTGGAGGTAGTATTTTTATCACATGCTTCACTTGATCCTATTGTGGTTTGTATAATTCATTAAATGATAAACAGAAACTATGATAATGCTTTTTCATTGCCATATTTTTTAGACCCATGTCTTATAAAAGTGGTTTTTTCATAATCATGTTTACTTTATAAAAAATATTTTCATCATTGAGGTGATATTCTTGATAGAATTTGAGAGATCATGAAGCCTATAGAAAGTTTCTTGAATGATCAAGTAATAATTGTATGGGGTTCTTCATGAGATCAAGACGTATTGTCGGAGGCCTTTCACGAGATCAAGATGGATTTTTAGGGGGCCCTCACAAGATCAAGCTATCTTGTACAAGGGTATTTTCAAGACTAATGTAATTCATAGGAGGCACTATATTGACCCTCACTTTAAAAACATTGAAATTGCATTACTTTTTTGGAATACTTAAACATTATACAAACAGACGCCCAAAGACCATAGTTGGTATAGTGCCTTTGGAAACATGGAAACATAAACACAGGTACATATATGAGATACATCATATCCCACTACGTTCTTCTTTAATAACACCCCTCTTAGACATATCAAACATAGTACATATCATCATAATTGTGGGGAAAGGAAACATAAAATGGGTGATCTTAAATGATCAGTAAGGGTAAACAAGGGAGAGATGTAATCATAAACATGATCATAAGTGTATGAACATGTGGTCATGAAAATATAAGATCATACCCTTCATATCAAAGATCATAACAAAGATCATGGCATAAATATTGGTAGTTCATAATACATGAATCATAATGAAATAGAGAGAATAATCCATGAAAGCATAATGTTGGAATAAAACATGGAATTTTGGAAATACATAAGCATATAATGATTTACATAGTAGTAAAGGAATCACTTCCAAGACCATATTAGTAGAAAAGTACTTTACTGAAAAGGATAACCCCCATTCCAGCCCTGTATTACTAAACTGAGTGACCCTCATTCCATCCCTTTATTGCTGAACTAAGTAACCCTAATTCCAGTCCTGTATTACTGAATCGAGTAACCTTTGTTCCAGCCCT
The DNA here is from genome assembly GCA_963277665.1 of Viscum album. Lineage (NCBI taxonomy): Eukaryota > Viridiplantae > Streptophyta > Magnoliopsida > Santalales > Viscaceae > Viscum > Viscum album. The sequence continues at coordinate 472,176,394 of OY728133.1, read as the reverse complement.
ATATTACTGAACTGAGTAACCCTCATTCCATCCCTACATTATCGAACAGAGTAACCCTAGTTCTAGCACTATATTACTAAAATTAGTAACCATCATTCAATCCTTGTATTACTGAATCGAGTGACCCTCATTCTAGCCCTGTTTAATCTCGTGAGATATAAATCTCTTCTAGATGCATTGGAGGGAGAAATTGGTCACACCCATAATATAATTAAATCATAGATATATGTGCCACAAGATCATAAATAAACATATCATAATTGAACAGAGTACATTTTCCTAGGAGCGGCGATGGCTAATACGTAATGAGGATGATGGTGTCCCCCCCTCCACCGCCAGCCGGTGGGAGGTGGGAGGATCCACGACTTCCTCGTATTAGTCGGTAGTGCGACTTCCACCCCTTCACGGACCCTGTTTCAATTCCGAGATTTCCAGATATCAATCTAGTCCCGATGGTCCCTAGCATTTGGGAAGGAGATCTCATGATTCCACTTTCAGTTTCGGAGTTCACAGAGGTGGAGAGCCTCCTTAACCTAACCTTGGTTGCAAGATTCACGAAAAAACGGCCTTCGGTGGATATCTTTGACAGGTTTTTCTTCGAATCTTGGGGGCTCCATGAATGAGTGGTTTTTGGTCTTCTGGATAAAAGTAATTTGATGATGTGATGCTCTTCATCAGAGGATTTCATTTGTGCGCTGTCGTGTGCTCCTAGGAAATGCGGTGGCTGCGGCTTCTACCTGTTCCGGTGGAGCTATGATCTATACATGAATCGTGACTCTCCAACAATTCTAGTTTGGGTAAATCTACCTCAATCACCTCTCCCTTTCCAAAATCCTGCAATCTTACGTATGTTAGGGAATTTAGTGGGTCGGTTTATCTGCGTTGATTCACGTACTGCTTCTTTGTGCCATCCGATCAACCCACGTATGTGTGTGGAGGTTGATGCATCAAGGCCACCAGTTGAGTTTGTGTGGATTGAAGCTGGAGAGGAGGTACGGTGTAAATAGCCAGTGGTCTTTGACCATTGGGTGGAGTTCTTCTCATCTTGTCATTGTTGGTGTCACTCAGTCACCAACTGTAGGTGGGGTGTTCACCAGGGGAAGGATGCAGCATAGGCGAGGAAAGGAGATAATGTGGAACAATCTAATCAACTAGAAAGAAATGTGGTGTAGAGTAAACTAGTGGCCAAATAGGTGGAGGAAACCTCAGTGCTGGGGGTGTTTGATCGGCTCAAGGAGGGATTGAGGGACCGAGACATGGGTAAAACAGTGGCAAAGCGAATGGATGAACCCTCAGTGTAGTTGCCTCAAGCTGAAGGTAGGAGTTTCTCTGTGAAGGATATTTTTGTTTGGATGGAAGGGGTTTCAAATGAACCCCATATCACTCCAAACCAGATTGCTTCTACGTCAGGGGTCAACACTAAACCTGCAGACAAGGGTCTAGTCAAAGACGGTGTCCATACCCATAACACTTTTCCATGTTTGGACACCAACGAGCTTGTACAGAAAGAGGGTAGTGCTAAGGCCATTAAGGCTACTTCTTATGCCGAGGTTGTGGTTATTGGTCTGGGTCCTTCTAGTAAAGAGCACATTCAACAGACTGAGGTTATGAACAGATCAATCTCAAGGAGCGTATCTTCATCTATTAAGCTGGATAATCGCTTTGCTGGATTTGGGGTTGAAGGGTCTGATCGGGAGGATGATCTTCCCAGGGAGGATTAAGATGAAGAGTCATCTGGTCAGGCTGCTAAATACAGTGAACCAGAATTCCATGACAAAGATCTCTACATCCAACAGATGAGGAAGGGGAAGCAAGGTAGTAAGAAAGGACGAAAGGATTACTCATATTTACCTTTACCTATGGAGACTCGATCTGCTAAAAAAGCAAAAGGAAAGGAGAAGAGGAGAATTTCTAATTCTACTGGAATTTCGATTCATTTGGAGGAGGGGGTTGTGGGGAATCCTTCCTTAGGGGGGACCAACATGTAAAAATTCCTTTGGAATTTATATTGCATTCCGAAGAAGATATGGAAGAAGAATCTATGGTGATTAATGCCTCCACAGAGGATGTTGAGAAGATGATGGGAAGGTCTATTTGGGTGGATAATAACAGTGAACAGAGTGATTGGATAGACAAAAAAAATCTAATTTTAGTAAGAGGTTTCAATGAAGAGAAGATCACATAGAAGGAATGCATTCAAGTGTGGAACAATATGGTGTCTCACTTTGAAGCCCTACTTGATGATACACCAGCAACACCAATAAATTCCATTTCCTAGAAACTTTTTAGGGATAAGGATGCTAATAGGGTCAAGTTTTATTTTAACAACTATTTTTTTTCCTTTAATGCTTGTCCTGGATGAACTCGGGGTTTCTCACTTTATCCATAAAAGTGTTTTTGATAATAAAAAACTTAATTTTCAGTCATAACCCATTAAATTAAATGGGTATCATAAACATGTAAACATATCATAACATGTGGAAATATATATGTTTCATAATCACTTCATCATAAACATAACCCATGAAAATAAGTAGGTATCAAAATCATTTGACCAATTAAAGAGAAACAGATTTCATAAACATATTACCCATTAAGAGAAATGGGTTTCATAAAGACCATGACTTTAAGAATAACTCATTCATAGAAAGGATACGAATGGAACCCTATGATCATTTCATATAAGGTATGATTAACAACAATAGATGTCATCTTATATGGAAAATAATTTTGAAAAATCCTCTAAAGAGGTTTCTTGAGGAAAAAATCCTTTCTAGTTTGAAAAAGAATTTTTACTACAAAAAACCATTTGAAAATAATTATCTTAGAAAATACCTTGAAAACTTATAAAGAATACATGAAATCATTTTGAAAACATTTTTCCTTGAAAAAAATTAGAACATTTTAAAAACCATTTTATTTGAAAAAACTTGAAAACATTTAAAGAATGATAGAAAATGTTTCGAAAAACATTTAGTTGAAAAAAATTTGAAAACATATAATGAAATATTGAGAACATTTTGAAAATATTTTTTCTTGAAAACCAATAAATTAATCTTTAAAATGTTTTGAAAATCATTTTTCTTAAAAACTTATAAAATAATATTGAAAAATTTTTGAAACCCATTTCCTTGAAAGCACATGGAAAACTTGTAAATAAGACTTGAAAATATTTTGAAAACATTTTTCAATGAAAGAATATAAAATAATTTTGAAAAAAAATTGAAAATAATTTTCCTTTTAAATTAATTTTTAAAACACTTATTTAAATATTGTCCATTTTAAAAATGCAAAGGTATCTTCGATGAAATGACTGCTGGAAAATCTATACATGTCATACGAGATCAAAAGAACATTCCTTTCTCATGGTAAAAAGGATAGAAAAGTGCCTTGTTTGTAAAGATACAATAATATTACCTTGAATATATTTGTAAAATACAAAAGGGGTACATATTTTTTTAGATATTATAATATAATGGTACAATATTCTTGTAAAATCTATTTATAACACATAGATTTTTGACCGAAGAGAGGGTAAAGTTGTGCTTTCTGAAAAACACATTCAAAAATACCTTGTGTACCAAAGAGTAGAAAATGGTTCCAATAAATGATAATATAGTGAAATATCCAAGGATAATGAAACTCATGAATATTTCTAAGATATGTATCATAATATTTCATCAAAGGAATCATAAACATAAACAATCTCGAAATGTAATGAGATTGTATCTATAAACTCTTATAACTTGGTATCTTGGGATCATGCTATCCATTTAAGGAAACTAAATTTCATGAAGAATTGAATATCCTAAAAATATTTATATTCATGATATTTCAGGTAAAATGGAATTACATACACCACAAAAAATAGTTTAGGTGCATAACAAAACATGAGTATCAAAGAAGAGAAATTGAGACAAAACATTTTAACCAATTTGGTAACTTTTGAAACTTAAACCCCATGAAAGAATGATCATAAAATGGATATGTGAATAAACATAAATTTAATTATAGGATACATAGAATAAAATCATGGTTATTACATACACCACACAAAATAAGAGTGGTGAAGATAGCTTGTATCTCACAGAAATTAAAAGTGAGATGAAAATCCATTTACCATATGTCTTGACTCTCTCCATACTCATAAAAGCTTCCTATATAATAAATATAAGATTATTATACATATTTTATAGAATAATGTTATTATATATATTACCATATATTATTTTATTATAACCTTATATTACCCTCTTTTTAATTATCTTATGTTAAGGTTTCACTTTGGTAATATTCTCTTTGTTCTTTACATGTGTCTTAATTTGTTATATCGTTGATACTTATACTTATATCATTATTATAGAATGTATAACATGATATAAATTCCTGGTATATCTAGTATATTTGTATTATAATAATATATAGCATAATTATGTATGTAATTTAATACACCATTGATAGAGATTGTAAGTCATATGTACACATGAACGTTGTTTTCTGTTTTTATTGTCGTGTTGAAAGAAAGTATGTAAATGATAAATGTGTATATATATATATACCATTTTTACATTATAATTAATATATTATATATATTACATATAATTTCATTAAAACCATCCTTAATACATTCCATGTGGTGTGTGAATGAATCACATCGCTTTGAGGGGGAAGTAGTTCACACTTCCCCGAACAAGATTATCGTATTAACACCAAAAGGAAATTAAAGAGATGTGTGCTATAAAAATGAATAAAGAAGCTTAAATAAATATTAAATATAATAAATGACATATATAAATAGATTTTTTGTCATAATGGTCACCATAATTAATGGCAATGGAAAAATGAACAATCATGGTTTCATGAGGCAGTAGTTCACCGTATACAGAAACAATATGTTCAACATCCATTAGAAGGAGGTGTGTCTAATTTTATGTTGTAACCTTTATATATAAAAATTCTAGTATATGTAGAATAATTTTTTGTAACACGGGAAGGGATTAAATAGAGTGTAAGGGGTGGATAAGGAAAATAAAGGAAAGGAGCATGGGAGAAGATGTTACCTCTTAATCGGGTAACTCCTTTTGGTTTCTGCCAAAAGGATTCCTTGAGAAGATTTATGACCATAGGGAGGCTTCAAGGCTGAAGGTATGACTTTTGGAAGGCTACTTGGTCAGATATTGGATGAACATAAATGGTTTTAGAGTTGTGAGTAATGGGTAAAGTTGGTGTCCTTTTATAGGGAAGGAAAAGGACTCATTTCTAATTTCTAGAAACAAGTTAGGTGTGCACATGTTATTACCTTCCAAAAGTCATAAAAACCCAAAAACACTCATGAATTTAAGGTTTATGGCATAAATATGGATATAAAATGGGTTTTGGAAAATTTTATAGGTAATTTGGTGTAAAGAACCAGAAATTTCAAGGAAAATTTTGTCTTAATTTCTTTGGAATTTTACAAGAATTCAGTTTCTGACGACGCCTGATTCCGAGGTCCGGTGTGACCAGAATCAATTCCCGAAGTTTAGCTCGGGTACGTTAAGTGAACGAATGTGTGGGTTTTTCTATCTTTTTAACCGGTGCTCGGAATTGAAATCTGAGGGCACCGATGAACTCGAAACGCTGGTAATTTCTTAAAGGGGCCTTTACCGCAATTGTGTGTGTGCGGGTGGAGAAGTTAAAAATTGTGGATAAAATAAGGAATGAATAAAATTGTGAACAATTATATTTTTAAGTCTAAGGTAGTTTTATCCTCCATGGGGAAGTTGGGGTGGCACCTAACTACCCATGTGAGGATAAATGAGAGGATAAATGTGAGGTGCGGCCCACACGATCCCCAACCTTTCACATTCAAATAACTCACTTAAACTCTCATAACTCCAACCTTTAATTATGAAACTCATCCACTTCCTTATTAATTTTCCAACCTATCTCTAATTAATTAAACAAATCAACATTTAATTAATTAAGGGGTTTTATTTTCAAAAGGGGAATGGCTTGACAAGTTCAATTAAATAAGGTGGATGCTTTTTTTAATTGGGTTGGCACTTGTGTTGGAAAAGCCTTTTGGAGAGAAAGCTCTAGAGCTTTAAAGAACGGTTTCCTTCCGCGAAGAACGGAATCTCTTCGTCGAAGAATACCTAGGTTCCATCTTCTCCGAGGAGAAACCGACGAACGAGTAGGGATCGGTAGTGTGGTGCAGGAATAATGAACTACGTTGAATCCGACGTCTTTCTCGCATCAAATCCGACAAACAACAAATGACACGAGGTAGGGGTTTGGTTTTGTTTGTGAATAATTTCCTTGCGTTCTTCGTTAAATATTTGGGCCGCCTGTTATCAATTTAACGGGAGGAGGTCGGACCACCCGAACACGGCTGATCCTCCTCCCCCTTTTGATGTGTGTTCGTTGCGGCTCGAACAAAGGCGGTGCGGAGCAACGGCACCGTGCGGAAACAAGAAGGAATGTGACGAAGGAGCGTGGCGCCGTCGCACCGTGCCGTTGAGGCCGAACGAAACCGTGGCCGGAGTCGGGGCTGCAGAGGTGAATCGAAGACTTCGCAGTTGTTTATTTGACATGCGGATTGACGGGCGATGACAAACGGGGCCGCAAAGTCAATTTTAAGACTTCTCAGTGAAGAGCCGGTCCTAGGAGGACTACTGGTGAAGACCACAGGCAAAAGGGACCACCGGAGCGCGTCTGGTGGTCCGTGGAAGGGCATGTTGGCGCGCCGCCAAGAGGGTCCGCCGCGGTGTCAGGCGCCGGTCCCACGGCCACGCAGGACCATGGGGAGACCGGGGTTCGTAACCCCCAGCTGTAGAGAAGAGCGGCCCCACATGGGGGGGGGGGGTGCCGCGGTTGTCAATCAGGGGGGCAGCGCGCCCCCCTGTTCCGCTCTGCTCGGCACCGGCCGAGCTGGCCATGCGGGTGTCGCGCCAGTGCCAGGCCGGGCCGGGCCGCCCAGTCCGGGCCGCGCCCACCAGGCCAGTCCGCGCCTTTTTGGCCCGGACCCGGACCCGGCTCGGGTCGACCCAATTCGGGCCGACCCGGGAGGGTATCGGGTCGGGTCGGACCGGGCCCGAACCCCCTAATTTTGGACAGATCCGTTTAAACGTCCATAACATGGGCTACGAACCTCCGATCGACGCAATGTCATTTGCGATACGAACCTTGGATCGAGACAGTTGTTTCTTTATATTACACTCAATGTTTCTGAGAACGTTGGGTTCGGCCAGGTTGGTTCGAACACGAAACCAACCGGGCCCTCAGAGCGGAAACGCTTATAACTTGAGCTTCAGACGTCCGATTGACGTGTCGTCGACTTTGTTGGATTCCTCTTGATGAGACGAAACTTTTGGAATAATTCTCCTAAGATTTGGATGTAGTTGGATAGTGGCCGGGTTGGATTGTACCCGAAATCCAAGCGGGCCCCTATAACGGAAAAGCTGATAACTTTCAGACTGGACGTCCATTTGACGAACCGTCAGGGACGTTGGTAATCACGTTGAGAAAAGGTCCCTATGAGTATACCCTATGAGATTTTTTGGTACAATTGAGATATGATCGGGTTGGTTTTCACACGAAACCAACTGGGCCCCTGGGACGAAAAGGCTAATAACTCAAAGACCAGGCGTCCGATAGACGCGCCGTCTATTGCGTTGAGACCCCTATGACGAGGTGGTCCTTTGAGATACTTCTTCGTGGAACTTTGTGATACTTGGAGTATCGACCAGTTGTTTGTGGAGAAGACCCTCCCGGAAACGAGCGTACGGAGTACGGAGACCGTGTAGCCGGCTGAGACCTGACGACTGCTTGACCGACTCGACTTGGAGTGAGTCGACTAGCCCAGTGGACGGAGCACTACTTTGTTTGGGTGCAGACCCATGGAGGACGGAGCATTACTGAGTTTGGGTGCAGACCCGCGGTACTCGACCGGAGAGTACCTCTGCAGGCTATTAGGGGGGATGCACTACTGTGTTTGGGTGGCAGACCCCGGCGGGAAGCACTAATGTGTTTGGGTGGCTGACCCAAGGTACTCGACAGGAGGAGTACCTCAGTAGTCTTAGGTTAGTGATCAGTACCTCGGAGTCGTGACAGGATCACTGTACACTCCAGAGACAGGGCTCTTCAGCAGTTACGGTTTCGATAATGAAAATCCTGGTTTGAGCTGAGTCTATGAACTTAGTGTTTACCTCATGATTGAGATGGGTCACTTGATAACTTAGGTATATTTATGGGCATATACCTAGGTAGTCGTTATCTGTTGATTTCATAACCTTTGTGTTTCCTCGTGATTGAGATGGGTTACTTGATAACTTAGATATAAGTATGTGCTTATACCCAAGTAAGGGTTATCTGTTGAGATCCTTCTTTGCGGTTATCCTTGTTGGATTTAGTGAGACCTTGAGGGTCTCGGGGTCTCTACTGAGTATCATATACTCACCCCTGCATGGGCTATTCCCGCACCTCGTTGTGTTAGTTTCAGACGATGGTCAGCGCTGACAGAGGCCGAGTGTTTGAGGACTGGATGGTATCCGGAGGTGGACTTCACGACGAGACGACACTCAGAGGAGGTTGACAGGCTAGAGCGTTGTGAAGGCAATTTGTACCTACCCTTAAGATAGGATCCGTGGTGGACGATCCAGGGGTTGCGCTATCTGTACCTACCCTTCATGTAGGATCCGTGGTGGACGATCCAGGAGCTGCGCTATCTGTACCTATCCTTTAGGTAGGATCCGAGGAGGAATACCCAGGAGCTCCTTCCATTCTTCCAGCTGTTTGTCTTTTTCTGTTGTACTTTCGTTCCGTTGTAGCTGTACTTTCAGTTGGGTTTGTATTCTATCCCACTTACTTTTAAGCACTTTCTTTTGTACATAGTGTATTACTTCCGCTTGTACTCTGGAATGTTTTGTTTACTTTTATAAAGGCAATGCCTTCCCAGTTATCAGGATTTACGCCTTTGGTGCTAGTCGCTTGCCCCTGGCCTATGGAAGGAAGGCTTGGGGTAGTCACGACACGGGCCCCGAGGACGGGTCGTGACAAATTGGTTTCAAAGGATTCGGTTCTACCACAAAACTTATATCTCTAATATTCCCTTTCTGTGAAGCAATATTGTTAAGGATACTGAGTCTGGTCTTCAGTTTAGGGAGTCTAGTGTTGGTGCAGCGGTCGGCGTATCCATACACCAGGACCTTGACTTTTGATTTCTGATTTTGTGCACGAAAACACTGATTGCATTTGTGTTTCCAAAAGTTTTAAAGTCAGCTCAAACCAGGTCATCTCACTAGGTATAAATCGTTGACCGTGTCGCAGCTGTTCAGGATGTCTCCACGCAGACAGTCAGTTGGAGTTTCCGAGAGAGTACTCGATGATGGCTCACCGAGCGATGAGGCTCCGGTGCATGGCCCTCTTTCTTTGTTGGCTCCTTCGGGTGGTTTACCAGTAGCACCACCACCCGTTAGGTAACATATGCCACCAGTCGTACTAGTGGATGGTGCATGCTGGCAGAGCGCGATGCACGAGTTCCAACAGTAGAGGCCTCCGAGGTTACGAGGCAAAGCAGCAGAGGACTGGCTGGAGGCGATTGCTAGAGTTTTCTGCCTAGCTGAGACACCAGTCGAGTGGATGGTAGACTTAGCTACTAGTGTTTTCCAGTGAGTGACCATGAGGATGGTCCGCATAATGATGAGGCTTCGGTACGTGGACCGATTCATGAGTTAGTTCCTTCAGGTAGTGTGTCAGCTATACATCACTACCTATTGGTCAGCAGTTACAATCGGCGATACCGGTAGGTGACACATGTAGGCTTACTGCCTTACACGTGCTCCAACATCAGATACACTCATGTTATGAGGCGAGCCCGACTCACAGGAGTCTGAGTACTGGCTTGAGGAGGTGGTTGAAATTTTTCTAGAGCTTATACAGCTTCGGCAGGACGACGAGTCAGTAGCTGAGTATTCATCGAGGGGTACCGATCATTCATGGTACATGATGACTACAATATGATCAGTGATTTAGAGCTCAGACCTCAGAGCGAGGTGTGTTTAAAGGATATCTGAGCCATCACTTTTTCCTCTATGCATTCCTACTCACATTAGGGTGCTAGAGAGAACCTTGTGGTTGAATGTTCTTTGGTTGAACGAATACAGCTAGAGATTGTTAGAAGATGGAACGCAGCGAATTGGCGTCAGTATCAGAGACTTGGACGTGTAAAATGTTTCAAGAAGAGGAAGTGTCAAGGAAAGATGAATCTGCAGAGCAACATATGTGGAAGTAGAGCTAGGAGAGCAGCATAGGGTGGTGTACTTTTCAACATGTTACACACCCGTCTTTGTAGTCCCCGCTAGGCTCAGAGAGCTGGAGGGCAGGGGAAGAGAGTAGATGCATGCGGTCAAGGAGTGTGACCCAATGTCTCTAAGAATGATTCAAAAGATAGTCTGTGTCCACTACTAGCTGCCGTAGTAACAGACGTAGATATGAATCATTCCTTCCTTCCCTAAATCTTGTCCCAGACCTAGAGTTTCCGGTAATCCGTAGACTTGACCCTCACGTTTGGAGATACCTTGGGAGGAGACTCGATAATCACCCTTACGCCGATAGTGTAATCTGACCCACGAGGTGAGAGTTTTGGTTGGAATCTCTTGGTGGCAGCGTCAAGGCCTTACGATGTAGGTCTGAGTATGGATTGGATCCACAGTTCATACTCAGATTGATTGTATTAGGCAAACGTCGGGATGGGTTTTTCTTGGTCGGCGAAAAGGAAACCACAGGCACCATAGGATTAACTCTTGCATAGGAGGGTGTAGCCGATCACTCTTGGGTTGACCAACCTTACCCTCGTGGCTGTAGGAGTTTTGATTTTCAGTTCTAATTGGGAAATTGAGGCCTCTAGAGTTTGAGGATGACGACCACGTCCTTATACGGGTCTCACCTCGACGAGGTTTACGAAGATAAGGCCAAGGCGGAAAGTTACCTCTGAGGTTCAGCGGATCTTTTCTAGGTCCTCAGAAAGGTAGGTGAGGTGGTTTACCGCTTGAACTCTCCACCGCAGTTGCACCGAGTGCATGATGTCATCCATGTATCTTAGTTGAGGAGATACGTGCATGATCCTTCACACATCATCGACGTCAGGAAGTAGGACGTCGATGGAAAGGTGACATTCTCGGAGGTTCCAGTGGACATCAAGGATCGACAGGAGCAGGTACTACTTGGACGGACGATTCCTCAGGTGCACTTTCACTGGAAGCATGGCAACCACCAGGTGATCACATGGGAGCGGAAGGCTCAAATGCGTGCTCAGTACCACTTTTGTATCCCTAGTTTGTGTTAAAGATTTACAGGGACGTAAATCTCTGAGGTGGGAGTAATGTAAAGACCCAAAAATTTCAAAGAGATTTTTTTCTTAATTTCTTTGGAATTTTACAAGAACATATTTTCTGACGGCGCCTGATTCTGAGGTCCGGTGTGCCCAGAATCAATTTCCAAAGTTTAGCTCGGGTACGTTCAGTGAACGAATGAGCGGGTTTTTCTATCTTTTGAATCAGTGCTCGGAATTGAAATATGAGGGCACCAATGAACTCGCAACGCCAGTAATTTCTTAAGGTGACCTTTACTGCAATTGCGTATGTGCGGGTGGAGAAGTTAAAAATTGTGGATTAAATGAGGAATGAATAAAATTGTGAAACAATTTTATTTTTAAGTCTAAGGTAGTTTTATCCTACATGGGGAAGTTGGGGTGGCACCTAACTACCCATGTGAGGATAAATGTGAGGATAAATGTGAAGTGGGGCCCACACGAGCCCCAACCTTTCACATTCAAATAACTCACTTAAACTCCCATAACTCCCACCTTTAATTATGAAACTCATCTACTTCCTTATTAATTTTCCAACCTATCTCTAATTAATTAAACAAATCAAAATTTAATTAATTAAGGGGTTTGATTTTCAAAAGGGGAATGGCTTGACAAGTTCAATTAAATAATGTGGATGCTTTTTTTAATTGGGTTGGAACTTGTGTTGGAAAATTATTTTGGAGAGGAATCTCTAGAGCTTTGAAGAAATGTTTCCTTCCGCGAAGAATGGTGTCTCTTCGTCGAAGAATACCGAGGTTCCAGCTTCTCCGATGAGACACCAACGAACGAGCAGGGATTGGTAGTGTGGTGCGGGAACAACGAACTACGTTGAATCTGATGTCTTTCTCTCATCAAATCCAACGAAAGACAAACAACACGAGGTAGGGGTTTGGTTTTTTCGTGAATAATTTCCTTGCGTTCTTCGTTAAATATTCAGGCCGTCTGTTATCAATTTTATGGGAGGAGGTCGGACCGCACGAACACGGCCGATCCTCCTCCCCCTTTTGATGTGTGTTCGTTGCGGCCTGAACAAAGGTGGCGCGGTTCAATGGAACCATGCGGAAACAATAAGGAATGCGACGAAGGAGCGCGACGCCGTCGCGCCACGCCGTTGAGGCCGAACGAAACTGCGGCTAGAGTTGGGGCCACAGAGGCGAATCGAAGACTCTGCAGTTGTTTATTTGACGTGAAGATTGACGGGTGATGAAAAACGGGGCTGCAAAGTCAATTTGAAGACTTCACAGTGAAGAGTCGGTCCTAGGAGGACCGCTGGTGAAGACCGCAGGCAAAACGGACCACCGGAGCGCGTCCAGTGGTCTGCGGAAGGGCATGTCGGTGCGCCCCGCCGGCACGGGGGCGCCGGTCCCACGGCCGCGTGGGACCATGGGGAGACCGGGGGTCATATCCCCTCGGCTGGAGAGAATTGCAGCCCCATGTGGGGGGGGGGGGGGGGTTGTCAATCAGGGGCAGCACCCCCACCCCCCCCCCCTGTTCCGCTCAGCTCGGCACCGGTCGAGCTGGCCACGCGGGTGCCGCGCCGGCGCCAAGCTGGCCGGGCCGCCCAGGCCGTGCCCACCGGGCCGGTCCATGCCTTTTTGGGCCGGACCCAGACCCGGGGGGGGGGGTTATCGGGTCGGGTCGAATCGGGCCCAAACCCCCTAATTTCGGACATATCCATTTAAACGTCCATAACATGGGCTACGTACCTCCGATCGATGCACCATCAGTTTTGATGTGATCGTTGGATCGAGACGGTCGTTTTAGTATATTACACTCAAGGTTTCGGAGAACTTTGGATTCGGCTGGGTTGGTTCAAACACGAAACCAATCGGGCCCCCGGAGCAGAAACGCTTATAACTTAAGCTCCGGACGTCCGATTGACGTGTCGTCGACTTTGTTGGATTCCTCTTGATGAGACAGAACTTTTGGCATACTTCGCCTGAGATTCGGATGCAGTTGGATAGTGGCCGGGTTGGATTGTACCCGAAATCCAACCGGGCCCCTGAAACGGAAAAGGTGATAACTTTCAGACCGGACGTCCGTCTGAAGAACCGTCAGCGGAGTTGGTGATCACGTTGAGAAACAGTCCCTATGAGTATACCCTATGAGAGTTTGGGGTATAGTTGAGATACGGTCGGGTTAGTTCTCACACGAAACCAACTGGGACCCTGGGACGAAAAGGCTAATAACTCACAGATCGGGCGTCCGATAGATGCGCCGTCTCTTGCGTTGAGACCCCTATGATGAGGTGGTCCTTTGAGATACTTCTTCATGGGACTTTGTGATACTTGGAGTATCGACCAATTGGTCATGGAGCGGACCCTCCAGGAGACGAGCGTACGGAGTACGGAGACCGTGTAGCCGGCTGAGACCTGACAACTGCTTGACCGACTCGACTTGGAGTGAGTCGACTAGCCCAGTGGATGGAGCACTACTTTGTTCGGGTGTAGACCCATGGCGGACGAAGAACTACTGAGTTTGGGTGGAGACCCGCGGTACTCGACCAGAGAGTACCTCTACAGGATATTAGGGGGATGCACTACTGTGTTTTGGTGGCAGACCCTGGCGGGAAACACTACTGTGTTTGGGTGGCTGACCCGTGGTACTCGACAGGAGGAGTACCTGAGCAATATTAGGTTTCTGAGAAGTACCTCAGAGTCATGACAGGATCTCTGTATACTCCAGAGACGGGGCTCTTCAGCAGTTATGGTTTCGATAATGAAAATATTGGTTTGGGCTGAGTCTATGACCTTAGTGTTTACCTCATGATTGAGATGGGTCACTTGAAAACTTAGGTATATGTATGGGCATATACCAAGGTAGTGGTTATCCGTTGATTTCATATCCTTTGTGTTTTCTCATGATTGAGATGGGTTACATGATAACTTAGGTATAAGTATGGGCTTATACCCTAGTAAGGGTTATCTGTTGAGATCCATCTTTGTTGTTATCCGTGTTGAATTTAGTGAGACCTTGAGGGTATCAGGGTCCCTACTTAGTATCGTATACTCACCCCTGTACGGGCTATGCTCGCACCTCGTTATGTTGGTTGTAGACGACGGGCAGCGCTGACAGAGGCCGAGTGTTCGAGGACTGGACGGCATCCGGAGGTGGACTTCACGACGAGACGACACTCAGAGGAGGTTGACATGAGAGAGCGTTGTGGAGGCTATCTGTACCTACCCTTCAGGTAGGATCTGTGGTGGATGATCCAGGGGCTGCACTATCTGTACCTACCCTTAAGTAGGATCCATGGTGGAAGATCCAGGAGTTGCGCTATATGTACCTACCCTTCAGGTAGGATCGAAGGAGGATGACCTAGGAGCTGCTTCCATTCATACAGTTGTTTGTCTTTTTCTGTTGTACTTTCATTCCGTTGTAGCTGTACTTTCAGTTGGGTTTGTATTCTGGCCCACTTACTTTTCAGAACTTTCTTTTTTACATAGTTCATTACTTCTACTTGTACTCTGGATTGTTTTGTTTACTTTTATAAAGGCAATGTCTTCCCAATTATCGGGATTTACGCCTTTGGTGCTAGTCTCCAGCCCCTGGCCTATGGAAGGCGGGCTTGGGGTAGTCACGACACGGGCCCCGAGGACGGGTCGTGACATTTGGGCCCTTGATTTTAATGTTTAGTCTCTAATTAATCATAATTTGGCCTTAACAACTGTGATTAATTTTAATCATTTTCAAGTCATTTTGTTAAAAAAATTAACATGGCCCTATTAGAAAATAAATATTAGATGGTGTAAAAAAATTATTTTGGATTTTTGAAATTCAGGTCATAGAAGCGGAAAAATTAAGATTAGTGTTAATCCAGCAGATGGGATGAAATAATTGGGTTTTAAAGTAAGAAAATGTTCAACAGTTTGTTAAGATTTTATATTCAGTTTAAAAGTGAAATTAATACTAATGAATTTAATTGTATTATTATATTTAATATTTATCTAATATGACCTTATAAAATAATTATATTATTATTTAAAATTAATAATTAAATAGAAAAAGAGGCAGTTTTTAACTAAAAATCAATATTTTTCACTATTCTTCAGAAAATGAAGTTTCTTAGAAAAATCCAAAAAATTCACCCTAAGATTATTTAAACATTCTGAATTCAAAAATGAAGTTTATTTTATATAATTAAATGTATAATATTATCTTAAATTAATTTTATTATTAGAATCAGTTCATTTGCGAGAATTGTATTTTAACATAAAAAGACTTTACTAAAAATAATATCTTTCATTATCAATATGTTTTATTTATATAAAAAAATATTACCAATATTTGGAAAGTAATTATTATTATTACAATAAATATTTTTAATTTTTAGGTTATAATTATCTCATTTAATTAATTATATATATAAATATGTCTCATAGAAATATAGTGTTGTGTGTATCATATGCTATGTTGGTGTTTCTAGTTGTGCAAGCCATGTTGGTATTCTGTGTAGTGCAATAAAAGTTGGTATTGTGTGTGAAAGTAATGTATTTCCTAGTATTATAATATATATATATATATATAAATAACTATTTCTATTTCCATGTGAAATAAAAAATATTGAAAAGATTAATTAATTCACAAAAAACAATTATTCTAAAAATCTTAAGGTGTTACATTCTACCCCCATTAAAATGAATTTCATCATTTAAATTCATATGGGTTATCAAGGGATTAATACTTGAATGTTTCATTCATAGAAACCCACATCATAAAATGGATACTAAAAGTTCCCTTAAAAGGAAAATTTGGAACCATAATGATTACCCAAAGTAACATATAACTAGGTTTACAAAGATGATAACATTGGCTGGGAGTGAAGATTGAACATAAAGGAAAAGGATAAATATTCATAGGGAATGATTTAGGTCATCAATCATAAATAATTGAATGATAAAAGGAAAGTTGAGGGCCTCAAAGTCATAAATCTGTGATGATTTAAATGGTCATCAACTGAATTAAAATTAAGGCATTAAGACAATAATTTTTTTTATAACTTTCAGAATGTTGAGTAATTCTTGATAAATTTATATAAACAAGAATTAATTATTTTTTGTGCTTTTAAATTTTCTAATACATCCATTACCTCATGGAATGAATGTCCATAAATTAATTTTGATGAATGAAGCACTAAAATATGCTTTTGGAACATCTTAATGCCCATAAATAAAAAAAGTATAAATATTTTTCTCTTAAAAAGATAGCATGAATTAATCTATAAAAATAAAAAGTAACACTAATAGTTCATTATAAATATTTATTCCTTACAAATAAATATAAATTAACCAAGAAATATTGTAGGCCAGTGGTAGTCTTGAAACCCTTATCATCCTTTGGTAATGGGTTCAAGACCCACGGCCTTATCGGACTTGATTGGTTGTCAACCGATATACATGATATCCTTTTTTAAAACCAATCTAATATAATATATAACATGAAAATTCTTTAAATAAGGTTAATTACTAATTATACATTTAACCAAGGTTTTCATTATAAACTCAATGCACAAATACTTCCTCTAAATATTAACTTAAACTTTTCATGAACGATTAACCTTATAACCCTTCACAAAATGAAAATACAAAACTTTAGAAAGAGAGTTGTGAAATTAGCATGACATTGATTCCCAAGTATAACACAAAAGTATCTCTTGGTTTTCACATACCAATAATGTGAATACCCTCATCATATATTCTCTTAAAACATGGTAACAACCTGAATTACCATAAATAAATTTTGAAAGCATTCATTCTTCCTCATTCCAAAGTATATTGGATTTACTCCTTAAATCCAAAAATGTAGTAAACATCATTAGTGGTATCATAAACCACCTATAAACATGTCCTCACTTGGTCATAATGTGATCAATACTATTCAATTTACTTATTCATATCCCACATGTCATTATCCATAAAATATTATATTATTATAAATAACATATTAAGGGTAACCTTCCCTTAGTCAAAATATCTTCTTGTCATTAAATCACTTCACCAGTCCAACATAAACATGTAAATAATGAGAGAAAGAAACATAATTAGAATAATCCTTTTATATTACATCATTACAAACTTTTGAATCCAAATAAATAAATAATTTTATTACTTCATCCTTAATTAATTAACAATGAAACTTATTTCCTTTCGCAGTTCATCCATAGTATCTTCATCATCCACAATTTAACCATTACTCGCACCACCTTGCTGATTCTATTCAGGAAAATTCCTCTTGGTACATTGGGTTGAATAATGACCATTTTCTCCACACTTAAAACATTTATCCTTCGATGAATAATTAGGGAGGCCAAAATTCGCATCCATTTTATTATCCAAACTCTTCATCTTTCCCTTGCAGTCACTTTCTATGTGTACTTCTTTCCCGTAGTCAAAACACATTTTTCTTCCTCTAATGAATTCACATAGGTGACTATTTCCACATTCTTGACACAAAGTAAACTGAATCTTCTTTTTCCATGTTCTTCATTACTCTAACCTCAGAAAACTCCTTATTTATCTTCCTTGGTGAGACCAAGAGTTGGTTAACGTAAACATTGTTAATCATGTTTTGTGAAAACTGATTAGGCGTTTTCGTGACATCTTTCACTCCAATGATTATCCCACCTGACTGCTCATCAGAATATCATCCATCACATTCAACATTAAACAATTCTTTATGGTTCTCACAACTGACAAAAATCAGAAGTGTATTGTGATCATTGATTAATATAGAAGAAAACCACATAGTTTTGAAAATAAGTACTCATAGAAAATCTAAATCATGACCCCATACTTAATCTATGACACCCTAAGTTCATCCTAGGTCATTAATAGACAACTTATATTTAAATCCTTTATAATTATTCAGGAATATTTCATGAATTCCCAAAGAATACCCCCCATGAGGGTCAAACTAGGTGTCAAGCAAGGCTTGTTGTCATGTACTAGATTGTCCCAATAAAATCCCAGAACATCTTTTCGGAGTTGTTAAAAATAGGTAAATTTGTTCCAGAGCCACATCCACTTGTAGTATACATATATGTATTTATTTCTTTTAAACCAATCACTCTATACTTTACCAAAATTCCAAGAAAATTTCCTAAACGTTAACACATCCTTATTCTTATCCTTAGAGACATCCCAAGAAATATACAAAAAAAATATTCCTAGGGATCTCACTAAGTCTTCATCATCCTAGTTTCCAAATGTTAACTATACCTTTTCTATGATACCAACTATAATGGACCACTCTTTACAAACATTTACATTACATAACTTTTTTGGAATACTTAAACATTATACAAATATATTCCCAAAGATCGTAGTTGGTATAGTGCCTTTAGAAACATGGAAACGTAAACACTAGTACATATGTGAGCTATATAATATCCCACAAGGTTATTATTGACTTGCACCATTCTTAGACATATCAAACATAATACATTTCATCATAACCTAGGGGGAAAGAAAACATACAGGGGGTGAGATCAAATTCTTATTATGGGTAAAGAAGGGAGACATGTAAGCATAATCCCGATCATAATGGTATGAGAATGTGAACATGAAAATATAAGATCACTCCA
This sequence comes from Viscum album, assembly GCA_963277665.1. NCBI lineage: Eukaryota > Viridiplantae > Streptophyta > Magnoliopsida > Santalales > Viscaceae > Viscum > Viscum album. Next base: position 472,157,462 of record OY728133.1, on the reverse strand, counting down.
TGCATATCAATGATCATAATAGAGATCATGGAATAAATAGTCAAAGTTCATAAAACATAAATCATAATGAAAAAGAGATCATAATCCATGAAATCTAAACATAGGAATAAAACACGGAATTGTGGCTACACATAAGCATATAATGATTTCCATAGTAGTCAATTCATCACTAAAAAGTCCATATTAGTAGAAAAAGTCATTTACTATAACGATTAACCCCTGTTCCTACCCAACATTACTAAACTGAGTGACCTTTGTTCCAGCCCTATAGTACTTAACTATGTAACCCTTATTCTAGCCCTATATTACTGAATCGAGTAACCCTTGTCCTAGCCCTGTATTACTAAACTGAGGAACCCTCATTCAAGACCTATGTTATTGAACCAAGTAACCCTCATTCCAGCCCTATATTACTAAAATGAGTAAATCTCATTCCAACCCTATATTACTTAACTGAGTAAATCTAATTCTAGCCCTATTTAATCACATGTGATATAAATCTTTACCCAATAAATTGGAGGAAGATATAGGTCCCACCTTTCACATAATTAAATCATACATACATGTGCCACAATATCACAAATAAACATCTCATAAACCATGAAATGAAATTGGTATCATAAACTTGTAAACATATGATAACCTATAGAAAGAGATAGGTTTCATAATCATTTCATCATAAACATAACCCATGAAAGGAAGCATGTTTCAAAAGCATATGACCCATGAAATAGAAATGGGTTTCATAAACATAATACCCATGAAGTAGAAATGGGTTTCATAAAGAACATGACATTAATCATAACTCATTCATAGAAATTATATGAATGGAACCATTATATCATTTCCTAGATGTTATGAGTAACATCAATATATGTCATCTTATATGGAAAATAATTTTGAAATATCCTCTAAAAACTTTTGTTGAGGAAAATATTATTTATTGTTCAAAAAAATGATTTTTAATACATAAAACCATTTTAAAATAATTTTCTTAGAAAGTGCATTGAAAACATATAAGTAATTCTTGAAATAATTTTGAAAACATTTTTCCCTGAAAACGTTTAAAATATTTTAAAAACCTTTTTCTTGGAAAAAACATGAAAACTTTTAAAGAAAGCTCAAAAAGGTTTTGAAAACCATTTATTTTAAAATACTTTGAAAAAATATAAAGAAATCATGAAAATATTTTGAAAATTATTTTTCTTGAAAACATATAAAATAATCTTGAAAACGTTTTGAAACCCATTTCCTTGAAAGCACTTGGAAAACTTGTAAATAAAACTTGAAAACATTTTTAAAATAGTTTTCCATGAAAACCACTAAAATAATATTGAAGCCATTTTGAAAACAATTTTCCTTTTAAATTTCTTTTAACAACATTTTCATAATGATTATCCTTTTTGACAATGAAAATGGAGCTTTGAAGAAAATATGGCAGGTAAATCCATACATGTTGTACGAGGTCAAAAGAACATTCCTTTTACACAGAAAAAAATGATAGAAAAGTTTCTTGTAGAGAAAGAGACAAGAATATTACCTTCAAGATATTGGTAAAATCCTAAAATTGTAAAAAATTGTTTTAGATATTATAGGGTAATGGTATAATATTCTAGGAAATTCTTTTTAGAAAACATAGATTTCTGACCGAAGAGAGGGAAAAGTTGGGTTTTCCTAAAAACACTTTCTTAACTATATTATGTACCAAAGAGTATAAAATGGTACTTATACTTTAGAATATCATGAAATAATAGTGGATAAAAAACTCATGAATATTCTTAATAGATGGATCATAATACTTCATCAAAGTACGCATAAACATAAACCATCTCGAAAAGCTATGATATTGTCTTAATAAACTCTTATAACATGGTATCTTGGGATCATGCTCTACATGTAAGAAAAGGAAATTAAATTAATCATATAATATCACTAAAAAATATTTATTCATGATATATCATGTAAAATTGAAGTATATTCACCTCAAAAAAGAGTTTAGGTGTATAAGAAAACATGAGTCTCAAAGAAGGAAAATCGAGACAAAACATTTTTACAAATTTGATAACTTTTGAAACTTAAACACCATAAAATAAGGATCATAAAATAGATATGTGAATGCCCATAAATTTAATTATAGGATATATATAATACAATAATGGTCCGTACATAAACCACACAAAAGAAACGATTGGTGAACACAGCTTGTATCTCACATAAATTAAAAGTGAGATGAAGATCCCCTTAACTTGTGTCTTGACACTCTCTGTACTCCTACAAGGTACTTGTATAATAAATATATGTTTATTATAAAACTTTTATAGAATAATAATATTAGATATATTAAAAAAATTACAAAATTTGTATCTTTATAATCATTATAAATTTATATATAGAATATGATTAATCTCATTTTTTTAAAGAAATGTCCCATTCAATGACCAAGACAAAATTTATTTAAAGCAAGCAAGGAAATTACAAGAGACTGAAAGAGGAAATTTTATTACAATCTTTTTCATAAAGATGGATAAGGTCAACCTGAAACTCATCATTCCACGTAATGGCCTGGTTGATTCCCTTGTTAGAAAGACAATCTTTCACCATATTCACTTCACGGTAGGCCTCAGTGGAAATATATCTGAGCTCCAGAAGCGAGTTGAGTCAGTTCTTCCAACTCGCAGTAAGAGGCTGGGAAAGATGAACCACCCCATTCTAAATTCCATGAACAATAGTGGTGGAGTTTCTTTCAATCCAGATGTTGTTCTGACCTTTTTGTTTAAAAAATTGAATGGCATGGATAAGAGCCAACATCTCAGCTTCAAGAGAGGAGGTGATACTGCAGCTTCTATAGAAACAACCATGGAAATGTTTTTAAAAGTCTCTGAATATTGCTCTGCAACCCGCAGGTCTCAAATTTCTTTTAGAATCCCCATCCACATTGATCTTGATCCATCCAGGAAGCGGGGCTTGCTAGAACACCTCAAGAAAGTGTTTCGGCTGAGGGAAGATGCCATCAATCCTAAGGCGTCACAGGATCATAAAGTCACCAACCGAGTTATCACAATTAGCTTTCTAGATCATGGAGGCATCTCTAATGGAAATCATAATTCTCATTTGACCTAAAATGAGGTTGGGCGAGTAATTATTATGAATAAAAATATTTCTATCATACCAGATAATGTGTAGGAGCACCTCTACAATAGATAAGAAGAGGTTCTTGACATGAAACAAGTAGTCAATCTCCACACATTGTTTTAGTTGGGGGCGGATATTGTCAGAAAACATCCATCTGCAATAAAAAAATGTCAGTAATAAAATTACAAAGATCATAAGCCATAGCACATGAAAAAAATAGATGATTTAGATCCTCTCTATGTTGGTGACAAAGATTACATTTAGAATAGAGATGAATGCCAAAAGATTAGAGACAAATATCAGTAGGAATTCAGTTTGCAGAATATGCCAAATAAGATTATGCCTTAATGGTTTAATATATGGTTTTTTAAAAGAATTAAACCTGGAAAAGTTGGATTCGGAGTCTGAGAAACAATGATTGTAAAAGATTTTGGAGTCAAGAATATCAATGTGAGAAGGTTCCCAAACAAGAAAATCATCATCATTATAGAAAGGGTAACCATCAACAACCTGCATGATAGAGTTAGGGAGCTCCAAATATCTAGATTTCATCACTTACATTATAGTGCAGTTAATTCTATCCGGATAATTATTAGAAGGAAGAATGTAAACAAGGGGTGTTCCAGTCCAGTTGTCTAGCCAAAAGAGAATGTTGGAGTCCAAGCTAATCAACCATCTAGAGTTTTCCATGATGTGGAAAAACGAGTTTCTGATGGAAGGCCAAAGAGAGGATTGGACATAGTTCAAATTCCCTTTTTCATCCTATCAAGAAATTTATTTCTAAGGAAGGCAATGGAGTCAGCTTTATTATTGATCAGTCTCCAAGTGAGTCTGGCTTGGAGAGCCTCATTGAAAAGTTTGAGATTTTTTATACCAAGGGCACCTTTCTCAAGAGGGGTGTAGCAGATCGATCAGGGAATGATAACAAGTTTCTGTTCAATGATGCTACCAGTCCAAACAAAATTTTTAATATAGGTATTTATTTTCTTGAGAAGACCAAGATTCCATTTGTAGATCATGAGGGAATACACCATTGTGGTGACAATGGTTGATTTCACAAGGTATATCCTGCCAGCCATGGACAGGGATTTATCTTTCCAGGAGGAAAGTTGATTAATCACCTGATCAACAACAACATTAAAATAAATAGATTTTGGACTACCCCCAAAAAATGGGTACTCCCAAATAGGTAAAAGGAAGGGAACCATCTTTGATGCCTAGATTTTCTATGATGTGGCCTTTCCTATAGAGGGGGAAATATTTCCCAAAGAAGATAAAGGATTTATTACAACTGATGGATTGACCTGATACCTCTTCATAGTGGGATAAAGCATTTTTACAGTTAAGAATATTTTTTTTACTCCCATTGAGGAAAAATATTATGTCATCGGCATAAAGAAGATGGTTCGGAACGTTGAGATTCCTGGACACCAGAATAGTTTTAAGATTGCCTTGATGAACAAGAGAGGTGAGAAGTCTACTAAGGTATTCTTCTGCAATGGTAAAGAGGATGGTAGAGAGAGGATCACCTTGGTGAACCTCTTTTGAGCATCTAAAATATCCCTTGGGGGAGCCATTGACAAGAATAGATATTGAGGAGAATTTGAAAAGAGAATAGATCCTACTAATGAAGATATCATTAAAGCCAAAAGCTTGGAGAATTCTGAAAATAAAGGACCAATCGATGGTATCAAAGGCCTTCATAACGTCGAGCTTAATGGAAATATTTCCCCCACTCAAGACTTTTTTCAGAGAGTTGGTGCATTTCGAAGCAAGGAAAATGAAATCTTGAATGGATATACCTTTGATAAATCCAAATTGATTCCAAGAAATGATTTTATTACATAGAGAAGAAATTATATTAGAGAGGAGCTTGGTAATGATTTTATAAAGAGAGTTGATGATAGAAACATGTCTAAATAAATGGATTTCTTAGGCATTGGCCACCTTAGGAATTATGGTGAGTAATTTGGCATTGAGACCATAAGGAAGGATACCAGTATTAAAAAAATATCTGAAATGTTTGAAAAGATCTGCATGAACAACCTCCCAGTGGTGTTGAAAAAATCCATTATTGAAACCATCGGGACCTAGGGCACTGTCAATATTATGACTAAAGATAGTGGCTTTGATTTCATGGTCCAGGAGAGTGTTCAATAGAAATATATTGTCATCCTCATTGACCAAAGTCAGGATGATCCCAGGGAGAATATTCTTATTAATATCTGGGCCATTAAAAATGCTGTCAAAATAAGTGACAACATGATTAGTAATAGTATCCTTACAGGATAATATATTTTCTTTTTATTTAAGAAGGGATAGCAGGCGATTGACTTTTCTGATCCATTGAAGAGCATTGTAAAATTTTCTGTTTCTATCCCCATCTTTGAGCCATTTAGTTTTGAAAACTTGTTTGCGAATTTTTTCTTTGAGCACTAAAAGGGAGTTGAGCTTAACAGATATGTTTATTTAGATTTGGGGATCATAGGAGATATCAGAGTTAGTAGAGTTGTTTTGAATTTTATTGAGATCAATTTATAGGGTAGAAATTTCTTGGTAAATTTGTTTGGATTTAGCACTACACCAACCTTTGAGAAAATGTTTAAGATTCTTGAGATTTGTGATACAGTCAAAGGCATCATAATGAAGATTCAAAAAATACCAACAAGTTTGGATGAGATGAGTGTAGTCCAGATCATTAGACTAAGCATTGTTGAATTTGAAGTGGATACTAGGTTTTTCTCTTTTTGAGAGAATGTTAACAAGAATAGGATGATGATCAGAGTTTAGTTTAGGTAAGGTGATTCTATAGATAGTGTCTCATGCATCAAGAGCTGGGACATTCACTAGATACCTATCATGTTTACTAGAAACTACCCAATTATAATGCATGTGATACCAGGTGAGTTTAGCACATGTAAGGTTGATCTCAACCATATTACACTCTTCAATAGAGGCTCTAAATTTTCTAGAAGGAATGGGAGAATGATAAGGACATAGCTTCTAACTGGGGGAAAGAATGGCATTAAAGTCACCCATCACTAACCAAGGATCATAAATGGAGTTAGCTAAAGAAGAGAGATCAATCCAAAGAGGCCTATGATCTTGGTATCTATTTCTAGCATAAAATGAGGTGAAAAAAATTGCATGTTATCATAGATAAATTCACAAGTGAACATTTGATCAGAGAAAGTGCACATATTAATATCTTGCAATGAGGTGTCATAAAATATCCAAAGAGATTCAATACTACTACCATTAGAGAAAGCACCAAGAAAATTGTAACCAGCAGTAGAGAGATGCAGAAAATTCATAGAGAAGTTAATTTTTTGTTCATATAAAGCTAAGATTTTTAGTTTATGAGTCAAAGTAATTTTTTTAGAACCAAAATGGTGTCATAGTTAACTAAACCATGATAGTTCCAAAAAATCACATCCATTTAAAACCTATTTTTGGTTCCCGAGCCCCTCTTTTTCTTTTTGGAACCATTCAAGCATTTGTTCTTCTTGGATCTTCTAAGTTTTGAGGAGGAGGCTGAAGGTGTCTTCATTGCCTGTTTTCTCATAGGAGAGGCAGACAAGATGTTAGTGGCACTAGAGACACTCAAATATTTAGTGCAAGAAAGTGAATTAATAGAAATAGGGGTGATCATATGACCATTATCTGATGATTTATTTAAGTTCATGGTCTGGGGAGTAGTAGGCAGCACCAGGTTATCCTGTTTTTCTATAATCCCAAAAGTCACAAGAGGCATAAAGATAGTTTTTTGTGGGTCTGAGTTAACATTATGTGGAGATAGTGTAGTCGCAGTGCATGCAGAGGGAATAAGAGTGCTCACTGCTATGCATTGATCAGCAATTGGAACAAGAGAATTGGAATAATTCATACCAGAGTTACAAGTCTTAGCTGCATTTTTGTGGAGAGGATCTATCTAAGCCAGTGGTTGATCTCCCTTAGCTCGAGGTGGGTCTAGTGGTAGAGGACAATCAGCAACATTCAGCTGAGGAGGTCAAGCGGTATCGCAAATTTAAACCTGGACCTTCTCCTTATTTTTGGCGTTATGAGAAGTCTAAAGAGCCACAGTTGCATTTGGACTAGTGGGAGGCAGTATATTGCAAACATCATTCTTCAAAATCAGAGGAACAGAACCAAGATCAGGGACAAGTGATGACAGTGGTAGAGAGATGGTAAGTCGTATGTACGCATGAACACTGTTTTTTGTTTTTATTGTCATGTTGAAATAAAGTATGTAAATGACATATGTGTATATGTGTGTGTGTGTGTGTCATTATTCTAGTATCATTACTATATTATATATAAATATAACATATAATGTCATTAAAACCATCCTTAATACATTCCACTTGGTTTGTGAATGAATCACATCAATTTGAAGGGGTGGTAGTCCACACTTCCTCAAACGAGATTATCATATTAACAAAAAATGTAAGTAAATATATGTGTGTTGTGAAAAGGAATAAAAATTCTATAATACATAGTAAATATAATATATAAAATATATAAACAGATTCTCAATCATAATGGCCATCATTATTGGTGGTAAAGTAGAAAAGAATAATCGTTGTCTCGTGTGGCATTAATTCGTCGTACATAGAAACAATATGCTCAACATCCATTAGATAGAGGTGTTTGTAAGTATAGGTCAAAACCTTTGCATAAAAAAATACTAGTAAATGGGGAATACTATTGTGGTCACACCATAAGGTAATAAAGATATTGGTGGTGGAGAACAAAAATAAAGGAAAAGAGCTTGAGAGATGATGTTACCTCTAAATTGGGTAACTCATTTTGGATTATGCCAAAAGGCTTAATTGAGAAGAATTATTCCCAAAGGAAGGCTTCAAGTTCAGAGGGAGGATTTCTAGGAGGCTACATAGGCAGATTCTGGAATACCTTAAAAGGTTTTATATGTGAGGAATGGGTATATGTGGTGGCCCTTTATAGGGAAGGAAAAGGACTCATTTGGAATTTCTCGAAACAAGTTAGGTGTGCACATGTTATTACCTACTAAAATTCATACCAAACCAAAAAAAATCAAATATGGAAGGTTTATGTCCAATATATGAATATAAAATGGGTGTTTTACAAATTTATATGTAATTTTGGCCCTTAATATTAAGGTTTAGTCTCTAATTAATCTTAATTTGGCCTTGACTACTTTGATTAATTTTAACCACTTTTACTAATCTTTTTGGTCAAAAATTAACATGGTACTATTAGAATCTAACTATTATAATGAATGAAATGGTTTCAATTTAATTTTTTAAATTAACTCCACAGAAGCAAAAAAATTATGATTAGTGCTAATCCTGCCGACGGGATGAAATAAAGGGGTTTTAAAGTAGGAAAAAGGTCCAATGATTGTTAAGATTTTGTATTCAGTTTCAAAGTGAACATGATCCTAATGAATTTAATTGTATTATTAAATGTTGTATTTATCTAATTTTACCTTAAAATATATTTATAATATCATTTTATATTTATAATTAATTAGACAAAAAGACAGTTTTAATTAAAAAGTAGTTTTTCACTATTCATCAAAAAAATGAAGTTTCTCAGAAAAAACCCCAAAAAGTCACCCTATGATAATTTAAACATTCTAAATTAAAAATTGAATTTTATTTTATAAAATTAAATTTATACATTTATCTATAATTAATTTCATTATTATAAGCGGATCATTCATGAGAACAATATTTTCAACATAAAAGGAAATTACCAAAAATCTTATCTTTCAATATCAATATGTATTATTTATATAATACAATTATAACAAATATTTAGAAAGTATTTATTACTATTACTATAAAAATGTTTAATGGTTAGGTTATAATTATCTTATTTAATTAATTATTTATATATATAAATAAATATGCCTCATTGAATATGACAACCCTGCTTTTTATTACAACTTAAACATGCTTTATTACATAAAACTTCACTTGATACAACAAAGAAGATCGAGAGGTTTAGTGTCTTTGGGGCTTAGGATCATTACATAAAAACTTTAAACTTGAAATACAACATCCTTATTGAAAACTTCCTTTACATGACCACTACATTCCTTCGTACTTAGCATTGCATGGGATAACCTGAGGACATGCATAAGAAAAGGGTGAGCTATAAAGCCCAGTAAGGGAGTACACAATGAATAACATGAGGAGTACAATACATTTTAGGCAATAGGCATATCAATAGAGCATAAGAGAGACATGAACATAAAGGCATGATAAAGCATGATAATCATAACATGGAAATGTGGCAACAACACTTATCATTGAATTAGCATGAGCCAAGGCTCATTGCACATGGAGCATGAGTAAACCCTCATTGCACTTGAAGCACGAGTAAACCCTCGTTGCACTTGAATTAGCATGAGTAAACACTCATTGCACATGACGTATCATGATACTATACTTTACCCAATGCATTGGAGCGCTATCAGGGCGCACCCTTCTTAAACATTTCATTTCATGCATAAGTGTGCCACATGGATCATAAAACATGGATTCATAAAACATAATCATTTATTCCACGATAAAGGAATGTGGAATTCATACATGAAACTTTACAATCAATAAGTAAACGTGCATAAAGGTGAATACCCTTGATGGAGAAATGGGCATGGTATTCACTACACAATGATAATGGCTTAAAAAAATCGGTGTGATTTCGGCAGCGTAACGGCGTGACATAAGAATTCATAAAAAAAGGCTGATGAGAGAGAAAGGGTTTCCTCATCATATTTACATGTAATGGACAGTAAGAAGTTCATATAGATACATGTCCCAACAATTGAAAAGGAATTTAGATTCATGATACAAAAGTATTGCTTGAATATAGAAGAGGAGAAAAAGGTTCCTTTCGGAATTTCGGCATAGTAACGGGTGTACATGGGAGGAATTTAATGAGAGAGAAAGGGGTCTCCCATCATTCAAACAATAAGAGGGCAGTATGGGAGAGGTGCGAAACCATACCCCAACATTCATAAATTAAATTAAAAGGGCAATACAACTTAAAGAAAATTGACAAAAAAGAGAAAGGAAGAAAAACCCTTACTTGGAAGTGTGCTTCCAAAGGCTGGAGAGAGGCTTGTGAGAGGCTTCTTGGGAGCTTGGGGCACCTTGAGAGGATTCTAGAGAGAGTAGGGCAGAGTTTGGACGAACTTCAAGGGCTTTGAGTGAGGAGGAAGTGGGAGCTTGGGTGGGTTTATATAGGAAAGGTGAGAGAATTCTTTATTATTTAGGTTTGGGACCCCTTATATTAAAATAATCCAAACCACAAACCATCCCATGGTATTTGCCCATGGTTTCTGGAAAAGGAGAGAGGAAAACAATATTTTACAAGGCCAAGGTCCGAACTTATTAAAAAATTAGGGTTGCTTATGTGGAGGTGAGTCACACTCCCATGGAAATTAATTTAAAAAGGAAAAGTGTTGAATAAGTCTTGAGGGCTCCATTAATGCTTTGAAAAGTGAGTCAAACAAACCCAAAACCTCATTATTTTATTGATAAAACACATATTGGCCGAACATAAGGATTATGGTATTTTATTACATCACCATTGGGTCATTATGATGTCATAAAACACATTATATATTTAAATGGTATTTAATTTTTACCCAAAAATTTGACTGTCTCAGAAAATTATGAAAAATTCACCGTTGGATAATTTCGACGTCCTGATTCCAAAAATAATATTTATTTTATCTAAATAATTTTCTAAATATGTGAATTTTCACTTTTAAAATAAAAACCGATATTTATAAAAATTCACGGGTTTTGACAGAAATGGCTTTCAAACCTTAATAAAAATTTTAATTGCATTCATAAAATTATAAGATCATTTATATTTAATAAAAATTAATTTAATATTAATAATAATATTTTATTAAAATATTATTTAATTCAAAAATCCTTTAATTTAATAAAATATAATTCTTAATTAAATAATAACTAAAAACATCATTTGTACTTTAAAACTAATTACAATGCATCAAAAATGACTAGAAATTATATTCATTATTATATACAAAAAAATAATGTACATGAACATGGTGCTACTTATTTGTTACATAACCCCTTAAAATAGCCGCATAAGACCTAAGGGTAAGGTGTGCGATGGTGACAGACTCTTGGGGTTGCTCGGATAACATCGCTCGAGTGGTAATCTCTATCAACTTCCATTTTTCCCGTAGACGATCACGTTCGAGCTTGACTTGATGAAGCTCAGCTTGGGCTTGGTCAAGGGCAAAGCCCAAAGACGCCACCTCCTTTCCGACCTCCGACAAATGGGCTTCGTAAGGGGCAATTCTACTGGATGAGGCCATCGCTTCCTTTGTCTGAGTAGAAAATTGGTTCGTTAAATCCTTATATTTAAACTACCCAGATGATCACTGTTCAACGGCTATAAAAGTAACGGTCACAAATCTTGACGTTAAACTAAAGAAGTTGACATCATATAAAAACATAAAGAAACATTTAACTGGATCAAGAGGGATTTTCCATTAATGAAATTTTGGGTCGTTACAACATTCCCCCCTTAAGAAATTTCGCCCTCGAAATTTTCCTTTTCCCACACTAAAAAAAATGTGGGTAACTTAGCTTCATCATATCCTCCGACTCCCAAGTTGCTTCTTCAAACTTGTGGTTTCTCCACAACACCTTGACGAGGGGCATTGTCTTATTTCGTAGAACTTTTTCTCTACGATCTAAGATCTTCACTGGTTGCTCCTCATAAGAAAGATCGTCTTCTAATTGTACCACCTCGGAAGAGAGTACATGAGAAGGGTCTGGTATGTACTTCCTTAAGAGGGATACATGGAAGACATCATGCACCTTGGCCATAGTAGGTGGAAGTGCTAGTCGATAGGCCACAGCCCCAACACGATCAAGAATCTCGAATGGGCCGATGTACCTTGGACTTAACTTCCCTTTCTTTCCAAACCTCATGACCTTCTTCCACGGAGATATGCGTAAAAACACCATGTCTCCGACTTTAAACTCAAGGTCTCGTCGACGATTATCTGCATAACTCTTCTGTCGACTTTGGGCTGCCTTGATATGCTGCTGAATGGTTTTCACCTTCTCCACCATTTCTTCGACCATTTCTGGTCCAAGCAGCTTACGTTCACCGACCTCATCCCAACATGCCGGTGTTCTACACCTTTTCCCATACAGGGCTTCATATGGTGCCATTTGGATGCTTGAGTGGAAACTATTATTATAAGAGAACTCAACCAGAGGAAGATGCTGATCCCATCCTCCTTTAAAGTCCATTGAGCACGCTCTCAACATATCCTCAAGTGTTTGGATAGTCCGCTCGGATTGGCCATCAGTTTGAGGATGATAGGCCGTACTGAAGTTCAGTTCAGTATTCAGAGCATGTTGAAGACTCTTCCAAAACTTAGAGGTAAATCTTGGATCTCGGTCCGACACAATAGATAGTGGTACTCCATGCAACCGTACCACTTCCCTGATATATATCCGTGCCAGTTGATCCAAATAGAAATCCTCTCGAATAGCAATGAAGTGTGCAGTCTTTGTAAGACGATCCACAATAACCCAGATTGCGTTGTTGCTTTTGGATGTCCTTGGAAGTCCAGTGACGAAGTCCATGGTGATGTTCTCCCATTTCCATTCTGGTATGGGCAATGGTTGCATCATCCCCTTAGACTTCTGCCTCTCTGCCTTCACTTGCTGACACACCAGGCACTTTGATGTATATTCGGCGATCTCCTTCTTCATATTATCCCACCAAGAGTTTTCTCGGAGATCTCGATACATCTTTGTGCTCCCTGGGTGAATAGAGAAATTTGAACTATGTGCATCATCCAAAAGTTCCTTCTTCAGCTCCGAACTTGATGGGACACATAGTCTTTTCCCAAACCGCACAATTCCTTCTTCATTAACATTAAACTCTGAGGATTTTCCCTTTTTGATAGCTTCCACTTTTTCTTGGATTCTCGCATCATCCTTTTGAGCATCCTTTAACCTTTCCAAAAGAGATGGTTGAGCAATCATTTGTGAAAGGATTGATGATGTTCCCTTCTTTATGATTCCCACGTCCGTCTTCATCAAGTCTAAGAAGATTGGATCCTTCTCAATTCTCATCATTGATAGAATTGCTGGATCCTTTCTACTTAGGGCATCCGCCACCTTGTTCGCCTTCCCAGGGTGGTAATGTATTGAACAGTCATAATCCTTGATGAGCTCTATCCATCTTCTCTGGCGCATATTAAGCTCTTTCTGTGTGAATATATATTTAAGACTCTTGTGGTCAGTATATATCTCACATTTCTCCCCATAGAGATAATGCCGCCAGATTTTCAAGGCGAAGATCACCGCCGCCAACTCCAGATCATGCGTTGGATAGTTTCGCTCATGGATTTTCAACTGCCTTGAGGCATAGGATATCACTTTATCATTCTGCATCAGCACACATCCTAAGCCCTTCTTCGAAGCATCACTGAATACCACAAAAAGCTCCCCACTTGTGGGTAAAGTGAGCACAGGTGCAGTGATAAGCCTCCTTTTCAACTCCTTGAAGCTTTCTTCGCATTCATCACTCCAAGTAAACTTTACTCCCTTTCGAGTTAGCTTGGTAAGAGGGTTGGACAATCGTGAGAAGTTTCTCACAAATCGTCGATAATATCCAGCTAACCCCAAGAAGCTACGGATATCAGTTACCGATGTTGGACTCGGCCATCCCTCAATTGCATCTGTTTTGGAGGGGTCCACAGATATCCCATTGCTTGTGATGATATGGCCCAAGAATGAGACCTCCTTCAACCAGAACTCACACTTGCTGTACTTGGCATAGAGCTTCTCCTTGCGCAAAGTCTCCAGTACAGTTCTTAAATGCTCCTCATGGTCCTCCTTGGTTTTGGAGTATATCAGAATATCATCTATAAAGACTACCACAAATTTATCTAGGTAATCTCTAAAGACTCTATTCATCAAATCCATGAATATTGCTGGAGCATTGGTGAGTCCAAAAGGCATTACTATGAATTCATAGTGCCCGTACCTTGTACGAAAAGCAGTCTTGGGGATATCTTCCTTCTTCACCCTTACTTGATAATATCCCGACCGCAAGTCGACCTTGGAGAAGTATTGAGCTCCACGCAGCTGATCAAACAAGTCATCGATTCTTGGGAGAGGATACTTGTTCTTTATCGTGATTTTGTTAAGTTCACGATAATCGATGCAAAGCCGCATTGACCCATCCCTCTTCTTGACGAAGAGGACTGGTGCACCCCATGGTGATGCACTTGGGCGTATAAACCCTTTATCCAGATTCTCCTGTAGTTGTTTCTTCAGTTCTTCAAGCTCAACCACAGCCATTCTATATGGAGTCTTGGATATTGGTAGTGCCCCAGGTATAAGTTCAATTGAGAACTCAACATCTCTTCTTGGAGGAAGACCAGGAAGTTCCTCGGGAAATACTTCAGCGAATTCCCTCACAATAGGCATTTCTTCAAGGGTGGTTTCTTCCTTGGACTCAATCATCTGAGCCAGATATGCATGCTCATAAGGCAGTAATATCCATGCTTGAGATGATGGAGCTAAAAGAGATTCATCTTCCTCCTGACACTTGTAAAGAATCGGGGGTCGATTCTCCATATGGAGTGTGATTTCCCTCTCCCGACAATTTATGTTGGCTCTATATAAGGAAAGCCAATCCATGCCAAGAATTGCATCAAATTCCACCAAAGGGAGTATGACGAGGTTCGCCGGGAAATTCAATCCACAGATTATAACAGGGGGGGACTTATACTCATGGGATGCAATGATTGCCCCATTTGCCGTACTCACCGACATCTTTACTTCCATGACTTGTGGTGGTGCAGGGATTATTCTACTAAACTTTTGAGATATAAAAGAATGCGTAGAACCTGAATCAAAAAGTACGTTCGCTATTCTTGAATGAATAACTAGCGTACCTGTCACCACTTCGTTGTCGGGGTTCACTTCGGCAGAAGTGATGGCAAAAGCTCTTCCTTGCTGTCTTGGAGGTTGTTGATTTCCTCCGATAACCCTTGGATTAGGGCACTGATTCGCAAAATGACCCGGTTCTTTGCATTTGAAGCATTGAACAACGCGTTGAGGTTCGAACGGAGCGTTCCTCCCCTCCGTCGCAGCCGCGGGTCCTTCTTGCTGACAGTTAACAGCTAGGTGCCCTTCTCTTCCACACTTGAAGCATTTTCTTGTCCCCCTAAGGCAATTTCCAGGGTGCTTCTTTCCACACTTTTGGCAAGTGGGGTGCTGGAATTTCTTAGCGCCGTTGGATTTATCCATCGGACCACCAGCATTGAAGTCCACCTTCCGCTTCTTGTCCCCATGATACCCCTGTGATTCTCCGATCTCCATTTCAACCTTAAGGGCACATCGGACAATTTCCTCATAGCTGTCGAAGTCACGGATCGCTAATGCTTTCCACAAGCTAGGCTTCAGCCCACCAAAGAAGCGGTCAACCTTGCATTCGGGGGTAACGACAAAGCCAGAAGCGTATCGTTCAAGCCTTGTGAAGTTTGCCTCGTACGCTCCCACAGATTCCTCATCTTTCTGCTTGAGGGAAAGGAAGTCCCTTTCCATCTTAAGACGGAGGGTGCGTGGAAAATATTTATCGAAAAACATCTTCCGGAATACCTTCCATTCCAAAGCCTCGATCTCCTCCTAAGGCTTCGTATTTTTGATCAACGTCCACCATTGATCAGCTTCACCCTCCATACGATAAGCCGCCAGGAGAACCTTCTCTTTTTCAGAGCATTGGAGGATGGAGAATATCTTTTCAATGGAGTTGATCCATTGTTCAGCAATCGTGGGATCAGATGATCCACTAAAAGTAGGAGGCCTTTGTCTCATGAAGCTTTCAATAGCGACTTGTTCTTTCTTAGGGGGGGGGTTGAACGTTCCTCTTGACCAGTGTTTCTATTCAAAACTTGAGTTAGCTGAGAGAGGAGCGTGACAAAGTTCGCGATTCCCGCTCCCATTGGATTGGGCATCTCATTGGTACAATCGTCACACTGATCTTCACAACGGTTGTTAGCCCGAGTTCTCCTATTACCGGCCATTGGCTGGAATAAAAGGAAAGTTAGGGGTAACACATAAAGGGTAATCCAAAGACAAAAGTTGATGACTTATAAATAAACTTTAATCTCTTTAACTCATGAGTCTATAGGATTCAACCTAGGCTTTTCATGATCTACCTTCTAACATATATTCTTAGGGGCATTTTTCCCTTAATAAGGGTTCATACTAAGATTGTGAATTTATCAAAACATATCCCCCGGGAGTGTCGTAACCAAGAGTGCAGCAAGGCCCGTTGTCGTGCACCAGTTCCCGTTCGAGTCTAGCTCAAAGCGGTGTTTTCGGGTTTTACCCCTAGGATACATCTGTGCCAGAGCCGCCTCTACCTGCTCGTATCCAGACAGGGATGTATTTGTTTGATAAACCACTTACTTAGTATTTACCAAAATTTAGGGATGTTTTTATTATGCTTAGTCTTGTATCTAAGGCTTTACTAGGGTTTCCTAATCCCAAAAATAACTAAACCTATCCTCTGATACCAACTATGACAACCCTGCTTTTTATTACAACTTAAACATGCTTTATTACATAAAACTTCACTTGATACAACAAAGAAGATCGAGAGGTTTAGTGTCTTTGGGGCTTAGGATCATTACATAAAAACTTTAAACTTGAAATACAACATCCTTATTGAAAACTTCCTTTACATGACCACTACATTCCTTCGTACTTAGCATTGCATGGGATAACCTGAGGACATGCATAAGAAAAGGGTGAGCTATAAAGCCCAGTAAGGGAGTACACAATGAATAACATGAGGAGTACAATACATGTTAGGCAATAGGCATATCAATAGAGCATAAGAGAGACATGAACATAAAGGCATGATAAAGCATGATAATCATAACATGGAAATGTGGCAACAACACTTATCATTGAATTAGCATGAGCCAAGGCTCATTGCACATGGAGCATGAGTAAACCCTCATTGCACTTGAAGCACGAGTAAACCCTCGTTGCACTTGAATTAGCATGAGTAAACACTCATTGCACATGACGTATCATGATACTATACTTTACCCAATGCATTGGAGCGCTATCAGGGCGCACCCTTCTTAAACATTTCATTTCATGCATAAGTGTGCCACATGGATCATAAAACATGGATTCATAAAACATAATCATTTATTCCACGATAAAGGAATGTGGAATTCATACATGAAACTTTACAATCAATAAGTAAACGTGCATAAAGGTGAATACCCTTGATGGAGAAATGGGCATGGTATTCACTACACAATGATAATGGCTTAAAAAAATCGGTGTGATTTCGGCAGCGTAACGGCGTGACATAAGAATTCATAAAAAAGGCTGATGAGAGAGAAAGGGTTTCCTCATCATATTTACATGTAATGGACAGTAAGAAGGTCATATAGATACATGTCCCAACAATTGAAAAGGAATTTAGATTCATGATACAAAAGTATTGCTTGAATATAGAAGAGGAGAAAAAGGTTCCTTTCGGAATTTCGGCATAGTAACGGGTGTACATGGGAGGAATTTAATGAGAGAGAAAGGGGTCTCCCATCATTCAAACAATAAGAGGGCAGTATGGGAGAGGTGCGAAACCATACCCCAACATTCATAAATTAAATTAAAAGGGCAATACAACTTAAAGAAAATTGACAAAAAAGAGAAAGGAAGAAAAACCCTTACTTGGAAGTGTGCTTCCAAAGGCTAGAGAGAGGCTTGTGAGAGGCTTCTTGGGAGCTTGGGGCACCTTGAGAGGATTCTAGAGAGAGTAGGGCAGAGTTTGGACGAACTTCAAGGGCTTTGAGTGAGGAGGAAGTGGGAGCTTGGGTGGGTTTATATAGGAAAGGTGAGAGAATTCTTTATTATTTAGGTTTGGGGCCCCTTATATTAAAATAATCCAAACCACAAACCATCCCATGGTATTTGCCCATGGTTTCTGGAAAAGGAGAGAGGAAAACAATATTTTACAAGGCCAAGGTCCGAACTTATTAAAAAATTAGGGTTGCTTATGTGGAGGTGAGTCACACTCCCATGGAAATTAATTTAAAAAGGAAAAGTGTTGAATAAGTCTTGAGGGCTCCATTAATGCTTTGAAAAGTGAGTCAAACAAACCCAAAACCTCATTATTTTATTGATAAAACACATATTGGCCGAACATAAGGATTATGGTATTTTATTACATCACCATTGGGTCATTATGATGTCATAAAACACATTATATATTTAAATGGTATTTAATTTTTACCCAAAAATTTGACTGTCTCAGAAAATTATGAAAAATTCACCGTTGGATAATTTCGACGTCCTGATTCCAAAAATAATATTTATTTTATCTAAATAATTTTCTAAATATGTGAATTTTCACTTTTAAAATAAAAACCGACATTTATAAAAATTCACGGGTTTTGACAGAAATGGCTTTCAAACCTTAATAAAAATTTTAATTGCATTCATAAAATTATAAGATCATTTATATTTAATAAAAATTAATTTAATATTAATAATAATATTTTATTAAAATATTATTTAATTCAAAAATCCTTTAATTTAATAAAATATAATTCTTAATTAAATAATAACTAAAAACATCATTTGTACTTTAAAACTAATTACAATGCATCAAAAATGACTAGAAATTATATTCATTATTATATACAAAAAAATAATGTACATGAACATGGTGCTACTTATTTGTTAAATAACCCCTTAAAATAGCCGCATAAGACCTAAGGGTAAGGTGTGCGATGGTGACAGACTCTTGGGGTTGCTCGGATAACATCGCTCGAGTGGTAATCTCTATCAACTTCCATTTTTCCCGTAGACGATCACGTTCGAGCTTGACTTGATGAAGCTCAGCTTGGGCTTGGTCAAGGGCAAAGCCCAAAGACGCCACCTCCTTTCCGAGCTCCGACAAATGGGCTTCGTAAGGGGCAATTCTACTGGATGAGGCCATCGCTTCCTTTGTCTGAGTAGAAAATTGGTTCGTTAAATCCTTATATTTAAACTACCCAGATGATCACTGTTCAACGGCTATAAAAGTAACGGTCACAAATCTTGACGTTAAACTAAAGAAGTTGACATCATATAAAAACATAAAGAAACATTTAACTGGATCAAGAGGGATTTTCCATTAATGAAATTTTGGGTCGTTACATTGAAACTCAGTGTTGTGTGCCTCGTACGCCAAGTCAGTGTTTCTTATGGTGAAATTCATGTTGGTATTGCATGTAGTGAAATACAAGTTGGTATTGTGTGTGAAAGGAATGTTTGAATTAGTGTTTTAATATATATATATATATATATATATATATATATATATATATCCAGTGACATGTGAAATGAAAAATATTGAAAAAATAAATAAATTCAAAAAAAATAATTCTCAAAATCTCCGGGTGTTACAGGCACATAACCCCTTTTCAAGAAAATCAATATATATTCCCTTTAATAGAGGCTTCTGTATTTTCTAGATTTTTATTATTTATTTTATAATCCTATTTTACTCTTCTCATTGTTTGTCTATTAGGTAATCACATGATCATTATGGGATCTCAAGATGACGTGTGATAATTGTCACGAACAGTCACAGTTCTTATCTACAATGCGTCGCATGATCATTAAAGGATCTTATGATGGTATGCAAGAATTATCATGGAAAATCACATTGATTGTATTCTATGTGTCTCATGATCAATGTCGTATCTCTTAATGGAGTGTAATAATTTTCATGAACAATCTCACCACTCTTATATAGATCCTAAAGTGTATCCCATGATTGAAGGCACATGTCTGAGGTCCATCTCATAATCATTGGTGACACGCTATCATGTTATCGTGTGACAAGGTCAACATGTATCCATGGGTCTCTGTGGGATCTTGTAAATCATATAAGTACATCACATAAAAATCAATGTAACTCTCCATCACATGAAGCTTACTCCTTTATCTACATTTTTATTACTTTATTTTATAAAGGTATTTGGATGACAGTTAGGCATCTATCAATTGAAATTTTCCATGATGGGAGGAACTCCCCTAGGAGACTGTGTGTAATAATCATCACATGTCTACAGGCCTCCAAAATAATAGTATGGTTTGTTAGAGGGGATTCACATGATCATAAATAGATCATACAAATTTCATGATCTGTTCGCATTACCTTGCCAAGGTCATGCGATTACATGTCCTATTGGTGATTATGTGGCCTATGTAATTCATCTTACTAGACATTATACTACACCTTCCTTTGTTTTGTGGAGAAAATAATACTCATTATTTGGGTATTCCTTCAAATATAGAATTTTTTATTCTCATTTGGCAGGTGTCAACAATTTTATTATTGTGTCATTGTTGGTTAATGTTTTATTTATTCAAATGATGGTTTATCAATTTATAGAATTATATTATTCTAGAAATTTAGTTTTTTAAAAAATTATAATTATTGTAGGAAGATCATGTTTTCCTTTTTTGTATTGTAAGATTCATTAAAAGTTTGTTTTAGTGTTTTAGAGATGAAAATTTCATCTTCAATACTCATCATTTCGAGTAAAATATAAGATTCTGGTGGAAATTGATTAAAAGATGAAATTCTATTTATCAAGTATTTATATTTCCCTATGTTATTCATCTATATGTTAAATAAATTCCTAAACTATACTAATATGATTTTGAAACGAAATTTTATACTATTACATTCATTTATAATGAATCGATGGTATTTTTCACATCTCTTTAGTTTATGGTTTTGTAGTCATTAACTTTCTTTTGATCATTTACTTTATTCTGATCAATGACCTCTATAACTCTCTATAACAATTTAGTAACTAATTTTCTCTCCATGCCTATATTTTCTATTTTAGGTAATATTCTACTGTATGGAAACCTATTTATTTGATGCCCATTGTATTTTCATTTCTCTCTTTTTAATCTGATATTTTATTAAGCTTTTTTATGAGGTGGTATTTCAACAAATGAATTTTCAGTTTCCAAACAATTGTTTTCCAATATTGAGTTAGAATTGTGAGGATTAAATTTATTAAAATTGGTATGAATGTAACACCATAATAGTTTAAGGAAATAAAACTATCTTTGATAGTGTATGCGACATGCGACACTGAGCCGAAATGGACCATGAAACATTATTATCTAAATATGATCTTCAAAACCTAGCCATTAAATTGGTGGGTATGAATGGGATTAATTTCCATATGAAATATATATAAAGTTTTTACTTGATATAAATGTATTGATAAATCCTAATTTCAAAATATTTTAATTTTTATTAAAGTCATTATATTTTTCAAAAAATAACTTTTCTTCAAAAATGGATTTTTTTTTCAAATTTTTGTGAGAAAATATTATAATTTATTTCTGGAACATTTAAGTGCTTTAGATTATAAAAATTATATAATTTTTTAAAATAATCATATTAATATTATCTTATATTGAAATTTTCATATTTTTCTAAAAACATTTATCTTTCAAGGATTAGTGAAAAATATATATTTTTATTCAAAATTGTTTCTTTTTCATTGTTAACAAGGTCATATTATATTTTAGGTTAGTTATAAAATTTAATTAGTACCTTTATGTAAAATATAATCAAATTTTATTCATGGGAATGAATTTTATATTTTAAATTGGTAAGAAAATATTTTTAAAATAAAAACTGCAATTTTATAAAAATTTGTTTTTCATCGCATTAATTTTTAATTAGATTCTACCACTTCTGTCAGTTTAATATTAAAAAATGATTTATAATTTTGAAATTAAGAGGCCTAAATTTAAAAAATTGGTTATTTTTATTTTTAGTCATCATGAATAGTAACTACAATAAATATTTATCCCCATGGTAAGGGTAGATTGAGTAATTACGGTTTGAAATAATATTATAAGGACTAAAAATTTACCCCAACACACTCATTTATCCTTTTTATGGGTGTATTTTATAATTTTCCATTCATGTCTCGAATATATGGCCTCTTGGTTCCAAATTTATTTGAATTTGACCTTTATAATATTTAAGTAAAATATAAAGACAAAAATGTCACTTTCTTGATTTTAATTACTATAATATTTTGTTGTATAAGATTAAAATTATTTTGGTTTCAAAATAATCATTTTAAATATAATTAATTTTTTCTTATGGTGGATATTTATTTATAATTTTTAGTAATGAAATAATTACCTTAAATTTGTATGTTGCAATGACACTATATTTATTTAAGTAATGTAAAATAAATTAAATGATTTTCAAAATATTTAAAGTAATATAAATTGAATGAAACATTGTCTTCCATGAATTTTTTAGATAAATATATCATGCTAGTGATGTGAAAACCCATTATATTAAATTTTCATTCCTGTCACATTGTTTTCAAAGTCAATTTAAATAAATAGTTCTAATAATGACTTAAATGAGATTTTATAATAAATAATATTTTATTAAATTATTTAAAATTCATAAAAACACTAAATTTATAAAATGGATGGATATATGGTTTTAAATTTCAACCATGGTTTATTTTATTTCCAATTATCCTTTTATAGTAATAATCATGACATCTAAAGAGTAAAAGCATTGTTATCACAGTAATTTTTAGAAGGAGTTGATACTGGTTAAAAAAAGGTTATGTGGGTAATAAACTAATATAATGTTTTCCACATTTTATTGGATGACGTTTTTTCAGCCCAAAATCATCCAATATTCTAACTATATCAGTTTTTATATTTTTTCCATAGAAAATTAATTTATATTAATATAATATTTTAAAAAATTCCAAAATTCCCCCACCCCTCTCTTCTAAAATGGATCCTCATATCTCTTTCTCTTCACACATAAAAAAAAATTCGTCCATGACCAACCAAAATATATTAAATCCTTCCCTTATCATTTCATATAGTCATTTTTTATTATAAAACCCTCCTAGTAAGGATTTTGGTGTAAATCTACTATGGTAGTCCATAAAGGAGGTGTCGTTCTTATCTGAGTGTTTTTCTTTTATTTCTTCTTGAAACATCATAAAATATTATTCAAATGTGATGATATGATAATACAATTATCTTCCATATATTGATATGTTATTATATTAATTTAATAACCTATATCCTTCTTCTCTTCCACTAAATAGTAAATGAAACCATCATTTAGATGTACAATGGACTACCGCCTCATGAACTGATTTTATTTGTTTTGCATCATCACTTATCATGAATATCTATGATGATAAATCTAATACATATATATTATTCATGAAATATTTATTAATAAGTATATTTTTAACATCATATATTATATTAATATTCCATTCAATGAAAGAGGATAATGTTGATTGTGTGTACGTGTGGATTACCACCTCCACGAAGCTATGTGATTTGTTTTTCATAACTACATCACATAGATTGTATATATATATATTTATTTAAAGTAATGATATGATATTTATTATATAATCATAATTTAATAATTTTAAAATAACACTTACCTTCCTTCTATTATGACCTTTGAAAAATGGATACGTTACTCATACGTACATACGACAAACCGTCTCCATGATTGTAACAAAGTTACTTTTTTATAAACATATTTCCTAGTTTATTTTAATAGTAAAATTTTATTATAAAAATTATAATTATTTCATGGTAATTATTCAACAGATGATTAAATAATGACCTCATTGATCATAGTCAACCTATCGAATTCAATTTGAACTTATGATCCAAATATCATCAAAATGCCCAATGAGAACTTAAATGACTATGTAATTGAATATAACATGAAAACACATAAAATAAAGGATATTAAAATATAAAAATATTCTTAAAAAGTAAATAATTAACAAAATTTTATTATTTCAGATGATAAAGAATGTATATGATGTTTCATACTCATGGTAAAGGATTATCCTCAAAAAAATACTCTTTTAAAATTTCCCTTCCAACTAAATATCTTCCTTGCCCATGTTATTCTAAATATTTCATGAATATAAATATTTATGCTTTAATGGAATATAAAGTCCATTTTCACCATATTTTATTTATATTTAATTTTTTAAAATGGAATTATTTTATGGTTTTACGTAAGGGAAACTTTAATTAAAAATATTTTTTAAACGATTTAATGATTTATTTTAGAAATAATTATATTCATTGTAAATATTATTAAAATAAATTAATTTATGTATTTATATAGATATAAATTAATTATAATATAAATTTTAAGTCACTTTTTACTTTGATTCAAAGGTTATGAAAATTAATATTTTTATGTATTTTATATGGAACATTTTTTCTTCCTTTAAAAAAATATAGAAAAATATTATATTTTAACATATACCGAATCTAAAAATTTTCTCTTCACCACAACCTTTATTTGATATTTAGATTTTATTATAATCAACCTTACTTAATTAAAACAAAAACCATCTTTCCATTATATCTATGTATTTTTAAAATGGTCATAAATTGAATGGATATATATATATATAGAAATGATTTACTTATGGGTAAAAGGTATCTCTATCCTAACAGAATTTTTTGGGTTATGAATATTCTCTATCTAACTCAGTTTCTCTCTCACTCTTTAATGATATAGATTTTCTCTAAATCCAGTGTATATGTCTCTCACATATATACCTTGCTTATTATTCCATCCATTGATAGTCTAATACATTCTTTATGATCATTTATCAAATACATACTTTAATAAAATATATTTTGATTATGATATAAGGAAAAACTATACATCACATTTTAATTCCATGGGAAATTATTTTGTTTTTTCATTATGATTGATTTAATTTTTTGGCATAGATAATCAGGAACATGTTTTGATGGGTGAACCTAGATAGCTCTCTGATGAATTCGGTAAAGATTTTATATCATGACACATTATGTATGGTATTGGGGAGTAAACCTATTCCACTACGGGACTCTGTCGACTATCTGATGTTTTATTAGAAATTATCATTGAATTTTCCTTATATCATGCATTGTGTTTCTTCCATAATTCCTATTTTTCCACAATCTTATGATGATATGTTCTTTATGTTATGCTCCCACGTGATTACTCATGATATTATGTATAACGGAAATTATTTTCTAATTTATAAGGGTGAAATATATAACCTTTCTCAAAAATAGTTCATAAGGTTTTCCTAATGTTAAATGAACTATTGTGTGTTTTATTTTTCCTCTAATATTTCTTATGAAATTTTTATGAAAATATTTGAGTATAAAAGGATTTTTTAAGTAAAAAAAGTTTTATCTTGATCCAAATTTTAAATTTTGAAAAAAGAAATATTTTATAAGTATTCATGATCTAAGATCTTTCATTAAATATGTTTGTATGTCTCTTACTAAGATTTTAGTTCACATCGAGAAATATAAATAGTATTCACATGTTTTTAAGGTTGAGTAAGGGCATGGATGATGTCAAGATGAAAATTGAGAAGATGTTTCATGAAAATAAAACTCTTTATATTATAAAATATTTATTTGGGAAACTAGATACTAAATATATGTGTCCACATTGTAATGTAATCTTTATTTATATAAAGGTGATGGCCAAATTCTTTAAAACTCTAAACTGTAAAGATCTGAGAATGTAAGAAAATGGATTCTTTACATAAAACTCTAGATTATGTAATGTTTAAGGCTAGTTCATTATATATGGCGTAAAGTACACTAAAAACTAATTTAGGAAGAGACCATTATGGCTTGAACACCACTTCTTTTACAATGTGGCATCCCACAAGGCATAATTTCATAGAGAAAATAGTTTTAGTAGTTGAAAATTTTTATATTGTTCTATTAATCTTGCTCTAATGCCCAATTGAACACATGAATCAATATATGATCCTCATTACTTATCCAAAAACAATTAATTAAGGTGATCAAGAACTCTGGATCCCAATATGACCCCAAATTCTCAAAATTATCATTTCTCTATATCAAAATTTTAAACTCCTTTATAAATTCAAAACCTGTAACGACATGTGTTTTTATAAACTAAATATAATTATGATTATCATCCATGACTAGTCATTGTATCTCTACAACCATGAATCCCGGACTACCTCATTCAATAGTTCATGACTAACCAACTGTGTTATATCCACGATTGTTGAACATGATTTTACTGAACTACTGCAAACACTATGCCCACACACAATAGGTTTCCTATAGAATTCTAGTTAGATACTTAAACCAAGTCAAATCCATTCTAATCAATTCTCATGATGTGGTTTCCACCTCACCCCCATCCAGTTGTATGAAAAGTGCTAGGTGATCTTCCTTTGAATCAAATCCCTCAAAATATTTTTTCCTCACCTACCGAAAAAATAACGACTTCACTTCACCAGTCATTCACAATTCCTTAAAACCGAAAGTATTCACAGAATCATCAAGCACCCATAGTGAATTCCAACCCAAATCCCAGTCTAACTCCATGGTTGTATCCTTAAATAGACCATCAAACTATCATGCTCTAACCATGAGCATCAATGTATCCCTAATATGAATCACCCATGGATCATTATCTCTGCACCCTAAACCCATTTTTAAATTGTAGTGTCTAAAAAATATCTCACTCGGATCATTGAACATTTATATTCTCTGACCAATATCCCTCTATAATATCAACCATTCACCAACCAGTTTCATGGGACTCAAAACTCTTTGAACATGAGGGTCGTACATCCATGGAGGATTTCATGCAGCCCACCAAAGGAGTACTATTTTCATTTCCTTTCTAAACAAAACACTAAATTTGGACCACTCACATCTCATTCGTTACAACATATAATTAATGGAAATAACTATACCACTCAACCCAATCACTTAACATTAAATAATAATCTCCAAGCCTCAATATGGTTCATAACCACACTCATTGATCTCAAACACTAAAGTGTTTATAATTAATTTATCGTAAAACTTATGGTGCTACCACCAAGAGATTTCTTTATCGTTGTCTGATTCCACATAAAGGAAATTCTCACCATAGGAATCACCTATAGAAAAGACACAAAAATACTGGGACATGTAAAATCATAAAAAACACATCCAGGGGTAATGAACTGAACCCACTAAAACATATACAGATACTCAATATCGATGTCTTTATTTATCCTAGATCCCTCCACATGTTGCTATCATGAAAAATCTTAGACATACCCGATGAATAGATAAAACAACACAAGTGTCAATATGATCCACCTTAGAAAATAAATAATATTACTTCTATACAAGAACTGATTTCTTTTTCCAATTTCAATAAAATTATTTCAACACCCACCAACCTCCCTGGGATGATCCAAAAAAACATGAAACACAAGATGATTACATGATTCAAAATCCCAGATCACTCCCAACCAATACATGAAACCTATATGGGTAAAATTATATAAGAAACCAATACTTATTTTATAAACACATTCAAATAATTTTAAAAACACAAAAACATACCTTTGTTTTAAAAACACCATTGAATATCTAAGGATTTTCATGGAAATTAAAATCACCAAAATAACTAAACTAGTAAATCAGCTTCCAAAAACCAATATCCTTTTCCAAAAACTATTCAAAATATAATTTCAAATAACATTTTGAAATTAATTTCAAAAACCCATTTTCCTTAGAAATTCTAAATCCTTAAAAATCCCAACCCATTTCAAAATAATTCGATCAAAGATAAATTTCCAATATAAATAACATAAAAAACCATTCTACGGACACATTGAGATGCCACATGGGTTTTATTTCAAAACTACGGCTTTTTAAAATTTCTAACATCTCCAAAACCATTTACCTATAGCACCAAAAAAATATAAACATATTCAATCAATGAATCCCCATTATTTCATAATAATAATGTTAACATTTATAATTTAATTAATAAAATATTCAATATATTATACGTTTTTTATTTAATAATAGCTTATAATGAGTAATCCTTTCAAAAACTCCACAAAAAGGCACCTTTATCATGACATAAACATGAAACTGTCATGATGCACAAAAAACTCATTGGATCCCCAACCAATATGTATAACTCATTCTATGTTTCAATCATCCCATGTTAGGATTTTTGATCTGATAAAATGCCACACTCATCTTATAGTTCTGAATATAAAAAGTAGGAATCCCTTGGAAATGTGGGTTTTAATCATTTCCATGCTATCCTAGCATGAACTCGATATAACTCTAGGTTCCTAAAATCCTAATTCCACCACTAACTACAATATCGCATTCTAAAACATACTCTGGTACTATTTTATAATTCCCTGGCATAGATTTCTTAAATGAATCAAAATTCGCATCACCACATGACCGCATTCGTGACTCCTTGTATATTAAAGGATTTAAATTAGAATCAAATTCCTGAAATAGTTAGGGAAATAAATTTCCTCTAAAATGAAGTTCAAGTTTCATTCCCAAATTCTAAAAAAACATAGAAAGTCCAATCTATATATTAGACATCCCAAAATACCTATAGACATAAAATAGGGAAACCATTGGGCCCTGTATTCTAGAAGATGAATAATTAAACTATCTGCATTATGAATCAATATATAATAGTGAATCAGTATACAACATTGAATCATAAAAAATAATATAATTTCTTCCAATAGACATGGTAAACATTTCAAAAAATAAAATACATGGCCATTGAACCTAATTCTTTACCATCCTTCTAATTCATCATCCTCTATAATATACTTAGTAAAGTACATGACCCACTTAAATACAACTTGGTTCCTAATGAAAAATAGGAAGGTCTTACCATGTACATTGAAATCCAAGTCATGTGCACTAGTGTGGGTTCAGTCCAATGAATATGTATGAATATCTATTTTCTATACAATATGTTGTATGGTTTTGATCAAGTGGATCTATATGAAATATAAATAGTAAGGTGAAGTTATTTAAATTCAACACAACCACCCAAAATCATTATAAAAAATCCACATATAATAAAAAATTTATGGTTATTGTTTATTAACCCGGTTACCATGAAAATTAACTATACCTACTTCAGCTCTATATTGAAAGGAAGGAGGCTACTTCATACCATAACCAAACTCATACCTAAAGACACTAGAATATTGTTATACCATGATTGATCTCATAGAAAGAATCTAATTATACCTTCACACTCAAGGGAGGCTACATAACTAACCAGTAACTACCTTCTCATTGAAGGAGGGGTGATACATCCATAATTCAAATACATCACAACTCGAGCACCATTAAATTAATGTTGAACCCAACATCAATAAATGGATCTTGATTCCTGTTATCTCACTCATGACTAACTCAATTTCATTCCATACGGTCCAACCATCTCACTCATGGATGACCCTTTATGCTCAAGAAAACCATCTCACTCATAGAGATCATAAACATCATATATAACAAGGACATTATCTCATGGTAGTCCTACAAAATCCATCTCACTAATAGTGATGCAAGGACTTGGGATCCTCTCATCCATAATAATATATCACTTATCACATGTATACAGTATGTACATATATATAGAAAAACACAAGTCATGCAGTTAATCTTAGGAGCTCACTAACTCACTAGAATTGTTCTAGTTACTTTAGACCCAGCCTCATATCTCAACCCATATTTACAATCATATTAATCGGATTTCCGTTCTATCAAATTTATCTATATCAACCAGTAACATTGACACTAACTAAATAAAATCATTTGAAAATACATATGGAATGTATTTTTGTGCATCCATATAGTCTATGGTCTATTAAAAATAGGAAACGCAACAAGAACAAAATCATTGGAAAAAATAAAACTACCCTATCAAGGTAAAATTAGCCGAAAAAACCAACCAATACCTTATTTATTTCATTTAAAGACACTAAAAAAATACCATTTTACTATAATTTATAAAATACATCACATTTTTTCTTATAAAAAGAGGCCCTAGTCCAATCTCATCAACAAAATATTTAGAAAAATTATTTCTATTAAGAAATACCATTTTAAAATCCTTTTCCTAAAATAAACTATTTCACTTCAAATTCCCATTGAATCCTAACCAACTTTGGAAACACATATTAAAAATTGATTATCTTTTATTTTTTAAATTCAATACATTCCACCAAACATACCACAAAGAGGTCCACCGATACACATTTGACCATGGTCCCACTATTGAATCGTTTAGCAAGCTGTGTTGTCTTTATTGACTACTATGCTGATGTGAACCTATAAAAAAAATATTTCCAATATCACATAATCATGAAACATATAGGAAGGTAATACTAAATCTAACACAATAATGTAATGTCACTAAAAGGAAATGAAAAATGATAATTTAAATATCACCTACCTCATTAGACATTCAAAAAAAATAAAAAGAACATATTAATATCTATTAAGTCTAAAAGAATAAATAAAATATTAAAAAACAGTAAATTATTAAATCAATAATCCAAAACCATATTCCAAAATTGGAATAATAGTCACCAAACTCATCAGGATACCTCACGGTGCTGAATCCTAAAGAAACAGGGTGTGTTCTACTCTTGACACACATTTGAACATAAACCATATCAAAGTTCAAAATAAAATATCCAAATTGATGGAAATTTTTTCTAATAATCACCCAAAACCCTCAATAAATATTTGTAGAAACAAACCATAAGGAATATAGTGAATTATAGAATCAATTCCTCCTCTAGGGACACCATATATGAGACACACACAAAATAATCATTAAAAGGGGTGATTTCACCATGCTCTCGTGAAATAAAATTTTAAATTCAATGATATTTGAAATAGAAATTAAGTGGAAACATTATTGAGGAATATGGAAATATGGGATGGATCATACCACAAATTATCACATCAAAACATATCTAAATGATCGTGATCAATGGAACACCAGGGGAAAGAAAATGGTGAAGGGGGTTAGACCTCCCCCTTTTCTTATAAATTTTAGGAAAAGATATGAGATGTGTTTATAAATAAAAGACCATAAAATGACCATTTGAACCTTAAAAACTATCTTGTAGGTGGTTTATTGTGTGATCATGGGGATTTCAGTAAATTCTCCCTTTCATTTAACTTTATTTATGGTGACACAAGGATTTGTGATGTGAAGAACACCAAGAAGAACCACCATCTAAGGGAAACCCCATTGTGGAGAGGTCTCCTCCCCTTTTTCTATGGGAATCCCATCAATAAATCCTTTCAAGGTGCGGCCTATTGGTTTCACAATGTGAACTAATGTAGAATTAGTAGAATTTTAGCAAGGCCAATAATTCTATCTATGAAGACCACTTGAGCACCCAAATCGCCATCTAAGCCTCAATTATCCTCTAAAAAATTATCCTTTAGATGTTCAAACATATTAAATCGTAATAAATGTTACAAATCATCAAAATGGTTTCTTATCTAGATAAAAAATTCAAACTCCTAGAAATCACACCTTGTAATGATGTGGTTCATTACAGTAGCAACATGAACTACCTCTATGCAAATTGGAACCGATTTAGCTCGATACAACTCATAAAACACCTTATTATAGGAAAAACCTATATTTTCAATATGTAAACTCAAAAAAAACCTTTACATAGATATGGGAAAGGGGTTTTACACTAATAATATTAATAATATACCATTTTTATCACAACAAGAAAGATAAATGGAATTTTAACTTATTCTTACCTTATTTGTAAGGGGGTCCTATATAAGGGTAAAAATAATTTATATATATATATATATAAATATATATATTAAAATATTAAATTCAAAAATAATAACCATTAGACCTAAAGAAACCTCAAGGGAGATGAATAACCAAATGGTTCATTTAGAAAACACCAAACTAATGCATTAGATACCTATCAAAAATTTCTATCCTTCAAAATTAAAAATAAACCCATTGATAATAGCTATGGGATGATACCTCTAAAATTAGAACCAAGTCACTAAGAAAAATAAATAATTTTTAAAAATATAGGTTAAAATATTGACCTTAAATAGTTTGATACCCATTAAAATTTCTATGAAACAAATATCTTGAATGTGTAACTAGAAAATGTCTATAAAAATGGATTCATTTAACGAAAATAAACCCACTATTCAAATTTTTTTATACCCATTCATTCATTTTAGTATAAAAATATACTTATATATCCACATGGAATTTTCTTCAGCTTATATAAAACCATTTTTGTTTGGAAACAACCACTTTTAAAATATTTAGTGTTGTAACCATTCCTATTGAAGGAAAACTTTAAAATTAAATGTACACCCTTTTTTTATTTGATACAAAAAGTTATTGGATTTATCTTATCAGATTAGTATGTAAGTACTTTATGCATTTTTTTAGAAATCATCCACTCTTATAAATAAAATTAAAATTTTCTAAAAAATAATTTTAATGTTTCATAAAAAAGGATTATAGGTTTGAATCTATAACATGCCTCATGATAAAACTATTTCCATCAATAACTAAGAGGCACATGAGTCTAATATATATCTACCAAAAATTTAACACCATAAGATTTTGGAAAGTATTTTTTTAATTGATACTATGTTTAATAGCTTTCTCTATACACAGCACCTAATAAAAAACATAATGCAAAATATTATACAAAAAATTATAAGAAATTATAATATGAATAAAAAATTTAGTAAATATTAATATAATAATAAATTATAATGTATACATTTATAGGATAAATAATTTATATGATTTAATTATTATTTCTCAAATAACTTTGTTATGTGTTACTAAACTAAATAATCCACATTTAAAGGATTATTATGATAATATATGATAATATAATATATCAAATAATATATTAATATTCCATAAATCATAACTTGATATAAAATAATATCAGGAACATAAGATTTTTAAAAACATATTTTTTTAATAAAACTAGTTTCCTATCTATTTTTAATATTTATTTAAATGAAAAATATGTGAATTTTAGAATATTAATTTTAGATAATTAAATTTATTTTTAAATTAAAAATATCAATATTATCATAAGGTTTTTTTAAAAAAATCAAATAATTGATTTTCTGGTGGATATTGAACAATATAGTTTTTTTTCTAAAATAATAGAGTTTCTGAGTATATAAAAAACTAATTATAAAAAACTAACTTAGATAAAAATTTCCATGATAAAATAAATATTTAGTAATTAAAAGCATACATTTTAAAATATAATTATGAATTTTAAAACCTATTTGTATCCTTTTATTATCATAAGAAATATTTTCAAATAAAACCACACATTCTTATTCTTTTTTATTAAATATTTTTATTAGAGAAATAAGGTTTTCGATTTAATTTAATTATAAATAAATATTATTTCATTTATAATAAATCAAATTATATCATTAAAATGCTTAATATTGATAATTTTATTCTGCACATAAATTTTATGTTTAAAAATACACTTTCTAAAAACACATTTTTTCACTTTTCATGCTCTAATGTTAAAATATATTTTTCATACAAAAACAATTATATGAAAAAATGGCTCCCATTTTTAAATAATTATTTTTAAATTATATAATAGTGTACATTTTATTTTTATTCATTAAATGTAAATTACCATGTTAAAAATTAGTTAACACGGTAAATCCTAAGAAGGTAAAAATAAAGATTCTTAGAAAAAAGAACTTAAATACATGTTTAAAACATGTGTGAAAGTTAATGTTTTATATTATTATCAACCATTTCTCATCCACTAGTCCATTATTATCCATTTTTTCTTTATGAAATGTGAAAAATGTGATCTCTTTATTTTATGTTTAAATATGAATAATAATTCCATTCTCACCACATTTAAATGGGGCCTCTCACCAAAATTTAAAAACCAACCTATAAATTTGGTTTCCTATTAAATATATTCAATTTTTCAATCCCCTATAACTCTCTTTCACTTATTTATGGATTATGTCACAATATTATTGCTTATGACTTCCATTTCTAAGGTATCCTCTTAGGAAAATTCCAATATTTCATTGTGAGTACTCGTTGTTTTCTTGAAATATTTCTGTTTTTATCTAACCTTCAAAAAAACTAATTTTATAGTCTCTATATAATTAAATCAGTAATGATTTTTCAAATAATTTAATTATTCTATATGAAAAATCTATTATTATACTTACTACTTTTCCATTTATAAAAATAAAACATGTATTCATACGTTGTGCGGACTATCGCCTCTATGAAGCGATGACTTTAGTGTTTCACCACCTACTATAATCTGAAAATTTATTGTTTATATTGAGGAATAAATTTTAAATATGTAATAAAATTATGATTATTAATAAAAAAAATTTAATCCTCCTTCTTTAACACTATTTTTCAGTAAATAAAATTGTTAATCATGTATTGTATGGAAAACCCTCTCCATAAATTAATGTATATCATTTTTATATAGTTTATTTTTTATTTACTAAATTATCTTAAAATATGATTCCAAAAATTAAAATTATCACGATAAAATAATTATTATTCACTATAAATTATATTATTTCCAATGTAACCACTTTCATTATCATAAGCATCTATTAATTTTGTTTTGTTCATTTTTAGGTTGGTCTAACCACCTACTTCAACAATGATATAAAATAAAAACATTAATGATTATGAGAATATAATTACTGATGATATATTTTATAAATAATTTAACAGTGATTTTTTTGTGTGGTGACATGAATATTTAAATAATTAATTAAGATTTTTTCATTCGTTTGTTAAAGATCACAAAAACACATTTTTCGCCAATTTTGACTACATGAAATGTGAGTAATACACAACTGTAATTAAATAATAACCTTATAAAATTTCATGAGCCACAAAATAAACTAACTTTTAAATCTAATAATGATTGAATTTGTGAGAACAAAGAATAACAACACTGCTATTATGGAACTAGTTCAAAATGATCAAGATTACTCACAACTAATGTTAAAAATAGATAATAACAATCTAATATATGTGCACTGAATGATAATAAATCGTATTTACATAATTATATATACATAAATAAGTTTATGAAAAATAATTTTATTGTTTTTTTTTATAAATAATAGGTTAGAGTGTGATCAACAAGTGGTAAATTAATTTAAGGGTTTCTTTGTCTCATTTTCAACTCTGTAGGGTATGTTTGATATTGTATACTATAATTTATTTTATATGATATGTTCACAAACACAATCTCTTCCACATATTAAAATACATTCCTTTTATTGAGGTTTTAATTTAAATTTATTGATCTTTCTCACATTTTCCTTTGATTATTATCTTACCATAACCGTTGGGGTTTTTAACTCAACACTTTTAATTTAGTTAAAATTATTCTTCTTAAAATAATCTCTCCCAATATTGGTTTCATTCACCCTAATAAATTATTTCATGTTAACTTTTATTCCATTCTATTTATAATTAGTTTTTAATGTGATCCATATCGTCACCTTTTATGACTATGGTAAAAAATTCTAAAATCCTTTTTATAGTTTCTTTCACTGTATGAGAATTCTTATTTTGAGTATTTTATTCATTGTTTGAACACGGTCTTCCATTTTTTTAACATGTGATGATTTTTAAAATGAATAAAAATATTCATTATATTTTCATAGTTAAATATTTTATTTTTTTTAAATGAATAACTCATTTTAAATGACGGTTTAAAAGGATTCTGTTTTAGGAAATGAATTTTCTTAAATTTATAAATTATCTGAATGAAATTTTTGAAAGAATCACTCGCTTATTATTTTTTTCCTTAAAACACTATTTTGTTTTAGAATGTTGATTTTTAATTATTTTATCAAGATTAGGTATTCCATTTTTATAAAACCATATTACAGATTTATCAATCATTTAAAAAGGTTCATTCTCTCTTAATTTTAAATATATTTATCTAAAGATCTTAAAATTATATTTTCCGTCTATGAAAACATCATGAATTATATTTAAGATACAAGAGGGATATTTTTTATCCACTAACCAACTACCTTCTGTAGTTTTATTATAAAATGTTCTATATAACTATTTTCTTGATTCCCGTCTATTTTACAAGGGTTAATTTTGTGATGTTTTATAAATAGATTTTTTCATGTACTAATGACACGTATAAGTATGGATTACTAGTATTTAATGGTTTAGGTCCTATTTATTCCTCTAATTCATTGATTAAGGATTTATATCTCATGATATGATAATGTGAATTTTTTATTGACACTCTCTCCACTAGGGGAATCATGAATTGATAAGTAATTTACCGAATTGGGATCCACATAACTCGTTCCCCAAGATGGTGGGTCACATGGCCTCAATCGCGCCTCCCTATACGCCGTAGGATTCTAACTAGCTATAAGGGTGATTTGGTCGTACGGTGGGGATACTATACCCTCTTATTAGAGTGTCACAGCAAATACAACAATAAACATATAATAATAGTATAATCATACATGAGTAGACAGAATAAATAAAGAAGCAATGGAAGAATAGTATAACTAAAAAAATGAATAATAGTCAAAATCCTCTAAGGTAGTGTCAGATAAATAAATTCATTCTATGATAATACACAAAAGGGAAACAATTAAACATTCATATTCAATTTACTACAAAAAATGAAAAAAAATTACTCCACTAGAATCTCAAGCTAATGCTCGGTCCTCTGCTCTTAAGATCCATATACAAGATAATAATATAAACAAGATATAACATGGACCATGCCTTTATCTGTACCTATTAATAGATAATATTCTTGGGAACCAAAGGCAACCTGAGTAGGGTGTGTGATGAAATTATCAGTATTTTACCACCAATGGTGTCTACACGTAATCCAAGTAGTGCTCATAAGTAAATAGTGTTCAGAAATAAGTAATTAATTAATGGTACTGAATAAATAAATAACCATCTGATCAGGTTCCAGAAATACACTTAGATGCTCTACCTACTTCGTCTCATGACCATAATGGATGTCTAGTCGGTCACCATATAAATAGTAATAATATATATATATATATTATAATTATATATTGTATTCACCTATATAAACCAATTATGTGTGGATATAAGTGACAATATACTTAGAATACTATTTTTTAGCTAGATCAAGGTGTAACTCAGACATCCATGACCATTCTAATGAGCCTATAATCTCAATCAATAGGTTAAAATCCCTATATATCATAATGATAGGAAGATTCCATGCTCGTCACTCGATATGGTCAGTTTTCCATCATGTGAACACTAGAACAAGGAACATGGAGTGTCAAGCCCAACATCCAACTAGTGTCAATGGTGTGAGACATCATGCTCAATACTTGATGTAATGGATCATGATACCATCATGCTCAACTGAACCCTAATAATCTTACCACAACCTATAACAATTCATAATTGGGTTTATAATATTTAGCATGATGAAATAACTCTAATGTATAGAAATAGTCAAGTCTATTATAATAAAGGGATCACAGTTCATATAATCATGTTCACAATTATCAAAGGTGAGGCGGGGCCTTTCCACCAGTTAAAATTCATTCCATTTAACCCATTTAATTCATTTAGGGGAAATCAAACCAACAAGTAAAATTCGTTCTATTTAAATAAATCCATTTAATTCATTTAACATGGAATTATAGTTTATAAAGATCAATGGGTCCTTTAGAAATGTTCCATGGTCAAATAAGGCGATTTTATATGTGGGAAATTATCAGTAATGGTGGTCAAGCACTTAAGAGGTTCCATGGGTGCCTTTAAAAAATATAAAATGGGAAAATTTGATCAAAGATTCAAGATAAATTCTTGGAAGGTGATCTAGGTTTAAAATTTTAATTACAGTATGGAAATTCTATTTAAAACACCCGAGGGGTGTCCAGAACCGAGGTCTATATCCTTTAAACTACTAAAAATGGATCAAAGAGTGTGTATCAAGGTGTGATGATTAGTTTCATATGAATAACTCAATAAAAATGGGAATCTCATCAAAAGTCTTTATGTGTCACAACAACATAGCTACAATACAAAAAAAACTCATGGGTAAAATGATGAGACCACATACCTCAAGGTCATAAATTACTCCTCGCTCGATAGCGGCCTCATATTTGGTGTAGGTTGGAAGAGATCTGTAGAACAGTCCAATGCCCTGAAAATAGGGAAAACGAACTAAACCTAAATAGTTTAATGGATTCAAAGATAAATTTACATAATAATTGAGAGGATTCAATATCTCATCTTAAGGAATCCAATTCCTTTGATGGATATTGAATCTGACATTGAACGTGGGAGTTATCAAAGATCCTAGGATGAGGGAGATTTGAGCGATAGTAGAGGAGAAATAAAGGATTCATGGTAGAATAATAGGAGAGGAATGAAAAACCCATTATACATAAGGATTAAAGAGGGGAAAACTAATTTTTCACCTCAAAAATAAGGTACACATTTTGGACACATGGTAATCCAAATTGTACGCCAACCAAGAACCATTAACTAATTCAAAGGGGTTCCTTGCAGAGTTAGGAACACAATTCATCTAACCATGTGAAAACCATAAAAACCCCATTGTCCAATAATGTTTGTATCACCTCATGGTTGTTCTCTCTAGGTATCAAGGTTTTAGAAAGATTGTGCAGCCCCCCGGTCTCCACTGTCTACAACTGCATGGTTTAGGAAAACCTTACGGGCTGGGTTGCATGGTTTCTCCTAAAA
The DNA here is from genome assembly GCA_963277665.1 of Viscum album. NCBI lineage: Eukaryota > Viridiplantae > Streptophyta > Magnoliopsida > Santalales > Viscaceae > Viscum > Viscum album. The sequence continues at coordinate 472,118,525 of OY728133.1, read as the reverse complement.
CTGTGCACAATATTTTCTTACCATTTCAAGGATCCAAAGTCCAAATTTTCCCTAAATTCACTCGAAGCATTCTTGAGTTCATTAGGCATCATTATTATGAATTTTTAGAGAAATTTAAACCCAAAAAAAATCTTTACCTTCGAGAAAAAATGGGTCATTACAACCTCCCCTCCTTAAAGAAACTCATATATGAGTTGGCCTTTTAAGGGTAAAGAGGAATCATCAGCAAAGAGTTATAAACACCAAGATCTTACATCATCTTCTTTCTCCCAGGTCTCATTTTTTATCTAGTCGTGCTTCCAGAGAACCCATACCAGAGGAAATGACTTACCTCAGAGTGTCTTCATGCTCCGATCAACAATACAAATGGGATACTCCCCAATGGAAGAATCTACATCCAGTTCAACATCGTGAGGATGAAATATATGTGTTGGGTCAGGATAGTATCAGTGAAGTTGAGATACATGAAAGAAACCATGAATTGACTAGTATTTATGAGGAATCTCCAATTTGAAATCCACTGGTTTGATCTATTTTACGACCTTTAATGGTCTAAAGAACCTCAATAAGAGCTTGCCCTACTTCTGAATATATATATGGCCCAAACTAAGTGACACTTTCAAGAAAAATCCATCTCTAACCTCAAACTCAAGAGGTCTTTGATGTCTATTGGTGTACAATTTCTTTCCAGATGGAGCTATCACCATGAATTTTCTGATCAATTAGAAATACACTATAGATTCCTACATGATATATGGTCCAAGCATAGCTTCCTCCCTTACCTACAACCAACATACAGGTGAACAGAACGGCATGCCATATAAGGATTTATAAGCATCTATCTCGATGGTAGCCTGAAATCTATTATTTTAAGAGAACTCTATAAGAGGAATATGTTTCTCTCAAGAACCTCCAAAGTTAAGGAAACATGCACGAAGAATGTCCTATAGCACCTAAATTGTATGCTCCATCTATCCATCGGTCTGAGGGTGATAGGTCATTCTCAGAAGTACTTGTGTACCAAAGTCCTTCTCTCACCCCTACTAGAATTGTGACAAATAGAGAGTATATTTGTCAAAAATGATATAACTAGGATCCCCATGAAGATGTAAAACCATATTAAGGATGTATCTTTATTTGAAATGCTTCCCCTTATGACAAGGCCCTAGGGATCGAATAACTGCCACATTATTACCCATTCCAGAAGATTAGAAATCACAGATAAGGCTAAGAGGATAGTTTGACCATGGTACTCTTGAACATCAATGTGCATCTATGAGAATAAGTCAATGATCTACCCTTATCCAATGGATTCCTAAACTACATGCATCTGAGTCTTCTGTATCAAATCATTGTCTACAACATTGCCTTTACTAGGTATATAGGAAAGCTCAAAATCAAATGGTTGTAGGTACTCAAACCATCTTTACTATCTAATATGGAGATCCCATGGTGTGAACCTGTACTTGAGGATTTTTTAATCTATGAATATTACGAAATTCTCTCAATGTAGATAGTGTCACCAACAGTGTAGAGCATGAAAAATGACAACTAGATCGAGGTTCTGTGTTAGATAATTATGCTCATGAGGACTCAACTAAAAAGACCTGTACACAAAAACTCCATCATATTTAATTAGAATATCTCCAAGACCAATACCTAATGCATCATAGTATACAGTGTATCTTCTTTTAGGATCTGTAATAATCAGTATTTTTGAAAAAGTTAAACATCTGTTCAACTCTTGAAATGATGATTCACACACTTTCGACCATAATAATTTCACACCATTCTTTTTCAAGCCCTTAAGAAGCACTACAAGAGGTGAGAAATAATATTTTAAGCTTCAATAACATCCATATATCCCCAAAAACCATTGGATGTAAAAGAAGTTATTAGGCTACTCTCGAGAAACTTTATCTCTCACTTTCTCTAGGTCTACTAAAACACATAAATATTAGATGATATGACCCATGAAATGTAATTTTTGGACCCCAAAGTGGAATTTAATGATCTTAGAATAATGTTTATTCTATCGTAGTTTATTAAGCACAATATCAAGATGATTGGAATGTATTTTTTTGGAATGTGAATAAACCAAGTTATTATCAATAATGATTACCAAAAATGAATACAGATAAAGGTGGAAAACCCGATTCACTAGATCCATAAAGACTGTAGGTGTGTTTGAGAGTCCAAGAGGCTTGAAAAGGTAATCATATAGACCATAACTACTCCTCAAAGTCCTATGAGGTATGTATGAAGTCCTAAAATGCACCTTATGATAGCCCGACCTCAGATCTATCTTTGAAAATACCTTCACTCCTTAGATCTGATCAAAGAGGTCGTCTATTATAGGCATTGGATATTTATTTTTTATTATGAGCTGGTTTAATCAATGTTAATCTACATAGAGACTAATGGTGTCATCCACATTCTTAGAAAAAAGGACCACTGAACCCTAAAGAGAAGTGATGGGGAGTAGGAAACCTTTAGACCCCAAATCCTCCAACTACTTCTCGTGTTCTAGAAGCTCCATTGGTTTCACCCTATAAGGAAGGATGGTCACTGGTACTGCTACTGGTAGAATCTCAATAGTTAATTATACCTCTCATACAAGAGGTATTCTAGATAATTCATCAGGAAAGACATATCTAAAATGCTACACTATAGGAGGGAATATAGTAGGTTATTATCCCTAATCATCTAAGAAAATTATAGCAATATGAGATGTCACATTACCCAACCTCTGCTTCTTAGGTCCATCTCAAGTCGCACTAACATCCCATTCTCCCTTAAATAGATTCCTACCACCCTATGGTGTTGAAAAATCACTCTTTGATGATAGAAATCAATATGGGATCGATAGAGAACTAACCAGTCCATGCCAATGATTACATCAAGATTTTCATGTCTTAGATGAAAAGATTCCACATGAAAAGGTACCCGCCTATCTCAAGGGAATAATCCTTAACACAGTGAGATCCCACTAATCAAAGACCTAAATATGTGTCCAATATTATAAATCCATGAAGTTGTTCGATCTAAAGGCCTAGAATTTCTATAATAGTCTCAGATAGAAAAGATTGAGACATTCTTGTGTCAAATAAAGTAAAAACTATAGTGGAGGATTCTAGAATATAACTATATATAGTAGAAGTTCTAGAGCTCTTATCATTTAGTGTAGGATGGAATGCATGTAATTTTCCTCTAACATGGCCCTGAGTCACTATCTGACTTACCTGAGTAAGCCTGCTCTGTTGGTGCTAAGAATCATGAGTCTAGCTTCATATTTCTCAACCGCCACCTCATCCTGATCGACTGGTGGTATTCAAATTTTCCACCTATCCTAATCCTACTGTACCCACTCCTAAATTTGGATTGGGCATAGTTCCCCACTCCCTATAAACTGCTGGGAACGATCTGTAGCAGTATTGGATATTCCCCATCCTGTCGAAGCCTCTACATTCCAATGGATCCCATAAGCACTTTGGTTTTGTATGTCCCAACTTCCCGCACTGGTGACGTATCAAAAAATTGTTTGTATGGGGATCCTGACTTCTACCACCTCCATGAGTATCCATGAATAATCTCTTTTTTCTATAAGAATAAGTACTTCTTGATATAGGTACCAAGACACCCTAACTCACACCATTAGCTTCTGTCAAATTTATCTCTAGGGTTGGTTGATGTTTTCATAGATGGTAATCAAATAGAATACATTGTCCTATGATCGGATAGCGTAAACTATCCCATAATTGAGTTGTCTGTAGGTCATAAGTTCATCACTTTCTAGAGTATGAGTGAACTGTAGCATCTCTATGAAATGGGTAGAGTATTCCATAATTAACATGATCCCCTATTGTAGGTTCATGAATTCTATAGCTCACTATTTCCTCAGAGTCTAGGGAAATAAATAATCATATAATATGTTCAATAAATATGTCCCAACCATATCCCTATGCAAATATTCTTGGGTGATAACATCCCACCACCACTTGGCATCATCAAATAACATATACGTAGCTAGATTGACAATACGCTCTAGAGGCATCTTTAGATACATGAATATAGATAGGATGGATTCGATACAATACTTAGTATCATATGGCCCTTCATCCCATGAAAAAGTGTGAGGGTGTTTCTGCTAGAATTATCGATTCAACTCTTCTATGCTCGGGTCAGTTCAAATGATACCTTTAATATTTTTTAGCATACAAAGAAAACCCTCTCAAATTCTATCTTTATTTTCCACATAAGGAACATGAATAGGTACCACCGATGGTACTATATGATGGATCACTGGTGGATCAGGTCCTACCACCTCAGGCACATGGTTGTCACCACCTTCAGGGCATGCTTTAAGTTGATGTCATGGTGGCATAATGATACAATTTCAAATGCACACCTCAAAATATAATTTTAAAATTTGATAAGATCATAGGTAGAAAAATATGATAGGAGTAAATCCTTCCTATATAAATGATCACTCCTCTCTTTCAACACTAAAATGTAGTTCTAGAGGTATAAGAGACCTTAAGAGGCTATAAAATGAAAGATATACCCTACTACCCACAACTAAGGTCAGGTTAAGGTCTAATTATATGTTTGTTATATAAGATAAGCATTTAATTCTAAAAAACATTTTCATTTGAATATGTACTCATTTTGTATTTAAATATCATTAAATGGTTGAATTAGATAGACCACCATTTCTAATATATAAGGTCACATACTCCTTATGAACCAAAATATGGCATCCACTTAACCCACACAATAACACATTCCAGCCCATGCGACCAATGGTCCATCGATCAACATTCCCTAATTGAATGCTTAAGGTGCCATCTTTAACATATTAAGGAAAAAACTATAAGGTTAATATAGGAAATTTAAGTTTAAATTATGTTTTCCAATCCCTATAATTAATTTCATCATAATTCAATACATACCCAAGTAACTATTAAAATTCAACAAGAAAATGCACACTTAAAATATACCTGTCATGGACAAATGAATGGTATATTAGTCTTATTGTGACAATAGTGATGCATGTAATGAAAAGTCCTCATTTCATTAGGCCCTGTTAAAGAAATATAATTTCTATAATACCAATAATAATAACACCATAATTTCAGTGTGTCACCAAATGGTGATGTCATATAAACCATAAATGGTATAATCTATAACAACAATTTCTAATCCTAGGTAATTTGAGTCTCCCCTATATGTGGGTCATATATGTCCAAGCACATAGTCATTTCCAAATTTCTTTAACTATTGGTCTCTTGTATAATACCCAAATAGTAATAAAATGTAAAAAAGGCTCTGATACCACTTTTTAATGTCCCGACTCATGATCCAATTAACTTGTTCCTCAAGATAGTGGGTTGCATTACCTCAAGCACACCTCTCCATATTCCAAAATCTTCTAACTATCATCAAGGGTGTAAAGGTGGTATGGTGGGGATACTATACCCTCTTTTCAGAGTCTCACAACGAATACAACAATAAACATGCAACAATGGTGGAATCATATATGAACAAATAGGATAAATAAAAAATCAGTGGAAGAATTTAACAAAAGAACAACTGAATAATAATAAAAATTCATTAAGGTAGTGTCAAATACCTGAATTCATGGAATGGTGATATAAAAAAGGGAAATATGGAAACATGCATATAAAAATTACTAAAAAATGATAAAAAATTTCTTTACTAGAATCTTCAGACAATGCTCGATCCTATTCTCCTATGATCCATCTATAAGCTAAGAATATAAAAAACTTGTAATAGAGACCTTTCCCTTATCCATAGTTATAAGAAAATAATATTCTCGGGTACCAAGGAAACCTGAGTAGGGTGTGAGAAAAAAATCTTAGTAAGCTACCACCAATGGTTTCTACACATAATATAAGCAGTCCTTATAAATAAACAGTGTACAGGTATAAGTAATTAACAGAAAATGCTTAATAAATAAATAATTTCATACTCTGGTACTATAAAGGCACCAGGAAGCTCTACCTACTCAGCTCATAGCTGGAATGGAGTTCTAATCAGTAACTATATAAAATAATATATATATATATATATATATATTATAATTATATATTTCATCCACCTATATGAACCAAACATGTGCAAACGTATGTGGACATATACCTAGAATACTAGTTAATGGCTAGACTGGGGCATAACTCAGACATCCATGACTAGTTTAGTGATCTTATAAGATCAAGAAATATGGTACATGCCCTATATATCATAATGAGTGGTAGAAATCATTATTTTCACCAAATATGTTTAGTGTTCCATCATGTCAACACTCGAACAATGAACATGGCAAGTGAAGCCTAATTTCTAACTAGTTTTAGTGGTGTAGGACTTCATGCTCAACACCCAATGTAATCAAGCGTGATACCATCATGATCAACTGAATCCTTACCATCGAACCACATTCTATAACAAGGCTTAATTGTGTTTATAATATTTAGAATCATGAAATACCACTCATGTATATCAATAGTCAATTCCATTGTAAGAAATTGATCAAAATTCTTATAATAAAGTTCAAATTTATCAAAGATTTGGTGTTGCCTTTCTACCCATTACAATTCATTCCGTTTAACCCTTTTAATTCATTTAGGGAAAATTAAACCAATATTTATAATTCATTGAATTTAATCAAATTTATTTAATTAATTTAACATGAAATTACAATTTATAAAGCTCAATTGTCCCTTTAGAAAGGTTCCATGGTCAAATTAGGAAATTTAAGAAATGGTAAATTCCAAGTAATTGTGGGATAAGAACTTAGGAAGTGCCTTGGGTGCCTTTAGAAAAATATACAATAGTAAAATTCTATCAAAAATCCAAGATTAATTATTGGAAGTTGATATAGGATTAAACATTTAATTACAGTAAGTAATTCTATTTGGCATAACTGAGGGGTGTCTATAACCAAGGTCTATATACTCAAAACTACTAAACACAAATCAAAGAGTGTGTATCATGGTATAATGATAAATTTTATATGAATAACTCAATAAAATGGGGATCCTCAAAAAAATACACATCTATAAAAATGGAATACCTGTTAGACAACAAATATCATGGGGAAAATGACTAAACTTCCTACCTTATGGCTGTAGACAACTCCTCACTCGATATCGGCCTCAGATTCCAAGTAGGTTGGAATAGATATAATAAATGGTCTAACGCCATAAAAATAGGGAAATGATATTTCACCAAAATAGTTTAATAAATTCCAAGATAAATTTATATACTAATGGTGAGGATTTTTGAACTCACCTTAAAGAATCCAATGCCTTTGATGAATCTTAAATCGGACATCAGACACTAATGTTATCAGAGATCCTAGGTTGAGGGAGATTTAAGCCATTAAAGATGAGAAACAAAGGCTGAACACTATAATGAGAGGAGATGAAAGAAAAAAAATATATTTAAGGATTAAAGAGTATAAAAACTTATTTTTCACCTCAAAAACAATGGTGCACGGTTTGGCCACATGGTTAGACAAATCGTGCACCAATCGTGCACCATTAACTGCTCCAAAGGGGAAACTCACATGGTTAGGAACGCAGTTTATCTAACCATGTGAAAACCATGAAAACCCCCACTATCAAAGAATTATTATATTACTACATGGTTGTGTGCCCAAGGTCACATAATTTTAGATAAACCATGCAGCCCCTCGGTCTCCATTTTCTAAAATCGCACAGTTTAGGGAAACCATGTGGGCTAGGCTTCATGGTTTCTCATAACCATACGGCCAAGTCTTTTCTTCCCATTTTGGGGATCTGGACTCCTAATGATCCCTAAACACACCTGATACCTCCTTGACATTATTAGTAATCATTATTAAGACCATTTTGAGGAATTTAAACAAAAACAAGACAATATGTACCTTCGATAAAAGATGGGTCATTACAGATACTTTCTCTACCGTGTTATGGGAACCATGAAGTGATCCATGCTACACTATATTTATGAGAATTAAATAATTATGGCCACTCCATTATGGTAATTAGTTAGTTATTCATACTCTACTATGTTATGGGAAATAAGAAATGATTCCCACTCTTCTATTTATGATTTCAAAACTTATGTTAGTTCCATAGTTTACATTTATACTTCATTTTCATGACATTATATATCATTATACCTATTTTTATAATCTTTTGGTCATGTTTATTTTCTCCTATTTACATAACTTTTTACCATGGAATATGTTTTCCCATTTTATATTACATGTATTTTAATGAAGTATTGTGGAAAAATAGTGTTCTTATATATTATTTTTAATAATATATTTCTCACTACTCATTTTTTCCATATGCTTATGCTCTAACCCTCGATGACATATTTATGTGTTTTTCCATTGTAGAGCATTAAATATTATCCCAATGTTATGTTTAAATTACCTAGGTTTTTGAAGATTATTATATCCTATATAAATACTATAAGTGATTATATCATGGTTTTATTATGGATAAATGCTCAAAAGTTTTGTAAAATAAGTTATATATCTAACTATTTTCCAAGACACTAAATCATCAGTTCTCCAGTTTGTGTGACTATTAATGAATGAAAGGTTTATTCATGTAAAATAATGAAATAAGAATGTTTATTTAACTTTGTTAACTATAACTGGTATTAGAAAAGGTTTCATTTATTTTGGGGATTATTTTAGAAAACATGTGTGAAACCCCTATGAAAACGTTTTATAGATAAATATATGAGTACTATAAAATCCTAAACTTTTGAAAAGTAGAGATAATATGGTTTTCATTGAAATAACATCCCTATATGGATACTAAAATTGAATTTTTGATCCATAACATTTTTATATAGGGGTAATAACACTAAAAAGGTTTTGTTGGGAATTAACTCAATGATAACCTATTTCAAAATAAATAGGCGTAACTGCACACCTAGATTGATACACTCAGAGAATGCTATATAGTTAATTCATAGTCACTTTATGAACCATTATGGTAAATTTAAATATATTTAGGTTAGAAAAAGTAATCTAAATGTTACCATGAATACTATAGATTGAAAAATGGATATTTATAAGTAAATATATATATTAATTTAAATGTTTCTTTTTGGATAAAGGGTATGTAAGATTTTGAGATAATGTATTTCAATTACTTTACTATTTAGAATATTTTAACAAATTTCACAGTAACTAGGGAAATTTATTTTGAGTATTAGGTAAATAATTATAAGATAACCCAAATCAAATTATACTAGTTTAATCATAGAATGATATAGGTTTAATTGGGATTGATATAGGATTAATCATGTTTAATACATGTTAAAAGGGGAGAATTATAGGATTTTATGATATTGTAATAAAGAGATACATCTTGTGATAAAATTTAACTATGTTTATTTATGATAATACAGTTATAATTTTCATCTCTCATGTTAATTATTTTTGTTTTAGTATTGGATGAATCCCAAGGTAATCAATTTTATTATCAGTTCCATTGACAATTTGGGTATTCGCCAATCGTTCTACTAAATGGGATATGATATGGAATGGGAATCCATGTAGTTATGAAATATATATATATATATAATTATGATTAAAAAATGTAGTTAATTGAGTTTCTTAATACACAAATAAAGAGATGGATAATTTTTTATATTAGTTCAAGTGATGAAGATGATAAAGGGAAGAAGATTCAAAATCCATTATGTGAAAAATATGGGAATTAATACCTAGATACATGTCTTAAAGGAACTGGATGATGATTGATTTATGGTAAAATAGGGAATGTAAAAAATAATTGGTGATAAAATGATATTTTTTAGTTAAAATAGTGGGGAAAATAATGATCTCCCTCCAGATCTACTAGAATATTAATTTTATAAATCTCAGGAATTTAGGAACCATGAAAACTAGTGCACTAATCCAATGAATAAGAAGGAAAATCAATAAAAACAACCTCATATACTATGTTAATATGAAAGATCCTTTGAAATTATTACCACTGTAGAGGATAATAATAATTATGTAGTTTTAGGAATAATTATTTTCCCCATTATATTTTTTGTTTTCTTATTCCATGTAAGTTTTAAAAAACTATTATATATTTGAAATAAAAATACCTAGTTGTATAATTATTAAATCTAATTTATTTGAAACTTTTTTAATTTTTATTTAATTATGATTCAAGCATGTCTTATTAATCTTACTTTAGGAAACTTTTATTTTATTTTTTAAATGGATTGGATCTCTCCAGTTATAGGGAAACTATTTAGAATAATGAGATAACATTTCATATCAACCTATCAATGCATATAAAAGGATGATTTTGAAAACCCATTAAAAGTAAATTATATAATATGGGTCCTAATATAAAATAATAATGAGCTTTTGTATCAATTTTTTGGAGTAAAAATCTTAATATTATGGTTAATCCTATTTTAGGGAAAAAAATATGTTTCCTATGTTAGAAAATTTGATACCTCTTTAGGAATTACGTCTTGATTTGTGTCTACCTTCTAGATACAAGTAAATAATTTCATTAATAATTCAAAACTAAAATTTTGATATCATGATTTATTTAAATGGGGGAATATAACACCCTAAGTTTTTTGAATGTATTTTTAAAATTATTACTTTGTGAAATAGCTTGCTTCACATGAAACACTGAACCAAAAAGTTGTAATGAAATATTAGATGAAAATTATTAAGAAATATGAAGATTAATAAAACTTTTAGTAAATAAAATGATAATAATCAAATAAGTTTTTCATGCATTTAGAGGATAAATAATTGATATGATTTAGTTGTTCTTTCTTAAATATTTGTTTAAAGTGCTAAGAAATTAAATATAACACTTTTAAATTTTTATTAAGATAATATTTAATATTTAAATATATGAAATAATATATAAAAAAATTATATTATAAATTTATATGAAATACTATTAAGAACACTTAATGTTTAAAAATTCAATTTTCAAATAATGTAGTTTTCTATTATATTTTTAATTTATATTTAAAAAATAAACGTATAAATTTTAAAATAATAATTTTTCAAAATAAACTACATTTTCTAATTCCAAATATAAACATTGTCATAAGTATAATTTCTGAAATTTTTCTTATGATATATCATTTTTAGTTGAATAGTGAAAAATAAAGTTTTTACTAAAATTGTACTGTTTGTGACAATATCAAGACAAAATTATAACATAAAAAGTTATATAACAATTTCTATGATCAATGATGTATTTAAGGGGTAAAATTAAAAAATTATTAATAATATTATGAATTTATAAGATGTATCTTTAACCTTATGTTAACTTTAGTACTATTTTCCAATAAAATAAAAGGTTTTTGGCATTTTTCTTTTAATTAAAAATAATTTATTAAAAAATAAGTTTTGAATTTATTTTAAAGATGTATAAATATTTTTGTTTTTTGAGTAAATAAATTTATATCACGAAAATCAATTTCAAGGATAACTTTATCCTACATACAAATTTTATGATTAATAATATACATTTTCTAAAAAATGGTTTTTACATGTTGAAGGTGCTAAAGTTAAAATTTATTTTTAAAAAACATTAAAATTTTATCTGATAAAATGGAATTAATATTTTCAATAACTAGGAAAAATTATATAATAAGTTAAATTTGATTTTTAGTAATTAAATGTACATTACAAAGATACAAATTATTTACCACTATAAAACTAAAAAATAAAAGTTAAAATTATAATATTAAAGGACATAGAAACATGTTCATAACCCATGTGAAAATGAATGGTTGAAGTTATTATCAACTATATCTCATCCCCCACTCTATTAATTTTTTTTAATCATTTTCAAGATATAATAATGTTCTCTCTTTATAATAAGTTTAAATGTTTACAGAAATTTTATTCTCACAATATACAAAAGGGGTCTCTCACCACCCCTTAAATTTCACCATAAAAAATACATTTTTCATGTTGAAAATAAGACTGTTTCACATCCCTAGAATCTCATTCCACTTTATTGAGAATATTTTTAGTATATATTAGCTTATAACCAACATTACCATGGAGTCCTCCAACAAAATCTAACAGATTTCAATGTGAGTACTCTGTTTTCCATAACTTATTATCCTATATATCTTACATTCCCAAATTTAATTTAGTAATTAACATATAATTAAATAATTTTTTTATAATGAATGTTATTATCCTAATAGAAAAAAAAATTAACACTTGTAACCTTTTCTATTAATAAAAAGGAAGTAGTAATTTCTGCTTTTTAAAGACCACTTCCTCTATGAAGTGATGACTTCATCTTTTCAATACAAACACTCTTCACAAATTAAGATGGTTAAATTTTATAATAAATATGGAATATATAACGTAAATATAATTATGGAGAGGAATATTGTTACACACTTTTTTTTTATAAGTTATTTTTTTAATAAATTAAATTTAACTAATATATTACATTACATGCAACACCGATTTATGTGTGTGCTACACACAACCCTAGTTTAGCTTACATTACACACAACATTGAGTTTTAAAAAAATGATGATATATTATAAATATAGTTAATTAAACAAGATCATTATAAATTATCCTTTAAACAAAGAGATATAAATAGTTCTAACTAATTTAAAATATTAAGTATAATGTTTTTATATAAATAAAACATATTTATAAAAAAATTACTTATTTTTTCAATAAAGTCATTATATGTTTCGAAAATAAAATTTTCTAAAAAACTATTCTATTTACTTCTTTTTATGGACATTAATAAAATTAAATTTTAATGATTATTTAAAATTAGTTTGATTAAATATACAAAATTTTTTAAATCATCATGTCAAATTTATCTTAGGGTGAATTTTTTGGATTTTTCAGAAAAGTTTAATTTTTTTATAAATATTGAAAAATGCTGAATTTTAATTATAAACTGTCTTAAATTTTAATTTTATTAATAAGACTAAATTATAAATTAAATTGGTTTAATAGTAAAAATTGTTAAATTATATATCCATTAATCCAATTTAGTTCATTATGATCAATTTCATAATAAATTTTCATATAAAAATATTTCATAATTTTGAAAATTTTCTCATTCAAAACCCACTTTCTCATCGTGTCTGATGGGTTATTTTTTTAATTAAATATTTATACTTATATTAATGGAATATTTCAAAATGGATTCCATATTTTTAAATAAAATAATTAATATTTTATAGTAATTTCAACATAATTTTTGACCAAAATTAATAGTAAAATGGTAAAAAAAATATATCGTTGTTAAGGTAAAAATCGGTTCATTCGAGGGTTAAACTAAAATGATAATGGTTAAAAATAAAATAAAACTTGAAAAAAACCTATTCTATGTCTATATTTATACCTTATATATTATATTATCAATAATAATTCATTTTGGATCACTGCAACATGAACAAAACGTGGGTGGAATTCTTTCTTTCAAAAAATTACAAGTGTGCCACTCACCTCACTTATAAAATACCAACCCTTGTCCTCTCATATTAAAACTTTAAAAACATATTTTTTCGGACATTATCTATAAAAATAAATTCATAAATTATATCATATCATCTTAGAATCCTTATTTTGTACAAAAATCCAACCGAGGAAGTCTATTTTTGCAAACCTAATGAGGATACCTGAAAAAGACATAACGTTCATCAACAAGCATTTTTGTTTTATTTATTCCTCCACCTCGTTGAATTATTATTATACCATTCATAACCTACAACCATCTCTTGGTTTATCAAATGGGATATGAAATCACCATTCGCTTGTATGGCGAACTACCACCTCGTGAGATGATGTCATTCATTTTTCAATTACCACCTCTTAGGGTTGGAAAAAAATGAGTTATTTTTTTATATATATGATATTTTTTATATTATTATTCTTATTTAATTATTATATCACACATAACTTCATGCTTTAAATTTCTTAGGAATATGATAATGTCGCTCGTGTGTACGGTGAACTATCGCCTCACGAAGCAATGTGATTTGTTAAAGCCTCAAATAGAAGGTAAAAAGAATTGATTTAATGAAAATATGTGATATATATATGAAATGAAAATTATTATTTAATTATAATAAATTATTTACCTTTATTTTCTTCAATCTGACAATAAAATGGAAACAATGTTCATGCGTACATACAGCTTATCGTCTCCAGGAACAGTGTATTTCATTTTCTATCACTAAATTTTATGGATTAAACTAAATAAATATATAAATAATATATATAATATTTATATCATGTTTAACAGTATATATATTATATAACCATGATCAAAGTAATAGGAAAAAAAATAACTCATTAAAATATATATGAAGAATAAAGCGGTTACTACTCGAAACATGACTTTAGCATGGAGTTGTTAATAAATAGGTAACAAAATTTCCTATGTATATCATATATGGTATGATATATATAATTATGGTTCTATAATATATTTATAATACATTTATATTTATTATACATTAAGTTTTAATTTGTACGACCAAATTCAAGACTTATGGTAAGGGATTTCTAATCTCTCTCTCATTTCTAGAGGACATATGAAACTTCACCACTCATTTCTTTTGTGTAGTGCATATACTACCACATTGACATGATATATCATGAATCCCATTATTTTCATGTTATTTAAATTTTAATTTTATTTTTATCTTATTTAGGGATTTGGGTTTAAAATATTAGAAAATCGTTAAGGGATTTTTCTCTCAATTTTCCTTCTTTGAGATATACATTATGTTATTCACCTATATTATTTAATGAGGTGTGTATATAGCCCTTTTGAAATGTAATATAGTCAATTTATTTATCCTCCTAACATTTTATGTTCCATTTTTTTAATACTTTATGGGGATTATGATTCAATATTAATAAAGTGGTAATGATTTTTTGTTACAATCTCATCCTTTATCAGGACTGTTTATGATTATGTTTCTAATAATAAAATATTGTGATAAATCTCTCAAAAAACTCATCAAGTTTCCTATCGTGTTGTTTTTCAATATATTTTCAAGTAATATTTCCATTTTTAACTCTATGTTACCTAAAATAATTGATTAAATGTCTTTAATAAAATATAAATTTATTTCTTCCTTCGGTTGGTAATCTGTTTTCTTCCAAAACCATGTTTTCTAAAAATGTTTTCAAAAATGTTTTTTTATTATCATATGATTTTTAAAATAAATTTTTACCCATTTTTTAGTTTTTTAATATAAAATATTTTAAATGAATCTTCATACCCTCTTCCAAACAATGATCTTTTGGATTTTACTAAAACTATGAAAGGAATCTTTGTTTTAATGTGTACGTCATGAACAAAAATTCCTATCACTATGACCATTATTTTATTTGAATCTCCCTTTATATGTTTTCAAGGTTATTTTAAAGTAAAGATATTTAAAAAATGTGTTTTAAAAATTGTTTCTCAAAGTGCAAAGGATATTTTTTTTAGTAAATTATTTAAATGACTGATCAAAATCATTTCCCCTATAAGATGAACCCTATTGGTTTTTCCTATGCCTTACTGGGGATATGAAACAAGTATACAATTATTATTATTTATTTTAATGGCTTATGTTTATGAATGGGTTATTTTTATGAAAACTATTTCTAATTCATGGGTTATACCATGATAAAACTATTATGAAACCTACTTCTTTTTCCATGGGTTATGATATGATCAAATAATGAAATGATTATGAAACCTATATCTTTTCCATATTTTATGAATTGATGTAATGTTTATAAAAACCATATCATTTCATGGGTTATTATATATTGAATTTTTTATCATAATGTGGCATATACATGTATGATTTTAATTATGTGATGGGTGGGACATATATCTCCCTCCAATGCATTGGGTAATGATAAATGTTCAAATATATCAGAGGGTACATTGTTGTTTAGACCAAGTATGAAAAGGATGGTATAAGTGTGGTTTTTCCAAGCCTAAAAAATATGGTACATAAGTGGTTATCCCAACCCCAAAGAAGGTACATGTGTGGATAGCCAAGTCATAACATGTTATGAATGTCTTAGTGGGTATCCTTGACATAAGATTTTCTATGATTATGTGTATGACACAAATCTATGTCTTATTCCAGTGTTATTATATCATGGATCATGCTCTTTGATTTAATTATGATTCATATCATATGAACTTATATTCTTTATTCCCTAACTCAAGATTATAATCTCTAATATGCAGGGTATAGTTATAGAATGTTATGCTCATGTCCTTATACCCTTAAGTACATATTATGCTTACATATCTCCCTTTTTTACCCTTATGGTGCATCTGATCTCATCCTTTATTTTGTTTCCTTTACCTAGGTTATAAAGAAAATCTATTACATATAATATTTAAAAAAAGTGTGATAGTTATGAATATCATAGTGAGAGATTATGTAGTTTACCTATGGACTAGTTGTTTGTGTTTCTTCATTTATAATTACACTAAACTATTACGGTCCTCAGGCATGTGATTGAACAATTTAATGAATATTCATAAAAAATGATATGATATCTATATATGATAGTCTTGGGTAATTATAGTTGGTATAAGATAAAATTTTTAGTTATCCTTTGGAATCTTGGATGGGAAAACATTAGTGATATCCCTATGGATATTTATAAGGATATGTTTAGTGATGTCTCTAATGATAAGTCTAAGGATGGGTCAAAGTATAGGAAAATGTCCTCGAATTTTGGTAAAGGGTAGAGTGAGTGGTTTCTAAGAAATTAAATTCCTATCTGTATACTATAAGTGGATGTGGCTCCACCATAGAGGTTCCTAGGGGTAATAACTCTGAAAATAGAACATTGAGATCGACACAATCTTCACATAGTACATGATATTGGGCCTTTCAACACACATGTTTTATCATTCCCAAGGGATATTCTTTGGAAATTCACAATATCTTTAAAAAAATCATGAAGTATTTAAATATATGATGACTATAAATGACCTATGATAAACCTAAGGCGTCATGATTTACACATCATATAAGTTATTTTTCATGATTATGTGGTTCATCGTCATGATTATTGTTTATTACACTATGATTTTTAGTGTTATATAAGGGATATAACCAAAATTAAATATGTTAATACTAAGTATGATAGACAATGAAATGATTATCCTCCTGAGAATCCAATCATTATAGGATATGGATGAAAAATCTCATTACTATGATCATACAACTTTATCAAGATATGAATCATGAAACAATATTATGTTGAGTCCTTTATGATGAAACTTCCTCCTTCTTTTAGTGGGTATTATGAACAACTAGTCATTGAATAATGGATCAGAACCACTGAAAATATATTTTTCATTCACCATTTTTCGGAAAATGAAAAATTCATTTTGTCTATATATCTTTTAAAAGGTGAATAAGTACAATGGTTTACTCTTATCAAGCATATAAGGAAATAGGATAAAATTAGAACCATAGATTGGGATGAGTTCAAGAACTCATTTTTAAATAATTATTTTCCTTGTATTATTCATACAAAGATGGAGAATCAGTTCCTTGAGCTAAATAAAAATGATGACGAATCTATTCGTACCTATGAGGAAAATTTTACAGGGCTTTCAAGGTATTCTTCTAGTATTATCATCTAACCAGAAATTAAGGTTGATCATTTCAAATGTTTCTTAAAACCAAGTCTCCAAAGGGAATTATCACTAATATAAATCGGTAGCTATGAAGAAATTGTTTGATGTTCTATCAAGGTGGAAGCATAGGATAGAGTTACATATAAATCTCCTAGTTTTGTTAAGAATTGTAAACTGGAATTAAATAGAAAATATAGGAACAATGTAGAGAATAAGATGAGCATTCTTTTATGCTCAATGTGTGGGAAGAGGCATTGAGGAAATTATATTAAGGGGGATATGAAATGTTTTAATTATGGAAGGGAAATTATTTGGGAAATTGATTTCTAGAGTGATGATAAGAAGTAATAAAATGATATGAATAATGAGAAATATATACATAATACACCACCCACATTGTAGATTTTAAATGCAAGGGTTTTGGGAATTATTCTAACAAGTTCCCAAATCTGAGGGTTAATGATGGTGATCAATGCAAATAGCCTCTTAAGTCGAGGGATAAGGGAAAATATATTGTGATCAATGTTTCTTACATGAGGTATGATAATTATGTGGGTAAAGGTACACATATCATCCACTCTAGAACTATTAATTCCTTATTTGACTCTGGATCTACCCATTATTATCTAAAGAATTTGCTAAGGGTATCAAGATGACACAAAAACAATTAGATGTAAAATTAAATATGAAAACCCCTAATGGTATGATGATTGCATACAATTTCAAAATTCCTATCTCATTGAATTTTTTGGGAATGTTCTTCCTAAAAATATGATTATTCTTCTTGTTGTTGAATTTGATGTTATCTTAGGCATGGATTCACTTTCTCTATATAAATCCAACATTAATTATTATGTAAGGGAATTTATATTTGATTTTCCAAACCAACCTATGATTTTATATCAATGTTACAATAATTATGAACTTTGTACAGAGATTACATTCATTGTATGGACCTCAATTCACATTCATAAGGGGTGTTTATCTCAAATGGTTGGGGAGAAACATGATATTGATGATATGACCATTGTGTGGGGATTTTTGGATGTATTTCTATAATATTTTCCTATACTTACATATAAATTGGAACTTAAGTCCATAATAGAACTCATACATGGCTCCATGCTAATTTCTAAGAATCCCAATAGAATTCCCCTAATTAAGTTGCAGGAGTTAAATAAGCAACTCCCAGAAAATCATGACAATGAATTCATTTGGCCAAGTGTGTCAGCTTAGGGTGCACCAATTTTTTTGTTAAAAAAATATGGATCAATGTGAATTTTCATTAATTATTGGGAGTTGAATAGATCAAAATTAATAAAAATCATTATCTTCCCCATATTGATGACTTGTTTGATCAACTGTGTAGAGTTTAATAATTTTCCAAGATTAACCTTCATTATGGATACCATCAATTAAAGGTGAAAGTAGAGGATATACCCAAGGCAACATTATGTAAAAATTATGGATCTAGTGATTCCATTTTTCCATACTATTTCCCATAATAACTTTATGGATTTAATGAATATATTCTTTAAATATTACCTTGATTGGTTTTTGGTAGTATTTATAGATGATATTATTATCTATTCAACGATAAGGGAAGAGCATGAATACACTTTAGAATTGTACTAAAGACCCTAAAGAAGGAGAAAATATATTAAATATATAAAATATTTAAATTTTTGTGGATAAAGGTTTCATTTTTGGGTCATATAATCCCAAGATAGCATATATTTATCGATCCATCAAAGAAAGAGGCTATTGAATATTGGCTCAGACCAACCACAATTATTGAGATCCATAGTTTTATTGGTTTATCTAGATATTATAAATGGTTTTTGGATAATTTATCATGAATATCTAATTTTATGAACATGTAAACTTAGAAGGGAGCCAATTTTCTCTGGATAGATGAATGTGAGGAAATTTTCAAGGAACTAAAGAGAATATTATTCAATGCACATATACTTACATAACCCTATAGTGAATAAGGTTTTTTTATCTATAGTGATTCATATAATATGGTATTTGTATGTGTTCTTATGAAAAATGACATGGTTATAGATTATGCCTCATAAAAATTTAATATTCATATGAAAAATTACCCAAATTGTGATTTGGATTTAGTTGAATTAATTTTTTCATTAAATATATGAAGGCATTATCTTTATGGAAAAAATGTGATATATATACATATCCTAAAATTTTAAATTATATATTAACATATAATGAGTTAAGTGTGTTCCAAATAATATGGTTAGTGATGATTAATGATTGACTGCTCAATACATTACCACCCTGGGAAAGATAATAAGGTGGTTAATGCTTTGAGTCAAATGGATCATGCTAGCTTATCCATGATGATGATTACAAAAGATCCAATATCTCTAGATTTGAAAAGGATGGATCTAGAAATAATAATGGAAGAGTAAAAATATTATATTTCTCAATTGAATGTCCATCCATCTATACAATTGAACATTAAAGAGGTGTAGATAGAAGATATAGAGCTACAAAAGAAGGTTCAAAGTTTTCCTAGTTTAACCTTGATCATGATGGAATGATAAGGTTTAGGAACCAAGTGTGAATTTTGTTTATAACGTATTTTAAGAAGAATTTTTTATAGATAGATCATAATTATTCATTAACAATTAATCCAATGTGTATGAATATGTATAGATATTTCATGGATTATTTTTGGTGGGATTGAAAGGTGAGAGATATCAGAGAGTTTGTGTCTTGATGCATGGTTTGTCATTAAGTTAAAAATAAAAGACAAAACTATAAAGGGATATTACATCCATTACCCATAAATAATGAAAATGTAAAATATCACCAGGTATTTTATCATTGGACTCCCCAAAATTTTAAAAGGGTGTAATCCTATATGGGATGTAGTCTATCGCATTACTATGTCATTACACATTTTCGCTATTAAAGAATACTTCTATCTAGATCATATTTCTTGGATACACATTAAGTAATAGGTATTTTTTCATGTACTACTATATTATATTGTGTCTGATTGGGATTTGAGGTTTACCTCAAAGTTATGGTGAAATAATTATCAATATCTTGGCATGGAGTTGAGTTTCAACACTGCATATCATCCTTATAAAGATGGGTTGTTTAAGAGAAAAATTTAAAACCTAAAGGATATGTTGAGATATTTTCCTATGGATTTAAAAGGTGTTTGGGATCAACATATTACTATAGTTAGGTTTTCTTAAAAAATATATTTCACTCAAGCATTCAGATGGATACTTACGAAGACCTCTATGGAAAGAAATGTAGAGCTCCAACATACTGGAATGGAGTTGTCAAAAGAAAGATAGTATAACCTAATATAGATAATGAAATAGAAGAGAAGGTTATATCTGTTTAGTAATATATCAAGGTAGCTCATATTTGGCATAATGTTTATACTGATAATCACTGACATCATCTAGAATTTAAAGTTGGTGACAAGGTGTTTATAAGAATTTCTCCAAGTAATAAGGTTATAAGATTATGGATGAAAGGGAAAATAATCCCTAGGAATATTGATCCCGTTGAAATTATCGATCATATCATGACCATATATTATCTCTTGGAACTTCCACTAAACCTATCTCAAGTCCATGATTCATTACATATATCTCTTCAGAGTAAGTATACACCAAACCCTTTACATATACTAAACCTATATGTCATACCACTAGACAAAGATCATTCTTATGAGGTACAACCTGTGGAGATTCTGGATCATAATGAGAAAGTTTTATGAAACAAGACCACTCACCTAATAAATATTCTGTGGTGAGACCACCAATTTGAGGAAGATATGTTGGAATATAAGGAAATTATGTGGAATAAGTATCCTCATTTGATTGTATCTTAATGAAGAATTTTGAGGGTGAATTTTATTTTTTAAGGGGGTAGAATGTGACACCCCAAGTTTTTAGGAATGATTTTTTCTTTAGAATAAATTAAATTTATTTGATATATTGTATTACATGCAGCACCAAGTTAATATTTCACTACAACCCATCTATTAAATAAAGGAATATGAATAGTAATAATAAGTTTATAAATAGTATTTATAATGGATTTATATAACAAAAACATATTGATAAAAAATAACTTAATTTTTCCTTAAAATCTTCATATGTTTTAAAAATACATTTTTTTTAAAAAACCTGTACAATTTATTTATTTTTGTGAACATTAATAAAATTAATTTTTTGTACTTATATAAATTTAATTTTATTAAATAAATATAATTTTTGAAATCATCATGTCCAAATTATCTTACCCTGAATTTTTGATATTTTTATGAAAAGTTTCATTTTCTGATGAATAGGGAAAATACAAAATATTAATTAAAAAGTAATTTATTTAATTTATTTATAAAGTAAAATTATATTTTAAGTTTTTTTTAAAGTAAAATTTTTTCAATTAGATATCATTTAATTCTATTTGGGTCATTGGAATCAATTTAATAATGAATTTTTATATAAAACTTTTTAAAAAAATAAATATTTTCACTTTAAGAACCATTTTCTCATCACATCTATAGGATTTTTTTAAATTAAATTTTTCCTCTTCTATGAATGGAATTTGTAAAAATGGGTTCTATATTTGGAATTATCATAATTTATATTATATAATAAGTTAAAATTAATTTTTCACCAAATAAATAGTATAAATAGTAAAAAAAATATTTACCAGGATTAAGGTAAAGAAAGCTTTTAATGGGGGTTAAACTACAAATACAAGGGTTAAGAATAACCGAAAATATTTTCAAAACCCATTTTATAGAAATATTTCGTCATTAAAAATTATTAGATCAATAATAATCTATTTTGGATCCTTGTGACATGAAAAAATCATGGGTCAAATTATTTATTTAAAAATTTACAACGGTGCTACTCACCTCACATATAAAGGGCTACCCCTTTTCCTCTCTTATTCACACCATAAAACCCTTTTGGTTCAGAAATAATATCACAAAATAACTTCGTAAATTCCATCATCTCATATTATAAGCCTTATTTTTGACATAAATCCAACCTATGTAGGATTTTTTTCAAACCGAAGCATAATACTTAAAGAATAGGTAATGTTCATCAACGAGCATGTTTGTTTTATTTTTTCTTCCACCACTTTAAATTATTATTTTACCATGATGATATAATTAAATTATTATATTCAAGATACTTATACTTTTATATGTTAATATAATGACATAAAATCATCTCTAATTCCATCAAATGGGTTACGAAAGCATCATTTGTGTGTACGGAGGACTACTATCTCACCAACCGATGTCATTCATTTTTCCATTACCACCTCTCACGATTAGAAATAATAATGGATTTATTATTTATATATTATATTTATGATATTATTATGATTTTTGAATAATTATATCATACATACCTTCATGATTTCCATTATTTTGGGAATAAGATAATGTCGCTCATGTGTACAGCACACTACCACCTCGTGAAATGATGTGATTCATTAACACTTTACATGGAATTTTATAAGGATGATTTGAATAAAAATATGTGATATATATGAAATAAAAATGATTCTATAATTATAATATATTATTAACCTTTTTTCAATTTGACCTGAAAATGGAAACATCATTCATGCATACGTACGACTTATCGTCTCCATGAATGGTGTATTTCATTTTCTATCACTAAATTTAATGGATTAATATAAATACATAAATACTGAATATATATTATATTTATATAATGGATAAAAAAATTTATAATATGTGAAAATTATCAAAGTAATAGGGCTAAAAATAACCAATCAAAACATATATGAAGGACAAAACGGTTATTACCCGAAACCTGACTTTATTATGGAATTATTAATTTACACGTAATAAAAGGTCATAAGTAAATAATATATGGTATGGTATGAATATATATTTATTTATTTAACTGTAATATATGTATAATGAAATTTTATTTATTATACAATAATTTTGAATAAGTATGACAAAATTCGAGACTTAAGGTAAGAGATTTATAATCTCTCTTTTATTTCTGGGAGACATAAAAATTCACCAATCGTTTCTTTTTTGTGGCGAATATACTTCCCATTTTACATGTTATATCATGACTCCAATTTTTTAATGATATTTAAATTTACATTTTATGTTATTATTTATTGTGAATTATGATTCAAAATATTACATAAATAGTAATGTATTTTTGTCTCAATTTTCCTTCTTTGAGACGTACATTATGTTATGTAATTATATTCTTTCATGAGGTGTGTATAATGCCCTTTTGAAAAGAAATAAAATGAATTTCTTTATTTTCAAGATATTTTATGTTCTATTTTATTTTATTCCTTAATGTGACTTAGAATTCAATGTTAACAAAGTGATAATGAATTTATGTTAAAATCTAATATTTTATCGGGATTGTTTATGATTATGTTTCCAATGATAAAATATTATGATAAATATTTCAAAAAAAACTCATCAATTCTATTATTCTGTATTTATTAATGACATTCTCTAGTAATAGAACCATTTTTTTAGTCTTTTTTACTTAAAATTATTTGGAATTTGTTTTTAGTAAAATATGACTTTATTTCTCACCTCTGTAAAAAATCTGTTTTCTTCAAAAACAATGTTTTCTAAAAAAAAATTCAAAAATTTGTTAATATTATCCTAGATTTTTTTAAATACTTTTTAAAATATTTTTTACCTTTTTATAAAAAAAATTGAAAAGGGACTTCATATTGTTTTCCAAACAATTCCTATTTGGATTTTAATAAGACATTGAAAGGAATATTTGTTTTAACATGTATGACATGAAGCAAAAAAATCCCATTTTCATGGAAATTATTGACATTTAATCCCCATTTATAATTTTCAAGGTTATTTTTAGAGATAAATATTTTAAAAAAATTTATGTTTTATGTTTTAAAAAGTTTTTTTAAAAGTGGAAAGGATATATTCCTTAATAAATATTTTAAATGGCTGATCAAAATCAGTTTCCATCTAAGTTGAAATCCATTGATGATACTTATGCATTACTAGGTATATAAACCAAGGATAAAATTATTATTCTTTCACTTAATAGTTTATAATTATGATGTAATGGTGTTTATGAAACCCTTTTTTATTCAACAGGTTATTCCATGATAAAATTTTAATGAAACCCACTTCATTTTCCATGGTTTATTCTATGATGAAATGATGACTTGATTATTAAACCTATCTATTTTACATAGGTTATTATTTGATTTAATGTTTATGGAACTCATTTAATTTAATGCATTATTATATGGTGAATTTTTTATGACCTCATGGAATACATATATATGATTTTAATTATGTGATTGGTGGGACCTATATATCCCTCCAATGCATTGGGTAATGACAAATGTTCTACGAGATTAGAGGATACAATGGTGATTACCCATTCCCAAAATGAAGGGTATATGATTTTTTCACCCAAGAGAGAGAAAAATAGGGTGCAAAGGTGGTTATTCCAAGCCTGAAGCAAGTATATTGGTGCTTATCCCGTGACTAAGATATTATGAATGTCTTGGTTGGTAACCTTGATAAAATGTTTTCTATGCTTATTTGTATACCACAAATATATGTCTTATTCCAATTTTATTATCTCATGGATCATGTTCCTTGATTTACTTATTATTCAAGTCTTATTAACTACCATTATTTATTCCATGAATCAAGGTTATTTCCTTTGATAAGTAGGTTATGGTTTTTAGATGTTATGTTCATGTCCTCATACTCTTATGTTTATGTTGTAAGTAAAATATATCTTTTATTTACCCTTACTAAGAATATGATCTCACACTTTCTTAGGTTTCCTTTCCCTAGGTTATGAATAAATATACTTTGTATGATATTTCTAAGAAGGATTCTAATTATTAAGATCATAGTGGGAGATGATGTAGTTTACCTAGGGACTAGTTGTTTATGTTTCCAAAAACACTAAACTATTATGGTCCTCGGACATGGGTTTTTATAATTTAATTAATATTTTATAAAAAATGATGTAATATCTATGTTTTAAAATCCTAGTTCACTATAAATATTATAATACAACATATTTTCCTCACTTTATTTTAGAAATGAAAACATTAACCACGTGTTGTGAGGACTAATGCCTCCATGATGTAACATATCTCATTTTTCATCTAGTTTAAATCCTATTTATTGAAATGTATTAAAATATGATTCAATACCTTAAGTTTATCTATTAATATCATTACAATTATTTAATAATGATATAATTACAAAATAAACCACTTTCATAATCATAATAATCAATTAATAAATGTACATTCATGTTTGGGTTGGTCTAACAACCTATTTGAATAGAGCTATAAAATAATATCATGGATGAGTATGAAAATATGATTACTAACTAAATATGATATAAATAATGAAATAAAAACTTTATTATGGTTTTTCAATTGTAATATAATTATTAAAAAAATTAATTAAAATATAATTGTTCATTTTTTAAAGATTATTAAGGCCAACATGTTGATAATTTATTTGACAAGAACCTTGACTAAAAATATCATTGAATGAAATTATAAAAATATAATCTATAATGAATAATAATTTTTTTCCTCTTTTATCACCTAGTCTTTATGTAAATTTGGAGACTAATTAATAACAACACTTTAATTATGAAACTAGTTCAGAACAATCAAGATTACTCACACTAGATATTGAAAATAGATAATAACTAAGTAATATACAAGAATAGAATGATTTTAAATAAAGTTTATAATAATTTAGGGACATTAATAACATTATGAAATATTTGATCAAGATTATTATTTTTATTAAATAGTATTTTAGAGAGATATCAACTAAAATTAAATTCAATGTATGGGTTTCTTTGTCTCATTTTCAAATCCATGAGACATGTTTGATATTATAAACCGTCATTTATTTTATATGGTTTATTCACTACCCTATTTATTTAACATATGAAAATATAATCCATTTTATATTTGTTTAAATCTGATGTTATGATCATCATCTCATTCTCCATTGATTCTTACATTACCATTATCATGAGTGTTTGTGTTCACTCAACTCTATCCATTGAGTTTAAATGTATCTTCGTGAATTTATTTTTTCTATGATTTTTTAATTACACCCAAATATTTAATTTCAAGATATTTTATACTCCCCAATATTTAAAATTATGTTTTAATTTCCTTATAACATTTTCTATTATGACTATGGTACACTTGTTTTATAAAAAACCCTTTTACGGTTTATTTCATAGTATGGGGATTCTTGTTTACGAACCTTCCTTTACCAGTTTTAAAATGGTTTTAAATATGATTTTAACCCTTGATTATTCTCATGATGAATGGAAAAAATTATTATATTTTCATAAAGTGATATATTTAATTATTTAAAATAGAATTCATTATTTTATGAAGTGGTTTTAAAATTCCAATTTTTTAGGAAAGAGTTTTTCATGTATTTTTGTATCTTCTCTCAGAATTTTTTTAAAGAATATATCTTATAAATTATTTTTATAAAAAAACCCCCCTTTCGGTTGTAAAATATGATTTTAAATGTTTTTTTATATCAAGTATTAAATTTTAATGAAACCATTTTAAGGATTTTACAATCGTTTTAAAAGGTGTATTACCACTCATTTTTCAAATGATTTTTCAAAAGATCTTATGGAGTTAATTTTCATATATGAAAACATAATTAATTATAATTATGTTAAACAGGGTATATTTTTAACGTACCATCTTAATTATTTATCTATATATATTATAAAATGTTCTACGAAGGAATATTTTGTGAAACCCACTTCTTTTTCATGGGTTAATTAATTGGTGTTTTCTATGTGAATGTTTTTATATACTAATAGAATATATTTGTATGGATGATTATTATATGATGGTTTATTTCATATATCTCTCTCTAATATAATTGTTAATTATTTTTATCTCATGAGATGATTACGAGAATTGAGTATTGATTCATTCCCAACAATGGGAATTACGACGTGATACCTTCTTCACTATGTTATGGGAATCAGTTAGCGACACATAATATACTACATTTATGAGAATTAGTTAGTTATTTCTAATGAATAATGGGAATAAAGTACTAATTATTTCTCCACCTTATTAAGGGAAACATGTAATAATTCTTGCTCAACTATTTATTATTTGTATGCATATGTTAAGGTTATAGTTTAAATTTATTCTTCATTTTTCGAACATTCTATATATTTTTATAATCAATATATGCCATAGATAGTGTTTATTTTATCATGTTTCCACATCTTTATGGAATGGTATTTGTTTACTATTTATGTATCACATATATTGGTGATGTACAACATATTTTTCCCATTTTCATTTTAACTAGATATTTCTCCCAATAAATTTTTTTCTCATATGCTTATAATCTAAAAATTGATGATATATTAATGTTTTTCCAACCTTAATGAGTGTTTAAGATCACAAATTTCTTATTTTTCCATTATATAGGTTTTTAGTATGAGTATAACCTATAAGAAGTCTATAAGGAAGTCTTTTATGGTCTAATTATGGAGAAATGTTTATAAATTTTTTAAAATAATTTTCTTAACTAGATATTATTCACTAAACCCTCTATTCAGTGGTTTATTTAAAAAAATTGAATGGAATTATTATTCATGTAAAATAAAGAAATTATTGTGATTATTTAGCTTGAGCGACAATAAATAATTCCTCAGAAAAAATAGGAAGGAGTAAAATATTATACCTAGTTCAAGACATGTGGGCTCATCCATATCTAAGTAGTTATGTTGTATCATAAAAAATTATTAAGACTTTTCCAAGGAAATTAACAACATTATCACATATCTTATAAATTACACAAATCATCCCAACTTATTTTTCCAATTTAGAATCATAGAAAACCCATGATGTTCTAGAATATAAGACTGTATAATCATTAGGCCAAGAAAAATGATTTTAAAATGGATACAAAAAAATTCATAATTTTATCAAATCAAGAAATTTATCATATAATGGTTGTAATACCAAAAAAATATTTGAATCAAGTATCCATATAGTATAAAATTATTAAATAGAGGATATTAAACAATGAATCTGTAGTTAACTACCATAAATTTCTGACCCCTCAAGATAACCATCATCCTTAACATATTTCTATTCCAATCACAGCATCCCACCATAAACCATTTTAAATAAAACCAAGAAAATCAATAATTACATTATAATGATTTATTTCAAAAATAATTATCCTAGGGTAATAAACCAATAATCTCATAATTATTATCGAGGATTTTAATAAAATATTTCCTAATATGGAATGATAATATTCAACTTATCTTTATGAGATCAAAATTCCATAGAAGGTGTACATGGAAAATTTATTTTCAACGTTTAATAATTAACACATTCCCTTTAATACTATAATTTCTATATCACATTATTTTATTCATTAAAAAGTTATCATTCTTTTCAATTAATCGCATAGTTTCATTTTAGTTATTATTGGGAAAAAATCCCTCAATATGTCATTTTGGTGTTTGGGGGTTGTTTCTATTTTTTTGACAAAGATAGTTGACAAAATTCTAGTATGGTTTCTATCAAATTAGATGTTCTCAAGTTGGATTATTTTTCTATTGTTTTCCATTTTTTTAGCCTCAAAATCATGATTTTGTTTTGTTAGAAAGTGTATGGATTCCATAGAGTATCTATGATATGTGGACCATAAAGGGGGCATGAACAACTGCAAAGTATGCTTTCATTTTTAGATGAAGGGGGTGAAATAAAATTTATCAAAAATAAATATTCTCACCATAAAGAAATTTTTGTTTACAAGAGGTAGATAGTGATTTGTAGGGCATCGCAACAGGTGTTTCACTTTTGGATAAAGGAAATGTTTTAGTGGCCTTTACAAAGAAGGTATTGGTAATTGTGATTAGAGGGTTATATAAGATTTATTTTCCTATTTGAAATACCCTAATAACATCATTAGAATGAGTGAATTTCATTAGAGAAAATCATTTATGATAGATTTCGGTGAAGTATAAAAGTTTTCTATAAAGAAGATAAGATCATGAAAGTGTCGTGTTAGTAAAGGAGGCTCACAAAGATAATTCATGAAAACGTTTGTCTATAAAGAAATTATGGGAATTCCTCATGCTACATTGTGGTAGTAATTCTGTGAAAATTCATGTTTTATGGTGTAGAGGTTTCCGTGAAGGGATTAAGTCATATTGAAAAAAAGTCAAAAATAGTTTATGAAAGGACTCTCCCCAAAGAAAAATCTACATAGTGAATTTTATTTCATATTCACAATGAAAATTGGTTATTATAGAACACTCATACATGTATGAACAACTCAGAGGTGATTTAGATTAACATAATATTTCTCTAAAGAAGTGGTGAGAAAACTTTAATTCAGAGAGTAGTGAGCTTTCAATTTGTGATTAGTTGTAAACCAGGATGGATAGTGAGTCCACTCTAAATTTTTTAATAGTGGAATTCTTTAGTGTATTTGGTAAATAGGAATGTTTCTTTTTTTATGATCCTTGGAAATAGCACTGTGCGATTGAACCATTTAAAAAATTATCTTTCATGTGCATGATTTAATTC
Organism: Viscum album; assembly: GCA_963277665.1. NCBI lineage: Eukaryota > Viridiplantae > Streptophyta > Magnoliopsida > Santalales > Viscaceae > Viscum > Viscum album. Next base: position 472,088,181 of record OY728133.1, on the reverse strand, counting down.
TCATATGATTCACTACTACAGAAAGGATAGAGAAGAGTTTTTTTAACGATAAAACAATATACAAAGAGATAGTCATTTTCATCTTTCGTACCCTAATCCCCCCCCTTAGGTTATTTAACCTAGTTGGTATAACAATTGGTATTAGAAAAATTTTGAATCTCAATGTTTCATTTTTGGTAAAAGAAATGAAATTTTTTAATCACAAAGGTATTTCGATATTTGATGGAAAAAAATTTCAAAAATGGAATATACAAATTAAACACATATTTAAATTTCATTTCTTCCAGTATATAAAGTTATGTTTTTTCATAATAATAACATAGATAATTTTATGTTGATTATAAAGGAATCAATACCATAGGGGGATCCATATCCAACACAATCTAAATAGATGTGATTTTGTGTAAGTCATCACATTCTATGTGGGAAATGTTTCTAAATATCTATTAAAGATATTTAAAATTATGAGTATAAAATTTTCAATTTCGGTGGAAAAAATATGAGGATTTGATAATGCACCCCAATGAGATGGTGAATGAATTATTTGATCGGTTGAATGTTATTGTGGAAGGAATGAAGGGTCTTGGGGAAAATTTCAAAGATGTGATGATCATTAAGTACATCTTAAGAATAATCCCACCTCATTTCAATAAACAATTATTTGTACTTCAGGATAAAGATACAAAGTAACCATCATTAGATATCTTACATAGTACTCTTTCCACATATGAGATGGGAAATGATGATAATGATGTTTTGGAAAAGGGTAATTCCAAATAAGTGTCATTAAAAGCCATGAAGAAGATCACTATTAAATACATTCATGAGGAATAAGATTTTTAAGAGGTCATGTCATTCCACTTCTCAAATTTGTAAAGAGGAAGAGAAAAATTCAAAGGGAAACTTCCACATACATGCTTTCAATTTGGAAATATTGGACATCCTGCAGAAAAGTTTCCTAATATGTTTTCAAGATAATTATGAGGATGATGGTGAAATTTTTTAGAAGAAGTATTCATCCATTATGGAAGGTAGAAGAAATACCAAAAAAATAAAAAAAAAATAGGATTCTTCTTTCAAAAGAAGATGTCATTTCATAAAAATATGAGGTAGAAGAAATATAGGACTATAAGGATCATGAATCAAATATTATGGTGGAAGTTGTCACAAATTCCCAAATAGGGTAATAAAGTGAAAATGAAGTAGGATAATTTTAAGGAAGATTTAATCTTTGAATCAAATTAAAAGCTACTCATGAAGAGATAGATGTTTGGAGAGCCAAAACAAATAATCCAACATGGTGGTTAATGATGCCAAACTCTATATGAAATAGAAGGAAGAAGATAGGTCTGAGTTGGAGACTAAAATTTAAAATCTTAAATCTAAAAAACTAGATAACTCAGAGAAAGTCATTGATTATAAGATCAATGTTGAAAAACAAACAAGGATTATTGATAGTTTGACCAATACAGTAATAGATTGATTCAAACACATCGAAGATATTTATGAGGATGTTTTTATCCAAAAAAGAAAATTAAAAGATCAAGACAAGATCCTGACCCAAGAAAATCATGACACTAAGGAGATAGATAATTAAAAATTAGAGTTCAGAGTTCTAATAAAACAAAAAAAATGAATGTCAAGAGAATAAAATGATAGATTAGAAAATTATAGCTAGTATGGTGATTAATTTCAAACAAAAAGTATTAATGATTGAAATCATACTACAAGAACCCTCTCTAAGGTTAAAGATTGATTTTGGGTAAAATACCGAACCATAATATTCAAATAACTTGAGATACAATTAGTTTTGTTGAAATTACAAGAAATAATGCACCTTGCATCATGTGTTATTTTTTTGGAAGGATATGAAACTCACAAAATGTATGTTCCATATCCAAGAAGTACCAAATGGAATAATATTAATATAGGAAACCAAATCGAGCTCAATATTCAAGGATATCATTCAAGTGTCATTGTTTCTAGTGTGGAGGATTACATGGATGGATATTGTATATCAACTATACAGAAGAAGGATCCAAAATAAACTCAAAGTGGTTGTAAGAAAAAATTCAAGGAATATTCAAATGATTTGAAAACAAAAAAAAATTCATCATTAAAAGATGAAATTGGTCTATCATACTCTAAGCTTGATCAAGAATATTAGAAAAATAAATGGATCAAAAAGAAAAGAGATGAACAAGACATAGTTGCTGAGATTACTTTAAAAGTATCTGATCTCACTAGAATATGGATCATTGATAGTGGATGAACCTCCCATATGATAGGGAATAAGGATCTGATTAAAGGAATCAGATATGAAAAATAATTTATTATAATATATGGTAATGATGATGTCCTAAAGATTATTGGCTCAATAAAATCCATGTTTAAGGGAAAATACATGAGACATGTAGATGTCTTGGTTATTGGGCATCCCAACCACAACTTGCTAAATGTCAGTTAATTTTGTGACTTGGGAAATTTCATTAGATTTTCCAAGAAATTATGTATCATCAATGAAAAATATAGTGCACTTTTCAGGTAAATCATATAAATGGTAATATCTACCTTATGAGTGGAGAAGAATATATATGTGCTTTCTGTATATGGAAGAAGAAAACAGGTTATGGAATAAACATCTTGGTCATTTAAACCAAAATTCCTTGAAAGATCTAGTTAAATGTGATGCTTCTGGATATCTCTCTAGGTCATCATGTGATCGTACCCATATGTGTGATGTTTTTCAACAAAGGAAGATCATTTGAAATACATATAAGAGAAAAGTGAAAAGGTCAAAAAAAGTGATTGAGTTGGTGTATATAGATGTATGTGTACCTACTTCACCAAGGTCTATTTATGGGATAATATATTATGTTATATTCATTGATTATTTTAGTATAATGGAATGGGTTTCAATCATCACCCACAGGTCTAAGAAGTTCAGTTTCATAACATGTTATCGAACAGAAGTTGAAAAGACTCTAGGTCATAAAAAAAACTAGGAGTTATGAATAGATAATAGAAAAAAGTTCAAAAACATCCAGGTAGAGTATTATATTGAGAAATATGGTATAAGGAACCCTATTTCATAAGTAAAAACTCTACAGAAAAATGGAGTAGTTGAGAGAAGAAATCAGATTAGCAACAACATGGATAGAACAATGATCATTGGGAAAGACCTTCCAGAAAAATTTGGAAAAGAAGTAGTGATGAAATAAATATACAAATAAAATAGTGAATTATTATGTTTAAAGTAATAGAATTTTTCATATGAGATATGGAATGGAAATAATCCAACATTGAAGTACTTTTGAGTCTTTAGAAGTTAGTGTTGCATTCTCAATAAGGATCAAGGTAGGAAGTATGAATCGTATGGAGATTAAGGGAAATTTCTTAGTTACTCAAGAAAAATAAAATCATATAAATGATTAAATAAGTAGATAGAAAAATTATAGAAATTAATGATGTGGTTGTGATGTTAAATTATCAGAATATTTATCAAATACATGAATAGATTTAAGAATATAGTGAAGAAGTGATGAGAAGATCATAGGAAGATCTTATAAGATCAGGGACTTCATGGAGGTATTTACATGTTTAAATTTTGTCTTAAATATCTTAATGGTGGTTAATGTGATTACTATCAGGTGTGTGAGGAATCTTGGGGGTGTTCTAGGGGTTCAGGACATGAAAGGAAGGGAAATTGGGGCATCTTGTTCATGTTGCACGGTTTGTACACAGTTAGAGGAAACTGTGTGAGGGGGGAGGACAAACCATGAGACATTAGATATAGGTATTATGAATGGTTGTTTCATGGTTTTTAAAACTATTTAGGCCTCCTTAGGTAACCATGTTACTTAACCCATCTTTTATAGAGGTAGACGCATGGTTTGTAAAACTGTGCGGCCAAACCATGCGCCCCATTAAAAAGTGGTAAATTACCATTTTCCCCCTTGGGAATTTAAGTTCCTCACATGATTTTAACCCCATTTCTTCCTCCTCTAGACCTAGTGACACAAAAAACTACCAAATCGTACCAAGGATCAATCTCCTTTTATTCTAGGTTGTTTGGATCATCGTTGGTTATGGATCAAAGCTCTGGGTTAGTCTAATGTTCCTCATGTTTCTATTTTTCAAATTAGGGCTTGTAGTTTAATTATTCTTCTTCCAATGCCATAAAACCCTATTTTTCTTGTGGATCTTAGGTTAGGGATTCAAATGGTTCTCTAATCTAGATATAATTCTATGGTGAAGGGGGTGTTCATTATTGTAATCATTGTAGTTGGTCTATAAGTTATATCTCATAGTTTTGTTGTAGGTTTTTGCATGTGTGGTAGTGATATTTCCTTACTCATATCATGCATTTGTTTCCTTCTATAAGATTTGGTAAAGTGGTTACCAAATAATGAATTGAACACCTCATGATCCTTATGGTATACATTCATGATGATTTTCTAGTTTATTTCCACCCATGGGGTGCTTCAATATTTCTAAACATGGGAAATTTTGATGTTAAGCCTAAAGATCATTTTTGTTAAAATAGAGCCCATGATAAATGTGTTGAAATGTTAGTTGAGTTAAAAAGGTAAAATTTGTAGTGTGTCTAGTTCTTAAAAATGGAACAAGGTATTTTTTGGCATGATATGAAAAAGGGATAAGGGTATTAATTTGAATGTGTCAATAGCATATGAATTTGTAATGGAAATACATAAATCAATTAAGGAATTTGAATTTTTGACTATGTTAAATGAGAAAAAGCATGTAAATTTAGAAATGGGTTACATGGGTTATTTTATGGGAATTTTTTATTATGATAAATTAGTTAAGGTATGAAAATGGTAAATGGTTTAAATGGGCTATGCCAAGTTAACAGAAAATTTTCTAATGGGTTGAGGCTTGATGATGATTTATTCGTTGAATGAAATGTGAATTGTAAATGTTTTATTAATTGTTTTTGAATGGTTAGCGGTATTTTATATGTGTTAAATGGATAAATAAGCATGTGAACATGGTTTGGTGGTGTGGGATAAAGTCTTGAGGATCCTACCATTGGTAGGGTTATACTGAGGCTCTAAAGCCCACCCTAGAATGCATAGGTCAGGGAGTCAGACTGATGCTCTATGCCTCTAATGGTTGCATTGGATGAGAATACCTAGAATGTGGCTCCAAGGTAAGTGTTTTATGTTTATTTATGAAATTTTTATCCCTAGTGAGATAGGTAACTTGACTTATACCCCTTTTCATGGTAATTTTATGGCATAGGATATTGTTTAAATGATGTTAATTCTCATCCCATGAAGCAAATGATCAAGTGGATAAAGTCAATATTGTTAACTAATAGAACCCAAGTTATGAATTTTTTTTCTTTTCATTTAATTATTACAAGTATTCATAGTTTTTTTAAATTTTATTCTTGTATACACTATTGGCGGTGGACTACCTAGTTGTACTCACACCCTACCCGGTCTACCATTAGGTACTCAATCAGATTTTGTTGTCTCAGGATAGAATAAGGGAAAAGGCCCTATGAAAGGTAGTTGATTTGGGATTTGGGATGTGCATGGAAGGGGATCAGAAATTGGAGTTAGGAACAATTTTTGGGGATTTATTTTGTATATTATTTTGATTTTTCATTTCTTTTGGCACAGTTAGAATGACATGTAATTTTATTATTTGGTTGTGGTTTGTACCCTATTTAAGAAATGATTCGTAATGAATGTTTTTGGTTCATTTTTTATTTTTTCCTTTATTTCACATGTTATATGTTGTGGATTAATCTGGTAAATATGTTATATTCTCCCCATGTGATCCATTAAACCCTCTCTTCTAGTTAGAAACCTCTAAAATATGGGGAGGCGTGCTTGAGGTCTTGTGGTGACCCAACTCGGGGCACTGGTTTAGTGGATTCTGAGTCGGGGAAGCTAAAAAGTGGTATTAGACATGTATTTTTTGTGGCCTTATTATTTGGGTTTGATTTATAGGAGATTAGAATATGTTATTTGTTGGTAATGATCTCGTTCTTAAGAGTAACTAACCCATGTATTTGAGAAACCCCAAGTACCTAGGATGGGGATTGTGGTTCTTGATTTGTGTTGTTATAGTTGAATGATATTCCACCATTGGGTGATACACTTTTTGTGTGATGTGGTGGTTTTATGATATTTTTCTCATGGACATAAAAATAATGAGTTTATTCATTGATGCATCGTTTTAGGAACCTAGGGATATGGCGGCATGCATCATTATAGGCACACACGGGATGGGTGTGTGGGGCATGAAAGGTATAATGCACTTACTTCTTATAAAATTTGAAGAAAATGGGGACTGAAAAAAATGATTCAAATGGGTAAATTAGAAATAATGTTAATTACGAGTTAAATAATAGCTCTTAATGAAAAGTTATAAATATGTTAACTTTTTTTTGGTAATTTGTGAAGAGGTGTGATTATATCCTTTAAGATAGAGTATGTGGGATGGTTTCGCTATCCCAAGTAAAGAGTTTTCCTTGTGTAATTGTGGATTATTTGTGTTAAGTGATCATAGGTGCATGTTTTTCATTGTAGGAAGATTCCACCATGACGTCATGTTCTGGTTAGGTAACATAAATACGTCATTGAGAATGCTCCTCCAAAAATAGAGAATGAAAATCCTATTATTCAGGGTAACAGGGGAGAAGAGTAGTTCTGTGAGAACTTTGATCATTTTATTCAGATGATGGAATGGAACCTAGGGTGAGTTGTTTCAAGAATGTTTGAGTTAAATAGGGAGTTCTAGACACATCACCCTCTAAATTTTTCTAGAGAGGGTGGACCCGATGCAACTTAATTTTGGATAGAATACTTTTAAGTGATTCTTGATCACTTAGAGACTACTCCTAATAAGAGAGTCAAGATGGTGGCTTACATATTGTGGGGTCAAGTAAAGAGTTGGTGGGATTATACACATAATTTGAAAATCGATTATCAATCATACTATCTATTATTTTGTACTAACAATATTTTCATAATCAGATTAAAAATGATATCAATATAAATCATATTGATACTCATAATGAATATCATTAGACTCATTTCAATTTATTTTTCATATCCCAAAAAAATCATTGTAATGTGAGGAAAAATTTTAAAAAATGATGTTGGACATTCAGTTATTATATGACTATTGATGTGTCAGGTCTCTAGGTCATTGTGAAAAAATCAGAGAAAATATGACCTTTGGAGATCATGATGACCATTGGAAGACTTTCCTATAAATACCAGGTCATTAGAAGAGCTTGGTATATTCGATAGAGAATAGATGTGGGATGCTGCTATAGTTCTTATTGAATTTATTCATTCTTGATTTTTCTAAAGTTTATAAAGTGTGAACAGCTTGTTCCTAGTATTTTGTATTGCTTTAGAGAGTTTCTTTCTTAAGGAAACCTTTTCTGGTTTCCTCCCTAAGAAGTTTATTTGTGTGTCTGATCTTTTGCTGATCGAGGGCTTGTGAGGATAGAAATACAATGTTGTGATGGTCATTCTGTTGATCAAGGTATTTTTAGGATATCAATATTGAGTGAATCTGATCTTTGTATCAATGTCTTAGGAGGATAGGTAGATAGTCTGATCTTCATAATGAGGGTTTACCCTGGTGTGGGTAAGATAGTCTTTCTTAAAATTATAAATCAAGGAATATTTAACCTAGGTTATTGGATACCCATATCTTTAGGTTAAAATAATTCAATATTCATTTACTTGTTTTGTTACAAGTTATTTAATAATTCGTCAACATTTAAAATAGATATTGAATCTTTAATAATCATATTTCTATTTGTATTATGTTTTTTGTAATATCTTTGATTTTGATATTTTTTTGTTAATCTATAAATATGATTTCTGTGATTAAGATAATTTTTTATTACTTTATAAATAAAATTTTTTTGATTAATATTACACCACTTTATCTGAGTGCAATTATATATTCTTTATAATAGAATCATTATTTTTGTATTACTCTGATTTATTGGAACCACTGTGATTACAATTCTTACTACACTTACTCTAATTAAATCGTTTTCTAATATGAATATGATTAAATTATAATTATAACCTGTGACATAATAATCATATTAGAATAAACTTTATTATGATATCTTTATTATTGGATCTAAGGGCCCAGTCTGATTACTATTTAAATACATAATAGGCTTTATGAATTCCATTAGTTTAAACTCTTTTAAACTAAATTCTTTTATGGTTAAAAATAAAAGTTTATAAACATTAAATTTACCACCCCCCCCCCACTTCTTTGTATTTATCTATCTATGTATACATTTTGATCCAACAATTGGTATCATATGTAAGTATCTATTTTTATAATACTTATATTTTTTATTAGGGGATTTTTCTACTGATTACTTTCTACCATTATGTCTTGACTTTTTCATATTAATTAAAAAAATAAATTTTTGTTTATAAATATCCTTTTCACTAATGTGTATTATGGAAAAGGATTATTTTTATTTGTTTAAAAGATGGATGGACTCAATTTTGATTCGATAGATAACCTCAATTCCGATAGACCACCTATTTTTGATGGAGCTGATTATTAGTATTAGAGAGATAGAATGAATAAATTCATTATAAATACTGGATTTAAAAATTTTATCATGTTAACTAGAGATTATAAGATTCCTGATAAGGAAGTAACTGCTTTTACAAATTAGGAGAATCAAGAGTATCAATTGAATTATAGAGTTTTAAATACCCTATTTTTTCTATAACAAGAAGTATTTACAGTCATATTTCTTCTTGTGAAGCTTCTAATAGTATTTGGAAGTGGTTATAGATTACTCAATTTGGAACATCAAAATTTGTTGAAACTAGAAGAGCTATTCTTATATATTATTATCAAGCATTTGAATATTATTTTGGAGAATCTATTTTAAAGGTACAAAAAAAGTTTATGACACTAGTCAATAGTTTAAAATATATGGGAGAGAATGGATTATAAGATGAAATACTTGTTGAAAATATTATTGATATTATGACCAATGAGTGGGAATTAAATAGAACTGTTGTTGATGAATCCATAAAGATAAAAAATCTTACTCTTGATGATTTATTTGGAACTCATTTACAATATGAGGGTAGATTGAAAATAGATTAAAATAAAGTTAATAAAAATAATTGTTGATTTGCTTTTACTACTAATTAAAATATGATAAGAGCTTAGAATCCTGATAAAGTTGTTAAGTCTTCTAGAAATAAGAAATTTATTATTAAATCTAATTCAAGTGATTCTGACCATTCTCATAATGAGTTTGCTAATCTTGCTCTAAGAATGAATAAGATTTTGGGAAATAAATAATTTCAATATAACTATAATAAAAGTAACCAGGACTGGAATTAAAATAATGATTTTGAAGTTACTTGTTATGAGTGAAAAAGAGAAGAATATATCCATTCTTCTTATCCAAGATTAAAAAAGAAAATATAGAAATGATAGGCATTCTGACAAGAATTAGAAGAAATTATATAATTCAAAAGGAAAGAAAGTTCTTAAAAATGATAACACTTGGAGTACCAGTTGAAGTGATTCTTCATAAAATTCCTCATCAAATGAGAATTCAGATCAGATGAATATTGGTCTTATTGGTAGATTACCTATTATAAATCAATGTTTTATGGAAAAGGTACACACATATGAATATTTAACCAATATATCTTTAAATTATAATTATCCAGATGAGAAGTATTTTACATCCTTTGATGAAGAATACTCATCAGCTATTGATGATAATACATTACCTTCTTAAGAAGAAGTTTCTTGCTTTTAAAAACTTTTAGAAAATAAAAATTTTAAAGTTAGCAAGAAACTTGAGAAATCAATTACTATAATAAATTTTTTGACAAAAAAAGTATCATATCATTCAAAATATATTGATCAAAAATATTTTGAAAATGATTATATTTATAAAAACCTTGAAAAATCCAATTCTAAAAAGGATAATATTTCTAAAGAAATTGAAAATATTATTTCTGAGAAAAATGTTTAAAAAACAAAAATAAATTCTAAAACTAATGATTTTGGGGGTATGAATTTAGTTACTAAACTAAAATTTGAAATTTTTTCATTAAATAAACTCTTATAAAAATTTAATTATGGGAAATAAAATATCGATAATATGTACCAAAAAATTCATCCTCATGGTAATAGTTCTGGAATGGTTTATTCACACCAAAAACCTGTTTCTAGTAACAATTTATTTGTCCATAAAAATTCCCCATTTCTTACTAAATGCAAAAGTAGAGGACATTGGGAAAAAAATTCTTTAAATAAAATTCAATGTTAAGGATTTCACAGAGCCCATTTCTCAAAAAAAATGTAGATTCCTGAGATTTTTTTCTAACATTTCTAGACCCAAGAAGGTTTGGGTTCTGAACGTCTAATGGTTTTGTTTTCAAAAAAATAAAAGAAGAACAAACAACAAGAATACATTGTACATTGATAGTTGTTGTTCCTGACAAATGACTAGTAAATAAGACATATTTGAATAGATTATCAAAATTAAAGGTAGAAAAGTTACTTTCGGAGATGATTCTCAATGAAATATTATTAGTATAATTAATATTTTTCTTCTTGTAAAAGCTTTAATTTCAAAATTTTTATTTTTTAAAGGTATTAAGAACAACCTTATTAGAATAAGTAAATTATGTGATGAATGTTACCTTGTAAATTTTAGGAATTATAAATGTATAGTACAAAATTACAAGGATGAATTAGTTCTTTCTAGCCATCGAAATGAGAATGTTTGTACACTTAACTTAAAATACCTTAGTTTCCAAGACATACCTTGTCTCAGTGCAATGGAATATAAATCTTGGTTATTCAACAGAAGGTTAAGACACTGTATCCAAAATAAATTATGTAAATTGGCTAAGAAACGTATTTTTAAGGATCTACATAAACTTAGATCTGATTCTTAAAAATTCTATGACCCTTATAAATATGGAAAGCAACATAAGTAATGTTTTAGATCTATTAGTGAAGCCTCAAGAATTTTTGAAGGAGAGTACTATGTATTTTTTTTATTTTATTATTACACTATATATACATGGTTGTATTTTTTAGGAAAAAAATATAAAGATTTTTGTATTTTTGAAACTTTTGTATCCAAAGTTAAAAATGAGAAATTCATTACCTTGATAACTATTCGTAGTGATCATGGTAGAGAATTTAAAATTCATATTTAGAAAATTTTTGCAGTAAGAAAGGAATTACTCTTAACTTTTCAGTGGCTAGAACACCTCAGTAAAATGGTGTTGTTGAAAGTAGAAATTGTATTCTTCAAGAAATAAAAAGAACCATATTGAGTGAATACTCAATTGCTAAAAAAAATTGGTCTAAAGTTGTTATAACTTCTTTCTATACTGTAAATTTAGTTTTAAATTGAGCATTTATTAATAAAACACCTTATGAGTTATGGACTATTCGAAAACCAAAAGATTATTACTTCCTAGTATTTGGATATAAAGTAATCATCTTGAAGAAAAAAATAATTTACAAAAAATTTAACTCAAATCTGAAGAAGGTATATTATTAGGTTATTACACTATGTCTAATGTATACAATGTTTTTAATAAAAACTAGTGCACTATTGAGGAAATAGTACATGTAAAATTTGATGAAACTAGTCCATTGGATTTTAGAAAAACCCAACCTATATCTTATGATTTGTTTTCTAAAACTGATTTTTAACCATTCATAGAAGATTATTATAATAAGGAAAATACTCAATAAATTGTTTCTGAAGTATTTACCCAATAATATTTTATACCCTATGTTGATGAACAGGTTTTACAAAAACCAAGTTAGTTGTTTTGTAGGAATCATTCTAGTGATAGTATCATTGGTGATGTGAATAAACCAGTTAGAACTATATATTCTTTAATAAATAAAGTAGAACATCTTGATTTTCTTTCCCAATTAGAACCTCAAAATCTTGATGAGGCTTTAGGTGATGAAGATTGGATTAAGACCATGCAAGATAATCTAAGTGAATTGAAAAGGAAAAAGGTATGGACCTTGGTTGAAATACCAAAAGAAACTTCTGTAATTGGGGTAAAATGGATTTTTAGAAACAAATACGATGAAAATAGAACAATCATTAGGAAAAAAGAAAGCCTTGTTCCAAAAGGTTATAATCAACAAGAGGGAATATATTATGAAGAGACATATGCTCTGGTAGTTAGACTTGAAACTATTCTTATTATATTAGCCTTTGTAGCATTCTTTAATTTTAAACATTTTCAAATGGATGTAAATTATGCTTTCCTTAATGGATATATTCAAGGGGAGGTTTTTGTTGAATAAACTCTTGGTTTTGAAGATAAATAACATCCTGAATACATTTATAAGCTTCCAAATATTTATATGTCCTTAAACAAGTTCCTATATCATGGAATGATATATTAAGAGGATTTTTGTTACAAAACAATTATTCTAATGGGATTGTTGATCTAACCCATTTTATAAATAAAGTTAAAAAAACATCATGATTATTTAAATCTAGGGCGATGATTTTATATTTGGATCAAATTAAAAATATTAAATAGATTCCTTTACAGATCTTATGAAATCGGAGTTTAAAATGAGTATGATGGGTAAGTTAACATTATTTCCTAGTTTTAAAATTTCTCAAAAATAATAAGGTGCATATATATATAAATATAAGTCTATAAAATATCTTCTCAAAAAGTATGGATATGACAATACTAAAAGTATTAGTACACCATTTAGTACCTTAAATACACTTGACCTTGATGAAAATGGGTAACCAGTTGATCAAAAAAATTTAAAATGTATGATAGGAAGCCTAATATACATAACATCTAGTCACCCAGACTTAATTTTTTCAATATTATTATGTGCAAGGTATCAAGAAAATCTAAAGGATTCCCATTTATAAGTAGTTAAAGAAATGGATTTATGACTTTTTTATTCTTCGGGAAATGATTTTGAATTAAAAATATTTTCGGATGCTGAATTTGGTGGTTATATAATGAATAGAAAAAGTTATTCCAGGACTTTTCATTTCTTGGGAAATTAATTAGTTTCTTTATCTAGTAATAAACAACACTCGGTATCCCTTTTCAGTGCTAAATCTGAATATGTGGAAGTTAGAAGTTGTTGTGCTCGAGTGTTGTGGATACAATACACACTAACTGAGTATGGAATTCATTTTTTAAAAACTCAAATACTTTGTGATAACCAAAGTTCAACAGCTTTAAGTAAAAACCCTAAAAACCACTCTCATGCAAAACACATAAATATTATGAATCACTTTCTTATGGATGACACACAAAAAGGAGATATAATTTTACTATTTATCAGAATGTGAGAACTAATGGCTAATATTTTTACATGACCATTACCTTCAAATAGATTTGAGTATATAAAACAGAATCTTGGAATGATCAACATCAAGTAATCATTCATATCTGCTTCTTGATTAAACCATATCCTAACATTAAGTTACTCCTTGGTAAAGTGGGATTACATATATTTTATTATTTAAATAAAATATTTAATTCTTAGAAAATTTTTGTTCCCAAAATTTGCATAGTCAAAATTTTTGTTCCCGAAATTTTCGTACTCAAAATTTTCATACTCAAAAAGTTCATTCCCAAAAGATGTGTTCCCAAATTTTTTGTACACGAAATTTTCCTACCAAAAATTTTAATTCCCAAAAATAAATTCCCAAAATTTTTATTCTCAACCTTTTTGTACTCAAAATTTCCACACTCATAATTTTCATTCTCAAAAATTTTTTAGTCAAATTTTTCATACCCAAATTTTTTTAAGAAGAACTAACTATTAAAACAAATAGTTATAACTTGAAACTCTAAAAGGTAAAATTTCTAATACCTTATACTATTCCTATTCTATTCTATTTTTGTGGTATTTTAATTCATTTGAAAACAATTATCAGATCTATGTTGCATACAATAAGTGTTTTCTTTTTCATAAATCCTTAAGGGTTCATTTTTTTTCCTTTTCTTTCTCAAATTTTTTTTAACTGTATCATCATTTTGATCTAATTTGAACCATTATATTTTAAATTTTTTAATTATATTCCTATATAAATGGAACCCCATACCCTATCCCATATTTCTTTTAACAACTGTTTCTCCAAATCTCGTCCTCCTTTCTTGAAGCTTGGTCAGGAAGTTTTCCCACTCAGAAATTTTTTCACATTTATGTCAGAATCAACTGCATCTTCTCCCAAAGAAACACCTCCTAAATATTTCTCATCTATTAACATCTTCATATAAATTATTGTAATAAAAAAATTTATGAGAAGTATGACTCTTAATTGAAAAAGTTTTTCAAATTTCAAGTATGGGAATCAGCCTATCGAGATAAACCTGAGATCGATCAAGATATTATTCATATTGATTAATTCAGATATTTTTATAGTTCTATTAATGTTGATAAGGATTTAAAGATATATTTTTCGTTGTATGGAAAATATTATATCATGACTGTTGAAAAATATTCTCATTTCCTTGGAGTACCCTCAGAACAAGATGTTTTTTCCCTCTCACAATTTACCAAAATACAATGGTACTTTCAATAAAAAAAGATCTAAGGAATCTCTTTATGAATTTCATTAGGGTAAAAGAAAATTCACTCATCTCTTTTATGATAATTGTCTTAACTCCCAATTGATACAATAGTTTTTTATCCCAAGAAAGGGTGATATGGAAACACTAAAGGTATTTGATATATTTATTCCTGATTATTTTTTCAATATGAGGATGTTGAACTTTAGGGGTTATATCTTTTTAACCATGAACGACCTAAAGTCCAAATCCATCAAATCTAAGCTGATAATGTTTCTAGGAATAATCAGTAAGTTTCTAACTGAGAGATTGAAATTTTTTAATGTTTTAATTAATTCGTTAATGATGAAATTAAAAATTAATCGTATTAGTCATGATACAATCAAGATGTTACAATTTAGTTATGATAAATAATCAAAAAGTTTGTGAAAGATGCTGAAGTTGATCCTTCAACGGAAGTTATTGAAGGTAGTCAAAATGTCTCAAAAGAACCTAAACTAACTATTTCATAATATAAAAATAAATCTAAGTGTGTTTCTCCCACAAATTCAAAGAAATAAAAAGACTATGATGATGATGTTTCTTTCGAATAGAGAAGAAGAAAAGCTTAACCGAAAGAATGAGACCCTCATTTGGTATTGATCCTATTGTGCCCTTAGATAAAAATATTCATGGTGAAGAATCATTCAAGGAAGAATATAAGGAATGAATGATGAAAAAGAGAAATTTATATACTCTAGATATTGATAGATTATTGTAAGATGTTAAAAAATCAAGTGATGGAATCATACTCAGGTAATATAATAAAGTTGGTATGATTATTCCCTCTATCCAAGATAAGGGGAAAGGAAAGAAAATAATTGGTGAAGAATCATTTCCATCAGAATATAGACAAGTATAATCTTCAAATGAAAAAGCAGACGGTGAGATGAGACAAATAGATGATTATGTTGGTGAAAAATAAGAAAAAAATGATAAAGGATCCGAAGAAGAAGAGGAAGAATAAGATGAAGAAGAGGATAATGAGAATAATAATGAATCTATTCTATGCCAAAAATCTCATTCCAATAAATTACCCCTGAGATCTTCAGAAGAAACATCTTGCAAGTTACCATATCCAGGATATCGGCCCTAAAAAAAGTTGCTCAGAGAACCAAATTTTCTAAATTTATTCATATATATTATAAAGATGAAGATACTAAGTTTGATTAAAATCAAAAATATACTTTAGGAGACATGGTTGTTAGAACCCATTATGGAGAGCATCCTGATTTCATGGAAGATACTGAATCAGTAAATATAATATCAATAAAATGAATTTAGTATATTGTTCAAGTTTTATAGATAATATAAAAGGATATTCCATATTTTTTAAATCTTGAGGAAAAATAGGTTTGGTTTCTAAAAACCAAAAAGAAAAATCAGATTCATTCGGAATATTAACAGACATATTTATCAAATTTGAATACAATTTTAATGTTTTTGAAGAGAGTTATCAAGAAAACAATAAGGAATGCTATAAAGTTGTAAAGTTGTCTCATAATTATGATGATAATTTCAAAGATCATGAAGAAAAAATTGAATATATAATGAATATTTTCAGTGAAATCTTAGTTTCTTTCAACATGTTAGCTTGTGATACTACTGGAAAAGTAAGGTTTTTACAAAATTTCAGAATCTTAGAAGATACCCTATCCAGTTAAGTCTATGTGATAAATAGGAAGATAATAATACATTCAATAAGAGGTTTCATAATTAGAGAATTAAAAAGGTGAAATAGTTCAATTGAAAAATAAAATTTTTTTCTGAATGATAGAATCAAAGATTAAGAAGAGACCAATAAGGCTCAGGAAGAAAAACTCCATACTCAGGAATAGAGAATCCAATCTCAGGAAGAAAAGTTTTTTATTCTTGAATAAAATTTTCACTCCCATAAGGAATTTATTCGTACTCAGGAACATATATTTTTAGATTAAGAATAAAAGTTTTAAACCGAGTAATAGTTTCTTGAAAAGATGAAGGAAGAAAGAAAATAATTCAAAAATTTGAGAACAATTGTGTTAAATATCATGGGAAATAAGTGATTATTTTTTGAACTCTTATTGTATTTTTTCTTGAAATTTCAATGAAAATAATTCTTCATCTATATTCACTTTTATTTAATATATTCTAATTATTTTGGTGATTGTTAATATTTTTATTTTAGATGATAAGGTAAATTATTTTTTCATATTTATTATTTCCCTAAACCTTTTCAAGTATTAGAAGACTTTTCAATATTTATTATTCCAAATAAAAAAGGGGCAGAAATTTATATAAAAGAGTGTAATTCTAAATTAATGAGGGATTCTTAAATAAAGGAGGATAAAAACTCTTAAATAATATAATATAATCCTTAGGGATGTTCTTATCCTAAGGGGGAGTTAGTCATATTCACGATTGTATTAAAATGAGTTATAAAATCAGGGAGAGAAAAGTATAAATGTTTATTTTTTAATACATAATTTCTTAAAAAGAATATTGGACATAATTTTTTCAAAGTTAATTTATATTTAATTCTTGTGGTTTTTGCTTCCCAAAAAAGAGGGATATTATTGAGTCAAAAGTCTCTTTTTGACTTTTCCATTCCTTTTCTTTTGGAAATCAGAAAATATTTTTGAAATACTTAATTTCTAATACTTTCATGTCCAAAGTATTTTAATAATGTTTTTATAAGAAAACATATAACATATTAGCATACTTACCTTAAGTATTTTTGTATTTCAAAAATAAATTTATATTGTATAATTATGATATTTGTAATGGGTATGCATACGATAAATATCTTACTCATAAAAATTATAGTAATGACAACTTCCATGATTACTGTAATCAGATTAGATATAATTTATATCATACACATAATTTGAAAATAGATTATCAATTATCATATCTAGTATTTTGTATTAACAATATTTTCATAATCAGATCAAAAATGATATCAATATAAATCATACTGACACTCTTGATGAACATCATAGGAGTCATTTAAATTTATTTTTCATATCAAAAAAACTTAATTGTAATGTAGGAAAAAATTTATAACAAAATGATGTCATACATTCAATTATTATATGAGCATTTAAGTGTCAGGTTTCCAGGTCCTTTTGAAAATTTTGTAGAAAATATAACCATTATAGAGTAAAATGATCATTAGAAGACTTTCCTATAAATACTTGGTCATTTGAAGAGCATAGTACATTTGATAGAGAACCGAAGTGTGATACTACTCTAGCTCTTGTTGAATTTTTTCATTCTCATTTTTTCTAAAGAGTACAAAGCATGAACATGTTGTTCATAGTCTTTTATATTTATTTAGATAGTTACTTTCTTAATTAAACCATCTCTAGTTGTCTCCCTAAGAAATTTCTTTGTGCTTCTGATCTTTTAATGATCAAGGTATCGCAGGGATAGTAAGGCAGAGTTGTGCTGATAATTTTTCTGATTGGTGGATTTCAAGGATGGAAATATAGAGTGAATATAATCCTTTATTGAGGGATCATGAGGATAACAAGACAGACTGATATTCATATTTATGGATTATCCTTGTGTGGGTAAGACATAATTTATTAAAAGTATAAATCAAGGGACCTTTGTCCTTGGTTATTAGATACCCTTCTCTTTGGGTTAAAATAATTCAATATTCATTTTACTTTTTTTGTTACAAGTTATTTTTTAATTCTAATACATTTAAAATATAAATTGAAACATTTATATTCATCTATTTATTTGTATTATATTTATCATAATGGATTTGATTACAATAATTTTTATTTCTCTATAAATATAATTTATATGATTATGATGCTTTTGTATTGCATTGTAAATACTATTTTCTTGATTACAATTAAACCACTTTCTCTGAATATGATTATATATGCTTTATGATAGAATCATTATTTTTTATTACTCTGATTTATCGTAACCACTGTGATCATAATTCTTACTACACTTACTCTTATTAAATCATTTTCTATGATGAATATGAATAAATTATAATTACAACCTGTGACATAATAATCATATCAGAATCGACTTGATTATGATATCATTATTATCATATCCAATGGGCTAATTTTATTATTATTTAAATACATAAGTGGCTTTGTGAATTATATTAGTTTAAAATATTTTTAACTAAATTATTTTAAGGTTCAAAATAATAGTTTTAAATATACAATTCACCCCCCACCCTGTATTTATCCATCTATATATACATTTTGATCCCACATGTTTTAGTCTAGACTCAGTAGTTTGATGGTATAACATGGAAATATTTTCAGGAATAGTTTTTGGAACAATTCTATTTGGTTACATTGAGATTGGAGAAGGATTTAGAATTTATGGAGTTGAACTAGGGACCTATGTTAGTGATGGAGTATTCTAGCTTCTTCTATAATTTTCAACACTTCCTACTGGAATTAGTGGGTGATGAGGCAGCTATGGAAATATTTTTCTAGGATAAACTCAGACCTTATATTAATTCGCAGGTAAATATCTTCCATTTGAAGAGGGTTGTTGAGGTAGTGGATCCAGACCTTATCTTCGAAGGGAACCTCAAGAATGCTTAGGGTGGTGGGCATTTAGTTCTAGTATGTAAATCTAGTGGTGTAGCTTCGAATGGTAGGAAGGGTCATTTCAAGAGTTTACACTAGGATGATGGTAGAAAGGTTAGTCAGAAAAGGGAACCAACCTCATAGGGAAGTGACCATTTTTTCTATTATCAGTGTGATAGGCTAAGACATGTGCACAGTTAGTTCCCCCAACCACCAGTTGAGTGCCGAGTGTGTGGAAGAATGGGTCATGTGCAGAGTTTTCATAGGAACTCTCAACATGTGGATAATAAAGGAGGACTGAGGCCAGTTCAAAGTATAGGAAGGGGTTCTGTTACCCCAAATCATGTAGTAATTTAGAGATCTATGGGTTTTACCAGTCGTGGTGGTGGACGTGGTACTCTGGTATGAGAGCACTCATATCATCAGGGTAGCATAGATCTAGGAATTCATATCGAGGCCCAGAGTAGAGGAGTAGGTCATCTTCATGCAGTTCATCCTGCCCCCAAAGGTGGAGAGGTTGGGATATCGATAGTTTGAGGTAAAATTCTTATATCTTCCACTATTTATATTTATTTATTTGATACAGGTTCCACACATTATTTTTTTTATTCTCAATATTTTGTGGTGTTGGGTCTATTAGTTGAACGTATGTGTGGGGTTATATTGATTGATACACCCTTAGGGGTTCGGGCATAAAATGTTATGTAGTGTAAGGGGTGTGCTCTTGAAATTAGTGGGTACCGTTTCCTATGGTATTTTTTGTGCTTGATATTTCAGGTTTTGATCTGATTATGGGAATAGATTAGATAGTGTTGCATTGGGATCATGTTGACCATTACCATCATAGGGTAATCTTCACATCTATTAAGGGAGGCACTTATGTCCATCGTGGTGAATGAGATATTTGAGCGAGTCGTGCAAGGCCAGTTTTCCAGGTATTGGATGAACTCAGAGACCAAGTGGTTTGTCTTCTACTTGATGATGGGGAAGGATAGAAGCATGAATTTTCTCATATGTTGGATCATTTCAAGGATGTGTTCCCTGAAGACCTCACAAGGATTCTTCCTGAGAGATTTATTGAATTCATGATAGATTTTCTTCCGAGAGAAGAACTAGTTTCCATTCCACTATATAGAATGGAACTGACAGAACTCTAGGAAAATAAAACTAAGTTGGAGTAATTAGGGAATAAAGGGTTTATTCATCCCATTATATCACATTGGTGATATCCAGTGTTGTTTTCCAATAATTCCAATGTATTTTTGTGGTTTTGTGTCACTTACAGGAAGATGAATCAAATGAAAGTTAAAAATAGATACCCTCTTCTAAGAATGGATGATCTTTTTGACCATTTGAGAGGTGATTTGGTGTTCTCCAAGATTTATTTTAGATCAGGGTATCATCATCTAATGGTGAGACCTTTTGATGTACCATGGACTACTTTCAAAAGTAGGTGTGGTTTTTCTGGGTTTTTTGTGATGTTATTTGGTTTAACCAATGCACCGGTAGTGTTTATGGACCTAATGAACTAAATCATTAACCCTTAACTAGATCATTTTGTAGTCGTATTTGTTGATGAAATCTTGGTGTACTCTAAGACTCATGGATATCATTCCAAACATCAATAAATCATCCTGAGTACACTAAGAGAGAACAGTCTATACATAAAGCTATCAAAATTTCATTTATAAGTAGACAAGGTTCATTTCATAGGTAACATCATCTCTGAGTATGGTGTGTCTATAGACCTAGAGAAATTACAGGCATTTGTGTCTTGGGAGTAGCCTAAGAATGTTTCTGATGTTTGAAGTTTTTTGCGAATGGAAGGTTATTACCGAAGGTTCATCAAGGATTTATCTTGTTTAGCAGCACAAATTTCTGGTTTAACTAATAAGGGTATTAATTTAAGTGGTCTATGGTATATGAGAACATTGTCCAAGATTTGAAGAATCAGTTAACTATCACATCGATTCTGATCTTAACCAAGCTAGTTAAGGGGTATACATTATTTTTTGATGGGTCTGGTGTTGGGATTGGTTTAGTTTTGATGTAGGATAATCGGTTTGTCACTTATGATTCACGATAGTTGAGGATTCATGAGAGAAAATTCCCTACACATGATCTTGAATTGCTTGTAGCGGTTTATGCTCTAAATTTTTGGCTACACTACTTGTTGGGGGAGAGTTTTATTGTGTATACTGATCAAAAAAGCATGAAATACATTTTCTCTCAATGTGATTTGAATCTTCTTCAGTGAATATGGGTTGAATACATGAAATCCATTCACTTTGAGCTATTTTATACTCCACTAAAGAGAAACAATGTTCTAGATGTGTTGAGTCAAAAGACTCAAAATTAGGTGTTTTATGAATCAGGTATGGAGTGGAAGATGATGTTGTTGTTTGATGAGATGCATATTGAGGTGTAGGATAGACAAAGGAAGATGGGCCTTAAATCCTTGGTAGTTGAGACCACATTTCTGATCTGGATAAAGGAGAGCCAGCATGAGTATTCATAATGTTTTTCCATGAGGGAAATCTGTAAAGGTGGGGATTCACCTTCTAGTTGGACTATTGGAGATGATTTGATCATTTATGTTCATAGTCATTTTGTGGTGCCAACATGTATGTAAGAATATTTGATGTGTGATTTTCATGCATCAAAGTGGTTAGTTCATCCTAGTTTGACCAAAATGTATCATGATCTTTATAGGTATTATTGGTGTCCAGGAATGAAGAAGGAGGTTGTAGGTTTCATAGCGTGATGTCTGACCTTCCAATAGGTGAAAGATGAGAATCATTAGCTTGGTGGTTTGTTCCATCCACTGCCCATTCTGAAATGGAAATGATATGATGTGATTATGGATTTCGAGGTTGGTATTCCAAATATACCTCATAATAATGATTTGATTTGGGTACTTGTGTATCAGTCAACTAAGGTGGCTCACTTCTTTCCAATTTGAGAGACATTCACCGTGTATCATTTAGGTGAGTTGCATGTTCGAGAGGTAGTAAAATTTAATGGGATAACATTAACTATAGTTTCATATCATGATATGTTCTTTGCATAATGTTTCTTGGTGGGATTGCAGAAGGTTCTTGGTACCCAGGTGTTTTTGAGTACATCTTTTCACCTGAAAATGGATGGGTAGTTAGAGCATACCATTTAGGTACTTGAGGACATGTTGAGGGATTGTGTACTGAATTTTTGTGGATCAAGGGAGAATCATTTAGAACTTGTTGATTGTTCCTAAAAAAATAGTTACCATGGTAAAATTCATATTGAACTATTTGAGGTGCTCTATGGTAGTCCATGTAGATCTCCATTATGTTCGATAAAAGATGGGGAATCTGAGTTGTTGGGACCAAGTCTCATGCATGAGAAGTTATAACATATTCTATTGATATGGAAACATATGAAAATATAATAGAGTAGAGATAATTTGTATATGGGTCAGTGTATTAGACCTCTTGAGTATGTGGTGGGTGATCATGTGTTTCCTCGGGTATAACCGAGGTTGGGTCCCCATTAGATTCAGTAATAGGGTATGTTAGCACCCAGGTTCATAGGGCCATTTGATATTGTAGATAGGATAAGACTAGTTTCATATTGATTGGATCTTCTATAGAATTATAGTGGTACACATGACGTACTTCATGTCTCACAGCTTCAAAAGCATCACCCAGACCCATCTCATGTTATTTATGTTGAGTATGTTGAGGTTGGGGCTGATGTGTCCTTTGAGGAGCATCTGGTTGGTATTGTGGATGGTGGTGAGAAAGTCTTGCGGGGAAAGAGTGTGTCTTTGGTTCAATTTTTTGTGACAGCGTGATAATTTTCAAGAAGAAACTTGGGAGATAGAGTCATATATGTGGGCTTAGTGGCCAAATTTCTTTGCTTCGAAAGCTTGGTGATGTTTGGATGTGCGGCTCGAGGATGATCCATTATAAGGTTGGGAGGTTGTAAGATCTCGTACCTCGTGGAGGTATGTCCTTGTTTAAATTTTGGATTAAATATATTAATTTTGGTTAATAGGTTTCTCAATGGGTGTATGAGGAACATAGGGAGTGTTCCAAGGGTTCAAGACATAAAATTAAGGGAAATCGATCCATCTAATGCATGTTTCATGGTTTGCGCACAGTAAGTGGAAATTGTGTGAAGGGGAAGGAAAAATAATGCAACCTTGAAGGAAGGTATTTCAAAGAATCGGTGCATAGTTTTTCAAACCATGAAGGCCTCCCTAGGTATCCATTTGAATTAATCCCTCTTGTACAAAGGCAAGCACACAGTTTGTGAACAGTTTAGCAAACTGTGTTGCCAAACTGTGTGCCCCATTAAAAAGTTATAAATTACCATCTTCTCCCCTTAGGATTTTAAGTTCCACAACTTATTTTCTCCACACTTCATTATCCTCCAGCCCTAGTGACGAAACATATCTCAAAAATACTCCTAAAGATCAATCTCCTTCGATTCTAGGTTTTTTAGAGTGTTATTGGTTGTAGATAGAAGATCCAGGTAAGTCTAATGCTCCTCTTGCTTCTATTTTCTGGATTAGGGATTATGGTTTCGTTATTCTTGTTATGAAGACCTAAAATACTCTTTTTTTATGGATATTAGGTTTTAGATTCAAATGGTTCTTGAATATATATCTAAGTCTAAGGTTAAAAGTGCATTCATCTTTAGATTCAAAGTTGGTGGTTATATCCTATAGTTTTATTGTAGATTTGTGCATGTGTGGTTGTGATATTTCCTTCCTCTTGTCATGAATGTTTTTACTTGGGTAATATTTGGTAAAGTGGTTGGATAAATGATTCATTTAACCCCTCATGAGCCCCATGGGATTCATTAATGATGATTTTACTAGTATAAAGTCACCTATGGGGTGCGTCAATATTTCTAAAAATGGGAAATTGTGATGTTAAGGCTAAAGTTCATTTGTGTAAAAACAGAGCCCATGATAAATGTGTTGACGTGTTAATTGAGTAAAAAAGGTAAAGTTTTATTGTGTCTAGTTTTTTATAATGGTGTAAGGTATTGTTTCTCATGATGTGAAAAAATGTTAAATGTATTAATGTGAATGTGTCAACGATATATAGATTTGTAAATGAAATGCGTAATTAGATTAAGGAATATGAATTTTTGAATGTGTTAAATGTGATAATTCATATGAATTGATAAATGGGTTAAATGGGATAATGTATGGGAATTTTTTATTATGATATATGAGTAAGGTATGAAAAGGGGAAATTGGATAAATGGGACATTCCAAGTAAACGGTAAATGAGCTAATGGGTTAAGGCTTTATGATGATTTATTAATTGAAGGAAATGTGAATTGTAAATGTTATATGCATGGTTTTGAATGGTTTTTGATATGGTCTATGTGTTAAATGGATAAATAATCATGTGCATGTGGCTTGGTGGTGTGGGGTAAAGGACTGAGGCACCTCCCATGGGTCAGGTTGGACTGAGGCTCTAAACCCTACCCTCGAATGCACGGGTTATGGAGTCGGACTGATACTCTAGGCCCCTAACGGTTTCATTGGATGAGACTACCTAGAATAAGACTAAAAGGTAAGTGTTTTATGATTATTTATGAAATTTGTATCCCTATTGAGATAGGGGACTCGACTTATACCCCTTTTCATGGTAGGAGGTTAGCTTATGCTATTGTGTGAATGGTGTGAATGACCAACCCATGAAAGAAGTGGCTAAAGACAATATTGTTAACTAATGGAAACCAAGTTATATATTTATTATATTTTAATTTACTTTTTACTTGCCTTAATTATATTTTTATATTTTATGTTTTGTAGAAATCATTGTTGGTGGCCTACTAAGTTGTACTCGCACCCTGCTCGAGCCGTCATTGGGTATCCGAGTAGATTTCATGGTTACAGGTAAGGATAAAGGAAAAGGCCCGATTCTAGGGAGTAGATTTGGTCTTGTGATGTGTATAAAAGAGGATATGTACTTGGAGTCAAGACCCTTTTTTGGGATTTGTTTGTTTGTCTTATTGTTTTCATCACTTTTGGCGTGGTTAGCATGATATGGCATTCCATTGTTTGGTTGTGGTTTGTACCATTTTTGGGAAACGATTAGTAATGCATGTTTTTGGTTCATTGTTTATTGTTTAATTTATTTCACATGTTATCTATTGTTGATTACTCTGGTAAAGAGGGTATAGTCTCCCCATGTGATCCATTATATCCTCACTACCAGTTAGAAACCTCTGGCATGTGTGGAGGATCACTTGAGGTCATGTGGAGTCCCGACTCAGGGCACTGGTTTAGTGGATTATGGGTTAGGGACATTAAATTTATAATACCTAAGGAAAATTTATAATAATTTTACAATAATGAAAAGTATGAACATGTAAATTTATCTCTATAGAGACCAAAGAATCGAGCTAAATTTGATATACATAACATAATTAGTGATCCGACAGTACTAGTGCAGACAAGGAGGATAATGACTCTACAGTAAGAATATTTATTTTCATAGGTAGAGACCAAGTATTTTGAAAAATAATCAACAGATGAGGTTTGTGTTAAAATAATTAATGAATAACATGACCAAATAGAAAATAATTATACATGAGAGATATTTTCGTTATAGAAATATAAGAATATCATCAGGACTAAATGGGTATTCTAGGATATACTAAATGAATATGAAATCGTGATTTAAAATAAATAAAACCTAGTGTTGAAAGGGTAATTCAAGGTATAGGTTATAGAGGTTGATTTAACATTTTCACCTCTTGTGATGCTATAAAAAATAAGTTTATTATTGGTCATAATAATGGAAATAAAGTTTAAAGTTTTCTATATGTATGTCAAGACATCATTTCAAAATGGGGTTTTAGAAGAAGTTTATGAAGAGAAGTGAGATGGTTTTATCATTCATGAATATGAGAACATATTTTTTCAATTGATGAAGGAACTATTTGGTTTGAAACAAGCACCGGGGCATGGTATTCAAGGCTAGAATAGTTTTTCAAGATTCTCTACTTTCAACAAGGTGATGTTGATTACAATCAATATATCTAAAATAAAAGTAACCAAATAATGATGGTTCTAGTGTATTTCAACGATATAATATTTGGGGGAATAGATAAATCACAGTACAAATAGTTCAAATAATTCATTAAAAGTGAGTTTAAAATGTTAATTATTAGTAGACTATCCTTTTTCCATAGTTTAAAGGTGAAACAATGATGGAAAGAAACATTTATTTATCAATAAAAATATTCAAATGAGGTTTTGAGAATATTTATAATGGAAAATTATAGGGAAATTAAGACTCTGGTGGCTACCTAGATGAAACTGACACGATATGACAAAGAAAAAGTTGTTAATGTCATAGGATATAGGTAATTCATTGGAATTTTTTTGTACTTAATAGTAACATGACCATATTTTTTTCCACATTCCAAGTAGTGTGGTATGAAAGAAATCCCAAGGGGATTCACTTACTCATAGAGAAAATAATACTTCTTTATATTATGGGAACAGTAGATTTCGTTTTACTATACAATGACAAATATCAATATGATTTATTAGGTTATATAGATTCAGATTGTTCTATTATAGAAAATAATATAAAATCAAAATCAGGTGGTGCATCCTATCTTAGAAAATTTTTTATTTCTTGGATTATAAAGAAATAATATTTCAATTCATTGAGCACCGAATAAGCTGAACATATTGCAGCTACTCAAGATATCATGAAATTATTATGGATGAAGTAGTAGATTAATGATATGGGATTTGAAGTGAAGTCTCCAATTAGAATCTATTATGATAACTCAAGTGTTATAAGATTTATAAAAAATCCATTCCATCATTTAAGGACAAATCACATTGAAAACAAGTATCGTTTTATCAATGAGAAGGTCAAGCATGGTCTTATGAAGTTGTAGTATGATCCTAAAAAACTAAATATTACATATATTCGGATAAATGTTATACCCAAATAGGTATCTGAGAAAAATAAACCAACTCTTAGAGTTCATTTTATTCTGCAAACATAAAAAAGTATCGGTTTTGGACCCCCCCCCCCCCCCCTCCGCGAGGTATCGTGTTTTTTCCCTTATGTGCTTTTATATGTTCTTTTTAATGATGCAACCATAAAAGAGTGGCCTTTGGGTTTATTGAAAATCAGATAGAAATTATATTAATCAATAAAGGAGAGAAGATAGTAGGGGGTTGTAAATTGAGGGGATTTTAAATTTTATAATGCTAAATATGATCAATAAAATTTTATATATCATAATAGATGGGGTCTTCTATGAAATCAGTTGCCAATTTTTGGAAATGAATTTATTCGTTGATGATATTTACATGATAATCTTGTTTCTCACACTGATCCGAGATCATGTGGGATTAGAATTTTTTTTGGGTAAATATTTGATCGCAATTTATAATCTCTATAATAAAAAAATTTCAAGATGATAAAAGAATCATTAGAGTTTTATCAAATGGTAATGAGATTTCAAAAAACTCAAAGAGTGATATTATTGAAAAAAAATCCCTCAAGGTTTCATTTTGATGTTTTCAGTTTATTTTTTTTGATGAAAAAGATAGTTGACAACATTCCAACATGGTTTTGTTCAAAGAATATTTATTTAAGGTGGTGCATATTCCGAGTTTTTAACATGTTTTTGGGCCTCAAAACTAGGATGTTTTTATCAAAAAAGGCATTGATTCGGCATAGCAGCTGCACTATGTGTCCTACAAATGAGGTATGTGGAACCACAATGGTCACTATAATTTTTAGAAAAAGGTGATGAAATAAAAAGTGTCACAAAAAAATATGAATACCAAAAATGAGTTTTGATAAATGAAAATTAATTGTCATTTGTGTTGAGTTTCTGAAGGAGGTTCACGAATAAGGTTCTTGAAGGATTTTTTTTATAAAAATAAATTCCCTAAATAACTCACTCTATGTCGTGTAAGGAATTCCATGAGGCACTCTCACTATATGGTTTAGTGGTTTCCATAAAGGGATTAAGGTAGTTCACGAGAAGTCAAGAACAGATTGTGAAATGACTCTCCATAAAGAAAAATCTATACGGTGAAGGTTATTTCATATAATGGGTGAAAAAAGAGAATCATGGAACACTCATATATGGGTGAAAATCTCTGAGTTAATTCAGATCAACAGAATATTTCTCTGAATAAGAAGTGTGAAAACTTTAGTGGAGATATCAGTGAGATTTCAATTTGTGTTTGGTTGTAAACTAGGGGAAACAGTTAGTCTTCTCCAAATTTTGTAACATAAGTTCACCTTAGTGTATTTGGTACATAGGTACATTATCTTTTTATGCTCCTTGTTCATATCCTAGTGAGGGTGAACCAAGTAAAAATAATTTCTTCCTTTTCATGTTTTAATTTGCATATTATTCTCATCTACAGGAAGAAGAGAGAATAGTGTTTTGTTTAATGTTGAAACAAAATCCAAAGAGATGGTTGTTTTAATCTGTCATGCCCTAATTCATCCCCCTCTATCAAGGTATTTAAACTAGTTGGGATAACATTTATTTTTCATGTTTCACACTTAACCATACATAGAATAATATATTATATAGAAAAATAAAATCATTTTCCAGATAATCACATAATAAAATAAAATCATGCTGAAAAATTTTAAACTTATCAAATTTAAGATACTTTAAAAACAATAAACATATTACATAATTTATCCTTATTGAAAAACTATAATCATTAAATAGTTTTAGTCTTGTGATCTATATTAAATAGTTTATTTTTATCACATACCTTGTTAATTTAAACAATAAATCCTTATCCCATATTTAACCACAATATATATAATGAATGTTTCACAAAATTTCATTATGTTACTCATTATAGGTAATAATAATTTAAAATTATATCATGTGATTTAACTAAATAAACCATTTCTTACAGCTTGTGTTCGGTTCCAAAAACGGTATACATTACTAGTTTACCATAACACATTAAATAACATTTCATTTTATGAAATTATTGAATTATAAGAATTCTTATAACCATATCATTCCCAAAATATATTAGGGTAATGAATATTCAATTTGGGTATGCATATAAAAGAGATTTTTTAGATTAATTTTCATGGTAAAACATATATTTGGATATGCTTCAATATTCATGAAATCATATAACCATTTTTTTAAATAATTTTTTTATATTCTACCATTCATGTATCTTTTCTACTCAATTTAATTGATAAATCTAATATAAATCCTAACATTGAATATAAAACTTCTATAAATTCTTTATAAATAAAAAATCATAAAAGCATAAAATAGTGTAAATTTTAAACAATAAATTTAATTTCTACCATTCCCTTACCAATTTAATTAATTAACATGAATCAATTAATAAATCATAAATTTTATCATGGAATAAAATGAATAAAAGTATAAACTATAGTATATCATGATTTTGATATAGCGTGTATTACTAGAAAAATAAATATGTTGTATTATTAATTTAACATAACAATTGAGGTTGAATCATGTCCATATAGGTTAGAATAGATAAATGCACAATGTATAGTCACAAATCAAGATGCAACCAGTGAAAATTATTCATGCATAACTCATAATTCTCTACCCTAAAATTAATGTATTCTCACCTACACATGCTTGGTTAACTCTCATGGTCCTTGCATCAGATCATAGGGGCTAAAAAACCTATATAATAGCTAGTCTTCATGGTTGTAGGGTTATGGTTTCATTCACAAGGGTTCCAAAATACTTGTTCACTATCTAGTTTACCATGTTCACCACAAGTCAGGTTAAATAACACTATTTCTTTATAAACCCATGTAATCATAGATTTTTCCTATATTAAAACCCCATACTATATTCAAAAAAATACTTGATACCACTTTATCACAACTTGTCTCCTCTCATTAAAATTTATCAGTATGAGGGTAAAGAAAATTCCATAATAAATAAGATATGTAATTGAACCTTATTTGATGTATCTTGAGGTATTAGAAGAAAGGATTCATATAAAATAAAGAAAAAATCAATGAAAGTATGGTATTAAAACAGATGAAGGTATATTCTCAGGCTACTCGACAAAGAGAAAGGCCAAAAAATGTTTTAATAACAAAATCAACAAATATTATAAAATAAGTGATGAAAAATCTATCATTAATGAATCCAAAACATTATTATATAATTTTAATTTCATAAAAAATATTTAAATAAAAATAGAAAAAATAAATATTTCATATAAGCACAAAATTTTTATGTTGAGAATGAATATTAAATTGAATAATTCAAATAACATGCTAAATAAGTGAGTAAAAATATGACTCAATTAAGTAGAAAGTGGGTTTAAGTTGATTCATGAAATATAATTAGAGAAAAATATACTCCAAATTAGACTCAAAGGATGAAATGAATGGAAAACACTACTCAATTATACATCATTAAACCTACTTCATTTGATGAATTATAAAATGAGGAATCATGGGTAAATTCCATGAATGATGAATTGGATCATATTTATAAAATTCATAACTGGGATCTTTTCAAAAGAAAAATTAAACATAATGTGATTAGTATAAAGTGATAATTCAAGAATAATATGTATCAAAATCAAAAAATTAATCTTGAATAAATAAAGGCCAATTTATAAATGATATGATCATATAAAAACAATTGATGTTGAAGATACATTCAACCTATTTGGAATAATGGAATACATCAGTAATTTCATGGAAGTGGATATTCAAATAAGGTTCAAAACATATAGAATGGATGTATGGAAAATATTTTAGAATATAGTCATGAATAAAGGAATTTATATAGAGAAATTGGCTGGATTTTTCTATTGAAATGATGATTTAAATGTGTGTAGTATAAAGAAGTATTTGTATTGAATGAAGAAATCACCCCATGCATGGTATTTATGAAATGGTAAATTTTTGATAAATAAATAATTCATTAAAGGAGGTGTTAGTCACAAACTCTATATGAATATTTTAGGAGGTGAATATCTTATATTTATGGTTCATGTGGTTAGAATTATAATTAGTGGCTTTAATTATAATCCTATTTATATTATTGATTAATGGAGGAGTTTTTTATTTTATATGTCATTGATATGACTGTTTAAATACATTATATGGCTAAATATTCAATAAAATTTTTGTTATATATATTTATATCACATAGGAAATATGAAATGAGAGAATTGATGAAATTCATAATGGATAAGTTTAATCCAATTTAAAATATGTTGTTAGTCTAAATAAATAATGGTAGGTATGAAAAGTGTGAGGGTTAGACTAAATAATATATAAAATCACCATTAATATTTTACTCTATCTCACTATCAGTGGGATGAAAATTTTATATTCTAGGTTCATGAAAATATAATTTCAAATTTATCATATGTAATAACATTTTACATTAGTGAAAATAATATTGATGTATGTTCAAGGAATTATTAATTATTAGTTTCATTTAAAAGCTGGAGAAAAAAATATTTTTATAGTCATTTTTATATTGATTAGTCTAGTGACACAAAATATCAAAAATTGACCAGTGATGGAGCATTTTAAATTGAATGAAATTGTATTATATGTGTTTAAAAGATTCAAGGTTTTGTTTCATTGAGAACAATAGAGGTAGAGTATATATTAGTCAAAAGATATATTATAAAACTTATATAGATTAAGTATAAGTTGGAAGAAATTATTGGAGTGGGGAATATTAAATGATGATTCAATGTGACAACATGCAACACCCTATATCTACACTATTGGATTCGATACTAAAAATGTATTCTCTATACACTAGTTGTGATACAGAATATAACCACCCCAACCTATAAATCCATAATCAAGATATCTAAAGACAATATTTCATCACTTAAAAAACAATTGCATCTTAGTTTTATACTTTTAGAGGATTAGGAAAAGCAAATACATATCAATACCCACAGAAAATGGAAATTCTTTTCAACTAAACCAATTATTACTTAATTTTCAATATGTCATCAATATATCCCAAAAAAATATCCATACATGATATCCTTATAGATACACCATACATAATAATCATTTGTATTTACTAGGGGGTGGAATAATAATAATTCTGAGCTCAAATTTTTATTAATGGGTCGTATAAAATAGAAACTATCATTAAATAAAAATAGAATAATAAATATTGGAATAATAAATAATAATAAAATATTTCCTTATATCATATATCATGATATTTAAATATATCCATGGTTAACATAACAATAAAAAGTAATCACATGAACATCTATAACTAATTTTATAGTTTTGTAATGCACAATACTATACATCTTAATTTTACTATCAAGGACTGTTTTCAAGAGGTCATGGATAATTAAAACCATTCATACCCAATTAAATGTCATTATATAAAAATGGGTAATTTTACACTAAATACCAAAAATAGTTTCTATTATTAGAGTTACTTCTGCATCAAGGGAATATATATTTCCAAGACCCACCCATCACTAAATAATAAAATTTAATTCATCACATGAAAAGAATGAATAAAAATAAAATAAATTATGGGAATGAATTAGTAATTAATAACCATCTAAATTGAAATGATAAATACATTGATTTTCAATATTTCATCAACTAATTTATTTAAGTCCATTTTCAATTTACCATCCATTATATATAATGTTTAATAATTATTCATATGTGTGCTACATGAATATAAAAACTTTCATAATCCCATCATACCTCATCTAACCCATGAAAAATAAAAGGATTTGGATAATATTTCCACAAAACATGATCATAAGGAATCCAAAGAAATAAGATCATCGGTATCATTATAGAATATCCCCAGTAAAGCATAGGAATAATTAATGTAAGTTCACATATATGAAAAAACTTTTATAATGAATTTTGAAATTTACTTTGAAAAATAATAAAAAATGATTACTTTAATTTTAAAACAAAAAAATCATAATAATATAGAAGATAAATTAATTTTCAAAACCATTCAAATATGAAAAAAGAAGATTAATTAAGAACATAAAATATAAATTTAGGAAAATATGTTCATAAAAATAAAGTTTAAAAATATATTCTTTCAATATTTCTAATGAAAGAAAAATTTTATTGTGTACAAAACATTTTAAAATTTATTTTAAAATTTTGGGAACATATATAATTACAAAAGAAAATAAACTTAAAAAATCCATGATATATATATAATATCATCAATAAAATAATTTAAAATATATAAACATGGAAGATAAGAATTCTCCCATCGAATATAGATATAAGTAAGACTCACCATAACTGAAACCTTTTGATTGAATTGTAAACCAAAGGGGAAGTGAAATTGTAAGAATGTATGTAAACCCCAAAAATAAATAGAGTATAACAAAATAAATGGGTTTTAATAGATAAAGAAAAAACAATTTTCCATAATATAAATTTAACATAAATAACCTCGATTTCAATGTGATATTGGGAAATAAACCCTTAAGGCTCTGGTAACATCATATTCAGAATCCATTTTATATTATATATTTGAATAGAAGCTCATACACCATGAATGAAAAAAATAATGATATGATATTTCATAAATATAATATATACAAAAAATAAATGAAAGACAGTTCTTAATTTTGTGCATTTCACAAAGAAGTAAATTTTAGAATAGAAACCCATTCCATGAATTCCCTCTTAGGAATACACACTATAGCCATCTTTATATTGAAAAAAATACTTCTTTTAAATTTATTTCAGAATAATATTCATTTTATTAAATTTTTAATTAGTAATTTATATTCATTTATGACATAGTTATTATATATTTTTAGTAAATTTTGATCACGAATTTTTGGTAGTTTCAAATATTTTTTATTTGTTGTGACATAACTGTAACATCTCAAACCAAATCACCAGGCCTGACCCAAAATTACATATAAACTTGGGTGGAGCTCCAAGTATTCAAGATTCTATTGACTAGTAGAAATGGTCCATGGTGGAGTCCTGCGGAGACTCAAACCTTTATTAGAGTGTATAATATATAATAAATAACCAAACATGTAACATTAAAAAATCAAAGTACGTGAAAAAAATAACCATATCATCTATGAATAATGAATCTAAGACAACTAACCCAAACAGTCATACATGAATACAAACTCACCAATCACTCACCAGGATGATCACATATACAAGTAAGAAAATAACAAAATTATAATATGATCTCGAACTCCAAACCTCGCATATTCCTGGTCTATAGAACCGTAGCGATTTATCCAACTAGATTATCAAACTCGGATAAAATCACAAGTTTTATCAGAAAGAAGTGGGGTTTTCTCATATACCTAAGTGTCGGGTCTTTGTGATTAGGTTTTTCGAACAACTTAATCGGGTACCACCAATGAGTTCAGGTACTAAACAGGTGACAACAGTGTACTTTCATTATATATACATAGAAGAAAGTGAAAAAGGGAACACATAACTATAAAAACATAGAATATATCACTAAATCAAAAATTATTGATCAAAAAAACCCTTTTCATGTGGTCATAATCTAACCAAGCCAAAATGCACTCTGATAATATCTACTTCATCTCCACACAAGAAAGATAATAAAAAGATGTCAGAAGTAATCAAAAAACTAGACACATTCCTTAGGAATATGCTATTTGTTATCCTTAATTCATTAAGTCTAAGGTCGGTCCACATGGCTGACTAGGGGAAATATACTCGATATCGATAATGCATCAATTTCTATCATATTACTCGGTATCCTAACTACGTCATTTTTTCAAGATGGGCTATAGGGTTTTCATGCTCCTACCAAGTGTATATTTCTACCATCGTCATAATCATATGTCATTCACACTCCCACTATAATGGATAACCATACCATGATGGTCCACCTATCCTTAAATTCCAGAAATATGCCTCCAAATTCATTATGATATATAGCATAATAGGGAATAGAATTATAATGAAAATAGTAGCATATCATCATGAGTATTTAACAGAAACAATAAATACATGTGATAATCATCAAACATGATATAAAAATATTCATAAGCACACTCATGGAATAAATAATCATTTATTAATATCATGGGCTACACACACACATGTGATCAAGTATCAAGATGGTCTCATTGGCAATAGATGCACAAAATGTGATTAAAGCATGAAACATGCTCTCACGAGCTACACACACATGTGATCAAGGCATCAAACATGGTATCATGGGATACACTCACACATGTGTTCAAGGCATAAAAAATTGTATCAATGGATACAAACATAGACACACGTGTGATAAAGGAATTGAACATGTTCTCAATGGCCACACACACATACACAAGTGATCAATGAATCATGCATGGTCTCATAGGGTACACATGAAAATACATGTTATCAATGCATCAAACAAGTTCATAGGAACTTTGACTATCTTATAACGCAATCACACACCCAAGGGGGTCCATTTAATATAATGCATACATTGGTGATCACACCTTGTCCATAAATAACTAACATTATGTCAATTCACAAGGGTCCATTATGGCCCTTGGTATGTTGTCCAATTATATTCAACATGGTTACTTTAATTAGTTGAGACTTGAGAATCCATAAATAATTATGTATTATATGTTATACATAAAACAAATATTAATTAAGGATCATTAACCTTAAATTTGAATGAAATATCACATTCTAATAAACATACATAATATCATAGGTTATATTACATGACACCACCAACCTCAAATTAATTCTAATATAAACCAAGAAAATCATAAATTCCTTGTCTAAGTCATACATGTCTCTTCAGAAACCATTAATCTCCATGAGATTCTACTTATTACAAATAATTAAAAAGTAATTAGTTATAAATAAATTTTAAATAATTCATTATTTATATAGAATCTCACATTCAAAGGAAGAAGTAATACTTTTCGAAAGACTTATTATGTATCACCTCCAAGCTAGAAAGACTACCAAACACCCAAGTATGGATCATAACATTTACCTAACATCATTATAATAAAAGTCACCATTGTTTGAAAACATAGCAATAAATAATATAACATAATTATTTTAGAACCTTTTGATGAAAAAAAATCAAGTGACTTACCTTAACTACAACATTTTCAAAAGAATTATGACCACTCTTATTTCACTTTTGATTATAAGAAGATTCAATCCCTAAATAAAATCTATTATACGATGGAAAATTTAAAAAAATTGACCAAAAACCAAATAATAGTTTACTAAGGGACATACCTTCTAGGAAACTCCTATCAAATGAAAGTATTTATTGTTACAGGTTATCCACAAGCCATATTGATCCTAAGACTAATAATTCACATACAACTCCATAAAGTTACAACTGAATTTCCATTAATTATTTAATCATGATCATGCTAATGATAAATTGGTGAGAAATATGATCGAAGGAAAGAGTATCCAAAGATAATCTAAACATGAATTTATTTAATTAGAAATGAATTACTTATAATATCATCTATGAAGAATGACACAGTTATCTTCCCCCACATAAGGATGAAGGAAGGTGAGATTGATGAAGAATATATGATCTCTATAGAAGTTTCCATTGGATCTTTCCTAGATCCGCCTCAGATCAAGGTAATCTCATTGACGGAGAAGAAGGGAGGTAGATGATGATTTTTTATCAAAAATTATTGAAAAGGGAATAAATGTTTATGGGTATAAATGGAAAAAATATCAAAACAATCCCCACCTAACCCCAACCCAATGAGCCCCACTTGTAGACCGATCGGGGTCAATTGGCTAGCCAATTGGAAACTAGACACATTTTGTAGAATCATTGGGTTTATAGTGATCCTTTCTTGGTAGTATTATGACTATATACCTCACTAGATATATGGTAGATATTGATAGTATGTAGGGATACTATCAGCCACACCAGATAATCGTTGGCTACTATAGCATCCCCTTCTTCTCTAGGTATCCTCTACTGAAAACCCAATCACTGAGTTGACCATTGACATTTCTCTCAAGTTCAAAAACGCATCTTAAATATATTTAAATTTTTTAAACCTTGGTTAAACACATAGTTCTTTGAAAAAAACCATCCAACATAAAAAAACATGAAAACATCCTTAAAAATTTATAACTCATGATGACACGGGTCATTACAATCTCCCAACTATAGTAATTCTCACCCTTCAAAAGTATTATTAGCACATGAATCACACCTTCTGATCAACCTTGACTATAATCTTCATGGACATTATTATATTCCATTATTAAATGAAAATTCATTGACATAAGTCCACACTTATCCCGAAAACACATCATGCTCACACTTCATGACTCTAAATGCAAACATTGAATATCGTGTCGAAATTTTTCTATTAACCATTATTGGGACCTCGATAACTATAATCATTGAACTCAACACACTGTAGTGTCCTCAAATAATTCCTTCTAAGTCATCAAGGTGACACCCACCGAATTAATTGTCATGTATAATAGGATTCTACTAGTCCAACAACATGCCCAGTGTGCTTATTTTCAATTGTACTTGATTAAATGCAAGGTACATGTTAAAATTTGATACCAAAAACTAGTTATTGGTTCAGAACTAAACAAAAGAGTCTTTACTGAATAACATAACCCAGAAACAATTTCTATTCCAAAAGTCCCAAACCATTTAAAAAATTCCTTAGTTGTACTAAATATTATGGGATCAATGTGGTTCAAACCCACAACATTTAGCTTTATGAAAGAACACCATTCTATACTTTTATAGTCATCTTCCAACTAGGATTCCCCACCTAAGAAATTGAAAC
This sequence comes from Viscum album, assembly GCA_963277665.1. NCBI lineage: Eukaryota > Viridiplantae > Streptophyta > Magnoliopsida > Santalales > Viscaceae > Viscum > Viscum album. The sequence continues at coordinate 472,050,133 of OY728133.1, read as the reverse complement.
TCCACTAAGACATTTATGATTATTCATTAATCCCCATAGACACTATTAAATTGTTTATATATCCTTACTAAGGTCCAAAACATTTTGACTGATTTTCCCCCATTTGATTCCTAAAAACTACCACCATCCATAGGGCTCTCAGAAGTGAAATAATGAACCAATGACTAGAAATCTCTATCAGTTCACATTGATTTTTTTATGATCCCAAATCCCACATTTGGTCTCAATTTAGTGATTAATCTGAAGCAAACATTATGAATTCATCGCATAATTAGATAATCTTGGGTATTCCACACATTGGTCTTCCAGGGTCACAATAATCATCCCACAATTAGTCATATATAGGACCATGACCCTTCCCACTAGAGAGGTTATTTCACACATGACCAGGTTAATTCTCTCCAAAAAAAAGATTTTCCCTATTTTCATCCTATAACTCTTACATCGGTCTACCTGGAATATGACTAGTTTTCCATTTAATATGATAACTAAATGAGATCATCCATTCATAAGTGATTTATAAGGAGAACACAATGCACTTCACACACCTGTATTTCTTATAAAATAGTTCACATTATCCAACAATAAATTCTCAATGTGCATAATTTCTTTCATTAGTCCATGTGTGGGTTACAACTTCCAACCCAAATGGGTTTATTCCCCTTATGAAAATCACTACACCACACCAAAACTTCCCTATATATGATACATTATTGATAAATTCTATCTTTATAAAGACATATCCACACACAAAAACCTATGGTGTTTCGAGCCCTATGAGTTTCATTTCAAAAAAAAGGTTTCTAACTCAAAGGGTGGACATGAATCAAAATAATTTTTGACCCACAACCACTAGATATTCATGGTTCATCAATAGATCATGAAACATTCACATCAATACACTCACCACCCTTCTTATACTTATTCAATTAACCTCACACAATGATGGCTTAAACACACACACATCAAGTCTTTCTCAATAAAGAATGACGACAGCAATCATTTCTCTAAACATATTTATTTCCCCAAAATTCATGGACCTTCGAGCCTGAACTCATATTCCTCTTCATCTATCCACATAATAGTGTTCCAACACAAAAGTTAAGATCATTCCCAAAGATCCTCCTAAGATTTTAATCTCATTTACCACTAAGATTCATTACCTACCACCCATCACATGGTTGTAAATTCAAGATGATCATCATCCACCTATACTCTAACCCTCCTAGATCCAACAACCAAGGAAATCTACTCAGCATCCAATAAGAGTTTCATTCTGGACCCATGGTCCAGAAAACCCATGGTTCTACTCTCTATTACACAAGCTTTCAATCACTCTAATAACTATCCTTGTATCAAAATTACTCTCACTAGATGGGTACATATTCTTTGAATATAATGGAACTTACAAGAACCTCCTTTAATATTTCAAAAGGTTACTCACATGTATATGGAATTTTAGTTAATAAAAATTGCACATAAATAATTAACCAAGATAATACCTTCAGGAGGAATACCCTCACTCAGGATACATTCATAAATCATAGGGAACCAACTCACTACTGAACAAAGTCATGTTTCTATGCTTTCATGGTCTTATAAAAACCCCACACAAGTTTTCACTATGGTCACAACTCATGAAACATAATCTTGTAATATCTCTACAAAAATTTTGTGATGGATTTACGCTTAGACCAACCACATCGAGGATAATGATTATTAGTTTGATTCAATAGTATGACATTAGGTTCTAGATGGATAAATCTAAAAAGATTATAGTTTTAACCTTAATTACCTAGTTCATCTAATGGTTACTCTCATAATTTTAATTACTAAGTTAATTAACACCCGACAATGATCTATCTAGAACACTACACTATCTATGCATAGAGGGACTACATCATCATCATTTTTATTATTTCTAACACCATTATCACTTAGGATAACCACACTATAGTCTCACATGATGTGATATTATAATTTTATAAGCATAGGGGTTCAACCAATAAGAATGTAACTGAGAACTCATATATGAAAACATAGTACAAGAAGTTTACACTAAATTAATTTAGTCTTCTATTGTTAGTATCATCAAACATAATAATAATATATGTCACAAGAAAACTAAATTTCAGATATGATGCATCAGAAAAAACTTTCTGATATAGCCAACAGAATTATCCATATGAAATCACAAAAATCAAAATCCATGTACATCACACATCATGAAATCATATAACTATAATTTTTTAAACTATGAACAAAAATACATTTCCTTAGTAACTAGTATATTCATCATAAAATGTGTTAATGACTCACCAGTCCAAGTGTCATCACAAGCCTCGACACATTACCTTGTCGACTGTCTACTAAATCCCCATATATAGGAACACAAGACAACTTTGATAACATTTTGTAACATCATGGCATGAATAACTTAGTCAATTCTATAATGACACATGACGTTAGGATCACCTCATCATATGATAGGGTTAGGTGACTATCAGTGAGGGTCTAAGGTGGATTTGTGGGGAGACTGTACCCACCATCAAAGTGAAAAATAAAAAATTAACTCAACATGTAAAATTAAAAAATCAGAGTATATAGAAATAATAATTGTAAAATATGTGATGTATGAATTCATAACAACTAACCAAAATGGTTATAATTGAATATATGGTAATGGATCACCCACATAGTTAATCATTGAAACAAGTATGAAAATAGAAAAAAAGTAAAATAGGATATGTAACTCCATGCCTCACCTCATCCCATTCTCCAGACAATTAACTAGCTATGAATTTAGATGATCGAACTGAGGTCTAAACCCAACATGTACCTAAAATATGATATGGCTACTCAGGTACCAAAGTTTTATCAACAACCAAGAAGAATGTGAGTACAACCTTGTAGGACCCCCCAAATGAAGTAAGACACCCAACTGGTAAATGTAGTGTATATTCATGTGATAAGATCTAAAAACGTAAATATGAAATAAATAACTATAAAAATATATCATAGTTATTAATGAATATTTATCAATCACATAAACACTTATTAATTGGTTATGATCTTAGTTAGACCCTGTGAACGTACACCATACCAGCTTCGATTCCATGTCAAAATGATAAAGAGAAGATATTAGAAGTGATAAAGAACTGAACACCAGGATAGTAAACTTGTAACTTAGTATACTCAAGGACTTGAGTCTTGGTTTGGGACACAAGTCTAACTAGTTATCATGTTCTTGGTATCCATTAGGCATCTATTTCAAACATGTTTTTAGTACCTAAAATATATAAAGTTTCAGTATAGGCCACAATGTTGTCATGATCCTACCCTATGTATAGGTCAACTAACTTCATCATTATATTTTATGAATAGTTTCCCTCTATGGGATAACAATACCATTATGGCCCACCTTTCATTTAATACCAGTATAATACCTTCCAAGAAAATATGATATATCATAGAAAATGGAAGAGTGTGATGAGTGAAATCATAGTATATCATCTTGATTATTTTTTATCAAGATACAAATACATGTGACCATCATGAAACATTGTATTACATGTTACATAAGAACACTTATGGAATCAAGAATCATGCTTCAATATTAGAGGATACCCATGCACACACATGTGATCAAGAACCAATGATGGTTTAAATGGCTAAACATTCACCCACAAATGATCAAATCTCCAAACATGGTATCACTGGATACACACATACACATGTGATCAAGGAATCAAATATGGACTTCCGGGATACACACTCATAAAAATCTAATAAATACATAAAAAAATCCCTCATGGGATACACACGTACACACATGTGATCAAGGAATCAAAAATATTCTCAGGGGATATACACACACATGTTATCAAGTCGTCATACATGGTCACATTGGACACACACATAGACACAAGTGATCAAAGCATCTACCATGGTCTTATAGGATCTAACTCTCATATAGAATAAAAAATGAGTATATATAATATAAGGAAACCATTAGTGATAAAGCCTCATCTATCAATGGTTAGCATCAAACTAATGCACAATGGTTCATCATGGCCCCTGTAACTTTGTCCAGTTATATTTAGAATGGCTCATTTAATTATTTTAGGATTTAGAATCATTATCTAATTAAGTATATAATGTTATTCATAACAAAAATATGAATTTAGGGTTATTATCCTTAATTAGAAACCTCATATCACATTCTAGTAAACATACACAATAGTATAGGGTAGAGTATATTAGACTTCCTAAGTCAAACAGAGTTCGCACTAAACCATAAAAATCTCATATTCTTTCTCTGAGTCATCGGAGTCCATTCATACTCCATAAATCACAATCAGATCCTACTCATTACCAATAATTCTAAATTAATTAATTATTTAAATGGAAAATAAAATTAAAAATACAATTTCATTATTGTAGAAAGACTTACATGGTATTATCTCCTAGATGTAAATGAGTCCAAAAATCCAAGGAAGGTCTATAACATTATGCTAACATAATTCAAAGAAAAATATCTATCATGTGATAACACAATAATTAAAAACTTAATATAATTAAATTGGAACATTTTTGGAAAAAAACCAAGTGATATACCTTAGTTATAACATCGTCCAATGGAGTTGGACCACACATGGCACACTCTCGATTCTAAGATGACCAAAATCCCCAAACTAATTCCATGATCTAATGAGTAATTTAACTCAATTTGAATAAAAACCAAACAATTGGTCACTAAGGAGCATAACTTCATGGAAAAAACCATAAATATAATGTGTTCATCATCATGGGATATCCCTTAAACATATCGATCTAAGGTCACATTGTTTTTAGAAATTTTGATCAAGATCCAAGGGAATTTTCTTCAATTCTCTAATAATAATCATACTATAAATAAATTGGTGACCAATATGATTGATGGAAAGGTAATACAAAGAGAATTATGACAAAAAAGATTATAAATTCCAATAAATAATAATTGGATCATCTAAGAAGAATGAAACATTGGTCCACCACCACACGAGAAAGATAGAGACCAAGATTGATGATGAATGAAGGATATCACCAAGACTAACCATTGGAACTTCCCTATATCCACCCTAAATCAAGGAAATATCATGTAGTGAGAATAATATAGGATCGTGGTTGATTTTCTCTCAAGAAATAGAGCATGGGGAATAAATAACAAGGGGGACTCAGTGAAAAAGTAGTCCAAAACAACCCCAACTTTGCCCATACCCAATGTGCCCCACCAAATGGCTAGCTGGGGACCACCGACTACAAGCTCATCAGAAGGCCGATGGTCCATGTTGGGTATCAAGCCTATTTTATTCCTCATGTGGTTACTTATTGAAGCGTAACTATCTATTCGGTGAGTCCTGTTGGGTTTTGGGGATTATACTTACTCCAAAATCTAGTCGATGGAGGCTACTGGCTAATCGGTGTCTATTGTAGTAGACCCGGATACTCAGGGAATTCTATGCTAAAAATAAAATATTTTATTCCACCTTATAACTTCTTAACAATTCTAAAAACAACTCTTCAAGTTGTTTAAATATCATTCATCATGGTTTAACACCCGGTTGTCCGAGCCAGCCATCCACAAGATAAAAAGTCCAAACATCTGGTGATATTGATAACTCATAATGACATAGGTCTTTAATATAATGTTTTAGATAATAATTATATTTTTTTTATTTCATATTCTATATAATGTTCAATTTAATTTATATAATTTGTATAAATATTTATTAATTTAAAGGTTTATTACATGGTTTTTTCAGGTACGATTCTCCGTGATGAAATCCATAATTCACTTGTTTTGATAATTCTTAACAAATAAATTGGTATTTATTTCAATCATAAAAAATAAAATTATAGAACCAAAAACCCATAATTTATTATTAATATCAAATATTATAATTAACTATGTTTTCATAATAATTTATGATTAAAATTTATACCAACATTCAGGTATATTGTTAAACTGACCCAAATAAGAACATTATACAATCAATGGATGAGTATGATTATATAGTGGTTTTATTATAACATAATCAATTTAAAAGTAAAATAATAATATTATTATGATATTAAAGATATAAATTGGAATGTAGAAGATGTGTGCAAATAATATTGATAAAAATTGATAAGAAGTCATTAATTACATAGTAGAAACCATATTATCTCTTGAAATTCTTCATGGTTTTTAACAAAATTAGGTAATTATCATGATTTAATAAGATAAATAGCATAGGGGAAGCTAAAAAAATAATAAAATGTCACACCCCGACCAATTATTTTTATTTAATTATTTTCATGTCTCACTTTTGAGATGTGGTTTAAACCGGTTCTATTTTGAAAGAAATTGTGATTTTATACAGGCGTTTGTCCGTACACACGACCGCACATGCAACCACACATGCAATCGTGCATGCGACCATGCATGTGACCGTGCGTGGTGTCAAACCTCAGTTAATAAGGATATTATTATTTTGGTTTGTTTTATTATTAGTATTATTATTCTTTAAGTTAATATTGTAATTTGGTTATTAATCATAAATTGTGGTCATAAATATAAAATTATATTTTATGTTTTGTTTTAATAATAATAATATTATTATTATTATTATTAAGAATATTATTATTATTATTACTATTTTTATAAATTCTTTACATAGGATTTTGATATTAAAATTGTTTTCATAATTTTAAAATTATTAATATATTATTATTATTATTATCCTTATTTTTTAAAATATTTATTATTAAATTAGATTGGTCTGGAATTTTTTTAAAGGTTTTATTTCTTTTTTTTCTTTATTCTTTTATTTTAATTTATTTATTTTGTTTTTTTTTCTTCTTGTTTCACACTTGTGCTCTCCTTTCCCCGTCGTGCTACACCTCTCCACCTTGCCCTAGGTCGGTTTCCCTCCTCTCCCTCTATGGACTATTGTGTCACAACACCCCCCCCCCCATCTCTCCTCCTTTTCGTTGGACCGACTACCACCGAGCTGCGTCGTTGGCCTACCACCTACGTTGCACCGTCCCTACACTGCTTCTCCTTGGATATTCTATGAGTGTCGCCTTGCTTCCCTAAAACTAGCACGCCGCACCCCCCTCAGCTGCCTCGCACCACACAGTAGAATCACACCGACGTCTAGCGACCACTTAGCCATTTTCCCCTTCGCACAGTCTTTCACTACTCTGTTTTTTGACACAGCATGCCTTTAGAAACCCCCCCCCCCTCTTTTCTCTCTAGTTCATCTCGAGTTGGTAATTTTTCGTTCGACCTCTATAGGGTTTTTTTTATTTGGTTTGATTTTGGGTATAAATGGTCTCATGTTTTGAATTTAGTGTCTAATAGGGATATAATTAGTCTATATTATTTAATTATTTTATAACTGAGTTTATTTGGGGTGCGATTGAAGTATAGCAGACTTTGTGCACCAAATTTATGATGTTGGTCTACACCAAGGTAGGTGGTTCCATGTATAACTATTTTTTGATGGATTAATTTTATTTTTTGATTAATTTAGCATGGAATTCCATTAATTACTTAGGTGTGAACTCTGTTTTAGAAAAAATAATTTAACATGTGTTGATTTATTTTGTAGCATGTTAGTATAGTGCGAAGTGTGTTTTTGTGAAAACACTTATTGAGTCATTCGATTGTGTTATATAAGTTGTTCAATTAGTTTATTTAATTTAGTAATAGATTAAAATTGGATAATGAAGTCTTGATGATGTGCATTTTGTAATAAAAGGAGTTTTTGTGTGAGTTTTGTGTGTAAAAAATCATGTGATGTCGCTAGGAATTGTTTTATAGAATTTCTTAATGGTTTATCAAATGATATGGAATTTGTGAATTGGTTTTGAAAACTGTCTTGTTATGCACATCATTCTAGAATGGAAATTTTTCATTTATTTACTAGTAGCATGTTTATTCCATATGATTTTTATTTTTCTGTGAAAATCCCATGTCAATTTGTTTACTATTATATAAACCATGTTTTTACTTCAATAAAATTTGTGAGGTATGTGGTGGTGTTTTGGGTGTTTTGTCAAGGTGCATTTATATATATAATATTTTTTTGATGCTTAAAGTCATGAAAAATATTTGAAACTGGTTAATAAAGTTTTTTTGTGTTTTTTCGATTGTGAAAATGGATGTTTAAACTATGCAGATGGTTTTTTTAATTGTGTAAGTGATGCAGATTTAGTTTGAAAGATTTTTAGCATGTGTATTATTTTTAAATGGTTTTAGTGTGTTTAAGTGTGGTGTTGGGTAGAGGTAGTGCCTCATTTGTTTTGTTTATTTATTATTTAAATGTGACATTAACTATAGACCACTTTAGTACAAATGGGAAGCATGGGTACTAGGTGGGAGGACTAGGACTAGTGCGCCAGTGACATGGAAGTGGCATCAGCCCAGTTTCACATAGCTGGATTGATGACTACAACACTAACTAAACTTTTGGATGATGTTGGGAGACCACTAGGTTATGGATGTGTTTCCATACTAGTGGCTCATGCATGAGAATGTATATTGTTGTGTTCCAATACCATTCTTCACCAAGACGCGATGTTATAGGGTCCCACTTCTTACTAGTGTCTTTAGGGCCTCTCCCATGTATTGTGCTCCTCTTTTTCTTTTTACTCACCGTTGGCACACGGTGTGACATTGGGGTTACCATGAAAGTGTGTGTGTGTGTGTGTGTGTGTGTTTTAATTAAATTTCTTTTCTTTAAAGTAGTTTTCCTTAAAAATGTTTTCATTATAATTTTTTGAGCATTTATTTATTTTCCATCTGTTAAGTTGTAATTGTACCTTTCATTTAATAATTATGTGTGGAACTTCTTTTTGGTGGAATCCTACTGGGATTTTGGATCACACCCTACATACACCTTTAGTTGTATATAGATCATGTTTCTTTTTTTTCAGGTTGAGGCATCGAGCATAGCATGGTTGATTCAGGTTGTCATTGGCATCCTCGTGTTGGTTTGGTGAATGTGACTTGAGGTTGTTTCACCTAATTTTTCTTAGAGGTTTGAGTTAGTGTTTTTAATTTTTCCTTTATTATCGTTCCCTTTGGGTTTTTAGTTCAAGTTGTATACTTTATTTTTTACCCTAGTTTAAGGGAATGTTTGGTTGTTTGATTTTAGTTTTGAATTTTTTTCATCTTATTGTTTGTTTCATGTTTATCTATTCAGGTAAATCATTCCAAAGTTTTATTTTGATACCCAGGAACTTGTGCCAGCATGTGGGGATCGGGAACACCCTTCATGCCTTACCACGGATCGAGTCGGGCACCGAATCAGATGGTGACCCGGCTTGGTTTGTGACAAAATGGTATTAAAGGGAGGTTTGTTCTTGTTATTTGGGATGTCAGGTAGATCGGGGATAGGAATGTTGGTACTCGATGGGTAGGTGCGGGGAGAGCATCATGAACTCTTACTCGTTCTGATCCTCGAGTAACCAGGGGTAGTCTGGGATTTATGTTTTTGGATTTTCTCTATGTGGATGGAGGATAACAGTGGGAGTAAACCAGTTCTACGCGCAGTCTCACATGGATTAGCGACCCATGAGATGCCCGAGAGTATGTTTTGACACTCCTATTGTTTGGTGCTTTCTTAGGGCATGGTCTGCTAAACCATGTAGCTGGGTTAGACATGACCACTAGTCCTCCATCCAGATTATTTAATGTTTGGGATGTCTTGATTTAGTTTTGGGTTGGCACGAAAGTGTTTTCTTTTAAAAGGAAAGAGGACCTTGGGGTCGCTCTTATTTTATTTTGGTGTGTGTTTGGAATGATTTTTGGGGTGTGTTTCACTTGGACCTTGTTTTTGGAGTTTGGCGTTTGATTTTTCAAAATCGAATTTCAAAAAAAAATCTTGGGTTATTTGAAATCGAAGTGGGTTATTTTGGAAATGGGATTCACTTTACAAATTTGTCTTGAATCTTTGAAATGGTTTTGGAAAATTTTACATTCAGATATTGGGAATGTTTTATTTTTGAAAATGGAAGAGCCTTGTTTTGTCCAGTGGTATTCCTATGGGTGCTTTCATGTGCATGTGGATGTGATTAATGGACCGTTGGTGGATCATGTGGATGGGTGCCTGAGTGGCATAAAAATGCATATTTGTGAGGGATCTTGGAATATTAGTGGTAAGTGAGTGATTTCTAAGGCTTCTTCTTATTTCCTGAAAAGTGGTTTTCTCTCAAAAATGGTTTTTTGTGCTTAAATGGTTTTGGAATTGGGAAAAAAATTGATTCGAAGTGAAAGTGATGGGTTAAAAGGATATTTTGGGATTTTTTGTGCTATGCTTGGTCTTTCAAGCGGGTGTTTCTTTTTATTTGAAAAAGAATTGATGTTTTAAATTGGAATTTTTGGATTTGTGTCTGAGGTGTGGATGTTTATTTTTTGATGTTTTTGGATTTGTGGAATGGTATTTTTTGTTTCTTGTTTGGGAAATTCCCCTAGAAACTTCCTACGGGTTTCCAACATGTCTCTCAGTTCTTGACTCAACCCAAACTCCCAGTGGAGTGGCAGAGTTGGGTTCTGGTCGGTTGTGTCATTTGTTTGTAGATGTCAAGGTCAGTTGGATATCATTGAATTCTTTGAGAAAGTTAGGAGTGTATCCAGTTTTGAGTAACTCCAAATTTTGTGTAGGCATAAGTTTTCTCAAGCAGTTTTTGAGGAGCAAGAATACACTAGCAAAAAATGATATTTCCTTTTTCTTTACGAATGGAGATGTAGTGAGCAATCCTCAAGACTAGCCTCATTCCGCGGTCATACATAAAGAAGTGAAGGTGGGGAAAGTGGTGGATTTCATAGGTTCTGAACCAATCAACAGGTGAAGAATGAGGTTTGTTGAACTTTATGATGAGATAAATTCATGTTCCCCAGAGGTTTTATGGAACAATCAGTTTAAAGATCGTAATAGTTTTTTGTCTTGTTTATATTGTGGTAAGTGCATTTCCTTATCCGATGAGGAGCGTAAACCAAAGGGATTGTTCTTGGAGTTCCCCTTCTGTCATTTTGTGTCGCACGTTTGACAAACTACTCAATCTTTTATCTCTAGTGTGGTCATTCAGACACTCTAAGTCGTTCACTGCAATTCTCAGTTGGTATGTTGACGGAGTGGCTTCTTGGGACACAAGGAGAAGTATGTAGGTTTCTTTTCTAGCGGAGGATGTTCCAGTCATAGGTGGTCATATTATGACTGTGAAACGGTATATTCTTCAAACATCAGGGCCCCATCCATATGTCTTAGGTTGAAGCATTCAAGAAGTCCAAACTTGTCGGACGTGAGATGGACTTGGTCTGACTTAAGTCTGAAGTCTCAGGATGGGGACAACTTAAATTTCCCTATTGCAGTATCGTCTTTTAAGGATTCATTTTTGTTGGGAAGGAAATGAATCCCCTATCTACTTTCTATGGTATTAATTTATTGGAGTTCCTCGTGGGCCTTAAAGAGGTTCAGAGAATCTATATTCAAGTAATGCGAGTGGGTGTTCTCTATGAACCTTCTTGTGGGTTTCATAGGAGTCAAAATTTTACTCATTTTAGAGATGCTCATGTCATGTGGGATTGACGTGCACCTGTTGATTTTTCCACTATCTTAGGGGTTTCTACTATCAAAACCATCTCATGTGGAGGACTTTTGGCTAATGTAGGAATTATCCATATAGGTCGGCATGTGTTGGTGGGTTTGTAATGAAGAGATTAGTCTGTATCACTCAAAGTAAACTGAGAGTGCCCGTGCAGGTGTCGTGGTGTTAGGAAAATTATAAAATGGTGGGGAGACCCACTACAGTTCTCGCAGACATCCTCTCCTGTGTTAGTTTGGTAAAACATAGGAAAATTGGACGGTCAAGCCAGTGTTAGAGGTTTTCTGGGTTTGTGAGTCATTTTGGTTTGGAGAACCAATGTTTGACAAGAATCCTAATATGGTGGGGAGACAACCACAGGATGAACTTGTGGAAAACTCCATCTTTAAAGTGTGTTTGGAGGGGAAATATTTTTCTTCTACTCCACCCAACCTTCACCATGGTTCTTGGTTAGATTGGGTAGTGGGTCAATGGATAAGTGTTTTTGGAGATCTCGAGTAGCCTTGGTGATCCCTAAGTTAGGGGTCGGGGTGTTGTATGTTGTAGTTGTGTTTGGAGGTGAATTCCTTGTTGTTGGTTATTCTGCTTAGTGATTCAGGTTTGGATATTTTTAAAGCTTCAGGTCATGGTGTTTTGAATGCTCGGTCTTCGAGTGATTGAGTTTTTATTTTAGGTATCTTCACAGTCTTGCTTGGAATCTTTGGGTTGGTCAAGTCTTTTGGGACCTTCTGGGGGTAGAAAGTGTCATGGTGGGGAGAATTGTCACACCCTGACCAATGCTTTATTTTAATTTAATTATTTTGGGGTCTCACTTTTGAGATGCGGTTTAAACCAATCCTATTTTAAGAAATTGGGATTTTATACGGGCCTGCGTCCGTACGCGTGACCGCACACGTGACCATGCATGCGACCATGCACGTGACTGTGCGCAGTGTCCAACCTAAGTTTATAATGATATTATTATTTTGGTTTGTTTTATTATTATTATTATTATTTAAGTTAAAATTGTAATTTGGTTATTAATAATAAATTATGGTCACAGATATAAAATTATTTTTTCTATTTTTTAATAATGTTATTATTATTATTATTATTATTAAGATTATTATTATTATTATTACTATTTTCATAAATTCTTTACATAGCCTTTTGATATTAAAATTATTGTTATAATTGTAAAATTATTAAAATATTATTGTTATTATCATTATTTTTTATATATATTTATTATTAATTTTGATTGGTTTGGAATTTTTTTAAAAGGTTTTATTTCTTTTTTTTATTTATTCTTTTATTTTCCTTTATTTATTTTTGTTATTTTTTTCTTTTGGTTTCACACTTGTGCTCCCCTTTCCCCATAGCACTACACCTCTCCCCCTTGCCCTAGCTCAGCCACCCTCCATTCCCTCTTTGGATTGTTGTGTCACGCCACCCCCCCCCCCCCCTTCGCTCCTCCTTTTCTTCGAACCAACTACCACCGAGCTGTGTCGCTGCCCTACCACCTACATTTTACCGTCCCTACACTACTTCTCCCCGGATCTGCCGTGCGCGCCGCCTTGCTTCCCTCAAACCGGTATGTCGTACCCCCCTCAGCTTCTTCACACTACACAACGGTCTCGCACTAAATAGTAAATAATAAATAATAAATAATAGATATAAATAATAAATAATAAAGACATAATAGATATAAATAATAAATAACAAATAATAAATAATAAATAAAAAATAAAAAATAATCAATAATCAATAATCAATAATGAATAATAAATATTAAATAATAAATAATAAATAATAAATAATAAATAATAAATAAATAAATAAAAATAATAAATAATAAATAAATATATATATAAATAATAATTAATAAATAATAAATAATAAATAAATATAAATAATAAATAATAAATAATAAATAAATATAAATAATAAATAATAAATAAATATAAATAATAAATAATAAATAAATATAAATAGTAATTAATAAATAATAAATAAATATAAATATTAAATATTAAATATTAAATATTAAATATTAAATATTAAATATTAAATATTAAATAATAAATAATAAATAAATATAAATAATAAATATAAATAATAAATAATAAATAATAAATAATAAATAAATATATATAAATAATAAATAATAAATAATAAATAAATATAAATAATTAATAATTAATAATTAATAAATATAATTAATAAATAAATATAAATAATTAATAATAAATAATTAATAATTAATAATCAATAATGAATAATAAATATTAAATAATAAATGATAAATAATAAATAATAAATAATAAATAATAAATAAATAAATAAATAAATAATAAATAATAAATAAATATAAATAATAAATAATAAATAATAAACAATAAATAATAAATAAATATAAATAATAAATAATAAATAAATATAAATAATAAATAATAAATAATAAATAAATATAAATAATAAATAATAAATAATAACTAATAAATAATAACTAATAAATAAATATAAATAATTAATAATAAATAATAAATAAACATAAATAATTAATAAATATAAATAATAAATAATAAATAATAAATAACCAGTTACAAATAATAGATAACAAATAAATTAAAGTATATTATAAATAATAAATAATAAATAATAAATAATAAAGGAGACACATGAAAAAGTATGAAAAGACGTGATAAGGGATGAAAAATCATGAAAACGCATGAAAAATGATGGAGAAGCATATGAAGAATGAGGCATTAGAAAGAATGAGAACACATGAAAACTCGTGACAACTCTGGAAAACTCATTAATAATTCAACATAATCATCATAATAACACATAAAAAACCATTGATAAAGATAACAAGTCATGGAAACCCAAATAAACCGTAATAAATGGAGCAACTATTAAAACCCGTCAAAACGGTCATAAAGAGACAAAAACATTGGACTCACATTAACAGAGATAACTTATGATCTGAGAGTCCGTTTTAGATCCGCGACCTGTCAAATCAAAGATCCTGAAACGATCTTCGACCTGAAAGGTGAGAGAGTCTGAATGGATAGGCGGATCGGAAGTTACGACCATTTAAAAAAAAGCTGACGGGGAACGGGTGCTAGAAACGAGGCATTGAAAAACATAACAAATCTGATACCCACTAAAAAGTCCATAACATATGATCTAGGAGTTCATGTGGGCGTCGCGACCAGTAAAACTGAAGCTCATGGAACGAGCTATGATCTGGCAGGTGGAGGAGGTCGAACTGACACGCGGATCGAAAGTTAGGTCCGTTTGAAGACAAGTTCGACGGGACACCGGTGACAGAAACAGGGTTTTGGAGGCCTTTAGAGGGGTTTTTGGGGTCAAAAAACTAGACAGAAGCCTACTTCTGCTAAATTTTTGTGTATCTCTCTTCGCTGGCTTTGATTTGATTTGTGGTAGAGCCCAAACGGACACCCGGAGCGAAAGTTATGGCCGTTTCAAGTTGGAGAACTTTTTTCAACTTTCTTATAACTCTAATATCTTCTGCACCTTAGACCATCTCACAGTTTTGATTATATATACCTCTAGATCTCTTCATGAGATTCGATTTGACTAGTTGTGGTGCTTCAATGGACGCTCGGATCAAAAGTTATGGTCGTTTTAGTGATTTCGGGGTTTCTTGTGCTTTTTTATTTTTTCAATTCATTTCGCGGCGGTTTTACCGAAACCGCCGCTATTTCGCGGTGGTTTTTTAAAAAACCTTCGCTAATCCTCGAATAAAATTAAAAAAAATAAAAATAAAAATAATTTTTTTTCACATTTCACGGTGGTTTTTTCGCGGCGGTTTAAAAACCGCCACGAAATGGCGGCCCGAAACGCATTTCGTGGCGGTTTTAAAAACCGCCACGAAAAAACCGCCGCTAAACGGACGTTTTCTTGTAGTGTTAGTCCTAAGATAAATATGAAATTAATATTTAAAAATTTAAGTTTATTTTTTCATGTAAAATTTATAAAAGTGTCAAAATTTAGTTTAAAACAAGTCTTCCATTAAAAGGCAGCAAAACTATCTTTTAAAAAAATACAAATTTTTTATACTTAAAATTTTATTTGTTCTTATTTTATGACTATAAAACTCATTGGATGAATTTGAAAACATTTTATTTAATATATAACATATAATTATAATTACTATAATTCACTAATAGTTATTAATTTTATTTATTAATATCAAATTCCTTTGTGGGCATAAAAAAAGTTTTTCATAAAAACACATCCTTTATATTCAATTGGTTTTTAATTTCATTTATAATTAATTTGTAACACATGAATTTATTCTATAAACATTTTTAAACAATACTTTTATAATTTAGTTAATCTTATTCATTACCTTCATTCCAACGAATTGTTGATAACTGTCATATTTAATATTAATAGTATATTGTTCTTCCAAAAAACTTGGTCTTGCGTGTGACACACATTATCGAAGATAATAAATATTGAATGTAATGGAATATAAACCTGGTGTTACATATAGTTCGAGATAAACAATGTATTTCATGAAACTCAAGTTATCTTGGATTTTAAATTAATTTTAAAGAACATATTTATTAAAATATTAGGACGTTGCATCCTACCCCCCTTAAAATGAATTTCACCCTCGAAATTCATCTTGGTTATCAAAGGATTAACATTTTTATAATTAATTTATTTAAACCCACAAAATAAAAATTAAATAAATAAAGCATACCTTAAAAATGGAGAGTGATAAACAAAAAGGTCACTCAAAGTTACACATAACAAGGATTCAACATAGAGAGAATATTGGTGGGAAATTAAAAGATAGGTTTCGAAGGGAAAACTAATTCGCATGGACTAATTGGGAGATATAGAGAATGTGGTCAAGAGGAAGCCAATGAAAAAACCCATCATCCAAATAGGTGTGGAAAATTCCATTGATATCATCAGAAAATATGGTAATTAAATAACATTTTATCTGAAGAACCTTTTCCTAAAATTAAAGGATTCTTTCACCATCTAGAATAAAAACATAATGAAATGTACTTACTTTATAAGTAAAATTTCATATTTTAACCAATTTCTACCAAAATATCATCTTTTTTTCTAGGCGATGAGTATTCGAGATGATTTTTTCACACCTGATCACTAAAATAAAATTTTAAAGCCCACATGACCATAAAATGGATGAATCTATTTATCTTTTCTTTATACATTAACCAAAACCAAAATGGATAGGATAATATGAGATAATAACCATGATTAATAAACCTTATAAATAATTAAAAATGCTTTTAATCTCCAAAAATCAACAGTAATACCCAAATTTGAACAAAGTTCATTTGATAAATAATAGTTCTTAAAATTCATCAAAATAGTCTATACTAATATTGAAACCCAAAATTTTGTAGGATTTGATCACAATAATATTCCAAGATAAATTTAAAATTTTTCTCCCATTATAACAATCACTCTTAATGTCTATTTCCAAAAATTTAATTTCATAAATCACATAATCTCCAAGTATTCTAACCATTTCCACGAATAACTCCAATCATAATAATTCCCCAATAAAATCATATACGACTCAAAATATAATTCAACATCTATTTCTCAAATAAAATACCTTAATAATATAAAGTTCCAAAAATAGTGTATATATTATAAAATGTCATTAATCTCTTAATCTCCATATTACTTTTCAATATCATGGTTATCTCTCTGATAAAACATGTTTCCCAAATTGTAACAACCCATAATTACCTAAAAATCAATGATCATATAAACTATAAAGTCCACCAATACCTTCATACTTATTTATACCATAAGTAAAAGAATTATTTCTCAATTAAAAATTTTCATATCATTTTAATAATGGTTATATATAACTCAAACATTTATCAAAACTCAAAAATGTCTCCCAAAATTTATCTCCTTTTCACGACACCACTTTTCAGATGTATCGATTTCATCCAACATATTTTTCCAAAATTTTGAAATAAAAAACTTACTGTATAATACTCATTAGTTGTTTCATTATTCTCATAATATTGATGAAATACCACTGTATAATTTTTTTTAACTCTCTATGTAAATGAATCCTTTATCTTATTACATAATAAATTATTCCTATAAATAATGATGTAGAGTATGTACTTATGATTTATTAATATCACTCAATCATGATTCATACTTATATCATAAGAAAATAACTTATAACTTAAATCTATACATTAGGGTAATCCTTTGTGTTGTTCATTTACCATTTATCTTTCAGTAGGTGGTATAAATATCAAAAAATGAAATACTCAAGTCCTTGATTGTATTCCTCTTGTAAAATTATGTGGATGAGTCTTGTATTTCAAATAAAATAATATAAGTATAATTATCCAAATAAATTTTATAGAAATGAAAAAGTGTTGGACAACTGAAATAGTTTCTTGCATGTTATTTTGATGCTCAAAGAGCATTCAAGATCATATGAATAATATTTTTCCCTAATAGTGATGATTAAATCATCTAGAAAGAATAAGAATGATTTATGAGATACTTCACATTCCATATTTACAAAATATCATTAATCTTTTGAGAGAAACAACATTAAAACATGAAATGAATTATTTCATGTTAAAATGAATACAATACCCATATAATTCCTATAACACTTTAACCTTAAAATCCTTTATAACCATGTCAATTTCCATTCTAAATCCAATGTCAAAAAATATAATTAATCACCTCAAAATACTTTACTTAAAATCTCAAGCGATATGTCTAATAAGTTTAAATTATAATAAACCGTAAACTTTTAAATTCATGATGAAATCAATAAAACTTAAGAAAACTTTAAAATAACACATCCTAATTTCCAAAGTTATCTAAACCCTGCTCTGATTACAAATGTAAGGACCCAGCCTTAAAAATATATATTTTATTTATTTTAAAACTATATATCACTTTATTTTCCCAAATATATTTTAGTTTTAGAGTTTTATAGAATTAATAAAAACACCTACATAGTAAACCCATACATTAGAAGTGGAAACTTCTATACAGTATCCCTTTTTCTATAAAATAATTTTCTTTAAAATAAAACATGATTTCTTTCCATGATAAATATTAACAATTTTTTCCCTGATATTATCCTTATAATACTATTCCTTATTCCCTGTAGAAAAAATTTAAAACTTGAAATGAGCACAAAATTTAAAAATGGTACATAAAAGAAATAAAACTGTTAGGTTTATGAAAATATGAAAACCCTTGAAAATTTTATCATAAAGTAATATTTTTCACCCTTAAAAAGTAATAAATACATTCCTTTTAAAATAAGTTCATTGATTACCCTTTTTTAATCACAATATTACCATAAAACCTCGTATCAATCATAGATAACACATAAAGGTATCTTGGGACATAATTATATTGTTCATTCATATAAATGGAATAACTATGTTATTAAATTCCATACATGTCACTCTTATAAATGTACTAACCATACAGTTGATTTTCATACATAATGCATTGAAGGGATATCATGGACCCACCCATATTTTTTTATCATCAACCAAAAATAATTGTTTTATCATGTAACTACCCATAAAATTTCCAAGTACCATTATATAACCATAACACATAAAAGCATGCAATTTTCAACATCTCACTCATAAAATTTCATTTACAATCATTAGAAATAATTTTAAGTTATTGAAATAATAAATCTATTTTTAAAACCCATTTTCAATAAAAAAAAACCCATAAAAGGGAAATATTGGATTCTTTTTCTTTTAAAAACATTAAGTCTTGTAGAGTATTTCAAATAATAAATAATGGTCATAGTGGCAGGGAGTTTTTTGTCACTGTATACATTAAAAATAACCTTTCTTTTGTCATTTGTAAATAGAGTTAAACATTCCATATAGAAAATAGAAAAAGATTAATTTTTGAAAATATTTTAATAAAATTAAAATAGACATTAAATTTCCTTTATAATCATTTTATATCTATATAAATAAATATATAAAATAATATCAAGAATATTGATTTTGAAATAAAATCTTTAAATATTCAATGTGCCCCACACCTCTTTGAAACATTTGAATCATAATACTGATTTAAAAAAACAATAAATAACATGAGAATAAATAAATCCATGATATTATATTTTAAATTGGCTATATATACACCTTATAAAAGAAGGTGGGTGTATAACATCAATATATGCCTCAATGAATGGAGATTGAGATGGAGTCCCTTTCCTTGAGTCTGACTCGTCACATATAATCTTTATATTCCCTAATAATAAACTTATATTAAGTATTTAATTTCTTTAGAACGTTTTTTCAAGTTTATTAGTCTTTTAATATCACTTATTATCTTGTTTAAAAGTTGTTTAATTATTTAACTTCACATTGGACGTTTTGACGATGTTCGGTACTTGAGTCTAAAATAACTTTGGTATTATGTATATAGTCAAAGTGTTAATTATTCCATCATTTCAATAATAATATTCATGAAATAATTAAAAAATTTATACATCAATTTTACTTTTAAATACATACATTAAATATTGATATGGAAAATTAACTATGTTACAATCATCGAGATGATAAGTTATACATATGCATGAGTAATGTTTTCATTTTTCAATAATCATTATGAAAATGAGGTAAGTATCATTTTTTATTTATAGAATTACAATAATTTCATTAATATAATTAAATAATTTAAATATAATTATATATATCCTCCATGTTATGTGGTGGTGAAAAACAAATCTCATCGCTTCGTGGAGGTGATAACTCACACGTATGCACGAGCAGTGTTATCATTTTTCTATGCATGGAAAGGTGATCACTAAAATGATATATTATCCTTTAATAATGATAAATATTTCATTAATATCATATATAAACATTAATTACACCATTATAACTAGTCCTGAATGATGGTGATGGAAAATGAATTATATCAGTTTGTGAGGCAGTAGTCCACTATACACACGAACGATAACTTCTTTTCCCATTTGATGGAAGTAGATATGGATATAAGTTATTACATTAATATAATAATATATATTATATATATTATATTTTAGATATTATTTCATCATTTTTTAAGAATATTTTAGAGATGTGGAAGAAGAAGAAAATAGAAACACTTAATTAAAAATGATACATCTTCTTTAGAAATCCTCCCTTTCTTAACACCTTAATATCAGTAAGGGTAGTGTGTTTCCTAAAAAAATACCTATAGAATGTGGGGAGTAATTATAGGCATTTATTTGGGTTGATATTTTCTAAAAAAATATTTTTATGTCTGAATAAATGATAATAATATGTTCCCTTTTATAGGATAGGGGTGGGGTACTCTTGAAATTTCTCTAAATATTAAATTAATCTAAATTAATTTTCAATTTAAAATGGATAAAAACTTATTAATTTAGAATATAATATTATTTTATTTCTAAATACTCTCATTAAACAAAAATTTGATATGTCTTGATGCTTTTTTAATCCTTATCTTTTGGTTTTAAACCTTATTTAAGTCCTTTAACTCTTATCGTGACAACTTGGAATTTTACTCTATAAGGGTTAATATAGTTAATATAAAATGAAAAAAGAACCATAAATTAATCATTGATGAAATTTTAAACCTTAATCCCATAAGTTTTCTGGATTTTATATTTTGATAATTTCATATCATTTAATAAAATATTATTTATTTTAAAATATCTTTAATGTCAGTTTTGAAACTATTCTTTACTTTGACTTTTAAAAAATTTAAATACAACAAGATAACATAGAAAAAGATATTATAATACCTCACTAATAAGTAAAATTAGTCTATAGAATTCATGTATTACATTAATTATATCAAATTATATTTATTTTAATATTTTAAATAACATTTATTTGATGTTTCCATTAATAAAATAATTAGAACATCGTTGTTGTGTAAGCATTTAAGGTAAATATTTATACACTAAAATTATAAAATAACTTTTAATAATGAAGATAAATATTTTATATTTCGAAAAATATTTATGGTTGATGATATCTTTTTAATTACCACATATTAAAAATGTTATACTTATTGAAAACATTAGTGTGCCAAGTTTGATTTTTCTTAAAATAAAATACTGTAAGGGGATTAAAGTCATCCAAGTGGCTCTAAGAGGTCATAAACTCTGTCCAATGATGATTTTGGTTGAAAATAACCCATAAAATAAAATTATTAAAAGTTTTATGGTAATTTTATAATCCTTATCATAATTATTTTTACCCTTAATTGTCTAATTTACCCTTAACTGTGGTAATAAAAATTACTAAATTTACTATTCATATTGTCCTGAAATAAAAGGAGCCTATTTAAAAAAAAATTAACCTATTCTTCCAAATATAGAATCCTTTTTTACAAATTTAAAACACATAAGTGTCTAAAAATAATTTTAAATTAATCCTATAGACGAGGTGAGAAAGTGGGTTTTTAAAGTGAAAATGTTCAAAAGATTGAAATGTTTTTACAGCCAAATTCAATATGAAAATGATTAAAATAAAAAGAAAATGGATTAATATATGTATAATTTATCTAATTTTAATTTAAAACAAATTTAAAATATAATTTATAATTATAAATTATTTAGATGAAAAGTCATTTTTCAATTAAAATGTTGTATTTTTCATTATTCATTAAAAAATAAAACTTATTAAAAAAATCCAAAAATTAACCCTAAGATAAATTTGAAATTAATATTAATAAATGGAGTTTATTTTTTAAAATAAAATTGTTAAAGTTTTGTTTAAAAAAAATTCTTTCATTAAAATATGGAAAAACTTCCTTTTAGAAAAATACAGTTTTTTATGCTTAAAATTGGGTTTATTTTAATTTTATTCCTAAAACACTTATTATAAAAAATTAAAAAAAAATAATTATTTAACATAGAAATTTCATTAATATTATTCAATAATAGTGATTAATTTACTAAGCAATTCTAACTATAAGTTAATCTTTTACCCATTTATTAAAGATAAAAGAAAAAGTACAGGAGAGACGAGCAGGGTCAGACAAAGGGATGTTCCCTAATCCATCAAGAAAAAAGTTATAAGTTATAATAGGACATGTCATTTCCATAATCATAATCATTAGAAATTTTCCACTCATATTTGGACTTACCCTGGTTGAAGATCTTAAGAATATATGTATTGACTTTACCCAAAAACTTAAAATAGGATCGGGTAGACACAGTCTGAGGAGTGTTAGAGTAATCCTTCCTTGGTCTTCTCTTTGAGGAAGTAAGATTGAATCCCTCGATGTTATTCACCTTCCCTTTTCAAGATAATAATGAATTATTAAAGGATAAATTACCATCGTTGTCTTCTGCCTTCAGGGTGGTTCAAGAATCCATCCCTTCTGCATCAGAGATATTAACCAACTTCTCACATATTCTAGAAGAATTCAAAGATTTCTATATCTCCAGATGAAAATAAACATGTTGATGCCCATCATCCTATATGGTACCCTGATGTGTGAACGGGATATATGGTACCATTTCTAAGATCAGAAATAGATGTACCCTTAGACACATCAATAATTACATTGTACTTATGTAAGCCATCATCACCAAGCTCAGGAACAGATTCATTCACCTATAAGATCTCATCCAAAACATGACTCATACCTGTCTGTTGCACCAGAATACCATGATGTGAGTCAGAACCGAGCTTCATCACCGAGGAGGCATTTACCTTCTCAGACATTGAATTCCTCCCAAAATCATGTCTACCATAAACATTATTTACATTATTCTGCACCATCAATTTCTTCTTACAAGACGTATCATGGTGCCCTTTTATATGGAAATAGGAACATAGCACAATTTTATGACATGTATCTTTGACATGACCAATCTCTTAACAATATGAAAAAATGTGAGGGATTCTCTAATATTCCACCTTAATAGGTATGTCATCATTCAATTCTTGCATTATAATATTACTAATCATGAACATACTTAAGTCAACTTCCACCATGACCCTAGAAAAGTGCCAAAATAAGGAAACTTCAGTGGAACTATCCATTTTAATTGGAATCCCAATAGTATAGGCAATATCAAATATAGTCTTTGGATTCCAAAGAATCCAATTAAGTCCAATAATTTTATTCCAAACTCGATCCTAATACTTTTTTAATGCAAATGGATTAAAACAAAAATCTCATTCATGAAAGAATATCATACTTAGATTTAAATTAGTCGATCTAATCCCCCAAACTCTATGATTTAATTCCTTTGATGGTAAAATGATGTGAAAGAAATCCCTACCCATGCGTATACATCTTTAGTCCGAATAATTCCATAAAGAGGATAGCTTTTTTACCAAAGCATTAACTTTCCAAATTTTTGCACCTTTAAGGAGGATGATCCTGGTAACAATGGAAAATTGAAAAATCTTAAATCGATATAATATTGCCTCCTTATTGGAAATCACTTTGGAATAATCACACTTCTTTATAATCTGGTCAGGAACAATATCCTTCATACATGTGAAATGGATTCTGTTAGGATCCCTTTTAGAATCTTAAAAATCAAACTTGCTGATGTTAGTGTTCAATTGGTGTTTATTTTCATTTCTAATTAATTGGTAAGAAATTAATTCATTATATAAACATGTGTAAAACATATTTTAATAATTTAGTTAATATTATTCATTCTTTTAATTCTAATAGATATGTGATAATAGTTATATTAAATATTAATAATGTGTTGTTGTTCTATAAAACCCAGTCTTATGTGTAACACATGTTATTGAAGATTAACTAGGATTATACATTAAGATAACATTGGTGGGAAATTAAAAATGGTTCTGAAAGGGAAAACTAATTCCCATGGAATAATTGAGAGAGATAAAGAACATTTTTAAGAGGAAGTCAATGAAAAAAACCATCATCAAAATAGGTATATCATCATAAAAAATATAATGGGATAAAATTTTATTTCAAGGTCCTTTTCCTAAAGTTGAATGATTATTTAACTATATAAACTAAAAACATAATTAAATATACTTTCTTGAAAAGTAAAATTTCATCCATTAACTAATTTCCACCATAATATCATCCTTTTCTCCAAAAAATGAGTATTCAAGATGAATTTTTCACACCTGAAGTACTAGATTAAAATTTTAAAGGCTAGATGAATATAAAATGGATGAAAATATATTCCTCCTGTATTTAGACATTAACCAAAACCAAAATGGTTGGTATAAGATAAGATAATTCCCAGTATTAATAAACCTGCAAAACAGGACAAACTAATTTTAATCTTTAATATTCAACAATAATACCAAATGTTCAAAAAAATAATTTGATAAATAAATGTAATTAAAATTACTCAAAATAGTCCAGACTAAGATTGAAACCCAAAATTTAGAAGGATTTGATTACAGAATATTCCAAGATAAATTTAACATTTGTCTCCCAATATAACAATCACTCTTATTGTCTCATTCCAAAAATAAAATTTCTTGAATCACATAATCTCCAATTATGCTAACAATTTCCATAAATAACCTGAATATCCATAATTCCAAAATAAAATAATATATGAATCAAAAGATGATTGAGAATTTATTTCTAAAATAAAATCTTTTAATAATATAAAGTTCCAAAAATATTGGATATCTTATGAAATAACATTAATCTACTAATCTTAGAATTACTTTTCAATATCATGGTTATTACTCTGATAAAACATATGTTCCCAAATTTTAACAACCCATAATTACCTCAAATTAATATATCATATAAACTATAAATCCCTCCAATACCTTTAGACTTATTTATACCAAAAGTAAAGGCATTATTTTTTAATTAACCTTTTTTTATATTATAAACTTAAGGGTTACATATACCTCAAACATTTTTAAAAACCTAAATAATTCCCTATAAAACTTATCACCTTTTCACTACACCACTTTTTATAGGTATCAATTTCATTAAACATATGTTTCCAAATTTAAAAAAACTGTAATAGAAAATTCTATAAGTGTTTCATGATTCTTTTAATATTGATGAAATTCTACAATATAATTTTTTAAGAAAACTCTATACATAAATGCATCCTTTATCTTATTACATAAGGATTTATCTCTATAAATAAAGATATGTAATATTTCCTTATGACTTTTTAATATCACCCAATCATGATTCATACTTAGATCATTAGAAAATAACTCATACCTTAAATCTAGACATCATGGTCTTCATTTATGTTGTTGATTTACCGTTTATCTTGCAGCATGTAGTACATATATCAAGAAATAAAATAGTCAAGTCCTTTCTTTTATTCCTCTTGTAAAATGAAATGTATGATTCTTGTTTTTAAATCAAATAAGATTAATACCATGATACATATAAATTTTGGAGAAACAAAAAAGTATTGGATAGATCAAATAGGTTCTTGCATGTGATTTGGATGCTCAAAACTCATTCAATATAACATGAAGAATATTTTTCTGTGATAGTGATGATTAAATCATCTGGAATAGAAAATAAGGTTGTGTGATATCCTTCTCTTTAAATATTGAAAAAATATATTTAATCTATAGAGATGAAAAACATTAAAACATGAAATTAATTATTTCATGTTAAAATAAATACAATACCTATATAATTTCTATAATACTTTAAACTTCAAATCCTTTATAACTAAGTTAATTACCCTTCTAAATCCAATATCCAAAAATATAATTAATCGCCTAAAAATATATCACTTAAAGTCTTAAAAGAATTTTATAATACCTTGAACTTATAATAAACCTTAAACTTTTAGACCCATGATGAAATCAATAACTCTTAATAAAATTCACAAGAAAACATCCTAATCTCCAATGTTATATAAACCCTACTCTAATACAAACTATAAGGACCCAGTTGTAAACCATACATATTCAAGTTATTTTAAAACTAGATATCACTTTATTTTCCCAAATATATATTAGGTTTAGAGTTTTAGAGAATTAATACAAACTCATACATAATAAACCCATACATTACAAGTGGAAACTTATATACAATATCCATTTTTCAATAAAACAAAATTCTTTAAAATAGAACATGATTTCTTTCCATTATAAATCTTCACAATTTTACCCTTGATCTCATCATTTTCCTACTCTTCCTTAAACCATGTGAAAAAACATTTTAAAACTTGGAATGAGCATAAAATCTCAATAAGGTACATAAAAAAAGAAAATATTTAGTCCTAAGAAAACATGAAAACCCATGAAAATTTATCATAAAGTAATATTTTTCACCCTTAATAAGTAGTAAATACATTACTTACAAAATAATCTAATTGATTTCCCTTTTTTTAATTATCATATTAAAAGAAAACCCATAGAAAGAATCTATAACTCATAAAGGTATTGTGGACATAATTAAACTTTTCGTTTATATAAATGTAATAACTATGTGGTCAACTTCCATACATGTCACTCTTACAAATTAAATAACCATACGGTCAACTTACATACCCAATGCATTGGAGGGATATCACGGAACCATGCATCATTGGATTATCACGGAACCAACAATCATTGGCTTATCACATAACCACTCATCAAATGTCCATGTACCATTATATAATCATAACATATTAAGGCTTGTCATTTTCAACATGTCACTCATAAAATTTCATTTTCACTCATAAGAAAACATTTAAAGATATTGAAATAATAAAATTATTTTAAAAACCCATTTTCAATAAAAAAATACATAGAAAATAAAAATTTGGGATTCATTTTTTTAAATATGAAGCCTTGTAGAGTAATAAAAATATCAAATAATGGTCATAGTGGTAGAGAAGTTGTCGTCGTCGTATATGTTAAAAAGAAAATTCATTTTATCTTTTGTAAATAAAGTAAACTTTTCTATATAGAAAACTTAAAAATATTGATGTTTTAAAACCTTTGAATGAAATTAAAATAGACTTATTTTTTTATAGCCTTTATGTCCATATAAATAAACATATAAAATAATATGAAGAAAATTTATTTTGAAATAAAATATATAAATAATCAAAGTGTCTCATACTACTTTGAAACATTTGAATCATAATCCACATTTAAAAAAACATTAAATGACATTAAAGTAAATAAATTCTTGATATGATATTTCAAAGGGTATTTATATACACCTTATGAAATAATTTAGTTGTATAACATCAAAATATGCCTCAATGAAAAGAGATTGAGATGAAGTCTCTTACCTTGAGTCTGACTCAAGACATAAAATATTTATATTCATGAATAATAAACTTAGATTAATAATTTAGTTTTTTAGAACATTTTTCAAGTTTATTATAACTTTTTTTATCACTTATTATAATGTTATACCAATTACTTAATAATTTAAGTTCATGTCAGACGTTTTGATGATATTCGGTACATGGGTCAAAAATGAATTTGGTATAATGTATATAGTCAAATTGGTCATTAGTTAATTATATCTAGAATAATATTAATTAAATAATTATCAATTTTAAACATCAATTTTACTTTTAAATCCATCCATTAAATATGGATATAAAAAATGAACTATGTTATAATCATGGAGATGGTAAGTCGTATGTATGCATGAGTAACATTTACATTTTTCAATGATAATTATGAAAAGGATTTAAGTATCATTTTACATTTAAATAATGATAATAATATAATTAATATCATATTAATCATTATATATACTTATATATATCATTCATGTGATGTAGTGATGAAAAATGAATCACATCGCTCCGTGGAGGTGATAATTCACACGTATGCACAAACAACAATATCATTTATATGTACATGCAAATGTAATAATTAAAATGATATATTATCTTTAAATAATTATAAATATGTCATGAATATCATATATAAACATTAATTTCATCATTATAACCAGTCTTTAGTGATAGTGATGACAAATGAATTATATCGATTCGTGGGGCTTTAGTCTGTTGTACACAAAAAATGATTAATTATTTTCTCATTTGATAGAAGTGGAGATGGATTTAGGTTATGATATTATAATAATAAAATATAATTATATGTAGGATACTAGATTTATTATTTAATCATTTTTGAATAACATTTGAATGTGGTGGAAGAAGAAACCAAAGAGAAACACTTAATTAAAAACAACACCTCTTCTTTAGAAATCCTCTGTCTCTTAACACCTTAAGACCACTAACAGTGGTATTATTTCCATAAAATACCTATATAATGTGATGAGGGATTTTAAGAAGTTATTTGGTAATATTTGGAGCAAAAATGGTTTTAAATTTTTAAGAAATGAGAATAATAGGTTCGCATTTAAGGAGATGGGAGGGCCACTCTTGGAATTTTTCAAAATATTAAATTAATATAAATTAATTTTCAATTAAAAATGGATAAAAACTTAATAATTTAGAATATAAAATAATTTTTGGTCTAAATAATTTCAAATAATAAAAATTAATCATGTTTTTACTATTTTTTAATCCTTATCTTTTTGTTTTAACTCTTATTTAACACGTTTATCTCTTATTGTGAAAACTTGGACTTTTACACTATAAGGGTTAATATAGTTACTATAAAATGAAAAAAACCCATAAGTGAATAATTTATGAAATTTTAAAACTTATCCCAATAATTTGGAAAAAATAGACTTTTATTAATTTTATATCATTAAATAAAATGTTATTTATTTTAAAGTACCATTAATGTCAATTTGGACAATATTCATTACTATGGATTTTAAAAAGTATCAATAAAACAAGATAGCATCACA
Organism: Viscum album; assembly: GCA_963277665.1. Lineage (NCBI taxonomy): Eukaryota > Viridiplantae > Streptophyta > Magnoliopsida > Santalales > Viscaceae > Viscum > Viscum album. The sequence goes on along the minus strand of OY728133.1, from coordinate 472,020,700 downwards.
AAAAATGATACCTCAATATTATGTTGAATTAATCTATAAAATTATTTAATGACACTAATTATATCAAAGTATTTTTATTTTTTTATTTTTAATAACATTTATTTGATATTTCCATTAATAAAATAATTACCGCATCATCGTTATATAAGCATTTAAGGTAATTATTTTTTCACTAAAATTTGAAAATAAGTTTCCATAAAGAAGGTAAATATTTTATCTTTTTAAATACTAGATATATTTTGAATGAACACATATTAAAAAAATTCCACTTATTAAATGTAACACCCCAAGCTTCTACGGTACGTTTCCCTTCGAATAATGCGATAGCGTGTGTTGTACGCAACCTCGAGTTCTAACACACACCATAACTAATTAAACTAGCCGTTGTGAATAGTAATACCTACTTTTTGAAATCATATATATTCTATATTTCAAAATGGACTTCATTTTTGGATTCGGAATATCAAAATTAGCCTAGGGTGAAATTTTGGTACATTTCGGATAACTTTCATATTTTGATGAATAGTGAAAATTTCTAAATTTTAATTAAAAACAACTTTTTTAATCAAATTAATTACTAGTGATAAATTATGAATTTGAGTGGTTTTAAAGTATATTTAGAATATATTTTTACCATTTAATATAATTTTGGTCATTGGACATAATTTTACAATTAAACCGAACATAAACAAGTGTCAATCTTTTGATAGTTATTATCTCTTAAAAACACGCTTTTTGTTTTAACAGCGGGAATTAATTTTAAATTAATTTCTGCCACTTCTGTGTTTTGAATTTAGGAAAATGGATTCCATATTTGTAATCAGGATGTTCAAATTGTGTAAATAGGTAACTTTTATTTTTAGACATTTTGAATAGTTACTGTGGTAAATATTTTATTTACCATGGTTAAAGGGTAAATCCGGTAAATAAGGGTTAAAAAAATAATATTATAATAATAAAAAAATTACCCTAAAATGTGTCCTAACCTTATTGGTGGACACATACCCGACCATGGGCATACTTTGGTCAATTTGGGGACCCCTTGGAGCCACTTGTATGTGGTAGGGACACTTTATATTAATAAAGTTAAAATAAAAATAAAAATGGCATAAGCTTACATCTTTTAGAAGAACAATTTTTACATAGGGTTATACATGTTGGATTTTCGATTATAAATATTCATTAGAAAGCTAAAAAGATTTCCTACATAATGATATTTTATTTATAATTTTTAGACATTATATAATTTATTTTATTTATGACACAATGATGATGCAGTAATTACTAAAATAGTGAAAAATAAAAATAATTGATCTTATAAATACCCAAATAATTATAATATGAAACTTTTAATGAATTAAACTAATTTTCTATGATATTATGATATATTAGGATTGATTTAATTGACTTTTTTCGAAGTAATCAATCTGTTAGGAGTTTCACAAAAATCAACTATTGAATAGTGTCAAAATTGACATAAAAGAGTTCTTAAAACAAATATTATATTATTAATTGATATTAAATTCCTAAAAATCTAAGGTTCGGCCAAGAGACTTATATTATGATAGGTTAATCATTAATGGACCACTTGGGGGTCGCTTGGATGTATATAGTAAGTTTATTAACCATAATATATAAAATACAAAGAGACATTGTAAAAGTGAAACTAATTAACTTAGAGTTAATACTTAAAGATAAGGTTAATATAAGTACCCAAACCTGTCTAAATTCTATTGGTTGAGTGGTTTTCGACCTATCCCCACCTTAACCTTTGAATAGTCAACTTTTGAGCCTTTAGAAACCGAATATGAATTTATTATAAATTAATATTTCTAGCTTTTCCAAAGGTGCCCCTCACCCCTCTTATAAAAGGGCACTCCTCCTTCTCATTTCTTCACACCTTCAAAGCCTTTTGGTTCGGCCAAACTCTGCCCAAATACTCTCCCAACATCCCTCAATACAACCTAGAGGCCTTAGTTTGATCAGAAAGCCAACCTAAGGAGCCCTTTTGATCAAATCAAAAGGAAGAACCCGAAGAAGAGGTAATGATTTCACCACCCTTTTCTAAGTTCATTTCTTCTTCCACTTCTTCTTCCTTTGTTCTTACCATTCTGAAATAATAACTCCAGTATCTCACATATACTGTGATGTTATTATAAATATGGTACAATCATATTCAGTATTCTATCCACCCTTTGAATAACATGTCACCATACGTGCGTACGTACGGCTTACCGTCTCCACGTCGTGGTGTAATTGTTATTCAATATAATATTATTTGGATGGGTATAATAATGATGTGTAACTCATGTAAATAATAAATATAACATGTTAATGATTCTGTATATATGATATACCATCCATTTATATATTATTTTAATATCAAAAGAATGATATTGTCGCTCGTGCGTACGTACGGACTACCGTCTCCACGAACGCGATGAGATTCATTCTCCATCGTATCCATTCAAGTATAATTATCATTTGATGATTTAAAAATGATGTTTAAGGACTGTATATCATTCTGGATATGAATAATATACAACAACCATGGCTTATGTAACAAAACATATAAAAGAAAATGAGTAAGTTAACTCCCGAAACGACGATAATTCTAAGATATTATTAACAAATCAATGTTAAAAGATCATATATGATATCATATTAATATATATGATTCTTGTATAATTTAATAACAACTATTTCACCATTATACAGGAGGTTAACCTACCCCAACCAAGGAAAAGTACAAGGTAAGGGTTATTTCACAATCTCTTCATTATCCGAGGTTGTTTATATGTAATAATCTACTGGGATCTCTTTATCATCCACATCCATGTTTCTTAAAAATGTATTTCAAAACATTTTTACTATTTACAAGAATATGGGTTAAAGTCATTTATACTTTTTTTTGACTTTTTATAAGAGGTTTATAAAGGAATCTTTCCGTCGTTTTCAAAACAATGTCCTTTTTAACCTTTTCGACAGAATTGAGGTAAGAATGTTTTTTTTAACTTATACGGCGGGTGCGGTTATTTTATGCCGTTATAAAATCTTCAAAGCTTTCCTTACAAGCTTATAAGAATATTTTCAAAGAAAATGTTTTATTTTATATGGATCTTAAATGATTTCAAAATAAAAGGAGATATTTCTTTAAAAAGAATTTTGATTTCATCTATGTCAACATCCTTTGATGGATTTTAAGATTATTTGAAGTTGATTTATTATGATACAAAACTTCTATATTGTATTGAAGGTTTTGTGATATGTTTGACTGTGGATGTGCTATTTTTATACCATTCATAGTTTATTGTGAAAGTATTGACATTTCGTATGCTAGTTTTAATACGAATGTTTATGTTATGTTTAAACCTTTTCATATGGGAATGCATTGGACTTAATAAGTGACGGGTGGAGCCCGCTATAGCTCCTCGATGCATCGGTAGGTCTCATGAGACAAACTAGTGTCTTGGCACAAGGCCTTGACAAAATCTTATTTGTAGTCTTGGCACGAGGCCTTGGCTATGTGGTTATGATAGTCTGGCATTATGCATTCCAACATTATGAAAGTGGTTATTTATTTTTGCATGTGATTATTCGATTAGTGGAATATCCATGTGAATAAGTAAATGGCATTATTTCATTTTATTTATGCCATACCATGTTGAAAGTTCATGTTTAAAAGGCTTTTGTTTTAGTTATACATTGCCTTAAATGTTTATTCTTATTGATGAAAGTATCCGCTATATTGTTATCCTTACTGGGCATTTGAGCTCACCCCTTTTCTATGTTTTATTTTTCCCAGGAAGTGAAGATGTAAGTTATGAATGACCTGCAGGGATATTATGAGGGGATTGTAGTGTGGACTGTGGAAACATTATGTTGTTGTAGTAGTTTTTGATTTTATGATGTAATGTAAAACTTATGAATATATCTAGTGTTTCCAAGGCTACTAAACCAATCGGTCTTTCGAGATTTGATCTTTCTTGTGATCATGCCAATGTTATGTAATAATGCACCGACTCTAGGAAACTAGGGTCGGGGCGTTACAGTTGGTATCAGAGGAAGTTTAGTACAAACCTTGGAAGCTAGATTTAGATAAACTCTGATTAGAGCACATAGACCTAAGATGAACTTTGAGGATTAGTATAGAAGAACTTCCTAGAATTTTGGTATTGTAGAGACTTTGTGAGTTTTCCGAGCAATACATCCCTGTCTGGATACGAGCAGGTAGAGGCGGCTCTGGCACAGATGTACCTAGGGGTAAAACCCGAAAACACCGCTTTGAGCTAGACTCGAACGGGAACTGGTGCACGACAACGGGCCTTGCTGCACTCTTGGTTACGACACTCCCGGGGGATATGCTTAGGATAACTCTCACTTTCTTTACAAATCATTATGAAGGGTTTATGAGTATATACTTCCTCAAAGAAAACATATTTATGATTATGGATTATATCCATAGATAGTTCAATTTATGTTAAGTGTTTTATAAGTATGGGATTATGTATTTTGATTCATAAACTGATCTAGTTTATGCCATTGTTTAGAAATGGCGCCTAGTGGAAGAAATGGAAACCGTATCAATGCACGCACTCCATGTAGGGATTGCCCTCCTACTCAAGATAATTATAGTGGGGCTGGTGATGCAACTGGTGCTGATCAGCTAATCACCGTACTGGGACAACTTACTCAGGTTATGAATAATAACCTTACCCGTATGGAGCACCCTGATCCGCAGCGTGGAGGATCAATGTTAGATCGATTCATGAGACAACAACCACCAACGTTCAATGGGAGTACAAATCCCTTAGTAGCTGAGCAATGGATATTTTCCCTAGAGAAAATATTTCAGGCTTTGGGGAGTAGTGAAAGGGAAAAAGTTACCATGGCAGTTTACCGCCTCACTGGAGATGCTGATCAATGGTGGTCATTGATTCAAAACATGAAGGAAGATGATGAAGTATCAAACATGGAATGGAGGGATTTCAAAGATCTGTTTTTAGAAAAATACTTTCCTCGCGACCATCGAGCAGATATGGAAAGGCAATTTCTGAGTCTGAGACAAAAGGAGGATGATAATGTCACAAAGTATGAGGCTAACTTTACAAGGTTAGCGAGGTACGCTGGTGATTATATTCGCAACCCAAGAAGTAAGATTGATCGTTTCTTTGATGGGTTAAAACCATTTCTCCGTCGAGCATTAGTCTCACAATCCTTTTCATCGTACGAAGACATTGTCTCATGTGCTATCAAGACCGAAAAGGAATTCTCTAAGTCTTATGACTTTAAAGCAAAGCAAGAGAAGAAGAGACCTGCTGATCAATCTGGGAATGGAAATAAGGGGAAGAAGGGAAAGGTTGAATATCCATCTTGTGGTAAGTGCGGGAAGAAACACCCCGGTGCTTGCCTGAAGGGAATGGGAGTCTGTTACAAGTGTGGTGAAAAAGGCCACCAAGCTCATGATTGCAAGGGGAAGAAGGAGGCTACCAATGTTCAGTGCTACAATTGCAGGGAGATGGGGCATTATGCAAATGCATGTCCTAAGCGTCAGGAGAACTTACCTCAGAAAAGGCCAAGGGATCAAGGCCAGGCTTATGCTATCACTACTGCTGAGGTAGAAACTCCGAAAGACGTGGTGGCAGGTAATTTAATGGTTTCCTCAAGTTTAGCAAATGCATTATTTGATTCTGGATCATCGCATTGTTTCATATCTTCCCAGTTTGCTAAGAAAATTAGATATTTCCAATTTGATTTAATAAGGGAGTTGTCAGTTAAAACTCCTAAGGGAAGTATCGTTGCAACAAAGTTTTGTGGAGAAATCATAAGATGGAAGAGGCAACGTGGGAACCCGAGGAACTTATGATGAAGAACCACCCGAGTCTTTTTATGCAGTAATACCCTAGAAATTGCGAGGACGCAATTATTTGAAGGAGGGGAGAATGTAACACCCCAAGATTCTACGGTACGTTTCCCTTCGAATAATGCGATAGCGTGTGTTGTACGCAACCTCGAGTTCTAACACACACCACAACTAATTAAACTAGCCGTTGTGAATAGTAATACCTACTTTTTGAAATCATATATATTCTATATTTCAAAATGGACTTCATTTTTGGATTCGGAATATCAAAATTAGCCTAGGGTGAAATTTTGGTACATTTCGGATAACTTTCATATTTTGATGAATAGTGAAAATTTCTAAATTTTAATTAAAAACAACTTTTTTAATCAAATTAATTACTAGTGATAAATTATGAATTTGAGTGGTTTTAAAGTATATTTAGAATATATTTTTACCATTTAATATAATTTTGGTCATTGGACATAATTTTACAATTAAACCGAACATAAACAAGTGTCAATCTTTTGATAGTTATTATCTCTTAAAAACACGCTTTTTGTTTTAACAGCGGGAATTAATTTTAAATTAATTTCTGCCACTTCTGTGTTTTGAATTTAGGAAAATGGATTCCATATTTGGAATCAGGATGTTCAAATTGTGTAAATAGGTAACTTTTATTTTTAGACATTTTGAATAGTTACTGTGGTAAATATTTTATTTACCATGGTTAAAGGGTAAATCCGGTAAATAAGGGTTAAAAAAATAATATTATAATAATAAAAAAATTACCCTAAAACGTGTCCTAACCTTATTGGTGGACACATACCCGACCATGGGCATCCTTTGGTCAATTTGGGGACCCCTTGGAGCCACTTGTATGTGGTAGGGACACTTTATATTAATAAAGTTAAAATAAAAATAAAAATGGCATAAGCTTACATCTTTTAGAAGAACAATTTTTACATAGGGTTATACATGTTGGATTTTCGATTATAAATATTCATTAGAAAGATAAAAAGATTTCCTACATAATGATATTTTATTTATAATTTTTAGACATTATATAATTTATTTTATTTATGACACAATGATGATGCAGTAATTACTAAAATAGTGAAAAATAAAAATAATTGATCTTATAAATACCCAAATAATTATAATATGAAACTTTTAATGAATTAAACTAATTTTCTATGATATTATGATATATTAGGATTGATTTAATTGACTTTTTTCGAAGTAATCAATCTGTTAGGAGTTTCACAAAAATCAACTATTGAATAGTGTCAAAATTGACATAAAAGAGTTCTTAAAACAAATATTATATTATTAATTGATATTAAATTCCTAAAAATCTAAGGTTCGGCCAAGAGACTTATATTATGATAGGTTAATCATTAATGGACCACTTGGGGGTCTCTTGGATGTATATAGTAAGTTTATTAACCATAATATATAAAATACAAAGAGACATTGTAAAAGTGAAACTAATTAACTTAGAGTTAATACTTAAAGATAAGGTTAATATAAGTACCCAAACCTGTCTAAATTCTATTGGTTGAGTGGTTTTCGACCTATCCCCACCTTAACCTTTGAATAGTCAACTTTTGAGCCTTTAGAAACCGAATATGAATTTATTATAAATTAATATTTCTAGCTTTTCCAAAGGTGCCCCTCACCCCTCTTATAAAAGGGCACTCCTCCTTCTCATTTCTTCACACCTTCAAAGCCTTTTGGTTCGGCCAAACTCTGCCCAAATACTCTCCCAACATCCCTCAATACAACCTAGAGGCCTTAGTTTGATCAGAAAGCCAACCTAAGGAGCCCTTTTGATCAAATCAAAAGGAAGAACCCGAAGAAGAGGTAATGATTTCACCACCCTTTTCTAAGTTCATTTCTTCTTCCACTTCTTCTTCCTTTGTTCTTACCATTCTGAAATAATAACTCCAGTATCTCACATATACTGTGATGTTATTATAAATATGGTACAATCATATTCAGTATTCTATCCACCCTTTGAATAACATGTCACCATACGTGCGTACGTACGGCTTACCGTCTCCACGTCGTGGTGTAATTGTTATTCAATATAATATTATTTGGATGGGTATAATAATGATGTGTAACTCATGTAAATAATAAATATAACATGTTAATGATTCTGTATATATGATATACCATCCATTTATATATTATTTTAATATCAAAAGAATGATATTGTCGCTCGTGCGTACGTACGGACTACCGTCTCCACGAACGCGATGAGATTCATTCTCCATCGTATCCATTCAAGTATAATTATCATTTGATGATTTAAAAATGATGTTTAAGGACTGTATATCATTCTGGATATGAATAATATACAACAACCATGGCTTATGTAACAAAACATATAAAAGAAAATGAGTAAGTTAACTCCCGAAACGACGATAATTCTAAGATATTATTAACAAATCAATGTTAAAAGATCATATATGATATCATATTAATATATATGATTCTTGTATAATTTAATAACAACTATTTCACCATTATACAGGAGGTTAACCTACCCCAACCAAGGAAAAGTACAAGGTAAGGGTTATTTCACAATCTCTTCATTATCCGAGGTTGTTTATATGTAATAATCTACTGGGATCTCTTTATCATCCACATCCATGTTTCTTAAAAATGTATTTCAAAACATTTTTACTATTTACAAGAATATGGGTTAAAGTCATTTATACTTTTTTTTGACTTTTTATAAGAGGTTTATAAAGGAATCTTTCCGTCGTTTTCAAAACAAGGTCCTTTTTAACCTTTTCGACAGAATTGAGGTAAGAATGTTTTTTTTAACTTATACGGCGGGTGCGGTTATTTTATGCCGTTATAAAATCTTCAAAGCTTTCCTTACAAGCTTATAAGAATATTTTCAAAGAAAATGTTTTATTTTATATGGATCTTAAATGATTTCAAAATAAAAGGAGATATTTCTTTAAAAAGAATTTTGATTTCATCTATGTCAACATCCTTTGATGGATTTTAAGATTATTTGAAGTTGATTTATTATGATACAAAACTTCTATATTATATTGAAGGTTTTGTGATATGTTTGACTGTGGATGTGCTATTTTTATACCATTCATGGTTTATTGTGAAAGTATTGACATTTCGTATGCTAGTTTTAATACGAATGTTTATGTTATGTTTAAACCTTTTCATATGGGAATGCATTGGACTTAATAAGTGACGGGTGGAGCCCGCTATAGCTCCTCGATGCATCGGTAGGTCTCATGAGACAAACTAGTGTCTTGGCACAAGGCCTTGACAAAATCTTATTTGTAGTCTTGGCACGAGGCCTTGGCTATGTGGTTATGATAGTCTGGCATTATGCATTCCAACATTATGAAAGTGGTTATTTATTTTTGCATGTGATTATTCGATTAGTGGAATATCCATGTGAATAAGTAAATGGCATTATTTCATTTTATTTATGCCATACCATGTTGAAAGTTCATGTTTAAAAGGCTTTTGTTTTAGTTATACATTGCCTTAAATGTTTATTCTTATTGATGAAAGTATCCGCTATATTGTTATCCTTACTGGGCATTTGAGCTCACCCCTTTTCTATGTTTTATTTTTCCCAGGAAGTGAAGATGTAAGTTATGAATGACCTGCAGGGATATTATGAGGGGATTGTAGTGTGGACTGTGGAAACATTATGTTGTTGTAGTAGTTTTTGATTTTATGATGTAATGTAAAACTTATGAATATATCTAGTGTTTCCAAGGCTACTAAACCAATCGGTCTTTCGAGATTTGATCTTTCTTGTGATCATGCCAATGTTATGTAATAATGCACCGACTCTAGGCAACTAGGGTCGGGGCGTTACAGTTGGTATCAGAGGAAGTTTAGTACAAACCTTGGAAGCTAGATTTAGATAAACTCTGATTAGAGCACATAGACCTAAGATGAACTTTGAGGATTAGTATAGAAGAACTTCCTAGAATTTTGGTATTGTAGAGACTTTGTGAGTTTTCCGAGCAATACATCCCTGTCTGGATACGAGCAGGTAGAGGCGGCTCTGGCACAGATGTACCTAGGGGTAAAACCCGAAAACACCGCTTTGAGCTAGACTCGAACGGGAACTGGTGCACGACAACGGGCCTTGCTGCACTCTTGGTTACGACACTCCCGGGGGATATGCTTAGGATAACTCTCACTTTCTTTACAAATCATTATGAAGGGTTTATGAGTATATACTTCCTCAAAGAAAACATATTTATGATTATGGATTATATCCATAGATAGTTCAATTTATGTTAAGTGTTTTATAAGTATGGGATTATGTATTTTGATTCATAAACTGATCTAGTTTATGCCATTGTTTAGAAATGGCGCCTAGTGGAAGAAATGGAAACCGTATCAATGCACGCACTCCATGTAGGGATTGCCCTCCTACTCAAGATAATTATAGTGGGGCTGGTGATGCAACTGGTGCTGATCAGCTAATCACCGTACTGGGACAACTTACTCAGGTTATGAATAATAACCTTACCCGTATGGAGCACCCTGATCCGCAGCGTGGAGGATCAATGTTAGATCGATTCATGAGACAACAACCACCAACGTTCAATGGGAGTACAAATCCCTTAGTAGCTGAGCAATGGATATTTTCCCTAGAGAAAATATTTCAGGCTTTGGGGAGTAGTGAAAGGGAAAAAGTTACCATGGCAGTTTACCGCCTCACTGGAGATGCTGATCAATGGTGGTCATTGATTCAAAACATGAAGGAAGATGATGAAGTATCAAACATGGAATGGAGGGAGTTCAAAGATCTGTTTTTAGAAAAATACTTTCCTCGCGACCATCGAGCAGATATGGAAAGGCAATTTCTGAGTCTGAGACAAAAGGAGGATGATAATGTCACAAAGTATGAGGCTAACTTTACAAGGTTAGCGAGGTACGCTGGTGATTATATTCGCAACCCAAGAAGTAAGATTGATCGTTTCTTTGATGGGATAAAACCATTTCTCCGTCGAGAATTAGTCTCACAATCCTTTTCATCGTACGAAGACATTGTCTCATGTGCTATCAAGACCGAAAAGGAATTCTCTAAGTCTTATGACTTTAAAGCAAAGCAAGAGAAGAAGAGACCTGCTGATCAATCTGGGAATGGAAATAAGGGGAAGAAGGGAAAGGTTGAATATCCATCTTGTGGTAAGTGCGGGAAGAAACACCCCGGTGCTTGCCTGAAGGGAATGGGAGTCTGTTACAAGTGTGGTGAAAAAGGCCACCAAGCTCATGATTGCAAGGGGAAGAAGGAGGCTACCAATGTTCAGTGCTACAATTGCAGGGAGATGGGGCATTATGCAAATGCATGTCCTAAGCGTCAGGAGAACTTACCTCAGAAAAGGCCAAGGGATCAAGGCCAGGCTTATGCTATCACTACTGCTGAGGTAGAAACTCCGAAAGACGTGGTGGCAGGTAATTTAATGGTTTCCTCAAGTTTAGAAAATGCATTATTTGATTCTGGATCATCGCATTGTTTCATATCTTCCCAGTTTGCTAAGAAAATTAGATATTTCCAATTTGATTTAATAAGGGAGTTGTCAGTTAAAACTCCTAAGGGAAGTATCGTTGCAACAAAGTTTTGTGGAGAAATCATAAGATGGAAGAGGCAACGTGGGAACCCGAGGAACTTATGATGAAGAACCACCCGAGTATTTTTATGCAGTAATACCCTAGAAATTGCGAGGACGCAATTATTTGAAGGAGGGGAGAATGTAACACCCCAAGATTCTACGGTACGTTTCCCTTCGAATAATGCGATAGCGTGTGTTGTACGCAACCTCGAGTTCTAACACACACCACAACTAATTAAACTAGCCGTTGTGAATAGTAATACCTACTTTTTGAAATCATATATATTCTATATTTCAAAATGGACTTCATTTTTGGATTCGGAATATCAAAATTATCCTAGGGTGAAATTTTGGTACATTTCGGATAACTTTCATATTTTGATGAATAGTGAAAATTTCTAAATTTTAATTAAAAACAACTTTTTTAATCAAATTAATTACTAGTGATAAATTATGAATTTGAGTGGTTTTAAAGTATATTTATAATATATTTTTACCATTTAATATAATTTTGGTCATTGGACATAATTTTACAATTAAACCGAACATAAACAAGTGTCAATCTTTTGATAGTTATTATCTCTTAAAAACACGCTTTTTGTTTTAACAGCGGGAATTAATTTTAAATTAATTTCTGCCACTTCTGTGTTTTGAATTTAGGAAAATGGATTCCATATTTGGAATCAGGATGTTCAAATTTTGTAAATAGGTAACTTTTATTTTTAGACATTTTGAATAGTTACTGTGGTAAATATTTTATTTACCATGGTTAAAGGGTAAATCCGGTAAATAAGGGTTAAAAAAATAATATTATAATAATAAAAAAATTACCCTAAAACGTGTCCTAACCTTATTGGTGGACACATACCCGACCATGGGCATCCTTTGGTCAATTTGGGGACCCCTTGGAGCCACTTGTATGTGGTAGGGACACTTTATATTAATAAAGTTAAAATAAAAATAAAAATGGCATAAGCTTACATCTTTTAGAAGAACAATTTTTACATAGGGTTATACATGTTGGATTTTCGATTATAAATATTCATTAGAAAGCTAAAAAGATTTCCTACATAATGATATTTTATTTATAATTTTTAGACATTATATAATTTATTTTATTTATGACACAATGATGATGCAGTAATTACTAAAATAGTGAAAAATAAAAATAATTGATCTTATAAATACCCAAATAATTATAATATGAAACTTTTAATGAATTAAACTAATTTTCTATGATATTATGATATATTAGGATTGATTTAATTGACTTTTTTCGAAGTAATCAATCTGTTAGGAGTTTCACAAAAATAAACTATTGAATAGTGTCAAAATTGACATAAAAGAGTTCTTAAAACAAATATTATATTATTAATTGATATTAAATTCCTAAAAATCTAAGGTTCGGCCAAGAGACTTATATTATGATAGGTTAATCATTAATGGACCACTTGGGGGTCTCTTGGATGTATATAGTAAGTTTATTAACCATAATATATAAAATACAAAGAGACATTGTAAAAGTGAAACTAATTAACTTAGAGTTAATACTTAAAGATAAGGTTAATATAAGTACCCAAACCTGTATAAATTCTATTGGTTGAGTGGTTTTCGACCTATCCCCACCTTAACCTTTGAATAGTCAACTTTTTAGCCTTTAGAAACCGAATATGAATTTATTATAAATTAATATTTCTAGCTTTTCCAAAGGTGCCCCTCACCCCTCTTATAAAAGGGCACTCCTCCTTCTCATTTCTTCACACCTTCAAAGCCTTTTGGTTCGGCCAAACTCTGCCCAAATACTCTCCCAACATCCCTCAATACAACCTAGAGGCCTTAGTTTGATCAGAAAGCCAACCTAAGGAGCCCTTTTGATCAAATCAAAAGGAAGAACCCGAAGAAGAGGTAATGATTTCACCACCCTTTTCTAAGTTCATTTCTTCTTCCACTTCTTCTTCCTTTGTTCTTACCATTCTGAAATAATAACTCCAGTATCTCACATATACTGTGATGTTATTATAAATATGGTACAATCATATTCAGTATTCTATCCACCCTTTGAATAACATGTCACCATACGTGCGTACGTACGGCTTACCGTCTCCACGTCGTGGTGTAATTGTTATTCAATATAATATTATTTGGATGGGTATAATAATGATGTGTAACTCATGTAAATAATAAATATAACATGTTAATGATTCTGTATATATGATATACCATCCATTTATATATTATTTTAATATCAAAAGAATGATATTGTCGCTCGTGCGTACGTACGGACTACCGTCTCCACGAACGCGATGAGATTCATTCTCCATCGTATCCATTCAAGTATAATTATCATTTGATGATTTAAAAATGATGTTTAAGGACTGTATATCATTCTGGATATGAATAATATACAACAACCATGGCTTATGTAACAAAACATATAAAAGAAAATGAGTAAGTTAACTCCCGAAACGACGATAATTCTAAGATATTATTAACAAATCAATGTTAAAAGATCATATATGATATCATATTAATATATATGATTCTTGTATAATTTAATAACAACTATTTCACCATTATACAGGAGGTTAACCTACCCCAACCAAGGAAAAGTACAAGGTAAGGGTTATTTCACAATCTCTTCATTATCCGAGGTTGTTTATATGTAATAATCTACTGGGATCTCTTTATCATCCACATCCATGTTTCTTAAAAATGTATTTCAAAACATTTTTACTATTTACAAGAATATGGGTTAAAGTCATTTATACTTTTTTTTGACTTTTTATAAGAGGTTTATAAAGGAATCTTTCCGTCGTTTTCAAAACAAGGTCCTTTTTAACCTTTTCGACAGAATTGAGGTAAGAATGTTTTTTTTAACTTATACGGCGGGTGCGGTTATTTTATGCCGTTATAAAATCTTCAAAGATTTCCTTACAAGCTTATAAGAATATTTTCAAAGAAAATGTTTTATTTTATATGGATCTTAAATGATTTCAAAATAAAAGGAGATATTTCTTTAAAAAGAATTTTGATTTCATCTATGTCAACATCCTTTGATGGATTTTAAGATTATTTGAAGTTGATTTATTATGATACAAAACTTATATATTATATTGAAGGTTTTGTGATATGTTTGACTGTGGATGTGCTATTTTTATACCATTCATAGTTTATTGTGAAAGTATTGACATTTCGTATGCTAGTTTTAATACGAATGTTTATGTTATGTTTAAACCTTTTCATATGGGAATGCATTGGACTTAATAAGTGACGGGTGGAGCCCGCTATAGCTCATCGATGCATCGGTAGGTCTCATGAGACAAACTAGTGTCTTGGCACAAGGCCTTGACAAAATCTTATTTGTAGTCTTGGCACGAGGCCTTGGCTATGTGGTTATGATAGTCTGGCATTATGCATTCCAACATTATGAAAGTGGTTATTTATTTTTGCATGTGATTATTCGATTAGTGGAATATCCATGTGAATAAGTAAATGGCATTATTTCATTTTATTTATGCCATACCATGTTGAAAGTTCATGTTTAAAAGGCTTTTGTTTTAGTTATACATTGCCTTAAATGTTTATTCTTATTGATGAAAGTATCCGTTATATTGTTATCCTTACTGGGCATTTGAGCTCACCCCTTTTCTATGTTTTATTTTTCCCAGGAAGTGAAGATGTAAGTTATGAATGACCTGCAGGGATATTATGAGGGGATTGTAGTGTGGACTGTGGAAACATTATGTTGTTGTAGTAGTTTTTGATTTTATGATGTAATGTAAAACTTATGAATATATCTAGTGTTTCCAAGGCTACTAAACCAATCAGTCTTTCGAGATTTGATCTTTCTTGTGATCATGCCAATGTTATGTAATAATGCACCGACTCTAGGCAACTAGGGTCGGGGCGTTACATTAAAAATATTAGTGTGACAAGTTTGACTTTTCTTAAAATAAAATACTATAAGGGGATTGAATTCATCCAATTGGAACCAATAGGTCATAAATTCGAACCAAGGATGGTTTTTATCGATAATAAATCATTAAATACAATTAATACAAGTTTTATGGTAACCTTATAATACTTATCATAATTATTTTTACCCTTAATTACTCGATTTACCCTTAACTGTGGTAATAGGAATCACTATGTTTACTATTAATATTGTCCAAAATTAAAAAGGACATATTAAATATAGTTTTGATTTTTGATTTTGAATAATTAATATTTTTTTCAAAATTCAAAACACATAAGTGGCTAAAATTAATTTAAAATTAATTCTATAGATGGGGTGAGAATACGGGTTTTAAAAGTGAAAATGTTCAAAAGTTTGAAATATATTTATATCCAAATTCAATATAAGAATGATTAAAATGAAATAAATTATACTAATAGATGTATAATTGATCTAATTTTAATTTAAAACCAATTTAAAATATAATTTAACCTTATAAATTATTTATATAAAAATTGAGTTTTCAATTAAAATGCAATATTCTTCAATATGAGAAAATAAATTAGAGGGGATTTCATCAAGGTTTTCTCTATGATGCTCACTCCTCTCCTGAGATGGTGATGGATAACAAGTCGGTCCCTCCTCCTTTGTCAGGGGAGGGACCTCTGACATCCTGCGTGGGAGTGACATCTCAATCCTTCTCCCCTTTCTCCAACCCCGACTTTCTTCCATCTTTCCCCTAGATCAATCATAGCCCTAAAGTACCGAATCTACACTATGACTTTTCAAATATTCTAATTTTTGACTTCAGAGTTCAACGAGGATTTGGGCCTTCTGAATATTTCATTGATTTCTCAGTTTTAGAAGAGGTTCACTTCAGTGGATTCATTTGATAGATTTATCTTCGGGGCATGGAGTTTATTGGATAGAGCAACATTGGGCCTGCTTGATTCGAGACATATCTTATTTCACTTCTCTATAGAGGAAGATCTGGTCAGGGCTTGGTCCAATGCACCTCACAGCTACAATGGTCTTTAATTCTATATATTCAGATGGTATTATGAATTCCATATAAAGCGTGAATCCCCTACAGCCGTCCTGCAAACCATTTTTTTATCATTTTCTAAAAGCTGGTTTAAGGGTTTCTGATACCCATACAACACACATAAAACAACCACAGCCGTGATTTGGGTTAGTTTCCAAAAAAATCCTCTACTATTTCAGGATCATTAAATTTTAATAATGTTAGGGAACCTTTTTGGTAGATTTTTGTGTGCTGATAGTAGAACTATATCCTTTTATCACCATTTTTATCCCTAAATCTGTGTGGAAGTCAGTGTCTCAAGAGTGCCTCCCGAGTTTTGTGTATTACGGTGTGGGAAGAGTTCCACCTCAAGTAACCATTTTTTATGAGTCATGGCTCGAGTTTTTCCTCTTTCAATAAACTAATCCATTCAATAGTAGTTTGTAGGTGTGGGAATATGGATGTGGTGTTAGGAGGCAGTGGAAAGGGATGGTTTTTTATGAAGTTTTGTCTGGTCCAAGTCAATTATCTAATACAGATGGTGTTAGGGATGTGCAATGTGGGTCACCATGGGGTAACCCATTGGTGGTTGACATTTTCAACCACTTGCGTGAGAACCTGGGTGTTCCTAAGGTTTCGTTTAATTCTCTTTTGGGGCAGGATGATGCAATGATGGCAAGTGGTGTTTTTTCTTCTTTAATAGGTAAACTTTGGACAATACTCTAGGTGTGGTTATGCAAGCCATTGGTACCATACTGGAAGTGGAGTCTTATAAGTCCATAGATAGAGGTTCTAAGCCTTCCATGGCTTCATCTTATACTGAGGCAGTGCTCTTAGGTAGCGGCTCTAGTGGAAGAAGTAGACCACAAATGATAGAAAGGGGAGGCTTATTAGGTGGAAAGGGTCATGAGTAGGTCATAGTGAGTGGGATTTTATTCAGTTCAAGACCTAGAAGGGAGATTTCTGCTATTAATCTTGACAACCGCTTTGAAGGACTTTCAAATGAAGATCCGGTTCAGGAGCTTGTTGTAGTGTGGACAGATGTGCAGGGGGTCCGTGGGTCTGAGACCAGTGATGAATCTACTAATTTTTATTCTGGTGACATTACTGATGATCTTAAAGATAGAGGGCTACCTAGCCTAAGGAGGAGGAAAAGTGTGAAGGGGATTAGGGAAAGGAGAAAAGTATATTCATATTTACCACTTCTAATGGAAACAAGATCCGCCAAAAAGTCGAAAGACAAGACGATTGAAGGTGATCCCAAGGCCAATGTTTTCCAGGTTGAGCCTACGGATCATGGGTCAACACCTCTACAAGATATCAAGCAGCGGGAGTTGGGTTCATCCCACAACCAGCCATTGGATCTACTTTTTCATTTGGATGAAGATATGGTGGAAACGTTTTTGGTGATTAATGCCAATGATGATGAAGCTAATAAGATGGTGGGAAGGCTGCTAAAAGTAACTACCAATGGATATAAGAGTTCATGGATTGAAAAGAAAGATCATATACTGATAAGGGGATTCAACGAAGGTAATATCAATCAATAAGAGTACATATAGGCTTGGGACAAGTTGGTATTTAGTTTTGAAGAACTTTTAAAGGGTGTTCCAGACACTCGAGTAGCCTCTATCTCCTGAAACATTTTTAGGGATAATGTTTCTAGGATGCTTAAGTTTTTTTAATGGTTATGTTATCTCTTTTGGTGTTTTAATTGTATGGTTTCTCACTTTTTCCCTTAAAAGTGTTCTATAAATAAAAATTTTAATTTTCAGTCAGTCAGTATTCTTTACTATTCATCAAAAAATGAAACTTATCAAAAAAATAAAAAAAATTCACCCAAAGATAAATTTTACATTATGATTTAAAAATTAGGTTTATTTTTAAAATAAAATTTATAAATGCTTTGAATTTGGTTTTAAAACAATTCTTCCATTAAAAGATGGAAAAACTACTTTTTAGAAAAATAAAAAAAAATTATGCTTAAAATTTGATTTGTTATTATTTTATTCCTATAAAAATCATTCGATTAATTTCAAAAAAATAATTAAATAAATAAAATATAAATTTCATTAATATAATTAAATAAAAGTGATTAATTTAATTTATTAATATCAAACTCCTTTGTGAGCATAAAAATAGTTTTCATAAAAATACATCCTTTATATTCAATTGGTTTTTATTTTAATTTATAATTAATTGGTATTAATTCATTCTATAAACATTTTTAAACCATATTTTCATAATTTATTTGATTTTATTTATTCTTGACATTCCAATAACTAGGTAATAACTATCATACTAAATATTAATAGTATATTCATGTTCCATAACACTCGGTCTTACATATAACACATATTATCAAACAAAATTGATGTTTCATTAAACACAAGATAAACTTGGTGTTGTGTACAAATCAAGATTAACTATGAATTTCTTATAATTCAAGTTATCAAAGAGTTTAAATTAATTTTAAAGAATATATTTCTTAAAATCTAGAGATGTTACAGGAAACAATCATGTGGCTGATTTTCTAAATGTGTACCATGATAATGGACTAATGTTTTCCACATAAGACTCAATAGATTTATCATCCTTTAAAATTTTTTGTGTAATTATTTTAAAATTACGATATATTGTACCAAAAACTTTACTTACATAATTTATTTTCATTTAGTAAACATAATATAATCCTTTGGATGTCTATTTGAATCAGTTTCCACCTATGTTTCATATCATATTCCATGAAAAGAATAACCATGATAAATCTTTAAATCTTGATTAATAAAAATAAACTCTTCATCAGTCATAATATTAATAAAATTATATTTTTCTTCATTATATGATGTATTTTATGAAAAGTTATCCCTTCTATATCAAGGAAATTAATAAAAATGAAAATGGTTAGTATAAGAAAAGATAATAACCAATAACATATAAATAAACCATTATTTGAATACTAAAAACCTTAAACTATAGAATACCTAATAAAAAATGAATCCCCATGTTCAACCTAAATAATTCATAAAACACATTAAAATATCATTGACTATGTTCAAAACCAAAAAATTATAAAATTATTGTAGCACCCCCAATTTGAGGTATGTAACCCTTTTTTATGCCTTTTTATGTGTTTAAATTTGTTGGGTAATCTTTGGGAGAGTTTGGAAAGGTTTTGGAAATTTTTTGAAGCTTTTTAAAGAGTGAACGGTTAAGGGAAACCATTCAGAATCCCCAGTTAACCATGCGGCATGAGACAATGAGCTCCACATGGTTTGTGCACGGTTTGTCTAACTGTATGAGGAGGTCATGTGAGGTTCCCTTTGAGGTAGTAGCATCTGTATGGTTAGAGAACGATTTTCCTAATTGTGCGAGCTAACCGTGCATGATGGAAAAATGGGTTTCTTTTTAAATAGGGATCACTCGAGATTTGACCTATTTTACTCATTTATTCTCCCATATGAACCCTGCATGGGATTCCTTATTCTTAAGGGTTATAGGGTATCTCCCACCCAATTTGGAAGCAAATTTAAGGGGTTTGTTGGTTATTTTAAGGTGGTTCTTCTCGAGTAAGTCTCCCCTCTTGGTTGCTTCTGGTTTTCTCAAGATCTACTCCTCTCTCTCTCTCTTGGTTTTCTAGATATACTTCTATTGCAGGTATATCTTGGGTTATGGTAGCATAAAGTGTTGATTTTTGGTATTGATGATGATAGGAAGGGGATATAGAGTGGTTTTGGTGGAGCGTTCACTCGGATTTGTGGTGAGATTGCTTGTGGGTCAATTTCACTGAAACCCTAAGATAGGTGGCTTCTCTCTCGACTCCACTTTGATAGAACTTGAGGCCTTGTTTGAAATTAATTTTTTTTCATGAAATTAATTTTGAATATGATGTAAGAATCTTTTTGGAAACCCATTTGATGATGATTTTTGGTCTTTTTGGTAAAATGGAATATTGTTGAAAACAGGGTTTTGTGGTGTGATTTTAAAATGTTGATTTTAAAATCGATAATGGTTTAAAGTATGGAAAATGTTTTATCAAAGACTAATTTCAATAAATATATTATTTTATATAAATATGTGTAATCATGTAAAATGTTTAAAGGGTGTTTTTAATAAATGGGTGACTTATTTATGTGATTTGGCATTTCTTGGCAATGGTTGTTTGCATTATGTGTGGCCTTGTTGTGCATTATGCTTATTGGTCGGTTAAGTATTATGCCTTTTGTTTATTGTGTGTGAAGTGGGTGGGAAGTCTCACTATAAAAGGGGATGGATAGTGGATATATGGGCCACTATTAAGGATAAGTGGTTGGGAAGTCCCACTAGATTGGGAATGTAGTGAATGGCCTTGGACGGGAAGATCCGCCATGTTTATTTTCCTTATGTGTGTTGTTATGTAAGATGGAAATGGTTTTGTTAGTGGATTATGGTGAAATAGATTACGGAATGGTTGTTTGGATTTCCCTTATTTGGTGTGAATATGGGTAAAGGGGGCTTGGTAACAATGTTTTTGGCTTGTGGTAATTGTTGCACTATTTAATGATTTGTATAAACAATTTTATATTAATGTACTAACGGTTTTATCTTAATGAAGTGTGTAGGAAATTAATTTGGGGAAAACCTACTGAGTATTTGTACTCACCCCCTACTTGGCACTTTGGTGCTTTTGAGATTTCATAGTTCGAGACACAGTAAAAGGTAAATCATCCCATTTTTTAGCGGTTCATCATGATGCTTGGGTGGTATTATGGTTCTTAGAGCATGGAGATTGGTGAGAATCAGTGGAGCATGTCATGGCTTCCTTGGGGTATTTTTGTTGAGTCTTCCCCTTGGTACTCTACTACTGAGACTATTTTGATTTATTTTTACTAGTTTTTGGGTATTTTTATGGAATATTTGGTTGTTTAGTTTTCTCATGGTAATGTGTTATTATGGTTTACTTTTTTGATATGCATCATGTAGTTTGGTTGGTTATGACTCCTTTGGTTGGTTTCTTTCATTCTAAGGGAAAATCATTCACCACTTGTTCTTGAATCCCTTGGAATTAATTTCCAACCTTTGGCACCTTGTGAACATCGCTTAAGGCCAAGTAGCATATCACTTCCTTCTCAAGACAATGAGTAAGGGGTGGAACGTTATAAGTGGTATTAGTTTGTTCGGTCCTTAACTTTCAAGTGAAGCAGTTGTTCGGTCCTTTGGTGTTCATTGTTGGTCTTGGTGTTGACATTCACTCTTGGTCTATTCTTTGACTATGGATGGTAGAAATGCATAGGAATGGAAGAACTTGAAATATATAGGATAAAAGGATGTAGTTAACCCTTTTATGCTGAACTTCAAGTTACCATGGAGTTGGGTACATAAGTGTTTTAGAGACACTTATAGGCATTGGGAATCTCATTATTGTGGGTGTATCCAATGATATGATCATATAATGCATATTAGAAATGACTTCCCACTAGGATTCATATTTCATTGGGGTATAATGATTTATGGTGTGATATGAATATGTGAATTTTGAAAAATCTGAATAGATTTTCAAATGGATGGATTTGAAACATGGATAGTTGTGGTATTTTGAAAATGCATTAATTTTCAAAACATGGTGGATTTTTAAAAAACGGTTCAACATGGGAAATGTAAACTTGTGAAAATCCTGATCGTGATAGTTTCAATGTAATTGAATTTTAATTGTAAAACTTTTCTTTCTAAGGGAGTGAGACTTATGGTTGTTTTTGTCTTGATAGAAATGGTACCAGGTAGGCATCGTAGAGACTAACCTAAGGAGGCTGCTAAAAATGTGGTTACACATGATCCCCAGGTGAACCAGCAGCTAGTGCAGATTATACTGTAATCTTTCCAAGTTGTGGAAAGTGGGAATAAATCGGATGATCCAAATCATGTGGATCATGCGGTTCAGTTCCAAAAGCAGAATCCACCTATCTTTAGGGGTGATTCAGAGCCAGAAAGGGTAGAAGCATGGTTAAAAATAATGAATAGGATATCTGAATTCTTGGGAACATCGATGGAGCTAAAAGTGAAGCTAGAAACTTATATGTTGGAAAATATTACCATTCAGTGATGGGAGTTATCCATCTAAGCTGGAACGGACCGAGGGGTGATATGGGGGGGGGGGGTTTGATGAATTGTTTAATAAAAAATTCTACCCTCATATATTCAGAATTCAGAGTACAGCTGATTTCTTATGTTTAAAGCAATATAACCTCTCAGTAATTTAATAGGGGGCTAAGTCCCTGAACTTAGTGCAGTTTTCACCCGAGGTGGTGGGTAGTACATCATTGAAGGCGCATATTGTTTAAGCTGGTTTGAGGTAAGAAATTCATTCTAAGATAACGGTGTTTTGTATAAGTGATTACATTAAAATTTTGAATAGAGAAACAGTAGATAAATGGGATATCTTCAGGGCTATAGGTGGGGGTAGCATATTGGTACCCATGGGGAATAGTGATAACTCTAACGTTGGGCTTAAGCAGAAGAGGGACACTTATTTCCATAGTGAGAGTATGGTTCAGAATATGATGATAGGATCATTAAATCTTCCTCCAAATCCCCAAATTAAGCCAAGATGTTTTTATTGTAGTTTTACAGGCCATGTAAAGTGAGATTATATGGAACAACCTTGAGCATGTCATAACTATAAATAGACGGGTTGTCTTCAGCATTATTATCGGAATGCTCTAAGGTCGGGTTTTCATGACACTCATCCGGGGTCGCGAGAGTCCTATGCCTCTACGGGATGGGGGTAGCAGAATACCCCTCATCAGTAGATAAAATTTAGTCCTAGTGATTCCAGGAACACCACGACTCCTCAGCAGGGAAATAAAGACCAGAGTGTGGAAAGAAATCAGCTATTTGAAGTTGAGCAGGTTGTGAGGGATGATCATTTGGGACCATCCATGGTGCAAGGTATGGTTGTTTTAAAATCCACATTGATGTAAGATTTGTTTGATATGGGTTCTTCCCATTCTTTTATTTCTTCCTATATTATTATTTTGTTGGGTTTACATGTTGAAATAATGCCTTCTATTTTGAAACTTCAAACCCCTCTGGGTCAATGAGAGTGTCGAGCCTTCATGTGTAGAGCATGTTGTTTAGTTATGAATGGGGTTGAGCTGATGTGGGATTTCTCGGTACTTGAGATGGATTATTATAATATGATCCTTGTAATGGATTGGTTGGTAATTTTTAAGGCTGACATCTACTATTATGCATGAACGGTTAGTTTCACGACATATAATGGTGTCAAACATCTCTTCATAGGGTATAATAATGAAAAGATGGTTGTAATGGATTTGTTGGAACCAGCTGTTGGAACGATCTCATATCAGTTAGAGGTTTTTTCATTGACATCAATGGACGGAATGCTATAGAGCGTCTTTCTAGTGGTGTTTGATCATTTTATAGATGTCTTTCCCAAATAATTCTCTGGGTTTCCACCTGTTAGAGAAGTATAGTTTACAATTGATCTCCTTATAGTGATTAGTCCTATATCACTTCTATCTTACTGAATGGAACCAACATAATTGAGGGAATTTAAAGTGTTTTAGAGGAGTTAGAAAACAAATGGTTCATCTGGCCTAGCATGTCTCTGTGGGAAGTGCCAGTTTTCTTGTTAAAATGGTGGATGGAACTCTAAAGTTGTGTGTTTATTATCGTAGGCTTAATCGAGTTATGATAAAGAACTGATATAAACTTACACACATTTATGGTTTGTTTTATCATTTGAGGGGAGGTCATTGGTTCTCTAATATTGAATTGCAGTTAGTATATCATCAGTTTTAGGTGAGGAAGGAGGATAATCCCAAAATAGCTTTCATAAGTATATATGTCCATTATGAGTATACGGTTATTCCCTTTGGTCTAAATAATGAACCAACTATGTTCATGTCATTAATGAATCAAAAATTTCAGAGATATCTATATTCTTTCATGGTGGTATTTTTTTAGGATAAATTGGTGTATTCCAAGACAGGGTGGAGCATGAGAAGCACTTGGTGATAGTGTTGGGTATCTTGAGAGATCATCAGTTGTATTCTAAATTATTGAAGTGTGATTTTTGGATATAGGAAGTTCATTTTCTTGGCCATGTGATTTTTTTCAAGGTTGTTTCAATTGATTTGGAAATGATAGAGGTTTTTATTTTGTGGAAACTTCCAAAGAATGTTCTTGAGATACGGAGCTTCCTTGGTCAAGCTGGGTATTATTAGCATTTTGTTCAAGATTTATCATGATTGGCCTCACCAATGATATATTTGACAAGAAATAATTTTCCATTTCTATGGAATGATAAATTCTACAAATCTTTTGAAGATCTTAAAGGTCATCTTACATCAGCATCCATCATGGTTTTTCTAGAACCAGGGAAATGGTATGTGGTGTATTGTGATGAATCAGGATTAGGTTTGGGGTGTGTTTTCATGAAAGGGGGTCATGTGGTTGCATATGGCTCGCGATAGTTGAGGTTACATGAGAAGAACTATCCAATGCATGATTTGGATATGGCGACAGTGGTTCATGCTTTGAAAATGTGGCCTCATTATCTCTTAGGTTAGAAATTCATGGTGTTTACCAATCATAAGAATTTAAATCACATTTTCTCATAGATAGATTTGAACTTGAAGTAAAGGAGATGGATGGAGTATCTCTAGATATTTTATTTTGACTTAATGTATACATCGGTAAGGGAAATTCAGTGGAAGATACATTAAGTAGGAATTTGTATGATCGGGTGGTGAATCAGGAATCGTAATAGTGGCAGTTGATGTTTCTCATAGCCGACATATAGTTGGAATGTGAGGAATGGGGTGATAGAGTAGTTTTATTTATGGTCTCATTTCTTCCTGATTTGGTTGGGTTGGTTAAAGAGGTACAAGAATCTAATTCTGAGTGTATGGAGATGAGGTCAGAACTCAGTGGTTGGGAGACCATTTGGGGATAAGGATTGAATGTGCATTCATTTTTGTGTTTATGGAATCAGATGGTTGTGTCAGTGGATTTTCAGGAGGAAATTATCAGGGTTTATCATCATTCCATATGGTTTGTCCATCCTAGAATTTAAAAATTTATAAGGTGTTGAAACCCATTTTTTTGTGGGCTAGTATGAAAAGGAAAGTGGTGGAGTTTTTTTTTGAGATGCTTGACTTGTCAGCAAATAAAGGAAGAACATCAGAGGATGGTAGGTATGTTGCAATATTTACATATCCTTGTGTGAAAGTGGAAAAAAATAGCGATGGAATTTTTTACAGGTCTCCCAAGAATGTTTAGAAAACACGATGCCATATGGGTGATAGTGGATCGACTCACAAAGTCATCCCATTTTATCCCTATTAAAGAATCTCATACGGTGGAGGATATATCCAAAATATATATCAGTGAAGTGGTAAAGAGGCATGGTGTTCCAGTTTCGACTGTCTTAGATAAATATCCAAGGTTCACATCTCATTTTTTTAAATCCTTGTAGCAAACCCTTGGGACTCAGTTGATGATGAGTATGTCATACCATCCTCATGTGGATGGGAAATCCGGGATAATGATAAAAACTTTGGAAGACATGTTACAGGATTATGTAATGGATTTTGGTGGCTCATGGGGGGATCACTTGTCGTTTTTGGAGTTCTTGAATAATAATAGTTATCATACTTTGATATAGATGGCTCTGTTTGAAGTATTGTATGGGCATCTGTGTCATTCTCCACATTGTTAAGTGGAAATAGGTGAAACTTCAATGGTTGGGGCAAGCCTTGTCCAAAAGACCACATATAAGATCAAGTTGATCAGGAAGATAATGTAGATAGATCATAGACTTCATAAATTTTGTGTGGACCATCATCTATGGCCATTATCATTTGAGGTGGTTCATCATGTGTTTTTTAGAATCTCTCCTAGGCATGGACATCGTCGTTTTGGAAAATAGGGAAAGTTTTCTCCAAGGTGTATTGGGCCATTTTAGATACTTGAGTAGGCTGGAGTGGTAGATTCTCAGTTGGATTTTCCACCATGTTCTAGTATGGTGCACAATGAGTTCCATGTTTCTCAGTTGAAGAAGTCTCAGCTAGATTGTGACCATGTGATTTTATGGGATCATGTTGAGCTAGAACTGGTGCTTCTTTGGTGCATTTTCCAGTGCAAATTGTAGATAGGAAATAAAAAGTTGTGTGTGGTAAAAACATTGGTTTATTTTAGGTTTTTTGGTAGTATGGTCAGATCCTGGAGGAGACTTGTGAGTGGGAGAAAGATATGGTCGAGAAATGGCCCGAACTCTTTCGGAAAAGCAATGGTTCTCTACTTTCCGAGGATAGAAAGTCCAATAGTGGGGAGAATGTAGCACCCCCATTTTGAGGTATATAACCCTTTTTATTACTTTTTATGTATTTAAAGTTTTTGGGTAATGTTTGGGAGATTTTTGGAAGGTTTTGGAAATGTTTGGAATCTTTTTAAAGGACATATGATTTGAGCACGGTTAGGTGAAACCATAAAGAATCCCCAAGTAACCATGCGGCATGAGACGGTGAGCTTAGCATGGTTTGCAAATGGTTTTTCTAAACATACGAGGATTCTATGAGAGGTGACCTTATATGTAGTAGCATCTACATGATTAGAGCATTGTTTTCCTAACCGTGTGAGATAACCGTTCACAACGGAAAAATGGGTTTTTTTTAATCGGGATTTTCTCTATTTCACTCATTTCTTCTCCCATACAAACCCTATGTTATATTCCTTGTCCTCAAGGGTAATAGTTCCTATACCACCCATTTTGGAATAAAATCAATGGGGTTTCTTGGTGTTTTGAAGGCAGTTCTCATATAGGACTCCCCTCTTAGTTTCTTGTGATTTTCTCTAGATCTACTCCACTCTCTCTCTCTTGGTTTTCTAGATCTACATCTATTTCATGCAGATCTAGGGTTATGGTATCCTAAAGTGTTAATTTTAGGGATTCTTTATGATAGGTAATGGTATCTAGAGTGGTTTTGGTGGAGCGTTCTCCCGGATTTGTGGTGCGATTGCTTTCGAGTCAATTTTACTGGAACCCTAAGGTAGGTGGCTTATTTCTCGATTCTACTTTACTAGAACTTGATTCCTTGTTTAAAATTAATTTTCTTTTCTTGAAATTAATTGTGAATATTATGTGAAAATATTATTGGAAACCCATTTGGTGGTGATTTTGGGATTTTGGTTTAAATGGGATATTGTGGAAAAAGGGGTTTTGTGGTGTGATTTTAAAATGTTTATTTTAAAATCGATAATGGTTTGAATAATGGAATTTTTTTATGAAAGATTAATTTCAATAAATATTTTTTTTTATTCAAATGTAGGTTTTCATGGAAATTGGTTAAAGGTTGTTTTCAATAAATGGGTGATTTATTGAAGTGATTTGGTATGTGTTGGGAATGGATGTTTTCATGATGTGTGGCCTTATTATGCTTTATGATTGTTGGTTGGTTAAGTATTATGGCTTTTGTTGATTGTGTGTGAAGTGTGAGGGATGTATCACTAAAAAAGAGTATGGATAGTGGATAAAAGGTCCACTATTAAGAATAAGTGGTCGAGAAGTGCCACTAGATTGGGAATGTAGGGAACGGCCTTGGACGGGAAGTTCCACCGTGTTTAGTTGCCTCGTGTGTGTTTTTATGCAAGATGAAAATGGTTGTGATAATGTGTGATGGTGAAATGGATTATGGCATGGTTGTTTGGATTTCTCTTTTTTGGTGTGGATATGTGTAAATGTGGCTTGGTAAGGGTTTGTTTGGATTATGGTAATTGTTTCACTATTTAATTATTTGTATAAACTATTTTATATTAATGTGATAACGTTTTTATCCTAGTGGCATGTGTAGGGAAGTCATTTGGGGAAAACCTACTGAGTATTTGTACTCACCCCCTTCTTATCACATTGGTTCTTTTTTAGATATCATTTTCCAGGACACAGGAAAAGGTAAAGAATCTCATTTTTCTAGTGGTTCATCATGATGCTTGGGTGGTATTATGGTGCTTGGATCATGGATCTTGGTGAGAAGAATTGGTGTGTTTCATGGTTTCCCTGGGGTATTGTTGTCGAGTATTCAACTTGGTACTATAATACTGAGACTTTTTTGATATAGTTGTACTAGATTTGAGTATTTTTATGGAAGATATGGTTGTTTAGTTTTCTCTTGGTAATGTGTTATTATGGTTTACTTTGTTGATATGCATCATGTAGTTTGGTTGTTTATGACTCGTTCGGTTGGTTGATTTCATTATAATGGAAAATCATTCCCCACTTATTCCTAGAGACCTAATCATTAATTTCCACCCTTTGACACATTGCGAATGTTGCCTAAGGCCAAGTAGCATATCACCGCCTTCTCAAGCCAATGAGGAAGGGGCAGGAAGTTAAAATTATTAACACATATTCTTAAAAAATAAACATATATTTTATCCCCGAGCAACATTAGTCACTCATAATGTAAAATAAAAAATTAATATATGTTACCAATATATTCTATAAAAATATACTTATCCATTACCAAAAAAATATTAACCACCATTAAATAAAACCATAAGAAAAAATAAATCAATATTTTATCCTCAGTTTATATAATCACAACTACCTAATAATTTCATATATAACCCTTACTCATGTAATATTTCAAAAAATATAATGATCTTACTCTAAGATAACATAATGTTACATATCACCAAATAACTTTTCAATCCCTGAGTCAGTCTATACTACTTAACTTATATTCCCAAAATAAAATAATTATTTTCTCAAGTTACCATAATTACCTCAATATCAAATAACAAACCAACCCTTAGTGTTATTTATTCCATTTGGATTATGTGAAAAAAATATATCTAATAATTGTCTTCCCAAATAACATTCTCCCTAAATCACATATCAAACCTAATGGTTATATATACCTCATTCTTGAATTAGTCATATAACCCAAAAAATTACTTAATATATCATTAATGAACATAATATCTAGTCACATAAGACCTTAAAACACTATTCATAACCACAAAAAATATTATTGACCAATTATTTTTGACATAATTCATAAATTATCCTTAATTAATAATAGCCAAACCTTGAACTTTATAAAAAAATATCTCTGGATCCAACTATATTTTCCTAAGCATGCAATATCATATTTGGGGTTAAAAACATATTCTTTACACATTTTATTTGATACTAACTACAAAAAATGAAACCATTAAATCAATAATTATAGGATATATAGAAAATATTTCATCACTTACGTACCCAAGACCATTTAGGTTTATTATTTTTATGGATTTTAAAAAACTCTTATATAACAAAACCCATACCAAAATGGATATTTTTCCCATTAAACCAAGGATTCCTTATTTTATAATAATTCTTTTCCATCTCCCAAAAAACTATCCACACATGAAACCTTTAAAAACACATTATACCTAATATTATACTTTATTTACCTAGGGAATCAAAAGATAATAAAGGGTGAGAAAAAACACTCCAAAAGGGGGGCTTGTAAAAAATAAGATATCATTGAATAAACAAGGAAAGAACCTTTTGTAAGGAAGAAATAATAAACATATAATTTTGTGTAACTTATAAAATGATAATGAAATATTTACATGGTTAACATTAAAATATAAAAAATCATATAGACATAAATAAGTGGTTTCATAATGATGGAGTGTATAATTTCATATATATGAATCATACCTTCAAGGCCTTAATCGAAGAAATCATAGATAATTCAAACTATAATAGACTAAATCCTTAACATTAATATTAAACGGGATATAATACACCAAATGCCTAAACATGTTTATCTCATGAGACCTACATATGAATATAGGGGATATGTAATTTTTTTATCCACTATTCACTAAATAGGTCTAATATATTCAATATATGAAAATAATTTGTACATAATACAATACATAACCGACATGACATAGTAATTAATAATCATATATATTAAAATCATAAATATATGGATTGTTAATATTTCCAAAGTTAATCTATAAAATAAGACTTTGGGCTCAATAATCACCATATAAAATATCAATGAACCATTTATATCTGTTCCACATAAACCTCAAAACATTCATAATCCCATCATATCTCAAATAACCCATAAAAAATATAAGTTTCATTATGATTTAAATAATACATTATCATAATACATCCATATAAAGAAATTATATGGTATCAATATATAATATAATATATGAATAATAAAAACACAAAGTTATGTTCAAATGGATGAAAAAACACATTATTGACATGATTAAAAAATTAGTTTAAAAAATAATAATAAATATCCCAATCTTTTGATAACTTTTATCATAAAATTTATAATTCAGAAAAAAAAATGGGAAAAGAAATTAATTTGAAAACCCATGAAAACTTGAAAAGGAATATTCATTAAGAAAAAATATAAAATTTGGAAATGGATTTCTTGAAAATTAAATTATATAATCACTAATGAATAAATATGAACATACATGAAATAATATAAATAATATGGAAATTAAGAGAAATATATGCATCTAAATGAAGATATTAGGTTACATCCACCTATAAGAAACCTTTCAATTGAATTGTGAACCAATGGGTAAGTGAAATTGTAATAAAACATGTAAACCATATATATAATAATAGTAGAGTAATATATGTTTGGTTTTAGGTACAATGAAAAATAATTCCCCTAATGGAAATTTGGTATAAATAACCAAAATTTCAATTTGAGGTTTGAAATTAAACCCTTGCGTCTTTGTTAAAATTTGATTCCAAATCCCTTTTAGAATATAACATGGAATAGAAATTCATATTAAATGAATAAAAAATACTCATTAAAATTTATTTTTATAATAATTATAAACACCATATAAATAAAAATATATGCATAATATGAAACATGTCTCAAAGAATAGAATTTGAAACTATATTCCCATGCATTGAATTCCCACATAGAAGGACGCAATCTATCATCATTTATGTTAAACTATGATCCATTAATAATTT
Organism: Viscum album; assembly: GCA_963277665.1. NCBI lineage: Eukaryota > Viridiplantae > Streptophyta > Magnoliopsida > Santalales > Viscaceae > Viscum > Viscum album. The sequence goes on along the minus strand of OY728133.1, from coordinate 471,989,233 downwards.
ATTTTAAAAAATTATTGTTGTGTATTAATTTTTATATTAATCATTTATATTCATTTATTACATAGATATTACTTGTTTCAATTAATTTTGTCTATCATTTGTGAGTAGTTTCAATTATTCCCTTCCCATTCCTAAATAATGGATTCAGTCATCATTTCATGTTCTTGAGTTTATAAAATAAAAAATGTTAAAGATATAAAATAATATGCTATTTAATTATTTATGATGTTCTAGGTTCATTCCATAGGTTTTTTAAGTGTGATTCTCCAAAATTAAGTATATAACACACTTTTTTTGTAATTTTAATGAAATAAATAATTGTATAATAAAAATGATTTAAATATCAATATTACTATTAAAAAACTAAAAACAAAATATTAATTACTTATTATTATCAGATAATATAAGTAATTATGTTTCCATAACTATACATCAAAATAATGTATATAATCATACATGTATATTTTTAAATTAAATTGTTGAAGAACATGCTATAATCAAGGGATGAGTGTGATTATGAAGTGTTTTTATTATAATATAATCATTATAAAAAATTATTATGATATTTAGATTTAATTAAAGTGTTAAATCATAATTAATAAGGTATGGATAATGAAGAAAAATAGAAAATTTTTATAAGAAGTCACTACTTACAAAGAAGAAATCATATATTCAATTGGAACCCTTCTTGGTTTTAAAAGGAATTTAGGAATTCTTATGAGACTAAAAGCTAACTAATAAAGAAGAAGTTTATTAAAAGAGTAAATATAGTAGATTATAGGGAGGAATTCTTTTTTTTTATCAAATAAAGGGTGTTGTACAGACCCTCTATTATATTGGAGGGGTTCCATTTTTTGTAAATACATATTTATTAATAAAAGAGGAATATAATGTTCCGGTCTAGTGGATAAAAAATTGAGAATTAAGAAAGATAAGATAGGTTTTAGTCAATAATTTTATCATCCAGCAATTTAATTATAGGGTTTTTTTACATTTCATGACCATATCATATAATTTAACCTTTTTAACTCATTTTATCCTTTATTGTGGTGACTTTTAATTTTATAACTTTTTTATGGATAAAAATGAAACTAACCTTATTACCTAGTTTTGATATTATGATTTCAAATATAAAATCTGTTTTTTTATTTAATTTAAAATTTTGATAAAAATTAATTTAATATAAGTGTGAAAAATTCAATAAATCAATTTTTAGAAAAATATATTTTTATTCTCAATAATAATTTATACTTATTTACACAAAATAGTTTTGACTCTCATGAATTTTTTATTATTATTAAAAATGGAATTTTATTCTAATTCTAAACTAATACAATAATGAATATAATCTTGTGAATACTTAATCAAAATAAAATGGCCAAAAATAGTATTTTATTTAGAATAAAATATAACTTTGATTCTAAAAATTTAAAAACATACAGTATAAAATTCAAAATAGTATTTTGAAATGAATTATTTTACTCCTTAAATACATATTTTTTTATGAAAAATGGATTATAAATTTTTTAAGTAATTCTTATACCAAGATTATTCCATAAATGTTACGGTATTTGTAAAAACTCTAATTTTACTATTCACCTAAAAATCAACATTTTTAAAAAAATCCATAAAAATCACCCAAAAATTATATCTACATGTTGATACAAACAAAATGTTCATTTTATCATATTTCATTCATATAATTTATAAATTTAACTTTTAAATTAGATAATATGGCATATGGAAAAAATATTTATTTAGAATAAAAACTATATTATTATTAAAAGAAAAACCATATTCTTGTTCCATAACTTGATAAAAATATTTTTAATATTAATTTTAAATATAAATTTATATAACTAAAATTAATATCTATTTATAAAATATACAATAATTAAAAAAACATTTAAATAGTTCAAAATAGGAATTAATTTTGAAAATAAATTTATAATTTAAATAAAACAATGATTTATCATAAAATAACCATAATAAATTTAAATGTTATGATTATATATTTTGATTATATAATATATTTTGAGACATTTTATAAACATATAGTCACATAAGATGTATAATAATTTATGATCATTAATATTGATAAACCAAAAAAGTGATATATTATTAAAATATCAGGGTTTTCAGATAATGAAAGTCATATTATGTTGAATAAAAATATTATATTATATCATAAAAAAGTTAATTGTGTTCTACTAATGTTTTATAAAAATGGAGGTGCATAATATCATTATGGAACTATAGTTTTTTGTAACTTAAGAATAGGTGGAAGATATATTTACTAAAACATTGGCATCTCATTTTTTATAGTGGTATAGGTTGAACTTCATAGTTCAACCAATCTCCATAAACTAGTGAGGTTTTATTTCCCCACCCCACATTGAAATTAATGTTATAATTATTTATTCATTTTTTTAATTTTTTCTCATCGGATCTAAAAATATCAGGAGAGATATTCTTTATGGGGACTAATAAGAAGTAAAGGTATGATTATCTTTAAGAGACAACATTAATTCATTTTTTGTTTCCCTTTTTTCCTACATTGACCTAGAATTTTCATAAGCATTGAGATTAATTGAATGATCCTAGATAATATTTAGAACTATTTTCTAATATAGTAATATCATATCATGGTTTAAACTATAGCTAAATAACCCTTTGAATTTTATTATTAAAGGTTCTAAAAAACTGGAAAGGAGAAGAATACTAATAGAGAAGAATAAATTAGAAAGAATAAAGGAGAAACCTGGGAGGAGAATGAAAAGGTAAATGAAAGAAAAATTATAGGGGATCATGTATATCAAATTTATGGTGTATAAGAAATATGATGTTGATGGTAGAAAACAAATAGTAATTATAGTTGATCTTGTGATCATGGTTGACAAAAAATACAAAGGGGGAGATTATTTCAACTATAGTTTGTAATATATTGGATTTGAGTTGAGTTATAAGTCTGAAAGTGGTCATGTGTATATTTTGGAAGCATGTATGACATAGAGAATATTTGTGATCACATTATTCTCTATTCCATTCAAAATATTGTGGTGAGTCACTATTGTGAGTCTGGTTTGGTCGGGTTGAATATGGAAATGCCTAGAGTTAGGAAGCATTGGTTGTTTTAAATGGTGTTTTAATTATGAATTTATCTTATGTAAAATTATGAGGTTGTTTTAGGCCAAGGTTTACATTGTGGTGTCTATGGTTGAAAATATATTAAGTATTAGATTCTCTAAAATGGGGGGGGGGGTAATTCCTTGTTTTAGATCTTGGCATTTTTGGATTACAAAATCCATTTTCAAGATAGGGAGAATGATTATCAGTGTTTTGAAAGTTTTGGTTTAACTCGTGTTTTATTAACTAACTTATTAAAATTTTGAGGAGAATCTTCCAATAAATATACCATATTATGGATCTTTTCATGTTTCATTGATAGATTAACTATATAAATTTAGGTATAATTCTATGGGAAATTTTGAGGTCATGGAGAATGATGGTTCAAGTTTTGAGATTAATGGCCATGTCCAACATAGGAAATTGAGCATTTTTATATCCATGGTGAATTGTGTGTTATCTTTATATTTGTTTTTTAATCATATACCACATTGTGGTGTTAGAAATATTGGAGTTTATGATCATTTTATCTCCTTTTTCACTACTTTTACAATTATAATGATTATAAATTGGATATCAATGATTGAAATAGATATCAATGGTGGATATATGAAGTAAGATAATTTAGGTACTATGTTTAAGAAAATTGATGTTTGAATTTATTTTTGTTTTAATTCCAAATTTTAAATTCAAACATTAACTAGATATATAGTATTTTGTTGTGTAGAAAAAGATAATCACATATAAATAAGAGAATAAGAGTAAGATTGAATATATGAGATCATACTATAATTATTAATTAATAATGAATATATATAATTAATTTTAGAGGTGTGATTATTCTGAATATAATTAAAGATCTAGAATGGAATAATACCTTACTTCACATATCTGTAATGATCATGAAGTTAATTTTTTTAGTAACATGAAAAACACCCTTCCAGTTTGGCATTGGTTTATTTGTTTGAAATAATTTAAGATCTATTTTTGTGTTGAATTTATTATTATTTTTCTATTGAAACCTTTTAATGAAATATAGGATGATTCCATAGACCTTAGATGATTAGTGGGATCTTCATTATCCTTATAATCACTTACTAGTGAAGTGGTAGTTAATTTTCACATCAAAAAATATTATTATACAATCCTTGGATATAATCATTTATGGTAGAACTATTTAAAATCATGTGTCCATTGGATGTACTATTTTACATATGAATTTGATTTCAAAATAAATTTTTGGTTTATTTTCTAATTTAATGAAAATAAATGATTTTTTCTAAAGAAAAGATAAAATTTCAAGACACTCTAAATCACCATCCCTCTTAGGGTATTCGGTGGGATAACTGGGGTATATTATATATATTTAGAGGTAATTGATATACTATGATTTTAAAGTAAGGAGACATATATATTTCTATGGAATTTAATGGTTTTAATCATCCTTGTGTCAATAGAAACTAGTAATTTAGAGTCCAAACAGAAGATAAGATGGGGTACTACTTTCTAGATTGAAGAAAAAGGAAATGCATGTCTTTATAATAGCATTGAGTTGAATATAGTTGAATTTAATCCACTATAATAGAAATTCCAATACATTATCACTATCAAGAATTTTTCATTCTTATTTCACATCAACCATAGGTTATTTAATTTCTTTAGTAATTTGATTTTTCATTCAGAAGGAAATTACTGGGAAGTTTTTAGAAGTTACTGTTCAAGTAGATTGTTTAATAGTTGACCTATAGTGGAGTATTTTTCAAATTTGAATGAGGTCTTTAAAATAATTGTTGATCCTGATTTTCTTTATCAATGAGAGCTCTTTGAATCCAACTCTCTATTTGAGATTAAAAATTATTATTATATTCCGCATGACAAAGTGAATAAAAATATTACAGTGGCCAAGTGCATTCTTATTGTACTTTTGAAAGATAATTTTCCATAATATGTTTTTTTCTACTTATTATATTTGGGGGAATCACAACCCCTAATGAAACATTTATTAAAAATTGAAAAAATATATATATTGTTTTAAAAAAAATTATTTAAATAAATAAAATGTTGATACAATATAAAATAAAGCTAGCATGGTATAAAAAATTTAGAAATTACTTTTTGTATTACATAATAATTTTATAAAATTATAATAAAATATATTTAACATTATCATTTTTCATATTATCATTATTACTTTATATTGTATATATTAGGATAGAAAAAACCCAAAGTAGACCCTTTTTTAACCTTAACTAAATCAGATTATCCAATAATTATATGGTTATTACATCCTTAATATAGAAAGTTGGTGTTTCATGCATATTCATTGGCATTCCCCTACCTAGGTAGTAATATCAATATAAGGATTCAGTAGTTATTAAATAAAATTGACCTCACAAGCCCAAACCTCTCATATAGACATGTTACATCCCTAAAACTCACAAATGTGTTAGAATAAGTATGAAATTATCCAATTACCATAGGGGTTACTTATAATACTAATATTTATCCCCACATGTTAACATATGTTAGTTTTCTATGATTTTTTCCTTATATACACGCTCATAGGAAAGCTCTCCAAGAGGTTACCCATCCCAAAATTGCTTAAACATAATCATTCTTGTATATATATTTATTATTTGGAAAACATATATATATATATATAATGATGTTCTTTTTTACATGGGTTATACAAATTTTTATTTTATTTCATCCTTTTTTTATATGTGTGTTACCCCCTAAAGAAAAACATCCTTATTCTAAACCCTAAACATCAAAACTATATAGTGATACTACACTTCTAGATTAATATTGGTATTAATATAAATTATTACAACATAAAAAATTTATTCCCATGAGGACCTCTCCAAAATAGATGTCTTTTATGGAAATTTTTAGTCCCTGCAACCTATCCACATGCCTAAATAGGTAATATATCACATCAACTATTCCATTTATTACATTATCAATTATCCAATAATGGGTTTTTTTATATGTTATCCATTTTCACAAAATCCCTATGATAACTTATAAAAATGTTATTCCTCTTGAAATATATCTAAAAATGAATAATTAATTATTAAATTATTACCATGTAGGATCATAAAAAGATTTATGCACCATATTAGCATATGTAGTTACATTAGTAATTTAAATATTAATTTTTATAATAATAACTCATCAAAAAATATAGATGATCCTAAGACTAAAAACCACTAATTTTTATTATATTCCCATTACCTTTTGAGTTAATTTAAAAAATTAAGAGTTACTATATATCATAGGGTTGTGATTTACCCATTCCCATTATTTATCTTTCCAATCATAATTCTACCAAAAAATTGGCATGAATTATCTATGGAAAAATAACTGAAAACATATTTTATTATATTTAAATTTATAAATTAAATTAATTAATCTTTATGAATTTTATAATTTAAGGAAATTTATCACATAATTATTTTATATTGTATTTTGGAGTAATTTGTAAAACATGCCTAAATATTTTTTTGTAGCATAAATAATTATTCTAAGTTTAAATGATTCTAGTTGAACTTTAAAACATTTTTTTAATTATTTTATTAACCAGAGGATTAATTTTATGTATGGATGAAACCAAATGTAAGAATATAAGGGGAATTATATGTCATATATAAGAATATTTCCATTTCTGTTGAGAAGAGAAATGGGTCTATCCAAAGGATATATAAAAGGATAAAATGTGTCGTTTGGGGTGGGGAATTGATATATGTAATATTAACTTTGGCTGACAAAATACTATATAGAATAACGGAATGACTATGTATGATTACATTAAGCATTAAAAAGTATAGCTAAGATTAAATTATTTCTATGGAAGAATAAATTTTAAACATGAAATATTTATTAGGGATTTAAATGATATATTTAAGGTTTTTCACCAAGATAATTTTCCCATGCTACTCATGTAAGATTAATCATCCAAGAAGAAAAAGAAGAAGTATATATAAGCTAGTTAGGGTGAATGAGTTTTGAACCACTAAATAAGATTATTACACCTATAAACATAATCTCAAAACACCATAAAACAAGTCTAAATAACCATATCAATCATGGGAATATTAATAAATATTATTTTTAGGATATGAGATTCAAAAATATATATAAATGGAATTCTTGTAGTTAATCTTAAATGAAAAATAAAATCCCACATTTTTTCTTGGATGAAATGATATTTTTATGCCTTTATTTGACCACATTCCTGTAATCCATGATATAAGAAGGAAAATAACTATAGAACATCTTAGAAATTTGATGAAAGAAATAAACTAACTATCATAAGGATATTTTAAATAATTTTAGGTTGAGAAAGATTTTAATACCGATATGTTGAATCCCACACAATAACATTGAATTTATTTACTACTTCCCATTTAAATTATTATACACTCTCAATTATAGAGAGTTTAGTCCCTATACGATAGTAGACTGGGGTTTCAATGATTAATTAATATTTTTAATTTCATTCATGTGATTTTAATACTATATATATTTCATTATCTTATTATTATATTTATTCATAAGTTTCCCCCGTCCATCCCTCTCCAACTCTATGATGGGGGAGGACCAACCCATGGATTAGGTATTAGGGTTGGCCCAGATGTCCTTCTATTTTATTTCATTATTTATGTTGGTTTTAATTTATTTTCAGGGTAATAAATTATAATATATATGTTTGGGATGGTGGTCACTGCTTTGTTCTCTAATAGCATCAGCTTATATCTTTTATTATCATACTTTTTCTCTCACTATTCTCTTACCTTTTCCTTTACACAATGGATTTTGATGAGTTAGTATATGAAACAAAATACGATGTAGCCTATTTTATGTTGATTTCACATACTTTTTTGAGGTGTGTATCTCATTGTTTACTTCTAGGGGAGTTTGGAGAGTAATTTCATAGAATTTTTTAAAAATCCATTAAATTTTATAAACCATAAATAATAGATGTTAGATTATATATATTGATTTATTTAATGAAAATAATTACGTCAATAATAGAAAACAATGGTGGAATACCAATATCATTCTCCTAGGGTTAAAAAACGTCCCAAATAACACTTCATGTGTTTTGATTCACTATTTTATTTTATTTTATTCACACCAAAAAATCACTCTACCTTTTCCCATCATTTTAATATATTACAAACATAAAAATATAAATAAATTCATATGAATAGTGATTGATTGATAAAATATCTCCTTGAGAGATGATTCTATTAAACCACTGAACCACACTAGTAGTATTATAAATTCTATTATGATAAATCGTGATAAGAGTTTCAAAAATTATAAATGTTTTCAAAGAGATAATTTAGTCCAATATTATTTTTTCTTATTATGTAAATATTTTCTTTTCCTTCATAAAAAATATGAAAATATTGAAAATATTTTTGACTCACTCTCTCTAATAAATAAAATTATTTCAATATTTGGTAGATAGATGAGGAGAGTTTAGGTAAAAAAATATCAAATTAAATATATTTGGAGTTACCATCAAGGATATTAAATAGGATATTAAATATCCAATTTTAGAATCATTTTCTAGAGAACTAACTGTGTTCTTAAGATACCTTCTAGAGTTCCTTTAGTAAGTGTTCAAGGAACCAAATGATACATTTCTATTAATTCATAATTTTCAATAAGACATTGATGTTGTTGAATCTACACTCCAAAATATTTTTCTATCTCAAAATAAATATTTCCTCACAATGGACTTATAAGAATAAAAAATATATCCACTGACTCAATTAATGTAGGTGGAACTATACTTAGACTCTTCTATTTTTGATTTTTCATCATTAAATAACCTAATTCACTAAACTATATTTTTTTCAAAATCAACACCAATGATACCCCTAGTGAGTTATATATTACATATAGAATAATACCCACCAATAATAGAGAATATGGTGTTGGGGTTTGATTAAGTAACCATTAGGGAGGTGATATAAGACGAAGAATAAAAGTTCCTAATGCATGAAGTGAATCCAAAACCTCCTAAAAAATTATCAAAATAATTAATGGAGTATGAATATATAATTGGTTTACCCATTTAACTCATACTCTATCTACCACTACACCTTCCATTTTTACACTTGGCGAATGAGACGCATTCATTAGTTTTTTTTTTGTACTTCACTATTGGTGTCTACTTAAAGACACTGTGAAAATGAATATTTATTATTACACATCCCATAAACCTAATCAACCTTAGAATTTGGGTTAATAATCTAGAAATACCTAGTTGTAGGTAGTGAAAACCTAGTACCCATTTGTGGGTAAAACCATGAAATCACTCTTTTCTCTCCCACATTATCACTTTCATTTTCATTTTTCAAAAAAATATGATTTTTAATTTTTATTCCATTTTGTATGTTATAAAGTTTGAATTTAGGATCCTAAAAAAATCCACAAAATTTAGTATCAAATATAGATTTAATTTCTCAAAAAAATTGTTTACTACTTATATTCATAAATGTTTCACTTCATGAATAGATATTAACATTTATGAGTTAGAACTATTAACCAATACTTGTTTTTTATTTTTTATTATCATTTTTATGTAATTTTTCTAGAAATTAATGTTTATTATCATTTTTTACTATTGCATTTATTTTGATACATATCTATTGGAATTTGAAATAAATTTATATTAAATGATTAATGATAGAGAAACATTTCCTTTACTTTTATTTTCAATTATTTCTTTGAGTTTGTCTAATTTTTGAAGCCCATACCCATTAGTAGTATCAAAAGATAGATTTACCATCCCAAAAGTTATTCTAAAAAAACTATCATACTCTTTCTAATACCCTCACTTTTTTAATGGAAACTTTTATGTTATCTATAAACTAGAACTTGTGATTCTTATTTCAATGATTTTGAGTTTATGAAATTATTTCACTATGATTGGTGAACTACATTTGACAACCATCAATTTTACTTGCGACCTACCTTTACATAAGTCTTTATTATGATTTTAGAAGAAATAAATAGTGTATTTTTTCTTTTAAGCCACATTACAATCCAATTGTCCCTTATATAACATCACTATTAAATATATTTTCATCACTATTTCTTGACTGAGTGTAGCATAAGGACATTTCATGTGTTTTCCAAGGGAAGTAGTCCATTGTTGGTTTATCTGAGAGGTGTGTGTCATGATTTAGGGATCCAATATTAGAGGAATGGGATTGATTAATTATCATCCATTTCCAAATACATATTTTTAATTTTTCAAGAAAGACCCTTTTAAATAGGTTTAGGGGGATCCAATACAATGGGATGACAGAACGATGGATGAATCCCAATACCTGTCCCACTAACCACCTGAACAAATCCACCTCAAATGCACTATATTTTCACCAATCCATCCCATCCAAAATGAATCTTTTCGTCACCTTGAGAATCACACAGGCCCTACATCATCCATGTCATTGTTGTCATCGCAGTGATCACATCATTATTGTCATCATCACATCTTGATCATCTACTCACCAATGAAGACCAAATGGAAAAAACTAGGATCCAGGAGAATAATTATCATATATTTTATTCCATATTCTCATCCTAATAATTAAAAAAATAATAATAAAAGGAAAATGCACATGATATTTAATTATTTGTTTTTCTGTATTGTATGACTCTTAAAAATAATCTAGAAAAGCGTATGAAAAATCATTCTTATTTACATTAATTTATCATCTCATCCACCATGAAAAAGAAAAAATAGAATAAAATATATGAGAACATGGAGGAATTAATTCATTATTCTTCACATTTAGGATTCATGTCTCAGTTAAATAAAAAATTGAATTTGATGGGAATTATAATATGAAAGGGAATTGAGTGAGAAACATTCCACCATTTCACTAGAATATGCATCATTTTTATCTAAGTTCATGGCCTATAATTTCAATAAATTTAATTTTAAAATTATACCCACAAACCCTATTCAACCAATATTAACTTCAAAAAAACCTAATTGTAAAAACTTACACTCTACTATAGAAGGTAAACACCATATGTTTAACAATCACCCAATGTTCAATATAAAGAGATTTTTTTCATGTGTATATTTTATGGAATAATTTGTGAATGTTATAATATAATATTTACAAAAAAAATTCGTATTGGAACTCTTAATAAATATTTTATCTTACGATGAAATTTGGAGAATTTCAATAAATAGTTTATTTTTAAGTGAATATTGAAAAATATAGTTTTTAACAAAATTGTATATTTTATAAGAAGGACCTATGTCACGACCCATCCCTCAGGGCCCATGCCATGACTACCCCAAGCCCACCTTCCATAGGCCAGGGGCTAGCAACTAGCACCGAAATATGTATTACCTAAAACTGGGAAGGCATTGCCTTTATAACCTGTAAACTCACACATACAAGCACAATGAAAGATACAAGCACAAAGTAAAATGTATAGTAAAAAAGAGTGTGTACAGTAAGTAAAGGGGGTGGAATACAAGCCCAACTGGAAAGTACAAGTAAAACTGAAAACAGCTCCTGCGAACACCCGCCAAGGATCCTACCTAAATGGTAGGTAGAGTTCCCAAATGGTCGTCTCTGTGGTATGCCACGTCTAATGTCCACCTTCGAGTAGCCTCCAGTCCTACTACCCTCATCCTCGGTCAGTGCTGTCTATCATCTGCACAAGACATAGCAAGGTGCGGGCGAAGCCCGTGCAGGGGTGAGTATAACGATACTCAGTGGGGACCCCGAGACCCCTGAAGGTTTCTCAAAAACCACAAAGGATATACCACAAAGCATGGAGACAACAGTCAACCATACTTAGGCATATGCCCATACATATACCTAAGTTATCAAGTATATTCATCTCATCCATGAGGAAACACAAAGCCTAACTCTTTAGCCTAATGCTCAACTATTCTATGAAGGAATGGAATTCCACAAAGGTAACACCACAAAGGTAAGTACCACAAAGGTAAAGCCATGCAGAAGAATACCACAAAGGTAAGTACCATAAAATTAAAGCCACATAGAATAATACCACAAAGGTAAGGACTCATCTCACACCAAGTATAACTCAGGTACGGTAGTAAAGATGATTAGATGTAACTATTGAATCATCATACTCTATTGAGAGGCAGACCCACATAGGATCCTAAATAATCATACCCACATAGGATCCTAGTATAGAAGACCTGCGTAGGATCCTAAAGTAGTCCCATGTAGATTCCTAGAGTGGATAAAAGTGGGATAATGGAACACAGACCCATGTAAGATCCCAAAGCACAGACCCACATAGGATCTCTTTCTCATGTTACAGCCAGTCACAGGGTTCCCGCACTAAGCTTGCTTGATTCCAGGAGGGTCTTCTCATCAAGCCATAGGATGATACTCCAACTGCCACAATACCCTGTGAAGAAGAATCCCAAAGGACCACCATGTAATAGGGGTCTCAACACAATAGACGGTGCGTCAATCGGACGCCTGGTCTGTAAGTTATTGGCCTTTTAATCCCGAGGGTACGGTTGGATTTGTGTTCAATCCAACCCAGCCATACCACAAGTTTATCCAAAACTCAAGTGGGGTATACCAAAAGTACCAACTCTATCCAAAGTTTCCAGTGTCATAGATGGTTTGTCAAATGAACGCTCATAGCTCAAGTTATATTCGAAAGAGTGAAAAGGGGTCGAAGCTGGTTCGGGTCCGGTCCGACCCGGTCCGGCTGACCCAGCCCGACCTGGGATCGGCCCTAGGTTCGACCCGGCCTGCTGGGTCCGGCCCCGCCCACCGGGTCTGGCCCCACCCGCTGGGTCCGACCCAGCCTGGTGGGTTCGGCTCGGCCTGCCGGCACGACCCTGCTCGTCGGCACGGCCCGGCCCACTGGATGGCCCGTGGCTGGGTGGCCCCACGGTGGGGTTCACCCTAGCCACCACCCAAGGGGGAGGTTCCCCTAGGTTCTCCGAACGGTTGGGTCGTTCGAGTAGGGTAGCTGACCACCCAGTGCCACGTGGCCCCGGCAGTTGGCACGCGGGACCTAGGGTCCCGCTCAGCTCCCCGACTGGCTGAACGGCCAGCCCACCTGCGCAGCGCGGTCACGCGTAGTGCCACCACTGGCAGCTGGTAGCAATTCGGCCGCCCCTCCGCCATCGCGGCCTCGTGTCACGGCACCTGCACGCCCGGTGGTGCGGATGCGCACCACCACCCCCTTCACGCGGCCGGCCGATGGGCCACGGACCATCTTCAGTGGTGCGGTCACGCCGCTGCCGTCGTCGCGATCGGTCGGAGTGTTGGCCGCCGCTCTCGAGCCCTTCTGAAACTAGTTATCGGTGACGTTCTATGGGTCACCGGGCGCACCCCGGTGGCCCGTTCTTTATTCCGTAGACTCCCTCACTCGTCTCAGGACGTCACCATCGATTCAAGACCACCACGGTTGGAAATTTATCAACCTGAAAACAAGCTGCGAAGAACACCAAAATTCACAAGGGTTGTGGAGAGGTCGAGCCATGTTTGTTTGGCCCACACTCTCTGCGTTAGAATGGTAGCAAGCGGCATAATAGTTCTTGAATTGAGAAGAATGACAAGAACGGTTAAGGGGTAAACAAAACCAACAATCCATACCATGATGTTCATTAGAGATGGAATGAAGAAGAGGATGAAGTCGGTGACGTCGGTGTTTCCTAGATCGTAGGTTCATTTGTCATTCGAGATGTTCTTCGTTGGAGGATATTTCTCCAATTATTCTCCTAAGCTCTCCAAGTCTCTCCAAATCTCTCCCCATTGCCAAAGATTCTCCCAACCAAAAAGGTGAGGAGCCAACTTTAATTTAGTTAAGTTAATTAATTCAATTAATGTTGGAAAATTTAATTGGGGTAATTAAAAGTGTTAACTCTTATTAAAAGAAGAGGTTTCAATGGTCGGCTGGTCCCCACCACTAAAATTTAAATGGGAGGTTTCATTAAAATAAAATTAAAGTTGTTTGTTTTATTTTATTATTTTTTAACTCTCCCATGAAATTCCGGAAAACTATCTTCCACCCTCGACATACTGCGTTCAAGATGGACGTCTCCTTAAGAGAATATCAGGGTTGCGAGTTCTACGGTGTCCTCAGATTTTAATTCTGAGCACCGGTTCAAAAGTTACAAAATGACGCTCGTGCGTTAACTAAACATACATAAATAAAGTTCAAAAATTCATTCCAGACACACTAGGCCAAAGAATCATGCACCGTCAATTTTAACGGACATGTAATATTTCCATATAATTTTAAAAAAATTACATAGAATTTCCAGGTCCATACATTCTCCCCACCTTAGGGCTTTGCATCCCTAAAATCCACATCACAAAAACTAGGAAAACAAGTGGGGGTACTGAATATGAATCTGAGCCTCCCGATTCCATGTGCTCTCCTATAGGTTCTTGTGCTTCCAACGTATATGCACCAAAGGTATCGATCGCCCCTGAAGGACTCTCTCCTGTCGATCCTTAATCTCCACTGGAACCTCCGAAAACGTCACCCCATCGTCAACATCCAACTTGCCCCAATCAATGATGTGCGAAGGATCATGTACATATCTCCTCAACTGGGATACGTGAAAAAACTTCGGGTACCCGGTGCAATTGAGGTGGAAGAGCCAAGCGGTAAGCCACCTCGCCAACTCTGCTGAGGACCTGAAAGGGTCCGATGAACCTCAGAGATAAATTTCTGCCCCGGCCAAATCTCCACAAACCTCGTCGGGGTGAGACCCGTAGAAAGACGTGGTCACCATCCTCGAACTCTAGAGGTCTCCATATCTTTTCGGAATAAGACTTTTTCCTGATTTGCGCAGTCGTCATCCACTCCTGGATGATCTACACCTACTCTGTGGTAGCTCGTACCTTCTTTGGTCCCATGAGTACTGACTCCCCTGGGTCAGTCCAGAACAAAGGGGATCTGTAAGGTTGTCGATATAGAGCCTCGAAAGGTGACATCCCAATGGTGGAGTGGTAGTTGTTGTTGTATGAAAACTCCACCAAGGGCAAGTGATCCTACCAGTTGCGACCAAAGTCAAGGACTCAAGCATGCAGCATGTCCTCAAGGGTCTGAATGGTCCGCTCAGTCTGTCCATCCGTATGAGGATGGAAGGAAGTGCTCAAACGAAGTTGCATCCTAAAAGCCTCCTACAACCCCTTCCATAGCTGGGAAGTGAAACGTGTATCATGATCAGAGACAATCGTCAAGGCTACTCCATGTAGCTGCACAATATTCTTCACATAGAGGCATCTCAAACTCTCCACTGAGCTCTGCTCTCTAATAGGTAGGAAGTGGGCCGACTTGGTGAGTCGGTCGATGATCACCCAGATAGAATTATGACTCATATATATACATGGAAGTACTATCACGAAGTCCATGGATATTCCATCCCACTTACACTCTGGGTCCTCTAAAGTCTGAACTAAGTCTGATGGTACCTGATACTCAGCCTTCACTAGCTGACAAGTGAGGCACCGAGAGATAAACTCTATTACTGCTTTCTTCATTCCCGACCACTAGTGTTGTCATCGGAGGTCCTGGTACATCTTCGTCACTCCTAGATGTACCGATAGAGGGGATATGTGGAACTCCCTCAACACTTCCTCCCAAAGAGACACTGGTACCATGGTACATCCTCTGAAAAGGATGACATGCTCCCCGCCTTTAGAAAATCCATCAGGTTCCTATCTAGTGGATATCTGAGCACGTCGAACCTCACAGTCAGTGTACCCATGTTGCGCCTCCCTGAATTGCTGAAGGAGTGGGGGAGTGACTATAAGAGACTAAAGAAAAGCTGCTCCATCTCGATCCACAAAGGATATCTACAAATATTCCAGCTACTTCGTCACCTCACCTAGCAGATTTATACCAGATCTCTTACTGAGTGCATCTGCTACAATGTTCCCCTTCCCAAGAGTATATATTATCTTAAAGTCATAGTCCTGGAGGAAATCAAGCCAATGTCGTTGTCTGAGGTTCAGGTACTTTTGGGAAAAGATATACCCCAGACTCTAGTAATCAGAGTAGACCTTAAAATTATCGCCCATAAGATAGTGTCGCCACATCTTCAAAGTGAAGACCACTGTTGCTAACTCAAGGTCATGGGTACCATAGTTCTACTCATGATTTCTCATCTATCGAGAACCATATGTGATAACTTCTTTCTCTTGCATCATGAAACATATGATCCCGGTCCCTGATGTGTTATAATAGACTATATACCCAACACCCTCCTCTAGAAGCCTCAAGATGGGGGAACTAGTCAGCCTCTGCCTCAGCTCCTAAAAACTCCGCTGGCATCTCTCCGGCTATACGAAGGGTTTCCCATTCATCGTCAACACTGATAAAGGTGTTGCAACTATAGAGAAATCTGGCACAAATTTCCAGTAGTATTCAGCCAAACCCAGGATACTCCATACCTCTGTCACACTCCTGGGTGGATCCCAAGCAAGTACTGGCTCAATCTTCGCTAGATCCACCGCAACTCCAGCCTCTGAGATGAAATTTCTAGAAAGTGAACCTCTCAGATCCAGAACTGGCACTTTGAGAGCTTACCATAAATCTGGTGATCTCGGAGTGTGTCTAGAACTACCTGTAAATGATAGGCATGCTCCTCCTCAGTAGCCAAATAGATCAGAATGCCATCGATGAAGACTACTACAAGCGATCAAGGTATGGATGAAAGATCTTGTTCATGAGTCTCATGAACACTGCTGGAGTGTTGGTCAGGCCGAACGGAATTACCAAAAACTCATAATGGTTGTACTGACATCTGAAAGTTGTCTTTAGAACATCCTTATCTCGTACTCTGAGCTGGTGATAGCCAGACCTGAGGTCTATCTTTGAGAACAACTGAGCTCCCTTCAGCTGATCAAAGAGGTTGTCAATCCTCAGAAGTGGGTACTTGTTCTTCACGGTCACATGGTTCAGGTGCCGATAGTCAACACAAAGTCTCAATCTCTCATCCACATTCTTTGCAAACAAAATTGGGGCTGCCCAGGGAGAAACACTGGTCCGGATGAACCCCTTCTCCTGTAATTCCTCTAGTTGTACCCGCAGCTCACAAAGCTCTGCGGGATCCATCTGATACACTGATGTAGATATAGGTGTCATCACAGAATAAAATTCAATGTAAAATTCCACCTATCTATGAGGAGGTATACCCGGAACATCATCAGGGAAGACATTCGGGTACTGGTCCACCACTACATGATAGCTCGGACTCTCCACATCAACCACTCAGAGGGTAATGCTAGAAAACTGATGAGTGATCGGATACACTCTCCTCCAGGTAAGTCCATCCTATGTTTCAAAGGCTCCCTTCTCTCTAGTGAAGGTAAACCTAGTCCCATCCTCGTGGATACACCGCACTTTTCACCTAATGCAGTCGATCTGGGCATGGATTGTAGATAACCAATCCATACCCAAGATGACATTGTAAGGCTTAAACACCGCTACTAGGATATCTTAGTCGAAACTCTTACCTCCTAGAGTAAGCTCACCCTACCAAAACCAGTGTGTAATCATTGAGTCTACTCCCGTAGGAGTCTCTAGACGTAAGGATTGATCCAATGGATCCGTCAGAATCTCTAAGCTCCGAACAAGGGAAGTGGCAATCAAAGAATGACTGGCACCTATGTCTTTAAGTACTGCAGCTAAGGTGGAGTAGACACAGATCGTACCTCATATCATCTCCGGAGTGCCGTGATCATAGGCCTTAGCTTCCTGGATCTGAGATCGCCCCAATCCACCTTCTCCCTATAGTCGGGGTGGACCACCTAGTGGTGGTGGAGGTAACATCTCAAATCATCGCCCACCACCAGCTGCACGGCCATCTCCTATGCCACGTCTTTCTGCCCCCTGTGTACCTCCTCAGTCGAACCACTATCTCTACCTGGGCGGTCCTTCGACCGTCTATTGATCATCTGTATAGAGGGTCAGGCAGTCATGATCCATGTGACTCATCTCACCGCATGTGTAACACTGCATTCTCCTCGCATGACTAGCTTTGTCTCGGGTGCCCCGCACAACCAACCCTGAATCTTGCGGTCATCCACCTGTAATTATAGTCCTCTTGGACCTCTGTGACATCTGTCTGCTGCCAGTTGCAGAAGACTCTGCTACGTGATGCCCAGTGGTAGGTCTTGCTGCTGGTGACTGCTCAGCAAGAAAACTATCCACTAAGAGGGCTCTCTCTAACATCCCCACCTGCGTCGGAATGCTGAGAGAAATCATCGAAGCCCTGATCTCCCACTTGATTCCATGATCGAAGGTCCAGGCCCTGAATAATGGGTCCCAAACCATATCAGTCAAGTAGTGCGAGAGGTCAGTGAACCTCACTAAGTACTGAGCCACAGTCATGTTGGCCTGCTGCAGATGAAGAAGCTCTTATATGCGCACTACGCAAAGGGTCACTGGGACAAACTCTGCCTGAAATAGGATCTCAAAGTCTACCCAAAGAAGTGTCACCTCATTGTGAACCTGGATCATCAAGCTCCACCATCTTCTTGTTGCTGCCTATAGAGAAGACTAGTGGAAAGGATCACCATGAGATCAGCCGGTTTCCCTACCAGTCAGAAGACTCTCACCATGGCCTCCAGCAAATCCTCAGCTGCCTGTGGGTCCGTCTCACCACTGAACCTGGGTGGCCTTTAGTGTTGGAACTCGTGTAATGTGCTCAAGAAGCATGCACCCTCTACTGCTGGGGCTGGTGGAATCAGTGGACCAATGGGTAATGGTGTCGGTGGTGCCTCCGTCAGCACCTCTACTGATAAAGGGCCCTGCACCGAGGCCTCATCGCTCGGTGGGATTTCATCACATACTCTTCCTGGAACCCTATCTGGTTGTTTGTGTGGAGGAATCCTTAAAAGGAACGGGTGTGCCACGGTTAATAAGTTATACATGGTGAGCTAACTCAAAGAGATCACAAATAAAACTTTCAAAACACACACACAAACAGTTTTTTCATGCACTGAGTAAGACATCAGAAGTCAGGGTCCTGGTGTATGGATATGTCAGCCGCCTCACTAACACCAGATTCACTAAATTTATAACCACACTCATAACACTTAACACTATTGCTATTTAAAATATTAGAGTCCAACATTCTTCGGTAGAACCGACTCCTCTGATACCAATTTGTCATGACCCATCCCCCAGGGCCCGTGCTGTGACTACCCCAAGCCCTCCTACCATAGGCCAGGGGCTGGCGGCTATCACCAAAAGGTGTATTACCTAAAACTAGGAAGGAATTACCTTTATAACCTGTATACTCACACGACCAAGCACAATGCAGGATAGGATCACAAAGTAAACTGTATAGTAAAAAGAGTGTGTACAGTAAGTAAAGGGGGCCTGAATACAAGTCCAACTAGAAAGTACAAGTAAAACTGAAAATAGCTCCTACGAATACCCACCAAGGATTCTACCTGAAGGGTCAGTACAGTCCCTGAATGGTTGTCTCTGTGGTATGCCATGTCTAATGTCTACCTTAGAGAATCCTCTAGTCCTGGTACCCTCATCCTCGGTCAGTGTTGTCCGTCTTCTTGATAAGAGACAGCAAGGTGCGGGTGAAGCCCGTGCAAGGGTGAGTATAACGATACTCAGTGGGGACCCCGAGACCCCTGAAGGTCTCTAAAAAACCACAAAGTATATAACACAAAGCATGGAGACATCAGTCAACCCTACTTAGTTATATTTCCATACATATACCTAAGTTATCAAGTATATTAATCTCATCTATGAGGAAACACAAAACCCAACTCTTTAAGCCCAATGTTCAACTGTTCCACGAAGGAATGGAATTCCACAAAGGTAACACCACAAAGGTAAGTACCATAAAGGGAAATCCACACAGAAGAATACCACAAAGGTAAGTACCATAAACGTAAAGCCACAAAGAAGAATACCAGAAAGGTAAGGACTCAGCTCATGCCAGGTATAACTCAGGTGTTGTAGTAAAGATGATTAGATGTAACTACTGAATCATCTAACTCTGTTGAGAGGCAGACCCACGTAGGATCCTAAATCATCAGACCCACGTAGGATCCCAGTAAAGCATACCCACGTAGGATCCTAGAGTATTCCCATGTAGATTATGAGAGTGGATCCAAGTGGGATACTAGAACACAGACCCACGTAGGATCCCAAAGCACATACCCATATAGGATCCCTTTCTCATTTTACATCCAGCCATAGGGTTCCCGCACTAAGCTTGATTGATTTCGGGAGGGTCCTCTCCTCAAGCCACAGGTTGATACTCAAACTACCACAATGACCCAAGAAAAATTATCCCAAAGGACCGCCATGTAATAGGGGTATCAACGCAATAGACGGTGTGTCAATCGGACTCTCGATCTGTAAGTTACTGACATTTTAGTCCTGAGGGCCCAGTTGGATTTGTGTTCGATACAACCCGGCCATACACCAACATTATACAAAACTCAATTTGTGTATACCAAAAGGATTGTCTCGGTCCAAGGTTCTCTATGCCATAGACGGTTCATCAAACGGATGCTCGTATCTCAAGTTATAGATAAAAGAGTGAAAAGGGGTCGAAGCTGGTCTGGGTCTGGTCTGGGTCTGGTCCGACTCAGTCGGACTGACCCGGCCCACCCCGGCCCGAGCTGGGTCCAGCCCTGGGTCCAACCTGGCCCGCTGGGTCCATCTTGGCCGTTGGCACGACCCGGCCCACCAGCACGGCCCAGTCTTCTGGGTGGTCCCACAGTGGGGTCCGCCCTAGCCGCCACCCAAGGGGGAGGTTCCCCATGGGTACCCCAAACGGTTGGTCTATTCGGGTTGGGTAGCCGACTGGCCGGTGCCACGTGGAACCGGTAGCTGGAACGCGGGACCCGAGGTCCCGCTCAGCTCCCCGGCTGGCTGGACGGCCAGCCCACCTGGGCGGCGCGGTTGCACCCCCCCCCCCCCCTCGGCGGCCAGCAGCGAGCCAGTCGCCCCTCCTTCGTCGCCTTGGCCTCATGTTGCATCCCCTGCAAGCCCGGCAGCATGGACGTGCACCTCCACCACCTTCATGTGGTCGACCGAGCGTCAGCCTCCGCCCTTACTCTGTCGCGGCCGACGGGTCGTGGCCCTTCTCTGGTAGTGCGGTCGCGCCACCATCATCGTCACGGTCGACCGGAGTGTTGGTCGCCGCTCCTGAGCCCTTCTGGTGCCGGTCACCGGCACCGGTTGCTGGTGACGTTACTCGGGTCACTTGGCGCGCCTCGGTGGCCGATTCTTTATTCTTTATACTCCTGCACTCATCTCGGGATGTCGCCATCGTTTCAAGACCACCACGGTTGGAAACTTCTCAACCTGAAAACAAGCCGCGAAGAACACCAAAATCCACAAGGGTTGCAGAGAGGTCAGGTCGTGTTCGTTTGGCCCGCACTCTCCGCATTAGGACGGTAGCAAGCGGCATAGTTGTTATTGAATCGAGAAGAATGACAAGAACAGGTACGGGGTAAACAAAAGCAATAATCCATACTTTGACGTTCGTTAGAGATGGTGTGAAGAAGAGGATGAAGTCGGTGACATCAGTGTTTCCTCGATCACTGGTTCGTTCTTCATTGGATATGTTCTTCATTGGAGGATATTTCTCTAATGGTTCTTCCATGCTCTCCAAGGCTCTCCCCTCTGCCAATGATTCCCCAAACCAAAAAGGTGAGGATCTAACTTTAATTGAGTTAAGTCAATTAATTCAATTAATGTTGGCACATTTAATTGGGGGAATTCTAAGGGTTAACTCATATTAAAAGAAGAGGTTTCAATGGTTGTGTGGTCCCCACCACTAAAATTCAAATGGGATATTTCATTAAAATAAAATAAAAGTTGTTTGTTTTATTTTTTTATTTTTTTAACTCTCCCACAAAATTATGGAAAACTATCTTCCACCCTCAACCTACTACGGTCAAGGTGAAGTTCTCTTTAAGCGAATATCGGTGCTGCGAGTTCTACGGTGTCCTCGGATTTTAATTCCGAGAACCGGTTCAAAAGTTACAAAATTTCGCTCACGTGTTTACTAAACGTACCTAAAAAAAGTTTAGAAATTCATTCTGGACACACTGGGCCTTGGAATCATGCACCATCAATTTTCACGGACTCGTAATATTTCCTTATAATGTTAAAAAATACATGGAATTTCTGGGTCTTCACAACCAAGAATCTTATAAATACTTTTAAATAGTCAAGGTTTTTTTAATGAATAAAAATATAATTTTTATAAATGATAAAATTAAATTATTAAACCTACATTAAACATTTTATGAACTTAATTAATATTTTCCAATAAAAAAATATTTTTGTCCTTTCTTTTAATTAAATATTATTTCGGTAAAAGTTGATTTTTTTATTACATTCAGATCCAATAATCTATATATATTTATAATAAACCAATTTATATCATGAAACTCAAAAGTATTTATAATTTTATCCAAAACATAATTGTCATGCTTAAAATTACATTTTATCTAAAAAATTATTTTTATGAACACAAATGCTAAAATTGATTTTCACTATGCATATTATTTTTATTTGATAAAATGGAATGTATATTTTGAATTAGTAGGAAAGAATTATTTAACTATTTGAATCATATTTTTAATCATTTCATTTAAACTGTTAAGGTTAAAAATCAATTACAACTATAAAAATAAAAAGGTTTTTTTCAAAAAATTAATATTATAAGAGTTATAAAATTTTTATCTACAAAATTAGACAAATATATATAAAAATAATACTCTAATGTGATTTTAGAACACATAAAAACTATATAAAAACTCATTTAATCAATAATTAATAATAAATTATAATAAAAAACAATTAATATATAAAAATAAACTTTTCTATATAAATAAAATTTCCTAAATATTATGTTTCAATTTGAAAGAAATTTTGACCATTTTTAGAAATGGAATAAATTTTAGAGGGTCATAAATTTTGATTTAAGACATTGAAATTTGGTAAGAAATGAAATCTTATATATTTATTTTTAAAATTAGTACCATGCTAATTTTTTAATCAATATTAATAAGAATAAAATCGGTAAATGAGGTGTCAAGAATGATTAATAATTAAAAGGTCACCTAAACCTTATAGAATGCCTTTATAGGTTTGAAAGTTAGACCCAAATGTCTCACCTACTATTTCTCCACATAACTAATGTAACTAACTTACCCACCTAACACTCATGTGATTGTATTCTTACCCCAAACCTAATATTAGTTTCCATGAAAAATCCCCCTCTTTTTATCCAATAAAATGAGCTCACTCCCTCCCATTCTCTATTTACCCCCACCAAAAAGACATTGATCATGAATTCCCCTTCTAACTCACTCTCTAAATACCTACCAAGGTGTTCTTATGGTTCTATGGAGTTCTCCCAAGATTTTAGCATCTAAACAGCTATTTAAGGGTTTTCAATCCTTCACTTTAATTTTTAATTGAATTTATTTTGTTATAATATCATTTCCACATATTTCCATGATTGTAATTTTAGGTTATTATCTCACATTTGATATGTTTATAATGATAATCTTCTTATTCCCTTTCATTGTAACCTTTTTTAGATGTTGTTACTAATCCAGCATAAGGGATCTCATTCCACCTTCCACTATCAATTACAAACTATTATTGTAATATCATCATGCTTGTAATTCTGTGGAATTATCTCCCATTTTTTATATTAAAAATTATATTTTCTCTTATTAAAAACTTTTATTATGCCCCATAATGACAAAAAAGACTATATTTAAGGAATATAAAGTGTTTATGGATTTCCTTTCAATGAAAACCCACTATGGATACTAGAAATTTGATGTGGTTATGGTAAAGATACACCTATGCATAATCATCCTAAAAAGGGTTGGTTGAAGCATTGAATCATCCATCAGCCTGATGCATGATGATTAGTCCTAAAACTGAACACCTAGATAGATACTCCTGATGGATATGCTTTGGTATATTCACATTCTCTTTATAAACCATGATTAAGGATTCTTCCTACTATGGAATACTATTGAACTCAATTACTACCTTCTATAGATAACCCAACTTATTGAAATTACCCTTCCCCATTACCTTATCATTATTTCATTGATAAGTGTACTTCATTTGACATTGATAATACCAAATATTTTTTTTTTGATTATGTATTGTTCAACCATCCACTTTCTCTCTCTAGATGAATTATGAACTTGTTATCCCTTGT
This sequence comes from Viscum album, assembly GCA_963277665.1. Classification (NCBI taxonomy): domain Eukaryota; kingdom Viridiplantae; phylum Streptophyta; class Magnoliopsida; order Santalales; family Viscaceae; genus Viscum; species Viscum album. The sequence continues at coordinate 471,964,866 of OY728133.1, read as the reverse complement.
ATCGACATGGGAAAAAGTATTGGAATTATATATGTTTTTATTTTAATACGGATGATTATTAAAAAGTTGACTATGTATTGTTTAATCATCCTCCTACTTTACTTGGATGGTCTATAATGATGTAATCCATTTTATTGACTTGTGAAAAAATATTACAGATTTGTATGTCGTTATTCCAATATGGATAATTATTGGAATGGTGACTATGTGTTGCTTAACTATCCACCTTCTTTCTTGGGATTGGTTGTCATAATTTTATCCATTTTATTTACATGGGGAAAATTATTGGAATTCAAATATAAATTATTATTATAAATTTTAATTATGAATTGTTTATTCATTTTTTTCATGTGATGAATGCTATAGACAGTGGAAGAAAAAACCCAAAAACAAAAATACTCCCAGATATAACTCTATAGCTCCTAACATGCTCCATGATCCAACTCCAAAAATCAGCCCAAGTATTATGAAGTACCACTAAAGAAGTGTGATAATTTACCTTTGTCTGTGTCACAATAAATGATATCTTCAAAATCACTAAAGTTCTAAAGCATGGGGAGTAATGAAATTTAGTAGGATTTCCCCAAATGAATTCCCTACTCATGACACTAAGATAGAACAAGTTAGCGCATTTAAATAAAACCATTTATATAAAACAATTTAAAACAGTTTATATCAAAATATAAAACAAATTCCCTAGAAAAGGAATTTTCTCAAAACCAAACCAATTTCCAAGAAAAGAAACCAAACAAGTCATTTAATGTTTTCCCCATTTTCATGTTGGAATAACCGATTTCAATTTCACATAACCACACACACACACACACACTCAACCACACAATGTTGGTGTTACCTTTAATGGTACAACTTCACATCCATAACTCATCCCATTGATGGTGTTACTTCATGAACATTATACATCCCATTCCACACACGCTTAACCATTTGAGCCAACTACATTCCAAAACTATCATTTACAAAACATTTCAATAAAACCAAACTTTTATTGAAAAACATTTTTCATGCATAAAAACCAAACAAACATTTTAAAATTTCCATTTTAAAATCATGTTTCTAAATTCACTAAATACCAAAACACCTAATTAGCACAATTCTGTAAACCATCACCAAAGAAGGTTTTTTTTCAATCAATTTCAAAAAAATCATAATTAATTTCAAGAAAAAAAATCCATTTGAAATTAATCCTTTAAGTTCTAATAAGAGGAGTCAATAGTGAATCCACCTACATTGGAAATTATGGACTAAATGAATAAAGGCACAAAAACATCCAAAAAATGGGTTTGAACCTCCAAAAATCCACCTTAGATACCTTCCCTTATCAAAAAAAAACGGAAAATCTAACCATTATTGGCATAAAAAACCTTAGATCTATCTATATCAGACTAGATTTAAGAAAGAGAGAGAGGGAAGAAATTATATCTAAGAAAAACCACCAAAACCCACCATAAGTGAGGACTTAACAAGGGAACCAGGCTTCAATGCACTAATAAATACCTCAGAATCACTTCCAATTCGATGCGTAAAGTTTCACATCCTTTGGGAGGGAGAAATATCAAGTTAGGGTTGATTTGGAGAAAAAAAATAGGGGTTAAAACTTAATCTCAACCCAGATCCACTCTTTTAGGATCTTGTTTTTAACTTGTGCATAGTTAGTCACATGGTTAGGAAAAATTATGAGCTAACCATGCGTCGGGCTCTGCCTCGAGGAGGAACTCACAAAATTGGCATGTATGGTTACACAAACTATGCGTTAACCATGAAAAATATCACTATCCCACTTTGCATGATTTCTCCTGGGTGGGCACATGGTTTGGAAAAACCATGTTCCTACCCGTGAACCTTTCAATTAGCCCTTGTCTCACTGTTCATGGTGTCCTATAGGAGTTACAAGGTTTTCACTAACTGTGCACCAATTTTGCACCTTTATAAAATCCCCAAAACATAAAAAATTATTATAAATCCTCCAAACTTCACAAAAAACTTTACATATTTAAAAATCATAAGGAAATGGTTACTTACTTGAAACCAAGGGTGCTACATTCTCCCCACCATGGGCCTTTCCATACCCGGAAATTAGAAAACCATCATGTAACGTCCTGGTTCTGGAAGCCACCCAGAGGTGCCCCGTACCCAGTTGGTCACATGGCCTCAAGCACATTTCCTCAAATGCTAGAGGTTTTTGACTAGCAGCAAGGTCCTTGGGTGTGATAGTGTGGAAACTATGCCCTCATTGGAAGAGTACACAGTGAAAGTAAATAATTATATACAAGATAGGAAGAAGTAATATTATCATACAAAAATAAACAGTAGAAGACTGATAGAATAAACTGGAGAAAATATATAAAATGATGCATGATACATATGTCTAGGAAAGTAGAAAAATAAAGCACAATGCATAAATACAGTACTAAACCAAGTATAAAAGAAAAACATAAATCAGCTCCACAACATCGCAAGCCTAGGCTTGGTCTCATGCTCTCCAGCTCCACAGCATGTCAAGTACCTGAAGTAGAAGGGCGCTTTACCTTGTATATACCTGCAATAATATAATCTGTTTGGGCCCAAAATCATGGACCAAATAGGGTGTGAGACTAAATCCTAGTAGGCAGCCACCACAATATCTCTGTCTAATAGTCAAGGAGTTTATGGCAGGTTAAAGTACAGGAAACAGTAAACAGGAATGTACTCAATAGTAAACAATCCACAATTTTAATATCAAGCATCATCTAACCAAGCAGAAAAACATAAACAGGTAACCCTCTGGGAAGTACCCACAACCTATCCCCTCTGGTCCTACCAAACAAGTACAAGCAACCCTCTAGGTAGTACACTCAGTCTAACCCCTCTGGTTCAGCTTAAGTATAGACCCTCTGAGGAAGAACTCACTGTCAATTCCCCCTATAGTCTCGTAATGGTACTAAAGGCACTCTGGGGAAGCACTCAATGTCTCATTCCCCCTGTGGCCCTACGTTTAGGAACTACAGACACTCTGAGGAAGCACTCATCAACAATTCCCCCTGTGGTCTCGCATCATAAATAAAACAGACACTCTAGAGAAGCCCTTAACATCCATTCTCCCTATGGTCTATACACCAGGTTATCACAGCCATGTGTAAGTCAAGAAAGAATAGCAACACGTATCATCCAAGGTAAACCTCGAGAACTACTTGGCTATAATTATACAGCATAACATCACAACAAAACAATAGTCACACCATCCTATAATACTAGGCATGGGAAAGTAAACAGCAGCCTAACAGGAAAACTAGACCCAAAGGTAAAAATAGGAAAAACATGCATGGTAAACATAGCCAAAGCACATAAATTAACCCTATTCAAAATTAATTATCATCTACTCAAGCATACAAGCATAGAAATCAAATAATAGGGCTAAACGGTAAACTTGAAATACCCATTTCATGGGTATTGGGAAAATTTGCACATAAAACTCAAAGACTTTCAAAATAAAGGAACAAACCACCTACCTCGACATTAGGAGATCACTATATGTGAACCTTGAGGATTGAATCACCTTAGAATGCTGAATATCTACAAAAACATCTAACACATTCAACCTATGATTTCTCACGAGAGAAGAGAAATCAAAAGATGGTGCTCTAGGAGAAGAGAGAACTCACTGATGTGATTCCAATGCAACCGACGGTGTTCGATTTTGAGGAAGGATGCATGCTCGGGGTTTCGTCAAAGATCTGCGGTTGTACGGAGCTCTCGGTCGAATGAGACCTAAAAGAAGAGCGTTCTTGCGATTAGACGCGACCCCGGTACATTTAAGGGAAAAAAATTACACGGCGTGTACTTTTGAAGTACATAGTGTGTACTCCCTGTTTCTGTACTCTGCTTTAGGCGGCCTCCAAACACCCCCACACGGCCATGTGTGTGGCCACTACATGACCAACACACGACCTCATGTGGCATCGCAGTACACGGCGTGTACTCATATAGTACATGGTGTGTACTTTGAAAATTTCCATAAATTCCTCTTTTTCCCAAAAACAACCAGAAAAGGAAAAATATAACTGAAAAGAAGATTCGGGTACTTACAAACTTCCTCCCTTAAATAAATTCATCCCTGAATTTCCCTAGCATGGCATAGAAGAATAAACCCCAAATAGCTCCGGCCACTGTGCTCGTACATCGGCCTCCCTCTCCCAGGTCTCGTCCTATACCTGCTCGTGCTTCCATTGTACTCGTATCAGAGGAACAAATCGGCCATGGAGAACCTTTTTATTGTGATCAAATATCCAAATAGGATGCTCCTTGAATGATGCATCCACTTTGATCTTAACCTCCTCAGGTTGAAAGACATGAGATAGGTCTGAAAAGTAACATCGGAGCTGAGAAACGTGAAAAACATCGTGCATAGCCTGGTACCTCTGAGGTAACTACAACTGATAGGCAACTGGACCAACTCTCTCCAACACCTCAAATGGCCCGATGTACCTCGGTGAAATATTACCCTATCTCCTAATTCTTTTGTGCCCCAACCTCGGTGTGACATGTAGAAAAACTTGATCCCCGACCTCAAACTCCAAAGGTCATCTCTACAGATCAGCATAAGACTTCTGATGAGACTGTGTAGTAGCCATCCTCTTCCGAATCAACTCTATCTACTTTGTGGTCTCCTGAAGAAGACGAGGTCCCAACAAAGTTGCCTCTCCTACTTCCAGCCAATATAAGGGTGATCAGCATGGCCTACCGTACAAAGCCTCATAAGGTTCCATCTGAATAGTTGCTTGAAAACTATTATTTTAGGAAAACTCCACAAGAGGTATATGTTTCTCCCAAAGAACCTCCAAAATCCAGAATGCATGCTCGAAGCATGTCCTCAAGAACCTGAATCGTATGCTTAGACTAGCCATCTGTCTGGGGGTAGTAAGCTATACTCAAAAGTACCTATGTACCCAACATCTTCTGAATCCCTTTCCAGACCCGAGAAGTAAAACATGCATCCCTGTCTGAAACAATGGAGTGTAGAACTCCATGAAGACGTAAAATCTCTCAGATGTACAACTGTCCCAGATCATCAACACTGAAGGTATCCTTGATTGGAAAGAATTGAGCAACCTTTGTAAGCCTATCAATGAAAACCCATACTACATCATTCCCTTGGGGTGACCTCAGCAAACTGGTCACGAAATCCATCGCGACGTCGTTCCACTTCCACTCAGGAATGGGTAACTGCTGTAAAAGACATGCTGGTCACTGATGCTCTGTCTTCACCTGCTGACAGGTGGAACACCTCATAAAAAATCAGAAACATACTTCTTTATATATGGACACCAATACTAACTATAACACCCCAAGCTTCCATAGTACGCTTCTCTTTGAATAATACAGTAGTATGTGTTGTACACAACCTCGAGTTTTAACACACCGCGACCAATAAAAGTAGCCGTTATGAATAGTAATATCCACTTTTTGAATTATATAAATTTTATATTTCAAAATGGACTTCATTTTTGGATTCTCAATATCGAAATTAGCCTAAGTTGAAATTTTTGGTATTTTTCTGAGAACATCCAATTTTTTATGAATAGTGAAAAATACTTAAAAACAACCTTTATAATCAAAATAATTTATAGTGATAAATTATAATATTGAGTGGTTTTAAATTATAATTAGAATATAATTTTCTCATTTTATCCAATGGTGGTCATTAGAATTAATTTCACTTTAAAATTGGACATAAACAATTGTCAATCTTTTGATTGGTATTGTTTCTTAAAAAACACGCTATTTATTTTCACAACGGGAATTAATTATAAAATTAATTAATGCAACGTATATGTTTTGAATTTTTTTAAAATAGACATCATTTTTGAATTTGGAATATCAATTATAGCTTAGGGTGAATTTTTTGGTATTGTTCTGAAAAATATCAATTTTTGATGAATAGTGAAACCACTAAGTGGTAGTTAAAAAACTGATTTTTCGTTTAAATGAAACTTTACCGCTTCTATGAAATGAATTTCAAAAATCCAACATACATGGTTATCATTAGTAAGTAAAATTTGGTTCAATGGGATGAAAATAATTTTTGGTGAATAGTAACTTTTGAGTTTTATTAACCACGATTAGAGGTAATTAGGGTAATTTAAGGTAAAAATGATATTATAAAAATATAAAAAATATCTTGACACATGTCCTACTATTATTGGATGATTCATGTCCGACTAAGACAAACAATGGGATGATTTTTGGGACCCCATGGAGCCACTTGGGTAAGATAATGACATTAATACCTCTTATTTAAAGTAAAAATAAAAATGTCACAAACATGTATTGTTTTACTAAAAAAAATTTACAAAGGGTTATACAAGTTATCTTTTCGACTATAAAAATTTATTGGAAATATAAAAATATTTCCTACATCATGGTAATTTTTTTATAATTTTTAGACATTAAATAAATAAATTTATTTATGACACCATGATGATGTAGTGATTACCTCATTAATGAACGATTTAAATAAAATGAAAAGATAAGGTAAAATCTAAGACTTACACTTATCAAAAACCTATTATATGGGTGTATTTCGAACCCTTATAACCTTATATTCAAAATATATCATTGTGGGACCTTTATAATCCGAAAACCATTTTATAATAAAATAATATTATCAATGTTTCCGAAAGCGCCCATCCTCTCCTTTTATAAAAGGCCCCCACCTCTACCACCTTATTCACACCTTAAAATCCATTTGGATCAGCCAACCTCTTCCCAAATACCCTCTCAACTTTCCTCCATTCATCCTATAATCCTTAACTTAGGCAGAAGGCACTTCAAGAGGCCTTTTGGTTCAAACCAAAGGGAGTTACCCAAACTAAAGGTAACGATTTCTCTTAACTTCTTTTCTTTTATTTTACTTCTAAAACCCCTAAACTCTTTTTATTATTTTCATTTATAACAAAAACAGTATCCTAAATATACTTGGATGTTTTTATGAGAATTATTAGAACTACACTTACGCACACCTCCATCTAATGGTTAAATAACATACTGTTTCTGTGGGTGGCGAATTACTGCCTCATGAAACGGTGATTGTTAAATATTCTTTTAACACCTCTCATGGTGTCCATTAAGATGTCACTATATTTATATATGATATATATTATGTTTATGTTTTCCTTATTCTTCTATATTTTTCATTTATGGCATACCTTTATGATTTCCATTATGGGTAAACGCGATAATTTTATTTTAGGAAGTGCGGACTACCGCCCCTCAACGTGATTTGAATCGTTAATGCCATATGTGGGAAGTATAAAGGATGGAGTTAATGATATTATATATGATATTATACTGTAATTATAATATACCTTTATATCATTATGATTTCATTCCATTAAATATGAAATAGAAATGAAAGTAGCGTTCATGCGTACGTACGGCTTACCGTCTCCATGAACGGTGCATTTCATTTCTTACCTCCAAATGTTATGTAATATTATAAATGCATGTATATACTGGATATATATGATATATATTATATCTACATCATGAACATAATTCTAGAGATAATGGATATTTTACCACATAAACAACTTGTAATTATAAGAAGTTTATTTTTGACTCAAGTACCAAGGATTGACAAAACGACCGTTATTAAATGTTCATAACATGGTAATAAGTGATGTAAAAGTAATAATGAACTTGAAAAAGGTTATTAAGAAAATAGAAATTAACTATAGTTTATTTTTCAGGAGATTAAATAACGATCCAGTCAATTCGGACACGAGGTAAGGGACTTCATCTCAATCTCCTTTCATTGAGGCATATTTTGTTCTAATACAAGACTTTCTTTTATACTCTGTATAAACACCTTTGAATTTTACTTTTATTCAAAAGTAATATTTTTATATGAAGCGTTTTACTAAATGAAGAAAGGAATGTTTTGTCTTACGTATGCGGCGGCAACGACTTCTCCGCCGTCGTGACCATTATTTGAGTTTCGGCTTCCTCTACAAGCCATAACTTTTTTTAAATGAAAAATAAATACCATGTTTTACTTTTATTTTATTTTGGTATTGAAAATGGTTTTGATAATGTTTTGATTATATCAATGTGTTGTATTGATATCTTGTGATTTAAATGTGGAAATGTTATGTTTCCTTTATGCATGTTTTGTGTGATACGATTATGTTATGGTTCTTGGGCATTGTTTATGATATGTTTAAACCTTTTCATATAAGGAATGCATTGGACTTAGTAAGTGATGGGTGGAGCCCGCTATAGCTCCTAGATGTATCAGTAGGTCTCTTGAGACAAACTAGTGTCTTGAAACAAGGCCTTGAAAAAATCTTTTTTGTAGTCATGGCACAAGGCCTTGACTAAGTGGTTATGATAATATGGCATTATGCATTACATCATTATGAAAGTGGTTATTGATATTGCATGTGATTATTCGACTAGTATAATATCCATGTGAATAAGTAAATGTCATTATTTCATTTTATTTTTTCCATTTTATTCTGAAGTTCAAGTTTAAAAGGATTTTGTTTTAATTATACAATTTCCTTAAATGTTTATGCTTGTTTATGAAAGTTTCCGCTATATTTTTATCCTTACTGAGCATCTGAGCTCACCCCTTTCTATGTTTTATTTTTTCCAGGATATGAAGAAGTATATTATGATTGACCTACAGGGATAGTCTAAGGGATAAGTGTGTTCAAAGGGGACAATATTTTGTTGTTGTTTTTATTTCATGATGTAATGTAAAACTTATGAATGTATCTAGTGTTTCAAGGCTACTAAACTAATCGGTCTTTTGAGACTTGATCTTTTGTGGTCATGCCAATGTTATGTAATAATGCACTGACTCTGGGTAACTGGGTTCGGGGCATTACAGCTGGTATCAGAGGCAGTTTAGTACTAACCTTGGAAGCTAGATTCAGATAAACTCTGATTAGAGCACATGGCCCTAAGATAGACTTTGAGGATTAGTATAGAAGAACATCCTAGAATTTTGGTAAAGTATAGATTTTGTGTATTTTCTGAGAAATAAATCCCTGTATAGATACATGTAGGTAGAGGCGGCTCTGGGATAGATGTACCTAGGGGTAAAACCCGAAAACACCGCTTTGAGCTAGACTCGAACGGGAACTGGTGCACGAAAATGGGCCTTGCTGCACTCTTGGTTACGACACTCCCAGGGGATATGCTTAGGATAATTCTCATTTTCTTTAAAAACCATTAGGAAGGGTTTATTAGTATATACTTCCTCAAAGAAGTCATTTTTTATGATTATGGATTATATCCATAAATAGTTCAATTTTATGTTAGGTGTTTGGAAAGTTTGTTATTATGTATTTCGATTTATAAACTAATCTAGTTTATGACATTGTTTAGAAATGGCACCTAGTGGAAGGAATGGAAACCGTATCAATGCACGCACTCCATGTAGGTATTTTCCTCCTGCTCAAGATAATTATAGTGGAGCTGGTGATGCAACCGGTGCTGATCAGCTAATCACTATACTGGGACAACTCACTCAGTTTATGAATAATAACCTTACCCGTATGGAGCACCCTGATCCGCAGCGTGGAGGATCAATGTTAGATCGCTTCATGAGGCAACAAAAACTAACATTAAATGGGGGTACAAATCCACTAGTATCGGATCAATGGATAAATTCCTTAGAGAAAATATTCCACACCTTGGGGAGTAGCGAAAGGGAAAAAGTTGTCATGGCAGTTTACCGCCTCACTGGAGATGCTGATCAATGGTGGTCATTGATTCAAAACACAAAGGAAGATGATGAAGTATCAAATATGTAATGGAGGGAGTTTAAAGATCTTTTCTTATAAAAATACTTTTCTCATGACCATTGAGCAGATATTGAAAGGCAATTTCTGAGTCTGAGACAAAAGAAGGATGAGAATGTCGCAAAGTATGAGGCTAACTTTACAAGGTTAGCGAGGCATGCAGCAGATTATATACGTAACCCAATGAGTAAGATTGATCATTTCTTTGATGGGTTAAAACCATTTATCCGTCGAGAATTAGTTTCACAATCCTTCTCATCATACGAAGATATTTTTTCATGTGCTATCAAGATAGAAAAATAATTCTCTAAGTCTTGTGGCTTTAAAGAGAAGCAATAGAATAAGAGATCTATTGATCAATCTGGAAATGGAAATAAGGGGAAGAAGGGAAAATTTGAATATCCATCCTATAGTAAATGTGGAAAGAAACACCCAGGTACTTTCTTGAAGGGGATGGTAGTATGTTACAAGTGTGCTGAAAAGGGCCACCAAGCTCGTGATTGCAAGGGGAAGAAAGAAGCTACCAATGTTCAATGCTACAATTACATGGAGATGGGACATTATGCAAATGAATTTCCTAAGTGTCAGGGAAACTTAACTCATAAAAGGCCAAGAGATCAAGGCCAAGATTATGTGATCACTACTGCTCAGGTTGAAGCTCCGAAAGATTTTGTGGCGGGTAATTTAATGGTTTCCTCAGGTTTAGCAAATGTTTTATTTGATTCTGGATCATCGCATTGTCTCATATATTCCCAGTTCGCTAAGAAAATTAGATATTTCTAATTTGATTTAACAAGAGAGTTGTCAGTCAAAACTCCTAAGGGAAGTATCATTGCAACAAAGTTTTATGAATCAGTCCCCATTAGAGCACATAAATATTCTTTATTTGCTGATCTCATTGCCATACCCATGATTGAATTTGATATAATCCTCGGTATGGATTAGCTTTCGGACCATGATGCGAAGATTTATTGTAAGAAGAAAGAGGTTACAATTTTTGATGATGATGATAAGGAAAACCTTATCTTTATAGCAGAATCATTACCACCTAATTCTTATCTAGATCCACCCTCGGTAGCTCAACTAAATTCACTTATTGGGGAGGAAGAGAATGAAATAACTGTGGGTGAGGAAGGGAATGTTCAAATAGAGGATGTACCTATTGTTAGAGAATATGTTGATGTGTTTCCATAAGTTTTACCTGGGCATCCTCCAGAACGAGAAGTTGAGTTTTCTATTGACCTAATGCCTGGTTCAAGGCCCATATTGAAGACCCCATATAGAATGGCCACTTTAGAATTAGTGTAACTAAAGAAAAAACTAGAGGAATTGAGTTATAAGGGATTTATTCTCCCTAGTTTTTCTCCATGGGGAGCTGTTATTCTTTTTGTTAAGAAGAAAGATGGATCTATGAGGTTGTGCATTGAATACAGGGAGATCAATGCTATAATAATAAAGAACAAGTAACCCCTACCTCGCATTGATGATTTATTCGACCAACTGCATGGAGCTCAATACTTTTCAAAGATTGACCTTAGATCTGGATATCATCAGTTGTGTGTGAAGAAGGAAGACATTCTGAAGACGGCATTTTGAACCAGGTACGGGTATTACGAGTTTACAGTAATGCCTTTTGGATTGACCAATGCACCCTCTGTCTTCATGGATCTAATGAATAGAGCTTTCAAGGAATATCTTGATGACTTCGTAGTGGTATTTATTAATGATATCTCAGTATACTACAAAATCTATGAAAATCATGAAAATCTCTTGAGCATTATTCTAAAGACCCTTAGAAGACACGAATTATATGGGAAGTTTAGCAAGTGTGAATTATGGCTTCATGAGATTTATTTTCTTGGCCATATTTATCTCTAAGGATGGAATCTATGTTAATCCTTCTAAGACAAGATCGATCCAAGAATGGCCATCACCGACGAGTATAACTGAGGTACGCAGTTTTATTGGTTTAGCAGGTTATTATCGACGTTTTGTCCAGAATTTTTCCCGATTGGCTAACCCATTAACGAAGCTGACATGTAAAGGGATTAAATTTGTTTGGACAAAAGAATGTAAAGAATGTTTTGAAGAACTGAAAAGAAGACTATTCAATGCTCCTATATTGACTCTACCATCAGGGAATGATGGGTTTGTTATTTATAGTGATGATTCAAAGAAAGAACTTGGTTGTGTCCTTATGCAGAATGATAGGGTTATTGCCTATGCATCACGATAGCTAAAAATTCGTGAGAAAAACTATCCTACTCATGATCTTGAGTTAGAAGCTCTAATATTTGCATTAAAGATATGGAGACATTATCTCTATGGTGAAAAATGTGAGATATATACCGATCATAAGAGTTTGAAATATATTTTCTCACAGAAAGAACTCAACATGAGGAAAAGGAGATGGATTGAACTACTCAAGGATTATGATTGCACTATACACTACCACCCAGGTAAGGAAAATAAGGTGGCAGATGCTTTGAGCAGAAAGGATCATGGAGTTTTGAACAGGATGAGAGTTGAAAGGGATCCTATTCTCATGGATCTAGTAAAGATGGATATGGGAATAACCATGGAAGGTGGATCGTCAATAATTTTTCAAATGGTTGCCAAACCATCTTTATTAGAAAGGATAAAAAGTTCTCAAGATGATGATGAGGGGTTTCAAAAGAAGATTAAAGCTGTGAATGATGGGAAATTGAGTGACTTTTTGTATGAAGATGGAATTTTGAAATTTGGGAAGATACTTTGTGTTCCCGATATAGCTGGTCTAAAAAGGGAATTATTGGATGATTCTCATAGTTCCAATTTCTATATACACCTTGGTAGCACTAAGATGTATAGATATTTGAAGGAACATTTTTGGTGGGACAACATAAAGAGGGAGATTGCTGATTTTGTGTCAAGATGCATGGTTTGTCAACAAGTGAATGCTGGGAGGCAACTTCCTGGAGGAGTTATGAAACCTCTTCCCATACATGACTGGAAATGGGATAATATTATGATGGACTTTGTCATGAGACTACCAAAGACTCCTAGAAGGAATGATTCAATATAGGTCATTGTTGATCATCTTACCAAGTCAGCACATTTTCTTGCTATAAGAGAAGATTTACCACTTGAACGTTTAGCAAGACTGTATATTAACAAAGTTGTAAGACTCTATGGTGTACCCTTATCGATTGTTTCTGATCGTGATCCCTGTTTCACATCAAAATTCTGGAAAAGTCTTCAGAAAGAACTGGATACAGAACTTCGTTTGAGCACTGCCTACCAACCTCAAACTGATGGGCAATCAGAACGGACTATTCAAACCTTAAAAGACATGTTGAGGTCTTGCTCACTTGACTTTCAAGGTATGTGGGATCAATATTTACCTCTGGTATAATTTTTATATAACAATAGATTCCATTCAAGTATTCATATGGCACCATATGAAGCGTTATATGGAAAGAGATGTCGCACACCAACCTCTTGGGATGATGTTGGTGAAAGAAAACTAATAGGCCCAGAACTTGTTAAGGAAATGATGGAAAAGGTGAAGGTAATCCAAAACCACATCAAAGCAGCTCAAAGTAGGCAGAAGAGCTATACCGATAACCGAAGGAAGGATTTGGAATTTTAGGTATGAGATCATGTTTTCTTGAAGGTATCTCCATGGAAGGGAGTTATACAATTCTGTAAGAAGGGAAAATTAAGTCACAGGTACATCAGACCATTTGAAATTCTAGAATGAATTGGGGCTATAGCTTACCGTTTGGAAATGCCTACAAGTCTCTATAATGTTCACGATGTGTTCCACGTATCACTATTGAGAAAATACATGCCTGGCCCAATACATGTACTCACCTATGAGGAATTAGAGATGGAACCCGATCTGTCTTATTGTGAAGAGCCTGACAAGGTTCTTGACACAAGAGAACAAGTGCTGAGAAACCGAATGACTCGTCTGGTAAAAGTTCTATGGAGAAACTATAAGATGGAAGAGGCAACGTGGGAACCCGAGGAAGTTATGATGAAGAACCACCCGAGTCTTTTTATGAAGTGATATTCTAGAAATTTTGAGGAAGAAATTATTTGAAGGATGGGAGAATGTAACACCCCATGCCTCCATGGTACGCTTCTCTTTGAATAATATAGTAGCGTGTGTTGTACGCAACCTCGGGTTCTAACACACCGCGACCAATCAAAGTAGCCGTTATGAATAGTAATACTCACTTTTTGAATTATATGAATTTTATATTTCAAAATGGACTTCATTTTTTGATTAAGAATATCAAAATTATCCTAAGTTGAATTTTGGGTATTTTTCTAAGAACATCCAATTTTTGATGAATGGTGAAAAATACTTAAAAACAACATTTTTAATCAAAATAATTTATAGTGATAAATTATACTATTGAGTGGTTTTAAAGTATAATTAGAATTTACTTTTACCATTTTATCCAATAGTTGTCATTAGAATTAATTTCACTTTGAAATTGGACATAAACAATTGTTAATCTTTTGATTGATATTGTTTCTTAAAAACACACTATTTGTTTTGACAACGGGAATTAATTATAAAATTAATTAATGCAACTTATATGTTTTGAATTTTTTAAAATAGACATCATTTTTAAATTTGTAATATCAATTATATCTTAGGGTGAATTTTTGGTATTGTTCTGAAAAACTTCAATTTTGATGAATAGTGAAACCACTGAGTGGTAGTTAAAAAAAATAATTTTTCATTTAAATGAAACTTTACCACTTCAATGAATTGAATTTCAAAAATCTGACATACATCTCTTTCATTAGTAAGTAAAATGTGGTTCAATGGGGTGAAAATAATTTTTTGTGAATAGTAACTTTTGAGTTTTATTAACTGCGATTAGAGTTAATTAGGATAATTTAAGGTAAAAATGATATTATAAAATTATAAAAAATATCTTGAAACATGTCCTACACTTATCGGATGAGTCATGGCCGACCAATACAAACCATGGGACGATTTTTGGGACCCCATGGAGCCACTTGGGTAAGATAATGACATTAATACCTTTTATTTAAAGTAAAAATAAAAATGTCACAAACATGTATTGTTTTACTAAAACAATTTTTAAAAGGGGTTATACAAGTTATATTTTAGACTATAAATATTCATTGGAAAGATAAAAATATTTCCTACATCATGGTAATTTTTTTATAATTTTTAGACTTTAAATAAATAAATTTATTTATGACAACATGATGATGTAGTGATTACCTCATTAATGAACGATTTAAATAAAATGAAAAGATAAGGTAAAATATAAGACTTACACTTGTCAAAAACCTATTTTATGGTTGTATTTCGAACCCTTATCATATTATCTTATAAATATATCATTTTTGGACTTTTATAATCTGAAAACCATTTTATAATAAAATAATATTTTCAATCATTCCAAAAGAGCCTCTCATCTCCTCTTATAAAAGGCCATCACCTCTACCACCTTATTCACACCTTCAAAACCATTTGGCTCAGCCAAACTCTACCCAAATACCCTCTCAACTTTACTACCTTCATCCTAGAAGCCTTAACTTAGGCAGAAGGCACGTCAATAGTCCTTTTGGTTCAAACCAAAGGAAGTGTCCCAAACTAAAGGTAACGATTTCTCTTAACTTCTTTTCTTTTATTTTACTTCTAAAACCCCTAAACTCTTTTTATTATTTTCTTTTGTAACAAAAACAGTATCCTAAATATAATTGGATGTTTTTATGAGAATTATTCGAACTAAACTTACACACACCTCCATCTAATGGTTAAAGAACATATTGTTTCTGTGGGTGGCGAATTACTGCCTCATGAAACAATGATTGTTCAATCTTATTTTAACACCTCTCATGGTGGACAATAATATGTAACTATATTTATATATGATATATATTATGTTTATGTTTTCCTTATGCTTCTATATTTTTCATTTATGGAATACCTTTATGATTTCCATTATGGGTAAACGCGATAATTTCATTTTAGGAAGTGCGGACTACTGCCCCCTCAAAGTGATTTGAATTGTTAATGCCATATGTGGGAAATAAAGGATGGATTTAATGATATTATATATGATATTATACTGGAATTATAATATACCTTTATATCATTATGATTTCATTCCATTAAATATGAAATAGAAATGAAAGTAGCGTTCATGCGTATGTACGGCTTACCGTCTCCATGAACGGTGCATTTCATTTCTTACCTCTAAATGTTATGTCATATTATAAATGCATGAATATACTGGATATATATGATATATATGATATCTACATCATGAACATAATTATGGATATAATGGATATTTTACCACATAAACAACTTGTAATTATAAGAAGTTTATTATTGACTCAAGTACCAAGGATTGACAAAATGATCGTTATTAAATGTTCATAACATGGTAATAAGTGATATAAAAGGAATAATGAACTTGAAAAAGGTTATTAAGAAAATAGAAATTAACTATAGTTTATTATTCAGGAGATTAAAGAACGATCGATTCAAGTCGGACACGAGGTAAGGGACTTCATCTCAATCTCCTTTCATTGAGGCATATTTTGTTCTAATACAAGACTTTCTCTTATACGCTATATAAACACCTTTGACTTTTACTTTTATTAAAAAGGAATATTTTTATACGAAGCATTTTACTAAACAACAAAAGGATTTTTTGTCCTACGTATGTGGGGGAAACGACTTCTCCGCCGCCGTGACCATTATTTGAGTTTCGGCTTCCTCTATAAGCCATAACTTTTTTTAAATGAAAAATAAATACCATGTTTTACTTTTCTTTTATTTTGGTATTGAAAATTGTTTTGATAATGTTTTGATTATATCAATGTGTTGTATTGATATCTTTTTATTGAAATGTGGAAATGTTATGTTTCATTTATTCATGTTTTTGTGATACGATTATGTTATGGTTCTTGGGAATTGTTTATGATATGTTTAAACCTTTTCATATAAGGAATACATTGGAGTTAGTAAGTGATGGGTGGAGCCCACTATAGCTCCTCGATGCATCGGTAGGTCTCATGAGACAAACTAGTGTCTTAGCACAAGGCCTTGAAAAAATCTTATTTTTAGTCTTGACACAAGGCCTTGACTATGTGGTTATGATAGTCTGGAATTATGCATTCCATCATTATGAAAGTGGTTATTGATATTGCATGTGATTATTAGACTAGTAGAATATCCATGTGAATAAGTAAATGGCATTATTTCATTTTATTTTTTCATGTTATTCTGAAGTTCAAGTTTAAAAGGATTTTGTTTTAATTATACAATTGTCTTAAATGTTTATGCTTGTTTATGAAAGTTTCTGCTATATTGTTATCCTTACTGAGCATCTGATCTCACTCCTTTCTATGTTTTATTTTTCCTAGGATGTGAAGAAGTATATTATTATTGACCTACAGGGATAGTATAAGGGATAAGTGTGTTCAAAGGGGACAAGATGTTGTTTTTGTTTTTATTCCATGATGTAATGTAAAACTTATGAATGTATCTAGTGTTTCAAGGATACTAAACTAATCGGTATTTCGAGACTTGATCTTTTGTGATCATGCCAATGTTATGTAATAATGAACTGACTCTGGGTAACTGGGGTCGAGGCGTTACACTAACAGTGTAGATCACGATACATCTTGGTGATGCCAGGATGAACTGCCCAAACTAGGGAATGAAAGTCCCGTATTAGCTCCCCGCGTATATCTACTGGAACCCATACGCGCCCCTAGAAATGCAAGATCTCATCCTCACCTATAGTCCATCTAGGAATAGGGTCCTCTCCTAACACACTTTCCCACATGACTAGGCCTTCAGAATCTAATAGTTTCCTCATTCATACTCAATCAAGAAGGGTAGAGGTAATAGCTACAGAAGAAAGGAAAGTTTTCCCCTGTCTGTCGTGCACCTCCAAATGCATCTCAGAGAATAGAGTCATAAGTTGTCACTCACTGCTGGACTCCTAAACTACATGTATCTGAGTCCTCCTGCTAAACGCATCAGCTACTGTGTTGCCTTTCCCATGCGTGTAGGCAAGCTCAAAGTCAAAAGACTGAAGGTACTCAACCCACCTTCGCTGCCTCAAATTCCAATCACGCTGAGTGAAGATGTACTTGAGACTTTTTTGGTTGGTGAAAACCACAAAATTCTCTCCCAAAAGATAATGTCTCCAACAACGTAAGGCATGAACAACTGCAGCCAACTCGAGATTGTGCGTCGAGTAGTTCCTCTCATGTGGTCTCAAATGCCGAGACCCGTACGCAATGACTCCATCTCCCTGCATAAACACAGCTCCTATCCCGATACCTGAAGCATCACAGTAAACTATATAGCTCTTTCTCGGCTCTATCAATACTAGTATCGGTGCTGAAGCCAACCTCGCTTTCAGCTCCTGAAAGGCTGACTCACAAGAATCTGACCATAAGAACTTTGCACCCTTCTTAGTTAGACTAGTCAGTAGTGTTGTTGTTGACAATCCTTTCCATCACAGAGTCCAATGAATGGAAAAGGGGAATACCTTAAGCACAAACAGGGTCACCCTTTGAAAAACATCAAAAAAATTGACGAAGGCATGGACTAGGAGCCCACTAGGAGCCCATTTGGAGTGAGGTGCGCAAGTCACTTGCGCGCCACCTATGGGTCGTGTAGCTCACTTGCGCACCTGATTTTATTTTTCACCCAAGGTGAAAGGTGGCCTATAAATAGCCCCTGGGGCCCCCCATTTGGACGACGGATTTTCCAAAAGTCAAATCCAAGCTCTGGTCACCCAAGTCTTCAACTCAACTCTTCTGAAAGCTTCTAGGGTAACTTTTAACCTAGAATGGAAGACTTGAAGGAGTAGTATAAGGCCTAAGTGTTTATAATTCATCAACACTTGCACGCCTAAGTGTCCAGATCTCCTTAAAAATGGAAACACTTTCGCTTTGCCCTACCCTTTCAATGAAACTTGCGCGCCGCCCTTTTAGAAACATATTAGGATAATACTAAAGGCTTGAGTTAAGTCTCGCCCAAGTATTAACCTATAGATTCTTCATCGTCCAGGTGAACCCATGCCGCGCAAGTACACTTGCACAGCCAAGACTTGCATTCCAACTTCATTTGTGTTCCTCTCTCTTGTTCACCTCTCCTCTTCAAGATATTATCCCTCGAAACCCTTTTCAAAGCCATTTATGGCATGGTTCCTTTGTTGGCTTCCTTATCTGAAAGAAATTATGTGATAACCTATTCCAAAAACCTCGTGACTTACAAGCTTTATGTCACCACGGTTAGGGGTTTTCTCCATGTAACCTCATCCTTTAAGATGAGAATATATTTTGATTTAGGGAATCCTCCTCAGGAGTAAGATCAAAGTTCCCTTAGTTTGGGCCTCCTTATCAAGGGTAAGCCCCAGTCATAATTTCCTTCAATTTGGGCCTCCTTATCAAGAGTAAGCCCCAAGTTACAAGTCCCCTTAACTCGAGCCTCCTTCTCAGGAGTAATCCCCAATCATATTTTCCTTTAACATTGGGCATCCTCCTCAAGAGTAAGCCCCAAACTTTAATTCTTTTGATTTGGGCCTCCTTCCCATAAATAAACCCCAATCCTAAGTCCCTTTTAATTTGGGGCATCCTCCTTAGGAGTAAGTCTCGGGTTAAAACTCCAAATCTCCATAAAGTACAAATACCTTTATGGACCCTACTCCTGGGCTTCTTTCCTGAAGTAAGTCATGGTCTTCATCTACTTGGGCAGTCATACATACGTAAGCCCCACATCATTTCTCATGACTACATATTTCGTGGCACCATTGTCAAGTTTACTGATACCTCTTGTTTCTCACACCGAGCATGACTCACATGAGCTTAGAGTGTAAAATTAATCATGACATATCTTTTTAGGCCATTAACCATGCATAATCCCCACATTTCTTCACCTGAACTACATGTACTTTGATCTCTACCTTAAAAGTAGAGTACATAGTAAGCCTTTCTAAGGTTCAATCCCATCATTCATTAATTATTTTCCATCCCATATGACGTTAAACTATATCCTTCTTATCGAACTACATGGGTTCTGATTCATTTTTAATGAGGATACATAGGTAGCACATCTGCGGGTATGATCCCAACTTTGAAATAATCCTTGTTTTCTGAAAGATAATAAACTTCAAGTGCCCCACTGAGTGCCTTTAAAACCAGTATGGTCATCATAATGACCAAGATATTTCTATATAATATATTGAAGGATACCATTGACTAAGAATCTCTAATACATACGGATGATTCTATATCAATGAATAACCTCAAATACATATAAAAGATTCTCTAAATCCCATACATATCAATCATCAATTTCCAAATTGAAGGGAAAACTCATTTTCATGCTTGGTGAATTAATAAAGATTCGTGAACATAACTTAAATCTATAAGAGAGTCCCGGAGTAAGAAATAATTCCCCTCAAAAAGGTGTGATGAGCCTGACCTCCCATCCTCTCGACCAATGAAAATTATTAAGCCTCATCGTTCCACAACTAATGAGAACCTACCTTTGGAAAGTAGGTTCAAATGGATATAGAATCATTTGGTCTTTCCGGTTCTATGAATAAACCCGTTAGAAACTGATTGGAAAGTTTGAACCTTAAACAAACAAGGTCATCCCCATTTCCAAAAGAAACAAAAATGGTGAACCCGATGTGAATCCTTAACCAAGAACTCTTTTCCAAGATCTTTCTACAACAAAAAATGGCTTCTTTAAGGTTCACACCATTGAATTCCTCGGACGCTACTCCTGCTGGATCCTCTTTTGCTCTGAGGACGATATCACCTACTCAGCATCTTCAACACTAGGTCTCAAATGCATTGGTGAGGGAATATCATCAACACGGTACCATCCTGACTCTGGAGGCCGCTCAAAAAGCCCTCCAAGTTAACAACACACCCTGGTTGTTTGGACAGTGATGACTAGTGATCAAGAAGCAGGTGGTTCCAACCACCGTCTCTAACCGTTTTGGGTCTTTATCCCCAGAACTCAATAACCAGTCCCTCCCATATTATAGGGAGGTGGATCAAGAGGTCACTCATGGACTTAGTTCAAGAAGACAGGAGTCCTTCCTGAGGACTCCCACCAACAATCGCCACCAGAATCGTGCAGTAGTGCACCCTCAACATGATGGGGGTATCGCCTCTAGGCGTTCGGCTCAGGTTCCTCAGACCTGAGCATGTAATATGAACCTTCAGAGGAAAAATTAGGCCAATAAGGAGCAGGTTCTTACCTCTTCCTCCTCCAGAGAATCCCATCATCCTAACTTGATGGAAAACAATGAGCGGGCATATACACCCGTCCATCCTAATTTCACTGCCTAGCAAACTCGTCTGGCAGTAACACACCAATCCTGCCAGGCAATTTCGGCGGAGTACTATAGGCAGGCACATACACCTATTTATAAATCATCATTCAGTCATTAGGTTCATCTGACTGCATCCAAAGAATCCCACCAACTAAATGTGGTGACCACCTGTAAACAGGCACATACACCTGCTTACACTCATCAATTCTGTCAGCAGTCTCATCTGCCAGTATTGAAGGAAGTTCATCCATCATATTTGGTGGATAACAATCAGCGGGAACATACACCTGAAATTCATCAATATAACCAACAGTCTCATTTGGTAGCACCTGGAGATGTCAATTGGAAATCTCCAATGACAAACAGGAGGCAGACACAACTTTCTGCCCCCACACATGAGTACTGTCAGAATTCACTGATAGGAAAAGGAGGACAGGAGCAGGAACACACACCTACTCTAAACACGGAATGGACGTATATTCCCGTTCCGGTAGCTGAAGTCACCAAGAACATTCTAAAAATGGTGAAAGAGTAGAATAAAATCCATGCCCACATTCTAGATACATGTCAGAATATTATAACAACTTCAGCGACATCACAAGGAAAGAAACATAAATTTGTCCCTATCAGTGGAGTGACTCATCAACATGTCACCCAGGAGAAGATACACACCTCTGTTCCAATCCATGAGGGTCTTGGGTCATACTCCCACATGTCATACGGACAATCAAGTTGGGTACATACACCTGATTTAAATGGAGATAATCAGCCTAACCTGACCATTTCTCCTGAGCAGGCACATACATCAACCCATAATAACCACTTTTTTCAACAAGTGGTTTCCAAAGTGAGTAAGAAGGCATCCAATAAAAATACCCATCCAGCATAGTTAAAAAATCAAGAGCCAATCTGTAATAAGGCCTTGCTCAATGATGGAGTTCTTGAAGCCCTCAGACAATTATCTATTGCAACTCAAGATTCTACTCTCTCATTTCTAAATTCTGGAATTAACAATAATAATTCTGAAGGTCTTCATCAGACACTTCCTCATGAAGGCTTGCTTCATGACAATTTGGTCAATCTCAACGTATCATCTTCATATGAGAGCCATGATAACCCTCTGCGTGGCCAGAAGACCAAGGAGAAAAAGGTTTCATCTTTTGATGTAACCCACCATGGTGGTCCTCGCCATGATGATGAATTTAGCTGTGAAAGTCCTCTCCATAGTAGTAATTCGCATTTACTGGAAAATTATTCAATAGAAAAAGCAGTAACGATAAAGTCCTCTTATCTTGAGGAACTTTCAAATGTGAAGCTAGTCATGTATGATGCCTTACCGCTAGCAGGTGAAATACTTTCTCAATCAGAAGATAGCTTGGGGTATAGGTCATTCTCCGAACCACCCCTGGGTCATTCATCTTCTAATTTGAAAAATGGATTCTCTATCAATCTTGTTGAATCTGATGAAGCAACAAAGAAGCACCAGCTTTGGTCCAATCAGGTAGAAGAATATTCATCAAATGACAAAGAGGAAGTGCTGAATATAAGAAAACAATTGGTGAAAGGTGAAACACCAGTCATGTTTTGGCCTTTGGCTGACTCTCAGTATGATATTCCAAAAACATTGTAGAATATTGTATTCATGATATTCATCTCAACATATGGAAAACTCTTTGTCACTTAAAAGAGAAAATATTACCTTATGATTAATATAAAAACCATGTTAAGGTAATAGAAGGGTTGCAATGCCAAATTGACTTGGCATCTCTCTCAGTTTCCTGACATCCAAAGGTTGAAAAGCAGCAGAGAGCCCTTCAGCGTACATGCCTTGGCACATTAAAAAGGTTATGCTAGTTAATTACCAATGCCACATCTGGTATTCATATCAGGGGATGGGGTGTTCATGGAGCATTGCATTTCACTATGATCTCCAGTCAACAAAGCCCACCAAAAGTGGTCGCATGCCATGTTATTACCCATGTCTGGCCACATCTAACTATTTTTGTGTGTAATCAAAGGTTTTCTCAAGAACAGGCCTCAACTAATTCTTCCCAAAGTCAGTCATATAAAGAACAAGCTGTCGAATTACTCTTGCATCAAGAAAATGAGAATATCGAACAAGATTCTCATTTAGAGCATGTACAACGTTATGTGACATAGGTGTCAGAAATAATCCAATGGTCATCTGAGCCAGGTGATTTGAGTGGATGTAGGATGATGCATCCGGCCAATTTCTGAACTAAAATCCACAAAATTAGGAGATCTTTTAAGAAAGTTTCAGATGTAGAAGCTCAAGAGCCACCTCAGCTTTCCAGGCTGGGGACTCTTTTAATCCAACCCTTGGGATCAATAGATAGGATTTAAGGAGTTGAGCAGGAAAAATAGGAACAGCCCCAGTCCACCGGACTGGGGACTTTTTCAAATTCTCAATCTCTTCCTTAGAAAAATTCATCCTTCTCTCGATTAGGGAAGAATCCACAAGAGGAACGCAGATCCAAATTATCAGGAAATCCCCTCTAAATTACAGTTCATCAAGAAGTTCCTGAGGGATCAACCAAACAGAAGTCAATGTCTCATAAAGGACATGGAAGAAGACAGTATCTCAGAAATGTTGACATAAGGGTGACAATGCGTTATACATTGATAAATGTCATCAATGTCATCATCACTGATCCCCCAGAACATGATGCTCACTCATAGGAATCAGATGAAGAAGTTCTTATTCAATAGGTTGTACACACAAAAACAAATGAAGGAGGTGTGTATACCAGAATCTAGAGGGTTTCCCAGATACAAGACATTCCTTCGGGTAATTCCCTTCCATACTCCAGAAAGGTACATGCCAAGGAAAAGGGTAAAAGTCAGGTTACATCCCACCCTACCTCTGGAGAAGGCCAATCACTCTCATTAGAGGAAAGGTTCACACAACAAGAAGAAGAAATGAAAGAGTTAAGGAGGTTAAATGCAGAACTACTTCAAGGTAGTCTTCCTCCTAAGCATGCTGGAGTTAATCAATCAAGGGAATTTGTTACAGCTACTAGGATGGATCAAGAATATCCCCCTTTACAAGTACACACTCATAGGTCCAATCCTATGGGTCATACGCGATAGAAACCAGCAATACTACCATCAGTGGAAGTACCGGTCACCACACCCATTCAAACTCCAGTTATTGCACCTGCTTAGGTCTAAGCTCAACCAGATATTTCTCAAGAATTAATGACTACCATTGAGTCATTAACAGCTTGTTTGGAAGCTATGTAAGGACGATGTGAACTGATTCAACTGAAAAAAGAGATCTTACCCTGAATGGGTGGATGCAATTCCTCCCCCATCAAATTTTGTGAATATCACATTCCCAATTTTTAATGGTTAGGGATATCCAGAACAATACTTAACACATTTTTTTCTTATTGTGATCCTATAATGGGAACTCCTCAACAACAAGAAGCAGTTAAGCTCAAGTGTTTTGTGCAGTCATTACAAGGACCTTCTTTTGTCTGGTATACAAGTTTGCAATCTCGGTCAATTACTGGGTGGGAAGATCTCTGTCAAAAGTTCCTTCTTCAATTTAGCTCAACATTACCAAAGACGATAGTTTTTTATCTTACCAATTGTAAAAAAAGGTAAAATGAAAGAGTTTCGGATTTCATTGCTCGTTGGAAGAGATTAACATATTCATTAAGTTTAGAACTACCTCAAGAAGAGTTGTTGCTAATCTGTGTGGAAAATCTGTGTGATTAATTACACACATCATTGATCCCTGTGAAATACATAGGAGGGTTTTGAGACCTTACTTCAATCGCTCAGCAGATAGAAGACTCTCTTATAAAGACTAAGGCTAAAACTTGTGTAATTCCATCAGTTCCGAGAAGGAGAATAGGGAAAGCATAGACTGTTATAGTTACACTTAAACAAGCACATGTACCTACTTCCACTTCAAAACCTTCATCATATCGAAGGGTTCCACCTCTTGAGAATCAACAACAATGGTTGCCTCGTCAAGATCGTCAAAGAGATCAAAGGCAGAAACAGTTTGAGGATTTAAAGAACAACTTTTATTCTTTCTGGAATGAACAAGTTCCTGGTTACTTCATCTCGGCTCTGGAAAACAATATGGTTCAGTTTACAAGGCCCAAAAGGCTGAAAAAGGAAGGAGATGAAGACCTCCCCAACTATTTCATGTTTCATTAGATGTTGGGGCATCCCATTCAGGAGTGTTTTGTATTCAAAGATCTCCTGCAAAAGATGGTAGACTCTGGACAAGTAAAACTGAAAGGTTCTTCAACCCATATAGCATGTGTTACTGCTACTGATCCAAAGGAACAAGGTGAGTGGCACGAAGTCAAAAGTAAAAATGCGCATAAATATGATTATTGTATGGTCAGGAAAATGATTAACCTAACTCATGACATTTTACAAACACAATTGAATCAACCAATTGTTTCTTCGGCTATTTCTACCACTGCAAAACCCCCTTCATCAGAAGGAAAATCCTCAAAGAATCGAGACAAGCTCGTTTCAAAGCCTAAGTTTTCTTTGACTCTGGTAGATTTTATTCCATATGCTTCAAAATCATGGGCACCACCCCACCAAATGGAACAACTTGAACTAGTTCATCAGGCAAAATCTTCATCAGATGAATAATTGATCTTTGGTTCTGTTAACATGATTCATTTAACGGATCCTTATGCCAATGATAGTTTCGATCATGATGAGCCTAAGTTCCCTATATATAACAGAGGAGTTAGAGGAAGAGACAGAGGTATAGGATATAGAGGAAGACATGGATATTCCAGAAGCCACTATTCTAATCCTACCCCTACTAGAACTGTATATGCAGCAGAAACTTGTGGCAAAGCCCTTCAGCAGACTCAACAGGAACAAGAAAGTTCTTCCACACATGGAAGATTTGGTCCTAACACTGTTATTTTGGAGTACCAGTTAGAGGTTATACCTTCTTCCTATCATCAAATAGATATTCCTAGTCAGTCTAATCTACTGAAACTAGGAGTGTTTCCAATTCCTACCCCGATATGGGATGCATCTACTGCCAAAGCATCAACTTCCAAGGCACCTGCAAAACCACATTTTCATGATGGGAAACACAGACCTTTGGAACAAAAGTATGGTTTCTTGAAACATTTATCCCAAGTATCGGCCAAGTTATCAATTCTGGATTCCTTGAATCTATCAAAATATCTTCGGGAGGTGCTTATTGAGGCTTTGTCAAGTCCTCAAGAATTTGAAACTGAAATTATTGCGGATGAGGTCTACCATATAGAGAATGATCCTACAGAATGCCATGAAGTGATATCTTTTACAGATGAAGATGAGGATGATGTTGTACATGGACATATCAGACCTTTGTATCTATCTGGAAAAGTCAATGATATAGACATCCGACGAGCTTTCATTGATAATGGCTCAGGAGTCAACCTCATTCCTATTTGTACACTTCGTCGATTGGGCCTCACCGAATCTGATTTATCTTATTCTACTTTGATGTTGCAAGGATATAATAAGAATGAACAAGAAACTTTGGTCGATATTAAACTCAAAATTCAGTTTGGAGACCTTGTGTCTAATTCAGATTTCATGGTTGTTCATCAGGACACAACCTTTAACATTTTTCTTGGAAGAACTTGGCTACATCAACATGTGGTCGTACCTTCATCATACCATCAATGTCTCAAATATTGTTTTAATGGTCAAATTGGGACATTTTATGGTGACAAGGCCCCATTCAAAACATGTGAATCTCAATACATTGAGGCAGAATATTGTCACATGGAGGGAAATGAAAAATCCACAGCAAAGAAGGTCACCAAAATTAATGCTCTAAATGGTTTGGAAAAGATTCTAGTACACCCATTCATATATGTGAGTACAGATTATGTGTTTCCTATCAGTAAAATTGACAGGATAGACCTAAATCCAAAAACTCTTATGGAAACTTTCAAAATTTCAATTATGGAAACCAAGCCAGACAGCATGGGAGAAATTGTTGATTCTCCAAGCAGTGATGAAAGCTTAAATGGAGATGCCTTCATTTCATCCACTGAAATATAGCAATTATATACTTCATCAACCAGGCCAGAAAAATTTATAGAAATACCAGAGGAAATCAATGATGTTGATTCTCAATCCATTGTCTCCTCTCTATCACCCCAGGAAGACCCTTCATCATCAATAAGGTCAGAAATGACAGCCTCTTCTTCAAGATGTTCAAATTTTAACTTCTCCACTGACCATGGAAATTCGGCTTCATCATCTACTATGAAAGTATAAATAGAATAAGTAACACATATTGAAGAAGAAGAGGAAGATCTCAGGGATGCTCCTCTAGCATTTGAAGAGGGTATCTCTACCACTGTGGATGAACTCAGAGAAATAAATCTGGGTACAAAAGAATATCCATGCCCCCCTTTAATTAGTGCATCCATGACTCTTGAAGAGTAAGAAATTTATACTTCATTTCTAAAGAAAAATAAATATTTATTTGCTTGGAATTATATAGAAATTCCAAGACTTGATCCCAATGTTTCCACTCATCATTTGGGTTTTCCAGAAGAACATCTAGGATTCAAGCAAGCAGTAAGAAGAACACACCCAACTTATGCCTCCAAAATTGAAGCTGAAGTTGATAAGATTATCAAGGTTAACTTTGTTAGAGAAGTTCAATATCCCAAATGGATGGCTAATATTGTCCCTGTGAAAAAGAAGAATGGATAAATAAGAGTTTTCATTTACTTCAGAGATCTTAATCGGCATTGTCCCAAGGATGATTTTCCAGTTCCGATCACAGAACTCTTAATTGATGCAACAGCTGGCTTCAAAGCTCTTTCCTTCATATATGGTTACTCTGGGTATAATAAAATATGAATTTCCCTAGAAGATGAGGAGTCTACAGCCTTAAGAGCTCCTCAAGGTGTGTTTTTCTATTGGGTAATTCCATTTGGCCTGAAGAATGTAGGTGCAACGTATCAACGTTCCATGCTCCACATCTTCAAACCCTTTTTAGGAAAATTTGTTGAATGTTATGTGGATAATTTTTTGGTTAAATCAATACAACATTCTAATCACTTGTATGATCTGGAAATCATATTCAACAAACTTCGACAACACAATTTGAAGATGAACCCCTTGAAATGTGCTTTCGGGGAAACCTCGTGAAAATTTCTCAGATTTGTTGTATGCCATCGTGATATCGAAGTTGATCTTGAGAAGAAAAATCGATCCTTGACATGTCACCTCCCATAAATTTGAAGGAATTAAGAGGAATTCAATGAAACTTGGCCTATATTCGACGTTTCATTTCCAATTTTTCAGGAAAGTGTTTACCCTTCACCAGATTAATGAAGAAGGGAGTCACCTACCATTGAACTGAAGAACATCAAGAAGCTTTCGATATTCTCAAGAAATATATCTTGAGTCCACCAGTATTAATGCCACCTGTTGAAGGAAGACCACTTATTCTCTATGTGACAGCTTTATAGTGATCATTGGGTGCCTTCCTTTCTCAAAAGAATGATGCTGGGAATGAAAACAACCTTTAATATCTTAGTATATGCTTGAGGCAGAAACTCAATATTCAAGTATTGAAAAGTGCTACCTAGAATTAATCTTTGCAGTTTAGAAATTGAGACACTACCTTCAACATTATGAGGTCTAATTGGTATCTCAGAATAACCCGCTCAAATTTATCCTTAGTCATCCAATGCTTACAAGACGTCTGTCAAGGTGGGTAGTTATTTTGCAGTAGTTTGATATCCAGTATGTGTCTCAAAAGGTGATAAAGGGCCAAGATCTTTCCGATTTCCTTGCTGAACACCCATATGTAGAAGATACATCTTTAAATATTGAACTTCCTGATGGGGAAGTCTTCTCTATTCAAGATAATCCTCAATCATGGAAAATGTACTTTGATGGTGCCTCCAAAAGTCCAACAGGGAAAAAATGGAAGATCCTAAATTCAACAAAGTTGGGTTAGGAATCGTGCTTATTTCCCCAGAAAAGGCAGTGCTACCCTATTCCTTCTTATTGTTGGAAGCTGGTAAAAACAATAAAGCAGAATATCAAGCTCTCATCATAGGCTTGGAATTAGCGCTTCAGGAACAGGTGAATCACTTGAAAGTAAAATGTGATTCAGATTTGGTAATCAAACAAATCAATGGGGATTATGCCATAATAAAGGAAGAGTTAATCCCTTTGTGTGATTACATCAGAGAGTTAATGGCAGAATTTCCCTCATAACTGACATTTTCTTATGTCCCTCGATCACAAAATTCCCAAGTTGATGCATTGGTTAATGTAGCCACAGCCCTGGAAGATCCAAATCGGGACGAAATAATCATCAGTATTTCCCACCATCGTATAGTTTCACCTTTTGTTCAAATCAGAATAGAGGAAATTTGAAATCAGTCCCATTTTTGAACCATATGGTCACACTATAGGATGGATAACACCTATCAGAGAATACCTTCAAAATGGAACACTCCCACCTGATAGAGCCGGGAAAGAACAAGTCTGGCGACGTGTGATCAATTTTACTCTTTATGATAGCCCGGATCACCAAAAAATTCTCTACAAGTGAGGTTTTGATGGAATTATCTTCAGATGTATTGATGGTGAATATACAATGGTTGTCATGAATGAAGTACATGCATGATTTTGTAGTGCCCACCAGTCTGGATGTAGACTTTCTGGTCAAATTAGAAGGCTTGGATACTTCTGGCCTTCAATGATGAAAGATTGTATTGATTTCACTAAGAAGTGTCATTCTTGACAAGTATGTTCCAAATTCATTCATTAACCCCCAGAGTTTATTCATACGGCTAAATACTCCTGGCCGTTTTCTACATAGGGAATGGATGTAGTAGGGCCTTATCCTCCAGCTACAGCTAAGCAGTTTAATTATATTCTTACTGCTACTAACTTCTTTTCCAAATGGGAAGAGGCAATAACTCTCAAAGAAGTCGGTGCTAAAAAAATTGTTAACTTTGTCAAGTCCATCATCATTACCAAATTTGGTGTTCCTCATACCATATTGACGCATAATGCCGCCAACTTTTGTTCATCCTAGGTAAGAAAATTGTATCAAGAATACAATATCAGATCCAACCATTCATCTCGGTATCATGAAGCGGCCAATGGTCAAGTAGAGGCTTTCAATAAGACTCTTTCAAACATACTTCAAAAGATGGTGTATAAAGATAAGAAGTCATGGCTTAATAAAATTTTTCATGCTCTATGGGATTATCGGACTACCACCTGCACTGCTACATGATCAACTCCATATTCATTGGTATATGGAACGGAAGCAGTCTTGCCTATTGAATTCCAATTACCTTCACTTAGAGTCACCATTTTTGATCAGTTATCTACATATGAACAATCTCAAAAGTGATTGGATTAATTGGAATGACTAGATGAAAAATATTGTGCACACTGCACCATTTAGAAGTCTATCGAAATCGAATAGCATGAGATTTCAATAAAAAAGTTCGCCTTAGTTCATTCATTCAAGGAGAATTGGTATTGGTCCTCAGAACCCCAATGATACCAGGAAGGAAGCCTCCAAAGCTTGATCCAAAGTGGGAAGGACCTTACTCAATACATAAGGTCTACGCTAATGGAGATTATTCGTTAATCTCAATGAATGGAGAACTCATTAAAACTCCAACTAATTTAAGATTATTGAAGAAGTATTTTTTGTAACACAAATACACCTATTGTCCTTGCTGTAGGACATTAAACTGCATAGCTCCCTCTATCGTCCAACATGACGTTAAACTGTGCCCCTCTATCATTCAACATAACGTTAAATTGTGCCCCTCTATCATCCAACATGACGTTAAACTGTGCATCGTCCAAGCTACAGGATGTTAAACTGCCAAGCACCCCATGTCTATGACACATGACATTAAACTGTGATCATCGCATGCACAATTTTCTTTTAAACTCTATTGTCATGCGTGCCCTGGGAAGCTAATCATGCATAAGCCCCACACCATCCTTCGTGGTCACATCTTTCATGACACGATTGTCAGGTTTGTTTCTGCTTCTTGTTTCTCACACCGAGCATTACTCACGTGAGCTTAGAGTAATCTTCGACCATGACATCTTCTCTGGGCTGCTAACCACGATTAAGTCCCAACATCATCTTTGGGTCGCTTTCCTCAAGTACACCCCGATCACAAAATCCCTCTCAATTGAACTAATCGGACCTTGATCCTTGCCTCCTAGGTCGGGTACGTAGGCAACCTCTTGATGTTCAAGCCCGAAACCACTTTATTCACATCGATTCATGTTCATCCCATACGATGTTGATCCATAAATCCCCTATCAAATGTCTTATTCATATCGTTTCACTTTCGTCCTACATGGCGTTAAACTGTGTATGTCTTATCATCCTAGCTATATGACATTAAACTATACAGTTCCCCATTGTCTTTGCTGCAAGATATTAAATTGAATAGCACTATTTCATGCATATGACCTTAAACTATTTGCAATTTTGTCTTATATGACAATAAACAAAAAAATCATTGATACCCTCACTCAAGAGGAATCATTATTGGAATGGTCTCCAACTATGTCATGTTTCAAGAACTACGTATGGCTTGATTCTCATCCTTATGAGATACGTAATGACACCCAAGTCTTTAATCTTGGTTCCAGCCATAATTGAAATGAAGTCCCCTTTACCCCTCATATGTACGAACCAAATTTGTAAAAAGGGTATTTTAAGAACTGCGTGCAGCTTGATTCCCATCCTCATGGGATACGTAGGAACGCTCGAGCATTCCTTGAGTCCAGCCCCGAGCCTTTGGGCCTAACCCCAAACTCCACTTTCAGTCCCATGGCTGAAAAGTCCCCCTAGGAGCACATGGTGTGATATGGAACACCCTGGTCTTTATTCACATCAGGTTTATAACAAATTCACGATGTGTCTACCTCACTATGGTCCAAGCTCTACGACCCTAAATTAAGATCTTCCATGCTCTCGTCCTGTATGACATTAAACTGTATTTCAAGAACTATGTGTGGCTTGATTCTCATCCTAATGAGATACTTAGTGACATCCAGAATCTCAATTCAAGACCCAGCCACAAAATTATACAAATAATATTCATGATCTTCATAACCTTTTTCTTGACTTCTGGCCGCAAAATGTCTGATACCTGAGGGTTCTTTTGACGGACTATGCAGCACGTGCCCTTAAGTTTCCTTGCATAAGTTGTCTACATAATGGACCTATCAGCAAAAAGATGCTACTATTTGACTATGCATCTTATGCCCCAGTTGGACCTGCATAATTCAACCTCTATAATAGGTTTGTCAAGTAATGGTAACTTCATTCTTAGGAGAAGCCTCTTTTGTCCCTATTGGTCTTAACGGCGATATGTAGGGATCTGCAAAAAAATTGTCATCCTTAACATATTTTTTCCATACTATTTTTCATGATCTGAAAGTATTCAAGTCTATGGTTTACATTTTCCTCATTCTCCATATGTTCAGAGAAATATGAAATAACCTTGGACCACTTGACCATATTTCGTATAATGTTTTTATCTCCGATTTTAGTCATATCATTTAAAACCACAGATACTGTTTTTCCTATGTTTGGGTTAGACCTTCGTAGAAGTCACATTCCTCTAATTCTTTGACAATTCTGATTGGAAATATCCTCTCCATATTCAAGTACCTTTCTCCATAAAGCAGACTCTATGCTTTGGAAAATTTGAATCTCCATAAAACTTTCTTCGGCATTTAGAAATAAAAAGTCAAATTTCTGAGAGTTCTTTTGCCTGACTATGCAGCACGTGCCCATAGGTGGCCATGAATAAGTTGTCTACATAACGGACCTGTCAGCCAAAAGATACTACTATTTGACTATACAGCATATGCTCTAGTTGGCCCTACATAATTCAGCCCCCATAACAGGTTTTTCAAGTAGTGGTAACTTCATTCTTAGAAAAGACTTTCTCTAATTCATTTTAGCTCTTTTCTCATGTCATTCCTCAGATTCAAAATTTCTCAAGTCACAGTTTAAAATTTTCCCCCTCCTTGATTATGGTAATATGTTTCCAAACAAATTATCAAGAATTGAGTCAATATCATCCATTCGGTCAAAGATATTCGACCTTAAATATTATCTTTTTTATAGTCCAACATGCATGACTTTAAACTGCCAATAACAAAAGACATGGTACTCATTAAATTGGGAACCTATAAAGGGTACCCTAAACAAAATTCAAGTCCCAGCTCTCTAAATGTACATTTTGTATGATTTAGGAAATATTGAGCAATTAAAAGATGTAAAGTTTTTGGGGTTTTTTATATAACCCTAGTAAAAATCAAACTATGTTTACTAAGCCCATTGGATTAGGTAAAAATAAGAGCAATTATCAAGAAAATGAAGCATCCCGAGCTTCATCAGTAGCCACTTGAAGTTCATTTAATTGACCAGCTTCACTCTCTTCAGCTCTACGAAGTGCTTCTTTGGCATCTGTGATGGATTTTATACCATCCGCTTGGAATTCTTCCAACGAATTATAAAGCTGGTCAAGCTCCCCAGTAACAGAATCTAACTCTTGATGAAGGTACAACTACTGGACAATCTTCTTCTTGATCTTCTACTTCAGTTCCTTCAGCTTTGCAGCATGATCAACCTCAGCTCGAGATACTGCAGCCTGAAATTCACTGATATTGGTCAGCAATCTAGCTCTAATCAGGTCTTTATGACACCTTTTCTCTTGCTCCCTTTTTCAAATGACTTGTTTCATTGTGAAATGGATTTCTTGATATCCAAAACCACCAATCCCCAGCATCTGTGCGCCTAACTTGCGTTCCACATACCCTTTATTTCTCTAGCTTTACCTCAGAGTTGGATCCTCTTTCCTTTTCGGATCCAACTCTGAGGGGGGGACTTTTGTTGACGCTCCTTTCTATAATAGAGTACAATGAATGACAAAGGTTAATACCTTAAGCACAAAGAGGGTCAACCTTTAAAGAATGTCAAAAAAAATGATGAAAGCATGGACTAAGATCCCACTAGAAGCCCATTTGGAGTGAGGCGTGCAAGTTACTTTCACGTTGTGTAAGTCACTTGTGCGCCACCTATGGGTCGCGCAGCTCACTTGCACGCCTGATTAGATTTTTCACCCAAGGTGCAAGGTGGCCTATAAATAGCCCCTGTGGACCCCCCATTTGGCTTATGGATTTTCCAAAAGTCAAATTCAAGCTCTGGTCACCCAAGTCTTCAACTCAACTCTTCTGAAAGCTTCTAAGGTAACTTTTTACCTAGAATGGAATACTTAAAGGAGTAGGATAAGGCCTAAGTGTTTAGAATTCATTAACACTTGTGCGCTTAAGTGTCCAGACCTCCTTAAAAATGGAAACACATGCACACCACCCAACCATTTCAATGAAACTTATGCGCCTCCCTTTTGGAAACATCTTAGGATAATACTAAAGGCTTGAGTTAAGTCTCGCCCAAGTATTACCCTACAGATTTTTCATCACCCAGGTGAACCCATGTCACGCAAGTTCACTTGTGTGGACAAGAATTGCATGCCAACTTCATTTGTGTGTGTCTCTCCCATTCACTTCTCCTCTTTAAGATATTAACCCTCGAAACCCTTTTCAGAGACATTTATGGCATGGTTCCTTTGTTTTCTTCCTTATCTGAAAAAAATTTTGTGAGAACCTCTCCCAAAACCTCGTGACTTACAAGCTTTATGTCACCATGGTTATGGGTTTCCTCCATGTAACCTCATCCTTTAACATGAGAATATATTTTGATTTAGGGCATCCTCCTTAGGAGTAAGCCCCAAGTTCCATTAGTTTGGGCCTCCTTCTCAGGAGTAAGCCCCAGTCATAATTTCCTTCAATTTGGGCCTCCTTCTTAGGAGTAAGCCCCAAGTTACAAGTCCCCTTAACCTGGGCCTACTTCTCAAGAGTAATCCCCAGTCATAGTTTCCTTTAACATTGGGAATCCTCCTCAGGAGTAAGCCCCAATATTTAATTCTTTTGATTTGGGCCTCCTTCTCAGGAATAAACCTCAATCATAAGTCCCTTTTAATTTGGGGCATCCTCCTTAGGAGTAAGCCTCAGGTTAAAACTCCAAATCTCCATAAATTACAAATACCTTTATAGACCCTGCTCCTGGGATTCTTTCCTGAAGTAAGTCCTGGTCTTCATCTACTTGGTAAGTCATACATACGTAAACCCCACATCATTTCTCATGACTGAATCTTTCATGGCACCATCATCAAGTTTACTGATACCTCTTGTTTCTCACACCGTGCATGAATCACGTGATCTTAGAGTGTAAAAGTAATCACGACATCTCTTTTTAGGCCATTAACCATGCATAAGCCCCACATTTCATCACCTGAACTACATGGACTTTGATATTTTCCTTAAAAGTAGAGTACATAATAAGCCTTTCTAAGGTTCAAGCCCATCATTCATTAATTATTTTCCATCCCATATGCCATTAAACTATATCCTTCTTATTGAAATACATGGGTTCTGATTCTTTTTTAATGAGTATACGTAGGTAGCCCATCTGCGGGTACGATCCCAACTCTAAAATAATCCATGTCTTTCTGAATGAAAATAAACTTCAAGTGCCCCACTAAGTGGCTTTAAAACCAGTATGGTCATCATAATGTCCAAGATATTTCTATATAATATATTGAAGGATACCATTTACTAAGAATCTATAATACATACGGATGATTCTCTATCGATGAATAACCTCAAATACATATAAAAGATTCTCTAAATCCCATACATATCAATCATCGATTGCCAAATCTAAAGTAAAACTCATTTTCATGCTTAGTGAATTAATAAGGATTCATGAACATAACTTAAATCTATAAGAGAGTCCCGGAGTAGGTAATAATTCCCCCCAAAAAAGTGTGATGAGTCTGACCTCCCATCCTCTCGACCAATGAAAATTCTTAAGCCTCATCATTCCACAACTAATGAGCACCTACCTTTGGATAGTAGGTCCAAATGGATATAGAATCATTGGGTGTTTCTGGTTCTATGAATAAACTCGTTAGAAACCGATTGGAAAGTTTGAACCTTAAACAAACAAGGTCATCTCTATTTCTAGAAGAAACAGTTGTTAAGCATGAAAAGTCTTGTATGAAACGTCTATAGTATCCAGCCATCCCTAGAAAACTTCGCACCTCAATGACGTTCTTCGGCTGCTCCCAAGAAACTATTGCTCTCACTTTCTCTAGGTCTACTGACACTCTTGCCTCTAAGATAACAAGACTCAAGAAGTGAATCTGATCCATCCAAAAGTGTCATTTTGAGAGATTAGCATATAACGGATGCTCTCTCAGTATACCTAGAATGATCTCAAGAAGGGTAGCATGGTCATTTCGAGTGAGAGAGTACACCAAGATATCATCCACGAAGACAGCCATGAAAGAATCCAAGTATGGATGGAAAAATCAGTTCATCAGTGCCATGAAAACCGCAGGCGCATTCGTGAGACCAAACAGCATAACCATATAATCATATAGACCATACCTGCTCCAGAAGGCTGTAAGAGGTATATCAGATGGTCTAACGTGAAACTGATGATAACCAGATCTAAAGTCAATCTTCAAGAACACTCGGGCTCCTCTAAGCTGATCAAAGAGATCATCAATCCTGGGTAAGGGATATCGGTTCTTGACCGTCAACTGGTTCAACTTATGATAATACACACAAAGCCTGAAGGTGTTGTCTACCTTCTTTGCAAATAGGACAGGCAAACCCCAAGGAGAAGTACTTGGTCGAACGAAACCCTTTGTCTGTAACTACTCCAATAGCTTCTTGAGCTCCTGAAACTCTGGTGTAGCCATCCTATAAGGAGGAATGGACCCTGGTTCCGCTCTTGGCATGATCTCAATAGAAAATTTCACCTCTCTATCTGGAGGCAAACCTAAAAATTCCTCTGGTAATACGTCCTCGAAACGATCTACCACTGGAGGAAAGTCTAACTGTGAAGTCCCCTGGTCATCCAGATATAAACTAGAAATCTGGGTTGTAACTCCTCCTAACCCACGATGCTCTGGACTTGCTCTGCTCACCTGGACATCCCACTCTCCCTTATGAAGAAACGATATTCCCTACGGTGATGTGAAACTCACCCTATGACGATAACAGTCGACGACTACCTGGAAGGGAACTAGCCAGTCCATTCTAAGAATGACATCATATCCTGTAATCTCTAGGACATAGAGGTCCCATAAGAAGTGACACCTACCAACCTCTAGAGGGTACTCCTTGAACTGATGTAAACTAGCCGTTCTAGTCCCCAACAGAGTGTCTAGTTTCAAAATATCGGCAGAAGAAAAGATGCAGAGCCCAAGGATCTCCACAACAGCAACATATATAAAGCTATGTGAAGCCCCTGTATCAAAAAGAGATGAAGATAATACTAAGGCGAAGAGGATTTTACCTCAAACTGTAGAAGGTCTGGGATCCTGCTCATGATGGGTCTGCTTCGCTGAAAAGTTATGGCCTGCTCTACAGCCATGTGACCCTACCTGACCACTCTGAGTAGATCCACTCTATTGTCGCTGAAAGACTGGTGACTGACCACCACGGCCATGACTTCCACCTCAACCTGAATGTCTAGAAGAACTCCAGTTCCCAGACTGGTGAGAAACTGGTGGTGCTTCTCCCGAATGAAGAGTCATAGAAGAACCCCTATCACCAGCTGCTGGTGACAAGATCTGACAGAAGCGATGAAGGTGACCCATCTTTCCACATGATTGGCACTCTACTGGGTCTTTCAGGAAATGTGGCCTCGTATTCCCATTCTTTCCGCACTAGTATCACACCACCTGGCTACCAGAAGATGTGTCTCAGCTCCTTGGATCACCGCACGAAGACTCCTTGTGGTGCTTCCTACTATCTGTAGGAGGGATGCTAACTCCAGATGTCGAGCCGCCCTGGATCACATCTCCAGAATCCCTCAGATTGTGCTTCTTGATCAGTGTCTGGTTGATGATAGAAGTGATGGAAGTCAACTTGAAGATGTTCACCTATGAATGGATGTTGTGCCTCATACAATCCTTGAACTTACTTGATAGGAACAACCCATCTCCCCCTAATAAGGGTGTAAAGCTCTAAATCTTAGTGAAGTGAGAGGAATAATCCATAACTGAAAGAGTACCCTACTCAAGACTCATAAACTCATGGTCTCAATCAACCCTCAGGGTCTCCAGATAGAAGTAATCATAGAAGATGTGTTGAAACTCATCCCACACCATAACATGATGGAATCCCGCCTATGAGATCACATCCCACCACCTCTTGGAAGAGTCCCGAAGCATATAGGTAGCGAGCTTGACCCTCCTCTATGGAGGCATCTCCAGATGCTCAAAGATCGTCAGCATGGATTCTAGACATGACTCTGCAGCCTAAGGTCCTCCTTCCTCTGAGAAAGTGGGAGGATGCTGCTGCTGGAAAACCTGGGTCAAATCTGCCATCGACGGGGCAGGAGGCAGTGCTTCCTGAAAAGTCTGCATCATTCTCATGAAGGTTCCCTAAACTGTGCATCAGCACCAGTATCAGGTATAACTGTTGGTTCCAAGACTAGCACAATAGAAGGATCTATGGGAAGTCCCTGGTCAGCCGTATCCGGCGTCTGATCACCGCCCTGTAACTGGAGAACAACCAGAGGACGTCTCGGTGGCATGACTCTACAAGGTCAAACGCACACCTTAGATTTATATTAATAGGTACTGAAACATAGAAGTGTAATAATGGAACAAGAGGAATAAAACATTCAATTTTTACAAAAAAAAAAGATTACACGGCATGTATAACCCCTACACAGTGTGTTCCCTTAAGTCATTCACATGGGCATGTACTTCTACCAAAACTGGTCGTGTAACACCCCAAACACATGGCATGATCACCTAACACATAGCGTATTCTTGAATCCTCTTTCTCTGCCCGGGTCCTTATACACTGTTAAGCCACACAGCTCTCCTAAGACAAGACTACACGGCGTGTTCATAGTAGACATGGCGTGTACTGGACAAGATTCACCTGACCTGTGTTGTTAGTGACACGGCCTAACACATGGATCACTCTACACATTGTGTTCAAGGAGTACACGACATGTACGTGAAAGGATAACATTGACCCGTGTTGTTAGTGAAACGGTCAGGTACCTGGGTCAGACTACACGGCATGTTCAACCCTGACATGGCGTGTGTAGCTTAAGTTTTATTCGTCCGTGTTGTTAGTTACATGGGCAGACGTAGGGTCAACACCACACGGCATGCACAACCGATACACGGTGTGTTCCCACAAGAATTTCCCTATCCCGTGTCTCTTCCCACACGGCCTATGACACAGTTAGAGACTACACGGCGTATACATAAAGTACACGGTGTGTACTTAAGAAAAATAGTTTCTTCCCGAATAGAAGAACACAAGGCGTGTGGTCAAAACTACATGGCGTGTATTCTGGGTTTTTCCAAACAATAAGCCTTAGAAACTACTCCATAACCCAGAAAAAACACTGAAACAAACATTGAAGGTGAAAAATTCCGATCTGTGAGGTCCCATACTCCCCACGAATCAAATCTTGGCATCCTATACATGTTATAACAAGGTAAACAAGACAATGATCCACCAAGTTCTGGTCCATGAGGGCCCATAACACCTCAAGAACCAAAGTTTGGCATTCATTCTGACAAAACCTTACACAAACAATACCCTATAAAACTGCAGGTATATTATCAAGGCATTTATCACAACAGCATGCATATTCTACACAACATCTATCACAACAACATGCAACTGCTAATGCACCCTAAATGGAATGGTAAGAATGCATGACATGTGATTTCTAGAAAGTGCCTATATGATGCATGAGATGGAATACCCTCATCTCATCGGGTTGTGACAGAAATAGAACCTCAATAACATAAATAATAACCATCACAAAACATGTGATTCACCTAATAGTGAAAATCAAGGAAACCATAAACTCGTAAAAACCAGAAAATTGCATTAAACGTGGTTTATTGGTTTTTTCCTGTACACGGGTTAGCTACTCCCAGGCACAGCTTATTACCAAGTACCTATTCCTTCCTATCCCTAACTATAGGCTCCAAACAGTAAGTCAAGAATAAAAGGATTCCTCTGATACCACTTTGTAATGTCCCGGTTCTAGAAGCCACCCAGAGGCGCCCCGTACCCGGTTGGTCAAATGGCCTCATGCGCATTTCCCCGAATGCCAGAGGCTTCTAACTAGTAGTGAGGGCCTTGGGTGTGATAGTGGGGAAACTATGCCATCATTTTAAGAGTACACAGTAGAAGTAAAAAATTATATACAAGAGTGGAAGCAGTAATATTATCATACAAAAATAAACAGCGGAAGACTGATAGAATAAAGTGAAGCACATATATAAAATGATGCATGATACATATGTCTAGGAAAGCATCGAAACAAATAACAATACTGAAATATAGTACTAAACCAAGTACAAAAGAAAAAAAATTATCTCCACATCATCGCAAGCCTAAGCTTGGTTCTGTGCTCTCCATCTCTACATCATGTCAAGTACCTGAAGTAGAAGGGTGCTTTCCCTTGTCTATATCAGCAACAATATAATCTATTTGGGCCCAAAATCATGGCCCGAATAGGGTGTGAGACTAAATCCCAGTAGGAAACCACCAAGAGATATGTAACTAAGATTCAAGGAGTATATGGCAGGTAAAATTATAGGAAACAGTAAACAGGAATGTACTCAATAGTAAACAATCCACAATTTCAATATCAAGCATCGTCTAACCAAGTAGATAAACACAAATAGGTAACCCTCTAGGAAGTACCCACATCCTATTCCCTCTGGTCCTACCAAACAATTACAAGCAACCCTCTAGACAGTACACTCAGTCTAACCCCTCTGGTTCAGCTTAAGCATAGACTCTCTGAGGAAGCACTTACTGTCAATTCCCCCTATAGTCTCGTAACGGTACTAAAGGCACTCTGGGGAAGCACTCAACATCTCATTCCCCTTGCGGCCCTCATAGAGGAACTATAGACACTTTGAGGAAGCACTCATCGTCAATTCCCCCTATGGTCTCACATTGTAAATAAAACAGACACTCTGGAGAAGCCCTCAACGTCCATTCTCCCTATGGTTTATACACCAGGTTCTCACAGTCCTGTGTAAGTCAAGAAAGTGTAGCAGCGCGTATCGGCCAAGGTAAACCTCAATAACTACTTGTCTAGTATTCTACAGTATAACATCACAACAGAACAATAGTTTCACCATCCTACAATACTAGGCATGGGAAAGTAAATAGCATCCTAACAGGAAAACTAGACCCAAAGGTAAAAACATACAAAACATGCATGGGAAACATATCCAAAGCACAACAATTAACCCTATTCACAATCAATTATCATCTACTCAAGCATACAAGCATAGCAGGAAAACAATAGGGATAAAATGGTAAATGTGCAATACCCCGTTCATGGGTATTGGGCAAATTTTCACATAAAACTCAAAGACTTTCAATATAAAGGCACAAACCACCTACCTCGACGTTAGGAGATCGATATATGCGAACCTCGAAGCTTGAATCACCTTAGATCACTGAAGATCTACAAAAACGTCTAAAACGTTTAACCCACAATATCTCACAAGAGAAGAGAAATCAGAATATGGTGCTCTAGGAGATGAGAGAACTCACCGATGCAATTCCAACGAAGCTGAAAGAGTTCGATTCACAAGACGGATGGACGCTCGGGGTTTTGTCGAAGATCAGTGGCCGTACAGAGCTCTTGATCGAATGAGACCTAAAAGAAGAGCGTTCTGGTGATTAAACACAACCCGGGTGCATTTAATGAAAGAAAATAAATTACACGGCATATACTTTTGAAGTACACGACGTGTACTCGCCTTTTTCATACTCTGCTTTAGGCGGCCTCCAAACACCCCCACACAGCTGTGTGTATGGCCACTACATGGCCAGCACTCGACCTCCTATGGTATCGCAGTACATGGAGTATACTCATATAGTACACAGAGTGTACTTAGAAAATTTTTATAAATTCCTCTTTTTCCCGAAAACAACCAGAAAAGGAAAAACATACCTGAAAAAAAGATCCGTGTTCTTACACATCATTGCTCTAAAAGTGTTTTAGCCATTTCTCTTTCATTTCCTCTCCCATTTCCAAGTCTCTTCCTGAATCTAACCATGTTTCGACAAAACCCACACTAGACCAATGCTCTTACTATGTAAGACTTTCTCTTTTATATCCACAATCTGCACTGCCACATGCACCAATAAAGCATCTGTCTCTAGGTCAAGATGATCCCATCAAATCACATGATCAGGATTACGCTGATACTTTTTCAATTGAGATACATGAAACACATTATGAAAATCATTGAACTGTGGTGGAAATTCCAAACAATATTCCATCTCACCAATCCATTCAAGTATCTCAAAAGGGGATATATATCAGGGAGATAACTTTCTATTCTTCCCAAAACGACAATTCCCAAGTCTTGGAGAGATCCTCAAAAACACATGATCACTCACCTTGAATGAAAATAGTTTTCGATGATGATCTGAATATGATTTCTGATGACTCTGATCCATATTCATCCATTTTATGATCAACTGAATCTTCTCCATTTTTTCTTGGACAAGGCTCGGCCCAACTACTGAAGTCTCACCTGTTTCCACCCAAAAACGTGGATAACGATAAGTATTCCCATACAATTCTTCTAATGGAGTCATATGTATCAAATAATAATAACTTTTGTTATAAAATAACTCTAATTACAGTACATGATCCTCCCATGAGGAACCAAAATCCATTACACTAGCCCACGGCATATCTTCCTATGTTTGTATCATCTGTTCAGATTGTACATTCATCTAAGGATGATACATCATACTCATTATCAACTCAGTCCCAAGGGAATTATTTAAGGATTTCCATAAATGAGACGTAAACCTTGAGTCTCTATCTTACACTATCGAAACTGGTATGCCGTGTATCTTTACCAATTCTTGGATATATATTTTTGAAAAGTCCCCCACCATATTAGATTCACCAATTGGAATGAAATGGGATAACTTTGTGAGTCAATACACTATCACACATATGGCATCATGCTTCTAAACCATTCTTGGGAGACATGTTAAAAAATCCATATCTATATTCCCTAATTTTCACACAGGAATAGATAAAGACTGTAACATACCTACTAGTCATTGATGCTTTACCTTATTCTGCTGAAAAGTTAAGCATCTCAAAATGAACTCAACCACCTTCCTTTTCATTATGAACACCAAAAATTTTCTTTCAATTCCTTTTACATCTTTTTCATTCCAGGATGAATATCCCATATTGAATGTTGGTAATCATGAAGAATTTGTTCCAAACAAACCATGGGTATGACCATCTGATTTCTAAACCACAAAATTAAACTCTCATCCAGCTTCCAACCCTCAATGGTCTCCCCACCATTAAGTTTTGACCTCATACCAATGCATTCAGAATTGGATTTATATGCTTCTTTAACAGTATCCACAAAATTAGGAATGAACCAAATAGGAAATAAAACCATGACTTCACCTCAGTCTTCACATTCTAAGTGCATGTTGGCTAGGACTGACATCAACTATCATTCATCAAAAGATTCTTTTTCCAACTGAGTATATGAATTTTTTCTTAATTCATTTTCCACCATATTACCTTTACCTGATGTATACATCAAGTCAAAGTCAAACATTAGGAGGTACTCTATCCATCTTCTTTATCTCATGTTCAAATTCCTTTATGAGAATATATGTTTCAAGATCTTATGATCCATAAACACCTTAAATTTATCACCAAATAGGTAATGAAACCAAGTCTTCAAAAAAAGGGATATGAAATCTAACTACAAATCATGTGGGCAGTTATTCTCATGAAATCATAACTATCTTGATCCATAATTAACAACATGATCTCCCTACATGAGAACAAATCCCAACCTAGATCCCGAAGGATCACAATACACCATGTACCCTTGTCCTGATTCCAGAAAATTCAAGATTGATACTGATGTAAGGAAAACTTTAAGCTCTTGATAAGACTTATGAAATTGATCATTCCATAATAATGGAACATTATTCATTGTTAAAACTATCATAGGTGAATCTAGTCATTAGAAATCATGAACAAAACATCGATAATAAGAATCCAATCTAAGGAAACTTTGTATGTTAAAGAAATTATTTGGTTATTTCCAAGAGATAACAGCCTCTAACTTATCTAGATCTATAGAAACGCCTCTTTTAGAGATTACATGTCTAAGAAAGCATACATTTTCTATCCAAAAATCACACTTTGAGAATTTGGGATAAAAACGATGATCCCTCAAGATTCCCAACACTATCACCAACTGTTGCTCATGCTTAGCCCTTATCCTTGAATACACCAATATTTCATCCAAAATCGCAACCATA
This sequence comes from Viscum album, assembly GCA_963277665.1. Lineage (NCBI taxonomy): Eukaryota > Viridiplantae > Streptophyta > Magnoliopsida > Santalales > Viscaceae > Viscum > Viscum album. Next base: position 471,920,186 of record OY728133.1, on the reverse strand, counting down.
AAACAATATAGATAACTCTAAAATATCTGATTCATAAATTCCATAGACTATTGGTACATTCGTCAGACCGAAAGGCATTACCATATATTCATAATGACCATATCTACTTCTGAAATTTTTCTTTGGAATATTCTCCTTCCAAATCTACAATTGGTGATATCTTGAGTGAAAGTCAATCGTAAAGAACCACTGATATCATCTCGATTGATCAAAAAATTCATTAATGTGTGGAATTGGATACCTATTCTTTATCTTAACTTGGTTAAGCTTAGGATAATATACACATTATCGAAGAGTTCCATCCGCCTTTTGGAAAAACTGTTGAGTCAATAAGGTTTCCTTATGACTTTTCCATTCCTACATGTTTTGAAAATAATGAACACTCTATCTTAAGGAAAATTTATTTTCTCCTATGTTTTATCTTAATAAATAAAATTTTCCTTCCCCAAGGAAAATCTATCCTTATCATGGTTTCATTGTTCATATTCTAAGTATAAAATTCGGTTTTGTATCTAAAACCTTGGAATCTTATAAATACTTAGATATAGAGCATTCTGTTTTCAAGATCCCAATTCAGGTTCTGAATTCTCTAAATTCGGACTCCTAACTTTCTGAGTTCAGATTCCGAATTCTCTAAATTCAGACTCCGAACTTTCTAAGTTCAGGTTCCAAATTCTCTGAATTCAGACTCTGAACTTTCTGAGTTTAGGTTTCAAATTCACTGAATTTAGACTCTGAACTTTCTGAGTTTCGACTCTAAATTCTCTAAATTCAAACTCCAAACTTTCTTAGTTTAGACTCCGAATTCTCTGAATTGATACTTAGAATTTCCTTGAAATCTAGATTTCGAAATTCTATAGAATTCAGGTTCTGAATTATTTTGAAGACAGAATCAGAATATTTATGTATTATAGACACCAAATGTGATTTTGGTTAGACTCCAAACTTTTATTTTTTCCTTACACTCCGAAAAATGGATTTGGTTAAGCAACTATATTTTTGCTTACTCTTGTTATAGTTATAAAACGATGTCATGCATTCTTTTTCTAACCAACCATTGTTTTAGTGACATGTGTACAGGTCCCTCAAAAATTCAAGGAAAAATATGACCGTTGGAGGAGGGAGATGACCATTGAAGATGTGCCTATAAATAGGAGCTCATTTAAAAGAGATCGCAATTTTGATGAAAAGTTATACGACTCTAGAGATTACATGTTGTTGAAGTGATTTCTAGAGAGAGACTTTCATTCTTTGTGCATACTGGACATCTTGTTTAGAATTACTTTGTGCGACTCTAAATATTGATGATTACATGCGAGGGCTTATGGGGATAGGAAGACAGAGGTGTTGACTACCTTGAAGTTCGAGGGCTTGCAGGGATAGTAAGATAGACTCCGATATTCGTATCGAGGGCTTACCCTGGGTGGGTAAGACAGACTTTTTTGAAAGTATAAATCAAGGGACCTTTATCCAAGGTTGTTGGATACCCTTCTCTTTGGGTTAAAAGATTTACTACTTGTTACTTGTATTGTTTCAAGTTTTCTGCTATATTTTGGTTGTTAAAGAAAGTATAACTATCTTATAATTTTTTATACTTGTACTTTAATTTGTAAGATTCAATATGCTTTAAGGTAGAATCTTTATCTTTGTAATATTTTCTTAAGTTTCATTTCTGAAACCACATTTCCGGAATCAAGAAAGTTTATAGAACTAAGAGGTTTTATAAATTTACCTTGTTTAACTTTGTTAAACATTACCATCTTTAAAAGTTAAAAAGGAATTTTTTAAAGTATACAATTCACCCCACCCCACCCCCCCTCTTGTATATTGAGCATCTACATCATTTATTTTGATCCTACAATTGGTATTAGAGGAGGTATCTGAAATAATTAAATTTATATATAAGTTTTCTTGCTCAATTTTTTCATTGTTCTATATTTTCCTTGCTTAGGATATTTTTATCATTGTTTCAAAACTTTTATTACTGACAAGTTTGTGTGGAAAGATATTTTCTTTGATATGGCAGGAATGGATATTGGTTCAATTGAAAATATTAATCCTACTATACCACCTATTTTTTTTGGGAATTATTATGAATATTGGAGAGATTATATGAAGACTTTTTTTATTAACACTGGAGTGGAAAAATTTGTTATGCTTACTGGAGATTACAATATTTCTGATAAGGAAGTCAAAACTTTTACTAATCAAGAGAAGTTAGAATATCAACTTAATTACAAGGTATGTAATACTTTGTTGTGTTCCATGACTCGGAATATATATAGCTATATTTCTTCTTGTGAAGCAGCAAATTGTATTTGGAAGAATCTTGAAGTTACACATTTTGGTACTTTCAAAGTTATTGAAACTAGAAGAGATATTCTTAGAGCTGAGTACCATGGTTTTTTATTTCCTTATGGAGAACCTATATGTAAGGTACAATGGAGATTTATGACTATTTTCAACATCTTACAATCCATGGGTGAAAAAGGTTTAGATGATGAGGCACTTGTAGACAAGATTATAGACACCATGCCTAATGAGTGGAAATCCAAGAGAACAGCTATAGATGAGAATAGGAAAGTCTCCCAGATCACTCTTGATGAGATTTTTGGAACTCTTATTCAACATGAGACTAAAATGAAGAGAGATGTTGATGATGTTAAGAAGAATAATGGGTATGTAAGTTTTGCTTTTACAACTACTTCAAATCATATGAAAGCCAATACTCTTGAGAGAGTTACAAGATCTAAGTCTAAGAAGGTTACTATTTTATCTAAATCAAGAGAAAAAGAATATTCTTATAATGAACTAGCTAATTTTGCTCGAAGGATGAACAAGATAGTTGGGAAGAAAGACTTTTAGTATAGATACAAGAATAAATAAAGAAGGGATAAGAAATACTCTGAAGTCACTTGTTATGAATGCAAAAGAGTTGGACAAATAAGACTAGATTGTCCTATGCTTAAGAGAAAAGATAGAAAGGAAAATCATTCTGAGAGTAATAGAAAGAAGTACTATAAAGCTAAAGCTAAGAAAGTTTTGAAAGATAATGACACCTGGAGTGCCAGTGGTGGAGACTCTTCTGATGAATCATCATATTACAAATCTTCTAGACAGAAGAATCTTGGTATAATAGTGAGACTACCTTTTTAAAATCATTGTTTAATGGAAAAGGTACACATGTTGAATCCATCACCAATTTATCCTTGAATGCTAATTATAGTGATAGTAAATACTATGAATCCTCGGATGGAGAATCTTATTCTGATAAATATAATACTTTACCTACTTATAAATAAGTTTCTAGGTTTGCTAAGCTTCTTGAGAATGAAAATTCTAAAGTCAAGAAAAATATTGATAAGGAAAATTCTAGAATTTCTATTCTTACTAAGGAAATATCATATCTTTCTAAATATCTTAATAAAAAAACCCTTGATTTTGAAAGTATTTCAAAAAACCTTGAGGAAGTTAATTCTAAGAAGGATAAACTTTCTAAGGATCTAGAAAAGGTAATTTCTAAGAAAAATGTATTCGAGGATAAATTTAGTGCTAAAACTGATGTTTTTTAGGATAATAACTTAGTTATTAGACTAAAGTCGGAAATATTTTCCTTGAGGAAGTTTTTTTCAAACTTTACCTTAGGTAGGGAAAACTTTGATAAAATGTATTCTCAAATTCGACCTCTAAGGAATAATTCTGGTTTTGGTTATACAAGTTCAAAACTGTTTTTTAGTAACAATTATTTTGTTCCTCAAAGTTCTCCATTCTGCACTAAGTGTCAATGTGGTGGGAATTGGGCAAAACAAATTCCTTAAACAAAACTCTGTCTTTAGGTTTTCATAAAGATTATTTTTCAAAGAAAATGTGGATTCTTAAAATTTTTCTTTCTGAAGTTTCCGGATCCAAGAAAGTTTGGGTTCTGAAAGTCTAACACTCTTATTTTCAGGAAAATAAATAAATTAACAACAATAATACTTGGTACATGGATAGTGGATGTTCTCGGCATATGACTAGTAACAAAAACTTCTTTGAAAATATTATCAAGACGAAAGGAGGAAAAGTAACTTTCATAGATAATGATAAAGGAGAAATTATTGGTATAGGTAACATTATTCTTCTTGAAAAAACTTTGATTTCAAATGTTTTATTTGTTAAGGGTCTTAATAACAACTTCATTAGCATTAGTCAATTATGTGATGAAGGTTACCTTGTAAATTTTAGGAATGACAAGTGCTTAGTACACAATTCCAAGGAAGAGATTATTCTTTCTGCTAATAGGAAAGAGAATGTATACAAACTAAACTTAGAATACCTTAGGAGCCAAGATCTACCTTTCCTTAGTGAAATAGAAGATCATTCTTGGTTTTGGCATATAAGGTTAGGACACTATAACATTAGGAACCTATGAAAACTCTCTAAGAAAAGACTATTTAAGGATCTACCGGAGCTTAGATTTGATTCTTCAAAAGTTTGTGATCCTTGTCAATATGGAAAGTAACATAAATCAAGTTTTAAATTATTTGGTGAAGTATCAACCACTGATGCATTACAGTTAGTGCATATGGATTTTTTAGTTTAACACAAACTGGAAGCATTAGAGAAAAATATTATGTATTTTTCTTAGTTGATTATTACACTATATTTATGTGGGTCTATTTTCTAGAAAAAGATATGAAGCTTTTTTTTATTTAAAAATATTTAGATCCCATGTTAAAAATGATAAAAACATTCCTTTGATAACTATTTATAGTGATCATGGAAGAGAATTTCAAAATTCTGATTTTGAAACTTTTTTGTAGTAGAAAAGACATTACTCATAACTTCTCAGCACCTAGAACACCTCAAAAAAATGGTGTTGTTGAAAGAAGAAATAGAATTATTCAAGAGATAAAAAGAACCATTTTTAGTTAATATTCGATAGCCAAACATTTTTGGGATGAAGCTGTAAGTACTGCATGTTATACTATAAATCGTGTTTTTATTAGACCTTTTCCTAATAAAACTCCTTATGAGTTATGGAATGGTAGAAAACCTAGACTTTTCTACTTCAAGGTTTTTGTTTGCAAGGTATTAATTCTGAATAATAAAGATAATCTACATAAATTCACACCAAATTCTGATGAAGGAATTTTCTTAGGCTACTCCACAACTTCTAAGGCTTATATAGTTTTCAATAAAAATACTTGTATTGTTGAAGAAACAGTACATGTCAAATTTGATGAAACTGGTCCTTTTGTTTTTAAACAACCTCAACCAAAATCTTTGGATGTGTTTAAAAAAAGGATTATCAACATTTTTTAGAAGATCCTTATGATAAGGAAAATGTTCAAGAAAATATTTCTGAAGCATTTACCCCAAAAGTCTTCCTACCCTATGTTGATGAACAGGTTTTACAAAACCCAAATCAGTTATTTCTAAAGAATCGTCTCAGTGATAGTATCATTGGTGATGTAAATAAACCTGTAAGGACTAGAATTTCTTTAAGAAATAAAGTTTAACATCTATTATTTCTTTCCCAATTAGAACCAAAAAGCACTGTTGTAGCTTTAGGTGATGATGATTGGATAAAAGCTATGCAAGATGAGATAAATGAATTCGAAAAAAAATAAAGTCCGGACCTTGGTTGAAAGAACTAAGGAAACTTTTGTTATTAGAGTAAAATGGGTATTCATAAATAAATGTGATGAAAATGGAATCATAGTAATAAATAAAGCTAGATTGGTTTCTAAAGGATATAATCAACAAGAAGGGATAAACTATGAAGAAACCTATGCTTTAGTAGCTAGACTTGAATCTATTCATATTCTACTTGCCTTTGCAGCATTCTTCAATTTAAAACTTTTTCAAATGGATGTTAAATGTTCTTTCCTTAATGGTTTTGTACAAGAGGATGTTTTTTCTGAACAACCTCCTGGTTTTGAAGATTCAAAACATCCTAAACATGTTTGCAAACTCACCAAATCTTTGTATAGACTTAAGCAAGCCCCTAGATCTTGGTATGATAGACTTACAAGATTATTACTACAAAACAATTATGTTAATGGAAATGCTGATCCAAAACTTTTTATAATTAAAGATAAGTAAAATGTTTTGATTATTCAAATTTATGTTTATGAAATTATATTTGGTTCAACTCAACAATCTTTAACTGATTCTTTTGCGGATCTAATGAAATATGAGTTTGAAATGAGTATGATGGGTGAGTTAACATTTTTCCTTGGTTTTCAAATTTCTCAAAAACCAGAAGGAATATATATATCCCAACATAAGTATATTAAAGATATTCTTAAAAATTATGGATATAACAACACTAAGAGTATAAGTACTCTCATTGGTACCTCAAATTCACTTGATCTAGATGAAGCTAGGAAAACAGTAGATCAAACATCTTTTAGAGGTATGATAGGAAGTCTACTTTACTTGACAGCTAGTCATCCAGACTTAATGTTTTTAGTATTCTTATTTGCAAGATATCAATCCAATCCTAATGAATCTCATTTAAAGGCAGTGAAAAGGATTTTTCACTACTTAAAGGGAACCATAGATCTAGGACTCTTTAACACTTCTGAAAATGATTTTGTTTTAAAAAGTTTTTCAGATACTGACTTTGGTGGGTGTAGAATGGATAGGAAAAGTACATCCGGAACTTTTCATTTCTTAGGAGATTCATTAGTTTCTTGGTCATGCAAAAAGAAACACTCAGTGGCACTTTCCACTACTAAAGCTGAATATGTAGTAGTTGGAAGTTGTTGTGCTAAAGTGTTGTGGATACAACACACACTCACAGAATATGGTATGAGTTTTACCAGAACACAAATATTGTGTGATAATACTAGTGACATTTCCTTAAGTAAAAACCATTCACATCACTCTCATGAAAAACACATAGATATTAGGCATCACTTTCTTAGGGACCACACACAAAAAGGATATATCATTATTCAATTTATCAGAACAAAAGATCAACTTGCTGATATTTTCACAAAATATTTACCCTTCGATAGATTTGAATACATTAAATAGAAGTTAGGAATGATAACAGTAAGGTAATCTTCCATGTTAACTTCCTTTTGAAACCAATCTCCTTACAGTAATAAACTTATTTTCATAGGGGGGTACATTTGTTTGATTTCTAAAAAAATTCGTAGTCTAAAATTGTTCGTAGTCTACAATTTTTCATATTCTAAAATTTTTCGTAGTCTAAAATTTTTCGTAGTCTAAAATTTTTTGTAGTCTAAAATTTTTCATAGTCTAAAATTTTTCATAGTCTAAAATTTTTTCGTAGTCTAAATTTTTTTTTTCTTAGTCAAATTTTTCTGTACTTAAAATTTTTGTAATAAATATTTTCGTGCTTAAAATTTTCATAATGAAGATTTTCGTACTTAAAATTTTCATAATGAATATTTTTGTACTTAAAATTTTCATAATGGAGATTTTCGTATTGAAAATTTTCATAATCAATTTTTTCAGAATCTAAAGTTCTTCATGAAAAATTTTCCTCATTATGAATAATCTTCCTAGAAATCCAAAAGGTATGATTACTTTATTAAATTTTCATAATCATATTTTACTTGTTAGTATTTTCATCTATTTTTAAAATTTTCTTATTCTCTTTTCCTTGAATCTGAATTTTTTTAATAAAAACCTCAAAAGATCGAAATCTATCAAAATTATTCTTCGATCATTTTTTTAAGCCGTCAGATCTGATCAAAAGGTTTTTCAACTGTTGGATTGAGTATGGAAGCTAAACTGTTGCCTAAAACACCTATATAAAGGACGTCTAATGGTTGTCCCACATAAAAACTCAAGACTTCGCATGCTAAATCTCTAACCCTCCTACATAAGATCATTTCGGATCTTCAAGGTTTCCTCAGCTCCGAATGTCTGTTGAAGCTTCACCTCAAAAAGAAATTTCGTCAATAAAGGAAATCTCTGAATGGTAGGTTTATAGAGAAAGTTTGGTTCATCTAAATTTATTCAATAAGTATTATTCTATTATCTATAAGAATAAAAAGATAAATGTATGGGAGAGTGTTTTCATTTTGAAACCGAAAGCACAGGATCTGGTGTATTCGGAGTTGCTGATTCAGTTCTATGAGACAATAACTTTCTTCAAGGAAGAAGGAAGGATCAAGTTTTATTTCAAGTGTTATGGGAAGACATATTCACTTTCCTACACCAAGGTTGCAAGCTTGGTTGGTATTCCTTATGAAGGAGAAGCAGAGTTCTGCTCACATAAGCTGCCTGATGTTCAAGGAAGTTTTTTTAAAGAAAAAACCATGGCTTGTCTTGGTCTTTTAGAGGTAAAGACTCCGAATATTCTTCACCTGTCTACAAATTTTCATATTCTTGAATTGTGGGTTCAAGGATTCATCATTCTGAGAAAAAGTGATAAGGATACATTATAGAAGAGTGACATCTACATTCTGGATTTCTTGGTAAACTTAAAAAAGATAAACTTTGTTAAGCATATCTTGGTTACGATTGAGAACATAAAGAATGGAAATTTGAAGGTTCAGATTATTATGTATCCAGCCATTCTATCAAAGATGATTGTTTGGTGTTTAGAATCCTTAAAAATTCCATGAAAATATAAGTTAATAAATTGAAAAGTCATGTTGTAGAGTGATGATACTTTGATAAGGATAAAAATTGGTTTTTCCAAAGAATCTGAATAATTATATGATTTGCCTAAAGAGGAAGTTGAAACTATTTTAAAGAAACAGAAGGTGGCTGAAACCTCTAAAAAGGGTGGAAGGAAGAGGAAGGTAAAGGAAGTGGAAGAGAAGGAAAAAAACCCAATAGAAAACGAAACTCAATCTGCACCACCAAATCCAAAGAAACAAAAATCTTATCATGATGAGGTTGTGGCTAAGTGGAGGGAAGACAAGGAAAATCAAAAGGAATGAGATCCTAAGTTTGTCTTGTACCCTGCTGAGGAAAAATCTTTGAATTAAAAGGTAGTGGAAGAGCTTGAGAAGCAAGAAAAATAGAAGAAGTGGAAGAAAAAGTTGTCTGAGGCAGAGATAGTCTAATCACTTCTGAAGGCTATTGAGAAAGCATCCAAGAATATTTTGGTACCAGAATCCTTTATAATAGAACCTTTACTAGAGACTTCGGGAAAGAAGTTTGTGACTCCAGAAAAAGTAAAATAAAAATAAGTAGAAGAAGAAGAAGAAGGCAGTGGTGATACTGAAGATTTGATAAAGTAGGTAGAGAATTTTCATGAGAAGGAAAGCCCTTATGAAAAATTATCATTCCGTACCTCTGAAGCTGAGTCTTCAATACTTGCTACCCCAAGGAAAGATTAGAAAAGTGGAGAAGAAGTGAACAAAGTGTCTGAAGAAGAAAGCTCCAACCATGATTTCATTCAGCCAGAGGATGCTAAGGAAGGAGCTCAGAAGGAAGAGGTAGGTGAAGATAAAATTGTGCAACTATTTGATAGTGAACATGAATCACCCAATCAAGAATAAGTCATTCCAAAATATGATAAGGGAAAACAGGTGGTTTTTGATACACCTAGCAAAGTAGTGGTGAACAAGAAATAAGTGAGTGCTTCATCAAAGAGGAAAGCTGCTGATATAGAAAAAAAATCCTCACGAAGCAAAATCTATGATTCAGAATTGTCCTCTCTTTGACATGATTTTGTAGTCTAGTCTTTGAAAAAGATTATTGGAACTATCCCTCTATTTCCAATCATAGACTTCAGATTCCAGATGCTTCAGCATTCCTTAAATAAGAAATCAGATTCAGTATCCATGGTGATGGATAAGTGCATCAAACTTGAGGCCGATTTCAAAACCTTTTTCATAAACTACGAAGCCCACAGAAGATCTTACAAGAAAATGAATATCTGGTCAAAGAAAACAATAGAATAGATGAGAATCCATAATGAATCCCAAGAAAGTGTCAAGGATTCATTTTACACTGAAGATGTGAAGATCAAGGATCTCACAAATAGTTTTGAGCAAAATATAACTATGGAAAAGAATTCTCAGATCCAAGAAGTGAAATATATGAATGGTAAATTATATTTAGTTTCCCAAAGTTGTAAGAGGGAAAGAGATCTTAGAATCAAACTTAAGGAAAAATTTTCTAATCAAGAAGACGTTCTAAAGGGACAGGCATATTGTCTTAAGGCTCAGGAAGAAAAAATCAAAGCCTTAGAGAAGAAAATAGAAGATCAGGATCAGCTTCTCAAACGTGTAGAGGAGGAGCACAAGGAACTCAAGAAGCTCAACCCATAGTGAATAAGTTTATGTTTAAGGAGAAGAAAAGATAATCTTGTTCAATTCTGATATTTTGTTGTATTTCTTCCTTGTATAAATTTTTCCAATCCTAAGGAAATTTTTGGTTGATCATCTTTTGGTTGTTTAGTACTAATATTTCAGGTACCATATTTTCTTTTCCATTCCCTTTAATCCTTTTTGAAAATCACAAAGGGGGGAAATGAATGTTAAAAAATAATACAAAGTAAAAGAAGAAATTTCTCTAAGTAAGGGGGAGTTCATCTAAGGGGGAGTTCTTATCTAAGATGATTTTTGTATGCAATAAAATGATAATTCCCAATCCAGAAATCAAGAATAAAATCCTTAGTGTTTCCAAAGCCTGAGGGGGAGTTAGTTATATTCATCATTTCCCATGTGTTAAGGGAGATAAGTTTTATTTTCAAAGTCTAGAAAAATATTTTCTAAGTCCTTATATTCTTTTTCGTAAGGTTGTTTGTGCTTTCCAAAAAGGGGGAGATTGTTGGGTCAATAATGTTTCCTTATTTCTTTTCCATTCCTTCATGTTTTGAAAATAACAAACACTCTATCTTAAGGAAAATTTCTCTTCTCCAATGTTTTATCTTAATAAGGAAAATTTTCCTTCCCCAAGGAAAATCTATCCTTATCATGTTTTAATTGTTCATATTCTAAGTATAAAATTTGGTTTCATGTCCAAAACCTCAAAATCTTATAAATACTTAGATATAGAGCATTCTGTTTTCAGGATCTGAATTCAGGTTCCGATTTCTTTGAATTCAGACTCCGAACTTTCTGAGTTCAGACTCTAAATTCTCTGAATTCAGACTCTGAACTTTCTGAGTTCAGGTTTCGAATTCTCTGAATTTAGACTCTAAACTTTTAGAGTTCAGGTTCTGAATTCTCTAAATTTTGACTCTGAACTTTCTAAGTATATACTCTGAATTCTCTGAATTCAGACTCCAAACTTTCTGAGTTCAGACTCTAAATTCTCTGAATTCAAACTCTGAATTTCCTTGAAATTCAGATTCCATAATTCTATATAATTTAGGTTACAAATTCTTTGGAAGATAGAATTCGAATATTTATGTATTATAGACACCGAATGTGATTTTGGTTAGACTCCGAACTTTTATTTTTTCATTACACTCTGAAAAATGGATTTGGTTAAGCAACCATATTTTTGCTTACTCTTTTTATAGTTATAAAATGATGCCATGTTTTTTATTTCTAACCAACTGTTGTTTGAGTGACACGTGTACAGGTCCCTCCGAAATTCAAGGAAAATATGACCATTGGAGTAGGGAGCCGACCGTTGAAGATGTGCCTATAAATAGGAGCTCATTTAAAAGAGCTCACAATTTTGATGAACAGTTCTATGACTCTAGAGATTACATGTTGTTGAAGTGATTTCTAGAGAGAGACTTTCATGCTTTGTGTGTACTGAACATCTTGTTCAGAATTACTTCATGTGACTCTGAATATTGCTAAGTACATTTGAGGGCTTCCGGGGATAGGAAGATAGAGGTGCCAACTACCTTGATGTTTGAGGGCTTGCAGGGATGGCAAGACAGACTCCGATATTCATATCGAGGGCTTACCCTGGTGTAGGTAAGATATAATTTCTTGAAAGTATAAATCAAGGGACCTTTATCCAAGGTTATTGGATACCCTTTTCTTTGGGTTAAAAGATTTACTACTTGTTACTTGTATTATTTCAAGTTTTCCGTTGTATTTTGGTTGTTAAGGAAAATATAACTATCTTATACTTTCTTATACTTATACTCTAATTTGTAAGATTCTATATGCTTTAAGGTAGAATCTTTATCTTTGTAAACTTTTCTTAAGTTTCATTTCTGGAACCACATTTTTGGAATCAATAAAGTTTGTAAAACTAAGAGGTTTTGTCAAATTACTTTGTTTAACTTTGTTAAACATTACCATCTTTAAAAGTTCCAATGGAATTTTTAAAATATACAATTCACCCCCCCCCCCTCTTTTATATTGAGCATCTACATCATTTATTTTGATCCTACACAAACAAGACTGGTTTTGTCCATAGAGACTTACTCTGCTAAATGAAACCTTTTCATTCTAGCTCTTCCAACTGAACTTTCAACTCCTTTAATTCTATTGGTTCCTTCTGATAATACATAAGGGAAATAGTACTAGTCCCTATAAAGAGATCAATCGTATACTCCACTTCTATTATGGGTGGAAACCCTGAGAATTTTTCAGGAATAACATCCGAAAATTGATCAACCACTACTAGAAAACTTTTATTCTTGATCTCTTCCATCGATGCCAAATTCAATACTACAAACTGATATGAGATCGTTCCAACTTCTGGTTCTAAAAAGACCTTTTCACTTACCTTTACATTCCTATATCCTATAAATAGATGTCCAATTTCATCATCAGTCATAAAAATGACCCTTTTGGGTATAACAGTCGATGTAATAATTGAACATTTTCAACCAATAAATACCTAGGATTATGTCATAGACATCCATATCAAGTATAGAGAAGTTATATATCATCTCATCTCCATAAATAATTATCAAACATGATCTACACACAATGTCTCTACATTCTCTTTGACCAAGATGAGTTTGAATTTTCAATACATAAGGCATCATATCAACTTTTAAACCCAGAAAAACAATAGCAGGAGAAGAAATAATGGAATGGGATGCACCCATATCAAACAAAGATTGCATAATGGTAGAATTAAAAATAATCCTACCTCTCATGATTGATTGTCCATATTGATCATCCATAATAACTTTCTTAACTCCCTATAGTTGCTTGCTCACAACATTTTTTTCTTTATTAAACTATTGAGATTTCCCTTTTTGAGGAGTCATGGTATTATTGGAATCACCATGGATAGCTCGGTTATTCTGATGAGAATTATTATGCTTCTCCTGTCCCATCGAATCATATGACATGTGTGACACATAAGAAGTTTCATGAACACTGGACATTAGAGAACTGTGATAATAGCACTGAAGATTCCTCATCTGATTGCAATTTTGGAATGCTCTAGGTGGTTTCATACAATGTCACTTCATGTGGTCCAAAGAACCACATTAGAAACATCCCAACATCTATTGGGTCTTGGAGAAAGATTTAGGGATCAATTTATCTGATTTTGAGCCATACTCTCGCCTTGGAAATAGGTTTCCCTCTTCTTGTTACTCCCAGCATTAGATTTCCCACCATTTCCCATAGGTGTCAACATACTCCCTCCACCCATAGTTCCTGAGATGTAACTTTATAACATTATCGTTGTATTGACCATCTCTATATAATTTATAGTAGAAAACATGAAAATCTTTGAGATAATCTCTAACATCCTCCTGATTCAAATATGTGTTCCTTCAAGGATGCACTACCAGCAAATTTAGGTGCAAAGCAGACTAAATTCATAAATTTAACTACATATTCTATCACTATGAGTCTCTTCTACTTCAAGATGAAGAAATTCATCATTATTGAAATTCTAAATGTGTGAGGATAGAATTTTTTTAAACAATTCATTAAAATACTCCCATGCAAGTTCTTGGTCAAATTTGGCCTGAACTGCTAAATCCCACCACTATCATGCATGATCTTCCAACATATACATTTCCAACATGACTTTCAACTCTGTTGGTGTGATAAGGAAATTTAAGATTCGATTCATCCTATTCAACCACACATCTATCTTCACTGGTTTCGAATCACCCCAAAATATGGGTGGATTATGCTGCTGGAACTAGAAATAATGATCCACTTGCTTTGTTTCATCCCTCTTATTCCATATATCCACAGCCCGAAAAGATTGGACTATAATCTGAACTAGCCATTGGTTCACCTGTGGCTCAGGTGAAACCACATTCTTAGCAGCTTCCTCCATTTGTTTTTTATGATGCCTACTATGTGCCATTTTCTACATAGATAAAAAACACCATAAGTCTTGCTGTCTAGAAACTGAAGGCTTAACAATTTGAATTTTGACCACATCACAATTATCACAACAATGTTTTCCAAAATTCAATATTTTCCACGTTCAACCATTTTTTAAAATTTCACCTTGATTTTTAAAATCATACCATTTTCAAAATAACTATTTCACTCCTTTTCAAAATCTAAAATTTTAAAACAACATTAACGGTTTTCAAAAATTAACAATTTTACACCAAATCATTACTCAAAATGAGATATTCACTCCTAGTTGGAAGTAATTTCTAAAATGTGTGTCATGATCATCTCATTGACAAAACACATTAAAATGAGATAACATTCCTATAATTGTCTCTAAAACACTTATTTATCCAACTCCCTAGTAATTTTAAGTTCAGCATAAAAAGGTTTGATATGTATTTTTATGCTCTACATTTCAAGTCCTGACAATCCTACTCCTTTCTACAAACCCGACACAAGGAATGGAACAAAATGAATTTAAATCTAAGATCTATAGAACTAATGACCACTTGTTATTCAAGGATTAAACAAGATGATACCACTTGTAACATCCCACCCCTCCTCATTGGCTTGAGTTGAGGTAGTGTAGAGACCCAAAGCTTGACGTACATTGACAATACATTACATTTGCGGAATACTTAGTACATAACAAAAACACACACACAAGGATCGTAATAGTTTAGTGTCTTTGGAAACTCGGAATATAATCTTTTAATCCTGGTGAAAGATCTTCAATATCACCCATAAAGATCTTCCTTTTTTTTATACCTAAAACCTTTCTTTATATCCTGGGGAAAAGAAAATATAAAAGGGTGAGCTCAAATGCTCAGTAAGGGTAAACAAAATAAATATCAATCACATCATATTCAAAAGAACATAACATTTTGGAAATCTTAACCTGCAAAAGAGAGCATAATTTCATAACATGGGATAAATCATGGCAGTGAAATTTAATCACAATAATCATAACTTAAAACATTAAACTTTGTGGCATACACACATAATCATAGAGAATCATTTCTTGTTAGTCAAGACTCATTGCCAAGACTATCTTAGTGGACAAAGTCCCTTTCTGAACCGAGTCACCCTCGTTTCAGTCCTGTTTCACTGAACCGGTATAACCTACCATTCCAGCCATGTATATCTCATGAGATATAAAATCTTTACCCAATGCATTGGAGGGAGATATAGGTCCCACCCATCTCATAATGATACCATTCTTATGTGTGCCACAAAATCATAAATCATACATCATTACATAACCCATGTAATAAAATGGGATTCTTAAACATCATGCCATCATAATCCATAAACAATTGATATCATTTCATTATAAGAAAATTGAAACCATTTAAATCATAGATACATTTTACTTGAAACATACATATCAAATAATGTCATCTTAGATGGAAAATAGTTTTGAGAAAAACACTTGAAATGAATTCTTGAGGAAAATATCCTTTCTTCTTTAAAATCATTTTATTTTCAAAAAATGGCATGTACTTTTAAAAGAAAAGGGTTTGTTGAAAATAATCCTGAAAACTTGTAGAGGAAGATTTATGAAAATGAGGCGTTATGAAATCGTAAAAATCCATTCACACCGTATAAGTTAAAAATAACATTTTTCTCGTACTTTTGTCGGAAAGGTCAAAAAGTACCTCATAACATAAAAAAAGAAATATTACTTACATACCATGTAGTAAAAGTCAAAAATGGGTAAAAAGGACATTAAACATACATGAAACCATTTTTATAAAACATGGGCTTGGATGATAAAGATAACACCAGTAAATACTTACGAATAAACAATCTCGGATAAAAATGAGATTGGTAAACTATCCCTTACCTTAGGTCCGACTTGCTTTGTACGTGTCCGAACCTCCTGTATAATGATTTCAATCATGTTATTGAATTATTAAAGAATCATATTCATTGTTATTATATCATATATGGTCCACTTATGACTTTATATTACCCGTTCTTTTGTAAATTAATGTTAAAGTAGCGTTTTGGGTAAAATCGTCTCATTTGTCGTTCGTGTTTTTAACTTGTAATTATTAATATGATTACTTGGATCATGATTACTTATATCCAGAATGTAAAACATGATTTATATATATATATATATTCAGAATATACATATATATAATATATTGATAAATAGAATGAAATACACCGTTTATGGAGACGGTAGTCCGTACGTACGCATGAACGTTGTTTTCGTTTCCTTATTGAATTGAATGGAATTAAGTAGATGACATACATATAAATATACATAAATCCAGTATCATTATTATGTCATATATTTCATTAGTACTTATTATATATACTTTATAATCATTCACGAATGGTTAATGTGGAGAATGAATCTCAACGCGTCGTGGAGACGGTAGTCCGTACGTACACACGAGCGATGATATCGTTCCCATGGTCGTGGAATTGTGTTGAAGTGTATGTATACTATTTCAGTATCAATATCACTTTATAATAATCATATATAGTTACTCATTACACCATTATAGCCATCCTATTAAGGTGGTGGCGGAAAATAGATTACACCACGGCGTGGAGACGGTATTCCGTACGTACGCACGCGCGGTGATTTCATTTTCCATAGGATGGATAGATGGTTAAATAGGGTTGTTTCATACTTATAATAACATATCAGTATATGAGTTATACTGATGTTATTACTTCATAATGAAACAACTAAAGAAGAAGAAGTTGAAGAAGAAAGAAATTGGAAAGGATCGGTAATGGATATTACCTCTTCTTTGAAGTGCTTCTTTGAGACCTCCTTTTAGGGCACTAAAATTGGTCTTTGAGGAAGACCAGAACCTCTAGGATGTTTCTAGGGAAGTGGCGAAGGGATTTTGTCAGGGTTTGGCCGATCTTTAAGGCTCAAAGTTGTGTGAGGAAGAGAGGGAGGAGGTGCCCTTTTATAAGGGAGGAGAGGGGCACCTTAGGAATATCTCAAAATATTATTTTATATTAAAGTCAAAATCGGTTTATAATGGTTCCAAAGGATCTTATTTCTAAGCTAAAGTGGGGATGGATCGAAATCCTCTCATCCAATAGAATTTATACAAGTTTAGGTTCCTATTTTAACCTTATCATTTAGATTTAACATTAAGTTAAATAATTTTACTTTTACTGTGTCTTCTTGTGTTCTTATACTATAATGTTAATAAAGTTACTATATCAAGCCAAAAGAACCCCAACTTGTTTATTATTAATATATATAACCTTATATGAGTCATTTGTCCGAACCTTAGATTTTTAGGAATAAATTAACAATTAATAATATAATATTTGTTTTAAAAACTATTTTATGTCAATTTTGACACTATTTAGTAATTGATTTTTTTGAAAATCATAACAGAATGATAAGTTCAAAAAAAGTTAATTAAATCAATAATAACATGTCATATTAACCTATAAAATTAGTTTAATTCATAAAAAGTCTTAAATTACATTTATTTTGGTATTTATAACATCAATTATGTCAATATTTCATTAATAAGATAATTACTGCATCATCTTTGTGTCATAAATAAATTAAATTATTTGATGTCTAAAAATTACAAATAAAATACCATTATGTAGGAAATCGTTTTAGATTTCTAATGAATATTTACAATCGAATTTATCTTATGTATAACCCTATATTAAAAATGTTTTAGTAAATAAACTTTGATTTTAACTCTTTTAACTCTTCTTTGAATTAAATAATAATAAATATCATAATCTAATTCAAGTGGGCCTAAATGATAATATTTTACACTTAAGGTTGTTTTTGTTTGAGATACACTTTTCCAGTAGAATTAGGACATGTGTTAGGGTAATATTAATATCATTCTTACCCTTAATTACCCTATTTACGTTTAACCGTGGTAAATAAAAGTAAAAAGTTACTATTCACCAAAAATTATTTTCATCTCATTGAACCACATTTTTCTTACTGACATCAACCGTGTCTCTCGGATTTTTGAAATTCCATTCACAGAAGCGGTAAAATTAAGTTTTATGAAAAATTCAGTTTTTTAACTACCACTTAGTAGTTTCACTATTCATCAAAAATTGATGTTTTTCAGAACAATGCCAAAATTTCATCCTAAGCTATATTTCATATTCCGAATTCAAAAATGAAGTCTATTTTACCAAATTCATAACATAGAAGTTTCATTAATTAATTTTATAATTAAATCCCACTGTTAAAACAAATAGCGTGTTTTTAAGAAACAATATCTATCAAAAGATTGACACTTGTTTATGTCTGGTTTAAATGTGAAATTACATCCAATGACCAACATTGTATTAAAGTGTAAAAATATATTCTAAATATACTTTAAAACTACTCAAATTAATAATTTATCACTATTAATTATTTCGATTAAAAAAGTTGTTTTTAATTATAATTTAGTAATTTTCACTATTCATCAGAATATGAAAGTTATCCGAAAAGTACCAAAATTTCACCTTAGGCTAAATTCGATACTCCGAATCCAAAAATGAATTCCATTTTGAGAGCTAAAATTTCTAAAATTTTAAAAAGTGGTTATTACTATTCATAACGGCTAGTTATAATAATATTTTAATAGCATATCATTGTTTAGTGAAACTCGGTATTGCGTACTACACACGCTATCGAGGAAGGTCGCGATTGCGTGTAATGCAAGGCAAGTCAAGGATGTGTGTTGTGCAAGCTCCTTTTGGTGTAGCGTACAACACAAGACATTAATAAAATTAAAAAGAATATTTTTCATAAAATCTCGGGCTGTTACATTCTACCCCCCTTAAAATGAATTTCGCCCTCGAAATTCCTCTGGGTTATAAATGGTTTACTACTCGAAATTTTGTTTAATATAAACCCACATCGTAAAAAGGGAATACCAAAACCAATCTTTAAAAACAAAGGTATGAAACGTAACGGTTACCCAAATAAACTAATCATTGGGTTTCCACATAGGTGAAAATATGGATATGGAAGAGAAATCTAACCATCATGTTCTGATGGAGAGTGGTAGAGAACATGACTATGGAAAAGCTAGAAATCACAAAGTCATAAATTTGTGACGATCTAAGGTACCATCTGATTAATCAGATATAAGAGCACTAGGACAACATTTTTGGTTTTCAAGATCGTTTCCCTAAAGTTGAAGAATTTTAATTAGAATAAATACTTACTTTATTTTGGTACAATCTCACTGTTGTTCGTGCCTTGAACAATTTCCACTTCATCTCTTAAATAAATGAAGTTGAATTTGTTATTCGTGAAGTGTTAGCAGATCATGTGATAGAATGATGGGTCATTCCATCTGTCTCAAACAAAAGGTTAGCAAAAGTTATTAAATATACATAAGTCATTCTATAGTGAGATTAATCATATATGGTTCCTAAAATGGACTTATACTTCATATATCATACTGCTTAAAACTAGATTCTACTAAACAGGGACTTCCTGTAGGCCAATGGTAGGTGATAAAGGTCAGTCGCACTTCGGTTGTGGGTTCGATTCCCATAGCCTTGTCTGACGTGATGGGTTGTCACCCGTTCTGCAGGTTGTCCTTTTTCTAAAACTATATTACTATAACATCCCATCAATAATATCGAAAAAAACTTCTATCCTTAAACAATACTAACTTATGTCTAACATAATCCATTCCAATCTTTAGGCTTATCCATAATACTGCAGTCCAATCTCATAACATAGTGAAAACGATTACCAGAGATTTAATACCATCGTTGAACCCCATATATCATATGATATATTTTGTTGGTCACATTCCAAACATTCAAAGTCCTTAATCATGTATTCTCTTGAATACCCATTGAACCTTAGTGAAAACTTGAATGCAGTTAAAAGTTAACATTTTCCACATACCAAAATCCTCAAAATTATTTATACTCAAACCATGATATCACTTAGTCCTTATATCAATCATGAGCTCATGAATACTGTTAAACATTTCGTTTTCTCGTTTTCCATTCATTATGCGCATATCATCTTATTTCCAAAAATATCTCAATCACTTTGAATACCACATTAGACCAATACATAAATATTCCAATACTTTATGATACAACATTATTTTGGAATCCCATTACATAAACACTTAATCATTCCACCACATCGTTATCATATTCAACATCGCCAATGGTGATCACATGTGACTTCCCTTTGTCCTTTTCCTTAAGCGGTTGCTCATGTTGATCATCACTAACCCTTGGATTAGGGAATTTATTAGCATAATGACCCATTTCCTTGCACTTGAAGCATTGAAGTGTTGGTGGTGCGTTCTCTGCAGTGTTTGCTTTATTCACATCATTAGAAACCCTTTTTCCATTACTTCGACACTCAGCTGCTCGATGACCTTCTTTTCCACACTTAAAACATTTTCTAGTCCCTTTAAGACAATCTCCACCATGCTTATTTCCACACTTTGTGCATAAGGAAACATTCATCTTCTTTTCACCATTATTCTGAGATTTCTCCTTGAACTCCATCTTTCGTTTCTTGTCAAAACCATGAGATGGATACGTAACACCAACTTTCATTTCTACCTTGATAGCACAACGCACAATTTCTTCATAGCTACTGAAGTCTCTTATAGCTAATTCCCTTCGAAGACTTGGTTTTAAGCCACTGAAAAATCGATCAACTTTACTTTCAGGTTGGATGATAATGCCAGATTCATACCTTGCAAGTCTTGTAAAATTCGCTTTGTATATACCAACAGATTCATCATCCTTCTGCTTCAGCTCAAGAAACTCCTTTTCCATCTTTGTTCGAAGAATACGAGGTAAGTACTTACTGAAAAACAAGTTCTTGAACTCGTCCCATTCCATGGACTCAATTTCATCTCTTGGCCTCGTATTCTTGATAAGATTCCACCATTGATCAGCTTCACTTGCCAAACGATATACTGCTAAGATGACTTTATCATGTTCAGAACATTGAAGAACTAAAAATATCTTTTTAGTGGTACTGATCCATTGTTCAGCAACAAGTGGATCAGAAGACCCACTAAAAGAAGGTGGACGTTGCCTCATGAAGGACTCAATAGAATATTGTTCCCTTCTCTGCTCATTTGGAAGTCCAGAATGATTCATAGCTTGTGTAAGTATAGCAATAAGATTTTGCACTCCATCTCCCATAACATTTGTTTGTTCAGGAGGGAAATCATTTCATTGTCCATTGCATTGATCAACACGGTTCCTTCGGGTTCTAGCCATTGTCTAAAACCCAAAAAGAATAGTGTGAGAGGCAAAAATCATGCTAGGGAAAACAACATAATAAAGGGGGAGTACCTTCAATATCTAACATCTTAGGTTTAATTCTATGATCGTTAGCGTAATTCTAGTACTATAACCTATACGTATACTTAACCTTAGGGACATCCCTAGACATACCTTAGAAATATCTCTAGGGATCTCACTAAAGTTCTCGCATCCTAGTTTCCAAAGGTTGACTAAACCTTTCCTCTGATACCAACTGTAGCGGTCTGGAATTACTTCTAGTGGACTATAGTTGATACCTATCAGGGCACTACATGGGAGGCTACACCCCTTGGGCGGGACACACCACCATCCCCAGTGGCAGCCATTTCCTCATGAAGCCCTTGGGCGGAGAGCCATGCTTCGTCCAACGCTCACATGTGAGAGTTACCAAGGATCGGATACATTCCTACCTCATTTGCCTCTGATACCAACTGTAGAGACCCGAAGCTTGATGTACATTGACATTACATTACATTTTAAGAATACTTAGTACATAACAAAAACACACACACAAGGATCGTAATAGTTTAGTGTCTTTGGAAACTCGGAATATAATCTTCTAATCCTGGTGAAAGATCTTCAATATCTCCCATAAAGATCTTCCTTTTTTTATACCTAAAACCTTTATTTATATCCTGGGGAAAAGAAAACATAAAAGGGTGAGCTCAAATGCTCAGTAAGGGTACACAAAATAAATATCAATCACATCATATTCATAAGAACATAACATTTTGGAAATATTAACCTGCAAAAGAGAGCATAATTTCATAACATGGGATAAATCATGGCAGTGAAATGTAATCACAATAATCATAACATAAAACATTAAACTTTGTGTCATACACACATAATCATAGAGAATCATTTCTTGTTAGTCAAGACTCATTTCCAAGACTATCTTAGTGGACAAAGTCCCTTTCTGAACCGAGTCACCCTCGTTTCAGTCCTGTTTCACTGAACCGGTATAACCTACCATTCCAGCCATGTCTATCTCATGAGATATAAAATCCTTACCCAATGAATTGGAGGGAGATATAGGTCCCACCCATCTCATAATGATACCATTCTTATGTGTGCCACAAAATCATAAATCATACATCATTGCATAACCCATGTAATAAAATTGGATTCTTAAACATCATGCCATCATAATCTATAAACAATTGATATCATTTCATCATAAGAAAATTGAAACCATTTAAATCATATAGACATTTTACTTGAAACATACATATCAAATAATGTCA
This sequence comes from Viscum album, assembly GCA_963277665.1. Taxonomy (NCBI): domain Eukaryota; kingdom Viridiplantae; phylum Streptophyta; class Magnoliopsida; order Santalales; family Viscaceae; genus Viscum; species Viscum album. The sequence continues at coordinate 471,897,442 of OY728133.1, read as the reverse complement.
TCTTAGATGTAAAATAGTTTTGAGAAAAACACTTGAAATGAATTCTTGAGAAAAATATCCTTTCTTCTTTAAAATCATTTTATTTTCAAAAAATGGCATGTACTTTTAAAAAAAGGGTTTTTTGAAAATAATCCTGAAAACTTGTAGAGGAATCTTTATGAAAATGAGGCGTTATGAAATCGTAAAAATCCATTCACACCGTATAAGTTAAAAATAACATTTTTCTCGTACTTTTGTCAGAAAGGTCAAAAAGTACCTCGTAACATAAAAAAAAGAAATATTACTTACATACCATGTAGTAAAATTAAAAAATGGGTAGAAAGGACATTAAACATACATGAAACCATTTTTAGAAAACATGGGATTGGATGATAAAGATAACCCCAGTAAATACTTACGAATAAACAATCTCGGATAAAAATGAGATTGGTAAACTATCCCTTACCTTAGGTCCGACTTGCTTTGTACGTGTCTGAACCTCCTGTATAATGATTTAAATCATGTTATTGACTTATTCCAGAATCATATTCATTGTTATTATATCATATATGGTCCACTTATGACTTTATATTACCCATTCTTTTGTAAATTAATGTTAAAGTAGCGTTTTGGGTAAAATCGTCTCATTTGTCGTTCGTGTTTTTAACTTGTAATTATTAATATGATTACTTGGATCATGATTACTTATATCCAGAATGTAAAACATGATTTATATATATATATATATATATTCAGAATATACATATATATAATATATTGATAAATGGAATGAAATACACCGTTCATGGAGACGGTAGTCCGTACGTACGCATGAACGCTGTTTTCGTTTCCTTATTGAATTGAATGGAATTAAGTAGATGACATACATATAAATATACATAAATCCAGTATAATTATTATGTCATATATTTCATTAGTACTTATTATATATACTTTATAATCATTCACGAATGGTTAATGTGGAGAATGAATCTCATCGCGTCGTGAAGACGGTAGTCCGTACGTACGCACGAGCGATGATATCGTTCCCATGGTCGTGGAATTGTGTTGAAGTGTATGTATACTATTTCAGTATCAATATCACTTTATAATAATTATATACAGTTACTCATTACACCATTATAGCCATCCTATTAAGGTGGTGGCGGAAAATAGATTACACCACGGCGTGGAGACGGTATTCCGTACGTACGCACGCGCGGTGATTTCATTTTCTGTAGGATGGATAGATGGTTAAATAGGGTTTTTTCATACTTATAATAACATATCAGTATATGAGTGATACAGATGTTATTACTTCATAATGAAACAACTAAATAATAAGAAGTTGAAGAAGAAAGAAATTGGAAAGGATCGGTAATGGATATTACCTCTTCTTTGAAGTGCTTCTTTGAGACCTCCTTTTAGGGCACTAAAATTGGTCTTTGAGGAAGACCAGAACCTCTAGAATGTTTCTAGGGAAGTGGAGAAGGGATTTTGTCAGGGTTTTTCCTAGCTTGAAGGCTCAATGTTGTGTGAGGAAGAGAGGGAGGAGGTGCCCTTTTATAAGGGAGGAGAGGGGCACCTTAGGAATATCTCAAAATATTATTTTATATTAAAGTCAAAATCGGTTTATAATGGTTCCAAAGGGTCTTATTTCGAAGATAAAGTGGGGATGGATCGAAATCCTCTCATCCAATAGAATTTATACAAGTTTAGTTTCCTATTTTAACCTTATCATTTAGATTTAACATTAAGTTAAATAATTTTACTTTTACCGTGTCTTCTTGTGTTCTTATACTATAAGGTTAATAAACTTACTATATCAAGCCAAACGAACCCCAACTTGTTTATTATTAATATATATAACCTTATCTAAGTCATTTTTCCGAACCTTATATTTTTAGGAATAAAATAACAATTAATAATATAATATTTTTTTTAAAAACTATTTTTTGTCAATTTTGACACTATTTAGTAATTGATTTTTGTGAAAATCATAACAGAATGATAAGTTAGAAAAAAGTTAATTAAATCAATAATAACATGTCATATTAACCTAGAAAATTAGTTGAATTCATAAAAAGTCTTAAATTACATTTATTTTGGTATTTATAACATCAATTATGTCAATATTTCATTAATAAGATAATTACTGCATCATCTTTGTGTCATAAATAAATTAACTTATTTGATGTCTAAAAATTACAAATAAAATACCATTATGTAGGAAATCGTTTTAGCTTTCTAATGAATATTTAAAATCGAATTTATCATATGTATAACCCTATATTAAAAATGTTTTAGTAAATAAACTTTGATTTTAACTCTTTTAACTCTTCTTTGAATTAAATAATAATAAATGCCCTAATCTAATTCAAGTGGGCCTAAATGATAATATTTTACACTTAAGGTTTTTTTTGGTTGAGATACACTTGTCCAATAGAATTAGGATATGTGTTAGGGTAATATTAATATCATTCTTACCCTTAATTACCCTATTTACTTTTAACCGTGGTAAATAAAAGTAAAAAGTTACTATTCACCAAAAATTATTTTCATCTCATTGAACCAAATTTTACTTACTGACATCAACCGTGTCTCTCGAATTTTTGAAATTTCATTCACAGAAGCGTTAAAATTAAGTTTTATGAAAAATTTAGTTTTTTAACTACCACTTAGTAGTTTCACTATTCATCAAAAATTGATGTTTTTTAGAACAATGCCAAAATTTCATCCTAAGCTATATTTCATATTCCGAATTCAAAAATGAAGTCTATTTAACCAAATTCATAACATATAAGTTGCATTAATTAATTTTATAATTAAATCCCACTGTTAAAACAAATAGCGTGTTTTTAAGAAACAATATCTATCAAAAGATTGACACTTGTTTATGTCTGGTTTAAATGTGAAATTACATCCAATGAACAACATTGTATTAAATTGTAAAAATATATTCTAAATATACTTTAAAACTACTCAAATTAATAATTTATCACTATTAATTATTTCGATTAAAAAAGTTGTTTTTAATTATAATTTAGTAATTTTCACTATTCATCAGAATATGAAAGTTATCCGAAAAGTACCAAAATTTCACCTTAGGCTAAATTCGATACTCCGAATCCAAAAATGAAGTCCATTTTGAGAGCTAAAATTTCTAAAATTTTAAAAGGTGGTTATTACTATTCATAAAGGCTAGTTATAATAATATTTTAATAGCATATCGTTGTTTAGTGAAACTCGGTATTGCGTACTACACACGCTATCGAGAAAGGTCGCGATTGCGTGTAATGCAAGGCAAGTCAAGGATGTGTGTTGTGCAAGCTCCTTTTGGTGTAGCGTACAACAAAAGACATTAATAAAATTAAAAAGAATATTTTTCATAAAATCTCGGGCTGTTACAGGTAGGATTTCTACTTGGCCTTAAGAGACATTTCCAATACACCAAAGGCTGGCAATAAATGCCACGGGATTCAATACATTTTGGGGGATGGTTTTTCCTTTTAGAAATAAAATAACCCAACTAAACACACCATAGAAAATTCACCACTAAATGATGCATGATAACAATATAAGGAAACTCAAGAAATTCCATTGATATAAAAACCAAACTTTAACAAGTACCATAGTGGAAGACCACAAAATCAAAGTACACAATGAAAGACAAAACCACAAAACTCAAAGACCTCAATATATAACTCCGCATCTCTCAACATGCTCCATGCTCAAACTACACAAAATAACCCAAGTATCATGAAGCACCACTAAATAAGTGTGATACTTTACCTTTGTATCTGTCATGATAAATGATGTCTACAGTAGCACCATAGTGCCAAAGTTGGGGTGAGTAATGAAACTCAACAAGTTTTCGCAAAATGACTTCCCTTATCTCTCCACTATGATAGAGAAATTTAGAACATTTATATAAAACCATTTATATAAAACAATTTAAAATAGTTTATATCCAAATATAAAACAAATTCCATAGCAACGAAGTTTTCTCAAAACCCACCCAATTTCCAAAGAAAACAACCAAACAAGTCATTTAACCTTTTCTATATCTCCATGTTGGAATAAACCATTTCAATTTCACATATCCACACATGAACACTCTCAACCACACAAGATTGTTGTTACCTTTGATGATGGAAATTCAATCCATAACCCGTCCCTTTGATGGTGGTACTTCATGACCATTATCCATCCCATTCCACACACTCTTAACCTTTTAAGCCAACCACATTCCAAAACCATATTTGAAAACCATTTCAATAAAACTATCCTTTTATTGAAAACCCTTTTTCATGCATCAAAACCAAACAAACATTTTAAAATCATCATTTTAAAATCATCATTTTAAAATCGTGTTTCCAAATTCACTTTAAACCAAAACACCCAATTTGAACAATTCCATACACCATCACCAAATAATGTTTCCATTAATCAATTTCACAAAAAAATCACAATAAATTTAAAGAAAAATAGTCAATTTTAAACTAAGCCTTCATGTTCTAAAAATTCTATTCAAGATTGAAGCCACCTACCTTAGAAATTATGGTAAAAATGAAGAACAGCTCGAAAGCATCCACAAAATTGGGTTGAGTATCCAAAAACCCACCTTGGATATATTCCCCTATCAACAAATAAGAAAACTATAACAATGATTGGAATCAAAAACCTTATATTTACCCACAATAGACTAGATCTAAGAAACTAGGAGAGGGAAGAAAGTAGATCTAAAAAACACCATAAATGAGGACTTACCAAGGGAATCGAGCTTCAACGCACCAAGAAACGCCTATGGATCACTTCCAAGTTGATGGGGAATGGTTCTAAAGTCTTTGGGAGGGAAAAAATTGAGTTAGGGTCTATTTGGAGAAAAAATTTGAGGTTAAAACTTAATCTCAACCCATATCCACTTTTCTAGGCTCTTGTTTTTAACTCGTGCATGGTTAGTCGCACGGTTAGGCAAAACAGTGCACTAACTGTGCGCCAGGATCTACCTCAAGAAGGACCTCTCAAATTTAGCCTGCATGGTTAGATAAACCATGAAACAACCATAAAAAACTCAATATTCTACTTTTCATGGTTTCTCCTAGGGTGCTGCACAGTTTGGACAAACTATGTGCTTATCCATGCGCCTTCCCTTTAGCCAATGTCTCACTATGAATGGTTTCATGTAGGAGTTTCATAGTTTTCACTAACTATTACCCAATTGTTCACCTTTATAAAATACTCAAAAAAAATTAAAAATTATTCTAAACCCTCCCAAACTTCACCCAAACACTTTACATACTTAAAAAAAATAAAGAAATGGTTAATTACTTGAAACCGAGGGTGATGCAAAAAATGAAAATGGTTTCATTAAGTTTATCATCTGAAGGGAGATGCATATAAATTTTGGTCTATAATTCATAATACTAAATAGGAAGATGATATAAATTTCATGAAATGGGAAACATTTATTGAGTCATTCTAGGAAAAATATTTTTCTTTATGTGAATAGAGAATAAAATTAATGGAAATTTCCTCAATATGATATAAATGGAGGAGGAAAATATTGTTTATTATGAGGATATATTTAGGTGGTTAGATGGACATGTTATAGACTATATACATATAACAGAAATAATGATTGATCATTTAATTAATTCGATAAAGTTGACCCTTATAATGGTGTTAATATCTCAGCCAATTTCATCATATGAGGTTATTGTCTCAAGTTCCATTACAGTGGAGAAGGAGTTCCCTAAGACTTATTCCCTCAATGGAAATATAGAGAATAATATATCTTTAAAGAACTATAGAAAGGAAATTTTATCAAAGAGTAATATAAAACACTATCTATGAATGGGAAAAGAACCTATGAATAGAAGATATACCCATTGTACAAAAACACATTAAGGTATTTCCAGAGGAATTTACTAGTCATACACCTAAATATGAAGTTGAGATTTATATTGAACTTATTCTTAATGTGTCACCCATATCTAAAAATCTCTACATAATGGAACAAGTGGAGTTAGTATATTTAATGAAACACTTATAGTAATTGTGTGATAAGGGATTTATAACCCCTAGTGTATCACTATGGGGATCCCCTATTTTATTTATGAAAAAAGAAGGATGTTTCTATATGATTTTTCATTTATTATAGGGATATTAATGCAATTACTATAAAGAATAATTTTTATTTACAATTAATTGATGACTTATTTGATCAACATCAAGGAGTTCATAACTTTTAAAAAATCAATATTCACTCTAGTAATCATCTGCTATAGGTAAAGAGGGATAATATATTGAATATGACATTTTAAACAAAGTATGGAAATTATGAGTTTATGATAACACCTTCTAGATTGACTTATTTTAATTTTATCTTTGTGGATATGATGAATAGTGTATTAAGGGATAATCTTGATATCATTTTTTTGGTTCTCATTGATGATATATTGATATAGTATAAGATCTATGAAGATCATGAAAATTATATGAAAATAATTTTAGATACCCTTATAAAAATGGAATTATATGGGAAATATAGTAACTGTGAATTTTGGATAATTATAGTTTCTTTTCATAGTGATATTATCTCCCTGGATGTAATATCTATTAACTCATCAAAGACAATGGTAGTGAAATAATTTCTCACATCGATGAATATAACTAAGATATGAAGTTTTTTGGGTTTAGCTAGTTATTATCTAGAGTTCATCAAAGATTTATCCTGATTGGGAAAACTGTGAACCTTATTAACAAGTAAAGTGGTTAAATTCACATGGTCAAGAGAATATGTGGAATGTTTTTTATGAGTGGAATGGAAAATTGGTTAATTCACCAGAATTAACTCTTCAATCAGGTAAGGGAGTATTTATAATATATAGTGATTCATTGAAGAAAGGAATTTTCTTTGTCCTTGTGTAAAATGATAGGGTTATTGCTTATCCATCATAAAAATTTAAAATACATGAATAGAACAATCCTACTTTGGACCTTGTGCTGGAATCCATAATATTTTCTTTGAAAATATAGACACACTACCTCTGTGGTGAAAGATGTAATATATATATATGGACCATAGGGGCTTGAAGAATATCTTACCCTATAAGGAGCTCAGCGTGAGGCTATAAGATGGTTGGAACTACTCATGTACTACAACTACTCAATACACTACCACCTAGGAAAGTAATAAAAGGTGTATTTTTCATTGAGTAGGAGGAACTATGGAGTTTGGATCATAATGATGATTAAAAATGATCGTATTTACATAGATCTAGTAAATATGGGTGTAGTGAATTTTAGGAAAGGGGATACATATTTCCTCTTCTAAGAAACTTCTAAACCATCCTTACTAAAAAAGATAATGATGTCCAAGTATGATAATAAGGATAAACAAGGTAATATTAATGTAGTAAATGATGGGGAACTGATATACCTTATCTAAAATGATGAAGTGTTGATGTTTGGGAAGACTTTATGCATTATATCCATAATTTAGTTGAATAGGGAACTACTATATGAAGAACATAGGTTAAATTTTTCTATACAATAGGGTATCATAATAATTTTTAGGGATTTAAGAGAACATTTTTAGTGCGATGGCATGAAGTGGGAAATTACCGACTATGTGTCTAAATTCTTAGTATTCCAGCTAATAAAGGCTAAAAGAAAACATTATAAGGGATTTGTGATACCTATTCCTATATGTATATGGGAATGGTATAATATTAAAATGGAAATGTTTACTAGAATTCGAAATAATCCATGCAAGAATGGTGTTATATGGTTCATCATTGATCTTCTTACTAGGTATCCTCATTTCTTAGTGATAAGAGAGAATCTACCATTTGAGTACCTTTCTCGCCTATATATAAATGAAATTGTAAGGATTATTATGGAACCTCTATCAATTGTATCATATTTTGACCCTTAGTTTAAATGGATATTGACAATTAGATACATTTAAGTTCTTCTTATCATCCCCAAACTATTGGGAAGTATGAATGAACTATCCAAACTTTGGAATACATTATGAGATCATTTTATCTTGACTTCCAAGGTATGTGGGATAAGTATCTAACTTTTATGGAATTTTTATACAATAATATTTGTCATTATATCATCCATATGGAACTTTAAAAATCATTTTTTAGGAATATGTATCATCCTCTAACCTGTTGGAAATAAACGGGGAAAGAAATTTTGTTGGCCCATAACATGTGAAGGAGATTATTCTTAATTTATGGACTATTCTGCGTTATATTAAATAATCGTAGAGTAGAAAAAAATGTAAATACTGATAATTGAAGAAAATAATTTGAATTTTATGTTGGGGATATTGCATTCTCAAGGGTTTTCCAAGTAACGGAGTTGTAAGATTTGGTAAAAAATGGAAGTTTAGCCCTAGGTACATTGTTCCTTTTGAAATAATAATATGAATTGGAGTTTAAGAATATGTATTGGATATACCTCCCATCCATCCTAATTTACATGATGTTTTCCATGTTTCATTACTAATTAAATAAATTCCATATCCAACACATGTGCTCACATATGATAGAATAGATTTTTTTCTTGAGTTTTATTATAATGAGGATTATTTACATATTATTGATAGTTTATAGAATGTTTTGTAGAATTGGATTACTCAACTGGTGAAAGTCCATTAGAGAAATCACAAAGCAGATGAGTTAACCTAGGCTCCTAAAGAAACTATAAGGAAGGAATATCCGAATTTTTTCAATAAATATTATATACCCAAATTTTATTTATAAAATAAATTTAGGTAGTAAATGTAATACTTGAGACCCTACTATTGCATGTAAACACCATATGCTAGAACATCACACAATTCATACTCTAAAGATCCTTTATTCATGAGTATATTTAAAAAAATAAATTATGAATGTTAGAATTTAATTTTTAGAAAATAAACTTAATATTGGAAGACATTATAGATATATTATCTTATGATGATTTTTTTGTATTTATCTAAAATAATAAATTTTTAAGTGAATATTGAAAATATAGTTTTTACATAAAATAAAACTTTTATAAGAAAGGACTAGAAGTTAATAAAAAAATTAAATGGTCAAATATGTGTTTAAAGAGTAAAAAAATATGTTTTTACATACTATGGTTAAATTTTATAACCTATCTTTAACATTTTATACATTAGTAATATTTTCCAATAAAAGAAAATATTTTTGGTGTTTTCCTTTAATAAAATATTAATTTAGTAAAATTTGGTTTTTTATTTATTTAGAAGATAAATGAAATTTATATGTTTTATATTAAACTAATTTATATCTTGAATGTCAAACGAATTTATGATTTTATCCTAAATAGGATTTTTATGTTGGAAAATACACTTTTTCTAAAAAATGAGTATTATACATAAAAATGTTAAAATTAATTTTCCCTACAAATATTAATTTTATTTAAAAGTGTAGAATTTATATTGATAATTAGAAGGTAAAAATTATTTAATGATTCCAATATTATTTTTAATCATTGAAATTAAAAAATCTTAGGTTAGAGATTAATTATCACAGTAATAAAAAAATGGTTGTTTTTTAAGAATTAAATTTATTTCAGTTATATAATTTTTTTCTGTATAAATTATATTAATGTAATTTTAAATAGGACCCTGGTATACTTTTTAAACACATAAAAAAATATAAACACTAGTTCAATTAATTATTAATAGTAAATAAGAATAAAAACACTTACTATGTAAAAATACATTTCTCTATATAATTATTTTTTATATATCTTATATTTTATTATAAAATTTAACTCTCTCATTTATATAAATATTATTTGACTAAATGGATCTCATATTTAGGTTTATAATTTCAAAATTTGGTAAGATGGCTCATCTTAAATTTTTTGTAATAAAATAATTACCGTGGTTATTTTTTAATGAAGATTAATAATGGGTAAAATGGGTAAATGAATTATATTGAATTTTTAATAATTAAAAAATCACCTGCACCTTCGAGAATTAATTGTTAGGTATGAAAGTCATACCCACATGTCTCACCTAATATTTCTCCACCAAACTCACTTAACTCGCCTGACTCTCCTAACACCCATGTCATTCCATTCTTACCCCTTACCTAACATTATTTTCTATAAAAACTATCGTTTTTACCTATAAAAGGAGCCAACCCCTCCAATTATCTCATTCCACTCCACCCCAAATGTATTTATCATGAAATTACCTTCCCTCTACCTCTCTAAATCCATCTCAAGGATTTCTTAAGGTTTTATGTTGTCTCCTAGAGCTTTATGAAGCTACTTAGCAATGTAAGTGTTTCCAATCCTTCTCATTCCTTTTTAACTAAAATTATTTTTTTATAACACCATTTCCACATATTTACATGATTTTAATTTCATTGTATTATCTCAAGTTTTATATTTTTTTAATTAGAGACTATTAATATCCTCTAATTATGTTTTTTCATATGTTGTTATTATGCTGAAATAAGGGTTCTCATTACCCCCATTCAATTATCAATTACTAGGCTTTATTGTAATGTCATCATGCTTGTTACTCTATGGAATTATCACCCATTTTATATATTGAAAATGACATTTCATCTCATTAAATACTTTTCATAATCCATCATAATGCCCAATAATATTAAATTTTGGGAAATTAAATAGTGAATTTTTTCCTTGAAATGAAATCCCTATCTGGATACTAGAAATTAGATGTGGTTGTGGTATAGATTCACCTTAGGGTAGTCACCCTAAAAATGATGGGTTAAATAATTTACTCAACTATCATTCAGATGCATAATGAGTGGGTCCAAGATTAAATGCCTTGGTAGACACTCCCATGGGATCTTATATGGGAAATCTACATGCCCTTTTTAAACCATGATAAAGGATTTATCCTACTAGTAAAAATTATTGAACACAATTACAATATCCTATAAAAACTAAACCCCTAGAAATTATCATTTTCCATTAACTGATCTTTATTTTTTTAATAAGGGTTAATCCTTTTATATTGAGAATAAGCCACATATTTTCTGTTGATTATGTGTTGTTTAACCATCCAATTTGTCTCTCTGAATTTTTTATGATCTAGTTATTCCTTGTATTGACATGGAGAAAAATATTGGAATTTTTTATGTTTTTATTCAAATATGAATGGTTATTATTAATTTGACTAAGTATTGTTTAACCATCCACATTCTTTCTTTGTATGGGTCATGATTTTGTTAGTACTTTTATTGAAATTTGGAAATATATTGGCATTATATATGTCATTATTCAAATATACATGATTGTTGGATAGTTGACTAAATATTTTCTAATTATCCACCTTATTTATCTTGTTTTTTACCATGTTATCCCTTTTATTGACATGGGGAATATTATTTTTGTTTCAATTTTGATGATTATTGGAAATGTAAATTTTGAATTGTGTATTCATTTTCTCATATGATGAATGCATCTAACTTAAAAAAGAGGTTTTTGGGAACCAAATCATATATCCCCTTGATGAATTAGTGGGTATCAAGAGACAAACATGTTTGGGTGTTTGGGTGTATACCTTCACATAACATGGTATTGCCTTAATGGTAAGATTGTGATGTCTAAGATCCCGATTCCTTGGCTTATGGTATGGAATTATCTATCCAATATTATGCATTTCATCACTATGTAAATAATTATTTTTATCCATTTGATCTATTTTATTTTTATTTCTATCCATGCATATATTATTCTCACAGTTTCTGTTTATTATGGATTCATGTTTTATTTACTTATTCTTTCAATTTCACAACTATCATGATTATGTTATGATATCATCCACTATATGTTACCTCATACTAAGAATCTGAGTTCAACCTTATTTGTTTTACTTTATCTAAGTAATATTGAGGATAAAAATTAATAGTTTTCAACGATATGATGGAAGGGATAATTATTTCCCCATTACTTGAATATGTTTTATCGTATGTTTTAAAACTTAATGTTTGTATTAATCTTTTCTTCTAGAACTACTAAGTTTTTGGATCCTACATAAACTCTTTTATACTATAAAAATAATATAATATAACTAGTATTTATAGGTTTACATATTCTAGGTAGTTACACTCATGATTACGTAGATCTGTGTCTCTCATGATGTAGGGGAATGAGACTTTTTACAATCTTAGGGAAATACATGTATTTTATGTTGGAGTTGGTTCCCAAAATCAACTTATGCCTATTTTATGATTACCTTTACTCATAGTTTGTAATATTAATGAATTTTTTATCATATCTTAATGGTTCTTCTATGTGACATTGTATGTGATATTTTTCTTAGGGTATATGTTTCCCTGAAAGTTCATAGAAATTCCCCATTAGGATGAGAATCTAGAAGTGCAATGATAGTATTTTGAAATATATATTCTAAGGAAAAAAGATATAATTTTATAAGATATAAATGATATAGGATATCCATGGTTCATATTTATAGTACATTGAGACACCTTATCATGGTGTACACCCTTGGTAATTTTCGGAGCAAGAGATTATGAGAACATGACCCACCAATAGGATGAAGGTATTGGGGCACTCAGTGGAAGGTGAAAGGCTGGAAATTTAAAATTATCCATCACAAGAGTAATGAAACACTGTCATATCCAGAAATCCATCCCCATTATGTTCCAAGGACCCCATATAGTTTAATTATAGCACAAAAAGTAAAACAAACAAATACCTCATTCTGATTTGAAGTGTGCACACCCATCACCGGTCGCCAATGTTTGTTGCTCGAAGGATCAAACACATAATCCCTTCAGGTCATTCACACATGCTTCTTTAATCTGTGTATGTTTCGTTTGTTGGATTTCGGGTGCTAGCGCGGAGCTCCGATGACCACTTCGACGCAGCGACGATCACCATAATCCTATGTCTTCGATTCGTTAAGATGAACTTGGATTGTTCACTCGATAGGGAAATTATCTTTATAAGAATTAGGAGGAGAGAGAATCTGTCAATTCCAAAAGAATGAATAGAATCCATGGGAAGATCTTATCTTCACTTATATAGTGGATTTCCATATTACCCGATTAGGGTTCCCGATTCCCGTGCAATAAACATCTAATAAATAAGTATTATAAATAATTATTTGTGATAAAATAAACTATGTAATAAATATTATTTACATTTTATCACTTACCTATAATATATATTAAATATATTACATGATAGTCCCAAGTTGTTAACTTGACTTATTACTCCTAATAATATTAAACGAACCTAGAATATTATACTAATATTCGTTCGTATAATATTAATCCTTCTATGTACTTAATAACTTGTAAATACATGTAATAAATATATTCCAACCAATTATTACTTACTTGAATAATAACTATTTCATTTATTTATTGGTGATCGATAGAACATGGATAATACTCAGATCCTGTGGTGGGGTCCACAAAGTCTAATATTCTTGTTCAACATAATAGGGAAGATTCTTGAATGCACTTTTGTGTGTGACCCTCTGTGACCTTATCTCAATAGCATTGAATAATATTAACAGACCAATAATGGGGTCTAGAAACCCATCAAGGCCCCTAAAGAGATAAGGAAAAGTCATAGAAATGATTATTAATCTATAAACACGCACTGTGTAATATAATCACTTTGTCATCAATATCTTATAAAGTTGTATGCAAACTTTTGTCATCATCATTTATTTGAAATATTATTTATTGATCTAACCGGATGGATTTATCTTTGACTACCATGACTATGGATTTATGAAGGTACTACCATCCTAATCAACCAGGCCCGATATATCTCTTTCTGAACTCGGAAGTGACAAATCTTATCTTGACTATTCAATCAATTTCATTCCATCAATGATGTACCCAACACAAACTTCCTTGCCAAGACTTCACTGTCACGATTTTCACCTTGAATCAAAGTACATGATCAAATAGAACACATTATTAATGATCTCAAGTCAGGAGACCAATACACATGTCTGTAGATAAGAACAACCAATGACACCTGAAACATGTGGTGTTACTATTGGCGGGTCTGTCCTCGTGATCTCAACTACTAGAGATCACCAAGTGCATAATTCATGAGAAGAAGTATCAATGCTTATGAGACCCCAAAACCTGATAGTCATACATCATTTCTTCCATGCCAATATAATGTATCTGGACTATAGGGAATTGCTTTAAGATTACTGTCATAGTATCTCTAGGTTATCATTATAGCCTGAAATCTGTTATAACCCTTTGATATGACATGTAATCTAAGGACATTAAAATAAGCAGTGGATACAGAAGTATCAACACTATTATGTAAAGATAAACATATGTATATATAAAAATCTTTATACATGTAGTGGTAATTAAAGTACATCACAAGTTGATTCTAGGGAACCCACTTTTAATATAGGAATTATACGTTTATATCATTCATTGGATGTTCATATCCTTAAACATGTGTAATGTTCCTCGGACTTTATAATAATTATTAGTGCATGTCATGAGTCATATACATTGATGTATTGGTGAAAACCATGATGACATATGCTCATAGTGAGGTGAGATACATTAGGTGCATCATGAGTGACATTAAATTGATGAATAATGCAAGAAAGGATTTTCCTTACCCAGTTTAATAGATGTTGATATTTTAGGCACTTTTATAAAATTGTATTTTCTTGATTAAGTCCATGGACATGGTGTTCTATTAGTAATTTCATTTTTGAACATTCAAAGAAGGATGGATCAGGCACATAGGTTGGTAACAATAGTATGCAACCTACATGATTAGAGATATCAATACAAAGGGATTATATTACATAATTTCTTTTCATATGTGTTTATTGTCATTGTGGAATTTATCTTATTTCACTATGGAATCCATGGCATGTAGGAATATGGTAACCTTGGACATTAAGTGTAATAACATAATCTCATTGAGTAAGGATCCTAGAGGGCTACACACTATCGTAGTTGTGTTTTATATGAATTTAACATGATAAATAAATATTATTCAAATATAAGGTTTAATAATTATTCATTTATGATTGATTAAAAATATCCAATTAATAGTTATTCGAGAAAATATATTTGACTTTAATATTTAATAAATAAATATTTTCTAATTTAGTAAATATAATATTATTAATTTATCAGTGAATAATGTAGTGATAATTATTTATTTAAATGAAAATAATTTTTCAAGATCCTATAAATATCGAGGAAGATATGGTGAGAGTTAATTTTCCACGTAGGAAAAATATATTAAATATTATTTGAATAAATATTTATTTATGTATTTGGGGAAAATAAAATCTATTTTATCCATGAGTTATCACATGTATTGAAAATAATAATAATAATAATAATAATAATATGATTTTAGACATGGAGATTGATGTGGATTTTAATTGGGGTGTTTGTCCACATCCTTTGTTATGTTTTTCTTGTGTTTTTAGGATTAATTTAGGCATTAATTCGTGATTTATAATAAATTGGTTATTTTATAAGTGTAATTTGTATTTAATAACAATTATATTGGTTTTTTTGTTAACAGTTTAAATCATCCTTTGACTAATTCATTGAATTGTTTATTTACTTCTAATTTTCTTTTAAAATTTTATTTCTTTGTAGTATATGCTTATTTTTTGTGTTGTGTGAATTAAATAATGATTCTTGTGATTCTATTATTAATTATTTGTTTTAATTAATTAATTAATTAATCATTTATTTTTAATTATTTGTACTTAAATTTATAATATTTAGTTTTATCATTTTTTAACATTTAATAAATCTTTGATTAAAAATTTGTGTTTAATTAAAAATATCATAATTAGTCTTTAAATATTTTAATTTTACCATACCAACCCATTTAGAAAATTTTGTAAATAAAATCAACTTGATGAGCACAGTTGAGTTGCATCCTTTGAAGCTCCATTGATCTTGCGTCAATGATGAGTTACCGATGAAGCTCGTCATTGGAGGAAGAAAACCTGAAATTTGACCAAACCTCCATTGAAGGAGATGATGTTGACCCCTTTATTTTGTTAAATAATCCTTGAACAAACTTGATTATATAAAT
The DNA here is from genome assembly GCA_963277665.1 of Viscum album. Classification (NCBI taxonomy): domain Eukaryota; kingdom Viridiplantae; phylum Streptophyta; class Magnoliopsida; order Santalales; family Viscaceae; genus Viscum; species Viscum album. The sequence continues at coordinate 471,881,356 of OY728133.1, read as the reverse complement.
AATCACTATGTGTGGATGAACCAAAGCTGAGGTGATGATTTTTCTGACACAATTCGAGTTGAGGTGATGATTTTTCTAACACCATTCTTACCCCTTACCTAACATTAGTTTCCATATAAAAAATTATCATTTTTATCTATAAAAGGAGCTAACCCCACCCATTATCTCATTCCACTCCACCCCAAATGTATTGATCATGAAATTACCTTCCCTCTACCTCTCTAAATCCATCCCAATGAGTTCCTAAGGTTCTATGTTGTCCCCTCGATCTTTAAGAAGCTACTTAGAAATGTAATCATTTCCAATCCTTCTCATTCCTTTTTAACTAGAATTATTTTGTTATAATACTATTTCCACATATTTCCATGATTGTAATTTCATTATATTATCTCATGTTTTATATTTTATTAATTAGAGACTACTTATCCCCTCTAATTATGTTTTTTTCATATGTTGTTATTATGCTGACATAAGGGTTCTCATTACCCCATTCAATTATCAATTACTAGGCTTTATTGTAATGTCATCATGCTTTCTACTATATAGAATTATCACCCATTTTATATATTGAAAATGATATTTCCTATCATTAAATACTTTTTATAATCCATCATAATGGACAATAATATTAAATTTTGGAAAGTAAACAGTGTGTTGTTTTCCTTGAAATGACATCCCTATCTGGATACTAACAGTTATACATGGTTGTGGTATAGATGCACCTTTGGGTAATCACCCTGAAAAGGGTGGTTTAAAGAATTTACTCAACTATCATCTAGATGAATGATGAGTGGGCCTAAGAATAAACACCTTGGTAGACACTCCTGGGGGATATTCATTGGGATATCTGCATGCTCTTTGTGAACCATGATGAAGGAGTTAACATACTAGTGAAAATTATTGAACCTAATTACAATATACTATAAAAAATGAAAACCCTTTAAATTATCATTCTCCACTATCTTATCTTTATTTCTTTGATTAGGGTGAATCCTTTTATATTGAGAATAACCCATAGATTTTATGTTGATTGTGTGTTGTTTAACCATCAACTTTGTCTCTCTAAATTGGTTATGATCTTTTCATTCCTTGTATTGACATGGTAAAAAATATTGGAATTTTGTGTTTTTTTATTCAAATATGAATGATTATTAGTAAGTTGACTAAGTATTGTTTAACCATCCACCTTCTTTCTCTGTATGGGTCATGATTTTGTTAGTCCATTTTTTAACATTTGGAAATATATTGTTATTTTATATGTCATTATTCTAATACGCATGATTATTGGATAGTTTACTATATATTTTCTAACTATACACCTTCATTATCTTTTTTTACCATGTTATCCCTTTTATTTTCATGGGGAATAATATTTGTTTTCCAATATGGATGATTATTGGAAATGTAAATTTTTTATTTTTTATTCATTTTCTCATATGATGAATGCATATAACTTAAACAAGTGATGTGTGGGAACCGAATCAAATATCCCCTTGATGCATCGATAGGTATCAAGAGAAAAACATGTTTGGGTATTTGGGTGTATACCTTCACAAAACATGATATTTCCTTGATAATAAGATCATGATTTATTGGCTTATGGTATGGAATTATCTATCCAACATTATTCATTTCATAACTAAGGAAATAATTGTGTGTATCTATTTGATATATTTTATTTTTATTTCTATCCATGGATATATTATTCTATCAGTTTATATTGATTATGGAATTATGTTTTATTTACTTATTCTTTCAATATCACAACTGTCAGGTTTATGTTATGATATTTTCCACTGTATGTTACCTCATACTAAGCATCTGAGTTCACCCATATTTTTTTCCTTTCTCTAAGTAATATTGAGGAGAACAATGAATATTTTTCAATTATATGATGTAAGGGATAATTTTTTCCCCATTACTTGAATATGTTTTATCTTATGTTTTAAAATGTAATGTATATATTAATATTTTCTTCTCGTACTACTAAGTTGTGGGATCATACATAAACTCTTGTATACTATACCAATAATATAATATAACTACTAGTAATAGGTTTACATATTCTAGGTAGTTACACTTTTTATTAGACATATTTGTCTCTCTAATGTTGTAGGGGAATGAGACTTTTTACAATCTTATGGAAATACATGTATTTGATGTTGGAGTTGGTTCCCCAGAATAAACTTCTACCTATATTATGATTAACTTTACTCATATTTTTTAATATTAATAAAATTTTTATCATATTATAAAGGATATTTTACATGACATTGTATGTGATAATTTCCTTAGGGTACATGTCACCATGAAATTTCATAGAAATTCCCCGTTAGGATGAGAATCTAGAAGTGTAATGACAATATTCTGAAAAATATCTTCTAAGGAAAAAAGATATCATTTGATAGGATATATATTATGTAGGATATCTAGGTTGGATATTCACAGAAAATTGAGACACCTTCTCATAGTGTACACTCTTGGTAATTTTCGGAGTAGGATATTTTGAGAACATGACCCACCAATAGGATGAAGGTACCAGGGCGTTCAGCGGAAGCTTGCCGGTCATAGATTTAAAAATTTCCATCACTGGAGCAATGAAACACCATCATCTTTGGTGATCCATCCCTAATATGATCTAAGGACCCCACTTGGTTTAATCAGAGCACAAAAATAAAACAAACGAATACATCATTTTGATTCGAAGTGTGTATGCCCATCACAGTTCAATGACGTTCTTTGCTCAAAGGATCCAATGTTGAATCTCTTTAGATCATCCACACATGCTTCTCGAATCTGCACATACACCATTCATCGGATTCTCGGGGCTAGCGCGGATCTTCGATGACCACTTCGATGCAGTGATGATCACCAAAATTCTCTGTCTTCGATCCATGAAGATGAACATGGATCATTCGCTCGATAAAGTGATTCTTTCTCTAAGAATCGGGAGGAGATAGAATATCTCAATTCCAACTGAATGAATAGAATCCATGGGAATAGCTTCTCTCCACTTATATAGTGTATTTCCATGTTACCCAATTAGGGTTACTGACCCTCGTGCAATAAACATCCACTAAATAAGTATTATAAATAATTATTTATAACGAACTAAACTGCATCATAAATATTTTTTATATTTTTATCACACACCTTTAATATATATTAAATATATTACATGATAACCTCGAGCCATTAACTCTGTTTAAATAGTGGGTTATCTAGACCCAACTATGAAGTACTTTTTATTACCATATCATGTGTATAGTTAGTTATTCATGATGTTATCTTACCATTATAATGTAGACTTTTCTTCATCCTCTATAATAATGGTAATGTCCAAATGTTAATTTTTGTGTCGAGAGGTTATAGCAGATCCCGGGCTATAATGAGAACCTCGAGATATAATGACATTGACCTTAAATATATGTTTTATAGTCTAGATACATCTTACTGACTGGACACAGTAGATATTTGACTATCAGGTGCTGGGGGCTCCTAAGCATTGATACTTCTTCTCATGAAGTTCGCACTTGGTGATCTCTAGTTGTGAGATCATGAGGACAGACCTGCCAATAGGAACACAACACGTTTTGGGTGTCATTGGTTGTTCCTATCTACGGACATGTTTATTGGTCTCCTAACTTGAGACCATTACCAATTTATATCATTTGATTATGTACTTTGATGCAAGATGAAAACCATGGTAGTGATGTCGTGGCGAGGTAGTTTGTGTTGGGTGCGTCGTTGGTGGTATGACATTAGTTGAATGGTCAAGAAAGGATTTTTCACTTCCATGTTCAGGAAGTTGTATATCTTAGGTCTGGTTGATCAGTATGGTGTTGCCTTCATAAGTCTTCAACCAAAGTAGTAGAAAGGAAAATCCATCCGGATAGATCAACAAATAATAAATCAAGATAAGGACGATGACACAAGAGTGCATCCCGCTTTATGAGATATTTAATGACAAAGAGATTATAGTACACAATCAGTGTTCGTAGGATGGTAGTTGTTTCTATGACTATCCTTATCTCTTTAGGGGCCATGATGAGTTGCTAGACTCCGCTCTTGGTCTGTGGATTTTATTCACTACTATCGAGATAAGGGCCTAGAGGGTCACACACAATAGTGTATTCAAGAATCCACCCTATTCAGTTGAATAAGTATATGGAAATAGTGGGCCCCGCCATGGGGTCTGAGCGTTGTCCAAGTTATCGATCACCAAAATAATTAAATAAATTCATTAATATTCAAGTTATGAATATTTGGGATTGAATTTATTTAATGTATTTACGAGTTTAGTAAATATGGGAAAATATTAATCGAAGGAATATTATTTTAATATTCAAGGTTCATTTAATATTAAGTGGGATAGCGAGTTGAGTTAAATGAATTGGGTTTTATCACGTAATATATTATATATATATTACAAGTATGTGATAAAATAATAAATAATATCGGTGCTGTTTAGTTCATCAAAATTATTTATTTAGGGGATGTTGAAATAAACGGGGGTCAGGGAACCCAACCAGGTATTCCTCGATTCCACTATAAATATAAGAGGAGGCTCTCACTTATGGTGTGAAATTCACTATTCATTCATTGTATGGAATGAAAATTGAGAGCCTCTCTCTCCTACTGCTTGTTGAAATAGTTGGTGCCCTAGACCCAACTATGTAGTACTTTTGATTACCATATCATGTGTACAGTTAGCTATGAATGATGTTATCTTACCATTATAGTGCATACTTTTCTATGTCCACTATAATGATGGTAATGTCCAAAGGTTAGTTGTTGTGTTGAGAGGTTATAGCAGATCCCAGGCTATAATGATAACCTCGAGATATAATGACATTGATCTTAAATATATGTTCTATAGTCTAGATACATCTTACTGACTAGACACAGTAGATGTCTGAAAATCAGGTGCTGGGGGCTCATAAGCATTGAGACTTATTCTCATGAAGTTCACACTTGGTAATCTCTAGTAGTGAGATCATGAGGACAGACCCATCAATAGGAACACCACATGTTTTGGGTGTCACTGGTTGTTCCTATATACAGACATGTGTATTGGTCTCCTAACTTGAAACCATTACCAATGTGTATCATTTAATTATGTACTTTGATGCAAGGTGAAAATCATGGCAGTAATGTTGTGGCAAGGTAGTTTGTATCGGGTGCGTCGTTGGTGGTATGGCATTGGTTGAATGGTCAAAAAAGGATTTGTCGCTTCTAAGTTTAGGAAGTTATATATCTCAGGCCTGGTTGATCAGGATGGTGCCGCCTTCATAAGTATTTGGCCAAAGAAGTAGAAAGGCAAATCCATCCGGATAGATCAACAAATAATAAATCAAGATAAGGACGATGACACAAGAGTGCATCCGGATTCATGAGATATTTAATGACAAAGAGACTATAGTACACAGTCAGTGTTCGTAGGTTGGTACTCGTTGCAATGACAATCCTTATCTCTTTAGGGGCCATGATGGGTTGCTATACCCCGCTCTTGGTCTGTGGATTTTATTCACTACTATTGAGATAAGGGCCTAGAGGGTCACACACAATAGCGTATTCAAGAATCCGCCCTATTCAGTTCAATAGGTATATGGACATAGTGGGCCCCGCCACGGGGTCCGAGTGTTGTCTATGTTGTCGATCACCAAAAGAATTAAATAAATTCATTAATATTCAAGTTACGAATATTTGGGATTGAATTTATTTAATGTATTTATGAGTTTAGTAAATACGAGAAAATATTAATCGAAGGAATATTATTTTAATATTCAAGGTTTGTTTAATATTAAAAGGGACAGCGAGTCTAGTTAAATGGCTCGGATTTTATCACATAATATATTATATATATTATAAGTATGTGATAAAATAAATAAATAAATAATATTTATGCATTTTTAAGTCGTCGTAGTTATTTATTTAGTGGACGTGGAATTAACGGGGGTCGGGGAACCCAACCGGGTAATTTCTACAATCCGCTATAAATAGAGGAGAGGGGCTCAAGCGTAAGAACTATTCATGTCAATTTGGCCAGAGTTTCTCTCTCCTCCCACTCTCTAGAGAGAGAAGCTCTCAATCTGAGCTCGGATCGAGTTTTCCTCACGCATCGCAAGATCGACGATGCAGTGATCGTTGGAACGTCGAATATATCGTCGGATCACCACTATAGCACTTGGAGTTCAACGATCGGTGTTCCTGTGGATTTCTGAAGTGTGTGTGGATGATCTAGAGGGATCCTACTATGGATCCTTCATGTAACGATTGTTGGCGAAAAGTTTCAGTAGACAATGGCTTCGGATCTGAAATGAGTAGGTTTTCTGTTTATGTTTGTGCTCCTTAAAATTTACGCGAGATCCTCGAACCTCTCTGGGGCTCGAATCGTTGGCAACGACAAGTTTCGTCGTCCCGCTGATGAAAAATTTAAAATCCCCAGCCCACCGGCTTTCGCTGCGGGCCCCGAAAACCTAACAGTGGTATCAAAGGGAGTCGCGTAGATTTTCTAAGCCAAATAAAATTATTTTTCATAAAATTAAGTAGAGGGTTTAGAAACAGTCAAAACGGATCGAACCGCATTTCAATCCAATTTCGAACGACCAAGATATAGTCATTCGAAATTTATGTAATGGATCTTGTTTGTGTTTTTACTCAGGTTTTAAATTATGTTGATTATTTCTATTTATAAAAAATAATGCAAGTTTTTTTGAAATTATAATTATTATCATTATAATTATTATCATTATAATTATTATCATTATAATTATTATTATTATAATTATATATATAATAATATTATTATAATTAATTATTATTATTATATGATTAAAATAATAATAATTATTATAATAATATAATAATTTATGTATTATTATAATAAAAAGCTAATAGCCTTTAGAAAAACTTTTTTTTTAAAAAAGTTTGAGATGACTTGACCTGCTGGTCAAGTCTTTAAAAATAAAAAAATGCAAGAGGGCTGGGCGGTGGAAGAAGTATAAGAAAAAATAAAAAAATAAAAAAAATAATCAAAAGGGGGGTTTGCACGTGGAAACATAAAAAGAAAAAAAAAGGAAATAGCAGGGGGTCCGAGCGGACCCCCTCCCTCCTCCCACGCGGCGCACTGCAGCGCCGTCGGGACACCGCACCGGCGTGGCGCACTGCAGCGTCGCGCCCCTCTCCCTATGGACCAGCACGAGGATGGCGCCCCACATCCACGCTGGCCGCCCAGGCGCTCCTCCGCACGCCATCATCCCTCGACCCTGGCTCCCCTATGCGCTCAGCCGGCCGCCCCGCTCGGGCAGAACCAGGCGCGGCACATGCAGCGCCACGGAGCAGGCCGCCGAGAACTGCCCAGCCCGGCTGCTGCACCTCTTCCACACTCGGCTTGACGCCCTGCCCAGGCCAGGGCCGCTACACCCCTCTGTTGGTGCCACACCCTTCTGCATGCAGCGGCCCGCACCAGGCCGCGTCTCTCCTCCCCGTCTGGCCGTAGCGACTACTGTCTAGAAACCAGGAGTCTGCCTGCGAGCCCCTGTCGAGACTCTCCCACGTCGTCCTACCAGCCTGGACCTCTGGAAGCGCTGGACTCCCTCTGTGTCGTCCAACAAGACCACCATGCTGGGTCCTTCCCCGGCCGAGCATCCTCACGCAGCGCACCGACACAGAACACCGAGGACCATCTCCCTTGAATGCGGCAGGCCGGCAGGGCCTTCTTCTCCCCTCACGGCACCGAGGCTGAACTAGCCTGAAAAACGCTGACTTCCTCCAGATCCCATGTGCAGAAGCTCGGAGCACCGCCGTCATGGTCTCATACCATATTCGCAAGTCCCTCGGTGCACCCGAGCGGCCAGGCTCACTACCTCGGGTTCCATCATTTGCGCGCTCTAACCAGGCGTTGCCCCACCGCGCGTTGTCCTGCTCCGGCCAAGCCTCGACCGAACTCGCCCACCAGAGACCAAAGTGGCCGGAAGCCTCCTGGGTGCCTCGTGCTGCAAGACCCCGCAACGCCGCCATTATAGCTTGGCTCCCACGGGTGTCACTGCCTCCGGTCGCCGCCTGGTCTTCCTAGCGGGCAGGTAACCCCTGACTCGGGTTAAGTTAAATCAATAAATATAATCAATTAATTAAATTAATTAAATTAATTAATATATTAATTGTAGTGAAATAAATTTTAATACCCGAGGTTAAAATTAATTTAATTTTTTGTAATTAAATTAATTAATTAATTAATTTAATTTTAAGTATTAAAATTAAATTATTTACATGACCGATAATTAATTAAATTATTTGAATTTATTAATTCATTTAATTTAATAACCCTCATACTTATTTATGCATTTTAATTTTTATCGCGCTTATTTTACGCGTCTGCTGGTCTTGAGCATCGACCCATTATGTCTGCTTTTAAATTATTTATTTAATTGATTATTTTAAATGCGTGCAATGTCTGTAAATTAATTTAAAGATGGTCTGCGCATCATCTATTTTCTGGTTAAAATGTATAAGGACATGTGTGCCCAATTGATTTGATGTACATTTATACCCTAGTCCCCCTCGCCTACACGCGAGTATTCTTGTACCACGGACAGAGACGATGCAAAGACGTGACGTGGACCCCGCCAAGATGAGGCGGTAATCCAAGACGTAACGAGGACTCCGCCAAGACGAGGCGATGCTCCAGATGAGAAATAGACATACATCACGGGTTTAGATGCATCTAGTGTCAAGTTTCGACAAAGGTATGATGCCCCTTAGGTCATTTAGATTCTCAAGACCAGTCGGGTAGTAGTTTTACCTTTATGCATTTATTTATTATTTTATGAATTTTAGAATAGCGGGAAAATACATAAAATAATAAATAATAAAATGCATAAAGAAGCGGCGTGTGTTTTTCTATTAAAGTTCAGTTTTGAGCGTGACAACATAGGGGAACAATTTTAATAGAAATGGATCACATTCGTCGAGAGAGAAAACCAATAAAACCGTCAAAGAAAATATTAAGTCACAAAAAGCCTTCCATCATTCAAGTTTGAACAAAACCGGGTGTTCGAGGTGCCGGTTCATGACTTAGCTGAGGGTGCCTATTACTACCAAGGAGTTATTATTTGTGTGGCGGGTCGACTTAACTAAAATTGCACCAAAGATATAGCCCTAGCTAGTTTTTTGTAATTTTAGAGCCAAGCGTTGAGTAAATCATTAATTGATTTTTGAAGCTGGGACTTTACTCAACAGATCAAGGAACCATAAGTTAATGCAGTTGGCCATCCAAAATCCTACCTTGGACCCTCTGAGTAGTGGCGTAGCCATAGATTGTAGACTATGAGGGAGATTCAGGGACCCTTGCCACTAGAATACTCAAGAGTATTCCGATTATAGTACAGAGGGTTCCTAGAATTTGAAAAATTAGTGGGAGACATTTAATGATCAAATTAATCAATTATGTCTAAAATGGTAATCACATAAAAATAAAATATGCTAAATTATATTTGTAGATAATGGAAAGAAATACCACAATAAAACTGCGATAATTATTAGACAGAGTTAATGTCCAACCTGTTAAGCCACCTAGGGAAGCGAGGGTGTAAAACTGCTTTCAGGAGACTCATGAATAAAGCATATGATGGTTTTTTCATAATTATATCATCAAATTCTGATGTTAGTTGTGGTCGCTACATCAAGACTTGGATGATGATCACATGTAGTCTCATCTCCAAAATCCTTTTGAGGAGAAGTGAAGCAAGATTTGAATGAGATGGTCGCACTTAGTTTGTGTAAAGTGAAAGATAGTTCAAAATATTTCATGCCATCCCATTTCTTATACCTTTTACACCCAATTACTCTAGTTTCGTTTAAGCATACAAATGAACAGTATAGAGTAAGTGCTTTATTACCTTTAAGGTAATGTTCACCAAGTAATAAGAATATTGGAGATAGCACCATCTTTTATTCTTATGGAGAATATATTGAATGAAAAGGAGTAAAGGCCTATGGAAAGTTACACCAAAGGGGCCTTCATAATGTACTTCAAAGAAAAGTTGTTGGTTATTTAACAGGAAGTTATTTGCATCACATATTTAAATAAATTCATGGAAGTTTAAAAACTGAAATACAAGAATCAAGTACTCGCTTCTCATTCAGTTTATATTCATAAAATAAAAGTATTTTTTTTTTGAATACTTATTGGGTATTAAAATACAATATGTTTTTCACATATATGTATTGAAATACAATAACCAAGTCAATATTGAAACATTACAAGAAGTAAAGTGTCTTCTCTAAGCAGCTGAGAAAGGGTGATTCCTAAGTCAGCAGTGAGAAACACATAACTTCTAATTTCCAAGTGATTGATTCAAATTGAAAAAGTTTTTGAGTATAACCAAAAACATTTATCTCATGTGCCCATTTGGGCATGATGAGACATTATTCCATGTTTTGGAATGAATGTTGTTTGTGGTAACATACTCAACAAACAGTTCACTGCTATTTGAATCAATGGAAATACATGAAGAATATAAAAAGTAAGACCTACCCAGTTGTGGAAATGTGATTCTTTGTCAAGTAAAACTAAAATCATACGTCAACTATATACCCAGTATGGTATTTAGGCTCAGCACAACTAAACACCTATGGTATAATTGACATCTTTAGTTTAGACAAAGAAACCTTTATAAATAAAGGTATGCCACAAAGCTTCCAAGGTTAGTTCAACACGAGAGTGTAAACTATTCCAAAGAAAGCTAGAGGTAAAGATACTTTATAAGATTCCTTTAAGTCATTAAGGAATGTACCAATGAAGTATAAGTTTTGTCAGAAGATATGAGTTGTTTCAGATCGGAAGGTTGAAGAATATTGTAACGCCCCGACCCTAGATACCCAGAGTCGGTGCATTATTACATAACATTGGCATGATCACAAGAAAGATCAAGTCTCGAAAGACCGATTAGTTTAGTAGCCTTGGAAACACTAGATATATTTATAAAGTTTACATTACATTAATAAGTGAAAAACTACAACAACATATTGTCTTCATATCCCCTCATATTATCCCTGCAGGTCATTCATAAAATACTTCTTCACATCCTGGGAAAAATAAAACATTGAAAGGGGTGATCTTAGATGCTCAATAAGGATAACAATACAGCAGAAACTTTCATAAATAATCATAAACATTTAAGGAAATGTATAACTAAAACAAAAGCCTTTTAAACTTGAACTTCAACATAATATGGAAAAAATAAAATGAAGTAATGCCATTTACTTATTCACATGGATATTCTACTAGTATAATAATCACAAGCAATATCACTAACCACTTTCATAATGATGGAATGAATAATTCCAAACTTTAATTTCTGTGTCAAGGCCTCATGCCAAGACCTAAGGGATAACTATAACCGGAACCCAACCCGAAGAGCCTCTGTAACCGGACTCCAACCCGGAGTGCCTCTAATAACCGGACACCAACCCGGAGTGCCTCTAATAACCGGATACCAACCCGGAGTGCCTCTAATAACTGGACACCAACCTAGAGTGCCTCTAATAACTGGACACCAACCCGGAGGGTCTCCTGTAACCAGACCCCAACCCGAAGGGCTTACTTTTACCGATCCCCAACCCGGAACATACTAGTCCAACACATTCATCTTAAAAAGAGGATGAAATATAACATAAACATTTGTATTGAAACTAGCATAAGAAATGCCAAAAAATTAATCATAAACTATTAATGGCATAAAGATAACTCATCCATAGTCAAACATATCACAAAACCTTAAATACAATATGGAAGATTTGTATCATAATAAATCAACTTCAAACAAGTGTAAAATTTATCAAAGGATGTTGACATAGATGAAATCAAAACTATTTGAGAGAAATATCTCTTTTTAATGAAAACATTTAAATGTCACACAATTTGGAAAAGAATTCATTTAAAGACATTTTTGAATCAAAGTGTCCCATACCACTTTGAAACTTTTTAAAGGAATTAACATTTTAAAAAAAATCATGTCCATATAAATAAATCCTTATTAACCATTTTGAAGACATGGATATTAATGAGAAAGATTTAGAAGAATAAATATTTAAAACATTTGAAATGATGTTTTAGTAAAAAGTCCCTTAAAATAATCCCTTTTAAAACTCTTTCATAAAACATGGATATGGATAATAAATATGTCCCAGTAGATACTTATGTAAAAACAACCTCGGATAATAAAGAGATTGTGAAATTAACCCTTACCAATTTGGTAACTTACGAAACATACAATCCATGAAAGAGGTATCATACAATGAATATGTAAATACACATAAATTAAATTGTATTACACAAAGAATATAATTATGGTTAGTACATACACCACACAAAAGGTAATAGTGGCAATATGGCATGAATCTGACGGGAATAAGGAGTGAGATGAAAACCCCTTAATTTGTAATTTTTCCTTGGTCGACGGTAGGTTAACCTCCTATATAATGGTGAAATAATTTTTATTTAATTATACAAGAATCATTTACATTAATATGATATCATATATGACCTTTTAACATTGATTTGTTAATAATATCTTAGTATTATCGTCATTTCGGGTGTTAACTTACTCGTTTTCCTTTATATTATTTGTTACGTAAGTCGTGTTTGTTATGGATAGGTTGTATCTTATTCATATCCAAAATTATATAAAGTCCTTAAACATTATTTTTAATCATAAAATGAGAATTATACTTGAATGGATACGATGGAGAATGAATCTTATCGCGTTCATGGAGACGGTAGTCCGTACGTACGCACGAGCGACAATATCATTCTTTTGATGTTAAAATAATATGCAATTGGAAGTTATATCATATAGACAGAATAATTATCATGTTATATTTATTATTTACATGAATTACACATCATTATTATACCCATCCAAATAATAATTTATTGAATGACAATTACACCACGACGTGGAGACGGTAAGCCGTACGTACGCACGTATGGTGACATGCCATTCAAAGGATGGATAGAATACTGAAATATGGTTGTACCATGTTTATAATAACATCAAAGTATATATAATATACTAGAGTTATTATTTTATAATGGTAATAACAAAGAAAGAATAAGTGGAAGAAGAAAGGAACTTGAAAAAAGGGTGGTGAAAACATTACCTCTTCTTCAGGTTCTTCCTTTTGATTTGATCAAAAGGGCTCCTTAGGTTGGCTTTCTGATCAAACTAAGGCCTCTAGGTTGTAGTGAGGGAAGTTGAGAGAGTATTTGGGTAGTACTAGTGCAGAAAATTTTTTTTACGTCGGTTATTTTTCATTTTTTACGTCAGTTTCTAGCCGACGTTAATACGGGTGACGTTATAAATAACATTTTTGACGTCGGTTATTTAAAAATTGATGTCAAAAACATAAAATCGCGATGTTTATGACGTCGGTTATTGTAGAACCGACGTGATAAATAAAATGGGAAGGGTTTATCACGTCGGTTATTTAACAACCGATGTGATAAAAGGCCTGGAAAATGGTTTATCACGTCGGTTCTTAAAAAACCGATGTGATAAAAGGATGGGTAAATGGTCTATCACGTCGGTTATTAAAGAACCGATGTGATAAACTGGGGGGAGGGGGTTTATCACGTCAGTTATTATAGAACTTCCATGATAAATTGGGGGGGTTATCATGCCGGTTATTAAAAAACCGATGTGATAAACCGGGGGGCGGAGGGTTTATCACGTCAGTTATTAAACAACCGACATGATAAACTTGGGGGCGGAGGGTTTATCACGTCGGTTTTTTAATAACCGACGTGATAAACCGGGGTGAGGGGGGTTTATCACATCAGTTTTTTAATAACCGACATGATAAACCAGGGGGAGGGGGGTTTATCACGTCGGTTATTATATAACTGCCGTGATAAACCGGGGTGAGGGGGTTTATCACGTCGGTTATTAAATAACCGACATGATAAACCATTTTCCAGGCCTTTTATCATGTCAGTTATTAAATAACCGATGTGATAAACCATTTTCCAGGCCTTTTATCACGTCGGGTATTAAATAACTGACGTGATAAACCATTTTCCAGGCCTTTTATCACATCGGTTATTAAATAACCGACGTGATAAACCATTTTCCAGGCCTCTTATCACGTCGGTTATTAAATAACTGACGTGATAAACCCAATTTTTTAAAAAAATTGAATGCAGTCATCTTCTCTCCACCAGAATCAACCAGAAAACAAATCAAGAAATCATACCACAAAAACATAAGTAGATCAAAATTAATCATGTACATTGATAACATATAAAACTTACCCCCTAGACAGCCCCCACCCTCATGTATACCCCATGGACAGCCCTCCCCCACCCCATTGGAGCCCCCACCACACTCCTGGACTGCCCCCCGACCCCCGGACAGCCCCAAACACCCCTCGACAACCCCCCACCCGCCTGAACAGCACCCCCTCGCCCCACTTGATAGCCCCCACCACACCCCTGGACAACCCCCCCCCCCCCCCCCCCACCCTCATGTATACCCCCCACCTCTGGACAGCACTCCCACACCCCTGGACCGCCTTCCCACACCCCTGGACCGCCCTACCACCCCCCTGGACTATCCCCCCACCCCACCGGACAGCCCTGCCAGACCGCTGGACACCCCCCAACCCCACTGAACACACCCCCACACCCTTGGAACCCCTCCTCCATAGACCCAAATCCATAATAGAAAAACCATCATAAGTAAACCAAAACAAGAAGTAGAGCAAAATTAAACATTCACTTATATAACATTTAAAACTTACACTGTCAACTTCAAAAAAAACTAAATCCAACCTAAATAACTACCAAATACACAATTACAACGACAATATTCAAAATTACATTTTACATTACAAACAACTAAAAGTCAATCAAACCTATAAAATAATTTGACCACTCCACTTGTAAGTGTTTGATTTCTTCAGCAGTATAGGGTTTAGGGTCATCAAAAAGCTACAAATGAAAAAGAAAGTATTTAGCGTGTATAATGAATAAATCAAATTGAAATATTATGGCAAAGTTTAAGAGGAAATCGTACCAGGTCAAAATTCCCAATTGTCCCAGTTGTTATTATTTCATACATAAATCTTAACATATAATATCTGCATTCGATGAGGCCTTGTTGTTCATGAAAATTCTATTTGAATGAGTGTAAATTAAATATATTATTTTTATGTAATAAATCAAAAAGTACAAATTATAAATGGATATTTACCTTCGCATTTACATATTTGATCTTTGAACCTCTTTTCTTTGTGTTTTTTCGAAAGTAGGCCCATGCACTGTTAGAAAATAATACTAATGGGGTAAATTTAAAATTCATTATAATATATAAAACTATTGAGAAATTGAAACTTACTTTTCCAATATATTCTTAAAACTTTCCCGCACATCACCATGGACAGAGCATGTCCAATAAAGGGCTTTCTCCCTTGGGAAAAAAACCCCTAACATCCAATGATCACTGATAAAAGGAAATTTTACATTAGTAGTTTTTTATGTTAAAAGATAATTAACTCTTTGAGAGAAATGTGTTTCATACCTCTCACAAAAAGGCATCATCCAACATTATGTGATTATATTATTTTCAAATCTTTTAGCAATATAAACCATTCTTTGTTCCTCATTCAATTCACATGC
Organism: Viscum album; assembly: GCA_963277665.1. Taxonomy (NCBI): domain Eukaryota; kingdom Viridiplantae; phylum Streptophyta; class Magnoliopsida; order Santalales; family Viscaceae; genus Viscum; species Viscum album. Next base: position 471,865,677 of record OY728133.1, on the reverse strand, counting down.
TTCAGGGGAAATCAATTGAGGGTCCATGAATCCATATACTTCTGTTAGCTCATTCCTCTCACAAATTTTATAAAGATACCTAATACAAAACATACATAAGTATACATTTTTAATAAATATAACGCAGGGAAAAGGCGTTAAGACTTACATGGAAAAAAATTTCACCACGTTGATTCCCAACTTATCTCCAGTAACAAGCTCCATGATATCAGTTTTTATAATCCCCACTCTTATTTCACGTCCACAAACATGAGCTTCCATTGGAAACTCATAATAACCCGACAAAAAATGTGAATATCTTGACAATCTGTCAAGACCATTTGAATCTGTATCTGATGTCATAGCCATTTGTCTTTGTTGTAGTCTATATGGTATTTCTTTACCTTTAAAGTATTCCTGTAAAAAAAAATTGAAAAATATATTAGTTTTCAAATGATAAAACAACTTTAATAAAAAAAATAAAAGATATAACATTCATACCTCTATGGTAATGAGTCGAAGAAGTCTGGATGGCCAAATTAAAAAATGGATGATACTCTGTCCAACTGTCTCCACCTCATCTCTAGGTATTGGTACCCTAGCTGATTTGTCTATAATATCTTGTACAGTGATCCTCTGATTCTCTACCTCTAATTGTTGATGATGAATTTTATCTCCTATACAATATACCAACCCATATGCTACTATATGATGTTGAGAATCATAAACATAAAACTCGCAATAAGTAGGAAGCTGCGGCGGAGGTGGAGGATAAAAAATGGGGTCCGCAGGATGAGGTGGGGGAGTGGGAGCTACTGGCGGAGGTGGAGGATAAATAATGGGGTCTGCAGGGGGAGGTGGAGGAGTGGGAGCTGCAGTCTGAAATTGTCTTTGCATTTCTGCAAACATAGACTGCACTGACTCTCTAATCTTGTCCTCCATCGTCGCATTAATATTATGAACTTCAGCCTCCAAGGATTCTATTTTTTTTATAAACCCCCTCAATGTTAGAAGTTGAAGAACGTGGAAACACTTTTCTTACCGATACACCTGCCGGATATCATCTTACACGACCAGGATGTTCGGGCCTTCCCAATGCTGCAAATAAAATATCTTCCCTCCCAGTAGCTGTAAATATCCCCTCTGAACTCTGCTCCTCAAGAGAGTCTGGTATTAATTAATTGAACATTTCTGTAATTATTGAAATTATATGAAGAAAATAGTTAACTTAAATAAATAAAATAGATATCTTACAATCCTCTCAGCTACGATTCTTGATTCTTCCAAAAGATATTGCCCTTTTTTTCCTTCTGAGTTCTCTTCCATTTTTCATGTCTAGATGGAGGGGATGGAGGGGCTACCTCTCCAGAGCTTCAAGACTCAGCTCTTAGTTGTTGAAATTTTTCCGCCGTCATTTGTTCTTCCAATAATGCATACCCTCCCCGAGATAAACAATGAGGGTATACATTTTTAGATTGGATCTCCTGATGAGCTTTCCTTGTTTTTTGTAATTTAAGAATAAGAAATCATTAACAAAACATTAATAAAATCATTTATATAAGAATGTTTATAAAAGTTTACATTGCCCTTACCAGAAATGACTCTTTTCTTCTACTTTCAAAAAACTGTCTCCATGTGTCTTCATCTATAAAAGGATATATATGACATGGATTGTCATGAATCCTATGACCATAAATGAAATCAGATGAGAGGGTTGATTTGAAATCCCTCCATCTCCTGGCAGCCAACGATAAGAATTTCTTCCTGACTCCTCCAGTGTCAGGAATATCAAATGTCATCTGATAAAGAAGAGGTTAAAAATATTATATATACTAGAAACATTAAAAGAATAGTCAAACAATGACAAAAGATCTTACCAAAATCGTCTCCCACAACTGAGAGATAATCGCTTTATCCACACTTCTCCAATCATCATACAGAATGCTTACTTTGCTCTTAGCTTGAGTTGCTACAAAACTCTTAAAATCTTTTTCATTCGGACCTCTAGGAATATCATCATCATCAAACTCAACGACTATCCTCTGATCCTGTGTACGGGCAAGTGATAATTTTGGTAAACGTGTGCACCCACGTTTACCAACCTTTGAACTCTTTGTCGTAATAGGAGCATGTGAATGTTCATCCCCAGAGGTATGACCAGCAATATGCTCCTCTCCAGAATCATGTGGTTGATCATCTGAATGATCTGTCATTATCCTTCACATCAAAAAAACAAACGTCAGTTCACAAATATACAAATTCAAATATTTTAATACTACTGTAATCATAAAATAGAAAAGTGTACTAAGTTACATAATAGTAAACATTGGTAATATGGTAAGCATGTTAAACAATGGTAAAGATGGTAAAGATGGTAAAGATGGTCAAGATGGTCAAGATGGTAAACATGGTAAAAATGGTAAACCTGGTAAACATGGTAAACATGGTAAAGTAATTGTTAGTGAACAAAAATAATATATATATAATTCATGTAATGGTTATAAACATGATAAAGTAAACTAAACAAACTTAAAACAAACAAAAACATATACTTATTTTGTTTTAAGACATGTTTAAATAAATAAAAAACTTACAATATCTAACATTTATGGAAAAAATAAATGTAAACAAGAAATAAACATATGTTACCTGTAATTTTAGGAATGTAAAAATGGATTGTTTTCCCAAATTCCTTCATTGTGATCGTTCCTTATGGCACAAACTATGTCTTCAACATGATCATCATTATGTTCTGTTAATCTTTCCATGGAAGTAGGGATCTCACATAAATCAGCATATTCATCAACTTCATAATCACCAACATATTGTTTTTTCCCTTGTAAAACAACAGCCCACTGCATATCTGATTAATCTACTACATAGAAAATTTGTTTTTCATGTGTTGCCATTATAAAAGAATCAGTTGTGTCTTCCAATCTATTCAGATTAACAAGTGTCATTCCAAATTCATCATGTCTGACATTGTTTTTACCGTTAAACCATTTATAGTTAAAAACAGGAACTTTAATTTTAAAGTAATCAACCTCCCATATGTCTTCAATCACTCCATAATATGCACTTGATGCAGAAATTGGGGTTTTGTCCTTAGCACTCGAAAAATGCATTTCTTCTGCAAACACCAATACACCACTATTCTGAACTTCACTTCTGTTGTCCTGAGCTTTCATATGAAATGTAAAACCATTAATGTCATAACCGGACCATGTTATCACATTTAAACATGGACCACCCACTATCCATTTTAATGTCTCTGATACATCTGATCTACCAAGAAAAGTCTTTTTAATTCATGAAAAAAAAGTTATGTTGTGCTCATTAAAAATACACATTTCTTTCTTCTTTGGATGAAATTGTTTCAACTCATTAATATGAAATGTGATATACGGTTGAGCATCAGCTATGTTATTCAAGATGTATGATTCTAACTTCTTCATCTGTTCAGCTGACAATGATTTGACTTTCAAGCCGTGAATCCCCTTTCCCTCATTATTAACTCGTTCATGGCGAGATGGAGGCAAACCTATGTGTTGCGTCACAGCCAAGTAGCTCGTACAAAACTCTGCTACCTCCTCAAAAATATACTTTTCAATAATGGAGGCTTCAGGTCGATATAGATTTTTAACATACCCCTTTAATATTTTCATATACCTTTCAAAAGGATACATCCAACGAAGATATACAGGTCCACAAAGCTTTATTTCTCGCACCAGATGAATCATTAAATGCACCATTATATCAAAAAAAGTTGGAGGAAAATACATTTCCAATTCACAAAGTATAAAAATTACATCCTTTTCCAAAATGTTCAAAGCATTCACATCAATCGCCTTGTTACAAATTGAATTGAAAAAATAACACAACTTCATTATAGTCTTTCTGACACGAATGGGAAATATTCCACGCAATGCAACTGGTATAATTTATTGCAATATGATGTGACAATCATGTGATTTCATACCTATCAACTTCAAGTCCTTCAATGAGCCAAAATTTTTTACATTAGAAGAATAACCTTGAGGCACTTTGGTATCATGAAGACACTGACAGAAGCTAATTTTCTCCCTCTTCGATAATGTATGACAAGCCGGGGGAAGAAATGTTCATCTTCCTTTAGGAGTGGGAGCTAACTCCAAACGTATTCCCATTGATAGTAAGTCTAATCTTTCATTCAACCCATCTTTAGTCTTTCTATTAATATCTAACAATGTTCCAATCAAAGAATCACATATATTCTTCTCCACGTGCATGACATCAATATTATGTTTAACTTCATGATACCTTCAATACGGTAGCTCAAAAAATGACCTTTTCTTCCAAATATGTCTATCATTACCAGATTTATGTGTCTTTCCCAATGTCACATCAAGGTTTTTCACCCTCTCAAAATACAGATCAGGGGATAAAGGTTTTGGAGCAGTATCAAATTCTTGTGAGCCATTTAATGCCTTTTTTAGTCTTCTATAAGGGTGTTCCATAGGCAAAAACTTTTGATGACCCATGTATGCTGTTTTCCTCCCATGATGCAATTGACAATATGACATCTGTTGTTCGCAAATTGGACATGCTTTATGCCCTTTAACACTGTATCCAGACAAATTTCCATATGCTGGGAAGTCATTTATAGTGAACAGAAGCACTGCATACAGTTGAAAATATTCCATTCTATAAGAATCATAAACCCTAATACCATTAGCCCATAACAGTTTCAAATCATCAATCAACGGTGACAAGTAAACATCAATATCATTACCGGGTTGCTTTGGACCAGAGATCATTATACTCAACATGACATATTTGCGCTTCATACAAACTTCAGGAGATAGGTTGTAAATTACCAATAAAACAGGCCATGAACTATGTGTGCTACTGAGGGTTCGGTATGGATTCATTCCATCTGTTCACAACCCTAGTCTGAGATTTCTAATTTCATTTACAAATGTAGAATACTGCGCATCAATTTTCTTCCATTGTGGACAATCAGCTGGATGACATATTTTTCCATCACATACCCGCTCTTCAGCATGCCATCTTAACCTTTTTACATCATATGAATTAGAAAATAAACGTTTGAAACGATTAATTATAGGAAGATACCAAAATACCTTTGAAGGGAGCTTTGTAATCTCTACACCAGCCTGTGATTTTTCTTTCACCTTATACCGTGATGTCCCACATTTAGGACACTCTGACAGAAATTCATATTCCTTCCTATATATAATTCATTCATTCAGACAGGCATGTATTTTCTTGTATCTAAATCCCATCGGGCATAATATTTTCTTGGCTTTGTAATGTGAATCTGGAAGATCGTTATCTTTTGGAAGAATGTCTTTCATCAATTGTAGCAGCTCTGTAAAACTTTTGTCACTCCATCCATGTTTCGCCTTCAGGTTAATCAATATTAACACCACCGAAAAAACCATAAAATCTGTACAACCAGGATATAATGGTTTTTCAGCATCACCATATAGACGTGCAACTGTCGGTTCTATCTCAATTTTTTCTGCTACAATATCACAAATCATTTCTTCAATTCCATTGGAGTTACCATCTTGCGAATCATTATCATCAATGACATTCCGTCCAGTTTCACCATGCCAAATCCAAGGGCTGTAACTCAGATTAAAACCATGACAAATCAGATGATCTTTTATCTCTCTACTTTTCAACTTCTTCATATTCAAACATTTCATGCATGGACAGAAAAAAATGTCACTACTTGGAACATTTCGTTTTGCAAATTCCAAAAAGGCATCAACACCTTCCTCAAATTCATTGCTCATTCGATGTTCCGTAATCCAACTTCAACTCATTATTACCTATAACAAATATCAACAAAAAATATATATTTTTAAGATAATAAAAATATATGTTTATATGAAAAAAATCATAATTTGAATGTAAAACAATTTAAAATATAAAACAAATCTATGGGTATTTAAGAAAATATGCTTGAATATTATTTTTAAAACAAAATATAGTTAGATATAACAGTTTTAAATTTCATTGAATCAAAGAAAACCATGTCACCTATATATTTGATAGAAAATTGGAGAAAATGGAGTAAACCTGAGAATCACCCCCCACCCCCCGGACAACCCCCAAAACCCTCTGGATAGGCCCCCACCCCCTTGGACAGCCCCCCACTCCCACCCACCCCCTTGGACCACCCCTGGACACCCCCAACCCTCCGGACAGCCCCCCACCCCTCTAGACAGCACCCCCACCCCTCCTGGACACCACCCCCACCCCAACCCTCCGGACAGCCCCCACCCCTCCGGACAAGCCCCCACCCCCGTGGACAGCCACTCACACCCACCCACCCCCTTGTACACCCCCCCAGACACCACCTGTTTCCACATCTTTGATATAACATTTTTTTTTAAAAACGTGACATTATTAAAAACGTTTCATGAAATATGATGAAGAGTCCAATCGTATTTCTTATGAAATTTTTCTTACTAGAAAGGGTCTTAGTATTGGATAGAATAATAAATAAAGTGGCATAAAACAGCAATATAATCCTAAAAAATGCATATAATCCAGCTTAAATATTTGAATAAATATGTTTGTAATCAACCATCAAATCCAAAAGGTGTATGAGAGAACAATTAAAGAAAAATTGGCAATGAGAGATCATAGTCATTGAGGGGGGATGGTGTCAAAGGAAACACAAAATCAAATGAACTGAGACCACTTTATGAAGTAATCCATGAAAAAGAAAAACCTACATCAAATAAAATCGTGAAACATCAAAAAACAAACAAATACCCATTTGAAATAGAATCTAGTATCTTGATTCGGAAACTCTAAAAAATAAATAAATCACAATCATTGATTGAATCCTGAATTTCTAAAATAGAACAATACACTGGTTTCACTTTGGTTGGTGGTGCAATTATTTGTTGTATTCGATCATCAATTAGTTTTGTGACATAAAATCAAAAAATATTGTGAAATACATATAAGTAACATTCATTATTCACGTTCACATTCTTTTTGTAAAATTACCCATGTCTATATTATCATTAATAAAAAACATTATCATTATTATCAACTAAAATCATGAGAATTGTGATATTCCCATTTTTATAAACATATATTAATGATGTTATGATAGAGTTTATCATAACTAATAATATAAAAAATGGTATACTTATCTATTGTAGAGTCCTATAAGACAAAATGGATGCACGATATTTTTGTGACATTTAGATTTTTTAAAGGGATATAATGATGTTTAATACTTCCCATAAGGGTGAAATTATAAGGGAGTTTAGTGTCTTCTAAAAATACAAAGTGGGTAAAAGTGAATTTGTTTCCATTAAATAAAACAAATGGTTTATCATAGATTTATTAGACTCTATGAGGGTGAATGATAAATATTTATTTTATTATGTTCCATTATAACTCATGTGTAAATATTTATTTTAGTTCAATTAATGAATGATAAATGGTTTACATTAATGGTTTTTTTTTCTAAAAAAATGACATCTTCAATATGGATGATTGATTCATATTCTATGATAAGACACTCAATAAGGATGATTCACTATATATGATGATAATTTCTTTTAATTCTCTAATCACATAAACATTATTGGTTATCCAACTACAAAATTGTTAGATAAACCTAAGCGTTAAATGAAATATAGGATAAAAGGAATGGATGAATCAACCATACCTCAAATTTCTTTTTGATAATGAAATTCAAACCGGTCAAATCAGGAAATATTCCAAATCTTTCCTTAATCGCACCATAGTCCTTTAATAAATAACCCCAAATATGTTTCCAATATAGGAGTATTTTGAGTCATTAAATGCAAGGTAATATATCAAAATTTGTTTTATAAAGAAATACAAAAACAAGACACTCAAGATAAAAATGAATGTCCGGTGCCAACGATATTCAAAAAGATGTAATAGGGTTCGAAATGGAAGAATCTAACCTAGTTTAAACAAAAAAATTGCAAAACATAAATATAGACTATCCGGGAAAAAAACGAATGAAATAAATTCGTGGAATGCTTACTTGAGTGTTGCGGGTTGAGATGATAGATCTGAGGAGACTAAAGATGATAAACGATGAAGCCAAAATGAGTTTAACGCAGGTCGATCGATGAGCCGATTAGGGTTTACCACGTGAGAGAGACGAGCCGACAAACTGTCGATCGAAGAAACGTAAATGATAGTCCACAGGGCTTTAATTTTTTAAATGTTTTCTAACATCGGTTATTATATAACCGACGTTATAAACTATTTTTTAAATTTATAACGTCAGTTATTTGAAAACCGACGTAAAAAACCCCCCACGCTTTGGTTTTTTATGTCGGTTATTTTAAAACCGACGTAAAAACCCCCCCACGCTTTGGTTTTTTACGTTGGTTATAAAATAACCGATGTAAAAAACCCACCACGCTTTGGTTTTTTACGTCGGTTATAAAATAACCGACGTAAAAAACGTGTAGATATCACGTTTCTTACGTCGTTTATTTTATAACCGACGTAAAAAACCCATAGATAACTCGTTTTTTACGTCGGTTATAAAATAACCAACGTAAAAAACCCCCTGCACTTTGGTTTTTTACGTCGGTTATAAAATAGCCGACGTAGAAAACGTCTAGATATCTCATTTTTTACGTCGGTTATCAAATAACTGACATAAAAAACCCCCGCACTTTGGTTTTTTACATAGGTTATAAAATAACCGACGTAAAAAATGAACACGCGTGATTTGTAACGTCGGTTATTAAAATAACCGACGTTAAAAAGCTACTCAACGCATTTGTTACGTCTGTTATTAAATAACCGACGTAAAAAACCATGTTTCACAGATTCTCACGTCGGTTATATATAACCGACGTAAAAAATGGTGACTTAAATAACATTTTCTGCACTAGTGTAGGGTTTGGCCGAGCCAAAAGGCTTTTAATGTGTGAATTAGTGAGAAGGGGGAGTGCCCTTTTATAAGAGGGTTGAGGGGCACCTTTGGAAAAGCTAAAAATATTATTTTATAACAAATTTATATTCGGTTTTTAATGGATCCAAAGTGGATTATTTAAAGTTTAAGGTGGGTATGGGTCGAAAACCACTCAACCAATAGAATTTAGACAGGTTTGGGTCATTATATTAACCTTAATTTTTAAGTATTCACTCTTAGTTAATTAGTTTCACTTTTACAATGTTTCTTTGTATTTTTATATTATATGGTTAATAAACTTACTATATACATCCAAGAGACCCCCAAGTGGTCCATTAATGATACACCTATCATGATATAAGTCTCTTGGATGAACCATATATTTTTATAAATTGAATATAAATTAATAATATAATATTTGTTTTAAAAACTCTTTTATGTCAAATTTGACACTATTGGGTATTTTGTTTTTGATAAATTCATAACAGCATTATTACTTCGAAACCAATTTATATAATCAATACTAATATGTCATATTAACCTATAAAATTAGTGGAATTCATAAAAAGTCTCAAATTACATTTATTTTGATATTTATAATATCAATTATTTTAATATTTCATTAATTAGGTAATTACTACATCACCATTGTGTCATAAATAAATTAAATTATTTAATGTCTAAAAATTATAAATAAAATACCATTATGTAGGAAATATTTTTATCTTTCTAATGAATATTTAAAATCGAATTTATCTTATGTATAACCCTATATTAAAAAAATTTTAGTAAATAAACTTTGATTTTAACTCTTTTAACTCTTCTTTGAATTAAATAATAATAAATGTCCTAATCTATTACAAGTGGACCTAAATGATAATAGTTTACTCCTAAGGTTTTTTTTGGTCGAGATAAACTTTTCCAATAGAATTAGGACATGTGTTAGGGTAATATTAATATCATTTTTACCCTTAATTACTCTATTTACTTTTAACCGTGGTAAATAAAAGTAAAAAGTTACTATTCACCAAAAATTATTTTCATCTCATTGAACCACATTTTACTCCTTGATATTAAGCGTGTCTCTTGGATTTTCTAAATTCCACTCACAGAAGCGGTAAAATTAAGTTTTATGAAAAATTCAGTTTTTTAACTACCACTTAGTGGTTTCACTATTCATCAAAAAATGAAAGTTTCCAAAAAAATACCAAAAATTAGGCCTAAGATATATTTGATATTATGAATTCAAAAATGATTTCTATTTTACCAAATTCAAAACATATCAGTTGCATTAATTAATTTAAAAATTAATTCTCATCGTCAAAACAAATAGCGTGTTTTTAAGAGATAATAACTATCAAAATATGGACACTTGTTTATGTCTGGTTTAAATGTGAAATTACATCCAATGACCAACATTGTATTAAATGGTAAAAATATATTCTAAATATACTTTAAAACCACTCAAATTAATAATTTATCACTATTAATTATTTCGATTAAAAAAGTTGTTTTTAATTAAAATTTAGTAATTTTCACTATTCATCAAAATATGAAAGTTATCCGAAAAGTACCAAAATTTCACCCTAAGATAATTTCAATATTAAGAATCCAAAAATTAAGTCTATTTCGAAAGATAAAATTTATAAAATTTTAAAAAGTAGGTATTACTATTCATAACGGCTAGTTTGATTGGTTGTGGTGTGTTAGAATCCCGATATTGTGTACAATGCACGTCATTGCATTATTCAAAGGGAAACTGGCACGTGCGTCGCAACGCGTGCAAATTTGCAATATTTATTTACCTACTAACTACTGTAGAAGTGGCGAGCAGGGTCGAACCACAGAGAGAATGTGAGTAGACAATAGAAATGTCCTTTTGGAGGAATGTTCAGGCGGATGGGCTTTAATTGTGTGATTAACAACTAAGTTCTAAAAACTAAATGACTATTTTAAAAATGACTAATTAAATTAACTAAACTATCTAAGTGAATTAAGCTATGAAAGAAACTGGCGGAGATGGAAGTGTCAGAGTCGTGACGTCCGTTCAAGTGCATGCAATGTCAATTATTTAATTCCCACATTTGAATATTTATTTATTCAATTATCACTGATTCCAAATTTAATCAAAATGTCATCTGGTCTCGTTCTCTGATGTTAGAAAACATTCTAATTTTCACACAAATTATTTATCATTTCGTTCTCTGTCCTGACAAATAATTTGCGCGTCCTTATAGTGCTGAATCACTTGGTGAAATACAATGACCCGTTTCTCACAAAGTCGAAGTATCTACCTGCGTTGGGTTCGCTCACATGAGATTACTTATTAGGTATCACTCATGCAAGTTTGAAGGAGAGCGCACACAAAATATTAATTTTTCAATTAATATATTTATTTATTCAAAATTCGATCGCGTGATTGATCGAATTCCAGATAAATAAATTCTCTGATGAACTCCCGTTCGTGATTACTTATTAGGTATCACACGAACGAGCACCAAAGCACGTGTGCAGAGCCCAAATGACAATTAATTTAAACGCAGATATAATTAATTAAATAAACAACCAATTAAAATTAATTTAAAAGGAAATCAAACGTAGAAATAAATTAAAGACATGCATTCACCATCACTTTAGTCACAACTCCGACACAAAGAAAGTTAGCCCGCCATCATGACGACAAAGCAGCACATAAAATAATAAACATAAATCACCGTGCTCATGTCGTCGTAATTGTCTTGGTCACCACGAGATGCCGTCAACGATCGCAAAACAATAACCATCGCTCCGCTCCGTGCAGTCGCTGACGCCGCACCCGAATCAAACCACCGCGTCGCTGAAAAATATGTTTTGATCTGCGCTCGCTCTCGCCGTGCGACGTGAATCTTCGGAGGCCAAGAAAATCGTTGCGCACTTCGATGAGAGCTCCCGGCTTCTTGGTGTACCTGTTGCACCCTCAAGTGCCCGAGAAGGGAAGGGGGTGCGGGTTAGGCAGGGGTTGCGGATTAGACAGCTGGTCCGGCCGAGAGGTGGCGAGGGAGGCTGGCGGCAGGGGAGATGCCGTCGTGGAGAAGGGAGGGCCAGGGGGAGTGCGCACGGCCGGCGAGGGGCTGGGTGGCGCGCGGGGAAGCCAGGGAGGCCGGGGAGGGGGAATGCAGGTGAGAGGGGATGATGGTGAGGGGGTGCGCGGCCAGCGGGATGGAGCGAAGGGAGAGTGAGGGCCGGCCGGGTGAAAAAAAAGGGAAAATGAGGGGCGCTGCTGGGGGAGATAAGGGAGGCGGCAGGGAGATGGGGGAGGCGGCAGGGAGATGGGGGAGTGCGGCAGGGAGATGGGATGGGAGGCCGAGCGTGAGAGAAGGGGGAGAGGGGGCCAAGCGGGTAGGGTAGAAGGCATGGGGGGGGGGGCGGGTCCAGCGGGGGAGAAAAAGGAGGCGGTGTGGGGTTGATTGGAGAGAGGGAGAGGGTGAGGATTGGAGAGATAGGGTTCAAAAAAATGGGGTGGCGTGGATGAGTGGAGCGGGTCAAGGGGAGGGGGTTGGCATGGGTAGTTAGGGGGGATAAAAAAAATAAAACAAAAGAAAAATGTTAATTTCGAATTAAAAAAAACTAATTAAATATAATATTACTATAAACTAATACCAAATACTATTTTATTATTTAAACCAAATAATGAAATAAAAAAATACAAATTAAAATATACATACTAATAAAAATTAATAAAATAAACTAAACTAAAATTAGAGAAACTAATAATAATAATATAGTGTTAAATATAATATATAAAATTAATATGACTAATAGAAATACTAAATTACTAATATTAGTATATAAATTAACTAAAAATTATCAAAATATCTAAATTACTACAAAACTACAAAAATAAACTAAAAATATAAAAATTGGTTAAACTAATTAATTAAAACTAAGTTAGAAAGTTATAAAAATACATGTAAAAATCCATGTACATCAAATCCCCCACACTTAAACTTTTGCACTCCTGGGCAAAACAATCAGAAAGAAAAAACAAGTGGACCCATAGACAAATCAAAACATCAAAATTACATGTTCAAAATTTTCCAATCTCTTTCCTCATAATATATCATGCTTCATTTAAAACTTTAGTTTCAAAAACATTTTTCTTTCACTTGCATTTTTTTCAAAACAAGTATGTACACTCATCAATCATGTGACCTACCTTGCCATTACACTCATTGCTCGAAAAGATTTGATCAAAGTTTTTCTCAGTTCTCATGCACATGCATGCTTACCATAGGCTTGCCATGAATTTTACATCTCCACTAGTGGAAATCAAAATAATGTACTAATCTCAAGGACTTTACATGAGGTTTAAATGTTTCTGAAGCTGTGGGACGGTGGGTTAAAAAAAATATTGACATCTTTTTGGTAAGAAGGAGGGTTGAATCTTGAAATAAATGCATGATAAGTCAATCTAAATGTCTCCCTCAAACTCTCGCTCCCCCACACTTAAAACACTGCTTGTCCCCAAGCATTTGATAATCCAATGTTGCTCTCTTTTTTTTTTACAACTCACTCAAATAAGATGGGTAGGAAAAACAAGTGGGTATCAGTTCCAAAACCCCATGAAATAAATGTCAGACAATAATCCCAAAGAAAGGTACACAAGTAGCGTATACGATGTAACATCTCAATGAAGGTAGGTCATATAGAAAACTTTCTAGTTCCTAGAGTAATGGATCATCACTTTAATAGGTATCCCCAAAGTCGAGGGTTACCGCGTAATGACCACCAATGCACTCATTGGTGGAACTCAAAAGGATTCTATATTCCTATATCAAAATAATATGAAATGAATGTGGCTACTGTGAAAAAGAACTCATATGATCAGGATGGGATAATGTCAATCCATGTACATCAAATGACTCACTGCCCCTCGAAGAACCCTCTCCATGAGTAACTCTCTCTCCCCCACACTTAGATTGAAATCATCATGCAAAAAATCAAGAAATTGGTAGGGAAGGGTATTGGCTTAGGCTCATCCTAAAAGGCTCCTGCATGGCTTCTAAGGGCTATACGAAGGAGAAAATGTTTGGGTGGCTCAGTGGTTCAACGGGGCTAAAATATCAAACAGATGCCTCGATCATTTTAGTACAACTTTCAAAAATTCCTATCGCTTTGATGAAAAAACATGGCAAGTTATAGAAGAAAAAACATGGTTGAGATTCCCTCAAGAAATAAGAGAAATAAGAGATGATTGTAAAATAGCTGAGAGTCCTCACGAGTATGGAAATATAATTTTGGACAGCATAGATGATCATGAGTGCGAATAAGTGTAAAAAATATACAAGTTTTTGAAAAACATTTTCGAAGCATGAAATAATATCAGCAATCATCTAAGTCATGAGAGAAAGGATCAGATAATTCCAAAACAAGAATCAGGTGCTCAAACTGCCTAGGGACACAAGTGTTATGTTCCTGACTGTGTTGCGACAAAAATACAACGGCTTTTATGTGGGTTCATCAATGACAAGAATGTTAGTTTTTTTTTTCAAATTTTTTTTTTTTTACATGGTGTTTTTGGAAGCATAAAATATGGAAAAAAATAGAACACTTCCCTGTGTAAGTGCAGATTGATGCGGAGAGGCTGTTTGTATCTGATGAAGCTCCAGAAATGGTATACCTATAAAACTTACACATTGACAGCACATACTCGCATCATATCAAAGAAGTCACACCATAATAAAAAAATTGTGGATGATAAAAATATTTATGATGAATTTAAATCCACTACTGTGCCGGGAGAAAACAGATTGTTGTAAATGCATGCCATTTTATTTAAAATAAAACTAAATGAAATGAAATGAAATGCAGTGAAAAGAAAACAAACAAATGATGGGTTGCCTCCCATTGAGCGCTAAGTTTACTTCGTCTTCAGCCAGACGTTATTGAAACTCCACCAGGATCGAATGGAAATGTAAACCATGCATCTGCTTCTTTTTTAGTAGGAGCGCGGAATCCATTCGTTGAAGAAGAGTGTATCCTGCAAGCTGCACAAAATCTCAACGGAATCTTGTTAGAATAATGGATGTGTGGAATGAAATGAAAATATGCCAACTCACAAGGGAATGAATATACCTCACCTGAAGAAAGACTCATCGAATTGTTGAATTTTGGGAAAAGGTTGTCAATGGAAAGATCAAGAAGATTACCTCCTTGAACATACACAAGTGAAAAAGTTCCATTACTAGACTCCTTCAGCAGTCGGCTTATATCCATCATATCCTTGAATGCAGTATCTGGGTTGATGATGTATCCCAATTCGTTTTCACACCCAACTACTAGCATAGAAAAATCCACTGGTTTCCAACTCAATTCATGCTCGATGGTTTCATTGATTGTGCCAAGGTCAAAAATATTGTTAGAATATGTGGGTATTTCAAGTGAAGTGTTTTTAACCTCGACGCATAGAGCAAGTGGCTCAGGATCAATTGGAGCAGATGACTCCATTGTGTCAAGAATGACATCTTTTTCAAAATTTTCTTCTATACCGCCCTCATCATATTTCACTGTTGGCACATGTGTCACCACAAAATCAGGATCCTCCAAGCAATCCCATTCTTCCATTGTTTCTAGAAAATTATGAGTGTTCTCTTCCACCAATGCTGATTGATTCTTCGACTCCAGAAATGTTACAGATGTCTCCATTTTAGAAAAAGTTTCGGACTCACAAAGATTTTCATAAAGAGGTGATTCGATGTCATTTGAAGTGATGTCCTCTTGAGTGTGGCAATCCAATGTCTCTTGGTTCAATTCTAAATCTATCATGGTAAAGAATGGTCCTAGTTCAATGTCCTCTTCATCCTCAAAAGGTGCAATTTGATAGACATTGAATGTGTCTTTTTTTACTTTGGGATGACTAGGTTGTGAATTCACAGAAGGACATGAAATCACATTTTCTGAGGGACCATTATGTTCAACAGGGCGGAAGACCAAGCTCTCATATTCTTGAAATGTGATTAGATTAGAAGAATTATTTTGTGATGGAGGGGAGTCATCAATTGTATGATAAGAAGGCAGATCAATCCCATTATCAGACTCGGGACATAGATGTTGTTCAAATGGACCCTCTATTGCACTCTCCTCAAAAGAATTGTTTTGAATTAGATCATCAAGGGGTAATGAAGCAGCTAGTTCGGAAATATGATTCATTTGATTTACTAAATTATTCTAATGATTTTCTAGATCTTTTGTTGAGGAAAGCAACTTTGCATTGCATTCATCTTGAAGTTCAAACCTCTGATTGGTCTCAGTGATAGCACAATGCAACATGTGTTCAATTATTGAATCATTTGTTTGACATGAATTGTCAAGTTCTAAATTTTCAGGAATGCATTGACTTTGAAAATGACTAACAGATGTATAAGGACTTGTTTCATAGCATGATGAAATGTTCTCATATGGATCATAGCATGGACTTGAATAAAGATCATTGAAATAAACGGGATTACCTGGATAGCTCATGTGCAGTGAAGCATTATACGTCATACCTTGAGTCGGGGATGCATAGGGCGGATACTGGTTGTAATTGTGTGGTGCGGCCCACGTCATTCCGAGCTTCTGGGTGTCTTGAAAATTCCTGCAATGAAAAATTCCCAGAGTAGTAAACTGTTTTTTTTTAATTAATTTTTTTTTTAATTTGTGACCTAAATTACTCTTTTAAAGGAACTCCTAATGCTACTATTCTCCCCAGCAACGGCGCCAGAAATTTGGCACGCGCGTCGCAACGCGTGCAAATTTGCAATATTTATTTACCTACTAACTACTGTAGAAGTGGCGAGCAGGGTCGAACCATAGAGAGAATGTGAGTAGACAATAGAAATGTCCTTTTGGAGGAATGTTCAGGCGGATGGGATTTAATTGTGTGATTAACAACTAAGTTCTAAAAACTAAATGACTAATTAAATTAACTAAACTATCTAAGTGAATTAAGCTATGAAAGAAACTGGCGGAGATGGAAGTGTCAGAGTCGTGACGTCCGTTCAAGTGCATGCAATGTCAATTATTTAATTCCCACATTTGAATATTTATTTATTCAATTATCACCGATTCCAAATTTAATCAAAATGTCATCTGGTCTCGTTCTCTGATGTTAGAAAACATTCTAATTTTCACACAAATTATTTATCATTTTGTTCTCTGTCCTGACAAATAATTTGCGCGTCCTTATAGTGCTGAATCACTTGGTGAAATACAATGACCCGTTTCTCACAAAGTCGAAGTATCTACCTGCGTTGGGTTCGCTCACATGAGATTACTTATTAGGTATCACTCATGCAAGTTTGAAGGAGAGCGCACACAAAATATTAATTTTTCAATTAATATATTTATTTATTCAAAATTCGATCGTGTGATTGATCGAATTCCAGATAAATAAATTATCTGATGAACTCCCGTTCGTGATTACTTATTAGGTATCACACGAACGAGCACCAAAGCACGTGTGCAGAGCCCAAATGACAATTAATTTAAACGCAGATATAATTAATTAAATAAACAACCAATTAAAATTAATTTAAAAGGCAATCAAACGTAGAAATAAATTAAAGACATGCATTCACCATCACTTTTGTCACAACTCCGACACAAAGAAAGTTAGCCCGCCATCATGACGACAAAGCAGCACATAAAATAATAAACAGAAATCACCGTGCTCATGTCGTCGTAATTGTCTTGGTCACCACGAGATGCCGTCAACGATCGCAAAACAATAACCATCGCTCCGCTCCGTGCAGTCACTGACGCCGCACCCGAATCAAACCACCGCGTCGCTGAAAAATATGTTTTGATCTGCGCTCGCTCTCGCCGTGCGACGTGAATCTTCAGAGGCCAAGAAAATCGTTGCGCACTTCGATGAGAGCTCCTCGCTTCTTGGTGTACCTGTTGCACCCTCAAGTGGCCAAGAAGGGAAGGGGGTGCGGGTTAGGCAGGGGTTACGGATTAGGCAGCTGGTCCGGCCGAGAGGTGGCGAGGGAGGCTGGCGGCAGGGGAGATGCCGTCGTGGAGAAGGGAGGGCCAGGGGGAGTGCGCACGGCCGGCGAGGGGCTGGGTGGCGCGCGGGGAAGGCAGGGAGGCCGGGAGGGGGAATGCGGGTGAGAGGGGATGATGGTGAGGGGGTGCGCGGCCAGCGGGATGGAGCGAAGGGAGAGTGAGGGCCGGCCGGGTGAAAAAAAAGGGAAAATGAGGGGCGCTGCTGGGGGAGATAAGGGAGGCGGCAGGGAGATGGGGGAAGCGGCAGGGAGATGGGGGAGTGCGGCAGGGAGATGGGATGGGAGGCCGAGCATGAGAGAAGGGGGATAGGGGGCCAAGCGGGTAGGGTAGAAGGCATGGGGGGCGGCGGGTCCAGCGGGGGAGAAAAAGGAGGCGGCGTGGGGTTGATTGGAGAGAGGGAGAGGGTGAGGATTGGAGAGATAGGGTTCAAAAAAATGGGGGTGGCGTGGATGAGTGGAGCGGGTCAAGGGGAGGGGGTTGGCATGGGTAGTTAGGGGGGATAAAAAAAATAAAAGAAAAGAAAAATGTTAATTTCGAATTAAAAAAAACTAATTAAATATAATATTACTATAAACTAATACCAAATACTATTTTATTAATTCAACCAAATAATGAAATAAAAAAATACAAATTAAAATATACATACTAATAAAAATTAATAAAATAAACTAAACTAAAATTAGAGAAACTAATAATAATAATATAGTGTTAAATATAATATATAAAATTAATATGACTAATAGAAATACTAAATTACTAATATTAGTATATAAATTAACTAAAAATTATCAAAATATCTAAATTACTACAAAACTACAAAAATAAACTAAAAATATAAAAATTGGTTAAACTAATTAATTAAAACTAAGTTAGAAAGTTATAAAAATACATGTAAAAATCCATGTACATCAGAAACGTACCGTGGAAGCTTGGGGTGGTAAAAATATCTTGACCAAGCAATCATCAATCATGATAATGTAGCATGGAGTAATTCCTAAATGCATGTTACCTTATCTACATCACCGTGTTGACGTTCATAAGGATGATCGATGATAAAGTCTTACATATTAACATTGGTCAACAAAATGTAGCGTGGAGCAATTACTAAATGCACATTTTATACATCAAAGTTATGATGTAAGTTGTATCAATGTTACAACCTACAGAAACTTCCATTATATTTCATGATGTGATTTACAAATAACGGATTAAACCCATAACCAATATGCCAACTAAAATGAAAAATGGATATCATACGAGTCATAGTATGATGGAAAATCCATTATGTCATAGGATGTGTTTAGATGCAAAGAGTTTGTTAGGATTTAAACAAACATGCATCAAGTTAAACATGTTGTGAATCTAAATTAATTATCCTAATAGTTGTTTAGGATATTACATAGATCCCTAAGATAAGAAAGATGTTGTCAAGTATTAGACTACATTTCTATACAAGGGTGCACATATCTATTAGATATAGTGGGAGCTGAATTGACTTAGACTTAGTCAATGCTTGAGATGCACAAAAGGTTGGCATAAGGAACAAGTTCTACAAGTACATGTGTAATAGGAATGTTCTAGAGACACATATTGCGTAGGAAGTATGAAACCATGGTGATGGTTTTATATTCACCGCGGTCGGTGATATATTATTCATTGACAATAATAAATCCTATAAGTAATAAGTATATGAAAACCAGCTAAGATTGACAAGATCAACTAAAATTCAATAATAGATTCCATGTATCAAATTGCAAAGGGGCTTATAAATTGAATACTGCGGTGGGTATTCAAATGAAATGATACATGGATGGTACAAGTATGGTACCAATAAGGCTCGATTGATTATACCAAGTCGGTACGCCTAAATCTATTAGAATTTTACTTGTCATAGCTAAACTTCTATGTTCATTTTATTGGTCATTGGATGTCAAGATCATCTTTCGTGGAAGGTGCCTATACGATGCAACCAGAAAGAGATGATGACATCAAATGATGCCAATAAGGGTTAAAAGTTACTGAAATCCAATTCTAGATTAAAGTAAGCAACAAGATCTTAGAGCATTCATTATAAATGAATCTTTTCCTTGTGTCTACCAAAGGTTAGTGGGAGCGCCAATGTTTTCCAAGTGAAATATGTTCGGCAACATATGGAAAACAGATTTTGATCTTACAGTTAGATAAGATCAGGTTAAAAGAAATTCTCCAATGATTGAATTCAAGTAGCAACCTAAGTTCTAGGGGACAGGATCCACTGAGGTAGATCCAAAGGTTGCTTGGTCCTAGTCAATCATACACAGAGTGACATTGTATTGAAAAATACAAGTTGGAACAATTCAAGTTCATAATTGTTTCCTATGTCGCATGGCTTAATTTCTTCAAGTTAATATGTTCATAACATAGGAAGAGATTAAAGTTGTGAATTGATACCATATGCTTTAGCGATGGATCAATCACATATGACATATTATGTACAATAATTGATACTACCAGGATATAATTTATTATAGGCAGATATGAATTATTTCCAGGAGCACTGCAAGTGATGCAGTCAGAACTATCATCTTGTACTTCGGTAAGTACAAATGATATGTACCGAGAATATGGAGAGGAAGGTATACTAGTTATTGTGGGACACAAACTAGTAATCCTTAAATCAATTTGATCCAGTGTCGCAGTTAGGAAAAGGAGATAAGCGAGTCAAGCTCATAAAATCTAGTGGTAGCCATACCTACAAATACCGAGTACGTTGTAGCTTCTAAAGAAGCAGTTATAAATTGCAACGATTTGTTCCAATTCTTGGATTTGCACCTAGTGAGAAAAGTATTATCATAATGAGAATTATGATATTATTACTAGCCAAGCTGTCAAGTTATGACAATGGACAAAGTGATATACTCGGGGATACCTTATCTTGAGAAGGTTTTACTCAAGCAGATGAGGTCATATATAGCAGATATGCCACGCGGCGAAAACGTGGAAGTCCCAGTAGTTAAATCCATTACTCAGCAGAAGCATGGTATTTATCATGCGAGTAGGTAGAAAGATTAGTTAGCAAGTTAGATCTAGTGCAAGTGGGAGTGTTGAAATAGTGGGTTCCCTAGACCCAACTATGTAGTACTTTTGATTACCATATCATGTGTACAGTTAGCTATGCATGATGTTATCTTACCATTATAGTGAAGACTTTTCTGCGTCCACTATAATGATGGTAATGTCCAAAGGTTAGTTGTCATTTTGAGAGGTTATAGCAAATCGCAGGCTATAATGAGAACCTCGAGATACAATGACATTGATCTTAAATATATGTTCTATAGTCAAGATACATCTTACTGACTGGACATAGTAGATGTCTGACTATCAGGTGTTGGGGGATCATAAGCATTGAGAAATCTTCTCATAAAGTTCTCACTTGGAGATCTCTAGTAGTGAGATCATGAGGACAGACCCGTCAATAAGAACACCACATGTTTTGGGTGTCATTGGTTGTTCCTATCTACGGACATGTGTATTGGTCTCCTGACTTGAGACCATTACCAATGTATATCATTTAATTATGTACTTTGATGCAAGGTTAAAACCATGGCAGTAATGTCGTGGAGAGGTAGTTTATGTCGGGTGCGTCGTTGGTGGTATGACGTTGGTTGAATGGTCAAGAAAGGATTTGTCACTTCCAAGTTTAGGAAGTTTTATATCTCAGGCCTGGTTGATCAGGATGGTGCTTCCTTCATAAGTCTTTGTCCAAAGTAGTAGAAAGGAAAATCCATCCGGATAGATCAAAAAATAATAAAGCAAGATAAGGATGATGACACAAGAGTGCGTCCTGCTTTATGAGATATTTAATGACAAAGAGACTATAGTACACAGTCAATGTTTGTAGGTTGGTAGTCATTTCAATGACTATCCTTATCTCTTTAGGGGCCATGACGGGTTGTTAGACCCTGCTCTTGGTCTTTGGATTTTATTCACTACTGTTGAGATAAGGGCCTAGAGGGTCACACACAATAGCGTATTCAAGAATCCGCCCTATTCAGTTGAATAGGTATATGGACATAGTGGGCCCTGCCACGGGGTCCGAGCATTGTCCATGTTGTCGATCACCAAAATAATTAAATAAATTCATTAATATTCAAGTTACGAATATTTGAGATTGAATTTATTTAATGTATTTACGAGTTTAGTAAATACGAGAAAATATTAATCTAAGGAATATTATTTTAATATTCAAGGTTCATTTAATATTAAGTGGGACAGCGAGTCGAATTAAATGGCTCGGATTTTATCACGTAATATATTATATATATATTACAATTATGTGATAAAATAAATAAATAATATTGACGCATTTTTAGGTCGTCATAGTTATTTATTTAGTGGACGTGGAATTAACGCGGGCCGGGGAACCCAACCGGGTAATTTCCACAATCCGCTATAAATAGAGGAGAGGGGATCAAGCACTAGAACTATTCATGTCAATTTGGCCATAGTGTCTCTCTCCTCCCGCTCTCTAGAGAGAGAATCTCTCGATTCGAGCTCGGATTGATTTTTCCTCACGCATCGCAAGATCGAAGATACGGTGATTGTTGGAACGTCGAATATATCGTCGGATCGCCGCACTAGCACCTGGAGTTCGACGATCGGTATTCCTAAAGATTTATGAAGCATGTGTGGATGATCTAGATGGATCCTACTATGGATCCTTCGTGCAACGATCACCAGCGACAAGTTGCAGTCAACAACGACTTTGGATCTGAAAAAAGTAATTTTTTTGTTTATGTTTGTTCTCCTTACAATTTACCCGAGATCCTCGGACCTCTCCGGGTCTTGGATCATCGGCGATGAAAAGTTTCGTCATCCCGTCGATGAAAAATTTAAAATCCCCGACCCACCGGCTTCCGCTTCGGGCCCCAGAAACCTAACACCACTTCCTAGATAGAGAATCTGATGATCCAAGAGTTCGGATCAAGTTCTTCCTCAAGCATCGAAGAGATCTCTATGTGGTGATCGTTGGGATGTCTAAAGCATCGTTGGATCACCACGCTAGTACCTGGAATTTTACAATCAACATTTCAGTGGATTTTTGGATCACGTGTGGATGATCTAGATGGATCCTACTTTGGATCCTTCAAGCGACGATCGCCATCGACTAGTTGCGGTTGACCGCGACTTCAGATTTGAAATGGGTAGGTTTTCATTTTAATTTTGTGCTCTTAACAATTTATGTGAGATCCTTGGACCTCACCAGGGCTCAGATCGTCGGCGTCGACAAGTACCATCGATCTGTAGACAAAAATTTTAAAATCCCCGGCCCACTGGATTCCGCTGCGCACCCCGGAACCTAACAGTGGTATTAAAGGGATCACATAAATTTTCTGAGACAAATAAAATTAATTTGTATAAAATTAAGTAGAGGGTTCAAATTCAGTCCCAATGGTTCAAACCGCACGTCAATCCGATGCCAAATGACCGAGTTATGGTCAATTTAATTTTTCAGATTGGATCGAAATTTGCGGTTTGATCTCGGGTATTAAATTTTAATTCATGCCAAAAAAACTGATCAAGTTTCGATAGGTTTTAGTTAATTGTAATTAGTTCCAATAATGTGAAATTTTTATTTTGACAATTAAAAAATTTGCACAATAATTTTATTATTATAATAATAATTATTTTATTATTATAAAAATGTAATGATAATATATTATTGTTTTATTATAATAATTATATTATTATTTAATTTTAGAGGATAAGAATAGACTTTGGAATTTATTTAAAAGTGGGGAGAACTTGAATTTTATGGAAGTCTTAAATAAAAAAAGGTGCAAGAAGACTAGAAAATAAGTCTTAAAAAATTAAAAAAAATGATTTTCAGGGGTCCGAGTGGACCCCCTCTCCCTCACATGGCGTAGCCAGAGGGGCACCACACCCAATAGGCACCGCCGCTCTGGCCTTCCCAGCGTCTGTCGTCCCAGCACCCATGAAGCAGCTGCATGGCGCCCGCCACCTAGACCACGTTGGGGACGCCGCGAAACCCGGGGGCACACCTGGCTCGGCCACCGCCGGCCCATCACCCAAAGGACCCCTTCAGTCTTCCCACACAGTGCAACAGGGGATGCTGCACACCAGGCCTATTGGACCTCCCTTTCATCGACCTGCTTCTTCAGCCGCTGCAGCGCCGCATGCAGCCATGCGGCTCCCGATCGCCACCTCGAAGCCAGGCCATCCCCTTCCTTGGCACGTAGTCGTGACCTCCCCTGCGGCATACTCACTACCTCCCGTCGCACCCACACCTAGCCAAGCGCCTCCAGACCACCTCATTGCCGGCAGACAGGGGACCCTTTACCGAAGGTTTCCGCCCAGCCCGCTTTAGCGCCACCCCAGTGGGTTTCTTCCCACCTGCACCGGCTCGCATAGCTCAGCACACCCGAACTGGAATTCCTGTGGCTCCTTGGCCGGATCCCAACCAACCATCGGCTTCCCGGCGCACCTCCGGTCTCCTTTTCACCAGAAAACGGTGGCTACTGCCGCTTATGTCCAGGTGTCTCCCTCACTTGCTGAGCGCCGCCGCCCTCGGTGTTAGAAGAATCGGGATGGGCACCACCGTTGGATCAGGCCTTTCGGGTGCACCACATGTCGTTGTGCCATTGGTCAAATCTAGGAGGTATCCTTCATTTGTCTGCAGTTATTTTTTACAGGGCAAATTTAGCCCCAAAGCGGTCTGAGTGAACCTGCCCAACCCGGAATGGATTTGGGTGGATCGGCCCGGCCCAATTCATCCATGGCATGGCCCTGCGCGGGTTTGGCCCGACCCGCACAGGCCATGCAATAGTGTTTTCAGGGATCGACCACTTTAAATTAATCAAGATTAATTAAATTAATTAATTTAATTTCAGTTTAAAAATTAAATTAATTAAAATTAATTTTGGTTAATTATTTTAATACCCGGATAAACTTAATTCAATTTAATTATTAAATTGAATTAAGTTCAATTAATTTAATTTTCTCATAAAATTAAATTAATTAGAGGACTGATGATTAATTAAATTATTTGAATTTATTAATTCATTTAATTTAATTAAATAAACCATCATACTTAATTATTGCATTTTAATTTTTATCGCGCTTTATTTTACCCGCATACTAGTCTTGAGTATCGACCCGTGTATGTTTCCTTTTATTTATTTAATTATTTTAACTGCATGTGATGCTTATAATTAATTAAATAGATGGTCTACACATCGTCTTTCATTTTCGGTTAAAATGTATAAGGACCTGCGTGTCCAATTCATCTGGTGTACATTTATACTCCTAGTTCCCCTCGCTTGCGCGCGAGTAATTTTTGTACTTCGAATGAAGACGGCGAACAACGTGGACCCCGCCAAGATAAGGTGGTGCACGTTGATGAAGACGGTGCAAGACGAGATGTGGATTCTGCTAAGACCAGGTGGTACTCCAAGACGTGACGTGGATCCCGCAAAGACAAGGCGATGTTCCAAAAGTGAAGCGAACATACAAGACAAGGGGCAAGCTGCATTAAGATTCAATCTTCGACTCAGGTACGATGCCCTTAGGTCATTTAGATGCTCAAGACCAGTTGGGTAGTAATTTACCTTTATGCATTTATTTATTATTTTATGCATTTTAGAACAGCGGGAAAATACATAAAATAATAGAGAATAAAATTCATAAAGAAGCGGCGTATGTTTTTCTGTTAAAGTTCAGTTGTGAGCGCGACAACATAGATGAACAAGTTTAATAGAAATGGATTACATTCATTGAGAGAGAAAACCAATAAAACCCTCAAAGAAAATATTAAGTCACAAACAACCTTCCATCATTCAATTTTGAACAAAACCGGGTGTTCGAGGTGCTGTTCATGCCTTAGCTGAGGGTGCCTCTTACTACCGGAGAGTTCTTATTGGTGTGGTGGGTCGACTTAACTAAAATTGCAGCAAAGAAATAGCCATAGATAACTTGTTGTAATTTTAGAGGCAAGCGTTGAGTAAATCAGTAAATGATTTTTGAAGCTGAGACTTGACTCAACAGATCAAGGAACCGCGAGTTAATGTGGTTTGTCAGCCAAAAGCCTACCTTGGACCCTCCGAGTAGCGGCGTAGCCATAGCTTGTAGAATATGAGGGAGGTTCAAGGATCCTTGCCACTAGAATACTCAAGAGTATTCTGATTCTAGTACAAAGGGTTCCTAGAATTTGAAAAATTAGTGGGAGACATTCAATGATTAAATTAATCAATTATGTCTAAACTGGTAATGTCATTAAAGTACAATCTACTAAATTTTATTTGTAAGAAAATGGAAAGCAATACCATAATAAAAACCGCGATAAATATTGGACATAGTTAATGTCCAAACAAGAACGAAATTTCAAATGTAGTATAGACCCTTGCGCACATTACTACCATAACAGAAATTCAAGGTGCTTGTATCCCAACCTGTTAAGCCACCTCAGGAAGCGAGGGTATAAAACTACTTACAGGAGACTCGTGAATCAAGCATATGATGGTTCTGTCATAATGTTATCATCAACGATTGATGTTAGTTGCGGTCGCTACATCTAAGACATGGATGATATTACATGTAGTCTCATCTCCAAGTAGTTTCCAAGGAGAAAGTGAAGAAATATTTGAATGTGATGATTACAGTCGCATTGTGTAAAGTGAAAGATAGTTCACAATCTTTCATGAAATCCCATTATTATACCTTTTACACCCAATTACTCTAGTCTCGTTTAAGGATAAAAACAAACGGTATAGAGTAAGTGCTTAATTACCTTTAAGGTAACATTCTCCAAGTAATAAGAATATTAAAGATAACGCCATCTTTTATTCTTATGGTGAATAAATTGAATGACAAGGAGAAAATGCCTATGGCAAGTTACCCAAAGGCGCATTCATCAACTCCTTCAAAGAAAAGTGGTTGGTTACATAATAGGAGGTTATTTTCATCACATATTAGAAATAAAATTATGGAAGTTTAAAAATTCAATAAACTGAAATACTAGAATCAAGTACCTGCTTCTCGTTCAGTTAATATTCATCAAATAAAGGTATTGTTTTATCACACACTTCTTGGGTATTAAAATACAATATGCTTTTCACATATATGTATTGAAATGAAATAACCAAGTAAGTAGAGAAATATTACTAGAATTAAAGTGTATTCTCCAAGCAGCTGAGAAAGGGTGATACCTAAGTCAGCAGTGAGAAACACATAACTTCTAATTGCCAAGTAATTGACTCAAACTGAACAATTTGTTGAGTATAACCAAAAATATTTACCTCATGTGCCCATTTGGACATGATGAGGCATTATTCCATGTTTGGGAATGAATGTTGTTTATGGTAACATACTCAACAAATAGTTCACTACTACTTGAATCAAAGGCAATACATGATGAATATAAAATGTAAGACCTACCTAGTTGTGGAAATATGATTCTTTTTCAAGTAAAACTAAAAGTGGACATCAAGAAAAAAAACCATTATGGTATTTAGGCTCAGCATAGCTAAACACCTTTGGTATTGTTGACATCTTTAGTTTAGACAAAGAAACCTTTAGAAATAAAGGTATTCCACAAAGCTTCTGAGGTTAGTTCAACAAGGCAGTGTGAGCTATTCTAAAGAAAGTTAGAGGTAAAAATACTTCATACGATTACTTTAAGTTATTAAGGAATGTAATAGTGAAGTATATGCATGGTCAGAAGGTATGCATTGATTCGGATTGGCATGCCAAAGAATATCTTGACTATGCAATCATCGATCATGATAATGTAGCGTGGAGTAATTGATAAACGCATGTTACCTTATCTACATCACCATATTGATGTTCGTAAGGAGGATCGATGATAATGTCTTACATGTTTACATTGATCAACAAAATGTAGCATGAAGCAATTCCAAAACGCACATTTCATACATAAAAGTTATGATTTGAGAATTATCAATGTTACAACCTGTAGTAACTTCCATTATATTTCAAAATGTGCTTTGCAAATAATGGCGTAAACCCATAACCGTGCCAACTAAAATGATAAATGGATATCATATGGGTCATAGTATGATGGAAAATCCATTATGTCATATGACGTGTTTAGATGCAAAGCGTTTGTTAGGATTTAAACAAACATGCATCAAGTTAAACACATTGTGCATCTTAGGTAATTATCCTAACAGTTTCTTAGGATATTACCTAAATCCCTAAGATAGAAAAGATGTAGTCAAGTATTATACTACATTTCTATACAAGGGTGCACATCTCTATTAAAGATAGTGGGAGCTGAATTGACTTGGAATTATTCAATGCTCGAGATGCACAAATGGTTGGTATAGGAACAAGTTCCACAAGTACATGTGGACTAGGCATGTTCCAGTGACACATACTACGTAGGAAGAATGAAACCATGGTGATGGTTTTATATTCACCGCGACCGGTGATACATCATTCTTTAAAAATAATAAATCCTAAAAGTAAGTAGTATATGTCAATTAGCTAAGATTGGTGAGACAATTAAAATTCAATAATGTATTCCATGTATCAAATTACAAAGGGGCTTATAAATTGAATACTGCGGTGGGTATTCAAATGAAATGATACATGGATGGTACAAGTATGGTACCAATAAGGCTCGATTGGTTATACCAAGTCGGTAAGCCTAAATCTATTAGAATTTTACTTATCATAGCTAACTTCTAAGATCATTCTATTGGTCATTGGATGTCAAGATAATCTTTCATGCAAGGTGTATATACGATGCAACCAGAAAGAGATGATGACATCATATGATTCCAATGAAGGTTTCAAGTTAGTAAAATCTAGTTTTGGATTAAAGTAAGCAACAAGATCTTAGAGCATTCATTATAAATGAATCTTTGCCATGTGTCAACCAAAAGTTAGTGGGAGCGCCAATGTCTTCCAAGTGAAATATGTTCAACAACATATGGAAAACAGATTATGGTCTTACAGTTAGATAAGACTAGAATAAAAGTCATTCTCCAATGATTGAATTAAAGTAGAAACCTATGTTCTAGGGAACAGGATCAACTGAGGTAGATCTAATGGTTGCTTGGACCTAGTCAATCACACATAAAGTGACATTGAATTGAAAAATACAAGTTGGAACAATTCAAGTTCAGAATTGTTGCCAATGTCACATGGCTTAATCTCTCCAGGTTAATATGTTCGGAACATGGGAAGAGATTAAAGTTGTGAATTGATACCATACACTTCAGCGATTGATCAATCACAAATGCCTTGTTATGTACAATAATTGATATTTCCAGCATATACTTTATAGTAGGAAAATATCAATTATATCCAGGAGCACTAGAAGTGATGTAGTTAGAACTATCATCTTGTACTTCGGTGAGTACAAATGATATGTACCTGGTATATGGAGAAGAAGGTATACTAGGTTTTGTGGGACACAAACTAGTAATCCTTAGATCAATTTGATCTAGTATCATAGTTATGCAAAGGTGATGAGTGAGTCAAGCTCATAAAATCTAGTGGTAGCTATGTCTTCAAATACCGAGTACGTTGCAGCTACTGAGGCAGCTAAGAAGTAGAAAATGCAATGATTTGTTCCAGTTCTTGGATTCACACCTAGTGAGAAAAGTATTATCATAATGTGAATTATGATATTCTTACTACCCAATTTTTCAAGTTATGACAATGGAAAAAAGTGATATACTCGAGGATACCTTATCTTGAGAAGTTTTACTCAAGCAGATGAGGTCGCATATAACAGATATGCCACGCAGCGAAAATGTGGCAGGCCCAACAGTTACGTCCATTACTTAGTAGAATCATGTTTTTATCATGTGAGTAGTTAACAAGTTTGGTTAGCAAGTTGGCTCTAGTGCAAGTGGGAGTGTTGAAATAGTGGGTTCCCTAGAACCAACTATGCAGTACTTTTGATTACTATATCATGTGTACAGTTATCTATGCATGATGTTATCTTACCATTATAGTGTAGACTTTTCTACATCCACTATAATAATGGTAATGTTCAAAGGTTAATTTTCGTGTTGAGAGGTTATAACAGATCCCAGGCTATAATGAGAACCTCAAGATACAATGACATTGATTTTAAATATATGTTCTATAGTCTAGATACATCTTACTGACTGGACACAGTAGATGTTTGACTATCAGGTGCTGGGGGCTCATAAGCATTGAGACTTCTTCTCGTGAAGTTCACATTTGGGGATCTCTAGTTGTGAGATTATGAGGACATATCCACCAATAGGAACACTACATATTTTGGGTGTCATTGGTTGTTCCTAT
This sequence comes from Viscum album, assembly GCA_963277665.1. NCBI lineage: Eukaryota > Viridiplantae > Streptophyta > Magnoliopsida > Santalales > Viscaceae > Viscum > Viscum album. The sequence continues at coordinate 471,835,430 of OY728133.1, read as the reverse complement.
CTAAGGACATGTGTATTGGTCTCCTGACTTGAGACCATTACCAGTGTATGTCATTTGATTATGTACTTTGATGCAAGATGAAAACCATGGTAGTGATTTCGTGGCGAGGTAGTTTGTGTTGGGTGCGTCGTTGGTGGTATGACATTGGTTGAATGGTCAAGAAAGGATTTTTCGCTTCCAAGTTCAGGAAGTTGTATATCTCAGGCTTGGTTGATCAGGATGGTGCTGCCTTCATAAGTCTTTGGACAAAGCATTAGAAAGGCAAATCCATCTGGATAGATCAACAAATAATAAAGCAAGATAAGGATGATGACACAAGAGTGTGTCCCGCTTTATGAGATATTTAATGACAAAGAGATTATAGTACACAGTCAGTGTTCATAGGATGGTAGTCCTTTATATGACCATCCTTATCTCTTTAGGGGTCATGATGAGTTGCTAGACTCCGCTCTTGGTCTGTGAATTTTATTTACTGCTATAGAGATAAGGGCCTAGAGGGTCACACACAATAGCGTATTCAAGAATTTGTCCTATTCATTTGAATAGGTATATGGACATAGTGGGCCCCGCCATGGGGTCCAAGCGTTGTCCAAGTTATCGATCACCAAAAGAATTAAATAAATTCATTAATATTCAAGTTATGAATATTTGGGATTGAATTTATTTAGTGTATTTACGAGTTCAGTAAATACGGGAAAATATTAATCGAACGAATATTATTTTAATATTCAAGGTTCGTTTAATATTAAGCAGGACAACGAGTCGAGTTAAATGGCTCGGGTTTTATCACATAATATTATATATATATATATATATATATTACAAGTATGTGATAAAATAATAAATAATATTGGAACAGTTTAGTTCGTCAAAATTATTTATTTAGTGGACGTTGAAATAAACGGGGGTCGGGGAACCCAACTGGGTATTTCTCTAGTCCACTATAAATATAAGAGGATGCTCTCTCTTATGGTGTGCAATTCACTATTCATTCATTATATGGGATGAAAATTGAGAGCCGCTCTCTCCTCTCACTTCCTAGAGAGAGAAGCTGATGATCCAAGAGTTCGGATCAAGTTTTTTCTCAACCATCGAAGAGATCTCGATGTGGTGATCGTCAGGACGTCGAAAGCATCATCGGATCGCCGCGCTAGCACTCGGAATTTGATGACCAACGTTTCGACAGATTTTTAGAGCGCGCGTGGATGATCTAGAGGGATCCTGCTTTAGATCCTCTAAGCGACGATTGTCATCGACTAGTTGCAGTCGACCGCGGCTTCAGATTTGAAACAGGTACATTTTCATTTTAATTTTGTGCTCTTAACAATTTACACGAGATCCTCAGACCTCACCGGGGCTCGAATCATCGGCATCGACAAGTACTGTCGATCCGCCGATGAAAATTTTAAAATCCCCGGCCTACCGGCTTCCGCTGCGCGCCCCGGAACCTAACAAACTTGACTCGCAACTCCTGATAATATTAAACGAACCTAGAATATTATATTAATATCTATTCGTATAATATTAATCCTTGTATTTACTTAATAACTTGTAAATACATGTAATAAATATATTCAACCCAATTAGTTCTTACTTGGATAATAATGAATTTATTTATTTATTGATGATCGATAGAACATGGATAACACTCTAACCCTGTGGTGGGGTCCACCAAGTCCTATATTCGTATTCAACAGAATAGGGAAGATTCTCGAATGTGCTATTGTGTGTGACCCTCTAGGTCATTTTCTCAATAGTTGTGAATAATATTCACAGATCAAGAGCGGAGTATAGAAACCCATCAAGACCTCTAAAAAGGTAAGAAAAAGTCCTAGAAACGACTACCAACCTACGAACACGCACTGTGTAATATAATCTATTTGTCATCATTATCTCATAAAGCAGGATGCACACTTGTGTCATCATCCTTTACTTGCATTATTATTTTTTGATCTAACCGGACAGACTTACCTTCGACTACCATGACTATGGATTTATGAAGGTACTACCATCCTGATCAAGCAGACCCGAGATATCTCTTCCTGAACTCGAAAGCGATAAATCCTATCTTGATCATTCAATCAATGTCATGTCACCAATGATGTACCAAACACAAACTTCCTCACCTTGATTTCATTGTCATGGTTTTCGCCTTGCATTAAATTACGCGATCAAATGGAACACATTGTTAACAATCTCAAGTCAGGAGACCAATACACTTGTCTGTAGATAGGAACGACCAATGACACCCGAAACATGTGATGTTCCTATTGGCAGGTCAGTCCTCATGATCTCAACTACTAGAGATCACCAAATGCAAAATTAATGAGAAGTCTCAATGCTTATGAGCCTCCAGCACCTGATAGTCGCACATCATTTGTGTCATGTCAGTATGATGTATGTGGACTATATGACACTACTTTAAGATTATTATCATAGTATTTATAGGTTCTTATTATAGTCTAAGATCTGCTATAACCCTTTGATGCGACACGTAATCTAAGGACATTACCATAAACAGTGGACACAAAAGTAGCAACACTATTATGGCAAGATAAACACATGTATATATAACAAATTGTATCCTTTGTCAAAAATATATATATATATATATATATATATATAAAACAAATTGTATACATGTAGTGGTAATCAAAGTACATAACAAGTTGAATCTAGGGCACCCACTTTCAACACATGAAGACTACGTTTATATCAGTCCTTAGATGTTCATATCCTCATACACGTGTAATGGTCCTCAGACTTCATAAATATTATTAGTGCATGCCACGAGTCATATACATTGATATATTGGTGAAAACCATGATGACATGTGCTCACAATGAGGTGAGATCCATTAGGTGCATCACGAGTGACATTGCATTAATGAATAATGCAAGAAAGGATTTTCCCTACCCAGTATAGTAGATGTTGATATATTAGACACTTTTATAAAATTTTATTTTCCTGATTAAGTTTATGGACATGGCGTTCTATTAGTAATTCATTTCTAAACATTCGAAGAATGAGGGATCGGGCACATAGGTTGGTGACGATAGTATGCAACTTGCATGATTAAAGATATTAATACAAATGGATTATATTACATAATGCCTTTTCATATGTGGTTATTGTCGTTGTGGAATTTATCTTCTTTCACTGTGGCATCCACGGCATGTAGGCAGATGGTAACCTTGGACATTAGGTGTCATAACATGATCGCATTGTGAAAGGATCCTAGAGGGTCACATACTATGTGTATTTTGAACCGCAGTTATGTTTCATATGAATTTAAAATGTTAAATAAATATTATCCCCATATAAGGTTTAATAATTATCCATTTATGATTGATTGAAAATATTCAATAACCAGTTATTCGAGACAATGTATGTGACTTGATTATTTAATAAAAAATTCTTTTCTAATTCAGTAAATATAATATTTATTAATTTATCAGTGAATAGTGTAGTGATAATTATTTATTTAAATGAAAATCATTTTTCAAGATCCTATAAATATTGAGGAGGATATGGTGAGAGTTAATTTTCCACTAAGGAAAAATAAATTAAATATTTATAAGATTTGAGTACAACCGTGAAAGCGGCATACACATAAGGAAGAAAATTACATGTAAATCGTCAAGTCGGGGGACTTGACCCCGCGACCTGCCCCTCACCCCCCAAGCCCGTACCACCCCACCGCCAACGGTGGGGCAAAAATAAATTAAATATTATTTGAATAAGTATTTATTTATGTATTTGGGGAAAATAAAATTTATTTTATCCATGAGTTAGCACGTCTTGAAAATAATGATAATAATACGATTTTAGACATGGGGATTGATCTGGCTTTTAGTTGGGGTGTTTGCCCACATCTTTGTTATGTTTTTACTATGTTTTTAAAATTAATTTAGGCTTTAATTGGTGATTTATAATTAAGTGGTTATTTTATTACTGTAATTTGTATTTAATAACAATTATATTGGTTTTGTTTGTTCATAGTTTAAATCATCCTTTGACTAATTCGTTGAATTATTTATTTACTTCTAATTTTCATTTTAAATTTTATTTCTTTGTAGTATATGCTTATTTTTTTTGTGTTCTGTGAATTAAATAATCATTTTTGTGATTCTATTATTAATTTTTTGTTTTAATTAATTAATTAATTAATCCTTTTATTTTTAAGTATTTGTACTTAAATTTATAATATTTAGTTTTATCGTTCGTTAACATTTATTAAATCTGTGATTAAAAATTTGTGTTTAATTAAAAGATTCACAATTAGTCTTTCAATCTTTTAATTTTACCGTGCGAACCCATTTGGAAAATTCATTAAAGGAAATCGACTGGACGAGCACGGTTGAGCTGCATCCTTCGAAGCTTCACCTAGCTTGCGTCGATGATGAGTTTCCGACCGAGCTCGCCGTCGGAGGAAGAACACCCGAGATCCGGCCGAACCGCCATTGAAGGAGACGACGCTGACCCCTTGCTTTTGTCGAAGAAGCCTTGCACGAACCGGATTCTACAAAGAATCACTATGTGTGGATGAACCGAAGCCGAGGCGATGATTTTTCTGACACCAGTCGAGCCGAGGTGATGATTTTGACGCTGGACAGTTCTTGTGTAATTGAGGAGGAAATCACACTGAAGTGGAAAGAAGAATCGACATCGACTCCTCTTGATCCGCCGCTAGCTGAGGAATATGAAGACGAAGCCCTAATTTCAGAATTCAAAGGGATTGCAGGAACGGTTGTGGCTGGAGATGAAGTTGCACAACTGAACATTCTGAATTTCGACGCCGGAGATATCTGACGTGAGTGGATAGCAGGACAGTGACGACATCACTCATCGCCAGGGCAGATCTCTTCTCTATTTTTATTTATTTTAATTGTTCTAAGTGGAACTGGATCTTGACTGGATCTTGAACTGAAAATGATGATTGGCTAATTTTTCTTTCTTGCGGAATTTATTCTGCCGGTTTTATATTTCCCTCTTCTTCAGTCATTTCTTCATATATCATAATTGTTCTGCGAGATCGATTATGAATATAAAAATTGTTCTTCACCACTCACATCTTATTTTCAGAACTTCAGAATCAATTGACGAGATTAATTATGATGCCATTTTCATCAAAATCAATTGTTGTTGGATGATTCTTGTGGTGTGCGCAGAGAATCATTCTTCTATAATGATTATCTCCTGTCTGAGGGAGGTTAATCGAATCAAACTTTGAGATTGCAATTTCAATAAAATTTCCATGGATTAAGAAATAAATTTAAACCTAACCGTAATAATTCCTCTCTTTCTCTTGTCTCAATTATCTTTCACACATACTGTTCTCACATGTGGATCAATTCTACTTTCCTCATCTGGATCAATTCTATCTTCATCATCTCTTTCTTCCTATCTGGATCAATTCTACCTTCCTCATCTTTTTCAAAATCGCTGCTTATTCATAAATTGTTTAATAATAATAATAATAATAATAATAAAATAAAAATATTTCATCCCTTGATATTTTGTTGTTTTGGTATTTTCAAATTTTAGTATGCACGATCACATTTACCCTTCTCTAGTAAATATGAGTTATAAATAATTAAATTTGCATGTTTTCAACGAAGTTCATCTAAGGATTCACCTATGATTTACAATATAATGAAGGCCTTTGGAAAGTAATATTTGACTAACCCTGGCCTTTTTTAAAATCGATCAGGTAATTTCTAAAACCAATTGTCATTGTGAACAACAAAAAATCGGAGAGAATTAAGACTTTGAGAGATTTTCTTCTAGGATACTCTCAAGAACAGAGAACGATCCTCCTTCACCATCCTCTTAAGACTATATATCAAGAAATGTCCCTCCATCCAAAGTGATTCTTATGGTGACCATCCACTAATGATATAAGCATTAAAACCATTCATGTTGGCACTAAGAGATTTCTATGAGGATATTCGAAGGTTCACAGTGCACGTATGAATCACCACTAGAGAGATTTTACACGTCAATCCTCGTCATAATGACAGAATGAATAGAAGTGGTCTTATGATTCATCAATGAAGAATGAAATTCAACCTAAGGTATTTCTATGTACAAAAAAATTAATTATAAAATGTATGTGACAATCATGCCTTTTTGGTTCTAAAGTTCATGTCAATTAATATCCAAATTAATTTTGTTGGTCATAAAGTTTTTCAACACATACATCTTAGATTATTCCTCGATTTAAAAAAATCTGAGCTTTTGATGGCTCATCATGTGTTTCTTCCACACCTGGAACCTTTATATTCTGTTTATAAGCATAACTCTATAATTAATTTATCTTGAGTTAAATGTGACATAAATCTCAATGTAAGATAGGGTGTGATTGGGTCATAGTTCAATTTTTATGGTTGAATAAATATAAATATGAAATACAAAATGAAAGGATTTCCCCCCCTAAAAAAGTCTTAATAAGTACTATTTTGAAATGAGCTTGAAAATTATCTCATTATTTATTTTTATATGGAATTTGATATGGCTATAGGATGGTTTCCTAGGTGTGCAATATTTAAGTGTGGGAGGATCGAAAAAGAACACGTTTTCATATATTTTAATTTTAAATTCAATGATCTAATTCTAATGAATTTCATTATTTACGGTTAATTATAACATATTTAGTTTATAGGATTGTTTTGGTGTTTATTTTAAAATGAGCCTAAGTTTTGAGTTTTATTTCATTAATATTTATTGTGAGTTCAAATATTTATGGATGAACTTTAAAATTTGTTTTTAATTATTTTCTAGATAAAGGGGTTATCTTACATATGGATCTGGTTGAATATAATAATTTAAGGGGAATTAAGAAGGATATGTCAGAAGATTTCCTCTATCATTGAGGAGATACTCGGGTAATTATAGATGATATGTAACACGAGGGGATAAATTCATGATATGTAATATTAACTTGGGCCATGCAAATAAAATATAAGAATAACTGAGTACATATGTGTGATTAAATCAGAAATTATAAAGTATATGTGCGGTAAAATGGTAGCTGCAAAAGAATAACATGTTTATGCATAAGAATAACCTAGGATTTCACCAAGTTATAAAGGGTTTTCACATAGATAATTTCATCCAAGCTCATGCAGGATTACTGTACTACGAAGAAAAAGAAATCTATTCATGTGAGTCGGTTCAAAGGAGTTTTGAACCGTTGATGAAGACGATTTCACCTAAGTATATGATCCCGAACCACCGTAAAACTTGTGTGAATCTTCCCAAATAGCTTGGGAATATTGATGATGATTATTTTGAGCCTGTTAGATTTAATAATAAGTACTTCTAATATGCTTGTAGTGAAAGTGGTGTGAAAAATATATTCTTGTATCTTTCTCTCAGTTAGAATGATATTTTCATATCATTGTTTGACCACATGATTTTAACCGAAGAGAGAAGAAGGAAAGTATTAACTAAATATTATTGGGATTTGTAGAAGGAAATAATCCAATAAAGAAGAAGATATTTCAATGATTTTTAAGCCAAAAAATACCTAGAGACTGCAATGTAGAAACCATCCTCCTCCCATCAAAGTTCCTTGATACTTCACATTTAAATTATTTTATTCCCTCCATTGTTGAGAGTTTGATCGATGGCCGATAATAGATCATGGTTTCATTGATTTCTTCCTATCGTAATTTATTTCATGTGACTTTAACAGACTAGCAATTTTAATCTATTTTTCTATCACTTTCATTATGTGTTTCTTCCATTGGTTTCTTCTGATTCCCCAATGGAGGAGGACTAGCCCATGGTGTTGATCCTGAGGGAGGCAATGATGTTTGATAAGATGAAATTATATGTACATTTTTTTATCATTTGATTAAGGATTATTCATGTTTTACTTGATAATGCACCACACATGTATTGATTATTGCAGAGAATAAGCTTCCATGGTTTCAAAGGAAAAGCTGAAGAAAAGGGAAAAAATGACCATTACACGTCGTGAAAGTTAATTACACGACGTGTAGGCATCATTCATAGTGTATCACAAGCCGTGAAGTAAGTTGTGAAGGAATTACAAGCCATGAATTGATTACACGATGTGAATTTCCAATACACATCGTGCAACATTCGAATTTCATTTCCTACTTAAAAGATCCATTTGAAGGAAGTCACACGTCGTGAAGACCCTTTACACATTGTGAGATGAGTCAAGCTACTGAATCTCGAAGAATTAGGCTAAGATTTGTTTCATATCTAGAATACCTTGAGAAAATCGTGGATCGATTTTAAACAACATGAAATTGTTTACACGTCGTGTAATATCCTGATTATTTACTTCCAGTTGGCGCGCATCAGCCAGAATAATCGATGCTTTTGGATTCTTCTCTTGTTTTTTCTCTATTTTCTCTCCCGTTCTTTCTTCTCCCTTCTCCCTGAACTCAAATTCCATTCATTCCTTTCGTTGTTTTACGTCTATTCAAAAACTGTTGACCAACTTGAAAAGCATTCTTCATCTTTTTACATTGCCAAGCCGAGTTACGCGTGTTTTTTTGTTTCAATCGTTGTTCGACGATGGACCTTTGTTGTGTTCTTCCTTGTTTCATGTTTCATGTAAGTGTTTTGTTGAAGTTGTGATTGATTCAAGTTTTAAATTGCTTATTCTTTAATGCATGACCATTAATTGCTTGATCTCAATCGTAATTGGTACGTTGATTATGTTTTCAATCCTTTACCCACTATTAATCGATTATACCATGAATGGATAAACCGCTTAGGGTAGGGATCAAGAGTACGAGTGTATGAATTTATTGAATCATTAATTCTCAACTTTGTAACCTTAAGGTTAGTAATCGGGTTATACAACAATTGCTAATCTAATTCTTTTAAGAAACCCTGGCCATGGGGAGTTTGAATGAAGACCCTGACCTGATTGGAGTGGAATGAGTTATGACTAATAGCCTATGATAATTTCTTCCTTAGAAGCTAGGCTTAATGCCTCCAGGATGTTAGCTATCTCTGAACCAAGGAATAATTGCTTCTTGGATAGATCTAGTTGGTTTGACCATAATCAACTAGTGACCTTCACTTGCTTCCCAACCGAAGCCTTAGGACTATTCTAGGTTAAGACCAAGATTATCCTTTTACCTGAACCCTGAAATTGATTGTGATCCCTTTCCTCTCTTTGATCCTAATCCCAAATTCCTTAAACATTAGTTTATTCCCAAAATAAACCAGTTCATGAGGACTCCTACACATAGGGTTCAAAAATCTTGGTTCATGTTAGCTAGTTCAATTCCCCATGGGATCGACCCCGCACTATCACTATACTACACCTTAGTAGAAAGTGTAGTTTGGGAACCATAATCTAATCTGAACGTAGCCTGTGCAAATTGTGCGAGCGCTCCAAATTTTGGCACCGTTTCCAGGGACCGAATAATGTGCTATGGCTCAAAAACCTACAACAAGAACCTAGGATTACCTCACTCATTCCCCTTTCTCTTCTCTTTTATTTCTTCTCTCTTTTTGGATGTCACTGCATCCTTTTTATTCTTGTAACCTAGTACATGCATCAGATCCCTCTGACTCATTCAAGGAGCCTCGACGCCCAAGAACAACTTACCTTCGAACCAGAAGTTGAAAGGTACATTTCTACACACTACCATTTAGGCATGGTAGGCCGCAACAATCCTGTAGGTCCAAACCCACCAAACATGTAGTATGCACCACCAGCTGTATGAGAAGAATAACCCAACATGCAACAAAAATGCACCATTATGGATTATAAATTTCCATCAATCCATGGTGCTACACCTAGTATTGTATGCCCTCCTATTCAGATGCACACCTCCTTTTAGATTAATTATGGACCCATTCATTTGATCCAGAATTTGGGCCAGTTTAGTGGGCTTCAAAGTGAAGATCCCCATGAGCATATCTCAAACTTCTTGAAAGCTTGAGATGCATTTCACAACCAGGGAGTATCTTCTCATGTACAAGACTAAGAGTATTTCCCTTCTACCTGCGAGACTGATCCAAAGATTGACTCAAAAGTCAAGCTCCTAAGTCCATCACGACTTTGGATGATTTAGCCAAGAAATTCTCAGACAAGTACTTCCCACTTATCCAAACTTGGAAACTACAAAATGGCATCCATAATTTCTCTCAAACTAATGGAGAGTTGGCATGGGAAGCATGTGATCATTTCAAGGAACTCACCTGAAAATTTCCCACACCACAGGCTTGATATGTGGATACAAATCCAAATGTTCAATCAAGGCCTCTAATTAGCTTCTTGCACAGTTGTTGATGTTGCCGTTGATGGAGGGATGATGTTCAAAACACTCGAGGCTGGCCAAGAAATTTTGGATGAAGTCTCTCATAATTCCAGTTTGTGGTAGAGTGATTGTGGATCGCCCCAGCGTGGAATCCACCAAGTTGAAGAAAATACTCAACTAGCTGCACAAGTAGAAGTTTTAACCAAGAAGATAGAATCCTTTAAGCCACCTGCAACACTACTTCCCCCTTCAGCTCCAGTAATGGAGATCCAATCCTACGAAATGTGTGGTGGCCCACACCTATATCAAGACTATACGATAGGTGTTGAGGAACAATAAATCCAATATTTTAATTACATTAATTAGAATAAACAAAATCTATAATTTCAGCAACCACATCAGTGTTATCAACAGATGCCAGTTCAACAACAACAACAAAATAATCAAGGGTATTATCAACAAAGAAGTGGTCATGCACTATTAAGGAACCCAAGACCACCGGGATATCCACCAATGAATCCTGTGCCTAGACCAACGTAACAAGTAACACAATAACCCTTCCCTCCTAAAGCGCAACAACAATTTCAACCAGCTCCACCAAAACCTCCACAACTGACCGTTCCTCTACAATTTTTTTTTGGAAAATATACTCTCATCCTTTGTTCAAAAGGAATATCAGAGGATGAACACCCAAGAGATAGAAATGCATAATCAAAGGGAGGTTCTTCGTAACCTCGAGCATCAAATGGGTCAGTTCTCAAAGACCTTGTCAGATAGATTACCAGGAACTCTACCTAATAATACAGAGACATACCCGATGGAAGAGGAAAAAATAGTGGTTCTGAGGAGTGGGAAAGTGTTGGACTTTCAACAACTATGTAGAGGAGAAGAAAAACAAGTCGAGGAACCCAAAAAACATACAACATCTATAAAAGAATAAGATGATAAAAAATAAAATGAAACTGCTCAAGAAATACCTCAAGAAGAACTACCTCCTACAAAATCCTTGACAAAAGAAAAACCCAAAGAAGATGCCTACATTGTTCCACTAGTTTATAAACCACCTCTCCATTTTCTAGAAATAATGAGACAAGTAAGGATTAAAGGGCAATACAATAAGTTTTTGGAGATGTTCAAGTAATTTCACATCAACATTCCATTTATTGAAATAATCTTTCAAATGTATTCCTATGTGAAATTTCTTAAGGAATTGATTTATAAAAAAATAAAAATGGAGGACCTAGGAGTCATATCACTAAATAAAGAGTGCTATGTTGTTGTTCAGTAAACAATTCCACCGAAAATGAGAGAACCTAGAAGTTTCTCAATCCCATGCACCATATGAGAATGTAACGTTGGAAGACTCTTGTGCGATTTAGGAGTCAACATTAACCTCATGACCATGAGTGTATTCTAAAAACTGAGACTCGAGGAACTCAAACCAACTAGAATGACACTCCAATTAGTTAACTGATTAGTAATGTATCTCTGAGGACTTCTCAATGATGTCTTAGTCAAAGTCAACAAGTTCATTTTTACAGAAAACTTCCTCAATTTAGACATGGAAGATGAAGGAGACGTTCCGATCATCCTAGGATGACCATTCCTAGCAACTGGGAATGCATTGTTTGATGTAAAACAAGGGAGACTCATATTATGAGTTGGTGACGAACATGTTGTATCTGATTTGGAGAAAGAGGTAAAACAAATAGATGATTATTTTGACTGCCAAGCTATCTTCTCACAGAAGAAAGAGATGACTACTTAAACATCGAAGACGACAGTGATGAGATCCCCCTTTCTGAGGAGGATGACTATGAAATTGATGAAGTAAACTACATAGAACCTCTTACAAGGGACAATATCCCACCATTCATACCCTTAGTAATTCAGCCACCAAACTGGAACCGAAACCCCTCCCAAATACATTGAAGTATTCTTTTCTAGAGACTTTTTCTGCACTACCAGCCATTATTAACTCAGAACTGACACAGTCACAAAGAGGAAAAATTGATTAAAGTCTTACAAAGACATAAGTAGTCTATTGACTAGGGATGGATGACATCAAGGTAATCAATCCTATTTTTTGCACCCATAAGATTTTACTAGAAGAAGGTGAAAACCCAAAACGCTAACCCCAGAGGTGACTCACCCCACCAATGATGGAGGTAGTTAAGAAGGAAGTACTGAAACTTCTAAATGTCAGAATAATTTATTCAATCTATGATAACGAATGGGTGAGACCGCTATAGGTTGTTCCAAATAAAGGTGGCCTCATGGTTGAAAGGAATGATGAAGATGAAATGATCTCAACTCACTCCATAACTGGATGACGAGTATCTGTGGACTATAGAAACCTAAATGTGGAGACCTAAAAAGATCATTACCCCTTACCCTTCATGGATCAAATGTTGGAGAGACTCACATGACATGAATTATACTGCTTCCTTGATGGATATTCAGGATACAATCCAATTGCAGTCAACCCAGATGATTACTTTAAAAAACATTCGCATGTCCATTTGGTACCTTCGCCTATAGACACATGTCATTCGGTATGTGTAATGCACCAAAAACATTTAAAAGGTTCATGACACACATATTCCATGATATGGTAGAGGAATTATTAGAAATTTTCATGGATGACTTTTCAGTTTATGGAAGATCTTTCGAGATCTGCCTAAGCAATCTTGAATTAGTCATGCAACACTGCGAATATAATTTCCTCATTTTAAATTGGAAAAAATGCCACTTTATGGTGAAAAGAGGCATATTCCTTGGATCTTTTTCCAAGGATGGCATGTAAGTGGATCCCACAAAAATAAAAGTGATCAAATATTTACCTAAGCACTCAATAATTAAAGGCATAATGAGCTTTCTAGGCCCTTCCAGATTCTATCAGTGCTTAGTGATTTTTTTTGCAAAATTTTCCTGCCCTCTGACACACTTGTTATAAAAAAACTCTATTCGAATTCACTGAATAATGTCGGTGGGCATTCAAAACTTTAAAAAAAATCTTGGTAGCCGCTCCTGTTATCACTTCACTAGATTGGGAAAATGAGTTTGAGTTGATGTGTGATGCTAGTAACTTTTCTGTTGGCACTGTTTTAGGAAAACGATTCGGTCACATATTCTTCCCCATATACCATGCCAGTCACACACTGGATGAAGCTCAGGTGAACTATACATCTGCAGAGAATGAGCTCTTAGAAGTTGTCTTTACTTTCGAGAAATTCCGCTCCTATCTAGTTTTGTCAAAAGTAATTGTGTACACTGACCATGCTGCCCTACTATATTTGATAAATAAAAAGAATGCAAAACCAAGAATGATATGGTGTATCCTATTACTAAAAGAATTTTACATTGTCACCAAGGATACCAAAGGAACAAAGAATGTTATTGCTGACCATCTATCCAGACTTCCACTGCCCCTTATAAAGGACAATGACGATCTAAACATCGAAGTCAACTTCTCTGATGAAACCCTCTTCAGCATAAATATAAAAGAACAACTATGGTTTTTAGACATTGAAAAATATCTTTCCACGTGATATTTATACTCAGACCTCTCATACCAGCATAGGAGGATATTTTTAGTAGAAAGTTCACATTACTACTGGGATGAACCAATCCTTTTTAAGCACTCTAGTGATGGATTATCACAGTGTTGTATCCCAGAGGATGATATCCAAAGTGTGTTAGACATATGTCACAAATCACCAACTAGAGGACATCATGGGCTAGAACAAAAAATAACAAAAATTCTGCAGAGTGGACTTTTTTGGCCCACAATCTACCAAGATGAAAGCGATTATTGTCAAGTTGTAATCGGTGCCAATGAAATGACACCATTGGAAAGTGGAATGAAATTACCTAAAACCCAATCATGGAAGTCAAATTATTCGATGTATGGGGAATACATTTCATGGAACCATTTACTAACTCACATGGAAAGTCTTATATACTTGTGGGTGTTGACTATGTTTCTAAATGGGTAGAAGTTGAAGCTACAGCTCATGACACCACAAATATAGTCATAAATTTCTTAATGAATTTTTTTTTCAAGGATTTCCCTGACTACTCATTAATGTCTAGGGATCACATTTCACCAATAATGTTGTTAAAGGATTACTAAAAAAATACAGCATCAAGTATAACTCAGGAACTCCCTACCACCCACAAACAAGTGGGAAAGTTGAATTGTCAAATAGAGAAATAAAATAGATCCTAGAAAATACAATGAACATGAGTTGGAAGTATTGTAGCATCAAATTAGATGATGTGCTTTGGGAATACCAAACCACATACAAAACACCCATCAACACCACGCCATTCCGATTGATATATGGGAATCCATGTCATTTTCTAGTAGAACTAGAGCATCGCTCATATTAGGCAATTAAGAAGCTCAATATAGATTGTTAGAAGGTTGGGGAAGCTAGTCTACTATAATTGGATGAATTAGAAGAGATAAGAGATGATTCTTATGAAAATTACAAGATCTATAAAGAGAAAACCAAGAAATGGCACGATCAACTTATCATAAGATGCATTTTTGTCCTAGGGAGTAAAGTTTTGTTATTTTACCCCCATTTGAAATTGTTCCCTGTAAAACTAAAATCCAGATGGTTAGGACCCTTCGAGGTCATTCAAGTATTCCCTTATGAGACCATTGAGATTCAAAAAGAAGGAAAACCACCTATTAATGTCAATGGACAAATATTGAAAATCTATCAAGAACCCTTCCATTAGGGGTGTGTCATCAACTTGAAATTCATATGAGCACTAAAGATTCAAGCTCTAGATGTTAAATGAAGCACTGACTCGGAGGTAACCTAAGTCAGGCCACCTTAGGCTAGATTAGGTTAGAACAAACTTTAGGATAGCTTGAAGCACCGAGACAAAAGGACCAAGGTCTGACTCAAATTTGAGCATAAAGCACCAATTACACACCATGTAATCATTATTCACGACATGTACTCTTCATTTCCAGAAACAAATAATTTTTGAAATTACACATCATGAATTTGATTACATGTCATGCAATTTCACATTCTATTTAGGTCGTTAACCTAGGGTTCATGATGCGCACCTCCAAACCCCCCCTCTCCCACCGCTCACCTCTCACACCTGACCACCTACCTCCTTCCCCACCTTCTTCAACCCCACTCTCGAGCCTCCCCCTTCCCCATACTCTTTCATCCGCACCTCTCAACAACCGACCCTAACCCTGAAATGGAATGCACAAAAACTGTGCGAACTCCTTCTGCCAATCCCGATCCTGCGCCTGAGCGAGATGATCCACTACCAGTGAAGCATAGGAGAGGTGTTGAATCTACAACACCTCACGCATCTTCCTCCTCCAACTCTGCTTTAATCCTTAAAGAGACAACTACTCATGAGGATTCTCAATCCAACTTCAGTGGGTCATATAAGGATGACCTCTTCCACCTTAACCCGATCCTACATTTTTCATACCCCCAACACCATGTGGTACTCAACCATCTATAGGTGAAACCAATGAGGACAAAAAAAACTCTCGATATGTCCGTCCTCGCATGCTTTCATATCATCTAGGAGGTACTCTAACTCCTAGACCGCCTCCATGTATCCTCCATTATTGATGTGAATGAGGAGACATACCGGGATATTTTCCCCAAGTTTCTTTCCACTTTTGAGGTCTCCATTGACACCTCTGCTTCAGATTGGGTAGATGACCTCAGGAGATTTTTTTTTCAGGGAGTTCAATATAGGGCTCGAGATTTATACTGCCAACTTCAACACATCAGATGTGTAACGAATCGAAAAAATGAACTTTTATTTATGGATCACTTTCCTCCTAATAACTTCTTATTATGTTTTACAAAAGAAGCACAACGAATTACTTTAGACCCAAATTATAGTTTTCAAAAATGATATAATTATTATAACAAATTAAGGTATATGGAATAATGATTATTTTAATTAAATAGTATGATTAAAAACACCTATTTTTAAATTTAAATAATAAAATAATTTTACTTTTTTTTATGTTATAAATTTCCACATGAAATTTCACTATTCATTTTCTATCCGCTATTATTTTTAATAACTAAGGATTTTCATAGTTGAAAGTCAAATTTCTCACTTAGATAATTATTATGGTTAAATAAACATCTTTTTTTGAATTCCAAATGTCAAAATTAACCTAGGATGAATTTTTAGAAATTTTCTAAGAAGTTTCAATTTGATGAATAGTATTTGATAAATAGTGTTTTTTATGAATAGTATAAAAATATTTTATTATTAAATAACTTTTTTATGAAATTATTTTCAAAAAATGGTCTTCTACAGTTGTGATCAGTAAGAAATTTAGTGTCTAATAAGATCAAATTGATTTTTAGTGAATAGTAAAGTATGAATAGTAATATACCAGTATGAATAGTAATGAATAATAATGAATTGTAAATTGGCCAAAAAAATAGAAACTTCTCCCATGAATGTATAAATACAATTTAGACATCTTAAAAGTGAAAACACGATCATAGTTTACGTTTTGGTATTTTTGTATATCATAAATTTTTTATCTACAATTTCATAATTAATTTAATAATTAAAAATGGAAATATATTTTCATAAAATGTAATCATAAATTGTTACTTTTTTGTCTTATGGTTATACGATAATTTTATAAGACCTTGATTATTTTTTTAAGGTGTTACAAAATGAGTTATAGTTTTAAAGTTGTATTTTTGGAATATATAATGATTTTATTTAAAAATTAAATTAAAAATATTTAGAAATTTTTTTTTTCATAAAATGGAGTGCATTTATGAATTCAGATCATCGATACTAGGTTAGAGTGAATTGTTGGTATTTTTCTGAAACAGTTGATTTTTCGGTGAATAGTAAAAATACAATTTAGAGTTTCAGGTGTTTAATGACATCGTTAATGATATAATAATGATGTAATATTTCTGGTAGACTTATGAATAGTGAGATATTCTATGAGGTATCCCAAGTGGCCAATACCATGGGCAAATACCATGGGCAAGCCCATGGTTTTGCAAATACCATCGATGAGGTGTCCCTTGGAAATTAATAATTTATTCCCTCACTTTTCCTATAAATACCAGGACATTTCCCTCATTCATTTCATTAAAAAATCTTCATCAATGAAGTTCTGGTCTCCTTACCTCCCAAGGAGTCCTCCCAAGGTTTCCTCAAGCCTCCCAAGGTCCCGAACTTCAAGCTTTCGAAATTACTCTTCAAGGTAAGGGAACCTTTCACCCCCCTCTTTTAAGTCATGGCTTCCTTTATGTTATGTCTTATAGTTCCATTTTATTATGAGGGGTCTTGTTATTATATATATTTACTACTGTCCATTTCATTTCCAAATGATGATAGACCCTTTCCGCTCTCATCAATTGATTTTCGGAATTTTTATGTGACGCTGTTAGGTTGCTGAATTCTTGTAAAAGAAATCACGCTTTCTCTTTCCTTTCAAGTTTTCTTTTCATGTGGTGTGTCATTCAAATGTCCACACTATGATATTATTTCTTTTTATTATGTCCCTATACTTCAAAATGGTTCATTTATGGATGGGATACCCTTGTCCCCTCTCTTTTTTATTATTTTCTAAAACCATGATATATAGCCGTTATGCTGTAGAAATTTCGCCTCAAAATTTTTCTCTCTTTCTCTCTTGTTTTATTTATGTGAATACCCAAACCTATTTTGTTTCTATGGGTGTTCATAAATATACCAAAAAAGATATATTTGATTCTGGAATTGACATATATATAACCCCCACTCTTTTTCCACTGGTTATAACTGACATAATGACATTTTTTTAAACTTTTAAAACGTCACAATTTTGAAATGAAACCCATTTCTTTTGTTCTGTATGGGTTATTTATGAAATGTTTTATTATGATCTACGTGGCTCACACGTAAATAAAGACATATTAAGGGTGCGCCCTGATAGCGATCCAATGCATTGGGTAAACAATTAATCTCCAGAGATGGCAAGTTTCACGATACCTTGGTGAATAACCTTGGTAATTTTTATGAGACCTCGGGGATAAACCTTGGTGATTTGTTCATGGATGTCTAAATGAAATGTTTTAGCCACATATTCAAGTTATGATTCATGTTCTTTTTATCATGATATTCCTATTCTTCCATTTCTCATGTCTTTATGATTTTCATCATGTTCTTATTAATATTGCTCAAGATCACATGTCAACTGTTTCACTTGTTTTCCTTATTGAGCCTTCTGCTCACCCTTTCCTTTGATGTATGTCTCCAGGTTATGAGATGCAGTAATTGTACTTAGGATTAATATATGATGAAGCCTTAAAAGGGGAATAAAATAATGTTTTATGTTGTCTTCATTTATTATGTTCCTAATTTCCAAGACACTAAACCCAAAAGATCTTCTGATATGTTAAATTTGTATTATGTAATGAAAAGTTATGTAATAAAAAGGAAGGATGCCATGATTGGTATCAGAGGATGGTTTAGTTATTTGTGGGAATTAGGATATAAAAATTTTAGGAAGAACCTTATAGAAAAGTTTAAATATAGGAAAACTTCCTGGTATTTTGATGAGTATTGAGTAAGTGGTTTATCAAGAAAATACATCCTTGTCTGGATACGAGCAGGTAGAGGTGGCTCTGGCACAAATGTACATAGGGGTAAAACCTGAAAACACCACTTTGAGCTAGACTCGAATGGGAACA
The DNA here is from genome assembly GCA_963277665.1 of Viscum album. Classification (NCBI taxonomy): domain Eukaryota; kingdom Viridiplantae; phylum Streptophyta; class Magnoliopsida; order Santalales; family Viscaceae; genus Viscum; species Viscum album. The sequence goes on along the minus strand of OY728133.1, from coordinate 471,816,448 downwards.
AGTACACGACAACGGGCCTTTCTGCACTCTTGGTTTGACACTCCTGGGAGATATGTTTGGTTAATCACAAGCTTTTTATGAATCATTATAAAAGATTTATAGAAAATTAAATTGTTATTAAAGAAGAATATTTTTTAAGTATGAATTTTAATACATTAAATTACTTTATAATGATAATTTTCCTAATAGTAATAAATTCCAAATAAGATAAAATTACGAGGACACAATTATTTAAGGGGGGAAGAATGTAACGACCTGAAGAAAATTAACTTCTTTTATTTATAGATCTCTTCCCTCCTAAGAACTTTTTATTATGTTTTACAATAGAAGCACAAAGAATTACTTCAGACCCAAATTGTAGTTTTTAAAAATGATATAATTATTATAACAAATTAAGGTATATGGAATAATGATTATTTTAATTAAATAGTATGATTAAAAACACCTATTTTGAAATTTAAATGATAAAATAATTTTACTTTTTTTTATGTTATAAATTTCACTATGCAATTTCACTATTCATTTTCTATCTGCTATTATTTTTAATAATTAAGGATTTTCATATTTAAAAGTCAAATTTCTCATACTTATATAATTATTATGGTTAAATAAACATCTTTTTTTGAACTCCAAATGTCAAAATTAACCTAGGATGAATTTTTAGAAATTTTCTAAGTTTCAATTTGATGAATAATGTTTTTTATGAATATTATAAAAATATTTTATTACTAAATAACTTTTTTTGTGAAATGATTTTCAAAAAATGGTCTTCTACAGTTATGATCAGTAAAAAATTTAGTGTCTAATAAGATCAACTTGATTTGTAGTGAATAGTAAAGTATGAATAGTAATATACCAGTATGAATAGTAATGAATAGTAATGAATTGTAAATTGGCCAAAAAAATAGAAACTTCTCCCATGAATGTATAAATACAATTTAGACATCTTAAAAGTGAAAAAACAATCATAGTTTAAGTTTTGGTATTTTTGTATGTCATAAATATTTTATTTACAATTTTATAAATAATTTAATAATTAAAAATGGACAAATATTTTCATAAAATGTAATCATAAATTGTTACTTGATTGTCTTATGGTTATAAGATAATTTTATAGATCCTTGATTACTTTTTTAAGGTGTTACAAAATGAGTTATAGTTTTAAAATTGTATTTTTGGAATAAATAATTATTTTATTTAAAAATTAAATTAAAAATATTTAGAAAATTATTTTCATATAATGGAGTTCATTTTTGAATTCAGAGCATTGATATTAGGTTAGAGTGAATTTTTGAGATTTTTCTGAAACATTTGATTTTTCAGTGAATAGTAAAAATACAGTTTTGAGTTTCGGGTATTTAATGACATCATTAATGATGTAATAATGATGTAAGATTTCTTTTCAACATATAGATAGTGAGATATTCTATGAGTTGTCCCATGTGGCCAATAGCATGGGCAACCCCATGGTTTTGCAAATACCACCGATGAGGTGTCCCTCGGAAATTAAAAATTTATTCCCTTACTTTTCCTATAAATACCAAGCCATTTCCCTCATTCATTTCATTCCAAAATCCTCCTAAATAATGTTCTAGTCTACTTAACTCCCAAGGAGTCCTCCCAAGGTTCTCTCAAGCCTCCCAAGGTCCCGACCTTCAAGCTTTCGAAGTTACTCTTCAAGGTAAGAGAACCTTTCACCCTCCTCTTTTAAGTCACAACTTCCTTTATGTTATGCCTTATAGTTCAATTTTATTATGAGGGGTCTTGTTATTATATATCTTTACTACTATAAATTTCATTTCCAAATGATTAGAGACCCTTTCCGCTCTCATTAATTGATTTTCTGAATTTTTATGTGACGCCGTTAGGCTGCCGAATTTTCGTAAAAGAAATCATGCTTTCTCTTTCCTTTCAAGTTTCCTTTTCATATGGTGTGTCATTCAACTGTCCACACCATGATATTATTTCTTTTTTATTAGGTCCATATACATAAAAATGGTTCATTTATGGATGGGATACCCCTGTCCCCTCTCTTTTTATTATTTTCTAAAACCATGATAATAGCCATTATGCTACAGAAATTTCGCCTCAAAATTTCTCTCTCTTTCTCTCTTGTTTTATTTATGTGAATACCCAGACCTATTTTGTTTCCATGGGTGTTCATAAATATATAAAAAAATATATATTTGATTCTAGAATTTACATACATATAACCCTCACTCCCTTTCCATGTGTTATAGTTGACATAATGACCTTTTTTTAAACTTTTAAAACGTCACAATTTTGAAATGAAACCCATTTCTTTTGTTCTCTATGGGTTATTTATGAAATGTTTTATTATGATCTATGTGGCTCACATGTAAGTAAATACATATTAAGGGTGCGCCCTGATATCTCTCTAATGCATTGGGTAAAAAATTAATCTCTATAGATGACAATTTTCACGATACCTTGGTGAATAACCTTGGTAATTTTTATGACACCTTGGGGATAAACCTTGGTGATATGTTCATGAATGTATAAATGAAATGTTGTAGCCACATATTCAAGTTATGATTCATGTTTGTTTTATCATGATATTCCTATTCTTCCATTTCTCATGTCTTTATGTTTTTTATCATGTTCTTATTAATATTTCTCAAGATCACATGTCAACTGTTTCACTTGTTTTTCTTATTGAGCCTTCTGCTCACCCTTTCCTTTGATGTATGTCTCCAGGTTATGAGATGCAATAATTGTACTTAGGATAAACCTATGATGAAGCCTTAAAAGTGGAATAGAATAATGTTTTATGTGTTATTCATTTATTATGTTCCTAATTTCCAAGACACTAAACCCAAAAGATCTTCCGATATGTTAAATTTGTATTATGTAATGAGAAGTTATGTAATAAAAAGGAAGGATGCCATAAGAGGTATTCCTGACCTTGCAACTTGATTCATCCAAGTCAGATTCCAAAAGGCTCTAGAGGATGATTGCATGGGATGCTCACACAGAGCATGATCCCAAGATTACGAAGTCTACACATCTCTAAGGTCTAGCACTCCACATTCTTTATAGAACATTGACACATGACTGGTACACTCACGCCGAGTCACACAAAAGTGTTATCCAGATGGACGTTATCATACTTGTTGCTTGCATGCGTAGTCCGACCATCAACATGGCCTCTCAATTTTCTTTCTACTATAGATCACATGCATAGAGGATGCGAGGAACATTGATGGGTGGATCTTTTATCACCCATTTAGCCTGCCATCTCGGTGTTTTTGATACTACCCTTCCACTCACCTCCCTCAGTCCTATGGAGTCCATTGACTTCCTATTATTGCACAAGATGCAGCTGCTAACCAAGAATGGTGACACCTATCAGTGGGCACTAGGATTAGTTGAGGCTACTAACAAGGCACCCCAAGACCATGCAGCCGACCCTACACCAACTCTTGCTGCCTCCATACCCACCCCTGACCCCAACCATCTTCCTACATCTACCACCACTACCTACCATACTGCTCCACCCACCCCATCATTTCCATAATATCTCGGGGCTATGCACCTCTTCTTCTCAGATAATTTGGGTCGTAATTCCCAGCATAAACACATTCCCTTTACAGAGATCTCTAATTTCACTACCCCTTCACCACCACCATCCAAAAAACCCTCTCAGCCTCCACCATCCTCTTCTGACCCTTCATCCACCACTTTTTCCCCATACACCACCCCGTACAACATTCCATCCGAGCTGATAGACCATGCTGCCCAGTAGGAGTTTCTAGTAGAGTAGGCCCAGAGGGGAAAGGGCCCAACAGTTACCCCATCTAGTGAGGTGCCTTTCATTGATCCATCTTCTAGACCCACAACCACACTTCGAATTAGAACCTCACCACAATAACCTCTAAGATAGCTTGCAACACTGTGACACCACCTTATATAGATGATCCAACATCCCCTTCTACCATTATATTTATTAACTAGGCAGGACAACGACAACCACCCTCTATTCAGGAGAGGACCTTGGATGAGCTACTTGATGATATAGATTATTCCTATTTTACCCTAGTACACTCCCCCATTTTTTTTCATTACATGGGTGTTAATTTTTTGTGCTTTTATAATCCCATTCATTGATGTATCATTGCACTTATTATATATTTATGGTATAATGTTTTGTATATTTTACCTAAATTATTTTTCAAATAATTATATTGTTATAGTGACCATGTCTAGATCTTCTGACTCTTCTATGGTCATTGGTGAACCTGTTTCATCACCATCTACCCTTGTTCTACAGATGACCCAAAATTTGGCTAATATCGAGCACCAGCTTGAAGATCTATCACTAGAGATCTGTGCTCAACAGTCATCATCACTATGAAGAGAATGAATACCTTTTCTTCAGCACCAGATTCATGATTGGTACGCTCTTGAGGTGGTTAATCCCACCAAGCGTCCACTTGATCTTGATGACATGACCTCTAGTTCATGTATGAGATAGAGGACTACTGATTATATGGACTAATTTTGATTGATTCTCTTGTCCATTCATCTAGATGATGATGTCATTGTTAGTGATTTATGGGAGGCAACCCATATTTCATTTGTTTTTATATTTATTTGTACTTATTTTTGGTCATAGGTTGATTTAAGATTCATTGTATACACATATCTGCATTTATCTTAAATGTATTCAATTTTTATTCACTATGTAAACCTACCATATTACTGCTTACAAAATGTATAAACCCTTTGAACTAATGTTTTATCTAGTGCAGGATTTCTCTTTCTAACCCATTATGCAGGCAGAACAAATCCCAAAAACAAAAATGAACATATTCTCACATGGACTTCCACTCATTACATGAATCTATTGATTCATTAGCATTACTTTTAAAAATTTCCATTTCAATTTTCTACACTTTATCTATCTTAACCCTAATACAGTACATTCAAGGACAATGAGGACACTATCTCATTTTAAGTGTGGGGAAGTATTTCTTTAGTTTCAATATATATACACTTGAATTATTGTTTGTTTTCATTTACCTAGGAGACAATTTTCATTGGAAGCATGCTTTAAACTTGAAAACTGATTACACCCATTTAAATAAAAGATAAAGTTAAGGTGGAAATTGTTGGAAATTCATGTTTTCCTCTAGTTTATATTTTTAGAATGATTGTTGAATTTAGTAATTTAATTCAAAATTCAATATTTTTGAAATTGATCTTGATTAACTAATCACTTGATTTTATTCCTTAAGTGATTGCTAGTTTTTTATATTTACTCCCATTACTGAGAGGATTTTGAGCCTAATATTGCATATTTTTCTGAGTATATTTCTTGAGTGACACCTGAGAAATGTAAACCTATTAGAACTTGCATTGAGATCTTATTAAGGATATGAATGAACAAATAAAATTTTAATATTATTGAGGAAATATTTGTTGAGCCACATTTTTCTGAAACTCACCTTACATTATTCCTTCATTTATCCCTTTGTTTCAATGAATGTCCTATTTAGGATACAACTATTCTAAGAAGATTTTCCCTTTATACCCTACTCTTGGTTTTATGCATGATTATACGTTGAATAAGTGTGGGGGAGCCTTTCAGCCAACATATATGTGATGTTTTAATTGATGTGATGTATTGTGGTGCTTACTAGACTATTTTATCATGACCCAAGTGTAATTTTTGGTATTTTAAACCTATCACCTTCCTTTGAAAAAAGAAAAAAAAGAAAAAAAGGAAAAAAAGATGATTGGGTTGTGTATTATGAAGGTAAAAAATCACCATTTCCAGATTGATAAATCCCTTGAAGCATCATATGTGGTTAGGGGATGGATGCGAAATATCACCTAAAAATGACATTCAGAAAATAAATTAAAAGAAAAGAAAAAGAAAGGAGCATGGGACATTTTCGACACATACTTGATACACTTATGAATCAGACTTGAGCTGTTTGGAGCATGGACACAGTTTGATCTTGAAGGAACCACATCACTACACTATTTCTTCTTATCATCCATTAAATTTTAGAGCATACATTCCTTTTTGAGCCCAATTTTTAGTTCTGACCCACCTTCCCTCATCCTCAGAGTTGTTTAAACCCTTTTTTTGAAGCCCTCATGATTAATTTTGTATTTTTCTTTATGAAGTGTAGATGATATAACAAATACAAGCCTATGGTTAGAAACATGTATTCATGGTATGATCATAACTCTAGTTTCATTTCACCCTGATTCATGAGATAAAATTCATTATGAGGTAAATTTAAAAAATGGGTATAGAATTTTAGAAATAGTTTTGAGATTTTAATTAAAAGATTGAGAATCTGAATAAAGAACTAAACTATGATTCATGAATGATTTTCTATGAATTATTGATTCTAGAAGACTTATTTTTTGTTTTAACACTCAATTTTATTTTCCTGGTTGTAGTAAATTTTTCGTATTTTAAAAATTGTTCCTTTTGAAATTCCTGCTGAGATGTCGTTTGCTTGAGGATAAGAAATTGTTCAAGTATGGGGGAATTTGATAATATAAAATTATATATAAATTCTACTGTATTTTGATTAAGGATTATTCATTTTTTACTTGATAATGCACTAGGTATGTGTCAATTATTGCAGGGAATAAAATTCCAAGGTTCCACCGGAAAAGTTGAAGAAAAGGGAAAAAAATGATCATTACACATTGTGAAAGTCAATTACACAATGTATAGGAATCATTCACAGCGTATCGCAATCCTTGAAGCAAGTCATGAAGGAATTACAAGCCATAAATTGATTACATGACATGAATCTCCAATACACGTCGTGTAACATTTGAATTTTATTCCCACTTAAAAGATCTAACCGAAGGAATTCACACGTCGTGAATACCCATTACACATCATCAGATGAGTCAAGCTACCAAATATCAAAGAATTGGGATGAGATTTGTTTCCTTTCCAAAATACCTAGAGAAAATCTTGGATCGATGTTACATGATGTGAAGTTATTTACATGTCATGTAATATCCCGATTATTTACGTCTAGTAGGCATGAAATGGCCAGAAAAGTCGATACTTTTAGATTCTTCTCGTGTTTTTTTCTCTATTTTCTCTCCCATTATTTATTCTCCCTTCTGCCTGAACTCAAATTTCATTCATTACTTTAATTATTTACATTTATTCAAGCACCTTTGATCAACTTTCAAAGTGATATTCGTCTATTTACATTTCCAAGTTGAGTTACATGTGTTCTTATTTTCCAATCACTATTCAATAACAAACCATTCCTACGTTCTTCCCTATTAATTATTTCAAGTAAGTGTGTTTGTTGATGTTGTGATTGATTCGAGATTTCAATTTCTTATTCTTGAATGAGTGATATTTAATTTCTTGATGTCAATTGTTATTAGTACCTTGATTATGATTTCAATCCTTTATCTCCTTTTAATCGATTCTACCATGAGCGGATAAACTTCTTAGGGTAGGGATCAATAGTAGGGGTTCCTGAACTTAATGAATCTTTAATTCTAAACTTGATAATCCTAAGGTTAGTAATCAGGTTATACAATAAATTTTAATCTAATTCTTTTAAGTAACCCCTACCATGGAGAGTTTGAATGAACGACCCTGGCCTGATTGGAGTGGAATAGGTTATGAGTAATAGCCTATGATACTTTCTTCCTTAGAATCTAGGATTAACACATCTAGGATGTTAGATATCTCCATACCAAGGGATATTTTCCTCTTATATTGATGTAGTTGGTTTGACCATATTCAACTAGTGACCTTCGCTTGCTTCGCAACCTAAGCCTCAAGACTATTCCAGGTTAAAGACCAAGATTACCCTTTTACCTGAACCCTAAAATTGATCATGATCCATTTCCTATCTCTGATCTTAATCCAAAATTCCTTAAACATTATTTTATTCTTAAAATCAACCAATTCCTGGGGACTCCTATAAATAGGGTTAAAAAATCTTAGTTCCTATCATCCAGTTCAATTCACTATAGGATCGACCCCGCACTATCACTATACTACACCTTAGTAGAAAGTGTATTTTAGGAATAATAATATAATCTGACCACAACCCACGTGAATTAAATGACATGTGTGGGTGCATCAGTGTTATTGAGTTTATTTTCTTAATTTTTTTTTTATTTTTTTATGGTGAATAGTGAAAATGTTTGATTTCTTGTTGGTAATCGATGTTTTATCCTCTAACACATTCATCTTATCTCTCCCATTATCAAACATTCTCTTTCTTCTCTCATATCATCCTTTATATGATGGAGTTGAGTATATTTAGAGATGAAACAATATATAATGGAGCTCAGTATAGGAATATTTCCCCAACTTGATTGAGTTATGAAACTCAATGTTTTCTACTAGAAGAGTCAAGAGAGTATTGAATTTAAAGATATCTAATTTCCATTATATTCTACAAAACATAAATATAGATGGTTATCTGATGAATGATATTTATTTATTTATTGAAATAAATTTAAAAACAATAAAAAATTATTATGTAATATAAATAGGTTTCTCCTAGGGCTCACTTCCTTTCCTACTAGTTCTTCATGTGTTTTCATTAATTATTTTATTTTATGTTTATCCACACTAAAAAAACACCCCACATTTTCCCTTGATTTATATATATTAAAAAAAATTAAAAATTTGACAGTAATAGAGAGTGATTAATAAAAAGGCACATTGAGAAATGACCCTAGTCTATTACCATGATACAATAAGAGTATTATAAATTCAATATTATGCACCCTATGACACATGTGTTAACTTATGTATAAAAAATGGGTCTAAAATTTGGTTTTTTATATCTCGATATCATATGAAATAAATGAAAAAATAAATCATACACAATGTACCTCAATAAGTGAAATAAGTTTATATAAAAATTTTAGTATAGGTAGCATGATTTTTAAGTGCACAAATGATTTATAAAAAATAAACAACATATAAAATTCAAGATAGACAATAAAATAATATAATAGGAAATAAAAAGAGTATATATACCTAAAAAATGATAATAAAAACTTTAGACCTTCATCACTCATATGGATCTAATCAGTTTACACAAAAAACCATCTATAATGTATCTCTAAACCTATATATAATTGAAAAATGTTTATATGTACATGAATAAGGTCAATTATATTAATAAAATGGTAAAATACTATAGATAAAACTTTATACTAACACATGAGTGTTCACTCATTATATTAAAGGGACTCTCTACATATCTCATAACCTTGAATAAAAAATAAATATCCTAGCTTATGAAGGAATCATGATAATGGGAGTAAAATATAACATAAATCCACTCATGTTAAAATACTGAGTCTTTCAACATTATTTAAATATTGAGAATTTAATTCAAAGTTATTTTTTCATAAAAAATCATTAATTTCTTTGTATTTTTCAAATCATCACCTAGATATTACAAATACAACATATTATGGGTTAATAAAAATAATGGGTGATATAACCTCTGATAGTCCCTAAATGAGGAACCCCCAACTTGAATTTACAAAATAATATCTCATTCCCCTCTTCATACTCATGTATATAATTATTTCAATACATAAAACCAATCTCCTCATGCTAGACTCAAGTCCAATATTCTCATTTAAATATACCCAATTAACATGAATATATTATATTACAAAATAATTAAATACATGATTACCACTGGGTGTCTCTTTTTTTTACTTTGAATCATCCATTTGGAATACTTTTAGGGATATTTATAACACCATAATTATGTACTCTAGAAGGTTTGTTACAAAATAGTCTACCAAAATTTTTTATAAATCTATCATCATTGGAATTGTTCAATTAATATTTTTTCTCATAGTTATAATATATTGACATTGATATCTAAATTAAATTTAAGATTGAATATTCATGTAATGAACCTCCTGGCTTCTTAAAGGAGGTCATTAATGGATATAAGTTTATGTTTTTCTGGGAGATATTTTTTAAGAAACCCATGTGGTATAATATTCTCAATTATAAAGCATATTTTTTTACTATAATCCCTCTAAAACGGGGAATATTTTGAAAAGGTTACATAAAAAATGAGTTCCATTCTCATTGTATGTCATGATCTGGAAACATTTTTTTGGGAAACTCCCTATACACACTAATTTAAAACAATTTTGTATTTATATTTACTCTATTGTCCTTATCTACATGTTTCGAGGAACATATAAATGATTATAAATTTTTTCAATGTGATTTTTCTAAAGATATTTGGAATTACATCTTTTATCATTTTAATGACATTTTTTAAATTAATGATAGATCCTAGATTTCATTTCCTGCTCTCTGAATTTGAGATTATCTCCTCAATTAGGTAATTTATTTATGGTTTCTATCTTTGATGATTTGAATATTATTTGGTTGAATCTCAATATTGAGAGGCATCTGAGCCACATGTTTCCCCTTGTTATATCCATGTGGCATATTTTGGCTATTATGATAGGGTTTAAAATTCTTGAAAAGGGATGTTTAATTATCTCTCTTCATGACCACTCGGTTACTAAAAATATTAGAACTAATGGAAATGTTTCCACATATGAGGGTTGATATTTATTTCTTGAATCCATCCCCCATAGGTTGTTTGATGATCAACACATACGGTGATACTAATGGAAACCCCATAAATTTTGGTTTAGGAGCATTCATCTGTGATGAAATTATAACTATGGTGAAATTATTTTATAGGAGTTTTTTATATAAAACCAAGATCTTCGTATGTGGATATTACATATTTTTAGATGAATATTCATCACATTAACTACTACAAATAATTTAATTATCTACCACCAAAAGTGGTCAATAATAGTCATTAGAGACCACATTCTGACCGCCTATGGTGGTCACAGTTGGATCGATTCTAAAGGCCATTAGCGACTGCCATAGGCGGTCCCTATAGAAATCTTTAAAAAAACCAACATTGACCGCTTGGAGGTCGCTGATGATCCAGCGAGCAGATTCATGAGTGACCACTGATGATAAAAAAAATTCAAACATTAGAAACCGCCAAATGTGGTCACTAATCTGGGATTTTAAAAAAAATACAGATTCACTTCCAAAAACAAAGAAAATCTAGAATAAAAATCCAAACAACAGAAACAATACATCCTCAAAAACAAGAAATGAAAAACATAAATCCTCCAAAAAGTTTCAAATCCTCCAACAATCCAAACATCTTTAAATCCATTCCAATATTCTATCTCAATAAACCTACAATAAGATTCCGAAGAAACAATTAAACAAAACAAATACAAAGTGATAATATATATTTGGTTAATATATATATATATATATAGAATAATCAAAACGGTTTATATATTGTTACCAATATAAATCATCATTAGATATAGAAATTATTCAAAGATAAGATGAAATATATTCTTACAATAGTTATTAATTAAATAATGAATATTATAAGTAGTAAATCAAGTTAACTAGAAAAATAAAACAAACACACCTCCTAAATCTGATGCGTCATGCGGGGCCATGGCTGCTACCTCCAACCGATGAGGTATGGGCCTACCAAAAATAAAAATTATGAATATATTAATAAAAAATGTAATAAAAAATAAATAAACTCAATATAAACCTGCATCGTAGTATCCCCTACACCATCACCTCAACACACATATTCCCGCAGTGCTCTAACCTCAGCCATCGGCTTCCCATTTACCTATTCAGAATCATGAATTCATGCCTCTAAATATATCATCTGTTGTGTCATACTTGCAACAATAGAAGCCAAAAAATCATCACATGAAACTATTTAACAAGGAATCCATGCTCCATAAGTCAAACTATAGCCATGTCCATCACGAACAATAATGAGATGGAATATCTCATCCCTTCGCATGGAAAGTTGTTTCTAGTCCTCTGGTAGCTGAGATAACTCAGATTTAAATTTAGGCTATATAATATTTAAATATAAATATATGTTTATATACAAATGTATTTAAGTATTGATAATTAGTACAAGAACTTACTATAAGAGCTGCAATCTCTGGATCATGTCGACCACGAGTCATTATCCACACCGGCATTTTATCAGTTGGTGCACCTTGATCTCATAAATATATACCAATAAGATATAAATATATAATAGAATACCTTATTAAATAATAAATTTATAAAATTTAATAATAAATAAATCATATCAAATTTGGAACATGTGACAAGTCCCAAGCTAGTGAGGTGGTCCCTCCATCGCATGATTCTCAGAATGACGTGTTGACACCTCCTACATTCAATTAATTCAAATTAAAAATAAGTAAAATGCTACAAATTCATCTAAATATATAAATCAAAATAAATAAACTAACTTCAGTATCCTTAATAGACCAATATGCAACTAGCTCATTCCACTGAGATGAGAGAACACCTCTCAGGACTCTTTCTAGAATGTCTAGGGCACCCACATTTGGTACCCAGTGATCTCTCTTGACTCTTCCTTTATAATATTTCCATTTTTTTATACATTTGGCCATACAACCTAGCCGAAACTCATTAGGTCACAATTTTAGATTATTATATTTAAGAAAAAATATAATCACATGTTACTATTTTTTAAACATAGGTAAGAAACTAAAATGGTCCTCTTACCTGAACTTACCTCCATAGCTAATCTAATGTATCATGAGGGAATGAAGCCCAATCACATGTGGTTAATGAAAATCAGTGTGGGTCACATATGATATGACCCAGCTGACAAATAAATGTAGGGGCAGTCACTCCCGCATGATGGTACCTCTCATCAAATGATACGTCTAGTGTCGTGTCGAAATTCCAAGATGAGATTCCACGATTAGGGTCTCTCCTACAAGAGGAAGAAGTGGTCGATTTGGATCCTGTTGAAAAAAATTTCATAAAAAATTAGATAGATATTAATATATATATATGTGTGTGTATTTAATAATTAATTAAACAAATAATCACAATTACATTCATACATACCTCGACCCTGAGATGTAGATGGCTCTACTGAATGATGTAGATCTAGTGCATGTTCCCCTGACTTGCATGTAGTCATAAAAATCATTATTAATAGAATATTCTATCGAAAAATATCCAAAACAATCAATCTATTTTGTAAATTGATATAATACATCAAAGTTAAACACTTTAGAAAAGTTAAACAATTCATAAAACGTTAAAAAATTAAAAAAAAGCATTTAAACTGAAGAGTAGGAAAACAATCATACCTTTCATTAACCATGAAAGTCAACCATTTATACTTCAACGGTCTCTCTAACCTAATGAATATATTCCACACGTTGAACTAAAAATACGTTGATCAAGCTACTATGCAATAAAGGCAACCGTCTCGGGTTCATCTTGTTCAATTAAAAACACTCCTCGTCAGGACATTTTCACAACAATTTTCCAATTCAGATTCAATTAAAAGGTAAAAAAGAAAACTTGTTCTACATGTAATGTAAAAATGAATGGTTCATTACTAAATCATTCATTTCTATATAACATATTGTTAAAATTCATCAATGTAAACCTATATTGATCGAATTTGGTTCCATTGAATGAATCAACCCAATTACACTTTAACAATATGTATTTCAACCTATGTACATATACAAAATCAATGATGTCTATAAATTGACCATAGTAATAACCAGAATCGACAGTTGGATAACCGATTCCACTGTTTTTTTTGCTCATTTTTCATCAACATCTTTAATGTGAAATTGAAATCCATTAGCATCTATATCTTTATAACGATGAGCCATTATAGATGGACCCTCATCTAGTTGCTTAAATTATTCAGTTAGTGTGGGTCACTTAACTCCCATAGGTTATGAACCTATATTATTCATAGAATTAAATAATAATTTATACATAAAAAAATTAGTATTATACTTCACTCATAATGAAAATAAATTTATATGTACAAAATCCTTGAACCAATCATGAAATGACACATAATGATATTGTTGAATTTTAAAGTCACTCGCACGAGATATCTATTATTTTAGCTCATTAATGTGTTTCTTGAAAATGATAATGTGATGTTTAAATGATCAAATTTATAAATGAAAATAGAAAAAGTAAAAGTTAAACAATAAAAGTAATTAGATACTTACTACATTAATGGTGCAACTAATAGAGTATTGAACAAAATATATCAATAAGATTGTGCCCACTCGATGTTGTCCATATTAAATATAGTTCCTTCTCCAACTGAACCATCATGAATCTGAGAGGGGGGAGAAAATGTATGTGACCCATGTATGCCCATTTTTTTGGTATTTTTAAGCCATACATAATTTTTATGTTTATTAGAACAAGGGAAAGAAAATTCCTCTTTCGTACTCTAGCCTGATAAATTTGCATAAGCCAAGAAGTAATTGAGTGTTCATAATAAACCAGCCTATAGTTTGAACATTTAATTAATTTCACAGTCGTAAGTCATCACACCATCACCTAAAAATTCATTCAACTCATTAATCAATAGTTGAAGGTAAACATCAATCTTATCCCCCAGACTTCTAGGTCCATCAATAAGAGTGGAAAGTAATATAAATTGTTGTTTCATACAAAGCCACAGAGGAAGATTATACGGAACCAACACCACAGTCCATGTGTTATGAGTTTCACCAACCAAGACCTAAATGGATTGAAACCATCTGCTGCCAACCCCAATCAGACATTATGAGCATCTTTAGCAAAGTCGGGGTGTCTCTGATCAAAATCCTTCCATGCACGAGAGTATGCTGGGTGGGTTATCATATAACTTTCCTTATTTCTTTTAACATGCCAACTCATTAAATTAGATACATTAGATGAAATAATTTTTTTTCAACCTCAGATTCATGGGAAAGTAACACATTTACTTCACGATAATCGATTTTCCCTATTTCGCAGTCTTACTTTGAAGAGTTTGATTTCCCCCGTTATCTTTCCACCTGGAAGTGCCACATACCATAAAATTATATAAATAGACAGTTTCCTTTCTAAATAGCATACAATTGTTTTCATATGCATCTATGGTCTCATATGTAAAACCTAAGTTTTTTATCAACTAACGATCATGTTAATACGACTCAGGAATCTTAGCGTCGCCAGGAAGTAACTTTTTCAATAACACCAACAACATGTCAAACAATGTGTCTGACCACTGATTCAACATCTTCAAATGCTAAAACTCCATGATAAATGAAAATTTACTAGAAGCGGTACACCCATAATATAATTCAGTTTTTCCATCATCAAGTATTTCATAAAACCTCAATGAATCATGATCTGTACTAGAGCATAGATTTATCTCACCGGTCTCAACATTCAGGATGTCAATGCCTTCAGAATACAACCCACATACCATTTCAGTAAGAATTTCATTCATCAAATCATTCATCCTCATATCAACATCCATATGAACTATTTTTGTATTTTGACAACGAATATATTCTTCCCCATGATGATTACAACTCTTATAATTTTTCATAATCCCATTCAATAATAGGTGCTCCATCATGCTATCTTATGTAAATTGATACTTGTTTGCACATTTTCTACACGAAGAACTAATATAGTCACTTTTGAAACCCTATAGTGAAATCAATAAACTATATAATTCCCTCAAAATATTCTTTATACATTCAATTTGTAAGATCAATCCAACTCTTATCCATATTAATATATATATAACAAGTAGTAACATTTACAAAAGACTTAATATTACATACATTTTTTGAATTTCATATCACAAAAAATATTTCAAATAAAGACTGAACAATTGAATGTGTACTTTAATTCATACTCATCCAAAATAAGAAAACAATTCACAAGATACACGATCATTACATTTTAAGGATAATTAATTATTTATACACATTGTTTTTTTTAAAGTATACTTTTGTACATGATCAAAAAACACATTTTAAAGAAATTTTCAAGCACTTATAAATAGAAACAATAATATGTACATGATTATTCAAGGTAAAAAGAACAAAAAACAAATAAATTGATAAATTAATTAACTAAATAAATAAATGTTAAAAAAATAATTGAATTAAAAATAAATGGTACTAATAATTAAAATATTTAAAAAAACTAATTTAAATATGAAACAATGATTAATTAAATAATATATTAAAAAAAGTAAAAATAAATAAAGGCTAAATACTCAAATAATAAAATTAAGTAATAACCAGTTAAATAATAAAAGTGAAAAAATAAAATATTGATAAATAAAAGAAAAATTAATAAATATTTAGAAGAATGATAAATTGAAAGATTTAAAAATAAAACCAACATTTTTACCAATAATTTTATTAGATTAATAAATCAAAAATAAACTAACCTAACATATATAATTAACTAGATTAATGTTAAATCAAGAATTAAAAACATAATTTGACAGTAGATGAGATGTGGTAAAGAGTATCAATTTAAGGCCACATCATAAGGCACTAGGAAACTAGGGATTACTTGAAAAATCCAGAATATATAGAGTCTGAGGTTGGGTGACATGAAAAAGAGGGGCAACTGTGAGAGAAGAAGGGCATCACATGACTCTGGATGTGGGCGCGAATATAATCAAGGAACACTCAGAGGAGTAGGGGGTGGATCCACCCAAAGCGAGAGTGCAATGAGTGAGATGCGTCCAGAGTCGGACGAGGAGGGTGCGATGAGTGAGACAGACCCAATTTATGGATCCAGAGCTAGAGGAGGGTGTGATGAAGGATATGTATGGGGGGGTTTTCTGGTGGGGCTAGGGTTTTTCGGAGTGAGGGGAGGAGAGGAAGAGGAGTGGTGACCATCAGTGCAGGTGGGGGTGCCCATGGGAAATGAGGGACAAGGAGGGGTGTGGTGGAAGGTATTTTGGGTGGGGGTTCTGGAAAGGTTTGTGGTGGGGTGCAGTGGCCGGTGAAGGAGGAGTGGTAGAAGTTTAGGGTTTGGGGGGGAGGGGGTGTATGAGGGAGACGACGGGGGGGGGGGGGATATTTTTTTTGATAAGCTATGTGACTGCCAAAAGTAGTCGCTATTTCTTACCAATAGTGACCACCAAATGTGGTCACCCATTCCAAGGGGTACAAAAAATATAATTTCTAGTAGTGATTACACAAACCTACACTTTAGAACTATAATAGATTAGTGTATTTGGAGACTAGGTAGAAAATATTCTTAATTCATGAATGATATTCAATGTCTCCAAGAAAGATCTTCCCATTAAGTAATATTCATATAAATACTCTACTTAAAAGCTTACTTCGTGAGATGGGGGAAGGAAACATAAGAAAGAGTGATATCAGATGCTTAGTAAGTTTAAACAAGGGAGATACATAAGCATAATACAAACATAAGGGTATGAGAACATTAACATAAAATTTGAAAACCTTTCCCCGCATATAAAAAATCATAATACTGAGTCATGGAATAAAGATTGGTAGTTTATAAGACATGAATAATAAGGAAATAAAAGAACATAATCCATGAGAGCATAACATTGGCATAAGACATGGAATTTTGGCATACACATAAGCATAGAAAATCATTTCCACAATAGTCTGGGATCATTACCAAGGCTATCATAGTGGAATGGTTTTACTTCCCAAACAATCATAGTAATAAAGGTTCACTCCCATGACCATTATAGTGGATAATGTCCCTTACTGAATCAGGTTTACTCCCCTTCTCAGTCCTATCTATCTCATGAGATATAAATCATTACCCAATGAATTAGAGGGAGATATAGGTCCCACCTATCACATGATGAAAATAATATATGTGTGTTCTACTAGATCATAAATTATTCATAAGATCATAACCCATGAAATAAAATGGTTTTTATAAACATTTCATCAAACCTACACGCACCCCTCTTCTTCAAACCTACATGAATGTTACAGTGTTTTCAAGCGTTGGCCCTCTGATACAATCATCATCTACTATGGTCATTGACCCAGGATCCTACACTGATCCTAGATCTCGTGTTCTAGACTCTTTGTCGTTTCCCCCTAAATTTATGAATCCTTTATCAAGACTGGGCCCTATCCCATCCATTGCACCTTTCCCTAAATCATTTATGTATACTCTTTGTGGTGGAATTCCTTCTCTTTATCTTCCATGATTTCTAGAAATTTCCTTGTCTTAGACAAATGTAGTTTGTGAAAGATCATGGATCTGTATGGATATCCCTACATCAGCATTCGAGGAGGCTTCATATTGCTTGGGATGGAAGTTGGTTGCCAGTTTTGGGGGTGTGAGGCCACCTTCCTCAGTATTACAATGGATTGTAGGTTCTTAGGGCCTTCAACTTCTGGTGAAAATATCTCTGATCCATAGGAAATATTTATGTCTCATCCCGGGAAGATTTTGTTCAGGCATGGTGTTTTTCTCCTCGCTCTGTAGGCCGGTGGAACTTTAGATTATCCAGGTGGTCTTTGGATGCTCACTGTGGAAAGGAGAACTCGACGACAGTGGTCTAGGTCAATCTCCTAGACCTCCCACTTCCTTTTTAGAATGATGGATTTCTAAATATGATTGGACATTCTCTTGGTGGATTCTTATACTCAGATATTAGGACCAAATCATGTGCAAATAGCTTGAATATGTGTGAAGATTAATCTTTCTCATATGGTACTAGAAAATCTTATTCTCTAGGTGAAATATTCCTTTTATCCCATTTTTTTCGATATTTTTTCCAATTGCCTCCTCCAAGGTCATTCTTCATAGAAGTGATACCAAAATCACCAGGGAATGTAGGGGGGGGGGGGATGTTCAGGGTGTAAGGATCAAAGAATAATGGTTGTCTTTATCCATTGGAGATTCCTCTAGAGGGATATTAGAATAAAACCAGTTCCCTGATGAGGTGTCTCCTATACCTCCTTTTGTGTTATCGAATGATCAGATGCTAGATGGTAGGGTTTCCTATCAGAATATTGTTACATATATCCTAATACCAGTGACATAGATCTAGGTTGGTGATGGTTTTTCTCTCTTTTTCAGGCACCTTCTATATATAATTTTTTGTAGTATTGATTTTTTTCAAGGTCCACTATACCATGGACCTTTTTTGCTTCACCATATTGAGTCCCAAAGTGATTATAGAAAGAAGAAGGAACCCCTAGTAATGGTCCTTTCATCGGTTGAATTTACATTAGATGATCTCCCTTCTACTCCCACTGCACCTTGTTTGAGAGAGATGATAGGATACCCTTCTTTAGCAGAAACAGGTGGGGGAGCTAAATACACCTCTGGTAGAAGGAGGATAATAGTTAATATGGACTCCTCCCCCTCCCCAGTGGGTTATATACCCAAGGATAATAGAGTTTGTACCATATCTTGGTCTAATTCCCAAAAAAAGAGATTTCTCTCCCACTTTGAGAAGGCGACAAGTTCTGGAGCCAATACCATAACCCTTTTTTTATCAATGATCCTAGTGTTCATATGGAATGCCTAGGGTATTGGAACTCGGGTCAATACATATTTTCTATCTTCCTAGGTGATTAAAACTAAGATTTTAATAGCTAGAATTCTTGAACAAAAGTAACACCCAGATAGGATTGGTGTTTTTTCTAGAAAACTAAAAATGCACGGCTCCATGCACATAGACCCAATTAACCTACATATATGAATATTTTGGCCCAAAAGTTTTAAGGTGAATCAGATTCAAGCAGGCAATCAATTCATCACAATCAAGGTGACTTGATACTATCACAATTTCTTTATCTCTTTCATTTATGGGAGTTGTGATCCCCAGAAAAGGTTTCTGTTATGGAATATCCTCATCTCTTTTGATCCTGGAATTCTCCCATGGTTTTTTGGAGATGATTTTAATATTATTGCTGACCCAGATGAGAAGAAGGGGAGAGGTCCTTTTCCCAGACAGGTTAGCAATGACATTAATCAAATTATAACAGGAAAAGGGCTACTGGATCTTGTATACTATGGAGACAATTTTATGTGGTGTAATAATAAAAAGGGAGATCTTAGATTGTGGAGAAACATGGATATATTTTTGGGCAACATACATGCTATCTCCATGTATGTTAATACTAAAGTAGACAATTTGGTGTGAGGTATTTTAGATCATTCTCCACTGTTGATCACTTTATCTTCCAGGAATGATAATTATGAGAGGTTTAGATATTATCAGAATTGGGATGATGATACATCCTTCCATGATTTGGAAAGGAAATCATGGGAAGAAACCACCCAGGGTCACACATGGAATATTGTTCAAAATAATCTCAGATGCCTCAAGAAGAGAATTCATGTGTGGTCGAAGAATCTCCCTCCACCGGAAAGAGACTTGCATGATACCATGAAAGATATTGATCGCCTCAAGCATAGTCTAGAGGAGGATTGGGGAATTTGGGTTTTTGAGGATCTTGCTTGTAAAAAAGAGTATTTAGCAGATATGCTACTTAGGTAGGAGCATATGTCTAGGGATAAAGCAAGGATCAATTGGTTAAAAGAGGGAGATAGAAATACATCGTACTTTCATGCCTGTATTAAGGAAATTAAAAGGTTAATTAAACCTAATATCTTACTCAAGGATGGTTATTTTACAGATGATAGGGAAATTGTTGGGACCCTAGCTAATTCTCACCTTAGAGACTTTCTGGATGGCCCCAATGTTAAGCTTCCTAATGGATATCTAAGGGAGCCCACAAATCTTTTTGATGTAATACCAAATTTAATTTCAGCCTATGATAATGATGAGATGGGGTCCCTTACTCTAGAGAAAGATATCTTTGATGCTATAATGAAGCTTAATCCGAACAATGATATTAGCCCTGACAGTTTTCCTACTATTTTCTATTGATCCTTGTGGGAAGTTATTAAGGGTGATATCATTGAAGTGATTTTTATTTTTTCAAGGGTGGGTAGTTGCCTCATGCTGCATGTGCCACCACTATGGTTCTCATTACCAAGTCCATGAACCCCACATATATCCTTCATTATCACCCTGTAAGTATGTGTAATGTTCCTTATAAGATCCTTGATAGTATCATTAATTCTCAGATGTCTATTCATCTACCCCGATGGATCTCTCTAGAACTACAAGGTTTTGTGAATGGTTATTATATATAAAGGGATATATCCTTAAACTAGGAAATGGCCAGGGATATTAACCTCAAAACCCAAGGTTCTAATGTGGCCATTAAAATTGACATGAATAAATCTTATGATCTTGTGGAATGGGGTTTCATAAAAAACATTTTCACAGGTATGGGATTTTCTCCCTGGAACATTGATATAATTTTTCGCTGCTTTTGTTCTTCCTGGTTGGAAGTGTCTTTTATGGGAAAGACCTATGGTTTCTTTAAATCAACCCGAGGTCTTCGGTAGGGGGATCCAATATCTATGAGTATTTTTATCATTGTCTAGGATGTTCTCAGTAGAATTATTCATAGAAGCTTGAGTAATTGTGTTATTCTTCCTTATCAGCGTAGAATGATATCCCCTTCAATGTCTCATCTTATTTTCACCGATGACACCATTATTTTCATGAATGATTTGAGTAGATCGTTGTGAGGAATGAAAAATGTTTTGGATGAGTATTTCCTTTGGAGTGTACAAGTGATTAACAAGAGAAAAAGCTATTTATATATCTCCAATAGTTGTTTATCAAACTGGATATCTACTGTGGGTCACATCCTGAACATGCAGAAAGGGAAATTCCCCATGGATTATCTAGCGGATCCTCTATCTTTTTGGAGGCTTAAGATTCACGAATTTGAATAT
The DNA here is from genome assembly GCA_963277665.1 of Viscum album. Classification (NCBI taxonomy): domain Eukaryota; kingdom Viridiplantae; phylum Streptophyta; class Magnoliopsida; order Santalales; family Viscaceae; genus Viscum; species Viscum album. Next base: position 471,794,697 of record OY728133.1, on the reverse strand, counting down.
TTGATCAGCAAGATAATGGCTCAGGTTATTAACTATAAAAATAACTACCTTTCATTCAGAGGAAGAATAATACTGGTTAATAGTGTGCTTCTAGCCACTCCTATCCATGCCATATCTTCTGTCAAGGTCCCAAAGGGTGTGATAATTTTTTTTTACAAAATTCTTGCTAACTTCATATGGGATCCTAAGGTCGAGGGTAAGAGAAAATGGGTTTCATGGGGTTGGATGGATTGCCTAGTGAATGAACGTGGGATTAACGTTCTCAGCGTTGAAGATACTCTTATGTTCATGCATTAAAATCTAGCATGGAAGGTTATGAAATGATGCACATTATGGTGGAGAACCATGCATGGTAACTCAGTGGGATACATGGATTCATTGGACAGACATGGTACTCCTTTCTAGACCAGTATTAGTTCTATCATTGATACACTTAGGCCCTATTCTTGTTGGCTTATTGGGAAGGGTGATATCATGTTCTGGAACCACAACTGGAGTTGAGAGATAATCAGGTACCCGAAATTTCTTACTATGAACATATTCTTTAAGGAAGCCTTCCAATACCTTTCTTTTACTAATGTAGTCTTGGAAAAGGACCAACATTCCCTTTTAAACCTCATTGTGTTATCCTCAGAATCATATAAGTGTGTCTTTAATCCTTCTCCTTCTAGCTCCTTCACGATGAGGGATTACCGCATGACCCTTACAATGCAAGACCCAATGGATGCATGGAATAATACCCTCTAGGTTAAGTCTATTCTCATGAAATATAACTTATTGTATTGGAGGATCCGGAATGGAGTTTTCCCTAAGGATGAAAATTTCAAATGGTGTGGGATTTGTATTGTTTCCAGATGTATTTGCTGTAAGTGGCATAAAGAATAAATCTTAGAAAATATTTTTTTTGATAGTGAATGGGCTCATGAAGTGTGGGATTATGTTGGTAAGTTCACTGTAGTTTATTTTCCAGCTATGGACAATCAGTCATTCATTGTCTGTTGGTGCCATAGATCGAGTGTGGGAGGTATTAAAGAGTGGAAAATACAGTGATATTATATGTAGGTTGTCGGTGCCTGTGGTAGGCAAGAAATAATAGAATTTATGAGGGAATGGTCTTGAATGTTTGGGTGATTATTTGTAGGATAATTTTTTTTCTCATTGATATCATTAGGGACTTAGGAAATTGGATGGAGTCACCTTCCTTGTATAATTTTGTTCCAAGCCCTCATCTATCATCTTAGGGGAATATCCACCATTCGGGCAACTAGGTTTGTTGGAACCCCCCATCAAGGGGCTTGGAACTAACCAACGATGGATCGTGTGTTTCTAGTTTGATTCATGGAGGGGGTATAGTCTGTGAATGTTGAAGGTTGACCATAATAGACTTTTCTATTAAGCTGGGTTAGGGTAACTCACTCTATGCTGAGACAATGGCCATGCTCACTGGGCTGAATATCTACATGCAAAGGAATTTGGAGATCTATGAGGCTGAAATAGACTCTATGCTCTTACATAATTCTATACATGGGCAAGGTATAGTTCCTTGGTCTATCTCTTATATCATTAGAAAATGTAGGAGCATCATTGGAGTTTATATCAAAGTTTCCCATATCTGGCAGGAGGGTAACAAGGCTGTGGACTACCTAGCCTCGATAGACATTCATGGTCCGAAGCATTTGTTTTTTAGGACTTGAATAGTTTGAATCCATAAGGTGTCAATATCATTAGAGGAGATTCCATTGGTATTCACTATTTTATGCCCCCTTGATTCTCCTCCACATCTTGGTCTATCCATGAAGACCTTGTATTCCTTGGACTCTCTCATTTTCATTGGATAAAAAAATTACATGATGATGTTGATAAACATTTCATCATATCATAACCTATGGAAAAGATATGGGTTTCATAATCATTTCATCATTTCATCATAGCCTAACCTATGAAAATAAGTGAATTTCATAAGAATTGTTTCATGGTATATCTCGTGGAAGAGAAATGAGTTTCGTAAGAATTATATCATAGTATAAACCATGGAAGAAGAAGAATTTTTCATAAGAATTCTATAATGGTATAACCTATGGAAAAATAAACAGGTTTCATAAGATTTTTATTATGGTATACCCATAGAAGAGAAATGATTTTCATAAATATCAAGCCATCACAAATATAAAAAATTCAGAGAAATAATAAGAATGATATCCATGGATCATATCCTCATTAAGACATAGGTAACACCAACATATGTCATCTTATATAGAAACCGATTTTTAAAATGCACTTGGAATATTTCTTTAGGAAAATAAATTTCCTTTGAAAATCACTTTTTAAAAATAAAAATCCATCAAACATTTTATAAATCATTTTCTTTAATAATAATATTTGAAACTTATAAAGGATGCTTTAAAAATCATTTCAAAAATTTCTTGAGGAAAATATCATTTCCTATTCTAAAAACTCTTTTTAAAGCATAAAACATTTTCAAAATTCTTTTCATTTTTAAATGATTTATTTAAAATCTAAAAAATTTCTCAAATATTAAGGGAAAATTTTCTTTGAAAAGAATTTTGAAAACTTGTAAGGTAAGATTGAAATATTTGAGTGGTCATGAAATTATGAAATATTGTTCATGCTGTGCATGTTAAAAAAATATTCATTTCACATTTTCAGTAAAAGATAAACAAGCATTGTTTGGAAAGGGACATGAATATTACTTTCAAAATAATTTTAAAAAAAGTAAAAAATGGGTAAAAATTTATTTAATAAACCATTTTAAAAATTTTAAAAACATCTTTGAGAACATTTTTAGAGAAAATGGTTTTGGATGAAAAGGGGTTTTCGACCGAAGAGAGAAATAAAGATGATTTATCTTAAAAAAATTATTTTAAACTATGTAAATAAAGAGAGAAAAATAAAGGGAAACATGTATTATAATGAAATAAAAAGATGATATGAAAATTCATGTGATTATTGAGAGATATATCATATGATTTTATCATTGGAATCATAATTATAAACTATCCCGATAAATAATGAGATTATAACATAAAAATCTTACCACATTGGTAACTTCGAATTGTAATACCCATGAAAGACAGATCCTCAAATAGATATGTAAATATAAATAATTTTCATGAAAATAATCATAAAATACAATCATGGATAGTATATACACCATATAAAATAAATAATTAGTGAATATGGAATGTGTCTCATAGAAGTAAAAAGTGAGATAGAAACTCCTTTCCACTTTTGTAATCTTTTGGATTATAAGCCCCAATAAAGAATAAAATCAAATAAAGCTTTAAATATCATGAAAATAAGGATATTCTTGATATAACATTTCAAAGGAGTAGTATATACACCACATAAAATAAATTATTGATGGATTTACATATATCTCCTAGAAATAAAAGAGAGACTAAAAATCCCTTACCTTAAGTCTTGACTTCCATATTACATGTTCAAACCTCAAGTATAATAAATACAAGTTTATTATAAATATATTATAGAACCACAATAATATATATTATACAATATATGAATTTATTATGACCTTTTATTTCCTATTTATTATAAATTTCATGTTAAAGTCATGTTTTAGGTAGTAACCTCTTGGGATTTTGTATATGTTTTGATTTTTTATTTTTGGTCCACTTACTTTGATCATGGTTTTATAATATCTGGAATAAAAAGAATAACATAATTATTATATTTATATATCAATTATACTTTTAATAATAATCATGAAATATGGTTTTGAGAAATGAAGTATGTTATGATCATGGAGATAGTAGGCCATACATACGCATGAGTAACATTTCCATTTTTCAATGATCATTATAGAAAGGAAGTAAGTAATATTTTATCTTTATAGTATGGTCATAATATAATAAAAAACATATTATTTATTTAAATATACTTATAAATATTATCCATGTGGTGTGGTGATTAAAAAGAGAGAGTCATATTACTTCGTGAAGGTGGTGTTGGATTGGTGTAGCCCGATCTATTCTGGATGATGATTGGGTAAAATTATTCCAACCCATACCATGCATTAGGACACAAATCCACAGGTCGAGCTCTGTGGTGATATCGTTAGGGGTTATAAGGGGAAATGAGCCCCTGTTTCAGGGGTCTGTGTGTTGAAGGCCCCCGATCCAAATTTTGGGGCACTATAGTAGCTTTGACCAATTATATCATAGATGACCGACATACACCAAAAGGGAACTATAGTAGTGTGGACTTTGACATGACTACTGTAGTATTTCGGACTTTAGAGATAATAGTACTATAACTCCATGGACTTCTAGCTTCCGGCCATTGTAACATCTTAAACATGGTTGGTCATGACACTATAGTAATGCAAACTTCCATATACCATTCACTATAGTGATGTAGACATTTTATACAGTTGGTGCCACAAAAATTAATCTTTTTTATTATCCCATTTCATTCTAGGGTTTATGTGTGTGAAAATATAACACTATATGTATTTTTTCACTTGGATTATAGTGAAATTCTGCCTCTTTGTGGACGTAGGGATCATTTCCCGAACCACATAAATCTCTATGTATTGTGTGATTATTTGTTATGTATTTTATTCACCTAAAAACTTATTTTATCATTGAAACTCTAAGAGTTTTTGAAACTACTAATATCAAAGGTTGAGTTAGAAATTCTCAAATTTAATGATGGATATAGAATAAGGAAAGGTGAATATCGATTGCTTCAATGGAACTGACTTTAGTTACTGGTGGATTCAGACAAAGGATTATCTTTATCAAAAAAAGATGTATTTTCTGATTTTTGGTTTAAAGCCAATAGAAATTGAGTAGACATAGTGGGAGATACTATATTGACATTTTCTGGTTGTTTTACACCTTATATTGAAAAAAACACGGAATTCAACCTTAGATAGGAGAAGATGATGATTGAGATGATGAAAGATATTGAGAATATGTATGATAATCCTTTTTTATTAAACAAAGTGCACTTGATGTAATGATTATTGAATATGAAAATGGTTTAAGGGAGAATTTTTTCAAATCACATCAACAAATTCAACACCATCATAGTTGACATCAGTGGAAATTTCATTGGGTGTTGAGGTATGTGCATTAGTTTTACTATATTTATTACCTGAAAATTGGGAATTGATTGTAACAGTTGTGAGTAGTTATTTAGGGAATACCAAGATGGTCCTGAAAGATGTGTGGGACCTGATCCTCAATGAGGATATTCAAAGAAAATAATTGGGTAGGATCTATAGTTTTTCTTTGAATGTTGAAGGTAGAGGAATATATGTGTAGTGAGACAATCACAAAGGATTATAAAATTCAAGAGGAAAGAGTCGAGATAAGTAAAATGGGGTTGGTCCTACTTGCTGGATTTGTGGGAAGAAAAGACATGTCAAAAAGGAGTTCATAGATAAATAGAAAGCACCGTAAACCAATGAATCAAACATGAAGACTATATTATGTGATGATTCTGAGCATGGATAGCCCTAAAGAGTCTTGTATTTTAGACTTAGGGGTGACTTTCTATTCCATGTCAAATAATGGTTTCCTAAAAAAATTTGTTTTTAGAAATTTTGGCAAGGTACATATTACAGATAATGAATCCTTATAGATTGTTGGGAAATGAGATGCATAGATCAAGACTAACAATGAGAGTCTACTAGTTCCAGAAAATTTGAGGTATATCACTAGTTTAAGAAGAAATATTATTTTTGTTGGGTATCTTGATGATGAATACTTTAGTACCTTGTTTACTAGTGGTACCTGGAAGATTACTAGGAGAGTTATGGTTATAGATCAGGGAGAATAGAATGGAACCTTGTACAACATGATAGATACTTTCATGGACATTTTTTCATTAGTAAATGATATTAGGGATTTATAATTAGGGAACTATAGTCTAGGAAACATGATTGATAAGGGGATGAATGTACTAGAAACAAAAGGACTACTAAAAAGCTGATATCAGTGGATGTTTTCCCTTGTGAAGACTGTATCTTCGGAAAGTAGAATAAGGTTTCCTTTAAAAAAGGAGGCAGAACACTGAAGGATAAAAATATGGACCTGTTCACATAGAGTTTTGGGGTCCTGCACTAGGAATTTTCCTTATAGGGTCACAATATTATGTGATATTCATTTACAAAATAACAACGAATGTATGGGTTTACACTTTGAAAAGATAATATGATGTGTTTAAGATGTTTTAGAAGTGGAAGACCATGGTATAGAATGAGTTAGGATCAAATATGAAATTCTTGAGGCTTGAAAATACTGGAGAGTATGGAAGTTAGGAGTTCAAATAATTTTGTTCCAATAATGAAATTTGATGGGAGAAGACTATCCTAGGAACACCAGAATAGAATGGTGTAGCTGAAAGTATGAATAGAACACTGAATGAACATTTTAGGATAATGAGGTTATACTCAGGGTTACCTAAGATATTCTAGGATGATATAGTGAACATGGAATCATATCTCGTTAATAGGAGTCCATTTGTACTAATGAGAGAATGTCTACCTGAGAATATTTAGTCTGGTAAGGAGGTAAGAATCTCACATTTACAAGTCATTGGTAGTTTTTCATATATAAATATTGATTCTAATATAAGGGAAAATCTTGATGCAAAGTCCAACCCATGTTTTTTCATTGGCTATGGTGCTGATGAGTTTGGTTATCACTTTTAGAGTTATCTCAACATGATGGTCATCAGGAACCAAAATGTGATATTTAATGATGGTTCCATGTACAAGGATCACCATGTAGTTGAATATGAAAATTGGAACAAAGAATCAGAGTGAAAAGAGAAAGTGTAGCTTGAATGTGTACCTGAGAATCAGACATCAGAACCAGTGGAGAATCCTCCTCAAGTGGAGTTGAGAAGATCAAAATGGGTGATAATTCTAGTTAAGATGTATTAAATATCATTACTCTATTTTTTATTGACTAATGGTGGAGAACTGTAATTTTTTGAAGAGGCAATGAAGTTGAAGGAGTCAAACAAGTGGGAGTTGGCCATAAAGGAGGATATTTCTTCACTATATGACAATAATAATTGGTATTTGAAAACTCCACCATAAGAAAAGAGAGAATTTTATAACAAATGGGTATATCGGTTCAAGAAAGAATATGATGGAAAGAGGAGTTATAAGGTAAGGATGGTGGTGAAAGGATTTCAATAGAAGGAAGGTGTGCTCATCAACAAAATATTCTCACCTATAGTCAAGCATTCCACTATCTGGGTAGTTCTCAATATTGTTCCATAAAAATATTTATACTTTGAGTAGGTTTATGTAAAGACTACTTTACTTTATGGATATTTTAAATAGGACATCTATATGCATCATCCAGAGGGATACATTGAGTCTAGGAAGAAAGGCCTAGTGTGAAAACTCTAGAAGAGATTATATGGGTTGAAGTAGGCACCCATGTAGTGGAACAAATTTTTTGACACATTCATGACTAAAAATGCATACAAACAATGTTTCATTGATCAATATTGCTACATCAAGTCTTTTTCTAATGAATATATTATAATGCTTCTATACATGGATGAAATTCTTATTACAGGATCATGTATTCATAGAATTGATGATTTGAAAGGGAAGATGGATAAGGAGTTTGAAAAGAAGGATCTTGGAGAAGATAGAAATATTTTAGGGATGAACATTAAGAGATACCGTGTAGCTGGAAGCTTAATGTTATCACAGTCTAACAACATTGGGAGGGTTTAGAGAATATTTAGTATATTGGAAGCAAATCTAGTCTCTATTCCCTAGGAAGGAAATCTCAAACTATCAAAGGGGAAATCACCGAAGATGAAAGAATAGGTTGAGTACATGAAAAAGGTTCCATATGCATCAGTTATTGGAAGCTTTATGTATTCCATGGTCTGCAATCGACCTGATATTTCTCATGTAGTGGGAGTTATGAGCAGGTACATGGATAACCCTACAAAGAAATATTGGGATGTTTTGAAGTGGATACTAAGGTATTTGAAGAAAAGTAAGGAATTAAATCTATTCTTTAGGAAAGGAAAATCATTTTAGGGGTATGTGTATGTGGATCTTGGAGGTAATGATAACAGTAGGAGGAGCACCATAGGGTATGTATTTACTTATGGAGGAACTACAGTAAGCTAGATATGAAAATTGTAGAAGATGGTGGCTTTATCAACCACATAGGCATAATACATTGTTGTAACAAAAGCCGAAAAAGATATGGTTTGGCTAAAGAACTACTTGAATGAGTTGGGTAGAAAGAAAGAAGAAAATTTATTAATCTATGACAGTCAGAGTGTTATACATCTTGAAAAAAACTTAATGTTTCATTCCTATATAAATCACATTTAGATGAAGTACCATTTTATCAGAGGCTTGATATAGGATTGATGACATTGTAGAAGAGTTGTGGAACAAACAATCAAGTAGATATGTTCACGAAGATGATGATAATATAGAAGTTGAGGCACTATTGTGTCTCTATTGGTCTCCACTAATGAATGTATGATGAGAGGTAGAATATGGGAGAATATTATGGGAGCACAAAGGAAAACAACTAGTATTTCATGAATCATCAGCTTGAAATTGAAGTTTTGAATGGAAAGAACATGGAATAGTGAGTGAAGAGGAGGATGAGCCCAGATAAAGTCAGTTTTCTAGGTCAGTGACATCAAATCAGGTCAACGTAGCAGATCAAGCTTCAAGTGGGAGATTATTGTATTAGTGTAGCCTGATCCATTCTAGATGATGATTGTGCTAAATGTTTCTAGAGCATAATACACACCAAGATGAAACTCTGTGAGTCGAGATTTGTAGTGATCTTGCTGGGGGTTGAAATGGGAAACAATACCCTACTCTGGGGGTCCAGGGGCTGGAGGTCCTCGAATTTTTTTAGGACATTGTAGTAGTTCAGAACAATTGTAGAAGAGTTTACCAGCCAAAACTGATAGTTCACTATAACAATACTGAATTTGGAATGACTACTATAGGAGCTCAGACTTTGGTGACAATTGTACTATATCTCCATGGAATTCTAGCCACCGACAACTATAGTAGCTTTAACTTGGGTGGTCATGGAACTATAGTGATACTGACTTCCAACCTCCATTCATTGTAGTGATTCATACTTTCTATACGGTTGGTGGCACAAAACTTCATGTTCTTTATTATCCCATTTTGGGATAACATTCCTGTGTGTGAAACTATGATACTCTCTATATTTTTTCTCTCAGATTATAGTGACATTCTGCCTCTTCATGTACATAGAGATCATTTCAAAAACCATTTAAATCTATGTGTACTATGTGATTTTTCTTTTATCTTTTCATCATCGGCATACATATTCTATCAGTGAGACTCCCAATTTTTCCACAATAGGTGGTAGTACACACATACCCCAATGATGTTATCATCTTTCAGTGTGTTATAAGGTGAGATATAAAATGATATATCATCTTTTTAGAATGATAAATTTGTCATGAATATCATAATTATGTCATGTATGTCACATATGTTTATTTACTTTATCCATATTATCTCTTATTTTAAATTTTTAGTGAAAATGAATCACATCTCTTTGTGAGGTGGTAGTCCTCTATACACATGAACGATTTTATCATATCCCATACATAATGGAAAGTAAAAAAGGCATATATTATTTAATGACTCTAGAGATATAATTATGTTTTAAAAAACACATATATACTTTATATCCATCATAATACCCAATCAGTAAAGGTGATAATGGAAAAATGAATGACATCGGTTCATTAAGTGGTAGTCCACCATACACACGAATGATGATTTCATAACCCATTTAATGTAAGTGGATATGGTTTTAGGTAATTCCATTAATATAAAAAAAATCTTAGTATATATAAGATACTAAGGTTATTATATTAGAATGTTTTAATATGAATTGAAGGATGTGAATGAAGAAATAAAATAAAAATGCTCATTGAAGAAAATTACCTCTTCTTCAGGTAACCTCCTTTGGTTTTCACCAAAATCCTTCCTAGGATTGATTTATTCCCAAAATAAGGCTTCTAGGATACAAGTAAGCATCACATCCATGATTTTATTTTGAGGTATCCCTTTGATTATTATTTTTTGTATTTATTCCTTGGTTTCCCCAGGTGTTTTTGGAGAAAAATAGAGTTTTGGGACCCTACAACAGGTGGCGTATGGTTGAAACACATTTAGGGGAGACCATGCACTAACCCAGGATAAACCATGAGCCTGATATAATAGCACTTTCTAGGTTGCATAGATTGTCACACGAGTGTGCTCCCTCCCCCAGGAAACCATCCAGCCTCATTCATCTTGGACATATAGGGACACACGGTTGAATAAAGGTTTGGAAAACCATATGGGCTAACCATACGGCCTATCCAAGTCATTAGAAATTATAAATTTTCAATCCTAACCATTTTTTATTTTAACCCAAACCACCCATATTTCGAACCATACAGGATTTTCATCCCTAGTATCTTCCTTCTCTCCTCCTTTCTCTCTTGTACCTTCAATTTTTGGGTGGTTTTGGCATTGGATCTTCAATAATAACCAAGTAAGTTCCTTATCCCTTGGTTTCTTCCCTCTTTCTATGGTTATTCTTCCTCCCTATTTGAGTTTTTATTTTCCAGTTGATTGATTGACCTAATAAAGGTTCAATATTGAGTTTTTGGTTAAAATATTTATGTTTATAGTTTGATATTCCCTCTATAGGGTTCCTTTTTGGCGTGGTTGTGGTTTTCCACCTGATTCGAGAAGTTTCCAAGATTGAGGTTGGTGGTTCCATGTTTTAGCATTATCAGATGATTTTGGTATGCTTGATTTGTTTCATAAATGTGTTCCATGATTTATGTATATGGTTATAAATGTGTTTTCAAAAGGTGAGAAGCATGTTTTAAAGTAGATTTGGTGTGAATATGGATTTGAAATAGGCTTTTATTATAAAAAATGATGGTTTTTTCATGTGTATTCTTATTTCGTGGTGTTTGGATGTGAAAGTGGTGATCTATGTGATATGTGAGATGGAGATTGAGAACAAAGGGAATCCTAGGTATCTAGGTTGGAGGACTAGGACTAGTAAGCTAGTTGGATCTGTGAGGACAAGGCCTGGTATCTTCCAGCAAGATTGATGATACAACACTAACTATGATAATGTTTGGAGACCACTAAACCTTGGGATAGATTACCCTTTAGTGGATTATGCATGAGGATGATGTGGGTTATGGTTTCTAAACCATGTTTCACCAAGATACTAGGTTCCTAGGGTCCCACTTGATATAGAGCCTATAAGGATTTATAATGATGTGATAATCTCTTATGATGTGGTGACCACCATCAGTATAAAGTGGACCTTGTTTTCTTTATAATTGAAAAGCATGCTTCCTTTGAAAATGTTTTCTTTAAAATGTTTACCTCAAAATATTTCCTTAAAAATGTTTTTATTTTCTTAATTAAAACTTTCATGTTAATTTATGTTCTCATGTTATGGCATGGAATATCTTTTGGGTGGCATACTAATGGGATTTGGATCACACCCTACATACATCCTTGGGTGTATGCAGACTTTTTCATGTATGACTCAGGTAAAGGAAATATGTTTTTTAGTGGCGACGGTGGATCTGGTTGCTAGAATTCCTCTCTTGCAGGTGGTTGTGGAGGTGTCTTGAGGGTGACAACTCTAATATTGCATATAGATTTTGGTTTGTGGTCTAGTTGGATCCCCTCCTATTTTGGTACTTTGGTTTTGGTTTTGGTTAAAGTTATAAAATGTTTAAGATGAATTGTTGTATCTATTTTGGTTATGGATATTGATCTTGGGTTGATGTTTCATTTTAAGTATTGTTATTTCTTTTTTGTCTTAACTGAAATCATTCCCAAAAGTTCATTGTTCATACCAATGTGATATTTTCTAGCTAGTGGGGATTTAGAATTCTCTTCGGGCCATACCACGGGCCGGGTTGGATGTTAGGTTAGATGACACCCCAACATGGTTTATGAAAAAATGGTATCAGACCATGGTTTTAATCCTTTACTTGAGACATGTTATTTGGGAAGAGTTTGGATAGAAAAGATATAGGATTGTTGGGGCTTGAGGTTTGGTTGTGAGTGGGGTGTCTGGACAACACACCTCATAACGAGCCTTGTGTTTCTATGGGATATTTGAGAATCAGTTTGAATTCATCCCCAGGTGATATGTACAGGCTGCAGACTATTCATGGACACTATATGGAGTAGGATTGGTTTGGACTAGCTTGTTATTGTGATAGATTTTATTCTATTTTGATCTATGAAAGTGTTTGGGAATTGTTGTTGTTGCTGAATATTTTAAGAATGGTGTATTGATGGTTTTCCCCTTTTGGTTGTTGCTTGATGTAGAAAGATTAATCCTTTGAGACTTCATATGCAACCATGGGAATAGGCCGAAGAGATTTAACCCTCCCCAATTTATTGGAGATTATTGGATGCAGTGGTTTGGGCTATCCAATATTTGGGTCCAGGAGTAGACTCTATACCTTATTAAGTTAAAAAAGATGAACTTGGTTCAGAAAAGGACAAAGCTCAGAAGTTCCTCAAGAACAAGACTCCTTCCTTATAGGATAGCATGGATCTAGAGGATACATAGGAGTGTCTTGATAAAATAGAGAGGATGTTTGGGTTTCTTGATACTTCTGAGGAAGTGAAGGTGAAGTGTGATACATTATTGTTGGAAGGATTTCAAGGTCATATTAAATGAGAAGTATTTCCCAGATAACTTTTACTTCACCAAGACCTAGGAGTTCTTAGATCATCACCAAGGGGATTAAACCATGATGGATTATGCCAATCTTTTCATTGAGTTGGTTTGGTTCACACCCGAGGTAGTTTCCAACAGGTATCCCAAGGTTCAAAAGTTTGAAATGGGGTTGCAACTAGATATTCAATATCAAGTATTCTTGTTCATGTTAAAGACTTATATTGAGGTGGTTTATCTTGGTTTAATGGTGGAGATTGATTATAGTGTAAAGTTTGGTTTTTATAGAGGAGTGACAACAATGGGCTAGGGCGGTGGAGGTTCATTTAAAAGTAATTAGAAGTGTGATGATAAGGGAAATAGGGGAGGTCATAGTTCAGGTCACCCTTCCTAACTAACTTCATATGTGGATTCAGATGTTAGGTAAGTCTTATACCCTTAGTTCAAAAAGGTGGGGAATATGCGGTCTGCATGTTCAGATCCACCCAGACCATGCCATTTATGTGGGATTATGGGATACTTATAGAAGTTTGGAAAGGTGGGATGCCCATATTAGATTTGTGCATGATCCATGGATTTTAAGGGGATATTAACCCAGTCAGAACCATTTAGTATAGTGGGTTATCGGTTTAGAGGTCATGGCGACATGGTTGGATCAACTTATGAATAGAGTTAGTTCAAGGTAGAGCTATAGGACAATGTTCATTTTTAGGCTCAAGTAGAGAACATACATCTTCATGTTGTTGATCAAGCACTAGGATAATCTGATGCAGGACATTCAATAGTTCGTGGTGCCATTTTTGTTGCATAGTCTTTAGATGTTTCTTTGTTTGATACCATTTCCTCTATTTCTTTTATCTCTGACCACCTTGTGGGTGTGTTGAAAATTTCAACCAGACTCATGTCGTATGTGATGGAGTTGGTGATTCCATTAGGTAAGAAGAAAGATAATGGTTTTAGGTTTCCATCTTATTCACTCACCATGTCAGGGATTGAGTTAGAATGAAATTTCTTGGTTTTGAAGATGGACCTCTTTGATGTGATCCTTAGTATGGAAATGATGGTTTGTTTTTTGGTGCACATCGATTGTTATCATCGTCGAGTGAGTTTCTTGGAACTTTATGGGAGTACCTAGGTTTTTAAGGTGAATGGGATCCTTGGTCAGGAAGTGATGGACCTCCACTTCCAAAATTGGGAAACCTCATATTTAAGATATCATCACTCGCATTGGAGGACAATGATGGTGTTTCTGAGTGTGGATTACCTCCTATGGTGGATGAATTCCCAGAGGTATTTTCAGATGACTTTTCATGTTTTACTCTATAGAAGGATGTGGATTTCACCATTGATTTGGTGCTATATACACATCCAATATCTCTTCTCTCATACCATATATCCCCTACAAAATTGAGGGAATTAAAGGTAGAATTGGATGACTTGGAATACAAAGGGTTCATTCACCAGATAATCTCACCATGGGCCTCCCAAGTTCTGTTTTCTAATAAAGATGATAGATCTCTTCTGTGGTGTATCAATTACTGGAAACCGAATAAGGTAACGATCAATAAAAAATACCCTTTTCCCTATATTGATGAATCATTTGATCAGCTTAAGGGGGAGAGGTGGTTCTATAAAATTGAGTTATGTTCCAGGTATCATCAAGTCATAGTTAAAGAGGATGATGATCCGAAAATAGCCTTCTGAATCAGGTACGACCATTTTGAGTATTTGGTCATTACTTTTGGGTTGAAAAATTCCTAAGTGGTCTTTATGGAACTTATGAACTTGGTGTTCCATTTGTAACTTGATTATTTTATTGTGGGGTTTATGGATGATGTCCTAGTCTATTTAGGGACCGATGAAGAGCATGAGTGGAATTTAAGGATCATATAAGGCACTCTTTGTGAGCATCGACTCTATGCTAATATTTCCAAGAGAGCCATCTAGATTAGGGAGGTGAAGTTTCTTGGTCATGTGATCTCAGAATGAGGGGTTTTGGTGAACTCAGATAAGATTAGTGCAGTGATTTCATGGGAGCAGCCAAAGAATATTTTTGAGATCAGTAGCTTTTTTGGGTCTGGTTGGGTATTATAGGTAGTTTGTTTGGGATTTTTCTCAGATTTCTTTTCCCATGAAGTCACTTACCCAAAAAGGGGTAAAGTTTGAGTGGATCTCAAAATGTCAAGAATCATTTGAAGAGATTAAGTGGAGGATGACGAAATCCACTATTTTAATCCTTCCAGAATCTGTGAAGGGATACATGGTCTACTATGATGCTCCAGGTATGGGTCTTGGGTGTTTGATAATGCAGGATGAGAACATGGTAGTATATGGTTCTCTCTAACTCTGACCACATGAAAATAATTATGCAACCCATGAATTAGAATTAGAAGTAGTGATTCATGCCTTGAATACGCGGTGTCATTATCTTTTTGGAGATAAGTTTATAGTCCACTCAGATCATAAGAGCTTGGTCCACATATTTTCCTAGAAAGATATGAATTTGAGTTATTTCTATTGGGTTGAGTACCTTCAGGGGTTCGATTTTGATATCATGTACACCCCAGGAATGGGTAATGTGGTTGTATATGCCTCGAGTAGGAAAGTTCCAGTGAAAGTATTGAAGGAGTCCACTAATGAGTGAACCTTTATGGTACTTTTTCCACAAATTCATCTCAAAACCAAGGATCATATTGGAGATATGTTCTTGGATAGTGTTCAACTAACACATTCTCTGATAGAGTTTATTTGGCCAAAGAAGCTGAGTAATGAGTTGTTCCAAAATTATATAAATTTCCTTATTGGTGGGAAGGTTCATTATGACTGGTCTTTGTATCTATATGGGATTATTTACTTGAAGGTTTTATTTGTGGTGTCATTGTAATTTCAGAAGGTGGTGATTCAAATAGCCACTAGTCTTAGTGGGATATTCATCCTGGTACCACCAAGTTATTTTATGGTGTGCATCGTCAAATCTAGTGTCTAAGTACAAGACATGATATAACTGACTTCATATCCAGGTGTTATACATGTCAGTAGGTTAAAGAAAAATACTAGTGACCTAAAGGTTTTCTTCATCCCTTTCCCATTCCTACCTAGAAGTGGGATGAGGTTGCCATGGATTTTATTACTTACCTACCTCCTACAATTTAGGGGTGGATTTACATATGGGTTGTGATTGACCATCTGACCAAATCCACCCATTTCATTCCGATCAGGGATTCATCCAAAGTGGAGGAATTGGGTTGGTTGTATGCGAAAGGGATAGTGAGGATTCATGGTGTGCCATAGGCTATTGGTTCATATATATAACCCAATTTAACTCATGGTTTTTTTAAATCATTCATAAGGCAATGAGGTCGCAGATCAAGTTGAGCACATCATACCATCCACAAATGGATGGTCAGATGGAGTGGGCGAATCAAATTTTGGAAGACATGCTCTGACCATGTGTGTTGAATTTTGGATGATCATGGTATATAATTTTGGTGTTGCTTGGATTTATCTATAATAATAGTTACCAATCCTCAATAAAAATGGAACCCTTTGAGGTGCTTTATGGTCGGTTGTGCTAGTCTCTTTTATGTTGATTTGAGGTGGGTTATTCCTCATTGTTGGGATCAAGTCTCATACAAGAGACATCTAAGAAAGTCCTTTTGATTTTGAAGTAGTTGTTGATAGATCATATTCTCCATAATTCATATTTTTTTCAGAGACATTAAGCTTTTGAATTATCTATGGGCGACCAGGTGTTTCTGAAAGTGGCACGTCACTTGGGTCACCGTCATTTGGGTAAGAAAGGAAAGTTAACACTAAGGTATGTCAGGCCTTTTGAGGTTACTGAGAGAGTTGGTAGGGTGACATAATAGTTATATTTTCTATCCCAGTTGACATAAATTTATGACATGTTCCATGTATCTCATTTGAAAAAGTATAATCCAGACCCTTCTCATATGTTGAATTGGGAAGAGTTGTAGTTTGAATCTGATTTTTCTATGTTTGAGAGACCAGTGCAGATTGTGGATTCCTAGTAGAAATTCTGTTTGTTGGAAGTATATAATTTTAGTATGAGTTATATGGAAGAATGGTAATGATGATCATGAGACATGGGAGTGTAATTATTAAGTTAAGGAGCAATACTCATTTTTATTCTCTGATCAGAATCCAGGATGACTTTTGAGGGACATTTAGTTTTTATGGTGGGGAGAATTGTCATAGTTGTGATTTTATTTTGAGGCATCCCTTTTCTTACTTTTGGTCTTGTATTCATTCCTTGTTTTTCTTGTGTGTTTTTGGAGGAAAATGGAGTTTTGGTACCCTACAAAAGGTGTTTCATGGTTAGGGGAGACCGTACACCAGCCCAGGAGAAGCTGTTCACCTAGGATAGTGGCACTTTCTAGGTTGCATGAATTTCTGCACGGGCATGTTCTCTCCCCCAATAAATCGCACAACCTGTCCGGCTCACTTAAAATTAGAAATTTACCATCCCACCCTTACAAAAATTTAACACCAAAACACCCCTAATTAAAATTATACTGTATTTTTAGCCATAGGAGATTCCTCATATCCTTATTTCTCCCTTATCACTTTAATTTTTGGGTGTTTTTTTCCTTAGATATTAAAAAATCATTAGGTAAGTTCCTTCTCCCTTGGTTTATTCCCTCTTTCTAGGATTATTCTCCCTTAATCTTTGATTTTTTCTTCTTGAGTGAATTTATTAAACTAATAAGGTTTTGATATTGATCTTTTTTGGGTAAAATATTGATTTTTATGGTTCGACATTACCTCTATTGGGTTCCTTTGTGTTGTGGTTGTGATCTTCCACCAGACTCTGAAAGTTTCTAAGCTTGAGGTAGGTGGTTCCATGCTTTATCATTATTAGATGATTTTGGTGTGATTTATTTGTTTTATAAATGCATTCTACATATAATGTTTGTGGTTTGAAATGTTTTTTATAAGGTTTTGAGGTGTGTATGTGTGAAATATGATTTTATAAAAGAAATTGTTAGTGTTTCATGTGTGATTCAGTATTTTTCTTCTAGAATGTGTTCAAAAAAATTGTGTAATTAGTGAAAAGCATGTTTTAAAGTGGATTTTGTGTGAATATGGGTTTGAAAAAGGTTTTGTCTATGAAAAATGATGGTTTTCCTTGTGTATTAATATTTCTCAGTGTGTGGATATAAAAGTGATGATCTATGTGATATGAGAAATGAAAATTGAGCACAAAGGGAATCTTAGGTATCTTTGTCGGTGGACTAGGACAAGTATAATAGTTGGATTGATGGGGTTGTGGCCCAATTTCTTATAGTTGGATTGATGGAACAACACTAACTAAACTATAATAATGTTTGGAGAGACCTTGGGATGGATTCCCCTTTAATGGATTGTGCATGAGGATGCCATGGGTTATGGTTTCTATACTATGTTTCACCGAGATACAGGATTCCTAGGGCCCCACTAGAGCTAGAGCCTATAAGGATTTCCCAAGACGTGGTTCTCTCTTGTGATGTGGTGTTCACTGTTGATATATGGTGGACTTTTTTTCTTTTTAATTTAAAAGAATTATTCATTTGAAAATGTTTTCTTTAAAATGTTTACCTCAAAATATTTCCTTAAAAATGTTTTTGTTTTCTTAATTAAAACATGCATGTTAATTTATCTTATCATGTCATGGCATGGAATCTCTTTTGGGTGGAATCCTAATTCACTTTGGCTCAAACCCTATATACACCCTTGGGTGTATGTAAATTTTGTTATGTATGAACTAGGTAAATAAAATATGTTCCGTGGTGGTGATGGTGGATCTGGTTTCTTGAATTCCTATCTTGCAGGTGGTTATAGAGGTGGCTTGAGGGTGATGACTCTCATGTTCCATAGTGATTTTGGGTTGTGGTCAAGTTGGTTCCCCTCCTTTTTTGGTACTTCAGTTTTGGTTTTGGTAAAAGTTGTAAAATGTTTAACTTGAATTGTTGTATACATTTTGCTTATGGATACTGATCTTGGGTTGAGGCTTCATTTTGAGTATTGTTCTTGCTTGTTTTTCTTGGGTGAAATTATCCCCAAAATTTCATTGTTCATACGCAATCACTAGTTTCCATCTCAGGGGGATCATGAATGCCCTTCAGGCCAAGCCATGGGTTGGTTTGGGTGTTGGTTTGGATGGAACCCCAACATGGTTCATGAAAATAAGGTTTATAGGATGTGATTTTGGTAGGTCTGGCATAAAAAATGGTCTTGAAGGTGTGAAGTGGAGGAGAGAGTGGGTGGCCTTTTATAAGTGAGGTGACTGACACACTTGTAATTTTTGAAATGGAAGAGCTGTACGCACATTTTTCAAATTCCAAAAGGGTCCAAAATGGAGTATTCACAAGACTTAGAAATTATAGGGTTTAAATACAGACATACAATAGATTTTAGACAAGTGTTTAGGTAAGTTTAACCCATATGTTTTTTTGTTTAATCTCTAGTGAACCCATTTTTACCTTAAACACTGTAATTAATTTGTATTATTTTCACTATTTTTTTTTCAGAAAATAAGATGATCATATGAAATAATATAAAATATGTTTATTCTAAATATGAAATCCATTTTTCAAAATAAAATTCATATAATTGGAAACATTTAATTTAAAATTAAACATGTAGACATGACGAGAAAGTGGGTTTTCAAAGAGAAAATGTTCAAATGTTTATAAAGATTTTATATCAAAATTCAATATGAAAATTATTTCGATAATGATCTAGAACCCAACAACCTAGAGACAATGTTTACATTATTATATTGGAATAAGATACAAGGAACAAAATCATGAAAGTTCAAATAGTTTATCAATATTGGTAAACTAGATACATACTTGAAATTAACATTACATTTTAAAACATAAAATAAACAAATAATTTTATTTGAGAATTTTATTATTCCCCTTATTTTATCCATGCATATCAATCACAAAATACATTTTCATATCTTAGGAAAAATAAAACATATGAAAAGGGTTATCTCAGATGCTTAGTAAGGGTAAAATTACAGTGGAAGGTATGAATAAATAAGGCATAACAAACATGGAAAGGTAAATAACTAAATCACATGTAATTTAATCAATACCTTGAGAATAATATGGCAAGAATAATTGATGATAAAATAACACCCTATAAACAACCTCATGAACCTGAAACTTATCCATGAATATTATAACTAATAAAATAATCACATGGACTTCAATAAATAATTTTATAATGATTGAATTCATAATAATGAACATCTAAAACATAATGTCAAGTCTTTGTTCTAAGACATATAATACCATCAAGGCCTTGTTCCAAGATATCAATATAAATGGGTAATACCTCGACCAAAACCCAATATAGTTTGTCTCATGAGACCTACTGATGCATTAAGGGGATCACTAACATAAAAGTGGGTTTTGGTAGCTTCATCCTTTAAAAGTGCTAAAAAAAGCACTGATAAAGTGGGAAGATTTATCAGTGCTTTTTTATTAGTGCTGACAAAGGTGATTCTTTATCAGCGCTTTTTTACTAGCACTATTATAGTATATATTAACAGAATCATTAAAATAATATTTTAATATATAAATATATATATATATATATATTTATATTGATATAAATATAATATATATATATATATATTTTAAATATATTTTAGATAAGTATAAATAGACATTTACATTTAATATTCAAGAAATTTAGTAAAAATGGCTTAAAAATATTTTAAAAAATATTATTAATTAATAATTTTCTAATTATCATCAACTAATAATAATTTAATAACAGTTTGAAGACTCAAAAAATCAAAAAATTAATAAAATATCTAAAATAAGTTGAAAACGTAACTCAATTTTCAAACAACCATAGATTTTGATCCAGGTGTCCGTTTGAGCTCTACCACATATCAAATCAAAGCCTGCGGTGAGCTTTATGTGCTAGTGACATAAGAGAACCTTCAGTCACATCTTTAGAGGCAAAAAATGCATATAAGGACTCTAAAACTGAGTTTTTAGTTGGGATACCCAAGTTTTTTAACATTCAATGGAATTTCATCTTTGTTTTAGGGGGTCTTTTTTCCATTTTTCAGTGGGGACTGAATTTATTCCGAGGGATTACATTCATATTGATATGATGTATTTAAAATTTTATAATTTTTCACAATATAATTTTATTTGTAATCAAATATATAAAAATATATACATATTTTTTTATATATTCACACATAAAAATTTTATTTTATAAATAAATAATTAAAAATATTTACATATAAAGTATATTTCTCAATATATAAGCCTTATAATATCTATTTTATTTAAAATAAAAATATATGTATATTTATATACCAATATAATGTGTTTGTGTGTTTCTATATATATATATATTAGCGTGTGTCTACATTAACAAACTAATATATATTATCTATATATTCTAACATACGAATATACTTATAAATATACATATGAATATATAATATATGTAAATATATATAAACATGTATAATTATACTTACAGACACACACACACATATATAATATATACAAGTGTATATATGTTGCATGTATGTTGTATATATGTATATATGTATTTATTTATTAACACACACAAAAAAAATATTTTATAAATGTATTTAACTAATCTTATAAATATATATTAATATATGAATAAATATACGGATAAAAAATATATATCTAAATTTATATATAAATAAATAGATATAAATAGATATTAATATACAAATAAATATATATATATTAATATAACTAGATATATAAATATATATTAATATAAATATATATTAATATAAATATATATATTAATATACGAATAAATAAATAAATAAATATATATATATATATATAAATAGATATATCATTAAATGGAGAAAAAAACAATATAGGGGAGTGGTAAAGGTTCCACGCGTGTAGGGGAGAGGTCTCGAGTTTGAATCCTGGGGGAGGTAGAGGCATGTAGGTAGGTGTAGGGGGGCTAGCGCACCGGAGGGTGTAGGGTGGAGGGATAGTGCTGTTAAAGGGGAGTGGCAGTGGCACAGGTGGGTGTAGGTGGGGGTTAGAACTGTTTAGGTGGGGAAAGCACTATTAAAAGGGGGCTCCAATTTAATGTTTTTTTAAATTTTTTTTGAATTTTATCAGCACTTAAGAAAGTTCTGATAAAAGGGGTCATTTTTCACCAGTAAAAAAGAACTGATTAATGAACCTTTTATCATCACTTTTGTTTAGCGCTGATAAAAGACTGCTTTTATCAGGGCTTTTTTAGCACTAGTAAAAGGGACTATATCAGCACTTTTTTGAGCCCTGATAAAAGGGAACCCCCTCGTTGAGATTAACAACACTTTTCTAGCACTGTTGAAAGTGGTTTCTAGCACTTTTAAAAGAACTATATGTAGTAGTGGTTATAGAAGACCCCACCCATCGCTTAATAAGTCCAATTAATTCCTTATATGAAAGGGAAAAAACATAATCAACAAAAAAATTTATATTGTAACTAGTATATGAAATGATAATAATTTCTCTAATAAATAAATATAATCATAAACCATCCTTAGTAACATGGAGAATAATATCAAAATAGTATATCCCTAGTCAAAATGATCATAAATCATCTAATGAAATATGATTAATGGTATTATTTGAGTACATTATCAACATAATATTCAACAAAGGATGTTTTCATAGATGAAAAAAAATTAAAGAGATTACTAGAATATCTCTTGAGGAAAATACTATTTTTTTACTTTGAAAAGAGTATTTAAATCTAAAAATTGTGCATGTGATATTGAAATAATTTTCATTGAAGGTAAAATTTTAAAATTGTAAAATAATCTTTAAATCATTAATTCAGAATGATGGCCTGAAATTCTATTCTTACTATATAAGATAAAAAAATATTCCTTTCACACTTTTGTAAAAAAAATAAAAAAGTACCTTGTTTGGAAAATAGCAAGGAGATTACTTTTAAAGAATTTTGTAAAAAATTTAAACATGGGTAAAAATGTATTTAAAAAATCATTGGATATTATTAAAAAATTTTTTTAAAACATTTTTATAAATTGTGGACATGGGAGAGAAATGTTCCCCAGTAGAGACTTAAACATAAACAATCCTGAATAATGATGAGATTGTGAAATAAACTGTTACCACTTTAGTAACTTTTTAATTGTAAGATAAATGATAGAAATAACTTCAAATAAAACTTTAAATACCATTAATACAAGGATATTCATGATATAATATATCAAAGGGGTAACATATACACCACATAAAATACATAAGAGGTGAATGTAGTATATGTTTCACAGAAGTAAAAGTGAGATGAGAAAATTTAACTCATGATTCCCTTTAGTTATTCATGATTTAAAATCATTCATAATGGTTTTAAACACATTATCAATTTATAAAATAACCATATTTATATTTATAATATCATATATAATCCTCTTATAATATCTTATCACCATTTTGTTAATAATATTTCATTGTTACCCTTGTTTCCGGTGTTAATAGTTTTATCTTCCCATGCATGTTTTATCATGAAAGTTATAGTTATTATGCATAGGATATAGTTCAATAATCTCCATAATTATTTTAAGGTAATATATATAATATTAATTAATTAAATAAATTTTTATAATCATTCTTAAATGGTGTATATATAAAATGAATCACACCTCTTTGTGGAGATGGTAAGCTGTATGTACACATGTTTGACGATATAATTTCCATATGGTTTAAAGGGTAAGAATGTGGATGATATATTAATTATATATAATTAATATCTTTTCAAAAGCTCCTATATATCCACTATTTCCATCATTATAACCATCCATGTAAATTGGTTTTGAAAAAAAAATTACACCACTGAGTGGAGATGGTAAGTCATTCGTACGCATGCAAAGTGTTTTAATTTTTCATAGGATGGATAAAAGGTAGAATATGGTTATATGATAATAATAATAAAATATAATTATATAAAATATACTATATTTATTAATTTATTATGGAAACATCACCTGAAGAAGATTTTTTAAAATAATAAACTTAAAAGAGTTGGTTAAGATGATTACCTTTTCTTTAGGAGACTTCCTTTAGATCTCTTCTTAAGGGATATAGGGAAGATTTTTTGGAAGGACCAAAACCTATATAACCTAGATAAATAATTTTTTAAGATGAATGATAATTATTTTTTTGATCTAGATGGATCAATTTTTTGTAAATAAGCAAAGGAAGGGGTGTCCTTTTATAATTGAGGTGAGGGTCACTTTTGGAATTTCACAAAATATTAAAATATAATAAGTCTACTATAGATCCAAATACATAAAAATTGCCTATAAATGAAATAGGGATGAATTTTTAAACCATATATTATCCTATTTGTTCTTATTTATGGTTTTTATGTTTTTTAAATAGTTTAATAAAATATTAATCCCATAAAATATCATTATTTTAAATTTTAATACCATTCGTTACTCTAACTTTAAAAAAATCAATAAAAAAAGTAAAATTATAAAAAGATATTTTATTATATCCTAAAAATGTAATGATATTCTATAAAATTCTTAGATCACCTTAAATATCTAGAATTAGGTTACTTTTAATATTTTTAATATCATTTATTTGATTATTCTAATAATTAAATAATTAATGCATTAGCATTTTGTAAGAAATTAAGTTAATCATTTCTTCATTAAAAATTAAAAATAAATTACCATGATGATTATAATCCTTTATATCTAAAAATAATATTTATAGAAGAACATATACCTTTATTAACCCCACATTAAAAATATTATAGTTATTAAGAACTAGAGTCTGACATGTTTGACTTTTCATTAAATAAAATACTATAATGTTCCGAATCTTATCCAAGTGGACCCAAAAAGTCATCAATTAGACCCTTGGATGATTATAGTATATAAATAGTGATAAAATAATATTAAGGTAAGTTTTTTTTGGTAATTTTATGGTTCTTATCATTTTATTTTTATACCAAATTTCCTGATTTACACTTTATCACGGTGATACAATTACTTAGTTTACTATTCATATTGAAAAAAATAAAAGAGATATATTTACTAAATTTTCACAAAATTATTTCAAACATGGAATCAATTTTTTAAAATTAAAAACACATAACTTGAAGAATTTATTTTAAAATTAAATCAGTACAACAAAATGCATTTTTCTTAAAAAATGCGTTTTAAGCCAAAAAATGTTCTTATACCAAAATTATATATAAGGATGATTAAAAATTAATTAAAAAAATTATACATAGATAAATATTAATTTATTAATTTTAATATCAAATTAAAATAATAAATGTACTTTTTAATATAAAAAAATTGACAGTTTTATAATAATTGGTATTTTCACTATTCATTGGAAAATCAATCCTTTCAGAAAAATCCAAAAAATTCTCTCTAATATAATTTTTATTTGATGATTTAAAAAATTATATTATTTTTGTAAAATAAAATTTATATAAGTTCCATAAATTGAATATAATATTTACTAATAAAAATAAAGAAAAACCATTTTGTAAGAAAACATATTTCTGAAGGATAAAATAAAATTAATAAAAATTGAGTACTTATTTCACAAGAATTAATAAGTGAATTTGTATATTTCATAATTAGGTTAATACTATTCATACCCAAACATTTAATGACTAGTTTATAATGGTCATATATAAATAATAATATTTTGGGGTTCAGTTAAGCTTAGTATTTCATGTTGTATATGTTATCAAACAAAGAATTATTTTAAAATCTCATGGTGTTACATTCTACCCTCGTTCAATAAATTATGTCGTAAAAATTTTAACTTGTGATTCGTAATCAAAGGGTTGACATTTGAAAATAACTTTTTGGAAAACCAACATTGTAAAAATGTTATTAAAGAATCCCTTTGACAAGAGAGAAAGGGAAGTATTAAGGTCATATGGAATAATCATGTAATTAAATTTCCAAGTAATAAAACATAGGTGGGAAGTGAATATATGGACATGGAAGAAAAAGTAATTCCTAAATAATTATTTATGGTGAAAGAGGTTATTTATGTCAAGAAAGTGAATAATCAAAAGAAATTTAACAACTACAACACTATAAATCTATGAAGAGTAAAAACACCATTGATTCATTGAATATGAAGGTAATAGTATAAATTTTTTTTTCAACAACTTTTCCTAGAGTTATGGAAATCCTATACTATTTAGAAAAAAAATATAAGGAAATATATTGACTTGATATCTTTCTATTTCATATTCCCAATTTCATTTTTTGATAAATTACTACTCCATATCATATTACAAGAAATGAATATACAAGAGGATTTTTTATTCCTAAATCACTAAAATTAACATTTAACAAATCATTATCTCAATAAAAGAATGAAAAGTCATTCTTCCTATCTCAATATATTTTCTCATACCGAAATGGTTAAAATAAGTTATCTAACAACACCCAAAGTTCAACATAATCCATTCCATAAATGGTTAACCTAAAGAACCACCCAAAATACATCTATATAAATTCAAAGTCTAGAAATTTAGATGGAAGGTCACTAAATTTACAAAATCAAATTAAATTTATATTCCCCAAACATCATAATGTAGCTCTTAATATAATATAGAAAATATATTAATACCACGATCACCTTAAAACCATAATGAAAACATGCATGCTTTTAAGGATTAAATCTCTCTTTATTCCATACAATAAAATCAAAAATTACTAAATATATTTTATAAATCCCAAAAATGCAATAAAATTAATCATGAATTACTTTTTCATCAAATCACTAACCATTTTCAAGGACACCAATACTATCCCATAATATTCTATTTATCATTATTATATCAACATGGGCAAATATTTAGGGTTATCTTTCCCAATTCATGTGTTTTCGAAATGATCAACTTACTATAGAATCACTTCTCTTAGTTATCGGTACTATTCATCAAATTATTCCAAATTATTAAAGAAGAATTAATGTAGTACAATCATTATATATATGATTATTATTATAACAAAAATATCATTTATAAAATAATTTTATAATGTAATTCTTGAATCCAAATATATAAGCACTTTAATCATTCAAATTCATTATTAAGCCATTAACTATGCTTCATCATCTTATTCCTTAATCTATCCTTCCTTAATATGAAATTTATAGTCTCTTTATCATCATAAATATAACCATTACTCATAAAACCATGATGATTATATTCATGATTTCCCACCCTAGGAATTTGATTTACATAATGTCCTTAATTTCCATAATTAAAACATTAAACCATTGATAATACCTTTGGGAGACCATTATTACCAACTATTTCATTAATAAAATTTTTCATTTTCCCCAATAACTAATATCTTTATGTCCTTATTTTCCACACACAAAATATCTTCCCATTCTTATAAGTCATTCACTTAGGTGTTTCTTCTCAGATTATTAAGATATAGGAAACCAAATCTTCTTTCTTCTATCATCTCAACCACCTGAGATATTAGTGAACTCTATCACTCTCTTATTTAGTGAGTTTGAGAGTTGGTTAAGGTGAATGTTTTTAATAATATATTATGATAAATAATTAATAATAATCAAAATATCCTTTAATATAGTCATCATCCCATCTGGTTTCTCATCAACACATTATCTATCACATTAAATTTTAACCCAGTTCATTCTGGTTCCCTCTATTAACTAAAACCAAAAAGAAAAGTGTAATCATCGAACAACATTAATCAGAGTTAGATATAAAATAAACATGAAATATTATTCAAAGTATGTTTAAATCATGGAACCTTATTCCAAATCTATGAGTCCTTAGTTTTAACCTAGGTTATCTATGGTTATTACCAAATCTATACGATATTATCCTATACTTAGACTTATCCTCAAATTCAATCATAAGGTTATATTATCTAATCCATATTTTTCTAAATTTATTTATCAAGGTTTCTACTAAACTTTATTTAATACCAACTATAATGACCCTAACCCCAGTAGTTCAGAGCCATTGGTTGCTTTATTAGTTTGAAATAAGATACAATGAATCATATCTCGAATAAATGAATAATCTAGTAGTCTTAGTAAATATATAATTTAAATTAAAATTAAATTTTAAATCATAAAAATCACAAATAATTTTATTTGAGAATTCCATTATTCCCCTTAGTGTATCCCTGTATATCATTCACAAAACACTTCCTCATATTCTGGGGAAAATTAAACATAATAAAGGGCTGAGTTCATATTAACAGTAATGGTAAACATACAATAGAAGCTATAAATAAATAACGCATAATCAATATGGAAAGGTAAATAACTAAAAAATGAAATTTAATCAAAAAACTGATCATAATATGGTAGGAATAATTGATGATCAAATAATTCAATATAAATAATCACACGAGCCTGGAACTTAAACATAGATATTCTAATTAATTAAATAATCACATTGACATCAATAAATAATTTCATAATGATAGAATCCATAATGATGAACATCTAAAACATACCATAAAGGATTTTTTCTAAGAAATATAATACCATCAAGGCCTTGTGCCAAGACATCTATATAAATGAGTAAGGCCTAAACCAAAACCCAATCTAGTTTGCCTTATGAGACCTACTGATACATTGAGGTGCTATAATGGTCCCTTCCTATCACTTAATAATTCTAATGCATTCCTCATATGAAATGGTTGAATCAAATTAAACATAAACATTTTTATTAAAACTAAAATAGTAAATTTTAATAATTTCTCCAATAAATAAAAATAATTATAAACCATCCAGAGTAATATGGTGAATGGTATAAAAATAGTACATCCCCAGTAAAACTGATTATAAAACATCCAATAAAATATGATTAATGATAACATTAGATTACATCCTAAACATAAGATTCAAAAAAGTATGGTTACATAGATGAGAAAACATTAAAGATATTACTAGAATATTTTATTAGGAAAATACCATTTTTTACTTTGAAACTAATTCTTAAAATTTAAAAACTACACACGCAATAAAGAAATAATTTTCATTGAAAATAACTTTTTAAAATTGTGAATTAAGGTTAAAATAATTTAGGAATAATTATGGTGGTAATTTAATTTATTTTTTTATAAGTTAAAAAAATATTCCTTTCATAATTTTGTAAAAAAAATAAAAAAATACATTATTTGGAAAATGACAGTAAGATTCCTTTTAAAATATTTTGTAAAAAATCAAAAAAGGGTAAAAATTACTTCAAAAAAACAATATAGATTATTAAAAATATTTTTTAAAACATTTTTAGAAAACATATACATGTGAGTGAAATGTTCCCTTGTAGAGGCTTAAATATAAAAAATCTTAAATAATGATGAGATTGTGAAACAAACCCATACCACTTGTAACTTTTGAATTATAAGCCCCATGAAAGTAATAAATTCAAATGAAACTTTAAATACCATGAAGAAAAATATTTTCATGATATAATATATAAAAGGTGAAGTATATACAACACACAAAATAAATAAGTGGTGAATATGACATATGTCTCACTGAAGTAAAAGTGAGATGAGAAACCCTTACCTCATGCTTCCCTTTAGTTGAATGTGATCTAAAATCATATAAAATAGTTTTAAAAAAGTTATTAATTTATTAAAAAACCATATTAATATTTATAATATCATATATGATCCTATTATATCATCTTATCACCTATTTGTTAATAATATTTCATTATTACCCTCTTTCAGGTGTTTACTGCTTCATTTTCCCATGAATGTTTTGTCATGTATGTTCTAGTTCTTGTGAATAGGACATAGTAACACATCTAGAATGATTTTAAGTACATAGATATTATATTTATTCATTAAATAAATATTTATAATCATCCTTGAATGGTGAACATAGAAAATTAATCACATATCTTCGTGGAGATGGTAGGCCGTACGTATGCACAAGCGATGATATCATTTCCAAATGGTTGAAAGGGTAGGTAATTGGATGAAAAATTAATTTTATAGAATCAATATAATTTTCTAAGTATCATATATATCCATTATTTTCATAATTATAACCATCCAATTAAAGTGGTGATGAAAAAAATTACACCACTACATGGAGATGATAAGCCGTTTGTACACACGCATGGTGTTTTAAATTTTCATAGGATGGATAAAAGGTAGAATATGGGGGTATAAGAATAATAATAAAATTTAATTATATATAATATACTATACTTATTAATTTAGGATGAAAAAATATTAATAGGAAGTATAAGAAGAAATAAACTTGAAATAGTTGGTAAAGATGATTACCTCTTCTTCAACATACTACTTTTAGACCTCTTCAAAAGGTATTCAGGGTTGGTATTTTTGAAGGAGAAAAAGAAATTATAACTTGGATAAGAAATTTATTAAGAGTAATTTTATGGTATTAGTTGAGACATATGGATGAGAGTGGTGTAAAAAAGTGATGTAAGGGGCTCCCTTTTATAATTTAGGTGAGGGGGACTTTTGGAATTTCTAAATATATTGAAATATAATAAGCCTATTTAGAGAAAAATACTTAAAAATGGCCTATAAATTCACATGGGATGAAATTTTCAATAAAATATTATCCACTTTAAGATTATTTCATATTTTTATGATTTTTAAATAATTTTATAAAACATTAACACCATAAAATATCATATTAGAAATTTTAATATTATTCATTACATTGATTTTAAAAACATCAGGAAAATAATTAAAATTCTAAAAAACTATTTTATTATATCTTAAAACTTTCATGAAAATATAGTGAGTTAATTGAAAAACTTAAATTTCTCAAATTATGTTACTTTTAATATTTTTAGTATCATTTATTGGATTATTCCATTAATTAAATAATTACAGCATCAACGTTGTGTAAGAATCTAAGTTTATTATTTCCTTACTAAAAATTAAAAATGAATTATCATGATGAAGATAAATATTTTATATTTAAAAATACTATTTATAGTATAAAATATCATTTGATTAACTCCATATTAAAAATATTATAGTTATTATTAACTAGAGTGTGACATGTTTGACTTTTCATTAAATAAAATACTATATTGGTCTTAATATTATCCAAGTGGCCCCAAAAGGTTATAAATTCAACATATGGATGATGATGGTCTATATATACTCATAAAATAATATTTTGTTATGTTTTTTGGTAATTTTACTATTCTTCTCATTCTATTTTTCACATAAATTACTCAATTTTCCCTTTACTTTGGTAATAAAATTACTAAGTTTACTATTCATATTGAGAAAAAATAAAAGGTAACTATTTAATAAATTTAGAGAAAATTATTCCAAATATGGAATCCATTTTAAAAAATTAAAAACATATAATTTTTATAATTTAATTTAAAATTAAACTGGCAAAACACTATGTCAAACAGTTTTCTGAAAAAAGCATTTTAAGACAAAAATTGTACTTATATCAAAATTAGTTATATAGATTATTAAAATGTAATTAAGTAGATTATATATTAATAAGTAGTATTTAATTTAATTTTATGTAAAATTAAAATCATAATGAGACTTTTTATTATAGATAAATTAATTGTTTTATAAAAATTGGTATTTTCACTATTCACAGGAAAATCAATCTTTTCAAAACAAATCTCTAAAGTTCACTCTAAGATAATTTTAATATGATGATTTAGAAAATAATATTTTTTTATAAAATTAAATTTATATAAATTATATAAATTTATTATAATATTTACTCATAAAAAGAAAAAAACCCATTTATGATGAAAATGTACATCTAAAGCATAAAATAACTTTACTAAAAATTGAGTACTTATTTCATAAGAAATAATAAATTAATTTTTATTGACTATGTATTTTATATATATTTTATTTTTAGGATAATACAATTCATTCCTACTAATTTACTGGCTAGGTTATAACAGTCATATATAAATAATATTATTTTGGGGTTTGTTTGAGCTCAGTGTTGCATGTTGTATATGCTATCGAACAAAGTGTTATTTTAAAATATCAGAGTCTTACAATTAAAATGAGATAAATTAGATTTATATATATATATAATTTAAATAATTTTAATTTAAAACCAATTTAATATATAATTTTACCTTAAAAATAATTTGAATGAAAAGACAACTTTCAATTTAAATTTAGCATTTTCAATTATTTGTCAAATAATTTATCTATTTAGAAAATTACCAAAAATTCACCCTAAGATAATTTTTACTTGTGGATTTTAAAAATTATCTTCATTTTTTCAAATAAATTATCTTTAATTATCAAAAATTTGTTTTAATATAAGTATGCAAAATGTGAAAATAGATTTTTAGAAAAATACAGTTTTTAAGTGTAAAATTTGATTTATTATTATATATTTTTTAGAAAACAAATAAGATTAATGTAATTTTTTTTATTAAATATATAATATATATATTTAAAATTATTCATCAAAAGTGATTTGTTTAATTTTTTTGAGGTAGAATACGTTTTTGTGCGTAAAAATATATTTTTAGAAAAATATTTTCTTTATTTTAAAATAGTTTTTTATTTTAATTTATAATAAATTGGTCATTAAAGAAATAATTTTATAAACATGTGTAGACCATATATTTTCATAATTTAGTTAAGTCTATTCATACATACCATTCCAATGACTAGGTGATAACTATCATATTAAATAATAATTTCTTACTAGTAGGCCGCCTTTCGTTTAAACTTGGCATTGTGTGTAGCACAAGCTAAACTCAGTGTTGCGTGTAACGCTAGGTAAATTTTTTTTTCCTGTAATTCAAGATACACTTGGGGTTGCATGTATTGAAAAATATCTAATAAATTAAATTTATTTGAAAAAAAAAATTTAATAAAATCTTGAGGTGTTACATTGTCGATGGAAAGTGGTTCTGGAAGGAGAGATCAATGGAATACTTTTGGATATCATTATGTAAAATAAAAAGATATAGAGGAATCTCTATATCAATACCGATTTTTGGATTTGGTTCTCCTCATTAGAGTGAGAAGCCTGATGCATTCATGATGCTTCATGATGTGGTGGGAATAATGGTAAATTTATCCTACAAGTATAAATTAGTGTATTTTATATGCATATAGAATGGCCAATAAAATTTAACACTCTTTTGAGAAAGTTAGTGTCAGTTAATGGTTTGGTAACTCATTTTGAGATTCTAGTTGAGATGCTTAGTCATTATGTTTTGGATAGAACATGAACTCCTATACCCCATCTTCACTGATTTTAATTTTTCATTCCCTTATAGTTTCATGGTGTATAGGATACTTTATGTAAAATTTAGATAAACCATCATGGAAGAACCAAAATACACTTCTAGGGATTACCAAAAAATTTAGTCAATCATAAGGGGAAGACATGTAGGTAATTAGTGAGTTCACATTATTTCCTAACTTAACCAATTCCTTCCCAAGTCATTTACCTATTAAGATTCCAATGAATTCAACATATTTACCACCTAGTGATAAAAATAATCTTTAAGAAAAGAAAACAAAATAAAATCCTATGATTTTTATAAAAATAAAAAAAAGTTAGATAAATTCATAAATTCATAATCTTAATAATTTTTTAACACATATATAGAATATAATTTCAGTTCGAATACAATCATGAAAACTGATAGAAGGGAGAACATGAAAATTTATAAAATTACTTGAAAGTTATAAAAATTTATTTAATTTTGAATATACTATTAATTTTATTATACACCTTACAAAAAATATATTTATGTTATTAATTATATATAAATAAAATTTTAATTGGGAAAATATCTTCTAATAACTACAAATCCTTTCAAACTTAAAAAAAATATCTGAACATGCTACAAAATTACCTTACATAAGATCCAAAACCCCTTTAATTTAATATACTCAAATTTGTAATTTTAACAATCATGAATGATTTTTGAATACACCAACCACAATATTGAACAAAAACCAAGTGATCTAATTTTTAGTGGTATTGAAAAAATTTAGTGCATCAATAAATTTTTTAATAAATCCATGGAATGTTTACATCATTAGAGAAATAATGAAAACCTAATATTTTGGAAATTGGTAAACAGACTACATGATGCATTGTTTTTTAAAATTAGGCATCCTATTCATGTATTTAATAATTGACTCATATTTATCTATTTTTTTATAATTAAAATATATAATTAATAATTAATAGTTGATATGAACTATGAATCCATTTAAAATTGAATTTAATTTTTCTAATTTTATATATAATCCAATGAAACAAAATCTCATGAAATTAATTTATAGTGAAACTTTTTTTACTTGTAAGAATTTGAAATATATTAATAAATATTTTCAAAGTTAATCACTAAGAGGATATGAAATTCTAAGGCCTAGTGAGCTCAAAATTGATATTTTAAAAATATTAAATACATTAATATTGCACACATAGTTTTTATAAAACAGTGGAATAACATACAAAATAAGCCTCATATCGGAAATATTAAACCACAGTTGAGTATGGAAGGTGGGGTTTATCCTAGGCGTGACATAAAGTAGTTCAGCGCCAGACGTTCAGTAGAGGAAGCTGTTGGAGGGTACGTTAAGTGTATGAATTAATTTAATTAATTAATTTAAAAACCACAAACTAATTTTTTCTATATAATTTATGATATAAGAATTCTACAAGGTTATCTGCATAACCCTAGGAGCCTTGAGAGGAGGTTCACAACGTTTATCAATGGAGAATCAGATCTGGACGATGAATGATGATCGAATAAATGTGGATTGAGAGGTAGAAAATGTTGTGGGTCCTCTCCATATCTGGTGAAAATTTTATTTACCAATGATCAACACATAATTAATGTTGCATCTCATCAATTTCAGTTTCCTCCCTTGATTAAAATATTAAACATGGATATTTATATTTATCTACTTTTGATCAGTGTTTTCCTACCCTTCACATGAGTTCGTTGATGAAGTAAATTATTTTATTAAATTTAATATTTTTATGCCATGATCACACCCTAAATTCCCTACTTTGAAATCACAGGCTAATGATGTTTGTAAAATTATTTTTATCACCCTTTTTTATTGTTCTTTTTACCCATCATTGTTCACGTTCTTCACCATTGGCCTATGGGGTTGCAATTTGACATTGTTGGGGCAGGTTCGAGTGACATCAAACCCATGGAATTATGGAAGTTATACTAATGATGATTGAGAAGGTGATTTTTAGTCAGATCAAGATTCTTTTTAGGATTTAGGTGATGGTTTTTATAGATATGGGATCTGGGTTGATGATAGGTAGCACACAAGACATGCAACAAAACACCACAGACGATTAAAATCTATTTTCCAACCACCAAAGTCTATAAAATGATGGCTAAAGGTGACCCCCATTGATTCCATGCGGTCAAATAGAGAGACTTATGGCATTAGATGAAAATATTGAAACCATGAGGAAGACCTTGATTTTATCTGAAAAATCAACTACATGGCATGTAGTATAAGAAAAAACACTATATAGCCCCACCAAGCTGTGGAATCTAGGGATTTAGGGGAGATAGGGATCACACACTATGTGAGGATGGGCCCACATGGCATGTGACCCTCACTAGGTGACTAAGGCATGTTTCAAATGCATACAGATATGACCCCATACGGGAGGACACACCATGTACTATAGGTGTACACGAGCATGGGCCGGTACCAGAGCATGACCAGGTAGAGAGACAAGTACATATGCATAGCTATATGAACACAAGTATAGTTCAGAGCACATAGGTATGACCCATGTTGCTGAGACACTCCATGTGGGTTTATTTGGAATCATGTATATTAACATGGCCTCTGAGCCAAGTCTAGTAGAGAATACGTCCAGGAAGTGGAGTAGGACCACACACTATGTGGACCCCAAACACACTGTGTACCCCTATGATAAAATTATAACTTGTATATGTCCTTTGTTTGGACTCAAATTTTCGAATGCGATTATACTATATTAAGAATTTTTGTATACAAAACATGATGGTAACCTTTGTAGTTTCTTTTGAGATACAACATGGAATTTTCATAGTGTGAAGTTTATTTAAGAGATTATTGATGATGGTGGTGATTTTTCATGACCATCAGAGATATGTCAGGGTCAGTATACCACTATTTCACCTTGGTGAGGGTTCTCCATAATATCAGAGAGATGTTGGGGTCAATAATCCCTTATCACATGAGGTCTTGGGTTACCCATATTCTTTATATAGATAGATATAATACTCCCATTCACAAGTTTATGTCCTCTATCTATGAAGCAGTACTCACCTTTCTTCAAGCTTTAGTAGGGCGGGGGAACTCCATGGGAGTTATAGATCCCTCAGTTATGGAGCACAGTTATGAGGAGCAAGACCCTCTATACATATTTTAGTTAGGTTATAGTTGATGCTGGTCATCGATGATGTGATTTTGTAGTTGTATGCTAACTCATTGACTTCAGCTGGGCTATGAGATAAAGAAACCATTTCTACCTCATATGGGTTTCTAAATGAGTATATATATATAAATATATGTATATGTTGGATTTTTTCCCTCTTGTTTTTGCAGAGCTGACTATTGTTGTACCTCTCTATCACTCCATTAAGGTTTTTTGGTCATCCTTTTGGGTTTTTAAATACTCAACCCTACATGGGATTTTCCCGCACATGTCTTGTCTTATGTAGAATATGGAAAGATCGGTAGTGGATTTGGTGGACTATAGTGATACCTTCTATGTACAATGGTTGGGATTGTAGATCATGAGCCATGATCTCTTAACATTCATTATTTCCAATTCTTTTTAGGTTTAGACTTCATTTCTAGGTGAGTTTGTATTTTTCCCCTTTATATTTCAATTTTATATTGGCATTATCTAATGTATTCTCTAAAGTTTATTGAATTCATTTTTTATCTCTAGATGTTAAAGTCTTTAATTTTTATTCCTCTAAACTACTATATTGAGATGGTTGGGTGTGTTCATATAGGTACATTAGGAAAATGCCTCCCATTTAAGTTATGCCTTCTTGTGCTTGTCACCAGCCTTTGGCCTATTAGAGGAAGGATTGGGGTTGTGACAGATCAACCTTCCATAAGAAATTTGGGCATCATTAGGTCAGTTCATTATAAAGTTGTATCAAAGGTGATTCATCCTTGGGACATTTTTTTATAATTTTAGCCATATTAAGATTGGTTGGGTATTTATAGAAACATTTTTAGTGTGTCTCATGTGTGACTTTTAGGATAGGGATACCAATGTTAGTGTGGAAGCTGAAAAATCCATAAAACAACACTTTAACTACCCATTTGTCCACTCTACATACCAATAAATTAGTTAAAAGGAACAATGACACATGCATTATATAGGATTGAGTCCTTTAACTTTCCTTCTTGAGTTAGATCCCCCCACACACACATATATATTTATATATTATCATCTGAACATGGAATGTATTGATTATAATCAAGATACCCCCCACAAAGATATCTATATAGTTTAATGATTTAGAATCACGACGATGATCTAATGAGTGATGAGGCCTCAGTTTATGGACAATTACATGAAGTGTTTCCTCCACATGGTCTGAGAGTAGCATCCCCGCCTATCGAGTAGCATATAATACTAGATTTTTAGGCTCAAGATGTATGTTGAATTAGTGTACTATATGAGTTTCAGTATCAGAGACATCTAAGGTTCTATGGTGATCCAGATCCCCAAATACGGGGAGAATTGTATTGATTTGGTTGTTTGAGTATTTAGGCTAGTTTAGACCAAGACAGATTAGATAGTTATGTTGGAAGCCATCCTTTTTCCATGGAGAATCTAGGAACTAGTGGATTTTGGTTATGAAAATCCATAAAGAGATGATATTATCATGGTATGAATTTCAATAGCTGTTTCGTGAGGAGTTTTAACCTTCATTATTACTCTCATTTCAGATCCAAAAGCTTCTTGATCTAAAATAAGGTGATATGTTAGTGGATAAGTACAATATGAGGTTCACTGACCTTGCATGGTACTATGTTGATATGGTATGGGACAAATTTTTTGTGTGAGGAAGTTTGAGTAGGTTTTCTGTAGATACATTCTATATAATATGGTTTCCTTATACCTACCCACTTATACTGGAGTGATAAAATGATATATAGTGACCGAGAGCTTCCTAGAAGCAGGGCACTGGGTAGTTAGTGCTAGTGGTGGGCATCATGTGACTGAGTCATTTACAGTAGGTAGCATGAGATAGATGTTGACATCCAAAAAGATGATTCATTCACATTCTTGAACATAAAAGCAAATATATGTGGCTCAGAGATCGCACCGAGGATATATCCATCCTAGAGAGGGGTGATGTTATGCTTATGATAGGCAAGGTCACTTAGCTCTCTATTTTTTGACCCATAATGCAGAGAAATACATGAATAAATTAGATAGAGCTCCATGTAAGAAGATGATCTATAATCAAGGCTCTCTCAGATGTGGCCAGGGTGGCCCTCTAAGAGGAGGTGCTGTCAGAGGAGCATGATCTACTTTGGAGGGAGGAGCAGTTAGTGGATGACAACTTTATGAGATCCCACCAGTAGCACCACCAGATGTCCAAAGTCAGCATTAGAGAGATATTAGTCATGGACATAGAAAGTTACAGGCCATGGAGGGCTATGGCCAGGCTGTATATGAGATGATACATGGTATAATACGTGTTTATTCTACTCCCTTATCAGTACTAGTGGACATAAGCATGATTCATTCCTTCATATATTTATTTCTAGTGTGAGAGATGAATCTTCCAGCTGAGAATTTATCCCATCATCTATGGATAGAGGTTCCTATAAGGAGTGATTATTTGATATCACTTATCTAATAGTAGTGTGGTCTATCATTTGGTGGAGAGAGTTTTATATGGGACCTCTTTGTCATCATGATAAAACTTCATAGCATGATCATGGGTATGGACTAGTTGTCCATGGTTTGATCCCAGATATACTATAATCATAGGTGGGTTAGATTTCTTCAAAATGATGAGATAAGATTCTACTTTTTGATTGTGAGAGATATCATATTTGGTATAGTAGGCATTTTGTGAAGAGGGATGAAGCTAATCACCCAACAACTAGTGAGTTTAGCCCATGGTGCAATAGGATCTTCTAGCATCTAGATTACTTCGGTTGTAGAGGAATTTATTGATGCCTTCCCTGAGGATTTTCTAATACTACCTCCAAGGTAGGATATGGACTTATTCATTAAATTTTTCTCCAATACCATACTTATATCTTATACAACATATTTTATGGCCCCTATCAAGATTCGGGAGCCGAGGGTGCAGTTGGAGGACCTTAAAGAGAATGGTTTCATCAGAACTAGTGTGTACCTTAAGAAGCTCTAGTTTTGTTCATGAAAAAGGTGGATGATTTCTTGAGGATTTGTTTTAATTATCATCACCTAAAGTTGGTAATGATAATGAAAAAGTACCCCATACCTATTATTGATAACAAATTTGATCAGTTGTGAGGTGTGGGTTGGTTCTCAAATATCGATCTTAGGTCTGACTGCCACCGGTATAGGGTTTTTGAGGTTGATATTTTAAAGTTAGTATTCCAATGTCACTATAAACACTAAGAGTTATTGGAGATGGCTTTCAATTTAAAGGATAACCCCACTATATTTATAGCTTTACTGAATTGGATCTTCCAACAATACTTGGATTGATTTGTGGCTATACTCATTGATAACATACTCATATACTCTATGTTAGAGGAGGATAATACATATCACTTAAGGATAGAACTAAAAATAATCCGAGAGCACCAAATTTATGGTGAAATATTAAAGTACTAGTTTTGGATATGTGAGGTTCACTTCCAGGGGCATGTCATTTATGATCATAGATTAGCTGTGGACATGGTGAAGGTTGATGTATTACTTTCTTGGGAGCCACCCAAGAGTGTATTAGAGGTGTGGAATTTTATTGGATTGGTAGGGTACTATAGGAGGTTTTTTGTACAATTATCTAGGATTTTATCCCCTTTGACTACCCTGATATTGAAAGGGAAACCATTTTCCTAGATCAAGTAGTATTAGAGAGCCTTTTAGGAGTTTAGGATGAGGCTATATCGTTCTCCTATTTTGAGAATACCAGAGGAGGTAATTGAGTACATATTGTATTTCTGTGCATCTAGAGTTGGTATTGACTTCATGTTGATGAATAGGAAGGTAGTGATGGAATATGATTTGAGGAATTTGAGACATGATGATTTGAACTACATGACTCATGACTTGGAGGTAATGGTGGTAGTCTTTATTATGAATATGTGGAGGAACTATCTATTGAGAGATACCTTTATTGATTACCCAAAACATTAGAGTATTAGGTATATCTTTACAAAGAGTGATCTAAACTCGAGATATAGGCACCTATTAGAGTTCCTGTATGAGTATAACTTTTAGATATTCTACACCCCTGGGAAGGTAAACATGGTGGAAGATTCCCTTTGTAGGAATTCATATTGTCGTTTGGTTAAGGATGCATCTGAGTAGTTATATTATTTACAGCTGACCTAGGTAAAGAAGAGGGGTTCAACTTGTCTTTAGTTGATGGTGTTGACTCTTCCACTTCTCTAGAATGTGATGGTGTCCCAACTGGGTTACATCAAATATAAGGTTTTCTATGATCAAATATCTTCAAAATATTCACCATATATATTTTATAAGGGAGTGGAACACATCATCCTTTTCTAAGGATGGATGATGGTTCCAGTAGTGATGTGAGAGGATGTGATGATGGAGTTTCATACTTTCCATTTGGCTATAAATCCTATATTAGTGATGATGCACACAAACCTTTAATGGTAGTTTTTTTGGGGT
Organism: Viscum album; assembly: GCA_963277665.1. Taxonomy (NCBI): domain Eukaryota; kingdom Viridiplantae; phylum Streptophyta; class Magnoliopsida; order Santalales; family Viscaceae; genus Viscum; species Viscum album. The sequence continues at coordinate 471,754,022 of OY728133.1, read as the reverse complement.
GGAATGAGGTGGATCATACCCAAGTTTGAATCTTAGTTTTTCACATGTCAATAGGTGAAGGCTGAGTACCAAGTTCCAAAAGGTTTGACACAACCTCTTGATATCTTGTAGTAGAAATGAGATGAAATATACATAGACATTATTCTAGGGATTTTGTAGAAAAATAGAGGCCTCAATTCCATCTGGATGATAGTCGACTAACTTGAGAATTCAGCACATTTCCTTTTCATTAGGGAGAAGAGTTCGGTGGAGAGTGTGGGACAGATGTATGTGTGATAGATCATTCGAATATATGGGATACCATAGATGATTATCTATGACTATGATGCATGGTTTGGATCATAATTGTGTTGAGGAATGAAAAGGTTCTTATAAACCAGTTACGAATGAGTATGGAATTTCACCCCCAGAAATATGGAAAGACTAAGAGAACTATACATGTGTTGAAGGATATGATTCGATATTATGTTTTGAACTTTGATCAAAGCTAGTAGGATCACTTTCCATTGGTGGAGTTCACTTATAATAACGAATACCACTCTACGATTGTAATGGGACCTTTTAAGGCATTTTATGGAAGACCCTTCAGCTCACCCTTACATTGGAATGATATTGGTGAGGTAGCTCTTGTTGGGACAATGATTATATAGGTGAAAATGGAGAAAGTTCATGTGATTTGAGAGAATATGAGGATGGACCAGAGATGATATAAATCTTAAACAAATCGATGTAATAGGTCCTTGGAGTTTGAACATGGAGACTCTATTTTCCCTAAATTCTATCCATGATGAGGATTATAGAGGTTTTTCTGAGGAATCAAGCTATCCATGAGGTTCATTGGGCCATTTGAGATCCGATAAATGGTTGGGAATGTTTCTTACTACCTAGCCTTACCCCCACACTTGGAGTGGGTGCAATAAATTTTCCATGTGTTGCAGCTAAATAGATACATGAACGATCCTATGTATGTCATTTATTTGGGAAATATAGACATCAATGACGGAACCCCCTTGAGGAGTACCTAGGGGTGATCAAGGATCATTAAAAGAGGATACTTGGAGGATAGGATATTCCATTGGTTCATATATTGTGGCAGTATAGAATATTTCCAGAGAGATCATGGGATTGGGAGAGAATGATGAGGGCTTAGTATCCCAACATTTTTGTTTTTTTATGCTTTTTAGGGATGAAAATCCTTGAATGGGGGAATAATTTAGTGAATATTTTTTCTATTGTAAGAGTTTAAAATATATTTAGAAATATTTTCAGAAGCCAGGTGCTGAGAGAATATGAGATTCCAAGGACCAGTGAGACCAATATTGATATTTTAAAAAAATTAAAAATATTAATATCATGTGAATAGTTTTCTTGAAAAAGTTGAATAAAATCCATAAAGATCCTTGAATAGAAAATATGAGACCATAACCGAGTCTGTAATGTGAGTTTTATCCTAGGAATGACCTAATTTTTATCTGCTCTAGATGATCGAATGCGGCAGTTGTTGGTGGGTACATTAAGTGGATTAAATAATTAATTTAATTAATTAATTCATTTAAAACCCATAACATAATTTACCCAATATAATTGATGTTATATAAATTATATAATCTTATCCTCATATCCCTGAGAGCTTTGAGATGAGGTTTAGAGCATTTATCATCAGCAAATTAGAATTATAAGATGAACGATGATCGTATCGAGGTGGATTGAGAGGAAGTGAATTCATTGGGTCCTCTCTATCACTAGAGAATTAATTCTTCACCAATGATCAATCCATAATCTAGGTAGGGATCATAAATTTTGTTTTTGACATTTATTAAATTTTCGGGCTTGGATTTTTTTATTTAATTTTGATATGTGTTTCCTACCCTTCACATGAGCCCAATAATGAATTATTTTTTGTCAAATTTAATAATTTTATGCCATTATCTCACCTTTATTTCATCAATTTTCAATCATAGGACAAGAATTATTGTCCAATTATGTTTATAACCCTTTTATTATTATTTCCCCTATCATTCTCTATGTTCTTCACTTTTGGACTATGTGTTTATGGTTTTGACATTGTTAGGGTGGGTTCGAGTGTGATCAAACACCCTAATTATGACAACCCTGCTTTTTATTACAACTTAAACATGCTTTATTACATAAAACTTCACTTGATACAACAAAGAAGATCGAGAGGTTTAGTGTCTTTGGGGCTTAGGATCATTACATAAAAACTTTAAACTTGAAATACAACATCCTTATTGAAAACTTCCTTTACATGACCACTACATTCCTTCGTACTTAGCATTGCATGGGATAACCTGAGGACATGCATAAGAAAAGGGTGAGCTATAAAGCCCAGTAAGGGAGTACACAATGAATAACATGAGGAGTACAATACATGTTAGGCAATAGGCATATCAATAGAGCATAAGAGAGACATGAACATAAAGGCATGATAAAGCATGATAATCATAACATGGAAATGTGGCAACAACACTTATCATTGAATTAGCATGAGCCAAGGCTCATTGCACATGGAGCATGAGTAAACCCTCATTGCACTTGAAGCATGAGTAAACCCTCGTTGCACTTGAATTAGCATGAGTAAACACTCATTGCACATGACATATCATGATACTATACTTTACCCAATGCATTGGAGCGCTATCAGGGCGCACCCTTCTTAAACATTTCATTTCATGCATAAGTGTGCCACATGGATCATAAAACATGGATTCATAAAACATAATAATTTATTCCACGATAAAGGAATGTGGAATTCATACATGAAACTTTACAATCAATAAGTAAATGTGCATAAAGGTGAATACCCTTGATGGAGAAATGGGCATGGTATTCACTACACAATGATAATGGCTTAAAAAAATCGGTGTGATTTCGGCAGCGTAACGGCGTGACATAAGAATTCATAAAAAAAAGGCTGATGAGAGAGAAAGGGTTTCCTCATCATATTTACATGTAATGGACAGTAAGAAGGTCATATAGATACATGTCCCAACAATTGAAAAGGAATTTAGATTCATGATACAAAAGTATTGCTTGAATATAGAAGAGGAGAAAAAGGTTCCTTTCGGAATTTCGGCATAGTAACGGGTGTACATGGGAGGAATTTAATGAGAGAGAAAGGGGTCTCCCATCATTCAAACAATAAGAGGGCAGTATGGGAGAGGTGTGAAACCATACCCCAACATTCATAAATTAAATTAAAAGGGCAATACAACTTAAAGAAAATTGACAAAAAAGAGAAAGGAAGAAAAACCCTTACTTGGAAGTGTGCTTCCAAAGGCTAGAGAGAGGCTTGTGAGAGGCTTCTTGGGAGCTTGGGGCACCTTGAGAGGATTCTAGAGAGAGTAGGGCAGAGTTTGGACGAACTTCAAGGGCTTTGAGTGAGGAGGAAGTGGGAGCTTGGGTGGGTTTATATAGGAAAGGTGAGAGAATTCTTTATTATTTAGGTTTGGGACCCCTTATATTAAAATAATCCAAACCACAAACCATCCCATGGTATTTGCCCATTGTTTCTGGAAAAGGAGAGAGGAAAACAATATTTTACAAGGCCAAGGTCCGAACTTATTAAAAAATTAGGGTTGCTTATGTGGAGGTGAGTCACACTCCCATGGAAATTAATTTAAAAAGGAAAAGTGTTGAATAAGTCTTGAGGGCTCCATTAATGCTTTGAAAAGTGAGTCAAACAAACCCAAAACCTCATTATTTTATTGATAAAACACATATTGGCCGAACATAAGGATTATGGTATTTTATTACATCACCATTGGGTCATTATGATGTCATAAAACACATTATATATTTAAATGGTATTTAATTTTTACCCAAAAATTTGACTGTCTCAGAAAATTATGAAAAATTCACCGTTGGATAATTTCGACGTCCTGATTCCAAAAATAATATTTATTTTATCTAAATAATTTTCTAAATATGTGAATTTTCACTTTTAAAATAAAAACCGACATTTATAAAAATTCACGGGTTTTGACAGAAATGGCTTTCAAACCTTAATAAAAATTTTAATTGCATTCATAAAATTATAAGATCATTTATATTTAATAAAAATTAATTTAATATTAATAATAATATTTTATTAAAATATTATTTAATTCAAAAATCCTTTAATTTAATAAAATATAATTCTTAATTAAATAATAACTAAAAACATCATTTGTACTTTAAAACTAATTACAATGCATCAAAAATGACTAGAAATTATATTCATTATTATATACAAAAAAATAATGTACATGAACATGGTGCTACTTATTTGTTACATAACCCCTTAAAATAGCCGCATAAGACCTAAGGGTAAGGTGTGCGATGGTGACAGACTCTTGGGGTTGCTCGGATAACATCGCTCGAGTGGTAATCTCTATCAACTTCCATTTTTCCCGTAGACGATCACGTTCGAGCTTGACTTGATGAAGCTCAGCTTGGGCTTGGTCAAGGGCAAAGCCCAAAGACGCCACCTCCTTTCCGATCTCCGACAAATGGGCTTCGTAAGGGGCAATTCTACTGGATGAGTCCATCGCTTCCTTTGTCTGAGTAGAAAATTGGTTCGTTAAATCCTTATATTTAAACTACCCAGATGATCACTGTTCAACGGCTATAAAAGTAACGGTCACAAATCTTGACGTTAAACTAAAGAAGTTGACATCATATAAAAACATAAAGAAACATTTAACTGGATCAAGAGGGATTTTCCATTAATGAAATTTTGGGTCGTTACAACATTCCCCCCTTAAGAAATTTCGCCCTCGAAATTTTCCTTTTCCCACACTAAAAAAAATGTGGGTAACTTAGCCTCATCATATCCTCCGACTCCCAAGTTGCTTCTTCAAACTTGTGGTTTCTCCACAACACCTTGACGAGGGGCATTGTCTTATTTCGTAGAACTTTTTCTCTACGATCTAAGATCTTCACTGGTTGCTCCTCATAAGAAAGATCGTCTTCTAATTGTACCACCTCGGAAGAGAGTACATGTGAAGGGTCTGGTATGTACTTCCTTAAGAGGGATACATGGAAGACATCATGCACCTTGGCCATAGTAGGTGGAAGTGCTAGTCGATAGGCCACAGCCCCAACACGATCAAGAATCTCGAATGGGCCGATGTACCTTGGACTTAACTTCCCTTTCTTTCCAAACCTCATGACCTTCTTCCACGGAGATATGCGTAAAAACACCATGTCTCCGACTTTAAACTCAAGGTCTCGTCGACGATTATCTGCATAACTCTTCTGTCGACTTTGGGCTGCCTTGATATGCTGCTGAATGGTTTTCACCTTCTCCACCATTTCTTCGACCATTTCTGGTCCAAGCAGCTTACGTTCACCGACCTCATCCCAACATGCCGGTGTTCTACACCTTTTCCCATACAGGGCTTCATATGGTTCCATTTGGATGCTTGAGTGGAAACTATTATTATAAGAGAACTCAACCAGAGGAAGATGCTGATCCCATCCTCCTTTAAAGTCCATTGAGCACGCTCTCAACATATCCTCAAGTGTTTGGATAGTCCGCTCGGATTGGCCATCAGTTTGAGGATGATAGGCCGTACTGAAGTTCAGTTCAGTATTCAGAGCATGTTGAAGACTCTTCCAAAACTTAGAGGTAAATCTTGGATCTCGGTCCGACACAATAGATAGTGGTACTCCATGCAACCGTACCACTTCCCTGATATATATCCGTGCCAGTTGATCCAAAGAGAAATCCTCTCGAATAGCAATGAAGTGTGCAGTCTTTGTAAGACGATCCATAATAACCCAGATTGCGTTGTTGCTTTTGGATGTCCTTGGAAGTCCAGTGACGAAGTCCATGGTGATGTTCTCCCATTTCCATTCTGGTATGGGCAATGGTTGCATCATCCCCTTAGACTTCTGCCTCTCTGCCTTCACTTGCTGACACACCAGGCACTTTGATGTATATTCGGCGATCTCCTTCTTCATATTATCCCACCAAAAGTTTTCTCGGAGATCTCGATACATCTTTGTGCTCCCTGGGTGAATAGAGAAATTTGAACTATGTGCATCATCCAAAAGTTCCTTCTTCAGCTCCGAACTTGATGGGACACATAGTCTTTTCCCAAACCGCACAATTCCTTCTTCATTAACATTAAACTCTGAGGATTTTCCCTTTTTGATAGCTTCCACTTTTTCTTGGATTCTCGCATCATCCTTTTGAGCATCCTTTAACCTTTCCAAAAGAGATGGTTGAGCAATAATTTGTGAAAGGATTGATGATGTTCCCTTCTTTATGATTCCCACGTCCATCTTCATCAAGTCTAAGAAGATTGGATCCTTCTCAATTCTCATCATTGATAGAATTGCTGGATCCTTTCTACTTAGGGCATCCGCCACCTTGTTCGCCTTCCCAGGGTGGTAATGTATTGAACAGTCATAATCCTTGATGAGCTCTATCCATCTTCTCTGGCGCATATTAAGCTCTTTCTGTGTGAATATATATTTAAGACTCTTGTGGTCAGTATATATCTCACATTTCTCCCCATAGAGATAATGCCGCCAGATTTTCAAGGCGAAGATCACCGCCGCCAACTCCAGATCATGCGTTGGATAGTTTCGCTCATGGATTTTCAACTGCCTTGAGGCATAGGATATCACTTTATCATTCTGCATCAGCACACATCCTAAGCCCTTCTTCGAAGCATCACTGAATACCACAAAAAGCTCCCCACTTGTGGGTAAAGTGAGCACAGGTGCAGTGATAAGCCTCCTTTTCAACTCCTTGAAGCTTTCTTCGCATTCATCACTCCAAGTAAACTTTACTCCCTTTCGAGTTAGCTTGGTAAGAGGGTTGGACAATCGTGAGAAGTTTCTCACAAATCGTCGATAATATCCAGCTAACCCCAAGAAGCTACGGATATCAATTACCGATGTTGGCCTCGGCCATCCCTCAATTGCATCTGTTTTGGAGGGGTCCACAGATATCCCATTTCTTGTGATGATATGGCCCAAGAATGAGACCTCCTTCAACCAGAACTCACACTTGCTGTACTTGGCATAGAGCTTCTCCTTGCGCAAAGTCTCCAGTACAGTTCTTAAATGCTCCTCATGGTCCTCCTTGGTTTTGGAGTATATCAGAATATCATCTATAAAGACTACCACAAATTTATCTAGGTAATCTCTAAAGACTCTATTCATCAAATCCATGAATATTGCTGGAGCATTGGTGAGTCCAAAAGGCATTACTATGAATTCATAGTGCCCGTACCTTGTACGAAAAGCAGTCTTGGGGATATCTTCCTTCTTCACCCTTACTTGATAATATCCCGACCGCAAGTCGACCTTGGAGAAGTATTGAGCTCCACGCAGCTGATCAAACAAGTCATCGATTCTTGGGAGAGGATACTTGTTCTTTATCGTGATTTTGTTAAGTTCACGATAATCGATGCAAAGCCGCATTGACCCATCCTTCTTCTTGACGAAGAGGACTGGTGCACCCCATGGTGATGCACTTGGGCGTATAAACCCTTTATCCAGATTCTCCTGTAGTTGTTTCTTCAGTTCTTCAAGCTCAACCACAGCCATTCTATATGGAGTCTTGGATATTGGTAGTGCCCCAGGTATAAGTTCAATTGAGAACTCAACATCTCTTCTTGGAGGAAGACCAGGAAGTTCCTCGGGAAATACTTCAGCGAATTCCCTCACAATAGGCATTTCTTCAAGGGTGGTTTCTTCCTTGGACTCAATCATCTGAGCCAGATATGCATGCTCATAAGGCAGTAATATCCATGCTTGAGATGATGGAGCTAAAAGAGATTCATCTTCCTCCTGACACTTGTAAAGAATCGGGGGTCGATTCTCCATATGGAGTGTGATTTCCCTCTCCCGACAATTTATGTTGGCTCTATATAAGGAAAGCCAATCCATGCCAAGAATTGCATCAAATTCCACCAAAGGGAGTATGACGAGGTTCGCCGGGAAATTCAATCCACAGATTATAACAGGGGAGGACTTATACTCATGGGATGCAATGATTGCCCCATTTGCCGTACTCACCGACATCTTTACTTCCATGACTTGTGGTGGTGCAGGGATTATTCTACTAAACTTTTGAGATATAAAAGAATGCGTAGAACCTGAATCAAAAAGTACGTTCGCTATTCTTGAATGAATAACTAGCGTACCTGTCACCACTTCGTTGTCGGGGTTCACTTCGGCAGAAGTGATGGCAAAATCTCTTCCTTGCTGTCTTGGAGGTTGTTGATTGCCTCCGATAACCCTTGGATTAGGGCACTGATTCGCAAAATGACCCAGTTCTTTGCATTTGAAGCATTGAACAACGCGTTGAGGTTCGAACGGAGCGTTCCTCCCCTCCGTCGCAGCCGCGGGTCCTTCTTGCTGACAGTTAACAGCTAGGTGCCCTTCTCTTCCACACTTGAAGCATTTTCTTGTCCCCCTAAGGCAATTTCCAGGGTGCTTCTTTCCACACTTTTGGCAAGTGGGGTGCTGGAATTTCTTAGCGCCGTTGGATTTATCCATCGGACCACCAGCATTGAAGTCCACCTTCCGCTTCTTGTCCCCATGATACCCCTGTGATTCTCCGATCTCCATTTCAACCTTAAGGGCACATCGGACAATTTCCTCATAGCTGTCGAAGTCACGGATCGCTAATGCTTTCCGCAAGCTAGGCTTCAGCCCACCAAAGAAGCGGTCAACCTTGCATTCGGGGGTAACGACAAAGCCAGAAGCGTATCGTGCAAGCCTTGTGAAGTTTGCCTCGTACGCTCCCACAGATTCCTCATCTTTCTGCTTGAGGGAAAGGAAGTCCCTTTCCATCTTAAGACGGAGGGTGCGTGGAAAATATTTATCGAAAAACATCTTCTGGAATACCTTCCATTCCAAAGCCTCGATCTCCTCCTCAGGCTTCGTATTTTTGATCAACGTCCACCATTGATCAGCTTCACCCTCCATACGATAAGCCGCCAGGAGAACCTTCTCTTTTTCAGAGCATTGGAGGATGGAGAATATCTTTTCAATGGAGTTGATCCATTGTTCAGCAATCGTGGGATCAGATGATCCACTAAAAGTAGGAGGCCTTTGTCTCATGAAGCTTTCAATAGCGACTTGTTCTTTCTTAGGGGGGGTTGAACGTTCCTCTTGACCAGTGTTTCTATTCAAAACTTGAGTTAGCTGAGAGAGGAGCGTGACAAAGTTCGCGATTCCCGCTCCCATTGGATTGGGCATCTCATTGGTACAATCGTCACACTGATCTTCACAACGGTTGTTAGCCCGAGTTCTCCTATTACCGGCCATTGGCTGGAATAAAAGGAAAGTTAGGGGTAACACATAAAGGGTAATCCAAAGACAAAAGTTGATGACTTATAAATAAACTTTAATCTCTTTAACTCATGAGTCTATAGGATTCAACCTAGGCTTTTCCTGATCTACCTTCTAACATATATTCTTAGGGGCATTTTTCCCTTAATAAGGGTTCATACTAAGATTGTGAATTTATCAAAACATATCCCCCGGGAGTGTTGTAACCAAGAGTGCAGCAAGGCCCGTTGTCGTGCACCAGTTCCCGTTCGAGTCTAGCTCAAAGCGGTGTTTTCGGGTTTTACCCCTAGGATACATCTGTGCCAGAGCCGCCTCTACCTGCTCGTATCCAGACAGGGATGTATTTGTTTGATAAACCACTTACTTAGTATTTACCAAAATTTAGGGATGTTTTTATTATGCTTAGTCTTGTATCTAAGGCTTTACTAGGGTTTCCTAATCCCAAAAATAACTAAACCTATCCTCTGATACCAACTATGACAACCCTGCTTTTTATTACAACTTAAACATGATTTATTACATAAAACTTCACTTGATACAACAAAGAAGATCGAGAGGTTTAGTGTCTTTGGGGCTTAGGATCATTACATAAAAACTTTAAACTTGAAATACAACATCCTTATTGAAAACTTCCTTTACATGACCACTACATTCCTTCGTACTTAGCATTGCATGGGATAACCTGAGGACATGCATAAGAAAAGGGTGAGCTATAAAGCCCAGTAAGGGAGTACACAATGAATAACATGAGGAGTACAATACATGTTAGGCAATAGGCATATCAATAGAGCATAAGAGAGACATGAACATAAAGGCATGATAAAGCATGATAATCATAACATGGAAATGTGGCAACAACACTTATCATTGAATTAGCATGAGCCAAGGCTCATTGCACATGGAGCATGAGTAAACCCTCATTGCACTTGAAGCACGAGTAAACCCTCGTTGCACTTGAATTAGCATGAGTAAACACTCATTGCACATGACGTATCATGATACTATACTTTACCCAATGCATTGGAGCGCTATCAGGGCGCACCCTTCTTAAACATTTCATTTCATGCATAAGTGTGCCACATGGATCATAAAACATGGATTCATAAAACATAATCATTTATTCCACGATAAAGGAATGTGGAATTCATACATGAAACTTTACAATCAATAAGTAAACGTGCATAAAGGTGAATACCCTTGATGGAGAAATGGGCATGGTATTCACTACACAATGATAATGGCTTAAAAAAAATCGGTGTGATTTCGGCAGCGTAACGGCGTGACATAAGAATTCATAAAAAAAAGGCTGATGAGAGAGAAAGGGTTTCCTCATCATATTTACATGTAATGGACAGTAAGAAGGTCATATAGATACATGTCCCAACAATTGAAAAGGAATTTAGATTCATGATACAAAAGTATTGCTTGAATATAGAAGAGGAGAAAAAGGTTCCTTTCGGAATTTCGGCATAGTAACGGGTGTACATGGGAGGAATTTAATGAGAGAGAAAGGGGTCTCCCATCATTCAAACAATAAGAGGGAAGTATGGGAGAGGTGTGAAACCATACCCCAACATTCATAAATTAAATTAAAAGGGCAATACAACTTAAAGAAAATTGACAAAAAAGAGAAAGGAAGAAAAACCCTTACTTGGAAGTGTGCTTCCAAAGGCTAGAGAGAGGCTTGTGAGAGGCTTCTTGGGAGCTTGGGGCACCTTGAGAGGATTCTAGAGAGAGTAGGGCAGAGTTTGGACGAACTTCAAGGGCTTTGAGTGAGGAGGAAGTGGGAGCTTGGGTGGGTTTATATAGGAAAGGTGAGAGAATTCTTTATTATTTAGGTTTGGGACCCCTTATATTAAAATAATCCAAACCACAAACCATCCCATGGTATTTGCCCATGGTTTCTGGAAAAGGAGAGAGGAAAACAATATTTTACAAGGCCAAGGTCCGAACTTATTAAAAAATTAGGGTTGCTTATGTGGAGGTGAGTCACACTCCCATGGAAATTAATTTAAAAAGGAAAAGTGTTGAATAAGTCTTGAGGGCTCCATTAATGCTTTGAAAAGTGAGTCAAACAAACCCAAAACCTCATTATTTTATTGATAAAACACATATTGGCCGAACATAAGGATTATGGTATTTTATTACATCACCATTGGGTCATTATGATGTCATAAAACACATTATATATTTAAATGGTATTTAATTTTTACCCAAAAATTTGACTGTCTCAGAAAATTATGAAAAATTCACCGTTGGATAATTTCGACGTCCTGATTCCAAAAATAATATTTATTTTATCTAAATAATTTTCTAAATATGTGAATTTTCACTTTTAAAATAAAAACCGACATTTATAAAAATTCACGGGTTTTGACAGAAATGGCTTTCAAACCTTAATAAAAATTTTAATTGCATTCATAAAATTATAAGATCATTTATATTTAATAAAAATTAATTTAATATTAATAATAATATTTTATTAAAATATTATTTAATTCAAAAATCCTTTAATTTAATAAAATATAATTCTTAATTAAATAATAACTAAAAACATCATTTGTACTTTAAAACTAATTACAATGCATCAAAAATGACTAGAAATTATATTCATTATTATATACAAAAAAATAATGTACATGAACATGGTGCTACTTATTTGTTACATAACCCCTTAAAATAGCCGCATAAGACCTAAGGGTAAGGTGTGCGATGGTGACAGACTCTTGGGGTTGCTCGGATAACATCGCTCGAGTGGTAATCTCTATCAACTTCCATTTTTCCCGTAGACGATCACGTTCGAGCTTGACTTGATGAAGCTCAGCTTGGGCTTGGTCAAGGGCAAAGCCCAAAGACGCCACCTCCTTTCCGAGCTCCGACAAATGGGCTTCGTAAGGGGCAATTCTACTGGATGAGGCCATCGCTTCCTTTGTCTGAGTAGAAAATTGGTTCGTTAAATCCTTATATTTAAACTACCCAGATGATCACTGTTCAACGGCTATAAAAGTAACGGTCACAAATCTTGACGTTAAACTAAAGAAGTTGACATCATATAAAAACATAAAGAAACATTTAACTGGATCAAGAGGGATTTTCCATTAATGAAATTTTGGGTCGTTACACTAATTCATGGCGATTTTATGAAAGATGATTGGGAAAGTTATTTTTGGAAGGATCATGATTTATTGAGGGATATGGGTGATGTTATCCATAGATCTGGTTTCTAGGTTGATGACAGGCAATGGGTAGTGCATGAGATGTGCGTAAAACTATTGTAAGTGATTAGAAACAATTTCCCTGCCAACAGAGGATGTGAAATGATGGTTGTAAGTGACCACCACCAATTTTGAGCAGTCAAATAGAGATATTCATGGTGAAAAAAAAAGATTTTGAAACCATGTGGAAGAAATTGAGTTTCTACTAAAAAGTCAACTACACTAGGTATAATCCAAGAACGCATTTAGTGTAGCCTCACCCAACTATGGTGGATAGGGTTTGGGGGAAGATAAGGATAACAGATCATGTAAGGTTAGGCCCACACTCTGTGTGACCCTTCTTAGGTGGATAATCCATGTATAAGACGTGCATTTCTAGGACCCCATGTAAAATTAAATGTTTTGTACTTTGGAAGTACACGAGAATGGTCCGGTATCTATCCATGGCCAAGTATATGACCAAGTAAACGATAAGGAAAAAACAAACTTTGGAATGAACAGGGGAGCATAGGTAGGCCCTAGGTGGCTGTGAAACATCATTTGGACCCTTAAAATATATGTAAAATGACATGGCCTCTGAGCCATGTATATAGAAGAACATATCCAGGTAGTTTAGTGGGAAACATGTTGTGTGGACCCCATATAGTTCATATAATCCTATGAGAAACATCCATCTTTCATATCTCCTTTTTCTAGACTCAAATTTTGGCTCTTTAGTAGCTTATCCTAAGCATTTTTTCATGTAGAACATAGTGGTAGCCTTTAGAGTGGATTTTGGGAAAGTATGTGGAATGTTATGAGAATGAATATTATTTTGGAAATGATTGACAATGGTAGTGATTATACATGATCAATAGAGATATTATGAGGTTATTACACCCACATAAAACCTAGGTATGGGTTCCCCATACTATCAGATATATATTGGGGTTAGTAATCCCCTACCACACTAGGATGTGATTTCCCCATATTCATTATATAGACAGATATGATAATCCTCTACACGAGTGTGGGTAATCTATCTATGGAGTGGTACCCCCTCATTACTGAGCTATAAAGTGGTGCATGTCCTCCATAAGAGTTATTGATCCCTTAGATTCAGAGCATAGTTGCAAGGATCGACCCCCTACACACAGATTATGGTGATGTTTTATTTATTGTTAGGAATTAGTGATATACTTTTAGAGATGTAGAATTACTCATTCACTTTGTATGGGCTATGATATGGAGATCCCCATTCAATCTTGTATGAGTTTTTATATGAGTATATATATGTATATATATATGCATGTGTGTGTGTGTGTCCATCGGTCAGGTTTTATTTCTCTCTTTCTTTCAGGTGAGTTAATTATTTTTTTTTCTATTTATTATTCCCTTTTGGTTTTTGGGGTTACCTTATAGGTATGTATATACTCACCCCAACATAGGATTTCCCCAAATGTGTCGTGTCTTATGCATATGAACAACTGATCACTGATGAATTTGGTGGTGCATAGTGATACCTGGGTGCATTGTCCATGTATGGTGGTCGGGCTTGGACATCAGGACCCTGTCTCTCTTAGATTTATTCACTTATAATTGTTGTTAGGTTATTACTTCATTTCTGGGTGGGTATGTATTCTTCCCCTTTACATTTTAGTTTTATAATTCCATAGTCTGATGCACTCCCAAGTGTTTTTTTCATTCATTTTTTATCACTAGATGTTACAGTTTTTAGATTTTATTCCTCTGCACCACTATATGGATATGGTTGGGTGCATGCATACAAAAACAATAGAAAAAACCCTCCCATTTTAGTTATTCCTTCTCAACACTTGTGACCAAACTATAGCCTATTAGAGGTGGGATTGGGTTTGGGATGGCTTGGCCTACCGCTATCTATGTGGGTCTTGGTGGGTCGAGTCATTACTTAAGTGTTAACTCAATTAACCTTTTAATTTATCATTAAATAATTACATAAGTATTTTTAATTAATTTTAGAAAATTTTATTTCTTAATAAAACATTAACCCATGAAAATAATTTAGTTAACTAAATTCTAAATAATTATATGATTCTATTTTTAAAATCATCAATAAATTTTATAATATTTAATAATATATATATATAAAAATAAAATATTAGTATTTCAAAATTAGTGGGTGTTACAATCTCCCCACCATAAATAATTAATACAATAAAAAGAAATAAATTAATCATTTTTATAATAAAATATGTTCATTTTTATCATTTTAACAACCTATTATCTTCATCCCGTTGGCCTCCTAAAACCTATTAACCAAATAATTTTGGTGGATTTATAATTCAACCTATTACAGGGTAACTTTCATTTTATTATTCCATTTATTCATATATGATGTGTAAAATTTCCACCTTAATTACCAATTAATTTATTCACTCATTTTCATGTATTCTTCATATGAAGAAAATAATATATACTATTCCACCAATTAAACTCTTTAGGCTCTGTCCACTAATATACGTTACAATATAACATTGCTTTATAAATATTTGATCATTTAATTAGATCAAGATGAATTAGAAAATAAAACCCAATAATACTCATGATCATTATCCCTAATTAAAATTAAACATGATTAAGGATACTAAATATTTTTCCTAAACTCATATATTACATTTGAAACACTATACTATTTTTGTTTTCAACTATTTTAGAGAATCTATTAAAGTGGAAAACTGTCATATATCACACAACACAATAAATTGAAATTTATCTTTGGATTTTTTTATTCATTTAATATTTAAAACATTATAATTTCATTATTTCATTAATTCATTCCCTAAATAATAGGATTCAAATGCATAATGATCAATTTCATTCATATATAAGTCCTTTCTTAACATTTCAATTATAATTTATTATGAAACCTAATTGAGAGAAATCTTTTCATAGTTCCATCTTCATATCCCAAAAACTAATATCATATCAATATAACCATTGCATAACTATTTTGCATGGAGGTGTTACATTATTTCACATAACATATGTATAATATGGTAGTAATACTAGACAAGAGTTCACCAATCATCCCTAATATATCATTGTGATATCACTTTACCCCCAATAAATTATAACACATTACATGTAACAATTTTTTGATAAATTAAAAAGGGATTTTTTAAGAATTAACAACCTATTTAATCCTTAAAAAACAAATTATATAGTCATGCCAAATATATATAGGTTTAGATCCATTTTATATGTTTTATTTTCCATATAAAGGATCTAAAATGACACCAAGATCAAAATTTAATTTCATCTAATTTTTTGTTTCAAAATTATACTTAGTTTTAAGATTCAGTTATTACATAAGAAACCTATTAAAAACATATTTGGGATTTAGGATCAATTAAATATGAAAAATTAATTGTTTTCTCAAATGATATTTTATATAAGAGTTATAAATAATATACATGAATCCCTATCAATTTTTAGAAGATTTATTTGAAGAGTTTGATTAGAATATTCCTTTTCATAAGGTATACATTTCCATAAAAAATGGGTTTAAAACCATGATAGTATTTATGATTTTTTAACTTGATTTGTTTTCAAAAGCATGTTTTTTTTAAAAATTTCATCAAAATATTTTATAGAGTATTTGTTTTATTTGTAATCATATATTATAAAGTTTTTTCCATACTTCTCTTACCCCTCCATATCTTTTAATTATATTTAAATTTGTATGTGTTTCATCCCAAAAATAAACATATTCTATTATTTTAACGATTCAAAACCATTTAACTCATCTTAACCAATAATGATACCATATATTTTAAAATAAATAAACATTTCACCAAATAGTGAAATTTATGAACACAAGAAGAAAAATCTACAAGATATATTTTTTAACCACAGACAACATTCTGGCTTAATATCTAACAAAATAAGTTCAGATTCCCCCATACGCAAAAAGGTTTAGGAAGAAGGAGATCCTATTTATAATTGTTTTATTAAAAATTAAGAATAATGAAATCATAAAGTGTGTTTAAAAAGGTAAGTATACAAGTCACCATGCCCACCCGAATCAAAAAAATGGTGAGAAAAAATCTGAGGTCACAAAGGACCATCTCGATGTCACCTCCACAATTTCTCTCTTTATGAGGGAATTGAAAACCTGATTGGATTCCATATAGGTTTGTGTAACATCCAATATAAGATAATCGGTGAGCCAGAGGCATTCGATCCAGGAAAAAACATTTTCTATGGAACATTCTTAGAATGATCCTTCAGAACACACACTTCTACAATTGAGTCAGATTCCATATAGAGAAACTGTCATCCATGTTGGATAGTATATTTAGTCAGCTTGATTATCACCCACAATTCATCTTCAATCGATCACCCATTCCAAATGAAATGATATAAAAAATATTTAATGAGGCCATAATGAGTGTGGAAGACATCACCACAACCAAATGGTTCTGGTGCATCTGAGGCTGCCCCATCCACATTCAATTTTAACCAATTTGAGATCAGAGGGATATATCTAATGACCTTCATAACCAATGGTTTCTTGATCCTACTAGTAACACCAAAAGTTCTAAAAAAATGTTATAAAAATCATTATCCATGGGGCCAATTTGAATTTTGGAAGAAACTATGATATCCCTATGGATTGAATTAATTCCATTGTGAAAGGGGGGAATTTGATTCACAAAGGTGAGAGCGTTTCTTTCTCACCATGTGTATGAGATGACTCCAGTGACAATAGTGATCCAAATTTCCTAGATCTAATCACTTTAACTAGCCTTATTGATGGATATTATCATCTCCTCAATGTTATCCAAACATATATTTCTGCCATAAGTATATTGAATGTAGTTCCATAACCTATAGGTAAAGACACATGAAATAAAGAGGTGGTTGATTATTTCATCCAAACTCATACATAAGTGGTAGGTAAGGGAAATTTGTATCCCTACTCTCTGAATGAGGATGTGTAGTGGAAAACCATTGTGTATATATTATCTAGATAATAAGAATTGATGTTGGGGGAATGAAGGGATTCTTGAATCTCATCATCCATAAGGGAGTCATGGTAGAGACATCACAGATGTTCCTATAGAATTCCTTGGTAGTGAATTTACCCGTCTATCTTGGTACCCATATGAGTGTATCCCTATCAATATAATCAAATATCTGGACCTCCAAAATTATTTTAGGGGAGATAATAAAATTTTAATTAGTATTGAACTATATATCATCAATTAACATGTATATCAGAGACTAAGGGTTAACCACATCTTCATTAATTATCCTGGATAGAAATGGTGTAATCTCACTATTTGGAGTTTAGTTATTACAAACTACTCTTTGAACATTTCATGATATCATGGTATGATTGTTTAATAGTTGTCTAGATAGATGTGGATATGTATAAGGAGTATCCATTAT
Organism: Viscum album; assembly: GCA_963277665.1. Classification (NCBI taxonomy): domain Eukaryota; kingdom Viridiplantae; phylum Streptophyta; class Magnoliopsida; order Santalales; family Viscaceae; genus Viscum; species Viscum album. The sequence goes on along the minus strand of OY728133.1, from coordinate 471,736,077 downwards.
TCATTTTTGTGATGAATCTGTTTGCGAGGAACTTTAGAGAGTAATAATTGGAGGTGAGAAGGTTCCAGTTGAATATTTTATGGTGTGCTTCATTCAAGAGTTGGAGGTCCTTTATTTCTTTCCCTACAATGTTAGTAGGATTGGAAATTTTTTACAATCTATAGAAATAATAATCCTTTTATGAATGGAACCGGTCAATAAAAATTTTCAAATCAAAATTTAAAGATCATTAAAAAGGGTTCTAGTCCACTCACATACTGCTATAGTTTCATGGTTAAATAGTATATAACCCAAAAGAAAACCATATCTTTACACTTTTAATGTAAACATGCTTCACTCTATTCATATTATGTATTCATATAAAAATATTATATTCCATAAATTAAATGAATCTTGTTTTTATTGTTTAAAAATATAAATAATGTATATTTATTTGGTTATATTCTACTTTTGTTAAATCATTTATAACAAATTACTATTTACATACCAAAATACCCATCTTTCTAATAAATTTGTACCTTAAAAACAATATATATTTTTTCCCTTCACAAATCAACCCATAGTTACATGTTATTCAAACATATAACAAATGTTCGGTATAGAAGTTGTATCTTGTATGATTTTATAATTAAATTATTTTTTCTAAAATGAAATGACTAGCTATTTAAATTAAAACCACATCACAACAATATAAACTCAACATGCTCATCCAAAGCATTCTATTCAATTATATGCCAATAAAAATTTTAATTTATCACATTTTGTCATAATATATTTTTATCTTTCAAAAACCATGTTGTATCAACCATTGAAATCATAATAAAAATTATTTTAGATAAGCAATAGATTTTAAAAAATACTTAACTATTCCATGGTAATAACTAACCCATATAATCATGTTAGTGTGAAATATATTTCTTATTCACATGAATGGGTGAAAATATAAATTAAATCATGGAATTTAAAAAATACATTCCTTTTCAAAATTACATGTATGAATTCCAAATAAAATCTTATTTGAAAATCATAATTTAAAAAATAAAAAACATTTCATTTAATTTTAACTTATAAATATAGAATACAAAGATAAAATTACATCACATCACATAAATAACTTCATTATAATTTTCATTACATTCTTGGTTAACCTTTATTAGTTAATTCATAGAATATTATATTGAATTTAAAAATGTAAAATATATATAACAATTTATATCATAACATAAAATATTTTATTAAATATTATAAAATAAAACATTTAATTTTTTTAAATATTATATAAATTCATAAACTAATTCATATCAAAGTGCAAATAAAATGAATAGGTAACCACATAAAAGTTCATAGATTTCAACGATCGATCTTATCAATACATGATACATGTGAATAAATTTCTTAGTTAGTTCATAAAAAATATAAAACTCTTGAATTTAAAGATTCCTCATCTCATCCCTTAAGATTTCAGGATCATAACTCACTTACAATGTGGAATTTTATAATCTAATTCTCAAACCCCTAAAGAAAACATGAGTTTATACGATATATATATATATTCTAGTTATATTGATAATTTACCAACCATTTTTCTCAACCCATCTATATTTTAAATTATAATATACTAATGTATCTATCAGATACTAGTTATAATGATTTAGACCAAAATATCCTTGATCATTAGTAAAATATAAAAAAATATTGTGAACATTACTATACTTTTTATATGTTAATATAATGTTTCATTATGAGGTATAATTTTTTTGGAAATAATTTCTCTCTCTTTATCATATTTAGTGTACATATATAATTTTTATTATTCAATAAGATTTATATAAAAAACATATTTTTTACTCAATAAATCAAAACTAATTTGTATAGTTACTTATAAACACAACCTCTATCTATTTTTTTGGAACACTAATCCATTTTTATTATAATATTGATGTAACTTAAAAACAATTTAACTATTTTAGGATAAATATGAATATTGTTATGGTAATATATTTTCTAAAATGCGAGGATAATCAATTCTGGGTGTTAACCAAATAAATAAAAATGAATAAGAAATATAAGTTATTTAAAATAATTAATTTTAAAAAATATTTTTTGAAAATTATTTTACTCAAGAACAATTTTTGGAGAAGAATAAAATTATTAAAGTTAAATTAATGGAATAAATAAATATTTTGTTAAATTAAGGAAAGAACAACACAATTAACAAGGTTTCACATTTATTATATACACTTTTGAATATTTATATAAAATATTTCTTTTATGGGTTAATGTAAATAATTATAAGATCAATTGTTTCATAAAATTTTAACATATATAAATATATTATGAAATATTTTATCATGACTTGGAAGGAATTTTGAAAATAAATCACTCTAAAGAGAAATATTTAAATGAAGAGTATAATTAAATTATAAGTGGAGAGACTGACCTGAAAAATGATGAAAGGTAGAGAAAGGTTTTTAATATGTAAAAACTATGGAAATAATTACTATATAATATTATTGAAATTATTAGGTATAAGTAACATATTTGAATAAAATGGATAGAAAGATCATGAATATAATGATAAAAATGAATTATTCAATGTAAAATGTTATAACTATAAGAACATTGGTAAAAATTATAATATAAAACTAAAGATTCAATATAATCTACCAAGAAATAATCTTAGGGATCATTCTAATTCTTTTAAAGATGTAATTATTGAATCCAAAGATCAAAATAACTTTATCAAGGGTACTATAGTCAAACTTGAAAATTTATCCCATAAATTATGAGATTTTAGATCAAGATATTAATTTAATTCAATTGAAATTTTAACAAATAAAAAATTACACCTAGATAAATTAAAAAAAGAATTATTAATAAAACATAAATTAATAATTTAATCATAAAAAAATATTTTAATGTTTAATTTATTATAAAATTTTAATCTATAAATATAAATGTAATAGTCATTTTTTTGGTTAAATTTTATATAATAGTGGGGATGGATTGTCCCTAAAATTATAAATTGTAATATTATTAAAAAATATTAGTTATTATTTGTGAGGTGGTTATATATTTAATCATTTTTAGTGGTTATTACTTTAACAAAATTATATCAAGAACTACCCCTGGTTCCAAATCTTATTAAAAGTATTAGTGAGGAAGTTTATGAAGCTTAAAAATACATGAAAAGGATGATATTAGAATATAATACATAGTAATTTTTAAAGAAAATATTATTATATTTATGGATTAATTATCTTGATTTTCCCTAGACAGGGAGGTATAATTATTTATTTCAATTATATCCAAATAAAAAATAATTTCAAATAAACCTTATCTGATAGATCTAGTGGAGTTCATTGAGAAAAACAAACAATTACAAGAGTTATTTCATAATTGTTACATCAACCTAATTGTTTTAATATGTGTAGTACTCATCATGTTTTTAAATAAAAAATATAATACATTGGGGTTGTGCATTTATTATAGTTGAATCAGTAACACTTCAATAAAAGAACATTAATTTATTCCTTATATTTATAGTTACTTACACTAAATTCAAAGGTCTTGGTTTTTATGAATGATTGATCATTATCCAAAATACCATCAATAATATGTAAGGAAATATTATGTAATAAAAATTATTTTCTATAATAGGCATTGGAAATATGAAATCATAGTTATACCATTTAGTATAAAAAATTCTCTATCCATATTTATAGATATAATGAATAGAGTTTTTAAGGATTATATAGATAATTTTTTGGTGTTATTTATCAAATATATACAGACATAATTTTTTTAAAGAGTATAATACCTATTTATATATTTATTGGAAACATAGAGGGGAAATATTTTTATAAGAAATTTAGTAAGAATAATTTTTTGATTTGAAAAAAGAAACTCATTTTCCAAAATTTTACCAATGGTGTTATATTTATTGATCATTAAATGAACATGGTAGAAACATAATAAAGGACTAAAATAAATAAAATAAAAAATCATAGTTTTTTTTCTTTCTTTGGTTAATATCAATGTTTTTATGAAAACATTGGTAGAATAGATAATTTATTGATCATGTTAACATGAAAAGGGAAAAATTTACATATAAAATTGAATAAAAGGAGAGATTCCAAGATCTAATGGGAAAACTAATAAATTCATTTTTTCTTAAGCCACCAATAGGGATATAATAATTTTTCATCCTAAGTAATGAATTAAGGAAAAAGGAATGGATTTGTTCTAATAAAAAATTATAAGTTTATAAATAATGAATCATTACACAAAAACCACATTAGAAAAATTATTAATTAGTTATTTAAAGTATGTTGAGGAAATATATGAACTAGATAAATAGAAACACTATCCTTATAGAGATATGTAATAAATATATATATAAATAACAAAATTTTGATGTATATATTCAAATAGAAGAACATAAATAATTGGAAGAGGATATTGATTTATTTTCTTATGGATTATGATTATGTTACACACAAAAAACTTTGAAAATTAAACAACATGGTATATGCATAAAATATTGAGGATCCTGTACTATCATATATAATGATGATATAGAATAATCCAATTCTCAAAGATATAGTTTGTATGGATATATAAGTTATAAGGGAGTGGAAAACAACATAAATTTTCTATGTAATTTATTATCTTTCTTTATTGGATGAGATAAATAAATATTAAAAAGAATATAATATCCTAGGAAAGGGAATATTAATGTTTGTAATATTAATGATGTGAACTTGAATTTTAATTATATATTATGTGTGCTATAAAAATTGTATATTAAGAATGATTTAATGGAATATTTTTAAATATAATATTTCTCAATATATTTTGATATCACTAACATGTATACATATCTTTAAGAACATTGCATGTGGTAGATTATAATGATAAAAATATAGAATTTATTATAAATATAATTGACAGGAAAACATGTAAATATTCAGAGAAAACTACCTAAAGGGTTTATGAAAACTCTTCCCTTATTGATGTCAAAATGGAATAATATCACAATGAAATTTTTAATTATAATTCATAATATTTTTAATATGAATAATTTAATAAGGGTTATTATAAATTAACTTAAAATTTCTATTTTTTAATAAATTTGAGATCATATATCACTTGAGTTCCTTGTAAAAATTTAAATCAATGATATATTGATACAATATGGTTCACCCATATCAATTATATGTGATCATGACCCATAGTTCATATTAAAATTTTGGAAATGTATTTCTAATTCATTAGAAGCGGAGGTAAACCATTTTAATTCTTATCATCTATAAAAGTTTGGGAAATTTGTAAGTAATGTTAATACATTAGAGAAAATGTTGAAGTAATAAACTCTTTAAGTCTATGGATGTTGGAACCAATACTTACCTTTGGTGGAATTATCTTATATAAATATTTATAACTCAAGACTATATATTAAAAATTATGAATCATTTTGTTGTTAATTATTTCAGACCTTAAATTAGAAGAAAATATTTATAGAGAGATTTGTTTTGGATCTAAAACATTTTGAGGTGATAAAAAAGATGATATAATCTATCCATAACTGTTACGAACCAATCTGAGTCATCATCTGAACAAGCACCTTACCTGAACCGTGTCATGGACTGAATGGCGTTCCTGATCCCCACGAGCTGGAAATAAGTTCCCGAGTATCAATAATAAATCATGGGAATGATTGTACCTGATTTTATAATCATAAAAATACTAACAAGTAAATGAACCAAAACTGAAAACTCCAAACCAAACAAGGCATGAAAATATTTCAGATTTAATTTACAACTTCAAACAAAAACCAAAATAGCTACAACAAAAGGGGGATACAAGATATATCCCCAAAACCACCATATGGTAAGATTGACATCACCATAAATCCACCACAAACAATACCTCCCATGTAAGACCTCTAGAAACCTAAATGACCATCTTCAAATTCCTTGCCTTTACCTGTGTCAAACATAACAAAGTCTACTTACACCCAAAGGTGTAAGCAGGGTGTAAGCCAAAGTCCCGTAGGAATCTACCCAATAAAATATTCCATGTAATAAATATTATAAGATAAATAAAATCAAAATATTTATAAATAAATGCAAGAGAAAATTTTATGATTATTTTTAAAGAAAACATGCTTGATTTTTGAGATGACCAAAAAAGTATATTATATGTTGACGGTAAGTGAAATATCACCATAAAGCACTGGTCAGGAGATAACCCTCTAAGAACTATCAAGCAAGGGCACACTAGGTATATCATATCTTGGTTAGGGTTGGTATAGAAACCATGATCATTGCTTTCTCATGCATGAGCCACTATGAGGGGAAACACATGGACCTAGTGGTCTCCAATCATCACAATGTTTAGTCAGTGTTGTAGTGTTAATCCAGTTAGATGAAATCAGGACAAACCACTTCCAAATAATCTAACATACTAGTCCTAGCCTTCCCACCTCGTTACCCAAGTCCCCCTTTGTGATCAAGTATGTTCTACATGTCATATAACACATCATTTTAATACCATTCAAGACAAACAATGAAAGACACACATTATTCCATCACTTTTACACCCAAAATCCTCTTTTAAAATCAAAAGAACCGCAAAACCATTTCAAAACATGATTTTTATCACTTGAAGAATTTAATAAGCCACTTCTAAAAATTAAAAAACACCCTCTAGTAACATAACAAGTCCTTACAAAATAAATAAACCCAAGTTAATATGAAAACCCATTTTCAATCCAAATTCATATCAAATCCTTTCAAAAAATATTCTATCACCATACATATAAGTCATATAATACATTAAAATACTCAAGAAATCATAATCCATTCTTCAAATAATGTTTAAGCATAGAATCACCTACCTTGGGTGTAGAAATCCCCGCAATCTAGGGAAAAACTCCAACCTCACCTCAACCGCACCACAATGAAGAAAGATCAGGACATAAGAAAGAAGATAGAACACAAATAATCAAGTTCGAACCCTAAAATTGGAAACCTACCCTCAATAGGAGAGGAACTCCAATGAAACAGGGAGAAAACCCAAGATTGAAGGATGAAAATAAGGGACAAGACACCTACTTAAAGAATTAGGGAGGAATCACACAAAATCCGACACAAAAATAGAGCTTCAATAGAGGGGATTGGAGAGGGAGGTGCACCTAAGGTTTGGAGTCCTAAGTAGGAGAGACAAATTAGGGTTTAGGTATTTGAATCTGGGAGAGGGAAAACTAAAACCTAATTTTAATTACCATGAAATGTTTCATGATTAGTTTGCACGGTTTGACAAACCATGCGACGACCGTTCTTCCCCTTCTGTCCAAGAAGAACCTTCCACACTGTCACCTCCCATGGTCTGACTAACCATGCACTAGTTGTGGGATAACTATTACCTCAAAATGTACTTCTACTTTACAGGTACCTATGCTGAGGTGCATGATTAGACTAACCATGTGCTGGACATGTGGTAGCTTTTGTTTCACCCATACACCTACCACACAGTTACATAAGTAGGGAGCATGGTCAATACTAACCATGATCCAATCATACACCATGGTTTTTCCACCCAATATTTTAAATTTTCTTCCAAAAATCAAATAAAATATCAAGGAAAAAGGGAAGGATGAAAATAAAAGGGAAAATACCTCAAAAGATATTCACGGATGTGACATTTCTCCCCACCATGAAGACTTTCCATCCCCAAAAATTATACTCAAATATTTATTAGAAATTAAGAATGGGTAATATTTCTCCACCCATGATTTATACTCCCAAGTATCATGCATGAAATTACCATGCTGCCAAAGAACAAAAAACAACAGAATGGATTTCCCACAAAGCACCTTCTCTTGGGAATCCACTATTCACACTGTCCATTCAAACAAAGATAAATCAAGCTCTATCTCCAATTATTCCCAATTCAACACATGATAAGTGTTCATATTATATTTCTTCAATTGGGATACATGAAATACATCATGAATTAACATCTACTAAGAGGGAAAAACTAACCTGTATGCCACATTTCCAATTATCTCGGTGATCCTAAAAGGTCCGACATACCTTGGCATTTTCTTCCCTTACTTTCCCAGAAGATGATAACCCAAACAAGGTTCCACATTCAATAATACCTAGTCACCCACAGAGAACTCAATATCTTGTAATCTCTAATAGACATAATATTTTTGGCGACTATGAGATATCAATAACCCTTGTCTGATCAACTTGACCTTCTCAGAAGTCTCTTTCAGCAAACTCAGACCCAAAAGTGAGGTCTCACCCACCTCATCCCAGCAAAAAGGTGTCCGACATAGCCGAACATAGAGTTCCAAAAAGGATCCATTATAATAGAGGAATGGCAACTGTTATTATAACAAAACTTGAAAAATACCAAATAGCTATCCTAATATCCACCTAAATCTAAGACACATGCACGAATAATGTCTTCCAGAATTGAGTTTGGCTGCTCCTTCTGACCATCCGTTTGAGTATGGTATGCCTTACTCATCTTGATTTGCGACCCCAATTACTTTTGAGGACCTTCCAAGAATTGAGAGGTAAAATAGGGGTCTCTATCATAAACAATTGCCAACGACAGACAATTAAGCCTTACCACCTCTCGAATGACCAAGTATCCCAATTCTTCTACCTTATATGAATATTTAATTGGAATGAAATGGGATTATTTTGTCAATTGGGTGTTCAACACACAAATGTAATTCTTTCTCAGAGGTGTATGCGGCAAGCTAATAATAAAGTCCATGGAGACCTCATACCAATTTTAGGTAGGAATGGGCAACAGATGAAGAAAAATAGAGGGCCTTTGATGCTCTTCTTTCATATACTAACACATATAGAACCTCAATATAAAGGCATCTATATCTTTCCTCATTCTTGGACACAAAAACTATCGACGTACATCATAAAACAACTTGGTTTCTCCAGGATGAAAGACCCAATGAGACTGGTGGATATCCTGCATCACCACCTTCCTTAGAGACAACGACACAAAAAAACATCCCTTAAAGCATAATATTACCTTAGAAGACAGTGAAAAACCATACGATGTCTCCCACCATAAAGAAAATGCATAGACTGCTGGAACATCTCATCACTAGAATGCTCCCCCTAAATCATCTCCAGAAGAGAAGGATCCAACTGAACACTCACCAGGAATGGAAGTCCACTGTGCTCCTTGATATCCAAGTTCATCTGGTAAAAGAGTCCCATTAAGGTCCACTAATCACTGGAATTTCTCAATGTTTATACTGGCACTTTTCTACTCAAGGCATCAGCCACGACATTAACCTTTCCTGGGGTGTAGATGACATCGAAGTAAAACCCCTGAAAATACTCAATCTAATGGATTTGCCTCAAGTTTAGATCCTTTTAGGAGATGATGCAGGCTATGCTCTCATGATCAGAGTAAACAAAAAATTTCTCCCCAAAAAGATAATGATACCACGTCTTCAAGGCATGCATCCCCACTGCTAACTCCAAGTCACGGGTTGTGTAGTTCTTTTCATGTAGTCGGAGTTGGTGAGATCCATATGCCACCCCATGATCATCTTGCAAAATCACAAATCTGAGGCCCATATCTAAAGCATCGCAATAAACCACGTAGTCCTTTCTTGAATCTAGATTTATGAACACAAGTGCAGTATTCAACCACCGCTTCAGATATTTAAAGGATTCCTGGCATTCCAAGCTCCATTCAAACATCACTTTTTTCCAGGTGAGCACTGTCATAGAGGAAGAAAGCAGAGAGAAGTCCCAAAAAAATCATCTATAATAACCTTTCATGCCAAGGAAAATTTTGATCTCAAACATGTTCTTCAGCTGATCTAATGACTTAACTACACCGATCTTATCAAGGTCTACCAATACCCCTTGATATGAGATAAGATGGAACATAAATTTCACTTCCCTGATCTAGAAAGTTCACTTTTATAAATTTTCATACAGATGATGATCTCGAAGAGTGATCAACATGATCCTAAAATAATGCTCATGATCCTCCTCGAATCCATAATAAAATCAAGTTTCATCCACGAATACCACAACGAAGGAGATGAGATACTGGTGGAACACCCTATTCATGAGCACCATGAAAATCACTAGGGCATCCGTCAATCTGAAAGGTATGACCAAGTACTTGAAGTGCTCGTACCTGCTTTGGAAACTACTACAAAACTGGTGTTTAACAGCGTTGGTATTTATCAGTGCTAGAAAAAATCACTGATAAATGAAATATTTATCAGTATCAAAGAAACCGCTGATAAATTTATCCCTTTATCAAAGATTTTTTTAACACTAATAAATGTACCCTTTATTAGTGCTTTATTTTTAATATTGCTAAAGGGCACCCTTTCTTAGTGCTTTATTTTTAGCACTGATAAAGGCTTTCCTTTATAATCGCTTTTTTTAGCGCCGATAAAGGGTACCCTTTATCCGTGCTATATTTTTGGTTCTCATAAAGGAGTCCTTTATCAGTTCTTTTTTCGCACTGATAATGGTCCAAATAAATAAAATTAAATAAATAAAAAATAAAAAATAAAAAATGAGTTTATTAAAAAAAATATTAATTTTTTCATTAATTAAATATTTATTGAAGAAAACGAATAAATTGATTATAATATATATATTATAAATATAAATAAATAATATGTATTAAATATATAGAAATGAAAAATGAAAAATAAACAAATTAAAATTTAAAATAATTAAATTGAGAAAAATACTAAACATTTTATTAATTAGATAATTATTGGTAATATTTATAAATAGTATATATATATATATTAATGTATATAAATATGATTTATATATATAAAAATATTTATGTGCTATATTTAGTGAATAATGGTTTATAATTAAAAATTAATATGAATTAAAAATACAGACTAATTTCATAGAGTAATGGACATCTAATTGAATGCCGTTGGATTTTTCAATTTAACATAGATCAAATGTGTGTTATATTGATTTCACATATACATAATTAATGAAATTTTATATATAAGTACACAAAAAAAATTATCTATTTTTTCAATATTATTAAAGTGCACTTATTTTTAATTTATTCAATTTCACTTATTTTTAACACGCATGCACTTAAAATTAGATATTCATTAATAATGTTAAAAAAATATTTATAAAAAAATATTTCTAAAAAATATTTATAAAAAAATATATTTAAAAATGCACATAATATATTTATTAAATTATATATTTATAATTATAAATAAATAAATATTTTTTAAAATTATTTATGTAATTTTAAAAAAATAATTATATATATTTAAATAATTATTAAATTTATAATAAATTTTCTTAAATAATTAATATATTTACTATATTTATATTTATATATATTTATTATATATATATATATATAATTATATAAATATATATAATGATATAATTTTTAAAAAAATATTTATATGATTATAAATAAATAATTATATATTTAAATAATCATAAAATTATAATAAATATATTTAAATAAGAAATATATTTACTATATTTATATATATATATATTGATTAAGTATATATATATTTACAATTTTTTATTTATAAATATAATTATAAATATTTTATCAGTGATTAAGTAATAAGCACTGATATGGGGCTTTATCAGGGCTAAAAAAATTGATGATAAAAGTCATATTTATCAGTGATAAAACTTTAAAGCTGCTAAAGACCTAACTTTATTAGTTCTGATAAATGTTTCTTGATTTAATTAAAATATCCATACCTATTGCGAATCCATCAAGATATCAGAAGATTTCTGCAGAAGGCTCCCATTTCTGACACTCCTCCTTAGTGAATTGAATCTCAAATCACACAAACCCACTCAAATCACACGAACCCACTACCACCAGTTGCTCGAACATCATCCAAAATCTTTTGTTCGATTGTAGTTAGGATTTTTGAAGAAAACATCGAGATATGGTTATGAGGGTTTTAGATTTTTTTCAACCGAGCGAGGTAGGCCAGTGTTTTCCTTTGTAGGTTCCTATTTTATTTCTATATTTTTCATTTCAAGATCTTGATTTGAGGGTTTTTTATTTTCCTTTGTAGGTTATTATTTTCTTTCTGTATTTGTGCTCTGATTGTTTTATATTGTTTTTCTTTGGTTTATGATCCATTGTTTTCTTGACTACTATTTTGGATATCCTATTTTGGTCTTTTTAAATTGTTGTTTTGAATCAATTTTCTTCACTGTCTACATATATACCCCACCTTGATTCATTGTTTTGAATCAATTTCTATTGTATGTTATGAGAAAATTGATTTAGAAATCCAATTCTCAGTCTGTTGATGGTCCAAAGTAGCAACAAAAGTTTATTTTATGCAATTCATGTAAGTGAATTTATTTATTTAAATTTTATTTTAATATTATGATATAAGGGTTTTCCTTTAAAAATTTATTTTCTCAAAATTGTGTTGTTTTATATTAAGATAAATCTTAGTAAGGGTGATACCATATTTATTTATTTTAAATGGATCTCTATTTTCAAAATTTGTATAGTGTTGTATTTCTTTTACTATGTTGTGATATTCTTCTATATGGGTTACATATATTTTTATCAATTTAAGTTTATTTTATAAATATATATATATATATATATTTAAATATATATATTTCTATCTATTTATATGTGTTTTTAGAACTTATAATGTATGGGTATTTTATAATTATTTATTTAAAAATTATGGTTTTGGATTTCCAAATTAGCAAGGGATTATATTTATTTTCATTAAAAATTATATTTAAATGTGCATTTGTTCTGCAATTATGTGTATTATAAATTCCTTGATATATATATGTTTATATGTGTATGGGATAGAAGTTGCAAGGGTTGGTGTATTTTTATCCTTTGTTACGGATATATCTTGTTGATGTGTATTATTTATTTATGCCAACTTCTTTATGGACCTCCCTAGAATATGAAGGATGGGTCAATGCATATTAGACATCTTCCCTAGAATCCTTAGGTTGCTACATCATTTGTTCCAAAAAATAGAATAAAGGTTATAAAATTCTATATATTAGAAATTATTTTTAGGTATTCATCAATTTAGGTCTATATATATATTTTAGGTCTATCTATAAATTTAATTAATTGTAATATAATTTATACTTAAATAACCACTAAAATATTATAAACTTATGATACTTTCAAAATAATAAAATTATGTAACTATATATACATTTTTTTTGAAATAATTAAACTTTCCAAAATTTAAATAATTATATTTTATACATAATTTCCCAAAATAGAAATTATTTATAATTAATATAATTTAAAAATTATTGTGAATAATATTTTTTAGTTTTATTAGAAAAATAATATTATATATATACATCGAATAATATATTATATATTTAAATAAATTTAAATATGATAAATAATATATATATATAATTATATTCAAATAAAGTTACTAAATATATATATATATATATATAACATATATATAAACTATTTAAGTAGATTCACTTTATTTATCTATGTATCGAATGGGGAGTGACCTCTATTTTATAGTTTTTCATGGTGGAAGGCGTAAATCCTGTTCGGGTTTATTACCTATTGAGGTATGTGTGAACAATGTACACACCTCCATCAACCTCTTTTTCCAATCAAATAAAACCCAATCATTTTTTAATAAAATAAAAACTATTAAAAAACTAAGTTTTATCGAAAAAAATAAATAAATCCTCAACCAATTATTTTATTAAAGTTTTATTTGGATTCCTGTGGATAAATTCAAGGATAAAAATGAATGTAATTCATTATTAACTCTACCTACACATCAAATCAAATAAATTAATTTTGGTAACATACACCCACCAGCTGAAATTAAACTGTAACAACCCAAAATCCCCAGGCTGCGTAGCACTGAAGTTATGTATTCTGATTCTTTTGTCTCCACCCTCTCCATTCCTTTCCTGTCCTTCACTCTATAATTTATCTGGTTGTGTGGATCTTTTCTCTAGAAGGATTTAGTGGCAATATAGGCATTGAGTTAATAACTTGTTCCAATGGTGTAATTCTCACAAATGGGAGGATTTTCCCCTTTTAGAGAACATAATTAAGTACAATTGTCATTATCTCTAGCTTCATCTCTTGAACAGTCATTATTTCATTTTTTCCTTAAGATTTATCCCCTATCTCTTTTATGTTTCTTTAACTACTCTAATAATTATTAATCACATGGATGAATACTACTTAGAGTATTTCAAGAAATATAAGTGCATGTCTATAAGATATAGATGATGTGTTTCAAAAAACAAAATGAAATGATAAATGTTCATAAGATGAGCTGATGAGGATGACAATTTCACTTCATTATGTTCTCTAAAAGGGGTAATGCCTTCCATTTGTGAGAATTAAACCATTAAAACTAGTTATTAACTCAAAACCTCTATTTCCACTAAATCATTCCATATCAAAGATCCACACAACCATAGAAATGATAGAGTGAAGGTAAACAAATAAATGAAGAGGGTGGAGACGGAAGAATCAGAATATGCAACAGTAGTGCTGCACATCCCAGGGTGTCTTGTATTGCTAGAGTGTAATTTTAGCTGATGAGTGTATGTTACTAAAATTAATTTATTTGATTTTATGCAGAGTTAGAGTTAACGATTAATTAATTTTATTTTTATCTGTGAATTTATCCACAAGGATACGAATAAAATTTTAATAAAATAATTGATTGAGTATTTCTTTTACAATTTTTTTTGATAAAACTTGTTTTTAATAGGTTTTTTATTATTTAAAAAATGACAGGGTTTTATATGTATTTTAAAAGTGGTATATGGAGGTATTTACTTCATTAAAACTTATTAAAGTGATCAATAAGTCATTTGAGACATGTAGAAATTATCCTCACCTCAATTTGACACATGGTGTGACCACTATGACTCAATGTGTCCATTATCAGTTTAAAATTGACAGTTTAGTTCAAAAAATGTCACTCATTGAAAATAAATAAAACACACTCTAATTTTATTGATAATTTATGAATTCAATTAATAATTCATTTGTGATGTGTAGGAATTAGACTCATTTCAAACTAATACGTGATGAGATTAGTATAGGTCAAAGTGTGCGTTTCCGGTTTAAAATGACATTTTAGTAAAAAAAGTGACATACTCAAAATTGAGAAAAAACATTCAGATTGTTTTGATAAATTAGGAAATATATCTATAAATCATTTGATATGTTTAGGAATAACCCATAACTCAATCTAATGCACAGTGTGACCAGTATGACTCCAAGTGCATCTTTTTATTTAAAAATGACATCAATTTTAATAAAAAGGACAACTAACATACTCAAAACCAAGAAAATGCATTCAAATTGTTTTAATACTTTCGAAAAACGAACCATAAGTCATTTTTTACAAATAGGAATTATCCACACCTCAATATGACACACGGTGTGCCTGGTATGACTCAATGTGTCTATTAGGAGTTTAAAATCGACAATTTAGTTCAAAAAATGTCACTCACTAAAAAATGAGAAAATATGATCCGATTTTCTTGATAATTTAGGAAATTTATTCATAAGTCAATTATGACACGTATAAATCATTATTATTTCAAACCGATACATGATGTGATTGGCATGAATCAAAGTGCATGTTTCTAGTTTAAAATGACATTTTAGTAAAAAAGACAAGTGAACTACTCAAAACTAAGTAAACACATTTGGATTGTTTTTATACTTTATTAAAAATATCCATATTCCATTTGGGAGGTGTAAAAATTATCCATACCTCAATTTGATGCACAGTGTGACCGATATGACTCAAAGTACATTGTTTGATTTAAAATTGACATCAATTTTTTTAAAAAGGACAGCTCTCCTACTCAAAACTGAGAAAATGCTTTAGGAGTGTTTTATACTTTAAGACAATGATTCATAAGTAATTTTTGATGTGTAGAAATAAATCTCACCCCAATATGATACACAATATGTCCGGTATGACTCAATGATTCAGTTATCAGTTTAAAATCAACATTTTAGTTCAAAAAGTTTCACTCACTGAAAACCAAGAAAACACGATCAAATTTTATTTACAGTTTATGAAAATGATTCATAAGTCATTTTTGATGTGTATAAAACATTATCACATCAAACCGACACATGATATGACTGGTATGATTCAAAGCATGTGTTTACAGTTTAAAATGACATTTTAGTAAAAAAGAGAAGTAACGTACACAAAACTAAGAAAACACATTCAGATTATTTGATAATTTAGGAAAATGACCCATAAGTCATTTGAGATATGTAAGAATCAACTTCACCTTAATCCAATGCATGTTGTGAATTTTATGACTCTGAGTTCATTTTTTCAATATATAAGTATCATTTTAGTTTAAAACGCGCATCAAATAGTCAAAATTGAGAAAATGAGACTATATTGTTTTTTTATTCATTTAAATTCTATATTCATACTTTATTTTACTGATTTCATGGTGTTTTTGGTGCTGCAATGTTCTATTACAACACACTAAACTAGTGGGGTAGTGTGCTGTAACAACACACGACAATATTCCCCTTTATTAGGGCTTATAGAAGTAATGATAAATAGTCTCTTATCAGTGATGATGAAGGATACCTTTATCAGTGCTTCTATAAACCATGATAAAAGGCCCCTTTAGTAGTTCTTTTTCAATAATGATAAAAAATAGGGCTTTTAATATTGATTTAGTAGCCAACACTTCTCTAGCACTGATAAAGACCATTTTAGCGCTGATAAAGGTATATTTTGTTATAGTGGGAAAGCCACCTTCAAAATATCCACTTCTTTCACCCTAACTTGGTGGAAACTAGAATGAAATTATATCTTAGAGAACCACATTTACCCTTTAATCTGATCAAACATGTCATCAATTTGAGAAAAATGATACTTGTTCTTAACAACTACCTTAGTTAGCTTTCGATAATCAATACAAAACTGGAGATATCCATCAGCCTTCTTTGAAAATAAGATTGGGTCGGGCCAAGAAGATACTCTTAGGTGAATGAACCCTTTGGATTCCAAATCATTTAACTATATCTTTAATCCCCCCATCTTGGTGGGAGCCATAAAATATGAGTGAAATGATATATGTTGTGTCCCTGATGCCAAATCAATCGAGAACTCTACATCCCACTCTGGGGGTAAACCTGAAAAATAATATAAAAATACCTCTAGGAACTCATCCACTACAGAAGGTAATCCACCCTCAGGAACACCACCATCTTCCTACAACATGATCGATGATAATTGAAAAAAATTTAACCCATCTCTGGGAGTGGGAGTCCATCACGACTTGACTGATGATCCCACTCTCAAAGAAAAACCTAAGTAATCCCTTCAGGTTCCACAAAACTTACTCGATGCCTATAACAATTGATATTTCCTTGAAATCAAACCAACAAATCCACGACAAGGATTACATTGAAGTGGTCTATATCTAAGACCCAAAAATCCTATTCTAGCTCGACCCCTGACACAGAGAGTGCGCAAGATGGTCACCTACGACCTTGCTCCTTCCTTTTACCCAACGATGTTATCAAATCCATCGCAAAAGACATAAGATCGGTTGGAAATTTCCAAAAATTCAAAATACGGGTAGAGATAAAAGAAAAAGAAGAACCAGTATAAAAAAATAGTCCATATAGAAGATAAAATCAGAATAGTACCTCGAACTATTGAGGTCCCTACATCCTATCCCACGGATTCTTGATCCACAATATGAATATGTTTGGTATCTAAATGAGCCTAAAAATAACCACTAATTTATGGCTCTTCCTTGAATTGACTCTAACAAGAAGAGGATCTGGTCCTACCACCACAACCACTAAAACAATATCCCACCATTCTGGATGGCTCTGACTGAGTTGACATTCCCCTAGAAGATATAGATCCCTCCCCACTCTGGTATGGGTGCATCACCTCACAAAAACACTATATGTGTCCTATGGATCCACATAGATGATAGGGTTTACAAGGGTACATACATGAAGTCCGAGTGTTTCCTACCCTCCCACACTGGTGGCACATAACTGACCCTACATCAGAAGACATAGATGAAGACCTCCATGATGGATGGATCAAACTTCCACTTCCATTTTCCCATTCTCATATAGATTCCTATTTTTCTCATATAAGCTACTGCTACCCACTACTGACATAGCCCTTGATAAACTAGACCTACCCTTTCAGTTGATCTCCACCATACAAGCTTGATTAAATACTTCAACATATGTCTTTATCTTGAACAAAAATACATGAGAATAGATCTCTGGCTGTAAACCCTTTTCAAACCTCTGAGCCTTCTTCTTATCATTGGAAACTATTTCGGGTGTATACCAACTAGCTTAGCAAAGTGGTTGGAATACTCCATGACTGACTAGTCACCCTAAACAATATCCATAAACTCACAGGATCTGGCATATTCCAACACCTCTGTGAAATACTAGTCATTGAAGAACACCTTGAAGTCTTTATATCTCACCTACTAGTGCTTCTTGACTTAAATAATTGAGTCCCAACACCTTTAAGTGGGACCATATAGAAAGAACAAGGAAAATTTAACCCTTACATCCTTAGTAGTGTCAAGGAAATCAAACATACGATCTATATTATCAAGCCACTCCTCTGCTTCCTGAGGCTCCGTGCTACCTCGGAAAGATGAAGGTTTGTTTTTGAGAAACTCTTGGGCCTTTTACTTCCTAGGACCATATTTGACTTCCCTGACTGGAGAAGGACCAGGAATCGCTTCCTTCCCCATATAATGAATAGCCTAAATCACAACTTCCACTAACCTCTGATTAAGCAGTGAGGGAGAACTCTCTCCAGCTTTTTCCCATGGTTGCAAGGGAATTATTGCACAAGAGCCTCAACCCAGTTGGTGAGGACTCGAAAAGTGCATCCAAGAGACCTGAGTTCAAAACTGGGTGGAGACATTATTTCTAGGTTACTATAGTAGTACTGTAGCAGGTACTGTAGTAGACACTGTTAGGTACTGTAGCATCCGAAACTATTCATCCGTTTGGGCTTTCGAGACACTGGTTTGGGCCTCGGGTCCTTTAAGGCCATCGGGCCACCCAAGGCCTTCGGGCCAATAAAGCTTTCTGGCCACCTCAAGGCCTCCAGGCCACCTGAAATTGTGCTTAATATGATAAAAAAACTCTACAAGGAGAAGAATCCAGATGAGGATTCAGATCAGGAACATTCACCAGAGGAGAAGCTAAGAGGATTTCTTAGAAAGAGAGGGTATGAAATTGCCATCAGGACTAGCCTGTGCTTGCACAGGAAGCCTAGATGAACAAGCTATATGAAGGTGGAGAGCTGATATCACGATGAAGAAGCTGGGAGGAGCAGTTCCAATTATAGTATGTATATTTCCTAATATCTATGGGTCATGTAATCTCTAACACTATGGGCCTTATAAGGGTTCCCACTCATCCCTTGAAAGGAGGGTTATCAATAATCAATAAAAAATAAGGCCTTCATGCCATTTGGGTTGCAATATAATTCTATACGGAGGCATGTTTCTACAAAAAGAAACAATCATAAGAAAAACCATCAAGATAACAGATATAAAAAATTATCCTCAATAATAAAAAATAAAAATAAATAAAACTCGCCAGGAATATGTTACAACCAAACCGCTTCACCCTTACCCAATTTCCATGCATATTATTTAGCCTATACATCTCAACTAGAGGAGAAGTAAAATAAGAATTACCAACCTCCCATGGTAGCTCAAGATTTATTACGAGGTGTGCTGGCCAAGTACCCTACTAGCAACTAGAGCTCTGATCCCTAATGGTCCATGATCCGGTCTATCCAAACTCATCCCTAATAACATTCCCCAAAAGAGCTACCTGCTATGATACCATTTTGTCACAAACCAAGCTGGGTTGTCATCCAAACCTGTGATCGACCCGGTCCGTGGCATGACCTTATGGGAGTTCTCGATCCCCATGGGCTGGAACAAGTGCTCGAGTGTCAATAATAAAGTATTGGAATGATTTTCCCTGATTTTATAATCATAAAAAAACCAACACGTAAATGATTCAAAACTGAAAAAATCAAAACCAAACAAGGAATAAAAAAATTTCAGATTCAGTTTTAAAAATTTAAACAAAAACCAAAATAGATACAACAAAATGGAAAACAAGATCTATCCCCAATACCACCATATATAAAGAGGAACATCACCCTCAATCCACCACCAACAACACCTCATAAGGAAGACCTTTAGAATCCTGAACTACCATATCCAAACACCACACCTTTAACTGTGTCAAAAATAACCAAGTCTACTTACACCCAAAGGTTTAAGCAGGGTGTGAGCCAAATCATACTAGGATTCCACCCAATAAAATATTACATGCAATAAAAATTTTAAGATAAATAAACATGAAAGTTTTATAAAGAAATGTAAGAGAAAATTTTATGAAAAACAATTTTTTAAAGAAAACATTCTTGATTTTGGAGATGACCATAAAAGTATACTTTATGCCGATGGTAAGTGCGATATCACCATAGATAATTGTTCGTGGGAGAAACCTATATGTACTAGATAGCAATGGGACACTAGGTACATTGTATCTCATTGAGGGGTGGTATAGAAACCATGATCAAAAATTTCTTGTGCACAAGCCACTAGGAGGGGAAAATCTATGGGCCTAGTGGTCTCCAACCATCACAATTTTTAGTTAGTGTTGTAACATCAATACAACTAGATGAAATAGGGATGAACCACTTACAAATCATCTAGCATACTAGTCCTATACCACCCACCTAGTTAATCAGGTTCCCCTTTGTGCTCAAGTATATTCCACATGTCACATAACACATTGTTTTTATATCATTTAATCCAAACAATGAAACACACACATTATTCCATCACATATACACCCAAAATCCTATTTTAAAATAAAAATCCCTCTAAAACCATTTCAAAACATGATTCACACCACTTTCAGAATTTAATAAGACATTTCACATATTAAAAAACACCCCAAAAGAATATAATAAGTCTTCACACAAGAAATACATCCAAGTTCATATAAAAACCAATTTTAAAACAAATGAATATGAAATATTTTCAAAAAATCCTTTATAACCACACATATAAGTATTAGAACACATTAAAATACTCTATAAATCATAATCTATTCATAAAATAATGTTTAATCATGGAATCACCTACCTTGGGTGTAGAAATCCCCACAATCCAATGTGAAACTCCAACCACACCTTAAACATACCACAAGGGAGCAATATTGATCCCTAATAAACAAGATAAAACTCAAATAGTCGTGTTCAAACCCTAAAATTGAAACCCTACCTGTTGGAGGAGAGGAAACCCTAATAAATAAGAAGAAAACCCTAGATTGGAGGAAGGAAACAAGGGAAAAGACACTTACTTAAAGAAACAAGGATGAATCACACCAAATCCATCACAAAAATAGATCTTAAAGGGATGGGAATAGAGAGGGATATACACCTAGGGTCTAGAATCCAGAGTGGGAGAGAAAAATGTGGTTTTAGGGATTAAAATTAGGGAGAGATACAATCTAAAACCTAAATTTTAATGACCTTGATAGGCTGCATGGTTAGTCCAAATGGTTTGGAAAACCATACGGTGACTATGATTCCCCGTCTATCTAAGAATAACCTACCGCACTGTCACCCCGTATGGTCTGAAAAACCATGGACTGACCATGTAGTAGATTCTGCCTCAGAATGGCCATCTACCGTACAACTACCTAACCTGAGGTGCACAGTCTGACTAACCATGTGTTGTCCATGCGGTAGTTTTCATCTCACCTAGACACCTACCGCACAATTACTTGGGTAGGGTTCATGGTCAATACTAATCGTGTTCCAACTATTCACTATGATTTGTCCACCCAATCATCACACTTTTCTTCAAAAACTCAAATAAAATATGAAGGAAAAAGGGTATACTAAAAATAAAAGGAAAATAACTGAAAAACAATTCATCGATGTGACAATAACCATAACAAGGAAACACATGGTAGATATAAATGATAATGTGATAATTGAAGGAAGGACCCAAATTTCTAGTTTGTGTCCTTGTGTTTATTAAGTAATAGGCCTGGATTATATTGATGTGGTTTGGAAAAGGAGGAAAATTTAACACCTAGGTAATTATTTCCTTTAGAAATATTGGAATGGATATGATTTTTGGTGTATCACATTTTCAACAACCCAAGATATCCAATGTGAATTATATTTTTCATATTATAATTTTTACAAAACACATAAAAGATCTAATATATGTACATAGAATTTGTAAAGTCCAAATAAATATTAAATTATCATATAACTAAAGGCTCATCCTAATCCTTAACATGAAAAATAAGGATTAATAAAATTATAATACTTAACTAGTAAATGTTCTTTTAAAGAATCATAAATTAATATAGGAAACATAGAACCTGAGGAACAAAAAATTTAAATTTAAACACATTTATTCATGGATATAGTTATAAATTTTAAATGATAAAAATATTTTAAGTGGTGATGATATAAAGATCAAGAATATTTATTATAAAATAAATAAATAACTATAATACATGGTATGTGAGAGATTTTTTTTTGATTTATAATAATATAATACATAATTACAGAAATATATTAAATAAAAATAATACAAGTAATAATATAAAATAAATATAAATTAATATCAATGATATATAAAAATTCTCTTGGACTATTTTCCCTAGAAAAAATTATAACTATAACTAACATTTAACAAAAAAATAGTACATGTTAAAGAATAAATAATTTATAAAAAATATTTAAAACTAAAGGAAGTATAATTTTATGAAATTGTTATAAGAAATTTTATAAAAATAAATAATTGTAATATAGTCAATACCTTATCATTATAATGGGATAATGTTATCATTGTTTTATTATTAGTAATCTATCATTAATAATGTGATCACATAAGGTATTTAATATAAATTAGGGTAATAATTTAATTAAATTTCTATAAAATGAATTTATCATGGAAAAAATTGTTAAAAAAATTCAATATTAAGTGAATATATATATTATTGGGAATTAGGTAGAAACACTATGGTTTTACCTTGAATTGGACTAAAATCATATTTATTAAGTGATGATTGAACAAAATTACTTACTAGGGAAGTTCAAGAAATTACAAATCACTAAATCATCAATATTGTGAAATCAAACATATTCAAATACTATAATAACACACCATTCATAATAGTTATATAACAGTATAATAAGTAGCTATGTTTTTTTTTGATTTAGGATAGAATATATATAAATATAAATATATATATATATTAATAACAAAATTTATTTTACCAGATACCACATTTCTTATAAAATGTCCAGTACATAGTTAATTTTTTTTTAAAATAAAAATTGAATTTATTAAAATGTTCTAATTGTTATTGAAATATAATTAAATATTATTTTAAAACGAAATATTTTTTTCAATAAAAATAGTAAAATATTTAATAATGTGAAATATAAAATAATATAGTATATATGAAAACATAAGTAAAAAATAATGTCATGATTTAGTTATCTATGAGAAATTGGACTAAATATAGAACAGTCTAATGTGGGGGATCACTAAGGTCTATTATAGATAATTAAAAGGGGTAGTGGAATACTTAATATAATAATGCATTATTATTTTTCATTTTATTCTCTATAAAATTCCGCTAACAAAACATTCTACAATTTATAATCAATTATAATTTATGTTTTATATAAAATTTTACATAAAATAATCTCTCACATAACCCTTAATATAATTTGATGGATTTTTTAAATCCTATAAGGTTTAGTTCTAAGTCAAGGAAATGAAGAAAGGTATGCCTTCCCTTATGCTCTGTAATTTAAAATTTTCAAATTATTTTATAAAAATACCATTTATATTTTGGGTTCATATTTGATTAATACTATATACACATTTTAATATTACCATATTATTAAATTTTATATTATCAGTGTCTATTCACTCTCTTTATATTATGATTAAATGTCCTAAAAAGATTCTAGAATAATTTCCTCTCATTAAGGAATGAAACTTTTACATAATGTTATATAAATCAAAATTGATGTAATATATCAATGGTATTAATTATATAAGTTTTTGAGAGAGAGAGATACATAAATCCCGTATAATTTATATATAATTTATTTTTTATAATGAACAAAATAGATTATTCCTTATTTTGTTAGAAGTGAAACTTCTGTATCAAAATCCTCAGTATTGGGTGTTCATTCCTAATGAGTTTTATATCCAAAGTGATAATAAAATATACAATGAACTTAATATTAATATTAGATTATATTTATTCATTAATTCTATGGTATCTCACTATTAAAAACCAATGTATACAAACAAACTTCTATAGTGAAACATTTAATTTCTATATTGATAACATTTTTGTATATTCCTTTGTAAAAATTTTATTTGTTGAGTTTAGTTTTTTTACATGACTTATATTTTTCATAAAATAGTTTTTATTTTATTAATTAATATTAAATATGATATTCATATATATTATAGGTATATTGGATTAAAATCAACCAAATAACACACACACACAGGAACCCCAGTGGTTCAAGCCTCACCCCACCCCATATGGAATGAAAATAACCCACCATACCTATGTTAGTTTATATATTGGATGGATGAACCATTAATAAGGATTTAATTACATGGAATAATGGTCATGTGGCACAAAGGCCTATTATATATCACAAAAACCTAATGGATAAGCCTTCAACATGTTATGTCACTATTAAAACACCTTAAACACCCATGATAGTAGTTATCAAACCATATATTTAATATGAATTTTGTGTCACCCCTATGATAGAGATTAATGTATTATGCTTCAATATGGTTCAAAATGGTAGGAAAAAATTCTGACTATAGAAACCATGTGGTAAGAGGGATAAAAGATATCTATTTGCACACATGTCTCTATTTTGATCTGCCCACCTAGTGATGGCTTCCATGAAACCCTATTGAACCAAATTCTTAATATTTTAAATAATATAATGGGGATATCATCAATACCAAACCATAATTTCTTAGGGATATTATCCTTGTTGATAGTAATTTTTGAAACCATCCCTCTTTCGAGCCTACCCACTCAGTAGTGCCTATGTGTCACCATGTTGCACTGACTCCCTATTTCTCCAAGTCATTTTCCTTCATCCTTCCATGTAACTTTATATTTAAAAATAGTTGATTAATGGCTCAATGGTGTGATTTACATTGATTCCCTAAATTTCCTATGGCCTATATTCCAAATTCCATAGCCCAAAAGCCATTGATTATGGCCTTGTGGCCCTATGGCCCAAAGCCAATTGATGGCCCAAGGGCCTTGTGCCCCATAGAAAAAATTATGTGGCCCAAATTCCCATTTGAGGTGAATTTCCCCACTACTACAGTACCACTCTAGTATCTTCTATAGTTATATCTACAGTAACTCTAAAATATCCCCACTTCCTGATTTTGAACCCAAGTCTCTTGATGTATGATTACGAAGATTTACTAATATGGTACACTACCCACATCTCAAAAAGATATTCATATTAATACATTTACTATGTAAAACTATTAAGGTATCAGTATATTTCATGACAGTATATAGTGAAATCATTATAATTCATTGATTCATTGATATATAACCATGTATTGATAAACTATTTTTATTGAAAGTTATGAAATTTTCTAATAATAAATCTTGATATATATAAGAATGAATTGGATAATATATGTGATGAGATAGTAATATAATTATATAGAATCAAAATTCACTAGTAGTTATTTTGAGACAAATAATATATAGTAACATGAATTTCCATTCCATGTATGTAGGTTATCTGAGTAAAAGCCTTTAATTATATGTGTATGATGTTGAATTATATATAATCCATCATCATGATCATTGTAATAATGGTAATTTTTTTATCAAGAAAAATCACTTTTAAAGAAAGGTGGGAAACTAGTCAAGTACACAAAAGTTGATCACCCAACCTGATACATAATATCCGAATATATGCATTATAATTTAAACCCATTAGAGATCTTACCTCTGAGAAGACTCCATTGTATAACTGTTGCCTTCTCATCCATATCATCATTGAGAAAGTTCTAAATGTTTTATGCTGTAACACCCCAGACCTGAAGAGCCACCCAAATAGTGCTAAATGGGTTTGGTGTTACTTCCTCAGGCGCACCTCCCCAAATGCCAAAGGCTGACGAATAACTGCGAGGGTCTGAATAGGTGTAGTGGTGAGGATATACCCTATCAGAGGATAATAAGGGTACAGGTCCAAGTAATAATATATAACATGCAATGAAAATTAACAACTCAGTAGACTCAAACCAGACCTGCAGAGTGAAAGAACAATCAATAGCATATAAACAATAGAAGTAAATTAGAAACAAAAACAATAGAAAGTAAATAGAACAACATTCCATCAAACAATTGAAAAAACTACTAAACAAAAATCATGCATCCACAGCATGTCATACATGTAAATCTATATAAATGGTGCTAATGGATAACCAACTTTTTCTACATATTAAAGTAAGAATTCTAATATAGGAAAGAAAGTAAAATCGAATAAAATCAAGCTAGGCATGAACTCAAGGTCCATACCATCTCCATGTCAAATAGCACTACGATCTAGCTCCTGAGTCTGATCTCTTTCTCGCGCATAAATCCATAAAGTCTACACATGTCTCGAAGGGTCCGTATAGGGTGTGAGGCAAATATTAGTAGGATACCACCCAATGGTGCGTACCTAGTACAAATGTTTAAGAAGGCATGCATTTATAATGAAATAAGTAAACAATATGATGAAAAAATAAACATAAACTCCACTGGTGCTCAGCAGCCACTATGGAGTGTCACCTGCTTCAGCCAACATTGAAATCTCTATCATGTAACCTGGAACCATGTACCCCCTGACACCTCGTGTCTCAAGTACTGATGTCCCAAAGGCATGCTAAAATAATAGTAACCCTGCTCAAAAGCCTAAGTTTACCCATGGAACACCAACTGGAGGAGCACCGATGCCTTTAATCAAATAGGAATTGGAAGGACAACAATGTCCACCCTTAAATCAGTAACTAGAGGGTCAGTGATGTCTCCCCTCAAATCACGACGAGCCTCTGCCCCCAATCTGATATCCTCAACGCTATCCCCTGAAGTCTTCTCACCTTGCACATGGATTCCTATAGCAAGCACCCCCAAACCAATTGTTCCTAATTGCATCTATCGAGGCCTCTACCCAATGAGTTTTCAAAACCAACTCATCATAGAGTCTACCTGTGTGCACACTACTCAATGTTTTGGGTGAGTAGTAATCACCAAAATATGTTCCCAAGGCACAAAATCTCTGACACCTCATGTCCTTATGACCATGTATCTTAAGTTATATGGCCTCACCATCCAAGTAACTTGAGCCATGCCCAACCTGCCAGTCACACTACCTCAAGCCGACGTCCATTATGCCCAATCCCACTGTCAAAACCACCCAATGTAATCTGGATCGAGCCCAACCTGTGATCAGTATCACTCAACAATACCCAATCCCTAACCAACACAACCCGAAGGTTCCATAATATGCAATATCACATATCAAATATATATAATCAAAAGAAATACTTCAAAAAGGAAAAAAAATAAATAGTTGAATTGCACTAGCTATGCGCTGTCCCATACCAGCACCAAGGTCTTGAAATCCCCTAACAAATTTAATCATGCTTAATAATTCTAACTTAGCAGTTTAATTCATAGCAATTAAATTATAACCATTTTGGAAACCTGGCTAAAATTACCCAAATGAGTAGTGGCCTCTAACCCATCCTCACTCAAGAATAACAGGATAAGGGAATACCCAATGACATCCCATAATGCATACAGTCAGTTTAATATAATTAAACAAGGGTCTCGCTCAATACCTATTGTCACGCTAAAAATATGAAACCCCCAAATGACCATGAAAATGTGAAAGAAGATATGAACCACCTACCTTAGACTCGTATATGTTGGCACATTCGATATTGAGCTCCAATTCTAAGCCAATTTTTATAGATCTACATTTCCATCAAATCCATGCAATTCTACTCGGAGGGAAACTGCAATGTGTGAGGCAAAGAAACTAGAACGAAAAAGGGTGTATAGGTTTATCGTTCCCTATGTGATCCCACAACCACTGAAGGATCAAATAACAAAGGCCAAATGATGATTCTAGGGTAAGGTATGTTCTTTTGGATTTCATAACGGATTTGTTCTGAAATTGCGGAAGAAGAAGACGTTTTTTGAAATTAGACGTGACGCCCTCCCATATACATGAATAAAAAAACAAAAGTACACAATGTGTATAAAGGACTACACACCGTGTAGTAGCCCTGTCTATACTCTGACTTAAGTGTAGGTAGCCACATGGCTTGGACGCGCCACACGGGTCAACACATGACTAAGATTTAGTCGGTACAAAGAAGGAAGATACACATTGTGTCAAGTAACACTACACACTGTGTAGTAGGAAATTATTACACGGTGACTAGAAAACATGTACTTGGTTAGCCCATGGATAGTACATGCCTAACCCACACATAACATGTGCTTGAGAGTATACAATGTGTAACCTGGAAATTTCCAAAACGTCCCAGATTTCTCAGTTTTCTTATAAACAAGTCAAAAATTCAAACCAGGTCGGGATTTTGAACCGTTCCAAAAACCATGCTTCTTACAATATCTCTACCTTAACATAGCTCATCCCTGAGATATCAAACAAAACTCAAAGATGGAACCAAACATACCCATTCTTGTCAACCAACCCTGAGTACCCCGATCTCAAAGGTTCAGGCTAAATTCCTCAAGGGGATTCCCACCTTAAGAATTGCCTAACTCGGTCTCTACCTGACCAAAATCAAACCAATAAATAGTCCAAAGACCTATTTCTTGGACCCATGGTCCTCCCGTATTGCCTCATCATCCCCACTCTTCATCAGGTGCTTCTATGTCATTACTGACACCCAAACGTATCCCGCACCGTGTCATTTTCTGCCTCTATGAGGTCCTGCATTCCATGGATGATCGAAAAAATACCCGGTGCCATGAACCTCAAGTAACCCACATCCTCGATGCCCTGATTCTAATGGAACCTCAAGCAACTCGTATCCTCGATGCCCCAATACCCACGAAACCTCATGTAACCTGCATCCTTGATGTTCCTGATACCACACATCTCATACATATAAATAAATATATCACACACTTGAAATGGTGCTAAACCCACTGAACAACGTCTAGTCAGTCCAAATAAATCCCTTACACCTCATGCACTCAAGATGAACATTCCTTAACAGAACATGAAAACACGAAAACAAGAAAAATCATGGCCACACCCACGGTGTACCTCTGACCATCATTGGCTCACCAACCTGCTCCACCTCTAGCATATCTTTGGCATGAACTTGGCCTGAATTATGACTGCCTGATGCCTGACATTCCTGTGATGCTACTCTAGTCACCATCCATTGACACCTTAGTTGGGTACCGCTATATATGCCATGTCCTCCATGTGTAGCTGAACCTCGGCTACCGTCATTGGGTACCGACCTTGATCTGACCCCAGA
This sequence comes from Viscum album, assembly GCA_963277665.1. NCBI lineage: Eukaryota > Viridiplantae > Streptophyta > Magnoliopsida > Santalales > Viscaceae > Viscum > Viscum album. Next base: position 471,706,327 of record OY728133.1, on the reverse strand, counting down.
CGCCACAGTCTGTCATGGTCCCTGCCTGCTGGCTATCTGAGAAGGCTGCCTGCTGAACCTATCAAAATGCCCGACCTATCCACATGTCCTACACTCCTTTGGATGCCTATCACACCGATTCCAAACATGTCCTAGCTATCCACACTAAAGGAAAACCACTGATGAACTGCTATAAAGTGGTCTAGCTGAGTACTTGGCCTAACTTCCCTACTGGAACTCATCCTTTCCTCACTTCCTGGTATCTGAACCATCACCTGAAGCCGTCATCTGGCCTAAGTGAGACCTCTATTTCTCATTACCCTTCGCTACGAGTGAATAATTCACCACCTATGAGAACAAACCCAGCCTAAAGATATTTACCTAGATCCAAATAGTGTGTCATAATCCATCCTCGAAGTGCCTCACCCTTTCCAAGTCATATCTTACCATACAAGGTTCACAATGAGACAACTTAATGAAAGTAGATGCATAGTCCATGATGGACATGTATCCCTACTAAATGATCAAGAAATCACAAGCTCTCTCAGTTGTTAGTGTCTCTGGGTAAAAGTGCTCGAAGAACTTCTCCTCGAAGTCTCTCCATGCTAGTCCCTCGTGTCTGCAAGCCTGAACCTTTACATCCCACCAACGCTTATCCGATCCTCTCAGTATGTATGTCACTAGCTTGACCCTTCACCCAGGAGGAATATCAGGCTACTAAAATATCATCTTCATGCTCTCAATAAAATTCTCAGCTACCTGTGGACCAACCTCACCCTAAAAAAGTGGCGGGTGTTGCAACTGGAACTCTCATGTCAGATATTCAATAGAAGGCTCTATACCATGTGCACCTCTGTCGATACCCTGTAAAACACGTACCAGGCTAGATAAAAGATGCTCGTTGATCCATGGACCAACCTTTGTCAAACCCGGATGACCTATCTACACTAGATCCTAAACCTAATCCTGTACCTGAGCCTGCACCTGTGGATAATACTCTACCTTCCCCTCAGGGTTCTGAACCTGATAATGCTCTTATGGAACTGTACCGTCACCCGCCTGATGCTCCATCGATCCATCTAGGAGTAACCCACTGAATACCAAATATGGTCAAACATCCCACATATATAACAATATATATATAATACAGATAAGAAAATCAGTAAAAGGAAATTCATAACTTCTACGCTTACTCTACCCCACCGCAACCATGCCCACAATATCCCGACCCCATCACCTCCTTACCCACCCTCAACAGAGCCAAGTATCAAAAGTACCTTGGGCCATGCCCATCCTGAAAACTAATGTTGCCTCAAACTAGTGACCTGGTCTCCCAATACTGGTGACCAAAATCACCTCAACCATAGTACCTTTCTGCTCATACAAGAGCCAGGTCTAAATCTCCCGCCACATGCAATTGACAATACATAATGCATGGCTTAGTACATTGAAATAAACTAGAAATTCTCTCAGGAATTTCACCTATCACATTTAAAAATAATTCAAAGCATGAAATTTGATATTATTCACATGGTATTATCACTTCACAAATCATACATGTAGTTTTGAAATTGAAATACCCTAAAAATGTGCCTATAAAAAACCATGTAACCAAGCCTTGCCATACCAGGCCAAGGTCCAACTTCTCCCTTACCTCAACGGGTCAAGGTCACATATCACAATAAATAATATCACACATCAAGTGATCCACTGATGTGGAAATCATATAAACTATAATTTGAGAAAAATCAAAATAGCAATTCCCACCCAAGGAAAATCAGTCCATCCCTCATACTTGGGGCTGCAGGCACCCAACCATAAGCTAGAAGCCCAGTTCCAATAACAACCTATCTCCAATCTACTATATCCCAAACATTAAACCAACAGAAATAAAAAGGGAAATATCAATCTTATTAGTATCCAACAAAACACTTCTAATAAATCCCTATCAAGAACTACTCTGATACCACTTTGTAACGTCCCGGTCCCGAAGAGCCACCCGAACAGTGCTAAACGGGTCGGGTGTTACTACCTTAGGCACAACTCCCTGAATGAAAAAGGCTTCTGACTAACACAGAGGGTCTGAATAGGTATAGTGGGGAGGTCATACCCTCTCAGAGTATAATAAGGGAACTAGTATGAGTAATAATATATAACATGCCGAAGAAATTAATTACTCAGCAGACTTGAACCAGACCCACAGAGCAGAATCACAATCAATAGAAGATAAATAACAAAAGAAAAGTAGAAACAAAATCAATATAAATTAAACAGAACAACATGCCAACAATCAATTGCAACAACTACTAAACAACAAGAATGCATCCATAGCAGTTCATACATGTCAATCTATATAAATGGTGACAATGGATAACCAACAATTGTTACATATTAAAGTAAGAATTCTGATAAAGGAATGAAATTATAACCAAATAAACTCCAGCTAGGAATGACCACAACATCCATACCATCTCCATGTCAAATAGCACAATGATCTAACTATTAAGGTCGATATCTTTCTTGCACATAAATCCATAAAGCCTACACACATCCCGAAGGACCCATGAAGGGTGTGGGATGAATCTCAATAGGATGCCACCTAATGGTGCATACCTAGTATAAGTGTTTAAGCATGCATTCATTTATAAGGAAAGAAGTAAACAATATGATGCAAAAATAATCATAAAATCCATTGGTTCTCAATAGCCACGATGGAGTATCACCTGGTTTGGCCAATTCCAAAATCTTTGTCATGTAACCCGACACCATGTACCCCCTCACACCTCATGTCTCGAGTACCGACGTCCTGAAGGCACGCCCAAACAATAGCAACCCTTATCGAAATCCCACACCTGCCCATGGAACAACAACCAAAGGAGCAGTGATTCTTGTCCTCAAATAGTAATTCGAGGAACAATGATGTATACCCTCAAATCAGTTACTGGAGGGACAACGATGTCTGCCCTCAAATCATGGTGAGCCTATGCCCCCAATCTGATACCCTCAATGATATCCTCTAAAGGCTCCTCACCTTCTATGTTGCTTCCTATGGAAATCACACCCAAATCAATTGTACCCAACCTCATATATCAGGGCCTCTACCCAACGTGTGGTCAAAACCACCTCATCACAGAGTCTACCTGTGTGCAGACTACTCAAAGTTCTGGGTGAACAGTAATCACCAAAATAAGTTCCCAAGCCACAACATCTCTGACACCTCGTGTCCCTGCAACCATGTCGCTCAATTATGATGGCCTCGCCATCCAAGTAAGCCGGTCCATGCCCAACCTGACAGTCACACTACCTCAAGATGAAATCCTTGACACCCAATCCTGTGGTTAGAACCACCCAATATAATCTGATCCAAGTCCAACCTATGATAAGCATCACTCAACAATACACAGGCCATGCCCAACACAACCCGAAGGTTCTAGTATATGCAATATCATACATCACATATATATAATCAAAATAAATACTTCACATAGGCAAAACAAACTAAATAGTTTAATTTCACTAGCCATGTTCTATCCCATACCAGCACCGAGGTCTTGAAAGTCCAAAACAAACATAATCATTCTTAAAAATTCTAACATAGCAGTTTAATTCATAGAAATTCAATTATAACCATTTTGGAACTCCGAAAAAAATTCCACAAATGAGCAGTGGCCTCTAAACTAGCCTCAATTAATCATAACAGGATAAGGGAATACCCAACGACATCCCACAATGTATACAGTCATTTCAATATAATTAAACAAGGGTCTTATTCAATACCCGTTATCGTGCTAAAAATCTGCAACCCCCAAATGACCACAAAAAACGGAAGAAGATATGAAAAACCTACCTTATACTCATAGATGTAGGAATGTATGATATCACGCTCCAATTCGAAGCTGATCTTTGTAGATCTATGTTTCTGTCAAATCCTGACAATTCTACTCGAAGGGAAACTACAGTGTGTGAGGAAAAGAAACTATAACGAAAGAGGGTTCAAGGGTTTAGCCTTCCTGATGCGACCCAGAAGCCACTAATAGATCAAATAATAGAGGCTAAATGATTATTCTAGGGTAAGTTATGTTATTTAGGATTTCATAACGGAGCTATTCAGAAATTGGGGAAGAAGAAGAGATTTTCTGAACTTAGACGCAATTCCCTCCTGTATACACGAATAAAAATAAAAGTACACAGTGTGTATAAAGGACTAAATTTCTTTTAGTAGCCTTGTTTTTTTACTTAAACTTATGTGGAGGTATCCACATGGCTTGGACACGCCACACAGGTCAACACACGGCTAAGATTCATCTGGTATACAGAAGGAAGATACAAGGTGTGTCAAGTAACACAACACGTTGTGTAGTAGGAAATTCTTACATGGTGAACACATGACATGTACTTGGTTATCCAATGGGTAGTACACACCTAACCCGAAAATAGTGTGTACTTGAGAGTACATAGAATGTAATTTAGAAATTTCCAAAACTTCCCATATTTCCCAGTTTTCTCAGAAATAATTCAAAAATTTAAACCAGGTTAGGATTTTGACCCGTTTTAAACACCTGAGTTATTAAATATTCTATCTTGTCCCCTGTTTGAATGATATCTTCTATAGAAAAATTATTCTTAATTTAATACACGTTACAGTATATCAAGATATTTTTGGATCCAATCACTTTGCTCCTTGGTTTAACTAACTGGAATACTTATTCCAACCAACCTTTCAAATTCCTCTTGTGTAGTAATGACCTGAAAGACATTATTAAATAAATATTCATTGATATTGATGATGTTTTCCCACTCATTATACTCCATAAATTCCTTACCACTCAAGTGGATATCAGATTTAGAAACCTCCTTTTCAACATGCACCAGGTAGGAGATAGAAGATTCCCCTGTTGGAGATTCTAGCTCCTTAGTAGTGTTTGCCTCCACCTAAATGGAAACCTTCAGAGGTAACATGCCTTTACTTGAGGACAGAGTAACGAGAAGACTAGGTAAGAATGAATAATATTTCTTTATTCATAGCTTATGAGAGTACATGATAAAACCGTTTGAATCATTGATAATGTTCTTTACCTTCCTTGAAGAGGATCTAATATAGTCCTTTGTAATGTCCATTTCCTTGGACTCAACAGGAGAGTCTGAATGAGAATACCTATCCTCATGAGAAACCACCAAACTCATAGGGGGGGTTCTCACCATGGGAAGCCTCCACTTCATTCTCTTCCTCAAAATTATGACATTATTCTTCTCCCAGCACTGCAAAATGATTTTGATAATGGATAACCATATCTTCCGACTTAACTGTATCAGCCTAGGATGGTCTATCTTGCAAGTCATGATCAATCATATCTAAACCTATGGGATACATTAAGTCACATCCCATAAAATGTGGTTGATTATTAGTGTCCTCCTAGCCCTCACCTTGAGGATGTCCACCAATACCTTGGACACCATATAATTTTAATTTCACCATAGCTCTTTCGATAACACTGGATGAAACTAGTTTCCTCAGAAAATCAGCATCCAAGGATGCCTACCTTTCTTCTCCACAAACCTACACAGCCACCCCTGACCTGCCCTGAATTTGTCTCGACAAGTGGATGACACCTAGATCATTCCTCAAATGGGTAAAGACATACAGAACTTGAAACCCTGTATCTGTAGATTTTTCACCCTTCACTATGACTCAAGGAACCACAATAGGATGTGGACCTTGCATGAGCTGATCCTATACCAATTTATTAGGAACCTCTTGAGAGTAGCCTTCTTTAATAGCCAAGGTCTCCCCAATAGGTAAAACATGTGGCATGAGGGGTCCCAAGTACCCTAAGATAGACCCACATGACTCCTAATTCCTTCCTAAACTAACACCATCCTGAACTTGCTGGTTTACAGTGGGGTCTAGCTAATCCTCTGACCCAGCTGGCTATCTTGAGATAGAGACTGATCCGTGTCTGTCTCTATGTCTGCAACGACATACATAGATATAATTTTCTAACCGTTAATAGTTTAAACAAAATGTGGGACATGACTCAAAGACCAACAATTGCTTCCATATGAATTATTCTCCAACCGAGATCCAAATCCATTATGTCGAAGGCTTTGAAAGATCAACCTCAATACAAACACAAGGGTAGATCAGGTGACAAACAGTAGTAGTGTGACTATCAGAACACAAATAACTACCTACTAAGTTCCCCATCATATATATAATCAATGGATTATTTAAAGGTAAAGGAAAATCTAGAATACATACCCACACCACTATCGAAGGCACATAACATTTAATGTTGAACTCGAAAGAACAATGAGGGAGATAGAATACACATCCATTAATAGCATGAGGGGTGAGGGACCAGGCAGCGATCAAGCCAATTTCCAAAGAAAATTGAATCATCAGGTGTCACCTGTCGAGAATACCCACCACTACACGATCTTAAAGATCCCAAGATTTAAAAACAAATATGTCAAAGGAATCGAATGAGGGTCTATGATTCATAAAGTGAGCCACAAGCATCCTCCTATGAAGATAAAAAGCTGTGTTGAATTCTTTCATCCAAATCACGAGATGGGGTAGGCCATTATGAAGGTCTGAAACCTTAGGAAAAAGGAGAATCACAGGGAAATGAGGAAGGAAGTCAGGTTTAGTGAAAGGGAGAAAGGTCTATGGCTTAGAAGAGGAAGGACGAAGACATTCGTCCCCCCTCCCTCTGCTAGGGAGGGAGGGACCAGGGATTCAATCATCACCACCTTATGGCATCACCGATGTAGATGCAGGATCAGGGACACCTCATCATGATCATTATGATATTCATTATCTTGTTATTAATTATTATAAAATTAATATAAAATAATTCATGATATCTTCCATATGATAATGTTTTGGTTATTTATTCATGTCATATTATGTATTCCATGATCATGTATACTTAACAATCATATGATATCACCCATTCCTATATTCCCCTATATCCCTAATAAATTCTGATGAAAAATGTGTATGAATCAAAGTATACTATAATGGGTATAATATGTAATTAAAATTTTTATATATGTATCATGTAAATTTTTGTAATGATTATGTATATATTTGTCCACCTTAGGATATTCAATATCAATTTATGTGTAAATATCTATGTAATATGTCACTAAATTAATAAATTTGCACAAGATCATGGTAATTATATTTTAGGTGAATAATATTTTTTTATTAAAATTTTTTATTAAAAAACATAGGAAAATTATTTAGAATAACTTATATAGGGAAAATACTTAATAATATACCTAATAAAATTCTATAAAACAATTTATAATAGGAAGAAGTATTTATATGAATTTATATAAAATAAATATTTTACAATAATGAAATGTGAAAAACAAATTATCATTCATAGTAACACCCAATATCTAATCAATATATATTATTATATAGAAACTTTTTATATCTTAATCAAATGGGAATCATGTTAATAGGCGAGGGATATATAGGGATTAATAAAATATGAAAACTAATGAATGTATTTTCAATTAAAAAAACTTATTATTTTTACAGATTAGTTAAATCCAGCAATAAAAAGTAATCCTAACCACATGAATGACCAGTTTCCCCTAAAAAAGGATTAACTACATTTAATCATTTCATGAGAAATAATGTTATATCCTTATGTGGGAACACTTTTCCAATGGATTATGTCTTCAGATATGATTAATATGGCCCTATAATTCTTAAGTAAGGATAAATGTAACATCATAGTTATTTTTATAAATTATCATCAATTATATCACATAACTTATACATTTTTTTGAAATTAAATAATTTTTCTTTTTTAAGGAACCTAATAATTGATAATTTTTATAAATTATTAACCCTTGATTAATTTTTATATGTTAATGAAATAATATTTTTGTAAAAAATATAAATTTAGGTGTAGAGGTATAACATGACATAATTTCTTCTTTTATTTCATGAAAAAAACATTATTTTATTATTCTATAATGTAACATTATAAATTAAGTAAAAATATATTTCATATGGTTAGTACAATTAAAATAAGATAGTACATAATCATAAACAACTCGATTAGAAGTTTGGAATCAAATGGCTCATAGTCACATAGAAATAACATAGTTTAGAAAAATAATGTACTAAGAAAGAAAAATATTATGAATAAAATAAGAATATTTTTTAATAAACTTATAAAATTGATATATAATTAATTTAATTAATTTTTTTTAACTGACACACACACAAAAATATGATGGTGATATGAAATATCAACATTTTAAGGGGTAAGGTAGTCATTGTAAATAAGATTATTAGGATAGAAATATGGTCATTTTCATAACAATGTAATTATTATAATAGTTATTTAACAATTATATGTTGCTATTAAAAATATACTAAATTCTATGTATGATTTTTTTGTACATATAATATGTTGTGAGAAATTATTTGTTTATATCCTACAATGATTAATAATTACATTATAGTAACATATTTTACTATTAATTATTTTAAATTTTCAATATTTTAATTTAATAAATTCATTTCACAGATACAAAATATGATTCTAAAAAAATAGATAAAAAATTTGAAATTATAATGTCAAAATCATTCGAGGGTGAATTTTTGGTATTTCATTGAAAAATTATAATTTTTTGGATGAATGGTAAAAATAATATTTTCATATATAATATATTTTATTAATTAATGTGTAACTAAAAAGTACCTTATAATTTTGTAAATATATTTAATGATCGAACATGTGTTTAATAAGTTAAATAATTAATTAAAAAATAATATTAAATTTAATTTATAAATCTTTAAAGAAATTTTAAAAGTTGAAAACATATGTAATTTCAATAAAGACTATTTTTTATTCCTTGTATATATTTTATTCCAATGAAACCATTTAATTTTTGAATTACTATAATTAAATAAAAAAATTTATTTCTGAAAAAATATTATTATTAGCGGAAAGAATTTGTAATATGCCTTGTATTGAGACAAAAATTATTTATTCAATTTTTACTTTAAGAAACCCCTATATTATTCATCTATGAAGACCACCCTTCTCATCAAAATTATTTCACTTACAAAACATCTATCTGTGTAAAAACATCTAGGGAAATACTTATTTTAAGATTCTTATAATTTTTTGGAGCTTCTAATTATACTAGAACATAGGAGTTTAAAGAAATAATGAAATTGTTTTGGTGGGGCCTCAAAGAGAGGTAATTTAGTCCTATAATAGTTATCATGTTTTAATTTTCTAAAATATTCTTCTAAATGTATTTATAAATAATAAAAAAATTAAATAATGGAAAGATTCAAAAATTAATTTATGGGGATAAAATACTGATTATTATTTTATTCCTAAATCCATTTAAACCCTATTAGTTACTTGGTCAGTATTTAACACCTATATGGGAAATGTTTTTTTATTTCTACCACTACATCTTATAAAAACCAATAAATATTATTTTATAGTAAAATAAAATAATAATAATAATAATATGTTATCTCAAATATATTTAAGTGGAAAAATTAATATCATAGTAATTATATTAAACTACGTAAATATAGTTGGCACAAATCTATAAATGAATATACCATGTACTTTATTCTATAATTACCAAACCTAGGTTTCATTTTTAGAGAATAAGATCCAAAAATACTCTAGTGCACCTCCCTATTCACTATATTTTTTTACTAGTATTGAGGTTTTAATCCATATAATTAGGATACTATAACATGAAATTCATTCCCATACAATAAAAAAGGAAAACATATTAATCATAAAATGACATAATATATAATAATAGCTAAATTTTAACCAAACAAATAATATCATAATATAATAAAAAAATTATAACCCATGACATAATCATATATAAATAATTAGAAAATCAGTCGATGGAACTGAATTATCACACACACACACATATATATAACAATATAAATAAGAACATAATATTGGAGGCCTATATACAATATTGTTTCAAAAATATATCCTAATATGGATTCCACCTCTTTATCATTACATCATAATTAAAGCATCAATCATAATGGTATTATAATAACTTGAATTTTGAATAATAAATTTTTTATACCCACTAGTGTAAACATATAGGGTGTGAATAAAATACTCAATATGCCACCACCAAAAATACCTTAACCTAAATCCCAAACAATATATGAATATAAATACTTATAACAAACAAAAAGTATCAGTATAAACATCCATGATATTTCATAGAGTGTTAACCAAGCTATCCCTAACATTGGACGTACTTTCATTATCTAATGTTGGAGAATATCACAATCATTCTCCCAAAAATACCAGGGATGAAATAACCATTATAAGAATATACCATAAATTTTTTTACCTACATTCACCAGTTATGTATCTGAATAATGATGAGGTTTTAACATAGAAATTCTCTAGGGAATGAATTACCTCACTAGGGAATAAAAAAACCTTCTTGGCCCTATAAAAATGAGTATTTAAATATTGAGGAAGCAAAAACATATCTAATGTATTGGGAAATATATCCAAATCAAAGTAGGTTGTAACATAGAAAATATATTTTGGAATGAATCTAAATTGATGTAATGTAATAACACATCCAATCCATTAAGAAGTGTATCTAAATCTTGAGGAGTGTGAAACATTATGAAACTCTTAATAAATAACCACACTGTTGGAAGAAATACTCTCATGTTCATTGCCAGGTATTTTTAATAATAGGAATTTAATTTTTGAAATTTACTAGACATTATCATGTCATTAAATTGTTTATTTTGGGTGTTGGAGGTGTTGAGAGAAGGTTTGAGTTGAAAATATAGAACTAGAGATATAATTTGCGCTAGAAGGATTCATTTATTCATAGTCTGATGCATTGTATTGTGACTATTCATATATAGTAAAGGGGTTGTTATAGTCTATTATACTATACCATTAAGGATGGGGCTATAAATAAATGATGTGTGTTGCATCACAGATCATGATCTGTGATATTTATATATCTATCTATATTGATGTGGATGTTTGGTTTTAGTGTGATATGGTTTGGTTTTAGCATTAATGATGGTGGAATATTCTTATATAGAATAGTCCTTAGGTTAAGAAGTAATGATTCCAATTGAGTTAATATTATGATTTGATGGTTTTGTCATGGTATTTTGAAATATGATGTGGTTGAATTGATGTTTTTGGGTTTAATATTACATATATTGGCTATCATGTAGAATCTATTGATATTAATCACACATAAGGTTTATTATATAATGATAATGCTCACTATGGTATGGGGTCTTGGGTGGTCAGTTATCTTAGATCTTTTTATTTATGTTCTTTTTCACCAAAATTCATTTTTTTCATTGTTGATCTATTGGAGGTGTTTTAGGTTTTAAAGGACAAGGAATATAATAAAACAATTATCCATGATAATTAATTAACTATTGTGTTATAATTTTGGTCATTCAATGACCATAGTCATCAATAATAGTTTTAAGGAATTTTGACTCTATATTCAAAGGATATAACATAATGATTTCTATATCGATCTTATATTTCGGTGTGAAGAACCCAGTCACACAATAAATCATCATATCAATAAATTGATTATAAATTTGGGTTCCTTATAAATATTTCAAGATTATTCTAATATCATTTTGACTCAATGCTCCTAGATGGTAATTTTTTTGTGATCCTTCATCACTGGTGGATCATTATCTCTTATATTTTCGAGATGGAGGTCTTTTAATCCAAGGTGTTTTCTCTCCCTCTCCCCCTTTATCTATACATATTCATTATTCTTTTTTAAATGAGGCTATATAAGTGATTTTACTTCTATTTTTTGATTTTATAGTCATGTATATGATTGGATATTGATTTGGTTTGGTTTTTTATAGATATATTTGTTTATAATGGTGTTTGATCATTGGTTCTCACTCATTCTTTTGATGCCTTTATTGAAGCTCTGGTTAAGGTATGAAATTTTAGATAACTCTTATTTATTTAAAATTTTGGAATTATCATTCTATTTTGATTCAATTTGTGGATGGTATGGATTAAAATATTCATGATAATCAATCAAACTAATGAAATAAAAGGGAAATGATTTGAATCACATGGGATTTAAAATTAATCTCTATTATCGGTGTATAATGATTATTTAGAATTGATTTTTCAAAAATATAAAAGCATTGTTTTCTAGTATTGCAATTTTTAAGTCACCTCTCATAGAAAGATAATCATTTAACTATGGAAATGAATTATTTTTATTAAAATCTTAAATTCTAGTGATGTTTTTTATTCTAAAAAAGTTTAAATATAATGAAAGAATGATTAAAAATAGGTTGTTTGGTATAAAATATTGCTAAGTTTGAATATAATTGTTTCTTATGTGGGGTTTATCTTATGGTGGTCAGAGTGGTAATGGTTATTTTTTTTTTCTAGTTTGGATGATGAGGTTTTGATTTTTATGATAATAATATATTGGATGTTTCATGGTTTTCCCATCTATGGTATGGATTCCTATGTGGAAAAGTGGTGGTGTCATGTCTATTATATGTAATGTAATTACAGATTGTGTGATAGTTGTTTCAATTAATTAATTGAGAGTAGTGGGATATTTTATAGATTCTTAGTGGTGTGGAATATGACCAGAATGAATCAAATTAGTAATGGGTAATGGGATGGAATTAAAATATGATGTGTTATTAAATTTAAAATGGAAATGGCTGGGATGATTTTGATAAATAAATGGGGAATATTATAATTAATTTTATTAATGAATAAGGAATTTTTAGAATAATATATTGCTTTAATGAATGGTTTAACCTTAAATATAGATAAATTAATGAAGTGTGGTCACTAATTTTAGTTCTATAATTAATTAATGACAAATGAACTGAGATGTTTGTAAAACTATTGTGACTATTTAACATGAATAGAAAGATATTTTTTTATTTGTTTGTGATGAAATGGGTAGTTAGTAAATGGTGGTAATGACGTGGGGGTTGTTAAGGGGGACAATAGTGTTGGTTTTATGTGGACCCATAGATTGTTCTTGAGGGTGACTATATGATATTAATTTTATATTATTATTTATTTCATACAATTCATCACCCGACTCATATAACATTACCATTTCACATATTGTTTCTAGTTTTGTGTGTTTTCCTCATCATCTATGTTATAGAGGGATATATATTGGAAAACTCCCTCTTTTATGATCTCCCATAAAATATCATGTAGGTTGTGATGGCTTACATTATTTATATAAATACATGATGTAATGGTGCTAGGTTTTGGAGTATATATATACTTGTTGACATGATTTGGTGATTATGGTGTGGTTTCATGGTGGGGTTCATACAATTTAAGAGTAATACATGAGGTTTATGTTCTTTATGCTCATGATAAACTCATATTATGTGGATGTTTTTTCTAGTATTGATATGGTGGTGGCATGTTTGATGTTATGGTGGATATGTGATTGTGGCTATGATGTGGTATGTTATTTTGTAGATATATTGATATAGAAGGGATTGAAGAACATAACCCATATTTTTAGGGTGTAAGAGTGACCAAATTAGTGGGGAAGTGGTTAAGGGTTACCTTATAAACATGTATTATTTTTCTATTATATTATTACACCTTGGAAGAAATATTGGGTGATAAACCCCGAGCAAGGATGGGTAATATTTTACCTGACATAGGTGCAAGTTGGTTCAGTTGTTTAATCATTGAGAAATTGGTATTCTTCTTCCCCATTTTCATGAGTGGTTTTTAGATAATACTGATGAGTTTACTTGTCTTCTTAGCCTTATATATATATATATATATATATAATTTTTCCAAAGGGACCTAGTGATAGATCTGAACTGTACTAGCTCATGGGGGCTTCTATATGTGTTGTTGTTTCTCTCATAGGAGATTTATAATTTTTCACAATATTTTGAATAAATTTCTTTATTATAACATTTTCATACAATATATATTGGGATACACTTCATATTATATGGAGTTTATTAGTATTTTTTCTTATATGCACATGTGATTATGAGGGAAATACCTCCTATATATGTGTTTATGCACCATCGGTGATAGTAACAAACCCATCACATATTAGATACAGACTTTGAGGGACCCTCTAATCCTAAATGGTGTACTAAGAGAAGTACCATTCGGGGAATGTCATAATAGATTGGGTTCAAATCCATGGTCGATAGTTAGGATGGAGAAAAGAGATTAAAACTGGTGAGGATATCATTGGTTTTATAGGAAAATAATATCAATTAACTTAGTATGTGATATATAATGAGAGATGGACTAAGACATACAAATTAACATTACCCTATGATTTTATGTTAGAATTATAATCTTACTAAACATACTCGGTAAGATGATGTTGATTTATGGGTAGATACCTAAGAGAGATACATATATCATGTTTTTATTTTTCTTGTGTTTTAATTTGGGTAATTTTAAGGAAAATGAAGTGAATTTAGTTAAATAATTTTAAATGATATTCAATGTTTATATGATTTAGAGTTTTCATTTTTATTATTGATATGGTTGGTGTTTATAATTCATATATACTTAATGTAAGAAAGGAATATTAGTATATTATATTTGACAATAGAAGGGTCATCTTGATTGATGAGGATGGGCCCTAGAGGAAGATGATGCAAGATTTTTATTCTTAGATCATGCTGATGTGTAAGGAGATTATCTCTTATAAGGACCTAACCTTAAATATTAAATAATATTGAGTTTTATGTCAATATTAAATCTATTAATTTTTTAGTATCTTCATGGTTTAGAGTTTTAGAGAATTTGGTCATCACCATAACATAAATAAATGTTACATCACAAAGTGGACACTTCCACTCAGTATCAATTTTTCATACAATACAAAACTTTTATGATTTAAGATGTTTTATTTTGCTGACATATCTTCCCAATTTTCATATTAACCTTATCCTTATCCATACTCATCCTTAAAATCCCATGAATAATATTTTAATTCATGGGAAGAAAAAAAATTCTCAACACAAGACTTATAAAATGAAAGAAAGAAACCTGTTAGTCTATGAATACTCATAAAAATTTACCCTTTTCAAAAATAGATGGAGATAAAAATAATAATTTTATTACCTATAAAATGAACTTATCTACCCAAATATTTTAATCAAACATTTCATAAGAAATATTAATGGAAAATAAAACTCAAAATGTTTTCTTTTCAATAATAAAAATATCATGATTTGTTTTAAAAAAGTTATACATTTCACCCATAATAATTAGTATAAAAATAACTTTAAACATAATATCATTATATTAACTTGTGAAATTCTAATATTTGAATAAAAAACATAGTGAGAAAATAAAAAAAAAGCAAAACTAGACATCATTTTCATATAACTCATTTAATCACTCATACAAATAAAATAATTTACTTGGTAAATTCTAATAATATATTAGGAGAAACATATCTAGTTAACTCTATCCTTTACCTAATGCATTGGAGAGGTATATCAGGTTCACCTTTCACCATGATATAAATCAGGATCACTTATATCAATGATCTATATTGGAATCACCCATCATCATAAACAATTCCCAATAACTATAAAATAATCATAATACCTGAAAGCTTGAATTTACAATGTTGTACTCATAAAAATATTCTTTGCATCTATAAGAAAACATTAGCATATATTGAAATATCCATTCCATTTAAAATATATTATGAAAATACCCAAAACCTTAACAAGAAATGTTTTTTCATTAATGAAAACTAAAAATCATGTAAAGGAATCCAAAAATCAAATAGTAGTTATAGAAAAGGGAAAAACTGATGACACGATATATGTTATAAACATAACATTGATTTTTTCCTTTTTTCAACAAGTTCTTTATAAAATATATAAAATTATTCATTTTGAAAACCATTTAAATAAAGAAAAAATTGAAATAAAATTCCCATTATAGTTAATTCATGTACATATAAATAAATAAATAATTTAATTAATATGAACATAGAATAAAAATATTTAGAAAATATTCCTTTAAAAATTTAAAATGATATTTTTAAGGTAAAGTGTCCCTTACCTCGAGTATGAATCATCGTGTACATTAATTATCTTAAAAAATAATAAATTTATGTTAATTATTTACTATAAAAATATCCCTTTAAAAGTTTATTAATACTTTTATTTTATTTTTTTCCATGTTATATACAATTACTTAATAAATTATATTGATGTTGGATGTTTTGATTATATTCTTCTCATATGTCCAAAATGACTTTGGTAGGTTGATTGTGGTCAAAGAGGACATTATTCCATCATATCGAGAATAATAATCATGAAATAATTACCATTACATATATTAATTATACATTTAATGTAATAAACCACGTATTTATAGAATAATACTTTTAATTTTCTATTAATATTTATGAATATGATGTTATTTTTAAAATAAATGGGATTCTTTTTCTGATATCTTACTCAACACCCAACAATGAGTTTCTTTGAAATCTTACGTTGCACACAACTTTGAGTTATACCGAAAAATAATATAATAATTTTAAATGGTAGTTAACGCCTAGTCATTGTATTGGAGGGAATGAAAATAACTTACCATATTATGATTAAACATATTTTTTAAATGTTTTTACATTTATCCAATAAAATTTATAAGCTCAAAATAATAATGAATCCAGTTTTAAGCATGGAATACTCTAATAATTTTAAAAGGTCGATTTATCACCTTTTGATAGAGAATCATTTTTAAATATAGTTTTTGTCACTTTTATATGTTCCATTTGAAAAAATTAAATTCTTATTTAGAGCCGAGACATGAAAACTTACTTTTGGAACATTTTTGGTATTTTTATGATAAAGTTCAATTTTTAACAAATAGTGAAAAATTCTGCATTTTAAGTTAGAACTATCTTTTCATCTAGTTTTTTATATGGTTAGATTTTATTTTTAATTAGGTTTAAAGTGTAATTAGATTATGTTTTTACCATTTTATCCAATTTTGGTCATTTTATGTAATTTTACTTTTTAATTATACATAAACACATGTTAATCTTTTAATTGTTACTATTTCTTAAAAACACACTTTTTGGTTTTGACAATGAGAATTAATTTTAAATTAATTTCTAAAACTTATGTGTTTTGAATTGGTAAAAATTTATTCCATATTTGAAATCAGGAGGTCCAAAATTTTTAAATAGGTAACTTTTATTTTTAGACATTATGAATAGTAACTTTTGTAAATATTTTATTTACCATGGTTAAAGGGTAAATCTGATAAATAGGGGTAATACAAATAATATTATAATAATATTAAATTACCCTAACACATATCCTAACCCTATTGGATGAAATATGTCTGACCATGGGAATCATTCGGTCGATTTTAGGACCCCATGGAGCCACTTGCGTGTGAAAATGACAGTTAATTACTTTTAATTTAAAGTTAATGAAAATATAACCTAAACTTGTATCTTTTGGTAAAACAATATTATATAGGGTTTTATAAGTGATGTATTAGACTAAAAATAGTCATTATATAGATAAAAGGATTTCCTAAATAATGGTATTTTATTTATAATTTTTAGACATGAGATAAATAAATATATTTATGACACAATGATGATGTGGTGTTTACCTTATTAATGAATGATTTAAATAAATGAGATTATAAATATTAAAATAATTTTTTTTAAACTTTTTATGTAATCAAAGAATTTTATGGATGATTATTACTTGTTATATTTTAATTAATTAATCCTTTTTGAAATAATCCAGTTATTATGGATTTTTTAAGAGTCATGATATGAATAGTATATAAATGGACATAAATGAGTTTTTAAATCAATTAATATTTTATTAAATGATATAATAGTCCTAAAAATAAAAAATTCTTCCAAATGAAAAATATGATGTTAAAAATGTCATTAATGATCCATTTATGGGTCTATTCACATTTTATAGTAACTATGGTAACCATATATTATGAATATACAAGAAGACATGGAATAAGTTAAATAAGTTTACTAAGGGTTAAAGCTAAAAGATAAGGTTAATTTTGTGACCTAAACTTGTATAAAACCCATTGGATGAGATTATTTAGACCCATCCTCATCTGATATTCTAAATACATCACTTTTTTGTTGTTATAATTCAAAAATCAATTAATAATAAAATAATACTTTCAAACTTTCCTAAATTGCCCCTCCTCCCTCTTATAAAAGGACACCACCTATAACCATTATTCACACCTCTCAATCCATCTTGTATTGTCCAACCACTGCCCAAATAAGCTCCCAACATCCCTCTCTTCCTCCTAGAAGCATTACTTTAGGTATAAGGCAATTAAATAAGTCCTTTTAGCTTAACTCAAAAGGTGTTACATGACTTGAGGTAATGTCTTCTCTCAAGATTGTTTCTTTTAATTTCATTATCCAACCCCTAAAATATCTTTATTAAATTATTTTATTAAAACAAAAGTATCTTTAATATACTAGTTTGTTTTTGTTAGAAGTATTTCTAACTAAAATTACACACACCTTCATCTAATGGGTATATAATATACTGTTTCTGTGGACGGCGAACTACTGCCTCACGAAACGATGATAGTTCAATCTTCTCCTACCACCTCTTACGGTGGCCATTATGACATAAATGGATTTATATATGATATATATTATGTTTATTTTATCTATATTATTCTTTAATTCTTATTTAGAACATACCTTTATGTTTTTAATGTTTTATAAATACGATAATTTCATTCGAGGAAGTGCAGACTACCACCCCCTCAAAGTGATATGACTCGTTCATTCCATACATGGAATGTATAAAAGATAGAGTTAATGAACTTATATAAAATATATATAATAAGATATTATACTTGAATTATAATATACCTCTGTATCATTAAGTTTTCATTCCTTTAAATATGAAATATAAATGAAAGTAGCGTTCATGCGTACGTACGACTTACCGTCTCCATGAACGGTGAATTTCATTTCTTATCTCCAAATGTTATGGAATATTATAAATACATATATACATGATATATATAATATATATGATTTATATTATATATAAATCATGAATATCATTTGAGATATAATGTAATTTTGACCCTATAGAAATTTTTTAATTAGAACAAGTTACCAAATATCGAAAAACCCGATATTAACTTAAATAATTATATAATATTTATAACATGGTAATAAGTGATATAAAAGAAATAATAAACTTTAAAAAGGTTCTAAATCAAGTATAAATTAACTTAAAATTATTATTCAAAAAGAACAAGGAACTTACGTGACAAGTTGGACTCAAGGTAAGGGACTTCATCTCAATCTCCTTTCATTGAGGCATATTTTGATTTATAAATGACTTTACTTTATACGGTATATAAACCCCTTTGAATTTTCATTTCATTAAAATGGAATATTTTTTCTACAAATCATTTTACTAAATGACAAAAGGAATGTTTCTTTTTAACGTACGCGGTGATAACGACTTTTCCACCACTGTGAGTATTATTTGATATTTGTCTTCCTTAACAAGCCATAGTGTTTTTAAAAGAAAATTTAATACCATATACCATATTTAAATATTTTTGTATTGAAAATGGTTTTGAGAAATAATTTATTATGTCAATATCTTGTAATGAAATATTGTGATTGTAGTGTGGAAATGTTATCTTTCTATTATGCTTGTTTTATGTGTTATGAATATGTTATGGTTCATGGGAATTGTTTATATATACAGGTGGTTCCATGATAAACCTAGGGCGGGTGAGATCTATATAGCTCTCCAATGTATTGGGTAAAGTGATGGAAGTAAATTTTAATGTTTCTCTTAAGATATTTTGGGAATATACTATGATGGGTATTCCAAATGTAACTCTCTATGTAACTGTGAAGGCTAAAATGTAAGTATATTATAGATGCCACAAGTTACGATTATGATTTATGATTTCTCTATGTTATCCATAAATTTTATGATTTAATGAGGCATGTTAAAGGGCATATGATTTATTATTTAAAATTACGACCTCATTGATTTGAATGTATTGATGGGATAATGTTTTCTTTCCTTATTTTATAACCCTTACTGAGATTTTTATGCTCATCCAAAGTTTTTAAAATGTTTTTTTCAAAGGGTATAAGAAATGGTAAGAGAAAAAAATAATTCAATAATATTTATATCAAGAAAACAATTGTTTTTTTCTTTTAAGAGTTTATTTTATGAAAAATAGATACTGAGTAGAAGTGTCTATATGTAATATTCAAGTTGTTATGTATAAGTTATGACATAATTCTCTAAAGATCTAAACCTAAAATGATACTCAATGTGAATTATTAACTTAATTCAATAATTATGTAATGATTAAGGTAGTGGCCTTATATTTAAAATCAACCATGATATATGTTTATGAAAAATGAATTACTTTACAATCACAGAGATGGTAGGTTGTATGTATGTATGAGCAACATTTTCATTTTTCCCAGAGAATGAGAAAAAAAAGGAAATTATCATTTTAACTTTTAGAATGATAAATATTTCATGAATATCATATATATGCATTAAATCCGTCATTATTACCAGAAATTAAAGGTGGTGATGGAAAATGAATTTCACCGGTCCACGAGGTAGTAATCCGCCATATAAAGGAATTGTTGTTTCATTTCCCATTTGATAGAAGAAGGATATGGATATATGTTATTCTATTAATATAAAAACATTTTATTGTATGGTATATACTAGTGTAATTATTTTTGTAGGGTTTATATCTAAGGACCGAGCCTTAAACATCAAATAATATAGTATCTTTAAATGATAATTCACATTCATTCATTACCAAGGATCTTTTAGGTTTATAGATTTAGAGATTTAGAGAGTTAGATAATAAATATTACATAACAAACCCATATGTATACATAGTAGATACTTATACATCATTATCCATTTTCCACAATATAAAACTTTTAAAATAAAACAAGATTTATTTTCATGAATTTGTTTTCACAACATTCAACTTGACCTCCTCTTTACTATTAACCATCCTTAAAAAATGTTATATTTTAAAAAAATGTGGGATGATAATAAAATGTTAAGTAAGGGACATAAAATAATAAAACATTTATTCCAATTAGAAGAACAAAAACCCATTAAAAAAATATTTTATCAAAAAAACATTTTCATCTGAAAAGTGAATCATGTTTCCTTTAAAAAAATCATTATTTTACCTTTAAAAATAAAATGATTTCCATGAAAACTCATTATTATAGATAGAAAATTCATGTAGGTTACTTGGGATATAATTTCTATATCACTATTACATTCAATCTTATAATCACACATATAAATGGAATAAACATATTGCCAAATTCCAATATAATTCTCCAGAGCACAAAATCCTTACCCAATACATTGGAGCGCTATATTGAAACAGTCACCATATAAGATATAATGGGATCACACATGAGATAAAATAGTTATAAAAACATAATAAATATTATCCAAGTCCATATAATGAATAAAACCCTTAAAAAAAAACTTTTAATCCTATGTAAAAAACACTTTCAGATTTCAAAATACCTTTTCTTGTAAAAAAACTTTTAAAATATAAAAACCATGCACATAATAATGAAACCATTTAACTTGAAAATAAATTTAAAAATTTATAAATGAAACATAAAATAATTTAATATTTATGATAGTGGTAAAATACACTCATACCATATATGCTAAAAAGATACATTTATTTTGACTTTTTTAAAAAGAGATGAAAGAGGAACTTTAAAAGAGGGCATTTAAAAGAAATTCTATTAGCTTGAGTCTGAACCATCACGTACCTTATTTATATTCCAGAAAAATAAACTTAGGTTAATTTATAAATGTTTAAGAAACCTTTTTTAAAATTTTATTAATCATCTATTTTATTTAATACCATGTCATATATAATTACTCAATTAATTAATTTCACTTCAGATATTTTGATGATATTCGGTACATAAGTCTAAAATGAATTAGGTGTGTGGACTATGGTCAAAGAGTGAATTATTAAACCTCTATAGAATAATATTAATGACATAATTATCATTTTTATAAATAAATTATTATTTTTAAACTAATCATGATATATGTTTATGAAAAATAAATTATGTTACAATCATGAAAACAGTTGGTTGTACGTACAGAAGATTAATGTTTCCATTTTTCAGTGATCATCATGTAAAAAAGATAAGTACTATTTTATATTCCCAATATTATAATAATATCATAAATACCTTATTAATTCTTAAAAAATATGTATATATATCATCTAATTTATGTGGTAATTGAAAAACGAATCACATCACTTCATGGAGGCGGTGGTCCACACATAAGCACGAATGACGTTATTATTTTCCAGTGAATGGGAATTAAAGAAAGTAAATTATATATTATCATTTAATAATGATAAATATTTCATGAATATCATATATTAACATTAACTCCATCATTATAACCAGTGTTGAGAGATGATGATGGAAAAAAATATCATATGTTCGTGAGGCGGTAGTCCACCGTACACACGAATGACTGTTTTGTTTCTCATTTGATGGAAAAAGAGATGGATATAAGTTGTTACATTAACATAAAAACACATAAGTATATGAAATATATTGGTTTTAATATATAATCATATATAATTAATATTTTAATGAGGTTGAATAAAAAATAAAATAGAAATTATTTATTCAAACGATACCTTTTTTTTCAGACAACCTTCATAGATTAACTTCTTAAGAAGACTAAGGTAGTTGTTCTACATAAAAAAAGACCTCTATAATGAGGGGAGAGATTCTAGAAAGGTTTTAAGGTAGTTATATACTGAAAAATTGTGTTTTAAGTGTGAAGTGTTGATAATAATAGGTTCTATTTTATAAGAGAGGGGAGGGACACTGTTAGAATTTCTCAAAATATTAAATTTATATAAATTATTATTTAGTTACAAATGGTTCAAAATGAATTTATTTAAAACATAAGATGAGGATGAGTCAAAAAAACAATGTTAAAAATTTTAGTGAAGATTATGTCACAATTTTAACTTTATCATTTAGTTTTAACCCCTCGCTAACCCTTTTAAAACATACAATGACAATAATGATTTTTACCATTTGAGGGTCAATATAGTTACCATAAATTGAAAAAAGGCCCATAAATTGACCATGGATGATGTTATAAACCATATATTAATAAATTTTCTGAATATAATATTTTTATGAATTTTATACCATTTAATAAAATATAATTTATTTTAAATTATCATTAATGTACATTTTTTATAACTATTCATTAATTTTACTTTAATAATGTCAAGATAAAACTTAAAATTCAAACAAAATTTTTTATTATATCACTATAATGTCATAAAAAAATATTGAAAATTCATGTATTACATTATTTATCTCAAATTATATTAATTTTAATTTTTTTAATATTATTTATTTGATATTTTCATTAATTGAATAATTTATGTGTTAGTGTTGTGTAAAAATTAAAGGTAATAATTTCATCACTAAAAATAAATATTAAATTACCATGATGAATAAAAATCCATTATATTTAAAAATAATATTTAAAATTAGAAATATATTATATATAACCCCATATTAAAAATATTTTTTTTATTAAGAACAAGAGTGTGACATGTTTAGATTTTCTTGAAATAAAATATTATAAAGGTCATAATTAAATCTAAATAAAAAAATTTCCATATAAAAAATATTGGATTATTATGTATAAAAATGGATTCATAAAATAAAATTAAGGCAAGTGTTTGGGTCATTTTTCAACCCTTATCATTTTATTATTCACTTGAATTACTTGATTTTCCTTTATCATGGTAATAAAATTACTATAGTTACTATTCATCAAGATAAAAAATAAAAGAAAAATATTTAAAAAATTTGTACATACTAATTAAAAATATGGAATAAATTTTTTTAAAAATAAAAACAAAGAAGTTTTAGAATTTAATTTAATATTAAACCATAAAGATGCAACAAAAAACAGTTTTCTTGAAAAATGCATTTTTAAGCCCAAATATTACTTATACCAAAATAAGATATAATGATGATTAATATTTAATTAATTATATTATATAAAAATAAATAGTAATTATATAAATTTTATTTAAAATTAAAATCATAAAGAGACTCTAATATAATGAAAACCACAGTTTTATAAAAATAGTATTTTTCACTATTCATAGAAAAAATTAATCTTTTTAGAAAAGTATCAAAAAAATCCTAAGATTAATTTAAAATGATGAATTAAAAAATAAAATTAATTTTTCTAAATTAATTTTCTAAAATTTACTGAAATTAATTTTAATAACAACCCATAAAATGAAATAAATGTTTTTGAAGGAAACATTTTTTTTAATAATAAAAATAATTTTCAAAAAATCAGGTAATTAATTAAAAATAATTATTTATAACATTATAAATTAGTAGAGTCATTATATATTTCATATTTTTTAATAATATTAATTCCTAAAAATTTAACGTCTTGTTTGTAATGGTAAAATTTAAATAATAATAAGTTTTTGTTCGTTTAAGATCAGTGTTGCATATCTTATATGATATTGAACATAATATTTAATTTTAAAATATTGGGGAGTTACCTTCTCCCCCTTTAATAAATTTCATTATTTCAATTTGAACTCGAGATCAATAAAATACCTTTGTGAAGTCCCACACCATTAAAAGGGTCAACAAAAATTCCACTTGAAAAGAGAGAAAGGAAAGTATAAAGGTCATCTAGAATTAAAAAACATGGTTTTCAAATAGGAAAAAATTAGTGCAAAGTGAAAAAATTCATATTAAAGATAAAAACTCCCATGTAATGATAGAGTGTGATAAATAACATGGTTATGAGAAAGTTAACCATCAAAAAACAATAAATCTTTGATAGGTTAAAATGACCATTGATTTTTCTGTAAGAAAAGTAAAAGAATAAAATTTTTGTTTCAAAATAATTTTCCTAAAGTTGAGGAATTATTTTACTACCTATAATAAGAATATAAGTAAATATACTTACTTGAGAAGTAAAGTTTCAACCTTTAATAAATTTCTACCACAAACTTATCTTTTTCTCCAAATGATGAGTATTAAAGATTATTATTTCATGACTGAAGCACTGGAATCAACTTATAAGGATAAAAAATATATAAAATAATAACAATATATTCCTCCTATCTTTAGGAATCATCCATAACCAAAAATGTTAGTGTGATAATATCTATAAAATCATAATATACCTTCTTATGTGGATAATAAACAACAAGATATCCTTATTCATGACTCTTCATGCTTAATCCTATTTTGTAAATATGATTGTACTGAAACCTAAAAGAACATAGGGAGTTCCTAAATAAATAATTTATAATCCCACATTTATCAAATAATTTTCCAAAGGATCACATTTCAAGTATAACATAGTTAATGTAACATTAAATTTTTATCTCAAAACATTTTCTACACTATCTGCTTCACCAAGATGGTAAATAAGTGTGTATTTAAAATCATTTATCAATTCTAGAATTATTATATATTTTATGTTCAACTATTTCTGATTGATTATATACTTTAATGTTTTATGATCATTATAAATTTTACACTATACTCTATATAAATGATGTCTCCAAATTTTTGATTCAAACACTAAAACTGTTAGTTCAAGGTCATGTATAAGATAGTTTTGGTCATAGGGATATAATTGATGTGAATCATAAGAAATCTCAAATTAATTCTTAATTATCATGTAACTCAGTCCCTTCAATGAAAAATATATGTAGATAAAAATGACATCATTTCTGGATTGAAGGGAAAAAACTAGATAATTAACTAATATACTTTTCAATTATTGGAATCATTCATTACATTCCTTTATCCTGATGAACCTAAATCCTTTTTGTGTTAACATGATTAGTGGGATAGATAACCATGAAAATTTTTCAATAAAAATTTAGTAATATACTTCTAATCCAAGAAAAATATGAATATTAGTATCATTTCATGGTCTTAGACATTCATCAACCACATTAGTTTTATTAAGATCAATAGTTCTTCCATATTTATTAATTATATTTCCATAGAATGAAATTTTATGTTTATAAAAATATAATTTATTAAATTTTACAAATAATTTTTTTCTTTCAAGGTTTGGAAATAATTGTTAGATATTTTTCACGATCCTCACAAATTTTAGAATAATCCAATATATCATTAATAAACACAAATAAAAACTTATCCAAATACTCATAGAAAACTATATTGATAAGATCAATGAATATAGAGGATGAATTCACCAACCAAAAGTGAATTTCCAAAAACTTATAATTTCCATATATACTATGAAATGTTTTCTTAGGGATGTTATCATCCTTTACCTTTATCTAATGGTAATAGTTCCTGATATCAATAAATAAAAAATAATAATATTCCTTGAGTTGAACCAAAAAGTCATAAATACGAGGAAACATATACTTAATCTTAATATTTATGTTATTCAGTGCAAAATAATCAATGGATAACCTCACAAGACTATCTTTCTTTTTAAGAGATAAAACAGTAGCACCCCATGGTGAAGTGAAAGGATGAATGGATAATTTAACAAGAAACTACTATAATGAATTTTTCCATATAGTAATTTCTATTTGATACATTTTATTTTTCATGACCCGACCCTACCCGGGCTCAAGCCGCAACTACCCCAAGCTCGCCTCTATAGGCCAGGGGTTGGCGACAAGCGCCGAAGGCTAAACAACTCGAGGAGGCCTTTTCCTGAGTACCTATACACACACACACACACGCATCACACTCAATGCAGAAGTGCATCGTAAAAGGAAAAGTAAAGTACTAACTGCTATAAACAACCACAAAAGTGCATCGACCTCTAAATAGTACAAAGTAAATACTTAAGGTAAACTGAAAAGAAAAAGTGAAAAACACGCGCCCAACCAGAAAAGTGCCACAACCCGACAACAGGTAAACAAAAGTACAACAGCTGGGAGGGTCCCTCACCTAGAACCTGACTACAACCACTGTATGCGGTCCAAGCTCCAGGACTCCTAAGATTCTCTGACGTCATGATCGACCTGTCCGTCGTCTGCAAGGGCACACCAAGTGCGGGCAAAGCCCAAACAGGGGTGAGTATAAAAATACTCAGTAGGATACCCCGAAGGCTCGAGGGAGAAACAAAGGAGGTACTGAAAAGGTGAGAAGTAGATCAAATAGGGAATAGTAAAGGAGAATGACAGAGAGTGCAGTAAAGAGTATAGTAGAGTAACAACTCAACCCAATAAGAGAAAGGAAGTAGACTCGTCCAATCACAAGGAGCTAGAAACTATGAGAAGATGAAACTTCTCATCAAGTCTTCGTTACCTATAGTAAGAAAGTATACTCATCCAACCATGAGAAGCTAGACACAGAAAGCACATGGCATACCCTGCACGTCTTCACCTCTTCTGAAAGGAGAGTAACCAAACCCAAGGAGTGGGTACTGGAAAAAGGTATATACATATCCATATCCTCGATCAAAAAACCCAAACAAGATCATAAGGGGATCTCCATCCCGTAGATTAGCCTAAGAAAATGAGTAGACAATAGTCCCAGAAGTAAACACCATCAATGCCCATCATCCTACACGTCTACCTTGAACTGCAAGCCAAGGGGCTCAAATCACTGCACCCTGACAATATTCACTTTAGGCGGAACTGACTCGCTTGCATATTTTTAGGTCGCGTCACAAGGATGCATCTTGGTGGGGAAAGCGCCCCTCATAATTGAGATTTCTGGGGAAAGTCAAACCACACCTCTTCATGGTCACACAGTCGAGAGGTCTTCTCAAAATCAAAGATGTCACATCACTGAACCGTACAACCAAGGGTCCCGCTCTAGTAGTCATGGAGAAAATCCATAGACTAGACTAGTAGAAAGGACTGAGTCTGAAAGAAGTCGTCGGGTAATCCACTGCCCAGCCCCGCTCACTACTGTAAATATAATATTTCCCAACGGTTCACAACCATTGGGAAAGCCCCTCTAACCGTTGGTATATGATATACCAACGGTTCTGATAACCGTAGGGAAGTAAGCCGTTGGGAAAAGGTTTTCCCAACGGTTTACTGGAAACCGTTGGTATAGGCTCACAAAAGCCACCCTATCCCAACGGTTCTTCCAAACCGTTGGGATAGTTTTTCCCAACGGTTTGGGAGAACCGTTGGGAAATATCAATATCCCTTAACTATCCCAACGGTTTTGGGATAGTTTTCCCAATGGTTCTCCCCAAACCGTTGGGATATCCCCATGGATGAACTCTTTCCCAACGGTTTAGAACCGTTGGGAAAAGAGATATTTACCAACGGTTCAATGAACCGTTGGTAAAAACTTCTTTAGGATTATATGCCAACGGTTTTAAACCGTTGGCATACCTTATGCTGCAAATTGGAAGCCTGCAATTTGCACAGCCCCTGTCCATCATGCCCCTCTCCATCAGGCCTCATTTTGACTTCATTTTCAATCCAATTATTGTACTTGCAATAAAATAAAACATACATATACAATTACGAACAAATTCATACACATTTAACATATAATGGATCCTGAAACTATACACATCCATAATTAAATTAGAATTCATAATGTAATTATAAACGTACATAATTCATATAGAATTCAATTTAAAATTTATATGACAATTATATGTGGAATCCGAAATTCAATTCATAATTTGATCGGTTTTTTCTATACCATATATTTTTACCTCAAATGATGTCCATTTTAAACAAAATACATACACCTGAAGTGATACCGGCCACACCTCACCTCATATTGAGGCAGGGTTGACTCGTACACGTCACATTTGACCCATGGATCGTTGTGCTAAAGTATCGACACAATCTGAATGCGTTTGGTCGGTTTTCCGTATGCCAGTTGATGTTTTTCACTTAAAATGACGTCTTTTTGAAACAAAAGACGGACACTATGAGTGGTGCCGACCACACCGCGTCTCCAATTGAGGCAGGGTTGATTCGTACACGTCACATATGACCCATGGATCGTTCTCCTAAAGTTTAAATGGAAACCGAATGCGTTTGGTCAGTTTTCCGTATGTACTTAAAATGTTGTCCATTTTAAACAAAAGAGTGACACTTAGACTAATCCTGACCACACCGCGACTCAGAGTCATCCCGGGTTGGCTCGTACATGTCACATATGACCCATGGATCGTTGTGATAAATTATCAAAAGATTCCGAATGCGTTTGGTCGGTTTTGCGTATGCTAGTTGTTCTTTTCATTTATAATTATGTCCATTTTAAACAAAAGAGACAGAGTTAGAGCGGTGTCGGCCACACCACGTCTCGGATTAAGATGAGGTTGACTTGTGCACGTCACATATGACCCATGGATCGTTGTGCTAAAGTATCGATAGAATCCGAATGCGTTTGGTCGTTCTTCCGTATGTCAGTTGATGCCTTTCACTTAAAATGACGTCCTTTTGAAACAAAAGACGGACACTTTGAGTGGTGTCAACCACACCGCATGTCGGATTGAGGCGGGGATGATTCGTACACGTCACATAGGACCCATGGATCATTCTCCTAAAGTTACAATGGAAACTGAATGCGTTTGGTCAGTTTTCCGTATGTACTTAAAATGGTATCTATTTTAAACAAAAGAGAGCCATTTAGACTGATCCCGGCCACACCGCGACTCGGATTGACCTGGGTTGGGTTGTACACGTCACATATGACCCATGGATCGTTGTGAGAAATTATCAAAAGATTCTGAATACGTTTGGTCGGTTTTGCGTATGCCAGTTGTTCTTTTCACTTATAATCCTGTCCATTTTAAACAAAACAGACACAGTTAGAGCGGTGTCGGCCACACCGCACCTCGGATTGAGGCGGGGATGATTCGTACACGTCACATATGACCCATGGATCGTTCTCCTAAAGTTTCAATGGAAACCGAATGCGTTTGGTCAGTTTTCCGTATGTACTTAAAATGGTGTCCATTTTAAACAAAAGAGAGTCAGTTAGACTGATCCCGGCCACACCGCGACTCGGATTGAACCCGAGTTGCCTTGTACAGGTCACATATGACCCATGGATCGTTGTGATAAATGATCAAAAGATTTGGAATGCGTTTGGTCGGTTTTGTGTATGCCAGTTGTTCTTTTTCACTTATAATCATGTCCATTTTAAACAGAAGAGACATAGTTAGAGCGGTGTTGGCCACACCGCGTCTCGGATTGAGACGGGGATGATTCGTACACGTCACATATGACCCATGGATCGTTCTCCTAAAGTTTCAATGGAAACCGAATGCGTTTGGTCGGTTTTACGTATGCCAGTTCTTTTCACTTATAATCCTATCCATTTTAAACAAAACAGACACAGTTAGAGCGGTGTCGGCCACACCGCACCTCAGATTGAGGCGGGGATGATTCTTACACATCACATATGACCCATAGATCGTTCTCCTAAAGTTTCAATGGAAACCGAATGCGTTTGGTCGGTTTTCCGTATGTACTTAAAATACTGTCCATTTTAAACAAAAGAGAGCCACTTAGACTGATCGCGGCCACACCGTGACTCGGATTGAGCCCAGGTTGGCTTGTACAGGTCACATATGACCGATGGATCGTTGTGATAAATTATTAATAGATTCGGAATGCGTTTGGTCAGTTTTGCGTATGCCAGTTGTTCTTTTCACTTATAATCCTGTCCATTTTAAACAAAAGAGACACAGTTAGAACGGTGTCGGCCACACCGCTCCTCGGATTGAGGCGGGATTGACTCGTACACATCACATACGACCCATGGATCCTTGTGCTAAAGTATCGACATAGTCCGAATGCCTTTGGTCGGTTTTCCGTATGTCAATTGATGCTTTTCAGTTAAAATGACGTCTTTTTGAAACAAAAGACAGAAACTTTGAGTGGTGCTGGCCACACCGCGTCTCCGATTGAGGCGGGGTTGATTTGTACATGTCACATATGACACATGGATCGTTCTCCTAAAGTTTCAATGGAAACCAAATCCGTTTGGTCGTTTTTCCGTATGTACTTAAAATGGTGTCCATTTTAAACAAAAGAGAGCCACTTATACTTATCCTGGCCACACCGCGACTCGGATTCATCCCGGGTTGGCTCGTACATGTCACATATGACCCATGGATTGTTGGGATAAATTATCAACAGATTCGGAATGCGTTTGGTCAGTTTTCCGTATGCTAGTTGATGCTTTTCACTTAAAATGACGTCCTTTTGAAACAAAAGACGGACACTTTGAGTGGTGCCGGCCACACCACGTCTCCGTATTGAGTTGAAACCACCGTGCAACATTCTAATTATTATTCGTGATGTGTACGCGCAGACAACACGTCAATCGGACATGCGGTTTGCGCGGTACGACTCAATATTCGTGTTTTAAGTGATGCACGCGCTTCGTAAACGCGCGTGAGGGGGGTCCAAATGGGCCGAACGAAATTGGAATGGCCTCAAATCAGACGACAAATATGGGATAGTGATTTATGAAGTGGTCGAGCAGATGGCACGTCAATCAGACGTGCCGTGTGCCCGCGGTGACCGACAACGCAGTTCTGGTGTCATAAACGGCCAAAACGGGCGTCCAACGGTCAAATTCATAGAGGACGACCTCAGATTGAGCTGAAACAACTGTGAAACATTCTAATTATTATTCGAGATGTGTACGCGTAGACGGCATGTCAATCGGACGTGCGGTTTGCACGGTACGGCTCAATATTCGTATTTTAAGTGATGCGCGCGCTTCGTAAACGCGCGTGAGGGGGGTCCAGACGGGTCGAACGAAGTCGTAATGGCCTGAAATTAGACGACAAATACAGGTGAGTGATTTCTGAAGTGTTAGAGTAGACGGAACGTCAATTGGACGTGCCATGTGCCCGCGGTGACCGACAACGCAGTTCTGGTGTCATAAACGACCAAAACGGGCGTCAAACGGTCAAATTCATAGCAGACGACCTCAGATTGAGATGAAACCACCGTGAAACATTCTAATTATTATTCTTGATGTGTACGTGTAGACATCATGTCAATCGGACGTGCGGTTTGCGCGGTACGGCTCAATATTCGTGTTTTAAGTGATGCGCGCGCTTTGTAAACGCGCGTGAGGGTGGTCAAAACGGGTCGAACGATTTCGGAATGGCCTGAAATCAGACGACAAATACAATTGAGTGATTTATGAAGTGGTCAAGAAGACGGCACGTCAATCGGACGTGCCGTGTACCCGCGGTGACCGACAACGCAGTTCTGGTGTCATAAACGGCCAAAACGGGCGTCAAACGGTCAAATTCATAGCGGACGACCTCGGATTGAGCTGAAACCACCGTGAAACATTCTAATTATTATACGTGACGTGTACGCGTAGACGGCACGTCAATCGGACGTGTGGTTTGCGCGATACAGCTCAATATTCGTGTTTTAAGTGATGCGCGCGCTTCGTAAACGCGCGTGAGGGGGTCCAAACGGGCCGAACGAAGTCAGAATGGACTGAAATCAGACGACAAATATGGGAGAGTGATTTATGAAGTGGTTGAGCAGACGGCACGTCAATCAGACATGCTGTGTGCCCGCGGTGACCGACAACGCAGTTATGGTGTCATAAACGGCCAAAACGGGCGTCCAACGATCAAATTCATAGCGGACGACCTCATATTGAGCTGAAACCACCGTACAACATTCTAATTATTATTCGTGACGTGTACGCGCAGACGACACGTCAATCAGACGTTCGGTTTGCGCGGTACGACTCAATATTCATATTTTAAGTGATGCACGCGCTTCGTAAACGCACGTGAGGGGGGTCCAAACGGGCCGAACGAAGTCGGAATGGCCTGAAATCAGACGAAAAACACGGGTGAGTGATTTCTGAAGTGGTCAAGCATACGGAACGTCAATTGGACATGCCATGTGCCCGCGGTGACCGACAACGCAGTTCTGGTGTCATAAACGGCCAAAACGGGCGTCAAACGGTCAAATTCATAGCAGACGACCTCGGATTGAGCTGAAACCACCGTGAAACATTCTAATTATTATTCGTGATGTGTACACGCAGACGGAACGTCAATCGGATGTGCGGTTTGCGCGGTACGGCTCAATATTCGTGTTTTAAGTGATGCGCGCGCTTCGTAAACGCGCGCGAGGGTGGTCCAAACGGGCCGAATGATTTTGGAATGACCTGAAATCAGACAAAAAATATGTGTGAGTGATTTATGAAGTGGTCGAGCAGACGGAACATCAATCGGACGTGCCGTGTGCCCGCGGTGACCGACAACGCAGTTCTGGTGTCATAAACGGCCAAAACAGGCGTCAAACGTTCAAATTCATAGCGGATGACCTCGGATTGAGCTGAAACCACCGTGAAACATTCTAATTATTATTCTTGACATGTACGCGCAGACGGAACATCAATCGGACATGCGGTTTGCGCGGTACGGCTCAATATGCGTGTTTTAAGTGATGCGCGCGCTTCGTAAACGCGCGTGAGGGGGGTCTAAATGGGCCGAACGAAGTCGTAATGACCTGAAATCAGACGAAAAATACGAGTGAGTGATTTCTGAAGTGGTCGAGCAGAAGGAACGTCAATCGGACGTGCCGTGTGCCTGCGGTGAACGACAACGCAGTTCTGGTGTCATAAACGGCCAAAACGGGCGTCAAATGGTCAAATTCATAGAAGACAACCTCGGATTGAGTTGAAACCACTGTGAAACATTCTAATTATTATTCGTGACGTGTACGCGCAGACGGAATGTCAATCGGACGTGCGGTGTGCGCGGTACGACTCAATATGCGTGTTTTAAGTGATGCACGCGCTTCATAAACGCGCATGAGGGGGGTCCAAACGGGCCGAACGAAGTCGGAATGGCCTGAAATCAGACTAAAAATACGGGGGAGTAATTTCTGAAGTGGTCGAGCAGACGGCACGTCAATCGGACGTGCCATGTGCCCGCGGTGACCGACAACGCAGTTTTGGTGTCATAAACGGCCAAAACGGGCGTCAAACGGTCAAATTCATAGCGGATGACCTCGGATTGAGCTGAAACCACCGTGAAACATTCTAATTATTATTCATGACGTGTACGCGCAAACGGAACATCAATCGGACGTGCGGTTTGTGCGGTACGGCTCAATATTCGTGTTTTAAGTGATGCGCGCGCTTTGTAAACGCGCGTGAGGGTGGTCCAAATGGGCCAAACGATTTCGGAATGGCCTGAAATCAGAAGACAAATACGGGTGAGTGATTTATGAAGTGGTCGAGCAGACGACACGTCAATCGGATGTGCCGTGTGCCCGTGGTGACTGACAACGCAGTTCTGGTGTCATAAACGGCCAAAACGGGCGTCCAATGGTCAAATTCTTAGCGGACGACCTCGGATTGAGCTAAAACCACCGTGCAACATTCTAATTATTATTCGTGACATGTACGCGCAGACGGCACGTCAATCGGACGTGCGGTTTGCGCGGTACGGCTCAATATTCGTGTTTTAAGTGATGCGCACGCTTCGTAAACGCGCGTGAGGGGGGTCCAAACGGGCCGAAAGAAGTCGGAATGGCCTGAAATCAGACGAAAAATACGGGTGAGTGATTTATGAAGTGGTCGAGCAGACGGCACGTCAATCGGACTTGCCGTGTGCCCGCGGTGACCGACAACGCAGTTCTGGTGTCATAAACGGCCAAAACGGGCGTCCAACGGTCAAATTCATAGCGGACGACCTCAGATTGAGCTGAAACCACTGTGAAACATTCTAATTATTATTCTTGACGTGTACGCACAGACGGAATGTCAATCGGACGTGCGGTTTGCGCGGTACGACTCAATATTCGTGTTTTAAGTGATGCGCGCGCTTCGTAAACGCGCGTGAGGGGGTCCAAACAGGCCGAAAGAAGTCGGAATGGCCTGAAATCAGACGAAAAAATACGGGTGAGTGATATATGAAGTGGTCGAGCAGAAGACACGTCAATCGGACTTGCCGTGTGCCCGCGGTGACCGACAACGCAGTTCTGGTGTCATAAACGGCCAAAACGGGCGTCCAATGGTCAAATTCATAGCGGACGACCTCGGATTGAGCTGAAACCACTGTGAAACATTTTAATTATTATTCTTGACATGTACGCGTAGACGACACGTCAATCGGACGTGCGGTTTGCGCGGTGCGGCTCAATATTCGTGTTTTAAGTGATGCGCACACTTCGTAAACGTGCGTGAGGGTGGTCCAAACGGGCCAAACGATTTCGGAATGGCCTGAAATCAGGCGACAAATACGGGTGAGTGATTTATGAAGTGGTCGAGCAGACGGGATGTCAATCAGACATGCCGTGTGCCCGCGGTGACCGACAACGCAGTTCTGGTGTCATAAACAGCCAAAACGGGCGTCAAACGGTCAAATTCATAGCGGACGACCTCAGATTGAGCTGAAACCACCGTGAAACATTCTAATTATTATTTATGACGTGTACGCACAGACGGCACGTCAATAGGACGTGCGGTTTGCACGGTATGGCTCAATATGCGTGTTTTAAGTGATGCACGCGCTTCGTAAACGCGCGTGAGGGGGGTGAAAATGGGCCGAACGAAGTCGGAATGACCTGAAATCATACGACAAATACGGGTGAGTGATTTCTGAAGTGGTCGAGCAGACGGCACGTCAATCGGACGTGCCGTGTGCCCGCGGTGACCGACAACGCAGTTCTGGTGTCATAAACGGCCAAAACGGGCGTGAAACGGTCAAATTCATAGCGGACGACCTCAGATTGAGCTGAAACCACCGTGTAACATTCTAATTATTATTCGTGATGTGTACGCGCAGACGGCACGTCAATCGGACGTGCGGTTTGCGCGGTACGGCTCAATATGCGTGTTTTAAGTGATGCGCGCGCTTAGAGTGGTCCCGACCACACCGCATCTCGGATTTAGGCGAGGTTGACTCGTACACATCTCAAATGACCCATGGATCGTTGTCTTAAAGTATCAACACAATCCGAATGCGTTTGGCCGGTTTTTTGTATGCCAGTTGATGTTTTTCACTTAAAATGATGTCCTTTTGAAACAAAAGACATACACTTTGAGTTGTTCTGGCCACACCGCGCCTCGGATTGAGCCGGGGTTGATTCGTACACGTCACATATGACCCATGGATCGTTGTCCTAAAGCATCAACACACTTCAAATGCGTTTGGTCAGTTTTTCGTATGTCACTTTTTGTTTTCACTTAAAATCTTATGGAAATTCATATAGAATATTTTTATATCATATTTAGTATGGATTAGATTTTAGTTGATCGTGCTATGAAACATTTCAGAGCTAATGAAATTAAGGAAGGTGGAGGGGCTGTCCGGGGGGGCTGTCCGGTGGGTGTCCGGGGGGCTGTCCGGGGACCAAGGAGGAGGGTGGGGGGGCTGTGCGGGGTCTGTCCGGGGGGTGTTTGGGGGTTGTTCAGGGGCTGTCCGGGGTTGTTCAGGGGGCTGTTCAGGGGGTTGTTCAGGGGTTGTTTAGGGGTTGTTCAGGGGTTGTTCAGGGGGTTGTCCGGGGTTGTTCAGGGGGCTGTCCGGGGGGTGTTTGGGGGGTTGTCCGGGGTCCAAGGGGGAGGGTGGGGGGGTTGTCCGGGGGCTATCCGGGGTCTAGGGTGGAGGGTGGGGGGCTGTACGGGGGGCTGTCCACGGGGCTGTCCACGGGGCTGTCCGGGGGGTGTTTGGGGGGTGTTCGGGGTCCAAGGGGGAGGGGGGGTTATCCAGGGTCCAAGAATGAGGGGGGTTGTCCAGGGAGTTCTCAAACACACAACCACTAAAAGACAACAACATCCATAAAAATAGACAATATATAAAAATAACTCAACTCCAATACTATACTACGAGTCTAGATAAAACCAACAACTAGAATAGATTAAACATCAAATCTCAGTAATATAAGTCAAAAATGTAATGGATCAATATGTCCCACATCAGCATCAGCATCACCATCATCATCATCATAATCACCCTCATCATCATCCTCCTCATCGTCCTCACCCTCCACAGCGCCCTCCTCCTCGCCTTCGCCCTCCTCCTTGCCCTCTTCATCTCCCTCCTCTTCCGCATCAGACTCCTCGCCATCATCATCTTCAAGCTGGACATCAGCCTGACCACCACTGGAACTGCCACCTGGTGCACCATATATAGAATGTATCGACGACATGTATTCATCAATCGCTGGGCTGGCCTCTGCTGGAAGTGTTGGACGTAGAACTTCAATAAATTTCATAAATGCACTATTTGACCTAGCAGACTGTTCTGCCATCTCTGTGGCCCTTTTCTCAGCCTGTTCTGCCTGTGCCCTAACTTGCTGCAGTTCGATGGCACTACAACTCGTACCTGAGGCAGGCCAATACCTCGTCGGGGCTATCCTAGGTCGGCAGTGTACTCTGCCAGAATGATCCTCTCCCAACACCTGATGTAAGTGATCAGGTGGCCCAAAATTGTCTGCTTCTTGGGCATCGAGGGCCTCTAAAGCATCCTTCTACAAATATAAATATATTATTAAGTTACAAAATAGATATTAAAATATAAAATCAACAGATTAAAACTTACAATCTGCTGCTGAGTCGCTTCGTTGACAGCACTTCCATCCTTTTTTCGTCTACTCGAGCAAAACAGTTTTGCTCGAGGCACACATCCTTCAATATTTTGTACTTGCCTCTACAATGACATTGAAAACAAAAGTTATATAAAAACTTTAGCAAATTATTAAATAATTGAGGAAACAAAAGAAAATGTAAGTCGTAAAGAAAACTTATAAACAATTGTCATACCTGCTGCCTCTCATGATCCGGCATCGTCGTGCGTCCTATTGTATGGAGGTATTTTTTTGCATAAATGTTTTTTTTATTTTTTCCAGATGATTCCTAAATAAAATTCGATAATGCAAAGGATAATATTAATGAAAAACTTGAAAGTTATTATTTAAATACCTCAAATGTAATTCATACCTTAAACTGGGTACTCGTCCAATGAGTAATCATCTGACGATACTGCTCTATAGAACAATTATCCACGATTGGTACCGCCTCTAACTTAGTGCCAACTCTAGCACGCCAGCCAATATACAGATCATGCTTGTAGGCTCTCCAAAGCTCACCTAAATCCTTTAGACATTCCAGTCGTGCACCCTCACCATCAGGAAAATTAAATCGAAGCTGAAATCAAAATATTAATTCATATAAATACAAAAATAATTCATGGCATTAAATACAACAGATTTTTTTTACCCATATCTCTGCCCAAGATCTATCTTTGACCTCATGTGGCAAATGTCTCCATGACAGCGGGCTGACGGGAATGATGTCGGAGTATTTGGAAAGCGTCGCCAGAAAACTCCGACATTGCTGCCCTGTTTTCTCAACCATCTGATTGTCTTCATTATATTCCACCATAACCTGTGTGCGACGGTTCCACACCGAACACATGCGTGTACGACCCCGCCCCCGCCTCCTATCAGTATATGTATCTGTCATGAAAGAAAAACAAATATTTTATCAACACATGTTATAATGAAAATAAATATTGCTATAAAAAGCTGTTAGGGTTTTATAAATATACCTGCGCTAGTATGATCAAATGAGTGGCACCAGATCCACAGAACCTGATGGAACACCCTCTGGTGGAACAGGAGTCGAAGACGATGGAATATAAAAGCTCGGAGAGACAGAAGTAGAAGGAAAAGAAGATGGAACAGCTGTATGACCTGATGCTGACTGGGGAGTGGGAATCATCATGGGATGTGAAAATGATGGGGCAGAAGATGCAGAAGGTAGCGAAAACATGGGAGGCCTAAATACCCCGTGTGTCCCTAACGACACACCGAGATCAGAATGTGGGAAGGCTGAAATGTCAGTGGGAGGGGCAGGGTCTAGTCGGGCATGCGCAGCTCTACGTCCACCTCTGGTACAAACCCTCCTCGTACCACCGGCCTGAGTACTAGGACCAGTACTATGCTCCTCGTCGAATAACTGTCGACGTAACGGTGGATCCTACAAAAAAGTTTACAAAAAAATTAATCACATGACATTATATATTCTGTAAATATATATATATATATATATTTGAAATAAAGTACTCACTGTAGGCACTAATGGTGGAATGCCCATCTCCTCCATCCGATGATTGTTCTCCGCCATTTTTTTTCTTCGTCTCTCTTCAATTGGCTACATTTCCTGCATTTGAAAACAAATATGTAATTAATTAGAAAAAGGAAATTAATGTGTAAACCAAAAAACTAAATATATGAGGGAATGAGGGGATTCATTGGTAATTTAGCTATCAATTGTTTTAGAAGAGCTTGAATGAATTTAATAAAACATACAAGTTGTAATGTTCACCAAGTTAGAAATATTGTTTGATTTGGTTTGAATACAGTTCAATTCCAAATTAGAAAATGCAATTCAAATAAAACAGCAACCAATAAACATTGAAAATTCACATAACGGTCAAGTCAGCTAAAAAATATTTGTGATCAATACTAAATAAATATGAATATTACCAACCTTAACAACCCAACTCGAGGTAAACCAAAAGAATTGAGAACATGGATGAATGATTATATATATTTCCAACCACAACTTCATGTTCACAATCAACTCTGACAATTGAGCTATTGGAGTCATCAAATGAAATAAATGGATTGGTTCCAATGGAAATAGGGACAGTGTCAATTCCATCATCAGCATCATCAAAAATATGTCTTGGAATTACTTCAACTATGACACCAAATTCAGGTTGAAGTTGATCTTTGACATAAAAAACTTTTTTATCCATTGATGCCAACACATATGGTTCTTTGGTAGCAAGAGTGCGGGTCATATTAATTACTCGAAATCCACAATCATCAATAAATGTGCCATGTCTCGTCATCAAATCAAACCAATGGCATTTCATCATTGTGACTCGTCCATGAGAGTAATAATCCAATATTATTATTTTCTCAACAACTCCATAATAACCCACATTTTCAAGTCGCGGTATACTATCTGATGCACTGGCATAACAATATGTTGTGGTAGTAACCATAATACCATCA
Organism: Viscum album; assembly: GCA_963277665.1. Taxonomy (NCBI): domain Eukaryota; kingdom Viridiplantae; phylum Streptophyta; class Magnoliopsida; order Santalales; family Viscaceae; genus Viscum; species Viscum album. The sequence goes on along the minus strand of OY728133.1, from coordinate 471,666,149 downwards.
TGTTGTGTTCTCATGTTTTTGGCTCGTTCAGTGACAATAAATCTGTACCCATTGATAACAATTGATTTACAGTCACGAACCACGGTATTAGGACCAAAAGCCAAAGCTCTTATTTCCTCAAAGACAGAGTCAGCAGACAAACTCAATACCTGCAATATAAATGACAGTTAAACTTAAGTAAATATTGAAATAATTAATTTAAACAGTAATATTTTTACCTTTAATTTTAACCAAGTAGAAAACTCTTTGCTATGCAAAGTCTCTCTCCTTCTCAAAGATAAAGAACGATGCTTCCTATTTATCATTGTTTTATGTTCCCTGTAGATAAAAAAATATGAATAGTTTAACAGATATATATGTAAGATATACATATTCAATTTTGTTACCTGATATAGTCATCGAACAAATCACAGTTGAACAAAACTGTGCGATGTGCCATCTCCCGCTCTTCATGGCTTAATGTCTTCAATGTATATGATCTAGGAATTTCTCCTGTTTGAGGAAGTCATAGAAAACTGGGTTCAATTTGCTCATATTGTTCTTCTTCATTTCTCATTGGTCTGTTCATTCTTGTAGTAAGATCAGACAAATACATCGAACAGAAATCCATACATTCTTGAGCTAAGTAACCGTTCACGATAGAACCTTCGGGATGATTCTTGTTTCGAACATAAGACTTTAATGTGAACATATTTCTTTCAGTTGGATACATCCAACGAAAAGAAACAGGTCCTACAAGAAGTATTTCAGTTGGAATATGGACAGTCAGATGCAGCATGCATGTGAAAAATGATGGGGGAAATATTTTCTCCAACTCACACAAAATTAATGGGGCATCTGTCAACATTTTTTGCAAGAAATACTTGCACAACTTCTTAGCACAAAGATCTCTAAACAAATGGCACAACTAAATAACACCCACCCTTAAATTATTGGACAAAAGATGACGGATTGCTATTGGAAGCAACTCATGCAGTAGAATGTGATAATCATGAGTCTTCAAAGATTTTAGCTTCAACTCTCTTCTGTTGACCCGTTTAGATATGTTGCTTGAATATCCATCAGGAACTCTAATAGTCTATAATACTTCCAGAAATTGTTTTTTTTTCAGTAGGTGTCATCATATAAGAAGCACATGGAAGTTGCCATTTATTTTCACTGATACGCACAAGATGCAATTCTGGTCTGATGCCCCAATCCACCAAGTCACGTCGAGATCGTAAATCATCTTTTGTCTTCCCCTTGACATTTAGAAGAACTGAAAGCAACATTTCACATATATTCTTTTCAATATGCATTACGTCTAAGCAATGACGTAGCAAATTGGTTGACCAATAAGGCAAATCAAAAAAGATACTCCTCTTCCTCCAATTGTAACAGGTTTCTGTGGAAACATTCTTTCTCTTTCCAGATTTCATTTGAGCCTTCCCGAATGAAAAAACTGAAATCTTTCAATTCATTAAGCACATCAGTTCCAGACATACGCTGAGGTAGATCATCGGTCTCTATAGTATTATCAAATCTTCGACGATTCATTCTATATGGATGATCCTTTGGAAAAAATCGTCGATGTCCCATAAAACTGAAACTACAACGATGTTTTAGTCTTCTGGATCATGTATTCTTCATACAAACTGAACATGACAGTTTTCCCTTCGTTCTCCATCCAGACATCATTGCATAAGCCGTAAAATCATTGATCGTCCACATAAGCGCATCACGCATCTGAAATATGTCTTTCGAACATGCATCGTATGTGCGCACACCCACATCCCAAAGAAGTTTCAACTCTTTTATTAAAGGTTGCATGTATACATCAATATCAATTCCGGGATTAGAAGGACCAGATATGAGTATACTCATGAAAGTGAAATATTTTTTCGTACACAACCATGGGGGAAGATTATAAATGTGTATAAAAACTGGCCATGTGCTGTGCGAAGTAAGCATCTGCCCAAATGGATTAAAACCGTCGCATGAAAGACCCAGCCTCACATTACGCACGTCAGCTGCAAAATCAGGATGTCGAGCATCAAATCTCTACCATGAAAATCCATCTTCAGGATGAACCAACTCATCATTAGTCTTCTTTCTCTCGGTATCATGCCATCTCATTTTTATTGATATGTCATCAGACATAAAAAGATTCTGGAGTCTGGGGATCAATGGAAAGTGCCACATTACTTTCTGTGGAACGCGGGATAGTGTTCCATCAGATTTTGACTTCCAGCAGAATGTGCCACATTTTATACATTCATTTCGTTCAGCGGTTTCTTCCCAGAATAAACTGCAATCTTTCGGGCAAGCATGAATTTTGTTTCTGGAAAATCCAAGTTCTTCAACTAACTTCCATGCCATATAGTGGTTTGAGGGAATATCTGCATCATCTGGAAGTAAATCCTTCAAGAGGGTAAGAATGTAATCGATTGCTGTATTAGAAATCCCATACATAGTTTTTCCATGAAACAATCGGATTAAAAATTCCATCTTTTTCATTTTATCGCATTGTCGATATACTGGAGTCGTGGTAGCATCATTCAATTTTTTCACCTTATCAATATCATCATTTTGACTAGATGCATCAGTTTTCCTCATATCGACGTCTTCTTGAGTCGAAATCCTTTCTTTTTCATGATGACGAATAAACGAAAACCGATCATCTAACAAATTCTCCATTCAAGTCCTTTCATTTCGATCATCACCAATTTGAGATTTCATTTTCTCCCCATTGTGATACCACACAAAGTAGTTTGCTTGAAAACCATTTTTGGTTATGTGGTAGCTGACTTCTTCACGACTCAACCAAGGTCTACCAACACAATTGGAACATGGGCAGTGTATGCGACCACTATCTGAAGCATTGTGAAATGAAAAATCTATAAAGCTCTCCAAATTGTTTTTGAAAATTGCTTGAGATACGATCGGTTTCATACATCCAACTTCTGTCCATTCTGTAAAAAGAATTCATATAAGTCATTTTGTCATAAAAAATTCAATAGGATTGAACTTTAATAGAAAATACATTTAAGTAAACGATAAAGGAAGAAAATAATCATGGTATCAACTACACATGTGAAAAAACATACTAATGTGTTATTGAAAAAATGTAAAACCAACAAGAGCTTAATGTGTTATCACATCAGAGCATGCCTCATCCCATAACCATATTAGTAGGGTATCCTCATATGCGATTTACCTTTTTGAATTAATATGCACTTCCTCACCAGGTACCTGAGTATATTTCATAGATATAATCATCTCACATCCTGTAAGGCTTCCATTATGTATGATCTGCAGAATAATTTGAGTGATCATGAATCGTGCATGGGATCTTCCCATGATCACTATAGATTATGAGAAGGAATTATGATAGGTCACGTGAAGAACATCAAACACATATTTTAGATAATTTGAGACATAATATAATAAAATAATGTATAAATCTATGGAATTTGGGATAAAAGGATGGATGAAATACTAAAATATGGGAGACTAAGGTGAAGGAAATATATGTTGACCCTAATGTTCATAACATGCATCACCTATGAAATTTTATTGCACTAGGAAATTTCATCCTGTTCACAATACATTCCATTGGAAACCTATTTTGATCATTTGATGTCCCCTTGACATGTCAAATAAAATCAGATGGCACCCATGAATATTCCACCCTTGTAATGAAAAGCCTTTAATTCTCACCATACAAACTACATGTTTTCCAATAGATATGTATCTCCTTCTATATAGGGGAATCAATACATATTATCTCAGTCTCATATTAAATGTCAGGAATGTTAGATGGCTCCCTTAACACCCTCCAGGCACACCAACTAGGTCATGTGATGTCCTCAAATCATGTCACTATGGACATAAATCACCCTTCAAGACATGTCACACTGACTCTAGTGTTTCCCTCCCAGTGTGTCAAACATGTCTTTTGATGAAAATGGAGAAGATCACCAAAATCAAGAGATTCCCTATAGGCATTACATCCATTATCATGAAATTGCTTCTAGGATCAACCAATCAGGACTTGTGATGTCCTCCAAACATTCCGTCCTTGATCATTAGAGAAACATCAGACAATCCATCTAGGTTAGGAAAATTCATCAAAATGTTTATAGGATCATGTAATTTCCATTGGAAATTTCCAAAAGAAACCCTCTATCATGCTAAGTAGATAGTCAAGGCATTCCATGTGGAAAACAAACACATATCCATAAGAGAAGAAATCTAAAAATAATAGAATATATATGCATTATAAAATTGTCCACTATTGGCATGTAAGCTTCTATAAAAATAGAACCATAGTGTTTATGTTTTAATTAATGGAAAAATCAATTCATTAAAACAACTACAACAAATTGATTGAGATCAATTTTTACCTGTTCGGATGGGGGGTGTACCTATTCGGACGGGGGTCGATGATGTTCGGACGGGGGGTTCGCGAGAGCACGGGAGCAGAGGATAATTAGGGCTCTGTCGAGGGAGAGCAGATCGGGGATATTTGGGCAAAACCTTTGCCAACGGTTTTTACAAACCATTGGCAAAGGCAACCTTTCCCAACGGTTTCAATAAACCGTTGGGAAAGGGATAAGTTTAGCACCCCTTTCCCAACGGTTCTATAGAACCGTTGGGAAAGGGGTCACTGGAATGCCCTTTGCCAATGGTTTCAGTAAACCGTTGGAAAAGGCTGAGTATACCAACAGTTTAATTAAACCGTTAGTATACTGCCATTGGGAAAAACCCAAATTCCAGTAGTGGCTGGAGGGTAAACCCTAAGAGGTCGTCGGGTAACCCACTGCCCAGTATCTACTGGAGGGTAAACCCTAAGAGGTCGTCGGGTAACCCACTACCCAGTCTCTGCTGGAGGGTAAACCCAAAGAGGTCATTGGGTAACCCACTCCCTAGTCTCTCCTGGAGGGTAAACCCTTAGAGGTCATCAGGTAACCCACTGCCCAGTCTCTGCTGGAGGGTAAACCCTAAGAGGTCATCGAGTAACCCACTGCCCAGTCTCTGCTGGAGGGTAAACCCTAAGAGGTTGTCAGGTAACCCACTACCCAGTCTCTACTAGAGGGTAATCCCTAAGAGGTCGTCGGGTAACCCACTGCCCAGTATCCGCTAGAGGGTAAACCCTAAGAAGTCAATGAGAAACCCACTACCCGACCCCGCTGTAGGGTAAACCCGAAGAAGTCGATGATCAACCCACTACCCAGCCCTGCTCGAGAGTAAACCCATAACTACTCTGGCCATCCCTACAGGATGGTACAACACTGAACAATAGAACAAAGAGTGGGTATCGCGCAACCACCCAACTCCAGAACAATTCACCTAGTAGAGGTTTAACACCCGTGTAGTGTGGGTTACGCTGATACCTGGAGCTCTGCCTACGGGAACACGTCACGATAGATCATGGAAGGAGGATATGATCTCGATACTCGGTTAGGGAATCTACACCCAGGCTCACTGGGGCTCTATACCCTATTAGAAACAACCTCCTGGGTAGAGGATCGGTGCCCGCATAATGTATTGGTCACACCGGTTCCACAAGAACCCTACCAGGGTACACAAAGGGACGTGATACTGAAACCCATCACAGCTGAAGAAACAGGAAAACCCAAACAACTCTGCCAGTCAAACCATCGAGAAACAGGACAAGGAGGACCCACTCAACCCTGCTGGTCTAAACTTCACTAATGGAAGGACCCTCTATGTCACGAGAGGTCAAAGGTATGGAAAGTAGAACACAACGTGAACATGGGGACCACATGACATGTGGCCCTAATTCATCTCCGAACCAAGTTCACAAAGGTTCTCAGGTACAAGCTACAACATGTAACTCCAAGCATTCCTGTATACTCACAGAGTATAACACATTTCCATCCCAAAGGCTATCGTGCACACTACACCCAACGTCAACGCGAAGGGAGAAAACACAATTTCGCCTAGCTGCTTCCTCCACAGCCCTAGAACAACCAACCACATCTCTTTAAACATCTAATTCACACACATGGGATTGAACAAGATTACACTCTAAGGGTTCCCTATAAACACCACAGGAAGAACCACCACCGATACATCTTTTATGCTTCCACATTTAATGAAATATCGAATGAGGATCCTCCCATCCAAACAGATCACTCCATTATAATCCTCACAGAAAAACATGTGAGTTAGACTATTTACTCACTTCAGATGGATATCTGACGGAAAAGTCACCAACACCGCTTTACACCCGAAGAACATCCCATGATCCCGAGTCTCGGTCCCAAAAACGGTCAAGCGCATCACACCATTGTGATCCCCTCGAAAAAACACGTCAAAAGGACTGCTCACTTGAATGGGATGGATATCCATAGAAAAATAGGCATTTTCTCATTCTGCACAGGAGTGCTACTATGTGGGACCCGCATCCCGGTCCCGAAGCGCTACAAGAAGATCACACCGTTGCGACCCTCTTGAAAAAGTACACAATATTGACTAATCACTCGTCCGAAACGAACACCCGGTGAAGAAGATGGAATTTACCGTCAACGCCCAGAACGACCCTCGTGGGGCTTGCACCACCATGCTGAATTAGAGCGGGTGTATTGTGGAATTGCAATGCCATTAAAAAAACACTCAAAATCGACTACACGCATGCCCCGAACGGACGTCCGATGAAAAAGTTACAAAATTCTACTCACAGCTTAAAAGACGGGCCATGGGGCCCATGCCTCAACTCCGGTTTCAATGCCTGAAACCACCTTGGAAAACTCGCCTTGATGCCAGGGTCTCAAATCCACTGACGGTGCACAAATCGAACATTGGGTGTGCCCACGCCATCCAAAACAAGATTATCAGAGAAACACTAATCCACTTTAACGAGCATGTCATGTCACTGAGCCCCTCATATCGGGAATTAAAAATCCCCGAGGTCATCTCAAAATGTTCGTCTCGATCCAAGTAACGCATCGCCGTAGATGGCATGTGAATTTGACACCTGTTTTGAACTTTAGGGGCATTTTAATTTTCAACGGACGAAACGAGGTGTGCCAGGCCGGTTCGGCTGGCCCACCCTGCCTGAACCGACCTGCGGTTCACCGTGTGGGCCATCCGGCCTCACCCGGACCGGTTTGAGCCGGTCCGGCTCGCTTTACAAGGTGACCCTCCCTTTGCGGGTCGTGGTCCGCCAGCTGGGGTCGCTGACCTCCGTCCTCCGCTCACGCGCCGACCGCTCCGCTGACCCGCCTATGCCCGGACCACCTCCGCTCGACCGTTGTCGCCCGCTGCCACCTCCCACACTTGCTTGCCTGGACGACTTCCGTGATGAAGCTGTCGCCGGTCCGCTCCAAGACACCGTCTGCAGTTGCCGCGCTACCGCCTGGGATGGCCGGACCGCTGCCGGAACCTGCTGGTGCCACCGAAAAACACCTAAACACACCCAGATCTTCGTCGGACAGCTGCAGACACCTCGGGAATCGAAACTCAAATCCGAAATATGCGTCGGAAAGCTCAGAACATATAATAAGACTTCATGGGAGTTTCTATAAAATTATAAGATAAATCGATGATATGAATCAAGATCAAAGTAGGTGTGGAACTTTAAAAAGAAAAACGCACGATCCTACCTTGTTGGGCGTACCCCGAGGCTTTGCAAGCGATCCACCTTCACCGGATCTTCACCGCCTTAGAGAGGAGTGGAAGAGAGCTTGATAAAGGGAGAGGGGCTATTTTTGGGGCTTCTTATACTAGAGAAATAACAAGGTGAGGGGAGGGGTGACTTTAAGTTTAAATAAATAATTTTTTATAAATTCTTATTTAACTTTTAATCACCCACAAAAAGACCCATGTCCGAAACTCCCGACGGGGTTGAGATTAACCCACACCTAGAATAAATACCACCTCCCGAGCACAAGGCAGTCTTGTAATTTTATCTCAATCTTTCATTTGAAAGTTATAAAACTTAATGTCCGAGGCTGCTAAATTACAAAAACGCCCATGGTGGCATTTTTTCCAGGAGGCCTGCGCCTGTGAAAATTACACCCCTCCTAGGGTAAATGGAACTCTCCGAACTCAAAGGTGCCCTTAGTTTTTCCGTACGAGCTACCATTTAGGTGTTATTCTGCTTAATGGTGTGCCTAGTGTAAACACACTGAAAATTTAATTCCGGCCACACCGGGGCTCGGAATCGCACACCGTCTGAAGGCGCTACTCTGGAATAACTTCAAGAATATTCAAAAGTCTTTTATAACAAAAACCGTGTTCTTACATAATTACCTCCTTCAAGATTTTCGTCCCCAAAAAGCAAAACTAGGGAAACAACTTAGTGTTCCAAGCCCACACCTGGATCTCCCGTGCCCAGAAGAACTCTTGCACAGTTATGCGTCACTGCGTATGGACCAAAGGATTTGGTCCGTTCACATGGGGTATTCCCTCACTGATGACGTGCATAGGTGCACACACACTTCTTCTCAGGTGAGTAACGTGGGAGACGTTATGAACCCAAACCAGCCTTTGGGTTTAGGGCAAGGCGGTGGGAAACTCACCATCCCTTCGCACAGTCTCAAACGGACCGAAGGACCTCAGGGGTAGCTCACCTCCCTGGTTGCACCTCTATGTCTCATGCTGCGACTGGAATCACCATTTTGACCGGGGAAAAATCTCGGTGATTCCCTCCTTTAGAATATCCATATGGTGAAACACCCAAGGATATCTGGTCACACAAGATTTCACAGTCGATGCCTCGCAACTAAGACTCTCTTACATGCTTGTAAAGCGATGGAGTCAACACTATAGAATAACAGAAAAGGTTCTACACCTCCTACTCTACCAACTCAGGGTTACACCCGATGCCCTGCGTCCCCCTGGTAACAACTCAAGCAAGGAGCATGGAGAAAAAGCATTTCACACACAGAGTCTAACAATTCTACTGCAAAAAGTAGAATATCCGTAAAGCGTACCTCTTGTCACTTCATGCTCTGCAGGATCGTAAACATCCAAAGCTCGCGGATATCCCCAGTCCCAACTGTCAGCTCTCGGGGCCTGACGTGGACTGCCTGGTGGTGATGGGAAGACCTCATAATGTCATCCCCCACTTCCAGTTTCTCCCGCTCCTCTGCTAGAACCACCTCTCTGGGTACCACTCCGATCACGGTGTTGCCTCTATCATGGTGGTGCACCTGCTTCTTGCCTGAAGTTCTCAGCATACCTGGTCGGGCAGTCCCGTACCAAGTGACCTCGCCCATCGCAAGCATAGAACCAACACTCTCCAGGCTGCCCTGGTCCCCTTCGGTGCCCCTATGGTGTACGAACCTGCCCCTGGGTCCGCTCACAGAAGGGTCTCCTCAGCTGAGCCCTGGTGCTTTTCCGCCACAGTGGTGCACGACCACGTCTCCGAAACCGGTGGGTGGAAGGCCGCCTGTGTCGAGGTTCTGTCTGTTGACGCCTATTAGCTGTGGCAGACGTCTCAGATCCCTCGTGCCTACTGCCACCACCAACTGTAGAACGTGACATGAATCTCTCTGTCACCAGTTCCTGCTCTAGCACCTCGACATAAGTGGGAATGCCCAAGGGTATTATGATAGCATGAATCTCTCTGCAGAGACCCTGCTCGAACTTCCGCGCTCGAAAGTTGCCGTCATGGACCAATTCCGGGTAAAAATGTTCATGGTATGTGAAACTATTCGTGTACTCAGTCACCGTCATCCCTACCTACTGAAACTGCAGGAGCTCCTGGATCTGAATAGAGTGTAAGAAGGAGGGGTAAAACTCCTCACGAAACAGTAGCTGAAAGTCACCCCACAAAAGTGACGACTCATCAAGTAACTGAGTCACCAGACTCCACCAACGCCCAGATGCTCCATGGAAAATGCTGGCTACCAAAGCCACCCCTTGATATTACGGTGTCTGCGCAAGCCTGAAGAGGAAAACCACTATCTCGAGCCAAACCACTACTGCCTGAGGGTTTGGCTCACCACTGAACCTCAGCGGTCTCTATCGCTGGAACTCACAGAGTGCACTCAACCTGTGCTCAAGCTCTGTTTGCTCTACTGGAGATATCTATTGCTCACCAGGTGGGGGTGCTGCTACTGGCCCACCCGGAGAAAGGGACTCACATGATGGGTCCTGGATTGAGACCTCATCACTCACAGGGTTGTCATCAAGAACCAAAGATGGTATCCTAGTTGACTGTCTTTGCGGAGGAATCCTGAATGTTATCAAGGAGTGCCGCGGTCAGATGAGCATATATGTATATAACAGTAACAACAATGGAGAGTTGACTCAAGAAGGACAATCAAGACTCAATCCTATGTGATGCAAAAACCAATTTCCCTGCAATGAGTGTCTCAGCATGCCGAGTCGACAAGTGGGTTATCAGGGTCCTGGTGAATGGATACATCGGTCGCCGCACCGTCACTGGACTCCCTGGCCTAAGAGCCGCTCTCGAGACATGTTGAAACTGTTTCCCTAGATCCCAACCAATTTTTTTTAGGGAATTCCGAACAATATCCCAAGGAATGAACCACCTCTGATACCACTTTGTCACGACCCAACCCTACCCGGGCTCAAGCCACAACTACCCCAAGCCCGCCTCCATAGGCCAGGGTCTGGCGACAAGCGCCAAATGCTAAAAAATTTGGGAAGGCCTTTTCCTGAGTACCTGTACACACACACACACGTAACCCACTCAATGCAGAAGTGCATAGTAAAAGGAAAAGTAAAGTAATAACTGCTATAAAAAACCACAAAAGTGAATCGACCTATAAACAGTATAAAGTAAATGCTGAAGGTAAACTGAAAAGAAAAAGGAAAAAACAAGCACCCAACCAGAAAAGTGCCACAACATGGAAACATGTAAACAAAAGTACAATATCTGGGAGGGTCCCTCACCTGGAACCAGACTACGACCAATGTATGCGGTCCAAGCTTCCGAACTCATAAGCTCCTCTGACATCACAATTGACTTGTCCGTCGTCTTCAAGGTCACACCAAGTGCTGGAAAAACCCAAGAAGGGGTGAGTATAAAAATAATAAGTAGGATACCCCGAAGGCTCGAGGGAGAAACAAAGGAGGTACTGAAGAGGTGAGAAGTAGATCGAACATGGAACAGTAAAGGAGAAGGACAGAGAGTGCATTAAAGAGTACAATAGAGTAATAGCTCAACCCAATAAAAGAGAGGAATTAGAATCATTTAAACACAAGGAGCTAGAAACAGTGAGAAGATGAAAATTCTCATTGAGTCTTCATTACTTATAGAAGGAGAGTAGATTCTTCCAACCACGAGAATCTAGACACAGAAACCACATGGCATACCCCGTGCGTCTTCACCTCTCCTGGAAAAAGAGTAACAAAACCCAAGGAGTGGGTACTGGAAAAAGGTATATACATATCCATATGCTCAATCAAGAAACCCGAACAAGATCATAACGAGATCTCCATCCCATAGATCAACCCAAGAAAGTGAGTAGCCAACTGTCCCAGAAGTAAACACCATCGATGCCCAGCATCCTGCACGTCTGTCCCGAACTGCAAGCCAAGGGGCTCAAATCACCGTACCCTGACACTATCCGCTTTGGGCGAGACTGACTCGGCCGCACAGTTTTAGGTTGTGTCACAAGTACACGTCTTGGTGGGGAAAGTTCCCCTCGTACTTGAGAGTTTTGGGGAAAGTCAAACCACACATCTTCACTATCACACAGTCGAGAGGACTTCTCAAAATCAAATATGTCACATCACTGACCCGTACAACCAAGGGTACCGCTCCGGTATTCATGGAGAAAATCCACAGACTAGCCTAGTAGAAAATAATGAGTTTGAAAGAAGTCGTCAGGTAATCCACTGCCCAGCCCCCACTGGAGGGTAAACCCTATGAGGTCGTCGGGTAACCCACTGCCCTGTCTCTACTGGAGGGTAAACCCTAAGAGGTCGTCATGTAACCCACTGCCCAGTGTCTGCTGGAGGGTAAACCCTAAGAGGTCGTCAGGTAACCCACTGCCTAGTCTCTTCTGGAGGGTAAACCCTAAGAGGTCGTCAGGTAACCCACTGCCCAGTCTCTATTAGAGGGTAAACCCTAAGAGGTCATCAGGTAACCCACTACCCAGTCTCTGCTGGAGGGTAAACCCTAAGAGGTCATCGGGTAACCCACTGCCCAGTCTCTACTGGAGGGTAAACCCTAAGAGGTCTTTGGGTAACCCACTGCCCAGTCTCTGATGGAGGGTAAACCCTAAGAAGTCAATGAGAAACCCACTGCCCAGCCCCGCTGGAGGGTAAACCCAAAGAAGTCGATGAGCAACCCACTGCCCTGCCCCGCTAGAGGGTAAACCCAGAATAGCTCTGGTCATCCCTATTGGATGGTACAACACTGGCCAATAGAACACAGAGTGGGTATCACACAACCACCCAACTCCAGAACAATTCAACTAGTAGAGGTTCAGTGCCCGTGTAGTGTGGGTCACGCCGATACCTGGAGCTCTGCCTAGGGAAACATGTCATGGTAGATCGTGAAAGGAGGATATGATCATGATACTTAGCTAGGGAGTCTGTGACCAAGCTCATTGGGGCTTCGTACCCTACTGGAAATAACCTCCTGGGTAGAGGATCGGTGCCCCCATAAAGTATTGGTCACACCGGTTCCACAAGAACCCTACCAGGGTACACAAAGGGACGTGATACTGAAACCCCTCACAGCTGAAGAAACAAGAAAACCCAAACAACTCTGTCATTAAAACCATCAAGAAACAGGACCAGGGGGACCCACTCAACCCTTCTGGTCTAAACCTCGCTAACGGAAGGACCCTCTATGTCGTGAGAGGTCAAAGGTATGTAAAGTAGAACACGACACACACATGGGGCCCACACAACATGTGGCCTTAACTCTTCTCCAAACCAAGTGCACAAACGTTCTCAGGTACAACCTACAACATGTACCTACAATCATTTCCATATACTCCCAGAGTATACCACATTTCCACCCCAAAGGCTATCATGAACACGGCACCCAACATCAACGCGAAGGGCGAAAATGAAATTTCGCCAACCTGCTTCCTCTATGGCCATAGCACGACCAACCACATCTCTTTAAACATCTACTTCACTCACACGGGAGTGAACATGATTACACGCCAAAGGTTCCCTACAAACACTGCAGGAAGAACCACCACTGGTACATCTTTCATGCTTCCACATTTAATGAAATCTCAAATGAAGCTCCTCAAATCCAAACAGATCACACCGTTGTAATCCTTGTAAAAAAACACGCAAGTTAGACTATTTACTCGCCTCAGAAGGATATCCGACAAAAAATTCACCAACACCGCTTTACGCCCGAAAAACGTCTCGTAATCCCAAGTCTCTATCCCGAAAACGATCAAGCGCTTCGCACCATTGAGATCCCCTCGGAAAAACACGTCAAAAGGACTGATCACTTGAGTGGGACGAATATCTGGAGAAAAAGATGCATTTCGTCATTCCACACACAAGTGGTGCTACGTGGGACCCACATCCCGGTCCCTAAGTGCTACGAGCGGATTGCATCATTGCGATCCTCTCGAAAAAGTACACAAGATTGACTAATCACTCGTCCTAAATGGACACCCAGTAAAGAAGATGGAATTTACCGTCAACTACCAAAATGAACCTTGTGGGGCCTGCACCACCTGGCTGAATTAGAGCGGGCGGATTGTGCCATTGCAATGCCCTCAGAAAAACACTCAGAATCAACTGCTCGCATGCCCTGAACGGATGTCTGATAAAAAATTTACAAAACGCTACTCACAACTTAAAAGACAGACCGTGGGGCCCATGCCTCAACTTTGGTTTCAATGTCTGAAACCACCTTGGAAAACCTGACTTGACGCCAGGGTCTCAACGCTGCTGATGGTGCTCAAATCGGACATCAGATTTTCCCGCGCCATCTAAAACAAGATTGTCATAATAACACTAATCCACTTTAACGAGCGTGTCGCATCACCGAGCCCCTCGTCTCAGGAATTAAAAATCCCTGAGACCATATCAAAATGTTCGTATCGATCCAAGGAATGTGTCTCCATAGACGTCACGTGAATCCGACACTTGGTTTGAACTTTAGGGGCATTTTAATTTTCAACGGACAAAACGAGGTGGGCCAGGCCAGTTCGGCCGACCCACCCTGCCTGAACCGGCCAACGGTTCATCGCGCGGGCCATACCGCCTTGTCCGGACCAGATTGAGTCGGTCCGGATCAATTTCCACGGTGACCCACCTTTTTCATGTCGCGGTCCGCCAGTTGGGGTCGTTGATCCCGGTCCTCCGCTCGCGCGCCGACCGCCTCGCTGACCCGCTGACGCTCGGACCACCTTCGCTCGACCGCCGTCGCCCACGACCACCTCCCGCGCTCGCTCAACCAGCCGCCTGCTGTGCTGAATCCGCCGTCGGCCCACTCCGAGCCACCATGCTGCTGCCTAGGATGGTCGGACCGCTGCTGGAACCTGCTGAAGCCACCGGAAAACACCTAAACACACATGGATCTTCATCAGACAGCTGTGGAAACCTCGAGAATCGAAATTGAAATTCGAAATATGCGTTGGAAATCTCAGAACATATACTATGCATTCAAGGGATTTTATCTAAAATTCGATGATAATTCAATGATATGAATCAAGATAAAAGTAGGTGCAAAACTTTAAAAAAAACGAACGACCCTACATTGTTGGGCGTAGCCCGAGGCTTCGCAAGCGATCCCCCTTTGCCAGATCTGCAACCGAGTTGGATATGAGGGGAGGAGATCTTGATGAAGGGAGAGGGGATATTTTTGGGGCTTCTTCTGCTAGAGAAAGAACAAGGAAAGGGAGGGGTGAGTTTAGGTTTAAATAAATAATTTTTTATAAATTCTTATTTAACTTTTAATCGCCCACGAAAAGACACACGTCCGACTCCCAACGGGGTTGAGATTAACCCACCCCTAGGGTAAATACCACCTCCCGAGCACAACGACGGTCTCATAATTTTATCCCAAGCTTCCATTTTAAAGTTATAAAACTTAATGTCTGAGGCTGCTAAATTACGAAAATGCCCCTAGTGGCATTTTTCACAGGAGGCCCGTGCCTGTGAAAATTACACCCCTCCTAGATTAAACGACATGCTCCAAACTTAACGGTGCCCTCACTTTTCCCGTATGAGATACCGTTTAGGGGTTATTTTTCTCAATTGGCATGCCCAATGTGAACACACAAAAAATTTAATTTTGGCCACACCGGGACTCAGAATCGCACGCCGTCTGAAGGTGCTGCTCTAGAATAACATCAAGAATATTCCAAAGTCTTATAGAAAAAACCAGGTTCTTACATGATTAGGGTGTTTTAAAAATTTCATAGCATCATGAAGAAACTAAATAATAAACTTAACTTCTTGATTAAGTACAATACCAAGTAACTCATCAAGAAAAACGTCTAGATATTATTTTACTACTAGAACATCTTTAATCTGAATAGTTACTTTATTTTCAAAAATATGATAAATATGAAATTTATTTCTATCTATTAATAATCTCTCATATTATTGATATGTTATCAAATTCAATAATTGATTCATATAAAAAATGTAAAATTATTTTAGAAAATAATTTCTTTGGATATGAAATCTATCTAATTATGATAAACTAAAATCTAATCCATTCCCAAAATAATATCAAATTATATAATGGGTAAAAAAATATAGTTTATAGGTAAAAATATTACATATATGATAACATGAATATCATTGAAAATTTTGGAATCTATAATACCACCCCCATGTGATTTTACTAAAAGTCATAACATCTTTTCTTGAAGTGAAATTTTTATTTTACCATACAATTTTCCAAAAAAAAAGAATGTTTAGACCATTAATAAAAACAATATTAGAATAATATAAATATAAAAGTAATATACTTGTTACCAATTCATTTTATGTCTCAATAGATACCAATTTAGTTGTAAAGGATTTCACCACACCCTTATTCTTGTATTATTGATTCTTCCCATTATTCATGCTCTTCTTCAGAAACAAATCTATATAATTATCCATCTCATTATATTTTAAAAAATTAATTCTTATTTATCAAAATTGTTTTTACGAAAACAAAGATACTTTTCTTTTCAACCATGAGACATATGCCCAAAATTACAAAATCAGAAGTACATAAATTTTTTATAATACATTCCCTAATGTGTTTTTACCACACCTATAAGAAACTGAAAACTTTATTTTCATACCTTCATATTTCTTTGATGTATTATTCCCATTTTCCTACCACCCAGATTACATTTTATCTTTATTTTCATATAATACATCATCATCATCAAATTAACTTTCTACCTTCTAATCACAATGAAAAAGTTTCTCAAAACCTAAAAATTTATTTGAGGAAAATTCTCTTTGGCATCATGTATTTAATCCTAAGTAAAACTGATTAATTTTACTATTAATATTCCAAATAAAATTTGGTGTAAACCTTTATAATCATGTTATGTTTTATTCATACTCAACTAATGAATTTTATTATTTATTCCTTAATTTCAATAATTTCTTTTCCATACAAATTTGAACAACCTTAGGAAAATAAATTATAAAGAAACATTTTCTATATATATCCCATTCCATAGAAATAATCTCTTATCTTTCCCTATTAATCCTAAAAACTTACCACCATTTATCAATTACACCTTAAAAATAATAAATAAAAATAGATACCTTGATAATATAAATACCCATGACTGTGATTATATTCTCAAGAAAATTAATCCATCCCTTAGATATCAAAGACTCAAATCATCCATTGAATTTTGGAGGGAGGGGTATCATAAAATGATCCACTATAGATTTTTTCCTCTATGGTATATCTGGTTTCTTTATAGCATGAATTTCACCACTATTTATAGCTCGTGTCAACTAAGACATTATATAATGAAACTTCTCAATTCCAAGTCCAACCATTCAGGGTTATTGATTTGGAAGGATATTATCCTCTTTGTGACTTTCCACTAAAGCTTCCATATTTCCTATATGGAAAACTAATTTTAAAAGACATTATTTAGATGGGTTAACATGATAATATTAAAATGATATGCCATGATAACCAAAAATTAGATTTTATATTAATTTTTTTTACTTCCATGATCTAATCCTATAAAATTATTTAAAATTATCCTTTGATACAACTGTAAATACCCAGACTTAAACAATAAATAATATTTAGTTTTAAGTCAATAATTTACTCACTTAAATTTTTTGGATTATTGTGGTTTATAGTGTAAGAGAATTAAGTTATCATATATAGATAAATAAATATTATACCAAAAAGTATACAATTCCACTCAGTATACATTTTTCACATAGTAAAATACTTATAAAATATAATAATTTTTATTTCTTAGAAATAACTTCACAATTTCCATCTCAACCTAATACTTGCCCTACTCATTCTTGAAACAATATCAAAAACATTTTAAAACATATTATGAGAAAAACATATCATTAAAGAACATATAAATAATGAAATAAACCCTATAGTCCATGAATACTCATAATAATTTTATTTTTCACATTAAATGTTAAGCTCAAAATAAATATTTTCTTACCCATGAAATCAACTTATCTACAAAAATATTTTCATAAAACATTTGATAAGAAATAATAAAGAAAAAATCAAAATAAAAAATATTTATTTTCAATCTCGAGAAATATATGAAAACTTTTTTATATTTATTTATATTACACCCATAATAAGTAGCACAAACTTACCTTTAAACATAAATTCATTATCTTACCTTGTTAAATAATAGTATTTCCATAAATACCCATAGAAATAATTGATTAATCATGCACATAAGTTGGGAAAAATTCTTCATATCACTCTTTTATTCACTATTATAAATGGAATAACCTACCTAATAAATCCCAATAATATCTTATGAGAAACCTATCTGGTTAAATCTATCCCTTTACCCAATGCGTTAGAGAGCTATATTAGGCACACCCATGATCATGATCAATATCGGGCTCACCCATCATAATTTTCAATATAAATCTCACCCATCTTCATAAAAAATTCCAAAGAAACTTAAAATTCTCATAATATGTGAATGATTTCATTTCTATCATCATACACATAAAAATATTCTTTTCACCCATAAGAAAACATTTATGGATTTAAAAATATACATTCTATTTAAAACCCTTTTTAAAATAACCATAAACAAGGGAAGTATGATTTTCTTGAAGAAAATATTGAATATTGTAAAGTAATACAAACATAAATAATAGTTACGACAATGAGAAAACCTATTTTTGTTGTATACGTGAAAATATAACATTCATTTTTCCTTAATGTCAAAACATTCCATATAAATTATGTAAAAATATTAATTTCGAAAGCCTTTGAAAAAAAGAAATAGTGACATAAAATTTCATTTATATTTAATTTATGTCAAAATAAATACATTATTAAAATAATTTTAAGAAAATGGACATGGAAGAATACTATTTGTAAAATAAATCTTTAAAACATTTAAAATCATGTTTTTAAGGTAAATTATCACCTAGAGTATGTCTAATCATGTATGTTATTTATATTTCTAAATAATAAAATTATATAAATTATTTAAATGGCTAAGAAACCTATCAATTTTTGTTATTAATTTTTTTATTATAGTGATATATATAATTGCTAAATCTATTATGTTCATATCAGATGTTTATAAGATATTTGACTCATAAGTCAAACATGAAGTCAGTTTGTTTACTATGGACAAAGTGTTCATTATTCAATACATTCCATGATAATAATCTTAAAATTATTATATTTTTTATACATTGATAAAAATTTGAAAATCATCAATGAAATATGGTTATGAAAATCAATTTACTTTAAAATCATGAAGATAATGGGTTGTATGTACGTATGAGTAATGTTTTCATTTTTTAAAGAGTATGAGGTAAAGACGGTAAACATAATTTTATATTTCAATAATGATAAATAATTCATTAGTATCATATATACATTAATGAAATAATTATAAAAGTTCTTGATATGTCGTGATGGAAACTGAATTACATCAGTTTGTGAGGCAATAGTCCACTGTACAAACGAATGATGAATTCATTTACCATTTGATGGAAGAAGAAGATGGATGTAGTTTATTTTATTAAAATAAAAACATATCTATGTATGTAATATATTGGTGATATTATTTTTTCATGGTTTAATAATATTTTATGGAGGTATAATGTAGAATAATACAAAAACAATCTTTTAAGAAATAGACCTCTTCTTTGGAAAAAATATTTAAGTATATACCTAAATCCTTCCTATGTTGGTTTTATGTTTATACTAAGTCCTCTAGTAAATTGTGAGGGAAGAGTTATGTGATTACGATAGGCATTTGATAAACAATATATTTTTTATTTTTTTGATAAAATATGAGAGGGGTGTTAGTTTATTTGTTGGAGAGAGGACACACTTGAAATTTTTAAAAATATTAAAAAATATTAATGTATTATTCAATAAAAATGGATCCAAAATAGACCATTACAAAATATGAGATAATATAGGGTCCAAATATTGCCATTAAATATACTTTTGACAATTTTTTGTGTCGTTTTAACACTCATATCTTTAGTTTAAACCTCTAAAAAACCAGTTTTAACCTTAATTATAATATTTTTTTTTACTTTTTTACTATTACTTATGGCCAAAATTTAAGTTTAAATTATTATATAATATTAATTATTTTTATTTATAACATTTAATACACTTTATAAAATTCAATTAACATTATTGGTATAATGTAATTTAAAATTAAACCTACAATATGTGATGAAAAACAATTTTTCTGAAAAATTCCTTTTTGTATAAAAAAGTTTTCATACCAAATTCAAGTATAATGTTTATTCCAATAACATTAATTGAATTATTTTTAATCATTTTTAACTTATTAAATTTTAAAAATAATTCAAAATATAATGTGAATTTTTCTATACTTGAAAAGAAAATACAATTTTAAGTAAAAATCATTATTTTTTCTCTATTTATTGAAAAATCAAACGTTTTAGAAAATACTCAAAATTTTATAATAAAATAATTTATACATGATAAATTAAAAAAATATGTTCTTTTTTTTTTCAAATTAAAATTATATAAATGTAATTTATAATTTTAAATAAAATTTTATAATGCATGAAAAACTAATTTGGTTACAAATAAAGCTTTTTTCCTTTTGATCAAAAAATTTCATAATATTATTATAATTAATATTACTCTATAATATCTAATTAATTAATATTATTAAGACATTAAAAATATTTATCATTAAATCACATGGGTTGTTACATATATAATCAGGAGTGATATACTAGTTGGAAGATTTGGTGATCAACTTCATTCCGATCCATACTTGGATGGAGCATTGGATCCCATTAGTTAATAGTTTTTTGGTGGGAGGTATGTGTCAATAGTGGTTTCAGTTTATTTTGGTTCCTGGAGAGTTAATTATTTTATTATAATATTTATTTAAATAATTTAGAGTCGGGTTTATTTCTTTGTTGATGATGGAACCTCAGTGGAAAGAGTTATTTTTTCATAGGCAGGAGAGCATGAGTATGTAAGAACTTTAGATTCGATTCAACTACCTTTTATTTTATAACATAATTCTTTACCCAAGTAAGAAGGATATATAATTTAATACCAATAAGGAGTCTTAATCCCACTATTTAGTATAATTTCATCATATTTATGTTTCATATTTATTTAACAGTGTTATCTAAGGATTAAGGGATTGATAAGATGCATGCTCAGTCTACTTATTTATAAGATGGGAGTCATCAAAACATCTCAATGAGAAAATATACAGATATAGGATCTTATATGTCAAGGTATTCAAGGGTTCTATTAGTGTAGAGTTAGTCTCAATAGTTTTCTTCCCATTTTTCTAGAGTCTATATATCACAAGTATCCACTAAGAGATATGTTATAATATTTTTTTTCTTATGAAGATCTTTCTCATACAAAGTTTAATTGTCTAACTTAATTAGGTTATTAACATAGAATGGGAGGTCCACATCTAGTGATTCCTTAGTTATAGATGCCTCCAATGCCTTATTAAAAGTAGGTCCAATAAGATTTTTATCAGTATAGGGGATATAAATTAGGTAGAGAGATATCTAGTGACATTCCCTAAACCTAGGGACATAGGGTTGCGCATGGTCATGGAGGTTTTAATTAGTAGACTCATTAAGGATGATAAAAAATGTGTGTATATATACATTTCCTTGAGATTACATAACCTTATAGGGAATATATCATTTTATATACAATATTTGTATCATCTACCTCAAAATATAATTATTTGATTCTATAAATTTTCATTCTTTTATAACACCCACCTTGCTCTAAGACTTTGGAATCATAGCAGAGTTACATCTAGTGATCCTAGAGTTAACCATGATAGTTGTATATTATTCATGATTACTTTATGTATGATAAGGTTGTGAGATAATGACAGGGTAACATCATTCATTAGAATCATTTTTCTTACTAATTATATAACCATAAAATAAAAATCTTTGAATAGATTTTTTTGACTCTTTGTATACTATCCATAATTTATATCATAATATGGTTGTATTAATTGTTGTAAAATACAATGAGTGATATACAATATACATAAGGACCACCAGATAAGTAATATATTTTTATATAATCTTTTGTATTACTGGTTGGAGTTATTTTTTTGTTATGTGGAGGTGCATGCAGTGGTTTTTCATAAAGATGTTGAGGATTTTTCAGATTAATTAATAAATGAGGCATGGATTATTCCCCATTAACATAATACCTTATTCATGATACTGCTACTACTCTATGTATCTCTAATTTAAATGTATTCTTATCATATGATTACCTTTGAATTTTCAGACATGAGGGTTCAATTTAATGATTTGATGTTGGAATATTTCATCTGACATAGTGTGTCACCATAGGGTTCTCTAGTGTTATTATCTAGGAAGGTAGATGGTAATATGAGGTTTTGAATAGACCAAAAATTAGAGAATAAGGTGATAGTTATGAACCATTATTTTTGTTCAGTAAAATATGATTTATTTGATTAATTAAAGGGATACATTGAGTTTTTGAAGATCGATATTCATACTGACTGAAAATTGTTTTTTTATTATTATGAAAACACTTTTGAGGAAAAAGTGAGAAACCAAACATGACTTCACCGTTATACCACTTCACCATTTCACCACTTATCCACTTCCCCATATAAATCAATACAAGCCTTAAAAAAAACTCCATTCATGAAAAATGGATGGACAATACATTCAAGCATTTCAATGAAAAAACCTTCATAGCTGGAGCTAACGTCGTCAAGAGAAGGCCGAGGTACGAAGAACCAAGAAACACGAACATCTAAAGAACTAGACAAACCACAGAACCGGTCTCCTCATGCACCTACCGGTGCGACCGTCGACACCAGCCCAAATCTACAAACCCACCGACGGACTCTAGTCAAGTTCTCCCAACCCTCCAGCGAAGTGAGATGACCCAAGGGACATCCACAAAGGGTGACGAAGAAACCAGAACGAGGTATACCAGGCCGTCTGGACGCTGCACCCTACTCCGCAGACACCAAAACACAACCATGATCCAGTTAGCACTCCTCATACCAAAATCAAATCAGCCATGCCAAAAACCATCGATAGCCACAGATCCAAAACCAGAGAATGAAGTTTATAGATCCAAAACACAACTGCCATGATACCAGTGATGCCACCAAACCAAAACCATAACAACTTCAAAGGGAGGACCTTCAGAGCAGCACACCTGACCGCCAATGACAAACCACCAAAACAAAAGCATATTTGTCTCACATCATCAACCAAATCATCCAAGGATCCTCGGAAAGCAGTAAATCGCAAAGAATACCATAGACACAGAATCAACACAATGAAAACCCTCACCAAAAAATGCATCCAAAACCAGACCAAATCAAAAATCAAAAAAAAAGGAAACACATCCCCGAATGGAAGCCACCCGAAGGAAAATGGAGCCGACGCAAGCCAGATCGACATCCCATTGCCAGCTTCCAGCTCGCACTCGAAGACCACCACAACCTCCCACCGCAACCAAATACGATGCAGAAAAGGGCTGAAACCCTAAAACCACAACAGAAGGAACTCGCCCACAGGACCTTCATCGCGCCGCCGTATGAAACCCAATCCAAATCGGAGGCTCGAACAAGAAGAAGAGCCAACAATTGTTTAAATCTCTTAATGGATGAGACCACAAAGCAACGCTGCCACAGGATGAGGACTCACACACCATGATCACGCCGAGAAAAAGTGCTGAGGAGAGGGGCCGCCGCCGACCTGAGACAGAGAAGAAGACGACGACGACAGGGGGAAACCCTAGGGAAGCAGATCCCCTTACGGGCTCATCATATATTATTAACACACTGATTGATCTTCATATTGGATATGATAAAATGAAGATAAAGAAGGATGATATCCAAATGACTATATTTAGGTGTTTTATTAGATTATTTGAGTTCATGGTTATTTCATTCAGTATAAAAAACTCCAAAAATATTTTCCTAGATATCAAGGAATATATGATTCATGGGTTCCTAGATTAGTTCATACTAGTGTTCCATGATGACTTATTTATGTACTTGAAGTCAAAGTAAAATCATATTGAGAAACATTGGAGATTTTTTTGAATTCCTTTAAAATTAAAAATTTTATAAGAATTATATCAATTGTATGTTTTATATATTTTAGGTATATTTTCATACCAATTCAGTGTCTTAATAGGGAGTGGAATCCGATCCATCAAATATCTATGAAGTGTTTTCATGGTTATCACCCATAAATATTACAAGGATCTGTAATTTTATTTATATTTAAAGTTATTATCAGAGGTTCATTCCTAATTTCACTCAGTTTTTATCCCATTTTTCAACCTTGACCAAGATGGGCTAGGCCTTAATTTATATTAATCGGTGTTAGGTGGATTTGAAAAACATACATGATAAGTTAATCAATGATCCTATTATTTGATTTCTAGTGGGAGGAATTATATTTTAAGTTTTCCTTGGTTAATCTCATCATAGTTTGAGGTGTGTTCTTAAATAGTAAAGGGTGGTGATATCATACAAGTATTTCTAGTAACATCATCATGAGGGTAACTATACCACCCACAATATTGGGTGGGAAGTATTGGTGTTTACTCTAATATTGTGCTGATATTACATAATTGATGAACACTTTTCAGTCTTGATATATCAAAAAATAGCAAGGTTTATCTATCTCAGTGGGGTTTGAATATACATCATTGATAGAGTTCTTATAGGAATATGAAATTTAGATCTCCTACACCCTTGGTAATGGAGATGTAGTTACAGATGCATAGATTAGGAAGTCACTATTTTTTGAGAGTTTGGAGATTTATGGAGAGTGAGAGAGGACCTTACAATAATACTTACCGATGTAGGGGAGGTTTATGGTAGAATTTTACTATATTAGATGACATAGAAATCATATTTGTTTCTATAGGGGGAATCCCAGTGGGGAGACATAGTGGTTGCAGTTTTTCGAGATCATGTTTCCCATTATGATGCTCTTGAGAATTGGATGAAGGATTATACACATTAGATATTGTTTTGAGGTATGTTATTCATTCCTTTAGTGATGAAACATGTGGTTCTTTATGTGTTTCTTATCTCATCATTTGATTTGAATTTGGGTAAATCCAAGATGAGTCATTCTGTAAGGAGTCTTTTCAAGTTTTTACGGATGACATGGTCATTGGTAGAGTAAATGCTGCAATTATTTTTTAGAAATTAGGTGAAGGTAGAGTTTCAAATTTCCTGAGATCTATTATATACATTGGATATTATTAAGTGGAAGTGATAGGGAATTTATATGGAATTTTAGTTTTTAATGATCCTCAGGTGGATATTAAATAATCTTTGTTATTATGGACTAGCTGATGAAGTTATATCATTTCATAATGATAAATAATTCATGTTCTATAGATGATTTGGAGATGTAGTATGTGGATGAGATAGTAATGCCTCATTGGGTTCAGAGTAAGACCATATTTTATGATGATATTTTATTTACCTTGTGATTACAGGGAGGTTTTAAAAATTATTTTCACTACAGTTATTCCAAATCAATGTCTTTTTTATCATGAGAAAGATATAAAAACCAAAAATTCTATTCAGAAGGTAGAGGATATGTTGTGGCCATGAATTCTAAATTTTAGTGGTCCCAGAGTAAATCCTTTTAATCTAGTTGATTTTACTTACAATAGTTTCTATCACTCATACATTTTCATTTATCTATTCCCGGAATTGTATGATTGGCTTTGTATCTCTCTATTTTACTGGTCTGAGGTTGGAGAGTCAGTAGTGGTGGGACCAACTATTGCGTATCACACCACTGGGAAAGTGTAGATGATTTGATAGTAGATAAAGGTGGTATATTAATGTTATAATACTTATATATAT
The DNA here is from genome assembly GCA_963277665.1 of Viscum album. NCBI lineage: Eukaryota > Viridiplantae > Streptophyta > Magnoliopsida > Santalales > Viscaceae > Viscum > Viscum album. Next base: position 471,640,641 of record OY728133.1, on the reverse strand, counting down.
CAATGTTGGAAAACTTAATATTTTTATATTAGCAATAAATTGTTCTTGATGTTTCTTCTTATCATGGGTAGTAGAGGTCTATTAGAGGTTCTGTTATTTATCCTTAGTTTATTGGTTATTTTTTGGTTTTGGAGCACATTAATGGGGTAAAATATTGATGATACCTTTGTCAATCATTGGATCATATAAAAAATATATTCTATATGTCATAGCTTTGGGGATATCTTCATAAATAATCCTATGTCATTCTTTGGAGGGAGTTGAATGGTGTGGAGGGGTAAAAGAGCGTAGATTTTCTGATTGAGATTCAATATTTGTTAATAGAACATGTTTTGGTCACATTTTATTTCATTGATTAATTCTTATGGAGATATGGTGGATTAGAAAAGTGTACATGTGAATGTGAGTTATAAATGAATTCTCAGCGACTCAAGTTATTTTGGACCTTGTTTTGAGTTGATAATGGGAAGATTAATTTGTTTCTAATTTGGTTAAGATTTATTATATTTATACTTTGATATATTATGGTGTTTATTTTATTATTTTTTTAGAGGTATAACCTATATATATTTGGGTTCTGATTAAACTTTTTTATTTATGGTTTGGTTTTGATTCTTAAGGATGAGGATCAGTTAATAAGTATGTAGTATAAGGTCGTATACCTTATTAGTCAAATAAATTTCATCTTTTTGGTGTTGTATGTGTTGGGATAAGGTAATAGGGAGAAAGATAGAGTTTTTTTATTAAATTTTAGTTCAAATGATTCATTTTAGTGTGTCCTATTTCATTATGTTATGACTATATGGTTGGAGTAATGGCGTTTATATAGTTAGGTGTATGCGTAGTGATTAATAGGGCTACTGTTAGATGATTTTTGTTATAGCACAGGGAATGAGCCATGATATTTCTATGCCACTCTATCTCTTTGTGGAATTATAGTTACAATACGATTATTTTTGGTTGTGTAATGAATGGTGGTGGGTTATTATTATATTGAAGAGTCTATAGGTTAATCTAAAATGAAGCCTCCTAAGCTAATATTATGAGATAATGGTTACACCACAACCTTTTTAATTATCGTGTTATAGGTTGGATTAGTTTTAGAATTAATATAATATAAGTCCATTTTCATTTTGAATCTCATGATATTATTCTTTCATGAGGGATATTACAGTGTGACTTCTCTCAATATAGAATAGAGTTTTGAGTTTTCAGTTTACTGAAATATGTCTGTTTGGGGATTATTGCATTGTGGTGAATTTTGTTATATTTTGGTTCTATTTGAGATGCATTTGGTTTCAAGGTAAGAGGTCTAGGATCATTGCATGATCCTTGAGATTTAAATAAATACACCATGATAAATTTTTCATGCTATGACAACTGTCATTAATTCTATTTTTAATAAGTTTTATCTTCTGAGTCTTAGGGGATATCATGCCATTATTTCCCAATTGAGAATTAATTGTGTTGTGAAGAACCTAATCATGTTATCATTATTTATTTTTCTATTGTGATTTTAAATTTGGTAGAATTTTGAATTTCATTTTCTATCTCTATAACTTCCTTTAAATCATATACAGATTGTGGCTCTTTTTTATTGATCCTTCATCATTATTTGGAATCCATTATAATTATCTCTTTTTAGATCAATATCTTTTAATATTTGGCATATTTAATCACTTTTTTCATATCATTATTTATTAAATTAATTAATTTATATTTTTGGGAGACCATGGTAGTGGCATTCCTTTTATTTTTTGATGTTTGGGTCAAGTATCACCTTTTATATAGAAATTCATATATCTCATGATGAATCCCTTCATTTTTAGTGTGTTTTGATTGTTGAATCTTTATCATTCTTGAGTTGTACTTGTTCAAGATTCTATTTACATAGGGGATTCAAGAATTATCTTATTTATATGAAATTTTAGAATTACCATTATTTTAATTTAATTGGGATGACAGTATAGATTGACCTAATCAAGATGAGGAGTCAAACTAAAAAAAATTAAGGGGAAAGAGGTGAATTTAGTTATATTTACATTAACTTCTGTTATTATTTTATAATGATAATTTGAGATTGATATTTCTAACACATAGAAAAATTGTTTTATACAATTGACACATTTAAATAACCTCACATAAAAGTATAATCATTTAAATATGATAATGGATTAGTTGCGTGTGAATTTTAAATTTTGGTGATTTGTTTTATGGTTTCGGTGTTTAACTATTATTAAGGAATGTTTAAAAAGAGGTTGTTTGGTGTGAAATTTTCATCTATTTTTTTTTCATATATGGGATTTATCATTACATTGTAAGAATGTAAATGGTAGGTTTATTTAGTTAGTTTGGATGATGTGGTTTAGTAAATTGATATAGATTTATTAGATTATATATTTCATAGTCATGGTAGTGGTGTCATGATTGATTGTGTTAGAAAGTGGTGATTTGAGGGATATTATAGTTGATTTTAGTGTGGGTTATTTGGTAGTTGTTGTGATGATAGGAATAATATTAGTGGGATATATTATAGTTTTTATGAGGTTAGGAATATGTTATTAATTAATAATACCACTAAAGGAAAATGGGATATAATTGATATATGATTGGTTGTTAAATTAATAATGGAAAAGGATGAGATAATTATGATAAGTAAATTAAGAATTATGGAATTGATGTTAATAATAAATATAGAATGACTCTATTTATAAAATGGTATAATGAATGGTATGAATTCAAATATGGATAAATTAATGACATGTGGTTCATAATGGTAATTCTAGAATAAATGAATAATGAAATAAATTGGATGTTGGTAAAAATTTTATGGTATTCTTACATGAATAGATAGATCCTATTTCTATATTGGTGATGAGAATTATTGTTTGTGAATGGTGGTTATTGTGGGTGGTAGTAGTTTTGGTATAGTTTAATCCCTTAGATTGTGCTTATGCATGCCTATATGATATTCATTGTATTTTATTATTATTTCTTATGCAATACAACCTGAGTCAAATGACCTGACTCACACCCATATGTTTATAGGTTTGAATGTTTACCCAACATAAAAGTTTTAGAGAGAAAATATAGTTTACTACCCTATTTTTCTTCCACCCTTCATATATAACTTGGGTTGTAATGGCTCATACAAGATATAATGGATTTATCTTTTGGTGTATATATATACTGACTTTCTAAGTTATGTGACAGGGGTGTCGATTCATAGTGGGGAGGATCATAGGCAGATGATCATTCCAAGTTGATGTATTTTATTCTTAATATACCTTAGCATGATGAGAATTTGTTTTATGGTCATGATATGATCATAGTATGCGGTACCTTATGGTGTATATGTGATTACAGATGCGATTTTCCAAGTGGTTTTGCAGAATTGTTGATATGAAAAAGATTAAATCGTTAAGAATATCTCATTGGAGAGTGAGAGAAACCATATCCATTGGGAAGTGGCTGTGGGGTGCCTTCATGATATATATTATTTTGATATTTTATTACCATATAATGGATGTGATATTGGGTGATTGAGCCTTATTAAGGATTTGTGATAGTAGACTTAGAATCAGTGGGAGTTTGTTTTCTTTACTATTCAATGAAGAATTGGTATGATTCTTCTATATTTACATTAAATGTTTTAGGGATTATTTTTATGAGTATACTTGTATTCTCACCACTATATATATAAATATATATTTTTAGGTTTCTAGGCTGGTGTTAGTGATCCAGATGGATCATACTAGCTCATGGAGTCTATGATTAGTGTTGTTGTTTTTGTTCCTATAGGAGTTTCATTTTTGTATTGTATTATAGAGACATAATTTCTATATAACATTTACTTTTATTATGGATTATATTATAATTTTTATCATATTTATATGATTATTGGTTTTACTTATATGTACCGTTTATTATGAGGTTATTAACTCCCATAAATTTGTGTATATTATCTCAGTGTTAGTTGCATACCCATGGGATATTAGAGGTGAGATTAAAGGGTTAATCATAACTTCACTTCCAGCATATGAGGGGTACCAGTGGGTGTGGTTTTTGGAAATTAAAATAATTTAGAATCTTTGATATATCCATCCTCTATAGAACAAACAACACCTGTTGAACTAGCAAGGCTAATACACAACCTAATCATAACTCTTCACTAGTATACTACACATATTTATAAATCAGTTAGAGTCAAACACCAAAAGTGTTTCCTAGATTTAAACTGACCCAAAAATGAATCTATATTGATCTAAAAATTTTACAAGCAAAATCAAACACAATCCCTATAATTATATAACCCTATAGGATAATACTTCATACCACTCACACCTATCCCTCTATCATGGTCCATCATATCTTGAGATCCTTATGATCATTATATTCTCAAATAACACACATCTAGATTCTAAAAAATATTTATAAATCCACTAACCAAGCATTAAATTCCATTAAATTTTGATGTACTTTATACCACCATGGTGTTCCCTAATCATAAGATTGATATAGGGTGCAACCTCACATGGTACATCACTCTACACAACCAACCTTATTTAAGGAATATTATCCATTATGATAAATAAAATATCACTCTTTTATCAAAAAATATTGTATAATTCCATATGACATAAACCCCCATATCACATGAAGAGTCATAGAACACATGATTAGAGAAATAATACTATTCCAAATTCAATTGTTCTTATTTATAGACAAAAAATTGGTGTCTATTTTCAATCTTAACACTAATCCGCACTCAATAATCCATATGTAGGAACTTGACTGTTAATATCCATGAACTTAAATCACTATCCACCGCACCATATTACATCATAAGACAATATAGTTGTTTCAAAACCCTATCGCTCTCTAATGAGAGAAACATGACATAATGTGTCCAAATCCAATACCAGGTCCTCAAAATATTGTTTTAATAAATGAAAAATCATCAAAGTGGCCATTATTATATTTAAATGTGGACCAATCAACCCAAAACACTACCCATTCAAAGTATGTCTAGTATAAATCATGTACATTACTCAATTCCATTCCAAGAAATCACTCATGTTTATAGAAACCATACATGCCACTAAAATACATCTCCAAATCCATAGCACTCTCACCCACACCCAAAAATAAATTATGACCCTATAAAAAATTATAAATAAAGGTTAATATTTAGTAACACTAATCTATAATCATATATATCCTATTTAACTAATTTATTATATCCACCTCTACTTAAGTAACCCAGAGCCGCTACTAAATTTATTATGTTGGAAAAGATACATAGGGTAAAATCACAATGGAATGATCAATTTAGCATTTTTAGAGAACCAGATACATCCATGATACCAGTTTTACATTGTGGAAAGAAAATAAAACATAACAAACAAAATTATCATCATCCATGAAACTCATTTAAAAAATTTATCTTTACAACCTAGAAAAAGGAAACAAAATAAGGGTAAGCTTAAATACTAATTAAGGGTTACATAAAATAGAATATATCATGAGTAAATTGAAAATTTTCATTATAGAAAGGTAAATAACTGAAAACACATTCCATTTAATCAATAACATGTTCATGAAATAAGTAATAACCAATATATTAAGGTAAATAACTTAACAAACATTACCCTTATTCAATAAATTGAGAATAAAATTCATATAGAGATAATATCAATGAGAAAATATTATTTATAATAATAATAACTTAATTATAAATTAATAAATTCTTAATTATTGGATTTCATGATCTCAAGTTTCATGATACCACTATTATCAAGACATTTTACAAGATAATTTAAAACTATAGGAGAAAATCCATCTAATTTGGGAAAATGATTCATCTCATGAGACCTATTGATGTATCAAGGGGATATCTATAACTAGGCCCTACCCATATCTATATTTTAAATACATTCCACATATATATAATGATTTATTTAATTCATGAATATTATTCCTTATTTTTTTTGTATTGAGTAAAGAAAAAAAATCAACAATAATTTATCTACTAAATCATATTACATTAAAAGTAAAATATCATATGTAGAAATGATATATTGTTTATGTAATAAGAATTTACATGATAAATAATTTGGATATTTTGGGGAAATGCAATGTATAATGATGACATGAAAGTAAATATTTCAAAGAAAATTTAATGATTAGAAAAATTAATCAAAGAAGATAATTTCAATACTTTCCTTAAAAAAACTGACCGTAAAACATTTAGATAAATAATAAGGAAAATATAAATACAAAAATACCTAGTGGATCATAATTAAAATAAAATTTTGATTCCATTTATGAATAGTAATACCATTAAAATTTCATTAAAACCATTTTTGGGAAAAACCTTTTTCATATAGAAAATATTTTTAACAATAATATTTGAAATTTTTTTTATATAATTTTCATTGAAAATAAACTTTTAAACTTATAAATTATTATTTAAAATATTTATTGGTAATGCTAGTTGGAAATTCTATTCATGCTGTACATGTTAAAAATGAAGTCTTTTCACTTTTGTAGTAAAATAAAAAATTCCATTGTTTGGATAAATAAATGAGCATTCAATTTAAAAAAATTTATAAAAATAATAAAATGGGTAAAAACAATTCAAATATTTTACTTTGATAATGTTTTAAAACATTTTTGAAAACATTGTTTTTGAATAAAATGGATTTTTGAATGAAGAGAGAAATGAAGTCATATTTTCTTTAAAAAAAACTTATCAAACAATTTATGTACCAAAGAGAAGAAAATAGTAATATTTCATGAAAATTTCCTGAATAAATAGAGGATAATAAAATTAAATGGTTTTATTAGACAATAACCAAATTATTTCTTCCAATAGACATTCATGTATAAAAAATTCTGATTAAAATGATATTGTGAACCAAACTCTTACAAATATCATAATGTTGAAGTGATAATTAATCAATGAATCAATTATGTGAATCAGATTTAAATCCAAATAAAATAATTTTAAATATATTATAACCTATTTAAAAGTTTTTACACACAAAATATTATAATTTGAATGTCAATAATTAAGTAATATAACCTAATGAAAAGAAATTGATTTATGAAATTATTTACCACTTGGTAACTTTTAATTCAAATAAACGTAGGTGAAATAATTAAAATTAAAACTTAAAATAACATTAATTATTAATGAATTATTATATTTCCTATCTAAGGTTCTGTATATATACTATAAAAAATAAATTACATTCTTAACATTACAATATGTCTCAATGAAAGGAAATTTATATGAAGTCACTTACCTTATTATTTCCCTTAGATCAACATGTTTTAAACTAATTTATAATGGTTTAAATTATTTTATTAATTTATTACATAACCATAATAATATTTATAATATCATAAATTATCCCATTATAACATTTTACCACCCTTTCATTACTAATATTTCATTATTTTCATTGTTTCATGATTTAATTATCTTGTTTTCTCATCTGTGTTTTGTCATGAATGTTCTGGTTCTAGTAAATATAATATAAATAAATCATATATATATATTGATGATAATGTTATATATATCACATTTAATCATTATATACATTATTATAACCATTCATAAATTTTTTTCATGGAAAATAAATCACATCACTTCATGGAGACGATATGCCGTACATATGCACGAGCGATGATATCATACTATTAATGGGTAAAAGGGTAAGGAATTATATGATATTTTAATATTAAAAAACTTATATCATGTCATATATATCACATATATTAATTAAATATATCCTTATTTACTTCTATGTAAAGTGTAAATGAAAAACAAATCACATCGCTTTTCAAGGTGGTAGTCTTCCATACACACGAGCAACATTATCGTATTTTAACATAACATAATTTAAGAAGATATATGGGATATTATAATTAAATAAGTATATAATATCATAAATATTACACATATATATTAAACTAAACATTATATCTATCCATGAGAGTTGTTTATGGGAAAACAGTTCCATCGGTCCGCAAGGCAATAGTCCACCATACACATGATCGACGGTTTTGTTTCCTATTTTATGGAAGATGATATAGATATCGGTTTTTACAATAACATAATAACATATATTTATATAAAATATATAGTTATTATTATACTATCTTGGTTGAATAATATTTAAATATTCAGAATAAGAAATAAAATAAAAACGATCATTTAAGAATGTTACCTCTTCTTCAAAGGACCTCTTATGATTGCAACAAAGGACATCCTAGGATAGTTTTATGATAAAACCAATGGTTATAGAATATTTTGAGAGTATTAAATAAGTAATTTTTTTAGTTATTGGCTAAAAATTGTCTTTTTAAGTGAGAATATGGGTTGGGGGTGGGGATAGGGGTAGTGTTTTATAAGTGGGGGCGGGGATGTACATGAAATTTAAAATGGAATCAACTACAACTACATTTTTATCCAGCCATAAGCTAAAAAATGCATCATTATCAACCATTATAGGTTATAAAAATGATATATTTCCATAAAATGTGTGTCAAAAAAGTTTTTTTCCATTTTAAGCATTTTGTTCTTAGTTTTCCCCTTATAAACCAATTTTTACCTTAAATATAGTAAATAATTTTAACTATTTTCACTTTTAATTATGTTCAAAAATTAAGTTGAAATTATTAGATAATTTTAATTATTATGATTCATAAATATTGAATTTATTTTAACAAATCAAACTCACATAGGTGGCATAATATAATTTAAAATTATACCTACATACACAATGAGCCAAATCCTTTTTTTTGGTATTTTCAAATAACCACTTTAAGGAAAAGTGGGAACCCTACAACACAAGTTTCAAAAACACACATCCCGCCATCTCCATAGCAAAGTATTTCAAATTCAAAAAACCCTAACTTAGACCGCTTTCCAATTTTCAGTCCGCGTATCTCCCGACATCATTTCCGAAGAGCCACCTCAAGACACGAGCGTAGAAATCGCGCACCCACCATAAAACGTGCCGATGTCGAAAACATCATCCAGTCAACATCCAGTCCCCATCATCATCATGCTCCTCGAAACTACCACCACCGTCGTCGTCACTAGAGCACCTCACCGTCTTCGCCGGAGCACCATCACCGGAGGTTCCAAGAAAACCATCATCGACTTCACCAGAGAACGCCACCTTCACCATTCCAACATATTCAAGACGGAAGAGCCCACAATACTCCCCTTCGGCATCAAATTCAGCATCACAACCCCACATACATTCATCCATTAGCAAAACCACGAAAAAACACGCAAACCATACAGCATCACCGCCACATGGAGGGCAGAACTCCCAATCCATCAGGGAAAAGAAAAGACCCTAAAACGAACCAAACAAAACCAGAACAACGAAAACAGAAGAAGTTTCACCAAGAAACGAATCGCACCGCGAACTAAAGCACAACGATCAACACCCTGATACAAAAGATCCCGCCGCCACCGACTTGTTCGACCGCATCAGGTACAACAGAACCCCCTGCACTCACCTGAGAAGATTCGGGACCCCCAAATCGCTGGCGCATGAGCGCAGACCTCAACCTCTGAGAAACTCACCGGAGGACAACAGCAAGCTGCATTGAACAGAACCAAGAGCGCTCCAGAGAGTATGCCGTCGACGAAGACTGGTCTTACACCCGCAGATCTGAACCAGAAACCACCAACGTCCATTGTGCATCTCCACAGCCAGAGAGGAGCCACGAAACGCATAACGCCACAGCAACAGGGTTCCTCCACCAACCCACCAAGCCCGAGGACGAGCGTCGTGCCATCCGCAGCGGAGGAGCCTGCGGCGGCCGGAGGAAGACCTAGAGAGGGAGCCCTTTACGGGCGCATTCCCATCCTACATACACAATGAAAAAGAGGGTTTCTAAAGTGAAAATTCTCAAAAGTATAGAAGGTTTTAATATCAAAATTCAATTTGAAATTGAATATAATGAGGTAATTTTTATTTTTATTAATATAATTTTAATAATATTACTTTAAAAAATTTAATATATAATTTAACTTTGAAAATAATTTAAATAGAAAGACATTTTTCATAAAAAGAAATCAGTATTTTTCACTATTCATCAAAAAATGAAACATTACCAAAAAATTAAAAAAATAAATAATAAGATAATTTTGACATGATGATTCAAAAAATGAAATTTTTTTTATCGAATAAAAATTTTAAAGTAGTGAAAATTAATTTTAAATTATGTACAAAAGCACAACTAAACTGCCTTTTAGGAAAAAATTGTTTTTATGAAACATTTATTTTTATTTAAAATGATTATTATTTTATTTATAATCAATATATATAAATTAAATTTATTTTATACATGTATAAACCATTTAATTTTCATAATTTGTTTAGTAATATTGAAACCTTCCAACTTAACGAGTAAGTAATAATGGTCATGTGTAAATAATATTTTAATAGGGTATTTTTATTTAAACCCAATATTGTGTGAATCATTAGATATCGAAGATATTGAATTTATTTAAATGAAAATAAATCATAAAGTTTCTGGGTGTTACATTATTCCCACTGACAAGAATTACATCATTTAAATTTATTGTATATTAACTTTTAATAGAATAGGGTAGTTCTTCATTAAAAAATCCTATGGTTCCCTTATTGATTCCTCTATTTTATGATTTCTCAAAAGTACATTTACTGGGTGAGTCATCCTATTCCACAATACTTTCTCTCTAGTATTAATAATCTGGATGCATTTTTCCAAGTAAGATAGATTAGTTTCCAATTCTACTTTATCAAAGTTTAGAACATTTTTTGGGTCTGGAATGTACTTTCTTAAAAAATATATACGGAACACAACATGTAATTTTGATGGAGTTAGTGGAATTGAAAAAAAGATAATAAATAACACCCATTATTTCAATTATTTCAAAGGGTTTGATTCACCTGAGGCTTAGTTTTAATTTTTTATCAAACCTTATGAAACCTTTCCATTGAGATACTCTAAAAAATATATGATCTCCCACATGGAATTCCAAATCCTTCCACCAATTTACAAAAAAAATATTTCCTACTTTGAGATGCTCTAATATGAACTAGAATAGCCTTTATGTTTGTTGTTTTCACTTCAACATGTTCTGGGACTATAATTTTCCTTTCACCAACATCATCCCAACATGTTAGAGTAGTACATCTCTTTCTATATAATGCTTTATCTGACACTATTTGAATACTTGAGTGGAAACTATTGTTATAGAAAATTTCTAACAAAGGTAAATAATGATCCCACATACCTTGAAAGTCAAGAGAGAATGGCCTAAACATGTCTTGCATTATTTGAATAGTCCTTTTAGACCATCCATAAATTTGTGGATGGTAGCCAATTCTCAAATGAAACTCCGTATCAAGATCCTTATGAATAATATTCATGAATTTGTTTGTAAAAATAGTATCATAATCATACATGAACAAAATTGGTGTTCCATGAAGTCATAAAACTTCATTAAAGTAGATTCTTGTGAGGTTATTAACATGTAAATCTTTACTTATGGAGAGGAAATATTCAAATTTGGTTAGGCGGTCAATAATAACCCATATTGAATCATTCTTTCTAGGATTCTTTGGTAGTCCTATGAAAAAGTCTAGAGTAATGTCATCCCATTTTCACCTAGGAATAGGAAGAGGTTTCATGACTCATCTAGGTTGATTTCTCTCATCCTTAACCTATTTAAAAACCAAGCATATTGATATATAGTATGCAATTTTTTTCTTTGTGTTATCCCACAAAAAATGTTCCCTCAAATCCTTATACATCTTGGTGCTACCAGGATGTATATATAATTTTGTGCTATGATATTCATACAATAATTCCCTTTTTAGCTCAGGTATATATGAAAAACATAATATATTTCAAAATTTCAAAACACCGTATTCCCAAATGATGTTTTTTAATTTCTCATCATTGACATATTTAATTTTCTTCTTAATGTTATCATCATTATATTTAGAAAATTTTATATTTTCTGATAAATATGGTTTAAAATTAAAATAAAAAAGGATAGATGCCTCTCCTTCCTTAACAATCCCCATATACATCTTTACTAGTTCCATGAACATAGGATCACTCTCAATACTCATCTAGGTCAGAACTCTATGTTCTTTCCTACTCAATGTATATGGTACCCTATTTTATTTCCCTAGGTGGCAGTCTATTGAGAAATCCTATTCCATAAGTATCCCGGTCCATCTACCTTGTCTCATATTGATCCCTATTTGTAAAAAATATGTATTTATGTATTTTATGATCTATATATATCTCAAATATTTCACCATAAAGATAATATCTCCATATATTCAATGAAATTAATATAGATACCAACTCTAGATCAAGGGTTGGATAGTTCTATTAATTATTCTTTAATTTCCTTGATTTATATACCATAACTTTATCATTTTTCATTTGGAAACAACTAAGTACCTTCTTTCATGGATTACTATATTTCAAAAAACTCGACATTTCTAAATGGTAGGGTCAAAATATGAGAATTGAGAAATCTAGTCTCTAGTTCATCAAAATAATTCTTCACATTCATGTGTCTAAATGAAATTAACCCCTTTATATGTAAACTCGATCAACGGGTTAACCAATAAGAAAAATTCTGAATGAATCACTAATAAAAACATGTGAAACCAATGAAATTACATAACTATGTTATTTTTGTTGGTGTATTACATTCTAAAACTATATTTATCTTCAAAGGATAAAATGAGATTCCATATTTAGTGACAATATAACAAATAAAAGAGACTTCTTAATGCTACAAATAACACTTTAAAAATTTCTGAAGAGTCTCAAGAATTATCCACAAGTAATTCACATATTCCTCATAGAATTTAGAATATACTATGAAATCATCAATGAAAACAAAAAAATCATCATCACATTCCTTGAATACCATATTCATTAGATCCATAAAAATATAAGGTACATTAGTCAATCCAAAATGGAATTACAATAAAATCTTAATGTCAATGGAATGTTATGTTCATAATTTATTCATTATTTACTTATAATTGATGATACCCAGAATAAAGGTTAATCATTGAAAAATATTGGGCTCCACGAATTTGATCAAATAGTTCACTAATGAGAGGTAGTTGATACTTTTTCATTATCATAACAGAATTTATTTTCCTATAATCAGTTCACAACCTCATATATCTTTTCTTCAACATAATGAAGAGAACATAGGCTCCCCATGGAAAAACACTTGGGAGAACAAACCACTTATCACAGAACTCCTAGAGTTATTTATTCAGCTCCATTAATTCTATAGTGACCATTATAGTGGGAGTATTTGATATTATTCTTAAAACATGGATTAAATAAATGGAAAAATAAACTTCACACTTTGTTGGATGTCTAGGTAATTCCATAGGAAATACATCATTGTATTCCTATATGATAGGCACATACTCAATTTGAATATTACCTTCTCCATCCCTATATTTTGTTTTCTCTTCACCCCCAAGAATCTCATTTAGTAGATCTAATGGGGATGGATCTAGACTTGTCTAAGATTATTATGTGTCTTCTATAAAGATAATGAATCCTATATATTCACCATGAATCATAATTTCATTCTTCTTGAAATAAATTTTGGAATAATATTTTGAAATCTAGTTTATACCATGGATTATATCAAAGTTAAAAATTGGCATGATAATAATTTCATAAAATAAATAACATTTATGTGTCATTATGGGGACTACATGACACATCCCTATTGTAGTGAGACTTCCACAAGGAGTTTTGACTTACAAATCTCCCCTTAAATTTCTAGGTAAATATCTATTTTTATTGTAAAATATGGAAGATATAAAAGATTATGAGGATCTAGAATAAAATCAATATTTATCTAAATTTGAAGCTATGATTAAAGTACCTTACACTACATTATTGGGTACTTTCACTTTTTCTGTAGTGATCACATAATCTTGGCCTTCTCTATTTCGCCTCTTCTATGTTAGATTCCCTTGATACTTGGAAAATTTGTTTTCTAGTACCCCATCAACCTATAGTTGAAACACTGAGTAAAAGTGTGTCTTTTTTCCCTTTTAATTATTTATCCCAATGAACATTATCTCTACACTTATAGAAAACTCCCAATCCCTTCTAGTATTTCCCCTGACTAATATTTCCATAGTTCTTACTATATAGAACTTTATTCATTATATTCTTCTTATTTGATGCATTACCTTTATCTTGGTGCTCATTTGGCATCAATTTTTTTTATTTCCATTGAACATGTAGAATATATAGAATTAATTTTCCATTTTTATGGAACATGAAACTATTTTATCCTATGAATTTTTTTTAGATACTAGTACCCTTTGAAGACTTGGATTAATACCATCAAATAAATGGTCAATAATACACTCCATGTTTCATATGTAATCTATAGAATACATAGAAGAACTTTTAAACAATTCCTCATACTTAACAACACTTTATTATTCCTTTTTCTTTAATCTAAGTAAAATTCTCTTCATTTCAGTTTATTTCCCATGATGGAAATATTTGTTGAAGAATATATACCTAAAATCTTTCCGTTACATGTCTTTTATTTCTTATTCCTCCCTAGTATTCAGGATCGATGAACACCATTGATCAACATTTACTTTGAGAAACTTCAATGAAAGTGTAACATTTCCTTTTCATCATATCCTAAGGCCATAAATACCTTCTCAAGAGGTTTAATCCATTTCTTAGCTACCATTAGATTATTAGTCCCACCACATTACAGGAGATTATATTATATGAAGTGATCCAACATAGAATAATATTGATGTGGAATTGGTTTCTTCATCTATAAAAGGTTATTTTTATATAACCTAATTAATATTCTATAATATAGCCATGATCTGCTCAGTTTCAATACCAGCTGTATTGGATTAATCAGTAGGGAAATCTCAACATTAGACAAGAGTATTAATACCCCTTTTCCTTCCATGAACCATTTCAAAACAATGTAATATACTGGATTATTTCATAAAAATCTGAATTTTAAATCATAATTCATACTTATAAATATTGTGTAACACTTAACATTGATTTAAAAATTTATGAATTGTTAATCATAGAATCATAAAATTGGTTTCTTTTGGGGTATCTTTATTTTTCAAATCCCTTATAAAGGTTTGTAAAGAAAATGTGAATTATACTAAGCATATCCCATAGGGGTATAAAACAATATGTGTAGTAAGAACCACTATAGAAAACAAGGTGATGATTAGGTCAAGCCCAATGTTCTATTTTTAGAGTCATTACCCCTATATACAACTATTCCAGAACCACATCCACTTGTTTTATCCGAAGAGGGTTGTGTCGTTAGGAAAAAACATATAATATTTTACTTACTGAAACTTTTGGATATTATTCTATAAATGTGCATAAATTTATACATAGGGGTATGTTACCTAATATATTTTTTCTTAATCCAGTTCATATGTCTTCTAATAAAAATCCTCTAATACCAACTATAATGACCCCATCTCCAGTAACCCGGATCTAGGGGATACTTTATTACTTTGGCATAAATAAAATTGGTAAAATCACAAAGGAGTGACTAGTTTAGAAATTTTGGAGAACCAAATACATACATAATAACCATTTTACATTGTAAAAAAGTATAAAATAACAAAATAAAATATCCAACATCATTGAAACTCATTCAATGGATTCATCTTCATAACCCTAGGAAATGAAAAAAATTAGGGTGAGCTAAAGTTCTTAGTAGGGGTTACATAAAGAGGTATCTATCATAAGTAAACAAATAATATTCCATATAAAAAGGTAAATAACTAAAAACACATGACACTTAATCAATAACTTGTGCATGAAATAAGGAAAACTAAATATAAGAAGGTATGTGATTTAACACAATTCCATTTAATCAATAAAATTAGGATAAAATGAGACCAGAGATACTATAAATGTGAAAATATCATGAATAATAACATTATTTTAATTTATAATAAAGGAAATTATTAAATATTAGACATTATGATCTTAAGAATCATGATACCTCTATTGTTAAGACCTTTTAAAAGATAGTTTAAAACTATATTTAAAAAACCATCTGATTTGGCCTACAGATTTGTCTCATGATACCCATCGATGCATTGGGGAGATATCTATAACTTGGCCACACCTATATATCAATTATTAGATTGAAAGGTGTTACAATAGAATAAAATAGGGGTTTTGGGGATAAATATTTGTTTAAAAAATTAAAATAAATAGAAAGCAAAATTCCTCTTTAAGTAAAATAATCAGACACAGATTTCATTTGATGATTAGAGTAAACAATCAGAACCAAATACTATCCATTTATTATCATAGTATGTTTATCGGTATAATAAATTTATAAATAAAACTATATTATTTATATTAAAAAAATTAAACTTTCTAATATAGTACACAGAGGAAAAAATATATTTTTTACAAAAGTAAATAAAAATATCATATGAGTAAGAATGAATTACAATCATTAATAGAAGGTTTCACTCTATAACCTTAAGAGTTTAGGTTATCAGAAAAACCTATCCTAAAGTATCCATAGTTTTATAATTACAATAATATGTCTTTACTTACTAGGAAATCCCTTGATAATATGATTGAAACAAGATCTATCTTCCAATCCTTGGAAGAACTCGATATGTTTATTGGAATTTGTCTTCTTAGGCCCTGAATCCCTCAATCCATTGTCTTAGATTCACCTCTGTCATCCTATCTTTAGAAGCGCTCAATCAATACCATGATCATATAAGTGATAACAAAATAAAATAGTTCTAAAGGAATTAAAATCCTTACAAGTATTCCATATAACTTAAACTCTCTAAAGCATTACAATGACTAAGAATGAGAAGTTCACACAAATAAAAATTTAGACAAATTAAGTTTAAAATATTTCCACTAACAACTCTTTAGATAAACTCTTATTTATAGTTATAACTCCAATGGTAATATTTCTATGTTATTTTTAATAACTTCAGACAACTTGTACTTGATAACCTATAAATTACTGAATGTCTGACTTTATTTTTTAGCACTATTATAGTGCTATTTTGTATTATGTTTGATAGTAACAAGTCTACATATTTTTATTGTAAACTTTGGAAAATAAGATAGAATTATTTATTGATTTTTAATCCAATAACTTGAATTAGTATCAGTTTGATGTATCCATACCAAGTTCAGTCTAGTGGTCATGACTTTTTTCAGTCTGATAGACAAGACATAAGTATAACCACTGGTCAGACCATAGTTCTGTCTGATTAATCAAAAACACTTTTATTCTGATGGACTATATTTAATAATGAAAGTTTATATTATTTATAAAATAGAAACATTTTTATGTATGGTATATAGTAATGTTCTATAAAAAAACATACAAAAATACTTATGATATATAAAATTTAGAAAACTTGGTTTTAAGAAGGTGTTTGTGATTTCCAAAACTAATGTAATGAAAAAGTAAGAAGTATTACCTATGAAAAAATAATCTCCCCCTTTTTAGAAATCTCAAAACACAATACTTAAATGAAAATATTAACTTTAAAATACTTACAACTCTTTTACCTTTTAATAACTTTTAAGATATACTTCATAAATCCCCCTGATTTTATAACTGCATTATGATACGATGGAAAGTATTCATACTCTGAAATTATTACCAATAGAGAATTGTCCCCATTAACATATATCCTTAAAATTATTTTAAATTTTATCCCTTCAAACTTATCCCTTTAAAGAGTTACTCCCTTTTATAAATATATTAGAACATTCTAAAATTTATCAAATACTTATCCCCCTTTTTGATTTTCAAATAGAATTAGGAAATTATTTTTCCAGAAATTCTAGTAAGAGATTACATAAAAAAAATAATGTGAAATAACTAATCATCTAAGAAATAAATGAAATAATATACATCCAATAGTTATTATAAAACATTCAAACATAAATAATTGGGTGAAAAGACATTAAAATATAATAACCATTCAAATTTTTGGAAATATTCCTTAAGAGATCAAAGGTAAAAATATTTATTCTTTATTAATTAATTTCTTCCTGAATGACCTTTATATTTTTGAACACATCATAATCCTTTTTGGATTATTCCACTAATGATATGAGCTGTCTGATTTGATATTCCAATACATCATGCATCAAGACTTCTATCTTGAGTCGCTCAACATAATCCAAAATCTTCTTATTTTCCTCATTTAAAAGCAACAATTCATCATCACATGTTCTTATCTTGTTGTTCTCTAATTAAAAATTGTGAACTTTTTCTTTAAGCATGTTAACTTCTTTAGTCCATTCATTTGTTGTGTATTTGAACTCTTAAATGAACTTGACACGATCCAATACATCAGTATATAACTTTTCAAAGGAACCTTACATTTCAAATGATAGTTTATTTACTTAAAAAAATTGATCATCATGATCCCTCAAGTCCCTATAAACTTGATTAGAACACTTGACCATTTGATTGTACGATATTTTATGAGTCCTGGACTTTTATTGAAAACTTTTCAATTCATCCTCAATATGGATGGTTGATTTAGTGAGAACATTCAAGGACTCTAAATTCTCATTAATAATACTCTGAATGAGTTTTCAACTTTCCTTAATGTTATGAAAATATGGAATGGTGTAATTTAACCTTATCAAATATTTTAAAATAAAATAAAAAACAATATGAGAAATAGTAGCTAATGAGGCCGATGAACCAGATGATGCCTTTGGGGGTTTCAGTTTGGAAGATTCAGAATCCAATTTTTTTACTTCCTTAATGTTTTATTTTACTTTATTAGAAATAATATTATCATCTAAAACATTTAAAATATTCACATTCTTATATGATTCTATCTTTTTAGAAAAATCAATATGTGATTTTGGATATTTCTCTTAAGATTCCTTTAAGGTTGATTTTTCTTCATGTTTTATTGACACCTTTTCTTGTTTTGTTGATGAAGATTATTCTTACTATCCTTATATGTCTATATCCTTATCAAACTAATAAGGTAAAGATGATGATGGTGAATATGATTCCAAATACTTATTTTTCTTTATTTTTTTATTAGACTCTTTTTCTTCATCATCATCTTCTTCATCATCTTCCACTTCTTATTTCTATTCTCCATATTCTTATTCTTATTCTTATTTTTCTCCTTATTTTTATTCTCATTATTACACTTTTTCTTATTATTATTCTCTAACATCCTCATGTTCTCTCTCTAATTGTCTTACTATTTTGAGATCTCCCTTTAAAACCTTTTTAGAGACCGATCTTATTTTTTACTTTTTAGCTTTCTTATGAACTTATTTCGACACCGATTCATCAGGTATTTCATTAACATTTCCCTTATCTCTTACCAAAGTAAGTATTTTATTAATAGGTTAATTTTAAACAAATTATACCCCATAATCTGGATTGATTTGATCAGTATAAGAAATTGGTAGAGGTGGATTTTTAGAGTCCCTTTCAACAACTTTAAACAAAATTTCAATAACTCTAGATTTATCAAAATTCTCATTCTCTTTATTTTAATTTTATTATTATTTTAATTGTTCTTTATTCCTAATGTTTAAGGATAATACTTCTTCCTTATCTAACCCAAATTTTACATCACTGGGTTTATTATTTTCCTTATGTGCCATGATTTTTTCAAAATCATCATCTGACATTATCTTTTATTTCTTTTGTTTCTTCTATGGAGGGGTTGAATTAATTTTTCTTTTCTTCTTTATATACTCAACTATCTTTAATGGTTGATCCTCGAACACGACTCCATAAAAATTTTCAAAAAACTTCTGTTAATTATAATCAAAGATTATATTTATTCTTAAAATATAATCTTCACCAATATAGAAAATATTTTCTCATATTGGATAAGTTTTTTTCTCAGCTTTAATAAGTTTCATAACCTTAAAAAAAATTTATTGATTAATGAAGGAAACATAATTATATTATTCTTTATTGGTGCAATCTTTATAGATTCCAATGTAATAAAGAAAAATTTAACAAGATTAAGTTTACTCATGTTAATAATTAAATCCAAAACAAATATATAAAAAACCATAAAGGTTTCCCTATCACACTTCCTATGTATTAGATACCCCTACATCCATAATTCTAAAACCCAAGCATTGGGTGAATTATGTGATACTTTCCTAACATTCTCATTACTTGGAAATAAAGAATATTTTTCCTTAGTCTTTTCAAAAGGCCAAAACATATCCATTAATTTTTGTGATGGTATATAAGCTTCAAATCCAGTAGGAACACCTACTAAATCTATTAAATTTTTTTATTAAATCTTATATTTCTTCAAAAAAAGTGAAATAAAAAATATCCTTATCACATTCAGTTACAAAACTAGCTGATCCATAAAATAATATAACAATTTTAGGGTAATGATTTTTATGGGTTTTCTATAAATACATTTTACAATCCTTGAAAAGAAATAATTCATTTGAAAATTGAATCATATTTATCATACCAAGATCTATTAACAAGTCATTCTCAGAAAACTTTATTTTTTTTGTATAATCCTTCTCAGTTGAAATCGTATTGAGACTTGAGCTAGATATCAGATAAAATCCAAAACAATCGGACGAATTGATTTAAGGGGTGACTTAAGTTGGTAGTAAACAAACTAAGAACTAATGTGGGAAATGGGGTGACCCACATTTATATAGAAATTGATAGGTGAAAATTCATATTCTAAAACATTAAATGGTTTAGATTAAATCCTTAACTAATATGATGATCAATATTTAATTAAATAAAGTTTTTAGAGTAATATTTGAACTCTGAAAGTTTTATGAAATCATTTTATTATAATATGTAATAGTACGATTAGAAATATTTTAATATTGAAAGGAGAAAAAAAAGTTATTTAAAATAAAACAAAAATTAATTGAAGACATATATAAACTAAAGTAATGGATAAGTAAAAAAACTAAAAAGAAGAGTACCTTTCATAAAAAAGTTTTATTAGTATGATTAACCTATTCCTATTAGTTTTTATAATTAAAACTGATTACAATAGTTCGCAACAATTTTTTTTCCAGAAAAATTTAATTCCAATTTTATATCTAGAAAATTTTTCATTTAAAAATAATTTTATACAAAAAATAAGATACTGAGAAATTTTTAAATTTTTTTTTCCAGAATATTTTATATAGCATATCGAGTTTGGTTATTTTATAAGAAAATATGTCACAATAATTTTTTTAGAGTTTTTGAGTCCAAAAGAGTCAGTACAAAAGTTTAAAAAAATTGATTTTTTTAAGAAAACTAAAAGTTTTTGGAAAAACCAAAACATGAGTACCCCTACTATGAAACAAAGTATATTGATGCAAGGATATTGATAAAAAATAAGTAGATATGAATAATAAATTTATATTTACCCTTCTTATATTCCATTTAATGTATTCAAGTCTATCACAAATAAGTGATTTTTTAAAAATATCAGTAATTGTTTCTTGCGTTATGATGAATTTTAAAATTATATCTATTTTAAGTGTGTGACCCTAAATAAAGTGATGTATACTATTTATGTGCATAACATGTGAGTGATGTATAGGGTTTTTAATTATTTAATTTTAACTTGTGTTATCACAAAAAATATTAATTTTAGTTAAAATCATGACATAGTCAATGAATGTGTGTTGTATCTACAACACTTGGAAAAAATGACTTTCAACTGTCACATATTTAGCTTCAATAGTGGAAAGTACTACTGAGTGTTGGTTCTTATATGAACAAGAAACTAAATATTCTCCTAAGTAATTAAAATTTCTAGATGAACTTTTTATATCCATTGTACATCAACCAATTTCAGTATCTGAAAAACATTTTAGTTTAAAATCATTTCAAGAATAATTGAATAATCCTAAATCCATAGCTCCTTTAAGATAAAAAAGAACTATTTTAAAGATTGAATATGACATTATTTTTTATTTTTTTGATATCTATAACATAATATACTAAATAAATTAAATAAATAAGACTAAATATTTAATATATTATGATTTCAATTGTCACAATAAAATTATTTTGATATATTGGTTTCCTAGACGTATGAAAATCTAAAGTATAGGAGGTTCTGATAAAAGTACTAATAAATTTAGCATTATCATACCTGAATTTTTTAAGAAGTTATTTTATATACTTATATTGATATATAATTTTTTTTATTTTTATTTTTTGAAATTTGGAAACCTAGAATGTATGTTAACTCACCAATCATACTCATTTTAAACTCATACTTAATAAGATATGAAAAGAAATATGTTAAAGATTTTTTAGTTGAACGAAATATAATTCCATCAACATATATTTGAACAAACACATTTTTTTTATTAAATTATTTTTTAAAATGTTTTGGATCTAAAACTCCATTAACAAAATTATTTTGTAACACAAATCCAGTTAATATATCATACTAAGCTCTAGGGGATTTCTCAAGTTCATAAAGTTGTTTAGTAAGCTTATAAACATTTTCTAGACGTTTTTTATTTTAAAAACAAGGTGGTTTTTCTACATAAACTTTCTCCTGAACATATCCATTATGAAAATAAAAATTGAAATCAATTTGAAATATTTTCAAATTTAAGAATGCTAAAAAGGATAAAAGTATTTGAATAGATTCAAGTCTTGAAACCAATGTATGTGTTTATTTATAGTCTATTACCTCTTTTTAGTCATATCCCATAACAAAAATTTGAGTTAATTTATAACTATTATTACATTTTCATTACATTTATTCTGAAAAAACCCATTTTACTCTTATTATAGAAGTTTCTTCAGGTCATTCACCTAAAGAACAAACTTTTTTCCTTTTAAACACATTGAGTTTAAATATACTTTCTTTTGGATAATATTATTAACAAAAATACTCTTCAAAATTATTAGGTTTGAATTGAGATAAAAATTATGTATGTTCAATTTCATTTATCGAAGAACTTCAAGTTCAAACTTGTTGAACTACATCACCAATGATATTATCACTAGGGTGATTCCTAAAAATAACTAATTTATTGGGTTTTCTAAAGTACGTTCTTCCATAATAGATTGAAAATATTTTTAGGGATTAACTTTAGAAACATATTATTGAGTTATTTACTTATGAGAATAAATTTATAATATATATTGAAAATATGTTTTCAAAATATCATCTGAAGATGTTATTTGGGACTGTTTAAAAAAAGCGGTCAGTATCATCAAACCTAATATGTACTATTTCTTCAATAGTACAATATTTTTTATTAAATACTATATATGCCTTACTAGTTGTGGAATAAACTAAAAATATTCCTTCATTATATTTTGATTCAAATTTATGTAAATTATATTTACTATTCAGAATGAATACTTTGTATACAAAAACAATAAAGTAAGAAACGTTTGGTTTTGTTTCTGTCCACAAATCATTAGAAGTTTTATTAATAAATTTTTTGATTAAAACTTGATTTATAGTATAATAATAAATTATAACTAACATATCCCAAAACTATTTATCATCTGAGTATTCACTTATCATGGTTATAGTAATCTCTGGAAGAAATGTATTTATTGTTTCAACTAAACCAATTTTCTGTTCAGTTATTGGTGCTTAAAAGTTATGTATAATACATTTCTTACTAAAAAAAGTTTCAAAATTAGTATTTAATAATTATCCACTATTATTACTCTGAATAGTCATAAGGATATGTTTTTCTTATTTTTAATTATGGATACAAAAGTTTTCAAATAACTAATTGATTCCTATTTTCTTGTTAAAATATATACACTTGTGTATCTAGTGTAGTAATCAACTAAAACATATATAAAATATTTACAATGAATACTTTGAGTTTGTGTAGGATAAAATAAGTACTTGTGAAATAAATATAAAGCATTATAATTTTAGACTTCACTAATAGATTTAAAACTTGACTAATGTTGATTACCAAATTGACTAGGATCTAAAACTTTAAAAGTGTCAAACCTATCTTCAGGTAGATCATTAAAAAATCCTTTCCTAGTAAACATATCTATATTTATAAGGTTATAGTTTCTTAACCTTCTATTACATAACCAATATTGATCTTCCATTTGACTATGACAAGGCAAGTCTTGGATCATAAGGTATTCTATGTTTATAGTGTAAACATTCTCATTCTGATTGGCAGAAAGAATAAATTCATATTTTGAACTATTTACAGTACATTTATCATTTATATAAATTAAAAGATAAACTTCATCACATAATTTACTTATTCTTACAAGTTTGTGCTTAAGTCCTTAAAAAAATTAAACATTTCAAATTAAATTTTTTCTTAGAATGACAATGTTTCCTATACCAATGATTTTCCCTTGAGCATTATCACTAAAATTTACTTTTCTACCTTTCATCTTGATAATCTTCTTAAAGAAATATTTTTTTCCTTTTATGTATCTAGAGAAACCACAATCCAGGTATCAAATGTTTTTCTTTTTGGTATTTTCTCTATTTTCCTAAATAAAAAGAAATTTGTTTTTTGGAACCCAAACCTTATAGGGTTCAATTTCATTAGAAAATAAAATCTTAGGTAACCATATTTGACCAATTTTATTATTTTGATCAAATGTCATTTCATTTGAAAAGTAGGATTTATGATTTCAAAGAGACTATACTCTATCTAAAGAAATTTTTTTCTTCCAATGTCCACTAATTTGACACTTAGTGCAAAATGGGTCACTTTTAGGAACAAAACCGTTTTATCTAAAAATATGTTTTTGATTTATGCAACCCAGTCCAGTAATATTAGTACGAGGTCTAGTTTGTTGTGAATATTATAAAATTTTTCTTTATAGAAGTTAAACTTGTATATATGTTTATTTATACTATATATTTTATACTTTAGTTTCATAACTAATTTTTTTACTCATTAGAAATAGTATTATAACTAAGTTTTACAAAATCACTTTGTAAACTGTTTTTGTTAAAAAATAAAATTCTCAATATATTTTGGAATAATATCTTTTTTAGTATTAGATTTATCTATATTTTTAGAATTAAATTATATTTAATTAGTTAAAATAGATATTCTTGAATATGCGATATCTTGTTTTTCTTTGTAATTATCATGGTTTTTAAAAATTTTACAATTTTTATTTTCAAGCTGTTTTGCCAACCCAAATAACCCTTTATAACTAGTAAGAGTATTATCCTCTTCACACGAGGAAGATTATTTATAAGATGATGTAAAAATTTTCTCAGTAGGATAAATTTAATTTAAATACATATGGATAAGGTATTCAACAATGTATACCTTTTACATAAGATATTTATTTATGAAATTTATTTCAACAAAAATTCCTAAATTCCTCTATTTGGAATTACTAATGTATGAATATTTTTCTGAAGAACTATCTCCCCCACTGGAACTCCAAGTGTTTTAATCTTATAGAATCTTCTTTATCTTATACTTATAATACTTATTTTAATTTATGTTATTATTCCTTTATTTCATTTTTTTCTTTTCAGTTTAGGACAGTCTAATCTGATGTGTCATACTTTCTTACACTCATAGAAATTGACTTTGGAATATATATTGTCATTAATTTACTTATGATTTTTATTTTTATCTATACACAAAATATTTCTTTCTCACAATTGTATTCATTCTTCTAGCAATATTATCTAACTCATTTCCTATCATTTATAAAGAACTAGAATCTTACTCAACAATTAATTTATTTTTATTTAAAAACTTTACAAATTTCTTAGCTAACTAAGATTTAGTAAGAATAATAGAAGTTGTTGAAAATGATAAAACACCATTACACTTTTTTAGCTTCTCAAAATCTCTCTTAATACTACTTACATATTTCATGAAATTTTCAATGATATCATCATGTCTTAGATTTATAATCTCTCTCGTATCATCCAAAGATTTCCTTTTGGATTCCCATTCATTGGGAATTATATCTATTATAATTTCAACCAATATACTATTTTTAAGATCCTTTTCTACAATAGAATATTAAATATTGAAAATATTCATAAATCATTGATGTATTTTTAATCTTGATTCTCTAGGTAGAAAATAAAAATCTTGATAGTCTTATCTCATCATATCTCTTCTAGTCTCAACAACTTTAGAAGTTAAAAAGTGAGCAACTTATAAATTCTTCTATATGGTATTATCATCTTCACATGAATAAATATAACTATATATATTCCTTATCATGGAATACTATAGAGTATTCATTACTCAATAATTAATTCGATATTCTTGTTTATCTTTATGAGTGAAAGTAGTAACTTATTTCCCCCATATATTGTAATCTTTAGTAAGAATTAAAAAATAATCATCTCTATCATTGATAATTTTGTTTTCATGATATATATATAGAACTAATAATAATTACCATAAAACATCATAGGTTGAATGGGATTAAATTTTTTTAAAATGGAAACATTAAGAACTACTATCTTAAAAAACAATAGAAACTATTTTTCTATAAATACTTTAGTGTAAAAAAAGTATAAATAAGAAGTTTATAACAAAACATAATAAAAATTACAGTTAATAGAAGATGTAAAAACACACCATTTATAAGTAGTAGAACCTGCTCTAATATAATTAGTTATATTGAAGAATTTTACAATGGAATTCAATAAGGGGTGAATTTTAGTTTTAAAAATAAAGATAAACCCACAAAATAAAATACATATTTCAGTAAAATGTTTGGACACACATGTCTTCTGATGAACAGAGTAAAAAATCAAAACTAGATAATCTCTAATTATTATCAGATTACCTTTATTAGTATAACATATTGTTCGATAAAAATAATATTAGAAAGATTAAAAAACAACAACATTATAATATACTACACAAAAAAAATTTATATTTTAGAAATAATAAATATAAATCTCATTACAGCAAGAATTAATTACAATATTTAATAAAAGTTTTCACTCTTTGACCTAAACAATTTAGGTAATCAGAAAACATTGAATAAAAGTATCCACACTTTTATACCTACTATAAGGTCTATCTTTCCATATCAAAAAATCCCTTGATATGATATTCAGAATAAACTCTATCTTCCTATCCTTAAAATACCTCGATATGATGATCAACATCTATCTTCCTAGCCCCAAAATCTATCGATCCATTGAATTAGATTCACCTCTATCTTCCAATACTTAGAATCCATTAATCAATACCATGACCAGACAAGAAATTACAAAATAAAATAGTTATAAATGAATTGAAATACTTATAAAGATTCCATTGAACTTAAACTATCTAAATTTTTATAATGACTAAGAATGAGAAGTTAATTTAGAGAAAAATTTTGACCAATTGATTTGAAAATCAATATGCTGCCAAATTTTCAAATAACCTCTTATTTATAGGCAAATATCTGACGGTAATATTTTTGAGTTATTTGTAACGACCTTGGACAGCTTAAACTTGATAACCTGGAAAAAACTGAATGTTTGATGTTAATTTGTTTGGCACCACTACAATTCTATTTTGTATTTCATCCAATAGAAAAAAGTTTATATATTATTATTACAAACTTTGGATATTCCGATGAAATTTCTTATTGATTTTCAATCCGATTATATGAATGAGTATTCATCCAATGTATCAGTACTAATTTCAGTCTAATAGTCATGAATTTTAGCGGTCTGATAGACAAGACACAAGTCTTACCAATGGCCAGACCGTAGTCCACTCTGATTGATCCGATGCACTTTCATTTTTATGGACCATATTGAATAATAAAATTTGATATTCATAATAAAATAGAAACAATTTTATATATATTATAAAGTAACATTTTCTATTAAAACTTACTAAAACACTTGTGAAATATAAAAGTTAGTAAACATAGTTTTTAGAAGGTGTTTTTCATATCCAAAACTAAAGGAATAGAAAAGTATGAATTATGAATTCTGACTCAACAATATTTCCAACACATTCCTCATATATTGAATTATAGTTTTAATTCATGAACAATATTCCTTATCAAAAAACTTCTTTATTAAGTAAGGAACATGAATTAATAACAATTTACCCATTCATTTATATAACTTTCAATGTAAAATACCATATGTAAAAATGATATAATGTTTAAGTAATAATCATATCCATGAAAAATAATATGTATTTTTTAGGGAAATGATATGTCTAATGATAACACAAAATTAAATATTTCAAGGTAAGTTTAATAATTAAAAAAATT
Source organism: Viscum album (assembly GCA_963277665.1). NCBI lineage: Eukaryota > Viridiplantae > Streptophyta > Magnoliopsida > Santalales > Viscaceae > Viscum > Viscum album. Next base: position 471,612,317 of record OY728133.1, on the reverse strand, counting down.
AATTAAAAAATAGAATGTAAATATATTCCCTGGACAAACTGATCTTAATCCATCTAAAAAAATAATAATAATTATATAATTACAATATATACCTAGTCAATCATTATTAAAATACAGGGTTTTGTTTTTGATGAATAAAAATTTCATACAAATTCCATTAAAAACTATATTGAGAAAAGTATCCTTTTTTACTTTGAAAGCATTTTACAACTAAAATTCACATTTTTTTTTGAAAATAATTTTTTTTGAAAATAATGTATTAGAATTATAATGTAATATTCTAAACCCTGATCGGTCATGATGTCTAGAAATTTCATTCATGTCATACATGTTAAAATAAATATTCCTTTCACTTTTTTGGTAAAAACCAAAGGGGTCTAGTTGGGAAAAGAACATGAAGATTCCTTTAATTTTTTTTATTGTAAAAAGGAAATCATAGATAAAAATTGCTTTAATAATTCATTTTGAAAATTTTAAAATTTTTTTGAAACATTTTTATAAACATGGTTTGGAAAAAATTGACTTTTGATCAAAGAGACAAATAAAGTAAAATTTTATTAAAAATATTTTCTCATTTATTTTAGTTACCAAAGATTAGAAACTGGTAGAATTTCATAAAAATTTCATAAATAAAAATAGTAGAAGAAAATTAAATGGGTTTATAAGATAATAATCATATTATTTACTTTAATTTAAATTCATGCATAAATAATCCTAATTAAAATGATATTGTGAGATAAATCCTTACAAAGACCATAATGTTGAAGTAAGAAGTAACCAGTAAATAAATTATGTGTATAAAATTTGAATGTACATAAAAAAAAGTGTAAATATAGAAGAATATGTTAAAAATTATTTACATAAATAATCTTATAATATTAAATAAAATGAATAAGTAATGTAACCCAACGAAAAGAAATTAAGTTATTAAATTGTTTACCACTTAGTATCATTTAAGTTAAATCTACATGGATAAAGTAATTAAAATTAAAACATAAAGTACTATTAATTACTAAGGAATCCTTATATTATATTTCATATGGGTAGTATATACTCCATATAAATGAAATTAGGTGCATAACCTTATAATATGCCATAATGAAGGGAAATTGAGACGAAGTCCCTTATCTCACACTTTCCTTTAAATGAATGTTCATAAAAATTAAGTATAATGGTTTTAATAATGTAACTAATTTATAAATAAATAATTATCATAATTTTAATATCATATATTATCCTATTATAACATTTTACCACCCATTTGTTAATAATATTTCATTATTTTCCTTATTTTGGGTATTAATTGCCTTGTTTTTTCATCTGTGTTTCGTCATGAAAATTTCAGTTTTTTATATAGAACAAAAAATGAATAATATATAGAATTATAATAATGTCTTAAATATCATATTTACTATTTATATACATTATTATAATCATTCTAATTTTTTTCATTGAAAATGAACCACATCGCTTCGTGGAGACGGTAAGCCGTACATACGCATGAGTAAGGATATCATTCCCATAACAGGTGAAAGGGTAAGTAAGTGTATGATATAATAATTTTATTGAATTTATTTTATGTCATGTATATCACATATAGTCGTTAAATTTATCCTTATTATCATCAATTTAAATAGTAAGTGAAGAACGAATCACATCGCTTTGCGAGGCGGTAGTCCGCCATACACACAAGATATAATATCATATTTTAAAAGAAATGGATATTAAGAAGATACATGTGATATTATAATTCCATAATTATAATTATATGATAATTAATATATATATAAATTAAAATAAGAATTATATTTTACCATGATTGGTGTTGATGGAAAACAAGTTCTATCGATTAGTGAGGCGGTAGTCATCCATACAGACGATCGATGGTTTCGTTTCCCATTTGATGGAAGAGGAGATTGATATAGGTTACTAAATTAACAAAATAAAATATCAGTATATTGGAGATAATTATGTTCTTATAATATCATGATTTAATATGATTTTAATGAGGTGGAATGATAAATAAAATAAAAATGATCATTTAATAATGTTACCTCTTCTTCAGATGACCTCTTTAGGCTTGCACCAAAATCCATCATAGGAAGGATTTAAGATAAAACAAAGGGTTATAGAATGTTGGTAGGAGATTAAGGAATTTATTTTTTTAGGTATCATCCCAATCAAATGGATTTGTATATGTCAATAGGGGATGAGAGGGGGTGGCCTTTTATAAGTGTGGGAGAGGACACACATGGATTTTTTCAAAAAAGAAACCAATTAAACCCATGTTTTTATCAGGAAAAAAAATCCTCCAAGATTGGTTATTCTTGACTCTTATAGGGTACAATGTAAAATTATATCATTATTTTTTTTTCAATTTGGTAGTTTATTTTAAACCCTTATCTTCTTAGTTTAAATCTCGATAGACCCATTTTCACCTTAACTACGGTAATTAATTTTTACTATTTTCACTATTCATTATGGTAAAAAAATAATTTGAACTTATTATATACTATTTATTATTAATATTAAATACAATTAATTAATTTTAAAAAATTTAACTCACATAATTGGTATAATTTAATTTAAAATTATACCCACAGACGCGAAGAAAAAGTGAGTTTTCAAAGAGAACATTCTCATAATTATAGAAGGTTTTAATATCAAAATTCAATATCAAATTGATTCTAATAACCTAAATTTTATTTATTAAAATATAATTTTACTAATTTTACTTTAAAAATAATAATTAAAATAAATTTTTATTGTTTAAATAATTTAAACAAAAAGGTAATTTCTAATAAAAAATCAGCATTTTTCACTATTTATCTAAAAATGAAACATTTTAGAAAAATATAAAAATTCACCCTAAAATAATTTAGATATTATAATTTCAAAAATTAATTTAATTTTATAAAAAATATTTTTTAAAAGTGAAAAAAATGAATTTTAAATCATATGGGCTAAGCACGACTAAACTGGCTTTTAGAAAAACACCGTTTTTTCAAAAACTTTCATTTTTTTCAAAGGATTATTATTTGCTTTCTAATAAATATATATCCATTTAATTTTTTTTATAAATTTATAAACCATATATTCTTCATACTTTATTCATAACTATTCATACCTACCAACTTAACGGCTAGGCTATAGTGGTCATGTTTTAATAATATTTTAATAGAGTATTTTTGTTTAAAATTATTGTTGTGTGCATCAAAAGATGTTGAATTTATTTAAAAGGAAATAAAAAATAAATTATAAGGTTGTTTCATGTATATTTAGGTAACAATTTTTATTAGTATCAACATATTGTATCAACTAAGATTAGGTGAGTCAATCAATATTGTTCTATTACATTTTACCACTGAAAGACCTTTGTCACATGTTATTGTTATTGAATTGTTTTTTTGTTTTTACTTTACTACCACTTGAAGAAACAAAAATATATTGAAGATATGAATTTATAAGGATAACCAATAAATAAAAATTTCCACTTACATGGACTAATCCTTAAATCCATTAGATCACATGATCTACTAATCATCATGTATAATAATGAGTAGAGTTTATCATTGAAAATGTTTTATATAGATATGTCTCTTAAGTAATATAACATTACCTAAAATAATCCATAAAAATATCTACAATATATATTGTAATAATAATCATCAGACTACAAAATAAGACTCCACTTTAGTGTAGATAATATCTAATTTCAGTTTTCTCTTTCACACACCAATCTTGTTATCAAATAGTTAGTGATCGCAATCCTTGAAAACCCAACATATTCATCTATCTTTCACTTGGTAATATTTATTGGGATCCTATATAGTTATCTTTTTTATTTTATTTATACCCCCCTATTCCTATGTCACACTCTTCTAAATTTATTCAACACACTCACACATCACATTATCGATTTCTATTTTTATCTCTTTCCTAACAATCTCTAACCGCATTCAATGGAATTTGAATTCCAAATAAAAAATCAAAACCCTTCATCTATTATTATCTTATCATGATTCAATTCCTATAATTTGATCAAAAAATTCTTTTGAATCAACCTTTATTCTTTTTAATAACTTGAGAGATTGAGTTAGAGAAGCCTTTATTTCATCTAAGAAGAAATATTCTCAAAACATTTTAAAACTAGGTTTTGGAAAGAACCAAAATATGATCATGTGAATGGTGGTGTGACCATGATAAATTTGATGAACTATGGTATGATTATAAATTTATAAAATTTATTTTCATTGAGATTATCAATGGATATAGGAACATTATGTCACCACCACCTATATTACAGTGTGGACTCTTAAATCCCCCACAATCAAAGGTGACACAATTCATCAGGTCCTTTAACATTATGGAATGATATTGCTTTTAATATCATAACATCATCATTCATAGTGCAACCTAATCTTGCATGAAAAAACATATTCTTCAAATAGAATAGTTTTAAAATTATTTATTACATTACATCATGATAAGATACTTCATTAAATAATTCCCTTCCCCCATGGTGGAAACCTATTTACTCACAAAATAGTGTTAACATAAAATATTATGACCTCTTGATCACAAAAGAAACTTAATTATGGGTAGGGATAACTTAAAAATATTAAATTTTAAGAAATAAAATCTAGGTGTGTTTATCGGAATTGTGGTGAGGTTGGTTCTAAATTCAATATATGTAAATATTACATAAAAAATTTATAGTGTGATTCTTTCTCCTGTGGATTGATTTTCTCTCCAACACCAAAAATGTTCCCAAAAAACAACATTATATATTTAAACATATATGAAGGGAATTGAAACATCAATTTCTTTTTCACCTATTTTGAATTATCTAAATTCTTATTTGTTTTAATATGATTCATAAATTTATTAAGTGGTGTAAATTGTGTTGAAACTTTAATATTAGAACAAAAAACCAATAAATCACATCATATTTATGTATCCACCATTCAATAACCACATACTTTTAATTATCATTCCCATTGAATAAAAATATCTGCATGGGAACCTTAAACCTCAAAAAATTTACTTGTCAGAACAATCTACACATTTTTATTTTGTTATCAACCATCAAACATAAGTTATTCTTGCTGAAAATATATATTTTAGGGTTCATACTAATTAAATTTAAAAATTTCTCAAATGTGAACTAATGGTCAACTAGAGTTATCTCTCAAGTTTATAATAAGTCAACCAATTCATTGAATCAATTATTTATATTTTTTGTATTTTTTTCTATAAATTAAAACTAAGATATTAGGGGGGTGTTTGTAACGTCCTCGACCCAGGTGACACTAAATCAGTGCCATGAGCCAGGTCATCACATGACCTCAAGTGCACCTCCCCATACTCTAGAGGTTTCCAAATAGTAGCGAGGTTATAATAGGTCATGTAGGAAGACTATACCCTCTTTCCAGAGTAATCCACAACAGATCACAATATAAATAGAGGATTCAATATGTAACAACCAATAACATGCATAACCAAACATCTCCCAAACTGGGTATAATCCACAAGCAATAGTAAATATGTCATGTCATGATATAATGCTAAGTGAAAAAGCCCCAAATAAAGATAAATAAAAGAATCCAAAAATGGTCCCAACTTCATGTTTATAACCTCATCCATGTATGTCCCATGTTCAAATCAACTTCTTACCATAGGGCCCTTGCCCTTATCCTTACCTGTGAGAATGAAACGTGCTCAAATACCCAAAATTGGTCTAAGAAGGGTGTGAGTACAACTCATTAGGCCACCACCAATGATGTTTAAAAATACTTAGTCTAATAGATAGTGCATCCACGTATAAATAAATATCAAGAAAAGGAAAGAAACTTCATGAGACACTAGTTAAAAATCTCTACTTATATATACTAACCAAGGTTCCAATTCATAATTTCTCTTTTATTAATAGTTCATCATCAATCATGATGTTCATAAGTTGGTAATTCACATAATTCATAAAAGGTTCATGGAATTTAATATTTTTCATAAGGGAATAAATTAGTTTGTAACTCACTGGGGATAACATATCACAATATCACAATATCCTCACCTCAAAGCCTCAGTCCATATGGAATGCAACCATTAGGGGAATATAGCTCCATCCCCTTCCCTAACCCATGCATTGTTGGTGGAGTCAGAGCATTAGTCCAACTCAACCTATGGGAGGAGCCTCAGTCATTTATCCCATACTTCAAGCCATGGGCACACACTTATCCATCCATTCACCACACACAACCATATCCCAACTAAACACAACCAATACATACAACAATCACAGTCCATAATAATCGACATTATAAATCATATTATTCAATATCCCATTAACACATATTCATAAATCCCCTTATTAGATTCCCTTCAACATATTTTCCCATTTCACATACCATTATCGATTTAGAATATTCACCATTTCACATGCACTAACTCGCTTAGGCATATCAAACAAAATTCATAAGACTAATAATCCAACCACAATTAACCAACACCTCATTTGGCATCCCATTAAGAATATAACATACTCAAAAAGGGATATACATGATCACATAATAACCTAGAACTTACTTAGCTAATTCTTAGTCCGGAAAGTACCGATGCACCCCACGAGTGGCCTTAAATAGGTCAAATCATCCTCGATGTGTCCCTTGGGAACCATGAGGGTTTCCATTCATCATTTAGACACCCTAAATACCAAATATTATCAAGGGTTTCAAAATAACAATAATAAGTGACAATGAAAAAAAGTCAAACATGCACATATCTATAATGAAACTGTGGAATTTAACTTATAGACCACCTACCTCAAATATATTGGTGAACACACTCCCAATTGTGGAATTAGATATATATTCAACCACATATTAAATATTTAACCTTGATTTCCCAAAAAAAGAAGGGTTTTTGATATTTGGATGGAGAGGAGAGAATGATACAAACCCGAATCGAGAAAAGGAAGCAAGGAGTAGATAAGACCCACCCAAAGCTTCTATCTTCAACTGATGACGCTCCAAATGGCCTAGAGATGAAGGATATTAACCATTATAAGATATTTGGATATATTTTTCATCACTAGGGTTTAAGGGAGTATTAAGGAGGAAAATACTAAGTGAGTCTTTAAAATACCAGAGTTTCATTTTTTTTTGTAAATTTCTCAACTTTACTAGGCTTCATGGTTTACCCACATGGTTTTCCAAACCATGCATGAGCCACTATCCCAAAGTCACCACTTCACATGATTTTCTGGTAATTTTTTATTATTATATTAACCATGTAATAACATGTGGAAGTCTCTGTCCCAGACTACATGATTACCTGGGATGATCCGCACAGTTTGTATTAATCGGGTGTAAACTATGAAACATGCCCAAAAAACTCATGTTTCCTTCTCTTTCACGCCTCAAACCCCCAGAACACCCCAAAGCCTTCTTATGAACTTTGGGAAACACTTATTTGAATAAAATAAAGGACTTAAACTAAAACATAAACAAAAATATACTTGAAGAAAAATACAGAATCTTACAACCTCCCCACCTTAGCATGACTCGTCCTCGAGCCACTCTTCCCAAGCATCATTGAGATTCCAAAGCAAAGAGATCTGACCATTGGACCCTTATATCTAATTCTCGCTCCCAAGTTTCTTCTTGGATGTTTCCATGATGTCATAGAATATGAACTAAAGGCACAACCTTTCTTTAAAATTCCTTCTCACTATGACCCATAAAACAAACTGGATGCTCCTAAAACGACGCATCTGGATCAAGCTCAACATCATCAAAGTTCATCACTTGAGATGGATCAGTTTGATACTACCAGTGTTGTGAAACATGAAAAACATTGTGCATCCCACTGTACCATTATTTAAAATCTAATCAGTAAGACAACAGTCCAGTCTTCTCTGCAATCTCAAATGACCCCACATACCAGGGCACAAACCTTACCCATTTCTGGATTTGATGGTGATCCAACCTGGACAACACCTGAATAAACATACTATCACCTACCACGAACTTGAGAGTTCTATGACGCCGATCTTCATGTGACTTCTTCCTACTCTATTATATTACCATAAAATTTTTAATCAATCAAACCTTTTCTAACTTATCCATCACAAGACTCGATCCTAACAACCCAGACTCCCCAGCTTTTAACCAAAATAATGGATATATACACAACCACCCATAGAGTGCCTCAAAGGGTTCCATCTGAAATGTACATTGAAAACTATTGTTGTAAACAAAATCAATGAGCAACTAGATCTTTTCCCATGAACCACCGAAATCCATAACACATTCTCTCAACATGTCCTCTAATAACTGAATTGTATGCTCTAACTACCCATTTGTCTATGGGTGATAAGCCATACTCCGAAACAATTGGGTACCAAGAACCTTATTCAGCACCTTCCAAAAGAGCACTGTGAAATGTAGATCATGATCCAAATCCAAGGTTCTCAGAACACTATACAACTGCACTATCTCTCAAACATATAACTCACCCAGATGGTCGACTGTATAAGTTTCTTATATCAGTAATAAATGATCCACTTTATTCAACCAATCCACAATGACCTAGATTGTGTCATTATTTCAAGGCATCCTCAGAATACCCACTAAAAAGTCCATTGTTATGTCATTCCACTTCCATTATGGAATTAGAAATGACTATAACAACCCATCTGGATACTGATTCTGGACCTTCACCTATTGACAGGTAAGAAATCATTCCACAAAACCTACAAAACTTTCTTCATTCTCAGCCACCTATAATTCTGATGAAGATCACAATACATTTTAGTCAATCTAGGATGTAATGTTCAGTTCGATGCATGGAACTTACAAATAAAATCTTCGTGTTTACCCACCTTTACCACAACATGGCCCTGAACATAGAAAAATCAATAAACACCAACAACCCAACGAGAAGGTGACTCCCCACCTCTAAGACCTTCCTTCAAATACAAACACTCTGGATCCTCTATATATATAAGGACCCGACCTTAAAACATTACATAATCTTGAATTAATTGAGTAATTCACATTGAGGATCTTTTCAGGTTTAAAGTTTTAGAGATTTAGGCTATAACTATTACATTTCTTCTCAAAAAATTATAAAGCATACACTTCTACTCAATTTCCATTTTTTCATGAAATAAAAACTCTTTAAAAAAAAGAGTCATGTCTAGTTCCATGTTTTTGACAACATTAGTTTTCCTTGATCCCAACCTTGACTATATTCAACTTTATGTCCTGTGAAAAAAAATTCAGAAACTTGGGATGAGCATAAAGAGCCCAGTAAGGGATACACAAAGAAGGTAAAACAATTAGTTTTTCAAAACAATAAGTAATCCATGAATACCCTATCATAAGTAATATTTTTCACCTTTATGAAGTATTAAATACCATCCACTGAATAAAAGATCATTGCTTACCATTTTGTAACCAAAATATTACCATAAAACCCATAGAATGAACACATAACAAATAAAGGTAACTCGAGACATACACATACTTAAATGGAATAACCATACGATCAACTTCCACACATATCACTAAAGGGAATATCCATACGGCCGAATTCCATACCCAATGCATTGGAGGTTATAATGTAACCAACCATCCTGGTTTATCATGGAACCACTCGTCATTTGGTTTATCACGTAACCACCCATCAAATTTCTAGGTACCATTATAAAATCATAACATATACAACAAATATAAAGGAAAGAAAACATTTCCACATTTAAATCAAAATATATCAATTAAATATATTTACATAAAAAAATCATTATCAAAACCATTTTCAATACCAAAATACATAAAAGAGTATATGGTATTTATTTTTCTTTTAAAAAAATTATGGCTTGTTAAGGAAGCCAAAGATCAAAAAATACTCATAGCGGTGGAAATGTCATTTTCACCACTTACGTTAAAAGAAAAATTCTTTTTTTTGTTTATTAAAACAATTTGTATAAAAATATTCCCTTTTAATGAAATGAATGGTCAAAGGTATTTATAAAGTGTATAAAATAAAGTCATGTATTAAAACAAAATATGCCTCAATGAAAGGAGATTGAGATGAAGTCCCTTACCTCGTGTCCGACTAGACCTGTTCATTCTTTAATCTCATGAAAAATAAACTAAAGTTAATTTCTACTTACTTAGGAACCTTTTAAAGTTTATCATTCCTTTAATATCAATTATTACCATGTTATAAACATTATGTAATCATTTAAGTTAATAACGGTAATTTTGTCGATATGTGGTACTTGAGTAAAAAATGAACACCTTATAATTAAAAGTTGTCCTTGTGGTCAATAGTACATTATATACAGAATGATATACAAGATTTAGATATCATACATATCATATATATCCCATATATATATATATGTATTTATAATATTACATAACATTTAGAGGTAAGAAATGAAATTCACTATTCATAGAGACGGTAATCTGTACGTACGCATGAACGCTACTTTCATTTCTATTTAGTATTTTAATGGAATTAAAACATAATGATACATATGTATATTATAATTTCAGTATAATATAATATATAATATCTTTAACTCCATCCTTTATATGTCCCATATATGGCATTAATGAGTCATATCACTTTGAGGGGGCGGTAGTCCGCACTTCCTCAAATGAAATTATCGCATTTACCCATAATGGAAACCATAAAAGTATTCTATAAATGAAAAATACATAAGAATAAATAAAACATTAACATAATATATATCATATATAAATACAGTTCCATCTTAATGGCCACCATGAGAGGTGGTAGGAGATAATTGAATAATCATGGCTTCATGAGGCGTTAGTTTGCCATTCACAGAAACAGTATGTTTTTCAATTATTATATGGAGGTGTGTGTAAGTGTAGTTCGAATACTTCCCATAAAAAACCTAGTTTATTGAATATACTGGTTTTTTTATAAAATAAATGAATAAAAAGAGTTTAGGGGTTGGAGATGTAAAATAAAACAAAAGAACTTAAGAGAAGACGTTACATTTAAATCGGGTAACTCCCTTTGGTTTGAACCAAAAGGATTTGTTGAAGTGCCTTCTGCCTAAGTTTAAGGCTTCTAATAGAAGGAGAGGGATGTATGGATATTAATTGGGTAGAGTTTGGATGACCCAAGGGGCTTGAGAGGTGTGAGGAATGGGTTAGAGGCGAGGGATTTCTATAAGGGGGAGGAGGGGCTCTTTAGGAAAGTGTGAAAATATTATTTCATTACATAATGATTTTCTGTTTCTAAATGTCCAAAACTTATTAAAGTCAAATATTAGATGACTAATGGTCAAAAAAAAATCAACCAATAAGAATTGGACATGTTTTGTATATTATTTTAATCTTTTTAATCTTATTTATTTAAATCATTTATTAATGAGGTAAACACTACATCATTATTGTGTCATAAATAAATTAATTTATTTAATGTCTAAAAAGTATAAAATAAATAACATGATATAGAAATTATTTTTATATTTCAAAATAATATTTATAGTCTAAAATATAACTTATATAACCCTATGTAAAAATTAATTTACTAAAAAATATTTGTTTATGTCATTTTTTTCTTTACTTTAAGTTAATTAAAATAAAGTGTCATTATCGCTCTCATGTGGCTCCATGGGGTCCCAAAATCAACCCAAGGATTACCATAGTCGGATATGTATTAAAAAATATGATTATAACCCATTTTAGGGCAATTTTATATTATTATAATATTATTTTTTTACCCTTATTTACCAGATTTACCCTTTAACCATGGTAAATAATTTTTTTACTGAAGTAAATATTCATAATGCCTATAAATAAAAGCTAATTATTTAAAAAATTTGGGCCTCCTAATTCCAAATATAAAATACATTTTTCCAAATTCAAAACATAGAAGTGGTAGAAATTAATTTAAAATAAATTCCCACTGTCAAAACAAAAGGAGTGTTTTTAAGAAATATTAACTATCAAAAGATTGACACTTATTTATGTCAAATTTCAAAGTTAAATTACTTCCAATGACCAAAATTAGATTAAATAGTAAAAACATAATCTATTTACACTTTAAAACCAAATAAAAAGATAATATAGCCTTATAAATAAATTATATTAAAAGGCATTTTTGAATTAAAATACAGTATTTTTCACTATTCATTAAAAATGAATTTTATCAGAAAATACCAAAATTTCATCCAAAGTAAATTTTGATGTCCCGATTCTAAATAATAATTTTATTTTTTCAAATAAAACATATAAAAGTGGCCAAAACTAGATTTAATGATGGTTCTCCATCAAAAGGTGGTAAATCGACCTTTTAATGAATATTTGAGTATTTATGCTTAAAATCACATTATGTCTTATTTTAAGCCTCTAAAATTTATTGGATAAATGTATAAACTTTTATCAGACATGTATAATAATATTTTAGTTAGTTCTATTCATTCTCTCTAATACAATAGCTAGGCATTAACTACAATTTAAAATAATAATATTATATTGTTAGTGTGCAACATACGATTTCAAAGAAACCCGTTGTTGCGTATCCGAAATGTCATCAAACATAGTATGACCTTTAAAGTATAATTAATATTTAAGTTAAAAATATTAATAAATATGAAAATTTCATATTTTTTATATTTACCTAGGATATTACATCCTTCCCCCCTTTTGGAAATTGCGTCCTCACAATTTCATCCACTTATAAAATAAATGAGGGTATTTATCCCTCATATCATTTTTAGATTCCCATGTTTCCTCTTTAACCATATGGTTTTTCCAAAAAAACTTTACCTGGTATTCCACAACACTTGCTCTATACAGTCAAGAATCTGGACTGGTTATTCCTTATAAGATAGATTCTCGTCCAACTGAACTACCTTTGGGCTCAAAACATGATATGGATCTGGCATATACTTTCTCAACATTGAAACATGAATAACATTGTGTACCTGGGACAAACTTGGAGGTAAAGACACTCTTTATGCAACTGATCCAACTTTCTCCAGGATTTCATAAGGTCCAATGAACCTTGGTGTAACGTCCCGGATCCGGGTGCCCCGAACCCGGTTCTTCACGTGACCTCAAGCGCATTTCCCCAAACGCCAGAGGCTGCCAACTAGTAGCGAGGGACCAGGTCTGATAGTGGGGAAACTATGCCCTCATTTGTCAAAGTGTAGCGCAGCGGAATACCAGATAAAACATACATGAACAACAGCGGAAGAAAATAACCATACACAATTTTAAGCAAACAACTGCAGTAAAAACAACCAACAATCATATATATAATGATGATGCAACATGCCTCAAGTTCAAAGAAAACAGCCAGAACATGTTACAAAGCAGTACAACAATACAAAGTACAAGAAAGAAAAACAAAACAGCCAGTATCATCGCGAGCCTAAGCCTGGTCCCATGCTACCCTACTCCTCAGCAGCAATCAAGTACTTGTATAAGGACCCTTGAACTTATCCACACCTATAGAAATGTAATCTGTTTGGGCCGAAAAGCATGACCAAAACAGGGTGTGAGAAATAATCTTAGTATGCACCCACCAAAGGCCCGTGCTCAACTGTGTGTAAACATGCAACAACAATGTGAAAAAGTAAATGAAATAAACTAAGAAGTACTAAAAAGTAACTAACTTTACCAGTTATATTGCCATTTTAACATTCATTTAATCATTCAATATAAGGAAAACCACCACAGTGAGTTTTCTATGTAAACATTTAGTGTCCTTAGACACGCAAACCCTTACCCTGAGGTAATCAGAATCTCATCCTCTGGAAATCAAAATCACACCCTCATGCATAACAGATATTTCCCTCAGGTGTACGAAGTGTCGCCCTCAGGCATAGAAGTCACCGCCCTCAGGAATACGAAAAGTTTCCCTAAGGCGAAAAAGAACGTTTCCCTCAGGCTAATCCAGTCATTCCCTCAGGCTATAGTAAAACACTACCCTCAGGCACAAGTAACCGGGCCGAGCCCAATATGTAAATAAAAAATTCCCATACAATTCCTCTCAAGGAAATTTTAACAAACATTATTATAATGGCATACCCTCGGGTATCCTGGCCAAATGGATAAACAGAGGAACGCACCCTGGGGTGGTCCTAGATCCAAGCAGCGATCCCAAACAGCAGGTTATTATCACATTTAATTACCTATACATTTCTAGGTAGTTAAAATAGCCACGTCCTTAGCCACACGACACCCCAACATGGGTTTGTAGCACAAAAATACACGCAAACACACAACAGTTGGAAATTAAACACCAAGACACCTACCTTTAATGCCCCAAATCAGTATACTCGAACATCACTTCCAGAATTTCACAAGAATGACGTAGATTTGAAGTAGAAGAAAATCCATTCAAACTCAAATAACTTCCCATAGAGGAATAATTAAAAAGAACTACGTAAGGAGAAGGAAGCTCTTACCTGTGCAGTTCCAACGTGATCGACGGAAGCGGAAACGGATTCCCGACACTCGATCGGTTTATCCACGAAGGTTCATCCATCCTCTCCCGAGATCCCATCCGGTTCTAAGACAATCCTGTGAACAGGGTTGGATATTGCCCATTTTATGTGAAAAAAACAAAGTACAGGGCTTGTACTTTTGACTACACGACGTGTACTTCCCTCATTTAACTGTTTCTCTGGCGGCACTGCCAAACTGTTCATCCGTCGACATGAGTACACAACATGTATTCCCAACTACACGGCGTGTATTCCCAACCACACAGCATGTACTTTCACCTAGCTGGCAGCTGCTTCCACCGCCTTACTATTTGGTTGCCGACTGACTACACGGCGTGTAAATACCCACTACACGGTGTGTCGTCAGTTTTTTTTCACCCTTCGTCACCGACATGACTACACACCCTGTGTACTCATTCCACAAGGCCAAAGTACATGGCGTGTGGAATAGCACACGACGTGTAGTCCCAAATTTTAGGATTTTCCCCATTTTCCCTTATTTCTCAAAAACACTTAAGGGAAAGAGAAAAGAAGAAACTCGTAAATCAAAAATAAGAACTGGGTTCTTACAAACTTCCCCCCTTAAAGAAATTCTTCCCCAAATTTCCCTTCCAAGGGTAGCAAAGATAAAGCTTAGAACAACTCTGGCCACTGAGCACGTACGTTGGTCTCCCGCTCCTAGGTTTCGTCCTGCACTCGGCCATGCTTCCATAGAACCCGTACGAGAGGAACTGACCGGCCTCGGAGAACCTTCATGCTCCTATCAATGATACGAATTGGATGATCCTCAAAGGATGCATCGATCTGAAGCTCAACCTACTCTAGCTGAAAGATGTGAGATGAGTCTGAATGATAGCGGCGCAACTGAGATACATGGAAGACATCGTGCATGGCCCGGTACCTCTGAGGTAACTGCAACCGATAGGAAACCGGACCGACTCTCTCCAGAATCTCAAATGGCCCCACATACCTTAGTGAATGTTTACCCTGTCTTCTGATCCACTTGTGTCCCAACCATAGCGAAACACGCAAGAAGACCTGATCCTCGACCATGAACTCCAAAGGTCGTCTGCGACGATCATCATACGATTTCTGACGAGACTGTGCGGTAACCATCCGCTTCCGAATCAACTGGACCTGCTCAGAAGTCTCCTTCACGAGATGTGGTCCCAGTAAAGCTACCTCACATGTCTCTAACCAGCACAAAAGTGATCGGCATGGCCTACCATATAAAGCCTCGTATGGTGCCATCTCAATAGTTTCCTGAAAACTGTTATTATAAGCAAACTAGTCTAGGGGTATATGCTTCTCCCAAGAGCCCCCAAAGTCTAGAACGCATGCACGCAACATGTCCTCAAGCACCTGTATCATATGCTATGACTGACCATCGGTCTGAGGGTGGTAGGATGTGCTCAGAAGCACCTGTGTACCCAGTGCCCTCTAAAAACCCTTCCAGAAATGATATGTAAGACGAGCATCCCTATCTGAAATGATAGAATGAGGAACCCCATGAAGACAAACAATCTCTAGGATATACAAATTCCCAATGTTTTAAACACCGAAGGTCTCCTTGATCGGAAAAAAGTGATCTACCTTCATGAGTCTATCCACAACAACCCATACGACATCATTGCCTCGAGGTGACCTCAGAAATCCAGTCACGAAATCCATCACGACATCATCCCATTTCCACTCCGGGATGGGTAACTGCTGCAACAGTCCAGCTGGTCTCTTATGCTCCACCTTCACCTGCTGACAGGTGGAACATCTTGTAACAAAAGCAACTACTTCTCTATCCATACTCGGCCACCAGTACTGACGTCTCAAGTAACGATACATCTTGGTAACCCTGGGATGAACTGCCCAAGAGGAAGCATGAAACTCTTGCATCAAATCCTCGCGTATATCCCCTAGAACCCACACTCGTCCATGGAAAAGCATAATTTCATCATCGCCTATCGTCCAACCAGAAGGAGGGTCCTCACTAGCCACCGACTCCCGTAGAACTAGGCCTTGTGAATCAGATAGCTATCTCATCCGCACTCTATCCAGGAGGGTAGAAGTCACAGCTAAAGAAGAAAGATAGGTCTGCCCTTGACTGTCGTTCACCTCCAAATGCATCACGGAGAACAAAGACATAAGCTGCCACTTTCCACTGGCCTCCTGTAACACCTGTATCTGAGTCCTTCTGATCAGTGCATCAGCTACGACATTACCTTTACCAGGTGTGTAGGCAAGCTCAAAATCAAAGGACTAAAGGTATTAGACCCACCTTCGCTGCCTCAGATTCAAGTCACACTGAGTAAAGATATACTTGAGACTTTTGTGGTCAGTGAAAACCCCAAAATGCTCTCCCAAGATATAATGTCTCCAACAGCGCAACACATGAACAACTACAACCATCCCGAGGTCATGCGTCGGGTAATTCCTCTCACGTGTCCTCAACTGTCGAGAACCGTACACAACATCTCGATCACCCTATATCAACACTGCTCCCAGACCAATACCGGATGCATCACAGTACACTGTATAGCTCTTCCCTTGCTCTGGAAGTATCAGGACTAGTGCTGATGTCAACCTTCCCTTCAGGTCCTAAAAGGCTATCTCGCAAGCTTCCGACCAAACGAACTTCACACCCTTCTTAGTCAAACCCGTCGACGGTGCTCCTAAGAGGGAGAAGTCCTGTATGAAGCGTCTGTAGTAACTGGAAAACCCCAAAAAACTCCGTATCTCAAACACGTTCTTAGGATTCTCCCAGGAAACTAATGCTCTCACCTTCTCTGGGTCTACTGCAACTTCTGCCTCTGAGATGATATGACCCAAGAAGTGAATCTGGTCCATCCAAAAGTGACACTTTGAGAGCATAGAATATAGACGATGCTCTCTCAGTGTACTCAATATGATCCCAAGATGGGTGGCATGGTCATGTCGAGTTTGAGATTACACCAAGATGTCGTCCACGGATACTACCACAAATGATTCCAGATAAGGATGGAACACGTGATTCATCAGAACCATGAAAACTTCTGGCGTGTTCCTGAGTCTGAACGGCATAACCAAGTACTCGTATAGACCATATCTGCTCTGAAAAGCTATAAGCGGTATATCCGATGGTTTCACACGCAGCTAATGATATCCTGAACTCAAGTAAATATTTGAGAACACTCTTTCTCCACGAAGTTGATCAAAAAGATCATCAATCCTCAGTAAGGGATATCGGTTCTTCACCGTCAACTGGTTCAACTTACATTAATCCATACAGAGCCTGAGGGTACCATCCGCCTTCTTCGCAAAGAGGACTGGTGAACCCCAAGGAGAAGTACTGGGTCAGATGAAACCCTTTGCCTGTAACTCCCCTAACTGCCTCTTGATCTCCTGTAACTCTGGTGTAGCCATCCTGTAAGGAGGAATGGACACCGGTGCTGTTCATAGCACAAGATCAATAGAGAAATCTTCCTATCGTTCTGGAGGAAGACCTGAAAAGTCGTCCAGGAAGACATCCTTGAAATGATCAACCACTGGAGGGAAATCTGTCTAACAAGTCCCCTGATCATCCAGATATAAACTCGCAATCTGGGCTGTGACTCCACCTCACCCATGATGCTCCGGTCCAGCTCGACTTGCCTGAACATCCCATTCGCCCTTGTATAGAAACTCTCCGCCCTCTAGTGTCGTGAAATGCACCCTACGATGATAGAAGTCTACAAAGGCCTTAAAGGGAACCAACCAGTCCATCCCGAGAATGAAATAATAGCTCATCATCTCTAAGACTTAGAGGTCCCATAGAAAGTGAAACCCTCCAATCTCAAGGGGGAACTCCTCACACTGACACACACATGCCACTCTCATTCCCAACAGAGTGTCTAGCATCATAACATCAAAAGAAGTAGAAACATAGAGCCCAAGGCTCTTCACAACGGGCACAGATATGAAACTATGTGTAGCACCCGTATCGAAAAGTACTAAAGATAAGACAGAAGCTACTAGAATAGTACCTATGACTGTAGAAGGTCCAGGATCCTACTCCTGCTGGGTCTGTTGCACTGCATATTCCTGTCTAGAGCCGCGACCCTACGATACAGCCAAGCTACCCTGAGCTGTCCCGCCCTGCTGCCTATGAGATCTTGGTATCTGGATACCACGACCATGAACACCATCTCTACCTGCATGCCCTGACGTATTCCAGTTTCCCGACTGGTAAGAAGCCACTCATCATGCTCCCGCACGTGGAGTCTGCACAGAACCCCTCTCACTAGACACAGGTGGAAACGCCCTGCAAAAGCGTTGCAGATGACCCATCTTCCCGCAAGCTCGGCACTCCACTGGGTCTCGTGGACACTGCAGTCTCTTGTGCCCCTCTTTACCACATTGGTGGAAAAAGACTGGGCCACCTGAAGAAACTGCCTGGCTAGTACTGCCACCGTGAGAGAAACTCACCTGTCGCTTCCTCTTCCCGGTAGAAATAGTACCAGAAACTAGTGCTAAACTGCCCTGGCCCACACCACTAGCTTCCCGCAGGTTCCTCTCTGTAATCAGTGCCTGATTTACAATATCATGAACTGAAGGAAACCTAAAAACATTCACCAGCGCTCGTATGTCATAACAAAGACCATCCTCAAAGAATCTGGCTCTCAACGTCTCATCACTCACCAGAACGGGTGCAAAACGCTGAAGCTCAGTGAAACGAGCAGAATAATCCATCACCGACATAGCTCCCTACTACAGATTTATGAACTCTCGAGCTCTATCTGCTCTCAAAATCTCTGGAAAGAAGAATTCATAGAAGGCTGCCTGAAAATCTTCCCACGCCATGTACCTGTGATGCTCTGACTGGGTGGTAACATCCCACCACCTCTTGGCGGAATCACGCAGCATATAAATTGCAATCTTGACCCTCCACCCTCGAGGCATCTTGAGATGCTAAAAAATAGTCTAAATAGACCGCAACCAAGACTCCATAGCCTGCGGTCTGCCATCCCCTGAGAACGTAAGTGGATTCTGCTACTGGAAGATACGATTCAACTCAGACATAGATGTGGTAGCCTGCGGTGCTCCCTAAAAGGTCTGCATGAACCTCATAAAGCCTTCACGGAACTGCGCATCCATGCCTGTGTCTGGTAAAATGGCTTGCGCCGCATCTGGCTCTGCTGGTGGATCCACTGGTAGCCCATGGCCCACCATCTCTGGAGTATAATCATTTCCACTCTCCTGTAGAACAATGCGTGGTTGTCTCAGTGGCATGACACTACAAGGTCAAATGAACACCTTAGAACAAGATTGACAATGACCGAAAATGAAGGGACCAAAAAGGGGAAAAAGAGGAAGAAGGCATTCATGATTTTCAAAACAAAACTACACGACGTGTATCCTGACTACACGGCGTATACCTGACTTCTCTTCCCCTGGCCGGGTCCTTATACACGGATAAGCCGCATGAATTCTGTTGAACAAAACTACACGGAGTGTATATAATCCACACGGCATGTATGGTGTAAATTTCCAACTGCCCATGTCGCTTGTGACACGGCTGACTACTCGGCTTGATACTACACGACGTGTTACACCCGCACATGGTGTGCACACCACCCATTTTCCCAGTCACACGGCCAGGTCCACACGGTCTGTCCTCAGAAAAGACTACACGGCGTGTCCCAGAGGTACACGGCGTGTACTAGACGTGCTTCACCGACCCGTGTTGTTATTTACACGACCAGATATATAGATCAAAGTACACAGTGTGTCCCATATACACACGGAGTGTACACGAAAGGATTACCCTGACCCATGTTGTTAGTTACACGGTCGGGTCCCCAGGTCACACTACACGGCGTGTTCTTCATTGACATGGCGTGTTCAAGAAAAGATTACACCGACTCGTGTTTTTTAGTTACACGGCCAGGTCTCTGGGTCAACCCTACATGGCGGGTACAGAAGCTACACAACGTGTTCTCCCCATGCTCTTCCCTTACCCATGTCGGCGCCCACATGGTTTGTGACACAGGAAGAGACTACACGGAGTGTACTCAGGTTACACGACATGTAATCAAAAAGTTTTCTTTTCTTCCCAAACAGAAGGCCATACACAACATGTTTAAGGTACTACACGGCGTGTACACTGGGTTTTTCTAGACAGTATGCCTCATAAACTTCCCCAGAACCCAGAAAATACCAGAAAACAACACCTAAGTGTCAAATTCCGACCCGTGAGGGCCCATACTCCCCACGAATCAAAGTTTGACATCTTATCTGTGTTATAACAAAATAAACAGCTAATGATCCACCAAATTCTGGTCAATGAGGGCCCATACTCCCCAAAAACCAAAGTTTGGATTCCATTATATCAACCGGATCATACAAAAATACCTTATCACATAACATGTATTTATCAAGCAGCTATCACAACAACATGTTTTTCTAGCACAAAAGCAATCACAACAACATGCGATTTCTAATGCACCTACATGGCACAGAAACTCTGCATGGCATGTGATTTCTAGAAAGTGCCTAAATGATGCATGAGATGACATACCCTCATCTCATTGGGTTGAAACTAAATAGAACCCATGGATAAAATATAAACAGCACAATCACAAGTGCTTCACCCAATAGTGAAATCAAATCAACTGTAAAAGTTTCAAAATCAGAAAAATTGAAAATATGCGAGGTAGACTGGCTTTTCCCTGTACACGGGTTAGCTACGCCCGGGCACAACTTATTACCAACTACCATTTCCATCCTATCCCTAACTAAGGCTCCAAATAGTAAGTCAAAGAAAAGAACCCCTCTAATACCACTTTGTAACGTCCCGGATCAGGGTGCCACTCAACGGGTGCCCCGAACCTGGTTTTCCACGTGACCTCAATTGCATTTTCCCAAACGCCAGAGGCTGCCGACTAGCAGCGAGGGCCCTGGTCTGATAGTGGGGAAACTATTACCTCATTTTTCAAAGTGTAGCACAACGGAATACCAGATAAAACACACATCAACAACAACGGAAGCAAATAACCATAAACAATTTTAAGCGAACAAATGTAGTAAAAAAAACCAACAATCATATATATAATGATAATGCAACATGCCTCAAGTTCTAAGAAAATAGCCATAACATGTTACAAAGCAGTATAACAATAGAGAGTACAACAAGGAAAAACAAAACAACCAGTAGCATCGCGAGCCTAATCCCAGACCCATGCTCCCCTACTCCTCAGCAGCAATTAATTAACTGTATAGGGACCCTTTCCCTTATCCACACCTGTAGAAATGTAATATGTTTGGGCTGAAAAGAATGACCCAAACAGGGTGTGAGAAATAATCTCATTAGGCACCCACCAAAGGCCCATGCTCAACTGTGTGTAAACATGCAACAACAGTGTGCAAAAGTAAATTCAATAAACTAAACAGTACTCAAAAGTAACTAACTTTACTAGTTATATTGATATTTTAACATTCATTTAATCATACAAGATAAGGAAAATTACCACGGTGAGTTTTCTATGTAAATAGTCAGTGTCCTCAGACACACAAACCCTTACCCTCAGGTAATCGGAATCTCACCCTCAGGAAATCAGAATCATGCCCTCAGGCATAAAAGATATTTCCCTTAGGCATATGAAGTGTCACCCTTAGGCACAAAAGTCACCGCCCTCAGGCATATGAAAGGTTTCCCTCAGGCGAAAAAGACCGTTGCCCTCAGGCTAATCCAGTCATGCCCTCAGGCTATAGTAAAACACCACCCTCAGGAACAAGTAATCGGGACGATCCCAACATGTAAATAAACAATTCCCATATAATTACTCTCAAGGTAATTTTAACAAATATTATTATAATGGCATACCCTCGGGTATCCTGGCCAAACGACTAAATAGAGGAACGCACCCCCGGGGTGGTCCTAGATCCAAGCAGTGATCCCAAACAGCAGGTTATTATCACATTTAATTACCTATACATTTTTAGGTAGTTAAAATAGCCACAGCTTCATCCATACAACACTCCAACATGGGTTCATAGCACACAAATACACACAAACACACAATAGTTGAAAATTAAACACCAATCCACCTACCTTTAATACCCCAGATCAGTATACTTGAACGTCGCTTCCAAAAATGCCCAAGAATGGCGTAGATCTGACATAAAAGAAAATCCATTAAAACTCAAATAATTTCCCTTAGAGTAAGAATTGGAAAGAACTACGCAAGGAGAAGGAAGCTCTTACCCGTGTGGTTCCAACGTGATCGACAGAAGCGGAAATGGATTCCCGATGCTCGATCGGTTGATCCATGAAGGTTTGGCCATCCTCTACCGAGCTCCCATCCAGTTCTAAGACAATCCTGTGAACAGGGTTGGCTACTGCCCATTTTAAGAGAAAAAAAAGTACATGGTGTGTAATTTTGACTACACGGCGTGTAATTTTTACTACACAGCGTGTTATTCCCTCATTTAACTGTTTCTCTAGCGGCACCACCAAACTGTTCATCTGTCGACATGATTACATGACGTGTATTCCAAACTACATGGTGTGTACTGTCTCCTAGCTGGTGGCTGCTTCCACCACCTTACTATTTTCCCGCCGACTGACTACACGGCGTGTAAATACCCACTACACGGTGTGTAGTCATTTTTTTTCACCCTTCGTCACTGACATGGCTACACACCCTGTGTACTCATTCCACACGGCCAAAGTACAAGGCGTGTGGAATAGTACACCACATGTAGTCCCAAATTTTAGGATTTTCCCCATTTTCCCTTATTTCTCAAAAAAAATTGAGGAAAAGAGAAAAGAAGAAACTCGTACCTCAAAAATAAGAACCGAGTTCTGGCACTTGGACTCAACTTTACCTTCTTACCAAAACACATGACACTTTTCCATGGAGAAACTTTGAGAGAGACATGATCACCTACCTCAAAAGGAAAATCATTCCTCTGGTTATCTACATAAATTTTCTGCCTACTCTGAGCTGTTCTCATGTGCTTCTGAATCAACTGAACTTTTTATGCCATCTCTTCTTCGAATTCTGGTCCCATCAACTTCCTTTAACCTGCTTCATCCCAAAAAGCATAGTTCGACAATGCTTTCTATATAATACTTCAAATGGAGCCATCTGAATACTGGAATGAAAGCTGTTATTATAAGAAAATTCAACCAAAGAAAGATGTTGGTCCTAACTTCCCTGGAAATCCAGTGAACAAGAACGTAGCATATCCTCCAAGGTCTGAATTGTTCGTTCTGACTGCCCATCTAATTGTGGATGAAAAGATGTACTAAAATTTAATTCAGTACTCAAAGACTTCTGAAGGCCTTTCTAAAAGTTATAAGTAAACCTCAGATCACGATCAAATACAATGGAGAGGGTAACACCATATAACCTGACTATCTCTTTAATATACAACCAAGAAAGTTGATCTAGAGACAAAGTATCTCGAATAGGAAGAAAATGAGCAGATTTAGTCAATCGATCAATAATAACTCAGATGGAATTGTTACCTCAAGATGTCTTTGGAAATCCTACAACGAAGTCGATGGATATATTTTCCCATTTCCACTCTAGCACCAGTAAAGACTGAAGCATCCCTTTCGGTAACTACTACTCTTCTTTAACTTGGTGACAAGTCAAATACTTCATAGTAAAATCAACAATATCTATTTTCATTCCATCCCACCAGTAATACTCATGAAGATCTCTGTACATCTTAGTACTGCAAGGATGAAGTGAAAACGAAGAACTATGAGCTTCACATAACAAATCATTATTCAACTGTGAATCACAAGGCACACATAATCTCTTCCCAAAACTCAAAACACAATCATTATCAAAGTTAAAATCAGGAAACTTACCCTTATGAACCAACTCTACCTTTTTATGCAACTCACTATCTTCCTTCTACACTTGCTTTATTATCTCTGATAGAGATGTCTCACTGACATCTGAAACAAATTAGAAGAATTTCCTACACCAACAACTTCTATGCCAAAGTTCATCAAATCAAAAACCAAAGGATCTCGTTCCAAATATAGCATGGTTAATGAAGCATTACTTTTTCGACTCAAAGCATCAGCCAATTTATTTTTTTTCCGGATGGCAATGGATCATGAAATTATAATCCTTGATTAATTCTAACCATCTCCTTTGTCTCATATTAAATTCTTTCTGATTGAATATATACTTAAAACTTTTGTGGTTAGTATATATTTTTCATTTTACTACATACAAATGAGGCCTTCAAATTTTTAAAGAAAAAAAACAGCAGCTTATTCTAAATCATGTGTAGAGTAATTTAACTCATGAGGTTTCAATTGACATGAAGCATAAGCAATTACCTGATCATTCTGCACAAGGACACAACCATGTCCTTTCAACAAAGCATCACTATAGATAAAAAACTCACAATTTTTGGAAGGTAGTTCCAAAACTAGAGCATTCACAAATATTCTTTTCAATTTCTGAAAACAATCATCACATTATTTTGTCTAAATAAACTTAACACCTTTTCAAGTTAACTTAGTCATTGGACTAGATAACCGTGCAAACTTTTCAAAAAACCTCCAATAATAACCTGCCAAACCAAGAAAACTATGGATCTCTATTATATTTGTGGGTCTTGGACATTCTTCAACAACTTTTTTTTAGCAGGATCAATAGTTATGCCATTTTTTGAAATAATGTGACCAAGGAAAGAAATTTTTTGTAACCAAAACCCACACTTGCTGAATTTCCCATACAGTTTCTTTTCTTTTAAGGTTTGCAAGAAAACCCTTAAATGACTTTCATGTTCCTGTTTTCTTTTTTAATAAACAAAAATATCCTCCATAAACATAACCACCATTTATCTCCTGAGTCAAATGATCCATCACTGAAAAAACCATTCAATTCTGATTCCGACCATCTCAGGATGCTTATTTTGAATGTTATTTCCCTATGTATTCCTTCCCATCACAACTGCCCCGTTTCCTCTATGAAAAACCATTCTCAACACCAAAATATCTTAGGCGAAGAAACATGGCAATATGTAAATGCTATATAATTTCAATCTTACCATAAATTAATTTATGGACATTAATTTAACAATACCATAACTTATAAACTTATCTAAACTGACTTCTGATACCATTTATAAGGACCTACCCTTAAAACATTACATAATCTTGAATTAAATGAATAATTTACATTGAGAATCTTTTTAGGTTTATAATGTGTCATTATAACTCCCATGTGGCTCCATGGGGTCCCAAAATTGACCCAAGGATGACCATGATCGGATATGTATCAACTGATAGGATTAGAACACATGTTAGGGTAATTTTATATTGTTATAATAATATTTGTTTACCCTTATTTTCAGATTTACCCTTTAACCATGGTAAATAAAATTTATACTGATGTAAATATTCATAATGTTTATAAATAAAAGTTACCTATTTATAAAATTTGGGCCTCATGATTACAAATATGGAATCCATTTTTCCAAATTCAAAACACAGAAGTGGCATAAATTATTTTAAAATTAATTCCCGTTGTCAAAACTAAAGGTGTGTTTTTAAGAAATATTAACTATCAAAAGTTTGACATTTATTTATGTCAAATTTCAAAGTGAAATTACTTCCAATGAACAAAATTGGATTAAATAGTAAAAACATAATCTAATTACACTTTAAAACCAATTAAAAAGATAATATAACCTTATAAATAAATTAGATTAAAAGGCAGTTTTGAATTAAAATACAGTATTTTTCACTATTCATTAAAAATGAATTTTATTAGAAAAACACCAAAATTTCATCCATAGTAAATTTTGATGTCCCGATTCTAAAGAATAATTTTATTTTGTCAAATAGAACATATAAAAGTGACCAAAACTAGATTTAAAGAGGGTTATCCATCAAACAGAGGTAAATCGACCTTTTAATGAATATTTGAGTATTTATGCTTAAAATAAGATTCTTTCTTATTTTAACCCTATAAAATTTATTGGATAAATGTAAAAACATTTAACAAACATGTATAATCAGATTTTAGTTAGTTCTATTCATTCTCTCCAATACAATGACTAGGCGTTAACTACCATTTAAAATAATAATAATATATTATTAGTGTGCAACGTAAGATTTCAAAGAAACCCATTGTTGCGTATGAGGAATGTCATCAAACAAAGCATACCCTTTAAGGTAAAATTAATAATTAATTTACAAATTTTAATAAATATAAAAATTTCATATTTCTTTATTTACCTGGGATGTTACAATATGACTCTTCCTTGACCCAAATCAAAAGCATAGACTCAATCACTATAGATGCAAGGGTCATTTGTCTGTGCCCATCCTACACCACCAGGTGAATATAAGAAAAGAAAGCCATCATTTTCCATTTAGAGTTGGATTCATAAACCACCTAATTCCGAGTCCTCTGGATCAAATCATCTGCATGGCTATTCCATTTCCCCGGTGTGTAAACCAACTCAAAATCGAAGGATTGTAGGTACTCGACCCACCTTTCTTACCGAAGATTCAAATTCCACTGAGGTAAGATATATTTTAAACTTTTATGATCAATAAACATTGTGAAATGCTCTCCCAACATGTAATGAATCCAACAGTTTAAGGAATAAACTAGAGTAGCTAGCTGAAGATCATGAGTAAGGTAATTTCTTTCTTGAGGCCTCAGTTGTCTTGACCCATAAGCTACAACTTGATCATCCTACATCAAAACTACCCCGAATCCAACACCAGACGATAAAAAAGTGTACTTCTTACCAGATTTAGGAAAGACTAGATTCAGTGCGGTTGTCAACCGTTTCTTCAATTCATGAAAAGTATTTTCGCAATCCTCTAAACACTCAAACTTAATAGACTTCTTGGTTAATATTGAGAGTTCTGCTACTGAACGAGAAAAATCCACAATGAACCACTGGTAATAAATGACCTAAATAAGAAAACTCTAAACATTAGAAACATTATTAGGCTCCTCCCAAGATATCAAAACATGAAACTTCTCTCGATCTACTGAAAAACCTATCTTAGAAATGATATTTCCCAAAAAATCCACTTTATCAATCCAGAACTGACATTTTGAGAGCTTGGCGTAAATCCTATGCTCTCTTAGTATACTCAAGATGATGTCAAGATGTTTGGAATGATCAATAAGATTTCATGAGTACACCAATATGTAATCAAAAAATAAAACCACAAATTGATCTATATGGAGATGAAATATCTGGTTCATTAATGCCATAAATGCAGCAGATGCATTGGTCAATCCGAATGACATCACCAAAAATTCATACAACCCATACCTACTCAAGATATCTTTCCACATTACATCAGAGGGTCTCACCCTCATGTGATGGTATCCTAATCTCAAATTGATATTGGAGAACACTGTGACACCCCTTAGTTAGTCAAACAGGTTACCAATTCTGATAATTGGGTATCAGTTCTTAACAGTCATATGACTCAACTTCCAATAATCAACACATAACCTCAATGAACTATCTGCCTTCTTTGAAAAAATCATGGGTGATCCCCATGGAGATATACTAGGTCGAATGAATTCCTTTCGATCTAGATATTATAGCTTATCCTCTAGTTCCTATAGTTATTTTGGAACCATTCAATATGGTGGAATAGAAACTGGTTTGGCCCCTGGAAGCAACTCGATTGTGAAGTCCACATCCCTTTCGGGTGGTAGTCTAAAGAAATCCTCAAGAAAACATCCTCAAACTGAAACACCATAAGAATAAATACATGTTTATCCATTTCTGCATAATCAATAATAGTACATGCCACTTAGGTTATGACTTCCCCCAACCATGGACAAATTGGCCCTGCACATCCTGCTCAAACATCCCACTCACCATGAAAGGTATAAGTGTCTCTATTGGGAGATGTGAACATTACCCTACAATAGTAACACACGATATGGGACTAATACATCACTATCTAGTCCATACCGAAGATCAAGTCAAAACTTGACATCTCTAGGACAAATAGGTTCCATAAAAAATGATAACCACCAATCTCTAAAGTACAACCTCTACACTGTCTGATATCCTCAACTCACACCCCCAAAGAGTATCAGTTGAAATAACCCCACACTCCTGTTCCACAACGAGGCCCAACAAAACCATGAACTGTGAATAGATAAAAGAGTGTGTGTCACCCATGTCAAGTAAAGAATTAACGAGTGTGGAATCTACAATAATCATACCTCGAATGATAGATGGTCCAGCCTCGCCACCTCTAGGTGTATATTGAACTGTGTGTAGATGACCTGTACCTCTACCCTAGGATCCAGCCTAAGTACCCTACAATTCACTTCCCTTATGGTGTCGATGGTCTCTTCCTGGAGTTCTACATCCACCATACCTACCGGTATAGTCATTGGAGCTCTAACTACCTTCCTGATACGGGGTGATCGATCCCCTGCCCGCACTCGGTATATGCCTCTGAGTTCTATCCATGCACATCTGTCTAGGGTTATTTTAAATCCTCTATATATTTCCCAACCTTCCATAGGACTGACACTCGACTGGTGGTCAGGGACATTGACCCCGTATGGGCCCCAACATGCCGCAATGATAATAGATCACCTGATCACCACCCTGCGAAGATGACCCTCTCTTCTGACTAATCTGCACACTTTCAACTTGTTTGAAACTTCCAAAATGACACTTCCTTACCTCAGAGGTTGTACCACATGTCTTCCCAGTTGGCACCACAAGTTTACCTTCTAATTATCCGTTCAATTTCCCTTCTGAGATAAGGTCCTAGTACACTAACTATGAAAACCTCTTCAGATGGAAGATTTTCACTTGGGACATAATCTCATGCCTAAGACCATCCTATAATTTTTTTCCATGGTTACCTCATCTCTATCCATCATCGAGATAAATCATCACAAGTCAGTGAAATAACTAAAATAATCCATCACTGACACAACCCCCTGATTCAAACTCATAAATTCTGTATCCTTCTCTTTCCTTAAGGTTTATGGGTAGTAATGTTCCAATTTTTTTTCCTAGAAATCCTTTCATGCCATTCCTTCAACCCGCTCCATATAAACCATAATATCCCACCAATGCTTGACCTGACATCTTAACATGTAGGGCACTAACATGACTCGCTTCTCAAGAGGAGTTTCCAAATGATCAATAATACTCTGGATACACTCTAATAAAAACTTTGCTGCCTCTGGCTCACCCTCTCCAGTGAAGGTAAATGGGTACTACAGCTAAAACTCCCTGGCCAGCTCGAACATACTCAGCACAACCCGCCCTGGGTCCCCTTCCATCATATGAATAAAACAAGAAAGATTCTCATGGAACTTCTCTTCCCTATTATCTTGAACCACCAGATCCTCCTTATCCACTATTGGGGGAGCATTATTAGCAATTTCCTCCTGTCACCCACCTAGAACACGTCTTCATAGAGTCATTTTTCTATAAAGACAAACACAATATTTAGAATTTAAACCAAAAATATTTCACAAATATAAGGGAATAATCTTCATTATCCACCAACAAACCATTTCACATACACCACCCAAATAGGTTTGATCATACCTAGTACACTAACCTTAACCATACCTACCAAGGTCATGGCTAACATAAGGTAATTAACTCACATGACTGCAAACCTTACCTTATACACTGTTTCAAAACTGTTCTCACACCACAACATACTCCATTAACATTTCATTTCACATACCACCTTTTATCAAGCATAATTCCTTAATTATATTTTAACATTTTTGTCCCCTTTTAACCCATTTTTATTATTTTGTTAAACATAATTTTCACCACTTTTAATAATTTCAAATGAATTATACCCTCTAGGACCCACACACCCTTCCCATGTGTGTGTGACTACTATGATTCATGTCACTTATGAAGGTTCTGGGCGCAGCAGAAGCTCATGGGTGGATGTTCCCACTTGGATTTTTGTCATTAACAATGATCAATCCGGGATCAATACGATGATAAATGATAGTCTCCACAGATATAATAATAGAAATAGACAAAGAAAAATAAAGTCCCAGAACCACAAAGTAGGATCATTACAGGTTTATTATAATTAATTTAATCAATTGAAAAGAAGTAACTTTTGGTGTTCTTTCTTCATTGATATTTCTGATCACGTTCCGATGTGATACATTGTTGCGTCACAGAAGCCAAGGTTAGACTTCCTCTATCGGTGATCCACACATGCACCACGTATCTCTAGACGTCACCAAAGGATTCTCTGGGTGCTAGTATGGAAAAATATTTGCTTGTGTTGTCCGACTTAGATCATCTTGATTCGATGGATGAGGATCTATCTCGGTCTTGAGAGAATTCTTGGAGGAAGGAGTTCTCTCGGCCTTGAGGGAATTCTCTAGAATTGTTGTGTACAACGATTGGGAAAAAGTGTTGGGGTTGTGAGGATATTTATAATCGGGTTTGAGGTTATAGATTTATGACAATAAATAAACACGTTACAAATTTTATTTATTTCATTAACTCTTATTGAAAACCCCCATGTTGAATAATTAATTCCTTGACATGCGCCCACGTTGATTACAATAAATATCAAATAATAAAACAATATTATATCCTCAAAATCTTGAGTGGAAAAACTACATGCCATGTAATCATTAATACACAGTGTGTACTTTTTTTTCATAAAAAAATACATGGAGTGTAATCATTAATAGACGACATGTACTTGTTTTTCATTTCCTTTCCAAAATGAAAACTACATGGTGTGTAGTCATTAATACACGACATGTAATTGTTTTCATGAAAACTACATGGCGTGTAATCTTTAATACACGACGTGTATTTTTTTTCATTTTATTCTACCTCCAACATTAAAATGATTTAGGCTTCCTTGAATTATTATTAAACCACATACAGGAATAATCATTATTCTACTTTAGATACTTAGATACACTTAGTGTGTGACCCTCTAGACCTCTTTCTCGTTGGCATTAGGCGGGCTTCCCTAAAGTCCAGGATTACTGTCTAGCGACAGGTCAAGGCACCCAAGAGAAAGAAGTTAACGTCGCATTGACGTGTCACCTCATACGAATGCTTGCCATGTAATTTAATCCCTTTGTCTCAATATCTCATCAATAATGTTTCATGGAAGTGTCATGAACCTATATTTTTTGATATGTCATTCTTTGACTTCCAGAAATAAACTCGTTGTTACACCATGGCCATGGAATTTGTGAGACAATTTCATTTCAATCAAAGGGCCCGAGATATCTACTTCTAAAAATATGTAAGGGACAAATCCTTCATCAACTTATCCATTAACAACATGTCATTCATGACGCACCCAACATACCCTACTTCTCGCCAACTGTCTTTGTGATAGTTTTAGTCAGCAAATCTAATTGCGCAAGTCATGACATGAGTTAATGATAATATTATAGTATAAGGACTATTACACATGCTCGCAGATAGTAATGTCCAATGACACCAAGACATGAGGAATTACTTCTGGTGGGTCTGTTCTCATAATCTCTTATCTTGGAGATTACCAAGTGCAAACTCCATGAGAGAGAGACTCGTCTTCTTACGAGTGATCACACATGACGGTCTGTATACTATGTGTCCTATCAGAATATGTCATCCAACCATAGAACTTTATTTAAGAATATCATTATAGAATTTCAAGGTTCTCATCATAGAGGGGATCTGCCATGACCTTATTAATGCAAAAAATATTCCAAGACATTATTATATTATAGTCATGCAGAATAATGAACAATATATAATAAGTGTACAATTATGTAATCAAAGTACAAACAGTTGGTTCTCTGGACACCAACTCTAACAAACTTCCACTTGGACTAGAGCCAACTGCCTATGAATTTTAGTCCGCTAGACCTCACATAATGATCATGTTTCTAATGAGTCAAGGCTTTAGTCAAGGGGTTCGTCATGTTATCTTCCATGGAAATAATGCTCAATGCAACTTCACCTCTCTGAGAAAAATCCCTCAAGAGATGATACTTCTGAAGTTTGTGCTTTGTCCGATGATGTGACCTTGGATCTTTTGCAAGTTCCACCACTGTAGTATTATCACAATAGAGTGTGATAGGATCTTTACTGCTAGGTAGAACATCCAAATCTTGGATGAAGCTTCACATCCATACTGCTTCTTTAGCTGCCTCAGAAGATGCAATATACTCGGATTCCACTGTAGAATCTACCACCACACTTTTCTTTGAGCTCTTTCAGCTCAATGCACCTCCATTCAAACT
Organism: Viscum album; assembly: GCA_963277665.1. NCBI lineage: Eukaryota > Viridiplantae > Streptophyta > Magnoliopsida > Santalales > Viscaceae > Viscum > Viscum album. The sequence continues at coordinate 471,579,569 of OY728133.1, read as the reverse complement.
GAAGATGTATCCAGTCTATGACTTCATGTCATCTTGATCAGTCTGGAAACTAGCATCTACATGTCCTCTGATAACTAGTTCCTCATCTCCTCCTTAAACCAGGAACATATCCTTAGTACGCCTCAAACACTTAAGGATAGTCTTGACTGCCATCCAATGGAGGTCTCCTGGATCAGCTTGATATCTACCTACCTCACTTAATGCGTAAGCAACATCTAGCCTTGTACATAGCATAACATACATGACTGACCCAATCGTAAATGCGTAAGGGATCCTTGACATTTTCTTTCTTTACTCATATGTCCGAGGACACATTTTATTGGAAATATGAATTCCATGTGACATTGGCAACAATACCCTCTTGAACCATTCCATACTGAATCTCTTTAGTATCTTGTCAATTTATGTACTTTGACTCAGGCCTAGCATTCTCTTGGATCTATCACGATGGAACTTGATCCCAAGAATATATGCTGCCTCGCCCAAGTCTTTCATAGTGAAGCATTTATCCAACCATTCCTTAACTGACTTTAAGGTAGGTACTTCATTTCCAATTAGTAATATGTCATCATCATATACTATTAAGAAAATGACTGCACTTCCACTAAACCTTTTGTAGACAGAAGGCTCACATTTGTTCTTAACAAAGCCAAATTCCGTTACGACTTCATCAAAATGAATTTTCTATGACCTTGATGTTTTCTTTAATCCATAAATGGATTTATGCAACTTGCATACCTTGTTGGCATCCTTTCGAGTCACAAACCCTTTAGGTTGTGTCATGTAGACATCTTCCTAGAGGTTCCTGTCAAGGAATGATGTTTTGACATCCATTTGAAAAATTTCATAGTCATGGTAAGCAGCAATGGCCAATAGGATTCTGATGGATTTTAGCATCACAACCGGTGAAAAGGTTTCATTATAGTCAATTCCTTGATGCTGTCTAAAACCTTTTGCAACCAATCGGGCCTTATAGGTGCTGAATTTCCCCTCCATGTCCAGTTTCTTCTTGAATACCCATTTATTACCAACAGGATTTACATCAACTGGAGGATATACCAAAATAAAGACTTGGTTTTGGAACATGGAATCTATTTCAGAATTCATGGCTTCTTGCCACTTGGCAGCATCTGTGCCTTCAACTGCTTCCTTGTAGGTAAGAGGATCATCATTGTCAACCAATAATGAGTCACCATCCTCGTTGACAAGAAAACCATATCATTTTGCTTCTCTAACCTCTCTCGTGCTCCTACACAGTTCTTGTGTCTCTGGAATAGATTGTTCTTCCACGTCGCTTTGTGGAATCTGTTCTTGTACCAACTCCTATGTATCTTGAGCCTCAACTTCATCAAAGTCTATCTCGTTCCCACTATCTCTTTTGGAGATGTTCTCCATCTCAAGGAATATGGAATGTCTTTCCACTGTAAACTTTTTATATGAGGGATTGTATAGGTAATATACCCTTGTTTCCTTGGGATATCCTATAAAGATACACTTTGTGCCTTGGGGTGCAAGTTTGTTACCTGAAGAGGCCTTAACAAATGCTTCGCTACCCTACACATGTAAATTTGATAACATGGCTTTGCGTCCACTTCGTAACTTGTATGGAATACCATTTATCGATTTATTTGGTACTTGGTTTAGTATGTGTGCTGATATTTGTAATGAATATCCCCAAAAGGATAATGGAAGACTCGCATGACTCATCATTGATCTCACCATGCCCAACAGAATGTAGTTCCTCCTTTCGCTTACACCATTCCACTGTGGCGTGTAAGAAGGAGTGAGTTGAGATAGAATCTCAAACTCCGGTAAGAAATCAATGAAGTCTTGATTAAGATATTCTCCTCCTTTGTCTGAGCAGAGTTTCTTAATCTTCTTACCAATCTGGTTCTCAACTTCATTCTTGTATTCTTTGAACCAATCAAAATAATCTGACTTATACCTCATTAAGTAAATATATCCATATCTACTAAAATCATCAGTAAAAGTTATGAAGTACAAGAACCCACCCCTTTCTTCAAATGGAAATGTTCCACATAAATCTGTGTGAACAAATTCTAGAAGCTCTTTAGCCCTTTCACCTTTCCCACTAAATGGGGCTTTGGTCATTTTTCCTTGTATACACGCATGAGATACACCAAGTGGTTTTAGTTCGAAAGAATCTAAATACCCATGTTGATGTAATTTTGTCAAATGTTTCTCATTGACATGACCTAGCCAGTGATACCAAAGTTGGGTGTGTTATGAGTCATGTAAATTAATTTTTTCATTGATTTCCATTACTTGGTTTGTGTTGTCTAACACAAAAATTCCATTATATAAATGTGCCCTACCAAAACAAATGCTATCTTTATAAAAGTAGCAACATCCACTTCCAAACTTGAAGATGAATCTATCAGTATCTAATCTGTATACTGAAATAATGTTTTTGGTTACAGAGGGTACATAATTTCATCCTTTCAAAACCAAGACCATACTAGTATGCAATGTGAGGAGGTAGTCTCCGACAGCTACAACAACAAGTCTGACTCCGTTGGCTTCTCATAGATCCACCTCACCTCGGTCAATCTTTTTGAATCTACTTGGTTCCTGTGTTTGGATATAGATGTGATCCCCAAAATCAGCATCTAATACCCAATTAGTAGAAACAGATAGATTTCATTTGATAAAAAATGCACTTGAAGCTTCTCCTTGCTTCCTTAGCTGGGTGCAGTTCTTCTTCCAGTGGCCCTTCTTGCCACATGTGAAACAAACATCATCCTGTTCTCATGACTCCCATTTGATCTTTCTTTTCCTAAAAGTCCTTGAATAAGCTTTGTGCTTAAAGATTTTCGTCTTCCATTTCCTTTTATTCACCATGAGGACAGAAGGCTTTTCACTATTCATGTCATTTTCCACTTGGCGAATGAGGATAAGAAGATCATACAAAGACTTCTCAATGTTGTCCATGTTGAAGTTCACAACAATGTTAGAAAAGCTCTGGGGGGGGGAGTGATGCAAGAATGAGATTAGTACCCAGTTCTTTGGGGAGTTTAAACCCTAGAACCTCCAAGCATTCAATGTAGACAATGAGCTTGAAAACATGAGGCCCAGCTAGGGAACCCTCTCCAAGATTTCTCTGAAATAGAACCTTGGAGATCTCAAACATTTCCTGTCTTTCTCTCTCTTGGTATAGACCACAGTGGTGCTCGAGCATACTATAGGCATCCATGTCTTCATGAGACTTCATGAGCTCACTAGAAATTGATGATATCATCAAACATTGAACGTCAAGTGCATCGTTCAAATGTTGATCATAGACCAGTAAATCTTCATCACTTGCCCCTTGGGAGGGCGAATCAGGAAGTGAGGACTCTAGCATGTAAAAATTTCATTCATGGCATAAGATAACCTGAAGGCACCTAAACCGTTGCTGAAAGTTACTGTCGGTGATGATATCGTCTTTATCCAGAATTGATCGCAGAGAAACTGTGGTTGATGAGTTTGTCATTTCGATTCTATAAATTAAAAGAGAAGATTTATCAGTACTTTCTTGATTACATTTTTATAAGAAATAATAAATTTTATTAAGTCTCCAACTATTTTATCAAGTCCCAATGTCCCTCACCATTAAACTTGTACTGTATAGTTGCTTTGAAATTCTAGTGTAAAGGATCCATATTCCCCTTTGCATAACCCCAACAAGGGTTGGTCAAGCTATTTGAAGGTATTTAGTTAGGCAGGTCTTTGCCAACTGTGAGCTTACAGTTCTTTGATCTGTTGAGTGGACTCCTCAATCTCAAAATCCTAACTTGGATTTCCTCAACACTTTCCTCCAATATTACACCAAGTCTAGAAAGGGATACTCCTCTTGATGTAATATTTTTAAGTCAACTCGAAACCTTTCATAAGGTCTTCCTTTATAAAAGTAAGTGTCCCAACAAGGGTTGGTCAAACACATAGTTTTATTGAGTCTTGCACTTAATCAAGTAACGAAAGGCTTGGTCTGACTTAATATGGTATTTAAGGGATTTTAATCCTTTATATGTAGTTTCACATTATCACATTCTTGTTAATATTAAGTGATGCTTTCTTAAGTGATTAACCATGTTCTGATAATGTTTACACATAGTTCAGTTTTTATTTTATTCCATATTTTCATGCTTGTTTATTTCATTAATTATGTGATCATGACAACACATACATAATAAATAAACCATGCAATCAGACATAAATAAAATAATATGGCATGATCATGAGCTTATATTGGTTATATTATCCAGCGGTTTTGATAATCTAACCCTGACCTAGGGAAAAACACCTTGAACCTGATGGTTCATGTTTTGTAGCTCCCACTTATCCATCTTCATATCTTCTTGTGTTGGTTTTTCCTCAGATTCAGATTTGAACCGTCTCCTCTGGCTTGGGAGATCATCCATTACATAGGGTTTACATTAAAGAAACCATGGGCACGCAGGCCCTACATTTTATTGGAAGATGGCTCACAGGCCAGCGAATTTAAATTTAATAAATTTAAATGAAACCATACACACACAAAGGGTCTTTGGTCAATCTTACGATCATCCAAAGCATGCAATGAAATTTACACATATTTAGAATTCAAATTCTTTTAATCATTTTTTATTTAAGATAATTCAAGCTTGAATTCAATTAATTATGATCTTATAGTTAATCAATTCTTTATCTTAAATTACATTATGAATTTACTTGAGATTATTCTCATCCATATTCCTTGTACAGGTCTTTGTAATTTGGAGGAAACCCGGTGAAATTCCATTTCTGGAAAGTACATGATGTGTAGTTTATATTTACATGACATGTATTTATTTTCACCATTTATCCAAAGTATACACCGTGGGCTTCAGACTATTTTTCTGTACTTTGGAAGTTTTGGAGTACACAAAGTGTAGATTAATCTAACACGGCGTGTACTTCCTTGTTACGTGGTTACCGGCCTAGCAATCCCATGTACGCGGTACATGGCTTCCCCTTGTACACGGTTTCACCTGGGTCGGATCGGACTACACGGCATGTCGATTCACCATACACACCATGTATTCCGGTTTCCACGTGCCATTCAATTTTGGTCAACACGGTGTAATAAATAATTAGGTATACTCAATTCACATGGTGTGGTTTAGTGGACCCGTACCAGTTCGTTGAACGTATGTACACGTCCTGTAGTTTTCATTACACGCCGTCTATTCCCGTGTTGAACAGACAGAAAGAGTGGATCCTCTGGATGAGTTCTTCATTTTTATTTTAATCAAAATTAAAATTAAAAGGTCGTTTCTATGATATTAATCGAGAAACAAAGGAGGAAGACCATATCTTGTTTATTCAGATTAGAGAACGATTTATCTTTAATTGAATCAAATATAAATGTGTAAATTGTCAAAGATAATTAAATAACTATAATCAACGTTGTAACCTCCCTCTGATACCATTTGAAGGTTCCAGGCATAGCGGAAGCTCGTGGGTGGATGTGCCCACTTGGGTTTTTGTTATTAATAATGATCAATATGGGATTAATATGACGATAAGTGCCAGTCTCCATGGATCGAATCACAGAAATAGTCAAAGAAAAGGAAAGTCCTGGAACCAAAAATTAGGATTATTGCAAGTTTATTATAATTAATTTAATCAATTGAAAAGAAGTACCTTTTGGTGTTCTTTGTTCATTGATATTTATGATCATGTTCCGATGTGATACGTTGTTGCATCACAGAATCCAAGGGTAAACTTTCTCTAGCGGTGATCCACACGCGCACTACATATCTTTGGACGTCACCAAAGGATTCTCTGGGTGCTAGTGTGGAGAAATATTTTCTTGTGTTTTACGCCTTAGATCATCTTGATCCGATGGATGATGATCTCTCTCATTCTTGAGAGCATTCTTGGAGGAAGGATTTCTCTTGGCCTTGAGGGAATTCTCCAGAATTTTTTGTGCACAACGATTGGGAAAAAGTGTTGGGGTTGTAAGGATATTTATAATCAGGTTTGAGGTTATAGAGTTATGAAAATAAATAAACGTGTTACGCATTTTACTTATTTAATTAACTCTAATTGAAAACCCCCATGTCGAATAATTAATTCCTTGACATGCACCCACACTGCTTACAATAAATATCATTTAATAAAACAATATTTTATCCTCAAAATATTGATTGGAAAAACTATACGTCGTGTAATCATTAATACATGGTGTGTACTTGTTTTTCATAAAAAACAACATGGCGTGTAATCATTAATACACGTCATGTACATTTTTTTCATTTCCTTTCCAAAATGAAAACTATATGGTGTGTAATCATTAATACATGGTCTGTACTTGTTTTCATGAAAACTACATGGTGTGTAATCTCTAATACATGGTGTGTACTTGTTTTCATTTTATTCTTCCTCCAACATTAAAACTATTAAGGCTTCCTTGAATAATTATTAAACCACATATGGGAATAATATTTATTCTACTTGAGATACTTGTATACACTTAGTGTGTGACCCTCTAGGCCTCTTTCTTATTGGCATTAGGCGGGTTTTCCTAAAGTCCATGATTATTGTCTAGCAACGGGTCAAGGCACCCAAGAGAAAGAAGTGGATGCCGCATTGACATGTCACCTCATACGAAAACTTACCATGTAATTTAATCCATTTGTCTCAATATCTCATCAAGAAGGTTTTGAAGGGAGTTTCATAAACCTATATGCTTGATCTGTCATTCTTTGATTTCTAGAAATAAACTCATTATTACACCATATCCATGGAATTTGTTGCTAAAGTTCTATTTCAATAAAAGGGCCTGAGATATATACTTCCATAAATATGGAAGGTAGAAATCCTTCCTCGACTTATCCATTAACAACATGTCATTCGTGACGCACCCAACGTACCCTAATTCCCACCAAGTGTCTTTGTGACGGTTTTCATCAGAAAATCTAAGTTCGTGAGTCTTGACATGAGTTAATGATAATCTTACAGTCTAAGGACCATTACACATGCTCTCAAATAGTAATGTTCGATGATACCAAGACATGTGGAATTAATACTGGGGGGTCTGTTCTCATAATCTCCTATCTTGGAGATTACCAAGTGATAACTCCATGAGAGAGAGTCTCATCTTCTTACGAGTGCTCGCACATGACGGTCTGTATAATATGTGTCATATCATAGTATGTCATCCAACCGTAGAAATTTATTTAAGAATATCATTATAGCATTTCAAGGTTCTCATCATAGTGGGGATCTGCTATGACCTTATTAATGCAAAAAATATTCTAGGACATTATTATATTATAGTCATGCAGAATAATGAACAATATATAATAAGTGCATGTTTATGTAATCAAATTACAAACAATTGGTTCTCAGGACACCAAATCTAACAACTTATATACATAGGTTCCTAGAATGATGGATGAATTCACAACCTCATTCCATTTTATCTATAAGAAAAATATCATAAATCTTTCACATGACACTACATGTGCATAACACAATGGTGAAATATCATCAAATGTAACAAAACACAATAAGAACAAAAATTCCCACCCAATGTGACTTGGGGATTCCCCCATACTTGGGTTAGATACTCTTAGGAAAGAGCTTATTACCAAGTCATAAAATTGTAATAATATCCGGTCTACCATCCCCAAATAGTAAGAAAGTGAAAATAACCCCTCTGATACTACTTTCTAATGTCCCTGACCCAGGTGCCACTAAATTGGTGAACCAAGCTGTGTTTTCACATGAACACAAGATTGCCTCCCCATAATCTAGAGTTTGTTGACTAGAAGTGAGGGTCTAATAGGTCACATGGGAAGACTGTGCCCTCTTTACCAAAGTAAGATAGACCAGATCACCATATAAATAGCGGAAACAATAGAAAACAACCAATAATATGCATATCCAAACATCTCCCAAACTGGGTACAATCCACAAGCAATAGTAAATATGTCATTTCATGCTACAATACCAAGTGAACCAAACCCCAAATAAATAAAAATAGCAGAACTCCAAAAAAAGTCTTGATTTCAAGTCTAGAAACTCATCCATGTATGTCCCATGTCCAACTCAACTCTCTAGCATAGGGATCTTGCCCTTGTCCCGACTTGAAAGCATTAAATCTTCTTGGGTACCCAACGATGGCCTGAGAAGGGTGTGAGTACAACTTAATAGGCCACCCTAACCGATAGTACATGCATGTATAAATAAATAACAAGAAAAGGAAATAAAATTCAGGGGAAACTAGTTAGAAATCTCTACTTATCCATACTAACAAAGGTTCCAATTCATTATGTCTCTTTTATTACTATTTCATCATCAATCACGACGTTTATAAGTTGGACTTTCACATCATTCGCGCAAGGTTCATTTCATTTATCATTTTTCATAAGAGAATAAATAGGTCCCTAAATAACTAGGGATAAAATATCACAAAATCAAAATAACCTCACCTCAAAGCCTTAGTCTGGGTGGAATACAACCATTAGGGGAACATAGCTTCATAACCTTCCCAAACCTATGCATTGTGGGTGGAGTCAGAGCATCAGTCCAACTCGACCCATGGGAGGAGCCTCAGTCCTTTATCCAACACCTCAATCCGTGCACACACTCTTATCCATACATTCACCACACACAACCATATCAAAACCAAACACAAACAATATATACAATAATCATAATCCATAATAATAAACATAGTAAATCATATTGTTACATATCCCCTTAACACATTTTCCATTTACATAACTTAGCCCATATATCCCAATTCCCATTCTCAAGCCTAGCTCACTGACCTTATTCAATACTTCCTTTACATCAACCCATTACACATATTCATAAATCCCCTTATATAATTCCCTTAATCCTATTTTTCCATTTCACATAACATTATCAATTTAGCATATTCATCATTTTACATACACTAACTCACTTAGGAATATCGAACATAATTCTTAAGCCTCATACTCTAACCACAATTAACCAGCACCTAATTTGGACTCCCATTAAGAATATCACATACTCAACAAGGGATTTACATGATCACGCAAAAACCTATAACTTACTTATCTAATTATAGGTCTGAAAAGTATCAGTGCACCCCATGAGTGGACTTAAATTGGTCAAATCTTCCTCAATGCATCACTTGGGGACCATGAGGGTTTCCATTAATCATTTAGACAACCATAATACCAAATCTTACCAAGGGTTTCAAAATCACAACAAGAATTGACAAAGAAAAAAGTTAGACTTGAACAAATCTACAACGAAACTAAGGGTTTTAACTTGTAGACCACCTACCTCAAATCCGTTGGCGAAAACACTCCCAAACACAACCATAGATCCGAATTCAACCACCTCTTAAATATTCAACCTAGATTTCCCCATAAAATTATGGTTTTATTGATTCAGTTGGAGAGGAGAGAAAGATACAAACTCTAATTGAGTAAAGGAAACAAGGAGTAGATTAGATTCACCCAGAGCTTCGATCCACAACCAACAATGCTCTAAACAGCCTAGATATGAAGCAGATTCACCCTTGGAAGCTCTATGAATCACTTTTTCATCACTAGTGTTTAGGGGAGGAGAAATGATGAAAACCATGAGTGAGGATCTAAAATTCCAAATTGGGATATTTTGTAATTTTCTAATCTTTAATGGGCTGCATGGTTTACCTGCACAGTTTTCCAAATCGTGCACAAACCATGTGTGAGACACTTTCCCAAAATCACCCCTTCCCATGGTTTCCTAGTAAATTTTCAGGGTTAGCTTAACCATGTGATAACCATGTGAAAGCCTCTATCCAAGGCTTCTTGGTTACCTAGGATTCTCCGCACGGTTTGAACTAACTATGTGAAAACCGTACAACATGACCAAAAAACTCTTTTCTCCTCCTCTTTTGTGCCCCGAACCCCTGAAACACCCTCGATCCTTCTCAATAACTTTTTAAACACTTATTTGACCAAAATAAAGGACTTAAACTAAAACATAATAAAAACAAACCTTAAAAAAATCTCAGATCTTACAGTTTCATTGGTGTGTGAAGAAAGAAAGAAAATAAAATAGAGAACATCAGTAATGAAAAAGTGAACTAGTGGTGATATTTTTGATATATTAACACTTAATCCCTTTATTTTTCACAATTGTAAAGATACATATATCAATCATTATCAATTAGAAAATATGAACCCCTGGTTCCCCCATCCTCACATTGATCTTATGATTGATGTCTGAAACACTATGACCATAGTGAAACATCCTTAATTTCTAAAATGGGAGTGAGAACTAACTGTAAATCAATAATAAGCTCATAAGACCTTAGGTCTCACCATAATGGAAATTCCCAACTGTTATTAGTTCTATCTAGTTCCAGTTATATTCCTAATCCTTGCTTCCATCTCACATACCTAATCTTAGATAAAATTTACTTCCCACCCCACACCACTACATAGTTTTGGGAGTGGGTAAAGAATATAGAGTGAACGAAGAAAAAAATACATGTAGAAACATATAATATAGAGTAAAAAAACATTAAACCATCTTATACTTCATCTAACCAATATACTATGAAATATAGAGAGGATTAAAATATAAAATAGCAATTTCCATTATGAATAGTTTGTTATGGATTACAACTACTATCTCCTATCTAGATCAAATAATAGTGTGATAAAGGAGAATAATAATTACAATGGAATAGGAAATTAAATACACTATTTATTGAATGGAATGATATAAGATCACCCCGCTTTAGCTTCTTAAAAAATTTATATACAGTAAATTCCATGGAGATCATTAAATGTTTTAAGAGGAATTTCTAGGATCATTAAACATGGAACAAAGTATTTGGGGTTATATACTAATAATTTAATATTCAATAATCTTGATTTTATCACCCATGATCATATTTATTCCTCTCACTATTCATAACATCCTTCCACATGTCCTTTCATAATAACCATATCTAATTTGATCTAGTACATTTTCTACATATATAATCATTGTATTCTTGTAGCTATAGTTTTATAAGGATATAATCTATATCTTGGAAAATTTTTCTTTAGTGTTATCTAGAGATCCTAGGATAAACCCAAAAATCTCCTTGAATGTTGTGGGTGCATACATGGATGAAAAAAATATACCATTTATATTTGAATTCTATGTTTAATGGCACAAAGATATCATTTTTATATGTTTTAACATAGTTCATTAGCCTGGAATTCTAAATGGTATGAATTAGTTTCAAATCCCAATAAACAGTTCTCTTGTTTCTTAGTATTATCACAGAATATGGAAGCACTTTATCCTTGATTATGAAAACACATGTCTAATGTTCACAAACATTGAAAGTAATGTATCATAGATTGATCATGATAATGTTATATCATAAGATATAATAAAATCACAGTTTCCAAATTATTAATATCATAGAAAGCAATTCACCTACCTTTGTTGGATCTCCCATCATAAAGGATGATATATAGAATTAATAAACCATTGTAATTTTTCTTATTGACCATCCTAGTGATGGGGTTACTCAAACATAGAAGCTCAGTCATAGGGATTGTTATTGTATATCTATTGAGGACATGGGTTTTACTATTACATGAGGGACACCAGGTTTCTACTACTCATATAATGTTCTCCATCTAAGAAGTTTAGTTGTAAATAATGAATACATTGGGAGAGTTATTTCCACAGAATGCCAACCCAAGGAAATTAACCTCATATAACTCATCCATGACTTATGATATAAACTGAATTACTTATTTTCTCAACTGATCCATATTATATGACATGATATGAATCATTTATTCCCATTTCTAAATATTATTTAGCCTATAAGAATCCAAATAATTAAAAATAATTGTAGGAAATACCAAAATGAATTAAAAAATAAAATAACGAATAAAGGCCAGAATATTTAATCTACTTTTAAATAATTCCAATATTTAACAAAAATACTAAATGTTATTTAACAACCATTAATTAGAAACTATAAGTTTATTAATTATATAAAACCCTAAAAAAGTATAAAAAATGGGATTTTATTAGTAAAAAAACTTCGTAATGAATCATCATTCAATAATTCTAAGATTACATAAGTGAAATCATTGTAGGAAATGGTAAATAGGAAGAATAATTCCAATTTTTATCCATAATAATGATTTAAATACACTTTAAATATTCATATTCCACTTGTTTTCTTATATCACACCACAAAATTGTTCATGTACATGTTCAAAATAAACATCCCACACACATACTCAATAAACACATTTTCATAGATCAATAACCACTAACACATACATGTAGTATTATTTTTTTTCCTTTTGATAAAATCTGCCTTTATATATTACTATCCCCATAAAGAAAATCACATTCTTTGACTTTATATTGTGATCTTCAACATTCAAAACAAAAATACAACGAAGAGAAGATAATATATGGTCTATCAAACCTTTTCCTTATGAATAATGTAGTAGAACTCCCATTATCAACCTTAACTATTGAAATAAATCCTTTTCCAATATCTTTGGAATGAAATTATACACTTTCTACTTTTTGAGAAAAAACTCCAACTTCCAAAACCATTTTTAAATAATTTATTTTATAAAAATTTATTTTATATCTATTTGGTTCAATCAAGAATATTGAATAATATTATTTAAAAGATTGATAATAGTTTAATTATCACATATCACTTGTATTGGTAACTACACTTCAGCCTTGAGATATCTAGGGTTTTTCCTCACCCATGTAAACTAGTTCGTATCATGAGTTTTAAAAATAATATCTATTGTTGTAAATGATTTTATAGTGCATTTATTTATTATTTTACAAGTAATAATATTATGTCCAAGAAAATATAATCCATCAGATATATTTTTATTATAATCAACACTTTAGTCCAACTCCAAAAATCCACATAGATATATATTTCATTTAGATTGATATTTAATTACAATAACAAGAGTAACTTTGATTAAACTTATATTTTTATTATCTAATATACTATGAGATTCCATGGGAACACTTTGACACCTTGAAAACAACATAAATAAATATATGATATCTTATATTTATGAAATAAAAGAGGGTAAACTATTTATGTACCTTTTGAACTCATTTTATTCATAATTTTCCCATTATCTTATTTAGAATGTTTTATTACCACTGCTTTTGGAGTTGAAACACCATTTTATCCTTTATATCACATTTCTTCAATTGTTATGAGGATAATTCTCATGAGAATGTTATATATGACCCCTCTATTGAAAAATATGAATCCCCAATAAGTAATCTATTTCTAATAATAATAAAATCTTCAAATTCTTATTCATTTGAGTGTAAAACACTTCACACTAATTATATTGATTTCAAAAAAATATAATGTCATTATTAGAGATAACAAAAACAAGAGTTACCTATTAAATTTTGTTGACATGGAGGACATACTCTTTATTTCTTATATTCAGTGTCTTAATGTATAATCCAATTTTTTTAATAAAATACTCTCAGGGCATTTTTTAACCCTTATAGCATTATCACCAATATAAAAACTCATTTTTCATTTTCTATAAGAAATAAGACTTTAGGTTTCTTAATGTACACTTCCAGTTTAAGCTCACCATTATAGAAGGAATATTTGAAATCTATTTAGAATTTTATCTGTCATATTGTCCTAATTATATAATGATAATTCCCTATAGTCTTTCGGTTTACAATTAGGTAAAAGTTATCATTAAAGTCCATCCCTTCAATATTAGAATTACCTTTGTAAACTAGTCTTGTTTTATTCCCCAAGAAATTACCTTTTTTGTTAAATATATTATAAAACACCATATTTATTCTAATGACATTCTATTTTTTAACATTTTTACTAACTACAAAGTGTTTTTATTCAATGTGTATTATATTTCTTTATTCATAGGATCTACTCATTTTTATAGCTTTAATTATTGTTCTATAAATCCTGGTACAACATGAGAAAATATCGAGGTATGTGATATTGTTCTCAATGTTATCTTTGTTTGAACTAATTGATCATGATAAAAATATAATTTATAAAACTTGGATGAAATATTTTTTTTACCCACCTAACTTTTTTGAATCATTATCTTCCTCTTCAACATCACTATAATTTTTACCATTTCAGAGTTTTTTAGTATCATATTCAACCATTTATTCTTCATCATCATCTCCATAAAAACATAGTCATTATTGTACAAACTCTTTTAAGGATTTTTCTTGAATATTCACATATTTTTTTATAAATAATATCCCCTATTTTATTTTTCCATTAGTAATATCCAAATATATTTAATGGATAAACAAGTAGAATTCCATCAACACATCTCTATATAAATTTTTAGTTTTCTATTCTTTCAAATTTCTAACTCAATGTCCACCAAATACCCCTATGTACATAAATCATGTATTTTTATTAGAGGAAATTTAATTAGATATATGTTTGAATTTGGATAATATAATAAATCATTTATGGAATTCACTATTGTCCCAACCTCTTACTTCCAAGGAATCATAAATTGTTATGTTATGCCAACATTGTTCTAGAAATATACATTTTTTTATTTAGTTCTGTGAAACCATTTTATTATAAGGTTATTAATTAAATAAAATTTTATTTAACACCATGTTTTTTAAATAATATTCAAACTTTCTACTTGTCAACTTATCTCAATTATTCATTTTAATTCCCTTTAATGAGAATCCACGTTCTTTTTTAACACTTATATTGGAAGTATTAAATGTTTTCAAGTACTAAATTTTTTATTCATGAATACAATACATATAAAATGATTAATTTTATTAATTAAGGATGTAAATTAATTATATATTTATTTATTTATTACTTCCTCATATTTCAATAAACATTAAAATGAATTCTTTAGTGCATGAGAAGTTTTAATATCCATCTTCTAGTGTAAGGATTTATAATATTCCCCTTTTATACCATAAAAAAATCTAATAAAATTATCTATTGACAATTGTAATATAAATATAATTTAACATATGTTTATGCATTTTCATATTATTTTGTCAAAGTGTCCATGTCTTCCACACGACAATTCATACTCTTCCTCACAAATCAAATAACAACAATATCCATCTTATCCTAATTCTTAAAGGTAAAATTCTATTCACATTCTACTAGTCACAACATGTCCATAATATTTCTTATTCAGTGAGATGAAATCATTTAAAAAAATAATTCATTAACTTTATAAACTATTTTAGATTCACCAAAAATATTTTTATTCAGACCATTGATATATAATATATTATTATCTTACAAAATGTTCTATCTAATATTCATTGATCCAAATACTTTGAATTTTAATGATCCATAATTATGGAATGATACTATACCTTATTAATACATTTTAAAATCTTTTAGAAGCTTCATATCCATTATCAATTGTGATGAACATCTGCTATCCAAAATTCCTACATGCAACTTTTATGATGATTTTAATGAAAATTTCACTATAAAGTTTGTCTCATTTCCTTTAATATTTTTATTCTAAAAGTTTTATGGATAATTTTTTTGACAAAAATGATATAAAAATATAGTAAGATAAATTTTTACTTCATTATCCAATTTGGCACACCTTTCACAGAGGTATTTCAACATCTAAAACAAAATCTATATTATTACCAACTAAATATTTTCTTTCCTATAAATTATTCTTCATTGAGTAAAATTAATACCACTCAAATCCAACATAGAAAATAATTTAGGTTTATAAAAATACCTTCAATTAATGTAGAATATTTTTTCAATAGGTATTAAACCACATCACCACAAACAATAGAAAAAATTGAATCTTCTTCCAAAACTAGCATACTTCCCTTACTATGTAACATACTATCAATCATCCATTTAACATGTGATTTTGAATTAATTATATAATAAAAAATTATGTTTAATTCCCAATACATTCCTTTTATAATCCTAATTCTTATTTTATGTTTTCTACTTACATTTATAGTATATTTTTCCTTTATATAATATTTTTTTAATTTATATATTTCTGCACATTCTTTTCTTTTTTCAATATCTTCATATTACACGCCTTTAAAAACAAATAAGACTTTTATTCCAAAAACATATACAAATATACATCTATAAAATGAGTTATTTATTGATTAATGTAATAATAACACTTCTCTAAGGTATTATTACCCTTGATGCTTCACTTTAATCTCTCTTCACCTATTTCAATGGACATCTCAAAGCTTACCATTAACTCATTAACCTATCCATATGCTTCAAATAAATTTTAATAAATTATCTAAAATTCCATTTATTTCTATTCAACCTTAAATTTAATGCCCTCTATTAAGTTTATCTCATCAGTGACTAGCACCATCATATCATCATTCACATTTAATAAATATGACACTATAATAGCATTACCAAAATAAATGTTATAAGAGGTTTGATAATATTTCATAAATTTTTTAATTTTCCCCTCAAGATTATACATATTTCAAATATACTCCTTGAACTCATTCTTCCATATAAAATCTATCTCAGTTTATTCTTTTTGGACATCTCTCTCATAATCATCACTAGTTAATTTATCATTATTTATGTTAATAATAAAAACCATTTATTCCTCTTCAATTGATGTTTCTACTATAGTTACACCTTTACCAAATTCATAATCATCCAAAATTGATAATAAATTTATATGTTAAAATTTTAATAAATTATTAATTTTTCTATTAGTGGAGCATTTTATTGTTTAATATTTACATTTCATTTATTGAAGATCTTCTTAAAAATTGAATTTCATCGACACCATTTTTTTCCTTCAATTTTAGTAAATTATAGATAATATTTTCAATAGAAGTAAAATTAACACATCTCCATATAGGATTTTCATGGTACATTATTTATCCTTTTCAAACTCTTATTTAGATCATTAACATTAAATTTTCAATCATTATCTAGAAATATTAATCATACACATAATTCTATTCTTCCTCCATGATTTAATTAAAAATATTCTATTTAATCATAAAATAAGTAGATATTTCATTTTCATTATTAATGTTAATTTTTAGAGAAAATTATTTTATAATTTTATTCAATAAATATGTTATAGAAACCATCTAATAGATGTGTTATAGATTCTTGTTCTGTAGGTGTTGAAACGTTTTCACCAAATTTATTTGAATGATATGTAGCATATTTTTGAATACCATAGATTAAAAAAGAGTATCAACAAAACCACTAATGGTTTTCCCTATTTCATTGAATATAATGAATATAATGAATTAATAATTAATATATTCTTATTTATAAAGTTGAATATATTCATACTTCAAAAAATAAATCTATAAATCAACTTCTTTAACCTTCACATTTTCTTTAATTGATGTTATATAACTTATACCATATGAATTTTATTTATTTAGAATAAATGAATTTTATAAATTATTTCCTTAATAATGAAAAATTAATTTTATTTAAATCTTGACCATCATTCTCAAAAAAAATTTGATCAACCATTTTCATATAAACTTTTCCAACATGCACAACATACCTATTTGTTATCATATCAAGAATCTCCAACCAAGGGATAATATGTTTAAAATTATTTTATATTTTCATATTTTATAGTTAATACCATAAAATGTTTAACTCCATTATTATATATTTAATTTACATTATCTAATATGGTTATAAAACTCAGATCAAAATCCAAATTAATAACATAGGAAACTTTACAATTTTAAACGTTAAATAAATTATTATTTTTGAATGAATCTTAGAACAATACTTTGATACAAATTTTTATATCCAAAGCTACCAATAGGTATTAGAATCATAAAAAATTACTTAAGGGGGAGGGAATGAGTGAGTTATACACATTTAAATTCCGCTACTAAAAAAACTTCATCACCTATAAAAGTGATTTAAATGATTTTTTTTCACTTTTCTAAGAATTAAAGAAACAAAAAAAAAACAATGAACATAGTGATTTCATAATTTTTTCTAGTCAAAGAAGGGCTACATACTTGAAATTATCTACAAAAACTATGATCACATGATCTAATAATCATCATTGATATAAATGAAAAGATTTTATCCATGAACTAGTATTGTAATATTATCTATCCTAATTGTTGTAACATGTTCTAACATAATTAAAAAAATTATATTTAATGGATAATATATGTATAATCATCAAATTACATGAATAGATTCTAGTTTATCGTAGATGGATAAAAAATAATACTCTCTTCATCATACACTGATATTTTTATCAAATAGTGAGTAAGAAAAATATTTCATAACCCAACACATACATTTCTTATTTACTAGGTAATATTGATGAAATATAAATATTTTAATATTAATCAAAATTAAAATAATTTTTAATTCCATAAAAATCAAATTATTCTCTATGATCATCCAATATATTCGCATCCTAGTATTCTAACATTATGATAAGTCTTTGAGGAATATCCCCTACAATTATATTCTTTAATTTGATTCTTCAAATTTATGTTCCTTTATGAAACTCCTTATATTTATTTTAACATACTGAAAGCACACCTTCTCTCCTTTTTCTCTATATCCTTACACAATATCCACTAGATAATTTAATCATATTTTGAATATAAAATGAAATATCATAATCTATTTATCCTTTTACAATTATAATGCCTTAATTTTAGCCATTGAATCAATCCAAACCTTATATTCATCCAATATATGTTTTATTGACTAGAAATATCAAGTTTTTATAGAATTTGAGTCATTTATGGAATTATATAATTTTAAAAACACAATTTTTAAGGATCACAACATAATTATGTGTAATTAGTCATGAGTATGAAAATAAAGCTTCAATAAGATAATGTTACACCAAATGTATCTTTTAGTTACATTATTACATTATTTATTTATTTTATCATTCTAATTTGATTTCTTATATTTTTTTAAAATCTCAGAGTTTTGAAATAATAATGGGTGTCTTACAATTATCCCACAATTCCTATGTGGAAACTATAAGACAAAGGTATGTAATTGATAGTATGAATTCGCATGGCTGGTGCACAATTTACCTAACCTTGTATGCCAACCATCTATGTTACCAAGTAAGAAAATGTTAATATACAGGATTAATGAATGTTTTTGGGAAATAATGAAATTGAACAATACAGCCTAATTAGATAACTGGGAGAGTGAAATGACCTCCTTTCCCTTACTCGATTTAACCCATATTTTCCTCCCTTTTCTCCCTAATCAAAATTTACATCTATCTCACTTGAACCATATTCCGCATTCTCTCATTTGGTGAATTTAAAGTAGAATCATGATTAATTTATTTAAGCAATATTCATTTAAGACTATATGATTTACACTTTTGGATTCTGTTACCCTTATTTCATAGAATTAATTCTTATATATGGATATGAATGAGAATGTTTTAATGAACCCAAACTGAATGATTTGGGTTTGGGTTTTTATGACTTATTATTTCTTCCATAGGTTCCTCTCTCATATTGGATTTTGGTTTCTATTAGAGGCAAATTTTTCATCTTCATTAAAGCTATGTAATTTCATTTTCTTTCATTGTTTGAAAAACTAAAAATTCTCATATAACTTTTTAAAAGAATGTTTTAATTAGTTTGATTAAAAAAAAGTGTTTTTTAGAACATTTAGGTATGATTGATTTATTGTAAAGTATATTTATTTTATAATTAAATTAAAATTGATTATTATTCCTTACTTTAGTGATAATGTGAATTTATTGGTCAGAGTTAACACATGGGAGAACTAGTTACCTTTGTGGGATAACTAAGAAAAGTATTATTAGAAAAGGTTAATCCTCTTTAGACATTGACTATGAACTATTCTAACTAAATATATTCTTTTATAGATATGGTTATTACTATGAATTTGGATTGGTCCTATCCAGTGATTCATATAAAGAACAAATTGTGAAAGTTTTGATAAATAAGAGTACAAGGATCCTTGGATGATACTCAAACTTAGTTACACTATGGATTATATTGGTTCTTGGTATTGTTTTGATTACTTATCGATTATTTTTTCTATTAATTTTCAAACATTAAAATAGTATTTATAATAAATGCTTTATCAATTTACCATATTTAATTTCGTAAAACAAATTCTATTCATATAATGTATAGTGGGTCCCTATTATATTTTCTGCACAAAGCTAACATAAAACCATGGGATGTATGTAGAAATTATTTTTACAAACTTAGGTAAATGAAATGTGTCAATTAAAGGAAGTGGTTACTTTTACATGTGGATCATGGTTGGGTGATGGTGGATGCATGGTGGGATATTGAGCCACATGTCAGATGGATATGGGTGGATTTATTATTTCTATTATTAGGTTCCATTTATAGTAAATTGTACTCTATTTTGTATTTCCTTTTTTCCCACCCCATCTTTTGTTTATATACAATTCATATTAATTTATACCATATTTATCTGTTTATTTTTGTCATATATTTTTATACGTTATTCATGAGTTATTTGTTATATATTTTTAGTCTATTTATTCCTAAAATAATTCCCAAGGTACATTCATAATGCCTAGGAAATTGTTTCTAGATTATGGGTATCAGGAATGCTCTTTGGGAATTTCCATAGATACTCATGGTGTGATATTTTTAGGGTTTCCCTGAGTTAATTCATGATAATATTATATAAAATAAGGATTTTTTGGATATATTTTATTTTGGATGTTAGGATGGACAATATCCATGATTAATGGGGTTTAATTAAGATAAATGAAGGAGTGTTTGGATAATACTTTCATGAAAACCCTTATGTTATTAGTATATTTTGGGAAATTTGGTTTTGATTATGTATTTTTACCCATATTTATTAGTTATGGTGTATATTCTTTATACAATTTCTATGTGCCATGTTTCATAGAGTGTATTATGTTGTTATATTTATGTTTTTGTGATTTTCTTGGACATTTTATTGATTTTTGTGTATTAAATGATGATTTATCATTATTTTTGAGGATTTATTTTTATTTTCTGATTATTTACCTCTTTTATTGATTTTATGTAAAAATATACCCCCTCTAAATCTACCAAGGAACCCTTTTGAGGATTTTATAAAAAACATTCCCTGAGAAAATCCAACAATTGATCATAATATATTTAAATAAATGGTTCGAGTTATTTGACCTATGTACCAAGGTGTAGTTTTTGGAATAACTCTAATTAGGGAAGATGAACCATCTACTGAGTAGTATCGAGCACAATAATTTCAAATGAATTAGACTCACTATTTAGGAGAATAAATCATCCTAATAAAGCTGATGATTCCTTTAAGAAAACTAAAATGATATTTAATTTTTTTAATACAATAGACCTAGCTAATTTTATGTATTCTACCACCATTCTTGAAGCCCCTAGATATAAATAACGGGATATAATTATTCAAGTAAATTAAAATGAGTACTTTGAGTGAATGTATTTAAAAATAATATTCACTCATTAGTTATAGCATGACACCTTTTAATTGGGTGAATATCTTGAATTTTAATTCCTCAATTAAAAGAATATATCTGTCATGGAGAATGAAAATTGGTTTAAAAATCTAGTTCATTTTTCTTCTGATATTGATTGTATTGAAGAGATGAATGCTACATGTTTCAAGATGGGCATGCAACCTAAAAATTGGTCCTAGGTATTCTTATTGAAACTCAATAACTATTATAAGTTTCTAGATGAAGATATAATAGTATATATTAACAAGAAAGGGATTTTTGTGGTGACTGGGTTTCCTTTAGTTCCTAGTGATTTTGATAATGGGTAATTTGAGAATAAGAGGAAATGTAAAGAGATAGGAAGGGGAAGTAGAAATAGTTCTATGTATCTACCTAAACCTTCTTTATTTACTACTTCATGCAGTGGATCATATATTTGGAACTGGTTTTTTAATCCTAGTAATGTGTTTTATTCATGTTAGTGGAACCTATATCTTGTTATTCATAAAAACATATAGAATATCTTTATGGATTCTATTAATACACCCTCCCTTCTAAGAGTGGTGTAGTCTCTATTTCCACTAGTGAATATATGAAGTAGTCTAAATCCTTACAAGTAGTGAGAAAATATTCTTAGGGTAATGAGGGTAAGAGTGGTTTCTCATATGGATAGTCTCAAATGAAGTCTAATCATCGAGATAATAGTTGATCACATGCTTATTCTAAGGTAATATAGTTTCATGTAGTGGAACATACACTAGTGGAGTTAGGTGTAGGGTCAGTGATATTGATATGTATAAATCTTGATGTTTTGACTATTGATATATTATTTTATATAGGTACCTCCCATTAACTTATCTATTATCAGGTCATAGATCTATTAAAACTTCAATCAGATAGTATTCCATATGTCTTGGAAATACCAACTTCTTTTGTGAAGAAGAGATAATATGGGTTTTGATTCCCCTATTATGTGATATCTTTATCAGAATTTGAGCTAACACGGGGCCATATCATCTTTAAAATAGATAATTTTTATATAATTATAGGGATAGAATAGATAAAAAAATATTGGTATCACACCTATTGTTAATAGTATTGGGTAACTTGTTTCCTCCCCAGTTGTATAAATTGAGTATTCCAGGGAGAATGAAACATGAAATCTTTCCAAATGGGAACTACACTAATATAAATAAGAAATAAAACATTTCATTTGTCATCCTTTTTATTATTAGTAGAATAAGTTAATTTTGGGAGTGATTTACCTTCAACGAAAAGGTAATTTCCCGTGGTATTTGTAGATGATTTATTATACATAAATTCATAGAGGGATTAAGAGTTTTCAATCAATCTAAAACTGGGGTATTAGTTGATATCACTCACCTCATATCATATGGATCTGAAATATTTAAAGGAATTAGAGATTTATATGGAAATTTCAAATCTTATGGATTCATTTTCCCAATCATGTACCTATGGGCCACCAAGTAATTTTCCCTAAAAAGGAGGATTAGAAACTCTATTTTTGTATTGACTACTATTACTAGGTTAGTATCAGGAATAAATACACTTTTACCTTTATTTATGACCTATTTAGTCAAAAAATTAGAGAAATATGGTTTTAAATGATTGATCTTTGTTCAATATATCACCAAATCTAGGTGAGAGAGATAGATGTGTCAAAACATTATTTCTAATGAAGGTATAACCACTTATAATACTTAGTAATTACTTTTGGTTTCACCAATTCTCCTAAAACATCCATGGAACTTACTAAATGAATATTACATCACATAATAGAAACATTTAACATGGTATTTATGGATGAAATCCTAGTTTACTATATAACGGAGGGGCATGGGTTTATTTTTGAATTCTTCTATGATTTTTTCAACATCACCACATATTTTCTAAATTATCTATATACAATAAATATATCGAAGAGATAATGTTCCTTGGGAATGTGTTATTAGAATAGGGTTTCTTGATTGGACAGATTAGGTTAATGTCATTATTCAATGGGATGAGACCAAGAATATTTGTGATATTATGAGATTCCTATATATAATAAGCAACTATAGATTGTTCATAAAATATTTATGACACCATACATCACCCATAAGAACTCTCATACAAAAATGGGTGTTGTGTTTATAGAGCCCAAAGTTTGATGTGTCTATTTCATAGTTAAATAAGCAGTTGGTATCAGCTCCGTTTCTGATTTTTCCTGAGACTGGTTAATGTTTTTTTGTTTACAATGATGAATGTAATATTGTCCTAGGGTGTGTTATTATACAAGGAAACCATATTTTAGAATATTGTTTTCTCAAAAACTCTAACCATAATAATATAACTACATAACTCATGACCTCCAACTCATAGTTATGATGAATGCATGTGAGTGCTGGAAGCAATATCTTATTAGGTAAAATTTCACAGTTTTCTTAGATCACAAAATATTGTGAAAAAATTTCTCCCATAAGGCCTTAAATATTTGTATGTTTCTATACTTAGAATATCTTATGTTATGTTATTTTTACATCACCTACACACCTGGAATGGTTATTATGGTTAGTGATTCCATTATTTATATATTTTCATGCTAATAATTCAAAGAGTCTAGTGATGAATGGAGTTTTATGGGCCTTTATTGAAAGAACCATTTAGATGAAAATGATGAAAAAATTGAACATTTCATTTAGTGTCTAGATAAATACCTCTCTTTGAGAGTTAATTATTTGATAGAATGAAATTTATTGAAAATTTTAGTGTATTAAGAGAAAATTAAATATCATAGAGACCACCAATGAGAGGTCTTGGTCTCCTAAAAGTGTCATTTGTTTTTAAATACACTACAAGATATCAATTTCTATGAATAAGTTGGTAATGGAAGATTTTTATTGGTACCTATGGGGTTTTCACCCTAGGACCACTAATATTTACTATGATCTATGAAAATATTTCTATTAGCCTCATATAAGAGAGGAAAAAGTAGTCATTGTGTCTAAGTGTTCTACTTTCAAATAGATAAAGGAAGAGAAACCGTTTACCTTATGTCTACTTCACCCACTTACCATACCTACTTGAAAGTTGGATGAGGTGTCCATGGGCTTCTTCATTGGGGTACCAAAAACTCCTCAAGTAAGAATTATTTATGGGTTATGATTGATTTGATAACCAAGTATTCACAATTCATTCTAATTAAGGCTACCACTTAGGTAATAGAGAATAAAGAGCTATATATGCATGAAATCATGATTTTTCAGGCTGTTACACAAGAAATTACTTCGAAGACATACACTAAGTTTACCTCTCATCTATTAAAGGGTCTATAGGATGTTACAAGTTCAAAATTCAAGGTAAGAGTACATACTATAATCCATAGAATGATAGTCAAAAGAAGTTGAAAATATTGTTTATAGTGGATATTCTTCCTGCTTATGTTATGAATTTTGGAGGATCTTGGGATACCCAGTTTATGTTGGTTTAATTTTATTATAATAACAGTTACCAGTCATAAATTAGGATTATACCTTTTTATGCTTCATATTTCCATCCATGTTAGTCTTCACTACATTAGATGATGGTGGGAGATACATTTCTAGTATGGATGAGAATAATAGAGGAGGTGAAAAATTTGATTCAAATAATTTGATAATGATTAGTGCCATCATAGAGTCACCATATATCCTATGTAGATTATGAGTGAAATCCTTGGGAATTTTTTTATGGTGACAATTTGTTTCTAAAAACTTCACCTCAGTTGGGCCACTTATAACTCAAAATGTAGGGTAAATACTCTCTATGGAATTTTGGACCCTTTGAGATTATTGAGAGTATATGGAATTTTTCATAAAATTGGTGTTTCCTCCTCGACTAATGTAAATTGATAATCTCTACAATGTTTATTAACTAAAAAATTACAATAGATATCCTAATAATGTTTTTGAATTTGGAGGATCTCAAGTTAGAACCCAATGTATTTTTGTCAAAGAAGCTGATTCAGATTATTGAATTTTTGGAGAAATTGATTCATGTGAAATCTATTTCATTATTATTAATGTTGTGGAAACCTGATAATAATTCTCATGAGTCTTTGGAGAAAGAGTATCTTGTAATGGATTAGTGAACTCAATTTTCTAAGATCATGCTTTAGTTTGACTTTTTATGTACATAAAGTGATATAGTTCAGATAATTTCCACACACATATGGTTAATTTAAATTATGAATTTCCATTATTCATTTTTTTAATTTGAATTTAATTTCTGGGACATTCCAATTGAAATTTTATAGATTTTAAAAAATAGTTTGTGTTGCATGATTGGTGCATTATTAGGGATAACAATTGTGAAATTATTTGATAGGGGTTTATAATTTGGTAGTGTAGAATTATAAAGTTGGAACACCATTTTCCTAACCATATAGGCCATCCATGAAAGTTACCATGAGAGGTATTGTTGAACCACAAGATTATAGAATGGTTTTAGAAATTGTTTGACCTTGATAGAAAACATAAAAAGTGAAATAAAATCATTTCCATTACTCGATTTGACCCCTCTTATTCTCTTCACTCTCCCCAATCTATTTCCACCCCTCATGCATGAAACCCTTTCTTTCTATTTTAATTGGGAGGTTTTTAGTGTAATCTTCTTTATATTTTTCATGGAATCCTCATTTAAGGTTATTTGTCCTCTCCTTTAGCTTCATCATCCCTTATTTATTGATTTTCCATGTTCCCCATGGTCATAAAGGCCTAGGGTTTAATGAATTTGAGCTGAATAATTTGTTTTTTGTGTGTTTATGTATACCTTTTGGTGTCATATGGTCCCTAATCCTCTTTTATTGGGGCTTCCATCAGAAGTAGAGTGTTTGGATTGGATAAAATTAGGTTATTTCATGATTTATCATAGATTTCTAAAACAATATTCTCACATAAATTTATTGGGTATATTTAAAATAGTTTTTTTTTGAGAAAAGGTTAATTTTGAAAACCATTTTGGAATTATTGATGGATTATAACATATTTTGGGTTTCATATTGAAATATAAATAGATTTATGTTCCTTATTTAACTAATATAATTAATTAATTAGTGAGGGAATAATGAAACATAACCCTAGTTACATTTTTGGGAAAACTAAGATAACTAACCTTGGAAAAGATCCATCATCCCTATCCTTGTACTACATCACAAAACTAACTAAAAAATTATTTTATTTATATGGTTTCTACCAGTATATTGGATTGTTCTTCCATAATTTCTCATGAATTAGAACCATTTTATATGGGTTGATCACTAATAGTGTGAGAATCATAGAATGATAACCAACATTAGTCACCCTATGGATAATAATGGTTCTTGGTTTTGGATTTCTTATATTTTGATTTTTCCTCTATTTATTTTAAAATTTTTAAAGAATGTTTCTAATTATTTTTTTTCAAACTAGCATACTTAATTTTTTCTAAAAATTGGTATTAATTTAATTTTTGGTGGGTCCCTACTATATTATTTCACTCACACCTAATATACACCCTATGGGTGTATGTAGACATTATTTTGATGGACTTAAATAAATGAAAGGTGTTGTATGAAGGTTGATGGAACTCTCTCTAGCGAACTATGGTTGGGTGATGGTGGTGACATGGTGGGACATTGACCATCATGTCACCCTAATATGGGTAGCTATATTTTATCCCTTTTGGGGTTATAGTTATAACATATCATTATCTTATTTTGTATATAATTATTCCTTCTCATAAAATCTATTGTTTATATATATATATATCCTATTCATGTATTCCATGTTTGGGTATTTATATTTTGTATATGGTCTATAATGTTCTCCTTGAGGTAATTATTATATATTTTTGATGAATTTATTATAAAATTTGTTCCCAATGTACATTCTTGATGCCCAAGAAGTTTTTACCATGTTGCAGTGATCAAGAACACCCTTCAATCCTTTCTATGGACTATCCTGGTTTCTCAAGTTAGGGGTTACTTCGGTTGATTCATGACAAATTCATTATTTTTTGACGATGTAGTTACAAAATTGGTAACATTAAAACTACTCACAGCTTATGGAAAAATTATGGAATGACCACATATATTACAGTGTGAACTCCAAGAGAATCCACATGTTGAGGAACATAAATTATTCCCAGACTTAATTATTATAACATTATATTTTTATTAATGACATAACATCTTCCTTTATAGAGTAACCTATTATAGACTATATTAATTTATTTTTTGATAATTTTTTTGATGTTTTGACAAAAAAACAACACTGATAATTCAAATAACATCAAATTATAAATCATTAGAAAATATTCTATGTTATATAATCCATTTGACCCAAACACATAAAGAGGAACTATATTTGTAAAAATATTTCGTGGTCAAAAAATTATCAAATCTCGAATCATCTTAAAATAATCTCCCATTTTCCATTATCCACTTTTTAAAGTCCTTATCTCATCATAAACCCAATGTAAGAACCCTGATTTTTAGACAGGTCAAAATCCTGACCCTATTTGAATTTTTGACGTGTTTCGAGGAAAAAAATTCAAAGTTGGGGAGGTCGTGTAGGTGGGCACGGTTGGCGCATGGTCTGTACAAAAAGTGCGGACAAAACGTGCAAAGTCTCTGGGTGAGACAATGGGCTCCTCACGGGTGGCGCATGATTTTCCAAACCATGCGGGTTGGTCATACGGAGTTCTTGGGTGAGGCAGTGGCAAACACACGGTTGGCGAATGATTTACCAAACTGTGCGGGTTAACCATGCGACCAATTAAAGTTAGGGTTTTTAAGTCCTGGGCCACTCGGTATTCCTTATTCTCTTTTTTTTCTTCCTTCCACTCTGGGTTTACATGGGGAGAGCCGACCGGAACTTCAAATCCCTCCCGGATCTTCATCCGAACTCCGTTTCGAGCATCGTTTGATGTGTTAGAACCCCCTCAGTAAGGCATTGATTCCTCTTGAGTTGTTTTTCTTATTTCTGTTCAAGAAAAAGTTATTGGGGTTTGAGAGGATTTGAATATTTTGTAGATCTACTGCATTATAGACCTAATTAGAGGCTATTATCAGAGGAGTAACATCATACTAGTACGAGGTAGGTGGTGCATACCTCTTTTTGTATTTTCGTGGACATTTGGTTAGCGCATCCTTCAGTGCGTTTTTTGGTATTTTGAGAGAGACCCTAATTTATCTTCTACTGCTTATTTAAATTTCTTATTAGACCGTGCGATGCCTTTGGGTATTCCCTTTACCTATTTTTCTTGAGCGGGGCCGGGTGAATGGTCATTGCTCAAATGGGGCATTTTGGCTGGGGGTGCCAAAATGGTATTAATTGATTTGTATTGGTTTAAAATGTTAGTTTTAGTTATTTAAACCTTGATATGAATTTTTGGAGACCTTATAAACTTCAGTGATGGTATGGGGCGACACTTGCTTAGTGAAATTCATCTGTTTAGATGGTTTTTCCTGTTATGTGTTCTGTAAAAATGCAATTATATTTGTGATGTGTGATTTTGCATATGCTGGAACCTTCGGGTTGTGATGGGCATGACCTGAGTTACTTGGGTGGTTTTGACCACGGGATTGGGAATCATGGACGTTGGCTTGAGGTAGTACAACTGTCAGGTTGGGCTTTGACCGAGGTTACTTTGGGTGGTTTTAACCACGGGATTGGGCGTCATGGATGTTGGCTTGAGGCAGAATGACTGTCAGGTTGGGAATGGCCTAGGTTACTTGGATGGAAAGGACATCAGACATGAGTGACATGGTCACAAGGACACGAGGTGTCAGATGTGTGGTGGCTTAGGTACTATTTTGGTGATTACCACTCACCCGGAACTTTGAGTAGTGTGCACATAGAGATACTCCTTGATGAGGTAGTGTTGACGACTTGTGTGGGTAGAGACCCCCATAGATGCGGTTTAGGTACTTTAGTTGGGGGTGCTTGCCGTAGGAAGCCACGTGGGAGGTGAGGAGCCTCCAGGGGATAGCTTGAGGCTGTCGGGTTGGGGGCTGAGGCTCGCCGTGATTTGAGGGCAGGTATCGTTGTCCCTCTGGTTACTTGT
The DNA here is from genome assembly GCA_963277665.1 of Viscum album. NCBI lineage: Eukaryota > Viridiplantae > Streptophyta > Magnoliopsida > Santalales > Viscaceae > Viscum > Viscum album. Next base: position 471,549,951 of record OY728133.1, on the reverse strand, counting down.
TTAAGGGAGGATATCACCGTACCTCCAATTACTTGATTTTAGGGCAGGTATTGCTGTCCCTATGACAATTTATTTGAGGGTAGACATCGCTCTCCCTCCGGTTATTTATTTGAGGACAGGCATCACTATTCCTCCAGGTTACTTCCTGGACATGCCTTCGGGACGTCGGTACATGAGGCATGAGTTGTCAGGAGGCACAAGGTGCCGGGTTACTATTCTTTTGCATGCCTTCGGACTTCAGTACTTGAGACAAACGGTTTTAGGGGGAACATGGTACCGGGTTACACGATATAGATTCTGGCGTTGGCCAAAGCAGGTGACACTCCATGGTGGCTGCTGAGTACCTGTGGAGTTTGTATTTATTTGTGCATCATTTTGTTTACTACTTTCCTTATAAATGCATGTCTTCTTAAACAATTATATTAGGTACACACCATTGGGTGGTATCTTACTGAGATTTGTCTCACACCGTGCACGGGACCTTCGGGACGCATACAGAATTATGTATTTACGTGCAGAAAAGAGGTCAGCTTTAGGAGCTGGGTTGTTTTAGTTGTTGCATGGAGATGGTATGGACCTTGAGGTCTTGCCTAGCTAGAGTTTATCTTGTTTTCTTTCTTTCCTGTATCATCATGCTTACTTGTTTTGTAGCTACAGTTGGTTAGCCATTGGCGCCGTTACATATGGATATGCATGACCTACTTTGGATGCATGTTTTATTTGTTTAGTAGTTACAAGTGATAATCAACATGTTGTTGTGTTTACTTTCCACTGTTGTTGTTTATATTTAGTACTTCCGCTGTTTATCTATATTGATTATGCTTTTGCTCTGCGAGTATGGTTCGATTCTATTAAGTCTTTAATTCCGCTGCATGTTTATTATTATACTTGGACTATTACTCTTATTATTATCCTTAGAGAGGGAATAGCCTCCCCACTATACCCATAAAACCCTCGCTGCTAGTCGGTAGCCATTGGAATTCGGGGAGGTGTGCCTAAGGTTGTAACACCCAACCCATTTAGCAATGTTTGAGTGGCTGCTCAGGTCCGGGTCATTACAAAGTGGTATCAGAGGGGTTCTTGAAAGAGATTTAGTAGCATCATTTTACTGGCTACTAATGAGATTGAGACTTCTCGTTTATTTCTACTGGTTTTACTATTTGAGATATGGTAGACTTGAGATAGGTTGTTACTGGAACTAGGTTTTTAACTTGTGCTTGGGTGCCTGCAGCCCCAGGTATGAGGGATGGGCCAAGTTTCCATGGGTGGGAGTTGTTGTTTTCTTTTTCTCAGATTACATTTTATATGATTTCCACCTCAGTGGATCACTTGGTGTGCGATGTTATTGATTGTGATATGTGACCCTCTACCTGGTGTGGTAAGGGAGAATTGGACCTTGGCCCGGTATGGGAAGGCTTGTTTTCTTGGCTTTTGATAGACACATTTTTAGGGTATTTCAATTTCATAATTTCACGTATGCTTTGTGAAGTGATAATACCATTTGAATTAAATCAATTTCCATGCTTGTGTGCTCTAAAATGTGAATAGGTGAAATTCATGATAGAATTTCTAGTTGTTACAATGTGTATGCCATGCTTTATATATTTGTAGAATTACATGTGGTAGGGCATTTGGGTCTTGCCCTTGTACGAGCAGGAAGGTACTATCAGTTGAGGTGATTTTGATTACCGGGATTGGGTGACTCGGTTGTTGGTTTGAGGCAACGTTAGTTGTTAGGACGGGCATGACCCGAGATACTTTTGATACTTGGCCCTGATAGGGATGGGTAAAGAGTCCATGAGGCCGGGATGCCGTGGGACATGGGTTGTGGTGGGGGAGAGTAAGGGTAGTAGTTATGCACTACCTTTTACTACTTTCTTTATCTGTGTAGAATATATATTGTTATATATGTATATGGGCTGTCTGACCATTTATGGTATTCAGTGGGTTCCTTTTTGGGTGACTCAGATGGAGCGTCAGATGGGAGATGGTACAGCGCCGTAGGTGCATGATCAGATTCAGGATCCGGTACAGGAAGAGCAGGAGCTGCAGGTACAGGCTCAGGGACATGATCATGTTCAGGATCTAGTGCATGCAGGACAACAACCGGGTTTGGCAGTGTTCGGGCCATGACTCGATGAGCAGCTCTGAGCTAGCCAGCTGCATGTATTGCAAGGGATCGACAGTGGTGCATTGGGTACAGATCCATCTATGGATTATCTGACATGAGAGTTCCAATCATAGCACCTGCCACTATTTCAGGGTGAGGGTGGTCTGCAGGTGGCTGAGAACTAGATAGAGATCATGCAGATGATCTTTGAACAGCTCGAGACGCCTCCAGGATGGAGGGTCAAGTTGGCAGCGTACATGCAGTGAGGACCGGAAAAGCGTTGGTGGGATGTGCAGGTTCAGGCTCATAGGAACGAGGGACTGGCATGAAAGGACTTCGAGGATAGGTTATTCAATCACTTTTACCCATAGACACTGAGGGAAGAGAGAGCTCGGGAGTTCTTGAGCCTTCAGTAGAGAGACATGTCCATCATGGACTACGCAACTAATTTCACTGAGTTGTCTCGCTCTGCACCTGGTATGGTAAGCGATGACGCGACTAGAGTGTGGCTCTTCGAGGATGGCTTAAAACATGCCATTCAGATCCATGTAAATATCTTACAACTAGGTTCTTTCTCATAGGCAATTAATCAGACACTCATAGCGGAGGGCAACCGGTGGGATAGGCCTCAGGTTGGCCGGACAACAGCTTCATGTGAGGGTTCGGACTGCAGGAAGCGAGGACGAGATGAGTTCCAGCAGGGCGGTCAGGCCAGTGACTTAGCTAGACCACCTCGTAGCAGTTATTTAGTGGTTTTATTTTAGTGTGGAGAACCAGGACATGTTAGGACTCAGTGTGATAGGCCTCCAAAGGAGTTCCGGGCATGTGGACAGTTCGGGCATCTAGAGAGGTTCTACAGGCAGCATTCTCAGAAAGCTGACAGATAGGGACCAGGACAGACAGTGGCATCTCGAGTTGGTTGAGGTTTGGTACTAGGAGAGGGTAGCTGAGTTTCTGCTGCATGTGGAGGATTTGACAGAGACAGCGAGATTCAGCTGATGGGTTAATGGCCGGTGACTGGAGCAGCACCGCAAGGTGTTCAGGCATCAGGCAGCCTTACTTTAGGCCAGGTGCACGTCTTGGAGCTTCCAGATGCTGAGAATGCTGGTGAGCCGATGACAGTTAGAGTTACACCACGGGTGTGGCCATTATTCCCTTGTTCTCTTTTGGCATGACCTGTAGAGGTATGTCTGTTTTGGGTGCATGTGATGCACAAGACCTATGTGGATTGACTGGATGTTGGTTAGTGGGTTCGGCACCATATAAGGTACGTGATATTTTTATATATGTATATGTATGAGGTGTCATGGGCATCGGGGCATCGAGGATGCGGGTTACTTGGGGGTCCATGGGAATCAAGGCATCCAGGATGCAGGTTACTTGAGGTGCTAGACACCAGGTTCGTTTTGAGAATCCATGGGATGCAAGACCTCATGGAGGTGGACACTGATGTGGTGTGGGATGCGTTTGGGGGTCAGAAATGACATGGGGTGCCAATGAGGCATATGGGTGATGATGCGTCACGAGAGGACCTTGAGTCCGGAAACAGTTTTGAAGACCTTTGCTTGTTCTGAGTTTTGTCAGGTTGAGACCGAGTTAGGCAATTCCTAAGGTGGGGAGCCCCTTGAGGAATTTATCCAGAACCATGAGACCGGGAGAGTCTGGGTTACTTTGACCCAGAGTGGTATGTTCAGTTCCATCTCTGGGTTTCGTTTGATAGCTCGGGGACAAGCTATGTTAAGGTGGGGAGTTTGTAAGAACCCAGGTTTTTAGACAGGTCAAAATCCCGACCCTGTTTGAATTTTTGACCTGTTTTGAGGAAAAAATTTCAAATTTGGGGAGGTCGTGTAGGTGTGCCTGGTTGGCGCACGGTCTTTAAAAACCATGCAGATAAACCATGCGAAGTCTCTAGGTGAGACAGTGGGCTCCGTACGGGCGGCGCACAGTTTTCCAAACCATGCGGGTTGGCCTTGCGATGTTCCTGGGTGAGGCAGTGGAAACCGCATGGTTGGCGCACAGTTTGCAAAACTATGAAGGTTAACCGTGCGACCATGTAACACCCGAGACTTTTATGTTATATAAATTATCAAAGGAATCTTTTTCTACGCAACACTTGCTTGACTTGCTTTACACGCAATCGCGACCTTCCTCGATAGCTTGCGTCGTACGCAATACCGAGTTTCACTAAACAACAATATGCTATTAAAACTAGCCGTTATGAATAGTAATAACCACTTTTTGAAATTTTATAAATTTTATTTTTCAAAATGGACTTCATTTTTGGACTCAGAATATCGAAATTAGCCTAGGGTGAAATTTTGGTATTTTTCTGAAAACTTTCAATTTTTGATGAATAGTGAAACCACTAAGTGGTAGGTTAAAAACTGAATTTTGCATAAAACTTAATTTTACCGCTTCTGTGAATGGAATTTCAAAAATCCGAGAGACACGGTTAATATCAAGGACTAAAATGTGGTTCAATGAGATGAAAATAATTTTTTGGTGAATAGTAACTTTTTACTATTTTTACCGCGGTTAATAGTAAATAGGGTAACTAAGGGTAAATATGATATCAATATTACCCTAACACATGTCCTAATACTATTGGACAAGTGTAATTCGACCAAAAACAAACTTAGGAATAAAATATGACCATTTAGGCCCACTTGGATTAGATTAGGACATTTATTATTAATTTATTTAAAGAAGGGTTAAAATAGTTAAAATCAAAGTTTAACAAGTAAATCATTTTTAATATAGGGTTATACATAAGATAAATTCGATTGTAAATATTCATTAGAAAGCTAAAAAGATTTCCTACATGATGGTATTTTATTTGTAATTTTTAGACATCAAATAATTTAATTTATTTATGACACAAAGATGATGCAGTAATTATCTTATTAATGAAATATTGAAAAAATTGATAATATAAATACCAAAATAAATGTAATTTGAGACTTTTTATGAATTCCACTAATTTTCTAGGTTACTATGATATATTAGTGTTGATTTAATCAACTTGGTTCGAACATATAATTCTGTTATGACTTTCACAAAAATCATATATCAAATAGTGTCAAAATTGACACAAAATAGTTTTTAAATCAAATATTATATTATTAATTGTTATTTTATTCCTAAAAATCTAAGGTTCGGCCAAATGACTTAGATAAGGATATATATATTAATAATAAACAATTTGGGGTTCGTTTGGCATGTTATAGAAAGTTTATTAACCATATAGTGAAAGAAAACAAAAAGACACGGTAAAAGTTAAATTAATTAACTTAGAGTTAAATCTAATTGATAAGGTTAAAATAATACCCTAAACTTGTCTAAATCCTATTGGTTGATAGGATTTCGACCCTTCCCCACTTTATCTTCGAAATAAGACCCTTTGGAACCATTATAAACCGATTTTGACTTTAATATAAAATAATATTTTGAGATATTCCTAAGGTGCCCCTCTCCTCCCTTATAAAAGGGCACCTCCTCCCCCTCCTCCTCACACCAATTTGAGCACTCAAGCTCGGCCAACACCTGCCATTTTCCCTTCTCCACTTCCCTAGAATAATCCTAGAGGTCCTGGTCTTCTCCAAAGACCAATCTTAGTTCCTTAAGTGGAGGATTCAAAAAGACGTTCCAAAGAAGAGGTAATATCCATTACCGATGTTTTCAATTTCTTTCTTCTTCAACTTCTTTTTCTTCAGTTGTTTCATGATAAAGTAATAACATCAGTATTACTTACATACTGATATGTTATTATAAATATGAAACAACCCTAATTCACCTTCTATCCATCCTACGGAAAAATGAAATCACCGCGCGTGCGTACGTACGGAATACCGTCTCCACGCCGTGGTGTAATCTATTTTCCACCATCACCTTACAAGGATGGGTATAATGGTATAATGAGTAACTATATATGATTATTATTAAGTAATATTGATACTGGAATAATATATATATATACTCCAATACAATTCCACGATCATAGGAACGATATCATCACTCGTGCGTACGTACGGAATACCGTCTCCACGATGTGATGCGACTCGTTCTACATGATCTTCATTTCATAATGATTGTATAAATGAATTGAATGAATGAATATGGTATATACTACACTAATACCATTCTGGAAATGAATTATCTATAACCTAAATATAAGAATAAGAATTTATTCGACAAAACACGCATAAGAACAAAAAGTTATAAAGACCCGAGTAACAAGTAACAATGAAATATTACTAACAAGAAGCTAATAATATGACCATATATGATCTCATATCAATATGTATGATTCTGGAATAAGTCAATAACATTATTTAAACCATTATACAGGAGCTTCGGACACGTACAAAGCTAATCGGACCTAAGGTAAGGGAAATATCACAATCTCATTTTTATCCGAGATTGTTTATTCGTAAGTATTTACTGGGGTGTATTTTATCATCCACATCCATGTTCCCTCAATATGTAATATTGTTTCCATCCACTTGAAATAGTTTAAATCGAATTTTACCCTTAGGTGAGTTTTTAGTAAAGAATATGAAAGGAATCTTTTGTCGTTTTTCCGTACGAGGTACTTTTTGACTTTTCCGACAAAAGTACGAAGAATGTTTTTTTTAACTTATACGGCATGAATGGATTTTTAAAACATTACTTCAAAGAAGCTTCCTTTACAAGTTTTCAAGTTTATTTTTAATCAACTTCTTTTATTTTAAAGTTGTATGACATGTTATGAAAGGAAAAATGTTTTTGAAGAAGAAAGGATATTTTCCTCAAGAATTCAATTCAAGTGTTTTATCAAAATTATTTTCCATCTAAGATAATAAAGGGTTCTGTTTCTATCCATATTTTTACATTGGTTTGACTATGTTGTGATGAAATTATGTTTATGAATTCCTTTATCATATATGAATTGATTTATGATGTCATGATGTTTCAAGAATCCCATTTTTGTTACATGTGTTATGCGATGATGTATGATTATGTGGCACACATAAGAAAGGATTCATTATAAGATGGGTGGGACCTATATCTCCCTCCAATGCATTGGGTAAAGATTTTATATCTCATGAGATAGACATGGCTGGAACGGAAGGTTATTTCGGTTCAGTGATACAGGACTGAAACGAGGAGTGAACTCGGTTCAGAAAGGGACTTTGTCCACTAAGATAGTCTTGGCAATGAGTCATGACTAACAAGAAATGATTTTCCATGATTATGTGTGCATGCCACAAAGTTTCAAGTTTTATGTTATGATTATGGGGATCTCATTTTCACTTCTATGATTTATTCCATGTTAAGATATTATGATCTCTTTTGCAGGTTTTGATCTTCATAAAGATATGATATGATTTTTATTTCCTTTATTTGCCCTTGCTGAGCATTTGAGCTCACCCTTTTATGTTTTCTTTTCCCCAGGTCAGGAAGATGGATATTAAATTGAATATGCTAAAAGGGACCCTAGATATGATGAAATAAACGGGAGATACTGTAGAAGATTTATGAACCAGTTGTTTATGTTTCCCAGTTTCTAAAGACACTATACCTATACGGTCCTTTGTGGTTTTGTCATATGTTGTAATAAGTGTGAAGTATTAACAATGTATGTAAAGTATGGGTCGTTATAGACCACTTAAAGTTAGGGTTTTTAAGTCCCAGTCCACTCGGGATTCCTCATTGTCCTCTTTTTCTTCCTTCCACTCGGGGCTTACACGGGGAGAGCCGACCGGACCTTCAAATCCCTCCTAGATATTCATCTGAACACCATTTCGTGCATCGTTTGATGCGTTATAATGCCCTAGATAAGGAAATGATTCCTCTTGTGTCATTTTTCTTGATTTATGTTCTAGAACGGGTTATTGGGGTTTGAGAGGTTTTGATTCTTTTGTAGATCTACCATGTTCTAGACCTAATTCGAGGCTGTTATCGGAGGAGTGACATCTTACTAGTATGAGGTAGGTGGTCCATACCTCTTTTTGTGTTTTAGTGGACATTTGGTTAGCACAACCTTCAGTGCGTTTTGGGTATTTTGAGAGAGACCCTAATTTATCTACTACTGCTTATTTAAATTGCTTATTAGACTGTGGAATTCCTTTGGGTATGCCCTTTACCTATTTTTCTTGAGCGGGACCGGGCGAAGGGCCATTGCTCAAATGAGGCATTTTGGCCGGGGGCGCCAGAATGGTATTAATTGATTTGTATTGGTTTAAACTGTTAGGTTTAGTTATTTAAACCTAGATATGAATTGTTGGAGACCTTATAAACTTCAGTGCTGGTATGGGGAGGCACTTTATTAGTGCAATTCATCTGTTTAGATGGTTTTTCCTGTTATGTGTTCTGTAAAAATTCAATTATATATGTGATGTGTGATTTTTCATATGCTGGAACCTTCGAGTTGTGATGGGAATGACCCGAGTTACTTGAGTGGTTTTGACCACGGGATTGGGTGTCATGGACATCGGCTTGAGGCAGTACGACTGTCAGGTTGGGCTTGGCCCGAGGTTACTTTGGGTGGTTTTAACCATGGGATTGGGCATCATGGATGTCGGCTTGAGGTAGTATGACTGTCAGGTTGGGCATGGCCCTGGTTACTTGAATGGAAAGGCTATCAGACTTGAGCGGCATGGTCTCAGAAAAATGAGGGGTCATATATGTGGTGGCTTAGGTATTATTTTGGTGATCACTGCTCACCCGGAACTTTGAGTAGTGTGCACACAGAGATACTCTGTGATGAGGTGGTCTTGACCACTCATGTGGGTAGAGGTCCCCGTAGATGTGGTTTAGGTACTTTTTTTGGGGCAGATTGCTATAGGAAGCCACGTGGGAGGTGAGGAGCCTCCAGGGGATAGCTTGAGGCTGTCAAGTTAGGGCTATGGCTCACTGTGATTTGAGGGAAGGTATCGCTGTCCCTCTGGTTACTTTCTTGAGGGCGGATATCACCATCCTTCCGATTACTTGATTTGAGGGTAGGTATCGATGTCCCTCTGGCTACTTATTTGAGGGCAGATGTCGCTTTCCCTCTGGTTATTTATTTGAGAACAGGCATCGCTGTTCCTCCAGGTTACTTCTTGGGCATGCCTTCGGGACATCGGTACTTGAAGAACGAGGTGTCATGAGGCACAAGGTTCCAGGTTACTATTCTTTGGCATGCCTTCGCAACATCGGTACTTGAGACACACAGAGTCAGGGGGAACATGGTGTCGGGTTACACGACAGATATTCCGGCGTTGGATGAAGAAGGTGACACTCCATGGTGGCTGTTGAGTACCAATGGAGTTTGTATTTATTTTTTCATCATTATGTTTACTACTTTCCTTATAAATTCATGTCTGCTTAAAAACTTATATTAGGTACGCACCATTTGATGGTATCCTACTGAGATTTGTCTCACACCCTGTATGGGCCCTTTGGGATGCGTATAGTCTTAATGGATTTACGTGAAGGAAAGAGGTCAGCTTCAGGAGCTGGGCTGTTTTAGCTATTGCATGGAGATGGTATGGACCTTGAGGTCTTGAATAGCTAGAGTTTATCTTGTTTTCCTTCTTTCCTGTATCAGCATGATTACTTGTTTTGTAGCTACATTTGGTTAGCCATTGGTGCCGTTACATATGGATATTTATGACCTGATTTGGATGCATGTTTTGTTTGTTTAGTAGTTACAAGTGATGATCAGCATGTTGCTGTGTTTACTTTCCGCTACTATTGTTTATATTTACTGCTTCCGCTGTTTATCTATATTGATTATGCTTCCGCTCTGCGGGTCTGATTCGAGTCTGCTGAGCCTTTAATTCTGCTGCATGTTTATTATTATACTTGGGCCAGTACCCTTATTATTATTCTCCGAGAGGGTATATCATCCCCACTATACCTAAAAACCCTTACTGCTAGTCGACATGCTTTGGCGTTCGGGGTGGTGCGCCTAAGGTCGTAACACCCAACCCGTTTAGCACTGTTCGGGTGGCTGCTCGGGTCCAGGTCATTACACCCAGTATAATATATTATAATATAATTATAACTAATTGACATAATTAATCTATGATGGTATACTATAAAAAATTATTATAAATTATATCATCACTGACACCTCAACCACAATCTATAATCCTTTCCAAATAAACCCCTGACTTGATGAATAAAAAAACCAATATGTTATTCCATTTCACTCTTTAATATTATCTTATTTATAAAAAACAAATAAACAAATACAAACTTTTCCACCTCTAAGGAAATTACATGCAACCAAGGGTATTCATAATTACTCAACTTCCACTAGAAAATATATTTTATTTGCTTATAAATTTAACATGATTCTACTATTCTTGTAACACCCTAAAAATTAGAAAACCTTATAGTTATGAAATATTTTTTAATAGAAAAAATTGAATAAAAATTGACCATGTTATAATTGAAATATGATTGTTGTAATATAGTAATTGAATATGTCTATATAAATAAAGGTAACCAAATTATGAAATCAAGAATGAATTTATAAAAAATGGTATTAATTGGGAGGAGTATTCTTTATGAACCACATTTGTCTGATCTGGGATGTTTGGTAGCTTATTTTGAGTTTTCCCTAGACCAAGCCTAAGAAGAACTCTAAAAAGTACAACTTGAGTGTAATATTCTAGGGTATAAGTCCAAGATTGTGTAAATATCTATGAGAACCATTCTAGCTAAAACAATACCCATGATAACCATGGTGTCTTATCTTATTCTTAGGTCATAGGTGTATAATTTTTGGGTTTATGAAATTATAAGATAGGATTATATAAACATGTCATTATCAATGTAATATATCATATATATATATCATACATATTATTATACATTTTTCATTTACAAATTTAATAGATAGTATATTTTTAGTATAATTGTATTGATAATGTGTACACCCATTTTATAGTTATTATAAGTCATTTATTAAGATTAAATTCACTTTACAATGAAAATATACATTTTTAAACATTATTTTTATGTGATATTCAAGCTTATAATATTTTTTTAGAAACATTAAATATTAAAATCTAATAAAATTATTTTCATATTTTCAATTAGAATATCTATATTTGGTAAAAGTTCATTTTCTATTTTATCATAACAACATGTTACCAGAAAAAATATTTGTATTCATAGTTTTAGAGACCCAAAGCTTGACATACATGGACATTACATTAATTTTGAAAAAATCTTAATACATGACACAAACAGACGCCCAATGGCCGTATTAGTTTAGTGTCTTTGGAAACTCAGAACAAAATCTTCTAATCATGGTAAAAGATCTTCAACATCTCCCATAAAGTTCTTCCCCTTTTTTTCTTACCTAAAACCTTTATTTATGTCCTGGGGAAAAGAGAACATAAAAAAGGGTGAGCTCAAATGCTCAGTAAGGGTAAAAATGGAGAACATCAAACAATACATAAACATTTGAACGTAAAAACATAAACATGAAACATCAAAATCATGAGTAATAACATAAATATTGGCAGTACATAAGGCATAGATCACAAAGGAACATTAATCATGATAAAATAGCATGGGACTAAAACATGTAATTGTGGCATCCATTAATCACATGTTATGATTTCCATAGTAGCCAAGACATTGCTGCCAAGACCTTTCTAGTGGACAAAGTCCATTACTGAACCAGGTTTACTTTCCATTCCAACCCTGTATTACTGAACCAGCTTCACTTTCCATTCCATCCATGTCTATCTCGTGAGATATAAATATTTACCCAATGAATTTTGGGGAGATATAGGTCCCACCCATCTCATAATGAAATCATTCTTTCGTGTTCTACAAAGTAAACATAAATCATTCATCATAACCCAATGAATAGAATGGGTTTCATAAACATCATCCCATCATAACATAATCCATATAGAATAAATGGATATCATTTTATCATATGAAAAATTAAACGATGTAAATAATAGAGACATTATACTTGAAACATAAACATATAAAATATTGTCATCTTAGATGGAAAATAGTTTTGATAAAACACCAGAAATTAATTCTTGAGGAAAATATCCTTTCTTCTTCAAAATCATTTTCAATTCTCAAAATTCCATGAAATTTTAAAAGAAAAAGATTTTTTTTGAAAATAATAATGAAACCATGTAGAGGAAACTTCATGGAAATAAGGTGTTCTGAAACTGTAAAAATCCGTTCATTCCATATAAGTTAAAAAAATATTCTTCTCTTACTTTTGCCGAAAAAGTCAAAAAGTACCTCGTATGGTAAAAAAAAGAAAGATTCCTTCCATACCATGTGGTAGAAGTCAATAAGGGTAAAAATGACTTTAAACATACATGGAATAATAGTAAAAAAATTATGAAAACATTTTTTTTTGAAAACATGGACAAGGATGATAAACATAACCCTAGTAAGTACTTACGAATAAACAATCCCGGATAAGAACGAGATTGGAATAGTTATCCCTTACCTTTTATGATTGGTGGAATCATACATGTCATAAAATAATGAAAATTACATGAATATGTAAATATCATATCCTTCATAATAAAAATCATAAGACATTCATGGGAAGCATAAAAACCATACAAAAGAAATAGATGGGCATTAAGGCATATGTCTCACAGAAATAAAAGTGAGATGAAATAATCCCTTACCTTAGGCCCGATATGCTTTGTATGTGTCCGAAACTCCTGTATAGTGGGTTTAAACATATTATTAACTTGTAATAGAACCATAATAATATTTATGATATCATATATGATTCACTTATGACTTTATATTACCCGTTCATTTGTCAATTTCATGTTAAAGCAGCGTTTTGGGTAAAATAGTTTCATTTGTCGTACGTGTTTTGACATCTAAATATATTATAAGATTACATAGACCATGATTACTTACTTCCAGAATGTAAAAAAGGAATTATATATAACATATATTCAGAATATATAATATATATAATAGATCGATAAATGGAATGAAATACACCATTCATGGAGACGATATGCCTTACGTACGCATGAACGCTATTTTTGTTTCCTTATTAAATTGAATGGAAGTAAGTGAATAACATATACATAAATACAATATCATTATTATGTAATATATTTCATGATTATTTATTATATATAATTTATAATCATTCTTTAATGGTTAACATGGAGAATGAATCTCATCGCGTCGTGGAGACGGCAATCCGTGCGTACGCACGAGCGATGATATCATTACCATAATTTTTGAATGGAATTGGAGTTGATGATATAATATATCAGAATTAGAATCATGTTATAATAATCATATATAGTTATTATTTATGCCATTATACCCATCCAATTAAGGTGGTGGTGGAAAACAGATTACACCACGACGTGGAGACGGTATTCCGTACATACGCACGCGCAGTGATTTCATTTTCCGTAGGATGGATAGAAAGTGAAATATGGTTGTTTCATATTTATAATAACATATCCGTATATGAGTGATACTAATGTTATTAATTTATAATGAAACAAATAAAGAATATTAAGTATAACACGAAATAGATTTGAAAGAATAGGTAAAGGATATTACCTCTTCTTCGACGCACCTCTTCTAAACATCCTCTTAGGGCACTAAAGTTGGTCTTTGAAGAAGACCAGGACCTCTAGTATGTTTCTAGGTTAGTGGATAATAGAAATGGATAGGGTTTGGCCAAGCTTGATGGTTCAAAATGTTGTGAAGAGGAGAGGGAGGAGGGGCCATTTTATATGAGAGGAGAGGGTCACTTTTGGAAACCTCCAAAATATTAATTTATAATAAACTTAAACCCCACCTAAAAACCACCAAATTGAATAAAATTAAAATATTAGATGAGGCAGGGTTTTAATCTCATCATCCAATAAAATTTAGATATGTTGGGAATTTATTTTAAACCTTATCAATTTGATTTATCCTTATTTAATCTATTTAATTTTATTTGTGGTAATAATATTCAAAATTTTAAATTGTTATAAATACTTACTTATGTGATGTGAATTGTCCATAATTGGATAATTTATGACATTTTATACCATATAAATTTCAATTTATAATTTTTAAATATCTTTGTCATTTTTAAACAATTTAATAATAAGTTATTTTTATAAAATATCAATGGTGTCAATTTTTATATTATTCATTTATTTGAATTTAAATAAAATCCACACAGAAGCTATATTATAACCAAAATATTTAATAAATTACTAAAATTTCATGTTCATCTATAAAATTTGTGGAGGAAATTAATTAGTTTGTATAATATTTATTTTAATATTTTTAAAACAATTTATTTGATATTTCTCTTAATAAAATAATTACTACAACATTTTTGTATAATTAATTAATATACATATTTGTTGCATAAAAATTAAAAATAAAATACTATGATGAAGATAAATCTAATATATTTCATAATAATACTTTTAGTAGAATTTATCTTCTAAAACAACCAACTTTTGAAGTGTTATCTTTATTAAAGTATGAAGGTGACAACTTTGACATCTTTTAAAATAAAACAATATAAATGTACTAATTTGTTTTATAAGGCTCCAAATGGTCCACAAGTCAACCCTTGGATGATTAGGGTATATATGTACTCGACCAATAAGTTATGTTGAAGTTTATGGTATTTTTGATGGGTATTATTATTTTAATAAAAACTATATTATTGATTTTTCACTAAATAAATAAATTATGCATCATTAATGTATAAGCTATTAAGGTAATAAAATATTTTATAAAAATTAAAAATAAATTAACATAATCAAATAAAAACATTTTACCTTTCAAATGAGTATTTATAATTTAATTTATAATCTGTATAACCTTATATAAAAAATATTTTAATTATTAAAGTTTGAGTGAGATATATTTCACTTTCTTTAAATAAAATAAATTAAAGGTCTTAATCACATCCAAATGGGTTCCAATAGATTACATTTCGACTCAAGTATTCTTTAGAGATAAATATAATCAACTAATGATATCAAGACAGGTGTTAGGGTAATTTTATGATATTATATTTACCCTTAATTACCTGATTTACCATTAACTGTGGTAAATAAAATTTACCGTAGTTACTATTCATAATGCCTAAAAATAAAAGGTAGCCTTTTAAAATAACTTGAACCTACTGATTCCAAATATGGAATCCATTTTTCCAAATTCAATACATATAAGTGGCAATATTTAATTTAAAATTAATCCCGCTATTGAGAAAACATCTTTTAAAATTAAAACATTGCAAAACATTGAAATATTTTTACCTATGAATTAAATGTAAAACTAATGCTAATGACATAAATTATATTAAATGGTAAAAATTTATTCTATTTATACTTTATAAATTCATTTAATTTTATAATTTAACCATATAAATTATCTCGATGGAAACAATTGTTTTAAGTAAATTTTAGCGTATTTTTACTATTCATCAAAATACGAACGTTATCAGAAAAATATCAAAAACATTATCCAACATAATTTTTTATATCCTGATTCACAATAAGAAGTTTATTTTGTAAAATTTAACTTATAAACTTGTCAAAAATTTGATTTAAAATCGGCGTGCCATCAAAAGGCGACAAAGCTACATTTTAAAAAAAATACTTATTTAACCTGAAAAATTTATTTTGTTCTCATTCCATGTTCTAGAATATGTGTAAAATGAATGATAATTTTTTAAAATTCAAAATTTGGTTAATATTATTCATAACGTCTAGTTCATAATAATATTATAACAATATATCGTTGTTTAGTGAAACTCGGTAGTACGTACAACACACACTATTGAGGAAGGTCGCTATTGCATGCAAAACAAGACAAGAATAGTGTTTGCATATAATAAAAGCTAATACAATGTTGCGTATAACTCAATCTAATCTTGGTGTAGCGTATAACACAATACATCAAATAAATTAAAAAGATTATTTCTCATAAAATCTCGGGGTGTTACATTCTACCCCCCTTAAAATGAATTTCACCCTCAAAATTCGTCAGGATATAAATCATTCACTAATTGAAAGTTTATTTCATAGAAACCTAGATCGTAAAAATGAATACTGAAACTTCATTTTAAAAAGGAATGTTAGAAAGATAACAGATACCCAAAGTAACTCATCACTGGGTTCCCACATAGGATAATATAGGTGAAAATATGGATATGGAAGAGAAATCTAACCATCATGTTCTGATAAAGAGTGGTAGAAAACATTGCTATGAAAAATCCAAAAATCACAAAGCCATAAATTTTTGATGATCTAAGGTACCATCTAATTCATCGTATATGAGGGTAGTAGGGAAAATTTTTTAGTTTTCAAGATCATTTCCCTAAAGTTGATGAATTTTTTGTGAGGATAAATACTTGATTTCAGGGTAAAATTATCGTTGGTCATTCCATTAACAATTTACACTTCATCTCTTATTTATAGAAATGAAGTTGAATTTTTCATTCTTAAAGTATTAGTAGATTATACGATATAATGATATTTCATTCTATCTGTCTCTATCAAAAAAAAATGTTTGCATAAGATATTAAATATACATAAGTCCATATATGGTGAGGTTAATCATATATGGTTCCAAAAATGGACTTATACTTCATATATCACACTGATTAATAAAATAAAACTAATTTCTACACCCCAGAGACTTTCTGTAGGCCAGTGGTAGGCGATAAAGGCCTGTCACACTTTGGTTGTGGGTTCGATTCCTACAGCCTTGTCCGATGTGATAGGTTGTCACCCATCCTATAAGTTTTCCTTTTTCTAAAACTATACTATTATAACATTTCAGAAATAATATCAAAATGTTCTATCCTTAAACAATACTATCTTATGTCTAACTTAATCCATTCCAATCTTTAGGCTTATCCAAAATACTTCTATCCAATCTCATAGTATATAGAAAAATATTACTAGAGAGTTCATCTACCAAGCATGTGAATACCATCATTTATCCCCCATATATCATAAGATATACCTTGTTGGTCACATTACAAACATGTGAATACCTTAATCATGTATTCTCTTAAAACATGAATTACTATAGAACCTTAGTGAAAACATGAATTCTGTCAAAAGTTAACTCTTTCCACATACCAAAATCCCAAAATTTCTATATAATCAAACCTTGATGTCACTTTGTCCTTATATCAGTCATGAGATCATTAATACTATCAAACATATTATTTTCTCCTTATCCCTTCATTATGCGCATATCATCTACATTCCAAAAATATTTCAATCACTTTTCATGGTTACCGGTACCATTCAACATATACTTTCAAATACTCAAGGAAAAAATACAGTGTAACAATCCGTATATTTTTCTTTATTTTATAGTACCATACATTTTTCTTGATAAACATGCAATCATTCTACTACCTTCTTAAACCACGGACTGAGCTTCGTCATTTTATTCTTCTACACTTCTTTCATCTCATATATCATTTGTAGTCTGTTCATCATCATCAACATAAATACTACCCATATGACCATGCTGATTGTCTTCATGTGATTTTCCATTAGGGAATTGGTTTGCATAATGCCCGTAAATTCCACATTTAAAACATTTAACCTTTGTTGATGTCTAAGAAATACCATTATCCTTATCCATTGTGTTAACTGAACCTTTTCCTTTGCAATTAATAGCTTTATGTCCTTCTTTTCCACACCCAAAGCATCTTCCAGTACCTTTGAAACATTCTCCTTGATGCCTATTCCCACATGATTTACATGAGGGAAATTGAACTTTCTTTCCTCTATGGTCATCATGAAACTCCATCTTTTTCTTATTAGCTAAGTCAAGAAACTTACAAAAGTTGATATTATTTATCATATTATGAGATTGTTGATTAGGAATAATAACGATGTTTCACCTTCCAAATCCCTTTTCCTTTATTTTATTATGAATAATATCATTCCATTGTCCATCATATTCTCCATTAACATGAATCTTACTGTTTTTAGACATTTTCTAAAACCCAAAAAGAATAGTGTGAGAGGAAAAAATCACACTAGGAAAACAACATAATCAATGGGGAGTACTTTCAATCTCTGACATATTAGGTTTAATCCTAGGTTATTCACGGTCATTTTCATAATTCTAGTATTGTAACCTATACTTATACTTAACCTTATAGACATCCCTAGACATACCATAGAAATATATCTAGGGATCTCACTAAAGTTTTCTCATCCTAGTTTCTAAAGGTTAACTAAACCTTCACTCTGATACCAACTGTAGAGACCCAAATCTTGACATACCTGGACATTACATTAATTTTGTGGAAAACTTAATATGTGACACAAATAGACGCCCAATGAACATATTAGTTTAGTGTCTTTGGAAACTCAGAACAAAATATTCTAATCATGGTGAAAGACCTTCAACATCTCCCATAAAGTTCTTCCCCTTTTTTTTCTTACCTAAAACCTTTATTTTTATCCTGGGGAAAAGAAAACATTAAAAAGGGTGAGCTCAAAAGCTCAGTAAGGGTAAACATGGAGAACATCAAACAATCCATAAACATTTGAATGTAAAAACATGAACATAAAACATAAAAATCATGAGTAACGACATAAATCTTGGCAGTACATAAGGCATAGATCACAAAGGAACATTAATCATGATAAAATAACATGGGAATAAAACATGTAATTGTGGAATCCATTAAGCACCTGTTATGATTTCAATAGTAGCCAAGGCATTTCTGCCAAGACCATCATAGTGGACAAAGTCCATTACTGAACTGGGTTTACTTTCCATTCCAGCCATGTCTATCTCTTGAGATATAAATATTTACCTAATTAATTGGATAGAGATATAGGTCCCACCCATCTCATAATGAAATCATTCTTTTGTGTGCCACAAAATAAATATAAATAATTCATCATAACCCAATGAATAGAATGGGTTTCATAAACATCATCCCATCCTTACATAATCCATATAGAATAAATGGATATCATTTAATCATAATAAAAATAAAACCATGTAAATAATAGAGACATTATACTTGAAACATAAACATATAAAATATTATCATCTTAGATGGAAAATAGTTTTGATAAAACACTTGAAATGAATTCTTAAGTAAAATATACTTTCTTCTTCAAAATCATTTTCTTTTCTCAAAATGCCATAAAATTTTAAAAGAAAACGATTTTTTTTGAAAATAATCATGAAATCTTGTAGAGTAAGATTCATGGAAATAAGGCATTCTGAAACTATAAAAATACGTTCAGGGCGTATAAGTTAAAAAAAATATTCTTCTTGTATTTTTTCTGAAAAGTCAAAAAGTACCTCATATGGTAAAAAAAAGAAAGATTCCTTTAATACCATTTGGTAGAAGTAAAAAAGGGTAAAAAAGACTTTAAACATACATGGAATAATAGTAAAAATTTTATGAAAACATTTTTTTTGAAAACACGGATAGGGATGATAAACATAACCCCAGTAAGTACATACGAATAAACAATCCTGGATAAGAACGAGATTGGAATAGTTATCCCTTACCTTTTATGATCAGTGGAATCGTACATGTCCTAAAATAAAAAAAAATTGCGTGCATATTTAAATATCAAATCCTTCATAATAAAAATTATAAAACATTCCTGGGAAGCATAAACACCATACAAAAGAAATATACGGTGATTAAGGCATATGTCTCACAGAAATAAAAGTGAGACAAAATAATCCCTTACCTTAGGTATGATATTCTTTGTATGTATCTGAACCTATTTTATAGTGGGTTTAAACATATTATTAACTTGTAATAGGACCATAATAATATTTATGATATCATATATGATTCACTTACAACTTTATATTACCCGTTCATTTGTCAATTCCATGTTAAAGCAGCGTTTTTGGTAAAATCGTTTCATTGGTCGTACATGTTTTGATTTCTAATTATTCATATGATTACTTAGACCATGATTACTTACTTCCAGAATGTAAAACATGATTTATATATAATATATATTCATAATATATAATATATATTTAGAATATATAATATATATAATATATCGATAAATGGAATCAAATACATCGTTCATGGAGACGGTAGGCCGTACGTATGCATGAACGCTGTTTTCATTTCCTTAATAAATTGAATGGAAGTATGTAAATAAAATATACATAAATAAAATATCATTATTATGTCATATATTTCAGGATTATTTATTATATATAATTTATAATCATATATATGTATGGATATTAGTCACTCTTTAGAGATATTTCAGAGGAATATTTCTTGTGAGGAATATGGGGTGAAAGGTCATTCAGTAGCTCTATGTCATAGGAAGTCCAAGGTGAAGGACTCAACGTTGCCAAAGCCTATTGCTCATGATGGTGATTCACATAATGAGTCAGTTCCTGATACTGGGAAAGGGTTGCTTATTGATGTATCTCCAAAGAAGGCTTAGAGTGGCCCCTCTAATACTCAGCCTGATTTGGTTAAAGAGGTTACTCCGGTTTAGGTCAACCATATACAGACCTCAGGATTGGTGACCCCTGATACTTCTCAGGTCGATGTCTCAAATCAGATTGATGTGCAACAACATGTGGATTGTCAACAAGAAATCTAGAAGCTTTTTTAGGTATCTGAATTACCTGAGAAATGGAGAAAAATTTCTACGGATGAACAGGAGAATGTCGGTACCCCGATTAGGACCTCGGGCAGTGGTGTTCATGCCTCTTACAAGGATTCCATCTTAAGTGTCCAACCAAAGGTTCCTAATAGTGAGGGTCTCATCTCTAGGAGGAGACCATGTAAGGATTACTCTAATGTTCCTAGAAATGTGTCTACCAGATCGTCGTCTAAGGTGTCAAGGAAAGTGGATACATATATCTTAAAAATATTCAATCGGGAGAAGTCCCAATCTTAGTGGGAGACTGCTGGTGACTCTGATTATGGAAATGATATGTCTTATTATGATCTCTAGACCTGTTCTTCATTGTTGAGGGTTTTTCTATTGATTTTCCCCATTCACTGCTCTGTTGTAATTTTTTCTTTCTTCTTAATAAATGGTCAGAAGCTTTACTTCTGGCCGAGCATTCTTGGTAATTTATAATCATTCTTTAATGGTTAACATGGAGAATGAATCTCATCATGTCGTGGAGACGGTAATCCATACGTACGCACGAGCGATGATATCATTCACATAATTATTGAATGGAATTGGAGTGGATTATATAATATCTCAGAATTAGAATCATGTTATGATAATCATATATAGTTATTATTTACACCATTATAACCATACAAGTAAGGTGATGGTGGAAAACAGATTACACCACGGCGTGGAGACGGTATTCCATACATACGCACACACGGTGATTTCATTTTTGGTAGGATGGATAGAAAGTAAAATAGGGTTGTTACATATTTATAATAACATATAATTATATGAGTGATACTGATGTTATTACTTTATAATGAAACAAATAAATTAGAGGAAGTAGAAGAAGAAATAGATTTGAAAGAATCGGTAAAGGATATTACCTCTTCTTCGACGCGCCTCTTCAAAACATCCTCTTAGGGAACTAAAGTTGGTCTTTGAAGAAGACCAGAACCTCTAGCATGTTGCTAGGAAATTTTAGAAGAGAAATGGGCAGGGTTTGACAGAGCTTGAAGGCTCAAAATGTTGTGAATATGATAGGGAGGATGTGCCCTTTTATAAGAGAGGAAAGGGTCACTTTTGGAAACCTCCAAAATATTAATTTATAATAAACTTAAAACCCACATAAAAACCACCAAAATGACTCAAATTAAAATATGAGATGATATAGGGCTGTGATATAATCATCCAATAAAATTTAGACATATTGGTAATTTATTTTAAACCTTATCAATTTGATTTATCCTTATTTAATCTATTTAATTTTATTTTTGGTAATAATATTCTAAATTTTAAATTTTTATAAATACTTACTTATGTGTTTTGAATTTCCCATAATTGGATAATTTATTACATTTTATACCATATAAATTTAAATTTATAAATTTTAAATATCTTTGTCATTTTTAAACAATTTAATAATATGTTATTTTTATAAAATACCAATAGTGTAAATTTTTACATTATTCATTTATTTGAATTTAAATAAAATCCACACATAGGATATATTCGAACAAAAATATTTAATAGATTACTAAAATTTCATATTCATCTAGAAAATTTGTGGAGGAAATTAATTAGTTCATATAAAATTTATTTCAATATTTTTATAACCATTTATTTGATATTTCTCTTAATAAAATAATTACTACAACATTTTTTTATAATTATTTAATATACTTATTTATTGCATAAAAATTAAAAATAAAATACTATGATGAAGATAAATATAATATATTTCATAAGAATAATTTTAGTCGAATTTATCTTCTAAAACAACCGATGTTTAAAATGCTATCTTTATTAAAGTATGAAGATGACAACTTTGAAATAATTTAAAATAAAATAATATAAATATCATAATCTGTTTTATCAGGCTCCAAATGGGCAACAAGTCAACCCTTGTATGCTTAGGGTATAGATATATTCTACCAATAAGGTATGGTCAAGTTTATGTTCCTTTTGATGTGCACTATTATTTTAATAAAAACCATTTTATTGATTTTTCACTAAATAAATAATTTAAGCATCATTAATGTATAAGCTATTAATGTAATTAAATAGTTCTTAAAAATTACAAATAAATCACCATAATTGAATAAAAACATTTTATCTTTCAAATGATTATTTATAATCGAATTTATATTCTGTATAACCTTATTTAAAAAATATATTATTTATTAATGTTTGAGTGAGACATATTTCAATTTTTTAAATAAAATAAATTAAAGGTCTTAATCACATTTAAGTGGGTTCCAACAGATTCCATTTAACCCAAGTATTCTTAAGAGAGAAATATAATAAACTAATTATATCAAGACAAGTGTTAGTGTAATTTTATAATATTATTTTTACCCTTAACTACCTGATTTACCATTAACTATGGTAAATAAAATTTACCGTAGTTACTATTCATAATGCCTAAAAATAAAAGCTAGCCTATTAATATAATTTTGAACTACTGATTACAAATATGGAATCCATTTTTCCAAATTCAATACATAGAAGTGGCAGTATTTAATTTAAAATTAATCCCGCTGTTGAGAAAACAGGTTTTAAAAGTTAAAACTTTGCAAAAGATTGAAATGTCTTTACCTATGAATTCAATATAAAACTAATGATAATGACATAAATTATTTGAAATGGTAAAAATATATTCTATTTATATTTTAAAACCATTTACTTTTATAATTTAACCATATAAATTATCTCAATAGAAAAAGTTGTTTTTAAGTAAAATTTAGCGTATTTTTACTATTCATCAAAATACGAACGTTACTAGAAAAATATAAAAAGTTTATCCAACATCAATTTTTATATCCTGATTCATGATAAGAAGTTTATTTTTTAAAATTGAACTTATAAACTTGTCAAAAATTTGATTTAAAATGGGTGCGCCATCAAAAGGCGACAAAACTATATTTTTTAAAAATACTTATTTTACCCAAAAAATTTATTTTGTTCTCATACCATGTTCTAGAATATGTGTAAGCTAAATGATAATGTAATAAAATTCAAAATGTGGTTAATAATTTTCACAATGGCTAGTTTATAATAATATTACAACAATATATCATTGTTTAGTGAAACTCGGTATTGCATACAACACACACTATTGAGGAAGGTCTCTCTTACGTGCAACACAAGCAAAGAATAGTATTTGAATATAATAAAAGCTAATATGATGTTGCGTATATATCAAGATAATCTTGGTGTAGCGTACAACAGAAGACATCAAAGAGATTAAAAAGATTATTTCTCATAAAATCTCGGGGTGTTACAATAGTAAAATAATTATATTTCAAGGAATTATTATTTTTGTAAAAATTAACCATTAAATAGATTAAATTGACCTCTTTTTATTGACCAACTATGATATTTAAATGTTTAAATTGAAATTCTTTTTAATTTTAATTATTAGAAAATTGTAATGAAAACCACATAATGTATAAAAAGACTTGTTTCAATAAAACCTATATTTATCCATATTATATGTTTTAATTTATAAGTTAATTTTCTCATATAGATAAATTTATTTATACTAAATGGAGTATAAATTTGGAATTATAATTTTTAAATTGTATAATATGGTTTATCATATATTTTTAGTTAAAATAACAACCATGGTAAATATTTATTTGAGGTTAATAAGCGTAAAAATTGGTAAATTAAAGTGGCATTAATTTTTTTAAGTTTACATGAAACTAAAACCATCTAGAAGAAAATTTTTATGTTTTAAAGTCACAATGTTATGTATATTCCACCTTTCCCCACCTAGCTCACCAAACATCCATTTTATAAAATCTTTACCCCACACCTAACTTTCTCTACCAAATAAAAGTCCCTCTTTTAACCTATAAAAGGACATCACATCCACCCACATCAAATAACTCCATTATTTTGAAATTAAAAAGAAAATATAGCCATTTTGGGTCCTCCAAATCCATATTCCACATTTTTAGTCTATTTTATAATAAATTTAACCAAGTCACCCATTTCTAAAGAATCCTTTAAGAGAATATCCAAACTCACAATGCGAGTATTATAAAAACCCAAGATTTTTCTTATCTATCATTCTCATAAACCCTCCTAAAATTATACACTAACCATACTAATATAATTAATTAAATATCATATTCATACTCAAATTATATTATATTTATGTAAAAACCATTATCTATCTCCTTCTCAACAAATGGGAAATGAAAATGTCACTAGTGATACGTGGACTCTACTGCATCCAAGAATAACTATTTCCATTTTACATTACCACCATTAAAGGATAGGTATAAAAGGTTATTTAAGTATAAAAATAAAATTTATGAAATTATTAATATTTTATTGACATGATATTAATAATTAAACTCACTATTAATAAACTACCTTTGGTTAATTAAATTTCAATAAAATAATATAATCACCAATTTTATTATCACAAATCATAACTAAAAATTTCATGGAATAGAATTAGAAAATTATAAAAATTATGGATTATTTATTATATTATATTAAATAACATAGTAATGATGAAATTGGCATCAAATAATGGGGATGTACATCAATATTACCTAGCGCATGTGAAAAAATAAATATTACTAATATCTTATAATAAGAAGAAAAATTACTAACAAATAAATGATTATAATTAAATATCCTAAAAGGTATCTGAATTAAATATGGATCTAAATTATTTCATTTATATGGTTATATTTATTATGCATGAGGTTAATTTTATTTCACAGAATTATAGAGTGAAGGAACGTGATTTTTTTACTAAAACCTGTTATCTTTGAGTTATAATAATTCTTGTTGAATTTGTTTCTAACATGTATAGGTTTTTAAACCAAAATAATTTACTATATGCTTAATTATATTTATATCTATAGAAATTTCCATTTTAAATTCAATAATTATTTATTGAGGAATATCTTTTAAAATTATAATAAGTTAAGAATAATTGGCATCCACTGCAATAAAATATTTATCTTCCAAAAAAATTTCCCTAATTACTTTTAAACTTAAAATATTTATTATATAATGCCGTCTGCATTTTTCTAATTAAAATTATTAGTAGGATTTTTTTATCCTTTTCATGATATAAAATTCAACAATTCTATTTTAAAATATTATTTTTTTGATACTTTTCTCAGGGTGCACCTACCTCGCGTGTTTACGTGTGTTGGTGTTGTAATTATTGTTTTTCCATCCCACTTTCCAAAGGCGGCCAAATTTCATCACTTTCAATGGTTATGTCTTCACCTTGATTGAAATGGGATAATGGGAAGCCAGTTCCTCATTCCATGGATTCCTCCTTGGAACTTATCTCATAGTCCGGGTCTCTCTCATAGAGTTAAGTCTTGTTCATGGAATTTGTTCCCGGTTCCAACTCTTTAGGGATGACGGTTAATTACACTACTTCAGTTTGGACATTCCAGTGGGCCTTGAAAGGAAGAAACCTTTATTCATGAGAGTATCCATGTTGGGAATAGTTGGCATGTCTGGATGTTTGGAACATTGGTCACATATATCATTCCATGTAGGAGGGCATCTCATGGAGGCATCTTAAGCATAGAATTAAAGGAATACCATGTCAATAATGTGGTATCCAATTCCAAGGGTCTGTATCTTTCAAGGATTTCACCTCAGGCATCCTATATTATGAATGATCCAGCTGACACCATAATCCCATATCTTCCAAGTATTTCACCTTAGAAATCCCATGTTTAGCATAATGTAGCTAACTCCATAGGTTCATATATTCCATGGTTTTCACCTTAGGCATCCCATGTTTAGTATGAGGTAGAATTATGATGCAGGTCGAGAGTTTAAAATCTTGAAAAGATAGAGCTAATTGATCAATAATACCCCATGGATACATATTAAATAGGTGAATCATTTGGATAAAAGATGTCACAACTAAAATTTTATCGATGGATAAGATCAGAACTCCCTATGGTGGTGGATCCAAGAGGTGTTTCTAATAAAGGGATGATGTCAAAACATGAATGGGGATGGATCAAAACCTCTATCTAAGACAGATCCATGAGGTGTGTCCCACAAAGTGAAGTTGTCACACCATGAAGGTGGGTGGATTATAATTCCCAATAGGAGTGGATCCGGGGGGTGTGTCCTATAATGGGAAGATGTCAAACCCTAAAAACATATGGATCAATATTCCTTATGAGAGTAGATATTGAAGGTATGACCCATAATTGGAAGATATCATAACATTAAGGTAGAGGGATCAAAATTACCCATGGGATCAGATCTAGGAGGTGTGTCCCATAAAGAGAAAATGGCACACCATGAAGGAAGATGGATCATAATTCCCTATAAGAGAGATATGAGAGGGTTTTATTATAAATGGAATATGTCACGCCATGAAGGAATATGGAACATAATTCCATATAAGTATAGATCCAGGAGGTTTGTCCCATAAGGGGAATATGTCACATCATAATGGTTGATAAGAGAACCCTTGGAGGTGGATCAGAGAGGTTAACCCCTAGGAGGGGTCACCTAGGTTTATGATTAGTTGGGATTGAACCTCAAATAGGAATCCTATATACCATGTTTAGAATATAGGTATCAAAACCCACATACTTTTATGCCATAGTTTAAGTTCATGTGATATGACCAGTTAGTACAATTTAACATCAGGCTATAACGACACTCTTGTCGCGAAGGGTGCCTTGATGATGGATGGTGTGGGACTTAAAAATTGAGATACACTTTGCAAGAGGATTGCTCATGGATGGATGGTGTGGGGATTATGCATTGAGCTACCTGATGGGGTTGGGAGAGATGTGGGCTCCAAGGTGAGTGACATGATCGTTTCATGGAAGTGACTCTATAGAGATTATAATGGATGAAGATGTTGGGTTTGGACCTCATAGATGCCTATTATGCATCCTAGTTAGTTTGGAATCAAATATCATGTAGTTCGGTGAGTTTGGGGCTTAAACTTATAGAGGAGGCCCATTTTATGGGACATGTGGATGGGGATTATGCATGGAAGAAATCCAAGGAGGATGAGAATGGTTTTTGAGGGCTTAACTATAGGAGGATACCCATATTATTTGAGGTTTTGGATTATACATAATTAGGAGTCCCATTTATGAAGGTTGATTCCATGGTTGCTACTAAACTCTAAGTCCATGTAATGCCACAGTCCTAGAAAGCTCAGAGCCAGTGCATTATTTTATTATATTATCATGATTACAAGAAATAAAATCCCTAAGGACAAATTAGTTTAATAGTCTTGGAAATTTATATTACATACATGATACCCATAATACATTTTTAAATAGAAAATAAAAACGTGATACATAACAAAATGAAATAAACTCCATCCCTGAATGATTATTCATAGACTTCTTCTTCATAACCTGGTGAAAGGAAACATAATAAGGGTGAGATAAAATGATCATTAAGGGTAAATTAAATTGAATAAATAATTAATAAATGAGAATAAATCAACATGGAAAGGAAAATAACTGATAACACATTCTACTCAAATAACTAGACAAGTAAAATTCAATATGGAAAGGCAAGAAACTGAAACACATTCCATTTAATCAATGGATTGAAAATTAAATGTATCCATAGATATTTCAATAAAAAAAATAATGGATGAATAACAAATTAAAATAAATGATGGAAATTCTTAATTATTGTATTCCATGTTTCCTAGGTACATGGAACCATTATCGTCAAAACCTTTCACAAGTTAGTTTTGCTATCGGGTAAAAACCCATCCATTTTGGACAACTATTTCATTTCACGAGACAACTGATGTATTGATGAGATATCTATAGCAAAGACCCACCTATTCATACCAATATAAATAATTCATCATATCTTATAATGGAATTAATAATAACCTATATTCCTATCCGTACTGAATAAAAGACACAGATTTATCAATAATTCCATAGTTAATAAAATAACTTTCAAATCGAATACTATTTGTAAAAATGGTATATGGGTTATGAAATAATAATACTGATAAAAAAAATAATGTGTATACATAAATATAATTTTTTCAATATAATTTTAACAATAAAAATAAGGTGATGTTTTGAAGAAGATCATTAAACACATTTTTTAGGAAAATAATCCTTAAACATTTCGAAGTTTCCCAAACCACTTTGAAACATTTAAATCATAATATAAATGAAGTAATAACATTAAATTAAAAATATAATATCATTAAAATAAAGGTATTCTTGATATAACACGAAAAAGGGTAGTATATACACCATATAAAAGTGAAGCGGTGCAAAACAACATATAAGTCTCAATTGAATTTATATTGAGACGAAATCCCTTAAATTAACCTTCCTTTATGTTATGTGGTATTTATCCTCCTTTATAGTGGTTTAAAATATGTTACAAACTAATAATATAACCATAAAAATGTTTATAAAATAATATATTCTCTTCTTATAATATCTTATTATCCATTTGTTAACAACCTTTCCTTATTTTAACTATTTCACGTGTTAATTGCCTAGTTTGTCGAGTTTGTTTTAACTTGTTATTTGTTGTTATTATTAAATATAACATGGTTAAATCATATAAATAATTTAAAATATGATTTTAATATCATATATATCCATTATATATGTATCTATAATAAACCATTATATTTGGCAATAAAAATGGAACACACTGTTCATGGAGACGGTTAGTCGTACGTACGCATGAACGCTACTTCCATTTCTTTGTCATATTTTAAATGTATTAAAATTAAATGATATGTATATACATGTATATTATAATTATATTAACCTATTAATATAATATATTTTATATATTTTTATTAAAATTACCCTTAATATGTTCTATGCTTTGTGTGAACGAATCATATCACATTGAAGGGGCGGTAGTCTACACTTACACTAGCGATGTTATCATATTTATGAAAAATGGAATGTATAGAGTTATGAGTTCTAAAATAACTAATTATTAATAAATATTTTATAAATATAATATACATCATATATAATTATAATTTATATCATAATTACCACCATTAGAGGCTTTAAAGGAAGAACGAACAATCATCGTTTCGTGAGGCGATAGTTCATGGTTCACATTAACATTATATTTGTCACCTATTTGATGGAGGTGTGTGTAAATGTAGATATAACACTTAAAAAATCATATTAAAATGATAATAATTGTGTAATTATATAATCATGATTTAAAAATAATTGAAGGTTTGGAGGAGTAAATGAAAGAAAAGAGATTGTTTGAAAGCATTACCTTAAAAATTGGGGAATTACTTTTGGTTTATACCAAAAGCATTACTTGGAAGAATTTATGCCCAAATGGAGGATTAAAGGTAGAGGGGAGGGATTTTGGGAAGATATTTGGGTAGGTATTGGCTGAGCCTAAGTTGTTTGAGATGTGTGAGGAATGAGGAGAAGTGATGGTATTTTATAGTGGAGGAGGAGTGGACCTCTTGTAATATTTTGAAAAATGAATTCTCCCCATGTTTTTAATGTTGAACGTGGATCCAATAATGGACCCAATTTTATTATAGAAATTATAGGGTGTAAATATGGCTATAAAATATCTTTTGGAAAAGTTTATAGGTTGTTTTGGGCCTTAAGGTTAAGGTTTAGACCCTTTTTAAGATTAATTTTACCATAATCATTTTAATTAATTTTAATCAGCTACACAAATATATTTGGCCAAAAACTAAGTTTAAATTATTAGATATTATAAATTATTTGTATTCAAAATATGGAATTCATCTTTTCAAATTTTAATCACATAATTGGTAGAACTTAATTTAATAATCATCATGTTGGCGGGATGACAATTCATGGTTTTAAAGTAAAAATGTCCAAAAGATTGATATTTTTTGTAGTCAATTTACAAGTGAAATTCATTAAAATTACATAAAATGGTCTAATTGTTAAAAATATGATCTAATTAAACATTAAAAATAGTCTAAAATATAATGAAATATTATAAATAAATTATATTAATTTTTTTAAACTAAAATTCATTATTTTAAACTATTCATTAAAAATGATATGTTTCAGCAAAATATAAAAAATTCACTCTAACCTAATATTTATGTTTATATTAAAAATATTAATTTTATTTTTACATATTAAATTTATAAAAGGGTCATAAATCTAATTTAAAATGGGTTTTCCATTAAATGGTGACAAAAATGCCCTAACAAAAAATAGTATTTTATGTATAAAATTGGGTTTGTTTTTATCTTAAGACTATAAAATCTATTAAATGAATATTAAAAATATTTTATTGAATATATAATATATATATATATATATCACATTAATATCACTAAATAATTTTAATTAATTTAATTTATTAGTGTAAAACAACTTTTTGAGCATAAAAATAATAATATTTTCTTTTATATTCAATCAGTTTCCATATTCATTTCTAATTAACTTGTAACCAAAAGATTCATTTTATATCTACGTAACCCATATATTTTGATAAGTTAGTTAACCCTTTTCATAACTATTAATTTAATGACTAGGTTATATTAAATAAAATTTTAATAATATATCGTTATTCGGTAAAAACTAGGTCTTGCGTGTATTGCAAGCCATTTGAAGAAACTCATTGTTGCGTGAGATGTACACTAACTCAATATCAAGTTATTTTTAAGATATATAATAGATTTAATTTATTTAAAATTTTAAATAAACTGTAAAGTCTAGTGGTATTATATTCCTCTACGCGCTTGGGGATGCGTGTGATACATGTTATCAAACACAATTACTTTAGAATTTCAGGGCGTTACATTCTACCCACCTTAATTAAATTGCATCCTCGAAATTTAAAATTGATCTTGGTAATAGATTTTTTGATATTTCCTATGTTGATATACAACATTGCGAGAAGGGTTTGTAAAAAATCCTCTATAAAAGAGAGAATGAGAATTCCAAAGTTCACATGGACAAACATATAACTAAGCATATAAGTAGGAGAGCATTAGTAGAAATTAGAGATAAAAACATGGAGAAAAAGTTTAAATATTTATTGGGAGTTGTCAAGGTGATCAATCATAAAATAGGTGAATGATAAATGGAAAGATGAGGTCCTCAATTTCATAAATACACAATGTTTTAAAAGACCATTTTTTGAACAAAAATTAAGGTTTTAGGACAAAATTTTTGTTTGAAAACCCTTTTGAGTAATTTATTCTCTCTCAAAAAATATACGTAAATATACTTAACTGGTATTTTTTGATAAGAAAAATATTATTGTTTGGTTGTGCTATGAACTATTTTTACTTTATATCTTAGAAAAAGATTCATCGTATAGTGATGTAATAAATAAATATATAAAACCACATCCAAAGTAAAACTTAAACCATTTCATAAATGATTAACCTTTTAAAAATATTATGATCCAAAACATTAGAAAGATGGTCACTGAATTTCAAAAATGAACTTATCATTGGACTTCAATCAATATGAAGTTTCTCTTTAATAATAACATACCAAATATATGAACACATTCATCATGTATCCTACTGAAATATGGTAATAACTTGAATTACCATAAAACCTTATTAGAAACATGTATTATTCTTTATTACTTAAGTAAAACACATGTTATTTGATATATTCCATAAATACAAAGGTGTCTTAAAATCCGTCAATGATAGTGTATACCACTTTATCAAAAAAATAATTCCTCAATAGCAAGGTAGTCAGAAGATATCCAAATTAATCATTTCTTCATCATTATCTCAACATCAGGAACATATTAGGGGGTGTATTTCCCTAAATCACATGTTTTACAAAAATTTTAACTTTCTACTGAATATATTTTCTTGGTATTATTCAACATATGACCTAAAATCCTTAACAAAAAATTTACTACATTACAATACTTATATATTACATTATTCTTATAACCATTACATAGCTGATAAAATATTCTAATGAAATAATTCTTGAATAGGCATATTAATCATTCCTCTTAATCTACAGTAGTAGAATAACTCAATCATTATCCAACAACATCATCTAGGATATATCCCTTGGATGCTTGAGACATTGATTTTTATGGTGTCCCATATCCTTATAGTTGAATCATTACAAATTTAAAACCTTATTTTACCCTTTCAATCACAAGAATAGTGGCCTTTACTTCCATAATTGTAGCAAACTCCCATTTCTTTTAAGCAGGTTCTTGGGTGTTTCTTTCAACAATTATCTCATGTAGGAAAGTACTTCTTTCCCTTCTTCCCTTTATCTATATTTTTATCTAGCATAATCTTCTCCTATTTCTTCCCTTCAATACCATAAGACTTGTAGAATTATTTACCTATATCGTTAGCACATGATACTATTTCATCATATGATGAGAATACTTGGGTGACTTTTTTCTTTGAAATGTTAGATTAAGACCATGAAATATATGATCCTTCTTACTCTTTGGATCATGTGCATTGGTGGAGTTCACATTCCTACTTCTAAGAACCACTTCTAAACAATAAAATACACTAGAATAAACCATAAAATAATTTATAATCCCAAAACTAGTGGAACACTTAACATAAATTGAAACTTTTATGCATAAATAATATCATAACTGGAAGCCCGGTTTCTTTGGGGATATATTTACTTTAATGTCCTTTATAATGGTTTGTAAAGAAAATGTGAATTATGTAACAGCCCAAGATTTTATGAAAAATATTCTTTTTAATTTTATTAATGTCTTGTGTTGTACGCTACACCAAAAGGAGCTTGCACAACACGCATCCTTGACTTGCCTTGCATTACACGCAATCGCAACCTTCCTCGATAGTGTGTGTAGTACGCAATAACGAGTTTCACTAAACAGCGATATGCTATTAAAACTAGCCGTTATGAATAGTAATAACCACTTTTTGAAATTTTGTAAATTTTATTTTTCAAAATGGATTTCATTTTTGGATTCGGAGTATCGAATTTAGCCTAAGGTGAAATTTTGGTACATTTCGGATAACTTTCATATTCCGATGAATAGTGAAAATTACTAAATTATAATTAAAAACAACTTTTTTAATCGAAATAATTAATAGTGATAAATTATTAATTTGAGTGGTTTTAAAGTATATTTAGAATATATTTTTACAATTTAATACAATGTTGGTCATTGGACGTAATTTCACATTTAAACCTGACATAAACAAGTGTCAATCTTTTGATAGATATTGTTTCGTAAAAACACGCTATTTGTTTTAATAGCGGGATTTAATTATAAAATTAATTAATTCAACTTCTATGTTATGAATTTGGTAAAATAGACTTCATTTTTGAATTCGGAATATGAAATATAGCTTAGGACAAAATTTTGGCATTTTTCTGAAAACTTTCAATTTTTGATGAATAGTGAAACCACTAAGTGGTAGGTTAAAAACTGAATTTTGCATAAAACTTAATTTTACCACTTCTGTGAATGGAATTTCGAAAATCCGAGAGACACGGTTAATATCAAGGACTAAAATGTGGTTCAATGAGATGAAAATAATTTTTGGTGAATAGTAACTTTTTACTTTTTTTTACCACGGTTAATAGTAAATAAGGTAACTAATGGTAAATATGATATTAATATTACCCTAACACATGTCCTAATTCTATTGGACAAGTGTAATTCGACCAAAAACAAACTTAGGAATAAAATATGACCATTTAGGCCCACTTGGATTAGATTAGGACATTTATTATTAATTTATTTAAAGAAAGGATAAAATAGTTAAAATCAAAGTTTAATAGGTAAATCATTTTTAATATGGGGTTATACATAAGATAAATTCGATTGTAAATATTCATTAGAAAGCTAAAATGATTTCCTACATGATGGTATTTTATTTGTAATTTTTAGACATAAAATAATTTAATTTATTTATGACACAACGATGATGCAGTAATTTTATTATTAATGAAATATTGACATAATTGATGTTATAAACACCAAAATAAATGTAATTTGAGATTTTTTATGAATTCCAATAATTTTCTAGGTTAATATGATATATTAATGTTGATGCAATCAACTTGGTTCGAACATTTAATTCTGTTATGACTTTCACAAAAATCATATATCAAATAATGTCAAAATTGACACAAAATAGTTTTTAAATCAAATATTATATTATTAATTGTTATTGTATTCCTAAAAATCTAAGGTTCGGACAAATGACTTAGATAAGGATATATATATTAATAATAAACAATTTGGGGTTCGTTTGGCATGTTATAGTAAGTTTATTAACCATATAGTGAAAGAAAACAAAAAGACATGGTAAAAGTTAAATTATTTAACTTAGAGTTAAATCTAATTGATAAGGTTAAAATAATATCCTAAACTTGTCTAAATTCTATTGGTTGATAGGATTTCGACCCATCCCCACTTTAGCTTCGAAATAAGACCCTTTGGAACCATTATAAACCGATTTTGACTTTAATATAAAATAATATTTTGAGATATTCCTAAGGTGCCCCTCTCCTCCCTTATAAAAAGACACCTCCTCCCCCTTCCTCCTCACACCAATTTGAGCACTCAAGCTCGGCCAACCCCTGAAAAAATCTCTTCTCCACTTCCCTAGCAACATCCTAGAGGTTCTGGTCTTACTCAAAGACCAATTCTAGTGCCCTAAGATGAGGTCTTAAAGAGGCACTTCAAAGAAGAGGTAATTACCGTTACCAATTCTTTCATCTTTATTTCTTCTTCCACTTCTTCTTCTTAGGTTGTTTCATTATGAAGTAATAACATCAGTATCACTCATATAATGATATGTTATTATAAGTATGAAATAACCCTATTTCACCATCTATCCATCCTACGGAAAAAGAAATCACCGCGCGTGCGTACGTACGGAATACCGTCTCCACGCCGTGGTGTAATCTATTTTCCACCACCACCTTACATGGATGGGTATAATGGTGTAAAGAATAACTATACATAGTTATTACAACATCATATTGATTCTGATATATTGTATAATCCACTCCAATTCAATTCAATATTTATAGAAATGATATCATCGCTCGTGCGTACGTACGGACTACCGTCTCCACGACGCGATGAGATTCATTCTCCATGTTAACCATTTAAGAATGATTATAATGTATATATAATAATAAATAATAATGAAATATATGACATTATAAAGCTACTGGATTTATGTATATATATACATATGTATGTCATCTACTTACTTCCATTTCAAGACAATAAGGAAAGAAAAATAGCGTTCATGCGTACGTACGGACTACCGTCTCCATGAACGGTGTTTTTCATTTTATTTATCTATCTATTATATATATATATATACTGAATATATATGATATATAAATCATATTTTATATTCTGGAAGTAAGTAAATCATGATATAAGTAATAATGATGTCAAAAACAACAAGTCAAAACACCTAAGATAAATGAAACGATTTTACCCAAAACGCTTCTTTAACATGGAATTTACAAAAGAACGGGTAATATAATGTTATAAGTGAACCATATATGATATCATAACAATGAATATGATTCTGGAATAAGTCAATAACATGATTTAAATCATTATACAGGAGGTTTGGACACTTACAAAGCAAGTCGGACCTAAGGTAAGGGAAATATCACAATCTCATTTTTATCCGAGATTGTTTATTCGTAAGTATTTACTGGGGTGTATTTTATCATCCACATCCATGTTCCCTCAATATGTAATATTATTTCCATCCACCTACAATTGTTTAAATCCAATTTTACCCTTCTATGAGTTTTTAGTAAAGGATATGAAAGGGATCTTTTTTCGTTTTTCGTACGAGGTACTTTTTGACTTTTCCGACAAAAGTACGAAAAATGTTTTTTTTTAACTTATACGGCACGAACGGATTTATACTGTTTTATAAAGCCTTATTTTCATGAAGCTTCCTCTAAAAGATTTCATGACTATTTTCAATAAAATCTCTTTCTTTTAAAATTGCATGATGTTTTGTGAAAAGAAATTGATTTTGAAGAAGAAAGGATATTTTCCTCAAGAATTCAATTCA
This sequence comes from Viscum album, assembly GCA_963277665.1. NCBI lineage: Eukaryota > Viridiplantae > Streptophyta > Magnoliopsida > Santalales > Viscaceae > Viscum > Viscum album. Next base: position 471,513,155 of record OY728133.1, on the reverse strand, counting down.
AGTGTTTTATCAAAATTATTTTCCATATAAGATAATAAAGGGTTCTGTTTCTATCCATATTTTTACATTGATTTGACTATGTTGTGATGAAATTATGTTTATGAATTCCTTTATCTTATATGAATGGTTTTATGATGTCATGTTGTTTAAGAATCCCATTTTTATTACATGGGTTATGCAATGATGTATGATTTATGATTTTGTGGCACACATAAGAAAGGATTCATTAAGAGATGGGTGGGACCTATATCTCCCTCCAATGCATTGGGTAAAGATTTCATATCTCATGAGATAGACATGGCTGGAATGGTAGGTTATACCGGTTCAGTGAAACAGGACTGAAACGAGGATTACTCGATTCAGAAAGGGACTTTGTCCACTAAGATAGTCTTGGCAATGAGTCTTGACTAACAAGAAATGATTCTCTATGATTATGTGTGTATGCCACAATGAGTAATGTTTTAAGTAAGGGTTTCATTTTCACTACTATGATTTATCCCATGTTATGAAATTATGCTCTCTTTTGCAGGTTAAGATTTCCAAAAATGTTATGTTCTTATGAAAATTATCTGATTGATATTTCTTTTGTTTACCCTTACTGAGCATTTGAGCTCACCCTTTTATGTTTTCTTTTCCCCAGGATATAAATAAAGGTTTTAGGTAGAAAAAAGGGATGACCTTTATGGGAGATATTGAAGAACTTTCACCACGATTAGAAGATTACGTTCCGAGTTTCCAAAGACACTAAACTATTACGATCCTTTAGTGTGTGTTTTTGTTATGTATTAAGTATTCCGCAAAAGTAATGTAATGTCCATGTACGTTAGGCTTCGGGTCTCTACAGTTGGTATCAGAGGGAGGTTTAGTCAACCTTTGGAAACTAGGATGCGAAAACGTTAGTGAGATCCCTAGAGATATTTCTAAGGTATGTCTAGGGATGCCCCTAAGGATAAGTATACGTATAGGATATAGTTATAGAACTATGGTAACAATATTAGATTAAACCAAAGATGATAGATATTTAAGTTACTCCCCCTTTATTACGATTTTTTCATCTAACACTATTCTGTTTGGGTTTTAGAAAATGGCTGGAAACAAGATGATTCACAATAATGGAGGATATGATGGACAATGGAATGATATTCTTCATGAGCAACCAAATGAAATGGGATTTGGATGTCCAAACATCATTATTATGCCGAATCAGCAATCTCACAACATGATCAAAAAAGTAAAATTTGGTATGTTTCCTGACTCGATTAATAAGAGAAAGATGGAGTTCCATGATGATCATAGAGGAAAGAAAGTTCAATTTCCCCTATGTAAATCATGTGGGAAGAGGCATCAAGGAGAATGTTTCAAGGGAACTGGAAGATGCTTTGGGTGTGGAAAAGAAGGACACAAAGCAAGTAAGTGCAAAGGAAAAGGGTCGGTTAACACCATGGATGAGGATAATGGTATTGCTACGACATCAAAAATGGTTAAGTGTTTTAAATGTGGAATGTATGGGCATTATGCAAACAAATGCCCTAAGGGAAAGACTCATGAAGAGAATCAGTATGGTCATATGGGTAGTATTTATGTGGATGATGATGAAGAGACTACAAATGATATGTGAGATGAAAGAATTTTTGAAGCTCGGTCAATGGTTTGAGAATGTAGTGGCATGATTACATGTTTATCATGTGTAATTTTGGAATAAAGAGACATCTATGGATTGTTACACTGTTGTATTTCCTTGTGTTTTGAAAGTATATGATTAATGTTACCAGTATCCATGAAAGGTTATTCAGATATTTTTGGAATGTAGATGATATGTGCATAATGAAGGGATAAGGAGAAAATTAAATGTTTGATAGTATTCATGAGCTCATGATTGATATAAGGACTAAGTGATATCATGGTTTGAGTATATAGAATTTTGAGGATTTCGGTATGTGAAAAGTGTTAACTTTTAACTGCATTCAAGTTTTCACTAAGGTTCAATGGGTATTCAAGAGTATACATGATAAAGGACTTTGAATGTTTGGAATGTGACAAAAAAAAACATATCTTATGATATATGGGGATCAACGATGGTATTAAATCTCTGGTAATCGTTTTCACTATGTTATGAGAGTGGACTGCAGTATTATGGATAAGCCTAAAGATTGGAATGGATTATGTTGTACATAAGTTAGTATTGTTTAAGGATAGAAATTTTTTTTTCGATATTATTAATGGGATGTTATAGTAATATAGTTTTGGAAAAAGGACAACCTGCAGGACGGGCGACAGCCCATCGCTTCGGACAAGGCTGTGGGAATCGAACCCACAACCGAAGTACGACTGGCCTTTATCGCCTACCACTGGCCTACAGGAAGTCCCTGTTTAGTAGAAACTAGTTTTATTATATTAAGCAGTATGATATATGAAGTATAAGTCCATTTTAGGAACCATATGTGATTAATCTCACTATAGATCGATTTATGCATATAATTTTTGCTAACCTTTTGTTTGAGACAGATGGAATGACCCGTCATTCTATCACATTATCTGCTAACACTTCACGAATAACAAATTCAACTTCATTTATTTAAGAGATGAAGTGGAAATTGTTCAAGGCACGAACAACAGTGAGATTGTACCAAAATAAAGTAAGTATTTATTCTAATTCAAATTTTCAACTTTAGGGAAATGATCTTGAAAACCAAAAATGTTGTCCTAGTGATCTTATACCTGAGGAATCAGATGGTACCTTATATCATCACAAATTTATGGATTTGTGATTTTTGGCTTTTCCATAGCCATGTTCTCTACCACTCTCCATCAGAACATGATGGTTAGATTTTTCTTCCATATCCATATTTTTACTTATGTGGAAACCCAACAATTAGTTTATTTGGGTAATCGTTACATTTCATACTTTAGTTTTTAAAGCCATGTTTTGGTATTCCTTTTTACGATGTGGGAAACTTTCGAATAGAAAACCATTTATAACCCCGACGAATTTCGAGGGCGAAATTCATTTTAAGGGGGGTAGAATGTAACAGCCCAAGATTTTATGAAAAATATTCTTTTTAATTTTATTAATGTCTTGTGTTGTACGCTACACCAAAAGGAGCTTGCACAACACGCATCCTTGACTTGCCTTGCATTACACACAATCGCAACCTTCCTCGATAGTGTGTGTAGTATGCAATAACGAGTTTCACTAAACAGCGATATGCTATTAAAACTAGCCGTTATGAATAGTAATAACCACTTTTTGAAATTTTGTAAATTTTATTTTTCAAAATGGATTTCATTTTTGGATTCGGAGTATCGAATTTAGCCTAAGGTGAAATTTTGGTACATTTCGGATAACTTTCATATTCCGATGAATAGTGAAAATTACTAAATTATAATTAAAAACAACTTTTTTAATCGAAATAATTAATAGTGATAAATTATTAATTTGAGTGGTTTTAAAGTATATTTAGAATATATTTTTACAATTTAATACAATGTTGGTCATTGGACGTAATTTCACATTTAAACCTGACATAAACAAGTGTCAATCTTTTGATAGATATTGTTTCGTAAAAACACGCTATTTGTTTTAATAGCGGGATTTAATTATAAAATTAATTAATTCAACTTCTATGTTATGAATTTGGTAAAATAGACTTCATTTTTGAATTCGGAATATGAAATATAGCTTAGGATAAAATTCTGGCATTTTTCTGAAAACTTTCAATTTTTGATGAATAGTGAAACCACTAAGTGGTAGGTTAAAAACTGAATTTTGCATAAAACTTAATTTTACCACTTCTGTGAATGGAATTTCGAAAATCCGAGAGACACGGTTAATATCAAGGACTAAAATGTGGTTCAATGAGATGAAAATAATTTTTGGTGAATAGTAACTTTTTACTTTTTTTTACCACGGTTAATAGTAAATAAGGTAACTAAGGGTAAATATGATATTAATATTACCCTAACACATGTCCTAATTCTATTGGACAAGTGTAATTCGACCAAAAACAAACTTAGGAATAAAATATGACCATTTAGGCCCACTTGGATTAGATTAGGACATTTATTATTAATTTATTTAAAGAAAGGATAAAATAGTTAAAATCAAAGTTTAATAAGTAAATCATTTTTAATATGGGGTTATACATAAGATAAATTCGATTGTAAATATTCATTAGAAAGCTAAAAAGATTTCCTACATGATGGTATTTTATTTGTAATTTTTAGACATAAAATAATTTAATTTATTTATGACACAACGATGATGCAGTAATTTTATTATTAATGAAATATTGACATAATTGATGTTATAAACACCAAAATAAATGTAATTTGAGATTTTTTATGAATTCCAATAATTTTCTAGGTTAATATGATATATTAATGTTGATGCAATCAACTTGGTTCGAACATTTAATTCTGTTATGACTTTCACAAAAATCATATATCAAATAATGTCAAAATTGACACAAAATAGTTTTTAAATCAAATATTATATTATTAATTGTTATTGTATTCCTAAAAATCTAAGGTTCGGACAAATGACTTAGATAAGGATATATATATTAATAATAAACAATTTGGGGTTCGTTTGGCATGTTATAGTAAGTTTATTAACCATATAGTGAAAGAAAACAAAAAGACATGGTAAAAGTTAAATTATTTAACTTAGAGTTAAATCTAATTGATAAGGTTAAAATAATATCCTAAACTTGTCTAAATTCTATTGGTTGATAGGATTTCGACCCATCCCCACTTTAGCTTCGAAATAAGACCCTTTGGAACCATTATAAACCGATTTTGACTTTAATATAAAATAATATTTTGAGATATTCCTAAGGTGCCCCTCTCCTCCCTTATAAAAAGACACCTCCTCCCCCTTCCTCCTCACACCAATTTGAGCACTCAAGCTCGGCCAACCCCTGACAAAATCTCTTCTCAACTTCCCTAGCAACATCCTAGAGGTTCTGGTCTTACTCAAAGACCAATTCTAGTGCCCTAAGATGAGGTCTTAAAGAGGCACTTCAAAGAAGAGGTAATTACCGTTACCAATTCTTTCATCTTTATTTCTTCTTCCACTTCTTCTTCTTAGGTTGTTTCATTATGAAGTAATAACATCAGTATCAATCATATACTGATATGTTATTATAAGTATGAAATAACCCTATTTCACCATCTATCCATCCTACGGAAAAAGAAATCACCGCGCGTGCGTACGTACGGAATACCGTCTCCACGCCGTGGTGAATCTATTTTCCACCACCACCTTACATGGATGGGTATAATGGTGTAAAGAATAACTATACATAGTTATTACAACATCATATTGATTCTGATATATTGTATAATCCACTCCAATTCAATTCAATATTTATAGAAATGATATCATCGCTCGTGCGTACGTACGGACTACCGTCTCCACGACGCGATGAGATTCATTCTCCATGTTAACCATTTAAGAATGATTATAATGTATATATAATAATAAATAATAATGAAATATATGACATTATAAAGCTACTGGATTTATGTATATATATACATATGTATGTCATCTACTTACTTCCATTTCAAGACAATAAGGAAAGAAAAATAGCGTTCATGCGTACGTACGGACTACCGTCTCCATGAACGGTGTTTTTCATTTTATTTATCTATCTATTATATATATATATATACTGAATATATATGATATATAAATCATATTTTATATTCTGGAAGTAAGTAAATCATGATATAAGTAATAATGATGTCAAAAACAACAAGTCAAAACACCTAAGATAAATGAAACGATTTTACCCAAAACGCTTCTTTAACATGGAATTTACAAAAGAACGGGTAATATAATGTTATAAGTGAACCATATATGATATCATAACAATGAATATGATTCTGGAATAAGTCAATAACATGATTTAAATCATTATACAGGAGTTTTGGACACTTACAAAGCAAGTCGGACCTAAGGTAAGGGAAATATCACAATCTCATTTTTATCCGAGATTGTTTATTCGTAAGTATTTACTGGGGTGTATTTTATCATCCACATCCATGTTCCCTCAATATGTAATATTATTTCCATCCACCTACAATTGTTTAAATCCAATTTTACCCTTCTATGAGTTTTTAGTAAAGGATATGAAAGGGATCTTTTTTCGTTTTTCGTACGAGGTACTTTTTGACTTTTCCGACAAAAGTACGAAAAATGTTTTTTTTTAACTTATACGGCACGAACGGATTTATACTGTTTTATAAAGCCTTATTTTCATGAAGCTTCCTCTAAAAGATTTCATGACTATTTTCAATAAAATCTCTTTCTTTTAAAATTTCATGATGTTTTGTGAAAAGAAATTGATTTTGAAGAAGAAAGGATATTTTCCTCAAGAATTCAATTCAAGTGTTTTATCAAAATTATTTTCCATATAAGATAATAAAGGGTTCTGTTTCTATCCATATTTTTACATTGATTTGACTATGTTGTGATGAAATTATGTTTATGAATTCCTTTATCTTATATGAATGGTTTTATGATGTCATGTTGTTTAAGAATCCCATTTTTATTACATGGGTTATGCAATGATGTATGATTTATGATTTTGTGGCACACATAAGAAAGGATTCATTAAGAGATGGGTGGGACCTATATCTCCCTCCAATGCATTGGGTAAAGATTTCATATCTCATGAGATAGACATGGCTGGAATGGTAGGTTATACCGGTTCAGTGAAACAGGACTGAAACGAGGATTACTCGATTCAGAAAGGGACTTTGTCCACTAAGATAGTCTTGGCAATGAGTCTTGACTAACAAGAAATGATTCTCTATGATTATGTGTGTATGCCACAATGAGTAATGTTTTAAGTAAGGGTTTCATTTTCACTACTATGATTTATCCCATGTTATGAAATTATGCTCTCTTTTGCAGGTTAAGATTTCCAAAAATGTTATGTTCTTATGAAAATTATGTGATTGATATTTCTTTTTTTTACCCTTACTGAGCATTTGAGCTCACCCTTTTATGTTTTCTTTTCCCCAGGATATAAATAAAGGTTTTAGGTAGAAAAAAGGGATGACCTTTATGGGAGATATTGAAGAACTTTCACCACGATTAGAAGATTACGTTCCGAGTTTCCAAAGACACTAAACTATTACGATCCTTTAGTGTGTGTTTTTGTTATGTATTAAGTATTCCGCAAAAGTAATGTAATGTCCATGTACGTTAGGCTTAGGGTCTCTACAAATTATCTTAAGAGTATCCCCAGAGAGTGTCAAAACAGGTGCGTAGTAATGTACATTGGAATGTACTAGGTTACAATGATTTAGGATTGACACACCTTGTCAGAGTTGGTACTCCTAGGTACATTTGTGCTAGAACCACTCCCACTTGTAGTATCCAGATATGAATGTATTACTAGGAATGAACAAATAATTTCTAACTCACCAAAATTATAGGATTTTATTCTATACGTTTCCTTATAATCTATATTAGGGTTATGTCACATCATATAAGTTTTCTAAATTTATTTTCCCTGGTTTCTTCTAAACTTTATTTTCTACCAACTATAATGCCCCGACCCTAAAAATCCCTGAGATGGTTCATTATTTTATTACATTGGCATGATTATGAGGAATAAAATCATAAAATAATGACCAATTTGGAAGTATTGGAAAGACATATTATATACATAATACCCATAATACATTGGGAAATAAAAAATACTAACATGATAAAAAATAAAATGAAATAAAATGCATCCTTGATTGCTTATTCATATATTTATTCTACATGACCTTGGGAAAGGAAACATAATAAGGACAAGCTCAAATGATCTGTAAGGGTAAGTAAAGTGGAATACATAATTAACAACTGATAATAAATCAATATGGAAATTTAAATAACTGATAAAAAATTCAATTCAAATAACTAGATATGTAAAATTCAATATGGAAGGGTAAGAAAATGAAACACCTACTTTTTAATCATTGAATTGAAAATTAAATGCATCCATAGATATGTTGACACAAAATGTCATTGATTAATAATAATTGAAACTTAATGAGGGAAATTCTTAATTATTTTATTCCATGTTTCTTAGGTACATGGAAACATTATCATCAAGACCTTTCATAAGATAGTTTAGCTATTGGGTAAAAACCCATCTATTTTGGAAAACTATTTCATTTAATGAGACTACCAATGCATCAAGGGGATATCTATAAATGGGACCCACATATGTTGTACTTTTCCAAAGCTATAATAATACTTAATAGTGGATTTAATCAATATCCAATATGACTTATCAACTATCTGTTCTGAATAAAAGAAAGATTTATCAATAACTCCCCAATTAATTAAATAACTGTCAAAGTGAACATTGTATCTAAAAATGGTATACAGTTTAAGAAATAATAATAATATCCATAAAAAAATAATGTAGATACATAAATAAAGTTATTTTTTCATGATAAAGTTGACAATTAAAATAAAGTGATATTTCAAAGAAGATCAGTAAACACATTCTTGAGGAAAATAATATTTAAACATTCCAAATTGTCCCATACCACTTAGAAACATTTAAATTATAATATCCATGAATAAATAACATTAAATTAAATATATAATATCTTTAAAATAAAGGGATTCGTTATATAACATGAAAAATGTTAGTATATAAACCATATTATTGTGAATTGGGGCATATCAACAAATAAGTCTCTATTGAATTTAAATTGGGATGAAATTATTTACCTTAGCCGTTATTTTGTTGTGAGGTATTTATACACCTTTATAAATTTTTTAAATATGTTACTAACTAATAAAATAACCATAATAATGTTTATAATACCATATATTCTCTTATCAGAATATCTTATTACTTGTTTGTTAACAACCTTTCATTATTTTAACTATTTTAGTTGTTAATTTCCTTGTTTGTCGAGTATGTTTTAACTTGTTATTTATATTTATTATTAAATATAACAGGGTTAAATCATATCCATAATGTAAAACATGATGTGAATATAATATATATTCAGTATATATGTATGAAAAATAAACAATAATATTTGGAGATAAGAAATGGAATGCACCATTCATAGAGATGGTAAGCCGTACATACACATGAATGCTACTTCCATTTCCTTGTCGTATTTTAAAATAATGAAAAGTAAATAAAATTAAATGTATGTAAATGTATATTATAATTCAATTAACATATTTATATAGTATATTTCATATATTTTTATTAAAATTATACTTAATACATTCCATTTTTAGTGTGAGCAAATCACATCGCATTAAGGGGGTGGTAGTCCACACTTCCACAAGAGATGTTATCGTATTTACACAAAATATAATGTATAAATTTATGTGTTATAAAAGATTTAAAAGAGAATAAATATATTATAAAAAATAATATATATCATAACTAAGTAGAGTTTTCATCATAATTACCACCATGAGAGGTGGTAAAGACAGAACAAACAATCATCGTTTCATGAGGTGGTAGTTCACTGTTCACATAAATAGTATGTTTATAACCCATTAAATGGAGGTGTGTGTAAGTGTAGAAATCAAAATTAATAAAAAACATCAAAATATATTTATTATACTGGTGTCATTATATAATCATTATATAAAAATAATTTAAGGGGTGTAAGAGTAAATGAAAGAAAAGAGATCGTTTGAAAGTGTTACCTTAAAAATCGGGTAACTCCTTTTGGTTTATACAAAAAGGATTCCTTGGAAGTATTTCTACCAAATTAGAGGATTAAAGGTCTAGGGGATGGATTTTTGGAATATACTTGGGTTTATCTTGGCTGATCCTAAGTGGTTTGAGAGGTGTGAGGAATGTGGAGAAGTGATTGCCTTTTATAGTGGAGGAGGAGTGACCCTCTTGTAATATTTTGAAAAAGGATTTATACCCACATTTATAAGGTTGAATGTGGATAAAATAATGGAATGAATTCAGTAAAATATATTATATGGTCTAAATATGTCCATCCAATATATTTTTGATGAGTTTATATGTCGTTTTGGGACTTAAGGTTAAGGTTTAGTCCCTCTTTAAGCTTAATTTAACCTTAATCGTTGTAATTAATTTTAATCACTTTCACTAATATTTTTGGCCAGAAAATAATATAAAATTATTATAAATTATGAATTATTTTGAATGAAAATATTTAATATAATCATGAAAGTGGATGAAATTAATTTAAAAATCACCCCACAGGTGGGACGACAATGCAGGGTTTTAATGTAAAAAATCAAAAAAAATTATAAGTTTTTATAGTCAATTTATTAGAGAAATTTATTCCAATGACCTAAAATTGTTTAATTGATAAAAATATTATCTAATTAAACTTTAAAACCAGTCTAAAACAGAATTAAATATTACAAATAAATTTGACCAAAAAAAGTTTTAAACTAAAATTCAGTATTGTTAACTATTCATTAAAAATTGATATGTTTATGAAAAATATAAAAAATTCACCCTAACCTAATTTTTATGTTTATATTCCAAATATTAAGTTTATTTTGACATATTAAATTTATAAAAGGGTCAAAAATTTGATTTAAAATGGGGTTTCCTTTAAAAGGCAACAAAAATGCCCTAATAAAAATATACTATTTTATGGATAAAATTGGGTTTGTTTTTATCTTAATCCTATAAAATATATTGGATGAATATAAAGAATATTTTATTGAATAATATATATATATATATATATGTATATATATATCACATTAATATCACTCACTAATTTTAATTAATTTAATTTATTAGGGTAAAACAGCTTTGTGAGCATATAGATATTAATATTTTCCTTTATATTAAATCAGTTTATATATTCATTTCTAGTTAACTTGTAACAAATGTATTTATTTTATATATTTTTAAACCATATATTTTAATAAGTTATTTTACCCTATTCATAACTACCAATTTGATGATGAGGTCATATTAAATAATATTTTAATAATATATCGTTATTCGGTAGAAACTCAGTCCTACATGTAATGAAAGCCATTTGAAGAAACTCATTGTTGTGTGCATCATACAGTAACTTAATATCAAGTTAATTGAAAGATATATTGAAGATTTAATTTATTTAAAATATTAAATACATTTAAATTCATTTGGTATTATATTCCTTTACGCTCTTGGTGATGCATGTGATACACGCTATCAAACAAAATGTTCTTACTTTAGAATTTAGGGGTGTTATAGTTCATGTGTGCTATTATCAATGTGGGAAACAAGAGGAAGTGGTATACATAATTATCATATTGTCAAATAACTTCCAACAAGATATGATGTGGGGCTTATGCATGAAAGATGCCTGAGGAGGATGTCATTCTATGTGAGGAGGATCTTATTCCATGTGAGGAGGACCTCATTCCATGTGAATCAGATCTCATTAACAATGATTCATTCATGGATAATCATGTGCCTGTGGATCATGGTGTGGGTATTATTAATGAAATATTCCCTATGTGGGTGACTAATATCCCATTGTTGGAGAGAAGGTGGAATCCCATGATGATCATGCACGGGTAATCCTATGTTCATCGTACAGGGAAAGGATATAGTTTTACATTATGTTATAAAAAATTTGTCATGAAGTATAATTTTATTTGACTAATACATGCAACTAGGAATTTTTATGCCATGAATATCGAATGAGAGGAATCATTCCTCACCCCTTGTACTTACGTAATTACCAATCAAGAATTTCTGGGTGGGGTATAGATTTATCAATGTCAGGGTGTAATGATGCGAGGAGTGGTCAATCATGTGTCCCATGTCATACTACCTATTTTAAGTGGAATGTTTTTTGAAAAGAAAAAGGTAATAGGGAGTGTCATGCCACACTTAAAGTATACATGGCCAAAATAATGGGTTGAACATGTAACATAGGGAATCAAGGTGTAGCTAGACTAGTATTGGATGTGTGTCGGGGGTTTTGATCACTAATCCATTGTGAAAAGGTGTTATTATAAGGGAGGAATCATAAAGTGGCCCAAGAGAGGGTTTTCAAAAATAAAGGGACTCACAGAGTGTTTCTTTTTGAAACTTAGGTGATTCATGGAGAATATGGGATACTTGAAGAATTATGATTCGCAAAACAGGGTGACCCTACCTCGGAATGATGTTTTGTATCATAAAAGGAGTGCTTCATGAAGGCTTATTGATTTTCAAATCCTCACATTCCCCCAAGGGATTTCTTCCTTCATAAAGGGAATATGACTTCACAAAAGGAATCTCTATCAGGGTAAAGGCATTCAAGAACACTCAAAAGGGGGTTTTGCGAAGCCCATGTAACTTGGATGATCCATTTTTGGTCTGGTTTGCAATGCTCTGGTGCTTCATGAATTGGGATCAATTTGGAATATAAAAGGTCAAGGAAACTATCCCAATTGATGGGAAAGAGGGGGGTTTATAAGAAATAGATTTCAATAGTATTTGAAGAGGTTCATGAAGAAAATTTTGGGCTTCATGAATAAACCCAACTATGTCCAATTTGCTATGGAAACTGTCAAGGGTTTGTGTGGTCGCGAAGCCCCCTATCAGACTCAAAAAGGTACTCCATCCAGCTTCAAACATTTGTATAGGAGATAAATCATCTGGGAGATCTGCGATCTCTATTAGTTTTTGAAGAAGTAGGGATTTTAGAAGCAGATCCTTAAAAGGGTTTTGGGCCATTTTAGTTTGGCTTTTCTCTAAGCTGATTTTTTCTTCCTTGACTATCCCTACGACATATATTTTTACACCAGTAAATGCCATACTCTTATAATGGGAGAAGAGAAATAAATGAGGTTCATATTCTAAGTAATAATTAATTTTGTTTTGACAATTTTCTCCTTTTCATGAAGATTCTTCAGGATGGTCACTCATGATGGGGATTCGTAAAGGGCACGAGCATGAAGGCCAACAAGAATCTTAGGAGGGTCACACACCTATAAATAGTGGGGGGGGGGAGGGGGATAAAAAAGAACTAAACATTTGTGAGAAGAAAGGATCTTCCTCACTTTTTATAAAGCTCTTAATCTCTGTGAACATAGTCCACAAATGCTATTTTAACAAATCGAACGTCTAGACTTGATCAATGAACACTGCTTGGAGTTTCGAACACCACGTACCACATCTTATAGAAGCAAGAATTATGGCCCAGTGATCTGAAGATAATCTTTAAGAAAATTATTCGGGAACACACTCTGTTAATCAAACCCATAATGAAACACTAAAGTCTCAAATATTATGGATGATGAGGAATTCAATTTTGATGCTCCTCAGATGGAAGATATGGAGGTCAAAATTATGATTGGATAATTTGTCTAAAGTTCATTAAAACAAGTTTAATTGCTTCAAATGATATCCAAGGCTCAAAGAGAATATAATTCTTGAAATATGCTATCGATTTATTGATTCAGACTGAGAGATGATGTCTTCATTCTTGTGGAAATCATGGACGAGAAAACTTACTAGTGTAATGGCTTAGTAGTGTAGTACTAGTGGCATATGGTAGTTATAGGCTACATCTAGAAGGACCATGAAACAATCACAACAGAACTTCTCTATAACCATATTAACAATGTTAATGAGGAGAAGGTGGAGGAAAATGCATCCACACCACAATATTATAAGATTCTCAAGGAAGGTTTGGGTGATCCAAATAAGGGACATAATGATAGCTGGGATCTATGCCAGGGTGAAAGATTTATAGATGACTGGGAATAGGCCTACTGGGTGTGTGCATAATTCAGTGAATTCAAGGTAGAGATGAAGCATTCTGGGATTTATGAAGTAGCATGGGATTCACAGATATATGTTTACCATCTAAAATAGATCATGCTCGAGCTACTAAGCATATTTTTCATCAAGGACCAAAACATTCCACCAGCATCATGGGAAGGTTGGCATCAGCCTTTGGGAACATCAAAAAATCTTCAGGATCTTGATATTAGGGGTGATTTATGATGAATATATCCCTGCAAAAAATTTATGGGGATACCAAGAGAATATTCTATCTTAGGAAATGTTGGATATGGTGTAGGGTACTAGTGAGGAGAATTAGTGGACAATGGATATTACCGTTAAGAGGTGGTTTAGTTTTATATTTAACATGTTGGAAAAGGTGACTGATGATGGAGAGGAGATGGAAAAGAAGTTTCTAACTAGGCTTTAGATGTGTCCCAAGGGTTACCAATATCAAAATTAGGGAACCTACTAGATAATTATGGAAGTAAGGCATTGTCAGATATTAAGATACAACATTAAGATCGAGGATCAACCCAATGTCTAGTTGGTGGGATTCACTGCATAGCTCATTTGTGGTTGGATTCTCCCAGTGATGAATTCAAACATGGGGCTGTTTCAAGAAAAATTTATAATATAGGGAATAATGGAAATGGGAAGTGTTTCAAAATTGGCATCCTATTGTTGGAAAAGTCATACAAATTACTTTAGCATATCAGTGAAGGGAAGACACTTTTATGTGTGTGTGTGTCCTTTTCACTTTCTATGTTTCTTGGTGGATGAAAACATGGAGGGTTATGAATAATTTAATACCATTTACATCCCATGAAAAAATTCCCGCTGATGATTCTGAGTATTTTTGTAAGTATTCCATTCAGGTTGGGTTCAGTAGAAGTACTGGATAATGTTGGGTTGGCATATCACTTCATGTTTCATCCATTTTACCTACTAATTAGGCTGGTTATCGATGATGAAATAGAGAATGTGGAATACAGATCATAACTACCATCCTTTTGAGGTGGGGTATTGGTAACAAGGTTCAAATGAGAGTCGATTTGTGAGTCATAAAATATACACCGGTTCACAAGACAATTTAGGTGCCTACAGAGATCGACCCCAAAGGTGTACTCATAGGCACATCCTGAGTGTCATCCTATGGTGAAGGGGTGGCTATGGATCTTGTTCATGAATGAATATGGAAGGATACAGAACATTATTCCTCCATCCAAAGATACATATGAGGTTAACCATATCTATGTGCAGATTTGAGTGAATATATACCTCGGGGTTATGATGATAAAATAGGACACCCGAGCCAAAGAAGGGGTGAGCCCTCCACCGTAGGACTAGGGTAGAATTGTGTATAGAGGGTGCAGTGGTAGCAAATCTAGTCCAGTGGGTAGAAAAATAGAAGTGGGTGCACTAGTTCGTGGGCCTGAACTGGAAGGAGCATCACAGAAAGGAATAGAGCTGAGACCGAGGATCCTAAGAAAGTGACAATATGAATTTGGTGGGTCCTCTAAGGTGATCACCAGAGAACATGTTCTAGGGATAGGGAAATGTGTACGTCACTAAAACATTCTTAGTGACGCCATTTACCCTAAATATTTGGAGTCTTCATGACTTCACAAGAATAATACCACCCCTTGAGGGGTGTGGTGATATCTTGTTATCGATGGGATACTCTCCACCGGTTTGGAACATAAACATGATGGATTAAAAAAATACCCATGCAGAAGCCATTTGTTATATAGAAGAGATGGATGATTTAAAATACTCTTGGGGAACCGCACATCCCATGACCGATTAGGTGTGGATGTTGTTGGGAATCCCCCCTGAAGACACCCTTGCGTGCCGCGAATCTGTGGTCGAAGGTAATGAATCAGAATAATCCTTGAGGAGTGAAAACTTCAGGATATCATATGTACACTATAGTCCCACCGCTGATCAAGGAAACTCATTGATCTTTGTATGCTTTTGAATACCACTCAATATTCAATCTCATTACATAATCCTTTATTTACTTATGAAGGAGTAAATGAGTGGTGATGAAGGGGAAGTCTATGATAGAACTCAAGAATAAGGTGATAGAACCTCATCCCATGAAGGTGAGAGAATGGGGACCCAGCCTGATGCTGTGGTCATGGGTGGAAAATCATCATTGACTACTACTAAGTTAGTGGATATGATGATTGACGAAACACTGGTGGAGGCTACTCTCCTAGCCGAGTCAACCAGTGAGGTTTTAGAGGTCAACCTAACCATAGTGGAATCACTATAGGAGGCTGATTAGACCATGCCCTCAATTGAGGGGGTCAAGGAATGGCCTACAATAAGACTGACCAAAAGAGCCATGGACGAATATCCTGAAAAAGAAGTTCCACTAGAAGTAGCCACTGCATCCAAAATTATAGTGGAAGGGATTTAAATAAGTCCCACAATAAGGTTTGATGAATTATATATGGTGGAAGATCATGTGGTCATGGAATTATTGGAAACATCAATAATGTCAGCGGATGAGTCTGAATTTGTGACCAAGGAAGTGAATATGGTGTTAGAGGTTGAGGTGACTAGGTAGTATGCACTGGGTATTCCTACCATGGGATTTACACTAGCAGAAGTTGTGGGGGATAAATATGAGGTTTCACCCTCAATAGGAGTATCCAAGGGATATGTGGAGTTGACATCCACTTCCTTGATAACACATGGTGCAACAAACAATGTTGTCACAAGTGGAGGGGATGATGAGGAGTTATTACATGGGATAGTTATTGAGACTCTCGTTATTGAAGATGGAATAATCCTACAAATTATTATATTTTAATATATACACTTATAGGATCCAACTGAAAATTTATAGGCGATCTCTCTTCCTCATGAGCTTTCCCAACCTGAATACTTTGAGGATTATATCCCCAAAGATTCCAATAATAACCGTGCCATCTATCGAATGGCATGGAGAAATCTAAAGAACTGTATTACCCAGACATGGTTAGCTGAACTACCATAATGGGTGGTATCTAATATCCATTGGTTAGTCAGTCTAGGGACTGGTAGGGTGGATTCCAACACTCTTCATGAGTTGGCCTATGATTCCTCATCCAACGAGAACATGCAGAATGGAGGGAGCTTGACCTAGCCCACTGGAAACAAAAAGATGAGGAATCCTTGATTTTTCAAAAAATATAAGGAATTGATTTAATATTTTGAGGGGAAAGAACAGGATCATGTGAAGACCAATGCTATTCTGGATGAGATAACAAATAGTTCGAGAGCTCAATTGGAAGTATCTGAGGCCAAGGTAGCTAAGATCTAGAAGGAACAGACTGAGTGTTGAGTGGAGTTGAAACAAAAATAAATAGAGTTTAATGATTTTTTATCTATGTAAAATTGATAGAAGGAAGACCTGATAGTATAGAAGTAGGTTTTTGAGGCCACTCAGCGGAGGCTAGACGAACTCGAGTGCTCGATCGCTAAGGCGGAGCCATAGAGGAACATTTTTCAAAGGGGAGGCTACGATATGTTGATGACCCCATAAAATTATTGTTTTTCTTAATTATTGTCTTACTCAAACATATTATTTACTTTATTGTATTATTTTTATCATATTTTTGAGAGAACCAATAACCAATCCCAAAGCTCATATGGGTCCTGCTCGGTGTGAGAAACAAGGGATGACCATGTGAATGATTTTTATACGAGAATGCAATAAAATCATCCAGCCCTCAAGGTCATCCATTGTTGACTAAAAATTGAGGGTTTCTAGAACAATAGGCCTAAAGATGGAGAACAAGGACCTCAGAACAAAAAATTACTCTTCTAACATGCTTTAGTGCTTGAATGAGATAATGCCAAGGGTAATGAATTTGACCCAAATAAAGGGAAATGGGAATTGTGAATCACAATTCCCAAAATATGAAACACAAGGAGAGACAAATTGTGATACAAAATAATTTTTGACAATGTTAAAAACATAGAATCAATAATGTTATCCTGTAATGGTGAAAACAAATGAGGGTCAACCGCTGACCATGTTCAAAACACCAAACCCCTATTGGAATGTTGTTCAAAGTCTTTTGGGATGTTGGCCTAGGATGGTAAGTGAGCCAAAATTTCATGAGACCAAGCCGTTATGGGGTTCCTTAAAATGTGGAAGGGGATGGGGATCCAAATAAGGGGAACAAAAATCATGGGAATAGAGTGATGGAATATTCAAATAATCTCCAACACTCCTGGAATTACTCCATCATGTATTAGAGCACATTGGTGTAAGCGTATTGTTCTAAAAAAATATCATAACCATATTACAGGGGAGTCCTATCTCGGATTCTGAGCATGTGATGAAGGAACATGGGTGATGCGGTAAATGACTAACATTGAAGGGAGGGGTCTCAGGAAAAGGCCTAAGATACCCAATAGTTTTATGTCATGAAAAAATGATGATAGATTCACAGTTTTATATCATACGGTGGGGAATATGGACACATAATGTAATGTCATATGGTGGGGGAAAAGAATTTTATAGTTCAACATTGTGTTATTATGATGCATATCATAGTTTAACATCATGTGACTAGGATGTTTCACGTTTTTTAGGGTTGTAATGCCTGGACCATGGGTTTAACTTTCCAAAGAGACATGTCTGGTGTGACAGAGTGATAAACCCAATATGAATGAGGATAAAGGAGGATGAAATGCCACACAAAATATCTTTGTTAAGGAAAAATTCATACATTTTAAAGTCATGATTCTTGGACTCAAACCCCTAGTTTACGGTCATGGAGTTTGGACCATTGGCCCCTTTTTGTAGCTCAACCACATCGTTACACACCGTACCAGAATTCCAAAGCCCACGTGTGTCATGCTAGGTGTAGGAAAAAATAATGGTAAGGGGTACTTCCTAACATGTGGAAGTGATGTTAGGGGTGAAACCAAGGGAATTGAAATAACACTAAGATATAAAGAGGTTGAAATGTGGTAAATTGAGACTTTAAAGACCTGGATAAAGGGGTGACTGGTGAGTAGGGATCAACTGTTGAACATGTTCAAAACACAGGGATCACTACCAAACTATCCAAGAATGAGATGATGAAATGTAGGACCAACCATTAACCATGTTTGAAACACATGATATTCTATTCGTTTTTGGAGATCCATTGGGTCATTGGCCTGGGATGGGAGGTGAGCCAAAATTGCATGAGACCATTATCGTTAGGGGGTCTATCTGGAATTGAAATATGTTGTAAATCTAAACCAATAATGACTCAAAGTGTGGAATTGGGTGTATCATAAAGTGGGATTCAAATCATGGTTTTTCAAATTGTTTAAAGTCATATTGTGTAGACCATGTCCATTAGTTTAAAGTATTAAAGCTTAGACCGTGGGTTATTTCTTTAATTTCATAAAATTTAGACCATAAGAAGTGTCTAAAAAATTAATTTTGTGGTGTGGAAGAGTGGAAAACTTAATGTGAATGAGGAACTAGGAGGCCCAATTCCACACCGTGCATTCTTGGTAAGTCTCTCACATAGTTTAATTTCATGATGCTCATACTGAGGTTTTTTAGTTTAAGGTATTAGAATTCAGACCAAAGATAGAGGGGAGTGCCTCCAGATGATATGTGTAATGTGGTGTTTTAATAAACAAAACATGAATGAGGGATAAGGGGGCCACACACTACATAGCATAGTCAGGAGAGAATCCCACATAAAGTTTAAATCCTAGATGCTTGTACTTGCTATAAATAGTTTAAGGTCATGGTTCCTAGACCATAAGCTCTTAGTTTAAGGTCATAGAGTTTTGACTATAGATGGGAATTGTCCTAGAGGGATAGAAGTAAGGTGGCAGTGTAATAAACCTGGCATGAACTAGGTTATAGGAGGCCAACCACCATATATGCACCCTGATATGGACTGACATACAATTTAAGGACATAATGATGGACTATAACTAATGCCAAGGGACCTAAGGGTTGTTGAACCTATGGTTGGGCACATGGAAATTTTTTGGGTGTATCTATATATGCCATAAATATGGGAATCCATCCATGAGTAGTTTTAGAACATATCCTAGTGAGAAACCGACAATGGGGGGGGGGAATCCTCTCTGGAAAGGGACCTGGGGTGTCCCATGACAATCATGGGTAATCCTAAATTTGTTCATTGTAAGTTCATAGTTTAATGTGTCGTGTTGAGGGCATTAACCCCTAGTTTATGTAAATAGAGTTCAGATAAAAATTGGGAAATGTCTCTAATGGGTATGTAGAGTGTGGTGATGTGAACAAAGACCAAGGAGTCCCAATGCCACATCATACATTATACAAAAGACCCAAAATATAGTGAGGGGAGAATCTCAGCCAAAAAGGATATATGGGAAATGATAGAATTAACCTAACATGAATGAAAAAAATGAGTCCCACACCGCACGACACAATCCTGAAGAGATTCCCGCATATAGTTCAAAGTCACGATTCTTCATCTTGGGATTATATTTTAAGGTCATTGAGTTTAAACCCCAGTGAAAAGTTTAAATTCATGTTTCATGGATCAATGGGTGGATATTAGTTTATGGTCATGAAGCTCAAAACATTGGGTAAGAATTACAAAAGGGGACATGCGTAATGTGGTGGAATAAAAAAATGATATGACCAAGGAATAAGGAGGCCCACAAACCACATATGAATTTTTGAGGAGGCTTTTATATAGTTTTAAGTCATTATTCTTGGACAAAGTGAATAGTTTAATGTCGTGTGTTTGGGGCATGGGTGCTATTAAGTTTATCGGTATGTGGCTAGGATGATCAAGGGTTACTTAATGTTAAAGAAGTATCATCAGATCTAGGTTCATGAATATAGATACCAGAATCACTACATATATTTTAAGGGTAGGAATCAACCTGTATATAGTTATTGAAAGAAATATTCATGCATAGGGTAGACCCATACATGGGGAGGGGGGCATTGTTTTGGGGTGGCTGGACCAAGATGTAGAACCTAGGTGTTGTTACATATGCTAAAAAAACATGAATCAATGCATATGTATTTCTCAAATATGGAATGGTAGATGATAAATTCCAAGGGAGAAATACTATCATGTGAGAAAATTATGATACTATGAAGTTTCTCATCATGCAGTTAGGATGAAAATTATTATACAGTCTAATTTAATGCAACTAGGACACTATAACTATGTAGTTTGACATCATGAAATTTGGTCGATAATTCTATAGTTTAAGTTCATGTGAAAAGACTAGTCCATATAGATTAACATCATACAATAAATATGTAGGTATATTACTCTTAAGGTCATATAGAGAGGACCATCGATGATATTTATTTTAACGTCATGAAGCTAAGACATGATTTTACCTTATGCAAAGTAATATTTGAGAAACTTGTATTTGGTTAGAGGAGTGATGTGATCTCTACCCATAGTGATCAAAGAGTTTGAACCATTGGGATAAACATTGTAGATGATATAAGATCCTTTCCAATTTGGATCCAACATTAGTGGCTTCATGCCAGGTATCATTGGAGTTTTTAGTGATAGTATTGTGTCTCCTTGGAGGATGGGAAGGAGGTGAAACTTATTGTTGAAACACTCTTACTATCTTGTTTCATTACCTCTATATATTGTGAAAGGAATACATCCTATTTTATTCCTATCCTTCCGGTGCATCTAGATGAACTTATGAATTTATATCCATCATATTATATTCATAGACAACTATTCGGAGTGATGAAAACTGAATCTCAATGGATAAGAAAACATATGTTCCATACATTAAGGAATATGCAGTCAATCAGGAGGAATTTTAAGTCATCATTTGATAGTCCTAGAGAGAATTGGGGTGCTTGTCTGACCAAATCTTTTTGTTTTATCCCACCATATTCTATATAATGTTAAAGAGGGTTTTGTTGAATGCCTCAATCTATCAAGTTTTCTATGAATGGTAGTAGGAAGTATGGTTTGACTAGATAATGCACTTGGCATACAACTTTTTCATCTAAACAACACATAAGTTGGTGCCTTTTTCTATGAGAATGGTGTGAGAGACTCCAAATATATGGATGATATTAGAGCTCATGAATTCTACCAATGATCAGGATTTGACCTCCTTAAGAGGAATAAATTCTTTACCACATTGAAAATAAAATTTTTGTATTCAGAATGAATTTGATCTGGAAAGATATTGCTGGTGGGTAGGGGATAAAACATTGAGTACCCATACAAGAAATGGCCAATAATAGTTTGTGGAATGAAGTGGATCTGGTATTCAATGCCCAAAGTTGGCATAAATCTAACATAGATAGAACCACTTGGAATACTCAATGCAGTTATAAACCATGGTGGGATATAACTATCCTAGCCTACAAATCTAGTGGTAGAGTTTAACCATACTTGATGGGCACAACGGGATCTGGAATGAACTTCCTATATAACTTGGGGAATCTCATATCTTTAAATGCATTAGAGGATAATTCCATCAAATCCAAATATGAAGAGAGTCTTATCAAGGTTAGGCCCACTCTGGAGGGTGAATTGTTCTATGCACTAATGGATTTTCTCACGTTCAACTCAGTGTGAAGGTAGATCACCATGATGGAGTTACTTGAAAAAAGGAGTTGTATAATCATAGGTTTCTTATACTATGAGGGAATCTATAGATCTTGATGTAGAAGCACCGGTGGTTAACTGGTTTACCTATTGGCTGTTATCATCACCTGGGATGATTGGATAAATGAACCTCTAATTTGATACATGAATAAAAAGGTCATCCTAGTCAGGATTTGAAATAGACATGACTAGATTGGCCAATACATTGGATTGAGAATTCTATGATCATAGAAAATGAGTCAAATCTAGCTAATAAGGGAATTAGGCCACTAACTATAGAGTGTTCTACAACAAGGTAAAATGTTCTATCTTTTTTACGATGTATTAACCATTGATTTTTTGATGGATGACTCAAAGTATCCATCCACATGTAAACAGGGGACATCAACCTTAATGTCCAACTTGATACTAATAATGATAGACTCATACTTTTCCTCATTGTTGGTGTAGACTTCTGAAAATATTAATGAGTATGGAAGAATAACTTATGCAAGCGTGATGAAGACCATCCCTAGGGTGACTCTATTAAGATTGAGGTCATTAATTCTTCTATCGATTGGGATCTAGGATTCACCATTGGAATGAATTATCCATCAATAAACAAATTGGTATAGTAAGAGGATATCTTCATCTAGGAATTATACATCCAGGGGTACCTCCTTGGGGGGTTGGATGGGAGAATAGAAAGTATGACAACACTGAACCCTTGACGGATTTCTATGGCATGAACCTGGTACAGAATTGATGAATAATCGTCACCCAACATGCTAAACATCCAGTCAACATGGGGTGATTCAAGATATACTTTATAGGATCCACATGGGACACCAGATATATTTCATGATACTACATATAATTCCACAACTTCTACAATGTGAATACTAGTGTGAGGCATCTCTTCTCAATAGGGGAGTATTTAGCCTCTGTGTCATGTAACATACAAATGTGATAGTATAAACTATTCTCAAATCTTTATTTTTTTCTTCTAGGTGATAAGGGCACCAAGGGATCTACCTTGGGTGGTCACATTAAGGACTAGAGACTTTCTAAATATGGGTGGATTTAGAAGCTAAGTTTGTAGAACGTACTGCTTGATTTCATCAGATGTGTCCTATCACTCCCCATCCCACTGGTATATGATACATTTATTCCTGATCCTTGAAAAGGGATTAAAATTTTCATCAATATTGGAAATGAATCATTTTATATTGGTTAAGCATCCTTAGAGGCCTTAGATCTCGTAGAGGTTCCTTAGAGGAGGCATATGGCTGATGGACTTGATATTCACTATGTCAATCTTAATGCCTCTATATCTAATGGAGAAACTGAGAAACATTCCATAGGCAACCCCAAATTCACACTTCAAGGGGTTCTTCTTCAAATTATGGGGGTGGAGGAAGCCAATAACTTTATAAATATCCATGATATGGTTCTTTATATGGAGGTATTTGACAAAAATATCATCTTTATAGAATTCCACAAGTGTTTTGAGTATTTGTTTGATGATGTGGTGGATGGCCTACTGATAGTTGGCTCCTATACTCTTCTAACCCAAAGGAATTACCTAGTAGAAGAAGTTTTCATATAGTACCCTGAATGTGGTAGAATCATCATCTTTGAGGGACATGAAGATTTTATTGTATCTAGAGTATCCATCCATGAAGAAGAGATCATAGAACTTTGATGTGGAATCGATTAAAATATCTATCCCTAGAAGGGGAAAATCATTATTTGGATAGTGGTGGTTGATTTCATAGAAGTTGATACAGACTATAATCTATCCATTATTTTTCCTAATTGGAGTGATTTTGTCTATCCACATGGGGTACTTAATTTCCTTGATGAAGTTGGATTTGATAATCTTATCAACTTTGGACTTGACTATGGCACTATAAAAAGGGTTCATTTTCCTATGAGGTTGTTTGACCCTGTGATGGATCAACGAGAGACTAAGATGGTGGATGGTTACCTGAGGGTCTAGTTTTGGAATCACATCATAACTTTAGAAAAACATTATGATGTTGCTTTAGGAAATCCACATACCTCTATTTTTCTTATCGAGTCATGGATACACTGATTAGTGTTTTCCTAAGATCTTTCTTAATACCAATTTTCACCTGAAAAAACTCATCAATGACGATGGATATATGAAATTCAAATGGGGTTAGAGAATCTTCCAAATCCTCTTCATCATTTGAGGAAGGGGAATAAGTGGGAAGAAATGGTCCATTCAGGCCAACTAGGGGAGCATATGTGCCTTCTTGGGAAAATGTGGAATTCTCACTAAGAGACTTCTACTCTGCTAAAACCATGGAGAAAGAGGCTATCATTCTAATTCCATATGGACTTTGACCATGTATTTCTTGATTGATTTCAAAGCATTGGTGGTGGGTTGGCTTATGTTGGTTTAACCTAGATCAGAAAAACATGATGTATTACATACAATGGTGTCAATGGGGAGAAAATCTTGGTACCTCATAGGGGTAGTAGATTTTGGTATCACCTGGTCCTAGCCTATGTAGGAGTATGAGGTAATCCTCCAACATTCATTGTACATAGAGATTTGTTGCCCTTTCCTCTCAGAAATGAAAAAAACTTCCCAAATATGGTGTTGTTGATTATAACCAATGAATCAGGAGGATGAAAGCATCATCCATGTTTTTCCATGGGCAAGCTGCCATAGTTTTGTGCTCAAACTCATTGGTATTAACCTTCTTGTATTTACTCTTATGATAAATGGAATCTATATAGTGAGATTAATAGGAGTTGAAGTAAGATTCCTCACCTTGAAGCAAGCCTACTCTACCATTTAGGGGGTACTTGAGGCAATGGTGATATGAGGAGGGGGATGATGCATGAAGATGAATCTAGAGTATACCGATCAATCCATTATTGGTGGTATCCTATGAGACCACCATGAAATCAATGATTTCCATCCATACAACAATATGGGTTTCAAATGAATCCTTCCACACTCTCTCTAGTCGGTCTTGTCATAACAATGAATCTTCAAGTAAGAGGGGCTTAATTATCATTTAGTGTGTCCCAACTTATTGAGTCTTTGGGTTGGGAAAATATTGATCCTGTAACCTATATCCACTAGGTTATGGTGGAAATACATTCCATTAAACAGGTATATAACATACATCGGTTGAATGTGCCCTTACATGAGGGAGACCTCATCTTCTCTAGAGAACAAGAAGATGGAAACAAAATCTTCTTACTCAAACTCATCATCATATATGGTTTTTGTAGCTGCTACCTTTACTTAAAAATGGAGGGATATTTTAAAGCATTCTTCTAGGGCCTCATGCATATCTTTTGATAGGTGGAGGTCCTTAAGGATTAAGAACCTTGCAGGTATACTGGTAAGGCTCTTCAACACATTGTACTTTCATAAAAAATGCACATTTCTTCCTATAGGGGGTCACTCTTTGGTAGGAGGAATGATGGATGATGTGGGCTAAAACACTGGATTTTGGATGGTGTTTGAAATGTCCTAATTCTCATCATATAGTTCCCATAGAACCACTTCTGGATAAATGTTGGCTGAATGAGGACTGAATATAGCTAGACACAGTCGATCATGACACCACTATGACTATTATTCCTAGTTAAGTAGCATTGTTAGTTGTAGTGGAATATCTAGTGGATCAGGCTGGTAAGTCTATTCATGATAATATTTTCATTATTTCTTGGACTCAAATCATTCATGGATTGAATCGAACCACTGGCATGAAGATTCCAGTGATTTTCATGGATTCGAACATTCATTTGACGACAATAGATAGAGTAAATCAAGGACATTTATTTAAATTCCTTAGTGTCTAGGACCATAAATGTATCTACCAACTCTAAGTGTTCATGGAGGCATACTCTTTATCATAATTTTAGAAATCTTCTAATGCTCTAAAAACCTTATGGTAGATTCCCAAATCTGGAATCCTGAAATCACCGAGGGTATGAGATAGATTCTACATTGATGGTGGAATTTTCTTACCCTTTCACCATCGGTGCTGACTCTTATAAAATGTATAAGGGTGTGAGATGGACGGAGAAGCATCATATTGAGAGCTCATGATGACTTCAAAAGGTTTAAGATGGCCTAAGTGGGAACATATAATTCCATAGTTGTGAGAAGCTACTCTATTATCCAACCATTCATCATACTTATGAGTCCCACTATTTGAAACCTAATTCCATTCACTTTATCCATCACTATCATTTTTAGAATCAGTGGAGATGTTTTTCACCTGTGTCGAAGCATTTCCCAAATTAAACAAACAATTATCCACTTGGTCCTGAATCTATTCCCTGAATACATTTCATTATTTTATGGTTTTTACAAGGATCCTATGGTAAAAAAATGGTTAGGGATTTTATTAAAATTGACTTCATGGGTCTTCTTGTACTCTTGAAGATTTAGAATCCCCTGTTCTATGGAACTGCAGAAATAACTGAGAAACTGAGCAACTTTGAATGAATAGGTCATGTTTCTCTTATCTGGGAAGGGAAGTGTTGGATCTTAACCCTGAAGAGGGGATAAAGATTGATGAGGGGATAGAATCACATTATCACATCAAGGAATCTATGATTCGTAAGGTTGCAATATCCGATTATATACTGGGTGAGGTTGCGCTTGATGAGGTTACTGTACTCAGAAAGGCTCTACTAGAAAAGGAGGAAATAACTATAGTGTATAGGGGGATTCCACCTACAATATGGTGGTAGTATATTCCTTGGTGATTCTTCTTGCAGAAGCTGGGAGAGGTAACAAATGTGCCTGTTGGGCTTTCTACAAGGCATATTCTAGGTGTTGGGACTTGTTAGATAAATCCTAGAACCTTCCTAGAAAGTTATGAGTGATGGGGGTAGAGAGTTTCTTTGTCTTGAAGGTCCCCATTCACATTCCTATCAACTACTCTGGGGTCAGTGACACATCAAGTGAATAAGTAACTACCTTCCTCTGGGTGATGAAGTCCGCAACATGCTCATATGGTAGTTTCTTACACATGAAGAGGTTGAAAATGCTTATCTTGAACATGGTGAAGCTGAACTAGTAAAAAAATGTTTTTTTGTTCTTCCTAACTAGTGATGAACCCTATGGGTAACTAGAAATACCATAAAAATGAAGACCCATCCAATTTTTGAACAAAACATCAGAGCTTCACAACCTATTACTATTATAGAGTTCCAAACATGGGCCAACACCTCAAGAAGAAGTGGTCCAAATACAAAAGCATGTATCGCATCCCATTAAAATAGCAAAAAATTGGGTTCCCAAAATTAGAGGGTGCTTGCATGTCATACACCCATGCCAGATATGGATTTTTATCAGGTGGTATTTCCACTTTTCATGTCTCTAAGGCTTATAGGTGAGGTGTGAGAGGGGATATAAAATTGTCTTGGAGAGGATTCCTATCTTGAAGAGTATCCCTAACCACTAGTGTATTTATAGGATCATCAACAAGGTAGGTAGTCTCGACAACTCATGGAGAAGAATGATATCATTCCTGAAAATGATTATCACACTGCTCAAGTGGATTAAATGACTCATATATTGGTCACTTACCCTAAAATCATGCCTCTAATCTATCTAGAAGTACAAGATCAATAGGCTCTAATAAGAGTAATTGATCGAGGGGGACTTGCAACTTCTCTAGTGGAGGAGAAATGGGATTCCATTGGGGAGTGACATAATCTAGGTTACACTCAATAAGGAGTTCATCGATGATCCTTTTCTAATTTGTGGACTAATAGAGCAATGCAGTGAATACGGGATCAAACTATGTCTTTCATATGATATCAGATGGATCAAAGGATCCGAGAGGTCCCATTCCCTTGTTAATATTCTGATTTACAGGCAATGATGCAAAGGGATATCCAAGGGTATGTTCCAGGATTTTATGAAGAGGGATGATGCATGTATAATGGTCTAACTAATACTTAAATGCACTAGTAGAAAAGTTTTTTCTATAGTAACCTACATCAGTACCCCCATCCATGGATATATTAGGGATTACCATGTTCACCGTAATAATACCTAGAGGGAATTCCTCAATATCAGTGGGTACATCAGGCTGTCGTAGGATAGGGATAATGTGGAGAGTATCATATTGTCCTTAGCCATGAATCATCTCATGAGGGGATTCCTCTTCTAGGAATCTATAGAGCACTATGAGTCTCTTGATGAATATTTATTAGAGGGTCCAATGGTAGAAGGGTGATGTAGGATGTTGAGCCACCGGGAGTGCTATGAACTCAACCATGTAAAACTCTGGTTCAATGTCATTGAGGTGATCCCAAAATATAGGGTAGACTGACTAGAGATCACAGAGGAGACATAAAATCACCCAAATAGTCTGGAAGAAGCACATAACCCAGTCCTCAGTGAGAGAATCCAAAATATTGATGTTGAAAGTTGCATTCATCCAAAATACCTTTGAAAACTTATCAACAACCAATGTTTTCCATAGTTTTTCTTAATCAGAAGTGGCCCTTGATCTTTGTTTTCCAAATATTTTACTGAATCCAACTAAAAAAATAGCGGTGGAACTGATATAGATATGTGTATAGGTTGGTCAGTACATGGAGGATTTTATGTGGGATTCTATTGTTCACTACATGGTGGGTTGTCTCTCGAGGGTAGTACCAACTACATCATTACATCCTTATAGGGATGGGTGTTCACCGCTACCTCATGTGTAATGGTAGAAATGATCATTGGTGACTCATATAGATGATTCTTATCAATCCTATTAAAAAATAGCTCTCTATGATATTGAGAAGTGTTAGAGAGGGAAACTAGAAATTATAGAGATAGATGCACTATGATCCCATGGAAGGAGGCCAAATCATCATCCACCTGCATATACCTACGAATGGATTTTGGGATTCTGTGGATCTCACCTTCCTAGTTGATGAACTTTACCTGTTGGGATATTTCCATAGACTCAAATGCTGATGACTGGAGTTAAGGTTCCATAATTAAATCACATTCATTCTTGAAATCTGAGAGGTGAAGAATATTGATGATGACTTGGTTCTTCAAATATTTTTTCCTTCAGCGACAGTGGCTCACCCTTCTTCTCAAGGATGCTTATTTAGGGAAGTTAAGTTCTTCAGTGTGGAGATAACCTTTTTATGGGTGGAAGGAATCATAGAGAGGACCTTTAATTTGATCAACTGGGATATGGGTAGGTCCTCTATATCATTTTTTTCAAAGAAGAAATAATCTATACATTCAATACTATAGGAGTAGGGAGGACCACCACTATGGTTGTTGAAAAAGTAGGGAGGACCTATTAATTGGTCACTGGAAACATGGGGAGGACCTCCATGTTTATTTTTAGAGTGGGGGGGGGGGACATTAATTTTAGTAGGTTGAGGTGTGAGGCTGGCCTTATCAATGATTGAAATAGACATGGGGAGGACCTCATTGTTGAGAAGCTGGAATATAGAGAAGACCTTCGTACTGGTTGTCGATGAATGGAGGAGGTACTTCTCTTTGATAATTGACGGAGTGGGGAGGACCCAATCTTGAGATAGTCAAGACATGTTGAGGGCCTCCATATTGACCATTTATAGAGTGGGGAGGACCCCCACTATGGTTGGCTATGGAATAGGAAGGACCTCTGTGTTGGGAAGAATGGGTATGAGGAGGACCTCTATACTGATTGGTAGTGATGTGGGGAGGAACTCCACTTTGATCGGTGCAAGAGCAGGGATGACCTCCAATTGATCTAGTTGAAAAATGGGGGGAACCTCTTTTTAGACTGGGGTATAAGACACAAGGAGGACCTCTATGATAGTTTTTGAAGTGGGGAGGGCCTCTGCTTGGGTTGGGAATGGAATGAGGAGGACCTTCATACTAATTGTGAGAGGAGGGTGGAAATACTCTTGGGTTTGGGATGATACAGGGAGGAACTACACACTAAAACTCATCATCACAGGTTAAACTATAACAAATGGTGGTGGTTTTAGTGGTTGAAAGAGTCAAACCAACCTTTCAGTGGGGAAACCGGGGTCTCAGGACCAACCGAGCTTGGATGTATCCCTACTTTCCTATCACAGGAATCAGGTGTAATGCACATGTGGTGTCAGGGGCTACTGAAGCTATGGAAGACGACACACCTTGGAATTCATTCTCATAATCCTACACCTAACATTTAAAAAAGTTGTTCTAGACTAGGGATGATGAAGAAGTGGTATAGTCCACCTATTCCTCATCCTAAACAACTGGTCACTGTTGGTGTTGATGGGGCCTGGTAGGAGCCATTCTTGGCAGGTCCTTGGTGGTACTCATGACCTGGGTCACTTAGATATCTCCCACTTCTTCTACATAGGGTAACTAGTCATATGATCTCT
Source organism: Viscum album (assembly GCA_963277665.1). Lineage (NCBI taxonomy): Eukaryota > Viridiplantae > Streptophyta > Magnoliopsida > Santalales > Viscaceae > Viscum > Viscum album. The sequence continues at coordinate 471,482,416 of OY728133.1, read as the reverse complement.
TGGAGGAATGGCTCATGAAGTGATTCACTACTCGAGTGGGGAGCAATGAATCCCTATGTGGCCCTTGGGGGAAATAATGATAGAGAGGTACTAAAGCCTCTTGGTCTTTTCAAGCTATATAACTTGTGGTAATGACTACCTTATGCTCATACCAACATATGGTGGTATCCATTACCCTATAGTGGATGATATATAAGGGTGATATGGGAAATGGACACCTATTATAAATATTCACAGTGGAAGTCATGGAAGAGGTGGGGTCATGCAAGATTTGCAAATTGATATTTCTCCTACCCCTATGTCTATGAGAATTGGGTGGCTCATTTCTTATAGCTTGGGTTGGAAAAAGCATGAGGGTTAAAATATCTGTATAGATTCAAAAAAATAAATTCCCAATTCCCAAGTATCATCCAATATTCCTTGGTCAAAGAGAGATATCCACATTGACTATGTTGTATATCGGAATGTATAATGTTTAAATGACCCAATTTTTGGTAAGTTCCATGTAGAGACACTCTTTTCTTGGTGGGTCTAGATGTCAGATAGCTGGATCTAGTGAAATGATAATATATTTATTTCTCAAATTCTACCATTCCCCATGTTTAGGATAAGAGTTTGACATTGAGTTCACCCTTTATGTTTTAAAAAATTTCACTAGTGTGCACTCTCCCCATGTGCTGACATATATTGGGGTCACAATTGTTTCCATTATTCATGATTTCCAAAGGTGGGTGACTTTTATCAATTTCAATGGTTATGTCTACTCCTTGATCAAAATGAGATGAAGGGATGTCGGTTCCTCCTTCCATTAATTCCTCATTTGAACATATATCCTAGTCTAGGTATCCCTCATAGAGATAAGTCATGGTCACAAAATTCGTTATTAGTGCCATCTATTTGTATAATACAATTAATTACATTGCTTATTTCAGGACTTTCTAGTGGGTCTTGATAGTAGAACAACCTCTTATCAAGAGAGTAGTCACGTTGGGCATCCCTGGAATTTTTGTATGCTAGGAACATGGGTCATCTATATTCTTCTTCATGGGAGGGCATCTCATATAGGCATATTAGGTGTGGAAACCAAAAAATCCAATTTTGACCACAACATATCCAAAACCAAGGGTTTGAATCTTCCAAGGCTTTCACCTCAGGAATCCCATTCTTAGAATGAGGTAGTTGATGCCATAAGTGCATATATTCCAAGGATTTAACCTCAAGAATATCATGTTAGAATGAGTTAGTTGACTCCATAGGATCATATCTTCTAAGTATTTCACCTCAGGAATCCCATGTTTAGTATGAGGTAACACTATAAGGAAGGTAGTGAGTTTAATGTATTTCATTGATGGATCTGATTCATCAAGAAATTCACATGAAGATTGATCAAAGAGGTTCATTCCAAATAGGAAGATGTCACACCTAGAAGTTTACCAATGGATCAGATTAGAACGCCCTATAGAGGCTGATCCCGGAGGTGTGTCCCATTAAGGTAATAGATCACACCATGAAGGTGGATAGATTAGGATATCTGAATGAGATAGATCCATGAGGTGTGTCCCATAAAGGGAATATGTCACACGGTGAAGGTGGATGGATCATAATACCTTGTGGGAGAAGATCTAAGATGTTTGTCCCATAAAGGGAATATGTCACACCATGATAGAGGATAGATAAGAACTCTCTATGGGAGTGGATCTAGGAGTTATGTCCCATAAAAGGATGATGTCACACCATGAAGGTGGATTGATAAAAATTCCCCATGGGAGAATATCTGGGAGGTGTGTCCCATAAAGGTAAGATGTCACAACATAAAGGAGGATGGATTAGATTTCCCTATGGGAGAAAATCCAAGGGGCGTGTCCAATAAAGGGATGATGTCACACCATAAAGGTGAATGGATCATAACTCCCCATGAGAGCAGATCTGTGAGGAGAATCCCATAAAGGGAAGATGTTCCACCATAAAGGTTAATTGAAATACCCTTGGAGGAGGATCAAGGAGGTTAACCCCTCAGAGGGGGTCACCTATGTTTACCCTTAGTTGTGATTTATCCTCAAAGAGGAATCATATGTAACCTCTTTAGAAGACATCAATCAGAACTCATATTGTTTGAAGCTATCATTTAAGTTCTTGTGATAGGATTTGTAAATGTATTTAACATCATGTGGTAAGGATTCTCGTGTTGTGAAGGGAGAGTTGAAAAGGGATAGTGTGGGGAATACACATTGAAATTACCATAGAACGAGGATTTCCTTTTGTTGGATAGTGTGGGGAATATGCATCGCACTACCCGATGAGCATGAGGGGGATGTGTGATCCTAGGTGAGTGACATTATCATACTAGGGGTGTGAACTGGTGGAGATCAATATGGATACAAATATTGGATTTGGACCTCAGAGAGTCCACATACGCATCCCAGTTAGTCGGTAGTAAAATCCCATGTAGTTTGGTGTGTTTGGGGATTAAAACTATGGAGGAGGCCCATTTGATGGGACATTTGGTTGGGGATTATTCATGTAAGTGTCCAAATTAGAATAAGAATGTTCTTTTGGGGATTATACTTAGTAGGATGCACATTTTAATGGAGGTTGTGGATTATACATAAGGAGGAGGACCAATTATGGAGGTTGATTCCACAATCGCTATTAACCTCTAAGACCACATGAGACATACTCAGTGTGAGAAACAAGAAGTAGTAGAACTAATGATCATGTCACAAAATAATAACCAATAAGAGATTATGTGGTGCTTATTAATGGAATATCCTTGAGGATGATTTCATTCCATGTGAGGAGGATCTCATTCACTATGATTCATTTATGAAGCATTCTATGATTTTGGATAAGGGTGTGGGGATTATTCATAGAAGATTCCCTTTGTGGGTGAATAATATCCCATGTTGGGGGAGAAGGTTGTATTCCATGATGAACATATATGGGGAATCCCATGTTCATATCACATGGTAATGTTATAGTTTTAAATCATTTACAATGAAATTTTCATGTATTTTAATGTCATATGACTATGATGTGGTGTTAGGAAGTTTTGTTTTAGGCTGCTCGAACGTGGGGACACATTCCTTGCCCCTTAGACTTATATAATCACAAATCATGCACCTCTGGGTGGTGTAAAACATTATGAATTTTAGGGTGTAATGACTGGGATAAGTGGTCAATCATGATTTCCATGTTATAATTCCAATGCTAAGAAAAAAATGAATTAGGGTACCTTTACTGAGAAGAAAATTTTTTAGTGGGAGTATCTAGACACACTTGAAGTAGATGGGGACACATGAATAGGTGGCACAGGTCAAATAGGGACTTGAGGTGCAACTGGAACTATCTTGGATGGGTGTGGGGTCTTTGTGAATTCAAATTTCATTAATATGTTTCAAAAGAAGAGAGGAATCATGGATATACCTAGGAGAAGGGATCCTAAAATAACAAGGCCTTTAAAAGTGGTTATTTGAAAATACAAGGTGCTTCATGGAGAATGGGGGCTTTATGAAGGAATAGGCTTCGCGAAATAGGGCGACCCTTCCTTCAGATGATGTCTTGGATCGAGAAAGGAGTGATTCATGAAATAATAATCCTTTATAAATCCTCACACCCCCTGAGGTCCTTTTTTCTTTCATGAAGGGTGTAGGTATTTGTGAAAGAAATATGCACTGAGGGTGGAGGCTTTCAAGAACACACAAAAGTTGTTTTTTGTCAAGCTCAAGTACCTTTGATGATCAATTGTTTACTTAGTTTTTGATGCTCAGGTGATTCATGAATTGGGAAAACTTTAGAAGCATAAAGAATAGGGTAAAAATCCTAAAGATGGGAATAGGGGGGGTTATAGGTAAATAGTTTCAGGATTATTTGATGTGGTTTGTAAAGAAATTGTGGGATTTATGAATGAAAATGACTCCTTTAGACTCGTTAAAGGACACCATCAAGGGATTGCATAGTCATGAAGAGCCTTCCAGAGTCCCAAAGGGAATATGTATGGATTTGAACATTCATGAAGGAGATTCCTTAACTAGGAGATAGTTGAGATCTGGACTTTTGTGAAGAATTAGGGATTTTTGAAATAGACCCTTAAGGTGTTTTTTGATTGTTTTTGGCTCAAACTTTCTTTAAAGCTGTTGTGTATTCCTTGACTATTCACATGGAATGTATTTCAACACAAAGAATTATAATGTAATTTTTTCCATGATCATATATTTTATCTTCCACTCAAATTTGTTTACATAACCATTATTTCTTTTAAAATATCCATTATTTGGATTTTATTTAATCTACCAATTTAATTTTTTTTCATGTTTCCATCTAAAATATATTTTTAAAGGACACTCAACTTCAATTTTTTACAAAATGGTAGACAATGTTTTATGAAATATCTTTTAATAATTTAAGTCTCATTTTACTATATTAATATAAAGTATTTATCTCCAATGGAGTTTTATTACATGGGTGGCCATCTAAATTCTCTTATGAAATTCTTCTTTTGGGTGATACAATTTTAGTATCAACTGATACAATTCTTGATGTCATTTTATGTGATACCATTTGGAAATGATATAAAATCCATTTTCATTCCAAGAGTTTATCAAGATATATTATATGAATAATTTCATATTAAAAAAATATGCATTTTTATTGTCGAGTGGGGTCTAATATCACCATGTAATGAATTAATTATGGTTTCATATCTCATGTGATTAAAGTTCCATGAGTTATAATACTCGAGTAATTGACGGGTCATAGAATGTGATGCATGTGACACCATATAAGGAGTTATATGATTTAGATTCCTAAACCTATATGTAAATTTTTACTAGGATTATATTTATTCCATGTTTGTTTGTTATGTTTTTACATTATTTTTATTTTTTATGAATATGATTATTCTCTAATGTTCATGTTTATTTTTTTAGAATTTATACACTATTAATACACGGTATATGGTTGATATTGTGATTACATGTTCTTAAATCCTAACTTAAAGAAAAAACTAGTAGTTCAATAATTCTTTTTCTAAGATATTCCACCCATTATCATGTTTTTTTATAGGCTTATTATATAACCCTTTAATGTCTAGATGATAATTTTCACTTACTAAGAATTTGAACTCACCCCTCTTTATATTTCCCTTTTCATAAGGATATTATATATCGGGTAATGTGTATAAAGAAGATTTACATAGAAAGGTATTGAGAGATGAGGAATTAATTAGGAAGACTATGATATTTATGTATAAAACCTCTAGAGATACTAACTATTTAGGTTCTACGGTTGTGTGGATATTTTTTATATATAACATTAAAAAAGGTAATTAATATAAATTATTTTCATGTTTAGTTTTGATATAATAAATTACTATTAGAGAAGTGTTTCAAATATTTTGGGGTGATATTAGTTATTTTGTGGATTAAGAAAAGATAAAATTTATTAAAATCTATATACATTATTCTAAATGTAGAAAAATAGCTGAAAATTATGGTAAAGTTTATAGTGTGTGGTTTACTAGAATTAAAATCCCTCTTTAGATAAAAAAACAAGTTGATCCATGCTCTGACACAGATACACCTTAGGGTAATAACCATAAAAAATCTATTTAGGTTTTAACTAGATCCTTACTTGGTGTACAACTAGTAACTATAACTATTCACATGGTATAACACCCCTGAGGGATATAATTTAGTGATTATATTTAAAAATCTTTTTGAGGTATTTTTATGTAAGCTTGTTATAGAAATTGATAGGTAAAAGACCTTAGATAACCTTCATTGAAACCAATAGATTCATATGTTAGGTTATATACATTATTTATCTATTATTTATCTATTATTTATTCATAGTTAATAAGTTTTATTTTTTATATTTATTTATTTATTTATTCTCATGAACTTTTCCATGTTCATGTAATGGATGGATTAAGGAGAAATTGAGTTAGAAATGGATGCGATAGATAATACGGTGATTGAAAAAATGTGAAACCTATTTATATCAGAGATGAAACTCAAAAAGTCATGAAAATTATCCCTAAACTCTTCCAATATATGAACAATTATGAAAGAAATGTGGATATTCATAACACAACAATAATGAGAAACATGTCATCAATTATTTTATCCCTTAACATCCACACATATTTAGTGGTCCTCCCAACTAACTAAATTATGATCAATTGATCAATTCAATAGAGAAGGTATTTTATGTACTTCAACAATCAAAACATATGAATGTAGTTTAAGAATATTTTCATCTTGAACATGATGCTAAACAATGGTGGAACCCCATTATTAATAAAATTATTAAAGATAAAGTTAAATAATTGGAATGGAGAAATTTTTAAAACATATTTTTAACAAAATATTTTATCTTGAATATTTGAATAAAAATGGAGAGCGAATTCATAAATTTGAAGAAAAAATAGTTGAAATGAGGGTTTACCAATAATGTAAACATCACTAGACTCATGTGGTATTCCTTTAGTTTTATAATTGTCCTTGAGATTAATATAAAATGATTATTTTGTGGATTAATATAAATTTATTGAATGGAATTATCTATAAGAGACATTGGTAGATATAAATAAATTATTTGATGTGAAATTAGTATAAGAATATAAATTGGGGAATATATTTATTTTCGACACAAGAAAAAGAAAATATAGATTCATGGAAACCAAGAATAAAAACAAAATGATAGAAGTAAATTACAACAATCAACATGCCCAAAATATGGGAGGGAGAACATGAGAAATTACCATAATGAATTTGGAATATTATTTACCTATGGTAGAGTATACCATCATGTAAAAAATTCAATAAAATAGTGAAACAATTTGGTTAACAAAATGAAGGATAATAAGTTCCAAGACAATTATTCACGAAGACATCAATGGTTTAAATGCATGGAGTGTGGGAATTATGAAACTAAATTACCCAATAAAAAGTATAATGAGGAATATAGGAATAAAAAACCTTTTAGTTCATGGAAATATGGAAGGGAATATGAAATCAAGACTATTTAAGTGTAATATTATAATTAATTAGTTAAAGGTACACTTATTCTCTACTTCAAATATGTAAATGTCTTATTTGATTCTAGTTCTTCAAATTCATATATATCATAAATGTTTTGTAAGAATGTTTATTCACCACATAAAAAATTTGATAAGGATTTATAGGTTAAAAAATATAGTTGTTAATTTATTTCATCTAATTTATTTAAATCCTCTCTAATCAGGGTTAGTATGATGATACTTTCTACAGATCTTATTCTCCACCCCAAGTAAAATTTGATCTGATATTTGCCATGAAATTTCTTCCTATAAATAAATATCATAATAATTTTTATTATAAGGAAATACCATTTCATATACTTAATCATACTTGTAATTCTGTGAGTTTTTTTGTATATCTATTCTAATAATTAAATACTCTATTGAATATCTTTTTTGACATGAAATATGAACCAAAATGAACCATGACACTTTTTTTAAAGATAGATATAACTATTATAAGAAGCCATTAAATTAGAGAATATATATATGGTAACTTATTTATTAAATATATAATGAAAAATAAATTTAATATTTAATTATAATTAAATTAGTTTAGAAAAATAATTAATAAGATCATTTTATAAATAAAAACAATTTCACAATTTTTTTGCCTTTTTAGTCGCTATAAATATTTTTTAGAAAAAATATATTATGTTATAATGATAATGAAATATAATTTTTATATAAATAATATATTATCACTAAATTAATATGTAATTAAATGAAAATAATAACAAAAATAGTTAATATATAAAAGGTTAATTTTCAATTTAAAACATTTTTTCATTATATTTTATATTTCCATTTAAAAGTCAAATACCTAAATTTTAGTATTTGAATATGATTAATTTTTTTTGTAATTATAATAATTAAGTTATATTTGGAATATTTTTTTTGAATTTAATGTAATTTTTGTTTTTAGGTGAATGGAAAAAAACACATTTTTTATTAATATGGTTGCATTTTTGACTTTATCATGATCTAAGATGAACAAAATACTATTATAAAATTTTTTAATGGATAATAATAAATTTTTAGAATATAATTATTCAATTAAAAATACAATGTTTACTTTATAAAATAATTCATTAACATTTTGAATAATAATTATTATGTTATTATAATAAAAACCGCTTTTCATCTTTCCCTTTATTTATGATATAACAAAGAGAAATTAATTTTTTTTATTGATTTAGAATTAATAAAAATATATATTTATTAAAAATTGACTTATTAATGTCATGGATGTAAAAAATATCGATAATGTTAGCCTAATCATTTTTATTATTCCTAAAAACACACATTTCAAAAAATGGTCTTTTAAAAAATTTATTCTCTAACATTAAAATTAATTTTTATCAGCACTAGAATTTTTATTTTGAAAAATGGAATTCAAATTTGGAGTATGTTTTTCAAATTATATAATATTTTATATTTAATTTTCTCATAAAATTGAATTACTTAGGTAAAAATTAGTTGTTACGGTATGGGTAAATTAAGTTAAAAGGTGTTTAAACAAGGGTCATAAACGTAAAACATATTAAATACATGTCTTAAAATAATATTATAAGAGCTTGATCATCCTAAAATCTTACTAGATCAATTAACATACATTATTTTAAGATTTTTACCCTCGAATTGTGGATTTACCTTTTATATTTTAATAAAAATTTTACTCCACTCACTTAAAAATACCATACTTCACAACCCCATATATCCACCCATTATAAAGAATTATATTAAAAACTCTACCATTGGCTCTCATAAGTCATATCCTGATGTAGAACTCCAATAAATTATGATATATTTCCCTTTTAAATTAATTAAATATCTTTTATATCTTGCGATGCATGCAACACCTAGTTTAAATGAAACACAATTATCTATTAAAAATTCATTAAACATGACCATTATAACATAACCATTAAATTAGAAGGTATAAATATTAATAAATAATATATGAAAATTATTTGGTTAAAACATTTAGAAAATAAATAAAATGGATATCTAATAATTTGAAATAAAATTAGAACCAGTTGAAAAAAAAATATGCTCTCTGAAAAACTATTTTTTTCTAAGACCTTTTAGTAATTCTTTGAACCCTTAATTTATAATTAAATTTAAACACCTTAAAAAATTTTATTTTATAAAATAAACATAATTTTTGAAATAATTATATGAAAATTATTAAGGTTGAATTTTTGGGATTTTTCTAATAAAATTTATTTTTTCGATGAATAATGAAATATATTATTTTTATTGAAAATTTCCTTTTCATTTAAATTATATAGAAAGTTAATTTTTATTTTAAATTAGTTTATAGTATAATTAGTAATATTATATTATCTTAAGTAAAAGTTACTTCATAAATATCAATTTATATTAAATTTTATATTAAAACCTGATACACTTATGTGAATTTTCTCTTTGGAAACCTACATTACCATAACAGCTACAAGTATAATTTTAATTTAAATCATCCGAATTTTGTGTATTGAATTTGAAAAAATAGATTCAATATTTACAATAATAATAATTTATATTATTTTTTAATATCAAATTAATTTTTTTACCTACATAAATATTGAAAAAAATAGAAATTAATTAACATGGTTAAGTTAAAAATGGGTGTACCCGGGGGTTAAACTAATAAGATAAGGGTTAAAAATGACATACCAAATTGTAAAATTTTTATCGGATATCCATATTTCAAACCTATCCATAAAAAAATATAATATAATTAAAATTTTAAGTATTTTCTTGGGAATGAATTTATCATTTTTAATTTTATTGGGAAATTTCCAAGTAATTTCCAAGGTGGCCCCCTTTCCCGAATTATAAAAGGGAACACTATACCTTTTAATTATCCACACCTTTCAAGACCATTAGCTAGAAAAAACCCTAATAAGTTCTCTCCCCAAAATCCTTCTTCACATTATAGAGCTACTTTTCCTCAAAAAATACCATCCCTAGTGCCCTTAAGAGGAGATACAAAGGTTGTTTATCTTAGGGAATGTATTTTTCTTAACAAAGCTCTACTGTTTCTTTTTTATTTTGGAAAATTAAATTATTTATTAATAATTAAAATCTAATAATAAACTCATATCAAATATAATTATATGTTAATATGTTAGTGTAATAATATTTATCCATATCCACATATATCAAATGGGAAATGAAAACATTTATCGTTTGTATGGTAGACTACCACCTTATGAATCAATTTAATTTATTTTTCCATCACTAAATTTAAAGTTTGGATATAATTATGGAATTAAAAAATTTATATTTTATTTTTTATATTATTAAACTTATTTAATATTAATATCACATATACCTTTTTACATTTTATTTCGTTTAAAATACAATAGCATTGCTCGTGTGTATGACTGACTACTACCTCACAAAGAGAAGTGATTCATTTTTCACTTATGATTTTTGTGGAATGTAATAATTATAAAATTAATGAATATATTATATATATATATATATGATATTATATCGATTCTATAAAATTAATATATCACCCAATTCATTCCCCTTTCACTTGTTAAGGGAATGATATCGTCGCTCATGCATACATAAGACCTACCGTCTCCATGAAGCGATCCGATTCATTTTTCATGTCCTATAATAAAGAACGATTCTATGAATGTATATACTGATACAATATGATATTTGTTACATTAAAATAATTATATATAATATTGATATATATATATATATTTATATCCTATTCACAATAATTGAAACATTCATTACATAAAGAACAACAAAAAACATGTTAATTAACGCCCAAAACAATGAAAAAAATGAAATATTATTTACAAGAGGGTGGAAAAAAAGTAATAAGAGGATCATATATGTTATTATAATTATTAATATATTTATGGTAAAAATTAGTAAAATGAATAAATCAATTATAAAGGAAGTTAAATAACATTTAACTAAAGGAAATCACGAGGTAAGGGACTTCCTCTCAATTTCCCTTCATTGAGAAATATTCTATTATTGTGCACTTAATTTATTTTATATGATGTATATAATTTTCCTTTTACTCATAATATCATTAATAATTCATAATTTATGTAATTTTAAGTTTGAAATTTAATTATTCCATCAAAGTGGATTTGACATGAAAGTTATCATGTGGTCAAAAATCTCATAACTCAATTTCTTTTCATTGAGTTATATTACATCATAATTTTCCATTGATATTATATGATTATGTGTATGTTTTATTTTTATTATCTTATTTAGTATTTAAATATGTTCTCTATGTATTTAATTTTGATACACATAATTTATTCATTGATTGATTCTCACATTATCATTATGATCATTATAAGGAATTTTATCTCAATTTCTATTTTGTTGAGATATAATGGCTAATATTAAACTATTCACTTTCATGTGGTGAATGTAATACACTTGATGTATTTAACATGAATAAAAATTTATTCATGATGGTTAATTTTTAAATTCATGGTTATCTATTTTCTTTATATCACTGATATGAATATTTCCAGAACCGTATACCACTCTTAAATTAGGTTCTTACTTTGAAAGTTATTTCATTAACTGGGAAATATTAACAAATACATTTTATTCATTCAATGAATTTATTTTTTGATATGGAATATTATTCATGAATTGAAAATATTATTTGATATTTGAGAAATTCTTTGTATATACACAGATAGATGGAGAAGAAATTATATATCCCCATGATTCATCGATAGGTATCATGAGATGAATCAGTTGGCCGAATTAAATGATTTTACACCTATGGTGTTAAAACTTATTGTGAAATGTCTTAATGATAGAGGTATAATATTCTTAAAAATATAAAGTCCAGTGATTAATAATTTCCTTCATTATGAAATTAATTATTATTTTCCTTGAGACATTCACAATTATATTATCTCTAGATTCACTTCATTCTCAATTTTTTGATTAAATTGCTTGTGTTTTTAGTTATTTACCAATCAATATTGACTATTCCTTATCTAATTATAATTGTCTTGTTATTTATTAAATGGAACATGTCTTTAGTTATTTATCTTTTAATATTGAATATTATTTATTGGTTTTTGATAGTTTCTATAGTATATAACCCTTACAGAGAATTTTAGATCACCCTTATTTTATTTCCTTTCCCCAAGATATAAAGACAAAATCTTATAATGAGTTCAAGGATATTAATATTTTTCCATTACTATTTTTTTAATTTCTCTGTAAATATTGTATTATGTATGTATCTGGTTCTAAGAAAATACTAAACTGATTAGTCCTTCAAAATTTGACTCATTGTATCTAAACCAATATAATAAAACTGACACTGTCTCTAGGATACATGAGTCAGGTTCATTACCATTGGTATCTGTTGGGACCACTTTGTGTATGAATATTGTATTTGTTGTCAATATTTGTCAATATAGGTCTAAATGAAAAATGAGATGAAGAATAACTCCATAGTTGATGGAGAATACAATTCTGATGATTGTTGAGTTGGTCCTAAGTTCAAAGCACATGCATCAAAGGTGATATAACGTCTACAACAATGAATAATGGTGAAAACCAGACGATGCTTTGCTATTATTTATTTCACATATATCATAAGTTAGGAGAACTTGTGATGAAAGCCTTATGATGGAAATGGGGAGGAATGATGATGATAGTCATATACAGTTTTGATTGGAAGGAATGCTGCTACTGGAAGATATGGAAGTTTTAGTAATTCCCATTATAACTATGAGGATGCTAAATCTGATCTATCAAACGATATATATCACGATAGTGGAGCTCGTGGTGAAAGATGAAGAATGGTTATGGGATGCAGTAAAGAGAGAAATTACAAAGGAATATAGAATCCGGAGGCTGCACAAAAGAACTGTTTAAGGTGGCACCATTTTCCAGTGTTTGCCAAATATTAGGGCATGAAAATCAGGAGATAAAGAAACGTGTTTTTGATAAGAGACATTGCAAGCAATATTGAATATGGTTTAGATTTTTGCACTCAAGGCATGATTTAAGGTTATAACATCGGAAAATGGAAAAGACATGGAGTGCGTGGAAATTTAGGCAAGTTGCGTGAAAAAAATAAAGCGGTGCACAAAATAGTAGAGGGATGCGCAAAATATTAGCAGGATGTGTGAAATAGAAGATGGATGAAAGAAATATCAGCGGGATGTGCGAAAAATAAAGGATGCATGAAATATTAGCGGGATGTGCGAAATATCAGCAGGATACGCGAAATAGTAGCTGGATGCGCGAAATATCAGTGAGAGGCGTGAAAAATAAAGGTTGCTCAAAATATTAGAGGGATACAAAAAAAATAAAGCGGTGCACGAAATATTGGCGTGGTGCGTAAAATAGAGGAATGAATTTTTTCACGAAAAAGGTGTTTCTAGATCAAAACCTCAATAATTGGGAAAAGGGCATGAAAAATGAGGCTGCGCGAATGGAGGTTTTGCGTGCAATATGGAATGCGGTTTAGAATTTTGGGCGCAAGTGGAGTTCCATGTCCAGCATAGGAAAATATGTCAAAGGCATGGACTGTGCGAAAAATTGGTCCGAGTACGCGAAAAAGAGGTTGGGTGAAAGATTAGTTTTGCGTGCAATATGGAATGTGGCATGGAATTTTTCACACAATTGGTGCATTACGATTTGAAAGTCAAAAAATGACAAAGGAAAGAGGTGCACGAAAAATCGTAGATCTTCACCCAATGTGCGTGGAACATCATACCTTTGCATGTAAACATTTTTTGTGCACAAAATGTGGGTTATATGATTTACGAGAAATAGTGTCTTCATGTTTAGAATGATGAAAAATAGCAAAGTCATGAGGTGCATGAAAAATCTAGGAAGGTGTGCGTAATATAAAGAAGCGAGAGACAGTTTTACGTGCAGGAAGGGGTTTTATGCGCATGGTAAAAAATGCCTATAAATATGAGGTGAAACCCACTTATTTTTTAATGTTCGACACTTAGACAAATCCGGAGCTCTTCCGCATGGAAGAAATTAAAGTATAGAGTGGTGCATGAAAAGAAGAGGTGCTGCACGAAAAAGTTAGTGCTGCGTGAAAAAGGGATGTTCTGCACGAAAAAGGAGAGTCGTGTGAAAAGTATTTTTCGTGCCAAAAAATGTTTTTATGTGCAATGTTTGAATTTTAATTGCAAGCCACCTAGAAGGGTGATCGAAAAATTTGAGGGTCCCGCAGGCCTTTAACAAGTGCTATGTACTCTTAAATTGTCTCGCATAGAAGGAAAACCACACCCTCTGTGCGAAAAAGAAACCACAAACTGGCGACTGGCTTTCTCAAACCCTCGGTTTTTTTCATGAAGGAGATCTATTGGGTACACAACTGATTAATACTCACCCTTGTTGTTCTTCGGAAAGACAGATCCACGAATCATCTATGGTTCTGTGAAGAAGAACCATGCATGCTCTTCGTAAAGAAGAAAACCTGTGGCCCTATCTTCTTGTACGAAGAAATGAAGAAGAAAGTATACTAATAAATTCATGTGTTGGTATTGAGATTTGAAGAAATATATTAAGACACTATAGTACTATTCCTTATTACACTGTGTCAAAGAAAAAAAAGAAGAGGAACAGAGCATGCCCAAATGAAAGATGAAAATCATTTAGGGTAGTTTGATTTAGATGATGCCAAGTGAACCGATCTTCACTACCTGAATAATCACATTGGTGTATTTGATTCTAGCCAAGAAGAGATAAGAAGTCTTAGTATACTTGGTTTTCTCACTAAGAATAAGAAATAAGAAGTCTAGTGTAGTTGGTGTTGTAGTAGAAAAAAAGATAAGGAATGAAGGAAGAATTGCTTTCCTACTGCTTTGGAAGTAATCAAGTGAATAGCACTAAAGAAGACCAATAGAAGAACCTACCTCATCAAGAAGGAAGAAGACCATCTCCATAGGTAGTATAAAGAACCATCTAGAGGCTGAAAGTTGGACTAGGCTATTACCAGTCTAGGGAAGAGGATTGTTTCCCACCCCCTCTAAAGTGTAAGGACTCACACTGGCTAGAGGATTGTTTTCCTAGCCACTCCACTGTAATAGCATATCACATAATTGTGGAGAATCCATGCACTAGTCATATCCATGCATGGCAAGGACATAGCTACTCATATTGAGTGGTAAACCTTGTAAAAATATCGTGTGCATCTTTTTACTACTTTCTATTATTGCATGCGACAGGGAAAAGAGAATAAGAGAATCAAGATCCTAACATGTCAAGAGGTACATGGATAAAAGTTGGAATTGGTTCAAAAAGTTCCCAACACTGATTCACCCCCCTCTCAATATTAGGTATATCCCAAACTGGTACTCTAAGTATCAAATGAATTGTATTAGAGATCTGGAGAACATGATTATGTAAAACATCGATTATAGAACATAACCTTATGATATGATTTGAGGATAAGTATAGAGGAACATCCTAATGTTTTTGTAAGGAAGATATTACATGGGTTTCCTTATAAATACATCCCTGTCAGGATTCTAAAAGTGAACAAATTTTAATAATAATGTTACCAAGCATTTATAACTCTGAAAATGGATCATTTTACTTGATCTGATCATCATTTGGTGTATGAAGATGGGCCTTACTATGCACCTATTTTGACACTCCTAGTGAATATGATTAGGATAATTCATATTTTATATACAAGATGTTATAATGAAGTTGAAAATAAATATATACCCAAAGAAACCATGTTTATGATGATGTAATTAACTTTGCATAAATTTGTTAATTTATGTTAAGTGGTACACCATATTTACATTTATACATTATGATTTAAAATTAATAATATTAATATTTAATCTAGTCTATTCCATTGTTTAGAAATGGATCATATGTAGAGAATTGTTTATTTCATTGTAATATTTTTAGACATATTTTTAGATCTAGGCACTGAGATGGTGTGAGATTTTGATGCCCGATGTTCTTATAATTGATATTATAAAGATATTAAATATATTAATATCAAATGCACACAATTTTTCTAAAATAATGTGAATGAGTTCTTAGATTAAAAATACGAGACCACAGATGAATCATAAGCACAAGGTTTACCCTAAGTGCGACCTACGGTTGGTCGGTGCTGGATGTTCGATTGAGGAAACCATTGGCAGGTGAATTAAATAAAAAAAATATACAAATTATTTATTTGTTTCATTAAATAATCTAATTATATAATCTATAAATAATCCAATATAATTATTCTCTAGGGTTAGTTGCATAAACCCTAAGATAATTAACAGGATCTATAAAGACCTTTATTAGAGAATAAACTTTGAATAACGAACGTCGATCATATTGAGCTAGATTGATAGAAAATATAAATAGTGGATCATTGTCATCATTGGAAAATGTGTTCATCACAAAAAATTAATCCATAATTGAGGCAGGGATCATAAATTGTAGTTTACTCCCTTGATTAAATTTTTTAACATAGATATTGAATATCTACTTTTGATACTTTGTATTCTCACCCTTCACATGAGAACGTTGTTAGATTATATTGGGCTATTCAATTTTTTTCTTTATTCCTTGATCTCACCATGTATTCCTCACATTGAAATCATTGGTCAAAAACAAATGTCCAATGATTATTATCACCCTTTTTATGGTTCCTTTTCCCCATCATTCATCAAGTTCTTCGTTATTGCCATATGGGGTCACCGTTCAACTTTTACAGGGAGGGTTTGAGCATGATCAAACCCCAAAATTCAGGGTAGTTATGGGAATAATTATTGGGATCACCATTTGTGTATGAATCAATATTCATTTTAGGATGTGAGTGATGATTCCCATAAATATGGGATCTAGGACTAAGCAGTAATGACCGGAGGAGTGGTGCATTCATGCAGGCTTTGTGAAAATGGATGGAATCATTTTTCTAGCCACCAAATGATGAACAATGATAGATAGAGGCTAATACCATGATTTTTAGGTGGTCAAAAAGTGAAAATTGCGGTGGGGTTTGTTGATATGAAATTCACATGAACTATCAAATTTTTTGAAAAAATCCTTACTTTATAACATGTACTGGGATGAAGACATGCTATATAGTCACCCATATATAGTGGCTGGGGTTATGGGAAAAAATAAGGATCACACACTATCTAGATTGGATACACACTATATGAACCTCCCTAGGTATCTAGGTTGTGTTTCAATAACACATGCCTAGGACCCAATGTGGGAGGACATATCAGGGAATCTGGGGGTAAACATTCATGTTATGATACCCAGACATGGCCAAGTGTACTGTGAGGTAAACAAAATAGCCTAATAGAAACAGGAATAACCAGGAACACATGGGAAAGTCCCAGGGGTTTGATACATTCCATGTGGGCCCCGTAAATTCTATGTACAATGACAGGGACACCGAATCAAGTCCATTGGAGAACATGTCCTGACAGAAGAGTGAGACTACACATTGTGTAGACCCCATACATTCCTTTCATATCCTTTTTTATAAACTTATACTCATCACATATCCTTCATTTTGAATCATATTTTGGACAATGAGTATCCTACATTGAGTTTTTTTCACATAGAACACGATTATAGACATTATAGTGGCCTTTGAGATATGATGAAATATTTTTCGAGTTTAATGATTATTTAGGTAATGCTTAATGATGGAAGTGACCAGGAAGGATCATTGTAGAGATTCTAGGTAGAGGTGGTACTACCCTCTCATAACAGGGTTTGAATACTCTATCCATAGTAATGATACTCTATTGTCACACCTAGGCATGGGTTTCCCATACTTATTAGTCTAATTAGAGGCAGTACTCTCCTATCAAACCAGGGTACATGTCCCCAATCTACATGGATGGTACTCCCCCTTCACATTAGGGAGTGGGTCCCCTATAATCATTATTCTAGAAAGATGTGGTACTCTCCTGTCACACCAGGTTTCAGGTCCTCTAGGCCTAGGGATAGTACTCCCCTGTCCCTCTAGGGAATGGGTCCCCCCATACTCATTATTCTAGGAAGAGGTGGTACTCCCCTATCATACTAGGGTGCAGGTCCTTAATCCATGGGGATGGTACTCCTCTATCACACCAGGGTGTAGGTCACTATAATCTTTGTGCAGGTAGAGGTAGTAATCCCACATTATACAGAGAGTGTGGTTACTATATCTACCAGTGTGGAACTCTACGATATTTTTTTAGCTTTGTTGGCATGTGGGTTCTTAATGGGAGTTGTGGATCCCTTGGTAGTGGTGAGCAGTTTCGGGGTGCGTTCCCCTCAAATATCTTATTATGAGGTTTCACATGATACATGGTTAGGAGTTTTAACTCCCTAGACTATGGTTCACATAGTGGAGAGGTGAAAGACCCTCCACACATGTTCTCTATCCATGATATTATACTCCCGTGTCTCAACATGGTGTGGGTACCATATACACATTAATATAGATAAAGACGAAACTTCCCTAAACTTGTGTGTGTCCTTTATCTACTGAGTAACATCACCTTCTAATAATAGTGTGTGGGTCATCTATATTTTGGAGGATGATATTCCTATGGAGAGGAATGAAGGATGCATTTGGGACCCAATTGATGATGTGTACAACTTTTCACCACCAAATGGATGGGATGATCAAACAAACTATCAATGTGTTGGAGGATATATAGAGGGAATACACGTTAGTATTTAGGTAGATCTAGTAATATCACTTACCTTTGGTAGAGTTTTCTTATAACAATGTCTATCACTATACTATCATCAGGAAAAATTACAAGGCCATATATGGGAGAACCAACATGTCACCATTATACTGGACTGAGATCAGTGAGGTATCTCTTGTTGGGATAGTGATTATTTGGGTGACACTAGAGAATATCTAGGTGATTTGATAGTGGATGAGGACAACCTAGAGTAGGAAGAAATCTTACACATACTAACAACATAGTCTCTTGGAGTTTGAGTAGGGAGAACATGTTTTCCTTAGAGGCACCGCACAATGATGATCATGAAGATTTAGTCAGGGAGGCAAGTTATCCCTATGGTTGATCAAGAGGTTCAAGATTGTATAGATTATTGTTGAGGTTGCTTACCACCTATCCTTACCCACATTGTTAGAGTGAGCGCATGATGTATTCCATGTGTCACAACTGAGGATATATGTGCATGATCATAAACAAGTTATTGATTGGGTTGAGTTGAAAATTAAGGATGGATCCTCCTTCATAGAGTACCCAATAGAGATTGAGAATCATTAGGAGAGGATCATTTGAGGATGTACCATTCCTTTAGTTAGTGTGTTGTGGCTGCATCAGATCTTGGTGGAGAGATCTCGGGAGAAGGAGATCCATATACGATCTTCGTATCACAACATCATTATTTAGTATGTTCTTTTTGGGGGTGAAAATACTACAAGTAGGGAATAATATAGAGACTATTTTTTCTTTTAATAGTTTGAAATATTTTATGAAATATTTTTAGAGCTAGGTACCAAGACAAAATGAGATTATGGGGCTCAGTGAGTCCGATATTGATATTTTTAAGACATTAAATATATTAATATAATATGTTTTTCAGAAATAATGCAATATATCTTGAATAATGTCTCATATTGAGAATATGAGATCATAGTTTAATATAGAATATGTGGTTTACCCTAGGCATGGCTTAAGGTTGGTTGGTGCTGGACGCCCGGTTGCAGTAACCATTGGTAGGTGTGCTGGAATAAAATAAATAAATGAATTATTTATTTTTTTAATTAAAAAACATAATTAAATTATCTATGAATAAACCAATATAATTATTTTATATGGTTATCGAGATAAATAGTTGGATAATTGAGAGGAGCTCTAATGACATTCATTGGAAAATAGACATCAAAGAAAGAATGACGATCTAATCAATGTGGATCGAAAGATAGTGGATGAAGTGAATGATCCTCAACACTAAAAACATGTTATTCAAAAATTATTGATCTATAATGGAGGTATATATCTTTAATTTATATTTTCTCCCTTGATTAATAATTTTAGGATATATATTATATTCTCTTCTTTTGATTATTTGTATTCTCACCCTTCGCATGAGCCTATTTTCAGATTAAATTATTTTATCCAATTAATTCGTTTATTCCATGATTTCATCATTTATTTCTTGCTTTGGAATCATTGTCCATGAATTATTGGAAAAAGATATTTGTCACCCTTGTTATAGTTTTTGAAGTGCCCAGATCAGTGTGAATCACTGAGAGGGGGAGGGGGTGAATCAGTGATCCTTTAAAACTTTTTACTAATTGATTCTTAATCAATTAAACCTCTATGGCTTGTTAAGGCCTCGATCCACTCTTCTTATGTCTCTCAACCTTTCCTCGAATGATGCAGTAAATATAAAGGCACAGGACACAAGGATTTACAAGGTTCAGCACCAAAGGACTACGTCCTTGCCATGCTCTCCCATCATGGATTCTCCAATTATAACTTGTTAGAATTACAATGGTCGATACAGAGTCCCACTGTATCTCTCCTGAGTCCCACAGGAGGGTCTTTATACTGCGTCACACAGTGTTACCAGAGTCCCACTGGCCTGCTCCAGAATCCCACTGAAGACTTCTTCTCCCTGAGTCCCACAGGGTCTTCTCCTGGCTCCTCGAGTCACACGAGTAGCTCTTCTTCACTTTAAGCTTCTTCAAGTATCCTCAGCAGTCTGGGATAAAGACTACTGGCCTTGCTCTGTACCTCTGATCACTTGTGATGATCAGGTCTTCTCGTCTTGCTCAGGCTTTATCTCCTTCTTCTAAGGATGACCTGGCCTCTTTCTTCAAGAATCTTCAACAGCCTCTGAAAAGGTCTGTTGGTCTTGCTCAGCAACTTCTGATCACTTCTGTTGATCAGGCTCTTCTCAATCTACTGCAAACTCAGACAAACAATATCTTTCACTTCAGTCTGGCTCAGTCTCACTTCAATTCAACTTCATGCACTGAGTGCATGGCAACTCTGATTCCTCATGCACTGACTGCATGGCCTTCTCAATACTTCAAGATCTTCTGTCTTGGACAACTCAATTGCACACCACCAGATTTGAGCTTGTTAACGTGTGCATGTGCCTGCATGCATGCATGCACTCCCCTTCTTCTTCTCGGTGCAATAAACCCACAAAGGGTGTAGTATCTTTAAGCACACACCAACTTCTCACTTCTTCACACACTTTATTCAATTTTCTTACACACTTGAATGTGTGTTATACTTTAGTGTGGATGTCCTCCCTTTTCTTCTTCTAAGTGTATACACACTTCTTAGTGCACACACCTAGGTTCGGCCTTCTTGTTACTTGTTCAAGTACACATAAATTGTTCTTTGTTTTGCACACACTTGACTTGGGCCTCTTCCCACTTCTTGTTGAACACCCTTAACCCGTAGGTTGTTCTTCAATTTTGCACACACAAAATGTGTCTTCACTTGGTGCACACACAAGGCATGAAAGCCTCGGGTCCGCTTTTCCACTTGGCACACACTTGGCCTCGGCTTACTTCCTTCACTTTAGCACACACACATAATGGTGTGATCTCGGCCTTCTTTTGCTATTCCACCCGAATTCCAAAGGAGGCGCGCAAGGTGTGAGTTCACCTCGGGTGTAGCTGGCCGCGCAAGTGCACAAGGCCTTTAGGCCGCACTAGCCACGGGTGCAAGGCACCGCGGGCGCGCAAGTGCTACCGCACAGGGGGCACGGTGCACAGAGGGGGTGCGCAAGGTTCTACCGCGCAGCCCAACCTCTTCTTCTTGTCACGCAAATGAGTTGCGCGCAAGGGACTCCTTCGGGCCAAGGATGGCACCGAGGACTTCAGCCGCGCAAATAGATTTCACGGGGCTTCTTTCTTCGCGAGGCACAAAGGCACTCACGGGACTTCTCTCGAGTTTTTCAGCAAGCAGCACCGAGGTCTTGGCCTCTCTTTATATAGGCAGAGGCGGTGCGGTTCATCCGCGTGATAAATCTCAAACTCCCGAGATCTTCGGATCTTTAAAAATCTTTTCAAATCTTGATTTTTATCCTCTGTTTCACGCGGGCTTCTTATATTTTCTCCTCCTCCTCGTGCATGCACATGAAACCGCATGCATGGCCTCTGTTTGGCCCATCCCATGCAAAACATGAACACCGTGTGGCCTCGGCACTTCGTTTGCCTTCGGCCTTCATCGAATTTCTCCACTGGTAGCATGAAAGCTCATTTTAAAGCATGGATGTGTTCGTTGTGGCCGGACGAGCTCAATGAAGTCTTCGGATCAAACTATGGTGGCCGGGAGCTCGAAAACAGGTCGTCGGGGAGGCTCTGGTTCAGCGGCGGCATGCGGGTGGCTTCGAGCGAGCTCAAGGAAGAGGACGAACTCTCCGGCCATTGGATCGGGCGATCAGAAGACTTTGGACGGCCTGGATCTGAAGATCTCGCGCGGGATCAGATGTGCGGCTTAGATCGTCCGCGCGATGAGTCGGACGGCCAGGATCAGATCCTGGGCGAAATTTTCCGTCCCACATCGAAACGGCCAGCGTTTTTCTCGCGCTTTATCACCCTAGCGCTGCCTCAACCCCTCGATTGAATATTCTCCCTCCACGGTGCCGCCCCGCACCGTGTTCTCCCTGCGGGCGTGCTCTGCGCCCACTCTGCTCCCTGCGGGCGCGCTCCTAGCGCCCACTATGCACCTCGGGCGCGCGGGTTTCACCACCGCGTGTCCTCGGGGGCTTACACACGGCCCCCTGCCGCCTTGTGCTTGCACCATGGGATCCCCCATGGGCGTGGCGCCTTCGGCCCACAAGTGCCTTGGGGTTGAACCCGTGGGGTGGCCTTGGCTGGCCTAATTTTTGGCTAAGGCATGAAAACACTTTGTTAAAAAACAAAGTATCCCATATGTAAAATGCCAAATTCCAAGCCACTTCTCCCTTCTTCATTTCTTCTCCTCTCTTCTTCTTCTTGATAATTCAAACATTAATCTACTTGATTAGAAACAACTCCTCAATTTATGATTCTTCTTCATCATCTCATTTTCTACTTAGGAGAGAATTCTCAAGGATCTTCATCAACCGAACTCCTGAATCACATAACATCTTCAATGAGCTTCGTTGATCAAATCAGAGATCAATTGGATCTTCTTCTGATTCACATGCACTAAGAGTTAGTGCATGGACTTCATTAAAACCACTTCATCCACTTAGAACTTATGGATGGTTCACTTTCAACTCCTCATGCATTGTCATTACAATGCATGGTCTTCTAATCATGTTGTGACTTTGTATCCAATTGATACAAGTTCTTAGAACTTAAAGAGCAGCTCAGCAATCGTCAGATGTTCATGGAGAATGTTTCAACCACAATTTCCAATACCACTTAGTGAATCTCCTAAGTGACATGCATCTTAGTACCATGGCCATTCTCCTTCATCACCATCACCATCACAACCTTTGTCATTCACATCTTGACATTCCTTGACATCCATTCATTCCATGACAACTTCATGCCTCATTGACAACAAATGCAACACAATGCACTTCAGTTTTCCCCCCATATTTCTTCGTGTTCTTCTCCATTGGCCTATATGATCGCTGTTCGTAATTGTCAGGGAGGGTTTGAGCACGATCCAACCCCTAAATTCATGGTTGTTATGTAAAAGATGATTATGATGGAAATTTAAGTACATATTGAGATTTATTTCCAGATAAGTGATGATTCCCATGGATTTGGGATCTAAGACTAAGCATAAATGACTAGAATAGTGGTGTACACATGCAGGGTTTATGAAAATAGATAGAATTCATTTTCTGGATGTGAGAGGCTAGAAAATGATGGATGAAGGTGAATGACAATTTTTTAAGTTGTAAAAATGTGGGAATCATGGTGGTTACCAAGGATCTAGAATCCACATGAAAGATATAACATTCTAAAAAAATATAAATTTCAATGTGTGTATTTGGATGGACACACACTGTGTCGTCACCCAGCTATGACGTCTAGGTTTTCAGAAAAAATTTAATGATTACACGCCATGTGTATGGGAAACATGCTATATGACCATCATTGGGTATCCAAGACATGCGCTAGTAGCACATTCCTAGGTCCCCATGTGAGAGGACACACTGTGTACTATGGGAGTACACAAACAAGTTTCGACACCCGGGCATGGCCAGGTAAAAATCCAGGTACATGACATCACTTGAATTACATGGGTATGGCTAGGAGGAAATAAAAAGGAACTAGGTGGTGAATACATGACATGTAATACCCATACACACCATGTTTGGTGACATGGAAAAATATTCATTTCAATAAAAGGACACAACCAGGTAGTAGAGTGGGACCACATTTCTTGTGGACCCAATACATGTCACGTATATAATTTATTTATGAGGACTCTATATATTGTATCACCTTTATTTTGACTTTTATTTTGGCCCATAAGTTTCTTATCTTGAGTGTTATTCCTTTTAGATCATGGTAGTGGCCTTCATTGTGGCCTTTGCGATAAAATGAGATATTTTTTGAGAGAGACTCTTCTTTAGGTGATGCTCGGTGACAGAAGTGATCTAGTAGGATCATCAGAGATATTCTAGGTATTGAATGTACTCCCTAGTCATAATGGGGTGTGGTTAATCTATCCCTAGGGATGATACTACCCTTTCATACTAGGGATATGGTTCCCATACACATTATTGAAGGAAGAGGTGGTACTCCCCTATCATGTAAGGGTGAAGGTCCTCCATCTATGAGGATGATACTACCCTATCATATAAAAGAAAAGGCCCCCTATATTTATTATTATAGGAAGAGTTGATAACCCCACATCATACCTAGGTATAGGTTCACTATCCTTGGAAAGATTACTCCCCTGTAACACTAGGGTGTGGGTCCCTCGTACTCATTATTCCAGGCAGTGGCGGTACTCCCCTGTTGTACTTGGGTTTGGATCCTCTATCTAAAGGGATGGTACTCCCCTGCTGTACCTGGAAATGGTCCCCATACTCTTTATACATATAGTAATGGATCAAACCCATACTATTGAGGGTGTGGGTCCTCTATCTACCACAGTTTCACTCAGTTTTTTTCGAGCTCCAGCAGAGTATAGGTCCTCTAAGGGAGTTATGGAACCTTAGGCTATAGATCACAATTGTAGAATAACGACCCCTATACCCTTTTATGGCGAGGTTAAATAATATACATGGTTCTATCTGTGCCTCCCTCATCTATGTTGCATGTTGTGGTGAGGTCCAGGACCCTCTACATGGGTCCTCTATCCATGGGGACAACACTCCCCTGTCGCACCTAGGGCTCATCCCCCATACTCCTTATTCAAGATAGGGATGGTACACCCCTACACAGCCGAGGGTAATCTATCTAATGAGTGGGATAAATTTTTCATACTTGGTTATGGTTCTATTTATTTTTGAAATTTCACACCCTCAGGTTGTGGAGTAGTGGTGAGGTGCGGGCCCTTCCAATGAATTATTTGAACATACATGTGAGATACTGGGAATTGATGATGAAACTTTAGAGATACAAGAAAAATTATCACCTAAGTATAGGCAATGAGATGGAGGTACCCTTTCTCTTTCATATGTGTTTCTTATATGAGAATATATATATGATGTTTGGTTTCATTTCCAACTTGATTTTTGTTGAGATGATTACTTATTTCATGTATTCTTCCACTCCCTCTTCAGGTTTATGGGTTCCCTACTAGGTATGTATTTACTCACCCCTTCATGGGATTTTCCCAGACCATTCATTTCTTAAAACTACAATCAACAGATAAGTGGCGATTTCAATGGATCATAGGGATACCCAAGTGCATAGACCACCTATGGTGTCTGGGCTTAGAGATCAAGAGCTGGGATCTCTCAACTATTTTCTTTTCCAGTTATTAACTGTCTGGGACGTCCTTTATGGGTGGGCATGTATTATTCACTTTATATTTTATATTACAATATTTCACTCTTTTGTATTCCCTAGAGGTTTTTAAAGGCATATTATTCACTCTAGATGTTTCTTTCAATTATTATTATTCCTCTACACATCTTTATGGAGATGGTTGGGTGTGTGCATATTGGTAAATTTAGAAAAGGATGCACTTTTTAGTTATTCCATAACAACACTTGTTGCTAGACCCTAGTCTATGGAGGAAGGCTTGGGGTTGTAGAAAACCGATATTCCACTGGACAGGTGGGCCCTGGTGTGTAGGGTTGTTACAGATTTGAAGAAAAAAAATGCATCAATACAATTGGCCAATGTAGATATTCCCTATTGAGGAATCCAATATAGATAGTATTAGAACTAAACAAATTATAGCTATATTAGGGTAAATTAATCTGGATATGAAAAATAACCTAGTTTATATGGAGAAATATATTACACAATGTGACTCTCATATATTGGATTACTTCATTATATATAATCCCCCAACATTTGGTGGGAGTAAAAATACAATATTATCTAAGAAATGGATTAAGTTGCAGGAGAAGATATTTAAGGCCTTGGGATGTGATGAAAAGGAAAATGATACACATATAGTGTATTATCCTAAAGTTTGTGTTTATCAATGGTGGTCATTGATTGAGGAGACTAAGGAGGAAGATGAAATATAACTCATGAATAGAAATATTTTAAGGAGACATTCCTTGATAAATATACTCCTCATGATCAACAAATTGAAATGAAGATAAAATTCATCAGATTAAATCAAAAGGAATAAGATAGTGTTTCTTAATATAATTCTACATTTATAGGGTTTTATAGTTATTATACGGATTACATACACAACATGGTGTGAAATATTGACGATTTCTTTGAAGAGATTAAAGAAAGTATCTAAATGGTGTTGTTCTCTCAAACCTTCTCTACATATGTTGAAATAGTTTTATGTGCCATAAAAATAGATAAGTAATTCTCTTGATTATATATTTACATGGGAAATAAATAAATAAGAGGTTAAATGAGCACTATGAAAAATGGAATGCATTAAAGAAGAAGAGAATGAACAAATTTCAACCTTGTGAAAACTCATTTAAGAATCATTCTGGAAAATTTTTGAAGGGCATGTGAGTTTTTTATAAGTGTGGTGATAAAAACCATTTATTTTATTAATTCAAGGGGGAGAAACAAATCCACGACTTAAAATGTTTTAGTTATAAATAAATTTGGCATTATTCACACCAATTTGACAAGAATCAATTGAATCTACCACAGATAAGGACAAGGGGAGAATGACAATATTACATGATTACTATAGTTAAGGTGGAAGTTCCTAATGTTATGGTGGTAGTTAATTTAAGAATATATTCAAATTTATCCAATTCATTATATGATTTTGGTTTCTTGAAATCTTTAAAATCAACCATTCTTGTTAATAAAACTGTACATTTACTTTTTAATTTAATAAAGGAGTTTTCAGTCAAAACTCATAGGGTAAGTCTTGTTATAAAATGGATGTGTCAGGAAACCCCTATTATGAGACATAAATGTTCTTTATTTACTAACCTTTTTATCATACCTATGGTTGAATTCGATATAATCATTGGTACATAGATTTCAAAATATGATGAACAATTTTATTTCATGTGGAATGAAATTATGATTCATAATAAAGATCTAGAATTTATCATCTTTAGAGAAACGAAATCATCATATGATACATTTCTATATCCACCCATAATAGTCCTACTGAAAGTGATTCATGGGGAAGAAGTGAAAAAAATCTTGGGATGGGGAAGGTAATATTCAAATTGGGGATGTACCTATTGTATAGGAATACATTTATGTATTTCTTGAGGAATTACATGGACACCCCCTAGAGTGTGAAGAGGAGTTTTCCAATGATTTAACCCCTAATTCAAGACCAATATCAAAGACTCACTATAGAATCGATACTATGGAATTAGTGGATTTAAAGAAAAAAATAGAGGATTTGGGTGATAAGGTACTGATTCTACCTAGTTTTTCACTATTGGGAGCCCATGCTCTATTAATTATGAAAAAAGATAGATCCATGAGGATATGCATTGATTATAGGGAATTAAATGATATTATGATAAAGGAAAAGTATCCACTCCATTTAATGGATGAATTATCTGATTTACTTTATAGAGCCTAATATTTTTAAAACTTTTATCTTCATTATCAGTATCAAAATTTCAAATAAAGAAGGAATACATCATGAAGATAATGTTTTGAATAAGGTATGGACATTACAAGTTTAAAGTAATTCCATTAAGATTTACTAATGAACCATATATTTTTAGGTTTCTAATTAACATATTACTAAAGGACTATCTCGATGATTTTTGGTATTAATTAATGATATATTACTATATTCTAAATGCTATGTGGAATATTAAAATAACATTCAAATTATTCTTGAGACTCATAGAAAGAAATATTTATATGTGAAATTTATTAAGTGTGATTTCGGGCTTCAAAATGTTTCTTTTGTTGGAAATATTGTCTCCAATGATGGAATCTCAATTGATCCTATGAAGACAAAGGTGGTTAGAGAATGACCTACACAGACTAACATAACTG
The DNA here is from genome assembly GCA_963277665.1 of Viscum album. NCBI lineage: Eukaryota > Viridiplantae > Streptophyta > Magnoliopsida > Santalales > Viscaceae > Viscum > Viscum album. The sequence continues at coordinate 471,453,797 of OY728133.1, read as the reverse complement.
AGTTACATAGTTTCATTGGTTTGGCTAGTTACTATTGATGATTCATTCATAATTTTTATGAATTGGATAACATTTTAACAAAGCCTACAAGTAAAGGGGTTAAGTTCATTTGTTCAATGGAATGTGAAGAATATATTGATAAATTGAAGGGGATATTTCTCAATGCACAGATTTTGACTATAACATCATGGAATTATGGGTTTGTTATATATAGTGATTTATAGAAGAATGGAATGGGTTGCTTCCTTATAAAAAAAATATAAAGTTATTTTATACAAATCAAGGTAGTCAAAGAATCATGAACAGAACTATCCAAACCATGATATTGAGTTTGAAGCTGTAATATTTTCTTTGAAGATATGGAGAAATTATCAATATGGTAAAAAATGTGATATATACATAGGCCATAAAGGCCTAAAATACACCTTTTCACATAACAAGATCAACATGAGGAAAAGGTGATTGATTTAACTACTCTAGGATTTTGATTTCTCAATACACTACCACCTAGAGAAAGTAAATAAGGTAGAAGATGCATTGAGTGGGGGTGTTCATCAAGTTATTACCCAAATAAGTATTGAGAGGGATCCTATGATCATGGATAAATTAATGATATATATAGAAGTTATTAAGGAAGGTGATACATCACTCCTTTTTTCAAATGGTTTCAAAAATAGATTTTTTATAAGGGCAAAATTTTTATCAAAATGATGAAAAGAAATTTCATTATAAAATTAAATATGTGAATGATGGGAATTTAGAAGTTTTTTTTAAAAATTGTTTCTTGAGATTTGGAATGATACTACGTGTTCCATATATACCTAAAATGAAAAGAAAATTATAGGATTATTCTCATACAAAAATTCCTCTATTCACCCTAGTAGAATAATGATGTATAGGTATTTGAAGGAAACTTTTTGGTGGGATAACATGATGTGGGAATTTATTGATTATGAGTATAGATGATTGGGTTTTCATAGAGATAAAGTTGCGAGAAATCATCGTATAAGAGTCATGTAACGTCTTCCTATTCTGGTTTGGAAATGGGATAACATTTCTATGTAATTTTTCGTAGGACATCCAAATAATTCTAAGAAGAATGATTCAATATGGGATATTGTTGATCACCTAACCAAATATTAATATTTTTCCACTATAATATAATATTTACCTATTGAACGCATAAGAAGGATCTATATTAATGAATATATAATATTTAATGGTGCAATAATTTTAATTGTGTCTGATCATGATCCCCATTTTACATCAAAATTCTAGAAGAGTCCTTAGAAGGATTATGATACTGAGCTTCATTTGAGAACTACCCACCATCATAAAAATTATAGATAGTCCTAAAATACTATTCAAAGAATGCAAGATAGGTTGGTTTCATTATCAATTTAATTTCTAGGTATGTGGGATCAATATTTACCTATGTAATAGTTCTTATATAACAATAGTTTCCAATAAAATTTTAAAATGGAAGCGTATAAATAATTGTATAGATTAAAATGTTGTACTAAAACTTGATGAGATGAAGTTGGTGAAAGGAAACTTGTAGACCCAGAATAATTTGAATAGACAAAAATAATGGTAAATACTATTTAGGATCATATTAAGGTATCTCAAATTGGACAAAAGAGTTATACTGATAATCGAAGGATGGATTTTGAATTATAAGTGAGAGATTTAGTTTTATTTAATATATATCTATTTAAAGGTATTATAAGGTTTGGTAAGAAATGGAATCTATTACCTAGATACATCAGAACCTTTAATAGTCTTTAAATATTTAGAATTTTTTCTTATCACTTGGTAATTCCCGCAACTCTATCAAAAATGGATGATGTGTTCTGTATATCATTATTGAAGAAGTACTTTTTAGGACCAATGTATGTTCTCAACTCTGAAGAAATATAATCAGAACATGATCTGTCTTATTTTGAATAACCCATCCATATTATTGATAGTAGAGATTAATTATTGAGGAATCAGATGACTCGACTGGTAAATGTACTGTAGCTAAAAAAAATGGAGGAATCCACATGGGAACTAGAGGATGTTTTGAAGAAAAACTACATTCATCTATTTAGAAGGTAATATCCAAAATATTTTGAGTATGAAATTTTTATAGGAGGGAAAAATATAACACCCCAAGTCATTATGATATATTTAACTTCTAAGTAAATTCAATCTCTTCAATAACTTATGATTCAGGTTACAATATTTTTTAAATGAAACATGATACTCTATTAAAATGTTATTATTTAATAATGATCATTATAACCTAGACATTAAATTATAGGGTATGAATAGTAATAACTAAATTATGAAAATTATATGGCCTACATATTTATAAATATAATAAAATCATCTTATATTAATTATATTTAAAATAAAACCATTTGAAAGAAAAACAAATGTTTTCCGAAAATGGTATTTTTCTAAAAGCTGGTTTAGTTGGGATTTTCCCACATAATTTCTATTTATATTTACCAATTTTAGAAAATTTATTTTATAAAAAATATATTTTTTAAATAATCAAATCAATATTATCTTAGGGTTATTTTTTTGGAATGTTTCATTTTTTCGATGAATAGTGAAACATATTGATTTTTGTTGACAAATGACTTTTCATTTAAATTATTAACAAATTTAAATTATATATTAAATTGGTTTTAATGTAATATTAGTTTGATTATATTATATAATATTTAATATAGGTTAGTGAGATAAATTTTATATTAAATTTTATATTAAAAACTTTCATACTTTTGAGAATTTAATATTTGGAAACTCGCTTTTTCATTGCGTCTGAGGGTATAATTTTAATTTACATTTATCCAAATTTGTGAATTTAATTTGGAAAAATAGATTCCATATTTAGAATAAAAATTACTTATATAATCTAATAATCCAACTTATTTTTTTTACCAAAAGTAAAAGTGAAATGAGTAAAAATTAATTACTGCATTTAAGGTAAAAAAGAGTTTTTAGGGGGTTAAAATAAAAGATAATGGTTCAATATGACCTAAAAATAGGTAAGAATAATATTTTATTGACATATTTAGACCTTATCCATACCAAATTCTTATCAAAGGTCATTTGGAATATTTTTTTGGGAATGAATTTATTATTTTGGATTCTATTGGGGAATTTCCTAATAACTTTCAAGATGTCCCCTTTACCCACTTATAAAAGGGAAGTCCCTTTATTCACTTATCAACATATGTTAATAAATTTGGATATAATAAACCTAGAAAAATTATATCCACATTTTACATCTTTTGTTCATCCCAAAATTCCATCCCTTGGGTCATTAAAAGGAGATCCAAAGAGGTTTCTCTTAAAGATGGTAATTGTCTTAAGAAAGCTCTATTGTTTTATCTATTCTTTTTAAAATTTAAATTATTTATTTAAACATACAATATCATAAAAAATAATCTAAAATATAATTATACTTAATTATATTAATGTAATAACATTCATCCATCTCCATTTCCATTAAATGGGAAACAAAATCATCAATCGTGCATACAACAGACTACCGCCTCACAAACAGATTAAATTCATTTTTCCATAACATAATTTTACGGATAGATATACTTATGTATTTAAAAAAATTATATTATATTTATGATATTATTAATCTTATTTAATTTTAATATCATCTATAACTTTTTATGTTCTATTCCATTTAAAATACGATAATGTCTCTCATGTGTATGACAGGCTACCGCATTGGGAAGCGATGTGGTTATTTTTTCACTTACTATTTACATGAATTGTAATAAAGATAATGTTAATGAATATATTTGATATATATGGGCTGATATATAATCTGAAAATTAATATATCACCGAATTCCTTACCCTTTCACTCATTAAGGGAATGATATCATCGCTCGTGCGTATGTAACGCCCCGACCCCAGTTACCCAGAGTCGGTGCATTATTTTAATACATTGGAATGATTACAAGGAATCAAGTCCCGAAGGACCGATAAGTTTAGCAGTCTTTTAAAAATAGATCACATACATAAATGTTACATTACACATCATAATATACAAAACAACATAAATAATCCTTTATGAATTCCATTATTCCCTTGTCTTAACCCTTCTTATCAATCACAATATACTTCTTGGAATCCTGGGAAAAATAAAACATAGAAAAGGGGTGATCTCAAACGCTCCGTAAGGGTAATCAATACAGCGGAAACTTTCATAAATAAGCATAAACATTTAAGGCAATGTATAACTAAAACAAAAGCCTTTTAAACTTGAACTTCAACATAGTATGGAAAAAATAAAATGAAATAATTCCATTTACTTATTCACATGGATATTCTACTAATCGAATAATCACATGCAATATCAATAACCACTTTCATAATAATGGAATGCATAATGCCAGACTATCATAACCACATAGCCAAGGCCTCGTGCCAAGACTACTAATAAGATTTTGTCAAGGCCTTGTGCCAAGACACTAGTTTGTCTCATGAGACATACCAATGCATCGAGGAGCTATAGAGGGCTCCACCCGTCACATACTAAGTCCAATGCATTCCCATATGAAAAGGTTTAAACATAACATAAACAGTCGTATTAAAACTAGCATACGAAATGTCAATACTTTCTCTATAAACCATGAATGGTATAAAAATAACACATCCACAATAAAACATATTACAAAACCTTCAATACAATACAAAAGTTTTGTTTCATAATAAATCAACTTCAAATAAGCTTAAAATCCATCAAAGGATGTTCACATAGATGAAATCAAAACAATTTGAGAGAAATATATCTTTTCTCAAAATCATTGAAAAGTCAACATTTATAAAGGAAGTAATTTAAAAGAGATTTTTGAATCAAAGTGTCCCATACCACTTTGAAACTTTTGAAAAGAAATATCATTTCAAAACATTCATGTCCATATAAATAAATCCTTAAAATCATTTTGAAAACATGGACATTAAGTAAAATATTTAGAAAGATAAATCTTTAAAACATTTAAAATTATGATATTGATAAAGAGTACCTTTCAAAAATTCTTAAAATATTCATTTTGAAATCATTTAAAAGTAACATCATTATAAAATAAAACATTTACTTTGAAAATATTCTTATAATCTTGTAAGGTAAGCTTTGACTATTTTATAACGGCGGTAAATAGCCGCACCCGCCGTATAAGTTAAAAAAAACATTCTTACCTTAAATTTGTCGAAAGGTTAAAAGTGCATTGTTTGGAAAATGATGGAAATATTCCTTTAAAAACACATAAGGGTATAAATGACTTTAACCCATATTCTTTGTAAATAGTAAAAATGTTTTGAAATACATTTCGAAGAAACATGGATGTGGATGATAAAGAAATCCCAGTAGATTATTACGTATAAACATCCTCATATAATGACAAGATTAGGAAATAAACCCTTACCATTTTGGTAACTTGAGAAACGTAAAACCCATGAAAGAGGTATCATACAATTAATATGTAAATACACATAAATTAAAGTGTATTACACAAAGAATATAATTATGGGTAGTACATACACCACACAAAATGTAATAGTGGCAATATGGCATGAATCTCACGAGAATAAGGAGTGAGACGAAAACCCCTTACCTTGTACATTTCCTTGGTTGGAGGTAGGTTAAACTCCTGTATAATGGTGAAATAATTATTATTATATTATACAATAATCATATACATTAATATGATATCATATATGATCTTTTAACATTGCTTTTTTAATAATATCTTAGAATTGTTATTGTTTCGGGTGTTAACTTACTCATTTTCTTTTATATGTTTTGTTACGTAAGCCATGGTTGTCATTGATAGATTGTATCTTATTCATATCCAGAATGATATCAAGTCCTTAAACATTATTTTTAAATCATAAAATGATAATTATACTTTAATGGATATGATAGATAATGAATCTCATCACGTTCGTGGAGACGGTAGTCCGTACGTACGCACGAGCGACAATATCATTCTTTTGATATTAAAATAATATATAATTGGGTGGTATATCATATATACCGAATAATTATCATGTTATATTTATTATTTACATGAATTACACATCATTATTATACCCATCCAAAATAATAATTTATTGAATAACAATTACACCACGACGTGGAGACGGTAAGCCGTACGTACGCACGTATGGTGACATGTTATTCAAAGGATGGATAGAATACTGAATATGGTTGTACCATATTTATAATAATATTACAGTATATAGGAGATACTGGATTCATTATTTTAGAATGGTAATAACAAAGAAAGAAGAAGTTGAAGAAGAAACGAATTTGAAAAAGGGTGGTGAAAACATTACCTTTTCTTCCGGTTCTTCCTTTTGATTTGATCAAAAGGAATCCATAGGTTGGATTTCTGATCAAACTAAGGCCTCTAGGTTGTATTGAAGAAAGTTTAGAGAGTATTTGGGCAGGGGTTGGACGAAAAAAAAGGCTTTGAAGGTGTGAAGTAATGAGAAGGGGGAGTTCCCTTTTATAAGAGGGGTGAGGGGAACCTTTGGAAAAGCTAGATATATTAATTTATAATAAATTCATATTTGGTTTATAATGGCTCCAAAGTTGATTATTTAAATGATAAAATGGGGATGGGTCGAAAACCATTTAACCAATATAATTTAGACAGGTTTGGGTTACTATATTAACCTTATCTTTAAGTATTAACTCTAAGTTAATTAGTTTCACTTTTACAATGTCTCTTTGTATTTTTATATTATATGGTTAATAAACTTACTATATACATCCAAGAGACCCCCAAGTGGTCCATTAATAATAAAAATATCATGATATAAGTCTCTTGGATGAACCTTAGATTTTTAATAATTTAATATCAATTAATAATATAATATTTGTTTTAAAAACATTTTATGTCAATTTTGACACTATTCAATAATTGATTTTTGTGAAACTCATAACAGAATGATTACTTCGAAAAACGTCAATTAAATAAATTATAATATGACATATTAACCTATAAAATTAGTGTAATTCAATAAAAGTCTCAAATTGTATTTATTTTGGTATTTATAATATCAATTATTTTAATTTTTCACTATTATGGTAATTACTGCATCATCATTGTGTCATAAATAAATTAAATTATTTAATGTCTGAAAATTATAAATAAAATATCATTATGTAGGAAATCTTTTTATATTTCTAATGAATATTTATCGTTGAAAATCTAATATATATAACCCTATGTAAAAATTGTTTGTCTAAAAGATATATGCTTATGTCATTTTTGTACTTATTTTAACTTAATTAAAATAAAGTGTCCCTATCACCTTCATGGGGTCCCAAAATCTACAAAAAGATTCCCATTGTCGGACATGTATCCAAAAATAATGGTATGACACGTTTTAGGGTAATTTAGTATTATTATAATATTATTTTTTAACCCTTATTTACCAGATTTACCCTTTAACCATGGTAAATAAAATATTTACCGAAGTAATTATTCAAAATGTCTAAAAATAAAAGTTACCTATTTACAAAATTTGGACATCCTGATTCCAAATATGGAATCCATTTTTCCAAATTCAAAACACAGAAGTGGTAGAAATTAATTTAAAATTAATTTCCGCTGTCAAAACAAAAAGCGTGTTTTTAAGATAAAATAACTATCAAAAGATTGATACTTGTTTATGTCCGGTTTAATTGTGAAATTATGTCCAATGACCAAAATTGTATTAAATGGTAAAAATATATTCTAAATATACTTTAAAACCACTCAAATTCATAATTTATCACTATTAATTATTTTGATTAAAAAAGTTGTTTTTAATTAAAATTTTGTAATTTCCATTATTCATCAAAATATTAAAGTTATCCGAAAAGTACCAGAATTTCACCTTAGGCTAAATTCGATTCTCCAAATCCAAAAATGAAGTCCATTTTGAGAGATAAAATTTATAAAATTTCAAAAATTAGGTATTACTATTCATAACGGCTAGTTTGATTTGGTTATGGTGTGTGTTAGAACTCGAAATTGCATACAACACACGCTACTGTATTATTCAAAGAGAAGCGTACCATGAAAGCTTGGGATGTTTCATTTTAAATTTTTGATGTCCCCATTTAGTCAAAAAGTTTAAAATATTGTATTTAAAAAGGGTTCACTATTAAAAGTTGGTAAAAGTGCAATACTGAAAATGAATTTGTTCTTACATTATGTCTAAGAAACTCATAATATGGATTTTAAAATTATAAGGATTATATAAAGATTAAAATTTAGTTAATACTATTCATAAACTCTTTTGATTGACTTGTTTGGTAAGTCATCGTGCGCTTGAACTCGGTGTTTCATGTAGTGCAAGTTATTGAATTATTTTGAAGAAATAACACACTATGAAATCTTGGGGTGTTACATTCTCCCCTCCTTCAATAAATTGCGTCCTCACAATTTGAAATTGTTCTTAGAAAATAAAAGGTTGAAAATAGAAAATATCTTTGTGGGAAAACCCACATCGAAAATTGGGTTACTAAAATTTAGTCTTAATATGATGAAAAGAGAAATGAAAGGGTCACCACCAAATTATGATCTCAATTAAGAGAACATTGGTGGAAATTAGAGACATATAATTGGAGGAAAAAACGTAAATATTTATAGGTAGTGATTGAGGTCATCAATCACAAACAAGTGTAAAATTGAGGTCCTTAAATTCATCAATCTAAGATGATTTGAAATACCATCAGTTCAAAAAAACATAGGGTATTAGGATAACACATTTTTGGTTTTAGGATTCCTTAAATAAAGTATAAGAATTAATTTCTTCATAGAATAAGAGAAGAAGAAAAATATATTATTGACAAGTAGAGTTCCATCCTTTAACTAATTTCTACCAAAAACTCATCTTTCACTCTAAAAGATAATAAAACGTAAAAAAAATATTCTATTTATCCTATTCGTATAGGGTTCAAAAAAAAAAGAATTTATAATTCATCTACCAGATCTTTTTTTTAAACTACATTATTTAATCACGGACATCACGTGGGTCAATGGTAGGTGATACACCCTTGTCTCCCTTTGGTTGTGGGTTCAGGTCTCGCGGCCTTGCCGGACGTGACGGGTTGCCGCCCAACCTCCGGGTTGTCCTTTTATAAAAATCCAAAATAATCCATACTAGAACTATCCAAAATACTTCAGTCCAAAATTTATAAGGAAGGTAAACACAATAAAGATCCTTTTTCCCACATAATAACATGTGAACACCATCATCACGTATTCTTTTAAAACATTGAAACATCCTGAATTACCATAAAACCTTATTGATTACATTCATGATCCCTTATTCCTTAAAGAATAATAGATATACTCCTTCAATCCAAAAATGTTATAAACCCCAACAATGATGGAATATACAAATAATTAATCTGTTTCAAGGTAGTCAAGAATATCCAATATAATTTATCCAAATCAATCATGTATTATTCCAAAATCACTACCTCGGTATCAGAACTATATTATGGTTTATCATTTTCTCAACCATATATTTTCCAAAATATTTATCCTGCTATTGAGTCACTTTTCTTTGTTCCACACAATCTCAAGTCCTTAATGAAATAGTACTGCAGTACAATCCTTATATATTCCATAATTATTATAACAAGTAAATTGTTGATACAACACTCAAATGACATAATCAACATAAGAACTCTAATCATTCCTCATCATCTGTGGTAGTATCATAACTTGATTATTATCCAATAGCATCATTTGCGGCATAGTATAATGACTGGGACATAGGTTCGCGTAGTGTCCAAACTCCTTGCTAATAAAGCATTGTACATTTGAAACCATTTTCTTACCCTTTCAGTCACGTACTTTATGCCCTTTTCCTCCACACTTATAAAAAACTCACATTCCTTTCAGGAAAGTTCCAGGGTTTTTCTTCCCATAGTTATCACATATGGGAAAATTCTTCTTTTCCCTCTTCCTTTTATCCATCTTTCTCTCTTCCATCCTTTTCTTCTCTTGCTTCCCTTCAAATCCATAGGACTCAGTAAACTCTTTACTTATCTTATCAACACATGATATTATTTATTCATATGATGATAATACATGGGAGAATATTTCTCTTATAAATTCTGGCTTAAGACCATGAAAGATATGACCCTTCTTTCTCTCTGGATCATGTGCATTGCTGGAGTTCTCATTCCTTCTACTGGGCACCATTTCTAAACAATGGCATACACTAGATTAGTTTATGAATAACAATACCTAATCCCAAGCTTGTAAGACACATAACATAAATTAAACAGTTTATGGATATAATCCATAATCATAAAAATTTCTCCTTTGAGGAAGTATATACTCATAAACCCTTCATAATGGTTTGTAAAAAAATGAGAATTATCCTAAGCATATCCCCCGGGAGTGTCGTAACCAAGAGTGCAGCAAGGCCCGTTGTCGTGCACCAGTTCCCGTTCGAGTCTAGCTTAAAGTGGTGTTTTCGGGTTTTACCCCTAGGTACATCTGTGCCAGAACCACCTCTACCTGTTCGTATCTAGACAGGGATGTATTGCTCGAAAAACTCACAAAATCTCTACAATACCAAAATTCTAGGAAGTTATTCTATACTAATCCTCAAAGTCTATCTTAGGGCTATGTGCTCTAATCAGAGTTTATATAAATCTAGTTTCCAAGGTTATTGCTAAACTTCCTCTGATACCAACTGTAACGCCCCGACCCCAGTTACCTAGAGTCGGTGCATTATTTTAATACATTGGCATGATTACAAGGAATAATTTCCCGAAGGAATAATAAGTTTAGCAGTCTTGGATAAATAGATCACATAAATGAATGTTACATTACACTTCATAATATACAAAACAACATAAATAATCCTTTATGAATGCCATTATTCCCTTGTCTTAACCCTTCTTATCAATCACAATATACTTCTTGGAATCTTGTGAAAAATAAAACATAGAAAAGGGGTGAGCTCAAATGCTCCGTAAGGGTAAGCAATACAGCAGAAACTCTCATAAATAAGCATACACATTTAAGAAAATGTATAACTAAAACAAAAGCCTTTTAAACTTGAACTTCAACATAGTATGGAAAAAATAAAATGAAACAATTCCATTTACTTATTCACATGCATATTCTACTAATCAAATAATCACATGCAATATCAATAACCACTTTCATAATAATGGAATGCATAATGCCAGACTATCATAACCACATAGCCAAGGCCTCATGCCAAGACTACAAATAAGATTTTGTCAAGGCCTTGTTCGAAGACACTAGTTTGTCTCATGAGACTTACCGATGCATCGAGGAGCTATAGTGGGCTCCACCCATCACATACTAAGTCCAATGCATTCCCATATGAAAATGTTTAAACATAACATAAACATTCGTATTAAAACTAGCATACGAAATGTCAATACTTTCTCCATAAACCATGAATGGTATAAAAATAACACATCCACAGTAAAACATATCACAAAACCATTAATATAATAAAAAAGTTTTGTTTCATAATAAATCAACTTCAAATAAGCTTAAAATCCATCAAAGGATGTTGACATAGATTAAATCAAAACAATTTGAGAGAAATATCTCTTTTCTCAAAATCATTGAAAAGTCACACATTTATAAAGGAAGTAATTTAAAAGAGATTTTTGAATCAAAGTGTCCCATACCACTTTGAAACTTTTGGAAATAAATATCATTTCAAAACATTCATGTCCATATAAATAAATCCTTAAAATCATTTTGAAAACATGGACATTAAGTAAAAGATTAAGAAAGACAAATCTTTAAAACATTTAAAATTATGATATTGATAAAGAGTACCTTTCAAAAATTCTTAAAATATTCATTTTGAAATCATTTAAAAGTCACATAATTATAAAATAAAACATTTAATTTGAAAATATTCTTATAAGCTTGTAAGTGAAGCTTTGACTATTTTATAACGACGGTAGATAGCCTCACCCTCCGTATAAGTTAAAAAAACATTCTTACCATAAATTTGTCGAAAGGTTAAAAGTGCCTTATTTGGAAAATGACAGAAATATTACTTTAAAAACACATAAGGGTATAAATGACTTTAACCCATATTCTTTGTAAATAGTAAAAATGTTTTGAAATACATTTCGAAGAAACATGGATGTGGATGATAAAGAAATCCCAGTAGATTATTACGTATAAACATCCTCAGATAATGACAAGATTAGGAAATAAACCCTTACCATTTTGGTAACTTGAGAAACGTAAAACCCATGAAAGAGGTATCATACAATTAATATGTAAATACACATAAATTAAAGTGTATTACACAAAGAATATAATTATGGGTAGTACATACACCACACAAAATGTAATAGTGGCAATATGGCATGAATCTCACGAGAATAAGGAGTGAGACGAAAACCCCTTACCTTGTACTTTTCCTTGGTTGGGGGTAGGTTAACCTCATGTATAATGGTGAAATAATTATTATTATATTATACAAGAATCATATACATTCATATGATATCATATATGATCTTTTAACATTGCTTTGTTAATAATATCTTAGAATTGTCGTTGTTTCGGGTGTTAACTTACTCGTTTTCTTTAATATGTTTTGTTACGTAAGCCATGGTTGTCATGGATAGGTTGTATCTTATTCATATCCAGAATGATATCAAGTCCTTAAACATTATTTTTAAATCATCAAATGATAATTATACTTGAATGGATACGATAGAGAATGAATCTCATCGCGTTCGTGGAGATGGTAGTCCGTACGTACGCACGAGCGACAATATCATTATTTTGATATTAAAATAATATATAATTGGGTGGAATATCATATATAAAAAATAATTATCATGTTATATTTATTATTTAAATGAATTACACATCATTATTATACCCATCCAAAATAATAATTTATTGAATAACAATTACACCACGACGTGGAGACGGTAAGCCGTACGTACGCACGTATGGTGACATGTTATTCAAAGGGTGGATAGAATACTAAATATGGTTGTACCATATTTATAATAATATTACAGTATATAGGAGATACTGTATTAATTATTTTATAATGGGAATAACAAAGAAAGAAGAAGTTGAAGAAGAAATGAATTTGAAAAAGGGTGGTGAAAACATTATCTCTTCTTCCGGTTCTTCCTTTTGATTTGATCAAAAGGGATCCATAGGTTGGATTTATGATCAAACTAAGGCCTCTAGGTTGTATTGAGGAAAGTTGAGAGAGTATTTGGTCATGGGTTGGCCGAACTAAAAGGCTTTTAAGGTGTGAAGTAATGAGAAGGGGGGGTGCCCTTTTATAAGAGGGGTGAGTGGAACCTTTGGAAAACCTAGAAAGATTAATTTATAATAAATTCATATTCGGTTTCAAATGGATCCAAAGTTGATTATTTAAATTTTAATTTAGGGATGGGTCGAAAACCATTCAACCAATAGAATTTAGACAGGTTTGGGTTACTATATTAACCTTATCTTTAAGTATTAACTCTAAGTTAATTAGTCTCACTTTTACAATGTCTCTTTGTATTTTTATTTTATATGGTTAATAAACTTACAATATACATCCAAGCGACCCACAAGTGGTCCATTAATGATACAACTATCATGATATAAGTCTCTTGGCCGAACCTTAGATTTTTAGGAATTTAATATCAATTAATAATATAATATTTGTTTTAAAAACTCTTTTATGTCAATTTTGACACTATTCAATAATTGATTTTTGTGAAACTCATAACAAAATGATTACTTCTAAAAAATTAAATTAAATAAATCCTAATATGACATATTAACCTATAAAATTTGTGTAATTCAATAAAAGTCTCAAATTATATTTATTTTGGTATTTATAATATCAATTATTTTAATTTTTCACTATTATGGTAATTACTACATCATCATTGTGTCATAAATAAATTAAATTATTTAATGTCTAAAAATTATAAATAAAATATCATTATGTAGGAAATATTTTTATCTTTCTAATGAATATTTATAGTCGAAAAGCCAACATATATAACCCTATGTAAATTTTTTTTTGTCTAAAAGATATATGCTTATGTCATTTTTGTACTTATTTTAACCTAATTAAAATAAAGTGTCCCTATCACCTTCATGGGGTCCCAAAATCAACCCAAAGATGCCCATGGTCAGCCATGTATCCACCAATAATGTTATGACACGTTTTAGGGTAATTTAGTATTATTATAATATTATTTTTAACCCTTATTTACCAGATTTACCCTTTAACCATGGTAAATAAAATATTTACCGAAGTAATTATTCAAAATGTCTAAAAATAAAAGTTACCTATTTACGCAATTTGGACATCCTGATTCCAAATATGGAATAAATTTTTCCAAATTCAAAACACATAAGTGGCAAAAATTAATTTAAAATTAATTATCGCTGTCAAAACAAAAAGCGTGTTTTTAAGATATAATAATTATCAAAGGATTGATACTTGTTTATGTCCGGTTTAATTGTGAAATTATGTCCAATGACCAAAATTGTATTAAATGGTAAAACTATATTCTAAATATACTTTAAAACCTCTCCAATTCATAACTTATCACTATTAATTATTTCGATTAAAAATTTGTTTTTAATTTAAATTTTGTAATTTTTCCTATTCATCAAAATATTAAAGTTATCCGAAAAGTACCAAAATTTCACCTTAGGCTAAATTCGATACTAAGAATCCAAAAATGAAGTCCATTTTGAGAGATAAAATTTATAAAATTTCAAAAATTAGGTATTACTATTCATAATGGCTAGTTTGATTTGGTTATGGTGTGTGTTAGAACTCGAAGTTGCGTACAACACACGCTACTGTATTATTCAAAGAGAAGCGTACCGTGGAAGCTTGGGACGTTTCATTTTAAATTTTTGATGTCCCCATTTAGTCAAAAATTTCAAAATATTGTATTTAAAAAGGGTTTACAGTTAAAATTTGGTAAAAGTGCAATACTGAAAATGAATTTTTTCTTACATTATGTCTAAGAAACTCATTATATGGATTCTAAAATTATAAGGATTATATAAATTTTAAAATTTAGTTAATACCATTCATAACCTCTTTTGAACAGCTTTTTTGGTAAGTCATCATGCGCTTGAACTCAGTGTTGCATGTAGTGCAAGTTATTGAATTATTTTGAAGAAATAACACACTATGAAATCTTGGGGTGTTACAGTGTATGTAAGACCTATTGTCTCCATGAAGTGATGCGATTCATTTTCCATGTCCAAACATCTAGAATGATAACAAGATTGCATCTACTTAGTAGATATTATATTTGTAAAATTAATACCATTAGAAAAAGTATATATATATATATGTATATATATCTTATGTAAAAGAACCATAACTTTCATGACAATAAGAACACAATAAAACAAGGCAATCCACACCTGAAACAATGAAAATAATGAAATATTATATAGAAGCGGGTGGTAAAATAGATTATAAGGATAATATATGATATTATAAGTAGGAATATGGTTCCAGTATAAATTAATAACAAGCATAAAACCATTTTACATTAGGATAAATGATGTCGAACTAAAGGAAAGCATGACATATGATACTTCATCTAAATTTCTATTCAATTTGGCATATTCTATTATTTTTCATCTAATTTCTTTTATATATTGTATATAATTACACTTTTACATGTAATATAATTATTCATTCATAATTTATGGTATTTATGTGTCAATTTGAATTATTTTATCCAAGGGGATTTGACATGGAAGTTATCAAGTGGAAAATAATTTCACAATTCAATTTTTTTTATTGGGATATATTAATTATTTATTATACTTTGATATCATAACATTTTGTGTATAATGAAATTTTGCTATATTATTTTTTATTTATACTTTTTGAATGTGTATTTACATTTGATACACATAATATATTCATTGATTAATTACCACTTCAATGTTTTGATCATTTTAAGGGATATTGTCTAAATTTCCATTTTATTGAGACATATTTATTAATATGCACCTATTCACTTTAATGTGGTGTATATACTACCCATTTAATTATTTAACATGAATAAATAATTTTTCATGAGTTTTAATGATTCAATTAAAGGTTGTCTATATTATTTTTGTCATGGATATGAATATTGCCTAAATCATACACAATTCTTACATATGATGTTTACATTGAAAGTTATTTCATTAACTGAGGAAATATTGATAAATATATGTAATTTACTCAATTTGGATATTTTTTGATAAGTAATATTATTCATGAATTAAATATATTAATCAATAAATGAATAATTATTTGGATATTCATTGATAGGTGGGGCCCATATTTATATAGTCCCTTGATGCATCGACATTTCTCATGAGACAAATCAGTTAGTCAAAATAAATGGGTTTAAAACTATGTTTTTAAGCCATATTATGAAATTTATCAGTGGTAGAGGTATCAGGTTCATTTGAAAATAACATAAAAGGATTAATCATTACCTTTATTAAGAATTTAGTTTTTATTATCAATAATATTTTCAAAATCATATTATATTTGGATGCATTTCATAATTAGTTAATTGACTAAATGGATTTTTTTTCAATTTTTTACATTTCTATATTAATTATCCCTTATCTAATTATGATAATAAAATTATTTATTGAATGATATGTGTGTTCAGTTATTTACCTTCCCATATTGATATTTCTTTATTGATTTATGATAACTTCCCCAGTATATAACCCGTATTGAGCATTTGATCTCACTCTTATTTTGTTTCCTTTCATTATGATATGAAAAATAATTCTTGGAATGAGTTCATGGATGAAAAATGTTTTCCATTGGAATGATTTTTATTTTATTTCACTATAAAATGGGAATCATGTACGTATTTGGTTCTCAAAAACTGTTAAACATATCGTTACTTCAAGATTGGACCCCCTGTATTTATGCCAATATAATATATTAGACACCAACATTAGGCTACTAGGGTTATGTTAACTACACCCCATTTCCTAGAAACCTTTTTTTTATAAAATACTAAGTTAAGGATACTTAATGTGTTACCCACGTGAGGACATCCAAATAAAGAAGAAGTGCTTTTGACCCGGATCACATAATTATGTTATTTTTCTAACCTCTAATATAAGTTCAATAAATGAAAGTATGATATAATTAATATTAAGCTCATTACACCTCATGTGTACACTGTTTCCTTTTTCTTTAATAAAATTTTTGGGGTTGATCTTTAAAAAAAAAAAATATTAATAATTTAAAAAATAGTATTATACTAATGAAACATCATATTTATATCTTCCTCCAATACCATTTAAAAAATAAATACATCTCCATGCTTATATGCGGACTACAACATGCATGAATGGAAAGTAATATTTTTCATTTCCACCTTAAATAGATGGTCCAAATGAGATTTTCAAAGAAAACATATAATATTTATATCATAATTAAGAATATTGAACTATAATTATTTTAATTTTATATGCCCTCTGATTATATAAAAATGAATGTCTTTTATGAACCTCCTTAAAATGACATAATTCATTTTCCATTTCTTCCTAACATGAATTAAATTTGAAATTTATTTAACGCATATGACTTATTTTTATGAAAATAAAAATATTTTGGAAATATATTTTTGGAAATTCTATATGTGACATTACAGATAAATGACCTTATTAATCTAAACCTCCATAAAATAAAAATATCAATGAACCATTATTAATTTGAGTATATTTAAAAAAACCTATTGAACTGTAGAATTTTTTTTTGCAATTGAACAATAAAATAAAAAATATTTTAAAAATTATAGAGATTATGAAGATATTTTATAACACATTTGAACATGGTTAACATACAAAATATTTACCAAAAAAAATGATTGAACAACCTCAAGTAACCAAATTATGAAAAAACAATATAATAAATAAATAATATATGATACTAAATAAACTATATAAAGTTAAATATATATAAAAAAGGTTACAAATAAAGTATTTAATAAACATAATTTTTTATTTAGGATGTTTGACCCATGTACATAGCCAATAAATAACTATTATAAGGGTTTTTATTAACAGTATTTCCATTATTTGAGTTGTGATTATGATGCATGATCTTTATACTTATAATTTAGGTATGTTATACCCAATGATACCATAATTATAAATGTACTTTATATTTTCTATATATTTACATTTCTACCACATAAATCATTTTTTCAAATATTATAAAATTAATGAATTATGATGTTTTTAATGGATTTTCATTCTTTCAGACACAAACCATAATCACAACTTATTTTGTTTTTTTGTGATGTATCTAGTAGCCTATGATTTAATTATATCAAAACTTTTATAGAATTCATGGTATTTATAAATACATCTCATTTCTTATTTATAAGGGTTTCCAATTCAGGTGATTTTAAACCCGTATGAGATATCATTTACCCAAACATCCTTATTTTGAGTTATAATGATTCATCTTGATATTATTACTTTCCTTTTATTATTCTAACCTATGATTTTATATTGAAATATATATTTATATTAAAGGAAAATAATTTTTTGAAATCACATATTCTGACTTGATCAATTTCTCCCCATAAAAGTATGGCATTGTTAAGAATATTTCCCATTCATCTTATTGATGATTTTTCTATAATTTCCATACTTTTTGATCCAACCAAGGTTCTCTGTTAAATTTCAAAAATATTTTGCTATATAATGTGGCCATATATTTTTTTCCACTTTTAAGGGTAATTTTATTGTACCTTTTTATGGGTTGGGATTTAAAATGGTATTTTAAAATACTTAGTGGGGTTTCCCTTTCATAATCATGAGCTTTATCTTACAGCACACATTTTCTTGAGTTATTTTTTTTATTTTTTAATGTACCAAAAACTAAATCCTATTTTTAATGCTATGGGTTTTTAAAATATTCTCACTTCAATTTTAAAAAAATCAATGTGACCAATAACATAAACATTGATTCTAATGTTAAAAGTATTATCTAAAACTTCTTTTATATCCTAGCTTGCATTTCTATATTATCTATAAAATATTTATTTCATTAGAATTTATTTTTCATCAATAAACCTTTAAATGTTCTTATGCAATTATCTTTTTGATTAAATTTTTGATATCGACACTTTGCACTCTTGAGGTTATTTTTGGTGATTCCAACATGAAATGTAATATAAACCATTTTATTTCACTAGGTTCTTTATGAAATGATGATTTTTTATTTTTCAAGTGGAAAAAAATGTAAGGTTTTTATTATGTTATGGGTGGGATCAAAATTATATTCTCATCTAATTTATCAGGTAAAGTATGATATATCATGAGATAAAATGAAAGCGAATTTTGAGTAAATCGAAATCCACTATGGGATTCTATCCACTATGCACATGGGATTGGGGAGTGATCCCATTGCATTATGAGACTATATATAATATTTTTATGGAAATGGGGTGTGAAACCAATGAAATATGGGACTCTTTCCACTATTTCTATGGGAGAGGGTAGTCAAACTAATAAACTATCGAACTCTATCAAATAAGTTATGAAAATGGTGAAAATTAACCTTAATTAAGTAAATGATTTTACATGATTATGTATATTCCAATAGATCATGTATTATACATAATAAAATCTTACATGGATAATATTTATTATCTTATACTATTATTCATGGTACATGTTTTTTCATTTGATATTTCACATTATTTTATCATGAATTATGGACAACTCCGATTGCTCCATGTTATTTTAGATAAGATATTCCTCCAACAAATGTTTTCTCATATAATTTTGATATGAACCTGGATTAAATATGGATGATTTTATTTGTTACGAGACATTTGATATCACCCCATTCACATGTTTCCATTCCATGGGTATGGATACCCAGTGTTCTAAAAAAGAAGGAGATGGATTCAAACGCTCTCCCGCCCGTTGCTCCGGTGCCCCTGGGGGGTTCCCCCTCCTATGTGCTTGGTTCTTCGGCGATCAGTGTTGGCTCGGCTCGTCTCCTTCAGCCCTCCTTCAAGGAGGCTCTGCTGCGTCCTCCCCCGGGACTGGATCTGGTCCAGAATGCCTCGTCTTCGGATACAGTGTTTTCTTCTTCCTTATCGGAGAATGACGCCCCCGTGCTTGAGGTTTCGGCGGCGTCTTTCGCAGCGGAATCCTTGGATCTTCAGTGGGCCTTGGTAGCGCGGTTCGGTGTCGATAAGCCTCCTCTCGCTTTCTTCCAAGAGTGCGTCAAGCGATGGGGTTTAGCTTTGCCGGTGTCAGTTTCAATTCTGGATCGGAAGGCGTTTTGCATCGTCTTGGCTTCTAGGGCGGACTTGATGAAGGTGTGGTTCAGGAGCCCATGCTCCATGGGGCGATGGAGGTTTTTCCTCTCTCTTTAATCGATGGATGCTCATTTCGGTAGGGAATTATTTCAGGCAGCGGTCTGGATCTCGCTTCCAGGGCTTCCTCTTCCCCTCATGAATGGGTTCTTCCTTAAGGCAATTGGGGATTCGCTGGGTAATTTTCTGTGTGCTGATGAAAGGACAAGTCGTTTGGAGGAAGCTTCGGTTGCGAGGATCTGTGTTGAGTTAGATATTTCTCGGCTACTTCAGGACCACCTTGTGATCAGGATCGAAGGGATGAAGGATCGTCATCAACCTCTGTTGTATCCGGCCTTTCCCAGGTTTTTCACTCTCTACCATATCTCTAGTCATTCTCTACAGGTTTGCTGCAAAGCTCGGAACCGAAACTGTTGGTAGGAGATGGCTTTACAAAGCCGAGACAAATAATTCACGGGAGAAAAAAAGAAGCGGAGGAGAAAAACTTCACACAAAGAAGCAACCTTTTTGTATTGCACACAACTCTTCCAACGGATTACATATGCACCCATATTTATAGGGTATGAAAAATACACTAAAAATGGACAGCCCATGCATTTAATAAAAGGAACAAAAAACAAGGCAATAATTAATGCTTTCTTGGAATTAAACAAATGCATGGATAAATGAAGAGGCACATAGAAAATAGGGGTTGCATGGGGAAGATCCGGAACTCAACGGACAGCTTTTAATTTTGGTTTGCAATTTCCAACACTCCCCTTCAAACCAAAACTGACTTCATTCCGAGCATCATTCTAAGCCGTTTGAATACATCTGTTGGTAGTGCCTTTGTGAAAATATCTGCCACCTGTTCCGTAGTATGGCAATATTCCAATTTAATAGTTTTTTGTTTCACATGATCCCTGAGGAAATGAAAACGAGTATCAATGTGTTTGCTTCTCCCATGCTGCACCGGATTTTTGGCTAGTTCAATAGCCGACTTGTTATCCACATATATCACCGTAGATCCATCCTGTGGATGCTTCATTTCCTTCAAAAAATTTCTCAGCCATATTCCCTCACAAACAGTAGAGGATGCTGCCACATACTCTGCTTCACATGTGGATAAAGCAACCACACTTTGCTTTCTTGAATTCCATGTAAAAGCAGTCGATCCAAGAAAAAATACGTACCCAGTAGTGCTTTTTCTTTCATCTTGGTCACCTCCCCAATCACTGTCTGAGTATCCATACAGCTCTGCTTCTTCGTTGTATGGATAAAAGAGACCAAAATCTATTGTTCCTTTAATGTACCTGAGGATACGTTTTGCAGCTAGCCAGTGTGACTCCTTCGGTGTCTCCATATACCTGCTTAGAAGTCCAACACAATAGACAATATCTGGCCTTGTGATTGTGAGATATCTCAGGCTTCCAATCAGACTCTTGAACAGAGTCGAGTCAACGCTTCTTCCTTCTCCATCTTTTGTCAGTTTCAAGCTCGTTGCAACCGGTGTGTTTACAGCATTACAATCGGCCATCTTGAATTTTTCAAGCAACTCCTTGGCATATCTCTTCTGAGATATATAAATGCCGCCATGTTGTTGCTTCACTTCTATGCCCAGAAAGAAGGACATGAGACCCCCATCGGTCATCTCGAACTCTTTGAACATGGCCTCCTTGAAATCATCGAACATTGGTCGACAATTCCCTGTAAACAACAAATCATCAACATACAAGCATGCAATAAGAATATCGCCACGATCATTCTGCTTGATGTAAACCGCATGCTCATATGGACATTGGACGAAGCCATTCTCTCGGAGATAACTGTCAATGCGTGCATTCCATGCGCGAGGAGCCTGCTTCAACCCATAAAGTGCTTTATTTAATCGATACACTTTGTCTTCCTCCCCTTGCATGACAAAGCCTTCAGGCTGGTCAACATAGACCTCTTCTTCCAAAAATCCATTTAAGAACGCAGACTTCACATCCAGTTGGTAGATCATCCAACTGTGATGGACAGCAAGGGATATAATCATTCTTACAGTGTCAAGGCGAGCAACAGGAGCAAAGACTTCTTCGTAGTCCACCCCGTATTTCTGTTTGTACCCCTTTGCTACAAGCCTTGCCTTGTATCGATCGATCTCGCCATCAACATTTCTCTTTATTTTGTACACCCATTTGACACTAATGCTCTTCTGTCTTTTTGGGAGTGTAGTCAACTCCCACGTGTCATTTCTCTCTATGGCACGAATTTCTTCTTCCATAGCCATTCTCCAGCTTTCTTCCCTCATGGCTTCCTGAAAGGTCAAAGGCTCATGATCTGCATACAAGCAAAAAAGATTTACCTCTTCAGTCTGCTCATAAATGTCACTCAAATTTTTCATCTTCATAGGAGCCATAGGCGAGGATGAGCTGGCCAAATTTTGATTTGATGGAGTGCTTTGAGGAGTGAGGAAATGTACTCCTGGACTTCTTCCAACTGATGATGCACCCGAGGAAGGTGTTGTGGGCGTCTGCTCCTGATGATCATGTCTTTCTTCAAAATCTTCAGTTTCGACTACAACATCCTTGTTTGGTTCTTCATTATCCCATTTCCACGCTTCTTCCTCACTAAAGACCACATCTCTACTAACCACTAATTTATTGGTTAGTGGATTGTAAAGCTTGTAGGCTTTAGAGGCTTCACAATAGCCGATGAAAATGCATTTCTCGCCACGATCATCCAACTTCCTTCTTCTTGCTTCTGGAACTTGAGCATAGGCGACACACCCGAAGATTCTTAAGTGCGCCACGCTCGGTTTGTAGCCGCTCCACGCCTCTTGTGGTGTAAAGTTCTTGACACTCTTCGTTGGACACCGATTGAGCAAGTAGGCAGTACACGCCACAGCCTCTGCCCAAAAACTCTTTGGCAGCCCTTTCTCCTTCAGCATGGTCCTCGTCATGTCGAGGATGGTACGGTTCTTCCTTTCTGCAATGCCGTTCTGCTGTGGGGTGTAAGCAGCAGTGTATTGCTGCTTGATGCCATGCTCCCTGCAAAATTCTTGAAATGCATTTGAGGTGTATTCTCCACCTCTATCAGATCTCAGCACTTTGATTTTGTGACCACTCTCAGCTTCAACACGAGCTTTGAAAATTTTAAAGATAGAAAAGGCGGAAGATTTCTCCTTGATGCAATACACCCAGAGTCTTCTACTGAAATCATCAATAAGGGTAATGAAGTACCTATTACCTCCAAGTGAGGGTGTTTCAAGTGGTCCGCAGATGTCGGTGTGAACCAACTGAAGTGGTTCTGTTGCTCTTCTGGACACTCCACTTGGGAAGGAGTTCCTTTGTTGTTTGCCGAGTGTGCATGCCTCACACACATGATTTGTTGATTCAATCGTCGGCAAACCACGCACCATTCTTGAGGAGGATAGAAGTTTAAGCCCGCTAAAATGGAGATGCCCAAAACGCAGATGCCATCTCCACGAATCATTCTTCATGAGCCCAAATAGGCACTCCTCGGCCTTTGTTTTGATGTGCAGTGGAAACATGCGATTCTTCGCCATTTGGACTTGAGCAATCAACCTCCTGTGAGCATCTCTTACTGACAAAGAAGAATTCTCTAAGTGTATAACATACCCCTTTTCAAGGAGTTGGCCGAGACTTATGATGTTGTTTTTCATACTTGGTACGTAATACACATTGGAAATGTAATTCGACTCACCATTCTTCAGATAGATTTTGATTTTACCTTTGCCAATCACTGGTACCTTTGATGAGTCGCCGAAGGTCACGTCGCCACGAACTTCTTCAGTAAGTTCTTCAAAAAGTTCTTTGTTACCACTCATGTGGTTGCTCGCACCCGTGTCAAGATACCATACATCGGGGTGTTCAGATGCTTTTTCTTGTGCGAGGAGGAGTGTCGTACCTTCTTCTTCATGGCGTGACGCTTCGGCATAGTTGGATCGTTCATCATGATTCACCTTGCTCCAACAATCAGAGGCATAGTGGCCGAATTTTTTACAGTTATGGCATTGAATATTTTTTGCATTTCCACGACCACGCGTGAATCGGCCTCCACCGTATCCTCTTCCACGGAAGCTACTGAAGTTTTGTTGCTTTTGCGGATAGATTGGATGGTATCCACGTCCTCTACCTCTTGCACGATAACCGCCTCGTTGTGCTTGGCCATTCTTGGGTTCTTGCAGAGTCAGCTTGGACTCTAAGGCATGCTCTATTGTTGAACCCGCATTTTTCTGCATTCGCTGCTCATGTACTTGCAACGACCCCATCAACTCTTCAATAGATAATTTTTCCAAATCTTTCGATTCTTCGATTGCCACAACCACATGCTCGAACTTGGTTGTGAGCGATCGAAGTGCTTTCTCAATAACTCGAATATCCTCTATTTTTTCACCATTTCTTTTCAAATTGTTAATAATGAGAATTAAGCGTGAGAAGTAATCCGAGATACTCTCACCTTCCTTCATTCGTGTCGCTTCGAACTCCGCTCGTAATGTTTGAAGACGGACCCGCTTCACACGATCAACTCCTTTGAAAATGGTGGCAAGTGTATCCCAAGCTTGCTTGCTCGATGTTGCTTCGGCAATTTTTTCGAATGTCGATTCATCCAACCCTTGATAGAGAAGGAACAACGCCTTGTTGTCTTTCTTCCTTTGATTTTTGACGGTCGTCTTTTCTTCATTCGTGAAGGTCGCTTCTTCCTCCGCAGTGGGTACTACATACCCGTCGGTGATGATCTCCCATAATTCTTGTGACCCGAACAATGCCTTCATTTGAATGCACCACCTCTCATAGTTGTCCTTAGACAAGGTCGGAACTTGCGGCTGGATCGCGGTGGCCATCTTTGGAATTTGGAGGATGCCTTCGAACCGCCTCTGATACCAGTTTGTTGGTAGGAGATGGCTTTACAAAGCCGAGACAAATAATTCACGGGAGAAAAAAAGAAGCGGAGGAGAAAAACTTCACACAAAGAAGCAACCTTTTTGTATTGCACACAACTCTTCCAACGGATTACATATGCACCCATATTTATAGGGTATGAAAAATACACTAAAAATGGACAGCCCATGCATTTAATAAAAGGAACAAAAAACAAGGCAATAATTAATGCTTTCTTGGAATTAAACAAATGCATGGATAAATGAAGAGGCACATAGAAAATAGGGGTTGCATGGGGAAGATCCGGAACTCAACGGACAGCTTTTAATTTTGGTTTGCAATTTCCAACAGAAACAGGGCCCTAGAAATATTAATGAGTATCCTCAAAGGCTCAGTATTCATGGCTTTATGCATGGGGATCCTCCCAATTCTCATATATGGTTGTTTTGGAAGGACCATGTTATCGTTGATCTTCTGAGTTCGTCGGGCCAATCACTGACCACTAAAATTACAGCTGGGAATCAAGTGTTTCTCTTATCCTTCATCTATGCCAAGTGTAATGCTCAGGACAGAGAGTCCTTGTGGAGTTAGTTAGAAGGTGTTAACCCTGATGATGCCCCGTGGATTGTTGGAGGCGATTTCAACATTATCGCATGTCTAGAAGAGAAGAAAGGGGGAGGTGATTTTCCCAGGAATGCAAGTCATGCGTTCATTTCTTTCATGGCCAGGAAAGGACTTTTGGATGCGGGCTATGAGGGAAGAATCTTTACCTGGTGCAATAACCAACGTGGAGGACGACGCACCTACTATCGACTTGATCGGTGCCTGATGAATGAGGCTGCTATAGCCATGTTTCCAGATTCCAAAGTTGTTCATCTTGTTCAATGTCTTTCTGACCATTCTCCACTCCGCATTTCTCTAGGTGCAGGGCCGTCGAGGGAGGATTATGTCTTGTTTTCCAAAATGTGGCTGGAGGAACCAGGTTTCTTCGATGTGGCCAGGGAAGCTTGGGATCTCTATCACCGGGGGAATCCGTGGATCACTCTTCACAATAAGCTGAGACGACTCAAGAACCTCCTCCGCAATTGGAGAAAGAAGACTCCTGCTTGCGATCAGGACATGATCGAGGTAAGTAAAGAGGTGGAGCTCTTGGAGGAGTGTTTCGAACAAGAATGGAATGAATCTCTGTTTAATGAACTTAGAGGTAAAAAAATCATCTCTATGATACCCTTCGGAGACAAGAGCGGCTGGCCAGAGAGGGTGTAAGAGTCAGATGGCTTCGTGAGGGGATTGGAATTCTAGCTACTTTCATGCTTGCATTAAAGAATGTCGACGTGTTCAGCGGCCTAATATTCACAGGGATGATGGTTGCTACTCCAATGACCGCGATGAGGTAGGGGTCATGGTTAATGGGGCTATCAAATCTCTTTTGGTTGCTCCCAATTAAAGTATGGTAGGGGGTATCCGATAAGTGATGCTGAGCTCTTTGAGGGCATTCCAAGCTGTGTTTTGGAGGACATTGATGGGGTCTTGAGGAGGACTCTAGATGAGAGTGAAGTTCGAGAGGCGATTTGTTCTTTGAACCTGGATAGTGCACCAGGGTCCGATGGCTTCCCTGGGTCTTTTTACAGGGCGACTTGTGATTTTGTTAAAGGGGATCTTGTGAGAACTGTCCAAGATTTTTTTCAGGGTGGGGATCTACCGCGTATTGCCTGTGCAACCAAGATGGTTCTTATTCCTAATGTGTGTAATCCTGAGTCCATTGATCAGTATCGACCCATAAGCATGTGTAATGTACCGTACAAAGTTCTGGCCAGCATTCTCAACAAAAGATTGGATATTCACCTGGATTCTTGGATGGCCTCAAAGAAGCATGGTTTTATTAAAGGAAGGTCAATTCAGGGTGCAATCGGAGTGGTCTAAGAGATGGTAAGTGGAATCCACAACAGGTCTTTCAGAGGCAATTTGGTGGTAAAGTTATACATGAGCAAGGCCTATGATAGGGTGGAATGTGGCTTTGTTCTCAGAGTCTTGGCTTGCATGAGGTTCTCAAATTGGACTACTAACCTTCTTTTCCGTTGCTTCAGCTCGGCGTGGATTTCAAATTGGATTATGGGTAAGCAATTTGGGGTTTTCAAGGCTTTTCATGGCCTCTGTCAAGGGGATCCTTTGTCCCCCACTCTTTTCATTATCTCCCAAAATGCTCTCAGTTGCTATATTACTTAAAGCCTCAGCACGGGTAAAGTTATACCTTACCATAATAGGTCTTCTACAAGGGGTATCTCTCACTTGATGTTCGAATATGATACGATTGTATTTATCAATGGCAGTAGATGGTCAGTTCAGGGGTTGCATGGGATTTTTGGGGAATACTGCAAGTGGAGTGGGCAGGTGGTGAATAAAGAGAAAAGTATTTTTTACATAACCAAGAAGATATCTGAGAGGAGGGAGAGGGACGTGGGGGATAGCTTGAGTATGGAGAGAGGATATTTTCCCATGGAGTACCTCGGGGCTCCGGTTAGTCCTTCCTCTCTTAGGGTCTATCATTTTGATAAACTCATAAGCAAAATTTCAGGACGCATCTACAACTGAAAAAATAGATTCCTATCCTTTGGAGGCCGCATAACATTAGTGAACAATGTATTGGTTTCCATTACCATGCACATTCTCTCCACCTTGCAGGTTCCCAAGATTGTGATTTCGAAACTGGATAAGATGATGGTGTTCTTCACATGGGATGGGTAGATGGATGGCAAACATCATTGTGCATCGGGGAAACGTCTTGCAAGACCTCTCTCGGAAGGGGGCATTAACCTGAGGAGTGTTTCCTCAACCATGCAAGGGATTCATGAAAAGATTTGTTGGGAGGCTCTGGAAGGTTGGTACCTTTGGGGAAAGACTATGCAGGATATTTATGGTCTAAACATGTGTGATCAGAGAACTCTTCCATCTTGGATATGGAACCTGATTCATCCTTACACGAAAATTCTGCAACATCACTCGCGGTGGTTAGTGGGAACAAGGAGCATCAATTTTTGGCAGAAAGATTGGGGGGTGGGCATGATTTATTTCCCGGGATGCCCCACCACAGACAGGTCTTTTAGAGAGGCTAGTGGTTTCCCCAGGTTCCTCCAGGAGATTCTTGATGCGAATCAACTAGCTGTTTTTAACAACATTGCTACTAGTGATGATCCTGATAAACTCATCTTCCTAGGCTCGATGTCGGGTATTTTTTCCATCAAGGATTTCTTACATGTGATGAGGGACATGTTGAATGAGGATTAGTGGGGGGTGACTTTGTGGTGAAAGGAGCTTCCAGCCAAATTTAATTTCCTGTTGTGGCGTGTGAGGAACAAATCCTTGCCTACTGATGAGAATCTGCAACGTATGGGTGTGACGATGGCTTCCAGGTGCTGGTGCTACAGGTACTCTAGCCAAGAAACAGTGGGAAATTTGTTCTATGACAGCGAATGGGACAGAGGGGTATGACAGACCTTCAAGGATTTTTTTGGATGGGTCACGTCTGATGGGGTGCATGATGATTTTCTCAGCTCGTGGTTTAGAGGAGCGGGGACTCATGGGGCCGAGAGAAAGGCCAGGACTGTCATTCTTATTTTAGGTTGCTGGACCATTTGGTAGGCCAAGAATGCTCCTCGCCACAAAAACGGTTCGGGATCTCAGGGAAGTATAAATTTCAACATGAAAAACAATCTGCTAGATCTGTTTCGGTTGTGCCCTGATTGTAAATCTGCACCGTCTGTGAACTCAATCTTCCCAAAACTCTCACGCGACAATCAGTCTGACAATTCGGAGAGGAGATGTTGGGTCCATTGGCGACCTCCTAGCCAGGGGTTAAAGCTTAATACAAATGGGTCCCTTCTCAGTGGGGATATGCATGGGGGTGGGGTTGTTAGAGATCACATGGGCTCCGTCATTGCAGTGTTCGTAGCCTTCTATAGCCGAGGTGATGTATTACAGGCGGAGGCTTTGGCCTTGGCTACCGGGCTAGAGATATGGAACCAAAGGCATATTAATCTTAAGATTCTAGTGACAGACTCCATGATACTGTATAAAGCATTGTTAGGCAAGGGAAATTTTCCTTTGAACATCGCATACACTATCAGAAAATGCAAAATACTCATAGGTAATCATATGGAGGTATCCCACACATGGCGGGAGGGGAACATGGTGGAAGATTTTTTGGTGTCTATGACTTCTGCAAATCAAAGCATGCATTATTTCGTTTGTTTGGATTCTTTTCCAAAAGAGGGGATGCAATTTGTGGCCAATGATTCTTTGGGTTTACATTACTTTAGACCACCGTGATTTTTCTTTTGATTTCTTCTGTACGGTGGCTTTTCATATTCAATAAAAATGTTAGTTTTCAGTCATTCCATGGGTTATAAAGATGATTATAACCTCTGAGAAGTATATATGGGAGTCTAATGTGGATCATTACATAGAAATGCTCACAAGTATTATAAAATAAGTTTCCCATGTTTATAGTCATAAATTACATAAAACCATACATTCTTGGGATTGTGTGACTATTTATAATATATAATTCTCTACATTTGAAATTATATAAACTAATCGTATGTTTAGCTTAATTCGTTTAACTTTTTAGAAAAGATATTGTTTACTGATTTTTTTTCATTGGACCTAAGAGTGTGAGTTGGTGGTACCTTAATTTGTATCATAGGAGGGTTTAGTTATTTATAATGATTATTTTAGATATCTTTTCATATTAATATTAGAGAAAATTAGAGAATACCCAATAGAATTGTCTAAGTATTGGATAAAATTATGAAATTTTATAAAAGATTTTATTATACGATTTCTCTAAAAATTATATCCCTGTCTTAATAATGGAAGGTGGAATTGGTTGTGGAATAGAGGGACATAGGGGTAGTCACCTGAAAAAGACTAATTGAGTGTTAACTCAATCTTCACTTGGTTTATGATGAGTGGGAAAAAGACTGCACACTTGGATAAACACTCATGGGGGATATTCTTTGGTTGATCTTACAATATTTACAAAACATTATGAAGTATATAGGATCAAATTTATGGTATATTTAGAGATAATAATAGGAAACTGGGCATGAACATTCTAAGTTATATCGAGAGAGTCATAGGATAAACCAAGTTTTAAATATTTTAACTAAGAGTGATATACTTTAAAATAATGGTTTAATAGGAGAAGATATATTAAGATTGAGATTTCAAAGTCATATGACCATCTAATATTATTTTATTAGATTTTATCATACTCAGTCTAGTTTTAATATTTGGTTAGAAAGAGGATCTTGAAAATGCAACTGTGGATGGTATGTCTCTATAAAATTTCAGGACATAGTTTTAGAGGAATATTTATAATAAATGGTTAAGATTATCAATATATAAAGTATATAGGACCAAATTTATTGTATATTTAGAGAACCTAGTAGGAAACTGAGCATATATATCCTAGGTTATATTGAGAGAGTCATAGGATAAACCAACATTTAAATATTTTAACTAAAAGTGATATATTTTGAAATAAAGGTTTTATATGAGAAGGCATATTAGGATTGAGATTTGATATTCATATGATCATATAATATGATTTTATTGGATATTATCATAGTCAATGAAGATTTAATATTTAGTTAGAAACATGATCTTGAAAATAAAACTGTGGATGGTATGTCTATAGAAAATTTTAAGAGATAGTTTTAGAAGAATATTTTTTTACTCTTTAGAATTTATATATTGATTTATGATTTTCTTTTAGACACCCTAAAATATTTTTATTATAATGTTATATTTAATATTTTGAGCTCACAATATATGCAAGGGGTATATTAACACCATGATTTAGTCTTATATATTTTCACTTAGTAAAATACTATTTTGAATAGATTCCATCACACAAAACATCGAACCAAAATGAAACATAATGATTTTAATGTAATTGTATGCCAAAGAACCTAATATATATAAATTACGATAGTTAAATAACAAATAAGAACATTTTATTATTATGTAAAATATTTCTGAAAAAAATAACCTTTGTATGCCTTGTGTAATTTTATATTAAGTAACTAAATATATTATGTTTTTATGATGAAAAAATATAATGTATACATTAAATTTTTTTAATAAAAATTTTATTAGTAATTAATAAGAAATATAAATAACAATAGTTAATATCTAAAAAATCATTTTCTTATTAATATTTTTTTATTCCATTTAAAAGATAAATTCATAAATTTTAGAATTTAAATATGACCAAATGAATATAAATTTTATATTTATCATATCAATGTTATTTTCTAATTAATTTTTTTATTCTGTTTATAATAGTTTATGTTTAGGTGAAATGTGAAAAACACTCTTTTTATTAATTTTATACCATTTTTAAATCATCATGATCTAAGCTTGGGTAAAAAAATTTATAAATTTTTTCCATGATAAATTATTTATTTTAGGGATACATTTATTCATTTTAAAAACATAATTTTGAATTTTAAAAGCTGATTTTTAACATTTTGAAACATAAGTAATATTTTATTCTAATAAAATATGGATTTCTTGATTTTCATTAATTTTGAAATGAAAATGTATAATTACATTTCTAAATTATATCTAATCCACATATATCTTTTTAATTTAAAAATAAACACACAATTTTTATGGAAATTTACTATATTTATAATTTTATAGTAAACATTTTTTATGCTTAAAAATAAACTTTTTTTAAAAATGGTTTTTTATCCATTATTTGAGTTAATATTAACAATATTTTTTATGACCCTTGTATTTTTTTAAAAAAATGGGGTTTTTACACACAAATATGGAATCCAAACTTCATCCGTATCCAATATAAATTACATTTCATGAGACATATCTTCTTTCCCACCACAACTCTTACACATAATATAAAATGGTTGAAAAACCACTCTAAAAGATGAAAATTATAATACAGGTAAAGGTATCATTGAACTATGAGGGTCATAAATTTTCAAAATGTGTTCAATTATAATGGTTTTAAATGAAACATTTTATAACAAAATACCCTATAAGTTGCAATTGGAATCACATTTAAGTACAACAAACTGGTAAAAAATTAATATAAGGAAGGAATCTGATTCCTTAATCATTCAATGCATCACCTAAAAACCATCGACCTATAAGTCCATGATCTTCTATAATCATTCTCATAAGAGAATAATACCTAGAGGGTCATGATATGAACATATAATATATTATGAACTCACCCTGAATGGGAATTCATATATAAGAATAACTAATAGAGGTCATTGTTAAACACAAAACATTCTATTAGGTATTAGCATTGAATTGGATGATACAACTAGATAACCATAAATGAATTTCGGTCCAAAATCCTAACAAGCTAGATGTGAAAAATAAATGTAGGTTTATATTATTTTCTGGTTATCCACAATTTAAAGGATACACCCCAAGGGGTTTACTAAAAAGACATCAATTATCGATGTCAAGATGGTTCTCCAAAAAATTCCTATATGAGGAATCATATGATTTTATTGACCTACCAGATATAATAACATGGGACTAATCACATATTATGACCTACTAAGGGTTATTAAACCCCTTGTAGAGAAGGAACTGCTTCAGTGATGCCATCACCAGGCCACATGAGAACATTTTCCACATAGCTTGTCGTAAATGAATATAAACAATGTAGTCCAACTGATTAGATCTCCACCAAGAAACTACACGAGAAATTACTATTTAGGAAGTTGTTGTTATTTTAGATAGTTACCCTCATCATCATTATTAATATCATGAACTAATTGGCCTATAACATCTGGGCTATATGTTCCAAATATGATGAATGAGATGCCTCTTACCTATGTAGGGGAAGAGTCAAAATCATATCCCTGATCTCTTTCTAATGGAACAAGATCTAGAAATCTATCATATATGATCAATACTCAAATATCCATGTTCATATATCCAGATGAAAATCATATACAACTATAACATCATAACCCATGAACATCAATCTCATATCCCAAATAACAAAGACTTATTATAGGAATAAGTGTTCTCAATGATGTAGTTTTATATAAAACACATACTACGACACATTCATAATACTATTATTTACAATGTTATAAATAGTAAGACAATATGAAAGAAAATCCTATAATAACTAATTATCACATCCCTCCCTAGCTCACACAATGAATATTATCCAGATTGGTTCATCACAAGACTTTAGGAATGCCTCCACATATAATAGAGGATTTCAACTAGTAGTGTGCATATAAGGTGGTATTATGGGAAGAATATACCCCCATATAAGGGAGCACAACCATAAATAAACAACCACACATAAAAAACATAAAAAATAAACCTATTTTATAGAATATAAATAAAACAACACTAAATAAAAAATGAAATGCAGAAAAGGACTGAAGAACCATTTCTTACATACAACAACTGATTTCCCATCAATATGATAACATATAGAATATAAAAAAATTAAAATATATATAATAGTATCTACTACAAAAATTGATCCATGTTACATACCCATTCTTCACGAATCTTGAGCTATACCATCCTGATCATAAGACTCCACATGAGTATCTTTACTTGATCGTAAAACCCTAGGCTTTCCATCATACTTCTATGCTCAACCTAAAGGAAGACATATTTTCTAAACACACACCAATGTTCATGTACATGGGGTGAGAAATAAATCTTAGTAGGCCACCCCAAACAATGAACCCATAACATTCCATCATAAATGAATTATAGTGAAATTTTCCAAGCCTTGTGGAGACAAAATTAGAAAAAAAAAATAACATCAAATTGTAATCCATATTTGGGTCCATGACCACAATCAACTATACCTTATTCATCCAGTGCTATATATTTTTTTTGTGTAAGAAATTTCACCAAATTAGGATACATTTCCTATCCCTTGGATCACTAGTATTCACCTCCACTAAATATAAAATATAATTCTAGGTATCAACTAGAAATTCTTCATGTATGTATTGTAGTTAGATTCTAGGAATCATATACATAATACTCAAGCAATTTGTAACTAGTGGAACACTAAAAATGCCTCAAAATTCCCTACACAAGTCTAATACTATCTTCCTAGGTCCTAGTTCATATAAAATCAAGAAATGGAACTATAATGGTTTCCTAAGGGGATTTCCCATAGGCAATATATAAGGAATACTCTCTTGATCAAAGATGATAACTTAGAATCCTACAGTCATTGGATAAGAAGCCTATTACTTTACAACACTAAAAAATAAAATCATGGTGCATCGTCAAGATCCTAGGGAGTATGCTTGGAATCTATCTTTGTGATCATCATCAACCATGGGTATATCTCAATAATAAAGTTCACAAGGGAAATTCAGCCACTCAATAACCATTGGAATTGCTTGGATATTATAGGGATTGGCATGCAAGGTGGAAAACTATTAATGAGGGGGTTATAAGATGCACTTTCCAACCTCTTATATTTTTTATGGGGTGGAATCCAAGAAATACTTGGATTATGGAAATGATAGTGTTGACTATTGGATCCTGAGATAACCAAGTATCCAAGACCTAATAAGGAGAAATCCTAGAAAATTTTGGGACTCTCATAAAGTAGAATTAAATAAAATAAGTTCCATAATCTTGTTCTCAGGAAGTACCTCTAGGTATCCCTACTATCCTATAAAATTGCCTTTGGCCCATTGACCATGTTATAGGAAGTAAGTTTAGTATCTGTTGCTGCATTAATAGTAACATTATGAAATCATAAATAAGAGAGTTTGGTTGGTTGAATTCATTAAATCCTGATAACATCAACAACCACTTAGGATTATATGTTTTATATAGGTTATAAGGTTACAACCATGAAAATATCTTCCAAATTCCATAACACACTCTCTTGGGGTTGTTCAACCACTAGGAAACCCACTAGGGTCCCCTAGGTCAATACATAGGAGAGGAATCCCATTAAGAAACCTCAAGGTCCACACATAAGTGGATGTATCACTCTTGGGATCATATAATTTAGTATGAAAGTAGAGGAAACCCTATTGGGATCCTTCAAAATGATATATAGGTAGAGGAATCCCTTTTGGGACCCTCTTTGTCAAAAAACCAATATAAGTATCCCTATTTGGATAAATTGGGCCAAAACAAAAATATATACGTCCCTCTTGGAATAATCTTACTCTATCTAGTGAATTTTACCAACAACCATCTCTTGAGGGTTACACATCCCATAACCACACCTCTAACATCTCAAGACCTCACATGCCTAAAAGAGAAAATATCCCACGGGACATGGCCTCATGGGAAAATACCCTTAATCACTAGTCTAGAGAGATGACACATTATCCAAATTAGTTTCAAGGTCCCACTCTTTATTGACCTGATCGCCCATCATATACATATCCTCTAGTAATAATCCATTCTCATTAACTAGGGAATGTCTTAATAATGACACAAAATGAAGACATTAGTGATCCCGTTTCATGTCTACTAACCATTCCCATAAATCTCATTTCAGTCTCATCTGATGTCTCACTCTCAATAGATAGCTAGATTATATTATTGGAGGAAGAAACTCTATATTATAAGTCACTCACCCCAAAAACCCAGTTATAAGTCCAAAAACTTCACATGGGATCCATCATCACTTTCTATATTGAAAATTGATGAAAATTCACTCATATTATTTCCAATTATGAATTCAGAATTCAAAATCACCCAAAACCCTAAAATGTGAAACAAGGGTGAAGTACATAGCTTGTACTTTAAATAAATGAAATGTACTCCCAAATCCACACCATGTCCATGTACCTTAATATGGATTAGGCACACCAAATTTAAATTCATGTACTACTATATAGCTAGTTCATACACGGAGTCTGACCATGTATTAAAACCGGGCTAGGAAACACCTAGGGCTTAGAAATGTACTACAACCAGACCATGTACCCCTTACATGGGGTGTCTGACCAAGTACCTGGCCACATGGCCATGTACACCTACACAACATGTACTCGAATTATATGTCATGTTGTCTCAATAACAATTTCCAACTAGGTACTCAACTACATGGCCAAGTACCACTACATGTCATGTACTCCAAGGACACAACAAGTAGTTTCTAAAATTAATCTTCCCTAAATAGGAATAAAATATGTCATGAATTCTTGATACCACATATCACTTGATTGGGATTTCCAATCGACAAATCCTTTTGAACCTCTCAACCCCACTATTTTTCATTAAATAATTATATATTGACCACACATGTCTCTAGTAGTCATAAATGGGATTTAAAACATAAAAAAGTATTATATAGGGATATATAATATTAAAAATAAAATTGGCCTTCCTTTTAGAATAATCATCTAATTCTTCACAATTTATCCCCACTACATAGCTACCGAGCTCTGCTCTAGGTCCAAATGAGCTCCCTAGTGGTTATCCCTCTCATATCCCTCTTTTATCCATATCCCTCCCTTGAACACATGAAAAGGGATCCCACAAGGTCATTTTTTGGAATAAAAAGTTAACAAAGGAAAAATAGAATGAAAACGGGAAAAAGGAAAATGGAAAAACGAATGGAAAATGAAAATGGGGATCAAGGATAGCCCCAATGCCTGGTGCGAGTTTATGTCACTCATAGGAAAACCCCTATTCTAGACTCAACCACCGAGCCAGAATCTTAAATCGATGCTCGCTTTTTAAATATATCATTGTTAAAATTTTCATGATAAAATAAAATATTATTAAATAAATATTAAATTATATTTATTATGAAAATATTTAGACATATTGAAATTCCACAAAAATCATATCCTATAGTAAAAACCATATTCAATACCTAATAGAGTGGTCTAATTTTTTTTACATGATCATCTACTAGGGGAAACAACCATTTTACTCCTCACATGCATCTTAATGAAAAATTTAAAATTTATACTCATTTCACAGCCTAGA
Organism: Viscum album; assembly: GCA_963277665.1. Classification (NCBI taxonomy): domain Eukaryota; kingdom Viridiplantae; phylum Streptophyta; class Magnoliopsida; order Santalales; family Viscaceae; genus Viscum; species Viscum album. The sequence continues at coordinate 471,416,520 of OY728133.1, read as the reverse complement.
AAATCATAGGTCATTACACCACTGATGTATATTATTTCAATGTATTGGTTGTAATTAGTTTGGAGTAGAATGAACATCAACATAAAATTGATTTTAATTTAATTAAATATATTTATATATTTGATTTCATATGAAATTTATTTAGTTTAGTTTTTTAATTTCTAATTTCTATTACATGCCATATTTATTATGAAAACATGATTTACTAATGTCGGTATAGTTCCATTAGGTATATATAGGTTTGTAATACTTTAAATAAGTTGGTATAATAATTTTCGTTTCTTTGTTATATTTTATGTATATTTGATCTTAGTGTTCTAGATAGGTAAGAAGAATGTATACAAAGTTATTTGTTTTTATTACTCACACACACACACACACACACACATATATATATATATGCACATGATATCTTAATGTTATAATTAGGTTAAGACCATAGAGATATTTTTATAAATATATTACAAGTTTCTAATATCTTTTGGAAAAGTGTTTATAGAGACTTATAATGATGTGTTTATTATACATGATATTTTCCCCTTTTTACAGTATATATATTTTTTTGTGGAAAATGTTTTTTATTCCCATATATATGAGGGCGTGGTTATGTGTGTATGTTCATTATCATAAGGAGGATGTTAAATTATTACAATTATAGATTTTATGATGGGATCTAAGTAAGCATGGTATGATTCCAATGGTGATTTAGTCAGCTGATATGAAAATACAAACAAGGTAGATTATTTTTTTCATCAAATACCTAGTAAAATGAAAATTTTAATGTTTATTTTTATTCTTACTTTATGATGTTACTTCATTCACTTGGTATTATGGAATATAGGTAAGATTTGGGTGTAGGCCACCTACATCATACATTATACTCACTCTCTAGACAAGTGCCATAATATGTGTATAGACTATATTGTTTATGTTATATATAAGGGAAAGTACCCAATGTATGATGGTTAATTTTTTATGGATTAAGTATAAATGATAGAATTTTTGGGAGAAGATATTGGTTGGTTGGTAGGAAATGTGTGTGGTAGTTTATTTTTATTTGGCCATTATGTATATGGGTTTCACTTTACATATGGCTTGTGGATGTTTTCTTTATTTTTTTAATATTTAAGAAAACAATGGGAATGTATACATTTATTATCACATTTATATTTTATATTTCTATATCTATTATTTTTTAACACCCCTAGTATTATGTATTTTACCCTTTTATTTTTAATTTTGAGAATATAAAATTATTGTGTTATGTTTTAAGAGTTTCTGGTAGGGTTTTGGATGGGTTTTGGAAGGGGTTATGAATATGATTAAATTTGAAGGCTTAAAAAATGCCTAAGGGGTTTCAATATGATATGGAGGTGTGCGTTTTGGAATTAGGGTGCACACATGATGGTTTCATGCCACTACCATTTTCAGTATGGTTGTAGTGTGGATCTTGGAAGCAGCATAGAACTAGTGGGGTTTATGGTTTTGAGATCTTGGATATAATGTAGGGGGTTAGAAGTTGAAGTTTTATGATAATTTATTTTTTAGGTAGCTATGTTATGGATAAAGGATAATATGTAACCCCCCTCATCATTATCAGGTCCTATGGAATAGTGTCCTCGGATACATCATGTCCCTTTCCTTAGTATGTTTGATTTGTATTATGAATCTCACCACAGATATTAGACATGCCTTTCACTAACACCAATAAAGTGTGGTCTCTTCCATAACACCATGGTATGTTGTTTCCCATTCTTTTATACATCATTCCTAAGTATCATGTGTTATGGTCCTATGTCTCTGTCTAGGTATAAAATACCATTACAGTTATAAATTCAACTTTTGGTGATGGTATTCCTCCTCTCAATTTATTGGGCTACCCTAGGAATTATCTGGTGATATCAAATGTCTAGACATTAATTCCCATGGATCATAGAGAATTTTATTTTGGAATATAATGAAGAGATAATATTATTGGATTTTACTTAGGTCATTTGTGTATAAAAATAAAATTTGAGGTAGGTGGATTATCTATCATCTCCACTACTCTAGAACAAAAATTATTAGTTTTATTACATGGTAAATATTTTATTTTCTATGATAATTTTTTTGATTTTTTTAAAGGAAACGATTTCATATGTGTTTTAGGAAATTATGGAAAATTCAATTCCTTTGTTAAAACCCATATTCCTATAATTTTAAAATTATTATTTTAAAATTTATATAATGGTTATGATAACAAAGTGTTTGATAAAATTATTTCAAAGGAAGAATTATTTTATAGAAGTATATTGGTATACCATTGGAATTTTTTGGGATGGAATGTGTTCAAAGTGGACTGGTATAGATAAAAGTTCCATTATCAATGTTGGATGGGTTATAGTCATTTTGTGCAACTACCAATGATATCACCAATCTAGAGCATGTTGGGTAAATTTGTGTGTGTGTGTGTGTGAACATGGGAAAGGGTATGCTAAATATAAATGTATGGTAATGATATTGTTTATGGCATTATCATATGTATTTAGCTAGTATTCTTATACAATATTGTTAATAATTTTAAAATGTTTTATATAAAATATGAGGACTAGTTATTATAATTGTGGTGTGTTTTGTGATATCTAGGGAATTCATATAAAGTTTATACTCACCCTATGATTAGGAACACTGGTATATTTGTAGATATACATGGAAGGGAAATGTATCTTACTTATCTAGTGATTCATCATGATTCTAGGGGAATTACAAGTAGTGTGGGAACTTAAATCTAGTCCAAGTGATTCTTGGGATGATATGTTTTTTATTTATTTGAGTTTGATGGTCTTTTTGAAACTTTCTATTGATTATAAATGGTTCATTTTCAATCTGATATTGTTTTTTGGCTGGCTTATTATTCGATTTAGATTATTTATACTCATGAATCAAATAAAAAGATTGGATTTTTAGGATTTCTATTATCTGGATATTGTCTGTTTAGAGGTAAAATAATCCCCCAATGTGTTTATAATCCCATGGAATTTATTACTATCAATTTGTTTCGTAGGAACATCACTTAAGGTTTGTGGAACTTTTTCTATTATCACGCTAATGAGTTTGGTTGAGATATGAAAAATGGGATCAATGGTTATCATCCTATATGTCTTTTGGGATGGTAGCAAGGGTATAAGGATGTCACAACATGATATGTATAGATTAAAAAGATGTATCTTAAACCTTTATGCTGAAAATCAAGTTACCAAGGTAGTATAAGTAAAAAATTATGTTAATACAATATTAGGTGTTTTTATCCCACAATCATTGTTTTATCCAATGATTGGTTTATTGCATGAATTGTTAGTGAGTATCCCAATAAGACTAAATAGAAAATTTTGAGTAATGATTTATGTAAATGGTTAAAATTGTTAATTTTTTTTATTTTTTATTCATGATTATTATTGAATGTGGTAGTTTTAAATCCTTTGGTTTCTAGTTAATGAGGTATATATTTTGGTTTTTCTGGTTATAAAGAGAATCTTATTGGGTAGAAATCATAATAATCAACAAGATGAGGCTCTAGAAAATGTGCTTACACCAAATCCATAGCTAAACTGATAAATAATCTAGATTATCAATTAAATTTTATAGATATAGGTAGTCAGAAAGATTATTCACAATAACTAGTTCATTCATTTTAATTTCAAAAGAATAACCCACCAATATTTTAGGGTGATTCTTGAATCTAAAATACATAATTTTGGTTCCATTGGATGAACCGAATTTTCAAATTCATAAGAAAACTATCTAAGATGAAAGTTAAGTTCACAATGTATATTCTAAAATTTCATTCATGATAATGGTAGGATTTTGTAGTCCATGAAAATTTTGACCATGGAATCACAAAGGAGGATAATGTGTAATTTTTAATAGATAATTCGATTCTCCCACATTCAGAATTGAATAAACCACTGATTTCCCAAGCTCAAAAATTAAAATCTATCCATAAGAGACTATATAGCTATGTTTATTAATTTTGTCCTATTTTCCTTGTAATTTTCTGCTAGTGAAATCTTGAATGCATACATATTTGAGTCTGGACTACTATTGGAAATTATCTCTAAGAAAGAATTTATTTATATCAAAGAATATATATATATATGATTAATAAATTGATGGTAGTTGAAAGATATATTTCTTGAAATATGGATGAATGGATTATTTTTATCCTTATGGAAATAAGTGGGAACTCAAACACTAGGAATAAGTCAAAGATGAACACCTACTTACAAGGTAGTTTAATGTCTCATAGTCAAAATATATGACTAGAATATTTTCATCAAATATAGAATATAAATAATATTTGTTTCTTTTATGGTTCTACCTCACATAAAAATAAAGATTGAATGAAAAAACTATGAGCATATATAAAGTTAAAAAAATGGAACACCTTTAACATTATTTCCATAACACTATGATGTTTGGTGTAGGAGATGTGTCTGATGTTTCTCAAATAACCTATGCTTTAGTGGTACGATCTCATCAGAGTAATTATTGTCTCCGGAACTGAGAAAGTCATGGTGGTTCCAAGAACACCACAACTCCTCCAACTATAAAACATTAGTTGGGAAAAAAGTATTAGGAATATACTAGGAAATTTTATGGTTCCAAATATATGACAACTGATTATCAATATGGTACTTTAATGGTGTGAGTTATGATCAATTTAAATTATATCATTATGTAAGCCATTTTTGATATAGGTTCCTCCCACTATTTTATCACATCTTATGTCAAGAATAATATGGTATTTCATAATGAATTTATTTATTCTATTTTGAAACACCAAACACCTCTAAGACAATGGGAATGTTGATCCTTTAAGTGTATAGTGTGTTAATTTAAAATCAGTGGGGAAAAAGTGGGTTCATATTTCCATATTTTGGAGATGGATATCTATGAACAATTTATTTGAATGGATTTTTTAGCAATTTTTAAAGCCCATATCAACTATTATAAAATACAAGTAAGTTTCACATATTCTAATGGAGTTAAGAAAATCATTAAAGGATATTTAGACATAAATTATAGAAGATAAAGACCACGAGTACTAGTTGTTGGGACTATATATTTTTAGTTAGTGGTGTCTAACTTATATTATTTGTATGAGGTTGTACATAGAGATTTTCCAACCATTATTGAGCAATTTACTATAATTGTTTAAAAATATTTCACTAGTTTTCTACCTAAAATAGAAGTGGAAATTATAATTGATCTCCTATTAGGGACTATCTTAATGTCATTATTAACTTGTAGTATTTTATTAATGTAATTTATTTAATTTAATGTTCAAATATAAGTGTGGGAAAGAAAAGGTTTTATTTTAATGAGCACATCCCCATGTGGAGAATGAGTTATTTTTTTAAAGAAGGTGGATGAAAATTTTAGGCTTTATATAGAATATAGTTTTCTCAAAAAATATATGACAAATAATTGATATCCTCTTATATGAATTCATTATATATTTGAATAATTAAGAGGATACCATCTGTTCTATAATATTTATTTACGATTAGGGTATCACCAAATTTGAGTTCTAAAGGATTATATTCCTAAACAGGACTTCAGGAGCCACTATGTTCACTTTGAGTATGAGGTTATGCCCTTTTGTCTAAAGAATTCACTTGTGGTATTTATGGAATTGATGAATAAAATATTTTATTGGTATCTTTATTTATTTTTAGTGGTGTTCATTGATGATATTATGTTTCATTTAATGTCTAAGCTATATCATGAACAAAACTTGGATATAGTGTTGGGAATATTGTAGGAATATTTCTTTTATTCTAAGTTTTCAAAGTGTGATTTCTGAATAAAAGTGGTATATTTCCATGGCCTTGTAATTCATAAAAATTTATTTCATATAGATCATGAGAAGATAGAAGTTATTTTCTCTTGGAATCCACTGAACAATATTTTCAAGATACACAACATTCTTTTCTTAGTAGGACACTGTCAACACTTCATTTATTATTTTTCACATCTTGCCTCATAAATGAAAAGTTTTATGTGGAAAGGCATACCTTTACAATGTAATGATGACTATTTAAAATCATTACATGATGTTAAGGTTCAACTTACATCGGCACATATCCTTATATTTCTAGTGTCAAGACAGGGATATGTTGTCTATTATGATGCATCAGAATCTAGGTTGGGATGTGTTCTCTTGTAGAATAATCATGTTATTGCTTATGGCTCAAGGTAGTTATAGTTTCATTAAGGAAACTACCTAACACGTGAATTGTTATTGCCTACTATAGTTCAAGATGAAATGAATTTTTATCACTGTCCTTTTTGTAATAAATTTATGGTGATCACAAATCATAAAGTCTTGAAACACATTTAACCACAGAGGTATTTTAATCAAATACAAAAAATGGATGGAATATCTACATTTTATTGAATTAAAATTGTTTTATATACTAATAAAAGGAAATTTTGTAGCTAATTAATTGATTAAAAAGTCATATAATCAATTGGATATAAAAGTTTCATATTAATGGAAGCTTTTAACAACATTGCTACTTCTTATATAATTATTACATCATTTTTAAGATAAAAAACATAATACAGATACAAATCCAAGATGAAAAGGTTTTGCGTCTTTGTAAAATTATCCTCATATATAACATGTACATAATAAAATATTGAAATTTATTTAAATCCTCCTTATTCATCCTTCTAAAATATATCATTCTTTTTAGTAAATGTAATCATCTGAGGATATACATTAAAGAAAGTGGTGAGCTAAAAGCCCAGTAAGAGGATGAATATGGGATGTGAATAAATATAACATGGTTGAGCATAATAATAATCATCATGTAATAAGAATGGGATCATCATCAAAATCACGATGAAAAATGTGATAAAGGCTTGGAATAGGGAAATTCGTTAAAATGAAACACCATGTCATAGTATTCATATACCACACATAGTTGTGAACAAATTTAGCATCCTGTTCATGCATAATATAAGTGCATAATCATAAAATAATCATTGTGAACAAATATATCATCAGTTTCAGGAATATTACACATTATCTCATGAGATACATCACATTACCCAATAAATTTGTGGGCTATATAATCCTGATCCCACCTTATATCATCATATCTACATAATTATGCATTCCACATAGAATGCATAATAATTATAATCATGAAATAACACATAGAAATGAATGAGTTTAATAATAATTTCATAAATAATACATTCATGAATAAACTTTGGGGATTACAGAAGAAATATTTAGATCATAATTTTGAATAAGTGATCATTTTTCTTTAGATAAGAAACAATGCATGAGGAGTCAATGATTTTTTGGAAAGAAATGTATTTTTTGGAAAATAATTATATTTGGATTGAAAATAAATATGTAAACATGTATATACCTGATTAAAAATAGAATAATAATGATTTTATATTTAATTTAATTTATATAATATCCATTATAAAATTTATGTGAAATAATATATACCCAAAGAAAGGGAGTTGGGTTTTAGAATCACATTACATTAATTCCTGTATTATTGCATCAATTTTGTGCCTCATCAATAATAAATATAAATTTATTAAAAAATTGATACATAAATTAATTACTATAATTTTTATAAATATTTATATGTTATATTCATTTGATTATATTTATTAATTTTATTTTTTATAGGGTAGTCATTTTGATATAATTTTTTACATTAAAATTTCCCATTTTATTCGATTATGAAATTTTGTTTGTAGTCATTTACACATAAGTATAATTAAATCCATATGCCCAAAATAAATTTAATTATATATTTATATATTATACATAATTAATATTATCCATACATTAAGTTTTCTATAATCATTGACATGGAAATGTCTCCGTTGGTGGTTAACCGACCTTTGAAGGGACATTGTTAGAAGAACATGAAATATAATTTCGAAATATATATATCATAAATAGGGTAATTCTAGTAGTTAACATCATTAATATAATATTAAATTACTTCCTAATTAATATTATATGGGGTTTTTATGAAAGAGGTGATCAAAAAATAAATGGAAGAAGAATAAAAATAGAAGAGTTGATTAATACTTACTTAATCCTCAGTATAGAATATCTTATATGACACTAAAACTCCCTTGATGTTTGCAGTTTTATTACTCCAAAACGTGCCTAAGGATTATAAGGGGCTCTAGAGGAATGATTTTGGAATAGGTAAGTCTTTGGAAAATGTTGTATGAGTGGTTTTCCAAGCGGAGGGAGTGAGGTCTTTTAAACTCAAGGAGAGAGGGATTTTTAGAATTTAACATTAAATAAAATAATATTTCAATTGTAAAAATTTTAATACTGAATTTTTGAAAATATAAATAATATATATATTTATATAATGGTTTTATGACTTTAAATCTCTTTATAATTTTAATTAATTTGTCTATTAAAAAGGAAGTGGAAAGAGATAAAAATAGTTATGAATTTTAGTGTACTTATTTCTAAAATTGTTAGAAATAATATAATAGGTTTGACAAATTTAGTGTAATTATTTTAAAAATTATATTAATTTTATTCAAATAAAATTCTAAAATAGGTAATTATGAAATTTAATTTAAAAATTTTGTCTTTTATGAAATACATTAGAATAATGTTTATTAAAAATGAGATTTTATATTCTTTGAGTTTTTTAATTATTATATTCATTTTTTTTGCATTATAATATTTATATTTAATTAAATTAACCATGATAAATATTATTTATTTGATAATTTATTATTTTTTAGGTATTATTACTATTATAAAGTGTAGGTTACTATTTCCAATGTTCATATTACTAATTTGAACGGTCAGATTACTATTTCCAACAATGAGGTTACTATTCCAGTGGTCATATTATGACTTCAATAGTCTCATTATCTATTATAAATTCCTATACCTTCCTTCATTTATTATTCCACTCATTTTCTATCAGTTTTCTATATTTCCAATTTCTATAATGTTGATTGGTTTACTAATATTTTTTTTATTTTTATAGTGTTGGAAATGGGGGTGATAATTCATATAGATTTTAGAGATCTATATTTTACAATTCTATCTATTCTAATTGATATTTTTTGTCCAATTGTAATGTTAGGAATTTTAATTGGTTTCGTTTCTGATTAGTGTAATAGTATTTTTATTGAAATAAAATTTTGTGTTGGTTTATTTATGTGTATAATACAATATAGAATATTATAGCACACATTTATTTCAATAGATAAATACTATTTATAAAATTTGGTTTGTTACATTCTCCCCCCTTTATATATTTCATCTATGAAATTTCAACTCATATTCTTCATTGATAATAATTGAGGGTACTTATGTTTCATTATTTCCTCTAGTTCCATGTCACCTATTCATACTTATGGTTCCTACATACCAATTTAATAAGGTGAGTTATCTTATTTCATAGAACATTGTCTCTATGGTCCATGATATTCACATGATTCTATTTATAAAAGAGGTAATTCTACAGTTGTACCACCTTTGGATTTAGTAAATGTGATGGATCAGGTATGTATATCCTCAGGAGTGATACATGGAAGACATCATGACCAAGAGATATACTTGGTTGAAGTGAAAGATGATAGGCCACTGATCCTATGTGATAAAGGATCTAAAAGGGACCAATGTACCTATGGATAAGCTTTCCCTTCTATCCAAACTATATGACTCTCTTCCATGGTTCTATTGAAATGGAAAATTTGTCTCCAAAATTAAACTTTATGTCATTTCAATGGTTTTCATCATTTCTCTTCTGTGAAATCTATGCACCATTTATATACTATTATAGATTGAAACATCTATTTCATATATTTCACAAGGTAATGTCTAAGTAACCCTTGTCCCTAAACCTCATCCTAACAATTTGGAGCTCTATATCACTTCTCATACAGATATTCATATGGATCCATTTGAATACTCTAGTGAAAGATATTTTTATATAAAAACTCAAAAAATGGGAGATGTTGATCCCATCCACCTTTTAATTCCATTGATCAGGCGTTTAACAAGTACTCAAGGGTATAAAAAGTCCTTTTAGACTAGATATCAATTTGGGGGTGATAGGTGGGTTGAAATTCAATTCAGTACTCAAATTATGTTTAATACTTAAATAGAATTTGTATGTAAACATTAGATTATGATTAGATATGATTGAAATTATATCACTATTAAGCCTCACCACTTCATTCACATATTTCTTGGTAAGTTATTCAAGTGAAGAATCTTCCCAAATAGTGATTAAGTGGGTATCCATGGTGTCTCAATCCACCAAAACCATATCACATTATTTCTTTTGGATATATTTGGGAGACTAGTGATAATGTTCATAGTGACATTCTCCAATTTTCTATATGGGTAATGGAAATGGATTCATCATCCATTTATATTTTTTTTCCACTTATTTAAATTTTTGACATACCAAACATTGTGAGATATACTCTATAATATCTTTATTCATGTCTTCCCTGTAGAAGTTCTCTTGAAGATCACAATACATCTTGTTACATCAATGATGGATATGGAATGGTGATCTATGTGCATTATCCAATAAGTCATTTTTTATCTAAGGTGATGAAGGAACAGAAAGCCTCATTACAAACCAAATCATTCCATTTTCATCAATTTAGAACTCATGTCACTTCTATTAATTTACTTCTTTCACTTTTTTTGTATTCTTCAATCATCCCTTTGTGCCTCCCTGATCTTTCCTTATGTAGATGGTTGTTCGATCATTTTGCAATGGTAAGATGTATTCCCTAAAATTATTATTTACACATAAATCCTTTGTATATCCTTGAAGGAAAGGTCATTATAAATCTATATCATGGGTAGAGTAGTGATTTTTTTTTCTACTAATAGAATCAACTACCCTATTTAGCTTTCCTAGATTCTAGTTAATAGTAAAATCATAGTATTAGATCAGTTCTAACCATCTTCTTTGATGTATGTTGAGATTCTTATTTTTGAATATATAATTTAGACTCTTGTGATTAGTATATATATCAATGTTTTCCCCATATAGGTTGTGATACTAAATTATTAAAGATAATATCATAGCTGATAAGTTCAGATCATGCATCACATAGTTTTTATCTTGGATATTTTACTATCGTGAGGCATATGATACCACTTTATCATTCTGTATGAGTATGCAACCTTAGCCATTATTTGAAGCATCACCATATATTGGAAAAACTTATCCACTTATTGGTAGTATGATTATAGGTGCTGTGATTAGCCTCTTCTTGAGGTCCTTAAATATTTCCTCACATTCTTCTATCTAGACATACTTCACCCCTGTCTCTGTTGACTTATTTATTGTGCATGAAAATAATGATAAATTTCTCACAAAACAATGGTAGTACTCTACTAATCTTAGAAAAATATTAATTTATAGGACACTAGTGGGTCTGAACCATTCCTAAATTACATTTTCCTTTTAAGGGTCAACAAAAATTAACTCACATGTAATCACATACCCCAATAATGCAACATGTTTCATCCAAAATTCACACTTTTTGAAATTGTCATAAATTATATCCTTCAATAATATCACGATAAAATCATTATATTCTATTCGTGTACCTTATTTCTCTTGTATTTGATGTGGATATCATCAATAAACACTACCAAATAATTTTAAAGTTATTCTCTAAAGACTATATTCCTAAAATCCATGAACATTACTAAGGAATTAGTAATTCTAAATGGAATCACTATGAGCTCATAGTCCCTATACCTTGTATGGAAATCAGACTTATGAATATCTTCCAACTTTACATTTATTTGATGATATACATAATAAAGATCCACCTTTGAGAAGTAATGATATTCTCATAGTTGATCGAAGAAGTCATTAATCCTTGGAAGATGATACTTTTAATTTATGGTGATCTCGTTGGGCTGGTAGTATTTGATACATATATGCATTAAAACATCCTTTTTATTTAAAAATAGACATGAAATACCCAAGGTGATGCACTATATAGTATGAATACTTTGACCAAATGCTCTTACAACTGCTTTTTAACTCTTCTAGTTCGATCAGGGCCATCCTGCATAGTCATTTTGAGATAGGTGTGGCTCCAGGTATGATCTGTATTGATAACTCTACCTCACGATCTGGGGGAAGTTTGGTAAATATTTAGAAAATACAATAGTGTATTACTTAAAAATGGAAATTTCCTCCACTTTGACACCTTAAGTTGACTCAACCATTTGGCAAAGGTATTATTCTTCATAGGGTATCACCACCAACACCATTGAGGGATTTTCCAATGAAGATTCATGATCTTTCTTGTATTTTAAGAGACAAATTGGATGATTAGGAATATAGAAAGATATTTCATTTCCAAAATAGTTGATGGGTGTCTATATAATGGAATCCAATCCATGACTATTATAGAATTTAATTCAACCAAGGGATGTATTATGATATTTTTTGGAAGAATAATCCCACATATGCTTATAGGAGAAGAGTCCAACACTTAGGTTTAAATGATTTCACCAATATGTGTTTTTAAATATATCTCTACTTTAAGGTATGAGGCTTTGATTAAAAAGTTCTAGATAACTTATAGGATATAAAATAATGTATAAAACTAGAAACAAATTAAACATGTTCCATTATTGAGTGAATAGTAAGTGTACCTTGAATAAAATAATTATCATTCCCCACTTCATTAGTAGTGATGGAATATTCTATCCCTTGTTTTTTAGGATTTGGTTTTTACTGATGCTGATTACCCTCAAGGACCTGTGGTTTTGTAAATTGAAATAGTGCTATTTCTCCTTATAGTTTAAGCATTGAAACGTGGGTGATGCATTCAGAGGTTCCTTCCTTTCCTCTATCATGTTGGTTAGCTTCTTCATGTATCATCAACATTAAATAACATGATGGCCTTATATCATATTCTTAAAGAATTTAAACATTCATTTGTGGCAATTATCATGATATTACTTCCCACATTTTTGATATGTGGGTAGTTAGATCCTCTTTAATTCAATTTGGATTAACCTCTCATCTTGAAACCACATTATTCTATTCTTATAGATGTTTTTACACAGACAATATCCAAACTCTATCTCTACATTGAGATCATATCAAACCAATTCTTCATAAACCTATAAATATTCTATAGATAGATCCTTTTGTAATGTGTTGTTTTAAACCAATAAAAAATATATATATTTTTCAATCATTTTTAATAAAAATACTTGAGGTGTATCATTTAATCCTTATGATGTTTTCCTCATAAGTTGTGATAGATTCACCTTTATTTTTATTCTTCTATATGAATTCCCTCTCCATTTTTTTCAAAGAGTTCAAGAGAAATTATTATTAATAAGAATTTTCCTAAATACTTCCCTCTCTATATCTTTAATTTCATTCTTTATCTTGGTGTTCTTTATCAATGGAAACCATTGATCATCTTATCCATCTATACAATAAAAGACAAAAGTCACCTTATCCTTATTAGAATAGTGTATCACAAATAATTTCACACACATGACTTTTTTATGTATTAATATTTCATTTAATTTCCATTCCTGATTTTTCGGGGGGGGGGGGGGGTTACCACTCATTTTGGTGAAAATGGTGGGTTTTGAAAATTTGGGCCAAACCGCGAGCCCGATTCCAAATTTAAAAACTAATTTTGTTTCTTCTATAAATCCTACAATTTTTAATATTTTAGACTAATTATACTTCATAATTGGAATAACCTGATATATTAAAATCACCATATCCTTTTGGACCACATATAAAACCAAAATCATGATGGATTTGGGTTTTTGATTTAGGTAATGGGCCTGCCCGTAGGCCCATTTCCTGCTTTAAATATTTTGTTTAAATTTTCCATATCTCATTAATTATTTACTATTTTCCCATGATTCCACCTCCCTCTCAAATCCAATAGAACGAGGATCACCCCCATCATCGGTTTCGCAATTTTGGAGCTTAGGTGAGCCACGAAGTAGGGCAATCGTTCGTACTCTTTCTCAAATCGACCAGATTTGACGAGGTAAAATGAATCTTTCATAACTCCTTAAATTTTCATCATTTTACCCCCATTTCAGTCCCCACATTACCTAATATGACTCCTTATAACCTCCATACCAGTTATTAGGTACTTGGAGATTCATATTTTGGTGTATTGGGGCCGATATTTTCAAGATATTTCAAGTAGGGGAATTCCTTCTTGGTTCCTTCCATCCTCTTTTAGTTTAATTTCCTATTTCTTGAAGTTACTCATGTCCAGAAGTTGGGGTTCGATCATAAGGTCTGATTTGGTATCTTTTGGGTCAATTTTTGGTGGTCTAGGTCTGGATTTATATTCCTTGTGGTGTGGCGGTGGTGCACTTAAGGTTTCGCACCAAGTTTTGAGGGTTTCTACTCAAAAGGTTGGTGATTCCATGTGTAACCATTTTGTGATGAGTTATATTGATTGGTTTATTAATTAAGTATGTTTATAATTTGTTTTGTGTTGTTTGAAAACTGTTTTTGATGGATTTGGTTAATCATTTAATTTCTAGTTGTATTTCAGCTTGAAATTGGGTACTTTTCATGTGTGACTATTGAGGTAATGTTTGGGTTTAGTTTATAACATATGAAAGTGATTTATTAGTTTTAAAAAGGGATGCCAATTATAGTTTGTTAATTCATTATTTTCATGTGGGACTTTAAAAGTGGTTTTTGAATGAGTTTAAGGTGTAAACCGTGTTGTACTTTTTGAAGGTGATTTATGAAAACATGTGTTCTTCATGTGTATCTTTGTGGTGTTATTTGATGTATTTTTATAACACTTAGGGGTGGTTTAATAATTGTTTTAGGGCTGAAAGTTCTGTTTTTGATTGGTATTGGTATGATTTTGGTTTTTAATGAGGGTTTTGAAATGGGTTTAGTGTGCAAACAATGGTTATACCTCTTGGGTTTGTTTTATAAAAATTGCAAATGTTTTATTTGGTTAAACAAAGTTGGGAAAGGGTGTATATGTACTGTTTGGGTGATTGTGTTCACCTAATGTGGGTGTTTTGAATGGTAAATTAGTGATTTGAGATGTCAAACATTTTTATAATGTTTTATAAATTGCCGAAATGTTTTACTAAATTGTGTTTTGTGTGCGAAACACGGGTGTGAGATGTTTCATGTGAGTTTATTGATAAAATGAATTGTGAAGGTGAGAAGGGTATTATGTGACATGTGTGTGGGATGTTATGTGAGTTGAATATCTTATAATGGTTTTATAATTTTTTTTAAAGTATTTGTGGAAGTGTTTTAGAAATGTGAAAATTGATGTAGGCAATTTTGGTGTAAGTTTTATTTCAAAATGAATTTGAATGAAAAGTGGGATTTGTGACTTGTGTTATGTACAAGGGGCTATTTAGTTAATTTGTGATGTGGAAGTGATATTTTCATGTGAAAACTGTATTTCTTGGATTTTTGAACTTGTTTGAGCACAAAGGGAAAACCCGTGTATCTAGGTGGGTGGGCGTGTACTAGTATGCTAGTGAATCCGTGGGGTTTGGCCTCAGTTTCACTTAGCAAGTTTGACGCTTACAACTCTAACTAAATAATGATGATGATGATTGGGGACCACTAGGTTATGGGTATGATCCCTACTAGTGGCTCGTGCACGAGAACATATATTTTTTTTGTGGTTAATCTCACCAAGATACGAGGTACCTGTGACCCACAACTAGCTAGTACCTAGGGGTTATTTCCTATTACTTTTGCACATTAGATCCTTTGTATTTACCATCGGTATACGGTATTGTTGGCTGGAAAATTAAGCAGCTTTGTTATTTATTTTAAAATTTTTGGTCCTTTAAAATTAGACCACATGAAAACTGTTTTCATTTATTATTGTATCCTTTAGAAAATTGTAACAAGCATTTCTTATTTACAAAACCTGCAATGATTTTTGTCATGAAATGTTTATCACATGGAATCTCTTAGTGGTGGTATCTTACTGGGATTTTTCTCACACCCTACTTACACCTTTGGGTGTAAGTAGAGTTGCTTATTTTATGTCACAGGTTTGGGTGTAGGTTTTATGCCTTTGGTTCGGGTTTTTAGCGGTCCATCATGATGCAGTGTCGTGGAGATGGCTCGAGGGCGGTGACTCTTTCTATGTGGAGGTTCTTGGGCTGTCTTTTCTTGGGTTTTTACCTTTGTAATGGTGTTCAAAAATTGTTTAAAATTGTGTAATTCAGTTCTGAATTTTAGTAAAAGATGTTTTGGTTTTGAAAAATCCAGATTTGATTTCTTGGATTCATTTGTTGTTTTAAGTATAAAAACTCGGGTAAATTGTTCCCAATTTTCATTTTTTGATACCCAGAAACTTGTTCCAGCCCGTGGGAATCTGGAAATCCCTCAGGGACTTTCCACGGGTCGGGTTCGGTGTCGGTTTTGGCGGCGACCATATTCGGTTCGTGACAAAATGGTATCAGAGGAGGTTCGCTCTATTTGAGTCATGTTATTTGGGAAATAGTTGGGATAGTCTGGAGTTAAGATTGTTAGGACATGAAATTCCGATTATGGGTAGTGTGCTTGATCACCACACCTCATGTATGGATTTAAGTCGCCAGGGGAAGTCAGGATTTATCTATGCCTTTTGGTTTTCTTGGTCTGATGATGATTAGGGGAAATGAAAAGAGAGTTGGGTTAATGGTCTCAGTGAGCTCGCAGGGTCTGGAAAGCCATGTGGAGCCGGGGATATTCCCTAGAACACTCTCTGTGATGGTGAAGTGAATGGAATATGGCTGCCAATTATATGTCTAAGTCACCCACTGAAATTAGTTTCCTCTCGCATTGTTTTGTGCTTTAGTTTTGAAATCATGGAACTTTGGTTTTAAAGTGACTTGGTTTTACGAAGCGTAAAGTTTTTGTGAAATGATTTTTAAATAAAGAGGGAATGGTTTGATTGATGAAACGGTGGAACTGGATTTTCCGAATTATTTTGAAATGGAAAATAGTGTGCTTACACCTCTTTTGAAATTAGGAACCATATTGAAGTTGGTTTTCAAAAGTGTTTCCAATATAGTTTTCTAAACAATTAAAGGGTGTTTTAATGGGATGATATGTTTTCAAATTGATTTGAATAACTTGAAAGTGATTTCTTTTCTAAATAGTTGTTTCCTTATGAATAGTTTTGTAAGATGTGAATTGAGATTTTGATCTCATTTTTAGCAGTTTTGAGAAAAAGGATGGGTTGGTTGACCGTTTTTTTGAAAAGTGGAATGAATTTTCGTTTTAACCATTGGAATTTACATGAGTGACCACATACATTGGGTTATATGGGATGGTGGATGGTTGATGGAATTACTGGATGAGTTTCGGGATGGATATGAGGAGGGTTCCTGGTGTGGCACAGAAACATGCATGTGTGAGGCCCATGGGGTACCATTGGTGGATACACTAACTGCTGAACCATTGGTTTTCAAGGAAATGTTTTTAAATAAAAACATGATGTCTTGATGAATTGTTTGGGATGGTGTATATTATGTGTTTTTTGAAAATTTTGATGTTGTGGGATGTTTTGAGTCCAAGAACCCCTCCTGTTCGAACTGTGTTTTGGGTTTGTGTTTGGTCAGTAAGCTGGGTAGAAGGTCCGGTTAGTTTTCTCCTATGATATATGTTTCGTTACACCTTTAAGGTGGTTCCATTAATGAGTTTGGATCTGTTTTGTGGCATGTTTTTACTAATGGACCAGCTTGGTTGGGTCCTTGGGTTCTCTCGTTGGATAAGGTACGCCCCCATTAAGGTTTTGTCCACAACTGAAGTGCAACCCGGATTTTTTT
Source organism: Viscum album (assembly GCA_963277665.1). Taxonomy (NCBI): domain Eukaryota; kingdom Viridiplantae; phylum Streptophyta; class Magnoliopsida; order Santalales; family Viscaceae; genus Viscum; species Viscum album. Next base: position 471,398,660 of record OY728133.1, on the reverse strand, counting down.
GCCATTGGAAAATCCTTCTATTGATCAATGTAAGGAATATTTTCTTGAGCTTTGTAGAATGAGTCTACACCATTTACTTTCTTGGTTTTTTGGATCCTCTTATTGCAGAAGAGTGCTTGTGGATGGTTGAAAGAGACCTTAGTTTCTTAAGCTACCTAATTCATCGAAGGTGAAAGTTGTCCGGGGTTGTCAATATGGATAGTGTTTAAGAGGTCCTCTAAGTCCTTCGTACTCTCTTCGGAGAAGGGGTTTATGTTAAACCACCAGTGTGGTAAATCTGGCCCTGAGAGGTTCTTATGGCCACTTTCTGGAATGTTGTGATGTTTGGGGGTGTTGTGTAAGGCCCCCTCCTTGTATTATTTCTATCAGTCGCTTTGGTCATGTTTGGTGACGCGATGTGATGTCGCGTGCTCATTTGATTGTAAAGGTGAAGTTGTACAATATTTTGAGAGAATTTTTTTTTTCAGAAGTGTTTCTCCTTTTGGGAGATTTCGACATCCTCTATTTTAGAGGAAGGTGTTTATATGTGTCCTTTATTTCTGTTGTTTATCACCCGAAGAAACAAGGTGTGATGTGAGTGCATCCTCTAAAACCTTATTTTAGTAAATTTACAACTTAGGGTAAAGTGAGTTCTAAAGTGTGTTATGTCTTGGTGAACCCATATGGGATTGCGTGTAGTTGTTTGTATCATCGGAAGAAGAAATTATATTATGGGGTTTCCAAATCCTAACTGCGAGGCCAAAGATGCTTCAATCATTCCAGCTCCAGCCATAGGTTCCAGAGAGAAGCTGGCACGTAGTCAATGGAAATCCCAGTGTAGTTTTTAACTTTGTACAAAGAACTATTCTCAATATGAGAGATGGGAATAGTTTAAACATTTGGTGTTTTAATCTTTCTTCTTTTGTTCCCGTTCGGTGGAAAGAGGTGGAGGGCCTCATCCCCATGTTATATCCCAATTAATTTCTTTTCCCCTTTGGTTTCCTTTAGGTTTGGGGGAAAGGTTTTGGATTTGTCTAGACATGTTGAGTGAACATTTAGTAGTAACCATTAACCAGAAAACCATGTAGGCATAAGGATCCACATGGTTAGAACACATTTTCCCAAACTGCGTTGGCTAACCGTGTAGTTGTCCCAACTCTTTATGTTTTGGGGTATTTCTGTGTCGGCCCATATTGGTCAGTTAAGATGGTTGGTTCTTATGATGGGGAGCCCATTTGTGTATCCTTGTACCCGTAACTATCTTTTGTACTTGGTATTGTATTGGAAGTAGGTGGTCTCGTTCAGAGCTATATAACCACCTACATCTTCCTTGGATAAACTCCGGGATTGGAGAGTTCCCAATGGTTTAGTTATATCAAGGTATGTGTAACCTTATTCGATGTTCTTGTTTGTTTAGGTAAATTTCTTGAGCCTTGTTCAGATAGTGTTTGAAGGGTTTTCTTTTAGGATAAATAAGAACGTGCTTGATCATTTTAGTAAAGAGGTGTATGTTTTTGTTGTGAATTATTCCTTCCTTAATTGATCACTGGAGGTGTTTTGGCCTTTGGGGGCAAAGCTTAGCAAAGGAGTCCATTTCTGCCTTTCGGTTGGGTTTGGTTTTTTTCTTTGTCCTTGATGTGGCTTTCCGAGGGCGGAAAGTTCTATGGTGGGGAGAATTTTCAAACACGTGACCTTTTTATATATTAATATTTCATTTAATTTCCATTCCTGATTTTTTTGGGGGGGGGGGGTTACCACTCATTTTGGTGAAAATGGTGTGTTTTGAAAATTTGGGCCAAACCGCGAGCCCAATTCCAGATTTAAAAACTAATTTTGTTTCTTCTATAAATCCTTCCATTTTTACTATTTTAAACCCATTCCACTTCCCATTTGGCATAACCTGATATATTAAAATCACCATATCACTTTGGACCGCATATAAATCCAAAATCATGATGGATTTGGGTTTTTGATTTAGGTAATGGTCCTGCCCGTAGGCCCATTTCCTGCTTTAAATAATTTGTTTAAATTTTCCATATCTCATTAATTTTTTACTTTTTTCCCATGATTCCACCTCAATCTCAATGAAAATAGCCCTAGGATCACCCCAATTATATGTTTCGCAATTTTGGAGCTCAGGTGAGCCGCGAAGTAGGGAAATCTTTCATACTATTTCTCAAATCGACCAGATTTGACGAGGTAAAATAAATCTTTCATAACTCCTTCAATTTTCATCATTTTCCCACATTTCAGTCCCCACATGACTTAATAGGACTCCTTAGAACCTCCATACCAGTTTTTGGTACTTTGAGATTCATAGTTTGGTGGATTGGGGTCGATATCTTCAAGATATTTCAAAGGGAATTCCTTCTTGGTTCCTTCCATCCTCTTTTAGTTTTATTTCCTATTTCTTGAAATTCCTCATGTCCCAAAGTTGGGGTTAGATCCTAAGGTCTGATTTGGTATATTTTGGGTCAATTTTTGGTGGTCTAGGTCTGGATTTATTTTCCTTGTGGTGCGGCGGTGGTGCGCTTAAGGTTTCACACCAAGTTTTGAGGGTTTCGACTCAAAAGTTAGGTGATTCCATGTGTAACCATTTTGTGATGAGTTATATTGCTTGGTTTATTAATTAAATATGTTTATAATTTGTTTTGTGTGGTTTGAAAACTATTTTTTATGGATTTGGTTAAATATTTAATTTTTATTTGTATTTTAGCTTGAAATTGGGTACTTTTCATGTGTGACTATTGGGGTAATGTTTGGGTTTAGTTTATAACATATGAAAGTGATTTATTAGTTTTTAAAGGGGATTCCAATTCTAGTTTCTTAATTCATTATTTTCACGTGGGCCTTTAAAAGAGGTTTTTGAATGAGTTTAAGGTGTAAAACCTTGTTGTACTTCTTGAAGGTGATTTATGAAAACGTGTGTTTTTCATGTGTATCTTTGTGGTATTATTTGATGTATTTTTATAACACTTAGGGGTGGTTTAATAATTGTTTTAGGGATGAAAGTTCTGTTTTTGATTTGTATTGATATGATTTTGGTTTTTAATGAGGGTTTTGAAATGGGTTTAGTGTGGAAACAACGGTTATACCTCTTGGGTTTGTTTTATAAAAAATGAAAATGTTTTATTTGGTTAAACAAAGTTGGGAAAGGGTGTATATGTACTGTTTGGGTGATTGTGTTCACCTAATATGGGGTTTTGAATGGTAAATTGGTGATTTGAGATGTCAAACATTTTTAGAATGTTTTATAAATTGACAAAATGTTTTACTAAATTGTGTTTTGGGTGCGAAACACGTGTGTGGGATGTTTCGTGTGAGATTATTGATAAAATGAATTGTGAAGGTGAGAAGGGTATTATGTGACATGTGTGTGGGCTTTTATGTGAGTTGAATATCTTATAATGGTTTTATAAAATTGATTAAAGTATTTGTGGAAGTGTTATAGAAATGTGAAAATTGCTGTAGGCAATTTTGGTGTAAGTTTTATTTCAAAATGAATTTGAATGAAAAGTGGGATTTGTGACTTGTGTTATGTACAGGGGGATATTTAGTTAATGTGTGATGTGGAAGTGATATTTTCATGTGAAAACTGTATTTCTTGGGTTTTTGAACTTGTTTGAGCATAAAAGGGAAAACCCATGTATCTAGGTGGGTGGACGTGTACTAGTATGCTAGTGAATCTGTGGGGTTTGGACTTAGTTTAACTTAGCAAGATTGACACTTACAACTCTAACTAAATAATGATGATGATGATGATTGGGGACCACTAGGTTATGGGTATGATCCCTACTAGTGACTCGTGCACGAGAACAGATATATTTTTTTATGGTTACTCTCACCGAGATACGAGGTACCTGGGACCCACAACTAGCTAGTGCCTAGGGGTTATTTCATATTACTTGTGCTCATTAGATCCTTTGTACTTACCGTCGGTATACAGTATTGTTGGCTGGAAAATTCAGTAGCTTTGTTATTTATTTTAAAATTGTTGGTCCTTTAAAATTAGACCACATGAAAACTGTTTTCATTTATTGTTGTATCCTTTAGTAAATTGTAACAAGCATTTCTTATTTACAAAACGTGCAATGATTTTTGTCATGAAATGTTTATCACATGGAATCTATTAGTGGTGGTATCCTACGGGGATTTCACTCACACCCTACTTACACCTTTGTGTGTAAGTAGACTTGCATATTTTATGCCACAGGTTTGGGTACAGGTTTTATGCCTTTGGTTCGGGTTTTTAGCGGTCCATCGTGATGCAGTGCCATGAAGATGGCTTGAGGGCGGTGCCTCTTTCCATGTGGAGGTTCTTGGGATGTCTTTTCTTGGGTTTGTACCTTTGTAATGGTGTTAAAACATTGTTTAAAATTGTTTAATTCAGTTATGATTTTTAGTAAAAGATGTTTTGGTTTGAAAAATCCTGATTTGATTTCTTGGATTCATTTTTTGTTTTAAGTATAAAAACTCAGGTAAATCGTTCTCAATTTTCAGATTTTGATACTCATGACAAAAAATATCATTTCCATTGAGTTATACCGCTACTCGACAACAAGTGGATCAGAAGATCCACTAAATGTAGCTGGTCATTTTCATAAGAAAGAATCAGTGGCCAATTTATCCTTATTGGGTGAAGGTGTATGTTCTACATGGTTTAGGTTTTTTTTGAAGCTTAGGATTACTGGGTTAGAATTTCCATGATATTTTGAACTCTACCTCACATGGAATTTGGGATGTTGTTTGGGAAATTGTTGCATTGTCCCTCACATAGGTTGTTGTACTAGTTGCTCACTGTTCCCCACATTTTCTAAAATAGAAAAGGTTTGAAAAAATGGAAGTAAAAAAATCATGAATAAATAATTTATTCTTTTTCATAGTTAACTCAAAAGTAACATCTTATGGGAGCCTTATTTTTATCCTTTTTATAAAACAATGTTTCTTGGATGTTTACATACACATAGTCTTACCATAAGTGTTTTCACCGAGGTTTTCAGATCCTAATTAATAAATTAAATAAACCATAGCTCTGATAGAAACTATAGCAACCCATATTTTTGTTATATAACTATTAGATCATTTTTAAAATCAATAACATAATAGAGATACAAATCCATGAAGGTTTAGTGTCATGGGGAAATTATGACCATACATAACTGGTACATAATAAAACATAAAACTTTAATTAAATCTTTCTTATTTTTCCTTTTAAAGTATTTCATTCTCTTTAGTACATGTAATCACTTGAGGATATATAGTCAATTATGAGGGGGAGCTAAAATACCAGTAAGAGGATGAATAACAAACATGAATAAATATAAAATGGGTGAGAATAGTCCTCATCACCATATCATAAGCATGGGATCATCATCAACATCATGATGGAAACATGTGAAATGGAATGGAATGTGGAAATGTATAAAAATGAAACATCACATTATATTGGTCCAATACCACACAAAGTTGTGAATAATTCTAGCATCATGTTTACGTATAACATATGTGCATAATCATAACAACATCATTGTGAACATAGATAAAGTAATTTTAATGAATATTACACATTATATATTGAGATACATCACATTACCCAATGTATTCTAGGTATATTTAATTTTAGGACCACTTGTCACATCATAATATTTACATAATAACACATTCCACATAGAATGGATAACAATTATAGTATTGAAATAACCCATGGAAAAGAATAGGTTTTATAATTATTTCATAAATAATATATTCATGAATAAACAATTGGGTTCCCAAAATATAAATGGAGGTCATAATTTGGAATAAGAGACCATTTTTCTTTGTATAATAAACAACACATGAGGAATCAAAGATTTGTTTTTGAATGAAATGTATTTTTAGAAGACCATTGTATTTGGATTAATAATAAATATGGATATGGGTATATGACTTAATGAAAAGTTAATAATATTAAAAAATAATTTAAGGAACAATAATGGAATATAAAAATTAAAATTGATGTGAAATATGGAATACCCAAAGTAATGGAGTTGGGTTAAATAATGGTCTTACCTTAATTCCATCTTTATTTTTTCCCTTTTTTACCTCTTAAATACAAACAATATTTATTAAAAAATTGATCCAAACGCAGTTTTTTATAATTTTTACCAAAATTTATGATTTATAGTAATTTTATTAAATTTCTAAATTTATTTGGTCAGAGGGTAGTCATTTTAATGTCATGTTTTACTAAAAATTTCTGATTTTCATTGATTTTACTATTTTGTTCAAAGTCATTTATACATAAGTATAATTAAATCCAAAAAATTATAATAAATTTATATCCATATTTACATATTATATATAATTTATAATTTCTATACTTGATGATTTGTATAATTATTGAATTGGAAATTCCTCTGTAGGTGGTTAACTGACATTTGAGGGGACATTGTTTAAAGAGCTAGAAAGAGAAATTTAAAATTTATATATATATATATCATATCTATGATACTTGTAGCTGGTGAAAACATCAATATAATCTAAAATTACTTCCTAAAAAATCTTGTAATTGTTTTAAATGTTTTTGTGAAAAAAGAAAGATAATAAGAAAAAAAGAAGAGTTGATCAATACTTACATAATCCCCATTGTAGGTTATCTTGTATGACACTAAAACACACTTGATTTCTGGAGTTGGATTACTCTAAATAATTCTTAAGGATTATAAGGGTATTTTTTAAAAATTATTTTGGAATACTTTAGGATTTTGAATTTGACATATGATTTGTTTTAAAAGGGGTGGCCGAGGGGTTATTTATACTTGACGAGAGGGGTATTTTTAGAATAAAGTATTAAATAAAATAATATATCAATTGTAGAACTTGTAATTGTTAATTTTTGAAAATATATATAATATATATTAAAAATATAATGGTTTTTATGAATTAAAACCTCTGTATATTTTGAATTCATTATTTTATTAAGAAAGAAAGAAGAATTTTTTAAAGGATCACTTCTGATTTTAAGTTTTGGAAATTTATTTTTTTGGATTGGAATTTAAGTTTATATTATTTAATAAATCACTAATGAAAATAAATATAAAATGGTCAAATATAATGTTCTTGGAATTATTATTACATTATTAAATCATTAGTGATGGAATTTAAGATATATTCTTTATGTGAAAAATTATATTTGTAATATTCACCAAAAAATGAATTATTTTAGAAAATTGCCAAAAAATAACCCTAATAAAATTTAAACATAATAATTTTAAATATCATATTCATATTACCCAAATAAATTTTAAACAAAGGTTTAATATAAAATTTATGACTTTTAAGAAATACTGTAAAATACAGTTTATTAAAAATGCACTTATATTTTCTTTTAGTTTTTTAATCATGATATTTATTTTTTAGAATTATAATATTTATATTTAGATAAATTAATCATGATAAATATTATTTGTACAATAATTTATTAATTTTTTTGGGGAAATTAGTCTTCCAAAGGTCAGGTTACTATTCCCAATGGTCAGGTTACTATTCCCAATGGCAAGGAAGTTATTTCCACTGTTCAGTTTACTATTAAAATAGTCAAATTACTATTTAAATAGTTAAATTAACTCCTATAAATACCTATATTTTTATTTATTCACTATTCCACTCAATTTCTCTCAAGGTTTCATATATCTATTTTCTATAATATAGATTGGTTTTCTAATATTTAATTCTTCTTCTATACTATTAGAAGTGGAGATGATGATTCTAGTAGACTGGTTCAATCCATATTTTCCCAATATAGACTTTATATTTTCTATTTTCTATCTAATTGAAATGTTTGTAATTTTAATTGGTTTCGTTATTGATTAGTGTAAAAAAATTTATTAAGAAAATAATTTTGTTTCAGTTTCATTATGTGTATAATACTGTAAAGTATATCATTACACACATTTATTTCAAGAGAAAAAAATAATTTACAAAATCTAAGATGACACATAGATATATAGGTTATAGATTTTGTCCATGTAGATTGTAAAGAGAAGGGTGATATTTTATTTTTCATTACAGTTTTTCTTTTTCCATATTTAACCAAGAATGTTAGATATTCTCAAACATATGATAACATATATCTTAATTTGAGGTCAAAACTCAGTGGTTAGGAGATCATTGAGGGATTAAATTTGGATGAATGTTTAGTTTTGTATTTTGGAGATTGGTTTGTAGTTACTCCAACATATTAAGAAGAAATTATTTCTTCCTACCACCATTCGAGATGGGACATCCATTGTATAATTTAGAAGATATTTAAATCAATGTGAGAAGAGATTGTTTTGGGCCAACATAATAAGGAATTTGCGATTGTTTATCTCGATATGACTCACCTTTATGTAGGTCAACACAAAGAATAAATGACTAGTGGGTATGCTTATCTCTATGACAATTACTATGTTGAAATGGGAGAAAATATCCTTAGATTTTGTGATAGGTATACCAAGATTGGTTTAGAAACATAATTCCATATGAGTGATTATGGATCGACTCATGAAGTAATATCACTTCATCCCTATTCATGAGCCTAATATAGTGGAATATTTTTCTATAATATACATTTGGAAAATTATAAAGATGCATTAAATTCTAGTTTCAATCATGTTTGGTTGGGACCACATGATTTCTCCATGTTTTTTTGAAATCCTTATAACAATACCTTAGAATAAAATTAACCACGAGATCTCTTATCTTCCCCAAACAGATGGAAAATTTGGATGGATAATAGATTAAATAGAATACATTATTTGTTAACATGTTATGGAATTTTGAGGCTCATGGGAGGATCCTACACCATTAGTTTAGTTCTCATACAACAACATTTATTAGGCCTCAATACATATGGATACTTTTAAATAAATTTATGGTCATCTTTATCGTTCACTAATTTGTTGTGTGTAAATAAGTGAGACCTTACTTATTAGACCTATAATTTTGAAAGAAACAATATAGAGGAATTATATAATCAGAAATAGGATGGTGATGGATCAGAGTCATCAAAAATCATATGCAGATCATCATTGATGACTGTTATCATTTGAGGCAGTAGATCATATTTTCTTTAGAATCACTTGACAGTTAGGATATCAGTGTTTTGGTAAGAAAGGAAGGTTTTCTAATGGTTCATTGGAAAGTTTTTGATACTGTAAATGGTTATATATATGGATTATATTTTAGATTTACCTACAATTTTTATTTCCATTTATAATGTGTCTAATGTTACCTAATTAAAGATATACTAGCCTGATCATGACCATGTGATATGATGTGATCATTTTAATCTTGAACCTAAGGCTATGTTGATTCATATTACAATATAGTTCTTGGATTGATAAGTGAAACTTTTACATGGGAAAATAATATTTTTATTATGGGTTTTATGGTAGAATAGTCAAATTCATGATGAAACGTTGGAGTGTGAAAAGGAAATATAAGAGTAATGGCCCTAGATATTAAAAAAAACATATTCTTCCATATTTCTAATGATGAAAATACCTGCAGTGGGGAGATTTTAACACCCCCTATTTAAGGTAATTTACCATTTTATTTTTTGTTCCTAACTTATATTATTCTTGGTTTAACGTTTAGGAGTTTCAAATAGGGTTTTGAAAGGTTTTTCATGTTCTATGGCATGGTAGTTTGCATTACCCCATAAAGGGAGTCACTAAATCACAAAGGTGTGTTCTATATTTTTGGGGGAGAGATAATGAGGGGTTCAAACCACTACTATTTTCATCATGGATTTGGGATATGAAGTAACATTGGTGGGTTCTGTGGCGTAGAGATCTCAACTATGGAGTAGGGGGCTGGGAGGAGTATTCTAATGTTGTTTCGTTATTATTTTTAACAATATCTTGGAGAAAGAATGTGGTATAAGAACCTTTATTATTATCATGTAAAACATTTTATTATTATTGGCTACACTCTAGATTTTTCATTGTTTTTTCAAAACTGGATTTTTTTCTTACCGTAGATCTCAGACTTCCCTTTGACCGTCACCATTGTGGCATAGTTCCTTCCACTCCACCATGGGATGTTATTTTTCCATATTTTATACAATATGATAAAGTTTCATGTGCCATGATTTAATGTTTATTTCAACATATAAAATACTATCTTTAGTTATAAGATACTATTTTGGTGAGAAATATCATCCTCTCAACTTCCAAGTCAAACATAGGCATTTGTAGTGACCTTCGACAACCGAACATCCATTATGAATGGAAGTAAGAGTTGAGATTGGTTTTTTTATTTAGATACTTCATGTCCTGAAACCAAATTCATTGTAGTTGGCATCCATTTCCTCTCTATTTTTCTAGAAAATGATGGATTAACATTATTGAATGGGATATATTGGATTTTATTTGAAAATGATGTTGAATTTCAAGAAGGAAACCATTTTATATTCCTTTTAGGAAATTATGGGAAATTGTATGTTTTTTGAAAAAAACCCTATACGTATAATTTTAAAATTATTGAACGGTTTCGATGAAAAAAAGTGTGTTATAATACAGTTTAAAATAAAGAATTGTATTATGGATATTAATCAACATGGAATGTAAATTTATGTGTTAGAGTTTGATCAAAGAGGAAATGTATTGTTTGGAAATGCCACCATCAAGGTTGGCTAGGTTATGGTCATGGAGTACCATGATATTTATATAACTAGGCATGAGTGTGTTGTTAATGTTCGTATTTAAATGTGTATGAAAGAGAAATATTAAAGGTTATTACAAAATTGAATGAATGGAAATGAAATTTTTTATGTATTTCAAATATGAATTTCACTTTGGACTGTATATAATCTAGTTAACTATTTTAAACTCTTTTATATAAAATGTTCTACACAGATCTTTTTCTAGTAGTGGTGTGTTTGAAATTCACTAGGGAAATTCTACTGAGTTTATACCCACCCCCTGTATGTGCACTATGGTAATTTTTCAAATATCATATGCCGAGATACAGGTAAGGAAAGATAGTATTAATTTTATTTCAATAAATCATGATACTATGAGAATTACAGGTGGCATTAGAGCTTAGAGCTGGAAAGTGTAATTCCTGTGATGATGTCACTTTGATTTCTTTGGGTATGATAGTCTTTTATCCTTTTAATTTCTTTATGCTTGTTCTATTGTCAATATGATATTATTTTAGGGTTTGTTTATTATTTGAGTTAGATTATTTATACTCATGAATCATATAAAATGATTGGATGTTATGGTTTTTTGTCATTTTTTTTGTTGTATATTTAAAGGTAAAATTGTCCCAAATAGGTTTATTAGCCCTTATAATTTATTAAAAGTCTTTGGTGTCTTGGGGAAATAACCTAAGGTTTTTGGTGATATATATTTTCTCAATAAATTGAGATGGGGTGGATGTTATAATTTATAATGGTGTCTCTGGTTTTGACTAGTTTCATAGGATATTATAAAAATATTTCACACATTAATATAGTTTATCCCTACTAGTTTATACTGGCCTCTAGTGATCATGAGGTGTGCTTGAGTTTTTTATAGATTAAGTTCATACCATGTAATTCAAAGTAGTTTATTTATTTACTTATGATCTATAAATTATTCTCATGATTAAATATATTTTTCACCATATTCTTATGAAATTTATATTTTTATTCCACTCACCTATGACATATTTCATGTTACTCTTATTTTTATTCCAATGATGCACTCAAAAAACTGAAATCATCAAATATTTCTATGCTCTAAAAATTCTTATATCACATTCATACATTATTCCCTATTCCCTATTATTTTATGGCCTAATTTTTAACTATATTATACCATTATATCTCATACTGATTATATCCATCATGAATCATTTTAATTATACACAGAATGTGATTCATAAATTATCCTTTAATTGTATGTATTTTTCTCATGGGAGTACATATTTTATAAATTATAAAATATATAAGGATTACTTGGGAGTTATATGGTAATATAAAATAATAATTTAAAAAATATGTTATTATATTTCATTTCATATATTATGTACCATGTTTTTATAGATTGAAAATTGTGATTTTGGTAATGGTTTAATGTAATTTATTAAGGGTATGTTTCTATGAAACTATATCCAAAATATTAGCACATTGGGAATCATAATAAAGATGAGATAAAATAATGTAATTAGAGAGAGGATGTTGATCAATGGTGGGAATTGGTACAAAATCTTATAAAGGAGGTGGAAATTTAAAATATTGAATTTAATTCAATCATGACACTCTTCCTAGAAAAGTATATTCCTAATGGAAAATGATTGATTATTGAAATTAAATTCCTTAATCTAATAAAAAATGAGATGATATTTATTTCAAAATATAAAGAAAACTTATCAATTTTCTAATGGTTTTTCATATATTACATTGACAATCCTTATATTATAACATATCATCTTAATTGGGGGCTAAGGAAAATTGAATGAAAACCCTGATCTTTTAGGTTTTTTTCCATATAAGACAACTTCTCAAAAAAATATTATCAAGATGAATAATTTTTTTAAATTATAAAATTTTAATGTAACTAAAATGTTGAAGACAAATGTTAATTTAAATATGGGAAAACCAACAAATAAATTATACGAATAGGGGACTTGAGATTCTTTAATTCATGAAATTTTGGAAGATTCAACCTATATATTTTCTGAAAGCCTTAGTCTTATGTTATACATTTTAAAAAAATGGATACCAAAATCATCAAATAAATGGTATAGATAGTCAACTTATAATATTTAAAATACATGTATATGGGCCATTATTATAATATATTATATAAGTGTCATTGAATTCAATTACGAAAAATTCCACAGATCCATGGTCAATCTACTAAAGTATTAGTAACAAAAATCTTTTCTAAAAATGAAATCATAATATGTACTATTGTAATTAAATTATATTATCCTATACATCATTTTTTTAAATCAACACATTATATTTCTTCCAATAATTTTTCAAAAAATATTCATTATCCTTATGATAAAATTATAAAGGAATTTTCAATTACTACAAAATGTGGGTATTTAACATTAAAAAAATATAATTGATTTATAAAATCACTATTCAAGGTTAGTCATTATTATCAAACATAATTTTCAGATTGATTTTTTATTTCATTAATATTAGGGATGTATTGTCTCTCCAATTATCAAGTTAAATTTCACTCGAGTTAAAATGATGTTATAATTTGTATGGAAGTTATAAAAAAATTGGGGAGATGATTATTTACATAACTCAAATTCAAAAGCAATCATTGTAACAAATATAATTGACATTATCTATTATGGATTACAAAAAAGAAAAAAAAATAGAGGAAAATGCAGATAAAAGGATGAACATTATTCTCATTATGAAGGAAAAAAATTATGTTCTTCGTAATGATTTTTAGGATCTTCCTTGGATATTGAGGTGCAACTCTCAATTGATCATTTTCATATTGAAAAAATACAATTTGAAGTTAATGGGTTTCATATGGCCATCTAATCATCTTAATAATTGAAAAAAACATGCTAATATATATTTATGAAATCACATGTTCAACAAACAAAAAAATAAATCATACCTATAACAGGGATATAATATTCTCTATTTTATTTTTGTAATGGAATAAGATTAATGTTTTTCGCAAAAAATAACAGAAATAGGTCACTTACCATTGTGGGATTAAACCATCCAAATGATCTTATAACATTTTTTGAGGATCCTTAAAATATTAAGGAGAGATATCATCTTCATATTATGATAAACTATATCATGGGATAAGAAGTGTATCTGGAAGATTTCATACAATCGTTCATACTCAAAAAGGGGGATTTAACCCATTATATAGTCATCATTGATGCATTTAATTTAATGATATTAATCATCTATATTCAATGTATCATATATATATATATACACTCAATTGAATTATTAATTTAATTTCTTTAGTGAATTCATTCCATTTAATTATTTTATAATAAATTACAACCAATGAATTTGTTTGTAAGTTTCATGAAACTAAATTCATGCATAGGTAGAATATGCATATTGTCTACAAATATGTTTGAAGATGAATGTACTTAGACTAAAATGTTGGGTGAAACATATTACTTCATATGAATCATATACATATTTTTTTAATTACATAACCCAAAATATCTCACATACACAAAAAACCACAAAGAACTTATGTAAAAATACACAACTCACTGTGAATCCTTTAAAAACACCTTCTAGATAAGGTTTCATAAAACTGTCTTCATTATAGATCATACACATTATCAATAAATTAATAATTATTTTAAGGCCTAACTTTGTGACCAACATGCCCTATTATATTTTATTAATAATATTAAATACATATATCATTTTTTTTGAAAATAATGGACTTTATAAAAGCATTAGTGATAATCATGACATTATTGGTTTTGGTGTGATATTCATCAAACATACCCATATCTCTATACCAACATATTCAAGATATGGTGTATTAAATAAATTATATGTATACCTCTATCATACATTTTCCCATGATTTCATGTAACTATAAGATATGAAACAATGTGAATATAATAAATTCTAACTCATATATTTTTTATACACCAAAGAAGACTTACTGAGATGATGAGTACATAATATGTCATTTGTTTAATAGATAAGTACATCACCTATCAAACATATAATTAGTTGATCAAATCATATATGACTCCAATAAGAATATCCATGAATTTAATCTGTCCAATTTGATCAAGGGATTGATGTATTTACTCATCATATTAGTGAAAGAATACCATCTTAGATGGGCTCTAACTGACAGAATGTTCAATAATATACCCAACCACCACATGATTAGACACATTAATTTTTGTCACATTCATAATAATGGAATAAAATTTTTAAGTCTATCATTGTAGGTGTATCACCAAATTTGGGTAATAAATATTGATAATAGGCATAAATCCCTTCATATATTAATGACTATATGACATTCCATGAGATATAGTTTGGAAGTTTGGAGAAAGTAATTAGTCTCTTCTTATTACATCATGAATCATTTTTTTATCTTGTATATAAACCTTTGTAATGGGTATACATCTATATTCATGTCTACCTTAATATATCAACAAAACCCCTAATACTTAATGTGGATTATTGAATTGAGACAAATGGAAGTCACATTTTAAGGTAATTTTATCATTTGACTAATCATGTAAAATATAAACACAAATGAATAAATGATAAATGAATATTTTCTTCATTATAAAATCACAATAAATATTATATCCTTAAACACATTAATAATATTTTACTAAAACCATAATTAAAAAACTATTTATAACATCATATGTGATAAACTAAAATTTTAGCCTCATTTTTACTGTATTATATAGTTTTTCTTAAATCATTACATCTATATAAAATTCCTAGAGAATCTCTATCTGACCATAAAATAAAATACACCTAGTAAAATCATTATTGAGTACTATCTATAAAGAAATCCAATTTGAATAATTTTGAGACATAAGAATCATATTTATATAATTTAACTCTTTAAACCTATTTAAAACGTTTAGCATCACAACCTATAATATTATAATGATAATTTAAATTTTCTTCTTTAAAATATTAAAATATTAAAATCAATATCCATGGAACCATATTAAATCAAAAAAAATTATCTTAATCAATGTAACTATTTATGTCATCACTAACCATCATATCCTAAAACTTTTAATGCAAAGTGAAATTAACTATGATATATTAATATAATATAACTCTTTACATTTATAGTTTACATCACATTTACAAAATATTTCAGAATTAACTATATTTATATAATGGTATCATATCTTATTTGTTAACATTTATTTTTTTTGATGTTCAAACATACTCTATCTACCCACTTAAACATAATATCCTTATAAAACAATTATCAAAAAACTTATTTATTGCAATAAATATTAGTTACTTCCTTTAATAAGAAT
This sequence comes from Viscum album, assembly GCA_963277665.1. NCBI lineage: Eukaryota > Viridiplantae > Streptophyta > Magnoliopsida > Santalales > Viscaceae > Viscum > Viscum album. The sequence continues at coordinate 471,382,673 of OY728133.1, read as the reverse complement.
ATTTAAAAAATAAACTAAAATTTACACATCATATATTGTATTCTATGTGTTTATAGTAATTTCATAATAAGAAGAATATTATTTAAAATACATCATTGATGAGTGGTTGGAATAACACCTTATATATTTTAGAAAATAGTTGGATAAATTTTTTACCCTAAATAATATTTTTTATCATCAAAACCTTTAAAAAAAGTAATATAATTTTAAAAATAGTAAAATATATTTATTTTGTTAATTATATAATAATTCTCACTATTTTTGTGTTAATTAATAAAACCAAATATAATATAACATAAATAAAACGGTGATACATATTTTTTTACCTTTGATTTTTCGATCTCGATATATTCCTTTACATTCATATACTTGATATAGAAAGTCATTAATTCATTAATTTAATGTAAACTATAATAATAATCCTTTTATTCATTTATTTTGAACTTCAAAAAGTCACAACACTTATATATTATATATTTTGTATCATACAACCTTCAAAACCTATGAAAAAATTTCTATAACATTTATATCTAATATAACAATTCTTTTGTGTTTGACAAACCTCTTAAAGTATCATGAACAATTCCACCCTATGGAATAATTATTTATTCATAATTAATCATTTATGATTTCATGTACTTATTAGGCTACTTAAAGAATTATTTTAGACTTATAAGATATAATATTTTCTTTTGGACTGAACTTTTACAATATTCACTATTAAAATAATACTATAATCTAGAGGTTGTATGCCTTGTTAATCTATTATAAAAACATTGGGAATATTAGGTTAACATTTATTAAACTATTACAAATTATTTAGAAATTTCAATTAAAGATAACTATATGAATTCCTTAATGAGAATTAAACTTAAAGAAACTTTGAATCTCTACCTGTATTTAGAATACAAAAACATTTTTAGTATCATATAATTATCCATTCACATTAAGCCTAAGAGATCAAAATTTCAGAGGTTTATTTTCATCTAATACCTTTTAAATCTTATGTGAATTATTTTATACATATAATAATAAATTAGATTCACTTATTGAAAAACATGGCTACTCAAGAAAAGGTTTCTCTAACTTATATAATTTCTCTTATAACATTACTTATATTACTAATATTAATCCTTTCTATTGAGGGATTGATTCAAAATTTATTCTTGATGATGATGAAGATATGTATAAAATAAAAAAACTTTTATCTCATGATTTTAATGTTTTAAATACTTTCATAAAGTTAAATTATTTAAATCACAGATAAAAATATTGTCCCCATACATCTTATCCATTTAGTGAGATAGGATCAATATTTCCCTAGGAAATGTGTTTGTGTGGAACTTTTCTCACAACATATTTTTTTAAAGAAACATGTCAATTAAAAAATTAATGATTCTTGAATAATTTATAGAATTAATCTTTATCCAAATACATCATATCAATATAATACACTTTATTCCTCCAGTAACGTATTCCTATATGTGTATCTTGGAATGTGTAACCTAGGGGAAACCCTAAAAGAAACATAATGATGGATAATATTTGTGAACCAAGCCATGCCATGATCAAACTAGCATTATAGTCTATATATACACATTACATTCTTTCTATACAAAATATAATTCATGGCCATATTGAAATGGCATGACCTACTCTGTTTGATGATGGGGGTATTTTTTAGTGTCTCTTTAGAGGGAGTAATATCTCTTTTAAATTTATAACTATTACATATAATGAAATAAATATCTTTAATTTTTTTTAAATTACTTGTTGTATAAATACTTTTAATTATTTTGTTTTGGAATTCTAATTTTATCCATCTAATAAATTTTTTTGAAACCACTTTAATGTTTAACTCATTACAATTCCCACAGTTTATATTAAACGCCCAAAAATAGAATCAAAGTTTATTTGAACATAAATGAGTACATAATATGTATAAGGTACATGAAATTTTAATATAAAGGTATAAGAAAATATAAAATTTACAATATCCACAAGATTTTTAATAAAGTGATAGTTCTCCCACTTCCCACATTTTTAGAATAAGGTATACGCCTCTATGTAAGTGAGTGGTCAGAACCCATTTCCATCTCCCTAGGGAGATCCTACTCATGTTTTAATTCAATTCATGATGTCTCTAACATATAATATGAAAAATATATATCCAATGACTATTTTCGAACTCATTACACAAATAGAGACCAAGGAATATGTGAAAGTAAATTTTATGCAGTCACGCCTATATTGTACTGGAATGACATATATCCCAAAATAAATTTATCCCATAAGTAAAGTGTACAAATTATTCACATTCAATAAAAAATATATAAACTTGAATATTAATGGAATAAATTTTAGATAAATGATCATTTCATAAAATTAAACATGATATTTTTTTATTAAATATATATAATTAAAATCATTATATAAATATATTATAGTTAAACTAAAAATTATGGGTATTAGATTATACTGAATATAAACACTTTATATCCACATTAAACATAAACTATTATATATTATTTATCATATGAAATTTTCATTTAAATATATAATAATTTATGATTTATAAAAATTTTATAATTCAATTTCTGTTACATGAACATTTTTACACATTTAAAATATCACATACCCAACATTATTTAATCATTTTATCAAATCAACAATATAAACACTTTTTATGTGGTCTAAATAATATATTATACAATATCCCTTTTAAGTAAAACAATTAAAAAAAATTAATAATGAACAATTCATGATTTTAAGTATAAAAACCATTTTAGATTTATTTATGTAATTTATAAAATCCTTATAAATAACCATTACATTTTATTAAAAATCACATTAGTTCAACTTCACATGGTTTTTCATATAATATAGAAAATGGTATTTTAATAATTATAATTTCATTTTTTGAATATTTTTAAATAAAAATTTCATATACATTTATATAATTAATTATAAACTCTTTTTAATTAATTAGTTTTTAAACTCATTATAAAATAATATAATACAAAAAAACCATTAACTATTATTTTTGAATATTCTATAAACAATATATATTTTTAAATGGTATTCTTAATATTAACTATTTAAAATTAAGATAAAAACTATAATGAATGTTTCATAATTGTTTAACCAATTAACCATAAACATTTTATAGTAAGTTTATTTATAAATCACCATTATAAATTTTTAAATATCATTTTTTTTTATTTTTTTAAAATATAATTTAATTCACAGTTGATTTATCATAAAAAAAATAAAATTTTCATCTTTTTTCACAATCTTGAGAATAATAAGAACGTTTCATATTTAATTTATGTATGAGAAAACCATTTTATAATGCATAACACTTATTATTTATAAAACTTTTATAAAGTAAAATAAAATTTATTTAAATATTTTTCTTTTCCAAACATCACCTTACCCTTACACATGAACACTTCCTACATAAAGGTGTTTAAGATTTCCTATATGAAGAACATAAAACCTATCTATAATGGTTATCTATGTTGAACTTTATGTAAAACCACTTTATAGAAAATTGGATCATGATGGCCTTTACACCAAAACATATGTGTGAAGGTAAGTTGTGATTACCTTTAAATATACCCATTCGTGTAAAGGTGATCTTCCAAAAACATTATAGAGAACCCTCCATGTAAATTTAATTTCCCATAACCTTTGCATAGACCCGTTTTCTATATAATGGGGGTAAAGGTGAACCTTCTCATGTTCTATTTGGGTATGTATGTAATGGTAACATTTATAGCATCTTAAAATATGAGTTTATTCAGAAAAAATTATATTAAATAAATACAAAGAGTCTCAAACCACTGATGGGTTTTATAGGATCATATCCTGATATTTTACATTAGATAGATATAAAAAAATATATTGATCTACCTTTAAGAAATTAAATATCTTAGAAACTGAAAAATATAGATTACATGTAACATACATACAAGAGTCTATATATTTTTTTTGATTGGGTAATATTTATATAGATCACTAAAGTAGAATAACATAAGACTTATACCGCTTAATGATAAAATAAAATTATCAATAAATATTTCATGATGATCTATAAATTCATAAATACTATTACTTCCATCAAATAGGGACAAATAGTATCTCGGGAGGCAAATTGTTTCAAGAGTTTTGTGTAAAATTGGTCCTACCCAACATGAGGTATCTTATTCCTTCTTAAAACCATCATATGTGCATTTTATTTAATGAAACACATCATTCATATTAAATGTATCAATATAAATTTATTTTTGTTTTAATTTTTATTGAATTCCATTAATTAATGTTAGCTATTTAATACACTAATAATGGATTATAACTGATTAAACTTCATAGGAAGATGCATTATAACAGATCTATATATAGATAAAAGTTTGATGCATTATTCCTCTGAGGTGGAAGATGTATTTACTCTTCCTAAAATGTTGAGTGCATTATATTCTATCATATGTGTCATATACATATGTTTTTGGTGCATAACTGATAACTTTCAACTTACTGGATGAATCTATTGAACTTGGAAGAGTTTAATTAATTAATAAATTAGTTTTATATAAGTTATTTATTAGACTTAAATCAAGGTAAAAATAAGTAATTGTGATTAAACAAGATATAGAAAAATGATTTCCTTCAATAGATATAAATGTGATGAACTTTTGGTTACGAATTTTGGATTCTGAAATGATCCCTACACATTTATAGAGAATGATTTTCTATAATATGTATATACATTTTGAATTTTTGATTATGAATTTTGGATTATGAAATGATCACTCCACATTTATAGATATAAAGAATATATTTTTCATGGATTGTATAGAAAAAATATTTACAACTATTTGTTAATGATATTCTAATATAATATAAAAGTTAAAACTAGTGTGATACTGATATATATATATATATTGTTACATTATCTAAAAAATTCGAATATTAATTTTTTATTAAATATATTTCTTCCATTATTTTTATTATAAACATGTATTGTGCATTGTTTGGACCCTAAAATGACCATGGTGGACCAATAATTTTTAATTCCTATGTATATAAATAGAATTCATTTTTCTATAACATAGTATTTTACTAAAAAATTATTATTGAAAACATTTCTTAATTTTGATAGTATCTTCAATATATTAGGGGTTAAAATATATACAGACCATGTAATTCGAAGATATTTTCCACGAGTTGATGTAAACACCATTAAATATTGCTATAATGAGATTACCAGAAATAATAGAATGATTTTCCATCAATATGGATGAATTTGGAAGTATATATCGATTTATATAAAAGAATATAAAAATAATATGTAATTATTTATTTGTTTTTTGGTTAACTTTTGTTAATATAATTTGGTATTAAAAAAGGTTTAGGATGTTTGTAGATGATTTTATGAGGATGGAGAAGTTTTGATAAATTTAAAAAAAATATCATATTCCAAGCTGTGTTAGTGGTCATGGTATTGATAGTACTATGATGTAAAAATATTGTATCGACTTTCTACCATATGGATAAAAACCATGTCATGGTTTATTATACTATTTCAGACTTAAATAAATCGAGTTATGCTTCTGGGAATTTTTACAGATCCATTTTATATAGGCAATAAAAACTATAACATAATTGTTAAAAAACATCATCGTTATAACCATGGTGAAAATTATGGTAATGATTGTTTTTATATTATTCATGGATGTAATATGGTATGAAATAATTCCCATATTTTTTTTAATTATTTACAGATTCAAGAGAGTTTTATCAGATAATGAAAACCATAGTTTCGATAGAATTCATTTTTTCTTAGGGATTATTTCTAGATTGTATACCAAAGAAACAAAAGTGTTGTTTATAAAGAGTTACATCATGGTACAAGAAATAGATAGTGTTTTCAAAGATTTAAATAGATGAGATAAAAAAATTATAATTATTTTATGTTGAAATATTAAGATTCAATGTATTGACAGTGAAATCATGCCATGGTGATGAAAATTTTACCATGGTTTTAAGAATTTCAAGATGATTTATGGATTTTGATAAGTTTTATAATATGTAAAGTTGAATATATTTTATGATATATTTTATAAAATGATTAAATATGGTCTTGAAAACCTATTATTGGTTAGGATTTGGTAATTTAATATATAGGAATGACAAATGGATATATTTGAGAGACTGAAGGTATATAAAAATAGGAATTTGGAATTTACAGTAGGGGATATAAATTCATGAATACCAAGGAGTGAGAATAAGTTATCATGGATCATTAAAATAACCTATGATAATATAAATATAAAATATAATTCATGGTGATGGAGTTGAATTGAAACATCATACTTGGTTTAATGTGTTGATCATATAGTGATTAATTGATTTTAATGACATGCATAGACATTTTATGATTAAATTTTCAAGAAGTTGTATCTAAAGAGAAAAATAATATTCAAGGATCCATAAAATCAAAATGGAAAATATCCTAAAATCATTTTATTGAAATAATAGTGCATTTAATGATTTTAGTACATCGATACAATGTCATTTTCGTGATCCTTAGACATAGATCATTTGAGTAAACTATGCAAAACCCTTATTTCATTGAAAAATACTATTTTTAACGGATAATATTGGTATAATTGTACAATAGATTTTAAATTTCTCATTAATTGACTAAAATGATATAATTTAGTGAGAATTAAATATCAACTTAAATCAACACCCTATTAGGGTAATTGTAACTTCAATTTTATAATTTATTGACTAATAATCCTAGATCCTATGAATATATCATTGAATAAATATGAAGATAAGATACTAAATGGAATTGAAGAGGTAAAAAAATCATTATCTAAATAACAATTTAATAAAATATGAATTTAGGCAATGAACTACACTTCTATTAAAAAAATATGAGAGAAATTAAATAATATTTTTTGGAAAAGTTTAGTGGTATTTTCATTTTTTATTTCACTACCATTATTTCATTTTATCATGAAGGGAAAATATTTTGGGTTTTTTAGTATCCAATAGCCCAAAATAATATTTTTAGTTATTTCTAAATAATCGTATATAGACAATCAAAACTCTCATGTATATGAAGAAAAAATTAGACTATTTAGATTCATATTTAGTAGATCAGGTGGAAGTCTCAAGATTAAACTATAGTAAGAAACAAATTAACCATAAATAAATATTACAAAATATGAATTATACTTTTTCATCATAATAATACAATAAAAAATTATGAAATTACATTCACAATAATAATTTTAAATGGTACTATGGAACACATATAAATATTTCTCACTTCTATAATATATAATTCTATAGGTTCATCCTCTAAAAATAATTTCAATTATACGTGATATTTTTTATAATAATGATAAAATTGAGTAGTGGAATAGTCCTGGTGTATAAACATAGAAAATAATATAAATGATTTTAAATGAAATAACAAATTGTATATATTAGGGTAATTTATCTATTTGAATGGTTAGGTAACCAATAAAATATTAGAGTTGGGAATCATACCATTATAAGAGTAACATCCCTATATAATCATTATAAAATTAATGTAACCATTATATATTAATGTTCTAATAAAATAAAAAATCACTTTCTAACTATATAAAAATTAATAATTATTAATGGAAATTATTTAATAAATAATAATGAAACTACATAGATGTACTATATAAAGGAGTTTTAAAATATTTGGTTCCAAATTCATGACTTAGAAATAAAGAAGTTTTTTATACAATAAAAATAATAATTATATATAAAAATTTATTTTCATAAATATGACTTCAATTTTAGAATCATCAAGTAAATATTAGAAAATGTTGAGTTTTTCAATATTTTCTAAGGCAGTCACATTTTTTATTAAATAATAAATTATGATAAGTTTATACGATATGAATTAGGAACTAATTTTGATATAAAAGTTATTTAAAAAAATTATATAAATAATTCCATGATAGGGAAATATGTTTTGTAAATATAATTTATTTTAATAAATTGGATTCAATTTTCAAGCCTATAATGAACTTTTCAAAGTCTAGAATGCAAATAAATAGTTTAAAAAAAATATTTTGTTGAATGTAAAATTTCTACCAAAAAATTAATACCAAATAATGCATTATTATTCATTAAATTATAATTTTTAAAATACATGTCCTAAATTTTAAAAATCATCAGCTAATGTCATGGGTAAGCCATTATTATTTCATTTTCCCCAACCTAGATATACAAGGCCAATTTTAAGAAATTAAGTAACAATACCCCCAACTTTTCTGTAAATAATGAACCATACTCACATTTTTTCTCTACCACAAAAATATTGATCATGGTTTTCCTTTAATCCCACCTTAAAAATATTTGGGAATATAATTTAGTAGATGAGAGTTTCAAAACAAAACTTAATTTCTCCAACAAATTTATTCTATAGAGTTCATCTCCAAAGGCATAATCAAATAATGGATCCAAAACCCTTATCCACAATACTCTTTTGAGATTCCAAAACTCCATGGATATAATGAGTTCATTCTCATGATTTTGGAAGGGAAATATCAAAATAAGAGTTTTTATATATTTATATTCATTTGTGATATTATATTTGTTTTATATTTTCAAATGTAATGATGTTATATTACATTATTTAAAATCCATGATTTTATTGTCAACTAAAAACATCCATTTCCACTTATTATACCACCCTCTTAATTTATTATTAAAAAGTCAAATTTTTAAGAGGTTTCTATTTTTCAATCATTGATATTCATTCCAACCTTTGTATTCACTAATGGAATCTAATTAATACCCATATATGATGAATGTATTACATATTTCTTATCCATTATCAAAGATACTCTCCTTTAATTTTTTAATATCCAACAATTTATAATTAATGATTCATATTCACCAATAAATCCACATAACTAGATTTAATTGGTCGAACTTTGATAATACGAATGAACTTTACGTATATATGGGCATGTGATGATTATTAAAACATATATAGGTAGGTGATTCATTTAGAAAATTGTTATATTTATTATTTTCTAAAATCATCCATATAATGGATGCATTAAACATAATATGTTATTATAAGGGTATAAAATTTTTTATCCCCTTGATACATCGTCAGGTATCAATGAAAAATACAAGTTCGTGGTATTTTTTGTATGTCGACACTATTATGTTTGATATATTAGCGTAAGTATTTGACATTATGTTTATGATATCATTGTTTAGGCATTGATTATATGATAATGATGTTTGGTATTATGAATTCCATCAGTATGTATTCATTTATTTATTCCACACAATTACTTATTCCCTATTTATATAATTCAAGGTTATATTATGCTCATCATACAATCATTCTATTATTTATTCTATCAATATCCTTTGTGACCTCAATATTATAGGTCATAATTCACTTCACTATAATCCTTATAATGAATCTAATATTACTCCTTTATTTTGCCTCTATTTTACCCAAAGAAACTAAGATAAAATGTTTACATGTTCTGAGGATAATAATGGAAAAATAAAAAACAGTCATTAAATTATTTTATTATGATTTGTGTTTTTAATGGTATATACGGCCAATTTGTGTCTCAAATATCATAAGGATACTAAATTATTTGGTCCCATAATAATACTTTAAGCTAATACCACTCTGTCATGAACCATCCCCCAGGGCCCATGTAGTGACAACCCCATGCTCAGCTTCCATAGGCTAGGGGTTGGTGACTAGCACCAGAGAGGCATATACCAAAAAGGGATGAAATTACCTTTAAACTTGTACACACACACACACACGCCCAATGACATACCAACACAGAAAATGGAGGAAACAAGTATACCACTAAAACAAGGCTGAGTGAAATTATAAGTGAAAGTAAGTGGGCCATAATACAAACCCAACCAGGAACTGAAAACAGAAAGTAAAAAAGGAAACTATGATGGCCATCCACAGAAAACCCCACCTGATCTTGAGAGTAGTGAAGCTATTTGAAGCGGAAGTAGTAAGTCATATCTACTTGGTCCTACTAGGCCTCACCTAGTACTAGGCCACCAAGTCCACCATCATAGTGTCCATTAGTCCCATCTCCCCTTGAGGACCTTTGTTGAAACATTGATCATCTGCACCATACAAAACACGTGCGTGTGAAACCCATGTAGGGGTGAGTATAACAATACTGAGTAGGGACCCCGAGTCCCCTGAAGGTATCTCAGTAATATACGAAGGAAAACAACACAAAGGAAAATACAACTAATGTAATACCGCCATGAAATATCTCAAACAAATATCACAAAGTAAAAGGCACAACTCACAAGAGGTATAACTTAAGTACAGAAGTAAAGATGACTAGTCGTGAAACCAGATCATCTAATTCCGTCGAGAGGCTCTGCTGCTAACCCTCACATGAACACTAGGTACTGAACCACATATGATCGCTACCCACACAGGATCTCAAGGTGTTGAACCACATAAGATCCCTAGGTTCTGACCCACATAGGATCTCTTGGTGCTGACCCACAGAAGATCACTATTCATCCTTCACGTCATTGCTATCCAATGGATTCCCGCACTTAGCATGCTTGATTCCGGGAGTATCCACTCCTCAAGACTTCAGAAGTTTCTCAACAGTCACGAAGTCCCACATTGTGTAACCCCAAAGGGCCATCTCTTCGTAAGGGTCTCAATGCAATAGACGACGCGTAGAATGAACACCCGGTCAGTAGGTTATGTGCATTTTTGTAAAAATATCCTGGTTGGATTCGAGTCTGATCCAACCCGACCATACAAAAACTTCTACCAAAACAAAAATAGAGTATCTCAGATGAACTAAAACATCGCGAGGGTCCTGACACCAGTGATGATGCGTCAATTGGACGCACGGTTTACGTGATACATGCGTTTTAGTAAATAAGGGGACAGTTGTGTCTGGGCCCGATCCGACCTGGTCAGATCGACCCAACCAACCCAGGCCATGGATCTAACATACCTAGGTTCAGTTAGATGGACTCTACCTGACCCAGTTTGGGTCGAGGTTGGTCTGGTCCAGCTTGGCCAGTGGGCCAGGCTCAAGGGGCCTCGCTGGACCCGACCTGGTTTGGCCGAGGGTCCAGCCCCCCCCGAGTTGCCCGATGACCCAATCTTGTCTGGCCTGACCCACTAGCTGGGGAACGACCCACCGACATGGGTCCACACCGCCAGGACACCCCAAATCCAGAAACCTATATTGAGTGGTTGTTTTACTATATAAGAACTGAATAAATGATACATTTTTGATTTTAAGCACATGATATAACACTATTGTTAATGAAGTGGGAAATTAGATAGCTCAAACTTGTTCAAATATTTGTTTCCATCTAAATAATTGGTTTTATATTACAATTTTGTAGAATAGTGACTAGGTTTTAACAAAATGATATTTCATTTCCATTACTTGGTGGTACATTTGATTCATGTTAAAATTAGTATTAAATAATTTAATAGTATAATTAAAAAGGTTTTTCCCATATTTGGATTATGAACATTAGTTTTATAAAATTTTAATAGGTGATTAAATTTATTCAAAGTGTTCTTTCATCTTTACTTATATATATATATATATCTTATATATTGTTTATATTCCTAAGTATGTTATCAATAACCTTGAAAATATCTACTATAAATTTTATGGGATGACTAGTCTAATTATATTTTTCAATAGATTAATTATATTTTCATTTTCTACTGAGTTAGAGAAGGTGGTCTCAACATTCATGGATGTTTTGATATGATGAATAAACATCATTCATAGCATGAATAGATTATGGACCTATCTCATATTCACGGGTTCATTTATTTCTTAAAAATAATGAGAATTCAAGATATCTCATGAAATATTTTTTAGGCACCCTAAATGCATACATTAACAAAAATTTTCATAGAAGTCTTACATATATTGTTAACAATATCTTTGGAATATAGATCACTAGATCCAAAACTTATGGAATAAAAAATTTCCATACAAAGATATTATATTTGCCTAGTTTTACCATTCTTTAATGGAAAATCATGAAAGTTTGTTACCAAACATCATTATTGGGTTTTATTATTAATAATTATAATGGATTATAATGATACATATATGTTTCACTTAAGAGGATGATCACCTGAATGACTTGTGGAACTCTTATGTTAAGTTATCTATAGTCTATATTCACTATAAATTCTAATTCATACATTTTTTGATTTAGTGGTTCTTATTCCAATGAATAATTATATACCTAAAAAATATTTTTTTTTCTAAAATTATTAATTTTTAAAGTATTATTCTCTAATGAGGTCATTAAACATAGGGATGTTCTACTTTCATTCAATTGTTATAGTTGTAACTATTTTACTTGTAAAACATTGGATTGAATCTTACAATAAAAGGATTGTTAAAAAATATTTTGGTATCATTTTATATATATTTTTAATATTCATTCCAACATCAGGTCATTTAAAGGTCTATAAGACTCATGGTTTTTTTAATCTTTCTCATAAGTATTTAAAAGTCACTTTCATATCAACATCCACTCAATGATCTATTGAAATATTTATATAATTAAAAAAATAAAAATTATGGTTCATTTTATCCCTTTTTTTAAAAATTTAATCATTACTTTCTATAGACCATTGGAGTGTCCATGATGCTCAAGAAGTTTACTGATATATTATCCTTCTAAATATTTTACGTTGTCATTCCCAAATGTTTTTCTATGTTATTTTTATATACCTCATTCAAATTGGGGTCATTTTATTTAAATTATTTTTATAATTAATGTCAATACATATATATCCTTGTGTAATGGTATTATAGGTGGTGGTCATAATATTAATTACCAATATTTGTCTATACTGTTGGATTTATCATATCCTTTTAGTACAATATCCACTTTTTTTTCTAAATGATCAATCAATTCAATGTCACATAAAGTTTTTCATGTATAAGGGTCTTATATAATATTATATTAAGATATATAAATATCTTTTTATGAATTTTTTTAGTGTCTTTTTTTATCTCATTGGATTGTTCTGTATATAATTTCTGAATGCCTTAACAGTTTGAGAGATAACACTTGTACTAATAATCCTTATATATAAGGGAATTTGGTAACAAATATTTTGGATTATATATATTAGTTTCTTCAATTTATCAATGTTATTTTTCTTGTGATTGAATTTAACAAATTTTAAATTCCTAACATGTGCTAATACATTTATATTATCATAAAATAACGACAAGTTGTTTTGACCTTCTTCCTTTGGTAGTTTTTTCATATAAATATGAATTGATTTGAATAAAAAAAGGAGGATAATATTTTGTTTTTTAAAATAAATATAATTATATAAAGATGAATCCTAATGAATTGATTAATGATTTATTTAACGAAAATATTAAGGAAGCCAGATCTATGTGATAAATCCACAAAAATATTAACAATTTTGAAATTATGAAGAAGATTTTGAGAAACTTTCCACCTTTGAATAATGAAAATGGATCAATACCTAAAAAATTAATCTTATATATTATTACCAAAATATGATATAATTTATTTTTGTAGAATAAAAATTAGTTTTATGTAAGATGTTATGAAAATTTACTCAACCATGATATACATATAAATGCGATGAATAATCCTGAGCTCAATCATGGTGATTGTGGTAATGATGTTAGTGGTATCTTTTTATCATACATGGATAGAAAATTTGGATAAGGAGAATGTATATTTAAGAAAAAATAATACCATATTCGTATTTTAATTATAAAAAATATCCCATATATTGGCATGATGTATAATATGGAATGATAGAAAATAAAGATTGAATGATTTTATTCATAATTGAACAAGTATATCCATTTAAGATGAATTTTTTAAAAAACATTGTAATAAGAAAACAAATATATTAATGAAAATGTATTGTGAGCATTGAGGAATGAAATGATTAACCCTATATTTAAAAATTAGAAACATGAATCGAATAAATTTGGAATATATATTTATGGTAAGATTAGATAAAAGTGAAAAATGAACCCAAAGATATTGATCATATGAATTTCATATATAACCAAAAAGATGAACATGATGGATCAACTGATTATATGGATATTTAGAGAAAAATAATAGAAATAATGGTGTACCAATAATTGTTTTTGATTATATTAATGACCATTAAGAAAATATTTCCTAACTAGATCATGTAGTGGAAGAGAAAACTATTGTTCCCAAAAATATATGATAAGTTACATATTTTATACTAAAAATCAATGAAAAATATATGTTACTTGATGAATACAATTATTTCATTTAAGAACATGAAAAAATTAATAAATTATTTATTCATAAAATGATTAACTTAAAGATGATCATTAATGTTTAATTAATATATAAAAATATGAGTATAATAATTAATATGACTAATTTCCCAAAGTGGTTGTCAAGAAAAGATATAAAAATGAATAAATAAAATAAAATAGTATTTGAGTAAACAATGGTCGTATTATATGGGTATGTGTAACACACCCATGTAACTGTGTTATATAATATTTTATTATTCTGTGTTATAATAAATTTTTGAGAGTTTTGGTAATAAAATTCATATTTTAGTATATGTTCATCAATTATATGGTTATCTCAAAATTTATTATAAACCATGTGGCTATTAGTGGAAACTATGTGGAGATTTGTATCTTGTTTCATGGGGGGAGGAAAGTTTGGTAGATGGTTCTGAAAAATCAATAGAAAACTATGAATAATACCATTTTATATGGTGTGAAGGCACATGGATTGTACATGGTTAGGGTGAAAAATGTGGCACTTCAATATAAGGGGGTGAAACCCATTCTAGTGTGACTTACATGGTTGGTGAAATATTTAGTAAACGATGAATCCAAACCATATTATAATACTATATTCATTTAAGTATGAATCTCTAATATCCACCTCCCCACATTTGGCCTCTTAGCCTTCTAATTACCCACTAACACACAATTGTCTTAGAGGAATTGTCTAGGTAGCTCTTCCCTAACCCTCCTTGATTTAATTCTCATTCAACTTTATTTCATGGAATATTTGAATCTTATGGCCCCTCTTTCACTAAACTGACTTGGAAATTAATTTTTTATTTTAAAACACATTTAATTTGAAGTGAGAATCCATGTCAGTACAAAATACTGAGCATCAAACAACAAAGGAGATAAAAAACTATTGAAATCAAGTTTAAGTCTATTAGATAAATTATTCCTAAATACTTTCCTAAAAAGTCCATTTACATCTAAATTTGGATCGTCTTTGATAAGGTCATAGAATAAAAATGCTAACTTGTCCCATATCTATATGAATTCCTCTATATTTAACTTACCTACATTAAATCCTCCTAACAAAATACAATCTTTCTTCTCAATCCAATCTGTCTTCATCTTATCACTCCTCCCTTTCATTCCTCCATATATACACCTTGTTTTCTCTTCATTTAGTGAACTTAAATTGCAATGATGGATAAATTAAGGGTTTTGGTTGGTTTCAATTTTAAGTTTTAAATATCTTATGAATATATAGGTCATATTTTTTATTGGGTTTTCATTCTTACTTGAAGGAAAGGGGTTTCCATATATATTAAGGTTGGTTTTTGTATCCCCATATGAATTTAAAATAGGTTAATCATATTTGAGAGCATATATGACATGGAACACCATGATTAAATGATAATTTAACACCGTAAGACTTTATGCCATATTTATTTTTAAATAAATTCAAACTCTTTGATGGATTTCAATGAAAACAACATTGAAATGAAAGAAATGTGATACACTTTTAAAATATTATAATTTAAACATTTCCATTATAACCTAAAAATTAAATAGGAAGGTGTAATGCCTCATATTTTCCATGTATTATTTTTAAATATTATATGTAATTATTATGAGACAAGGATTTTTGACAGCGTGCTATTACGAGGCCTGGAGTGCCTCGAATAAATGTTTGAAATAAATTAAACTTTTAAATAGTTCACGTGAGTGGTTTTCTGAAAAAAGTGGAATATATTTTTAAAAGTTTTCCCGGATTAGAAATATGAGGGAACCGTTTTGTTTAAATGAGCAACTTTTCCTTAGATGGGGCCTAAACTCAACTGACACAGATCATCTGCAAAAGTTAGTTTTTAGATGTTTTAATGGAAATAAAATAAATTAATAATTTTTTTATTTAAATGTTTCCTTAAACAAATCAACCTAATACTCCCCTATTAATACCTACTTATGGAAAGTTTTTAGGGTGATCCACATAACCCTTCCAATTGAGGATTATCCATTGTGGCTTTGGAGGAGAACCCGTTGACGAACGAGGACGACGCGATCAATCGATGCATCTCAGATTCAATGAAACTCACTAATGAACATGATGTGGTGATTGTTCTCCAACCAAATTAAGTAAGGGCTTTGTTATTTTGATTTATTTCTTCCTTATTTTTTGATTTAACGATGAACTTGGATAAACCCACGAACAGGTTGATCCGCAGATCATGTGTTATTACAGGATGACATTATTTTCCATTTCTTTTGGGGTTTGATTTGGGAAATTGATTATGACAATTTTTTGATTACATTTTGACCTTCTAACAAGAGATAATCAACGCTGTGATGAATGATGGTGAAGGTGAATTCCTTTTTGTTTGTTTTTTGATTTGTTCCTCCTCTTAACCTTGTTTTCTTTGCGTTCTTCGCAAGTTTATGAACATCTGATCATTGCACATCCATTTTTCAATACAAAGATCCCAAATTGGAGATCTGACATCACGGAGACTCAATGAAGGTGAAAAGATGACGAAAATAGATGAATCAATGTGGTTCAGGATAAATTGTTCTTCGAACGTTCTTCGCGCGGATGATAAAAATGAGTTTTTGAGGCCGATTAAAGGCTCCAAACCTCAAAAAACATCAATGGCATGGTGGGGAAATGTTAGATCATGAGTCTTGTGGTGATCAGATGGCTATATCAAAGATTGGAGGAGTAGCTATGGTGAGACGGTGAAAGATGCTGTTTCTGGAAATTTTCAGTCAACATGGCGTGTATTCCGAAGAACCCGCCGTGTGGGACTGGCTCAGTGGTAGCTATAGTTTCAGGATACAGAAAGGTGACACACAGCATGTGACCTCAGTCACATGGTGTGTGGGACCTTCCCCAAAGCTCAGTCGATATTTTGGAAAATACATGGACACTGGAAGGACTACATTATTTCACGACATGGCATGTACTCCCTACGCAGCATGAAAGAGGCATATTTGTGGGACATGCCTTTTATCTTAGGCGATACACAAGAATGAGGTGGAGTACACGACATGCACTCCCCCACAGGGCTAGATGAGGCCAGTTACATAGGTTACCCCATGTACCAGTTACAAAGGATGGCCCACACAGGTTGAAGTTGTGTATGGGCACCTGACCCCATAAATGGAGGGAACCCAAGTTACTAGGACACAGCATGTGGTCTGTCCTACACACCGTGTACTTACCTTTCCACATGACATGTTCCCTCAGACTCGGGCTGTTACACACGGGCAGTACCTGGAGTCTCAAGGCATGGCATGCGACCCCTTCTATATGCTGTTTATATCCTAGAACATGGATTGATCCTCTTTTCCATCATTCCATGGTAAAGTTTTGTTTGGGTCAGTTCCCATTTTACTCATTCCCTTGAAGGTTAGGTACCATTTCCGTCAACCGGAGAATTATCCCTTCAACATTAATTTCTGAGATAGAGTCAGGTATCCCTCAGAGAGGCCCGAAGAGAGATCCTCTATCCATTCTTAACTCTAGGTAGAGTCATGTATCGATATGAATAATCCTACAGAACACCGATCCTATACTTATCAGGTGAATCCTGATGAGCCGCGGAATCCACCAAGGACTTGGAAGTGATCCTCATCTATGTATTGTGATCATTCCCCACTCAGGAGTGTGTTGTTCCGAAATGAGTGTATCCATCTCTCATGGATTTTCCTGATGAACTGTACTTCTCGGACGGATGTCATCAGAGCTATTAGACTCAGGGATTGAGTTCTCCTGGACGAGTGCTTCGTGAAACCTTTGTACTGAATCTCTAGTGTGGGTATGCGGTAGTGTGACTTGTCTCTAGACTATGGGTCTGGGTTTTGAGTATATCTGGATTGTGTTTCTCTTTCCATATGTTCAGTATAAATATATTATGTATAGATTATTATACCTTATTTAATGTATATGTCTTTGTGGTTTTGGGGTCCTCTACTGAGTATTGTTATACTCACCCCTACACGGCCTTTTCCTGCACATGTCTTGTCATGTGCAGATGAGAAACCTTTTGATGGAGTCCAAGGTGGACCAAGAGAGGACCAAGATTTCTGAGTTCCCTACTGGCCTAGGTGTTCTTACGGCTATGAGCAGGAATCCCAATACCTACATGTGCTTAAATTTTGGACTTAGTAGTTTACAGACTCTTGTTTTTGGTGGGATTGTATTCTGGACCAGTTTACTTTCTGCACTTTACTTTCCACTATACTCTATTGGTTGGGTTTAGTTATATACATGCATTTTGTTCCTTAGTGGTTTTTACATTTCACAATTTTTGGGCTTGGAGTTGCGTGCATGTGTATAGGTATAGAGGCAATGCCTCCCATGTTAGTGATATGCATACTCGGTGCTACTCACCTGCACCTGGCCTATTAGTGGCGGGCTTGGGGAGTCACGACATGGGCCCCACTTGGACGGGTCATGACAGAGTGGCATCAGAGGTGGTCAGTTCTACCATAGGACCAAGAGTCCGTGTGATTGGTTTGGGGAAACAATGTTAAGTGTTTTGAGATCGGATTTCAGGCCAGAGACTCCAGTGTTGGTGCAGTCAGCTGACATATCCATACACCAGGACTCTGATAAAATACTTTTTGACTCGTTACATAAAAATACTAGTTAAGGGGACGTAAAAGAATGGTACATTCATTATATTGGAATTGTTTGTGTTTTCTATGTTATTTAATGTCAGCTATCCAGATATAATCATTTACCATGGTACATCTTGTTTCCTTACAGGATTCCTCCACAACGCATACCCATTAGGATTCATCAGCTCGATTAATAGGATGATCCCCTCACTGATGAAGCTTCGTTACAAGGATCAGTTCCTTAGGCGTTACCTCTAGGTGGTGCACCTGCTATACCACCACCAACATAGCATCCTGTGCTACCTATAGTACCTTCATATGAGGGAAAAAGGATAAGTGCTCTCTATGAGTTTTAGATACATATAACCCTTAGGTTCCGAGGCGAGCCTGACCCTCAGGTAGCTGAGGACTATCTGAGGTGGTGACTAGAGTTTTCCTTCTCGTGAGTACACCAGCGGACTAGATTATGATCCTAGAAGTGAGCCTTCTTCAAGGTTCAGTAAGACGTTGGTGGAGTCGGAAAATGTAGACTCATGATGAGGAGACTCTTTCCTGGATGGAGTTTGAGAGACTCATTATAGAGGAGTTATCTTTGGTAATGCTGAGAGAAGTGTGTATCCAGAAGCTTCTTTAGCTCCATCAGGAAAGTTTGATGGTGGATGACTATTCATCGAGGTTTACCAACCTCACCAGGTACTTGATGGATTTGGTTAGGGATCAGTAATTTAGAGCTCAGACCTTCGAGCAAGGTCTACGACGAGATATATTATCTAGTGTCGTGACTCTATGCATTTAAAATTATGCAGGAGTGCTTGATAGGGCCTTGGTGATCGAGAGATTATTGGGGGAGTAGAGACATCAATTGGCAGTCAAAAACAGGTAGACAGGTGCAGAGACCTCAAAAGTAGGGATCTAACATCAGGAATAGGGTTCGGGACGTGGGAGATGTCACAAGAGGACATAGGTCTGGGGATCAACAACCCAGGGCTCTCAGGCTGGATCCAGTCAGCCTTGGGAGAGTTGATGCTACTCGTGTAATGGTATAGGATATCTCTCTAGAGACTATTCAACTCGTCGAGATGCTGATAGGGAAGCGATGGATGGACCACTGAGCTAGAGGTAGAGACTGGAGCTGATATACCCACCATGTGGTAGACATGGAAGAGGAGCAGGGAGATCTGCAGGTGGTGGCAGGCACTTTGATCTAATTCCACTCCCACCCCCAGGAGGTCTGCACAAGGCTCAGGGAGATAGGGGACAGGGGTGGGGATAGCTGCATGCAGCCGAGGCATATGACCTAATGACTCCAGGGATGATTCGAGGTACTATCTATGTCTTCTCTACCATAGCTTCCATACTTATAGACACATGTTCCATTTATTCATTTCTTTCTACATGTCTTGTGTGAAACCTTGAGATTCCAATAGAGCTATTGACTTAGCCCTAAGACATGGAGACACCTACGAGAGGAGACTCAATGATCACACACCTTTGCAGACAGTGTGATATTACCCATAGAGGTGAGAGTTTCGTTTGGAACCTCTTGGCGGCAGCGTCGAGGCCTTATGACATCATTCTCGGTATAGATTGGTTATCTTCAGTCCATGACCATATTGACTACCTTAGGCGAAGAGTGCGGTGTGTCCAAAATGATGGGACATGTGTTTCCTTTGTTGGTGAAAAGGAAACCTAAGTAGCACAGAATGGGGTCATGCATAGGAGGGTGCGACCAATCACTAATGAGTTGGCAAGCCTTACCCTTGGAGTAGTAGAAATTGTGAGATTATAATTCACAGTAGTTTTGGTGGATTATAAGGATGTCTTTCCTAAAAATAATCCAAGATTACCTCCCCATTGGGAGATCAAATTCTACATCAACTTAAACACCTAGATGAAATCGATATCCTCACCAGCGTATCGAATGGCTCTCGAAGAGCTATGTGAGCTGTGGGTGAAGCTGCATGATTTACAAAGGAAGGGGTTTGTGAGACTCAGTGATTCACCCTGTGTGGCCCCATCATTGTTTTCCAAGAAGGCAGATGGAATCTTGAGGTTGTGCGTTGATTAAAGACGCCTGAACCAGGTGATGATGAAGAAAAATTATCCACTTCCAAGGATCAACGACCTCTTTGATCATCTAAGAGGGGCATAGTGGTTTTAAAAGTTTTACCTTCGATTAATTTACCACCAGTTAAAATTACGCAACGAGGATATACAAAATATGGAATTCCGATGCCGCTACGGACACTACGAGTACTTAGTGATGCCTTTCAGCATTATGAACACCCCCATAGTGTTCATGAGACTTATTAATTGGATCTTCCTACCATATTTAGAATGGTTCATAGTGATCTTCATTGATGACATCCTTGTGTACTCGACTTCAGAGGATGAGCATGCGAGACAACTACGGATGGTTCTAGACGTACTCCGAGAGCACTAGATTTATGGGAAGCTCTTGAAGTACCAGTTCTGGATACAGGAGGTCCACTTTCTAGGACATATCATCTCAGAATATGGAGTAGATGTGGACCCAACCATGGTGGAGGCAGTGTTTTCATGGGAGCCACCTCAGAGCGCGGCGAAGGTGCAGAGCTTCCTTGGGTTGGAAGGAATTACAAGAGATTAATTCCTGATTTCTCTAGGATATCAACACTGATGATATACTTGACTAGGAAGGGGACACACTTAATGTGTAAAGAGAGGTTTCAGTAGGCTTTCAAGCAGTTGAGAAAGACTTTGACGAGCGCCCTGATCTTGAGATTGTCGGGTTAGGGTGTTGAGTACGTAGTTTTCTGTGACTCATCAGGGACCAGGCTTGGTTGTGTCTTGATGAAGAGACATGTAGTGATTTCTTATGGTTCACGCTAGATAATACCGCATAAGTAGAAATAAGTGACCCATGATCTTGAGTTGGCAGCGTTAGTCTTAGCGTTGAATATATGGTGACACTACCTTATGAGCGAGCGATTTATCATCTACTCTGACCACACGAGCCTCAAATACATCTTCTCATAGAAAAATCTGAATCTGAGGAAAAAGAGATGGCTAGAGATCCTCTAGGATTATGACTTTGAGATCATCTATAATCCTTGGAAGGTGAAGTTTTTGGAAGATGCTCTTAGTAAGAGATTGAGTTTGCAGCTGCTGAACGAGGTGACAGAGCAGTTTCCCTCATTACTATTATCCTTCATGGGCAGAGATGCTCCAACTTACCTTTAGTTGATGGTTGTCACCACTCCACTCCTACATCGGGTTAGGGAGGAAAAATTAGGGGATGTCAACTGTGACGACTTATGTGATTAGTTATCCCCAGGACAATCCCCTAATGGATATTCGAAAGGTAGGGAGAACGTCATCCTTTTTAGAGGGATTAATGATGTTGTAGGGATGTTGCGAGAGGAGGTATTGAGGGAGTTTCACATATACCCATTGGATGTACACCCTGGAGTGGTGAAGATGTACCAGGATCTTTAAAGACAATTTTGGAGGTCAGGTATAAAGAAGGTTGTAGCAGAGTTTGTTTCTTGATGCCTTACGTGCCAGCAGGTGAAGGCTGGGCACCAGGTTCTAGAAGGGATAGCTCACCCCTTGAAGGTACCTGAGTGGAAGTGGGATGGGATATTGATGGTATTTGTGACAGGCTTACCACAAATGTCCAAGGGGCGTGATTCCATCTGGGTAATCGTTGACTGACCTATCAAGTTAGCCCACTTCCTAGCTATCAGGGAGCGAAGTTTCATAGAGATCTTGGTATGAACTTATGTGCAAAAGATATTTTGGCTTCATGGATTACCTTCAATAATAGTATCAGATCGAGATGCCTACTTCACATCCCAGTTGTAGAAGGTATTGCCTAAGGCTTTTGGGACACTGCTATGATTGAGCACAATGTTCTATCCCAAGACAGATGACCAGATAGAGAGGAAAATTCATGTTCTAGAGGATATATTTCAAGACTGTATCGTGGAATTTGGTCGTAGTTGGTAGGACCACCTACAACTGGTGGAGTTTGCATAAAACAATAACTACCACTCCACCATTGGTATGTTACCATTAGAGGCCTTATATGGGAGACCCTTCCGGTCACTACTTTGCTAGACCGACCCCAGATATTCAACACTCATGGGTCCAGAGTCAGTGCGAGATACCACCGAAATGGTTCCAATCATCCAGGAGAGGATGAAGACTGCATGGATCCAACATAAGTCTTATGCTGATAGACGATAAATACCACTGTAGTTCGAGGAGGAAGACCATGTCTTCCTTCTGGTCTCACATCAATGAGGGTTGCCAAAATTTTTATGGGGAAACAATCTATCTCTGAGGTTCACTGGACCATTCTGGATACTGTGCATAGTTGGTGATGTGGAGTCCCGTTCAGCTCTACCGCCACAGTTTCACCGGGTACAAGATGTCTTCCACTTGTCGTAGCTGAGGAGGTACGTGCATGACCCATCACACATCATCGACTGGGGAAAGATGGACATCGATGATGGTGAGACCTTTGTTGAGTACCCTATAGAGATCAAGGATTCATAAGAGAGTATCCTTCATGGGAGATCGATTCCCTTAGTGTATGTCCAGTAGAAACACAGGAACCTTCAGGAGAGCATGTGGGAGTAGGAGGCTCAGATCTGTGCTCAGTACCATCATCTCTTTGAGTATCCATTATTTTGGCTTTTCATGGATGAAAAGCCCTATGTTTGGGAGAATTTAATGTCTTGGATTTTCTATGTATTATTTTTAAGTACTATATAGAATTATTATGAGACTATGATTTTCGACGCCATGCTATTTTGAGTCCCATAGTTCCTGAAATAAATGTTTGACATAAATTAATCTTTTAAATAGTGCATGCAAGCAGTTGTCTTGAAAAACTGGAATAACTTTTTAAATGGTTTCTTGGATCAGAAATACGAGTGCACCGTTACGTTTAGAGAAGTGTAATTACCTTAGGCATGGCCTAACATCGACCACCGTAGGTTAGCTGCAAAATTATGTTTTTGGATGTTTTAAAAGAAATAAAATAAATTAATATTTTATTTTATTTTAAATGTTTCCTTAAACACAGTGACTTAATCCTACCCTATTAATTCCTTCTTATGGAATGTTTGTAGGGTTTTCCACATAAGCCTGTGAATTGAGGATTTTCCATTAAAGCATTAAAGGAGAACCTGTCATCAGACGACGATGATGCGATCGATCGACACATCTTGGATTCGAAAAACCTTGCCAATGAACATGACACATTGATTGTTCATCAACCAAATCAAGGTAGGGTTTGTTATTTTTATTTATTTCTTCCCTGTTCTTTGATTTAATCATGAACACAGATCAAACCACGAATATGTTAATCTTCAAATCACGCGTTCTTACAAGAGGGCATTAATTTCGATTTCATTTGGGGTTTGATTCGGGAAATTGATTATGATAATCGTTAGATTATCTTTTGACCTTCTAATATGAGAGAATCAACATTTTGAAGAACAATGGAGAAGGTGCGTTCCTCTTTTTGTTTTTTGATTTATTCCTCCTCTTAACCTCACATTCTTCACATTATTCATGAGGTTATGGACATCAGATCTTTTCATGTCCATTTCTCAATGCAAAGATCCCAAATTAGAGATCCGACATCGCAACGAATCAACAGAGGTGCGATAGAGATTG
This sequence comes from Viscum album, assembly GCA_963277665.1. Lineage (NCBI taxonomy): Eukaryota > Viridiplantae > Streptophyta > Magnoliopsida > Santalales > Viscaceae > Viscum > Viscum album. Next base: position 471,358,011 of record OY728133.1, on the reverse strand, counting down.
TAGGAGACGAATCCATGCGGTTTGGGAGAAATCATTCTTCGATTGTTCTTCACATGGATGATCAAAACAAGATTTTAGGTCTGATCGAATGCCTGAAACCTCCAAAAACATCGATGGAATGGTATAGAGACCTCATATCTAGAGTTTTGAGGCAATTAGATGGTCAGATCGAGGATTGGAGGATAAAATGGGGCACAATTGTGATAAAAGACATTTCTAGAAATATCCGATCAACACAATGGGTATTCTGAAGAACACGCCATGTGGGACCGACTCAGCAGTGGCTACAGTTTTGGGATATAGATAGGTGACACACAATGTTTAACCCATGTCACATGGAATGTGGGACCTTCCCAAAAGATAGATTTGTATTTTGGGAAATACATGGACATGGGAAGGAATACACGACTTCGTGACACGGCGTTTACTCCCTACGCCACATGGAAGAGGCTGATTCATGGGACTCAGCATGTATCTCGAGCAATACCTGGGCATGTGGTGGAGTACACAATATATACTACACCACACAGCCATAAGAAGCCGGTTATGTGGGTTACCCAGGGTACTGGTTACAAAGGATGGCCCACACGGGTTGAAGCCGTGTATGAGCACACGACCGCAAACACAGAGGGACCCCCAGTTACTAGGACATGGCATGTGGTCCGTCCTACACACTTTGTACTTACCTTTTCACATGACATGTTCCCTCTGACTCGGGCCATTACACATGGGTAGTACCCAGAGTCGAGAGACACATAGTGTGACCCCTTATACATGCCGTGTATATCCTGAAACATGGCTTGATCCACTTGTCCATCGTTCTTTGGAAAAGTTTCATTTGGGTTAGTTCCCCATTTTCTCATTCCCCTGAAGGCCAGGTATCATTTCTATCCACAAGAGTATGATCCTTTCAGCAAGACTTTCTAAGATAGAGTCAGGTATCCCTCCGAGAGGCAAGAAGAAAGATCCTCTATCCATTCTTGACCCTAAGTAGAGCCATGTATCAATGTTACTAATTCTATAGGATTTCGCTTCTCTACTTAGTTGGTGAATCTGGATGAGTCGCGGTATCCGCCAAGGCCCTAGCAGTGATCCTTAAATGTTTATCATGATCTTTCCCCACTCAAGAGTGTATTCTCCCAGAATGAATGTATCTATCTGTCATGGATTTTCTTAATGAAGGATACTTCTCAGAAGAACGTCATCAGAGCTATTAGACTTGTGGACTGAGTTCTCCCAAATGAGTGCTTCATGAAACCGTTGAACTAAATCCTTAACATCGGTTTGCAGTTGTGTGACTTGTCTCTAGACCACGAGTATGGGTTTTGAGTATATATAGATTGTGATTCTCTTTGTATATGTTCAGTAGACACACAATGCATAGAGTTGACTATAACATTACTTTGGGTATTTTTCTTTGTGGTTTTCAGGGTCCTCTACTGAGTATTTTTATAATCAACCCTCAATAGGATTTTCACACACGTGTTGTGTCTTGTGCAGAGGAGTGGCATTTTGTTGGAGTCCAGCGTAGACCGGGACCATACTGATCTTTCTGAGTTCCATACAGGATGAGGTGTTCCTACGACTATGAGAAGTTGTCCCAATACATAATTATGCTTAAAGGTTGGACTTAGTAGTTTTCAGACTCTTATTTTTGGTGCGCTTGTATTCTGACCCAGTTTACTTTCCGCACTTTACTTTCTGGTGTACTATATTGGATTGGTTTAGTTGTATGCATTTATTTTGTTCTTTAGTGGTATTTAAATTTCAACATTTATGGGCACAAAGATGCGTGAATGTGTATAGTTACTTAGGTAACTACTCTGATGTCATAGATAAGCCTACTCTGTGCTAGTCACCAGCCCCTGGCCTATTTGAGGCAGTCTTAGGAAGTCATGACACAAGACCCATTAGGACGGGTTGTGATAGAAGGTATGAATATAAATAAATAAATTATTAAAATTACCTATTTTATACATGTATTAAACAATTTCAATGGATATATATTGATTAGAAAAAAGTAATAATCATTTGATCGAAAAAGAAAAGCTTTCAGAAAAACTATATTTTTTAAAAGGCATTTAGTCAGGATATGCACACCTAATTTAAAAATATTTTTTTTTACCAATTTTAGTAAATTTATTTGAAAAAATAATCTTTATTTTTTAATTCTAAATTTATAGATTATCTTTGGATGAATTTTTTATAATTTTATAAAAAGATTAATTTTTTTGAGGAATAGTAAAATTTACTGATTTTTAATGAAACCAATCTCTTCATTTAAATTATTTAAAAAATTAAATTATATTTTAAACTAGTTTTATTGTGAAACTAGTTAAATTATGTTAAAAAATTACTAATTTATGTCATTTAAATAAAATTTGTGTTTAATATTGATATTAAAACCTTCTAATATTTTGAATGTTTTTCATTGGAAAACTATTTTTTCGACGTGTCAGAGGTTTAATTTTAAACAGAATCCTACCACATATGTTAATTGAATTGTAAAAATTGATTCCATATTTTGAATCAAAATAATTTATATTATCTAATGTGTTCTACTTAATTTTTTACCATTATGAATAGTGAAAGCTGAAAAATTAATTACCACAGTTATGTTAAAAAATGGGTTACTAGGGGTTAAAATAAGAAGATAATGGTTGAAAAAGATTAAAAACATCTCCAACACCATTTTTATGGAAATATATAAGACTTTAAACCTCAATGGTTTGATAATGACATTTTTTTGGATATTTTCATGATCAAAATGCAGGAATAACATTTTTGTTTCAAAAATACCTACTATTTCTTCTCCCCCACTTTTAAATGGAAATCCCCTCCCTTATCCTCTTAACACTCACAATATCCTTTGTTTAAGAAAATACATACCCAAAATCGTTAATATAATTATTCAGAACATCCTTGAGTCATCAGTTTGATTATAAATCCTTCAAAGTAAGGATTTTGGTGAAAAACTTACGAAGCTCCTAGAGGAAGAGGTAACATTCTAAAATAATCATTTTCATTTTATTTTTTATTCCACCTGCTTAAAATATTATTAAATCACAATAATATTATAAAACCTATATATTCCATATACTTATATGTTATTATGTTAATTTAGTAACCTATATCTATCTCCACATCCATTAAATTGAAAATGAAACAGTCGATTGTGTGTACGGTGGACTTCTGCCTCACAAACCGATGTAGATTGTTTTCTATAACCACCTTTCAATGTAGGATATAATGATGGATTTAACATATTTATTTTATATTAATGAAATTTTTATAATTTTGTAATTATTATATGACAAACCTTATTAATTTACTTTCTATAGGGGATATGACAACATCGCTCAAGTGTACGGTGGACCACCATCTCACAATGAGATGTGATTTATTTTTTCTTACACTTTACATGGAAGGTTTTATGGATATATTTATTGAAATTATGTGATATTTATGACCAAAATATACTTTAGAAAATGTAATATCATATCTAACTTCCTACCATCCCATCCTTTAAGAAACTATAACTTCACTCATGTGTATGTGTGAACTGCAACCTCTATGAAATGATGTGAAATGTTTTTCATTTTATATGTACATGGATGATAATAAGGATGTATTTTATTAATTGAAATGAAATATATGATGTAATAATAATTTTGGAATGGTTATTCAATATTTTTTTCATTCATTCCATCTGTTGAGATAATTGGAAACAACACTCATGCCGATGTATAGCCTACCATATATAGACCCTCAATTTACAAATATTAACATTACATAACTTTTGAATAAAACAAAAAACATTACACAAATAGATGCAATAATACGTTACTATTATAGTGCCTTTGGAAACATGGAAACATAACCATAGGTATATAAATGAGTCACATTATCTACCCCAGGTTATTCTTGACTAGAATCCTTCTTAGACACATCAAACATAATACATATATTCATAACTTGGGGAAGGAAACATAAAAAATGTTGAGATCAAATGATCAGTAAGGGTAAAAAATGGAGAAATGTAAAGATAATCATGAGCATAATGGTATGAGAACATGATCATGAAGATAGAAGATCATACCCAATATATCAAATATCATAACAGAGATCATGCCATAAAGATTAGCCTGTCATTAGACATTAATCATAATAAAATAAAGATAATAATCCATGAAAGCATAACATAGGAATAAAACATAGAATTTTTGAAGACACACAAGAATATAATAATATTTCCGTAGTAGCTAAGTCATCACATTGAAGACTATATTAGTAGAAAAAGTCCTTTACTGAACCTGGTGAACCCCTGTTACAGCCATGTATTACTAAACCGAGTAAACCCTCATTCCAACCCTATATTACTAAACTGAGTAAACCATCATTCCAAAAATAGTTATATCATGAGATATAAATCTTTATAAAATGCTTTGGAGGGAGATATAGGTTCCACCCATCACATAATGAAATCATACATACATGTGCCACAAGATCATAAAAACATATCACAACCCAAGAAATAAAATGGTTAACATAAACATGTAGAAATATCATAACATGTAGAGAGATATAAGGTTCATAATCATTTCATTATAAACATAACCCATGGAAAGAAGCGGGTTTCAAAATCATATAACCCATAAAAGAGAAATAAGCTTCATAAACATCATCTCATCAAAACATAATCTATTTAGATAAATAATATGAATTGAAACATTGAATTCTTTCCCCAAAAAGGAATTATTAACACCAATGTAAGTTATCTTATTTGGGAAGTAATTTTTAAATATCATTTAAATACATTTCTTGAGGAAAATATCCTTTATTTTTTAAGAAATTCTTTTTATAACATAAAACCTTTGGATTTTTTATTATTTTTAAATATCTTTGAAAAATAATAACGTAAGATTTTAAAATAATAAAAAAAATTTGTAATTATTTTCCTTAAAAATTATCTTCAAGGATCTTTTGAAATCATTTTTTAAAACATGGTTTTTTAATAAAATTGATTTACAACTGAAGAGAGAGAGAGAGATGGTCAGATATTAAATTAAAAACATTATCTTAAGTACCAAAGAGTTGAAAAATGGTAATAACAATAGAGGATATCATGAATAAATTTATAATAAGGATAATAATGAATATTTTGGAGAGATGGATCATAATATTTCATCAAAGGAAGAATAAGCATAAACAATCTCAAAAAAATAAAGAGATTGTCTCAATAGACTTTTATAACTTGGTAACTCGGGATAATACTCTCCATATAAGAAAAGGAAATTACATGAAGCTTAATATATCATGAAAATAAGTATATTAATTAAATAAGTATATTAATGAAATAAAATTTATACTGTAATTAAATAAACCTTGAAAAATAGTTTATGTGCATAACAAAATATGAGTCTCAAAGTCGGAAAATTGAGACAAAACTGTTTTACCGATTTTGAAAATTTTGAAAGTTAAACCCCCTGAAAGAAGGATTATGAAATTGACATTTTAATACCCATAATTATAAGTATAATTTACATATAAATCAATCATATTCAGTATATACACCAAAAATGTAAATAGTTTAGAACATAACACGTATCTCACATAAATTAAAAGTGAGATGAAATATCCTTACCTCGTGCCTTGACTCTCTTCGTAATCATACAATATTCTTGTATAACAAATAGAAAATTATTATAAAATTTTTAGAGAATTATATTTTTATATCTAATACCCTATATGATTTTATTATTAATTTATATTACATTATTTATAACAATCCCATATTTGGGTTTCATTTAAGGTAATATTCACTTTGTTTTTCGCATGTGTCTTAATTTGTTATATCGTTGGTCCTTATACATATATCATGATTCTAGAATGTATATCATGATATAAATATAATGTATATCTAGTATATTTATATTATAATAATATATAGAATAATAAAGTATGAAATGGAATACACCTTTATGGAGATGGTAAGCTATACATACGCATGGATGTTGTTTCCGTCTTTATTGTCGTATTGAAAGAAAGAAAATGATATAGGTATATATATGTATGTATACATATGCTTCATTATTAATGTAGAATTTATATATCATATATATCCTATAAGTTCACAATAACCATCCTGAATACATTCCATGTGGTGTGTGAACGAATCACAACGCTTTGAGGGGGAAGTAGTCCACAATTCCTCAAACGAGATTATCATATTAACACCGAATGGAAAGTAAATAGATGTGTGTTATAAAAGGAATAAATAAGCTTAAATACATAATAAATAAAATATAAGACTTATATAAATATATTTTCCATAATAATGGCCGCCATTATTGGTGGTAAATGAAAAATGAATGATCATAATTTCGTGAGGTAGTAAATCTACAAACACAGAAGCAATCAGTTTGATATAAATTAGATGGAGGTATGTGTAAGTGTAGGTAGATCCATTATAATAACAAAATCCTATTTTATTGAGTATAATTTTGTTGTCACTCAATAATGGAATAAATATATTGGAGGGTGTGAAGAAAAAAAATAAAAGAAATGAGCTTGAGAGAAGACATTACCTCTAAATCGGGTAACGTCTTTCGGTTTGTGCTAAAATGATTCCTTGATATGATTATACCGTAAGGGAGGATTAAAGGTCAAATAAAGGATATTTTTGTGGCTAAATGGGTATATCTTGTCCAAACATAAGATTTTTTATAGGTGTAAGGAATGGGTAGAGGTGGTGGCCTTTTATAGTAGAGGAGGAGTGACACTCTTATAAATATTTGAAGAGAGAATTCCACCCCTATTTTTCCCGTTGAAAGTGGATCCAATAATGGAACAAGGTTGATAAAATTGATTACATGGTCTAAATAGTTATAAAAAGTGGTTGTTTGACATGATTCTTGGTATTTTTGGGTCTTAAATTTAAGGTTTAGTACTTTATTAACCTAATTTTTCTCTTAACCGATGTATTAATTTTAATCACCTTTAGTAATATTAAAAAAATTTGACCTTATTAGACATTAAAAATTATCCTGATTAAAAATATGGAATCTATTTTCCAAATTCTAATCATATAATTTTCATGAGTTAATTTAAAATTAATCTCGTTGTTAGGACAACACTGCGAGTATTTAAAGTAAAAAGGATCAAAATTTTGCTAAGTTTTTATGTAAAATTTAAATGTGGAAGTGGTTATAATAACCAAAATTAGATTAATTGATAAAAATATTATTTAATTTAACCTTTAAATAAAAGTAAAATATATTTTAACCTTATAAATAAATTAAATTAAATGGCATTTTTGAATTAAAACCCGTTATTTTTCACTATTCAACCAAAAAGTGATGTTTCTTAGAAAAATCCCAAAATTTATCTATAAGATAATTTTTGAAATTATAAATTAAAAAATGAGGTTTATTTTATCAAATTATATTTATAAATGTTTCAAAAATTAATTTTATTATAATGACATTAAAACAATATTTTTAGATATAAAAGGACATTACCAAACACACCACCTTTTATTATCAATATTTTTTATTTGTATAAAAAAATTATGAAAAATATTTGAAATGTACTTAATACAATTCATATAAATATGTTTAAAAACTAGGTTATAATTATCTTATTTAAATAATTATATTAATAAATTAATGTTTCATAGAAACCCAGTGTTGCATGATCATAAGCCACGTCGGTGTTGCATGTAACGTTTGACATGTCAGTTTAGTGTGAAAGGAATATTTGAATTCGTGCATTGAGAGATATAAATGAAATATTAATTTATTTGAAAAAAATGGTCCATAAAAACTTGGGGTGTTACATTCTACCCCCCTAAAAAGGAATTTCACCCTTGAAATTCTTCACTCAGATAAAAAAAATGAGAATACTTCTACTTCATCATATCCTCAAGTTCCCACATAGCTTACTCTAACTGGTAATTTCTACACAAATCTTTGACCGGGTGAGTGGTATTTTTTTGTATAACTTTTTCTCATCAGTCCAAAATTTCAATAGTTTTCTCCTCATAAGAAAGATATTTCTCCAGCAGTTTAACCTCTTAGTTTAGTACATGTGAATGGTCAGGTATGTACTTCCTCAGGAGAGATACATGGAACACATGATGGACATGAGATAGATTTTCAGTAATTTAAAAGTGATAGGATACTGTTCTAATGCAAATATAATTTCAAAGGGCCCAATATACCTAGGTATTAGTCTCCATTTATTCTAGAATCCCATAACATTATTTGAAGGTGAGATTCATAGAAACACCTTTTCACCAACTTCAAATTCTATAACATGTCAATGGTTATAAACATAACTTTTATCCTAACTTTGAGCTTCCTTGATATGCTGCTAAATGATTCAAACCGTCTCAGCCATTTCCTTAGTGATCTCAGGTCCTAATATATTTCTTTCTCCCACCACATCCCAACACATTGGAGCTCTACATTTCATCCCATAACGGGCCTCATATGGTGCCATATGAATCCTTATTTGAATGATATTGTTGTAGGAAAACTCATATAAAGGAAAGTGTTGATTCCAAACTCATTTGAAATCCAGAGAATAAGATCTCAACATATCTTCTAGGGTTCAAATTTTTCTTTCAGACTGACCACATGTATGAGCATGGTAAGAAGTGCTGAAACTCAATTATGTATCAAGTTATTTTTGAAGACTTAGTGAGAACATTCAAATAAAACTCAAATCCTGATCTGATACAATAGAACATGGTACTCCATATAACCTTACCACTTCCTTAATTTATATTCTTGAAAGATGATCAGGAGATAAATCTTCTCTTATAATAATTAAGTGTGCTGACTTAGTAAGGAGATCGACTACCACACATGTAAAATTAAACCCTTTAGAGGTTTTGGGTAGTCTAACAACAAAATACATAGTGATGTTCCCCCATTTCCATTATGGTATGGATAATGGATGCAACATCCCTTTACAATTTTATCTTTTAGCCTTAACCTTTTGGCATACCAAACACCATGATACAAACTCCATGATATCTCTCTTCATGCCATCCCACTAGAATCATTCATTTAATTCCATATACATCTTTTTACTTTTGGGATGAATAGAGAATAAATAACTATGAGCTTATTTAATAGCTCATTATTCAAATTTATAATCTAAGGAAAACATACACGGTTCTTAAACATTATCATTCCATTATGACCAAGGTCAAACTTAGGAACATTTATAACCTTCTTTTGCACCTCTTGATCTTCCTTCTACACCTCCTTAATCATTACTTAGACAGAGGGTCGACCATTTATTTGAGAAAGATTATATTTTTATCCTTCCTTCATTATGTTAAAATATATTCTTTACAAATCCAAAAATATTAGATCTTTTGTGACACTCATCATAGATAAGCTAGCATGATCTTTTCGACTCAAAGAATCCGCCACCTTGTTCGCTTTCTTAGGGTGGTAATATATTGGGCAGTCATAATCCTTTATCAACTCTAACCATCTTCTCGGGTGCATGATCAACTCCTTATGTGTGAATATATATTTTATAATTTTATGATCAATATATATATATATTCATATCATAATTTTCCCCATAAATATAATGGATCCATATCTTTAATAAATAAATTACCATTGCTTACTCCAAATCCTCAGATGGGTAATTTTTCTCATGAATCTTCAACTGTCAAGAGGCATAAGATATGTAACACCCAAAGATTTTACGAAAAATATTCTTTTTAATTTCATTAATGTCTTGTGTTGTATGCTACACCAAAAGGAGCTTGCACAACATGCATCCCTGACTTGGCTTGCATTACACGCAAGCACGACCTTCCACGATAGCGTGTGCAATACCAAGTTTCGCTAAACAACGATATGCTATTATAATATTATTATGAACTAGCCGTTATGAATAGTATTAACTAAATTTTGAATTTTATAACATTATTATTCATCTTACACATTTTCTAGAACATGGTATAAGAACAAAATAAATTTTTCCGGTAAAATAAGTATTTTTCAATAAAATGAAGTTTTACCGCCTTTTGATGGCGCACCCACTTGAAATCTAGTTTTTGACATGTTTATAATTTCCATTTGACAAAATAAAATTATTCTTTGGAATCAAGAAATAAAAATTTACTTTGGATAAATTGTTCATTTTATTCTGATGACTTTCATATTTTAATGAATAGTAAAAACACTCTATATTTTAATTAAAAACAACTTTTTTCATCGTAATATCTTATGTGGTTAAATTATAATATTGAATGGTTTTAAAGTATAAATAGACTATATTTTTACCATTTAATATAATGTATGTCATTATCATTGATTTTACCTTGAATTCATAGGTTAAAACAATTCAATCTTTTGCAATGTTTTAAGGGAAAACCCGTTTTCTTTCGACAACAGGATTAATTTTAAGTTAATTTCTGCAACTTTTGTGTATTGAATTTGAAAAAATGGATTACATATTTGGAATCAGTGGGTCCAAATTATGTTAATAAGCTACTTTTTATTTTTGGGCATTGTGAATAGTAACTACGGTAAATTTTATTTACCATAGTTAAAGGTAAATCAGGTAATTAAGGGTAAATATAATATTATAAAATTACCCTAACACATGTCAAAATCCTATTGGATGACTAAAAGTCGACCCATATCACCTAAGGGTCAGATTAGATTCGTTTAATGGACTTCTGTTCATGAAAACAATTTAATTATTATTAAAACTAAAGAATGTGACAACATGTCACTTTCTTAAATCTTATAAGTATAATAATTTTAATATAGTGATAAACTTCATGAAACTTAAAACATGAATATTATACAGAAAGATAATACAATTATCTACATCATAGTAATTTATTTATAATTTTTAGGGATTAAATAATTATCATTTATAATGACACAAAGATGATGCAGTAATTATCTTATTAATGAAATATTGACATAATTGATGTTATAAATACCCAAATAAATGAAATTTAAGACTTTTTATGAATTGAAATAATTTTATAGGTTAATATCCCATGTTAGTATTAATTTAATTAATTTTTCTCGAACTAATCATTCTGTTATGATTTTCACAAAAATCAATCACTAAATACTGTCAAAATTGACAAAAAATAGTTTTTAAAACAAATATTATATTATTAATTGTTATTTTATTCCTAAAAATCAAAGGTTCGGCCAAATGACTTTGATAAGGATATATATATATTAATAATAAACAACTTGGGGTTCTTTTGGCTTGTTATGGTATGTTTATTAACCATATAGTGTAAGAAAACAAAAAGACACGGCAAAAGTTAAATTATTTAACTTAGAGTTAAATCTAATTGATAAGGTTAAAATAATAACCTAAACTTATCTAAATCCTATTGTATGAGAGGATTTCGACCCATCCCCACTTTATCTTAGAAATAAGACCCTTTGGAACAATTATAAACAGAATTTGACCTTAATATAAAATAATAGTTTGAGATTTTCCTAAGGTGCCCCTCTCATCCCTTATAAAAGGGAACCTCCTCCCTCTCCTCCTCACACCAATTTGAGCATTCAAGCTCGGCCAAACCCTGCCAAAATCTCTTCTCCACTTCCCTAGTATCATCCTAGAGGTCCTGGTATTCTTCAAAGACCATCCTTAGTTCTTTAAGTGGAGGTTAAGTGAAGGCGCGTCAAAAAGAGGTAATATCCATTACCGATCTTTTTCAATTTTTTTCTTCTTCAACTTCTTCTTATTTAGGTGTATCATGGTAAAGTAATAACATCAGTATTTCTTATATACTAATATGTTATTATAAATATTAAACAGCTCTAATTAACCTTCTATTCGTCCTACGGAAAAAGGAAATCACCACGCGTGCGTAAGTACGGAATACCGTCTCCACGCTGTGGTGTAATCTATTTTCCGCCACCACCTTAATTGGATGGGTATAATGGTGTAATGAGTAACTATATATAATTATTATAAAGTGATATTGATACTGAAATAGTATACATACACTTCAACACAATTCCACGACCATGGGAACAATATCATCGCTCGTGCGTACGTACGGACTACCGTCTCCACGACGCGATGAGATTCATTCTCCACGTTAACCATTCATGAATGATTATAAAATATATATAATAATTAATAATGAAATATATGACATAATAATGATTCTGGATTTATGTGTATATATATGTATGTCATCTAATTAATTCCATTCAACTCAATAAGGAAAAGAAAACAGCATTCATGCGTACGTACGGTCTACCATCTCCATGAATGGTGTATTTCTTTCCATTTACTGATTTATTATATATATGTATATTATGAATATATATTATATATAAATCATGTTTTATATTCTGGAATTAAGTAATCATGATCTATGTAATCATATGAATAATTACAAGTCAAAACACGGACGAAAAATGAAACGATTTTACCCAAAATGCTCTTTAACATGGAATTTACAAAAGAACGGGTTATATAAAGCCATAAGTGAACCATATATGATATAATGACAATGAGTATGATTCCGGAATAAGTCAATGACATTATTTAAATCATTATACAGGAGGTTCGGACACGTACAAAGCATATCAGACCTAAGGTAAGGGAAATATCACAATCTCATTTTTATCCGAGATTGTTTATACTTTGGTATTTACTGGGGTGTATTTTATCATCCACATCCATGTTTCCTCAATATGTAATATTATTTCCATCCACATACAATTTTTTAAATCCAATTTTACCCTTCGGTGAGTTTTTAGTAAATGATATGAAAGGAATCTTTTGTCGTTTTTCATACGAGGTACTTTTTTGACTTTTCCGAAAAAAGTACGAGAAAAATGTTTTTTTTACTTATACGGAATGAATGTATTTTTAAAACATTATCTACAAGAAGCTTCCTTTACAAGTTTTCAAGTTTATTTTTAATCAAATTCTTTTAGTTTGTAATTGTATGACATGTTAAGAAAGGAAAAGTGTTTTTGAAGTAGAAAGGATATTTTCCTCAAGAATGGAGTTCAAGTGTTTTATCAAAATTACTTTCCATCTAAGATAATATAGGGTTCTGTTTCTATCCCTATTATTACATGGATTTGATTATGTTGTGATGGAAATATTTTTATTCCTTTATCTTATATGAATTGTTTTATGATGTCATGTTCTTTAAGAATCTTATTTTTACTACATGGGTTATGCAATGATGTATGATTTATGGTTTTGTGGAACACATAAGAATGGTATCATTATGAGATGGGTGGGACCTATATCTCCCTCCAATGCATTGGGTAATGATTTTATATCTCATGAGATAGACATGGCTGGAACAGTAGGTTATACCGGTTCAGTGAAGCAGGACTGAAACGAGGGTAACTCGGTTCAGAAATGGACTTTGTCCACTAAGATAGTCTTGGCAATGAGTCTTGACTAATAAGAAATGATTATCTATGATTATGTGTGTATGCCACAAAGTTTCATGTTTTAAGTTATGATTATTGGGATTTCATTTCACTACTATGATTTATCCCATGTTATGAAATTATGCTCTCTTTTGCAGGTTAAGATTTCCAAAAGATATGTTCTTATGAATATGACGTGATTGATATTTCTTTTATTTACCCTTACTGAGAATTTGAGCTCACCCTTTTATGTTTTCTTTTCCCCAGGATATAAAGAAAGGATTTAGGTTTTAAAAAAATAAGATCTTTATGGGAGATGTTGAAGATCTCTCACCACGATTAGAAGATTATATTCCGAGTTTCCAAAGACACTAAACTATTACGGTCCTTGTGTGTCTGTTTTTGTTATGTATTAAGTATTCCGCAAAAGTAATGTAATGTACATGTATGTTAAGCTTCGAGTCTCTACAGTTGGTATCAGAGGAAAGGTTTAGTCAACCTTTGAAAACTAGGATGCGAAAACGTTAGTGATATCCCTAGAGATATTTCTAAGGTCTGTCTAGGGATGTCCCTAAGGATAAGTATACATATAGGATATAGTCCTAGAACTACGGTAACGATCATAGAATTTAACCTAAGATGTTAGATATTGAAGGTACTCCCCCTTTATTATATTGTTTTCCCTAGCGTGACTTTTACCTCTCACACTATTCTTTTTAGGTTTTAGACGGTGGTTGGAACCCGAAGGAACCGTGTTAATCAATGTAATGGACAATGCAATGATTGTCTTCCTGAACAAACAAATGTTATGGGAGATGGAGTGAAAAATCTTATTTCTATACTTACACAAGCTATGAATCATTCTGGACTTCCAAATGAGCAGAGAAGGGAATAATATTCTATTGAGTCCTTCATGAGGCAACGTCCACCTTCTTTCAGTGGGTCTTCTAATCCACTTGTTGCTGAACAATGGATCAGTACTACTGAAAATATATTTTCCGTTCTTCAATGTTCTGAGCATGATAAAGTCATCTTAGCAGTGTATCGTTTGGAAGGTGATGCTAATCAATGGTGGAATCTTATTAAGAATACGAGGCAAAGGGATGAAATTGAGTCCATGGAATGGGACGAGTTCAAGAACTTATTTTTCAATAATTACTTCCCTCGTATTCTTTGAACAAAGATGGATAAGGAGTTTCTTGAACTAAAGAAAAAGGATGATGAATTTGTTGGTATATACGAAGCGAATTTTACAAGGCTTGCCAGGTATGCATCTGGATTTATCATCCAACCTGGAAGTAAAGTTGATCGATTCTTCAGTGGCTTAAAACCAAATCTTCGAAGGGCATTATCTATAAGAGACTTCAGTAGCTATGAAGAAATTGTGCGTTGTGCTATCAAGGTAGAAATGGAAGTTGGTGTTACTTATCCATCTCATAGTTTTGACAAGAAACGAAAGATCGATTTCAAGGAGAAACCTTAGAATAATGGTGAAAAGAAGATGAATGTTGCTTTATGCTCAAAGTGTGGAAAGATGCATGGTGGAGATTGTATTAAAGGGACAAGTAAATGTTTCAAATGTGGAAAGGAAGGTCATCGGGCATTTGAATGCCGCAATGATGGAAAGAAGATGTCTACTGATGCAAACAAAGGAAGGGATACACAGAATGAACCTACTACACTTCAATGCTTCAAGTGCAAGGAAATGGTGCATTATGCTAATAAATGCCCTAATCCAAGGGTTAGTGATGATCGACATGAGAAACCACTTAAGGAAAAGGACAAAGGGAAGTCACATGTGATCACTATTGGCGATGTTGAATATGACAACAATGTGGTGGAATGATTAAGTGTTTATGTAATGGGATTCCAAAATAATGTTGTATATAGTATCGTGGAATATTGAAATATTTATGTATTGGTATATTATGGTTTTCAATGGTACTGGTAACCATAGAATCTGATTGAGATATTTTTGGAAAAAAAAAGATGATATACACATAATTAAAGGAAA
Source organism: Viscum album (assembly GCA_963277665.1). Taxonomy (NCBI): domain Eukaryota; kingdom Viridiplantae; phylum Streptophyta; class Magnoliopsida; order Santalales; family Viscaceae; genus Viscum; species Viscum album. The sequence goes on along the minus strand of OY728133.1, from coordinate 471,342,576 downwards.
ACGAGAAAATGAAATGTTTGGCCGTATTCATGAGATCATGACTGATATAAGGAGAAGGTTATATCATGGTTTGAGTATATAGAATTTTTGGATTTTGGTATGTGGAAAGAGTTAACTTTTGACTGCATTCATATTTTCACTAAGGTTCAATGGGTATTCAAGAGAATACATGATCAAGGCCTTTGAATGTTTAGAATGTGACCAACAAGACATATCTTATGATATATGGGGATCAACGATGGTATTAAATCTTTGGTAATCGTTTTTACTATATTATGAGAGTGGACTGAAGTATTATGGATAAGCCTAAAGATTGGAATGGATTATGTTGGACATATGCTATGTATTGTTTAAGGATATAATTTTTTTTTTGATATTACTGATGGGATTTTATAGTAATATAGTTTTAGAAAAAGGAAAACCTGCAGGATGGGCGGCATCCCATCACGTCGGACAAGGCTGTGGGAATCGAACCCACAACCGAAGTGCGACTGGCCTTTATCGCCTTCCACTGGCCTACAGGAAGTCCCTGTTTAGTAGAAACTAGTTTTAAGCAGTATGATATATGAAGTATAAGTCCATTTTAGGAACCATATATGATTAATCTCACTATAGATGGACTTATGTATTTTTTGATAACTTTTCTAACCTTTTGTTTGAGACAGATGGAATGACCCATCATTCTATCACATGATCTGCTAACACATCAAGAATGGAAAATTCAACTTCATTTCTTTAAGAGATGAAGTGGAAATTGTCCAAAGAACAACAAACGGTGAGACTATACCAAAATCAAAAAGTATTTCTTCTAATTCCAATTTCATTAACTTTAGGGAAATGATATTGAAAACCAAAAATGTTGTCCTAGTGCTCTTATATCTGATGAATTAGATGGTACCTTAGATCGTCACAAATTTATGGCTTTGTGATTGCTGGCTTTTCCATAGCCATGTTCTCTACCACTCTCCATCAGAACATGATTGTTAGATTTCTCTTCCATATCCTTATTTTCACCTATGTGGAAACCCAGTGATTAGTTTATTTGGGTAACCATTACATTTCATACTTTTGTTTTTAAAGATTGGTTTTGATATTCCTTTTTACGATGTGGGTTTCTATTAAAGAAACTTTCGAATAGTAAACCATTTATAACCCCGATGAATTTCGAGGGTGAAATTCATTTTAAGGGGTGTAGAATGTAACACCCCAAGATTTTACGAAAAATATTCTTTTTAATTTCATTAATGTATTGTGTTGTATGCTACACCAAAAGGAGCTTGCACAACACGCATCCCTGACTTGGCTTGCATTACACGCAAGCGCGACCTTCTACGATAGCGTGTGCAATACCAAGTTTCGCTAAACAACGATATGCTATTATAATATTATTATGAACTAGCCGTTATGAATAGTATTAACTAAATTTTTAATTTTATAACATTATTATTCATCTTTCACATTTTCTAGAACATGGTATAAGAACAAAATAAATTTGTCGGGTAAAATAAGTATTTTTCAAAAAAATGAAGTTTTGCCGCCTTTTGATGGCGCACCCACTTTAAATCTAGTTTTTGACATGTTTATAAGCTCCATTTGACAAAATAAAATTATTCTTTGGAATAAAGAAATAAAAATTTACTTTGGATAAATTTTTCATTTTATTCTGATGACTTTCATATTTTAATGAATAGTAAAAATACGCTATATTTTAATTAAAAACAACTTTTTTCATCATAATATCTTATGTGGTTAAATTATAATATTGAATGGTTTTAAAGTATAAATAGAATATATTTTTACCATTTAATATAATTTATGTCATTAGCATTGATTTTACCTTGAATGCGTAGGTTAAAACAATTCAATCTTTTGCAATGTTTTAAGGTAAAACCCGTTTTCTTTCGAAAACGGGATTAATTTTAAGTTAATTTCTGAAACTTTTGTATATTGAATTTGGAAAAATGGATTCCATATTTGGAATCAGTGGGTCCAAATTATGTTAATAAGCTACTTTTTATTTTTGGGCATTGTGAATAGTAACTACGGTAAATTTTATTTACCATAGTTAAAGGTAAACAGGGTAATTAAGGGTAAATATAATATTATAAAATTACCCTAACACATGTAAAAATCCTATTGGATGACTAAAAGTCGACCCATATCACTTAAGGATCGGATTAGATTCATTTAATGGACTTTGGTTCATGAAAATAATTTAATTATTATTAAAACCAAAGAATGTGACAACATGTCACTTTCTTAAATCTTATAAGTATAATAATTTTAATTTAGCGATAAACTTCATGAAACTACGAACATGAATACTCTACAGAAATATAATACAATTATCTACATCATAGGAATTTATTTATAATTTTTAAGGATTAAATAATTATCATTTATTATGACACAAAGATGATGGAGTAATTATCTTATTAATGAAATATTGACATAATTGATGTTATAAATACCCAAATAAATGTAATTTAAGATTTTTTATGAATTAGAATAATTTTATAGGTTAATATGACATGTTATTAGGGATTTAATTAATTTTTTTCGAACTAATAATTCTGTTATGATTTTCACAAAAATCAATTACTAAATAGTGTCAAAATTGACAAAAAATAGTTTTTAAAACAAATATTATATTATTAATTGTTATTTTATTCCTAAAAATCTAAGGTTCGGCCAAATGACTTATATAAGGATAGATATATTAATAATAAACAACTTGGGGTTCGTTTGACTTGTTATGGTAAGTTTATTAACCATATAGTGTAAGAAAACAAAAAGACACGGTAAAAGTTAAATTATTTAACTTAGAGTTAAATATAATTGATAAGGTTAATATAATAACCTAAACTTGTATAAATCCTATTGGATGAGAGGATGTCGACCCATCCACACTTTAGCTTCGAAATAAGACCCTTTGGAACCATTATAAACCGAATTTTACCTTAATATAAAATAATATTTTGAGATTTTCCTAAGGTGCCCCTCTCCTCCCTTATAAAAGGGCACCTCCTCCCTCTCCTACTCACACCAATTTGAGCATTAAAGCTCGGCCAAAACCTGACAAAATAACTTCTCCACTTCCCTAGTATCATCCTATAGGTCTTGGACTTCTTCAAATACCATCCTTAGTTCTTTAAGTGGAGGTTAAGTGAAGGCGCGTCAAAAAGAGGTAATATCCATTACTGATCTTTTTCAATTTCTTTCTTCTTCAACTTCTTCTTCTTTAGTTGTTTCATGGTAAAGTAATAACATCAGTATTTCTTACATAATGATATGTTATTATAAATATGAAACAACTCTAATTAACCTTCTATCTGTCCTACGGAAAAAGAAAATCACCGCGCGTGCGTACGTACGGAATACCGTCTCCACGCCGTGGTGTAATCTATTTTCCGCCACCACCTTAATTGGACGGGTATAATGGTGTAATGAGTAACTATATATGATTATTATAAAGTGATATTGATACTGAAATAGTATACATACACTTCAACACAATTCCACGACCATGAGAATGATATCATCGCTCGTGCGTACGTACGGACTACCGTCTCCACGACGCGATGAGATTCATTCTCCACGTTAACCATTCATGAATGATTATAAAGTATTTATAATAATTAATAATGAAATATATGACATAATAATGATTCTGGATTTATGTGTATATATATGTATGTCATCTACTTAATTCCATTCAACTCAATAAGGAAAAGAAAACATCGTTCATGCGTACGTACGATCTACCGTCTCCATGAACGGTGTATTTCTTTCCATTTAATGATTTATTATATATATTTATATTATGAATATATATTATATATAAATCATGTTTTATATTCTGGAATTAAGTAATCATGATCTAAGTAATCATATGAATAATTACAAGTCAAAACACAGACGACAAATGAAACGATTTTACCCAAAACGCTCTTTAACATGGAATTTACAAAAGAACGGGTAATATAAAGCCATAAGTGAACCATATATGATATCATAACAATGAGTATGATTCTGGAATAAGTCAATGACATTATTTAAATCATTATATAGGAGGTTCGGACACGTACAAAGCATATTAGACCTAAGGTAAGGGAAATATCACAATCTCATTTTTATTCGAGATTGTTTATACTTTGGTATTTACTGGGGTGTATTTTATCATCCACATACAGGTTTCCTCAATATTTAATATTATTTCCATCCACATACAATTTTTTAAATCCAATTTTACTCTTCGGTGAGTTTTTAGTAAAAGATATGAAAGGAATCTTTTGTCGTTTTTCGTACGAGCTATTTTTTTGACTCTTTCGACAAAAGTACGAGAGGAATGTTTTTTTTACTTATACGACATGAATGGATTTTTAAAACATTATTTCCGAGAATCTTCCTTTAAAAGTTTTCAAGTTTATTTTTAATCGACTTCTTTTAGTTTGTAATTGTATAACATGTTAAGAAAGGAAAAGTGTTTTTGAAGTAGAAAGGATATTTTCCTCAAGAATGGAGTTCAAGTGTTTTATCAAAATTATTTTCCATATAAGATAATATAGGGTTCTATTTCTATCCCTATTATTACATGGATTTGATTATGTTGTGATGGAAATATTTTTATTCCTTTATCTTATATGAATTGTTTTATGATGTCATGTTGTTTAAGAATCCCATTTTTATTACATGGGTTATGCAATGATGTATGATTTATGGTTTGTGGCACACATAATAATGGTATCATTATAAGATGGGTGGGACATATATCTCCCTCAAATTCATTGGGTAATGATTTTATATCTCATGAGATAGACATGGCTAGAATGGTAGGTTATACCGGTTCAGTGAAGCAGGACTAAAACGAGGGTAACTCGGTTCAGAAATGGACTTTGTCTACTAAGATAGTCTTGGAAATGTGTCTTGACTAATAAGAAATGATTCTCTATGATTATGTGTGTATGCCACAAAGTTTCATGTTTTAAGTTATGATTATTGGGATTTTATTTCACTACTACGATTTATCCCATATTATGAAATTATGCTCTCTTTTGCAGGTTAAGATTTCCAAAAGATATGTTCTTATGAATATGACGTGATTGATATTTCTTTTATTTACCCTTACTGAGCATTTGAGATCACCCTTTTATGTTTTATTTTCCCCAAGATATAAAGAAAGGATTTAGGTTTTAAAAAAACGAAGATCTTTATGGGAGATGTTGAAGATCTCTCACCACTATTAGAAGATTATATTCCGAGTTTCCAAAGACACTAAACTATTACAGTCCTTGTGTGTCTGTTTTTGTTATGTATTAAGTATTCCACAAAAGTAATGTAATGTACATGTACGTTAAGCTTCAAGTCTCTACAAGATATAACCATTTTATTTTTCATAAGAACACATAACGATCCCATATTGGATGCATCACTATAAATTACAAACCCTTCTTCACTATAGGGTACTGTAAGAACAAGTTTACTGAACAAACTTCTCTTTAGTTCCTTTAAAATTTCATCACATTAATTTGTCCAAAGGAACTTAAAACCCTTCCGAGTTAACATGGTCAGAGGATTAGTTAGCTATGATAAATTCTCCTCAAACTATTTATAATATCATGTTAATCCAAGAAAAATATGGATTCTATTCACTATGGTTGGTCTCGTCCAGCTTTCAACAGCCTCCATATTTAATGGATCTATTTATATACCATCTCTAGAGACTATGTGACCAAAAAATGAACGATTTTAAATCCAAAATTCAATCTTTGTAAAATTTTCATATAACTTATCTTTATATAGGTTCTTCGGTACAATTATAAGTGATATTCATGCTCTTCCTTTCCTTCTGAATAAATAAAAATATCATCTATAAAGACTACCACAAACTGGTTAAGGTAATCTCTAAAGACTCTATTCCTTAAATCCATGAAGATAGAAGGGGCATCAGTAAGACCAAAAGGCATCACATTATATTCATAGTGACCATACCTTGTATGGAATTCCATCTTGGGTATGTCCTCCTTCTTTATCCTTAATTTATGATATCCATAATGAAGTTCAATCTTGGAAAACTATTGAGTTCTGCATATTTGACCAAAAAAGTCATCAATACGGGGAAGTGGATACTTGTTCTTGATTGTGATCTTGTTCAAATCTTGATAATCAATGAAGAGTAACACTGATCCATATTTATTTATCACAAAAAGAAATGGTGCACCCCAAAGTGGCACACTTGGTCAAATAAATCCATTGTCATGGTTTTCTCAGAGTTTCTTCTTCAATCCCTATAACACAATCGAGTCCATTCTATAAAGAGTCATTGAAAATGGTATGGGACTGGGTACACGTTCTATCGAGAACTCAACATCATGTTTTGGTAGAAGACCAGAAAAATATTCTGGAAATACCTCCAAAAAATCCCGAACAACAGGCATATCATTGATGTCAATCTTCTCCCGAACCATTTGAGATAAAATACCATTTTTAATGGGAATGAAGACCCATACACTAGATTTAATCTCTATAGGATGTTTAGACTTATTTTCACATAGATATATAATCATAGAAGGGTTTGAAATATCAAATGTATCTTCCCTTCCTTGACAATTGATGCGGTATTTATGTAGAGAAATACAATCCATGCCAAAGATAACATCAAATTCGACAAAATGAATACTAAAAAGATTTGTAGGAAGTAAATTCACACAATATTTAACCAGAGAGAAATCATAGACTTGTGATGTAATCATCATATCATTAGGGGGTTTCACTGCTAATTCCACCTATAATTTTTTTAAAGGAATGTTAACACCCTTATAAAATTCATTAGACACAAAAGTGTGGGTAGATCTAGAATCAAATATGACATTAACAGTTTTAGAGTAGATGGTAAGTATACCTTTCATCATATCATTATCATATTCCTCATCAGAAATAGCGATTGAAAGAGATTTCCCCTTATACCTCTACTAAAGAGGTTGTATTCTATGGTCATCATCACCAACCCTTGGCTTTGGATAGGGGATAATATAATTACCATTATCCATTCACTTGTAGCATTGAATTGTAGGAGGTTCATTCTTTGCTTCTCTTTCTTCATTAGCATTTTGAGCCAACTTCTTCCCATCATCTCAGTAATAAATTTCCAAATGGACTTCCCTTTCACACTTAAATCATTTATTATACCCCTTAAGGCAATTTCATTAATGCTTATTTCCAGACTTAGAGCATAAAGGAATTTTTATATTCTCTTCTCTATGGTTTTTAGAGTTTCTTTAAAACACTATCTTCCAGTTCTTGTTAGAGCCATGGGATTGATACATGACACCTACCTCCATTTCAACCTGGATTGTATATCATACAATATATTTGTAGATACTAATTTCTTATATGGAAAATTCCCTCTTAAAACATTTATTTAATCCACCTAAGAACCTATCAACTTTACATTTAGGTTGGATAATAATTTCTGATGTGTACCTCGCTAGTCTTGTAAATTTAGACTCGTAGTTACCAAGAAATTTATCAACCATTTTATTCAACTCAAGGAACTCTTTCTCCATATTGGTATGATGAATTTGAGGAAATTAATTATTAAAAAATAAGTTCTGGAACTCATCCCAATCCCTAGATACATTGTCATCATACTGCCTCATATTATTGATTATAGTCCACCACTAATCAGCTCCTCCTTCTAACTAATAAAAATCCACAATGAACTTCTTTTCTCTATATAATTAAGATCATAGAATATATTTTCAATGATACTAATACATCATTTTAAAAAAAGTGGATTAGAAGATCCTATGAAATATGGTGGACGTTTCCTCATTAAAGACTCAAAAAATTGTTATTCCCTTCTTTGCTCATTTGAATGTCCACTATGATTGATAGCTTGAGAAATATGTTTGAGCATAACAACAATATTTTTCATTCCATCTTCCATAGCATTCGATTTCTCATGAGGACAATCATTGAATTTTCTATCACAATCTCCATTAATGTGGTTGCTTCAGGTTCAGACCATTGAATAAAACCAAAATTGTAATGGAAGAAATAATTACAATAATTAGGAACCACATAATCATGGAAAAGAACTTATAGGGTGTCTAACATATGAAACCATCTTTAATATGTGAAACCTTAGGCTTATCATAGGTTATTCATAGCCATATTATATTTAAACCCTTAATAATGGTTCATGAGGATTTTTTGAATTACCAAATCATATCCCATGGGAGTGTCACACCTAACATGCAGTAAGGAATGTTTTCGTGTACCATATTACCCTGAGTTAGGCATGGAAAATCTTGTCAGAGTTGTACCCCTAGGCACATCTATTCCATACACAAATCCACTTGTACTGTCTTGAGAGGGACGTATTGATAAAAAACCACTCACTCTATCCTTCACCAAAATTCCAGGACTTTTCCATATACTTTGAATAATCCCTTAACTCACCCTTAAACTTGTCCTTAGGGTTCTCACCAAGGTCTTCTCATCCTAGTTTCCAATGGTTAACTAAAATTTTCCTCTGATACAAACTATAGAGACCATATCTTTAAAAACATTAACATTACATTACTTTTGCGAAAAACACATAACTTTAATGAAATATATGTAATAAGACTGTACTTATCTAGTGCCTTTGGAAACATGGAAACATAAACACTAGTACATAAATGAGCTACATTATCTTCCACTAGGTTCCTCTTGACTAGAAACCCTATTTGATAAATCAAACATAATATGTACCTTCATAATCTAGGAAAAAAAACATAAAAATGTGTGAGCTCAAATTCTCAGTAAGGGTAAACAAGGGATACATGTAGGCCTAATCATCAACATAAGAGAATGAGAACATGATCATGAAGATATAATATCATACCCTACATATCAAAGATAATAATAGAGATCATGAAATAAATATTACAAGGTCATAATACATGAATCATAATGAAATAAAGAGAATAATCCATGAAATAATAACATAGAAATATAACATGGAATTGTGGAAAACACATAAGCATATAATAAGATTTCAATATTGTCCATGGAATCACTGCTCAGACCATATTAGTGGAGAAAGTCCTTTACTGAACTTGGTGAAACCCCATTCCAACCTTGTACCACTGAAATGAGTGAACCCTCATTCTATCCCTATATTACTTAATCTAGTAAACCCTTATTCCATCTATGTTTATCTCATGAGATATAAATATTTACAAATTCATTGTAGATAGATATAGGTCACACCTGTTACATAATGAAATTATATATATATGTTCCACGAGATCATAAATAATCATATCATAACCTATGAAATGAAATGGGTATCATAAAAATTTAAACATATCATAACCTATGGAAATAGACATCTTTCATAATCATTTCATTATAAACATAACCAGTGGAAAGAAGCAGGTTTCAAAAGTATTAAACCAATAAAAGAGAAAAGAGGTTCATAAAAATCATGACATCAAAGAAAAATCCATTCAGAGAAAGAATATGAATGGAATCATTGAACAATTTTCCCATAAATGCATGAGTAACACCAATGGATATTATCTTAAATGGGAAATAAATCTTAAATTTATTTTAAAAACATTTTTTGTTGAAAATATAATTTCTTTTTTAAAAAATGTTTTTTATAACAGAAAAACTTTTGAAAACCTTTTTCTATGAAAATATCCATAAAAAATTATAAAAGAATATTTGAAAACAATATAACATTTTTAAAATATTTTTTCCTTGAAAATGATCTTACTAAATCATTTTAAATCATTTTTGAAAACATGGTTTTTGAATACAATAGATTTCCAACTGAAGAGAGAAAGACATTGAGATTTCACAAGTAAAACAATATATTAGGTGCCAAAGATTGGGAAAATGGTACTAACAAGAGATTAAATCATGAATTAATATAGGATAAATAAAATCGTGAATATTCTTCATAGATATATCATAACATTTCATCAAAGGAAGTATAAACATAAGCAATCTTGAAAAAACGATGAGATTGTATCAATATACACTTATAACTTGGTAAATTGTTATCATTATCTCCATCTATAGAAAGGAAATTACATATATATTAATATATAATTAAAATCAGGAGATTTATGATATAAAATGTATAATGGCCATATATACACCTAAAAAAAAGAGTTTAGAAGCATAACAAAACATGTGTATCAAAGAAAGTAAATTGAGACAAAACAGTTTTAGCGATTTGGTAACTTTTGAAAGTTAAACAACATGAAAGAAGGATTATGAAATGGACACGTGAATATACATTATTTTAAATATAATATACATATTATTCAATCATATTCAGTACACACACCACACAAAAGGAAAGAGTGGTGAACATTACATGTATCTCATGGAAATTAAAAGAGAGATAAAATCCCCTTACCTTATGTCTTAACTCTCTTTGTACTTGTACAATATTCCTGTATAATAAATATAACTTTATTATAAATATTTTAAAGAATATTATTATTATATATATTTCCATATATGGTTTTATTATGAATTTATATTACCCACTTCTTAACAATCTCAGGTTAAGGTTTCACTTCGGGTAATATTCATTATGTTTTTCGTATTTGTCATAATTTGTTCTATCTTTGGTACTTATATTTATATCATGATTCCAGAATTAATATCATAATATATATATATTGTATATTCAGTATATTTATATTATAGTAATCTATAGCATTATTAATTACGAAATGGAATACACTGTTCATGGAGACGGTAAGCTGTACGTATTCATGAAAGTTGTTTCTGTCTTTATTGTCGTACTGAAGAAACGTATGTAAATGAAATATGTATATATAAATATATTTTTATATATAAAATTAGAAATAATAAATCATATATATCATATAATCTCAATATACACATCCTTAATACATTCCATGTGGTTTGTGAACGAATCACATCACTTTGAGGGGGTGGAAGTCCACACTTCCTCAAACAAGATTATCGTATTAACACCAAATGTAAAGTAAAGATATGTGTGTTGAAAAAGGAATAAATAAGATTAAAGACATAATAAATAAAATATATTACATATATAAATATTGTTTCTATCATAATGGCAACCATGATTAATGGTAAATGAAAAATGAACAATCATCATTTTGTGAGGCAGTAATTCGCTATACACATAAATAGTGTGTTTGATATCCAATAAAAGGAGGCGTGTGTATGTTTAGGTAAAAAAATAGAATAAAAAACTCCTAATATATTTATTATACTGGGGTTTTTACACAATAATTTAATAAAGAGAGTTTAGGGTGTAAAGATGGAAAATAAAGGAAAGGAGCCTGAGAGAAGATGTCACCTCTAAATCAGGTAACTCTTTTTGGTTTATTCCAAAATGATTCATTGAGAGGATTTATTCCTTAAGAAAGAACTCAAGATATGTGGGATTATTTTGGGAGGATTATTGGGTATATATTTGATAATCTTAATAGGTTTGAGATGTGTGAGGAAGGGGTAGAGTTGGTTGCCTTTTATAGTGGAAGAGGAGTGACACATGTAAATATTTGAAGAGAGAATTCCACCCACATTTTTCTTGTCGCATGTGAATCCAATAATAGGAAAAGGTAAAAATAATTTATTTTATGGTAGAGATATGGCCATACAATGGGTGTTGTACATGTCTCTTATTTTTTGGGTCTTAAATTTAATGTTCAGTACTTTATTAGCATAATTTTTCTCTTAATCGATGTAATTAATTTTAATCACCTCCACTAATATGTTTTTTTAACTTATTAGAAATTAAAAATTTTTACTATTAAAAATATGGAATCCATTTTTTAAAATTCTAATCCCATAATTTCAATAAATTAAATAAAAATCAATCATGTTGTCAGGACGACACTGTGGGTTTTTTAGTAAAAAAGATTAAAAGGTTGCTATGTTTTTATGTAAAATTTAAGTGTGGAAATGGTTATATTAGACAAATCAGATTAGTTTATAAATATATTATCTAATTAAACTTTTAAATCAATGTATAATATATTTTAACATTATAAATATGTAAAATTAAAAATCAGTTTTGAATTAAAAACCGGTATTTTTACAATTCATCCAAAAATGAACTTTCTCAAAAAAATTCCAAAATTCAACTATAATATAATTTTGAAATTATAAATTAAAAAATTATATTTATTTTATCAAATTAAATTTATAAATGAATCTAAAATTAATTTTATTATAAGTAAATTAAAATAGTATTTTTAGACGTAGACGAACATTAACAAAAATATTATCTCGTATTTTAAATATTTTGCATTTATAAAAACAATTATGAAACAAATTAGAAAATTTGTGAATACTATTAATATAACTAAGTTTAATGGATAGGTTATAATTATCTACTTTAAATAATTATATCAATAAAATGATATTTTGTAGAAACTCACTATTATAAGTATCGTAGGCCAATTCGGTGTTGCATGCAATGTATGACATGTAGGTTTAGTGTTAAAGGAATATTTGAATTAGTTAATTGAGAGATATAAATGAAAATTTAATTTATTCGAAAAAATATTCAATGAAAACTTAGGTTGTCACATACCATCTCGATGAATGGTTTAATCCATTTTTTATCTTTAGCGTTTATATGTTACTATAAATAAATATATAATGATTATATAAGATATTAATATGATGATTAAAATTATAGAGATTATGGAACCATGAAAAAATTAAATATAAAATAATAATCAATTAAAATAAACATGAAATAAGAAAAAAATTTTCCCCCAAAACAATGATTTTAACATAGAATTATTAATAAACTGGCTATAATAACTATAATTAAGTAATATACGGTATGAAATATATGATTACTCTTATATAATAAATTTCTAATAAATCTATAATTATTATATTGATGTTTTTACACATATAAATGAATTTTAACCTAAGGTAATTGTTTCTTATCTCACTTTTACTTCTGTGAGACATACGCTATATTGACCACTTATTTATTTTGTGTGGTGTATATACTATCTATTTTATATGTAATATATTGAATCTATTTATATTAATGGTATTTAAAGTTTCATTTAATGATCTTTTTATTTTGTAGAGATATTTATTATGAAGTTAACAATGTCATAATGGTTTATTTCACAATAAATTCATTATTCATTATTATTTATATTTAAGTATCCTTTGGTGGAATTATTAGTTATTACTATATTAAAACCAATTTATTTTCATCTCATATAGTTATTAATTATCTCTTCAAGTAATATTACCATTTCCCCTCCATTTGACACTAAAAATTATTGAGAATTTTTTTTTCAGAAAACCTAACTTCATTTATCTGTTCAGACAAAAATCATTTTTCTTCCAAATCTATGTTTTCAGAAAATGTGAAAAGAATATATATTTTAACATGTAAGTCATGAAAATATGTTTACACCATCATGAACACTCAATGTTTTAAAAATTACATTAAAAATATTTATGTTTATTTTAAGAGAAAGGTATTGTGAACTTGTTTTGTGAACTTTCAGTTATAAAAGGTTATTTTTAAAATGCAAAGTTTTTTTCCTCAAGAATGTTTTTAAGGAATATTTTCATGGTATTTATATTCCTAAAAAAATAAACACTTTATTTTAATTCTAATCCAATGGTGATATGTTTTATTGATATCATAGTTATTCTTTATTTAGATAGTTTAGGATTAGTTTGACTAAGGATATAAAATTTTATTACCATTGAACACATTACTTTAGATTATTTATGACTATGTTTATTTGATTGGGGTAAGTATTAATTTTTTTTTGTTTTTTAATGAAAATGTTTCTATTTATTATGTTCCACCCATACTTTTATTGGGAATTCTTTGACTTAGTAATTAAAGATGGGGCCTGGTTATAGATAACCCCTCAATGCAAGGATATGTATCCTGAGACAAATCATTTTGCCAAATTAGATGTGTTTTTACCAACATATTTAAACATTCTTGTTAAAGTTATTGAAAATATGTTTTAGTTTTATTGAATTATGAATTACCTCATTATGATATTAGTTATTGATATCCATATGATTATTCGATTAATTAGAGTATCGATGGATAACTTTCATGATTATATGATTATTTATATGACTTTACCTTATCATTATTTAATTCTTCCATATAATTGTCAAGTTATTGTTTAAAAGGAATTGGTTTTACTTAATTAACTCTCCATTTTGGTTATTATTATTTATTCATGATAGATTCTATTGTATTATTAACCATAATAATAATCTTATCCCCCTTTATTATGTTTTATTTTCCCTAGTATACAAAGAGATGTTTTTTGATTGATTTGAAATGATATTCTAATGGGGATAATGGAGTTCTAAAAGAAAACAAATTATATATTTTATGTTTTTAAATGTATGTGAAATTAATATATGTAACAATTTTACCATATGTACTAAAATATTCAGTCCTTTGGGATGTGATTCCTTATATATAGAGGCAATGTAGTAAAGTATCCGCCGGCTCTTAGTAACTTGGGTGTGGTCCATTATAGTTGGTATCAGAATACATTTAGTAGAAATATTTGGAACTAGATTTATGAAAACATATATTAGGGATTATTAACCTATAAATTAATTTAAGGATAATTATAATTATAGCATCACATCCTAATGTTTTGTTAAGGTATATGTTATGTTTTTTCCTATAATTACATCCCTACCTGAATACTACAAGTAAACATGGTTATGGTACAACATTACCAAGGGGTAATAACTCCAAAAAGGCTCAGTACACTTGACTCAATCATTACCTTGTACATGACAACAAAACTTAATATACACCTAGTTTGACTCTCCTAAGGGATATTCTTTGAATAATTAAAATTTTATTTAAAAACCATTATTATGGATATTAAAATATTTTTATAATTTAATATTTTTCTAAATAAACCATATTTATGATTATGAGATTAACCATGAATAAATTTTTTAAATTATGTTAGGATTTTTACTATTTTTGGGAATATAGATTTTGAAACACAATGTTATGATCTAATCTATTGTATTATATTTTTTGAAAATGGAACCTAGTAGTAGAAATAATAATTATATCAATGAATGTAGTACAAAGAGTATGAATGATAGTTTCCTTGATGAGAATAAGACAATATTTCAAAGGAAACTAGTATCCCAAACATTCAAATCCTAGAAAAATATATTACCATGGCCTATCAAGATAGATAAATAATTATCAGTGTATTATGGATATCATAATAAATAATATATTAAGAGGATTGAAGAGAAAAAATGTATAAGGGGAAGAAGGGAAAGATAAATTTTATCACATGTGATAATTGTGGAATGTAACAACATGTCACTTTCCTGAAGGGAATGAGATTTTTCTTAAATTTTTAAGAAAAATTCAATTAAACATGAGAATTAATGTGTAATAATGGAATGTTTTATGTTAAATGATTTACCTATAAGAATATGGGGCACTACATAAACATATTCCTAAGGCATCATGGGAATATACCCAATAAGAAGCTTAGGGAACAAGGTCAAGCACATGATAATACAATAGATTAAGTGGAATGATTATTTTTCATTTGTTTTCATTATAGAAGTATGTTATAGGATTATTTTATAATTAATATTATAGGTACAAGCATAATAAAAGTTATAAGGATTGTACTGCAATACATTTTTTAAGGATTCAAGAGAATATGTTAAATAATATAGATGGCCCAGAAAAGTGATTCACTGGTAGGTTGAAATTATTGGAAAACCCATGAATGATGAAAAAAATTAATATATACTCTATTTTAATAAAATAATGATAATAGATTCCTATGGGATAATATTTTTGAGATAACTTTTTTAGTGATTTGAGGGTTTATGTTATCTTTTTTGGATTTTACTGTATGTATGGATTTAAAGAATATATTTGAGAAGAATATATTGTATTTTTGGAATAATGTATATTTACATTATGTATTTGTGGTAATAATGGTATATACATATTTGGAATATGTCATTAAGATCCACTTTATACTATTTGGGGAATATAATATTGATTTAGTGACCCCCTTTTGAATATTTGGACATTGAATTTGGTCAAAAATATTTTGGATGAGCCATAAGGTTAACTATTTATGGAATGGATTGAGTTGAAAATTTGTATTTATTGGATAAATTAGGATAATAATTTTTCATAAAAAATACATTGAGATAAAATAAATTACCTATCCTTATTTTACTGAGCCAAAGATATATTAAATGATAATTTTAGTTCTTCAGGCATGAAAAACTATTTGATATTCATCTCTTGGAGTAAGTGATGATATAGGAATTTATCAAAGAAAATAACATGTATAAACATGTGAATATTAAATAGGTAGATACCAATTATCTATATTTTATTATACTCTTAGTCTATACTATAATATAATTACTCAACTCTAAGAAAAGGGTGATGAATCAAAAAATGTTATCATAGTACCTTTATTTCCAATGAATCAAATGATTTTTACCTCATCATATATTTAGGGTTTTTAGGTACTTAATTTTTTTTAATAATTTAATTTATTTTGATCAATGATCTATATCAATATCTATTAATCAATGATCATAAGCATTATCTTCCATGTCTTTATCTTCATCTATCATCAATGTTCTCCTACATGGAAACATAATAATGTCTTATTCTGGATAACATTTATAATTCAAATTCTCTATTATCAAGAAAATGTTCAAGTAATACTTTTTTAAAATTTTGGGTTTGAAGAAGGACATTTTCAAATGTCAAACCCTTGATTAGTAATATGAATATTAATTTGTGGGGACACAATTCATAATAGGGGTTGAACATTACATCCTTATAATTTAAAAGCGGAACATCATATTTGATAACGCATATGACATGAAACACCAACATGAAAAGATAATTTTACACCCTATTAATTTATGATATATTTATTTTGAAATACATAAAATCTATTCGATAGTTTCCAAAGCATGAAACACTGGGTTTGACCAAAACACAAAACTCTATTAAAATATTATTATTTAGACATGACCATTATAAACATACTATTATGTTGGTAAGTATGAATCATAATATTTAAATTATAAAAATTATATGGTTTATACATGTATAAAATAAATTCAATATATATCTATTGATTATAAATAAAATAAGAATCATTTTAAAGGAAAAGATATGCTTATTGAAAAACTGTATTTTTCAAACATGGGATTTAGTCTTAAATTGTGCACAATATTTAAAAATTATTTTAACAACATTTAAAAAATTTATTTAAAAATAAAAAATTAATATTTTAAATATAAATTTCAAAATATTCTTTAAGTTATTTTTTGATAATTTTTTGAAAAGTTTAATTCTTTGATGAATATTGAAAAATACTTTTTTTTATCAAAAAATTCCTTTTTATTTATATTATTAAAAAAGTTTAATTGTATATAAAAAAGATTTAAAGTTAAATTGGTTAAATTATATTAAAAAATAAAAAAATTTATGTCACTAAAATAAATTTAATATTGAATTTTGATATTAAAATAACTTAAATATCTGAATATTTTTATTCAAAAAACATATTTTCTCGACCCTGATAAGGGTTTTATTTTAAATTGAATTCTTCCACTTATGTGAATTGAATTTGAAAAAAAATATTCATATTTGGAAGAATAATAATATATATTATCTAATAATTTATACTTAATTTTTTTACCATAATTAATTTTGAAATAATTAAAAATTAATTACCATGGATAAGGTGAAATTGGGTTTATCGGGGTTTAAACTAAGAGGATAAGGGTTAAACATTAGCTAAAGATTATCTAAAACCTATAATATGGACATATTTAGGCCTTATCACCACTAATATTCAATAATGACCCATTTTTTAGGATTTTGGTGTTACAATAATGCGATATCTCTTTTTCTTTTAAAACAATACCACATGTGTCCTCTACCCCACTTATAAAATGAAAACCCTCTCCTATCCTCTTAAAACATCTAAAAATATTTGTCTCATAAAGTACCTATAAAATTAACTTAATTTATCATCTAAAAACATATTATAATTCCCTTTTTATCATAGATCCATGACAGGATGATTTTTTCATGAAAACCTAAAGAAGTTCCCCAAAGAAGAGGTTATATTCATAAATGACTGTTTTAATTTTATTTATTCTTCCACATAATTAAAATATTATTAAATAATGATAATATGATGAAACCATTATCTAACATATACTAAGATATTATTATGTTAATGTAATAACCTATATCCATCTCCACTTCCATCAAATGGAAAACAAAACTATTGATCTTGCGTACGATTGACTATTACCTCATGAACCGAGGTAGTTTGTTTCCATAACTACCATTCAAGGATGGATATGATTGTGAATTTAATATATTAATATGATATTTATGATTATATAATAATTACATAATTATTGTACCACATACACAATATTAGTTTCTATTTTATAGGGTATACCATAATGTTTCTCGTGTGTATAGAAGACTACCACCTCGAGAAATAATGTGATTCATTTTTCAATTAAAATTTACATGTAATGTTTTATGTATAATTTTAATGATTATATATGATATTTATTACATTAAAATAAGTATTGAAATATAATATCATGTATAACTTCCTACATTCCCATCTGTCGGGAGAAAATAATGTCGCTCATGCATATGTGTGGACTACCGCATCCATGAAGCAATGTGAAATGTTTTTCATTTTTTACATGGATGTTAATAAGGATTTATTATATTAATATATATTATATATATTAAATAATAATAATTATTTATTTATTTTAGTTAATATTTATTTTTATTTTCATTTAATCCATCTAGAAAAATGGAAACAACGTTCACCTGTACATAAGGCCAACCGTCTCCCTAAATGGTATAATCAATTTTATATCACTATCACTTATAGTTTACTAAAAATAAATATAAAATGAATATATATGATATTTATATCATGATTAAAATTTGGGAGATTACGGAATCCTGATCAATGTAACGGGATCGAAAAGAATAAATCAACACTTACATGAAAAAGGGAGTAATTACGATTAAAAAGAGTGATTTATAAAAGAATTTTAAATAAATGAGTCATAAAACTATAGAAGTTAGTAATATATGTTATTTAAAATATATGAATTATTTTTTAATACATGTATAACTAACCTATATTTATTTTACAAGAGGTTCACACACATAAGAAGGAAGTCAAACTTAAGGTTAGGGTTTCTCATTCGACTTTAACTTCTTTGAGGAATATGAAATATTCAACATTTAATTATTCTATGTGGTGTATATATTACCCATTTTATATGTTATATAATGAATATATTTATCCTAATGTTATTTAATGTTTCATTTGATGATTTTTTCTTTTATGGGGCTTATGATTCCAAAGTTTCGAGAGTGGTAAGGGTTTATTTTAAAATCTCCTAACTATTTGAGGTTATTAATATTTAAGTACCCGTAAAGGTAATTATATAGTATTCCTATAAAAAAAACAATATATTTTAATATCCTTTGATAATTAATGAACATGTCAAGTAATAGTACCAATTTTGTAAGATCCCATACTCTGTGGAGGTAAGTTCTTGTTAAAATTTGTTTTATATTTCTTAATGTTGGTTAATTAAATGTTTTCAAGGAGTATGAGAAGGTAAAGGGGTGTTATGGGGTTTGGGGCACGAATGGAAGGTAAATCACGACATTCAATTCATGTTTCACGATTGGAGAATGATTAGTGAAAACCGTCGAATGAGAAATCCAAACTATATAACCTTGGATAGAGGCATTCTATAAGGTTGGTGCATAGTTTGGGAAACCCTAAAACCATTACAAGGTAACTGTGCATATAAACTTCTCTTTGGAAGAGGATGTTATATGGTTAGTGTATGGTTCGACAAACTGTGTGGCCGAACCATGCGCCCCATTACAAAGTGTGAATTTACAAAACTGCCCCCTCAGGATTTTATGTGTTTCATCCAATTTATTCTCTATTTATTCTTCTATATAACCTAGTGATGAATCTAGTTGACCTAGGCTTCCAAGGGATAATTCTACTTTTATTATAGGTTATTTTGAGCACCGCTAGGTGCATATCTAATTTATGAGTAAATCTAACACTCCCCTTTCTTCTCTTTTCCAAATTAGGGTTGATTTCTTTGGTATCTACTTTTGAATCCCTAATACCCTATATTATCTTTTGGATTCTAGGTTAAGGTTTCAAGGGGTTCTTGAATACATATCTATGGCTAAGGTTTAGAGTGTGTTCATCAATAGAATCGAGTTAGGTGGTCTACTAGTTATATCCAATAGTGTTTTTATAGATTTTCGCATTTGTTATTGTGATATAGATTCCTTATTGATGTGATTTTTTTTCCTTGAGTAAGAATTTATAATTTTTTTCCCTAAGTGATGAATTAAACACCTCATGATTTTTGTGGGATTCATTAAGGTTGGTTTGCACTATTTAGGGCCACCTATGGGGTGCACCAACATTCCCAAGAATAAATGTATTGACATCATTAGTTGGTTTTAATGGGATGTAATGGTACTGGTGTCTAGTCATTGGATTTGGCATAAGGGATTATTTGAAAAAATTGGAAAATGGTTAAATGGAATAACTGGAAAGCGTTAAATGGCGTGTCGTTTGTAATTGAAATTTATAAATGGGATAAGGCTTGTGAATTGATGAATTATGTTAAATGGGTTATATAAGTAAATAGTAATAGTAATAATGGGTGAAGGCATGATGGTGATTTATATGTTAAGTGAATTGTAAATTGAAAATGTTGTTATGATTGGTTTGTGATATGGTGTATGCAGTGAAATGATAAATAAGAATTTGCACATGGATTTCTGGTGTGGAATAAAGGAATGAGGATCCTCACATGGGTTGGGTTGGACGGATGCTCTAAACCCAACCATAGAATGCACATTTTGGGGATCCAGACAGATTCTCTAGGCCCAAATTGTTACATTGGATGAATCTGCATGGACTCATGATCCCAGGTATGTGTGATGTAATTGATCTTAAATGGTTTCTCTAAGTTAGATAAAGAACTTGACTTATTTATTATACTTGGTAATTTATTGACTTGGGCTATATGTAAATAATCTAAATCCCTAACCCATGAAATAAATGATGAAATCATATAAAGAAAATATTTTCAACTAATATCTATAGAGTTATTCTTTTTTTACTTTGTAATTTATCAAGAACTTTCATGGACTATTTGTTTAGACAAGATATTTTGTAAACACCGTTGGTGGTGGATTATTGAGTTGTACTCACACCCATCTCAGTTTACTATTGGGAACTCATGTAGAGTTCATTGTTGTAGGTCCAAACAAGGGGAAAATTTCCATGCTTGGGAGGTGATTTGGGAACGATATGTGTTGGATGGGGATTCAGACTTGGAGTCAGGTCATGTTCTGGGGAGTCTACTATTTTTATTTGTTTTGGGTTTCCTTTCACACATGGAACTATTAACATGACTTAGAATGTTTACTTTATTGGTTGTGGTTTATAATCTTTTTGGGATTTTTTTATCAATGCATGATCCTAGATTATTGGTTATTGTTTCTTTTGTTTTGTATATTATTTTATGTTGCTTACTCTAGAAAAGAGGGTATAGTCTCCCCATGTGATTCATTATACCCTAACTGCTTGTCGAAAACCTCTGTTGTACATGGAAGCATGCTTAAGGTCACGCGGTGACTTGGGATAGTGCACCATTTAGTGGACTCCAGGCCTCATATGGTAAAATGTGGTATTAGAGTAGTCATTTTATGTGGACTTACTATTTGGGATGGTAAATAAGAGATTACATGTGTGAGGCCATGTCAATGAGCAAATTTCTTGAGAGTAGCTAACCCATGTATAAAGAAATATCCATGTGTCCAGGGCGGGAATTTTTTTTGATGTGTGTTGTTATTGTTGAATGATATTTCACCATGTGTTGATGCACTTATTGTGTGATGTCACTATTTCATGATATTTTTCTCATGGATGGAATGGCATGAGGTTGTGCACTCATGCATCATTTTATATAGATAGGATATATGTGACATGCATCATGGTAGGTACACACGAGATGGGTGTGTGGGGGAATAAATAGTAAGATTCATTTCACTTCCTTGAAAATATGATTAAAATTGTTTCTAATAAAGATGATGTGAATGGTTAAATAAAAATAATATTAGTGAATTGGGAATATCGAAAGAGTGTAAATGAGTTAAATTATTGGTTGTAATAAGTTGTGAAATAGGTAATGGGTATGAGAGGAAAATATTTGTGTTGTATAATGTGGAAACAGTTTTAGAAAAGGTGTCTAGTGAAATACCTGTGACAACATATGTTGGTTTACCCTAGGTTAGACATGACCCATGGTAGCAGTGGTGGAGAGTAGTGTTCTATATATGAAATTTTTTGATGGTATAGTGCATAAAAAATGATATGGTTATGGATAGAAATGATCCTTCTTTTATATAAATTATGGAAATTTATGTTATGTGTTCTAAGGCTTGTTTTTGACATTGTAGATAAATACCACAACGATGATGTGTGCTGATTGGGTGAAACAGGTATATCACAAAAAATTGTCCCTGATAAGATGAGAAAGAGACCCTAGTGGACTAGGGAAATATAGAAGAGGAGTAGTTTGAGGATAACATAGCCTGTATTTATGCAGATGATGGAATGGGACCTAGGGTGGGTTGCACCGAGTATGTTTGAGATGACTCGAGAGTTTTAGCTGCAGCACTATTCGACCATTACTATAGAGGTTGGGAAATAGGTAGATGATTTCTAGATAGATTACATGTAGAAAATTCTTGATCATTTAAAGACTCCTCACGAGAAGTTCATCAAGAAGGCATTCTACATGCTTTGAGGGTATGAAAACCATTCACAACACGTCCTGGATGAGACGTAGCTGGTTGAGGGGATACTGTGGAAGGGTTTCCAGGTTTTTTTTGAATAATTATCATAAGGAGACTCTGAGATATGAAAAGGCTATAGAGATTATGTGGTTGACCTAGGTATCTATGACGGTGATTGATTATGATGGCTATTTCAGAGACTTGTAGTGTGTTATTCTTGCTTTGGTGGGAGATGAGGAAGATATAGTGCGATGTTTATATGATGGACTTTGACATGAGATCAAGCCCTAGGTGAATATATATATTTTAAAGAGTTATGTGGATATTATGGATGAGGAACTTATTTTAGTGGGAAATGTCATTGATTATTTATGTTGTGGATGTTCGGTTTTAGTAGGGTGATCTGTTAGTGAAACTTACATTGGTAAGAATCACCACATTGTGATCATCCATTAGGGAAGCAGTGAGAAATGCAGTTGGAAAAGGGAACTAGTTTCTTAGGGATGTGAGAAGGTATTCTGTTATCATTATGGTAGACTAAGACATGTACAAAGGCTATTTTCCCAACCACCAATTGAGTGTCGGACATGCGGTAGGTTGGGCCATGTATAGAGGTTCTGTAGGAACACTCAACATCGAAGTATAGAGGAAGGATTAAGGAATATATATAGTGAAGGAAGGGGGTTGGTAACCCCGTATTAGGAAGGTAGTTAGAGCACTACTAGTCATACCAATCGAAGTAGATGCCATGATACTATTGGGTGGGAGTATCCATATTAGCATGGTTGCGTAGTGCTAGGATCTCAGACTAGAGCAAAGGTTAGAGGGGCATGCCAGCTTCATGTAGTTTTTTCTACTTTAGGAGGTGGCGAGGCTAGACCATCTACTGTTCGAGGTATAATTTTAGTATATTATACCCTTAATATCACATTATTCGATACATGTGCCTCAAATTCTTTTATTTATTCTAATATTGTGGTTTTGTTGGGTCTAGATGTAGATCGTATGCGTGGTATCTATTGAAACACCATTAGGGGTGAGGGAAGAAAACATAATAAAATGTAAGGCGTGTGCTTTGGAGATTTGTTGATATCACATTTTGTGGGACTTTTTCGTTCTTGAGATATCAGGATTTGATATGATTTTGGGAATTGATTGGTTAGGGTTATACCAAGACCATATTGATTGTTGCTATTGTAGGGAAGCACTCACGTCACTCGAGGAAGACACCTATGTCCATTATGGTGAATGTGATGTTTGATTAGGCCATGCGGGTCCAGTTTATCATCCTTTGGGCGAGATCACATATTGAGTATCTTTTCATATGAATTATTATGAGAGAGATAAACATATTTTATTTCCATAGGTGGTGGATCAGTTCCAGAATGTGTTTCCTAAGGACTTCTAAGGGTTCCCACTAGAGAGATATGCTGAGTTCACAATAGAGTTGTTGTTGGGAGAAGAACCAATTTCAATTCTACTACATAGAATGGGACTGGTAGAACTTCATAAGATTAAAACTAAGTTGGAGGAGTTGGATAATAAAGGGTTTATTCATCCTAGGATGTCTCCACGGGGATCACTGATGTTGTTATCCAAGAAGGATGATATATATTTATTATTATGTGTTGATTATAATTTTCTAAATTAGATGATTATCAAGAACCAATACCCTTTTCCTCAAATTGATGATTTTTATTACAAGATGAGGTGTTCATTACTGTTTTCCAAGATTGATCTAAGGTTAGAGTATCATCAGCTAAGGGTGATACCTTCTGACGTACTACAGACTCCCTTAAAGAGTAGGTACGAGTTGTATGAGTTTGTTGTTATGCCGTTCGGGTTGAACAATGTGCAAATATTGTTCATGGATATGATGAATCGAATATTTCACCCTTATCCAATTCAGTTTGTGTTTTTCTTATGAAACAATTTGTGTACTCTAGAATGCATGATGATCATTCCCAACATCTTGATATCATTTTGAGTACACTAAGAGATCATAGGCTATATGTAAATCTATATAAGTTTCATTTATAGATTGAAAAAGTGAATTTCATGGGTCACATAATTTCTAAGGAAGGTGTGTCAGTGGACCTAGAGAAAGTGTAGGTAGCGGTGTCATGGGACCATCACATGAATGTTTTTGATGCTTAGAGTTTTCTAGAATTAATAGGCTATCATCAAAGGTTCATTAAATATTTCTCCCGTTTAGTGGCACCACATTTAGGTTTGACCATGAAAGGAATCAAGTTTGATTGGTCACATGCATGTGAGTGTTTTTTTTCCAAGAGTGGAATAAGATGGTAAAAACCACACCGATTCTGATCTTACCTAATCTAGGTATGCATTACACCTTTATTTATGATTAATCTGGTGTTCGACATAGGGAGGCATTGATGCAATACAATCATGTAGTGTCTTCTAGGTCACAACAGTTGAGGCCTCATGAAAGGAACAAACCCACTTCTGATATTGAGTTAGCCATGGTAGATTACACATCAAATTATTAGTGAACTACTTATTGGGAGAATAGTTTATAGTGTATACCGATCATAAAGTCCTAAAGTAGATTTTCTCTCAGCTTGATTGGAATCTTTGGTAGTGAAGATGTGCTGAGAACATGAATTCTTTTGACAATGAGTTGATTTACACACCGGGAATGGGGAATAGCATTGCATATCCTTTGAGTCGAAAGAAAAAAAATCATGGGGTTAAGGAATCTAGTTCTGAGTGGTGGAGGATGGCATTTGTTTTCCAAGATGCATATAGAGGTGCATGATGGGAAGGGGAAAGTGACCCTTACATCCATGTCGGTTTAGTTCAAGATTTTGAGCCATATCAAAGAGAATATACTTTAGGATCTAGAATTTTTATATATAAAAGAATGTTTAAAAGGTGGAGAGTCACCTTCTAGTTGGACTATTGGCGGTGATCAGATCATTTATATTTGTGGTCATGTGGTTCTGCCAACATTTATGAGAGAGGAGTTGATACAATAGATTCATGCATTAAAATGGGTGGTATATACCAGTTTGAAAAAAATGTATCATGATATCCATAGGATGTATTGGGGGCCAAGAATGAAAAAGGAAGTTGGTATTTTTGTGGTGTGATGACTTACCTACCATAAGGTGAATACCGAGCATCAACGACCTGGTTGTTTTTTATAACTATTACCCATTATGGAGTGGAAATGGGATGAATTGATGATGGGATTCATCAAGGGACTTTCAATGATGCCTTATAAAAATGATGTGATATGGGTAGTTGTGGATTATTTGACTAAAGTGGCTTAATTCCAATGGATTTGAGAGACTTTCACTATAGATTAGTTGGGTGAGAATAATGTTTGGTTGACATTATAAATGAATAGGGTGAAACATACTATTTTTTCCGACTGGGATATACATTTAACATCATGCTTCTAGTAAGGATCATATAAGGAACTTGTTATCTAGGTGTTTTAGAGTATGAATTTACACCTATATAAAAACAAGTAGTCAGATCATACAATTCAGGTATTGGAGGACATGTTGTGGGATTGTGTCCTTGATTTTAGTGGATCAAGGGAGAAACACATGACACTTGTTGAGTTCTTCAAAAAAGTTGTTTCCAGGCTATGATTTAGATGGACTTGTTTGAGGGAATCTATGGTAGACCATGTAAATCTCTATTATGTTGGTTAGAGGCGAAGAAATTAGAGGTATTGGGACTAATTCACATATAAAATATGTTAGAAAAAGTTCATTTGATTCAAAAGTATATGAAATATGTATCATATTTGGAAGAATTCGTATGAATATTGGAGTCGTAGACCTCTTGAGTTGGGGGTGGGTGATTTGGTGTTCCTTAAGGTGTCACCAAAGTTGGGACACCACTTGATTTTGAAATCGGGAAAGTTGCCACCTAGTTACATGGGGCCATTTGAGATTTTAGAGAGGATCAGGCCGGTGGAATAAATATTTTCTGTTCTATAGAGGAATAGTTGTATGAATGATTTTTTTCATGTTTAATAGCTTTAGAAGTATCATCATGGAACATATCATGTGGTTTATGTTTAGGATGTTGAACTTGAGGCTGAAGCGTTCTTCGAGGAGCATTAGGTTCATATTATGGATAGTGGTGAGAAAAATTTTTGTGGTAAGAACGTGACCTTGGTTAGAGTCTTGTGGAATAATTGAAATGTTTAGGAGAAAAAAATAGGAAATAGAGTCAGATATATGGGCCCAGTGGCCTAATATCTTTTCTTCATAAGCTCAATGATGCTCGAGAGCAAGACTCGAGGATGAACCGTTATAAAGTGGGTAGATTTTAAGATCCCTGAAATCATGACGGTATGTTCTTATTTAAATTATGATTAAAATATCTTAATTTTGGTTTATTAAATTTTTTATGGATGTATGATGAGGTTTGTGGGTGTTTTGAGGGTTCAAGTTACGAAAGGAAGGGAAATCAGGCTATTCTGTACATGTTACACATTTAGTGCATGATTAGTGCAAACCGTGTGAAGGGGATCACCAAACCATGAATCCTTGGAAAGAGAAATTCCACAAGGTTGGTAATTTTTTTCCAAATATTTTAGTCCTTACTAGGTAACCATGTGGCTTAATTCCTCATGTAAAGATGCATAAACATGGTTTCTGCATTGTTTGTAAAACTATGATGGAAAACTGTTCGCCCCATTAAAAATAGTTAATTTTAAAAACATTCCCCTTGGGATTTTAAGTTTTTAACCCGACTTATTTACCATTTATTCTCCTATCAACACTAGTCATGAACCTATAAGGCCGACGATTCCAAGGGATACTTCTCCTTCTATCTTAGTCTATTTGGAGAGTTGTTGGGTGCAGATAAAAACTCTAGGTAAATCTAACGCTCCCCTTGACTCTCTTTTCTAGATTAGGACTTATAGATTTATCTATATCCTTATGAAGACCTAAAAACCTATTTTTGGTGGATTATATATTAATTCTTAAAGGGGAGCTTGAATCCAGATCCAAGGGCAAGGTTAAGAGTGTGTTCATCACCAAAATCGAGGTAGGTGGTCTTCTATTTATTCCCCTAGTTTTTTATAGTTTTTTGCATATATGGTTGTGATATTTCATCCCTATTTTCATTATTTTTTCCTTGAGTAGTAATTGATAAAATGGGTTTTCAAGTGACGGATTAAACCCCTCATGATTCATGTGGGATGCATTGTTATTGGTTACCGGGATTTAGGTCCACCCATGGGGAGCACCAACATTATCGGGCTTAGAAAATGGTAACATTAATCATAGATTTTCTTATGTGAAAATAGGGAACATGATAAATGTGTTGAATTTATAAGTTGGTTTCTAAGGGGAAATAAGGTAAATGGTATCTAGTTAGTGGCTTTGGCATTAGGGATTTTTCAAAAAAATTTGAAAATGGTAAAATGGAATAACATGAATACATTAAATGACATTTGGTTTGTAATGGAAATGTGAAAAAAGGATAATGTTTGTGAACTTATGAATTAATTTAAATTGGATATTCCAAGTAAATGGTAAATGTATTAATGGTTAAAGGATTTATGGTGATATATATATATATATATATTAAATGAATTATAATATGAAAATGTTATATGCATTGTTATGATTGTTTTGTGATATGGTATTTGTGGTGAAATGACAAATAAGAATGTGCACATGGAATGGTGGTGTGGGTTAAAGGAATAAGGATCCTCCTATGGGTCAGGTTGGATTGATCTCTAAACCCACCCAAGGAATGCATGTGTTGGGATGCCAAACTTATTCTGTAAGACCTAATGGTTGCATTTGATGACACTACCTAGATTTATGGTCCAAGGTAAGCGTGATTTAAATGATTGGAAAATGGTTTTCTATGGAGATATATGGAACTTGAATTATTCTTTATTCTTGGTAATTGATTGACATGGGTAATGTTTATATAACGTAAATGACTAACCCATGAAACAAATGATAAAAGAAGATAAAGTTAGTATTGTTAGCTAACAGATCCATATATTTATTTTATTTACCTTGTCATTTATGTATTACTTTCATGCACTATTTGTTTAGATTGGATATTTTTTAGACACCATTGGTGGTGGCATACTAAGTAGTACTCACACCCATCTCGGGATGCCTTTGGGTACCCAAGTAGATTTCATTGTTGCAGGTCTAGACAAGGGAAAAGGACCTATTTTGGGGCGTTGATTTGGGAAAAAGTTATTCTAGTATGGTGATCCGGGCTTTGATTTAGGTCCTGCATTGGGGATTCATCTTTTTGTCTTTGTTTTCGGTTTCCTATCACACCCGGCGATGTTATCATTACATTACATGTTTAATTATTTTTTTGTGGCATTAACTCTGTTTGGGATTTGGTTATTAATGCATGTTTTAAGTTTATTAGTTATTGTTTCCTCTATTTTGTATATTATCTATTGTGGTTTAATATAAAAAAGAGGGTATAGTCTCCCCACATGATTTATAAAACCCTTGATGCTAGTCAGAAACCTCTAGCATATGGAGAGGTGTTCTTAAGGGAATGTATAGACATGAATAAAAGCACCATTTAGTGTCTTACCAATCAGGTTTGTTATAAACTTTATAATATTTGGTACATAAAATGATTAAGAAAGAGTTTTAAAGAAAATTCAACTTCATTTATCTCTTTGATTGAAAACCCATTTTCTTCTAAAAATATTTTTTTCTAAAAAAGTTTCTAACATTATTAAAATAATTTATTAAAGAAAAATTTCCACATTTTTTACTTTTATAATTTTTTTATGAAATATATTTTCATGTAAATTTCCAAATAATACTCATTTTTATTTTACCAAAAATTTTAAAAGAATCTTTATTTAAATTTTTATTGAATGAATGATGTTTTCTACCTTGATTAGAATTAATTGTTTTCAATATTATTTTATATGATTCAATGGTTATTTTCAATGAATGGTATTTTCAATTTTTTTTAAAATTTAGTTCTAAAAGGTTATTTTCAAAATGAAAATTATATTTTCCTCATGAACATTTTTGAGCAACCTTTAAATGGTAGTTATATTCATCAAAAAAATCCACCATTTATTGTACTTATGATACAATCAAGATATGTTTTATTGACATTATCCCCATTATTTTTTTGGATGGGTTATTATTAGTTTGACCTAGGATGTAAAATTTTATTACCATTGACTATATTACTTAGAATATTTTATTATTATGTTTATTTGATTGGTGTATGTCTTAAAAATTCATATATATGTTTTCAATATGAATATTTATACTGATTATGTTTCAACTCTTTAATATTTGGAATGAATTGAAACTAGTTTGTGATATGTGGGGATTGTTCATAGATAGCCCCTAAATAAATTGATAGGTCTCATGAGACAAATCAATTTAGAAAATTTTATGATTTCCCCCCATTGATTTAATTTTTTCGTGAATGGTAGTAACACTATGTTTCATACATCCAACATCATTCATTCCTTCACTATGATTTTAGTTATTTGTTCCAATGTGATTATTTTATATGTTATAATATCTATGAATAGGTTTCAAGCTCAAGTGAATATTTATATAGATTTATTTGATCATAATTTATTCCTTCCATATTATTCTCATGTTATTATTTAAGTGGTGTGTGTTTCAGTTATTTACATTTCTATATTGATTATGATTATTTATTCATGAAAAAATCCACTTTATGCTAACCCTTACTGATCATACGAGCTCTTCCCTTTTATATGTTTTATTTCCCCTAGGATACCAAGAAGTGTATATATAGGGATATGAAAGGTGGGAATAATGGAGTTATCAAAGAAAACACTATTTTTCAATTTATGATTTCAAATGTATGTGATATTTGAGTATATATCTAATTTACCAAGACTAATAAACCATTTGGTCCTTTGGGATTATACTCCTTAAATCTATTTACATTGTAAAAATGTATCCATTGACACTGGGAAACTTAGGTTGGGGTCTTTAGAGTGGTTTTATGTAACCCCTTTATTTGACATGTTATAAGATTATTTTGATTCTAATTTTTCTTATCAAATTATAATTATATTTGATTCCATTAGGGGGATAATAAAATTTTTAATATGGGTTTTCCACATGGTATAATGTAATTTCATTAGTTTTTATAGTTATTTGTTTTTATAATACTATTCGACGCATGCTAAGTGTTCGTTAACATTTTTATATACTCTTTTGAAATTATTTTTTTGTTGAAATATGTGATATATTTTAAATTGTTTTATGTATTTTAAATTCATTGTTTTAAAGGAATATGTATTTTTTATATATTCAAATAGATATTATTTATTTCAAATTATTTCTTATAAAAGTTTTAATGTTTATTTATAATGGTTGATAAAATTATAATTTTTTAAAAGTTAGTTTCAAATGCCGTTTTGGTACTTTATGAAATTGGTTTTACTTACTAATTTACAATACCCATATCTTGAGCCCCTAGATTAATATGATTTATTTTAAATATATTTCATATTTTTATGGGATATAAATTGAATTATTATTTGATTCATGTAATATGTAGAAGGGAGTTATTTTGTGTGATAGAGTTAGAGGTGAGAATTTATTTATTTTTTATTCCTCATTTGGTCCTAGTTTGAATATATTTTTTCACGTCACCATTAACATATAATTTGAACCAAGAATATCTAATTGAAAGTTATAATTTTTTCCATCACTATTTTTTTTATTAAAAATGGAATAGTTTCCCCTAGTTTTATGTTATTCATAAGATATGTGAATGTCCTAATAAGAGTATGAGAGTGACATGGGAGATTATACTTGTTAAGAATGAAACACACACTAACAATTGATTCCATTTACTATTTTATTAGATTGTATCATGTAAGAAACTATTGAGTTTCCCATGATTTTTAATCATTATTGATTATGATTGTATCTGGGTATTCCCACTTCATTATTATTAATGTCCCTTTATTATCACTTTAGTTTTTGGATTAATTATTATGATCATTTTTATCCTTATTTTTCTTATTTTGTATTATGGTTCCTACTGGAGTTATTTCTATTCATTATTATATAGTCGGTTTTATTTTAAAATAAATTTTCAAATTTTAATTTGAATGAATAATTCCAATTAAAATTTTATTTTATGTGTTGAATTTTTAATATTTTTTTGAATGATAAAAGTATTTTTTTATTCCAAAAACAAAGAAGTTTTCCTTAATGTTTCAAAATATTTAATTTTATTATTAATATTTAAAAACATGATTTTTTATAAAATTTAAAGGATTTTATAAAAAAATATATAATTATGATAATTATTTAGTATACTTTACAAAAATAAAAAACTAATTACTCAATATAGTTCAAACTAGAATTTATAAAATGAGTTAGGAAAATAATTTCATAAATAGTTTGATAAAATCATCCAGGTCCAATCCAGATATCTCCAAGTATATGCACATGTATGTGTGCTTTAAGATATCATATTTTATAATAGTTTCATAGTTTGTGATCTCAAATTAGGTATCATCTATATTCTCTATTGATGGAAGGTGTAGATATATTGAGTGACCATGGTTCATGTGAATATATTTGTGTTGTAGATCAAGTTTTTCATGTTTTTGAATTGTAGGATGGTTTTTATCAACTAATTTAGTAACAAATTATATTTTTGTTTTAATTTTATTGTGTCTTATTTTAAGAACTATATACATTGGATAAGATTTGAATATAATTTTTTTTATCATACTGATGTGTTATTTCATTTTCTCTTTATTTGAAAAATATTAATTTCAAACACACAAAAGTTCAATGTATGGATGCCCTATATTGGATTATCAATTTTTTTACACTTCATAGTTATAATTATCTAAGGGTTAATCTATTACCAATTGGTTTTAATTACTACCCATGGATCGTGTCTCTAGTATTTGGCAATAAAAAATGTTTTTAGCCCATGTCATATTTAGGCTCGCATACATGGATAAAAGGTAGACTAGGTGGGTTTGTAAAAAAATTATATAATAGAAAACTCTTATTATTTTTAATAAATTTTGGTAGTTTGGATGTAGGACCATTATAAATTAATAGGTAGGTTATGAGTACGCCCTTATTCAACACATTTTATAATGAAAATTGACTTTCTTAGGGTTTTCTAACATCTGAGTCTTGAATTTGGGGTCACTTATTTATTTTATTTCATAGTGTATTAATACAATTGAGTTTTATACAATACTATTTGGTTCCATATTAATGTTTTTGTGAAAATAATGGATAAAAAAGAGCTTTAGGGATAGATTAAATGTTTTTTCAAATCTGGAAGATCATGTGTGCTTAAATCTGTAATCCCTAAAGGTTTTTTCAAATGGATGACCCATGATTTGAAAATCCATACATCCAAACTTGAATAATTTTTTATCTATCCTGAAATGCTTTATAGACCTATTTTTATTTCAAATTATTCCCAATTTTCTATATATAACATCCCATGTTTTTTATGAAATATTTCTCTTTAAATAATTTAATTTATTTTATAGACTATGTTTCACACAATAACGAGTTTAAAAGAACTGTGATATATATTTAAAATATTATCATTAATAACATGAACATTGTAACATATCCATTTAATTGGTGGTAATGAGTAAGAGTGACCAAATTATAAAATATAATAATTTGTAGGAAATAAACATTTTATTTTGAGTAAAGTTATTTTATTCTTAAAAAATATGTTTTTTAGAATATAATTTTGTTTCATTATATGAGAAAATAAATATAGGTAATTTTGAAAAATTTAGATTTTTTTTAAAATAAACTTAATTGTTGAATTCAAGAGGTCAAATTTATCTTAGGATGAATATTTGATATTTATTTTAAAATATTAATATTTTAATGAACAATGAAAAATAGGTATTTACATTGAAAACTATATATTCATTTAAAACATTGAAAACATAAATTAAATATTGTATTTTGTTATAATTTTATTAGTTAATTTTTATTATAAAAAATATATTTTTTTTGTTTGAAATGAATTTTATTCATGAATTTAGTAAAAAAACAATTTATATTTTAAAAGTGATTTTTTTAGAAAAATTACATTTCATTAAGTTTTTACAATTTAATTTTAATTTAAATTATACTACTACTATTTTTTGGATTTGGGAATATGGATTACATATTTGGAATAAGGAGGCCCAAATTTTTTAAATACACCCGTTTTATTATCGGTCATTATGAATTGTAACTGTGAAAACATTTATCATATCAGTAAAGGGTAAATTGGGTTAATCAAGATTAAATGTAATTGATAAGGGTATAATTTTATTTATAAAATATTATTAGATGAATTAAATTTATACCTTAACATATAATTTTATAAATTAAGTTATTTAATGGAAACTTTTCCAAGAAAATGACATAGAAATTATTAAAATAAATGAATGTGACATAATGTCACACTCGTATTTTTAATAATTATAACATTTTTCATAAGTGGTAATCGAGAAGATATATTTTAGCGTAAATAGTATTTTGAAATGTAAAATAATTATTTAAATCATTTTATTTTTTTTAATTTTTATTGAGAAAATAATCAACTTAAATTCATACACATCAATGACACAATAATTATTAAATTAATGGAAAAATAAAACAAATGATAATAAGAATATTAAAATTAAAATAATTTGAGTTATTTAAAGTGATAAAATAATTCTATATATTACCATTAAATTTTTAGGATATAATAAAATAGTTTTTTATAATTTCATTGATATTTTTAAATGTCAAAGTAGTGAATAGTATCAAAATTGAAAATAATTATATTTCATGGGATTAATATTTAGTTAAATTATTTGAAAATAATAAAATAAATAAACAAATACAAATTAGTCATTTAATGGTCTAAAATATCATTAGTATCCCATTTATGGTTAAATTTTCACCTTGTAACTAAAAATAATAACCTTTTAT
Source organism: Viscum album (assembly GCA_963277665.1). Lineage (NCBI taxonomy): Eukaryota > Viridiplantae > Streptophyta > Magnoliopsida > Santalales > Viscaceae > Viscum > Viscum album. The sequence continues at coordinate 471,307,641 of OY728133.1, read as the reverse complement.
TATTAAAAAATATGTTTCCATATTTAAAATTAAAAATTTTAATTAAAGGTTAATCAAAATTATAAGGTTTACAATAAAACTGAAATATTTCTAAATTTTATTATTTGTTGAGATTACAAAACGTTATTATATTATCTTATAATTCATCCCCCTTTGGTGGTATTTTCTTATAAAATGAATTTATTATAATTTAATATTTTGATAAATTTAAAAAACACCATTCTCATCCCTTACAAATATGACCCATCACAACCCCTTAACCTGACACATTACAAGCCTAAAAGCATTCAAAATCTCTGAAAAACACACTCCTACCCAATATTCCTATGTCCAAGTTCTTATGTTTTTACCTTAATACAAATTGCAATTTCATAATGGGATCATTTAAGAAGGTGATATTTTAGAGGTATCTTTGTTAAACATCCTCTCTTAATTTCTTTTTTTATTCTACCTTATCTTTTACTCATTAATCCATCAAAGAATAAAAAATACAATATAATTTATATAATTTAATGTTATATTAATAATGAAATATATTTAATCTATTAATATTTTTCGTCTACTCTTATTTAATGAAAGGAATCGATTTTCCTAATTATGGCTATTATCCATCTGTATGGATAATGAGATTTCATTTTTCATTTCTACATTAAAAGTTGGCCATAAAAAGATAATTATGAATAAAATAATATTTTAATAAATATATTATAACTTATTTCATGTTTAGATAAAATATATATATATATATATATATATATATATATAATATTAAATAAAATAAAACTAGTTTGTGATGGATGATAAAACCGCTACAAAAAACTAAACCTTTATCATTAATGTTTTATCAAATGAATCATACTTATATATAATAAAATAAAATGATATATGCGACTATTTGAAATTTTTAATGTTTATTAACACCATTTCATTTCATTTCTATAATAGTATTCCATTCAATAAGAACTTATATAATTATACATAAGTGAACCGACCATGAAACCCTGAAACAAACACTCTCAAAATGAAGAAATTAAACCTTATAAATCATCATAATGGCCATATATGATGTTAATAAAAAATAAATAAATCAAAGAAATATTTAACGGGATCTGAATTAATAAATTATTTAATTTAACATGATTATATTGGAAATTAAATTCATGTTCATAACTCATTCATACATACTGTAAGAGATCTCTCTGAATCTCCATATTTCCTTTAGGTTACACCCAATCTCTCTATTTTCCTAAATTTATTCGTTAATTATTATAATATTCATATCCTATACTATAATTTTATGTACCATATATATTTATATATCTCAATTCATTTTTCATTCATGGGAAATTATATGTTACATAAGGTTCCCTTTTCGATTCCTCTCGATAAGAAAACCTGATTAAATGAAACATCTCTTTTTCATAAATTTTTTGAAGTAAACTCCATATACTATATTAAGCCTCTAATATTTTTCTAAAATAACTCAATTTATTCTGAAAAACTATTTTAATTTGTTTATAGTTTTATGAAAACCGTTACGCCATTATCATCTTTAAAGTATCATTATTCCTTTCCTTAAAACCGTGTTTAAGTAAAACATTTCTAAAGTTACCTGACTATTTATTTTAATGTCTCAAATTCATTTGGAATTAATTATTCATGATATATTCTTATATTTACTTTATTAATTACAAAAAATTATTTAAATACTTAATTTCATGGATACCATTGTTATACGCCCTTTGGTTATGACTTATGACATGATTACAATACCCATTTCATTCTATGGGTAACCATTATGTTTATTACTTACTTTTGATAATTTATGTGGCACATATGTGCATGAACATATTAATATGGGAGCATCTAGATTGTGGTATAATTACTTAGGTAATTTTTTAGACTCATGAGATGTTATATATGGGATTAGGTAGTAAACCTAATAAATTTTGGGACTTTGTCCCCCATGTAATATAGTCTTGGAAGTTATCGCTGAATTATGTTTATTCCATGTTATACGTTTCTTAAAATTTTCTATGTTTCCATGATTAAATTATTCCATGTTCTTTATGTTAATCTTCTATATGTTTATCAGTGAGCCTTGATTTTCAAGTTATCATGTTATTCCTTCTAACTCATGTTCTATGTTCCAATCCCATGTTTATTCCATTACTAGGATTTTTTGCTCTTCCATTTTGTCTATGTATTTCCCCAAGTTATCCTATATAGCTATAATAGCTCAAAGGAATTTATAATCTCATTATGAATATTAATATTCCATAATTATATACATATTCTTTGAAATAGACTAGTATTTCCAATCCTTAGTTTGCATTTTATGGATAATTATGGTTAAAATCACGAAAGAACATGTGAAAAAGGCTTAGGTATCTATAGTATCTACTTGTGGTGGATGTATTAGAGAAAGTTTTTGATGGAGTTTTCAGAGTGTGTTGATGCAGATGGAGTATATTTTGGTTAATTTTCCATGTTACTTTTTTTGTTTATTCATGTTCCTTTAAAATATTATTTTTTTGTGAAAAAACGTTTTTATGAAATATATTTATTTTAAAACTTGAATCAATGGTTTAATTTAAAGACAATTTCAAGAATTATTAATTTATGGAAAATATTTTCTTTTTTTCCTATAAATATATTTTATCTGTTTAACAACATTCCTCAACAAGTGGTTATTTTCATAAAATTATTTTGGAGGTGTTCTCGAATTGAATGTGTATATTTTATTTTGAAGGGGTTGATCATTTTCTCATCAAATGTTAATATTTTTAATTCCCATATAATTAATTTATGTTTTTAATTTTATTAATGTTTTAAAACTAATTTAATTTAGTTTTTAAGGGATGTTTGACTGATTCTAAAATAATATGGGATATTTTCAAAATGATGGGTTGTTTTTAATGTGTGTATATTTTAAAAAAATAGGTGTTTTGGACCATTCATCAATTTTTTTTAGATACCATGGTTTTGGATATATTCCTTGAATTTTATTTAGTATATATGATTTTATTTTTAGAAACAGTAATTAATTGAGTTCATATTTATGGTAATTTAGAGAATGAATCAACAAAATGACAAAAATAAGAGTGTAAGGCCAGTATCTATATATGATTATTATGGTCATTAACATTCTACGTGAGAATTAAAATTCCATGGTTCATACGCGGCTTGATTCAAGGATAATTGGTTGTTCTTAGATCTGATTTTTTACAAGATTCTATTTCATAAATTATTAATTAGTGGCTTCCTTCCTTCCCTAATGATCAAGATAAACTAGATGCATTGGAGTTGTTATAGTTTATTTAGGTAATAATATGTTATAAATAAACCCCAAGGATTTATTGGTGAAATTTTCCTTGGGGTTTTGGAAGGAAAAAGATCAGTGTGAAAAGATTCTATTATTTAGTCCTAGTTGCATGAAGGAATGCATTGAAAAGTTTTCAAGACTATGTTAATCCATTGGATTTATTCAATGAATATTTCCTAGAACATTAAATGTATTTTATATAAATATACCATATGGATGAAGTTGATTAAAATATATTATATAAATGCGAGACTAGAATATATCTCGAATATGGCCTTTATTAAAGTTGTATTGATTTTTCTTGTGGGAATAACATATCAGTCAAGGTTTACTAGTGTAGAACACCTTGAAATTCTATACCACCATTCATGAAGCTCTAAGAACCAATATTTATAGAACCCTAGACCCACACACCTAAATACAATTATAAATAATAGTCTTACATATAAAAATTGATACCAAAAATTTTAAACCAATTTTTACCATTCATAATAAAAACATCAGGATAAAATATCGAGTCTCTTTTATACCCTAGAAATTTTTTAGAGTTTTGAGAGAGTTAAGAATATTATAATAAATGAAAAAACCATTTAATTATCAACCAATGATAATTTTTAACATTGTAGATTTTTTATTAATCTATATTAAGTATTAATTATCTCCTAAAGTATTCTCTACTCATAATACTATTATATAATAACTAAATGAATTTATCCTCTTCATATCATTGGGAAATAGAAAAATAAGAATGGATGACCTATGATTCTTATAATGGTAGAGCATACAGTGAAATATATCATTTAATGAAAAAGGAATGATTAATATCATTAATGTTTGTAATGATCAAATATTCCATTTAACATTCAACATGATCATGAATAATTTCCATGGATAACATAAGAACATTAATGCTGACATGGAAAACAAAATATGATTTCATAATAATAGAATTAATAAAACTAGATATGATAATATTACCGTCAATGAATTTTTCCAAGAAAAAATAAATATTCTATCAAAGACTCATGCCAAATAATAATAAATAATTTTGTAAGCATAAACCAAATACTAAGTCACGTGTATCTCATGAGACAAACATATAAATTGTCTCACTATCTAATATCACCACACCATTTAATTTTTATGTCCATAGTATTCATTATATGAATGAAAATTATTAAAGTTAACTACATAATTTACGTGGATTATTAATAAATATTCATATTAGAAAAATATGAAACGAAATGTCAATATTAATCCAGTACATATTCTACCTCCATTATCGGTCAACATTCATTAGTTTGAATTAGAAAATACACTAGTAGAAAAAAATAAAGCCAAAAATGTATATATATAGTCATACTTGTTCATAGATATATATAACTTATATCCACATGAAATAAATGTCCGTGGTTATAACATACATATAAAAAATGTTCGATGGTTTAGCTACTTGCATGAACATTTCTCATGGCTATATCCTATTTATTTGAGTAATTTTTTTAAGTCATAATCACATCAAAAAGTTTCTATAGACATTGGATGAGTTCCCATGGCCATGTCCAATCCATATACACTGATAATATGGGATATAAACAGATGAATTTATCTTACTTATAGGACATAAATAGAGGTTTTTTCATATGGGTACACCTATATCCTCATGCAAGATAAAATATATCAATGGGCCATACTCATGGAGATATGGAGGATATAGACACCTTAGAGGAATGATAGTGGCTACATGGATTCTATAGAAACAATAAATGATTGATTGTGGCTATATATAGGATATATCTATAGTCGCACCACCCATGACTATAGGTCTTTCACCACAAAGACATTAAATTTAATGAAATAATAATAATTAAATATATTTATAAAAAATTTCTATTAATATATATATATATATATATATATATATGTGTGTGTGTGTGTATATATATTAAAAAATCATTGTAATACATTGGTATACTACTTTTGTTCACAAAAAAGGCTCGATATTGAAACACATTGGAAATAATTTTATTTTGGAAAACTTATAGGTAGTGGAAATGCTCATGGTTATAGCTCATGGGTATAGGTTGATCCATATAGAAACACCTATATCCCTAGGCATGATATTCTATTTCTTCACCTTATACAAAAACAAATTCCATGCATGTTTCTATAATGTATAGAATTTTTTTCAACATTTGGAATATGGATTTCAAAAATTTACCTAGTCAAAAAACCAATAATCCTTCATAGTGAACAAACCCAATTTTCTTTATATAAAAAATGTTGTTTACTTCATATGGATTAATTATTATATTTTTAATTAAATATAAAAAAATATGTAGAATATATCCTTGATAATACAGAAGATTGAAATGAAGATAAACATAAATTCATTTGATATAGAGGTGTTGTATTAAATATTACTACATTGGAATATATTAAAGAAAATTGAAGTGAGACATTTGAAAATAATTTCTCTTAATGGGTTTGTAACATTGTTTCGAAAATAATGTACAAAAGATCACTTACAAAATATTATCCCTGGGGTGTTAGGTAAATATTTGAATCAATATTTTTATAATTATGTCAAATAATTTTATGTTGAAAATATACTATTCCTATATAAATAAATATGGATTATGAGAGAGAAATATAAATATTTAGAGGGTATTTCCTTTTAAAAACATTTTACATAATTAATAACCTTATCCTTTTAAAAATTTATATAATAATATGAGTATAAAATACATAAAAAATTATCAAAACATGGAAGAAAAGATAAATCATGATGGTGGGTCATAATAGTGGAAAATTCCATTTGTTTAAAAAATATTTAAAATAATTTGTTCTCAAACATTTACAATGAAAGTAAAATTGTAACACCCCAGGTAAATAAAGAATATGATATTTTCATATTTATCCATATTTGTGAATAAAATATTAATATGTCTTTAAAGGGGATGCTATGCTCGATGGCGTACCCAACACACAACAACGAGTTTTTTGGGAATCTTACGTTGCACTCTAATAATAAAATAATATTATTTTAAATGGTAGTTAACATGTAGCCGTTGTATTGGTGGGAATGGATAGAAATAACTAAAATATGATTATATATGTTTTTAAATGTTTCTACATTTATCCAATAATGGATAGAGTCTTAAAATACGGAAAGAATTCAATTTTAGGCGTATATGCCCTAGTTTTCACTAAAGGTTCACTTATCACCTTTTGATGGTGAACCATCATTAAATATAGTTTTGTTCACTCTTAAACATTCTTTTGGACCAAATAAAACTCTTATTAAGAATCGGGACATCAAAATTTACTTTGTGTAAATTTTTGGTATCTTTCCGATAAAGTTCATTTTTTTAATGAATAGTGTAAAATGTTGTATTTTAATTCAAAACCTCTTTTTAATATAATTTATTTATATGATTATATTATCTTTTTAATTGGTTTTAAAGTGAAATTAGAATATATTTTTACCATTAAATCCAATAGTGGTCATTGGAATTAATTTCACTTTGAAATCAGACTTAAACTAGTGTCAATCTTTTGATACTTATTGTTTCACAAAAACACGCTATTTGTCATGACAACGGGAAGTAATTATAAAATTAATTAATTTGACTTATATATTTTGAATTTTGTAAAATAGACTTCATTTTTGAATTCGTAATATCAAATATAGCTTAGGGTGAATTTTTGGTATTTTTCTAAAAAACTTCAATTTTTGATGAATAGTGAAATCACTAAGTGGTACTTATAAAAACTGATTTTCCATTTAAATGAAATTTTGCCACCTTTGTGTATTGAATTTCAAAAATCTGACATACATGGTTGTCATTAAAAAGTAAAATGTGGTTCAATGAGATTAAAATAATTTTTTTGTGAATAGTAACTTATTAAGTTTTTAATCGCGATTAGTGGTAATTAGTGTAGTTTAAGGTAAAAATAATGATTTAATAATATGAGATGACCTAGACACATGTACTACCCTCATTGGATATGTCATGGCCGACCAAGAAAATCCATGGGTCAACTTGGGGACCCCATGGAGCCACTTTGGTTGGAAAATGACATAAATACCTTTTATTTAATGTTAATGTAAAAAAATGGCACAAACATGATATGTTTTACTAAAAAAATTTTTAAATGGGGTTATACAAGTCAGATGTTTTTATTATAAATAGTCATTGGAAAGCTAAAAAGATTTCCTACATCATAGTAATTTTTTTATAATTTTTAGACATTAAATAAATTAAATTATTTATGACATCATAATGATGCAGCGATGACCTCATTATTTAACGATTTAAATAAAATGGAAAGATAATGTAATATCTAAGACCTAAACTTGTCCAAAACTTATTGGATGGGTGGATTTCGAACCCTTAGCACCTTATCCACGAATTATATCAATTTGGGACCCTTTAAAACCGAAAAACATTTTCAAATAAAGTAATATTTCTTACTTTCCAAAAGTGCCCCTCCTCTCCTCTTATAAAAGGCCCCCACCTCTACCTCATTTCACACACTCCTCAAGCCTTTGGCTCGGCCATACCCTGCCCATTTACTCTATCCACATCCCTATACTCATCCTAGAGGATTCCCGTTGGGCAGAATCCTTTCAAAGGAAGCCTTTAGGCTCAAATCAATAGGAGTTACACTTTTAATGGTAATTCATTCTCTCATGTTCATTTGTTTTATTTTGCTTCTCCAACCCCCTAATCTCTTTTTATTTACTTATTTTGTAACAACAACAGTATCTTCAATATACTAGGATGTTTTTCTAAGATTTATTCTAGCTACACTCTCACACAACTACATCAAATGGTTAAAGAACATACGGTTTCCGTGGATGACGAAATTCTGCCTCGCGAAACGATGATTGTTCAATACTCATTTAACACCTTCAAAGGTGGCCATTATGATGTCACTATTTTTATATATGATATATAATATGTTTATTCTTTCCTTAAGCTTCTGTATTTTTCATTTATGGCATACCATTATTGTTTCCATTATGGGTAAACATGATATCTTCATTTTAGGAAGTGCGGACTACCGCCCCCTTAAAGTGATGTGATTCGTTAATGCCATATGTGGGACGTATAAAGGATGGATTTAATGTTATTATATATGATGTTATACTGGAATTATTATATACCTCCATATCATTATTATTTCTTTCCATTAAAGTATGATATAGAAATGAAATTAGCATTCAGGCGTATGTACGGCTTACCGTCTCCATGAACGGTGCATTTCATTTCTTATCCCCAAAAGTAATGTACTATTATAAGTACATGTATATAATGGATATATATGATGAATGATACATATAAATGATTAATATAATCCTGTAATTAAAATATACATACCTCTCATTTAGTTTTAATTCCATTAATATGACAAAGAAATGAAAGTAGCGTTCATGCGTATGTACGGCTTACCGTCTCCATGAACGGTGCATTTCATTTATTACCTCTGAATGATTATGTAATATTATAAATACATGTATATTCTGGATATATATGATATATATGATATTCAAATGTTGAATATAATTCTGGATATAATTAACATTTGACCACACGAACAACATGTAATTGTAAGAAGTCCACTTTCGACTTAAGAACCAAATATCGACAAAACAAACATTATTAACTTAAATGATTAAATAATGTTTATAACATTGAAATAAGTGATCTAAAAAAAATAATTAACTATAAAAATGTTCTTAATAAAGTGGAAATTAACTCAAGTTTATTATTCAGGACGTTAAAGAACGATCGAGTAAAGTCGGACCCGAGGTAAGGGATCTTACTCCTCTCTTTCTTTTAAAGTACACTCTTTTATGCCATTCCTTTTAAAACTAATCTTTCTTTTTATTGGGATGTTCTTTTATATTACTCTTACTGTAATTTTTATTGCTCATATGATGAAAGAACCTATTCTCTCTCATCAATCCATTTTGGAAGTTTTGGGTGGCGCCGTAAGGCTGCTGAATTTTCGTAAGAGATCTAACCTCTCTCTTTCTTTTTAAGTACTCTCCTTTTTGTCACTTCTTTTAAGCTCCTCTTTGTTATGATGGGGGATGTTCTTTTATGTTCCTCTTTCTGTATATTTTATTTTAATATGATGAGATACTCTACTTGATCTCATCAATCCATTTTGAAAGTTTTAAGTGGCGCCGTTAGGCTGCCGAGTTTTCGTAAGGGATTTTTCATCTCACTTTTATTCCTGTGAGATTTATGCTACATTCTCCACAATTTCATTTGAGTGGTTTATGTACTGACCATTATTACACTCCTTTTCTAATATAATTCCATTTATGGGTATTTACATATTCATTTTATGACACTTCTTCAATGGGGTGTAGTTTTCGAAAGTTACCCAAGTCCGTAATGAAACCATTCTCCCTCCTCATTTTAAAAGACTTCGTTTGTTATGTCTTTTAATTCACATACTATTATGTTGGGATATGTTCTTCTATATCCTGATTGATGTAAATTTTATGTCCAAGTGATGAGATTCCCTTTTTATCTCTCATCAACTCATTTTCTGAATTTTTGATGTGACGCCGTTAGGCTGTCGAATATTACCAAGGGAACTTTTTAACCCAATTTCGATTTCTTTGGGTTCAACATGTAGTTATTGAATATGTCATCCTTTTAATATGTGTGAATGACCTTTTATTGTTTTACACTTAATATACAATTATATTGGGTGTATTTATATTTGTCACACATAATTTTGATATTGATTTATCCTTAATTTAAGGATACCTTCTTTATAAGGGATTTCATCACATTTTACATCCCTATTGAGACTTCATTGTTGTAACGAACCAATTCACTCTTATATGGTGTATATACTGTCCTTTGGAATATTATATCATGAATCCATTTATTCTCATGATATTATAAAGTTCTGATTAAATGTTATTCCTCAATTATTGTATTCAAGTGTCTCTAATTTTGGTAAAAATCCTTTGACCAAAATATCGCTTTAAATGTTTTAATGATTCGTTCTTATTAATATCCATGTTTTCAAAATGGTTTTAAAGATTTATTTATATGGATATTAATGGTTTAAAATGTTAAAAGCTTCAAGGTGGTATGAGACACTTTGATTCAAAATTCTCCTTATTAAATGTTTTAAATGGTTTTGGAAATGGTTTCTTTTTGAACGGATTCATTATTTCAATATAATAAAATGTTATATTGAGATTGAAATGTGGAAATGTTATGTTTACTTTATGCATGTTTTATGTGATACATTTATGTTATGGTTCTTGGGCATTGTTATGAAAATGGGTGGTTCCGTGATAAACTAAGGGCGGGTGAGCCCGATATAGCTCTCCAATGCATTGGGTAACACGAAGGAGTGAAACGTTAAGGTTTCTCCGAAGAGATTTAGGGAATATACTGTGATGGGTATTCCAGACGTAACCAAGAGAGTTACTCCCTACGTAAGAATGTTATGAATGCCTCAAGTTACCTTTAGGTCTTATGATTTCTATGATTTATTCATGGTTTGATGAGGTATGTTAAAGTGCCTATGTTTTATGGGTAAAGTATGATTTCATTCTTATGTATATATGAAATCATGTTTCCTTTCCATATTTTTTATAACCCTTACTGAGCTTTTTATGCTCATCCCAAGTTTTTGAAATGTTTTTCACAGGTCAAGGGAAAGGTACATGATGTGATGATAGTGTCAAGGATGTGTCAAGAAAGAATCCATGTTTTATTTTCAATATGTTTTCGTTGATGGGAAGAATGAATACTCTCTTTTATGTAACCACTTTGTTTAAATGTGGAATGTAATGCAAGTTTCATGATCTAATTCTCTAAAACTCTAAACTTGAAAAGATTCTCAATGTGTAATCTTGTAATAACTCAAGATTAAGTAAGGTTTAAGGCTGGGGCTTTATAGTTGGTATCAAAGGTCGGTTTAGATAACTTTAGAGGTTAGGGTATTCTTTAAGCATAAGTGACATTACCATAATGGTAAGGATTTCAGAAAGAGTCCTAGTTTTAGATAAAGTGAATGAGTAAGTGTATCTTAGTGTTTACCTTACTAATTAGTACATAATGGTTTTGTTGATATACTCACACTGACATTTCTGTTTTTAGTGAATGGATGGATCTAGCAGGAACCAAAGAGACAACAGGTTTGAAGGAAACTGTGGTGGTTCTATGATTAAGATACTAGATAAAATGGGGGATTCAATGAGGAAACTCGTGGTTGTTCTAAACCAACTATCAAGGAGTCATGATCAACCACTTGAACCTTGGTATGATCTTTAATGCATCATGTACGAGATGACCAATCCATGTGGAAGTTCAAGTAATAATTATAAAGGTAACCATTAGAGTTTATATGATCCTTACTTTTGAGGTAATTATGGGTTACTATATGTTATGATTGAAGTGAAAGGCATGAGATAAAATTGAGGTTAAATTATGTTATGGTTATTTTTGATGATTTTATCCCTTTTTGGGGAATGATTTGAGAATTATATAGTTTTGGAAAAAGGACAACACGCAGACCGTGTGACAACCTGTCGCGTCAGACAAAGCTGCAGGAATCGAACCCACAATCAAAGTGCAACTGGTATTTATCTCCTACCACTGGACTACGTGAAGTCCCTGGTTAGTTTGACTGATTATTTTTAGTTATATTATTTTATGAATTAAGAGTAAGTTGATTTTGGGTTATTTATGAAAATGATTAACCTATCATGGAGGATATGTGATTAGGTTAATTACTTTTCAATACGAGACTTTAGGAGCAACTGATGATGTTTGGAGATAAATGTTACGATTTAACTTGGAAGACTATGTGAATAAATCCTTCAAATATTTGGTTTTAAATATTATATTGGTTTACATTTAAGAATTTTATGGACAAATTGTTTATCGGATGGTCCTCGTTGAACTTGGGGTTTTGTTGGACAAATTGTGGAGATTAAGCATAGATTTTCTTTTTAATGGGTTATCCTTTTCTGGATTATCTGACCTTGTACTAACCTTTTTTGTTTTGGTTTTGGTTGAAGCCTAAAGACATGGGAAGTATATAGTTCTCTTTTGTGGATTAGGTGATTCTCTAGAAGTGGATTATAGTACTCTTAATGCGAACAAGTCTCCCTAAATACTCGTCTTTTGGAAAAAAATATGAGTTTGATTAAGGAATCTAGTAAAAGTTGAAAGTCAACATGATAAGTGATTATGTTTCCTTATGAATAAATTCCTCAATAAAAAGTAACTTAAAACAAAAATGTTGTCTATTAACTTTTCCTACTGGGGAATCGAATACCATTTAACCCATCACAAGTTTGTGATTTTCTCATTGTTAACTTTCTCCTAAACATGTTTTCTATCACTCTCCATCAGAACATGACCCTATGTTTTCTCCTCTATGTCCATGTTTTCCTACATGTAGTCTTAGTATGGGTTAACTCGGGTGACCTCTGTACTTAATTTTCTTTATTTTAAAGTGATTGTTTTACCGACTCTTGTTCCGATGTGGGACTTTCAAAGATGTTTCCAAGCCCAATTTTAAAATTGCGAGGACGCAATTCCCAAAAGGGGGGAAGGATGTAACACCCCAGGTAAATAAAGAATATGACATTTTAATATTTATCCATATTTGTGAATAAAATATTAATATGTCTTTAAAGGGGACGCTATGCTCGATGGCGTACCCAACACACAACAACGAGTTTTTTGGAAATCTTACGTTGCACTCTAATAATAAAATAATATTATTTTAAATGGTAGTTAACATGTAGCCGTTGTATTGGTGGGAATAGATAGAAATAACTAAAATATGATTATATATGTTTTTAAATGTTTTTACATTTATCCAATAATGGATAGAGGCTTAAAATATGGAAAGAATTCAATTTTAGGCGTATATGCCCTAGTTTTCACTAAAGGTTCACTTATCAACTTTTGATGGTGAACCGTCATTAAATATAGTTTTGTTCAATCTTAAACATTATTTTGGACCAAATAAAACTCTTATTAAGAATCGGGACATCAAAATTTACTTTGTGTAAATTTTTGGTATCTTTCCGATAAAGTTCATTTTTTTAATGAATAGTGTAAAATGTTGTATTTTAATTCAAAACCTTTTTTTAATATAATTTATTTATATGATTATATTATCTTTTTAATTAGTTTTAAAGTGAAATTAGAATATATTTTTACCATTAAATCCAATAGTGGTTGTTGGAATTAATTTCACTTTGAAATCAGACTTAAACTAGTGTCAATCTTTTGATACTTATTGTTTCACAAAAACACGCTATTTGTCATGACAGCGGGAATTAATTATTAAATTAATTAATTTGAATTATATGTTTTGAATTTTTTAAAATAGACGTCATTTTTGAATTCGGAATATCAAATATAGCTTAGGGTGAATTTTTGGTATTTTTCTGAAAAACTTCAATTTTTGATGAATAGTGAAATCACTAAGTGGTACTTATAAAAACTGATTTTCCATTTAAATGAAATTTTGCCACCTTTGTGTATTGAATTTCAAAAATCCGACATACATGATTGTCATTAAGAAGTAAAATGTGGTTCAATGAGATTAAAATAATTTTTTGGTGAATAGTAACTTATTAAGTTTTTAATCGCGATTAGTGGTAATTAGTGTAGTTTAAGGTAAAAATAATGCTTTAATAATATGAGATGACCTAGAAACATGTCCTACCCTCATTTTATATTTTATGGCCGACCAAGAAAAGACACGGGTCAACTTGGGGACCCCATGGAGCCACTTTGGTTGGAAAATGACATAAATACCTTTTATTTAATGTTAATTTAAAAAAATGGCACAAACATGATAGGTTTTACTAAAAGAAATTTTTAAATGGGGTTATAAAAGTCAGATTTTTTTATTATAAATAGTCATTGGAAAGCTAAAAAGATTTCCTACATCATAGTAAATTTTATTATAATTTTTAGAAATTAAATAAATTAAATTATTTATGACATCATAATGATGCAGCGATGACCTCATTATTTAACGATTTAAATAAAATGGAAAGATAATATAATATCTAAGACCTACACTTGTCCAAAACTTATTGTATGGGTGGATTTCGAACCCTTATCACCTTATCCACGAATTATATCAATGTGGGACCCTTTAAAACCGAAACACATTTTCAAATAAAGTAATATTTCTTACTTTCCAAAAGTGCCCCTCCTCTCCTCTTATAAAAGGACCCCACCTCTACCTCATTTCACACACTCCTCAAGCCTTTGGATCGGCCATCACCAGCCCATTTACTCACTCCACATCCCTCTACTCATCCTAGAGGATTCCCTTTGGGCAGAATCCTTTCAAAGGAAGCCTTTAGGATCAAATCAAAAGGAGTTACACTTTTAACGGTAATTCATTCTCTCATGTTCATTTGTTTTATTTTGCTTCTCCAACCCCCTAACCTATTTTTATTTACTTCTTTTGTAACAACACCAGTATCTTCAATAAACTAGGATGTTGTTATAAGATTTATTCGAGCTACACTCTCACACAACTACATCAAATGGTTAAAGAATATACGGTTTCCGTGGATGGCGAAATTCTGCCTCCCGAAACGATGATTGTTCAATACTCATTTAACACCTTCAAAGGTGGCCATTATGATGTCACTATTTTTATATATGATATATAATATGTTTATTCTTTCCTTAAGCTTCTGTATTTTTCATTTATGGCATACCATTATTGTTTCCATTATGGGTAAACACGATATCTTCATTTTAGGAAGTGCGGACTACTACCCCCTTAAAGTGATGTGATTCATTAATGCCATACGTGGGACGTATAAAGGATGGATTTAATGTTATTATATATGATGTTATACTGGAATTATTATATACCTCCATATAATTATTATTTCTTTACATTAAAGTATGAGATAGAAATGAATGTATCGTTCATGTGTTTGTATGGCTTACCGTCTTCATAAACGGTGCATTTCATTTCTTATCCCCAAAAATAATGTACTATTATAAGTACATGTATATAATGGATATATATGATGAATTATACATATAAATGATAAATATAATCCTGGAATTAAAATATACATACCTCTCATTTAGTTTTTATTCCATTAATATGACAAAGAAATTAAAGTAGCGTTCATGCGTACGTACGGCTTACCGTCTCCATGAACGGTGCATTTCATTTCTTACCTCTAAATGATTATGTAATATTATAAATACATGTTTATTCTGGATATATATGATATATATGATATCCAAATCTTGAATATAATTCTGGATATAATGAACATTTGACCACACGAACAACATGTAATTGTAAGAAGTCCACTTTCGACTTAAGAACCAAATATCGACAAAACAAACATTATTAACTTAAATGATTAAATAATGTTTATAACATTGAAATAAGTAATCTAAAAGGAATAATGAACTATAAAAAGGTTCTTAATAAATTTTAAATTAACTCAAGTTTATTATTCAGGACGTTAAATAACGATCGAGTCAAGTTGGACTCGAGGTAAGGGATCTTACTCCTCTCTTTCTTTTTAAGTACACTCTTTTATGCCATTCCTTTTAAAACTCATCTTTCTTGTTATTGGGATGTTCTTTTATATTAATATTACTGTAATTTTTATTGTTCATATGATTAGAGAACCTATTCTCTCTCATCAATCCATTTTGGAAGTTTTGGGTTGCGCCGTTAGGCTGCCGAATTTTCGTAAGAGATCTAACCTCTCTCTCTCTTTTTTAGGTACTCTCCTTTTTGTCACTTCTTTTAAGCTCCTCTTTGTTATGATGGAGGATGTTCTTTTATATTCCTCTTTATGTACATTTTATTTTAATATTATGAGATACTCTATTTGATCTCATCAATCCATTTTGAAAGTTTTAAGTGGCGCTGTTAGGCTGCCGAGTTTTCGTAAGGGATTTTTCATCTCACTTTTATTCCTGTGAGATTTATGCTACATTTTCCAGAATTTCATTTGAGTGGTTTATGTAATTACAATTATTAAACTCCTTTTGTAATATAATTCCATTTATGGGTATTTACATATTCATTTTATGACACTTCTTCAATGGGGTGTACTTTTCGAAAGTTACCCAAGTCGGTAATGGAACCATTCACCCTCCTTATTTTTAAAAGACTTCATTTGTTATGTCTTTTAATTCACATACTATTATGTTGGGATATTTTATTATATATCCTGATTGATGTAAATTTTATGTCCAAGTGATGAGATTCCCTTTTTATCTCTCATCAACTCATTTTCTGAATTTTTGAAGTGACGCCGTTAGGCTGTCGAATTTTACCAAGGGAACGTTTTAACCCAATTTCGATTTCATTGGGTTCAACATGTAGTTATTGAATATGTCATCCTTTGAATATGTGTGAATGAAATTTTATTGTTTTACACTTAATATCCAATTATATTGGGTGTATTTATATTTGTCACACATAATTTTGATATTGATTTATCCTTAATTTAAGGATACATTCTTTATAAGGGATTTCATCACATTTTACATCCCTATTGAGACTTCATTGTTGTTATGCACCAATTCACTCTTATATGGTGTATATACTGTCCTTTGGAATATTATATCATGAATCCATTTATTCTTATGATATTATAAAGTTCTGATTAAATGTTATTCCTCAATTATTGTATTCAAGTGTCTCTAATTTTGGTAAAACCCCTTTGACCAAAATATCGTTTTAAATGTTTTAATGATTTGTTCTTATTAATATCCATGTTTTCAAAATGGTTTTAAGGATTTATTTATATGGATATTAATGGTTTAAAATGTTAAAAGCTTCAAGGTGGTATGGGACACTTTGATTCAAAATTCTCATTATTAAATTTTTTAAATGGTTTTGGAAATGGTTTCTTTTTGAACGGATTCATTATTTCAATATAATAAAATGTTATATTGAGATTGAAATGTGGAAATGTTATGTTTCCTTTATGAATGTTTTATGTGATACATTTATGTTATGGTTCTTGGGCATTTTTATGAAAACAGGTGGTTCCGTGATAAACTAAGGGCGGGTGAGCCCGATATAGCTCTCCAATGCATTGGGTAACGTGAAGGAGTGAAACGTTAAGGTTTCTCCGAAGAGATATAGGGAATATACTGTGATGGGTATTCCAAATGTAACCAAGAGGGTTACTCCCTACGTAATAATGTTATGAATGCCTCAAGTTACCTTTAGGTCTTATGATTTCTATGATTTATTCATGGTTTGATGAGGTATGTTAAAGTGCCTATGTTTTATGGGTAAAGTATGATTTCATTCTTATGTATATATGAACTCATGTTTCCTTTCCATATTTTTTATAACCCTTACTAAGATTTTTATGCTCATCCCATGTTTTTGAAATTTTTTTCATAGGTCAAGGGAAAGGTACATGATATGATGATAGTGTCAAGGATGTGTCAAGAAAGAATCCATGTTTTATTTTCAATATGATTCCGTTGATGGGAAGAATGAATACTGTATTTTATGTAACCACTTTGTTTAAATGTGGAATGTAATGCAAGTTTCATGATCTAATTCTCTAAAACTCTAAACCTGAAAAGATTATCAATGTGTAATCTTGTAATAACTCAAGATTAAGTAAGGTTTAAGGCTGGGGCTTTATAAAAATAATAGTATAAAAAAAATTTAAAATACCCCTTTTATAATTTCGAAAGTAAAATTGTTTTTTAAAAAACATTTACTATTAGAAATATTTATCTATAAAAAAGAACATTTTCAAATGAAAATAAAAAATATTGAAATATAATAGAGATTCCCAACAAAACAAGAGAAATAAGGCTAGGTCATCCTAAAAACATTTTCTCATTGGTTATGAGTATCAATGAGAGGGAAAAAATGAAATTAATACATATAATCAAAAATTATATATATTGTATAAAAAAATAGATTATTTATAAAAGATAAATATCACAGAATAACCCATTGGATACTTAAGGATAAAGATTTTCTATTTAAAAGTGAGATAGAAACTTAAACACTTAGAACATTGGTAACATTCGAATCAAAAGACATGAAATGTTTGAATATTATATGGTTATATAAATTCCATTAATCTGATTAGTGTATGTTTAAAAATATAATAATGGGTCAGTTAGTACACCATATAAAATATATCATGATCCCCAACATGAAACTTTTCCTAAGGAATCAAAATCGAGACCAAGAATCCTTATCGATTTTATAACACTTGTATCAAAACCTATTGAAACGGGAACTTGAAATAGAACCATTATTACCATTAGTAAGGATTTTATCATGATATAATATTTCAATGTTCATCATATACATATAATCGTTAAAAATGGGTGTATAATACAAAATATGTATCAATGAAGGAAATTTGAGATGAGACCCTTACCTTAGATTCCCGCATGGTCGAATGCATTCCAAATTCTTGTGTAATAAATTCACATTTATTATTTATATATATATATATATATAATATTAGTATACATATGATTAATTTAGTATATAATTTATTTTTAACTTTTTTTTACCCATGTAAATATAATTCTTTGTTAAAATCATTTTTTATGTGTTAATTGTTTTGTTTCTTATAGGTGTTTTGATTAGGTGGCCTCAGTACTTACACCTTGGTCATTTTATAACCATATAAAATGTCTTAAAAAAGTTAAAATTATTATTTTTATAAATTAAATTTACCATTAAATTTTTCCATTTAAGGTGTCCATGAAAAAAATCACATCGTTTCATGGAATTGATACTCCACAAACACACATTGGTGAAAAAATCATTTTCCAAAACATGGGAAGGTAAGAAGGTAGACAATATATATTTAAAAAATAATAATTATGTATCAATATATATATATATATATATAATAAATATTTATTACCATCTATATGAGGCGGCGATGAAAAAAATGCATGAATTTATAGAGCTAGTATTTTAAACGAACACACGAGTGATATTTTTATATTCATTAGATCTAATAAAGAGAGAAAATTGATGAAAAATTAATATAATAACATTTAATTAAATCATGGATAATATTTCATAATTTTATGATGATTATAGAATATTTATGTGAGGTGGGGGAAGAAATAAACATGAAATAGATTAGAAAAAATAATTTCCTCCTCTTTGGGTATCCTTCTTTAGATTGATGTTAATGCCTATGGAGTGGAGGTTTATGTACACTCTAGGGTATTGTGAATGTGGTACATGAATTGTGTAGATGAATTTGGGTAGTTTTTTGAGATGAAATGGGTCTCACATGTTACCTCAAATGGTTTAGATTAAGTCTCATTCTATTGGAAAAAAACATTGATATTTTCGTAAATACATAGTTTTTAAGGTTCTAAAATGAAATTTAAAAATTAAAATTATTTAAAAATTAAAAATATATGGTTGAATAAAAAATTTTACTATCTAATTGAAATAATTCTATTAGATATTAAATTAATGATTTAAAATACTAATCAACATTTAATATTCTTAATGTTTTTTATCGTACTATTCATAAAATTTGACATTAAATACATTGAGAAAAATAGAGATAAAAATTAAATTTATTAAATAGTAATTTATATTCATTTTTCCATAATCGTTTATTCTATATTATCCAAAACACAAAACTTTAAATATTTTTAAAAATATTTAACTTGATTTTTAACCCACTTGAACATGCACAAAATCGATTATGCATAATCAAACTATGTAATTATACTATAAAAAAACATAAACATAAATAAATTTTATAGTAATATTTTATTCCTATTAAAAATAAAAATTTATAACACTTAACAATATATTATTATTATAATTACAACATATTATATATATTAAAAGAAATAGAGTGACATTTGTTATTTTTTCTCTACTTAAAATAATATTAATTTCATTATCAAAGTAAAATGGAAATAAATTATCATATATATTTTGATGATAAGATATATATTTTTGAAATAAACTCATCCAATGAAACAAATTATAGCGTATCATATATTTTGTGACATTATCACATATATTTAACCATACTTGAGATATTATTATTTTTATCATAGTGGAAACGTTTTACTGTGGTTACTATTCATTATGACCCAAAATGAAAGTGAAATTGTAGGAAAATTTAAAAAATGTGATTAAATATTTAGTGACCATTTTATATGACTAAATTTCTGTAAATTATAAAATATAAAGTTTATATAAGTTCAAAAAATTCGATGAAAACATTTTTTTTGAAAAATAAATGTTTTAAGATTAAATAATATTTTATATCCTAATAATAGATATACATAATTATAATTGAATGAATTTGAATTGTATAACTAAAAGGATACATTATTGAATTTAATATCAATCCAAAATGTATTCGTTGTTAAAACATGATAAAATGATATGTATCAATATTTGTGTTTATCGGAATAAAAATTGTACTTTGATTTACAAAATGTAAAAATTAGATTTATTGGTTAAAAAGTGTATTTTTAATTAAATAATATTACTTATAAAAATATAATTTTTTGATAAAAATGTTTTTTAAACATACCCATCATTCGTTTATGATGAACATGTCTTAAAAGTATCATTATTTATAAAATTGGTATTTTTCAATATTCATTCAAAGACCAATAGTTTTAGAAAAAGATGAAAACTTCACCTAAAGATATTTATTACATGATGAATAAAAAATAACATAATTTTTATGAAACTATATATATAAAATTAATAACTAGACCTTCTAAATGAAAATAAAAAATATACATCAAAACTACTTTTATAGAAAATATACCTTTTCAAAACATTAACCTTTCTTAGCCATATATAATTTCATTTTTATCTTTAAAAATTATGTACATTTATTATAAAAACTAAATAATAATTTTTTAGGATAATACTTCTAAATATATTTCATAATGTGATTACTTAAACCCATACCTGTTAGTCCAGCACTTTGGTTAAAATAGTTTTATTTATGAGATAACATTTTTATATTATATTGTTATTCATTTAACATTAGTGATTCATGTGGTATACACTATTATACATAGTATAAATTTGATAGAGTATTCTATATTTCCATATATGGGTTTTATATTTTCATTATACTACAAAAAATTTGTCCTATAAATTTTAAATTGTTCTCACTGAAAATAAGATATCCTAAAATAATAACAATCTTAGATGTTGGTTTATCATGAAAAGGAATTTTTATGTTACTAATAGGAAATAAAGTATCTATTAAATATTTTTAAACCATGTATTTTCCATTATAATACTCATAGTTTTTAACTTCTTTCCAAAATAGTACTTTAATAGCTGAGTAATATTTTCCATATAAGACTTGATTAATTTATCATCTTCTTGTTGGGGTTGTTGAATTATTATACCATCAATATAGGGAATGAGAAAACATACATAATTTATTTCCTTTCATTTCATAGGTTAATTTCTTCCTTTAGTTAATTTTCATATATTCTATATCATCTTAATTATCAAATATAATAAATATCCACGATAAATTTTCATACCAAAAGAATTAAAATTAACTTTGAAAATATCAATAGATCTATAAAAAAAATTTATTTATAAAGTTTATATCCGTTAACAAATAAAAAAAATTTCCATATAAAGTTATGATAATATTGAATATGAGAAAACCATTATATGTAGAAATAATTCATTAATATCCAATTCTGTAATAAAAAAATAGAATGTTCAACAGAAATCCTTCCATAAATATTTAAATGTTGAACTATTCAAAATATTCTAGAAGAAATTGAAACCCACATATTGTAAGTATTTTATCATATATTCATCCAAGATAAATATTAATATTATCTTGACACAAAATAAATCACTTATAAAGTAACTAATCAAAAATATATATTCCTTAACAGTATATTCTTGTAATATGAAAAACGTTACCCAAATTAACCAGAATCACTATGATATAAAACTAAAAAAAAGCATAATTACATTAAAAAATTACTCATTCTCTATTACATAGATAATATAAACCAATTTAACATAAAAAATAATCTAAAAAATTAATATACCATTTTCATTTATCATATAATGTTACCAATATATTGATATTTCTAAAAATTAACTATAATAACTTAATAAACAAATCACTTATCCTTCCAATGGTTATCTATATAATAAAACATATGTTCTGAAAATTTTAACCACCAGTTATCAAAATTAATCATTATAATATTAGAGATCATATTAAACATAATATTTATCTATACCTTTTATCTAATGTACCCAAAAATATAATAAATTTCTTCACAAATAATTTCACACTAAATCACATACTAAACCCAAGGGTTATATAATATATTCCCATACAACTCTACCAAAATATATTTCCACTCATTAAAATGTAGTCACATAAGACCTAAAAATATTATCTACAAATCTATATTTATGATCAATTATAAACTTAGTACCAATTATGGTTTCAAAAACTCTTAAAATAATTTTATTTGTTAACATTTTAACCTCATAAGTTATGTAAAACCTTGCCTAATACCAACTATAGTTCCCCTACACATACTCATAGATCAAATTCAATTAAATACCCATATATAATATATTAGATTCTAAAAAATTTGATCCAATTTTAATTAATAATAATTTGAACAATAAAAAAATATTGAGTTATTTACATACCCAAAACATTAACATTATAACTAGATTTTATTATTTCATAATAAGCCTTTAATATCTACCAAAAAATTATATAATTCAAAAAATATTCTATAATTATCATATGTATTACTCATTTCATAACCTATGGAAATAGGAATATAATAAGCGGTAAGGTAAGGTTTTTTGTAAAGAAAATCACACAACAGAAGAAATGGGAGAATAAACAAGACATAATAAATATGAAATAAGTAATCAATAATCAGACGTAACATTTAACTTTCAATAGAAAAATGACTTATTTCCATGGATCACACAAAAACATTAATGTTCACATTTAAAATAATAACTAATTTCATAATTATTTAATTCATAATGTTGAACACAATAATATTACTCTCAAATTCTTGTGACAATACATCATAAACATACCGTCAATGAATCATGTAAAGACATAATTAATAATTAGGAATGAATAAACCAAATACCCATTCTAGTATTTAAAATTACACCTATTAGTATACCAAAGGGGTATCTAATATCATTACCCACCCATCATTTACTAATACCAATTCATTCATTGAAACAACCAATGATTTAGTTAAATGTTCAACCATAATTAAATGCTCTGTTGGATTGCTTTCCCCATACACAAAACTGAAACTAAAAATATATAGTCCACTATTAGGTAACTCTGGAATTTGATGGTACAAATAGTAGTAATGGATATACGATATATATATAAGTAGAAAATAATATAATGTGGAATTTTAATATTGATTAAACTAGTGAAAATATGAAACTAAAAAATATTTTTAAAATATTTTTAATCTTTTCAGGTACAATATATTTTTATATGAATAATTTAACTGAATTAGTTCAATTAATAATTTATATAAAATGGGAAGATATATAGAAAATATATAAATTTTTTTGTCCTATAAAATTATTTTTTTACTATATTATGTAATTGAAAATAAAAATATAAAATAAAAATTTTAGTATGAAGTTTTAAAAAAAATCACTTAATTCATATATTTATCATGAAATTATTATCTTAAGATTAATTTTTTAAATAATTCATAAAGAAATGATTTTTCTGTAACATAATGTTTCTTTTAATACCATGTTATTTATTGAATTATACCATTATAATGATGATATATAAATTTATGAAACCTTTTTCAGGACAAAATATTTATTTTATAATTTATATTATAAGTTAAAAATATATATTCTAACTTATAAAATCATATTTAATTTTTTAGAACCTAAGTAATATTTTTCTATGGAAATTTTATATAATGTGTTGTGTATTTATTATTTTAAATTTAATTTTTATCAATATTATAAATTTTATTAATTTAGACATATTTAAAATTTGGAATTAGTTGGTAAATATTTTATAAAAATGACCATTTTATTTTTGAGAATAAATGATATGTTAAATAGAAAAGAACTAGTTACCACCGTAAAATATAAAATGGTAAAAAAAAATCTACGAGTAAAGAAACTCACAAAAGATTAAAATAAGCATATGAATTTTTTTAAGGACTTTCAAGACATTATCACATATATTATCCTTTATTTCACAATTTTGAGCCACATTTAATTAGAGTAACTTCCTATCATTGAAATTTTATATGTATTTAGAAAAATTCCATCCCTTCCCACGTATAAAAGGGTAACTACTCTCCTCACTTACCCTTACACACCAGTACACATGTATTGTCCCAAGCTCTACTGAACCATATTCAAAGCACCCCAATTCACCTTAAAGTGGATTTGGTCTTATAAATAGTCCTTCTATTATAGGCTTAATCCCTTTTAAAATGAGATATTCCAAGAAGTTAGGTATAAATTTTTATTTTCTCCCCCCATTTTATATTTAATTATATACCTTTATTATTAATAAAATTCAATTAGACCATATTAAAATGAAATCTTTTTTATCACTAGTACACCAATAGGTTATTATAATGATGATATAATCATTAAAACCTATTCTAATTTCTATTATAAAAAATGAAAATATGAATCATTCGTGTGTGTGGAATACAACCTCCAAGAATAACAATGTTTAATTTTCCCTCACCACCTCACTAAGATGATAAAAAGGTAAAATTTAATTGATAATTACGACATCTATGACTTATTTAATATTATTAAATAAATAACCATAACACTCTTTTCTCCTATTCCTTAGAAAATGAAATCATCATCCAAGCGTACATGAAGACTAACACCACCAGGGAATGATGTATTTTATTTTTCTATACTACATTCATGGATAGTTTTAGTTTATAATTTATAATTATATATTATATATATTAGCAATATATAAAATTAATTTTAAACTTATGAAAAATAATTAATCATCTATCATTAAATGGAAATCTTTCTATATAAATAAACAACCCAAAACTAGTTTTTCGTTGAATTATCTTCCATGAAACGCAACAAAGATATCATTTACAGTAATTATAGAATTATAGTACATTATATAGAAACAATTAATGCAACTTAAATAGTTTATTAATGATTAAATTTTTGAAAGGGACAATGTATGACACCATTATTATAAAATCAGTATAAACAATCAACACCCATTTGTGAAAGTATAATACACAAAGAGAATAATTAGAAATTATAATTATAAATGTAAATGTATATGAACAAGGATAATAAATAGCTAATAAATATGTCTATATTTAATATATTGGTGGTTTAAACACTTCCATTTCAATCCAGAGTAAAGGTTTCGATTTAATCAACTCAATTTATGATTCATTAAGTCATAATATTTTTGTCTTTAAATTTTATATTCATCACTTCCTTGATCTTTCCATTCTACTATTTAATTTGGTATTATATCTCATTTTATTGGTAAATTAAACTTCATCATCAAAATCAAATTCCTAGAAATTGTTTTAAAAAATTAAGTATAACATTGATAAAAATAACTATCATTCTTACTAATGGATCATTTTATTCCATATCTATGTTTTTTCTATCAAAGGTATATTCTTCAATAAAATACAATTTTTTAAATTTTTTATTATTTATAAATTACTCTAAAATATTTATTAAATATAAAACATTCAACATTCATATGAGGTTATTTTTTAATTAAAAGGACAAAAAAAATTAATTATGTTATTAATTTTAATTATTTACCACTCTAGATTTATTATCTTTATTCTATTTATTTATTTTTAGTGATTATTTACTTATAACCTTTTATATTAAGGTTATCTGGACTTTTACCTTTCCATTATGATTTTTTAATGTAATATGCTCATCATATATTATAATCGTATTTAAAAATATTAGTGAAAGCATTTGTATTTTAAATTTTATTTTACCTCAAATGTTTATCTATCATTAAGAGATGCTTTGATACCCTAATATATGTTATTATGATGTGGTTAATTTTATAAAATTATATTTTTCCCCATTATTTCTTAAGATTGTGTTTTGATATTTTTTTTAATTTTTTGAGTTTTATTCTCAATGGGTTCTTTAAGATAAGATTGTGGTTAATTTTATGTGGCACACTTATGTATGGTTGATAAATTTTGGGGTCCCATATTTCCCTAAAATGAATTGGAATTGGCTTATATCTCATTAAAATTTCAGGAGTTCACATAATTAATTTGTTCTCATATACATTACTATAATGGTATATTTCACATTTTCATTCATTCTCGTAATAAGTTTTCCCACACATGGATGGTAATTATTGTTTTACTTAGAATGGATCTCTCAAGAATGTAGTTGTTTAATATTTAAATGTTATTTATCAAGTTATAAAACATTTTAATGATTGATATCATTTTCATGATATTCTACATTTCCATGATTATTATTTATTTTTAAAGTATTCACATATTTATATACCACTCACATATTTTATTATTATTGGCATGTTTTTTATCCTTGTTATAATTTTTTTTCTTGTTTATTAATTTTTCTATGATCTTAGGTTTCTCCATCACGTTTTATGATTATCATCTATATTCTTATTATAATGACATTGACTCTAGTAACCCTGATAAAATGTCTAATTTAATAGATTGACTTAAGACACATGAAACCACATCCCAAAAGACCAAATAGTTTAGTAGTCATGGTAAACTAGATACATACAGGATTCCCATATTACATTTGAATACACAAATTAAAACATAATTTATTTTGAGAGATATAACTATTCCCTCTATCATATACATGCATATCATTTTTAGTACACTTCCTAGATTCATGGGAATGTAAATAAAATAATGGTGGGCTCAAATTCTTAGTAAGGGTTATATAAAGAAGAAGATATAATGGATCAATAAGAATAATAAAAATGGAGAGGTAAATAACTGAACAGAAATTCCATTTAAATAATTTTATTAGAATAATAAATATGGCATGGTAAATGAATCAAAAAATACTCCATTTAATCAATTACATAACTTTTATAACTTGGTAAGGAAAAATAAATATAGAAGGGTAAATAAATTAAAACACATTCCATTTAATTGATAAACCGATAATGAAATGAATCTAGAAATAATATCATTTTAAAAATATAGGGCATTATAATTACGGAATTTTTAGGAAAGGAAATTATTAATTGTTGGTCATCATAATCCAATGAATCATGAAAACCTCTACTGTAAAGTCCATTCATAATATATATTAAAAGTGATGTGTCAGTTTACACAAAAACCCTATTTAACTATGGTTATCCAATTTATTCATCTCATGAGACGACCGATGCATCATGGGGAAATCTATAATCGGGAATTAATCAGATCTGCATGTACAAATAATTCCACATATATTGCATAATAAATTTAATTTATATACAATATTATTTATAAATAAATATTTGCATTGATTAAAGAATATGGATTTATCTATATTGCCACACTAAGTCAAATAACATTCAATTTAAAACACCATGTATAATGGTTTAATCAATAAGTATATCTATGATAAATAATATTTATATTTAGGAGAAATTTAATGTATAATGATCACAAGAATATGGATATTTTAAGTGATAGATAATGAATACAAAAATGAACCAATAAAGTGAATATTCAGACATTATGTGGTCAAAATGATCATAAACCATCCATAAAAAGAATAAGTTTGGTATTGATACAACTTATAACAAGTGGAGTATAAGTAAAATAAGGTTTTTTTGTTAACAAATAGAAATACCATAAAAATATACTCAAAATAATTCATGGGGAAAATATTATTTTATCATTGAAAATAAGTTCTTAAAACATAAATTTTTTTAATATAAAGAGAAATTTTTCTTTTAAAAATAATATTATAAATATGTACCTGATTCTTAAAAGAAATGAGGGGACATGGGTATATAAAATTATCTACAATCTATATACATTAAAATGAAGATTCCATTCACATTTCTAGAAAAATACAAATTGACCATGTTTGGGAAATTATATAAAGATTACATTGATTTTTTAAAAGTGTAATTTTTTAAAAAATTAATTTAATAATTCATTTTTATAATGTTAGAAAAAATTAAACACTTTCAGAAAACATGGTCTTGGAAGAAGTACTTTCCATTGAATAGAGAACTAAAGAAACATTTTATTAAAAACATTTTCTCAAGAATGTTAAGTACTATAGAGTTTAAAAATATCACTTTTAATCGAACTCATCATGAAGAACTATAGGATATGAAATTTAGCTATATTTATTATAAAAATATTAAATAATTTCTTTCAATGGAAATTCAACTATAAAAATCCCTATTAAAATGAGATTGTGAAATAAACCCCAACAAAGATTATAACATTGAAGTGAAATTTGATCAATAAATCAACTTTGTGAATCGAATATAAATCCACATAATTTTTTTTTCAAAAAAATATATTCATAAGTATTTAAACACATAATCTTAGAATGTATATGAAAACTAAGAAGTAATACAACCCATTAAAATGAAATTATGTTATGAAATTCCTTACCACTTGGTAACATTTATGTTAGAATTCCATTGGATGAAATAATTCAAATTGAAACATAAAATACCATTAATTATGAACTATTCCAGATATTCCATTGGATGAAATAATTCAGGGATGAGGATGTTAGTTTAAAATTATGCATCCTAGTGTCTCACTTATCAATGAGTTAAGGTAGAAAACTAGAGACCTGTAGGTTTGTTGCATTCTTTAGCCATTCTGGTATGGAAGTGGAAGGATATTTCCATATATTTCATCATTATTTTACCACATAATACTTGTGTAATGCATTTGATTTGGTTTATTTTTGAAAAACTCAACATATCAATGCATTTCTTTCAAATAACGGAAACAAATAAAGTGGAACAGCTTGGGGACTTGTATGTATGAGAGACTATGAAGCTTATTGGGGTTCAATATGTAGTTCTTTCTAATCAGGAATCATGATTCAAATAAATATTATGGAATGGTTTGTAGGAAGATATATTTTTCCAGTAGAAATTGATTATGGATTATCATCCACATACAAATGTACAGACAGGGAGTGCTATCCAGGTTCTTGAGGATATTCCCTAGGATCGTTTTCTAGATTTTAGTGGATCTTGGGATATATATTTTCCTGTGTATTATTTATTCTATAAAGATAGTTAAAAAGTTTATATTATGATGGTTACATTTTAGGCTTTTTATGGGTGTCCATGCCGATCTCACTTGTGCTGGGTGGAGTTTGGAGAGAAGTCTATGGTTGGGATTAGTGTTGTTTTAGAGACGATAAAGGTGGAGAAGTTGATCTTGAGGAAAATTTTCATAAAACCAAGTCATTAGAAATCTTTTTTGGGATTTTTTATTCAGATGATGGAGTTCGAGGTTTAGGATTGGGTATTTATCAGAGTTTCAGCTTTCTTGGGTCATAATCAGTTGGGTAAGAAGGGTTATTTAGAATTTAGGTTTGTGGCCCCCTTTGAAATCATTGAGAGACTGGTTAATATAGAATATTATGTTATTTTACCATATGGATTGAATTATATACCTGATGTGTTTTGGGTTTCCCATTTTATGAGTATAACCGGATCACTCCCATGTGATTATATGGGAGGATATTGTTCTTAAGACTGAAACTACTTTTATTGAGAAAACAGTTCATATTATGGATCACCAATATAAGGTACTACAAGAAAAATTGATTCACCTAGTCTTGATACTGTGGAATTGTGATCATGATCACCATGAGATATATGAATATGAGTTGATAATGAGGCAGTAGCTCCATTCTATTTTTTCAGATCTAGGATCCAATCCTCTTTTTGGGGAGAAACCCCTTTTATGGTGGGGAGATTATAACACTCCTTTTCCATTATTTTAGGTATTTTTTGAGCCCCGTTTTTGGTTTCCCTTTTTCGTTAGGCTAGTCTCTTCAACCCTGAATTAGGAGGATACCAGTATATGCGAAGTTAAGGATTTTCTATATTTTCATCATGAACCGATAGTTTCTTCTATTTTATACGAAATTAAACAACATGTAGTATGTTTTAATTATGTGTAATGCAGGATGGAATCATCCGATGAGTTGAATTTAAAGTGTGAGAATTTACACATTGTGTAAGGTTTACATTTTATGTAATGTAAAAATACAGTTTTTAATTAAGAAGGTGATGTTTTTTTTGGAGTGACATAAAATTATATGGATTCAAAATGTGTAAAATATTACATGGCATATATTTCCCCATGTTATAGTTCTTAGGGTTCTACATAGGTGTGTGGGGCTTCATTATAATTAGTATAATTTTCCTATAATCTAGATCTCCACCCTATACATTTTTGGGTGACTCCCTTCCCTAAGAATTTCTCCTTTCAACAATTTATCAGTATGGTTAGGCACTTCATTTCTCTGGGTAATCCTTCCTCTTGTTTTCTATATCATTTAATGTTGTGGGATAGTTTGTTATAGGAATTTTTAATTGGATAGTGTTTTATATCAATACATTTCAATCCCTAGTTGTGAGTTGTCTTATGAAGGCAAATCGTGTGGTTACAAATATCTCTTTTCCAAGGAGGTTAGGTTTTCCACACTATTTAGGTAGGTGAATCTACTCAATTGTTCAATTTTATTGAATTGATTTCAATTTATATTTATTTATTGATATTTTAAGGGGAGTTACAAGCATTGAAATTGAAAAGGGAATGTGTTCATGTTTGAAAAATGGGTTTTATTTGAAAACATAATTGCATTGATTTGAAATGGAAAATTGATTTTCAAAACATGAAGAATGTTGTCTTTCCTTTGAAATTGTATTATAAAAATTTGATAGGGGTTATTAAAATAGAAATTAATAAACATTTCACAATTCGATCCTCATGTACGACAAGAAAGTGAAACAAGTAGCCTTAGTGTGTTTGAAACCACTAAGAGGTAACCTATTTATTTTATATATTATTTGGAAAGACTCTAGACTAGTTAGATACAACCTTATGCCTTGTTAGGATTATGAGGGTCTAGTAAGTATTTTCCCATAGGATAGAGCCTGAAAGGTAGGTGAATTGTTGTTTATGGTTGTTTATTTCACGATATATTATTTCATGAATATTGGATCAATTGTATATTTATATTCAGTATATTTTATTTCTTTGTTTCTAGATTTGGAGACATGTTATGACATTTTTGAAAATATAATGATTTTTTGAAAAAGGATTTCAAATTGTTTATTTATAATAATTAAGGTGAAAATCTTTTGTTTTAAAACTTGATATTGTGAATTATTGTTACTTGAACGTCTAAAGTTTATTTTTTGGTATCCTAATGGTATCTATTGATCACACCCCAATTTTTATAGTGGGAAGTTTTATACAAGGGTTTTATGGATTAAGGTAAAGGGTGGAGCATTATATCTCATTCATACTTCTCTTTACATTGTTTTTTCATTATGGTATATTTTGGAGTAGACGTTTGGTCACAAGGAGGATTGTTTTGTCCATAATTGTTTTTATTTATAGTTTATCCTATTTGGATCAGTTTTACATTCCATTTTTCAAATTTTTACTATGTTTTATGTATTTTTTTCAATATATGAGAACTTTTTTATCCTTGTTTTACCCCACCCCATTATAGGCAGACAAGAGAGAATGGTCTGGTTGACCTAACTTTGACTATTATAGTATCATTCAATTAACATGTGCAAGTAAAAGGAAGTGAGTGATATATTAATCTTAATAAATAAATATCATGTAATATATATTATATAGATTCATATAATTTTTCCTTATTAGTTTCCATGTAATGTGTATGTGAAAAATAAATTTTATCGCTTCACGAGGTGGTAGTCCTTCGTACACACGAGTGACATTATCAGAATTTAAATAAAAAAAGATAGAATTTATATGTGATATTATAAATTAAATAATTATAATAATATCATAAATATCATATAACTATGTTAAATATAACATTATATCTATCCTTTAGATGTGGTTATGGAAGACATGTTACATCACTTCGGGAGGTGGTAGTCCACCATACACACGATTGACTAATTTTTTTTACCATTTGATGGAAGGGGAGATTGATATAGGTCATTTAATTAACATAATAACATTTCATTATTTGGAATATACTAAGGTTTTTATATAATAATAATTTAATATTATTTGAAGGAGTTGGAAGAAGAATAAATTAGAATGCTCTTTTAAGAATGCTAACTCTTCCTTTGACAACTTCTTTAGGTCTGTACCAAAATCCTTATGAGGTTGGGATTAGAATTAAAAGGGATATATGATGTTGGGAGTTGATTAAATAAGTTATTTGGGAAATCATTGGCCAAGAAAATAGCTTTGGAAGTGTCCATAGGGGAGGACAAAGGGAGACCTTTTATAAGGGGGGAGAGGATACACATGGAATTTTTGAAAAGAATCAATTACATTCACATTTTGATCAGACAAAATATTACAAAATGGATAATTCTCAGACCATAAAGTTTATAAAGTCATAATATGGCCATAAAATGGGTTTTGAAGAATTTTTATACCATTTTATCCCATATCTTCTAAGTTTAACCCTAGGAAACCAGTTTTACAATAACTATGGTAATTAATTTTTACTATTTTTAATATTAATTATGGTAAAAAATTAAGTCAAACTTATTATATAGTATAAATTATATTAATTGAATGTATGGATTCCATTATTATAAATTCAATTCACACAAGTGGTAAAATCCAATTTAAAATTATACCAACACAATGGAAAAGTATGTTCGCAAATGGAAAATTCTCATTATATAGAAGGTTTTAAAATAAAAATTTAATATCAAATTGATTAAAATGAAATAAATTAGATAACTTTTAATATAATTCAACTAATATTACTTTAAATAAAATATAAAATATAACTTAAACATGTAAATTATTAAAATTATAATGTAGTTTATAAAAAAAATTAGTATTTTTTAGTATTCATCGAAAAATGAAACTTTATAGAAAATCCATAAAATTAACCCTACAATAATTTTGATATTCTAATTTAAAGATTAATAATAATTTTATAAAATTAAATTTTAAATAATATGTAAAACTTATTTTAATATTATGTGCGCAATGAATCACTAAACTATTTTTCATAAGAATAACGTTTTTTTGGATTTTTTTTGTTTTAAAAGATATTTATTTTATTTATAATAAAAAAATTACCCTAATTTTTATAATTTAGTCAGTACTATTCATACCTGAAAGTTTATAATATATGTTATAATGGTATACTATATTGTGGTTCTTTTGGGCTCGGGGTAGTGTGTTCCACAAGTTATTGAATATATTAAATATAAAGAAATATATTTCACGGGTTATTTAAGATTAATTTTGTGTATCAAATATTCTATCTAAAACAATTTTTTATTTTAAAATATAAATCCGACACATTCTACCTACCTTCAATAAATTTAATCCTATCGATTTAAATATGTTATCAGTAATCAAGGATTTGATATTTGGAAATACCATTATTGATAAATCCACATTATAAGAAGGTTAATGAAACTACTTATTAATAAGAGAGAAAATGATGTAAAAAATGTCATAAAAAAAAACAAGGTTTCTAGGTATGATAAAAATTGTGGAAATCTAAGATATATACATGGAATAAAACTATAAATAATAATGGTGAGTGATATAGGTCATTAATCACAAGAATTTTAATGGTAAATGGAAAGATAAGGACCTCAAAGCTATAAATCTATGATGATTTATAAGACTATTTGATTCATCAGATATAAGTGTAATAAAATAAATATTTTGTTTCAAGATCCTTTACTAATGTTGAGGAAATATTTTACTATTTATGAATCTAAGGAAATATAATTACTTGATATCATTCAAGTTCATTTTCATAATTTCATCTTTTGGTTGTTCCCTGATCAATTTCCAATTAATTGATTACTCTAAGAAATGAATATAAAAAAGTTATTTTTCATATATGAAGCAGTGAAAATAAATTTTAATAAAACTTATGATCTATAAAAGTTAAATTATTATTTCCATATATCCTTAACTATTTTGAAAAAATAAAGTTTATAACAAAAGTTATCCAGTACGTTAATCTCCAAACCTCAATAGTAACACAACTAGTTTATGATTAATATTAATTCATAAAATAGTTCAATTAAAAATAATTAAATATTAACCAAGAAATTACATTGTCCAGTAGTAGGTTCTAAACCCTTATCTCCCTTAAGTTATGGGTTCAATACCCACAACATTTATAGGAATAATGGGTCGTCACTCATCATGTAGTTTGTTCTTTTTTAATACTATATTAATATAATTCTTGTAGATTTACCAAATTGTAATGGCCCATAATTTCTATAACATCAAAGAAAAGATAAAATTAATGGTTTACAATAATTTTAGTCTTAATTCTGAAATTTAAAGGCATTATTCCTAAAATAACTTTATTATATACTAAACTAATGGGTTTCATTTCCAAAAATGTTTTCCAAAAGTATCCTTAATCATGTTTTATTCCACCAACACAAATTTACAAAAGGGGTTTTTAAGACATTGACTATATTATTAGACATAATATCATTGAACTATGATAGTATCTATAAGTATTAAGTTAATGAATAAATCTATGCTCACAAAAGTTTACATGGATCTTATATGATTCATAATTATTTTACCCAAAATATTATTGGTAAAAAGACTTCTACAATTTTATTCTTGAATCCAAATACAAAAATTCGATAATTTTTTTTATTTAAACATAGGTCCTTCTTGGTTTTATGGTTTAACCTTTAGATAATGAAATTTTCTCAGATAATTCTTAGGTTACCCAATTTCAATACTCGGTATAATAAATGGATTCCTAGGATGTGAGTTATTTCCTTCCATAAAACTATTCATTTTTCCACTACAATTCATTTATTTTTAGCATATTTTTATAAAAATAAATGATTTTCCCATTTATTTTAAAAACTTTGTTGGAAATATCATTCCTTATTTCTAACATTAAGGATATAGAACCTTCTTTCCTCTATGATCTCTATCACTCAAACTCTTAGTGAACTATATCATTCTATTATTTGGTGAATTTGGGAATTGGTTGAGGTACAAGATGTTAATCATATTTCAGGATAATTGATTAGGAATAATCAGGTTATCATTCACTCCTATAATCATACCATTTGGTTTCTCATAGTGATTTTATTATCTTCCATATTAAATGTTAACACAATAACATCAGGTTTAACCAATTGAATAAAGCCAAAAAGCATAGTGTGAGCAATAATAATAATAGTGGGAGAACCATATAATCATTTATAGGATATATAAATCACGAAACCATATATTCAATATATAAATCATAGGTTTAACCTATGTTATTCATTTTCATCATATATTCAAATCCTTCATAAGGGTTTGTGAAAATAAATGTCATATATTATATTAATTTCATAGGGAGTGTCAAATGAATTTCATAGTAATTCCCATTATCATGCATGAGGTGATGACATGGTAAGGTCTAATGTGTCCTTTTTAGATTTATTACCCCTTTGTAAAACTCTTCTATAACCATGATATCTTGTAGTGTCTATATAGGGATGCATTTCTAGGAAAAACAATATAAAAATTTTCTTACCAAAACTATAGGATGTTCTCCAATACTTATCCTCAATACCAATCATAGGTCTATGTTCCCTAATCTATGATTTCTTAAATATAGTTCCCGTGGGTTATATTAAACAACCAATGATACTAACTAAAATGACCAATAATCTATTAACCCAAAGTTAGTACACTAACCCTGATTTTTCTTACATTACTATTACATCATTTTAATGATAAACAAAATAAAATAATTACATGACCATGATTCAATGTTTTAGTGTCCTAGGAAAATTAGTACCATACAAAATATTTAAAAAATAATACATGAACATTTATTTAATTCATTCTTATCTAGCTTCTTGTTGGCCCTTAAATTCTCCTCAGTAAAGTAGTCACATGATGATATACATCAAATAAAGGGGTGAGCTAAAATCCCAATAAAAGTTAAAATAAGAACATGAAAAAATATAACATAGAGTGGTAATAATCATAAAATCATTTTTATAATAATTATATCATATGTTAGGTAAAGGCATAGAATGCGTCAATTCATAAAAATGAAACACCATGTCTAAGTGGTCAAATAACACACTTAGTTGTGAACAAAGATAGTATCACGTTCACACATATTTCACCTTTTCACATGAGATACATCACATAAACCAATTAATTAGAGTGATATATAATTCTGGGCACAACCACCAAATCATTACATTTACATTGCGCTATATAATTCTTAGCGCACCTGTCACATCATAATATTTACATTATCAAGCATATCCCATAGAATGTATATCTATATTGGAAATAAAATAATCCACATAAAATATGTTATTTCATTTCATAAAGAATAAATTCATAATATTTGGGTTCCCAAATTAAATATGGAATAACATACTTTATATATGAATCATCAACCTAGAGTGAAGAAGAAACAATCTTGAGAAGTAAAAGGTGTGTTTTTTTGAAAGAATCATTATTTTTGAAAACATTATGTTTATAATATACTCATGTAAAAAAATGTATATCAAAAAAAGGTAATATAATGATTAAGATATGATATTTATGGAATATACAAACTAGAAATGGGATGAAAGTTAGAAAACCCAAAGAAATAGAGTTGGGTTCGATAATTCCCCTTACCTTATGTCTGAATGATTTCTTCACTTAATTACCATACATGATCAAATTAAATTAATTAATTAAAAAATAAAGAAAACTTTATAAATTAATTTTATTCATTATGGTTTTATTATGTTCATTTATGATCTTTTTTATGAGTTATAGATTTTAATTTCATCTTTCAGAGGTGTTCGTTTTCTTTGTTTTCAGGATCAATTCACTTGTATACATGATTGAAAGTTTGTGGAAAATGAAGATAAATATCCCGAATTGATATTATATGTTATTAATATTATTATATATGTTTTAATGATCTTATAAATATTTTTTTATATAATATGAGTGTGGATCATTAGATAAAAGTTATTGATGATCTTTTTAGGTTAATTTTGACAGTTTTTAGATCACAACAAACTCATTTTGTATTATCATTTAGTATTATGTATGTATGTTAGTTCCAAAACAAAAAAGGGTTGTAAAAAAATATTAAAATATTTTTCAATAATTATAATGGTTTTATTTACATACTTTAAGGTGTTAATATAAATTTATTGTGCATCTCTCACGATGTCAATAAATTTACACATCACAAGTGACTATTTCATTTTTGAATAAAAGAGAGAGAGATAGGTGTTTAATGATGGATATTCCATTAACATGATATAATTTTAGTATATGTAATGTACTATATTTATGACAACATTTGTATTAGGGGAGGTGAGGATAGAATAAAAAGAATATAACTTGAAAAGAAATTAAGAGAAAAGAAAGAGGAGCCTACCTCTTAGACTTATCATCCTTGAGAACTTCCTTAGAGAAATGGGTTTAGTATTTTGATGAGATAAAGATATCTTGGATGTGCGGAAGGGGATATGGAATAGTATTGGGATTAATTTGGGAAAGTCTCAGAGATTTAGAGGTGTGAGGAGAAGAAGGGGTGAGGGTTATTATTTATAGTGGAGGAGAGTGGTGTTTTCTCATTATTATAATAATTAATTTCTTGGTTTGGATCAATAATATGAATAATTTGATAATTATCTGTAAATATATTACAATTATGATGTAGATTTTGATATTTGGGGATTATGTCTGCCTTACATCATCTATGACTCCATAATTCTTGTATTTAGCTTTTATTGAGAATTATCGTATTTTACTATTCCCCAAATATTCATGTTTTTTAGAAAAATACCATAAAATCACCTTAATTTTTATTTGGAATTTAGAATTCAATAATTATATCCATTTTATGGAAATAATTTTATAAATATGAGAAATTTAATTTTTAATTAAAATATCCATTTACTCAAAAAATGTATATTTTAAAATTATAATCGATTTTATAACACTTTAAAAAATAACATACAGTATCATAGAAATGTATTAAAATAATAAGAAATAAAAATATTAATTTATTAATATATTATTTGAATATAAATTTTATTTTAAATTATTAAATTAATCTTAAAATTTCAAATAAATATTTATGGATAACAAACTTGCCAACACTTAATTAATAATTTTTAAAACATTTATTTACTTACAAAAGGATATAATTATACCATTATTTCATTTATAAGATTCCAAAATTTTATTAATATTTTCATGGATGAGTTTACTATTAATTTGTCCAGTTTAATATTTATATGAGTTATATTACTATTCCTATGGTCAAGTTACTATTTCATTGGTATTGGTTTTTTTACTTCTATAAATACTGTTTATTTAATTAATTATTCTATTATAATGTTTTTATTAGGGTCTATAAGTGATTTTATGTGATTTATACTATACAAAATTACTATAATAAGGGAGAATTTCCATTGATAAAATTTTTGGTCATTACATTCTTCTTCCCTTTTGAAATTTTGACCTTGAAATTTCATTTTACAAAAATAGGTGACGGTACTTATCCTTCATCACCTTCTCTGGTTCCTAATTTGTTTATCATAATTATGGTTCATGCAAAACACTTTGAAAATATGGGTTGTCTTTTTGAGTAGAACCATATCTCTCTAGTCTAGAATCATCGCTGGCCATTCCTCATAAGAGAGATCATCTTCCAGCTGTACCACCTCTAATTTTAGTACACTTGAGGGATCTAGTATGTACACCCTCGAGAGTGATACATTGAATATATCATGAAATTTAGCCATATTAGGTGGAAGTGAAGTGCAATAGGCCACATCTCATATGCGATCAAGGATTTGATAGGGGCCAATGTACCTTGGGATTAACTTCCCTTTCTTTCTAAATCACCCTAATCTCTTCCATGGTTATATTCGAAGGAAGGATTTATGTCCAATATCGAACCGAAATTCCCTTCGATGGTTGTCAATATAGATATTTTAAAAAATCTGAAAAGATTTGATATATTCCTTGAGGCTTCAACCTTCTCTATTATCTCTTTAATAAGGCTGGGACCAAGTTTATTTCTTTTACCAATTTTATACAAACAGGTTGGAGTTCTATGTCACTTTCCATACCGATCTTTATGTGGATCCATATGAATATTTGGGTGGAAGATATTTTTTTATGACTACTCATCCAATGGTAGATACTAATACCATCCACCTTTGAATTCTAAATAGTAATCTCATAGCATATCTTTGAGCGTCTGAAAAGTTATTTTAGATTGGCAATCAGTTTGGGGGTGATAGGCCATGATGAAATTTAATTCAATACCCAAAGCATGTTAAATACTATAGAATTAATATGTGAACCATAAATCACCATCAAAGAAAATTGAGAGTGGAACTCCATGCAGTCTCACAACATCCGTCACAAATATTTTATTAAGTTGTTCAAGTGAGAGATCTTCTTTAATAGTGAAAAAGTATGTAATCTTGGTGAGTAATTCCACCACAACCCATATCACATTATTTTCTTTAGATGTACTTGGGAGAATAATTATAAAGACCATAGTGACATTGTCCGATTAACACATGGGTACATGAATTGGTTGAATCATCCCTTTGGACATGTATCAATGGGATTTAACTTGCTGACATATCAAGAACCTTAAGATATAATAAGAAATATAATTCTTCATGTCATCTGACCAGAAGTGTTCTCAAAGACTATGGTACATATTTGGGCTTCTAGGATGAATAGAGAATGTTGAGATATGTTCATTTTCCTATATATTCTTCTTTATCCTAGGTGGTGAAGGAATATAGAGCCTCATTCATAACCTAATCACACCATCATCATTGATATCAAACTCTTTTAGTTTACATTACTCAACTGTATTCAACTACTTTTTATCTCTTGATAATACCTTTGAGACTCTTTAATCTAATATTGGATAGATGGTTGGGAAATAATTTGTGATAGGGAGGTTCTATTCTGTACCATTATGATTAACAAATCCATGATTTGATTGTACAAGAAGATATGGTCTTTCTCAATCCGCATCAGGGATAGAGTAGCTGGTTCTTTTATGCCAAGTGAATTGACTACCTTTTTTTCCATTTTCATATGATAGTGAATTGAACAATCATAGTCTTTGATTATCTCTAACAAAATCCTTTGACTATTGCTAATATCTTTTCATGTGAATATATAATTTAGGATCTTGTGACCAATACATATGTCACACTTCTCACCACATTGGAAGTGCTCCTATATTTTCAAGGAAAAAATCATGTTGTTAGCTCCAGATCATGCGTCAGTTTGTTCTGCACATGAATTTTTATCTTTTTCAAGGCGTAGTCTATAAATTTATCATTTGAATGAGAAAAAAACTCGATACTTTATTTAAAGCATCGATCTATATAACAAAAATTTCTCTTTTTTTTGGTAATGCGAGTGCATGTGAAGGGATCAAATTGTTCTTTATCGCCTTCAGTCATTCCTCATACTCTTCCATCTAGACTTAATTTACCCGTTTCCTTATTGACATAGTTAGTGGGATTAAAAATCAAGATATATTTCTTAAAAAATGTTGGTAGTACCCTAAAAATCCCAAAAACTAGAGATTTCTGTGGCACTAGAGGGTTGGAACATTCCCCAATTTACATTATTTTTGAAGGGTCCATAGAAATTCCATCTATTGTGATTGTGCGCCCCAAAATTTGACATTCTACATCCAAAAGTCAAACTTTATGAACTTGGAATACACTTGTTTCTTCCTTAATATGACCAACAAAAGCCTTAGATGTATTTCTTGTTCCTCTTTTCTCTTTGAGTAGATGAGAATATGATCAATAAAAACTTTGAAAATTTTGTTAAGGTAATGTCTAAGGACTATATTCATAAAATCCCTGAAGATTTCAAGAAAATCAGTATGTCCAAAAGGTATCACAATTAACTCAAAGTTCCCATACCCTATACGGAAGGTTGTCCTAAGAATATCTTCTTTCCTCACCTTTAACTGATGATATCTAGAATGAAGATCAAGCAATGAGATGTACTGAGCTCTCCGTAGCTAATCAAACAAGTCATAAATACATGGAAGAGGATACTTGTTCTTTATGGTGATCATATTGAGTTTGCAATGATCAATACACAACCACATTGATCCATCCTTCCACTTGAAAAAGAAAAATGGCGCATGATAAGGTGATGTACAAGGGCATATGAACCATTTGTCTAAATGCACTTTTTTCTACTTCTTTATCTCCTCAAGTTCAATAGGATCTATCCTATAGAGGAACTTTGAGATAAGAGTAACTCTGGATTTGAGTTCTATTGGTAACTCTACCTTATGATCTAAGGGAAGTCTGGGTAACTCTTCAAGAAATACATCACTATATTCCCTCACAAGGGAATTTACCATAGGTTTATACCATCCTTTGAATCAACCATTCGAGTGAGTCATAATTCTTCATAAACAATCAACACCCACACCGTTAATGGATTTTATAAAGGATATTTATTATCTTACTTGAATTTAAAAAGGATCATCGAATGGTTCATAATATGAAATGATATTTACTTTTCCTGATAAATTATATGTGCTCTATATAACGAGATCCAATCCATTCCCATTATAGCATCAAATTCTACCAAGGGAAGTATAACATGATTCTATAGAAGAATCTTTCCACATTAGCCAATAATAGAATAGTACGTCACTTGGGTTGAAATAATTTCACCACTTGGTGTTTTAACCGATATTTCTATATCATGTTTTGGGGGATTTGATTTAATACTTCTATAATTCTTGTAAGATATAAAAAAATCCTAAAACCAGAATCAAATAAGAAATTTTCCATTCATGAGTTAATAGGAAGTCTACCTTGTATGAATTCATTTTTTTGATCCACTTTAGTAGTAGTAATGGCATAATACTTTCCTTGCTCATTTTGATTTGGTGGATATAGAATCTAATTACCCTTGAAGACTAGAGGTTTTGTTCACAAGATTTCATAATGCAATTTCTCCATACAGTTGTAGCATTATAAAATGGATGGTTCTCTTCCTCCACCACATTGTCCTGATTCCTCTTATCTTTCTGATATTTTTTAGTTTTGTGGACTTCTCTACCACACTTTAAGAATTTCTCCATACCTTTTAGTTATTTCCCATAATTCTTCTTCCCACATTTTTGACATGTGGGTGGTTGAGTTTTCCTTCCACCTTTCTCATTAGATCCTCTAGATTAAAAATCCATATTTTGTTTCTTATCCCCATAGCCAAGTGACCATTTTAAAAAATCCATATTCACTTTGAGTGCACATTGAATAACTTCTTCATGACTCCCAATGTCTCAAATTTCTATATCCTTACAAATAAGTTTTTAAATAATTATATAATTGATAAATTGTTCTATCATTATTGATAACAAAACCCAAAGGGTACGTTGAAAGACTTGTGAAATTTTATTTATAGGCCGTGATAGATTCTCCATCCTTTTGATTCAGCTATATGAATTCTCCCTCCATCATTTTTCGAAGAGTTTGAGGGAAATAATTGATATGAAATAGTTTATTAAATTCTTCACACTCCATCTCTTCAATTTATTCATTATACTTGGTTTTCCAAATCACTATCCACCACTGGTAAACCTCTCCATCTAGATGATAACCATATAGATTCACATTATATGTCTCAGAATAGTGAATAACAAAAAAGATCATCTTCATTGAGTTGACCCACTATTTTGAAACTAGTGGTTCAGAAGATACACTAAAATATGGTGGTTGTTGCTGCATGAAATACTTGATAGCTAGTTTCTCCCAATAATTGAGGACATAAGTTCCACATTATTCAGGTTATTATTCAAAACATGAGATAGCTAGGTAATAATCACCACAAAATTTTTAACTCCACCTTCCAAAGTATTGGGGATGTCATTCGAGCAATTACCGCATTGTCCCTAACATGTGTTTTTGGCATGGTTTCTCTTATTTATCACCATTTTCTGAAATATAAATGGTTAGAACATAAGTCAAAAAGTCATGAATATATAATTTATTCATGTTTTTAATTAAATCTTAATAAATATATTTTGGGATACCTATGTTTAGAAAATATTATTGGGATATTACTTATACTTTGTATCATACTAAGTGTTTTCACTAAGGTTATCTAATCCAAATTTGCAAATAAACATAACCATGATCTAATACCAAATATAGTGACCCTTCTTCTTCTTACGGTACTATTAAGTCATTTTAATGATAAAAAAATAAAATAATAACATAACTAGGTTTGAATGGTTTATTTTATTGAAAAAATTAATACCATACATACCATTCACAAAATAAAACTTAAAAATTTATTTAATTCCTTCTTCTCTTAATTTTTATTAGTCTTTGAATTCTCCTTAGTACAAGTAGTCACCTGAAGATATACATCAAAGAAAAGGGTGAGATAAAATCCCAGTAAGAGGATAGATAAGAAAATGAAACAATAAAACATCGGGTGAGCATAATCATAAAATCATCATCACAATCACAAGAGGAACCAACAAATAAAGGAATGGAATATAGAAATTCCTAAAAATGAAACATTATGTCTTAGTGGTCAACTAAGACAGATAGTTTTAAAAAAAGATAACATCATGTTCACACATATTTTAGTTTTTATAAAAAATTAAATCAAATTACATAATTCATTGGATAACTATATAATTACTGGCTTAGCCATCGCATTATAACATTTACATTGCGCTATATAATTCTGAGTGAACCTGTCACATCATAAAGTTTACATTTTCTTGCATGCCACATAAAATGTATATAAATATTAGACATAAAATAAACCATGGAAAGGAATGGGATTAATTTACTAAAGAATACATTCATAGATGTTGGGTTCCAAAATGAAATAGGGAATAAAATACTTGATATAAGAATCATCAAGCTTGTGTGATGAAGAAACAAACAAGAGAAGTAAATGGGTTGTTTTTTTTGAAAGAAGTGTCCTTTAAGAAAACATTGTGTTTTTCATAAACTTAGGTATAAAAATTTTATATCCCAGAAAAGGTAAGATAATGATGAATAAATGATATTTAAGGAATATTTATACTAAAAATGGTGTAAAATAGGGAAAACCCAAAGTAAGAGAGTTGGGTTCGAGAATTCACCTTACCTTAGTTTTGAATGATTTTTTCACTTTAATGTCCTATATAAT
This sequence comes from Viscum album, assembly GCA_963277665.1. NCBI lineage: Eukaryota > Viridiplantae > Streptophyta > Magnoliopsida > Santalales > Viscaceae > Viscum > Viscum album. The sequence continues at coordinate 471,262,815 of OY728133.1, read as the reverse complement.
CACATTTTATTAATTAATTAACAAATATAGAACCATTTATAGATGAATTTTATTCATTTTTTTATTAAGTTCATTTATTGGTTCTTTTTTTGAGTTAAATAGTTTAATTTCAATGTTTGGGACTGTTCGTTTTCCTATTTTTCACGATCTGTTCATTTGTATAGAGGAATAGATGTTCATGTAAAATATGTTTAAATATCCTGAATTGTTATTATATGTTATTAAATATCTTTAAAAATTTTAAATTATCATTTAAATTATTTGGTTATATGGTATGAGGATGAATCATTTGATAAAATTTAGTGATGATCATTTTAGGTTAATATTGGTGGTTTTTCAATCACAACAAACTCATTTTGTTTTATAATTTAGTATTATGTATATTTTTCTGTTATATAACATAAAGAGGGATGTAAATTGAATTTTAGAATATATTTCAACTGTTATAATGGTTTAATTAACATATTTCGAGTCATTAATAGAAAGTGAAAATGCATCGCCCATGATGCTGTTAAATTGACACATGACATGTAACGATTTCATTTTTTGAATAAAAGAGAGTCGGGTGGGGGTTAGATTTTAATGATGCATATTACATTAAAATGATAAAATAAAAATATATGTATGGTACTGTATTTATCAGGGAATTTTTATGAGGGGAGTTGAGGAGAGAATAAAAAAAAGGAACAAGAAAAAAATTAAAAGAAAAGAAAGATGAATTTACCTCCTGCATTTTCCTCCTTGAGAACCTCATTAGGGAAAAGGTTTTGGTGTTTTGATGGGACAAAGATCTCTTAGAAGTCGGTAAGGGGATAAGGAATATTATTGGGTGGAGTTTGGGAAATTCTCAGAGCATGGTACTTGTGAAGAGAAGTGGGGGTGAGGGGTGGTATTTATAGTGGAGGACAAGGGTGTGTTTTCAATATTGTAGTCATTAGTTTATTATTTTGTCTCAAGGATATGAATAGTTTCATCATTGTCTATAAATATATTAAAATAATTAAGTAAAGTTTGATATTTTTTGTTTAAATCAACCTTACATCATCTATGACTCCACAATTCATGTATTTAGCTTTTATTGTAAATTATCATATTTTACAATTCATAAAAAAATATTTATTTTAGAAAAATACCTAAAATTTACCCTATCCATTTTTCAACATATAGAATTGAAAAATTAAATCCAATTTATTAAAATAATTATCTAAAAATGTGAAATTGAATTTTTAATTAAAATCACCATTTTCTTGAAAAATACATATTTTAAAATTATAATAGATTTTATAACACTTTGAAAAATTACATAAGGTATCATAAAATTATCCTAAAATCATATAACATTATAATATTAATTTATGAATAGATTTTATGAATATGAATTTTATTATAAATTATAATATTAAATACAAAATCATAACTAAGTATTTATGTATTAAAAAATTCAAAAAATTAATTAAAAATATTTTAAAAATTTATTTTCTTAGACTATGAAATAATTATACCATTCTTTCATTTGTAAGATTAATTGATGTTATTTATACTTTTATGGTTTATTTTAATATTTATTTTGAGGGATTACTATTTTTAAGGGTCATATTACTATTTTTTAGTTCAAGTGACTATTTTATCAATATTGGTTTCTTAACATATAGAAATACTTCTTATTTTAATAATTCTTCATTATTAAGTTTTAACTATAGTATATAATCGATTTTATGTGATTTATACTATTTGAAATTACTATAAGAAGGGAGAAACTCCATTGATAAATGTTTTGGTCGTTACATCTAGTGTCTACTTTATTACTTTGGTATAAGATATAAGGAATCACATTCCAGAGGATTGAATATCTCATTAGTATTGGTAAAATATATAGATACATGATTCCCATATTAAATTATAATACAAAAATTAAAACATTCTTATTTTGAGAATATCATTATTCCCAATATAATATCATTTCATATAATTCTTATTACACTTACTAGATTCCTAGGGAAGGAAGAAAAATAAGTGTAAGTTCAATTGCTTGGTTACAGTTAAATATAATGGAAGCTATCATGAATCAATAAGAATAAACATCATGGAAAGGTGAATAACTTAAGAAAAATTCTATTTAAATAATTTGAATAGCATAATCAATATGTAAAATTAAATAACCTAAAACATGATCCATTTAACCAATTACATGGATATTATAACCAGATAAATCATGATAAATATTTTAAGGAAAATAACTAAAAATATATTCCATTTAATAAATGAACTAATAATTAAATGAATCCATATATAATATCAGTAAAAAACTAACATGTATAATATTAACTAAATTCATAATGATTGAAATGATTTATTATTGGACTTTATGACATGAGACATCATGAAAACCTCTATAATCAATACCTTTTAGAAGATAGTTTAAAACTGACAGGTAGGTATACACTAAAACCGAATTTAACTAAGGCTAGGAAAATGATTCATCACACGAGACTACAGATGAATTGAAGGGATATATATGAACAAGTCCCACCCATATCTTCATCTCTAAATAATTCCTCATATATTGAATAATTGGATCAATTCATGGCCAATATACCTTATCAATAAATATATATATTGAGTTTTGAATATGGATTTATAAATATGTCCTCAGTCAACTAATTAACTGTTAATGTAAAAAACCTAATTTAGAAATTATATATGGTTAAAGAGATAAGTATATCCATTTTATATAATACATATATTTATGGTAAATCTAATATCTATTCATCATAGAAATGTAGTATTTTAAGGGAATGTTAATGACTACAAAAATGAACAATGAATGTGAGTGTCAATACTTTCCGTGGTCAGAAAACTCACAAACCATCCATATAAATAATAAGTTTGATATTGATACAATATATCCCTAGTTAAGTATAAGTGAAATAAGGGTTTACATCATTAGCAATTATAAAGACTATAAAAATAGTTAATAGCATTTATGGGGAAAGTATCCTTTTTTCCTTCGAAAATCACTTTTGAAAAGTAAAAATTTCCAGAATATTATGAAAAATATTAACATTTAAAAATATTATTTCAAATTTATAAAGTAATCTTAAAATAAATGAGTTTTCAAGAAATTAGGAATTTCTATAAATTTCGTATAAGTTAAAATAAATAATCCACTTAGATTTTTAATAAAAGTTAAAGGGGACTTTATTGGAAAACAACATGAATATTTCATTCAATTTTTTTTCAAATAATTTTAGCATGACTAAAAATTACATTAAAAAAATTAATTTGAATATTTTTTTTTAAAAATTATAACATTTTGAGTAAACATGGCTTTGTAAGAAGAATGATTTTTAACATAAGAGAGAAATAAAGTCATATTCTTATAAAAATGTTTTCTCAATAATTTTAAGTATCAAAGAATAAAAAAATGGTAATATTACTTGAAAAATCATCAATAACTTGAGGATGATAAATTTACTAGAATTTATTGTACAATTGTTAAATAATTTCCTTCAATTTAAATTCAAGTACGAACAATCCAGATGAAAATGATATTATGGATTAAACCCTTACAATTATCATAACATTGAAGTGGGGAATAATCAAAAAATCTATTATGTGTATAAAATTTTAACACACATAAAAAAGTTAAAAATATATATTTAAATTCCTTTACACACATAATCGTATAATTTCAGTGACAAAGAAGGAGTAATATATCCTAATGAGAAGAAATTGAGTTATGGAATTCTTTACAACATGGTAACTCTTACATCAAAATACCATTAGATAAGTGAATTCAAATTGAAACATATAATACCATTAATTCTTAATGAATCATGATATTACATTTGAAAGAGGATATATATATACTATATAATATAAATTAGGTGAATAAAATTATAATATGGCTCAAGGAAGGGAAATTGAGGTGAAATCCCTTACTTCATGCTTCCTTTTTTTTGAATTTGATTCAACCTCTAGTATAATGGTTTTAATAACATTATTAATTTGTAAAAGAACCAAATTCATATTTTTAATAACATATATTATCCTATTACAACATCTTCTAAGCCATTCGTCATTAATCATTCATTATTTTCATTATTTCGCGTGTTAACTCCCTTGTTTCCATATGAATATTTTGTTATGGAAGTTGTAGTTCATGGGTATATGATTTAGAACCATCACCTTAAAAAAATATTAATTCTAAAAAATTTATATTTAATCATTATGTATAATTTCTTAATCATTATTGAATATTAGAGATGGAAAATGAATCACATTGTTTCGTGAAGATGGTAGGACATATGTATGCAAGTGAGACGATATAATTTCATTAATGAGTAAAAATATAAATAAGTGAGTGGTATATTAATTTTTAAAAAATAAATAAAATGAAATATATATCCCATATATTAATTAAACATTTCATTATTAATTTCATGAAATGTGTAAGTGAAAAATTAATCACATCACTTCACAAGGTGGTAGGCCACCGTACAAATGAGTGAAAATATATTCATTTAAACGATAGGGAATGTTATAATGTATAGATTATATAATAATTTTATAAGTATAGAAATATCACAAATTTCATATAATTCAATGAAATCCAATATTATATCCAACCTTTAATTGTGGTTATGAAAAATGAGTTACATTGGTTTGCGAGGTGGTAGTCTAGTGTACAGATGATCAAAGATTTCATTTTTCATTTGATGGAAGAAGAGATGGATATAGGTCATGTAATTAACAAAATAAAATCTCATTATATGTAAGTTTCTCATTTTATAATATAATAATATTTTAAGGTGGTGAAGAAAAAGAAAACACTCATTTAAGAACGTTTCATCTTCTTCACACAACTAATTTAGGTTTATACAAAAATCCTTTCTAGATTAGATTTCTGATTAAATAAATTGATATAGGATATTATAAGGGCATTAAGTAAGTTATTTGTGTATGGATTATCCAAACCAAATATCATTGTAAAAGTGAATAGGGGAGGAGAAGGGGTGACCTTTTATAAGTGGGGGAGTGGCCACACATGTAATTTTTCAAAAGAATCAATTGCAACCACAATTTTATCATGACAAAGGACTCCAAATATGGGACATTATAAAATATTAAAGCTAATAAGGTATTAATATGTCCAGAAAATGCGTGTGGGAAATGTTTTATGTCATTTTTATCCTTATTTTCTTATTTTAACCACTACTAAACCCATTTTTACTTTAACCATGATAAATAATTTATTATAGTTTTTATTATTCATTATGGTTAATTTTTTGTTTTAAATATTAGATAATAAAAATTATAATTATTCCCAATAAAAATTCCATTTATTCAAATTTAATTAACAAATGTGTCAGAATTTAATTTAAAATTGAACGCTATATTGTAATGAAAAAGTGATTAAAAAAAACAATTCTCATAAAGAAGGTTTTAATACCAAAATTTATGATTAAATAGATTATAGTGACCTGAATTAGTTAAATTATAATATAATTTAACTAATTTCACTTTAAAAACAATTTAAAATATAACTTATAATTGTAAATTATTTAAACAAAATGATTGTTTTCAATAAAAATATGCAGTTATTAGTATTCATTGAAAAATGAAACTTTTTAGAAAAATAATATAAATTCACCATAATATAATTTTGATAATAAAATTTTAAAAATGAAGTTAATTTTCATTAAAAAAATATAAAATTGGGAATTTTTTTAAATTATATATTCTATGCATGACTAAACTAGTTTTTGAAAAATATAGTTATTCATAAAACACATCGTTTTATTTTAAATGAATCTTATTTTATTTATAATCAAATTATAACCATAACAATCATAATTTAGTCAGTAATATTCATACCCATGAATTTAAAGGAAATTTTATAATGGTATACAATATTACTGTTGATTTAGGCTTAGAGTTGCGTGTTTTGTATGCTATCAAAGTGTATAAATAAAAAAATAAATTTGTGGGAATTTTAAACTTGATGTCACATTACACATATAATATCAAATAAAATTTAATTATTTTAAAATATTAGTGCATCAAATTCTCTACACCTTCAATAGATTCCATTCTAACAATTTAAACATGATCTTGGTAATCAAGGGCTTGATATTTGGAAATACCATTATTAAAAAACCCACATCCTAAGATGGTAAATAAAAAAAATTTAATAAGAGAGAATGGGAAGTAAAAAATGCCCAATTTAATAACATATAACTAGTTTTATAAGTAAGTGAACACTGATGGAATGTGAAGATATAGACATTGAAGAAAATCATAAATAATTATTAATAATGATATAGGTCATTGATTAAAATAAAGTGGATGATCAATCTGATATTTAAATGCCTAAAAACAATAAATATATGCTGATTTAAAACACTATTTAAATCATTTAATATTATGGTAACATGATAAAATTTATGTCTCAAGACCCTTTTCCTAATGTTGAGGAATTATTTTACAGACTATGAATATACGAAGCTATACTTTATTGATATCTTTTTATTTAATAATCACAATTTTATCCTATGGTTGTGCATTGATCAATTTCTAATTCCCCACTTACTCCAAGAAATGAATATAGAAAAATAATTTTTAGGACTAATTCCCTAAAATTAACTTTCATTATATCTGAAGATCCATAAAAGAGTGACAATTCTTTCACTATGTCTCTAATTACATTACGAAACTAATATGGTTATCAGAAGTTATCCCATACATTAATCACTAAACCACAACACTAAAACCACGGGTAAATCATTAATATTTACTTATAAAAAAATTTAACTAAATAAAATAACATATTAACTAGGACATTATGTAGGCTAATGGTAGGTTCTAAAAACTTTTCACCCTTCATTTGTCGGTTCAAACTTTGTGGCCATGCCAGGGGTAACGAGGTGTCACCCAGATTGTGGGTCATCCTTTATATAAAACATACTAATATAATTATAATAATATCACAAAATTCTTATGACATTAAATTAATAAAACATCCAAGATAAGATAAATTTTAAACATTATCGATACCATTAATCTTATTTCCAAAATTTAAAGTCATTCTTAATCATAAATATTGTTATATACTAAACAAATGGGTTATATTTCCATAAATTTTTTCCAAAAATATATTTTATCATGATATATTACTACCACACAAATTAAAAAAGGGGTGATTATGACCTTGAACATATAATCAACCTTTAATAGATAAACACATGATGGTACCAATAACTATTAAGTTAATGAATAAATATTTTCTTCTAAATGTTTACACAATACTTAGATGATTCATAGTTCTTATAACTAAAATAATTTGGTAAAAAAACTTCTACAATTCTATTCTTTTATCAAAATATATAAATAATTCATCTATTTTATTTCAACATCGGTCCATTCTTGGTTTATGGGAAAAAATCTAGAAGAGTTAATTGGCTTGGATAGTGACTAGTTTTCCCACATTTCAGAGAAATAGTAATAAATGGATCCCATATGGGAGATATATTTCTATCCATCATACTCTTCATTTTTCCTTGGAAATTAATTAATTTGTTCCCTTACTTTCCACACATAACACATTTTCCCATTTCATTCAAGCACTTTACTGGGTGTCTCTTTACACATTTCCGACCTGATGAAAAGGGTTCCATATTTCCTACATGGTCTCAATTATATGATTTATTAATAAACACCATTTTTTATTCAGAGAGACTCTAAGTGTTATTTATGATCTAGATTTTTTCTCATATTTATTGATAAATAATTAGGAATAATCATGATAACATTCATTTTTATCATTATCCTATTTGGTTGATCATAGTAACTAAATTTTACTTCATAGTCAATACTAATTATATTCCACTGAGTTCTTTTCCTTTATTGAAACAAAAAATCATTTGGATTGAAACCATAATCACAATGGAAAAACAATATAATCATTTATCGGCTGCATAAATCGTGACACATTATTTTCATGTTGGACACATTAGGTTTAACATGGGACATTTATTTTCATCATCTATTCAAATACCTTTTAATGTTTTGTGAAGAATATGTGAATTATTGTAAATATGTCCACCAGGACTGTCAGATTAGGTGTATAGTAAGGCCCATTATCATATATCCGGTGATTATCGAGTCATTTCCAATGCACCATTTTTGGAGTTATTAACCCTTGGTAGAAGTGTTGTAGAACCAAAAACAATTGTTTTATGAAAAAAATGATGTATATCTAAGAAAAACCACATAATATCTTCCTTATCAAAACATGATGATGTTCTGCTATACTTATCCTCAATGTTTATCATATTGATATGTTAGTAATATAAGTTATATATATATATATATATATATATATATAGTTCACAAGTTTCTACTAAAAATACTCTGATAGCAACTGTAATAACCCATAATCCAAAAACTGAGCCCAATGTCTAATTTATTATGTTGGCATAATATAAAAGGGATCACATCATGAAGGTATGAATAGTTTAATAGTATCGATAAACTATATACATTCATTTTCCCCATATTGGATTTTAAAAAAAATTAATGTTTTTTGGGAATATAATTATTCCCTCTAGAATATCATTTTATATAATTCTTATTAAACTTCCTAGATTACTATGTAAGAAATAATGTACATATGGGCTCAAATTATCATTAAGGGATAAGTACAAAAAAGATATTGTGAATCAATAATCATAATCAATGTGAAATGATAAATACATGAACAAACATTCCATTTAAATAATTTTAGTATCCTAATAAATATAGAAATATAAATAACTGAAAATAAATTTCATTTAATAAATAACATTACTATCAGAACATGATAATTCAGAACCAATATAGTAAGGTAAATAACTGAAAACACACACCGTTTAATCAATAAACTAAGAATAAAATTATACAAGAGATATTATCTCTTTAAAAAAGTCACATATAATAATAACAAAATTCTTAATGAATTAAATTATTAATTTTAAGAGTTCATGATATCAAGAATCATGAAAACCTCTACATTCAAGACCTTTCACATTATTGTTTAAAACTGATGGGTATGTATAAAATATAAACCCATTTTACTAAGGCTTCCCAACTAATTCATCCCATGAGAGTATTGATACATCCCAAGAATTTCTATAACCAAATTCCTTCTATATATACATGTTCAAATAATTCCTTATATATATCAAATAATTGATTTAATTCCTAAACAACATGCTTGCTAAAATATATTTATACAGAGTAAAGAATACCAATATTTCAATATTTATCTATTTAATAAAATAACTTGAAATATAAAAAACATATATTTAGAAATTATATATAGTTTATGAAATAAGTATATATATGAAAAATAATATTAATATTTTGGGAAAATTTAATGTTCAATGATCATAAGAATGTTGATATTTCAAAGGAAAGTTAATGACTAAAAAATAAATCCAGAATGTGAATGTTAATAAATTACATGGTAAATAAAATCATAAACCATCCATTAAATGAATAATGATGGAATAAATACAACATATTATTAGTGGAGTATTAGTAAAATAAGTGTTATTATCTTAGTTGAATATAAATATCAAAAAAATGACTATAAAAAATTATCAAGGAAATATCCTTTTATATTTGATAATCAATTTTTAAAACTAAATATTATTTCAATATTAAGAAAAATATTTCATTTAAAAAATGTATATTGAACTTGCAATGTAGTATTCAATGAAATGAATGTTATTGATGGTATGATTTTATTTACATGTTTTCTATGTTAAAATAATGGTTCTTTTAAATTTTTTGGTAAGATCCAAATGAGAATTATTTTAAAAACGATACGAAGATTCCACTTAATTGTTTTGTAAAAATAAAAATAAGGGTACAAAATTCCTTTAATATTTTATTTTAATTATGTTAAAAAACGTTTTAAAGTTATTTTAAGAAAAAATTGGTCCGAATGGAGAAGTATTTTTTTACCAAAGAGAGAAATAAATACATATTTTCTTAAAAACATTTTCCATATAATTTTAAATCTCAAAATTATAAAAAATGAAATATTACTTGAAAATACCAATAATAACAATTGTATAATAAATTTATGGGTATTATTATACAATTATCAAATAATTTCCATTATTATTAATTCATGTTTAAACAATATCAATTAAAATGAGACTGAAATAAAACCTTTCTATGATGATATCATTGAAGTAAGAATTAACCAATGAATTAATTAGGTATAGAATATTTAAATCCTCATAAAAATAAGTAAAAAAACAAAATAAGATATTCAACAGTATCTATGATAATAGTCTTAGAATGAAAAATACAATGACGAAGTAATATAACCCAATTAAAAGAAATTGAGTTATGAAATTATTTATCATTTTGAAAACATTAACTGGAAATCCCATTAGATGAAATAAATAAAAATGAAATTCAAAATACCATGAATAATGAATTATTCATGATATTCCTTATTAAAAAATAATTTTATACAATATATAGAATAAATTAAGAATATAACATTACAATTTCCTTTAGTGAAGGGAAATTGAGAGGAAATCCCTTACCTCACACTTCATTTTGGTTAAACATGATTTAAACACCTGTATATTGTTTTAATAATGTTATTAATTAATAAAATATACATTTTAATATTTATAATATCTTATGTGATCCTCTTAAAAAATCATATCACCCATTATTTATTAATGTTTAATTATTTTGAATGTTTTAGGTGTTAATTGCATTACTTTCTCATGCATGTGTTTTCATGAGAGTTCTATTTTATGGGTATAGAATATAAATACATAATGTAAATAAGAATATGAAAGTAATAAATATCATATTCACTCATTATATACATTTTAAAATCATTCATGATGGTTGTACATAAGAAATGATTCACACGACTTCGTAGAGTTATTAGGTCGTACATATAAGCGATGATAAAATTTCATTAATGAGTGAAAGGATAAGGAATTTTGTGAAATTATAATACCATAGAATCAAAAAAATTCATATATATCACATATATTCACTAAATTAAACCTTGTTACTTGTCATATAAAGAGTAAGTAAAAAATGAGTCACATCCCTTTGCGAGGTGGTAGTCCGTCGTACAGACGATCCATGTTTTCCTAGGATTGAAAGATGTTATATGTGATATTATAATTATATATGAATAAAAATATCATAAATATAATATAAATGAGATAAATATATCAATATATCCTTCCTTGAAATGTTGTGATGGAAAATGAGTTATATCAGTTCGTGAGGTGGTAGTCCACCGTACACACAATCAATAGTTTAATTTCATATTTGATTGAAGAGGTGATGAATATAGGTAATTATAATAAAAAAACATAAAATTATATGAAATGATTTTATTTTATTATATAATCACGATTTAATAATATTTAAAGTAGGTGGAAGAAAAAAAATACTCATTTAAGAACTTTACCACTACTTCAGAGAACTTCTATAAGATTATAAAAAAATCCTTCCCAGATTTCCCTTATAATAATAAAGGTATTTATTATGTTGGGAGGGGATTATATAATTGATTTGATAATTTATTAGATGAATCAAATTGTTTTTGAAGGGTGGATTGGGGAGGATAAGCGAGAACCTTCTATAAGTGGGGGAGAGGACAAACATGGATTTTATATAAAAAGAATCAATTAAACACATGTTTTTATCATTCCAAAAGCATATATAATGGTTCATTATCGAAAAATAGAGGTTATAATGTCAGAATATATCCATAAAATGGGTGTTGGAAAAATTTTATGTCATTTTTAACCCTTATCTTCTTAGAATAACCGCTTGTAAACCTATTTTTACCATAACTGTGGTAACTAATTTTTACTATTTTCGCCATTCATTATGGTAAAAATTAGATTAACCATATTATATAATATAAATTAATATTTTTAAAAATATATAATACATTTTTCCAAATTCATTTCACATAATCTTTATAAGTCAATTTAAAATTATACCCACATATGCGATCAAAAAGCGGGTGTTCAAAATTATACTTATAAGAAATTTATAATAAGTATAGAATGTTTTAATATAAAAATTTAATATTAAATTGATTACTTTAATATAAATTAGTTAAATTTTAAAATAATTTAACTAATTTAACTATTAAAAAAATTTAAAATATAGCATGAATAAGAAAATTATTTAAACTAAAGGCCATTTTTAATAAAAATTATTATTTTTTAGTATTCATAGAAAAATGATACATTTCTGAAAAACAAATTTTTTTTACCCTACGATATTTTTAATATGAATATTTAAAAAATGAAGTTAATTTTTTTTAAATAAATTTCTTAAAATTGCTAAAAACTAATTTTAAATTATGTGCGCCAAACACAAATAATTTGTTTTAGAAAAATATATTTTTGTCAAAAAACAATTATTTTTATGTTAAAGGATTCATATTTATTTCTAATAAAAATAAAACCACAATTTTAATAATTTTTTTAGTTATATTCATAAACTCTAATTTTATGGATATGTCATAATGGTATACTATATTACAGTTCATTTAGGCTTAGTGTTGTGTGTTCCACAAGTTTTAAAAGAGATTAAATTTAAAGAAATATACTCAATGGGTTGTTTAACATAGGTGTTTCATTTCGCATATGCTGTAAAATAAAATTTATTTATATTAAAATATTTAGGTGTTACAGTTGTAATACCTTTTTAAGTTATTTATTTCTTAATAAAATTATCTTTCATGTTTATGACCTGATACTTTATGATATGTTTTTCCTACATAGATTTCCTGAACTCCACTCTTTATTATTTTTCCATTACCTAGGTTCAGAAGAAAATCATATTAGGTGAAATTTATATATTTTTTTAAGAGCATGATTATGTAGAAACATTTTCTGGGAATGTCAAACTTTATTTTAATGTAGATAATATTCAAGTCACTAAATATTTTAGTCCATGAGATGTGCAACTGTTTTTGAGATATCTAATATGAATTATAATATTACTGAATTTTTAAATTCTTGCTTATCTTGGGTCTCTTTATTCATTATACAAAATAAATGAATTATAATTAATTAAATAATGGACATATTTTAGTAATATGCATTTTTATAGGAATGTTAAAATAAAAACTGTTTATATTTTTCTAGTATATATTTATCATGCCACCAAATTGAAGAATAATATGTAAAGACCTAAAGTTTTTATGTATTCTCAAAGTTTCCCTTATAAGTAAATGGGTTGCCATTATTTTTAAAAACACAAAAATGGATTTATATAAAATCCAAGAGGGGGAATAATTTCTGGGTTACTATAGTAGTACTGTAGCAGTACTATAAAAGTGATGTAGCAGGTACTATAGCGGGAACTATATGAAGTACTGTTTGGCACTATAGCAGCTGAGACTATTCTTTCATTTGGGCCTTCGGGCCATCGATTTAGTCTCCAAGTACTGTAAGGCCTTCAGGCCTCTAAGGCCTTTGGATCAGTAAGGCCTTCGGGCCACCTCAAAACCTTTGGGCCACCTCAAGGGCTTCAGGACACATTAAGTGTAGATGCAAACCAGAAAACATACAAGGAAGAAGCTATAGAAGGAGGATGGACAAGGATCTTTCACCATAGAAGAAGGAAAAAAGATTGCAAGAATGTGATGGCATGTTACCTACCATCGGGACAAGCCTTTGCGTGTATCAAAAATCTTATCCAAACAAACATGCAAAGGTGGGGAGCTGATATCATGATAGAGATTCTGGGGAGGAGTAGTTCCAAGTAGTTAGTCTGGGTTATTTGTATTGTTTGAAGCCTATGGGCAATGAATTCCTCTAAGTCCTGCGAGCCTTGTAATACATACACCTACATGCCTTGTAAGATTTCCACCTCACCCCTTGAAACGTGGATTATAAAAAATAGTAAAAAATGAAGGCATCCAGGCCATTGGATAGATTTATTTAAAATATGGTGTTTACAATAAATATAGCAATGTGTATAGGGTTAGGTATATATGAGAAATGATATAAAATACTACCATGATAATAAATGACATGGGTGTGAAGATGAAGACCAGTTATTTATAAATAAAGGTTCTATTGTAATGAAAATTCCCTTGGAATGTAGAGATGAAATTGGATGAAAAACATTAAATAAAAATTTCTCTTAAATCAATTATATCATTATCATAAAAAATGATATTTCAAATCACTTTCACGACCCTTTTCATGTGGTCTTAAAAGGATATTAAATAATAATATATAAAATAAATTACAATAATTAAATCATGAAAATAAACTCTTCTTATGTAGGAAAATATACAGTTGAAGGTAAAAATTTACATAATTTGAATGGAATCCCATTTTCAAACATTAAATAAAATAACTTCATTTTCCTTTGAAAACTTCATGGAATAATTAGAATAGATATTACATAGAAAAACTAAAAAAACATGGAAAAGATGATATAGAATGAATATGGGTCATAACAACAAAAAATGAATTAATGTTGAAAGAATTATAACAAGGTTCTATTCATAACATTTAAAGGAATGAAAAAAATTAATTATTGGGAAAAAATAAAAAATATTCCTTTTAAACATTTGAATTAATGGTGATGTTTATAGAAATTGGCCTTTATAAATCATTTAGGTATTGAAAAAGATTTAGAACAAAATAGATAATATGGGAATGGAAGATAAAAATTCCTAAAAATGATAGGTAATGTGACCCTATCTTATAAACATTGTCTCTGTGGTTTTGAGTAAAAATTATAAGTAAACTAGAAAGAAAACTTGTAAACTAAGAAAATAACCTTATGGGAATAAAATAAATGGGTTTTAAGAGAAAAAGATAATACAATTACCATAAATGAGATTCAACCATAAACACTAATGATTTAATAATTTGATCGACACGTAAACCCTGTTTAATTTGGTATCCTTTGAATCAAAAGTTGGCAAAAGTTAGAACATGATATGGTTATGTAAATCATAGGAAATACATGATATTAAACGAGTTATTTCTTCATTTAAAATCATATGAGAATGAGATATAATATTTTATAACATTAACATAATAAAAATTTAATATAGTTATAATACATGTGTAATTATTATAAAAAGGTCATGAAAGACTTCATGGTGGTGGGAGTATAAAAATGTTTACAAGAGAACAATATGGAAAATAATCTCTACTTTAAAAATCCTCCATTTGATTTAACTTAATACAATTGCATGGGAGGTTTCTTATCACTCTACGGTCTTGGAAAAGTTGTATGGTATATCTTGGAAGTGATTTGAGTTGAGGCTTGAGAGAAACGTATAGTCATAAGTGTGTTTTAAAGAGTTAGATTAAGTACCTTTGGTAATGAACCGTCCTGGGATGACATGATAGGTTACCAGAGATTACCCACCACAAGGTGGAGAACAATACACAATCCAAAACATGTTTCAAGAGAAATTCAATGTATATAAAAACAAATTATAATGAAAAATAATTTTACACATCCATGAGACATACAAGGACAAAAAAATGGCAAAACATAAAATCATAAAAAATAAAAAAAACCTTGAATATATGTGAAAAATCATCACAACCAAATGAACTAACTACGAATATTAACAAAACCATGATGTACATGTGAAATAAAAAATTCTCTTACCTTTACACGAGTCTTATAAAACAAGATTTTCATATTCCTAATGAAATATGATGCGTTTGAGGTAAAATACTAGTGGGATGCCACCATGAATCTACACATTGTATATCACCATGAAAAATTTAGTATTACATTTTAAAAAATATTTTTTATCCAAATATTTAAAATTAAAATAATTTGGTAAAACATTTATTGGTTCTTATTAAATAATTTCATATTCACATAAACCAAGAATATGGAAAGTACATTTAAGATAGTATAAAAATGACAATATATAATTATATATGGAAGTAAAATATGATTAAAATATGAGTAATAAAACATGATACAACACTGTCATGTATATAAACAAATACAAGTGGGCTACACACAATATGAATATGTACTCATAAACACCATAGAATTCTAAGATAGGAACACATTGAGTCCTACTAATATTGAGTCCCACCATAGTTTATTGATATCAAATGAATAAATCCTAGTGGTGAAACACTCCCAAAGGATTTTATAGATCCATAACCCCACACACCCATGGTTATAAAAG
Organism: Viscum album; assembly: GCA_963277665.1. Taxonomy (NCBI): domain Eukaryota; kingdom Viridiplantae; phylum Streptophyta; class Magnoliopsida; order Santalales; family Viscaceae; genus Viscum; species Viscum album. The sequence continues at coordinate 471,246,575 of OY728133.1, read as the reverse complement.
ATTTATGTTTTACAAAATCCTTCAAAAACCCATTCTCACAATTTTTAAATCATTTTCTCTACAATAATCAACCCTCTAATGATTTAAAATCCATTTTGGGTAAAAAATATTATTTTTCAAATTTCATCTATAATGTAATGTGCATAAATATTTTTAATGATATTTTTATTTTAAAACCAAATTTTTATGCCATCCATAAATAATATCAATAAAATAAATCAATTTGAAAGTCCAAAACAAATGAATTTTAAATAAAATTAAAATAATTTTAAATAAATGAAGCAGTTAATGGGTTAAACCATTTTATATAGAAACCTGCATCACCAAAAAAATAATAAGGATAACCTTATACAATAATGTTTTCCATCAAGGAGATACCTTTTTAGAGAATTCAGGAGTGGTTAGGTCTCACCCTAGAGAGATTAAAAGAAGAATATACTAAAAAAGCAAGGTAATCAGGGAATATTCTAATTTTAGGAAGTCTTGACAAGGAATCATGATTAGTTCCCATGATTTAATTAATCATTTGAAAAACAAGAAGTTCATATTGTCCTTTGAAAATTTAGGTGGACAGTAAGCATGGGTGTAATGACCCCGACCCTAGTAACATAGAGCTGGTGTCCTACTTTATTATATTTTCATCTACAAAAATCATCAAATCCCAAAGGTCTGATTGTTTTAGTATTTTTTGAGTACCATATACACAAATGATACCCATTTTTTATTGGGTAATAAAATACTAATCATTGAAATAAAAAATATTATTAATCCTCAAACTCATTCTAAGAATGCCTCTTCATATCTCAGGGGAAGTAAACAAAAAAAGATTGAGATCAAATGCTTTGTAAGTTCAAGGTAGAGGGGAATATTCCATGAATCCATAAAAATAATAAACTTGTAAATGAAAATAAATGAACAAAAAATTCCATTTAAATAAATCAACTAACATGATAAGATAATGAATAATCAATATGAAAAATAAATAACTGAACACATATTCCATTTAATAAATAACTTGTGAATAAAATACAACGAGAGAATACAAAATTGGGAAAATATCATGGATAGTAATAAATGTATTTATAATTTAGTAAATGAATAATTATTATATTCCATTTTCAAAGTCAATATGATACATACACTGTCATGACCTTTTAGAAGACAGTTTAAATACTATGGGTAATAACCCCTTTAATTTGGAAAATTGATTTATCTCATGAGACCTACCAATGCATCGAGGGGCTGTATAATTCCAAGACATTACCTTCCCTATTGGCCTAAAAGTAATCCTCACATATCAAATTATCTATTCAATTCATGAATAATATTCCTTATCAAAAAAATTATATTGACTAAAGGGTACAAATTTATTAACATTTCACTAGTTAAAGAAATAAATTTAAAAGTAAAAACCATATGTAAAAATGATATACGGATTAGAATATAATCATGAAAATCATATAATAATATTTATATTTACTAGATATTTATTATTGAATGAATAATTATCACAATAAATTTATTATTTCAAGAGAAATTTTATAATCACTATAGATATTGAGATTGTAAAATAACTTTTACCACTTGGTAATTTTCAAATCAAATATCCTTAGAAAAAATAATTCAATTTGAGATATAAAATATAATTATTTTTTTAATTATTATATTACATGTAATTGGGGTAGTATAAAAACCACATAAAAGAAATTAGTTTCATAACATTACATCATTCCTCAATGAAGGGAAATTGAGGTGAAGTCCCTTATATTGAGTCTGACACACCACCCATATTCTGTATCTTACTAAATAATATAATTATTTTATTTATTTAATTTATGAAGAAATTTTTAGGGTTTATTATTTCTTTTATTTTATTCAATATAATTTTTACCGAAATTTTTAATCAATTAAGTTTACATCAGGTGTTTCAAAGATATTTGACTTATGTGTCAAAAATAACTTCAGTACGTTGACTATTGGTCAAATAGGTAATTATAAAATCATATAAAGAACAATAATCATGAAATAATTATCATATTTATACATAAATTATAATTTTTGTACAAATAATGAAGTATGGTTTTGTTAAATTAAGTGTGTTATGATCATGGAGATGGTATGTCGTACGTACACATGAGTAATGTTTCCATTATTCAATCATCCATATGAAAAGAAGGTAAGTAAAATTTGATATTTTTGAAATTATAATAATATCATAAATTATATATTATTTCCATAAATATACTTATATATATCATCCACATGGTTTTATGATGAAAAGAGAGTCACATCGTTTCGTGAAGGCGGTAGTCCACACGAACACGAATGACATTGCCATCTTTCAGTGAGTGAAAAGGTTAAAATGATATATTAAATTTTTTGAATTATAAATATTTCATGAATGTAAAAATTATATCATTCATAAACATATAATAATTAACATTATCTTTATCACCTTCCATGTGTAGTTTTAGTGAAAGACGAATTACATCGCCTCGCGAGGCAATAACCCGTTGTACACACGAACGTCATTATCATATTCCCTAGTGAATGGAATGTAAAATATCTACATATTATATATAAAATATAGATTCTTAATAATGTTATAAATATCATAAATATACTTTATATCCATCATCATATCTATCTGTGATAGCTATTCATGGAAAATGTGTCATATTGGGTGGCGAGGTGGTAGTGCACCGTACACACGAGCAATGTTATCACTTGACATTTGAGGGGAGAGGATATGGATATAGGAAATTTAAATTAAATTATAACATATTAGTATATTGTTGATAATTTTGTTATTTAATAATCCTAAATGAATAATATTATAAGGAGGTGGAATAAGAAATAAAACTAAAATGAAGAATTTTGAATTTTACCACTTCTCAGACCACCTCTTTAAGATTATACCTAAAGCATTAATACAATAAATTTATGACTAATAAAAGTCTTCTAGGATGAAAGAATTAATTTTTTTATCTTATTTTAGTAGGTATTATCTAAAATAATGAAATTAATGTGTTAAAGGAGAGGAGAGGGTGTCGCCATTTATAAGTGAGGTGAGTGGAACACATGAAATATTTGAAAAGAAAAAGGCATACCACATTTTTCTCATTCAAAAAGGGTTATAAAATGAATTATAATAAAGATTTATACCAAATAAATAACAAATATGGATATAAATAATGTTTTTGACATGTTTTTGTTCATTTGAAACCTTCTTTTTTTATTTTAGCCGCCAATAAATCCATTTTTACCTTAACCGTCGTAAATTTTCAGTATTTATTATTGTTAAAAATTAATTTCACATTATTAGAAATTAAAAATTATTATCATTCCAAAATTGGAATATATGTTTCCAAATACCATTCAAAAAATAGAAAAATTTAATTTAAAATTCATTTCATAGACGTGATGAGAAAGAGGGTTTTCAAATAGAAAATGTTCAAAAGTTATAATGTTTTATATCAAAATTCTCCATAAAAAAGATTATAATGAATTAAATTAGATTATTATAGATATATATATAAACTAAATAAATTTTTTAAAACCAATCTAAAATATAATTTATCTTTATAAAAAATTAAAACCAAATAGTGTTTTCCATTAAAATTCAGTATTTTATACTATTCATTGAAAAATGAATCATTTTAGTTAAATAAAAAATCACCATAAGTTAATTCTGATATGATGTGTTAAAAAATTATTTCTATTATATCAAAAATAATTTTTTAAAAGTGGTAAAAATTAATTTCAAATTATGTGTGCAAAGAACGACTAAAATGTCTTAAAAAATATTTTTCAAGAAAACATTTATTTTTATTTTAAATAATTGTTATATTTATTTATAGCGAATAGATAAAAATTGGATGTTTTTATACAGTATATTTTTCATAATTTATCTTGTTTTATTCCTACAAATATTTTGTGCTTTCACCAATGTACCTTCACCAGTTGAGTCATCCATGTCCAAAATACTTGATCCCCAATATCAAGAATATGTACTATTTCTTCATTATATGATAGATCAGGTTCCAATTCTACTTAATCATAGTAAAGCATATACCAAGGGTTTGGCATGTAATTCCGGAAAAACAATACATGGATCATATTGTGGTTTTGATAGATTTAGTGACATTTCAAAATAATAAGAATAAAATCCAATTCCTTTAAGTATTTAAAAGGTCTAATGTACGTAGGGATCAGTCTAAATTTCTTATCAAACCTTATAACACCCATCCATGGGGATACTTTAAAAAAATGATATCACACAAGGAATTCCAAATAATTCATCTAACTATAGGAAAAACTATTTCCATACTTTGAGCTACTTTAATGTGAGACATAATAGTATTTACCTTTGTTTTTATCTCTTCAACATGTTCCAGGATTATGAGTTTCCTTTCACCAACTTCATCCAAACAAGTTGGACTATGAAATCTCTCTCCATATAATACTGCATATGACACCATTTTATTATTTGAATTGAAACTATTGTTATAATAAAACACTAATAAAAGTTAAATAATGGTCTTAAATACCTTTATTGTAAAGTGAGTATGACCTCAACTTGTATCACATTTATTATATAGTAATTTTAGACAATCCATCAGTTTTAGGATGGTAATTAGTGCTCAAATAAATAATCATATCAATATCATTCCAATGTTTCATCTAGAATTTAATTAAAAATTGGGAGCATGATCCGAATAAAATAAAATTGGTGTGACTTAATTCATTAAAAATTAATTAAAACTGATGCTTTTAATGAAATCAAGATGTAAATATTCACTTATAGGGATGAAATGTGCATATTTGGTTAGGCGATCAATGATAACACATATTATATAATTTTTTCTAGCAGTATTTGGTATTTGTTTTAAAAAAATTCTATAGTACTATCATCACATTGGTATAAATCAATTGTAAGAGGATTCAATAATCCTCTTGGATATTGTCTTATAACATTATATTGTTAACAAACAAAAAATGGACACTTATTCAACAAGTTCCTTTTTCATGTTATCCCACAAAAAATGTTCCCTTAAATCCCCACACATATTTTTGATAACATGGTGTATAGAGATATTTGATCTATGAGAATCACTCACAAATTCCATTTTTATGTTAGGTATATATGGAACACATAATATCTTTTTTAATTTTAGAACCCCATATTCACAATTAAATTCTGATAATTTCCCATCATTTATAGCTTTAATTTTATTTTGAATAGTCTTGTCCTTAGATTAATAAATTTTTTATGTTCTAATAAATATAATTTTATAATCATTAAAAAAATGAGTTATGTATCCCCTTCCTTAATAATTACAATATCTATCTTTACTAGATTCATCAATATAATATATCTCTCAATCATCATTTGGGTCGGAAATCCTTGATCATTCCTACTCAACGCATCAACTACCTTATTTAATTTCCATATGTTGTAGTGTATTGAGAAATAGTAATATTTATATAGCTCAAACTAGAACCATTTCTTTATGTTGAGATCATTATATGAGAAGGTTTATTTTAGGCTTCTATATTCTAGGTTTATCTTACACCATTCACCATAGTGATAATGTCTCCATATCATAAAATAAAAAATTGCAACTATCAACTAAAGACCATGGGTTTGATACTTCTATTCATGAGTCTTGAATTTCCTTGATTCAAATTCAAGAACATTATCATTTTTCATTTGGACACAACCATGTCCCGTTATAGATGCATAACTAAAAATCAAAATCCAAGCATTTCTATATAGTAGAGTCAAAATTATATAATTTTCTAATATTCTATTTAATTCATCAATATATTATTTTTATTAATCATTCTAAATAAATTTACCCCCTTTTTTGTAATCCTTGTCAATGGGATAGAAAATCTGGTGATATTCTGAACGAATCACTGATAATAACCAGCCAAACTAATGAAACTTTGTACCTCTATTATGTTGATTTATATAGGCCATTCTCAGACTGCTATCTTCTTCATAGTATGAAATAAGATTCCATACTTGGTGGAAATATGGATAAGAACCGAAATTTATTGAATCCATAAATAAAACTTACTAAATCACCCATATATATCTTTCCTTGTAAAATTATTAAGAATTATCAAAAAAAATTCTCATAGTTCTCATTTCATTTACAATACACCTAAATATCCCCAATGAATCCCACAAAAAAAATCATCATGATTTTCCTTGAATATTCTATACATTAGGTTCATAAAAATAGAGGCTACATTAATCAATCCAACTTGTATTATTGTAAACTCATACTATTTATACCTAGACAAAAAATCTATATTCCGAATGTATTACTTAATTAATTTCAATTGATAATACCCAAAACAAAGTTTATTCTTTGGAAAATATTGATCTTCGTAAAGTTGATCGAATAAGTCTTCAATGTGAGGCAAATGATACTTGTTATTTATTATAATATAATTGATTTCCTAATAATCAATGCATAGCCTCATGGATATATCTTTCTTCTTAACATAGAGGAGAGGGTCTCCCAATGGAGAATCACTCGGGGGAATAAATCCCTTATCACCAAAGTTATCTTGTTTTTTCATCAACTCCACAAAACCCCACAATGGCCATTCTCTAGGGATTATTTGATATTATTCTTTAAATATTTGTCAAATCAATAGATAAGTAAACTTCACGCTCTAGGGGATGTCCATGTAATTCTTTAAGAAATTAAACAATGTATTCCAATACAATATGTACATCCTCAATTTTAAGGTTACCTTATACATCCCTTGATTTTGATTTATATTCTTCCCAAAGGATCCCATTCTATAGAGATATTGGGGGTGGTTCTAGATATTACATAGATGATGAAGTTTTCATTCTAAAGATAAGGAATTATACATCTTCCACATGAAACATAATTTCATTCTTCTTACAAAATTTGTTTGAACAATTTTTTGAAAGCCAACACATACCAAGGATTATATAAATGTAAACCATTGATATGATAATAAGTTAACCAAATAAAGATCATTTATGTATCCTAATGGGGAATTCCAAACATGTACTTGTTTTAATGAGACTTCCCCTAGTTGTTTTTAATGAGAAAACTCTTCATAAATTAAAAGGGAAATCTAAAAGTTTATTTGAAATCTTGGTAGAAATAAAAGAGTGAAAGGACCAAAAATCTAATAAATAATTATCTAAATTTTATGATATTACTAATGTACCTTCCACCACGTTTCTTGAAACTTCAACCTCACCTGTAGTGATTTTGTATGCATGGGATTGTCCCTTAGCCTCTTATGTGGTAGATTACCTTGACGCTTGGGACATTAGTGTGAATAATATTTCATTTCTTTATAGATAAAGCACTGAAAATCATTTATTTGTTTATTCCCCTTGTATTAATGATCTAGATTCCCATTATCACTAAATTTATAAAAAACTCCCATTATCTTCATGCAATTATCATGATGTTTCATTCCACAATATTCACATGATAAAAATTAATCCTTCACCCACTTTTGGATGCATTCCATTTACCATGAAACTCAGATGACCTATTCATCTCTTGATTTCCATTGAATATATTATAGTAAATTTCTTCTCCTTTTTGATTGCACATTAAACTATTTAATAATATGGTTAAAAAGTGTGAGAGACTAGTTCCCTTTATAAACATGTATTATTCCATTAAAATAAATGGTCAAACATATAGTCTAAATTGAATATTTAATCTCTATCATACTAAGATAACATTGTAATAGTAACTTTAAACTCTGAAAAACATTCTTACCCCTTTTTAATTAAAATCAGGATCTTTATATTCATTTTATATTGTTTATTATAAGGGAAATATTTTCTAAAAATGATGACTTAAATGATTTTCATTCCATGAGTTTTATTCCCATCACCACTATAGTATTCTGGTTCAATGACCACCATTGACCAACATCACCATTGAGATAATACACATGAAGTGAATCCTTTTAATTTTCATAACTTTATAAGGCTATAAATATATTATCCAGACACTTAATCAATTACACAAATTCCATTGGATTACTAGTCCCACCAATTAAATGGGGATTCTATCAGATAAAGTGATCCAACATAGGAAAACATTAATATAGTTTAGGTTTTTCCATCCAGCCTTAGATATTTTTCATAAATTGAGTAAGCATCCCAATTATAGAAATAATTATCTTTATCATAATACTGATTGTATTGGATTCCTCAATAGGGATATATATATATTTTCCACAAGTAATGATACCATTATTCATTATCAGCGCTATTTCTATTCAACAGAATATACTATAATTGCACATAAAATTATGATTTTTAAATCATAATGTATAATTAAAAATATGGATTTACACTTAACATAAATTAATTTTTTTTTCTTAATTTCAGAACCATAAACATGGCTTCTTTAGGGATATATTTATTTTTAAAACCTTAATAATAGTTTGTAATGAAAATGTGAATTATCATTAGCATGTAACCCTATAGTGTCAAAATGGGTGCAACATAAGGCCTTTTTTCATGCATCGATTGATGATCAGGTCAATACCAATGCACTCTTTTAAGAGTTATTTCCCCTTGGTACCTCAATGATAGAACAGAGTCCAAATGCAGCATGTATAAAAGGATGTATTTCTAGGAAAAATCACTTAATGTCTTCCTTAAAAATAATTTTGGATAATTTTATACAATTATATTTCATGTATATCAATGGGATATATTCCTAGATATAGGATTTTTGTAATCTTGATCAAATGGTTTCTACTAAACTTTATCTAATTCCAACAATAAATATGCAAACCCCAGTGACCTAGAACTGATGTCTTATCATATTACATTGGAATTTATACAATTGTTCAAATCCTGAATGAAAAATTAATTTATATGTTTTGGAGAACCAAATAAACATGAAACCCATTTCATATAGGGTTATAAAATAAAAAACATAGAAATGAAAAATCAATTCAATCTGGAACTCATTCAAATAATTCTACTTCACATATAGGGAAATGAAACATGTAAAGGGTTAGTTGAAATTCCCCATAAATGTTTCGTATAATAGAAGATATCGTGAATCAGTAATCATAATTAACATGTAAATATAAATAACTAAATTGGAGTGATATTAATATAATAAAACTATTAGTATAAGATAATTCATAATGAATATAAAAGGTTAATAACTAAACAGTTATTCCGCCTGCGGGGGCTGGGTGAGTTGGTTCAAGGCGGTGGCGACCCGTCGTTGAGGTTCCGGGTTCGAGTCCTCACAAAGGAAACGCGCACCATTTGTCAGTGAACCTCTCGTCCCCTCGACTCCGTGGGAACTAGCCCAAGCCCAAGGGTTGGCCACCTTGGGCCTAGCTGGGGGCGTACGGCACGCAGGTGGGCAGGCCAGCCCTATACCTCGTTACCCATACAACACGTTTAAAGAGTGATGGAGGCTCGCGGTAAGGCGACGCTCTCAGGTGACAGGTGTGTCAACCCTAACTTTGCTGATCAAGGGTTCCAAGATGAGCGATCTTTCACAGATGTGGTCTCGGGTAGAATCCCCCGCACAGAATCGAGGGCCTCCAGCTCTTTTTCTCCAAAACCCTACCGACACAGAGGTCTATCGGCGATTAGTTTCTCGAAGGATGAGGTAAACGATCTTGCTTCAGACCTACGATTTGTTCTTGTAGGACGCTTTATCAAAAATCAACCTTTGCTGTTCTTTTTGCGCAAAACCCTTGAGAACATAGGTTTTACAAACTTCCAGATTGGCCTTCTGAACTCTTTGAATGTTGTGTTTTGGTTCTCCTCGGACAAGGACTATTACCGTTTTTGGATTCGAGGTTCGTGGTCTTTTGGGGGGGCTTCTATGAAGGTTTTCAAGTGGTCTCCCGATTTTGAAATAGGTTATGAGCCCCCTATTGTCCCCCTTTGGATTGGTTTTCCAGGTTTTCCTCTACATTTATTTAAGCAGCATGCTCTTACTTCCATTGCAAGTCTATTTGGAACTCCGATCAGATTAGATTCTGCCACCTTGAACTTGTCTCGTCCCTCAGTTGCTAGAATCTTCACTGAGGTTGATATTTCTCAAGCATTGCCTTCCAGATTTTGGCTCTAGAATGGTGATAAATGTTTTTCTCAAGAAGTGGTTTTTGAAAATGATCCACCTTATTGTAATTGCTGCTTCAAAGTTAGTCATTCTATGGGAGAACTTGAGTCAAAAAACTCTGAACCACCTCAACCTCACTGCAAAGCAGTTTGGGTAGAAAAGACCAGTGCCAAAATTAACTTGAATCCTTCTAAATCAAAATCTGCTGATGATATTGCGACTCATTTTTCCAAGAATGTCTCCAGGACATCTAATGTGCCTCCAGAACATTTTGATTCACGGAGGGATCATGAAGGTTCTCTGAATTTGGGCGAGAAGTGGATTTCACCCTCTGTGGTGAATGCAAATGTACATCATAGGCCCTCACCCTTACTTTAAGATAGGTCGATAGAGAAAATTAAAGAAGGCACTCAAGAAGAGGAGGAAAAGAAGAGGTGTGATGCATCTGAAGATAGTCTCTCATAAAGCGCTAAAGAAGACAAATCTACTGATATTGAGGAAAAATACTTAAGGAACATGGCCAGGAAAGGTAAGAAACCAATAGTGGATGAGGACGGGTTTATTACACCCAATCCTAAAAAACTAGAAAACACAGGGATTTTTCACATGTGGAGAGGACTATTGTCACTCGTTCTTTGGACATTGCTAGACATAATGTTTCTGCCCCTATTGGAAATCAACATGTAGAGATAGAGAAACAAGCTGAAAGGGATGATAAACGTACTGTACCGACATGTGAAGCTTCGGTTTCTTCGAAGGGACTCAGTGATGAAATCTTATACAACTCCTTTAAGAAAGGAGAGATCACTAAGAGTGCCTATTTGGCTGCAAAGCAGGAGATATTCAATGAAAGAAATAGAAAACATTTCTTAAGCTGCCTTTTGCTTTTCTGTTGGAGGTTTTCTTTACTCTATGAAGATCATATTCAAATTTTCATACTGTACTGATGGTTCTATTTTTTGAGATTTATCTGAAGCATTTTATTTAATTTCTTCACTCCCTTGCCTCCATACTGCCTCAATTGATTCTTGTTTTTTCTAGAGGGAATGCAACAGGGCTGCATGAAGGTTACAGTCTGAGCTCCTGAATATTTCCCCTTATTGGTTGAGGTTTTTCTGGTATTTTTCTGCATTGAGCTTGTTCTTTCCTCTCCTTGGTCCTAGTGTTTTGATTTGTCTGTCTTCTGGAGTTCCCTCACTTCTGGTTGTGGTTACTCTGCTTTTACTTGGATTGATTCTACTCTCTTTTGCTCATGTAATGACATGAAATGGAGTTTTCCTCTTTCTGATCTGTACAACACATGTGCTATTGGATGTTGTCTGATGAGTACTTGTGGATGCTGATTGGATTTATGGATCTGATCTTTCTTGCTAGTCTGATATTTTTCAGTTTTAAAGTGATTTTTAGATGATGCTGGTTCTGCTTGCTCTTGATCTGAGGTTAAGAGCAGTGCAGACTGCTTGGGATGCAAGTGACACCATTGGGAGTTTTTGTTGCTGGAACTGGTTTTCTGTTTTCTTTTAGAGCTGTTTTGATAGACTTTAACACCCTTGGACTGCTTTGGAATGGTTCATAGTGCAGAATGCTTGGGTTTGTTCCAGGAATGCAGGGTGTGCTGTATATGCTGGATTTTTGGTTTCTTCCAAGCTGATATACTTCTAAACCTCTGATTTTATTCTGTTCTGCATTTTTCTCTGTTGGATTCCTGGTTTGGTTGCTCTGGATATGCTCGTGCCTAGAAGATTGAAGATTTGATGCATGTTCTTATCTGTTATGGAGACATCTCTGTTTTACATCGGTCACTGCTTGTTTCTGACTGACTCAGCTTGGATGTTGTTGCTGACTCCTATGTGATATCACGTACCTAATGCACTCTTAGGGTGTTCATATATCTTGGAGCTTTCTGGCGTTGATTACCAGTTGGTAGGGGTCTACTGCATTTGTTGGAGAATGTTTGTTCGGTCTTTATCAGCCTACATTGTTCAATTGTTTGTTTTTATGGGCTGTTTTATGATTTATGCTGGTGTAGACTTACTACACCTCGTGTGTACCTTGTACTGTTTTGTTTTAATAAAATTCCCTTCGCATGGATTGGGAAACCAATCCATGTCATCTTCAAAAAAAAAACTAAACAGTTATTCCATTTATCATTAATTTGAGAATTAAATGAATCCAGATATAATATCACCATGAAAATCACATGGATAATAATAAATAAATTCCAATCAAATGAAATGATTAATTATTTTATTCTATTATATAAGACATCATGATACCTCTACTATCAAGGCATTTCATAAGACAATTTAAATAATATGAGTAAAAATACATTTAATTTGGATGACTGATTTGTCTCGTGAGACCTACCAATGAAATGAGGCACTATATAATTCCTAGACTCACCCATCACTACATTCCAAAATAATTCCTCATATATTTAATTATTTATTTAAGTCATGAATAATATTTTTGTCATCAAATATCTATATCGAGTAAAGTATACAAATTTACCAATATTTCCCTACATAACCAGACAACTTTAAATGTATAATCCTTATGAAAAAATGGTATTAGATTTAAGAAATAATCATATCCATCATTAAGGAATTTGAATATTTAATAGAAATTTATTGTCCAATGAAAAAATATCAAAATAATGTGATTTTTTCAAGATAATGTTAACAATCACAAAATAAAAAGTATGATTTTGTTAAAAAAATTCTTACTTCGTAATTTTCATGATACATCCCATTGGATGAAATAAAATAATTAGAAACATAAAGTAACATGAATTATTTATGAATCATGATATTACATATAAATGAGAATAAATATAGACTATATAAAATAGATTAGGTGTATATCGTTACAATATGCCACAACGAAGGGAAATTAAGATAAAGTCCCTTACCTTGAATTTGACCACTCATGTATGTTTTTTATCTTACTGAATAATAAAATTATGTTAATTAATTACTTAAATAATAAGATTTTTAAATTTTATTATTCCTTTTATTTTAATTGTTACCATGTTATTTAATTTTTCTTAATCAATTAAGTTTACATTAGGGGTTTTGATGATATTTGACTTATGCATCAAAAATGATTTCTATATTTTAGCTATTGGTCTAAGAGGCCATTTTTGTAACATATATAGAATTAAAATAATGAAATAATTATCATATTTTTTCATAAATTAAACATTTAATATAAATCAATAAATATTTTTTCGAATGATGTACATTACTATTATGGAGACGGTAGGATGAATAAACACAAGAGCAACATTTCAATTTTTCAACGATCATTATAGAAAAGAGGTAAATAATTTTTTCTATAATTAATGATAAAAATATCATAAGTAACATATTATTTCCTTAAATATTCTTATATATATCCTCCATGTGTTTTTGTGATTAAAAGAGAGTCACATCGCATTGTGAATGTGGAAGTCCACACATACATGAATGACGTTGTCATCTTTCAGTGAATGAGAATGTAAAAAGTATATAATATCATTTCATAAAGATAAATATGTCACTTATATCACAAATATGTCATTTATATCCAATATAATAAATGAAATTATCCATATCACCTTTCATTTAAAGTGTTATTAAAAGAAGAATCATGTCACTTTGTGATGCGGTAGTCCACCATACACATGAGGGACATTATCATATTCCCTACTGAATTGAATGTGAAATTTATGTTTTAAATAATGACTCCATAGATATAATTATATTATAAATATAATATATATACTTTATATCCATCACCATAACCAACAGTGGGATATGTTCATGGAAAACGTATCACATCTGTTCGTAAGGTGATAACCTTCCACACACACGAGCAATGTTATTATTTACCATTTAAGTGGAGAGGATATGGATTTTTGAATTTACCTTAAAAAAATAATATCTCAATATATTGGATATAATAATTTTATTATAAAAGAATAAATGAATAATATTTTAAGGAGTTGGTAGAATAAATAAATCTAAAACTCATAGGTAATAATTTTACCTCTTCTCGAAACACCTCTTAAGGATTATACCTAAAATATTACTATTTTGGATTCCTAAAAAAATGATTTCAGGATGAGGGTATGGACTTTTGGAAGTGATATGAGAAGGTATTTTCGGAAGAAAATTGGTTTGAAGGTGTGAAATGGAGAGGATAAGTGGTGGCCTTTTATAAGTAAGGTGAGTGGAACAATTGTAATTTTTGAAAATAAATTGGTCTACCCATTTTTATCACATGAGAAAAGGGTCCAAAATAGATTATTATAGTTCATTTTATCTAATAAGGTTTAAATATTTCTATAAAATATATTATAGACAAGTTTTTAGGTCATTTAAGCGTAAATATTTTAGTTTAACCCCTAATAAACCCATTTTTACTATAACCTTGGTAATTAATTTTTACTATTTTCACTATTCATTATGGTTAAAAATTTAGATGATATTATTATAAAATATAAAATATAAATATTTTAAATATGGAATCAATTTCTATAAATTCTATCTACATAATTCTACGATTTTAATTTATAATTAATCCTGTAGATGTAATGAGAATGAGGGTTTTGAAAGGGAAAATGTTCAAAATCTATAAAGTTTTTATATAAATATTCTACCCGAAAATGATTATAATAAAATAAATTATATTAATATATATAAAATTTTACTAATTTTTTATCAAAAAAATTTTAAAATAAATTTTATCATTATAAACAATTAAAACATAATGGCAGTTTTCAATTAATATTCAATATTTTTCACGATTCTTTAAAAAAATGAATCATTTCATAAAAATCCACAAAATTCACCATAATAAAATTTTATATTATTATTTCAAAAAATAATTTTATTTTTTAAAAATAATTTTAAATAATGTAAAAAATCAAATATCTAATATATGTGTAAAGTGTGGATAAACGATCTTCTAGAAAAAACCTAATTTTTTAGAAAATATGTTTTTTTATTTTAAATGATTGTTAATTTTTTATAATAAATACATAAATAATTAACATTTGTAAATTATATATTTTTAATAATTTATTTATTTTTATTCATACCATTTATTTTAATGAATAGGATAAAATGGCCATGTTTAAATAATATTTTCCTAGATTTTCACATATTGTTTAAACTCGTTGTTGCATGAATAAAAAGCTATCAATGATAATAAATTTATCCTAAAAGAGATATATTATAATGTTTTGGAGTGTTACATTGAGATAATCATTTTTTTGAAAAATATTTTGATGTTGTGAGATAGCCTCTAGGCCAACTCCCATACAGTTTTAAGTTTTTTTAAGAACCTGAATGGTTTGAAAAACCATTATCAAACCATGAAAAAATAAACTATGACTCAGAGTTCTGTATCTCCTGGTAAACATACAATTAATAAAAATCATTTTCCTAAACAATTTTCTTTTTTACCTAAAACTCTAAATTGTCAACATATGTCTCCCAAAATTCTCTAGAATATCACATGGGATAAACCATGTTCAAATTATAGCATACATTTTACCTAGAGTACATCATAATTTTCCCCCTATAAATGATTCTTTGAATATAAATTACACATGAATTTATAATCATAAAAATTGAATACCACTAATACTTCATTAATGAAATACCACTCCAACATGTCATGGATCTTCTATCAATATAGCCATAATTATCATACTAAAGGAATTTTATTACTGTGTTGTAACTTATGATGGATAACTATAATATTTATTGGATGTTCTTCCATTGATATGTCAGGATCCAAATTAATATATTCTAATTAAATTTAATGGCAAGGTTCCATTTGATATCTCTTTAGATAGAGATCATGAAACACATCATGATTTTATGTTATGAAAGATGGAATGTCCAACAAATAAGCCACATTTGCAGGACATTCAGTGATCTCAAAAGGGCCAACAAACCCTTTTTATATCTTACCCTAATTACCGAATTGTTGATTTCCCACGTTAGGTAACGAAATGAGAAATATCCCATTACCAGCCTCAAAATCCAATAGGATATTTCTATGGTACCTATAATATTTATGAAGACTCATTGTAGGCACTATCCCCTTCCAAATCAGGTTTACCTTTTCAATTATCTCCTGAACAAGGATCAACAACACTGAAGATCATTCTACCAATTCCACCCAAGAAAAAAACTATCAAAATACCCAACCCACTTATATATTACATTTTATTATAATTATGATAAATAATTCTGTAGATAAATATTAACCAATGGAAGATACTTTCCCCAAGAACCACCAAAATTAAGAACACACTATAGAAGCATAACATGATGAATCTAAATGGATTTATTATTATACATATAAAACCAAATATTTTAATAGAATAAAATTTTATTTTATAGTGCATGTGACACGAAACACTAAGGTCAAACAACCCACAAAATATATTGATTTACATATAATATATTCAAAAGCTTATAAAACTCGCAACCGTGAGCCTAAATTAACAGTAATATAGTATTCCATTAAGACCTAGAATTTAAATTTTAGGGTATGAATATACCAAAATAAATTATGAAATTTATGGTTATGTATTAATTATAAATTATATTGGAATCATTTAAATGAAAAATAAATGTTTTCTGAAAAACAGTATTTTTCTAAAAAATGGTTTTGTCACTGTTTGCACCCAAAATATAAAACAAATTATTAAATGTTTGAAAAAATTAAATTTAAAAAATGAATATATATTTTTTAAATAATTATATAAAATCTATATAAGTGTGATGTTTTTAGATTTCCCAAAAACGATTTAATGTTTCATAAATAGTGAAAATACTAATTTTTATTAAAACATCCCTTTTGTTTAAATTTTTTATTGGGTTAAATTAAATTTTAATTTGTATTGAAAGTATGATTAGTTGAATTATATTATTAGTTAACTAATTTAGGTAATATTATCATAATTAATATTGATTTAGAAAATCAAGATCTTATACACTTTTGAGAAATTTCTCATTAGAAACCTTTTCTTTATCGTGTCTCTGTTTATAATTTTAAATTGGATTATTCCAGTTATATGAATTGAAATTAGAAAAATAAATTTCCTATTTTTAATCATAATAATATATATATCTCATTTATTCAACATAATTTTTTACCATTATGAATATTAAAATCAGTAAACATCAATTACCCATTGTATGGTAAAACTGATTTACTCCGGGGGGGGGGGGTCTAAAATTATAATGTATAAAATTTCCTAAAAACATGTGAGACACCCATTTATTGTAAATAGTACTATTTATAAATTCTATAGGTTGATAATGGACCATTTGTAGTATTTTATCATGATAAAAATTTCAATGTAAATGAATCTTTTCAAAAATTCCATCTGTGTTCTCTCTCACACGTACAAAAGGCCACCACATATCTATACCTCTTCACATGTAGAAATCCATTTGGATAATCTGGGCCCTAAAAAAACAGTTCATTAATACCATCCCAATGTTCTAAATTATATAATCCTAATATTTTCATACATATATATTACATCTTTTTAGATGAATATTCATTGCATTACATAGAGAGATGCCAGAGGATGGTAATAATATAATGCCTTTGGAGATCAAGTAAAAAATCTTATAATCATGTGAAAGATAATATAATATCTTATAAATATCTTCCCTTTATTTATTATTTACAAAAATCCCCACTTGAAACCTCTATTTATAACTTGAGGAATGGAAACATATGAAAGGGGGAGTTTAGAAGCTTAGTATGGGTAAACAAGGATGATAAATATGGATAAGATAAACATAAGGGTATAAGAACATGAGAATGACATTTGAAAAAAATTCCCCATATATAAAAGAGCATAATATTGAGTTATTAAAAAATTATTGGCAGTTTATAAGACACGAATCATAAGGATTTATAAGAACATAAGCCTTAAGAGGATAACATTGGAATAAGACAAGGAATTGTAACATACACATATGCATTGAAAATAACATCAATTGTTTTCAAGTCTCACTACCAAGGATATCATGTTGGAATCTATTCTCTCCCAATACCATCATAGTATTGCAGGTTCACACCTAAGACCATCATAGTAGAAAAATTCCCTTATTGAATTTGGATCATTCCCAATTCCAGTCCTATCTATCTCATAAGATATAAATCATTACCCAATACAATTGAGAGTGATATAGGTCCCAAAATCACATAACTTAAATTATACATATTTTTTCCACAGGATTATAAAACATTTATAAAATCATTACCCATAAAATGAAAAGGTTTTAATAAACATTTTATCATATACTAACCTATGAAATATTGATATGTTTCATAATAATTTCATCATTTCATTATTGAGTAACCCATGGAGAATGAATCAAGTTTCATATGATTCATATCATGGTATAACCCATGGAAGAGAAATAGGGTTCATAAAAAACATTTAACCACAAACCATTAAGATAAATAATTAGAATAGTATCCTTAGTTCATATCCCATGAAAAGAATAACGTACATCAAAGGATACCATCATAAAAAGAGAATGATTTTGAAAGATAAGTAACATGGAATAGTTCATGGGGAAGATAACTTTTGTTAAAAATTGACTTTCTTTAAAAAAAATCATAAAATATTTTGTAAAATCTTTTTTCTAAATTAAACATGAAATATTATAAAAGAATATTTAAAAAATCATTTAAAACATTTCTTGAGGAAAATATCATCTCTTCTTGGAAAAAGAAATTTTTAGTAAATTAAAATTTTTGAAAATAAGTTTCCATAAATATAAACTTGAAAAATTATAAGGGAATCATTAAAAACAACTAATTTATCATGATATATGAAAACACCATTCATCCTGTACACATTAGAATAATGATTTAATTCATATTTTTTGTAAAAACCAAACCTGAAACGTTTAAAAAACGAATGAAGCATTAATTTAAATTTTTTTTTGTAAAATTTCATACTCTGGTAAAAATTTATTTAATAAAACAATATGATAATATTAAATTTTTTTTGATTTTTTATAGAAAACATGGTTTTATAAGAAAAAGTGTTTTTGACCGAGGGGAGAAATAAATTTAAATTTCTTAAAAAACATATTTTGAACAATTTAGTATATAAAGAGAGGAAAATGTTCGAAAATAATTTAATATCTTGACATAAATATAGTAGAATAAAATTCATGAGTTTTTGAGAGATATATCCCAATATTTCATCATTAGAAGCATAATTATAAAAAATACTTTAAACAAAGAAATTGTAACATAAAACTGTTACCACTTTAGTAAATTTGTATCATAATCCTCATGAAAGAGGGATCGAAAAATGAATATCTAAATCCCAATATTTTTCAATATAGGAATAATATCATACATTCATGCTTAGTATATATAACACATAAAATAAAAACATGGTGAATATAGAATGTGTTTCACCGAAGTAAAAAATGAGATGAAGACCCCTTAAAGCTCTAGAAATATTTTGGATCTTAATAACAAAATAAGATTAACATAAAATAAAAATTTAAATGTTAATAGTATAATTA
The DNA here is from genome assembly GCA_963277665.1 of Viscum album. Classification (NCBI taxonomy): domain Eukaryota; kingdom Viridiplantae; phylum Streptophyta; class Magnoliopsida; order Santalales; family Viscaceae; genus Viscum; species Viscum album. The sequence goes on along the minus strand of OY728133.1, from coordinate 471,226,879 downwards.
TATTCTCAATATAAAATTTAAAAGATGTATTATATACACCGCATAAAATAAACAATTTTTTAATTTTCATATGTGTCCGAGAAATAAAAGTGAGAATAGAAATCCCTTATCTTAAGTATCAAATTTATTTGAACACATTCAAACCTAGGGTATAATAAATATAATATTATTATAATTATATTAAATAACTATACTCGTATATATAATACAATATATGAATTTCTTATGACATATTATTACCCGTTTATTAACAATTATGTGTTATAGTCATGTTTCGAGAAAAATTGCTTTGTTTCTCATATATATTCTGATTTTTTATTTTAGGTACCCTTAAATTGTTATTGGTTCAATAATATCCATAATAATAATAGTGAAAAAATTATCATATTTATATATCAATTATATCTTTAATACCAATGATTAAATATGTGTTTGATAAATGAAGTATGTTATGATCATGGAGATGGTAGGCTGCATGTATGCATGAGTAATGTTACCATTTTTTAGAGACCATTATAGAAAGGTATTATGTAATATATTAAAATTAAGTAATTATAATAATATCATAAATAACATATAATATTTTTAAACATGCATATACATATAATCCATATGGTGTGGTGATTAAAAGATATAGTCACATCTCTTCATGATGGCAGTATTTCACGTGTACGCGAACGACATTATCATCTTTCAATGAGTGAAAATTTAATAAAGAAAATCTTATATATTTTATTTTAATAATGTTAAATATGTCATTGATATCAAAATTATGTCATATATATCACATATATTCATTAAAAGTTTCCACATTATCTTCCATGTAAAGTGGTAGTGAAAATGAATTACATCGCTTCGCTAGGAGGTAGTCCACTGTACACACGAATAATGTTATCGTATATCATAAGGATTGGATATTAAAAAGATATATATGATTAAATGAATATTGAGGTATAATTATGTAATAAAAATTAAATATATACTTTATATCCATCATCACACCTAATAGTGTGAGGTGGAATTGGAAAAATGAATGACATTGGTTCATGTGGCAGTAGTCCACTATACACGTGAATAATGATTTCATAACCAATTTGATGGATGTTTAGATGGTTTTATATCATTAAATTAAAAAAATATAAATAATTATATTGAATATATTTAGTTTTTTATTGTTTAGTCAATAAGGTTTCTTTATGACTTTTCTATTCCATCATGGTTGGTGGAGACTGTTGAGTCAGTAAGGTTTCCTTATGACTTTTGTAGAGACCCGTATCCTGACGTACATGGACATTACATTACTTTTGCGGAATACTTAGTACATAACAAAAACACACACTAAAGGATCGTAATAGTTTAGTGTCTTTGGAAACTCAGAACGTAATCTTCTAATCTTGGTGAAAGATCTTCAATATCTCCCATAAAGATCTTCCCTTTTTTACCTAAAACCTTTATTTATATCCTGGGGAAAAGAAAACATAAAAGGGTGAGCTCAAATGCTCAGTAAGGGTATACAAAAGAAATAAGAATCATATCATATCTTTTTGAAAATCATAACCTGCAAAAGAGATCATAATATCTTAACATGGAACAAATCATAGAAGTGAAAATGAGATCACCATAATCATAACATGAAACTTGAAACTTTGTGGCATGCACACATAATCATGGAAAATCATTTCTTGTTAGTCATGACTCATTGCCAAGACTATCTTAGTGGACAAAGTCCCTTTCTGAACCGAGTTCACTCCTCGTTTCAGTCCTGTATCACTGAACCGAAATAACCTTCCGTTCCAGCCATGTCTATCTCATGAGATATAAAATCTTTACCCAATGCATTGGAGGGAGATATAGGTCCCACCCATCTTATAATGAATCCTTTCTTATGTGTGCCACATAATCATAAACCACACATCATAGTATAACCCATGTAATAAAAATGGGATTCTTAAACAACATGACATTATAAAACAATTCATATAAGATAAAGAAATTCATAAAAATATTTCCATCAAAACATAATCAAACCAATGTAATAATAGGGATAAAAACAGAACCCTTTTATTATCTTAGATGGAACATAATTTTGATAAAACACTTGAATTGAATTCTTGAGGAAAATATCCTTTCTTCTTCAAAATCAATTTCTTTTCACAAAACATCATGCAATTTTAAAAGAAAGAGATTTTATTGAAAATAGTCATGAAATCATTTGGAGGAGGCTTCATGAAAATAAGGCTTTATAAAATCGTAAAAATCCATTCGTGCCATATAAGTTAAAAAAAACATTCTTCGTACTTTTGTCGGAAAAGTCAAAAAGTACCTCGTACGACAAAAGATTCCTTTCATACATATTACTAAAAACTCACCGAAGGGTAAAAATGGATTTAAACAATTGTAAGTGGATGTAAATAATATTACATATTGATGAAACATGGACGTGGATGATAAAATACACCCCAGTAAATACTTACGAATAAATAATCTCGGATAAAAATAAGATTGTGATATTTCCCTTACCTTAGGTCCGACTTGCTTTGTAAGTGTCCGAACCTCCTGTATAATGATTTAAATCATGTTATTGACTTATTACAGAATCATATTCATTGTTATGATATCATATATGGTTCACTTATGACATTATATTACCCGTTCTTTTGTAAATTCCATGTTAAAGAAGCGTTTTGGGTAAAATCGTTTCATTTATCGTAGGTGTTTTGACTTGTTGTTCTTGACATCATTATTACTTATATCATGATTTACTTACTTCCAGAATATAAAATATGATTTATATATAATATATATTCAGTATATATATATATATAATAGATAGATAAATAAAATGAAAAACACCGTTCATGGAGACGGTAGTCCGTACGTACGCATGAACGCTGTTTTTCTTTCCTTATTGTCTTGAAATGGAAGTAAGTAGATGACATACATATGTATATATATACATAAATCCAGTAGCTTTATAATGTCATATATTTCATTATTATTTCTTATATATACATTATAATCATCATAGAGAATGAATCTCATCGCGTCGTGGAGACGGTAGTCCGTACGTACGCACGAGCGATGATATCATTTCTATAAATATTGAATTGAATTGGAGTGGATTATACAATATATCAGAATCAATATGATGTTGTAATAACTATGTATATTTATTCTTTACACCATTATACCCATCCATGTAAGGTGGTGGTGGAAAATAGATTACACCACGGCGTGGAGACGGTATTCCGTACGTACGCACGCGCGGTGATTTCTTTTTCCGTAGGATGGATAGATGGTGAAATAGGGTTGTTTCATACTTATAATAACATATCAGTATATGAGTGATACTGATGTTATTACTTCATAATGAAACAACCTAAGAAGAAGAAGTGGAAGAAGAAATAAAGATGAAAGAATTGGTAACGGTAATTACCTCTTCTTTGAAGTGCCTCTTTGAGACCTCCTCTTAGGGCACTAAAATTGGTCTTTGAGGAAGACCAGAACCTCTAGGATTTTTTTAGGGAAGTGGAGAAGAGATTTTGTCAGGGGTTGGCCGAGCTTGAGTGCTCAAATTGGTGTGAGGAGGAGGGGGAGGAGATGTCCTTTTATAGGGGAGGAGAGGGGCACCTTAGGAATTCTTAAAAATATTAATTTATAACAAATCTAACCCCACTTAAAAACCTCCAAAAATGACTCATATTCGAATCTTAGATGAGATAGGGTTGTAATATCATCAACCAATCAAATTTAGACATGTTTGGATCTTATTTTAAACCTTATCAATTAGATTTAACTCTAAGTTAAATAATTTAACTTTTACCGTGTCTTTTTGTTTTCTTTCACTATATGGTTAATACACTTACTATAACATGCCAAACGAACCCCAAATTGTTTATTATTAATATATATATCCTTATATAAGTCATTTGGCCGAACCTTAGATTTTTAGGAATAAAATAACAATTAATAATATAATATATGATTTAAAAACTATTTTGTGTCAATTTTGACACTATTTGATATATTATTTTTGTGAAAGTCATAACAGAATTAAATGTTCGAACCAAGTTGATTAAATCAACATTAATATATCATAGTAACCTAGAAAATTAGTGGAATTCATAAAAATTCTCAAATTACATTTATTTTGGTGTTTATAACATCAATTATGTCAATATTTCATAAATAAGGTAATTACTGCATCATCTTTGTGTCATAAATTAATTAAATTATTTGATGTCTAAAAATTACAAATAAAATACCATTATATAGGAAATCTTTTTAGCTTTCTAAGGAATATTTACAATCGAATTTATCTTATGTATAACCCCATAGTAAAAATGTTTTAGTAAATAAACATTGATTTTAACTCTTTTAACTCTTCTTTGAATTAAATAATAATAAATGTCCTAATCTAATCCAAGTGGGGCTAAATGATAATATTTTACACTTAAGGTTGTTTTTGGTCGAGATACACTTGTCCAATAGGATTAGGACATGTGTTAGGGTAATATTAATATCATATTTACCCTTAGTTACCCTATTTACTATTAACCGCGGTAAAAAAAAGTAAAAAGTTACTATTCACCAAAAATTATTTTCATCTCATTGAACCACATTTTAGTCCTTGATATTAACCGTGTCTCTCGGATTTTCGAAATTCCATTCACAGAAGCGGTAAAATTAAGTTTTATGCAAAATTCAGTTTTTAACCTACCACTTAGTGGTTTCACTATTCATCAAAAATTGAAGTTTTTCAGAAAAATGCCAAAATTTCACCCTAAGCTATAATTGATATTCCGAATTTAAAAATGATTTTTTATTTTACAAAATTCCCAACATATAAGTTGCATTAATTAATTTTATAATTAAATCCCGCTGTTAAAACAAATAGCGTGTTTTTAAGAAACAATATCTATCAAAAGATTGACACTTGTTTATGTCTAGTTTAAATGTGAAATTACATCCAATGACCAACATTGTATTAAATTGTAAAAATATATTCTAAATATACTTTAAAACCACTCAAATTAATGATTTATCACTATTAATTATTTCGATTAAAAAAGTTTTTTTTTAATTATAATTTAGTAATTTTCACTATTCATCAGAATATGAAAGTTATCCGAAAAGTACCAAAATTTCACCTTAGGCTAAATTCGATACTCCGAATCCAAAAATAAAGTTCATTTTGAAAAATAAGATTTACTGGATTTCAAAAAGTGGTTATTACTATTCATAACGGCTAGTTTTAATAATATTTTTATAGCATATCGTTGTTTAGTGAAACTCGGTATTGTGTACTACACACGCTATCGAGGAAGGTCGCGATTGCGTGTAATGCAAGTCAAGTCAAGGATGTGTGTTGTGCAAGCTCCTTTTGGTGTAGCGTACAACACAAGACATTAATAAAATTAAAAAGAATATTTTTTTATAAAATCTTGGGCTGTTACATTCTACCCCCCTTAAAATGAATTTCGCCCTCGAAATTCGTCGGGGTTATAAATGGTTTACTATTTGAAAGTTTCTTTAATAGAAACCCACATCGTAAAAGGGAATAACAAAACTTGGCTTTAAAAACTAAAGTATGAAATGTAACGATTACCCAAATAAACTAATCACTGGGTTTCCACATAGGTGAAAATATGGATATGGAAGAGAAATCTAACCATCATGTTCTGATGGAGAGTGGTAGAGAACATGGCTATGGAAAAGCCAGTAATCACAAATCCATAAATTTGTGACAATCTAAGGTACCATCTGATTCATCAGGTATAAGATCACTAGGACAACATTTTTGGTTTTCAAGATCATTTCCCTAAAGTTGAAAATTTGAATTAGAATAAATACTTACTTTATTTTGATACAATATCACTGTTGTTCGTGCCTTGAACAATTTCCACTTCATCTCTTAAATAAATGAAGTTGAATTTATTATTCGTGAAGTGTTAGCAGATCATGTGATAGAATGACGGGTCATTCCATCTGTCTCAAACAAAAGGTAAGCAAAAGTTATTAAATATACATAAGTCATTCTATAGTGAGATTAATCATATATAGTTCCTAAAATGGACTTATACTTCATATATCATACTGCTTAATATAATAAAACTAGTTTCTACTAAACAGGGACTTCCTGTAGGCCAGTGGTAGGCGATAAAGGCCAGTCGCACTTTGGTTGTGGGTTCGATTCCTACAGCCTTGTCCGAAGCGATGGGCTGTCGCCCGTCCTGCAGGTTGTCCTTTTTCTAAAACTATATTACTTTAACATCCCATCAATAATATCAAAAAAAAACTTCTATCCTTAAACTAACTTATGTCCAACATAATCCATTGTAATCTTTAGGCTTATCCATAATACTGCAGTCCACTCTCATAATATAGTGAAAACGATTACCAGAGATTTAATACTGTCGTTGATCCCCATATATCATAAGATATGTTTTTTTGGTCACATTCCAAACATTCAATGTCCTTAATCATGTATACTCTTGAATACCTTAGTGAAAACATGAGTGCAGTTAAAAGTTAACACTCTCCACATACCAAAATCCTCAAAATTCTATATACTCAAACCATGATATCACTTAGTCCTTATATCAATCATGAGCTCATGAATACTGTTAAACATTTCATTTTCTCGTTTTCCCTTCATTATGCGCATAATATCTCAATCACTTTGAATACCACATTAGACCAACACATAAATATTCCAATATTCCATGATACAACATTATTTTGGAATCCCATTACATAAACACTTAATCATACCACCACATCGTTGTCATATTCAACATTGCCAATAGTGATCGCATGTGACTTCCCTTTGTCCTTTGCCTTCAGTGGTTGCTCATGTTGATCATCACTAACCCTTGGATTAGGGCAATTATTAGCATAATGCCCCATTTCCTTGCACTTGAAGCATTGAAGTGTTGGCGGTGCGTTCTCTGCAGTGTTTCCTTTATTCACATCATTAGAAACCCTTTTTCCATTACTTCGACACTCAGCTGCTCGATGACCTTTTTTTCCACACTTAAAACATTTTCTAGTTCCTTTAAGACAATCTCCACCATGCTTCTTTCCACACTTTGTGCATAAGGAAACATTCATCCTCTTTTCACCATTATTATGAGATTTCTCCTTGAACTCCATCTTTCGTTTCTTGTCAAAACCATGAGATGGATATGTAACACCAACTTCCATTTCTACCTTGATAGCACAACGCACAATTTATTCATAGCTACTGAAGTCTCTTATAGCTAATGCCCTTCGAAGACTTGGTTTTAAGCCACTGAAAAATCGATCAACTTTACTTTCAGGTTGGATGATAATTCCAGAAGCATACCTTGCAAGTCTTTTAAAATTTGCTTCATAGGTACCAACAGATTCATCGTCCCTTTGCTTCAGTTCAAGAAATTCTTTCTCCATCTTTGTTCGAAGAATACGAGGGAAGTACTTACTGAAAAACAAGTTCTTGAACTCGTCCCATTCCATGGACTCAATTTCATCTCTTGGCCTCGTATTCTTGATAAGATTCCACCATTGATCAGCTTCACCTTCCAAACGATATACTGCTAAGATGACTTTATCATGTTCAGAACATTGAAGAACTGAAAATATCTTTTCAGTAGTACTAATCCATTGTTCAGCAACTAATGGATCAGTAGACCCACTGAAAGAAGGTGGACGTTGCCTCATGAAGGACTCAATAGAATATTGTTCCCTTCTCTGCTCATTTGGAAGTCCAGAATGATTCATAGCTTGTGTAAGTATAGCAATAAGATTTTTCACTCCATCTCCCATAACATTTGTTTGTTCAGGAGGGCAATCATTGCATTGTCCATTGCATTGATTAACACGGTTCCTTCGGGTTCCAGCCATCGTCTAAAACCCAAAAAGAATAGTGTGAGAGGAAAAAATCATGCTAGGGAAAACAACATAATAAAGGGGGAGTGACTTCAATATCCAACATCTTAGGTTTAATTCTATGATCGTTAGCGTAATTCTATTACTATAACCTATACGTATACTTATCCCTAGGGACATCCCTAGACATACCTTAGAAATATCTCTAGGGATCTCACTAACGTTTTCGCATCCTAGTTTCCAAAGGTTGACTAAACCTTTCCTCTGATACCAACTGTAGAGACCCGTATCCTGACGTACATGGACATTACATTACTTTTGCGGAATACTTAGTACATAACAAAAACACACACTAAAGGATCGTAATAGTTTAGTGTCTTTGGAAACTCAGAACGTAATCTTCTAATCTTGGTGAAAGATCTTCAATATCTCCCATAAAGATCTTCCCTTTTTTACCTAAAACCTTTATTTATATCCTGGGGAAAAGAAAACATAAAAGGGTGAGCTCAAATGCTCAGTAAGGGTATACAAAAGAAATAAAAATCATATCATATCTTTTTGAAAATCATAACCTGCAAAAGAGATCATAATATCTTAACATGGAACAAATCATAGAAGTGAAAATGAGATCACCATAATCATAACATGAAACTTGAAACTTTGTGGCATGCACACATAATCATGGAAAATCATTTCTTGTTAGTCATGACTCATTGCCAAGACTATCTTAGTGGACAAAGTCCCTTTCTGAACCGAGTTCACTCCTCGTTTCAGTCCTGTATCACTGAACCGAAATAACCTTCCGTTCCAGCCATGTCTATCTCATGAGATATAAAATCTTTACCCAATGCATTGGAGGGAGATATAGGTCCCACCCATCTTATAATGAATCCTTTCTTATGTGTGCCACATAATCATAAACCATACATCATAGCATAACCCATGTAATAAAAATGGGATTCTTAAACAACATGACATTATAAAACAATTCATATAAGATAAAGAAATTCATAAAAATATTTCCATCAAAACATAATCAAACCAATGTAATAATAGGGATAAAAACAGAACCCTTTTATTATCTTAGATGGAACATAATTTTGATAAAACACTTGAATTGAATTCTTGAGGAAAATATCCTTTCTTCTTCAAAATCAATTTCTTTTCACAAAACATCATGAAATTTTAAAAGAAAGAGATTTTATTGAAAATAGTCATGAAATCATTTGGAGGAGGCTTCATGAAAATAAGGCTTTATAAAATCGTAAAAATCCATTCGTGCCATATAAGTTAAAAAAAAACATTCTTCGTACTTTTGTCGGAAAAGTCAAAAAGTACCTCGTACGACAAAAGATTCCTTTCATACATATTACTAAAAACTCACCGAAGGGTAAAAATGGATTTAAACAATTGTAAGTGGATGGAAATAATATTACATATTGATGAAACATGGACGTGGATGATAAAATACACCCCAGTAAATACTTACGAATAAACAATCTCGGATAAAAATAAGATTGTGATATTTCCCTTACCTTAGGTCCGACTTGCTTTGTAAGTGTCCGAACCTCCTGTATAATGATTTATATCATGTTATTGACTTATTACAGAATCATATTCATTGTTATGATATCATATATGGTTCACTTATGACATTATATTACCCGTTCTTTTGTAAATTCCATGTTAAAGAAGCGTTTTGGGTAAAATCGTTTCATTTATCGTAGGTGTTTTGACTTGTTGTTCTTGACATCATTATTACTTATATCATGATTTACTTACTTCCAGAATATAAAATATGATTTATATATCATATATATTCAGTATATATATATATATAATAGATAGATAAATAAAATGAAAAACACCGTTCATGGAGACGGTAGTCCGTACGTACGCATGAACGCTGTTTTTCTTTCCTTATTGTCTTGAAATGGAAGTAAGTAGATGACATACATATGTATATATATACATAAATCCAGTAGCTTTATAATGTCATATATTTCATTATTATTTCTTATATATACATTATAATCATCATAGAGAATGAATCTCATCGCGTCGTGGAGACGGTAGTCCGTACGTACGCACGAGCGATGATATCATTTCTATAAATATTGAATTGAATTGGAGTGGATTATACAATATATCAGAATCAATATGATGTTGTAATAACTATGTATATTTATTCTTTACACCATTATACCCATCCATGTAAGGTGGTGGTGGAAAATAGATTACACCACGGCGTGGAGACGGTATTCCGTACGTACGCACGCGCGGTGATTTCTTTTTCCGTAGGATGGATAGATGGTGAAATAGGGTTGTTTCATACTTATAATAACATATCAGTATATGAGTGATACTAATGTTATTACTTCATAATTAAACAACCTAAGAAGAAGAAGTGGAAGAAGAAATAAAGATGAAAGAATTGGTAACGGTAATTACCTCTTCTTTGAAGTGCCTCTTTGAGACCTCCTCTTAGGGCACTAAAATTGGTCTTTGAGGAAGACCAGAACCTCTAGGATTTTTTTAGGGAAGTGGAGAAGAGATTTTGGCAGGGGTTGGCCGAGCTTGAGTGCTCAAATTGGTGTGAGGAGGAGGGGGAGGAGATGTCCTTTTATAGGGGAGGAGAGGGGCACCTTAGGAATTCTTAAAAATATTAATTTATAATAAATCTAACCCCACTTAAAAACCTCCAAAAATGACTCATATTCGAAGCTTAGATGAGATAGGGTTGTAATCTCATCAACCAATCAAATTTAGACATGTTTGGATCTTATTTTAAACCTTATCAATTAGATTTAACTCTAAGTTAAATAATTTAACTTTTACCGTGTCTTTTTGTTTTCTTTCACTATATGGTTAATACACTTACTATAACATGCCAAACGAACCCCAAATTGTTTATTATTAATATATATATCCTTATCTAAGTCATTTGGCCGAACCTTAGATTTTTAGGAATAAAATAACAATTAATAATATAATATATGATTTAAAAACTATTTTGTGTCAATTTTGACACTATTTGATATATTATTTTTGTGAAAGTCATAACAGAATTAAATGTTCGAACCAAGTTGATTAAATCAACATTAATATATCATAGTAACCTAGAAAATTAGTGGAATTCATAAAAATTCTCAAATTACATTTATTTTGGTGTTTATAACATCAATTATGTCAATATTTCATAAATAAGTTAATTACTGCATCATCTTTGTGTCATAAATTAATTAAATTATTTGATGTCTAAAAATTACAAATAAAATACCATTATATAGGAAATCTTTTTAGATTTCTAAGGAATATTTACAATCGAATTTATCTTATGTATAACCCCATAGTAAAAATGTTTTAGTAAATAAACTTTGATTTTAACTCTTTTAACTCTTCTTTGAATTAAATAATAATAAATGTCCTAATCTAATCCAAGTGGGGCTAAATGATAATATTTTACACTTAAGGTTGTTTTTGGTCGAGATACAATTGTCCAATAGGATTAGGACATGTGTTAGGGTAATATTAATATCATATTTACCCTTAGTTACCCTATTTACTATTAACCGCGGTAAAAAAAGTAAAAAGTTACTATTCACCAAAAATTATTTTCATCTCATTGAACCACATTTTAGTCCTTGATATTAACCGTGTCTCTCGGATTTTCGAAATTCCATTCACAGAAGCGGTAAAATTAAGTTTTATGCAAAATTCAGTTTTTAACCTACCACTTAGTGGCTTCACTATTCATCAAAAATTGAAGTTTTTCAGAAAAATGCCAAAATTTCACCCTAAGCTATAATTGATATTCCGAATTTAAAAATGATTTTTTATTTTAAAAAATTCCCAACATATAAGTTGCATTAATTAATTTTATAATTAAATCCCGCTGTTAAAACAAATAGCGTGTTTTTAAGAAACAATATCTATCAAAAGATTGACACTTGTTTATGTCTAGTTTAAATGTGAAATTACATCCAATGACCAATATTGTATTAAATTGTAAAAATATATTCTAAATATACTTTAAAACCACTCAAATTAATGATTTATCACTATTAATTATTTCGATTAAAAAAGTTTTTTTTTAATTATAATTTAGTAATTTTCACTATTCATCAGAATATGAAAGTTATCCGAAAAGTACCAAAATTACACCTTAGGCTAAATTCGATACTCCGAATCCAAAAATAAAGTTCATTTTGAAAAATAAGATTTACTGGATTTCAAAAAGTGGTTATTACTATTCATAACGGCTAGTTTTAATAATATTTTTATAGCATATCGTTGTTTAGTGAAACTCGGTATTGTGTACTACACACGCTATCGAGGAAGGTCGCGATTGCGTGTAATGCAAGTCAAGTCAAGGATGTGTGTTGTGCAAGCTCCTTTTGGTGTAGCGTACAACACAAGACATTAATAAAATTAAAAAGAATATTTTTTTATAAAATCTTGGGCTGTTACAACTTTTCCATTCATTCTTGTTTTGAAAATCACAAACACCTTATCTTAAGGAAAATTCCATTTTCCCTATGCTTTACTTTCATAAGGAAAATTTTCCTTCCCCAAGGAAATTTATCCTTATCATGTTTTACATTATTCATATTTTATCAAAATATAAAATTCGGGTTCGTATCCAAAACCTCGAAATTGTAAAATACTTAGATTTAAAGTATTCTGTTTTCAGGTTCGGAATTCAGGTCCCAAGATCTCTGTATTCAGACTCTAAACTTTCTGGGTTCAGACTCTGAGTTCTCTGAATTTAGACTCCGAACTTTCTGAGTTCAGTCTCCGAGTTCTCTGAATTTAGACTCCAAACTCTCGTAAGTTCAGACTCAGAATTCTTATGAATTCAGACTCCAAATTTCCCTAAAATTTTGGCTCTTAATTCATATGAATTCAGACTCCAATTTTCTTTTGAGATTCAGACTCTGGAATTCTATAGAATTCATGTTCTGAATTATTCAGAAGATAGAATCCTAATATCGATGTGTTATAGACACCGAATGTGTTTTTGGTTAGACTCCGAACATTCATTTTTTTCTTACATTCTGAAAAATGAGTTTGGTTAAGTAACCATATTTTTGATTACTCTTGTTTTTGGTTATATAATGATGTCATTCATTTAGTTAATAACTATCTATTGTCTGAGTGACACGTGTATAGGTCCCTCCGAAATTTAAGGAATAATATGACCGTTGGGGGAGGGAGCCGACCATTGGAGCTGTGCCTATAAATATGAGATCATTTGAAAGTGATCAGTACAAGTTGATCAATCTAGAGATTACATGCTGCTGAAGTTATTTCTAGAGAGATAGAATTTCATGCTTTTTGTGTACTGAACATCTTGTTCAAAATTTCTTCGTGTGACTCCGAATGTTGCTGAGTACATTCAAGGGCTTCCGGGGATTGGAAGACAGAGGTGCCGACTACCTTGGAGTTGACGGCTTGCGGGGATAGAAAGACATACTTTTATCTCCGTATCGAGGGCTTAACCTGGGGGGAGTAAGATAAAATTTCTTGAAAGTATAAATAAAGGGACATTTATCCAAGGTTGTGGATAGCCTCCTCTTTGGGTTAAAAGATTTACTACTTGTTACTTATATTGTTTCACGTTTTCCGCTGCATTTTGATTGTTGAGGAAAGTATAACTATCTTATACTTCTTTATACTTGTATACTCTGATATAGTAAGACTCTATATGCTTTAAGGTATAATCATTATGTTTGTAAAATTTTGTTAAGTTTCATTTCTGGAACCAAATTTTTGGAATTACATTCTTGGATTAATATTTTTAGAATCAGGAATGTTTGTAGAACTTAGATGTTTTGTGAATTATCTTGTTTAACCTTGTTAAACACCTTCATATTTAAATTTTCCAAAGAATTTTTAAAGTATACAATTCAACACCCTCTTGTATATTGATCATCATTATTATATAATATATTCAGTATTGTCTATCATTTCGATCCAAAAATTGATATTAGAGGAGGTCTCTGAAATTATTATATTCATATATAAGTTCTCCTTGCTCATGTTTTTCATTGTTTTGATTTTTCCTTGTCGAGGAATATTTTCCTTGTTTACAAACTTTTTTTACTAACACGTTTTTGTGGAAATACTTTCTCTAAGATGGTAGGAATCAATGTTGGTTCCATAAAAAACCTAAATTAAACTTTCCCACCTATTTTTGATGGGAATGATAACAAATATTGGATAGATCGTATGAAAACTTTTATTATCAACACTGGAGTGGATAATTTTGTTATGCTTACTGGAGGATATAAAATCCCTGACAAGGAAGTTATTACTTTCACCAACCAAGAAAAGAATGAATATCAACTGAATTATAAGGTACACAATACATTACATTGTTTAATGACTAGAAATATATATATCTAGATTTAATCATGGGAAGCAGGAAATTATATTTGGAAGAATCTTGAAGTAACTCACTTTGGAACTTCAAAAGTTATTGAAACTAGAAGAGCTATGCTCAGAGCTGAATATCATGGTTTCTTCTTTCCTTATGGAGAACCCATATGTAAGGTGCAATAATGATTCATGACTATTGCTAATAGTTTACAATCTATGGGTGAGAAAAGATTAGACAATGAATCTTTTGTGGATAAAATCACATACATCATGCTGAATGAGTGGGAATCCAAGAGGATAGATATAGATGAGAATAGAAAAGTTACACAGATTTCTCTTGATGAACTTTTTGGAACTCTTCTTCAACATGAAACTACAATGAATAGATATGATGAAAATATTAAGGAGAAGAATGGGAATGTAAGTGTTTCTTTTACAACTATTTCAAATCATATGAAAGCCAAGACTCCTAAGAGAGTTACAAGATCTAAATCTAAGAAGGGTATTATTCAATCCGAATCTAGTGGAAGTGATCCTTCAGAAAATGAACTAGATAATCTTGCTCGAAGGATAAACACGATTGTTGGATAGAAGAACTTTCAATCCAGATACAAGAAGAAAGAAAGGAAAGATAAGAAAGACTAAAAAGTCACAAGTTATGAATGCAAGAGAGATGGACATATAAGGACTGATTGTCCTATGCTTAAGAGAAAATAAAGAATGCAAAAGAATTATGAAAGAAATAGAAAGAATTTCTAAAAATCTAAAGGTGAGAAAGTACTAAAAGCTAATGACACCTAGAGTTCCAGTGGTGAAGACTCTTTAGATGAGTTATCAGATTACGAATCTTTTGGACAGAATAATATTGGTTCAATAGCCATACTCCCTATTGAAAATCACTGCTTAAAGGATAAGGTACACGATGCAGAATCTAAAACCAATGTATCCTTGAATGCCAATTATAATGATAATAAATATTATGAATCCTCATATGAAGAATCTCTTTATTATGAAGACAATACTATACCTACCTATGAAGAAGTTTCTAGATTTTCTAAACTCCATGAGAATGATAATTCAAAAATTAAGAAAAATCTTCATAATGAAAATTCTTGAAATAGTATTCTTACTAAGGAAATATCGGATCCTTATAAAGTTCTTGATAAGAAAACCCTTAATTTTGAATGTATTTCAAAAAATATTGAGGATGTAAATTCTGAGAAGAATAAACTTTCTAAGGATCTAGAAAAAGTAATTTCTAAGAAAAATGTTTTCGAGCCTTACTCTAGTTCTAAAGACAATGTTTTGGAAGTTAAGAACTTAGTTATTAGACTGTGTTCCGAAATATTTTCATTAAGGAAGTGTTTGTCAAACATTACCTTAGGTAAGGAAAATTCTGACAAAATGTATTCCCAAATTCGACCACTAAGGAATAATTCTGGTTTTGGTTATACTAATTCTAAACTGATTTTTAGTAATAATTATTTTGTTCCTCAAAGTGCACCTTTCTGCACTAAGTTTCAATGCGGTAGACATTGGGCAAAAATTGTTCCTTAAACAAAACTCATTATTTAGTATTTCATAAAGCATATTTTTCAAAGAAAATGTAGATACCTAAGATTTTTCTTTATGAAATTTCTGGATCCAAGAATGTTTGGGTTCCGAAAGTCTAACACTCTTATTTTCAAGAAAATAAAGAAAGTACTAACAGCAATACATGGTACATGGATAGTGGATGATCCTGTCTTATGATTGGTAAAAAAAACCTCTTTTAAAAGATTATCAAGATGAATGAAGGAAAACTAACTTTCGGAGATAATGCTAAGGGAGAAATTATTGGTATAGGGAATATCATTCTTCTTGGAAAAACATTGATTTCAAATGTTTTATTTATTAAAGGTCTTAAGCACAACCTCATTAGCATAAGAAAATTATGTGATGAAGGTTACCTTGTGAATTTTATGAATGACAAGTGCTTAGTACACAATTCCAAGGAAGAGTTCATTATTTCTACTAATCGGCAAGAGCATGTTTACACACTAAACATAGAAGACCCTAGGTGCCAAGACCTAGCTTTCCTTAGTGAAATGGAATATCATTCTTGGTTGTTGCATAGAAGGTTACGACAGTTTAACCTTAGGAACCTATGTAAACCCTCATTGAAATGACTAGTTAAGGATCTACCAGAGCTTAGATTTAATTCTTCAAATGTTTGCGATCCTTGTCAATATGGCAAGCAACATAAATCAACATTTAAATCATTTGGTGAAGTCTCAACCACTGATTCATTATAGTTAGTTCATATGGATCTTTTTGGTCCAACACAAACTGGAAGCCATGGAGGCAAATATTATGTATTTATATTAGATGATGATTATACTAGTTTTATGTGGGACTATTTTCTACCAATGAAATATGATGATTTTTCTTATTTCAAAACTTTTAGAGCCCATGTTAAAAATTAGAAAAAAATAACTTTCATAACTAATCATGGTGATCATGGAGGAGAATTTCAAAATTCTAATTTTGAATATTTTTGCAGTAGAAAAGTCATTACTCATAACTTCTCAGCACCCAGAACACATCAATAGAATGGTGTTGTTGAAAGAAGAAATAGAATTATTCAAGAGATAACAAGAACCATGTTGAGTGAGTATTCTATAACCAATCATTTTTGGACTGAAGCTGTAAGTACTGCTTGTTATACTATAAATCGTGTTCTTATTAGACCTTTTCTTAATAAAACTCTTTATGAGTCATGAAATGGTAGAAAACCTAGACTTTCATACTTAAAGGTTTTTGGTTGCAAGGTATTCATTCTGAATACTAAAGATAATTTACACAAATTCGCACCAAAATCCAATGAAGGAATCTTCTTAGGCTACTCCACAACTTCTAAGGCTTATAGAGTTTTCACTAAAACACTTGTACTGTTGAAAAAACACTACATGTAAAAATTAATGAAACTAATCCCTTTGTTTTTAAACAACCTCAACTTACATCCTTGGATGTATTTTAAAAAACTGATTATCAACCATTTTTAGAATACCCATATGATAAGGATAATGTTCAAGAAAATATTCCTAAAACATTTACCCTAGAAGACTTCCTACCTTATGTTGATGAACATGTTTTACAAAACCCAAATCAGTTGTTTCTAAAGAATCATCCCAGTGATAGTATCATGGGTGATGTAAATCAACCTGTAAGGACTAGAAGTTACTTAAGAAATGAAATAGAACATCTAAAATTCCTTTCCCAATTAGAACCAAAAAGAAATGATGAAGCTTTAGGTGATGATGATTATATAGAATCTATACAAGATGTACTAAATGAATTCGAAAGGAATAAAGTCTGGACCTTGGTTGAAAGACCTAAGGAAACTTCTGTTATTGGTGTCAAATGGGTCTTCAGAAATAAGTGTGATAAAAATGGAACCATTGTAAGAAATAAATATAGATTGGTTGCTAAAGGTTATAGTCAACAAGAAGGAATAGACTATGATGAAAGCTATGCTCCAGTAGCTAGACATGATTCTATTCGTATTCTACTTTCCTTTACAGTATTATTAAATTTCAAACTTTTTCAAAGGATGTGAAATGTGCTTTCTTTAAGAGTAATGTTCAAGAGAAAGTTTTTTTTGAACAACCTCCTAGTTTTGAAGATACAAAACATCCTGAACATGTTT
Organism: Viscum album; assembly: GCA_963277665.1. Lineage (NCBI taxonomy): Eukaryota > Viridiplantae > Streptophyta > Magnoliopsida > Santalales > Viscaceae > Viscum > Viscum album. The sequence continues at coordinate 471,208,941 of OY728133.1, read as the reverse complement.
TTAAACTTACCAATGCCTTGTATGGACTTAAGAAAGTCCCTCGAGCTTGGTATCATAGACTTACATGATTTTTTATTCAAAATGATTATGTTAATGGAAATGCTGATCCAACCCTTTTTATAATGAAAGATAAGAAAAATGTTTTGATTGTTCAAATTTATGTTTATGACATTATATTTGGTTAAAATTAACAATCTTTAACTAATTACTTTACAGTTCTAATGAAATCATAGTTTGAAATGAGTATGATGGGTGAGTCAACATTTTTCATTAGTTTTCAAATTTCTCAAAAACCAGAAGGAATCTATATATCCCATCATAATTATAAAAAATATCTTCTTAAAAAGAATAGATATGACAACACTAAGAGTATTAGTACTCCCATTGGTACCTCAAACACACTTGATCTTGATGAAGCTGTGAAACCAATAGATCAAACATCTTTTAGAGGTATGATAAGAATTTTACTTTACTTGACAGATTTTCATCCAAATATAATGTTTTTAGAATTCTTATGTGAAAGATATCAATCCAATCCTAAGGAATCTCATTTAAAGGCAGTGAAAAGAATTTTTCACTACTTAAATAGAACCATGGATTTATGAATCTTTTATACTTCTAGAAATGATTTTGTTCTAAAATGTTTTTTGGATAATGACTTTGGTGGATTTTGAATGGATAGAAAATGTACATCCAGAATGTGTCATTTCTTAGGATATTCATTTGTTTCTTGTTCATGCAAGACGAAACACTATGTAGCACTTTCCACTGCTAAAGCTGACTATATAGTAGCTGGAAGTTGCTATGCTCAAGTGTTGTAGATGCAACACACACTCACAGACTATGGTATGAGTTTTACCAAGACATATATTTTTTGTGATAATACTATTGCCATTTCCATTAGTAAAAACCATGCACATCAGTATCGTGAAAAACACATAGATACTAGGCCTCATTTTCTTGGGGATCACACACAAAAGGGGATATCATTCTTCAATTTATCAGAATGGAAGATCAACTTGTTGATATTTTCACAAAATCTTTACCCTCCGATATATTTGAATACATTAAACCGAAGTTAGGAATGATAACCATACGGTAATATTCTTTGTTAAAATTCTTGTTGAAACCATTCACCTTACAGTAATAAACCCCTTTTCATAGGGGGAGTACATTTTCTTGTTAGTTAGAACAAATTTATTTTCGTAATGAATATTTTCTAAGTTTTCATAATTAATATTATCTAAGTTATTGTAATGAATATTTTCTAGGTTTTCGTAATAAAGATTTTCTATGTTTTCAAAATGAAGATTTTTTAAGTTTTCGTAATGAAGATTTTCTAAATTTTTGTAATGAATATTTTCCAAATATTTCATTAAGAAGATTTTCTAAAAATTCGTAGTCATTTTTTCAAATTTTTCCGTAATCAAATTTTTTTGGAATCTAAATTTCTTCAAGAAAAATTTTCCCCATTACGAATAATCTTCATGGAAATCCGAAAGTAATGTTTCCTTTCTTGAATTTTTATAATCATTTTTTCCTTGTTTTTATTTTCATTTTTTTAAAATTTTATGATTCTATTTTCCTTAAATCTGAATGTTTTTCTTGAAAACATCAACAGATCAGATTCAACCAAGTTTTCCTTATGGCTATCCTATCAACTATTAGATCTGATCAGAAGGATTTTCAGCCATTGGATTGAGTTTGGAAGATGAACTGTCACATAAAACGCCTATATAAAGGACCCCCAATGGTTTTCCCACATCGAAACTCAATCGCTCGCATGTTGAAGTTCTGACCTTCTACTTAAGCCTGTTCCAAACTTCTCAAATCTTTCTCAAATCTGAATGTCTATCTATGAATATTCTCAAAGAGAAATGTCAACTGTCAAGCCAATCTCAGAGTGGCAAGTTTATAGGGAAAGGTTGGTGCATCCAAACTTCTTCACCAAGTATGACTCCATCATCTCAATGAACATCAAACTGAACTGATGGGAAAGTGTTTCCCTATCAAATCCAGGAGCTCAAGATTTAGTATATCTAGATTTTCTAGTAGAATATTATGATTCGTTAAGTTTTTTTTAAGGAATAAGTAAGAGATAAGACCTCTTTCAAAAGAAATGGAAAGACTTATTATCTTTCATACACCAGGTCTGATAGCTTGGTTGGTATTCCGTATGAAGGAGAGGTTGAGTTTTGTTCCCATAAGTTGCCTAATAATTAAGGAAGTTTCAATAAGGTTAAGCCTATGGATTGTCATGGACTTTCTGAAATACAGACTTTGAAGATTTCTTATCTGTCTATAAATTATCGGATTCTTGAATCATTGGGTCAAGGTTTTATAATTCTGAGAAAAGGGGACAATGATACTTTGAAGAAGAGTGACATGTATATCCTAGATTTTTTGGTTAATCTGAGGAATATTATTTTGGTAAAGAATATTCTGATTACGATTGATAATATAAAGAATGGAAATATAAAGGCTTAGATCATTATGTATCCATCCATTCTTTCAAAGCTGATTGTTCAGTTCATGGAGTCTTTCAAAATTCCTTGCAGTTTAAAACTAAGGAATTGCAAAGTCAAGTTGGTTAGCGATGATGCCTTGAGAGGGATGAATGTTGGATTTTCCGAATAATATAGAGATTTTTATGACTTTCTAGAAGAAGAAGCTGAATCTATACCGAAGAAACAGAAAGTGACTGAGACTTCAAAAAAAGGTGCAAGGAAGAGGAAAGTGAAGGAAGTGGAAGAAAAGGAAAAAACTCCATTGGACAAGGAAGTTCAGTCAGCACCCCCAAAGGCAAAAAAACAAAAAGCCTATCTGGATGAGGTAGTAGCTAAGTGGGGGGATGATAAGAAGAATAAGAAAGAATGAGAGACCAAGTTTGGACAAGACCCTGCTGAAGATAAATAATTGAAGGAGAAGACAACTGAGTATCTAGAAAGGGAAGAGAAAGAAAAAAACAAAAGAAGAAAATGGCTGATGTAGAGATTGTGCAATCCCATATGAGGGATAATGAGAAAGCTTTCGAAAATATTTCAGTACCAGAATCCTTCTTGGTAGAAGCTTTACTTGAAACTCCGAGGAAGAAATTTGTCACTCCGAAAAAAGTCAAAGAAGTAAAAGAAGTAGAAGAAGTTGAAGAAGAAGTAGAAAGCAGTGGTGACACCACATAGTTGATTAAGAAAGTAAAAGAATTCCATGAGAAAGAAAGACCATTTTAAAAGCTCTCAATCAAAAATTCTGAATCAGAATCTTCAAATCTAGTTACACCTAGGAAAGATGATAAAAGAGAAGATGACAAGATTGAAGAAGAAGTGAATAATATGTCTGAAGAAGAAATTTTAATCATCATTTCATACACCATGAGGATGCTGAGGTAAGAGCTGAGAAAGAAGAGATAGATAAAGATAAAATTGTTCAACAATGTGACAATTAACATGAATATTCTGATGAGGAATCCATTCCAAAAAATGATTTGGGAAAACAGGTGGTTGTTGATACACCTAGTAAAGCTTTTGTAAATAAGAAGGAAGCTGGTGGATTTTTAAAGAGGAAACTTCTTGAGCTAGAAAAAGAAATATCACCAAGAAAAATTTCAGATTTGGAATCATCATTCCTTGGATATGATTTTCTTGTTCAGTCATTGAATAAGCTTGTTGGGGCCATTCTGATTTTTCAAAGCATTGACTCGAGATGTCAGATGATTCAACACACCTTGAACCAGAAATTGGATTCAGTATCGATGGTGATGGATAAGTGTGTCAAGATTGAGGATGATTCCAATAATTTTTTACTCAACTATGAAGCCCATAAAAGATCATGCAGGAAGAGGACCAGTTGGTATAATAAAACAATATAAGACATGAGAGATCTTGATGAGTTCCAAGATAGTGTCAAGGAGGCATTTGACATTGAATATAATAAGATCAAGGATCTCACAATAAGTTTTGAAAAAAATATCACTCTGGAACAGAATTCTCAGATTCAAGAAGTGAAAGATTTGATTGGGAAACTGTATTTAGTTTCTCAGAGTTGGATGAGAGATAGGGATCTCTAGATTGAGATAGAAGAAAACCGTGTCAAGTAGGAAGAAGTCCTGAAGTCTCAGGCAGATGCTCTTAAGGCTCAGAAAGATAAAATCAAAGCCTTAGAGAAGAAAGATGAGGATCATGATCAGATTATTAATCAAGTAGATAAAGATCATAAGGAGCTAAAAAAGTTGAAAACAATAGTGAAGAAGTTGATTCCCAAGGAAAAGGAAGGATAACTTTGTTTAAATCCAATCTTTTGTTGTATTTTCCTTTTTGTATAAATTTTTCCAATATTAATGAAATTTTGGTTGCTCGTTTTTGTTTGGATGTTTTTTACTAATATTTCAGGTACCATATTTACTTTTCTATTCCCTGTATTTCTTTTTAAAAATCACAAATGGGGAGAAAGTAAAAATAATTCTAATTAAAGAAGAAATTTCCCTAAGTAAGGGGGAGTTCATCTAAGGGGAGGTTCTTAATCAAGAAGATTTCCCTATGAAATTAAATGCTACGTCTCATTCCAGAAATATAGAATACGTTCCTTAGTGTTCCAAAGTCTAAGGGGAAGTTAGTCATATTCCGCTTTGACTATGTGTCAAGGGAGATACGTTTTATTTTCTATGTTCTTATGTTCTTTTTCGTAAGGATTTTTGTGATTTCCAAAAAGGGGGAGATTGTTGAGTTAATAAGGTTTCCTTACGACTTTTCTATTCCTTAATGGTTGGGGGAGATTGTTAGGCCAATAAGGTTTCCTTATGAGTTTTCCATTCCTTCTTGTTTTGAAAATCAAAAAAACCTTATCTTAAGAAAAATTGAATTTCCATATACTTTACTTTCATAAGGAATATTTTCCTTCCCCAAGGAAATTTATCCTCATCACGTTTTTCATTATTCATATTTTATATAAATATAAAATTTGTCTTCGTATCGAAAACCATAGAATCTTAAAATACTTAGATATAAAGAATTTTGTTTTCATGTTCCGAATTCAGGTTCTGAGTTCTCTAAATTAAGTCTCTGAAGTTTCTGAGTTCAGACTCCAAGTTCTCTGAATTCAGAATACGAACTTTTTGAGTTCAGACTCTGATTTCTCTGAATTTAGACTCCAAAATCTGTAAGTTCAGACTCAAAATTATTATGAATTCAGACTCTAAATTTCCTTTAAATTCAGACCCTGAATTTCTTTTGAGATTCAGACTCTGGAATTCTATAGAATTCTGGTTCCTAATTCTTCTGAAGAGAGAATCTGAATATCTATGTGTTATAGACACTGAATGTGTTTTTGTTTAGACTCAGACCATTCATTTTTTCTTTACATTTCGAAAAATGAATTTGGTTAAGTAACCATTTTTCATTACTCTTATTTTGGTTATAAAATGATGTCGTGAATTCAGTTACTAACTATCCATTTTTTGAGTGACACGTGTATAGTTCCCTATGAAATTCAAGGAAAAATATGACCATTGGAGGGGGGAGCCGACTGTTGGAGCTGTGCTTATAAATACGATCTCATTTGAAAGTGATCAGTATAAGATGATTAATCTAGAGATTACATGCTACTGAAGTGATTTCTAGAGAGAGAGAATTTCATACTTTGTGCGTACTGAACATCCTGTTCAGAATTGCTTCGTGAAACTCTGAATGTTTCTGAGTACATTCGAGGGCTTCTGGGGATAGAATGAAAGAGGTGTCGACTACCTTGAAGTTGAGGGCTTGCAGTGATAGAAAGACAGACTCTGATCTTCATATCGAGGTCTTACCTTGGTGTGGGTAAGACAAACTTTCTTGGAAGTATAAATCTAGGGACCTTTATCCAAGGTTGTTGGATACTATTCTCTTTGGGATAAAATATTTACTACTTGTAACTAGTATTGTGTCATGTTTTCCACTGCATTTTGATTTTTGAGGAAAGTATAACTATCTCATACTTTCTTATACTTGTATACTCTGATATAGTAAGATTCTATATGCTTTATGGTAGAATCTTTATCTTTGTAAACATTTTTTAAGTTTCATTTTCAGAACCACATTTTTAGAATTACATTCTCGGAATCATATTTCTGGAATCAAGCAGGTTTGTAGAACTTAGAGGTTTTGTGAATTATCTTGTTTAAACTTGTTAAACACCTTTATCTTTAAATGTTCCAAATAATTTTAAAAGTATACAATTCAACCCCCTCTTGTTTATTTAGAATCATTATTATATAATTCATTTAGTATCATCTATCATTTCGATCAAACATTTATATCATAAAGGTTTAATATTAATTTTAGGAGGTGGAATAAGAAATTAAATAAAAACTCTTATTGAATAATGTTACCTATTCTTTAGGTAAACTCTTTAGGACTGAAGAGAATCCATTACTATGTTGGATTTATATCTAAAATAATAATTATATGAAGATAGGATGGATTTTGGAAGTTAATTTGGGATGGTATTTGTTAATCCAAAAGGGTTTTATTGTGTGAAGAGGAGAGGAGAGTGAGTGGGATTTTATAAGTAATGTGAGTGGCACATTTGTAATTTTTGAAATGAATAAGGTGTATCCATATTTTTTACCTGTGAAAAGGGCCCATAATATATTATTAGCGATAATTAGGAATTAAATGGTTGAAATATTTCTAAAAAATATATTTTATAAAAGTGTTTCGGTCATTTTAACTGTTTATTTTTAGTTTAACACCCGATAAACACTTTTTTACATTAACTATGGTAATTTTTTTAACACTATTCATTTAGGTAAAAAATTAAGTTTATCGTATTAGATAATATAAATTATTTTGATAAAAAAATGGAACCAATTTTTCAAAATTTAATTTACATAATTCATTAAAATTAATATAAAATTAATCTCATAGATGCGAAGAGAGAGCTTGTTTTCAAAGAGGAAATTTTAAAAAGTTTTTATAAAAAAATTCTACATGAAAATTATTAAAATGAAATAAATTGGATATATATATATAATTGATTTTTTTAATTTAAAACAAATTTAATATATAATTTGAACAAAATGACAGTTTTTAATTAAAATGCACTATTTCCCATTATTTACAAAAAAAAATTAATCTTTTCATTAAATTATCCAATATTCACCATACGATAATTTTTAAATCTTGATTTAAAAATTTATAGTTATTTTTTTAAATAAATTTTCTTAAATTTTAAAAAATTGGTTTCAAAATAAGTGCATGGATGGTGTCAAAAATTTATGTTAGAAAAGTACAGTTTTAACCATAAAATTGGTTTTATTATTATCTATTTTCTAGAAAAAAATAATATGAATGTTATAAAATTTATCGAATATTTAATATATAAATTTCTTTAAAATCAGTCATTGAATGTGATTTTTTATAATTTATTGAGGTAGAACATGTTTGTGGGTAGAAAAATAGTTTTCTATGAAAAAGTTTCTTTTATTTATTAATATTTTTCTCTTCATTTATAATTTATTGGTTATCAAATATATAATTTAAAATAATTTTTTGACCATATATTTTCATAATTTAGTTAAATATATTTATACCCACCATACAATTGGTTTGGTGATAAATATCATTTTAAAAATTAAATAATTACAAGTATTTAAATATTTATTTTTAGTAGGTGTTTTGTGTATCACAATCTAAATTAAATATTTCATGTAATGAAAGTGAACCTTGGGTTTTCATGTAACAAAATATAAACTTAGTTCTTTGTGTAATGTAAAATATCTAAAAAATTAAATTTATTTTTTAAAAAATATTTCCCAAAATCTCATGGTGTTACATTATACCCCCCTAAAAAGTAATTTCACCCTCGAAATTTATCTATTTTTTACAAAACACTAACGATAATTCTTCCTCATTACGTCCTCAGGTTCCCATATATCTAACACATTATAGTGGTTTCACCCCAAAAAATTGACCATATTATTTGTTATATCTCATAGCAGTTTATATGTATGATCTACAATCTCAAATGACTATTCCATATAGAAAAGATTATGATCTAGTGGTATGACATTTGAGTTCAACAAATGTGAAGGATCAGTTATGTACTTCCTTAGTAAAGGTACATGGAACTCATTTTAAACCTAATTTAGATTTGGTTGATGTCACGAATGGTAAGTTTATATCCTAATGTATTTGACTATTTCAAAGGGGCCTATATTTTAAGGGCTTATTTTTTACCATCATTCTAATATGGATAAATTCATAGAATAAATCTCTCCCCTACATCAATTAATAGATATATTCATTTATTATGAACATAAAAATTATTTTGAAATTATGTTTCCCTTATGTGTTATTGAATGACTATAACCTTGTATTCCATTTCATCTACAATCTCATATTCCAAGAGTATTGTTTCTAAAACTCTATTCAAGTACGTTGGAGTTCTATACTAATTTACATAAAGGGATTAGTGAGGAGAAAAATGAATCATCAAGGGAAATCTATTATTGTATAAAAACACAACATGAGTAAGATGTTCAATCCATCCACATTTTAAATCCACAGAATAAGTTCTTAGCACATCCTCTAGGCTTGGAATTATTTTATCAGGTTGAACATCTATCTGAGGATAATACATAGTAATGATACTCAAATCAATATTAGGATCTTTCTAGAGACATCTAAAAAAAATTCAAGGTAAAATTTAGTACTTGATCAATTACAATTCATTGTTGTACTCTATGAAATCATTCCAATTCATTAATTTATTTCTAGTGGGTGGATCGAGGGAGGAATATTCTCTAACAGAATTTAAGTGTGTTAAATTTATAAAGTGATCACTACAATCCATAAAACCTCAACATAAAAGATAATATAAAACCTAAATTATACCATCACCTTTAGTCATATGTCTAAAATGTTCAATGCCAATCCACTCAAATGAATTTTTTTACTAAAACAAATAAAAAACCGAAGGGTTATATTATCATAAATTTATCTCAAAATATCATAAACATTGAAAACTCCCATCACATAAAACCTCAAGATGGGTTTCTAAGATGTTGAACTTAAGATAAAACATATACTTATAAACCTATGATATAATAAATAACTCTTAAGTTAATCTTACATAGAGACCTATATTATTTTAAAAATATCTTAATTCTCATATATTTCATGATTCTTACAATTTAAATACCACTCAAAAAATAATTATACAAAAAAATATTTGAATACCAATACATAAATAATTAAACCCTTCCATATAAATGATTTTTCATTGAATTGGTCCTTTCATTGTATAAAATTTTACTCTTGGGTTAGGGCATTTATTTTGTAAATTTCTATGTTCCCCACATATAAGAGATTGAGATCGTTGAAATTTTTTCACTCTATGACCTTGTTTTTACATAGATAACACCTTCCCCTCCATTATAGATATTATTTTGGGTTCTTCATCCAACCTTGTTAACATTTATGAATATAAATCTTCTTTATTTATATTCATTACGACATAAACTTTAATAAAGGTTCAACTTCATTTGATTTTTTGATATATAAATGTCACTAAAGTTTACATTGTTAATCATATACCATGATAGCTGGTTAATAGTAATAAAAATATATATCTCTATAGTAATAATCAAATTTGGTTACTCATTTAAACCAAATTTTTCATTAGATTTAATGTTAACATGATTACCTCTAGTTCATCCATTGACTAAAACAAAAAATAATTTTGTGAGAAACACTAATCATAGAGTAAAACCACATAATCATGAGAAATAACTTATATAATGTTTAAATAATGAAACCTTATTTTCAAACTAGTACACCTTTGGTTTATCTTATTTCATTAATAGTAACCATCTATTTAAATCCTTTATTATGGTTATTAAAGAGTTTTTAAATTTACAAAGAATAACCACCAAGATTTTCAATCCACATGTGAAAAAAAGCCCATTTTCATTCACCAGGTGACGATCAAGTCTAGCACAATGAGTCGTTTTTAGAGTAATTACTCCAATGTACATTTGTTATAGATCTATATCCACTAGTAGTATCCAAATAGGGATGTAATATCTTTAAAACCACACGGTATACCATTTGCCGAAATTCTGGGAAATTTTCCTATATATTGACTTATCCGTTGGAATATTCTTAATGATATCCATATACATATCCTAATAAGTATTCATAGGGATAAAAATAAATATTTATCATTTTAGTTCCCAAATGATAAATAATCCTCTATCTAACACCAATTACAGCTAACCAAGCTCTTCATATAAAGATATTACATATTTTTAGATAAATAATATATATATTAAAAAAACATTCCCAAGGACCATAATAGTTTAGTGTCTTTGATAATAGGTACACAATCATAAAATGTTTTGAATGATCTAAAAAAAACCAAGTAAATATATTCTCACCTAGAACTCTTAAAAAAACCTTACTTAAAACCATTCTTTACAACTTGTTGAAAACAAACATAAAAAAGGGTAGGAATAGTTTCTCAGTAATGGTAAAAAAGTGATTTAGATACACATAACAAGAACATAGGGTTATGAGAACATGGTAATACCTTATAAAACCATACCATTAATATCAAAGATTATAATATTGAATTATGGAATAATTATTGGATATTTATAAAACATGAATCATAAGGATATCAAAGTACATGAGCCATTACAGGATAACATTGGCATATGAAATGGAATTTTAGAATACACAGAATCATAGAAAATCATTTCTATAGTAGCCAAGAATCAATGTTAAGGATATCAAGGTGGAATGGGTTCACTCCCAAAACCATCATAGTATTCCAGTTTCACTCCCAAGACAATCAAAGTGAAAAAAGTCGCTTACTGATCTGGGTTCTCTCCCCATTCCCATCATGTCTATCTCAGAATATATAAATCATTACCCAATTAATTGAAGGGAGATATAGGTCCCACCCATCACATAATGAAAATAATACATATGAGTTCAAAAAGATCTTAAAAAATTAATCAAATCATAACCCATGAAGTTAAATGGATTTCATAAAAATTTCATCATATCATAACCTATAGAAAATAGTTAGGCTTAATAATCATTTCATTATTTCACCATATAATAACCCCGGAAAAAAGAAGTGGGTTCCATAATAAATTTGTATTGGGTAACCTATTGAAGATAAATGAGTTGCATAAATATTTTTTCATCATAATCCATTCAGATAAATAATAATAATGGTATCCTTGGTTTGTATCCCCCAACACCGTAAGTAATATCAAAGGATGTCATATTAGATGGAGAATGATTTTGAAAGGTTAATAAAATGAAATTTGTCATAAAAAAGATTTAATTTAATAGAAAATAATTTATTAAGATAAAATTTCATAAAATATTTTATAAATCCATTTAATTCAAAATAAACCTGAAAATATATAATTTTTTTTGAAAAATCATTTAAAACATTTATTGAGGAAAATAATATTTCATCTTGGATTATTTTTACAAAATTAATTTTTTTAAAATTAATTTTTTATGAAAATAATCGTGAATACTTATAAATTATTCATTAAATACTATGATTTGTTCATTACCTAATAAAATATCATCCTTTCCATACACATTAAAACAATGATTATTTCATTATTTTCCATAAAATACAAATGATAATTGTTTGAAAAAATTCATGAAGAATCATTTAAAAAAATTAAAAAATTAAATGTTTTGTAAAGGTTATTTAATAATTCATTTTATTAATTTTTTTAAAAAATAGTAAATGTTTTTTAGAAAACATTGTTTTATATAAAAAAAGGTTTTGAACCATAGAAAGAAAGAAATAATTTTTTTATTAAAAACATTATTTTGAAATCTTGATTACATAAAGAGAGGAAATATAAGGGAGAACATTATTTATCATGAAATAACTAAGGTATAAGTAATTTCATGTCTTTATTTAGAGATATATCATATTATTTCATCATTAATTACATAATTATAAACAATCTCAATAAATAATAAGGTTTCAACACAAAACTTTTACCACATTATTAACTTTGGATCATAATGACCATGTAATAAAGATACATAATGAAAATTTAAATCCCAATAATTTTCTAGAGAATTTTCAAAAAAATAATTCTTAGTAAGTATATGATTCACATAAAAAACGGGCAGTGAATATGGATTCTATCTCACAGAAGTAAAAAGTGAGACACAAATCCTTTAGTAATTTAGTAATATTTTGGATCAGAAGCCCTAATAAATAATAATAATAAATAAAAAATTAAATATAATAAAAATAAAGATATTAGTGATATTAAATTCTAAAGGGGAAGTACATACCCAACATAAAATAAATAGGTGTTGTATTTGAAAATGTATCTATAAAATAAATGACAGACTAGAAATCCCTTAACTTATGTCACAACTTCTATTTTACATATTATAACATACTATATAACAAATATAAGTTTATTATAAATATATTTTACAACCATTATCATATTTATCATAAATTATATGACTTTATTATTCACTTTTATTACATATTTTGTTTATAATTCCATGTTAATGTCACATTTCAGGTAATAACTTTTTTGTTTTTCATATATGTTTTGATTTTTTAGTACTCTTACATTGATCATGGTTATAAAATATTCAGAATATTAATTAGGAAATAATTATAATATTTATACTCTAATAAAAATTTTAAGACCAATCATGAAATATTTGTTTGAGAAATGACGTATGCTACTATCATGGATATGGTAGGCCATATATACGCATGAGTAATGTTTCTATTTTTCAATGAACATTATGAAAAAGAGGTAAGAAATATTTTATAAATAAAGAATGATCATAATATCATAAATTAATTTACATTTTTTTAAATATAATTATACATACTGTCCATGTGGTGTTGTGATGAAAAGGGAGTGTCACATAGCTTTGTGAAGGTGGTAGTCCACATGTATATAAATGTAGTTATCTTCTATTAGTGAGTGAAATGGTAATAAATAAATAAATATATATATATATATATATATTATATTTTAAGAATGATAAATATTTCTGGAATATCATTATTATTTCATTTACATCACATATATTCAATAAATTTATCTTTATTGTCTTCCTTGTTATGAATCAGTGAATATGAATCACATCACTTCACGACCAGTAGTCTATTGTAGACATGAACTATGTTGTCACATCCCCTACAAAATGGAAAGATAAATGGTATATATATTATATAATGACTCAATGGTATAATTATTTTATAAATATCATATATATTTTTTATATCCATCATCATACCAAACCATGAGAGGTAGTAATATAAATACGAATGAGATCAGTTCGCAAGACCACGGTCCTCCATACATGCGAATGATGATTTCATGTCCCATTTTATGGAAGTAGAGATGTTTTTAGGTAATTTATTTAATATAAAAAATATCAACATATAGAATATACTGAATTTTTATTTCATAATGGTCTAATAATAATTGAATGTGGTGGAGGAATAAATAAGTAAAATGCTCGTTGAATAATGCCACCTCTTCATCAGGTAACCTGATTAGGTTTTCATAAAATCATTTATAGGTTTTCTTTCTACAAAAACCTAATGATTTTAGAATGGGAGAAAGTATTTTAGGAAGTGATTTGGGAATGTATTTTCTGAACCAAAAGTGATTTAATGTTTAAAGAGGAGGGGAGGGCAGGTGGACCTTTAGAGGTGTAGTCAGTGGTATAATTGTAATTTTTGAAAAGAAACAACTGTACCCAAATCTTTTACATTCCAAAATGGTGAAAATGGCATATTATCAATAATTAGAAATGATATAGTCTAAATAATTTTGGAAATTAGATTTTAAAAAATGGTTAATGCCCAATAAATCCTTATATTTTTATTTTAACCCTAGACAAACCCATTTTTACATTAACTATGGTAATTAATTTTTAATGTTTTTACTATTCCTTTCGATAAAAAATTAAGTTAAAATTATTATATAATATAAATTAATATCTTTCCAAAAAAGTAAAACTTTTTTCCTAAATTCAATTCATATATTTGTAGAAACATAATTTAAAATTAATATCATAGATGTAATGAGAATGCTTGTTTTTAAAGAGAAAATGTTCAAAATTTTAAACAATTTCAATATAAAAATTCAATATTAAAATGGTTAAAATGACCTAATTGGATTAATATGTATATATATATATATGAAATAATTTTAATTAAAACAAATTTAATATATAATTTAACTTTATAAAAATTTTAACAAAAAGGATTTTTCAATTAAAATTCAGTATTTGTCATTATTCATTAAAAAAATAATCATTTTAGTAAATTATCAATAAATTACACAATGATAATTTTTCTATGATTATTTTAAAAAAATGAAAATTATTTTTTTTAATTTTTTTTAAAAAATTGTCCAAAATTACTTTCAAAATATGTGTTAAAAGGGAACAAAAATGTTTTTTTTGAAAATAATCTTTGTTAACATAAAATTGGATTTATTATTGTCTATTTTATTGAAGAAAAATAATATGAATTTTAAAAATTTTATTTAATATTTAATATATAATCCTCATTAAAAAAATTCATCAAGAGTTATTTGTTTTATTTATTGAGGTATAACACATTTTTTATTGATAAAAATAGTTTTTTAAGAAAAAGATTCCATTTATTTTCCTATATTTCTTAGTTTATAAATAATTAATTAATCATCAAAAAATTAATTTTATATTCATATGAAGATCATATAATTTAATAATGTAGTTAATTAATTTCATACATTACATTCCAACAGCTTGGAGATATCTATCATATTATATAATAAATTCTTATTAGAAATACATATTTCATTTAAAGTTGGAAGTGTGTGTAGAACAAGATAAATTCAGTATTGCGTGTATCATAAAAAAAACTTTGTGTTTCGTATAATACAAGTAAATATTTTATTTTTATTTTTATATCAAAATATATAAAAGATTAAATTTATTTGAAAAAATTAATTTGAAAAATCTCAGGGTGGTATATAGATCCCTCGTTTTGATTAGAATGACAACCTAGGAAGGCATTTGGTTCAAACATATTGATGTTGTCTGAATAAGAGGTAATGCTCTTAAATTATGTTATTTATTATGTTTATTCTTCTACCTATTTCAAAAATTATCTAGACATGATAATATAATAGCATCACTATATTCGATATAATGATATGTTATTATGTGAATATCATTACCTATATCTATCTTCAATTCCATAAAATGGGAAAAAAATCATCGATCATGTGTACGGTGGACTACCACCTCATGAATAGATGTTATTATTTTTCCATAACCACCTTTTAAGCGTGGATATAATAATTTATTTAACTAATGTATATAATATTTATGATATTATTATACTTTCAAACTTTAATATCACATATACATTATTAAATTTTGTTAAGTTTAAAATTTGGTAACGTTGCTTGTGTGAATGGCAGTCTACCACCTCGCGAGGCTATGTAGTTTATTTTTAACTTAAAATTTACCATAAAGGTAATAATGATAAAGTTAGTGAATATATGTGATATATATGAAACTATATTTATTCTATAAAATCAATATAGCACACACTTTACTACTCTTTCACCAATTAAAGAAATGAAAAAGGTTCACATGGGTACGTATGGCCCATCATATGTACGTAGCGATGTGATCCATTCCCCAAGATTAAATTTAAATGATGGATAAAAAATTTATATTATGTATAAATCATATTTATAAAATTAATTTCATTCTATATATGATTTAACTATATAATATGTGCGAGAGATGAAACTTTCTTGACAAAACCCTCTTGACAAACGAATGCCATTGACACTGAAATTATTGAAAATAATGAAATAATATTAATGAACTGGTGATAAGATGGTATAATAGGATACTATATAATATTATATTAACATGGTTATGTTATAAATTAATAAAAATATTAAAACTATTATAAAAATGGTTAATTCACGTTCAACCAAAAAGGAAGCGTAAGTTATATGACTTTATCTCAATTTCCCTTCATTTTGGTAATTTGAAATGTTCTGAACCTAATTTCTATTATATGGTGTATATACTGAACCAATATCATTTAATACCATGATTAATTAATAATTAATTTTATTTTATCTTCCAATTTTAATTATTTCATAAAATGGGATTTGATATAAAATATACCAAGTGGAAAAGAATTTTATAACTCAATTTCATTTTAATTGGTTATATTACTACTTCATTATATTTGAAATTATAATATTATGTGTGTAATGTAAATTTATTATATTATTTTTTAGTTCTTCTTGATTTATGTGGATATGAATTTGATACACATAATTTATTAATTGATTAATTCTTACTTTAATGTTATGCGTTTCTAATAATTTAATTCACAATCACATTTTAATCAAGATTCATTATACTTGATTTTGCATTGAAGAAAATTATTTGACCATTGACTAAAAACACCCTTTAATTTTATTATTCTATAGTTATTCATGATTTGATTCAATTAATATTAACAATTTCACACTCTTCATTACTTAAAATTTATGATAAAATTATTTTTTCAAAATTCAACTTCATTTCATTCTTCAGTCAAAAATACATTTCAATCAAAATACATGTTTTCTAATAATGTTATAAAAACTGTGTGAAAACATTTACAAATTATTTATTGAAATTTTTCTACCCATTTTGAAATTATATTTTTTTAATGAAATCTTCATGTCATCTGCAAAATATGTCATTTTTATCTTTAAAGAATAGTTAATGAAATCATAGGTTTAAATTTCACGAGATGAACAAAATAACCCACCGTCAGGAGAACACAATGTCTTAATGATTATTTTATAATATTAAAAGTTTAATTTAAAATATATATTTTTTTAAATCATTAATGAACATATAATTTTAAAGTATATTTTCAGGATGAAAATTAGATTTTTGACAAGAATGTTTGTAATGAAATTTTTATGGTATTTATTTCCATCAACAACAACAACCATTTAAATTAATTTTTCTACAATTAGTATATATTGTATTCATGCCATTATTATTATTTATATTTAATATTTATGATCATTTTGAACAAGGATTATCTCAATATACACTTTCAAGATTCAATTTTGTAGTTATTAACATTATGTTTAAATATAAAATTTCCTATGATCATTAGACATTAAATTTACCCTAATTATCCATTTTTTTATCATAGATATGTTTATTTCATAAATAATATATCATTTATAAATAAATGTTATACATTGAATCCTATTTGTTTATCTTTGGAAATATTTATCAATCATTATTCTTTACTCAATATAGATATTTTATAATAAGGAAAACTGTTCATAAATAAAATAGATTATTCTATATATAAGGGATGATTTGGAAATGTAGTGATTAATGATGCCAATAATTACATATCCCTTATTTGTATCATTAGTGTCATGTGTAAAACTAGTAAACTATCATTAAATAGTTTTCTGACATTTATTTTGAAAAATATTGTGAATGGTTATGACGACAAAGGTATCATGATGCCTGAGATAATGATGTTAAATAATTAACCATTTATTCATTAAGAATTAAATTATAATTATCCATGATATTTTTACAATTATATTATATCAGGATGAATTTATTCTCATTTTTTAATAAATAGAATTTGTCTTCAGTTTTTTACATTTTCATATTGATCATGCCCGATCTATTATTCATAGTCACATTATTTATATTGAATTTGTGTTTAGTTATTTCCCTTTCCATATTTATTATTCCTTATCTAATTAGAATACTGAACATATTGATTAAATTACATGTGTTTTTAGGTATATATCATGACATATTGATTATTTCAATTGATTATTCTTTATTTACTCGTTATTTATTTTTCAATATGTAAATCATTAGGATCATTAAATCTCACACTTATTTTCTTTACTTTACAAGAAATCCAAGAAGTGTAATATGAATTATATTAAGTGACACTCTAGAGGAAATTATGATATTATCAAAAAAATTTCTTTCAATTTCTATAATCAAATATAATATGGTAGTAATTTATATATGTAAATTACCAAGACTACTAAACTCTTTGGTCATTTGGGATGCAATTCCTTGTATCTTATTCCAATGTAATAAAGTATAAATTGACTCTAGGATTCTGGTGTCAGGATTATTACATTTAGTATCATAAAAAGTTTAGAATAATCCTTGAAAACTGGATTTATAAATCATATATTAGGGAAATTAAACATATGATACTATTTGAGGATAAGTATGTAAGAACATATTTATGTTTTTAAGCTTGATATTATATGGATTTGTTTTCTAGAAATGCATCCATAATTGGATACTAAAAGTGGATGTGCTATTGGAATAGATATAACATGGGGGTAATAACATAGAAAAATGTGGGTTGGGCTTAACCAGAGTGTTATGTGGTAAAAAAAGATCATTAAGGTGTACGTGGTTTGAACTTATATTGGGATATTCTTCAGATAATTCAGATTTACTTTATAAATCATTTTTATGGAATTAAATAGTTTAGGAGAATGAATGGTGTAGGTTAAACCAAATTATTCTAGATTGAAAATAATATTTCATGATTTAAACATCCAATAAATTTTTATATTATTTCCCTCTATGATTATTGTTTCTCACACTATTATTTTTGAAGTTAAAGCCTGGAACCCAAAGGAATCATGTAAACATTTAATATAAAGGAAAATATGGTGATTATGAAGAACCAGATGAGATGATGACTATACTGAGAGATATAATTATTATGACTAATCAGTTATCCTGAAAAATGATTGAAAACCATTAACTTTACTAACTCTCAAACTCACCATAAAAGATAAGGATGGTGTTCAAAAAGAGCTAGACTGGTGGAGACCATAGATGTAAGAAGCTTCTATTTACTTCATGTCAGAAATGTGGAAAGATCCACCCATGAAAGTGTCTCAAATGAATGGTAAAATATTTTATGTGTGTAAAATAATGTTATAATGTAATTAATTTATGAAAGAAAATGACGAGTATGATGGTAAGAAATAAATATCAACATAAGGATCCATTTATCGTTCTTTTTCTTAAATTTCGGGAACCAATGTATTATCTAATTTAATGATCTATTTTAAAGCTTAAATACTAGACCATGGAAAGACCTGTGTTGAAATAAAATGGATGATGTATTTATTAATTAGGATTTAAGAATTAAATTATAGAAGTACTTTTAAGAATGAAAATTTTCATATAAGACTCATGAAACATCTAAGGGATGTGTACAATTTTATAAGCATATATGTCTTAATTAACTTAAGAATTATGGATACCATCATGGTTTTTGAGATTAAGATTATTTATAATTCAAAGGTATCAAAAATTACTTTTTTTGTATTATGTGATTGGAGTCTACTTTGATTTAGTCTATTTTGGGGGAATTGTTTTGCAATATGACCCATTGTTTTAGTATATATATATTTTTAAAAAAAGTTATCTAATAAAGAACGTGTTTAAATTTTATAGTACTAATGATTAAATATATTTTTAACCCTTGTGTTTTATATTATCATAAAATTTTAGTAATTAATGGTCATCATAATTGGTAATGTTATAGGAATTATATTAATATGGTTTCAGAAAAAAGAGAACCCACATACTAGGTGACAATTTTTGACATTTAGAAAGGTCACATAGCTTGAACCCATAACCCAAGGGTGATACATGTTTAATTACTGCCAATAGAATATGTGAAAATATTTTTAATATGCAATTTTTATATTTAAAAAATTTGATTAGTAAATAATAATGATGAACCATTAGTGTTATTGTTGAGGTTTAGATATTAATTTTTTATATTGGATAACTTGTGCTAAGAATATTGGTTTTGGAAAATATTTAGACACATAAAATGTACATGTAAATCATTTTTGGATCTTATAATCCATTAAAAGTGAATTTTAGTGATTTAGGAATAAAAAAAATTCATTTTTGGATATGAATATTTTTGACTAAGTCATCAATTGGATATTGATCGAGGCATAACCAAAGTATGAAATTATGGATATGAAATAGAATGATATCAATTAATTATATATACTTTATTATTAGACTGAAAAATATTTTCTAAACTTTTGTAAAATGATATTGTAAAAAAAAATTATCCTTTTATCATTTTATATGAAGACTGAAATGATATTTCAAGTCATCATAGATTAAAAGTGTTGAGGTCCTTACCATTCAATTGATCATTCATTTTCTTTTAATGAATAAAATCTATTACATTTGAAAACTATTCCCAATTTTCTTCCTTGTTAAACTATTTAATTTCTAAAAATGGCCTTTTACTTATAATCCTGGTAATGTTTTACTCAATATGACATTTTTTTACTTCCCTTTCTCTTATATTAAGAGGTTGTTCTATTAACTCTTTTATGATGTTGGGTTTTCCACAATAGTATTCCCAAATTTCTAACCATTGATCACTAGGATCAATTTTAAAATGTGAGTATAAAATTTAGTAAATGTGGGGAGAATGTAAAAAAATGATATTTTAAAATAATAACATTGTATTTTATATCTTATGTGACACAAAACACAAAGTTTAAACAACTACAAAATATATAACAATAAATCTAATCACTTTAATAGTTTACAGAACACACAACCCCGAGCCCAAAAGAACTGTTATATACTATACCATTATAAAAAATCCCTTAAATTTGTGGTTATTAACTTTAATAAATAAATTTATGGAAAATATTTTCTTCTATTTATTATTAATAAAATAAAATCCTCAAAATGAAAAATAAGTATTTTCTAAAAAAACAGTATTTTTTCTAAAAATTTGTTTATTCCCGATTTGCACACATATTCATTTTAATCAAATTTATATTTTTTTTAAATCTAACTTAAAATTTTAAATCAAAATATCAAAAATATATTAGGGTTAATTTTTCTAATTTTTCTGATATGTATCATTTTTTAATAAATAGTGAAAACAATGATTTTTATTGAAAAATGCCTTTTTTTTAAATAATTTAAAATGATAAATTGAAATTTAATTTTATTTTAAAGTAATATTAGATAAAATATATTTAAATTAATATAATTAATTAAATTGGAATCAAATTAATATTGAATTTTGATATTGAATCCTTATACAGTTATGAGAATTTTCAATTTGGAAACCTTTATTTTCTCACGTCTATGAGTACAATTTTAAATTGTATTCTTCTAATTATATGAATTTAATTTGAAAAAATGGAAGAAATATTTATAATAAGAATAATTTATATTTTATTATATGGTCAAATTAATTTTTTTAACTTTTTTGAAAAGTAAAAGCAGTAAAAAATAATTACCGTAGTGAAGGTAAAAACAGATTTACTAGGGGGTCAAACTAAAAATACATTGGTTAAGATGAAATACCGAGACTTAAAACACAACATTTAAGAAAATAATTAGATATTGTAAAATCTAATGGTTGATAATGACCCATTTTTTATTTTTTGAATGATAATTATGTGGGTGTAATTGAATATTTTTAAAAATTAAATGTGTGTCCTCTCCCCCAAATATAAAAGGCCACCCCTCTCTTTCACACTTAAAACACGAAAATCAATTAAGATCATAAAATACCAACCTAAATTATTAAATTTTTTACCTACCATCTTTATATACACCTTGGTTTGAGTATAAATCCATCATAGTAAATATTTTGGTGCAAATAGAAAGAAGTTATTCGAAGAAGAGGTAACATTCTTAAACAATAATTTTTATATCATTTATTATCTTACCACTTTAAAATATTATTAATCCATGATAATATTATAAAATTTTTATATTAAATATAATGATATGTTTTTATTTCAATTTAATGACCTATATTCATTTACACTTCCATCAAATGGGAAATGAAACTATTGATCATGTGTACATGGGACTACCACCTCATGAACCAATGTAATGAATTTTTTCCTCACCAACATAAAAGATGGATATATTAATTTATTTAACACATCTATATGATATTTATTATATTATAATATTTTCTTAATTTATAATTTTTTATGTTCCGTTGCATCTACAATATGATAATGTTGCACATGTGTATGTCAGACTACCGCCTCACAAAGCGATGTGATTCATTTTTCAATTACACTTCACATGGAAGGAAATAAGAATAAATTTTGTGAATATATTTCATATATATGTAATTTTAAATTTCATGTATAATTAATATATCCCACCTTTTCTTACCCTTTTACCCATTATGATATTTATAACGCCGCTCATGTGTGTGTACTACCTATAGTCTCCACGAAGGGATGTGATCCACTCTGCAAGTTTAAATTTCAATAATGACTATAATAATTTATATAATGAATAAAATGATATTTATAACATTAATATCATTTTATAAATTATGTAACTATATAATAATTGAATGATTCAAAACATTAATAGAAAAAATGAATGAGAAAACTAGGCAATTAACACCTAAAATAGTGAAAATAATGAAATATTATTAACCAATTAGTGATAATATGTTATAAGTGGATCATATATGATATTATATGAATATGGTTTTGGTATAAATTTGTCGAATTATTATGAAAATTATATATAAGTTTTAAGCGTGTTCATCCAAAAGGAAGCCTAAGTTAAGGGACTTCATCTAAATTTACATTCATTAAGGAATATTAAAATGTTAAGCACCTGATTTCTTTTATATGTTATATATACAATGAATTTTACATGTAAAATAATGATTCATTAATAATTCATGGTAATTTAACTTTTGATATTAATTATTTCACTCAATAGGATTTTACATAAAAGTTACCAAGTTGTAGAAAATTTTATAAGTCAATTTCAATTCATTGGGTTATATTACTTGATCATTGTCTTTGAAATTATAAGAATACATGTTTAAATACCTTTGAATGTCATATATTTTTTTTCCACTAGGTTTATGTTTATTTATATTTTTATTCACATAATCAATTCAATGATATTATCTTTGTAATGTTTTATTTTACAATCGCATTTTAATTGCAATTGTTTATACATGATTTTCTATTGAAAGAAATGATTTGATCATTTTGTAAAAATACCTTTAATTTTAATCACCATTGGTTACTGAATTTGTTTTCATGTAGTAGAACCATTTTTTAATCCATGGGACTTAAAATGAATGATAATATTTTATTAAAACATGACTTCATTTCTATATTATGTCAAAAACCCCTTTTCAATGAAATTCACGTTTTCTAAAAATGTTTTCAAAAATGTTTTTTACAATTTAATAATAATTTATTAAATATATTAAAGAAATTGTTTTATAGAAAAACTTAATTTTAAATGAATATTCAAGAAAATTTTAAAACATGGACTATTTGGATTTTACTAAAAAAGTAAAATGAATCCTTATTTCAATGTGTATGACAAGAACAAAATTTCTAATAGTCTTAACCCGACAATGTTTTAAATATTCATTGGTAATATTAAAAGTGTATTTCACAATAAAATTATTTTAAAATTATTTGTGTTCCATTAGTTTTAAATGATTATTTTCAAAATAAAAAGTATATTCTTCTCAAAGAATATTTTTAACTAAATTTATGTGGTATTTCTATTCAACATCTAAAACTACCTATTATTTCACTTATAATACCATTGTGATATGTTTTTTTGTACTATATTTATTCTTTATATTGATGGTTTATGATCAATTTGACCAATTAAAGAAATGTTATTCACTTTCATGATTCATTTTTGTAGTAATTAATTTTATATTAAAATATTTACTTTCCTATGATCATCTTAAAATATATTTCTCCAAAATATCAATATTTCTTTTACAAAGATATATTTATTGCTTAAATCATATTTAATTTATATATACGGTGTTATAAATTAAAATTTATTTTTTTACCTGTGTAAATATTTATAAATTTATATTCTTTACTCAAAATGAGTATTTGATGACAAAAAATATTTTTCATGAATTAAATTTATTATTAAATATATATGGAATAATTTTGGAATGAAATTAGGGAGAGGTCTAGAATTATATTTCAATTCGATGAATCAATATTATCGTATTGAGAATCAGTATGCTAACATTATATGAGTTTCTAACTTAGTTTTAAATTGCCTTTTGAAATGTCATGATAGTAAAGGTATCATAATTACTAAGATCATGATGTCTAATAATTAAGAATTTCCTTAATTAACAATTATATTTTTATTGTCAAGAATATTTTCACAATGATATTATCTGTAGGTGAATTTAATTCTTAGTAATTGATAAAATAGAATGTGTTTTCAGTTATTTACCATTCTATATTGATTATACCTTACCTATTTATGATAGTCATGATATTTAAATGGAATGAGTGTTCCGTTATTTACATTGACATATTGATTATTACTTATCTAGTTAGGATAGTCAAGTTAATGATTAAATGACACATTTTTCAAGATATTTACCCTTCCATACCGATAATTCTTTATTTATGATTATTCATTTACTCATGATAGATTTTTTTTATATAAATATTAATGATAATTTCAGATAAAAATTATTTTTATTTTTTATAGGAATCCATGATGTTTATTATGAATCATATATAATAATATGGTATATGTAATAATGAAATTATAAAAAAATATTTGTTTTAAATTTTCTATTCACATGTAATATTTGAATCTTGTATGTATCTAATTTACCAAGACTAAAAAAATATTTGGTCCATTAGGATGTGATTCCTTAAATTTTATTCCAATGTAAAAAAGTAGAAACTGCTCAGGGTTACTATAGTTGAGGTCGTTTCACTACTCATCCATCTAAGGGTGACACATCATGTTTACTTTTAAGAAGGTACCCATATCCTCTTATAAATATTTTTAATGCCTTAATGTAAACAAGAGTACTCTCTATTAAATAACTATGGTAGAAGCCTCATATAGTTCTATGATCTCTGGAACATACAAGATCCCATGATGCCCAAGATTTATCATCTCTTCAAAAGGAAGAAAATAAACTGTTTTCATATGTTTTTCAATAATCACCAAAATTTATGCCTTCCCAATAATATTTTATGGTAAAATTATGATGAAGTTATAGAGATCTCATCCCACTTCAAAACTAGTATAGTTAAAGGTTTCTTAAAACTCAAAAGTCTCTGGTCCTCCTCCTTAATCTTGTGAAATATATGTAATCATGACATAAAGTCTATAATAAACCACCTCATCTATAAACAAAAATATCAACATCTGATATCATGATAAACCTTCGTAGTCCCAAGGTGTATAGATTAACAATAACAATGTCTACTATAAATCAGTTAAAAGTTTAGTGATATTGAAATGAACAACCTATCACACTAATAAAAAGTATCCATAAGAGACTAAAAGGAACAACCTAAGGTATCCCCACCATAAATGATTTTAGTTTATAACTGAAATTCAGTGTCTGTAACCCGTTTGAGCTAAATCTGATCATCAAACGATGATCCAACCTTTATAGAAGTGAATAAAACTTCTCCAAAATCCTCTTATATTCATAATATTATCTCATAAAATAAACTCATCAGAGGTCACTCTTCTATTAATTTCATCAAGGATTGAGTTAGTAACTTCCTACTCAACATATTAGTGACCTCATTTCATTTTATATGTTTATATATAACATCAATATCATTATTATAAAGATAATAAACAAAAAATCTCAATCATAAGATCATATACCTATAAGTAAAAATAGACACGATGATGTTATTATCTAAATACACCATAAATAAATCTTCCAGGATAATGTAGCACCATATTTAGTGAGTGAACATAAAAAGTATTAATTAAAATTCATGGGTAGGATATATCTTTTCACTAGGGAATACCTAGTGAGAGACATAAACCAAAACTGGTTTTCGTTGCATCAAGACACAACCCAATTCCTTCTCGGAGGAATAACATAATACATTATAGCCCAAAATAGGTTCTAGAAGACTCAGAACTACATCTAAACTAAACATGCCCTATTATTCCTTGAATTGTATATGGAATTTTTCATTCAACCAAAACATAACCGTTTCATGGTTACATATATTTATTATATAAGTATTCTTATAGAAATCCAAAAAAACCACTTATAATTATAATTTATTCCCAAAAAGCATTATATTTCTTGCACATGTTTGGGTTAATCCAATGACATCATATAAATAATATTTTCAAGATCCTTTGAGATAACCCTCTTATAAATAACATATACTATAAAAATTACCTCTTGGATCAAAAATCAATATTTATATAGCTCTCCTTATAGAATATGTCATTCAAGATTTAAAGGATGATATTCGAATGATCCAGGTGTTTCTCTTCTCGTATTGAGTACACCAAAATTTAATCTAAAATAATAACTAAAAAGTGTCCATGAATAAATTAAATTTCTATATTATCAATGAATTAAATACCATTTTATTATTATTGATTCAAAATATAAGACCAAGTTACTCTAAATTTCCATATCATCTATTAAATGTTATATTTGGTATATCCTCTTCATGGTAACACAACTGATGGAAATATAATTGTAGGTTAATCTTAGAAAACCTTTAGGATCCTTTTAATTGATCAAAGAGACCATCAATCCTTGGAAAGGAGAACTTATTTCAAATGGTCACATGATTATACATTTGGTAGTTGAAACCATTTATGAGGTCTATGTATACAATATTTACAAAGAGAAATGGTGACGAACAATGTGACACACTAAGATGAATAAATTCCTTGTCCTTAGGATCTACAAGTTGAATTTAATATCCTTTAAACCATGGTGTTCTATATGATATGATGGCATATAAATGATCATCATCCTAGGGTGAAATTCAATAATGAAATCAACCACTCTTTAACAAGTATGCAAGACAAATTACCATGACATACCTCAGGATACACACTCACTACTATAGGAAGTGATCTTCTCAAACATCGCTCAATGAAATAATTTAACATCTATGAAAAATATGATGAGTTCACTCCAGAATAATAAACCAAATACCCTTCTCTCCCTGACTAAGAATTTAAATCACCTAGAAAGATATAAGGGATCATATCATGAGATAAAAACTAAATTTTATAACTTTAATTGTATATTAGGTATTTAAAACTAATTATATTATCCACTTAAAAAATAATTATGAAGTTATAAAGATCATGAACAAGAAAGTATCACATGTATTTAAAGTATGCAATAACCACCTGATGTAAAGGAAATTTAAAACCTTGTTCATTTATCTTTAAAATGGGTGTGTAAGGATCAAACATGAAATTAATGAGATCAAACAATAATTAAAAAATTTAAATATATGTATATTTTATAAGATAATGAGATGCATTTATATTAAAAAATGAAATAAACATAGTGGATGAAGTGAACATCATACCATTCAAAGTAGTTATATTTTCCTCAGATCCTTTTGGATATTTCTTCACTAGATAAATATGTATAGTATTATATCATATTTGAGCTTTATTTACTATGTGAGAATCAACCTTATAATGAAAATGAGATCCACCACCCTTTTATGCATCAAAATAAACCTTATATTCTTTTGTATGTTAGTATCTAGATATAATACCTTGGGAAATCTATCCACAAAAATTCTTAAGATGGCTTGAATTTCCAAAATGATAACAAGTACTAGGTGATTTTTTAAATTTAGTCTTGTGGTTACTAGGTCTCCCACACTAATATAAGACAACCATATTATATAAAAAATAATCCCTTTAAACTATTATTGTTTTAATATAATCGCCCCACCCTTCCTTTTATAGACAGTTGACACACCGTTGCCTCCTCCGGTAGAAAATGAAGCTACAACTTAACCTATTTTCCTAGATATGTCTTCTTTAACCGTAACAGATTTATTAGAAAACTCATCAATGTTCGGTTGGAATAATCAAATCATCATTAAACAAATATTAGTATTCAAACCCATCTCCAAACTGTTAGCTTAATGATTTTTATTACAAAAAATCAATGTTTATAAAACCACTCACAATTGGGCACGAGACTGTAAGAAAACATACTTGTAAAGATTATGTAATAATGATCCATGAATATTTTGAATCCTCCCAATATCAATTCCTTCCATAGTCTGTCAATATCACAATAATAACCCCTAGTGGTTCCACACTCACGAAGTTTTTCTTAGTCCCACAACCTAATTCATACAAGGTTTCCAATGTCATATTTCCTCTAAAAAATAATTAAAAATGAATCATCACAATTTATAATACATTTTCTCAGCAAGAATCACTACTCCCATGATTGAAAATCAATTTTTTATCCAAAATCATCTTCAATACATTTCAGAAAACACATAATGTGTATAAGATATTTTAAATAAAAAATAATTTAAAAATCGACTTCTCATTACACTTAAAATTTATATCATTTAAATCCATTAGTTTCATAAGACACATGAAATGAATTTATAAGAATATAAATTATTCACATGTTATCACAATTTTACACTACAAATACCTTTCCAATGGATGAGAACTAATGAGCTTCAAGAAAATGTTTTTAATCGAGCAGGTCTAGTCTTAAAAATATTATATACAGTGAAAAAAATCATCAATCCCCTTAAAACATGATATAACATGAAATCAGAGACTAGTATGGTTCTAATGGGATAATGGGAATATAATTTCATAGAATATAATGAAATATATGTATATGTTGGGTAAAAAATGTAACAAACCTTAAAGAGATCCACCATGAAAAAGGAAAAATGTCACGGATCATTAGAGAGATCTCTATTTACTATTTGAGAGAAGCTAAGTTATGCCTATGGGAGACTAGGAGAGGAGTATATGAAAAAAAAGTTAATGTAATGAGGGAAAATTTTAATTTTATGTGGTTCAGATTAGGGGACATGGTTTAGACAAACTCTTTTCTACACCATGATCCAACCTTGTGGTTCCCTATATCCACTAAAAACCAAGGTTCATGGTCACTTGGATAGAGTTGTACAATTTGAAAAACTGTGATTAATATACAAAATTTACCCTAGATTAACTCATATATAGAAGGATGTCTTGTCTAAGGAATCATATGGTTTTAAAAAGCATTATAAAATAGTAAAAAATAAAAGTGGGACTCACTGTCCCAAACTGTATGGTTACCAGGCTGTTTGTACAAATCATACACTCAAAAATTTCACTTATCCTATTTTCCACAAGTCTCCAAATTTTCAGTCTATGACTCATAAAACCTATTGAATATAATATGATATCATACAATAAAAAATTCAATAATATATGTGACCGAGAAGGTGTCACACTTTTATTAGAAAAAATCAATGGAATATTAAAAAATATATAGATTTAAAGAGACAAAATTAAATTGAAAAATTATATATGGTTCAACGTTGGAATATATGTGTTTTCATAGATCACTATCCTATTCATTTGAATCATGATAGGATTTTTATGATTGTTAATTCAATTTTTATAACATTATTAGAAAATTATTTTCATTAATGTCATTTTCAGAACTATTCAAATAATTTAACTTTAAATACATCATGATAATAATGGAGTTTGAATTTAATTATTTTAAAAATTACTTTCATTTTAGTTTGATAAATAAAAACTGTAACGCCCTACTTCCAGGTTTTGCCCAAAGGTTCCCCGTACCCTGTTGGTCACATGGCCTCAAGCACATCTCTCCGAATTCTAGAGGATGCCGACTATCAATAAGGGCATTGTGTGTGATATTGGGGAAACTACACCTACATTGGAAGAGTATGTATAATAGAATAACAAATAACAAATAGTATCTGAAACAGTAATAACATACAACTTGTAAAGAGTGGAAAACTAAAATTCAATAATGAATAGAAGAACATATATATAAATTATGCATGTAAAATATGTCTAGGAAAGCATCCAAACAGGTCACAATGCTGGAAATACCATACTATACCAAGTGAAAAATAAAAAAAGTAAACTCATGTAGCATCGCAAGCCTCAAATTGGTCCCATGCTCTCCATATCCATAGAAATCAAGTACCTGATGAAGAAGGGAACTTTACCATATCTATACCTACAACCATATAATATGTCTGGGTCCAAAAGCTTGACCCAAAAAGAGTGTGAGACGAATCCCAGTAGAGAACCACCATAAGATATGTGCCTAACTATCAATGAGTACATGTAGCAGGTAATAATGGAAATGCAACAAAGAAACTAGGAGTAAAAAAAGTAACTTATCGAACAGTTTCCATTCACATTCATTATCATTTAATGTTCACCATTTAATAAAGTATGTATCAAAAACAAGCATCTAAGAAGGATACCTAATAGATATGAATCCAAGCTTGTGCTTTGGCTTGGCAGACGCATCACAAACACTCAATATTTAAATTAAATCTCTAGGTAGCTCACACATTCTAGCCCCTCTGACCAAGTATTGTAATAAAGGCAAATATACTCTGAAGAAGCACTCAAAGTCAATTCCCCCTATGGTCTTTCCACAGCAACTACAGACTCCCTAGGGAAGACTCAATGTCAATTCCCCATGTTGTCTTGTAATGTAAACTATAGAAACTAGGAGGGATCACTCACCATTAACCCCCAACGGTCTAGTAGCGTGAAATATAACAGACACTCAAAGGAAGCACTCAACGTCAATTCCCCTTGTGTTCTAACTGGACCAGTTTCTCAAAGCCCATTTTAATTTAAATGAGAATATATGATATCAAGCATCCCATAGTTGTCTCAACTAATACATGGATAAACAATTACAATGCATACCACATGCATTTAATAAGAAACAAAAGATAATCAGTTCCATCCTTTCAAGCAAGTCAAGGAAACGTGGTCGGCCTTATAGGCAACCAAGACCAAATGTCCCTAAACATTCAAACAAGGAAACTCACCCATGGGGTGTTCCTTAAACATGAATTTTCACATAATATCAAATCAACAAACCCTTAATCCAACAATCAATCTATGGTAGATAAAACATGGTTCAATTTCCTTAACCCAAAATACCTAAAGCATGCGTAATCGATACATTGGCATATAAAACTCAAAGAAAAACTACGTAAGGAAACAAACCACTTACCACGATGATGTATGATGAACAATCTCAAACATCAGCCCTTGAATCAGCCTATAATGACATAGATCTAAAAAAGGTTGAAATTATTCAACCTTAGATAACTCAAGATAGAGTAGAAATTAAGAATAGATGCTCTAGAAGAAGGAAGGACTCACCAGTGGGATTCCAAAGCACCCACCGGAGATAAAATTTGACATTGGATGAAGAAAAAATGGCTTGGAGAATATTCAATGATTCTGTACACTCTATCATGAGGCACAATCAGAAGAAGATCATTTTGTAGATGAGATGAGACCCCAGTACGATTAAGAAATCAAAAGAAAAAGTACACGATGGGTTCATTTAATCTACATGCCTTGTACATTCCTCAACCAGCACCTGCTTCAGGCGATATCCTGGTCACCTCACACGTCCATTTACTTAGAAATTACATAGCTACCTATGAAAACTATGTATACAGTGTGTACACAATAGTACACAACATGTACTTATAAAATTTCCAAAAACATCATTTTTCCTCAAAAACACCCAAAATCAAGACTTAACCCGAAAATGAATATCCATGTTATTAAACCCCCCTCAAAGCATTTTATCCCAGAATTTCATCTATAGGGGTGGATAATTGGAAACTTCAAACAACTCTGATAACATTGATCAGTGGTCGGCCTCCCTCTCCAAAGTCTCATCTTGTACTCGCCCATGCTGCCATAGCTCCCGTACCAGTGGAACAGACATGCCGTGGAGAACATTCATACTATGATCAACAATCTGAATAGAGTGATCCTAAATGGATTAATCCACCTAAAACTCAAACTCTTTCGGTTGAAAAAATGTGAGACAGGTATGAAAAAGTAATGCTGTAACTTAGAAACATGGAAGGCATCGTGCATGGCATGTTACCTCTGAGGTAATTGCAACTGATAGGCAACCGACCAGACTCTCTCCAAAACCTCAAACGACCTGACGTATCTTGGTGAAATATTTCTCTTTCTCCTAATCCCCCTTTGTCCCAACCTCGGAGTGACACACATGAAAACTTGATCTCTGACCTCATACTCTAGAGGTCGTATTCTTTGACCAGCATAAGAATTCTGGTGAGAATACATAGTCTCCATCCTCTTCCGAATCAACTCCACCTGCTCAGTGGTCTCTAGGAAAATATGAGGTCACGACATTTCTACCTCTTCTACCTCTATCCAACATAGGGGTGATCAACATGGCCTACCGTACAAATTTTCATAAGGTTCCATCTGAATCATCACCTAGAAACTATTATTGTAGGGAAACTTCACTTGGGTATTTGTCTCAACCAAGAACCCCTGAAATCTAGAAGACATGCTCGTAGCATGTCCTCCAAAACCTAAATCGTTCTCTTGGACTGACCAAATTTTTGGGGATGTAAAGATATACTCAAAATTACCTGTGTACCCAAAGCCCTTTGTAGTCTCTTCGAGACACGAGAAGTAAACCATGCGTCTCTATCTGAAAGGATATAGAATGAAACACCATGCAACTAAAAAATATTTTAGATGTAAAACCTTCCAAGATCATTAACACTGAAGGACTCAGTGATTAGTAAGAAGTGTTCAAACTTCGTGAGTCTACCAATGACAACCAAAACTGCATCATCCCCTCGAGGCGACCTTGGTAAACCTGCCACGAAATCTATCACGACATCATGTCACTACCAATTGGGAATGGGTAACAGCTATAAAAGCCCTTTTGTTCACTGATTCTCTTCCTTCACCTGCTGACAGGTGGAAAATTTCATAACAAAACATGCAATATCTTTCTTTATACCTAGCCATCAATACTAACGGTGTAAATCTTGATCATTTGATTGACACAAGGATAAACTACCCAAACAGAGGAATGAAAATCATGAATCAACTCCTCACATATGTCTGTTGTAACCCATACATGACCATGAAAGTACAATATCTCATCCTTTTACATGGTCCACACATGAGTATGGTTCTCTCCTGACACACTCTCATATAATAATAGACCTTTAGAATCTGATAGCTTCCACACTCGCACCCGATCTAGTAGTATATAAGTAACAGCTACCAGAAGAATGAAACGTGTTCCCTTGTTTTTCGTACACCTCCAAATGCATATAATAGAATAGAGACATAATCTTCCACTCACTACTGGCCTCCTAAAATGCGTATATCTAAGTCCTCATCAACACATTAGCCACTGAATTTCCTTTCCCTAGCATGTTGGAAATATCAAAGTCAAAAGACTGAAGGTACTCAACCCACGTTCGCTGTCTCAACTTCAAATCACACTGAGTAGAGATATACTTGATAATTTTGTGGTCAGTGTACACCACAAAATGATATCCAAAAAATACAATGTCTCCAACAATGTAAAGCATGAAAAATTGCAGCTAACTTTAGACCACACATTAGGAAATTACTCTCTTGTGGCCTCAACTACTAAGACCCATACACAACGACCCCTTCCCCCTATATGAGAACTACTCCCATCCCGATACCTGACGCATCATAGTAAATGGTGTAACTCTTGTCTGGCTCTAGAAAAATCGGCATTAGTGCTGAGGTTAATCTTCGTTTCATCTCTTGAAAGAATGAATTGTAGGAATTTTTCCACAAGTACTTAGAACCATTCTTAGTCAAGCCCCTCAGTGGTGCTTCTAAGTGTGAAAAGTTCAGTATAAAGAACCTCTAGTAACCAACCATCCCCATACCACTTTTCACCTCAAAGACATTCTTCGTCTCCTCCTAAGAAACTACTACCCTCACTTTCTATGGGTATACTAATACTCCTATCTCTGAGATAACAAAACCTATGAAGTGAATATAGTCCATCAATAAGTGGAAATTTTAGAGATTAAAATATAATATATAATCTCTCAGTGTACTCAAAACGTTATCAAGATGGGTGGCATTGTAATGTTGAGTGTGAGAGTACACCAAGATATCGTCCACCAAGACTACCAAAAAATAATCCAAGTAAGGATTGAACCTCGGTTCATCAGTGCCATGAAAATTGTTGGTGCGTTTGTGAGACTAAAAAACCTTACCACATACTCATATAGACTATATCTACTCCGAAAAGCTGTAAGATTTATATCTGATTGTTTAACAGGAAACTAATGATAACAAGATCTAAATTCAATCTTCAAGAACACCTGATATCTACAAAGTAGATCAAAGAGATTAGAAATCCTTGGAAAGAGATATCAGCTCTTGACCGTCAACTGGTATAACATATAATAATCCATGCAAAGTCTATGGGTACCATCCAATTTATTCCTAAATAGGATAGGGGAACCCTAAGGAGAGGTATTGGTTCAGATGAAATCCTTTGCCTTCATGTCCTCTATCTACTTCTTGAGCTCCTGTAACTATGGTGTAGCCATCCTATAAGGAGTAATGTACACTGGCGAGGCCCCTAGAAAAATCTCAATAGAGAAATATACCTCTCACTCAGGAGGTAAACCTGAAAAGTCATTTGGAAAGACAACCTTGAAATGATCCACCACTGGTAGAAAGTCAATCTGTGAAGTCCCCTAGTCATCCAGATATAAACTAGACATCTGAACTATAATTCCTCCCAACCCATTATGCTCGGGTCCCTCCCTGTTGGCATGGACATCCCATTCACCCTTGTGTAGAAAATGCCATCCCAATGGGGATGTGAAACTCACCCTACGACGATAGCAGTCAATAAAGTCCTGGAAAGAGACTACCCAGTCTATTCTGAGAATGACATCATAGTCTTTCATCTATAATACATAGAGGTCCCATAATATGTGACACCCACCAACATCAAGAGGGAACTCTTTACACTAACAAACACTAGCCGTTATAATCTCAAATGGAGTGTCTAACATCATGATATCCTCAAAAGTAAATATATAGAGCTCAAGGATCTCTAAAATAGAAAAAGATATAAAACTATGGGAATCCCCTGTATCTAAAAGGGAAAAATATAAAATAGAGGCAACTAGAATCATACCACTAACTGTAGAGGGTCTAGGATCCGACTCCTACAACGTCTTCTCCACTGCAAAATTATGACTTGTACAGTAGCCCTACGACCCAACCTAACTAGCTTGAGATGATCCATCCTACTGTCACTGAAAGCTTACCAATTAGCTAGCACGACCATAGGATTTTCCATAGCTAGAACGGACAGACGAACTCCAGTTCCCAAACTAATGAGAAACAGGTGGTAAAACTCCCAAACATGGAGTCATATCATAACTCCTATCACAATTTTTTGGTGAGAAAAATTGGAAAAAATTCCAAAGGTGGCCAATCATTCCGCAAGATCACCACTCAACTGGGTCTCCCAGACACTGAGGTGTCTTATTCCCACTCTTCCCACACTAGTGGAATAACACATGGATACCTGAAGAAGTATCTCATCTACTCAGATCTATGGACGTAGACTCCTCACAGTGCTTCTTACTATCAGTCAGAGGAGTACGAACTGTGGATGCGAAACTGCCCTAGCTCATAGCTCCAGACTACCTCAGATTACACTTGGTAATCAATGCCTGGTTGAGTATAGAATATATAGAAGTCAACCTGAATATGTTCACCTGGGATCAGATGTTATGTCAGACACCATCCTCAAACTTCCTCATAAGAAATAACTCATCACCCACCCAAAAAGGGTGTGAAGTGCTGTAGCTCTGTGAAGTGAGAAGAACACTCTATTACTGAAAGAGATCCCTATTCTGAAACCATGAAATCTTGGGCTCGATCGGAACTCAAGGTCCCTGGGTAGAAATAGTCATAGAAGGTCTGCTGAAACTCATCCCAAGCCATAACTCATTGGTGCCCCGCCTGTGAGATAACATCCTACAATGTCATGGTGGAATAACATAGAATATATGTATAAATATTCACCCTCATCTATGGAGGTATCTCGAGATGCTCGAATATTGAAAGTATGGAATCCCACTATGACTATATGGCCTGAGGTCCTCCATCTCTTGAGAATGTGGTAGGATGATAATGCTGAAAAACCCGCGTCAACTCATCCGTAGATGGGAAAGGCTGTGGTGCTACCCAGTAGGTCTATATAAACCTCATCAATCATTCTCAGAACTATGAATCTGCACTTGTGTATGGCATAATCGCTGGTGCCAAAACATGCATGATGATAGGATCTGCTGGTAGACCATGATCTACCATTTTCGGTGTCTGATCGTTGCCCATTATCTGGAATACAATCAAAGGATGTATTAATGGCATGACTCTACAAGGTCAAGCACACACCTCAGTTTAATATTATCACTTACTAAATCATAGAATCTCCCAAAGTAATAGGAGAAAAAAAACAATGATGGTTTACAAAACAGGGTTACACAGCGTGGAAAAACCCTACACGACGTGTTCCCTTATTCTTTTAACATGGAATTTACCTCTACCAAACCTGGTCATGTGACACCCATACACATGAAATGTTCATCCTCATAAACTGTGTGTACTTGTATTTTTACCTTCTTCCCATGTTCTTCCACAAGGCTAAACCTCATAGTTCTATCATTGGTAACACTACATGGCATGTTCTCCCTACACACGACGTGGGCTACTTATGTTTTAACCACCTGTGTTGTTTTTCACATGGTCGGTGACACATTCGACTCTATACATAGATTTTAAGAATGGAACATGGCGTATACAAACTAAGTTTCATCCACCCACATCGTTAGTCACACGACCAGATACATGGTTCATACAACATAGCATTTACAATCTAGACATGGAGTGTTCTACCAAACATTTCCCAACCTCATTTACCTTCTCACACGGTCAGTCACATGGTTTAAGAATACACAAAATGTATATATAGTACACGATATTTAATTAAGAAAAGTTGTTTCTTCTAGAACAGAAGAACACATGGCATGTGTTCATTACACCACATGCCAGGTTGTCTGTGTTTCCGGACAGTAGACCTCTGAAACGTCTCCAAAACCCTTAAAAACATACTTTTTTTCCAAGGAATGAAAAATTCAGACCCATGAGAGCCCATACTCCCACAAATCAATGTTTGGCATCCGTATTCATATCATCATGTGAAAAAATTCAACTAAAGTTGATACATTATCTTCCGAATTCTGATCCAAGAGGGACCATAACACCTTAGGGACTGAAGTTTGGCATCCATCCAAATAAAGCATTTCATATGAGAAATACCCTATTGAGATAACTAGTATTCTATCATGGAATCTATTACAAAAGAATGCATATTTTTCACAACACATATCACAATAACATGAAATTAGTAATACACCCTAAATGGCATGAAAACAATGCATTATTTGTGACCTCTATAAAGTGCATTTATGATTCATGAGATGGAATACCATCATATCATTAGGTTTTAAAAGAAATAGAACCTCAATAATATCAATGATAACATAACAAAACATATGAATCACCCAACGGTGAAATCAAATCAAATGTAATAATTGTAAAACAAGAAAAATTGAAATATTTGAGGGATATGGGATTTTCCATATACATGGGTTACATAATCCTAGGCACAACTTATATCCAACTACCTATTCCTTCCTATCCATGTAAATAGGATCCAAACAGTAATAAAAACATGAAAAGAAACCCTTGTGGCACAACTTTGTAATGTTCTAGTTTTGGGTGCCACCCAAAGGTTCCTCGTACTCTATTAGTCACTTGTCCCAAAGAACATTTCCCCAAATGATAGAGGCTGCCGACTAGAAGCAAGGGCATTTGGTGAGATAGTGGGAAAACATTGCCTTCATTTCCAGATTATACACACCGGAATAACAAATAATAAATAGTAGTGGAAACTGTAATACCTTATGACATATAAACAACGAAAGACTGAATGTAAATAATCAACTGAAGCACATATATAAAAATAATGCATGTCACATATGTCTAGTAAAGCATCCATACAAGTCAAATTATTATAAATACAGTACTAAACAAAGTGAAAAATAAAACAAGTAAACTCCAATAGCATCGCAAGCCTCGGCTTGGTTCCATGCTCTCAAACTTCAGACCAAAAATGTACTTGATGAAGAAGGTCTCTTTCCCTTATCTATACCTGAAACCATATAATCTGTTTTGGTCCAAAAACTTAACCCAAATAGGGTGTGAAAATAATCCTAGTAGGAAACCACCACAAGATCTTTGCTTAATTAACAGTGAGTATATATAGCAGGTAATAATGGATATTTATCCAAGAAACTAGGACTATAAAAATTCAACCAATCTTATAATTCCATTTACATTCATAAAAATTTAATGTTCATCATTTAATCAACTAAGTATCACAAATAGTTATCTCTGAAGGATACCTAAAAAGACTGAATCCAAGCTTGTGAATTGGCTTGGAAGACGCGTCACAAACAATCAATATTTACAATAACCCTCTGGCTAGATCACATATTCTAACCCCTCTGGCCAAGTAATGTAATAAAGGCAAAGACACTAAAAGGAAGAACTCACCGTCAATCCCCTATATGGTCTTTCCATAATAACTAAAGACTCTCTAGGGAAGTACTCAGTTTAAATTCCCCATGTTATCTCATAACATAGACTATAAACACTATAAGGGAGCAATCACTGTCAATCTCCCCTATGGTCTAGTATCGTGAAATATAACAGGCACATTGAGGAAGAACATAACGTTAATTCCCCCTACGGTATAACTACACCATGTTCTCAAAGCCCAGTATAATTAAATTGTGCATATAAGATATCAATAACCCAAAAGTAATCTCAACTAATACATGGATATAAAATTCTAAAGTGTACCACATGTATTTAACCATCATCAAAAGACCATTAGTTCCATCCTATCAAGGAAGGAAAGGAAGCACGGTATGCCTCATAAGCAACCTAGAGAAAACTACCCTAAACATTCTTATAATGAAATGCACCCATGGGGTGTTTATTAAACATTAAATTTCACATAATATCACATCAAAAAACCCTTAATTCAATAATAAATATAAGGTAGATAAAATAACGTTCACTTTCTTTAACCCAAAATACCCAAAGATTGGGTAATTGTTATGTTGGCATATAAAACTGAAAGAAAAACTACAAAAGGCAAAAAAACCACATAATATGATGATGTATGATGAACAATCACAAATATATTCCCTTTAATTGACCTAGAATGATGTAGATCTACAAAAAGGTCAAAATCGTTTGACCTTAGATAACTCAACCGTGAGGAGAAATTAGGAAGAGATGCTCTAAAAGAAGTATGGAATCACTGGTGGAATTCCAACGCAAGCACGGGAGATCTAATCAGACCTTGGATGAAGAAAAAGTGGCTTGGAAAATATTCAGTTATTCCATATGCTCTGCTGTGAGGAACTTCTAGCAGATGATCGTTCTTGAGATGAGACTCAAACACATTCTGATTAATCAATTAAAAGAAAAAGTACATGTTGTGTTCATTTAATGTACACACCATGTACAAGCCTCTAATAGCCCCCATTTTGGCTATCTCCAAGTCACCTCACAAGACTATGTACTCAGTCGCTACACGGCTAGTACACGGCTACCCGTGGCAACAGGGTACATGATGTGTACTCAAAAGTACACAGTGTTTACTTATAAACTTTCCAAAAAATAATACTTAAAAAACACCCGAAATCATGATCCATACATGAAATGAAGATCCAAGTTCTTACAAAAATCCTTCAGGACTCAAAATTATGAAAATCACGACAATTATTTTTTAAAAAAATATATACTATTATTTTCTTCCAACTTGCACAACCACCTCACTAGTGACGCATAAAAAATATATGTAATTATTTGAGAATGAAAAATTAAAATTAAATTACTATTTTGTATAATTATTTAAATTTAATAAATAAAATATAATGATTCATAAATTTTTTTAATTGAATAAAGAGATTGATTTTTGTTACATATTATATAATTAATCCAATATAAAGGACACTATAAAAATAAAATGACAACAAATTGACTTTTTTTCAATGATAAAAAGATTTATTTCAAAATAAACTCATCCAATGAAATAAATTATTATTTTTGAGTGAGTTTGAGATATAACTCTATAATATTAACAAAATTTTACTCATTTTCCCTTTATTGTGGTAGTATACATTTACCACACTTACTTTTCATTATGATAAAAAATGATATTATCATTATAGGTATTTTTAAAGATTTGATTCCTTATATGGAGATTGTTTTTTGAGAATAATATTTTATACATTATAGAAATTAATATTATTATTAGTTCAAAAATTATAATGTTTTTTTAGAAAAATCAATGTTTTTAGCATAAAATTGTTTTTATATCAAAATATTTTTTATTTTTTATTTTC
The DNA here is from genome assembly GCA_963277665.1 of Viscum album. Taxonomy (NCBI): domain Eukaryota; kingdom Viridiplantae; phylum Streptophyta; class Magnoliopsida; order Santalales; family Viscaceae; genus Viscum; species Viscum album. Next base: position 471,168,416 of record OY728133.1, on the reverse strand, counting down.
CTTAAATTAATCAGATTTGGTAAAATATAAAGATTATTATTTGACACAGAAAAAACCAATATAAAAAATATCCTTTTAAATACTATACTATAAGCGATGTACAAAAAATAAATCATATTTGAATAAAAAATATTATCTATATTTGCGAAATGTCAGTTATGAATGTTGATGTTCAATATTTTTATTATTCCATTATATTTAATATTAAATAATATTTTTTTCTAAAAGAATGGTTTTATAAACATAAAACATATTCATATATCATGATACTATTAGAAAAGTGATATTATTTGAAAACATAATATTTTTTCACTATTCAACCAAAAATCTTTTATTTAATTAAAAAACTAAAAAATAACTGTATGCTAATTTTGATATGATGAAAAAATTAAATTCTTTTTTATCAAATTTGATTTCTAAAAATTTAAATTGTTAGTTTAAAAAGAAAATACAAAATATACATCCGAATTGCTTTAATGAAAAATAACCCTTTAATAAACTTTAATGTTCATAAACTTATATGATTTCATTCATATCTCATAAAAGTGAGTAATTATTTCTATAAAACTACGAAATAAATTTTTTCTTTTGGAAAATTTCAATATAAAATTCATAATGTGTTCACTGCTATTCATACCCTCTAATACAACAGTTTTATTTATAATGGTAATATATAAACAATTAAATTTTTATTTTATATTATTGTTATTTTAAGACCAGTGTATCATGTGGTATAAATTATTGAAAAAATTAATAATTTAATATATAATTAAAATCCAAGTATCTGGGTGTTATAATTTTCATTGTGCCTAGTGGAGAAATATTTAGTGGGTCTGTATGTTGAGTCATCAAAATATGAGATCTCAATTATAATCATGGTTTTGGTGACAATTTATATCCATGATTGAAGATTGATTAATATTTAATAGGTGAATTTTGTTTTTAATTTTTTATTTGTGCATTCTTTGGTGTAAAATCTACCAATTATACTATAATATGATTGTTATTATTGATTTAGAACATTCTTTATTGATTGGTTTGAAAATATTATTATTATGTTAACTGGGTGACGGGACAAGGATTTTAATGAGTTGTACAAGTGATACCCATGGTACATGCATGGGTAACTAGTATTAGAGATACATTAGCTTATATTATGTACAATATATTTCGCTATTTGTTTATTTATGTTCCCCATGAGATAGTTTTCCATGGGAAAGGTTCCATTATAATTTTTATTAGTTTTGAAACTTCTGGTTAGATTCCTTGTTTTTTCTTTATTGAGGAAATTTTTATGTATCTATATCTTTAAATTTCATGATATGATAATATATTTGGGGCATGATCCAGTTGTTTTCTTTATTCATTTGTTTTTTTTCATCCTTTTATAAATTTATAAATGTTTCATTGATGGATGTTGGTGTCATAACGGGGAATCTTCACCCCTTTTGATATTGTGTTGAAATAATATTTCATTTAGGTTATGTTTTGTTCATGGGAGAATTTATATATCATATTATCATATAATAGAAATTATAAATGGTTGGGAGACATATTGTAGGAAACTAACTACATAGATCTTTGTTCCCAATCAGTTTTATTTTTTGTTATGTTTCTAGATAATTGATGACATTGGAAGGTTATCTTTGTAGATAATTATGATATTTTAATAATTAATTTTGATGATGTAGCGTGTTTAGTTATTTCTCTTTTCATAAGGTTATCTTGATGTATTCCTTATCCTTGATTACACACATGTTTTTCATGGTTATTTTTGATTTTTCTTTTACTATTTTAATAAAAGACTATCTTAGGTTAGAATGTGGCATGATAAAAAGAATTTAATAGCACATTTTCAATAAATAATATTATATTATATATTTTTTGTTTTAATTTTAAAATTTGATAGTTTTGTATTTGATATTATTATTTTAGATATAATTTCCCATACTATATGATTAATAGATGTTTTACTGTAAATTATGAGCACCATAGAGGAAATCATATTGTAGAAGGTATTTTATTTTAGTGTGGGATAAAAGGCTGGATCACAACTTAGAAAAACATAAATCCAAACTATATTGAATACCCTTATATATGGGGTGTTTGTGCAGAAAATTCACATTGTTATTGAAAACCATGTTATGTGTTAAAATTATATTGTATATACCATTCTAATGTGATCTACATAGCAATATCAGGATTTGGTAAACTTGTGGCCAAACTATATGGTCTACCTTGGATGATTTAATTATAAATTTTAATAATTTCAATCCTTGTTTACAAGATTCATGGACATCCCTTTCAACCCCAATCATTATACTAACCACGGGGAAGGTTTAAATTAGCTATTCTCTCATTATTATTGAATTTATGTTCATTCACCTTTAATTACTAGTGGATTATAATCATTACTTAATTCTTTCCACATTATATTTATTATTACGTCTATTTTAATAGGTTTATCATCCTTACATAATCATTATTACTTGCGGTGGATGAATTACTGGTTTATGTGGTTTTAATTTTGGATTATGGTTTTATAATTCTTTTAGTGGGGATAATTTTACTTTTTATATCTCATTTTATCAATGATGAATTGTTTTCACATAGATTTAGGAATGTGTTTGTGGAGAAAAAGTAATTATATAGAATAATTTTCTCTAGACTATTGATTTAATATATATTAGAATTAATGTATTAGGTTAATGTGGATATGATTGTTGTTTTTTTATTAATATATAATACATAAATAAATTTAAAAATAATTATGCTAATTATTGATTTATTATTAGATGAAATTAAGGATGCATTTTGTCAGATGAAGGGATACTATCAACAATATTGTTAAATGATTTTTATAGAGATTAATGGAGTCTAAATATGGTTTAGGGGAAGATTTATTTAGAGAATTATAGAATTTCCACACAGAGGTAGTATTATGGTTGATCCAATAATTTTAGGCTCATGTGGTCACTTGTTTATGTGTGTAGTTGATACATTATTCTAGTATATGATTTAGTCATGGACACTTAGTTACTCAAGTGGTTGATCTATATTAATAGGAAAAATATATCGAATTTTTATGGTCAATTAATATGATGAATAATTCTATATGTGATCAATCTAATATACAATTCATAATTGATAAATTTATGATTCCCAATCTTTAATGTCAATCATTTATAAATTTTTTCAATCCCCACTCCCTATTATAAAATAATGATTGAATGATTTTTTCATATGGTCAATTTGCATGTTTACTCAGATAAAAATGTTGGATTGATTTTTAATTTTTCTTAATTTTCATGATCATTCAGAAATGCACGAATAATTGGAATTTTTTTTGTAGTTGATCCCTTAGAAATATCGTCATTTATGAAGTTCCATATTTTGAGGAAATTAACATGAAATTCATGGTGAAAATTTGAAGTTTTTATGATCTGTGTACAATAAAAGTTATTCAATGAGTTGATGATTGCAACATATTTTAGTAATAAAACATACCAAATTTAGTTTCATATAAATCAACTCAATTCTTGGTGTGAATCTTATTCAGAAAAAAATATTTACATTATGTTATATAATGATTCAAGTAATTTTTAAAAAAAGTTGAAGAAGATCTTTCAGGGAGATTTACACTAAAGAATATGAATTATGTTTTTACTATGTTTGAGAATTCATACATATATATTATATCCTTATATAATTTGTAAAAATTATCATGGAGAGAAGAGGAAGAATGATATATCGATGTGAATTTTTTGCATTTAGATAATTTTTTTTAAATTCAAGTAATTATATAATAAAATTGTGGTGTTGGATGGTTGGATAAAAGAGGGGGAATATAAGTACTTAACAAGGTAGAAGATATCATAATGTTTTCCCAATGAATAGTGATGTTAGAAAATTATAGGTGACAATGAATATCATGAAAATGTGAAGTTATTTAAATTCATTCATAATGGAGGTAATGTAAGTTCAATGTTTTAATAAAGAATAATGCATAAATTATGTGGAGTTTATTACATACTACTATTACATCAGTTATTAAGAGAATATTTTTTTTGAATATATATATCCACATAGAATGAGAATTCATATTTTTATTCATGTAACTATATCAATATAGATATTAGTTTTGAAAGGAATCCAAATATGGTGGAATGTAATTCATGTGATAACATATTAATATAAAAATTTTTGAAATAGAAAGAATGATAATGAGTGTGATATATGAAGAATAAAAGAGGTCACATTGGTTCTGAAGTTCACTGAAGAGACATAGTAGAACAAGAAGTCAGTTATTCCTTTTATATAATCTAAATAACTTTATCTGAATTAATATAATGATAGTGATTATTTCATGTAGATCTCTATGTGATATTTGAATTTAATAATTTTTACATTTCAATAATATAAGAAAAATAAAATCTCAACACATGCAAAACATGATAGAAAACATTGGTGAAATACATTATAGTTTTTTACGCATTAAATTTTTTTGTATCCATTGTAGTACTCACATAAGTAGTAATGTGACCTGTAATGTGAGTTAAAAGTATTTTTCCTTCACATAGTGATTCATATGTTTTTAATAGTGGGACATTTTAGCATTGTTTTCATTATATTTATCCAAGGACTAGATGTTCACATTGAGTAGTGAAATTATTAAATCACTTGTTCCTTGACAATGTTATCTTCTGTGTTGTAAGTTAGAAAATCATATCCATCAAAAAAATTGAATAAAAATAACTATAGTAAAAAACATAATATTGATAAAATAGTAATTTAACTCTCCTTTAATCTAGTTCACTAATCTTATGAATATATGATTTCTATAAGAGGTTGGTTTGTTTAATTTACATTTGTATTATGATTTTTTGATGAATCTACTGAATTAATGAAGTTATAAATTTCTATTATCTTCAATGAATAATTTATATCCCCTAAATTATAAGGGGATCCACATGTATTATGTAAATTTATTTCATATTTAGAAGTATTAGACAATTTCTTATCTCTTAAATATTAATTATGATGAATTAGGAGTAAAAATAGATTTATTGATTTATAATGGTGAAGGTAATGGCCTGAAAAAATGTTATAATAGGAATTTTGAAACAGATGGTCATTATAAAAAATATATTTTAGCATCTCTTTTAGAAGGTGAATTATTATAAGTTAATATACTCAAAATAAGAAAATATAAAAGGGATAAACTATAAAATATATTTTAAGGAAAGAATAATACAAAGATATCTATGTTTTGGATTTAGAGAATTAAATATATAGATCGTAGGATTCATGATTATGATACTATTGATGTTTTCTTAAAAAATGTTAATGATATTGTGAGTACAATCATAGGCTCTAGAGTGTATTTGGAAGACTCTAATTTTGTTGAGAGGATTTTACTTATCATACAAGATATGTTCTTTTCTAATGTTTCACCATTAAAAAATGATCTAAGTGACATTCTTCTTTTGAAAAGAAATAATTTTAATTTAATATAAAATAGGGAAAGAAAATTTTTTCATTATAAAGAGAAAGATAAAAAAAGAAATTTAATTTAAATCTATAAAATCCATTAAAATTAAGAATTTTGTTTGTGAAAATAATGATTTTTCCTTTTTAAATCAAGATTCATATCAAATGAACTTCTTAAAAAATTGCAATATTTCATCTATTGAAAAATGATAAGAGTCAAATGCACGTTATCTAGAAACCAACCACCTAAATGGTTCAATTGCAGATATTTTGGAAAATTTTCCACTATTAGTCCTAAAATAAAAGACGTTTAAGATGAATTTGTATACAATAAAACATGTCTTTGAAACTCAACAAATAGTACATATTGTTCAAAGATATTTTCTAGAATAATGGGTAATAATATGCCATGGAGAAAAATAATGAATATTTTCAATGTTGTAGAATGTTGAATGTAGTGTTGAGGAATAAACAGTTAACTGTTATAATGTTGTTGGTGAAAATAATCACATTAGTGTGTTATTGATGATTATTTTACTAGTAATGTAAGTAAAAATTCTATATATGAAGTTGGGGAAACAGAAATGGTGCACATAAGATTGAGAAAATAGAGAGAATGTCTATTAAAAATATTAAATCATGAAATGGATAATAATACAATGATAAAATACCGGAGTGGTAAAGGCTCCTATATGGCATCTATGATGTCATGGGATCAATCCATGTTGGAAGAAGGTACTATCATTGTACTATGTAGGTGGTAATGTACACGATGATCCAGGTAGGCGGTGACATTGGTATGATGCAGAAAGGTGGTGACATAAGCATGACGTAGGTAGGGTAATACATGCATAATGTTGCACTCAGATTTCGGGCCATGAAATGGGCATCATACCCCTTGGGCCCAATGGAAATGTACAAAATAATAATTATTCTGGGGTGGAATATCTTTTTAGGGGTTCTATGGCCTTCCTTTATGGAATGTGTGTGTGTTGTGTGTGTTCTCTTGAATGTAATTGTACCCCAAAGCATAAAATATATATAGATATAAATATATATGAAATGGATAAAAATAATATGTAGAAAGATGAATATTCTTAAAAAATATTAAATTATTCCATGAAGAAATAATTTTATCTACTGATGGAGATTAATGATCTAAATAAATTTCATAAATATGAGAAGACCCTAACTATCATGAAAGGTTAAATAGTGAATGAGTTGGCGAAGAATCGTGATCTTATTCAAAATAGATAATAAAACATAATCATTATGAAAATATTTAAAAAAAGATTCATTAAGAAAAATAATGATCAAAGAAGAATAATGTGTGACAAGATCAAAAAAATAATTTCCTAATTATGGTGTTAATGCTGAAGTTTTAGGTCTATATTTTGACAAGAATATATTGATAAAATGACTAATGTTTTTACCCAAATAAGATATGTCTCAAAAACAAGTAAAATATAGAAATTAAAAAATTGATTATAAGAGTAATAAAACTATTAACTCTAAAAAAGAAAAAATAAATTATACTTTGAATATTAATATATCATGGGTTCAATAAAATTTTTTTCTCTGAAAGGAGACACAATTGATGGATATAAAAATGAAGGAAGGAAGAGACACAATTTTGGATAAAAAATAATGTTCAAAGAAAAAATTAATTTTTATTGATATTTCTAGAAACTTTATAGCTTTTTAATATTTTTATATTCTTTTGGTTTAATTAAAAATATCAAATTATGGGTATAATGATTAGGATATATAACATGTGTGGGAGTGATCTAACTCAAATGAAAATGTTACAAAAATTACATGAAAATTCTAGATTAATGGATGAAAATAGATTTCAATAATTATTAGTAGTTTATGAAATATGTAACTATATATGTCACCTTGCTAAAGGATGTATCAAAATGTTACTGGAAAAGAGGAAAAATCTGTCCTTATATATAAATTTAAGGTAAAGAAAAAGCTATAATTTTAGAATATTTACATTAATCTTGAATGGAGTGTAAAAAGATAACAGATAGTGAGTTATTTTTATGTATGAAAATACATTTGAAGCTATTAAATGATTATGAAAACTGAAAATAAGGATATAAGGTCAGTGAAAATTATGGGTCATTAATGATAAAAAATTTTAGTTCTACTATTATTGAAAAATAAATGTTGATATATAATAAAACCATTTAATTGTTTCGCTGAAAAAAAATTATACAGTATTTATTAACTCTATGTTAGAGTAAATGAGTAAGATTTCAAGAAATATTAAATCTTTAGGATAATATTCAAAATGGAAAGGTTTTTAAAAGTGGGTTGTAAACAAAATGTAACTTATTTCCACTTGGAGATGTAAGAAATACAAACTATTTGAGTATGAAAGAAATATGTGAACTGTAGAATTAAATGATTTGTCTTCTTGACTTAAAGAATTTAACTAAAAACATCAAAGAATAATGTTTTTGTTATGTTTCTAAGATAATGAGAGATATATTTATTAAATTTTTTATATTTTATGAGGGGATGATTACAAAATCATTGAAAAAATGGATGATATTCACATATCTAATTCATTAAAGCTAATCCATTTAGATATCATTTGGCCCATCGGAATGGTATAAAAAATAGAGAAAAGTATTTCATTTTTATAATTAATTTACTCACATAAAATGTATAATGCTTTTGAATCATAAATCCAAGACTCTAAATACATTCAAGTGTTTTAGGAGAGGTGATGAAAAAGTGTTTGGTTTATCTCTAATGAAAACTATGTATGATAATGTTGTTAAGAGAAATAATGAAATACTTTAATCTTAATTTTGAAACCATGGAATTTATCATGAACTTAGTGAACCACACCCACAAACAGAAATGGTAAGGCTGAACTAAAAAATAGAATTTTTGTAGACTTGGCTCGAATGATGTTGATAGAAAATGATACATGTGAATATTTTTTTTGGAAAAATATTAGACTGATGATTGCTGTTTAAAATATTTGTTTTCAAAAAATAACTTTTAATAAGATTAATTATTATATTTAGTGAAATAAGTCCCGGAGTTCGAAATATATTATAGATTTTATTAGTCCCATGTATCATCAAAATTAAAGATGAATATTTGTGTAAATATGATCCAAGAGGGGTTAATCTAATTTATTATAGATGTCCTATTAATATAAAAATATATTTATGTTACTATTAGAAGAATGAAAAAAATTATTGATACTATTGATTTGAATATTCTAGAACATACTGAATAATATGTTTTAAATGATTAATAATGATTTAAAAGCAAGGTTGATGCTGTTTTTTAAACAGCCTGATAAAATTCCATAGAGAGATAAAAATAATCAATACATAAAGGTTGTATACATTGATTTAGAATTTTTAATGGGGAGAATAATAAATCATCACATCCATAAGAAATAATACAATTGTTTATCCAAAATATCTTCTTCAATAAATGTTATATGGTATAAACGAGGATAAATCTGAAGACAACATCTCATGCATCATTATTGACTCAAGTTTAATCCAATGTTGTTTCCATGAAATTAGAGTACCAAATGAGGGATGGTTATATTAATTAATAATTGGACCAAATTGAGAAATATGAGACTTTGGAGTTAGTTCATGAACACATAGATAATAATTTTATTGGAAGAAAGTGGGTGTTTCAAGACAAGTTAAATTAAAATTAATAAGTGGAGAGAAATAATGCAAGATTAATATTTCATGGATACTCTCATATTTAAGGGGTAGATATTGATGAGAACCTTATAGTGATTATAAGTATCGATGAAACTATTTTACCAGTTGTAATACATGATATTTCTATTGGATTTTAGGTCTTCTTTTCCTAATGTTTAGTTAGTAAAGAAGGTTTACATTGAACAACCATTTTTCGTTATTTCTAAGAGAAAATGATATTTATGTATTTAGATTAAGGAAAAACATATATGGGATTAAACATTCCCTAATATAATTTATTCTATATAATACACCATCTTGAATAATTTTAATTTCAGAAAGGTAAGAGTGGAAAGTGATCGCCATATTAAATATTAAAAAGTGGTATCTTGTTTTGTTATTATTTATATAGATGAAATTATAATTTCTATAGATTATATAGAAATAAATGATGATATTTATTATTTTATAAGGAAAATTAAGGAAATCCATATGACTGTAGTTATGAGAAATATTCTTTAATTTCAAATCCCTAAAGAGAAAGGTCATATATTCCTGTCTCATGGAATATATGTTATGGAACTTCTAAAAAGGTTTTAGATGAATTATTCAAAGCCTAATACAACACCCAATATAGTGGGAGTGATATATACAATGATGAGAAAAGAATGGATGTTTATCTGAGAGGATTCAAGATGTTATTTATAAGTATATTTTAAAATTTAGTATCGCGAAAATATTTAATAAATATTTTTACTCTTTGTGATCAGTATCAATGTACCAAAAAGAATCACATTATTAGTTGGAAAATTATTTTTAGATATATAAACGGTATAAAATATATTAAATTAGAATATAATAGAAATGGAATTTTTTCTCATTTTTTTATTTTGATAATGATTAGGAAAGACATGTTGATAATAAATGATCCACATTTAGTAATGTTTTCTTACAGGGCGATAAGAGTGCTTTTAAACCAACTAAGAACCATAGTTACCTAATTTTAGTAGAAAAGAGGTATAATATAACAATAAAAATAATTCCACAACTCAGTTGTTGCAGAATGAAACAAAGTTAAAATATTTTAATGTATAAGTGGAGATTAAACTTCCTCCCATATGTGATAATATGTGTTATATAAAATTGAAAAATAACTGTATTTAAAAATAATGAAGTAATAAAATTTATGTTGAATTTCTCTTTATTAAGGATATAATGAAATAAATGAATTTATGTTATAATTTTCCAATACAAAGAAGAAAAAATTAAATATTTTAACCAATCCATTATCTAAGGAATAATTTTAGAATTTGAGGTTGATGGGAAATGTTCACCCTCACCCATGCTAAGGACAAATTATGTTATTTTTCCCCACGCTCATTTATTTTTTTTGTTATTTCCTTTAAATGGGGATTAATATAAATAAAACAAAAAAATTTCATTATATTTATCTACTAGAAGTTTGTTATTAGGAGATAATATATATTTAGTGAGTCTTCAATTATATGTTTTTTATTGCAGGGTATACATTGAGATAGGTTATTAAAAAATAGATAGCCAATGAATTTAGCTCTTATTTAATGTGTAAAATTTTAAAAAATATTTCTGAAGTCCCCATAAGATATTTTTTAACTAATTAAATGGTTAGTTTAAATAGGTACACAACTGAAGAGGTATGAATGAAAAGCATAGTTTTTTATGTATACCATGATTTTATTATTAAATATTATTGTTTCATGTATATATATATATTTATAGTTATTGAATGTTAATACATCATTAAGTATGATATGTATAGAAGTAATTTTTATTTCAAGGTTTCTAATTAATCTTGAAGTGGGTATATTATTGATACCATATCTTCAGATTTAAGAAGTTTCTCTAGTTTTTTATTTTCATATGGAGATAAAAATTGGAGCTAATTTATGTGGATGTAATTCTTGTATTTTACTTTTCTTTAAAAAAAAGTTATCTTAAAACTAAATGTGGTAACTGAGGAGAAAGTTTTAAGGGAAATAAATGAAATGTGCCATTATAAATAGCGTCACTAACTATAAAAATTGGAATGATTTTTTGTGTGCATTAAGGATGGTCGAAGATGGTCAAAAGTGGTGTTTTGTCATTTTTCTTGAAGTCTATAATTTATAGACAAAGACAATATCGGAGTTGAACCACTATCCATAACCTCATGTGGTCACCTGTATGTTAATTTGATCAATATATTGTTATTATGTTCAATTCATTCACGGTTGATTATATGTACATGCATTCAATTCAAAAAATAATTCATTACTGATTCATTTCAAAAATTCAATTAATACTATCAATATTCTATGAATGTGGTTGATTCAGACTAAAATTCATGATAAATCCATATAAAAATCATTTGTACGTGTTATTGATACTCAAAGTTAGTCATATAAGAAAAATTTATTGATATACTCATTTTTGAATCCCCATAATCAGTCATATTGGATTTATATAATAATTTTTATGTGTGTTTATTTTTATGTTTAGTAAGACTAATTTGATAGATTTTCCTCCTTCTGGGGAATAATCCAGTTATAGTTGATTCATATGTCCAAGTCTATACAATTATTTTTCTAATAAAAATCATGTTTAAAAATATTCATATCAAATATTTGGGAATCTATTGATGTATTTTATGAAATGATTATTGGGCCATATTTTATTACTTAAAACATAATAAATTTAGTGTTATTTAAATCAATCTTATTTCTTATATGGTTTTATTTTACGAAAACAGTCTTCCGGACTGGTTATATCATGAATATTGAATGTAATTTAAATGAATATGAATAATATATTTAATGATTATTTAATATTAAAATGAAGAAAGCTAAATATATAGATGTTTCATGAATGAATGCATATATATATATTATATCCATCATTAATTCATAAGACTTATGAAAGAGAGAATTAGAAGCGAAGGATAATAATAGTTACTATTTCATGGGTATTATTTTTTTAAATGTCTGTGATATAAGAAAAAAGAGATAATGTCAGAATGGGTTATGGAGGGATAATTCCATGACTAAAGAAGATAGAATAATTCTTATGGTTTGTTTCATGATGCGTGAATCCACATATTCATTGGAGACTATAAATATAATGTGTGCATGAATTATTTTTAACTTATGAATTATAGAGGAAATAAAGGTAGTGAAATTACCAAGGAAATGGTAAGATAAATAATTTTTATGTATTTATTATATTAATTACCATTATTTTATAGATTTATTATCATTATAATATTATTATGTAATTTTTTAGTCAAAAGGAAAATGATTTACTTCTAACCAAATTGGGTTTTCTTCATTATATAGCTTTATTTAAATTCTTTATTTAAAAATTATGTAATTTTAATTTGAAAAAATTAACTTTTTTTAATCCCTATTTGTCAAAACTCTCCTAGTATAAATCTTTTTGAATTTTCAGAGAGGTATTATTTTTCAATGAAGATTAAAAAACAATGATTTTTATTTAAAACCATCTTTTCTATTCAATTACTTACAATGTCACATTGTTTTTTTATTATTAAAAATACTTAATTAGTTATTTTATATTAATAAAAATAATATAAATTATATTATAAACAAACAATATTTTAATTTCGTATAAAAAAATTATACTCTTAAAATGACATTTTTTTGGAAAAAGTATTTTCTTCACTTTTTGTAAGTTTATTTTTTAAATTAAATTACCAAAATTATATGATTTTAGTAAGATAAAATGGATTATATATGTATAATATTAACAATTAATTATTGGGAATATGTTCAACATGATGTTTTTTCATAATGAATAGTAAAATCAATAAATATAAGTTACTACGGTTAATGTTAAAATAGATTGAAAAAGGAGTTAAACTCAATTGATAAGGGTAAGAAAACCATGAAACATTTTTAAACACTATTTTATTAAAAATTTTAATAAATATTTCTTCTAATAAAAAATAATGGCCCATTTTAGGGATAATTTTATTTAGATATATATTAATATATTTTATAATTTTTAAAATTTCCATGCGTGTACTCTCTCCTAAATATAAACAGGAAACCCTCTCCTCTCCAATTCACATATAAAGAAGATTATAGATTAGAAATTAACTTAATATTAACTTCCTTAATTACCTAAAAATATAATATAGGATCTGATTTTATCATTAAACAAACCTAGGAATTATTATGGTATAAACATAAAGAATTTTTCTGAAGAGGAGGTATCGTTTTTAACAGAGTGTTTTTGTTTTGTTTATTTTAATAATCCTCAAATTATTATACAAAAATAAATAAATAAATAAATAATATCTATCATATACATTATTTGTTCACCGTAAAGGATTAATATATAACCATTTATTTCATTCATCGAATGGGAAATGAAACCATCATTCATGTGTATCACAGACTACCGCCTCACAACCAATTTAATTCCATTTCCATAACCACCTATGATATATGGTTATAATGATGGATAATATATATATATATTAATATGTTGTATTCATAAAATTATTTTTAATATATAATGATGATATATTATTGAATTTCTTACATTTCGCTCCATTAAAAAATGAAACACCATTTGTGTATACATGGGGATTACCACATCCATAAAGAAATATAATTTTTTTTTTCAAGAAAAATCACATGGTTGATATATATTTGTGTATTAAAATAAAAATAATTTTATATTTATGTTGAAATAATAATTATATAAAATAATACATACATTATTTTTATCATGTTTATTGAAAAATGGGGATGTTATTAATGTGTACATATGACCTACTATCTCCATGATTCTAACATAAATCATTTTTTATAATAATATTTAATTTTAATTTTTAAAAGTATAATAGATGTATAAAATATATATTTATTTAAAATTAATTATTTCGGAGAAGATTTAACAATTTACACTTTGACTATAGTGATCTTAGAAAATTCATCTTGGATATATTAGTAGGATGTCCTTAAAATATCTAAAGTGAACATAATTGACTATGTAATTTTATATAACACGGTTATAAATAAAATAAATGTAATAATAAAAATGAAAAAGGTTATTAATAACACATTTAATGAAAATAGTTTTATCTTTGAGGAAACTAAGGAATGTATGTGACATGTCATACATGAGATAAGTTACACTTTACATAAAAAAATTGTTTCAAATAGTTTGAAGATTAATTTTCAAAATTATTATTTCCACGTACATGTTAGTAAAATTTTCTTATTTTTTTAATTTTTATTGACATATATTATTTATAAATTATATTATTTATATCTTTTAATTATTTTAATTTATTTTCAGAGGAATATTTTTAAATATTTTATATGGAATGTTTTTACATTCATTACAAACAGAAAAATTTTATACTTCAAAGTATTTGGTGTGAATTGTATTTCCTTCCACAATAACTATTTATTTATATTTTGATTCCATTAAAATATATTTTTTTTAAACAAAAACCCTATTTAAATCTTTTGGGTGTCTTGAAAATGGTTTTAAATAGAATGGATATTTCAATATCGGGAAATGTATTCCCTATAAGTGTGAAGAATTTTTTTTAAAGTATGAATTCTATAATGTGTTATAATTATTTCATGGTTGTTGGAAATTATGTATGATTATGGGGGAGAATGATACAAATCATAAGTATTAGTGTGTATATTTTGTCTCATGATGATGGGTTATCCTAATACAACTCTCCAATTCATTAGGTAAATGGAAGTAGTTAACTAGGTTGGTTCCTCTAAAGAAATTTTATAAATTTACTGGGCATGTTATTCTATGGGTAAGAGTGATTCTAATAGTGATACGAAAAGGATTTTCTATGTTACCTACATGTTTTTACTATTATTTTAATCTTTTCTCCTAGAAATAATTTTATTTTACAATATAAGATAATGATATTATATTTAAAGGAATGTTTGCATTGATATTTAAAGGTGAATTTTATAACTTTCTAAAAAAATAAAGAGTTATTCAAGATTTAAAGGAATCCTATATGAGTTTAATTATACCATTTTGATTTCATATGAAATGTTTTATGTCAATAATATTTCATTAAAATTTATTTCTTTGGTAACAGAAATATTATCTTGAACTTCATGTTTCTTTCGAAAGAAGAAATAACAATAATTATTCATAGAGTACCATATTTTTTAGTTATTTTTATATATAATGTGACAAACTTTGCCGGAACATCTCAAGTTTTAAACATAAATTATTAGTGTTTTAGATATGTTTGGAGAAATTTATTTCATCAAGATGCAAATTTGGAAGATATTTTTTGAAAATAAAACATGTTATATCATAGAAGTGTTGTTTGGAAGGAAACATAGGTACTAAGTGGATGTGTTGAGCTTGTGATGTAATATTTATTTATGTATGTTGGGATATATATATCTATAGATCTATATACCTAAAAATACTTCTGGGATGAAATAAAATGAATTATTTCAGAAGAATCAATTTTATGTATTTTTTATAGTTGGTTCCTCATATTTTGTATCCGAGAAATATTTTAGATAATTTTGGAGGTTTGGATAATGTAAGTAGATAAACATAAGTGATATTAATTCAAGCTTATCATAAAATATAATTCTAATATTACCATTTTCATTCATATCAACTATTACTATTTAAAATGGTTTTCCATAGTGAAAATAAGGAAGACAAAAAAGGAATTTAGCAATAGGACGATATTATTAAAAATTCGAAACCTAGAATAATTGGAATAGGAGTTGAGTAGTTTTTTCGATTATAGATCAATTTATAATACATATAAATGGTTTTGGAATACATATTTGATATAAAATAGATATACCATAGAGGAATACATATATACTGTATCATTTTATAAGTCAACTCCCTCTAATATTTAGTGGATCTTTTAACGTAGCTGTAGATGAGGGATGGGTTAAACCTCTGGAATAGAAATACAATGTTATGGATTTTATTGGATATTAAAAAGGTAACTATTTAAATTTACCATTTTAAATATGAATATTATCGATGGAACTCCATGGTTAAGAATACTATTGAAAGAGAAGAGATTGAATCTATGGTATGAGATACATTTAAAATATTTTTTCGGATAAAAAATTTATTATGTTTTTTCAAAATAGGATGGAAAAAGTAATTATTTTAATTGAGGAAAATTGTGGAATATCAAATGGATTTTTATGAATAAAACATCAACTGATTTGAAAGCTACACACTAAATTATATTTTTTATCTTCATATTAAAATTAACCCTTTTTTAAGTTGGATTAATGATAATATACCAAATTGAATTAATGAATTCTGAATTTAAAATTTATGATAAATGTTTCCAAAATTTTATGAATGTCTAAATATTTTTTTCTAATGAATATAAAAATAAATGTAAAACAATATAGAGGTGTTAGGGAATTTGAAAAATAGGTTTCAAAAATATGACTATTAGAAAACAAACTATTCATTTTGTAATAGGTGTGTAACAAAGTACACTAGGTAATGTCTTATGAAATACAGGATGTACTTATGATGTGGTATGTTTGGGAATATGTATTGTGATTTTAAAAAAATTAATCTTGTTAATTTTAAGCCCAATTTTGATAAATATGTAATACAAGTTTTTTAATGTAATGATATTTTTCATTATGTGGATGTGTGTCTGAAGAAGAGAATGAATGATAGTATGTAGCAAGACTATAAAGGTATATTAAAACCCATTGGAACTACTTTAGAAGATATTGATCCATTTAATAATGTTCTAATATGTAAATTATTGGTTTATTCAGATTATATCAATGTATTATTTGATTTAGGTTCTACACATTATTTTATTTCCTTGAGATTTTCTGGTAAAATAAAAATATCACTTAAATAAATGAATTCATCAATTCTATTATAAAAATATAGCTTAGTATTTATGAAAAAATAAATTATAAACATATTTTTTTTATCATTTATAGAATGTTTTTCCCTACAAAACTTGTTTTTATTCCCATTTTATAAATTTATATAATATTTAGCATGTATTGGATTTTAGTTTTTCATTTTATGATAGGGCAATGAGATTGATAAGTTATTTTTTTACTGAGTTTTAGTTTCTATATAATAATATATTCATTAATTTGATAACATATAAAGAAGCTGATAAATTTTTAATATATGGAAACATATTATATCATTTTTAAATTAATGAAAATAAGTTAAATATTTACAATAAAGATGTGCTGATAGTAAAAGAATATTGTGATGTTTTTCCCAATGAGTTAGCAGGTAGTATATCTAAATGTGATGTTGAGTTTACTGTTGACATAGCTATAATTCTAAGACAATTTCAAAACCCCCTTATCTAATGGATCAAGTATAGCTTTTCGAATTAAAAAAATCTATTTGATGATTTTCGTGATAAAGTTTTAATTCATCCTAGATACATCACTATGGGGTGCCCCTATTTTAATTATTATAAAGAAATATTTCTCCACGAGGCATTGAATTTGTTATAGATCACTATATAACATAAATGTTTTGAATAAGATTTTATTTCCATATATTAATTAAATATTTTATCACCACAAGAGAGATGAGTATTTTTAAAATGATATTAGGGTTGGGTACTATCAATTGGTGGTGAAGGAGGATGATTTTCATAAGATAATTATTTTTACTAGGTTTTGGAGTTATGAGCTTGTGCTTATTCCATTTAGAATGATGAATTTTGAAGATATATTTATAGTTATTTTAAATAGTGTTTTCCAATGATATGTGGATATGTTTTTTATGTGTATTTTGATGATATTTATTACTCAAAATATTATAATAATAATTAAAAAATATAAATATTATTCCAAAAAACTAAAAAGAAATAAGAAATGTGGATAATTTAGTAATTTTTTTGGTTACTACATATTTTATATATTTTTCATATGCTAAATAATGAAAGAAAAACTATTGATCCTTATAAAACTAAAGTGGATGATGAATGGTCAATACCAAAAAATGTTAATGTGGTTAATTTTTTTCTTGGACTGTAAGGATATTACTAGAATGTTTTTGAAAACTTTGTTGTATTATCTTTCCCAATAACTCAGGTAAGATGAAAATAGGTCAGTCTCTTCTAGAAAAAGGAATGAGATGAATATTTCCATAAATTAAAAATAAGATTAGTAAATTCTACAATTTTTTATCACCTTTCTAGAAATGGTTAATTTTTTATCTATAGTGATGCTTCATTTATGGGGATGAGTTTTTTAATGAATAATGATTTGGTAATTAATTATGCTTCTTGTCAACTAAAACCTAATGAGAAAAAATATCCTAAAAATGAACATAAACAAGAGGTTATAATGTACTGATAAAATATTTAGGGATCATTTATATATGGTAAATATTAAAATATATACATATTATAAAAACAATGATGCATATATTCGCATAAAAGGAGTTGAACCTATGATTGAAGAGTTAGATGATATTGATACAGGATTAAGGCTATACGATTTTTTACCATCTTAGTAAAGAAAATTTTTGAGTCTATTATTTGAGTTGAAGAGATAATTCTATATTAACTATGTTATATTTAGAACATGATCCATTGGTTTTTTTAGAAAAGGTTGAGGCGCAAAGGCCACTATTATTAAAAATAAAGTCCTACAAGTAAAGACAGAGGAGGAAACACAACAATGTAAGAGCATAAAAATGATATCAGCGCACTCATGATCGAGTGTTCATACTGTGATGAGATGTCTGAGAATTCCTACCACGTGGATGTCTCTCTCTCCGCCCAGCCTTTTCCTGCATCCAAGGACCTCCACCATCATCCAGGAACTCAGAAGGTACATCAATGTTCACATGCTTAACTCCATCCCGATCATCCATTGGTTTCCTGTCTTCATCACTACTAGCAGATGCAAGCAATTCAAACGAATTATAGGTACTCACCATTTTCACAACTTCATGTATTTGAGATAGAGGGGTGCCACAAATTGGTGGAGGATAGGGAGATTCTGCCACTTTGTCATTTTTTATTCCCTTCAATCTGGGAGAATCCGCATGCATTTTAGGAGATTGGATAACTTCCTTCAATGGATTGGTCTGTTCATGCGGCCTAGTTAGATTGTATTTATGGCATACGCTATGGATACTCATAGCATCCTGTGCATTAGACTCTTTAAGTGGAGAGTAGGATGAAACAGAAATGACTGTATTCCTACAGTCTTCCAGAAGGGAGACCACCACATTAGTGTTTTTGGGGGCTGTAGAAACAGATGTTTCTATATCTGTTGTAAACAGATCGGTGTCTTTGACATTTGAGGCATGGGGTTGTACCTTTTTATTTTCCTTTGCCTAAGTATAGTTACCATTATTCAGCTCCTTCTTATCTTTAGATTTCCTTTAGACATGAAGATCCATCTTTTCTTTGCCTCTTCTACTTTTGGCATTGACCAAAATCTGTTCTTGCTTTAGGCAGGAGTCTTCATCTTGTTGAGCAGTAGTTTCCAGAGCGTCAAGGCTATCAATTGATTCATTATCATCCTCATCTTTGAGACCCCTTGTCAAAATATCTTTCAATGAGGCTCCATTATCTTCCACAATAGAACTATCATTAACGGATAGGTGAATATCATCCCCCAGATCTGCCCAGGATAAAAGAACTCTCTTATGTTTTTTTGTAGAAGAGATGTTCTTGATAGGTTCCTCAAAACATCCCTTTTTAGAATTTGGTTCTTCATCAAGAGACCATTTAGATTTTTCAGCAGACTCAACCTTCTTTTCATCAGACTCCTTTATAAGGTCAATACCAATGACATCAGCTTCCGTATTCTGCTTTGTGCTTTGTGCTGTACCTTGTTTTGGTAGCTTCCTACAGTGCTGTAGGTCATGCCCTTTAAGTTGGCAGTTGTCACAAAAAATGTTTCTTCTACAAGCAGATTCTTCATGCCCAATTATTTGACATGGAACACAAAAAGAAGGAGTATTTTCATATTTAATTTGAAAAAAATATCATCCTGTTGAGTAGATAAAATCACCTTATCTATTAAAGTAGTAATAAGATCAACCTCTACAAGGACCTGAGAAAAGTGGCCATAACTTACTGATTCTGTAACTTGATCTATTCTAATCAAAATCCCAATGGAAGATGCAATATCGAATAAAATCTCAACATGACATAAAACCCAGTTAAGACCATGTATTTTTATCCATATTTGCGCACAGGTATCCTTAAAACCAAGAAAATTGAAGTTCAATTTCCATTCATGATGTCTAAGCGTACCTGGCCTGAGATTAATGGAACCGATACTCCAAGCTCTCCCTTTGAGCACCAAAGAAGGAAACATAATATGAAAACGTCCTCGACCAAGGGACATGCATTTGAATTCGTTGAATCCCCAAATATCAGCCAACCGAGAGATAAGATCAGATGTTCGCCAGGGTTTCATACCTTTCATTATGGAGATGCGAATTATAAATGAATGCTTGCATAGATCAATCCATGCTGCTATTGCATCCTCAGAGGCCAATACATACACTGTTGACCCTTTCTGAATTATTCGATGCGGATCGCGATTTGCAAGAGGTATGAAGGATCCCCCAGAGAAACTCTTGAAAGAGGCTAGATTATTCAGAGCATCATTGTCCTTCTTCTTCTCCTCTGATGCCACGCTAATCTGTTTTGGAAATGCCTCAAAATAATGGAGGTTGATACTGCGCAGGTGAGCTAGGTTAGACAAAACTATAGGATGCGGTGACGTCAGTTTCCTCTCTTGCTCCTCCATCACCCACAATACCCATTTATCTATGACCCATTGTTTAATTATTTGATGAATGTTTCCATATAAATTTTTCATACATGAATTCCATTCTTTTTATTTTCATTTTCAATACCATCATCATTATTATATAGGATTATGAATTCATAGAAAAAAGATAGAATTTTCCAAGAAATGGTATAATAAATCATGAACAATATCTTTATAGAGATGAATGTTGATAGTGAAGGTGTTTAGATATTTGGAATAATTTATTCGTTTCATGTGAACCTTTTTTTTATAAAATAACTATTGAGTGAAGCCCATTTTCCCTTTTTTCTATTCATAATAGAAGCCGGAAAATGCATAGATACATTTTGGGAAAATTAATAGTGGGAAGGAATAAAAAATAATATTTTTGAATTTATAATGAAATTTTTGAATTTTCAATAGGTTGAAGATGAATTATAAGTAATAAAGGTGATAATTCATCCTTTTACAATTCCATAATGGAAATGGGAGAAAATTTACATTGATTTGATGGTGGGATTACCAAATTCATCTGAGTTAATAATTTTAATTTCTTAATTGATGATCCACTAACTAAATATGTCTATTTTTATCCCACTTAAGAAAATATGTCCTTAGATCATATATCTCAAATTTATTTTAAGTGGTAATTATATTACATGTAGCCTCTTTATCTATTTTATCTAACTATGATACTATGTATACCAATTATATTTTAAAATTTATTCAGAAATCATCAGGTACTGAATTAAATTTCAGTACATATTCTTATCCTCAATCTAATGGATAGTTAGAAAGTGATTCAAAATTTTTAGGATATTATTCAAGCTTGTTCAATGTATTATCAGAGATGTTAGGATCAACATTAGAAATTAGTTAAGTTTTCATATAATAGTAATATTAATTTCAGTATAGATATGGAACCTTTTAGAGTATTATATAGGAAGAAGTGTTAGAATCCATCTTGTTGGGATAATGTGAAATAAAGGAAGTTTTTGTGACCATAATTGGATGAAAATATGATTCTGATTCAATATCATAGTAGGATGGATCAGTTATATCAAAAATATTATACATATTACTAGAGGGAAGATTATTATTTTGAGGAAGACAGTTGTGTTTTTATCTAAGTATATATATGGAAATGTGCTATGTGTCATGGTAAAAAATGAACATTAAGTCCACTATTCATTTTACTATATATAATTATTGAGAAGATTATCACAGTTTACTATTAAGAAAATATTACTTTGTGTTTTTCTTAGAAACATAGAATATTTCTTTATGAAAATATGAGATAGATGCATCTCAGGTTTTGAGCTCTAATATTGTTTAGTTGGGAAAAATATTATCATATGAATAATATCTAGTTGAAATTATAAACTAACCAGAGGAAGTTTTTGGGAATAGTGTTATTGACTAAGTTATTGGTTAGTGGATATTACTTATTATTGGAGAAGAATCTTGTGAATCAAAAATTTATTTGAAGTAAAAATATCTCCACTTGATTACTTAATAAATAAAATTGAAAAGAAAACAATTTCTAAAAGGGGGGACAAATGTAAAAACCTAGGTAATTTTATAATAAATTTTTTTAATGTGTTCATAATATTCATTAATTATATTTTATATAGCTCTATAAATTATATTTATATTATGTTATTTTATTATTAAAATGAAGAAGAAATTTATTTCTATCCAAATTGGGTATTCAAGAATTATATGGTTTTATTTAAATGATTTAGTTTCAAATTATAGAATTTTAATTTGAAAAAAGTGAAAATTATTTTTCAATTTATCAAGTCCATGTTATCTTAGGATCAATCTTTATTAATGTTCTATAAAGATGTATTTTTTATGAATAGTGAAAAAACTAATTTTTATTTAATGTTGTCTTATCTTTTCAAGTTTTTATAAAGTCACATTATATTACCGAATAGTTTTATAATTTCACCAGTTTCTTTTGATTAAATATAATATAATAAATGTTTTTATAATCAAAATTATATCTGAATTTGGTATAACAATATTAATATAATTAAAAAAAATATTTTTTGAAAAACTATTATTCATCACGTTTTAGAGGTTTAATTTTAATTAAAAATTCTCTAATTTTTTGAGTATAATGTTACAAAATAGATTCCACATTTGGATTCAGAATAATTAATATTTTTTAATTATGTGAACTTAATTTTTGGTTATAATGAATAGTAAAAAAAGTAAAAAAATACCTAACTATGGTTAAGGTTGAAATAGGTTTACCTAGGTGTTAAAATTAGTTGATAACGGTTAAAAAACCTATAAAATTAATTTTTTTTAATTATATAGAAATATTTATACACTAAATTATATAATATTTATTAATGTTCTATTTTATAGTAGTTTTTATTAAGTGATGAAATTAATATATTTTAATGTTTTTAAAAATACCAAGTGTGTCCCCTCCCCCTGTTATATAATGATACCCATATCCTCTCCTAACCACTATTAAAAAGATGTTTGTGTAATAAAATACATACCAAAATCCATATATAAATTCATACCCACGTTCTAGAGTCCTTTGTATAATCTGAACATCACCCAAGAGAGTCTTTATATACTAACTTAAAGTGTTTGTTCTAAAAAATTGTATAGATCTTAATTGAGGATTTTTGTTTTATTTATTTTTTATACCTCCTTAAAATATTGTTAAAAATTATGTAATAAGAAATATTTTAAATTGTTTTATATTAATATTATAAACCATATCCATCTTAGTATTCTATAAAATTGGAAATTTAACCATCATGTGTGTTTATGATAGAATATATCCTCAAAAATTGATGTAATTATTTTTCCATACCTCATCTCAGGATGATTTATAATGATGGATTTAATGTATATATATATATATATAACATTAATGTTATATTTATCATTTTTAATGATATTATATCATCTAATTTATTATAATTTCATTTATATAAAATTGAGAATGTCATTCACGCGTACATGTGGACTACCTTCACCAGGAAGAGAAGTGAATCATTTTTCAGGACCACATCACATGGAGTTAATATATAATTTTATTTAAAGATTTTTTTATGTAGGATATAATCATAATTCTATAATTTGAAAACAATACTTACCTTCTTTCCATCATGTTTATTAAAAAATAGAAACGCTACTCAAGTGTATATATAACCTACCCTCACCATAATTGTAACATAATTAATTTTTTATATTCATAACTTATGGTTTGTTTAAAATGTTAAAATAATTTATAAAAATTATAATTAATTAATTATTATTAATATATTGATTTTAAAATAATTATCTCTTTGACCATAATCAGCTTACAAAAGGCATTTCAGACATAAGAGTCGAATATCGTCAAAAAAATTGATATGAAGCAATTGATTAACTATTTGGATATGACATGGTAATATATAAATTAAAAATAATAATAATATTTTAAAATGTGTTTTTACATTTAAAAAATTAACATATGTTTATTATTCCATAATATAAGGAATGTACATGATGAGTCCCACTTGAGGTAAGGGGCACATTACCTTAAAAACCTCATCTTAATTGTTTTTCCAAAATTTACCTTATAATTTCAATCTCCCATTTACATATTCAAAAAATTATTTTATGAATATATTTATATAGTTATAAATAAATTAATGATAAATTTTATGTCTATTAATAATTTTATTGAAATGTTACAAAAATGATCCTTTTAAGTAATTTATATAGATCATATAGAATATAATTTAAAAAAACAAAAGGAACTTTATTTTTTAATGTAGACAAGATCGAAGACTTTTACAAACAATGTAAATGTTATTATATATTAAGATTCTAATATAGGATTTAATTTTCATCAAAGAATAGCCGTCGTTCCCTTATTTCGGGGTATTTTTAAAATGATTTTACAAGGTAGTTCATAACTTTTGTAAGAGTAATTGATGTTGTGATATTGGACTTAAAAATAATGTTTACTACATGATTTATCTCTAATTTATATGGATTTTTATGAAAATATAATGATTTCACATTGTAATATAATGTGATTATTATTAATGGGATAGTCATTCTACATATTGATAATGACATTTATAACATTATGAATTGGTTTGAATGATATTTTCATGATTTTGAGAAAACATATATGAGTTGTATTTTTATTTTAATATTTTATATGAAATTTTTTATAAGAATATTTGGAAGGTAATGTTTATTTCATGGGTATAATTTCTTTTATTTTGTGAACAATTTTAATTTTGAAATAGGAATATTTGTATGAGTATTCATGGATTAACATGTCTTTTTTATCAATTTTATATGTCCAATGCATTGTTTTTTAGGGTTATCTTATAATTTAAATGTTTTTATCAGGTTTCAAGGAAGAGTAGGGACCAAGATGTGGTGAAGATGAAAATTTTGAATATATTTCATGAAATTAAAACTTGTTATATATTAAATGTTTTTTTCTATCGGAAAACTGATACTAATTAGAAGTGTAAAACTTGTGATGTAATATTTGTTTAATCAAGTGTGATGACATAATACACTAAAAATGTAAACCAAAAAAATCTTCAAGATTGCAATAAAATAAATTCTTTTTCTAATGATTAAATTTTATTAATTTTTTATAGATTGATACTTATTGATTTGATTATTTAATAAGTAAGACTTCCAATATTATATGTTAGTTATTTCATAATGTTATTACATTGGTTAAATAGAGAAGTGATGATATTTTTTAAATTTGGATTTTTGATAGTTTTGGAAAGTAAAAATTTGAATTACTATAACAATATATTTATGATCAGGATATATAAAATGAATGATATGTATGAGATAATTGTATTAATGTGATATCTTTTGTATAAAAATCGTCACTAGAGTGGAAGAAAGTGAATATGCATGAATTTGTTTCAATAAGGTCATGAAAGATAGAGATGAATAATAATTCACAAACACTTTTTACAAGTTCTAATGATTATTTCCTTAATAAAGATCTAGATAGTCATTATTTCAAAGAAAATTTCAATTTAATTTAATTGAATTCATTGTACTATGAATAAACATAAAAATAAGATGATCTAAAAAATCAAAAAACTAGATTTCATTTTTTTGGAATACTATATAGTGTCTTACTAATTAAATTGTATTATATCTGACACTGGATGAAAACAAAAAGGAAATATTCTTGTAAAATTGCTTATATATTATTTCCTAGCATGTTGCAGATCACATGTTTTTACTATTGTTCTTAATTATCATACGATTTACGAGATCATTCCAAGGACTAGATTCTCACATTGAGTAATAAACATGGTAAATCACCCGTGCCTGGACACTGTTTGATTTTGTGTGGAAATAAGTAAAATCATGTTCTATGTAACAAGTGTATTATTTTTCTTGAAGGAACAAATAAAAATTGATAAAACAATAATATACCTTCCCCTCGCAACAATTTCATTGATTATATGACACTTTGGTATTTTTTTGAAACTTCTTTAGTTCACATTTTATATAATTATTGATCTTATAAAATGGATTTTATCAAATTATACGTATATATGATTCTTAACAAGGAATTATATAACATTTTCCATGATTATTTCACTTGGAATAACAGAATTCCTATTATTTTCTAGGTTTTGGTTTATAAAATTCCATAAGTTTTTTCTATGTATTTGTGAAAATTCATTATAGCATAATTTTATTTATTTATTATTTAGAAATTGGTATTTAGTTTTAATATTATTTTTTATATGGTAACATCATTGTTTCAACAAACTATTTGGTGTTCTATGGTATTCCAAATTAATTTTTTTATTTTCAAAACAATTTCAAAGGAATTTTTAATTATTTGGTTCCAAAGGAAGATAAAGTGTCTTGGTATTACATGATGGCCTTAGAGGCTTGTTTGGAAAATTATAAAATATTTTTTTACATGATATTTTGTGAAAAAATAAATTTTTCTTATACTAATGTGAGTTCTATTGAATTTATTTGCAATATGTCAAAAAGTTTTAATATATTATGTTGCCTAAGAATCATGGAGATGTTTCAGTGAGAATATATAGCTGGTCTTGTGTAATAATGTTTCCATATGGATTGTAATAAATTTTACTAAAAAATGAGTTCAAAATTTATAAATTATTTATGATGTTGTGATGATCTTCATTTTCCTATTATAATGAATACACTCATTGTAATAACCCTCGAACCAGAACTCTCACATGTAGCAAAAACAGGTCATTTATCAAATGTCAAGAACACCTCCCCATATGCTAGAGCGTGCCGACTATCAACAAGGGTCTGATAAGTAGAGTACAGAGACTATACCCCTCGTATAGAGTTATAATGTTGAGGAAATTAATAATATACATAAATACCATCTTAATAAACTTCATTGGAAACAATATATCATACAACTGGAATGTAAAAAAGAAACCAATATTCCAATAATGATGTATCATATAATAATAAGATGATATATATATATATATATATATCTAATTTCTGATTGAAATAAAAAAAATAAAAGAATCAATGGAAAGTATATAAAATTTAAAGACCCTGGCCCCAAACCCCAAGTCATTCTCATCTCCAAACTCTATCCAGTCCAGAAGTCAACAATCAGCAAGAAGGTTCCAAGCCCTTATCAAAGAATATATCCATGTTACATTCTCAAGTATGAAATGGTGGCCCAGATAGGGTATGAATAAAACTTAGTAGGTTGAAACCACCATATCTAAACCAAACCAATATGATGATAAGTTCATGAAATAAATAGATAATAGGTGTATTAGTTAATAAATTAATACAATACATAAATCATCCTACCTTGATACAATGCCAAAATGCCATGAAGAATATAGAACAACCATGCCAACCTTAACTATAAACTATGGAGAAAATCAAATAATCTAGAAAAGACCTCTGTAGAAGCATTTAAGCCACTAGGAAATCCCTTTATTTTAACATTATAACAAGTATCACTCGTTCTGGCCATCTATATACGTATTTATATTTGTATCAATCGGACAATCCCACTATATAAGCATTTTTTCATGTATCACTGGGCCAAGCGCTATATATAATCATTTCCACATGTAGAAATGGTCCAAGAACAGTATATAAGAACCCCCTAGGAAAATCCTAGTATATAATCATTTTGGAATAAAACTCTGGGCATCATCTACAATATAAGAATTACAACATCAAACATAGCACAATTCACAACGAAAAGGATATCACAATATCTTATCATAAAGTGAAATGGTAAATTATGAAAATTACCATTTTTCTCTCAATTACATGTCCAATTTATACTAAAATACCACCATCTATTTGAATAAAAAATCTTTTAACTAGGGACTATATATCAAGAAATTACTTACGGTCACATCTCATGATACAAATACTTAAAGACATTACCCAATTCATTATTTATCTAGGGTCCACTCCCTCAATGGGTAGCCATAAGATGGGCTCCAAAAAAAAATGAATCCCAAGGATCCATCCAAAATTTCAATTCACGATTTACCATTATTCATTCACAAAATTAATTGTAGAAGATATTACTTTTCCTCATTCATAATATTTCATGTACTTGACAATTAAGCAGGATATAGGGTTAGGTTATAGAACCCAACCATTAACTGAATATTAACCAATAATTCTAACCATAATGGATAACAATAATGGAGGAGAAAAGATTTAAAGAAAAACCTAGATCAAACCAGGTCAAAATAAAAACATGAAAACGAAATATGGTAAAATTATTCCATTTCTACAACAAGGAACAATATATGGGAAGGGAAACATAATCCGAATCACTGAGCACGGATTGGATTCATGATTATGGCATCCAGAATGGAAGAGAGGTCTCCAAAAATTCTTTGAATTCACTTTAGGATCATGAAGAGTAAGGGATGCAACGGTCCAACGAAAAATCTAATTATTTCTGGTATATAAAACTTTCCATCACACAAATTTTTTAGTGGGTAAATATATTATAGGTGTGTAGGTGTATTACATGGTGTTAAATACTTACACATTAGCTAAACCAAAAATCCCATTGGCTCGAAATAAATTTTATCCCGCCTAAAATTTTAAGGATTTGTATTAGATTCAAGACATGAAACAACTTCATGTCCTAAACCAGTTCATGAGATGTATATGGTGGCAATTACATGTCATGTAACAACCACGTGGGGTGTAAATTCCCTACACACATCTTTTAACCCTATTTACACTAAAATGTTGAATAACCTCCAATTAATTCCAAACTCAGGGGAAACCCTTGTAATCCCATTTAATACATATATACCTAGTCTCCTTTAATTTTAAAAAGAATTCATGCCCAAAATTTAGGTCATTTCCCCAAAAGGCTATCCATATCTAAATGAGACTCAACCAAAAAGGGTCTAATATAAGGAAACCCAAAAAAAATGGTGTAATGAAAATCTCAAAGAGGGAAACAACTATAAATTTATGTGATATTAAAACCTCCCCAAAATATAACAGATCATCCCTGAGAAGCTCTAAGAATCACTTTGGTGTCTCAACGAACAATTCTGACCACCGTTATCACATATTAAAACCCATATACTAGGTCTCATCCTAAAAATTCGAAGAATTACACTACACTCTAACTAGAGGCATATTCATACAATAGAGATACTTCCTACTATGGTCCAATATCTTTATCAGATGCTCTTCAAAGGACTCATCAACACAAATCTCATCTTTTTCAAATTCAACCACATGATATATTTTAGGATAATATATTTGATGTTGTGACACATGATACACATCATGCATGGAACTGTAGTTTTATAGAATGGATAACTAGTACACCACTATAGAAACACTATACATTATCTCAAATGGATTGATAAACTTGGGTGTTATCTTTCCTTGTTTCCTATTATAATTTTTCCCAAGCTAAGGCGACACCCATAGTAAAACATGATGACCAACCTCAATATACATAGGAAATCTCTAATGTTCATTGTAAGTTTTCAACCTACTTTCCAATTTCACTAACCACCTTATGATCACCTGAACATGGAAAAATATCTATTTCATGAGACTAGGTACAACATGTGATTAGTCACCATCCTTTAACCAACAAGGATGTGAATGAAATGACCATACATACAAACCCTTTAAAGTTCCATTTAGATCGATTCATAGATGATATTATTATATGAAAACTTGTTGAGTTCCATATGATAACCCCATAAACCACTGAAATACAAGACACATAATCATAACATATCCTCAAAAAAAACAGAATGGTTTTATTTGATTAAAAGTCAGTATAAGGATGATAGGTTGTTCTTAGAAGAACCTAAGATCCTAGATCCATCTAAAGTCCATTCATAAACCATGATGTGAATCAAGGAACTCTTTCAGAAATGAAACTCCTCAGAAAACTATTCAACCAAAAAAAATCATACACTTTGAGAATACCTAGATCATCAAAAGTGAAGGACGTCCTAATAGAATTGAAGTGGTATGTCTTAATTAGTCAATCCATAATCACCTTTACATCATCATTCTTATAGGTTGTTAGGGGTAATCCTATAAAAAATTCTATAGTGAGATCATCCCATTTCCCCTCAGTAACGAGTATAGGTTGTAACAACCCAACTAGACATTGATGCTCGTCTTGTACCTGATAATAGGCGGAACATCTTTCCAAATAATCCTCTACCTCCTTATTCATTCTTGACCACAAGTTCTATCAATAGAGATCACAATATATATTTTTCAACCCAGGATTTACTTCTCATCAAGAAGCATGAAAATTTGTGTTCTTCTCCTCAAGAAACCTTATTGGAACCCATACAAAAACATGGGAAAGAATATAATTTCTGCTTCCAAAAAACCATATTGCTGGTAGAACTTCATTATATAAAATGTATCTCAAAATGAGGTCCTCTATATTAGATTATAGTTATTCCATTATCCAATAAATATGCATAGGTATTACATATGTAAAAGTGGTAGCTACTTATCATTGGAACTCCTACACATTTAAATCCATGTCGGTACAGATTTCCTTCACCAATCACTCGTTGCATGACCCCTAGACTTTGTCTATCTGTGTCATCCATCTCATGGAATTTACCATGACATTTCCCTCTTTTGGTGTATAATCTATCTAAAATTAGAAAGACTATAGATACATGACCCACCTCCTTCACCAAAGGTATTTTTCCCATTGAGAGAAGATATGTCTAAGGCTCCTATGGTCTATGTACGCCACAAATATATCACCCATAAGATAATTTATATTATAGATCCCAAAATTTACCAACATAGTTAACACTAGATCACGAGTATTACAATTCCTCTCATGTGGTATCAAATTTCTAGATCCATAAGTAACCACTCGATCATCCAACATCAGAAACTCTTCGAGTCCATATTCAGATTCATCACCGTACATGGTATAGTATTTACCCAAAAAAGATAATTCTAGGATAAGGTTGAGGTTATCCTTACTTTTAGATTTTTAAAATCCATCTCACAATAATCTAACCAAAATACTTTACTATATTCTTGGAATTAACTGAAATTGGTTCTTCCAGGTGGGATAAGTCATGGATAAGCACCAATAATAACCTTTTAAACCCATAAACCTATATATATTTAATACAATCTTGGTCTTATCCAAGATATCATGTGTTTAAATTTCTCCTAGTCCCCTGACACTCATACCTATTAGATTTCATGACCTAATAGGTGCAATTTATCAATCCAAAAACAATATTTTGTAAGCTTGGAATAATGATGATGCTCTTTCAATGGAGTCAATATGATGTAAAGATGATTGGAATGATCATCTGCTGATTGGGAATACACTCATATGTTGTTGACCAACAAAAATGTTCTATAAAAGATAAAAAATTATTCATCAATTACATATATACCAATAGAGCATTATTAAAATGAAATGCAATCATTATGAAATCATAGAAGCAATAAGTTCTCCTAAAATAAGTCAATGGAATGTTCGATTATTTCAACATCAACTAGTTGTATCTAGATTGAAATAAAATATTCAAGAAGATCATGGAACCTCTCAAATAATCAAATATATAATCGATACATGGAAGGGATTACCTGTTCTTCACTGTCATCTGGATAAATCTCCATTAATCCAAACATAAGAAAAAATTCCCATAAGTATGCATGGAAAAAATAATTGGAGAACCCCATTGAGAAGTACTTGGATTTATTAAACCATTAGCTTCCAGATATACCAGATGAACATTGAAATCCTGAAGATCAAATGGTTCTATCCAATAAGGTATGACAAAAAATGGATACATTCCTGACACCAACTCAGTTGTGAAAGTGATCTCATGCTCAAGAGGTAGTCCATATAACTAATCAAAAATTAAATCCTGAATTTTTTTTACCATTGGAGTAAAAATATCATAATACATTCCACTATAATCTATAAAAGGTATTTCTATCTAAGACTTGAGGCAGTTAAATCATCACATAATTTTTCCTACATAACCATCCTGAAGATCCCAATATCCGTAGTGAAAATAGTTGTCTTAATATTGAGATAAAAAGGTAACTCTCCACCTGTAACATTTGATAGGAGCCTAGTATAGTTCTATCAAATCCATACTAAGAATAAAATATAAAAATTACATTTCAAGAAAAAAAGGTTCCTAAGTGAAATGGTAACCACCAATCTCTAGAGAACATTCCTTATAATGTCTTGTATTCTCTGGCGGCACTCCAAATCGTGTATTAATTGTCCAAAAACCATCCAAGAGTTATACAAACAAGACCAAACCATTTCATAAAGACTATATAAAAATGAATTTGATGATACTATATTAAAAAAACATCAATGGGTAGATTATTTTGGAATTATACTTATAATAATAGAAGTTCTATATCCAAAATATCCAAAGTAATCTGTATAGTGTGTAGTTGACTAGCCCCACTTCCTTGGTCACTAGTATTACATCAATGAGATGTTCCTTATTACTGATACTACTATTCCTATACCAAGGTACCATGTCTTTATCCTTGACTAGAACATCATATGGAACTCCATCTACCTGTTTTCTAATTCACAACTATTTCCCTCAATATTTTTGTACCTTTCTTATTCCCATGCCATTACTATACAAAAAGAAAAATATTATAGAACCTCTAATGATGACCCATCTACTGCAATCATGGCACTATGAAGTGAGGTATCGACATTGAGGCAGCTTATGGACCAAATTTCCACACTGATAACACTATAATGGAACAATGTATAGAGATGGATTCCCACCCCCTGACTACTCTACTCACTATTTCCTAAGAAAAAAGTATCATAACAACTCTTATTCCAACCAAAATAAGAGATCCCATTTCACTCGGATGAAATAGCTTGGCCACTACTAGGGGCCTCTCTTAGATTCCCATCTTTGATGAGTTCTTGATTCATCACATCTAACTTGTTTTTTCGGAAAAATATTTTCATTTATTAAATGATCTCATAGTGGAGACAATCCCAGAAACGCATTTCCCTATAGGTATTGTCAATAGATGAAGTTGGTGAAAAGTGTTTTAGGTCTATGAAACCTTTGAAATAGTACATCAGTGACATTCTCTTATATGTAAGATGCATGAATTAATGATCTTTCTCATCCCTCATTTTCTATAGATAGAAGTGTCTCACGATACTTTCCTCAAATTCCTTCCAAGATAACTCATATTTCCTCTCAAATAGATCTAGAATATCCAACCAATTCTTAGAAATTCAATGAATAATATATGTATCAAGCTTTTCCCTCATATAAAATTGTGTCTCAAGGTTCTTAAAGATCATCTGGACTAACTCAATTCATAATTTTGATGCCTAGATTCCCCAATCCCATGTTAACATAGGCATATGATATAGTTGAAAGTCTATATACTACTCAGACTTCATAGGCACGGTGAGAAATAACCCTTTCCATGGATCACATGACCCTTATGAAACTATTGCAAAGATGAACATTCATCTGATCCTTAGTAGCTACTAGAAGCTAAAGTTCAACTGCATTTGGAGAATTCTAATTTCCACTCTCTTGACACTCAAATCAATGATAGAAATGAGTCATTCTCTCTATAAGACAGACACACATTATAAAACACTAGATAAAACCAAGTTCAACCTCAATAAGTGAGAAATATTGAAATCCACATACCTCTGGTCTCTCCAACCTTTGATTATAAGCGGTTTTGCATGCAATACCATTTATTTTATTTATTAGGTTTAATAAGTATCTCATATCATACTTCGTCAAGTAAGATATTTCACATGCAATATTATGTTAATATCTCAAAATATGTGTGTAAATTTATATCCCTATGTTCCAATTGGATGCATGCATACTCAACTCATGCCATACCGGGCCATGAGGATAAATAAGAATATGAAGAAACAATTACAACACATAATATGTGAATCACTCTAGGAAAAATAACTTTAACTATAACAAGTGAGCATCATGAATAATAATCCCATCCTTGGGCACTCAGATTTCCCGCCATATATGGGTTAGCTACTCCCATATATGAGCTCATTTACGATTCCCGACACATCCTAGTCTTCTTTATACGTTTAAACAAATAGTAAATCCATTGAAAAGAAAAACATGGACCTTTGATACAATATTGTAACATTACATGATACAACACTCTCTCACATGGACAAAATTGGATTGTTACAAGACCACCAACACAAATCCTCATACTCCTTAGGCTTCAGACTAGTATAAGGGAGTGTTATAATTATTGTTTGGAGACTGTAAAGCTTGGTATAAAGTTATTATACAGTGAAAATAAACAAATAAAAATAAATATAAAAGTACCAAAGAACATCAGAATCCATATGTTATACAACAAGAAAGTAAAAGAGAAACCAACAATCCAATAATGATAAATAATTTAATGAAAGGATGATATGCATATAATTTCAAATTAAAAAAGTTCAAATAATAAAATTATATGAAAGAATATAAAATTTAAAGACCCCAGTCTTAAAACCCATGTAGGTCCCATATCTAGACTCCATCCTATCAACAAATCAAAAATTAGCAATAAGTTACCTAGCCTATTTCCAAACCTGCAACCATGTAATCTGCTCGTGTACAAAATGGAATCCTAAATAGTGTGTGTGTAAAACACTAAAGTTTGACACTATCCTATATAAACACATTATGATAATAATTTCATGAAATAAAAAGATAATAAGTTTACTAATTAATAAATTAATATAATACATAAATCAACTAGCTTTAGCAGTATTCTAGAATGTCTCTCAGTATGTAACACAACCATGGAAACCATAACCATAAATAATGGCATATTCAATCAACTGGGAAGATCCCTTTGTAAAAGAATTTCAACCACTGAGTAAATCCCTATATATAATAATTTTAGAATATAACACTAGGATAACCTTCTATATAAGTTTGTTAACATGTATCATTGGTCTAATCCCATTATATAATAATTTATACATGTATCATCTATAAAATCTGACAATAGGATAATTTCATAATGAATCATTGGGATAGGACCACTATATAATCATTTCATCCATTCATAAAATCCCTATATATAACAATTTCAGTATCAAAATTTATGAATATTCCACTATATAAGTAGTAAAACAAAAAACACAACACAAGTCACCATAGCAAGGTCATAACAATATAATATCGTAAATTCCAATGGTTAATTATGAAAATTACTATTGGTATCTCAATTACACATTCATTTTATCTCAAAATTCAACCAGTAATTTCAATAATCAAAAATACATTACCTAGGGATTATATATCAAGAAATATCATAAGGTATCATGTCATTCTAAATACACTTTAATCCATTAGTCAAATAATTATTTATCTAGGGTTCGCTCACCCAATAGGTATCCACAAGATAGGTTTCAACAACAATTGAATCCAAGGGATCCAAAAAATATTCCAATTTATGATTTAAAATTATTCATTTAGTAAATTAATTAGATAACATATAATGTTGGATCAATCAAAACATTGTATATCATT
The DNA here is from genome assembly GCA_963277665.1 of Viscum album. Classification (NCBI taxonomy): domain Eukaryota; kingdom Viridiplantae; phylum Streptophyta; class Magnoliopsida; order Santalales; family Viscaceae; genus Viscum; species Viscum album. Next base: position 471,132,329 of record OY728133.1, on the reverse strand, counting down.
TAAAAATAAACTAACCACAGTGTTAGGTTTTAGTCCCCTACCTTTTACTGGAGAATAAAAAATGCTTCTAAATTGAATCATAAAAAAAAAGCATCACGAATATCACAAGAAAAACCCAGATAAATCATGGATATGATCAAAACCCAAAATAAATGATGTTTAAAATATTTCAAAACCACATTAATGAAAAATTGAAGATAATGGAAACATGGGAATTATCACTCACTAGAGATCAGATGAATGATTTGGATGTACAAAAAGAAAGAAAGGTCTCCATAACTCGTGATATTCACCATGGGTTTTAGAGGAGGAAAGGTTGTAGTGGATGAATAAAAAACATAATGCTCACATCCTTAAAACTTCCCACCACCTGACATATATAGTGTGTATGTATATTACATGATGGGTAACCCTTACTTAGGAATTACACAAAAAAAACCCACCTTATCAGGTTAATTTTAACTAGTGTCAACATTTACATAACATGATTTAGTTTCTTAAAGTGAAACCACTCCATGTCATGAAACAACATTCAACATCTGCCTGAAAATAGTTACATGTCTTATAACAATTATAGGGTATGTAAATTCCCTATAGACACCTTTTATCCATGTTTCCCTAAAAAAGGGTTAATCACCATGGAATCCTTCCAAAAATCATGGAAAACCCTCATAATCCCATTTAAAATATTTATACTTGGACTCCATTATTCTGAGAAAAACATATATCCCTAAAATTTAGGTAATTTTACCCAAAACATTCACACTATTGTTTACTGAGACTAAAACCACAAGGTTTAAAGACCCGAAAATCCCAATAGAGTGGTTTAATAAAAAAATAAATGAGGTATGCACCTTGAAATAGATGGTATATTACACTCATGATCTAATATGAGTTAATAGACCTCCATATTTGGGTTGATAATTAAAAGATCATCTCACATAATGTTATCATATGGTGAGTTATAAGAAGTTCACATTCCAATTTTTTTACTATTGTGAACCTAGGATGGGATATTGTTTTCCATAGAATGTTTGAGTGTCAACCAATAAGAAGTTTGAAGATGTTATCAAATGGGTAAATAAATCCAATATGAACAGACAAAATTATTGATAGTATGAGTTATTAAGTTTAAAGAGGTATTATTGTGAATATTTTTCTATGGATTTATGAGTGTACAAAGAGTGAGTTAGAAATTTACATTCATGATGATTGGATAGAGTAGTTAGTAGAGTTTTTAATGTTTAAAGGAATTAAATGAATCTACATAAGATATAAATATATTATGGGACTAGAAAGAGGAATGTACAGTTGACTTAAAAAATATACGTTCTAAAATCTATAAAAATTTTGAGGTACCTATATTAATGATTTATCAGATGGTGGAGAGAATTTCAATGCTAACAGAAAATGATAATTAATGCATCCACAAACGGAGAGAGGGAATCATGTTGTTGTTATTATTATTTTTCAAGCATAGTTTCACTTCATATGGATTGTACCACCATCATCAAAGGAGATTCACTTGGTATTCAGATCCTCAAACCCGCTAAAATTATTCTCATCCTTGTTTTCCATATCATTTTTTATTTTAATAATTAAACATTCAAATATTAGTCAGTCATTAAATGGGGGTTCTCTATGAATAGAATGACATACAAAAATGACACTAATTTTAGATACCTATGACACAAATATTGAGATCATTATAGATAGTGGGTTCCTAAAAGAGTTGAAATAAGTGAATACCTCTTAGATTGATATTTGACATGTGATTCTATTAGATGTATAACACTGAATATATACTTGTGGAAAGAGGATTTTATTCAACGTATATCAGTAAATATTTTACAATATGAGATTCATTGATCTTAAAATTATGTTTATAATGTCCTTAACAACTAAAATTCGAGGATATTCATTCAATGATTGTTACCATATAAATGTTAAGGATGATTGAATAAGTTCCTTTTTTCAAGGTTTAAGGATGTTAGAAAAAAGTTACATATGACGAGTTTTTATGAATATTTAATAATTTTTTTGAAGTGTTGGGGATTATATAGTGAAATTAAACTATGTTGGAAGTTAAAATTTCTAATTTGATATGAGTAGGAAAATATTTTTGGGTTATTTACATTTTACCTAAGAAGCATACCTATAAATGGGAGTTCAATAGTACATTGGGGGTACACAATTCATTTATAGGAGTAAAAGAAACCAAATATTATTTTCATGAGTATAAAATTGAGGCTTTACATGGGTTATGGAGGTGAATCATATAAATAAAAATCCAGGAGAACAATATTGAAAAACGATTCGATGGGTAAAGAAGGAAATATGAGTCTGATTATCATTAGTTAAAGAAGACACTGAGAATGATTAATCAATAGAATTTCTGTATAGTTGAAGGAAGTGCACTAGATGAAGAAGGTTAAATAGACTATGGTTTATCAGTACATGTTTTGTCAAACTATATTATATTTATTTTAGGGTTATAGGACATAGAAAATCCAGATTGAGATTGTGACACATCTGATGGAGGAAATAACAAAAAGTGTTCGATAAAATAATCATTTTATGGTAAAATTTTGAAAAAATTAGTGTATGTTAAAATTTAGTTATCTATATACTTCCATGATATGAATTATGGTTTAATATCAACAAACTATTTTGAGAGTTGATAAATATTATGAATATTTTACATATATGAAGGAATTTAACATTCTTATAAAGAAGATGATCTTTCTTATCTGGATCAAAAAACAATATAAGAGAGGTTCTAGTTGAGTTATAGAACTGATTATGGAAACCTAATTTGACTGGGGTGTACGAAAAGCTTGGAAGGATGCAGATAAATGATGGATAATTGGGGGTTATGAAAATTTGTGTCATTAGATTTGATTTATAAGTTGATGTACTATGGTTAGAGAAAAGAATGATTAATGAGGTGTAGAACAAGTTTCCACTTATACCTCTATATACTTAATGGAATATAGTAAATGAATCAATGTTGACGGGATAACCAAAATGTAAAGGTTCAATGATTTATAAAAAACATTGTAAATATTATTTTCAAAACACTCAGTTCAAATTATTACATATGAATTGAGGTTGAAATATTTCTATGAGTGGCTGATAACTTGAATAAATGATGGTTTTTTATTTCTTAAGAATAATTTTTAAAAATAATATGATCACATATTCTCCCCTCCCACTCATATTGATCCTACACTAGTATATGAATATCAATAGGTATTAATGGATGTTCCCTCACAAATATAAAATTATCTTCTAGGGATAGAGAATATAAATTTAATGAAAACAAGAGTGTTAGAATATTTAATTGAAGAAACTATAAAATTTTGATGAATATGATATTACATGATCTTATATCTCTAATCCTTAAAGTTACAGATATTGGAGTTTATGATATTTCCTTTAATTAATGAGGTTTCTTTGATAGCTACTAATAATTGAAATTTAGAAGTTTATAGAAAATATTATAATTATCTTTTGATTCCACTATTATATATTGAGTTTATAATTATGACCATATTTCTAAAGGATAAAATAATGTTGGATTAATTGGTAATAAACAATAATGAAAAATAAAAATATTAGAATGATTATGTTAGAAATTTGGAGTCTCATTTTTATATTCCTTAAGAAGGGGGTGAAGAATTTACTGATAAATAATTTATAAGATTTAATGTGATTGTTAGAATTATCATAGGTTTAAATGGGAATCTATAAGATTGTACTATTTTTATGAAATTGGTAGGAAACATCATCGATAGATTTTATTCCAAAGTTTCATATCCCCAATATTGAGAAGATTTCAGAGAATAAATAATTGACTCAAATGTGAAGAAAAATAAAGAGGACATAAAAAAATACTTTGTCTTATTTTTTATAAATAAAAATTGAAAATAGGAATGTTAAAGGTAAGAAATATCTTAAAGGATTTAATTGTAATAATAAAGTATATATTGAAGAAAATTTTCCTAGGAACAAAATTGATGATTCTAAATCTAAAAAATCAGCTGAGAAGTCTCAAAAAACATGTGGAAGATATATAATAAAATGTATCATAAATAAAAGACGAAACTTTTGTATTATAAAAGATATAAAGATGATTCATCATCTACTAATAAATCAAATTTTCACTTAAACATATTATATCATGATATAAAATGAATTTTTTTATCAGAAAATGATAATGATGAAGAAGAGAGAACATAACTAGAGTGAATTCTAAAGAAAATTTTATGATACACTTAAAAAAAATACACAATAAAAGTAGGTAATAAATAATTTCATGAAATAAGATAAATATATTAATTTTGATAATTTTTAGTGAACAAAATTATGTAATTAACCACAATGTCATTGGAGGTTAGAAAATTAAAGTGGTTAATCTCAAAACGGGACTAAATGTTTGTTAAGGAACATTAATAGGAGTGGAGAATCTCAACATGTTAGAAAAATAACCTTATTGAATTTAAGTACAATATGTTAATATTACAAAAATTTGAAAATATGGTGAAAATTCAGAAAAGAATATTTTATTACAAAATTTGAAGAGTTATCAAAAACATAATTACCTTTTCTTGTTAAAAAAACCATTTAAAAATGTTTATAAAATAATTTTACAAAGAAGTTATGGTCAAAGGTGAATCTTTTCAAGATGGTTAAATGAAGGGTCCTCATAAGTAGGATATTTATATTCCTAATTAATATCAAGGAACTTATTATTACGCTAAAAATTCATGAAAAAAGAGTTTATATTTTTGACAAATCATCCTCTATAATGAATGAGTAGTATTCATTAAGAATGTATCTCCCAGTATAAAGCCATACACAATTTTTTAAAAAAAACAACTAATTGTTTTAGATTAGTACTACAATTAGTATTAAATATCATAATTTGAAATTTATTTATCGTGTTTTAGAATATTCAATAAAAATATATATTCACGTGGGTTCAAAAAATCTCTACTAGAAAAACTTATGAAACTAGGGAGAGCTATAATGATTAGATACAAACAAAATTTTGAAGAATCTATGATGAGGAAGAAAGGAATTTTAAAAATAAAAGAATGTTACAACTAAAGTGGTGGATCTCAATAAGAAATGAGGATGGTAAGAAATAGTGAATATTTATTTTTCCTAATAAAATAGACATTTTTAGAATGAATGAGGAAGAAAAAACGTATGCTGAAGAAAAAGTGATGAAATTGGCTTTAAGGGAAAAAAACATTGATAATAAGTTATCAATAAATACTGGTATTAAGATTAAAAATAAGTTAAATGGATGTGATCAAGATATGAATGTTTATAAATTCAATATGACTATCTTACTATCCAGATAGGAAACCATGAAGGGGATATTATAAAATCAATATAATAATAATGTTATGAGAGCCTAAGAGAATATTTGGGCTTCCAGAAACAATTCAACAGATTAAATGAAATCCATTACAATATCTATAAAGGATTTCCAAAATGAAGAAATTATATCCCATGGAAAATATAAAATTAAGGAGAATACGTATATACTTGGATAAGAATCTCAGTGTAATCATTAAATCTAATGAACATTGAGGTTCCTCATTAATCCTAATATATTTTTTTATTTGAAATAACAGGAAATGAATTGAAGGATTATAAGTAGAGAATGTAACTAAATGATGGATATTTTTTATAGTAGGAGGAAACACACATCATTAAAAAAATAATGATCACCATAGAGTCATTTGGAAGGCTAAACATAAGGGGGTTATAAGATAATTAAGAGGCATTGAAATAATATTCTTCATAAAAAGTTGATATATTTACAAATATGATATTCATGGGGAGTTAAGTTTGTACAAATGATATATTTTTATATGTTTTTTGTGATGACAAATGGTTCTATTATAACAGAAATGCTCATATTTTACTTGAAGTAATTAATTTAGAATGACCATGAGGAAATTATTACATGATAAATGTTTAATGTATAACATTGATCATCATGATATTAGACTCTTTTTTTTTATAAACTAGGTTCTTCTATGTAGAATTATAATTGTTAATTTTAAGGCTCATTATTATGAATCTCATGTGGTACTATTTTTATCTCCTAAAATGTTATCATGTTTATAAGATGATGGAAGATGAGGTGAGATGATGCTTATTTTACCCTTTTCATTTGATTGTTAATAAGGGTGTTAATAAACTATGTGTAGAAATAAAATTAAAACATAAAATGGTGAGAATGTATTAAGACCACATATATATATTGAAGTTGTTTGTTTTTTTATACAGATATTGTAATTAAATAAAGGGGGATATATTTGTTTTAAATTGATATTTTTTACATTTGTTTCTGTAAATATATTAATATATTTTTAGAGATAATGTTTTTTATTAATCTTGGAGAATTTTGAGACAAGCGTTTTTACTGGAGAAATGTAGAAAACATTTCTTACGGAGTGTAAGAATTTTTACTTAACAATTCTAAGAAACATTCATAATATTAGATAATTTTGTTATAATCATTATGTTCTAAGAAATACTAGAAGGTTAGGCTATCCTCATTTATATAAATCCAAATTTTAGAGAAACCATTGGTATAGGGTTCTAGGAAAATGATACACCAACTATTTAAAAAACCATTTGTATAAGATGACCTATACCAATGGTTTATTTAGAAACAGTGGGTATATATTCTTAACATATCAAGAACCCATTCACTAATCACCGTTATCTCTGATCTTCCCTCACATCCTACATGTCTCGGCCTCCCCTCTGCCCTCCTCTGGCAATACTGCCCAGACTGACTAGCTCTTCTTCTTCCATTTATTCCTTTTTTTGTTGTGATATTTGACATGAAAGATTTACTAACATCATATTATTTATTATCCCCTCAACCAAGACATTAAAAATTATATTATATAACATTCTCCACAAATAATGTATTTTATTATTCCAATCCTCTCTGAAATAAAACTAGTGAGTTCTAAATCTATATATTCATCTATTGGCTGTTACTTTCATTTTAATATAAAAATTTAATTTTAATGTAGCATGTTTTCATCACTTCTATTACAGTGTTTTCAAATTTATATTCTAAGAGAGATCCATAACGGTCTATTAAATTCCCATAAGATCTGCAGTAATTATAAATTGTTCATTTTTAAAACTATCGTAGGGATTATTATCAATTTAACATAAATTTGAGATTCTTTTGGTGGATTAATTTAAGTATTTAGATATTTTTAGTGTTTGGAATCATATTTAGGTTAACTAGAGGGTATAATATTGGTTTTTATTACCCTTGAGTTATGGTATTTAATTATTAAAATTTAATTTTTTTATATCATGAACCATGGTTAAATTATTAATTGGATAGTTTTAACCCAAAATAAAATAAGATAATGATGAAGTACATGATTATACCACTATAAGTAAAGATGAAATATTTCCTTAACTATGATGTTTGGTTATTTAATAATTCAATCTTTTATTTATTATACTTTTCAAGAACGTTTATTATAATACATTATTATGATTTATACATGAATGAATGATAAAATATTATTTCCAAATAATAAATATTTCGATTTAAAATGTTAATAAATTTTAATATTTTATTTAGAACCAATATTAATATAATCCTTTATTTAATATCTTGAAATAATTATATAATATGGTATGTAAATCTTACCAGATCATTTTATTTTTGTGAATCCTGGTTTCCATTGATTGGTTTTTACATAAGAATTTTGTTGAGTAAGAAAACATAAACTGTAGAAACATTAGTTTCACATATTTTGATTTACTATTGAGTATAAATTAGTTCATTATTAAGAATTCATCCTTAGTTCATTAATCATGTATTTATTAGATATCCATTTATTTCCACTACATGTTATATTAAATGAAAACTATCCAACAACACTTTACTTAAATTATAAGGTTTCATCAGTGGTGAATTATTGGATTTGTTTTATACAGTGTGATAGAGTATATTAATTATTTAGTCTTGATGGTTTTTCACCAAATTAAATAATTCATAAACTGAAATATAAATCATTCAAACAATATTTATTTACATTTAAGAAATATAAATAATTTTAACCTTAAATAAAATTATTTCCAAAATAAATTTTATTTTCCATTTTGTTTTCAAATTTAAAGACCTCTTTTTATAATAAATACACAATTTTATGCTAGTGTTACTTAGTTGTTATTTATTCCAATATATTCAACTTCTTTGGATTTATATGATTATGAATTGGTTTTTTATTATGATATTACTTTTTATTGGTTTTCATGTACAATAGTATTATAAAATGGTCCCTTCCATCTTGAATTTTATTTAATTTAGTTTCCTGCTTTTGTTCTTTGATTTCCTCTACATTTTACTTTTAATTTGTCTTCTAATTTGGGAATCATTATAGATTCATAGTTAGTGTCATATACATTTTAATTTTTATTAAACTATTATTAAGAATACAAATGGGGATATATTTCTACGACATACCCCTTATTATTGTATCATAACTAGTTGTGAATATGTTTTTAAACAAGGGAATGTTAATGAGATACATTACATCTATATGAGATATGTTATTGGTGCTCTAACTCTACCCAATTTCTCGTATCCCAATATAATGGGATTAAAGGTATCTTAAATCCATATACACTTTCCCATTTCAAATATCAAATAACTATGGGCTTCCATATCCTTTATCAAATTTCGAACATTTTTTAATTTAAATTTTTTGTTTCCTTGACATTAGGATTGTATGATTATTTACATTAAAATTACTTGTGGTATAATTTATATGATATTAATATAGCATTATTTTTTTTATTTGATGTTGAGTGACACATTGTTGATATTGTTAAGTAAATATTTTCTATCATAAATTCAAGTGTATTTAATTTTATTAATGTAATATTCAAAACATGAATGTTTTAAAAATAATTGTTTCATAAAGTCATATGTATTTAGTTAGATTGTGTAATAGTTGTTTCTCATTACATATCTTATACTTTATCTAGTTTTTTATTTATAGACATCACTTATAGTGTACATTGTTTCTATAATTATTTATTTTTCCCGACACTAGCATGATTTGATGACTTTTATATTAAAATTTGTTGTAAGGATGTTTTTATTTATGGTATACATTATTGTTTTGAATATAAATTTTTTTGTCCTATAATTGAATATATATATGTTGGATATATTATACAGATAAGATTTAAACTATGTTTAAATATAAATTGGATATTGTTTTTATATTTTTCATTTAATAAATCTTCTGTTGGAGATCATATATAGGGTTCATGTTATAATTTTATTGGAAGACCATGATTTATTCAGGATAAAGTTAACTACCATATAACCAAATATGGATTTCAATCAAACTATTATGTTTAGTATCACCATGGAGAGATTATAAGATCTTCTACTATTCAAAAAATTGAAATAAAATAAGTGGTATGAAGAATTTGATATTTGATCAGTTTCCATTTTTTCTTAATAGTATTACAGTGAAAGATGATAGTCATATCAATACAAATGAGGAAAGGAATGAAGATGACGATGTTGAGACAATGAAGAAATAATTGGATTATTCCAGAACTCATATATATTATGAATGAACTTAAAAAATAATGTTGGAATTTTTAATGTGGTTATGTCATAGAAAAACATGTATAGAATTTATAATACATCCATTTATTATATTATTACATTTTTTGAAGGAAATTATACATGATGGTGTAGGTATTACCTCATATCATTTTAAATAAAGGAATTTAATTATGTAACATGGATTTTTGATTAATAATATTAATGGTTGTCATTAAAATTTATGTTTATTTTTGGAGAAAACAAGAGAAATTAATAAATATAATTTATATCATAAATTGATATTGAAGGAAAATGTAGATAGAACACCATCTCATGTACCACAAAAAGTATTGTGAAACATCCTATTTTTTACTAGGATTAAAAATCAATTCATGTATATAGAAATAAAAAACACAATGATAAGGAATAATGCTGAGAGAATTAAAGATAATGATGAGTTGGTTAATCTTATAGTTGGATTTTCATGGCGGTCATTTGGAGGAAAACATCATTATTTATGACTGAGGTGTATAATGTCTGGTTGGGTATATCCTGTGATGGTTTTAATCCTTTTAGCATGATTCATAATCATCACACCACACAACCAGTTTTGATTCACATTTATAATCTTACTCAATTGACGTGTAAGGAAAAAACATGCACTCTATTGATTATAATAATATATAGATCTCCTGATCCTTAAAATGGTATAGACATATACTTAAAACATTTAATAATATATTTGAATTATATTTGGGATAAGGGTTTTCACACATTTTATGATTCTCCAAAATATATATTTTTGTTACAGGATACCCATATATGACCTATGAATGATTTCCTTGATTATGAAAAGAAGTATAGTTGGAGCACAAAATAGAATCTATCAATTCTTATTGGTAAGATGAATACATGGTCATGAAAAATTAAATATCATCATAGTTTTAGTTTCACAGGGAATCCCTGATTCTTTCTAATGGATCACCAATACAAGAAGAATCACCGAAGGTTAGATAATACTATTCAAAATGAATAACCACATAAAGATAAGTCCGGAATTGATCTAAATAATTAATTGATAGATTTAAATTTTTTATTTGGTAAAGTTCATATGAATTCAAAAAGGAGGAAGACTATTGAATCTAAATCCACTTACAATTGGAATAATATCCATTTTTTGTTTTCATATTGGTATACCGATTTATTACATCATTTGTTATAAAATAACTAAAATTGTGAAAAATATATGAGAATTGTTTTTAAATTATTACAAATATCAAGGTGAAGACAAAAGGTGGCTTCTGATATCATCAGTACTTGTTGGATTAAGGTATTTGACTATAACTTTATCCTGTGTGTATCAATGGAAATTTAATAATGCTTATTATGTGATAGAACCTTTAGAGAGAAATAAATTTCTAGAAGTATTGGAGAATTTCAATGGTTATAAGGGATATCCTCAAAAAATATCTGAATGAGTAAATAGAAGGATGTTTAACCTAAAATCCATAGTAACTCTTGATTATCACATCTTTCTTCCTCAATTGATTCAAATAGTTGTTTGACATTTTAAATTCAATAGAGAAACGGTGAAAGTGATTATATTTTTCAATATTTGCGATATTTTCTCTAAAGTACCATCTATGTATATATTGTTAAAAATTAATCATGTGGCCCTATTAATTTTGTGTGAGTTGGAAAACAAATTCCTCTATAATTTTTCAAATGCATGATGTAGTTAATAATCCATCTTCTAACTAAAAAACTTATTTATTGACATATTTATTTTTAGTTTATGTATCATACTAATATATATATATATATATATATATATAAATTTATGAAAAATGAAATGTTATTCCCAAAAAAAAAAGAATCATTATGATTGTTACATTGTGAGAGGTTATCTTGATAAAAAATGTATATATATATTTTTAATGTATTTATGTCATGTGATCGTAAGACATACTGGATGGAAATTGATAGAATGGATTTCTGTTTGTACTGTAATGAATGCTGTTGTCCAGTCTTGAAGAATGCTGCTTGGAAAATTCTCTGATGGATTATTCCCACCTCATGGCTAGCCATACTGTACACCACATTTAATGCTATTTGAGGATATCTTTCAGGCCATAGGTGCATAGTGGTGATATCTGACTGGAGATTCGTTTTTAGCAAGCCAATACTAGAATGGAGGATCCATGATTGAAGGTTCTACACTCTAGGAATCTCTTGTTGGTTGTTTGCATTGGTAGTTTTGATACACATGGGTCCATTACTTTGTATCCTGGATACTTCCCTACTGCTGCAAGTTCATTGCACCTCATACTTGTATTGTAACCCTTTTGATTTTAATAAATTCCTCTTGGGGCATGAACTGGGAAACTAGATCATGTCACCACTTTTAAAAAAATCACCACCCGATGAGAAATGAAGATGATAGGTATCTAAAAACCAATCCCTCATTTCTATCCATTCCCAAATAAGAGGAATTCCAAGGTCATATACATTATCAATATTGATCCTTAAAGAGAGGGAAATGGTACAACACACAGTCTTGTTTAACATTGGTATTTTTAGGAATATATCAAGTATGTTATTCAAATACATATATATATATATATATGTGTGTGTGTGTGTGTGTTATCTCATACTATGTAATTTCACATATACCTTAAACTGTTATTATCATCTTATATAGGGAACATAAAAAATTATAAGTAGATTTCATCTATATTTTCTTTTCTGAAGGAGAGAGGCTTTGCATAGAAAAGAGTTTCCTTATTGGTTGAAATCAAAGTTATGACCATTAATTTAATTTACATAAAACAAAAATATTAATTTAAATGTATTATTCATATATATTTTCAGGTTTTGAGTATACATATTTACCCTATCTCTCAAGAAGTAAGACCATTGAATTTTGGTTCATATTTTTAGGTTTGAGAATGAAAATTTTTAATAATCAGTGGTTATAAATTTTTTATAACTGATCAAGAGGTGAAAAAGATAACACTACACAATGGTGTCATGTTAACTACAATAATTAAATGTTATGAAAATATATTAGAAAGTAGGCATCAATATAAAATTGTGTTTTATTATGGTCTTATTTAAAAAATGTAGTAAGTAGAATAATACTCTCATATTCAAGTGTCTATAATGAAATGTAAATGGTTTGATTCAATGTCATGATATGATATATGTTTTCGTGAATTTAGATTCATAGTTATTAATATGAATCAATTCTTGACTATCAACAAATAATAAATTTTAAAATCAATGGAAAACAAGTTTTTTTATGTGAAAGATCTTTTGAGACATGATTATAGTGTCATTATTGAAGTAATCCAAAAAATATATTTAAATTGATATTGGGGACAAAATTTACACTATTAACACCCCATTGGTGTTTAAAAAATATTTTATTTGATGGCTAACAGTTTTTCACAATGAGAGACGATTTTGAGCTTAATTTAGTAGGGGGTAATATATAGAAGCAACCATATATTTTCATAGTTCATTCAATTTACCATGATGTGGGATTCTGAGACTGATACTACTGTAATTACATTAATGTATTTTTAATTTGGAATTATATGCTAATTTTTTTTATTTTTATTTCATTTAATTATAATCATTTTAAATCTTTGAAACAGGTTTTAAATGGTTTTCTAAAAAATGTATATCAACGTTTTAAATTACAGTTTTTAAAACTTTTGATAACATTATTTATGGCTTCCATGACTTATAAGTTGTTTGTAGGATTTTAAAACATGGTTTCAAAAAAATGTAGATTTTATTGTAATTAATTTTATGAATTATATTGAAGATCTTATATGGAATATATTATTTTATAATGATCAAAAGATGCATGATATATGGGTTCCTTCTATGTTTCCCTTAGTGAGTGTAACAACTATAATATTTTTCATCTATATTAAATTCAATTTTATGTTATTACTCTTTATAATTTTTTTATAGATATACATTTTAACCGTCATTAAATTTTTCTTAGCCTACTAGTATGGGTCCAAGCGGGGGTGCCCCTCGAGAAACATAGAGCATCCTTCATTCCAATTCACATCTAGAACCTCTAGAAGATGCCCCATCTACCACCAATTTTGATCCTCCACACACATGACTCCGTCATCATGTTATTTAGACTCTTAGTCTTATACGATTTATATACCATTGGTATATCCCTATACCGATTCCTTTTGTACCCACCATTCTATGAACCAGGGGTATATATCACACCCCTAGTTTTCTGGGTTATACCTAGAGTTTAAAACTGTGGGTATTGGGTGAGATTCCAATAGCGTATCATTATGTAAATTATTATCATCCAATATTTTTTTTATACTACAATAAAAATTGAGATAATTTATTGTTTATTTTTTAAAATTATTCCATATGGGAAGTTGTAAGAAGATGGAATTTCTATGTATATGTGAATTTTTTATAATGGTAGAGGCATTAGTTTTCAGATAATTATTGAGTTACATTCTATATGAGGTTAAAAAATGTTAGTAGATAGATAGATCCAATGTGAACAGAAGAAACTATATGCAGTTTCCATTATTATGTTCATAGGTTAAACTATATGAATATTTTTCCATATTTTTTGGGTTTTAAATGGTTTTAGTTTCAAATTCTAAATACATGATGACTGAATAAAGTAGCTTGAAATATTTTCATTATCTAATATAACTCTATTTATATGCATCATATTGTAAAAATGTTGAGTCAAAATTTCTACACTAAACATGTTTCATTGTTTATTTTTAAATCCCCAACAAATTTCTTAAATACTATTTTTTACAAACATTTTAAATTTAATGTTTTTAATTTTTTATTGTAGAAAATATAAATTTTTATTGGATGTAGAATACATTGTTAAGAGGGTGATATTTATAATAAGATGATTTTGATAATCATAAGATCATTATAATCGGAAGGAGAATTATAATCAATTTCACATGCACTTTGTACATTAGTTACATGATTTCATATTTCCTATAAAAAAGATTATATAATGTCTAACATACAATGTATAACACTGTCTCATTAGAATAATTTCAACTTTTGTAACATGATAGACATTCATTTTATGGAGGAAGAGAAAATAATTGGATCAAACCTTGTAAAAAGCATAATATTTTGTTTATCACTCCACTAGAAAAATAATGTTAATCCTATCATACAAACAAATTTTACACTATCAGATGGATGATTTTACATTGTTGTGAGGATGCTAACAAATTTACCATTTGAAAAATTATGTACAAAACATTTCCAAGGAAGAAAGAGTTTTTCCAATTCCCCTATAACAAAATTTTATAATCATGAAGTATGACCATTGGTGATTTTCTTCTATGTTGAGGAGAACATGGGGATGGCGAATCATGTTATTTTCAAAATCCATTTTTTAAAAATTCACTTTGATTTTCAGTAACATCTTATTAATAGTATGTATTTTTTAGTTTTTTTGGGTTTTCTATATTAATTCATATATGATAAGATTTAATTTTCTTTAAAAATTAGGATTTTGTAATTTTAGTGTTCTATTATATTAAATAGAGGACTTAGTGGTAAAGGAAGATAGTAATGTAAAAAACATTGTGATTGCGTGATACTAGGGATTGAAAGACAAATTTATTCTAATAATCATGACTAAATAATTTCTTCATAAAGAATGAAATAAATTTACCTTTTGGTTAAACCATGGATACATTATGTCAAGTTTATTTCCTTTATTAAAAATAATTATTAATGTGTTAATATTATTTTTTAAAAATTTGGTGTAATTTTAATTAGAATTTTATAATGTTTTTTATTTCCTTATTTTACAAGTTTTTCATTCTATAGACCATTTATAAGGAAATTTTATCTATTTTTGAAATGTTCTTTATAACTCTACTTATTTAAAAGTATCTAAATGAAGTAATCTAAATAATATCTTTGTAAATATTGGCCAGAGAGTTAGGCTGATAAAGAGGAAAATGGTAAAAGGGATTTTTAAGCATTATTTTTATAAACTAAAATTCTACATTCTCTTGTACCCATTTAAAGACTATTCTAATCATACAATTTGTATCTGAATATGTTATATTTCTATAAATTTGATGTTTCTTTTAATCATATATTTTTTAGATTGAGAAAATTTCTATGTTTTATTTTTTTATTATTCACACATTTTTTATAAACTATGAACACTATCATGTATCTTTAAAAAGAGTATTTCATGTTTCTAAAATATGAGGGTATGAATTTTGGGTCTATTGATAATATAAATATAATAAAAACACCAATTTTTTATGGAGGTGGATATGAGTATTAGATAGATACGATGATGACTTTTGTTATTAATAATGGAGTTTAAAATTTAATCTTTCATAAAAATATAATTCATAAACTAGAAGTTTCTAATTTTGTTAACTCAGATAAGTTGATGTATCAACTAAATTTGAGGGTTAAAAAACTTTATTGTGTTATATGTGAAGTAAAATATAAATTTAGACAATATTATGTAAATATTTAAATAATATGTGAAAAAATACATAAGTAACTCACTTTGGGATAACCAATGTTATTAAGACCGGGATAGATATGATGAGTGTTAACTATCATGATTTTGATTTATTACTTACAGATTCTATTTTTAGGGATCATTTTATATTTATGAAAATTGTTAGAAGATTCTAATAATTGGATAATAAATACCTTACTTTGAGATTTTGGTTAATAATATCCTTGTGATTATGCTTGGATAATGGGAATCTGATAAAACATAGATTGATGATATGAAAAAAATTTAAAAGTTATGTTTAAAGGATCTTATTGAAACTCACCTGAAGTATGAGGGTATATTGAAAATAGATTCATAAAAGATGAAAAAGGGTAATGAAGTAGATTTTTATTCTATTTTTATTAGGAAATTCATTTATGATGAAATATTTACTAAATCTTCTAAGAAGAATAAAGTTAAAGTTGATACTGAAATATTTATTTTGATGAAATTTATAATGATCCATCCAAAATCTCACAAATAATAAATATGATAGATATAAAAAATTATTTTAGAGATAATATTAGAATAATATTAATAATAGAAATGGGAACAAAATTCTTCTTAAATGATCTGTTATGATTGTAAGAAACTGCATCATATTAGACTGAATTTTCCAGGACATAAGAGGAAGGATAAGAAATAAATATGTTATAAAAATTCAAATAATCATAAATATTTGAAAAAAAAAAAAAATATTTTTAACCCAAGAGTGAAGGTGGATGATATAGATCATTATATAATTCTATAGAAAGTAGAAGTGCTAATAAAAAATCCAACTTTCGGTTATTGTAAATTTAGAGTATCATCTTATCCTTGTATAGTAGAGTTAATTGTGTTTGTGATGGTGCTTGAACACTACAATTCTATACCATGTTGATTAGATTTTGTGATTGAGTATTCACTCAAACATTTTACACAAGCCCAACCACTCGGTCAAGTGAAAGTAGATCGATTAATCTTAGAAATTAAAACTGAATTAATTGATCACAATTGATTAATTATAGTATGTTTATGGATTCAAAATAAATACATTCAGGGAGTATGGATTACATCAACACTGAATGAAATCACTCTTCCACGGGCAGAGTTGTCATCGTGGAGACATTTTCTATAAGCAATAGATTGATTAGGGAACACCCAATCTCATTTACAATCTTAGATTCGACCCCAATAAAAAAAATTAAAAGTTGAAAATGAAAAAAAAGAAGATTAATTGAAGAAAAATTCAAGATACAAGCATGAATGCAAAGAAATACAAAGAGGAGGTGGGAGAAGAGAGCCTTCTTGGAAGAGTTGTTTGCACAAGGCCTTACTTTTTCTTAGAGTAGTGAGGGGTAAACAAGAGCCACCATTTCAACCAAACCTTCACAAAGCCTGGGCCAACCTTCCAAAAGAGTGAAAACATCATTTCAATATAGTTGTATAGGGATAGAGATACGAAACATTTTTAAATGTGAAATGAAAATTGGGATAAATGTTTTAATCCAACTTTCACCGCATAGTTAACCTCTAAAACGCACGAATTAGATAGAATTCTAGAAGTATAATTTTTACCTAATCATGTCCCCAAGATTCCCTCTAATATTGGACCCAATCTAAGTCTAGATGAAGATGATACGACCCAAATGGTGAAGTGATATCCAATCTTGATTGTTCAGTCCCACTTTGTATTTATGTTCCATTTTCTGCACACAAATTCACGATCTGGCTCCAATTTCCTTAATATAATTTTATCTCATTAAGTCAGTATCATAGTTATAAAAGTTTAAGTCAAAATCAATTATAGAAAAAAAATTATTTTGGAAATACTACAATGGATTTAGAAAGGATAAAACGGAAATTTCCATCAATTTTTCAAATGAATGATCTAATCCAAAATATTTTATAAATTAACATATTTAGCACAATGTGAAGAAATTATTTCATTTATTATTAATAAAATATTCATAAAAATTATGTTTTATCACGTATACTTTATCATAAGAGGATAATACGTTATCTAAATTTGAATAAGTTTCAAGGTCTGAAAATTTATTTGAAATAAAAAGTAGAAAAACATTTAAAATACATTAAGAAAATAAATAATATATTTATAAATAAAATTTTAGTATTTATATAAATTTAAAATAATTATAATGAATTATGGAAATCTAACCATGAGAAATAAATTCTTTTAAATGAATTAGAAGACTAAAAATCCACTTCATCTATTAGGAATAATGATTTAGTGATTTAAAAAATTGTTAAATTTTATTTCATAAAAAATTAAAAGAAGAATTTAATTTTAGTATTGAAAATTTTGATAATATGTACTGAAAAATATATCATCATATTATTTTTTATCAAATATGTTTTTCTAATTTAAAACTACATTTCCAAAGTAACAATTTTCTTGTAAATATTACACCATTTATACAAAGTTCAAATGTAGTGGACATTGGAAAAAAAGTGTTCTTTAAATAAAGTACCATATTTGGATTTCATAAATCCTATTTTCTAAATAATTATCAAATTTTCAAAACAAAAAAATTGTATAACTTATTATTCCCCAAATAAATTATTCTAACAATGTAAGAACCAAACTAGTTTTGGTACCAAAATGCTAAATTTCTTTATTTTAGGAAAAGAAGAAATATACCAACTGTAACAATATTTTGTACATAGATAGTAGATTTTCATCTCAAATAACATAAAAAGGATATTACATTGATAATAATATTATTATAAAATGTGTAAATGTCACTTTGTGTTAAAATTCTGAAGGAATAATTATTATTATATGTTATATTGTTCTTTCTTGGGATATATTTATTTGAAAATGTTTTATATTTTTAAGGAGTTAAAAAAATACTATGATCATAATTCAATTATATGATGCGGGTTATCTTGTGAAATTTAGAATAACAAATGCACTTTTCACACTTCAAAAGATAAATTTATTCTTTCTAACAATAGGAATGCAAATGTATACTTTCTTAATATAAAATAATATAAAATCCATGATATACCTTATATCAATATAATGGAAGATCAATATTGCTTTTGAAATGGATGGTTGGGACACTATATTGTTAAAACATTAGCTAATTATTCTAAGAAATAACTTTTTAGAGATCTATTAGAGCTTTTTATTTATTCTTATAATGTTTATGACCCATATAAATATGGAAAGAAGCATAAGTCATGTTTTAAATATATTAGTGAAGTTTTAAATTTTTATGATTTATAGTTATTTCCCATGGAAATAATTCTTCTTTCACAGACTAGCAGTATTAAGGGAAAAATAGTATGAATATATTTTAGTTTATGACTTTAAAATATACACATGGGTCTAATTTATAGAGAATCATTGAGAGCCAATTTATTTTTTAAAAAATTATGCATCCCATGTTAAAATGAGGAAAATATACATCTGGTAACTATTTTTAGTGATCATGGTGGAGTCTTTGAAAATTTTGAATTTTAATTTTTTCATATTAAAAAAATGAATAAAACATAACATCTTTACATTGAGAACTCCATAGAAAATTTACACAATTTAATGAATAAATATAATTATTCATGAGATTACATGAAAGATTTTGATTGAATAGCCAATTACTAAACATATTTTTGCTGAATCAGTTAGTATTGATTGTTAAACTATAAATTGGATTTTTTTTAAATTTTATTACTAAAATATCTATTTATTTTTAGGTAGGATTAAAGCCAAAACATTATTTCCTCATTCTGTTTGGATGAAAAGTATGCATCCAAAATTATAAAGATAAATTATATTAATTTTATCCAAAATCCTATAATGGAATTCTTCAATCTATTCAATATCTAGTAAGGATTATAATGTTTTTAAAAAACATACATGTACTATTGATGAAACATTTCAGGATAAATTTTATAAAATAGATTATTTTTTTCAAGAAATCTCAACCCACATATTTAGAAGTTATTCCGAAAACTAATTTTAAACCCCTGTTAGAAAACACTTATTGTGAGAAAATCACTACAGAAATTTTTTGGGAGTATTTCCTCAAGAATAAATTAATCTTTTTGTTGAATAAAACATTTTTAGAAACCCAAGGAATCGGTTAATCCATTGGAATCATCCTAGTGATATTATCATCAGAGATGCAGATAAACTACTTAAAAGTTAAAATTCCTTATGAAATAATGTTGAAATTAGAGCATTTAAAGTTAATTCAAAACTAAAACTCATAATAAACAATTTGTTAATAAATATTGGAGAAAACTATAAATGTTTAATATAATGAATTTTATAGGAATCAAGTTTCACTTTTGATAAAAATCCTATGTATTCTACCGTAATTGGTCTAAATTTGTTTTTCCAAAACAAATACGACGGAATTTGAGTCATAATAAAAATTAAATCTATAATTATTAAAAAAATTTATAATCAAAAAGTATTTATAGAACTGAACAAACATATTTTCTAGTATATAAACTTTAATCTATCATTTTTATTCTATATTAAATAGTAGTTGAAATGTCACACTTTTTAAAGTGGATGTGATGTCTTCTTTCCATAATGGATATGTATAGGATGGAATTTTTATATAGAAAGCCCTTAGTTTTGAAAACCCAAAATCCACAGATCTCATTTTAAAATTTACTAAGGCTTTTTATAGACTTAAAAATTCCCCCAAATCTAGATATGATAGATTAATAATATTTTTATAGAAATAAATTTTTTGGAAGAAGATGTAGATCCACATATTTTTA
Organism: Viscum album; assembly: GCA_963277665.1. Classification (NCBI taxonomy): domain Eukaryota; kingdom Viridiplantae; phylum Streptophyta; class Magnoliopsida; order Santalales; family Viscaceae; genus Viscum; species Viscum album. Next base: position 471,111,387 of record OY728133.1, on the reverse strand, counting down.
TTAATTTTTTCTGGACACAATGATTGTAAGAATTAATTTTGGTGAAATTATATTGGTATTAAATAAAAAACTGATTATATATTTTTTCATCGATCTTATGAAATTATGGTTTGAGATGAGCATGATTTGTGAACTTATTATTTTATAGGTTTACAGATTCCAAAAATTATCCAGAATGAATTTTTATATATCAATATAAGCATACAAAAGATCTTCAAAAAAAGTTTGGATATGAAAAACATATTATCACTACAGTTAGAATCTAAAATACTTTATATCGTGATGATTCTTGGAAACAAGTTGACCAAAATATTTTCAGAGTAATGATCGGTAGATTATTATACTTAACAACTAGTCGACCAGATTTAGTTTTTTTGGTATTCATTTGTACACGATATAAAGAAAATCCTATATAATCTTAACTTAAATATATAAAATTAATTATTCATTATCTTATAGGATCTATGGATCTTGGGTTATTTTATTCTTTTGGAAATATTTTCAAATATAATTTTCTTTCAAATGATAACATTGGTGGATGAAAAAATAGAAAAAATAAACATGGAGATTTTAATTTCGAATGATAAGGCGTAGTTTCTTGGCATTGTATAAAACAATATATTATAGCACATTCCACTACTGTGGCAGAATATGTGACAGTTGGAAGGTTTTTTTCTCATGTGTTGTGGATGAAACAAACACTCATTGATTTTGGAATGAGTTTTAGTAAAATATGAATTTTTTTTAATAACCCAAGTTCCATAGTGTTATATAAAAACATAGAATAATACTCATGATCTAATCACATAAATATAGGAAACCATTACCTTTATGATCATACAAAAATGAAGATATCATTTCACAATTCATAGGAATGTATAAACCACTTGCTTATATTTTTTAAAAAAATATTAATTTATTATCGAATTCAATATATTAAAAAAATATAAAAATGGTCAATATAAAAAGATCATTAAAATACAAATCATGTTTAAAACATATTTTTATTTTAATGAACTCCTCTTCAAAGTGAGTGTATATATTCTCTCTAGTATTTCTAAAATAATAAATTTTTCTGAAATATTTATTTTCTGAAAAAACACATTTTTCTATAATCTATTTATTTTTTAAGTTTTTTATTTTTTGAATTTTTGTTTTCCAAAATATTTTAATTAAATCAATTTAGATAATATTTTAATGAAGAAAATTTCATGGATAAATTTTATTTAGTATAACAAGAAGAACATATTACATACTAGATTTCAAATTGAATGATTAAAATTTTAATATGTGAGGTATTTTATAATGTTAATTATTTACAATTTTATGTCAAAATATATTTTGTGTTTTACATTTTTTTCTACATAAATGTTTTATATACATTAATGTTTCTATTTCATGAAAATTTTCATATGATAATTGTTCTTGAAAATATCAATATTTAAGATAAATATATTAAATGTTTGGAATTTAATGATCAATAATTGGATCTATGATGGTTATATTATTCATCTTTATGACCATCATAATTCAAATAGTTAACTCACAAAGTCCAATAATTTAGAGTGTGAATCACCACTCTTCCTCTTATGGTTGTATTATGCTACCATCTCTGGATACACATATTCTCTTCCAATAGTTTCTTTGAGATTCATCCATTCATAATATTATTTTTTTAAGAGAGAAAAAATCATTATATGAATTTTAAAACAATGAAGTTGTATATAAAAATTAAATAGACAAAATATGGTTTTAAAACTGTGATTATTTTTTTAGGAATGTGATTATCTTATAAGGATTTAAATATATTTGCGTTGAAAATGAATATTTTGATCATTACTCTATTACTTTATTAAGTGAATTCTAATCTTCAGTGGTTTTCAGTAATGAATATGGTGTGAAATTCAGAAATTTCAATTAGATATAATATTTATAAAACATAATTATGAAAAATGTTTCTGATCTATTTGGAGTTATTTTTCAAATGTGAATCTAATCCTATTACCCAAAAACTTTCTAGATAAGTTGAAATAATTTGATAAGTTGAGGGTGGAAACATAATTGGTTCCCTAATTTGTGGAATTGGGAAAATTATTTCAATTTCCCCAGTTGTAAGGGTGGTTTTATTATTGATATAAAATTATCTAATCTTAAGATTGAGGGATATAGATACTCTAAAATTATAGGACATCTATGTTCCTCATAATTTAGGAAACAAGAAAATGTTCAATTTTGAAAACCTTTTTTCATATGTGGTGGTAATAAATGTATAGGCACTTTTTTTTTTCATTGTAAGACATTGAAATATTCTTATATATGATTCCAAAGCTGGGAGTTCACACAACCTGTAATTCTGAGGCCCGATGTTCCCAAAATTGATTTCATAAAATTATTAAGAATATTTTACACTATGCATGCAAATGAAATGGGATAATTCTTAAATGGTTGCTTGGATCCTAAATCTAAGGCCACAGTTAAGTCTGGAATGTAGTGTTTACCCTAGGCGGGGAATAACTTTTTTCAACATGAGGCTTTTATGAGAAAATTCTTCATGGGGAGAAATCATAAATGAAATAATTAAACTTAATTATTTTTCCTTGAACTCTGAATAAAATGAATTTTGAATGGGGACTCATATTTGAAATTTGAGACCTCCTTTGAGTTTGACATGGGGTGTTTTTCCTATGTGAAACATAGAAAGAGGGAGCACATGAATTTTGAATTTCCATGCCAAGGTGGATGCTTATAAATAGATATGTTAAGATTTGGGATTAGGGTTATCCCTAATCAATTTTCTATCATATAAGTATCTATCTCTCCTCTATCTCTCTCTCAAATTGTTCTTCATCAGATCTTGGATACAACTCTACATAAACCTAGGTGAATTGAAGCGATATTTTAGCAAATGCGTCGTCAATGACGAGCGATCTAATTGAGGTAGGATCCTTAAAATTTATATATGTTTGATGTTTTTATTTCAGAAATAAACTCTTTTATTTTCATTTATTCCCCTTTATTATCAATCATCAATGGGTGCATTAACAAAACTAGCAATCCATTTTAAAAGCCTTAATTCAGCTATGTTATTTTTTGTTCTTCATGGTGTTCGTCATTAATTATCTTCAACCCGTCAAAAAAATAAAATATTGTTGATAGAGGCTTGTATCTATGAATAGATCGATCCAAGTATCTCAGAAAAAATTTCAGTTCATTTTTGTACCATTGTTGAAGTCTCGGTTGTCTACAGAAGGGACCACCAGTGCTAGGCCAGCTGGCAGTAGCGGTGTGTGATGGGTGTAGAGGACAGAATGGCTGAGTGGCCATGGCAGGCCGGTAGTGTGTTGGGCGAGGTGGCATTGATAAATAGTGGGGAAAGGACGGCGATCCAGCATGCGAATGGTTGTGAGATAGTATGATGGTGAAGTAGGAGGGTGGATCAGTTCTATGGTTCTTAGTGGAGCTAGAGTCTAAAGGCCTCATGACCAGGGTAGGGACTGAGGGGTGTGGCGGTGTCGGTGCGCGACCCCATGAAACATTGACCCGCGAGACCTACTGGGTGATGGAGTATGGGGGTACCGAGGCGGTGTGCTAGTGAGGTGAGTCCGGGATGGTAGAAGGTGGGCTGGGTTGGTGGCTATGATACGTTCCAGCAAGTCGGACCATGCTGGCCGGGGTGGGTTGGTCATGGTGGAGGGGCACCCCAAGATTGGGCCAGACCGGTCTAAATTGTGCCAAGGCCCTTTAATTGCCCATTTCTCCAAAACTCAGCATATGATTGATGTGCCGTCTATGGCCACAATTCCCTCACTTGAAGAAGGATATTTTTATACTTATTTAGGAATTCTATGACTCAGTATATTGACTAAATTCCAAAAAATTATTTATTATTATAATAATAATAATATAGTTATTATAATTTAGGCTGCTCATTTCTGACGTGGCCCCTACTTGCGGTGTCAGAAAAATGTTTCGTCAGTGGCATGGAAACCCTATACCATGGTATAACTTTTTAGGATTAATTTTATATGTTTAAGAAAATGTTGAGGTGTGGGCCCCATGGGTCTCCCTTGCATGATTTGTGGTAAAATGTAACTTTTTAAGCAGGTGTCTATTTTTGATGATTGAGTTTTCAATGCTGTGTGTTTTTCCAAAAATATCAAAATGGAGTAATCAATATAATTAATTTTACGACCGAGGAATGATCCCCACGACACACCTTTCAATATTATTGTGGGATTACACAACTTTTCCATCAGATGTTTGACTAGAGATAGTGGATCATCTACCTCGTGTGTTTTTCCCCAATGATCACAATTGTGTGATTCAATTGGATGTGCATATGCTTATTCAGGATCTTATTAAAATTGAAAAGATGAAAGTATTATAACTGGAAGAACCTTTTGAAATTTTTGAATATAATCCATTGTAGTAATGATTAGGAGATGACATAGGTGACACTAGAGTGGAACCATCTAGCCGGGCTAGGCATGGGTCCTCGACCTTTATAGTGTGGACCCCTCTAGTGGGGCTGGGCATGGGTCCTCTAGCTTACTAGATTTGAACCCACTAGCTAGGCTGGGCATGGTTCCTCATCTTTTCTAGAGTTAAACCCTCTAGCCGGGTTGGGCATGGGTCCTTAACCTTAGTATATTAGAATCGTCTAGCCGAGCTGGGAATGGGTCATCAACCTTTCAAGAGTAAAAACCTCCAACTTGGTTGGGCATGGGTCCTCCACCTAGAGATGACATTTTTACTATGGATCATTGGTGATACCTATTTGGATGTCTCTTTGGAATAACGAGTAAGAGGGGAGCATTACCCACCGAGACGCGTCCCTGTGATGTGACATAACCTTGTGTGGGTGAGTTAGATCCACCCAAAGTAGATAGTATCAAGGTGTGGTGATTTGAACTACTTTGACTCACTATTCAGGGAAGTCATGAGGGATGTTAATAATTAATGGTGGTTACTTGTGGATCTATTGGTGACTCCTCTACCTAGGCATATATGTGAGATAGAGATCCCCTTACTCCCTTTTTTTGATTTCTTTGACTAAGCATACACGCACACACATACAAACAATTTAAGTATCGAATCATTTGGGTTTGTTTGAACTCCTTATAGGTGAGGGGAAGTGGTATTCTACGTGCTTTCTTGGTCTATCTTCTTGTAGTTGGATGAGACCATTCTCATACTATAGGTAACAAAGACTTAATCAGAAGTGCATCTTCTCACTATTACTATTTCCTTGTGTTTGGATGGGTGTACCTTCACTTTCTTGTTGTCTTGAGTACTAAAATATTTACTGAATTTTGATCCCCTTACTGCTTTCCCTTTTTAAATATACCTCTTACTTCTTCCTTGAGCCCTCGAGGAATCCTACCAGGTATTAATATACTCACCCATTCTTGATATTTTCCTGCATGTGGTGTTCCTATGGAGATGACATATAGGTTTGATCATGAATTTCATGAGCTTTGGGATTCATGGATCTTGGAGCATGCATCGTGTTCTCTTGAGATCTAGGAGCATGGCTCTCTCATGGTTTTACATTCTTTCATACCTTTTTCCATTGGGTTGTTACACTTCACTTGTTTGGCATGTATTTTTCCCTTTTACATTCCATTTTACATTACTATACTTATATTCTATAGTATTCCATGCATGCTTGATTTTTTATAGCACTATTTTACTTTTCATTTTCTTTTAACTCTTCAATTTTGCATCGAGTGTCTATGTTTGTGTATAAGTAATTAGGCAAAGGCCTCCCTGAGTTATTGTGTATTCAGTGCTTGTTTCCACCCCTAGCATGTAGATTCAGTCTTTTGGTAGTTACGACTCGAGCTCTGACACAGGTCAGGTCATGAAAAAGTGGTATCATAGGTGGTTCTACCATTGGGGAATTGTTTGAATATTTCGCTAATAATGAATTGGATGGGTTTAGGAAAATAGTGTGAACATATATCTAGAGTATCTCTCAGGCAAGGGAGTCCAGTGATGGTGCAATGGATGATGTAGCCATTCACCAGGACCCTGATTACCCACTTGATGACTCTGCATGATGACACCTTTGTTGCAATAAACTTTGTTACATGTGTCATATAGGATTGAATCATTGACTTTACCTATTGAGTAAGCTCCCCTATGTTGTTTTTTTGTCTTATATGTATATAATCATATAACTGTGGTACTCTTTGATAACTCTATAGATGCCTACTTTATGGAAACCAACTAGGATACCAACTGGGGTTCATTATGAAAACCTTAGGAGTGATGAGGCCTTAGTATATGGTCTATGATGAGATCCCCTTCCACCAGGAGGGCTAGTAGCAAAAACTACACCTAAGGAGAAACAATTAGTACTGGAAGCATGATCCAAGGATGAGAAAAGACTGAGCGCACTTCATGATTTATAACACTAGAGGCCACTATGGTTTAATGGTGAGACAAACCCTTAAGCACTAGGGGACTAGTTGGTGTTAGTGGTCCACACATTTAGGCTGGTGCAACCAGCGGCATACCAGATAGTAGATTTTGCAGTTATCCTTTTCACAGTATTGCTGGGCACTGGTGGAGTTTAGTCACCCAGATGCATGAAGAGAAAACTCTTTCATGGGATGAGTTTTAGCAACTTCTTAGAAAGGATTAATTCCCCTCATGCTTGAACTTCATCAAGATTCATGATCTTTTGGCAATACAGTTGGAATCCATGATAGTGGATACATACTCGGCAATTTTTACAGACCCTACATGATACTCCCTAGATTTGAGCCGTGACGGTTACTTCCAGGTGCATATGAGCGACCATGGTATCCTATGAGAGATCCATGCAAGTGTAGTTCCTATATGAATCCCTACTTATTCCGGGGTGCTAGAGCAGGGAAATGTGACAGAGAGTTTCTTATCAAAGGGGTTCCAATTTTCTAGGCCTAGCTGTGGTCTCTTTAGAGGAGAGATGTCCACAACTGTGGGTAGAGGTCAGGTACCAGGGCCACAACATAGAAGATCATTCCATGATCAGAGTAAGCCATATGTTCATGCAACACAAGGACCACATAGAGCACCAAGTCATCTTGGAGAGGACTAATGTTTCACTTTTGACGGGTGAGGTCACATGGAATGTGCTTTCCCAATGCGGTGACCTGAGTATCCCATGGATAAAGCAGGTGGACCACAATAATAGAGGCATCGATGGGATTTTGGTGGCCCCTAGGGAGGTGATGCTGTTACAAGAGTAGGAATAGTGGGAGGACTAGCTGGTGGGGGATGAAAATACGAGATCCTCCTACCACCATAATTGATTAGACTATGTTAGACCTTGGGAGGTGGAGGCCCGGGATGTGGACAACTTTAGGCTATGGATGTCCGTGATCCTGCAATGCACAACATGATTCGTGGTACAATCTATGTTTATTCTAAAATTTATTTAGTATTAGTAGACATAGAATCTAGTTACTCTTTTATATCTTTTACTTTTGTTACAGAAGTTTCAACTCCCAATAGAGGCCCTAACATAGTGGTTTTACCTCGAGGTTCGTACGGGAAGTGCTTCTTCTGTGAAGTTTATCTACCGGTATTGTGAGATTTCGTTTAGAGGGAAAATGTTAACATGGTACCTACTCATCATCACGATGGAACCTTATGACATCATCTTGGGCATGTAATATATTTCTATCATTGGAGCCAGTTCAAGTGTCTCAGTAGGCCAGTCAGATGCCTACACACTAATGGGACAGGGTTCACCTTTCTTGGGGAATGAGGCCTCATAGTAGGGCATGCGAGTGCTATGAGAGAGATACTATAGAATTTTACCCATTAGTTAGAAATCACTTCCCTTGGTGCAGTAGACTCTTCAGGAACGTATGTTCCTCCAGTTTTGGAGGATTAAAAGGTTGTCTTCCTTGAAGATGTCATAAGACTACCTTTGAGATGCAAATTAGAGGTTTTCATTGACTTGGAACCAATAAATACCTCGATATATTCCATGGCATATTAGATGGAACCCAACAAACTCCGGGAATAATGTTTATAGTTGGAGGTCGTTCACGAGAAGGGTTTCATTCAAACCAATGTGTCCCCCTAGGAAGCTTTCGCTCTATTCATGAAGAAGGCAGATGGGATCCCATAACTTAGCGTGGATTATCATTTCATGAACCATGACACGATAAATAAAAGGTACTATATACTGATGATTGACGACCTATTGGAATTGTTTTAGGGTGAAAGGTGGTTCTCAAGATCAGACTTAGGCCTGACTACCACCAGTTACGGGTTCATGAGTCTAATATTCTGATTTTTGTTTTCTAATGTCACTATGGGAACCATGAATTTATGTTGATACCCTATGGTGTGAATAATTCCCCCTCTATTTTCATGGATTTGATGAACTAGATCTTCCATCCTTACCATGAATGAGTTTTTGTTGTCTACATAAATGACATATTCATTTATTCTCTGTTAGAGGAGGAGCACACAGAGCACTTGAGGATGGTCCTTGATTTACTCCGAGAGCACAAGCTTTATGGAAATCTCTCAAAGTCTCAGTTTTGGATACATTAGGTCCAATTTATGGAGAATGTCATCTCTAAATATGATTTATCCATAGATCCCATTATTTTTGAGGTACTTCTTTATTGGGACCCACCCTATAGAATGCCAGAGGTGTGTAGCTTATTTAGTCAGGCTTGGAACTACATGAGATTTGTAGCTGACTTCTCTAGGATTGGATCCACATTGATCACTATGATGTAGAAGGGACATCAGTTTACCTAGTTGGTGTAGTTCTAAAGGGAATTTTAAGAATTGAAATTGAGAATGATGAGTGCTCTAGTTTTGAGGTTCGCAGAGGTGGGTGTTTAGTTTGTAGAGTATTGTGATGCATCATGAGTTGAGAGTGGTTTCACGTTGATAGAACATCGGTAAATTACAACATATAGGTAAAATTAGTTGATACTGAATGATTAGAACTATGTGACTCATGACATAGAACTGGCAGTGGTTGTATTCACTCTGAGGATGTTGAGACACTACCTTCTAGGTGAGAATTTTTGGTTTACTCAGACCACTAGAGTCTCAGGTGCATCTTCACTCAGAGAGATCTAAAAATGAGATAGTGTTGTTGGTTGTAGTTCCTATAAGACTATGATTATGGGATAGTCTATACTCTAGGTAAGCTCAACTTTGTAGAATATTCCCTTAGTAGGAATTCCCAGGCTCACCTAGTGTGGAAAACGTCAAGGAATTCAGCTTCCCTATAGCTGAACCTGGTGGAGGAGGAGGTTAAAATGTTCTTATAGTCAATAGTATTGAATCCTCCACTCATCTAGAATATGAGAGAGTCCCAACTGGGAGACATCGACTGTGGGGTTCCTTAGGATCAGATATCCATGGATGAAACACTCGATGGGTATTCTAAAAAGGAAATCATGAGATCATGTTCCAAGGGCGAGTAGTGGTACCATTCGAGATGTGGGATGAGGTAATGAGGGAGTTCCACACCTCTCCCTTGGATATACAAACAGATGTAGGGAAGATGTATAGAGATATTTAGTGGAAATTTTGGTATCCTGGCATGAGATGAAGAATAGCTAAGTTTATTTCATGATGCCTTACCAATCAACAGATGAAGGATGAGCATCAGGTTCCAGCAGGTTTGTTACAACTCCTTGATATCCTAGAGAAGAAGTGGGACATCATATTTTTGGATTTCATCATAAGGATTTTGTGCACGATGAAAGAAAATGACTATATCTCGGTTATAGTGGATAGAATCTTGATGTTGGTGCACTTCCTTGTTATTAGAGAGCAGAGTTTAGTGGAGTGTTTCAGGTAGTTCTACGAGCAAGAGATTGTTTTCCTTCATGGGGTACACTTGACTATTTTCTCCGATCATAACAAGTGTTTTAAGTCATGGTTGTGGTGAGACTTACATGTGGAATTAGGTACTCAGTTGTGGATGAGTACATATTTTCACCCTCAAACTGATGGGAAGACTGAGTGCAATATCTTGGCGTTAGAGGATATGCTGAGGGATTTCTTGCTAGATTTTGACTGGAGTTGGGAGGATTACCCACATTTGGTGGAGTTTTCATAGAAAAATAGCTACCACTCTACCATCAGTATGAAAAATTTCTAGGCTCTATAAGGGAGACCCTAAAGGTCACCTCTCCACTGGATGAATGTTTGAGAGTCACCCTCGTTGGCCCAGAGATGATGCCTGTAATAAAAGAGAATCTGTAGGTCATTCGTGAATGGATGAAGATGGCCTAGAGAATACATAAATATTTTGCAAACCATCGTCGTAGGCCCCTGGAGTTCAAGAAGGGATACAACATCTTCTTGAGAGTCTCCCTGTGATATGGACTGTAGAGGTTTGTTTGGGGATGAATTTTATCCCCAAGGTTCATCGGTCCATTCAATATCATGCAGAGGGTTGACTAGGTTTCCTACCTCATTGCCTTAACCACATAATAGGAGTAGGTTCATGATGACTTTTATATGATTCATATAAGGTGATTCGTTCATGATCCAATGCATGTCATAAACTAGGGTGAGTTAGACAATTAAGATGATGCCACCTTTTCAGATCACCCAATGGTGATCATGGATTGGCAGGAGCAAACCTTACAAGGATGTGTTATCCCCATGGTTCATGTGTTATGGCAGCACATAAACATGAAGGGGAGTTTTTGGGAATGATAGATCCAGATGATATCCCAATATCCTTTGTTTTTTATTAGTTTTCTCTTTTCATGGATGAGAATAATGAAGGAGATACAAATATAGAGATCTGGTTTTTTAAGATTTCAAAATATTTCAATATAGAATTCCAGATCTAGGCCTTCAGATGGTGTGAAACTTCATGTCCTAGTGTGATCAGAAATAATTTTATGAAAATATAAAGTATATTTTATACAATGAATGAAAAGGAAATGTGATAACTCTTAAATGGTAGCTCAGATCAGAAATCATAAGCCATGGTAGAGTCGAAAACATGGCCTTTACCCTAGGCGGGGTAAAACTTTTTTCAGCGTATGACTTCTATGAGAAAAGTCACCTAGGGGAAAAATTGTAAATAAAATAAATAAATATAAATATTTTGTATCAAATTCCTAATCAAATAAAATTTTAATGGGAACATGAATTGGAAATCTAAGACCCCGGTAGAGTTTGAATTGGGTTGTTTTTCCTAAGCACGATAGGAATAGATGGAGCATAAGAATTTTGGATTTTCATGCCAAGAGGATGCCTATAAATAGATATTTAAGGATGTGAAATTAGGGTTATCCCTAATCCCATCTATCTCTCTCTCTCTCTTTCGTATCTATCTCAAACAATTTTCATCATATTGAGGTGAAAACTCCACCGAAAACGTGATGGATCAAATTGGGATAGCAGAAGGCGTGTCATCAATGATGTGCGTTTGAATAGAGGAAGGATCCTTAAAATTTATCCCCATTTGAAGTATTTATTTGAGAAATAAAATCCATTGTTCATTTATTCTCCTTTATTATCAATCATTAATGGCTCCACTAACACTACCATTAATCAGTGTTCAATGCATCTATTATTAAACATTCTTTGTCATTCTTCATGGAATTCATCATTAATTTTCTTCAACATGTATAAACACCAATATATCATATAGAAAGGCTTGTGTATGTGAAGATCTCAATCCAAGAATCCAGGAACAACATCTTGATCGTTTTTAGATTTTCATTAAAGTCGCGGTGGTCTGTTGAAGGGACCAATAGAGCAAGGCCAGCGGGCAGCGATGCACGGTGGCTGAAGATGGTGGCATAGATAAGTAGGAGTTCCATGAAAATAGTGCATTGGGAGAGGTGGTAGAGAGGAACTGGGGGGAGAGACTGGCGAGAGGGTTGGCGGCTAGGTGGGAGATGGCCGGTCGGTGAAGTAGGAGGTCGGCGCGGTTACGGGGTGTTGGGCGGAGCTGTTGTCTGACGATGTCACGATCAAGAGGGGGTCAGAGGGGAACGACAACAACAACTTATGAAACCAGTGGTAGCAACTCGTGAAACCACGGGGTGCGGCATTAACGAGAAGCAATGGGGGGGACCGAGGAGGTGCACCGATAAGACACTGTTGAGTCTGAACCAAGCCGGCCGCATGTAGGCCGGGTCAGTGCCTGGGCAGTAGGCCAAAGAGTTGGACATGGCCAGTCGAGGCAGGTTGGCCGATCCAAAGGCGTCCAACCAGGTTGGGCCAGACCGGAAAAAGTTGGTCCAAGACCCTTCCATTGCCCATTTCTCCGAAAACAGGCATCTGATTGACATGTCGTCAATGCCCATGAGCGCCTATCTTTGAGATGGGTTGTTTTATTCAGACGCAGTAATTTGAGGACTCAGTTTCATTATTTAGTTCATTGAAATTCACGAGTTTAATAATAATAATAATAATAATAATATAATTATCATTATTCAGGATTGTCATTTATGACGTGGTGGTTATATGCGGTGTCTGATTAATGTGCCGTAAATGGTGATGCAACCCTGGCCTTTGGGAAGAAAATTTTAATATGAATTTTGAGTTTTTAAACTAAATTTGTGGTGTGGGCTGCATGGGTATGGTTTGCACATTTGTGGTGAAATGAAACTTTTTCACCAGGTATCCCTTTTGGATGATTGAGTGGTCTAACACGTTTGTTTTTAATAGAAGATCATAATGGTTAGATCCTTATAATTATTTTCAGGATAGATGAATGTTCCCCACTAGACACCTTTCGAGCACATTGCAGAGTTACAAACCATTTCCATCGGATGTCCGATTAGAGTGAGTGGATAGTCTACCTTATGTGTTTTTCTGTAAATATGACAACAATTGGATATGTTTGGATGTGTAGAGTATTATTCATGACATCGTTAAATATGGAAACATGAAAGGATTGTCATTGGAGGACCCTTTTGACTGGTTTAATGAGAATCCATGGAAGTAGTGATTAGGCGATGACATCAGTGATATTAGAGTGGAACCTTCCAGCCTGGCTGGGAATGGGTCCTCGACCATTCTAGAGTGTAACCCTCCAAGCGGGCTAGGCATGGGTTGTTAACCATACTAGAGTGGAACCCTCCAAGAAGGATGGGCATCAGTCCTAGACCTTGAAAAGACCTTTTTACTACGGATCAGTGGGGAGAAATCCTTTAACGTCAATTTTGACTCATGCATAAGATGGACACTTTCCGCACCGAGACACATCCTTGTGACGTGACCTAAAACCGTCCAGGTGAGTCAGTGTCACCAAAAATAGATTGTATCAAGGTGTAGTGATTTGAGCCTCTTTGACTAATATTTTACGGTCTATGTGAGTGATTCTCGGAATTGATGGTGGTTACTTTTGGTCTTTTTGAATCTCTTCTTCCTAGGCTAAGCTATGATATAAAGATCTCCTTACTCCCTTGTTTGGGATTCCTTGAAGGATAGTATATATATGGACACCACCAATTTCAGTAATCACTATATGGGTTTGGTTAGCCTCCTTTTGGGAGAGGTGAAGACACATGGGGTATGCCACATGTTTTCTATGTCTAGCTTCTCATGGTTGGACGAGTCCACTCTCTTACTATAGGTAGAGAATAATCAATAATAAGTTCATATACTCATCATTTATAGCTCCTTGTTTTTGGATGAACATACATTCACTTCCTTGTTTGGATGAGTTGCACTATCTTTACAAACTTTTTTCTCCTTACTGCTTTCCCATTTCAATTGTACCGCTTAATGCTCCCTTGAGCCTTCATGGAATCCTATTGGGTGTTTTTACACTCACCCCTACTTAAGATTTACCATCCCATAGTGTGCATGTGCAGATTAAATATAGCTTTGACCGCGACTTTTGGTAGTATAGGGATAAGTAGAGCTTGGACTGCACATAGTGATCATTTGAGATCTTAGAGCATGGCTCTCTCAGTATTGTAATTTCCCACTTTTTCCTATTTTGTTGGGACACTTCTCTATTTGGGTGTGTATTTTTCCGTAATAATTTTACTCTAGAGTGGTCCATGAATTCTTGATTAATTTATATAGCTATTAAACTTTTTTTCCTTTCCCAAGACACATTTTCATTTATTGTATATGTGTGTGTATAAGTACTAAGGAAAAGGAATCCCCAATATATTATGCCTTCGCCCACTGTTTCCACCACTAGACTATGAAGGTAGACTTGGGGTAGTTGTGGCCTGATTCCTAACATGCGTTGGGTCATGACAATAAATAAAGGAATAATAAATTTGATGATTATTTAGTTTTCAAGATTTATATATAGAATTTTAAAGAAGATTTTCAAAGATCAAAATATGAATAATGAGTTAATAACTGTGATAGAAAAATAATTGTCTACTAATAAAGAAACAATAAATAGAATAAATATTTTTTTACTAAATTTAATAATTTTTTTATGAAATTATAAAAATCTATTTCTGAATATGAATATCAAATGTTAATGGAAAATTTTCAGGAAAAGAGAGATGATATATCCTCTAAACTGAACCTGAAAAATAATTTTAAAAAATATCATATGCGGATTTTAGAGAACAAATGAAGAAAAAGTAACTGAATAAGCTAGAAGATCTAATTCATTTTCTTATTTAGGTAGTGATATAAGTATTAAAATAACAAATATACAAAAATATTATAGATTATGGTAAGAAAATAAGAAAAAAAAAATAATTAATGAAGTAATGGTTGAGAAATTTTAATTAATGGATTATAGTAAGATCATTACATTTTTAAATAACATCCCATGTTGAAAAACATTTATTAGTTTCATTATTATCTATTTTTCAACCATTATATCATATATCTATTTTTCAGTCCAGTCCTCTAAAAGGACAATAAGATGACAGTTGTGATCTTCTTCTAACAATTGAGAAAGTAATGGGAAATGAAATTATAGAATAAAATTCTCAATAGGATGTAGCTAAAAACGAATTCTGAGAATTTTAGATGAAGTTAGGGAATGTATTATTAAGAATTGATGAGAAACATTCAAAAAATGTTGAATAATATTTGGAGTAGGAAGAAGAAAGTATTGATGATTCCCCCAAATATTAATCTTCCCAATCATAAATGGATTAAAATTTTGATGGATCATATAATGAATAATTTTTTGAAGAAGATGAAGTTGATCAATATTCTAATATAATGAATTTGGAAAAAATTGTTTTCAATAAAAATATAGTTTTTTTATATTTTTTAGGTGATGTAAAATATTATAGAAAGAATGTGAATGGAGATTCATCAAATCCTTAGGGTTTATGTGCTTTATATGATTCAACACATTCCCAAAAAATTGATTGTAATCATAGTTTGGTGATGATAAGAACCAATTTGATTTAGTTTAAAAAATGAACGATGATGCACTTAACTACTTCCCAAATAAATACTCTTGATGTAAATATATTCAAGGAATATAGGATGTACTGGGAATTAAAATTCATGATAAGAACTTGTGGAGAAAGTTGTTCATAATTAATCTAATTTTAACATTAAATATAGTTTAATTCATAATGAATAAGTTTCAAAAAATTAATGCAATGGATAAAAAATGAATAATACGTAATGATTCGAGATGATAAAATTGATTGTTTTAAAATAAGCACTTGGGTTATTATAAAGATATATATAGACCTATATTCTGATGTTTCCTAAAGTATAAATAATTTAGTTAATCTAAAAATCTAAATGAGATTCAAGAATAATAGGTCTTATAAAAGAGAAAGATTATTATATCAATTGATGGAAAATTATTAATGATAATGTCAGATAATATTAATTTTCATTTTTTCAAATAACAAGTGCTATAGATAAAATAATAGTAAAAACATTCAAGTGCTTGATGAAAATATTATGAAGATTGAATCCTATACCAAAATGTTAGAGAAGATCCAAGATGAATCTATAAACACATAGGTCATTGTGATGAAGAATTATAAAATATATTGATTTTCTACTTATCTAAAAAATATTTGGTTTTGTTAAAATACAACTCCATTATGAATGAATTATTCATTGAATTTTTCTCCATATCTTTTTGATTGACTTTTTAATGTTTTAGTTGAATATTCATTATTTATTTCAGATTATTGTTTATTTTACTAAATTTGTTTCATAAAAATGTTTCTCCCTATCCATTCAGGTACAATTTCTACCAACTTTTTTTTAAATCACAAATGTGGTGAAATTTAAAAAATAACCAATCCTATTAATGTTCAGAAAACATAATGTTTTAACAAATCTTTTGAAAAAATATTTTTAAAAAAGTAGTAGAAATAAAGACAGGGGAGAAAATAAATAATGAAAACAAAATTTTTTATCAATAAAAAAAATAAATAATGAAGTTATTAATTTAGTAATTTTGATAAGGAATGTATGTTCTTCCATGTTATTCTTATCTTTTGTTTTCACTTCAATGATTGTGCATTATGATTTTCAAAAATGGGGATTTATTTGAGTTGAAAACTTCACTTTCAAGAATATATATTTTTTGAAAATCGCCAACCACATTCTTAAATTACATGTTTTACTTACTTTATACATTCCATATTTTTTAAATGTTTTTATATACAACATATATTTTAACAGAACATGTGAGTTTTTATTAATCAGATGGACTTTATAATAAAAAAATCTTTATAATCTAATGATTATTATAACTAAATTAAAAAATATAATTAGATTCAAATATACTTTAAATAATTGGAAAAATATTTCATATTTCATCAAATGATTTTTTGTATTATATAACTAACAATATATAACTATGTCTCACAAAAAAGATTCACTTTTTAAAATGGACATAAATTAATTGGTCGTGGTAGATATACACCCATGATGAGATGTTATTGATATAACTTGATGATTATTTTCATTACACTGGATGGACAATGTTTACTTTAACCGATGGCAGATTTTACAATAGTGTGATGATGCTACAATGATGACCATCAGAACAAATTCAGTTTAACATCCCAACCTTGGTTCACTCATAAAAAATTGAACCAAGTTGTCAAAAGGCCTCAAGTGAACCTTCACAAACACCAAAGGCCACTGACTACTAGAGAGAGTATATGGTGTTAATGAGGGAGACTATACTTTCATAATCAGTGTGGAACAAAGGTGTAATAAATATATTATAATTTAAGAATAGAAAATGGCATGAAAAATAGTAGATGGAAAATAAACAGATGATAATTATAAAAAATACAACAAATAACATTTTCATTTCTATATATAAGATGATGGAATTTCTTATTTAAAAAAAAACAAACATGGAAGAAGAAACACATAAAAATATGTATATCAAAAGAAAAAAATGGAAAAAGGACTATTTTTAGATTGTATTATGATCTGTAGCTTGGTCATCCGCTCCCATGCTCCAATGCTACCATCAATCAAGAAACAAGAACTAGACTGTTTACCATATCCCTACATCCATCTATGATGTGTGCCTGGGTTCCAATCATTGAATCTTATATTGTGTGAGATATACTCAGTTTCCCCCCACCAGTGGTGGCTATAACAAATCTAGCATGTGTATTCAATTATAACCGTGCGCTGTTATAATTGGTAATATTTAATTGAATAATGAAATTAAAAGACCATCATAACATGATATAATAAGAGTTGGCTATAAAATATGAACACCAGTATATATATGTAGTGTTAATAGTAGGTAACAACTAGCTCTAAACATGACACATGTGAAATGAGTAATATACCAACATGGGCCAAGTCCTAAGGCATATATCCAGGGTGGCCTATATCCAGAGATTTAAATTTATACAAAAGTCATAGTTTTAATACCTCGATCCTCTTTAGTAGTTCCATACCGTAAATAATAATACCTAGGGTTCACATGTGACATACCTTAATACCCTAGTTCTATTCCATAATAATCAAACATAGGGGTTACAAGTTCTATACCTCATTACCCTAGTCGGTCCAATGTTGTAATAACAATACATAGGGATCGTAGGTTCTATACATAAATACAGTATTCGATTACATAATGTAAGTTCATATTTTAAATACCTTTATAATATGTTCATCTCTTACCGGGAAGTAATAGGAGCCATGCCTTCATAATAAGTAAGTGCCATAAAGAAATGTAATATGTGCCATAACTTCATAATAAGTTAGTTCAATACTATGATCTACAACATTATAAAAGTATATAATCTATGATGGGCTATGTTAGGGTCTATAAAAAAATAAAATAATTTGTATAAGAGGTATGAGGTATGAAAATATCTATCTCATTCTACATCCTCCTTTGGAACCCACTTTCTAACCATTTTAATAGAATTTTATAACTTGCAAAGGAAGGCCTGATGCTGTCTAACTATCTAGTTGTTTTTTTAAATGGATCTTAATATAATGGTGGAATGATCAAACATAATCAAATTGTTTGTTTAAAACAGTGCAGATAAAAGAACACCCCATATGGGTTGCTTAGGCTAAGGTTGATGACCTATAACCAAGATCAGGTGGTACATGGGTAGCCCCAAAGTGGGGAAACAATGTATTAAAAAAATATAATTAAATTTTGAAGAAAAGTTTTGGTTGTTCTATGATTGTAATAATTTGAATATTAAAATAGGAAAAAAACCCTTTAAGATAAGGTATATGCTACCTACATTATTCATTTGGTAGAACACTCATGAAGTATTGACCTTTTTTTTAGTCTAGATGAGAAGAAAATAGATGAAAAAATATCACCCTAAAAACAAGTCATAAGCACTCTCACTAAAATGATTTCATCTATAACAAGAAGAACAAGGAATGTTTCTAAAGGAACGGAGAGATTACTGTTGGTGATCTAATGCAGAAAATGATGTCTCTATTGTTCTTCAGATAGAAAAATGACTTCAAAGATTAAGATTAGGTTTGGAGAGCTCAAATTGGAGTATTTAATCCACTGTTGATATGGATAGAAAAGTAATATAAGGGTGGGGATTTAAAATAAGTAAAGGTAAAGGAAATCATAAACTTATTAAGAAGTAGCATGGTTTGGCGGCATGGTTGTCCAACTTGTGAACCAACCATGAAAACCCCAATGTCTAGAGAGCACAGCCCACAGATCCTATATTAGATACCTAAAACAATTTTGTGTATCCCTTATGCCCCTTCTATATCATCCCTGAAAAAACAAATCCCCAGTGAATGGTTTAGGAAAACTATGTGGAACCCTTATAAGGATTCATATTTTGAGGGGCATGATAAGAAAAATCCATTCACTAATTGTTGGCCTCTTCTATTTTCTCCATAACTCGAAGCTCTAGGCTTCAAAAAATCCCCAGAAACTCCTCATTCACCTATAATTGATTAGACACATTTAGAAGAATAAATCAAAATAAAAGAAATAAAATTAAAAATGTTTCATACTTCATGGAAATGACCAGATCATACAGTCATCCCTCCTAAAAGAAATTCATTCCTAATTTTTCCTTCCAATGGAGTTAAAGAATTTTATGAGAATATATCTAGATTCTAAGTACGTACATTGGCCTCCCACTACAATGTATTCTCATTTACATAGATGTGCTACAATATAACTTGTACTAGAAAAACTGACCTTCCATAGAGCGAAATTATGCTCTAGTCCATAATACGGATGAGATTCTACTTAAAGGATACATCTACCTCCAACTCAGCTTCATTTTTATGAATGTTAAAAGATATTTTTGAATTTTACCACTAAAGATGTAAATAGTACAATATTTCATGATTATCCTTGTACCTCTAAAGTAATTTCAATGGATAAGCTTCCATACCGACTCTATCCACAACCTGAAATTTAAGAACAAAGGAAGGTGAAACAATCCCCTTCCATAAAAACCTTTGATTCCCCAATATAGTCAATACCAACAAAAATAACCAATAATTAACCATGAAATCCAGTGATCAAAGATGATGAATAACATTTAAATTATACCTAGACTGAACTATAGAAATTCACTTCCTGATCAACTGAACCAGCTCTAATGTCTCTTGAAAAAGATAAGATCCAAGTAGTGCTTCCAAACATGCCTCTAACCAGAGAAAATGTGATTGAAATGGACTATCATATATGACCTCATAAAAAAACCATCTGTATCATCACCTGAATGTTTTTAATCTACGCAAACTCAAAAAATAGGTGTATGTTTATCCCAATAACCTCCAACATCATTGATAGATGCTTAGATCATGTCCACCAATACCAATATCATCGGTTCTAAATGTCCATCAGTATGATGGTGAATGAATATGATCGAAATCATGTGTATACCCAAAGCCTTCGGTAACCTGTGGTAGAACCTTGATGTATAACATGAATTAGGATCAGAAACAATTGTATAAGAAACCCTTTATTAGTATATAATCCCATGTATATATGGTTTTCCAAGAGCATCCATTGGGAAGGTATATCTAATAGGTAAGAAGTGAGAGACCTTCATGACCCAGTCAATGATCACCCATACAACATCACTTTGTCAAGCGGTTCTCAGTATGATAGTAAAAAAATCCCCCTTGAAATTATCCCATTTCCACTTATGAATGGGAAATATATGTTTAATACCTTCTGGTCATTGGTGTTCCACCTTCACATTCTGATAGGTGTAACCATGAGTAATAAAACCAAAAATCTCTCTTTTCATACCAATTAATTATTATTGGGAACAAAAATCAAAATATATCTCAGTAAGAAAAAGATGTACCAAGAAGAATAACGATATTCCCGCACAAAATACATCAGAATATCTATATGGACCGAAACATATCCATGGATGTGCAAGACCTCATACTCATCAATGATCCATCTTGGTGGCAGAACCAATCCTAAAACACCCTCCCTTAGTAATTAACCATTTGGATCTGATAACTATCTCATCATCAATATTTCCATAAGTGAGTATGCCACTGATAATGATGAAAGTATAGAAAATCCATGACAGCCCTGAGTGTCCATGTGAATATCAAAAAATAGGTTCAAAAGCTACAAATTTCTATGAGCATCCTACACTACATGTTTCTGATTCCCCTTTCTCAATTAATCTACTACAACATTGGATTTTTCAGGTGTATAGGAAATATTAAAATAAAAACAATGTAGGTATTAAACCAAAATTCACTTATTGTGTTTTATTTCATGCTTTGTGAAAATAGACCATATGATTTTGTCGTCTGTATACACCCTAAAATCCTCCCATAGGAGGTAATACCTCAAAAGACCGAAGGCATGAATCAATAATGAGAACTCAATATCATGTTTCAGTAATTACTCCCATGTGGCCTCAACTTATGAGACTAGTATTCAATGACTCGATTTTCCTTCATCAGATTGACTCCTAGAATGATAATTGATGCTTCACAATAGATTGTATAGATTCTTCCAAGCTCTAGATGAATAAATATATATAATGAATCTATTATTCCTTTCATCTGTTGAATGGTTTTCACAAATTTTTCAGACCATAAAAACATCACTCCCAAATTAGTCAAGCCTATAAGAGGTGATACTAAGCATGAAAATTCATGAACATTGCCTCTATGATATCTATATATCCCTAATGAAACAGTATATATCAAAAATATTCACAGCGTTCTCCCAGGTAACTAACAATCTCACCTTCTCTATATCAACTGATACTCTAGCCTCTGAAATGACGTGAACAAGGAAGTGGACATTATTGATCCAAAAGTGGAATTATGTGAGATTAGTATACTACTGGTGTTCTGTTTGTGTACTTATAATGATCTCAGGATGTTTTACATGGTTTTTTCAAATATGATAATAAAACAATATTTCCTCTATGAATAATACTATAGATGAATGCAAATATATTTAGGAAACCCAATTTATCAGAACCAAGAAAATTATTATCATTTTTATGAGACCGAATGAAATAACCCGATACTCAGAACTAAAATAACTACTATGGTACATTTCTTGAGATATATGTGGATTTCTAACTCATACATGATGAAAATATTACACCAAATCAATCATTATGAAAATATGATCTCTTTGGGGCTAATAAAAGAGGTTATGTGTACAAGGAAAGGACACTAGTTCTTCATAGTAAGTTGATTCAATTTTATGTAATCCAAAATAGCAAGAGAATTAAGTCTATATTCTTAACAAGATGGACCAATCAACCCCAAGAAGAAGTACTGGTCCATATGAAACCCTAATCACCAATTCCCTCCTAACATCTATTGAGTTCCTACAACTCCGTAGTGGTCATCTTGTATGGAATTATAATGACCAGTACATCTCTTGGAACCAGCTCAATACGAATCTCTACCTGTTTCTCAGGAGGTAAACCAGAATTTCATTTAGGAAATGATCACTAAAATGATATACTATTAGAGTTAATTTAGGATGACGTAACTCTTGATCATCCATATTATGGATATAAATTTGGGATGTCACTCCATCCTTCCCCTGATGATCTTGTCCAATTCCACTTGCATGGACATCCCATTAACCCTTTTTTGTATCACTACCACCCTATAGTTTTAAGAATGACACCCTAGGACCATTGAAATCCACATTGACATGAGAAGGAACCAACAAGTACATACCAAGAATAATATCAAATCCCCTCATCCCATGTACAATGTAGTAATATAGAAATAAATAACTGTCTATCTCAATAAATAACTCTATACATTGGCACATACTCTCAGGACATATACCCAAACAAGTGTCAAGGGTCATCACCCAATAGAAATACTTAATTTCAAGAATGAGGATTTCCATAAAAGAAAAAATGATAAAAGAATTAAAAGTTAATATGTCATAAAAAATAGAAACCATGGTTGGTGTCACTAAAATCATACCTCAAACTATAGATGTTATGGGACTCTACTTCTATGAAACATGCTGCACTTTATTAACATAACTTATTTCATAGCCCGGAGATAAAACATGTCTTACTTGGGTAGGTTTTATATGATGATGTGGTTCAACTGGTCTCTAGATTCCGCATCCATTCCCACCTCATCGACTAGACTAACCAGTATAAATCCACCGCCCTACCTGATGCAGAGCTATGAATCCTTCTTTGGGAACTAGAGTAATTGTGAATCCTATCTCACCAGTCACACAATGAAATTTTCTACAAAACCGCTATAAATGTAACATCCTTGTATGTAAATGAACTTAATAATTACACATTATAGTGTGTTATAAATATAATTCAAATTCAATAATCTATTTAGGATGAAGCTTTAGAGAATTAAGAAAAACCCTTACAAAGTAACCCATACATTACAAATGGACACTTATACTCAGTATCCATTTTTTCACCAAAGGAAGCCCTTTTAAAATAAAACATGATTTCCCTTCAATAAAAAATATTTAATACTTTTGTTATGACATATTCTTTGTCCTTAACAATCTTAATACCTATGAAAATCAATTCAAAAATTGGGACAATAAAAAAAATCTCATTAATGTATATAAAAAGAAAGGAAACCATTAGTTTAGTTAAAAAAAGAAAAATCATATGAAGTTTAACATTATCTTTAATGTTTTTTGATTATATGAAATAAAAAATTTTCACAATAAAAAATCAACATATTTAAAGATAAAATAAAAAAAACCCATATCATGAAATTAAAACTCTATTATGTGACTTAGAGAAACATATACATAAATACCTTTCAAAAGCATTTCTATTGGAATAATCATAAGGCCAAATTAAAATTTTGTTATTATGAGCTTACCCGATGCTATCTGGTCAACCCCATATTAAGATATAACCAGATTTCTCAGTGCTATTTGGGACACCCCATGTTAAGCTATAATGGGATTTCCCAGTGCTATTTGGGTACCCCATGCTATGCTATAATGGGATTTCCTAGAACTATATGGGCCATCCCAAATATAAGCTCGATTGGAATCACAAATTTCTTCTAAATATATATTACCATATATTTAATAAAATAATTCCACCATAAAACCCTTTGGAAAACCGTTTTAATCTCTTATGAAATTCACTGTCATATAAAAATGCTATTTTATTTCATGAAACCATTTTTAATACAAAAACACCATTCTCATTGAAAAACCATTTTCAACATCAAAATACTCTAAAAGATAGATAAACATATTTTAAAATAAGGAAAAATTAAATCATACAATGGAAGATGAAAATAAAATATTGACTACGATGGTAGAAAAGTATTTTTTTCCTTATAAGATAAAATAAAACATTATTTTTTTCACACGTCGAATCATTCTTTATAAAAACAAAAAAAAAATATTCATTTTTTGAAAACATTTAAATAAAAAAAAATATAATTTCAATCATAATTATTTTATATCCATATAAATATATATGGAAAATAAAATCAAGAATATTGACATGGAGAAAAAGATTTGATAATTAAAAAATTAAACATTAAAAGTGTCTCATGCAACTTTAAACATTTGAATCATAATCTGCATGAAATAATAAATTTGAAAAAAATAAATAAAATTCTTATAGGTAATATATATATATATATATTAAATGTAATTTCAGATGTATATACATGTTTTAAAGTAATAATGTTGCATATCATCAAGAAATGCTTCAATGAAATGATATTGAGGCGAAATCCCTTACCTTGATTATAATTCATCATGTATGTTCTTTATGTTCCTTAATAATAAACAAAGGTTTATTATTTAATTTATTTAGAAACTTTTTAATGTTTATTAGTCACTTTATATCACTTGTCATTATGTCATAATAATTATTCAATTATTTAAACACATGTTGGACGTTTTGATGATATTTGGTAAATGAGTACAAAATGACTTTAGTATGAGGTATATAATAATAATAGTAATTAGGAAATCATATATAAATAAAATTCATGAAATTATAATCACTTTTAAATATCAATTATACTTTTAAATATATTCATTAAATATGGATTTGATAAATCAACTGCATTACAATCATAGAGACGGTAAACTGTATGTATTCATGAGTTAAATTTCCATTTTTCAATGATCATTATGGAAAGAAGGTAAGTATTATTTAATATTTTTATAGTGATATTAATTTAATTAATAACATATTACTCATTTAAATATATTTATATATATTATCCATGTGTTGTGGTGATGAAAAATGAATCACATCTCTTTGAGTAGGTGACAGTTCAAACACACCCATGAACACAGTTGTCATTTTTATGTGCATTGAAAGGTAAGAACGTATATGATATATTATTATTTAATAATGATAAATATTTATTTAATATCATATATAAACCATAATTAAATCTTTATCAATAGTCTTGAGGTACACTTATGGAATATGAATTATATCAGTTCATGGAGGTGATTGTTGACACGTACACACAAATGATTAATTAGTTTCCGAAATGATGGAATTAGAGATAGCTATTGGAGATGATATTAATATAATAAAATAAAAGTATATCTAGTATGACTTATTTACTATCCCATAATGGTTGGATAGTATTTGATATTTTTTGAGGAATAAATAAAATGATAATATATGATTAAACAAATACCTCTTTTTCGGATGATCTTCTTTGATTTACACCTTAAAACCTATAAAGAGGGTGTTCTGTTTAGAATAATCTATGATGAATGTTGTTATAAATTCCAGGATAGAATTTGGGTTTATATTGGATGAATCATGTTTGATTTTATGTGTGACAAATATATGATAACAGGTTCGCTTTTAAAGGATAGAGGAGGGGGACTCTTGAAAGTCCTCAATTATAAAATTAATATCAAATGATTTTATAATCTGAATGAGTTAAAACATAGTAATTGATAAGATATTAATATTTTGTGTTGAATATCCTTCATCCAATTGATATTTGATATATTTTGACGCTATTTTAATCATTATATTTTTGTTTTATCCCTTTCCAACTCTTACCATAAAATCTTGTAATTTTCACTTTGAGGGATATTATAATTACTATAAAATGTCTAAAGAAAAATAACTGAGTCATTTAGGAAATTTTTAGGCATATAAAAATCCATTGGAATAAATTGATATTTTTTCAAAATATAAATATTTTAATTAAATATTATATATTTTAAAATATCAATAATGTCAATTTTGACATTATTCATTACATGAATTTTAAAAAATATCATAATATTATATCTTCAAAAAACTATATTAAATAGAATGTAACATGAAAATTTCATCCATAAAATTCGTGGATGACATAAATTATATGAAATTATTTTTATTTTAAAAATTTTAATTTCATTTATTGTATTCTTTCATTTATTTAGCAATTATTCCATCATCATTGTGTCACTATTTAATTTAATAATTTCATTCCTAAAAATTTTAAATAAATATTAATGAAGAATATAAATTTTTATATTTATAGATAATATTTATATTCGAATATATCTTATAAACAACTAGATAATAAAAATGATATAGTTACTAATACATGAATATGTCATCATTGTCTTTTCTTTAAAATAAAATACTATAAAGGGCATAAAGTCCTCCATGTGGCACTAAGTGGTCATCAAATAATGCCTAGGGTTATTTAGATGGAAAATATCTCATTACATAATATTACTACAAGTTGATGTGTAATTTTATAATATTTATAATATTTTGGTTACCTTTAATTACCAAATATACTCTTAACTGTTGCAATAAAAATAATTACTAAATTTATTATTCATATTTTTAAAAAATAAAATTGACCTATATAGTAAATATGGACCTTAATATTAAAAATATGAAATCTATTTTTCCAAATTTATTAACATAGAAGTTTTAGAAATTAATTAACAATGAATCCTGATGAGAGTGAGAAAACATGGTTTTAAAGTAAAAAAGTTAAAAAGTTCACAATGTTTTTAGATTGAATTTCAAATTGAAATTGATTCTAGTGAAATTAATTAAACTAAGTAAAAAAAATTATATAATTATATTTTAAAACCATTCATAACATAATTTAACAGTATAAATAAATTTGATGAAATAATAATTTTCCATAAAATGCATTATTTTTTTCACTATTTATCAAAAAATAAATGTTTTCAGAAAAATACCCAAAATTCAGCCAAATTATATTTTGATACTCTTATTTAAAATAAGAATATTATTTTTTCAAATATAACTTATATTGTTTAAAAAATATTTAAAACATGTGCCCCATAAAAAGGCGATAAAATATCCTTTTTTGAAAAATACATATTTTTTATTCAGAAAAATATATTTCTTCTTATATAATGTCTAGAAAATATATTTGATGAATTTTCAACACTATATTGAATATATTTCATAAATACTTAATTATTATAATCCAAAAATGGTGATTTGTTTATTTATTGTAAAAAAAATACTTTTGTATATTTAAATAGTTTTTGAGAAAAAATCGTTTTATTTAAAAAGGATTTTACATTAATTTATAATTAATTAGTCTCTAATGGATTAATTATAAAAGTTTAAAACATATTTTAATTATTAATTTAATAATTTTATTCTATCACATCTAACATATAGTTTAATAGTAACTTTTAAAAAATAATATTTTGTTGTTTGTATAAGTTTGATTTGGAATATCATGTATGCTATCATACATAGTGTTTCATTTTAAAAACGTGGAATGTTACATTCTCAAAAATTTAATAAATTGTGCCATCATAATTTTAACTACTGATTGAAAACAAGGGGGTCATAGTATTCAAAAAAACTTTTGTTGAAACCCCACATCGGAAAAAGGGTCAATGAATCATCCCATTTAAAACAAAGAAAGGGAAGTATGGAGGTCACTCGATATAACACATACTAGTTTTCCTTATAAGAAACAATTTACATGGAATAAAAAACTATCATTTTCTAATTGAGGGTGATATAAAATATTCTCATGAAAAATTTTAAAATCACAAAACCATAAAATATTATTGGTTTAAAGATCACGGATTTCCTAGTATGAAAAGTAAATGGACAGCATTTTTTGAGATCATTTTCATAGAGATTAGGAAGTATATTTCAACAAGGACTAAGAACATAATGAAATATACTTACTCTAAATTTATAGTTTCATCCTTTAATAATTTTCCACTGAAAACATATCCTTTTCTCCTAGTGATGATTATTAAAGATGAATTTTCATTCCTAAAGCACTAGAATAAACTTCCAAAGAATCACATAATCCCCAAAAGATTTATGATATATCTATACAATATTTATACATTAACCAAAAACAAAATTGTTAGTAAAAGATAAGATAATTACTTAAAGAGAATAAACATTATATGATGAAAAAATACCTCAATAACCAAAATTAAAAAGATACCATTCAACAAATAATTGTCTTAAAAATTCCACAAAATAGTCTAATAAAGATTGAAAACAAAAATTTTGAAGGATATGATAAAATCTTCTTCCAAGATAAATTTTATCATTTATCATCAAACAACATAAATAACTCTTAATGTATCATACCAAAATATTTATTCCCTAAGTCACATAATCTCCATGTATGCTATCTATTTCCATAAATAACCTGAATAACCATAAAATAATATTTCCCTCTATAGGATAATTCAAAATTTATTTCTCCAATGAAACCCCATTGTATTACATTTACCATAATCTTTAGGATTCCAAAAATAGTGAACATCTTCCAAAATAAAATCTTCCACTTAATCACCAAATCATTTTCCAATCACAATGTTATCAAATAGATAAAACATAAGTTTGAAAATCAACTTATTTCTCATCCAAAAAAATTATTTAACTAGAATGAAAATCCCATAATGACAAAGTCTTCATGATGGGAATTGTTAATTGATGCACCCATGTCTCCCATCAGCTGTGGGTTCTATTCCCATGGCCTTGCTTGAAGCGATGAATTTTCACCCATCCTACGAGCTGAAGTTTCCTTAACTATATATTTCTTATAGCACTGAAAAAATGTGATAATATCTTTAAAATATCCATAATTTTTTTTCAACTCAAACTTTTATTATACCTTTCATTTTGAATCCCAAAATCTAATATAACATGATTACCTCAAAATTAAATGTCTCCCAAAATACCATTAGTCAACTTAAAATTTCAGAATATAAAGCCTCAAAAGGTTTCTAAGACATTGAACTAGTGATCGACCTTAAAATTATAGACCCATAATTACATCATTAATTCTTAATTGGATATCAAAATATCATAAGTTGTCTAATCCATCCTATAATAACAACTATATGGACCTGACCTTAAACATTACACATTATAGTGCTTATGAATGAGAATTCACATTCGAGTATATTTTCAGTTCAGAGTTTTAGATAATTAGGAAAAACTCTTACAATGTTACACATACATAAAAATTGGACACTTATACTCAATATCCATTATTCCAAATAATGGAAGCTCTTATAAAATATAAAATTATTTCTTTTTAAATCTTATCCATAATTACCAATCTTAAGACCCATGATTTTTTTTAAAACTAGGGATGAGAAAAAAAAGATCAGTTAGGGATATACAATGAAAAGAAGCCATTAGTACATTATGAACTTGAAAACACATATAAAGTTTACATTTATCTTCAATGTTATTTGACTATATAAAATACAATATTTTTACTTGAATATCAAACACAATAGTTTCTCAAATAAAAAAATGAAAACCTATAGCGTGAAATTAAAACTTCTTTTGGTGACTTAGATCATCATATATATATAACTAATTCAATACCATTAAGATTTTAATAACCATAAGGCCGACATCCAATTAAGCTATTACAGGTTTACCTAGAACTATATGGGCCACCCATGTTAATCTAGAATGTGATTTATCAATTTTGTATAGGTTACCCCATGTTTATCTAAAATGGGGTTTCCTGATGCTATCAAGGCCACCCAATGTTATGCTATACAGAGATTTCCTGGTGCAATCTAGGCCACCCCATGTATAATACATATCAAGATCATCCATTTCCTATAATCAACAAGTATCATATATTTAATAAAACAATTTAATCATAATTTTTTTGAGAAACTCTTTTAATCCCATATAAAATAAACTATTCTATAAAAATAACATTTTCTTTTAAGAACACAATTTCATTAGAAAAACACCATTTTAATTGAAAAAACATTTTCAATAAAAAAATGATAAATACTATATTTCAAATAAATAAAAAATAAAATATTACAGAGGAATATGAAAAAATAATAATTTCCATCATGGTGGTAAATTCATTGTCTCCATATAAGATAAAAATGAACATTCTTTTTTTGTTAGTCAAAATAGTCCATATGAAAACATGTAAAAATATTCATTTTTGAAAAAAAATGAATGAAATTAAAAATATTCATAAAAAGTCATTTTTTATCCTTTTATATCCATATAAATGAATATCTATTATAATATCAAGAATATTGGCAAGGATAAAAATATTTGATAATTAATTATTTAAATATTCAATGTGCCCATACCACTTTTAACATTCAAATCATAATATCCATGAGAGAATAAATTTAATAAAATGTTATGTAACATGATTATTGATAAACTATTGATATTAAATTTTATGTTATCATTATATACACATTATGAAATAATAGATGTGCATGTCATCAAGATATTCCTCAACGAGTGGACATTGAGATGAAATCCCTTACATTGAGTCTGATTTATCTTTTATGTTCTTTATTATATAGAATAATAAAATTAGGATAATTATTTAATTTTTTTATAGCATTTTAATGTTTATTATTACTTTTATATCACTTATTATTATGTTATAATAACTACTTAATTAATTAATCTCACGTTTGATGTTTTGAAAATATTCGGTACATGAGTCCAAAATGACTTCAGTATGAGTTATATAGTCAAAAAAGACATTAGACCACAATCTTTAGAATAATATTCATGAAATAATAATATATTTTATATATAAAATATAATTTTTAATCCATTCATTCAATATGGATATGAAAAAATAACTACGTTGCAATCTTGGAGATGTTAAGCTGTACATACACTTGAGTAACATTTCCATTTTTCAATGATTATAATGGAACGAAGGTAAGTATTATTTTATCATTATATAAGTATATAAATATAATTAATGTCATAATAATTATTTAAATACTCTTATATATACCATCCATGTGAAGTGGTGATGAAAAAAATCACATTGATTCGTGGAGGTCATAGTTCACACATACACACTAATGAAATTATCATTTTTATGTGCGAGGAAAGGTAAAAATGTATATGATATATTATTCTTTAATAATGATAAATGTTCTATTAATATCATAAGTAAACATTAATTCCATCATTATAACCATTCTTGATAGGTGGTGATGAAAATAACATTATATCGGTTCATGGAGATGATTATTCAGACGTACAGACAAATGATTAATTTTATCTAATTTGATGAAATCAGAAGAAAATTTAGGTGATGAAATTAACATCAATGAATATAAGTACATTGAATATAATTTCGTTTTTATATCATCATGGTTGGAGAATATTTTAATTATATGGATGAATAAATAAAATAAAAATAAAAGATTAAAATAATACCTCTTCTTCGAAAGATCTACTTTAATTAACACCTTAACTACTCTAACGAGGTTGTTCTGCCTAAACTATGTCCTATAGAATGTGGGTATAGATTATAATATGAATTTTTTTAAGATCTGGGACAAATAAAATAGGTATTTATGTGTGTGGAATATATAATAATGAGTTCCCTTTTATAATAGAGGGGAGGGGCCCTCTTGGAATTCACTAATTATTAAATTAATATTAACAATTTTTTATTAAAAATGAATGAAAAATTAATAATATGAAAGATATGATTATTTTGGGTTGAATATCATTAATCCAATTAGTAATAGATAAATGTTGAATATATTTTAATCCTTATATTTTTTTACCATGTTTTAACTCTTACTGTCGTATCATCTAATTTACACTTTTAGGGTTAGTATATTTACTCTATAATTTCAAAAGAACCATAAACGAATCATTGATGAAATTTATTTGATAATTCCAATCAGTTGGATGGAATTTATATTTTTATTAATTTTATATAATTTGAAAGAATAATATTTATTTTAAAATACCAATAATGTCAATTTAGACACTATTCACTGCATGTCTTAAAAAATATCATAACAACCTGATATCCTAAAAAAAACTCAATTAAAAACTCCATAATAATTAAAATTCTTTGAATTTTTTATAACATCAATTATATCAAATTATATTTATTTTAATATTTTTAACATTATATATTTGATTCTTCCATTAATTGAAGAATTAGTGCATCATCATTGGGTCCCCATTTAATTTAATTAATTATTTCAAAAAAAATTATAAAGAAATTTTTATGAGAAATATAAATATTATATATTTAAAAATTCTATATATAGTATCATATTTTTTTCAAAATAAATATAAATTTAAAATTTTATATTTATTAGTACATGAGTATGTCAAATTAGTCTCTTCTTTAAAATAAAACAATTTAAAGGTAATAAAGTCTTCTATGTGGCCCCAAGTGGTCATAAAATCAGCCCAATGATAATTTTGGTTGAAAATAGATCACAAAATAATATGAGGATAGGTTTTAGGGTAATTTTATAATATTTATAATATTATCGTTACATTTAATTACTCAATTTAAACATAACCGCGATAATAAAAATTATTTCTAATGTTACAAATCATTTTATCCGAAAATTAATGTGATATATTTAAAACATTTGGACCTTCTGATTTCAAAAATGGAATCCATTTTTCAAAATTCATAAGTCAATGTTGGCAGAAATTAATTGAAACTTAATCTCATTGATAGAATGATAAAATGAGTTTAGAAAGTAAAAACGTAAAAAATTTTCACAATGCTTTTATTTCCAATTTCAAATTGAATTTAATTTAAAAAACCTTAATTGGATTAAATGATAAAATATTGGCCTTATTATATTTTAAATACATTCAAAAAATTAATGTAACTTGATAAATATATTTGATGGAAAATTAGTTTTAAATTAAAAAGCATTATTTTCACACTATTTATCAAAAATGAATCTTATAAGAAAATTACCAATAAATAACTAAATTAAATATTGATACTACAATTTCAAAGAAGAATATTATTTTTTCAAATATAACTTATAAAATTCTCAAAAAAAATTTAAAACAAATGTACCATCAAAAGCAAAGAAATTGTTTTTTTAAATAGATCTTTTATTCATAAAATTTCATTTGTTATTATATCATATCTAGAATACACATAAGATAAATGTTAAACATTAGATTTAATATATTTCATTAATACAATCCAAAAAGTGTGAGTTTTTATTTATTGGTATAAAATACAAGTATTCACATTTAAATAGATTTTCATAAAATCATATCCTTTTTATTTTAAAAAGGTTTTTACATTCATTAATAATTAATTGGTCACTAAATAATTAATCAGACATCACAAATACATATTTTCATTATTTAGTTAATACTGTTCTTCTTTCCATTCTGATGGTCAGTTTAATGGAAAAATTTAAATAATAATATTAATTTGTTCATTTAAGCTGGATGGGGCATATCATGTACGCTATCGTACAAAGTGATTCCTTTTAAAAATGTTGTATTTTTCAATCCTATCACATGATCAGCACTCATAGTGGTCCATCTCACATAGTGGTATCATTTTCACCTTCTTTCACACTAATAACAGACCATAAAACCACCAGTAGGTGTGCTTTAACTAGAACTCCCCTCATAGAAGGTGTCAAATGGATGATTCCTATAACAAGATACCACAATTATAGGTTGAGATGTTTTCACATTATAATCCCTACATCAATATTCCATAGGGTTACATCGTCTACGAAGATCTTTGCATATTATACTACATTAGGTGTTCAACTAGATAACATTCACATTTGAATGAGTAGGATGCCTAATCCTATGCATAAATTCCATCACATTCACTAGGTCATCATTAGTATAGATAGGTTACAATTAATAATCTCTATAAAATGTGATTACTAATCGATAATAGAAATCAAACCATGCCAAAGGTTAATGAATTCCCTAGTATGATCATCCCTCAAGGTCTAATGGGAAAAGTATTTATAAAATATTGGTTGTAAAACATCAGATTCCATAACTTGATGATG
Organism: Viscum album; assembly: GCA_963277665.1. NCBI lineage: Eukaryota > Viridiplantae > Streptophyta > Magnoliopsida > Santalales > Viscaceae > Viscum > Viscum album. The sequence continues at coordinate 471,077,216 of OY728133.1, read as the reverse complement.
ATACAACAAATTGATAATATCCCATAATCTTTTGGGATAAAATTGACAATTATACAGAGTGAGATTCGCTTTCCTCTCAGGAGGTGCCTCATGGTACATAAAAATAGTCCACAAGGACTCAAATCCTGATTCTGCATCATGGGGCCACTATCCCTGAATATATTGGTGGATAAAGCTTCTTAAACCATCTCATAAATTCTAAAATATAATTGGAAGGCCGTGGATATACCTTTATAGTATTCATAAGATATAAAATTTTCCTTGAAACTGGGCATCATCGCTTGCGTTAGGAACTACAAGAGGAGCCATAAGTGGAACTACTAGAAAAAAACTAGTGGATTAGTCCCAAAAATCTATAGATTATGGTCATCAACACTCTCCTAGAACAAAAATTGAGGATTTTTTGGGGGAGAAACTCTAAGAATTTCAGGCACATTTCTCAGATATGATTTCACTACATCGACTTCATAGATATACTAATTGGATATATACAAGTATTATTATATAATATTTCCACCCCTTAGACTGATCCTAATGCTAGGTCTTGGTGATAATAACTATAACAACCCATGTACTGATAAAATAATTTGTTCACATATTTATTAGTATTCTTGAATTAAATAGTTAAATTCATTATTAATATGTTATGTTAGATATAGTTTTATTAAACTACTTCATTATAATATTATATCTATAATATAAATTTTGGAAGTATAAAATTTTAATTGGAAAAAATAATTTCATTTTTGTATTCATTATGAAAAAATTATCTTACGATGAATTTTTGATATTTTTATGAAATTTTAATTTTTAGTGAATAGTGAGAAATATAAATTTTTCTAAAAATGTCATTTGTTTTAAATAAATTAAGAAATTTAAATGTCCTTTTTTTAATATGGTTCAAAATAAGATAATTATGGTATATTTATATCTCATCGACTTAAATTCTTTTGAAATTACTTTTTATGGTATTTTAGAATAATATTATTTTTTTGTTTAAAATGATATTTTTTCTGAAAATTATTTTAATGTACGTAATTTTTATCTATATTAATTAAATTAAATATTCAATAATGTGATATTTTTAAAATAAATTTATAGATAATATATCAATAAATATTAACTGAGTTTTAATAAATTATAATTATTAGTTATAGAGTTAATATAAAATATTCTTTTTCATGAAAAACACACTTCTTGAAAACCCGCTTTTTCATCAAGTATGTGGGTTTTGTTTTGAAAATATCTTTTTAATAAATTTGATTTGGTAAAATAGATTCAATATTTGGAATTATATGTTAAAAATTAATTAGTACGGTCATTTTAATTTTTAATAATAAAAAGGCACCGTTTAAAAAACATTTTACAATAATATAGGTTAAATAATGAAACATGATAAACTTAAATAGTAAAAGCATAGTTTCCTGAAATATACAACATTAAATGGGTGGTTGATGAGTTTTTTGACCACAAACACTCTTTAAAACATTAATTACCAATATTATTCATTATAAAAAATACCACATAAATGTGGTTTCCTTTATATACAAAATAATAATTATTTAATCACTCAAAAGCACCCATCCCCCAGTATAAATACCACTCCTCAGCACGCCCCTTATCCTGATAATATTTTAATCCATTTTAATATCTATGTAAAAATATCTTACCAACTCTCTCTATGTTCTTTTTCAATTTATCTTTCTAATATAAAAATTCCAAGGTCCTTAAAGAGTCCTTGAAAGAGGTGATATACAAGAGGAAACTTTCTCAAAGAATCTCTCTTAATTTATTTTCATCTTCTAGTTTATAATAACTACATTAATATATAAAAGAATAATAAATTAGGTTTAATTTATATAAATTATTGTTATTTTTCTAATAGAATATCTTATATCCATTTCTTTTTCTCATCTCCAATTATTCAGTGAAATGAAACCATTGTCTAAATTGTTGTGGTTAACCATATCTGTGGATAATGATTTTTAGTTTTCTATTTCCACCTTCAAGGATAGTAATAAAAATATTAATATGGTTAACTAATATTTTAATATGTTTATTTTAACTTATTTCATGTTCTAAATCTAAAACATCGACATAATAGTAAAAAGAAAAACTAGTTTGTGATGGTTGAAAAAACTATGGAAATAAAATATGTATTTATCATTAACATTTTATCAAATGAATCATCAAAATGTTAGGAAAAAATTATATTTGGGAACAATTATATTTATAAAATTTAATTAATACCATTTATTTCCACCGATAGAGTATTATTTCAATTTCAGAAGAAAATCCATAATTATACCAAAATGAACTGACCATGGAACCATGGAACAGACACACCTAAAACAATGAAATTAATTAAATACTAGAAATTAAGAGTGGTAATAGGTTATAAAAATATAATATAAGGTATGATAAATAATAATATACTTATTAAATAAATTAATAACATTTTTAAACCATTAAACATTAGTTTTTAACATGTTTTAATGTAATCAAACTTGTATTAAGGTAATTATTATCCCAATTTCCAATCTCCTATAACTTCAACAACATTGATATTTTCTTTCTAAAATTATGTGTGAAGTGAATTTTTTTTCTTAATTTCTATTACGTCATTTTATGTGATTTTATAGTCGATAAAACAATCAATTCATACGATTAATTCTCAATGTGATGATATGGTATTTGTAAGGTACTTCCATTAAAAACCTCTTTTAATAATACTTTTCACAAGAGTCAAGGAATTCACTAAATTTCATGATTTCATGTATCCATAACGTTTGGTATTTCACTTTATAATGATTATATGGTTACTTTCATTCATTATTTATATTGATTTTATGGTCCATGATAATTTTTTGTAAAGATGGTTTGTTCTATTATAAACTAATTTCATATGGTTTCATAAAAAACAATGTATAGTTAGTTATATTATTAACTATTTATGAATGGTTCCATGATAATCCAAATATGGGTGGTTATGTAATTACCTCCAATGCATTGGGTACTCTTGAGTTAGAGGTTGGCTGTATTGGTTACTCCATTTGTATGTGTGATATGGAAAATGTTTTACCAAGTTACCTAATTTACTCTTATAATATTTTTTATAAATTTTAATGAAAATCACTTTATTTTAGAAAGTTATTATAATGTGCTTTGGGATTTGATGATTCATTTTCAAGGTAAAAATGTATGTTTTTAGGAAAAACATTGTTATGGGTTTTCACTGGACTAATGGTTTCCATTATTTTTTCCCTTACAATTATTTTATGCTCACTACATGTTTTAAAATGTTTTCCATTGGGCTTAAGAAAGAATCGGGATAAGGGTGAGACCATGGAAAAAATTGTAGAGTTTTTTCATGAATATGATCTATGATTTTTAAGAACATTGTTTTATAGAATAAATTGGTAATGAGTATATATTTCAACTCATAATGTATGGGTTTACCATATATGATATAATAATAATTGTCTAAAACTATAAACCAAAAATTTCTTCAGGATTTCATTATTTATAATTCAAGAATAAAATCTGTAGAATGTATAAGGTTTAAGGTTGGTTTATTAGAGTTGTTACTAGACCATGGTTTAGATAACTCTTGTGGTTTGGATAATGTTAATAAAATAAACATATACAATTTTTAAATAATGGTAATGATGAAATGATAAAACATTTGAATATTACCATGTTGCTTCATCTAAGATATGTTAGTTGAAAAGGGTTTTTATATAGGAAACATTGAAGCTTTGGTGGGTAGGAATCAATAGGAAATCATATTTCCAAATCAGTATCCTAATGTGGTTGGAATCAGAATAGAACTATTTTTCATAGTGATGTATCAATTGAATCAATCAATAAAAGTTGGGGGTATCTATGCAAGGTATAATCTAGGTTAACTATAGAATAATATTTCAGTAGTGGATCATTTTTAAGGAAAAATCCTCTAGCTTTGAATTCAACATCTGATTCAGTGGTAGTCGAAGGATGGATCAATTCTATGGAAATGATATTTGAAGTTATGGGATGTTTCGAACAGTAAAAGGTAAACATACAAGTTTATAATTTTGATGGTGAATCTGATCAATGGTGGTATATGATTCATAATACAAGAGAGAAATTTGATCAATATGTTATGGAATTTGATAAAATTAAGATTCTTTTTTGGAAAAAATATTTTCCTAGGACAGTTCGTCTCAGAATGGAAACAAAATTCTTGAATCTGAGGAAGAAGGTTGAATATTCTATAGCATCATATGAATATTATTTTACATCAATTTCTATATATGGAAATATTTTTTATAGAGACATTGATAGTAAAATTAATCAATTAAACTCGGGTTTGAAACCAATTTTACAAAGAGAATCAGATTCATGAGATTTTAAAAGATATGAGAAACTTTTTCATTATGATGAAAAAGTTGAGATAGATTTTTTCAACACATATGTAAATCTTAATAAAAAGAATAAAAAGTGGTTAGGTTGGTGGGTGTTAGGGAATAAATCATCAAAAAAAATTGAGGTAAGAAACGTAAATACCTTCCTTGTGAAAAGTGTGATAAAAAGGTCCCTGAGGAATGTGACTAAAAGTCTGAGAAATGATTTTGATGTGGAAAGATTGGTCACATGGCTTGTGAATGTAATAAAAACGAGAGGATAGATAATTATAAGCTAGTGGTATGATGATTTAATTTAAAGGATTTGGGAAAATATGCTAACTTGTGTCTATAGTTAGTTACTCCGAGGAATATTTACATGAACAAAATAAAAGGGTGTAGAAAATTTTTTTTATACCACTACTGTTGATTTTGGGAAATAAATTTAATTAGAGACATGTATTTCAATTTTATATTCACAATATTTCAATATCCTAATTGATTTTGGATCATTTCTCTGAAATTTTAAAGAACACGAGAAATATCATATCCAGATATTATGATAGAACTTTTAGTGAAAAATATAGCAGTATGTATTAATGAATTTTAGATCATTAGGAATATAAATATTTTTATCAGTGAAATAAAACTTCCTACAAATCATATTGATCTATAAATAATTGGTTTTGATATTATTTTAGGTATGGGTTGGCTTAGAGTTTATCATAATAATATAGATTTAATAGATAAGAATGTATTTTTCAATGATTTTATAACTTTCATAATGACTAGGAAGTAGAGTAATTGATTATAAATGGTAGTGTAATTTATTTATCACATGTTATTGAAAAGAAGAACTATTGATATTAGTGAAGTTTTAAAATGGATTTAATACATGGATACTTTTCCAGAAGAATTTAGTTTAAACGTAATTTTACCACTTATGTGATTTGAATTTCTAAAAATGGACATACATGGATATAATATGTGGGAAAAATTTGGTCTAATATGTTCAAAATAAGTTTTCTTGAATAGTAAATTTTTGATATTATTTACCGTGGTTAAAGGTAAATATGGTAATTAAATGCAAACATAATATTATAATAATATAATATTAACCTAATACATACCCTAATTTCATTAGATAAGTGTGTTTTGACTAAAATCGAACTTAGGTGGAAATGATGATTTTTAAGCCACTTGTGTTAGACTAAGACATTTATTATATATTATTTAAAGAAGAGTTAAAAATGCCATATTAAAATTTTAATAACTAAACCATTTTTAATATAGTTTTATGCAAAAGATAAATTCTACTATAGATAGTATTTAGAAATATAAAAAGTTTAAACACATAATGGTTTTTTTTAAATTTTAGGAATATAAATAATTAAATTATTAGGTGTTACAATAATGATGTACTAATTGAATTATTAAAGAAAGAACCAGTAAAATGTTAATAAAAATATTAATATATATATATATATATAATTCGACTTAATTAAGAAAAAATGAATTTTATAGGTAAAATAGACATGTTGGTGACATATTATAAGTATTTTTTGAAGTTATCATGTTGGTTTAATATTTATAAAAATGAAAATTTTGAATAGTATAAAAATTGACCAAATTGATACATTAAAAATAATAATATTTAAATAAATGTTATAAAATAAATAATAATATCCATTTTAGAAAAATAACAAGAATAGTGTTAAATATTTAATAAATTATTCAAGTGGGGTTATTTTGTAATTTTATAGTAACTATATTAACCCTATAGTCTAACAATACAAGAAGACACGATAAGAGTTAAACTGTTTAACTAAGGGTTAATCCCAAAAGATAAGATTAATTTAGTGAACTAAACATGTCTAAAAATCATTGTATTAGTTTATTTCAATGCGTACTCATATTATCCTCGAATAGAATTACTTTTGAGCTATTTTTAAAAGAAATTCAATTTATAAAAAACTAATATTTTAAGATCTTCTAAAAGTTACCCTCAACTCTCTTATAAAAGGGAAATTATCATTCTCTTTTATTCAATCATATAAAGGCCTTTAGATCGGCCAAAACCTACCCATTTCTCCTTCAAACATCACTTAATTCATCTTATAGTCAACACTCTGGTTAGAAAGAAAACCTAAAGATTCATTTTATGGAAACCAACAGAAGACACCTAAAAAAGAGGTAATTGGTTTTCACCTCTTTCAATGTTATTTTCTTCTTCTACTTACCGATTCTAGGTTGTTTTCATTTAAAAATAATAATTATAGTATCATTCATATACTAATATGTTATTATAATCATGGGACAATCATATTACTCATTTTATCAATTATATGAATAACAATATCACAATGTGTGCGTACGTACAACTTACCGTCTCCACATCGTGGTGTAATTGTTTATTCAACACTACATTATTTGGATGGGTATAATGGTCAGTATAATGGATATAAACAATTAATATAACATGAAAATTATTCTTTATAGTTAATATAACATCCAATTCCATACCGTTTAACCATCAATATTATGATACCTTTTCTTGTGCATACGTACAATATACCATCTCCACGACGCAGTGAGATTCATTATCCACTTTAACCATTCAAGAATGATTATAAAATTTAATATGATTAGTAGAGAATAATAATTATGAACATAATGAAATTATATATATGAATAATGTATATCCTATTCATAACATTCATGGCTTACATTAAAAAATAGGTATGGGGAAGACAAAGAATATTTGACCCAAAACAACGGTAATAATGAAATATTTTTACAAATATGATATAATAGGATCACACATCATATCATAAATATGGATAGGGTTTGGGTATAATTTAATAAAATGTTTTAACCATTATACATGAGGCTAACTCACCCAAGACTAATGTAATGTATAATGTAATGGTTACTTTCACAATCTCTTTATTATCTGAGATTTCTTATATGTAAATATCTTTCAGGACAACCTTATCATCCATGTCCATGTTTCTTAAATTTTTTTCAAAATATTGTTGAAAATGGTTTAAAGTCATTTTTACCCACGTATTAATTTTTGAATTTTTTTTTGAAATGAATATTTCCATCACTTTCCAAACAAGGTACTTTATATCATTTTTGAACAAATTAAGGAAAGAATGTTTTTTATCTTATACAGCGCAATAGACTATTTTTAGCTGTTATGATTCCTTAACATTTGGAATCTTTCATTACAAGATTATAAGATTATTTTCAATGTAATTGTTTTATTTTATAATTTTTTGGCTTCTAAATGATTTCAATGATAAAAATGAATATTTCTCTCAAAGAGTTTTAATGAATTTATTAAATTATTTTCATTTATATCAACACCCTTTGTTTGATTTTATGATTTTTTGAGGTTGACTTATCATGATAAAATCTTCCATATTGTATTTAAGGGTTTATGATATATTTTACTATTAATGTACTATATTTTTACCATTCATGGTATACGGTTAATGTATTATCATATTATAAAAATGTTTTAAAACAAATATTTATGTTACTTTCCAACCTTTCTATAAGAGGAATATATTGGACTCAGTAAGTGATGGGCCGGGCCCGCTATATTTTCTTTACGCATCAATAGGTCTCATGAAAAAAACTATTGTCTTTGCATAAGGCCTGATGGTATGGTAACTGTCTCGGCATGAGGCCTTAACAGTAAGGTTATTATGTACGACATTATGTATTTCATTATTATGAAATTAGTTATTGATATTCCATGTGCATATTTGACTAGTAGAATATCCTTGTGAATTTTTGAATGGAATTATTTTGTTTATTCGTTCCATATTGTGACAAAGATTATGTTTAAAAGGCATGTGTTTCAGTTTTTTATATTTCCTTAAAAGATTATGCTTATTTATGATAGATTCCCCTATATTGTTTATCTTTACTAATCATCAAATATCACCCCTTTCTTATGTTTCAATTCCCCCCAATATGTGATGAAGTATAATATGATTGACATGTAGTGATAGTCTAATGTATATATGATTTTTAAAAGGGTATAATATGTTGTTTTTCATTTCAAGATTTAATTTAAAAATTATGTTTGTATCTTTTATTTCCATGGATAAAAAACCAATTGGTCCATCAGGATTTGATTTGTTGTGATCATGCCAATATAATAAAATAATGCACACACTCTAGGAAACTATTGTTGGGGAATTATAGTTGGAATCGAAGGAAGTGTAATATACACCATGGAAAACTAGACTTAGAAAAAAAATTCAAGGAACATTACACTAATATAAACTTTTAGGATAATTACAAAAGAACATCCAATTATTTTGGTAATATATAGATCATGTGGGTATTCCTAGAAAACACATCCTTGTTTGGATAGTACATGGGGGTTTGGTTCTACCAAAAATGTTCATAAGAGTAAAAACTTCGTAAAGGTGTTTAGGTATTGAATCAATGTAACCTAGTATATGACAACGAGGCTTACTGCATATATAGTTTGAAACTCTTAGGGGATATGATTAGGATAATTTATATTTTATTTAAAAACCATTATGAAGGATTTATAATTAACTATTTCTTCAAAGAAGCATGTTTATGATTATAGATTTGATATGCATAAATTTTTCAATTTATGTAAAGTATTTTACAACTTTGTAATTATGAATTATGATTCTTAACCTAATTTAGCCTATGCCATCATTTAGAAATGGTGACTAGTTCCAAAAATGAAAATCATATAAATACATGTAATACTTATAGGTATTTCCCTATTATTCTAGATAATGATAGTGAAACAAGTGATAAAAGTAGTGTTGAACATATTGTATCCATACTAAGGTAACTGACTTTTATTATGAATAATAACCTTACCTGTATAGAGCACCTTGATCCACAATGTAGAGGATCAATGTTAAATTGCTTCATGAGACAACAGCCTCCAATAATCAATGTGTCTACAAATCGATTTGAAGATGAGAAATGGATATGTTCCTTAGAGAAAACATTTCTTACTTTCAGGAGTAACAAATTGAATAAAGTTGTCATGGAATTTTATCATCTCTCACAAGATGTAGATCAATGGTGGTCATTAATTAAAAACAAAAATGTGGATTAAGAAGTAAAAAATATGTAATGGAGGGATTTTAAATAACATTTCCTAGAAAAAATATTTTCCTCGTGAACAATGAGCAGATTTGGAAAGGAAATTTTTTATTCTAAGAGGATGAGAATGTTATTAAGTACAAGGATAACTTCACAAGGTTTGCAAAGAATACTATATAATACATACATAACTAACGAGTTAAGGTTGGTCAATTCTTTTATGGGTTAATACCATTTCTATGATGGACACTGGTCTCACAATATCTTTTATCGTATAAAGATATAGTCTCATGTGCAATCAAGATAGAAAAAAATCACTATGTATTTTGATATTAATGGGAATCAAGATAATAGGGCCTCTAAACAGTCTAATAATTGAAATAAGGGGGAAAATTGAATATCCGACTTTCCACCCTATAGTAATTATGGGATGAAACATCCAAATACTTGCCTAAAGGGGATAAGAGTTTGTTACATGTGTGGAGGAAAAAGGCCACAAAGATCATGATTATAAGTAAAAGAAAGAGGTAATCAATGTTCAATGAAAAAATTGTAAATAAATGGAAAATAGTTCAAATGAAATTCTTATGATTCTTGGAAACTTGCCTTAAAAAAGGGAAAGAGAGTAAGGCTAAACTTAAGCAATCAAAACTGCTGAAGTTGATGTTCTGAATAATGTGGTGGAAAGTACTACAATAGCCTCCTCAAATTTATCCAATGCATTATTTGATTATGGACCCTCTCATTCCTATATATTTCCCTAGTTTACATTCAAAATTAGATATTTCCAATTCACTATAATAAGGAATTTTTTCAGTCAAAACCCCTAAGCGTTGTCTCATTACAACAAAGAAGTTTCCAGAAGTTCCCATTATGGAAGATAAACATACATTATCTGCTAACATTATTATCATAACTATGGTTGAATTTTCAATAATCATCAGTATGGATATGATATCAAAATATGATGCGAAAATATATTTCATGAAGAAGGAAGTTACAATTTGTGATGATGATGTTGAATCCATTATCTTTTGAGCAGAAATGTTAGCTCCAGATTTTGATCACAATCCACCCCAATATCATTACTGAATGAGATTCATGGGGAGGTATAGGAAAAACATCTAGATATGAATAAATAAATATTCAAAATGAGGATTTATCTAATGTAAAGGAATGCATTGATTTTTTTCCTGAATATATACCTGGACACCGCCTAGAGCATGTAGTTGATTTTTCTATAGACTTAATCTTTGATGAAACACCAATATCATAGACTTCTTATAGGATGGCCACTTTGGAGTTAACAGATCTGAATAATCAACTTGAGGAGTTGAGTAATAAGGGATTTATTCACACTAGTGGTTCTCCATGGGGATCCCAAATTAGTTTTTTTAAGAATAAAAATAGATCAATGAGGATGTACATTGATTATAGACAAATTAATGATATTTCAATAAAGAAAAAACATGCACTGCTTTTCATTGATGATTTATTTGATCAACTTCATGGAACTAAATATTTTAAAATATTGACCTTTCTTTGGATATCATCAATTGTGTTGAAAAAAGAAGGATATTCTAAAGGTAGCTTTCCAAATGAGGTATGGTCATTACGAATTTATAGAAATTCTATTTTATTGACTAATTTACCATCTGTTTTCATTGATCTGATGAGTAGAGTGTTCAAGGAATATCTTGTTTACATTGTTATAGTTTATATTAATTATATATTAGTATACTAAAAAAGCTATGAAGACCATGAGAACCACTTACAAATTATTCAGATGACTCTTAGATGAAATGAGCTATATGGAATGTTTATCAAGTGTGAATTATAGCTTTAGGAAAATTATTTTCTTGGCCATATTGTCTCCAAGGATGGATTCTATATTTATTTGGTGAAGAAAAATGCAATCCAAGAATGACCATCACCGACTAGTATAACTGAGGTACACAGTTTTATTGGATTGTTAGGTTATTATCGCCATTTCATACAGAATTTTTCTCAATTGGAAAACCAATTAACCAAGCTCACAATTAAGGTGGTTAAATTTATTTGGAGAAAAGAGTGTGAAGAATGTTTTGAAGAAGTGAATGGAAGATTTGTCAATTCTATTATCTTGACTTTACCATCTGGGAGTTACGGGTTCGTGATTTATAGTGATGTAACAAGGAATGGAATTAGATGTTTCTTTTTGAAAAATGAAAGGGTTATTGCTTATGAGTCATGGTAATTAAAAATTCATGAATAAAACAACCTGACTCAGGATCAAGAGTTATAAGCAGTAATATTTTCTTCGTAGATATGGAGACACTATCTCTATGGTGAATGATGTGAGATATATATTGATCACAAGTGTTTGAAATATATTTTTATCATAGATAGAACTCATCATGAGACAAGGAAGAGGGATTGAGCTACTCAAGGATTATGATTTCACAATACACTATCACCAATCAAAGGAAAATAATGTGGAAGATGATTTTAGTAGAAAATTACGTTGAGTTCTAAACAAAATGAGAGTTGACATGTATCCTATGTTTAAAGATATATTATATATGGATATAGGAATTATCATGGAGGTTTAAACATCACTACTTTTTCAAATCATTTCCAAACATTCTTTATTAGAAAGGATAAAATGTTCTTAGTATGAGGATGAGGAGTTTAAAAAGAAAATAAAAGTTATGAATGATGTGAGACTAATTGACTTCATATTTAAAGATGGTATTTTGAAATTTGGGAAGTGGATTTGCGTTCCTACTATACCTCATATAAAAAATAAATTATGGGATGATGCTAATAGCTCCAATATTTCTATACACCATGGTGGCACTAAGATGTACAGACATTTGAAGGAACATTTTTGGTGGGACAGTATGAAGAGAGTGATTTCTGATTTTCTATCAATATGATTGATTTGTCAACTTGTGAATGAATTAATACAACATCCTGGTGGTGTCATACAACCTCTTCATATATATGTGTAAAACTGTGATGATATTACGATTGAATTTTTCATGGGGCTACCAAATAATCCCATAAAAATGATGTGATATGGGTTATTGTTGTTCATTTTACCAAATCAGCAAAAACATTTTGCTATAAGATAAGATTTACCACTTGAATGTTTAATAAGACTATATATTAATGAATTTTATGACTTCATGGTGTACCCCTATCAATTGTTTCAGATTTTTATCCCCATTTTACATCGTAATTTTGGAAAAATCATCTGAATGACCTAGATACTCAGCTTTGTATGAGAACTACCTTCCACCCTTAAACCGATGGTCAATCATAAAAGACTATTCAAACCATAAAATACATGTTGATATCTTTCTCTCTTGAATTTCAAGGTATGTGGGATCAATATTTATCTCTTGTAGAATTTTCCTATAATAATATCTTCCATTCAAGTATACAGATGGAACCATATGAAGCGTTATTCAGAAAGAGATGTCGTACACTAATTTTTTGGGATGATGTTAGTGAAAGAAATCTTGTAGGCCCATAATTTGTTGAGGAAAAAAGAGAAAAGGTAAAAACTATTTAGACCCATATCAAAATTTCTCAAAGTAGGAAAAAGAGCTATGCTGATAACTAAACGATGGATTTGTAATTTCAAGTGGGTGATCATGTTTTATTTAAGGTACCTCTATGAAAGGGTGTCATAAAATTTGGTAAGAATGGTAAATTAAGTCCCACATACATCAGATCTTTTGAGATTCTGGAATGAATTGAAGTTGTAGCTTACTGTTTCTCAACGCCACAGAATCTCTCCAAAATTAATGATGTGTTCCGTGTATCAATGTGAAGGAAATATATTCCAAACCCAATGCTTGTACTCACATATAATGAAATAGAACTAGAAACCCATATTTCTTATTATGAAGAGCCTATCAAGATTTATGATACTGGAGAACAGGTGTTGAGAAATTGGACAACTCATCTGTTAAAGGTTCTTTGGAGAAACCATAAAATGGAAAAAGGGACATGAAAAACTAAATAACATATGATGAAGAACCACCCAAATATTTTTATGAAGTGATATTATAATAATATTTATGAAAAAAATATTTGAAGAATGGAATAATGTAACACACCAATCTTCCATGGAATGATTACTTTTAAATAATTCAATAGCTGGCGCTACACGCAACATTGAGTACGAGTGCACCATGACCAATCAATCTAGACATTTAAGAAGTAGTTATGAATAATATTAGACGAATTATGAAATTGATACATTTAGTTTTTCAAAATTGACATAATTTTTGTATATATAAAATCAAAATTAGGTCAGGGTGAAATTTTGATAATTTTTTGAAAAGTTTAATTTTTGATGAATAGTGAAAAATACTATGTTTTCCTTAAAAAACCAATTTCTTCAATTAAATAATTATTTTATTTTAAATTTATTTTAATTTCAAAATAGATACATTATACATATATTTGTCTAATTTAGTTAATTGGAATTATTTTTATAAAATAATTTGTAGAAAATATTATTGAAGGTTTGAAAGTCTCACGTACCCACCCTCTAAGAACATGTGCATTTTAGAATTAATCCTAAATTTTCTATTTCTGTTAATTGAATTTATAAAAATAAAATACATGTTCATAATTATTATGAAAATCTTGGTCTAATAAGATCATAATAATTTTTGGTGAATAGTAACTTTTGGATTTTATTTACCACAATTAAAGGTAAATAAGGTTATAAAAAGAAAAATTAATATGATAATAATATAATATTACCCTAACAATTATGTTAATTTCATTAGATAATATTTTTTAAAAAGAAACTTTAATACAAATTTTTTATTTTTTAAGCCACTTGTGTGATATTAAGACATTTATTATATTTTATCTAAAGACGAGCTAAAACAACATATTCAAATTTTAATAACTAAACCATTTTTAATATAGGGTTATACATAAGATAAATTCTTCTATATATATTATTTAGAAAGATAAAAATATTATCTACATAATAGTATTTTTTTAATATTTGAGGAAATAAATAATTAAATTAGATGGTGACACAATAATGATGTAGTAATTTAATTATTAAAGAAATAATCAATAAAATGTTATTAAAAAAATTAAAACAAATATTTTGTGACTTAATTAATGACATAAAAGATCATTATAGATAAAATAGATTTGTATTTTACATATAATATATATTTATAGAAGTTATCATTTTGGTTTGATATTTTTTAAAATAAATATTTAGAATAGTATCCAAATTAAGATAAACGATACTTTTAAATAAATAATATTTAATTAAATATTATTATATATATAAAAACACTCAAGTTAGGTCAAATAACTATTATATTGTTAAATATGTCATAATTTATAAAATTTGGGTTCATTTGGCATTTCATTATAACTAGATTAACCCTGTAGTGTAAAAACACATGAACACACGGTAACCGTTAAACTATTTAACTAAGGGTTAAACCCAAACGATATGGTTAATTTATGACCTAAAATTTTCTAAAAATAATTGGATGAAAGTATTTAGATCCATCCTCATATTATACACAAACTACATCACTCTGGAGCTATTTTTAATCAAAATTAATTTTATAATAAATTAATATTTTATGATCTTCCAAAAGTGCCCCTCACATATATTATAAAAGAGAACTTTTAATTATCTTTGATTCAGTCATATGAAGCCCATTGTATTGACCAAATATACCTATTTATCCTCATAAATTCTATCTCTTCATCTTATAGGCCACACTTTTGGCAGAAAGACAATCTATGGATTCCTTTTGTGCAAACCCAAAGAAGGCTCCCAAAAAAGAGGTAATTGTTTAATCATATATTTCAAAGTTATTTCCTTTTAATTACACTTTTTAGTACCCCCAATTTCTAGAATTTAACCCTTACTTGATGCTTTTCATGGTTTTAAAGTTAAGGGTGTTGAATGGGAGAGTCTGGAGAACTTGGAGTGATGTTTTGAGGCGAAGGGGAAGTCACACGGGCATCACATGGTTTGTTGAAACCGTGCGGCCAAACCATGCACAGTGGGCCTTGAAGGTAGTATATTCTGCACAGTCGGCGCACAGTTTGTCTCACCGTGCGGCCAAACCCTGCGAGAAGGGTGGTCGAGGTAGTAGCTAATGCACAGTTAGCACACGATTTGTCAAACCGTGCGAACTAACCGTGCAACAACATAAACAAGATCCTATAAAGGTGGATATCAAGATTTTTTGCCTCTATGAATCTTGTTTTTCCTCTTAAGTAGATCTAACTTAGGATTTTTGTTATCCTAAGGTCAAGGAGGGTTCTCCCATCATTCCGAAGGTGATTTGAAGGATTCTCTTGGCGAATCGAAGCTGGATTCTTGAGGTATGTGATCGTTCTTGTTCGGTTTATTAGATCTACTTAGATCTACTTCTCCTCTTTTCTCAGTTTCTCAGATCTACGCTTGATATGAGTATATCGAGGTGTGTGGATTCCAAATATGATGACACTTGGTCGTGGTTGTGTTATAAGAAGATATCTAAGGAGGATCCTTGGTGAATCGGCCCGATTTTCTTGAGTGTTCTTCGAACGTTGTGGTTTTCGTTAAAACCTTTGAAGTAGTAGGATTCACTCTCGACTCCTCTTTTTATAATTAATTGGATTAGTTTCAAATTGGGTTATTTGAATGAAATTTATTGTGCAAATCATGGAGTAAATCTTCTTTAGTGATGATTTATGGTTTTGATGAAACTGTGAAATCTTGGTGGATTGTTGTGCAAAGTGATATGTCTTCTTGAATTTAAAATGTTGATTTTAAATTATGGATTTTCTATAATGGTAAATGGTTTGAAAAAATATTGGTTTTCGATAAAAGTACGGTTTTATTGAAATGGTTTGAATTGGTAGAATACACTTGGTTTCGATGGAAATGGTTTTCAATAAAGGGTGTTTTATTGAAAGGATGGTTTTGGCATGATTTTTGTGAATGTGTGGTGTGTGTTCATGTTCCATATATGAGGCTTGGTTGAAATATGACCTTGTGATCAGTTCCAAACTTTTAATGGCACATGGGACTTTTAAGTATGAGGCTTGTTTGAAATAGGACCTTGTGCTCAGTGCTGAACGTTTAATGGCACATGGGACTCTTAAGTACGAAGCTTGGTTGAAATATGACCTTGTGCTCGGTGCCAAAGGTGTAATGGAACATGGGAAACAATTACCTTGTGAGGACTTGGTAGATCGACAAGAAACTGCTCATGAGTATAGAACTCTCATAACGAAGCATGCATGGTGGATTTAACGGGTTGTGAAATGTTTGGGTATGCCAAAAAGGGATTTCGTGAAATGGTTCTAAAGATTGATTGGTTATTTTTCTTGGAAAATGAATTGTTGGAAAAATGGTTTCAATTGCTCTTGGATGCTTTTGTTTAATAATGGTTTTAGAAACAAATTTATATTTAGTTATAAACTGCTTTTGAGAAAATGTTTTATATAAATTGTTTTTATATAAATTTTAATAACTCTTCTATACTAGGGGTGTGAGTATAGAAGTAATTGGTGGAAAACCTACTGAGTTTTATACTCACCCCTCCTTTGTCATGTTGGTTCTTTTGCAGATGTCGTATTCCAAGACATGGGTAAAGGCAAGGCATCTCATTACTAGTGGTTCGTGGTGATGCTTAGGAGATGTGGTGGTGCTTGGTGCATGGAGCTCGGTGTGGAACTGTTGAGCAGGTCTTGTCTTATTTTGGGTATTTTTTTTAGTCTTCCTCTTGGTAATCTAATTTTGTGTTGGTTATGTTTTGATCTGTGGAATAGTGTAGTTCTATTTTGGTAATGCATGAGTTGGTAGTTTCATTTGTTCATGCATCATATAGTGAATGTTTGGTTATGGTTGGTTCAAGGGTTTATTTATTAAAGGGTAAATCGTCCCCCAACATATATTTGAAACCCTTCGGCATTTATTTTCATCCTTTGGCATCTTGGGGATGTCACTTAAGGCCTAGTAATGGCACATTTTACTCTCAATCCAATGAGAATTGGCAGGTCATTAAAAATGGTATCATCTTGTTCGGTCCCTGCCTAACAAGTGTTCATCGAAGTTCTTAGTCTTGGAGTTGAAATTCATTCTTTCCTATTCCTTAGGTCGAAATCTTAGACAAGAGTAGGATTGTCATAACATGAAATGTATATCTTAAAAGGACATAGCTAACCCATTTATGGTGAACTTCATGTTAACAGGGTTTTGGGTACATAAGTGTTTTCGATACACTTCTAGAATGTTGGAAATATCATTGTCATGGTCTTAGCCAATGAGAGGAGCATGACATGAATTGTAGAGGAATGACTTCTCACTAGGATTTCATATCTCATTGCGAGGAATGAGTAATAATTTTGTTCCAGGTGTGAATTTTTTAAAAATGCAGAAATAGTTTTCAAGTTAAAGATTTTGAAAACATGGTATATGGAATATTTTAAAAATGGGTATTTTTTTTTCAAAAAACATGTTGAAAGTTTTCAAAAATGTTTGAACATGGGAATAAAAAGGTTGTTTTGAGAACAATTTTGTGATAGATGATGTGATATAATTTCAATGTTATGCCATCAGTTTCTAGAGAGTGAGATTGATGAAGTTTGTTGTTGGATTAGAAAATAGCACCCAGTAGGCATCATCGAAACCAACCCGAAGAAGCTTCGGAGAATGTGGTTGCACCTAAACCACGTGTGAAACAAGAGCTGGTTCAGAGTATCATCCAAGCTTTTCAAGTTGTGGATATGGGGAACCGGAGGAATGTACCAAGGTATGTGGATCATACCATCCAGTTTATGAAGCAGAATCCACCAAACATTGCGGTGATGCTGAACCCGAAAAGGCGAAGGTGTGGCTAAGTAGGATGAATTGTATCTTCTATTTCATCGGCACACCATCAGATCTCAAGGTCATGTTGGCGATGTATATTCTTGAGGATATTGCACGCTAGTGGTGGGATTTAGCGGTGCAATCTAAATTGGATGAAGTCCTTACATGGGAGGATTTTGGAGAATTGTTCAACAAACAATTCTATCCTCACACGTTCAAGATCCAAAAAGCAATGAACTTATTCAGCTTGAAGCAGGAGATCCTCTCTATCATAGAGTATGCAGCTAATTTCATGAATTTAGTCCGTTTTGCACCAGAGGTTGCGACAAGTGCATCGTTGAAGAAACACATCTTCAAATCAGGGCTAAGGCTTGAGATTCGATCGAAGATTGCGGTGCTCTGTATTACGGATTATACAGAGATGGTGAACAGAGCGACTGTTGCTGAATTTGATATATTGGGATCGATAGGAGGAGGAATGATGATACCTACAAGAAAATGGTGGGAGCTCAACCAATAAGAACAAGAGGAAAATGGATACTTATTTCCATGGTGCGAGTGCAAATCAGAACCAAACAGCAGGATCAATGAACCTTCCTCGATGTCCAAAGAGCAAATCAGGTTTCATTCAATGTGGTTCAACTGACCACATAAAGTAAGAGTTTATGGCACAACCTAGAGCATGTCACAATTGCAACAAGATGGGACATCTTCAGTGCTATTGTCGCAGTGCTCCTAGGTCGGGTGCTCTGGACACTTCTAAGGTGTCACAAGCATCGTATGCTTCGACAGGAAGAGGACAACAGAGTCAGTCTCTTCAGCATAATAGATCTAGCCATGGTGATTCTCGAAATACCATGAATCCTCAATTAGGGAAATCTCACCAAGGAAGCGAGGAGAACAATGCAGCGACGAAGAAATTGTATGGAGCTAAGCATATGATGGTCAATGATCAGGATGGACCATCTAGGTTGAGTGGTATGATTCTCTTGAATTCTACCCTTGTGCATGTGCACTTCGATATTGGTGCATCACACTCCTTTATTGCTTCTCGTGCTGTTGACTTGCTATGTTTAAAACTGGAAATGACGCCTTGTATTTTGAAACTGAAAACTCTTCTTGGTGAAAGAGAATGTCAAGCCTTTTGTGTGTAGAGCATGTGCTATAACTGTTCATGGAGATGAGTTAAAATGGAACCTCTCGATGTTGGACATGGATGTCTATGATTTAAACCCGGGTATGGATTGGTTGACAATGTTTAAGGATCACATTGACAGTTATAGGAGAACAATTAGTTTCATGACTGAGGACGATATCAACCATCTCTTCAAAGTAGAGAAGATGGAAAATAAAAATTAAAAGAGATTGTTGACACCAATGGTGGGAACAATCTCTTACCAACTGGAAGCGTTGACTTTGGCATCAATGGAAGAGATTGAGGAAAATAGTTTTCATGTTGTTGTGGATCAATTTCAAGATGTCTTTCCCAATAAATTCTCAGGGTTACCACTTGTAAGGGAAGTGGAGTTTACAATTGATCTCCTTCCAGGGACTAGTATTATTTCCCTTCCGTCTTATAGGATGGCACCAACAGAGTTATGGGAATTGAAAGTGCAGTTATAGGAGCTGGAAAGCAAGGATTTCATTCGACCAAGTGCTTCTCCATGGGAAGCACTGGTGTTGTTTGTGAACGAGGAAGATAGAACTCTTCGGCTGTGTGTTGATTATCATAATCTTAACCAAGTTACGATAAAGAATAGATATACACTTACACACATTGATGATCTGTTCGATCAATTAAGGGGATCTCAGTGGTTTACCAATATTGAATTGCGATCAGGATATCACCCATTACGAGTTCGAAAGGTGGATATTCCAAAGACAACTTTCAAAAGTAGATATGGCCACTATGAATATGTAGTCATGCCTTTTGGTCTAGCGAATTCACCAGTGGTCTTCAGGGCTTTGATGAATTGGATATTTCAGTGATATCTGGATTCTTTTGTTGCAGTGTTTGTGGATGATATCTTGGTGTATTCAAAGACAGGGGCTAATCATGAGGAGCACCAGGAAACAATGTTGCAAATCTTGAGAGATCATAGTTTGTATTCCAAATTAGCAAAGTGGTATTTTTGGATACAGGAAGTACTTTTCCTTGGCTATTTCATTTCTGAGAAAGGTGTTTCAATTGATCCTGAAAATCTATAAGCCGTTATCTCTTGGTAACCACTGAAGAATGTGTTTGAGATACAATGTTTTCTTGGTCTAGATGGTTACTAACAACACTTTGTGTTTGATTTCTCGTGACTAGAGTCACCAATGAAAGCTCTGACAAAGAAGAATGCTCCATTCTAATGGACAAAATAATTTCAGAAGTCTTTCTAGGAACTGAAAGTCCGCCTTACATCAGCACCTATCATGATATTGCCTGAATCAGGACAGGGGTATGCGGTGTATTGTGATGCTTAGGGATCAGGGTTGGGTTGTGTTCTCATGTAAAGAGGTCATGTGGCCTCTTATGGCTCAAGGTAGTTGAGTGTGCATGAGAATAATTACTCAACACATGATTTGGAGTTATCTACAGTCGTCCATGCTTTGAAAACTTGGAGAAATCATCTCTTTGGTGACAAATTTACTGTGTTTACGGATCAAAAAATCATGGAAAACATTTTATCATAGTTATATATGAATCTCAGGAAAAGGAGATGGATGGAGTATCACCAAATGTTTGACATTGACTTGATATACACACTCAGAACAAAATTCGGTGGAAGATGTATTGAGTAGAAAGTCATATGCTTAGTTGGTGAAAGAAGCTTTAGACGAATGGTAGTTGATGTCGGTCTTAGCCGACATGTATATGGAATGTGAATACCGAGGTAATGTTTCTGTTTTATTTTCAGCTAATTTTGTTCCTGATTTAGTAAAGATGATCAAAGAAGCACCAACATCTGATGCATAATGTCTGGTTGTAAGTTCAAAACTCAACGGTGGGGAGACATTGATGGCTGGAAACTCGATGGGGGTGCAGTTTTGTGTTTCAGAGATCGGGTGGTTGTACCTATGGTATAGCGACCCGGCCTTTTCTTACATTACTATTACATCATTTCAAAGATAAACAACATAATATTATTACACATGGAGGATCCAGAGGTTTAGTGTCTTGGGAAAACTAGGACTACACGTAACAAGTACAACATCAAGCATAAAAATTCATTTAATCTCTTCTTCTATAGCTTCTTAGTAGCACTTGTCCTCTCCTTAGTACATGTAGCCACTTGAGGATATACATCAAAAAGGGTGAGCTAAAATCCCAGTAAGAGGATAGATAAGAACAATATAGAATGGGGTGAGCATATTCATGACATAGGAAAAAGATCTTGAACATGAGAGGAGCATAAACAATAAACTTGAAATGTGGCAAAGCATAAAAATGAAACATCATGTCTTAGTGGTTAACTACCACACATACTTGTGAACAAAGCTAGCATCATGTTAACACATCATTTCACATTTACTCATGAGATTCATCACTTTACCCAATGCATTGGAGCGCTATATAATTTCGGGCGCACCCGTCACATTTAAACATTCATATTGCGCTATATAATTCCGGGCGCACCCGTCACATCATAACATTATCATTATCATGCTTGCCACATAGAACACATATCAAACATGTACATAAATAACCCATGGAAAGGAATGGGTTTCATCTCATAATAACACATTCATAAGCTTTGGGTTCCCAAAAGAAAGAGGGAACATCATACTTGATATAAGAACCATCAATCTTGAATGAGAGGTAAAAGGTGAGATCTTGAAAGAAGAGTTCTTTTGGAAAACATTTTGATAGACATAAAAACTAGTGACAAACATGTATATCCCAGAATGTTAAAGGAAATGATGAACAAAAGACCTTTGAGGTGTAACCATATCAAAAATGGAGTGAAAGAGGGAGAACCCGAAGGAAGAAAATTGGGTTCGAGATTTCCCCTTACCTTGTACTCGAATGCCTCCTTCTTTTTAATGTCCTGTATAATGACATTATATTAATTAATTAGAAATTCCAGAACCTTTTATACATTAATAGGGTTTATTCTGGTTTCATTATTTCATATTATGTTCCTTTGGATGACTTATAGAGTTTAAAAACATTGATCGGGGATGTTCGTTTTTATGGTTTTCTTTAGCGGTCCACTTGTATTCTTAAATTGATGTTTGGGTAGATCATGGGTAAACATCCAGAACTGATATTACATGTAATTAATGATATTACAGAATCTTTAATGATTTTATAATGAGTTATATTAGATCCATGTGGCCGAATCATTATATAAGATTTAAATGAAGATTATTTGGGCTAATTTGAGCGGTTTTTGGATCTCAACCAACTCATTTTAATTTTTCACTTAGTAGTATGGCCATAGGATATTTCCAGAACATAAAATAGAACATTACACATACAAAAAATTCTGTTTCTACCATAAAAATGGTTTCATGACCAGATTGAAGGTATAAATGGAAGAAGAGAGCATGTTGTTTTTGAAGGTGATAAATTATCACCACATGAACAACGTTCTCTTTAATAAAATAAAAGGAAGATGGAAAGGGTGTGGGGTGATATAATATAACATTAGAATCATAATATTACAGTATATATATAATACTAGATTTACAGAACAATTTGGATGAAGATAGGTTGGTAGAGATCAAGAAAGGAACTTGAACTTGAAAGGAAATTAAAGGAGAAGAGGGAGAGAAATTACCTTTAGAATCCTCCTCTTAAGAACCTCCTTAAGGGCCTAAGCTTGGTCTTTTGATGATACCAGGAGCTCTTGGACGTGGGGAAGGGGCTAGGAGAGATGATTGGGTAGATCTTGGACAATTCTTGAAGCTTGAGAGGTGTGGTTTGGCAAGAGGAGGGGGAGGGCTTATTTATACATGAGGAGGGAGGTGTTTTTGGCATAAAATATTAAATAAAATAATATATCATAAGTTAGACTTGTAATAGTAGTTTTTTGAAATCCTAAATCATATATTAATATAATAAAATTCGTTTTAGGTTTTAACTCTTCTTTATAATTCGAATTCATTACTTTATTAAAAGGATAGTGAAAGAAAGAGAAAAAGACACTTTAAGAAATCACCTTTTTGACTTTAGGCTTTGGAAAGTTCTTTTTAGGTTTGAGAATTGAATTTATTGTATTTCAAGGAACAATTTATGAAATTTAATATGTTTTGGCCGAAACTAAAGTTCTATAATGTTTATGTCATCATTACATCATTAATGATGCAATTTAGTGTACACCGATTATGCGAAAAACTATATTTTATACTATTCACCCGAAAATTGAAGTATTTCAGAATAAACCCAAAAATTTACCCCTACCATTTTTCTACGTGTAGAATCCAAAAATGATGTCCATTTTTGAAAAATAATTTTCTCAATATTAATAATTTAATATTTAATTAAAATCATAATTCACTTAAAAAACAGTTTTTAAAATTAAAACTGATTTTGTAATTCTTTTAAAAATTACGTAGGGTCTTATAAAATTATCTAAAACTATTAGAAATTCATTAAATAGTTTATGAATATATTTCAGGAAAATAAATATCCTTTTAAATTAATTAATTAATTATAATTAATTATTTATGACTTATAAAATACCAAAAACGTTTACTAAGGTCAAATTGTCACTTTCTATGATGTCTAAATTTTATTTTATTATTCATAAGTAATGTTACTCTTAGTTACTATTCATAAGGGTCATATTACTGTTCATAAGGGTATGTTACTATTCATAAGGGTAGGTTACTATTCATAAGGGTAGGTTACTATTCATCAAAAATTGTTTTTGTTTCATTAGACTCCAAAAACTATCTTGAACACAACCATGTATATCGGATTTTTTTAAAATTCCAAACATAGGGGTGAAAAAATTATGTTTAAAGGTCACTTATCACTTAGTAGTTTATTGTTTTGTGTTTTTATGACATAGATATAAGAAGGGAATTTTCCATTGAAAAACTTTGGGTCGTTACATTCTTCCCCCCTTAAGAAATTTTGCCCCCAAAATTTCACCTTACACAAACAGGTGAGGGTACTTCTCCTTCATTGCCTCTTCCAGTTCCCAAGTTGCTTCCTCAAACTTTTGGTTCCTCCACAACACTTTGACAAGGCGGGTTGTCTTGTTGCGTAGAACCTTATCAATTCGGTCCAGAATTTTTACCGGCTGCTCCTCGTATGAGAGATCATCTTCCAACTGTACCACCTCTGGGTTTAGTACTTGTGAGGGGTCTAGAATGTACTTCCTCAGTAGTGATACGTGAAACACATCATGAAATTGAGCCATATTCGGTGGAAGTTCCAAATGATAGGCCACGACTCCTATACGTTCAAGGATCTCAAAGGGGCCAATGTACCTTGGGCTTAGCTTCCCTTTCTTCCCGAATCGCATGACTCTCTTCCATGTAGATATTCGAAGGAAGACTTTATCTCCAACGTTGAACTCCAAGTCCCTTCGACAATTGTCAGCATATCTCTTTTGCCGACTTTGAGCAGCTTTGATGTGTTTCTGGATGACTTGAACCTTCTCTGTCATCTCTTGAACAAGATCGGGACCAAGTAGCTTTCGTTCTCCAACTTCATCCCAACAGGTTGGAGTTCTACATCGCTTCCCATAAAGAGATTCATACGGAGCCATCTGAATACTCGAGTGGAAGCTATTGCTGTATGAGAACTCAACCAATGGGAGATGTTGATCCCAACCACCTTTGAATTCAAGAGAGCAGGATCTTAGCATATCTTCAAGTGTCTGAATAGTCCTTTCAGACTGGCCATCAGTTTGGGGGTGATAGGCCGTGCTGAAATTTAATTCAGTACTCAAAGCATGTTGAAGGCTCCTCCATAATTTAGAAGTGAACCTTGGATCACGATCAGAGAAAATCGAGAGCGGAACACCGTGCAATCTCACTACTTCCTTCACATATATCCTTGCAAGTTGTTCAAGGGAGAGGTCTTCCCGAATAGCGATAAAATGGGTAGTCTTGGTGAGTCGGTCAACCACAACCCATATCGCATTATTTCCTCTTGACGTTTTTGGGAGACCCATGAGAAAGTCCATAGTAACATTTTCCCATTTCCACATGGGTATAGGCAATGGCTGCATCATACCTTTGGACTTTTGCCGCTCAGCATTAACTTGCTGACATACCAAGCACCTTGATATATATTCTGCAATCTCCTTCTTCATGTTATCCCACCAGAAGTGTTCTCGGAGATCACGATACATCTTGGTACTACCAGGATGGATAGAGAAAGTTGAGATATGTGCACTATCCAATAGCTCCTTCTTTATTCCGAGTGATGAAGGCACACAAAGCCACGTTCCAAACTGAATCACACCATCATCGTCGATATGGAACTCTTGCAGCTTCCCTTCCTTTACTGCATTTACCCTCTTTTGTATCTCTACATCATCCCTTTGTGCTTCCTTAATCTTTTGTTGGATGGATGGTTGCGCAATCATTTGGGCAAGGTAGGATGTATCCCCTACCCTTACGATTCCCAAATCAATCCTTTGCATATCCAGGAAGATAGGGTCTTTCTCAATCCTCAACATGGATAGAGTAGCAGGTTCTTTCCTGCTTAGAGCATCAGCTACCTTATTCGCCTTTCCAGGATGATAGTGAATAGAGCAATCGTAATCCTTGATTAGCTCTAACCATCTCCTTTGACGCATGTTGAGCTCCTTTTGTGTGAATATATACTTTAGGCTCTTGTGATCGGTGTATATGTCACACTTCTCACCATAAAGGTAGTGCCGCCAGATTTTCAAGGCAAAAATCACGGCTGCCAACTCTAGATCGTGCGTCGGGTAGTTCTTCTCATGGATCTTCAACTATCGTGAGGCGTAGGCTATCACATTATCATTTTGCATGAGTACACAACCCAAGCCTTTCTTTGAAGCATCACTGTATATCACAAAACTTTCTCCACTTTTCGGTAGTGTGAGTACTGGTGGAGTGATCATCCTTCTCTTTAGCTCCTTGAAGCTTCCCTCACATTCTTCCGTCCATACATACTTTACCCCTTTCCTTGTTAACTTAGTTAGTGGGCTTGACAACCGTGAGAAGTTTCTCACAAAACGTCGGTAGTACCCAGCTAATCCATGAAAACTACGGATTTCTGTGACACTAGAAGGCCTGGGCCATTCTTCAATCTCCTTGGTCTTTGAAGGGTTCACAGAAATTCCCTCGCTTGTGATCACATGTCCCAAGAACGTGACTTGATTCATCCAAAAGTCACACTTGCTGAACTTGGCGTACAACTTCTCCTTTATCAATGTCGCCAACACAAGTCTTAGATGTTCTTCATGTTCCTCCTTGCTCTTGGAGTAGATGAGAATATCATCGATAAACACTACCACAAATTTGTCAAGGTAATGTCTAAAGACTCTATTCATCAAATCCATGAAGATTTCTGGGGCATTAGTAAGTCCGAAGGGCATCACCACAAAATCATAGTGCCCATACCTTGTACGGAAGGCAGTCTTCTAAATATCTTCCTTCTTCACCTTTACTTGATGATATCCAGAACGAAGATCCACATTTGAGAAGTATTGATCTCCTCTTAACTGGTCAAACAATTCATCAATCCTTGGGAGAGGATACTTGTTCTTTAGGTGATCTTGTTGAGTTCCCGATAGTCGATACACAGCCGCATGGTACCATCATTCTTCTTCACAAAGAGCACTGGTGCACCCCAAGGTGATGCACTAGGGCGTATGAACCCTTTGTCCAAATGCTCTTGCAGTTGCTTCTTTAACTCCTCCAGTTCGATAGGAGCCATCCTACAGGGGCACTTCGAGATAGGAGTAGCTCCGGGTACGAGTTCAATTGAGAACTCTACCTCACGATCCAGGGGAATTCCGGGTAACTCTTCGGGAAATACATCGCCATATTCCCTTACGATGGGAATTTCCTCAAGGTTGGAACTTTCCTTTGACTCAAACATTTGGGCGAGGTATGCTTCTTCATAGGGAATCATCACCCACACCATTGAAGGATTTTTCAAAGGAGATTCATGATCTTCCTTGCATTTGTAGAGGAGCATGGGATGGTTTGGAATATGAAAATATATTTCTTTTTCCCGACAGTTGATATGTGCTCTATATAACGAGAGACAATCCATTCCCATTATAGCGTCGAATTCCACCAAGGGAAGTATTACGAGATTTGCAGGAAGAATCTTCCCACATACGTCAATAGGAGAAGAATCAAACACTTGGGTTTCAATGATTGCACCACTTAGTGTTTTTACAGATATCTCTACTTCAAGGTTTCAGGGATTCGATTCTATAGTTCTAGAAAACTTGCAAGATATAAAGGAATGCGTAGAACCAGAATCAAATAATACTTTTTCCATTCTTGAGTGAATAGGAAGTGTACCTTGTACGACTTCATTATCAGGTTCCACCTCCGCAGTAGTGATGGCATAAGCCTTCCCTTGTTCTTTTGGCTTTGGTGGTTGTTGGTGCTGATTACCCTCGAGAGCTCGAGGTTTAGTGCACTGGTTTGAATAGTTCCCTAGCTCCTTACAGTTGTAGCATTGAACCACGAGTGGTTCTCTCCTTTCATCAGATACATTATCCTTCCTTTTCATATCTCTTCGACACTCGTGAGCTAGGTGTCCTTCTTTCCCACACTTGAAGCATTTCCCTGTCCCTTTGAGGCAGTTCCCTTTGTGCAACTTCCCACATTTTTGGCAAGTGGGTCGTTGTGTTTTCTTCCCATCTTAATCATTAGATCCACCAGCTTGAAACTCCATATTTCTTTTCTTATCACCATAGCCATGGGACCATTCTCCAAACTCCATCTCCACTTTGAGAGCACACCGAACAACTTCTTCATAACTCCCAAAGTCTCGAATTGCAAGAGCCTTTCGAAGATGTGGTTTTAATCCACTAAAGAATCTATCAATTTTGCTATAATTGTTGATAACAAAACCCGAATCATACCTTGCGAGCCTTGTGAAATTTGCTTCATAGGTTGTGACAGATTCTCCTTCTTTTTGCTTGAGCTCTATGAATTCTCTCTCCATCTTCGTGCGAAGAGTTATTGGGAAGTACTTATTAAGAAACATTATCTTAAAGTCTTCCCATTCCATCTCTTCAATTTCCTCCCTTGGCTTGGTGTTCTTAATCAAGGCCCACCATTGATCAGCTTCTCCATCTAGACGATAAACGGCTAGAGTCACCTTCTCCATCTCGGAACAGTGAAGAACAGAAAATATCTTCTCCATGGAGTTGACCCACTGTTCCGCAACTAATGGATCGGAAGATCCACAAAACGTCGGTGGTCGTTGCCGCATAAAACATTCGATAGCTAGTTGCTCCCTCTTTGGTGAAGGAGGACGTTCCCCATTATTATGGTTATTATTCATAACCCTAGATAATTGGGTAAGAATTTCCATGAAGTTTTGAACTCCACCACCAAAATCATTGGGGATGTCGTTTGGGAAATCGTTGCATTGGCCTTCGCAAGATTTGTTGGCCTGATTTCTCCTGGTTCCCACCATTTTATAAAATAGAAAAGGTTAGAAAAAAACATAAGTAAATAAGTCATGAATAACTTATTCATTTAAACAATTATAACAAAAACATAACATATGGGATCCCTAGGTAAATATCCTTGTGTGCATATTTGTACTTAGTCTCATGCTAGAGGTTTTCTTTAGGGTTCACTAATCCTAATTCCCAAATTAACTAAACCTTTCTTCTGATACCAACTATAGCGACCCAGCCTTTTCTTACATTACTATTACATCATTTCAAATATAAACAACATAATAGTTCTACACATGGAGGATCCAGAGGTTTAGTGTCTTGGGCAAACTAGGACTACACGTAACAAGTACAACATCAAGCATAAAAATTCATTTAATCTCTTCTTCTATAGCTTCTTAGTAGCACTTGTCCTCTTCTTAGTACATGTAGCCACCTGAGGATATACATCAAAAGGGGTGAGCTAAAATCCCAGTAAGAGGATAGATAAGAACAATATAGCATGGGGTGAGCATATTCATGACATAGGAAATAGATCTTGATCATGAGAGGAGTGTAAACAATAAACTTGAAATGTGGCAAAGCATAAAAATGAAACATCATGTCTTAGTGGTTAACTACCACACATACTTGTGAAAAAATCTAGCATCAAGTTCACGCATCATTTCACATTTACTCATGAGATTCATCACTTTACCCAATGCATTGGAGCACTATATAATTCCGGGCGCACCCGTCACATTTAAACATTAAGATTGCGCTATATAATTCCGGGCGCACCCGTCACATCATAACATTATCATTATCATGCTTGCCACATAGAACACATATCAAACATGTACATAAATAACCCATATAAAGGAATGGGTTTCATCTCATAATAACACATTCATAAGCTTTGGGTTCCCAAAAGAAAGAGGGAACATCATACTTGATATAAGAACCATCAATCATGAATGAGAGGTAAAAGGTGAGATCTTGAAAGAAGAGTTCTTTTAGAAAAGATTTTGATGGACATAAAAACCAGTGACAAACATGTATATCCCAGAAAAGTAATGGAAATGATGAACAAAAGACCTTTGAGGTGTAACCATATCAAAAATGGAGTGAAAGAGGGAGAACCCGAAGGAAGAAAATTGGGTTCGAGATTTCCCCTTACCTTGTACTCGAATGCCTCCTTCTCTTTAATTTCCCGTATAATGACATTATATTCATTAATTAGAAATTCCAGAACCTTTTATACATTAATAGGGTTCATTATGGTTTCATTATTTCATATTATGTTCCTTTGGATGACTTATAGAGTTTAAAAACATTGATAGGGGATGTTCGTTTTTATGGTTTTCTTGTGCGGTCCACTTGTATTCTTAAATTGATGTTAGGGTAGATCATGGGTAAACATTCAGAACTGATATTACATTTAATTAATGATATTACAGAAGCTTGAATGATTTTATAATGAGTTATATTAGATCCATGTGGCCGAATCATTAGATAAGATTTAAATGAAGATTATTTGGGCTAATTTGAGCGGTTTTTGGATCTAAACCAACTCATTTTAATTTTTCACTTAGTAGTATGGCCATAGGTTATTTACAGAACATAGAATAGAACATAATACATACAAAACATTCTGGTTCTACCATAAAAATGGTTTCATTACCAGATTGAAGGTATAAATGGAAGAAGAGAGCATGTTGTTTTTGAAGGTGATAAATTATCGCCACATGAACAACGTTCTCTTTAATAAAATAAAAGGAAGATGGAAAGGGTGTGGGGTAATATAATATAACATTAGAATCATAATATTACAGTATATATATAATACTGGATTTACAGAACAATTTGGATGAATATAGGTTGAGAGAGATCAAGAAAGGAACTTGAACTTGAAAGGAAATTAAATGAGAAGAGGGAGAGAAATTACCTTTAGAATCCTCCTCTTAAGAACCTCCTTAAGGGCCTAAGATTGGTCTTTTGATGAGACCAGGAGCTCTTGGACGTGGGGAAGGGGCTAGGAGAGATTATTGGAAGAGATTAGACAATGATTGAAGCTTGAGAGGTGTGGTTTGGCAAGAGGAGGGGGAGGGCTTATTTATACATGAGGAGGGAGGTGTTTTTGGCATAAAATATTAAATAAAATAATATATCATAAGTTAGACTTGTAATAATAGTTTTTTGAAATCCTAAATCATATATTAATATAATAAAATTAGTTTTTGGCTTTAACTCTTCTTTATAATTCGAATTCATTACTTTATTAAAAGGAAAGTGAAAGAAAGAGAAAAAGACACTTTAAGAAATCACCTTTTTGACTTTAGGCTTTGGAAAGTTCTTTTTAGGTTTGAGAATTGAATTTATTGTATTTCAGGGAACAATTTATGAAATTTAATATGTTTTGGCCGAAACTAAAGTTCTAGAATTTTTATGTCATCATTACATCATTAATGATGCAATTTAGTGTACACCGATTATGCGAAAAACTGTATTTTTTACTATTCACCCGAAAATTGAAGTATTTCAGAATAAGCCAAAAAATTTACCCCTACCATTTTTCAACGTGTAGAATCCAAAAATGATGTC
The DNA here is from genome assembly GCA_963277665.1 of Viscum album. Lineage (NCBI taxonomy): Eukaryota > Viridiplantae > Streptophyta > Magnoliopsida > Santalales > Viscaceae > Viscum > Viscum album. The sequence goes on along the minus strand of OY728133.1, from coordinate 471,045,711 downwards.
CATTTTTGAAAAATAATTTTTAAAATATTATTAATTTAATATTTAATTAAAATCATAATTTACTTAAAAAAACAGTTTTTAAAATTAAAACTGATTTTGTAGTTCTTTTAAAAATTACGTAGGGTCTTATAAAATTATCTAAAACTATTAGACATTCATTGAATAGTTTATTAATATATTTCAGGAAAATAAATATCCTTTTAAATTAATTAATTAATTATAATTAATTATTTCTGACTTATAAAATACCAAAAACGTTTACTAAGGTCAAATTGTCACTTTCTATGATGTCTAAATTTTATTTTATTATTCATAAGTAATGTTACACTTAGTTACTATTCATAAGGGTCATATTACTATTCATAAGGGTAGGTTACTATTCATAAGGGTAGGTTACTATTCATAAGGGTAGGTTACTATTCATCAAAAATTGTTTTTGTTTCATTAGACTCCAAAAACTATCTTGAACACAACCGTGTATATCAGTTTTTTTTAAAATTCCAAACATAGGGGTGAAAAAATTATGTTTAAAGGTCACTTATCACTTAGTAGTTTATTGTTTTGTGTTTTTATGACATAGATATAAGAAGGGAATTTTCCATTGAAAAACTTTGGGTCGTTACATATGGTTTTTCATGAACAACTCCTTCATGCTTATCACTATTCAAGATGGGATGTACAACCAGGTACACAGAAGATTTATAAGGCATTGAAGGTGCAGTTTTGGTGGAACGACATGAAATGGAAGGTGGGAGAGTTCGTCTCGCGGTGCTTAACATGTCAGTAGGTTAAAGCAGAGGATTAGAGGCCAGTTGGTACGTTACAATATTTACCTATCCCAATGTGGAAATGGGATCAGATAACAAAGGATTTTGTTATAGGTCTTCCAAGAACGGTTCGTAAACACGATGCCATTTGGATTAAAGTGGACCATTTAACTAAGTCGGCCCATTTCATCCCTATTCCTGAAACCCATATGGTGGAAGATATTTCAAAAATCTATCTCCGAGAAGTGGTAAAGAGGCATGGTGTACTATTGTCTATAGTCTCAGATAGAGATCCGAAGTTCATATCTCGTTTCTAGAGATATTTACAGCAAGCCCATGGGACTCTGTTGACTATGAGCACGGTGTATAATCCCTAGATGGATGGGAAATCTGAGTAGACGATAAAAACATTGGAAGACATGTTGCAAGATTTTGTAATGGATTTTGGTGGATCATGGGAAGAGAATATACCCTTATTGGAGTTCTCATACAATAACAGCTATCAAGCATCGATACTCATGGCTCTGTTTGAAGCATTTTATGGGCGTCCTTGCTGTTCTCCACTATTCTGGGTGGATAATGGTGAAACTTCACTAGTTGGGCCGATCCTTGTCCAAGAAACAATGGAGAATATTCAGTTGATTATATAGAGGATGGAGATGGCTCAGAGTCATCAGAAATCTTATGCAGGTCACCGTTGATGACCGTTGTCATTCGTTGTGGGTGATCATGTCTTTTTGAGGATCTCTCCAAGGCTTGGACATCGTAGTTTCGGGAAGCAGGGAAAGTTATCTTTTAGATAAATTTTCCCTTTTTAGATAATAGAACATGTGGGAGAGGTGTCATATCGGTTGGCATTACCACCATGGTTTAGTTTAGTGCATAATGTGTTCCTTGTACCTCAGTTGAAAAAGTATCATCCTGATCCTGAACATGCGATCAAATGGGCTCACGTTGACCTAGAGCTGGATGCTTCATTGATACATATCTCGGTACAGTTTTTGGATAGGCAACAGAAAGTCTTGCATGGAAAAAGCATCAGTCTAGTGCGAGTTTTATGGCAGCATGGTCAGATTCAGGAAGAGACTTGGGAACATGAAAAGGAAATGAAAGAGCAGTGGCCATAACTCTTTCAGTTGGCTAAAGGATTTCTAATTTCCAAGACTGGAAAGACCAATGGTGGGGAGAATTTAGTACCCCTGGTTTCTGTTATATAACCCTTACATTGTTCTTTTCATTTTTTTAATGTTAAGGGTGTTAAATTCTAGGGTTGGGAGAACATGGAGTGATGTTTTGAGGCAAAGGGGAAGTCACATGGGCAGCACACAGGTTTTCTAAACCGTGCGGCCAAACCGTGCGCAATGGGCCTTTGAGGCAGTAGCTTTTTCACGGTCTGTGCACGGTTTGTCTAACCGTGCGGCCAAACCGTGCGAGAAGGGTGGTAAAGGTATTATCTATTGCACAGTTAGTGTACTGTTTGTCAAACCGTGCGAAATAGTCATGTAGCCACTTAAACGAGATCCAATAAAGGTAAATGTCATGCATTTTGCCTCTATGAAGCTCATTTTTCCTCTTAAGAGGCCCCGACTCGGGATTTTGGTTCTCCTAAGGTCAAGGAGGGTTCTCCAATCAATCCGAAGGTGATCCGAAGTCTTCTGTTTTGTGAATCGAAGCCGGATTCTTGAGGTATGGGATCGTTCTTGTTTGGTTTCTTAGATATACTTAGATATACTTCTCCGATTCTCTCGGTTTCTTAGATATACGCTCGTTATGATTATATCTAAGTGTGTGGATGCCAAATATGATGATATTTGGTCATGGTTGTGTTAGTAGAAGAGATCTAAGGAGGATCCTTGGTGAATATGACTGATTTTCATTAGCGTTCTTCGACCATTGTGGTTTTCGTCAAATCCTTTGAGGTAGGAGGCTTCACTCTTGACTCTTATTGTTAGAATTGATTCTCTTATTTTTAAATTGGGTTATTTCAATGAAATTTATTGTGCAAAGCATAGAGTAAATCTTCTTTAGTGATGATTTATGGTTTTGATGAAATTGTGAAATCTTGGTGGATTGTTGTGCAAAGTGATTTGGCTTCATGAATTTAAAATGTTGATTTTAAATTATGGATTTTCAGTAATGGTAAATGGTTTGAAGAAAGATTGGTTTTTAATAAATGTACAGTTTTATTGAAATGGTTTGAATTGGTTGAACAAAATTGGTTTTGATGGAAATGGTTTTCAATAAAAGGTGTTTTATTAAAAGGATGGTTTTGGCATGATTTTTGTGAATGTGTGGTGTGTGTTCATGTTGCATATACGAGGCTTGGTTGAAATAGGACCTTGGTCTTAGTGCCAAACGTTTAATGGAACATGAGACTTTTAAGTACGAGGCTTGGTTGAAATAGGACCTTGTGATCGGTGCCAAACGTTTAATGGCACATGGGACTTTTAAGTATGAGGCTTGGTTGAAATATGACCATGTGTTCGGTGCCAAAGGTGTAATGGCACATGGGAAACAATTACCTTGTGATGACATGGTTGATCGATGAGAAATCACTCATGAGTATGGAACTATCATGACAAAGCATGCATGGTTGATTCCACGGGTTGTAAAATGGTTGGGTATGCCAAAAAGGTATTTCATGAAATGGTTCTAAAGCTTGATTGGTTATTTTTTTGGAAAAATGACTTGTTGGAAAACTGGTTTAAATTTCTCTTGGATGCTTTTGGTTATGTATGGCTTTGGAAACTATTCTATATTTAGTTATAAACTGCTTTTGAGAAAATGTTTTATATAAAATGTTTTAATATAAATTTGGATAACTCTTCTATCATAGTGGCGTGATTAGGGAAGTCATTGGGGGAAAACCTACTGAGTTTTATACTCACCCCTACTTTGGCACGTTATTGATTTTGTAGATGTTGTATTCCAGGACACAGGTAAAGGTAAGGCATCTCATTACTAGTGGTTCGTGGTGATTCTTGGGAGATGTGGTGGTGCTTGGTGCATAGAGCTCGAAGTGAAAACGTGGAGCGTGTCTTGGCTTGTTTTGGGTATTTTTGTTTAGTCTTTCGCTTGGTACTCTGATTTTGTGTTGGTTATGTTTTGATCTGTGGAACAGTGTAGTTCTATTTTGGTAATGCATGAGTTGGTTGTTTCATTTGTTCATGCATCATATTGTGAATGTTTGGTTATGGTTGGTTTATGGGTTTATTTCTTAAAGGTTAAATCTTCCCCAACTTATATTTTAAACCCTTAGGCATTTATTTCCAGCCTTTGGCATCTTGGTGATGTCGGTTAAGGCCTAGTAATGGAACGTTGTACTCTCATGCCAATGAGAATTGGTGGGTAATTACACACTTTCTATGTTGTTTCCATATCAAAATAACTAATCTAATGTCAGACATATACAGGGATGTTATTATTATCATGGGATAGACATATTCCTCATTTTATCAATCATATAAATAACAATATCACCATGCGAGCGTATGTACGACTTACCGTCTCCACGTCGTGGTGTAATTTTTTATTCAACAATACATTATTTGGATGGGTTTAATGGTGTGTATAATGGATATAAATAATACATATAACATGATAATTATTTCGAATAATTAATATATCATCCAATTCTATACCTTTTAACCATCAAGAGAATGATACCATTGATTGTGCGTACATACAACCTACCATATCCACGACAAAGTGAGATCCAATATCCATGTTAACAATTCAAGAATTATTATAAACATTATATGATGAGTAAGGAATAATAATTATTTACATAATGTAATTATGTATATGAATAAAATATATCCTATTCATAAAAATCATGACATACATGAAAAAAAAATAATGGGAAAAAAGAAAGCTGTTAACACCCAAAACAACGGTAATATTGAATCATTTTTACCAAAATGATATAACAGGATCATATAATATATCATAAATATGAATATGGTATTGGTATAATTTAATAACATGTTTTAACCATTATACAGTAGGCCAACTCACCCTCTAATGAAGGAAAGTATATGTTAAGAGTTAATTTCACAATCTCATTATTATCCGAGATTGCTAATATGTAAGTATCTACTGGGAAATCTTTATAATCCATGTCTATGTTCCTTAAAAGATAATTAAATATATTATTGAAAATTAATTGAAGTCTTTTTTACCCATTTTCTGACTTCTTACAAAAGGTTTCAAAAGGAATATTTTCTTCGTTCTCAAAACACATTACTTTATAACCTTTTCGACAAAATAATGTAATGAATGTTTTTTATCATATACGGTGCAAAGAAATATTTTCCACCATTATAAGGCCATAATATTTTGAAGTATTTCATACAATATTATTAGGTTAGATTCAAAATAAATGTTCTCTTTTATAATTTTGTGGCATTTAAATTATTTCATTGTAAAAAAAGGAATATTTCCCTCAAATATTTTTAATGAATTTATTAAATAATTTTCATTTATGTCAACATCCTCATTGAATTTTATGATTGTTTGAGTTTGACTTATTATAATACAATATTACATGTTATGTTTAAGGATTTATGATATATTTGACTATGGATATGCCATGACAATACCAGTTATAGTTTATGGTTAATGTATTGAAATTTCGTATGCTAGTTTTATTATGATTTTTTATGTTATGTTTCACCCTTTTTATAAGAGGAATGCACTAGACTTATTAAGTTATATGAAGGGTCCTCTATAGTCCATCTATGTATTAGTATGTCTCATGAGGAAAACTATTGTTCTGGCCTAAGGCCTTGACTGTATTGTAATGGTCTTGGACAGAGTCCTTGACAGTGTGGATATAATGTATAACATTATGAATTTACTCGTTATGAAATTAGTTATTGATGTTGCATTGGATTATTTGACTAGTAAAATATCATTATGAAAGATTAAATGAAATTATGTGATTTATTCTTTCAATAATGTTGTGATTATTATGTTTAAAAGCATTGTATTTCAGTTTTATAAAGTTCCTTAAAATATTATTCTTATTTATGATAGATTTCTCTATATTGTTTATCATTACGAGGAATATGATCTCACCCATTTCATATGATTCATTTTTACCCAAGATGTGAATAATTATATTATGATTGACATGTAGTTTTAGTATAAGGTATATGAGAGTTTTCAAAGGGGATAATATGTTGTTTTTCATTTCTAGATGTAATGTAAAACATATGTTTCAAACTAGTATTTCCATGGACACTAATACAATATGTCCATTGGGATTTGAATTTATTTTCATAATGAAAATGTAATAAAATATTGAAAAGACATTGGTAAATGTGGGTCAAGGTGATACAAATCTTATTTTTTAAAAATAAATATGTTTCTTTGAGAATTTTTATTTATTATAGAGGTTTTAATAACATCTTTGTTAAGAAAAAGTACCCTTTATCACATGATGATGATTTGATTGATCAGATCTAGGGAGCATAATGCATTTCAGAGATTGATCTTATTTGGGATACCATTAGTAAAATGTGTATTATGAAGATATTCAAAACAATTAATTTCTAACTAGATATTATCATAATCATTTTGTAGTTATTCCCTTTGGGTTATAAAATTACTCTTTCTTATTTATAGATCATATGAATGGATTCTTCCTATGATATTTTGATAAGATTGTGGTTATTTTTGTTGATGATATTTTGTTTTATTGAAAATGTTACGAGGATAATGAAAATAATATAATTCATTTAATAAAAACCATTAAATAAAATTAGTTATACAGAAAATTTTGAAAATGCGATTTTTGGTTACAACATATTTAATTTATTGGGAAAATTATATGTAAATATGGAGTTACAATTGAACAAACCCAAAAAAATTGATTGATAAATGGAAAAGACCCCAAAATTTTACTATGATTAAATGTTTTATTGGATTATCATGATATTACATGAGATTTGTTAAAAATGTTTCACGATTATCTATCCCACTAACTAATTTAACAATAAAATGAGTTAAATTTATCTGAAAAAAGAATTTGATGATTTTTATCTATAATTAAATAGAATATGGTTAATGCTCTTGTTTTTTCCATGCCCTCTAGAAATGGTGGTTTTTAAATACACTGATGTTTCACTGAAGGGACTTCATTGTATTTTTATGTATAGTGAAAGGTAATTTCTTATTCCTCATTGCAATTAAAAACTTATGAGAAACATTATCCTACAAGTGATTTGGATTAAAAAAATGTGGGTTATTAATTAAAAATTTAGAGGAGTCATTTATAAGGATCAATGTGTGAAATATATAAAGGCCATAAATGATTAAAGTATATATTTATTGAGGAATATTTGAACATGAGGTAAAAAAGATGGCTTGAACTGATTAAGGATTATGATAGTATAATCAATTAAGATCGTGGAAAAGAAAATAAATTCCCTGATGACTTTAGTCAAAGAAATAATTCATACTTAACCACGTTATATTTATATCATGCTCATTTATTTAATGACTTGATAAATTTTTGATTTTATGTTTCGGATGTAGGGAATTCAAAGACTTTTTTTCTTGTGTCCGTGCATTCATTTATGTCAAAAATAATTATAAAAGATTAGAAGGAAGCCTATGAGTGAAAGAAAAAATAGAGTTGGTTAAAAAGGAAAATATTCCTGATTTTAAAGATGATAAGGAAGGTGTTTTCATATTTGGGTAGATATTATGTGTGATTTCAAATTCTTATTAGAAGCGGATGTTGTTAAATATTGTTTATATCTCCCCATTTTCAATACATCCAGGCAACACTAAGATGTATGGAGATCATTGGGAGTATTACTAGTAGGGTGGAATGAAAGAGACATTGTAGAATTTACCTTGAAATTTTTGAATTGTCAACATATTATAGATGAATAAAAATTACGAAAAGGGATACATAAACCTTTTCTAGTGACAAAGTGGAAGTGGGAAAATATATCCATTGATTTTTTAGTGGGTATACTAGAGAACTCTCGAGGTAACAATATAATTTGAGTTATTGTTCATCGATAGACTAAAATTGAATATTTTTATCCCATTAAAGAGATTATATATTTAGAGAAAAATTTTCAGTTGTATGTTATGGAGATAGTCTGATAACATGTTGTTTCTTTCTCTATTATATCCATTCTTAACACTTTCACATCTAATTTTTTGAATAGATTTATGATGTCATTGAGAAGTGAATTAAATTTCATCACAAAATTTCATCCTCAGTTTGATAGACAGTCAAAATGAAACATTCATACCATGTAAGGTGGGATTCATTGTTTCTAAATGTATTACCAGGAATGTTGGGAACAAAATCATTGTTTAGTAGAGTTTTCTTATAATAAAATTTTTTATATCTGTATAAAAATGGAACATGTTGAAGAATTATATTGAACATAGTGTTAAAATCCAAAATTTCGTGCTGATGTAGGTGAATAAAATTCGATGGGACCAGAATTAGTATAGGAAATGACTGATAAGGGAAATGATTTAGTAGAATATGAGGGAAAATAATAATAGGAAGAGATATTATATAAATAACATGAGGAATGATCTTTCATTCATTGTAGGTGATCATGTTTTTCATAAAATATATCAATGGAAATGTTTTATGAATATTGGTAGGAAGGTAGAGTTAAGTACAAGGTTAATTAGACCATATGAAATACTTGATAAATTTGTTTTAGCTTTCTATCGGGTAGATTTACCTCTAAGTTTATCCTAGGTGCACAATGTCTTTCATGTTTCTATGTTAAGAAGGTGTGTTTCAAATTCATCTCATTTTTAAGCATAGAAGTAATTCTATGGAAGGAGAACCTTTATTATGAAGAATTTTCTGTTTAGACTCTCAAATATAGATAACAAGTTAATTCACCTGGTTATGGTTTTGTGGAGATATCATATTTTTAAAAAAACAACATGTGAATCTGAAAAATACTATCATGGCATCGTATCCCCACTTGCATAGTAAGTGAATAAAATCATGAGGAAATGATTTATATAAGGGATGAGGGGAGAGTGTAATAACCCAGGTACCCATAGAATAAATTTTATTATTATTTATTACTATTTATGAATTATATAATTAAATTCATTACAAATATGTTAAGTAAGAAATACATTTACTAAACTCATTTATTATATTGTTATATTTAAAATTAAAATTTTCAAATTAAATAAATTTAATTTTAAAAAATTAATTATATTTTTGGATTCATATTTGGAAATTTATCATATGATTAATTTTTGAGAATTATCTAAAGAAATAATTTTTTTATTGAATAGTGTAAATGATGTTTTTTTTAAATGTCATTTAGATTGAACAAATTATGAAATTTAAAAGAACCATTTTGTTTTGAGTATAATTTTAGGTAACATATGTATTATTTTTTTGTATTTCTTCCAAAAATATATTTTGAATCCACTTTTTATTTTATTTTAAAATAATACTTTTGGGTTTCAAAACAATATTTTTCTGAAAACTATTTGAAAGTACATAATGTTACACGTTTTTTAATTTATTACAATAATCCATAATTTCGAATGTTTTAAATTAAATTGATTTATTATATATAATATAATGTTAATTTATTTTCATAAAATGATAATTATTTGTCATATAGTTAATATAAAATCATATTTTTCATAAAAAATACACTTTTTGAAAACATGTTTAATCATCACTTCTATTGATTTTGTTTTAATTATAATTATTCTAATTATTTTAATTGAATTTGGTAAACTATATTCCATTTTATTAATCATATGTTCCAAATTATTTATTTAGGTAATTTTTATTTGAATTCATAACATGTTATTGTGGTAAAAAAAGATATACTGTATTATATGTAAAATAATGAATGAAGTTAATGTTAAAAGGTAAAATCATAAAATACTGAAAATAATACATTAAATACATGTTTTATGTGTTTATAGACCATAAAAATAATTTAAAAAATTAATTAAAAATTTAATTCATTGTAATTAATCCCACTCAAACGTTGGTGGCTTTAAATATAATATAATCATAATTTCATCACTTTAAACAACCCATACATAGGTAAAAAATATTACTCCCCATCACTCCATTTCTCCTACAAAATACTTGATGATATGGAAATCTCAACCAACACATATACTCCACAATATCCTCCTTTACATATACTTCTAGTCTAACTAAAATACCAATTTCAATGTCTTCAAGGGGTCCTCCAAGGAGTGGATATTCAAGATGTAACTTTCTCAAAGCACATCTCTAAATTAATTTTCTTCTTATAATTTATCCTCTACTAATTCATCCATAAAATAGTTATAAGTATATTATCATTTTTATACTATAATTTAATGTTCATATTAAAATATCTTATATCCATTTATTTTCTCATCTCCTCTTATTAAATGAAATGAAACCATTGTCCAAATTATGGTGGTTAACCGTATATGTGGATAATGATTTTGATTTTTCTATTATGACCATCATTGGTGGTAAAAAACTATTATTTTTGTTAAATAATATTTTAATAAGTATATTATAACTTTTTTCCATGTTTTGGAAATAATATATAGAAATATTATTAATAAAAAATGAAACTAGTCATTGATGGTTATAAAAACATCTGAAACAATCTAAATATTTATCGAAAAGAATTTATCAAATGAATTATCCGCATGTTAGAAAAAATGATATATAGGACCATTTATACTTATTAAAGTGAAATAATTCCAATTTATTCCACTTATATTTTGTTATTTATATTTTGAAAGAAAATCCACAATTTTTCACAGATGAACTCACCATGAATCCATGAAACAAACACACAAAAAATAGTGAAAATAATGAAATATTATTAATGAACATGTGTTATTAGGTTATAAAAATAACATATAAGTTATTATAAATTTTTATATATTTTTGGAATAAATGAAAAGAAATCTTTAAAGCATTGTACATTAGGTTTGAACATATTTTCTGGAAGCTAAACTTGATGTAAGGTAATTCTTAACCCAAGTCTCATTCTTTTGGTTAAACATAAACTTCATTAATATTTTCCTACTATGACTATGTGATAAATGATTTTTTATTTTATAAGGTTGTATTTTAACTTTTTATGTGTATTTATAGTGGGTACACATAATCAATTTATTTGATTAATTCTCACCTCATTGATATATTATTTTGAAGGAATATCAATGTTTAAACAACACTAATTAAAGTTTATTTTTAAAAAATTGAGAAGGAATACTGTATATATATATATATATATATATTGAATAAATGGAATTTCCTATTTTCATTTCATATTAATATGTTGATGCTTAATTTACTTTTTTATAAGGCTACCTTCAAATATTTTTTTCCATTGTACATGCTTATTTTTTAAAAAATGAGTGATTTAAAAAAACAATATTTTCTTTTCTCAAGTATTTTTCTTGAAAAAGTCATCCATGATTTATGTGGATGTTATAGTTCTTAGTAATAGTTTATGATAACTAGTGGTTCCATTATAAATCAATTATGGGTTGTTCCATGATAACCCAAGGATGAGTGGTTACATTATTAACCAAGGACGAGTTGTTCCTTTATATACTAAGAATGGGTGGTAATTTTATGACCTCAAATTCATTAGGTGAAACATAGTTGGAGTTTGTTAATATTTGTTAATCCATTGGTTAGAGTTATATATAAAATTATGTCCCCTTCTACATAATTTACACTCATATTCTTACTTATGATTTACCATGATTTATTTATTTCTAAAAGGTAATATAATGATATTTTTGAAATGATGATTCATTTTTTGGGGTAGAAATGTATGTTTCGGGGAATTTTATTGGGTTTCCAAAAGTCTAATGTTTTAATTTATTTTATATTCCTTTTTCTGGTGTTGTTCTCATCTAATGTTATAATTTTTTCATTGAGTTTGAGGAAGAGTAGAGAAAATGATGAGATCAAGGGGAATGTGTCATGATTTTTATGAAGAGAAACCACATAATTTTAGGGCTTTAATTTTATAGAAGTGATGGATACTGAGTATATGTTTCCACTTGGAAGGCATTGATTTACCACGAATGAGTATATAAAAGTTCTCTAAAACCCTAAAAATAAATTATTCATGTGTTTTTAATAATGAACATTCTATTCTAAAATCACTAGAATATGTAATCTTTAAAGTGTGTTTCTTACAGGAATGATCATGATGAGCATAAGAGTCACTAAATACTTCCCACTACCAAGGTTGGGTCTAGGTGAAGCTAGGTGTTTCATTGTATGGGTCTCAATTTATGGTCATTCAATTTTAAATTATAGAAAAAACATCTTTATATTGAAATTAAAAAACACATTTAACATCAAAATTATATTATTTAAATAATATACTGGTATATTGAAGTATCACTCACAATTTATATTAGTATGTTATTAATAAATTATAGATTTTAGTTCATTTAACTATCTCCAGGCCAGCAAATTCGATATTATAATGCAATAGGTTGTATAAAATGATTTGACTAAATATATCATTACTGCCAATCTATATATGTACATGCACTCTTTATATTACCAATAATATTCATGTATTCAAAATCAAATAACGTTTCAGTCTATGTAACCATAGTTAAATAACTTCATAATGTAATAAATTGTTAATTAGGGTTCCATCATCAACTTATATCATGAAAAGAACATTTGTTTTGATGTACAAGAATTAATAAGCAATGATTCAATCCCTTTTCCATTCAGAAATGTTAATTGCATAACAGATATTTACTCAAGTAGCATACTAATAACTAATATATAATTGGAATTAATTTTATGTGGCATGAAATAATGTGTAACATATTAATCATAAAATGTGCTTTAATTATTCACTATCTATTCTTGTTTACCATACCAGCCATGGATAAAATGTAATATGATATAATAATAATAATAATTTTCCTTTTCATGTGTGTCACCCAGTGATGGAATCGAAAAAATGTAACATGAATAAACTAAGACATAATGTCTCATCCCATGTAATCTGGATTTTTCCCATACATGGGTTAACTACTCCCATGAACATGATTATTTCCAAATTATGACATGTCATATTCTTCTTTCTACCATCCTAAATGAGTATGAAAAATAAAGGAATCCTATAATACTAATTATCAATATACTGACCCAAGATCACTCAAAAGCAACCAATACCACTTGGGCACAAGGCCTTAAGCATGCCACCCCAGATGCTAGAGGCTACTGATTAGAAGCGAAGTTCTACAATGGTACAATGGTGATAATATTCCCTAAAAATCATATAATCATTACAATGTAATAAAAAAATTATAGCAGAAGAAAAATGAATTTTAACTAGAACAATGGATATAAAATATCTAGATCATAATAACAAAAAATACATGAAATTAAATATTTAGTTTAATATTTAGAATAATGTATTGTCATGATATTAAACAAAAAAAAGGAAAACATTGTAGTAGGAACACAAAGAAATAAGTATGTTAAAAAGAATAAAAATACAAAAAAATGACTATCTCCTGATAACATCATGATTCATAGCTCAGTCTTATGCTACCATGCTCCCACAAAAGAAATAAATTAATCATTGAAAACTGGGATATTTACCCTCTCTATACATGAATCCATGATGTATTCATTTATACAAATCATTTACCCGAATAGAGTGTTAGATATACTCAATTGGACACCACCAATGATGTCTATAACAAATCTAGCCTCTGTTTACAACTATAACCTGTAAAGTTATAATAGGTAAGATATAAGTGAATAAAAATATAAAAAAATACAAGGATAATATTTTATTATAAGATAAATCTATAACAGATGAGAACTAGTTTTTATATTTGATGTTTAAACAGTAGTTAACAACCATCTCGATACAAGCCACAAGTGAAATGAGTAACAAACCTACTTGGGCCAGGTCCCAAGGATTATAACTATGGTGATGTATATCTAGGAATTTAAATATATAATAATGTCAAAGGGGAAAAAGATAGATCTTTATCAATGGTTCTATACCAGAAATAATAATACCTTGGGGACACAAGTACTATAACTCATTGTTCTAGCTTGTTTCAAACCATAATAATCGTAACTTTGGGTTTCATGTGTGAAACCTTGATACCATAGCAAGATCCATACCATAATAATCATAACTAGGGATTAGAGGTTCCACATATTAATCCCCTAACCAGATCCATACTGTAATGTCATATGTGCCCTACCATAATAATAAGTTTGTGCCATTACAAGATGAAACATGTATCATACCTTCATAATAATTCTATTCTATACAGAGTAGTAACAAGTTCCATACCTTCATAGTAATTCAAGCCCATACTGATAAATTAAGCATAAAGAATGTAAAATAATGTTTAATGGGATATTTTAGAGTCCATACCTAATTAAAATTATCAATATAAGATTAAAAATCTAAGAGAATATCTATATGATTAAAAAATCCATTTTAATTTAACCATTTAACAATTTTAATATCATTTAATAAAAAGAAAAAGGACGCATGATCCTATATTACTATTTCAGTTAATTTTTATAAGGCTACAAATATATGGGTGGGGAGCTCATACATACACAAAGTTCTATAGGGGTGACCCAAATTAGGTACAATAAAATATTTATGAGTAGTTAGTTAATTTAATATCAAAAAATGTAAGGTAACTCATATGGAATAATGATGATAGTAAAATCCAAAACAAAACCTTTAGGGGTAGGCATATACCACATTATTTATGATTGTGGTATAATATTAGTCTAGTATCATTTGTTGGTTTAGTCTAGATCAGAAGAAAAAAAATGAAGAATATAAAAATTCCCAAATCATAAGGCATATGAGATCACCCAAATATAATTCCATATACATAAAGATGAATGATTAAATGAGGTTAATGTATAGATGGATAAATTCTAGTGACCCAATGTGACATATGGAAGCTTCATCAGATGTTTGATGGAGAAATGGATTCAATGCCCAAATTAAGGGTTTAGAAAGCTCAGATGGGAGGAGAGGAGCTATTTTTCATGTGAAGAGGAAAAAGAGTGTTGATGATTTTGAAAAAGTAAGGGAAAATAGTTTTCAACCACTTTTTAAGAGGTCACACGGTTTGTCAATATGGTTAGCCAATCCATGTGCCAAATTTTTTCTCCCCACTATATTGGGAGTACAACATTCCCAACCTGCAACAAACAGTTAAAAAAACTATCCACGACCCATGAAAATCCTCTTTCTCATGCCCAAAAATCCAAAGAACCCCTTTAATGTTTTATAAAAACCTCGTGCCACCCTTATAGGGCCACATGTTTTATGATGCATGGTTAGCACTAAACCTGTGTTAACTATGAGCCTCTTTTATTATCTCTACAACTCAGAGCTCTAGGAACTGAAAAAGCCCAAGACTCTTCCAATTCAACTATGAGGTATTATACACATTTATGAGGATGAAATAGTGAAATAAATTTAAAATTAAAAGATTTTATACCGCAATGAAAATTTGGGATCATACTATCTATATAGAATATTCCAAGTGAAGGAAGAGTTAATCCAAATCCATTGTAATGATTTCTGGGAATCATGAAATATGACAATTGGATATTTTCCTATAAATTGAGGTGTATTTGGGGTGGAGGCATCCAAGAAATTTTCAGCTTAATATATCTTAAGGTTACATTTTTCTTTTAACATCTTGATATAAGGTTGTGATTTGTAATCATTAGAGATTTTTTTATTTATTTTATGACATCCATGCCAGGATTGTAAATTTATAAAAGAAATAATAATTTTTATATCTGAAAAGGTTTGATCGATGAATTCTAAGGTGTCAAGAGTGTTGTACCTGATATTTATGATAGTGTGATTTTGGGGATAAGTGGACATAGTTGTTATGCTCTTTCTGAATGAGGAAATTATTCATGAAGAAAGAAACATATTAACTATTACATCAAATCATAGATACCTTATGTGAAGGTGATTAACTTTGATTACACAAATGGATAAATTGGGGAAAGTATTTTATAAAGTATTTTATTTTTTTATTTATAAATTTATAATGTTCTACTTTTATTTTCATTAAAAAATTTATTACAACTATGAATTTGTAAGGAAAATTTACCTTTATTATTAACATTTCTTATAACTCTATTTATATAAAACATTTAGAATAATTTCAGTTAATGAATATTATTTTCATTATCTGAGAGAGAGTCATTCAAACAAACTGAAATAGTGGTAAAATTCAATTTATTATTTATTTTAATAATCTACAAATCTACCCACTCATAGAGACATTTAGATACTCTTATGATCCTAAAAATACATCTTCAGATTAGATGTCCTATTATGTTGTTGAGTTTTAATGTATATGTCTTAATGTCACTAAAATTTCTAATGCATCGAGTTTATAGATATATCATACAGAGGATAGAATCTAAGTGATATTAGATAGAGATAACCACATGTGGTAACCAGATAGATAATTTTATGAGGATTCATTAGATGAAGGTAATCATCAAGATAATAGAAATATCCAATGTATAGTTTATTATGATGACATGAGATAAATAATTTTTATTCCATTGGATAAAGGATCTCCAGGAATGGAAGGGTGTATAAATTTTGAGATGATTTTTAGTTGAATCAAACAAAGAAATGTTAAGACCAATCGACAGTGGGTTACTAAGAGAGTGTAACTATGTGATTACATATCATAAATTTAATTGTCTTGTGAGTACATGGGTTGAACAATGTTTAACATGTATTAGAATATAGTAGAGTTTATGTAATTTATATCCGGGATACATTTTCTGAATCGAGTTGTAAACTTTTATTCAAAATCTGTGTAAATTCACTAAATATGATGATTCTATAAAATTAATTAAATATTTTTTTATCTGGCCAATGTTAATGAGGTTTCTATAAATCCCTTAACAATGGGTTTTTATAATCACATAAATGTTTTCTTATTTTGAGTTTATAAGAAGCATCAAGAATGTTTTATAAGTATAGATAATCTTCTAGTGAAATTGAAATGAGAAGTATGTTTAATTATCCAAATTACTATGAGGTGGAAATTATTTTTTGGTTCCCATATTTTTACATGAGAACATAACCTAAAAGATTGGTTGGGTGCAAGAGTATTGAAGTTGTACAATGTTCTTGTGGAGGAGTGGAAATGTTGAAAGATTTTTGTCATGTGTATCCAACCAAGGATGTAAATGTTTTACTAAGGTGCATCATACATTTGAACTTAATGGAGAAGAAAATTTTCATGAGTTTATTGGGATGAATAATGAATTATGATACTATGTATCACTAGTTGATGAATATGTTTAGAACGAGTTATGAATTGATTTTACACATAGTTAATGGTAGTACACTGAAAAAATACGGAGAACCGATCCATAGTATATCGAAAAATAATTTATAGAAGAAATGGAAATTTATTTGAGGAGTATCGAATGGATATATATCGGATAGATATTTTGACCCACCAGATAGATGGAATATCCGAGAGAGTTCTATTATATGAATTAATTATAAGGTAAATTTAAAAACAATGTTATGTATGGTGTGAATGATTTATCAAGGAGTTTTTAGGAGCTTGAATAATTTTTAATAATAACAGACTATTATGGGTGTTTTTGAATTTGTTCAAGATTATACACATGAGGGGCTGTTCTTACATACTAGTGGATATATTTTTTTGGAAAAGGATATGTTTACACAATATATTAGAAGATAAGACAGAATAGGTTGAAACCAGGATGTTGAACTAGTTACTGAAAATGTGTGTGGATGGGAGTATAACCTATTCGTAAGGATGTGGATACTATATTTATTTCAGTGGGAAGAAGTTTTTTGAATAATAACTAATTTCTAGGGTGTTGAACCTTTGTCAGATGGAGTAATGATTATGGGTGTGTACAACCAATTTTTGTATGTGCCTTTGTATTTATTAAGGATGATAGTAATATAATCAATATTGGGTTGTATAACCAATATCGAAAGGTTTAACAACCCATTATTTACATTTATATATTAATTCAAAATGAATGACTATTTATTAAATAACATAAAAAAACCACACCCGGACCATTTATGTTTACTATCTTCATAGACTGGGAAACATAAACAACAGGTTCATAAAACATCCACATTGGATCCCATTTATTTATTCATAACTGGAATCCTTTTTACATATCTTACTTTATACACTTATTAAGGACATGGGGGAAGAGAAACATATGAAAGGGTGATCTCAGTTTCTCTATAAGGGTAAACAAGGTAAATATCATCCACATATTACCATAAGAACATAACATTTAAAAATATTATCCTGTATATAAAAGAGCACAATATCATTTCATGGGAAAAATAATAAAAATGAAATTTAATCCAAGTGGTAATAAAATAAGACATGAAATTTTTTGTCATACAAAAATAAGCATAGAAAATCAATTCATATTATTCAAGGCACATTGCTGAGACCATTATAGCGGACAATGTCCATTACTGAACCGAGTTCACTCCTCATTCCAGCCCGGTATTACTGAAGAGAAATTACATTTTGTTCCAGTCAGGTCTATATAATGTGATATAAATATTTACCCAATTATTTGGAGGGATATATAGTTCCCACCCATCTCATAATGAAACCATTCTTACATGTTCTAGAAAAACAAAAAAACATTTACTATAGAATAGACCTTGAAATAAAATGGGTTTATTAAAAATCATTCCATCATAATTGGTTAAAAAAATGGTTTTACTAACTAAAATTCCATCATAAAAAAAAATCATAGTAATAACAGGGAGAGGAATATAACCCTATTTAAAGAGTTTTATCTTAGAGAGAAAGTACTTTTGAGAAAACACATAAATTTAATTCCTAAGGAAAATATCTGTTCTTCTTCAAAAATGTTTTACTTTCTCAAAATACAACACAATTTAAGAAGAAATAAGTTTAGGTGAATATAAAATTGTATTCTTTTAGGGTAAGCTTCAAATAGAAAAGTCATTATGAAATCTCAAAAACGAGTTCATTCCGTACAAGTTAAAAAAACATTGTTCTCGTACTTTTGCTGGAAAAGTCAAAAAGTTCCTTGTACCAAAAACGAAAAAGGATTCCATTCATAAAATTTAGTAATAATTTACCAATGGGTAAAGTTTAATTTTAAACATTATATAAGGATATAAAATATATTTTTAAATTCATATTTATGAAACATGGACAAGGATTATAAATATACCCCAGTAAAAACTTACGAATAAACAATCTAAGATTAAAACAATATTTGCAACGTTATCCCTTACCTTAGGTCCAATATGTTTTAAATGTATCATAAAAACCTTTATAATGATATGAATTAGGATAAAAATTTATTATAGAATCATAATAATATTTATGATTACATTTGTGATCATATTTTCATTCGTATGTTAGTAACATGTTTTTTACTCGTTATTTAGGTATTAACTGCTCTATGTTCTTATGTGTGTTTTGTCGAATAAGTACATATTCCAGTTTTTAGGTTATAGTTATAACATTTAAATAATTATATTACTATAATATATATCATATTCATTAATTAAATTAATTAATATAATCATATTTTAATGAAGATCATGTAGAATGAATCGTATCGCATCACGGAGACGGTAAGTCATACGTACGCTGGAGCGATAATATCACTCCAAAATAAATGAATTTTCTTGATGTGGATGGAGTATAATATTTATGAATTAGTATCATGTTAAAATAATCATATATATTAAATATTTCCATAATTATACCCTTACAAGTAATGTGGTGAAAAACAGATTACATTACGACATGGAGACGATAAGTCGTATGTACGCACACGCGGTTATTTAAAATTTCATAGGGTGGATAAAAGGTGAAATATGGTTGTTTAATATTTATAATAACATATCATTATGTGATTGATACTTATGTTATTACTTTTTAATGAAACCATTAATGAATATTATGTAGAAGGACTAAGAATTTTGAAAGAATCGGTAGAAGAGATTACCTCTTCCTTAATGTTCTTCCTATAAATCCCTTCTTAGAGAACTAGAGTTAATATTTGAAGATGACTAGAACATCTAGAATAACAATATTGAAGTTGAGAAGGAAAAATGGTAGGGGTGGGAGAGCTTTAAGGCTCAAAATGAAGTAAATTGGTGAGAAAGGAGGTGCACTTTTATAATTGAGGTGAGGAGAACTTTTGGAAACTCCATAAATAATAATTTATAATAAAACAAAAACAAACCAAAAAAACTACAAATGCATCAAAAATAAAATAATTATATTATATCAAGTTGTAGTATTATCAACCAATAAATTTTGGGAAACTTAATATTTCAATTTAAACCATATCATTTAAATTAACTCTTAGTAATTCTATTAAATTTTAATCATGGTCATAACATTCTTAATATTTAATGGTTATAAATATTTACTTATATTGTATGAGTTGATAATAAATGGATATGCGATGACATTTTAGACCTTATAATTATCACTTTTTAATTTTTAATTTTTTAATTTTTTTAATAATTTAACAGAATGTTATTTTTATAAAATATCAATTGTGTCAATTTTCACAGTATTCATTTATCTGAATTTAAATAAAAAAAATGTAGATAAATTTAAACCAAAATATTTAATACACTGAAAACATATCATGGTCACATATAAAATTCGTGGATAACATTAATTAGTTTATATGAAACTTATGTTAATATTTTTAATACCATTTATTTGATATTTCTATTAATAAAATAATTTTTACATAACTATTGTGTCACCATTATTGGTAATAATTTAATATTTTAAATTTATAAATATTTGTATATGATGTATGGAATAATTTTATATTTACATAGACTATCTATAGTCTATACTATCTCTTAGTTATAAATATATTCAAATTAATATACCTATATAAAATAATATTGTGACATTTTCCCACATTCATTAGATTTTATTACATTTATTTCACTTTAGAGAGAAGTAGCCTTGAAGTGATTAAATTTAGAAAAAAAGACTATAAGGGTCTAATTTAGTCATCCATAAAGATTGTTACAGGTTTAAAGGTAATTTTATAATATTATTTGAACCCATAATTACCCAATTTACTAATAACCATGGTAATAAAAATAATTACCAATGGTACTATTCATAATGCCCAAAAAATATACTATTCATATAATTTTGAGCTACTGATTTCAAATTTTCAAACCATTTTTCAAAATTATAAACATAGAAGTAGAAATAATTAATTTAATATTAATCCCATTATTGAAATGATGAAACAAGTTTTAAAAGTTAAGACATTGTGAAAGATTGAAATGTTTTCACCTATGAATTCAATGTAAACTTAATTGTAATGACATAAATTATATTGAATGATAAAAATATATTATTTTTATTATTTAATACCATTCAATATTATAATTTATCTATATAAATTATCTCAATGAAAAAATATGGTTTTAATTAAAATTTAGTGAATTTTTACTATTCATCAAAACATGAAAGTTATCAGAAAAATATCAGAAATTCATCCAATTTAATTTTTATATCCTACTTCAAAATAAAATGTTTATGTTGTCATATATAAATTATTAATGTGTACAATACTTAATTTAAAAGGGGTTCTCCATTCAAATGGGTAAAATTAATCATTTTCTAAAAAAAGGTTTTTATACATAAAATAGTTTTTTAGTCATACCCATGTCTAAAATAACCATTGGATGAATATCGAAAAAAATTATTTCATTACCAAAATAAATTCAATCAAAAAATATATATTTGATTTATATTTTTCATAATTAATTTATAGCCAAATAATTCACAATGAATTTCCACAATTTAGTTATTAATATTCATGCCATCCTAAGAGCTTGGCTATAACGGTAATTTTACAATAAGGGCATCCCATGGTCAGTTTAAATTGACGATTGCATGAAAATAAATCTACTAAGGTATAAATAAAATTTAAATAAAATATTTCATAAAAACATCTGTGTGCTACATTCTATCCCCCTTAAAATGAATTTTCCCTCGAAATTCATCACTTGGAAACAAATAGATGATGATACCTCTCCCTAAAAATATCCTCAACATCCCATACATAACTTCTTCAAATTGGAGGTTCCTCTATAAAACATTAACCAAGTGATTGATCTTGTTTCATAGGTCATTTTCACTATGATCCAAAATCTCTATTAGTTGTTCTTAATAATAAAGACCTTGCTCCAGTGGTATGAATTCTGAGTTTAGTACATCTGAAGGATCAGTTATGTACTTTCTCAGGTTAGATATATGTAACACGTCATGAAATTGAGTGGGATTCCGTGGAATCTCTAATCGGTTAGTTACCTTACCAACATTAACCAGAATTTCAAAAGGACCGATATACAGAGGAATTATCTTTACCTTCTTTCCAAATCTCATTACTCCCTTTTATGGATATATTCATAATTACGCTTTATCACCCACTTCAAACTCTAGTTCTTTTCTTCATTTTTCAGCAAAATGTTTTCATCAACTCTGAGATGCTCTAATGTTTTTTTGAATATATATGAACTTTTCTACCATTTCATCAAACTAGATCATGTCCATATAGCTTTATTTTCCCAAGTTCATACCAGAAAGTTGGAGTTCTACACTTATTTTCATTAAGATATTCATAAGGAGCTATCTAAATAATGGAGTGAAAGGTATTAGTGTATGTAAATTCTACCAAAGATAGCTGTTGATACCAACCACCTTTGAAATCCAAAGAGAAAGATCCGAACATGTCTTATAGAGTCTAACTTTTCCTCTTAGACTGAACGTCTGTCCAAGGATGATAAGCAGTGCTAAAACGTAACTCTGTATCTAGAGCATACTGAAGACTTTTCCAGAACATTGTGGTGACCCTCATATCCTGATTGGATGTAATGGAATATGGTACCCCATACAATCTTACCACTTTCTTTACATATATCCTGGAATGATGATCATGAGATAAGTCATCTCTAATTGCAATGAAGTGTGAAGACTTCATAAGTCTATCAAATATAACCGATATAGAATTATTGTGTATGGTTGTTTTGGGAAGTCTGATGACAAAGTAAATAGTGATGTTTTCTAATTTTTATTCTGATATAGGTAATGATTGTAACATCCTCTTAGACTTCTATCTCTCATCCTTAACTATATTAAAAACCAAGCAACTAGAGACATATTTAGTGACATATATTTTCATGCCATCCCACTAGAGGTACTCTTTTAGTTCCCTGTACATCTTTGATCATCCATGGTAAATAGAGAATGAAGAACTATGTGTCTCATCCAATATCTCTTTCTTTAATTTTGGTACGGGAGGAATACCAACCCGGTTCATGAATGTTATTATATCATCACAATAAATGTTGAACTAAGGATCATTTCTCACATTCTTTTGTAGCTCTATATCTTTCTTCTGTCCCTCCTTAATATTCACTTGTATAAATGGTTGAACATTAATTGTAGAGATATAATATTTCTCACCTTGTATTAAAATTTCCAGATCCATCCTTTGAAAATCCATAAATGTTGGTTCTTTCGTGATCCTCATCATGGATAAGCTAGCCTGGAATTTTGACTCAAATCATCTTCCACCTTGTTCAATTTTTAGGGTGATAATATATTGACCAGTAATAGTCATTAATCAACTCCAACAATCTTTTTTGGCATATATTCTAGTCCTTTTGTGTAAAAATATAGATTAAACTTTTATGATCAGTATAAATATCACACTTTTCACCATAATGTCAATTTCTCAATATCTTTAATGCAAATATTAATACAGCAAACTTTAAATCAGGAGTTGGGATATTTTATTCATGGATTTCCAACTATTTTGAGGCATAATCTATCACCATAACATTTTTCTTGGGAAGACAAACTAAAACATTCATGGATGCATCACTGTATATCACAAACCACTCTCCACTATAAAGAAGTGTGAGCATAGGTGCACTGGATAATATTCTTTTTTGTTCTTTGAAATTCTCTCCATATTCCTCTATCCAAAGAAACATAACTTCTTTACAAGTCAACATGGTGAGTGGATTAGAGAATCATGAAAAACCATTAAAAACATCAATAATATCTGGCCAAACCAAGATATCTTTGGATCTCAGTTACCATTGTTGGCCTCGACTGTCTTTCAATAACCTTTTATTTTGATAGATCCACAGATATCCCCTCTCTTGAGATTGTGTGACCCAAAAATGAATCTTTTTAAAGCAAAAATTCACACTCATTACATTTTTCATAAAGCTAGTCCATTATCAGGGTCATCAGTACCATTCTCAAGTGATCTTCATTTTTTTCCTTCTACATTGAATAGAAAAGTATATCATCTTTAAATACTACCACAAATAGATCAAGATTTCCTCCAAATAATCTATTCATTAGATTCATAAAGATAGTCGAGGTATTAGTAAGCCCAAAATGTAACGACCCAAAGTTTTTCAATGGAAAATTCCCTTCTTATATCTATGTCATAAAAACAAAAAATAATGAACTACTAAGTGATAAGTGACCTTTAAACATAATTTTGTCACCCCTATGTTTGGAATTTTAAAAATCCAACATACACGGTTGTGTTCAAGATAGTTTTTGGAGTCTAATGAAACAAAAATAATTGTTGGTGAATAGTAACCTACCCTTATGAATAGTAACCTACCCTTATGAATAGTAATATGAACCTTATGAATAGTAAATAAGAGAAACATTACCTATGAATAATAAAATAAAATTTAGACATCATAGAAAGTGATAATTTGACCTTAGTAAACGTTTTTGGTATTTTATAAGTCATAAATAATTAATTATAATTAATTAATTAATTTAAAAGAATATTTATTTTCCTGAAATATATTCATAAATTAATGAATCAATGTCTAATAGTTTTTAGATAATTTTATAAGACCCTACGTAATTTTTGAAAGAACTATAAAATCAGTTTTAATCTTAAAAACTGTTTTTTAAGTAAATTATGATTTTATTTAAATATTAAATTAAGAATATTTATATAATTATTTTTGAAAAATGGAATTCATTTTTGGATTCTACACGTAGAAAAATGTTTGGGGTAAAGTTTTGGGATTTTTCTGAGATACTTGAATTTTTGATGAATAGTGGAATCCGATAATTCACAATAAAAGCTAAATAATGTATTAATTGAGTCATCGATGATGTTCGTATGATGTAAGCCCACTTGGTTCGGGATTAAATAATAAAATTACTATTATTGGTCATCCAAGACTTAATATTCCTTGTCTTTGGTGAAATTAATAAACTAATCAATTTTATATTAAGGAAACCCCTCTCCCCTCCACTATAAAAGCCACCCTTCACTCCCTCTTTTCCTCACACCTCTCAAGCTCCAAGGCTTATCTAAATTCTGACCAAACACCTTCCCTAGCTCATCCCCCACGTCCAAAAGCTTCTGGTCTCATCAGAAGACCAAGCCTAGCTTCCTTAAAGAGGATCTCAAGAGAAGGATTCTAAAGGTAATCTATCTCTCTCTTCTCCTTTAATTTCCTTTCAAGTTCAAGTTCATTTCTTGATCTCTCCCTACCTATCTTCATCCAAATTGTTTTGTAACTCCAGTATTATACATATAATTTAATCTTATTATTCTAATGTTATATTATATCACCCCACACCCTTTCCCTCTTCCTTTTATTTTATTAAAGAGAACATTGTTCATGTGGTGATAATTTATCACCTTCAAAAACAACATGCTCTCTTCTTCCATTTATACCATCACTCTGGTCATGAAACCATTTTTATGGTTGAACCAGAATGTTTTATATGTATTATGTTCTATTTTAAGTTCTGTAAATAACCTATGGCCATACTACTAAGTTAAAAGTTAAAATGAGTTGGTTGTGATCCAAAAACCGCTCAAATTAGCCCAAATAATCTTCATTTAATTATTATCTAATGATTCGGCCACATGGATCTAATATAACTCCTTATAAAATCATTAAAGATTCTTATATATCATTAATTACAGGTAATATCAGTTCTGGATGTTTACCCTTGATCTACCCAAACATCTATTTTAGAATACAAGTGGACCGCTCAAGAAAACCATAAAAATGAACATCCCCGATCAATGTTTTTAAACTCTATAAGTCATCCAAAGGAACATAATATGAAATAATGAAACCAGAATGAACCCTATTAATGTATAAAAGGTTATGGAATTTCTAATTAATGAATATAATGTCATTATATAGGACATTAAAGAGAAGGAGGCATTCGAGTACAAGGTAAGGGGAAATCTCGAACCCAATTTTCTTCCTTCGGGTTCTCCCTCTTTCACTCCATTTTTGATATGGTTACTCCTCAAAGGTCTTTTTTTCATCATTTACTTTAATTTTCTGGGATATACATGTTTTTCACTGGTTTTTATGTCCATCAAAATGTTTTCCAAAATAACTCTTCTTTCAAGATCTCACCTTTTACCTCTCATTCAAGGTTGATGGTTCTTATATCAAGTATGTTGTTCCCTCTTTCTTTTGGGAACCCAAAGCTTATGAATGTGTTATTATGAGATGAAACCCATTCCATTCCATGGTTTATTTATGTACATGTTTGATATGTGTTCTATGTGGAAATCATGATAATGATAATGTTATGATGTGACGGGTGCGCCCGGAATTATATAGCGCAATATGAATGATTAAATGTGACAGGTGTGCCCGGAATTATATAGCACTCTAATGCATTGGGTAAAGTGATTAATCTCATGAGTAATGTGAAATGATGCATGAACATGATGCTAGCTTTGTTCACAAGTATGTGTGGTAGTTATCCACTAAGACATGATGTTTCATTTTTATGCTTTGCCACATTTCAAGTTTATTGTTTATGCTCCCCTCATGTTCAAGATCTTCTTCATGATTATGCTCACCCCATGCTATATTGTTCTTATCAATCCTCTTACTGGGCATTTAGCTCACCCCTTTTGATGTATATCCTCAGGTGGCTACATGTACTATGGAGAGGACAAGTGATACTAAGAAGCTATAGAAGAAGAGATTAAATGAATTTTTATGCTTGATGTTGTACTTGTTATGTGTAGTCCTAGTTTTCCCAAGACACTAAACCTCTGGATCCTCCATGTGTAATACTATAATGTTGTTTATCTTTGAAAATATGTAATAGTAATTTAAAAAAAGGTCGGGTCGCTATAGTTGGCATCAGAGGAAAGTTTTAGTTAATTTGGGAATTAGGATTAGTAAACCCTAGAGAAAACCTCTATCATAAGAATAAGTACAAACACATACACAAGAATATTTACCTAGGGATCCCATATGTTATGTTTTTGGTATAATTGTTTAAATGAATAAGTTATTCATGACTTGTTTACTTATGTTTTGTTCTAACCTTTTCTATTTTAGAAAATGGTGGGAACGAGGTGAGGTAATGAAGGAGAAGTACCCTCACCCGTTTGTGTAAAGTGAAATTTCGGGGGCGAAATTTCTCAAGTGGGGAAGAAAGTAACGACCCAAAGTTTTTCAATGGAAAATTCCCTTCTTATATCTATGTCATAAAAACACAAAATAATGAACTACTAAGTGATAAGTGACCTTGAAACATAATTTTGTCACCCCTATGTTTGGAATTTTAAAAATCCAACATACACGGTTGTGTTCAAGATAGTTTTTGGAGTCTAATGAAACAAAAATAATTTTTGGTGAATAGTAACCTACCCTTATGAATAGTAACCTAACCTTATGAATAGTAATATGAACCTTATGAATAGTAAATAAGAATAACATTACCAATGAATAATAAAATAAAATTTAGACATCATAGAAAGTGATAATTTGACCTTAGTAAACGTTTTCGGTATTTTATAAGTCATAAATAATTAATTATAATTAATTAATTTATTTAAAAGAATATTTATTTTCCTGAAATATATTCATAAATTAATTAATCAATGTCTAATAGTTTTTAGATAATTTTATAAGACCCTACGTAATTTTTGAAAGAACTATAAAATCAGTTTTAATCTTAAAAACTGTTTTTTTAAGTAAATTATGTTTTTATTTAAATATTAAATTAATAATATTTATAAAATTATTTTGAAAAATTCAATTCATTTTTGGATTCTACACGTCGAAAAATGGTTGGGGTAAATTTTCGGGATTTTTCTGAGATACTTGAATTTTTGATGAATAGTGGAATCCGATAATTCACAATAAAAGCTAAATAATGTATTAATTGAGTCATCGATGATGTTCTGCTGATGTAAGCCCACTTGGTTCGGGATTAAATTATAAAATTACTATTATTTGTCATCCAAGACTTACTATTCCTTGTCTTTGGTGAAATTAATAATCTAATCAATTTTATATTAAGGAAACCCCTCTCCCCTCCACTATAAAAGCCACCCTTCACTCCCTCTTTTCCTCGCACCTCTCAAGCTCCAAGCCTTCTATAAATTCTTCCCAAACACCTCCCCTAGATCATCCCCCACGTCTAAAAGCTTCTGGTCTCATCAAAAGACCAAGCCTAGCTTCCTTAAAGAGGATCTCAAGAGAAGGATTCTAAAGGTAATCTATCTCTCTCTTCTCCTTTAATTTCCTTTCAAGTTCAAGTTCCTTTCTTGATCTCTTCCTACCTATCTTCATACAAATTGTTTTTTAACTCTAGTATTATACATATAATTTAATCTTATTATTCTAATGTTATATTATATCAACCCACTCCCTTTCCCTCTTCCTTTTATTTTATTAAAGAGAACGTTGTTCATGTGGTGATAATTTATCACCTTCAAAAACAACATGCTCTCTTCATCCATTTATACCTTCAATCTGGTCATGAAACCATTTTTATGGTTGAACCAGAATGTTTTATATGTTTTATGTTCTATTTTAAGATCTGGAAATAACCTATGGCCATACTACTAAGTGAAAAGTTAAAATGAGTTGGTTGTGATCCAAAAACCGCTCAAATTAGCCCAAATAATCTTCATTTAATTCTTATCTAATGATTCGGACCCATGGATCTAATATAACCCATTATAAAATAATTCAAGCTTCTTTAATATCATTAATTACATGTAATATAATTTCTGGATGTTTACCCATGATCTACCCAAACATCAATTTAAGAATACAAGTGGACCGCTCAAGAAAACCATAAAAACGAACATCCCCGATCAATGTTTTTAAACTCTATAAGTCATCCAAAGGAACATAATATGAAATAATGAAACCATAATGAACCCTATTAATGTATAAAAGGTTCTGGAATTTCTAATTAATGAATATAATGTCATTATACAGGACATTAAAGAGAAGGAGGCATTCGAGTACAAGGTAAGGGGAAATCTCCAACCCAATTTTCTTCCTTCGGGTTCTCCCTCTTTCACTCCATTTTTGATATGGTTACTCCTAAAAGGCCTTTTGTTCATCATTTACTTTACTTTTCTGGGATATAAATGTTTGTCACTGGTTTTTATGTCCATCAAAATGTTTTCCAAAAGAACTCTTCTTTCAAGATCTCACCTTTTACCTCTCATTCAAGGTTGATGGTTCTTATGTCAAGTATGTTGTTCCCTCTTTCTTTTGGGAACCCAAAGCTTATGAATGTGTTATTATGAGATGAAACCCATTCCTTTACATGGGTTATTTATGTAAATGTTTGATATGTGTTCTATGTGGAAAGCATGATAATGATAATGTTATGATGTGACGGGTGCACCCAGAATTATATAGC
The DNA here is from genome assembly GCA_963277665.1 of Viscum album. Taxonomy (NCBI): domain Eukaryota; kingdom Viridiplantae; phylum Streptophyta; class Magnoliopsida; order Santalales; family Viscaceae; genus Viscum; species Viscum album. Next base: position 471,016,111 of record OY728133.1, on the reverse strand, counting down.
GCAATATGAATGTTTAAATGTGACGGGTGCGCCCGGAATTATATAGCGCTCCAATGCATTGGGTAAAGTGATGAATATCATGAGTAAATGTGAAATGATGCGTGAACATGATGCTAGCTTTTTTCACAAGTATGTGTGGTAGTTAACCACTAAGACATGATGTTTCATTTTTATGCTTTGCCACATTTCAAGTTTATTGTTTATGCTCCTCTCATGTTCAAGATATTCTTCATGATTATGCTCACCCCATGCTATATTGTTCTTATCTATCCTTTTACTGTGCATTTAGCTCACCCCTTTTGATGTATATCCTCAGGTGGCTACATGTACTAAGGAGAGGACAAGTGCTACTAAGAAGCTATAGAAAAAGAGATTAAATGAATTTTTATGCTTGATGTTGTACTTGTTATGTATAGTCCTAGTTTTCCCAAGACACTAAACCTCTGGATCCTCCATGTGTAATACTATAATTTTTTTTATCTTTGAAAAGATGTAATAGTAATGTAAGAAATGGTCGGGTCGCTATACAAAAGGAATCACTATAAATTCATAGTTTCTATACCTTGGAAGGAATGTTGCCTTTGGTATATCCTCTTTCTAGACCCTTGATTGATGATATCGTAAACTAAGTTCAATCTTAGAAAAGTATTGATCTATGTGTTGTTGGTCAAATAAGTCCTCATTGCGAGGAATACGGTATTTTTCACTTATAGTTATTTTTAAGTTCTCAATAATAAACAGAGAGTATCATTGATCCATATTTCTTCTTAACAAACAGAACAGGTTTTCCCTAAGGTGACACACTTGGGCATATGAATCCCTTATCATTATTATCTTAGAGTTTCTTCTTAAATTTCTACGACTCAATTGGGGACATTCTATAAGGTGTCTTTGAAATAGTCGCATCACCCAGTATGTGTTCTATTGAAAACTCAACCTCATGATTTGGTGTAAGACCTGGAAATTCTTCTTGAAAGACATCATCAAACTCTCGTACAATGTGCGTATTCTTAATTGTGATTTTCTCCACAAACATTTTGATAAATAAAATTCATTTATTTAAATAAAAACCTATCGGATATAATAAATTTATACTAGAAGGTTATATTTATACTTGCATCGATAGATGATCATAGATTGATCTAGAATATGAAATATGACTTCCCTTCCTTTGAAATTGATATGAGCTCGATATTTATAAATCCAATCCATGACAAGAATCACATCAAATTACACTATATTAAGGGGCACATGATTTACAGGATTTACTTCCCACAAACATCAACTGGAGAAGAATTATAGACTTTTGATGTGACTGTTGTGCCATTAGGAGTTGTCATAGCTAACTCAAAATCAAATTGTTGTGGTAATACGTCGATACCCTTAGAAAATTATTCAGAAATAAAAGAGTGGGTTGATCCAGAATCAAACAAAACATATTCTACATTAGAGTGGATGGAAATTGTACCTTTCACCAATTCATTATCATAAACCACTTCAACGATAGTGATCACTTGTGAATTTCCTTTTTCATTGGACTTAAGAGTTTGTTGATGTCGATCATCATCAATAACCATTGGATTAGGAAGTTGATTTGAATAATTCCCAATTTCCATTCACTTGAAACATTTATTTATAGGTGGTGAATTCTGTGTAGCCTTTTCTTCCATCTCATCATTATATTTTTCCCCATCACTTTGGCATTAAACTTCTTGATGACTTTTTTTCCACACTTAAAACATTTACAAGCCCCTTTAATACAATTACCTTCATGTTTCTTTCCACCCATTGAGCATAAGGGAAAATTCATATTCTTTTTAGTGTGGTCTCTATATTTTCCTTCAAATTCATTTTTTCTCTTCACATCAAACCCTTATAACTGATGGGTTACTCTAATCTCATTCTAATCCTTGAGAGAACATTAAACATTTTCCTCGTGGCTATTGAAGTCTCCTATGGCTAATTCCCTTTGGATACTTGGTATTTCACAACTATAAAATTGATCAATTTTATTTTTAGGTTGGATAATAATTAAAGAAGAGTACCCTAAAATCCTTTTATAAAATGCTTCATAGGTACCAATGGATTCATCATCCTTTTGAATAAGTTTCTGAAACTTCTTCTATGTCATTGTTCTAAGAATAAAAGGAATGTACTTATTGAAAAAGAAGTTATTGAACTCATCCCATTACATGGACTCAATTTAAACTCTTTTACTCGTATTATTGATAAGATTTCCCCATTTATCAGCTTGAACTTCCAAAATAGAGTATGTTAAGATGAATTTATCATGTTCAGAACATTATAGAACTGACAGACGATTTTTAGTGGTATTGATCCATTGTTCGGCTACTAATGGATCAGAAGACCCATTGAATGATGGTATATGTTATCTCATGAAGGACTCAACAAAATGTTTATCCCTCATTTTCTTGTTTAGAAGTCCTATATGAATCATAGATTTATAAATTTGTGTGATAATTACTATAACATTTTTCATTACATCTCCCATAACATTTGTTTTCTCAAGGGGGCAATAATTTCATTTCCCATCGCATTCAGCATTAACGTGGTTCTTCTGGGTTCCGACCATTGACTAAAACCAAGAAGCATACTTTGAGAAACACTAATAATAACAATAAAACCACATAATCAAGAATAAAATTTCAATCTATGAAACATTAGGTTATATTCTTGGTTATTCGTGAACATATCTAAAACACTACGATAGGATTGTTTCCAACACTTAGACATATCCTTAGGGTAATTAATATGGTTATCTAATCATATTTTCCAAATTTTAACTATACCTTTTTTCTGATACCAATTATAAACACATATTATTTACATATAGATATTACATCAAAATAGATGAATATTTATTACATAACATAAAAAAACCACACCAGGACCGTATAGGTAGTGTGTCTTTAGAAACTAAGAATCATAAAAAACTGGTTCTTAATACATCCTCATTGTCTCCCCCTTATTTAATTATAATTTAACTCCTTTTTGACATATCATACATAATACCCTTAATCATGACTTGGGGAAATGAATCATATAAAAGGGTGATCTCAAATTCTATATAAGGGTAAACAATGGAAATATCATTCGTATCATTGTCTTAAGAACATAAAATCTGGAAATCTTATCCTACATATAAATGATCACAATATCATGTCATGGGATAAATAATAAAAATCAAATGTACTCCTAATATTCATAACATAAGACATGAAATTTCGTGGAATACACAAATAAGAAAAAAAAAATCATTTAATATTAGTCAAGGCTCATTTTCGAGACGATTATAGCAGACAATGTCCATTACTGAACCAAGTTCACTCCTCATTCCAGCCCTATATTACTGAACCAGATTTACGTTTTGTTCTATCCATGTATATATAATGAGATATAAATCTGTACGTAATTAATTGGAGGGAGATATATGTACCAGTCATATCGTAATAAAACTATTCTTACATGTTCCTAAAAAACATAAAAACATTTACCGAAGCATATCCCATGAAATAAAATGGGTTTTTAACATCATTCCATCATATTTGATATAAAACAATTCGATATACTAAATAAAATTCAATTATAAAAATAATAATATAATAGTAATAATTTGGATATAAATATAACCCACTTTAAAGGGTGTCATCATAGATTGGAAATAATTTTTAGAAAACACTATAGATTAATTCTAAAGGAAAATATCCACTCTATATCAAAAATGATTTCCTTCATCAAAATGCCTCACAATATTATGAGAAATCAATTTATGTGAATATATACTTGAAATATTTTCGGGGAATCTTCAAGGATATATATCATTATTAAAGTGTAAAAATATTTTCATACCATAATAGTTAAAAAAAACATTCTTTCTGTACATTTTCTATAAAAGTCAAAAAGTACCTCGTAACAAAAACAAAAAAGGATTCCATTCATACCATTTAGTAAAAATTTACCAATGGGTAAAATTGACTATTTTCAAATATAACAGGATATAATGAATAGTTTGAAATACATATTTAGGAAACATGGACGTGGATGATAAATATACCTTAGAGAATACTTATGAAAAAAAATCTTAGATAAAAACTAGATTTTCAATGTTATTCCTTACCTTAGGTATGATATGATTAATATATATCTGAACCTAATGTATAATTATTTATATAATTTTAATGATTTATTATTGAAACAAAATCATTTTAATGATAACATTTATCATCATATTTTCATCTGTTTTCTGTAACATTTCATTGTTACTCATTATTCGGGTATTAACTGCTTTATGTTGTTATGCATGTTTTGTCGAATAAGTTGTTATTCCCCTTTTTGGATTATAGTTATATCATTTAAAGAGTGATATTATTATAACATATATCATATTTATTGAATAAATTAATATATATAATCATGTTATAATTAGGATCATTTAGAATGAATCACATCACATCATGAAGAAGGTAGGCCGTACAAATGCAAGAGCGATGATATCATTCCAAAATTGTTGAATGGTATTAAAGTGGATGGTGTATAATATTTCAAAATCAATATCATGTCATAATAACAATATATAGTTTTTATTTCTAGCATTACACCCATCCAATTTAGGTGGTGGTGGGAAAGAATATTACACCATAGTGTGGAGATGGTAAGTCGTATGTACACACGTGCGGTGATTTCATTTTTCAAAGGGTAGATAGAAAGTGAAGGATGATTGTTTCATATTTAAAATAAATTATCAGTATATGAGTGATACTAATTTTATTACTTTATAATTAATCAACTAATGATGATGAAGTAGAAGATGAAAAAAGTTTGAATGAATCAGTAGAAGAGATTACCTCTTCCTTGACGTGCTTCCTCTAAATCTCTTCTTAGAGAACTAGATATGGTCTTTAAAGATGACCAGAACATTGATAATGAAAATCGGGAAATTGAAAAGGAAAAAGGTCAGGGGTGTCTGATCTTGATGAATCAAAATGGAGTGAAGAGGTGAGGGAGGTGGTTCCCTTTTATAATTGAGGTGATGGGCACTTTTGGAGACTCAATAAATAAAAATTTATAATAAAATAAACCCTTCCCTAAAAACATAAAATTATCACAAATTCAAAGATGAGATGATATAGGGTTGTAATATTATTAAAAAATAAAATTTAGAAACTTAATTTGTCAATTTAAAACATATATTTTTAATTGACACTTAGTTATTCTATTAAATTTTAATTGTGGTAATAACATTAAAAATATATAATGGTTATAAATATTTAATTATATGGTGTTAATTGAATATAAATGGATATTTAATGAAATTTTAGACCATTTTATTATCACTTTGTAATTTTTAAATATTTTTATGATTTTTAAATAATTTAATAAAATGTTTTTTTATAAAATATCAATATTGTCAATTTTGACACTATTGATTTATTTGAAATTAAATAAAATCCATAGAAAAGATAAATTAGAACCAAAAAATATAATAAACTCCTAATATGTAATAATCTCCAAGAAAATTCATGGATCACATTAATTAGTTCATATGATATATATTTAAAAAAAATGGAAAATTTATTTTATATTTCTATTAATAAAGTATTTTTTCATCACTATTGTGTCATCATTAATGGTAATTATTTAATCTATAAAATTTATAAATTAATTTATATGATGTAGGAAATTATATTATCTTTCAATAGACTATATCTAGTCGATATTATCTCATAGTTATCTATATATGAAACTTAATATACTTATATAAAATGAGATTTTTACATTTTATCACATTAATTAGTTTTTATTACATTAATGTCATGTTTATATGTAACTGGCCATTGGGTGATTAAATTTCCAAAACTAAATGTTAAGGGTCAAATTTAGACATCATGAAATATTTTCATAGGTGTTAAGGTAACTTTATAATATTATTTTTACCCTTAATTACCCAATTTACTATTAACCATTGCAATAAAAATAATTACCAAAGGTACTATTCATAATGCACAAATAATAGAAGTAGACTATTAACATAATTTGTAAGTAATGATTTAAAATATGGGAACCATTTTTTAGAAATCAAAACATAAAATTTTTAGTAATTAATTTAAAATTAATCCCATTGTTGAAATGTGGATATGAGTTTTAAAAACTAAAACATTGCAAATGATTGAAATGTTTTTACCAATAAATTCAATGAAAAATTAATTCTAATGACATAAATTATATTTAATGATAAAAATATGTTCAATTTTGACAATAAAACCATTAAATATCATAAATTAATCATATATATTATCTTAATGAAAAATTTGTTTTTAATTAATATGTTGCATATTTGTACTATTCATCAAAACCAGAAAGTTATCAATAAAATATCATAAATTCATCCAAAGTAATTTTTTATATCTCAATTCAAAATAAAATGCTTATTTTTGTCATATAAAAAATATTAATGTGTAAAATTATTAATTTTAAATTGGTTCTCCATCTAAAGGTTTAAAATAATAATTTTTAAAAAAAATAGGTTTTTATACATCAAAGAAGGTTTTATTCACACACTGACTAAAATATTTATTCTATACATATAAAAAGTATTTTATTTCGTTACCAAAGGTAATTCAATAAAAAATAAAAATATATAATTGATTTATATTTTTTATAAATAATTGATAGCCAAAGAATTCACAATGCATTTTCATAAGTTAGTTATAATTACTCCCACTAACATAATGGCTAGGCTATAACAGTTATTTTTCAATAATGGTGTATTTTATTTCATTTAAACTCACAATTTCATAAAAAAAAGATACCGAATAATAAAAACCATTTAAATAAAATGTTTCATAAAACAATCTGTGTGTTACAAAAGGATTAGATTATTTTACCATATTTTGGAAATATCATGTGCTAATTTCACCCTATATATTATTTATCAACAAGTGAGGTTGAGTGATATATTTTAGTGGATCATAACTCTATATAGTTTCATATGTTGTTTTCATAAAATGAATTTATAAAAGATATTGGTATATGATTCACTCTTTCACCATCTTATAGACAATAAACTAATACGGTAATATCAATTTTCACCCAATGATTGGTATTCCATATTGTATAAAGGATCATACCTCATTATATGAAGTTAACTAATTAATTATTTGGAGATGCTATGATGTATAAAGGGTTTGTTTTGTGAAAGGGAGTTATAGGTGAGCTGCGACATTATTTCTATACATCCCTGGAAATTTATATTATGAGCATGTGATTTCTTTATTTTTTTCCTCTTATACACTTTTTCAGGTTGTGGGAACCTAAGGTGGCTATATGAGGCTTCAAATATAACATTGTACTATTTTATATTATGTATTGACTATTGTGATACAGTTTTATTTTATTTTATGGCTAGGGGAGTTCAATGATGAAAGTAAGACATAGTCTCATGATCTTATATTTATTTGGAATGCAATATAGACTTCCAGTTGATTCTATTTATAATTATCTCAAATCAAATCATATTATAACCTTTAGATTTATTGATACAAGATTTTCACTTATGATGATGATTCTATTATGGTGTTACCTCTTTATTCGTATGTATAACATTTTATTATAATATTGGTTCATGAAATTTTTATTTTGATAACAATTTGTCCATGTTGTGATTCTTGGGTATTAATTTACAGTCATAAATTATTATTTTTAATTCATTCATGGTTAGGAAAAGTTTAAAAAGGATTTTCAAAAGTTGATTTGTAAGAATAATTTCAATTGAAATATTGTTTCATTTATAGGTTTTGGAAAATGGTTTTTAAATAGGAATAATTATTTATTTTGAGTCTCATAAAACAAAAAATCAAATTTAATGGTTCTACATCTTGTATTTTTCACTAATAATTAGACCCATGGGTTTTAGTAAATATTACATAGATTTTTTCAAATGCGATAAATGTATTTTATGTATTTCATTATATTTTATCATATTAAAACCCCAATTTATAAATATGGTTCAAACTAGAATATTTAAAATTTATAACTAATGAAATTTTATAGCCTTTTTTTTTGTGAAATCATAGTCGAGTTATACAATCCACACCTAGAAAACATAGATATATGTGTGTAAAATATCTTATGTATTCTAACATGTGAAGATGCCTTTATCTCATATTGGGTTTCATTCACATTGTCTATTAAAGGATGATGTGAATATGGTTAATGACAATGGTTCAAACATAAATTATTTAGTAGTTTATCAAATTTTTTGTGTTTGTTTTTACTAATTGAATGTTGTTTATTAACTAAATTTTCCAACTATTGTAATTTTTTTACTTTTAATATTGTCTTTTTATTATTATGAATTTTGAATCTATTTTGAATATTATTTTATAATTTTTTCATGATTATTCCCCATTTGATTTTTTCTTTCGTAGAACTATTTATTTTAGCTATATATAATTCTAATGTATGGTTGTTACATGATAAAGTATTATTCAGTTTCTACTAATTTTTTAATTTCAATACATGAGTGAAGCTATTCCCACATTGTTTTAAATGGTACCCTAGGAACTTATCATCGGCCCTTGGAAATAATAAATGCTCTTCGTGATATTTCATGAGATTACATGGGTTATTAGATCATGGGATCAAAGGGTTGGTTGGTGATATTAGGAGTAGAATTATAAATAAATTCTTATAGTTTAATAGCATGATAATGGAGGATATTATGTTAATCATGGATGGACATTAAATTTTTTTAGGAGACTATAGAAAAAAAATCAATTATATTTAGAAAATCTAAATGAAGAAGAAAAACGTAATGAATGTGTAAAATCATGTGAAGGGAAAATTCACCTCAAAAAATATAGTTCATTTAATATAATGGCTAATAAAAATATATGGATTAGTATCATAGAAAGAAAAATTTATAAATATATACTCCTTGAGGATTGAATTACAAAAAAAATGAATTTAAGAAATATGTTTGATATTGGGATTAATGATATTTACAATAATAAAGGTAACTTGATAAAATAAAAATGATTTCTATGTTTCCATTCATAGAATGGGGATATATAGAAACAACTATCATCTGGATAGCAAATAAAAATAATTTCTTTACATAATATAAGAGGAAATAAAACCCATGGCATTGAAAAGGATTCATAAATATTAAAAAAGTATAAAACATAATTATAATCCTAATGTAGAGTTTGACATTCCTAACATGAAATGAAATATATTAAATACATGTTATTTATTCCTAATAAGTATGATTGATTGAAATACTTAAAAGACAATATCAGAATGGGCCACTCACTTGATTTGATATACCCAAATGTCTATGTCCGCATGACATATGACAGGAAAAAATTTAATTTTATATTATATTTATTATTAATGATTACATAATGTTGACTTGAATCATTTTTATTAAATAAAATTGGTTCATGGTTTGTATCAAAAAATATTGATTAAGATATAAAAATGAAAGTGGATGGGAAATAAAAAACAATGATTAGACAATGGAATGAAGATCACCTCTATTGAAGTGCATAACTATTTAGAGAAGGATGACATCATGAAAAGGGTGTCATATATGATAACTCTAGAATCATATTTAGTGGTTAAAAATAGTATTCATTGGCTGAAAAATAATGAAACCACATCTCATTAAAATAAATATTCCAAGGTACAATTAGAATTATATGTTGTAGGAATTGTTTGACACTCAAAAAAGGTCATATTTAAGCCCTATAGAGAATATGATTCAAATGAGATGTGAAAAAATAAGGAAACCAATTATAATAAACATTATAATTTTTTATATAAAATTTTACACCACAAACATGGAATAATGTATTAAAATATGTTGGTTCATTACATGTTCTAATATTTCGTTTTTATTTAAACATGAGTAAAGCATAAAATTGATATAAAAATAGGGTTATTTGTTTTATAAATTATATATATTTAACTGAATAGAAAATTAGAACCAAGTTAAAATCACAAATCTAGAATATATTTAATGATAAAAAATTATAATTTTGAATCAATTTATATATAATCTAAATTAACAATGCATAAATATGAATATGAGAATGAATCAAAGGTGTAAGAGAAATTTAGATGCGTAATTCACCAACTAATAGTTGACAAATAGGGGGAAAAATTAGTGAATCTAATTTTATAAGTGGGTGAAAAAAGAACCAATTATAATGTATTTATAAGGAACGTTTACGATTAATTTTTATCTTATGTCAATTCTTTATATTTTTAAGAATATATTAATGAAGAATCATGGGTAAAACCCACAAAAAGTTTTTTGTTAAAATTTATAAAGTTTCAAAACATCTTGAGTATTTATTGATAGTTATTTTTTAAAATTTTAGTAAAATATTAACATTCCTAACAAAACAAGAAAATATTATTAATGAGATTAAAAATTGAAAAATGACATTTTTTAAATTTTGTTCTCAAATTTGTGTAATTTATGTATAAGATATATTCTATTTGGTTTTAATAATTTAGTTAATTTGATTAACATTTATAATAGTAGTACAAACTAGACTGAAGACATATCAAATTGATATGAATGTGAAATTATAGAATAATGATCATAAAGAGGTTTTTTATTTTGAGTTACTTTCTGTTATATAAATTATTTATGATAAAAAAAGTTATTTTATTTCATAATTTCACTATATAGATTAAATAAATTACCATGATCTTGGAATAATAATCTAGGCACATAGATGATGAAAAGAATTTTAAAAGGGGTGGTGTTGACTATAATCACTATATAATGATCTAAAGGAAATAAAAATTCAAGGTGCTACTATATGATGATTACATTACATTTATTTAATGAATAAATAAATTAGTGTAATAGTTTGATCATTTCGTGGGAGAAGAGTAAGAAATTTCTATGATTGAATAACTCAACTATATTTTTAGACTATAATTGAGGTAAAATGGTTAGTGTGTGTTTATAAATCATGTTAAATATCATATTGATGTAATAAAACCACATTTATATAGATGATTATATTCTTATGTGAAATATAATAATGGTTTAAACAAGACATGGAACTTTTGGAAGGAAATATTTACAGAATCCATAATTATTTTATTGAATGAATTGAAGCTCAATATATTTTAGGGTAATAAAAAATGTCATTTTTATAAAATATGAATATTTTTAATGTTATAAAAAAATTAAAAGGAGGCTAATTTTATGGATATTAGGGGATCATGAGATATGTGTAATTCACCCCATATTTGGATTAGCATATAATGTAGGAAAGAATTAAAATTTATTAGGGAATTTTAATGTTTATCAGGATATATTTATTTTTGATAAAAACAATACAAGTGTTTGAGGATTTATTATCAACATAAAATTAACTATATTTATTCCAAATAATTGGTACGTATCCTCAATTTAAAAATTTTAAATATAGTTTATTTGATAAATGAATTATTAGTTTGAACTAATTTTAAACAAATATTAATTAAAAATTTTTTGTGATGGAGTATTGAAAATCATGGTTATATTTATCGATAATAAAATATAATTTATTAATATAAATAGTCTACCTGAACATTATCACACAAAGAACACCCGAATTTTGTACCAAACATTAAATAATAATGTAGGAGAAGATTTTTATATAAAGGATCACATCGGATTAAATAAACGCATGGAGAATATTTTAACTAAAACATAGACACAGTAGTATTTTAGAAGAAAAAAATTAAATCTCAATGCTCAGTCATCTCCATGAAAATAATGAGTTATCTAAAAACAATATTCCGATTTGTTTTTAGTTTTTCAAAATTATTTTTCTCATTGTAAATATGAAAATATAATATATTTTTATGTATATTACCATTATGGGATAATTGTAAACACATAAGATACTCATTTTGTGGGAGGGGTGTAAATTTATAGAAAAGGGGGATGTTAATAAGTTATAATCTTAAGGATATAAAATACCTCATGGGTTATTATCTAGGTACACATGATACATATATAAAATGATTATTATTTTGATCAATAGAGGGGGAATGATATTATTGGTTGATATAATGACCAATGGTATTATGTGATTAGATTATTAACTGTTAAAAAATGTGTATTTCCATCTTAAGAAGGGTTCACAAAAAAATAGAGTGGTATATGGGATTTTCTATTTTAATTTATTTTTTAGTAGTTTTTATATTATCTTATTATTATTATTGATAATAAATTTTGAAAGGATAAATATTAAAATTTATAACAAATAAAATGCTGAGAATTTAAGAAATTCAGTTAACTAAAATATTATAATGTTAATAGGAAATGAAATTATATTATTTATCTTAATAAAGGATCTAATTTACGCCATATGAACCCAAACAATTATTAAATAAGTTTTGAGGTGATTTATTGGGATTTATATAAGTATTGAAGATGAATAAAAAACCACATTAGGATCTATAGATTATTAATTTTTTTTAATATTTTGATTATAGAAGAGGGTGGTATCTAATATATATATTATGGATATAAATTTTTTTTGATTACTTTGTACACTATATTAATATAAATATAATGTTTGTTTTAGGAGTTTTATATTAATTATTTATAGAGTCGTTAGAAACCATGTGATAAAGAATATAAACAAATCAATGTTATTATCATGATGAATATTTATGTCCTACATAATATTTTAAGGAAAAATGGAATGAAGTAACTTAATTCGTACTTCCTAGGTTTTTTCTAGATTAGTAAAAATATTACAAGTAAATGGAAATCACATCAATGATTGATTTAAATATAGTATAATGATGAAGGAATGGTTATATGATAGAGAAAACCATATTATGGGTGACAATGAATTTTTTACATGGTCGAAGAAAGACACACAACCTGATGATAAAAATCATTGGGATTATTAGATCATAGATTTTTAATTCATTATTTTTTAGATTCAATACACTATCTAAAAAAACATTCCATTTAGAAGGAATTAATATCATGGTTTGGAAGAATTCTAGAAGACTTTTATATATTGATATATTTCAGAATATTAAAATTTTGAATGATTTTATATGATATCTTAATAAAACATAAAGGGTTATTATGATGACTGATTATTAGGACAACCATATAAATTTTTCTTAAAGTAATGTAAAATATATTTCCATGAAATATTAAAGGTGAATCAATAGAGGAACATGAAATTTTTTATAGGTGATAGAAATTATTAAAAACATTAGATATATGGATAGGGGAAACTATTGTGATTAATTTTAATAAACTATTCTAACATAATGATTAAAAACATGTTTTTAGTGATAAATATATTCACCAACATTATTTTATAGTCACTATAACTAATTAATTTTTTTATATGTAATAGTCATTAGTTTTAATTATTATTAACAACATCTTAGTGAAATTAGTGTATATAAAATATGTTTTAAATATCATTTGACCCTTTATGTCACTGAACCTAAAGACATTGTGCAAAACCTGAGATTTTATTAAATATGTATATATTTTTAAAATAAATTTTATTCCTTCTGTAGCATTCATTACATTAAATATTGAGTTTTAGAAAACCATAATATACTTGGAATATTATTATTTAGGCCTAAACATTATAACCGAGTCATTAAATTGGAAAATATGAATACAAATAACTCAATAATGAAAATTAAATGGTTTAAATAGAATTAAAAAAATTCATTTTATAAAAATTTACTATTAATAAAAATTAAAATCATTTGAAATTATATGGAATGTTTCCCAAAATACTATTTTTATGAGCTAGTGGGGTTTTTATTCAAATAAAATATTTAAAAGGTTGGGGTCGAAGCCTCATTTTAATTATTAAAGTAAATACCTATTTTGACTAGGTAGAGTGAAACCCATTTCATATCCCAAAGGCCTAAGTCCACCTATCCTAAATACTAGGATTGAAAGCCCATTTTTGGCCCGATGGACACTTCAGTGAATAGAACTGCTAAAGTACCTGGGCTGCTATAGTACCACCGCTAGTACAGTTCCAACTACAGTGCCTCCGCTGCTACAATAACACCACTGCTATAATTCCACCATTGCTACAGTACTGACACAGTTCCCTACATTAGTGCTGCTATAGTACCTCAGAAATTCGTCTGTACCCAGATTCGACCGTGGGTCTTTTGGATGCCATGTAGGAGCCTGTACCACCTGGGTACATCCTCGTTGGCTTATAAAAATAAAGTATATTAGTATTTATTGGAAAATAATTTGAATGATATTTTTATTTTATATATTCAATAAAATTATTCTTCATTAATGTAATGTTTTTTCTAATCATGAAATAATAATATATCCAGTTTTATATTTACAAAATGTGTTTTCTGTAAAAATTGGTTTCTTTATGTTTTGCGCACTAATTGTAAAAACAATTTCACAGTGTTAGATAATTTATTTGAAAAACTTAATATAATATTTTAAATTACCATTTAAATTTTATCTTATCCTGAATTATTGGAAATGTAATAAAAATATTAATTTTTCAATGAATAGTAAAAATTCATAATTTTTATTGAAAACTATATTTTTGTTTCAAGTATTTTCAAAAAATAAATTTCATTTTAAAATGGGTTTAAATTTAAAATTCATTAAATATATTATTATTTATCAAATATATTTCATTGGAAAGAATTTTTCTTTATTTTTGATACAAAAACTTTTATACCTGAAGAATCATTTTTGTGTGGAACACTACATTTTTGTTGCATCTACTAGTTTAATTTTATGTTATCATCTTTAAGATATGTGAATTAATTCAGGTAAAATTTATTTTATATTTTGAATAATAATTAAAAATATAACTTGAAAATAATATGTTTATTTTTTTTAAAATGAAACTTTAAAATATTAAAAATTAATTATCAGTGTTATGGTGAAACAAGTTTACTGGGTGTCGAAACCAAAAGAAAAAGTCATATATGCAAATGAAAAAAATTCTAAATCCAATTTGATGAAAACATTTTAAAATTATAGTAAAAAATATATAATATATAGTCTTTTTGAAAAAAAATCTTCAAAATGACATTATCATTTTGGTTTCTTTTGGGAAATTTATTAGTAGTTTCCAAGTGGGTTCCCCCCCCCCCCAATAAATGAAAATACTATATCCTATCCAATAATATTCACACAAAAAGCCTTTTTGTTTAGAAAATTACTTCTCAAATAATTTCTTTACTACTCTGAACATGTTCTATATGCCTCAGTTTTATTATAAAACCATCTTAAAAAGTCTTTTGGTGCTACCCAAAGGAGGTTGTGAGAAGAAGAAGAAACATTTTTAAACGAGCATTTTATTTTTTTCTTCTTAAAAATATAGCACATATTATTTAAAAATAAATATAAAATGAAATTAGAGTATCCTATATTCATAAATTTTTTATGTTAGTGTAATAAAAATAAATCCATCTCCCCTTCAATCAAATGTGGAATAAAACCATTGATAGTTTGTATAGTGGACTACCCCCTCACGAACCTATGTAATTCATTTTCCATTACCACCTCCCAATGAAATAAATAATGATATATTTTAAAAAATTATATTTTATAAATTATTTAATTATAGTTATAGAATTATTATATAACATCTTACTTATTTTCTCCCAATCCATTTGAAAATGATACATTTTCTTGTGTGTACGTCCAGATTGTCGCCTTCAAGAAGTGATGTCATATGTGTTTCATTTTATTTTTATGTGGTTTGTAAAAAGTATATATTTTATGAATATATATAATATATATGACATTAAATAATGTTAAGGGTAATTATTATATACCATTATGATTTATTCATTCATCAAGAAAATAGAATCATCGTTCATACATATGTATGATCTGTCATCTCCATGAAATGTGTAATTCATTTTCTCTCCCTAAAAATAATAGATTACTAAAATTAAATATATAATGAATATATATTATATTCATATCATGATTAATATATTTGATTTTATTAAACCATTATAAAATTAATATGATTGAAATTTCCAACAAAAAGATACATGAAAAAACCATGTAATTATTACTCGAAACATGATTTCCAAAAGGAATTGTTTATTAAAAGGTAATAGAAGTTCATAATTTGACCACTTATAGAATTATATATGTAAGTATGGTTATTTAAATTATTATTAACAAACCGATATTTATTATATAATAGGATTAAATATGTATAAATAAATTCAAGGCATAAAGTAGGAGATTTTTATCCCTCTTCTATGTCTAGAAGACACGTTCCATATTCACCAATTATTTATTTTGTGTGGAAAATATACTAACCATTTGAAAAGTTATATCATGAATTTATTTATACTTATGATATTTAGTTTTTCACTTAATTTTATTCCATAAGGGGGGATTATGATTCAAAAGTAACTAAAGTAGTGAGGGATTTTTATTTCATTTTCATTTTCATGGGACATAAGACATATTCACCAGCTAATTATTTTCAGTGGTATTTATAATTTCCATTAATTTATTTTGTGTTTAGAATCAATCAAATTATTATATATATTTATATATACATATATTTTTTTTATTACATGGGGAATATGATTAAAGAATTACCAAATTGGTAAACATTATTTGTTATAATCTCATTGTTTACCATGATTGTTTATGATTATGAATCCGATGATGAAATAATATGATATTTATCTCATGAAACTATTGTCTTTTATTGTCCTATAGTTTTTTATAAAGAATAATTTTTTAATTTTAATCATATTCTATTTATGTATTCAACATACAAAATTAATGTTTTTAATAAGAATAAACTATATTTATCACTTTGGTCAAAGATTATTTTCCTTCCATATTCATGTTTTAAAATAATATTTTAAGGAAATATGTTTCATTTATCCAATTAATTTATAATCTCATTTTTAACCATTTTTTAATTTTCAAAAATTGGCTAAGATGAATCTTCTTGTTTTTTCTAAAAAAATATACTTTTGGCTTTTTTAGAAAATGTAATAGGATTCTTAGTTTTATTATGTATGACCTAGAATGTGTTTTCCACCATCCTGGCCACTAAAGTATTTCGTAATTCTTTTAAAACCATCCATGTTCATTTTTACATAAAATATTTTTTAATATTTTTATATTCTTTAGATTACAAATATCCATTTTCAAATAGGAACATATATTTTCTTCATGAAATGTTCAAGGTGATGTTTTAATTTTTTTTTCATCTAAGATAAAATCCATTGATGTCAGTTAATAATTAACAGGGATATGATCGAATCTTATTATCCTTACTTATTCTCTATATTGTTTATGATTAAGATGGAAGGTTTTTTATGAAACCCGTTTCTTTTTTGATGGTGTATTCTATAATTATTTGATGTAATGACTATAAAACTTATTTTTTCCCCTGAGATAATCTACGATAAAATTTATTTAGCACAATTTTTCATTTAATGGGATATGATATGTTGAATGTTTTATGTTCTCATATCAGAAAATTGTATGGATTATGTGACTCGTAGGACCTATATCTCCATCCAATTCATAGGTAAATGATAAATTTATTATAAGCTCAAAGGGTACATAGGAAGTTATGCCAATCACAATAGAGGGCATACAGAAGGTTATACCAAGTATGAAATATGGTACACATGAGGTCATCCCATGAATAATCCTAACATGTTATGAATATCTTGGTGGGTATCCTTGACATAATAATTTCTATACTTAGCTGTATGCCACATATATATTTATTATACCAATGTTATTCCTTAATGGTTCTTGTTATTTGATTCCATTATGATTAATGTCTTATGAATTACTAATATTTATTAACTGAATCGTGTTTATGATCTATGATATATAGGGTTTAATTTTTATAGTTTAAAATCATTTTATCATTACCTTTATCCCAACCAAAGTTGATATCTAAACTGTTTATGATTATTGAGCATTAGAGCTCATCCATTTTTATGTTTTAATTTCAAAAGTTATAAATAATGGTAAGTAGGGTATGTCTATAATGAGTATTAAAAGGGTATATTTTTGTGAGGAGATGTTGAATATCATTGATTAAATAAGTACATTCTGTATCTAGTCTCAAAAGAAACTAAATGAAAATTTTCTTTTGGTGTATTTTTGTTAAATGAATTGAATATTAAAAAAAACAGATATAATATATAATTATGAATAAGCATATATAATTATAGTTGGTATTATAGTAGGGTTTAGTAAACCTTTGGAGATTAGGGTTTGATGATATTAGTGAAAACCTTGGGGATAAATCAATATATGTGATACAATATTGATGTTTTATTAAGAAAGATATTATTTGATTTTCTAAGCAATTAAATCCACATGTGGAATCTACATGTGGTTACAGTATTATATTAGTTTTATATAGGGGATATATGTCGAAAAGGAAATATTAAGCTTTAACTCGATAATAAATTGGTATTTGAAAATTGTCCTTTAATCACACCTCGTTTGGCCCTATAGGGGAATATTCTCTAGTTAATCCATATTTTCTGTATGATCCATTGTAAAGGATTTTAATTGATAATGGTGAAAAATGGCCTAGATTAAAACTATGGTATAATAGATTAAAAACAACATTTATTATTTATACATACTCTAAATAATTGTCCATGGTTATGTTGTTTTCCGCTATGCATATTGGTTATCACACATTGGTTTTTGATCTTAGACAATGTTGGGAAAAAGAAAGAATTTGAATATCATTGAATATGATATATGTTTTTTATGATAATCCAAATTGGATGATGACTAGACTAAAGTATATTTTTATTATTCATAATTAATTATTATGATATAGGATTAACAACATGAACCTTAACAATCTCTCAAACCCACCAAAAATGTTATGGATAAAGTTCACTGAGAGATTGGGTGGTGGATTCCATAGAATAAAATAAGAATAATTTATAATATTTCATGAATATTGGTATATTTATAGAATTGGGTTTCTTATTGGAATGAGTATATGTTTTATGTGAGGATAATAATGGAATAGAGTATGTAATTTTGATAGGAAAATTAATATTCCAAATAAAAAATGGAATAGAATAATCCTTTCTATATGGCATCATAAAAAATAAACTATATTAGTTATGGAATTTATAGTCATTATAATAATAATGGATGTAGAGGAAAATATAAATAAGGGTATCATCACGGTTATATTAATAAAGATTTTTCTTTTGACGATGAAGAGAAAATTAATAACATATTAAAAGAAGTTGATATAATGGGATAAAACTATGAATCCTAGTTAATGTTTTAATAACGAAGTGTAATTATTGAATAGTTTACATATTGGAAGTAAATAGTTATCTCATTTAAATCATGAAATATATATGTATTTTTTTAAATTGTTCATAATGATTTGAAAAAATAAGTAGAATAGTAATAATGGACTCGAAATGTGATTTAATGCGAAGAAGATAGTTTCAGAAAACAAATTATTATGAGATAACTAACCCATAATATTTTCCTGATATAGAGATAATGGTGTTCATTTGGGACAAAAATATGATTTATATAGATAAAGTAAATTAGATAGTATTCATAACCTTGGAACTAATTAAATATTTGATGAAAAGTGGTTTACATTATCATTGATAGAATTTAATTTTTTTTTCTATTTATGAAGTATATTAAATAGTCTGTTGTTTTATTTAAGGAAAGATAAATAATTAATATATTCAAGGAGATTTTTGGGAAATTTTGGTTATTACCATGTTTTAGGAGAATATATGACCAAGGTATTTTCATATTTGGGATGTCATAATTAAGAGAGACTTCATGATATTTGGGGGAATAATATTAAGATTATTTTTATAAATTTGTTGACCGTCTTTATAAATTTTTTAATTTTTGTATGGTCTTACTTTTAATCATTTTTTAAATGGATTTATTTTAAATTTGGTTAATGATTTAAAGATTAATGCATTATATAATTATATGAAATCTTATCCATGTTGGATATCTTGTTCTAACCATTCTGGTTTTGATAAATATTTGTTTTAGATTGGTTTAATTATAATTAGTTATGGATCTTGTGACATGTTAGTGATTTATACACTAAAAATTAATCATTATTTCTTTAAATAATAGATTAATTGGAAATTGATCGTAACATAACAAAAGGATGGTATTGTTATTATTGAATGTTAATAAATCAGGTAAGTTTATTTTATCATTTTCTATATCATGGTTTTAAAATTCCATCACCTTTAGTAATTTTTTTAGATAATAATTGTTTACTGTTATAAAAATTGTTGATGAATAAATGGTCATTTAACCCATTAGAGATATTTGGTTTTTAGTGGTTAACTTTCTCATGACCATGTTCTTTATCACTATATATTAATCCATAAGAATTTGTGTTATCTTTAATGTAAATATTTTCAATTTTAAAAAAGTTATCCAATTTGTAATCATAATTTTTTGTTATTATATGTGACCTTTATAATATTTTCTCCCTTTCTAAGTGGAAATTTTAGGGAATTTTTTATGATAAGGGTCTTCAATGATGGAATTTTCAACGGCCATAGCCACCAAGAACATGTTTAAACTATGAGGGTACAATTTATTAAATGGTGATGAAATGTAATAAAATAACATAGAAATAATTTATTTCAATTAAATTTAAGTTCTTTGAAATCTTTTATTATACTCAATGATGAGTTTTAGAGAACCTCAATATAATATTCATGTTATTATTTAATGTTTCCATTATAACCTAGTTGTTAAATTAGAATATATTAATAATAATAACTAAATTATTAAATTATATTGTTTATTTATGAAAATATAAATTCTATTGTTACAAATTTATTTGAAATGATAATAAAAATAATTTTAATGTAAATTAATTGTTTTATAGAAAAATTTTATTATGAACATAAACTATTTTTATCTAAATAATTAAAATTAGTATTTACTATTGACTGATTTTAATGAAATTTACATATAATTTATTCAAAAAAATTTTAATCATTCATCTAATTTTTTTTCTAATCATCAGATAATAATAAATCGATTTTAATGTTTAAATATTTATTTTGTCTAAAATTTGGTTCAATCACATTAACTTACTAAGATTTTATGAAATATACTATTTGAAATTAATTTAAATTATTTAATTTATTAGCTTCCATGAAAAACTTACTTTATCTTGCATCAAATGCAACACCAATTTTATCTTTTGTTACTTGAAAAATCAAGTCTATTGGATGATTTAAGTTACCCATATTCCAGAGTATTTCTTAGAAACAATATACTATTAATATTATTATGATAGTTATCACCTATCCATTATAATGGGAGGAAAGAAATAGATTAACTAAATTATGAAATTATAGTCTACCAAAGTTTATTAGATGAATTCATTAGTTACTAATTAATTATTAATGAATATAATGACCAATTAAATAAAAAGAATTTAATAACCCAGGTAAAGAGAGAATAATTCTTTTTCATATTTGTTTATATTTTTGAATTAAAAATTAATTTTTAAATTAAATGGTATGATATGTTCCCTAGTTTATAATACACACAACATTAGTTTCTTTTAAATCATTATTTTCAAGAAATACTGAGTTACACCAAACAATAAAATATTAATAATGTTATTGCTATTAAATATGGCACTTTTTCCATTGTTTAATGGGAGAATTTATAAAATAATAAATTTTGATACTCTTATAATTTTTATATCAAAAAATAACCCTCATTTGAAGAAAAATAATATCAAAATTTACTTTGGTTTATTTGTTTTTATTTTTCTATGATGTCTCATTTTTTTATGAATAGTAAAAAATCACTAATAGAAGAGGGACTAACCCCATAGAGATATACCCATGGGTTAGAAAACCATTGTTATTGTTCAATTTGAGTTTTCCTATACCAATGAGTTTTAGTGAACCATGGGTATAGACTATCAATACCAACTTTTTTACTTAACTACTGGTATAGAGATGTTAATATTTTTGCCTCAGATCACTCCGCAATCACTCGTCGAGCCACAGCCCCCCCGCCACATGCTATTCCACCGCTATTTTCTTCACCTGAAACCCCTTCTCCTACTCTAGTTGATGATGGACACCTTCACTACAACTTTCCTGGTCGGTGCGCATCCCCCCTATTCTTTCTCCTCTGGTTGAGCATCCCCTCCTAGGTCACACGCCCCCTAGGTCGAGCTTTCCCTCACCCGATGTGCATCCACCTATTTCCAGGAGTCCATCTATCACAAATAAAGTTAGAGTTTAATTATTGATTTTTAGATTTTTTATAGAGATTTTATATATTTCAATAATAGTGGTTGGACTAGGGATAATAAATCATGAATCGGATGACTTTATGATGGGTTCAGTTATTTTTTATAGTAATATGTGAACATTTAAATAAAAAATATTTTTTTAGAGGTTCTAAATATGGCCTTTCTATATAAGAAAACATGTAACGAATAAATGGGATTAGGTAATATTCCTTATATTTTTAAGATTTATAGTGGGACTATAAATAGTATGAAGAAGAAATTTGATGCTTCATAACACACCTACATGTCTCTTTTACTTTTTGTGGGTTGTTATATAATTATAATTTTTTTATCCTAAAATAATCTTGTTACAAGTTTGTGTTATTTTTAAACTATAAATGAAAATTTTACCCAATTCATATTGTTTAAATATGCATATGATGTATGCAAAAGAAAAATAGATTATAGAAAAATGTGACGCTTTTTTGTATCCACATAAAGTTGAATAGGTAAAAATATTTTATCGAATTATAATTGTTATCTAGATAAAATGTGCCCTATAAATATGGTATTTAATCAAGGGGAAGGTGTTGAAACTTTTTTGTAGATTTTATTCCAAGAATGTATTTTTGTTTTTTTCCTTGTTGATTTTTTCAATGAAATAACAACAATATATGAAGGATTCATATTGAAAAATAATTTTACTTCACAAATAATTATATATATGTGAAGTTTGTATTGAATGAAATTTTCATTTAAGTGTTGTTTTATTTCTACATTCTTTAAGAATAATTAACTGCTTTTAATTTATTTGGCAAACAACAGTTCATGAAGAATAAAATTATTGAACCAACACCATCACATAACATACATATTCTATGGATGGGTAATTTAATATATGTGATTATAATTTAATTTCCTATATAATAATCATAAATTTTGAGATGTTAAGAATTTATTAACCTTAAAAAGTATCTGATTTAGTGATATGTTACACATACTGAGCTATAAAGAAATTATATATTGTTAGGAATCATGAATAGGTGGGAACATGCTACTAAAATCATGTTGGAGGGAAGAAAAGTATAATCTTTTCTATTCTATAAATTTTTTTATAGAGTAACTTATTGGGATTATATTGGAGAATCTATTATTGGCACATCATACCAATCATAGTAAGAATTTTTCATGTTATGAGACTAAAGCATGTAATAATACCTTGTCCCCACTTTATTAATTATTACTACATCTGGGTAAGGTTAAATTTTAATTTTTTAAATTAAATCCTAATATGATTATATTTATCAATGTAAATATAATTAAAAATTTATTAAAATATTAAATTATTCAAACCCTCCAACTTTTCAGTGGTGAAACACCTCCATGGCTCCTAAAATCAGACCAAGTCACCCACCTACCATACAATACATGTTTAGAGTTTAGTATATTGATTTTGATGGTTATAAATAAATTTTATTTTCTGATTGTATGAGGTAATATATGTCACTTTATTACAAGAAGCTTGATTCACATCCTAGTTATAGATGTGATTGTAGTAGGAATTCATTACCCAATAATTGATCATTTAAAAATAAGTCCATTATATTATCGACTATGAAAATTAATAATTTTATTTTCTAATGGATTAAAAAATTGATTATATTTATGAATCTATCTAGATATGGGATGATAAAATTATGATGGAATAGTTGACCTATAATGACATATTTCACTATATAATTCACATGGAACATTACTTTTCCAATTATGGATTACCTTGTTGATAATCCATTTATAAGATAGAGGTAAGAAATTTTTCTCTCATATTGAAAGGGTTGAAATTGGTGATAAAAAATAAATCACCTATAACACAAATTCGAATTATATTTAACTATTTTGTTTTTATGTTCTAATTTTTTTTAATTTTTATAGTACATATCCCTTTTTTAATTATGGATTACATTGTTTCTTAGAAGATAAATTCTTTTCCTTATTATAGAATGGATATAATCTGGATGTATTGTACCAATCATATTTCAACCAAGTTTCAAAATAATTTGGAGAATTTTTTAGATTTCACATTTAACAATGCTTCAAATGGAGGTTTTATATACAATCCATGATAGATATGTTTTCAAAGACCATGGTTAAGTTGGATAGAAGACAATTATCACATTATAAAATTTGGATTTCAGAAAAAACTATTATATTTGGTATCACCATGGAGAGATTAGTCAATATGTAACAAATCATTAACGAAATAAAAAAAGTGACATGGAGAATTAGATAATTGATCGGTTTCCAAATTTGCATAATCCTAAGAGAGATTTTATTCCTATGAGAGAAGATACTGATATAAGTACACCTGAGAAAAATACTAAACATGATAATTTTGAGAGAGTAGAAAATTTATTTGATGATTCTAGAACTCCAGTACATTAGAAATGTAATAAAATGATCAAGTTAAAATTTTTAATGAAGTTATGTCACGGGGAAAAAATGTAAATAATTTTTAATACCAACATTTATTATATTATAACATTTATGATGGAATTTTTTCCAGATGGTGTAGATATTCTCTCAAATCATTACAATTCATAGAAGTTAATTAATAAGATTATATTTTCTTCTAATAAAGTCTATTCCTATTCAAAGATTTCCGTTTATTTTTGGAGGAAACAACAGACTATAGTGACAGTAAAAAATGTGGTACATCTCGATGAAGGAAAAATGGAGATGGGACACCATCTCATGTGCCACATAAAGTCATGTGGAACATTCCAGTAAGTCCAATACATAAAAATCTATTCATACATGTAAAAATATTAGCCAATATATGATGGCATGACAGTTAGAGAATTAAAGGAACTAATGAGTTGGATCATCTGCGAAAGGGATTAGCATGGAAGACATTTGATGAACACCATACTAATTTAGTAGATGAGGTGTGTAATGTCAATTTGGGTCTATCCTATGATGGTTTTAATCTGTTTGGTCAGATGATCACTTTTCACAACACATTTTTAGTTTCTATTCATTTTTCTAATATTTATAGGTGGATGTGTATGAAAAAACCCTTAACGTTTTTGAGTATACTGATATTTGGACTGTTTTATCTTGATAATGATATAGATGTCTACTTGAATCCTTTAATAAGAGTGTTGAAACAATTTTTGGATTTTATTGTGTGTACATTCGATGATTATTCAAAGAGTACGTTTCAGATGAGTGATGCCCTACAATGGACCATAAATGATTTCCCTGCTTTTGCAGTGATATATGGGTGGATCACAAAGGGAAAACTATCATTTACACTTTTTATGACGAATACAAAATTGAGAAGGATTAAATATCATCATAGTTTCAGTTTCATGGGGTTTCATTCCAATGGATCATCAATACATGACTAATCCTTAGAGGATTGATAATAATGTTGACACTGAACAACCACCTCAACTTCTGTCAAAAAGTTATGTGATTTTTGAATTTAAATATTTCATTTTTTTCATTTGGGAAATGTTAGTTGAAATATAAAAAGAGGAATAATGTTGATACCGACGCCACATACAAATGGAAAAATAGAAGTATTTTTTGTGTTTCTATATTAGTCAACCAATTTGTTATGTTATTGTTTATACGTAATTCATATATAGAATAATATATATGAAATGGTGCTTTCACAATTTTCTATATATTAACGGTAATACCAAATATGATTTCTGATCTCATCGAAACTTTTTGGATTGGGGTATTCGACCAGAACAACATTCTATGAGTATTGGTGAGAACAAATGGAAAGATCCCTTTTCTTCTTATGTGATGACACCATCATAGAAAGATAAATTTACAGCATTATTGTAGAATATAAATGTTCATTATGTCTACTCCAACAATATATAAAAACGAGTAAATAAAATAGATGTGATACTAAAATCCCTAAATAACTCATTATTATCACATCGTTCATTAATATTTGATTCCAATAGAATTTTGGAATTTGTTATCCAATAATGTAAGGGTGACAGTGATTCTTTTGTTCCATTTTTAAGATGCCATTGTGCTAAATTGTAAGCTATGCAATTCTTGATAAAAATAAAGCAAGAGGTGCCATTAATTTTATGTGAGATGGGAAAAAATTTCCTGCATATTTTTTTACTGGCATGATGCATTTAATAGTTCATCTTCCAAAAGAAACACTTCTTGGGGGACCAGATGCTTTTTGGTGGATCTATCCTACTGAAATAAATATATGCACAATTAAATCATATGTCTAAAACAAGAATTATCCTGAATGTTAGAATGTTATTGGTTATGTGGAACAAGAATGTATGGATTTATGTTCAATGTATTTTTATGATGTGCACTCAATACATAACCATCAAATGAGAAATGGAGATGACCAGTATGGATAAATTGATCCCTCATTTCCATCTATTCCCAAAATAGGAGTAATTGTTGGGTATTATACATTGGAAACATTGGGCCTTGAAGAGAGGGAGATGGCACATCACACAGTCTTGTTTAACCTTGGTTTGTTTGATGACTACATCATGTAAGTAATTTGGTTATTAATATGTTATATCATGTTATGAAATTTCACTTATATTGTACACTTTTATTATCATTTTATGTAGGTAACAGAAAAAAATTATAATTAAAGTTCATCTATCATTGACTTTGATAAGGAGAGAGGCTTTGCATAGCTTAGAACTTTTTATATGGTTGAAATCAAAGGTATTACCATTACTTTAATTATATTAAAATATAAATATCTATTTCATTATATTATTTATTCATTTTTTAGGTGTTGAGTTTAGTGTAATGTCCTGGTTCTGGAAGCCACCCAGAGGCACCCCGTACTTGGTTGGTCACATGGCCTGAAGCACATTTCCTCGAATGACAGTGGCTTCCGACTAGTAGCAAGGTCCTTGGGTGTGTTAGTGGGGAAACTATGCCCTCATTGGAAGAGTACACATTAGAAGTAAATGACACATACAATAGCAAAAGCAGTAAATATCAAACAACAGTAAATAGTGGAAGACTAAAACAATAAACAACTGGAGCACACACATATATATGAAATGATGCATTATACATATGTCTAGGAAAGTAGTAAAGCAAGTCACAATGCTGAATACAATACTAAACCATAGTATAAAAGAAAAACAGATAACCGACTCCTCAGCATTGCAAGCCTCGGCTTGGTCCCATGCTCTCCTACTCCAATGCAATCAAGTACCTAAAGTCGAAGGGTGATTTCCCTTGTCTATACCAACATCAATATAATCTATTTGGGTGCACAAGCATGACCCAAACAGGGTGTGAGACTATATCCCATTTGGAAACCACCCGAAGATATGTGCCTAACAGTCAGTGAGTATATGGAAGGTAAATTACAGTCAACAGTAAACATTAAGCCGTGAACAGGATAATGCACAGCAGCAAACAACCCGCAGGTGAACAATCAACAGTGAAGCAAAAATCTATCCACAAATAGGTAACCCTCTGGGAAGTACTCACAACCATCCCCTCTGAACCTATCCCAGAAGTTCCAACAACCCTCTATGGAGTACACTCATCTTAAACCCTCTGGTTTGGTCATACGAAATTATAAGACACTCTGAGGAAGCACACTCTATCAATTTACCTTAAAGTCTAAGGTAGTCAGGGACTCTTTGAGGAAGATCACGCGGTCTAATCTCCTTATAGCCTAAAGGACTGGAGACTCCCTGAGAAATCTCACTCGGTCAATTCCTTTTATATCGTCAAGTCTATCACAGACTCTTCGAGGAAGCTCACTCAGTCAATTCCTCTTATATCCGGGAGTGGTTTAAGGAAATTCAAACAAAACACAGACTATCCGAGGAAGATCACTCAGTCTACCCCCGTATATTATATAAATCTCAAGACTATCTGAGGAAGCTCACTTGGTATATCCTATTGTAGTCTATAAAATTCAAGACTCTCTAGGAAGCTCACTAGGTCTATCACGTATAGTCTATAATGCTCTAGACTCTCTGAGGAAGCTCACTCGGCTTATCCCCTTATAGTCTATAGGACCAGGTTCTCACAGCCTCATTCCAGTTAATGGATAATAATTCTATAAGGACAAAGTAAACCTACAGAACTACTTGGCTAACTAGTCTATAACATAACAAGCATGTCAGGAAACAACACTCCATCTTGCGGTCACAAGGCATGGAAAACGGGTATAACGGCCAGAGGATGAACAATACCAAAAGGTCATAAACAATATAAGGAATGGGAAAAACGTCCAAGCATTGCAATTATCCTCATACATAACCAAATGATCTCTACACAAGATTACCACCAAAGCAAGAAAACAACAGGGAAAAAACAGTAAGCACGCAATACCCCAATCAAGGGTATTGGTGAAAATTGCACATAAAACTCAAATCATTCGAACGGAAAGGAAAGAACAGCCTACCTTGATGCTAGGAGATCAATATATTTGAACCATGTGGCTTGAATCTCTTTAGAATGTTAGAGATCTATGGAAATGCAAAAAATATTCAACCCACTATAACATGCGAAAGAGGAGGAATTCGAAAATGACGATCTACAAGAAGGAAGAGAATACCGCTGCAGTTCCAACGCAATTGACGATAGTCGATTCGGAGAACGGATGGAGGTTCGAGGGCTCAGGGGATATTCATAGCCGTACATGACACTCTCGATCGAAGAAGCAGGAGATGAAGCGTGTTCTGGTGATTAGGCGTGACCCCAGTGCATTTAATGAAAAAAATGTACACGACATGTACTAGGATTTTCCATACTCCACATTATGTGGCCTCCACATCACCCCACATGACTGTGTGTGTGGCCCAGACACGGACAACACACAGCCTCACGCGACAAGGGAGTACATGGCGTGTACTTAAAAAATTTCAAGAAACTCCTATTTTCTCAAAAACTGCAGAAAAAGAAGAAACATACCAGAAAAGAAAGTATGGGTTCTTACAAACTTCCCCCCTTAAAGAAATTCATCCCTAAATTTCCCTAGCGAGGTGTAGAAGAAGAAACCTCAAACAGCTCTAGCCACTGAATCATACATCGGCCTCCCTCTCCAAAGTCTCGTCCTGTACTCGCTCGTGTTTCCATATAACCCACACCAGATGAACAGACTTACCACAGAGAACCTTCGTAATACGATTGGAAATCAGGATAGGATGATCCTCAAATGATGCATCCACCTCGAGCTCAACCTCCCCAGGTTGAAAGACATGAGACGGGTCTGAAAAGTAACGTCAGAGCTAAGAAACGTGGAAGACGTCATGCATAGCTTGGTAACTCTAAGGTAACTGCAACTGATAGGCAACCAGACCAACTATCTACAACACCTCAAATGACCTGAAGTACCATGGTGAAAGCTTACCCTGTGTTCGAATCCTCTTGTGTCCCAACCTCGGTGCGACACGCAAGAAAACTTGATCCCCGACCTCGAACTCTAGAGGTCGTCTCTGCTGATTAGAATAAGACTTCTGTTGAGACTGTGATGTAGAATTACTCTTCTTAATTAACACTATCTCCTCTTAGGTCTCCTAAAAAAGACGATGTCCCAGAAATGCTGCCTCTCTTACTTCCATCCAGCATAAAGGTGATCGGCATGGCCTACCGTACAAAGCCTCGTATGGTGAAATCTGAATAGTTGCCTGAAAACTGTTAATGGAGGCGAATTATACAAGAGGTATACGATTCTCCCAATAACCTCCAAGGTCTAGAATGCAAGCTCGGTGCATATCCTCAGGAACCTGAATCATATGCTCGGACTGGCCATCTGTCTGGGGATGGTATGCTGTACTCAAAAGTACTTGTGTACCAAAATTATTTTAAATCCCCTGCCAGAACCATGAAGTAAAACACGCATCCCTGTATGAAACAATGGAGTGTGGAACTCCATGTAGACATAAAATCTCGTAGATGTAAAACCATCCCAGCTCATCCTCACTGATGGTCTCCTTGATCAGCAAGAAGTGAGAAACCCTCGTAAGCCTGTCGATGACAACCCAAACAACATCATTCCCTCGTGGTGACCTCGGTAAACCGGCCACAAAGTCCATCGAGACATCATTCCACTTCCACTCAATAAGGGGTAACTACTGGAAAAGACCTACTGGTCACTGATGCTTCGCTTTGACTTGCTGACAAGTGGAACACCTCATGAAAAACCATCAATGTCTCTCTTCATACTTGGCCACCAATACTGGAGGTGTAGATCACGATACATCTTGGTGACTCCAGGATTAACTTCCCAAACTGAGGAATGAAAATCCCGCATCAAATCCTCACGTATGTCTGCTGTCACCCATACACATCCCTGGAAACATAATATATCATCCTCACCCACTATCCATCCTGTAAGAGGGTCCTATCCTGAAAAACTCTCCCACAAGACTAGGCCTTCAGAGTCTGATAGCTGCCTCATCTATACATAATAAAGAATTGTATAGGTAACAAATATAGAAGATAGAAAGGTCTTCCCCTATATGTCGTTCACCTATAAATGCATCTCAGGGAACAGATACATAAGGTGCCACTCACTGCTGGCCTCTTGAACTTCCTATATCTGAGTTCTCCTACTCAACGCATCAGCCACTGCATTTCCCTTTCCTGGAGTATAGGCATGCTCAAAGTCAAAAGACTGTAGGTAGTCGACCCACCTGTGCTGTCTCAAATTCACATCACACAGAGTGAAGATGGACTTGAGACTCTTGTAGTCGGTAAACACCAAAAATTGATCTCCCGGAAGATAATATCTCCAACAGCGTAAGGCATGAACAATAGCAACTAACTCCAGATCGTGCGTTGGGTAATTCCTCTCGTGTGGCCTCAACTGTTGAGACCTCGTATGCAACGACTTTATCTCCCTACATATGCAAAGCTCCCAACCTGATACCTAAATCATCATAGTAGACCGTGTAGATATTTCCCAGATCTGGAAAGACTAGAATCGGTGCTGACATCAACCTCCCAATCAGCTTCTGAAAGGCTGAATCAAAGGAATATGACTATAATAACTTCTCCCCATTCTTGGTCAGACATGTCAATGGTGCTACTAGGCGTGAAAAGTCCTGTATGAAATGCCTGTAGTATCCATCCAACCCTAGAAAACTCTACACCATAAATAAATTCTTCAGCTACTCCCTGGAAACTACAACTCTCACTTTCTCTAGGTCTAATGATACTTCTGTCTCTGAGATAACATGACCCAAGAAGTGAATATGATCCATCCAAAAGTGGTATTTTGAGACCCTAGAATATAGATGATGCTCTCTCAGTTTACTCAGAACGATCTCAATATGGGTATCATGGTCGTGTTGAGTGTCAGATTACACAAAGATGTCGTCCACGAAAACCACCAGGAAGGAATCCAAGTATGAATGGAACACTCGGTTCATCAGTTCCATGAAAAATGCAGGCGCGTTCGTGAGACCAAAGGACATAACCGTATACTTTTTTAGAACATACATGCTCCAGAAAGGTGTAAGAGGTATATCAGATGGTATAACGTGCAACTGATGATAACTGGATATCAAGTCGATCATCAAGAACACTGGGGTTCCTCGAATCTGATCAAGGAGATCATCGATCCTAGGCAAGGGATATTGGTTCTTTACCATCAACTGGTTTAGCTTCCGATAATCCACACAATGCCTGAGGGTGCTGTCTGCCTTCTTCTCAAAGAGGTCAGGCAAACCCCAAGGAGAATTACTGGTTCATATGAAACCCTTTTCTTGTAACTCCTCAAACTACTTCTTGATCTCCTGCATCTCAGGTGTAGCCATCCTATAAGGTGGAATGGAAACTGGTGCCACTCCTGGCACGAGATCAATCAAAAAGTCTACCTCATGTTCCGGAGGAAAGCATGAAAAGTCCTCTGGAAAGACATCTCTGAAACGATCCACTACTTGAGGAAAGACTAACTGTGAAGTCCCCTGATCATCCAGATAAAGACTAGAAATCTAGGTTGTAAACCCTCCTAGCCCATGATTCTCGGGTCCTACTCGACTCGCTGGACATCCCACTCGCCTCTATGAACAAAGGATCTACCATCTGGTGATACGAAACTCACCCTACGGTGATAGAAAACGACGACTACCTGGAAGGGGAATAATGAGTCCATTTCGAGAATGAATTCATAGCTTGTCATCTCTAGGACATAGATATTACATAATAAGTGACACCCCACAACCTCAAGAGGGAACTCTCTACACTGACGTACACTAACCGCTCTAGTCCCCAATGATGTGTCTGCTGTCAAGATATCAGCCGAAGAAAAGATGCAGATCACAAGGCTCTCCAAAATAAAAACAGAGATAAAGTTATGCAAAGTACCAATATTGAAAAGAGTTGAAGATAAAACTAAGGCTACTTAGATTGTACGTCAAACTGTCGAAGGTCCGGGATCCTACTCCTAATTGTTCTGCTCCATAGCAAATGTATGGCCTGTACCATGGCCCTGCGACCCTGGCTTGTCACGACCTTCCTTCACCAAGATGAGAGAAGGGACAACATGTTGCCAGACCCTTCCTTCTTCAAGTTGAAGTTGAGATAATGACCCCTGGGGCCCGCCTTCAATAGGTCCTGGAGTGGTGACTAGCACCAAGGGTATATAATCACACACAAGATGGAAGGAATTACCATTTTTATTAAATATGAGTGGGAGATAAGATAGTAAATCCCAACAGCACAAAAAGTGGAAGTACTGGTAAAGCCAAAACAATCCATTCTCATATGCTTTTTCCAAAAGTAAATGATACAAAAGTAAAATAAAACCCCAAAAGAAGTACCAAAAGAAAGAAAAACAACAACATCAACTGTCCCAACATCCAAACTCATATGACTCTGCACGATCCCTGAAGTCCTCTAGAAACCTAAAAATTGTTTTATATATGTAGGGTGAGTATACAAGTATACTAAGAAGGGAAAACCAAAAGCTCTCGTGTATAAATGGGGATGAATTATAATGCCTTGTGAGAAAAGAGATAACCAAAGAACCTAGCAAGGAAAACTATCCACCCAAGACTCACCAAGGCACAATCCCCAAATAACACAAGTCAAATTATATATAGTAATAGAATATCGAAATTTGGGTACCCCACGCCACTTCCCCACTATTTATTAAAGACATCCTACGCATCAAACCTCTACCGTCATTCTCACTGCAGTCCCACTGCCACACCATGCCCGCACACACCTGGGCCACAACTACACATCCCACCCGAAAACACCTAGGCCACAACAACCACACGTAACAACTACCACAAACACCTGGGCCAGAACAACTTCTACCATGCCCGAAGACACCTGGGCCTCATCCCAAAGACACTTGGAAAACAACCTGCCCGCACACACCTGGGCCACCACCACAACTACCCTGCCTGAAGTATCTTGGGCTATAATGGACCTCAGGCCATCACAGCCTTTTATAAGAGTCTTGGGATATTCGTCAAAGGGAGCAGAAAAGGAGATAATAACCATCCACTCATTGGAGTGTTGGAAAAAACACCCTCCCCCATGAAATGGGGGTGTTCGGCACGAAGTGCTCAACTTGGGTGGGGCGCAGATAAGAAACATAAGAACTAAAATTATATGTAAAGGTAACATGAAATCATCCCATCCAAGGGTTTCCAAAGCCAACCTAAGCACAAACATCCTCATTACTATTCATTCATAAAAGAAAGGCACAACACTCACGACCAAGTCACAACTCATTCCCAAAACCAATTCCCCATTTAATGCATTATTGTTTTCATGTTCAAGTGATCACATTTAAGTAAATTATGTACTACTGTGAAAATAACATGCATAACCACATGACAGAGAACAAGAAATAGACAAACAACAATTTAAGCATCCACACCCGGTTCTCATGTAAAGTCACAACAACAAAGGGATCCGTGAGATCCCTCAATGTTCTAGAACCAAACCAAGCCTCGAGATACAGCCCCACATAGCTTCAAATTCACAACCAACAACCGTTCCACAACCGAGGATCCCATACCCATCCACATCACCCCATAAGCATTAAAAAGAAAAACACACTTACTACCAAACCAGAGTAGGGAAACTTCTAGGTTCAAACACATCATTCACCAGGTTCTTCTTTCTGTTGGTTAACCGGGGTGACCACACAAGGATTGATTTTCACTGGGAATCCATTTAACAAAACGAGTTTAGGTGATTAACCAATTTCTATGTTGCAGTCATTTAATCATTAAAGAAGACAAGGTTTCATTAGTTTTCAAGGGAATACCACCCATGACCATGATTTTCAGTTAGCATAATCCCATACAGTTCACAACATATAGAAATTATAATAATGTAGAGAAGAATTTGTCAAACGCACCCCATCATTCTTTAACAGTCTGTTTATTATCTTTTTTAAGGTTTGGTTTCATCCATTCCCACAGAAATAGTGCATACCCACCCCGCATGATACATAGTAAGGAGAGACGAAGGAAAATCCCTACCTGGTTGATCAAGGATCGAAGTTCTTCTCCTCGTGCCAAGAACTGGGGATGCATCACTTGCAGGGGAGGAACATCGGGGACTCCAAGGATGAGAAAAACGGCTCCGGCACAGGCACCCCACTTTCCTCGGGATGGGGAACTCCGAACGCACCAGAAAGAAAAAGGAAACCAGCCAAGAGGTAGAAAGAGAAGGAATTCTCGTGCAATATCAGGATGGGATCCTATTGTTACAGGATTTGGAAATTTTAATGGATTTAAAGTCAAATCGTGGTTCCCCACGCAGTTGGGGAGTTACACATGATGGAAATAATTGTCATTTAACAATTCTCCTTAGAGGGGTGGTCACAACGGATATGTGTTAAACAATTTTCATTAATCATAAGGAAACACATAACATGGGCGGATCTAGAGGTTATGGGGAAGGTCATGGCATAGAAGAAACCCACATGGTTTGGAAAGTTAAGTTTTGCCCGAATCTTGGGGGATTTTAGATATTATTTATGGGCTTTAAATGGCTTTAAAGATATCATTAAATCATCTTTATGTCAAAATATATGTTGTAGGAGTGGAATGGTCGGGAACTGTAAGGAGAGGACACGGTGCCACTGTCACGGTGCCACCGTGACCAGTGTGCGACCGTCACGGTGCCACCCTGACCTGTGTGCGACCATCACGGTTCCACTGTGATCGCTGTGCAACCGTGACTGGTGACATAGTTTTAGTGGAGCTGTGTTTTGGAAAATTAATGGACTAGGTGGGTCAGGGCCATTACATCAGATTCCTCTCAAACAATTCTCGCCCTCGAGAATCAAAACTAGACCCAAAGAAAAGAGGGGTTCCAAACAACCACCTCGAAAGATTACTCTCAAGAGTCAACCTCATTGATATCCAGGAACACCTCTTCAACAAGTAACATGGTAATAATTGAGGTTCAAACTGTCAAGTCACATGGATTAGGGAGTTTCTTCCTCCGTGTTGAGATACTATCTGCTTTGGGTGGCACTGACTCATCCGTATGGGTTTAATCACATATACCTTAATACGTCTTGCTTAGGGATTAGCTCCACCCCTCCCCATAGTTAGGACTCTTCACACACATCCATAGAATAAGTAAAACCACATGTTCCATAGTTAAAAATGTAATGCGTTCCATCACAAACAAGTACAAAAAAAATAGAACAAAACTCAAAATAGCTCAGGGTACTGGGCGTGCATCTACGTCTCCTGTTCCCAGGTACTTACCTCGAGCCCGCCATGCCTCCACAACACACGAACCCAAGGAATGGTCCGTCCACAGAGCACCTTCTCCTCACGATCCTCAATCCTCATTGTTTTTTCCATAAAAGTCACATTGTCCTCGATATCCAGCTTTCCCCAGTCGAGTTTGTGTGAATCATCGTGTAGATATCGTCGGAGTTGTGACACATGGAAGACGACATGTATTATCATTAGAGACGGTGGTAGCATTAGATTATAAGCCACTTCTCTGACCCTCTACAGCACTTCGAATGGTTCGATGATACTTGGAGAAACCTTACTCCCCTGCCAAACCTTCGTTGTCCACGCCGAGGGGAGACCTTGAAGAATACGTGGTCCCCAACCCTGAACTCCAAGGGTATCCTCCTATTTTCGGCACATGACTTCTGCTGGTCCTGAGCTGCCTTCATCCTCTCCCGTATAAGCTGAACCTTCTCTGTCATGCTCTGTACCACCTCTGGGTCAAGAACACCTACCTACCCGACCTCTGTCTAGCACTCGGGTGAGCGACATGGCCTCCCGTACAAAGTTTCGAATGGAGCCATGCCAATGGTAGTGTGATAGCTATTTTTGTAGGCAAACTCCACTGAAGGAAAGTGTCTCTCCCATGATCCCCCAAGGTCTATAATACATGCCCGTAGCATATCCTCTATTGTATAAATGGTGTGATCTATCTGTCCATCTGTCTGGGGGTGGAAAACAATGATAAGACGTACCTGGGTGCCAAAAGCATGCTGAAATCTTTCCCAGAATCATGAGGTAAAACGTGAATCCATATCCAAGACTATGGACCTCAGAACTCCATGAAACCACACCACCACATCCACATATCTCCGTGATAAGAAATCCACTGCACCGACTCTTTGATCACCATGAAGTGAGCCGACTTCGTCAACCGGTATACCACTACCTAGATAGCATCACAACCTCCTTGATCCTTGGGTAGTCTTGTGACGAAATCCATCGAGACGTCATCCCATTTCCAATCGGGGACATCTAAAGGTTGTAACAGACCACCTGGAACATGGTGCTCAGCCATCACCTACTGACACACTAGGCACCTGGCCACAAACTCCACCACCACCCGCTTTACCCTGGGCCACCAAAACTGACTCCTCAGACCCTGTTATATCTTGGAAACTCCCGAGTGTATTTCCAGGGGTGATTTGTGGAACTCAACAAGAACTATATCACGCATCGCCTCTTGAACAAACAACATCCATCGGAAAAGCATCTCATTCTGACCATCATCTGTCCACCCTTCCGGAGCATCTCATTGGTTAACACGGTCACACATCACTTCACTTTCCAAGTCTCCCCATTGAGACTCCTCTACCTGCTGAAAAAGAGAATACGACACTACATATGATACATGAAACCTCTACCACCATCCGTCCTTGCATCCAGGTGTAGGGCAGCCAACTCCTCCATCTTCTTCCAAGCATCTTCCGACTCTCGAACCGCATCCTTTTGCCACTTCCTGCCAAGGAATAAGCCATCACATTCCTTTTTCCTGAGGTGTAGGAAATATAAAATTCGTTGTCTTGAAGGAACTCCATCAACATTTGCTTCCGTACGTTCCGGTCCCACTAGGAGAAGATATACTTCAAGATTTTGTGATCTGTGAAGACCACGAAGCACTCCCCGATGAGGTAATGCTGCCACAAATTTAGTGCGAACACAACCTCCACAAGCTCTAGATCATGGGTGGAATAATTACGCTCATTAGGACATAACTGTATAGACCCATAAGAGATCACCCCTTGTCGTTGCATCAGCACACACCTGATGGCTTGCCTGGAAGAATCACAAAACACCTCATACGCTGCCCCTTCTTCTGGAAACCTCAGCACTGGGGCACATACCAACATCTCCTTCAGATAGCTGAAGGCTACGTCACACTAATCATTCCACATGAATTCCTGGTTCTTCGTGGTCAAGGTTGTCAAAGGTGCTGAAACCCAGGAGATGTTGGGCACGAATCTCCGATAGTAACCAGCTCGTCCAAGGAAACTATGAACTTCTGCCACGTTCTTGGGCGTTTCCCAAGAAACAACCGCCTTGACCTTTGATGAGTCCACTTCTATTCACTGGTCGGACACCACGTTCCTAATGAAGTGCACTTCTCATGTCTAGAACTTGCACTTGGAAAACTTCCCATAGAGTTGGTGTTGTCGGAGGACCTCTAAAACCGTTCTCAGGTCCTCATATTGATCCTCCTCTGATCTTCAGTAGACCAGGATGTCATTAATAAACACGACTATGAATCAATCCAGGTATTCCTAGAAGACGGATTTCATGAGTCCCATGAACCTAGATGGTGCATTTGTAACGCCGAACGACATGACCACAAACTCAAAGTGCTAATATCTGCACCTGAAGGTAGTCTTCGAGATGTCACCCTACTTCACCCTAAACTGGTGATATCCAGAACACAGACCGATCATAGAGAATCAACCTGATCCCCTTAGCTGGTCAAAGAGATCGTCTATCCTCGAGAGGGGGTAACGGTTCTTGACGGTTACCCGGTTCAGTCTCCGGTAGTCTATGCACAGCCTGAGACCACCATCTTTCTTTTTTGCGAATAATACTGGAGAACCCCATGGCGACGCACTTGGTCGAACAAAACCCTTCTTTATCAGACCACCGATCTGAATCCCCAAATCCCGCAACTTGGAAGGTGCCATCCGGTCAGGAGCTCTCAAAATCGGACGGGCACCAGGTTTCACGTCTATCCTGAACTCAACATCACGTCGAGGGGGTAGAGTCGCCACCTCCTCAGGGAAGAAATCCATAAATTCACTGACGATCCTAGGGGATTCCATTATTTCTACATCCACTAACTCCATTGATAGTTCATCTAACAAGGAAAGGAGGGACTCCTCACGCCTGTTGCTTTTCTGGCCACCCTGCTCACTGATGAAAGTCACAAGTTGGCTGCCCAAATATGAAAACCTGACCCTTCCTTGGAAGAAGTCAATGATGGCACATAAAGAGAACACCCGGTCAATGCCTAGTATGACATAATATGGTTGTATCTATAATATTAGAAGATCCCTGATAGATTTATGTGGCCCTAACATCAGTCTACACACTCAGAAAATGTCAAACAAGTCAGTCTGACCCCCTACTGGCATGCTCAACACAAGGGGCACTAGAAGTCTCTCAACATTTAAACCCAGAGCACAGACCAGATTGGGTGTAACAAAGGAGTGCGAAGCTCTTGTATCGAACATGGAATGGGAAAGAGTACTAAACAAGCTGATCATACCCCGAATGACTTCCGGCCTTGCTAGAACCGCTGCCTCTACGTCATGTAACTTTCCACGCCCAGATCCCCTGGCCCTTAGCTGTCGGCCGCCTCCCTGACCATGCCTTGGTCGAGGTCCCTGAGGAGTGCCCTAAGGTAGGCCCCCTCCTGCAATGCCTACCCTCAGAGGAGGGGGAGCTTACTACCCCTACTGCTGCTGTTGAAAGGGCCTAGCTGGAAACTGCTGCTGCTGAGGTGGTTGTTGAACTTTCCCACCCCCGTAGTACTGTAATCTATCCAAGGACTGATTCTGAAGGTGCCCATGGCTTCCAAAGAGGAAGAATCTTGGCCCTGGTCCTGAAAGAAAATGGTGAGGGCTGTGAGATCGGAACTGGAACTGCTGAGGTCTGCTTCCAACTAGTCCAAACCTAGAGGGCTCTGATGCTGGAGGCCTACTGCTGATGGCCTTAACCTTCAATGATCCCAACTAAATTCCTTCTCGTGATACACCTCCCAGCGTGTGAGTCCTCTCTACTATTTCAGCCCTCTTCTGGACCTCTAAGTGTGTCAGTAGGGTGAAGGGAGTAACGACATACTGGAAAGAAGGTCGAAGTGCCTCCAACAAACGCCTCACCTGAGACTCCTCATTTGGAAAGAGGTCCGGAGAAAAGTGGAGGAGATCCTGGAACTTGATCCCCAAATCTCTCACTGATATACTCCCCTGCTGGAGGGAGAGTAGCTCCTGCCTCTTCTCAGCCTTCATTGTGGAAGAGAGGAATTCCACCCAGAACTCCTTCTCGAAGTCAGCCAATGTAATCTCAGCCTCCCTCTTCTCCCCAAGATAAAGCATCCACCATTGACGCGCAGCTCCCCACATCTGGCTTACAGCCAGAGGAACCCAGTGCTCCATCAGATCTCGGATCAAGCTGAAAGCTATCACTAGCTCCTCTAGCCAGGTCTCTGTCTCCACGTCTGAGATGTTGCCCTAATACTTCCCAAGGGTCTGCCACTGAAAGGCACGTAGCGTCTTCTACCAAAAATCATCCTCATCCTATCGGTTATCCCTCTATCGATCAGCCAAGTCAACCTCTTGGGACTCGATCATCCGTACCACCCTTGGTCGCCATCCGGGTGTCATAGTTGCAAGGTAAACAAGGAATTTCTAAGCCAGAGTAGTGGAGAAGATTTATTTTAAATTTTCAAAGACTTATTATTCATTTTAAATCCCCAAATACCCATGAAACATGTGAAGACAAGTCATTATGATGCATGTACCTTTCTTAGGGTATCTACCCTACAATTAGTGTAGCCTCAGTTTTTCATTCTGTAGGCTCAGATTCCTTGCATTGGATCATAGGGGGCCCTAAAATCTCGTGTCTTAGCCGGTCTTCCCTGGCCTATTTCACGCTCTACGATCACAAAACATTGTTTCCCAACCATCCCATTAAAATCCTCACTGTGCCTAACTCTGAAATCCATCCTATCTCTCAAACTCCCTCTGATACCATTCTGTCACGAACCACCTTCACCAAGATGAGAGAAGGGACATCAGGTTTTTAGAACCATCCTTCTTCTAGTTGAAGGAGAGATAATGACCCCCAAGACCCGCCTTCAATAGGTCCCGGAGTGGTGACTAGCACCAACGGTATAAAATCACACACAAGATGGAAGGAATTACCCATTTTATTTAATAGGATCGGGAGATAATATAGTAAATCCCAACAACACCAAAAGTGGAAGTACAGGTAAAGCCAAAACAAGTCATTCTCATATGCATGTTCCAATAGTAAATGATACAAAAGTAAAAGAAAACCCCAAAAAGAAGTACCAAAAGAAAAAACAGCAACAACAACTATCCCAACGTCTGAACTAGTACGACCATACATGGTCTCTGATGTCCTTTTGGAAACTTGAAAATAGTTTTATATACGTAGGGTGAGAATAAAAGTATACTCAGTATGGAAAACCAAAAGATCTTGTCCACAAGTGGAGAGGAATTCTAATGCCTAGTGAAAAAAGAGATAACCAAATCACCTAGCAAGGAAAACTATCCACCCAATCCTCACCAAGGCACACTACCCAAATAACATAAGTCAAATAATGTATAGTAATAGCAAATCAATAATTGGGTACCTCGCACCACTTCCCCACAGGTTATTGAATACATCTTACGCATCGAACCTCTCCCGCCATTCTCACCGCAGACCCACTGCCACAGCCCGCCCGCACACACCTGGTCCACAACCACACATCCCGCCAGCAAACACATGGGCCAAAAATCCACATGTAACCACTCCCACAAACACCTAGGACAGAACAACTACTGCCACGCCCGAAGAGACCTGGGCCTCATCCCGAAGACACTTGGGAAACAACCTACCCACACACACCTGAGCCACCACCATAACTTCCCTTCCCAAAGAATCTTGGGCTATAATGGACCTCAAGCCATCACAGCCTACCCGAAGTGTCTTGAGAAATTCAGGAAAGGGAGCAGAGAAGGAGCTAACAACCATCCACTCATAGGAGTGTTGGAAAAAACACCGTCCCCCATGATAGGGGGTGTTCGACACTAAGTTCTCAACTTGGGTGGGGCGCGAATAAGAAACATAAGAACTACAATTACATATATATATAACATCCACTAATCCCATCCTAGGGTTTCCAAGTCCAACCTAGGCACAAACACCCTCATTACTATTCATTCATAAAAGAAAGGCACAACACTCACGACCAAGTCACAACTCATTCACAAAACCAATTCCCCATTTAACCCAT
This sequence comes from Viscum album, assembly GCA_963277665.1. Classification (NCBI taxonomy): domain Eukaryota; kingdom Viridiplantae; phylum Streptophyta; class Magnoliopsida; order Santalales; family Viscaceae; genus Viscum; species Viscum album. The sequence goes on along the minus strand of OY728133.1, from coordinate 470,974,001 downwards.
TCTTGTTTTCATGTTCAAGTGATCCCATTTAAGTAAATTATGCACTACTAGGAAACTAACATGCATAAACACAAGCTAGAGAATGAGAAACACCCAAACAACAATTTAGGAATTCTAATCCGGTTCTCTTGTAATGTCACAACAATAAATGGATCTGTGAGATCCCTCAAAGTACTGGAACCAAACCAAGCCTCGAGATACAGCCCCACACAGCTTCAGATTCACAACCAACAACCGAGCCATAACAGAGGATCCCATACCCATCCAAATCACCCTATAAGCATCTAACAGAACAACACACTTACTACTAAAAGAGAGTACGGAAACTTCCAGGTTCAAGCACATCATTTATTCGGTTCTTCTTTCTGTTGGTTAACCTGGTGACCACACAAGGATTGATGTTAAATGGGTATCTATTTAACCAACCGAGTTTATGTGATTAACCAATTATCATGTTACAGTCATATAATCATCACATAAGTCTAGGGTTTATTAGTGAGTAAGGAAAGACAACCAACGACCATGATTTTCAGTGAGTATAAGCCCATATAATTCACAACATATAAAAATTATAAAAGAGTAAAACAGAATTTGTCAAACGCACCCCATCATTATTTAACAATCTGTTTATTATCTTTGTTAAGGTTTGGTTTCATCCATTCCCATAGAAACAGTGGTGTACCCACCCCGCATGATACACATTAAGAAGAGACGAAGGAAAATCCCTACCTGGTTGATCAAGGATCGAAGTTCTTCTCCTCGCGCCATGAACTGTGGATGCATGACTTGCAGGGGAGGAATGTCGGGGCCTCCCAGGACGAGCAAAAAGGATCTAACATAGGCGCACCACTTGCCTTCGGAAGGGGAACTCCAAACGCACCAGGAAGAAAAATGAAACCAGCCAAGAGGAAGAAGGTGAAGGAATTCCTATGATATATCAGGATGAGATATCGTTGTTACGAGATATGGAAATTTGAACGGCTTTAAATTCAGATCGTGGTTCCCCCACGCGGTTGGGCAGTTACGCATGATGGAATTAATTGTCATTTAACAATTCCCCTCGGAGGGTTGGTCACAATGGCTATGCGTTAAACAGTTCTCTTTAATCATAAGGAAACATGTAACAGGGGTGGATCTGGAAGGTACGGGGAAGTGCGTGACACCGAGGAAAAACCACACGTTTTGGTAAGTTAAGGGTTGACCGAATCTTGGGGGATTTTAGTTATTATTTATGGGATTTAAATGGATTGAAATAGGGCATTAAGTCATATTTAGGTCAAAAGATATGTTGTGAGAGCGGAAAGGTCGTGAACTGAAATGTGAGGACACAGTGCCACCGTCACGGTGCCACCGTCACGATTTCACCCTCACGGTGCCACCATGACCAATGTGCGACCATGACTAGTGCCATCATTTTGGTGGATTTTAGTTATTATTTATGGGCTTTATAATAAATGCATTACATTAATAAATATAATAATAAATGTATTATAGTACATTTAATAAATATACGCTTATTATAAATATAAATGTATTAATTACATTTATTATAATAAATTTGTTAAATACACTTAATAAATACATTTATTTAATAAAGGTAATACATTTAATAAAAATACATTTACTATAAAAAATACATTTTAATAAATGTATTTAATAAATACAATACATTTAATAAATGTATTAGATATTTAATAAATATAATAAATGTATTTTATTTAATAAATGTATTTAATTATATTACATTTAATAAAATTGTAATATATTTAATAAATGTATTTGTTAAATACATTTAAATGTATTTAATAAATATAATACATGTAATAAATGTATTATATATTTAAGAAATGTGATATATATTTAATAAATGCATTTAATAAATATAATAAATGTATTATACATTTAATCAATGTATTATATATTTAATAAATGTATTTAATAATTATAATAAATGTATTATATATTTATTAAATATAATAAATGTATTATATATTTAATAAATGTCTTATATACTTACTAACAATAAATGTATTATATATTTAATAAATGCATTTAATAATTATAAAAACTGTATTATATATTTATTAAATATAATAAATGTATTATATATTTAATAAATGTATTGTATATTTATTAACAATAAATGTATTATATATTTAATAAATGTATTGAATAAATATAATAAATGTATTATATATTTAATAAATGTATATATATATATATATTAAATATAATAAACGCATTATATATTTAATATATGTATTATATATTTATTATATATTTAATTTAATAAATGTATTATATATGTATTATATATTTAATATAATAAAGGTATTATATATTTAATGAATGTATTATTTATTTATAAATAATAAATGTATTACTTATTCAATAAATGTATTTAATAAATATAATAAATATATTATATATTTAATAAATGTATTGTATATTTATTATATATTTAATATAATAAATGTATTACATAATTAATAAATGATGTATATATTTAATAATTGTTTTTAATAAATATAATAAATGTATTATAAATAATAAATTTATTAAATGTATTATAATTAATGTATTATATATTTATTAAATATAATAAATGTATTATACATTTAATAAATGTATTATATATTTAATAAATTTATTATATTTACTAAATAAATTTATTTAATATATTATAAATTTATTATATATATTAAATACATAATACATTATTTATATATATTAAATATATTTAATAAATATACAATACATTTATTATATTTATTAAATATATCATACAATTATTATATTTAATAAATATATAATACATTTATTATATTAAATATATAATAAATATATAATACATTTAATAAATTTATAATAAATTTATTATATTTATTAAATAAATTTATTAAATATATAATACATTTATTAAATGTATTATATTTAAATACATTTATTATATTTATTAAATACAATTTACTAGATATATAATATATTTATTGAATTTATTATAATACAATTATTATTATATTTATAAATGTAATAAAATTATTATAAATATAAAATTATTAAATATTTTTATAAATAAAATACATTTTATAAATATACAGCTATTAATGTATATTTATAATGAATGTATTGTAATTATAAATATTTATTTACAAAAAAATTTAAAATTATTCATATAATTATATTTATTTCTAATTTTATTTATAATTATATAATTATAAATATAGATATATTCATATAATTATAAATCTATTTCTATAAATAAATATGTTTAGTTATATAATTATTAAAGTATAATTATATATTCTTTTATTTTTTTTGTATATAATTTAACAATATATTTGTAATTATATAATAGTAAATGTATATTTATAAATATATATTTACATATTTATAAATTTATATTTATTTATAATTATGTTTAAAATATTTTTAAACATATAACAAATTCAAAAAAATATCTATAAATTTAATTAAAAATATTTAATTTATAAATATAAATATAAATATATTATATTATATTTGTTAATATATAAATATATATAAAATAATAAAGTGGGGAGGGGGTTTTGATGGGGCGTGCCAAAAAACGCCATTTGACGTGGAGTTTTGGAAGAAAAGCACGAAGCGCCAATCCAATTCGCGCTCATGAACCCCATTTCCCTAATTAAATTTGACCAAAGATCATTTAACTTAATAAAATAAAAAAATCCTCATGGGCTATTTTTGCCAGAAAGAGAAGGGAATAAGTCTAGTGGGAAGTAGTTAATAATTTTAAAAAAAGATTTCAGTCTTTATCTTAAAAGTTTTATATAATGTAAAAAATGGATACTAATTCAAAGTGTCCACTTTGTATTTTATAGTTTGTACATGTATGAGTTATTGAGTAATTAGGTAAAACTCTAAACATAAAAATATCCTGCACATTAAAGAACTTAATTTAATGACTAAACTTAATATTAAGTAATTTTTAATACTTGGTCCTTATAGTTGTTGTAAAATGGAATATTAAGACAACTTTAGAGGTTAGAATAGAGTTTAAATAATTCTCTTATAATATTTTACACTATAGGTAAGTTTAAATAATAATTAATTTTAATATTTCCATATTTCTTCATCTACAATATGTTTTTTCTTAATGGTTTTCTATAAATAAAGAATGAAAAATTTAATAGAATGGAACTAGAGAAAAATATCCTTCTAAATCAGTATCCCGAGATGGTTGAAATTTGAACTAAGCAGTTTGTTGTAGTGATGGATTGGTTGACACAAGCTATAAATGGTAGTCATATCCATGATAAAGGGAAATATGACCTACCATGAAGGAAAATGATGATAGTAGATAATTTCATGGGGAAGAAATCTTTATTCATTCAATGGAAAAACTAACACAGTGGTAGCCGAATGATGGATTAGTGCACTCAAGAATATATTTGATGTGATGCGATGTTTGGAACATGGAAAGGTAACAATTTTCACCCATTATTTTAATGGTAAAAATGATCTATGATGGTATTTGGTTAATACTACTAGATATAAATATGTTATTGAATGTGTGAAATGAGAAACATTCAATGATATTTTCATTGAAAATTATTTCCCTAAGGTTGCTTGACTTAGGACGGAGATGTAATTCCGGGCGTAGAGGAAAAAGGACAATGATTCTATGGCTACATGTGAATAAAATATCAAAACATTGGCCATGTATGTGTTAAAATTTATCTTATAAATTTAAAGTAAAATTAATAGGATTTACGTTGGATTGAAAAAACATTATGAAGAGCTTGTACCTCTTAAAACATTAATTGTGAAGAATTTTTTTTATGTGAAGAGAAATTTGAAATGGAGTTTTATGATGCACACATTCCATGAGATGAAAATAGTATGAAATTTTCATGGTGGTAGGAGAGAAAGAAGATAATGAATAAGAAATCTGGAGGTCATCCAAAAACATGTTACAGGTTTGGTAAAATGCCTCTTGGGGAGTGTGTGTCAGGATTTTTAATGTCTTATTATTGTGGTCAATTTGGTCACAATGTTCGTGACTACAAGGGAAAGAGTCTAGAACAATCCAAAAATGAGATAATAGATATCCATTTAGTAGTAAGTCATTTTAGCAATAATGAGTTGGGACTTTTTGCTAACATACATTTAAGGAAACTTAATCATGGTGGAAATATTGATGATACTATGAAAAAATGGCATTGAGAAATAATTTTTTACTTATACACTTGAATATGGGTCATCTGGTAAAGTGATAAAACCTTTAATTAGTTCTATATTTTTTGATAGTTGATCATAAGAACAATGTTCTAGGAACCCCACCTTTAATGTTTTAAATATTATAAATACATTGGGAGAAATTTATTGAGTTTCTATTGATCTATGATGTATAAGTTTCAATGTTAATCAAGAAAGAATACCTATATTTTGTGGATGTATGTTTAATGGTATTGGTGACCATTATGATTATATATATATGTAATTATTTATCTTTAACAGTGGGTATTATTATTTCACTTTAGATATTAATTCATTCTCTCATCACATGAATGTTTGAATTATCTTACCATGTTATAATGATGTTGGTTTATGTTAATATCTAAAGATATGAGGAATATCGTATTATGCTTTGGAGGTTTATATGATCCATTTTAAGTTTATTTTAGTTCTTCAGTCAATGAAATTCATATCGGAGACTCATTTTTTAGAGAAAGAGATGAATCTGTGGTGGAAAATTAATAAAGGAAAAATTCCTACTCATCTATCCAACGGCCCGAAGGGGTTCAATTTTTATTATAATAAATACATCTTTTAAGGGAAAAAGGGGGAACCCAAACAAACTTCATAGAATTAAGAGAAATCACGACTTGAAGGTCTAAGAGAGTAGAACCAAACAAAAAACATGGAGCTACCCCTCCACATCATTTGATCGGATGAAGCTATGCACAGATGAAAGACTGTTCGGCAAGCAAGTGTCCTGTGTCAAAACATAGGCCCGATCCAATGACTGACACCATACCGTTTAGACAACCAAGTCCTTAAAGCCTCCAAAGATGAACAACTAGATCTAGATCCTCTTCTAGGGAAGTTCCATGTGGTCTGGCCTAAATGCACTATCTCCCTCCCTCCACTGCCTTTAATTCCAAAAAATAGAGACACCTTCAGAATCAAACCATACAAATAAACATCATCCACCATACTGTAGAACCCTTACACCAGGTAGCCTGATTCCTCCTCCAACAAGAAGCCATCATTCATAGCAACGAAAAATCCAAACAATTCCAACCAAATTGTCCAGCGTAGCAGATTCACCTAAACATATTGAACACTATCCAAATAGAACAACACCTCAATTAAAATCTTCCACTCCATGAAACAAGAGCTGGGGATGACTTCTAGGACACCATGGCCGAATAAATGCAGTTTCCAGAGCTTGCAAGTAACCAATGCATCTAACCGACAGGGAGAGCAGCGAAGGGAGCATGAAACTAGAGTAGAAAAGATTCGAACTGGGCTTCAACGGAGAGGAAACCACAAGAACCAGCCCAAACAAACCTCAGAAACACCATACCAACAACGCCTATAGTGGATCATCCTCACATACCAAATCCACATGAAAACAACCACTCAAATCCACCTCAGAGAGAGTGGATGAGTCTTGGAGTAAGAGCAAAGGAACAACCTTCCCCGAGTGAAGTCGAGTCTGAATCACAAACATTCCACCTACAAAAACAAATCATTCAAAAAAACAGTAACAGTAGTCCAAAAATGGAAACCACCATTGTAGAACCCATGCGGGATCCTGAAATAAACAATCCGCATGAGTCCAAATGAACGCACAGAGAATCAGAAGGAAGATATTTAGATATAAAATGTTATCATATTACCAAATTTTATAGTGATATCAGTGACCATTTCCAAACATTTTTTATTTTTTTTTGTTTTTTCCTCATTGAATTAAACTTGCACATGTTCTCTATTACACTTTATTAGTCAATGAAAATTAGTTCTCCCGTAGAAATACATTTTTATTTTCAAAACAATCTTCTCCCAATGAGTAATTTTAGTTTTTCATAACTTCATGTGACCATTATGTTTCCCACATTACCTTTTTAAGAGGATGTTTTTATCCCATTTCACAATGTGGGTTTTAATAAACAAACTCTAGAAATGCAAATCATTTGAAAATAAAATAAAATTTATATGGATAAATATATTTAAAGGGTGGTATAATGTATTATCCATTGATTTTATGGAATATATTCATTAAAATAAATTTAAATTATTTAATATATTGAATTAAATGAAATTAGAGTTTATGTTGCATCAAATGTATCACAATGTATGGTTTTCATTACCTGTAACATTGACTTACTTTGATGAGTTATGTTACACACAAGCCTGAGTCTTACCGGACAATAATATACTGTTAATATTATTGTGATAGTAATATCCCATCCAATGGAATGGCGAAAAAATAGATTAACTAAATTATGAAATTATAGTTTACACATGTTTATGAGATGAATTCATAGGTTACTAAATAATTATAAATGAATATAAATACCAATTGAATATAAATGAGGTAATACACAATGTATTGATAAAACGAGTCATTTTTATATTTATTATTATTTATGAATTCGATAATAATTTTTAAATTAAAATGAATTCTATATTAAATTTATTGTAAGAAATTCTACACAATTTTAATCTAAATAATGTGTTTCACGCGAGATTGGGTTTTAAAAACCATAATATACTACAAATATTATTTATTAATATGGACTTTTTCTACCTTTTTATTGAGGAAATAAATTAAATATAAAATTTGAAACATTCATAATTTTATATGAGAAAATAAAATTTATTTTCTGGAATCAGAATACCAAAAATTAGTTTAGGTTATTTTTTGGTATATTTTGTAGAAGTTTCATTTTTTGATTAATACTAAAAAATATTGAATCTTAATTGAAAAATACTTTTTTGTCTAATAAAATTATATAGTTAAATAATATTTTTAATTCATTTAATAGTATATTTTGGTCAATTTTGTTTCATTTAAACCAGTTTAGGATATATGAATTAATTTCACATTGAATATATATATATATATAACTAGAATTGTTTGAATATATTCCCATTAAAAAACCCAGTTTATCAACCTGTCTGTGATATTAATTTTAAATTAATTTCTTCAACATTTTATAATTAATTTTTGAAAAATGAATTACATATTTTGAATCAGAATAATTTATAATTTCTAATAACTTTAAATTAGTTTTTTACAAAATAATTAGTTAAATCATTTCAAAATAATTACATTAATTAGGTAAAATTGTGTTTAAATAGTGATTAAATGTTAATCATAAGAGTCAAAATGATCTAGAAACATGTCTAAATCTAATATGATGAGAATTATTCAACAATATCAAAAATATTATAAAATTGGGATCATTATTGGAGGAACATGATGTGGGGGAGACCTCTCAATAATGTTTACCTTTTTATATTTACAATAATGGAACTCTCCTCCACTATTAAAATGCACTCAACCTACCCACTTCTTCATACATATCAATCAATATTTCCCATAAAAAACATGACAAAATAATCTCAAAACATCACTAATTTCATAAAATAAGCCCCACATATGGTAAAAATCAATATTATAATTATATTGGTGTAAACCAAAAGGAGTTACCCCAAAAGGGGAAGTTAAAGACACACATTAAATGTCAAACACAAGGTAATGGATTTTTAATCTCACATTTTACATATGTGAGTTAAATGTTATATGAACCATATAATTATTTTGTGTGGAATATATACTAACCATTTTGATATATTATATCATGAATTATTTTATATTCATTTTATTTAAATGTTTCATTTGAAGATTATTACTTAAAGGGTTTCTAATTCAAATGTTACCACATTTGTAAATGAACCATATACTTATTTTGTGTGGAATATCTACTAACCATTTTCATATTTTATATAATAAATTAGTTTATATTCATTATATTTAAATGTCTCTTTGGATGATTATTACTCTTAGGGTTTCTTGTTCAAATGTTACCACATTTTTAATGGATTTTGTTTTAATATCATTTCACTGATAACTTTCACAATGTAATTCATGTTTATTATTATTTTATGCTATATTTATAGCCCCATTTTTATTTAATATCCCTATGTTATCTATTCTAAAGTTTTTTAATGTTTTTTAATTGTTAATACTTTTTAGGGATTATGATTTAAATGTTCAATGTTCTAGAGACACTTTTAATTTTTAATGATTTAATTTTAAAATAATTTCTCCATGTCAATATTCTCTATATTATTTTTGATATTTTTTATATGGATATAAAAGGGTTATTATAGATATTTCATATCTATTTTTAATTTCAATCAACGGTATTCAAAATATTACATATTTTATTAATGTAAAAAGCCTAATTCCTTTTATTTTATTAATTTTCTATATAAATGGGTTTCTAATGAAAATGGTGTTTTCATATGGAAAATAGGTTTTCCAATGAAAATCAAATTTTTATCCAAATGTTTTTTAATATGGGCTTAAAAATAAATTTTTATGGGTTTTATGAAGATGGTGTCTTACTCTTGATATGGTACATGAGAATTATATGAAACAGGTGATCCCGATATAACTTATACAAATGTTTGGTCCCCATTATAACTCATGAGTAATCCTAATATAACTTATATGAATGGATGAGCCACTTTTATAGCATGTAAGAGATGGGAGATCAAAATATATCTTATATAAAGGCTTGAGCCCCATTACATCTCACTAGTGATCCTGATATACCATATATAAATATTGATCCCAATTATAGATCTCTAATTCATTCGGTAATGATAATTTTGGACGATATACTTATGGTTATTCTAATTAAATGGATTTTTAAAGGGGTTTGTATATGATGATCTACCTAACCAAATGGAGTTTTAATTTAGTTCTATGTGTTTTAATGATTTTCCATGAGCAAAATGTGTGATTTTTATTTATGTGAAAAGGTTTTATTTAATATTATGAAAGAAATTTTAAGATTAAGGTAAATGTTATATGAGTTTTCATGTTATACTAAACTAACAATTTATTTTCTTTTAATATCCATTACTGTAATTTGGGGCTTGTTACATGTTTTTAAAATGTTTCTATAGGCTTTAAGGATGGAAAAGGGAAAGAAAAAAGTCAGGTTGGAAGTCCTGGAGATTATCCATGAAATTAATTCATGCTTTATTTTAAATGTTTTATATGATGGAAAAAATAAAGGCTAATTGGAAGAGTACCATTTATATTTTTTGATTTGTAGTTTTGTGTTATGGATTAATTATCTAAAACTCTAAGGCTAAAAATATCCTTAATGATAAAGAAATATATTTCTTTTCTAAAACTCCATATTATTTAATTTTTAAGGTCGTGTCTTTATAATCACATCCCATGAACATATTTTTATAAGAATGTTTTCCAATATAAGAAAATTTATTTAAAAAACTAATTTAATTTTGGAAATAATCTTGTAAAAATCACATTAGAATTATATTTTTTAATTTTTTAAATATATTAATTTTTTAATGAAAAGTATAAAATACTCAATTTTTTAAAATTGGATTTATTAAATTATATAAAATGATAAATTATTTTTTAAAATTGTTTTAAATGTAAAATTAGTTAAAATATATTATAAATAATATAGATTAATTCCTTGGAATCAATTTTTTGTTGACTTTTGATAAAGAAACTTAATCTTGATTAAACATTTTCATTAGGAAACCACTTTTTTATCAACTCTCTCGGTATAATTTAAAATCAAATTCGTTGAATTTTGGGAATTGGTTTTGGGAAAATAGATTCTCTATTTGTAATAATAATAATTAATTTTATTTTATAATCCTCACTTATTTTTTCATTTTGAATAATGAAAATAATAATAATAAATTATAACAGTTACGGTTAAAACATGTTTATCAGGGGTTCAACCAAAATATAATAGCATTTTTTCCATGAAAACTTGTACTAATTATATTTTTGGGACATATTTTAACCTTATAATTTCCTAAATAATAATATATATAATTTTTTAACAATTTATTTTTTCATGACTTTATCATTTTAGATTCTTTGGTAAAAATTCTAAGTAGTTTCCATGTGGGTTCCTTTACCAAATTATAAACTGGAATCCCCTCTCATATCATATTAACACACCCAAATCATTTTCATTTAGAAAATACATCCCAAATTCCATTCATTACATATGTAAACACATCCTATAGAACACGATTTTATTAAGAAAACCACCTAATAAGGCTTTTGGTGCTAACTTATGGAGGTTGTCCAATGAAGAGGTATCATTTGTAACCAAAAGTTTTTAATTTATATCTTAATTTATAAATCTAAATATTCTTCAACTATTGTGATATAATAATATATATATCTACCATATACTTATTTTTTTTCAATAACCTATATAAATCTCATCTTCCATTAAAAGGGAATCTAAACCATCAATCATGTATAGGGTGGGCTACTACCTAATGAATATGTGGAATTTGTTTTCCAAAAAATCCATTCACAAATTGATGTAATATTGGACTTATTATATATATTTTTATATATAATATTTATACTTTTGGAATTCTAATATCTCATATACCTTCTTTCCTACAAATCTATTCAAAAACAGTAACATCGCTCGTGTGTACGTGTAGACTACTACATCTCCAATGCGACATGATATGTTTTAATATTATTTTGACATGGATGGTAATAAGAATTTATTTTATTAATATATATGATATAATAATATATATATTATTTAATTATTATTTACCTTTCTTTCATTACATCCATAGAGATATTGTAAAATTTTCAATGTGTACACACGACATACCATCTCCATGAATGGTGCAATTCATTTTGTATTTATAAATATAGTCAATTATTATTAAAAAATATATAATGAGTATATATTATATATATTATATAAAATTTTATATATTATTAAAATTTTATCAAAGTAATAAGACCAAAATACAAAAATAACATACATCGAAGAAATGAAGTAGTTTTTACCCAAAAACATTATTTTAACATGGAATTATTAATAAAAAGGTAACAAAAGGTAATAATAAAACCATATATGGTATATCATATAAATTTATAGATTTTAAATATATTTAAAATAAACATATATTTATTATATAGGGGGTTCAAACATGTGTTAAAGAAGGTGGGACTTAAGGAAATAGATTTTTAATTTATCTTTTATTTCTTTGAGACACATGACATATTCAATACTCATTTATTTTATAGAGTTAATAAATTTACAATTTTATATGTTATATAATTAATTTATTTATCATAATGATATATAATGTCAAATTTGATGTCATTAATTCAATTTTCTTATGATTCAAAATTTACCAAATCAGTAAGGGATTTAATCTCATTGAAATTTCAATTGGGCACATTCAATATTAACCAATTAGTTATTTTATGTGTTATATATACTGAAAATTTATTGAATTTATTATTCAATCCCATTGGAATTATTGTATATACATATCCCTGAAATTTTATTTCATTCATAGAGATTTTGTCTCAAACATTACAAAATTTGAAAAGGTTTTGTGTTACAATCTCATTGATTACCAAGATTTTTTTATGATTATGATTCTGATGTTGAAATATTAATATATATATATCCCAATAAATTCATTTATTTTAGTCTCTAATTTTTATTCTAGTAGAATAAAATTTTCCATTTCATTTTCCACTACTTATCTACTCATGATAATAATTTGTTTTTGAAAAAAATTACTTTTATTTCTCTTTTTGGGAATTGTTTTTCATCCATGTCCATGTTGTCTAAAAATGAATTAAAGAGTGAGTTTATAATTATTCATTTTTTTATTTTATAATGTTTTCCCATTTGTGAGTTTTAAAACAATTCAATACATGTAATCTTACTATCCTTTTATAAGAAAGTGTGTTTTTTTACATTTTTACAAAATAGGTGAAAAGAATCATTGTTTTACTATGTAAAACATGATTGATATTTTACACCATCATGACTAATCAATGATTTAGATCATACATATAAATTACCGATGATTAATTTCAAAAAAAATTATCTTCAATATTTGGGACATTTTTTAGTTATTAAGTGAGTGTTTTAAAATAGGAATGATTAATTTTGTCAATAAATGTTATAAGTGATCTCTCAAAATAATTTTACAACTATGATGACATCCTTTGATGTTACTTTATATTTACTAGGGAAAAAATCCAATGATATAATTCTTATTATTCCTTAGTATGGTTCATTATTATGAGCAATTTTTTTATCAAACTGGTTAGCTTCTTATGGGTTATAATGTCATGTATGCATAAAATGAATATAAAAACATTATATTTTCCCTAATATATAAAATAATGAATTGATTATGAAATATATTTCATTTTCATAAGTTATGATATAATTAATGTCTTATGACATAGTGGTATAAAAATGTATAGATTATGTGATAGGTGGGACCTATATCTCCCTTTAATTCATTGGTTAATGATTAATATTATATGATATCAATTGGTACACATGAGGTTGTCCCATTCCAAAATGACGGTTCATGAGTGGTTATCCCAAGATCATAAGATGGTATATGGGTGGTTATTAAAATAAAAATGTAGGTACATTGGGGATAATCTGAATACTAACATTTTATGATTGTCTTGGTGGGTTTTTAGACATTAGATTTTCTAGGCATCCGCGCAATTGAAAATCTATGTCTTATGCCAATTTTATGCTCGCATGGGCCATATTATTTGATTTCATTTTTATTCAAGTCCTATGAACTAAAAATATTTTTTCTATGAATCATGTTTATGATATTTGATATATATTTTTTGGTTCTCAAATGTTATTATCAGGTTATCATAACATCATGCACACATTATTTTGATGTCTCCCTTTTTTACCCTTATTGATGATTTGAGACCACCAAATATTAAGTATATTTTTATATGGTTATAATGAATGTTTTATATATGTTATATATATGATGTGAACAAAATTAAGATATGTTTCTGGGAAACGGTGAATATATTTCATGAAATAATAATATTGTGTATCTAGTCTCCAAATACACTAAATATATACGGCCATTGGGTGTCTATTTTTAAACATTATTTAATTTTTATGTAGAAATATGTAAAATCTATGTATGAAAATGTGTGGGTCATCATAATTTTCAAAATAATCATGTTTATCCAGCCTTTGGAGATTTGGGTTTGATTATTTTGGTGAAAAATATATGGATGAATCTAAGTATAGGATAACAACAAATTGTTTCGGTAAGAAATATATTTCATGGTTTTCTATGTAATTATATACCTATCTAGAATCTAGAAGTTGATGGGTCTCTATAATAGTTTTACATAGGGTTAATATATCTAAAAATGAATCACTTATATTTTACTTTATCATTAACTTGTAGATGACAATGGCCATTATTGCACAACTAGTTTGACACTCCTAGGGGATATGATTTGGTTACTCAAAATTTTTGTTAAGATATACTATAAAGGATTTGAATAGATGATTACCATGATTATATTTTGTAATTATAATATATCAAATTTTGAAAAAGTAATTTTTATTATTTATACATCATATACACTATTTTTCATGATTATGTTGTTTGCCACTATAGATTATATTTTTCAGACTATGATTTTTGGTTTTATTAAATGATTGGAAAAAGAAGGAACAAGGTTAATATTGAATGTGATATAAAATGTGTTGATGAGAACCCAAATGATATTTTGACTGATTTGAAGTAAATTTTGATTATTCCTAACATGTTATAAAAAAATATGATTAAAAATATCCACTTTAACCAACTATTACAAATATAAAATATGATAAATATTGATTTTGTTTAGAGATCAAGAGGTGGAGACCATTGTACAAGGAAGATTCTGCTTCCTATATGAAAATAATGTGGGAGTTATAACTCAAGGGAGTGTCTTAGAAGAGTAAGAAGATTATTCATGTGTGAAGAATAAGGGATGATAATATTTAATTTAAAGGAAAATAGAATTGTTAAATTAAAAAAATGTATGAAAAACACTTGATTAATTGAAAAATAAACCATATTTTGTTATTTATGTTGGTATAATGGTGATTAATTATGAGAAATATATTGTTAATATAGATAATGTAAAATGGATAGTATTTATGAATTTGGAACTAATTAATGATTTTATAAAAAATTTAGTTATTTATCACTGGAGGAGTTTAATACATATTTAGATTTATTGAATATATTCAATACTATTTTTTATTTAAGTAATGATGAACCATTTATTTTTTAATTGTTTTTTATAGAAATTTTTGTTATTACAATGTTTGAAGAGATTATATGACCACGGTATTGGCATATTTAGTACATGAAAATAATAAGAAACCTCATCATATTTTGGGGATTATTGCTATGTTGATTTTGGAAATTTAGTAAACTAATTTTATTTTTTATGAATATTTTAGGGGTTATAAGGGTAATCATTTATAGAAAGGTTTTAGTTGAACATTGTATATGGTTTTAGAATGTTTTGTATTATTTAATCATATGATTATTTATCTATATTTGATAACCTGTGTTAACCAGTTTAGTTTTAAAATAATAAAAGATAGAATGAAAGAAATTTAATTATTTAATTGATCGTTTGATCAGTTAGTGATTTAGGAATGAAAAATTCATCTTCGTTTCAGGGAATTTGAGTTTTAGTGGAAATTGAATGAAGAAATACAAAGGATTATATTGTTCTTATGAAATAGAAAAAAATAGATTAAGTATATTATCTAATGTCCTATTATTTATAGAAAAATTCCTAAAATTTTGGAAGACGTTCTTGGAAGAAATTGTTTTCCTATTATGTTCATTATGTATGAATCATTGGTCTTTTAACACATTAAACATTTGAGGTTTTCTAGTGGTTTACTTTTTTGATAACAATGTTCTCTCTCAAACTATATAAACTGTGGGGTTTTATTATACACATAAATGTATATATTTTCACATCTTAGGTATTTTTACCAATTTGGAATTCTAGTAAGATATTATTCCAAATGGTCTCTAGAACAAATTTTTCCACTTCTCAAGTAAAAGCTTTATTGACCTATTTTACAATGAATATTTCTATGAAGGGATTTTAAAATATCAAATATCGTTAGAATAAGATCAATTTTTTTGTATTTAATTAATTAAAGTTGGATAATGTGATGCCATGATGTTTTATGAAATAGTTCTTTTAAAAAAAATCAATTTCATTGATAACATGTGTTACAGACAATGCTCAGTTATAGTGAAATGCTATATATTTATAATATTATTAATTAAACATGGATGTTATAACCAAACATTTAAAATTTAGGGTATTTATTAGACAACCTAAATAATAAAAATTATATGGTCTAAAAATGGATAAAATAAATTCCTGTGATATTAATTTATTATAAATGAAAGTTAAAATTGTTTCAATGTAAAAAAACATCTTTTATGAAAAAAAACATTTATACACACAAATAGATTTTATCTAAAAAATATTATAAAACATTATAGAATTATTTTAATGAATTCCAAATATAATTTAATCAACCAAATTTCATTTCATTCATCTTATATTTTTTTTCTAAACATTAGATATGTATGAATACAATTTTATGCATAAAAAATTTATTTTATCAAAAAAACCCATTGCCCTCTGTAGACTTATTGTCATTTTTTCCACTATTAGAAATTTTAATAGAAATTATTTATTTAATTATAGAAATAATAAATTTTCAATTTTCTTAGACTGAAATTGTTATAATATTAAGAAAATATTATTTTCTCGATGATTATTGAAAAATTCTGATTTTAATTTAAAATTACCTCTTCATTAAAAGTATTTATAATTTTAAATTATGCATTAAAATGGATTTAAATATAAAATAATTTTAATTAAATTATGAATAACACTATTTTGGTATTTATATTAAATTTTAGGTTGATTTTTCATATAAATAATTTTATACTTAAAAAACATTTTTATTAGGATAACTACATTTTTATCACATTTTCAGCTTTAATTATAATTAAACTCTACCTATATCGTGAAAGTATGATGGGATAATGGATAAAATATTTATAATTAGTATAATTAATATTTTTAATATGTTTAGCTTGATTTTTTTTTTCAAAATGAATAATGAAAATAATAAAAATTAATTTTCGTGGTGAATGCTAAAATCTGATTATCGAGGGTTAAACCTAAATATTAAGGTATTATTTCTTGGAACCCATGATTAATTCATATTTTGTATCCAATTTTATAAATTATACTATACGAAGACAGTGGGGGGGGGGGAGGGGGTAGGGCTTGGGGTTTCCTCACTCGGGGGTGTGCTAGGTCTTATTCTCTTATTCTGCAATGGCAGCGGCCTCTGGGCCTGTCCCTCCCTATTTTTCGGGGGAGAGACCTTCAACATCCATTGAGGGAGACGCTGCCTCTTTCTACCCCTTTTAAAATCTTGATCTTCTCCCCCATGTTCCCTTAATGCTTTTCTATGTCACTAGGTTCCAGATCTTTTTGATGGGTGGCCAAAACTTCAGATTTCGATCAACGAGTTCAAATAACCTTTGTCCCCCCTTAACCTAACTTTAATCGCATGATTTTCATAGAGAAAGTCTTTGATGGACTCATTTGATAGGTTTTCTTTGACTTTCAGGACTTATAGGATATAAAAAATATGTTATTGATCGAAAAAAAGAACATCATGATCATTTTTTCTTTGGAATGGAAACTAATTTTATCTTGGTCTAACGCTAACATATACTATAGAATTTCTCGATTTTTCCTCTTCATATAGACCTATGACTTTCAAATAAGGCATGAATCTCCTTTGGTCATGATTTTGGTGAGTCTTATTAACTCGACATTACTATTTCAATATACATAGATAGTTAGGATTATTTTAACCTCATTGGTTGGTATTAATGCTCTCATAGTTGAACCAATTCTATTGTTCATCCTATTAACCCCCATATTTGTGTGTAATTTGATCCCTCATGAGTGCCACTTGACTTTTTTGTATTATAATAGGTGATGAGTTCCATGGTAAAATGTAGGTAATGTATAAATCTTTGGTCGATTTTTGTTCTAATTGTAAATGTATTGGTCACTCCTCTGGGGAATGTTGGTGTGGCTCTAGACAATCAGACAAGCAAGGTGGTGCGGGATCAGCAGGTAGTGACAAAACCCCTATGAATAGTGCGGTAGTGGGTGTAGAGGCCATGAAAAAGTCAGTACTTTCCCTAGAAGATAGTCATTTGAGAAATTCCATTGATGTACCTCAAGAACCTATGGATGTATCTTTTAAGAAATCAGAGTTTTAAAATGAGGATGAAGTTAAGCGCACCTAGGGTAGGAGAATATAGATGTCTCAAATCATGGATGATGGAGGTCCCACGGTCCCCCTTGGTCCCTCATATGATTATTTGGTATTATTAAGGAGTTTTAACTATGATATAGGTCTGATGAAGGCTCTTAAGGAATCATGGGAGGGTAAGCCTTCTAGTTTCAGAGATATTACCAGTAAGGTGGTTGTAGTTATTTAGTTGGGAAGTCGTTTTTTGGTCAACATAATGGAGACTCAGTTCTGGATGAGTAGGAGTTGTCCATGTACTCCACAAATGGGCAGAAGGACCTCATGTCTAGTGATGAGAGTACTAGCCAGTTCGTAGATTATGTTGAGGATGAGTTTCAATTTTAGGGTGATAGAAAATCAAGTTTGAGGGGAGGTAGTAACCAGAAGGCCATCCATAATGTCACGAACCCCTCCACATAATGTGTACCCCTCTTGGGCTGACAATGTGAGAAGGGAGAAAATGACCCCTGAGTCCTACATACCGTAGGCCCCAGGTTGGTGACTAACACTGAGGGTATAATAAACACACAAATGGGAGGCATTACCCTATAAGGGAACACATGCAGAAGAGATAGATAGGATAGACACCAACCAACTGCAACCCAGAACTAGAATATAAATGACAACCCAAGTGCACATATGTAATGTCATTCAAAACTACTATAACTAGAAGGGGAAAACTAAAAGTAACCAAAATAAAGTAAAAACAATAGCAACCACAAGCCCGAACAGCTCCTGCAACCCCAAGCTAGTAGAGACCATCTTGATCTCAAACATGCTCTAAGTGACCTGAAAAACAGTTTATATATACATAGGGTGAGTAAAAGAAGCATGCTAAATCATAGTGAACAATAATTGAAACTAACTCATCACCTAAATAGGTATAATAATTTCCAAACCTCACCATGGATACTGTCACCAATTAACGCATACAAGAGTATATAATTTAATAAAGAATATCAAGGGTACCCGGCTACTACTTTCCCACGGGTTTACCACTTTGCCCCAATGTCGCACGTCCTAAGAATCTCTCTCCAAAAGGCTTGCTCGCAGACACCTGGGTGAAGCACCACAACATGCACCTCATGTAAAAAACCACCACGTTCACATAATAATATTAACCAGGTAGTTTCTAAGAGCCACCATAGCCCGCATAACGTGTATCATACGTCAGGTATTATACCTCAATCTATTACAGCCCATACACTAAGTAAGGATCCTCAAGCTATCACAACCTATAAATGTTACACCTATTGTAGTCCGTAGGATTCTATATCCAGAATATATGTGTTTGAATAACCACAAGCCATTACAGCTCTCTACACACATATATAAGGAAAACTAACCACTGTGCCTACTAGAACAAGTATCTATCAAGAGAAGAGAGTGGGGCCAAAGGGGTAGTCATCCATTCATCCTCCCATAGGAATGTTGGGGAAAACACCCCCTAGGGCTCAGAATCCCTAGGGCTTCAGTTACCCTTAATGATAGGGTGTCGTAGTTTATAGAAACACAAAATTACAGAATATACTATATCAAATATGGGCATAACATAGTCTTAGACTCAACGGCAGCTAATGTCTCTCAGACTCTGGGCATCCACTTCTAAGACTAGGTATCCTATAAGCACATAACCATTTAAAGAGCTTTATTAGATTACTTCATTCCCTTTCTATTAGTTCTACTTTACATTAATTAATTCATTAAACATTAATTAACCATGAACAATTCCACATTAAATTTCATTAGCATCACACCCAAAGTCCACTGTCCCTTTAAAATTACAACCTCAACATTATGTTCCAAAAAAATGAACCCCAATGGTAAACATCATTTATTCCATTATTCATTACATAATTACATTCCCATGTTCCCAGACATTCTATAAAAACATTCAATGCTACTAAACACAAGGTGACTTGACACGGTGAGTATATGTACTACCCCCCGAGTCTTTTCCTCCTATAGCAAGAGCATAGACCCATCCTCCCTTGAGAAGCTAAACATGGAAAACACATGGAATACTCAGTGCGTCTTCGCCTCTTTAGGAATAAGGGTATACAATACTAGATTCCTTGAGAAGTGGGAAAAAGTAAAGTAGATAATCAACCAATAAGAATCCACAAGAATCGAACAATCACATCTATCATATTCCATCATTCCTGGCGTCCTCCACGACACCCACATGTATAAACTGATGCATCTCACCACTCTAGGCGTCATCTGCTACCATAACAAAATAGGCCTCCATGCCCCCACATATCACAACAACCATCCACACTCACATCACAACACAAGCAGTATAAACAAACATTTTAATAGTTGGACTATTGGCCCTTTAACAAACAATTTGTTAAATCAGAACCCTACAAGTTGTTATATTTTATCGATCATCTGGTTATTTAATCGATATTATATTGACCAATTATTATTTTTAGGTTCCAAATTTGGGAAACCTAATCAGTAAGCTATTACAAATAATTAAACATGCTTACAGTGACATTTTGATTAACATAAAATTACAACATGAAGAACCAGATTCATTTACATTTCACTTTATCTTTATCCAAACCATTATCAATTAATTCTGGATTTACGTTCTTTACCAATTTATATAAAAAACAAAATTATAAACATAGAAAGCATTGATATCACACTATCTAAAGAAACAAGAGGCAATAACATATGTCTGATATCAATTTGATTATCCGGTTCAAATAATTATAAGGTCAATTCCATTGTGATCTAGTGGGATAAGTCATTCTAACAATACATTTGCACATAAATTAAGGGAGAATTAATAAATCCACTACCTCAATAGTTATTGATGTTCTTGATATGAGAATATTCCACACAACAGGTCACGATCCTCCTCTAACGGCAACTGCATCCACCTGAGGATGCCATTGTACGACCGCACCCACCGAAACCCAAGAAAACTACCTTAGAAGCATGGATATCACATTCTATAATATGTAAAGGAGAAATAAAAGAATATGAAACCCAAAATAATGATGATAAAACATACCTTATATCAAAGAATGATCGATACAACTTGGTTGCATCAAAATAGTGTAAAACGAATCCGAGGAGGAAAGTTTGATTGTGCAAATCCTAAGAGAAGGAATGGGATGTTTGAGCACCTCACACCTGAGAACAAGGAGAATGAATTAGGAAGGAAGATATCCCATCCCTTTAGAAGATTTAACAAAGCAACAATTTACGATACCCTTAATTTCCCATTAAAAGCGAATCACATTAAACCATAAAGTTTGACTAAGTAAAAATATCCCGAGGCATAGGAATAATTAATATAGGAGTCATGGCATTTGAATCAGTATTAGAGTCCTTAAAACAAGTATTTAAATGCATTTTACATCAAAGGAAACATTAAAGGGGAGAAACTGTTGGAAAATAGAAAACTGTTCATGAACCTCACCGTTCTAGAAACACTGTTCATAAACCTCACCATTCTTGAAATGCTGTTCATGAATCTCACCATTGGATCCTCGCTATTCTGGAAACACTGTTCATGAACCTCAGCATTGGAACCTCACCATTCTGGAAACACTATTCATGAACCTCACTGTTGGAAGCTCACCGTTCTAGAAACACTGTTCATGAACATCAATGTTGGAATCTCACAATTTCGGAAACACTATTCATCTAAGGTTACCGTTGCACTACTCATAAAAGGTTAGTGCTGACACTGTTCACCTAAGGTTACCATTGCACAGTTCACAAAAGGTTAATGTTCACACTTTTTACCTAAGGTTACCACTGCACTATTCACCTAAGGATACCATTTCACTGTTCGCAGAAAGTTAATGTTGACATTGTTCCCATAAGGATACCATTGCACTGTTCACAGAAGGTTATTGTTGACACTGTTCACCTAAGGTTATCATTTCACTATTCACCTATGGTTACCGTTGCACTGTTCATAGAAGGTTAATGTTGACACTGTTCACCTAGGTTACCATTACACTGTTCACAGAAGGTTAATGTTGACATTGTTCACTTAAGGTTACCATTGCACTGTTTACAAAGGTTAATGTTGACACTGTTCACCTAAGGTTACTGTTTCTCTCTTCACCTATGGTTACCATTGAACTATTCATAGAAGGTTAATGTTGACACTGTTCACCTAAGGTTACTGTTTCACTATTCACCTATGGTTACCATTGCACTATTCAAAGAAGGTTAATGTTGTCACTGTTCACCTAAGGTTACCATTGCACTGTTCAGAACTCTCTACCATTGGAACTGTTCACCGAACTAGAAAATTGGGAAAGTGTTGGGGATAAGTCACCTTGACCTCCCGAATCACCTCGCACAACTAATTTTTAAAAAGGAATGTACTAGAGTGGTCTGGGACATTACACATAATCTATAAAAGGACTTCTCATTCATTATACTCTTAATAGAGACACATTCTGCGAAAAAATAAAAATACAAGCTGATGGTCAGTGGGACTCTCTGTTCTTCCAAGAAAAATAGTCAGCATAGGAAGCCTGATGTCACCCTTGATCAATCCTTGGAAATAATAATGATCTTAGTAGATGACATGATAGAGTATGTTCTGATAGATAATGATACTGAAGAAGAAGCAGCTAAAATGAGAGGGAGACCAGTAAAGATAAACCTCAATGATGAGCAGTATACCTAGAATGACGAACAATATCTAATTTATATTGGGTGGTTTAACATTGGGAAAACCAGTCTTGGGGAATACATCTAGGCTTGGGACATGATTACTTTTGAGTTTGAAGAACTTATTATAGATAAACCAGACCTCCAGTTTAATAAGATTTATTTGAAATTAATTAGATAAACAAATTCTAATAGTCTAAAATTGTTCTTCAACGGTTATGGATTTTACTTTTATGGGTGAAGTCAGGGTTTCCCACATATTCTATAAATGTGTTTGAATAATAAATATTAAATTTTCAGTCATTCAATACAAAATTCTATTCAATTTTAATTTTGAATCATTTTTATTTGGAATTAATTTATCATTTATGATTCTTTTGAGAAAATCCCCTATAATTTCCATGTGAGTTCCATTCCTGAGTTATTAAAAGAAAACCCCTCCCATATCCGATCCGCAATCCAAAATACTATTGGTTCAAAAAATTATAGATTAGCTTTATACCACAATTTAGTCACCCCTTCCAAGTGCCGTTATTTTGATTAATAAAACCTACCAAGAAGGATCTTGGTGCTAACATAATCAGGTTTTCTGAAGAAGAGGCATTGTTCATAACCGAGTGTTTTTGATTTATTTCTTCTTGGACCACCTTAAAATATTATAAAAACATGATAATATAATACCTTATGTATATTCCATAAAAAATATTTTATTATGTTTTTAGAATATCCTATATCAATCTCCTCTTTCATCAAATGGGGAATAGAACCATCAATCATGTGTGCAGCAGACTACTGCCTCACGAAAAAATATAACTTATTTTCCTTCACTGCATACCAACCATGGATATAATAACTAATTTTAAATGAGTATATTATATTTATGAAATAATTATAGTTATTAAGTTATAATATCACATCTATAAGCTTTTATTCCAATTCTTTGGAATATTATGACAGCGCTCATGAATACTTGTGGTCTACCACCTCACTGAAGTGATAAGATTTGTTTTTCATTTTATTTTGACACAGATAGTAACAAAAGAAAATTTAAAGAATATATATATATATATATGATATATGTGATACTAAAAATATTTTATAATAGTGAATTATTATTTACTTTTCTTTCATTTCATAGGACAAGAATATGGGGAAAAAAGTTATTCCTACATACAACCTACTTTCTCTTTGAACGGTGTAATTCATTTTATATATCTGTATTTTTTGGGTTACAGTAAATAAATATATATTGAATATATATTATATTTAGGTTGTTTTGACATTATATAGATTATTAAATAATGATCAATGTAGAAGTACTGAAATAAAAAACCATAACATGCATGGAAAAGTGATGTAGTTTTACCAAAATCATGATTTTAATAAGGAATTGTTAACAAAAGTTAATAAAAGAACACAAGTGTAGTGTCTCATACCTGAGTGGTCAATTACATTGTAGAAACCCAATTTTTTAAGTTCAATGGTGGGTCATGGTGACTTATTTCAATAATTTTAAAAAATTTCAGTTTTTCAGGATCTCTAACGGTAGGCCACTGATGGTAGGTCACAATAGTGTGTAACGATGGTGAGTTTTCCAATAGTATCTCATCAAACGGTGAGTCATCCAATGGTTTCTCATCTAATGGTTTCTCGTCCAATGGTGCGTTATCCAGTTGTGAGTCGTCCAATGGAAGCTAATCTAACAGTGAGTCTTCTAGTGGTGAGTTTTCCAACTGCAGCTTATCTAGTGGTGAGTTTCCCAATAGTGGCTTGTCCAATGGTTGTTAGTTCCAATAATGTGACATGCATAATGTTTTAAGAATCCTAAAATTTCCCCCATTTGAAGTTTTCTTTGATTTAAAATGAGTTTAATACAATATTTAATGGTTTCTAGAACTGTTTCAAATAATATCTATATTTAATACCTCTGAAGCTTCCTTTGAATTCCAAACAATTTTCCTTGGTTAAGATCCACATTTATTTCCTTTTAAAAACAATTTCTACCATTGATTTTGGATATGGACATTCAAAACATGAGACCCTATCTTACTTCTATGCTTCCCTTTCTTTGGGTGTGAGACACCTCGAACCATTCTTCCAACGGAGGAGTCATGAAATTTTACTGTAGCCTTAGGACCATGTGTTTTCCTAGAGGCTCTTCCTTATATATGCAATCCCCCTGATTTGGGGCAGCAAGGAGGTTCCAATCGTCTCTACTTCTATGTAGGGATTCCCTTATTTATCTTTATTGTGTGTCATGATGGAGGGGTTTAATTTTTTTTATCTATGGATTATGGTTGTTACGGTTTAATTAAAGATAAGGAATTTGTTAAATTTAAATTTAAGGGTAAAGGGGTATGTTGGGAATTTTTTACATCCTTCCTATGATTGTGATATTGTAGATTTTATGGGCTTGATGCCCCCACTGAATATTGTGGTTATTGGGGAATTTTTTACTGGATACATTTATTTTCACTATTGTGACTATTGGGATTTCTATTATATCACCGTAAATCTAAATATGATAATTACTTATACCTAGATAATGAAATGGTTGCCCCATGATTTTGGTTACATGATAACACCCATAAAATAATGTAGAATGTGATAAAAGGCCCATTCTAAATATACAAAAAGGATCTTGATGTTCTGTGATGTCAGATAGTGCTTGTGGGACAATGATGTGTGGTTGAAATAGGGAGTTGGGTGATATGTGGTTTGTTTGTCCATTATTTTAAGGTAGTGAGGAGATGATTTTGTTGTTGTTCTTTTGGTTCAGTGATGAGGTGGTTGGTTTGGCTGTGCTTTTTGGGCGATGAGGTGGTGGGTTTTTTGTGCTATATTTCCAATTAGGGATGGAAATAATAAATGAATGGTTAATATAAATTTATAATTGGTGAATTGAATTTCTTGGGGGAGTGAATTGAGTTTGTTTCAGGCTATGTTGTTGTGTATTTATAGATAGCAGCAAAGGCTGAATAGTGTGTTGGAGATTATTTGAAAACCCATATGTTGGGCAAGCTTTTATGGTACAATATTGGTATTACTTGTATTTTCCATGTTATTTCTATACACACCCCACCATAGATGACATATATGTTCTGAACACCCCTATCATCATGGGGGGAGGTTTTTTTGGGAAACATCGTTGTGGGATGATGGATGGTTTCCACCTGCTTTTCCATACTCCTTCTTCCAGGTAGTGGTAGCCCATGATTCCTTGGGATGATTGTGGTTTGTGAGGCCCAGGTTTGTGCAGGTGAGTTGTGATTTCCCTAGTGTCTTTGGGAAGATATGTGTTTTTCTTTCCCAGGTATTTTCAGGATATATTGTTGTTTTTTCCTAGGTGTTTTTGGGTGGCATGTGGTTTCATTTGTGAGGGCTCAGGTGTATATAAGAATGTTTTCTTGGGAGGCCTATGTGTGTACGGGTGGGATGTGATGTGGATCGGGGCTCATGTGATGGTATGATATGTGCTTTTTTGGGCCCAAATGTGTTTGGGTGGGTTGTTATGTGGTTATTTCAAAAGATTTTGGAGCACGATGATGTTTTTCTTTGGAAAGAGAGGCTAAACTGGTGGGAAAGTGGTGATGGGTACCCTACCATCGATTTGCTTACTATATTCCTTTACATGACTTTCATTACTTAGTGAGCATTCCTTGGTCAGGTGGTGATGATTTTTTAA
This sequence comes from Viscum album, assembly GCA_963277665.1. Taxonomy (NCBI): domain Eukaryota; kingdom Viridiplantae; phylum Streptophyta; class Magnoliopsida; order Santalales; family Viscaceae; genus Viscum; species Viscum album. Next base: position 470,947,160 of record OY728133.1, on the reverse strand, counting down.
CCTGATTATGTGTTATTGGTTCTATAGTTTATTCTAGGGATCATTAGTACGATTTTCTCATGTATTCATGAGAGACAATGGTTTTCTAAATGAGTATACCTGCATTATCACAATACATATATAGAAAAACCTCTTCTGGGTTTCGTAGAGGATTACTTGGACTGTACATGACATTACTAGCTCATACATTGGGCCAATTTCTGTTTAATTTCATATCTTTTTTGGTTCTTACATTAGAGTTTTCATTTTATTTTTAATAGTTGTATTTTAAACAGTATTTTTGATTGATTTTGGATTTATTATATATATATATATATATTACATGGAGTTGTTTTGATATGGAATATCTTTTATCCCGATAATGTTTCATTTAAAAAGGTCAATGCCTCTAATTTTTTGAGACTTTATAACCATTGGGATGGTCACCACCTCAGGGCCTACTGGAAGTGGTAATTATGGGTAATTATCTATTTTCACCATTTTTATAAAAGGAGGGGTATCATTGGATGGTGGGGGTCTTGATAATATGAAATATTTTCTGATGTTTGAGAGAGTGGATGGAGTTTGTAGTTAGTCACAATATAGATTTCATGTGTTGGAAGGGAAATGGTGTCAGGTGATCTCGATGCATGACATAAGAAATGGAATAGGATTTAGAAAATAGGTTTTTAGGGCACCATGATCTAATGCAAAGACTCTAGGTATACTGAATGACAAAGTGAGGCAACACCATTTGTAGTGATGAGACCCTTGGAAGGGTACATGGATCATAATGACTTGTGTCCTTTTCTGAATTCGCTTGTTTAGTGGAATTTCAAATTGGCAACAAAATTATGAAATTGAGTTAAAATGAATCTTATATAAAATTACACTATACAAGGATTAAGAATTCGTTGTTTACCTTATTCATCTATGGAACCTGGTAATCACCCGCATATGGATCTGGCTATTGTGGTTTAGTACGCTGATCTAGTTGATTGACAGAGGGCTTATCCAGTTGAATAGGATGACTAGTTTAAGAGAAAGGTATGTTATTTTTAGTGACATTCATTGTTAATATACGAGGGTAGTTTTTGAGACATATAGAAAGTGATCTAGCTCTAGGATATTGAGATCACCTTCACTTTGATCTAGGCTAAACCAACGTACTAGCTTCCTTCAGTAGTGATCCAAATGTGATGAGCATCATGTCAGTAGTTGATGTTGTACCTAGGGGAGAGGATGGAGGATGAATTTTTATGTGTCTTTTTTAATAAGGTGTTCGGAGAATAATTTCATTAACCATGAAGGCTGAGAAGAGGTAGAAGTTACTCTCCCTCTACTAGGGGAGTATGTTGGTATAGGATATGAGGATTAAGTTCAATGATCTTCTTAATTTTTCCATAGATCTCTTTTTGAGTGAGGAGACTCATGCTATATTCATATTGGAGCCACATCTTCCTTCTATCCAACATGTGTTTACAACCTTTATGGTGATAACGTACTTGCAGGTTCAGAAGAAGGTGGAAGTTATTGAGAGGATTCACTTGCGGGGAGGTATACTATGTGAGGGGAGCCACCAGTGTTCTTCAATATGAAGGGTTACAATTACAAGGTCTTAGGTAACAAGGCCTTCTATATTTTGACTTTTGGGGAGTCGACCACAGTAGTTTCCATTATGAATTTCTATTCCTTGCGTATTTCCCATGAACTTGGGACCAATTTGTTTCATATGTGGTGCATGTGTACATATTTAGAATCATTTTCTAGTAGTCATTCAAGATCAATATGGTGGAGGTTCACAGGTTCAGTGCCCACCCCAACAATATATTCTATCCATGCCATTTTAGTAGTAAGGATAGCAGGCCCATGCTCCACTATGTAGAGATGGAATTTCTAGAGGCCTGCCGTAGGGTGTTTTTAAAGGACCTTGACAGTATCATGGTTATAGAGGTGGTCATCAGTAGAGGGGAAGAGGAGTTGGGCATGGTTAGTCACACATCGCAGAAGAAGTAGTTCCAGTATATTATTGATCTTTAGAGTCATTATTGAATTTTTAATACCATTTCTTGAGAATTTTTTTGATTTATAATCTTCACACAACTTTTATCACCCTTTATAGCCCATGCCTTTGGCCTAGACATAGAGAGCCTTCTCATTACCTTAGTTTTGAGTATTCAAGTTTAAGGTCAGACCAACTAGTTTGATGTGTGCTGGGGATGTAGACTGATGATGGGGTTGCATTAGTCCCATGGGGATATCTTATAACTTTAGATGAAACTATACAATGTCATTATTGGAATTGAATGGTGATATTTATTTTGAACTATTATCGACTTATTTTGGAGAAGTGTCATGTTATCATATGTGGATGGCCATAATTTGGCTTTCTTTAGAGAGTAGGGTTGTTAAGTGTCTGATGAGCCCCTTTTCTTTTTTATACAGAGCAATTAGTCGAATTAGTAGGTGATGAGATGGTGGATGCTCCTGGGGTTGTTCATGAATTCATGGATGATTTCACTGTGGAGGTTGTGACCTAACAAATTTAATGTTACATTGATTTTGGTATAGACATATAGCTCAATGCATCTTCAGTTATGGAGGATACTTTTCTGATGCCTCATTCAAAGTTGTAGGAGTTGAAGATTCAGATTGATGATTTGATGAAGAAGGTATTTATCCTAACCGGTGTGTCATTATGGGGTGATTTAATATTGTTGGTAAAGAAGGTGCATGGTGTCTTGAGGTTGTGTGTAGACTACTAGAGGTTGAATCAAGTGAAGTTCAAGAAATGTTAACCTCTCCTGAGGATATATTGTCATTTTGTCCAGAAGAGAGGGGAAGGTTGGTTTTATATGATTGATCTACTATCTAGATATCACTAGTTGACGGTGAATAAGGGATATATCCTGAAAATGATTTCAAATGAATGTATGGGAACATCAAGTTCTCAGTCATGCCTTTCGGTGTTATGAACACACTAGCTGTGTTCAGGTGTCTTTTGAACACTATGATTCATGAGTTCCAGTACCAGTTCATTGTCGTAATCATTTGTGAAATATTGATCCACTTAATGGTAGAGGGCGTCTATACTTAATATATCAAGACTGTCTTGCAATTCCTTTAATTCAACTGGATCTATAAAAAAGTTTCTAAGTGTATGTTTTGTACTCAATATGTACATTTCCTTGAACATGTGGTGTATCAGTAGGGTTTATCATCGGACCCATCGAAGGTTGATAAAATTTTTCTTTGGAAACATCCAAAAAGTGTGGAATGTGTTTTTAGTTTTTTTGGCCTCAAAGGCTATTATTGGAGGTTTGTACCAGATTTCTTTTGATTTTAAACCCCATTGATATATATGGACAGTAAGAACCAATCATTTTTGTGGAGTTAATAGTGTCAAACAATGTTCGTCTATCTGAAGGGGAAGTCGGTTAGTGCTCTAGTGATCTAGTTACCAGAGTAAGGGGTGATGTTTGAGGTGTTTTGTGATTATTCCCATTTTGGTTTGGAAAGTGTGATGATACAACCACAATTATTGATCTCTTATGGGTATAGGAAATTAAATCCTCCCGAGTGTAACTATAAAACCCAATATCTGAAGTTAGTAGCAGTTTCTTTTTGTGATGAAACTATAGAAGAATTACCTCATTTGGGAGTGCTTTATGGTATTCACAGACCACAAGAGCGTGTGGAATACCTTTTCCCAACATGAACTGAATCTGTGGTTGGGGAGATGTATAGAGTTCCTTAAGGTCTATGATTTTGAGATCTCTTACATCTTAGGGAAGTGGAATTTCATGGATGATTCTTTGAGTATAAAGTCACATAAGGAGGTTGTCTGAGAATCAATATACACATAGAACATAAAATAATAGTTGATATCCATGAACATGGATACATGTGTCGAAAGAGGTAAAAGCTATTAGATCTATATGAAATTCGACTATTCTCTGATGTAGTAGGTGGTGGATTGGCAGTGGGGTGACCCATAGGTAGATGTGATGTGTGATCATGTCAGCGATGGTGACTCCTCAGAGGAATAGTCCAACTTAGACGATTTTCCATGAGAGGTTGTTTTTCCTAGTTGAAATGCATGAGCTAGACCTTAGGGATTTTTATTACTCACCCTTGGATGTACATATAACAATTATAAGATGAATCGTGGTTTTAGGATGTAGTTTTGGTAGCCCAGGATGAAATGATAAGTGAAAGAGTTCTTGATGAAATGATTAGTGCGCTTGCAGGTGAAGGATGAACACTATTTTACTGATGGATTATTGCACCCATAGAATGTTCATGACTGTATCTAGGGTCAAATATCAATGGATTTTTTCATAGTGAAACCCAGATCACATGGAGGCTACAATTCTATGTTGTAATTAGTGAATAGACTAATGAAATCAACTCACTTCTTAGGAATTAAGGTGTTGGGCATAGTGTATTTCTTGGAAAAGAGGTATGTGGATGAGGTGGTTCAACTTCATGGAGTTCTCATATCCATTATCATGGATTGGTGTACATGTTTTACCCCACAAGTCTGGTAAGGATAGAAGCATGATTTTGGCACTCAGTTATTATTCAACACTTCCGTTCACCCTAAAAAATATGGGTAGACTGAATGGTCAATCTAGACACTGGAAGTCTTATTGTGATCAAGTGTCTTGGACTTTGGCGAATCATGGGTATTCCACTTTATCTTGGTATATTTTTATTGAAATAATAATTATTTCTCTTCTATTAGAATGGTTCCATTTGCTATTTCTCACAGATAACTGTTCTGTTCACCGTTATACTGGATATAGGTTGGGGAGACAACTGTTCTAGGATCAGAGGTTGTGTAGAGAACGACGAAGGAGGTTTAACTTGTTCGTGAGAGGAAAAAATAAGAAAAATATTGACAAAATCATATGATGATTGTTGTAAAAGGCCCATATATTTAGGGGTTATGGACTATGTGTTCTTGAATGTTTTTCCTTGACTAGTGTAGCAGTAGTTTGGAAGGGGAGTAAGCTTTCACGTAGGTTCGTTGGACCTTTGGATGTGTTGGTGTGATTTAGTGAGGTGGCATACCGGTTGGTGCTGTAGAGGATCCATGTCCTCTTTCAGGTCTCTTAACATAGTTGGTATCTTCTCGATGACTCCCATGTATTTGAATTGGGATAGTTGGATATCTAAGATGATGCAACATATGTGGAGAGTATATTAGATATTCTAGATCATCGAGATAAGGTGTTGTAAGGGTGGACCATTCCATTGGTTTTCGTGTTGTGGAGGCATGGTGGCCTGTAAGAGAGAACATATAATTGAGAAACACAAATGTGTGCCCACTGCCTAGAGTTGTTTGTTGTGTTTCCTTGTTTTTTCTTGCCTTATGATGTAATTTTTGAACTAAATTTTATGAAATAAGCTCTTTCCTATTGGGTTGACAAGTATGTGGTGCAATGTGTGATGAATTCATGTCTTGTGAAATGGGGAGGAACATATTCTTAATCGAGATGCATTAAATATGACGTGATTAAACCCGTACAGGTGAGTCTGTGCTACCCATAACAGATATCATCTTGACATGGATAATAGAATTCCTTAAATCATGTGTTTGGGATGGCATGGTTAATATGAATTTGGGGTGTTTGTTTTGGTTATTTGGGATAGACGATGTCTGGGGGGGGGTTGTTAGATGTTGTGGTTTCACTCCACCCTATAAACCACACATAGATGTTTATTATTGAACATTGATGTCAGAATCAGTTTTCTAGGGATAGTGATATTCATGAGAGGTATCTCAATGTTTGTTTGTTTAGAACCCTATTTTACTTCTGGGTATGGTTTTATATTCGTGGGGTTAGAATTGATTCAGAAGTATCTGATATAATTGCCCAAACCTCTATGGTCCAATATTTTGTGAAAATCCAATGTTTGATTTGTTTTGGGAGGTCAAGGTGACCTATTTCAATACAATGAAAAATTTACACTTTTTCTGATTCTCTAATGGTAGGTCACTAATGATAGGTCATAATAGTGAGTAACAATGGTGAGTCACAATTGTGAGTCATGACGGCCAGTCCTCTAATGGTAGATCATGCTATGGTGACTCTCCCAACGATAGCTCATCCAACACTAGATCCTCTAATAGAGATTCGTCTAGCGGTGAGTGGTCCAAATGGTTGTCCTTCCAATAGTGATTCATCCATCAGTGAGTCTTCAAATGGTAGATCATCCAGTTTTGAGTCTTCCAATGATGACTCATACAACAACAATTCATTCTACTGGTGAGTCGTGAAGAGTGTTTCTAGCATCATATAGTTTCACCCCTTTAAAGTTTTCAATGATATAAAATGAAATTAATACCATATTTAAAGGTTTTTTGAGCCATTTTAAATAACATATTCCTTCTACCAAAACATGATGCTTCCTTTAACTTCCAAAAATGATGTTCTTGGTCAAGATCTGCCTTTAATGTCTTTTAAAAACTATTTCTCCCATCGATGTAGGATCTGACTTTTCTAAAGATGAGATCGTCTTTTACTTGTCTCATTCCATTTCTCTTGGTGTGGAATGCCCCAAACCATTCCCCCAAAGGATTCATGAAATTTTTCTATATCTTTTGGACCATGTTTCTCCCTGGAGGTTCTTCCTACAACATGCACACCCCATTCTTTGGTGGATCCAGGAGGTGTTGATCGTCTCTTCTTCTATGTAGGGATTCAATAATTTCTTTTTATTGTGTATCATACATGAGGGTTTTACATTTTTTTCTATGGATTATGGTTATTCCATATTCATTAAATACAATGAATTTTTTAAATTTATATTTAAGGGTAAAGGTGTATGCTTCATATGTTTTTAGATCCTTTGTATTATTGAGATATAGTAGATTCTATGTGCTTAATTCCCCAATTAAAATGGTAGTTATTGGGGGATTTTTTTCACTAGATATATGTATTTTGACTTTTTTGACTCCTGTGATTATTGGTATATTTCCCTAAATGGAAATTCTTTAATTACTTATAATGGGCTAATGAAATGGTTTCCATAAGATTTTGGTTGCTTGATAACACCACCTAAATAAAGTGAAATGTGATAAAGGCCTATTTTTTAATATATAAAAATAATCTTGATGTATTGTGACATGTAAACGTTCTATTATGATGTTGATGTTTAGTTAAAATTGTTATTGGGGCATAGTGGTGATTTGTTTGGCTGTGATTTTGAGGTGGTGGGGAGGTGGTATGTTTGGCCATGCTTTTTAGGAGACGACGAGGTGTTTGGTTTGGCCGTGATTTCAGGGCAGCGAGGTGGTGCTTTATTTTTCCTAGATTCCTATGTAGTGATGAAATGAATAAATGAATTGTTAAAAAATAATGTGAATTGGTTAATTGAAATGGGTGGGGGTATGAATTGAGTTTATGGATTGATGTGTGGTTGTGCATTTTGAGGTAGCAACAAAGGTGATATTGTGAGTTGGATGTTTGATGAAAACACATAGGTTGGGCATGCGTTTTATGTATTATATTTCTATTAGTATTATATTCCCTTTGATTTATATGTGCACCCAACCTAGAAGAAAACTATGTGTCAAAAACCCTCATCTTTATGGGGCATGGCCTCTCTCCCAAACAAACTATTGAGAAGATGGATGGTTGGAAAATCGCTCTTCCCTGCTCCTTCCAAGATATTGTAGACCAAGATTCACTAGGATGAATGTGGTTTTTGAGGCCGAGGCGTGTGAGGATGATTTTTTCTTTCCTTGGTTTCTTCCAGATGAGATGTGATGTGCCTTCCCAATTGCTTTCATGAAATGATGTGGTTTGTGTCCTAGGTGTCTAGGGGGATTTAGTGTGGTATGTGAGGGACCAGTTGTGTGTGGGATGGATTTTTTGTGATCCCCAGGTGTGTGTGTGCCAGATTTATGTGGCTCAGGCCCTATGAGAGGGGATGAGATGTAATTTTTTGCCGCCCAGGTTTCTGTGGGTGGGTTGTGATGTGGTTATTTTGAAAGCGCTGGGATCACGAGGTTGTTTTCTATTAAGAAGGAGAAGATAAACTATTGGAAAGGTGGTGTGGGGTAACCTATCATTGATGTGCTTACTATATTAATTTACTTGAATTAGAATACTTAGTTAGAGTTCCTTTGTGGGGTGGGGATGGTTAGTATTAATTCTTAGGTTCATTTGGTTAATCTATTATCTAATGGGAGAAGAAGTATTCTTCTATCACTTGTGCATGAGAGGATTTGGATTTCTTTCTAAGTACACATGTATTCTGACCTAATGTATATAAAAATACAATTTTCAGGTTTTAATAATGATTTTGTGGACCGTGTTGGGCCATACTAGCTTGGAATTTTGGTATGTTTTTATATCACTCTATATCTTTATTTGGGACTTAAATTGTAGTTTTCATTGTATTTGTAATAATATTACTTCAAACATGCATGTGGGATATATTTTGGATTTCTTTTATATATATTGTTCTTGGAGTAATTTTGGGATTGAACATATTATCTACTGATATAGTTTTCGTTAAAAATGCAAATGTCTTCAATTTTGTGAGGTTGTATACCCTTGGTGTTGGTCACCAAATCGAAGCCTACTATAGGCAGGACTCGAGGGTTTCATTATCTCATTCCTTCATTTCCATCCCCAGAGGGGTATCTTTAGAGGGAGGGGTCATGAAAATATATAAATCATATATGGTATGATATTTATAAATGAGGATTTTAATTATATTTATTGTAAAACTCTATATATTATACATGAGGTTTCAATGTCTATAAAGAAAGGAGAGACTAAATGTAATGGATTTATAGTCTCTCTTCTATTTATAGGAGACACATGCCATATTCAACACTCATTTATTTTTTAATGTGAATATAATTATCCATCAAAATATTATATTCTTAATTTATTTATTATCATGATATTTAATGTTTAAGTTTATTTTGTTCTTCTGTGGGGATTACGATTAAAAAGATACCAAAGTGGTAAGGTGGTTTCATTTATGTGGGAAACATTTCCATTTCACCACTTTTTTATATTTTTTTGTGTATATACTATACAGTAATGTATTTTATTAATCATTTCACTATGTTTTTGGGATATAAACATCCATAAAACGTTTTTTCTATCACGGTTCTTATGTTTTAATCATTACCCATTTAGTAAAAGATTAATGTTACAATATCAATGTTTATTTGAATTATTTTTTATTGTGTTTGGGATGATGAAATATTATGATCTATATCTAATGAATTTTTTTTTCTCCTCATATTTTTATTTCTAGTGAATACATATTTACCCTTAATTTTTCCATCATTAATGACTTAATATATCAAAAAAATATATTTTATAAAACTGACTTAATTTTTCACTTTGGTCGATATTTATTTTTTCTTCTATTCCCATGTGATAATTTTTGTAATGAAATATTATAGAATTATACAATTTTTTAAATACACTTTCACCATTATATTAATTTTTACAAAATGTTTTGAAAGAAATATTGCTATTTTTTATGAAAAAAACTTTTTTTATTTTTTTTCAAAAATGTGAAAGGATTATTCTTTTTAATGTGAATGACATGATTGTTATTTCACTCTTTCATGACTACTCCATTTTTAAAGCTTCGTTTATGAGCTTACAATGTTATTTTGAATGAAATTTTTTTCATTAATATTTGTGATGTTTTTTATATACCAGAATTAATGTTTTAAAAGTGGAAAGGTTATTCCACTCAAGAAATGTTCCAAATGACATTTCAAAATAAATTTTCATTTAATAAGGCATGTTTCCACGCTACATGATCTTTTCTAAGAATATGGAGTAATGATACTATAATTATTTTTTATCAAGATGGTTTATGATTATGAAAAAAATATGTTTATGAAAGTCAATAATTTTCCATGTGTTATGAAGTTTTGAATTGATATAAGGATTATGAAGCCTGTTTCATTTCTATGGGATTTGATATGATGAAAAAATTATGAATCTAATTTCCTTTTCACCATTTATGTTATGATCAATGTGTTATTATCATGTGGAACACAAATTTATAGATAATATAATATGTGGGACATATATCTACCGCAAATTCATTGGGTAATGTTTAATGTTATATGAAATTAAAGGGAATATGAGAGGTTATCACCATCCCAAAAGACGGTACAATGGAAGTTATCCAAAGCCTCTTAGAGGGTACACATGAGATTATTAAAAGGTAAAAGCAGGTATATAGGTGGTTTAATCAATATTACCATGTTATGAATGTCTTTTTGGATTATCAAAAAATAAATATTTCTACACTTGTGTGTATAAAAATAATCTATGTCTTATGAAATTTTTATACTCCCATATATTATTCTCATTGATTAATTTTTTTCATTTCTTATTTTTTTAATAATTATTCCATGACCAATATTTATGATCTTTGATATGTATAGTTCAATTTTAAAATTTTATTATCATGTTCTCATAACCATATTCTTACATTGTGATGACATCCCACTTGTTCTACTATTTCTGAGCACATGATCTCACCCTTTAATATGTTACCTTTATCTAGATTATGTAGAATGGATTTATATAAGAAATGTTTTTAAGAGTGTAAAATAGGGAGATCATTATGAGAGTTATTGATGAACATTTCTTAAAAACGAAAATTGTGTATGTCTTTTCCAATGGAACCTAAATAATATGGACCTTAGCAATATAATTTTGAAATGTATTTAATATTCATCACAAAGATGTAATATTAATTTACTAAAATTTATGGTTCATTATTTGTGGTATCAGTTAATGGTTTAGTCAACCATAACAGATTAGGGTAACAGGAGATGAGTTAAAACCAATGGGATACGTATATGTATAAAAAAAATCATATTATTTACGAAATAAAGAGATTATTGGATTTTAATTGATCTTATATCCATGTCTGGATACTGCAAGTTGATGTGGAACTTTAAAAATTTTACCTATGGATAAGAACTCTGAAATGGGTACATTGATATTTTAATTGATTGATACATAATACACGCTAATATTATTTTTTATACATATGATTTTACATTCCCAGGGGATATAAATTGGTTAATCCACATATTATTTGTGATCCATTATGAACAATTTGAATAGATAATGAATATGAATGAACTAGGATAAACCAAATGTTTTATAGATTTAAATAAAGGTGTTGTGATTTAGAAATCCAAAAAATTATATTTCATGATTATGTGGTTTCCCACTGTAGATATTTTTTCTAAATTTTTATTTTTGGTTTTATTCAATGTTAAGAATCAAAAGAAACTTGTTTATTATTGAATTTAATATAAAATTTGTTGATGTGAAACAAAATGGGATAATAAATCGAGAGAAGGATATTTTGATTTTTTGTAATCTATCATCACAAAATATGATTAAAAACCATCACCATTACCACCTCTCAAAATCACTAAAGAAGACAAGGATTGAGTTTTCTATGAGATTTGGTGGGGGAGACAATAGAGAAAAGAATATTCAGTTTCATACATGTTATGACTTTGGGAATAAGCACTTGAGGGAGTCTCTAAATGGAATGAGACAATGTTTTGTGGGTGGATATAAATGGAATATAGTATGCAATTTATGAGTAAAAATGAAAAGTTAAACACTGAAAAAAATTATAATAATGGTTTCCCTAAGGTTTCATAAATGGTTGAATGATTTAAATATGGAAAGTATAGGAATTATTAAAATAAATTTCCTAGGGGAATGCTCATAAAATGGGGTCAAAAAAGTTTCACAAATAATTTTTTCAATTGATGATGAAGTGAATACAAATGAAATATGAAATGAATGATGTGTAATCAAGTAAGATAATATATTCTAGTTAACTGTTTAAGAATAAAGTTGAATTATTGATATTTTTATTTATTATAAGTCAAGAATCATGTTATATAAATAAATAAATATACTAGGATTTCTCTATAGAAAACTTATATTATGGATATTAGATAATATGTTAAATGGTAATGATGTCCTAGAAAAGTCATTTAATATAAATGTTATATATTATATAAAACAAAATGTTATGGAAAATATAACACATAGTATGTTTCTAATGATTATATAATTACGTTTATCTGGGATAAAGAGATGATGGATAGAGATAATGTCAATTTTATAGTATTGATGATCTGGGAATGCACTAATGACTTGACAAAATTGTGGGATATGTTATCATTTATAGAGTTTAATTTTTTTTATTCATGGAATATATTTAATAATATGTAGGTTTATTTAAATAATTATGAATAAATTAGATTTAAATTGAGGTTTTAGGAATATTATTATTATTACCATGTTTATAAAGAATATATGACCAATGTATTTTCATATTTGGTAAGTGACTATTAAAGTTACTTCATGATATTGGGGGGATTAATGTCATGTTGATTTATAAAATTTAGTGGTCATCATTATATTTTTTTAATTTTGTATGGTTTTTCAGGATACCCATTTATGGAATGGTTTTAGTTGAAATTTTGATATGGTTTTGGATATTAATAAATTATTTAAACATAGTAAGATTTATCTGTATATTATACCCTATGCTATCATTTTTAGTTGTGATAGAAACTAGAGATATATGGAATAAATTATCATTATTTTAGGATATTAATATATATTAGTACTTTAATGATGAAAAATTAATCTTTAATCATTAGAATAATAGATGAAGTGGTCATTGATCAAAGCACAACCGATGGGTGTGATTATGATTATGAAATTGAAGGAAATTATATATGTATATTTTTTTATGTTCCCTATCATGAGAATAATAATTACCTCAAAATTTGGAAATTTATTTGAGAACAAAATACTTATTAATTTCATTAATAATGAATCAATGATCTTCTTACACGTTACATATTTTAGGATCTGTAGTGGTTCACAATCTCAAGACCACTTTCTATATCACGCTCTATTGATCCATGGGTGTAATTATTTTTTCATATTTCAAAATTTTCATTTTGCATCAATGTTTTCATATTTAAAAACCAATTTATGAGTTATTCTGGATCACCTTACTAATTTCATTTTCCTCTATTAAAGAGGAAGTATTGTTGTCCCTTTTTAGAATGAGGGTTTTCCATCATGAAATTATTGAATTTAAAACCCTACATGCCCTTTTTAAAATTGGAGATATGCAATTTATTATAGGGGTAGAATTTAACAACACAATAGATTATGAAATATTTATTGTAAATAATTATAATTTCTTCACAAACTTGTGTTACACACAACAACAAGTTCATTTGAACCATAATATGATATAACAACTATTATTTAAACATGAAACTTATAATATAGCCACTATATTTATGGGTATGAATTGGGAAAACAAATTATGAAAAATTTATATTTTTTACAACAAGAAAATATATTTATGTTTTATCAATTTATTGGTAATCAAAATAAATGACATTTTAAAACAAATGAAATATTTTTTATCAATAGTGATTTTTATGCACATGATGGGTTTCTATATAAATTAATAAAATGTAACTGTATTTGTGAATTATTTTAATGAAAATAATGCTTAATTTCATCAATAAATTTTTTTATCATTCATCTAATATTTTTTCCATGTCTGGAATATGAAACAAAACATCCAATTTTATGTTTAAAAATGTAATTTTTTTTTGAAAAGTGGTCTCATAGTGTTTTGTGGAAATGTTTTAAACATAATATTTTCAACTATTAGAAAATTTATTATACCAACTTAATTTATTTTTGAAATTACCATATCAAAATTATATTACATTAAATTTTTTGGTATTTTCTGAAATGGAAATGTTTTTATGCGTAGTGAAAAATACATAGTTTTACTGAAAACTGCATTTTCACTTGAATTATTTACAAATATAATTATCTTATAAAATTATTTGAAAATTTTTATTAGTTAAATTTAATTAATAATAATACTATATAGGTCATTGGAAACAATTTTATATTTACTTTTTAAAGAAAAACTATAAAAATTAATGCAACATTTCTTTGGGAAATCCACTTTTTCATCACTTCAGTCGATTATATTTTTATTTAAATTCTTCCACATAAATTATTTTATAAAAAATATATTAAATATTTTGGATTATAATAATTTATATTATTTTTTATGGAATGCATAATTTTTTTATAATGAATTTGGAAAATAATAAAAAAATAATTTCAGATGTTAAGGATAAATTAGGCTTACCACATAGTAAAATAAAAAAAACATTGGTAGGTTTTCCTAGTAAACCTTTCATAATACTATTGGTTGAAAATATTTAATCCCTATCATATAAAAAAATATGATATATTAAAATGTAGAAGAATTTTTCTTAGAAATGTATTTTTATTTTGGATTCTTTTGGGAAATTTCCACATAGTTTCCAAATGGGTTCTTTTCATGAATTATAGAAGGACATCACATATCCTGTCATATTCACATTACCAAATAATTTTGTATCATTAAAAAATAGACCAAATACATTTCATTACTTCATATCCACATCCTATAGTAAATATTTTTTATTAGGAAACCCTCCTAAGAAGGCTTTTGTTGCTAACCTAAGAAGGATATATAAAGAAGAGGTATAGATATTAACCAAGCATTTTTATTAAATTATAATGTATTACTATTATGGTACTTTCATAAACTACATCCATCTCCTCTTCCAAGAAATGGGAAACAAAATCATTGGTTTTGTGTACGAAGGACCACCTTCTCACAAACCGATGTAATGATTTTTTCCTTAACCACATATCATGGATGGATATAATGATTCATTTAACATATTTATATTATATATATGTTACTATAATATCAAATATATATTCTTTCCTTATATTTTATTTGGAAGTTATAATATCGAACATGCATACATGTTGACTATTGCTACTATGAAGCTATATGATTCATTTTTCATTTTATTTTAAAATTAATGGTAGAAAAGTTATATTTGATAAATATAGATTTTATATAAGATATAAAAACTATAATGGAAATTTGACTTATTATTTTTCTTTATATCATTTCTTCCATTAAAAAATTGAAACAACATTCATATGTATGCACGGCCTACAATCATCATGAATTATGTAATTCATTTTTTATATGTTATCTTTATTGATTAGTATAATATCATATAAAATAAATATATATATGAAATTAATATCAATTTCAAAATTGTTTATTTGATGAAAAATGATGAATCAATATGTATCAAAATACAAAACCAAAATAGACATGAAAAAAATTTATTACTCGATATAGGATTTTAATGAGTAATTGCTACTAAACCGGTTGTAAAGTTCATTGGTATACCATATATGGTAGAATATTTGTAATTATGTTTTTTAGATATATATATTATTCTCATATTTATTATTCATTAGTTTCATATGTTTATGTTTAAAGGTGCTTCAAAATGAAATGGTGTTCTAGTCACTCTTTTATTTCTAAGAGACACATGCCACATTCACTATGTGTCTATTTTTTGTGGTTAATATATTATGACTTTGAAATTTTATATCATTAATTTATTTATTCTCATGATATTAATAATTTCATTTACATAAATTCTTCTAGGGGACTTACAATTCAATAGTTAGAAAAATCGTAATGGATATTCA
Organism: Viscum album; assembly: GCA_963277665.1. Taxonomy (NCBI): domain Eukaryota; kingdom Viridiplantae; phylum Streptophyta; class Magnoliopsida; order Santalales; family Viscaceae; genus Viscum; species Viscum album. Next base: position 470,931,519 of record OY728133.1, on the reverse strand, counting down.
TCAGTTTTTCAATTCCGAGGAAAAAATTCTCTATTCACCACTTGTTTCTTTTTTGTGCTATGTATATTGCCCAAAATTTCTTTTATATTTAACATAACTAAATTTATTGGATAAAAACAACCATATAATAATGATTCATTAATGGTTATTATGATTCAAATAATACCATATTGGTAATTGTTTTATCTTTAAATCTCTTCATTTATCAGGATTGTTTAAAGTTATTTGTCTAATAATAAAATATTTTGAACTGTATCTCATGAAACTAAAGTATTTCCTTATAAAGTATTTATTTATAGATAAAACATATTTAACTTTAATTTAAACCTAATTAATTACCAAATATTCCATTATAATGAAAGTAATAAAAATTGAATTTACATCCCTCTCATGTTTAAAATTATTTTTCATCCATGTCCAATTTTTATAGAAATATTTTATAGAAATATTTTTAAATTCTAAAATGATTTTTAAAGAAATTTATACCCATGTTTTACTTTTCAAAAATTGGATTAAAATTAATCATATTATCATTATCTGAATGAGGGGGTTTTCCTTTTTAACAAAAATTTGAAAGGAATATTGTTTTTATCATGTATGACATGAATGATATTTTACTCCATCATGAACACTAAAAAATTTAAATATTACTTTAAAATAATCCATGTTTATTTTAGAATATATTTCTTTAATTAAAAACTTGGGAAATATTTTAGATTTTTAATATTTTTTTTCATTTTTTGAAGGTTATTTACTGAATAAATGTTTCATATGATCTATCAAAATAAATTTCCATGTAATAGGACATAATTTGATGTTACATATGCTTTAAATGGGATATGATCCAATGATACAATGCATATTCAGTATATATACGGATTATGATTTTGATGACATTATGTTTAGGAATCATATTAATTTTCAATGGGTTATGCTATAATTAATTAGTGTAATTAGTATGAATCCCATTTATTTTCAACAATATATGCTATGTTGAAATGTTAATGAAAACCATTTAATTTTATTGGTTTTGTTATGATGATTGTTTTGTGATATTTTGGCACATAAATTAATTTATTATTTTATGGGTGGGACTAATATCTCCATCCAACATATTGGGTTATGATTAATTTTCTACGATCTCAAAGGGTACATGAGAGGTTATCCTAAGCCCAAAAGAGGGTACACAAGAGGTTATACCAAGACAAGAAGAGGGTACATAGTAGTTTTTGAAAATCCCAAAGTAGACATATGGGTGGTAAGCCCAAGACATGCATTTTTTTGAGTGTCTTAGTGCATAATATGGATATTGAATTTGGTATTGTGATGTGTATTTCATAAATCAATGCATTTTCAAAATGTTATGACCTCATGGATCATGTTCATTGATTCCATTATTAATTTTGTCTTATAAACTACTATGATTTATTCCAAGACTCATGTTTATGATCTAAGATATTTAAGGCATGATTTTAAAATGTTATTATCTTTTTACCTTCTCATTATGTTTACATTATGTTTATTAACCCTAGTTTACTAATACTAATCATTTGAGATTACATTTTATTATGATTCATTTTTCTAGGTTATGAAGAATGTTTTAATGTAGGGTGTATCTATTAATAATACTAAATGGGGAGATATATATAGGAGACAATGATGATCCTTCATGAAATAAGAAAAACGAGTATCTAGTCTCCAAATTCACTGCACCTATATAGTCCTTGGGTGTCTATTTATGAAATATTATGAAAATAAATCTTAAAATATATAATATCTATGTATGAAAAATAATATGTCATTAAACATTATATTCACAAAATTGTGTATTAGTGTATTTTAGTTCACAAATTCATTACTTCTTGAATAATTATTGGAAATATATCTTTTAGGTGCTGAGAGTAAAATCATTATTCTACAATAGTTTTCATATTTAATTATATTAAAATTTTAGTATGATTACATGATAGACTCTATAGATTTTGATATCATGATAACCAGACTCTGCCAGAAATGAATTTTAGCCTCATTTACCTCCCACTATCTTAGGAAATTTGTGGCTCAATTGTATGGAAAATAATTATCAAAAGATACTAAATTTATTATAAATAAATATTTATTTTTCTTATGAATCATGAATATTAAATCCCTCTAAGAAAAATTATCCAACTCCTTAGTTAAATTTTACAAGAGTATTCTTTGAATTGAAGATATATTAAAAGGAAAAACATGGAGATATGTGTGATATATATATATATATATATATATATATATTCTAACAACCCATATTTTAATGAACGTATAGTTTATTATCATTTCAATTTGAATATCATAAAAACACCAAATAAAGATGTCTAATCAAGTCAAGGGGGTCAATGGTCCGTTCATGGATCCTTTAGAGCCCAGAACACTAAAAAGGGAAGAAGTAACATTGCTGCACAGTTTGTCTATAACCGTGGGACCTAGGGAACTTGGTTGTGAGGATGGTTGAAGATATGTGGTAAAGACATTATGCACAGTTTTTGCATGGTTAGTCAAAACGTGAAACTAATTGTGTGGGGTTCCTCATGTAGTAGTGATCTAAGAAAGGTTTGCACATAGTTTTCCCAAACCGTGTGGCCAAACCACGAACCATTATATTTTGGGGTGAGATGATCATTTTGCACATAATTTATTTCAAATTTTTTACCTCTTCTTCATCTCACTCCAACGACTAGCCTTAGTTCTCTTTCCCTTTTTATCATAAATTATTATCAATTTTGTAATTAAGGAAAAAATTTGTTTGGTGTCTGTTCATTGATCTGTTCAAATAGTTAGATCTGTCTCTATAATCTCCCGTAATCTCTCCCAACCTATTTATGTTTTCAATAAAATCCGGTTTTTCTATTTATGTGTAGTATCATTAGAACTATTTTCTAGGAATTTGACTATTTATCAGATCTCTTCCAACCTACTATGTGTATGATGCTGATATTGAGCAAGGAGTCATCTATAGCCTTGAGGTATGTGGTCACATTATTTTCCCATTGAGTTTTTTCATAATGTAGCTATTCCATTGTGCCACATTCTTTCCTTTGTTGAGAGTTCCCTTTAATTTGACTGCATCATGTTTAATTGATCCTCAAAGCCTGTTATATGACATTTGAATCATATTTAGTAGTTTAGAGGTAGTTTTCCACACATTGGGACACTCTTTGGGTGTACTACATCAAATTTTTTACTGTATCTAATTTCCAAATTTCTCATAACACCTCTTTATAATTAGGCACAAACATAAAAATTAATTTTCCCTAATATATGAATGTTTATGAAACCCAAAGATCCTCTTAGGTTTTTAGTTCATCCCATCATTTGAATTTCCCTCGTAGGCATGTTCCTAATTAACTATTTTACCCTCAATGCGACCCTTATTTACCTTATAAATGATGTTTCCATGTAGTAATGAATTATAGAAATTGGTTTTTTGAATGTATTGTATTGGATAGATAATGAAAGATGTTGGAATTATCTAAATTAATTGAGTGTGAAACCATCCAATTAACACATTGAGCTTTATGAATTGTTTTAATAGTTTTAATGATTTGAATTAGTTAAATGGAATTGAGAAAATGGGCTCACTTATACTAGATAATATGATCTTATTTAAGTGAAGTGAATTAGTTGGTTTTAAATTGAGTGATCCCAATGGAGGGTAAATAGAAACCCATTGTTAAATCCTTTTAAAATGATTAATATGAATTTTAGTGTTCTCAATGGAATTTATGTTAGCTAATGAAACACATATAAGGTTATGCTTTATGTATTATATTATAAATGACTATGAATCTTCTGTATATAAAAATAATTGTGGGTTTTATAAAAGAGATGGTTGGGAGGTAATGACCCCTTCTAGTGATAATTATAATATACTTTTATAGAGGATGTGATATTATGGTAAGATACTATTGATCATAGAAGATTATCATGATCCCTTACATCAGATGTAGAGTATGTAATCTTGTAGAACTGATACTTTATGGGTGTTGGGATTTAAGGACAATGGTCCATGATTAGGGTGAATCAATGATGGCTCACTCAACATCCTGAGTGTTGTTGCTTGACGTCTATTTCTATATTGGGATTTAGGGAATTTAATTTGTTTCTTGGGCTTATAGACTAATTAGACTAGTTATAGATGTTTCATTTATTCCTCTATCCAGATAACACTAGTATTCTAGGTATATAGCCACTTACGTTCACACATTCATTGTTTTTATAGGTGGAAGAAATATTTATAATTATAATATATATGAATACTGTATATATTTTGTGACTATTTAGACATTCCTTCTAGTAGTATGTTGAATCAAGTAGAGCTATCATGTGTCCCTTAGTAATCAATGCATTTTCGTTATTTATTTTAGCATTGATTTACTTTTTCTATTATACACGCACACTGTTTAGTTATGAGAACTACTTGTATTGTAAAAAGACTTTATTGTTGGCGGCCTACTATGATTTTATCTCATACCCTACATGGAATAACTTCGGTACATGAGAATATAATATACCTATAGTTATTGAAGGGGTCAAGTACCCTAATACAAGTCTTTAACATGATTTACCCTTACTTGGAGTTTCAGAGAAAGAGATGAGGCATAAGCTCAAGATGGTTCGAGATTTTTTGTCCTTTATTCCCTTTTTTACTATTGAGTAGCATTCTTATATCTTCCGATTTCATTTCAGTATTATATAATTCTTGGCATCAATGTATCATGCCCCACCATAGATAATTTTGATAATATTATTAGATGTTCAGTTATCTATTTTGTCTTATACATACTTATATAGTTGCCTATTTACACTTATACATTAGTTTATTGATTCAGCCTGTTTATATTTTGATTTTTTTGGTTGAATATATTAGATTGTATCCACAATTCCACTTGAATATGAGGGTATTATCTCCCCATTGTACCCCCTTTACACAATAACTTCAAGTTTGAAGCCTTTGGTGTGTGAGGCGGAACACTTGAGGCCACCTATCCCACTAGATCGGGGAACGAGTTATGTGGATCCTGGGTCAGGATGTTAAAATGTGGTATCATAGGGTTTTATTTTCCCCTTGTCCTACTCTTTGTGTATTTGAAAAGAGACTAGAAGTTAAATAGATTTGGAATTGTCCATGTTCATGTATATAGCTAACACACGTATATGGGAGAGCCAAATTACATCAGATGGAATACTTTTATTATTAATTTCATTTTTTATGGTTGATATGACCTCAAAATTGGGCGAAACATTTGATTTATGGTGTTACTATTATTGATGTTATTGAAATGATATTTATTTATCTGGTACTGATGCAAATATTGATTTGAATTAGTACAACATTATAATAAAAAATAAATGATTTTTAGGCCATGTATGTTTCCATGATATATTTATTTTCATCATGCATATTCTTGTTGAATAATTATTGTTTGTTGAATATGTATTGACATGTGGGAACACTTCCTATAGGTATTAGATAAAATAATTGATATTTAAAGTTCCTACATAAAACTAATTGTTTATTCCTTAGTATGTTAACGTAGATGCCTCATGTTGTCAATTATAGAATGTTGATCCTTGGAAAATTGGTCACATAGGATGGAACATGTTATGGTGTGGGTCAAGTGGATTCCATGATTTGGTTCATGAGGAGTATGATCCCTTATGGACCAGGAAATGGAAAACCATATTATTCAACAACTTTATGTGGTTAAATAACTAAACAAGTAATCATTTAAATTGAATATGTATTTTAAAAAAATTAAACACATCTTATATAAATCAGACATAAAGACATAGACCCAAACCTGATTTTTAGTGGGTTGGTGGTTTCTCTTATGTTTTTACGAAAATTTTGGACTCTTCTAGCACCTAGTCTTTGATTTTGGTGCAGGTATATTGATTTTTTATTCTCTATATGAAGTATTTTTACCTGTCCTAGTTTTTTTATATTCAATAATCTCAATTGATTAAATATCTTATGAGGAATGAGTATGGAATTGTTTCATTATGTTTCCATGACATCCTACAGTCTCACCCCCTGAAGGTAGTGATGACCATGCTTTTGAGGTGGTAGGACATGAGATGGTAGTGATTCCCCCTATAGAGACACATGTGGCTCCTCTTTCTATTGCAGATATGGGTGTTGATACTAATTTTGGAGAGGTGTCTCTTTATATGTTATAGAAGACTAGGGATACAATTAGACATTCCCGTAGCATGGCATACATGACTCATGAATTTTAGTAGCAGCATCCACCAACATTCTAGAGGGATGAGAGACGCCATGATATGAAGTCTTGGATTGAGGAACACCTTTATATATTCTAGGATATTCAGACAACACCATATAGAAGGATAAAGAGATCTATGTATATGCCTCTCACTTTGGGAAATTGATTGTGGGATGTTCTCACTCATGAAGGTTAGTATCATGTCATGGTCCCAGTAGATTTTCAAACCATATTCTATTTCTACTTCATTCCCTAGACATCGATGGTTGAAAGATCTATATAATTGTTGAAACTACATTAGGGGAGTGTGTCAGTTATGGAATAATCTTCTCACTTCACATATATGAATCGATATGATCCTTCTCTAGCCACTGATGGTCTTATGAATGCCAGACGATTTGAGGATGGGATGGTTTCTTCCATTCGATTTCATGTTAATTATTTAATGTTGAAAAACATTTCTAAAATCATCAACCACATCCTTTTTATATATAAGAACATGAGGGATGATTTAGGTATCATCTAGGGAGGTTTGGAACCTAGAGATATTAATTTTTATTCTTCTGTGTGAAAGAGATGATTTGAGACTACACATGGATGTAGTTGCCTTTGGGCCCTTTATTCATTGATATTTCTTATATCTCACCAGTGAAGGCAGCCAAGAAACATGGATCCTCAGTGTTAATGGGATCTAGTCAAGTGCAGAGGATATGGAAGTATGATACATCTTTATCATTCTTGTAAGACTTACTAGAATTTCCTAGTGATAAGAGATCTACACTTACTCCTTGTCCAGGAGCATGAACAGATGGATCACATTAGGTAGGAAGCTAGAATACCACATGTAATTAAGAAAGATGTGGTGGTCAAGGAAGAGCTATTAAGACTTATTATTCCTAGTTCCATAAGAGAGGGAATGGTATGGGTTTTTAGGTAGTGACTCAGGGCTGCAGTAGAATCCAATAATGTGTTGTCCAACCTACACCACTAGAGAAGAGGTCTAGACCTTCTACTGCATGAGGTACTATTCTAGTATCCTCCACCTTATTTTATGATTTGTATGAAATCAGATCATCTCACTCCATTATATCTAACGTAATTACTAAGAATATAGGCATTGAAATTATGTTTTTTTTTGAAATTTTTATGCTAGACACCCAGTAGGTATTAGCCTAGAGGTTATTTAACATTTGAAGTACAATCGTTCAGAGATGTAAAGATAACTCTTTCTATTGAATCTTTTCATCTTCAACATGATATGATATGATGTAATCATAGAGATATACTAGTTAGTTCCCTATATATCCCATATTGTCGTCTTTCATCATAGGGTGTTGTTTACATCAACATAGGGCATTAGGAACATGTAGAAGGGTATGCGGGATGCCAGTGTGAAATGAACAAAACTAGATAAGAAAAGTCTATACAGTGTTATAGATATGATCACAAGTCATTTCCTAGAATACCAAGTGTTGCAAAACTCTATATTTCTCTCATATTAGAGTGTTCTAGGTATGTATTTATTGAATGCATATATATGATACCTACAATGTGAGTGTTAGTGTTCACTATTGAGGTTGTTCTAGGAGAATCACTAATCGCCACTCTTCCTATATGACGATACCTATGGAAATAATAGAAATCAACAATAAATTGGAGTGTCTTGAGTCTAAATGTTTCATAAACCAAAAAAATCTCCTTAGGTTTCACCAATTTAATCCCAAGAATGTATTAGGTACCCTCTGGCTCTGCGTGGATTACCATTGTTTGAATTAGCACACAATGAAGAATTGTTATCCAATTCCATGAAATGGCCACCTCTTTAGGATGTTCTGAGGTAAGAAAGTGTTTTTAATGATATTTTAGAGTCCATGATGTCATCCATTGTGTGTAAAGACTTTATAAATACCTCAAATAGGATTTGAGAGTAGGTATAGTCATTATGGGTACCTCGTTATGTCGTTCGGACTCATGAAATCACCTATAATCTATATGGATCTTAGAAATTGGGTGTTCCACCCATACCTAGATTCCATTGTGGTAGTAGTCATTGATGATATCTTGGTATATTCATTATCCACACATGAACATGCAACCCATATTGATATTACACTAAATACAGTAAGAGAGAGTCAAATCTATTATATGCTTTGTAAATTCCGCTTTATGGTGGAAGAAGACAATTTCCTAGGTCACATCATTTTCGAGTCTGATGTTTCAGTAAACCTAGACAGTGTGAGATCTATAGATTCTTGGGTGAAACACAATAACATATATGAAATTATAAGATTCATGGGGTGAGTTATATAGTAAATACACATTATATAGGATTTCTCATGTCTTACAACACAGTTTATGAAATTTACAAAGTATGGTGCAAAATTTGTATGGGAAAAAGCTTGTAATGAATCCTTTTAGGAGTTCAATGTTCATTAAAATTTAGTTCATATATTTATTATTCCAAATCCATGAAATAGTCACACTGTATAATGAAATTAACATGTGATCCATCATCGATATTGTTTATGTAGGATGGACGTGTTACTGTGTATGGGTTTCAATTGTTGTGGTATCATGAGTTGAATTATCTGACACACGATATCAAGATCACTGTTGTAGTGCATGCCTTACACTATTGGAAACACTATCTACTTGGAGTGTGTTTTTTGGTGTTCCCAGAACACAAAAGGCACAACTAAATCTTTATATAGTGGAATCTCAATCTCTAACAACACATGTGGGTGGACTGCCTACAATCCTTTTATTTTGAGCATGCTAAAATGCTTTGTAGTGTATTTTTTCGGATGAGGCTCTGAGCTAGTAGAATTAGAAAAAGGATGTTGAAGAATCTATTGGAGAATATAATCTTATGGACAAACTCTCAAAGGTGAACATTGAGGTTCAAAAGGACCATAGATGAAGAAGATACCTTATAGTTCCATGGGATTTTATAGGACTCGACAGACATTAGAGAGGAGCCGATGCATGAATTACATACCTCATCATTGGAGGTTCACCTCAGGGCCACCAAAATGGGAAGTGATCAAGGACATCATTATTTTTGGAATGGATTGGAACATAATATTTCCAAATTCATCACTTGGTGTTCCACCTGTCAATAGGTGAAGGTTGAACATCAACAAACGATAAGGCTTTTATAGCCATTGTACATTCCTGAGTGTAAATGGGATGATGTATCATGGGATTTATGGCCATTCTACGTTGATTACCTTCTGGAAACAACATAGTGTGGGTTTTAATTAACCATTAGATGAAGGATTCACACTTTTAACATGAGATAAAGCCTTCATGGTAGATGATCGAGGAAGGATGTAAGTCATAGAGATTTTACCACTTCTGGGATCTCCTCATGAAACGATTTCTAAAATATATGCTTGTTTCACATCTCAATTTTGTAAGGGTTTACCGAAGGTCGTGGGTATGTAGATACTTATGATCATGAATTATAACACATTTAACAAAAGAAAGAAAGACCATACTCTTCAGGTGCAGGAGTACATGATCTATTTATGCATGATTATATTTTAGGGTTTTGGAGACAAAAACATTCCCCTCATTATGTTGTATTATAATAATATCTTTTAGGCTACCATAAAGATGGATTTTTTATGAATCATTATATGATAGGTCATTTAGCTTACCTTTATGCTAGATAGAGGCTGGGAAGGTAGCTAATCTTTGGCCATGAATTTTGTAGGGAACAACAGATAAATTCAATATATTTAGAAAGAACATGTTTACAGATCATTTTAATAAGTAGTCATATGCTAATAGCCATCGATGTCCTCTTGAGTTCATGGTTGGAGACAAGGTTTTCTGGCATGTATCAACCATGTGTGATTATATACATATTCAGAAGCATGATACACTCTAATTGAGGTTTTTAAACCTTATAGGTTGTGAAATAGATTGGACCAGCAGCTGACTAGTTGGAAATTTCTCAGAGATAATTGTCTATGTGTGATTCTGTTAATGTATCTCAACTTCGTTGATACTATCCAGACCTGACACATGTCTTTCATCCTGATTTTGTTGAATTAAATACCGATGCTTCTTTAGAGGATTATCCAGTGGATATAGATGATTGGAGTGTGAATAAAATATAAGGAAGGTCAGTTCCTATTGCATAGATTCTATTGTAGAATGAATGAGTACAAGATGAGACCAAGTAGAAGGAAGCTGATATATGAGCACAGTGGCTAGAGGTCTTTGTTGATGATACCACTTTACCCATAGAAAATCAACTATGGGACAAGTCTCATTAATGTGGGGTGTTCGTAATGAACCATCTATTCAATAAAGTTAAAAATCCCCAGTTTCTAAAATTGAATACCATAAACGAGACAAATAAAAATGTATAATAAGGACCTGGAGGTCATGGGTAAGTCAAGGGCTTGATCGGATCCCAAATCCCTAAAATCGGTTGAAGGAACTAAGCCTCATAGATTGTATGAAACCATTTGACCCAAGGCGGACGACCGTGCGACTGGATGCATGTATGGGAAAAATCAATTCTATATGTTGTTTCACATGGCCAGTCAAACCATGAACCTAACAACGCAGTGTTCCCCATGATGAAGTGAACTAAGAATGATTTTTGAATGGTTTTTCCAAACCATGTGGCCAAGCCGTGCACCTATACATTTTGGTGTGAAATGACCTTTATTCCCTCCCATTTGTTAAAAAACTTTTCCCTTTTATTCATATCCCTCTAGTGTCCTTCCTGGGATCTATTCGTCTTTTGATGTCAAATTCTTATCAACATATGTATGGAAAAAAACTATCTGTCTAATGTGCATTCCTCAATCCATCGGAAGCATTGGATGTGTCTCAATAATATCCCCATGTCGCTTGTATCCAATTTTCATCTTCCTTCGAATCTGTTGTTTTATTTAGGTACATCCTTAGTATCTTTATTATCTGGACACTAGTCCATTTGTTATATCTCTTCCAACCAAATATGAATTGATGGTATATATTGAGTGAGGAGTCATCTATAACCTTGAGGTGGGAGGTCATGTCGTTTTCCATTAGAGCTTTTTCCTCGCATAACTGTATCATTTTTCTTCACATCATCCATTATCGAGCAATCCTATTTTTGACTCCTTGTTAAATTGATCCATGAATCTTGTTATATTCCTTTCATATGTTTTTAGTGGTTTAGAGGTATGTTTCCACCCTTCTGGACACCCCTTTAGTGTTCCAATTAGAATTGGACTTTGTAACTAATTTCCAAATTTCAATTAAAACCTATTTAGCCTTCAGTTGAAACTTATAATAGAATTAACATTGATATATGAATGTTCATGAAACTTGAGGCATATATTAAGAGTTTGGTTCATCATATCCTTGGAATTTCCCATTTTGGAAAGTTCATTAATGACCATGTAACCGTTTATGTGACCCCATTGACCTTGTCAATGTTGTTTCTATGTCTTAATGAATTGAAAAAATTGGTTAAGAAAATGGATTATATAAGATGCATTATACAATATTTTGGTATCCTTTAAATAAACTGGCTGTGAAACCTTCAAATTCAAACTTTGAAACTTATTCCTTGTTTTCCATGTTCTAATTAGTTAAATGAGTGAAATGGAATTGATCCCCTGGGTTGGCTTAGGCAAGATGGTATTCTCTTCCCTTAGTGAAATGAATAAATTGGTTTTAAATTTAAAGACCCAAAGGGGTTGTAAGTCTATACCCTATGTTTAGGATTTTTAAAATTCCTAAAATAAATTATATTGTTCTAAATGCAATTAAACTTGGCTAATGAAATAAATAAGAGGTTATGGATTATGTATTATATTATAAATGACTACGACTATTCCCTATGTATATGTGGACTTTGTAAAATAGATGGATGAGAGGTAATGACCATTTCCAGTTATAATTTAATATAAATTTACAGAGGCTGTGATACATTAGTAAAGGATTTTTGATCCTAGAGGATAGTCATGCTCCTTTACATCAGGTGTCGAGTATGGATTGTCAAACTAGTGATACTACATTGGTTTTGGAATTTACACACCATGATTCATGATTTGAGTAATGCAATGATAGATCACTCACCATCTTGAATGTTTTTTTATCGGATATCTCACTCTATTGGGATGTAGTATTATACACTCTTTCTTGGGCTTACAGGCTCATTGGACTGGTCATGGATGTCTGAGTTATACCCCGATCTAGTCTGCATTACTATTATAGGTATATGGCCACTTACGTGTGCATGTAATTGGTTCATATTGGTGGGCATAATATATTTTACTATACTATATTTATAACACTATTTATATATAATGACTATTCATAAGTTCCACCCGACAATGATTCAATTTAGGGAGAGTTGTCTGGTGTCCCTTAGGAACCTAGGTTTCCAGGCTCATTATTTCTGCATTCTATTTCTTACACAGTTATACCAACACACTATTTAGTTATGAGAATGGCTTGGATTACATGTAGACACTATTGGTGTTGGTCAACTGAGATTTTATCTCACGGCCTACTCAGATTACCTTTGGTTCCAAAGAATATTATTTATTTCGGGTACTCATAAGGGAAAGAGCCCCACTACAGGTCTCTGACATGATTACACTTATTAAGAGTTTAGGAGTAGAGGATTGATCATAGGTTGGATATTATTAGAGTTATTTTTGTTCTATTTATACTATTGTGTATCATGCTTGTACCGACCTATTTTTTCTATATTACAACATAATATGAATCCATGTTTCGAACACTACCATAGAGGCTTTTGATATTATTATTAGATTTTCAGTTATATATTTCGTCAAATTATTTATTATTCTGTTTTTCTATTTATGTATCCTTATTAGTTTATTGATTCTATCTATTAATATTATTATTCCACATTTGATTGTATATGATTGTATTAGGTGTGTCACACCGGTATGTGGGTATAGTCTCTCAATTGTACCACTTTTATTCCCTTGCTACTATTCGGTAGTCTCTAGAATATATGGTTGCGTTCTTGATGGCATGCGTTCCACCGGCTCATGACACAGGTTATTTGGATCCCTTGTTAGGATGTTATGTATACATAGATCATGGATGTTTGAATTATATATTTACATATAACGACATAAGGTGTACTAGAAGACACTAGAATGATAAAGGGTTAAAAGAATAAATTATATGACTCATTTCAATAAGGTGAACATTTTTTTTAAGAGCCTACCTGATTAGAACTCCACAGTTTAGTGTTCTTGGACTGACTTAGTGATCAATATTTGTGACCATATAGGATTTTTCATAGATTGTGTGTGAGGGAGGAAAAATAACATTCCAAAGAACATGTTTTTGACTATAGGGTAAATCATTTCTCTCATGACGTATTAGGGAACATGGGTGGAACATAGTGAGGGGACCATGGGTATGAGGGAAAACTGGTGGTACCTAGTGGGTTAGGACCCAATTACTATGTTATGGAAGGGTGTATGTACTGTCATTGGGGCCCATTTGTTACATTGGTATTAGAGTAGAAATCCATACTGATATTAAGTGTCACTTTCTAGGTATAAATGTACAATCTAAAATGATGGCGTTGTTCTCTAATGGTGGTGGTGGTGGGGGGGGGGGGGTGAATGTAACAACCCATAATGGTAAAAGGTTAAAATAATAAATGATAAGAATCATGTAAAAAAGGTGCACCTTGATTTTAGGGATCCTATCTGATTAGATCTCCATAATTACATGTGCATATCCTAGTATAGTGAATAGGATGGGTGACCATATGGGAAGTTTCCCAGGGTGTGTGCAAGTGAGGAAGAAGTACACTAAAAAAATGTGTTGGAATATGGAAATTATCACCAGTCTTATAACCTATTCGGGCTTGTGGGTGTGCCCCAGGTAGGGGACGATGTGTTTGTGAGGTAACTATTGGTACCTATCGGGCTAGGAAGCATTGACCATGTTAAGGTAGTGTGTTTGTGCCATCACCAAGGCCTCATTTTTAAATAAAATACATGGATAGAGTTTCTAAATTGCTGTTGTTATGATATACACTACTACCCTATATATTCTATCATGTTTTTTATTACACTGAGTAGAAAAATTTATATATGTTTTTCTCTATGATGATGGAGTGTGAAATAATTTTTATTGATATGCTTATTATACAATTGAGATCTATAATAGGGGTTAAACATCATAAATTTCCCTTGTAATTTCTTGTCCACATTTTCTAGAGTAGATATAAAATCCGAACTTGTGGATAAAAATTTATAAATAAAGATAATTTCTAAAGAACATGGAATTTTTTTTACATTGTAGTATTAAACATTTGAGTATTTATTTTGATTGGGAATATATGTGTCTTTTCATTAGTATAGGTATAGAAGGCGTTATTTGAGGAATTTCATGACATAAAATTTACTATAAATCTAGTTAACTTTAGGATATACTTGGATCACTGATATCATTAATACTTCCATAATATAAAGATTAAAATCAATGATTATTCAATATAATACTTTAGACTATAATATTGTAGGATGAGGTATAAATATCCTAATTAACCATGATACATTGTGATATATTGATGTATGATTATGATAATATCATTGGGTGAATTATCAATGGACATACCCAAACACTGAACAATAATACATTAATAAGGTTGATAAAATCCAGAATTAAAAATAGTTATTATTTTATATAAATTATTGAGAATTTATCTCTTTATTACCTTTTACAACATTATAACAATGATATTGTGGGACTCCATAGTGAAACAACTAAAATATTATCTAATACTAAAATTTAATTCAATTAAAAAATTTAGAGATGTTTTAAAAAAGAATTTAATATCATTGTAAACATTTCTACTCATTATCATCTGTAAATAGATTGGTATTATAAAAATTCTATTAAAAATTCTATTTCATATTGATGTTATGAGCACTTGAATTATCTTTAATATTTTACAAATACATACCATGGATGTAATTTATATATAAAATTGTTATCACTCATATAATTAAATAGAATCACATGATGAAATATTTCAAAAAATATTTTTGACACTAACAAGTTGGTATGAATTTATAGAAAGGAAAATATTAGATCTAAAAAATGTGGATTGAGAAATGGATTAGGTACTATACATCCCAAAGTATTTCAATAAAAAAATTATAGAATGTAATGTTAGATTATTTATAAATGGATTGAACTTAATTTTTATATGGGGAAAATATCTACTTTATGGTATCAAAAAAGAAGGAAGGGAAAAGGTTTGAAAATAAATGAACATTATGGTCAAGGTGCATTTAAAATTTTGAGATATTGGAATCGATAAGAAGATATGACATATCAAGTTTCCATTCCACCAAAAATCTCCAAAGTGCATAACATCTACCATGTCTCACATTTATGGACACATATTCACGAACCAATACATTTTAATAGAACTAATGAAATACATCTATACTGCTACTTATAATATTTTGAAAATACAATATATATTATTTATATAGCTTATTTTTTTCAAAATAGTTTAATCAAAATGTGATTTTTTTATAGGAATCATAGATTAGAAGAGGATATGTAGACAGTGGAGGAAGATATGATGAAAAATTATAAATATTTATCTATGTATCGAGAAAAACATTTTATGTGAAAAACATATTTATGTGGGTAATATAGGATGTAAAATTTTTCATTTTAAATTTAATAAAAATCAATAATGTATGTGAGAAAAAAATACAAACATAATTTTATAATAATAATATAAAAATGATGCAAAGACATATATTCACAAAATAGATAAAATTGAATCATGGAATTTAACAAAAAATATATATAATTATTACAATGAATAATTATCATAGATCATAGAAACCATAATATTTCAAAATCATTGAAAACATGATACGAATTAGAAAGAGAATAAAATGCCTGGAATAACAAATTTAAGAACCCAACATTATTCATTACATTATCATATATCATTCACTTAAAATTAACATCCTTTAATTAAAAAATATATTTTTGAATTAAAGATTTTGAGAATTAGGTCATAATTCTTATATAATAGACTCATAAATTAAAAGATGGAAACATATAATTGGTATCTATTTTTCCACAATAAAAAATAATTAAAATAAAACATAAATTGTTTTTTCTAAAAAGTATTTATGAATTTAATCTTCGATACTTACTAGACAATACCAATATATAAACCCTTTGTTTTTTTAAAACATGGAAGTAACAAAAAAAGACATGTAACAAATATAAAAATAAAGAAATAAATAGTCAGTCCAAAAATTATTTTTAAAATTTTCCTTTAGGAGAGAAAATTAGGGATCAAAATAAACCCATATGTTACCCAATAAACCTCCATACTTACCCTAAACAATTCATTAAACATTTCAATATATATATTTATCAAAAAATTAACTCATAAAGGTTTATTTAAAATTGAAATATGACATTAAAACATGTTCACAGAGTAATACTTTTCAATCTTATTTATAGAATAACCATCAATGTCATACTAGGAGTACCCGTCACAAATACTCATAGAAGACAATAACAATTAACTTATGAATATTACATTAGAGTAACCATCACAAATACTCTTAGAATAATTATAGATTATAATCATGGAATAACGATCTATGTATATTCCCATTAACTGTTAGGGAAAACATAATTGATTAACTCCATCCCATATTTGGAATAACCATACGGTTGACTTCTGTACCAAATAAATTAGAGGTCTATCATAGATCCACCCATATTTGGTTTATAAAAAACCCCCAATTATCACTAATAATTTCCAAGAACCATGACATAATACATAAAATCAATCAATATGAAAATAGTTAATATCTAAAATAACTTATCCATTTTAAAATCAATTATTTAAAAAAAATACACAATTATAATGGAAAAATATATTTGAAAATGGGATTGTATACATTTAAAGGAACCATGAAATTAAATAATATTCATGACAGTATGAATATATTTTGATTTTTTATATATTAAATATATCATCCCATCCATAATTTTGTAGGAAATGCCACAATTGTCCTTATTTTGAAAATGATAAAAATATTCCTTTCAAAAAAAATTATAAAAATAAAATGCCAGATCCTTCACCCTAGTGTCATGGATCTTGTATCATACTTTATTACATTGGTATAAGATACAAGGATTGTATCCTTTGGGATAAAATTGTCTAATAGTCTTGGTAAACTAGATATATATATTATTCCCAAATTATATTTAAAACCCAAAATCACAATACTTTTTAAAGAATATCATTATTACATTTATATATACATGAATATCATTTTATTTAAACTTCATAAAATATTAAGAAATTAAATATAACAATGGTGTTCTTAAATATTCAGTAATGTTTTAGTACAGTGAAAGCAATCATGAATAAATATGTACAATCCTGTCAAGATAAATAAATGAACACAAATTTAATTTAAAATATTTCAGTTTCTTAATAAATATAGAATGGTAAATAATAAAAGACACAATCCATTTAATCAATAACTTGAATATCATAACCGGATAAGGAGTAATAATTTTTTCAAGGTAAATAATAGAAAACACATTCCATTTACTAAAACAACTGGCATAAAAATGCATCCAGAATTTATATAATTGTATAAATATCATGGATAATAATTATTTAATTATTAATGAAAGAAATTCTAAATTAATGAACAACATGATCTTAGGAATCTTGATACCTATACTAACAGAACCTTTCACAAGATAGTTTAAAATAGAGGTCCAGGTTTAAATGAGAAACACTTTTAACTATTTATATTCAACAGAAGCATCTCATGGGACTAGTTAGGAATTGATGGTATATCTTTAACCATGCCCCACATGTATCTTCATGTCCAAATAATTACTCATATATCAAATAATTTATTTAGTTCATGAAAAATACATCTTATCAATAAATATTCACATTGAGTAAAGAATAATTATTAATCAATATTTCCATAGATAATAAAATAACATTCAATGTAAAAAACCATATAAATATAAACTATATAATATTAAATAAATATGTATGTCCATTATAAATTTTATGTATTTTTTGGGGACATATAATATCATTGAACATAATGAAGTGAATATTTCAAAGAAAATTTAAAAATTACAAATATGAATCAATAAAGTGAATGTTAGTGAATTCCTTGGACAAAACAATCATAAAATATTCATATAAAGAATAAGTATGGAATCAGTATAACATATTCCTACAATATTATAATTAAAATTAAGGGTTATTGATGTTGTTAAAAAGAAAAGAAATTAAAATATAATAAAACCATTTTTTGAGGAAAAATTACTTTTAACATTGAAAATTAATTTTAAAAACTAAAATATTTCACAATAAAATAAATAATTTTCTTTTAAAAATTAGGATTTAAAAATACAAATTAATATTCAAATAAATAAAATGTCATGGTAGTTGAAAAATATATACTTATCATATAAGGTAAAAAACATTCCATTCCCACTATTTTAAAAATGGTGTAAATATAGTCATTCAGAAAGATATGAAAATATTTCATTCAATCAATTTTTGAAAAATTTAGAATGTGTAAAAATATTTTTAATATTTTATTTGGAGAATGTTAAAAAAAATTATAAATCATTTTATGGAAACATGAATTTGGAGAGAAATATATTTTCAACCAAAGAGAGAAATGAAGTTAGATTTTATTAAAAATATTTTTCAATAATTTTATGTACTATAGAGTTGAAATATATTTTTATTACTTTAAAAAATCATGAATATATAAAAGATAATAAAATTAAATGGGATTCCACTAATTTACTTCAAAGGAAACTCATGCACAAAAAATCCTAATTAAAATGTGATTGTAAAATAAACCCTTACATAGATCATACTTTTGAAGAAAGTATTAAACAATGAATATATTAGGCAAATAAAATGTATAACCACTTATAAATGAGTAAACTTAATATAATATAACTATATGTTTTTAAAAAGCTATTTTTATAATTTAAAGGATATTGAAGAAGTCATACAACCTAATGTAAATAAATTATGTTATAAAATTCTTTACCACTTGGTAAATATTATGTTCAAATATATTTTTAATAAATAATTAAAATTTAAAATTAAAATAAAATTATATATTAATGGTTGAATATATTACATTTAAAATGGTATGCATATAAATCATATAAATTAAATTTGGTTCATAACACTACATTATACCTCATTAAAGATAAATTGAGACGAATCCCCTTACCTCACACTTTCTTTTGGTTGAACATTCATTAACCAAAAATATAATAATTTTATGTATCTTATTAATTTATAAATTAACGATATTTATATTTATAATATCATATATGATCCTATTATAATATTTTAACACCTTTTTTAATATCATTTCATTATTCTCATTTTTTCTTGTGTTTATTACCATGTCTTTTCCTTCATCATTTGTCATAATTGTTTGGGTTATTTTGAATATGATATACATATGTTTTATCCCAAATTATATTAATGTTATAAATATCATATATACTCATTATATACATTTTTTATTATCATTCATAATGGATATACGTGGAAATGAATCTTATCATTATGTAAAGATGGTATGTCGAATGTACATAGGAGAAATGATATCACTCCACTAAAGAGTGAAATAACATGAAATTGGGTGATATAATAGTCTTATATAAAAAATATTATCTTCTATATATCAAATATATTAATAAATTTATCCTTCTTTCTTTCCGTGAAATTCATTAATGAAAATAGAATCACCTCGCTTCGCAAGTTGGTAGTCCACCATACACACGAGCTACATTATTGTATTTTAAATGGAATGTAAAGAAGGATAGTATATGTGATATTATAATTCCAGAACTATAATCATATCATAAATAGAATATAAATGTGTTAAATCCAATATATCACCCACCATGAATATTTTTTTAAAGAACATAGATTATATCAGTTCGTGAGGTGGTAATCCGCCATAAAAATAACTGAAGATTTTGTATCCAATTTTATCGAAGATGGGATGGCTTATGTCATTAACTTAACAAAATAACATATAAATTTATTTAATTTACTTAGGTTATTATATACTAATGGTTCAATTATATTTTAAATAGGTGGTAGAAAAAACATAATGCATATTATCTTTTGAGAAAGACACACATTCATCATGGAACAGATTTTGGATTATACTAAGAGCTTTCTTAGTTTAGATTTTAGATCAAAAAAGGGATCTGTGTTACTGGGATTTAATTAATGATTTTAATTTGGTAGGTATTGGTTGGAATAAATGGATTTTGAAGCCTGATGTGGGGAGGAGAGAGATGACCATTTGTAGTGGAGTTGACACACATGGAAATTTTAAAAAGATTTATTTACACCTTTGTTTGTATCATATCAAAATCCTCAAAAAAGGGTTATTGGAGGACCTTATATTTTATAAGGTCAAAATATGTCCATTAAATTTTATTACATGTTTTCTGGTCATTTTTATCTATATTCTTATTAAATTAACCATCGGTAAATCAAAATTTTATGTTTACTCTGATAATTAATTCTTAATTCTTATACTATTGATAACAGTAAAAAATATATTTGAAATTGTTGAATAATAAAAAATTTGGTGATTACAAATATTGAAAATATTTTTCAAAATTCAATTCACCGAAATTGAAGAATTCAATTTAAAATTATACCAGGAGACGGGATGAAAAAGTGGGGTTTTGAATATAAAATTCTCATAAGTATATAATGTTTTAATAATAAAATTCATTTTCAAAAGGAAGATTTCTATTAAAATAAGTATCTTTCACTATTCATCAATAAACGAATCATTTCAGGAAAATCCATAAAATTCAACCTAAGATAATTTTCGTATTATTTTTTGTAATATTAACTTCATTTTATAAATTTCTTATTCAAATTGTGGTAGAAATTAATTCTAAATTATGTGAACAAATCAGAATGAAACCATCTTCTAAAGAAAATATTGTTTTCAAAAAATATTTCTATTTCTATTAAATGAATCATATTATATTTCTAATTGATAGAAAAGAATAATTTTCATAATTTATTTATTACTATTCACATTCTACAATATTTTTTCTACCTTTTAAAAAGTATACTATATTATGTTTCATTTAGACTATGGGTTGAATGATCCATATGTTATCAAAATTATTATATTAAAGGAAATATATTTTTTGGGTTGTTTAAGACTGGTGTTACATGTCACATACCCTATACAATAAAATTATATTATTTTAGTATTTTTTGTTGTAATATTATCACCAGTATAAATAAATGGGATCCTTTAAATTTGATCTTCATTCATAAATGAAGGGTTTTATATTTAAAAAATTATTTATTTAAAATCCAGATCGTAAAAATGGTTTTTTTTAAAACATTCGATTAATAAGTGAAAAAAGGAAGTGAAATATTTATATTGAATTTCATATAACATGGTTTATAATTAGGATAACATTGGTGGGAGGTAAAGATATGGACATGGTGTAAATCTATAAATAATTAAAGAGATTGATATAAGTAATTTATCATAAGAAGTTTAATGATCACTAGAATGTTAAAGACGTCAACAACCTAAATCAAAATGATTTAAAATACCATTTGATTCTTCAGATATGAAGGTAATATAAATATAATTTTGTATCCTTTTTAAAATTTTGATGAAATATTTCTCTTTATAAAAAAATAATTAAATATTCATACTTGATATGTTCATATTTCATTAGAATAATTTATTCCCTTGGTGGTGTTTAAATAAATTTACAATTCTTTAGTTACTCAAAGAAATGAATATCCAATAATATTCTTTTTATCCTTGAAGCACTGAAATAAACTTTTGATGAATCATAATATCTTTCAAAGTGTGAAAAGTATTTCCTATTTTCTTTAACTATATTTTCTCCAAAATTAATAATCTTAATAGAATTTATCGAACACATTAATATCAGGACATCAATTGTAACATCACTATTTCATCATTATTATATATTTGATTTTTTTAATTAAAAAAAAGAAATATTAACTAAGAAATCACATATGATAGTTATAGGTTCAAAACCCTTAGCCTCTATTGGCTATGAGTTCTTTTCCTAGGGATATACCAAATGCGATGGTTTGTCACACAATATGTGGGTTTTAGTTTTTCTAAATGTATATTAATATAATTCAAATAACATTACCAAATTGTGATGTCAAATATTTACTAAAACATCAAATGTAAGGTGATAAAAATTGATTACCAATATCATTAATCATATTTCCAAAAAATAAACGGCATCATACATCATATAAATATTTTACAAAACTAATCCAATATGTTATATTCTCATATATGTTTTTAAAAATACCCGTAATCATATTATATCATTACCCAATATGTTTTTAATAGGGAGTTTTAAGAAATTGAAATTATTATCAACCTTAAACTCATAATCTAATGATGGTATCCATAACACATATGTCAATTTAGACATATATACTTCTAAAATATTAAACAGTCCTTAGATGATTCATATTTCTTATAACCAAAATAAAATTCGTAATAAAATTATAGAATTTTTTTCCTGAATCCAAATACATAAATACTTCTACTATTTTATTTCAATATAGGCCCTCCCTTGGTTTAGGGTATAATAATTTGAATAGTTCAATTACACAAATAATTCATAGGATCCCCACATTTATGTTAAAAACTATAAATGGATCCCATGGATGAGATTCATTTAGTTTCATCACACTATTCATTTTTCCATGACAGTTCATTACTTTATACCATTGTTTTACACAAATAAATAATTTTTCATTTCCTTTCTAAAACTTTTTTGGTTGTCTATTTTAACATTTCTGAAATTAATATATTTGAGTATTCTTTTATTCATTGTTTCCATCACTTGAGATCTTAATGAAATACATACTTCTCTTCATTGGTGAGTTTTTGAGTTGGTTAATAATTTTTTTTGTTAATCAACTTTCAGGATAACTAATTATTCATAATAAAAATATCTTACACTATTATAATCATCCCATTTGTTTTCTCAATGTCACCACATTTTCTTTCATGTTCAATAGTAACAAGAATCCTCCATATTTTAGACATTAACTGAAACAAAAAATCATAGCATGAGTAACAATAATCATAGTTAGAAAACACATAATAATGAATAATCAATTATAGGATTTCTAAATCATAAACCATTATTTTTTATATAAGACATATTAGGGTTTACCAAGATAATTAATTTTCATCATCTAATCTAATCCTTTATAATTTTTGGTAATGAAAAGGTGAATTATATAATGTATATCCCCATAGAGTGTCAAACCATGTGCGTAGTAAGTCTTATTTTCAATTTATAGTAAATGTTCAAGTCATTTCCAACACTCTTTTTTAGATTTATTACCCATATGTACATCTATACTTGAACCAAATCCCCTTGTAGTATGAATAGATATATGTATTTCCAAAAAAACCACATAATATATATTATCAAAACAATAGGATGTTTTTATATAATTATCATATTTTTTATAGCATGTGGTTTGGTTCTCTAATCAATGTTTTCCTAAATCGAGATCCCTAGGTAACTACTAAAATTTATCTATTTCCAACACTAATGAACTCAAGTCCAGTAACCTAGAGCCAATATATTACTTAATTACATTGGAATATTATAAAATGAATCAAATTGTAAAGTAAGACATATTTTAGTAGTATTGGTAAAATAGATATGTATGTGATTCCTATATTACATTTTAAATAATAAATAACAACATTTTTTAGATAATTACATTATATCATCTAGAATATCATAACTTAAATTTTTTATTACACTTCTTAGATTCTTGGGAATGGAATAAAAATCAGGGTGGGCTCAAATGATTAGTAAGAGTAAAGTAGAAAAAACCTATCATTAATTAATATGAATAACCATGAGAAGGTAAACAAATAAACAAAATTTATTTTAAATAACATTACTATAAAAATAAATATAGAATGGTAAATAACTAAAATGTCATGGAATTTAATCAACAACATAACTATTATAAAATTATAATAAATTATCAATATTTTAAAGTAAATAATTGAATACACAATCTATTTTGTCAATAAATATTGAATAAAATGAAGCTAGAGATAATATCATTGAGAAAATGTCATAGATAATACTGAATGAAGTATTTATAAAGGAAATACATTATTATTGGATGTCATGATATCAAGAATCATAATACCTCTAATATCAATAACTTTCACCAGACAATTTATAATTGATTGGTGGGTATAAACCAAAAATCCATTTAAATAAGGCTATCCAACTTATTTGTCTTATTAAAATATTGATAATATTAGGGGAGCCCTATAATTGCGATCCACCTATTTTAGGTTCCAAATATGAATTTAGATGATCAATTACAAGGGTGTGGGGAATTGTATGCTTAAAAAAAATTCATTTTTAACATTAAGGAAAACAATGTTTAACAATGTTAAACATGGTAAATTAAAAAACATTAAAATAGTTCTATAGG
This sequence comes from Viscum album, assembly GCA_963277665.1. NCBI lineage: Eukaryota > Viridiplantae > Streptophyta > Magnoliopsida > Santalales > Viscaceae > Viscum > Viscum album. The sequence continues at coordinate 470,906,637 of OY728133.1, read as the reverse complement.
ACAAAATTTCTAGCTTCCAGAAATATGTTTCTAGTAATGAAACATTAGGAAAGTTTACTTAGGTAAATATTCTACCTTAAAGCATATAGAATCATATTTATTAGAGTGCATAAATGAATAAGATATTATAAGAAGGTTATACTTTTTTTCTTTATCAAAATACTTTGGAAATAACCATGAAACAAAACAAGTAGCATGTATGAAATATTTTAACCCAAAGAGTAGGGTATCCAAAAACCTTAGATAATGGTCCCTTGATTTATAATTTTAAGAAAGCCTGCCAAGCCCACATTACGATAAGTCCTTGATAGAAATATCAGATTCTGTCTTGCTATCCCCACAAGCCCTCAATCTTTAAGGTATTCGGCACCTAAGTATTCCCATCTCCTGAAGCCCTCAAACATTACGGCTGTAGACACCTCTATCTTCTTATCTCTAGAATCCCTCAATTGTACTCAGTAGCAATCAGGGTCACACGATGCATGGTGAACAAGATGTTCAGTATACAAAAGGAATGAGAGTCTCTATCTCTATAAATCACTTCAATATCACGTAATCTCTAGATTTATGAAACAGTTGTGAGCTCATTCAAATGAGCTCCTATTTATAGGCCCAACTCCAATAGTCTGTTCCGACCTCCAATGGTCATATTTTTCCTTTAATATCATAGGAATATTTACATGTGTAACTCAACCAATAGTTAGTTAGAAACAGATTTTCACAACATCATTTTATTAGAAATTTACATTTGGATTCTGTTTTATAAAGAATTCAGAATCTGAATTTTATAGTTTCTGGATTCTAAATTATAAATAATTTGGAATCTGAATTCAAATGAATTCGGAGTGCAAATTATGATGAATTTAATGTCTGTATTTGGAGGAATTTTGAGTCTGAATTCTGACGAATTTAGAGTCTGAATTTCTGAAAATTTGGAATCAGAAGTTCAAATAATTGGGAGTCTAAATATCAAAGACCTCAGAGTCTAAATTTCGAAGAATTCAGAGTCGGAATTTCAGAGAATATGGAGTCTAAATTTCAGAGAATTCAGTGTTTAAATTTTAGAGAATTTGGTTTCTGAATTCTAAAAAATTTGGAGTGTGAAAATAGAAAAATAAATATCCAAGGAATTATATGATTCTGAGGTTTTACCTTAGAATACGAATTTTAAACTTAGTAATAAAATGATTTTGATTTAGAGAAATAATAAAATGGAACAATGAAAACAAACGAAAGGACAAAAATTTTCATAGAGAAGGGAAATATTACTTATGAAAATAATTCTTAAGAAAAAATAGATTGCTATAAGAAAAAGTGTATGTGATTTTCATAACCTAAAAGAACAAAAAAATCATAAGGAAACCTTATTGACACAACAATCTCCCCATTTTTGGAAAGCACAAACAACCTTACAAAAATGAATATAAGGACAATGAATTTTTATTTATGAACATAAACGAAAAACTTATACAACTGTACTTATGAATTATGGTGAATACGAATAACTAGCCCATAAGATTTGAATTCCCAAAAGATCATATTCGTGACTTACTTAAAGAGATTTTTCTATTACTTGCATTAATAACTCTTCATTTAGTAAACTTTCCATTAGATAGACTCCCCAATACTTAGTTAATTCTATTCATTACTTATTATTCTTTTTTATAATCCATTTCTCCCCCTTTTTGAATTTCAAAATGAAATAGGGAGACTATAAAAAAATATATGGTAACTGAATGATTATAACTACATACAACAAAATAAATAAATCAGAAAAAGAGTTTTTTACTATGGTTGGAAAAAATTAGTACAAAGAAAGTACAACAAAGGATAAAATTTGACAAAAAAATCATATTTCTTTATACATCAACATAAAATTATTAATGATGGTCTTCAATTTCTTAAGATCCTTATGATCTTTTTCAAAGCGATTGAAAAGCTATTCATAATCCTCATTTTTCTTCTACAGGGAAATTATATTTTCATCCTAATAGTTTAATATCTCTCCCTAAGACTTCAAAAGATCTTCTTATTTACTAAACATTTCTTCGAACTCGATTTTGAGATCTCTTTCCCTATTTAAATTAATAGCAATTGAGTTCATCCACCTATAAAGATATTTTTCTTCTTGCTTCCAAGATGTTTATTCTATATTTAGCTTCTTAGAAAAATGATTCAAAATCTCCTTCATCCTCACATATGCTCTATCAAAGTCTTCTTTTATAGAGTCTTGAATGTCATCCTGTATTCTCACCTCTTCAATAATCTTATTGGACAACTTAGTGATTTCTTTACAAAATATTCTGTGAGAAACATACTAGATAGAGGATGTTTTGAAATAAGACTCAAAATAATAATAATGTTTTCCTTAATCATGCTAATAGAATACGATTTCTGATCAAATGAATACTGAATCATTTGACAACACGATTCAATACACAGAATCAGTGGAATGGTGTCAACTAATTTATTCAATTATTGAACCACAAAGTCTTGACCCCAAGAGGATGATGCAAAATCAGATTCCCTTATTTGAAACTATTATTTACTTTTATAAACAACCATTATTTTTGATGAACTACCAAAAAATTTCCAAGAGACCACAAATTTTTTAGGTGCACCAACTCCCACTTGAATTCCTTTATCAGATCTAGAAATGGTCTCCGTAGCTTTTGGAGATTCATGTTCACTATCTGATTCTTGAATAATTTTTTCTTCATCAACTTTTTCTTTATTAGTATCTTCCTTAAGATCATCTAGTTGAATGAAGTCATGATTCGTTCTCACATCATCAGATGTTTTATTAACCTCTTATTGATCTTCATCATCTTTTTATTATTAATGAATTTTTGTTTAATTCATCATGATAAGTCTAGATCAAAAAAATTTCTGACATAATTTCCTACTCATTATATTCTTCAACTTGTCTTATCATATCTTCAGTGTCATCACTTCCTTCCTCTTATTCTTCTTCCTCTTCATCATTCTTAAAAATCTATTCTTCTTCAAGATCTAGAATTACCGTATTATTTCAGGGAGTCTCTACTGGTACTGGTTCTTTGATAAATGATTTTGGTACCTAAATCTTCTCAACATATTTCTCAGTATCCTTGATAAGATATTTAACCATCTCAGCTTCATACATTTTCTTCTTTTGGCTATTCTCTTTTTATTTTTTTTTCATACTCCTCAGCAGCCTTAATCATCAAAGCTTTTGCTTTAATAGGATCCCGTCCAAAGCTGGGATCTCCTTCCTTCCTATTCATCTTCTATTCCCTCCAATTTACAATGAAACTATCAGGATATAATTTTTTCTTCTTAGACTTTGGGGTTTCTGATTGAGTTTCATAAGCTGTAAGAGTTTTTCCCTTATCTTTTGGGTTCTTCTACTTTATCTTATTCTAACCCTTCTTAGAAGTCTTAGCTACTTCTAGTTTCTTAGATAAGGCTTCTAGTTCAATTTTTTATAATTGATAAAATTATTTGGATTTTCTATTAAATCCAACATTTATGGTCATCAAGAATCAACACTGAGAAACATGACTTTGAAAGATATAGTCTTTGAACTATAATGAATTCTGAACAATTCAATTCATAAGACAATGTTCTTGGATAGGACTTCCTGATACCTAATTAGTTACGATATGAGGGTGTAATTTTTGATATTTTGTGATCTTATGGAAGATATAATACACAAAATATACCTTTGTGAAGTTCATTAGGAGATCCAGAGTAAAGATATTGCTTTTATTCAAGTTTTCCTTATCCCTTTTTCTTGGAATTAGGAGTCTCTGAACACATAATGCTAGCAACCTGATGTTTGTAGAGATATGATTTATTTATGGTGCTTTTAATCCTTTGAGTCTAATACATTCTAATGCCTTCTCTTTTTCAAAACATCATGATTCATCTGGTAGTTTTTGGGTGAAAAAATGGCTTCTTTTTCATATTGTATTCCAATTATACTAGCTTCTTTTTTTAAAGAAAGAGAATAAGTTTTCATATAACTTTTGAATGATAATTTATCTTTTCCATCTTTATTAAAAAAACATACGGGCTCATATAATTCTACAAGAATCTCCAAAAACATCGAATCTTATGCTTTCTGTTTGGCTATGCACAAGCTTTCCCATCCATTAAGTCTCATATTTTTCATAATGAAAGAATCAAACTTGGAAAAGAACATAGGATTAACTAAACTCTCTCTGTAAATCTTCCATTCTGTAATTTCCTTGACTGAGGACATTTTCTTATGAGGAGATGCTTCGAATTATATTCTGAGTTAAGAAAATTACAAAATTAGAATGACCCTTATGTGTAGAGGACGAGCTTTGGCACACAAAGGCATGGAATCCAATATGGGATGTAGAATATGGGGCCTTTATATAAGTGTTAAAGTGATGTTTTATATTCCTAGATAAATCCAAAAGATAGAACAAGGTTGATATGATCTATCAGTTAAGATGAATGCCAATGAATGATTTTGTTAGGTTCTATCATTTTTATGTTTTTTAGATAAAAATTTGGATTTAAGGAATGTAAATCTGAAAATTTTTCTTAAAACAAGATGAATATACAAACAAGTAAAAAAATCGTTTAGAAAAATTCAACTAGAAAATCATACCTTCTAGATTGTGAGGAAAATTTTTAGTAATAAGGAAACCTTATATTGAAGAACTTTATATTCTTGGATATTTTCTTAAGGAAATGTTTTTATTTTGGATTTTTTTTAAAAAAAAATTATTCCAAATTTTTTAAAGGTAAACAATATATGATTACAAAAAATATGATTATGAAAAAATTGTAATTACAAAAAAATTGATTAAAAAAATTTGATTACAAAAAAATTTGATTACGAAGAAAATGATTACAAAAAATTTGATTATGAGAAATTTCGATTATGAATAATTTGACTATGAAAAATTGTGATTACAAAAAGAATTTATTACAAAAAAATTTATTACGAAAAAATTGATTACAAAAAATTTTATTATGAAAAATTTGATTATGAAAAATTTTTATTACAAAAAATTTGATTAACAAAACAAATGTACTCCCCTAATGATAAAAAGTTTATTAATGTAAAGAGATAGGTTGCAACAGAAATTTAATATGGAAGATTACATTATGGTGATCATTCCTAACATTTTTTAATGTATTCAAATCAATCGGTGGGTAAATATATTTTTAAAATAACAGCCAGTTGTTCTTGTATTTCGATAAACTAAAGAATGATATCTCCTTTAAGTGTGTGATCCCTAAAAATGTGATGTCTAATATATATGTTATTTTACAGAAGTTATGTGAAATGTTTTTTATTAGGTAAATGACACAATTGTTATCAAACAATATATGTGTTTTTGTAAAACACATTCCATAGTCTATGAGTCTGTATTGCATCCATCACACTTGAGTACAATAACATCCAGCTGCTACATATTTAGCTTCAACATTAGAGAGTGATGCTGAGTGTTGCTTCTTGTATGACCAAGAAACTAATGAATATCCAATGAAATGTCATGCTCTGGAAGTAATTTTCCTATCAAATTTACATCCACCAAAATCAACATTTGAAAAGAATTTATAGCAAAAATCATTTCTAGAATTATAAAAAAGTCCTAAATCAATGGTTCCCTTTAAAAAGAGAAAAATTAGTTTCACTGATTTTAAATGAGATTCCTTGGGATTAGATTGATATCATGCACAAAATCATACTGAAAACATTGAGTATGGATGACTATATTTCAAGTATAGTAAACATTCTATCATACCTCTAAATGATGCTTGATCTACTGGCTTCCCAGCTTCATCTAGATCAAGTTAATTTAAGGTACCAATTGATGTTCTTATACTTTTTTTATTTTCAAATATTTAATTTTTTAAATATAATTAACATTATAATGTGGAGATTTAAAACTTCCTTCAAATTTTTGAGAAATTTGAAAACCTAAGAAAAAAGTTAACATACCCATCATACTCATTTCAAACTCATATTTCATTAAATTCATAAACGAATTGGTTAAAGACTACTGATTTGAACCAAATATAATTTCATCTACATAAATTTGAACAATAAAAACAAATTTATTATATTTATTTATTAAAATTAATGGATCGTTAGTTCCCTTAATATAATATTTTTTTTAAAAAATATCATAAACGTCTATCATACTAGGCTCTAGGTGCTTGTTTAAGTCCATATAAAACATTCCTAAGTTTATAAACATGTTCAGGATGTTTTCTATCATCAAAACTAGAAGGATGATCAACATAAAATTCTTCATGAACATATCTATCAAAGAAATCACATTTTACATTAATTTAAAAAATTTTAAAATTATATAATTATGCAAAGGAAAGTATAATACGAATAGATTCATGTCTAGATACTGGAGAATAGGTTTCTTTATAGTGTATTCCTCCATTTTGAATATAGCCTCTATAAACTAATCTAGCTTTATTTCTCTCTATGATTCCCTTTTTATTAAAAAAAATTCCAAAGAGCCATTTTACTCCAATTATAGATGATTCCATAGGTCTTTAAATCGAGGTCCATGCTTTATTCCTTTCAAATTTATTTATCTCATATTGGATGGATTTAATCCAATCATCATCACCTAAAGCTTCATCAGTGATTTTTGGTTTTAATTGGGGAAGGAATGATATATGCTCTACTTCATTTCGTAAGGAACCCCTTGTCCTTATAGGATGATTTACATCACCAATGATTCTATCACTGGGATGATTTTTAAGAAACAACTAATTTGGGTTTTGTAAAACTTGTTCATCAAAATATGGTAGAAAATATTCTGGGGTAAATGCTTCAAAAATATTTTCTTGATCATTTTTTTTATCAGAAGGATCTTCTATCAAGGGTTGAAAATTAGTTTTTTAAAATGCAACTGAAGATGTTGGTTTGGGATGTTTAAAAACAAAAGAATCAGTTTCATCAAATTTGACATGTACTGTTTCTTTAACATTAGATGTGTTTTTATTAAAAACATTATCAGCCATGGAACTTGTGGAGTAGCCAAGGAATATTCCTTCATCAGATTTCGGTGCAAATTTAGGTAAGTTATCTTTAGTATTCAAGAAAAATACTTTTCATAAAAATACATTAAAGAATGAAATTCTAGGTTTTCTACAATTCCATAATTCGTAAGGTGTTTTATTTAGTACATGTATTATTAAAACTTGATTTATAGTACAACAAAAAATACTAACACCTTCAAACCAAAAGCTCATAGAAATAGAAATTTCACTCAACATGGTTCTAGTTATCTCTTGAATAATTCGATTTCCTATTTCAAGAACACCATTCTGTTGATGTGTTCTTCATGCTGAGAAGTTATGAGTAATGCCTTTATTACTACCAAAAGTTTAAAAATGTGAATTTTGAAACTCTCCTCCATGATAACTATGAATAATTATTAAAGGATGGTTTTTCGCATTTTTAACTTGGGCTGTAAATGTTTTTAAATTAGAAGAATCTTCAGATTTCTTTATTGGAAAATAGACCCACGTAAATCCGCTGTAATCATCTTCTAGGAAAAATAAATAATATTCCCGTCCAATACTTCCATTTTGTGTTGGACCAAAAAGATCCATATGCACAAACTGTAATACATTAGATGTTGAGACTTCGCCGATTGATTTAAAAATTTATTTATGTTTTTTTCCAAATTGTCAAGGATTAAAAACCTTTGAAGAATCAAATATAAGCTCTCGTAGATCCTTAATGAGATTTTTCATTAAGATTTTGAATAGGTTCCTAAGGTCATAGTGTCCTTACCATCTATTCTAAAACCATGACTGATCTTCCATTGCAGTTAGGCAGGGTAGGTATGGGCTCTTAAGGTCTTCTAAATTTAGTGTTTATACATTCTATTGACTATGGGAATAAAGAATAAAATCTTCCTTGGAATTGTGTATTGAACATTTATCATTCCTAAACTTCACAAGGTAACCTTCATCACATAATTGACATATGCTAGCAAGGTTGTCCTTAATACCCTTGAAAAACAAAACATTTGAAATAAATGTTTTTCCAAGAAGAATAATGTTACCAATACAAAAAATTTCTTCCTGAGCATTATCTCAAAAATCTACATTTCCTCCTTTCATATTGGTAATATTTTTAATGAAATTTTTGTTACGAGTCATATGGTGGGAACATCCACTACTTATGTACAATGTATTACTGTTGATCTTAGCTTTATTTTCTTGAAAAATAAAAGAGTTAGACTTTTGGAATCCAAACTTTCTTAGATCAAGAAATTTTAGAAAGAAATATTTTAGAAATACATGTTTTCTTAAAAAAATAAGCTTTATAAAAACCTAAAGATTGGTTTTTTAAATAACTAATTTTCTCCCAATGTCCACCACATTGGCATTTATATAAAAATTGACACCTTTGGGGAACAAAATAGTTATTACTAAACACAGTTTTAGAATAGGTACAACTAAATATAGAATGATTCCTTAATGGATGAATTTAGGAATACATATTTTCAACATTTCCATTACCAGAGTTAATGATTTACAATTATTTCCTTATGGAAAGTATTTTTGAATTTAGTTTAATAACAAATTTTTATCCAAAAATCATTATTTTTAGAACTTTACTTATCCTCTAAAATATTTTTCTTAAAAATAACAACTTCAAGATCCTAGGAAAGTTTACCCTTCTTAGAATTTACATCCTTAATGTTTTTCGAAACACTTTCAGGATAAAAAATTTTCTAATCAAGTTCATTAGAAAAGTTTGATACTTATTTAGTTAAAACATGTATTTCAGAATTTGGTTTCTCCAAAAACTTTTTTATATTTTAATTATCTTTTTCATAGAGTTTGGAAAATCTAGAAACTTCTTCAAAATAGGGTAAGTTATTATCTTCTGATGTGGAAGATTCATCATCTGAAGATTCATAATATTCTTTATTATAAAAATTTTCTTTTAAAGACTTATTTGTTATGGATTCACCATTGTGTACCTTAGCCATAAGACAATGATTATCAATAGGTACTTTGGCTATTAGTCCAATATTATTATAACCATAAGATTCATAATCTGAGGATTCATCAAATGGGTCACCACCACCGGCACTCCCTGTGTCAGTTGCTTTAAAAACATTATTATCCTTTTCCTTGTAATACATATTCATGTTTCTATCAGAATGATTTTCATTTATATATTTTCATTTGAGCATGGGACAATATATCCTAATGTGTCTAGCCCTTTTACATTCATAACAAGTGACTTCCGAAGAATTCTTATCCATTATATCATTAGTCATAGATCTGTACTGAAACTATTTTTCCATACTATATTGGTCATCCTTCCAGCAAGATTTTCTTCCTTATATCCAGAATGTTCACTTTCACTAGATTCATATAGAATAATAATTTTCATAAAATTGGATCTTGTAACCCTTTCCGGATTCTTGATTTTAGCATTTATAAATTCTTCACTCTTATTTCCATTCCACATTTTATTCATATCAGCATATCTTTTCATTCTGGTTTCATGTTGAAGAAGATTTCCAAAAATATCATCAAGAGTAATTTGAGATACTTTCCTATTATCATCAATAGCTATCATTTTTTGATTCCCACTCATTTGGCATGATGTAATTTATATGGTTCACATGAGCTTCATCCTCAAGACCTTACTCTCCCATAGATTGTAGACTGTTGATAATGGTTATAAATCTTAGTTACACTTTGAAAATAGGTTCCCTATAAGGAAATATAAATCCATGATATTCTTCTCTAAGAATAGCTATTCTAGTCTTTATCACTTTAGAAGTCCCAAAATGAGTAACCTAATTTTTCTTTTTGATGCAGTTAGTAGCTTCACATGAAGAAATTTGATTATATATATTCTTGGTCATAGAATGAAACAATGTATTGGGTACCTTGTAATTTAGTTGAAATTCTAACTTTTCTTGGTTGGTGAAGGTTTTGACTTCCTTTTCATGAATTTTTTAATCTCCAGTAAGAATGAAAAAATTTTCTACTCAAGTATTAATAACAAAAGTCTTCATTTTATCTCTTCAGTACTCATAATCATTAACATTAAAAATAGGTGGTCTAGTTGGATTTTTATTGTCAATTGAACCAATATCCGTTCTAGAAATTCTATAAGAAAATATACTTTCCAGAAAACCTGTTAATATAATAAGTTTTTCAACAAATATAAAAAATATCTAAACCAAAATTAAGTAAGAAAAGTTAAGCATGAAAATTCAAAACAAGGAAAAATTGGGTAAGATAACCTATATGTGAATATAAGTATTTCAGATACCTCCTCTTATACCAATTATAGGATCAAAATATGAATATAGATGCTCAATTACAATAGGGAGGTGAATTGTATGTTTAAAAACATTCATTTTTAAACATATGGTAAAATATTTTTAACAATGTTAAACAAGGTAAATTCAAAAACCATAAAATAGTTCTATAAGAAAAATTTGTTAGGTTCTAGTAATACGGTTCCAAATCTAAAACATAATGAATGTTTACATAGGTAAAAAATTTACATTAAAGCACATAAAATCTTATTTATCAGAGTACATAAAATAAAAAGAAATTATTAGAAGTTTATAATATTTCTATTATCAAAATACAAAGAAAATAAACTTGAGACAAAACATGTAACAAGTATAAAATATTTTTTCCCAAAGAGTAGGGTATCGAACTACCTTGGATAAAGGTCCCTTGATTTATACATTCATAAAATTCTATCTTAACCACAAAATGGTAAGCCATCGATAGAAATATCAAAATCTGTCTTGTTATCCCTACAATTCCTTGAACATTAAGGTCATCAGAACATCTGTCTTCCTATCCCCAGAAGCTCTCGAACATTAAGGTATTGAGATTCTCTATCTTCTTATCTATGAAATCCCTTGATTATACTCAGCAACAATCAGAGTCATACAAACCAAGCAGAAGAAGTTGTTCAGTGCACACAAGGCATGAGTGTCTCTCTCAATAGAAATCACTTCAACAACATGTCATCGTTAGATTTATTATATAGTTGTGAGTTCACTCAAATGAGGTCTTATTTATAGGAAAAACTCCAAAGTTTGACTCCCTCCTCATAAAATATCATTTTTCCTTGAATTTTGGAGGGACCTATACACATGTCACTCAACCAACAGTTAGTTAGAAACAGATTGTATGAAATTGTTTCATAATAATAACTACTGTTAGGAAAATGAAGTTTCTTAATAAAATTTTTATTTCAGATTCTATGGAAAAAATAAAATTTCGAGTCTTATAAAATAAATGTTTATAGTCTATATGAAATGTACATTCAGATTTTGTTTTACAATTAATTCAGAATCTGAATTTTATAGATTCGAGAGTCTGAATTCCAGTGAATTAGAAATCTGAATTCCGAGTAATTTAGTCTCTGGATTCCAAGGAATTCAGAGTTCTAATTATGAGAAATTTAGAGTCAGAATTCGGAGGAATTCAGAGTCTAAATTTCAAATAATTCTGAGTACAAATTTCAGAGAATTCAGTGACTGAATTTTAGAAAATTTGATGTCAGAATTTTGAGGAATATAGAGTTTGGATTCTGAGAAATTTGGTGACTGAATTCTATGGAATTCAAAGTATAAATTTCCTAGAGTTCAGTGTTTGAATTTTATAGAATTTAAAGTCTGAAAGCTGAACACTATATATCCAATGAATTATAATATTCCACGATTTTACATAAGAATACATATTTTATAATTACTAATAAAATGAGTTTGATTTTGAGAAATTATAAAATTAAACAATGAAAACAAAATTAAGGATAGAAATTTTCATAGAGAAGGTAAAATTTTTTTATGAAAATAATCCTTAGGGAAAAATAGTTTTCCTTAAGATAATGTGATTGTGATTTTCAAAACACAATGGAATAGAAAAGTCATAAGGAAACCTTAGTGAATCAACACCTATATCTATATATCCAAAGAATTCATTATATATCTAAAATAGATTTAATTTATGAACAACATTCCATATCAATAAATATCCATATTGAGTAAAGAATTAAGATTTATCAATATTTCCAAATTCAATCAAATAAATTTCATTGAAAAACAATTTATGTATAAATGAAATACAATTTAAGAAAGAATTATATCCATGATAAGTAATATGGATATTTTGTATAATTTTATCGACCAATTATAAAAAAAGTATATTTTTCAAGTAAAAGTTAATAACATAAAAAAAACGAAGAAATGTAATTTAAATACATGTATATTTCAAAATAGTAATAAACCATCTGTATAATAAATAAGGATTGTATCAACACTACATATACTCTGGGGTATAATTAAAATAAAGGGTTGTTGTTATTGATGAATATAAACACCATAAAAATATCATTACTAATATTATTGAATAAAATATTATTTTAACTAAGAAAATTACTTTTTCTAAATAACAATTTCCATAATATAATGAAATAATAATAATCAACAAGTACTTTTGTGTTTATAATTAATATTCACTGAAAAGAGATTCCAGGATTGCTTTATATTCTATACCCACTGCATAAGTTAAAAAACTGTCTTTTCAAGCTATTTTAAAAAGGTTAAAAAGCTCTCCATTTTAAATGAGACAAGATAATTCCTTTCAAAGAATTTGGAAAATAGTACAACATGGATGTAGATTTAATAAATAAATCAAGAGGATAATTTATCAAAAAAATTTGAAATTGTTTCATAAATGAATATTTTAGAAGAAAAAGGATCTTCAAACTGAAAAGAGATATTAAGTCATATTTTAATAAAAAAATTACAAAATAATTTTATGTAACAAAGAGTGAAAAAATTAAACTAGTAATTTTAAATATAATTAATAATGAGAGGATAATAAAATTAAAGTGTTTAATTTACTAATTATAAAATAATTTCATTCAATGAAAATTCAAGAATAAATAAACTCAATTAAAATGTGATTTTGAATAATAGTTACAAATATCATAATATTAAAGTGAGAATTAACAATTGAATCGATCATGTGTATCAAATGTAAATCAACATAAAATATTGTAAATAAAATATAATATATTCAAAATTATTTACACACATAATCTAGGAATGTAAAACAAAATGGGGAAGTAATATAACCAAATGAAATGAAATTGAGTTATGAAATTATCAACCACATGGTATCTTTCAATTAAAAATTTATTTGACGGAATAACTAAAATTATAACTGAAAATGCCATGAATTATTATAGGATCATTATATTATAACTAGAATGGGTTTTATATTCACCAGATAAAATACATTAGGTGACTAACATTACAACATGACTCAATGAAGAGAAATTGAGACGATGTCCCTTACCTCACACATCATTTTGGTTGAAAATGATTTATCCTATTGTATAATGGATTTAAGAATTCTATTAATTTATAAAAACAATATTAGTATTTGTAATATTCTATATGATCCTCTTGAACCATTTTACCACATATTTTCTCATAATATCTCATTATGTTCACTGTTTCTAGTATAAATTGCCTTATTTTCTAATTCGTTATCTATCATCAATGTTATGATTTTTAGGAATATGATATAGGTCCATTATATAATTGTTTTAATAATTTTTGTGTATCTTATTTACTCACTATATAAATATTTTAGAATCATTATTTAAGGATGGGAATAGAAAATGGATTTCATCTATTCATGGAGAAAGTTGGTCGTATGTACAGACGACAATTAATATCATAACATTATTGATTGAAAGGATAAGAAAGTGGGTGATATATTAATATTATATAATTGATATCGCCTCATATATACCATATATATTAAATTATTTTATAATTATATATTTCGTAAAAAGCGTTAGTTAAAATAAAAACACATTGCTTTTCAAAGTGTTAGTCCGCCTTACACATGAGAGACATTATCATATTTTTAACAGAATGGAAAGTGAGAAGGTATATATGATATTATAATTAATTAATTATAATAATACCATAAATATAATATTAATTTGTAAAATCAATAATTATATCCTGATATTAAAGGCAGTGAAGGAAAGAAAATTATTTCAGTTTACGAGGCAGTATTTCGCAGTACACATGATCAATAGTTTTGTTTCCCAATTTGTGTAATACGGTATGGATATATGAAATTACCTTATATTCATAACAAATAAATATATTTAAATTAATTATGGTAATTTATTTTCATGAGTAAAAATTATTTTCAAGCATTTTTATAAGAAATAATATAAAAACACTCGTTTATGAACATTACTTCTTTTTTCAGGTAACTTCTTTTCATTTGTACCAAAAATCCTTTCCATGATTGATTTATGGTCAAACACAGTGATATATGATGTTTATATGTGTTTAAGGATGTTATTTGGGTAGGAATTTTCTAATCCAAATAGATTTAGGTGTGTGAATATGGGAGGAGTAGGGGTCACCTTTTACTTGTGTGGGAGAGGACACACATAGAATTTTTTGAAAGTTCAACTTAAACCATATATTTATCAGTAAAAATCCTAAAATGGGTCATTATAGACCATTATAGGTTATGATGTATAAATATGTCCCTAATTTGTATATATGAATTTGATAGGTCCTTTTTTATCTCTTATATTCTTTGTTTAACCCTAGATAAATCATTTTTTCCTTAATGATGGTTATCCATTTTTACCGTTATTACTATTAATAATAGTAAAAACATAAGATGAACTTATTATAAAATATAATTACTCTGAATCTAATTTTGAATATATTTTTATCCAAATTCAACTCAAATAAGTAGAATAATCCAATTTTAAATCAAACCCACAGACATGACAAAAATGTTGGGTTTCAAAGAGAAAAATCTCACAAATATAGAATTTTGGAATATAAAAATTTAATATTAAATTGATTCAAAGGACATAAAATAGAAAATTTATAGTATAATATAAGTAATTTATCTTTAAAATAAATTTTAAATTTAATTTATCCTTATTAATTATTTAAACCATAGGTTACGTTTCACTAATATTTTTTCTTTATTCATCTAAATATGAAGCATTCCTAAAAAATTTAAAGCATTAACCCTAAGAAAATATTGATATTATAATTTCAATTTATTCTTTATATGTTATCATGTAAATTTTATAAAATTTTTAATAGTTAATTTTAAATTATGTCCCCAAATCCTTACTTAACATTGTTTTAGAAAAATATTGTACTTTGAGAAAACATTTTTTTAATGATTAATATTATATTTCACATCAATAGAAGACCATCATCATAATAATTTACTCAATATTATTGATACCCACGAATTTAAAAAAAATTATATTTACATATACTATATTACAATGCATTTATACTCTTGGTTTCAAGTTTAAAAAGCTATAAAAAGATTAAATTTAATGAAATATATTTCATTTGTTGTTAATTTATGATGTTACATGTCTCATACTAATTGAATAAAATGGAATACGTTAATAATTTCAGGGTGTTACATAAAAAATTGTGCAATATTATTTTAAATAATCACCAAAAAATAGTAAAAAAATTGGAATTGTTTTCAAAAAATATGGATATTGAATAAAAAAAGTGTTTTCAGGGGACATTTATAACATATGTTTTAATATTGAGTCTCTTACCATGAGACAAACTCATTATGTAAATTATTTATATTCACAAATAATAAAAAATAGTCTAATTTTTTAAATTATAATGATAATTTTTCATGTTTATTATTCCTTTTATTTCACCTAATACCGTGTTATATAAAATTACATAATCATTTACGTTCATATCGGATATTCTGATGATATTCGATTACAAAGTAAAAAAAGTATTCAGTAAGTAATATATGGTCAAAATGTTTAGAATTAAATAATATCCATTTTAATAATGTTGAAAAAATTATTAATTTTATTCATAAATTATGCCTTTCAATTGAAAAATTAAATATGTTTATGAAAAACTAACTATGTTATGATAATTGAGATGATAGGACTTTTGTAGCCAAGATTAATGTTGTTATTTTTCAATGATCATCGTAGATATAAGGTAAGTATTATTTCATATTCAAAAAAAATTCATAGTATTAAAATTATAATATTATATGTTTGAATATAATTGTATATAAATCATCCATGTCATTTGGGGGTGAAATAAAAATCACTTTTCGTAATGGAGGTGGTAGTCCACACGTACTCATGACCAACATCGTCATTTTTAGTGATTATAAGATTATGAAGTCAATTTTCCTGTTAAATTGTAATAATAATAATTTTTTAAATAATATTATATATAAAAATTAATTATATAACTATAAATTATCTCAAGAGATGATTATTGGAAATTAATTACATTGATTTGCAAGGAGGTTGTCTATCGTACATATGAAAGATGGTTTCGTTTCACATTTAATGGAAGAAAAAATGGATATCGGATGAGATATTTTAAAAAACAGCAATTTATATTTATGATAATGGTGTTATTTTATTGGCATCATTAAGGAATTTTTTAATGTTTTGGAAGAAAAAATAAAACTAAATCTTTTAGTTAAAACAATACATCTTATTTCGAAAGTATCCTTTGATAAAAACCTTAATCCCCCTACCATTGGTGTTAGGACATTAACAATACCTCTATAAAAAGGGAATTGATTCGAGGAAGTAATTTGGGAAGGTATTTTACGAGAAAACGTGTTTTGAATTATGGAGGAATGAGAATAATATCTTTACTTTTATGAGGGATGGGAGGTGAACTCTTGGAATTTATCAAAATTTTATATTAATATATATTAATATTAAATTAAAAATCATTTAAAACATACTTATTTAGAAGGTAGGATTATTATGGGTCAAAATACTATTTTCTAATAAAAAAATAAAATATTTTGATCACATTTTTACCATTATCTTTGAGTTTTAACCCCTCATTAGCCCTTTTCAGGCATATCATGACAACAATGTTTTTCAACCTGTGAGCTCAATATATTTACTATAAATAGAAAAAATTACATAAATATATAATTTTATTGTAAAATAAATCATATAATAATAAATTGGTAGAATCTATAATTTATAGGAATGTTAACTCATTTAAGAATATATTATTAATTATAGTATATCATTAATGAATGATTTTAGAAATATTAATTATATTTATTCAAATAAAATCAATAAATCAAGAAAAAAGTGATTGAAATATTTTATTATATACCTAACATGTCATTTTAAAATATAAAATTATATTATAACATTAATTACCTAAAAACATTTGTACTTTTAATATTCTAAATAACATATATTTTATTGTTCTTATAATTTAACAATAACTGTGTCAGCATTATGTATAAGTTATAAGTCATTATTTCAACAATATAAATTAATTTTTTTTAAAAATGTAGATAAATCATTTATATTTAAAATAACTAAACATAATATTTGGGTAACGTTTTTAAAAATATTATAGATATTGAAAATTACAATGTGATATTTGTGACTTTCCTTTAAATAGAATATTATAGAGGTCATAATCACCTCAAAATGTAAATAAATGGTCATATATTTAATATTTTGATTTTATTAACCTGTTTCCTTTGGCTCCCATGTCTCGTCATTATAGTTTTGGTCCCACCACATCTATTTATAAATGTGAGTTGTCTTATTTCATAGAAAATTGTCTCTATGGTCCATGATCTCCACTAACTCCTCCTCATAAGAGAGGTCAAGTTCCACATATACCTCCTCCATATTCAGTATATGAGAGGGATCAGGTGGGTACATACATATGAGATATACCTAGAATAAATCATGAAATTGATCCATACTTAGTGTAAGTGTTATGCAATTGGATACTAATCTTATGCGATCAAGGATTTTAGAGGGCCAATGTACACAAGGCAAAGAGTCCATTTATTTGCAAAATGTGTGACCCTCCTACGTGGTTATATTAAATGAAACAATTGTCTCCAATATCAAATTCTATGTCCCATCGATTGTTGTCATCATAACTCATCTGGTAAACCTGAGAAAATTTTATATATTATTTTATGGTATGAACCTTTTTTGTCTTCTCGTGCAGAATATTGGGCCCAAGTAGCATTCTCTCTCAAAATTAATCCCAATAAGTAAGAGTTCTACATTGATTCCCTTATAGATATTCATAGTTTTCCATTTTAATACTTGATAAGAAAATTTTATTTCATGAGAAATCAACTAAGGGGAAATGTTCACCCTATCCACCTTTAAATTATATTGATCAAGTTCTCAACATATCTTTAATGTATGAATAGTCCATCCAGATTGACAATAAGATTTGGGGTAATATGTCATACTAAAATTTAATTTTGTATTAAGAGAATTTTTTAGGCTTCTCTAGAATTTAGTATTGATCAATTTGTCATAATCCAAGGGAATTGAATGTGGTTTCACTTTAAGCCACACCACTTCCTTTATGTATATCATGGAAAGTTGTTAATGAGATAAATCCTCATGAATTGTGATCAAAATGGTATTTTGGGGGAGTAGATCCTTTATGAACCATGTCAAATTGTTTCATTTGGATGTTATTTGGAGACTAGTGATGAAATATAGACTGATATTATCCCACTTAAATGTTGGAATGGGTGGTAGTAGCAATACCCTTTAGGAAGTTGTCGGTCAACCTTCCTTTTTGGACAGACCATACACCTTGTATTATATTCTATAATCTATAATTTTATATTATCTCACCAGTATTGATCACAGCCGACCCCATACACTTTGGTACATATATAATGTATAGAGAATATAGAGCTATGAGTTTCATCTATCAATTTATTCTTTTTCTTATTCATATATAAGACACAAATCCTTTTATGAAATTTCAATACATCTATTTGATAATTTTTAATTTCAGGAATCTTACGATTCTTCACAGCCTATTTCTTATTTTTTTTATCAAATGATCTTCTCTATGAGATCTCTTGATCATATATAGTAATGACTGTTGATATCCAATTCGGTATATTATTGATGATGTACCTTACCATACGATATCCATGTCCAACCATACTAGGTCCTTGATAAATGTATCTCATTGAATCCTCATCATTTCCTGGACAATAAAATGTTTCTAAACTAATGAATTAATGACATTTTTTTTGAACTTCCATGGTGATAATAAATTGAAAAATCATATTATTTAAGAATCTCCAAACATATATATTTTCTCATGTTCAATAACTTTTTTATGAATATATACATCAAACTCTGATGTTATGTTTATGTATCACTTTTCTCACCATAATGATAGTTCTTCTATATACATAGTGAAATAATAACTACATATAAATCTATATCATGCGTGGGATAATTATTATAATGTGGATTTAACAATTGAAGTTATTATGAGACCACCCTATCATTTCTCATGAGGATTCACCCATGTCCTTTCAGAGAAGGATCTCTATAATTAACAAATCCTTCTTTGATAGTGGGAATAGATAACATATGTTTAGTAACCAATTTCTTATTTATTTGAAGGAAACATTATTCAAAATACTTTCTCTATATAAACAAAGTTAATTTTTAATTTAAAATTGTCAGTTATTTAGAGATTTCTGTAATTTTTTTCATGAACCTCTTAAAATATTTTTATAAGAGAAGGAATAATTACTATTTTTGAATGAGGCCACTACTCTATATCCTTTTTTGTTGAAAGGAAAAATTATATCCATTCATTAGTTAAAATGTGGCCCATGAATTAAACTTTTTTTTAAAAGAATTCTCATTTTTTGATTTTTAGAAACATATTATCCTTTCTTGTATTTTTCAATATAACCCCTTAGTGATCCTAATTATCCTCTCGAATTTTGGAATATATCAGCATATCATCAATAAAAACTAACATGAATCTATCAAAATATTCCTTAAAAGATATACTTATCAAATTAATTAATATAGAATAATTATTAATCGTGGTGAAGGGAATTAAAATGATCTCATAATTCTTATATCATGTTAAGAAATAATTCTTTTGAATAACTTCTCTCTTCACCCACTATTGATGATAAATATATCATAGGTCAATATTGGAGATGAATATATATATATGAAGATATTAAAATAAATAATCCATCCTTGGGAGAGGGTACCTATTTGTCAGTATGATTTATTTAGTTCTAAATAATCAAATCCACAACTACATTGATCCACACATCTTACTTACAAAGAAAACATGTTATTTTGGATAAAAATAGTTTGTTAGATAAATACGTTATCAAAAGTATCATTATCTTATTTATTTAAATACCTTAACTCCAAATTTTCCATTCTATACAAGGTATTAAATAATTTCTTAGATCTTGGTTTGATTTCAATGAATAAATCTTCCAATAAATTTTTGGGGAGGATACAATAACTATTGAAGAAATAAATCTATGTATTTTTTAATAATTGGGACATTTTATATCATTATTCATTCATTTATTTTCCCCTATTTTTCAATCATTTACATAAATATGTCAATGGAGAGCGATTTTAGTAAAATATTAGGTTAGGATATCTATCCATTGAAAATAACTCTAGTTTTTTCCATTGAAGAATACTAAAATTTACTTGATCATGTAGTTTGTCTTAGAATTATAATTTGAGATCCCTTACGAACCTAATTTTGTGTCAAGTGCTTCTATAGTAATGAATAATATATTTTCAATGAGATTGTGCTGACCCATTTTATTAATAGAATTTCTTACATGGTTGATACCTGGATAATCCATTTAAGAGTCTTGACATATAAATCTACTTAAAATAGTTAAATAATTCATTCACTATTATTTTTAAACACTCATTAAATAAAAGAATTCTAAAATCAATAATCAACTAATTTAGTAAGTAGATTCGAGATAATAATGATTATACCTTACATCACATCATTTGGAACCTCTTCTTTATTTGTCATGGAATAAATTTTCCAACATTTCTCGCTTGTTCTACACTAAGGTCTATGGTGGGTTCCCTCTATTATATTCTATTGTGAAAATTGATTCACAATGTTCCCAAGATATTCACACCTGAATCATTGAACTTGATGTTGGGCCTGAACTATCTTCCCTTTTTCTTTAGTGTTTATAATTTTTTGATTCACTTAAACACAACTGTACCATGCTATATTTTCATCTCTTCAAGACTTGTATAACTTTACACTCCCAATACATCAATTCCCTAAATGCTTCTTAACACATTTGTTTCCCATGGAAATTTTCACCATCTTTCGTCCTCTTCTATGATCAAAATTCTTCATATATATTTTATTGATTCTTCTAAACTTTTCATTCACCCTATGTGACCACTTCATCTCTACAAACTCCAATAAAACCTTAGTATAACTCCCCATGATCTCCCGATATCTTTTTTATTCTTGATTTTCTAAATTCCCTAGAACATAGGGTCTTAATCCACTAAATAATAAATAAAACATTACCTTAGTATCCCTACCAAAGATAGATATATTTTTATAAATTCATATAGTGTTCATTTCATAGATTCACATTGATTCATTTTTCCTTTTCATCAACTCTTTGAATTATTTCTCGATTTTTTCATATTAAACTAAGAAAATATTATTTAAAAATATTTCGTTTAATATTCCAACTCGAAAGAACTATATCCCTACATAGATTCATGTTTTTAATCAGTTCCCAAAACTGATTATCATCTAATTATATTTGATATAAGGATAGAGTGATTTATATACCTTTGAGAAGTAGATTTTACAAACGATCATCTCTAAAGAGGTAATCTAATATTTGGAAATACATGGTAAGTAAACGTACAAAAAGAAAGTTATCATTGATTCCTTAAAGACTCAATAAAAATTTATTCCCTTTCTTGGTGAATCTAGTCTCTAAAATTGATTCATGTTATTATTTATAATTACATATAGTTGATTCAACATTCTTATGAAGTTTTCCAGTCTAGATTAAATTAGAAGGCCCTCAGTGCATCATTTTTCCACTCATCTTTTACATGATTCATCCTAATTCCCACTATTTATCTAAAAAAGTAAACCATAGGGATAAACATTGAAATTTTAGGAATATTATAATTCAAAATTTTGTTTAATACCTAAAACATCATTCTAAAAGATGTTATTCTTTAATAAAATTTACATTTTCTATATATCCAACATAATGATTCTTAAAAATAATGTTATTAACCAAACATATCCACAATGAGTTTCAATACATGTATGAAGTAAGGCCCCTATTCATGTACTAGTTCTTGATTGATTATATCCTAGTATGGTGTTCTAGGGTTTTTATCATAGGTACATCTATGCTAATGTAACATCCCATTATAGTATTTTGACATAGATTTCATTTCCTATAAAACATTCACCTAGTAATTAACCACAACTACATGATTATTTTCAATATTTTGATATATCCTTGGGTTATTAGAAATATTTTTAAGTCATAATTTACAAAATTAAATAAACCATCCTCTGATACCATTTATGAAATATAGCCTTTATATTATATAATCTTTTCATTACAGAAAAATATCTTATAATTTTTATTATATTTTAAATTATGATCATATTACAAGAACACCTAAAACATTTAACTAATACATGTCAAATATTTCTTCATGGATTCCACTTAAGTTATTTTTTTCATCTCATATCATGGTGATATAAATCAATAGAAAGGGATGATAATGATATGAAAAAGGAAATAAGAAAGGGAGACATTAAACAAGAAATCATTAGGCACATAAATCAAAACATGATGTATTCAAATATAACATGATCATGAGAAAATGAGGTATATCAAAATAAAAATAACATTAATCATATCATTGAAATTTTGCTACAAAATTTTGGTGAGTCATTAATAATCTTATCACCATGGTTAATCACCAAGGAGTCATAAATAAAAATTAAAATGGTTATTCACCAAGGTATCGTAAAATATGTTTTATCTAGGGAGTAATTACTTAACCAATACATTGGACATTTGTCAAGGTGAAATAGTCAAATTTATTCATTTCATGTGATCCTAATTTATCATAATAAATTATTTTGTCAATAACCTAAGGAATATAAATTTATGGTTTCATATAGAATCATTTATTACATATGTTATTAAAGAATTGACCCTAAAATCATTTTTAACACACAAATACAGAACATGAGTCTCATATATTAAAAAAACTGAATAAATAAGTTACTTTAACATCTATGTGTATACCCATTGTAAATAAAATAGTTTGTGTATTAACAATATAATAATTTACTTTGAAAAAAGAGATATTTTGAAGTAAATTATATATAATGATGGGTATAAAATTTGGATTTTGAAAATGTTAAAATGTAAGATAATAGAGGTATAAAATTTATAGAAAATAAATTTAGTAGTAATGGTAGGACCAAATTTTTATTAAAATATTGTAACATACCCTATAGTATACATAAAAAAAGTAATTACTTGAATGGAAATGAAGATGATGAGAATTACATAACCATAAAGTGTTGATCCTAAATAATGAGGATGGATCCATATAGGATTAAAGACACCTTGGGATACTATTTGAGAGAATCATTACTAGAAATTCATGTAGTATGGATTTGGAATGATGGAGAAATTTGAAATAGGTTGTAATTTATAGAAAATGGGGAAGAACTATTTAATAAGTTTAAAATATTGGTATTTAAAATCTAGGCCATATAAAATGAAAAACCAATGGCATAACAAGGGGGTTTTATCACTAATTTAGAAATTGGAGTAAAATATTAAGCTATTTTAATCTATTATAAGAAAACACAATTTTAATACTACTTTTGACTTGAAAAATTTTATTTTCCACAACATAGTGTTTTCAAAATAAATGGTTTTCAATTTATACTTTGGATATTCACATATAGGATTTAATATCAATTAAAAGATATTAAAATATATAATATCAATAAAATAACATTTATTAGGTTTTATGTTTCCATAAATTAACTGTTAAATCATTATGACATACATATGATGTCATAATACACATTAAAAAATCAAAACTGTATTTTCAGTATTCACAAAAAAATAAATTATTTTACAGAATAATAAAAAATTAAGCCTAACCTAATTTCTTCATGATGAATTAAAATAATAAATTTATTTATGAAAATAATGTCCTATATAAGATATTTTTTACTTGTAAATATAAAAATTGTAATTTATTTAAAAATAATTGTTTTTAAGAATCAATTAAAATTTTAAAACTTTCTAGCTATCCCAGTGGGGAGTTCAATAGAAATTCTGGTGCCCATTTTTTAACATGAGATATTTTGTGTTTATGAAGTCCTAGATATGATAGATTTAGATTGTGATGCTCACATAACATCATCATTATGGAATAGATTTTATTAATCCACTAAATGTTTATTATGTTTGAGAACAATGTTTCACTCCTAGACTAACATCTAGTCTGAGTAAACCATTCTTTTTTTGGCAGACATACTGAAAGATTTCATGTGGGTGTTTAGAGATATTTGAGAGGATTATCTATTAGTGGTGGAGTTTGGATAAAAAATGGCTACCATTCCACCATTGGTATAAAAACTATTCAATGCCTTGAATGGGAGACTCTGTAGGTCACTGGTATGATAGAATAACCCAAGGGGTCTACTCATATGGGCCTCGAGTTGGTGAGAGTTACAGAAGAGAAGGTGATGATCCCCCATAGTAGTATAAAGATAGCCAAAAGTCATCATAAATATTATATTGATTAATGAAGGATTAATTTGGAGTTCTTGTAGGGAAAAATATTTATCCCAATGGTCTTACCATGATGTGGACTACATATATTTGGATGGGGTGGAATGTTATATCTGAGATTATTTGGTCGATTCCAGATACTGTGTTTGGTTGGAAAGGTAGTGTACAACATATCCCTACAAGTACATAAAGACTAAGTACATGATGCCTTCAATCAATCACACTTGAAGAGATATGTGCATGACACATTAGATGCGATTATCTAGCATGTTATTGACGTTAAGGAATGATCTAATGTTATTAAATAAACATTATATATCGGGGATTGGGAGGAGAATATCCAATTGTTTTGAGTGATTCCGTTGGTGTGTGTTCATTGGTAGCACACAAATAATCAAGAAAACACATGGGAATGGGAGAAACAAATTTCACCACAATATCATCACTTATATTATTATTCCTTCAACCTTTTAAAAGAAATATCCATGAGGATGGTAGAATGTAATGATTTATCGCAATATTTTTAAGACTTTAAAATATTATATAGAACATATTCATAATTAGTAAGTTAGATATAGTGATATTATGAGTTTCACGGATGACCTAAACTTATATAATAAAAAGAGTTACTATACAATATCAATTCAATATATTTATATATAATAATTGAATAAATCATGCGGGGAGTCTCAAATAGGTGTCACATAACCGTTATTACGTTTTCATGTTTCATTTGAGGTGAAATACTAAGGAAAAATAATATAATATTTTTTTGACCTAACCCTCCCATATTTATATAGAGTTATAGTAAAATATTTTGGGTTTCTGCACAAATCTAGGGATTTGAGTGGAGAGTGTGGTGGAGTACTCACAAACAGATGATATGGTTGAGGACTAGATATGTACTACTAGGATCATCTATATAGTTGGATTTCATGGATCTCACTAAAAAATAGACATGTGAGTCTTCATTGTTATTGATTGATCCAAACATGAGGTACATTGTTGTTTTTTGGATTTTTTATTTATTTTTCTATCCCATACTGAATGCAAGTCAGTCCTTCAAAAAATATTGATTCATGTATCAATGGTTGATTTGAGGGTATTATTTTATCTTCTTAAACTACTCAAAATTGATATTGTTTTTAGTACTTTTTTATTATATCTTTCTATTTCAAGACGACGAAAAATCGAGGGAAACTATATCAATGGATACAGTTTATTACTCGCAATTGGTTTTGGTGGTTTTCTCTAGCTATTATACTTTTGATCAAAATTATGTTTTTATTGGGAAAATGGTTCAAAAAACCTCATAGAATGACCATTATGAAATCATTATTTGTAACAACATATCATTACCACTGGGTTGAGGATCCTATTCAATGACATGATTATAGTGACTGATTTTGGAGATTGATCAAATGTGTATGATTATTGTTTTTGTTTTTATTATGTTTCAATGAGGTTGAGTGACGAAATATGATTTATTATGTGATTTGGTAGCTACAATGTGGTAACTAATGAATGAAAGGCATGTATGGAGAGAGATACATGATTAATATTTATCCACATGGTGAATTCTACACTAGTTGCAGTATGGATGGAATATGTGTGAATGTCCTGGATTTTTTGAGGAATCCAAAGTAAATTGTATGTAGTCTAAATTACACACACTTCATGGACCCCTATTGTTGATCTAGTCTTTACATGAAGATTAATTTATCATATTTCATGTAAGACATTTCACATACTATGTAAACCATTCTTGGAGAAAAAAAATTGACCTTTTGGTTACACATGAAAAACATGAAAAATACATATGCATTACCAGTGTACAGTTTCACGACACAATACTTGCAAATGGTCAAAGTACCCAAAAATGACCAGGTACATGGGAAAGGTTAGAGTACATGTGATCTTTCTTTTATTTAGAAAATGATAGAGTATTTGGATTTGGATATGTAAATAAGAATAAGAAAAATACATGAGAATGATCTGAAGTGAACAGGTGGACTCAGGGCAGAATGGACATGATGTTTAGTCCTAATAAAATCGATTTACTTTCTATAGGGTAGGTTGTGACGCTTATTCACATTAGTGTAGATTATTATTAGTTGGGTTTGATCCCTCGGTCCATCCCTTTGAAGATACAATGCGATCTTACGCCCTGAGTATAGTATTGTTATCCCCAGTACATGTTTTTTATCAGATAGATTTTTTGGTATCCCTTTATGTGAAATGTGTGGTATACTCTATAATATATTCTTCTAACCTATGTAGGGTTTTATTAATCAATATAAATATCAAATAGGACCATTAATTTTCCTATATAGTGGGTTATCCAATTAGGGATTGTGCCCCCATGGCCTTGGATGTGATCTCTTATTTGTTTAGTATTATCATTAGTGTTCTAATGAGTAATTATTTAGTGTGGGTTGATGAGTATGAACTCAAAAAAGACATTTATTAGTGATATCATGGATCATGGAGTCGGTTTTCCAAGAATATAATTACATTGAATCCTCATGTGTGATAATGTGGTTGATAGTTTGGTAGAGAACTCCTTAACACATGGTGTCTATTATGAGTATATTTGGGTTATTATTCTTATTTTATGGCACTAATTATAATTCAAATATCATTATGATGACGGGAAAATTACACTCTTGATGCTTTATGTTCAGTTAATTCATGGTATTAAACATGGTATTGTTGTACTCCCCTATGCATAAGCTTTTCCTACACATGTCATGTCTTTTGTAGATGAAATACCTTTGCAAAAATCTATTGGTGGATAAGGATCATGCAAAGGATAGTTAGATAGAAAAATCATGGTTCATACTAGTCATTCCATGTGATAGTAGTCCTCACTTATTTGGAAGGCTGTAAACATTTTCACCTTCTGGTGGTATCGTATTTGGACCTTAATTAATTCTAATAATTTTTTCAAACATTGATGTGGGATTGGTGATATATATTTATTATTGTATCAACTATGTTTTTTATTTCAATATTACATGGGTATTTCAAGATGTGTTCGTATATACCAATATCGTAGAATAATGAATCTCATACATGTGATATTACTACTCACAAGTGGCTGTTGGACCTTGGTATATTATATATAGTCTTGGGGTGTCATATTCATATTGTCGTCGGCCATGCAGGCTTCGACAGGTTGGGTAGTGAAAAAACATGTTAGTTCCATAGTGTAATAATAAAATATTGATTCAATGTTATATGATTGAAATACATTGAATTAAAAATAAATACATAAGGATTAGAAATCTTATTTGGGTGATGAGCACAAGATCAGAAGAAGAATATCAAATGTTACAAGATAAGAGAGATAATAATGAATCACTAGGCTTGTGATGAATCTATATATCAAACTATGTAATGCAATGTGGTTACATAAAGTTCATTGGAATATTTAATGGTTTCTATCACATGTATATATATATATTAGCATCTTATGAAACCTATGAATTTTAACAATTCTCACATGAAAACATATGTACATAATACCCAATAAACATAGTTAATTTATTCATGATCACTTGTTTGAGTTTAATCAAGAAAAAATTTGGTTTAAATTATTAATGGACAAAGATAATTGCAATTAAAATTATAGGATATCAATGTACACAATAAAATAATAATAACAATACTGTTAATTGAAAAATTAAGCATCAGATTATTTTTTGATTTGATGGAAGTAGTAGTATATGTATTGATAAAATATTTATGGAATATTTCTACCAAGGTTATCCATTAAATCGTATTATGAGGACACCAAAATATAAACAATGTATTTATGAGTATCTAGAATTTTTTCTCTATTATAATTCATGAATAATACTACATTCATGAAACTGGGACAGAGAAGAACATGAGTTCATCCAAGGGAGTTACATCATGTATCTATTGTTCAAGATTTCACATTACATCATGGATTAAAAAAAAATCTGTTACGATGAGTTTTAGGGAGTGAGATTGGAAACCAACACACTACCAGTACATGAATAGAAGGATATTATACAAGTTTAAGAGCATTTTCACACGCATACACAATACATTGGAAGTAGTTTAAACATTAAATGAACCATGAATATGAATTGTATAACATGGGTCATCCAAAATGGTTTCAATAAATCAAATTAACAAGAAGGGTGATTCTTTCATAATGTAGATGAACAACATATATATATATAATGCAGATATCCATAGATGAATGAAATGTTTCATGAAATAATATTGAATATTTTTTTCTTTTGAGGAAATCCATGTGTAGGCTAATTTTTATAATAATCTATATAAAAAATTATTTATTCTTGCATTGAATGATGTTGATAGATTTTTTTATTTTGAAGATAATAATTAATATTAATAATTTTGGGATGTATTTTTAATGTTCAATATTCATGAAAAGAATTTTTTTATTATTTTATCTATGATTGAATAAGATTTTTGAAAAAATGTTTTTTTTATATCTGTTATTTATTTTTTATTCCAAAATTATAGAACATTTTTAAAGGTTTTAAACAAAAATTTAAAGGTGATAAAATCATAGATAACAGTTATTTTAATATAAAAACATATTTGGGAGCTCTCAGTTAATAAAAAGAGCTCATATTATTCAGAACAAGTAGATAACTATGAGAAAATATTTACTGATTTATGTTTTAAACCATTTACATTGCTAAAATATTCAACTCTATTGATGAATATTGTGAAGAAAAACATCTGGTTAAAAATAATGTACAGAAGTTCGGAATATCATTTTCTAAAAAAAATGTTGGGAAGAAAAAATCATTAGGCTGTGATGAAATTTGAGAAGTCCAGATCATCATGTTCTAATAAAATTTGTGGAGAAAATAATTTATTTTTTCCATGGAAGAGATTTTGAGCTTTGATAAATAATTTATTTGTAATAGAATGTGGTCAACATTCATGTTCTCTATATGAATATGTGGTTACAGTTGAAAAAACAATAATGTTTGTAGAAAATTTTAAACAGACAAGAGTCAGTATAATATGAATTTAGGAGACTTAGTGTGTTATATTAATGTTTGATTTATTTATAATAACATATAATACCATTTTTAATTTGTAATAAAATTATAATTGTAAAATCTATTAGTCCACATGAGGAAACACTTAAAGGGTTATGTTCTCACATTACATTAGAGCCCTTTAAATAATTCTATATACTATTTAATTTAAATTATAAACATTGAATATGGGAGGGAGTGGTGAGGGAATATATAAAGATCCACACATAAAATTGATGAATAAGTCTTGATCAACATAAATTATGACTCACATTTACTTTTAAGTTAATCATTAATTGTTAGTCACCCTAATTTACCCCACTTCTTAGGGTGACTGTATAAAAACTGAGGACTTGTAGTTTGTAACAATCTATTGGTTCCCTCTATTAAGATATAAATAATTTTTTAAAAAATATTTTTTACTATTTAAATAGATATTTAGATTTTCTGAATTTGATGATATAACTTCCCCCAAATTATAATGTTGATAATCCTATGATTAAAGAAAATAATTTTACTACTTGTTTATATAAAATGAAGGATTCAACTAAAACATTAATGATCTAAAGGATTATAAAAGGTCAAAAGTGGTAGAAGCGTGACTCTATAAATCTTTAGGGGGAAGATTAATCACAACTAGAATTTATGTTGAGTGCAATATTTTCTTTTCAAATAAAATTGTATAAATCCTCCATAAGTTTAATCAATTATTTATATTCAAGATTATTAATCTATTAAAACAATTGGTTATATTTAATCTGAAATAAAGTTGTACATGAAAATTATTTCTTATAAATAATAAATTATATACCATTACTCTTAATGGGTCTATATGATAAAAAATAATATCGATAATTGAAAATTTATATAAAAGAAAATACATTGAGAATAGATTTAAAAAAAATAAAAAATCCTCATGAACACATTGAATAGAATGAGATATAAAATTATTATTTCAATGAAATATTATTCTCGGTCATTGTGGAATTGAGAAAATAATATTTTTGTGAAATATATTAAATTTAAACTTTATAAAAATTTAGTTCATGAAAAACAATTCATCTATAAATTTCAGAATCATTATGTTGGAAATAAAATCTTGAAGAATAAAATATCATGATAGCACTCTGTAGAATAAAAGAAAGATGGAAAATGAAATTATTTGGAAGTTAAAAAATAAATGAAAAGATTAATTTATTATTTTTTAAGAATATAAATACACATTAATATCAATATTTATTATGTTATAAATTAATCAAAGAAACATAGTATATAACGATGTTAAATACTTATATTACATTGTTGAAATTTCCCAATACAATTTTTTTAAGAATGGTCTTACTTACTATAAGACACAATTTAGTGGAAAGAATAAGTTAATAACAATGGAAGTTCAATCTTATGATATTTTGATGATAAAGGTAATACTATATTCTAGAAAAAAATTTCTTCCTAATTTTGACTCATTTAATAGTGAAATATATAACTCATGTACCAGAAATAAACAAGTGAAGAAAATATAGATATTACAACAGAATATTGAATGTGACAGAAAAATTTTGGTTACCCAGATGATGTTTAAAAGGAAATAAGTATCTTATGATAAATGGAAGTTTCACCCACTAGAAGAAATTATACCCAATGGAAGAAAAGTATAATTTTTGGCTATTTCTAGTGTTTTGGAATTTTTGGGCACCTTCCCATTGATTGGTGGTATATAAATTTTCTATTGAAATCAATTCATACATTAAGGGTAATTTAAAATTATTTTTTGTGCAGAATATTTATTGAATATATAGTTTATGAAAGAATGTAAAATTATGGACTTTCAATAAAAATTAATTTCTTAAAGTGATTAATGAAAAATTCAGTTTATGTTTTCATTGTGATAGATAGTTCCAATTTACTTAAATTAGGTAAAAATAATGATCAACTAATAAAAAAATATAACCACAACCACTAAAGAAACAAATTCACTTTACATCATAAATATACCTTGGGGATTAATGAAAATTATGATTCAAATTATAATTGATCCATCAAAAAATTCATGGAAGTTGTCATTCCGGAGAAAAGATGCCACTTTAGTTGAAAAATATGAAATTAATTAAAATTTTTAAACCTTCCATGAATGTATTTTTTTTAAAACCTCAGCTCAATAAACAGTGTGATTTAACCTAATAAAGAAATAGGTGGACTATAATTGCTCAATAATTATGTATTTAAGAAGTTACAACACACTAGAATTCTCCATTAAAGAGTTACTGACCACAAAATAAATTGTTTTGTGAATGTAATAACATATCTAACCACCCTATTAAGAAACTAATGACATTATTATAAATTCATAAGAAGCTAGAATTTAAAATTAGTTAGTTATCATAAGAAATAATACTATTAATTTCATTTCTAATGAAATAGATACATTAAGATAAAATTGAACATATTATTATGGATTTGATGAAGATATATATATATATATGTATATATAAAGATGAATTTTGAAAAAGAAGGATTTTGGATGAAAAAGAAAATAATAAAATTTCATGTTTCTGATAGCTAATGTTATAAAGAATCTATGAAACAAAGTTACAATACAATGTCAATCAAAGAAGATTTTGCTATAAAAAATAGATTCTTTCTAGGAAAATATTGGGGTACTTCATGATGAAAAATGATATTAGTTCAAATAGAGATTTAGTGATGACAAAATTTTAATATTTTTATTTTTCTAAATACCGAGGAGTAAAACATTCACCTTATCCCATAATAATTTGTGATGAATATAAATAAAGATAAGTTAATTGAAGGTAATTAAATCCATGTAATATTCCATTGAAAATGAATATGGTTATTCAAGATAAATATAGATGTCAGTATAATGAGAAAATTTTCTTAAAACTAGACTTTATGAAATTAGATATTGATATTCTCTTCATGTAAAAAATTATATACATGGGGAAAGTAATATATGTAATATGTTTATGATATATTGGATAGTGAAAATATTAATAATTTAATAATTTTTCCTCTAAAAGTATGTTGAAAAATTTCTCAACTCTTTAAAGATATATTAGTATTAACAATATTGATGAGTTTTAATTATTGATGAAAATTTAATTTTTTTATTAAATGAGTGACCAACAATTTAATGTTTTAAAATATTAATATATATAATATTATTGGTGAAGGATATTATGTTTATTTAAACCTACTTATATTATACATGAATTAATATTTTATTAAAAATTTTATCACATGATATTTTTATGGGAATATTTAATGTCTTAGTTAATCACTATAATTCTCTGTACTATGATGAGGTTGTTTGAATTAGAATCAGTTTATTTTATTCCTAAGTATTTATGAAAATTAATGCTCTCAATATATAATTATATTAAACCCATATATTTAACTAAACTAAGGAATAGTATAGAAGAAGAAAATTAAACAAAATGATCATGTATCACCCAACGATGTGAATAAAGGGGATTTTAATTTAGATCATTAAGGGTGAAAAAAAACTAATCCCTCCAAAATATAAAATTTAACTTATTATTAATAAGTGTATGAGTTGAAAACAAATAATTCAGGATAATTTGATATTTAAAACAAATCTAAAGTAGATTATTGAATAACCCATAAAATGATTATGGTGATGTAAGTGTTTTTCCAATAAATTATGGAAATGACTTTGAATATGATGGACTAAATGTAATATCTACTACCATAAGTGGAAATGTAAGAATTGATGGGAGATACTTTTAGAAGAAAATGGACAAGGTCATTAGATTTATGGAGGAAGAGATGATGTAAAATACTACCGATATATGAAATTTGAATTCATGTAAAACCTTATTCATACAATAAATGACTGTCAATGAATGTAGATTAAGTGATAACCTCAGAATAAAAACTTGTATATTTAATTATCTAGTAGGGATACAGAAATGTTATCAATTTTTATTTATTTATGTAGTAAATTGTGTGTTATTTGACCTATATATTGTATAAATAATACATTATTTTCAATTCAGGTGAATGAAATATTTAATTTTAAATCATTTCAATATAGTTTATTAGAAGTATTTTCAACAAAATTATAAAATATAACTCATGATCAATGGATGTGTAATACACATGCATATATTAATACTCATTATGATTGGATTTAATAAGATGAACTAAATGTGAATAACGTTGATGAAGGGAAATATTTCCATTAATATCTTAAGAAAATATTGATAAATGAACATCAAATAAGAAGATCATTATAATACTATTAAAATGAGAATAGACAATGGTGTTTTATCAAATATTCCACCACCATACATATCATATTAAAATATTTCCATATATATAAAGAAATAAATGTATGACCTATGGAAGAAAATAAAAACATTAAAATACTAACACCATGTGAGATGATCAAAAAATCCTGAATGAAAAATTAATACATCTATTTGAGAGGGATAGTTCGAATATGAGATCAGTACTGGAAGATTAAACATGAATATTTTAGAATAATAGAGGGTATAATTCATAATATAGAATTCAACAAAGCATTATGTCATGTACCTTAATACAATACGATGAATATGAGTTTATTGGATATTTGAAAAGATTTTACCACATATAAATTCACAAGTTATATAACCTAATAATCAAAAATCCATTACATAGAAATGATTTCATCACTATCCTATAATAACGAAGTAAATATTTTATTGATGTAAATTGTTTGTTAGATCAAAAAAATTGTTGGTGAATTCTCTTATAAGGTTAATAATAAATTTAATCATATTTATTAGAAATACATGAAGACATTAGAGGAAGATTAGTTGAGGTATATCCATAAAAATAGACTTGTATTGTTTTTTAATCAGAAAAGAAAGAATAATGGAAGAATTCAATAGTTGATTAACGATGATTTAACCCCAAGGATATCTATTTAACAGTTCATTGAAAACATCAGAATAAGAATAATATAATGGTTGGGATCCATATGTTCAATATTTTATATAAAAAAATGATTCTAATTTTATTAGAGTGAGATTGAGATAATCATGAGGTCCTAAAACAAATTTACCTCAGGTATAGATATTTTGAGAATCAATATCAATGATTTTATTTTAATATAACCATGATGCGATGAGTATTTTGGAGAGAGCTTAAAAAAAGAAGCATAACAAGTATAATAATCAAAGGAGATTACACATATTGAAGTGTGTGTTTATAGGCATACCTGATGTTGTTGATGGAGTCAAAAAAATTATAATATCCAAGGAGAAACATAACCTTCAATAAGTTATACAAAATATTTTCATAAATTTAATGTGTATAGAATCAAAAATAATACTAGATTTAGATGAAAATGGTGAAAATTATTGTTGTGATTGTGGCTTATATGAAAAGTTTGATTTTTGAAATTTATAACATTTATGTGGTCCCAAGGAATGCCAAGTCAACTAGAATATTCAAAATAAATTTAAAACAAAAAAATTATGTTTTCATATAATGACTATGATTAATTATACCATGTTGAAAGAAAAAAATTAATTATGATTATGATGGGTTAGATTGTCAATATTAAATATTCAGGGAAAGAAGATTGTAATTAAAGACATATTTTGAGAAAGATTTTGTACCTAGATTTTGATGATATCTCTATGATATTTTTGACTCTTCAATTATAGGATATTTTTAAATATGTTCAACAAAATTTTATAAGTTATAAAATTTCATAGATAGATGATTTCAAATCACCAAATTTTAAGGGGGGCATTGAGTCTATAAAAGTATCCAAGATACTTCGGAGAAAAGAGTTTAATATTAGAAAATATTTATGAGATAAATTTCATTTAAAATTTCCTTGAGTAACGATTCATTATATTCAAATAACTTTGAAAAAATAAGAAAATCATGTCCTGATGAATGATGAGAAGATTATAATATCATGTTTAGATGAAATTAAATATTTAAAAAACCTCTACTTCCAAATAATATTTACAAATATTTAAAGTAAAATTATATTTAATGTTGTGAAGAACTAAACATCTGGTTCCAAGGAATAATGTTATTACCTAGGAATTACCTTTACATGAACCAAGATAAGGAAAGCATGGTTGTACTCCCGTGGAAGTATAATTTACTCTTGATGAATGATTAATGCTGTGAAACATTTTAAAATAAATAGAGTTAGTGTAATAAAATTTGGTAGACTTTGTGTGTGTGATGAAAAATATGTGTAAACGATAATATCCACCCACACTATATATAGCTGATAATAATATTATTAGTACAAAATGAAGGAAACAAAAGGAGTTTCTACATTAAAAATTAGGTTATGATATTTAGGTTGATCCTTCTTAAAAATACAAGTGTATTTTTTTACTTTAAAATTCCTATATTTTGTATAAAAAATTATGAGGGAGAATAATAAAAAGTATATATTAATTCTAAGGGAAGTTGTAAGACTAGAATAAAGGAAGAAATAAATTTATGTTGAACACAATTGATATATATTTTCCACCTTTTATTCACCCACTCTTATGGTGATTGAATGATTTCCTTGGAATCCCACCATCTACAAAGGATAATGTAAAACAATAAAAATTAAAAACCATGTTGTGGGACTAATGTGCAAACAAGTCCCTAACAACCTTATCCCCAATTATGATAGGTATAAACAACCTCATATAGAAACCCATGTATAATGAACATTAATATTTAGTAATGGTTGTGGAAAACACAATCTAATGTCATATTGGTAAACCAAAAAACCTTATAACCACACAATTCAAACCCATCAATGTCATATGGAATCTAGCCATGCTAGAAGACCAATGAATCATCACTCAATAGTAAACCTAAAAAATATAATTATGACCCATGGAATCCTTCAAATCACAACCCATAAATTGTATAACCTAATTCATTACCCAATCTAAACAACAAGTAGTTATCTCCCATGAAATATAGAAACTACACTATGTTCAATTTCAATTCACAAGCACACCCTCACCAATTCTTGGTAAATACATGATACCAAAAGACACATATAAAAATGAGAAAATATAGGCATAACATACCATTTAAATGAATTTTTCTAAGAAACATGGGAGTGTTGAGTGGGTGAACAATTTCAAATTTCATTGATATGAACAAATTAAATAAAAATAAACATGAAGGTCACACCATGTAATTTCAAATATAGGTTCATGTCGTCTTGATTAGAAATTAATTTAAATATTGAATTGCCTTATCAACGTTATTGCACAATATCAATTTTGGTCCACACCCATATCATGTTAATGTTATAGTAGAGAATACAAGCGTAGATTTATCTCACATTGTTACATGTTCTAAAAAATAAAGAATGGGTATATTAATAACATTAGTGGTATCATATAAGGATGATGTTCCTTACAAGAATAAAAATATATCAAAAAATGACATATTGTTATTAAATATATATATATATATATAATTCAATAGAGGCCCTTACAAAACCTTTTTATGCAGGTTAAAACACACAAAAACTATTACAAAAATAATATTAATATTTTTCCATGACAATCATTTATACAAATATGATTTCAAATGTAAATAAGTTAATAGTTTTTTAGATTATGTTATATAAAATATATCATTTCTATCATGTCCTTTAACTAAAAACACATCCCCTTATAAAGTAATTTATTCATAAAATATTTTTATAAATATATATTTTAAAATTTATGTGAATTAAAGAAATAATTATCATTCTTTATTCACTAAATTCATGAGTAAATATGAATTTAGTTATTTACATTTAAAAAATAAATATGATGAAAAATTAAAATCACATGTTCTAAAGGAAAATGTGTAATGGTTTAATTAATTCAATAAAATTTTAGTTACATAATTACTATTCAAATAAATGGGGAAAAAATTTATCATTATGATTAAATTCAATAGAATTTAAGAGATTCTTGATACACATTATGAGTAGCCCTCTATATACTTTTCTCCAAAATAATTGTGTGATGTTACCAAAAGTACAAGATGGGTGTATAAGAGTATATCAAATCATCAAATGAGAAATAATTTAATTTATGAATCTTCAAAAAACTTTCAAATAATGTTCCAATATAATAGAATCCCTTTATCTACTAATATGTCATGTATAAGGATATATATTTATGGAATCAAAATATATTATAAATTACAATATTTTTTATTTTAAAAATAAAACTTATTCATAAAAAATAGATGGGTTTGTACCAAGAATGTTTATTTCAATCAATGGGTTTGAGGTTTCTTATTCATATAATATGGAAGGTAAAAATACTTCAGTTTTAATTCAATTAATATAATATCACTTACAGGGCACCTAATGTACGCTACCTTTCTGATACCATATGTTATCAATGTTTGTACCAAAATTATAATTTTTTGATTTGTGATACACATTAATAAACAAAATGTATTCTACCATGAATATTTAAGGAAAATATTAATATTTTAATTCCATAATATATATATCAAGATTAAAAAATAGTAGAAAGCATAACACTAATTATTAATAATATTTAATTTATTATATTTCCAAATAATACTAATTTTTATTACAAATGATATAAAATTAGTTTTTTGAAAAAAAATTTGTTTTTAGAATTGTCGAATCAAAATTTTCAAATAGCGATATTTTTCATAATTTTTGGAAAAAAATTATTTTTATGTGAATTTGAAAAAACAATATTCACTAGATTGATATGTTTTAAATTTTCATTATTTATTCTATAATAATAACCTAACCAATTATATAATTTGGTTAAATAATCCAAACAAATTTTTATAAGATAAATAATTAAAGATAATAAAATTATAAACAAAAATATTATTTTCCATAGTAAACAATTTTTATGTAACCCATTAGAAAATAAATTTATATTTTTTTACATTCAATTTTATCAAATTATTTAATTTTTTAATAGTTTTTAAAATGTAAAAAATAAATATTAAATCTATAATTAATGTCATTATATCAGAAATATATCGATTACAAGTTTTACCCTATAAATTTACATTTTTTCTAAATTTTATCCTAAACATACTCATATTTTCATGTATAAATTCACCAAATACTTCCCCATGGGAAACAAATATTTTTACACATTTAAATGCCAAAATATTAACAAAATTTAATATATGTATCCATTTTTTACCATTATGGATATTTTCAAGTCTTATAACTCTAATATTAGAAGGATATAATGCTAGTATAAATTTAGTAACATCACAGATGTAAGATTCTATAATCTTTCACTTTAATTTCCACTTCTCTTCATAAGAAAATATATTATATTATAACCAAACCACATAAAATTAAATAATAGTTGTTATGAAAATAAATTAATGACATTAATAAATGACAATAATTTTGTTTACAATATAATAAAATATTATTATTTAATAATTTTCAGTTTTTACAACATCCTGTTAATGGTTGGATAACCGCATGCGACAATGTTTCAAATTTTAAACTTATCACCAAATTTATAGATGTTTAGAAAAAAATATTTATAATATATAGATAAAATATTATATTCCATTATATGATTTCATTGTAATCTTTATTAGTGTATAATTATCAATTAAACAAGATCATGAAATTGAAAGTATAGATGATATTTTTAAAAATATATTTCATGAACACCTTTCGCTAATAGGAAATAAGATTAACAAATAAAATCAATTGCATGTAATTAATCATGATTGAAAAAGTATACATAATTCACTTATGGATTCATGTATTAATAATAATAAATTCATTATATAGAATATATAAATGAGATGAAATAAACTAGGATCTATGATAAAGGTTAATCTCGTACCTAAATATTTACATTTGGATTATATCCTCTTTCTATATATTTTCATTATGAACTATTTTAT
The DNA here is from genome assembly GCA_963277665.1 of Viscum album. Taxonomy (NCBI): domain Eukaryota; kingdom Viridiplantae; phylum Streptophyta; class Magnoliopsida; order Santalales; family Viscaceae; genus Viscum; species Viscum album. The sequence continues at coordinate 470,866,897 of OY728133.1, read as the reverse complement.
AATGTCTTCAAAAATACTTTTATCTATTAATTCCATCTTATTTTTGGGTATAATCATGTTTCTACCTTGTGTAAATTATTTCAACTATTACTATAGATGATTCTCAAATAAACCTTATTTACCAAAAAGACTCACTGAATCCACTATATTTGAATCTTCATAACCCATGAATGATGAAAATTTTAAACAAAAATATGATATCTCATATTCATTTTTGAACATCAATTCTTGATAAATGATGTAATATATATTATAGATTTAGGAAAATAATTTAATTTCTTTGAATTATTTCATGATTTATATTTTTATATTTTTTCATATTATGTAGAAGGCATGATTAATAAATTAGTGATATGAAGAGTGTGCCCAGATTTATATAGGCCTCAACTGAATATTTTAATTTGATATATCACATTATATTATATAAATAATTCATGAACAAGATTTTATTTTTATTTAATTTTCTTTTGGTTTTTATTTTTACAGTTACATTATATATAGGATCTTGATATTGTATTTATTCAGAAAAACATTGTGGTATTTGACAACAATGTTTTGATATTTTAGTATTATTCATAAATTGCATTCCATGAATTTATCAAATGAATCCATCATGGTTATGATGATGACACTGTTAGTATGATACGATGATTATAACTATTTTCACCCATGTATAATTGATTCATTTATCTTATTCCTTCTATGATATTTGTCCTCTTAATAGAATTTTATCTCAACACTTTCTTAAGTTTATATCCTTATTTAAATACATGTAAAAATGAGAAGATTAGATATTTTTGGGAGTATCTTGAATATGGTTTTAAATAAGTTTTATGTTTTGTTATGTACAAGTGATATATAAACATTATTTTTGAAAAATATAATTAACCTATAAATTATAGAATGTTTGGGAATTATTTTATTTATCTTAAAAATGATTTAATAATCATGTTTGAAAAAGTGAGTTATCCTTATGTTGATTGAATTCAAACTTTAATTTTATTTATTTAAAGGAAGAAAAATTAAAATAGGTACCTCTCAATAATTAATCCTTATGTGATGTTAATAAAAAAACAAAATTAAAACATTATTCTATATATCAGAACCTTTATACTATGATAATACATTTTTTACCATTCTATTAATATGTGAGATAAAAGGAACTCTGAGGGGTGGTCAATCATGTTACATAACAATTCAAATTCCCATACATATAAAAATATTTAACATTTACTTATTATTTCAAATTTTTCTCTTATTTATAGGTACAATGTTAAATTTATTACTCCCTCAAATCCACTGACATATATCATCAAACACACATAAAATATTTAATGTGTTTTATAGAAAATAAATATTATTTGGTTCACATACATTGCTACATCCAAGGATCATACAAAAAATAATGTATCAGTGTACTAAAATCCATAATCAATACATTGTGTTTTAGGATACAAGGTATTTGTTTCTTTATCCTAAACATAGGATCATTTTCCATAAAATTGAAATAGTGTCGGATTAGTATCCCCAAAGAATCACTCATGACTCTTCCTCTTCAACAAAACTTATTAGGATTCTTCATTATCCTATCGACATGACAAAATACCCTTGGTTATTATAATAAGTTGATAACCAAAAATTTTTAAAATGTTAAATTTTACACTCCATTTATATATAACTTTTTTCCTTTTTTATCCAATGGTAGATAAGTTCAACACAATGACTAGTGTGTGAAATTGGTATGAAAAACAAATCCGGGAAACTAGTATCTCATCATATATATTAAAATAAATCTTGAATATGAATTGTCTCTAGTATTATTGTATTATTCACTAATTAGTTGAATTTGATCATTGATACTCCATAGTCAATAACCATACCTTTGTTGAATTTAAATATTATATTAATCTCCTATAAATAGGACACTAACACTTGTATCCCAGACATTTGTTTCAATGTTAGTCAATCAATTATAGAACAACAATAACATATTATTTATAGGCCTTTCAAATATTCAATCACATTGATCAATAAATAGGGAGAATTTGTTTTTGTGAATATCCTAAATAAAAATGTTTCTATCCACACTCAATTATATAAGATTATATTCATTAATTTAGTTGGTTATAATTATATTTAATGCCCACTAGCCCCTTCCTAGTTTATTAGTTTCATTAGATAGTGAAATCCCTAAGAATAACAATATTATGGTAGGGGAAGTGAGTAGAACTAATGTATTGATAAACACAATGAGAGGAATTACCTTCAAATATGAAAACTATCAGCTAGTAACCATAGAAACATAATCACAATATGAATCAATAAAAAAATAAAATTATAATATGAAATGAAAATAAACACTAAATTGTAATTTTTTTAGTGTAATGATATTATTAACTAGTTCTACAAAAACATTATTTATATGCATTATATGCAATATAAATACGGGGAAATTGAAAAACCCAATATAATGAAATTTAATGCAATGCCTTTGATGAAGACTTGGTTAATGCCAAAGAAGTATCCATTCCATCCATCGATATTCACCAGCATATATCAACTAAATCTATTAATATATCTTAAAAATAGAAAATAAACATGTTCCCAAGAATGGTTGAGTGATAATACTTAGTATGGTTATATGAGAAAATGAGATTTGACAAGAATAATGTGAGAATATATGTTATTAGTCTAAATATAATATATAAAAATGTTAAAATATATATTATTATTTTTATAAACCCCTTAAAAATGACAATCCCTCCAAAATTAGATTAATTGATTAAAATTCATATTCAAATTATATTCACTCATAGATCATCAAAAAATGACCTTATATAAATATGAAGGCCTAAATATATTTGTGAAAATTAAATCCTATCCCAAACCACCACCCCCATTTCTATAAAAGATTATCATTGAATATATGGGTGATCATTTTATGTCAAAACAAGAAGAATTGAAATTGAAATCACATCATAGATGGTAACGCAAAATAGAGATTCATAGGATTAAATGGAATACATAACATCATCATTAAGGATTATGTATTGTAGAGCCCTAATTAATTTAAGGAAATTATAAATTCCATATATCAGTAATTAGAGGACTACGAATCACTATGAGTGTACCTAATAGAGGAATATTAACACCCACTATAGAGTTGATGGAGAATCATTCAATGAAATCATTAATGTCATATAATGTAACACCCCAAACTCCCCTACTATAGTATATTTATCTATATATTTTATAGGTAATTTTATAATATTATGGAAACAAATTTAAATAAACAAGGTAGTATTTATATACCACATAATCTCTTAAGAATCCCGTAACAACATAAATTTCACATCAACCTAGTAACAAAAAACATTCGTTAAGATGAACCAATAATATCTTTCCAAATCATCCTCATTATGGATAATAAATCCCAAACCCATGAATCTGAGGAAAATGTATATGTGAATTTAGAGTTTATATCATTATTGAATCAATATCGTCCACTATATATCCTATCAATATATATTTATATGATTCAATTTCAATTTCATATTATATGAAAAAAATTATACTAACTTACAATGAAACCTATAAATCATTATCATAGTAATTACACATCATTATGATACCTAAAATCATAAATAATAAAATCTTATATCATTTACATATATTTTTCATCAATCATGTACATTTATATTGATATTCTAGAACCCAAAATAACTCATGGAATAATCAAGAACCCAAATATCCCACGTCACACAAAACTATAATGTCTATTTGAAAGATATTTCCAATCAATTATCGACTCATACAACTTATAAATGGTTTATAACTCAACACAATGTGAATATATTGTATAATTCAATTAAAATAATAAAAAATATACATTATCATGAATAATACTCAAAAATTGAAAACCGGTGTCTTACTTAAGATTTTGGGTCATTCAAATATCTCGATGATCATTTTCAAAAAAACAACTTTCATCAATATAGTCTCACATATATCAGTTCCAATAATCATAATTTATCAAATTAATTGTTTTATGAACTCAAAATAAACCAATATGTGGATTGATAGTATTGTATTTAAGATAAAGAATATAAAGATACTCCATGAATTTCCTTAACCCATGTCATCGTTAAATTCATTATTTCAAAATTGAATTTTGAATGCCCATCTTTTTTAGTCAACTTTTATTCCCTAAATGTATCATTACTGAAATCTATAAAGAAAATGCGTAAAATAGATTATTTAATTTTTTAAAATATATATCTAATGAAAAAACCAAATTTATTAATCATTTTGACACAGAACGTAATCATATGGTTTCCTTGAAGGGCCACCATGGATGAAAATACAATCAGGGTTAAATTGTAATTCTAGGAAACAATGATTATAATGCAATGGAAAGATCGAGAAATTATATCATTTAAAAAAATATGTAATATTTTAATAATATGTACATAATATTATATATTAAATATATATTATAATTTGAATATATATTTATATTTATATATATTACATTATATATATAGAAAATGGTCTCCCGGGTGTGGACACATAGGTTTTCCTTTTTCTAACTAGAGCGACCAGCCGAACATGAAAATATATATTTTTTAATTTATTTTTTTATCTTATAGTGGAAAACCTATAATTTAAAACACCCACTGACCCCCTGTGTTAGTGTATCCTCCAATCCATAATGGTTACAAACCTTTTTTTTATTTTCTTCCTTTCATCTATATAGAGTTGTCATGACTACCTTCTTTTTTCTCCATGAATTATCCACATTTCATGGATTCCATTATGATATATATATATATATTATATATAACAATAATAATAAGGATAATTATTTTTTTTAGTTTTGTTTATAGAAACCCAAGCTAAACATATCGTTATATTGCATCATTTCCAATATAAAAAATTACATCTTAAAAAATTCACATATATCATATAACTATTTGGGTTATTATGTTTAAGGAACAATTACACAAAAATAATATTTTACAAAATATGTAAACACATCCCTATAATCTAACTATCCTAGTCCCAATTATAATCATTCTCATAAATTATATATATATTCATAACATGGGTAAGAAAAAAATAAGTATGAGATGAGATTAATTGTAGGGTAATAAAAAATAATATCAACATGTCATCACGAGTTACATCATAAGTATATGAGTAAATGAGGTCATCGGTGAAATTTATTATTAAATAGAACATGAAATAATATGTATTTTCTATATTTAATGGGTGTTTATCTTATAATATGAAATAAAAAATAATTTCCACATAATAAGATGCTGATATACATATGAAAACATGGAATAATTAAATGATATCAGAAGATGAGAAAATCATATATATGTTGAAATAAAAAAATACGGCATAGAGGAATATGTCGAGGCTCACCACCAAGACTATTATGATGGATAAAGTCCCACGATAGAAAAAGTTCTCTACATATTACCATAGAGATAGTTGAAAGTGTCCCATGGTGGATTCTGGTCACTCCCCAATTGTTTCATATTATTTCAATAGATATAAATATTAACCAAATTCATTACAAGGATATATATTTCTATGCCCACCATCTATATAACATAGTGTTCTTAGGATAAAATATTATAAAGTACCCATGTAATCTTCTGAGATGAAATCATTACCCAATGAATTGGAGAGATATATAATTCTTGGACCACTGGTAACATTGTAAGTATTATAATATGTACATGAATATGTGTGACTCATGAGAAGAATAAACCAAACATTAATAATAAGTACAATAAAACTTGTTATAATGTAGTGATTATTATAGTGATTTCTCAAAGAATAACTAAATCATATATCATAAGGATTCAATGGAGATAAACTGATTAAATGATATTATATATTCATATTTTTATAAAAAAAATGTCTTCAACATGTCACTATAATGTTCTAAAATTCCTCATAATGGTCAAGGGGAAGTAAAGAACATCATTCAACATTAATGATTATATTTTAAATGAGAAAAGGAGCGTTTAAAGATGGGTATGAATTATTATTTCTCATTGAACTATAATTTAACTAAGATGGTTCATTATAAAATAATAAAAATTTAAAAATCTGTTTGTGGTGAACAATTATTTATTGTGGTTACACTAGTCATGAAATAAGAAATTTGATTTTTTTATTGAATGAGATATTTCCCTAAAAACAGAAGTTTCAATTATTTAATAAAAGAAAAATTGCATTATTCTAAAAAATTTATATTAAAAAATTCTATTTCAACAAAGTAAGATAGGCCATCGTGTATATATTTGATCCAATTCAATTCATGGGCATATACCCCATTATTTTCTAGCCCATCAACAAAAAAAATTTCCTGTTGATATATATGTGTGATTGTAAATATCTTGGAAACATTATAATAGTTAAATTTCATCCATTTAGAGATAAGATGATATGAAATATGAATAATTCAATTTCTGATAGCTTGAAAAAGAGTGGTAGAGTCACAATCAGGTGATATGTTAAGACATCCTAACTACATTTAGACTTCAGCTGCATTGATATTATCAAACATATCAACTTCAAGAGATGAAAATATCACACCAAGACCATAAAAGAATCCAATTATGTCACCATTATTAATTCAAAAAAAATCACTATATCTATAAGGACTTATATTCTCTCTAGAAGATCAATCTATATTACTATTGAGCCAACATTGGAATGGTGGAGTCCACTCAGCTTTTAATGTTCAAGAAGTTAGATGATAATTACCTATAATTCCAATATTATTAACCATAGTAAGATCATGAATAATGTTGTATCAGTGAACATTTTTAGTGATTTTTAATTTTTCAAAATAAGAATTATTTAAAATAGGGAAGACTTTTTATTGAACGAAACACTATCATAAATATGCTAATTTTGATAGGACTATAGAAAATAAATAATATCTAATAATGCACCCAAAAAGAGGTTACACAATTTTTCTCAGAGTGGTATCTATATACCACCTCTAAGAAGCTCTTTAAGGTAGCGGAATAAGGAATTTCAACTTCAAATAAGGCTGTATGAACTTTCAATACTGAAACAGTAGTAACACAGACGGGGAATAGATGATGAATATGATCATTATGTTGATTACATAGGGAATATATCAAATAGAAGATGGTTCTAACATATTGTATAAAATTATTAGTGGGAATTCTATAATACATATCCCTCCAAATAAGAGTGAGTACTGATGGAATATTTTAAATTATACTCTTGTTCAAAGCCCAATTGATCTTTCCCCTATAACTATTCTCAAGAAAATGATTTTGAGGAATGATTACACTTTCAGAAAGTCTCCAAAACAAAAATATCATTACCATTAATAATTTTCTCTCTCACAATCATTTCCATGATTAAAAAACAATTATATGTACTGATTGATCTTCTCTTTGATAGAAACATTTATTTATTTTGGTAGATTAAGAGCGTTAATCAAATTTTAAGTGGCATATTTGTCCAATTATTTTGGAATAAATTCATAGATCATTTTATACTACCCATCTCGTTAGATAATACTAAAATAATATCAAATTAATCCTTTAGGAAAGGATATATGTAAGTGTCCATATAAATTAAATTTTCATTTTTGAGCCTTTTGAAGAATTTACAACTCAGAAAATTAATACACTCCAATATCTCATTGAAAATCCTCTACATGTTATTGGCTTGTAATTATTGATAAAATTTGTAGATATTTTATATACCAAGCCCTCCATATTGAGTAGGTTGATAAATTAGTGTACATGTAATAATATAAAATTCTAGTAGAGGAGTTCATCTACTACGAACAATGTTTTTATAAAGGTATTGATATTATTAATAAGTACGATAGGTCATTTGTAAACAATGAATGGTTAATTGTTTTAAAAAATTACAACATTCACAAGGATAATCCTACCTAACATTGAATGGGTCAATGATTTTTAGGAATATTATTGGTTTCAAATCCGAAACACAATGTGAGAAAAATTAATGGAACGTTTCTTTACCCAAGACATATGAACACCAAGATATATGAATGATAGAACTACATGGCTAATTCCTAACACATTAATTATATCCACTTTTTTCTGTTTCCATAATATATTTCCCAAAGTAAACATATGGTTTATTTCAACTAACTACATCCCTTGAGACTTTCTCATAATGAGGAGGATAATTTTAATTTTTAATCATAAATTTTTCCATTGAATAAAGAGATAATATCATTAGAAAAAAATAAATGAATGAGAGAAAAATGATCTCTAAAAGCTCTATTGGGTTTGATTTTTTTGTCAACCATGTTGAGAAAAATGATTCTTATTGAATTATCAACAATAGAAAAATGTAATGGATGAGATATGATTATATTTTTTTAACTCTTCTATATTACGTGAAGTTTCCATCATGAGAGGATTTTATGAGCATTAAAATATGTGATGATCTCAAAATTATTTTGAAACATTTACTAAAAACACCCTCTAAACTATACTATATAAATCCATTCAAATAAGTCCGCTATTAAGAAAATCTAATTTTTTACACATAAATTTTTAGTGAAATACTACCACTTATGGTGGAATTATTGAGACGATTGACACATTCTGAAGTTGTGAAAATATAATCATGAATATTTATTCCTTTGATGTAACCAAAATTTTTATAGGATATAATAATTGTGGAAATTCTATACAACCCATTATTGAGTATTTTCAAAATTATTTTTTATATAGTGATAATAGGATCCACATGCCTGAATATATGATTCGCATTTGAATTATCAACATTTCAAAATAATGTAAGAATTTGATCCATGATTCATTTTTCTATAATACCACGATGGATGAAATTACATCCATGTTCGCAGACATTAATATATATAATCCGCCAAATTTTTTAAAATAAATAATTTTGAACCCATCATTTATTGAAGAACTAGTGTAATTATTTTTAAAGATTTCTTTATTAATCTAAAAATCCAAGGGAATTTCCTTAATGTTTATATTTTCATCATTATTAACAAACCTATGAATGATGTATTACATATGACTAGTGTTATCATTCATCCCATCAAAAAGTTTTCTAATATAAGAGAGAATATGATGGTAATATTCCACTCTATTAAAAAACAAAACAATATCATTGAGAATATCAATGGTTATATTGATTTTTTTATCCTTTTTAGAGCATTGAAGAAATTATTGTACCATTATCCCTCATTAAGAAATAAAACTTTCAATCCTTCCCTTTGGATGTGTTGCTTAATATTCACTAGAGTATTGAGATCACGTGTGAACAGATTTTCCAACTGAAAAATTGTAGAAATATAACAACCAGTGTTATTCTCCTAAATAGAGTGGAGAAAAGATCCATTTTTAGTAAATTATTCTTCCGTATGGCTATAGAAATATTGACTCCAAACATTTAACTTTTCTTTAATCATTTTAATCTTTAAAACTAAATAAATGGAATAATTATGATAATTTATATAATTCGTTATTTCTTCCACAAATTTCTTACACTATGGATGAAAGGGAAACGAATTTTAAAAAATAAAAGGAAGGGGTGGTTTGACCTCTCTTGTAACAACATTTTCCAAAATAAGATAATGATATGAAATATTTTTTAGAATATTATTGAAGGAAATAGTGTGCCAAGTATCCAAGGAAGTATCATTAAAAAAATTATATCCAATTTTATTTCCACAATTTTGTTTAGATATCACATGTAACATGTGTATTTAGTGAAAAATATATTAACCTAGTAATGATTAAAATTATCAATAGAAGAATATATTATATGGATGATGTGGAATTATTTACTATGCTAAGCCCCTCATCTGTATTGAGGACGTAATTGAAGTCTCTAAGAAGATATCATGATATTATCATTGAACATATTAGATCATTTATGTTGTGAAATAAATCACATATCTTCCTATAATAATTTTAAAAAAATTTGAAGATAAAAAATATTTCATACCCATACATTTGTAACTAAGAGTGTCCATCGGTTCAATAAAAGTATTATTTTGGGTACCATCCAATTTAAAGTTATCAAAAACCGAAAGCCTTTTGATGTCATTGCTGGAAAAATTACTACTGAAGAGTTTGTATCCCAAATTATATAGATAATGAAGAATCATAACACAAATTAACACATGTTCAGGGAGACCTAGTAGATTATACTTATGCATATTTACAAAACTATGATGGGAACTTATTTTTTAGGGTTCGAAAAGCCTTAACTATTCAAAAAAAATATAATTTACACATATATTTTAGGATTGATTTCCCTTTCTGTCTTCCAACCCAAATTTTTATTCCCTGATGATTTATTGATAACAATAGCCAACTTCATATTATAAATAAGGCATTTAATTTTCTTCTTTGATTGATAAGGAGTAGAAAACCACTTGCATGATTTTCCTTATAAATGTTCAAAGACATACATTGAGTATCCAATGTTATTTCATTGATGTTTTATTAAAAGTTTAGTAAACCATGATCATTTTCAATTTCCATGTTGTATACATTCTGATTTGATATATTTAGGATTTATGGAAATCCAGTATTACCAATATATTCACCCATTGATCCAAAGTTTCTTGAAACAATGTTATTAATTTCACCAGGAGTGATTATGTCTTTGGTACCACCACCAACTAATTGAAACTGGGTAGTAGATATAGAACTAACAGTAAAATTCTACAACAAATTCATCAGAGGATTATCCAAAGAAGATGATTCCAAATATGGTATGTCAAATTGAACATGGATCATATAAATATTTACTTTCTTATCAACTGAATGAAACCGATGCGGAGATATATTATATGGAGTGGAAATTTGATATTCCATAGAAACTCTATGATTTCCATCACGAAAATCCATAAGAATATAAGTAGTGAAGTAATTCAAACTCATACTTTCAACAAAGATAGAAGCATCATGTATTATTTCAGGAGGAGGAGTAAATGTTCTATCATAATGTATATCCAACAATTAAAGAATAACAACATAATAAATTATATATTATTATTAAAAATTTATGTGATCCAGATCAGAGAAAACATGAATCAGATTCTCTGAATATCATTAGATACACAATTGTAATTACCAATAGAGATCACAACATTGGGTAGTTCTTCAGAAAAACAAATTTTAGGATGCAGAAATATTTGTAACATCTTAACAAATTTAATTCGAGATGAAAAAACCTCATTCTAAACTTTTTAATTGTTTCAAACACCTCAATTGATGACATAGAAAGTATTCTTAGCATCCTGGATGGAACCTCATTCACATTCTAACTCACTATTCTTCATTATAAATTGAAACCCAATTCATTTCCCATGTATTATTAAATTAAAAGGTACTGTTATTGTTTTTTACAGATTTTATAGGGTCATCCCCCCTTGAAGGTACACCCTTATCCAGTGTAATGGATTTGGCTTTTTTACTTTTCCTAACCACTTTCCAAGCATAAGGGAAACATGGTGTCTTCCACTATTTTTGTACCACTCTAAAATTTCCAATAGAGTGCCCCAAAATAAAAAATTCATCAGAAATAGGTGGAGTATATTCATACACAACCATAACATAAATGTTTTAATAATTGAAAATGAAATTATTATAATTAATATTATTTTAATAAATACAATAATTTATGATGATCTTATCATGAAGGCCATATTCTTCATATAGAGTACGATGATCCAATTTCAAAGGAGTACCTATCCATGCAGCAAGATCACTATAGATTTTTTTGATGCCAAAAAACACAATTCAAACATTGATGTATATTCTAGATTTGATATGTGGTGTTTCTCTAATTGAAATGATTAAAAATCATATCCCATTCAGAAATAAAAAATATACCAGGCATTAAAAGAACATTACTTATTATATTATCCAAATCAATATCTCTCTTTCTCCCCATAAGGATGAGAAGAACCCTCTTCCAATGGGGATAATATTATAGTTAGTTCCACCCTGGTAAATGTGAATTTATAGAATTCATATATGGTAAGGGCTATAGGTTATCCCCTACGGAGTACACAATACATCAAATAATGGATATATTACACAAAAAAAATTATATATGGAGGGATTACAGATCATCCATGAATGAGTAACAACCATCATCCATTTTTATGAAAGAATAAGGTTCTGGGGATATAATATTCTAATGTATATCTTCAATTAAGGGACTTTTAATGGAAATAATGTTGTTTTTTTGTGGTTATTAAATCATCGATAATATTTAGGTAATCTATATGCAGATTCATATTCACATGATATTCCAGATCCACGATCTAGAAATAACACTCACAATTTGGGTGGAATGAATCCAAAACAAAACAAAGAAACCATAAGATTGATTAAGATACGTCATTTTATTTCAATTGATAAATAGTGAATCCCATCAGAAAAATTACTTCACAAAAAATATGTGATTATCTATCAAATAAGACATTAATTGAAGATAATTTTTGAGTAAATGAATTATTTTTTCAGAAAAATGTTTTTATAAAATTGGAATGTTCACATAAGCAAGGTTTACATTAATGTAGTAATTTCAAAGGAAACATCATACATGTATTATCCCCAAAAATAAATGCTATATATAAAATGATATATATATATATATGGATGAAATATGCATAGTATGGATGAAATAAATAATTTAAAATTGAATAAAATGATGAAAATGAATGAGAATGTATAACCTAATAGTAATATGGTTTTCCATATAATATCTATTTTTATGTCTTAAAATAAAATTGGTTAAATCACACTTAAAAAAATTGAGACTAAAACATTATTATGAAAATATGAGAAGGTAAATAAAAATTTATTTTGAGATTACACAAAAATAGGATTAAAATTAACAATCTAAATTTTTTTTGGAAGTGGCAAAAGAAAAAAATAGGTGAAACTATTTTTAAAGGGGATTAGAAAAATTTTCAATAATGATATCATTTTTGGTGTTTTAATTCATCATGGTATGATATATTTATTTTAAATTAATTTTTGATAATAAGATTATAAAATACAACAAAAAATCTTTAGAAAGAAGAAACCTCTATATAATTAGTATGTTCATGATGAAACCTAATAACTCAAAGAAAAGGGGTCCAATTTAAAAAACACTCTTACAATTTCATAATCATTTTAATTGAAAAACAATAAAATGTCGAACAAGTGATTGGGATTAATTATCATTGATTAAATAAAATTTCTAATAAAAAAGAAATGTATGTTCAATAATATCATTTAATTCCTCAAAGACAAAGGCTATATGAATAGTAAATAATTGGAGGATTTATAAGGATAAAACTCTAAACAAAATAAATTAGTATACATTTTTTTCATATTTTTATACTTTTTTATGAGGTGAAACCACTTTTATCCTTAATTTACCCTAACAATAGTAAAATAGTTTTTACAGAAGTATTAAAATATTAATTACCAAAATGGGAATTTAAATTAATCATAATTTTTAAATGACTATTTCAATTATTAATATCATCAAATGAAATAAAATTTCAAATGCATACAGAAAATTAATTTTACTATAGACGCACATAACAAGAACAAAATTAGTTTTTAGAAATTTTATTCTTAATCATAAAACATGAGTGTAGGATGAAATTAATAATTTAATTTATTTTCATGATATAGTTTTTCTTATTATAAATAAAATAAAATATTTGATGTTTTAGATTAAAGAAAAATTTTATTTTGACCAACAAATTTTCCAATTAATAGAACATGAAAAAATAGTCTTATTGGAAATTTTACTTATTTTCCTAAAATGTTTAACATGTTTTTAATAATTTTGAATGTTATCAAAAATATATATTCATACTTCATAATTTTTTTTAAAAAAATTGAATGTTTGGTAAATGTATAGATCTATCTTATGTAATTATAAAGTGACTGTTTTTATGAAAACAATGTTTTCACTATTCAACTAAAATCGACGGTTATAGAAAATACCAAAAATTATTCATACAAAAATATTTTCATACTGAATAATTTTTTTTTACATTTTTAAAATACGAATTAGTATATTTCAAAATTTTTCTTTTTTTATTAAATTAAAAAATATATTGAAAACTAATTTTATTGAAAATTAACTTTAATATAATTAAAAAATCATATTATTACATTCTATCAATTACATTGAAAATATTTTCGAATAAATTATTCACCTTGAAATATATACATGACTAATATCAATAATATACCTTATATATACTATATTTTTTAATATTCCATGATTAAAAAAAGAAATACATTGTCGAATAGTGTACAACAAATGCAACACTGAGCATAAATAAATAATTAATAATTATTATTTAAAATTAATCGCTATAACCTTGAAATTAAATTTCTGGGAATTAATATTATTAATAGAATTATTAAATACCTACTGGCCCTACTTATTTATAAGGTATCAATGAATTCATTTTAAATATGAACTCTATTTTTATTATTGTTATTTTATTCTTCAAAAATGAGTTTTCTAAAAAATGATTTATTGATTTTTTATGACTTAATATTATTATTAATTTCCATAAATTTTAGAAAATTTATTTGAAAACAATAAAATAATTTTTTAATTTATCATGTAAATATTATCTTTTTATAAATTTTTTAGAATTTTCTGATATTTTTTCAATGAATTGTGAAAAAATTAGATTTTTATTTTAACTGTATATTATTTTCTAGTATTTATAAAAATAAATCCATTTTTTAGAATTAATATTTAAGTATTTCATTTTTATTAACAACAATATGATATTGTTTTTTAAATCAATTTTATATTTGAATATACTATAAAAATATTTTATATTCAAGGGGTCAATTTTCTAAAATAAATTCATTACTTTTTACTAATTTTGTTTTAAATTTAATTCTCCCAAATATCAATTTTTGATATTTAAAAATGGTTTTTATATTAGTATTTGGTGCCTATAGTTTTACTAAATATGGAATTTTTATTTAATGTTAATATGAATAGTAATATTAGTAAATTTCTTATCAATAGTAACGGGTAAATATGTTAATTATTGTTTAAAATGATAGGATGATGACTATAAAATGACCCTAAAAAATTGATAAACTTTATTATGGGAGAATAAATCTACGATAATCACCCAAATTTTGAATAGATGCCTTTTTTGAACATATAGCCTTTTAAACCTTTGTAATATTTTATGTGAAGAAACATCATAATTTTCACATTCTTGTTATTAAGAACTATAATATTTTTAACATCAGCTTATGTAGAGGATATTCCTAGTAAATAAAACTATTTTGAAAAGTAAAAGATCAATTTTAATCTTTTTAATTTTTTTGAATTTTAAGGGAAGGAAAACTTACTTTATATATTTAGAGAACATATATGATATAATTATATAATTATGTGGAAAATAAAATAAATAATATTAAACATACTAAGAGTATTAAAATTTGATATAAATAATTTCAACCTTATAATTTATATAATAACATTACATGTTAGGGATATTAAAAAATAATGTTTTCCAAATTTTAACTTTTTATCATTATGCTATTAAAATAAATGAAATGAATAGTTTTAAAAATTTACCTTAAGGGTATATTATAATAAATAATATATTATTAAATGATACTAACTTTCTAAGAATATTATATTTTGAAATATGATTAAGATATGATTTATTCTATAAATCATGGGCCATTTATGTGCCATTCTTTCATTAGTAGTAACAATATAGACCATTAAATAGTAAAGAATCATTATTTTGATGGAATCTATGTATGGGGTCACCTAGGGGTCAAAACCCAAATATGAGTATGAAAATGTGATTATTTGTTTTCTAATTTTTTTATGATAATATGTTGACTAATAATCATATTATCTTTCAAATAAATTGGTTCTAATCAATTCATAACTAAATATGAATTTTTATTAATTTAATGTTTTCACTAATTCCAAGAATTCCCCTCCACACTCTTATAAAAGGGAACAAGTTCTTCTTAAAACAGTAAAATATTAAACCCTTTTTCATGAAATACATATTCAAATGTCTTCCTATAATCTCTCCCCAAATTCTAGTGGTAATTTATTAGTAACAAGTCTAAGAATCTAGGGAATATGGTGTTTTGTAAAGACTCGTAAATTTTAAGGAATTTTTTTTCTTAATTTTCTTTGGAATTTTACAAGAGCGCAGTTTCTGATGGCACCTGATTCCGAGGCCCGGTGTGCCCGAAATCATTTTCCAAAGTTTGGCTCGGGTACGTTCAGTGAACGGACGAGCGGGTGTTTCTAACTTTTGAACCGGTGCCCGGAATCGCATTCTGAGGGCACCGATGAAATCGCAGTGCCAGTGTTTGCTTAGAAACGCCTCTTCCGGAGTTGCGTTTGCTCGGGGTGTAGTTTTAAATTTTTGGGCTTAAAGTTAAGAAATAAAATAAATTGTTCGACAAACTTTATTTTATTTCACTTAAGCCACATGAAGCCACTTGAAAGCCACTTAAACTGAGTTGAAACGGATAGGGTATTATCCAAAAATATCCCACCCTCTTGGTATGATATTTGTGAGGTGGGGCCCGCATGAGCCCCGCCGTTTCTTTCCGTTAAGTAACGCACCCGCGAAAACCCGTCATTATGAAAGTCAACTGACGCGTTTTCTTAAATCCTTAACGCACCATTTAATTGGGCAGTTTATTTCATGAATTAATTGGGCAGTTTCTTTCGTTGAATTAATTCTACGAATTAATGGGTCGTTACTTACCTCTTTTTCGTTTGTTGGCATAATAATAAAATAAGACCAACAAGACATTTTGGAGGATTACACGTTGAGAGGCTTGACAAGATTCTTGAGCCTTCATCCTCCTTCGCGAAGAACGCGAAGAACGCGAAGAACGCGAAGAATGCGAAGAACGCCGTCACCCTGGAGTTTGACGACACTTCATCCGAGACGTTCTTCCCCACCCCGATCTCCGATCTCCGACTCTTGAGGTAAGAGATCTCGGGTTTTTATTTAAATCTCCTTTGTGGTTTTTAACAAAACACGGATTTAATTATTTATAATTAAATATGTTGATTCTTGGTCCATTGAGTTTGTTGACGCAATGCCAGATTCCGTGACGACGCGACGCCCTTCCGCGACGACGCGACGCCCTTCCGCGACGACGCGATGATCCCCTCCTTCTACAACGAACAATTCCGTGAAGAACGCATGCGGCGACTTGGCGAGGTAGTGGTTGTTGTGAATATTTCATATTCCGGTGAACGTTTCTTTAACTTTAAAGAACCTGGTTTATATGAACAATTTTATTTTATTAAAATTTTTGGTTCATGTGTTGAATAATTTCTCCCGTTGTTTTTATCTAACGCGGAGGGTGCGGGCCAAACGAACACGGCCCGAAAACGCTCCGCCGTTCTTCGTTGTTGTGCGAATTTGACGGGTGACGACGGAACATGCCGCAATGGAAATTTGATGGTTCCGTAGTGAAGAATGAGTCCCGGGAGGAGCAGCGGCGCAGACGGGAACGGAATCAGACCACCGAAGCGACTCCGGTGGCCCGCGGAAGCCGCCGGCGGCGCGGGACGCCGGCGCGGTGGCGCCCGCAGACCCGCGACCGCGCGGGTCCGGCGCACTCGGACGTGGAAAATCCGCGTCCTATGATCCAGCGCGGACCCACGCGGTGGGGCCGCGACACTTCCGACCCGCGGGGGCAGCGCCCCGCGGCAGCCGCTCGGCCGAGCCGAGCCGGACCGGCCGGCCGAGCCGGGCCGCGCCCTGGCCTAGCTGGACCGGGTCCCGCCGGGTCGGACTGGGCCGGGAAGACCCAGTTCAGGACGACCCGGTTCGGCCGACCCAGGGGGGGTCGGCCCGGGCCCGGACCCCCCGTCTTCGGACCGTTTTCGGTCGTTCGCCTGTAACTTGATCTATGGGCCTCCAAACGACGCGCCGTCAGCAGCAGCACGATCCTTGGATCGGGACGGTCGTTTCAGTATATCGCACTCAAGGTTTCGGATTATTTTGGGTTCGACCGGGTTTGTTCGTACACGAAACCAACCGGGCCCTCGGAGCGGAAACACTCATATCTTGAGCTACGGACGTCCGATTGACGTGTTGTCAGCTTTGGTGGTTTCCTCTACGTGAGACGGATCTTTTGGCTCGCTCCGCCCAAGGTTTGGATGTAGGTGGAGTGCGGTCGGGTTGGTTTTTCCTTAAAAACCAACCGGGCCCCTAGAACGAAAAGGCCAATAACTCTCAGACCGGTCGTCCGATTGACGCGCCGTCTGCGACGTTGAGTTCCTGTTGGCGATACCGAACTTTTGGATACATCAACTTCAGACTTTGTGTCAGTTGATGTATCAGCCTCTCGGCTCGTGGAGCGGACCCTCCCGAACGAGCTTGCTGTGTGCGGGAACCCTAGTGCTGGCTGCGACTTTGACGACGACAACTATACAAAGATCCTCGGTGGATTCGATTGCGACGATGATGAGAATAGTACGGGATTCCTCTGTGTCTTCGGCAATGACCACTACGGTACACCTTGGGATACATCAACTCCGGACTGCATGTCAGTTGATGCATCGACCTTTTAGCTCGTGGAGTGGACCCTCCCGGAACGAGCATGCTGTGTGCGGAACCCTAGAGCCAGTTGATTTTTGACGACTGCTGATCGAATTACTCGGTGTGTTACGGATAGCCCAGTGGGGAGCGCTTTGTTGTAGCGGGAGACCCACGACAGAGGTGCGCTTGGTTGTAGCGGCACAGGGGAGCGCTTGGTTGTAGCGACAGACCCACGACAGAGGTGCGCTTGGTTGTAGCGGCAGAGGGGAGCGCTTGGTTGTAGCGGCAGACCCACGACAGAGGTGCGCTTGGTTGTAGCGGCACAGGGGAGCGCTTGGTTGTAGCGGCAGACCCACGACAGAGCTGCTCTTGGTTGTAGCGGCACAGGAGAGCGCTTGGTTGTAGCGGAAGACCCACGACAAAGGTGCGCTTGGTTGTAGCAGCACAGAGGAGCGCTTGGTTGTAGCGACAGACACACGACAGAGGTGCGCTTGGTTGTAGCGGCACATGAGAGCGCTTGGTTGTAGCGGCAGACCCACGACGGAGGAGCGCTTGGTTGTAGCGGCATAACTACTGTACTTGATGGAGAAGGAGTTTCCCAATAGCTTTGGGTCCAACTTCATGATCGATCCTATGTGGGTCATTGCGGGGGGTTAGTACCTTCCGACCCTTTATGGGTCCGACGGATTAGATGAATCAGTGGCCACATCTGATCATCTCTATCGTCATTTGAAGAAGTATACCTGTGTGAGCGGAATCTTGTGTTACTCTCCTTTGTGGATTGTGTTGAACTATCCTGTGTGGATTTACTGTTTACTCTCCTTTGTGGATTGTGTTGTGCTATCCTGTGTGGGTATATGTTTTTCTTTCCTGTGTGGACTGGGTTGAGCTTGGGCTCAGATGTTGGAGCCGAACGGGAATTGATGACTTAGGTATATGTATGGGCATATACCTAAGAAGTGTCGGTTGTTACTTCTTAATTGTGACTTTCCTTTGTGGTTATCCTTTGTGAGTTCTGGGAGACCTTCGGGGGTCTCGGGGTCCCTACTGAGTAGCTTATACTCACCCCTGCATGGGCTATGCCCGCACTTCGTTGTGTTGGTTGCAGACGACGGACAACGCTGATCGTGGTGGAGGCGTGCGGAGCAGGACGGTACCTGGAGGTGGACCACTGGGCGGGACATACTCGGAGCGGTCAGGTGGACCTGAGGAGCAGTGGAGGCTATCTGTACCCACCCTTCCAGTGGGACTTCTAGAGGACGGCTCGATGCTGCGGCTTTTATTTTCAGTTGCTGTTTTTCCCTTCAGTTGTACTTTACAGTTGGGCTTGTATCTCTGGCCCCTTTTTCTTTCAGCACAGCTTGTTACAGTTTTTACTTAGTGTTTACTTTTCCGCTTTCTTACTCTGTGGTTCTTGTTTACTTTTCAAAGGCAATGCCGTCCCTTTTTAGTGGGATTTACGCCTTGTGCTAGTCGCCAGCCCCTGGCCTATGGAAGGCGGGATTGGGGTAGTCACGGCACGGGCCCCGAGGACGGGTCGTGACAAATTGGTATCAGAGCAGGTCGGTTCAACCGCAGACTCTGATCTTTCTTCTATGTGAAGCAATAGTGTTCAGCGTATTGGGTGTGGTTATTAGTCCAGGGATTCCAGTGTTGGTGCGGTGGCCGACGTATCCGTACACCAGGACCCTGACTTCTGATTTCTGACTTAATGCACGAAAACATTGATTGCATGTGTATTTCATGTTTTCTTTGTGATTACTTTATGCCAGCTCACCAGGTATATTGTTCTGACCATGGCGCACCTGTTTCCTTTTCAGAATGGCCCCACGACGGCAGCCAGCTAGGGTTCCGATCGATGTGCGTGGTGAGAGCCCACCGAGCGTCGAGGACTCTGTACAGGGCCCTTTGACAGCTGAGGCACCGGCGGTACGTATACCCGCCGAGCCACCGATGCTACCAGCCCCAGCCGCTGACGATGCACGTCGCCTTAGTGCACTGCATGAGTTCCAGCGCCAGCGACCGCCCAGGTTCCACGGGAAGATGGACCCTCAGGCCGCCGAGGACTGGCTGGAGGTAGTTGTACGGGTTTTCAGATTAGTGAGGACACCAGCAGACCTCATGGTGATCCTCGCAGCGAGCCTCCTGCACGCGGCAGCAGGCAGATGGTGGATCTCGATGCTCCCGGTGCACGGCGAGACATCTCTCCTCTCGACGGACTTTGAGAGCATCTTCTGCTCCGAGTTCGTCCCAGCCTCCCTCCGAGCGGTGCACATCCAGGAGCTACTACAGCTGCGGCAGGGCAGCATGACAGTGGCCCAGTACTCGGAAAGATTTACTGATCTCTCACGCTACTCCACATATATGGTACGGGACCCGTTCTTCCGGGCACGGACCTTTGAGCAGGGACTGAGGCACGAGATCAGGGCTTCGATGATCTCCCTCAACATTCCGACTCAGGCAGGGGTGTTGGAGCGAGCCCTCTTAGTAGAGAGTTTCCTTGCTGAGCAGTCTCCAGCAGTAGGACCCACCACTTGCCGGCATGCGGCATAGTCTTCTACAGCGGGCAGTAGGCAGATGACGCAGGGGTCCAAGAGTACTAGACCTACAAGTGGTCGACAACATGACTCTGGATCGTTTGCGTGAGGCACTCGGGGTGGGAAACGACTTGCCATGAGAGGGCAGTGTTACTCATGCGGCGGGATTGGTCACATGGATCGTGACTGTCTGACCCGCCATATGGATGACCAGCTGATGGACGAAGGGCCCCCCAGGCAGATGCAGAGGTTCGATCTGGGCGGGCCGCAAGGAGCAGTCGGCCATGGCAGGGGAGCTGGCCGTGCAGCTGGAGGTGGACGACGCTTCGGGGTGTTTCCACCACCACCACTAGGAGGTCCACCCCGACCGCAGGGGACATGAGGACATGGGAGAGCTCAGCTTCAGGCAGCTGGGGCCTACGATCATGGAGCTCTGGGAGCAGATGGATAGGAGCGGGACTAGCTCCAGACCTGGAGACCTTTGCTCATGTTACTTCTAGTTTTGTTGATGTATGTTTGTATATGCTTTGTGTCTTTGTACTTGAGATGCAGTAACAAAAGACACCTTTTATTGTGGAATTTACTTCCCTGTCCTCTCTTCTGTTGTTACTAAGAGGTTCCAGTTTAGACTGTTGACTTGACCCTCACTTGAGAGGCACCTACTGGAGGAGACCCAGTTACCACACACTGATGCTGACAGTGTGACTCAACCCTTAGAGGCGAGAGTAATGGTTGGATCTTTTGGTAGTAGCGTCGAGGCCTTACGAAGTCATCCCTGGTATGGGTTAGTATCATCCATGCCGGGATTGACTGTATTAGGTAAATAATTTGGTTCATCCAGGGGATGAGACCGGATTTCTCTTATCGGCAAGGAAGAAATCAAAGCAGCTCTTGTGGGACCAGAGGTGGTCAAGGCCACGACAGAGAAGGTCTAGGTCATCCAGGAGCAGATGAGGACAACTCAAAGCCAACAGAAGTCTTTTACTGACAAGAAGCGAAGGCCACTAGAGTTCGAGGATAGCGACCACGTCTTCTTGTGGGTATCACCTCGACGTGGATTACAGAGGTTTGGCCGAAGCGGTGAGTTGTCTCCACACTTCATCGGACCCTCACTACTGGAAAATGGGGCTATACCCACGGTTTTGTGTATAACCGTGGGTATAGCCCCCCCCCCTATACCCACGGTTTGGGAAACCGTGGGTATAGGGATAGAATCGAGACCTATACCCACGGTTTTTGGCAAAGCCGTGGGTATAGGTTTTTCTTGAAGACCTATACCCACGGTTTTTGAAAACCGTGGGTATAGGTGGAATATTCTTCAAAGACCTATACCCACGGTTTTGAAAAACCGTGGGTATAGAGTTCCCACATTATGGCGGGAAACTAAACTTAGGCGGGATACGAAAAATTTTGCGGGTAGACATTTTTTCATATATTAAGATATATATTCCGATATATTAACATGTAAAAGAAAATACCTGCAGGTTGGTTGGTCTGTTGGCGCGTACTGGGCCGCGAGACTCCACACAAGTCGCGGGATCGAATCCTCGGGAGAGGTTTTTTTGAATTTAAATACACAATATTAATATATATAGATAGATATATGAACATATAAATGATATAAAATCAAGCTCGGTTGGTCCACTGCTGTGTGTGGCGCTGAGGCCTTACGTGTGGTGCTGGTTCGAAACCCGCCGATTACGGTTTTTTATATAACAGCTTTGTTATTAATATACTCAAATAAAATTATCCTTATGTAAATGAAAATAAGTTAGCTCGGTTTGTCTGCCGAGTTGCATGGTGGAGCCTTCATGCGGGTGGCGCGGGTTCGAAACCTGCTTCTTGCAATTTTGGAAAATTTTAAATTTCCCACGGTTTTCAAACCGTGGTGTTTGATCCCAGCCACACTGTACAGCAACCCGTTGCTGTGTGAAACACCTATACCCACGGTTCTACAAAACCGTGGGTATAGGTCAAGACCCCTATCCCGACGTCGTTCCAGCCCACGGTTCCCAACACCGTGGGTATAGCCTATACCCACTGTTTTGGGGGCTATACCCACAGTTTTGAACCGTGGGTATAGGTCTTTTTTCCAGTAGTGCCTTCCAGGTCCTCAGCAGGATTGTCAAGGTGGCTTATTTCCTGGCTTTACCACCTCAGTTGCACCGGATGCACGACGTATTCCACGTATCTCAGCTGAGGAGATATGTGCACGACCCGACACACATCATTGACCATGGGGTGCTAGACGTGGATGATGGGGCGACATTTGCGGAGGTCCCGGTGGAGATATAGGAGAGACAGCAGCGGGTCCTACGTGGACGATCGATTCCTCTAGTGCGCTTCAGATGGAAGCTCGAGAACCTCCAGGAGAGCACTAGGGAGAGAGAGGCTCAGATGCGTGCTCAGTACTGCCTTTGTATCCCTAAGTTTGTGGTGAAGCTTTACGGGGACGTAAATCTCTGTGGTGGGAGTAATGTAAAGACCTGCAAATTTCAAGGAATTTTTTTTTCTTAATTTTCTTTTGAATTTTACAAGAGCGCAGTTTTTGACGGAACCTGATTCCGAGGCCTGGTGTGCCCAGAATCATTTTCCGAAGTTTGGCTCGGGTACGTTCAGTGAACGGACGAGCAGGTTTTTCTAACTTTTGAACCGGTACCCGGAATCGAATTCTGAGGGCACCGATGAAATCGCAGCACCGGTCTTTGCTTAGAAATGCCTCTTCCGGAGTTGCGTTTGCTCGGATGTGGTTTTAAATTTTTGGGCTTAAAGTTAAGAAATAAAATAAATTGTTCGACAAACTTTATTTTATTTCACATAAGACACTTGAAGCCACTTGAAAGCCACTTAAACTGAGTTGAAACGGATAGGGTATTATCCAAAAATATCCTACCCTCTTGGTAGGATATTTGTGAGGTGGGGCCCGCACGAGCCCCGCCGTTTCTTTCCGCTAAGTAAGGCACCCGCGAAAACCCGTCATTATGAAAGTCAACTGACGCGTTTTCTTAAATCCTTAACGCACCATTTAATTGGGAGGTTTATTTCGTGAATTAATTGGGCAGTTTCTTTCGTTGAATTAATTCTACGAATTAATGGGTTGTTACTTACCTCTTTTTCGTTTGTTGGCATAATAATAAAATAAGACCAACAAGACATTTTGGAGGATTACACGTTGAGAGGCTTGACGGGATTCTTGTGCCTTCATCCTCCTTCGCGAAGAATGCAAAGAATGCGAAGAACGCGAAGAACGCGAAGAACGCCGTCACCCTCAGAGTTTGACGACGCTTCATCCGAGACGTTCTTCCCCGCCCCGATCTCTGATCTCCAACTCTTGAGGTAAGAGATCTCGGGTTTTTCTTTAAATCTCCTTTGTGGTTTTTAACAAAACACGGATTTAATTATTTATAATTTAATCTGTTGTTTATTGGTCCATTGAGTTCATCAACGCAACGCCGGATTCCGCGACGACGCGACGCCCTTCCGCGACGACGCGATGATCCCCTCCTTACGGGACGAACAATTCCGCAAAGAACGCGTGCGACGACTTGGCGAGGTAGGGGTTGTTGTGAATATTTCATATTCCGGTGAATGTTTCTTTAAAGTTAAAGAACCTGGTTTATATGAACAATTTTAATTTATTAAAATTGTTGGTTCATGTGTTGAATAATTTCTCTCGTTGTTTTTATCTAACGCGGAGGGTGCGGGCCAAACGAACACGGCCCGACAACCCTCCGTCGTTCTTCGTTGTTGTGCGAATTTGACGGGCGACGACGGAAAGTGCCGCAACGGAAATTTGATGGTTCCACAGTGAAGAACGAGTCCCGGGAGGAGCAGCGGCACAGACGGGAACGGAATCGGACCACCGGAGCGACTCCGGTGGCCCACGGAAGCTGCCGGCAGTGCGGGACGCCGGCGCGGCGGCGGCGCCCGCGGACCCGCGGCCGCACGGGTCCGGCGCACTCGGACGTGGCAAAGCTGCATCCTTTGATCCAGCATGGCCCCACGCGGGGGGGGGGGGGGGGGGTACTTCCGACCCGCGGGGGCAGCGCCCCGCGGCAGCCGCTCGGCTGAGCCGAGCCGGATCGGCCGGACCGGGTCCAGCTGGGTCGGACTGGGTCGGGTCGACCCGGTTCGGCCGACCCAGGGGGGGTCGGGCCGGGTCGGCCTGGGCCCGGACCCCCCCATCTTCGGACCATTTTTGGTCTTTTGCCCGTAAGATGAACTACGGGCCTCCAAACGACGCACCGTCAGCGGAAACGCGATCCTTGGATCGAGACGGTCGTTTCTGTATATTGCACTCAAGGTTTCGGATTACTTTGAGTTCGGCGGGGTTAGTTCGTACACGAAACCAACCGGGCCCTCGGAGCGGAAACACTCATATCTTGAGCTATGGACGTCCGATTGACGTGCCGTCAGCTTTGGTGGTTTCCTCTAAGTGAGACGGATCTTTTTGCTCACTCCGCCCGAAGTTTGTACACAGGTGGAGTGCGGTCGGGTTGGTTTTGCCTTAAAAACCAACCGGGGCCCTGGAACGAAAAAGCCAATAACTCTCAGACCGGGCGTCTGATTGACGCGCCGTCTTCGACGTTGAGTTCCTGTTGGCGATATGGAACTTTTGGATACATCAACTTCGGACTTTGTGTCAGTTGATGTATTAGCCTCTCGGCTCGTGGAGCGGACCCTCCCGAACGAGGTTGCTGTGTGCGGAAACCCTACTGCTGGTTGCGACTTCGACGACGACGACTATACAAAGATCCTCGGTGGATTCGACTGCGACGATGATGAGAACAGTACGGGAATCCTCCGTGTCTTCAGCAGTGACCACTACGGTACAGCTTGGGATACATCAACTCTGGACTGCATGTCAGTTGATGCATCGAACATTTAGCTCGTTGAGTGGACCCTCCCGGAACAAGCATGATGTGTGCGGAACCCTAGAGCCGGTTGAGTTTTGACGACTGCTGATCGAATGACTCGGTGTGTTACGGATAGCCCAGTGGGAAGCGCTTGGTTGTAGCGGCAGACCCACGACAGAGGTGCGCTTGGTTGTAGCGGTACATGGGAGCGCTTGGTTGTAGCGACAGACCCACGACAGAGGTGCGCTTGGTTGTAGTGGCACAGGGGAGCGCTTGGTTGTAGCGGCAGATCCACGACAGAGGTGCGCTTGGTTGTAGCGGCACAGGGGAGCGCTTGGTTGTAGCGGCAGACCCACGACAGAGGTGCGCTTGGTTGTAGCGGCATAGGGGAGCGCTTGGTTCTTGCGGCAGACCCACGATAGAGGTGCGCTTGGTTGTAGTGGCACAGGGGAGCGCTTGGTTGTAGCGGCAGACCCACGACAGAGGTGCGCTTGGTTGTAGCGGCACATGGGAGCGCTTGGTTGTAGCGGCAGACCCACGATGGAGGAGCGCTTGGTTGTAGCGGCATAACCACTGTACTTGATGGAGAAGGAGTTTCCCAATAGCTTTGGGTCCAACTTCATGATCGATCCTATGTGGGTCATTGCGGGGGGTTAGTACCTTCCGACCCTTTATGGGTCCGACAGATTAGATGAATTAGTGGCTACATCTGATCATCTCTATAATCATTTGAAGAAGTATACCTGTGTGAGCTGAATCTTGTGTTACTCTCCTTTGTGGATTGTGTTGAACTATCCTGTGTGGATTTACTGTTTACTCTCCTTTGTGGATTGTGTTGTGCTATCCTGTGTGGGTATACGTTTTACTTTCCTGTGTGGACTGGGTTGAGCTTGGGCTTGGATGTTGGAGCCGAACGAGAATTGATGACTTAGGTATATGTATGGGCACATACCCAAGCAGTGTCGGTTATTACTTCATAATTGTGTCTTTCCTTTGTGGTTATCCTTTGTGAGTTCTGGGAGACCTTCGGGGGTCTCGGGGTCCCTACTGAGTAGCTTATGCTCACCCCTGCATGGGCTATGCCCGCACTTCGTTGTGTTGGTTGCAGACGACGGACATCGCTGACCGTGGTGGAGGCGTGCGGAGCAGGACGGTACCTGGAGGTGGACCACTGGGCGGGACATACTCGGAGCGGTCAGGTGGACCCAGGAGCAGTGGAGGCTATCTGTACCCACCCTTCAGGTGGGACTTCCAGAGGACAGCTCGACGCTGCGGCATTTCTTTTCAGTTGCTGTTTTTCCCTTCAGTTGTACTTTACAGTTGGGCTTATATTTCTGGCCCCTTTTTCTTTCAGCACAGCTTGTTAGAGTTTTTACTTAGTGTTTACTTTTCCGCTTGCTTACTCTGTGGTGATTGATTACTTTTCTAAGGCAATGCCTTCCCATTTTATTGGGATTTACGCCTTGTGCTAGTCGCCAGCCCCTGGCCAATGGAAGGCGGGTTTAGGGTAGTCACGACATGGGCCCTAAGGACGGTTCGTGAATGTGACAACCGGGTCCCGGTGACAGTACAGACACCCCGCCTTTACATGGCCGTCGGGTTCTAGCCCACCTGGTACCACCAGTTGCCCCCGCAGACACGTGGGGCCCACCCCAGGGTCCACCCACATGCCTGAACGGGTCATCTGACTAATAATAGTTCCCACAGGCCAACACTTGTCCTTTTCAGTATGCTTTTTCCTCACTCACACACACCCTAAGAAACTTCCCAGGAGGTCACCCATCCTAATCACCACTCCAGGTCAAGCACGCTTAACTGTGGAGTTCTAATCAGACAGGCTCCCGAAAAGGAAGGTGCACCTTGTTGACATGAGTCATATCATTTAGTCATTTAACCCTTTATCATTTGGGGATGTTACAATCACCCCCCCCCCTTTAGAGCACAACGCCCTCGTTGTGGGCCCTATATCTCAACCCAGGCAGTGCACCGCACTTAAGGCTGAGTTCCTCCTCTGATACCAAATGTGACAACCGGGTCCCGGTGACAGTACAGACACCCCGCCTTTACATGGCCATCAGGTTCTGGCCCACCTGGTACCACCAGTTGCCCCCGCAGACACGTGGGGCCCACCCCACGGTCCACCCACATGCCTGAACGGGTCATCTGACTAATGATAGTCCCCACAGGCCAACACTTGTCCTTTTCAGTGTGCTTTTTCCTCACTCACACACACCCTGAGAAACTTCCCAGGAGGTCACCCATCCTATTCACTACTCCAGGCCAAGCACACTTAATTGTAGAGTTCTAATCAGACAGGCTCCCGAAAAGGAAGGTGCACCTTGTTGACATGAGTCATATCATTTAGTCATTTAACCTTTTATCATTTAGGGATGTTACATGTTTCTTAAAGGAGACTTTCCAATTGAGAGGTATAGTTATTAAGAACTTTTTTAAGTTTTATTTCATCTTGCACCTCAATATAAGAATCATTATCCATGCCTGTATAATTACATCATTATCTTCTATATAATACAGTGCAGTAATGTTAGAGGAATAACATATATCTATCTCCACTGCCAATAAATGATAAATTGAACCATCATTTTTGTGTATGGTAGACTACCACCTCAAGAGTAGATGCAATTCATTTTTCATTTCCATCGATAAAAACTTCTTATTATAATGGAATTAATGTCTATATGTAATATTAATGATATATGTTTTAATATAAAAATATAATCTATCATTTACCTTCTTATTTTTCCATTCAATGAAAAATGTAACATCCAAGATAATTAATGAATAATACTTTTTCATATATATTGATATTTATTAAATAGATACTATGTTTACATTAAATAGAGAAAATATCTTTCAGTGTACTCGACACACGATAATGAGTTTATTGGAAATCTTATGTGTCCTGATATACTGAGTTATACCGGAAAAATATATATTAAATAGTTTTTATTTTTATTAGTAATTATTGACTAGGAGTTTGAATGGATGAAATGAAAAATGGTAAGTGAGATATGAAAATATTGTTTACACATGTTCATATAATGATTAATTTTTTTATAAAATTAATTATAAAGGAAAATTAAAACCAATTGAATATAATGGAAGTGTTTTTATAAAAAACCATTTATATAAAAATAATTGTGTTTATAAAATAATCAAATAACTATTTTTGGATTATATTTCAAAAATATAAATAAATTATTAGGGTTTAAATATATCTTATATATATTTTAAAAATGATATATGATAAAATTCATTTTTTTCATAAAATTTGTTTTTTAAATGGAATTTTACAATAATTTTATGGTGAACCTATTTTAAATCTAGTTTTTACCCTTTTATATGTTGTATATAAAAAAATAAAATTATTATTTGAATTAAATACATCAATATTTACTTTTGTTGAATTGTTTCTAATTTTCTAAAATGTTTAATTTTTAAGGATAATGAAAAATACTACATAGAAGTTAAAAAAACATATTTATTATTTAAATATCAAATAAACATAAACTCATTTCTAATGTAATAATATATCAGTAATAAATTTATTAATCAAATTTATTTCATTGGAAAAAATTTATAATTAAATTAGATATAAAAATTTAATGAATGTTTTAAGATCTCTTTTACCCGCCTTTTCACCATAACTACAAGATTATTGTTAAATGTAATGTAGTCTCTTCAATTAATTTAATTTTCAAACCTGGAAATACATTTTTGTAATAATTATGAATGATGTCATCTAAAATGAACAACTCATTTTTTGGTGAATAATAATTTTATTTATTTTTTTTACCACGGAAAATGGAAAATAAGGTAAATAGGGAAGAAATTAATATAATAATATTAAAAAATTATCCTAACACTTTTCATAATTTCATTGGATGAGTCTTTTTTACCAAAATAATCCTTAGGAATAAATTATAACTATTTTATTCCACTTGGGTAAGAATATTATATTTATTATATTTTATTTAAATATACGCCAACAATGTCATAATCATATTTTTAATAATAAATTTTTTTAATATTGCAATATATAGAAGACAAATTATACTATAAATATAAATTTTTAATTTAAATTATTAATCTACATCATGATTCTTCATTTATAATTTTTATAAAAAATAATTAAATTTTATTGTTACACAATTGTTGATGTAGTAATTGATATATTAAAGAAACAATCCAATAAATGATACTAAAAATATGAAAATAAATATAAAATGAAATATTTGATTCCATAAAATAATTTTTTGGAAGATTTTGATATATTAGGTGTGTTTCAATATATATTTTTGAATGAATAAAGTGGTAATGTCTTTTTTAAAAAACACAGGTAATGATAGTGTAAAAAATGCTATAATTCATAACATAAAATTTAAAATATTAAATTTAATGATATGAAATTTCTATAAATCCAATAATTGGATAAATAGTCGGGTTAAGTGTAAAAAATTCATTAATGTACCATTTATTGTTCGTTTGTCGTGTTACGGTAATTATTTTAACTCTCAAATTATAAATTACTTAATAAATGGTAAGAATTAAAATGATTTAAAACAACAAAGATAAGGATTAGAAAATAATAATAAACTTGTATAATTTTAATTTTATTATAGTTATTTGATCCAAAATCATCACATATTATAAAAAATTATTTTGGATCCTTTTTTTTAATATTAAATGAATATATATTATGTTAATAGTTTTAATATTTCCAAGAGTACCCGTGACCTAACCTATTAGAGGGTACCCATTCTTCTCTCTTACTCACACATAAAAAATCGTTTTGTTCAGCCATGATCTACCCAAACACCTTTCTATAATAAATCCCATCATTATTTATGCCTTCTTTTAGGAAGAACACCATCCTTAGAGGTGTCATGGTGTTAGGTTGGGTGATCATCCGAAGAAAATATTAGGTTTTTATTTAAGTGTTTCTTTTTTATTTCTTCTTCCACTTCCTTAAATATTATTTATCCATGATGAAATAATAAAACTAGTATACTTAATATATTGAGTTTTTATTATTTTAGTATTACCACCTCAATAAATACCCACTTCCATTTAATGAGAATGGAATTAATCATCAGTGCATACGTGTGATATAATGGCCCAGACCTCTCCGGTCCATTACTTTGTGAAAATGTGGGGTTGGAGGTGTTCCGGGAGGTCAAGGTGACTTATCCCCAACACTTTGCCAATTTTCTAGTTCTGTGAATAGTGTTTCCAGTTTTATGAACAGTGATAGATCGGTCTCACAGATCGGTCTCACAGATCGGTCTCACAGATCTGTCTTACAGAATGGTCTGACATATCGGTCTCACGGATCGGTCTGACAGATCGGTCTAACAGATCGGTCTCACTGATCGGTCTGACAGATTGGTCTCACATATCGGTCTGACAGATCGGTCTCACAGATCAGTCTGAAAGATCGGTCTCACTGATATGTCTCACAGATCGGTCTCACAGATCGGTCTCACAGAGCGGTCTGATAGTTCGGTCTCAAAGATCGGTCTCATAGATCGGTCTGACAGATCGGTTTCTCAGATCGGTTTCATAGATCGATTTCACAGATCGGTTTCACAGATTGGTTTCACAGATCGGTTTCACAGATCGGTTTCACAGATCGATTTCACTGATCGGTTTCATAGATCGGTTTGCTGTACAGTAACGGTAGATGAACAGTGTTTCTAGATTCCAACAATTTTCCCCTTTTGACGTTTTCTTTGACTTTAAATACATTTAATGCCTTATTATAAGGACTCTTAAGGCCGATTAAAAGGCCGTAAATCCTATATTAATTATTCCAAATGTCGGGATGTTTTTACCTGGTCAAAATACATGGGTTAATGTGATCCATTTTTAATGGATAATTAACAGGATCTTAAACTATTGCCTCATTAAATCTTCAAAAGGGACAAGAAAAATTCCTTTCTTTTTCTTCCTCATTTTTCTCGGCTATGAGACGCTAGAACCTTTTAATCCTTCCTGTAGGAGTTTCACAATCAAACTTTACTCCTAGGATTGGTTCTGATATATTTTGATGCAACCAAGATGTATAGACCAGTCTTCGATATAAGGTATGTTGTATCGGTGTTCTTTTGGGATTATCTTCTCTTGATTCTCCATTCCATATTAGCATGTAATTTTCAGTCTCCTATTGGTTTTTTCTTAGGTTTTGGTTGGTTCTGTCGTACTGTGGCATTCTCAGGTGGATGTAGTTGTCGCAAGAGGGGATTGTGGCCCGTTGTGTGGATAAAGAACGTCAAGAACTCTTGAAGGTAGGGTATTCATGGCTTCTCTAATTGTTTATGTGCCATCGTAGAGTGAGCATGATTTATCCCTTTGGATAATAATGAAATTGACCTAATTAAATATTTGAACCAGATAAAGAAATTGTTATCGCTCGTATGTTATTGCCTCTTGTTTTTCTAGACAGTGTGATATCTTTGCTTGCTTAGTGTAGCTGTTTTTCCTTGATGGAAATTGATAAAGAATGTAAAGCTAAAATTAATTGATAATTAATTGGCTAAAGATAATGAGGTATGTAAATGAATTTGGTTGTTGTCGTTGTTGTAGTTGTTCTAATTTTTTATGTTAATCAAATTGGCATAGTAAGCATGTTAAATCTTTTTAGATGGATTACTAAATAGGTTTCATAGAATTGGAACCTGTGAATTGAATCTGTTAATTCAAGAGGGATTAAAGAACTAGTTGGTTGATAAAATATAACGCCAAGTAGGGTACTTAATTACACTTTTGTTTGAAAGGATGAGTGCCTTATGATTTAGAGCCCCGAGTGCTAATTTTGTATGAAAGCATGATGCCTTGTTAAAGGGCCAATATCCCATTTGATGTGATGATATTTTTCCTGCTACTTGTGTTGTGATATAACCCTGGAGGGGTGTTGTGGTATGTGGAGGCAGGGAGGCCTTGTGGTTGTGGCAGCGGATGGTGCCTAGAGTGGCGAGATGCATCGGTTTATGCATGTGGGTGTCGGGGCGGAAACCAGGGATGATGGTATGGGGTGGATGTGTTGGCTAAATGTTGGTGGTTTTGTTTGATTGTTTATCTGGTTTACTTTTCCCCACTTCTCAAGAAAGATGGTCTTGCTTACCCTCCTTCCGAAGGAGAAGAAGACACGATGGGTATGCCACGTGCATTCCATGTTTAGTCTTTTGAGAGAGAATGGGTCTATGCTCTTGCTATAGGAGGCAAATACTCGACCAGTAGTATATCTACTCACCATGTTGGGCCCCCTTTGTGTTTATTAGCATAGGTTGATTTTCTAGAATGCCTGGGAATATGGGAAAGTAATTTTTATAATGAAATATTGATTAAATGGTGATAATCCACGGGGATGGAGATGCTGGAATTTAAAGGTGTTGTTGAATCTTAAAAGGAGAAGTTGATTTAGAATGTGATTCCATTTTAGTTTAATGTGGAATTGTTCATAGTTAATTAATGTTTAAAGAATTAATTAATGTACAATGGAATTGATAAAATGGTAATGAATTAATCTAATCATGCCCTTAAATGGTTATGTACTTATAGGATACCTAGTCTTAGAAGAGGCAGCCCAGAGTCCGAGAGACGTTAACTACAGTTGTATCTAAGTCTAGGTTATTCCCATAGTGTGGTTGTGAGATATATATATTCTGTATTTTTTGTGTTTCTAAAATCTACTGTACCCTGTTGGTAAGGGAAACTGACACCCGAGGGATTCTAAGCCCTGGGGGGTGTTCTCCCCATTATTCTGATGGGAGGTTGAATGGCTGACTACCCCCTTTGACCCCGCTCTCTTCTCTTGGTAGATCTTTGTGATGGTAGGCACAATGGTTAGTTTTCCCTATATATGTGTGTAGAGGGCTGTAATAGCCTGTAGAAATTTCACACACATATATTCTGGATATAGTATCCTATGGATTACTATAGTTGAAACGTGTATAGGCTGTGATGGCTTGAGGATCCATACTCGGCGTATGGGCTGTGATGGTTTGAGGTATAGTACCCGACGTATGATACATGTTATATGAGTTTAGTGGGATATTGGAATATATCTAGTTACTTTTGGTTGTGAGGATGGTGTGGTACATAGCCCAGGTGTCTGCGGGCAAGCCTTTGTGGTGCACGTGGTGCAGATTGTGGAGCTTAGCCCAAGTTTATACGGGAAAGAATTTGTAGAGAGATGCACAGGAAATATGTCGTTGGGGAAAAGTGGAAAACCAGTGGGGAATTAGTAGTAGGGTACCTTTGATATTCTTAACTATATGCTATATTTGTGTATGCGTTACTTGGTGAGAGTAGCCATGGTGAGGTTGGGAACCTAGTATACATGTTTAGGTGATGACTTAGTTTCACTTCTTGTTCATTGTGCTTTAGCATGCTTTATTTAAATTTGAACGAGAGGCTTCAGGGAGGATCATACTGAGTATACTTTTATACTCACCCTATATATATATATAAACTATTTTTCAGGTCACTTGGAGTAGGTTGGAGATCAGGCTGGTTACTACTAGCTTTTGGTTACAGGAGCTATTCGGGCTTGTAGTTGCTGCTGTTTTTTCCTTTCTTTTGGGTACTTGTAGTTTCCCCTTTCAGTTGTAGTACTTTTTCATGACATTTCATATTTCCACTTGGTTTTCTTTTTTATTTCAGTTGTAGTTTTTTGGTGTCTATCTTAACTCTCTCTTGCACATGTGTTCTCTTAGAGGGTAATGCCTCCCATTTGCGTGTTACTATACCCTCGGTGCTAGTCGCCAACCCGGGGCCTACTGAAGGTAGGACTCGAGGGACATTATCTCCCTTCTCACATTACCGGCCCAGGAGGTGTACACTTTGTGGGGAGGGGGTCATGACAGAGTGGTATCAGAGGCTCTGGTTGAGGGATAGGATGGAGTTCAGAGTTAGGCACATGTGAGGTTTCATGGGTTGGTAGGGAAACCGTGTCATTCGTGTTTAGAAAGTGGGGAAAACACTGGAGACCGGTAGAGACATAGGCGTTTAGGGCCTCCTATGATCTGTTGCAAGTACCTTTAAGTTTACGATGTCTACACTACGGGAAAAATGAGCAATTGCGACGGGTTATTTGCGACGGGATTTAATCCCGTCGCAAATAGTCATGTTAAAAAAGTATTTGCGACGGGGGTACATACCCGTCGCAAATAAGGAGGCTTTTGCGACGGGATTGCTTTCCCCGTCGCAAATAGTTTTCCCGCGATGCGCGCCAAATCGCGGGAAACGTATTTGCGACGGGGAAATATTCCCGTCGCAAATAACAGGCGGCGGTAAATGGTATTTGCGACGGGAATATTCCCCCGTCGCAAATACTATGTCGGCAGAGGGTTATTTGCGACGGGACCCGTCGCAAATAACTAATTACCGGTTGACCGTAATAAATGTTGGCGAAGGTATTTGCGACGGGTCCCGTCGCAAATAATACTATTTGCGACGGGAATCCCGTCGCAAATGGACCCGTCGCAACTAATCTAACCTATAAATACCCCCATCCGTTTTTTTCATTTCATTCTCATTCCTTATCTTCTCTCTCTCTCAGAATCATATTTCTAGAGTTTAGTTTTTCTCCAGTTTAAGTTTTTTCTCCGGAGCTGATATTAAAGTTTTGAAGAACGATCAGAACAGATCAATTTTCAAGGTATTTATCTTCATTTTAATTTTTTATTTATTTTTAATTTTTTATTAGTTTTTATTATTATTAATTAGTTGTAATTTAATTATGTTTACATTGTTTTATTACTTAATAAATTTAAATTATTAGTATTGTTTATATGGTAATTAGGAATAATTAGTAATAATTTTTAATAATTAAGAATAAATATTAATAACTAGTAATAAATACCAATAATTAGGAATAAGAACATTATTACATTATTAGTTTATTTTATTATTAATATTAAAATAATATAATTTTTTATATATATACAGTTCTTTTTTCATCTGTGTGTTTGCTGTCTTCACATGTATTATTTATATGTGGAGATAGAAAACGCACAGATGAAAAAAGAACTGTATATAAATTAGAAAATTATATTATTTTAATATTAATAATAAAATATATTAATAATGTTATTATTTGTAATTATTGGTAATTATTTCTAATTATTGATAATTATTCATTTTATTACTAATAATTATCAATAATTAAGAATAATTAGTAATAATTACCAATAATTAACAATAATTAGTATTAATTACCTATAATTAGTATTAATTACCTATAATTAGTATTAATTACCATTAATTAGTATTAATTACCAATAATTAGTATTAATTACCAATAATTCGTAATAATTAGGAATAATTAACAATAATTACTAATAATTAGGAATAATTAACAATAATTACGAATAATTAACAATAATTAGTAATAATTAGGAATAATTAGGAATAATTAGTAATAATTAAGAATAATTAGGAATAATTAGTATTAATTAGGAATAATTAGTAATAATTACCAATAATTAGGAATAATTAGGAATAATTAGTATTAATTACAAATAATTAGTATTAATTAGGAATAATTAGTATTAATTACAAATAATTAGTATTAATTACAAATAATTAGTCTTAATTACCAATAATTAGTATTAATTACCAATAATTAGTATTAATTACCAATAATTCGTAATAATTAGTATTAATTACCAATAATTCGTAATAATTAGGAATAATTAACAATAATTAGTAATAATTAGGAATAATTAACAATAATTAGGAATAATTAGTAATAATTAGGAATAATTAGGAATAATTAGTAATAATTAGGAATAATTAGTAATAATTAGGAATAATTAGGAATAATTAGTATTAATTAGGAATAATTAGTATTAATTACCAATAATTAGTATTAATTACCAATAATTAGTAATAATTACCAATAATTAGTTTTAATTACAAATAATTCGTATTAATTACAAATAATTAGTATTAATTAGGAATAATTAGTATTAATTACCAATAATTAGTATTAATTACCAATAATTAGTATTAATTACCAATAATTAGTATTAATTACCAATAATTAGTATTAATTACCAATAATTAGTATTAATTACCAATAATTAGTATTAATTACCAATAATTAGTAATAATTAGGAATAATTAACAATAATTACGAATAATTAGGAATAATTACGAATAATTAGTAATAATTACCAATAATTAGTATTAATTACCAATAATTAGTATTAATTACCAATAATTAGTATTAATTACCAATAATTAGTAATAATTAGGAATAATTAACAATAATTAGTAATAATTAGGAATAATTAACAATAATTAGTAATAATTAGGACTAATTAACAATAATTAGGAATAATTAGTATTAATTAGGAATAATTAGTATTAATTACGAATAATTAGTAATAATTACCAATAATTAGTAATAATTACCAATAATTAGTAATAATTACCAATAATTAGTATTAATTAGGAATAATTAACAATAATTAGTAATAATTAGGAATAATTAACAATAATTAGTAATAATTAGGAATAATTAACAATAATTAGTAATAATTAGGAATAATTAACAATAATTAGTAATAATTAGTATTAATTAGGAATAATTAGTAATAATTACCAATAATTAGTATTAATTAGGAATAATTAGTAATAATTACCAATAATTAGTATTAATTACCAATAATTAGTATTAAATACCAATAATTAGTATTAATTACCAATAATTAGGAATAATTAACAATAATTAGTAATAATTAGGACTAATTAACAATAATTAGGAATAATTAGTATTAATTAGGAATAATTAGTATTAATTAGGAATAATTAGTATTAATTACGAATAATTAGTAATAATTACCAATAATTAGTAATAATTACCAATAATTAGTAATAATTACCAATAATTAGTAATAATTACCAATAATTAGTAATAATTACCAATAATTAGTATTAATTACCAATAATTAGCATTAATTACCAATAATTAGCATTAATTACCAATAATTAGCAATAATTACCAATAATTAGCAATAATTACCAATAATTAGCAATAATTACCAATAATTAGTATTAATTACTAATAATTAGTAATAATTACGAATAATTAGAAATAATTACGAATAATTAGAAATAATTACCAATAATTAGCAATAATTAGCAATAATTAGCAATAATTAGAAATAATTAGCAATAATTAGAAATAATTAGCAATAATTAGAAATAATTAGCAATAATTAGTAATAATTAGCAATAATTAGGAATAATTAGTAATAATTAGGAATAATTAGGAATAAGTAGGATTAATTAGGAATAAGTAGGATTAATTAGGAATAATTAGGATTAATTAGGAATAATTAGTAATAATTGCCAATAATGACCAATAATTGCCAATAATTACCAATAATTGCAAATAATTAGGAATAACTGCAAATAATTAGGAATAATTAGGAATAATCAGGAATACTCAGGAATACTCACGAATACTCACGAATACTCACGAATACTCACGAATAATCACGAATACTCACGAATAATCACGAATACTCACGAATACTCACAAATAATCAGGAATACTCACAAATAATCAGGAATACTCAGGAATACTCAGGAATACTCAAGAACACTTAGCAAAAAAAATTATATTATCAATATTTACGAAAAAACAATATTAATATTATTAAAATAATAAAAAAATTAAAAAATATTAAAATTATCAATATTCAGAACAAACTTTGTTCTATTATTGCGCATGACCTGACAATTGACGACCCTTTAAGATTTGAACATGTTAATAATAGAACAAAGTTTGTTCTGAATATTGATAATTTTAATATTTTTTAATTTTTTTTATTATTTTAATAATATTAATATTGTTTTTTCGTAAATATTGATAATATTTTTTTTATTACTAATAATTAGTAAACGAAATCTGCTTGGATAATGAAGGGAAAATTTATAACCATCTCCACAACGATGATTATCAAATTTCCTTTCATTATTCAAGCAGTTTTCCTTTTGCTAAGTATTGCTAAGTATTGCTAAATTAGTAATAAATAGTAATAATTAGCAATAAATTGTAATAATTAGTAATAAATTGTAATAATTAGTAATCCTTGCTTGAGTGTTTTTTCTAACAAATTATTCAAAACCAGTAATGCTTTTATATTTTATAGAAAAATATGGAACAGCGAGGTCGTCAACAGTCATTATTAGATGACCGCATATGGATAAATCAACGCAGAAATCCAAATGGTTCTGGTTTAAATCCAGTATATATAGAGGGTGTGGAGATTTTTTTATCATTTGCGGCATCAAATTCAGAATTTGTTTCAGAAGGAAAGATAAAATGCCCTTGCAGAAAATGTGCATTGAGAACGTTTGACACGTTTGACAAAGTGGGGGAACATCTCTTGCGTTTTGGTTTTCAAGCTGATTATGTTTTTTGGTATCAACACGGTGAACGCAGTTCCAGAGCAGCTGATACCAACTTGATTCCGGATCCATCCCAGTTTCAAGATTTAGTACATGATGTTGCAGGTTCATCTGTTCAACATACAGAAACTCCGGCTGATATAGCTTCAAATCCTGAGTTGGGACCGTCTGAATTTTATGAGTTGTTGAAGTCTGCTGAGGATGCATTATATCCTGGCTGCAAGATGAGCAAATTAGAAGCAGTTGCAAAATTTATGGCTATCAAATCAGATAACGGAATGTCAAACACATGTTTTGACCAGATATTTTCTTTGCTGAAAACACTGTTACCCGAAGGAAATGTTTTACCTGCAAATTACTATGAAAGTAAGAGGTTGGTTCGAAATTTGGGGCTTACTTGTCAGAAGATTCATGCATGTTCAAATGACTGCATTTTATATTCAGGGGAAAATGAGTCGTTGGATAGTTGTCCCACATGTGGGCAACAGAGATATAAAGAAGGACAACACGGGAAGTCTGGTTTGATTCCTGTAAAACAGTTGAGATATTTTCCGCTTACATCCAGACTTCAGCGTTTATTCATGTCTAAGAATACAGCGACAATGATGTCATGGCATAAAGAG
This sequence comes from Viscum album, assembly GCA_963277665.1. Classification (NCBI taxonomy): domain Eukaryota; kingdom Viridiplantae; phylum Streptophyta; class Magnoliopsida; order Santalales; family Viscaceae; genus Viscum; species Viscum album. Next base: position 470,826,807 of record OY728133.1, on the reverse strand, counting down.
AATATTTCAACCGATAAAAGCTTGAATCATCCAGCCGATGGTGATTCATGGAAACATTTTGATAGAGTGCATCCATCATTTGCTTTAGAAGCTAGAAATGTTCGACTGGGCCTTTCCACTGATGGTTTCTGTCCGTTTGGATCTTATGGTAGTCAATATTCATGTTGGCCTGTTTTTTTAACTCCGTATAATTTACCTCCATGGATGTTGATGAAGGAGCCATATATCTTTTTGACTTTACTAATTCCAGGACATCCGAAGAAAAATATTGATGTTTATTTGAAGCCATTGATTGATGAATTAAATTTATTGTGGAGTACTGGTGTCAGTACATATGATGTTGCAACGAAACAGAATTTCATACTGAGAGCAGCATTGATGTGGACAATAAGTGACTTCCCGGCTTATGGGATGTTATCTGGCTGGAGTACACATGGTCAGAAATCATGTCCTTACTGTATGGGAGAGAACAAAGCATTTATGCTCATTCATGGAAAGAAACCTTGTTATTTTGACTGTCATCGCAGATTTCTTCCAGCTGATCATCCTTTTCGCAGAAACAGATCTCATTTCAGAAAAGGAACAGTTGAAAGGGATGGACCTCCAAAAATGCTATCAGGTTCGGAGTTAAAATCGGTTGTATTTTCATTACCTCCCATCACTTTTGGTCCCACAATAAACCAACAGAAAATTTCTGGTTTTGGGAAAGAACACAATTGGATTAAACGTAGCATATTTTGGGATTTGCCATATTGGTCTGATTTGTTGGTCCGACACATGTTAGATGTCATGCATATTGAGAAGAACTGTTTTGATAATTTGTTTCATACAGTTTTGGATACGCCAGGAAAGAGCAAAGACAATGTAAATGCACGTTTAGATCTTGCCCAAATTTGCAGACGTCCAGAATTGGAACTATTTGAGAATGTCAGAACAGAAAGGTTACTGAAACCAAAAGCAGCTTATACACTGTCTAAAGAAAACCGTTTATTATTTTGTCAGTGGATTGCAGATTTGAGACTTCCAGATGGCTGTGCTTCCAATTTGGGTAGATGTGTAAAGAATGGTCATATTACTGGATTGAAAAGTCATGATTGTCATGTTATAATGGAGAGACTTCTACCAATTGGATTAAGAGGTCTGTTGAATTCTGTGATTTGGGATTCCATAACAGACATGTCTCATTTTTTTCGGGAAATTTGTGCGGCTACGGCAGATTATGATGCTCTAGGCAAACTTGAAAAAGATGTTGTTGTAATTATATGTAAACTGGAAAAAATATTCCCGCCGTCTTTCTTCGACTCAATGGAACATTTGATGTTACATTTGCCATATGAAGCCAAATGTGGAGGTCCGGTACAGTTTCGATGGATGTACCCATTTGAAAGATGCATGCAAAAATTGAAAAGAAAAGTACGCAACAAAGCATCTGTTGAAGGATCTATTGCAGAAGCTTATTTGCAAGAGGAAATATCTTTTTTCTGCTCCCATTATTTTGAATCTGAGTATCCTTCAAAACACAACCGAATGGGACGGAATGAGAGGAATATTGATGAAATCGACAATCAATTATCTGTTTTCAACCAGTCAGAGCTTGGTTTTGGTGGAGTTTCTGAACGCTGGCTTTCAGATGATGAACATCATAGAGCTCATACGTATGTTCTGCTCAACTGTGAAGAGATGACATCAGTTGTACTGTAAGTGTTTATATCACTTATTCTATCATTTATGTTACAGTAAATAACTTTGGTTTTTATAGGTTGTATGATAATCATATCAAGAAACAAATTCCACAAATTACAGCAGCTGCTCTCGAAGAACGGCGACTGAAAAATTTCTCTCAGTGGTTTCAAAAACTGGTAACATAAATTCTTTATCATTTAGCAACTCATTCAATGTATAGTTTACTATATTGATAATTATTTCACAAATCTTCAGGTGTCTCGACATGCTGATAAAATTGACAAACGGCTCTGTGTATTGAGTAACCCACCTTCCAAACTTGTTAAAACTTATAATGCATATGTGGTGAATGGATTTCGATTCCACACGCATGCATATGGGGAATCGAAAAAAACAATGAACAGTGGAGTTAGCTTGAGAGGATCTCATCATCGAGAAAATGAAGTTGACTTTTATGGCATGCTTGATGAAATCATTGAACTCTGTTATCTTGGACAACATTACATAACCATGTTCAAATGTCGGTGGTTGGATACAGAGAGAGGCGTGCGTGTTCATCCGACTCATGGAATCATCGATATTAAATGTAAAAGTGTTCTCGCAGTAAATGAACCATTCTTATTGGCTCAACAGGCATATCAAGTTTATTATGCAAAGTACTGTGCAACATCAAGAGACTTGACTGATTGGTGGAGTGTAATAAAAATCAAAATTCGAGACAATCAGTTTAGTCAAAGTGAATGTGCTTTCACTGATGTGCAAAGAATTGAAGTTTTTCAAGAAAGTACTCAAAATCAATCTGTTTTACAAAGAGATATGAGTATCGATGACGACACCCCACATTTAAGAGTCGGTGATGACGATGATGTTAATGATGTCACACATGAATTTGAAATGGTAAGAGATGAAGCAACTGCAACTCGAATGGATATCGATGATGTTGAGGAGGAATATGAAGATGACATTGACATATATGAAGATGATGATGAAGATGAACACTTATAGAATTCCATGGTATTTATATACAATCATAATATGTATATATATGTATATATAATAGTAATTATCAATTATTTGCTAATATTAACATTTTCTGTTTCAGATGGACGAGGCCACATTTCGTGAGTTGACGGAGGCTGACCTGCCTTTCGATGCGGATGAGTTGTTGGCAGATGACCCTCAGCCTGCAGGCGCTTCAGGGAGTACGCGGAGGGGGCGCGGTCTTGCACGATTGATGATTCCTGACCCCGTCCCCGAGCGACGTCCACGTCTTGGGTTTGATCCGCGCACCCGGAGGTGTGATAACCTGTGTAATAACCTGTGAATTTGACTAAGATTTCATTAATCTATTCACATAATAAATGTTTATTATTTTTTCAGTTTTTCGCATATAGCAGTCGGACAGGGCAGCGCTATTTTGCGCAACTATTTCTCTCAGCCGTGGACCACATGGGAGCAGATTCCCATTGATGTGCAGCAGGCCATGTTCGGCCATTGGTTGGTACGTACGTAAATAAATAATTTTTATTTTGAAAATTATTTCATTTCTAACTTGATATTTTGATTTATTTGTAGGGTTTATGGTATCCGATCGAGGATACCATGCGTGACGCCATCCACGAGGCATGGGAGGTGGCCATGCGTGATCGCCTTCGTCAGTTTTTGCACAATTTAAGAAAAGCTGCGATGAAGAAATCAGGAGTGTCAGATTTTGAGGAGTCATGTAGAGCACACCGACCAGAGTACATTTCATCCCATGTATGGGATGGATTATGTGCGCACTGGTTGAGTGGTGCCTTTCAGAGGAGATCATCGGTGGGGAGGCAGAATCGGGGGAGGCAGGAGGTGACTCATCGAGCTGGGAGTCGTTCTTTCAGTACTCATAGACAGCATCTGGTACGTACATTATTTATAAATATTTTATATAACTATAAATATTAACAGTTTATTTTTTATTCTTATAGGCTGTCGAGCACCCCGATATTACAGAGTACGACGTATATCGGAGGATGTATAGTGATCCTGCTACTGGGGAGCTCAGAGGTGATCGTCAGCATCACATCGTGGTCAGTATTATTTGTTTTCAAGTTTAAAAATTAACTGCATATAATATATTCACAATTTTAATTTTAAATTGCAACTGTAGGAGTCATATGAGGCCGCAGCGGCACAGGCCCGGCCTGAGAGTCAGGCCGAGTCATCAGATCAGACCACTGCCCGTCAGTTTGATGAGGCGGCATGGATGCAGGCCACCCAGTATGCCTTCGAGAAGGGCCGGGTAGTTGGTATCGGCTCTCGACTGACTCCCGGAGATTATTATGGCAGTGCTGCGATGTCGGCGTCCAGCTCGAGGGGAGCTCGTGCATCTTCTTCTACACAGTATGAGGAGCAGTTGCGATCTCAGACTGCACAGATAGAGAGTCTCCGACAGGAGCAGGAGCAGATACGTCAGCAGCATGAGGAGGAGCGTCGACGCCAGCAGCAGCTGTACGAGGAGCAGACGAGTCGGTGGCAGCAGCAGCATCAGGAGCAGATGGAGTACATGCGCCGACTCACTCATGCTTTAGGGATGGAGTTTCCTCCACCACCATCTGCAGATCCCCCACCTCCCCCCCCTCCTACAGATTAGAGTTTGTATTTCTGTTATAAAATTTGTGAAATCAAAATATTTTTTTTTTCTATTCGTAGTTTCTGTCTCATTATAAAATATTAATAATATTATATTTTTAAATAACAATATTAATATGAATAATAATAATATTTATATTTTATAATATTAAATTTTATATATATATTAAAATTTTATATATATATTAAAATTTTATAATATTATAATTTAATTATTTTTTTGTAATACTTGAATTATTTTAATATTTGAATGTAAAATAATTCTATTATTTTTATATTAATTAAAATAACTTATTAATATTTTTTTTATTTATGAATTATAATTATAATATTATTATATTAATTAAATTATTTATTAGTATTCTATTATTTTTATTTTTGAATTATAATTCTACTATTATTATATTAATTAAAATAATTTATTATTTTCATTTGTAAATTATAATTCTATTATTATATTAATTAAAATAATTTATTAATAATTTTTTTTTATTTTTTTTATAGTATTTGCGACGGGATACTATGCCCGTCGCAAATACTAGTATTATTAATATTTTTTTATTTTTTTTTAAAAAGAGTATTTGCGACGGGACCCGTCGCAAATACTATTCATAGTAATTGCGACGGGTCCCGGTTCCCGTCGCAAATACTAGTATTATTATTTTTTTTATTTTTAAAAAAAAAAACGTTATTGCGACGGGCCCGTCGCAAAAACAATTTGCGACGGGAACCGTCGCAAAAGGTATTTGCGACGGGCCCGTCGCAATAACTGTTTAAAAAGTTTTTTACAAAAAACGGAATACTATTTGCGACGGGGAGAATGCCCGTCGCAAAAAAGGGCTTTAGCGACGGTCCCGTCGCAAATAAGTTTAGTTGCGACGGCGTTTTCCGCAACGGGCTATTTGCGACGGGACCCCGCAACGGACTCGGTGTGTTACGGATAGCCCAGTGGGAAGCGCTTGGTTGTAGCGGCAGACCCACGACAGAGGTGCGCTTGGTTGTAGCGGTACATGGGAGCGCTTGGTTGTAGCGACAGACCCACGACAGAGGTGCGCTTGGTTGTAGTGGCACAGGGGAGCGCTTGGTTGTAGCGGCAGATCCACGACAGAGGTGCGCTTGGTTGTAGCGGCACAGGGGAGCGCTTGGTTGTAGCGGCAGACCCACGACAGAGGTGCGCTTGGTTGTAGCGGCATAGGGGAGCGCTTGGTTCTTGCGGCAGACCCACGATAGAGGTGCGCTTGGTTGTAGTGGCACAGGGGAGCGCTTGGTTGTAGCGGCAGACCCACGACAGAGGTGCGCTTGGTTGTAGCGGCACATGGGAGCGCTTGGTTGTAGCGGCAGACCCACGATGGAGGAGCGCTTGGTTGTAGCGGCATAACCACTGTACTTGATGGAGAAGGAGTTTCCCAATAGCTTTGGGTCCAACTTCATGATCGATCCTATGTGGGTCATTGCGGGGGGTTAGTACCTTCCGACCCTTTATGGGTCCGACAGATTAGATGAATTAGTGGCTACATCTGATCATCTCTATAATCATTTGAAGAAGTATACCTGTGTGAGCTGAATCTTGTGTTACTCTCCTTTGTGGATTGTGTTGAACTATCCTGTGTGGATTTACTGTTTACTCTCCTTTGTGGATTGTGTTGTGCTATCCTGTGTGGGTATACGTTTTACTTTCCTGTGTGGACTGGGTTGAGCTTGGGCTTGGATGTTGGAGCCGAACGAGAATTGATGACTTAGGTATATGTATGGGCACATACCCAAGCAGTGTCGGTTATTACTTCATAATTGTGTCTTTCCTTTGTGGTTATCCTTTGTGAGTTCTGGGAGACCTTCGGGGGTCTCGGGGTCCCTACTGAGTAGCTTATGCTCACCCCTGCATGGGCTATGCCCGCACTTCGTTGTGTTGGTTGCAGACGACGGACATCGCTGACCGTGGTGGAGGCGTGCGGAGCAGGACGGTACCTGGAGGTGGACCACTGGGCGGGACATACTCGGAGCGGTCAGGTGGACCCAGGAGCAGTGGAGGCTATCTGTACCCACCCTTCAGGTGGGACTTCCAGAGGACAGCTCGACGCTGCGGCATTTCTTTTCAGTTGCTGTTTTTCCCTTCAGTTGTACTTTACAGTTGGGCTTATATTTCTGGCCCCTTTTTCTTTCAGCACAGCTTGTTAGAGTTTTTACTTAGTGTTTACTTTTCCGCTTGCTTACTCTGTGGTGATTGATTACTTTTCTAAGGCAATGCCTTCCCATTTTATTGGGATTTACGCCTTGTGCTAGTCGCCAGCCCCTGGCCAATGGAAGGCGGGTTTAGGGTAGTCACGACATGGGCCCTAAGGACGGTTCGTGAATGTGACAACCGGGTCCCGGTGACAGTACAGACACCCCGCCTTTACATGGCCGTCGGGTTCTAGCCCACCTGGTACCACCAGTTGCCCCCGCAGACACGTGGGGCCCACCCCAGGGTCCACCCACATGCCTGAACGGGTCATCTGACTAATAATAGTTCCCACAGGCCAACACTTGTCCTTTTCAGTATGCTTTTTCCTCACTCACACACACCCTAAGAAACTTCCCAGGAGGTCACCCATCCTAATCACCACTCCAGGTCAAGCACGCTTAACTGTGGAGTTCTAATCAGACAGGCTCCCGAAAAGGAAGGTGCACCTTGTTGACATGAGTCATATCATTTAGTCATTTAACCCTTTATCATTTGGGGATGTTACAATCACCCCCCCCCCTTTAGAGCACAACGCCCTCGTTGTGGGCCCTATATCTCAACCCAGGCAGTGCACCGCACTTAAGGCTGAGTTCCTCCTCTGATACCAAATGTGACAACCGGGTCCCGGTGACAGTACAGACACCCCGCCTTTACATGGCCATCAGGTTCTGGCCCACCTGGTACCACCAGTTGCCCCCGCAGACACGTGGGGCCCACCCCACGGTCCACCCACATGCCTGAACGGGTCATCTGACTAATGATAGTCCCCACAGGCCAACACTTGTCCTTTTCAGTGTGCTTTTTCCTCACTCACACACACCCTGAGAAACTTCCCAGGAGGTCACCCATCCTATTCACTACTCCAGGCCAAGCACACTTAATTGTAGAGTTCTAATCAGACAGGCTCCCGAAAAGGAAGGTGCACCTTGTTGACATGAGTCATATCATTTAGTCATTTAACCTTTTATCATTTAGGGATGTTACATGTTTCTTAAAGGAGACTTTCCAATTGAGAGGTATAGTTATTAAGAACTTTTTTAAGTTTTATTTCATCTTGCACCTCAATATAAGAATCATTATCCATGCCTGTATAATTACATCATTATCTTCTATATAATACAGTGCAGTAATGTTAGAGGAATAACATATATCTATCTCCACTGCCAATAAATGATAAATTGAACCATCATTTTTGTGTATGGTAGACTACCACCTCAAGAGTAGATGCAATTCATTTTTCATTTCCATCGATAAAAACTTCTTATTATAATGGAATTAATGTCTATATGTAATATTAATGATATATGTTTTAATATAAAAATATAATCTATCATTTACCTTCTTATTTTTCCATTCAATGAAAAATGTAACATCCAAGATAATTAATGAATAATACTTTTTCATATATATTGATATTTATTAAATAGATACTATGTTTACATTAAATAGAGAAAATATCTTTCAGTGTACTCGACACACGATAATGAGTTTATTGGAAATCTTATGTGTCCTGATATACTGAGTTATACCGGAAAAATATATATTAAATAGTTTTTATTTTTATTAGTAATTATTGACTAGGAGTTTGAATGGATGAAATGAAAAATGGTAAGTGAGATATGAAAATATTGTTTACACATGTTCATATAATGATTAATTTTTTTATAAAATTAATTATAAAGGAAAATTAAAACCAATTGAATATAATGGAAGTGTTTTTATAAAAAACCATTTATATAAAAATAATTGTGTTTATAAAATAATCAAATAACTATTTTTGGATTATATTTCAAAAATATAAATAAATTATTAGGGTTTAAATATATCTTATATATATTTTAAAAATGATATATGATAAAATTCATTTTTTTCATAAAATTTGTTTTTTAAATGGAATTTTACAATAATTTTATGGTGAACCTATTTTAAATCTAGTTTTTACCCTTTTATATGTTGTATATAAAAAAATAAAATTATTATTTGAATTAAATACATCAATATTACTTTTGTTGAATTGTTTCTAATTTTCTAAAATGTTTAATTTTTAAGGATAATGAAAAATACTACATAGAAGTTAAAAAAACATATTTATTATTTAAATATCAAATAAACATAAACTCATTTCTAATGTAATAATATATCAGTAATAAATTTATTAATCAAATTTATTTCATTGGAAAAAATTTATAATTAAATTAGATATAAAAATTTAATGAATGTTTTAAGATCTCTTTTACCCGCCTTTTCACCATAACTACAAGATTATTGTTAAATGTAATGTAGTCTCTTCAATTAATTTAATTTTCAAACCTGGAAATACATTTTTGTAATAATTATGAATGATGTCATCTAAAATGAACAACTCATTTTTTGGTGAATAATAATTTTATTTATTTTTTTTACCACGGAAAATGGAAAATAAGGTAAATAGGGAAGAAATTAATATAATAATATTAAAAAATTATCCTAACACTTTTCATAATTTCATTGGATGAGTCTTTTTTACCAAAATAATCCTTAGGAATAAATTATAACTATTTTATTCCACTTGGGTAAGAATATTATATTTATTATATTTTATTTAAATATACGCCAACAATGTCATAATCATATTTTTAATAATAAATTTTTTTAATATTGCAATATATAGAAGACAAATTATACTATAAATATAAATTTTTAATTTAAATTATTAATCTACATCATGATTCTTCATTTATAATTTTTATAAAAAATAATTAAATTTTATTGTTACACAATTGTTGATGTAGTAATTGATATATTAAAGAAACAATCCAATAAATGATACTAAAAATATGAAAATAAATATAAAATGAAATATTTGATTCCATAAAATAATTTTTTGGAAGATTTTGATATATTAGGTGTGTTTCAATATATATTTTTGAATGAATAAAGTGGTAATGTCTTTTTTAAAAAACACAGGTAATGATAGTGTAAAAAATGCTATAATTCATAACATAAAATTTAAAATATTAAATTTAATGATATGAAATTTCTATAAATCCAATAATTGGATAAATAGTCGGGTTAAGTGTAAAAAATTCATTAATGTACCATTTATTGTTCGTTTGTCGTGTTACGGTAATTATTTTAACTCTCAAATTATAAATTACTTAATAAATGGTAAGAATTAAAATGATTTAAAACAACAAAGATAAGGATTAGAAAATAATAATAAACTTGTATAATTTTAATTTTATTATAGTTATTTGATCCAAAATCATCACATATTATAAAAAATTATTTTGGATCCTTTTTTTTAATATTAAATGAATATATATTATGTTAATAGTTTTAATATTTCCAAGAGTACCCGTGACCTAACCTATTAGAGGGTACCCATTCTTCTCTCTTACTCACACATAAAAAATCGTTTTGTTCAGCCATGATCTACCCAAACACCTTTCTATAATAAATCCCATCATTATTTATGCCTTCTTTTAGGAAGAACACCATCCTTAGAGGTGTCATGGTGTTAGGTTGGGTGATCATCCGAAGAAAATATTAGGTTTTTATTTAAGTGTTTCTTTTTTATTTCTTCTTCCACTTCCTTAAATATTATTTATCCATGATGAAATAATAAAACTAGTATACTTAATATATTGAGTTTTTATTATTTTAGTATTACCACCTCAATAAATACCCACTTCCATTTAATGAGAATGGAATTAATCATCAGTGCATACGTGTGATATAATGGCCCAGACCTCTCCGGTCCATTACTTTGTGAAAATGTGGGGTTGGAGGTGTTCCGGGAGGTCAAGGTGACTTATCCCCAACACTTTGCCAATTTTCTAGTTCTGTGAATAGTGTTTCCAGTTTTATGAACAGTGATAGATCGGTCTCACAGATCGGTCTCACAGATCGGTCTCACAGATCTGTCTTACAGAATGGTCTGACATATCGGTCTCACGGATCGGTCTGACAGATCGGTCTAACAGATCGGTCTCACTGATCGGTCTGACAGATTGGTCTCACATATCGGTCTGACAGATCGGTCTCACAGATCAGTCTGAAAGATCGGTCTCACTGATATGTCTCACAGATCGGTCTCACAGATCGGTCTCACAGAGCGGTCTGATAGTTCGGTCTCAAAGATCGGTCTCATAGATCGGTCTGACAGATCGGTTTCTCAGATCGGTTTCATAGATCGATTTCACAGATCGGTTTCACAGATTGGTTTCACAGATCGGTTTCACAGATCGGTTTCACAGATCGATTTCACTGATCGGTTTCATAGATCGGTTTGCTGTACAGTAACGGTAGATGAACAGTGTTTCTAGATTCCAACAATTTTCCCCTTTTGACGTTTTCTTTGACTTTAAATACATTTAATGCCTTATTATAAGGACTCTTAAGGCCGATTAAAAGGCCGTAAATCCTATATTAATTATTCCAAATGTCGGGATGTTTTTACCTGGTCAAAATACATGGGTTAATGTGATCCATTTTTAATGGATAATTAACAGGATCTTAAACTATTGCCTCATTAAATCTTCAAAAGGGACAAGAAAAATTCCTTTCTTTTTCTTCCTCATTTTTCTCGGCTATGAGACGCTAGAACCTTTTAATCCTTCCTGTAGGAGTTTCACAATCAAACTTTACTCCTAGGATTGGTTCTGATATATTTTGATGCAACCAAGATGTATAGACCAGTCTTCGATATAAGGTATGTTGTATCGGTGTTCTTTTGGGATTATCTTCTCTTGATTCTCCATTCCATATTAGCATGTAATTTTCAGTCTCCTATTGGTTTTTTCTTAGGTTTTGGTTGGTTCTGTCGTACTGTGGCATTCTCAGGTGGATGTAGTTGTCGCAAGAGGGGATTGTGGCCCGTTGTGTGGATAAAGAACGTCAAGAACTCTTGAAGGTAGGGTATTCATGGCTTCTCTAATTGTTTATGTGCCATCGTAGAGTGAGCATGATTTATCCCTTTGGATAATAATGAAATTGACCTAATTAAATATTTGAACCAGATAAAGAAATTGTTATCGCTCGTATGTTATTGCCTCTTGTTTTTCTAGACAGTGTGATATCTTTGCTTGCTTAGTGTAGCTGTTTTTCCTTGATGGAAATTGATAAAGAATGTAAAGCTAAAATTAATTGATAATTAATTGGCTAAAGATAATGAGGTATGTAAATGAATTTGGTTGTTGTCGTTGTTGTAGTTGTTCTAATTTTTTATGTTAATCAAATTGGCATAGTAAGCATGTTAAATCTTTTTAGATGGATTACTAAATAGGTTTCATAGAATTGGAACCTGTGAATTGAATCTGTTAATTCAAGAGGGATTAAAGAACTAGTTGGTTGATAAAATATAACGCCAAGTAGGGTACTTAATTACACTTTTGTTTGAAAGGATGAGTGCCTTATGATTTAGAGCCCCGAGTGCTAATTTTGTATGAAAGCATGATGCCTTGTTAAAGGGCCAATATCCCATTTGATGTGATGATATTTTTCCTGCTACTTGTGTTGTGATATAACCCTGGAGGGGTGTTGTGGTATGTGGAGGCAGGGAGGCCTTGTGGTTGTGGCAGCGGATGGTGCCTAGAGTGGCGAGATGCATCGGTTTATGCATGTGGGTGTCGGGGCGGAAACCAGGGATGATGGTATGGGGTGGATGTGTTGGCTAAATGTTGGTGGTTTTGTTTGATTGTTTATCTGGTTTACTTTTCCCCACTTCTCAAGAAAGATGGTCTTGCTTACCCTCCTTCCGAAGGAGAAGAAGACACGATGGGTATGCCACGTGCATTCCATGTTTAGTCTTTTGAGAGAGAATGGGTCTATGCTCTTGCTATAGGAGGCAAATACTCGACCAGTAGTATATCTACTCACCATGTTGGGCCCCCTTTGTGTTTATTAGCATAGGTTGATTTTCTAGAATGCCTGGGAATATGGGAAAGTAATTTTTATAATGAAATATTGATTAAATGGTGATAATCCACGGGGATGGAGATGCTGGAATTTAAAGGTGTTGTTGAATCTTAAAAGGAGAAGTTGATTTAGAATGTGATTCCATTTTAGTTTAATGTGGAATTGTTCATAGTTAATTAATGTTTAAAGAATTAATTAATGTACAATGGAATTGATAAAATGGTAATGAATTAATCTAATCATGCCCTTAAATGGTTATGTACTTATAGGATACCTAGTCTTAGAAGAGGCAGCCCAGAGTCCGAGAGACGTTAACTACAGTTGTATCTAAGTCTAGGTTATTCCCATAGTGTGGTTGTGAGATATATATATTCTGTATTTTTTGTGTTTCTAAAATCTACTGTACCCTGTTGGTAAGGGAAACTGACACCCGAGGGATTCTAAGCCCTGGGGGGTGTTCTCCCCATTATTCTGATGGGAGGTTGAATGGCTGACTACCCCCTTTGACCCCGCTCTCTTCTCTTGGTAGATCTTTGTGATGGTAGGCACAATGGTTAGTTTTCCCTATATATGTGTGTAGAGGGCTGTAATAGCCTGTAGAAATTTCACACACATATATTCTGGATATAGTATCCTATGGATTACTATAGTTGAAACGTGTATAGGCTGTGATGGCTTGAGGATCCATACTCGGCGTATGGGCTGTGATGGTTTGAGGTATAGTACCCGACGTATGATACATGTTATATGAGTTTAGTGGGATATTGGAATATATCTAGTTACTTTTGGTTGTGAGGATGGTGTGGTACATAGCCCAGGTGTCTGCGGGCAAGCCTTTGTGGTGCACGTGGTGCAGATTGTGGAGCTTAGCCCAAGTTTATACGGGAAAGAATTTGTAGAGAGATGCACAGGAAATATGTCGTTGGGGAAAAGTGGAAAACCAGTGGGGAATTAGTAGTAGGGTACCTTTGATATTCTTAACTATATGCTATATTTGTGTATGCGTTACTTGGTGAGAGTAGCCATGGTGAGGTTGGGAACCTAGTATACATGTTTAGGTGATGACTTAGTTTCACTTCTTGTTCATTGTGCTTTAGCATGCTTTATTTAAATTTGAACGAGAGGCTTCAGGGAGGATCATACTGAGTATACTTTTATACTCACCCTATATATATATATAAACTATTTTTCAGGTCACTTGGAGTAGGTTGGAGATCAGGCTGGTTACTACTAGCTTTTGGTTACAGGAGCTATTCGGGCTTGTAGTTGCTGCTGTTTTTTCCTTTCTTTTGGGTACTTGTAGTTTCCCCTTTCAGTTGTAGTACTTTTTCATGACATTTCATATTTCCACTTGGTTTTCTTTTTTATTTCAGTTGTAGTTGTTTGGTGTCTATCTTAACTCTCTCTTGCACATGTGTTCTCTTAGAGGGTAATGCCTCCCATTTGCGTGTTACTATACCCTCGGTGCTAGTCGCCAACCCGGGGCCTACTGAAGGTAGGACTCGAGGGACATTATCTCCCTTCTCACATTACCGGCCCAGGAGGTGTACACTTTGTGGGGAGGGGGTCATGACAGAGTGGTATCAGAGGCTCTGGTTGAGGGATAGGATGGAGTTCAGAGTTAGGCACATGTGAGGTTTCATGGGTTGGTAGGGAAACCGTGTCATTCGTGTTTAGAAAGTGGGGAAAACACTGGAGACCGGTAGAGACATAGGCGTTTAGGGCCTCCTATGATCTGTTGCAAGTACCTTTAAGTTTACGATGTCTACTAAACAAGGTGATACTGGTTGTAGGGTAGATACCTAGGAAAGGATCATGCATAATTCTTTTGTGCACCTGTGTTTGAATGAGCAGACCTTGGGATAGGTTAACCTTAAATGAACAAAAGAAAACAATAAATTAATTAATGTTGATTCTTCCATAATCTAGGCTTAGGATCTCTAACGGTTTGTTCTTTTGCAGGTATGGATCCATGTCGACGTCCTCATCAGGTTTGTGCATGAAATGTCCAGCAGGCTGTTCCAGCAGATCGCTGCCGGGTAGAGGTTTATGACGATGATACTTGGAGGAAGACACTCCTAGATTTTTAGCGCCAGTGTCTACAGAAGTACGAGGGCTCCATTTCAGATGTAGTCACGGAAGACTGGTTAGAGGAGGTTGAGATCGGCTTCAGTTTGATTCATGCTCAGAAGGAGCACTAGGTGTCCTTGGTTTTGATGATGCTTTGTGGAGCAGCAAGGCAGTTGCTGATCTTGTTCCTCTGAGATCGTGAGGAGTCAGCGATCTCATGGGAGAAGTTTCGAGACAAATTCAGAGTTGAGTTCCTTTCTCCGACCGTGAAGGAATTTAGTCGTCCGGAGATTATTTCCCTTCGACAGGGGAGCTCCATTGTTCAAGAGTTTGGAATCTGTTTCAAGAACATTCTACGATATGCTCAGACCTGTTACCAGATGAGGAGGCCAGGGAGAGGCATTTCGAGGAGGGTTTGCATCCAGATATCAAGTGCCAGGTCACGCCATTTATGCTGAAAACATATCAAGAGGTGCTGGCGAGGGTAGAGGTTGTTGAGAGGACTTTGTCCAGGACTGGATCGTCACGAGAGGGGAATATACATGATTCCTCATGAAGCAGAGCTGTGGTCCGTGGTTCCCAGTTTTTAGGGTAGAAGATTTTCTATTCACCTGGGGGTAGGTCCCAGCCCTTTACATCTCGTTTTTCTGGAGGCAGCAACTCGTAGGCCTATGTCAAGGGATCTGGTGCTTGTTTTTCTTGTGGTGGCCCTTTCCATTAGCAGTGGGAGTTCCCGACTTTTCAGAGCAGTCATCATGCACAGGGCGCTCCGCTCCAGGTTCCTCCATTGAGGCAGTTCCAGCCGAGGCATCAGCAGCAGGTTGCACCAGCATCAGATCACCAGAGGGTAGATGGGGCAGCCAGAGTACAGCCCCATGATGTTCCTCATCCTCAAAGAGTAGAGCGCGGCCGTGGTGGTGGTCATCATCAGGGTCAGAGACGCCGTGGAGGAGGTCGTGGTCAGCTTCATGCTGTAGCATTGCCAGCTCTAGGTGAGCCACACATCGTCCGACGTACCCTTTTCTTTTTTTTTTCTACCTTTGTGTATGCCTTATTTGATTTAGGAGCGACACAGTCCTTCATATCACCTACCCATGTCCATACCTTGGGACTTGAGGTAGAGAGGCTTCCAGTGCCCTTGGCGTTGACTACGCCAGTTGGAGGTCGAGCTAACTTGTTTGAAGTATGTAGAGATTGTGAGCTAGTGTTGGAGCAACACCGCTCTTGGGGAGATTTCCTATGTTTACAAATACAACCATATGATGTCATCCTCTGCATGGATTGGTTGTATTCGGTGCAGGATATTGCGGATTGCAACAGGAAGAAGGTCATTTTCTTTGATGTAGATGGAGAGAAAGTGGAGTTTGTTGGTGAGTGAGATCATCAGATGTGTCAAAGATGAGTTCCATACATATCATCCTTGATTTATGATATAATTCTATGTTCTTCAGAGGTTGAGTAGTTGGAGTTTCCTAGGGTTATGGAGGAGTACCCTGTTATCTTTCCAGAAGAGGTTGTAGCATTACCCCTTCGACGAGAGATCGAGTTTGGGATCGAGCTACAACCAGGAGAGTCTCCAATCTCTATGTCTCCATATAGGATGGCCCCTTTTGAGTTACGAGAGCTACGTATACAGCTTGATGGTCTATTGCAATGTGGTTTTGTTCGGCCAAGTGTGTCGCCATGGGGTGCATCGGTTTTGTTTGTGAAGAAGGCTGACGGTAGTTTGCAGTTGTGTGTCTATTATCATCGCTTAAAAAAGTAACCATAAAGAAC
Source organism: Viscum album (assembly GCA_963277665.1). Taxonomy (NCBI): domain Eukaryota; kingdom Viridiplantae; phylum Streptophyta; class Magnoliopsida; order Santalales; family Viscaceae; genus Viscum; species Viscum album. The sequence continues at coordinate 470,810,531 of OY728133.1, read as the reverse complement.
AACTATCCTCTTCCATGGATTGAGGATTTATTCGATCAACTGAAGGGTGGAACTTGGTTGTCAAAGATTGATTTTTGGTCAGGATATCATCAAATGCGTGTAAAGGATGAGGATATCCCGAAGACTACTTTCCTTTGTCATCATGGGCATTATGAGTTCGTTGTAATGTCATTCGGTGTGACGAATGGTCTGGATATGTTCATGGGATTGATGAATGCTGTGTTCCATGAGTTCATAGACATGTTTTTGGTAGTTTTCATCGATGACATCCTTGTGTACTCCACATCTGAAGTGGAGCATGCAGAGCATCTATGAGCTATTTTGGGAGTTCTTCGCCAATATCAGTTGTTTGGTAAGTTTTCTTAGTATGAGTTCTTGTCTCAAAAAGTCCATTTATTAGGGAATGTTGTGTCCCAACAGGGAGTAGTTGTGGATCCATCGATGATAGAAGCAGTTGTGTCTTGGGAATCCCCCAAGACAGTTTCAGAGGTGCAAAGTTTTCTTTGGAATCGCAGGCTATTACATGAGGTTCTTAGCCAATTTCTCACGGGTGGCGACTCCTCTAACAGCTCTGACCAGGAAGGATCAGGCCTTCGAATGGACTGATCAATGCCATGCAGTATTCGAGTATCGAATAGAGATGTTAGTAAGTGCTCCAGTCCTTTGTCTTCCAGTTGAGGGAGTTCAGTTTGATGTTTTGTGCGATGCTTCACATCTAGGGCTAGGCTGTGTTCTCATGCAGCAGAGGTCAGTTGTTTCTTATGGGTCTCAGCAGTTATGTCCCCACAAATGTAACTATGCACCCATTGTCTTGAGTTGGTATCCGTGGTGTTCGCGCTGAAGTTGTGGAGACATTACCTAATTGGTGAGCGCTTTGTGGTGTTTATCGATCATAAGAGTTTGAGTTATGTTTTCTCCCTGTGTGACATGAACTTACGACAGCATTGGTGGATGGAGTTATTACTTGAATACGACATCTAAATATTGTATACACCTGGAAAAGGGAATGTTGTAGCTGATGCACTGAGCCAAAAGTCATGTAGTGATGATGTGCCTGAATCCACTGATTCCTGGAGAGTAATGGAGGAACTGTCAGCTTTGAATCTTGATATGGAAGAGGTTGGAGGTAGAGGTTGTCTTTTCTAGATGATAGTGCAGTCATCCCTGATGTAGAAGGTGGAAGAGTCCCAGTTGGGTGATCCAGAGGTGGAAGTTTGTGGAGATAGAGTTGTTTGTGGTGAGGCCCTTGATTGTTGGTCGGAGGATGAACAACACCAAGTGTTGTATCATGGCAGGCTTTTTTCCCTTGGCGAGGTGCGAGATGGTTCTCAAAGAGTTCCATAGTTCTCCCTTAGCAGTACATTCTGGTGTGACAAAGATGTACAGATCCTTGAGGAGTCAGCTTTGGTGGCTGGGGCTGAAGCATGCAGTTGCAGAGTTTTTGTCTTGATGTTTAGTCTGCCAGAAGGTGAAGGTCGAACACCGTGTTCCTGGTGGTCTTCTCCAGCCATTAGATATTCCTCAGTGAATGTGGGAGGAAATCTCAATGTACTTTGTTACAGGTTTACCTCGATCTCCAGGAGGACATGATTCTATTTGGGTGGTAGTGGATCGTTTTACAAAATTGTCCCACTTCAAAGTGATCAAGGAGTCGATCTTAGAGGAAGTTTATTCGAGGTAGTATCTAGAGGATGTGGTGAGACTTCATGAAGTAACTAGGAAGATCATTTCTGATCGATATCCTTGTTTTACCTCCAGGGTGTGGAGAGGTCTCCAGCATGCTTCTGGTTCTCAACTATGCCTTAGAACTGCTTTTCATCCTCAAACGGATTTTCAGACAGAGAGAACCATCCAGACTCTTGAAGACATGTTGCACTCTTGTGTTCTTGATTTTGGAGGTTCATGGATGGGGTACTTACCCTTGGTAGAGTTCTATTACAATAATAGTTTTCACTCTACCGTCAGTATGGATCCGTTTGAAGCCTTGTATGGTCGGCCTTTCTGTTCTCCTTTGTGCTGGATTGGGGTCGGAGAGTCAGCAATTCTCGGACCAGAACTAGTGCATAGTACAACAGAGATGGTTCAAGTGATTCATGAGAGGATGAAGGCAACACAAGATTTTCAGAAATAATAAGCTGATCAAAGGAGGAGACCATTGGAGACTAATGTTGGGGATCATGTGTTTTTTAAGGTGACTCCCCATCGTGGGTAGCGATGGTTTGGTCGTGGAAGTAAGCTTTCTCCCCAGTTTGTTGGGCCTTTCGAAGTGTTAGCTCGTGTTGGAGCTATGGCATATCTAGTAGCACTTACCCCACAGATGAGTAAGATAAATGATGTTTTCCTTGTATCACATCTCCATTGTTATCTTCATAATGACTCTCACATCATCAATTGGGGAGAGATCGTAGTTGACGATGATGCGACCATTGAGGAGTGACCTATAGAGATCGAAGACCATAAGGAGAAGGTGTTGTGTGGGCATTCTATCCCCTTATTTCATGTCGTATGGCGAAATGGGGGCTTGGAGGAGAGTACCTGGGAACGTGAGTCACATATGTGTGTCCAGTACCCAGATATGTTTTAAGATATTATGTTGTGTATTATTTGATACTTTATTTTATGTACCTTCGATGTGATGTTATGATTGAATTGTTTGAATATGGATTGTTTGTCCCCTTTCTCTCAGATGTCGTGGTTTTGTTCCAGCTTTAGAAAAACTCAGGGTGATTTTCCACTGAGAGGTATCTTACGGGGTGGTTGTTCAGAGCCATCTTTTCCTTAGGATGGTTTTAAATTCTCACGGAAGAGAATGTTTTGAGAGGTATCTGATGTAATGTCCCAGATCTCTTCGGTCCATTACTTTGTGAAAATGTGGTGTTGGAGGTGTTCCGTGAGGTCGAGGTGACTTATCCCCAACACTTTTCCAATTTTCTTGTTCTGTGAATAGTGTTTCTAGTTTTATGAATAGTGACAGATCAATCTTACAGATCGGTCTCATAGATCGTTCTGATAGATCGGTCTCATATATCGGTCTGAGAAATCGGTCTCACGGATCGGTCTGATAGATTGGTCTCACGGATCGGTCTGATAGATCAGTCTCACTGATCGGTTTGACAGACCGTTCTCATAGATCGGTCGGTCAAATCAGTCTCATTGATCGGTCTGAGAGATCGGTCGCACAGATCGGTCTGACAGATCGGTCTGACAGATCGGTCTCACGGAGCGTTCTGACAGATCGGTCTCACAGATCGGTCTGACAGATCGGTCTCACAGATCAGTCTCACAGATCAGTCTCATGGATCGGTTTCACAGATCGGTTTCACAGATCGGTTTCACAGATCGGTTTGGTGTACAGTAATGGTAGATGAACAGTGTTTCCAGATTCTTAGAGTTTTGCCGCTTTTGACGTTTCCTTTAACGTAAAATACATTTAAAACCTTATTTTATTGACTCTTAAGGCCGATTAAAAGGCCATAAACCCTATATTAATTATTCCTAATGATGGGATGTTTTTACTTGGTCAAAACGCATGGGTTAATGAGACCCGTTTTTAATATAGAATTAACCGGATGTTAAACCGTCGCCTCATTAAATCTTTATAAGGGACATGATATCTTCCTTTCTTTTTTCTTCTTCTTTTTTCTTTTCTATGAGAGGATATAACCTTTCAATCCTTCCCGTAGGAGTTGTACAATCAAACTTTACTCCTAGGATTGGTTCTGCTCTGTTTTGATGCAACCAAGCTGTATCGATCAATCTTCGATATAAGGTATGTTGTATCATCGTTCTTTTGGGATCATCTTCTCTTTTTTCTCCTTTCCATTGGGTGCAAGATGGTTCTCAAAGATCGAATTATGGTCAGGATATCATCAAATGCGTGTAAAGAATGAAGATATCCCGAAGAATGCTTTTCATTGTCATCATGGGCATTATGTGTTCATTGTAATGTTGTTCGGTGTGACGAATGCTGCAGCTGTGTTCATGGGATTGATAAATGTTGTGTTCCATGAGTTCCTGTACAAGTTTGTGGTAGTTTTCATTGATGAAATCCTTGTGTACCCCACATCCAAAGAGGAGCATGCAGAGTATCTACGAGCCGTTTTGGGAGTTCTTCACCAACATCAGTTGTTTCGGAAGTTGTCAAAGTGTGAGTTCTGGGCTCGAAAAGTCTGTTTCTTAGGGAATGTTGTGTCCCAACTAGGTGTATATGTGGATCCATGGAAGATAGAAGCAGTTGTTTCTTGGGCATCCCCCAGACAGTTTCAGAGGTGCGAAGTTTCCTTGGTCTCGCAGGCTATTACAGGAGGTTCGTAGCCAGTTTCCCACAGGTGGAGACTCCTATAACAACTCTGATAAGGGAGAATCAGGCCTTTGAATAGACTGATTAGTGCTAGGTAGCTTATGAGTATCTAAAGTAGAAGTTAGTAAGTTCTCCAGTCCTTTGTCTTCCAGCTGAGGGAGTTCAGTTTGATGTTTTCTGTGATGATTCAGATCTAGGGCTACGATATGTTCTCATGCAGTAGAGGTCAGTTGTTTCTTATGGGTCTCAGCAGTTACGTCCCCATGAACGTAACTCTTTAACCCATGATCTTGAGTTGGCAGCTGTGGTGTTTGCACTGAAGTGGTGGAGACGTTACCTCCTTGGTGAGTGCTTGGTGCTTTTCACCGATCATAGGAGTTTGAGGTATGTTTTCTGCCAGCGTGACTTGAACTTATGACAGTGTCCATGGATGGAGTTCTTATAGGAATACGACTTCGAAATATCATATACACCTGGGAAAGGGAATGTTGTAGCTGATGCGCTGATCCGAAAGTCACGTAGTGATGTTGTGCGTGAATCCGCTGATTCCTGTAGAGTAATGGAGGAACTTACAGCTTTGCATCATGATATGGAAGAGGTTGGAGGTAGAGGTTGTCTTTTCTAGATGACGGTGTAGTCATCCCTGATGCAGAAGGTGGAAGTGTCCCAGTTGGGTGATCCAGAGGTGGAATTTTGGAGAGACATAGTTGTTTGTGGTGAGGCCCCTAATGGTTGGTCAGAGGATGAACAACACCGAGTGTTGTATCATGTCAGGATTTTTGTTCCCTTGGAAATGCGCGAGACAGTTCTCCAAGAGTCCCATAGTTCACCCTTAGCAGTACATCCTTGTGTGAAAAAGATTTACCGATCCCTAAAGAGTCAGTTTTGGTGGCTGGGGCTGAAGCGTGCGGTTGCAGAGTTTGTGTCTCGATGTTTTGTCTGCCATAAGGTGAAGGCCGAACACCGTGTTCATTGTGGTCTTCTCAGCCATTTAAGATTCCTCAGTGTAAGTGGGAGGACATCTCAATAGACTTTGTTACAGGTTTACCTCGAGCTCCGGGAGGACATGATTCTATTTGGGTTGTAGTGGATCATTTAACAAAATCGGCCCACTTCATAGCAATCAAGGAGTCATGCTCATTGGAAGTATTGTCGAGCAGTATCTAAAGGAGGTGGTGAAAATTTAGGGAGTACCTAAGATGATCATTTCTGATCGGGATCCTCATTTTACCATCAGGATTTGGAGAGGTCTCCAGCATGATTTTGGTTCTCAACTGTTCCTTAGCACTGCTTTTCATCCTCAAACAGATGGTCATACAGAGCGAACCTTCCAGACTCTTGATGACATGTTGCGCTCTTGTGTTCTTGATTTCAGAGGTTCATGGATGAGGCACTTACCCTTGGTAGAGTTCGGTTTCAATAATAGTTTTCACTCTACCATCGTTATGGCGCCATTTGAAGCCTTTTATGGTCGACCTTGACGTTCTACGTTCTGCTAGACTGGTGTTGGAGAGTCAGCAATTCTCGGACCAGAACTAGTGCAGAATACAACAGAGATGGTTCAGGTGATTCGTGAGAGGATGAAGACAGCACAAGATCGTCAGAAATCATATGCTGATCAAAGGAGGAAACCCTAAGAGTTTAATGATGGGGATCATCTATTTTTGAAGGCGACTCCCTGTCGTGGGCAGCGAAGGTTTGGTCGTAGAAGTTAGCTTTCTACCTGGTTAGTTGGGCCTTTTGAGGTGTTTTCTCATGTTGGATCTCTGCCGTTTTGAGTAGAACTTCCCCCATAGATGAGTCAGATACATGATGTTTTCCATGTATCACAGCTCCGTCGTTATCTTCATGATGACTCTCACATCATCAATTGGGGAGATATCGACATTGATGATGATGCAACCTTCGAGGAGCGACCTGTGGAGATCCAAGATCACAAGGAGAAGGTGTTGTGTGGGCATTATATCCCCTTAGTTCATGTCTTGTGGCGACACAGTGGCATGGAGGAGAGTACCTAGGAATGTGAGTCACAAATGCGTGTCCTGTACCAAGAGCTGTTTTAAGACGTTGTGTTGTGTTTTCTTTGATCCTTTATTTTATGTACCTTTGATGTGATGTTATGCTTGAATTGTTTGAATATGGATGGTTTGTCCCCTTGCTCTCAGATGTCATGGTTTTGTTCCAAATTTAGAACAACACAGGGTGGTTTTCCACTGAGAGGTATCTTACAGGGTGGTTGTTCGGACCCCTCTTTTCCTTAGGTTGGTTTTAAATTCTCAAGGACAAGAATATTCTGAGAGGTATCTGATGTAATGGCCCAGACCTCTCTGGTCCATTAAATTGTGAAAATGTGGTGTTTGTGGTGTTCCGGGAGGTCAAGGTGACTTATCCCAAACACTTTGCCAATTTTCTATTTTGTGAATAGTGTTTCTAGTTTTATGAACAGTGATAGATCGGTCTCACAGATCGGTCTCACATATCGGTCTGACAGATCGGTCACAGAGATCGGTCTCGCGGATCAGTCTGACATATTAGTCTCACCGATCGGTCTGAGAGATCGGTCTCACTGATCGGTCTGACAAATCCGTCTCAGAGATCGGTCTGACAGATCGGTCTGATAGATCGGTCTGACAGATCGGTCTGACAGATCGGTCTCACAGATCGGTCTGACAGATCGGTCTCACATATCATTCTCAGAGATCGATCTCACAGATCGGTCGGACAGATCGGTCTCACAGATCAGTCTCACCGATTGGTATGACATATCGGTCTCACAGATCAGTCTCACGGATCAGTCTGAGAGATCGGTCTCACCGATCAGTCTGACAGATTGGTCTCGCAGATCCGTCTGACAGATCGGTCTCAGAGATCTGTCTGATAGATCGGTCTCACAGATCGGTCTTACAGATCGATCTCATAGACCGGTCTGACAGATCGGTCTCACAGATCGGTCTCAGAGATCTGACTGAAAGATCGGTCTCACAGATTAGTCTGACAGATCGGTCTCATAGATCGGTATCACATATAGTTCTGATAGACCAGTTTTAGATATCAGTTTCATAGATCAGTTTCACAGATTGGTTTCACAGATCGGTTTGGTGTATAGAAACGGTAGATGAACAATGTTTCTATATTCCTACAGTTCTTCCCCTTCTGTCATTTCCTTATATGTAAAATACATTTAAAGCCTTATTTTAAGGACTCTTAAGGCCAATTAAAAGGCCATGAATCTTATATTAATTATTCCTATGGCCGGGATGTTTTTACATGGTCAAAATGCGCGGGTTAATGCGATTCTTTTTTAATGGAGAAATAACTAGATCTTAAATTGTCGCCTCATTAAATCTTTAAAAGGGATGAGATATATTCCTTTATTTTTCTTCCTCTTTATTCTCGGTTTTGAGAAACTAGTATCTTTCAATCCTTCCCATAGGAGTTTCACAATCAAACTTTACTCCTAGGATTGGTTCTGCTCTGTTTTGATGCAACCAAGCTGTATCGATCAATCTTTGATATAAGGTATGTTGTATCATTGTTCTTTTTAGATCATCATCTCTTGTTTCATCTTTCCATATTAGCATGTAATCATTGGGCTTCTAATGGGTTTTTCTTGCGGTTTGGTTGGTGCTGTTGTATTGTGGCATCCTCAGGTGGATGCAGTTGTCGCGAGAGGAGGATTGTGGACCATTGTGTGGATAAAGAACGTCATGAACTCTTCAAGGTAGGGGATTCATGGCTTCTCTAATTGTTTATGTGAAATCGTAGAGTTAACATGATTTACCCCTTTGGATCACAATGAAATTGAACTAATTAAATATTTTAACCGGATAAAGAAATTGTTATCGCTCGTCTGTTATTACCTCTTGTATTTCTAGACAGTGTGATATATATGCTGGCTTGGTTTAGCTGTTTGTCCTTGATGGAAATTGATAAAGAACATAAATATAGAATTAATTGATAATTAATTGGCTAAAGATAAAGAGTCATGTAATTGAATCCAGTTGTTTCCATTGTTGTAGTTTTTCTAATTTTTTATGTTAATCAAATTGGCATAGTAAGCATGTTAAATCTTTTGAGATAGCTTACTGAATAGGATTCCTAGAATTGGAACCTGCAAATTGAATCTATTAATTCAAGAGGTATTAAAGAACTGGTTGGTTGATAAAAGATTACGCCTGGTAGGGTTCTTAGTTACCCTCTTGTTCAAAAGGCCGGGTGCCTTGTGCTTTAGAGCCCTGAGTGCTTATTTTGTATGAAGGTCGGATGCCTTGTTAAAGGGACAAGGGCCCATTTGATGTGATGATTGTTTTCCTGCTGCTTGTGCTATGATGTGACCCTGGAGGGGTGTTGTGATATGTACAGGCAGGGATTCCTTGTGGTTGTGGCAGCAGATGGCGCCTAGAGTGGTGAGATGCATCAGTTTATGCATGTGGGTGTCGGGGAGGACACCAGGGATGATGGTATGGGGTGGATGTGTTGGATGAATGTTGGTGGTTTTGTTTGGTTGTTTATCTGCTTTACTTTTCCTCACTACTCAAGGCAGCCGGTTTTTCTTATCCTCCTTCTAAAGGAGGCTAAGACACTCGGTGTACGCCACGTGCTTTCCATGTTTAGCCTCTCGAGGGAGAATGGGTCTATTCTCTTTCTATGGGTTATATCTACTCGCCGTGTTGAGCCCCCTTTGTGTTTATTATCATAGGTTGATTTTTTGGAATTCCTTGGAATATGGGAAAGTAATTTCTATAATGAAAGATTGATTAAATGGTGATAATCCACAGGGATAGAGATGCTGGAATTTAAAGGTGATGTTGAATCTTAAAAAAAGCAGTTGATTTTGAATTTGATGCCAATTTAGTTTAATGTGGAATTGGTCATGGGTAATTAATTTTTAAAGAATTAATTAGAGTACAATGGAATTAATAAAATGTGAATGCATTAATCTAATCAATCCCTTAAATGGTTGTGTGCTTATAGGATACCTAGTCTTAGAAGAGGCATCCCAGAGTCCGAGAGACGTTAGCTGAAGTTTTGTCTAAGACTAGGTTATGCCCATAGTGTGGTTGTGAGATATATATATTCTGTACTTTTTGTGTTTCAAAACGCTACTCCACCCTATCGGTAAGGGAAACTGACACCCCAGGGATTATGAGCCCTAGGGGGTGTTTTCCCAATCATTCTGATGGGAGGTTGAATGGCTGACTACCACCTTTGACCCCGCTCTCTTCTCTTGGTAGATAGTTGTGCTGGTAGGAACAATGGTTTGTTTTCCCCATATATGTGTGTAGAGGGCTATAATGGCTTATGGGTATTTAACACACATATATTCTGGATATAGTATCCTTTGGAAAACTATAGGTGAATCGTGTATAGGCTGTGATGGCTTGAGGATCCGTACTCGGCGTATGGGCTGTGATGGCTTGTGGTATAATACCCGACGTATGATACACATTATGTGAGCTGTGGTGGCTCCTAGAAACTACCTAGTTACTTTTGGTTGTGAGGATGGTGTGGTGCTTAGCCCAGGTGTCTGCGGGCAAGCCTTTGTGGTGCATGTGGTGCATATTGTGGAGCTTAGCCCAAATTTATATGGGCATGCCTTTGGAAAGAGATGCACATGACGTATGTCATTGGGGTAAAGTGGCAAACCAGTGGGGAAGTAGTAGTAGGGTACCCTTGATATTCTTTACTATATGCTATATTCTTGTATGTGTTACTTTGTGAGAGTAGCCATCGTGAGGTTGGGAACTTAGTATACATGTTTAAGTGATGAGTTAGTTTTACTTGTTGTTCACTGTGATTTAGCATGCTTTATTTACATTTACACGAGAGGGTGTGGGGAGGATCCTACTGAGTATAATGTTATACAAACCCTACGTATATATAGACTATTTTTAGGTCACTTAGAGCAGGTTTGAGATCAGGCTGGTTACTAGTAGCTTGTGGTTACAGGAGCTGTTCGGGCATGTAGTTGCTTTTGTTTTTTCTTCCTTTCTTTTGGGTACTTGTAGTTTCCCCTTTCAGTTGTAGTAATTTTTCATTACATTTCAAATATGTACTTGGGTTTCTTTTATATTTCAGTTGGAGTTGGTTGGTGTCTATCTTATCTATCTCTTCCGCATGTGTTCTCTTAGAGGGTAATGCCTCCCATTTGTGTATTACTATACCCTCAGTTCCAGTCAACAACCCGAGGCCTACTGGAGGTAGGACTCGAGGGCCATTATCTCTCTTCTCACATTTCCGGCCCAGGAGGGGTACACTTTGTGGGGAGGGAGTCGTGACATGTGAACTATCACTTCCATGATCCGATCAAATACATTTCTCATAACCGTCTATAATGAGAGGTTATAATAAATAAAATAAAGTTAATAAGTGATATTAATTAGATACTAATCATTATTGGATAATAAGGTATCGATTTATTTATTAATTTCTATGCACATAAAAATGATAATGTCGTTAATGCTTACGTGTGAAATATCACCTACACGAAGTGATGTGAATCATTTTTATTCATTAAAACACTTATATGATATATATATAATTATATTTAAATGATTAGTGTTATATTAATTATGTTATGATCAATCTTGAAAGATAAAATAATACATACCTTTTTCCACAATGATGAATGGAAAATGGAAAATGTTACTCAAACGTATGTATGACCTACCATCTATATGATTAAAATGATGTTAATTTTTCATAACCATACATAATGGTTTTTTGAAGTATAATTATTGTATAAAAATTATTGTAATATCATAAATATTATTTTTATGTTTATGGAATTATGTGTGCAGGGACAATTGTAATCATACTGTGTTTATTTTCGGCTCAAGTACAAAATATCGACAAAATGTCTGACATGAAATGAAATAATAACTAATTATTATAACATGGTAACTCACGATATTAATGGAATAATAAAAATTAATATGTTCTCAATAAATCATAAAATAACCTATTTTTATTATTTAGAAGTAATTAGATACATACAAGATGAATTGAACTCAAGGTGAGGTATATCATTTCAATCTCCTTTCATTGAGGAATTTCTTGGTGTTATACACCTTTATTATCCTATAATGTGTATATGAAACCCATTTGACACATTATATAATTAATTAATATATATTCTCATGATATTTGTAGTTTTAATTAATTGTATTCTTTAATTAATTATATTAATGTGATTCTCAAGGGGTAATTGGCTCTTTAACAAAAGCATCATTTTAAATGTTTTAATGATTTATTTTTCAAAATCAATTTAAATAATGTAAACTATTTCAAAAATGTTTTAATGAATAATTTATATGGACCTGAATTTTCTAAAACATTTATTTATTTCAATTGATTTAGAGTGGCATGGTACACTTTTATTCAATAATAATATTTTTAAATTTTTAAAATGATTTTAAAAATTTGATTTATTATTTGAATAACTTGGAATGTATTTTTTTCCATATGTATCATGAACTGAATTTCTCACATTTATGTCACATTACTGTTTTGATGTTTTCATAACATTTCTATCTAATTATTTTCAAATTATTTGTTTTTATTTATGAGAGTGCTTCTCTATAATAAATGAAATGTGAATTCAAAGAGGAAATGTTATTTTTCCTTCATGCATGATTTATGGGATGTGCTTATGTTTTAGTTGTTAGACATTACATACATATGTGGGTGCATCCAAGATAAATTTTGGGTGGGAGATCCCATGATAGATCTCCAATGAATTGGTTAATGAAATAGAGTTAAATGATAATGTTTTTCCTAAGAGATTTAGGAAATATACTGTGATGAGTTTTCAAAACATAACCATAGAGGTTACTCCCTTTGTATTAATGAATGAAAAAAATGTATGTATTATATGAATGCTGAAAGTTAAATATAGGATTTTTGATCTTATTATTTCATTAGGTAAGATAAAGAGTTTCAGATTTATGGGTGAAAATTATGATATTGTGAAAATGTTTACATGAGTTCATTATATTCCTAGACTAATGGTTTTTTTCTTTGTTTGATGTTTATTGAGATTTTTGTTCTCATCCAAACTTTTAAAATTTTTTCATAGGATATATAGATTGGTAATAGAATGGATGAAGTTGAGATGAATTTTTAATATATTTTTATAATGAAAAATAAAATATATTATAATTTTAAATGTTTTACTTAAAAAAATGATAGTGAGTAGACATATCTTCTTTTTAATATTTGAGATGTTGTGTAATAGTTATGGAATAATTCTAAAAAACAATAAACCAAAAAATATACTCAAAAAAATATTAAATTCTTGACTTAACAAATGATTATTTAATGTTAAAGGTTGGGGCCTTATGTCTGTGTCAATGAAATTTTTTACATAATGTTAGAGGTAATAATATTATCTGGGTGTATGTTAAAGATCCAATATAACCAAGAGGGTTATTATCATATGGAAAATGTTTGGGGATTATTGTAAATTATGTGGATTGGATAAAAATCAAACAACTGAGATATAATTAGGTTGATGGATTAATGTACTATAAAAATGATATATTATGTTTACCCTATTGAGGATTATTCTTTAAATAATTCATTTCATATTTAAGTGATTAATGTTTTAGTATATTAAGGTTCATTTTTCAAGAAGGATGGAAATAGATATTTCAAAACCTTCGTATCCCTATTAGATGATTTCATCGTCACTATAATCACAAAATCTTATTCAAATGATTTTGAGAGCAACATTGGTATTAAAATGACTTGTAATAAATTATTAAGTTATCCAAAACCAACTAATTTATAAAACAATTTTATGGGACACATAATCTTTCTTGCATGATTTCAAGACCTCAACTCATCCAACACTTTCAAAATGTGGAATACCATAAGTTGTGTGAACTTTAACATTATGAAATTAGGACCACATACCCAATTATAAAAGAAACATCAAGAAAATCATAAAATCTGAATTCAAGGTATGAATTATCTTCTTATCCATAAATTATGAAATAGGATCTGATTGATATTTATGAATCATGAGGATATAAGCTATATATATTACTGTTAGGGATGAGGTATTAAGAGATAAAGTGGAATTGTATACTAAATAGATTATAAAGATTGTTGAAATAATTATCATGTCTACATATAATGGATTTACAATTTTTTGTATACATAAGGGTGCAGTAGTGTTTAAAAGTATTAATATTGTTTTAATGAATTGTGTATTTTTGAATAAATTTTTAGGTGTGTAATATGTTACCATACTTTTTTATGTTAATGTGTTTTTTGAGGAATAATTATATTTTATGGACATAATTATAAAGTAATTGATAACCTTTAGGGTTCATATGATATTTAGTTTTTTAGGTAATTTAGGGTTATTAAATTTTGTGATGCAAAATGAATGGTATGAGATAACATTTGAGGTTAATATAGATTATGGTTATTTTTTGGACATCATCATGTTTTGATAATTTTATAAGAATGCCATGGTTTTCTAAAAAATAAAACCTATATGATGGGTGATAACTTTTCACGTACAGAAAGGTTGTGGGAATTGAAAAAACAACCAATGGCTGATAATGGATAATCAACTACCACTAGCCTATATAAAGTCGTATGTTAGTATGAATTTTTATTTCAAGTTAAATGATTTTATGGAATAATAATGAGTTTATTTTTAGAAATTATGTTTTATCAATGGATATCCCTGCTATTGTAAAAATGATTTAGGAATTAAGAGATGAATTTTATTTTGGCAGATGTTCACTAATTTGTAAATCATATATAATAAAAGAAAACTGAACACTCTGTGATTTTATTTGGTCCGAAAATGATGAATTATATTTTGGAAGAATCGATGGCTTTATTGAGGACTTATGGTAATTTATGAAATTTATGGAAATAATTAACCAATATTGGAGAAAGTTTCATTAAGAAAATTATTTTATGGTATGATACTTCAAGAGTAATATATTATATTTGGAGATGAATATTATAATTTATCTTGGAAGACTATGTCATCAAAACCATCAGATTTTTTAGTTTCAATGTTATTTTTGACTATATTTAGGAATTGTATGAGTAGTAATTTGGTGAATGCTATATATTGATCATTGGGTATTATAATTGAATTTTGGACATTAAAAGTGGTTTCTCATAATCTAATTGTTTATTCTTTTTGTAGAATTATTTTATCATATCCTTACCAGATTGTTTTGGTTATTTTATCACGATAGGTGAAATTGATAGTTAATATTTTTTGGATTAATGGATTATATGGATGTTTATAGATCTTGAATAATCATCATTTGGAGAAAGAGATGAGTTTGTTGTGGAAAAAGATTAAAGGATGTAACTATACTTGTAATTTAGGTATATTTCCTTGTATTCTTAGTATATGATGTAAATGAATTCCTCACCATTTTTAAAAATATATTTAAAGAAAAAAATTTCTATTTAATTTCATTGTATAAAATTAAATACCATTTAAACCATCAGAAAGTTTTTGTTTTATGATTGATATCTTTCTATTAATCATGTTTTTGATCAGTCTCTATCAGAACATGATGGTTAGTTTTTCATCTATATAAATTCTTTTTTATATGGAATCCTAGTATGTATTATCTCAGATGACATTCATACTATCATCTCATTCAATAAACTTGGATGTTCTATTAATCATTTTTATGATGTGAAAATTCAACAAAATTAATTTTGAAAAGTCATACCTTATTTAGTGACCCTGTATTAAAACTGCAAGGAAACAATTTCCAAAGGGGGGGAATATAACATCCCAAGTAACAAAAGAATAATATTTTTTCATAAACATTAATATTTATGAATTTTATAGTAATTTTACCTTTAAGAGATTCTTTGTCCTATAGCGTACTCAACACATAACAATGGGTTACTCCAAAATATTACGTTTCATGCAAGATTGAGTAATAATAGAAAGAAAATATTATATTGTAATATTATTATTTTAAGTCGCAGTTATAGCGAAGTTGTTAGAATAGATGTAATGAATATTTTTAAATGAATTTTGAAAATATTGTTATATGTGTTTATATAATGATTAATTTCAAACGAAAATAATTAAAAATGAAAATAAAACCCCCATTGAATATAAGAGACACGTTTTTATAAAAAACAACTTATGTGTGAGTAATTGTTCTTATAAAAAATCCAATCACTATTGTTGTATTATATTAATTAAATATAAATTTAGTATGATTATTGAAATCATCATATATATTTTCTAGACTTGATATAAGAACAAATTATTTTTTTTAATAAAGAAGTTCATTTCAAAGAAGGTATTTTTAACGCCTTTAGATCATGCACCTATTTTAAATCCAGTTATTCAAACTTTTATAAATAAATATATGTAAAATTAAATTTCTTATTCAAAATAGGGATATCATTATTTACATTGGATAATTTTTTGGTATTTTACTAAAATGTTTCATTTTTGTATGAATAGTGAAATATACTGCAATGTAGTTAAAAAAGATGTTTCATTTAAATAATTATCATACATTAACATGATTTTTAATATCTTAATATATTAATAATAAATTGTGAAATACAATTTAGTTCATTATAAAAAAATTTATATAGAAATTTCATAAAAATATTTATTGAAAAATGATTGCTTTACCAGTATTTTCACCACACTTGTGAGATTAGTGTTAAATTTAATTTAGTCACTTCTGTGAATTGAATTTTTTAGAAATTGACATAAATATTATTAATAAGTATGAAAATTTTATCTAATACATTTAACTTATTTATTTTGAATAATAACTTTTAATTTTATTTACCATGTTAAAAGTGTAAATAAGTTAAATAAGAAAAAAATTAATATAATAATATTATAAAATTATCCTAACACTTTTTATAATATTATTGGATGTGTATGTTTCTAAAAAAATTAACCATGGGCAAAAATTCTATCCTTTTTATGCATCTTTGGTATGAATATGAAATTTATTATATTTTATTTAAAGATAAGTTGAAAAATACCAACCTCATATTTTTAATAAGTAATCAGTTTTTAATATAGGTTAATATAAAAGATAAATTCGAATAAAAATAATAATTTGAAAACTAAATTATTTATTTAAATCATGATATTTTATTTATATTTTTTAGAAAAAAATTATTAAAGTTAATTGCGACACAATAATTATACAGAAATTGATACATTAATGAAATAATCAAATAAATGATATTAATAATATTGATATTAAAAAAATTGAAATATTTGATTCCATAAACAATTTTTTAGATGCATTTTACATGATACAGATTATTTAATGTAGTTTTATTTAAATGAATCATGTTGTTATGATTTTTAAAAACGTCAAGTATTAGTAATGACAAAATGGACATAATTCATAACATAAAAGAGAAATATTTAATTTCATGATATAAATTTTCTAAACATCCATGATTTGGAAAAATAGTTATGTTATGTGTAAAAATTTCATTAATTACTAATTAATTGGTCATTTGGAATGGTATGGTAATTATTTTAACTCTCATATTATAAATTACTTGATAAAACATCACGTTTTTAAAGGCATTAAAACACAAAATGCAGGGATTAAATAATATTAAAAACTTTTCTTATTTAAATTTAATGATTTGGAATTAACCCCAAATAATCATATATTAAAAATAAATTATTTTTGTTCTTTTTGGAATAGGAAATGAGTTTATATTAATTTAATACATTTACTATTTCCAGGAGTGGACCTCCCCTCTTTTATAAAAAGGGAACCCATTCTAATCTATTACTCACACTTAAGAAACCTTTTGGATCAGCCAAGATATTCCCACATCCCAAACTATAATACCACCAAAAACTATTTAATCCTTATTTTAATCATAATAACCTCCTTAGAGTTGTTAAGGTGTTATAAAATGTGATCATCTGAAGGAAAGGTAATGTTTTTATTTAAGTGTTTCTATTTTACTTCTTCTTCAACTTCCATAAAATATTATTCATACATTATGGAATAATAACTTTAGTATCCTAAATATATTGATATGTTATTGTGTTAATTTCTTCACCTAAATCAATCTTCACTTCCATTAAATGGGAATGGAATTAACCACTTTTGCATATGTGAGAACTATCACCTCCACGAACCGATCTAATTCGTTTTCCATAACTGTATAACATGAATGATAATAATATTTGAATTAAAGTAAATATGCGATATTAATAATATATTAATCATTAAAAGATAATAAGTTATCAACTAATTTCTTATTTCCATGCACATAAAAATGATAATGTCGTTCGTCCTTACATGTAAACTATCAACTTTAAGAAGTGATATGATTCATATTATTCATTATATAAATTTTATTATATATATATATAAGTATATCTATATGATTAATATGATATTACGATCATTATAGATAGGTAAAATAATTCTTACCACCATTCCATGATGATCAATGAAAAATGGAAAACATTAATCATGCATATGTATGATCTGTAACGCCCCGACCCTAGTTACCCAGAGTCAGTGCATTATTACATATCATTTGAATGATCACAAGAGATGAAGTCTCCAAAGATAGATTAGTTTAGTATCATTTTAAGTACTAGATAGATACATAAGTTTTACATTACATAATTAAATAAATAAAAACAGCATTGTTTCCCCTTTGAACAAACTCATATCCCTTAGCCTATTCCTGCAGGTTAATCATGATATAATTATTCAAATCCTAGGAAAAATAATAATAGAATGGGTTGAGATCAAATGTTCAGTAATGATAACAATATAGCGAAAACTTTCATAAATAAGCATAAACATTTATGGCTGTGTATAAGACTAACACACAATACTTTTAATCAAAAAAATTTGTATAATATGTCCAATAAAAATCAAATAATGGAATTAACATATTCAAAAGGACATTCTACTAGTCTAATAATCACATGTAATACAAATATGTAATTTCATAATGATGGAATGCATAATGTCGGACATCATAACCACATAGTCAAGGCCTCCTGCCATGACTAAAAATAAAGATTATGTCAAGGCCTTATGCCAAGACACTAGTTTGTCTCATGAGAAATACAAATGCATTGGGGAGCTATAGAGGGCTCCCCCTGTCAGTTATCAAGTCCAATGCATTTCTCATATGATAAGGTTGAAACATAATCAAAACATTCGAATTGAAACTGGCATACGAAATGTCAATATTTTAACCAAAAATCATGAATGATATAAAAATAGCACATCAATAGTCATACATAACTCATTCAATACAATATGGATGATTATATCAACCTCAATCAAGAATAATGAAGGATATTGACATAGATGAAAATAATGAGAAAATGTATTTGAGAGAAATATCCCCTTTTTCTTGAAAACATTTGAAAGTATCACTATTTATCAAGAAGATGTTAAAAATTGATTTTGGAATAAAATTGTCCCATACCACTATCAATGTTTTCAAAATAATTTTAATTTTAAAACATCCATGTCCATATAAATCAATCATTAAAACCAAATTTAAAACATGGACATTAATGATAATGATTTAGATGAATAAATATTTGAAACATTTAAAATGATATTTTAGTTAGAGTTCCTAATCAAATGAGATATATTTGAATACAAATAATTGAGTCCATAAATACTTTTAATATCATGTGAATAGGGGGATACATGATATATTATGTCAATGTACTGTATATACACTATATAAAAGTGAATTTACACATAAAAACAGATAAGTCTCAATGGAATGTAAATTGAGATGAAATCCCTTATAAAATCTGTATCCTTAAATTAAGGTTAAATCAATGACATAATAATGTATGACAAATATATATACAATAATTATGATGGGATATTATGTTTAAATTAATCAGAGGACATTCACACATATTCATGTAACAACAACATCAATGACTTGGATGTTTAACCTAGTGAATGGAACATGAGTTAAGATTACTCTTATCATGTTCATATCGATGACTTGATAATTAATAAATGGAGTGGTTATGTGTATCAAAAGTATATCAATAGAAAGGGTAGTGGAAAATAATACATAAATAAATAAACAGTGATATCACACATAATCTGGGAGTAAAATAATCAATGATGTTTGTGTAAAACCCAATGAGAGGAAATCAAAATTAGAAATTCCCTTACCGATTTGGTAACATATGAAACATAAATTTTATGAAATAAGTATCATAAAATGAAGTTTTAAATAACCATAAATTATATTATATTACACAGAGAACACAATCATGGACAATATATACACCACACAAAAGAAAATAGTTGAAAATATAGGATGATTCTCACGATAATAAAAAGTGACATGGAAACCCCTTACCTTGTACTTTTCCTTAGTCGAGGGTATGTTAAACTCATGTATGAAGGTTATATAATTGTTATTAAATTATAAATGAACTATATACCTAAATATGATTTCATATTTGAACATTTTATATTTCTTTGTTAATAATATTTTTTTAGTATCATTGTTTGGGGTGTTCACTGATTCAGTTTTCTTTATATGTTTTGTTACGTAATTCGTGTTTAATATGGATAGGATCAATTTTATTTTTATAAATAGTGATATTATGTTATTCAACTTTATTTCTTTATCATATAATTTTATTTATTCTTGAATGTTTTTAATGGGGAATGATTCTAATGTCATTTGTGGAGACGGTAATCCGTACGTACACACGAGCGATAATACCATTCTATTGATGGTGAAATCGTGTGTGATTGGATGTTATATCATATATTCAGAATCATTAAAATGTTATAGTTATTATTTAAATCAATTATACTCATTATTATACCCATCCAAATAATTATTTATTGAATAACCAACTACACAATGACGTGGAGATGATAAGCCATACATATGTAGATAGGGTGACATGGTCTTTCATATGATGGATAGACTAGTGAATATGGTTGTGACATATTTATAAAAACATAATAGTATGTATAAGGTACTGTATTTATTATTTTTTATGGAAAACCAAAGAATGACGAAGTGGATGAAGGAAATAACATTAAAAGGGGTGATGAAATAAATACCTCTTTTCGAGTGCTTCCATTTTATTTGATGAAAAGGTCTCCATAGTTTGGATTATTGTAACACCCCAGGTAAATAAAGAATATGAAATTTTCATATTTATCCATATTTGTGAATAAAATATTAATATGGCTTTAAAGGGGATGCTATGATCGATGGCGTACCCAACACGCAGCAACGAGTTTCTTGGGAATCTTACGTTGCACTCTAATAATAAAATAATATTATTTTAAATGGCAGTTAACATGTAGCCATTGTATTGGCGGGAATGGATAGAAAAAACTAAAATATGATTATATATGTTTTTAAATGTTTTTACATTTACCCAATAAAAGATAAAGGCTTAAAATACGGAATGAATTCAATTTTAGGCGTATATGCCCTAGTTTTCACTAAAGGTTCACTTATCGCCTTTTGATGGCGAACCGTCATTAAATATAATTTTGTTCACTCTTATAAATTCTATTGGACCAAATAAAACTCTTCTTATGAATTGGGACATCAAAATTTACTTTTTGTAAATTTGTGGTATCTTTCTGATAAAGTTCATTTTTTAATGAATAGTGCAAAATGTTGTATTTTAATTCAAAACCACTTTTTAATATAATTTATTTATATGATTAGATTATCTTTTGAATTGGTTTTAATGTGAGATTAGAATATATTTTTACCATTAAATCTAATAGTGGTCATTGGAATTAATTTCACTTTGAAATTAGACTTAAACTAGTGTCAATCTTTTGATACTTATTGTTTCATAAAAACACGCTATTTGCTCTGACAACGGGAATTAATTATTAAATTAATTAACATGACTTATATGTTTTGGATTTTGTAAAATAGAATTCATTTTTGAATTCGGAATACCAAATATATCTTAGGGTGAATTTTTGGGATTTTTCTGAAAAACATCAATTTTTGATGAATAGTGAAACCACTAAGTGGTACTTATAAAAACAGATTTTTCCGTTTAAATGAAATTTTTCCGTTTAAATGAAATTTTTCCATCTTTTTGTTTTGAATTTCAAAAATCCGACATACATGGTTGTCATTAAGAAGTAAAATGTGGTTCAATGGGATAAAAATAATTTTTTGATGAATAGTAACTTACTAAGTTTTTAATCGCGATTAGAGGTAATTTGTGTAGTTTATGGTAAAAATAATGTTTTAATAAAATTAAATGACCTAGAAACATGTCCTACCCTCATTGGATGTGTCATGGCCGACCAAGAAAATCCATGGGTCAACTTTGGGACCCCATGGAGCCACTTTGGTTGGAAAATGACATAAATATCTTTTTATTTAAAGTAAAAGTAAAAATGACACAAACCTGAGATGTTTTACTAAAACAATTTTTACATGGGGTTATACAAGTCATATGTTAGACTATAAATAGTCATTGTAAATCTAGAAATATTTCCTACATCATAGTATTTGTTTTATAATTTTTAGACATTAAATAAATTAAATTATTTATCACATCATGATGATGCAGCGATGACCTCATTATTTAACGATTTGAATAAAATGGAAAGATAATGTAATATCTAAAACCTACACATGCCCAAAGCCTATTGTATGAGTGGATTTATAACCCTTATCAACTTATCCTCGAACAAAATCAATGTGGGATAATTAAAATTCGAAAGTCATTTGAAAATAAAGTTACATTTTATACCTTTCCAAGAGTGCCCCTCCTCTCCTCTTATAAAAGGCCCTCACATCTACCTCCTTACCCACACTACCAAAGCCTTTGTCTCGGCCAAACCCTGCCCATTTTGTCTCTCCACATTCCTCTCTAACTCCTTGAAGCCTCACTTTGGGCAGAAGTCTTCCCAAGGAAGCCTTTGAGCTCAAACCAAAGGGAGTTACCCGATTTTAAGGTAATGTCTTCACTTGTGTCCTTTTGTTTTATTTTGCTTCTCCAACACCCTAAACACTTTTTACTCATTTATTTTGTAACAAATCCATATCTTCAATATACTAAGATGTTGTTATAATAAGGATTATATATACACTTACACACACCTACATATAATGGTTAAAGAACATACTGTTTTCGTGGATGACGAATTTCTGCCTCCCGAAACGATGATTGTTCAACATTCTTTTAACACCTTCAAAGGTGGCCATTAATATGTCACTATATTTATATATTATATATAATAAGATTATGTTTTCCTTATGCTTCTGTATTTTTCATTTATGTCATACCTTTCTGGCTTCCATTATGGGTATACGCGATATCTTCATTTAAGGAAGTGCGGACTACCGCCCCCTCAAAGTGATTTGATTCGTTAATACCATATGTGGTACGTATAAAGGATATATTTAATTATAGTATATATGATAACATCCTGGAACTAAAATACTATTATGTATCATTATGTTTTAATTCCATTAAATGTGAAATAGAAATGGAAGTAGCGTTCATGTGTACGTACGGCTTACCGTCTCCATGAACGGTACATTTCATTTCTTATCTCAAAATGTTATGTAATATTATAAGTACATATATATAATGTATATATATGTAATATATTAAATCTAAATTATGGATATCATTATGGAATTATAACATATATATATCTCTCTCATTTTGTTTTAATTCCATTAATATGGAAAAAAATGAATGTAGCGTTCATGCGTACGTACGGCCTACCGTCTCCATGAATGGTGCTTTTCGTTTTTTTATCTCCAAATGATATGTAATAGTATAAAATAAATATTTACTGGATATATATTATATTTTAATCATTAATACTATTCTGGAAATTATTTACTTATAACTACATGGGCAATCATTTTTCAAACAAGTTCATTTTTTACTCATGTACCAAACATCGGGAAAACCTTTGATATCAACTAACATTATTAAAAAATTATTATAACATTATAATATATGATATGAACTGAATAATAATCTCTAAAGGAGGTAATTAGGCAATTATTAATTGACCAAAGTTTATTTTTCAGGAATATAAAGAAACGAACAAGACAAGTTGGACTTGAGGTAAGGGATCATACTCCTCTATTTCTTTTTAAGTACACTCTTTTATGTCATTCCTTCTAAGATCATCATTCTTGTGATTGGGATGTTATTTTATATTACTATTACTGTAATTTTTATGTTCATATGATGAGAGTTCATATTCTCTCTCATCAATCTATTTTTTGATGTTTTGAGTGGCGCCGTTAGGCTGCCGAATTTTCGTAAGAGATCTAACCTCTCTTTCTCTTTAAGTACTCTCCTTTATGTCACTTCTTTTAAGCTCTTATTTGTTATGATGGGAGATGTTATTTTATATTCCTCTTTCTGTACATTTTATTTTAATGTGATGAGATACCCTTTTTTATCTCATCAATCCATTTTTGGAAGTTTTAAGTGGCGCCGTTAGGCTGCCGAGTTTTCGTAAGGGATTTTTCATCTCACTTTTATTCCCGTGAGATTTATGCTACATTTGCCACAATTTCCTTTGATTGGTGTATTTACTGACCATTATTTTACTCATTGTGTAATATAATTTCATTTATGAGTATTTTCATAAATGTTGTATTGTCCTTCTTTCACGGGGCGTATGTTTCAAAAGATACCCATGTTGGTAAGGGAACCTTTCACCCTCTTATTTTTAAAAGACTTATTTTGTTATCCCTTTTAATTCACATAATATTATTTTGGGATATGTTCTTCTATATCCTTATTGATGTAAATTTTATTTAAAAGTGATGAGATACCCTTTTTATCTCTCATCGACTCTTTTTCTGAATTTTGAAGTGACGCCATTAGGCTGTCGAATTTTTGCAAGGGAACATCATAACCCAATTTCGATTCTTTGGGATAACCTTTTACACCTTGAATATGTCGTTCTATGATTATGTGTGAAAGTCCTATGATTTTTTTACACTTAATACCCATTTATATTTCGTGTATTCATTTGTCACACATAGTTATGTAACTGACTTATCCTTAATCCAAGGATACTGTCTTTGTATGGGACTTCGTCTCAATCTCCTTTCATTGAGGCATATTTTTTTTTATACACAACATTATTTTATACGATTTATAAACCCCTTTTACTTTTACGTTTATCCAAAAGGAATCTTTTTATACGAAGCATTTTACAAAATGAAAAAAGGGAATGTTTTTGTCGTACGTATGCGGCGACAACGACTTCTCCGCCACCGTGACCATTATTTGAGTTTTGGCTTCCTCTAAAAGCCATACCTTTTTTTAAAAGAAAAATAAATACAATGTTTTACTTTTCTTCTATTTTGGTATTGAAAATGGTTTCCATAATGTATTTAGATCAATGTGTTGTATTGATATCTTGTGATTGACAGTTGGAAATGTTATGTTTCCTTAATGCATGTTTTATGTGATACAATTATGTTGAGGTTCTTGGGAATTATTATGAAGATGGGTGGTTCCGTGATAATCTAAGGGCAGGTGAGCCCGATATAGCTCTCCAATGCATTGGGTAACGTGAAGGAGTGAAACGTTAAGGTTTCTCTGATGAGAGTTAGGGAATATACTGTGATGGGTATTCCAAACGTAACCAAGATGGTTACTCCCTACGTAAGAATGTTATGAATGCCTCAAGTTAACTTTTATGTGTTATGATTTCTATGATTTATTCATGATTTGGTGAGGTTTTTTAAAGTTCCTATGTTTTATGGGTAAAGTATGATTTCATTCTTATGTATATATGAACTGATGTTTCCATTCCATATTGTTTTTATAACCCTTACTGAGCTTTTTATGCTCATCCCAAGTTTTTTTGAAATGTTTTTAACAGGTCAAGGGAAAGGTACATGAAATGATGATAGTGACAAGGAAGTGTCAAGAAAGAATCCATGTTTTATTTTAAATATGTTTCCGTTGAGGGGAAAAATGAATACTATCTTTTATGTAACCACTTTGTTTAAATGTGGAATGTAATGCGAGTTTTATGATCTAATTCTATAAAACTCTAAACTTGAAAAGATCCTCAATGTGTAATCTTGTAATAACTCAAGATTAAGTAAGGTTTAAGGCTGGGGCCTTATAGTTGGTATCAATGGTCAGTTTAGATAACATTAGAGGTTAGGGTATTCTTTAAGCATAAGTGACATTACCATATTGGCTAGGATTTTAGAAAGTGTCATAGTTTTTAGATAAAGTGAATGAGTAAGTATATCTTAGTGTTTATCTTACTCATTAGTACATGATGGTTATGTTGATATACTCACACTGACCTTTTTCGTTTTAGTAAATGGCTGGATCTAGCAGGCACCAAAGAGACAATAGGTTTGAAGGAAACTGTGGTGGTTCTATGATTAATATACTAGATAAAATGGGGGAGTCAATGAGGAAACTCGTGGATGTTCTAAAACAACTATCAAGGAGTCATGATCAACCACTTGAACCTTGGTATGATCTTTAATGAATCATGTATGAGATGACCAATCGATGTGGAAGTTCAGGTAATAATTATAAAGGTAACCATTAGAGTCTATATGATCCTTTCTTTTGAGGTAATTATGGGTTACTATATGTTATGATGGAAGTGAAAGGCATGAGATAAAATTGAGGATAAATTATGTTATGGTTATTTTTGATGATTTTATCTCTTTTTGGGGAATTATTTGAGAATTATATAGTTTTGGAAAAAGGACAACACGCAGACCGTGTGACAACCCGTCGCGTCGGACAAAGCTGTGGGAATCGAACCCACAACCAAAGTGCGACTGGTATTTATCGCCTACCACTAGACTACGTGAAGTCCCTGGTTAGTTTGACTGATTCCTTTTTAGTTATATGATTTTATTAATTAAGAGTAAGTTGATTTTGGGTTATCTATGGAAATTTATTAACCTATCATGGAGGATATGTGATTAGGTTAATTACTTTTCAATACGAGACTTTAAGAGCAACTGATGTTGTTTGGAGATAAATGTTACGATTTAACTTGGAATACTATCTGACTAAATCCTTCAACTATTTGGGTTTCAATATTAGTTTGGTTTACTTTGAAGAATTTTATGGACAAATTGTTTATCGAATGGTCCTCGTTGAACTTTGGGTTTTGTTGGACAAATTTTGGAGATTAAGAATAGATTTTCTTTTTATAAAGGGTTATCCTTTTCTGGATTATCTGATCTTGTACTAACCTTTTTGGTTTGGTTTTGGTTAATGTCTAAATACATGGGAAGTATATAGTTCTCTTTGGTGGATTAGGTGATTCTCTAGAAGTTTATTATAGTACTCTTAATGCGAACAAGTCTCCATAAATACTCGTCTTTTGGAAAAAAAATATGAGTTTGATTAGGGAGATTAAGGAATCTAGTAAAAGTTGAAAGTCAACATGATAAGTAATTATGTTTCCTTATGAATAAATTCCTCAATAAAAAAAACAAAAATGTTGTCTGTTAACTTTTCCTACTGGGGAATCGAATACCGTTTAACCCATCACAAGTTTGTGATTTTCTTGTGGTTAACTATCTCCTAAACATGTTTTCTATCACTCTCTATCAGAACATGACCATTTGTTTTTTACTCCATATCCATATTTTCATATATGGAATCCTATTATGGGTTAACTCGGGTGACCTCTATACTTATCTTCCTTTATTCTAAAGTGATTGTTTTACCGACTCTTGTTCCGATGTGGGACTTTCAAGGATGTTTCCAAGCTCAATTTTAAAAATTGTGAGGACGCAATTCCCAAAAGGGGGGAAGGATGTAACACCCCAGGTAAATAAAGAATATGAAATTTTCATATTTATCCATATTTGTGAATAAAATATTAATATGAATTTAAAGGGGATGCTATGCTCGATGGCGTACCCAACACGTAGCAATGAGTTTCTTGGGAATCTTACGTTGCACTGTAATAATGAAATAATATTATTTTAAATGGTAGTTAACATGTAGCTGCTGTATTGGTGGGAATTGATATAATTAACTAAAATATGATTATATATGTTTCTAATTGTTTTTACATTTTTCCAATAAAAGATAAAGGCTTAAAATACGGAAAGAATTCAATTTTAGGCGTATATGCCCTAGTTTTCACTAAAGGTTCACTTATCGCCTTTTGATGGCGAACCGTCATTAAATATAGTTTGTTCACTCTTATACATTCTATTGGACCAAATAAAACTCTTCTTAAGAATCGGGACATCAAAATTTACTTTGTGTAATTTTTTGGTATCTTTCCGATAAAGTTCATTTTTTTAATGAATAGTGTAAAATGTTGTATTTTAATTCAAAACATCCTTTTAATATAATTTATTTATATGATTAGATTATATTTTGAATTGGTTTTAAAGTGAAATTAGAATATATTTTTACCATTAAATCCAATAGTGGTCGTTGGAATTAATTTCACTTTGAAATCAGACTTAAACTACTGTCAATCTTTTGATACTTATTGTTTCATAAAAACTCGCTATTTGTTCTGACAGCAGCAATTAATTATTAAATTATTTAATGTGACTTATATGTTTTGAATTTTGTAAAATAGACTACATTTTTTAATTCGGAATATCAAATGTATCTTAGGGTGAATTTTTGGGATTTTTCTGAAAAACATCAATTTTTGATGAATAGTGAAACCACTAAGTGGTACTTATAAAAACTGATTTTTCGTTTAAATGAAATTTCGTCATCTTTGTGTTTTGAATTTCAGAAATCCAACATACATGGTTGTCATTAAGTAGTAAAATGTGGTTCAATGGGATAAAAATAATTTTTTGGTGAATAGTAACTTACTATGTTTTTAATCGCGATTAGAGGTAATTAGTGTAGTTTATGGTAAGAATAATGTTTTAAAAAAATGAAATGACCTAGACACATGTCCTACCCTCATTGGATGTGTCATGGTCGACCAATAAAATCAATGGGTCAACTTGGGGACCCCATGGAGCCACTTTGGTTGGAAAATGACATAAATATCTTTTTATTTAATGTTAAAGTAAAAATGACACAAACATGAAATGTTTTACTAAAACAATTTTTACATGGGGTTATACAAGTCATATTTTTGACTATAAATAGTAATTGGAAAGATAGAAAGATTTACTACATCATAGTATTTGTTTTATAATTTTTAGACATTAAATAAGTTAAATTATTTATGACATCATGATGATGCAGCGATGACCTCATTATTTAATGATTTAAATAAAATTGAAAGATAATGTAATATCTAAGACCTAAACATGCCAAAAACCTATTGGATGAGTAGATTTAGAACCCTTATCACCTTAACCGTGAAACAAATTAATTTGGGATCATTAAAATCCGAAACTCATTTGAAAATAAAGTTACATTTTATACCTTTCCAAGAGTGCCACTCCTCTCCTCTTATAAAAGGCCCCCACCTCTACCTCCTTACCCACACTCCCAAAGCCTTTGGCTCGGCCAACCCCTGACCATTTTGTCTCTCCAAATCCCTCTATAACTCCTTGAGGCCTCACTATGGGAATAAGTCTTCCAAAGGAAGCTTTTGAGCTCAAACCAAAGGGAGTTACCCGATTTTAAGGTAATGTCTTCACTTGTGTCCTTTTGTTTTATTTTGCTTCTCCAACCCCCTAAACACTTTTTATTAATTTATTTTGTAACAAATCCAGTATCTTCAATATACTAGAATGTTGTTATAAGAAGGATTCGAGCTACACTTACACACACCTAAATCTAATGGTAAAATAACATACTGTTTCCGTGGATGGCGATTTTCTGCCTCCCGAAACGATGATTGTTCAATATTCTTTTAACACCTTCAAAGGTGGCCATTAATATGTCACTATATTTATATATGATATATAATATGTTTATTTTTTCCTTAAGCTTCTGTATTTTTCATTTATGGCATACCTTTATGGCTTCCATTATGGGTATACGCGATATCTTCATTTAAGGAAGTGCGGACTACCGCCCCATCAAAGTGATTTGATTCGTTAATTCCATATGTGGTACGTAAAAAGGATATATTTAATGATATTATATATGATAACATACTGGAATTAAAATAATATTATGTATCATTATGTTTTAATTCCATTAAATATGAAATAGAAATGGAAGTAGCGTTCATGCATACGTACGGATTACCGTCTCCATGAACGATACATTTCATTTCTTATCTCAAAATGTTATGTAATATTATAAGTACATACATATAATGTATATATATGTAATATATTACATCTAAATTATGGATATCATTCTGTAATTATAACATATATATATATATATATCTCATTTTGTTTTAATTCCATTAATATGGCAAAAAATGAAAGTAGCGTTCATGCGTACGTACGGCCTACCGTCTCCATGAATGGTGCTTTTCGTTTTTTTATCTCCAAATGATATGTAATAGTATAAAATAAATATTTACTGGATATATATTATATTTTAATCATTAATACTATTCTGGAAATTATTTACTTATAACTACATGGGCAATCATTTTTCAAACAAGTTCATTTTTTACTCATGTACCAAACATCGGGAAAACCTTTGATATAAACTAACATTATTAAAAAATTATTATAACATTATAATATATGATATGAACTGAATAATAATCTCTAAAGGAGGTAATTAGGCAATTATTAATTGACCAAAGTTTATTTTTCAGGAATATAAAGAAACGAACAAGACAAGTTGGACTTGAGGTAAGGGATCATACTCCTCTCTTTCTTTTTAAGTACACTCTTTTATGTCATTCCTTCTAAGATCATCATTCTTGTGATTGGGATGTTATTTTATATTACTATTACTGTAATTTTTATGTTCATATGATGAGAGTTCATATTCTCTCTCATCAATCTATTTTTTGATGTTTTGAGTGGCGCCGTTAGGCTGCCGAATTTTCGTAAGAGATCTAACCTCTCTTTCTCTTTAAGTACTCTCCTGTATGTCACTTATTTTAAGCTCTTTGTTATGATGGGAGATGTTCTTTTATATTCCTCTTTCTGTAAATTTTATTGTAATGTGATGAGATACCCTTTTTGATCTCATCAATCCATTTTTGGAAGTTTTAAGTGGCGCTGTTAGGCTGTTGAGTTTTCGTAAGGGATTTTTCATCTCACTTTTATTCCCGTGAGATTTATGCTACATTTGCCACAATTTCCTTTGAGTGGTGTATGTACTGACCATTATTTTACTCATTGTGTAATATTCTTTTATTTATGATTATTTACATCAATGTTGTATTGTCCTTATTTCATGGGGCGTATGTTTCGAATGATACCCATATCGGTAAAGGAACCTATCACCCTCCTCTTTTTAAAAGACTTATTTTGTTATGTCTTTTAATTCACCAAATATTATTTTTGGATATGTTCTTATATATCCTTATTCATGTAAATTTTATTTCCAAGTGTTGAGATACCCTTTTTATCTCTCATCAACTCTTTTTTTGAATTTTGAAGTGACGCCGTTAGGCTGTCGAATTTTTGCAAGGAAACTTCTTAACCCAATTTCGATTCTTTGGGATAAACTTGTACACCTTGAATATGTTGTTGGATGATTATGTGTGAATGTACTATGTTTGTTTTACACTTAATACCCACTTATATTTCGTGTGATCATTTGTCACACATAGTTATGTAACTGATTTATCCTTAATCCAAGGATACCGTCTTTGTATGGGACTTCGTCTCAATCTCCTTTCATTGAGGCATATTTTGTTTTATACACAACTTTATTTTATAAGGTGTATAAACCCCTTTGACTTTTACGTTTATCCAAAAGGAATCTTTTTATACTAAGAGTTTTACTAAATGAAAAAAGGGAATGTTTTTGTCGTACGTATGCGGCGACGATGACTTCTCCGCCACCGTGACCATAATTTGAGTTTCGGCTTCCTCTACAAGCCATACCTTTTTTTTAAAAGAAAAATAAATACCATGTTTTACTTTTATTTTATTTTGTTATTGAGAATGGTTTCCATAATGTTTTTATATCAATGTGTTGTATTGATATCTTGTGATTGAAAGGTGGAAATGTTATGTTTCCTTTATGCATGTTTTATGTGATACAATTATGTTGAGGTTCTTGGGCATTATTATGAAGACGGGTGGTTCCGTGATAAACTAAGGGCGGGTGAGCCCGATATCGCTCTCCAATGAATTGGGTAACACGAAGGAGTGAAACGTTAAGGTTTCTCCGAAGAGATTTAGGGAATATACTGTGATGGGTATTCCAAACATAACTAAGAGGGTTACTCCCTACGTAAGAATGTTATGAATGCATCAAGTTACCTTTTATGTCTTATGATTTCTATGATTTATTCATGATTTGGTGAGGTATGTTAATGTGCCTATGTTTTATGGGTAAAGTATGATTTCATTATTATGTATATATGAACTCATGTTTCCGTTCCATATTGTTTTTATAACCCTTACTGAGCTTTTTATGCTAATCCCAAGTTTTTTTGAAATGTTTTTCACAGGTCAAGGGAAAGGTACATGAAATGATGTTAGTGATAAGGAAGTGTCAAGAAAGAATCCATGTTTTATTTTAAATATGTTTCTATTGAAGGGAAAAATGAATACTATCTTTTATGTAACCACTTTGTTTAAATGTGGAATGCAATGCAAGTTTTATGATCTAATTCTCTAAAACTCTAAACTTGAAAAGATCCTCAATGTGTAATCTTGTAATAACTCAAGATTAAGTAAGGTTTAAGGCTGGGGCCTTATAGTTTATGATCAAAGTAAGGACTCTAGGATAAATTGATGGTAGTTGAGGAGGTTATTAGTGTAGGTGTTGGCCGTTCAAAATGGCTTTGGAGGTGTGATTTTGAGAGAAGGGGAAGTACCCTTTTATTAGAGATATGAGGGTCACTTTAGAAAATCCTAGAAATATTATTTTATTATACATTCATATTAAGTTTCTAATGGCACCAAAAGGATTTATTTTGATGCTAAGGTGCGTATGGGTCGTAAAACCTCTCAGCAAGTTGGTTTTAGTCAGGTTTATGTCACCATATTAACCTTATCTTTTATATTTAACTTTTGGTTAAATAGTTAAACATTTACCATGTCTCTTTGTATTTTTATATTATATAGTTTAAAAACATACTGTAAAATTTCAAGAGAACCCCAAGTGGATATTTAATGAAATATCTAATATTATATAAATCTTTTGGCCAAACATTATATTTTTATAACTATTATATCATTTAATAAAATAGTATTTGTTTTAAAAACTCATATATGCCAATTTTGACATTTTTTAGTATTTTATTTTTGAGAATGTTATAAAAATATTATTTCTTCGAACAAAATAAATTTAATAAAACCTAACATGTAATATTAACCTATAAAATTTTTGTAAAGCATCAAAAGTCTCAATTTTCATTTATTTTAATATTTATAATATGAATTATTTTAATCTTTTATTAATTAGGTAATTACTACATCATCATTGTGTCATAAATAAATTTTATTATTTAATGTATAAAAATAATAAATAAAATACCATGATGTATGAAATAATATTATATTTCTAATGAATATTTATAGTAGAAATTATCTTACGTATAACCCTATATTAAATTTTTTTTATTTATTAAAATTTGAATTTAACACTTTTAACTCTTCATTAAATAAAATAATAATAAATTTTATAATCTAAACCGATTGGAATGAAAGGATCATATTTTATTCATAAAGTTGATTTTGGTCTAAATACATTTATCCAATAGAATTATGACATGTGTTAGGGTAATTATAATATCATTTTTACCTTTAATTACACTATATACTTTTAACAGTGGTAAATAAAATATAAAAGTTACAATTAACCAAATATTATATTTATCTCATTGAAACACATTTTACTTACTAATTTCAACCATATCTCTTTGATTTTTTAATTCAATTTTTAGAAGTAGTAATATTATGTTTTAGGCAAATATGTTGACATACCTAAATGGTGGGTAAAAGACATTAAAAAAATTCAATTAAATTTTATACATCAGATTTTATTATTAAATGAATCCATTGAAATACATTGAAATAATATAGGTATTATGAATCTATTAAGATATAAAATATATTTAAATAAAATAAATAATTATTTAAATAAAAAGTCAGTCTTTAAACAATAATTCATTTTCACTGTTCATCAAAAATTGAATGTTTTCAAAAAAAATACCAAAAATAAAGCCTAATATAATTTTGATATTATGAATCCAAATGTGATGTCTAATTTACCAAATTGAAATCACAGAAGTTTAATTAATTAATTTAAAATTAATTCTCATTATTAAAACCAGAAAGTGGGTTTTTAAGAAGTAAAAACTATCACAACATTGATATGTGTTTATGTCCGGTTTAAAAGAAAAATTACTTCCAATAAACAACATTAAATGATAAAAATATAATATAATTATACTTCAATACAATTAAAATTTATAATTTAAAAGTATAAATTATTTTTATTAAAAAAGTTGTTTTCAATCTATTATTATTCATCAAAATATGAAAATTATCAAAAAAATACAAAAAATTTATCCAAACTAAATTTTTATGTCCTGATTGTAAAAGAGAATTTTATTTCATAAAATTGAATTTATAAAAGGGTCAAATATTAGATTTATAAAGGATACTTCAATAAAATATGGAAAAACTACATTTTTTAAAAAATACTTCTTTTATATGAAAATTTGAATTTGTAATTATATTATGTCCATGAAACAAAAAAGATGAAAGTTAAAATAATATGGGATATATATATAAAATTAAAAATGTGTTTATTATTATTCATAATGGATTTCTAAATGGATGGTTTGATAGGATGGGGTGCACTTGTAGTCAGTGATGCATACATCCTACGCTATTGTATTATTCAAAGAGAAATTATTGTGGAATCTTGGGTTGTTAAATTATTCCCTATTCCAACAAATTGCGTCATCCCACTTTTTAATTGTTTTTAAGAAATAAAAGGTTGAAAAGTATAAAATTCCTTTTTGGAAAACCCACATCAAAAACAGGTTTAATAAAATTTAGTCATAATAAGAGGGAAAGGGGAAAAAAGTCACCCCCAAATAAGGATTTTGAATAAGAGAACATTGGTGTCAATTATAATTGGAGGAAAAATGTAAATATTTATAGGGAGTGATTGAGGTCAAAAATGACAAATAAGTGAATGGAAAATTGAGGGCATCAAAGCCATAATTCTATGACGAATAACGTAAGGTATTAGGATTATAAGGCCCCTGCCTTAAACCTTACTTAATATTGAATTAAATTAATAATTCACACTGAGTATCTTTTCAGGTTTACAGTTTTAGAGAATTAGGACATAAGTATTACATCTCACAAGATTAAAAAGTAGATACTTCTACTAAGTTTCCATAAGATAAAAACTCTTAAAAAGAAACATGTCTAGTTCCATGTTTTAGATAGAATGACTTTTCCTTGATCCCATCCTTGACCCTATTCCACATTGAGTCCTATGAAAAACATTTCAAAAACTTGGGATGAGCATAAAAAGCTCAGTATGGGATACAAAAGTACGAAATGAAAACATTATTCCATGTATGAAATCATACATTACTCATAAAACATAATCATTTTAACATAACTCATCAAATCATGAATAAATCATAGAAATCATAAGACATAAAGGTAACTTGAGGCATTCATAACATTCTTACACAGGGAGTAACCCTCATGGTTACGTTTGAAATACCCATCAAAGTATATTCCCTAAATCTCTTTGGTGAAAACTTAACGTTTAACTCCTTTGCCTTACGCAATGAATTGGAGAGGTATCTCGGCCTGACCCTATAAGGCCCCATCCTTAAACCTTACTTAATCTTGAGTTATTACAAGATTACACATTGAGGATCTTTTCGGGTTTAGAGTTTTAGAGAGTTAGATCATAAAACTTGCATTACATTCCACATATAAACAAAGTGGTTACATAAATATAGTATTCTTCTTTCCCATCAATGGAAACATATTTAAAATAAAACATGGATTCTTTCTTGACACTTCCTTGACACTATCATCATATCATGTACCTTTCCCTTGACCTGTGAAAAACATTTCAAAAAAACTTGGGATGAGCATAAAAAGCTCAGTAAGGGATATAAAAATATGGAAAGGAAACATGGGTACCTATATACATAAAAATGAAATCATACTTTACCCATAAAACATAAGCACTTTAACATACCTCATCAAATCATGAATAAATCATAGAAATCATAAGACATAAAGGTAACTTGAGGCATTCATAACATTCTTACGTAGGGAGTAACCCTCTTGGTTACGTTTGGAATACCCATCACAGTATATTCCCTAAATCTCTTCGGAGAAACCTTAACGTTTCACTCCTTCGCGTTACCCAATGCATTGGAGAGCTATATCGGGCTCACCCACCCTTAGTCTATCACGGAACCACCCGTCTTCTTAATAATGCCGAAGAACCTCAACATAATCGTATCACATAAAACATGCAAAAATGAAACATAACATTTCCACCGTTCAATCACAAGATATCAATACAACACATTGATATAAAAACATTATGAAAACAATTTTCAATACCATAATAAAAGAAAAGTAAAACATGGTATTTATTTTTCTTTTTTTAAAAAAGGTATGGCTTGTAGAGGAAGCCGAAACTCAAATAATGGGCACGGCGGCAGAGAAGTCGTTGTCACCGCATACGTACGACAAAAACATTCCCTTTTGTCATTTAGTAAAATGCTTCGTATAAAAAAGATTCCTTTTGGATAAACGTAAAAGTCAAAGGGGTTTATACACCGTATAATAGAAGGTTGTGTATAAAACAAAATATGCCTCAATGAAAGGAGATTGAGACGAAGTCCCATACCTCGGGTCCGACTTGACTTGGTCGTTCTTTAATCTCCTGAATAATAAACTTGACTTAATTTCTACTTGTTTAAGAAAGTTTTTCAAGTCCATTATTCCTTTTATATCACTTATTTCCATGTCATGAACACTATGTAATTATTTACGTTAATAACGGTCATTTTAACGATCATTGGTACTTGAGTCAAAAATAAGCCCTTTATAATTACAAGTTGTTCATGTATCCATTATATACAGAATGTTATTCATGATGTAGATATATTATATGTCATATATATCCAGTACATGCATGCATTTATAATATTACATAATCATTTAGAGGTAAGAAATGAAATGCACCGTTCATGGAGACGGTAAGCCGTACGTACGCATGAACGCTACTTTCATTTCTATTTTGTATTTTATAGAATGGAATCATAATGATATAAAGGTAAATTATAATTCCATTATAATATCATATATAATATCATAGTTACATCCTTTATACGTCCCACATATGGTATTTAACGAATCAAATCACTTTGAGGGGGAGGTAGTCCGCACTTTCTTAAATGAAGATATCGTGTTTACCCATAATGGAAACCATAAAGGTATGCCCAAAATGAAAAATACAGAAGCTTAAGTAAAACATAATCATATCATATATCATATATAAATATAGTGTCATCTTAATGGCCACCTTTGAAGGTGTTAAAAGAATGTTGAACAATCATCGTTTCGGGAGGCATAAATTCACCATCCACGGAAACAGTATGTTCTCTAACCATTAGATGTAGGTGTGTGTAAGTGTAGCTAGAATCCTTCTTATAACAACATCCTAGTATATTGAAGATACTGGAGTTTTTACAAAAGAAAATAATAAAAATAGATTAGGGGGTTGGAGAAGCAATATAAATCAAAAGGACTCAAGTGAAGACATTACCTTAAAATCGGGTAACTCCCTTTGGTTTGAGATCAAAGGCTTCCTTGGGAAGACTTATACCCAAATTGAGGCTTCCAGGAGTAAGAGAGGGATTTATAGAGACACAATGGGCAGGGGTTGGCCGATCCAAAGGCTTTGGGAGTGTGGGTAAGGAGGTAGAGGTGGGGGCCTTTTATAAGAGGAGAGGAGGGGCACTATTGGAAAGTAAAGAAATGATACATTATTTTAAAACGAGTTTGGGATTCAAAAGGTCCCAAATTGATATTATTCGAGGGTAAGGTGATAAGGGTTCGAAATCCACCCATCCAATAGGTTTTGGACATGTGTAGTTCATAGAGTTTACATTATCATTTCATTTTATTTAAATCCTTTATTAATGAGGTAATCGCTGCATCATCATGATGTCATAAATAATTTAATTTATATAAAGTCTAAAAATTATAAAAAAATACTATGATGTATAAAATATTTTTAGCTTTCCAATTAATATTTATAATAAAAAATCTGACTTGTATAACCCCATGTAAAAATTGTTTTAGTAAAACATTTCATGTTTGTGTCATTTTTACTTTAACATTAAATAAAACATTATTTATGTCATTTTCCAACCAAAGTGGCTCCATGGGGTCCCCACGTTGACCCATGGATTGTCTTGGTCTTCCATGACACATCCAATGAGGGTAGTACAAGTGTCAAGCTCATCTCATATTATTAAAACATTATTTTTACCTTAAACTACACTAATTACCACTAATCGCGATTAAGAACATAAAAGTTACTATTCACCAAAAAATTATTTTAATATCATTGAACCAAATTTTACTTCTTAATGACAACCATGTATGTATGATTTTTGAAAATCAAATCATAGAAGTGGAAAAGTTTTATTTAAATGAAAAATCAGTTTCTTTAACTACCACTTAGTGGTTTCACTATTCACCAAAAATTGAAGTTTTTCAGAAAGATAACAAAACCTCACCCTAAGCTATATTTGATATTCCGAATTCAAAAATGATGTCTATTTTAAAAAATTCAAAACATTTAAGTTGCATTAATTAATTTAATATCTAATTCCCACTATCATGACAAATAGCATGTTTTTATGAAACAATAAGTATCAAAAGATTGACAGTAGTTTAAGTCCAATTTCAATGTGAAATTGATTCCAATGACCACCATTGGATAAAATGGTAAAAATATATTCTAATTTAACTTCAAAACCAATTCAAAAGATAATCTAATCATATAAATTAATTAGATTAAAAAGAGGTTTTGAATTAAAATACAACATTTTTCACTATTCATTAAAAAATGAACTTTATCGGAAAGATACCAAAAATTCACACAAAGTAAATTTTGATGTCCCAATCATAAATAACAAGTTTATTTTGAAAAAAATAGCTTATAAAATTGTCAAAAGATAGATTTAAAAAGGGTTTTCCATCAAAAGGTAGTAAAACAATCTTTTAAGAATATTAGTGTATTCTATGCATAAGATTGTATTTATTTTCATTTTAAGTCTCTAAAACACTATATTAATCATTAATAGACATAGATAAAAATATCTATTATTCATTACTTACTTGGGATGTTACATCCTTCCCCCCTTTAGAAAATTGCGTCCCTGTAATTTATTTACTTATCGATTAAATGGGGGTACTTATCCCTCATTGCATATTCAGATTCCCATGTTGCATCTTCCATCATGTGGTTTTTTCACAAAACCTTTACCTGATTAATCACCTTATTCTGTAACACTTGCTCCCTATGGTCGAGAATTTGGACTGGTTGTTCCTCATAATATAGGTTCTCTTCCAGCTGAACTACCTTTGGACTCAAAACATGAGATGGATCTGGCATGTACTTTCTCATCATCGAAACATGAAAAACATTGTGTACCTGAGATAAACTCAGAGGTAAAACCACTCGGTAAGCAACAAATCCAACTCTCTCCAGAATTTGATATGGTCCAATGAACCTTGGACTCAACTTTCCTTTCTTACCAAATCGCATCACACTTTTCCATGGTGATACTTTGAGAAAAATATGATCACCTACCTCAAAAGAGAGATCCTTCCTCCTGTTGTCTGCATAACACTTCTGCCTACTCTGAGCTGTTCTCATGTGTTTCTATATCAGCTGAACTGTTTCTGCCAACTCTTCTACCAATTCTGGTCCCATCAACTTCCTTTCACCCACTTCATCCCAGAAAGCTGGAGTTCGACACCGCTTCCCATATAATGCCTGAAATGGGGCCATCTGTATACTAGAATGAAAAATGTTATTATATGAAAATTCAACCAAAGAAAGATGTTGGTCCCAACTTCCCTGATAATCCATCGAACAAGCTCGTAGCATATCCTCCAAGGTCTGAATTTTTCGTTCTGACTGCCCATCTGATTGAGGATGAAAAGCTGTACTAAAATTTAATTCAGAACCCAACGACTTATGAAGGCCCTTCCAAAAGTTAGAAGTAAACCTGAGATCACGATCAGATACAATGGAGAGAGGAACTACATGTAACATGCCTATCTCTTTAAGATACAAACGGGAAAGTTGATCTAAAGAGAAAGTATCTCGTATAGCAAGGAAATGAGCAGATTTAGTCAAGCGATCAACAATAACCCAGATTGCATTATTACCTCGAGATGTCTTCAATAATCCCACAACAAAGTCCATGGATATATTCTCCCATTTCCACTCTGGCACTGGTAAATGATGAAGCATCCCTTTCAGTAACTTCTGCTCTGCTTTAAACAATTGACATGTCAAACACTTCACAGTAAAATCAGTAATATCTATTTTCATTCCATCCCACCAGTAAAACTCCCGCAGATATCTATACATATTAGTACTGCCAGGATGAACTGAAAGTGGAGAACTATAAGCTTCACATAAAAACTCTCTCTTAAACTGTGAATCACAAGGCATACCGAATTTCTTTCCCAAATCTCAAAATTCAATCATTATCAATGTTGAATTCAGGCAACTTATCTTTCTGAACCAGCTCTACCTTTTTCTGCAACTCACTGTCTTGCTTCTGTGCTTGCTTGATTCTATCTAATAGAGATGATCTCACTGATACCTGAAACAAAACAGAAGAACTTCCTGTACCAACAACTTCTATTCCAAAGTTTATCAAATCCTTAACCAAAGGATCACATTCCAAATGCAAAATTGCTAATGAAGCATTACTTTTTCAACTCAAAGCATCAGCCACTTTATTTTCTTTTCCCGGATGGTAATGAATTGTACAATCATAATCCTTGATTAATTCCAGCCATCTCCTCTGTCTCATGTTTAACTCTTTCTGAGTGAATATATACTTTAAACTTTTGTGATCAATATATATTATACACTTTAATCCATAAAAATGATGCCTCCAAATTTTTAAAGCGAAAACAACAGCAGCTAATTTCAAATCATGTGTAGGGTAATTTACCTCATGAGTTTTCAACTGTCGTGAAGGATAAGAAATTACCTAATCATTCTACATTAGGACGCAACAAAGTCCTTTCAATGAAGCTTCACTATATATAACAAACTCACCATTCCTGGAAGGAAGTGCCAAAATTGGAGCATTCACCAATCTTCTTTTTAATTCATGAAAACAATCATCAAATTCTTTTGTCTAGATAAAATTAACACCCTTCCGAGTTAGCTTAGTCATTGGACTAGATAACCATGAAAAATATCAAAAAAACCTTCGGTAATAGCCTGCCAAATCAAGGAAACTACGAATCTCTGTTACATTTGTGGGTCTTGGCCATTCTTCAACAACCTTTGTTTTTGCAGGATCAACGGTTATCCAATCTTTAGAAACAATTTGACCAAGGAATGAAATTTTTTGCAACCAAAACTCACACTTGCTGAATTTCCCATACAATTTCTTTTCTTTTAAGGTTTGCAAAATAACCCTTAAATGTCTTTCATGCTCCTCTTTACTTTTAGAAAACACCAAAATATCATCAATGAAAACCACCAAAAACTTATCCAAGAACTCATGGAAAATTATATTCATTAAGTCCATGAATACAGCAGGTGCATTGGTTAGCCCAAAAGGCATTACTAAAAATTCATAATGGCCATATCTTGTACGAAACATAGACTTCGGAACATATGATTCTTTTACCTTCAGCTGATGGTACCCCGATCTCAAGTCAATCTTTGAAGAATATTGAGCTCCCTAGAGCTGATCAAACAAATCATCGATATGTGGCAAAGGATATTTGTTCTTAACAGTGATGTTATTCAAGGCTCTATAATCAATGCAAAGTCTCATTGAACCATCTTTCTTTTTAACAAATAAAACAGGAGCACCCCATGGTGATCTGCTAGGTCGAATGAAACCTTTCTCTAATAAATCTTGCAATTGCTCCTTTAACTATAAAAGTTCAATTTGAGCCATTCGATATGGGGGTTTTGAAATTGGCTTAGCATCAGGAACTAAGTCAACAGTAAATTCAACTTCTCGATCTGGTATTATTCCAGGAAACTCATCAGGAAAAACATTAGGATACTCATTTACCACTGGCACATCATTAATCTGAACAGTTCCTTTATTTTCAACGATGTGTGCAAGGTAACATTCATTTCCATCTTTTAAAAGTTTCTCAGCCTCTTGATAAGTTATCAACAGTAAGGGTTCATTCTTGTACCCAAACTGAAAGTCTTTCTGAAAAGAAACTTTTTTAGCTCTACAGTCAAGCTTAACATGGTAAATAGAGAGCCAATCCATACCCAAGATAACATCAAACTCTGGTAGAACAATACGGTTTGCAAGTAGGTTATTTCCACAGATAAGGATAGGAAGATTCTTATAAATTATTTTTTCCTCAACATTTCTCCCAAGTGTTTTTACCAAAATATCAGGAGTCATTTCTTGAGATGGTATTCCCATTTTACTAGAAAGGTTTTCAGATATAAAAGAATGTGTAGACCCCCAATCAAACAACACACTGGAATAATCTGAAAAAACAAACAAA
This sequence comes from Viscum album, assembly GCA_963277665.1. NCBI lineage: Eukaryota > Viridiplantae > Streptophyta > Magnoliopsida > Santalales > Viscaceae > Viscum > Viscum album. The sequence continues at coordinate 470,768,386 of OY728133.1, read as the reverse complement.
GTACCTGATACAACTTCATTTGATGGCTCGACATCTGCTGAAGTAGTTGCAAAGGATTTCACCACCCCTTTCTGCTTGTAGTCTAACTGTTTCCCATCACTCAAGCTCTTTTTCGGACACTCGTTTGCATAGTGACCCAACTCATTGCACTTATAAAATTTCACTAACTGTAAATAAAATTTGGTCTTACTTTCACCTTGATCCTTTTCAGTGCATTCACGAGCCTTATGTCCCATATTACCACATTGGTAGCACTTTCCAGAATTCAGAAGACATTCCCCAGCATGCCTTTTGCCACATTTATCACAAACTGGAAACTTAGTTTTCTTACCATCAGACTTTTTTGAAGAATTCTTACCTTTCTCCTTCCACCTCGGTCTCTTCTTCTGTTGGTTGTTATAGAAGACTTGATCATCGGAAAACTCCATTTCCACCTTCTCAGCACATCGAACAAGCTTTTCATAACTTTTAAACTCACGAGAAGCTAATGCCCTTCGATATTTTGGCTTTAATCCTGAGTAAAAACGATTGATTTTACTATCAAGGTCTCGGATAAAATTTGGAGCATACCTTGCCAATAGAGAGAACCTTTCTTCATAGGTAGCCACTGAGTCTTCCACTTGCCTCAATTCCAAGAATTTCTTTTCCATCCTAAGTCGAACAGCCTTAGGAAAATACTTTTCAAGAAACATACCTTTGAATTCATCCCAGTCGACAGAATCAATCTCATCGGCATCCCTGATATGTTTAACCATACACCACTACTGATCTGCCTCACCCTCCAAATGGTAAATAGCATGACTAACCTTTTGATTGTCTGAACACCCCATGACATAGAAAATATTCTACAGTGCTTTAATCCACCCTTCAGCTAACAGAGGGTCAGATGATCCTCTGAATGATGGGTGATGTTGCCTCATGAAATGTTCCACCACTGACATGTTCCTCTGTGGTTGATCTGGCTGATCTCATGCATGGATACCACCACCATTTATCGCTTGAGTCTACTGCACCATTACTGCCACAAACTGTTCAGTTCCAATTCCCACCATCTCAGGATGCTGATTCAGAAGGTTATTTCCATCTGTATGCCTTCCTAGCACTGCTTCCCTATTTCCACTATGGAAAACCATTCTGAAAAAACATGTCTTAGATGAAGCAACATGGTAATCTTCAAATACTATATCACATCAATTTGACCAAAAAAATATTTTTGGATAATCATTTAATAGAACTCTAACTCATAAAGTTATCTAAACTGACCTATGATGCCAACTATAAGGCCCCAGCCTTAAACCTTACTTAATCTTGAGTTATTACAAGATTACACATTGAGGATCTTTTCGGGTTTAGAGTTTTAGAGAATTAGATCATAAAACTTTCATTACATTCCACATATAAAAAAAGTGGTTACATAAAGATAGTATTATTCTTTCCCATCAATGGAAACACATTTAAAATAAAACATGGATTCTTTCTTGACACTTCCTTGACACTATCATAATATCATGTACCTTTCCCTTGACTTGTGAAAACAATTTCAAAAAAACTTGGGATGAGCATAAAAAGATCAGTAAGGGATATAAAAATATTGAAAGGAAACATGGGTACATATATCCATAAGAATGAAATCATACTTTACCCATAAAACATAAGAACTTTAACATACCTCATCAAACCATGAATAAATCATAGAAATCATCAGACATAAATGTAACTTGAGGAATTCATAACATTCTTACGTAGGGAGTAACCCTCTTGGTTACGTTTGGAATACCCATCACAGTATATTCCATAAATCTCTTCGGAGAAACCTTAATGTTTCACTCCATTGCTTTACCCAATGCATTGGAGAGCTATATCGGGCTCACCCGCCCTTAGTCTATCAAGAAACCACTCGTCTTCTTAATAATGCCCAAGAACCTCAACATAATCACATCACATAAAACATGCATAAAGGAAACATAACATTTCCACCTTTCAATCACAAGATATCAATACAACACATTGATATAAAAACATTATGAAAAAAATTTTCAATACCAAAATAAATGAAAAGTAAAACATGGTATTTATTTTTCTTTTTTAAAAAAAGTTATGGCTTGTAGAGGAAGTCGAAACTCAAATAATGGTCACGGCGGCGGCGAAGTCGCTGTCACCGCATACGTACGACAAAAACATTCCCTTTGGTCGTTTAGTAAAACACTTCGTATAAAAAAGATTCGTTTTGGTTAAACGTAAAAGTCAAAGGGGTTTATACACCGTATAAAAGAAGGTTGTGTATAAAACAAAATATGCCTCAATGAAAGGAGATTGAGACGAAGTCCCATACGTCGGGTCCGACTTGACTCGGTCGTTCTTTAATCTCCTGAATAATAAACTTGAGTTAATTTCTACTTGTTTAAGAATTTTTTTCAAGTTCATTATTCCTTTTATATCCCTTATTTCTATGTCATGAACACTATGTAATTATTTAAGTTAATAACGGTCGTTTTAACGATCATTGGTACTTGAGTCAAAAATAAGCCCTTTATAAATACAAGTTGTTCATGTATCCATTATATCCAGAATGGTATTCATGATGTAGATATCATATATCTCATATATATCCAGTACATTCATCCATTTATAATATTACATAATCATTTAGAGGTAAGAAATGAAATGCACCGTTCATGGAGACGGTAAGCCGTACGTACGCATGAACGCTACATTCATTTATATTTCGTATTTTATAGAATGGAATCATAATGATATAAAGTTATATTATAATTCTAGTATAATATCATATATAATATCATAGTTCCATCCTTTATACGTCCCACATATGGTATTTAACGAATCAAATCACTTTGAGAGGGTGGTAGTCCACACTTCCTTAAATGAAGATATCGTGTTTACCCATAATGGAAACCATAAAGGTATGCCCAAAATGAAAAATACAGAAGCTTAATAAAAACATAAACATATTATATATCATATATAAATATACTGTCATCTTAATTTCCAACTTTGAAGGTGTTAAATGAATTTTGAACAATCATCGTTTCGGGAGGCATAAATTCACCATCCACGGAAACAGTATGTTCTTTAACCATTAGATGTAGGTGTGTGTAAGTGTAGCTAGAATCCTTCTTATAACAACATCCTAGTATATTTAAGATACTGGAGTTTTTACAAAAGAAAAGAATAAAAAGAGTTTAGGGGGTTGGAGAAGCAAAATAAAACAAAAGGACTCAAGTGAAGACGTTACCTTAAAATCGGGTAACTCCCTTTAGTTTGAGCTCAAAGGCTTCCTTGGGAAGACTCCTGACCAAAGTGAGGCTTCAAGGAGTAAGAGAGGGATGTGGAGAGACAAAATGGGTAGGGGTTGGTCGAGCCAAAGGCTTTGGGAGTGTGGGTAAGGAGGTAGAGGTGGGGGCCTTTTATAATAGGAGAGGAGGGGCATTATTGGAAAGTAAAGAAATGTTACAGTATTTTAAAATGAGTTTCGGATTCAAAAGGTCCCACATTGATATAATTCGAGGGTAAGGTGATAAGGGTTCGAAATCCACCCATCAAATAAGTTTTGGACATGTGTAGTTCATAGATTTTACATTATCATTTCATTTTATTTAAATCCTTTATTAATGAGGTAATCGCTGCATCATCATGATGTCATAAATAATTTAATTTATTTAAAGTCTAAAAATTATAAAAAAAATACTATGATGTATCCAATCTTTTTATATTTCCAATGACTAGTTATAATCAAAAATCCGACTTGTATAACCCCATGTAAAAATTGTTTTAGTAAAACATCTCATGTTTGTGTCATTTTTACTTTAACAATAAATAAAAAATTATTTATGTCATTTCCCAACCAAAGTGGCTCCATGGGGTCCCATAGTTGACCCATGGATTTTATTGGTCTTCCATGACACATCCAATGAGGGTAAGACATGTGTCAAGCTCATCTCATATTATTAAAACACTATTTTTACCTTAAACTACACTAATTACCACTAATCGCGATTAAGAACTTAGAAGTTACTATTCACCAAAAAACTATTTTAATCTCATTGAACCACATTTTACTTCTTAATGACAACCATGTATGTCGGATTTTTGAAAATCAAATCACAGAAGTGGCAAAGTTTCATTTAAACAAAAAATCAGTTTCTTTAACTACCACTTAGTGGTTTCACTATTCATCAAAAATTGAATTTTTTCAGAAAGATAACAAAACTTCACCCTAAGATATATTTGATATTCTGAATTCAAAAATGATGTCTATTTTACAAAATTCAAAACATGTAAGTTGCATTAATTAATTTAATAACTAATTCCCGCTGTCATGACAAATAGCGTGTTTTTATGAAACAATAAGTATCAAAAGATTAACAGTAGTTTAAGTCCAATTTTAAAGTGAAATTGATTCCAATGACCACCATTGGATAAAATGGTAAAAATATATTCTAATTTCACTTCAAAACCAATTCAAAATATAATCTAATCGTACAAATAAATTAGATTAAAAAGTGGTTTTGAATTAAAAAACAACATTTTTTACTATTCATTAAAAAATGAACTTTATCGGAAAGATACCAAAAATTCACAAAAAGTAAATTTTGATGTCCCAATCATAAATAATAAGTTTATTTTGACAAACATAGCTTATAAAATTGTCAAAAGATTGATTTAAAAAGGGTTTTCCATCAAAAGGCAGTAAAACAATCATTTAAGAATATTAGTGTATTCCATACATAAGATTCTATTTATTTTCATTTTAAGTCTCTAAAACAATATCTTAATCATTAATATACATAGATAAAAATATCTATTATTCATTACTTACTTGGGATGTTACACACCCGCCTTTAGTTTATCACGGAACCACCCGTCTTCATAACAATGCCCAAGAACCATAACATAATCGTATCACGTAAAACATGCATAAATGAAACATAACATTTCCACATTTCAATCACAAGATATCAATACAACACATTGATATAATAAAAACATTTTGAAAACCATTTTCAATACCAAAATAAAAGAAAATTAATACATGGTATTTATTTGTCATTTTTTAAAAAAAAGTTAGGTTATGGCTTGTAGAGGAAGCCGAAACTCAAATAATGGTCACGTCGACGGAGAAGTCATTGTCGCCGCATACGTAGGACAAAAAAAATTACTTTTGTCATTTATTACAATGATTTGTATAAAAAAAGATTCCTTTTGAATAAGTTTTAAAGTCAAATGGGTTTATATACCATATAAAAGAAAGTTGTGTATAATACAAAATATGCCTCAATGAATGGAGATGGAGACGAAGTCCCTTACCTCGTATCCGAATTGACTTGATCATTATTTAATCTCCTGAATAATAAACTTGAGTTAATTTCTACTTGCTTAAGAACATTTTTCAAGTTCATTATTCCTTTTATATCACTTATTACCGTGTCATGCACAATATGTAATTATTTAAATTAATAACAGTTGTTTTAATGATCATTGGTACTTGAGTCAAAAATAAACTCTTTATAATTACAAGTTGTTCAGGTAGACGTTATATCCAGAGTTATATTCATGATGTATATATCATATATATCATATATATCCAGTATATACATTCATTTATAATATTACATAACATTTTGAGGTAATAAATGAAATGCACCGTTCATGGAGACGGTAAGCCGTACGTATGCATGAACGCTACTTTCATTTCGATTTCATATTTTATGGAATGGAATCATAAGTATATAAAGGTATATTATAATTAAAGTTTAATATCATATATAATATCATTAACTCCATCCTTTATACATCCCACATATGGAATTAACGAATCAAATCACTTTGAGGGCGCGGTAGTCCGCACTTCTTAAAATGAAGATATCATATATACCCATAATGGAAGCCATAAAGGTATGCCATAAATGAAAAATACAGAATATTAAGGAAAACATAAACATATTATGTATCATATATAAATATATTGTCATCTTAATGTCCACCTTTGAAGGTGTTAGAAGAATATTGAACAATCATTGTTTCGTGACGCAGAAATTCGCCATCCACGGAAACAATATGCTCTTTAACCATTAGATTAAGGTGTGTGTAAGTGTAGCTGTAATACTTCTCATAACAACATCCAAGTATATTGAATATACTGGTGTTGTTACAAAATAAATGAATAAAAGAGTTTAGGGGGTTGGAGAAGCAAAATAAAACATAAGAACACAAGAGAATACACTACCTTTAAAACAGGTAACGCTTTTTTGATTTGAGCTCAAAGGATTCCTTGGAAAGACTTCTTCCCAATGTGAGGCTTATAGAAGTAATAGAGGGATGTGGAGAGAAAATATGGGTAGGGTTTGGATGAGAAAAAGGCTTGAGAGGTGTGGGTAAGGTGGTAGAGGTTGGGGCCTTTTATAAGAGTAGAGGAGGGGCACTGTTAGAAAGTTATAAAAGGTTACTTTATTATAAAATTATTTTCTGATTTTAAAGGTACCAAATTATATATTTCAAGGATAAGGTGATAATAGTTCTAAATACACACATCCAATACGTTTTTGACATGTTTTGGTCTTATATTTTACATTGTCTTTTCATTTTATTCGAATCGTTAAATAATGAGGTAATCACTGCATCATCATGGTGTCATAAATAATTTACTTTATTTAATGTCTAAAAATTATAAAAAAATACCATGATGTAGGAAATATTTTTATATTTCTAATGAATATTTACAGTCAAAAATTTGACTTGTATACCCCCATTTAATAATTGTTTTAGTAAAGCAACACATGTTTGTGACATTTTTATTTTAACATTAAATAAAAAGTTATTAATATCATTTTCCTACCAAAGTGGCTCTATGGGGTCCCCAAGTTGACCCATGGAATTTCTTGGTCGGCCATGACACATCCAATAAGGGTAGGACATGTGTCATGGTCATTTTATATTTTTAAAACATTATTTTTACCTTAAAATACACGAATTACCTCTAATCGCGATTAATAGACTTAAAAGTTACTATTCACAAAAAAATTATTTTAATCCCATTGAACAAAAATTTACTTCCTATTGAAAACCATGTATGTTGGATTTTTGAAATTCAAAACACGGAGGTGGTAAACTTTCATTTAAACGAAAAACAACTTTTTTAAGTACCACTTAGTGGTTTCACTATTCATCAAAAATTGAATTTTTTCAGATAAATACCAAAACATCACCCTAAGCTATATTTGATATTCCGAATTCAAAAATGATGTATATTTCACAAAATTCAAAACATATATGTTACATTAATTACTTTAATAATTAATTCCGGCTATCAGAACAAATAGTGTGTTTTTATGAAACAATATATATCAAAAGATTGACACTAGTTTAAGTCCAATTTCAAAGTGAAATTAATTCCAATGACCACTATTGGATTAAATAGTAAAAATATATTCTGATTTCACTTTAGAACCATTTCAAAAGATAATCTAATCATATAAATAAATTATATTAAAAAGAGGTTTTGAATTAAAATAAAACATTTTTCACTATTCATTAAAAAAATGAATTTATCGGAAAAATACCAAAAATTTACACAAAGTAAATTTTGATGTCCCGATTCTAAAGAAGAATTTTATTTGGTCCAATAGAATGTATAAGAGTGACCAAAACTGTATTTAATAGAGGTTCACCATCAAAAGGCGATAAGTGGACATTTAGTGAAAAATTAGAGTATATATGCCTAAAATTGAAATATTTTCATATTTTAAACCTTTATCCTTTATTTGATAAATGTAAAAACATTTAACAAACATATATAATCATATTTTAGTTATTTATATTCATTCCCTCCAATACTATGGCTACGTGTTAATTACCATTTAAAATAATATTATTTTATTACTAGTGTGCAACGTAAGATTTCAAAGAAACTTTCTGTTGCGTATCGGGTATGCTATCGAACATTGCATCCCCTTTAAAGTAAAATTGATATTTAATTCACAAATATTAATAAATATGAAAATGTTTTATTATTTATTTACCTGGGATGTTACATCCTTCCCCCCTTCTGGGAATTGCGTCCTCACAATTTTATTCTCTTATGAAAATAAGTGGGGGTATTTATCCCTCATAGCATTTCCAGATTCCCACGTTTCTTTTTCAACCATATGGTTTTCTACAAAAACTTTACATGGTGAATTGCCTTATTTCGCAACACTTTCTCTCTTCGGTCAAGAATCTGGACTGGTTGTTCTTCATAAGAGAGATTCTCTGCCAGCCGAACTACCTCCGGGCTCAAAACATGAGATGGATCTGGCATATACTTTCTCAATATCAAAAGATGAAAAACATTATGTACCTAAGATAAAATCGGAGGTAAAGCCACTCGGTAAGCAACTGATCCAAGTCTCTCCATAATTTCATATTGTCCAATGAATCTTGGACTCAAATTTCCTTTCATACCAAATCGCATCACACTTTTTCCAAGGTGAAACTTGGAGAAAAACTTGATCACCTACCTCTAAAGATAGATCCTTCCTCCTGTTGTCTGCATAACTTTTATGTCTGCTCTGATCTGTTCTCATGTGTTTCTGAATCAAATGAACTTTTTTTGTCATCTATTCTACCAATTCTGGTCCCATCAGCTTCCTTTCACCCACTTCATCCCAAAAGTTGGAGTTCGACAATGCTTCCCATATAATGCCTCAAACGGTGCCATCTGTATACTAGAATGAAAACTTTTATTATATGAAAATTCAACCAAAGAAAGATGTTGGTCCCAACTTCCACGATAATCCATCGAACAAGCATGTAGCATATCCTCCAAAGTCTGAATTGTTCGTTCTGACTATCCATCTGATTGAGGATGAAAAGCTGTATTAAAATTTAATTCAGTACCCAACGACTTCTGAAGGCATTTCCAAAAGGTAGAAGTAAACTTGTTATCACGATCAGATACAATAGATAGGGGAACTCCATGAAACCTAACTATCTCTTTAGGATACAATCGAAAAAGTTGATCTAGAGAGATAGTATCTTGAATAGGAAGTAAATGAGCAGATTTAGTCAAGTGATCAACAATAACCCAGATTGCATTATTAACTCAAGATGTCTTTAGTAATCCCACAACAAAGTCCATGTATATATTTTCCCATTTCCACTCTGGCACTGGTAAAGGATGAAGCATCCCTTTCGGTAACTGCCGCTCTACTTTAACCTGCTGACAAGTCAGACACTTCACAGTAAAATCAGCAATATCTCTTTTCATTCCATCCCACCTGTAATACTCCCGCAAGTTCCTTGTACATCTTAGTAATGCCAGGATGAACTGAACACGGGGAACTATGAGCCTCACATAACAACTCATTCTTCATCTGTGAATCACCAGGCACACATAAACTCTTCCCAAACCTCAAAACACAATCATTATCAATGTTAAATTCAGGCAACATACCCTTCTGAACCAGCTCTACCTTTTTCTGCGACCCATTATCTTTCTTCTGCGCTTGCTTAATTCTGTCTGATAGGGATGATCTCACTGATACCTGAAACAAAACAAGAAGAACTTCCTAAACCAACAAATTCTATGCCAAATTTCATCAAATTAAAAACTAAAGGATCTCGTTCCAAACATAGCATGGTTAATGAATCATTACTTTTTTGAATTAACGAATCAGCCACTTTATTTGTTTTTCCCGGATGGTAAGGAATTGTACAATTATAATCCTTGATTAATTCCAGCCATCTCCTATGTCTCATGTTCAGTTTTTTCTGAGTGAATATATACATTAAACTATTTTGATCAGTATATATTTTACACTTTACTCCATACAAATGATGCCTCCAAATTTTTATAGCAAAAACAACAGCAGCTAATTCCAAGTCATGTGTAGGGTAATTTACCTCATGAGTTTTCAACTAGCGTAAAGCATATGCAATTACCTGATCATTCTGCATAAGGACATAGCCATGTCGCTTCAAAGAAGCATCACTGTATATAACAAACTCACCATTCCTGGAAGGGAGTTCCAAAATTGGAGCATTCACCAATCTTCTTTTCAACTCCTGAAAACAATCATCACATTGTTTTGTCCAAAAAAACATAACACCTTTCTGAGTTAGCTTAGTCATTGGACTAGATAACTGTGAAAACATTTCAACAAACCTTCGGTAGTAACCTGCCAAACCAAGAAAACTACGGATCTTGGTTACATTGGTGGGTCTTGGCCATTCTTCATCAACTTTTGTTATTTTCAGGATCAACAGTTATTCCATTTTTTGAAACAATGTGACCAAGGAAAGAAATTTGTTGTAACCAAAACTCACTGTTGCTTAATTTTCCATACATTTTCTTTTCATTTAAAGGTTTGCAAGACAACACTTAAATGAATTTCATGCTCCTTATTACTTTTAGAAAACACCAAAATATCATCAATAAACACAACCACCATTTATCACTTGATTCAACTGAGCCATCACTACAGTAAACTACTAAATTCTGATTTCGACCATCTTTGGTTTCTGATTCGGAAGGTCATTCTCCTCTGTATGCCTTCCCAGAAAAGATGCACTTTTTCCTTTATGAAAAACCATTCTTAACAAAGACATATCTTAGAAGAAGCAACATGGTAATCTGTAAATGCTATATGATTTCAATATTAACATAAATTAATTTAGGGACATTAATTTAACAATACCCTAACTCCTAATTTTGTCTAAAACGACCTCTGATACCAACTATAAGGCCCCTACCATAAACTATGCTTAATATTGAATTAAATGAATAATTCACATTGAGGATCTTTTCAGGTTCATAGTTTTAGAGAATTAGGACATAACTATTAAATCTCCAAAGATTAAAAAGTAGACACTTCTACTAACTTTCCATAAAATAAGAATTCTTAAAAAGAAACATGTCTACTTCCATGTATTAGATAGCATGACTTTTCCTTGATCCCATCCTTGACCCTATTCCACATTAAGTCTTGTGAAAAACATTTCAAAAACTTGGGATGAGCATAAAAATCTCAGCAAGGGATATAAAAGTATGAAATGAAAACATTAGTCCATGTATGAAATCGTACTTTACTCATAAAACATAATAATTTTAACATATCTCATCAAATCATGAATAAATAATAGAAATCATAAGACATAAAGGTAACTTGAGGCATTCATAACATTCTTACATAGGTAGTAACCGTCATGGTTACGTTTGGAATACCCATCACAGTATATTCCCTAAATATCTTTGGAGAAACCTTAACATCTAACTCATTCGCCTTACCCAATGCATTGGAGAGCTATATTGGGCTCACCCGTCCTTAGTTTATTACGGAACCACCCGTCTTCATAACAATTTTCAAGAACCATAACATAATCGTATCATGTAAAACATGCATAAAGGAAACATAACATTTTCACATTTCAATCACAAGATATCAATACAACACATTGATATAATACAAGAATTATGAAAAACATTTTCAATACCAAAATAAAATAAATTTAATACATGTTATTTATTTTTCATTTTAAAAAAAAGTTAGGTTATGGCTTGTAGAGGAAGCAGAAACTCAAATAATGGTCACGACGGTGGAGAAGTCATTGTCGCCACATACGTATGACAAAAAAACATTCCTTTTTTTTCATTTAGTAAAACACTTAATATAAAAAAATATTCCATTTTAATAAGAGTAAAATTCAAAGAGGTTTATACAGCGTATAAAATAAAGTTGTGTATAAAACCAAATATGCCTCAATGAATGGAGATTGAGACGAAGTCCCTTACCTCATATCTGAATTGACTCGATCGTTATTTAATCTTCTGAATAATAAACATGAGTTAATTAAAACTTTCTTAAGAACATTTTTCAAGTTCATTATTCCTTTTATATCACTTATTACCATATCATGAACACTATGTAATTATTTAAGTTAATAACGGTTGTTTTAACAATCATTGGTACTTGAGTCAAAAATAAACTCTTTATAATTACAAGTTGTTCATGTATATATTATATCTGGAGCTATATTCATGATATAGTTATCATATATATTATATATATTCATTATATACATTCATTTATAATAATAGATAACATTTAGAGGTAGGAAATGAAATTCGCCGTTCATGGAGTCGATAAGTCATACGTACGCTTGAACGCTACTTTCATTTCTATTTCATATTTTATGGAATGGAATCATAATGATATAAAGGTATATTATAATTCCAGTTTAATATCATATATAATATCATTCACTCCATCCTTTATACATCCCAAATATGGAATTAATGAATCAAATCACTTTGAGGGGGCGGTAGTCCGCACTTCCTAAAATGAAGATATCGCATATACCCATAATGGAAGCCATAAAGGTATGACATAAATAAAAAATACAGAATCTTAAGGAAAAAATAAACATATTATATATCATATATAAATATAGTGTCATATTAATGGCCACATTTTAAGGTGTTAGAAAAATATTGAACAATCATCGTTTCGTGATGCAGAAATTCCCCTTCCACGGAAACAGTATGCTGCTTAACTATTAGATGAAGGTGCATGTAAGTGTAGCTCTAATACATCTCATAAATACATACTAGTATGTTTAATATATTGTTTTTGTTACAAAAGAAAGGAATAAAAAGAGTTTAGGGGGTTGGATAACCAAAATAAAACATAAGAACACAATAGAAGACACTGCCATTAAAACGGGTAACTCTTTTTGATTTGAGATCAAAGGCTTCCTCGGAAAGACTTCTGCCCAGAGTGAGGCTTATAGGAGTAATAGAGGGATTTGGAGAGACAAAATGGGCACTGGTTGGATGAGACAAAGTCTTGATAGGTGTGGGTAAGGTGGAAGAGGTGGGGGCCTTTTATAAGAGGAGAGGAGGGGCACTCTTGGAAAGTTATAAAAGGCTACTTTATTATAAAATTATTTTCAGATCTTATAGGTACCAAAATTATATATTTAGAGGATTAGGTGATAAGTGTTCGAAATCCACCCATACAATAGGGTTTTGAAAAGTTTAGGTCTTATATTTTACATTATCTTTTCATTTTATTTAAATCGTCAAATAATGAGGTAATCACTACTTCATCATAGTGTCATAAACAATTTACATTATTTAATGTCTAAAAATTATAAAACAAATATCATGATGTAGGAAATATTTTTATCTTTATAATTAATATTTATAGTCAAAAATATGTCTTGTATAACCCCATTTCAAAATTGTTTTAGTAAAACAACACATGTTTGTGACATTTTTATTTTAACATAAATAAAAAGTTATTAATGTCATTTTCCTACCAATGTGGCTCCATGGGGTCCCCAATTTGAACCATGGATTTTCTTGGTCGTCCATGACACATACAATATGTGTAGGACTTGTGTCAAGGTCATTTCATATTGTTAAAACATTATTTTTACCTTAAAATACACTAATTACCTCTAATCGTGATAAAAAAAACTTAAATGTTACTATTCACCAAAAAATTATTTTAATCCCATTGAACAAAATTTTACATCCAAATGAAAAACATGTATGTCAGATTTTTGAAATTCAAAACACAGAGGTGGTAAAATTTCATTTAAACGAAAAATCAGTTTTTTAATTACCACTTAGTGGTTTCACTATTCATCAAAAATTGAAGTTTTTCAGAAAAATACAAAAACATCACCCTAAGCTATATTGGATTTTCCGAATTCAGAAATGATGTATTTTTCAAAAAATTAAAAACATATTAGTTATATTAATTTACTTAATTATTAATTACCACTGTCAGAACAAATAGCGTGTTTTTATGAAACAATATATATCAAAAGATTGACACTTGTTTAAGTCCAATTTCAATGTGAAATTAATTCCAATGACCACTATTGGATTAAATGGTAAAAATATATTCTAATTTAACTTTAGAACCAATTCAAAAGATAATATAATCATATAAATAAATTATATTTAAAAGGGGTTTTGAAATAAAATACAACATTTTCACTATTCATTAAAAAATAAACTTTATCGGAAAAATACCAAAAATTTACACAAAGTAAATTTTGATGTCCCTCTTCTAAATAAAAATTTTATTTGGTCCAATAGAATGTATAAGAGTGACCAAAACTATATTTAGTGACGGTTCACCATCAAAAGGCGATAAGTGGACCTTTAGTGAAAATTAGAGTATATTTGCCTAAAATTGAATTCTTTTCATATTTTAAGCCATAATCTTTTATTGGATAAATGTAAAAAAATTTAACAGACATATATAATCATATTTTAGTTATTTCTATTCATTCCCGCCAATACAACGACTACGTGTTAACTACCATTTAAAATAATATTATTTTATTACTAGTGTGCAACGTAAGATTTCAAAGAAACTCTTTGTTGCGTATTGGGTACGCTATCAAACATAGAAACCCATTTAAAGTAAAATTAATATTTAATTCGTAAATATTAATAAATATGAAAATGTTTTATTCTTTATTTACCTAGGATGTTAGAAGGATAATACATTTTTGTGTTTAAGATCTCTTCCCTATGGTTTATGAATTAATTTCTTCATAGAATAAGAAAAAAGTACTTGATAATTGTAGTTCCGTCCTTTAACTAATTTATACCAAAAACTCATATTTCCCTCTAAATGATGTTTACTCAAGATGACTTGGTCACACTAGAAGTGCTAGAATCAATTAATAGAGAATCACATAGTCCAAAAATGATGTACTATATATTTCCCTTGTGTGTAGAGATTTACCAAAACCAAAATGGTTAGTAAAATATAAGATGATCCCCAAAAAGGATAATCCTTTTGAGAAGGAAAAATTAATCTAAATTTCCAAAATTAAACAAACAATAACCAAAGTTCAATAAATACCATTCAATAATCAATTGTCATCAAAATCCTTCAATATAATCCAAACTAAGATTAAAACCCAAAATTCAAAATAATTTGATTATGTAGTCTTCCACATTAAATTATATCTCCAAATAACATCGTCTACTCTTATAGTAATATTCTAAAAATTAATTAACCTAATATCATATTATCTATGATAGGTTAAATATTTCCATAAATAACCTAAATCATTATTAATCTACAATAGAAATATAGGAAAAAATCCACCATTACTCTTGAAATGAAATCCCATAGTATTTTATTTCCATAAGGCATATAGTGTTCCAAATAGAGAGAATGTCTTCCAAAATAACATTTATCACTTAATCACCAAATCAATTTCCTATACTGAGGATATCCATTTTATAAAATATAATATCCTCAATCAACTTATTATTCATCAATAAAATCATTTAAATAAAAATAATTAGTCACACAAACCAGGGAATTCACATAGTCTAGTGGTAGGTGATAAATCCTAATTGCACTCTAGTTGTGTTTTCGATTCTCGCAGCTTTGTCTGACAAAACGGGTTGTCACACGGTCATCATGTTGTCCTTTTTCCAAAACTATATTTTATAAAATTACCAAAATTAGATAAATTCCTCAAAATTACGATAACATATTTTAACCAGAAATGTTATCTCTTACCTCGCATTTTCATCCAAAAAATTAATAACCTGTAATTTCCTCAAATTCAAGGATTAAATAAATCCAAATGGTTATTTATAACTATATCCACAAAAGAAATTATAATTCTTCCTCAAATAGCATTTTCACATAACAAACTATTGGGTTACATGTATGAGAGAAAAGTCTTACAATGTAGTCTCGTCAACAAAGAGCAATAATAATTTTAAACATTTCACCATACATTTATTTCCATATAGGTTCTTCCTTGAACAAAAGGTTATACTATATAATAGGGCATTCACTAGGATAATTACCAGGTCCCTTACATTTATTGAAAATGTCTGAAAATGAATTCTTGGGTTCATTTCTATTTTCTTCCATATTACTCTTCATTTTTTCATGGAAATTTGTTACCTTATGTCTTTTTTACCCACACATAAAGAATTTATCTATTCCATTGAGACACTTTCCTAGGTGTCTCCTTCCACATATATTTTCTCCATGGTCTCTATTCGAGTCTAGATCAAAGCATTGTTTCCAGTTTTTTCCCCAAGGTACATTTGTGCCAGAGCTTCCTCTACCTACTTGTATCTAGACAGGGATGTATTGATTGGAAAACCCACATAATATTTTCATTACAATAATTTTTGGATGTTCTTCTATACTACTCCCCAAAGTCTATATTAGGGTAATGTTCTCTAATTAGTGTTTTTCTAAATCTTGTTTCCATGGTTGGTACTAAACTTTCTATGATATCAATTGAAACACCTAGACCCTAGTTACCCTAAGTCAGTGCATTATTACGTATCATTGGCATGTTCACAAGTGATCAAGTCCCTAAAGGCCAATTTGTTTAGTAGGCCTTGAAGTACTGGATACAAATATAAGTATTACATTACATCATGAAATAAAGAAAAACAATGTTGTGTCCCCTTTTAACACACTCATATTCCTTAACCTATACCTGCAGGTTAATCATGATATACTTCTCCACATCCTAGAAAAAATATAACATAGAAAGGGGTGATCTCATATTCTCTGTAAGGATAAAAATATAGTAGAAACATTCATAAATAAGCATAAACATTTAAGGAAGTGTATAAGACTAAAACACAAGCCTTTTAAACATAAATTTCAGAATAATATGGCAAATATAAATAAAATAATTCCATTTACTTCTTCACATATATATTCTAATAGTCGAATAATTTCATGTAATATCAATAGATAATTTCATAATGATGGAATGCATAATACTGGACATCATAACGACATAGTCAAGGCCTCTTGCCAATAATAGAAATAAAGATTTTGTCAAGGCCTTGTTCTAAGACATTAGTTTGTCTCATGAGACCTACCAATGCGTTGATGAGATATAGTGGGCTCCACCCATCACTTACTATGTCAAATGCATTCCTTATATGAAATGGTTGAATCATAATATAAACATTCATATTAAAACTAGCATACTAAATGTCAATATTTTATCCACAAACCATGAATGATATAAAAATAGCACATCCACAGTAAAACATAACACATTCAATAATATATGGATGATTGTATCAACCTAAATCATGAATAATGATGGATATTCACATATATGAGAATAATAAGTAAAATCATTCGAGAGAAATATCCCATATTTCATGAAACCATTTAAAAGTATAACTATTTATCAAGAAGTTGTTAAAAATAGATGTTTGAATCAAAGTGTGCCATTCCACTATGAATCTTTTAAAAGGGATTTTAATTTCAAAACATCCATATCCATATAATTAAATTTTTAAAACCATTTTTAAAACATGGACATTAATAAGAAATATTTAGCAGAATAAGTAATTAAAAAATTTACAATGATATGTTTGTTAGTGTTCCTAAAAAATGAGATAAATTTTAATAAAAATAATTGAGGCAATAAAAACATTATAATATCATGATAATAAAGGGATTAATGATATACTATATAAAATTACAACATATACGCCATATAAAAGTGAATTGGCGCATAACGACAATGAAATCTCAATGGAATGTAAATTGATATGAAATCCCTTTTAAAGACCGTATACTTAAGTAAAGGATAAAAAAATGACATAACTATGTGTGAAAAATATAAATACGCTCATTACGATTGGCTATTAAGAGTAAATCAATCAGAGGATATTCACACATATTCTTGTATCAACAACACCAATGAATTTGATGTTTAACTCAATGAATGGAAATTGAGTTAAGATTACTCTTATCATGTTCTTATTGATGACATGAGAATTTATAAATGGAGTTATTATGGGTATCAAAATTATATCCACCCAAAGGGGAGTGGAAATTACTAAATAAATAAATTAATATCTATTTCACACATAATATTGGATTAAAATAAACAATGAAGATTTCGTAAAACCCAATGAGTGGAAATCGAAATTCCAAATTCCCTTTCCGATTTGGTAACATAAAAAATATACACCCCATGAAAGAAGGATAAAACCATGATGTTTTAATTCCCATAAATTAAAGTTTATTACACAAAGAACTCAATCATGGACAGTATATACACCACACAAAATGAAATAGTGGAAAATACAACATGAATCTCACGAGAATAAAAAGTGAGATGAAAACCCCTTGACATGTACTTTTTATAGTTGAAGGTACCTTAACCTCCTGTATAATGTTGAAATAATTATTATTAAATTATACAAGAACCATATAAATTTATATGATATCATATATGATCTTTTAATATTTCATTATTAATAATATTTTATTAGTATCATTGTTTCAGGTGTTAACTGATTTGTTTTTCTTTACATGTTCTGTTACATAAGTCATGTTTATTATGGATAAGATGTAATTAATTTCTATCTATAATTATAATATGTTCTTAAAAATTATTTTTTAATCGTAAAAAGATATTTATTCTTGAATGGTTACGACGGGGAATGAATCTCATCGTGTTCGTGGAGACGGTAATCCGTATGTACGCATGAGCAACAATACCATTCTATTGATGGTGAAATCATTTGTAATTTTATGTTATATTATATAAACTGAATCATTGTCAAGTTATATTTATTATTTACATCAATTTTACTCATTATTATACCCATCTAAATAATTAAGCGTTGAATAACAAACTACACCATGACGTCGAGACAGTAAGCTTTACGCACACAGGTACAATGACTATGTCCTTCATAGGATGGATATAATAATGAATATGGTTGTAAAATATTTATAATAACATCATATTTTATATAAGGTACTGGATTTATTATTTTGGCCTGGAAACAACAAAGAATGAGTATTTAGAAGAAGTAAAAGACATTGAAAGTGGTGATGAAATAATTACATCTTCTTCGGGATCTTTCATTGGATTTGATCCAAAGTGTTCTTTAAGATGAATTTTGGATCAATGTAAGGCCTCTATATTTATTTTAGGGTAGTTGGTAGGATATTTGAGTAGGTTTTGGCCAAGACAAATGGATTTGGAGGTGTGATTTTGAGAGAAGTGGAAGTACTCTTTTATAAGAGAGGTGAGGGTCACTTTAGCAAAACCTTCAAATACTATTTTATTATACAATCATATTCGGTTTATAATGGCTCCAAAAAGATTTAGTTTGAGGATATGGTGGGTCTGGGTCGAACAAATCTCAGTAAATTTGTTTTAGACAAGTTTAAGTCACCATATTAACCTTATCTTTTAGATTTTACTCTTGGTTAAATAGTTTAACATGTATTGTGTCTCATTGTATTTTTATATTATATGGTTAATAAAGATACTATAAAATGGAAAACAAAAACTAAGTGGTTAATTAATGACATATCTATTATTATTCAAGTATTTTGGTAGAACACTATATTTTTAGGACTATTATATCATTTAATAATATAGTATTTTTTTTAAAAACTCATTTATGTCAATTTTGACATTATCTAGTATTTGGTTTTTGTGAAAGTTATAACAATATGATTTCTTAAAAAAACTTTAATCAACCCTACCATGTAATATTAACATTTAATATTTGTTTAATTCATCAAAATTCTAACCTTACATTTATGTTTTAATTTTATAATATCAATTATGTTAATCTTCCATTAATATTGTAATTACTACATCATCATTGTGTCATAAATAATTTTTATTATTTAATGTCTAAAAATTATAAATAAAATATCATAATGTAGGAAATTTTAATATATTTCTAGTTAATATTTATAGTCAAAATTATCTCATGTATAACCCTATATTAAAAATGCTTTAGTTATTTAAATTTGAATTTAACACTTTTAACTCTTCTTTAAATAAGATAATAATAAATGTCCTAATGAAATCCAAGTGAACCAAAATGATCATATTTTATTCCTATGATTTATTTTGGTCAAAATAAACTTATCCTAAAGAATTATGATCTGTTTTTGGGTATTTATAATATAATGTTTACCTTTAATTACCCTATTTACTTTTAACCGTGGTAAATAAAAATCATAAGAAACTATTCACCAAATATTATTTTAATCTTATTGAAAAAAAATTTACATAATGATATAAACTATGTCTCTCTTATTTTTTATATTCAATTCATTGATGTGGTAAAATTATGTTTTATGCAAATTTGATAATGTGACTAGAAGGTGGGTAAAAGAAGTTAAAAAAATTCAATAAAATTTTATACATCTAATTTTATTATAAAATGACACCAGTGAATAAATTTGAACTAATATGGGTATTATGTATCTATTTTTACATAAAATAAATTTAAATAAAATAAATAATAATTTAAATAAATATTCAGTTTTTAAATAATAATGTATTGTTTTTTCACTATTCATAAAAAATTGAATGGTTTCAGAAAAGCTCAAAAAAATTCACCCTAATATAATTTAGATATTAAGAATCCAAAAATGATGTCTATTTTACCAAATTAAAAAAATATAATTCAAATTATTTAATTTACTATTAATTCATGTTGTCAAAAAAAGAAAGCGGGTTTTTGAGAAGTAAATACTATGAAAAAATTGATATGTTTGTTTGTCCGGTTTAAAAGTGAAATTACCCAATGACAAAAATTATATGATAAAAATATAACATCATTATACTTAAAAACAATTCAAATTTATAATTTAACTCTAGAAATTATTTTTATTAAAAAATTTGTTTTCAATTAAAATTTAGTATCTTTCAATATTCATCAAAATATGAAAGTTATCATAAAAAACAAAAAAAATTTATTCGAACTAAATTATTATGTCCTAACTCTAAATAAGAATTTAATTTCTTCAAATTTAATATATAAAATTGTAAAATATTTTATTTATAAAGGGTTCTCCATTAAAAGGTTGAAAAACAGCATTTTTTGGAAAATACATTTTTTATCTGAAAAATTTAATTTGTCTTGATATTATTTCTAGGAAACTCAAAATATGAACGTTAAAATTATATGGGATATATATATAATTCAAAATGTGTTTATTACTATTTATAAGGTTTTCTAAACGGCTGGTTTGATAGGTCGTGGTTCGCTTGAACTCAGTGTTGTGTACATCACACGTTGTTGTATTATTAAAAGATAAGCGTATCGTGGAAGCTTAGGGTGTTACACGATCTGTCGTCCCCTTGATTATAACATTGGTAATTTTTCATAAACATTCTAAATGGTTGGATTTAAATGTATAATTTTAATAAAAATGATAATAATTTCATTAATATTATTCTAGAGATGATGGACTTATGAAATCATGCAATAATGACATCATACATTGTTCATTTTCAACTCATGTACCGAATATCAAAAAACGTCTGAAATGATCTAAAAAAAATAAATAATTATTATAACATAGAAATTAATTATATAAAAAGACTAATAAAAATAAATAGGTTCTGATTAATGTATATATTAACATATGTTTATAATTTCGGAAGAACAAGGAACACACATGAAGAATAAAACTCAAGGAAAGGACTTTATCTTAATCTCCTTTAATTGAGTCATATATTGATGTTATTAACCTTAAATATACAATAAGGTTTATATAAATCCCATTTGACACATTATATAATGAATAAATATACTCTACTAATATTTAATGTTTCATTAATACTATTATTTAATTATATTTATTCATTTGATTCTTAACTGGTAAGAGACTCTTTAACTAAATCATCGCATTAAATGTTTAATGATTTATTCTTATAAATATTTATTATTAATGTCCTTGTTTTAATAATGGTTTTATGTATTTTTTCTATAGATGTTAATGATTTAAGTTTTTTATTCCTTTCAAAAGATTCAAATTAGTATGAGACACATTGATCCAATAATCTTCTTTTTAAATTTTAAAACAGTTATTAAAATTGAATGATTATTTCAATAACATGAAATGTATTATTTTACAAATATTTGTCGAAATTAATATATTACCATTATGTAACATTAATGATTCAATTTTTTACATTATGCTTTTAGCTTATTATTTTCAAATAATTTTTTTCATTTATGATTACAAAACTATGTAAAAAATGAATTGTTATTTCAAAGTAAAAATGATATTATTTATTTTATGCATGATTTTTATATTGTGATAATGATTTAGTTCATGTACATTTCTTACATATACATGTGGTTTCATGATAAACTAAAGGTGGGTGAGGCCATGATATCTCTCTAATTTATTAGGTAATGAGATAGAGTTAAATGATAAAGTTTCTTCTAAGAGATTTAATGAATACACTCTGATGGGTATTAAAAACATAACCATGGAGGTTAGCTTATATGTAGCCATGAATAATATAATATATGTATGATATGTATACAAAAAGTAACCTTTATGATTTATGATCATATGATTTCATGAGGTAATAGAAAATGTTTATGTTTTTTGGGTGAAAATTTAGATATTGTGAAAATATTTTCAAGAGAGAAAAATATTAATTAACAATCTATTTCATTAATAATTTTATTCCCATTAATGAGATTTTGTGCTCATACCATGTTTTAAAATGTTTTTCATAGGTTATAAGGATTCATAAGTGAAGGAAAGATGTCAAACATATTGTTACGAAGATTTTTATCATGAAATAGTAATCATGTTTCATTTTAGAAAGTAATACTTTGTGAAAAAATGGATAGTGAGTATACTATTATACATTGTAATATTTTAGAATTCATGTAATAGTTGGGTCATAATTCTTGAAAACACTAAACCAGAAAATATCCACAATAATAATGAATGTAAATTGTTTAATAAACTGAAGATTAAGTAATGTTTAATGCCAGAGCCATATAAAGAATTATAACACCATCCATTCTTATTTGTAGAATAACACCTCCATGAACCGATGTGATGAATTTTTCATCACTACATCACATGAATGATAAATATATTTATACATTTATTTACTAAATATTACACAAGAATGTGTATGTCGTTCCCTCTCTTGGATTGTAACATAGTTTATTTCCTAAATCCACATTTAATGGTTGAATTTAAAATTATAATTGATCTATAAAAATAATAATTTTTTCAAGATTTTTATTCTATAGGTGATTGAATGTTCTCTTTTTTGACCATTGATGACTTCCTGATTCATTTTTTGAGTTCATGAAATGAATATCATTGAAACATCTAATGTTAACATTAATGATTCATTAATTGTATATAACATGATAATTAACGACATAAAAGAAATAATAAAGTAGAAAAGGATCTTAATAATGTAAATAATTAACCTATGTTAACTATTCACAATGATAAATAATGTTTTAGGATGAGTTAGAATCAATGTATGGAGATCTCCTTTAAATATTATCTTTTATTTATTCCCTTCAAGATCCCTTTTTATTTAATATACATATTTTCTAAAAATATTTAATATAATGTTTCTAATATTCTCATATCATATTTTTAAGTCATTTTTACTCAATATTTACTTGATACATAATTATATCAGAGGAATCATTTTTTCATTTTCAAAATTGGGTAATTTTTGTCTTTTCTGAAAAAAAAGTACATAAGGAATTTTTTTTAACTTATTTGGTTCGAGAAACATTTCCCATTTTCATGGATTTTATTTTTAGGATTCCTTTTAATGGTTCAAAGGATATTTTTAATGAACCTTTTTTCCATTATAATTACAATGATTTTCTAAAATTATTTTAGAATGGAAATGTGTCTTTAATAATGATATGTGTTTATAATTCATGATTTTATATAACTTGATATGGCTCTTATAATTTTTTTATGATAATGGGTTGTTGAATTATAAACATAATATTGGTGCTTACATGATATCCATCAAACTCATTAGTTATGGAAGTCAACCATATATTTTTTTTCAAAAAAAGGAATGGATTTTACATATTAAGTTTCTAATAAGGGATAGTTGGAATATTCACTATCATTATTCCAAGATTAATTTTAAGGTTTAATCCCTGAGTAGCTCTAATGGTCAATCCCAAGTAATAAAATAATGTTAAGGATGATGGTATTCCATGATTAGCTAGGATTGTTTATCTAAATTTTATCATGACGATTATTCTATATGTTAGACGTAAAACATAAATTTCCGAAAAGGTTTTTATGTGATGTTCAAATTTGAACGTAAGGATGATGATTATATTTTTACCTAAATAATTCATATGATATGCTTAATGAGAAGAGTTGTATGTATAATATGGGTTCTTGGGTATGAAAATTATTTATTTGGGGAAAGAAATTTATTCTCAAAAGGAAAGGTTTTATATGATTTCTTGGGATGAATATCACATTATGTTTTTATATCCCTTACTAAACTTTTTGTGCTCATTGCCAGTTTTTTTAAATTGTCACAGGCTTTATGGATAGCTAACTGAAAGAATAAGAAATATTGAAATTAATAAACATTTTTATTGAATGAAATAATGTTATATTTTAATGATTTTTTATAAAATAGATATCAATAACATGTGTGCACCCTGTAATTTATGGGTCAGTTATATATGAATTTTGACATAATTATCTAATATTTTAAACCAAAAAGATCATTGGGAATGAAAAAATCTAATTCTTGTATAATGTTTCTATATTATAATTTTTTTATGGATGGGTTCTTAGAATTGTTATAATAGAAAGGTTTTGAAAACATCAGAGATTAGGATGGTTTCCTATGAGGTTGTATTAATATTTATGGATACCATCATGGGTTTATAAGTATAATGTTTATCAAAACATTAATATCTTTGAAAACCATTTTTAATTTTATGTGATGGATTTTGAGGAGATTAATGATATTTTTAGACATTATATTTATAATGGTTATAAAATTAGGTAAAATGTTTTTGACGTTAAGTGAATTGTTGAGGATCTAAGGGGAGTATCATTAAGATAAAAAAATTAATTTTAAAATGAAATAATTTATTTCATCCATTAATGATGTTAATTTCTATAGATTAATTATTACTCATCACGATGAAAGAAAAATGATCTCAGATGAACTTTTTATCCCAACTAGAATATTTAATCATCATTGTCATGGGAAAAATTGTCTAAATAATTTTGAATTATTTAGGAGCATCCAAATCACGTACAAGACACTATTTTAACTATCTAATACATTATCATTTATCTAATATTTCTGTGGTTCATGGATTCCCATTTTTCTTATTCCAAAATATAAATTTATCCATCTCATTTGATAGTGTAAATACAACCATGTACATGACAATTTCATTTCTAGATGAAAAGAGAGATATTTACAGTATAAATGAAGAAACAGTTGTTTGGATTTATTTTATGAATTATTTTCCATTATGTATGAATTTTTTTGGTCCTTATTGATGAATCATAAGGATATATTTCATATCTTTGTTTTATAGAAATATAGTATTAATGATTAAGACAAAAATGCATGGTTAATGTTTTTATAATAATGTTGAGTGGGGGATGTGATTATCCATTATATTTTTATATTTTCAAATTGTCATGTGAATTGTGGAAAACCAAATTAATATGATATAGTAGGTTTTTTATTCAAAATTTAGGAAAGAAATGTTAGATGGAATTGATATATTTGAAAATTTGTGTAATGAAATGGTTATAATTTTTAGGATACATTTATTATGTCTTGATAAATTACTGAGGTAAATGCTCCCCGTCTCTCTAACATTTGAAAAGTGTATTCGGAAATAATTAAATAATTTTTTTGAAATATTCATAAAGGTATTGGTAGTATTTGGTGTTTATTTTTATTTATGTTTTTTTGGAAATTTAAGATTATTAAAAAGTATGGGATGATAAATTAAATAAATGAGATAACATTTTTAGTTAAATTATTTTTAATGGTGGAATATATTAATGATATTTTTTGGGATATTTCTTACATTTGTAGGAATTATATAATGGTTATATAAATATATTCTTTAAATAAGTACAACCATTTACCGAAGAAAAAACATATCATATTAAGAAAATAATTGAGGCTCAAATGCAAAACAAAATGGAGACCTGTATGAATTGTCAACCACCGATCTATGTGATATCCTGGTCCTTATGGGGTTTTTTTCATTAATTTAAATGAATTTAAAAATGTTGTATAATTCATTTTTAAAATATATTTTTATATGAAAGATAAAAATTTGATTTGAAATTGATTTTGTGATTATGTGATCAATGTCATTTTAGAATAAAGTTACTATAGTTCTCTAGGGAATTCCCAGATTATGGTAAATAGAATATTGTTGGATATTATTTTACAAATAAAGGGAAAATGAACGTTATGTAGAATATATGGATTTATGATAACTTTATGTGGATTCAAGTAATTTATTGAAATGATTAGAATATCTTGGAGATTATGTGATTAGGGAAATTACATTTTTGGTATGACTCTTTAACAGTGATTCATGATATTTGATGATAAATGATAATTTTATCATGAAAGACTATGTGATCATTCAATTTTAATTTTTTGGTATTGAATATTTATCTTTAATATTTTTCATGAATTTTAAGGATAGTTATATAAAGAATCATATAAGTTAATTTTTTTTAGAAATATTGAATTTTTTAAAATAAATTTGTTTTTATAGATTTGATAGTTTATTTAATTTTCAAATTATCTTATCAAATGATAAAAATAATGGTTATGGTTAATACATAATGATAGGAGGAATGAATTTTTATATTTTTGTATCTTCAAGAATGAAAAATTCAACATGAATACTAATATTTTGTATAAAAATATTGGATTTGTGTGTGAATTGATGAAACTATGAAATTTTAATTTTAATGTAGGTATATTTCTTTATGCTCATAGTTTAAAATTTAATGAACTCATTTAATTTATGAAAACCATGTTGAAACTAAAATTTTATTGGTGTATTTTTTAAACCAATATATTAATTCCCTTTTAACCCATAACATATTTATGGTTTAGTGATGACTATCTATCCCATGTACATGTTATCTTCAACTTTCTATCTTTTCGTAAGTGTTTTTTTTTCACTTCTATAACAATGTATTGACATCAAACTATTTCTATCCTACATGGAAACCACATTATGCATTATTTTAGATGAGCATCATACTAGTAGGTTAGATAGTGTAATTTTATATTTTTTTGAGGGGGAATAAGTTATATTAAGAACTCTAATCAAATAAATTAATTATTTAAATTAATTATCCAAGTTAATTAATTAATTTAATTTGTAACAGAAAGAGTAAATAATAGAAGGTTGTTTTTATAGAAATTAAATCTAATGTAGAATGACTATACTCATATACTTATCTACTTAGTGTGAGATATGTGGGCAATAATATGATTTTTGAGGGGTTGGATAATAACTCAATAAAAAGATACTTTTCCAGTAAAGGGATAAGAACAACCCACTGAGTTTTGTATGATGTGTCATATAATAATTACAAACCTTGAATTCAGATATGGGGAGCCACAACATGAATGGTCGTGACATTAGAATTCAGGAGCCACAACCAGAACCAAGGGAGGAAGAATAATGATTTGTTGTGTAAATTCATAAAAACGTTATAGTATGTGAGAGATTAGAAAAAAATTTATTGACTAAAAAAAGACAAGGTAGAAGATCATGAATGAAATAACATGTACTCATTTTTGATAATTGGATTAGATCATCTCATCAAGGTAGTTGTAGTAAAAGAAAATGAAATTCTTTATATGAGAGATTGTGCAGATGATGAAACAATGTATCACACCAGATATTAGATTATAAAACACTTGATAATTTCACATATTTTTCTTATAAATAAATAGATTTTCAAATATACTGTTCATTGAATTCAATTTAATTGAATTCTATTCAACTACCCTATACATAACGATCTGAAAATATTAAAAAAACCATTAATGGGTTAAAAAATTAAAAATAATCAAATTGAGAGAAAATAAATCTCCATAATAATCATTAAAATAATGATTTGAAATGAAAAAAAAAATAAATATTAAAATAATTTGTATATCCCATTTTATTATTCATATAGATTCTATAACGACCGGTCAAACATAATTTATAGAAAATAATTCAATATTTGTCTGAAAATTCCATGAATGCTGCAATGTTAGTGACTATTAATAAAGTTTTTGGAATACAGTCTATATAAATTTATAAAATCTATAGAACTAATTATAGATATTTTAATAAATTAAATAATTTGGAATGAAATTTATCATGTTAACAAATATTTTTGAAACAATTAGAAAATGATTATATGAGATAAAGGATAAATTAAACATATATGGTTCATTTCTTTACATAACAAACAATAATCTAATATATATATTTTACTCGATAAAAATATTTTAAAATGTAATTGAATTGTGTCTATATAATATATAGGAATTATATAAAATAATAAAAACCTAAAATACTTATAATAATTATGCTTCAAAATATAAGAAATGATGAAAAAATTATACTAAAAAAGTATTAGAACAAAAAAAATTTATGTGGCCATAGAACGATTCTTCTTCTATTGTGGATCTAGCATTAAGAAAAAATTTAATCCTCCATTGAAATAAAAAATTTACCCACTTTGGAAAAAATTGATCCACCATTGAAATAAAAACTGATCCACTATTAGTTATAAAAAAGTTGATACAATGTTAATTATAAGAAAACATAATCCACCATTAGTTATAAAAAATTTTAATCCACTATTAGTTATAAAAAATAGTAATCCACTACTAGGTATAAAAAATTAATCTATAATAATTTATAAAAAATTAATCCACCATTTATTACAATAAATTAGTTAACTATTAGTTATAAAAAAATTAATTCACCATTAATTAAAAATAATTAATTCACCCTTAGTTGTAAAACATCATTTATTAATATTAGTCCTTTTTTCATTCATATAAATTATTGAATTAGAAAACTATAAAAAAGAATTAAATGTAGACAATGTGGAGATATTTTCATTGATTTAAGAAGATCTTCAATCCAACAAGTATATTAAAGTATATGATTAATAAAAGTGAAAACACGATTTGAATAATACAGAAACATTTTTAATAGTTATTCTATTTTTAAGACACCTAAATGAAGTGTTAATATTTTAATTTATATGAATAAAATGTATAAACACACATTATATTTATTTATGTACAAATTAAAAGTGTCTCCGATGGGAATAGAATGTTATTTCAAAGAAGAAATAATGATTTTCAATTAAATAAAAATCCTTAATTGAAAAAATGTTGCATGATATTTAGAAAATCAATGAACCATAGAGAAAATAAATTAAGACATACATTTATACTAATGAAATATAGAAAAATTAGTTATATTTCCTATGGAAAAAGGTTCATTAGAACACGATCAATATAGACCATATTTTAAATGAAGAATGAATAAAAATTGTAATGGTGTTTAAAATGAATATATTTCATGAAAGCAAAAGCATGTACCATTTTCAAATTAAAATGATAACCTTATAGAGATATAATTAGACATAATCATATTTTAAAAAATGTTAGATAAAATTAAATCATTCAAATAAAATAATAATTATAAAGAATCATTATAACTCATGTTCAAATAGAATTATAGGAAGGTTGTAAAAAAATATTTCCACATAAAATAAAAAAAAGATCTTTGATTAATGAAGATCGTAAACTAATATGTAATAAAAAATACATGCACAAGCATTCATAAACATGTACTTCTTTATTTCTTTATTTTTATTTGAATGTTTTATTAATCCAATTTTTGACGTGGGATCTAAACAATGGTAAATTAAATTTTAAACCACTAGCATTCTATATTTCAACCAAATTTCAAAGATGAAATTTGTTAAAGGTGCGGGAATGTAATATCTAAAGTGAATAAAAGATGACAATGTTCAATAGAGTGCAAGATACACAACACAACGATTAAATGAAAAATGAAATATTGTTATATAAATGTTACTATTATAACCTAGGAATTAAATTGTATGGAATGAATTAAATTGATAAAATTACTAAATATATAATAGGCATACTCATTTCGACGTTATTAATTAATTTTTTGTAAATAAGAATTCACTTTTTATTAAATATAATTTATTATTCAATTATATTTTATTTATTTTAACGAGGGAATATTATAATTAATTTCCAAAAATATCAAAAAATAATTTTAATAATTTATTTTTTTGGAAGTCATCATTTCAATATTATAATATGATGAAATTTGATAATTTTCTTAAATTTTTTTATTTTTCAATGAATTCTGGAAAAATTAATTTTATTGAAAACTATATTTTATTTTAATAAATACATAATATAATTTTTTGTTTTTTATTAGTGTTATAGTTTAAGTAGTTCCATTTTTTAAAATAAAATTATTGTTTTGAAATGTATTTTATACTTGAATTTAGGATAAACCTATCATAAATTTAGAAAGGTAATTTTTCCAAAAAACAATCATTCATCCTGTTTTGGTGATTTTATTTTAAATTAAATTCTTCCAATTTTTTTTTTGATTTTTAAAGATTGAATTTAACATTCAGGATATGTAAGTAATTTTTTTAAATAAGTATATTATTTTTGGAAAATACGAACAATAAAATTAATAATTTGTTACAATTATAAGTGATAAATCAAGTAATTATGTGTTAAAATTTATATGAAATGGAATTTAAAATGACCATATAACTTGATTACATTTTATCAGATGAATAAAAATCCTTCATAATTATACAAAATATGAATATAAGGCATTTTGATGGAATTTGGGGCTATTTATGACCTTTATAATATTTTATTTTTAGAAAAGTAAAATGTGTAATCATTTTTAATAACTAAATTTTTTTAATATAGAGATAACTTGATGGTATGTTCTGTTATAAATATCATTTTTAAATATAATGTAATTATCTTGAACATGGTATTTTTTGATTTTATTCACGAAAAAATTACCTTACATATTTACACAATGATGATGCTATAATTATTTAATTAATAGAAAAAACCATTGAAATGAGAAAAATATGATTATAAGTATTATAATCTGAAATAATTGATGTTATAAATTAATTTTATAAATGAATATGATATGTTAGGGTTATTTTATTGTTTTCTTGATGATATGAAAATCAAAGGAATGAATAGTTCTAAAAATTGACATTAATGATATAAAATAATTACTATGATTTAATTAAAGGATATAAAAGTTATAAAAATATTTAATTAATCAATGTTATTATGATATTGTTCCCTAAATATGAAATATTTCATTTGTGTGATGTTTTTCTTCTTATATAAACTATATTTTCCTTCAATGATAAAACATCCATGTTGTCATGGTAAATGTGAAAGGGGTTAACGAGGGTTTGAAACGAAAATATACGGGTATAAATGTGCTCCAAACATGTCTATTTTTTTATTTGATGAGATAATACTGACTTATCCATATCAAATAGCCAAAATAAAATAGTTTTTAATATTTTTAATAATATATTAATTTATTATAATTTTATATTTTATGTAATTTCAAGAGTGCTCATGCCCTATATTATAAAAGGGAATATCTTCTAATCCATTTCTCATGCCATAAAATACTTCTTTCATCCAAGACGTACAGAATTTCCTTAGTATAATCCCTCCATTAATTTGGGAGGTATGTTTATCTAAAAAACATTGTATAGGGATTAATGTGTTAATCAAAAGAGAGTTTCCAAAGAAGAGTTAGAGATTATACATAAATATTTTAGTTTTATTTATTCATACTGATCCTTAAAATTATAATTCACTATAAATATATAAAAACAATTAAATATTCCATATAAAAATTATTTTATATTAATTTCACAACCTATATTCTTCTACACATCTCTGAAATGGGAAATTAAACCATCATTTGGGAGTACAGCGGACCACTGCCTCACGAACTGATGAAACGATTTTACACCACCATATCTAAATGCTGGTTATAATGAAGGGATTAATGATTATATATATGATATTTATGATATATTAGTCAATTTTAAAAGAAAATATATCATTTTACTTCTTACCATTCCATTCATCGAAAAAAAAATGTCATTCATGTATACATGTGGATTACCATTTCGATGAAGCGATCTGAATCATTTTTCATCACCACATCAAATAAATATTATTTATATATTTTTTATTTATTTAATAAATATTATATGTATGGTATTATGACTATTATTATAATATAAAATGATATATAACATTCTTCATAATGATCATTGAAAAATAGGAATTTTACACATGTGTGCGTATCGCCTACCATATCCACTATTGTGATGTAGTTCGTTTTTCATTTCCATATATAATTTATGAATTTAAAATTATATTTTATTTCTAAAAAAGATAATTATTTTTTGATAATAATTTTCATAATGATTTAATATTTACCTTTATGACTATAGACAACATTCAAAATATATTTTGGAATTCTGAAATAAATTTCATCAAATAAACCTATGAGAATTTATATGATTATCTAATTGTATATAATACTATAAAATGTTATATAAAAGAAATAAAAACATCAAAAAGGTTCTTATTCAAGTGAATAATTAATCTTTTTTTATTATTCAGGAAGATATAGAACATATGTGATGAGTCATAAACAAGTTATGAGACATTGTTTAAAAAATAAACATTTAATGTTTCCCTTACAACAATCATTTTCCTCCATATATATTATTTATAAAAAAAATTAAATAATTTTTTAATATTATACTATTATTTTTTAAGATAATTTTGACCTTTATTTTACTTTCCCGCAATCTGTTTAAGAGAAACTTCTATCATTTTACAAACAAGGTTACTTATGACATTTACTACAAAATTATAGATGGATTGTTTTTTAAAACATATACCAGATGAGTGTTTTATCAAATTGTAATAACTAATAATTTCATTAAATAATAACTTAAATGTATTAAATGATCTTTTAAAATAATGTTTCCAATATAATTCAGTAGTATTTTAAAGAACTATATTTAAAATGGAAAAGTTAATTTTCTCAATAATTCTTTTATGATTCAATATTTTAGGTATAACGGTATAGTTATCGAAAAGTTATTATGATGATGGTTGGTTCCATTATAATCAAAATATTTGAGCGTCTATGATATCCCCCAATTTATTTGGTAATGGATTTTGAATATTTTTTTATACCAAATATGAGAGAGGGATAATAGATTAGGTTCTTTTCTAAGAGAAAATTAGAATATAATGCAATGATAATTCCAATAATTTCTATAATGGTTAATCCTTCAGTATTTGTGTTGGTTACTCGAAGTTAGTTTTCATAGGTTATTCTTGAATTATATCCTGGATTATCTTTGATGGTTCCTCAAAATTTTACCATAGTTTCTTTTCTATATATAAAAGTGAATATTATTACATTTTTAATCAAATTCATGTTATTTTTAAATTTTAATGAATCATTTATG
Source organism: Viscum album (assembly GCA_963277665.1). NCBI lineage: Eukaryota > Viridiplantae > Streptophyta > Magnoliopsida > Santalales > Viscaceae > Viscum > Viscum album. Next base: position 470,734,916 of record OY728133.1, on the reverse strand, counting down.
AGTTTATTTCGTATAGATTTATGATAAAAAATAATTTTGAAATGTGTTATATGGAGAATATAATATCTTGGGTAATAAAAGAAAATATTTCGATCATGAATATTATTTAAATAAAGGAAAATTCATATAAGTATTCCAGAACTAACATTTAGTTTCATTATTTTTATATACTTTATTGAGATTTGTGCTACCATAAAATGATTTATATAAAAAGTTATTGGTTTTAAGGAAGATAAATAAAATAATAATCCATGTTGAAATTCATAATTATTATTCAAAAAAATAAAAAATTTTCTATATTAAAAGTTTTATATTAAGGAAAAAAATGGATACTGAGTAGAAGTGTCCACCATGTAATTAATAAGTTTTCTATGTTGAAATTATGTCATAATTACAAAAAAGTCAAAACCTAAAATATTTTTTAGGATCTAATGAATGTTAATTATAATATAAAGATAATATTTTATGTAACATATATAGTAGAATTCTCACATAATTAGTTTCAAAAAATAATGTGTTTAAAAAGAAAACATTAGAATGAAATATATATTAAAACTAAATTGATCTTATTCATTTTTTAGTCATATAAAATTTTTATTGAATAAGTATTAATAATGGTTTTTATTCATAATTTTGAAAAGTCGATTTTTAATATACAATTCAATGGGTATATAATGTTTTCTGGTTAATTTTGGATTGTTGTTGTATGTATAGTAAATTATTAAACAAATTATGTTTTATTGGAAAATATATAATTTAAAATATCTGTGTGTAATATTTTCCCACATAAATAAATTTCAACCCTTTAATATTTAATTATCAATCACAAATAAGGTTAGTTAAGGGTATTTAGTTGATGAGAAAAACGCATTATATAATTTTTTTGAGATATATCATCCATTTTAAAATGTGTAAGTCTAGAAACTCATATATTAATTAATAATAGATATATATTAGTATTCAATTATTTCATAACATTTTATTATAAATAAACCTCCTAATTTTATTTATAGTCTATATATTGTAATGAGTTTTTCTAAAGAGTTCATCATCATCCTGGAAGTGATAAGTGGTAATATTGATATGTAAAATGAAATATGACTTATCAATTTCATTATAATGGGGGGTTATTTTTATATATTTATAATTATTATTCTTCCATGGAAAAATATTAACAAAATATTTATACAATTTTTAGTTCCCAAATATATAAATTGATATATCATTTTTTGGTATTTATATTTTAATTTTTTTTAAATGGATAAAAAAGATAATTTAAAAGAACTTTTATTATCTAGTAAAAATGTTCTATATGATGAATTTTAATAAAGTTTATTTAATTTATATAAGGGAAAAAATTTCATTTAACCTCCAAGGACTATGAAAATAGATCAATAGAAACACATAAGAAGAGAAAAAGGGAAAGAGTTGGAATTATATCAGTCCACATGAGCACAAACATAGGTTCGGAATAAGGTAGCTAGGTTTATGAATTTTATCCCAAACTAGGGTGATGATTGTTTGTGATTTTGCTAATGCCCATCCACATAACAGGTAACTTGATCTAGGTTAAGAGAATCAATAATTTTACAGAGGAAAACTTTTCTGAATATAGTCTATATAGGACAAGCTATAGTGGGGCTCTATTCCCCCATACAAATTTAAAGTCACTTCACTTGAGATCACATGCCCCCACTATAAATGTATCTAAATAGACACCACAATTACTTAATTTACAAATAACTCAAATCAATGTGAATAGATACACCATAACAAATATACCATGATCTTTATCTCATCTCTTGGAAGACCCATGAAGAATGAAATTACCAAAGAATTCCAATGGGTACCCAATATGACCAACACATTGCCGAAAAATCAAGTAATGAACCACTTCCTAAATAAATTATTAAAAAGAATAATATTCCATACTGAGCCTCATAATATAATAAATGGGAGTCCCCAGAACTAGAACACTGACAAAATCAGTGAGTAATACATGGATCATGGTGTGGATGAAAGAAAACTGGGAAAAAATAATTTTTTGTTATTGGAGTATGTTACAAAAAATATGAGAAATATGGGTAATATAAGATTGAATCTCCTAAATATACATCATTTAGGGAAATTCCGTTGTTAAAAATAAATTTTAGAATAGTAAATGAACATTGAAATAGAAAGTGTGTTATATTGTATGGTGGTTTATAATATGAAAAACCCACTAAAAATTCTCTATATCTTATTAATTCATGGGGGTAAGAATATGTGAAGAAACATTGCAAAACACCCTAAGAATGTGTGTTCTCATTTTTGTATTCAATCCCTACATGCACAATGATTGATATAAGGGGATGAAATTGTAAATATTATGTTGAATTGAAGAATACATTAGTCGAGATGAGAAGGATGAGTGAACTATTCTTAAAATTATGGTGTTTTGAGGATGTAGTGCCATAAATTTTAATGAAGGTTATAAAACAACATTTTAAGAATCTTAGATTGATACATTCCTATCATGGAAAAATAAGTTAAACACTTAAATAGTAGATATGAGGATATGTTAAGGAAGTTGACTCTCATGTGTGTATTTTGAGTATTTTAAGGGGTGATTTAGTTGATTATTTAGCTAAATAGAAATAATAGGGAAATAAATATTGTATGAAGAGTTTTAATAGAGGTTATTAAATGTATAAGATTGATCTGTAACCCCTATTTCATTGATGAGTTTTGATTTATTTATTTTTTTTGGGAAAATGGAGTTTGATATTTTTTGTTGTTTTGACGGATAAATAAGATAATTAATATAAATGATATCACTAGAAAATTTTTATGGACATTACAATAATATTTTTAAAGGAAGATACTAAGAAATATCTCATTGTAATTTCCTATAAATATGTGGAAAATATTTTGGGCACATAGTGAAATCAAAATCACATAGTGTCTTCTTCTATTTTAATATTCTACTGTGGTTTAGGATTTATTTCTTTTATATAACTCATATTTATATGTTAATTAAATTATATTTTCTTTCTATCCCCCCTCTCTATCGTTCTCCACCATGATCTCATATACTAATGATTATGGGTAATTGACCTGAGTAATATCCCATGGGAGTGATCATTATTTTGAACTAAATACTATTTTTATTATTTCTATATGTTTATTTACTATGATATATGTTTTGTATAATTCTCTCTACAATTTACTAAGGCATAGCTTCTTTTCCTATAACCATTCTCATTGAATTGATGATCTAGATGTGTAATGTACTTGGTGATGATTAAGTGAATAATATATTCAAAATTGGGCTATATTAAGTTTTTCACATATATGATAGTGTGTTTTAATTAAGTATATAATAGAAATTAAAATTTATGCTCTCCTTGGGTGAGTATATAGGGTGAAATTACATCATTCAATGAATTTTTGTCATCCTATCTTCATCTGCATCTACATGCTTAGTTTTAGATTTCATTTAATTCTCAAACCCAAATTTTTTATTTTTTTCATAAAATAGAAATTAGTAAAAAATATTATATTTGAATGTGGAATGTTGTGTATTGGAGTACAAATATCCCCAAGTGAGATTAGTGTGGTCATCTAGTGTGATGTTCTATAAAAACAATTATAGTGTTTTTACCTCCCTATGAATGGTGTATTAAATCATAGATTTAATTTAGAGGAACCATGTGGTCATTATATCAATAATTAGTTTTTTATATTCTAAATAAAAATCATTATCCTCTTAAAAATTCAATAAAAAATAAATTTTCCCAGGATGTAATGAAAATATGAGTAGTCTACATGTGTTGATTTCTCTAAGGTGAAACAAAAATATCATAAAGTTCTTATTATATATGAATCTCAATTTGAAATTTTTATATTGGAAATAAAAAACACAAAGATAAAAGTTAAATGGTTATTTGAGTATGTTCATATATCCTAGGAGTAGTAGCTAGTGTTACATGAACCTGAGTCTCAAAAATAACCAAAATGATTGGTGGAAGAGGAAACCCCACTCATGTCAAAAGTTTAATAACCAATAGATGGTAAGAAGGATGAAAAAATTGATCTATTTAACCTCAATCAACCATTTAATGTGTAGATTCGTTAAAAAGATTATCATAATGATGTTCATATGTAAAATTAACTATATTGCGAAGAATTTATAATTTATTATACATCTAACTAAATAATACATGATATCCCTATATTTATAGAATAATAATCATCACTTTTGTGTCTTTATTTAGTTTTGAAAGTATAAAAATATATGCTTGTTGTTGAGTTCAAAAAAAGATTGGATGATCTTGACTATGTTCATCCATTTTATACCAAATTATGGTTAAGAGAAAATTTCTGATAAAGAATATACAGATACATAACTAGATGATAGAGATATCCATTTATTGAACCATATATAATTTTATTTCTCTTTATTTGAATTGATTATTAACTCTCCTTACCTAAAATTTTCAAATTTATCCTGAACAGGGATGAATTTTGAAGTGGATGATGAAAAATAAGTTTCTTCTAATGAGGAACACAATTATCTCATCAAACATGTTGAACATTTATTAGTGGGAGTTCATGAAGTTATCCATGTGGATATTCCAGTGTTACCAGATACACATTTTACTTACACTAAAGAGGATGCTTTTGATTATCTTTCCCCATGCTTTCTTCAAATTGATTTACACATTAACCTTACATTTGATTTCAATTATAAAGTAGAAGACCTTATGAAAGCAGTGTATTTTGAAGGGTAGGGGTTTCTTTTGCGCAAGTCTTAATAGGCCCTCAAAAATCAATAAAGGTATATGTTTCTCAAAACCCTACAATCAACAACCTTTACAATTCTAATTACTCGGTGGTTGTGGATCCAGAGGCCATTCAACTGCATTTAGATATGTGCATGTTCTCACTTCTTGGCTGGTTAATTTTCTCAAAGGGTGAAAAACCTTGGTCCTATTTTGATTTAACGCATCGTTGTTTCGGTTGCTGAGGATTCAATAATTGGATGATTTTCTTGATAGAAAAATGTTTTTTTTCATCTTGACTTCCAAAGTATCGATGGTTTATGTTTTGTTAGAAATATTGGTAAGCTTCAGCATAATCTTGGGATCTTCAATTTATATGAATGTGATCACAAATTTAACCCTCTTACTATGAAATAAATGAATGCACATGTTTGGTTAGGTTACATGGATTAACCTGGATTTATTTTCATCTGTAGGTCTTGAATGAACTTGCATCCTTTATTGGTACACCGATCAAAATGGATTAGTGTACTATCGATGGGGAACTACGGTTCTTTGCATGGATCACGGTTGATATTAGTTTAGCTGTAAATCATCCAAATTTCATAAATATTATAATAAATAACAATACTATGGAGGTTAGGATTGAATATGAAAGGTTTCCTCCTTTATGTGAAGTCTGTATGATAGTACAATATTTATTTGAGGTCTACAGAGTGATTCAATGAAAATTTATAGAAATTCCTCAATATAAGGACTGGGAAGAAGTTTGTAAAAGGGATAATGGTTTCTCTGGAAAATGGGGGTACCTCAAATGTTTCAGCTCCATCGAAATTCAAGCCACCCATTCCCCTTCCTCTAATACAGTCATCTAAATTTTTGGTCGAAATTGTTGATGAAGAGGACTCTCAGCACAAACTTTTAGATGGTTCTAATTGAGATTTTGGCAATGATTGTTCCTTGTATGATAACTCTTTTAGAGTGGTTTTTTCTTATGGGTATAGTGATCTGGTATTTAAAATGATGAGGGAGGAGTTGGAATGGTATATTAATATCTCCATTTCATAGGATGTTAGGGATATTGTGCATTCGGTTCAGGATATGTCTAAACCTTCAGGTGGGGATTCAATTTTTGTGGTTCATGATTCTAATACCTAGGATATCAATTTGGTCAATCATAACCCTTGTATTTATCATAAGGTTTCTTCATAATCCATTCCTAAACAATAGGATCATCCAGACTTTGGTGGTCCCATGTTACAGGATAAAACATATGATCACTTTAGAGAATCCCCCCTATTGGGTAAAGAAGAATGCTTCAACAAAACCAAAGGTATGGACATCGGCTCATTGATTTCTGATACTAATTTTATGAAAGATGATGGTAGGCCCCCAAAATCATGTGTGAAGGAATTAAAAGACAATAAATGGGGTTTATTCTCAAAAAAAATTGAAATGAAGGTTCTTTTTTGGAATTGTCTAGGATTGGATAATAGTGAAACATCACGGCCCCTTAGGCTGCATATATCTAAGAAAAAAAGTTTTGATTGGGTTGGATGAACCTATAAAGAACATTGTTTCTAATATTGACAATATTCATTGTTAATAATTTCATTTTCCTGACACAAATTGATGATCTTATGATACTAAGAATATTTGGGTTTTGGTTCATTCTTGTTTGGTTAGTTCAACCATGATTACTTCCGGTGATCAACACGTCTCTTTTTAATTCCCTTATATGGACATTTAATAGTATTGTTTTATTATTAATGTTTGTAATATGTAACAAGATCATATAAGGCTTTGGATGGATTTGGATCCTTTGAAGGATTCCATTTCATGTCCTTGGTCAGTGATTGGGGATTTTAATTTTTTTTATAACCCAGATGAAAAACGTAGTATTGGGAACTTTTCTATATCTTATAGAGTGTTTAGAGCCTGTATTTCGAATAATATCTTGATAGAGATCAACCTAGTTAGAGCTATTTATACCTGGTATAAGAGACATATCACCGACTTGGTTAATAATATGCATGACAGAGCTTTTGCAAATGAAGTTGTTCTTGAAATTTGGGACTATATTTTTTGCTATACTTTATAAAAGACTAATTCCAATCATCACCTGATTTTTCTTGAACTTTTCATAAATGGAATGCAACATTTTTTTCCTTTCATATTTAATAATTCCTGGGTTTCTCTACCAGATTCTGGGAAGATTACTGTGGAGTTTTGGACCTTAGTTAACTATAAATATGATTCTCTACCTTTTGTTATCGAGTGAAAATTCCAGAAAATAATACTTATATTATGGCGTAAGTAACTTTTCAGTTCTTTGGATTCTAATATTTTATTTTTGAAGCATCTATTAAAAGCTTTCAGGAAAGAAGCACTAGATCATATTTTCCGGATAACTTAGATCAATAAATTGTGGGTTTTTCCAAGCAGAGTAATCTTTACAATATCATGGACTTTTTGAAAATGAATTCCATTAAATCAAAATCGCTAAAGGATGGGAAAATAAATACAAATTTTTTCAATTCACTTCAATGAGGTAGAATAATTTTTATGCCTTTGTCTCTTATCAAAATGGTGATCATATTTTTAATCGCATTCCAAACCTCTCGGCCAATGTGATTTCATATTACAAGAATCTATTTAATGGCTCTTCTATTCTGTTTGAACTATTGGATAATATTATTCCCTCTATTTTTATTCAGAATGATAACCTTCAGATAAAATCTCATCCCATGAATTTAGAAATTAAAGATACATTTTTTGGTTTAAATTGTGACATCTCTGTTGATCATGATAGATTAGGTAATTTTTATCTTTCAATTGCATTGGGAGATAATTTAGTTGGATGTTTCTTGCCTGATTTTTCATGTTTTCAAGGGCTTTCCTCTTCCCCAAAATCCAAACTCTCAATTTCAATCATTGATTCCAAAATTTGAGAATTCCAACAAAATTCACCTCTTCAGACCTATTTCCATGGTAAATACCAATTATAATAATATCATTAAGGTGATGGAGATTAGATTGATCTCTATCTAAAAGAAGATGGTGCCGTCTAGTAAATTGGTTTTATTAAATGAAAGACTATCCAAGATTGTATTTTCACTACTTTTAAATGTGTCAAACATCTCAAAAAAACCTGCATAGGTGGAAATATTCCTTCCAATCTAGATATCATTATGGGATTTGATACGTTGTATTGGTCATTCATTTTTAAGATTCATTCCTTATTTATGATTGATGTAGTTTTTATTAGTTGGATTAAGATTATTCTGAGTTTAACCTGAGCCTCAGTTCTTCTCAATGGATCTCCTAAATGTTATTTTTTTATTTTAAGAGGGGTGAGACATGTGGATCCTCTTTCACCACTTCTTTTTATTATAGATGAGGATTAACATGGTAGACTTTTTTTATATCATGGTTGAGAATGATAATTTTAAATCAGTTGTTTCTAAAACAGGATTATATGTTACCTCCCACATTCTTTATGCAAATGAAATTATTTTTTTCATTAAAGGTGATAAAACCAATTTTAGAAACCTAAAGAGAGATTTATTTCATTAAAAATAAGTTTCAAGTCATGTGGTTAGCTGTTACAAGTCCTTTGTGTATTTTTTTGGCGGTTTTCTGTTTCTATAACTCTAGATATTATTTGGAATCTAGGAATCTGAGATGGATTTTTTCCATTCATTAATCTTGGGTTTCAATTGTTATGGATTAGGCTTAAGGATTGTATTTTTTAGGTTTTCTTATCCCGATTAAAAAACAACTTGCGTCATGAAAGGGTAAGGATTTTTCTATAGACGGTCTTGTTTGTTTGTTGAAGTCTATTATCATTTCTAATGTTTTCTATTATTTTATGGTTTATAAATGGAATATTTCTCTTGTTATGAAATTTTTCACCTCTATCAAAAAATTTATATAGAGTGGTAGCATTCTTTAGAGGAAGCAGGCTACAATGTCATAGAAAACCTGTTTTATACCTTATGATTATGGAGATATTAGTATTAAAAAACTCAAGTTATTTAATCATTCATTGTAAGACCATTTTATATGGAGTCTTGTGAATGATAAATCTTCATCTCCTGGATTTTCATAGTCATATTCATTACCAGTCTTATCAATTGGAACTTTTCATATATGGTTTCCTCGGTTTGGCCTATATTTAAAGCTATTTTCTCTGTTATTGATTTTCATTCGAGATGGAATGTTTCCAAAGAATCTTCATTGAATTTATTTGGACGATCAACTGTACTGGAACTCCTCTAGGGGATTTAATTTCTTATATTGATTCTAACCTAGATCTTACTACGTCTAATGCAGATAAAATGTCAAATCTCGAGCCCCTTCCTACTGCTATTCTAAAGGAAGTAAATATGTATTATTTCTTACCTTGTCTAGATTGTTTGATATCAGAATCTGCTCATAATGGGGTCCTTTTCTCCAAGAATCTTTATTCTCATCTTTTTGGACATTTCCCAATAGAAAATGGATGGGTAATCTAAAATAAAGGTTTATTAGACCTTCTTGGTCTATTATGGTATGGCGTGTGATTCATGGTATGTCTCCAAATGATCTTTTTTTGAAAGGTAGTATTATTTCTTTGTGTTTTTCTTTTCCCCTATTCCATCAATACAGATAATACATTGACAATTTTTTCTTGAGTTGTGTAATGGTATCCTTGATCTGGAATGTTATTTTTTTCATTTTTGAGGTTCCTCTGCCTGATATGTCTTATATCTGAAGTTTTATTAAGATCTGGTCAACTTTATCACTTTCTCAACTTTTTTTAGTCCTTTCCAAGCTATGGTGTTAATTTATATAATCTGTCAGTATCATAACATATGGTTGTAGGATCATGTTCGGTTTGACCCTCAAACTAAGATGGCTCCTCTTTTTTGGTTATTAAAGAGGCTTGTATTCATCAGAAGGGGCATTGTTTTAACATGATTCATGATCTTTATTTTCTAATGTGTCTAGGTGTTAAAAGTAATTTTAATCTTCCCCATTGTACTTTTGATTTTTTATGGCAGCCTTCTTTTGCAGGTTGGGTAAAAGTCCCCACTGATGGCTCTTCAAGTGGGAATCCTGGTTCTTCTAGCTATGGAGCTATTTTTAGGAACATTGTGGGGATGTTTTGTGATGTATTTATGGATCTTGTGGTGTTTCCTCTTCCCTTAATTCTAAAATAATGAGTATTATTGGGGCCATTTGGATATTATCGGTTCTTGGATTGAATAGTAAATTGCTGGAGTGTGATTATACTATAATGGTTTAAGAAACCCTTGATTTGTTCAGAGAAAATTGTATGGCCGCTGACTCCTCATTGGGCTTCATGTTTAGACTACCTTTCTTCTATTGATTTTTTCATCACTCATGTTAATAGGAATGCTAATTCATTGGATGATGGTCTCTCCAAATTGGGTGCTAATGGTGGGAATCTGTCTTTCTCGACTAAAATTCCCGAGGTCCTCTTGCCTCTACTTATAAGAGACTTCTCTATATCTTCGATTTTTAAATTTCTTTAATTGAATCTTGTTTTCTATAATTCCTTGCTTCTTCATCCGTGATGGGTTTTCAAGTGTAGGGTAACATCTACTATCCACTGTTGTGCCTGGATATGCTTGGGGATGGTCATGAATTTTGATGTCTTGTCATGCTATCGAAGGCATGACTAGGTGTGCTACTTTGATGGCTTGAATAGTGTATTGAATGCACATTGCAGTTCCTAGACAAGATTTGGGATGCTTAGATTTGTTTTTATAAAGGCTCAAAATGTTATGATATTCTTTTATTTGATGAGTCTACTATTATTAGAGGCACATTAAGGACACTTTTCAGTATTGAGTGGTTTTTTTGTTTTCTTTTGTGTGATATCTGGTAGAATGATTTTTCAAATTGGACCTTTTCAATTTGTTATATTGTATTGCTTTCTTTTTAATAAATTTTTGTTGTGGGTTCACCCGGGTCCTGACTTCTATAAAATATTTTATTAATTTAATAAATCATTATTCGATGGAATTTTTTGATAAATGTAAATGAATTTTCTCCTATTATCATTCATAGATATTCGAAAATACCCACAGATTGATTTTTATTGTTATTTCTTATCATGAGTGAATTTATTAACTATTTTGTTTCATTTCTAAGAGAATTATAATCATAATAGTTTACATCTTATCTTGTGTATATTTCAACGGATGGCTTGAAGAATTACACCTAATTTAACATTCATTGGAAATTTTTATGGATATGATTATACAAATTCATATTTAATATGATTGAGGAACTTTTATGTATTTATACCTTATCAATGAGACAACCTTTTAAATTAATATTTTTTATCCTGTATAATAAATGAATGACCTTGTTAGGAATGATCCCCATTACAAAACAATATTTTTCTCTCCTACCATACTCTATGTATTTTCATTATATTTTATTGTTTATGCATGGGGATAAGAGAACTCATAGTGGATGAGATGAAATAAATAGAATTTAGATTGTGTCTTTGTGATATGCTAGTTATTTTAAATGATATAGGTTTAGTAATATATTTTATTTCATTATCAACCATCTTGAAAAGGATTTTTATGAAAATATTAACAAATAAAATTGGTTTTGTCTTGGGACAATAGAAAATCCCCATTACAAGAAAAATAATTTCCTCTAATAGGGTAATGTGGTGTATTTTATATTAATTTCAATAAATACTTATGAAATAAAAAACAACATTAATTAGGTTAAAAAAACAAAATAGATGCAAAGAGTAGAGAAAATTTAAAAAGGATGTGTGTCATTCATTATGCCAACATTTTTCTTGATCGTACCTACGTATTTTGGAAATATGGTGTTTTAAAAATGAAAGATAATATTTTATTTCACATTAAATTTGAAATCATGAATTGTGATTTATTTTTAAACTGAATTTTTAATTGTAAATGTTTTAAACAAAATTTCTTACCAACCCAGAGCCTCATGATTTCATTTTATTTCTCAATTTATAAAAAAGAGAATGTTATTCTGTTGTATTCTTATAAAAAGGTACACATAATCAGGGTATAACCACAACTCCACATTAGTGTTTTGTACCATTAATAATTATTTAATTAAATAATGTGTGAATTATATTAGGGTTACAATGCTTGGTAAAAATATTTTATAAATTTTAATCAGTGAGATTAGAGGTTCCACAAAAATTTCTATGAGGAAAAGTAAAATATGTAGGTAGATTTTTTATTTGAAAAGTGTGATGTTGAATTAATATTTTAATTATTACATAATTGTTAATTTCTTTTTTAACTTTTATTTTGTTTCAATTTATTGAAATTTAAATGTTGGTAACCTTTTTATCCTCATGAATGTAAAGTTGAGATTCAATTCATGAGGATAAACATGTTTTCATGTGTGGGGGTATTTTATTTTCATAAATTTAACATGGGGAAATATTAATAAATTCAATTTTTTGAAATTTTTAATTCCCATATATATATTAATTAATATATATTATTATGTGTTGTTATAGTTTAAATAATATTTTTATGAAAGGAAAAAAATTGTTTTAAAAATAATTTTCTTATCAAGTAAAAATACTCTATATGATGAATATATTATAATGTGTTTCTTATTTTAGTTAGGAAAAAATATGGATTTATCTATAATATATTTCTAATCACACAATGAAAATTTCATTAAAATATGACATGACCATTCACGAGGTTTGAATCGCCACAAATGAGTTCATTCTTAGGTTGGGCTAAGGCTGGGATGGATATTATATGTCAACATGAGATAATATGGCGGGTTTGTGTTTATGATTGTTGGAAATCAGCCCTAGAAAATGTAATCTATGTAGGGTTTAGATTATAAATAATAATATTCAAGAGATGAACCCAATGTAATTTCGATGTGGTAAATTCTTTAGTGAAGATCTTTTCCATATTTATTATTTTGACGATGCTTCACCGATGATCAAATATTCCAACCTTGGACATTCCCATTATTCCACCTTTAATACATAATTTTACTACACTACCAATGAAAATGAATAGAAAATCCTTGGAAAATTCATCATGATCTTGAGATAATCTATAAGTTTCACCATTCAGACTGAAATCACTATTGAATATCACTAGGAACTTGAGATGACCAAAAAAATAAAAACAGAGAATAAATGAACTCATATATAGGGAAATGAAAAAATGAACTCCGATACTCTATAGTGAGGTTCACTATAGAACATAGGGAGGTAAAGAGACTACAACACATACTAAAACTGTTAGTAAATCATGTTGCATGGTCTGCTAATAGAAAAATTTGAAAATCAACTTGTCTATTCCATGTTAGAGTATTTTATGGCCAACAAGAGATGTAAAACCATTAAATACCTATTGTTACACCATATAAGGAAATTATATGACTAATAGAGAATCCTGGACAAGAAATAAACTATCACAATAGAATGTGGATCATGTTTTATGGTGGAATTCTTGAAGGAAAACACATAATAAAAAGGTGATACACTATAGTGATTCATGTGTGTGGATAACATACTAGGATATAATGATATATTACATATAAAAGGGCTTGATAATGATCATTTTGAAGCCATGATTACATAATTAATGAATTATAAAGTTAAAATATTAAATAAAATATCATTTGGAATTAAAATATAGTTGGAAGTAAGGGTTTGATTGCATTATTCCTTAGTTTATGTTTGGTGTGTAGCTATGGTGCTATACAGTGCATATGTGGAAGAAAATCGCTAGTGAAACATGAATTTATGGATACATGCATGTTTTTTTCATTTATTTTATAGATTTTAATGTAAAATTTTATAATAATTCAATTAATATAATTCAATTGAATTTATTTAGAATTGTTTAATGGGAAATTAACTAGAATAATTTAGTAAATGTATACAATATGAAAAAAAAAACATTTTCATAATTAATTTCAATGAAGATTATTAAAAGGGTGTTACTGAATACTCACTCTATTATCATTTATGAATTTTCTGATATTTTAATGGATAATTGATGATGATATTTTGAAAAAATGAAGAATAATTGTGAAATATTAAATAAGAGATATCATTGGCCAATATTAAGGGAATGCCAAAAAAATATTTTGAATTAATATATGTGGACATAAATTAGGGGAACTTGTTATAAATATGAGGGTAATCAAATGTGCACAATTAATAATCCAAAATGGGTAGCGACTGCTGAAGTTCTAGTTTTATAATTTTTTATATGAATTTTATATTATGTTACACATATGATTATATTAGTTATATTTTTATTAATATCTCTCTATCTATATTGGTCTCACTCTCTAAATATATCCTTCCATTTTTCACCATATTGATCTTGTATAATAATTGTTATTAGTAAATGGCCTAATAAATATCCAAGGGGACTAATATAATGTTTTAACCCAATTAGATGTTTAATATTTCTTTTGGTTATTCAAAGAAGATATAATATTTTTTCAATCCTCACTGAAATTATATATTTGTTATATTCTTCATCAATTACCATTACTCTGTGATTTATAAGTTGGATTTATAAGGAATTTATTGATCCTTAATAATTTTTTCTATTAAAACGGTCGATAGAAGAATTCTTTCTCACATACGATGTACTGTGTTATTTAGGTTTATACTAGAAAATATAATGAAGGTTCTGCAATGATGAATATCTCATGAGAATTTCTTTTTTTTCTATATCCTAGAATCATTATGTCTAAATAAATATCTACATGATTTTTTAGTTTAAATTAAATTAACATATATCAGTTTTTCATTTTATTCATCAAATAATATAAACAAAAAAAATAATATGTCAATTAGGAGGGGTGTGTGATTGACTACAAATCACTTTATGTGAGATGACCTTTGTCAGCAAAAATGTTTTACCATAAAAATAATTATATCAGTTTTACTACCGAATGAAAATCATTTCATAAATATAATATACTTAAAAAAAACATCAAATTCTTCTAGATGAATAATTATAATATTTTAACAAGTAACATTACAATAAATATAATCATGGGATATAATAATCATATCCCTTGAAATATAATTAAAAATTCATCATCTAGTCATCTATGTGTTGATTTCTTGTACTTAAGAAATATATTATCGTTAGTGAAGAGAGTATATCAAGATTTAAATACAACACTCCAAATAATTGGGAGTATTATTGGGGCTTCTCACTCCACATGATTTTTTAATCACGGTTAAGTATTTTATATTACGTAGGATTTCCGTTTTTCCCTTTGTTTTTAAATTATTTTTTCTTAATAATCCCCATTTTCACATGGACTAGGTTATTGATCTGGGTGGTTTTTAAATTTCACACATTTAAGACTTTTAATATCAAGAATTATTTCAGTATGAACTCTTTTTTCCTTTCACTGTGTCCATAAAACACATCATTTTTTCTAGGAGAATAGTTTCCCTATTCTTTATATTATTGTAGATATAGAATATTATAGTTCTTTTGATATATTCCACCGGGTTACTATTTCCAAAATTTTTAGGAAAATGAAACTAAATATCCTTTCCATCATAATCTTCATCATATGAAAATCAGAGAGTTGTTTTCCTTCCCTTATTTATTGTGTTTAGAAACAAATATATGTCATTAATGTAAATCGTAATTCCTTATAAATGGTTTCCCATAATCACAAGATCATTTCCCAAGTTGCAATAATATTAGGTTACTCAGGTGGAAAGTATATATAGTTCATGGCGTCCATTGTTAAATTTATTCCTTTTGGTTTAAATCAATATAATAATCAAAAGAGGTTAACGTCATTGATGGAAAATATTTATTATAAAATAGTTTTCATAAATGAGATTATCAAAAACTCCACCTTAAAATTTATTAATCATTGAAACAATCACATTATCTTTTAGTTTAACCTAAATAAGTCTTTGATAAATCAAGGTTTCATTAGGTTGGGTTCTCTCCTACTATTTATTTTAGATCCTCAACATAATAAATCCTTCACAATGGCTCATATAGATAATTTTATTGATAAGAAATTACTCCTTGATAATTTTAACATTGTTTGTATTTTTTCCCATATGTTTTTACCTATGTGATGATTTATTTAATACCCAATACACCCCATACAGTGTTAATATATCTTGTTCATTTGTTCTAGATCATAAATACAGTTTTAGTATAATGATAGGAATTCAATTTTAATGAAAACCCAAAAATATAATCTTTAAAACATTTCAAGTTTTAATTGTATACATATACTAATACCTTAGATTTATTCTTAGTGTTTTTGCGAATTTTATCCTATCCTAATCGCTAATTTATGTTGACTAATCCATAAAATTAACTAAAATGTATTTTGATTAAAAATATATAATAAAAAGGAAAATGTATCAGTATTATTCATCATCACCAAAATTGTCACCACCCGTCCCCCGGGGCCTGCATCGTGACTACCCCAAGCCCGCCTTCCATAGGCCAGGGGCTAGCGACTAGCACCAAAGGCGTAATTCCCTAGAATTGGGAAGGCATTTCCTTTATTAAAAATAAACATACACACAACCAGAGAACAAGATTAAGAATACACTATGTAAATTAGAATAACAAGCGTGATGAAAGTACAAAGGGGATAGAAATACAAGCCCAACATAAAGGTACAAATACAACTGAAAAGAAAAAAACTGAACGGTGAAGCAGCTCCTAGATCGTCTTCCAGGGTTCCTACCTGAAGGGTAGGTACAGATGTCCTCTTTAGTACTCTGTATCTATCGGTCTGCTCCGTGTGTCGTCACGCTGAGTGTCCACCTCCCAGTACCGTCGAGTCCTCGTACACTCTGCATCAGTCTACGCTGTCCGTCGTCTGCATCCAACACAATTAGGTGCGAGCATAGCCAGTGCATGGGTGAGTATAAAGATACTCAGTAGGGACCCTGAGACCCTCAAGGTATCACTAAATCCAACAAGTATAAACCAAAAATAAATATTTCAATAGATAACCTTTACTTAGGTATATGCCTATACATATACCTAAGTTATCAAGTATCCCATCTCAATAATGAGGAAAACACAACAGTCATAGACTCAGCCTAAACCATGATTTTCATTATCGCAACCACAAATACTAGAGAGCTACTCCAATATCGAGTACAGTGGCCCTATCGCAACTCCAATGTGCTACTCAATAACCTTAGACTGCTGAGGTACTCCTCCTGTCGAGTACATCGGGTCTCCTGCCAAACCGGGCGCTCCTCTACAGTGGGTCTCCTACCCCAACACAGTAGTGCTCCCTCTAATAGCCCACATAGGTACTCCTCCTGTCGAGTACCACATGCATGCTGCCAAAACAGGTGCTCCGCCCGCCGTGGGTCTTCCACCAAACCGGGCACTCCATCCACTTGGAAAATTTAATCACTCGAGTCGAATCGGTCAAGGAGTCGTCAGGTCCACAGCTACTAGGTCTCCATACTCCACACGCTCGTCTCCGGGAGGGTCCTCTCCACGAGCTACTGTTCGATACTTCCAAGTGTCACGTAATAGCATGTGGAAGTATCTCAAAGGACAAATTCATCATAGGGGTCTCAACGCAAAAGATGGCGTGTCAATCGAACACCTGGTCTGTGAGTTATTTGCATTACCATTCCAGGGGCCAGGTCGGATTTTGGGTACAATCCAACCCAGCCATGTGCAAACCACATACAAATCCTATGTAGAGTATGAAGAAATAACCATTTCATCAAGAGGAATCCAACATAGTCGACGAAACTTCAATCATACGTCTGATCCTTAAGTTATAAGAATTTCCACTCCGTGGGTCCGCAGTCGAGGCCGATGTCGCGGCGGATCTTCTACCGGCCGCACGCTCAGGTGCCGCCGCACCAGCGACCCGCACAGCCGCATGCCACCGTAGTCATTCTGTTGGTCTGTTTTAGCTTCCGTCTGCGCCGACGGTCATCCCGGGACCCAAACTATAGCATCCCGACTTCTTATGACATAAACATTCATTACATTTTACAAAACCGAGGATCTTTAAGGTTTAGAGTCTTGGAAACCAGGAACATAAAACATGAAAACATACATAAAACATTCTTCTTAAACACTTGAAAGGATTCTCCTTAAGTTCATCCTCGGTTCATTACTACATCTCATAACCTGGGGACATACATCAAAAGAAAGGGTGAGCAGAAGGCCCAGTAAGGGAAACAAGAGGAACATTTTACATGTGAACTTGATATACTTCAATAAGGACATAAAAAGAACTTTAAGGCATGAGAAAGAAATCATGAGGCATTTCATAATAAAAATAAAATTTTTCATAACATGAAGATGTGGCTGCAACATTTAACATAGACAATCATGAACATATCACCAAGGTCCATCCCGAAGGTGTCATTTGAAAATTACCAAGGTTATTCACCAAGGTATCGTGAAAATTGTAATCTCTAGTGGTTACATCATTACCCAATGCATTGGAGCGCTATCAGGGCGCACCCTTAAATTTTCCTTTATTATCATGTGATCCACATATATCATCATCAAACATTTCATAAATAACCCATATAGCATAAAATAAATGGGTTTCATTTCATAATCATAACGTTTTTAAAAACTGCTTTAAAGACATGATCTTTACGTCACTTTAAACCCACAGAAAGGGAAAGCGGGTCTCATGTATGTAAATCACAGAATTTAAAATATAAAATTTTGATATATATGTGAATACCCTTGTAGAAATAAGAGCTTTGAGTATTCACTTTATAACATAAAATAATTTTGAGAAAAGAGAGAGAGGCATTTTGAGACGAAAATTCTCCAGCATAACGGCTATGTTTCAGGGTTTTAGAAAACATTGAAAAGAGAGGGGACATGGGTCAACCACTAATAAATGATACATAAAACAGTAGGGGGATATAATAATAAGGATATATGGACATGGTAATGAAATTTGAAGTACATACCATTGGAAATGAAAAACATGGAAGGAAGACAAAAATTAGATTTCTCTTATGAAAATTCGGCAGCCTAACAGCATCACTTAAACTTCAATAAAAATGAATTGACAAGATCAAATAGGGTCTCTCATCATATGATAATAAGAGATCAGTATGATAGATATAGAGATCATACCCCAACATAATAAATAGGAACTTGAAAGACTTGACATGAAAATCGAACTTGAAAAATGGGAAGGGTGAAAGAATCCCTTAAAATTCAGCAGCCTAACGGCGTCACTTAAACATTCATAAAATGAAATGATGAGAGTAATAGGGGATCTATAATAATATAAACATGAAAAGGGCAGTAAGAGGAATATAAAATAACAACCTCTCACATAATAACATGGAGCATAAAAGGAATAACATAAAAGAGATCACTTGAAAAGAAAGAGAGGGGTCGGATCCCTTACCGAAAAATGTAACTCTTAAACCTCAAAGGTTGGGACCTTGAGGGCTTGGGGGCACCTTGGGAGGACTCCTTGGGAGGTAATGAGACCAGAACATCGTTGGGGAAGAGTGGGGAGTCGAATGGATGAGAGGAGGGCTTGGTATTTATAGGGAAAGTGAGGGGACAAGGCATTAATGGCCAAGGGACACCTCACATGTGCTTTTCTCAAACCCATGTGCTCTCCCTCGATATTTCCCATTACGTTAGGCCACATGGGGCCCCCAATACAATAATTCATCACCCTTGGCCGGCCAACCCTTAAAATATCTCATGACATCATCATGACACAATTATGATGTCATTAAACATACCGAAACCCTAAAACAATATTTTTACTATTCACTGAAAATTCAACTTTCTCAGAAAAATCCCAAAATTTCACACTAACCAAATATCAATGCAATGATTTCAAAAATGAACTCCATTTTATAAAAATAATTTTCTAAATATTTTTAATTTTCTTTTTAAATAATTACACTATTCACTGAAAATTCATTTTTTTCAGAAAAAACCCCAAAAATTACCTTAACATAATATCGATGCTCTGAGGTCAAAAATAAAGTCCATTTTATAAAAATAATTTTCTAAATATTTTTAATTTAATTTTTTAATTAGAAAACACTATTCACCAGAAAAAATTAATACTTGAATAATAATTTATGAAACCGTTATTTAACCATTTTATTGAATCACATTACTTAATCAAGGTGCCTAGATTATATTAATACTTTCTTTAAGTGAGATTACTAATCCATTTGGACACATTACTAATCCTAATCATAAAATCACTATTCATAATTTACTATTCATCAAAAATCAAGTTGATCTTATTAGACTCTAAATTTTATACTGAACATAATTGTAGAAGACCATTTTTTGCAAATCATTACACATTTTTAATTATTTAAAGTTTACAAAAACATTTTTAAAATATACTTATTGTAAAATTCATCAAAAATATGCATACTATATTTATCCGGTCATTTGAAAATTCATAAACTTCATCATAAGAAGAAGTCCCAATTTTTATTTAAAACAAAGGATTACACAAGGAAGTTAAGGTCTCCTTACATAGCCCCTTATCACACCAGCATAGGAACTAAGTGTAAGGTGTGCTAAGGTGAGAGAATCTGAGGGAGGCTCGGCCAACATCGCACGAGTAGTAATTTCTATCAGTTTGAACTTCTCGCGAAGGCGATCCCTTTCTAGCTTCACGCGATGAAGTTCATCTTGGGTTTGGTCCAAAGCAAAGCCCAGTGGTGCTACCTCCTTCCCAAGTTCTGTTAGATGGGCTTCGATCGGTCCAAGACTACTGGGTGAGGCCATCGAATCTTCTTTCTATATTAAATAACCAAGATTACTTGTATTTAGAGACAATAATCAAAACATTTTGTTCACAGCGGTCATATTGACCGATGGTCATATAACAGTCAAAACCCAATGGTCTCATTTTAATTATAATCATGTTTATCAAATAAAACATTTTCGTTGAGTATAAAAATAATATAAAATAACACATGAAATTAGGAAACAATATTTATTCAAAATTTCGGGCCGTTACACAAACTCCATTGCGAAAGCTCCAAATCACCCTCACAATCAGGTTTTGTCATTGTCAAACATCCCGCGCATCAAGAACGATACGACAATGGGTCCGAAATTGTTCATTAGATTGTACCCACCGCATTAGTGGTTCAAATAATCATCCAACCAATTAAACTCCCATGCTCATGGGTATAAATCACTCATATATAATATACTAAATCCCCTACCTCGCAATGTTGTCACACATCGTCAAGACAAAGAAGACGAACATCACGGTGGTTGGGCATCGCTGAAGAACGGTGTCGATCCCGTCGACGTCAGAGTGCACCCAATGAAGAAGTTTCATTGGCTACTCCGTGTTATTCGAATCGTAGAGTGTTCTTCATCGAGGAAGAAATCCATTCTTCATTCGAGGCGTTATTCTTCGAAGGATGAATCTCTCTCTTAATCCAAAGGTTCCACCAAAATATTTTCCTAGTAAATATTAAAATGAGGCTTTCCCCAATTTTAATAACATTCCATGTATTCAAATGAATTTAAAATTGTTAATTTATTAATTAAAGAGTTTATTTAATTAATTTTGATTGGTTGGTGAATTAAATAGAGTGAGAGGGGAGGGGAAGAGATCACTCAATAAGGGGCAGTTGAACAGAGTTATGAGAAGATGAAACGTTGGGGCTTGTACGGGCCCCACCTCACAAATATCCACGCATGGGAAGTTATGTGGGTATGGGAGCCACCAATAACTTCCCCAAGGGAGGAAATAACCAACTCTCTAATAAAATTGTGTACCACACAATTTTATTTAATTTAAGATTAATCCCCAAAAACTAACACTCAACCCTCATAAAACACATCAGCGGTAAATGCCCCCTTAGGCGAATATCGGCGCTGCGAGTTCATCGGTGCCCTCAGATTTCAATTCTGAGCACCGGTTCAAAAGATATAAAAACCTGCTTGTACGTTTACTGAACTTACCCATACAAAGAATCAGAAATTGATCCCAGACACATCGGGCCTTGGAATAAAGTTCTGTCAGAAGCCACAGACTCGTAAATTTAGAAAGAATTTAAGAAAAAAATTCGGTGAAATTTCCGGGTCTTTACATTACTCCCACCTCAGGGCTTTAAGTCCCCGTAAAGCTATAACACACACTAGGAAAACAAAAGACGGGTACTAAGCACGCATCTGATCCTCTTGCTCCCATGTGCTCTCATGGAGGTTCTCGTGCTGCAAGAAAATGCGCACAAGAGAAATAGACCTTCCCCGTAGAACCCGCTCCTGTTGATCCACAATCTCTACGGGAACCTCCATGAAATTCACCTTGTCATCGATATCTAGAACCCCGTGGTAGATGATGTGTGATAGGTCATGCACGCATCTCCTCATCTAAGATATGTGGATGATGTCGTGCACTCGGTGCAACTGAGGTGAATGGGCCAGATGGTAAGCCACCACACCTACTCTGCTGAAGCAAAAGAAGGAGTGACTGCAGATAGGTTTCACCATCCCTCTGCAAAAAGGATATCAGCAACGCAGCCAGCTGCTCTGTCGCCTCTCCTAGCAGCAGAATTCTAGTCCTCCTGCTAAGCGCATCCGTAACAACGTTCCCCTTCCATGGATTATATACTAGCTCTAAGTCATATTACTAGAAGAACTGAATACTCAAAACTCTTGATGCCACGAGTGTATGGCTAGCCGACTCAAGAGTGACCGGTCACACCCTCCTATGCATGAGATTAACTTGTGCTACTTGGGTTTCCCTTTTCACCGACCAAGGAAAAACCCACATCCTTTTTTCCTAATACAATCAATCTATTTATGAACTATGATTTCCCAGTCCATACCTAAACAAACATCGTAAACCCTGGATGCTGCCACCAAGAGGTTCCAATTGAAACTCTCGCATCAAGGGTCATATCACACCGTCGGTGTAAGTGTTATTATCGAGTCCCGCCTCAATGGTATCTCCCAATGTGAGGGGCAAGTTAACAATTCTAACCAGAAACTCTAGGTCTGGGACAAGATTCATGGATGGAATGAATGATTGGTACCTATGTCTATTGATACGACAACTCGTAGTAGACGCAGACCGTACCTCGAATCATTTCTTGAGCCCCTAGGTCACACTTCTTAATTGCTTGCAGCTACTCTTTTCCCATGCCCTCCTGCTCCCTGAGCCTGGCGGGGACTACAAGGCGGGTGGTTGTGACATGTAGAAATGTACATCACCACATGATACCCTCCTAGCTCTGCTTCCACGTCCGCTGCTCTGCAGATTCATATATCCTTAACACTTCCTCTTCTTGAAACATTTTACATGCCCAAGCCTCTGAGACTAGTGCCAATGCCCTACATTCCCACTTCTAACATTATCAAGAGGTATCCTTTCAACCAAAAAACATTCAACCACAAAGGTTCTCTCTAGAACCCGAGAATAAGTCGGAATGTAAATAGGAAAAGTGTTGGCTCAGATGTCTGTTAAACACACCATGCTCTGAGGTCTGAGCTCTAAAGAACTGATCGTATCGTAGTCATCATGTACATGGAATGATCGGTACACCTCGATGAATACTCATCTACCGACATGTTGTCCTGCCGAAGCTGTATAATCTTTAGAAAACTCTCTTCCACCTCCTCAAGCCAGTCATCAGCCACCTGTGAGTCAGGCTCACCTCAGAACCTGAGGGGTATCTGATGATGAAACATGTGTAAGGTACTAAGCCTACATGTGTCATCTACTAGTACCAACGCTTGTAACTGCTGAACAACAGGTAGTGATATAGCTGGAACACTAACCGAAGGTACTATCTCGGGCATCGGTCCACGTACTGAAGCGTCATCACTATGCAGACCAACCTCATGTTCACTCATTGGGAAACACTAGTAGCTAGGATCACTATATACTATACTAGTGTCTAAACTAGGTGTAGAACTCTAGTAATCGCCTCCAGCCAGTACACTACTGCATGGGAGTCTGTCTCGCCTCGTAATCACAGAGGCCTCTGCTGTTGGAATTTGTGCAACGCGATGTGTCACCATGCACTGGCCACTAGTAATGCTGGTGGAATTTTCTGCCTAATGGGTGGTGGTGCTACTGGTACACCACCTGAAGGTTCCAACATAGTAATAGGGCCCTGAACCGGATCCTCTTCACTCAGTGGGACATCATCGGGTACTCTATCAGAACTCCAACTGACTGTCTGCATAGAGGCATCCTGAACAAAAGTGACACAGTCAAACGATTTAATCTCGGTGAGTTGACTTGGTTGAGCTGACTTATAGAAATTTTTTGAAAATAAACATGAAATAAGTGTTTTCATGCACTGAGTCGGAAATCCGAAGTCAGGGTCCTAGTGTATGGATACGTCGGCCGCCTCACCAATAGTGGACTCCCTGAACTGAGAACCACACTCAGTACCCTTAACACTATTTCTTCATAAAAAAAGGAGATCAGATTCCAAAGTTCTGTGGTAGAACCGACTCTTATGATACCAATTTTTCATGACCCGTCCCCCGTATCCCACATCGTGACTACCCCAAACCCGCCTTCCATAGGTCAGGGGCTGGCGACTAGCACCAAAGGCGTAATTCCCCGGAATTGGGAAGGCATTGCCTTTATAAAACGTAAACACACACACAACCAGAGAACAAGAAGAAGAAAAAACTAAGTAAATCGGTATACCAAGCGTTCTAAAAGTACAAAGGGGCCAAAAATAAAAGCCCAATAGAATGGTACAACTACAACTAAAAAGAAAAAGAACTGAATGGTGAAGCAGCTCCTGGATCATCGTCTGGGTTCCTACCTGAAGGGTAGGTACAGATTTCCTTCTCAGTACTCCTCATATATCGATCTTCTCCATGTGCTGTCACACTGAGTGTCCACCTCCGGGTACCGTCCGGTACTCGTACTCTCTGCATCGGTAAGCGTTGTCCGTTGTCTGCATCCAACACAACGAGGTACAAGCATAACCCGTGCAGGGGTGAGTATTACGATACTCAGTAGGGGCCCCAATACCCACAAGGTCTCACTAAATCCAACAAGGATAAACCAAAAAGAAATATCTCAAAATATAACCTTTACTTCGATATCTTCCCATACATATACCTAAGTTATCAAGTAACCCATCTCAATCATGAAGAAAACACAAAGGTCATAGACTCAGATCAGACCAGGATTTTCATTATCTAAACCAAAACTGCTGGAGAAATCCTCCTCTGTTGAGTACAGTGGACCTCTCGAGACTCCAAGGTGCTACTCACTAACCTTAGACTGCTAAGGTACTCCTCCTGTCAAGTACCGCGGGTCTTTTGCCAAACCGGGAACTCCTCCATTGTGGGTGTGTCGAACCAACACTTTAGTGCTCCAAATAATAGCCTATAGAGGTACTCCTCCTGTCGAGTACTATGGGTATGCTACCAAACCAGGTGCGCTGTCCTCTGTGGGTCTACCACCAAATCGGATGCTCCGTCCACTGGGCTAATCGAATCACTCCGAGTCAAATCGGTCAAGCAGTTGTCAGATCTACAGATACTCGGTCTCTGTACTCCGTACGCTCATATCCTGGAGGGTCCACTCCATGAGCTACTGGCCGATACTTCCAAGTGTCACGTAATCTCATGTGGAAGGATCTTAAAGAACCACCACATCATAGGGTCTCAATGCAATAGACGTCTCATCAATCGGACGCTCGGTCTGTAAGTTATTAGAATTTCCGTTCCAGGGGCCCTGTTGGATTTGGGGTACAATCCAACCCTTCCATGCTCAAACCACATCCAAATCCTATGTATAGTATACTAAAAGAACTATCTCATCTAGAGGAATCCAACATAGTCGACGACACATCAGTCGGACATCTGGTCCTTATGTTATAAGTGTTTCCACTCAGTGGGCCCGGTAGGTTTCAAGTTCGAACCAAACCGGCCATACCCAAACATTGCTGAAACCTTGAGTATAATATACTCAAACATCCGTCTCTATCCAAGTATTCCTACGCAACTTATGGTGCATCGATCAGAGGTCCATAGCTCATGTTATGGGCGAATGACCAAAAACGGCCCGAAGTGGATGGGGGGTCTGGGCCCAGTCTGACCCGACCCAACCCACCCCGAGTCGGCCCAAACCGGGTCGACCCGACCCGGGTCCTGGTCCGGCCCGGCAGGGAGGGGCCCGACCCCACTGGCGCGGCCCAGCCCGGCCGGGCGCGACCCGGCTCGCGAGGCCCTCTCCGGCCCGGCCGGGGGGCGCTGGCTCGGCCTGATGGCCGAGCGTAAAGGGGGGCGCGATCCCCGGTTTCTCCAAAATGGCATTGCATTGTAGGTGCCACATCGCATTCCCGAATCCCGCGTGGTGCGGGATCCACTAAATGTGACAACTGGGCCCTAGTGACAGCACAACCACCCCACCTTAACATGGTCGTCGGGTCCTGGCCGACCATGTACCACCAGTTGCCCCCTCAGACATGTGAGGCCCACCCCAAGGTACACCCACATTCCCGAATGGGTCATCTGACTAATGATTGTCCCCACAGGTAAACACATGACCTTCCCAGTGTGCTTTGTTCTCACTCGCACACACCCTAGGAAACTTTCCATAAGGTCACCCATCCTGATCACTAATCAAAGGCAAGCACACTTAACTGTGGAGTTCTAATCAGACAGGCTCCTGAAATGAAAGGTGCACCTTGTTGTAATCAGTCATATCCTTTAGTTGTTTAACCTTTTATCATTTGGGGGTGTTACAACCACCCCCTCATTAGATAAAAACACCTTCATTGTGTGCCCCAAATCTCAACCCAGGTAGTGCACCACACTGAAGGCTGGGTTCCTCCTATGATTCCAAATGTGACAACTGGGCCCCAGTGACAGCACAACCACCCCGCCTTAACATTGTCGTCAGGTCCTGGCCTATCAGGAACAACCAATTGCCCCTGCCGACACGTGGGGCCCACCCCAGGGTCCACCCACATGCCCAAATGGTTCATTTGACAAATGATTTTCCCCACTGGCCAACACATGTCCTTCCCAGTTTGCTTTGTCCTCACTCACACAAACCCTGGGAAACATCCCAGAAGGCAACCATCCTGATCACTACTCCAATCCAAGCACAATTAACTGTGCAGTTCTAATTAGACAGGCTCCCAAAAAATAAGGTTAACCTTGTTGACAAGAGTCATATCATTTAGTCATTTAACCCTTTATTATTTGGGGGTGTTACAAAATCATAAACATTACAAATCAAAAAAAACATCACATAACTTATAGAACATTCTAGATTAGTATATTTGAGGACCAGATATATATTGAACCCAATTTAAAAATTATATGATCTTTTATCCCTAATAAAACTCCCTTATATCCCATATTAATATTTCTTATATGTTGAACATATATTGTAAAAAAGGGAGAAGGAAAAAACAGAATGGTGTGAGGCTAAATGATCAGCAAGGTAAAACATATTAACGTGTAATAAAACAATAGATCTTAAGAATATGATGAAAAGAAAGAAGGGGAAAATTTTATTATTAAAATTAACATTGAAAAATTAGATTTTACCATGAGTCTCGATAATGGATCCTTCAATCTTATAAAGAACATATACAATGGAACATGAATTTGATATATGAAAAGAAATATTATATTATAAAATGGAATAATATGTTCATTAAATTATAAATATACGGAAAAATATAAAACATAACATCAAAAGAATACGTTAAGGGTCAATACCATGACTAATATAGTAGAATGTGTCCCGTCGTGGGTTTTCATCACCCTTATTCCCATTAAAATAGTGGATAGAATCCCATGGTTGAATCAGTTCACTCCCAATTCTATTTTCTATTTTATCATGAGCTACAAAGATTTACCCATTTCATTTGAGGGACATTAAATTCCATGCCCAACGATTACATAATGAAGAGTGATTTTTTTTACCACTTGTGTACCATACATGGTATCTCATGAGATGAAAACATTAAAAAATACATTTGATGGAATTATAGTTAAAATACCCCAAAACAATATTGAAAATTATAATTTCTACATTCATATATCTTCCACATAAGGAAAATAAACCAAACATAATTCTTAATCATGGAAAAACCAAAGTAAAATATGTTGGTTTGATAATCATTTCTCCATGAATAACTGAAGGATATTATGAAAATGTTTCTCATAGAAGAGGGAATTAAATCAAATTGGATTTTTGTATATTAATAAAGAAATATAATTCTTTAATATTTATATCTATGGTTGGAATATTCACGATAACGATTAATGAGAAGTATAAATAATAACTAACCAAAAAGATGAGGATTTTCATATTGAGAATTTAATTATTTATAGGATGAAAGGTATTATTATTTTTTGTTAAACCAGAATAAAAATAGAGAGATTACCCAAAAAAATTAATGGGTTGTCAAACGTTTGTCATGGTGAACAATATTTTTTCAATGTGGAAAATTTTATGAAATAAAAAATCAGAATGTTTTATTAAATTCATCCTAATTAAAAGTGGGAATTTTGAAGGGAACATAAAACATGTTTTATTAAAAAAAGGAAGGGTATAATAAAATAGGAATTTATTTAAGGAACATATATAAACAATATATAATAAATACCATAGATTTATATGGAAAAAATATAATAAAAAATGGAATATAAGAAACAGAAGTAATGATGGAAGATACATGAGTCCCTTATTTTGTTTTAAAACATGTATAATGAAATCACAACATATAAATAGAATAGTAAAAAATTATTTATAAATTAAAATAATGGAAATATAAATTTCAAATTAGGTATAGAATAAATTGTTTTCCAATTAAAAATTATGATTTCATCTAGAAGGGGAACTATGGAAAAATAGAGGAAATCATCACTAGTGAGGATGAAAATTATTGTCAATAATGATATTCTTATTGGGGATCAAATTAATGAATGAAATATCTCATAGTTTTAAATGTAATTTTACCCAAATTGGGATAAAATTTTAAATATAAAATATTATTGAGGTAGGGATCATGTATATGAATAAAAAGATCCCGATGATATATAATAACTCAACAGAAATGGGGTTTTAGTTAAATAAAACCACTAGAGAAATAATTTATTTTAAATTAACAATACATGGATGGTTGAAAATTATATTGATTTTATATGTAAATTATTTTAGGAATTTTTTGAAATAAATAAATCTAGGTCTAATACCTACACCATAAAAAATGTATCATTTTTTTAATGTGATTCATATCTCAATGAAAAATAATTACATCCCAAAACCCTTTAAATATGTACTAATTCATTGTACTTATGTTCCCAATGTCACAAATAATCAAAATAATCAAATTGAAAATATTATAGTAATTAATATTCAAACATATCTAATATTACAAGCTCTAATTATTATCATATTTATTTATTTTTAATAAATTTCCACTCATGTAATGTAGTTACGTTCATTTAGTTAATTTCTATATAACAAAATAGATTGTTGAATGTGGTACATGTTTTTTTAAATTAATTTCAACAAACTCTATAATTTTAGAGTTTTATGTCCCTATGTATAATATTATAAAATTATTTTTAGTGTTTTATTGGTTTTCTCACAATGTATAAAAATTATGAAAGGTTCCTCGATCAATTTTATTTCGGAAGGAAATATTACAATGAACATTCACTTTTAATACTAAATATTGATTGTATAATAATATCATTGTTGAATATTAATTGACTTATAATTATAAATTTTATACATTATATCAAATTTTAATGTCTTCTATTTGAGGTAGATACGGAAAAATGAAATATATCGTTCTTTGGTGGGGGTAATCTGCATGTACACAGATGACACTTTTTTCTATAGAACTAGAACGAGGGAATAAAAATAAAATAATTATCATTTTAGAATATTAATGATTTTATAATTATAATATTTACTCATTAAATAAATCTATTAGACCATTCATGCTTTATTTTAGGGAAAATAGAAATCAATATTCAAAGAGTTGATGGTTTACACAAGCACATGGAGATAATTAAATATTTATCAATGATTTTAAATGAAATTATAAAATTGATATTCCATTAGGATAATAGATCATTAATATATTAATATTTATAATTTTTTCATACATTCATTTATAGTGGATAGATGAGGGGGTAAGAGAACTAAGAGTTATAGGTTTATATTATTACCTTCCCATTGGAAGTTCACCCTATGGGAACTAATTAATGATTCGTAGAATAGAATTTTTGGAAGATTAATGTTTATAAGAAGTGGTATAAGTGTTTAAGAAGAGACTAGTATCTTGTTTTGGATGAGATATAGCTTTGATATGGGTGTAGAAATTGATAAAATGTGAATTCCTTTTTTATGTAAACATAGTTCTATTTTTGTGTAATATTATTAATTATAAATAATTTCATTACATTATTCAAGGATAAAATCTCAATTAAAGGTCAATAATTTCGTGATAAAGATATACTATTGAGAATCCACCCACCATCCATCATCACACATGTTTTCAACAAGTTTCATCCTTATTTCAATATATCAAACCCCTTTTATCAAAATTTTCTACAGCCATTAGAACTCTATTTTAACCTTATGAATCCAATTTTAATGTGGGAAATAAAACTTTTCATAAAATAATAATTTTTAAATAATTAATTAACAAATGGATAACAAATTATCAATAAGAATTTTCTAATGGTTATCGAAATTAATTTTAGTATTAGCTCACTTAATGAGTAAATACCAATTTGTATAAAAGGGTATTTTTAATCATAAAACATCCATATTTGATAAATTATAACAAACGAAATTATAAAATTAAATTTTGAGATTTTAATTTTAATGCGATACACTTAATCGAGAATAAGTATATCATGAAATATATTTCTTTATATTTAATCTATTTGATAATTTGCGGAACATGCAACCCCAAGCTAAAATGAATTGTATTATACTATACCATTATAATGTCATAGTTAATTTGAGGGTATAGATTATAATAAGTAAATTTTTAAAATTATGGATATATATTGACTATAAATATAATAATAATCATTTAAAAGAAAAAAAAAATTTTCTGGAAAACTATATTATTATAAAAAATGGTTTAGTCTTCTTTTGAATACATAATTTAAAATTAATTTATCTACTTTTATAAAATTAAATTTTTAAATATGACATCTATTTATAAATGATTGTATCATAATTTTATTATTTTAATTATAGTAATTTTTCTAATAAGTTTAGTTTTTAGGTGAATTGTGAAAAGTATTTATTTTTTATAAAATCGCCATTTAATTTCAATAAATTATGAGGTAAAATTATTTTTTAAATTGGGTTTCAAGTAACATTACTTCAAAAATATTAACCTCTCTCTAACATAGTTCATTGAAGTAAATTTAATGTTGAATCATGATATTAAAACATTATATACATATGAGAATTTACTATTTGGAATCTCGATTTTTCATCTCGTCTCTATGTATAATATAAAACTGGATTCCATCAAATTGGTTAGTTGAATTTTTGAAAATTGATTCAATATTTTTAATCAGAATATTTTATAATATCTATTTTGGATAAATTAGTTTTTGGAAATTATGAATAGTAAAATAATTAAAAATTAATTATTTTGGTTAAGATAAAACCCGATTTACTATATTATTAAACTACAGATATGAGTGGTAAAATGCCCTAAAAACTTATCCAAATAACATTTCATGGATGTAGTTTAGTCGTATCACCTTTTATAGTTTATAATAAAAAATTTTTGTAGCTTTTGTAATGATAAAATATGTCTGTATTTGATTATCTCCAAAAGCCTTATATGTGTCCTCTCCCACACTTATAAATGGAGACCCACTATCCTCCCATCTTCAAATGTCTAATTATATTTGGTTTAGAGAATAATTGACCATATAATATCTTAAACCCCATATGAAAAAATATAGATTCATTTGATTTATCAGAAATCCATTATAAGAAGAATTTTTGAGAAAATCAAAAGAAGTTGCCTGTAGAAGACGTATCATTCTTAAAGACACATTTTTATTTTGATTCTTCTTCCACCTATATAAAATAATATTAAACAGATGTAACATAAAAAATTAATTATCGTAAATAAAAATAATTTAATATGTTTATGTTATTAAAAATATAGATATATTCTTCTATAAAATTGGAAATGATAATGTCCATCATGTGTACGGAGTATTACTGCCTCATAAAACGATGTAATTCGTATACCATAACAGAATTTCAATGATAGATATAACAACAGATTTAACACATGTATATGAAGTTTATGATATTTTTTTACCTGGGGAAATATTATATCACATATACCTTCTTGAATTTGGTACTATTTAAAATAGGGTAATGTTGCTCTTTTGTTTGACAAACTACCTCCTCACGATGTGATGTGACTCGTTTTTCACTTACAAATTACCTAAAATGTAATAATGGTAAATTTAATTAATATATGTGATATATATGAAATGTTATTTAGTTTTTTAAAAATATTATATCACCTAATTACTTACCCTTTATCCTGTTAAGGAAATGATAACATTTCTCATGTACTCGTAAGACCTGCCGTCTCTACGAAGCGATGTGATCCATTTCCCAAATTTAAATTTCATTATTGATTAAAAAAATATAAATTTTTAAAAAAAAGATATTTATAAAATTAATATAATTATATATAATATGTGTTTAAATAATATTCTCATGAACTGTAATAGTCATATTAAAAATGAATGATAAAATATGGAGGTTATCATTCGATATAATTGTAATAATGAATCATTATTAACAAATGGGTGGTAAAATGTTATAAGGGGAAAATATATGGTATTAAAAATATTGATATGGTTTTTGGTTTTATTATAAATTATTAAAATAAATAAAACTATTAAATAGGAATTTAATCCTAATTCAATCAAAAGTAAGCTTGAGGTAACAGACATCATATGAATTTCTAATTATTTAGGAATATTAAATTGTTTCACACCTAATTTAATTTATTTAGGTTATATAATTCATCTATGACATGAAATATCATAATTCATTAATTATTCACATTATTTTACATTTACATTTGAATTATTTCATCTAAAGTGTATTTTAATTAAAATATACAAGTTTGTAATGAATTTCATAAGTCAAATTACTTTCACAGGGTTATATTATTTTTTTGCCTTTGACATTCTACTATTATCTATGAAATAAAATTTAGAAATATTATTTTTTATTTAAAATCTATTATGTTGATTTATTTTTGATAAACATAATTTATTCATTAGTTAAATCTCACTATAATTTTATGATATTTTTAATGAATTTCATCTCTATTTCCAACTCAATGAGACATACTTCTTAATATAAACCTATTCAATTTTATATAGTGTATATACTTCTCAGTTGATGTATTTAAAATAAATTACTATTTATTCAGGATTATTTATGTGTTTTTCATGTTTATTATTCAAAGGGATACAATTTAAAAGTTACCTATAAGAAAAATTGTTTATTTTATAATCTCAATTGCTTTATGACTGTTTAATTTCTCATGATGCAATCACTTTCAAATAAACATTTTTCATTGAAAATTAAATTTATATTAAATATACTTATTCTATTATGATGAATATGATCACTTCCTAAAACATATTCTATTTTAAAATTTGGTGTTTGTTATGAATTTTATTTGATCAATTGGTGAAATATTGATAAATTTATATTATATACTCAATATAGATATTTGATGATAAAGAAAATTGTTCGTGAAATAAATAGATGATTTGATATGTGAAGAATTCATTGGACATTTAGTAATGGGATGGGCCTAAAATAAAATATCCACTTGATGAATTTATTGTATCATGAGGAAAATAAGTAATCAATGATTAAATATGTTACGACCTATAGTATTAAAATGTATTGTAAAATGTTTGATAGAGGACGAATCATTATGCCCTACATCATAACATCTGATAATTAATAATTAACTCCATTAATAATTGAATAATTAATATACAAGATATTTTTAAAAATTATACTATCTCATGATGTATTTAATTATGATTTATTGATTAAATTTTATGTGTTTTTAGTTATTTACATTTCCATATTAATTATTCCTTGTCTAATCATGATAGTCATGATATTTAAATGAAACGTCTTTTATGTTATTTGGATATCCATAATTATTATTTATTTTTTAATTATGATAGTTTTTTTAAAATGGATTGTGTGTTTGAAAATCTACCTTACTATATTGATTATGCAATATTAATAATTTTATAATTAATCATGATAGCTTATACTTTACATAACCCTTACAAAGAATTTTCAGTCACCCATATTTTGTTTCATTTCCTAGGAATATATGAACTTTACGATGAATTATATGCAAGGACATTCTTAAGGGAATACTGATATTATTGAGAAAATTTATGATGTAATTTCAATATTCAAATGTATTATAATAATAATGTACATATACAATTTACCTTGTCAACTAAACTATTTGTTTAATGGGGATGAGATTCTATTATATTATTCTATTATAATAATTTAGAGTCCAACTCCAGGTTACTATTGTTGGGGACATTATAGTAAGTATTCTAACAATTTTATTATAAACCTTGAGAACTAAATTTTTGAATACAATGATTTGGGAATATAACCCTATGATAGATTTTAAGATAAGTATATAATAAAATCATAAATTATTTATTTGGTTGTGATTATGTGGTTCTTCCTATATATTTATCCTTTTATAGACACCAAATGTAAATGTGGTTATGGCACAAATTTACCTAGGTAAAATAACATTAAAAAAATCACCTCCATATTGACTCACTTATTACCTAGTAAATAAAAATGGGCTTTACTGAATAACTATTTTTACACACCAATTAGATATTTTCAAGAAAAATCACATTTTATTTACAAACCATTATAATGAATATGAATTAATGATAAGGATGAATTACCATGTTTAAAATAAATTTTCTTTAATGAAAATTATGTGTAACAATTTTGACTTAATATAAATTAATATACATATTTCCAACAATGATATTTGTTTCCCACACTGTGCATTTTGGTATTATTAAATCTCTATAACCCAAAGGATTTTTATTATCCTTGAATATAAAGGAAAATATGATGACTTTGAGAATCCAAATATTATGATGATAAGAGTCAAATATATCCTAATTATTCATAATCAGTTGTCGAAAAATAATATTAATAACCTATACCATAACCATCTAATTGACATAATAACGAAGAGAATGATTGTTTCACTAAGATATTGAGTGGTGGTGACCACGGAGGAAAGAATACCTAATTTAATATTATGTTAGAAATATTGAACATGACAGACAAGAACGTTCATCTGAGGAAAAAGAAAATTTTTTATTTGTGGAATATAAGGGAATAAATTTAATAGTTTATAATTAAAAACTAAGAGTATAATGTAAGGAAAAACTTTAATCATAGGGATCCAATTATTTTTATTTGTCTTAAATTATGGGAACCTAGTAACTCTCTATGACAAATCTTACTTCTAGTGGTTAACCCCTAAACCAAGGAAATAAATTTATTGAAATAAAAAATGGTTACAGTATTGATTTATTGGGATTGAATAACTATTTTGTCAATGTATTGTTAAAAAATGGTCTTTTTATTATAATAATCATGAAACATATAAAGATGATGTTAAATTTTAGAAGCATATATGCCATCATTAACTTAATAATTATAGATACCATTATTTTTTATGTGTTTAATAATTATCATGATATCAATGTCAATAAAACAACATTTTAGTTTTTATTTGAGCTTATTATACTCTTATTAAGTATATTTTGATATAAATTTATGAAAATATAACCATTTGGTTTTTTATATGATTCATTTAAAAGGTTACTTAAGGAAGAATGATCTAATTATTTTTAGAATATGTTTAAAGGTATTATTAACAATTAGGGGCTATCTTATCAATTATGTTTAGGTAATTATGGGTTATTACACTTTGGTAATGTTATTGTAATTATATTAATATGGTTTTATAAAAAGGAAAACCCACATACCAGCTGAACCCATCACATCTAGTAAGTCCATAAGGCATGATCTTACAAAAAAAGGGTGTTAAGGGGTTAATTCCAATCGATGACCTACAATATGTTATGGTTAATACTTAAATATTTTTATGTAAATTATTTTTTGAATTCATATAAATAATGTAGTAGTGGAATTATTATTTAGGATTATAGATTAATAACTTAGGTTAACCATATTGGATTTTGAAAATAGTTAGATACAAACTAAAATAATTTCCACTCACTTATAAATCATAAGATCTATATAAATCCATTTTATCTACTTCATGAAAAAAAAATTTATTTATGGATATACATTTCATGGAATAAGTGATGCATTGGAAATTTATTGGGGTATAAATGATAAATTGTGCTCATCAAATATAAAGATTCCAACTAATTATATTTTATTATATTTTTTGATTGTAAAATAATTAAACAATATTTAGAAAAATATCATCATATAAAATTATATGTTATAACATTAATATAAAATGAAATAAATGATCTTTTAAATCATCATCTATTTATGGTTTTTAGGTGCTTAACAATCTATTGATCAGTCACTTATTTCGATCAATGATATTTATCACTCTCTATAATTATTTTTTGTTTTATTCCATGTACATATCTAATATTTCAAAAACATTATTACAAATAAAAAAATATTTATCATTCATTCCATATAAAATTTTTACCTACATGTATCACTAATTAAGAGGAAATTATATTATGTCTTTTTATGTGGTCGGTTTTCTAGAAATGAATTTTCAAATATCAGACACTTAATTTCAGAGATTAAGGTAATATTGGTAGGACACAATTCTTTAAGGTATGACGAATTTAAAACCACAAAATTAAAAAAGAAAAATTATTGATTGAATATCATATATAACAAAAAATTCCATGACTAAACAGCCAATTAAATAAATTTCAATTTAATTTAATCTCTTTGATAGTTTATCGAACACATATCCCCATTCCTGAATGAACGATAATAAAGTAAACTATTATAGACTACCCGTTAAATTGATATATATTAATAATACTAAGTATATAATAAAATATAAGGTTATATAATGATTACAAATGAAATAATAATCATTTAAAAGAAAATAAAATGTTTCCAAAAAAATGCAATTCTTCAAAAATTGATATGTCACACCATGTGCACAAAATGTTAATTAAATTATAACAATTTTAGAAAAATCAATTTACGAAATGAAAAAAATTGAAATTATTATATCAAAATTCTATTCATGGTGATTGTTTTTGGAATGGTTCTAAAAATATTAATTTTGGGATTAATAGTGAAAATTATGGATTTTTATATAAAACTGAATTTGACATCAAATAATTTAAGATATTAAATTATTATTTTTTATTTATTTAATGTAAAATTTGGTCTATAATATTTCATGGTATCTCATTTAGGTCATTGTAATCATCATAATATTGATGTTTGATATTAAAACCCTAATGACTTATGAGAATTCTTTTAGTATCCCTAGTATTGTTAAAATAAGACTTTTTAATTTTCCTTGATATTGAAAATGTATATAATAATTTTACATTCAAATGATTTTTATTTCTGATATCACTCATGAAATGTGATATTGGGTTTCTCAAAAATATTTCATTGCATGAGAGACATATTTTTACCAAAAAATAATATATTGTTGTAATTATTATTTTTAGTTTTAGTTAATTAGTGGGAATGAATTTGACCAAATATATTATTTTTTCACAAGTGAATTATTATTATTTTTACATTTATACAATTAAATATATTTTCTTAAAAGAATAAAAAAATCTAATTTTAAGCATAAAAGAAAAATATTTTTAAAAGGTAGTTCTGCCACCTTTCAATTGGGAATCCATTATAAATCTAATTTTTTAATATTTTATAGCTTTTATAAGTTCAAAAAAATAATTTTTTAAATATAAATATAAAACTTTACTTTGGGTGAGGTTGTGGTGTTTTTTTAGATCCTTCACATTTTGATGTAGAGTGAATAATACTGCATT
The DNA here is from genome assembly GCA_963277665.1 of Viscum album. Taxonomy (NCBI): domain Eukaryota; kingdom Viridiplantae; phylum Streptophyta; class Magnoliopsida; order Santalales; family Viscaceae; genus Viscum; species Viscum album. Next base: position 470,696,977 of record OY728133.1, on the reverse strand, counting down.
TAGTTCAAAACTGATTTTCAACCAATTTATTTGTGTTGTGATAATATGTTTTCATTTTTTTAATGAATAATTAAATCAAATTTATTTCTTCTATGTAAATTTTTACCATTGTAAAAAATTACACACTGAATTTATATATACAATCGTAGCAAGGTTTTGAACATTTTTATTTAAAAAAATTCCTTTGTCATTCTGTTTACAGGAATAAATATAAATTAATTTCTACCACTTATAATATTTCAATTTTGAAAAATTATTTACATATTTTTTAATAATCATAATTTATAATGTCTAATAAGTTAAAATTTTAATTTTACCAAAAAACATTAGTGAATGTAATTAAAATTAATAATAGTGATTAAGAGTTAAATTATCTTAAAAATAGACCAAAATGTAATCTTAAAATCCAAAATTACCTAAAAACATGTATAAATACCATTTTATGTTGTAATTAAAAACCTGTCCTAAATTTAATCTATCTTATACCATTATTGGGTCTAATTTACTAGGGAAAAATGTGTGTGTAATTTCCTTTTAAACATTTTACAGGAATGCCACTCCCACTTCCATTATAAAATGGAACTGACCAATCCCATTTCACCACACCTCACAAGTCCCTTTGGATCATCAAAAATGAAAAACATTAATCTCCCAAAATACATTTGATATACCTAGTGGAATAACCTTGGGAAGACATCCAACCAATAAGTCCTTTGGTGGAATCCAAAAGGACTTCCCCGAAAAATATATGCCTTTATCAATGTGGATTTTTTAAATTTTTTCATACTCCACTCCCATCATTTATTTTTTTAATTACTAAATAATTACATAGGTATATTATATGTAATTATATTTTTTAAGTGATGTTTTGTACCAACACCTATACAATCTTTCATCAAATAGTTATCAAAATTACTATTCGTGTAGTGTGAACTACCGCCCACATAATAATTTTCCATTATCATATCTCATGGATGGAAATTATGATCTAAACAATTTACATGATAAAAATGTGATATTTTTGATATATTCAAACTTATTTAAATTTTATATACAAATACCATCATGCTTTCCAATTTTAATATATATGGTATTGTCGTTTGTGGACGTGTGGATCACCACCTCCTCAAAGCGATATGATTCATTCACACACAACATGGAATGTTTTAAGGGTTTGTTTATTTAAAAACAATTGAAATAAATTTAATATATATGATATTAATTAAATAATTACATTTATCTAAATACAATAAATTATTATTATTATTATTATCTACTAACACACTGAAAAAGTGATAACGTCGTTCATCGATGTGTGGACTACCACCAGCTCAATGCAGTGTGATTGATTTGACATCACAATAATTATATATATGTAATTATTATAAAATATCATGGTATTTATGATATAATCATAATTCTTCAAAGATAATTTTACATTCCCTCTTTCTATAATGATCATTTGAATATTGGAATGTTGCTCATGCGTTTGTACGACCTACCATCTCAATGATTATAACATCGGTTCATTTTTCAGAACCATATTTCAATTTTTTTGGAAATTTATAATTTATTTATACATATGATAATTATATCATGATAATTATTCATTTTATTTTTAAATAAAGGACTATTTGACCATATTTGACCTACCAAAGTCATTATTTACACACACAAAAATATATTCAAAACAACCAATGTAAACGTAGTTGTTTTATTTGTTGTTTACAACATTTTAATAAGTGAAATAAAATAGTTAATAAACTTGAAAACACCCTATTATAAATAAATAATTAATATATGTTTATTATTCTATAATATAAAGATACTTGTGAATATTCGGACTCAAGGTAAGGGATTTTTTATAAATCTCTTATCCTTAAGGATTTTGGTTAGTAATATACTAAAATTATATAAATTAGTATTCTTTGGTGGAAACTATTGAAAAAATAAATGGGATATCTTGTAGATTTGTCTATTTTTTATAGAGTCCATATCATATGTCTATAAATAAATAAATAATTATCCCATATTTTTCTATCAATCCCCACCTAAAAAAATATTCCTCTTCTACCAAAACCTATTTAGCCTAAATTTCATCACCCTCTACCTCTTTAAAACCGTAACATATTATTACTAAACCCTTATGAAGCTCTTTCCATGACATTAGAAGCACCCATAATGGTAAGGTGTTTTGTTCCACTACCTCGATATCCATGTATATTCATTTTATTAGTCCTTTTGATTTACAATTGTTCATTTTTATATATATTTTTAGTCATCTGTTTAATACCCTCATATTTCCTAATAAATCAGATACCTTCATTCACTTTCAGTAATTTCTTCAATGAACCATAATGTACAGCTATTACCTAGATGTAATTATTCTATGATTTTACATGCCAACCCTTTTTATTTTGAATACCCATATCTATTTTCACTCCAGGGAATTAACCTAGTTTTACGTATCCTTAATTTACTATGGATAAGAATTTATATAACCACGCTAATAAATCACGGGATTAAATGTGATGAAATTTGCTATTATACTATATAATATATGGGGTACTTAAATTCATGTAAACTATAAGATTTTGATGGGTAGGATTGGAATGATATAACCCTTTCAATAAATTGGGTAATTTTATAATCTAATTAGAACCCATATATGGTTCAGGTTTAGTTAGAATCAGTAACAATTATTTGATGTCTTGCAAGTTAGAATTGAATTAGGCTTATGAAGTCAATTTTTATGTTGATTCTATATTAAAATGATGACAGATGTTATCATCTTATATCACACATTAATGTTGATCATTATGAATCTCACCATTAAATGTCGCCATCTTAATCCTATGAAAAAGATGTACTACTCTAGTTCATTCAATTAATTTATTATTCCCTTATTTTTATTTATATCTAATCCCTTTATAAAGTGTGTTTCAATGTTATTAAATATAGTATTAGAATATCAAAGGAATTATAAAAAAAATAAATAGAGTGTTTAAAATTTTACATATTAAATCCACTTAATTTTATTGTGATATATATCTTTTTTACTCCAAGAATACAAGCCACATATTATTTTTTGGATTTTATTGATCATATTTTAATTTAATATTTCATGAAATAAGGTGTATAAAATAAGTTATGGGTTATAATAGATGGTATTAGAGCATGGTGTAGTTATAGCTGGGTATTTGGACAATAATATATAAGTAAAAGCCCAATGAATATGTCCCTATATAGGAAAAAATATATTCATTTTGGTGAATTATAGAGCGAGTGGTTTCATGGAATAAAATCGATTTACAGATACTATAAAAGGATGTGGCTCTAGAAAAGATGATCCAAGGTGTAAATAACATGAAAGGTTTAGTGATCTATAAACAAAATATATACCTAGTTCATGGGAAAGGTTCCTTTCCATTGTTTTCTTTTGACACATCCATGGGACATGATTCGGTACATTCAAAATATCATAACTAATAATTATGAAGGAAGTGAATAGTTTTTTATTTTATAAAATATAATAGGAAAATGAAAATTGATAAAAATAGATTGGAATGATGAAACTTATAGGTGATGTAATAAATTTATTTTATTTCTTATACATTTTAGGTTTATGTGATTCCCTTTTATATAATTAAAAATTTCAAAATTATCCTCTTAATTTTCCATTATATTATACCATGACTATAAATAGAGGAGTCATTTTAATACCCAATGTGATGTGAATATTATGAATTCCCAAATGAGATTACTAACATTATGTTATCTGATGTATTAAATATTATGATTATTGAAAATAAGTATCCACAAGTTATTTTTAACAACTGTAACGTAATTCAATTTCCACAAACATCAAAGAAGAGGAGGATGTAATCTCATAGAATCTTGTGATATAAAATTGATTATTGATTGAAGATTTAATTTCGAATGTTTCAAAATTATAGAGATATTAAGTATTGGAAATGTTTTTAATTAATATGAATATCATTTTTGCGTGGAGAAATAGGGAAAAAGGTATTGAATTTTCATGTAATAATGAAGAATTATATAAACCTTATAGAGGGAAACAAATTTTCTTCTACTGCATCATTAAGAGACCTATTTCATAGACATGGGGAACTTGGGTGTTAAATAAACAATTCCATATTCCAAGGGATAGAAAGGGTGATGCACACTGATAATAACTAACTCTAAGGGATAAAGTAAGGACATATTATCTGTAAATCATCAAGATGGATCATGATGACCAAACTAAATATATAATCTACAATATAGTTGAGTGTGTGTTGTTTTATCTGAATTCAATCAAAACTAAAATATCTAGTGTGTTTTATATGAACATAGATTATCCATCTAAATGATTTGATAACTTCTCAGAAATAATTTATGATTATTATATAAAAATTGGAGGTTTTTGTGAATTTTCTTTTTGAAACTCATATTATAATCCATTCTGTAGAATATTACGTTCTCTTATGAATGGACTATATTTCATTATATAGAGAAAAAATAAATATTAATGATGGAAAATAACCCCATGTATCAAGAATAACCCACAGATTCTTTTCCAGTGTAATTAGGGGGATGTATAAACATTTTAAACACCAACAAAATAAAATTTATTATTACCTTATGAGTAAATTCACCTTGGTAAAATGATTTATTATATGGAAATAAATGTATTTTTTGACATTGCCAATAATATTTAATATAATTATCTATTTCCCGGTGAATTTTTACATCTTCATAGATGTAAAGAGGATGAGTTCATAATCAATCATAGAACCAATAATTGTAAATAACTAAGACTCTTTACATAATTCCATGTATTTAACCTGAATAGATGAATAAAAAATATAAAAGAATTTGAATAATAGGTTTATATTCTGATGTTCTTTATCATGGTGTGTGATTATATTTTCATCAAGAATAATATTGTGTTAATATATCTCTATATTTAATATAGTTATATCAACATGATCAAGATAAGTAACAAGAAATCTTTTTAATTTAATGATGAATTTTTTGTCTAGATACGTGGATCCGAATACATCTTTAAGTTGAATATTTGGTCAGTATATTAGCATAAAATAGGTAAGAAAGAGGATATCCCCATGCCTTCTATTCAATCAAGTTATGGGTACTACATGTTCATAGTGATGGAATGTAGACTCACATATTCTATTGCTATCTTTATGAATTTAATGAATAAAGTCCTTAAAAATTATCATTAACAAATATTTAGTAGTACTTATAGAAGATAATACTATATACTCAAAATTTGTGTTGTAATAAGAAGATAATTATAATTTTATAGTGAAGACTTAGCTAATGTAAAACTGATATGTGAAGTATCATAAATATATGTTTTGGATGGAGAAGGTATCATTCATAGAGCATTTTATAACCTATAAAATGATATTTATTGACACTTAAATGAAAAATGAAATTGTTGGATTAACTAATCCAATATCTATGATAGAGTTATATTGTTTCCTTGCATGTGATGGGTACTATCATATTTTAATTAAAAAGTTCTCATTATTTTCAAACCTGCTAACCAAAGATAATAGACAAGGGGTTAATTTTTTAGGGACAATGAATTTAAGGATATTGTTAAAGGGTAAAATAACAAGCTAATCACTACACTAGTTCAATCATTACCCACCAGTGGACCAATAATTTTGGCCTAAACTAATTCATACCTAACTTATTGGGCTTTGTACTGATGAATAATGAAAATTAAATAGCTTATTCCTTTTTAAATTAATGATCCTTATAAATTACTAACCATTTAATGATCAGGAATTTTAGCAAGTTATCATCTCATTGAATATTTTTCGACATTATTCCTAAGTTGAGAATTGTGACATGCATATAGAATATAAGATCCACAATTATATTTTCATTAATAGAAATCTATATATTCAAAGGAAGATGGATACATCTAATCAAGGATTATGATTATTCAAGTCATTAACTTCATGGGAATGTGTATATAGTAGAAGATGCTTGGAGTGTAAAGGATACCACTATCCATTCTATAATTGACATAAAAAGGATATATACTTCTTAGAAAATAAATGGATAGACATGGGAGTTATCGAAATAACATTATCCTATCTTATTGAATTATATGTTTAAACATCCATTCTATATGGGATAAAGTAATTGAAAAAATAAAATTGGCTACAATGAATGGTAAGGAATAATTTGGAGTTTATAATTTTTATTGATAGAGTTATATGGGTTAAATCGCAGATATGTGTCCAATATTTAGATAAATAACTGGGTAAAGTGTAAATATTTAATTAATGGACCATTAATTTGTCGTCTGTCATGTTATGGTAATTATTTTAACTATCAAATTAGAAATTACTTAATTCAATAGTAAGAATTAAAAGGGATTAAACTAAAAAATATCAGGATTAAAAAATATTAAAAAAATTTATAATATTAATTTAATGATAGTTATTTGACCCCAAATAATATCATATTTTGATTAAATCATTTTGGAAACATTTTTAATATAAAATGAATTTATAAGAATTTAATAGTTTTAATATTTCCAAGACTTCCCATGCCATAGCCAATTAAAGGGTATCCATTACTATCTATTACTCACATATAAAAAACCTTTTTTTAGCCATGGTCTACCGAAACCCATTATTATAATGAATCCACACATTATTTATTCCTTATTTTAGGCAGAACACCTTATTTAGAGTTGTTAAGGTGTTAATATGGGTTATCATCCGAAGAAAAGATAATTTTTTTATTTAAGTGTTTATATTTTATTTCTTCATCCAGTTCCTTTAAATAGTATTCAACCATGATGAAATAATAAATCTTGTTTACGAAATATATAGATTTTTTATTATGTTAATGTCACCTCTTAAAAAATCTCATCTTCAATTAAATGAGAATGGAATTAATCGTCAGATCATATGTGTGAACTATCACCTCCATGAACTGATCAAATACATTTTCCATTACTGTATCTCATTAATTATTATAATAATATAAATAATGTTTATAAGTGATATTAATTTAATATTAATCAGTATTAGATAATAATATATCAATTTATTTATTACATTCTATGCACATAAAATTGATAACATCGTTCATGCGTACATGTGAACTATCACCTACACTAAGCGATATTACTCGTTTTTATTTATTATGTCACTTATATGATATATATAAGTATATTTAAATGATTAGTGTTATATTAATTATGTTATGATCATTCTGGAACGATAAAATAATGCATACCTTCATTAAATAATGATCAATGAAATATGGAATATGTTACTCAAGCATACGTACGACCTACCGTCTACATGATTAAAATGCTGTTAATTTTTCATAACCATACATAATTGTTTTTTAATGTATAATATTTGTATAAAAATGATTATAATGTCATAAATATTATTCTTATGTTTATGGAATTATGTGAGTTGGTACTATTGACATAATACTGTGTTTATTTTTGACTCAAGTACAGAATATTGACAAAAATGTCTAACATAAAATCGGATAATAACTAATTATTATAACATGGTAACTAATGATATAAATAGAATAAAAAAATTAAATGGTTCTGAATTAATTATAAAATAACCAATGTTTAATATTCATGAACAATAAGAAAAATACATGATGAATTGAACTCAAGGAGAGGTACTTCATTTCAATCTCCATTCATTGAAGAATTTCTTGATATTATACACCTTTATTATCCTTCAATGTGTATTTGAACCCCTTTTGACACATTATATCAAGAATTAATATATTCTAATGATATTTTTAGATTTAATTAATTTTACTCTTTAATTAATTATATTCATGTGTTTCTCAAGGGGGAATATTCTCTTTAACACAAAAATAATTTTAAATGTTTTTAAGATTTATTCTTCAAATTATATTTTATTAATGTAAACATTTTCAGAATGGTTTTAAGGAATTTTTTATGTAGACCTGAAAATTATAACATTTTTATTCATTTCAAACGATTTAGACTGGAAAGGGGCCCTTTTATTCTGTAATATTTATTTCAATGTTTTACAATGGTTTTTAAAATTGGATTGATTATTTGAATAACATTGAATATATTTTTTTACCATATGTGTCATGAACTAAATTTCTCACAATGATGTCACTTTAATGTTTTGATTTTTTTAACATTTTTATTTAATCATTTTCAAAATGTGTATTTTCATTTATGATAGTGCTTATTTATAAAAAAAATAAATTTTAATTCAAAGTGGAAATGTTATTTTTCCATTATGCATGATTTATGTTATGTGATTTTGCTTCAGTTGTTAGACTTTTCATATGTATATGGGTGACTCACTGATAAATTGTGGGTGGGATAGCCTGTGATACAACTCGAATGCATTGGGTAATGAGATAGTGTTAAATGAAAATGTTTCTCCTAATAGATTTAGGGAATATACTGTGATGAGTTTTCAGAACAAAACCATGGATGTCACTCAATATGTAGCCATAAAGGAAAAAATTTAAGTATGAAATGAATTCCAAATGTTACCTGTGAGATTTATGATCTTATGATTTCATTACATAAGCTAAAGGGTTTATGTTTTATGGGTAACAGTTATAATATTGAGAAAATGTTTTCATGAGTTCAATATATTCATTGTCTAATGGTTTCTTCCTTGTTATTTTGACCTTTATTGAGATTTTTGTTCTCATCAAAAAATTTAATATTTTTTTCACAGGATATAAGGATTTTTATGATAATGGATGAGGTTGAGTTGAATTTTCAAATTATTTTTATATTGAAAAATTAATCAAGTTATATTTTAGAATGTTTTTCTTAAAAAAATGATAGTGAGAAGACATGTATTATTTATAATATTGGAGATGTTGTGTTATAGTAATTTCATAGTTTTTTAAAACTCTAAACCTGAAAATATACTCAATAATAATCAAATTAAATTCTTGAATAAAATTAAGATTATTTAATGTTGAAGGCTGGGGCCTTATGTCATTATCAATGGAAATGTTTGAATAATGTTATAGGTTTTAATGTTATCTGGGTGTGTGTTAATGATCCCTTATATCCAAGATGGTTATTATCATTTGGAAAATTTTGGGGGATTATAGTAAATTAGTTGGATTAGATAAAAACCTAAAAATGATATATAATTAGGTTGATGGATTAAAGTACTACAAAATTTTTTATGTTATATTTACCATATTGAGGATTCTTCTTTAAATAATTCATTTCATGTTTATGTGATGAATCCTTTCAGTAAATTAATGATCATTTTTCAAGATGGAATGAAATAGATATTTCAAATCATTCTTATCCCTCCTGGATTATTTCAACATCACTGTTGTCCCGAAATCTTGTTCAAATGATTTTGAAAGCCTCTCTAGTATTCAAATGACTTTTAATAAATAGTTTGAGTTATCCAAAACCTACTAATTTATGAAACAATTTTATGGGGCATCGTATATTTACTGTATGATTTCAAGACTTCAACTCAACCAAATCTTTAAAAAGGTGAAATACCAAAGGTGCTGTGAACTTTAACTTTCAGAAATTCGGACCTCATACCAAAAGAGAAAAGGAACATCATGAAAATCCTAAAATTTGAATTCATGGTATGAATCATATTCTTATCCATAAATTCTAAAAGTGGATCTGATTTATATTTATCAATCATGAGGATATAAAACATATATCTTATTGTTATGGATGACGTATTTAGATATAAGGTGGAAATGAATACTGAATAGATTATAAAAAATGTTAAAATAATTAAAATGTATATATATAATGGATTTAATAGTTGTAGTATACATAACAGTGTGGAAGTGTTTAAATGTTTTAATACTGTTCTAATTATTGGGGTATTTTTGAAGAATATTTTAGTTTTTTAATATATAACCCTACTTTTTTATGGGAATGTGTTATTTGAGGAAGAATTTTCTTTTGTGGACATTATTATATAGTAATGGATAACCTTTTGGGTTCATATGATATTCAATTTTTGAGGTAATTAAGGGTTATCAAATTTTGGGATGCCAAATGAATGGTATGAGATAACATATGAGGTTAATACATGTTATGGTTATTTTTTGGACATTATCATATTATGATAATTTTATAAGAATGATATTTTTTTATAAAAAGGAAAACCTACAGAATGGGTAATAACTTTTCATGTCTAGAAAGGTTGTGGGAATCTAACCAACAACCAATGGGTGATTAGGGTTCATCACCTACCACTGGCTAACATGAATTCATTTTTAGTATAAATTTTATTTTTAGTTAAACCATTTTATGCAATAAGAATGAGTTGATTTTTGGAACTTATGTTTTATCTATGAATATCATTGGGATTGTAAAATGATTTAGGCATTAAAGATGAATTATATTTTTCAAGATGTTTAATAATTTGGTAAACCTTTATAATTAAATTAAACCGAATACTATGTGATTTTATTTGGTAATAAAAGGATGAAATATATTTTGGAGGAATCGATGATTTTATTGTAGACTTATGGTAATTTAGGTTATTTATGAAAATAATTAATCAATATTAGAGAACACGTGATTAATGAAATTTGTTTATGGTATGAGACTTCAAGAGTAATCAATTTCATCTGGAGATGAATGTTATAATTTATCATGGAAGACTATGTTATGAAAACCTTTGGAATTTTGGTATTCAATCTTATTTTTGACTATATTTAGGATTTGTAAGAGTAGTTATTTGTTGAATTATCTATATTCAACATTGTGTATAATAGTAAATTTTTTGAAATTAAATGTAGTTTTTTCATAATCTAATGGTTTATTCATTTTGTAGAAATATTTTATCTAATCTTAACCAATTTCTTGGGATAGTGTTTCAAGATCGGAACAATAGATAGTTAATGTTTTTTGGATTAATGGATTATATAGATTTTCATTCATCTTTAATACTCATTATATGGAGAAAGACATGAGTTTGTTTTTGAAATTGATTAAAGGATGTAACTATACTTCTAAAGTATGTATATTTAATTTTGTTCTTAGTATATGATATCAATGAATTATTCAACATTATGGAAAATAACTTCAAATAAAAACTATTACTATTTAATTTCATACTATGAAATAAAATACCATTTAACCCATTAGAAATATTTGTTTTTGTGATTGTTAACATTCTCATGATCTTGTTTTATATCACTCTCTATCAGAACATGATGGTTAGTTTTTCTTCAATATCCATACTTTCATACATGGAATCCTAGTATATATTATCTCAGGTGACCTCCGTACTTTCATTTCATTCATTTAATGTGGTTGTTTTATTAATCATTTTTCTGATGTGAGAATTCAATAAATGTATTTTGAAAAGTCATACCTTATTTAGTGACCCCAAATTCAAATTACAAGGGCCCAATTTCCAAAGGGGGGAATATAACGTCCCATGTAACTAGAGAATACTTTTTTTCATATTTTTTAATATTTATGAATTTTATAGTAATTTTACATTAAAGTGACTCTATATCTTATAGCGCACTCGAAACATAATAATGGGTTCCTCCAAGATCTTACGTTTGACGCAAGACTGAGTAATAATATAAAGAAAATATTATATTGTAATATTATTATTTTAAGCGGTATTTATCTCATAACTAATAGAATGAGGGTAATGAACATTTTTAGATTAATTATGAAAATATTTTTATATGTGTTCATATAGTGATTAGTTTGATGCCAAATTAATTAAAAATGAATATAAAAAGCCCATTGAATTTAAAGGATATGTTTTTTATAAAAAAACTACTTAATTGGGAGTAATTGTGTTTATAAATAAAATCAAATAACTTTTTTTGGATTAATTAAATTATATATAAACTCAATATGATGATTGAAATTCATTTTATATATTATCTAGACATGATACAAGAAAAAATTAATTTCATTATAAATGATGTTCGTTTCAAAGAAGGCATTTTTACCGCCTATTGATAGTGAAACTATTTTAAATCTAGTTATTCAAACTTTTATATGTAATATATGAAAGAATATATTTATTATTTGGAATATTTACATCAATATTTACTTTAGATAATTTTTTGGTATCTTACTAAAATGTTTTATTTTTTGAGGAGCAATGAAATATACTACAATGTAGTTAAAAATCAGATTTTCATTTAAATAATTATTATACATTAAACTAATATTAATGCCATAATATATTGATAATAAATCAATTAATCCAATTTAGTTAATTATAAAAAAAATTAAATTTAAATCTGATGTAAAAATTTATTGAACAATAACTACTTTACCAGTATTCTCGCCACACTAGAGAGATTAGTCTTAAATTTTATTTTATCACTTCTGTGAATTAAATTTTCCAAAATTGACATACATATTTTTAATAATTACGAGTAATTTTATCCAATATAATAAACATAATTTTTTTTGAATAAAAAACTTGTAATTTTATTTACCATCACAAAAGGGTAAATAAGTTAAATAATCAAAAAATGATTATAATAATGTTATAAAATTATCCTAACACTTTCTTTAATTTCATTGGATATTTAGGTTTATAAATTAAATAAATGATGGACCAAAATTGTAACCTTTTATTACACTTTGGTATGATTATGACATTTATAATATTTTATTAAAAGATAAGATGAAAATACAATACTCATATTTTTAATAAGTAATACTTTTTTAATATATGTTAATATAAAAGATAAATTTGAATAAAATATTAATTTGAAAGATTAATTATTTATTTAAATCATGATATTTTATTTATTATTTTTGGAAAAAAAATTATTAAATTTAATTATAACACAATAATTATGCAGTGATTGATACATTAAAGAAATAATCAAATAAATGAAATTATTATTATTAAAATTATTAAAAATTGAAATAATTTATGCCATAAATAAATATTTTAGATGAATTTGACATGTTACGGATTATGTAATGTAGTCTTTTTTAAATGAATCAAGTTTTAATGATTTTACAAGAAGTGAAGTATGAATAATGTTGAAATTGAAATAATTCATAACTTTAAATAGAAAATATTTAATTACATGATATAAAATTTATAAACATCCACGATGTGTAAAACTAGTTATGTTATGTGTGAAAATGTCATTAATTACTCATTAATGGTTCATTTTTCATGGTATTGTAATTATTTTAAATCTCAAATTATAAATTACTTGATAAAACAATAAGAGTTAAATGGTGTTAAAATACAAAATGTTGGGATTAAAAAATAATAAAAACTTTTTAAATTTAAATTTTATGTGGATTATTGAACCCCAAATAATCATATATTTGAAATAAATCAGTTTGGTTTTGTTTTTTATAGTAAATGAATTTATATTAATTTAATACATATACTATTTCCAAGAGTGGTCGTCTACTATTTTATAAAAAAGGAACTCATTCCCCTCTATTACTCACAATTAAAAATCATTTTTTTATAAGCCAATATATTTCCAAAACCCAAACTAGAATACCACACAAAACTATTTAATCCTTATTGTAATCATAACAACATCCTTAGAGTTGTTAAGGTGTTATGAAATGTGATCATCTGAAGAAAAGGTAAGGTTTTTATTTAAATGCTTCAATTTTAATTCTTCTTCAACTTCCTTAAAATATTATTCGTACATTATGGAAAAATAAATATAGAATGCTAAATATATTGATATATTATTATGTAAATATCATCACCAATATAAATCTCCACTTTCATTAAATGGGAAAGGAATTAATCATTTTTTCCTACCTGTGAACAATCACCTCCACGAACTGATCTAATTTGTTTTTCATGACATTTTCATGTGAATGGTTATAATATTGGAATTAAAGTACATATGTAATATTAATAGTACATTATTCATTATAATATAATACTATATCAACTATGTTCTTATTTCTATGCACATAAAAATGATAACGACGTTCGTGCGTACATGTAAACTATCACCTCTAAGAATCGATATGACTCATATTATTCATTATATAAATTTTATTATATATATAAGTATATTTATATGATTAATACAATATTATAATAATTATGGAAAGATAAAAGAATTCTTACCATCATTCAATGATGACTAATTGAAAATTGAATACATTACTCATGAAAACGTACGATCTGCCATCCCGTTGATTATAACATTGTTCATTTTTCATAAAAATACTAAATGGTTGGATTTATAAATATAATTTTCATACAAAAATGTTAATAATATCATTAATATTATTTTATAGATGATGGAATTATGAAATCTTACAATATTTATGTAACTCTCAAAAAATAACTATGATATCACTTTTCTGTAACCACCTCACCCCCCATTATGTATACCTTCTGGTCATCCAATAAAATAGAAAATTATCCTTAAAACATTCCCATAATAGGAATAGGTTGGTTACAATTATATTTGGATTAAAAGATACAAATTGTGGGAATTGCACTCATAAATCTATATAACATAAAATTAATACAAGCAAAAAACAACATAATATAAAAAGAAAATGGATATCTCATAATGAATGTATTTATATAATGATAATGTATTGATATAATAAAAAAACTATCCAACATAGAATAACAAAAAGAAAACTACTAAGACCAAAACTCTAACCATTACTCTTTTCCATAAGCTAGTAATATCCATCTCAATCATTGATAATATTCCAGAATATTAAAAAATATATTTATAAATATATTTATGCGCATATATGATTACTTAGTATGGTCCTCATAAATACCTATTATGAAAATATTAAATATTAATATTAATTCCTCAGTGAACAATGAAATATAGTCACTAAAAACCAATGACTTATTAACTGTCACCAAACCTCACCAAGGATTCAATACCCAATTATTCATCAATGTATATAAACATAATATAAAAGGAACATAAAATTATAGTACACTGAAACAAGTTATAAACTAGTTTACAACTCTACTTCTCCAAATAATGTGATAATCCTCCATCTAATTTTTATTTTTAACTCCAAACATCACATCCCATAGAAAAACCACATAACACATACTAAAACCAAATTGTCATTATCATCAAATTTCAACAACCAAAAACCAGTCTAAATACACAACGATGTAATATAATTATAGAACACCATAATAACATATAAAATCCTCAACACATATCTAATACAAATGGGAGTAATTAAAATTAAGAATATTAACCACATTCCACCTCCTACCAGTATAAGCCCCCGAATATAAAACCATAAAATTGATTTAACCAAGTCTTTAAATATACAACACAGTAAATCATTAATCCATTATATCACATACGGTTATACATACTATGAATCATAATATCCCAAAATAAACCTATAAGGAATAGTGGGGAGTTGGAGTAGTTATTCATTTGTTCTATTACAATCCAAAATTATAAAAAAGATTTCTCAAATAAAAAAATTTCAAAATATTTATGGTTATATAACTTGGGAGGTATGTGTAATAAATATAAAGAGAATAGAATATATATATATATGTGTGTGTGTGTGTGTGTGTGTATTTTTCATAGTTACAAAATTTCCAAACTAACTATTTATTCCAAAAATTCATCACTACGTTCAATACTCATCACCAAAGTATCTCCAACATTAATTAGAAACCCCCAATCTTTCTATAAAATAATTATTTCCATCATTTGAAAAAAAAAATGAGCCAAAAAATAATTTAAAATTTATCATCAAATATTTTCATTTACTCATTCTATATTTACTATTATACAAAAAAATTACATTCATTAATACATTAATTTATTAAAATTTCATTTCACATCATTCGTTATATATGATGTGTGTTCATAAATTAACGTTTACATTTCATTTAATAACAATTAGTAAACTTATGGATTATAAACAATTATGATCATATGAGTTTTGTATTTTGATAAAGTTTAGCTTTTTGAATTAAGAAAAGGATATGTGTTAGGTGAATTTTAGCATCATTAAAATATCTTTCTAGATATAGATTAATTTTCTAGTTCTGTCAAAGGGGTTCAATATATCATTAAGGTAGATCCATGTAGTCAGGATAATAAAAATTAGCAGGTATAGAATATTTATAGTGTGCAAATATAGTTATCTTTAGGAATGATGTGGGGTAGGGGAATTGAATCTATAACAAGGGGTCTTTATTGAATGAATATCGGTTCACACCATGAACAATATATGACATACATTAAAAAAACATCAAGGTGTTTATAAATGATAAACCCCATGGGAATTAGGATAAATTGGTTTAATTTATAATTAAATTATTAATTACTATTATATGAATTTTACTTTTATAAATGAAATTATATTCTGACATAGTAAATTTCTTATTAAGTAATTTTGTAATAGATAAAATGCTCTATATTTTATTTTTTTATTTAGTAATGTCATAAAATATTTAAACTTTGTTTTTTGATATTAAATGACTTTTAAAAATCATTACCATTGTTAATATCGTTGTTCTACAGTGACTGTTTTTATTAGAATATATTAAATTATATAATAAAATATAATTGATAAAGAACAATGATGTTATTGCCTCAACTATAGAATCACACCATATAAAGCCCAACTTCTCAGCCATCTAATGGATATGGCATCACTGAGATTATCTTTTGATGAAGACCAATCCATGATTAAATAAATGATACATTTCTGATGAAATTTATGGGATATGTAAAATATTATAGAGATAACCATACAAATCATGTTCACTGAACCACCTAAAGAAATAACTGTTATCGCACACCATAAATCTAGGGAATACATTGGTGTAATTTGGGGCTATGTATCATGAACAAATAAATATGAATATAAAGATTTTTCATTCATACAATAATTATTATAGTAATCCCTTTTACTTATTACATTATTTATAAATATTCATTATTATAATATGTTTCTGATAAAAATGATATTTTGATATAATGAATACAAAATGTACTTTTTTGGAAATATGTAGTTTGAGTTAAAAAGACTTTATGATAAACCCAATAATATTGAAATAAATTTTATCTTCAGAAACAATATTTCAAAATATTAGTAATTTCAACTCAGATAACAATATAAATATTAGAGGCTAATGTAATTTTTATATGGGTCATAAAAGTTATAGGGAAATAAAAAATAGTAAATTTAAAAAATAATGATTATTATATAAATTTTTAAATCACTTTATTTAGAGTAATATTTTGAGGAAAAAATTTTATTTTATATGTCAATATGTCGGAATTATGTAATAATAATTATTTCATAATTTTATGATGTAGTAATTTTTGTGGGTAAAAAATACAACATAGTCATATGATATGTATTAAAAAATCATATTCGAGAGAAAATTATATGAAAAGTATTATAAATGGAATAAATGAACAACGATTTAGTTTCACTTTAAAATAATGTGTCTATGTTGTAATTTTATTTATTTTAATAAAATTATAATTAATCATCAAAAACTGATATTATATTTTAATGTTTTTAAAAGAATTCATTATTAATAGGACACACTTCCACATCATGAAAAGTAATATATTAATGAGTTTGGTCAGTAATATAATAAAATTATATAAATAAGTATTATTTGATAGTGTAAGAATCCTTTTTTTTCTATAAAATATTGTGGAATATTCTTGAAGTTATTCTAGAGCAGCTCCTTCGGACGGCGTGCGATTTCGAGCCCCGGTGTCACCGGAATTAAATTTTTAGTGCATTCACACTGGGAACGCCAAATAAATGGGATAACTCCTAAATGGTGCTTTAGATACTAAATATGAGTGTATGGATGGGTCTGAAATGGGGTGTTTACCATTGGAACGACATAAAACATGTCGGAGCGGGGCGTTTGGACCCCTCGCTCGCTTCTGGAACGTTAAATAGATAAATTAAATAATTAATTTATTTTTTTAATGGATTGTCTGATGTATATCTTAAATGGTTTCTCGAATGGGAAAACTGAGGGCACCACTGAGTTCGGAGCGAGACGCTTACCCTAGAAGGGGTGTAATTTTCGGGGGCACGGGCCGTTAGTGAAAAATGGCCCCAGGTGCGTTTTCGTAATTTGGCGGGCTCGTGCGTTGAGTTTAATAACATTCGAACGGAGCCTCAGATTAAAATTTTGAGACCACCGTTGTGCTTGGGAGGTGGTGTTTACCATAGGGGAAACTTAATCTTGACTCTGCCAGAGGTTTCAGATGCGTGTTAAATTAGAAGTTTAAATTAATAAAAATTTTAATTAATTTTTTTATTTAAAACCTTCTTCTCCCCTTCCCCCCCCTTGTTCTCCCCCGGAAAAAACCCCCTCACCCTAAAATTCCTCTCCTCCTCATCCTCCTCTACCTCCCTCCAAATCAAGGTGGAAGTGGCAACGTAGGGGTGTGGATCGACGATGAAGCGTCTGGAAACCCCCATCATGGTAGGAGGTTTTGGATTGCGTTTTAATTTCCGAACCTTCCTTCCAAGTTCAATTATTTTCATAGAATTGTTGTTTGATCATCGAACGAAGCCCAAAAATGTGTAGTACCGGTTCTGAGATTCCCGATGCATGGTTCAGATTGAAAATATAAGTCCCGACGGTTTCACAAGTGTCCGACGATGTTCATGGGTTTTTGGAGGTTTTCTGGTGGTTTTCAGGTCGATCAGGCGGAACGCGCGGCGGACTGGAGATCTAGCGGAGGTGGCGCGGGCTCTCTTTAGCAGAGCTGGATAGGGGCGGCTCACGGTCGAGCAGGGAAGTCAGCCGGGCGCAGGCGTCAGCGGCTTTAGCGAGCGCGGCGACAGGCAGCAGATCGACGCGTGGTGGCGGCTCCATGCGGCCAGGCATCGTCGTCGTAGTGGTCGTCAGCTGCAGGCGCTGGGCGTGGAGCACGGGCGGACCAGCCCTTTGGCCGGTCGTTGTCGGAGAAGACCGGGGTCTTTAGACACCGACTGGCAGACAAAGGACTCGCAAATGTGGGTCCTGTTCTTGACGAGGGAGAAGACCGCAAGAGAGAAAAATAATAATAAATAAAAATAAAAACAAATTAATAATTAGTTAATAATAATAATAATAATATTATTATTATTATCATGAAAATGATTTATATATCATAAATCATCCTCAGGGTGTCTGATTTGGGCACCGTGTGAGGCGACACGTCCCTTAAATTGAAAAGGAGATTTTGAGATGGTTTCAGGGGTTTTAAACTGGCGAAATGGGGGCCCCGGTGGCACGACACGCCTTTAAGTGAAATGGTGTTTTTACGGAGGTTCTTCATTTGGGCGGCACAGATACATCTGGTGTCCAAATTAAGTGTCGTCAGTGGTGTTGTGACCCTGGAGTTGAGGCAGAGATTACCTGTGTGGTTTTGGGCAATGAAGCCGGAGTTGAGGCATGGGCCCCACTGCCTGTCTTTCGAGTTACCCACAACTTTTTGTAACTTTTTCATCAGACATCCATTCGAGGCATGCCAGTAGTCAATGATGGGTGTTTTTTTGAGGACATTGCAATGGCGTATCCACCCGCTTTAACTCTGCACGGTGGTTTGGGCCCCACGGTGGCCGTTTTGGGAGTTGGCGGTGATTTCCAGCTTTATCATCGGGTGTCTGTTTTGGACAAGTGAATAGTCCACTTTGTGAAATTTTTCGAGAGGATTGCAATGGTGTGATATGTTCGTTGTTCTTCAGGACCGGGATACTTGTCCCCCGAAGCACCGCTCGTTTGCGGTACGGCGAAATGAATATTTTTCTCCAGATATCTCTTCCACTCAAGTGAGTAGTACTTTGGTTGTGTTTTCCTGAGGGGATTGCAATGGTGCGATGCGCCCGACTATTTTCGGGACCGAGGGTCATGATCACGGGACCCCGTTCGGGTGTAAAGCGGTGTTACAACTTTTCCGTCGGATATCCGTTTGGGGCGAGTAAGTAGTCTATCACGCATGTTTTTTCAGGAGGATTACAACGGTGTAAACTGTTCGGGTGATCGGAGCCTCTTAGGTCATCTTATTAAAAGTGGAAATATGAAGGGTGCTCTGGTGGAGGTTCTTCTTGTTGTGTTCAAAAGCGAGCATTTGGCGTATGATCGCATGCACTCCTGTGTGATTAAAGTATATGTTTGAATAGATATAGTTGGCCATTCCTAGGCCGATGAGGTGGCATGTTGGAGTTGTTATGTTTACGCCCTTCGCGTTGATGTTTGGTTCTGTGTGCACGATAGCCTTTGGGCTGGAAGCGTGGTATACTCTGGGAGTATACGGGAATGCTTGGATGTCCGTGTGGTTGTTTGTACCTGACAATGTTTGTGTGATTGGTTGGAGTTGACTTGGCCCACACATCGTGTGGGCCCCATGTGCGTGTCGTGTTATTCTTTACATAACTTTGACCTTTCATGATGTAGAGGGTCCTTCTGTACTCGTTTGTTTGACCAGAAGGGTTGAGTTTCCCCTGGTTCTGTTCTCTTTTGTTTGACCAGCAGGGTTGAGTTTCCCACTGGTTCTGTTCTCGTTTGTTTGACCAGAAGGGTTGAGTTTCCCCTGGTTCTGTTATCGTTTGTTTAACCCATAGGGTTGAGTTTCCCTGGGTTCGTTTCTCATTTTTTTGACCAGCAGGGTGGAGTTTTCCGTGGTTATCTTATCGTTTGTTTGACCAGCAGGGTTGAGTGAGTTTCCCCGTGGCCTTGTTCATGATGATTTCGTCCCGCAGGGTTGAGTGGTTTTCCCTTGGTTCTGTACTCGATAGTTTGCCCTGTAGAGTTACTTTGTGTTCCCTAGTATAGTTCTTGTGGATTCGGTGTGACCAACACATTACGCAGGCACCGATACTCTACCCAGGAGGTTGTTTCCAGCAGGGCTGGTCAGGAGGTTGTTTCCAGCAGGGCTAGCCAGTGGGGTACCATCCAGCAGGGGTGGCCAGTTTTACCATCTAACAGGGATGGCCAGAGTGGTACCATCCAGCAGGGATGGCCAGTGGGTTACCATCCTGCAAGGATGGCTAGTAAAGTGGTGTTCACCGAGCCGTACCATCCAAGAGGGATGGCCAAATTAGTTCTGGGTTTACCTCCAGCAGGGCTGGGAAGTGGTCCCCGATGCTGGGTTTACCTCCAGCTAGGATGGGAAGTGGTCCCCGATGCCGGTTTTAGCTCCAGCTGGGCTGGGAAGTGGTCCCTGATGACGGTTCCGAGCATCCCTCTAGTGGAGTACCCTTTTACGGGACTAGGCATTGTGACTCATTGATGACTTTAGCCGGGTCTCCCTCCAGTGGTTTACCCTTTTACGGGACAAGGTAGTGTGGCACCCGTCGACTCTTTCCAGGTCTCCCTCTAGTGGGATCCTGTCGACTTACAGGGATTACCCTATAGCGGGGCTGGGCAGGGGGTCACTTGTCAACTTTGAGTAGACCTCTCGACTGCGGGGCAGTGACGAGGTGTGGTTTGACGTTTCTCCAGAACTATCAAGTACGAGGGGTGTTTTCCCCACCGAGACGCATCCTTGTGATGCGACCTAAAACCACGAGGGTGAGCCAGTGCCGCCCAAAGCAGATAGTATCAAGGTGCGGTGATTTGAGCCCCTTGACTTGCTGTTCGGGGCAGACGTGCGGGATGCTGAGCATCGATGGTGTTTACTTCTGAAACTCTTGGCTACTCACTTTCTTGGACTGAGCTATGGGATGTAGATCCCCTTAAGATCTTGTTCGGGCTTCTTGACAGATCACATATATATGTATATACCTTTTTCCAGTACCCACTCCTTGGGTTTTGGTTACTCTCTTTCGAGGAGAGGTGAAGATGCGCAGGGTATGCCTCATCCTTTCCATGTCTAGCTTCTCATGGTTAGACGAGTCTACTCTCATGCTATAGGTAGCGAATACTCGACGAGAAGTTCATATTGTCACCATTTCCAGCTCCTTATGGTTGGAAGAGTCTACTTCCTTTCTTTTTTTGGTTTGTGCTGGAATCTTTACTGTACTCTTTACTGCACTTTCGGTTGTACTCCATTACATTTACCCTGTTCGATCTACTGCTCACCCTTCGGTACCTCCTTTTTTTCTCCCTCGATCCTTCAGGGTATCCTAATGAGTATTTTATAATCACTCCTACTTGGGCTTTGCCCGCACTTGGTGTACCCTTGTAGAAGACGGATAGGTTGGTTGTGACTTAAGCAGAGCATTGGATTTCGGGATATTAGACTACGTACGGTGGTCGTAGTCGGGTTACAGGTGTGGGACTCTCCCAGGTGTTTGTTTTTTATTACCTATTGCTGGGTTGTGGAACCTTCTCTAGTTGGGTGCATGTTTTCCCCTTTCCTTTTCTAGTTTACCTTCAGCACTTTCTTTGTACTGTTTAGAGGTCGATGCACTTTTGTGGTTTATTTATAGGAGTTTAACTTTATTTTTCCTGTCTTTTCTTTTACTGTGCACTTTTTCATTGAGTGTGTTGCGTGTGTGTGTGTGTACAGGTACTCAGGAAAAGGCCTCCCCGAGTTGTTTAGCCTTCGAAACATGTCGCCAGCCCATGGCCTATAGAGGCGGCCTTTGGGTATTTGCGGCTCGAGCCCGGGTAGGGTCGGCTCATGAAAAAGTGGTATCATAGGTGGTTCGTTCCTTGGGGCATTGTTCAGACATCCCTAAAAAGGAATTAGTTTGGATTTAGGGAAACAATGTTAATGAGTCTTAAGAGCAGCTCTCAGGCCAGGGAGTCTAGTGATGGTGTGGCAGCCGACGTATCCATTCACCATGACCTTGATAACCAACTTGTCAACTCAGCATTCTGAGACACTTGTTTCAGGGAAAAATTGGTTTGTTCATCACATAGGATTTTGTCTTTGACTGTCCTTCTTGAGTCATCTCCCCATTATTGTTGTTGTGATATTAATATATGCTCATTTGATCACGACCCTCCTTGATAATATTCATGATGTCTCCTCAAAGACAGCCAAGCGGGATACCAGATTTGGTGCATGATGATGACCCTGTGAGCTATGAAGCCACATTCCAGGACCCATCATGCGAGCCCATTTCTTTGGGTGGGCCGGTAGAAGCCCCACCACCTGGTGAGAAACATACAGCTTCAATATAGAATACTGAGATTGAGCGCGGGTTGAGCAAGCACAGTGAGTTCCAGCGGCAGAGACCATGGAGTTTCAGTGCTGAGCCAGACCCTCAGGCAGCAGATGTTTGGCTAGAGACCTTCGTTCACATTTTCAAGCTTGTGCAGATACCGATAGATCTTATGGTGGCTTTGGCTTCCAGCCTTTTCCACAGAGCAGCTGGGCGTTGGTAAAGTCTGGTGACATAGTTTCTTGACAATTCATCGCTTTCGTGGGGAAAATTTCAGTTGTTGTTTCACGAGGAGTTTTGCCCCTCCTTCTTATGCTCCGTTTGGATTCAGGTTCTCCTGCAGTTTCTGTAGGGAGGGATTATGGTGGCCGAGTACGCTGCTAGTTTAGAAGACTGTGCACACTTTTACCTGGACTTGGTCCATGATGGAAACTTCTTAGGGTAGGAATTTGAGAAGGGTCTCTGCTAAGATATTCATGGTATCATAGTACCCTTGGGAATTCCCAATTATCCCGGGATTCTAGTGCAGGCGCTGGTGACAGAGAGCTTCATATCACGCTCTACAGTTGGTGGTGGCAGCATGCTCGATAAAGTCGAGACGTCTGTCAGAGCTAGCGGGCGTCGGCAAGCAGAACCTCGACGCATGTGGCTTTCCGATAACCGGACTCAGGGGTGTGTTCATAAACCATAGTGGCGCCGGAGGGCACCAGTGAAGCTCAGAGGGAGTCGGTGTTATGCTTGTGATGGGCAAGGTCACCTGGCACGAGACTTCCCGACCAGGCGCGCAGAGAATATCGAGCATGCAGTAGGTGCAGCACCGCGGCAGAGGTAGCACTGTGATCGGAGTAGCGCCTAGAGAGGTGGTGCTTTCAGAGGAGCGAGAGGATCTGGAAGTGGAGGATGACTATACGAAGTCTTCCCATCACTACATGGTGATCCACGCCAGGCTCCAGGAGCTGACGGTTGGGACTGCAGATAGCCATGAGCTTTGGATGTCTATGATCATGCAGAGCATGAGGTAATAAGAGCTACGCCCTACAACTCTTCTACATTTTGCAGTATAATTGTAATGCTCTATGTGTGAAATTATTTTCTCTCTAATTTTTGTTTGAGGGGTTACCAGGGTAGCCTGGGTTGTCAGTGTAACCATGTGTTGGTAATGTAAAAGTTTTGGGACCTTTTCTTTAGTCGATGGTGTCGACTCCTTCGTTCTCCGAGTGTGTAAGAGAGTTTGGGTTGTGAGACATCGACTATGAAATCTTGCGTGACCAGATATATTTGGGTGTTTCACCCTATGGATATTCTGAAAGAGGGAATAACCAGAATTTATTCCAGGTCCATACGGTGATTCCAGTCACGACATGCGACGTAGGGGTTCAGTCGGAGAGGTGAGCTTCCCCGGAGGTCATTCGGACGGTTTGAGACTGTGCAATGGGATGGCGAGGTTCCCTACCGCCTTGCCTTAACCCCGATGCATAGAGTGGGTGCATGAAGTCTACCATGTGACTCACCCGATAAGATGCGTGCATGCCCCTATGCACGTCATCGGTGAGGGTGGTACTCGTTTGAATAGATCAAATCCTTTGGTCTTTGTACGGTGATGCAGGGTTGTGCAAGAGTTCTTCTTGGTATGGAAGAGCCAGGTGTGGGATTAGTACCCTGAGTTGTTCCTCGGTTTTGCTTTTCGGGGAAGAAACGCTTGAAGGAGGTAAGGATGTAAGAATCTAGTTTTTGTTATAAAATAATTTGGAATATTCTTGATGTTATTCCAGAGCAGCTCCTTCCGACGGCGCGTGATTCTGAGCCCCAGTGTGGTGGGAATTAAATTTTGAGCGCGTTCACACTTGGAACACCAGATAAATGGGATAAATCATAAACAGTGATTTGGGTCCTAAATCTGATTGTACGGATGGGTTCTAAATGGGGTGTTTACCCTAGGAACGACATAAAACATGTCGGCGCGGGGCGTTTGGACCCCTCGCTCGCTTCCAGAACGTTGAACAGATAAATTAAATAATTAATTTATTCATTTAATGGATTAACTCAAGTATCTCATAAAAGGTTTCTCAGATGGTAAAACTGATGGCACTATTGATTTTGGAGCATTCCGTTTACCCTAGAAGGGGTGTAATTTTCACAGGCGCAGGCTGTCAATGAAAAATGGCCCCGGGGGTGTTTTCATAATTTGGCGGCCTCGGGCGTTGAGTTTAATAACATTCGAACGGAGCCTACGATTAAAATTTAAAGACCACCATTGTGCTCGGGAGGATGTTTTTAGACTATGGGATGCTTAATCTAGACTGCGCCGAAGGTTTCAGATGTGGGTTAAATCATGGGATTAAATTAATTAAAATTAAAATTATTTCTTTTTTTATTTAAACCCTTATTCCCCCATTCCCCTCCTTTGTTCTCCCCAAGAGAAACCCCAATCACCCTCAAATTCATCTCCTCCTCCTCCTCCTCTTCCTCCCTCCCAATCATGGTGGCAACGACAATGGCGGGGTGCTGATCAACGGCGAAGCGTCGGGCAACGCCCATCAAGGTAGGAGGTTTTGATTTGCGTTTTAATTTCTGAACCTTCTTTACAAGTTCAATTACATACATCGAATTGTTTTTTGATCGTCGAACAAATCCCAAAAATGTGTGGTACTAGTTCTGAGATTCCCGACGCATGGTTCTGATTGAAAATCTGAGTCCCGACGTGTTCGCAAGAATTTGGCGATGTTCACGGGTTTTGTAGGTTTTCTAGCAGTTTTCAGGCCGGTCCGGTGGCACGCGCGGAGGCCCGACGATCTCGTAGAGGAGGCGTGGGCTCTCTTCAGCGGAGCCGGACGGGGGTAGCTCACGGTTGAGCAGGGGTGGTCAGTCAGGCGTAGATGAGGACTGTGTCAGCGAGCTTGGCGGCAGGCGGCATATCGGCGCGAGGCGGCGGCTCCAGGCGGGGTGAGGCGGCTAGGCGGTGTCGTCGCGGCGGTCGGTGGCTGCAGGCCCCGGGCGCGGAGCACGGGTGGACCGGCGACGCGTCCCTTAAATTGAGACAGAGATTTTGAGATGGTTTCAGGGGTTTTTAACACCTGAAACGGGGGACTCGGTGGCGCGATGCACCGTTAAGTGAATTGGCGTTTTTCCAGGGGTTTTTCTTTGGGCGGCGCGGATACATCCAGTTTCCGAATTGTGCGTCGTCAGTGGCGTTACGACCCTTGCGTTGAGGCGTAGATTACCAGTGTGGTTTTGGGCGTCAAATCCGGAGTTGAGGTGTGGGACCCACGACTCGTCTTTCGAGCTGCACACACCTTTTTGTAACTTTTTCATTGGACATCCATTCAGGGCGTGCGAGTGGTCGATGATGGGTGTATTTCCAAGGGCATTGCAATGGCGCAATCTGCCCGCTTTAATTCCGCATGGTGGTGCAGTTCCCATGGTGGCTGTTTTAGGAGTTGGCGGTGATTTCTAGCATTATCACCGGGTGTCTGTTTTGGACAAGTGAATAGTCCATTTTGTGTCATTTTTCTAGAGGATCGCATAGGTCGATCTACTCATTGTGCTTCGGGACCGAGATGTGGGTCCCACGAAGCACCACTCATGTGTAGTAAGAAAAAATGCATCTTTTTCTCTGGATATCCATTCCACTCAAGTGAGGAGTCCTTTTGACGTATTTTCCTAAGGGGATCGTAATGGTGTGATGGGAGCGACTATTTTTAGGACCGAGGCTCGGGATCACGGGACGTCGTTCGGGCGTAAAGCGGTGTTGGCGAATTTTCCGTCGGATATCCGTTTGTGGTGGGTAAGTAGACTATATCGCATGTTTTTTGTGAGGATTACAAAGGTGTAAACTGTTCAGGCGAGCAGAGCCTCTTACGAGATCTTATTAAATGTGGATATATGAAAGGTGCTCTTGTGGAAGTTCTTCTTGCTGTGTTCGAAAGCGAACCATTGGCGTATGATCACGTGCACTCCTATGTGAGTGATGTATATGTTTGAAGAGATGTTGTAGGCTATTCCTGGGATGATGAGGTGGAAATTTGGAGTTGTTACATTTACACCATTCACGTTGACGGTGGGTGTCGTGTGCACGATATCCTTTGGGATTAAAATGTGGTATACTATGGGAGTATATGAGAAGTCTTGGAGGTACGTCAGGTTGTTTGAACCTGAGAACATTTGTGCGCTTGGTTGGAGTTGACTTGGGGCCACATGTCGTGTGGGCCCCATGTGCGTGTCGTGTTCTTATTTACATACCTCGGACCTCTTGCGACGTATAGGGTCCTTCTGTACTCGTTTTTTTTTTACCAGCACGGTTGAGTTTCCCATGGTTCTGTTCTCGTTTGTTTGAGCAGCAGCGTTGAGTTTCCCCTGGTTCTATTCTCGTTTGTTTGACCAGTAGGGATGAGTTTCTACTTGTTCTGTTCTCATTTGTTTGACTAGCATGGTTGAGTTTCCACTGGTTCTGTTCTCATTTTTTATCCAACAGGGTTGATTTTCCCCTAGTTCTGTTCTCGTTTGTTTGACCAACATGGTTGAGTGAGTTTCCCCTAGTCATGTTCTCGATGGTTTCGACTAGCAGGGTTGAGTGGTTTTCCCCTGGTTCTGTTCTCGATGGTTTGTATGGAAGAGTTACTTCGTGTTCCCTGGTAGAGTTATTGTGGATTCGGTGTGACCAACACATTACACAGGGACCGATCCTCTACCCAGGAGGTGTTTTCCAGCAGGGCGGGTCAAGAGGTTGTTTCTAGTAGGGCTGGACATTGGGGAACCATCCAGCAGGGGTGACAAGTTGTACCATCCAGCAGGGATAACTAGAGCCGTACCATCTAGCAGGGATGACTAGTGGGTTACCATCCAGTAGGGATGGCCAGTACAGCGGTGTTAACCAAGATGTACCATCCTGTTGGGATGGCCAGATCAGTTCCGGGTTTACCTCCAGTGGGGCTGGGAATTGGTCCCTGATGTTTGGTTTACCTCCAGACGGGCTGGGAAGTGGTCCCCGATATCGGGTTTACCTCTAGTTGGGCTGGGAAGTGGTCCCCGATGATGGTTCCAAGCCTCCCTCTAGTGGAGTACCCTTTTACGGGATTGGGAATTGTGACTCGTCGAAGACTTTAGCTGGGCCTTACTACAGTTGTGTACCCTTTTACGGGACTGGGTAGTGTGGCACTCGTCTACTCTTATCGGGTCTCCCTCAAGTGCGAACCCATCGACTTCCAGGGACTACCCTCCAATGGGGCTGGGCAGGGGGTCGCCTGTCGACTTTGAGGAGGGGCAGTGGCGAGGTGTGGTTTGATGTTCCCCCAAAACTCTCAAGTATGAGGGGAGATTTCCCCACCAAGACGCGTCCTTGTGACGCGACCTATAACAGTGAGGGCGATTCAGTGCTTCCCAAAGAGGATATTATCAAGGTGTGGTGATTTGAGCCCCTTGACTTGCAGTTCGGGGAAGACATGCGGGATGCTGAGCATCGATGATGTTTACTTCTGGGACTGTTGGCCACTCACATTCTTGGGTTGAGATACAGGATGTATATCCCCTTACGATATTGGTCGGGCTTCTTGATAGAGAATATATATATGTATATACCTTGTTACAGTACCCACTCCTTGGGTTTTCGTTACTCTTCTTCCAAGAGAGGTGAAGACGTGTGGGGAATGCCACTTTCATTTTCTGTCTAGCTTCTAGGGTTTGGACGAGTCTACTCTCCTGCTATAAGTAGCGAAGACTCGACGAGAAGTTAATCTTATCACCATTTCTAGCTCCTTGTGTTTTGATGAGTCTACTTCCTTTCTCTTGTTGGGTTGAGATGGACTCTTTACTGTACTCTTTACTGTACTTTCAACTGTACTACTTTACATTTCCCCTGTTCGATCTACTGCTCACCATTCAATACCACCTTTGTTGCTCGCTCGAGCCTTCGGGGTATCCTAATGAGTATTTTTACACTCACCCCTACTTGGGATTTACCCTCACTTGGTGTGCCCTTGCAGACGATGGATAGGTTGGTTGTGACGTCAGTGGAGCATAGTAGTTCAGGATCTTGGACCATGTATGGTGGTCATAGTCAGGTTCCAGGTTTGGCACTCTGCTAGGTGTTTGTTTTTGTTTACCTTTTTCCGGGTTGTGTCACCTTCTCTGGTTGGGTGCATGTTTTCCCCTTTCCTTTTCCAGTTTACCTTCAGCACTTTCTTGGTACTGTTTAGAGGTCGATGCATTTTTTGGTTTATATATAGTAGTTTCACTTTAATTTTCTTGTCTTTTCTATTACTCTGCACTTTTTCATTGAGTGTGATGCGTTTGTGTGTGTACAAGTACTCAGGCAAAGGCCTCCCCAAGTTGTTTAGCCTTCGGCACTTGTCGCCAACCCCTAGCCTTTAAAGGCGGGCTTGGGGTAGTTGCAGTTCGAGCCCGGGTAGCGTTGGGTCATGACAGGTAGAAACTATTGAAAAAATAAATGGGATGCTTTGTGGATTTGCCTATTTTTATAGAGTCAATAACATATGTTTATAAATAAATAAATAATTCCCCTATCTTTTTATATTAATACCCACCTAACAAAATATTCCACTTCTACCAAAACCCAATAGGCCTAAATTTCTCACCCTCTTCCTCTTTAAAACCATACCATATTATTACTACACCCTTATGAAGCTCTTTCCTAGATATTGGAAGCACCCCTAATGGTAAGGTGTTTTCTTCCACTTCCTCTATATCCATGTAGATTAATTTTATTAGTCATTTTGATTTCCAATAATTCACATTGATATATATTTTTAATCATCTATTTAATACCCTCATATTTACTGATTAATCAGATACCTCCATTCACCGTCAGTAATTCCTTCAATGAACCTTAATGTACACCTATTACCTGTCCATAATTATTCTATGATTTTCTATGCCAAAAGTTTCTATTTTTAATACCCATATGTATTTTCACTCAAGGGAATTAACCTTGTTTTACATATACTTCATTTATTGGGGATAATAATTTATATAACCACACTAATTAATCAATTGATTAAATGTGATGAAATATGTTATTATACTATATAATATATGGGGTGAATAAATTCATGTACAATATAAGAATGTGATGGGTAGGATTGGAACTATATAACCCATTCAATACATTGGGTAATGTTTTAATCTAATGAGAAACCATATATGGTTAATGTTTAGTTAGCCTTAGTAAACAATTATTTGATGTCTTGGAAGTTATCACTGAATTAGTATTATGATGTCATGTTTTATGTTGATTATATATTAAAATGATGAAAGATGTAATCATCTTATGTCACACTTTAATGCTGATCATTATGAATCTCACCATTCTATGTCGCCATGTTATTCCTCTTACCCACATGTACTTCTCTAGTTAATTCAATTAATTTATTATTCCCTTATTTGTATTTATATCTAATCCATTTCAAAAGTGTGTTTCCATGTTATGAAATATAGTATTAGAATATAAATGGAATTATAATGAAAATAAATAGAGTGTTTATAAAATTCATATAAAATTCACATAATTTTATTGTGATATATATCAAATTACTCCAAGAATGTAGGCCCCTTTATTTTTTGGATTTTATTGTTTGTATTTTAATTTAATATGTCATGAAATAAAGTGTATCAAATAAGCAATGTGTTATAATAGATGATATCAGTGCATGGTGTAGTTATATCTGTAGATTTGTGTAATAATATATTAGTAAAAACCCAATGAATATGTCCATGTATAGGAAAAAATATATTCATTTTGGTAAATTATATACCGAGTGGTTTCATGGAATAAAATCCATTTACAGATACTATAAAAGGATGTAGCTCTAGAAAAGATGAACCAACATGTAAAAACCATGAAAGGGTTAATGAGGTATAAACAAAATATATACCTAGATCACGGGAGAGGTTCCTTGCTATTGTCTTCATTTGACACACCATAGGACATGATTTGGTACATTCACAATATCATTACTAATAATTATGAAGAAAGTGAATAGTTTTTTATTTTGTAAAATATAAAAGGAAATTAAACATTAATAAAATAGATTGGAATGCTGAATCTTATAGGTGAAGAAATAAATTAAATTTATTTCTTATACATTTTATGTTTATATGAATCTCTTTTATATAATTAATAATTTTAAAACTATCCTCTTAAGTTTCCATTATATTATACCAAGAATATAAATAGGGGAGTTATTTTAATACCCAATGTGATGAGAATATCATGAATTCCCAAATGAAATAACTAACAATATGGTATATAATGTATTATATATTATGATTATTGAAAATCTATTGTCACAAGTTTTTTTAACAACTGTAACATAATTAAATTTCCACAAATGTCAAAGAAGATGAGGATGTACTATCATAGAATCTTGTGTGATAATATTGATGATTGAATGAATATTTAATTTAACATTTTTCAAAAGTATTGAAATATTATGTATGGGAAATGTTATAATGGAATTTGAATATCATTTATTTGTGGAGAAATAGGGAAGAAAGTATTGAATTTTCATGTAATATTGAAGAATTATGTAAAATATATAGAGGGAAAAAAATTCTCTTGTAATGTGTTATTAAGAGACCTATTTCAAAAACATGGGGAACTTGGGTGTTAAGTAAAAACTTCCCTATTCCATGGGATAAAAAGGTTGATGAAAACTAATAATATATAAAACCAAGGGAGAAAGTATGGAAATATTATCTGTAAATTATCAAGATGGATCATTATGACCAAACTAAATATATAATCTACAATATATTTGTGTGTCTGTTGTTATATTTTAATTAATTAAAAACTAGAATATCTACTGTGTTTTATAAAAACACCCTTTTCCATGTAAATGATTTGATAACTTCTCATAAATCATTTAGGATTATTATATAAAAATCATAGGTTTTAGGAATTTTCTTTTTGAAACTCATATTCTAATCCATTCTGTGGAATATTATGTTCTCCTATGAATGGACTAGATTTCATTATATAGAGTCAAAATAAAGACTAATGATAGAAAATAACCCTATATATCAAGAATAACCCACAGAGTCTTTTCTAGTGTAATTAGGGGGATGTATAGACATTTTAAACACCAACAAAATAATATTTATTATTACTTTATGAGTAAATGCACCTTGAAGTAATGATTTATTATATGTAAATAAATGTATTTTGTGACATTACCAATATTATTCAATATAATTATCTATTTCTGGAGGAATTTTTTCATCTTCATCGACGTAAAGTGGATGAGTTCATAATCAATCATATAACCAATACTTGAAAATAACTAAGACACTATACATAATTCCAACTATTTAATATGAATAGATGAATAAAAAATATCATAGAATTTGAATAATAGGTTTATATTTTGATGTTATTTATCATGGTGTGTGATTATATTTTCATCAAGAATACTTTTAGGTAAATATATCTCTATATTTAATATAGTGAGATCAACATGATCAAGATAAGTAAGAAGTAACCTTTTTCATGGATTGATGAATTTTTTTTGTCAGATATGTGGATCCCAATAGATCATTAAGTTGAATATTTTGTCAGGATATTAACATGTAATAATGGAGAAGGAGGATATCCCCATGCCTTCTATTCAATAATGTTATTGGCACTACATGTTCATAGTGATGGAATTTAGAATCACATATGCTATTACTATCTTTATGAATTTAATGAATAAAATCTTTAAAAATTATCACTAAAAAATATTTGGTAGTACTTATAGAAGATAATATTATATACTCAAAATTTGTGTTGGAATAAGAAGATAATTTTAATTATATGGGGAAGACTTTTATACTGTAAATTTGATATGTGAAGTATCATAAATATAAGTTTTGGATGGAGAAGGCATCATTCATAGAGTATTTTATCATCTATAAAGAGATATTTATGGAACCTTAAATGAAAAATGAAATTGATGGATTATATAATCCAATATCTATGATAGAGTTACATTGTTTCCTTGGATATGATGGGTACTATAATATATTAATGAAAAATTTCTCATTATTCTCAAACTTGCTGACCGAAGATAATACATTTGTGGTTAATTTTTTTAGGGACAATGAATGTAAGGATATAATTAAAGAGTATAATAACAAGATAATCACTACACTAGTTATTTCATTACCCCCCAGTGGACAAATATTGTTTTCCTACTATAATTCATCCCCAACTTATTGGGTTTTTTATTGATGAATAATGAAAATTAGATAGTGTAACACCCCAAGATTTCATAGTGTGTTATTTCTTCAAAATAATTCAATAACTTGCACTACACGCAACACCGAGTTCAATTGCACCATGACTTAGAAAAAAAAAAGCCATTAAAAGAGGTCATGAATAGCATTAACTACATTTTTAACTTTATATAATCCTTATAATTTTAGAATCCATATTATGAGTTTCTTAGTCATAATGCAAGAACAGATTCATTTTCAGTATTGCACTTTTATCAACTTTTGATAGTGAAACATTTTTAAATACAATATTTTAAACTTTTTGACTAAATGGAGACATCAAAAAAATTTAAAATGAAACATCCCAAGCTTCCACGGTACGCTTTCCTTTGAATAAAACAGTAGCATGTGTTGTACGCAACGTCGAGTTTTAACACACACCACAACCGATCAAACTAGCCGTTATGAATAGTAATACCAAAATTTTGAAATTATATATATTTTATATTTTGAAATGGACTTAATTTTTGGATTCGGAATATCGAATTTAGCCTAAGGTGAAATTTTGGTACTTTTCGGATAACTTTCATATTTTGATGAATAGTGAAAGTTACTAAATTTTAATTAAAAACAACTTTTTTAATCAAAATAATTAATAGTGATAAATTATGAATTTGAGTGGTTTTAAAGTATATTTAGAATATATTTTTACCATTTAATATAATGTTGGTCATTGGACATAATTTTACAATTAAACCAAACATAAACAAGTGTCAATCTTTTGATAGTTATTATCTCTTAAAAACACGCTTTTTGTTTTGACAGCGGGAATTAATTTTAAATTAATTTCTGCCACTTCTGTGTTTTGAATTTAGAAAATGGATTCCATAATTGGAATCAGGATGTTCAAATTGTTTAAATAGGTAACTTTTATTTTTAGACATTTTGAATAATTACTGCGGTAAATATTTTATTTACCATGGTTAAGGGTAAATCCGGTAAATAAGGGTTAACAAATAATATTATAATAATACTAAATTACCCTAAAACCTGTCTTAACTCTATTGGTTGATACATGGTCGACCATGGACATCTTTGGGTCTATTTTGGGACCCCATGGATCCACTTGTAAGTGATAATGACACTTTATTTTAATTAAGTCAAAATGAATACAAAAATGACACAAGCATATATCTTTTAGAAAAACAATTGTTAGATAGGGTTATATAAGTTGGATTTTAGATTATAAATATTCATTAGAAAGATAAAAATATTTCCTACATAATGATATTTTATTTATAATTTTTAGACATTAAATAATTTATTTTATTTATGACACAATAATGATGGAGTAATTACTATAATAGTGAAAAATTAAAATAATTGATATCCTAAATACCCAAAAAAATATAATATGAAACTTTTAATGAATTAAAATAATTTTCTAGGATAATATGATATATTAGGATTGATTTAATTGACTTTGTTCGAAGTAATCAATCTGTTATTAGTTTCACAAAAATCAACTATTGAATAGTGTCAAAATTGACATAAAAGAGTTCTTAAAACAAATATTATATTATTAATTGATATTAAATTCTTAAAAATCTAAGGTTCGGCCAAGAGACTTATATCAGGATAGTTTCATCATTAATGGACCACTTGGGGGTCTCTTGGATGTATATAGTAAGTTTATTAACCATATTGTATAAAAATACAAAGAGACATTGTAAAAGTGAAACTAATTAACTTAGAGTTAATACTTAAAGATAAGGTTAATATAAGTACCCAAACCTGTCTAACTTCTATTGGTTGAAAGGTTTTCGACCTATCTCCACCTTAGCCTTTGAATAGTCAACTTTGGAGCCATTGGAAACCGAATATGAATTTATTATAAATTAATATTTCTAGCTTTTCCAAAGGTGCCCCTCACCCCTCTTATAAAAGGGAATTCCTACTTCTCATTTCTTCACACCTTAAAAGCCTTTTTGTTCGGCCAAACTCTGCCCAAATACTCTCCCAACATCCCTCACTACAACCTAGAGGCCTTAGTTTGATCAGAAAGCCAACCTATGGAGCCCTTTTGATCAAATCAATAGGAAGAACCCGAAGAAGAGGTAATGATTTCACCACCCTTTTCTAAGTTCCTTTCTTCTTCCACTTCCTCTTTCTTTGTTCTTACCATTCTAAAATAATAACTCCAGTATCTTACATATACTGTGATGTTATTATAAATATGGTACAACCATATTCAGTATTCTATCCACCCTTTGAATAACATGTCACCATACGTGCGTACGTACGGCTTACCATCTCCACGTCGTGGTGTAATTGTTATTCAATATATTATTATTTGGATGGGTATAATAATGATGTGTAACTCATGTAAATAATAAATATAACATGTTAATGATTCTTTATATACGATATACAATCCATTTATATATCAAAAGATTGATATTGTCGCTCGTGCGTACGTACGGACTACCGTCTCCACGAACGCGATGAGATTCATTCTCCATCGTATCCATTCAAGTATAATTATCATTTGATGATTTAAAAATGATGTTTAAGGACTTGATATCATTCTGGATATGAATAGTATACAACCTATCCTTTACAAACATGTCTTACGTAACAAAACATATAAAAGAAAACAAGTAAGTTAACACCCGAAACGACGATAATTCTAAGATATTATTAACAAATCAATGTTAAAAGATCATATATGAT
Organism: Viscum album; assembly: GCA_963277665.1. Classification (NCBI taxonomy): domain Eukaryota; kingdom Viridiplantae; phylum Streptophyta; class Magnoliopsida; order Santalales; family Viscaceae; genus Viscum; species Viscum album. Next base: position 470,660,931 of record OY728133.1, on the reverse strand, counting down.
ATCATATTAATATATATGATTCTTGTATAATTTAATAACAATTATTTCACCATTATACAGGAGGTTATCCTACCCCAACCAAGGAAAAGTACAAGGTAAGGGTTATTTCACAATCTTTTCATTATCCGAGGTTGTTTATATGTAATAATCTACTCGGATCTCTTTATCATCCACATCCATGTTTCTTAAAAATGTATTTCAAAACATTTTTACTATTTACTAGAATACAAGTTAAAGTCATTTATACCCTTTTTGACTTTTATAAGTGTTTTATAAAGGAATCTTTCCGTCGTTTTCAAAACAAGGTCCCTTTTTAACCTTTTCGACAGAATTAAGGTAAGAATGTTTTTTTTAACTTATACGGCGGGTGCGGCTAATTTCCGCCGTTATAAAATCTTCAAAACTTCCCTTACAAGCTTATAAGAATATTTTCAAAGAAAATGTTTTATTTTATATGGATCTTAAATGATTTCAAAATAAAAAGGGATATTTCTTTAAAAAGAATTTTGATTTCAACTATGTCAACATCCTTTGATGGATTTTACGCTTATTTGAAGTTGATTTATTGTAATACAAAGCTTCTATATTGTATTGAAGGTTTTGTGATATGTTTGACTGTGGATGTGCTATTTTTATACCATTCATAGTGTATGGTGAAATTATTGACATTTCGTATGCTAGTTTTAATACGAATGTTTATGTTATGTTTAAACCTTTTCATATGGGAATGCATTGGACTTAGTAAGTGACGGGTGGAGCCCGCTATAGCTCCTCGATGCATCGGTAGGTCTCATGAGACAAACTAGTGTCTTGGCACAAGGCCTTGACAAAAATCTTATTTGTAGTCTTGGCACAAGGCCTTGACTATGTGGTTATGATAGTCTGGAATTATGCATTCCAACATTATGAAAGTGGTTATTGATTTTTGCATGTGATTATTCGATTAGTAGAATATCCATGTGAATAAGTAAATGGCATTATTTCATTTTACTTTTTCCATACTATGTTGAATTTAAAGTTTAAAAGGATTTTGTTTTAGTAATGCATTGCCTTAAATGTTTATTCTTATTTATGAAAGTTTCCACTATATTGTTATCCTTACTGGGCATTTGAGCTCACCCTTTTTCTATGTTTTATTTTTCCCAGGATGTGAAGAAGTAAGTTATGAATAACCTGCAGGGATTTTTATGAGGGGTTAATAGTGTGGATTGTGGAAACATTATGTTGTTGTATTAGTTTTTCATTTTATAATGTAATGTAAAACTTATGAATATATCTAGTGTTTCCAAGGCTACTAAACCAATCGGTCTTTCGAGATTTGATCTTTCTTGTGATCATGCCAATGTTATGTAATAATGCACCGACTCTGGGTAACTGGGGTCGGGGCGTTACAGTTGGTATCAGAGGAAGTTTAGTACAAACCTTGGAAGCTAGATTTAGATAAACTCTGATTAGAGCACGTAGACCTAAGATGAACTTTGAGGATTAGTATAGAAGAACTTCCTAGAATTTTGGTATTGTAGAGATTTTGTGAGTTTTCCGAGCAATACATCCCTGACTGGATACGAGCAGGTAGAGGCGGCTCTGGCACAGATGTACCTAGGGGTAAAACCCGAAAACACCGCTTTGAGCTAGACTCGAACGGGAACTGGTGCACGACAACGGGCCTTGCTGCACTCTTGGTTACAACACTCCCGGGGGATATGCTTAGGATAACTCTCATTTTCTTTACAAATCATTATGAAGGGTTTATGAGTATATACTTCCTCAAAGAAAACATTTTTATGATTATGGATTATATCAATAAATAGTTCAATTTATGTTAAGTGTTTTATAAGTATGGGATTATGTATTTTGATTCATAAACTGATCTAGTTTATGCCATTGTTTAGAAATGGCGCCCAGTAGAAGGAATGAGAACTCCAGAAATACACATGATTCAAAGATAAGGAAGGATCATATCTTTAATGGTCTTAAGCTAGAATTTATAAGAGAAATAGTCTCCCATGTATTATCATCATATGAAGAAATAATATCATGTGTTGATAAGATAAGTAAAGAGTTTACTGAGTCCTATGGCTTTGAAGGGAATCAAGAGAAGAAAAGGATGGAAGAGAGAAATATGGATAAAGGGAAAAGGGAAAAGAAGAATTTTCCCATATGTGGTAACTGTGGAAGGAAACACCCTGGAACTTGCCTGAAAGGAATGGGAGTTTGTTATAAGTGTGTAGGAAAAGGGCACAAAGTACGTGACTGCAAGGGTAAGAAAATGGTTTTAAATGTACAATGCTTCATTTGCAAGGAGTTTGGACACTACGCGAACCTATGTCCCAGTCATCAGACTATGCCGCAAATGATGTTATTGGATAATAATCAAGTTATGATACTACCACAGATGAAGAGGAATGATTAGAGTTCTTATGTTGATTATGTCAATTGAGTGTTGTATCAACAATGTACTTGTTACAATAATCATGGAGTATATAAGGATTGTACTGCAGTACTATTTCATTAAGGACTTGAGATTGTGTGGAACAAAGAAAAGTGACTCAATAGCAGGATAAATTTTTGGAAAATATATGGTTGAGAGAATGATAAATCATAATATAGTTCTGATACTGAGGTAGTGATTTTGGAATAATATGTGATTGTTTTGGATAAATTATATTGGATATTCTTGACTAACCTGGAACTGATTAATGATTTGTATCATTGTTGGGGTTTAAAACATTTTTGGATTAATGAAGTATATCCAGCTTTCTATATGGAATAAGGGAGCATGAATGTAATCAATAAGGAATATGGTAATTCAGGATGTTTCGGTGTATTAAAAGAATACATGATGAAGGTATTCATATGCTATTACGGGGTAAAAAGGTTCTAAATTATGTTTACCTTACTTATAAATGTTGGACTGTGAGTTTGGATAGAAGTATTTTGGATAGTTCTAGTTTGGATTATTTTGGATTGCCATAAAAGGACAACCCGGAGGTCGGGCGGCAACCCGTCACGTCCGGCAAGGCTGCGAGACTTGAACCCGCAACTGAAGGGCGACAAGGGTGTATCACCTACCACTGGCCCACGAGATGTCCTGGATTAAATAATGTAGTTTTTATTAAAAGATCTTGTAGATGAATTATAAATTCGTTTATTTTGGAACCCTATACGAATAGTGTAAATAGAATTTTTTATACATTCTATTATCTTTTAGAGTGAAAGATGAGTTTGTGGTAGAAATTTATTAATGGATAAAACTCTAATTATAAAGTATGTATATCTCATTATGATCTTAGCCAATCTCATAAATAAATTCCTCAATATTAAGAAAAGCAACTTAGAACAAAAATGTTTTCCTAGATGGTACCTTAAATCATCACTAATTTATGGCTTTGGGATTGTTGGCCTTTTCATAGCCATGTTCTCTACCACTCACCATCAGATAATTGATGGTTAGATTTTTCTTCCATATCCATATTTTCCTACATGGAACCCTAGTATGTGTTATTTTCGGTAATCTTCATACTTTCGACTCTTTATTTTAAATAGAGGCCTCGTTAATTCATTTTTCGATGTGGGATTTCAACTAAGATATTTTGAAACGTCAAAAATGTGTTATCCCAATACCCTATATTTTGTTGAACCGATGGTACTTAAAATCATCATAGATTGATGAGTTTAAGGACCTCAATTATACACTTGTTTGTGATTGATGACCTCAATCACTACCTATAAATATTTACGTTTTTCCTCCGATTATATGTCTCTAATTGCCACCAATGTTCTCCTAATCAAGATCATAATTTGCTGGTGACCCTTTCATTTCTCTTTTCCTCATATTAAGACTAAATTTTAGTAACCCAATTTCCGATGTGGGTTTTTCCACAAATATATTATCTATTTTCAACCTTTTATTTTCGAAGAACAATTTCAAATTGCGAGGACGCAATTTATTGAAGGAGGGGAGAATGTAACACCCCAAGATTTCATAGTGTGTTATTTTTTCAAAATAATTCAATAACTTGCACTACACGCAACACCGAGTTCAATTTCACCATGACTTACCAAAAAAAAAAGCCATTAAAAGAGGTCATGAATAGAATTAACTACATTTTTAACTTTATATAATCCTTATAATTTTAGAATCCATATTATGAGTTTCTTAGTCATAATTCAAGAACAGATTCATTTTCAGTATTGCACTTTTATCAACTTTTGATAGTGAAACATTTTTAAATACAATATTTTAAACTTTTTGACTAAATGGATACATCAAAAAAATTTAAAATGAAACATCCCAAGCTTCCACGGAACGCTTTCCTTTGAATAAAACAGTAGCGTGTGTTGTACGCAACGTCGAGTTTTAACACACACCACAACCGATCAAACTAGCCGTTATGAATAGTAATACCTAAATTTTGAAATTATATATATTTTATATTTTGAAATGGACTTAATTTTTGGATTCGGAATATCGAATTTAGCCTAAGGTGAAATTTTGGTACTTTTCGGATAACTTTCATATTTTGATGAATAGTGAAAATTACTAAATTTTAATTAAAAACAACTTTTTTAATCAAAATAATTAATAGTGATAAATTATGAATTTGAGTGGTTTTAAAGTATATTTAGAATATATTTTTACCATTTAATATAATGTTGGTCATTGGACATAATTTTACAATTAAACCAAACATAAACAAGTGTCAATCTTTTGATAGTTATTATCTCTTAAAAACACGCTTTTTGTTTTGACAGCGGGAATTAATTTTAAATTAATTTCTGCCACTTCTGTGTTTTGAATTTAGAAAATGGATTCCATAATTGGAATCAGGATGTTCAAATTGTGTAAATAGGTAACTTTTATTTTTAGACATTTTGAATAATTACTGCGGTAAATATTTTATTTACCATGGTTAAGGGTAAATCCGGTAAATAAGGGTTAACAAATAATATTATAATAATACTAAATTACCCTAAAACGTGTCTTAACCCTATTGGTTGATACATGGTCTACCATGGACATCTTTGGGTCGATTTTGGTACCCCATGGATTCACTTGTAAGTGATAATGACACTTTATTTTAATTAAGTCAAAATGAATACAAAAATGACACAAGCATATATCTTTTAGCAAAACAATTGTTACATAGGGTTATATAAGTTGGAGTTTAGATTATAAATATTAATTAGAAAGATAAAAATATTTCCTACATAATGATATTTTATTTATAATTTTTAGACATTAAATAATTTATTTTATTTATGACACAATGATGATGGAGTAATTACTATAATAGTGAAAAATTAAGATAATTGATATTATAAATACCCAAAGAAAAATAATATGAAACTTTTAATGAATTAAACTAATTTTATAGGATAATATGATATATTAGGATTAATTTAATTGACTTTGTTCGAAGTAATCAATCTGTTATGAGTTTCACAAAAATCAACTATTGAATAGTGTCAAAATTGACATAAAAGAGTTCTTAAAACAAATATTATATTATTAATTGATATTAAATTCCTAAAAATCTAAGGTTCGGCCAAGAGACTTATATCAGGATAGTTTCATCATTAATGGACCACTTGGGGGTCTCTTGGATGTATATAGTAAGTTTATTAACCATATTATATAAAAATACAAAGAGACATTGTAAAAGTGAAACTAATTAACTTAGAGTTTATTCTTAAAGATAAGGTTAATATAAGTACCCAAACCTGTCTAAATTATATTGGTTGAGTGGTTTTCGACCTATCCCCATCTTAGCCTTTGAATAGTCAACTTTGGAGCCATTGGAAACCAAATATGAATTTATTATAAATTAATATTTCTAGCTTTTCCAAAGGTGCCCCTCACCCCTCTTATAAAAGGGCACTCCTACTTCTCATTTCTTCACACCTTCAAAGCCTTTTGGTTCGGCCAAACTCTGCCCAAATACTCTCCCAACATCCCTCACTACAACCTAGAGGCCTTAGTTTTTTCAGAAAGCCAACCTAAGGAGCCCTTTTGATCAAATCAAAAGGAAGAACCCGAAGAAGAGGTAATGATTTCACCACCCTTTTCTAAGTTCCTTTCTTCTTCCACTTCCTCTTTCTTTGTTCTTACCATTCTAAAATAATAACTCCAGTATCTTACATATACTGTGATGTTATTATAAATATGGTACAACCATATTCAGTATTCTATCCACCCTTTGAATAACATGTCACCATACGTGCGTACGTATGGCTTACCGTCTCCACGTCGTGGTGTAATTGTTATTCAATATATTATTATTTGGATGGGTATAATAATGATGTGTAACTCATGTAAATAATAAATATAACATGTTAATGATTCTGTATATACGATATACCATCCATTTATATATCAAAAGAATGATATTGTCGCTCGTGCGTACGTACGGACTACCGTCTCCACGAACGCGATGAGATTCATTCTCCATCGTATCCATTCAAGTATAATTATCATTTGATGATTTAAAAATGATTTTTAAGGACTTGATATCATTCTGGATATGAATAATATACAACCTATCCTTTACAAACATGTCTTACGTAACAAAACATATAAAAGAAAACAAGTAAGTTAACACCCGAAACGAAGATAATTCTAAGATATTATTAAAAAATCAATGTTAAAAGATCATATATGATATCATATTAATATATATGATTCTTGTATAATTTAATAACAATTATTTCACCATTATACAGGAGGTTAACTTACCCCAACCAAGGAAAAGTACAAGGTAAGGGTTATTTCACAATCTCTTCATTATCCGAGGTTGTTTATATGTAATAATCTATTGGGATCTCTTTATCATCCACATCCATGTTTCTTAAAAATGTATTTCAAAACATTTTTACTATTTACTAGAATATGAGTTAAAGTCATTTATACCCTTTTTGACTTTTATAAGTGTTTTATAAAGGAATATTTCCGTCGTTTTCAAAACAAGGTCCCTTTTTAACCTTTTCGACAGAATTAAGGTAAGAATGTTTTTTAACTTATACGGCGGGTGCGGCTAATTTCCGCCATTATAAAATCTTCAAAACTTCCCTTACAAGATTATAAGAATATTTTCAAAGAAAATGTTTTATTTTATATGGATCTTAAATGATTTCAAAAAAAAGAGATATTTCTTTAAAAAGAATTTTGATTTCATCTATGTCAACATCCTTTGATGGATTTTACGCTTATTTGAAGTTGATTTATTGTAATACAAAGCTTCTATATTGTATTGAAGGTTTTGTGATATTTTTGACTGTGGATGTGCTATTTTTATACCATTCATAGTTTATGGTGAAATTATTGACATTTCGTATGCTAGTTTTAATACGAATGTTTATGTTATGTTTAAACCTTTTCATATGGGAATGCATTGGACTTAGTAAGTGACGGGTGGAGCCCGCTATAGCTCCTCGATGCATCGGTAGGTCTCATGAGACAAACTAGTGTCTTGGCACAAGGCCTTGACAAAATCTTATTTGTAGTCTTGGCACGAGGCCTTGACTATGTGGTTATGATAGTCTGGCATTATGCATTCCAACATTATGAAAGTGGTTATTGATTTTTGCATGTGATTATTCGATTAGTAGAATATCCATGTGAATAAGTAAATGGCATTATTTCATTTTACTTTTTCCATACTATGTTGAAGTTAAAGTTTAAAAGGCTTTTGTTTTAGTAATGCATTGCCTTAAATGTTTATTCTTATTTATGAAAGTTTCCGCTATATTGTTATCCTTACTGGGCATTTGAGCTCACCCCTTTTCTATGTTTTATTTTTCCCAGGATGTGAAGAAGTAAGTTATGAATGACCTGCAGGGATTTTTATGAGGGGTTAATAGTCTGGATTGTGGAAAAATTATGTTGTTGTATTAGTTTTTCATTTTATAATGTAATGTAAAACTTATGAATATATCTAGTGTTTCCAAGGCTACTAAACCAATCGGTCTTTCGAGATTTGATCTTTCTTGTGATCATGCCAATGTTATGTAATAATGCACCGACTCTGGGTAACTTGGGTCGGGGCGTTACAGATAGCCTATTCCTTTTTAATACAATGATCCTTAAAAAGAACTACCCATTTAATGATCTAGAATGTTAGTAAGTGATCATCTCATTGAATATTTTTCGACATTATCTCCAAGTTGAGAAGTGTGACATGAAAATAGATTATAAGATCTCCAATTATATATTCATTAATAGATATCAATATATTCAATGGAATATGGATACATATAATCAAGGATTATGATTATTCAAGTCATTACCTTCATGGGAATGTGAATATAGTCGAAGATTCTAGGAGTGTAATGGATACCACTACAATTTATATAATTAAGATTAAAAAGTATATATACTTCCTAGACATGACATAGATATGCATGGGAATTATAGAAGGAACAATATCCTATCTAATTGAATTATATGTTTAATAATACATTCTATAAAGGAAAATTAATTGAAACAATTAAACAAGAAACAATTAATGGTCCATAATATTTTAGAGTTTATAATTTCTAAATATAGAGTTATATGGGATAAATAGCCAATATGTGTCCAATATTTCCATAAATTGCTAGGTTAAGTGTGAAATTTTCATTGAGGGACCATTTTTTTTATCATGTCATGGTAATTATTTTAACTCTTAAAATATATATTACATAATAAAATAGTAAGAATTAAAATGGTTTAAACTAACAAATATCAGGATTAGAAAACATTAAAAACAAGTACAATTTTAATTTTTTGTTAGTTATTCAACCCAAAATAATATCATATTTTAAATAAATAATTTTTGAAACATTTTTAATATAAAATTAATTTATATGAATTTAATAGTTTTAAAATTTCCAAGACTTCCCATGCCCTATCCAATAAAAGGGTACCCATTCCTCTAATCTACTCACACATAAAAAATATTTTTGATCAGCCATGGTCTACACAAAACCCTCCCTAGAATAATTCACCACATTATTTATTCCTTATTTTATGTAAAACACCCTCCTTAGAGGTGTTAAGGTGTTAAGATGGGTGATCATCTGAGGAAAAGATAATATTTTTATTTAAGTGTTTATATTTTATTTCTTCTTCCACTTACTTCAAATATTATACATTGATGATGAAATAATAAATCTAGTATAAGAAATATATTGAGTTTTTATTATGTTAATATCACCTCCTAAATAAGTCTCCACTTCTATTAAATGAGAATGAAATTATTCGTCAGATCATATGTGTGAACAATCACCTCTATGAACTGATCAAATACATTTTCCATAACCGTATCTCATAAATGGTTATAATAATTTAAATAAAGTTAATAAGTGATATTAATGAAATATTATCATTATTAGATAATAATATATCAACTAATTTATTACTTTATATGAACATAAAATTGATAAATTCGTTCATGTGTACGTGTGAACTATCATCTACACGAAGCGATGTGACTCGTTTTTATTCATTACATCACATATATGATATATATATATATATTTAAATGATTAGTATTATATTAATTATGTTATGATCATTCTGGAAAGATAAAATAATATATAAATTCTTTCCATAATGATCAATGAATTATTGAAAATGTTACTCAAGTGTACGTATGACCTACTGTCTACATGATTAAAATGTTATTAATTTTTCATAACCAAACATAATGGTTTTTCTAAAGTATAGTTTTTCTATAAAAATTATTATGATTTCATGAATATTATTCTGATGTTTATGGAATTATGTTAGTAGGTAAAATTGACATAATACTGTGTTAATTTTTGACAGAAGTAGAGAATATCGACAAAATGTCTAACATAAAATCATATAACAACTAATTATTATAACTTGGTAACTAAAGATATAAATAGTATACTAAAAATTAAATGGTTCTCAAGAAATTATAAAATAACCTATTTTTATTATTCATGAAGAAGAAGAAACATACATGATGAATTGTACTCATGGTGAGGTACTTCATTTCAATCTCATTTCATTGAGGAATTTCTTCATGTTAAACACCATTATTATTCTAGAATGTGTATATGAAACCCTTAAGATAAATAATATCACAAATTAATATATTCACATGATATTTATAGATTTAATAAATTTTATTCATTAATTAATTATATTCATGTGTTTCTCAAGGGGTAATGGGCTCTTTAACAAAGGAATCATTTTAAAAGTTTTTATGATTTATTCTTCAAATTAAATCTTATTAATGTAAACATTTTCAGAATGGTTTTATGGATTTATTTATATAAAACTGATTTTCTAAATATTTTATTCATTTCAAAAGATTTAGAGTGGAAAGGGACCCTTTTATTCAGTAATATTATTTTTAAATTTTTAAAAAGGTTTTTAAAATTGGATTGATTATTTGAATAACATGGAATATTTTTTATACCATATGGGTCATAAACTGAATTTCTCACAATTATTTCACTTTAATGTTCTAATTTTTTTCATAACATTTTTATATAATCATTTTCAAAATATGGGTTTTCATTTATGAGAGCACTTCATTATACCAATGGAAATGATAATTCAAAGTGAAAATGTCATATTTTCATTATGCATGATTTATGTTATCTGATTTTGTTTTTGTTGTTAGCAATTTCATATGTATATGGGTGACTCAATGATAAATTGTGGGTGGGAGAGCCTTTGATAGATCTCTAATGCATTGGGTAATCAGATAGAGTTAGATGATAAAGTTTCCCCTAAGAGATTTTGGGAATATATTATGATGAGTTTTCCAAACATAACCATGGATGTCACTCCCTATGTCGCCATAAAAGAAAAAAATGTAAGTATGATATGAATGTCAAATGTTACCTATGTGATTTATGATATTATGATTTCATTACGTAATCTAAATGGTATATGATTTATGGGTGAAAATTATGATATTGTGAAAATGTTTTCATGAATTCAATATATTCATCGTCTAATGGTTTCTTTCTTATTATTTTAACCATTATTGAGATTTTTTTTTCTCATTCAATATTTTAAAATCTTTTTCACAGGGTACAAGGATTGGTACGATAATGGATGAAGTTGATCTGAATTTTTAATCTTTTTTTATAAAGAAAAGTAAATCATCTTATATTTTAGAATTTTTTAATTTTTTATAAAAATATGAAAGTGAGTATACATGTATTCTTTATAATATTTGAGCTGTTATGTAATAGAAATGTCATAATTATTTAAAACCCAAAACCTGAAAATATATTAAATAATAATGGAAGAAAATTCTAGAATTAAATAAAGATTATTTAATGTTGAATGTTGGGGCCTTATGTCAGTATCAATGAAAATGATTACTTAATGTAAGATGTTTTAATGTTATTTGGGTGTATGTTAAAAATATCATATAACCAAGAGGGTTATTATCAAATGGGAAATTTTGGGGGATTATTGTAAATTAGGTGGATCAGATAAAAACCTAAAAAACTGATATATATTTATGTTGATTGATTAAAGTACTAAAAAAATTTATGTTATGTTTACCATATTGAGGATGCTTCTTTAAATAATTCATTTCATATTTATGTTATGAATCTCTTTAGTATATTTAGGATCATTTTTCAATATGGAAGGCAATAGATCTTTCAAATCCTTTTTATCCCTCTAGAATGATTCCTACATCACTATTGTCACAAAATCATGTTCAAAGGATTTTGAAAGCTTCTTTGGTATTCAAATGACTTTAAATAAATAGTTTAAGATATCCAAAACCTACTCGTTTATGAAACTATTTTATGGGTCATAGTATTTTAATTCTATGATTTCAAGACCTCATCAAATACAACTCTTTCAAAAGGTGAAATACCCAAGGTGGTGTGAAATTCAATATTCTGTAATTAGGACCACATACCGAAAGAGAATACGAACATCATGAAAATCTTAAAACATGGATTCATGGTATGAATTATCTTCTTATCCATAAATTATAAAACATGATCTGAATGATATTTATGAATCATGAGGATATAAAACATATATCTTATTGTTATGGATGAGGTATTAATATATAAGGTGGAAATTCATACTGAGTAGATAATAAAGAATGTAGAAATAATTAAAATGTCTACATATAATGGATATAATAGTTATGGTATACATAACGGTGTGGAAGTGTCTAAAATTATTAATACTATTATAATGATTGGGGTAATTTTAAAGAATTTTTAGTATTGTTATATATTACTCGACTTTTTTATAGGAATGTGTTATTTGAGGAAGAATTTTCTTTTTTTTTGGACATAATTATTATGTAATGGATAACCTTTAGGGTTCATATGATATTCAATTTTTGTGGTAATTAAGGTTATCAAATTTTAGGATGCAAAATGAGTGGTATGAGAAAACATTTGCGGTTAATATAGGTTATGGTTATTTTTTAGATATTATCATATTTTGATAATTTTATAAGAATGATATATTTTTAGAAAAAAGACAACCTACAGAATGGGAAATAACTTGTCAAGTCTAGAATGGTTTGAGCAATCGAACCAACAACCAAAGGGAGATAAGGGATCGTCACCTACCAATGGCAAGCATGAAGTCATTTGTTAGTATAAATTTTATTTTTAGTTAAATGATTTTATAGAATAAGAATGAGGTGATTTTTGGAACTTATGTATTATCTATGGATATCATTGGTATTGTAAAATGATTTTGGTATTATAGATGAACTCTATTTTGCAAAATATTTACAAATTTGGGAAACCTATATAATAAAACTAATCTGGATACTATGTGATTTTATATGGTTAGAAAATTTAGGAATATATTATCCATAAATCGATGATTTTATTGTATACTTATGGTAATGTAGGTTATTTATGGAAATAATTAACCAATATTGGAGAACTTGTGATTAATTAAATTAGTTTATGGTATGAGACTTCAATAGTAATTGATTTCATTTGGAGATGAATGTTAGAATTTATCTTAGAAGACTATGTTATCAAAACCTTTGGATTTTTGGGTTTCAATCTTAATTTTGACTATTTTTAGGATTTGTAAGAGTAGTTATTTGTTGAATTATCTATATTAAACATTGGGTATTATAGTTGAATTTTGGAAATTAAAGGTAGTTTTTCATAATCTAATGGTTTATTCGTATTGTAGAATTATTTTATCTAATCTTAACCAAATTTCATGGGAAAATGTATCAAGATAAGTTAAATAGATAGTTAGTATTTTTGGATCAATGGATAATATAAATGTTCATTCATCTTCAATAGTCATAATTTGGAGAAAGAGATGAGTTTTTTTGTGGAGATTGATTAAAGGATGTAACTATACTTGTTAAGTATGTATATTTTATTATGATCATAGTATATGATGTAAAATAATTCTTCGAATTTATGAAAAATCTCTTCAAACAAAAAATAAATATCTTTAATTTAATCCTTTGAAATAAAATACCATTTAACCCATTTGAAATTTATGGTTTTGTGATTATTATCATTCTCTTGATCTTGTTTTCTATCACTCTCCATCAGAATATAATGGTTAGTTTTTATTCCATATCCATGCTTTCAAACATGGAATCCTAGTATATATTATCTCATGTGACCACTGTACTTTAATTTCATTCATTTAATATGGTTGTTCTATTACTCATTTTTTCGATGTGAGAATTAAATAAATATATTTTGAAAAGTCATTCCTTATTTAGGGACCCCGAATTCAAATTGCAAGGACCCAACATCCAAAGGGGGGAATATAACATCCCAAGTAACTAGAGAATAATATTTTTTCATATTTTTTTAATATTTATGAATTTTATAGTTATTTTACAAAAAGAGATGATATATCCTATAGCGTACTCAACACATAACAATGGGTTCCTCCAAAATATTACATTTCACACAAGACTGAGTAATAATATAAAGAATGTATTATATTGTAATATTATTATTTTAAGAGGTAGTTATCTCGTAGCTATTATAATAAGGGTAATGAACATTTTTAAATGAATTATTAAAATATTGTTATATGTGTTTATATAATGATTAATTTATTAGAAAATTAATTAAAATGAATATAAAAAACCCATTGAATTTAAAGGATATGTTTTTATAAAAAAAATACTTAATTGTGAGTAATTGTGTTTATAAAATATTAAAATCACTATTGTTGGATTATATAATTAAATATAAATTCAATATGATTATTGAAATTAATCTTATATATTTTCTAGACATGATATAAGAAAAAATTAAATTTTTTATAAATGAAGATCTTTTCAAATAAGGTATTTCACTACCTATTGATGGTGCACCTATTTTAAATATAGTTATTCAAACATTTATAAGTAATATATGAATAAATAAACTTATTATTTGTGATATAGACATCAATATTTACTTTGGATAATTGTTTGGTATTTTACTAAAATGTTTCATTTTTTGATGAACAGTGAAATATACTGCATTGTAGTTAAAAAAACTGTTCTTCATTGAATTATTAATTATACTTTAAGCTGATTTTAATGTAATAATATATCAATAAAAAATTAATTAAATCATTTTAGTTCATTATAGAAAAATTTAAATTGAAATTTGATATAAAAATTTATTGAAAAACGACTTCTTTACCAGTTTATCTTCACAATTGGGAGATTAGTCTCAAATTTTATTTAGTCACTTTTGTGAATTGAATTTTATGAAATTGAAATACAAATTTTTAATAATTATGCATAATTGTATCTAATATAATAAACATACTTTTTGTGAATAATAAATTTTAATTTTAATTTACATGGTAAAATAGTAAATAAGAGAAATAAACAAAAAAATGATTATAATAATATTATAAAATTATCCTAACACTTTTCGTAATTTCATTGTATGAGTAGGTTTCTAAAAAAAATATGATAGACACAAATTATATACTTTTTAGGCCACTTTGTTATGATTATTACATTTATTATATTTTATTAAAAGATAAGTTGAAAATACCATACTCATATTTTTTAATAAGTAATACATTTTTAATATATGTTAATATAAAAGATAAATTTGAATAAAAATTTAATTCGAAACGTTAATTATTTATTTAAATCATGATATTTTATTTATAATTTTTAGAATAAAAATTATTAAATTTATTTATGACACAGTAATTATGCAGTAATTGATATATTAAAGAAATAATCAAATAAATGATATTAATAATACTAAAATTATTTAAAATTGAAATATTTTATGCCATAAAAATTTTTTTAGATGATTTTGACATGTTACAGATTATGTAATGTAGTCTTATTAAAAGGAATCAAGTTTTTATGATTTTTAAAAAAATTCAAGTATGAATAATTTCAAAATTAACATAATTCATAATTAAAAAGGGAAAATTTTCAATTACATGATATAAAATTTCAAAACATCCAAGATTTGTAAAAATAGTTATTTCATTAGAAATAATGTTTTTAATTACTCATTAATGGGTCATTTGGCTTGGTATTGTAATTATTTTGACTCTCAAATTATAAATTACTTGACAAAACAATAAGATTTAAAAGGTGTTAAAACACAAAATGTAGTGATTAAATAATATTACAAACTTTTTTATTTTAAATTTTATGAGTATGATTCAACCCCAAATAATAATATAATAGAAATAAATCAGTTTGGTAATATTTTTTATAGTAAATGGATTTATATTAATATAATACATGTAATATTTCACAGACTGGCCCTCCCCTCTTTTTAAAAAAAGGAACACATTCCCCTCTATTACTCACACTTAACAATCCTTTTGGATCAGCCAAGATATTCCAACAACCCAAACTAGAATACCACAGAAAACTATTTAATAATTATTGTAATCATAACAACATCCTTAGAGTTGTTAAGGTGTTATGAAATGTGACAATCTGAAGAAAATGAATGTTTTTATTTAAATGCTTCTATTTTAATTGTCCTTCAACTTCCATAAAATATGATTCATACATTATGGAATAATAAATACAGTATATGAAATATATTGATATGTTATTATGTTAATTTCTTCACCAAAATCAATCTCCACTTCTATTAAATGGGAAAGGAATTAATCATTTTTTTGTACTTGTGAACTATCACCTCCACAAACCGATCTAATTCGTTTTCCATAAACATATCACGTGAATGGTTATAATATTGGAATTAATGTAGATATGTGATATTAATAGTATATTAATAATTATAATATAATAACATATAAACTATGTTCTTATTTCCATACACATAAAAATGATTACGCCGTTCGTGCGTACTTGTAAACTATCACCTCTAAGAAGCGATATGACTAATATTATTAACTATATAAATTTTATTATATATTTAAGTATATTTATATGAATAGTATAATATTATGATAATTATATAAAGATAAAATAGTTCTTTTCGTCATTCGATGATGACTAATGGAAAATGGAAAATGTTACTCATGCATACGTACGATATGACATCCCTGGGATTATAGCATTGTTCATTTTTCATAAAAATACTAAATGGTTGGATTTATAAGTATAATAGTCATAAAAAATGATAAAAATGTGATTAAAATTATTCTAGAGATGAAGGAACTTTGAAATCTTGCAATATTGACATCATACGATGTTCATTTTTATCTCATGTACTGAATATCGACCAAAACTTTGACATGAACTCAAATAATTAAATAATTCTTATAACATGGTAATTAATAGTATACAAGAATAATTAAAATAAATAGTTTTAGATTAATTCATATATTAACCTATATTTATTATTCAGTAAGAAGAAGGATCATACGAGATGAATGGAACTCAAGGTAAGTGACTTCGTCTCAATCTCCTTTCATTGAGTCATATCTTGATGTTATACACCTTTTATATCCAATAAGGTGTATATAAATCCTATTTGACACATTATATCTCAAAGAAATATATTCTACTGATATTGAAGGTTTTCATTAATGTTATTATTTAATTATATTTATTCATTTGTTTCTAAATGGGTAAGAGACACTTTAATTAAAACATCACATTAAATATTGGATGATTTATTTTTTAAAAAATTTATTATTAATGTAATTGTTTTCAATGTGATTTTACGTAATTTTTTATATGGACATTAATGTATTAATTTTTTTTATTACTTAATTCAACGTGGTGTGGGACACATTGATTCAATAATATTCTTTTTAAATGTTTGAAACACTTATAAAAACGGATTGATTATTTCAGTAACATGGAATGTATTTTTTGAAAAAATATTTCATGAACTGAATTTTCTTCCATAATGAAACATTAATGATTAGGGTTTTTTACATTATGAGTTTATCTTATAATTTTCAAATTATTTTTTTCATTTATGATTTCCCAACATTTTAAAAATGATATGTGATTTCAATGTGGAAATGATATTTTTTAATTTTTTAATGATTTATATATTTTGATTATGTTTTGGTTCAAGTCCATTTCATACATATACAGATGGTTTCATGATAAAATGAAGGAGGGTGAGCCCATTATTTCTCTCTAATAAATTGGGTAATGAGATAGAGTTAAACAATAAAGTTTCTTCTAAGAGATTTAGTGAATACACTCTGATGGGTATTCCAAACATAACCATGTTGGTTACTCTATATGTCATCATGAAGAATACAATTTATGTATGATATGTATATGAAAAGCTACATTGATGATTTATGATCATATGATTTCCTGAGTTAATAGAAGGGGTTTATGTTTATTGGTAACAATTTCGATATTGTGAAAATATTTTCATGAGTTCAAAATATTCATGAAATAACGGTTTCATTCATACTTTTATGCTCCTTACTAAGAGTTTGTGCTCATAACACATTTTAAAATAATTTTTCACAATGTATAATGATGCGTAAGTGAAATAAATAAGTCAATGATAATTTTATGGGGATTTTTATCAACAAATATTAATAATGTTAAATTTTAAAATTTATACTTTGTGAAAAAATGGATAGGGAGTAGACTATTCTACTTTGTAATATTTGAGATTTCAAGTAATAGTTATGGCCTAATTATTGAAAACACTAAACCTAAAAATATCAATAATAATAATGAATGTAGATTATTTAATTAAATGAAGATTAAGTAACGTTTCAGTTGAGGGCCTTATAAAGAATGATAACGTAATCCATGCGTACGTTTGGAATACCAACTCCATTAACCAACGTGATTCATTTTTCATCAATACATCACAAGAATACTGAATATATATATAAGTTTATTTACTGAATATTACTCATGAGTGTGTATGGACTTCCCTCTCTTGTATTGTTACATAGTTTATTTCACACATCCATACTTAATGGTTGTATATAACAGTATAATTGATGTATAAAATTGATAATTTCTTCCAGATTGTCATTCTGTATATGATTGAATGTTCTATTTTTGGACAATTTATGACTTCCTGATGCATTTTTTGAGCTCGTGAACTGAATATCATCCAAAAATCTAATGTTAACATTAGTGATTAATTAATTATATATAACATGAGAATTAGTTTCAAAAAAAGAATAATAAACTAGAAAATGATCTTAAGAAAGTAAATAATTGACCTATTTTAACAATTCAAGTAGAAAAATAATGTTTTTTATGAGTTATAATCAATGTATTGAAATTATATTTTAAATATTATCTTCTATTTTTCCCTTCAAAATATGTTTTTATTTAATATACATATTTTATTAAAATATTTAAGATAATGTTTTTAATATTCACATATCATTTTTTAAAGAAATTTTTACTCATGAATGACTTGTTATATAATTATATGAGAGGAATGTTTTTATCATTTTCGAAATGGTGTAATTTTTGACCTTTCCGAAAAAAAGTACAGAAGGAATGTTTTTTAACTTATTTGGTTGAAGGGACATTTCCCATTTTCATGGATGGCCTTTTCAGAAATATATTAATTTTTTTGAAGGATATTTTCAATGAAACTTTTTTCAATTATAATTACAATAATTTTTTTAAATTATTTTATTATGGAAATGTGTCTTTCATAAGGATATGTGTTTATGATTCAAATTTCATTGTATCAAGTTATGACTCATAGAAATTTTTTATGATAAGGGGTGGTTCCATTATAAACCTAATATGTGTGGTTACATGATAACCCTCAAATAAATTAGTTATAAAAGTGAACCATATGTTTTTTCGAAAAACTGAATGGAGTTAACATATTATGTTTCAAATAAGAGATAGTGGGAATATACTCTAATCATTATTCCAATATTAATTATGATGGTTAATACATGGGTAGCTCTGACTGTCAATCTAGTGTAATATTATAATTTTAACCATGATGGTATTCCCTGATTAGCTATGATTATTGATCTAAATTTTACCATAATGATAATTCTATATGTTAGAGGGAAAAACATAAATTTATAAAAATGTTTTCATCTGATGTTCAAATTTGAAAGAAATTATTATGAGTATAATTTTACCTAAATAATTTAAATGAAATACTTAATAAGAAGATTTGGATGGATAATATGAGTTCTTGGGTATGAAAATGATTAATTTTAAGCAAGAAATTTATTTTTTAAAAGGAAAATTCTTATATGTTTTCATGGGATGAAAATCACAATCTTTTTTATTACCCTTACTACAATTTTTGTGCACATTGTATGTTTTCTTATTTTTTCACCTGGGTTTATGGATAGCTAACTGAAAGAAGAATAAATTTTGAAATTAATGTACACTTTTTATTAAAAGAAATAATGTTTTATTTTAATGATTTTTTTGTGTGGAAAATAGATACCGAGACAAGTGCCCACCATGTAATTTATGGGTCTATTGTATATGAATTTTTTCATAATTATCTAATATATTAAACCTATAAGATCATTGGGTATGAAAACATTCTGACTCTTGTATAAAGTTTATATATAATATATTTTTTAAGTATGGGTTCTTAGATTTTGTATAAGTGAATGGCTATGACAAATTTAGAGATTAGGATGGTTTCTTATGAGGTTGTATTAAGAGTTATGGATACCATCATGGGTTTATATGTATAAAGTATATCAAAATATTAATTTTTTAAAAAACCATTTATTAGGTTAAAGTGATGGATTTTGATGAGATTAATGATATTTATGGACATTATATTCATAATTTTAATTGAAATAGGTCTAATGTTTTTGAATTTTATGGAATTATGGAGGATTTAAGGGTAGTATCATTAAGAAGAAAAAATTATTTTAAAAATGAAATATTTTATTCGATATTTTAAGGATGTAATTTTATATATATTAATTATCTATCATCATGATTGTTGGGAAAAAATCCCTCATGGTATCATTGAAGAATTTGTGAGGTGATCGTGTTTATTGACAAAGTGGACATCTGTGTTGTGATTGTCGAAAAAGAAAACCATGACATCAAAATTTGTTGATAGAGGGGATTTGATGGTGGCATGTCGAGTTCAAGTGATGTGGTTAACGATCTATGTTTGATTCAAGAACGTCAAAAAGGGAATGGTTGATCTGGAGGTGGTACAAAAAGAGTAGATACTAGGTGGAAACTTGTGTGCCATATGTTTTTCAAGATTAGATCATCAGAACATGGCAAAGGGAAAAGGGGCACCCATGTTTTAGGGTTGGTCGCACAAGTGACTTGCGCTGTAGAGACTTGTGTGCCAAGACTTACGCGCTGAGAGGAGACTTGCACGTCGTCGCGAAGGGTGTCCAAATGCCTATAAATAGAGGTCGAACCCTCCTCATTCGGGTTGAGTTCAGCACTTAGAGAAACTCAGATCTCCCGTCGCGCAGGTATAGTGGTCACACAAGTGGTGGTCTGGTCACACAAGTATAATGATATGCGGAAGATTCATGCAAGTCGATAGTTGCAAACCCAAAGTGGTTTTGGTGATAAAGTTTGTGAGTCACCAAATTTTGGAGTTGAAAAAGGGGGTGTCGCGCAAGTGTTTTTGTGACACTTGGGCGCCAGGCATTGTAAAAGAGCGAAAGTTGATTGTTGCACGCCAAAATTGGTTTGGGTGTAAAATGGTGCGAGTCGCGCATGTTTGGTGTTGAAGAGCTGAGTGTCGGGAAAGTGGTTTAGGTGAACTTGCGCCCCTGTTTGAACTTGCGCGCTGGCTTGGAGAAGGGTCCCAGGTATGGTTGAAGCACGACAGTCATTTTAGGGCTGTGTGAAAGCTGGAATATTGCCTAATACCTTCGGTGCAAAGTGAGATTCATCTACGGGAGAAAGTTGGACTTCAACAGAGCATCTATAAACAATAGAGGATGTATTCATTTGTGATAATGAAGAGACCTATAGGTCTATAAACTGTGATCGGATCATTTCCAGAGCAGTGAGAAAAGGAAGAGGATGATGGTGTTCCTCTCCACCAGCAGTGAGTCGGAGAGAGAGAAATAGGGAGTGACCCATAGGAAAGCAGTGAGCTGACCCTAAACTTTGTAAAGACAGTGAGCCTGGGAATATAAGTGATCTATCCCGAACTTTGTAAATAGCAATGTTCTATAATAGATTTGGTACAGTGGCACATCACCGTTGTATGCTCCTTCGACATTTCCTAGTGAGGGTGAACCAGGTAAAAATCTTTGTGTCTACGTGCTTACTTCCCTGCATTGCATTTAAAGCATCATCATCAGATAAAGAAGAAAAGAAGTGGTCATAATAAACACACAAGTGCAAACAAAGTGACCATTGTAATAAAGAGTTCAAGATCAAGTGGGACAAGAAAATTTCTACAAAATAATATCCATACCTTGATTCACTCCCACTCTCAGGGTATATAGGCACCCATTGGTCCTAAAAACGATGAAAGAGAAATGATATCAGACAAAATTCTTATCCCTACAATATTATTTAATCATCATTTTGATGGGAAAAATTGTCTAAATAAATTTGAATGACTTATGTACATCCAAATCAGTTATCTTGAAAGACTATGTGATCACCCACTTTTAATTTTTTGGTATTGAATATTTATCTCCAATATTTTTAATTAATTTTAAGGATAGTTTTATATAGAATGATATAAGTTTAAATTTTTGTAGAAATAATAAATGTTTTAAAATAAATTAGTTTTTATACATTTGATAGTTTATTTATTTTGGGAATTATCTTATCATAAGATAACCATATTGTATGTGGTCAACACATAATTTAATGATGAATGAATTTTTATATTTTGTATCTTCAAGCATGAAAAACTCAACCTCAATACTAATATTTTGTATAAAAATATGGGATTAGGGTGGGAATTGATGAATGCTTGAAATTCTACTTATAATGTAGGTATATTTTATTATTCTCATTGTCTAAAAGTGAATGAACTAATAAAAATTATGAAATCATGTTGAACCCAAATTTTTATTTTTTTATTTTTCATACCAATATATCAATGGCCTTTTAACCCATAATAGATTTATGGTTTTTTAATGGCTATCTCTCCCATGTCCATGTTATCTTCCACATTTTATCTTTACATAATGGGTTTTTCACATCTATAACCATGTTTTGACATCCAACTATTTTAATCCTACATGGAAACCACATTATACATTATTTCAGATTAATTTCATTATAGTAGGTCGGATAGGGTAATTTTATATGGTGTTGAGGGGAGAGAATAAGGTAGATTAAAAACTATAATAAAATAAATTAATTATTTAAAATATTTATCATAGTTAATTAATTAATTTATTTTTTAGCGGAAAGAGTAAATATTAGAAGGATGTTTTTTATAGTAATTAAATATAATATGGGAAGACAATACTCATATACATCTCTACTTGGTGAGAGATACATGGGCACTTATATGAATTTTGAGGGGTTAGATCATAACCCAAAAATTGATACTTTTCACCTAAATGGATAAGAATGACACACTAACTTTTGTGTGACACGTCACATTATAATTACAACACTTTAATTTAGATATGGGGAGCCATAACATGAATGGTCCTAACATTAGAATCCACGAGTCACAACCAGAACAAATGGAGGTTGAATATTTATATTTTGTGTAAAATTATTGAAAAGAGATGGTAAATGAGAGATTGGAAATAGTGTTATATACTAATAAACAAGGCAATGGAGAAGATCCAGAATGAAATAACATATACTCATTTCTGATAATTGGATTGGATCATCTCATTAAGGTAGTAGTAGGAAAAGAAAATGTAATTCGGTATATGAGATATTGTTCTGATGATAAAACAATGAATCACACCAGACATTGGATCATACAACACTTGAGAAGTTCACACAATTTTTTATGAATAAATAGAGTGTCACATATACTATTTAGTGTATTCAATTAAATTGAAGTCTAATCAACAACCCTATACATAACGATCTTCAAATATTAACAAACACCTTCCATGGGTTAAAAAATTAAAAATAATCAAATAGAGAGAAAACAAATGTACATAATAATTATAAAATTAATGATTTGAAATAAACAAATAAATAAATATTAAATTAGATTGTATAGAACATTAAATTATTCATATAGATTTTATAATGATAGGTCAATCATAATTTCAAGAAAACAATTTAAACTATGTCTGAAAATTCCTAGAATGCTGCAATGTAACTAACTATTAATAGTTTTTTTGGAATACAATCTAACTAATTTATAAAATCTATAGACCAAATTATAATTATTTTATTAAATTAAATATGTTTGAAATTTTTTTATCACATTAATTAATATTTTGAAGCAATTCTAAAAAGAACATATGAGGTATGTTACACATTAGCGGTAACATTCTTTACAAAATAAAAAATAAATTAAAATATGTATTTTACCCAATTAAAATATATTTAAATTTAATCTCATTATGTCAAAATAATATAAATAAATTATAGGAATTAATAAAAACCTAAAATACATATAATATGTATGCTTCAAAATATCATAAATGATGAAAAATGTTATACTGAAAAAGTAACAGAAAAATAAAATATTTAGGTGGTCATAGAAAGATTCTTCTTTACCTGTGGATCTACCATTGCTAAAAACTTTAATCCACTATTGAAAAAAAATTACCCACCAATGAAAAAAATTGATCCACCAATGAAATAAAAAAATTATCCACAATTATTTATAAAAAATTTAATACAATGTTAAATATAATTAAAATTAATACCCAATTAATTATAAAAAATTTTAATCCACCATTAATTATAAAAAAATAGTAATCCAACATTAGATATAGAAAATTATCTATAAAAATTTATAAAAAATTAATCTACAATTTGTTAAAATAAATTAGTTCTCAATTATTTATAAATACTTTAATTCACCATTACTTAAAAATAATTAATACACCATTAGTTATAAAAAAATCATAAATATCGGTTATTTTTTATCCATAGAAATTACTGAATTAAAAAAATATACACTAGACTTAAATGTAGATAATATGGAGATATTTTTAGTGACTTAAGAAGATCTTAAATCCAACAGGTATATTAAAAGATATGATTTAAAAATAGTGAAAATGTGATTTGAATACTTCAGAAACAATTGTAACAATTCTTCTATTTTTAAGACACCTAAATGAAGTGTTAATATTTTAATATAGATGAATAAAATGTATAAACACATATTAGATATATATTTGAACATATTAAAAGTGACTCAGATATTTATAAAATTTTATTTTAAAGAAGAAATAATGATTTTGAATTCCATAAAAATCCATAATTGCAAAAAATATTGTATGATCTTGGGAAAATCAAATAACCACATAGAAAATAAATTCAAACATACATTTATAGTAATTAAATATGGGAAAATTAGTTGGATTTATAGTGAAAAAAGATTCATTGGAATATAATCAATATACACCATGTTATAAATGAATAATGAAAGAAAATTATAAAGGTGTTTAAAATGAATATATTTCATGGAAACAAATGCATGTACCATAATCAGATTAAAACGATAAAATTCTAGAGATATAATTAGACATCATAATATTTTAATAAATGTCAGATAATTTTTTTTATCTTTTATATGAAATAATAATTATAAAAAACCCATATAACTCATTTCAAAATAAAATTTAGAGATGTTGTAAAAACATTTTTTCTCATAAAATAAAAAAAGAGTTTTGATAATAAAGATCATAAAATAATATGAAATAAAAAATACATGCACATAAATTATTAAACATTTACTTCCCTTTTTCTCTATTTTTAAGTGAATGTTTTATTAACCCAATTTTTGATGTAGGATTTAAACAATGGTGTTTTAAATTTTAAACCCCCAACATTTTATATTTTGATCAAATTTCACGGTTAAAATTTGATAATGTGTTGGGAATGTAATATTTAAAGAGTATAAAAATGAAAGTGTTCAATAAAGTGCATGATACACAACACAAGACTTAAATAAAAAATGAAAAATTGTTATTTAAATGTTATTATTATAAAATACCTTTTAAATTAGATTGAATGAATTCAATTTATAACGTTATTAAATATATAATAGTCAAACTTATTTCTTTGTTATTAATTAATTGTTTGTAAATATGCACTCATTTTTTAAAGTCATTTTGTTAATCAAATTTTTTTATTTTTCTGATAGAATATTATAATTAATTTCATGAAATATTTAAAAAAATTAATTTTTTTTGAAATCACCATATCAATATTATACTATAATGAATTTTGATAATTTTCTTAAATTTTCTATTTTTCAATGAATTGTGGAAAAAACAATTCTGTTGTAAACTATATTTTATTTTTAAAATATATATAATATAATACTATATTTTTTTATTAGTTATATATTTTTATTAGATAATTTTTATTTTTTATAATAAAATTATTCTTTTGAAATGTAATTTATACTTGAATCTACGATAAACCTATAATAAATTTACAAAGGGGATTTTTCTGAAAAGCAACGATTCATCATGTTTTGGAGATTTTATTTTAAATTAAATTCTTCCACTATTGTTTTTATAATTTTAAAATTTTAATTCTATATTTGGGATATGTATGTACACCTTTTTTAAGTAAGTATATTATTTTTGGACAAAAATAAATACAACATTAGTAATTTTTTTAACATTATAAAAGGTAAATAAAATAATTATGGGTTAAGATTTATATGAAAAAAGAATATAAAATGTCCCAATAACTTGATTATATTTTCTAGATGAACAAAAATCATTCATAATCATAAAAAGCTGAATAGAAGACCTTTTTTGGAATTTGGGGCTAATTATGAGCTTTATAATATTATATTGTTAGAAAAGTCTAATATGTAATCATTTTTAATAGCTATAATTTTTTTAATATGGAGATTACTTGATGATATGTTTAGTTATAAATATCATTTTTAAATATAATGTATTTATCATTATCTGGGTATTTTTTCAATTTTATTCAAGAAAAAATAACATTAAATATTTACACAATGTTGATGCTGTGATTATTTAATTAATGAAAAATACGTATTAATTTAAATATTATTATTAGAAGTATTATAATCTAAAATAATTGATGTCATAAATAATTTTTATAGATGAATATGATATGTCAGAGTTATATTCTTTATTTTCATGATGTTATAAAAATCAGAGGAATGAATAGTTCTAAAAATTGACATTAATGATATATAATGATGACCAAGATTTAATTAAATGATATAATTGTTCTTAAAATTATTAATTAATCTATGTCATTATGATATTTTTCATTAAATGAAAAATATTTCATTTATGTGATGTTTTTCTTCTTATAGAAACTATATTTTTCTTCAATGAGAAAACATCCATGTTGTCATGGTTAATTTGAAAGGGGTTAACAAGGGGTTAAACGAAAAAACAATGGTATAAATGTGATAAAAAATTTATATTTTTTATTGGAGGAGATAATACTAGATTATCCTAATAAAATAGTTAGAATAAATCAGTTTTTACAATTTTTAATAATATATTAATTTATATTAATTTTATTTTTTAGGAAATTTTAAGAGGGCTCCTCCCCTATATTCTATAAGAGAAATATCTTCTTATCAATTCCTCATGCTTCAAAATACTTCTTCGAGCCAATACCTACAAAAATTCCTTCCTAGAATCCCTCCCCTAATTTGAGAGGTAAGGATATGTCACAAACCATTGTAAAGGGATTAAAGTGTTAACCAAAATAGAGTTTCCAATAAAGAGTTATAGTTTATAAACAAATATTTTAGTTTTATTTATTATTATAGATCCTTAAAATTATCATTCACTATAAATATTTAAAATCAATAAAATATTACATATAATTAGTCTTTTTATAATAATTTCACAACTTAAATTCTTGTACATTTCCATGAAATGGGAAATGTATCCATAACTCGTGAGTACGGCGGACTACCGCCTCACGAACAGATGAAACCAATTTCCACCACCATATCAAAATACAGGTTATAATGAAGTAATTAATGATTCTATAATATTTTTATGATATATTAATCATTCCTAAAAGAAAATATATCATTTTACTTCTTACCGTTCTATTTATTTGAAAAACAAAGTTGACATTCATGCATACGTGTGGATTACTATTTCAAAGAAGCAATCTGAATCATTTTTCATCACCACATCAACTGAATAAAATTTATATATTAGTAAATTTATTTAATTAATATTATATTTATGGTATTATGACAATTATTATAATATAATATGACACAAAACATTCTTCATAATGTTCATTGAAAATAGAAATGTAACTGAAGTGTGTGTTTGACCAGTAAAATCCATTATTGTGATGTAGTTCATTTTTTATTTCAATATTTGATTGTTGAATTTAAAATTATTATTTATATCTAAAAATTAAAATTAATTTTTGATAATTTTTTTCAAAATTATATAATATTGACTTTTTTTACCATAGACGACTTGAAAAATTCATTTTGTACTATTGAGAGTAATATAATCAGAATAACCTATGATAATTTAAATGATTGTGTAATTGTATATGATACTGTAATATGTAATATAATAGGAATAAAAAAATGATTAATGTTCTTATTCACGTAAATAATTAATATTTATTTATTATTCAAGATGATAAAGAACATATGTGATGAGTCATAAAAAAGTTATGCGACATTGTTTTAAAAATTATATTTTAATGTTTCCCTTACAACTATCATTTTCCACTATATATATATTTTATAAAGAAAAATAAATAATTTTTAAAATTATCCTATTATTTTTTAGTTAATTTTAACCCATATTTTAATTTTATTCAAATGGTTTGAAGATAAACTTATATTATTTTTCAAACAAGGTACTTTATGACTTTTACTACAAAAGTATAGAAGGAATGTTTTTTTAAACTTATTCAAGATGAGTGTATTATCACGTTTTTATAATTAATAATTTCATGGAATCATAACATAAATTTATTAAAGGATCATTTTAAATAATATTTCTTTTATAATTCCATTGTTTTTTAAAGAACTATATTTAAAATGAAAAGTTATTTTTTTGAATACATTTTTTATGATTCAATATTTTAGTTATAATGGTATTGTTCTTTAAAATTTATTATTAAAATGGTTAGTTCCTTTATAAAAAAATTAATGTAGGGTCTATGATACCCCTCTAATGAATTGGTTGTGTATTTCGACCACAATTTTTGGATAATAGATTATGTTTTTTCTAAGAGAAAATGAGAATATGCTGCAATGATTATTCCAATATTTACTATAATGGGTAATCCCTGAGTATCTATGTTTGTTACTCTAAGTTAATGTTCATAGGTTATTCATAAATGAAATCCTAGATTATTTTTTATGGTTACCATATATTTTATAGTGATATATTTTCCATATATAATAGTTAATAATATAACATTTTTACTACAATTTCATGATTTTTTAAAATTTTAATGAATCCTTTGACTTTTTTACTTATATATTTATGATCAAATTTTTTTTATGAAATGTGTTTTATGGAGAAGATAATTTCTTGGATAATTATAAAAAATATTTTCTTCAAGAATATTATTCCAAAAAATGAATATTTATATAAGTATTCCAGGACTGACATTTAGTTTCATTTTATAAACCTTACTCAGATTTGTCCTTTCATCCCATGATTTATAAAAAATTAATAGGTATTAAAGAAGTTAAATAAAATAAGAATCCATATTTAAATTAATGATGATTAATCAGATAAATAAAACATTTTCTATATTAAATGTTCTATATTAAGGGAAAAATGGATACTGAGTAGAAGTGTCCACCTTGTAATTAATAAGTTTTATATGTTGGAATTATGACATAATTCAATAAAACTCTAAGACTAAAATATTTTTTGGAAAAAATGGACAGGAATTATAGTCTAATGATAATATATTATCTAATGTTTATAGTTTTGTTATTGCATCACTAATTTCATAAGATTATTTGTATAAAAAAACATTATAATAAAATATATAGCTAAAGTAAATTGATCTTATTCATTATTTAGTCATAATAAATTATTTAGTGAATAATTATTAGTAATGGGTTTTTTCATAATGTAGTAACATCCATTTTTAATAGATAATGAAATGGTCATATAATGTTTCATGGTTACTTTTGGATTGGTGTTGTGTATATAGTAATTTATTAAACAAATTTTTTTATAGGATAATATATAATTTAAAATATCTATGTGAAATATTTTCCCACATAAATTAATTTCACTCTAAAATATTTTATTATAAATCACTAATATGATTTGTTAATGGTATTTAGAAGATGATCATAACAAATTATATAATGTTTTGGAGATATATAATCCATAGTGACACGGGTTACTCTATGAAACTAATATACACATTAATAATAGACATATAACAATATGAATTTATTTAATAACATTTTATGATAAATAAACATCATAAAATTAGTTATAGTCTATATATCATAATCAGTTATTATAAATAGTTTGTTATCATCCTCGTAGTGATAAGTGTTCATATATTGATATGTGAAATGAAATATGTCTTATCAATTTCATTACAATGAGGTATATTTTTATATATTGATTATTATTATTTTTACATGGAAATTTATTAACAAAATATTTTTTCAATGTTTAATTCCCAAATATATTAATTGATATATCATTTTTTGGAATTTATACTTTAATTTTTTTAAATGGATAAATAAAAAGATAATTTAAGACAATTTTTTTTATCAAATAAAAATTTTCTATATTATGAATTTTAATTCAGTTAATTAAATTTATATATGGAAAAAAATTCATTTAACCTAAAATTCCTTTGAAATAAAATCAAGAAGAACACATAATAATATAAAAAGGGACTGAATTAGAAGCATATCAGTGCATAATAGCATATACATTGGTTAAGAATAGGGTAGCTATGTTTATGAAATTTATCCCAATCCACGGTGCAGATTGTTTGTGAGAATGATGAAGACAATCCACATAATAGGTAATTTGTCTAGGTTAACAGAATCGATCATTTTATAGGGGAAACCTTTTCTGAATATATTCAATATTAGACATGCTTCAGTGGGGCTCTATCCCCCCCATACAAATTTAATGTCTCTTCACATGAGATCACATTCTCCCACTATATACATTTCTAAACTTCCACCACAAATACATAATGTCAAAATAACTTCACTCCAAGTGAATAGATACACCACAAATAATGTACCATGATATTGATCTCATCTCTAGGAAGACCCATGAGGACTGAAATCACCCTAAAATGCTACCAAGAACCCAATATGTCCACCACGTAGCTAAATAACTGTTAATGAACCCCTTAATGAAAAAAATGATTAAAAATTATCATATTTGATACTGAGCTTCATAATATTCAAATTGGAGACCCCATGACTAGAACACTGACAAAATTATTGTGTAAAACATGGTTTATGACGTGGATGAAAGAAAACTAGGGAAAAATTCATTATTTTCTGTTGGAGTATATAATGAAAAATATTAGAAATATGAGAAATATAAGATTGAATCCCTTGAATATACACCATTAATGGAAATTCAATTGTTAAATGTTAATTATATATTAGGGAATGACCATTGAAATAAGAATTGGGTTATGTTGTATGGTGTATTAGAATATGGAAAACCCACAAGATATTCTCTATATTGTAGTAATTATTTAGGGTGAAAATAGGTGAAAACACATTTTAAAACACCATGAAAAAGTGTGTTCTCATTTGTGTATCCAATCACTATATGCAGGATGATTGAAATATGATAATGAAATGGTAATTATTGTGTTGTATTAAATAAATCCTTGGTCGACAAGAGAAGGATGAGTGATCTATTCCTAAAAATATGGTGTTTTGTGGATGTAGTGCTATAAAATGTAATTAATTTTAGAAAACAACATTTTAAAAATCTTCTATTGATACATTCTTGTCGTGGAAAATAAGTTAAATATATAAATAGTACATTTGAGGATACTTCAAAGAAGCTGACTCTAATTCATATATTTTATGGATTTTAAGGGGTGATTTAGTTGATGATTTATATAAATGTAAACAAGAGGAAAAGGAATATTGTATGAAAATTTTTAATGGAGGTTATTAATTGTATATGACTGATCTATAACCCCTATTTCATTGATGAATTGCGACTTATTTCTATGGGATATTAGAGTATGATATTTTTCATTATTTTGATGGATAATTAGGATAATTTAAATAATATATATAAAAAGAAAATTTTAGGGGAGATTATAATAATATTTTTGAAAGGAAGATACTTGGAAATATCTCACTGAAATTTTCTATAAATATGTCGGAAATATTTTGTGCACATAGTGAAATAAAAATCACATAGAGGATTCTTCTATTTTAATATTCTATTATGGTTTAGGATTTATTTATTTTAGGTAACTCATATATAAATATATATATATATTAATTCAATTATATTTTATTCTATCCCCCCTCTATATCATTCTGCACCAAGATCTCATATACTCAACATTATGGGTAATTGACCTGAGTAATATCCCAGCGGAATGATCATTATTTTGAATGAAGTCTATTTTTATTATTTTCATATGTTTTATTTCACCATGATATATGTTTAGTATACCTATCACTACAATTAACTAAGGATTAGATTCTTCATCTTCTATAACCATTATCTTTGAATTGAAGATCTGGATGTGTAATGTACTTGGTGATGATTAAGTGAACAATATATTCAAAATTGGGCTAGAATAAATTTTTCACATATATGATAGAGTGTTTTCAATAAGTAGATAATTGAAATGAAAATTATTATTCTCCTTCAATGAGTATATAGGGAAAAATTCCTTTATTCAATAAATTGTTGTCATCTTATCTGCATCTGCATCTACATGCTTAGTTTTAAATTTCATTCAATTCTTAAAGCAAAATATTTTATTTTTTTCATAAAATAGAAAAAAAAATATAATATGTGAATTAAGAGTTTTGGGTATTGGACAACAAATATCCTTAAGTGAGATAAACATGGTCATATAGTTTGGTGTTCTATAGAAACAATAATAGTATTTTCACCACCCTATGAATGGTGTTTTAAATCATGTATTTAATTTAGAGGACCCATGTGGTCATTATATCAATAATTATTTTTGAATATTTTAAATGAAAATCATTTTCTTCTTAAAAAATATTTAAAAATTTACTTTCCCATGATGTAATGAAAATATGAGTATTTTACATGTGTTGATTAATATAAGATAAAACAAAAAAACAAGAAGATCCTATTATAGATGAATCTCAATTTAAAATACATATATTGGAAATAAAAAACCGAAAGATAAAAATAAAATGCTTAGAAAAGTTTTTTCAAACATCCTTGGAGTAATAACATTTTCTACCTGAACCTAAATCTCAAAAATAACCAAAATCATTGGTGGAAGAGGATATCCGATTCATTTTTAAAATTTAATATCCAATAGAGGGTCCGAAGGATTCTAAAGATGGTGTATTAATCCACAATCATCCATTTATTGTGAAGATTAATTAATATGATTATCATAATGATGTACATATGAAAGATTAATTAGATGGAGATGAATTTTGAATTGATTGTACATGTAATGTTATAAAATTGGATCTCCTTATATTTATAGAATAAGAATCATAATCTTTGTGTCTCTCTTTAGTTTTGAGAGGATAATAATCTATGCATGCTGGGGATTTCAAAAGATTATCGGATGATATTGACTATGTTCATCGATTTACTACAAATTTACAGTTAGAGAAACATTTTTCTAAAGAAGCAACTAATGCATAACAAGATAACAGAGATATCCATTTACTAAATCCAATATAATTTTATTTCTCTTAATTTTAATTGATTATTAATTATCCTTACTTATATTTTGTAAATTTATCTAGAACATGGGTCAATTTAGTGTTGGATAATGAAAAATAATTTTCACCTAATGAGGACCTCAAGTATATCATCAAATATGATGAACATTTATCAGCAAGAGTTTATGAAGATATCCATGTGGATTTTCCAGTGCTATCAGATACACATGTTAGATACACTAAAGAGGAAGCATTTGGTTATGTTTCCTCATGTTTTTTTTCAAATTTATTTACACATTACCCTTACATTTCATTTCACTTACAATATGTAATACCTCAGGAAAGTAGTGTAGTTTAAAAGTGTGGGGGTTTCTTTTATACAAACCATAACTGGCCCTCAAGAATCAATTAAGGTAGATGTTTCTAAAACCTCTACAATAAACAAGCATTACAATGGTAATTACTCAGTGGTTGCGGATCAAGAAGCCATTCGGCAACGTTTAGATATGTGAAGATTCTCGCTTCATGGCCAGGTACGTTTATCAAAGGGTGAAAAACCCTTGACATATTTTGATTCAAAGCATTGTATTTCTGTTTGCTAAGGATTCAATAACTAGAAGCTTGTCCTGAAAGGAAAATATTGTTTGATCTTATTTTCCAATATTTTGATGGTTTATGTTTGGTTTGAAATGCAAGTAACCTTCATCTTAAGACATTGATCATTCATTTTGATGAATGAGATCACAATTTTAACCCTCTTTCCCTGAAACAAAAGAACCTATATGATTCGGTTAGGTTTTATATACTAACATGTATTTATTTTCATCTGGAGATCTTGAATGGCCTTACATCCTGTATTGATTCCCCGATAAAAATGGATCAATTTACTATGGATGGGTAACTAGGGTTCTTTGCAAGGATCTTGGTTGATATAAATTTAGCTATCAGTCACCAGGATTTCATCAATCTATTTGAAGATAACAATAAGATTGATGTTGGGATTGAATATGAATGGGTTCCCCTTTTATGTGAAGCTTGGAAGATATTATGGTATTTGGGTGAGGTTTAAAGTGTTATTCAAGGAAAGGATAGGGAAATTCATCGATCCAGAGACTATAAGGAAGTGTGTAAAAGGGTAAATGCATTCTCTTGGAAAAAGGGGGTACATCAAATGTTTTAGCTCCATCAGAATTCACTCCACTCGTCCCCCTTCCTCTAATACAATTATTTGAATCCTGGATAGAAATTGTGGATAAAGATGACTCTCAAAACGACCTTTTAGATGGTTCATAGGGAACATTTGGCAATGATTATGCCTTGGACGATCTATTTTTAATATGTATTTTTCTTATGGGATTAGTGACATGATCATTAAAATGTAGAGGGAGGAGGTGGAATGGTATATTAATGACTATATTGAATAATATGTTAAGGATATTATTCATTCAGTTTAGGCTTTGTCTAAAATTTCTAGTAGAGATTCAATTTTTGAGCTTCATGATTCAAATGCCCAGGATATCAATTGTGTCAATCATAACCCTTGTATTGATAACAAGGTTTCTACCTGTTGAATTATTGAATAACTGGATCACCTAGACTCAAGTAGTTCTATGATTCGGGAAGCAATGGATGATCACATTAGAGCTACCCCCCTTTAGGTAAAGAAGCTTACTTCCCCAAAGACAAAGGTATGGACATTAGCTCCTTGATTTATGATAATGCCTCTAATAAAGGAAGGTAGGTCCCCGAAATCATGTGCGAATGAGGGAAGAAACAATAGGGGGTTTAACATTTAAAATAAATCCAAATGAGGGTTCTTTTTTAGAATTTTCTAGAATTGGAAAACAGAGACACATCTAGGTCTGATAGGCTGCATATTTCGTAGAAAAAACCAGTTCAGATCGGGTTGACTAAACCTAAAAAGACTTTTCTTATTATATTAAAAATTATGATGGTTTGGAAATTCATTTACTTGATAAAAATTTACCATCTTCTAATACTAAGAATAATTGGGTTTCGGTTTATTCTTCTTTGGTTAATCCAACTGCGATTTCTTCTGGTGATCAATATGTCTCTTGTTCTTTCTCTTATATCGTCATTCAATAGTCTTGTTCTATTATTTATTCTTGGAATCAGTATCAATATCGTTGAAATATTTGGAAGAATTTGGATATTTTAATGAATTTCATTTCATGTCCTTGGTCAGTGATTGGGGATTTTATTTCCGTCCTTAACCTAGATGAAAAATTAGGTGTTGGGAACTGTTATGTATCATTCAGAGAGTTTATAACCTATATTGAGAATAATAGCCTGATTGAGATAAACACGGTACGATCTATGTATACCTATTATAGGAAACATCTCATGTTCATGGTTTCCAGTATGCATGATAGAGATTTTTTGAATAAAGTTTTTATTGACCCTTGGGACTATATTTCTTACTCTACTTTATCAAGACTTAATTCTGATCATCACTTGAATTTTCATGAACATGTCGTAAAAGGTTTGAAATCTCCACTTCCATTCAGATTCAATAATTCATAGGTTTCTCAGATGGATTTTGGGAAGATTTTTCAGGAGGTTTGGACCTTAGTTATCTATAAAGATGATTCTCTATCTTGTATTCTCAAGTTAAAATTCCTAAAAATGAAAACATAGATCTTGGAGTAATGAATGTTTTAATTTGTTTTATTATGATATTTTCTCGCATTAAGATTCTATTAAAAGAAATCAGTAGAGCAGTACTGGATCTGATTTTCCAAAAAACGTAGAGTAAGAAATGGTGGTTTCTTCCAAGATGAACAATCTTTATAATATTAAGGACTCTTTGCAACATAATTCCATTAAATCTAAATGGTTCAAGGATGGGGGCATGAATAAAAAAATTTCAATTAAATTCAACGAGATAGAAAAAATTCTAGGCCATTGTCTCTTATAAAAAATGGTGATATGATTTTGTGTAAATAGTAGGACCTCTCATCCCATGTTGTGTCCTATTACAATAATCTTTTTAATGAAACTTCTATTTTGGCTGAACCATTAGATAGTATTATTCCCTTTA
Source organism: Viscum album (assembly GCA_963277665.1). Lineage (NCBI taxonomy): Eukaryota > Viridiplantae > Streptophyta > Magnoliopsida > Santalales > Viscaceae > Viscum > Viscum album. The sequence continues at coordinate 470,624,522 of OY728133.1, read as the reverse complement.
TTGTTAGTCAGAATGATAACCTTGACCTCACTACTATTCCCTTGAATTCAGAAATTAATGATGCATTTATTGGTCTAAATTGTGATAGCTCTCCCGATCCTGATGGCTTTGGTTATTTTTTCTTTCAATCATATTTGGAGAAAATTCAGTTGGATGTTTCTAACATGATTATTCACATTATCAATGGTGGTTCTCTTCGTCATGGTATGAACTCTCAATTTCATTCTTTGTTTCCAAAATTTGAGAGTGCCAATGAAATTCACCTCTTCAGACCAGTGGCCTTGGTAAATACCACTTACAAGATTATTAGTATGGTGATGGAAAATAGATTTACCTCTATCTCAAATAAGATGGTGTCCTCCAGTCAATTTGTTTTAATTAAAGTAAGGGATATCCAATAATTTCTTGTCACTTCTTCCAAATGTGTCGATCTTCTCAAAAAAACTACATAGGTGGAAATATTTCTCTCAACCTAGATATCATTAAGGCCTTCGATACCTGGTATTGGTATTTCAATTGTAATATTCTTCCCTTCTTTAGTATTGATGTTGTTTTTATTAGTTGTATTCAAAGAATTTTGAGTTTTACCCAAGTCTCAGTTTATATCAATGGCTATCCTGATGTTTATTTTTCTTGTTCTAGAGGGGTGAGACAAGGGGATCCTCTTTCACATCATCATTTTGTTATACCTGAGGATTATCTTGGTAGAGTTTTTTCTAATATGGTTGGGAATGAGAAGTTTAAATTGGTTGTTTCTAGAGGGGGTTTATATGTTTTCTCCCACATTCATTATGTGGATGAAAGTATTATTTTCACTGAAGGGGATAAGGCCAATTTTAGAAACATCTAGAAAGATTTATTGCATTATGAAGATGTTTTTGGTCATGTGGTTAGCTAGAACAAGTCCATTGTGTATTTTGGTGGGGGGGGGGGTTTCTATTTCTTGAGAGCTAGATATTATTGGGAATCAAGGAATCATAGAAATAATTTTTTTCTTTCATTTATCATGGGTTTCCTTTGTTTTGGGGTATGCCTAAGGATCTCTTTTTTGTAGGTATTCTTAGTTAGATAAAATAATAACTTTCATCTTGGAAGGATAAGGCTCTTTCCAATGGTGGTAGTGTTTGTTAGGTCAAGTATGTTATCATTTCTACGGTTGTCTATTATTTCATGGTTTGGGAATTATTTTTTTCTCTTGTTATGAAAATTTTCACCTACATCAAAAAATTTATATAGAGTGGAAGTATTATTGAGAGTAAGCTAGCTATAGTGTCTTGGAAAAACGGATGTATACCTTCTGATTCTAGAGTTCTTGGTATTAAAAAACATAGGTTATTTAATTATTCTTTGCAAACCCATTTAAAATGGAGACTTTTGAAGGATAAATATACTTCTCTTGGGTTTTTTAGGGGCAGGTTCATTCCCAGACATATCAATATAATCTTTTTATATGGATTCCTTGGTTTTGTCTGTTTTTAAATCTATTTTCATAGTTATTGATTTTCATTTGAGATGGAATGTTTCCAAAGACTATTCATAGAATTTTTTGAAGACAAACTGGACCGGAACTCCTCTTATTGATTTTATTTCTGATAGTGATCCTAACCTGGATCTTACTGTATTTATTGTGGATCAATTTTCTAATCTAGGGTCTCTTCCTGTTACTATTATTAAGGTAGTAAATAAGTATTTTTTCTTACCCAGACATGATTGTTGGATATCAGAATCATTGCCTAATGGGGTCCTTTTCTACAAGAATTTTTATTCTCATCTTGTATTATTTTTTTCAATATACAATGGAAGGGTATTCTCAAATGCAGGTCCATTAGACCTTCTCGGTCGATTTGGGTATGATATGTGATTCATGGTATGATTCCAAAAAATCTTTTTTTTCAAGGTTGTAGTATTTCATTATGTTCTTCTTATCCCCATTTCAATCATCAAATAGAATACATTGATCATTTGTTCAGGAGTAGTTTCACGGCAGCCTCGATGTGGAATGTTATTTTTGAAATTTTTGAGGTTCCTCTCGATAGTATGTCTTCTATCTGAGATTTTATAAAAAGAAGGTCAACTTAATCAATTTATATGAATCTTCTTAATATTTTCCAAGCTACTTCCATGGATCTAATTTATATTATCTAACAGTCTTGTAATAGATGTGTGCATGATGAGGTTCGGTTTGACCCTCAAACTACACTAGCTCGTTTTTTTTGGTTTTTAAAGAGGACTGTATTCATCAGAAGGGGCATTGTTTTATCTTGATTCATGATTTTTTTTCTAAATGTGGCTAGGTGATAATTATAATTTTAATCTTCCCCGTGGTACATTTGATGTTATCTCGAAGCCTCCTTTTGTAGGTTTGGTAAAAGTGGACACAGATGTCACATCAAACGGGAATCCTGGTTCTTCTGGCTATGAAGCTATTTTAAGGAATCATTGTGGGGATGTTTTGAGATGTATTTATGGATATTGTGGTGTTTTCTATTCTCTTTATGTGGAAATTATGTGTATTATTTTATCCATTGAGCGATTCTCCTCTCTTGGATAGAATAAGCTGTGGCTAGAGTGTGATTCTTCTATAATGGTTCAGGCAATCCCTGTTTTTTCAGTGTAGGTTTTACGCTCACTTACTCCTCATTGGGATTCCAATTTGGACTACCATTCTTTTATTTAATTTTTCAGCACTCATGTTTACTGGGAGGCAAATTCTTTGGCATATGGTCTCGCCAACTTGGGTGATGATGGTGGGAATCTGGCTTGCTCAACTCCAATTCCGGATGTCCTCTTACCTATGAATCTAAGAGACATGTCTATATCTCTTATTTTTAGATTTCTGTAATAGGATATTGTTTTTTATAATTTTTTAAGTTTTCATCATTGATGGGTTTTCATTTATAGTGTTACATCTTCTATCGATTGTTGCACCTAGATATGCACGAGGATAAAGGAATTAGTGGTGGATGAGACAAAATAAATAGAATTTAGTATGTGTGTTGGTGATAATCTCATTATTTGGAATGATTTAGGTTGAGTAATAAATTTTATTTCACTATCAATCCTCTGGAAAAATATTTTTATAAAAATATTGAAAAATAAAATTGGTTTTGTCTTCGGAGAATAGAAAAACACCATTACAAGACAAATGATTTTCTCTAATAGTGTTATTTGGTGTATTTGGAATTAATTTCAATCAAAACTTATGAAATCTAAACAAATATGAATTAGGTTGAGAAGGAAATAAAAAAGATGCAAAAAATTAGAGAATATTTAAAAAGGATGTATTTATTTTCCCATAATTTTTTTAACCATCCCTATGTATTTTGGAAATATAGTGTTTTAACAATAAAACATAATATTTTCTTTCACATTAAATTTGAAATCATGAATTATTATTCATTGTTAAACTTAATTTTTTATCATAAATTTCTTGAGCATCATTTCTTACCAACCCAGATCCTCATGATTTCATTTCATTTTTTAATTTATAAATAAGAGAATGTTAGTACTTTGTATGCTTATAGAATGGTATTCATAATTAGGGTATAACCATAATTCTACATTAGTGTTTTATACCATTAATAACAAGTGAAGACATTTAAATTTGATTTTAGATTAGGGTTATAATTAATGATAATAATAGATTAGAAATTTTAATCAATGAGATGAGAGGTTAAAAAAAATTTATGTCGACAAGTAAAATACGTGGAATGATTATTTATTAGAAAAGTGTGATGTGGAATTAATATATTATGTATTACATAATAGATCATTTCCTATATAATATTAATTTTGTTTCACTTCATTGAAATTTAAATGTTGGTAACCTTTTGATCCTCATGAATTTAAAGTTTAGATTCAATGCTTGAGGATAGACATGTTTTCAAGTGTGGGGGGGGTATTTGATTTCAATAATTTTAAAATTGTGAAATATTAATAAATTCTACTGATTTATAATTTTTAATCCCCATATATATTAAATAATATATATATGTTTTGTGTTATTATATTTTAAAAAACAATTTTATGAAGGGAACACAATTTGTTTGAAAACAAATTTTTATTATCAAATATAAATATTATATATGATGGATTTATTACTAAGTGTCTCTTAGTTTAGTTAGGATTAAATATGGATTTTTCTACAAAGCATTTCGAATCAGACAATGAAAAGTTCATTCGAAGAAGACCTGATCAGTCATGAATAGAATCGCCACACATGAGTTTATGCTTAGGTTGTGCTAAAGCCAGTAGGGATCATGTATGTCAGAATGTGCTCATGTAGTCGGGTTGTGTTTATGAATATTAGAGATCATCACTAGAAAATAAAATATCTATAGGTTTAAGATTATAAAGAATAATATTCAAGATACCAACCCAACGGAATTTCGATGTGGTAAATCCTTCAGTGAGGAACTTTTTGAGATTTATAATTTTGATGATGCTTCACTTATGATCGCATATTCCAACATTGGACATTCCCATCATTCCACCTTTACAACAAATTTTCAACACGCTGCCAATAAAAATCAATAGATAAACCATGGATAATTCTTCTTGATCTAGAGATAATCTATAAGTGTAACCATTAAGACTGAAATCACTCTTCAATGCCACTAAAAACATGACATGACAAAAAAACAAATAGAAAATAAATGAACTCATATATATGGAAACGAAAAAATGATCTCTTATACACTATAGTGAGGTTCACCCTAGAACATAGGGAGGTGAAGGGACTAAAACGCATACTGAAACGGTGAGTGAATCATGTTTCATTGTTTGCAAAAAGAAAAATGGGAAAACTAACATGTTTTTGCCATGTTAGAGTATGTCATGGCCAAAAAGATAAGAACAAAACATTAAATTCTAATTATTACACCATATAAGGAAATTATATGGTGAATAGAGAATCCAAGACAAGTAATCAACCATCAAAATAGAATATGGATCATGTTAAATGGTGGAGGTGTAAAAGGAAAACTCATAATAAAAATCTGACACACTATAGTGATTCATGGGTGTGGCTATCACACCATAATATAACGATATATTCCATGTATAAGGGTATGATAATGTATATTTAAATTCCATGTATATACAATTAATTAAATATAAAGATAAATTATTAAAGAAAATGTTCTTTTGAATTAAACTATGTTTGATAGTAAGAGTTTGATTGCATAGTTCCTTAGCATATGTAGTGTGGATAGTTGTGGTTATATGTATTGTGTAAGAGGAAGAAAATATCAAGAAAAACAAGCATTTAGGGATACATGCATGTTTTTTATTAGATTTTATAGATTTTCATAGAAAATTTTATAATTATTCAAGGAATGTGATTCTATTGAATGTATTTAGAGGGGTTTAATGAGCGATTGAAATGAATAATTTGGTAAATGTATACAATACAAAAATAACGATTTCAGTAATAATTTCGATGGATATTATTAATAGGATATTACTGAATACTCACTCCATGATCATGGATGAATTTTGTGATATTATAATTGATAATTGATGTTGATATTTTGAAATAAAATCAAGCATAATTGTGAAATTTTATATAAGAGATATAATTGTCCATTTTTAAGGGAAGATCTATAAATATTTTGAAGAAATATATGTGGAGATTCATTAAGGTAATTTCATATAAATATGAGGGCAATAAAATATGCACAATTATTAACCCAAATCGGGTGGCGGCTGATGATGTTTTATTTTTATAATTTTGTATATGATTTCTTATTATGTTACACATATTTTTATATTAGTTATATAGTTATTTATACCTCTCTATCTATATAGGTCACTCTCTCTCAATATATCCCTCCAAATTACTCCATATTGAACTTTTATAATAATTATTATTAGTAAATGGCCTTAGGAATATCCAAGGGGACTAATCTAATGTTTCAACCCAATTATATGTTTAGTATTTTCTTTTGGTTATTCAAAGAAGATATTTGATTTTTTCATTCCTCACTATAATTATATATTTATTATACTCTTCCTCTATAACCATTATCCCTAGATTTATAAGATGGATTTATAAGGTATTTAGTGATATTAAAGAATGTCTTCTATGAAAACGGTCAGCAGAAGAACACTTTCACACATACAATGGAGTGTGTTATTGAGGAATATACTAGAGAAGATTATAAAGAATCTGTATAGATGAATATCTCATGAGAATTTATTTTTTTTATATCAATGAATGATTGTGTCTAAATAAATATCTACATTACTTTCTTAAGTATAAATTAAATTAACATATATCAATTTTCATTGTATTCAGAAAATAATATAAACCAAATATATAAAAAATGAATTAGGAGGTGTGTGTGATTGACTACAAATAAATTTACGTGATATAACCTTTGTAAGAAACTTTTTTTACCATAAAAATAATTACATCATTTTTACTGCCGAATGACAATCATTTCAGATAGATAATATATTTCAAATACCACATTAAATTCGTCTAGATGAATAATTATAATATTTTAGCAAGTAACATTCCAATAAATATTATCATGGGATATAATAATAATATCACTTGAAATATAAATAAAAATTGAACATCTAGTAATATATGTGATGATTTATTGTACTTATGAAATGTATTATCATTAGTGAAGTTGGTTAATAATGATTTAAATACAACAGTCCATATTATTGGGAGGATTATTCATTCAACTCGCTCTACATGATTTTTTAAGCACAATTAAGTAGTTTTTATTATATTGGATTTATTTTGTTCCCTTTGTGTTGAAATTATTTTTTCACAATAATCCCCATTTTTTCCTAGAATAGTTTATTGATTTGGGAAGTTTCCATATTTTAAACATCTAAGAAATTTAATGTCAAGAAGTACCTCAGTATGAACTCTTTTTTCATTGACAGTGTCCATAAAACACTTAATTTTTTCTAGGAAATTAGATTCCTTATTCATTATATTAATATAGATAAAGAATCTTATATTTTTATTGATATATTCAACTGGGATACTATTTACAAAATTTTTATGAAAAGGAATCTAAGTATCTTTTCCATAACCATCTTCACCGTATGAAAATCAATGAGATTTCATCCTTCTCTTATATATTGTTTTTGGAATCTAATTTATGTCAACAATTTAAATTGTAATTCTTTCTAGATGGTTTTCGATAATCCCAAGATCATTTCTCAAGAATTTATCATGTTAGGTTACTCATGTATACTATATATATATATATTGTTCATGTCATCCATTATTCACTTGTTTCCTTTTGTTTAAATCAATATAAAAATAAAATGGAGTTAACATGATTGATGGAAAAAATGAATTATTAAATAGCTTTCATAAATGAGATTTTGAAAAAATCCACCGTGAAATTTATTAATAGTTGAAACCATCACATTAGCTTTTAGTTAAACCTAAATAAGTCTTGGATAAATCGGAGTTTCATTAGGTTGGGTTCTCTCTAACTATTTATTTTTGATCCTTACCATAACAAATCCATAATAATGGATCATATAGAGAATTTTATTTAACAAAAATTATCCCCCAATAATTTTAACATTGTTTTTTGTGGTCCCCTATGTTATAACCTAGGTGATGATTTATATAATATCCAATACTCCCCATTTAGCGTTAATATACCGTGTAAATTTTTTTTGGATACTAAATCCACAATTAGTATAATGATATGAATGATATTTTAATGAAAACCCAAAAATATAAACTTTAAAACAATTCAAGTTGTTACCCTATACAAATAATTATACCTTATAATTATTCTTAGTGTTTTTTGCTAATTTTACCCTATCCAAATAGCCAATTTATGGATACCAATCCATAAAATTAACTAAAATGTCTTTTGATACAAAATATTGAATGCAAAGGAAAACGTATTTGTATTTTCCATCATCACCAAATCATAAACATTACATATCACAAAAATATCACGTAGCGTTTAGAACATTCGAAATTAGTTTATTTGAGGACCAGTTTTATATTGAACATAATTTAAAAATCATATTAACTTTTATCCATAATAAAATTCCTTTATATCCCTTATTAATCATTCTTATATGTTGAAAATATCTTCAAAACATGGTAAACAGATAAATCAGAAAAGTTTGAGGCTAAATGATCAGCAAGGAAATACATATAAACTTTTAAGAAAGCCTTAGATCATGAAAATATGTGGAAAAATAATAAGGGAGGAAATCTATTTTTAAAATTAACATTGAATAATTATAGTTTTCTATGATTTATGATAATATATCCATCAATCATATAAAGAACGTATACAATGGAATATGAATTTGATATATTAAAAGAAATATAGTATAAGAAATTGGAATAATAAGTTAATTTAATATTAAATATATAAAAAAATATAAACCATAATATCATAAGCATAAGATAAGGGTCACTACCAAGACTAACATAGTTGACAGTGTCCCATCATGGGTTTTCGTAACCCATATTTCAATTAACATAGTGGATATAATCCCATGGTTGAATCATTTCACTCCCAATTCTATATTCTATATTATCATGAGCATAAAATATTTACCCAATGCATTGGAGGGATATTAAATTACATGCCCAAACATTACATAATGTATAGTGATTATGCTTACCAGTCGTGCCCCATACATAGTATCTCCTAAGATGAAAACATTAAAAAATACATTAGAGGGAATTAGAGTTCTAATACCACCCAAAACCTATTGAAAATTATCCTTTCTAAATGAATATATCTTCGACATAAGGAAAATGAACCAAACATAATGCTTAATCATAAAAAAACCAATGTGAAAGATGTTGGTTTAATAATCATGTCTCCTGGAATAATCGAAGGACATATTGTAAAATGTATCCAATAGAAGAAGTAATTAAATCATTTTACATTTTATATATTAATAAGGAAACATAATTCTTTAATATTGATATATTTTGTTGGAATATTCATGATAACCATTAATCAGAAGTATAAATAATAACTAACCACAAAGGTGAGGATTTTCAAAATTAGAATAATATTATTTATTGAATGAAATGTATTATAATTTTATATTAAACTAGAATTTTAATAAGAAGGTTACCCTAAAAATTAATGGGTTTTAAAAAGTTATTAAAGGTGAAAAATATCTTTTGAAGGTGGAAAATTTAATGAACTAAAAAATTAGAATGTTTTATTAAATTCATCTTATTTAAAAGTGAGAATTTTTAAGGGAACATTAAACATGTATTATTCCCAAAAAATGAAGGTTATAGAAAATTAATAATTTATTTAAGGAAAATTTGTAAAAAAATATAAATTAAATACCCTATAATTATATGGAAAAAATATTATAAAATTGAATATAAGAATAAAAGGTAAAGAGGGAGGATACAGAAGACCATTATTTTGTTTTAGAACATTTATAGTGAAATCACAACATATAAAAAGAATAGTAAAAAATTATTTTCAAATTTACATAGTGGACGTATAAATTTCAAATTATATATAGAAAATATCATTTTCTAATTAAAAATTATAACGTCATCTAGAAAGGAAATTATGGACAAAGAGTGGAAATCAACAATAGTGAGGATGAAAATTATTCTCAATAATGATATTATTATAGAGGAATAAATTAATAAATTAAATATCTCATAGATTTAAAAGTAATTTTACATAAATTGGGATAAAATTTTAAATATAAAATCTTATGGAGGTAGTGATCATGTATATGGATAAGAATATCCCGATGAAATATAATAACTCAACAAAAATGGGGTTTGAGTTAAATAAAACTATTAGAGAAATAATATATTTTAAATAAACAATACAATGATGGTTAAAAATTATATTGATTTTATATATAATGTATTTTAGGAATTTGATGAAATAAATAAATCAATGTCCAACACCTACACCATAAAAAAAATAATTTTGTGAACATGACTCATATCACAATAGAAAACAATTTAGATCCCCAAACCTTTAAAATATGTACAAATTCATTGTACTTATTTGCACTATTTTACAAATAATCAAAATACTAAAATTGAAAATATTTTATAAATTAATATTCAAATATATCTAATATTATATGCTCCAATGATTATCATTTTTATTTATTTTAAATAAATTTTATCTCATGTAAAGTACTTATTTTCATTCAGTCAATTTCTATATAAATAATTAGATAGTTGAATGTGATACATGTTTTTTAACATTAATTTCAAACACTATCAGATTTTAGATATTTATATCCCTGTGTATTACATTTTAAAATTATTTTTACTATTTTATAGTTTTTCTCATAGTGTATAAAAATTAAGAAAGGTTTTCTGATCAATTCTATTTAGGAGGGAAATGTTTCAATGAATTTTCAATATTAATACTAAATATTTATTGTATAATAGTATCATTATATAATATTAATAGTTTTATAAGTATTAATTGTACACAGTATATCAAATTTTAATTTTATCCATGTTGGGTGGATATTGAAAAATGAAATATATCGTTCGGTGGAGGGGGTAATCTGCATGAACACAGATGACACATTTATCCATGAAACTAAGAGAAGGGAATATGTATGTAATTATTATATTTTTATAATATTTTATCATTTTATAATTATAATATTTACTCATTAAATAAATCTATTAGACCATCCATGGTTTAGTTTATGGAAAATAGAACTCACTATTCAAATAGTTGATGGTTCTCACAAGCACCTAGAGATAATTAAATATTTATCAATGATTTTAAATGAAAGTATAAATTATTTATTCCATTAGGATAAGAGATAATAATTATATTAATATTACTAATGTTTTCATACATTAATGAAAAGTGTATAGTTTAGGGGGTAGAAGATGAAGAGAACTAAGAATTATAGGTTTGTATTATTATCATCCCATTCGAAGTTCACACTTGGGGAACTAATTAAGTATTCTTATAATAGTATTTTTGTGAAGAATAAAGTTTATAAGAAGTAGTATGGGAGTTGAAGAATATACTATTATAGTCTTTTGGTTGAGATATAACTTTGATATGTGTGTAGAAATAGAGAAAATGCGAATTCTGTTTTTAAGTAAACAGAGTACCATTTTTTTGAAATATATTTAATTTTAAAGAATATCATTAAATTATTCAAGGATAAAGGATCAATGAAAGGTCAGTAATTTTGTGATAAAGATATATTGTCGAGAATTCATCCATCATCCACCATTACACATGTTTGCAACATTTTTTATCTTTTTTTCTCAGTATATCATACCCCTTTTATCAAAATTTTCGACTACCATTGGAACTTTATTTTAACATTAAGTATCCAATTTTAATGAGATAAATAAAAAAATTCATTATTTAATACTTTTAAAATAATTAAATAATAAATGTATAACATATTATAAATAAAAATTTCTAATGGTTATAGAAATTTATTTTAGTATTAACTCACTTAATGAATAAATATCTATTTGTATAAAAAGTGTTTTTTATCATAATACATTAATATTGGATAAATTGTCACAACAAAATTATAAAAATAAATTGTGGGATTTTATTTTTTTTGTGATACACTTCATATTGCTTAAAAATATCATGAAATGTATTTATTTATATTTAATCTGTTCGAGAGTTTCCAGAACATGCAACTCCACGATAAAATGAACTATATTATACTATACCATTATATCCTCATAGTTAAATTGGAGGGTATGTATTTTAAAAAACAAATTATGAAAATTATATATATATATATATTGATTATAAATAGAATAATAATCATTTAAAATAAAAAAAGAAATGTTTTCTAAAAAACAATATTATTATAAAAAATGCCTTAGTCTTCCTTGGCACACATAAATTAAAAATTATTTTTCAACTTTTAGAAAATTAAATTTTTAATATGACATTGTTTTCTAAAAAAACCATAACATAATTATATTAGTGTTAATTTTGGAATTTTTCTATGATGTTTTGTTTTAAGGTGAATAATGAAAAATATTTTTTTTAAAAATATCATTTTAATTTAAATAATTAATGAGTTAAAATTATATTTTAATTTGGGTTTCAAGTAACATTATATCAAAAATATTAAAATCTTACAAACATGGTTCATTTGAGTAAATTTAATATTGACTTTTTATATTATAAACATTTATATATTTTAGAATTTACTATTTGGAATCTCATTTTTTCATCGTGTCTCTGTGTATAATATTAAACTAGATTCAATCAACTTGGTTAATTGAATTTTTAAAAACTGATTCAATATTTTGAGTCAGAATAAATTATAATATCTATTATGGTCAACTTATTTTTTTTGAAATTATGAATAGTAAAATTAGAAAAATATAATTATTTTGGTTAAAATAAAAACTGATTTACTATGTGATTAAACTTAATATATTATGGTAACTATTCCCTAAAAACTTTTACAAATCACATTTTATAAAAATATGTCAACTATATCACCATTTACAGTTAAGAATAACCCATTTTTGTATCTTTTTTAACAATAATAATATGGGTGTAACTGATTATCTCCAAAAATTCTATATGTTTCCTCTCCCACACTTATAAAAGGAGACCCACTGTCCTCCCATATTCAAATATCTAATGCTAGTTGGTTTTAAGAATAATTGAAAATATAATATCCTTAACCCCAAATGAAAAATTGTAGATTCATTTTTTTTGATCAGAAGTCCATTATAGGAAGGATTTTGGAGAAAATAAAAACATGTTGTCTAAAGAAGAGGTAGCATCCTTAAACACACCTTTTTATTTTGATTCTTCTTCCTCCTCCTTAAAATAATAATAAAACAATGTAATATAATAACATAAGTATCTTTAATACACTAATAATTTAATATTTTTATGTTATTGCGTATATCCATATCTTCTTTTATAATATTGGAAATGATACAGTCGATCATGTGTACGAGGGATTACCACCTCATAAACTGATGTGATGCACATTCCATCAATGAATTTCAATGATAGATATAACAACATATTTAAGACATGTATATTTAGATTATGATATTTTTTTATCTGTGGAATTATAATATCACATATACCATCTTACATTTTTTACTATTTAAAATTGGGAAATGTCGCTCGTGTGTATGACAAACTACCTCCTCACGATGCGATGTGACAAATTTTTCATTTAAGAATTACCTCAAATGAAATAATGATAAATTTAATTAATATATGTCATATGTAAGACATGTTACATATTTTTAAAAAAATATTATATCACCTAATTAATTACCCTTTAACACGTTAAGGAAATGTTTACATTTCTCATGCCCACATTAGACATGTCGTCTCCATGGAGCGATGTGATCCATTGACCAATTTTTAATTTCATTAATGATTATCAAAATGTAATCTCTTTAAAAATGATAATTATAAGATTAATATAATTATAAATATTATGTTTTTATATAATATTCCAATGAACTATAATAGTCACATTAAAAAATGCATGATGAAATATGGAGGTTATCACTCGATGTAATAGTAATAATGAATAATTATTAAAAATTGGAGGTAAAATGTTATAAGGGGAAAATATATGATATTATAAAAAGGGATATGGTTTTTTGGTTTGTTATAAATTAATAAAATTTTTAAAACTATTATATAAGAATTTAATTCCAATTCAATCGAAAGGATGTGCGAGGTAATAGACTTCATATGAATTTCTCTTTATTAAGGCATATTAAATTTTTCCACACTTAATTTAATTTATTCAGTGTATATAATACCACTTATACATGAAATATCATAATTAATTAATTATCCACATTATTTTACATTTCCATTTGAATTATTTTATCTAATGTGTATTTTACTTAAATATACAAAGTTGTAGAGAATTTCATAACTCAGATTGACTTAATGAGGTTATATTAATTTTTTTCCTTTTATATTCTACTATTATATATGAAATCAATTTTGGAAATATTATTTTTATAATTGAAATCTATTATATTCATTTATATTTGATATACATAATTTATTCATTGATTAAATCTCACTTCAATGTTATGATCTTTGTCTTGAATTTCATCTCTATTTACAACTCAATGAGACTTACTTCTTAATATACACCTATTCCGTTTAATGTGGTGTATATACTTGTCCCTTGTTTTATTTAAAATAAATTACAATTTAATCATGTATATTTATGTGTTTTCATGTTTATTATTCAAGGGGATACAATTTAAAAGTTACCTATAAGTAAAATAATTCATTTTATAATCTCAATTCCTATTATGACTGTTTAATTTCCCATGAAGCAATCACATTCTCATGAAAATTTTTCATTGGAAATTAAATTTAAATAAAATATAAGTATTTTATTTTTATAGATATGATTACTTCCTAAAACATATATCATTTTAACAGATGTTTTTTGGTATTACTTGTATTTGATCAATTGGTGAAATATTGATTAATTTATATTATTTACTCAATATAGATATTTGATGATAAGGGGAATTGTTCATGAAATAAATAGATTATTTGACATATGAGAAATTCATTGGACAATTAGTGATGGGATGGGCCTACAATAGAATATCCACTTTATAGATTTATAATATCATGAGGAAAATAAGTAATCTATGATCAAATAGGTTACCACCAGTAGTATTAAAATATATTGTGAATGGTTTGACAGAAGATGAATCACGATGCCTGAAATCATAAAATCCAATAATTAATAATTAACTCCATTAATAATTCTATAACTATTATCCCTGATATTTTAAAAAATTATGATATGTATTAATGTATTTAATTTTGATTTATTGATTAAATTTTATGTGTTTTTAGTTATTTACCATTCCATATTGATTATGACTTATCTATTCATGATATTCATGATATTAAAATGAAATGTTTGTTCAGTTATTTTGATTTCCATATAGATTATTTATTTTTTAATCATGATAGTATTTTTTTTTGAAAAATGGAATGTGTGTTTGAAAATTTACCTTACTATATTGATTCTTTAATATTGATTATTTTCTATTTAGTCATGATAGATTCCACATTACATATCTCTTACATAGAATTTGAAGTCACTCATATTTTGTTTCTTTTCCCATGAATATATAAAGTTTACTATGAATTATATTCAAGGACATGCCTGAGAGAATACTAATATTCTTATGAAAAATTATGTTGTAATTATTATATTCAAATTTATTATAATAATAATGTATATATACAATTTACCATGTCAACTAAACTATTTGTTTATTGGGGATGTGATTCCATTATATTATTCCATTATAATAATGTATAGTCTAACTCTAGGTTACTACAGTTGGGGACATTATATCCAGTATCCTAATAATTTTATTATAAACCTTGAGAAAAAATTTAGGAGTACATAGATTTGGAAATATAAATTTATGATAGACTTTTAGGATAAGTATAAAATAAAATACTATATTTTTTATATGGTAGAGATTATGTGGTTCTTTCTAGAAATATATCCTTCTATATAAACCAAAAGTAAATGTGGTTATAGAACTAATATATCTAGGTGTAATAACACCAAAAAAATCATATCCATCTTGACTTGATTGTTACCTCGTAAATGAAAATGGGCCTTACTGAACTACTATTTTGACACTCCCATGGGATATTCTCTAGGAAATTCGCATTTTATTTACAAACAATTATAAAGAATTTGAATTAATGATGATTATTAATGACCTAATTTAAATTAAATTTTCATTAATTAAAATAATGTGTAACAATTTTGACATAAAATAAATTATTACAGGTTTTCCCCATAATGATAATTGTTGTTCATACTATACATTTTGATTTTACTCAATCCCTAAAACGTGAAGTAATATTATTATCATCTAAAATGAAGGAAAATATTGTGACTATAAGAAACCAAATCCGATAATGACAAGTGCCAAAGATATCTTCATTATTGGTAATCAGTTATACAAAAATTTTATTAATAACCAATATTATAACTGTAAAGACTCGGAAATTTCAAGGAAATTTTTTTCTTAATTTTCTTTGGAATTTTACAAGAACGCAGTTTCTGACGGCACCAGATTCTGAGGCCCGGTGTGCCCGGAATCATTTTCCGAATTTTAGCTCGAGTACGTTCAGTGAACCAACGAGCGGGTTTTTCTAACTATTGAACCGGTGCTCGGAATCAAATTCCGAGGGCACCGATGGAACCGCAACGCCGGTAATTGCTTAGGAACACCTGTTCTGGAGTTGCGTTTTCACAAGAGTTGATGATAAAAATTGTGGAAGTTTATTTTATAATTATTCTACAATTTTTATTTTAACTAAGTGGATTTGGCTTTGGGTGGAAGTTGGGTTACTACCCAACTTCCCAAGGGAGGTTATGAAGGTGGTGGGGCCCACAAGAACCCTACCCCTTCACCTTCCCTAACCTTCCATAACTCTTCACATTTTTAACACCCCTCAACTCACATTTAATATTTGACAACATACGTTTAATAACTTATGTTATTAATTAAGTGAGTTAAGTGTGGTTATTTGAATTTTAAACTCTTGAAATTCAAATATTTGTTATGTTAATAAAATAAGAGGTAAGCATATTTTATTTTGGGGTTGGAACCTTTGTTGCTTGAAATTTTTGGGGAGAAAAGCTAAGGAAAGCTAGAGTTCTTCATCTTCTTCAACAATGAAGAACGTGAAGAACGAATCGGTCTCCGATGAAGAACACTATCCTTTCACGAAGAACGATGACGTGCCTTCCTTCCTCTTCACTGCAACACGTGAGGAGACGCCGCTTCCTCCTCAGACGCACCCCGACGTCGTCTTCAAATCCTCTTTCTGTGACTCCGCTGTTGAAACAGAGGTAGGGGGTTTACGTGATTTTTCCTTACGTGATTCTCTTCTGTCTTTTATCCGTGTTTATTTGGACCGCATGATATCAGTTAACAGGAGGAGGTAGGACCGCAAAAACACGGCCGCCCTCTCCCTATTGTTTTTATTGTTATTGAGGATCAAATGAAAGTAACGTGGTGCCGTCGCACCACGTAGGATTGAGCGGAAAGAAATGTGCGACGTCGTCACGCCGCACATTCAAATTTTTTGAACAAATTCCGCGGCGCCGTCGCGCCGTGCCGAAGAACTGGAAAAGAACCGCGGCCGGAGTCAGGCCGCGGGGAAGGGGCACGGAGCCATCGTGTCGTGCGGGAAAACCACAAAGATGGTACATTTTGTTAATTGACGTGCGGATTGATGGGAGACGACAATCGGGGATGCAATGTATTTTTTGAAACTTGCGCAGTAATGTTCGAGACCCAAGATGAACATCGGCTCAGACGGATTTGAAAACGGACCACCAGAGCAACTCCGGTGGCCCGCAGAAACACCCAGAGGCGAGGGTCACCGGCGCGGCACTGCCGGCGACCGGGGGCGGCGACCGCAGCCATCCGGCCACCGGGAGGCGGCGGCGCCCGAGCGCACCGCCGGAAGATTGGCGGTGGCAGATCTGCCACCGGCCTCAATCAACGGCGAGGGAGGGCCGCGCACCCCCCTGATCCGCGACTTCGGCTCGGCCAGCGTGGCCGAGCCGCGACCGGCCGGTCGGGTCGGGCGCAGCTGGGTCGGACCCGGGTCGGGTCGACCCGGTTCGGGCCGACCCAGGGGGCCTCGGGCCGGGGCGGTCCGGGCCCGAAACCCCCATTTCGGACCCTCTTTGGTCTTTGCCCATATCATGGGCTACAGACCTTTGATCGACGCACCGTCAGTTGTGTATTGATCCTTGGAATGAGATGGTCGTTTCGGTATATCGCACTCAAGGTTTCCGAATACTTTGGGTTCGGCCGGGTTGGTTCGGATACGAAACCAACCGGGCCCTCAGAGCGGAAATGATTATATCTTGAGCTCCGGACGTCCGATTGACGTGCCGTCGACTTTGATGGATTCCTCTAAGTGAGACGGATATTTTGGCTTACTCCTCTCGAGGTTTGGATGCCATCGGAGTGCGGTCGGGTTGGTTCACTCATGAAACCAACCGGGCCCCTAGAACAAAAAAGCCAATAACTCACAGACCGGGCGTCCGATTGATGCACCGTCTGTCTCGTTGATTTCCTCTTGATGAGACGAAACTTTTTGAATTCTTCGCCTGAGTTTCGGTTGCTGTTGGATAGTGGCCGGGTTGGATTGTACCTGAAATCCAACCAGGCCCTTGGAACAAAAAAGCTGTTATCTTTCAGACCAGACGTTCGTTTGACGAACCGTCACCGTTGTTGGTGATCACGTTAAGAAACGGTCGCTATGTGTATACCCTCTAAGAGTTCAGGGTACAATTGAGATACGGCCAGGTTGGTTCACTCACGAAACCAACCGGGCCCCTGGGACAAAAAGGCCAATAACTCACAAACCGGGTGTCCGATTAACGCGCCGTCTGTTGCGTTGAGACCCCCCTATGACGAGGCCGTCCTTTGAGATACTTCTTCGAGGGACTTTGAGATACTTGGAGTATCGACCTATAGCTCGTGGAGCGGACCCTCCCGGAGACGAGCGTACGGAGTACGGAGATCGTGTAGATGGCTGAGACCTGACGACTACTTTACTGACTCGACTTGGAGTGAGTCAACTGGCCCAGTGGATGGAGCGCCCGGTATTTGGCAAAAAACCCATGGCGGACGGAGCGCCCGATTGTTGGCCGCAGACCCGCGGTACTCGACAGGAGGAGTACCTCTGTAGGCTATTAGGGAGAGCGTCTGGTATTTGGCGACAGACCCACAGCGGACGGAGCACCCAGTAGTTGGCTGCAGACCCGCGGTACTCGATAGGAGGAGTACCTCAGCAGTCTTAGGTTAGTGAGCAGTACCTCAGAGTCGTGACAGGACTACTGTACACTTCAGAGATGGAGCTCTTCAGCAGTTACGGTTTCGATAATGAAAATCCTAGTTTGAGCTGTGACTTTTGACCTTTGTGTTTACCTCATGATTGAGATGGGTCACTTGATAACATAGGTATATGTATGGGCATATACCTCGGTAGTGTTTATCCGTTGATTTCATGATCCTTGTGTTTCCTCATTAATGAGATGTGTTACTTGATAACTTAGGTATATGTATGGGCATATACCTAAGTAGAGGTTATTTGTTGAGATCTTCATTGTGGTTATCCTTGTCGGTTTTATTGATACCTTGAGGGTCTCGGGGTCCCTACTGAGTATCGTTATACTCACCCCTGCACGGGCTATGCCCGCACCTCGTTGTGTTGGTTGTAGACGACGGGCAGTGCTGACGGAGGCCAAGTGTTCGAGGACTGGACGGTACCCGGATGTGGACTACACGACGAGTCTGTACCCAGAGGTGGACTACACGACGAGTCAGTATCTGGAGGAGGACTTCACAGCGAGACGACACATATAGGAGGTTGACAGGAGAGAGCGTTGAGGAGGCTATCTGTACCTACCCTTCAGGTAGGATCCGTGGTGGATGATCCAGGAGCTGCGCCATCTGTACCTACTCTTCAGGTAGGATCCGAGGAAGATGACCCAGGAGCTGCTTCCTTTCTTGTAGCTATTGTCTTTATCTGTTTTACTTTGTTCATTTGTAGTTGTACTTTTATTTGGGTTTGTATTCTGGCCCATTTACCTTTCAGCACTTCTCTTTGTACTTAGTGTTTTACTTCTGCTTGTACTCTGTAGTGTTTTGTTTACTTTAATAAAGGCAATGCCTTCCCAGTTATCGGGATATACGCCTTTGGTGCTAGTCGCCAGCCCCTGGCCTATGGAAGGCGGGCTTGGGGTTGTCACGGAATGGGCCCCGAGGATGGGTCGTGAAAAATTGGAATCAGAGGAGTCGGTTCTACCGCAGAACTTATAACTCTGATATTTTCTTTCTGAGAAGAAATAGTGTTAAGGGTACCGAGTGTGGTCTTTAGTTCAGGGAATCCAGTGTTGGTGTGGGCGGCCGATGTATCCATACACCATGACCCTGACAACTGAATTCCGACTTTGTGCATGAAAACACTGATTGCATGTGTGTTTCCAGAAGTTTTATTTAAATATCAGCTCAAACCAGGACAACTCACCAGGTATAATTCTTTTGACCGTGTCATGTTTCTTTCTTTCGGGATGCCTCCCCGCGGATGACCAGCTAGAGCTCTGAGAGTTGTTCCTACTGACAGCCCGCCGAGCGACATGGCATAATTACTGGGCTCTATTCCAGTTGAGGCACCAGCCGAGGCACCAGCAGTACTACTACTCGTTGGGCCACCGATGCCACCAGCCCCAACAGCAGAGGGTGCACATCGCTTGAGCGCACTACACGAGTTCCAGCGCTAGAGGCCACCCAGGTTTCGGGGAGAGACGGACCCGCAGGCGGCTTAGGATTTGCTAGAGTCTGTGGTGAGAGTCTTCAGGCTAGTGGGGACGCCGACAGACTTCCTGGTGATCCTTGCTGCCAGCCTTCTTCAGGCAGAAGCAGGCAGATGGTGGAGCATGATGCTCCAGATGCATGACGAGGTGACACTTCTTTGGGATGACTTTGAGAGCCTGTTCTGGGTAGAGATTGTACCAGTCCCCCTCGAGCAGTGCGTATATAGGAGCTACTTCAGCTGCGGCAGGGAAGCATGACAGTGGCACAGTATTCAGTGAGGTTCACAGACCTCTCGCGCTACTCCACAGATATGGTACGAGACCCATTCTTCAGGGCCCAAACCTTCGATCAGAGGCTCAGGCGAGAGATTAGAGCTTATGTTGTTTCTCACAGCATTCCGACGCAGACATGGGTGTTGGAGAGAGCCCTTTTAGTGGATAGTTTCCTTGTTGATCAGTCTCCAGCAGCAGGACCCACCACTAGCCGGCTTGCGGCAGAGTCTTCTGCAGCAGGCAGTAGACAGATGACGTAGATGTACAAGAGGACCAGACCTACCGGTGGCCGACTGCACGACTCATGTTCAGTTGTGCGGGGAAACCAGGGTGGAGTCAGAGCCATACATGCCGAGAGTGGACAATGTTACTCTTGCGGCAGAATTGGTCACATGGCACATGACTGTCCGACCCGCCATGCAGATGACTAGCAGTTAAATGATGAACCTCCCATCCAGAGGCAGAGGTTCGATCAGGGCAGACCGCAGGGGACATGAGGACATGGGAGAGCTCAGCTTCAGGCAGATGAGGCCCATGGTCATGGAGCTCCAGAAACAGATGGACAGGAGAGGGACTAGCTCTAGACCTAGAGGCTATTGATCCTGTTGCTTCTAGTTTTGTTGATGTTTGCTTGTAGTTGCTTATTGTATTTGTACTATAAGCTGCAATAATAAAAAAAGACACTTATCTTTGTGATGTTTGCTTTCCTGTCCTTTTGTTTGGTTGATACTGAGTGGTCTCGGTTAAAACTATTGACTTGACCCTCACTTTTGACATTTCTACTGGAGGAGACCTATTGACCTCACACTGATGCCGACAGTGTGACTCGACCCTTGGAGGCGAGAATGACAGTTGGATTTCTTGGTAGTTGCATCGAGGCCTTACGACGTCATCCATGGCATGAATGCATCATTCATGTAAGGATTGACTGTATTAGGCAATGAATGTGGTTCATCCAGGGGATGAGACCAGATTTCTCTTATCGGCAAAGAAGAAATCATAGCAGCACTTGTGAGACTAGAGAAGTTCCAGGTCATCCAAGTGCGGATTAGGACAGCACAGGGCCGACAGAAGCCTTATGATGACCGGACATGGACACCTCTAGAGTTCGAGGATGACGATCACGTCCTTATACGGGTTTCACCTCGACGAGGTTTACGGAGATGTGGACAAGGTAGCAAATTATCCCGAAGGTTCAGTAGACCTTCTTAAGTCCTTAGCTGGGTAGGCGATGTGGTTTACCGCTTGACGCATCCACCTCAGTAGCACCAGGTGCACGATGACTTCCACGTATCTCAACTGAGGAGATACGTGTTTGACCCTTCCCATATCATCGACCATGGTGAGATGGACTTTGGCGATGGGGTGAATTTCACGGAGGTTCCAGTGGGAATCAAGGATCGACAGGAGCGGATCCTATGAGGATGGACGATTCTTCGGGTGCGCTTTCACTGGCAGTACGGGAACCTACAGGTGAGCACATGAGAGAGGCTGGCTCAGATGCGTTCTTAATACCCCTTTTGTGACCCTAGTTTGTATTGAAGCTTTACGGGGATGTAAATCCCTGAGGTGGGAGTAATGTAAAGACCCTGAAATTTGAAGGAAAATTTTTTCTTAATTTCTTTGGAATGTTACAAGAACGTAGTTTCTAACGGCGCCTAATTCCGAGGCCCGGTGTGCCCAGAATCATTTTCTGAGGTTTAGCTCGAGTACGTTCAGTGAACCAATGAGCGGGATTTTCTAACTTTTGAACCGGTGCTCGGAATCGAATTCCGAGGGTACCGATGGAACCACAGCGCCGGTAATTGCTTAGGAACACCTGTTTCGGAGTTGCGTTTTCATGAGAGTTGATGATAAAAATTGTGCAAGTTTATTTTATAATTATTCAACAATTTTTATTTTAACTAAGTATATTAGGCTTTGGGTGGATGTTGGGTTACTACCCAACTTCCCAAGGGAGGTTATGAAGGTGGTGGGGCCCACACAAACCCTACCTCTTCACCTTCCATAACCTTCCATAACTCTTCACATTCCTTAACCCCCCTCAACTCACATTTAATATTTGACAACTTAAGTTTAATAACTTATGTTTTTAATTAAGTGAGTTAAGTGTGGTTATTTGAATTTTAAAATCTTGAAATTAATATTTGTTATGTTAATAAAATAAAAGGTAAGCTTATTTTATTTTGGGGTTGGAACCTTTGTTGCTTGAAAGGTTTGTGGAGAAAAGCTAAGGAAAGCTAGAGTTCTTCATCTTCTTCAACGATGAAGAACGTGAAGAACGAATAGGTCTCCGATGAAGAACACCATCCTTCCACGAAGAACGACGATGTGCCTTCCTTCCTCTTCACCGCAACATGTGAGGAGACGCCGCTTCCTCCTTAGACGCACCCCGACGTCGTCTTCAAATCCTCTTTCGGCGACTCCGCTCTTGAAACCGAGGTAGGGGGTTTACGTGATTTTTCCTTATGTGATTCTCTTCCATCTTTTATCCGCGTTTATTTGGAACGCATGATATTAGTTAACGGGAGGAGGCCAGACCGCACAAACACGGCCGCCCCCTCCCTATTGTTTTTCTTGTTATTACGGATAGAATGAAAGTAACGCGGTGCCATCGCACCGCGTAGGATTGAGCGGCAAGAAATGTGCGACGTCGTCACGCCGCACATTCAAATTTTTTGAACCAATTCCGCGGTGTTGTCGCACTGTGCCGAAGAAACGCAAAGGAACCGCAACTGGAGTCGGGTCACGGTGAAGGGGTGCGGCGCCATCGCGTCGCGCAAAAAAACCACAAAGACGGTACATTTTTTAATTGAAGTGCGGATTGACGGGCGATGAAAATCGGGCCCGCAATGTATTTTTTGAAACATGCGCCGTAATGTTCGAGACCCGAGATGAACACCGGCTCAGATGGTTTTGAAAACGGACCCCCGGAGCAACACCGGTGG
Source organism: Viscum album (assembly GCA_963277665.1). Lineage (NCBI taxonomy): Eukaryota > Viridiplantae > Streptophyta > Magnoliopsida > Santalales > Viscaceae > Viscum > Viscum album. Next base: position 470,600,937 of record OY728133.1, on the reverse strand, counting down.
CCCGTGGAAACACCTAGAGGCGCGGGTCGTCGGCGGATCGGCCGCCGGCCTCAATCAACGGCGAGGGATGGCGGCGCACCCCCCCCCGCTCCGTGACTTCAGCTCGGCCACGCTGGCCGGACGGTCGAGCCGGGCGCAGCCGGGTGGGACCAGGGTCGGGTCGGCCCGGTTCGGGCTGCCCCAGGGGGCCTCGGGCCGGGGCGGTCCGGGCCCGAAACCCCCATTTCGGACCCTCTTTTGTCTTTTCCCATATCATGGGATACGGGCCTCCGATCAACACACCATCAGCTGCGTAGCGATCCTTTGAATGAGACGGTCGTTTCGGTATATCGCACTTAAGATTTCGGAATACTTTGGGTTCGACCGGGTTGGTTCGGATACGAAACCAACCGGGCCCTCGGAGCGGAAACGCTTATATCTTGAGCTCCGGACGTCCGATTGACATGCCGTCGACTTTGATGGATTCCTCTAAGTGAGACAGATCTTTTGGCTTACTCCGATCGAGTTTTGGATGCCGTCGGAGTGCGGTCGGGTTGGTTCGCTCACAAAACCAACTGGGCCCTTGGAACGAAAAAGACAATAACTCACAGACCGGGAGTCCATTTGATGCAGTGTCTGTCTCGTTTATTTCCTCTTGATGAGGAGGAAATTTTGGAATTCTTAGCCCGTGTTTCGGTTGTTTTTGGATAGTGGCCGGGTTGGATTGTACCCGAAATCCAACCGGGCCCTTGGAACGGAAAAGCTGTTATCTTTCAGACCAGACATCCGTTTGACGAACCGTCAGCGGTGTTGGTCATCAAGTTGAGAAACGGTCCCTATGAGTATACCCTATGAGAGTTTGGGGGTATAGTTGAGATACGACCGGGTAGGTTCGCTCACGAAACCAACCGGGCCCCTGGGACGAAAAGGCTAATAACTCAGAGACTGGGCGTCCGATTGACACGCCGTCTGTTGCGTTGAGACCCCCTATGACGAGGCGGTCCTTTGATATACTTCTTCTTGGGACATTGAGATACTTGGAGTATCGACCTGTAGCTCATGGATCGGACCCTCCCGGAGACGATCGTACGGAGTACAGTGACCGTATAGCCGACTGAGACCTGACGACTGCTTGACCGACTCGACTTGGAGTGAGTCGACTAGCCCAGTGGACGGAGCGCCCGGTATTTGGCGACAGACCCACGGCGGACGGAGCGCCCAGTAGTTGGCCTCATACAAGCGGTACTCGACAGGAGGAGTACCTCTGTAGGCTATTAGGGGGAGCACCCGGTATTTGGTGACAGACCCACAGTGGACGGAGCACCCGGTAGTTGGCCGCAGACCGAAGGTACTCGGCAGGAGGAGTACCTCAGCAGTCTTAGGTTAGTGAGCAGTACCTCGGAGTCGTGATAGGACCACTGTACACTTCAGAGACGGAGCTCTTCAGAAGTTACGGTTTCGATAATGAAAATCTTGGTTTGAGCTGAGACTTTTAACCTTTGTGTTTACCTCATGATTGAGATGGGTCACTTGATAACTTAGGTATATGTATGGGCATATACCTGGGTAGTGGTTATCCATTGATTTAATGATCCTTGTGTTTCCTAATGATTGAGATGGGTTACTTGATAAATTAGGTATATGTATGGGCATATACCTATGTAGAGGTTATATATTGAGATCTTCTTTGTGGTTATCCTTGTTGGTTATAGTGAGACATTGAGGGTCTCGGGGTCCCTACTGAGTATCGTTATACTCACCCCTGCACGAGCTATGCCCACACCTCGTTGTGTTGGATGCAGATGAGGGGCAGTGCTAACGGAGGCCGAGTGTTCGAGGACTAGACGGTACCCGGAGGTGGACTACACGACGAGTCAATACCCGGAGGTGGACTATATGACGAGTTAGTATCTGGAGGAGGACTTCACGGCGAGACGACACGTGGAGGAGGTTGACGGGCGAGAGCATTGAGGAGGCTATCTGTACCTACCCTTCAGGTAGGATCCTTGGTGGATGATCCAGGAGCTGCGCCATCTGTACCTACCCTTCAGGTAGGATCCGAGGAGGACGACCCATGAGATGCTTCCTTTCTTCCAGCTGTTGTATTTTTCTGTTGTACTTTGTTCAGTTGCTGTTGTACTTTTATTTGGGTCTGTATTCTGGCCCATTTACCTTTCAGCACTTCTCTTTGTACTTAGTGTTTTACTTCCGCTTGTACTCTGTAGTGTTTTGTTTAGTTTAATAAAGGAAATGCCTTCCCAGTTATCAGGATTTACGCCTTTGGTTCTAGTCTCCAGCCCCTGGCCTATGGAAGGCGGGCTTGGGGTAGTCACGGCACGGGCCCCGAGGAAGGGTCGTGACAATAACCACCTCTTTGATAGAATAATGAAGAGAAGGATATTTTTCACTATGATATTGAGTGGTGGAGACCATGGAGGAAATAAGGGCTAATCTTGTATTATGTCAAAAATGTTGAACATGACACACAAGAAAATTCCTCAAACGAGTAAGAAAATGTTTTATGTGTGGAAGAGAAGGAAATAAAGTAACCAATTTCTAATGAAAAGCTAAGATTATAATGTAAGGAAAAATTTCATCATAGGGATCCAATTATTGTTATTTTTATTAAATGATGGGAAACTAGTAACTATCCATTTCAATTCCCGCTTCTAGAGGTTAACCTATAAACCATGTAAAGAAATTTCTTGAATTAAAAAATGGTTAAAGTATTTATTTTTTGAGATTAAATAACAATTTTGTAGAAATATTTTTAACAAATAGTATTTTTATTATAATAATCATGAAACATTTAAGGATTGGGTTAAATTTTAGAGGCATATATGCCATAATTAACTTAATAATTACGGATACCATTATTTTTTTCTGATTTTAATAATGATCATATGTTTAAAGTCATTGAAACACCATTATAGGTTTTATTTGGGGTTATTATACTATCATTAAATTTATTTCGATAGAAATTTATAGAAATATAACCATTTGGTTTTTTATATGTTTCAGGGAAAAGGTTATTTAAAGATGAATGCTCTTACTATTTTGAGAATATGTTTAAAGGTATTGTTAACCATTAGGGTTTATCTTACCAATTATGATTAAGTAATTATTGGTTATTAAGAATTGGTAATGTTATTGGAATTAAATTAATATGGTTTTAGAAAATGGACAACACAAATACCTGGTGAAAACCCATCACATCTAGTAAGGCCACAAGGCATGATACCACAACAAAAGGGAGTTAAGGGGTTTTTTCCAATCAATTCCCAGCATGATGTTAGGGTTAATTATTTATTATTTTTTTAAAAAAATTATTTGATGAATACATATTAATAAAGAAGAAGTGGTGTTATTATTTACTATTACAGATTAATAACAAAGGTTAACCATGTTTGTTTTTATATAATAGTTAGAGATAGAAAAAAATAACATTCACTCTCTTATAGATCATAAGATCTATTGAAATTCATTTTTATCTACTTCATGAATAGAAATTTCATTTTTTGATATACATTTCACGGACTAAGTGATGAATTGGGAATTTATTGAGGAACAAATGATGAAATTGTGATTATAAAATATAAAGATATCAAGTAATTATATTTTTTTATATTTTTTGATAGTAAAATAATTAAACAATATTACGAAAATAATCATCATATAAAGTTTTATCTTATTAAGTTAATATTTGATGAATAAAATGGTCTTTTAAATCATCGTAGATTTATGGTTTTTAGGTTCTTAACCTTCCATTGATCAATCACTTGTTTTTATCAATGATTTATATCACTATCAATAATTATTTGTGATTTTCTTCCATGTACATATCATAAATTTCAAAAACAATTCGAATATATAAAGTAATATTTATCATTCATTCAATATAAAATTTTTACCTACATTTATCACTGATTAATATGATGTTTTATAATTTATTTTTATGTGGTTGGTTGTTTAGAAATGAATTTTCAAATATCAGACACTTGATTTTAGAGAGTAAGGTAAAATTGGGGGGACATAATTTTTTAATCTAGAAAGAATGTAAAACCACACAATTAAAAAAGAACAATTATCGATTGAATATCGTATGTGACAAAAAAATTTCACACCTAAAAACCAATTAAATAAATTTCATTAAATTTAATCTCTTCGATAGCTTACAGAACACATATCCCAACGCCCGAATGAATGGTAATATAGTATACCATTATAGACTACCTAATAGATTGTTATATATGAATAATATTAACTATATTATCAAATATTTAGTTATATAATGATTATAAATGAAATAATAAACATTTAAAAGAAAATTAAATGTTTCCTCAAAAATGTATTTCTTCAAAAATGGTTCTGTCACACCATGTGCACAAAATTTTCATTTATTTATAAAAATTAGAAAAAATTTAATTTAAAAAATGAATAATTTTTTTTAAATTATTATATAAAAATTCTCTTCATGGTGATTGTTTTTGGAATTTTTCTAAAAATATTAATTTTGTGATGAATGGTGAAAAGTATGGATTCTTATTAAAAAGAGAAATTGGCTTTAAATAATTTATGATATTAAATTATATATTAAATATATTTAATGTAAAATTTGGTTTATAATATTTCAATGTATCTCATTTAGGTCATTGGAATCAATATAATATTGATGTTTGATATTAAATCCATACCAACTTATGAGAATTGCTCTAATATCTCAGGAATTGATAGAATATATCTTTTTAATTTTCATTAGTATTTAATAATTATATAGTAATTTTAATTTAAAATGATTTATATTTATGATATCATTCATAAAATTTGGGAAATTCTTTCCCTAAAACATTGCATTGTATGAAAGACATATTTTTACAGTAAAATAATATATTATTATTATTATTATTATTATTTATCCCCTAGCCATTAAATTAGTGGAACGAATTTGAAAATATATATTATTTTTACACATTTTTATTAAATTTTATTTATATTTTTCAATAAATTATATTTTCTTAAATAAAGTAAGAAATCAAATTTTAAGCATAAAAGATCAATATTCTTAAAATGTATTTTTAAAACCATTTAATTGGGAATCCATTTTAAAACCAATTTATGATACTTTTATAACAATTATAAGATTAAATAAACATCAATTTTGAAATATAAATATATATCTTTACTTTGGGTAAGGCTGTGGTATTTTTTTGAGATCCTTCACATTTTGATGTAAAGTGAATAGTAGTGAATTTCTTCCAAAACTGATTTTTCAACCTATTTATTTATATTGTGAAATTATATTTTAATTTTATAAAGTATAATTAGATCAAATTTATTTGTTCTATGAAAATTTTGGTCATTGTGAATAATTTCACTTTGAATTTATATATACAATTGTAGCGAAATTTTGAACATTTTTTTAAAAACCTCTTTGTCGTTCTGTCTGCAGGATTAAACAGAAATTAATTTCTACCATTTTTGTTTTATTTATTTTGAAAAAATAATAAAATATTTTTCAATAGTCATAATTTATAATTTATAATAATTTAAAATTTTAATTTTACCAGAAAAATCTGCGAATGTAATTATAATGAATATCAGTAATTAAGAGTTAAATTAGCTTAACACGGGACCAAACCTTTATCTTAAGAGCCAAAATGACTGTGAAACTTATCTAAAGACAATTTTATGTTATAATTTATAACATATACTAAATTAAATCTATCTTATACTATTATTGGGTCAAATTTACAATGGAAAATGTGGGTGGAATTTCCTTGTAAAAAAATCACAAGAATGCCACTCCCACTCCATTATAAAATGGAACTGACCCATCCTATTTCATCACACCTCAGAAGTCCCATTGGATTATCCAAACCATGAAACATTAATATCACAAAATACATTTCATACACCTAGTGTAATGACATTGGAATGAAATCCAACCAAGAAGTCCTTTAGTGGAATCCAAAAAGACTTCCCCGAAAAAGAGATGACTTTATCAACATGTAATTTTTACATTTTTTCCTACTCCACTCCCATAATTTAGAATTTTTTTCATTCATAAATATAAAAAGAGGTATATGAAATATAGTTATATTTTTTTAGATTAAGTGTTATTCCAACACTTATACAGTCTTCTGTCAAATGGTTACAAATATTACCATTCATGTAGTGTGAACTACAGCCCCACATAACAATTTTCCATTATGAATTCTCATGGATGGAAATTATGAAACAAAAAAAAAATCATTACATGATAAATATTTCATACTTATTGTATATTAATACTTATTTAATTTTTATATACAAATACCATTATGCTTTACAGTTTGAATAAATACGGTAACGTCGTTTGTGGACATGCAGACCACTGCCTCCTCAAAGAGATGTGATTTGTTCACACACCACATGGAATGATTTAAATATTATTTAATTACAAAAATGTTAAATAATTCAAATATATATGATATTAATTTAATAGTTACACTTATTTAAATACAATACATCATTATCATTATTACCTATTGACACACTGAAAATGTGATAATGTCAATCAACGATGTTTGGACTGCCGCTATCTCAATGAGATGTGATTCCTTTTACATAACAATTATTATATATATATATATATGTTTGTGTGTGTAAATATTATTAAATAACATTTTATATATGATATAATTATAATTCTTCCAAGATAAATTTTACTTACCTTATTTCCATATTGATCATTTAAAAATGGGAATGTTGCTCATGCATGTGTACAACCTATAGTCTCCATGATTATAACATTGGTTAATTTTTCAGATCCATATTTCAAGATTGGTTGTAAATTTATAATTTATTTATACATATGATAATTATATCATGATAATTAATCTTTATATTCTTATATATATGACTATTTGACCATATTTGACCTACCAAAGTCATTTTTTACACACAAACAAAATATAGTAAAAACAACCAATGTAAAAAAAGTTGTTTAATTCATTGTTTTCAATATTATAATAAGTAAAATAAAATAATTAATAAACATAAAAATTTCAATATATAAAAAAATAATTAATATGTGATCATTATTCTATAAGATAAATACCCTTGTGAATATTCAGACTCAAGGTAACGGATTTTTTATCAATGTCTTTTCTTTGATGCATTTCTTATTGATATGAACCTTTATAATTTTAAAATGTGTATATACAGCCCTATTGACCTTATATATCCATATTTTATCAAATATTAGGTTCTTAAATGTTTTTCTAATTGTTATTTATACATGGTTCTTATGATTTAAATGTTCAATGGGGTATGGGATAATAATAATTTCTAAATATTTAATTTCATAATATTATATGTAACACCTCACGATTTCATAGTGTGTTATTTCTTCAAAATAATTCAATAACTTGCACTACACGCAACACTGAGTTCAATTGCACCATGACTTACCAAAAAAAAAGCCATTAAAAGAGGTCATGAATAGTAGTAACTAAATTTTAAACTTTATATAATCCTTATAATTTTAGAATCCATATTATGAGTTTCTTAGTCATAATGCAAGAACAGATTCATTTTCAGTATTGCACTTTTATCAAATTTTGATAGTGAAACCTTTTTAAATACAATATTTTAAACTTTTTGACTAAATGGAGACATCAAAAAATTTAAAATGAAACATCCCAAGCTTCCACGGTACGCTTTCCTTTGAATAAAACAGTAGCTAGTGTTGTACGCAACTTCGAGTTCTAACACACCGTAACCAATCAAACTAGCTGTTATGAATAGTAATACCTAATTTTTGAAGTTATATATATTTTATATTTTAAAATGGACTTCATTTTTGGATTCGGAATATCAAATTTAGCCTAAGGTGAAATTTTGGTACTTTTTGGATAACTTTCATATTTTGATGAATAGTGAAAATTACTAAATTTTAATTAAAAACAACTTTTTAAATCAAAATAATTAATAGTAATAAATTATGAATTTGAGTGGTTTTAAAGTATATTTAGAATATATTTTTACTATTTAATATAATGTTGGTCATTGTACATAATTTTACAATTAAACCAAACATAAACAAGTGTCAATCTTTTGATAGTTATTACCTCTTAAAAACACGCTTTTTGTTTTGACAGCGGGAATTAATTTTAAATTAATTTCTGCCACTTCTGTATTTTTAATTTAGAAAAATGGATTCCATATTTGGAATCAGGATGTCCAAATTGTGTAAATAGGTAACTTTTATTTTTATACATTTTGAATAATTACTGTGGTAAATATTTTATTTACCATGGTTAAAGGTAAATCCGGTAAATAAGGGTTAAAAATAATATTATAATAATACAAAATTAACCTAAAACGTGTCCTAACCTTATTGGTGGACACATACCCGACCATGAGCATCCTTGGGTCAATTTGGGGACCCCTTGGATCCACTTGTATGTGGTAGGGACACTTTATATTAATAAAGTTAAAATAAAAATAAAAATGGCATAAGCTTACATCTTTTAGAAGAACAATTTTAAATAGGGTTATACATGTTGGATTTTCGATTATAAATATTCATTAGAAAGCTAAAACGATTTCCTACATAATTATATTTTATTTATAATTTTTAGACATCAAATAATTTAAATTATTAATGACACAATAATGATGCAATGTTTACCTCAATAATAAATCATTTAAATAAATAAGATTATAATGATTAAAATATTATGTAAAACCTGTCCAATTCTTATTGGTTGATGTTATTTAGAATATGAGTCATCTTATCTTCGTCCTCAATGATTTTTGGATTATTATAAACCGAATATAATTATATTATAAAGTAATACTTTCACTCTTTCCTAAAGAGCCCCTCTTCTCCCTTATAAAAGGAGACCACTTCTACTCATTCCTCACACCTCTCAAGCCACTTGGCTCGTCAAAACTCTGCCCAAATAAGCTCCCCACATCCCTCTCCTCCTCCGTGAAGCTTCCCCTTAGGCAGAAAGCATTTCAAGAAGTCCTTTGGTTCCAACCAAAGTGAGTTACCTAAATTAAAGGTAACGATTTCTCTTAAATTATTTTCATTTATTTTGCTTCTCCAACCCCCAAACACTTTTTATATCCTTTCTTTTGTAACAACACCAGTATCCTCAATATACTAGGATTTTTTTATAAGAAGTATTCAAACTACACATACACACAACTCCATCTAATGGATGATGAACATAATGTTTCTGTGGATGGAAAACTAACGCCTCACGAAACGATGATTGTTCAAATACATCTTACCGCCTCTCATGGTGGCCATTATGATGGAACTATAATTAAATATGATATTAATGATATATATTTTATATATAAGCTTTTGTAATTCCATTTTATTTCATACCATTATTCGTTTCATGTTGTATATACATACGATAATTTCATTTGAGGAAGTGCGGACTACCGCCCCCTTAAAATGATATGAATCGTTCATACCACACATGGAACGTATAAAGGATGGTGTTAATGAAATTAAGTAACATATATAAAATATTATATTATACTGGAATAGTAATATACCTATGTATCATTTAAATTAAATTCTTTTAAAATAAAAATTAAATGGAAGTAGCGTTCGTGCGTACGTACGGACTACCGTCTCCACGAACGCGGTGAGATCCATCCTCCATCGTATCCATTCAAGTCTTATTCTCATTTTAGGGTTAAAAATAATGTTAATATCATTCTGATTATGAATAAGATATAATCTATCCATTACAAACATGTCTTACGTAACCAAACATTTAAGAAGAACGAATCGATTATCACCCGAAACGACGATAATACTAAGATATTATTAATAAAGCAATGTTAAAAGAACATATATGATATCATATTAATGTATATGATTCTTGTATAATTTAATAACAATTATTTCACCATTATACAGGAGGTTAACCTACCCCAACCAAGGAAAAGTACAAGGTAAGGGATTTTTCTTATCTCACATTCAATTCCGTGAGATTTCCATTATTCGCCACTAAATTATTGAAAGTGGTGTATTGTGTACTGGCATTTGATATATATTATCATATTCATGTTATTCTGTAAATAATTTGGTGGTTATTAACTTTTGGCCATATGACTCAGTTGATTAACGTGGTAAGGGGTTTTCATCTCACTCCTTATTCCCGTGAGATTCATGCCATATTGCCACCATTACCTTTTGTGTGGTGTATGTACTGCCCATAATTATATTCTTTGTGTAATACACTCTAATTTATATGTACTTACATATTCATTGTATGATACCTCTTTCATGGGTTGTATGTTTCATAAGTTACCAAACTGGTAAGGGTTATTTCACAATCTCTTCATTATCCGAGGTTGTTTATACGTAATAATCTACTGGGATCTCGTTATCATCCACATCCATGTTTCTTCAAAATGTATTTCAAAACATTTTTAATATTTAAAAGAATATGTGTTAAAGTCATTTATACCCTTGTTTTACTTTTTATAAGAGGTTTATAAGGGAATCTTTCCGTCGTTTTCCAAACAAGGTGCTTTTTAACCTTTTCGAAAGAATTAAGATAAGAATGTTTTTTTAACTTATACGGCGGGTGCGGTTATTTTCCGCCGTTATAAAATCGTCAAAGCTTCCCTTAAAATCTTATAAGATTATTTTCAATGAAAATGTTTGATTTTATATGGATCTTAAATGATTTCAAAATGAAAGGAGATATTTCTTTAAAAAGAATTTTGATTTCATCTATGTCAACATCCTTTGATGGGTTTTAAGATTATTTGAAGTTGATTTATTATGATACAAAACTTCTATATTGTTTTGAAGGTTTTGTGATATGTTTGACTGTGGATGTGCTATTTTTATACCATTCATAGTTTATGGTGAAAGTATTGACATTTCGTATGCTAGTTCCAATAAGAATGTTTATGTTATATTTCAATCTTTACTTCATATGAATGTGTTGTACAAGTATGTTCCAGGTTGGGGACTGGTTAAAGTAAGCCCTCCAGGTTGGGGACTGGTTAAATTAAGCCCTCCAGGTTGGGGACTGGTAAAAGTAAGCCCTCCAGGTTAGGGACTGGTAAAAGTAAGCCCTCCGGGTTGGTGTCCTGTTATTAGAGGCACTCCGGGTTGGGTTCCGGTTACAGTTAGCCCCAAGGTCTTGGGACGAGGCCTTGAAATGTAATTAAAGTTTAGCATTATGCATTCCAACATTATGAAAGTGGTTATTAATTTTGCATGTGATTATTCGATTAGTAGAATATCCATGTGAATAAGTAAATGGCATTATCTAATTTTATTTATGCCATACTATGTTAAAAGATCAAGTTTAAAAGGCTTTTGTTTCAGTTATACATTTCCTTAAATGTTTATTCTTATTTATGAAAGTTTCCGCTATATTGTTATCCTTACTGGGCATTTGATCTCACCCCTTTTCTATGTTTTATTTTTCCCAGGAAGTGAAGAAGTAAATTATGAATGACCTGCAGGGATATTATGAGGGGATTATAGTGTGGACTGTGGAAACATTATGTTGTTGTAGTAGTTTTTCATTTTATGATGTAATGTAAAACTTATGAATATATCTAGTGTTTCCAAGGCTACTAAACCAATCGGTCTTTCGATATTTGATCTTTCTTGTGATCATGCCAATGTTATGTAATAATGCACTGACTCTAGGCAACTAGGGTCGGGGCGTTACAGTTGGTATCAGAGGAAGTTTAGTACAAACCTTGGAAGCTAGATTTAGATAAACTCTGATTAGAGCACGTAGACCTAAGATGAACTTTGAGGATTAGTATAGAAGAACTTCCTAGAATTTTGGTATTGTAGAGATTTTGTGAGTTTTCCGAGCAATACATCCCTGTCTGGATACGAGCAGGTAGAGGCGGCTCTGGCACAGATGTACCTAGGGGTAAAACCCGAAAACACCGCTTTGAGATAGACTCAAACGGGAACTGGTGCACGACAACGGGCCTTGCTACACTCTTGGTTACGACACTCCCGGGGGATATGCTTAGGATAACTCTCATTTTCTTTACAAATCATTATGAAGGGTTTATGAGTATATACATCCTCAAAGAAAACATTTTTATGATTATGGATTATATCCATAAATAGTTAAATTTATGTTAAGTGTTTTATAAGTATGGGATTATGTATTTTGATTCATAATCTGATCTAGTTTATGCCATTGTTAGAAATGGCGCCCAGTAGAAGGAATGAGAACTCCAGAAATACACATGATTCAAAGAGAAGGAAGGATCATATATTTCATGGTCTTAAGCTAGAATTTATAAGAGAAATAGTCTCCCATGTATTATCATCATATGAAGAAATAATATCATGTGTTGATAAGATAAGTAAAGAGTTTACTGAGTCCTATGGCTTTGAAGGGAATCAAGAGATGAAAAGGATGGAAGAGAGAAAGATGGATAAAGGGAAAAGGGAAAAGAAGAATTTTCCCACATGTGGTAACTGTGGAAAGAAACACCCTGGAACTTGCCTGAAAAGAATGGGAGTTTGTTATAAGTGTGGAGGAAAAGGGCACAAAGTACGTGACTGCAAGGGTAAGAAAATGGTTTTAAATGTACAATGCTTCATTTTCAAGGAGTTTGGACACTACGCGAACCTATGTCCCAGTCATCAGACTATGCCACAAATGATGCTATTGGATAATAATCAAGTTATGATACTACCACAGATGAAGAGGAATGATTAGAGTTCTTATGTTGATTATGTCAATTGAGTGTTGTATCAACAATGTACTTGTTATAATAATTATGGAGTATATAAGGATTGTACTGCAGTACTATTTCATTAAGGACTTGAGATTGTGTGGAACAAAGAAAAGTGACTCAATAGAAGGTTAAATTTTTGGAAAATATATGGTTGAGAGAATGATAAATCATAATATAGTTCTAATACTGAGGTAGTGATTTTGGAATAATATGTGATTATTTTGGATAAATTATATTGAATATTATTGACTACCTTGAAGCTGATTAATGATTTGTATATTCCATCATTGTTGGGGTTTAAAACATTTTTGGATTAATGAAGTATATCCAGCATTCTATATGGAATAAGGGAACATGAATGTAATCAATAAGGAATATGGTAGTACATGATGAAGGTATTCATATGCTATTACAGGGTAAAAAGGATCTATATTATGTTTACCTTCCTTATAAATGTTGGACAGTGAGTTTGGACAGAAGTATTTTGGATAGTTCTAGTTTTGATTAATTTGGATTTCCATAAAAGGACAACCCGGAGGTCGGGCGGCAACCCGTCGCGTCCGGCAAGGCTGCGAGACTTGAACCCGCAACCGAAGGGCGACAAGGGTGTATCACCTACCCCTGGCCCAAGAGATGTCCTGGATTAAATAATGTAGTTTTTTTTAATGATCTGGTAGATGAATTATAAATTCATTTATTTTGGAACCCTGTACGAATAGTATAAATATAATTTTTTACGAGTGAAAGATGAGTTTATGATAGAAATTTATTAATGGACAAAACTCTAATTATAAAGTAAGTATATCTCCTTATGATCTTAGCCAATCTCATAAATAAATTTCTCAATATTAAGAAAAGCAACTTAGAACAAAAATGTTGTCCTAGATGGTACCTTAAATCATCACTAATTTATGGCTTTGGGATTGTTGGCCTTTTTATAGCCATGTTCTCTACCACTCTCCATCAGATAATTAATGGTTAGATTTCTCTTCCATATCCATATTTTCCTACATGGAACCCTAGTATGTGTTATTTTCGGTAATCTTCATACTTTCCACTCTTTATTTTAAATAGAGGCCTCATTAATTCATTTTTCGATGTGGGATTTCAACTAAGATATTTTGAAACGTCAAAAATGTGTTATCCTAATACCCTATGTTTTGTTGAACCGATGGTATTTCAAATCATCATAGATTGATGAATTTAAGGACCTCAATTATATACTTGTTTGTGATTGATGACCTTAATCACTACCTATAAATATTTACGTTTTTCCTCCAATTATATGTCTCTAATTGCCACCAATGTTCTCCTAATCGAGATCATAATTTGGTGGTGACTCTTTCATTTCTCTTTTCCTCATATTAAGACTAAATTTTAGTAACCTAATTTCCGATGTGGGTTTTCCCACAAAGATATTTTCTATTTTCAACCTTTTATTTTCGAAGAACAATTTCAAATTGCGAGGACGCAATTTATTGAAGGTGGGGAGAATGTAACACCCCACGATTTCATAGTGTGTTATTTCTTCAAAATAATTCAATAACTTGCACTACACGCAACACTGAGTTCAATTGCACCATGACTTACCAAAAAAAAGCCATTAAAAGAGGTCATGAATAGTAGTAACTAAATTTTAAACTTTATATAATCCTTATAATTTTAGAATCCATATTATGAGTTTCTTAGTCATAATGCAAGAACAGATTCATTTTCAGTATTGCACTTTTATCAACTTTTGATAGTGAAACCTTTTTAAATACAATATTTTAAACTTTTTGACTAAATGGAGACATCAAAAAATTTAAAATGAAACATCCCAAGCTTCCACGGTACGCTTTCCTTTGAATAAAACAGTAGCGTGTGTTGTACGCAACTTCGAGTTCTAACACACCGTAACCAATCAAACTAGCTGTTATGAATAGTAATACCTACTTTTTGAAGTTATATATATTTTATATTTTAAAATGGACTTCATTTTTGGATTCAGAATATCAAATTTAGCCTAAGGTGAAATTTTGGTAGTTTTCGGATAACTTTCATATTTTGATGAATAGTGAAAATTACTAAATTTTAATTAAAAACAACTTTTTTAATCAAAATAATTAATAGTAATAAATTATGAATTTGAGTGGTTTTAAAGTATATTTAGAATATATTTTTACTATTTAATATAATGTTGGTCATTGTACATAATTTTACAATTAAACGAAACATAAACAAGTGTCAATCTTTTGATAGTTATTACCTCTTAAAAACACGCTTTTTGTTTTGACAGCGGGAATTAATTTTAAATTAATTTCTGCCACTTCTGTGTTTTGAATTTAGAAAAATGGATTCCATATTTGGAATCAGGATGTCCAAATTGTTTAAATAGGTAACTTTTAATTTTAGACATTTTGAATAATTACTGTGGTAAATATTTTATTTACCATGGTTAAGGGTAAATCCGGTAAATAAGGGTTAAAAAATAATATTATAATAATACAAAATTAACCTAAAACGTGTCATAACCTTATTGGTGGACACCTAACCGACCATGAGCATCCTTGGGTCAATTTGGGGACCCCTTGGATCCACTTGTATGTGGTAGGGACACTTTATATTAATAAAGTTAAAATAAAAATAAAAATGGCATAAGCTTACATCTTTTAGAAGAACAATTTTTACATAGGGTTATACATGTTGGATTTTCGATTATAAATATTCATTAGAAAGATAAAAATATTTCCTACATAATGATATTTTATTTATAATTTTTAGACATCAAATAATTTAAATTATTAATGACACAATAATGATGCAATGTTTACCTCATTAATAAATCATTTAAATAAATAAGATTATAATGATTAAAATATTATCTAAAACCAGTCCAATTCTTATTGGTTGATGTTATTTAGAATATGAGTCATCTTATCTTCGACCTCAATGATTTTTGGACCATTATAAACCGAATATAATTATATTATAAAGTAATACTTTCACTCTTTCCTAAAGAGCCCCTCTTCTCCCTTATAAAAGAAGACCACTTCTACTCATTCCTCACACCTCTCAAGCAACTTGGCTCGTCCAAACTCTGCCCAAATAAGCTCCCGACATCCCTATACTCCTCCGTGAAGCTTCCCCTTAGGCAGAAAGCATTTCAAGATGTCCTTTGGTTCCAACCAAAGTGAGTTACCTAAATTAAAGGTAACGATTTCTCTTAAATTATTTTCATTTATTTTGCTTCTCCAACCCCCAAACTCTTTTTATTTCCTTTCTTTTGTAACAACACCAGTATCCTAAATATACTAGGATGTTGTTATAAGAAGGATTCAAACTACACATACACACAACTCCATCTAATGGATGATGAACATAATGTTTCTGTGGATGGAAAACTAACGCCTCACAAAACGATGATTGTTCAAATACATCTTACCGCCTCTCATGGTGGCCATTATGATGGCACTATAATTAAATATGATATTAATGATATATATTTTATATATAAGCTTCTGTAATTCCATTTTATTTCATACCATTATTCGTTTCATGTTGTATATACATACGATAATTTCATTTGAGGAAGTGCGGACTACCGCCCCCTTAAAATGATATGAATCGTTCATACCACACATGGAACGTATAAAGGATGGTGTTAATGAACTTAAGTAACATATATAAAATATTATATTATACTGGAATAGTAATATACCTATGTATCATTTAAATTCAATTCTTTTAAAATAATAATTAAATGGAAGTAGCGTTCGTGCGTACGTACGGACTACCGTCTCCACGAACGCGGTGAGATCCATCCTCCATCGTATCCATTCAAGTCTTATTCTCATTTTAGGGTTAAAAATAATGTTAATATCATTCTGATTATGAATAAGATATAATCTATCCATTACAAACATGTCTTATGTAACCAAACATTTAAGAAGAACGAGTCGATTATCACCCGAAACGACGATAATACTAAGATATTATTAATAAAGCAATGTTAAAAGAACATATATGATATCATATTAATGTATATGATTATTTTATAATTTAATAACAATTATTTCACCATTATACAGGAGGTTAACCTACCCCAACCAAGGAAAAGTACAAGGTAAGGGATTTTTCTTATCTCACATTCAATTCCGTGAGATTTCCATTATTCGCCACTAAATTATTGAAAGTGGTGTATTGTGTACTGGAATTTGATATATATTATCATATTCATGTTATTCTGTAAATAATTTGGTGGTTATTAACTTTTGGCCATATGACTCAATTGATTAACGTGGTAAGGGGTTTTCATCTCACTCCTTATTCCCGTGAGATTCATGCCATATTGCCACCATTACCTTTTGTGTGGTGTATGTACTGCCCATAATTATATTCTTTGTGTAATACACTCTAATTTATGTGTACTTACATATTCATTGTATGATACCTCTTTCATGGGTTGTATGTTTCATAAGTTACCAAACTGGTAAGGGTTATTTAACAATCTCTTCATTATCCGAGGTTGTTTATACGTAATAATCTACTGGGATCTCGTTATCATCCACATCCATGTTTCTTCAAAATGTATTTCAAAACATTTTTAATATTTAAAAGAATATGTGTTAAAGTCATTTATACCCTTGTTTGACTTTTTATAAGAGGTTTATAAGGGAATCTTTCCGTCGTTTTCCAAACAAGGTGCTTTTTAACCTTTTCGAAAGAATTAAGATAAGAATGTTTTTTTTAACTTATACGGCGGGTGCGGTTATATTCCGCCGTTATAAAATCGTCAAAGCTTCCCTTAAAATCTTATAAGATTATTTTCAAAGAAAATGTTTGATTTTATATGGATCTTAAATGATTTCAAAATAAAAGGAGATATTTCTTTAAAAAGAATTTTGATTTCATCTATGTCAACATCCTTTGATGGGTTTTAAGATTATTTGAAGTTGATTTATTATGATACAAAACTTCTATATTGTTTTGAAGGTTTTGTGATATGTTTGACTGTGGATGTGCTATTTTTATACCATTCATTGTTTATGGTGAAAGTATTGACATTTCGTATGCTAGTTCCAATAAGAATGTTTATGTTATATTTCAATCTTTACTTCATATGAATGTGTTGGACAAGTATGTTCCAGGTGGGGGACTGGTTAAAGTAAGCCCTCCAGGTTGGGGACTGGTTAAAGTAAGCCCTCCAGGTTGGGGACTGGTAAAAGTAAGCCCTCCAGGTTAGGGACTGGTAAAAGTAAGCCCTCCGGGTTGGTGTCCGGTTATTAGAGGCACTCCGGGTTGGTGTCCGGTTATTAGAGGAACTCCGGGTTGGTGTCTGGTTATTAGAGGCACTCCGCGTTGGGTTCCGGTTACAGTTAGCCCCAAGGTCTTGGGACGAGGCCTTGAAATGTAATTAAAGTTTAGCATTATGCATTCCAACATTATGAAAGTGGTTATTGATTTTGCATGTGATTATTCGATTAGTAGAATATCCATGTGAATAAGTAAATGGCATTATCTAATTTTATTTATGCCATACTATGTTAAAAGATCAAGTTTAAAAGGCTTTTGTTTTAGTTATACATTGCCTTAAATGTTTATTCTTATTTATGAAAGTTCCCGCTATATTGTTATCCTTACTGGGCATTTGAGCTCACCCATTTTCTATGTTTTATTTTTCCCAGGAAGTGAAGAAGTAAATTATGAATGACCTGCAGGGATATTATGAGGGGATTATAGTGTGGACTGTGGACACATTATGTTGTTGTAGTAGTTTTTCATTTTATGATGTAATGTAAAACTTATGAATATATCTAGTGTTTCCAAGGCTACTAAACCAATTGGTCTTTCGAGATTTGATCTTTCTTGTGATCATGCCAATGTTATGTAATAATGCACTGACTCTAGGCAACTAGGGTCGGGGCGTTACATTATATCCTTATCAATAATCTTCATATTATTTAATATATTTATTTATATGTATATAAAGTTTTATAAAATAATTTTTATTTCTATTTATAATTTCATTAATTTTTTTTAAAAAATTAATCTTTTCACATATTTTATACATAACGTTTGACAAATGAAAATAGAATTGTTATATTCTTAATGTAAAAAAAAATTTCACCACCATGGAATATATAATAATTTTGGATCCCATTAAAATATTTAATAATTTATTTAGTGAAAACACTTCATTTCTTTTTTGTGTATTTTACTAATAATTTTTTTTAAATAAAGGCCTTTTATGTATTGAAAATTATTTTTTTGAACAATACTATATATTATTATCTAAAAATAATTTTCATATAAGTCTAAAATATCCTTTCAAATGATGAAATGCATTATTTCATGTTTCTGTTCATGGAAATAAAAAATTGTTGTATGCCCAAATTGTACAATATGATCCCCTTATAGCTTAAATGATCGGTGTACCCAGATAGTGCTCCAATTCATTAGGTATGATTATATACATTGGAGACTTATGTAAGAAGTTTTTCATATGGGTATTACAATTTTGAAAGGTTATGTAAGGTGTGTTTAATGGTTAAATCTGATGATGATCCAAGGTACCTTCATGAAATTTATACTTTCTTTAAATATTTTTCAGAGAAATTGTTTTTTTTTCAATATTTAAAATAAATGATATTTATTAAAGAATAGTATTTTTCCCTTTGGGTAAAATGTTCTCATTTTAGGAAAGGGGTTTTCATGAGTTTTTATTTTTATAAATGGACTGATAGATTCCATGTTTCTATATCCCTTAAAAATATTTGTTTCATCGTCCAAAATTTCTAAATATTATTCATAGGATTTATGGATGAGTAAGCGATTGGAAGAGGTAAATTGAATTTTGTGAACAGATTTCTTAAAAGATATCATGCTTTACATTGTAATGTTTTTTATAGGGATAGAAATTGATACTGATTGGAAGTGTCTACATTGAATCTATTATTTCTTATATGTGAGTTATGGCTAAATTCTCTTAAAATATAAAATTTAAAAGATTAAAAATTTGAAAGAATTTAATTTCTTGACAAAAAATAAATATTATGTACTATTTAAGTCCAACACCTTATAGTTGGTATCAATGGTTTTTTAGATAAATATGGAGGATAGGGTTCCATTAATAATTTTCCCTTCATTGATTTTACCTTTTAGTCATATTAAAATGTAAATGAATTTAAATATTACTGTATTGTTTCATATAAAATAGTTATGTTCAGAATAGTATTTTATAGAAGAAATATGGATGTTTTATTAGGAATGAACTAAGAGGAAGACATCCAACCAAATCAGTATCCCTAGAAGGTCAAAATTGGAATAGAGAACTTTTTTCAGTAATATCACAATTAACTGAGGTGATAAATGGAAGTTGAATCCATGCTAGAGTGGAACCTGAACTACCCCAAAGAAATATATATTTTTTATCATTAGAAGAAGAAATATCCAGCATCATTCATTGGATCGTCAAACCTAGTGGAAACCAAAGGATGGATCAATGATTTGGAAATGATATTTGATGTCATGGGATGCTTGGAACATCAAAAGGTAACCCTTTCCAGTTATCAATTTGAAAATGAAGATGATCAATTGTGGTATTTGTTTTTGGATACTAGTGATATAGATGATCATGATGAAACATAATGAGAAAGATTCAAGAAAATTTTACTTTATAAATATTTCTCTAAGGATCTTTAATTCTGAATGGAAAATACATTCTTGGAATTGAGAAATAAGATGTAGATTCTATTGATTCTACTGATGGAAACTTCATAAGGCTTTCCATGTATAATCCACAATTTATTTAGGAAATTGATAGAAATAATAATCAATTTTACATAGGATTAAAACATATTCTATGAGGAAATTTTTCCATGGGATCATTTTAATGCTTTGAAAAAGTTGTTTTTCTGCTAAAAAGGATGAGATAGAGTTTTTTGTCTCTTATGTTCATCATGATGATCAATGTAAGAATTTACCAGGGTGAAAGGTGGTGGGGAAAATATGCAACAATGAAATAACGAGGTAAGAGAATGAATTTACAATCTTTTATTAATGGATGTAAAAATAGTCCTAGAGAATTTCTTATGAAGATATGAAATATTTACCTATGTGGAATGTTTTTCCACATAGACCATGAAATAAAATTAATGAATCTTGAGGAATCAATGAATGTAGTAATTGATAGGTATTCGATGGTACGATGTTATAGGTATAATGAGATGGGTCATTATGACAATTATTTTCATAATATAGTTGAATGGGATAAAAATCTTCATGATCTGAGATATATAGGTTTAGCGAGGTCATTTTTTACTACTAAAGTTGATGTTGGTCTATCAAATTAAGTGCGGATATGTATGTTAATAGTTTATTTGAATTTTTCTAATACCTTGTTTTGTTCTGTATCTTCTCATTATTTATATCTATAAAATTTTTATGTTAATTGAGAATATCACAAATTGAAATTCATATAGAACTTCTGGTAAAAACTCGTAATGGAAGTATTAAAGCATTCAAAATTTATAAGAATCATAATATTTTCCATAGTGGGGTGGTCTTTAATGCTAATAATGTTGAGATGTACATAGAAATGTTTTTTATCAATATTGTTATAGATTGAATTTCATTTTATCATGCTAAGATAGATTTTAGTGATAAGAAAGTAATGTTCTAGGATTTATTGCCTGTGATATCTTACCAAGAATCTGAGAAATTAATTAGAGAATGAAATTAAAGTAACATTTCTTATATTTTTGAAAATAA
This sequence comes from Viscum album, assembly GCA_963277665.1. Classification (NCBI taxonomy): domain Eukaryota; kingdom Viridiplantae; phylum Streptophyta; class Magnoliopsida; order Santalales; family Viscaceae; genus Viscum; species Viscum album. The sequence goes on along the minus strand of OY728133.1, from coordinate 470,579,457 downwards.
TTTAAAAAAATCCATTTAATGATGTGTATGTAGTAAATGAATACATTTATGTACTTTTGATTGATTTTCATTTTGTTCTTCATAATCAAGAGGATTATTTTTCTGTTGACTTAATACCCGATGCACCTATTTGTAATAGCCCATGACGAATTGATCAAGTGAATCTTTTTGAGTTGAAAATGGAATTGTATAAGTAATTATATAAAGGTTACAAATAACCTAGCACTTCACTATGGGGTACTCCTACCATTTTTCATAGAAATAAAGATGTACTAATGAGACTTTTTATTGATTATTTAGCATTAAATTACTTCAATATTGAGATCAAGTATCATTTTCCTTATGTAGATTATTTGATTGACCAGATATAGAGAGAAAACTGTTTCATCTATTTTGATGTAAGGTTTGAGTACCTTCAGTTAAAAGTAAAGGAATATGTAATTGAAAATACTATGATCCAAAATATATATGGCCACTATAAATTTTTAGTTATTTAATCTGTGTTATCTAGTGCAACACATGTATTCATGGAACTTATGAATATAATTTTACATTGGTTCTTAGATATGTTTATTTTTTTTATTGATACAAATTTAGAATTTTTTAAAAGTTAATAGGAAAATGAAATAAATATAATAATTTCTTTGAAAACCATAAAATAAAAGATCCTATATGGAAAATTTAGAATGCGTGAATTTTTGTTTCAAAATTATTTATCCTCTGTCACATTGTTTTTAAAGATAGAAAAACTATTGATTCTTTAAAAATTATAGTAGTTGAAGAATATAAAGGAACCAAAAATATCACTAAGAATCATTGTTTTCGTGGATTAGTCTGTTTCTACTGGTGGTCAGTTAAAAAAGTTTATCAGTTGTCTAGCCCACTACATATGATAACGTGAAAAAGAGTTATGTTCAACTACATAGACAAATGTGATGATTGTTTTTATGAACTAAAAATAATATTTTTGAACACTCATGTTTTGGGATTGACATCAAAATATTGGAAATTCATCATCTAGAGGAAAGATTCATTGATGTTAGTTTTCTCGGTCCTAATGTAGAATGGACATATAATTGCATATTCATCACGTCTATTGAAACCTCGTGAGCTAAATTACCATATGCTTGATTTGGAATTAGCATCTTTTGTTCTTGTTTTAAACATTTTGTGAAATCCTTTGAATGAGATAAAGTATAAAATATATTTTCAATGTATTGTTCGGAAAAATATATTATCTCATAGAGAATTGATCATGGGACATATAATTTTGATGGAACTAATCATGAATTATAATTACATGATTCTTTAACATCTTAGAAAATAAAAAATGGTGTAAGATTCATTGAGTTAAAAATGTAATGTCAGATTAATCATGTTATGTTTGGAACATGACCCATTGGTTAAATATATGAAGAATTGTGGAATAGAAGTTTTGGATTCATGGAAATTCTTTATTTTGTTTCATATTTCAGTGCTATGAAATTTTTAAGAAATAATTATGATGGCTCATAATGTGGATAACTAATCCCAAAAAAGTTATATTCCATTAAATGTGGTAAGTTTAATAAATTTAAAATTGATTTAGATATGGTTTTACAATTTTGGAAAAACAATATGTGTGACTTTGGATTCATATTTGAGGAAAGAGTGGTTGACAGAAGATCATAGCTCACAATTTTTTATTCATGGAGGAATCACTAAGATTTTAAAAGACCTTCGTGAGTATTACTAGTTAAATGTAATAAATGGGTTATTGTTTAATTTATAGTTTCGTGTTTATCTTGTCAATAGGTTAAATAACATTGACAATTATTGAAGGGGACACTTGAAACCTTTTCTATTTATGGAGTGGAAATAGAAAAGATATCAATGGATTTCATGGTGGTTTTCCAAATAATTCTCAAGGGAGTAATGGAATTTGAGTTATTGTTGATCGATTAAATAAATCGTCACATTTCCTCCCAATTCGAGATAAAATTTATCTATACCATATTTCTAGATTGTATTTAAATGATATTTTCAGTTTACACAGAGGTTCTATCTGAATTTTATTATATATAAATCTCATGTTAACATATAATTTTTGGAATATACTTTATTAGTCATTGGGTGTTGAATTAAAATTCAGTATGCCTTTTTATCCTCGATCTAATGGACAGTCTCAGTAGAAAATCTATATCATTGAGGATATGTTGCTTTATTTATCAAATAATTATCAGGAATGTTATGATTGAAATATTTCTTTTATTAAGTTGTCTTATAATAACATTTTTCATTCCAGAATATAGATGGCACTATTAGAGGTATTGTACAGGATGAGGTGCCGAATACTAGATTTTTGGGATTATGTAGTATAAGGGAATTTGAAGGGACTAGTTTTGGTAGAGTAAATAGACGAATATGACTAGTTGATTTGGTTAAACATGAGGACAACTTAGAGTGGGAAGAAAATTTATGTATATAATAGGAGGAATTATATTTATTTTGAGGTAGGTCATCATTTCTTTGTATTAGTTTATACACAGAAAAGTGTTATGCATTTGGGTAAGAAGGGAAGCTAAGTCCATTGTTCATTAGACCATATTAAATTATAGATAAAGATGGATCATTTTCCTAATGAGTATATTTATCTATTAATTTATCCTAGTCACATGATGTATTTCATGTTTCAATATAATGACAGTGTATTCCATATTAATCTCATGTTTTGTTCCCTAGAGTAGTTATGTTTGAAGATACCCTCTCTTATATGAAATAACTAGTTTAGATACCTAACCATAGAGAGAAAGTGTTACATAACATGGTGATTTATTAAATTAATTTTTTTAGGAAAATCTATATAATTGGAGGCGAAGTATGGGAATCATAAAATACTATGATGTAAAAATATCTATACTTATATGATAAGTGAATAAAATTATGAGGAAACAATTTCCAAAAGCAGGAAGGATGTACCATCCTAGGTAATGATAGAGTATGAATTTTTTATATTTATTAATATTTATTAATTATATAGTAATTTTAACTTAAATGGGATTCTATGTATAATAGCGTACATGAGATTAAATAATTAGTTTCTTATATACGTTGCATTGTATACAATACTGTGTTTCATCAAAAAATAATATATTATTATTATTATTATCATAAGTGGTAGTTATCTCATTTCCATACTATTAGAAATAATGATCATCAATAAGTATATTGTTTTTATGAATAAGTATTTAATATTTTTAAATTCATCCAATTATTTAATAGGCTTAATATATTAATAAATCCAAATTTAAGTTTAAAATGACCAATATTTTTAAAAGGTAGTTTTACATAATTTTAATGGAGTACCCATTTTAAAAATTATTTTTCCAATTTTATAATTTTTATTTGAAAAGTACATTACTTTTCTAAAATTTAAATATAAAAATTTACATTGGGTGATTTTTTTTTATTTTAATGAGATCTTTCATATTTTGATGAATAGTGAATAATATTGAATTTAGCACAAAACATATTTTTTTTATAATTTATTTATATTGTTAAATTATGTTTTTTGGGTTTTAATGTATAATTAGATCAACTTTATATCTTGTAAACCAATTTAGTTCATTGGAAAAAGTTTTAAATTGAATTTAGATTTAAAAAAAATTATTAATTATTTAACACTTTTACTTTAAAAAGCAGTTTTGTGGTCCCATCTATGGGATTAAATTAAAATTACACTTCTGTAAAATGATCCTATACCCACGGTTCAAAACTGTGGGTATAGACCCCAATACCGTGGGTATAGGATATACCCACTGTTTGGGGAACTGTGGTCGTTGGTGCCGTCGGTATAGGTCCATTACGTATTCCCACGGTTTGGAAAAATCGTGGGTATAGGTTTTTCCACTATGTAATAACTCCATACCCACAGTTTGGAAATTGTGGGTATAACATATTTTACAATATAGCGGCCCGCGAGATTTGATATCGCAACCACTTCTCTAATCACGAGCGTCCTTACCACTACCCCATCATCGAATATATGTATGTATCTATTTTTTATTAAATATATTTATTTAAACCTTGGATATAGAGGAATAAATTGTGGGTATAGAACTCCCGTCAATTTTTTTTGTTCCTGTGGAAAAAAAAAATTTCCCACGCACACGCAGGAATCCTATACCCACAGTTTGTAAAAACCATGGCTGTAGGTTTTTTATCCGATGATTATACCCACGGTTTTGGGAAAACCATGGGTATATGAATTGTTTGATACCCTATACACACATTTTGGAGAAAATCATGACGATATGGTAGCCTATGCCCACAGTTAGGAAAAACCATGGGCATAGGGTGTAAAAAAATTCATATAGCCATGGTTTTCCAAAAACTGTGGGGATAGGGTGACATATACCCACGATTTTCCCCAAAACTCTGGGTATAGGTCCATTTTCCAGTAGTGTTAATTTCTCTCATGTCTGTTATTTTAATATGGAAAAATAGTCTCCATTTTTTGAATAATAAATATTTATAATGTTAACTAATGTAAATATATTTTTTGACCAAAAATATTTTTGAATGTAATTAAAAATAATTTCAGCGATAAAGAGGGAAATTAGCTTAACAAGGGACTTATCCTTAAAGGTAAGAACCATAATGACCTAGACACTTATAAAAAAGTCATTTTATGTTCATATATATATATATATCTATATCTTGAAATCCCTTGGATCAAATTTTTATCATTTCAAGAGCCACTTGACATGGAAAAACATGGATGGAATCCCCTTTTCAAAATTTTCATGAATTCCACTCCCCCTCCAATATCAAAAGGTATTCATCATTCCCACTTCTTCAAACCTCTTAACCCCAACTCGATCATATAAATATACCCAAATAATATTCAAACATGCCTACCATAAACCTATATTTATCACCTTAATTAGAAATCCAACCAATAATCCCATTGGTGAAAACAAAAAAAAGTTACCTGAAAAAGAGACAACATTCATCAACATGCATTTTTACATTATTTCCTTCTACATTCCCTTGGTCTCAAATTATTATAATGATTATAAAAGTATATTAGTATATAAAATATAATTAGAAACTTTTATATTACGTTTTCTACCTACATTTTTAAATAAATCTATTAAATTGGAATGAAATTATCTTTCTTTTACGGGAAACTACAGCCTCATGTAATGATGGCATTCATTTTTCTATTACGACCTCTCATGGTTGGGAATTATGATAGTTAAAATATTAATATTGTAATATATATATATATATATGACATTTATGATATATTCAGACATTTATTTTTGTTTTTAAATACACATACCATCATGTATTTTATTTTCTAAAAATATGGTAACATCATTTGTGGATCTGTGGCCTACCGAGTCCTCTACGAGATGTCATAAGTTCACACCCTACATGTAATTTATTAATGAATTGTTTAATTACAAATATGTGAAATAAATTACATCTATTTTATATTCATTACATAATTAACTTTCTAGATATATAATTTGTCATTTTCATTATTACCCATTCACACATTGAAAAAGTGATAACGTCATTCGTGGATGTGTGGACTACCACATACTCGACATAATACAATTCCTTTTACATCATAAGAATTATATACATATATGTATATAATATTAAATAACATGGTATTTATGAAAAAATGATAAATTTATAAAGAAAATATAATGGTTACAGTCTTCCATAATGATCGTGGAAAATTGGAATGTTACTCATGTGTACGTACGAACTACCATCTCCAAGATGGTAATATTGGTTAATTTTTCATAACTCTCTTTCAAGACTGGTTCTAAAAGTATAATATTTGTATAAATATGATTATTATATCATTATTATTATTCTCTTTATATTTATATAATGAACTCTTTGACCATAGCTGACATAGAAAAGTCATTTGTTGACATATAAACCGAATATAGTCAAAAACACCTAACGTAAATTTTTTTTTTCAATTAGTTGTTTACAATAATGAAACAAGTCAAATGAAATTATTAATATACTTTAAAAAGGGTATTGAATTAACTAAATAATTAACATAAGTAAATTAATCATGAATATTAGGACACACGTGTAAATTTAGACTTACGCTAAGGGATTTTGTCCTATCTTTATTTTACTGAGGTAATTCTTGATGATATGCACTTTTATTATTTTACAAGGTTTATATAAAGCCTCATTGGCATTATATACCCATATTTTATCTATTATTAAATTATTTAATGTTTTTAAATTGTTATTTTCTCCCGGGGATTATTATTTAAATGTCTTTAATGGTATGGGACACTTTGAATGTCTAAATATTTTATTTCAAAATATTTTTATTGTGTCAATATTTTTGATATTATTTTACATATTAATTTTTATTTATATAAATTTTTACAATGTAAAAGTTATTTAAATTTCATAATTAATTCAAATGTTTTAAAAAAAATCTATCTTCTTACATTTTTTGTACGAAACATCTTACAAATTACCAAAGGAATGTTCTATTCTTAATGTATATAGTGATAATGACTTTTCTTATCCCATGGAAAATATTTTATTTCAGGATTCCATTCATGGTTTCTTGTTTTCCTAACAAAAAAACTAAATGTAAATTTTTTGAATTTTTTTTATCGAAAATGGGTTTTCAAAATAAATGTATATTTTTTATTAAGAAATGGATTTTTGAAGGAAAATCATAATTTAATATATGAAAGTAATTTTCATACGCATTTAGACGAATTTTTAAAATGTTGAAATGGTTTATTCTTGTTGTGATTTATATAAATTATAAATTATATGTTTTCCTAGATTGAAAATTGTGAGATCATTATAACAGTGTAATTGTCACACATATATATAAATCCATTGCATTAGAAAATGATTATATTATCAAGAGAATTATATTGGAAGTTTGTCATATCATTAATGCAATCTAAAAGGGTTTTATAAGGGTTCAATGTAATGATTTCCCGTGGTACCTTCATGAATTTTCTATGTTTTCTAAAGAGTTTTAATGAAAATAAATTATTTTCTAATGGAAAAATAAATGATATTTATTAACGAATGATATTTCCATCTCTGGGTAAAATGTTATGATCACAAAGAAATGGGTTTTCATGAGTTTTAATTTTTATTTCGGTGGACTAACAATTTCATTCTATTTATATCGCTGATTGAGATTTTTATAAAAAGTCCAACATTTGAAATGTTTGCCATATGATTTAATGATGTGTAAGGTATTAGAGTACGTAAATTTTAATTTCATGTAGTTTTTTTATAAACATAAAAATTATTTGTTTTTTAACATTTTTATAAGGTGAATAAATGATATAGATCAGAAGTGTCATCTTGGTATTTTATATAGTTTCTTTGTTTTAGTTATGTAATAATTTTCTAATACTATAACCATGAAAATATACACCACTTGAATGAAATGAATTTCTTGACTAAAACTCAATATTATGTAATTTTTAAGGATGCGGCCTTATAATTCAACTTTGGAATCCCCATTTTTAATCACTTCATCTCGTATAATTTAAATTATATTCTACCACTTATATGAGTGGAATTTATAAAAATGGATTCCGTATTTTAAAATTTAATTATTTATATTATCAAAAAATATTAACTTTACATTTTACCGTTTTGAATTGTAAGATTAGTGAAAAACTAATTATCACAGTTAAAGTATAATTGATTTACTAAGCCATTATACTAAAATGATAAGGGTTAAAATGCCATACCAAATTTTCCAAAACACATTGGATAAAAATATTTTTACCTTATAATCTATTTATGTCAATGATTTCATTTTTTTTGTCTTATTTCATGACACAAAAATGTGTGTAATTGATTCTTCTCAATACATCGGTTTATCTCTTTTCATCCAATTATAAAAGGACACCCACTATTCGCTAATCTTTACACCTAAAATCAATTTTGATCGTCCAATGAATTCCAAAATTTATTTATTAATCTAATTAAAAAATTATAGATCCCTTTAATGATCATAAAACTATCCTAATATGTATTTTCATGAAAACAGAACAAAGTTGTTCGAAGAAGAGGTAACATTCTATAACAAGAGTTTCAATTTTGTTTCTTCCTACACCTAATAAAAAAAATAGTACATAAGATATATAATATCTTTCATGTACTAATAGGTTATTCTATTATGTAAATGACCTATATACCTCTCTTACTGCATCAAATGGGAAATAAAACTATCGATCATGTGTATGGAAGACGACTACATCATGAATTAATATAATTTTTTTTCCATCTCCACCTTTAAATGATGGAAATAATGATAATTATAACACATTTATATGAAATTATTATATTATTATACATTTTTAACTATAATATCACATATACATTACTATATATCGCTCATCAAAAAAATTAATAATTTCACTCATGTTTAAGGATGATGATCGCCTCATGAACTGATTTGATTCATTTTTCAAATAATAATTAAATGTAATGTAATTTTGATACTTTTAGTGAATATATGTTAGATATATGATGTGAAATCAATTATAAAAAATTAATATATCACCTTCTTCTTTACGATTTCATCTGTTAAGGAAATGATAATGTCACTCACGTATATGTATGACCTACCATCTACACAGAGTGTTGTGATCCATTCTCCAGGTTCAAATTTTAATAATTATTATAAAAATGTATATAATGATAAAATAATATTTGTAAAATTACTATCATTCTTGATGATGATTGTAATATATAATCTTTTAAATTACAATATCTTTCACCTCAAAACATTCATGACAAAACAATGTAGTTGTCACTTGAAATAATTGTAACAACAAAAGATCATTAAAAAAGGTTGAATATTATTATAAGGGTATCATATTTTAAATTATATATATATATATGAATATGCTTAAAGAATAAATTAGTAACACTCTTAAAATAAATATAAAGGATTTTAAATCATGTTCATCAAAAATAAAATGTGAGGTAAGGGGATTCATCTAAATTTCCCATCATTGAGAAATATTGAAATGTTATACACCCCAATATATTTTATTTAGTGCATATAATTAAAAAATTTACATGTATTATCAGAATACATTAAGAATTAATGATATTTTATGTTTAAATTTAAATTATTTAATCCATCGTTTTTTGACTTATTATTTACCAAGTGGTAAGGAAATTAATAAATCAATTTTATTTTATCAGGTTATATCACGTCCCCATTACATTTGATATTATATGATTATTTGTGTAGTTAATTTTATCTATATTATTTCTTATTTCCATTTTTTATCTGGATTTAATTTTGATACATAGGATTGATTCATTAAATCATTTTAATTTCAAAATTACGAGCATCATAATGTATTTCACCTCAATTTCCCTTTCATTGAGTTGTATTTTCTTACATGAATATATTTACTTTAATATGGTTTATATAATACAAATTTTATATATTTAACCTTATTAAATATTAATTGATGATGATTATTGTTTCACTTAAGGTTTTTTCTTTAGAAAGTCACAATTTAAATGCTACCTAAGAGGTAATTAATTTATGTTACAATGGAATATTATTTTTAGAATGAATAGTTTATCTATAAATAAACATTATTATTATAATTATTCATTATAAATCACAATTAGCTTAAATATGCATATAATTTTATACTGTATATGATTATTTCCTAAACATCATACCATTTTGGAATACTATTTTTACATACAATGTTATTTGACTAAATGGGAAAATATTAAAAATTCAGTATTCTTTACTCAATACAGATATTTGATGATAAGAAACATTAATCATGAATTAAATAGATTATTAAATATATGTGGAATAATTTTGCTATGAAGTTATTGATGGGTCCTTCAATTATATAACCAAATGATAAACTATTGGTTTCATGGGGTGAATCAGAAGTCTATAATTAAATAGGATTCTAACTATAGTTTTAAACCATATTGTGATAGGTTTTGATAGTACACATATCAAGATTCCTTAGATCATGTTGTATAATAATTAATCATTTCCTTTATTAAATTTTTTTTATTATTAACCATTGAAGTTATGTAATTATATTATCTATTAATGCATTTAATTAACAGTTACTGGTTTAATGGTATGTATTTTCATTTATATACCTTTCAAAATTTATTAAAATACATCTTTTATTGATATTCAACTTATTTAAATGGAATTTTTTTTTTTCAGTTATTTACCTTTCGATATTGATTATTACTTATCAAATCATGATAGTCATGTTATTGTATAATGTCATGTGCTTTCAAATATTTACCATTCTTTATTGATTATTCTATATTTATTATTACTTATTTCCTCATGATAAGTTCCTTATTACATATCTCATACATATCATTTTAGATCACCCTTTTGTTGATTCCTTTCTCAAGATTCGAGGAAGTATTCTAAGAATGATATTGAAGGTTATAAAAGACATTATAACAATATTATTTAAATAAATTATTATTTAATTATTATATTAAAATGTAAAAATGAATCAAGTATGTATCTACATTACCATGACTACTAAAAAATATCTTCCATTGGGATGCAATTACTTGTATATTATGCGAATGTAATTAAGTAAAATCTAGATCTGGGTTACTCGAGTAATGGTAATTTCATAGAATTATCAATTTCTATGATATTTATGATATAAATGGATCACTATAATAATTAAATATATTTTATATAAATTTCAAAGGAATATATGTATGAATTTTATCAAAATAAAATAAAATTATAAATAAGGACCAAAACCCATTTTTGTTAAGAAATATTTAATAGGTTATGAAAATGTTTAACAAAGTTTTATAAATAAGTAATGGTATTAAAATATTAATTATATTAATACATAGAATTTTTTTATCAATTATAATGATTATAATCATCTAGTTCTTTCTTAAATATTTATAATGTTAACATTTTTTCAAAATAATATTTTCACAATTCACCTAAAAATTTAGTATTTCAAAGATATATATAAAAAATTAACATAATATTATATAGTTGTATTTAATATAAATATTCTCATATTTTTAGTTAAAATTTTAAAAGGATATAATTGAATATTTTAATAAAAGAACAAAATTCAAAGATTTCATCAGAATATAAATTTTCAATTAATTGACCATTATTCTTCATATTTTTTATAAATCGTTAGTAAATTTATTTTTAATAATTTATTAAAATGAAAATATTTATTTTTCATAGTAAAATATATGTTATTGATATTAAAAATTCATATTATATACACCATTTTTTTCATATGATAATACACAAAAAAATCAATTTCAAAGAATTTATTTTTTGTGAATAAAAGGATTTTTATCTTTGTGGAGACATTGTTTTTATGAATTAATTATTAAAATTATATTTTCTTTATTCATTTATTGAAAAATTTGGATTCCTGTTTTTTCCCACCAATATAATGGTTATATTTTCACATCTATATAAATTTTCAAAGTTTACATTGGTTCTGTGTTTCATGTTGGACAAGATATTGAGATATTTTTGTTTTAATGAAAAATATATAATTTATAATATTAAGGGTTAACATATTTTTATGTCATTAATAATACTATTTTAATTACCATAACCTAGTGATGCTGGAAATCATCACTACCATTATCAATGGATTCCTGGAACAGACCACTATGATTTTTTTATTTAAATTCATTCTAAATCCACAACCATAATAATGATTTATATTTTTCAGGACTCATACACTAATTTAATGAAATATTATATAGTGTTTAGGAAATTCATCAACCTTATACTTTATATTTCTCTTGATCCAAAGGTTAGATTTTCATGGTTTTTCATATGATTATTTCTATCTCATTAACATGATTGATTTCATATGTAAAATTTATTATATATAAACATGGATATATTTAGATTTTAAATTAACTAAAAATTATAATAAACCAAATTTATAGGTCATTTGGATCAGTAATTTATCAAAACCTCATGAAACAAGTGCCAATTTTCTTTTCCATAATACAACTATGATTACAAACTCTAACATGGATTCCATGTAGCGAAAGTGGGGGCGAGGAATATGTTATCCTCCCTTTTCTTAAAATAAAATATAATGAAAATAAATAAAAGAACAAATAAATATAATAAACTCCATTCAAAAAAAATATAATCACAAATAAAACAAGTTATCCATAAATCAATGAAATTGTTTCTTTCCTAATACAGTGAACCATTTAGTCATTTTTGCATTGATTTATCCTGGGTATAAATAAGGCCAAAATAATGGTAGTTTTATCCCATATTTAAATTGAACTCATAAAAAATATCATGGAACACATTTATAAAAATATGGGAATAAAAAAACATTTTGAAATTAAAAGAACATCAAATATATTATAAAATATATGATATTATTGATTCAATGTTTGAGATATTATCCTCTAAATGGGCCTAATGAAATAATTACACTAGAAATGTTTCAACATCGCATGGAATAAAATTAATAAAATGAGGAATCGTTTAACATATATAGGTATAATATAATATAATATAATTATTTTGGATGAAAAATATAAACATGGGCTCCCATATTCAGATAATTCACCCTGATTAACCATAAAATCTATTCCAATGAATATTTTTTCTTTGTATATGAATCAAAAAGAGAGGGGATTCTAAAAATGTATATTCACATTAATTTCTATATTACTCATATATAATTAGTAAAATACTATTATTATCACATACAAAGAATTAAAATATAAAATTATGATAGTAAATTGACCACTAATATGTTCTCAACTTCCTATATATTCCACGTAATAGTGTAAAATAATTTTAAAATCTGAAACTTTTAAATGTATTGAGAAATATTTCATAGAATAGAATAAAATCCTTCCATATTCATGAAAATAATTGAATTAATATCCCTTTAAAAATATAATTTATGTACTAAACCATGATATCGATTCATATTCTCTATTTAATTGAATGTTTGGAATTTTCTATCCTAGAAAATTTATGGTCAACTTATGTGTATTCAACAAATGTTATGAATGACATTTCATATATTACAAATCATAGTTTTCCTACTCATCTACTATTCTTACTCATAATATAAAATTATATTGGAACATAATTGATCCTCAATAATACCTTCTTGTTATATCAACAAGTGAGAGTTAAATTTCTATCTCTTTTTATATATTTGATATAAAACATCACCAATAGACTGAAAATTTATTCTATAATAAAACATTAATATTATTCCACTATTATGGTTTCAATCAATTGAAAATAATCATATTATATGGGTCATTATTTTCTTTAAGCAACATTTTTTTTACTTTGGAATATAATTTTTTAATAATGATAATCATAACCTTATAGTTTAGATTTTATTATGATAATATAAAAAAGTATCCGAAAAATATGATTAAATTAGAGAATCAAACACTATAAAATTATAAAAAATAAAATGAATCCCCATAGTCATATTTTTATACATCTATATAAGATAAAATTTTAAACATTATGGATAGTCTAGGTAATATTGTGTATATCGATAGTATTCAAGAGAAGTGTTGAAACACACACACACACACCCAAATTTAAATACATCATATTTCAAACATCAATTACCAGGTAAAATTCTTCCATAGTATCTACATATAAATAATTTTATATGGATTCATAAAAAATGACTGATGACATCACAAGTGGCATATCCTTCTCCCACATGGAACACTATGGTGGCCTATAATGAATATAAGAGTGATCACTAAAGCTCTACCCTAATAGGGAACCCGTTTTTTATGATGAGTGAGAGTATAAAATATACTAATTCTAGTTGTTTACTACATAAAAATGAGAATTTCAAACCCCACCATGGTTCAAAAAATAAATTTTCATCACATATTGAACATAATTTCATATATTCAAATTTCACTAAAAAGTAAAATACTAGGGATGTGTCTCAGACCAAACATTAGGGCTACAAGATCATAATATATAGTTTTCTTAATGAATCTCTCATAGAAAAAAAATAGTTTTATATATAGGGGTGAGTATAAATTCGTATTCAGTAGATCCAACATCATTACTTCTCATGAAAATGTGTAAAAACTATATTAATGATACAGTAATGTAAATTAAAAATCAGAAGTATCGTATTATGGGTCAACAATCACACAATATCACTAAAGATCACTCATCAATTTTCACATAAAACTATAATAATTTAATTTCAAAATAATATAATTAGAAGTTATGAGAAAGCCACCCCCATTTAATTAATGTTCTCATAATACCGTGTAAAATATTTGGGTTTAATACTTTACATAATAATTCTATCATATAAAAACAATATACTAGCAAAAAATATAAATATCATCCACATCACATATCAATAACCATATAACATGAATTCTACACAACTATATAGTCACTAAATTTCCATACTAGAACCACATATCATAGCCTCATCAAATATATATCACTATTGTGTATTATTATCTTATAAAACATAATCATGCCACGGAATATCACGAATTCCCCAACTTTCTATTATAATCACAACCACACATATATGCCATTCAGTATATCACATAATATAACATTAATAGAATATATAATTTATTCTTATTCTTATTATGAGACAAAAAATCCAAAAAACACATGGAAGGTAGTGTGGTCATAATGGAGAATTCATCCAATTTTTCCCTCAACACCCTAGAAGTTTGGGGAAACTAATTGGAACCCAAAGAATTTGAGTGTCAACAATGTTATCTCAAAGGGGTGGTGTTCATAAGAAATCATAAGTGAATATAAAATAAATATTTCACTATTACATAATACCCAAAAAAGGTTTTGAAATTAACACCACCAATATTTACAATATTTTTCACAACCCTATTTCCATCATTATCGAGAAACAACTTCCCTTTCTAAAAAATTAACTAGTCCTACCATTCACTAAAATTAGCCAAAATTTTAGATATAATCATGGTAATTACCCATTCAGAACATATCATTTTATGATCCAAAAAAACTATTTATACATTTCATTTACCCATTTATAATATCATACATTTCTCTATATACCATCTACTTTCATCCCATAAGTTTAGCATTTTTTTATTCCTTAAAAATTAATTTATTTCCAGAAAATATTTGGTTCCAACTCTAAGGTTTTACAATAATCATTGTTGATGACCACATTCTAGAACACTAAGAAACTATATCAGATCCCCATAACAACAAAATATTCCCTATATGAACCACTACATAACTCATTCCATGACCCACCTTAAAATCATTAAAATGGCCTTCTATGTCTACACAATCCACCATCCCACCATTCCAAAATATAACAATATGAATTTTCACAAGTAGTACCACATCAACCCAAATATCCATTACTTAACAAGGTATCCATTCATTGTACTCACTACACAATAGATTCGAAAACCCCAAATGATCCACAAAACCCCCATCCGACAACATAGAATATTAAAACTGTCAATAATGACTACCAATATCAATATATCCAAATAAAAAAGTAAAAAACTTCTACATTTATCTTTAAAAATCATGATATTATATTTATTCAACACCACTTGAACAACATCACATATATTTTATAATTCAAACAAGTGTTACATTACAACTGTTATGTAATTAATATTTTATGAGATGTTTTCCAAACATATCAACTATAGTAAGATCAAAAATATCACATTAGTAACACAAAAATTTAACAATATCCTTAGTGTTTATAAGTCGTTAAAAAATATCATGGTAAAATATCAATATACATATGAATTATCCCATTACATTTAATTTTAATTTTAATATTTAATTATCTTCATTAGTTTAATATTTACCATAATCCCAAACTAAGAAAAATAATGATACATCCACATTATACTCATAATTTATGTAAAATTTTTAATCCGTATTCTAGATTTATGAATCAATGAATTATAGAAAAAAAATTGATTATTTAGAATAAAACATCATTAAACTCAATAGGAACCCCCTCAATGGACAACCACAAAAAAACATCATAGAATTCATTAAGAACCAGCCAGACCTGAATAATGTTCATTGATGAAACATATATGCCGAAAATAATTATTTGAAATTAATTGAATAGATATTAATGAATCGTGTATGAAGATATATCAAGCCACATAAATCAAGCTGTTTAAATCCTAAAATAAATTGATAGATAGAAAAACTAATATATTTGTGGTCACTCAGGGTTAATGGAATAATAAAAAGGTTGAACTAATGGACTCCATACACAATATTTATACATAAAATCTAGTGGTCCTTCCCCACATCATGGTGACATTTGAGACAATTGTGATAGTATTAGCCAAAAAATGATCTAAAAACACATTTCATAAAATTGAATCATCCCACAATTCTCAAGGGTAATTTTTTTTTAAATTTTATTTAACTAAAAATATAGTGAATTTCAATAAAAAATAACACATAAATAACTCTTTATTGGATCCCTTGAAAAACCACATCAGGGTGGTTGAACTCCTATCAGTATTTTAAAAATTCCCAAAATAATTCAACCTTGAAAAAATAATCATTATAACCATGAGATATCACCAAATGGATCTAAAAATGAGATTTTATCTATTATATTTTTCCAACATATGAAATATTAGTTTACCTTTCTCTCCCAAAAGGTATAAATTTTTTTGGTGATCTCTTCTATATTAAATGATATTATAATGTATGATACAAATGATATTCATCATTTCGAATCATCATAAACATGTTTCACCAACGACTCCCCATAATTTCATGAACTTGAAAATTGATGTTATGCCACTACAGACATTATAAAGGAATTCCCCTAAACTTTGACAAAACTAACACCCCTCAAAACTAGATTTTCTCAGCCATGGTTTACCAAGCATCAAATCATCCAACAAGTCAGGATCGATCCCCAAAATGAAATACAACACATCATCTAGAAAAAAAATTTAAACCATAGAGATACAAAAATTCACATATCGTTATTTGTACCACCATTAATCCTCTTCTTAGAACATTTAAATCTCATGGAAATACTAACTAAAATTTTTATGAGCTTACCTATAATATATTATACATGTATCAAAAATATATTTTACTCATGAATAAAACCCAAAAACATAAATAGAACAACTACAAAATAACACAAACAATAACTTCTTAGACATTGCTAAAATAGATAGATTTTAATTTATAAAAAAATACTAAAAAAGAAACAGATAATAAAAATCAATAAATTATTAAATTATCATATTAAAATTGGATTCAAATTTATTATTGATTCTGGTCATTCATATTTTATTCTCATTTCCATTTACATTCCAATAAACCACAACTCATTCATCCAAAAGAAAACAATTGAATAAATCACTAGCATAAAATTTATCTCTATGTTTATAATTATTTCCATATGTTACATGTATGTATTATCATATAATCTATCTAAATATCAAATATTCATGACATGGAAGTCATGTTTTGGAAATATATATGGATTTGTTGGATGAAAACCATCATGGATTAGATACAACATTGATTATAGTGTTAGTTACTATTCCACATCACTAATGTACATCCAAAACAAGAAAATTAATGTTAAGACATATTGAAATATTACTCATTTATTCATACCTATTCTATCTATAATGTGGGGAATCCCCAAATAATTTAGCATCTCTTAACTCAATCCTTAAAGTTTGCCTCCACCAATTAATACAAAACTCATTAAGGAGATGTTCCATTGTCATTCAAATGAGAGTCATTTGTACCTTTTTATTCATGAAATGAATAAAATATTGTATCCAAACCACTTACACCAAACCCTTACACCATCAAAATTATGATTTAAAAAGAAATTATAAAACATATATAATGGGCCCATACCAATGAAGGTGTGGTGTTAAATATTATAGAAAAACTCAAACATACATAAATTCTTCACCAATGATAAAAAAATCCAAAACCTTGGTAATAAAATATCCTTAAGAATCTAAATGTTCTTATACATAAAAAAATCAATAAGGGTATGAAATAAATTTTTAAGTAATATATAGGAGTCAAAACTATAATAAAATCCTCTTTATAATCACAAGGTAAAATGTGAATCCATTCAGTGATGATGGTCCTTCGTACACCATCAGGATTCATTATCTCATCAATATATGGTCTTACTAATAGCTAAATAGTATGATATCCCCAACTCACAAAAATGATAAGTAGAATACTTCAATAGATACACAACCTCCCAATTAAAATTCAATCCCCTAAAATCTTGAGTCAAACTAGTGAATAAATTCATTCAAATTTCGCCCCACTTATACATAGGGACATCTAATAGTTGCATCATACCACAAGGGACATATGTATCCACATTCATCTATTAAATGAAGAAATTTTTTTTCATGAAATCTAATGTTGATGTCATTATTTTAGGAAGAAAATTTTTAATACATAAGGAATGATACATGTCTTATATACCATTATTCATATACATGGTGGAACCACGAAACTAATTACAGGCCATCTTGCACATCAGCGTGGGAATAAAAAATAATACCAAAAAAAATATTTTATGTTTAATCTAATTTATTTACCACTCAAGAGCATCAACAACATATGTATGTCCCTATAACATCCAAACCTCTATATATCCCCATTGAGACCCCTTGATCGACTTCAACAAGGACTATTTTACATTCATTGGAATATCAAACTTCTACCACCGTCTATCTATATGAAAAGATGAATCAATTTATGTTCCTCCATAAATCTGTAAACATACCTATAATATTGGGAAAAAATATCTACATGAAATCATAGTCAGTGTATCATCCACTAAATTCTCTTTCTATAAGATGTATAAGATCTATATGTCATGGTCTTGAAAGTATATCATCTTTATCAACTAATAAAAATTGTAATACCACTTAGAATGGGTTTATCTCAAGATCACATGATCTGCAAAGACTAAAATATAGTTTATTAATAGGTAATTCCACTATAACATTAGATTAAAAATATAAAATTAATTTGATATCATTGGTTACATAGTTACACTAATAGGGATATATATGAAAAGAACCATAGGAGTTTACATCCTTACACTACAATAAGATTCAACTAAAAATGATAAATAAAGCACTACAAAAGGCCTCAAATAGAACTCATTCAACAATAAACTAACGAATAAGATAACTAATAACATTTTTTTCTATATATCCAAATGTTTACTAACACTGATGAAACCATATTAACTCTTGACACTTCTTGTTTATTAAAACCCACAGAAATGATGTATAAGAAAATTATTCAATGAATATAAAATAATATCATAAAATTTTAGGTAATATATGTACCTCTACAATATATCAGTGTGATTCCTTAGAAACAAAAACCGAAATATTAAGTGGATTGATAGTTGCACTCTAATAAGACACATCATTTTTGAGAAAATTCATATTATACCATGAAAACATAACAAAATATAATATTAAATAGTGATTTTGATTTTGAAGGATGTGTGAAAAATACATAATATTACTATAGTGATCTACCAATGGAACTGAGTACTTAAGAATTTCATCTCTAAACACATAAATGATCTGTTTTAGCATCCCATGAAAAATGGATTTCTGGAATACCATAAAAATAGTTGCATCATTCGTGATGTACATTGACATAATTATAATCTACAAGTTCCCATAAAACACCAGAATACAACCTTCAATATATTTTTGTCATTCTGCCTAATTCAATTATTCCCAAACTATATATCATTAATCAAATCTATCAACACTCCTGCATCTCTTTAAAAAATGTCATCTATCAATATAAGTGGATAGTATTTTATAAACACTATGAAATTCATTTATAAATAGTCTATACACATCCTCATACCATTATCCAATATCTTGGAGAATTATGTTGGAGCATCTTATAATGAGATACTATGTCAGCTGAAACCCTTCAATATCTTATAAAAAATATGAATTCTAAACACTGATGAATCCATTGATATTATGTGACAAGAATATAGTAATATCAGTGAGAATCTATGATGAAACTCTATAATGAACTAAATAACACAATAAGGGGGAAATGGTCAAAAAAAATTCAGAAATTATTCAATAATATACTTGGAAAACAAAGTAAACACCATGTTATGTTCCTTTAATGAATCCAATAGAACTCTATAATTTGTCACAAAAGTTGGTTTTAATTCTTACAACACATCTAATAAATCCTCTTACTAACAAACACTATACACAAGCCTCCCCATGTAATAAAAAAACATTCATTCATAATTAATTAGTGACAATGAAAAAAATAGAAATATTCAACATTAATAATTATATCATATGGTTATATATATTTTATGAATAAATACCCCAATTAATAATGCCTTCCAATCATAAACTCACAAACCAATAAAAAATGGATCCCACTTTGCTAAACTAAAACATTCTTAGTCCAAATAGGGGAACTTTAAGACCCACCACTATTAGTCCCATGGCATGGAACATGGAATGTGTAATTACATTATGTGACACTAAAAAATAAAATTATTCGAATAGAAGGGTATTTAATTGGATTGTTGTACATTAATAATCTCTTTCGTATATAGTTTTGACATCTCAAGGTTTTTAGACCAGTCATTCCTCTCTCTTCTTCTTTAGTATACATTCTAATTACCACCTTCATGGCAAGGATCATACATATATCTTTAATAATGGAGGTAATAATGGGGTTATTTTTTCATACTCCAAATCCCATCAAATAAGAAATATTTTTATAATCGTTTTGCTAAGAAGACCTTTAAATAACTATAAATAAGGATAAATATTGAAAATTCTTCCTATATCATAATATAAACTAATAATTTATCAACAATTAATCCACTAAATACGACTACACATGAAGGATCCACGTCTATCGATCATTGTTATCTATTAGTTACTCAACAAAACAGGTCTCATATTTAATTTCGATCTCGATCAAGTTGATGAATTGTGATGGATCATGCACGTACCTTCTCATCTATGAATAACGGAAGAAATCAAGCACCTGGTGCAACTACAGGGTTAAAGATATGTGGTATGACACTTCGCCAACTTTACTCAGAATATGAAAGGGTCGATGTATATTAGAGATATGATTCTTCCCTACCCAAATATTTTCAATCCACGTCATGGTTAGGCCCTAAGGAACACATGGTCACACTCCTAAAACTCCAAGGGTCTCTGATTCCTATCATCATAATACATATGCTATCTCTATATAGTCCTAAAACATTCTAGGATGATCTTCATCTTTTAGTGGTAGCCCAAACCAACTCTAGACCCATGAGTGCTAACTCTCTTGGGGTTGTCAAACACTATGGTGACATACATGGTCTCCCATAGAAGTCCTTGAATAGTTCCATACCAATGATGGATTAGTATATATTGTTATATGAAAATCCACTAGTAGAGAGTGGTCTTCCCAACAATAGCCAAAGTCTAGGATGCAATAATAGAGATTGTACTGAAGAACCGGGATGGTTATCTCTATATGGCCATTAGTGTGGGGGTGATATGATGTGCTCAAGTGAAATTGAGTCTCAAACACCACTTGTAATCCCTTCCACAACTGAAGTGTAAAGTGAGAATCATGATATAAGATGATCGTTGATGGAACTCCATGATGCCGAACTATCTCCCACACATATAGGCATCCCAATATCTCTACTAAACTCTAGTCATGGATCGGTAGGAAGTGGTATGACTGGGTTACTCAGTCAATGATCAACTATATGGTATCATGTCTCCTAGACGTGCATGATAAACCCATCAGGAAGTCCATCAATATCCAATCCAACTTCCACTATGTCACCTAATGTTGTTGGGTCAATCCTGCTGGAAGCTGGTGCATAGCCTTCAAATGATAGAAAGAGAGGCATCTAGAAATGAACTCCTCCACTGCCTTCTTTATCCCTGGTCACCAAAACTAATGTTAGATGTCTTGATAAATCTTATTCACTATTGGATGTACTGCAAGAGGGGAAGTGTGTAATTCCTTCAATACCTCATCACAGAATGTCAATGCTATTATTGTGCATCCTTTAAATAGAATTACATGCTCCCAAACTTTTGAATATCCATCAAGGGCATGTTTTATGGAAATCTTATCGTGTAAAGTCACACTGTCGGTATCTCGGAGAAGTGCATACCTGAATAACTATAAGAGTTGAAGGATAAATACCATCAATTGAAGATAAGATACTCCATCTCTATCCATAAAGTATATCTATAGCACCACCAATTACTATGACTCCTCACTCAGCAACATCATGTAGGATCTCTTGTTAAGATTATCTTCCACTATGTTCCACTTCCTAAGTGTACATACAATATCAATATCATAGTTGTAGATGAACTATATCCATGATATATTTCTCCTATTTAGATCCTTCTGATTAAATATTAACTTGATACTCTTATGGTTGGAATTGATGATAAACCCCTCACCCATCATGTAGTGTCACCACATCTTCAATGTGAGGATTACCACTACTAGATCAGGATCATGGGTTACATAGTTTTTCTCATAATGCTTCAACTAGAATGAACTATTGTAAATCACCAGTTTCCCCTGCATCTGAACACAATTAATTCAGGCCCCTTAGGCATCATATAACAACACATACTCAACACCATCCTCTAATAATCTCATGATGGGAGTGCTCTTTAACCTCTTCCTTATATCATGAATCACTACTGTCACATCCCTAACCACAAAAAGGGATACCAGTTTCATTTCAAGGCCTTGAAGGGTGATTCCACCCTGTAGAAGTCAGGTTCCAACCTCTAATAGTACCCAACCAATCACATGAAACATCGCACCTTGGTTACACTATTGGGTATCTCTAAAGAAAGCACTACTTCAAAATTATCCATATCTACTGCAACTCCATCCCTTGAAATGATGTGTCCTAAAAAGTGGACCTACCAAATCCAGAACTGACACTTAAAGGGATTCACTTAAAGATGGGACTCTCAGAGTGTGGCTAGAACCATCTGCAAGTGTATCGTGTGCTCCTCCTCAGAGGCCGAGTACAATAGGATTTCATCAATGAAGACCATGATGAGCTGATCTAAGTGAGGGTGGAAGATCTTGTTCATGAGTCCCATGAATACTATTGGGGAGTAATTCATTCTAAAATTCATCACAATGTGCTCGTATTGGAAGTAATGACATATGAAAACTATCATCGTGATGTACTCATCTAGTAATCAAAGCTTGTGATATCTATATTTGAGGTTTATATTTTAGAACCACCAGCTCCCTTTAGCTGATCCAAATGTTCTTCAATCCTCTATAATGAATATATGTTCTTCACAGTCACCTTGTCTAGGACTGGTAGCCTACTCGTAATATCTATATCCCATTTTCCTTTATGGAAAACAAAATTGGGGCCTCCCAAGGTGAAACACTGGGTATTAAAAATCCCTTCACCTGGAAGTCCTCTACTTATACCCTTAAGTCACGAAGATCCATGGGAGACATTCGCTTTATAGGTTTAGATATCATTGTCATCCAAGGGTATAGATCAATGAAAAAATCCACCTCCCTATGAAGAGGTAATCCTGGAACATATTTCAGAAATACATCCTCGTACTCATCCACCACTCCATGATTGAAAGGACTTATCTCATACACTACACTGAGGGTCATGATAGAAAACTGGTGTGTGATCAGATGCACCCTCCAACATGTGAGTCCATACTATGATGCATGGGTTTCCTTTCCTATTAAATTGTAAAACCTAGTCCCGTCCCTATGGACACACCACACTATGTTCCTATAATTGTCAATGTGGTCATGGAATGCTGATAACATGTCCATACAAAGGATGATGTCGTAAGGCCTATACAATACCATCTAGAGATCCCAACCGAAACTATCACCCCTAAGATTAAGGGAACACTATCTTCACAAGAGTTTGATCATATAATCTTCCCCCTATTAGAGTCTATATGTGTAGGAATCGAGTGAACAGTTCCACTAGAATCTCTTTGTCTAAAATAATAATATTGGAAAGAAAAGACTGACTGGAACCAGTGTCTATAAGAACTAAAAACAGGGTGTGGAAAACATATATCGTACATATAATAATTGTTGGAGCACTGGGGATGTCGGCCTCCATCGCCAGAATCTATCATCTTCACTATCCACTAGCTCCCTGAGCTAGTGGTGGACGAGGTGGGGTGGTGGTGGTAATACCTCAAACCATCAGCCACCTCCTACAACATTTCCAGCACATCTTCCACATCTGTCTCCTAGAGAAACACCATGTTCCTACTTTATCCTATTCATCGGTGGTCCCTTGACTATATGTTGATCATTTTTATGATGATTCTGTAAAACACGAGCCACGTGTCACCGACCGCCACATGAGTATCACAACCTATCCTTTGCATGAATCACTCTGTCTTCGAAGCCTAGCACCACTGAACCCATGTCCTAGGGTCATACCTTGAATTGCTTAATCATTTTGGATCCCTTTGTCGACTATAGGCTACTTGCCATTGATGATTCAGCTACCAAACGCCCAGAGGCAGCTCAAACATCCAGTGTCTGCTCTACCAAAATGCTCTCTACTAGCAGAGCTCACTGTAATACTCCATCATATGATAGAACGATAAGGGATATCATGTATTTCTTGATCTACCACATTAGCCTCTACTCGAAGGTCTGGGTCCTAAATAATAGATCTCACACCATATTCATTGAGTGGAGAGAAATATTTGTATATCTCGTTGATTATTCCACTACTATCTTGCTACCCTAATACAGATGTAGTAGCTCCCATATATGCATGGATCACAATGTTTCTATGAATAATTCCCCCATAAATAGATCCTAAAAGTCTATCTATGTGAGGGTTGTATCCCCATACATCTAGATCACTATGCTCCACCATATCCCAGTTGAGCCAAGAAGAAGATTCGTGGCATGGACTTTCATTTGGTGGGGAGGAATCCTCATTCGGTAGAAGACACATGTAACCACCTCTATCCAATCCTCAACTACCTGGGGGTCTAGCTCACCCCTAATCCTGGGAGATCACTACCTCTAGAACTTAAGAAATGCACTCAGCCTGCATGCATCCTCTCCTAGTCTCACTGGTAGTAGTTGTTGCTCTCTAGGTGATAGTATCACTAGTTCAACACCTGAGGGTTCTATCTTCAATACTGGTCCCTATACTAATTACTTATTGTTAGAAATATCAATGTTGTGATCACACATCAGAATCCTGACTAGCTATCTAATTGGAGGCATCCGAAAATAGATCTATACATACCACAGTCAATAGTGAATATATGGTGAGATAACACTAAATAAATAAGAACATGGGAACACAAAAAATGATATATTATTTATGAACCATTTAATTTTCCCTTCAACTAGTGATTTCACGTATAGAGTCAAAAAGAATAATTCAAACTACCGGTGTATGGATATATCAGCATCCGCACTAACATACGAGTCCTTAGATTGAAATCCAAACTCGAAACACATAACATTGTTTCCCAAAACCAATCCCATAGACTCTTAGTTCTTTAATTAAAACATACCTCCCCAGATACCACTCTATCATGACCCATCCCCCGAGTCCCATGCTGTGGCCACACCATGATTGCCTCTAGTAGGCTAGGGGCTGGTGACTAGCATGGAGTAGTCATATCCCACAAATAAAAGAAATTATCCTAATTACTTGTGCACAAGTACACATATCCAAGCCCAAAATGCTGAAACTAAAAACAATAATTAAACAACCATAAGTACCACTATGATACCAACAGTAGCGCATGATATTATAAAACCAAAAATTAAACATGGTTAGAATTTAATCCAAACCAAAAGGAAAATAATAATCTCATGAAGCTCATCCAAAAAAACCTACCCGATTGATAGGTACAGAAACAAATATTTGAAGTTCTTGAAGCACACCTCGTCTTCTAGGCTTCTGTTGAAGAACCACCTAGCCTCGATCCACCAAGTACTCCATCAGAGAATCAATTCTCATCACAAGACACGACATGTGTGGGCATACCCCTTAAAATGATCAGTAAAGCAATACTCAATAGGGACCCCAAAACCACAATAGAAAATAGCAGTAATAAGTACATGAATTATACCACTAAGGAAATACACGAAGTATGCCAAAAAGAAAACATATAAAGTACACCATAAATGATACACATGAAGTACAATCAATATAGTCACCTAACACATGTATATGTCTAAATCTGCAAGAGAAGGATTTTCATTTGTATTCAAATGATCTTTGAGTCTCTATGACATTAGAAGTGTCAGAAGCGCATGGAGTGTCGATGGAGCATGAAGCATCTATGGTTTACATAGCATTGATGGTACACGAAGCATCGATGGATCATGAAGAATTTATGGAACATGGAGCGTCAGTGGGTTAAGAATTCCACTAAGTTACATAGTCAACTTGATAACATAGTCACATCCAGTCGCATGGTACCACTCATAGGACACTTCTTTTGGGAGCACCTACACCTTGATCCATCAGGTCATTAACCAATACCCACAAAAACTCACGTATAGTATCTCAAAGGGACCATCTCATCGTAAGGGTCCCAACTTCTAAAGTGTCTCCTAAAATGGACATAGGGTTTGAAAGATATGGTCAATTTATTAAAAAGGGTCTAGACTCGTCCGGGTTTGACTCAACTAGGTCTAGCAAAATCCAACCCGACATGGTTTGTCTGGGCTGGCCCGAACCAGCCCATCCAGCTGGTCCTAGACCTTTGAGCTTCTGGTCCACCAGAGAGGCCTGGTTCTCAATCTTTGAATGCATTGGACTGGCCGATTGAGCTCCCCTAGACGCAGTATTCCATGGTCATGTCCCTCTAGTCTACAAGGTCACCAGACCACATCGCCAACCATCTCCTCCATCAATAAGGGTGGAGTACATTTCACATGGACGGTCCCCATTCCATGCTTACTCTTGAGACCTCCCAGTTCCCATGGGATTAAACTGACATGGCCTCTAAGTCGTGTCCCACCACTATAGTGTCCTCCCGCGACCAGAACCACTATAGGATCCACCTCTAGCTTGGTCACGCTGGACCGCTAATGTGCACCATGCTAGAAATCGGCCTCTCATCAGGTTGTGTGGTTTCCTAACCGCCATGCTCCCAACTAACATCCCATTGTTCATCATTCCTTCCTTCATGGGACACCTCCTACCTACTGCACCCCCATCCCAACTCCGCAATGACTTCACAGATCACAACTTTTTGTCTCAGATCGTTGTGCCATGGATCGTGGGCTTAATGATCGATCATTCACATAGGATTTCAAAGGGCGATGAATACACAAGGAACATGATATATTTAGGGGGATAAATTAAGAACAAAAACACCCCACTAATATATAATGGCCTTCTTTGTTCATCCTTGATCCATTATTGATATCGGGATTATGAAGAAACCTACAATAGAATAATCATGAAGATCTATTCCCTTTAATCCATCAATAATTATCCCTCCCTCAAGAATGATCGAAACATATATCATCCTATTTAAGGGTTGTTCCACATTCATCATTTGATTCTACAAAGAGGAGAATAAATTCAAAAGAGATCGACAACCAACCTTGAGGATTGGATTAATCGTTGATGATGAATAATGGTCTCTTTCGTCATCAATCCTCAATCAGCTGACATTCATCATCGGGATAGAGCTTCTTCAACCGTGACTCAGGGGAATTACATGATTTTGTAGATAGAATTTAATTCCTTTGACATGGATTATTTAAAAAATTAAATCTCCATTGAATAAACATGTAATGTCCTAATAAAATATTTTTAGTAAATATTTTATGGATGATCATATTTGAAAACAAACTTCTATACCCACCATGAACTGGCTGAGGTTAGTCCTCACCTAAGTAAAACACCCTCTTACAAACTCAACAATGGTCTCTAATTTAAACCCTGAGTTACCATTTATAAGTTATTAGTATTCTAAAATAAATTAATTTTTATTTAATTATTTTATTTATGGTTACTCCCCTAGTGAAGTTTTCTACACATGACCTACATTGATCAATGATAGGTCACACCTAGGTTTAAGCCACTATTATAATATCAATTGTTCCCTTGTATTTTTGATCTAGGAAACTATTTATGAGTTATTTGAATTTTCCAAAAACATTTCATGCATGTGCTATTAAAAACCCAACATTTTTCAAACAATCATGTTTAAAAACCTCGGTCCTTGGAATCGCATGCCGTCTCTACGTGTCATCTATGAATTTTTCCAAACAATTTCTAAAAATAAAATTGGGAAAATACAAGTCACTACATCTATGTTCATGATGAAACCTCCGTAAATCTTGAAAATATAGATCAGTGTCCTTTTTTGATCATTTCAATAGATTATTATGTTGTTGTTCCTATTAGACATTATTTTTAAAGGCTCTAGTTTGTGTAATGAACTCATTCCTCCCATGAGAATACAAGGATAGGTTGGAGTAATTTTAGACTTCCCATTGAAAGGATTTAGTTGATTGTCTCCCATGGGGTTGAGTGAGAGGTTGGTGTGATGTTTTGATGGTGGACCAAACTTGTGAGAAAAGGTAACGATAGTATATTATATATATACAACTATTCTTTGATCCATCAAGTAGAAGGTTAAGGTTTGGATGAAACCCTACACTGAGTTGTTGGGTGTGTGAGGGAAATTGGTTTAGTGGGAACCCTACCTCGCGTCTTTGAGTCTAGGTCATGTTATGTTATGTGGTAAAATATTCCTTCTAAAATGATTCCAATGTAGGTTGGTTAAGGTTTCTTGGGGGCCTGTTTAGGACATGATGAGCTAATTAGTAATGTTTTATGTGAATAGGTTGTTATGTTTATTAGTGGGGGTGTAACATAAAAATAACTACACCTTATATATGTATTAAATTCAATTGTACATGATCATAGTAGCACGTCATATCATAGTGAATTTGGGGGTTTATACTAGGTCATTAATCATACACCTTATCCATGTTCATTTCCCGAGATTAAATGTACATGGGTATATCATCCTTTTTTCTCCCCAATACAAGTATTCATGGGATTTGGATTTTTTTTATAGTTATTTAAGCTTATTGAGGTTAAGGTTTGAATACGATTATTATGTGATTTTGTATAATTTTTTTAGGAAACTCACGATTAGTTTTAAAGTGAATTGTCTACCCAAAACAGTGTTTATCCTTATCCAATAATTTGAAGCCAATGGTGTTTGGGGAGGTGTGCATGAGGTGTTTAATTATCATCACGTAGGATATAATAGGACGACTATGGTTGAATAATCCAAATTCGGTATTATATAATTTCATTGGATGAGAAACTGTTGTTATATTTTTAGTTAGGTTTTCATGAATTTTTTTTTAGATCTAGTTCATGACTAATAAGAATTAATTTTATTGAAACTCATGTTATCAATGGTTTTTTAGTTTTACTAATCAGTTATCTTGTATGATTACGATTTTGGAATTCATTGAGGATCCAAATCTGTGATTAATTTGAATATAGTGTTGTAATATAGCTCATATAGGTTCCAATGTTTTGTTCATGAATAATGATTGTGTCATTATAGGGAAATTATACATGGGCCTTGGGTACTTTTGTAAAAAATTATTCATCAACAGGATCCATATAAATTAAAGAAAAAGATTACATAGTCAATGATTTATTGATTAAATATTATGGGGAGATTATATTCATAATGAAATGAGGGGATTATATTCTTGTTAATTGATTATTGATTCTGAATACTCTTATTTGTAAACCATTGGGAAATGGTTTTTCAAATGGTGAATTAATGAGAAGAAAATGCATTTGAAAGAAAAATAAATTCATGGTATGAGGAGTGTGTAAAAGGTTTTATATTTTTATTTTATTTGAAATGACTCATTGAGCTAGTTTTTTATTGGTATTCAGATTTTTTGTTTTTAGGTGAAGTTTAATGAAATATATTTTTTAATTGGTTATCAAAATGGTTATCAAAACATGATTTCAATGAGGATTATGAAAATAGGATTTGATTTTTGAATGATACTATCCATGTTGGTGAATTTATAATTTTTTTATTTAGTCCCAACAATTGGATGTTAAGGGTTGATTTGGAAAACTGAATAGAGTTTGGTTATGTAGAAAATTACTTGAATGATGTTTTGAAAACAAGAAACATATACCCATGTTAACTGGTCTCATTATATTTTCTTTTTTTGTCAAGAGAGGACTGGAGGTTGGATTTGTGTGATTGTATTGATTTAGAGTTTACATAGAAACCACCATTTGAGGTTGGATGATGTGGTTGGCTTGGCATGGTGATGGAGAAAATGAAACTAGTGCCTGTATAGGATTAGATTTCATGGTATCTATATGGAACAATAATGGACCCTGGTGATTGGATTGTGAATTTTTTGGGTGTAATGTAGTTTTCTTGAGAGATCAAATAATGGTGGATAATGGGATATTTTTTGATGTTTTTGGATAGTTTAGTTGGATTTGGTATGGAAGATTCTAGGTTTAGATCCTTGATGTGTATTAATATATTATGTGTGTTGAACTATTTGTTGTGAAATTTTTTGGTTTGGTGGTTGGGATAACTATATGTGTTTTTTATATATGAAATTACAATGATAGAGAGACAAATTAGTCGGATTCTACAACTAGTAGTGGATCCTTACGAACAGGGAAATCTGAATCCCATAGAAGAATTGATGGTATGTACATTAGTGTTATGGGATCAAATAGTGTACATAGAAACCATATTTCTATCTATTGATAGGTTTTCCATGTTTGGTCCTTGGGTGTTAGTGGAGGGGTTATGCTAACTCATTACATGTGGTTTTTGTTGAGATGAGTAGAATGGATATCATGTTTTAGGATCGATGATGTGATTATAGGGATATCCTAATGTTGGTGAGTAGATTATAGAACATGAATGAAAGAACCACATATCATAAGCATTTGTAAATTTTTGATCCAAGTGGAGTATGGTAGAAAAGAAAATGGTATGCTAGTGAATTGATATACATGACATGGGGACCGAGGTGTGATATCAAATTTATCTTGTGTGAAGTTAAAAATTTTTTTTTAGTTGCTGGAGTAACAGAACTAGCATTGTGATTAGGTTAGAAATTGATGTGATCAAATTTTGAGTCAAATTAGAATTGAATATGTTCTCAATGAAGAGTGTGATGGTGGATGTTGTAATAAGGGAACTAACAAATAAATTACACCATGATTTTGGGTTGGTACTCATTTGGAGGATAATATATTTCAATGAATGCTGGTAAGAGGATAATGGATTAGTTATATTCATATACATAGATGAGGTGAGTTGGAAACCACATGAAGAATGTCATTTTTGATGCAATAAATGTGTTTCCAATATATGTTTGGGATTTTAGATAGTGTTCAATGTATTAGATATTATTTTCTAGAATTACACAAAAAGATACAGTTTTGTGGTAAATAATGACACACCGTGGGATAGTTATGAGTTGATCACTTTTACAAGTTCATTTTTGTGACAGGAGACTATAAGATAATTCTCAAGCATGAGAATCCTTATATTGGGGTGTTTATAATAGAATGTGTCATTTTTTTGTGTTTAATTCACATGAAAATTTGAAATATTTATTTGATAAAGGGTTAGTTTGGATAATCAAGACTCCAAATAATGTTATGAAAATTTAAAATCAATGAAATTTGATTTTGATCATGGTTTAAGGCTCAAGTGGTGTCTCGTGGTTTCGAGAGGGCATCGAGGAAGAGCCAAGTGGTTGGGAATCTAAAAAGTGATAAAAAAATACAAATCATTGAAGGAACCTATGATTAATTCAATAAATATTATGGGGAAGATTAAGGGGGTTAATAAATGGGGATCATCACAATGGGAATTTAAGTTCACATCAAGAACCGTGTGGGGTGGATTTATTTAATAAAATGTGATATCTGTTTCTTCATTAAAAAACCCCTCAGGTTTCTTCCCTAAAAAAGTCATCCAATAAGTGGGAGAAAAAAACCCCCACTACCCTTTCCTCCCCCTTTGGTCTAGGAGAAATAATGGTGTTTATCACACTATTTAAGGCCAATATCTCTCCATTATATAATCTCGTTCTATTTATTCTATATTCAAAAAATTTCATTCATCTAATCTAGGTCTCAAATGATTGAATTTAGGGGGGGGGGTGAAGAAATATTTTTTAAATTAGGAGTTCATGTGCATATCATAGAACATGTCTAGAGGACTTCTTCAAGCCTTTGTTCATTTTTTATCACATTCTATGTTTCCTCATAATTTTTGTTAGTTCATTTTCTTATTATGGGTAAAATGGGTTCTAAATTCAATGTTATAATTTTTATAGTTCATATGAATTTGGGTTGATTTTGAGTTAGTCATAGAAGTACTCTATTTATCATGATTTTGGTAACCAGATGACATTTTATATCATTTGGGGAATTGTTAACATTTTGGTTAATTTGAAATTTAGTAAAGAAGTCTTAGAAATGAACTAAGTAATAATTAAAAAAAATTAATAATAAATTCTTTGATATCATTTCTTGTGATTGATTCTAATGAGACAAGGGAAAAATTAAATGATCCTAAGAAGTGATAGTCGAGTGATGAATTAATAGAAATGTAATATTTAAGGTAGGGTACTTGAAATTATTTGAGATACGTATGAATTTGGTGATTTTATGCTTTTATATTTAATTTGTGTATCTTTTTGTAAACTATTTGATTTTTCAGAGTTTTTGTAATTTTAGGATGTCCATGCATCAAAACATAATAAAAATAGACCATATAGATTATTAAATGTCTTGTTAGTGTCTACCTTATTAAACTGGTGTTAGTTTACCTCTTATTGGGTTATTCAGTGGAGTGTGTTTGATATCAAAGTGAATGTGATATCCTTCTTAAAGTTTATTATAAAATGATGATTTGATTGAAACGAAATTTAAAGAAAAATTAATAATTTGAAAAATAAACATTGAAATGGTATTTCAAAATATAATATCATTTTAAAATATTCATTAATTATATTTTTTCTAATGATCACATGTGAGTAAAAATACACATAAATCCTTTTGAGGTTGTTTGACAAAGGGGATTTGAATAGGTTTCAATGGATATATGTTTGAGACTGATTTAACATTATATGGTTAATAAAACGTCACATGAAATAATCTATGATTTATAAGGATTGTGTGTTTCTGTGATTCCTGTTTATGATTTCATGGTGCGATATATATTACAATGTGATGAGTGTTGTGTTTTTAAACCTATGAGAACACTGTTGATACATTATCATGTGTTCTACCTTTGAATCCCTATGATAACTCTATATTGGTATTAGTGAGATGGAATTGGATGATTGTATTATAAGAAACCATTTGAGATTATTTTCAGGATGAGTTTGATATGTAGGACTAGGTCCATGAGACTAGTGACCTTGTGGAATGTGAGAGAGTTGTTAGATGGGTTGAATCCCTTGTTTAGTGTTTAATTTGAGTGAAAACTATATAATTATTATACATCAGATATATGGATGGATTTCATACTTTCGGAGATGGGTTTCATCCATTATGGGTATGGATTTTTGTATGTTTTGGATGACACCTAAGTGGATTTGGTTGGTATTCTTGTCAGACCTCACATTTAAGGGCTTGTGTCTGTGTGCTTGAATGTGACTTCCCCTAAGCATATAGGGTTGAGCTAGTGTGCTTATTAATTATAAAATTAATGATTAGGTTGAAGAATTAATTGTGGGGTGTCAGTGGTGGATTGATGGTAAATATTATTATGGAACTCCACTAAGGGAAAAGGGATGGATCAAAGATTACGAATGTATATATTTCCCATTTTTCTACAGGTAGTGGGTTGAGGTTTGGAATATTATAATATGTATTTGGGTGTAAATTTTAATTCATATAGATTAGAACCCAACCCTTAATATTTTATTATAGTTTTTGTTATTTTTTAAGGTAATTTATTCTTTCCAGTATGGTTCCATTTTAGGTAGAATCATGTGTCATTATGACCTTTCTATCACATGAGGACCTTACATGTATGACTGTGTGTGAATTGGGGGTTTTATTTCCTAGTTTATGTGTTTAAAAACCCATATATATTTATTAAAATCACATAAACTTGATCATATTAGTATTAAATATCATTAAGTCGATGGGGGTTCCTACTAGGTGGTTAGACTCACACCCTTCCCATGTATATGTCAAGGGTTTTAATGTTTGGGGTTAGATCATCCCATTTTCTCTCTTGACATATGTATCACATAGACATGTATTCTTGGTGATGTATGGAATGTAATATTATTAAAATTATTTATATAAATACAATGTGAGTTTGTCTAGAGGGTAATGAATTCGTTAGTATTCATTTTCAGTATGTGTAAAATTTACTATTCCACCGTATTTTGTAATATATAATGCTTGATTTTTTTTGTCTATGGATGAGAGATTATAGTTTATTTTTTCATTACATTGATAGATGCACTATGTAAAATTTGGAACTAATGGGGGGATAATGAAATATCTTAGTTAATGGTATAATAAATCAGTTTTATTTTTATTAATATTGTTACATTCATTATTAAAATATCTTGTGATTTTTTAAAATAAAAAAGAAAATTGATTTAATTAAACACTTTTATTATATGATTTTACTAAAAAATTTAAATTTATAAATATATGAAATTTAATTTTAATAAATGAATAATATTTTTGAAATAAAAAAATCATAATTACCTTATGGTAAATTTTTTGGGGGTTTTTAATAATATATTGATTTTTCATTGTGTAGTGAAATATACCAATTTTTCAAAAAAAAATCATTTATTTCAAATGTATTAATTAATTTAAAAGTAAAATTATTTTATGAGAATTTCTTAGAAAAATATGTATTATTTAATTAAATTAATTTGTACTCTATTACTTTTTAATATACATTATATTGTATTTTTTTAGAAGATGGATTTTTAGATAAAAAACATTATGTTTAAGAAAACTATTTTAATTTGAATAAATTTTATCGCTTTATTTAATTAAATTAATAACTAATAAAAATTGTATTTAATTCAATTTATATAGTATATGTAAATAACTATTAATTTCGATTCATAAATTTATTATTAATAATAGAAGAGTTTATATAAAATTGTTCATTCTTGAGAAATACACTTTCTGAAAATCAACTTTTTCATCGCATTTGTGTGTTTAATTTTTAATTAAAATTTTCCCCTTTATGTAAATTGACTTTCAAATATTCGATTCAATGTTTTGAAAAAAAATATTTTATATTATCTAATTATATCAACATAATATTTTTAGAAAAATGCATATTGAAAATAAAAAATTTTAATTATCGGAGATAAGGAAAAAGAAGATTTACCTAAGGTTTAAAATATAAATATTTGCATTACAATTTCATAAAAACAAGTCTAAAAATATATTATCTGGAAATAATTAGAACATATAAAGTTTAAGGATACATATTTTCCCATTTTTTATCCTTTTAGTGTGGAATGATTGGGGGTACAACTTTTACATTTCAAACATTGCTAGTTTATCAGCCAAATCACTTATAAAATGCCACTCATCCTCTCTCCTCTATTCACATTCATATCCAGTTATATCAAATATTATATTCCAAATAGAATTCATCAAATTAATAAAAATTACCTAAATCCCTTATTTTGATCATAAATCAATCCTAGGAAGGCTTTTAGTGATTATATAAGGAGGTTTTCTTAATAAGAGGTATCATGCTATAATGTGTGTCATTATTTTATTTATTATTCCACCTCCTTCAAATATTTATCAATTATTATGATATAATAAAACTATTATTTCTCATATAATATGATATTATTATTAAAACGAAATAAATAAAATCAATATTCTCTACTGTCAAACTCCATACAAAATTATCGTTCACTTTTTTTAAAAGGTTGGGGTCGAAGCCTCATTTATTATTAAAGCAAAGAAAAGACCTCTTTAACTGGGTGGAGGGACACCCATTACATAGACTAAAGGAGCAGTGGGCATTTAGCCCATTACATGGACCGTAGGCCCATTTTTTGTGCCCAAGGATCATTCTTCGAATATTACTGATATTGTACCTACGATACTACAGTACCATGCTGCCTCTAAAGTAACCTTCCGCTACTACAGTGCCCACCGGTGCTACAGTACAACCGCTACTACAGTGCACTATAGTATGATAAAATACCATGTTCTCAATGGGTTTTTAACCTCCATTTTTCATGTTGAATTAAGGGGTGCTTACCACTAATCTAAACTCCAACTACAAAAAATCATCTATCAGTTGTATGTGGAACTTTCACCTCACGAATCGATGTCAATAATTTTCCATAATCACCTCTCAATGGATTTTGAAATGATGGGTTTAAATTAAATATTATATATATGAAATATACTTATAATTATATTGTTATTATAAAAATAATATCTGTTTACAATATATTTCATGTGGAATATAATAACATCACTCGTGTGTAAGATATAATACTACCTCACAAATTGATAAGATTATTTTTTCAATAAAGCTGCTCCGGGATGGTAATGGGTATAATGTTAATGATTATATGTGTTGAAAAATGGAATAATAATTTAAATAATTAATTATTTATCATTATAAAATTACAATTTATCATTTTCATTCTTCCACTAAAAATTGATAACTTCAATCGTGTACGTATGAACTATCATCTCCAAAAAATTGTGATTGTTTTTTATCACCACATCATAATAATGATATATAAAATTATATATACTGAAAAACATGGTATATATGATATTATTATTATTATTTAATGATAATATATTACTTATCTTATTCCCGTAATGTTTGATGAAAAATCGAAATGTTACTAATGCATACGTACAACCTACCGTCTTTTTGATCGTATTTTTTTTCATATTTTCTTAACCATATATCATGATTGGTTTTAAAATTAAATATTATTTATAAATATAATTAATATTTTATATTGAAATCATGAAAACTTATAGAAAAAATCAACCAATCATAGTTATTTCAATACATAATCCAATTATCATTAATCATTTACTGTAAATTTAAATCATTATTTAATTGTAGTTGAAGTGGTAATACATTTAGTAAAATTATTAATAAAAATGAAAATAGATCTTAATCATGTAAACAATTTACATATGATTATTATTTAGGGAGATAATAAATGATTATGGAAAATGAAACATGAGGTGAGGGACATCATCTCAATTTTCATTCATTGAGATATACTATGATGTTATCAACCTATATTATTTTGAATGGTGTATATTTAGAACCTTTTACATGTTTTATCATTAATTTATCTATTATCATGGTATTTAATAATTATTAATTTTATTATTCCATGAGTCTTATTAATAACATATTTATAAATTGGAAATTGAAATTTCTATAAAAAATCATGCTTTAATGTTTTTCTATAAAACAGGATTTTAAATCAATTTGAAGGTGTTTAAAATTATTTTATTATATTACCGGGAAATTAATATCATAATTTTATATCATTATTTAAATCTTTTTTTGTAAAAACTGAAATCTTTATATAGAATATTTGACAATATTTACAAACACCAAAAAAATCATTAATTTTAATGTATATATGGACAATGAAATTTCCTGCCAATATAACCATTATTTGAATCATGTAATACTTTAATAAATTTCAGGTATTACTAAATAAAATTCATCCATACCTTTTTAGGAAATTTTAGTAATAAAAATGTTTTTTAAAAGAAAGGTTTTTTTCGATATTAAAATTGGTTTTAAAAATTTACATGTATTTTGATATATAAAAGTTAATTGAGTATGATTTTTGAATACTTGTAATAATGTTTAATGATGAAAAAGTTAAAAAATAACATGTTTTATTCATGATATGGTGATTGTTATTTTTTTAATAAGGGTTAAGAATCATTGTAGATTTTTTTTGAAGTCTTTATAACTTATAAAATTAGTTTCCCAAATAACAATCCATTTTACCCGGTAATAATTATGTTATGCAGATAATTTTTTTTGATCTTTTACATGTCATTATTCAAATTTTCAAGGGATTTATAAGCTTTGCAATGATATGATTTTTGAAGGCACGTGTATGAATTTTTTATGGTTATTAATTATTTTTCCAATTAATATTTGACTCCAAAATACAAGATGATTATTTTTATAAGGTGAAAAGATACCATTTCTGGAAAAAGATGTTTTTTATGAAAAATATTTTTTGAGTTTTCAGGTTCTTCATTTGACTAAGGAATTTTTTTATTGATTACTATTATATTTATACACATCCTAAATATTAAAAAAATCCCATGGATTAATGATGGATAAATGAAATGAATATGTAATGATAATGTTCGTGTATATTTTCCATTAAAAATAATTATTTAATTTCAACATTTTATATTATGAAAAGTTAGATAAAAATCAGAAGTTCCCCCATTGTTCTTGGTGTTTTTTTATTTATGAGTTATGAACTAATTCTCATAAATATTAATACTAAAATAATATTAAAATGTATGAGAATTTATTATTTAAATTAATCTCAGAATTATGAAATGTTTATGGTTGGTTATTTATATTTGGTATTATAGGATAATTTCGATAAAATTTGAATTTTATAGTTTCATTACAATTCCCTTTAATGTTTTTATCTTATAAATAAGTTGATATGATTTTGAATTTTATGATTACAAAGATTCTTTAGAAAAAAAAATGTACGTTAAGAATGGTTTTATATAGAAGAAATATGGATGCAGTAGTGGGAATCCGTAGAGAAGATAATTTCCTTCCAAATTAGTATCTTCAGAAGGATATAATTGGAACTGACTAGTTGGTTACAATGATGGCTCATCTATGTAAAGCTATAAATTATGGTGGTATCTATATGAGAGAGGAACTCAATATATCTTGATGTAACATTTCAATAGTTGTTAAATTCATGAGAAAAAATCCCACATCATTCAAGGGATCATTTTAACATATAGTAGCTGATGGATGGATTAATGCATTGGGAAAGATATTTTAATCAATGGGGTGTCCAAAATGTCAACAGGAAACTCTTGATGTTTATACTTTTAAGGGTAAAACTTATGAATGGGGGTCTCGAGTTAATAATAACTTATAAAATATTTATATTTATTCAATGGAATGGAACTAATTTAAGGATCATTTCATTAATAAATATTTACCTACAGTTATTTGATGACAAATTTACAAATAGTTTCTAGAAATTATGATGAATATGAAGATTATATATCCATGTATAATGGAAATATTTCAAGACTATCCAAGAAAATTAATTATTTGTTTATGGGAATTGATAATAAAATTAGTATATTTTACTCAAGATTGAGAAAATTTATATGTAATACTTTAGTCACATTATAATTTACAAACAAAAAAATGTTTTTCATTGTACTAAATATGTTGTAGTGGAGTTCTTGGACACTTATGTGCCTCATGATGATTAATGTAAGTAGTATTTCAGATTGTATGTGATATAGAAACATGTATCATGTAAATTTAAATGTAAGAAATTGAATTTCCAAACATGTGGATTTTGTGAAATGTTTTTTGGAGAATCTCTTCTGAAATTAGTTCTGTGTTTTTGAGGGGAATGTATTATCAAATGGGTCAAGATATTATGAAAATAATAATAAAGATTCTGTGAATGGGTAACATGTATCCATCCCAAGGGGAATTATTTTAATTGAAATAAGTTGGTTCATTATTCTAATTTGTTTTATATGTTAACTATTTCTATTTTAAAGCATCACGATTTGAAGAAATGGGGTGTGAAAAAATAAATTAAAATTACTATGGTTGATGTTCTAATATCAAATAAAGTGGTGATAATTATGTTACTTATATATTTGAACTATCTTAGTTCCATGTTTGACTCTATATCTTTTCATTAATTCATTTTGGATAATGTATCGAGTTAATCGTGAATACCACCTCATCAATATGTGATTAAAATTCGGGAAAAAAGATGGGTTTAATTATTAAAGTTACCAATTTTTATTGGAATCTTCATATTTCTATTAGTGGGATTATCTTTCCTTAAAATTGTTTTCAACTTCCCATAGTGTTATTTGATATAATATTTTTATGGATGGTCTGTTAGTTTACTCTGATAATAAGGATTCTACAGACAATAATGATTAGGTTAATAATTTTATAACTTTGACACCATATCAAGAATCTATGAAAAGGATAAAATATGATAGAAATATATATATATATAATGTTTCTAAAAAGGAATAAACTATTCAAATTAGTGATGTATTAGTATTGAATGAATACTTGAATATATTAACTAACGATTTGTGTAGTGTTATTCCTAATCATGGAATTATGTTTACTATTGAATTATTTCCCGATTATAAGATTATTTTTAATCCGCCTTATCAATTAGCTCAAGTAGAATGTTTTTAATTTAAAAAGAAATTGAATGAGTTTTTAGATAATGGTTTTATTTAACTAAACACTTATCCTTGGTATGATCGTATTTTTTTATAATAAAAATAAATATGGTTCAATGATACTTTTAATTTATTATAAATCCATGGATTGCATCACTATTATGAAAGAATTTCCTTTTTTACTCATATCAATTATTTTTATCAGCTTTTGGGAGGATAGTATTTGTCAATGTTTAATTGAAGGTTTTTGTAATATTCAATTAAAATGAAGGAGGATGGCATTTTTAGGTATATAATTTAGATTCGATATAGGCACTATGATTTTGTCATAATCTTATTTTGGGTTATCTAATGAACCTATTACAATTATAGACATTCTGAATTAGTTTTTCCATGAGTTATATAATAAGTTTTTTATTTTTCTATTGATTACATTTTGGTGTATTAAAATAGTTATGAAGAAAATTAATGGTTTTTATAGATATTTTTGAAAACTATAAAAGAAAATAAACTATATAAATTTTTTTAAAACTATGATTTTTTTGTAATTAATTTCATGAATTTGACTTATTGATTATAAATATTGAATAACATTTTACACTTTTAAAATAAAAGTTGTTAAATAATGGTAAATAACCAAAAATATCATATATATTTGTAGCGTTATAGGATTATAGGGTCATAACCTATTTTTTATTGAAAAAATACATTGGGATTCTATCCTATGGGATAAGTTACCTAGAAAAGGGGTTTGTTTCACCTTAGTAAAATAATGTGATGATTTAATTTTCAATAAAATAAAATATGTTTTGTTAATGCTCTAGTTTAATATTTTGTTCCAGAAATGTATATTCCATAATTTATTATGATGCATAATAAAATGTTCATGGTTGTGTCTGGATGTATAATTTCCAGTAAAGTTCTTATTCATTACATCAATTGAAAACATGTGATTAAAATTTCCCAATACTCAATTTGGAAGTAGTTACTATTGTTTTTTCTTTAAAAATTTAGGTGAATAATTTATTTCGATTAGTGGATGAAATATATACTAATAAAAAAATTGTGTAATTATTCACTTATAATGAATTTATCATAACAAATAAAATATATTTAATATTTAATAGAAATTATTATTTTCTAATTCATTATATTAATGGGAAATAAAAAATGTGTATGTTTCATTGATTAATAAAAATAATTCGATATTTACAATGTTACATTTGGAATATAACCATTTAGTTAATTATTTTTTGAATTATTCACTAGATCTTGTGGATGTAGGGAAATACTATTTTTTGTTTCTGTTTTTAGTAAAATTGACTTTGTTAGAAAGAAGTAAAAAATACTTGAAGGAGGTTCTTGTTTCATAAAAAATGGTAGAATCTCTTTAGAAGGGAAAGTTGTATGTGACACCCATGGGTTCATGTAAATGACAAGTTGTTAAAATATTTTAAATCTAAATAATATTTTTTTAATGTTTTGGGAGATTAATAGGGGATTTAGATATTATTTAGTCTTTTTGGAGGAGTTTAGTTTGGCAATGGTAAGTAGAAATCCTGAAACATCTCTAGGAAAAGATAAAAGGTAAAACAATTGGCACCAGGTAGGTGCACGAATGGCACACAGTTTATCCCAACAGTGAAACTCATAATAGAAACTATGTATATTAAAATACAGGGGAAAAATGTAAGGTTTATATTTTTTTAAACTGCGTGAGACAATCATGCATGGTGCAGCCCTAGGACATCTTCACGACACAGTATGCAAACAGGTTTTGAAACCTATGTGGCATAACTATGCATCTTATAGTTAGACCTACATAAAGTGTGTGTCTAATAC
This sequence comes from Viscum album, assembly GCA_963277665.1. Classification (NCBI taxonomy): domain Eukaryota; kingdom Viridiplantae; phylum Streptophyta; class Magnoliopsida; order Santalales; family Viscaceae; genus Viscum; species Viscum album. Next base: position 470,536,948 of record OY728133.1, on the reverse strand, counting down.
AAATAAACACATTTAACCATTATTCATTCCCTAAATACCTTATATATAGAATTCCGTTTGTTTTTTAGGCTACATAGACACCCCCTTTAGTTGGGAGTGATAATTAGGTTAATCAAACTGAATATGAGGACCTAATTCATTCATAAGTCATCATTTTTCATTATTCATATTTGATATATTCCTTTTCTTTTTTCCCTCTCCTCAACTCTTATAATCATATATCTAATTTGTTATGGATATATACATGTACTAAGATAGTAATCATGATAGATTCAAATTTTTCTTGATTGAAGGGTAGAGGAACCAAGACCGAATATGGAAAAGTTTTGTATTTCCCTTTATTTTGTCAAGATGTCTACATATAGGATAATTCTCTCTTATGTCTAATTGATTAATAACATAAAGTGTTTGTTTTTATTACATTTTTTTAATTTTTTTGAACCCCTGTGTTATTCTTGATGGAACACATTTTAGTTATCGACATGGAATTTGGTAAATTTTGATGGATTTTCAGAACACCCCTTTTTTATAATATAAAAATTATGATTTTAAAATTATAGTTCTTGGTTGGCTCAGATAAAATATGTTTAAAAAAGTTTTAAAAATTGTTTTTATATGAAATGGATTGGCATGTTTTTTAGGATAAATAGTTTGTGTTAGTTAATTTTATTAATATAACCATGGATTTAATAATGTGACCCTGTATTATTAGGATGTGCTATTGTAAAATTGTACAATAGTCATCGTGTAATGATTTGGTGTATTGATAAGATACCAATAATGAGTATGAAACTATCAAATCGGCATGCATGGTTTGTGTGTTCAAACATAGTTATTAAGATTCTAAATAAATTTATAGAATGGATTGAAGGATTGGTTTCTTTTTTATATGGGAAACTATTTTGTTTCTGAGATAAACTATTTCTTCCAAATAAAAATGTTCTATATAAATTTCTCTAAAAAAATTCTTATTTTAGAATGTGTTAAGTAGTTATTGGGAAAATATTATAGTGTTTATACTCTCCCCCTTCATTAGAACTATTGTGTATTTGATGATATACACTATATGAACATTTGTGAAGTCTTGATGTCATAGTTCTAAGGTGGTTATTCTTAATACCTTGGTCATGGAATTTGGAGTAGGAAAATTGAAAAGGTTCTGTGTTTATGGTCAATGTCACTTTTTTTTAGCGTTTTCTAAAATTTTTCCTTAATTTAGTTTTTTTCACTTTAACTCTGATATGGTTTATAGGTTTGGTTATGATTTTGGTTTTTTTATAATAATTTATCATATAATGATTTTTTGTTGTGGATTATGTAGTTTGGTTGTTTTATTTTTCAACTGAAAAATAATCCCCAAAATTTTTCTAAGCCCCTTGGAATTTTTTCCCATCCTTTGGTGTGTTTCTGATGTCATCTAATGGTGAATAACACACCTATTACATCTTATGAAAATTATTAAATGATGTTAGCTACTTTGGTCATTGATATAGGAAATGATATCAGATTCCTCGATACCTAAAATAGGAAAACATTTTATTTTTTATTAGTCCTATAGTTATAAATATTTTTGATCTCTATATTGGGATACTAGAAATGTGATATGGCTGTAAGAACGTGAAATATAGAGAATAAAATTGTGCAGTTTTTCTCTTTATGCAAAAATCAAGTTACTAGGGTTTTTGGGTACATGAGGGTTTTAATAAACATTATCTACAATTATTACCAAATAATCAAGGTTTTATACTATAATATATTCATGAAATTAATTAATAATAATACTTTACAATAATAAAAAAAATAATTATGAGTTTATTTGTTTATGAAAGGGAAAACAGGTATTAATTTTGTAAAATGGTGGGATTGTTTTTATCAAAATCAGGTTGTGATATGTTAAAAATAATAGAATTTTTTATGGTTATATAATTTTGGAATTATTATTTTTAATATATATTTATCTTGAAAAATAAAATTTAAAAAATTTTAATTTTTAATAATTTATACTAAATAGAGGTTTGTTAGGGTTATATTGAATGGTACTAGGTAGGCGTTGTTAAAACCAATCATAAAAGGATGTAGAAATTATGGTTATTCCTATGCCAAAGGTGAACCAAAAATTCTTCTATACTATTTTATAGGATTTTTAGGTTAGTAATAATGGTAATAGGAAGTAAGAACCATAGTAAGTGGATAATTCAGTTCATTTCCAAAAAACAAAATCCACTCATCTTTTTATGGAATTGAAATCTGGAAAAAATAATAATTCTACTTGAATATGATGAATTGAATATTTCATTTTCTTGTGAAAATAGAAGAGTTGAAATTATAGTTAGAAACATATGTGATTGATTATTTGGAAAACTAATGTTTATAATTAGCAGTTATGGGTAAATTGGACCAAGGCATGACATGAGAGTATTTTGAGTATTTTATTGACAAAAAAATATATCATCACCCCATTTAATTTTTTCGAAAAATGTACTTCATTATTTTTAATATTGGAAATCAATTTAGTAAATTTTATATTTTTAAATTTATTAATATAGTCATCTTTTCATCAGAAGTATATGCATGTGCATCCTTGATGGTATAATTTTTGGAATTTGGTATTGGGAAAAATATTTTCTATAAGGATATAATTTTTTGTGTAAGTATTATGCAATGATTTTCAATATATTAATGGTGTAATGAAGGTATATATTGATACATATGGTTGTGAATAATATGTTTATTCTGACAAAAAATATTTAGAATTCTAATTATGGGAATTAGTTGAAGATGGAAACTTACTTCTAGAATAGTGGTACACTTTAGAATCAAACAATAGGATTAATAAATCTTATCCCTAAACTAAAAAATAAGATTGAATTTTTTTTGAATGGGGTTTTTTTACCATATGACTCGATATTTTCTCTCACCCCCAAGAGATTATTATAATTTCTAAAGGATGGTGCATCTTTTGTGTTATTGTCACGGTGCTCCCGGGTAGGGTGACAAAGACAAGTCTAATTCTTCTCAGGAATCTCATGCCACGAAGGGATGTTTAAAGAACAATATTTATATTCATTCTAATAGATCTATCCAAGGTGGTTCCAGAAAAACAGTGTCTGCTCAACAAATGAAAAATCAATAGTGTTTTATAGATAAATTTGTTGTGAGTAAAAAATTGAATAGAGCATATCAAATGATAGACAATGATCCTACTCATCCATCGATGATTATATGTACGATCCATTTTATTTCAACCATTATGGATTATTTTTATTATATAAGAATATATTGACCATTTATTTATTCTTGTGTTGTTGATAATATGGGTTTCTATTCTCCTATAGTGCTTTTTATTTTAATACTACAAACTTCCTTAGGATAAAGACAATGTTTTCAATTATGTATATATCTTAATATATAAGTAATTTTGTTGCATAGTTATTATTAGAAATTATTGTGATTGTAATGGATAATTATGAATTGATTATTGTTATGGAGTAAAAGACATAGTTCAAGGCCCATATTGACTGCTGTTATCCAAATGTTTTTTCACATCTATAGACAGCATCAAGAATCTATTTAGATAAGATCGGGATGTAAAAAATGTAGAGAAGGAATTTTTTAATTTTTGGATGGAGACATCTCTGATCAGTTCTTAGGGATTAATTTTTCATATGTTGATGTGATTGGAAATATATATTTTCCAACTATTTCTAACCTGATTCTTGATGTTTTTAAAAATAATTTATTTGGGTTTCCACCCAAAAGAGAAGTTGAGTGTATGATTGATCTCTTAATTATGGAAATATAAATATCAGTTACGTCATATATGATAGAACCAAATATATTTATATAGTCTAATTTTCAAAAAGAAGATTTGGAATGTGAAGGGTACATTCGATAAAGATAAAATATCTTAGAAGAAATAGTTCTGTTTGTTAAGAAAGTGGATGTAAATCCTAGGATTTGTATGGATTATCATATTGTTAACCATGTTATTATAAATAATTATTATCCATACCACCAATTTATGATATGTTTTGAAGAATTATTGGAACATGGTTGTTCTGTAAAATTTACTTATATTCTTAGTATCACCAATTTATAGTTCAGAAAGAGGATATTAGGATTATATATTTCATGAAATATATATTTCAACTTTAAATAGTTATTTATTCCTTTTCGTTTAACAATTACATCATATTTATTAATGGAAATGGTGAATCAAATCTATCATAGGTATAAATATTCCTCTGTCATGAGGTTTTTCCATGATATAATTTGTGATTTTTCGAAAAAGGAAGAGAGTGAAAAACACTATTAAATAGGGTTAGGAATATTTTTAGAGCATCATTTATATAATATGTTTTAAAATCGATAATTTGGTATACAATAGGTATATTTCCTTTTCAAAGTAATTTATATAAAATTAGTTTTGGTATATCCAAAGAATAAATGATGATAAAACATAGAAACCTTCAAGGAGTGACTTTGAGAAAAGTACTTTTTAAATATTGGTGGGAAACTCTTGAATTTTTTTTGAAATAACATTTATATTCTTTCTTAAATGATGAAATCTATGATGAGTAAAATAATACCATTAAAATGAAATAAAAAATATGAGAATTACTTTATAGAATAAGAGGATAGAATTAGATATACACCAATCCTCAATTTTAAATATACTAGATGTGGTCGTATGGTCTATTGTGATTCATCGGGAATAGGTATGGAATATGTTATCATGTAGGGTGATCAAATTCATTTTTATTTCACAAGCAATATAATTTCATTAGAAGAACTACCCAACATATGATTTTTTATTTACTTTTTTTTGAATTCATTGAATATATTGAAGTATTAGTTGTTTTGTGAGAAATTAATACTATTTATTTATCATAATAGTTTGAAACACATTTTCTTACAAAGAGAAATTTATTTAAGAAAATTTAGATACACGGTGTATCTATTGATTCTTCACATCAAAATGATGTATACATTTGGTAATGGGCAATCTGGGGTGGATGCATTGAGAAGGAATTCATATGCTCAGTTCACAAAATTGGTTACAGATCTGAAGAAAGTAATTTTATTTCAGATGATATGAATTTATATTTCTTGGAAAAAGTTAATATTGATATTTTCATTCTAGTTTCCATTGTCACTTATTTTTTTAAAATACTGAAAGGCTTATAAATATTATACTCATTGTGATTATTTGAGGTCAAAAAAAGGTGAGGAGGCCATTAAGAGTTTGAAGATATATGTGAATTCAGCATTGTGGTTTTGAGTTTGTATGGTGTCACCTTTCTCTTGTAATGAACAACTTATTTATTCTTAATTCCATTCGCCATAGGCTATACATCATAGGATTCTAAAAATTTATAGTTAAATTAATTAATAGTTTTGATGGCTTTGAATTAATAGACAATCCATAGAGTATGCATTTCGATTCCTCACCCATTAGTAGGTAAAGTTAGAGAACCAAATATTAGCATGTATGTTGTTGTATTTACTTATTCTAATGAGAATACAGCAGAATATTTCCATGGAAATTGTAATAGGTCTATGAAGGATGATTAGGAAACATGATACTATATGGGTGATTGTGGATCACCATAATATGTAAGATAAATTCATCTATATTCCTAAGACTAATTTGGACGAAGACATGTCCAAAATCTATAATCACTAAATTGTAATGATGCATGAAATTCTAGTCTCGGTTATATTGGATCAAGACAGTAGTTATATATCATGTTTTTGGAAATACTTACATCTATTCCTTGGAATATATTTTACTATGAGTATGGATTATCATCCTTAAATGGATGTATTTTATGAACAAGAAAAAAAAACGTTAGAGGATATACATAGGGATTCTATAATGGGTTTTCATGGATTATGTGAGGATAATTTACCATTAGTGGTGATATCATGTAATAATATCTATCAGGCCTTGATACATATAGACTGTTTTGGAGAATTATACAGAAACCCATGCCTTTATTTTCATTATTTTGTGGAAACTAGTTATATTTCACTAATTTTAACTATTTTGGTGTTATTGATAACAAAAAATATTCATTCTATTAAATAGAGGATGTACACAACTCATATTTTTTTTATAAAATGTATGAATATCATCATCAATGAAAATTTTCCTTTGAGGTGAGTGACCATGTGTTCTTTATAATATCACTAATTCATGGGAATCATTGTTTTGGTATATAGGTTATGTTATTTCCTCAATTCATTGTCCCATTTGAGAAACTTGAAAATGTTGGTAGGGTGGAATATTGGTTGGAATTTCCACCATGGTAATGTTTGGTAAAACTGTGTTTCATGTTTACAAGTTCAAGAAGTAAAACCTGATGATGAACTTGAGATTCAATGGGATCATGTGAACTTAGAGATATATTATATATTGATTCATCTACTATTACATAATATCGACATGAATGAGAAGATATTTATTGGGGATCATTAGTCTATTTCACTTTTTATGGAAACATAGTTGTATTCCAAAAGAAACAAGGGACTATGGGAAGGTTATATTGTAGTATGAAAACTTGGGTCTTCTACATTCTTTGGATGGATGGTACAATGGTTGGGAGAATATAGAACATAATTTGTTTGGTACAAAACCCTTCATTCATGTATGGCATGTATATTTAATGTTCAAGTTATATTTTGGTATGTTCTATATGTTTTTGAAATGTTTTTACGTTATTCTATATGTTTATGGTTTTTAACCATCTATAGAAAGAGTTCACCATCCCAAGGAATCTGTTTATGGTAAAATGGTTCGCACTACAAAGAACATATTTGATGCTCGGTCAAACTAAACCATGTAAATTCATAAGAATAACTATTCATTTTTAAATAGTGGTGAGAGAATGGTTGGCACAAAATTTTTATAATCAGGAAATTCAATTATGAATTATGTTAGTAAGATCATATAACCACATGGTTGGAATACAGTTCTCCAAACCATGTGTCTTAAATATGTGACATACAATTTTTCCTCTTTAAATTGTGGATCTAATCAGAATTAACCCCATTAACACTTTTTTCACTAAAAACCTGAGATCCTAAATATCATTTAGTCTATTGGATTAAGAGATGATCCCCTTCTATCTAGGAGTATTCCTTAGGTGAATCAAAGTGGATTGGAAGCCCAGATTCGTTGGTAATTCATCATTCATCAATATTATTCCGATATATTGTCTTATTCTCTCTCATGGTATTAGAAATCCAATATGTGGTGGTTATATCCATGTTTTATGATGTAATTATAGATGAATTGTGATATTTTTATTAAAGTGTAGAATATCTAAGCTTAAATCTAGAGAAGCCTTTTCAATTCATTATTTCTACTAACTACTAAGTGGTATGGGGATACTTTATTATATTTACATGACTTAAAAGTATAAGGATTAGTGTTTATCAAATGTATTATTTGAAATGGTTATGACATAAATATGTGACACTTGATGGAAACATTTTATGATGATGGCCTTGGAATATGGAATAAAATGATGAATTTTAGAAAAACACCATTTTATTATAATTCTAAAATGATGTTTAAAATTTAGGTGTTGGTTTTGTTGTAGGTAATATAACAACATTACTCATTATTTCATATTAATACTTGATTTATTACATAATATTACACTTTATAAAAATCAAATGATTGAGAAGTATAATTTCATTGTTAATTAGGTACATTACGTAACAATATAAAAAAGGCAATACAATATCTTTATTAAAAGCATCATTAACATGGTCAAAATACTCCTTCGAACATCAAAATTCATAATGCAACATGGAAATATACATAAAAATGGATGAGCATTAAATCCTAGTAAGGCAATGAAAAAAGGAATAACATGAAGAGGACAATACCTATTAAACAATATGCAAACCAGTGAGGCATAAAAAAAGTAAAAATCATAAACATGCATAGCATGATAATAATATCATTGAAAATGTGGAAACAACTTAAAACACAGTATCATAAAAATTTTCCAAAGAAAACCAGAGAATGATATCATGGTGGACAATATACCATAAAGGAATATTGTTCACTCTCTATACCCACATGATGTATCATGATACTAAACATTTCCGAATGCATTTTGGCACTATCTGGGAACACTCATCATATTCATTTCATACTGATGCATATGTGTGCAAAAAAGATCATAAGACATGGAATAATTCATCATCATGATTTTTTAAATGATCATGTAATAAGGAATAAATACACAAATTCCCCTGATAAATAAGTATATGTTCATAATAGTAAATAGATATGATATTAAAATGGGTATGGTACTCACTTCACAATTTTTATGTCATGAAAACATGTCATGACATTTCGGAAGGATAACAATATCACAAACAAGTTAATAAAATGGTTTGATGAGATAGAAAAGATTCTTTCATTATTTTTAAATAAAATTGACAATAATAGTTACATGTAAATACATGTACTAAGATGTGGAATGATAAATATAATTTTTAATATATTAGAGAAACTTTAAGAAAGAATATAATGGAAAAAAGCCTTAAATAATTTTGTTCTAGTATCTGTTCTACATAAGGATTAATAAAAAGGAAAAGTTATAGTGAAAGTGTCACTCATAATATATATATATATAATGTACACTAAATGTAATATCAAAAAATATATCCCAATATATGAAAATTGAAATTAAAATACATAATATAAAAGGAGTTTTTGAAAAAATAAGAGAGTGGAGGATCCCATACATGAGTCTGTTACTCCAATGGATTGGTAGGGCCTTCTAGAGAGCTTAGTGAAAACATGGGAGGACTTTAGAGAGTGGAGGGACGAGTATAATCATGATTCAAGGAGTTTGAGTGAAGATAAATGTGAGGTTTGGTAGGATTATAGAGGAAAAGAGGGGGATTTTCATACTATTAAGGTTTTAGAATCTATATAATATAATATACAAAACCACAAACTATCACATAGTTTTTCCAATGGTTTATTCCAAATTATAGTGTTTTACATTATTCTATAAGGTTGGCATATGCATAATATATTATAATTCCCTTTTTATGTAGAGGTGAGTCACACTATTAGTTATAGGATTATAACACTATAAAATACATTATATGTATTTGATGAATCATAATTTCTTTAAAAAATAATCAAATAAAATTAAAAGTGCATTATTTTAAAGGGGAAAATTTATTTTTTTGTGGATCCCATTTATAGTTATTGTTACAACACTTTTGGATCATTATGATGTCATAAAATATAATATATATTTATAAGATATTAAATTCTTACCCAAAATCTCGACTACCACCTAAAATTATGAAGAATTAATTGTTGAATAATTTTGAAATTATGATTCAAAAAAATATTAAATTTATCTAAATAATTTTCTAAATATTTGAATTTTCAGTTTTAAAAAATAACCACTATGTATTAAAAATGATCGGTTTTTGAAAATAAAAGTTCTTAACTGTTATTAAAATAAAATTAAACATAATTAAAATTATATGATACAATATATTTATTAATAATTAATTAAAAATTAATTTTTAAAAATGACATTTATTTTTTAAATACATTACTTCAACAGAATAAATTCTATAATTCAATTTGAATAAAAACCAAAAATATTATTTTTGAATAATTATATCAAACTATAAATCATTTACAATTTAACAATTATAAGATAAAAATATATTAATTATTATATACAAAATAATATAAAAATACTTATTGTTTTTTTCTTGATACATTTACGGATAATACCCCATCATACACTCTAAGAGTAATGTGTGTGATTGTGAGACTTTCTTGGGGCAGTTTGACAAACATAGTTTCGATGTGACCTCGATGAGTTTTAACATCTCCAATAAATGGTTTCTTTCATTCTTAACTAGTTGGATATCATATTAGACAAGGAAAATGGGTATGTTGAGAAATTATATCTTCATTGGAAGAACTAATAAATAGACTTTATAGGGCACGATCCTACTGGTTGAGGCCATCAAATCCTTTTTCCATTCAATTGGATTAGTTAAAACTGTATATTTATAATAATTACATGATCAATATTTAAAAATTATATTAGAAATGGTAATGTTATATAATGTCATTTAAATTCAATTAGATATAACAAAACAAAATAACTACATCCTATTTTTGTTACCATATTACATAATAAGACATTTGGTTAAATAAAAAATGTATTTTTATTTTTTATAATTTGGATTGTTACAGGTCAAGTATTTCCCAAAAATAATTATGAAGGAATTTTTGGTTTTTGGAAATGGTTTGTAACGGGTTTCTATAAAATATGGTTTTTAGTTTATTTTGATTATGTGACCCTAAATTAAGGGTATGTACTATTTGGCATAAACTAGTGTGACCCTGCAAAAGGGAAATGTGTCATTGTTCCCCATGGACATTGGTCACCTTATGTCAACTTGTTGGATCAATGAGAGACCATTCATAATTATTTAACTACCACTTAAGAATGTGTGTTGTCTGTCTTTGGAAACATGATTATGGTTATGCCAAATAAAATGACAAAATGTATTAATGTTTTTTTTGTTTCATTTCATAGAAAACTATTTTTTAATAAAAAATATTTTCACAACTTAAAAATATTTTTTATATATTATTGTCACATGTTTTTCCATGTGGTGTGAGTTAGGAAGTCATTGGGGAAATCCTACTGAGTTTGGACTCACCCACAGTTGGGGAACTATTATACATTTGTAAATATCATATATCCAGACATAGATAATGGAAATATATCTCTATTCTTTAGTGATTTCTATTTGTAACATGGGATTGGAAAGTAGATTTGGAGCTTGAGAATGATGGGTGTTATTAATTGATGTATGTTTTGAGTTTTGAGTTTGGTGGTATTTTGGTCCTCCCTATGTATGAATTTTGGTTTCTACTTGTACTCTATTATGGTCTGTTTGTTTGGTTACGATTTGTACTATATTTAGAAATCATGCATCGTATAGAGATTTTTTTTATAGACTGTAATTTAGTTTTATTCTCTTTCAACAGGAAAATCATACCCTAACCATTTTTATATACTCTACATTTATTATCGACACTTGGTGTCTTGGGGATTTCCCCTATTTCCTAATAACACACTTATCACTTATTAATAAAATAAAAAGGGGTCATATGTTACACTGAATGATATTAATAATCATTAATATAGTTTTATCAGATTTCATTGATGGTTATGTGTGATTTTTGTTTCCCAGTTGACCAAATGGTAATTTACTGAATCATATAGTTATCTATTTTTTGTTCATCTAGGAAGAACTAAGATATATCTAGACATTAAGGAGATTTTATTATGGCATGGTATGAGAAGAGATATAGTTGAAAATTCAATGAGATGTTTTATATGTAACATTGTTAAATTAGTATAATAATTTCTAAAGGAAATTATTTGACCGTTTCTAGTGCTCGAGTCCTAATTAAAAATTATATCCATAGATTTATTAGTTGTGTTATCAAAAAGATCTCAATGTAATAATGGATACACTATGGATTATTATTTATCAATAAAAAAAATCATCACATTTACTTACCATTAAAGGTGATATGATATTAAATCATCTTTACATACTATATCTAATGAACATAGTAAGGATACATGGAGTTCTTCTCATCATTATATCAGACCAGGATCGTCGGTTCACATCTTATCTTAACAAAGTACATAAGAAGTAGTTTTGTTATGAATTAAAAAACTATACATATTTTCAACCAAAAATAGATAGTCAGTATGATAATAATATTTAGGATATGGATGATATTATTTGATCTTATTAAATGGATTACTCGGGAGGTTGAGAAAAACATATTTACGTGGTTTTGTATTCTAATAACAATAGTTTTCGTTATAGAATATAATTTTCACCATTAGTGGAGTTATATGAGAATAGATGTTAGATGTCGTATTTTTGGGATTATGTAAGAGAAAATAATTTTATGTTACTTATATACAGTAGAAGGAATATCTGATAAGGTGAACTTGGTACAACATTGTACAAGGATAACACTGAGTATGTAAAAATGTTATATAGATATGTAGTGGAAAGATATTTCGCTCGAGGTAGATGATATTATTTTTCATAAACTGTTTAAATGGAAATTAGTTATTTGTTTTTCAAAAAAGTGGAAGATATATCCATGGTTCATTTTATTATATAAAATCAAGAAGAATGATATTGAATATGACTACCATGTGGCTTTTCCTGCAGGGTTATCCTAACTACAAAATGTTTTTCTAATATTGATGTTAAGAAAATATGTTTGGAATAAAATCAAATTTTGTTACATAAAGTAGTTCATTAAGATGAATATAGTTTTTATAAGGAAAACACCATTAATGTTATTTACCATAGATTGAAAGTGTTTCAATATAAGGCGATTCATGAGGTTATGGTTTTGTAGAGAAATCATATTATTGAAGAGGTAATATGGGAAACTTAAAATGATATGTGGGAATTATATCACCACTTGATAAAGAAGTGAATAAAATTTATAGGATTAAATTTAAATAATTGAGAAGAATGTAATAATCTAGTTAATAAAATATTAAATCACATTCATATTTATTAATATAATTATATTTATTATACAAATATGTTGAAATTTTTAAATAAAAAATGATGTAGTTTTACTTAAAAATTTCTGTAAAGATTAATTAAAATATTTATATATCAATTATTAGAATTTTTATTTGTTAAAATGAGTTTAATTTTTAAAATTACGATATCTAAACTAAATCAGAGTAAGATCTTGAGATTTTTTAGAAATTTTTTTTGAGAATATAGAAAAATACTAATTTTTCTAATATTGTAATTTCTTTTCAATAAAATAAGTAATTTAAAGACCTAATATGATTTGAATATGATTTTATTTACTATAATTTATATTTATATTTATTTAATAGATTTAATTAATTTAGAATAAAAAATATATTGTATTTTATTTTATATATATTTATATTTTAAAAATGGGATTTTTAAGAAAATGATTTTAAATGAATAATGATTATTTATTACAATTAATTAAAATAATAAATTATGAGTAATGATTTAAATGAAATATATAAATTATATATCAATACATATTAATTTATATTAATATAATTATTATTATAAATAAAAAATTTAATATAAAATCATCTTCTCTTATAAAATAATGTTTCTAAAAATACATTTTATCTTCACATCTATGTATTCAATATTAATTTAAAAATTAAAACACATAAGTTTTATTTTTTGTAAAATATATTATAAATTGGTAATCTATATAATTTATAGTATCAAATAAGATAAACACATTTTTTACTATAATTAATAGAAAAAATTCAGTATCATGGAAAACCTAATAATGGATTTACTTGGGGTTAATAAAAAACATTAACGGTAATAATGACAAAATATTTGAAAACAATATATATTATAGAAACATTTTGACCTTATCTTGTCTAAGACTCATGAACGAACTATTTTGGGGATATTTTATGTAAAAAATGTAGGCGTACCATTTTCTTTTCGAAAATTTCAATTGTGCCCCTCAACTTAATAATAAACAGCCACCCCAACCCTCTCCAATTCACAACATCAAATCTATATTACATAGAATAAACATACCCAAATACAGTAATAAATTCTATATTGACAACCTAAAGATTTTATTCTTATCATAAATCCATCCTTCGATGGATTTTGGTTCTTATATAAAGAGTTTGTGCGAAGAATGGACATTATGCTTCATCAATCATTATTATTTTATTTATTATTCCACCTCCATAAAGTTTTTTTCTGTTATAATTATATAATAACAAAAGTTTATTATATTAATTGATATATTATTATTTTCATTTCATAACCTACATATGTCTCCCCTTCTACCAAATGTGATACAAATTCATCATTCGTGTGTAATGAATATTACAGCATCAGAAAGCGATGTAATTCTTTCCCTCATCGCCTATAATGTCTCATTTAGATGATGTATTTATGGAAAATATATGATATTTTAAACATATTTCTACTTATTGAGTTATTATATCACATTTTCCTTCATACATTCCATTTATTGGGGGGATATGATAACGTTTCTTGTGTGTGGAGAAGACTACAACCTCACGAAGCGGTGTGATTCATTTTTCACTGATGATTATCATGGAAGGGAATAAATATAATGTTAATCAGTATATGTTATATACATGACATACTAATTATATTAATGATATATTTCTCACTCTAAAAATATAATATACCATTTAATTTCTTATAAAAAAATCATAATGTTGTTCCAGTATATGTGGACTATCACCTCCACAAAGCGATGTGATTCTTTTTTCACCAACACATTTAAAAGAAATATTAATATATAAGTATATTTAATGATATAATATATTATATATGATATTATTATCATTATACAATGTTAACTTATTACTTCCCTTTATTCTATAATGATCATTCAAAAATAAGAACATTGCTCATGGGTACGTACGTCCTATTGTCTCTATGATAATAATATAGTTAATTTATCATATCCATCATTAATGATTGGTTCTATAAGTAAAACAAATATATTAATATGATAAAAAAATTCATTATTATTATTATCGTGATGATGAGATAATGACCACTTAGACCAATATTCAACGTACTGAAGTCATTTTAACCCATAAGCCAAACAGCGTCGAAACATATGACATAAATTTAATTGATTGAGTAACTGTATATGACATGGGGATAAGTGAAATCGAATTATCATTGAACTTTTGAAAGATTATTGATCAATATAATTATTAACATAAGTTTACTATTTAGGATGATAAAGGACAATCATTTCCAATTGAACTCGATGTAATAAACATCATATCAGTTTCCTTTTGTTGAGAACGATTTTTATGTGATTCAACTCTATTATTTTACTAGCTGTAAATACATCACCTTTGTGATTTTATATCTTCAATTCCTCTACTAACATTTTTTTTATTTAATTTTGTAATTTAAATGGAATTATGATTCAATTGTTTCCTGGGGTAAGGTACATTTCTTTTAATAAATATCTTTTAATGTTTTCCTATCTACTGTATTTTATCTCATACGAATGTTTTTATAATTATTTAATTATTTAAATGAGTTTATAAAAATGGAAATATAAGACATTCATTCAGTGATTTTGGGAAAAAATGAATCTTTGTATTGAGTGATTGAATTTTTCAAAAACATCAAATGGAATGTTCTATTTTAATGTAAACGATGTCAATAAAATTTCTCCAAATCATAACCATTATTTTAATCTTTTATTCCATTACAAGAATTCATGTTATCTTGAATGAAGACTATTTCATACCTTTTTTTTATTTTGTAATTGAAAATTAGTTTTGAATAGAAAAGGGTATTTGGGTATTGATAATGTGTTTTTAAAAGAAACATATATTTTAAAATATGAAATAAATTTTCGTCAGAGTTTATAACAGTTTTTCAGATATTTTATGAAGTAAATGTGTGAAAATAAAATTTCTAATTCATGATATGGTCCTTGGACATTGTTTTTTAGGGGTTTATTCCTGAGACTATTATATCTTATATAATGGGACCACCTAGAGAGTTCTCCAATGCATTAATGAATAAATATGTTCAATAGAAAATTACATTAAATTTTTATAAATTGGTTATTTTCATTTTTTAAAATTATATAATGGTTATTTATGTTTCCAATAGGGGTTTTTAAGGGTTCTTTATAGGTTCTATAATGGTTTTATGAGAAGATCCTCTTACATTACTACATGAATTTTCTATATTTGATTATCAGTTTTCATGGTAATAATTTATTTCAAAGGAAATATAATGGTATTGTTTTATGAAAAAAATGATACATGTTTTGTGAAAATGGTATGATTATAAGAAATTTTTTTCCATGGGTTTTCAATTTTTTCATTATACTAATGGAATTATTCTTTTTTATGTCCCATACTATGATTTTTGTGATCACATCCACCCCTCGTTTTTTTAAAAATTATAGGGATTATTGATGGGTAAATGAATGGAATAAGTCAAATAAAAATTCATGAATACTTTTAATGAAATTAAAACATAAATTATATTAAGAGTTTTATATTATGGAAAAATTGATACCAATAGGTTCTGTCCGAATTTTAATTTGTTGTTTCTTTTATGGTTGAGATGTGACCTAATTAAAAAACAATAAACCTAAAAGGATCCTCAAATATAAGAGAATGAACTCTTGACCTAATCTATAATATTATGTAAAATTTAGGGCTGCTTACGTAAACCTATGGAGCACTTTTATTTATTTAAATGTGTATTTTTAATATGTTTGAAAAATTGAAGAATGCAAATAATGATTTTATAGAATTTCATAAATTCCATCAAGTTTGATTTATATGGAATAATATCCCCATTATGGATATAAGACCTTGCACTTACTGGTAGACTCTAGAAAATAAGCTGGAATTTCCTAGGATTTTTAGAATCAATCAATGTGTTTCATTTAGGAATCCTAGAAAGGGGAATTAAATTTTTAATCTTGGACATTTTATTATCAATGTAACATATTAATTTGTAGGTCACACCCATTACCACATTAATCATTACCAACCCATACCATACCTCCAAAAATCTAAAACTTAGGCTCATAAAACATGAAAAATACTTATATGAAGGAACGAAAAAAATATGTCAATAAAAAAATAGAGGTACAAAACCACCTCCCTTTTCTATACAACTTTTTATGCTACCACTTCAAATAATATTAATGTCATTTTCACCAATGCCACATAAATAACAAAAACACACTAAGAACACCATTTAAATAATATGTTTCTATCATTTTGCATCCCATGAAAACAATTCAAGCCATTGGTAATAACCCCAATCCAAAATCACATGATTATTGTTCTTCAAAACAGGAACATCAACAAAAAAACACCCAAATTTAGTATTACAATGCATCCAATATTGCTTTTCTAAATAATTAATTTTTATTTATTCAACACCCGCTATGTGGGAATCATAATATTTTTTCCATATTCATAAGAATTGGTTCTTTACAACCACACTATAGAAAAAATATAGATTTTCTGGAGGGTTTTTAGTGCCTGTTTTGAAAACAGCCACTATATATTTTATGATAAGAAACATAACTACTATTTTTTAGTTGTGGTTATGAAAACAATATCTTCTTGTGTACTTTATTATTTTTTTATCAATTTATTATTATAAAACAATTAGTTAATTTCGAGAATCGATTTTATAGAAATCTAGACGAAATAAAAGTGGGGTTTTATTAAAAAACCCATAAAATAAAATAAAATAAAATGGGATAGAAAATATTTAATTATGATTTATTATTCATTTTTTACTATTTAATCTCATATATTGATTTTTTAAAAATTTAATTAATAATAATGTGATAATTAATAATTTTTTATAATTATTAGTAAATAAAATTTTGAAACATAAAATAATTCTTGAATTAGTGGAAAATTAGATTCTTCATCAATTAAAAAAAATTGATATAAGAGTCAGTTGTTGATCCAAAACTATTCAAATCAATGTATATAAAATGATCTAAAACCAAATTAGATAATAAATTTGTAATAATTAAAAGAAATATATTTAATATTACTTAAGATAAGTAAGAAATCAAACATTATCATTAAAAGGCCAATAATTTTGATCTGGTAGACCATTTATGCTCTACCACATACTAAATCAAAGACTGTGATGATTAATATGTTGTGTTGAATTTTTTCTCCTTGATAAATATTTTTTGATATCAAAATAATCCCAGATGTCTTCAAAAATTGATTTTTTTTGTTCGAATAACCTATTTTATAAATTAGATGAATTTAATCTTAGTTTAAGATTGTATTCATATATTATTTTATGTCATTTATGAATTTATTACATTGAGTTACATCCCTATTTAATTTTCAATTTAGTAACAATTTTTTTTTCCTATCATTTGGTGATTTAATAGCTACTATATATAACAGTGAATTTCTATTTAAGAATATTTGTGAATATTTATATACATTGTTAAATATTTATACATATTTATGTTTATATGTTTTTATATCATATATGTGCAAAGAAAAAATAGTGTTATTAGTTTTTATTAATATATATATATATATATTAATATGAAATTATATATCTTTGTGTGTTTATAAATATTTTTTTCAAAATAAATGTGCATGAAAATATCTTTATTTAATTTTTTATTCATATATACTTATAAATGATTATAACCATGTAATATTTTTTATTTAATCCATTATTATTTAATATTACAAAATTTATTATTAATTTAATATTATTTAAATTATTATATATTATTAAATTTCTTTAAATTAGTATTTAATATTTATTTATTTTTTAATATACATTATATATTATTAAAATTTATTTATACTTTTTTTATTTACTATTTAATTATTATTTATAACCAATTTATAGTTGAAATATTAGTTATTATTTATTTAGTAGCTATTTATTTGTCATCATTTATATAGCTATGACATTATTTTATTTATTATTTATTGTTTCTTGTTTATTACTTAATATTTGTTATTTATAATTTTTTTCTAACTATTTATTACTTATTTGTTATTAATTTTATTATAGTTTTCAATTTATTAGTCATTCATTACCTATTTATTATTTATTATTTATTATTTATTATTGTTATTTTATTATTGTTATTTTATTATATATTTATTTTTAGTTAATAGTAATACAGTAATTATTAATTTATTTTTAATTTTTTGTTATTTTATAATTAATTTATTTTTAAAATCTTATTTCTTTGTTACTTTTTTATCATAATTATTAATTTTTGTAACACCACATGGTTTTTAAAAAAATAAATGAAATGCATGACACATTGTTTTAAGTAGATATTTATAACTAGACTTTAAACAAAATTTTTCTTCTTTTATGTTTTGAATTTTGAAAAAGAGTAATATACAATTATGTTCAGTAAGTTTTTTAGAGTCTGATGGAACCAACTTGTTTTTTTGGTGAATTATAACATACCATTATCAATAGTAATACGAATAGTAATATGACCCTAATGAATAGTAAATTTTATTATTATTTTATTTGGTTAATGATTTAAGATAATGACATCTTGGTTAATTTTTCAATGTGATATATAAGTAGTTATAGAATTTAAATTGTAAGTTTTTGAATTAAGTGTGATTTTCATTAAATATTAAATTAATAATATTTAGAAAATTATTTTCAAAAAATGGACTTCGTTTTGGAATTATATATATCGAAAAATTTTAATGGTAAAATTTTGGGATTTTTCTAAAATAGTTGATTTTTTAGTGAATAGTAAAGTAGTGGTTTGAGTTTCGGTGTGTTAATGACATCAGTTATGATAAAATAATTATGTACTAAATATAGTAGACTTTTGTACAGTAAAATAATTTTTGATTTTTCCCATGTGTATAATATGATGGGAAAATACCATGAGAAATCCCATGGTTTTTCAAATACCACTAATGTGGTGTCCCTTTGAAATTATTAAAATATTCCCTCACTTTTGTAATAAATACCAACCCATTCTTTCACTAAATTCATTATAAATTCCTCATAAACAAATATTTGGCCTTTATACCTCCTTATTAGTCCACTCAAGGTTTCCTCAGGCCCCCAATGTCCCAACTGTCAAGTTCCAGCAGTTACTCTACAAGGTAAGGAAATTATAAACTTCTTTCTTTTTCTATTCAAGTTCTCTTTTATGTGGTATAGAATTCAAGAATCTATACCATGTTCTTCTTTTCATGTTATTATTTCACTATTCTATTTTATTATTCATTTCTGTATGTGTGACTCTTGTCCTCTCTCTTTTTAATGTTTTCTAAAACCATGTTTCATAAACGTTAGGCTGTGAAAATTTTTATAAGGGATTTCCCAACTATCCATTTTATTTTTGAGTTCCTTTCCTTTCTTATTCATTCCTAATCTACTCTTACCCAAAAGGAATGAAATATATAGAAAAAATTTATATTAAATATGTTCTCATGTTCATGGAAAATTCATCATCATTCTTCTTATACTCTTCCACTTATTCAAGGAATAAAACATTGTCGGTGATGTGTCGGATTACCGACATCGTGGATGATGTGATTTCAATTTACATTAATTATTTTAAGTATAGTTATGAAACCATTTTTATGGTTGAACTAGGTTAAAAAATATGTATTATTTCTCATACATGGTACTTTAATTCTTTAGTACACATGGTTTTAATTTATAAAACAAAATGAGGTCGTTATTATCAAAGAACCACTAAAACCATCTAAACGAACATCAATAATGGTTTAACATATGAATCATCCTCATATAAAAATTCAAATTGATAAATTGTATAATTTATGGTACTCTAAATATTTAAATACCATTCCATTACAATTCTGGAGTTTTACTACCAATCGATAAGAATATCAATCATGAACCATTCATGGAAATCATGTAAAGAAACAAAGCCAAAACAATGCAAGGAACAAAATACAAACAATTAACGGGTGAAATGATATAATTATATGATCATATTAGATATTATAATGATGGGTATATTTCTATAAGATATTATTAACACTAATTTTACCATTATATAAAAGGTTTAAACATGTTTTAATTAAGACAAACCTGAGGTAAGGAAATTCTTAACCCAATTTCCATTTTTTGGGTTAACATTATTCATTAGTCATAATATGGTATTAAGATTATTGGTGTCATTAATTTTTGTATATATTATGTTGAAATATATGTATTTATAGTGTATACACATAACCATTGCTTTCTATTAATTCTCACTCGAATTATATTTTAAGGGACTTGCCTTTTAAAATCCTTTTAATATCTCTTTAATAAATTTCAAAAGGATTTCTTTTTAATGTATATGGAATGAGTGGTTTAGTATGATTTTAAATACACTTTATTACCATGATATGTTCCTTGGACATTATTTATGTTGGGTTGAGACCGTTATAGCTCATGATATATTGGTTTGAGCTCATTATATCTCAAGGTAAGTTGGGTTGATCCCATTATATCTCATGATATAATGAGTGGGCCCCATTATAGACCCCCCCCCAATTAATTGGTTACTCTGGAGGTGCAAGTCGACCAAAATGTTATTCCATGTGTAAGGGTGAATGTAATATTTATATTGTAAATATGTCCCAAGGGAACAACATGAGTATTATATGCATTTGAAATTCTATGATATTGGTTTTATTGGTTTTTATGTTGTCACATGACTAACTCTTTCTTTATTTATATCCCTTATTGATTTTTAAACTCACCCCATGTTTTTAAAATGTTTCATTTAGGATATAATGATGGGTAAGAGAAATAAGGGATTCCTGATGTTTGATATGAATTGTGGTCAAAGAAATCATACTTTATGTTTTAATTGTTAATTTTTTGAAAAACAATTATACTGTTTTTAGTAGTATCCTCTTTGTATGATTGTGGTGTGTTATGTTTGTAATTTTTCCAAATTCTTTAAAACTCTAAACCCGAAAAGATCTTGAATGTGTAATAATGTATTTACCTCTCTAAAATTAATGATTAAGTATCGTTTTAAGTCCAGGTCCTTATAGTTGTTATTAGATGATGATTTAGACAAATTTAGGGGTTGGGGGGATATTTAAAAATTTACATAACTAAGTTTTACTCACTGGTAATTTTAAATCTTATATCATTTAATTATTACCATGTTCCTTCACATAAGATATGTTTGATCATAATGGTTGTTCGTAGAAGAAACCCGGAAGCTGAAGTTGAAAGGCATCAAGATGCTTATTTCTGTCCAAATATGTATCCTGAAATTGTGGGAATGAAAAACGAGCAGTTTTTGATAGAAATGGCTCAGTTGACTTAATCAATAAATGGGGGATGGTATCTATTCTATAGAGGAACATGATTAACCAAGAAAAAACATGTATTTTGTGGAGAATTTTATAAGGCAACATCCTCTAGCATTACGTGGGATCGCAGATCTAGTGACATCCAAAGGATGAATCAATTCTCTAGAAATAAAATTTAATATCATAGGATGTTCATAACATCAAAAGGTAATAATATCCATTAATCGTTTGGAAGGTGAATCCATTCATTTGTATTATTTGGTTAAGAATACGAGAGAAAGGTATGATCTTGAAAGTTCGGAATGGGATTATTTTAGGAGTATCTTTCTTGAAAAATATTTTCCTAAAACTGTTCGAATCAGAATGGAGAAACTATTCATGGAATTAAAGAAGAAATATGATGATTTTGGGTGGAATATGAAGCAAATTTTACAATAATGGCCAGATATGTACCAAACTTATCTCGGGATTTTTAACGTAATATAAAGAGATTTTACTCTAGTATGAAACCATTTTTTGCGAAGATACTTGGCCTCAAGTGAGATTAAATGCTATGAGAAGCTTGTTCACTGTGATGAAAATGTTGATATGGAGTTTGCAGAAACATATGTTCCTTAGGATGACAATAATAAGAAGCGGTCAGGTTGGCAGATAATGAGGAAGAACACATCAAAGAGGTCTTGAGGTAAGAAAATGAATTTCCTTTCTTGTGGAAAGTGAGGTAAAAGGAATCCTTCTGAATGTCTTGTAAATTCTAGGAACTGCTATCGATGTGTAATTTTTGGACACATGTCTTGTCAGTGTAAGTAAAATGATTATAAAATTAATGAGAAGCCTATTGTGAGATTATTTAACTGTAAGACATGGGGTCATTTTTATAATGTTTGTCTGAATCTTGTTACTCAAGAAGGGAATCGAAAAAATAGAAAATAGAAGGGTTTGGAATTTTCAACCACTGTATCTAATATTTATCCATAAAATGAGCTGGTCCTAGTTATATTGCATGTTTTTACATATTTCTAAAATGTGTTGTTTGATTCAAGGTCTATATATTCTTTCATTTCTGAAAAGTTTTTGGAAAAATTGGGAATTTATCATCATTAAATGAAACCAGATCTCAGGGTAAAAACACGTAGGAAATATTTTGGAAAAATGATATAATATTAATATGTTTATCCTTTTTGTGGAAAGAGTTTACCTGCAACGATTTTGGTTTTTCTTCTAGTAGATATTGATGATATTTTCGGTATGGACTGGCTTTCTTTTTAATCATGATAAGATAGATTGTAGAGAAAAGGAAGTTTTTATTAAAAAATAATTTCAGTTTGTGTATAAGAATGAACTATACCATTAGTAACATATTAGGAAACTAAGAAACTGATAATTGATGGAAATGAATGTTATCTTGCACATATTATTGAATATAAAGGAACTATCTAGATTAATGATGTACCAGTGGTAAATGAATATATGTATGTTTTCCTAATGATTTTCCTGGTGTTATTCCTAATCGAGAGGTTGATTTAACTATTGACTTAGTTCCGGATGCTAATCCAAATTCTAAACCTCCTTATCAAATGTCCTAAATGTAACTTCTATAATTAAAAAATATATTGCATGAAATATTAGATAATGTTTTCATCCGACCTAGCACTTCACCATGGGGTACTCTAGAATTTTTTGTTAAGGAAAAATATGGTTCAATGAGACTTTTCATCAATTATGGAGCCTTTAATAACATTAATATTTAAAACAAGTATCATTTTACTTATATCGATGATTTTTTTGATCAACTCCATGGAGCATAGTATTTTCTGATGGTTGGCCTGAGGTTGGGGTACCACCAGTTGAATGTAAAGGATGAAGACATCCTGATGACTGTATTCTGTACTAGATATAGTCATTAAGAATTTATACTTATTCCTTTTGGGTTAACTAATTCACCTCTTGTATTCATGGATCTTATGAATAGAATATTTTATGAGTTCAGGGATTAGTTTGTGGTTTTATTTGTTGATTAAATTCTATTATATTATATAAGTAAAGAGAATAATGAAGAATATATATATATTATTTTGAAAATATTAAAAGAAAAGAAAAAGTTTGTAAAATTCAACATGTGTTTTTTGGTCGCAACAGATTTATTTTATTAGGAACATTGTAAATAAATATGGAATAACATGTTTAACTTAAAAAAACAAAAGTGGTTGATGAATGGACAACACCGGAAAATATTACATATATTCATATATTTTTTTGTATTGGGAGGTTATTACTGACAGTGTTTTAAAAACATTTCATAGTTATTTAGCCCGCTAACTAATGTAACATGAAAAGGGGGTAAATTTTTTTGGACAGAAGACTGTGATGTTTGTTTTTAGGAATTGAAGAGGAGATTGGTGAATGCTCCAGTTTTAGTTTTTCCTTCTCAAAATGGTGAGTTTGTCATCTACAATGATGCTTCATTAAAGCGACTTGGTTATAGTCTAATGAAAAATGATCAGGTAGTTTCACATGCTTCAAGAAAACTAAAACCTCATGAGTTAAATTATCCCACACATGATTTAGAAATGGAAAATGTGGTTTTTTCATTGAAAATTTAGAGGGGCCCTTTATATGGAATCAAATGTAAAATATATAGAGACCATAAATGTCTAATGTATATATTCACTCAGAAGGAATTTAATATGAGATAGAGAATATGGATTTAACTGACAAAGGATTTTGATTTTATGATCAATTATCATCTACTAAAATCAAACAATGTGGTGGAAATCTTGACTTGAAAACATCATACATCTTTAACCATGTTATGCTCGGAACATGATCCCTTGATTAATGATTTGATGAATTTTGTCTTAGATGTTGTTGGTGCAGGGAATATATCTATTTTGTTTTTGGTTTCAGTGCAGTTACCATTATCAGATTGAATTAATAAAGTGCATAAGGAAGACCATGATCTATATAGAAATGTATAATTGGTTAAAATGGGTATGTTTCCAGAATTAAACCTTGATAAATATTGTGTTTTAATATTTGAAAAGAGGTTGTATGTGCCTTGTGATTCTCAGTTAATGAAATATTTTTTGTATGAAGATCATAATTCTCCATTTTAATTCATCCTGGAAGTACTCAAATGTTGAGAGACCTTCATGAATATTAATGGTGTGATGGAATGGAAAGGGATATAGTAGAATTTACTATGAAATGTTTATCTTGTAAACAGGTTAAAGAAGAGTGGCCATTACTGAAGGGGGTGCTTCAGCCTTTTCTAGTTCTAGAGTGGAAATTGGAGAATGTATCCATAGAATAAATGGTGGGACTACCAAGGACATATTAAGGTAACAATGAAATTTGGTTTATTGTTGATCAGATGAAAAAATCTCCACATTCTCTTTCTATTGGAGATATAATGTATTGGGATAAACATTCTTTTTTACCTCAAATAGATTGTCATATTACATGGAATTCATCTTTCCATTGTATCTGATCAGGATGCCAATTTCACTTCTAACATTTAGAAGGGGCCTCAAAAAACATTGGGAAGTAAGTTAATTTTCATTATATATTTTCATCCTCAATAAGATCAGAAGTCAGAACGAATAATTCAAACATTAAAGGATATGCTTCTATCTTGTTCAATGGGCTGTAAGGGATATTTGGATCAACATATTTCTTCAGTTGACTTTTCTTATAGTAATAGTTTTCATTCCAGTAGATGGCACCTTTTTAGGAATTTTATGGGATGTGGTGTTAGACTGCAATGTTTTGAGATGAATTTATTGAATGAAAGTTGATGGGGATGGAATTGGAAGAGGAAGTGGCTCTAAAAGTAAAGATGATTTGGCAGCACATGAGGACAACTCTGAGAAGGAATAAAAGTTATGAAAATAACAAAAGGAAAGACTTCTCTTTTTAGGTAGGTGACCATGTGTTCCTTAAAATCATTCCTTGGAATAGTGTAATGCATTTTGATAAGAAAGGAAAGTTATGTTCATGATTCATCCGTCCTTTTGGAATCCTGGATAATGTTGTACCAGTTGCATACCGAGCAGCTTTTCCTCCGATTTTATCTCATGTACATAATGTTTTTCATGTTTTGATGTTGAGAAAGTATGTTCAAGATTAATAACATGTCTTGAGTCTATAAGCATATCAGTTGGAAAAGAACTTTTCTTATGATGAAAAACCAGTTCACATTCTTGATTCAAGGGAACAAGTATTTCGGAATAAGGTAACCTACAAGGTAATGTTTTTTAGAGAAACCACATTCTAAAAGAAGAAACATGGGAATCTTAAAACATTATGAGTGAATGTTACCCTCACTTTTTTAATGAGTAAATAAAATCCAAAGGACACAATTTCTAGAATGTGGGGATAATATAACACCCCATGTTTTTTAAAAAACAAATGAAATGCATCAAACCTTATTTTATGTAGATATTTATAACTACACTTTAAACAAAATTTCGAGCTTCTATATTTGTAATTAAGAAAAACATTCATCTACAATTGTGCTCAGTAAGTTATTTGGAGTCTGATGGAACTAACTTGTTTATTTGGTGAATAGTAAAAAACACTTATGAATAGTAATATGAATAGTAATTTGACACTAATTTATAGTAAATGGTATTATTATTTTATTTTATTAAGGCTTTAAGATTATTTCAACTTGGTTAATTTTTCAATGTGATATAAAAGCAATTATAAAATTTTAATTGATAATTTTTGAATTAAGTATGATTTTATTTAAAAATCAACTTAATAATATTTAGAATTTTTTTTCAAAAAATGGAGTTCATTTTTTAATTCTACATGTCGAAAAATGGTAAGGGTAAACTTTTGTGATCATTCTGAAATAGTTGATTTTTTGGTGAATAATAAAATTTAGTTTTGAGTTACGGTGAGTTAATGGAATCCTTAATGATTTAATGATGATGTAATAAATATAATCAACTTGTGTACAATAAAATATGTTATTAGGTGTCTAAAGTTTCTAATACCATGTGAAAATACCATAGTCATTTTTATGGTTTAGCTAATATCTCTAATGTTGTGTCCCTTTAAAAAAATACTAAAATATTCCATCATTTTTGCTAAAATACCATCCCTTTATTCACTAAATTCATTCCAAATTTTCATAAATGAATATATGACCTATTTACCTCTATAGTAGTCCTCCAATGGTTTTCTCAATCCCATAAGGTCCCAATATTCATGTACTAGGTGTTACTCTACACGGTATAAAAATTTTCATCTTCTTTATTTTTCCAATCATGATTTCTTTTATGAGGTATAGAATTCACGAATCCATATAATGTTCTTATTTTCAAATTATTATTGCTCTATTATTTTTTATGATTCATTTATGGATGGTTTACCCATTCCCCCTCTCTTTTTAATGTTTTCTAAAACCATTTTGCATAGTCGTTAGGTTGCAACATTTTTATAAGGGATTTCTCAACTATTCTTTTTATTTTGAGTTCCTTTATTTTCTTATTCATTACTCACATCCTCTTACCCAAGAGTAATTAAATACTTATAAATTATTTATATTATGTATGAACACTTTTTCATTTAAAATTCATCATCATTCATTATCCCCTCTCTCACTTATTCATGGAATAAAAACACTATGTCTGGTGTGTTGAATTACCGACATCGTGGACGATGTGATTTCAATTTACATTAATTACTTTTAGTATGGTCATGAACCCATTTTTATGGTTGATCCAGGTTAAAATATATGTATTATGTTTCATCCATGGTACTGAAATTCTATTGTATATGTTGTTTTAATTTATAAAGAAAAATGATGTCATTATTATCAAAGAACCACTAAAATGATTAAAACCAGCATCATTAATGTTTTAACATATGAATCATCCTCATATAAAAATTAAAAAAGAAAAATGTTATAATTTATCATACCAGAAATATTTAAGTTCCTTTCAATTTCAATTCTGGAGTTCCATTTTCAATCAACAAGAATATCAATCATGTACCAATCATGGAAATCATGTAAAGAAACTAACCCAAAACAACCCAAGGATCAAAATTCTAACAATTAAAGGGTGAAATGATGTAATGAAATGATCATATAATTTTTTTACAAAGATGGATATTTTTCTATAAGATATTAATAAAATTCTTTTAACCATTATACATTAGTTTTAAACATGTTTGATGTAATACAAACCCAAGGTAAGAATATTTTTACTCAATTTCCATTCTTTGGGTTAACCTTATTCATTATTCATTATATTGCATTAAAATTATTAGTGTGATGATTTTTTGTATAAATAGTGTTAAAATATTTTTATTTACAGTGTATAAACATTACCATTCTATTCTATTAATTCTCACTCCAATTATTTTTTAAGGGACTTTCCTTTTACCATCCACTTAAAACTCTCTTTAATACCACCACATACCATTTTTTTATTTTATTGAATATCCACTTTTTGGGTAAGTGGGAACCTACAAACCATCCTCCATAAAAATTTTACACCCCAAGAAAACACACGTTACATAGTTCAAAGTTCAAAACATAAAAAATATCCCTTCACCACCCTAAGACAACCTCTTTCAAAATTCAAAAGAACCATCATCACAACAAATACCACTAATCTTACGAGCCGAACAACTACTTTACCCAAGAAACCAACCACTAGAACATTCCAAATTTCAAAATTCAAAAGGCACTTCTTGGAAAATGATCCATCCGACCCAATTCATGCACCATCAATCACATCCCTACCCACTACCATCATCATCAAAGCTAGATCTGAACTTCTCCACACCCTCACCCGACGAATAGCAACACACCAACATCCATCACCGTAAGAAAAACAATGCTATTGTTGCGAGAGAAAAACCACATATCTGACAGGGAAACATGAACCAGGGAAACAAAATCCAAAAAATCATGAACAAAGCAATCCTTGGAAATGACCTCCTCGAGCAGCCCATTTTCCAGTAACCATCCTGTCGATGCTCAACTTTACCACTTCCATCCTTATCATAAAAAAATATCCTCCCAAATCCATCACCACAT
This sequence comes from Viscum album, assembly GCA_963277665.1. Lineage (NCBI taxonomy): Eukaryota > Viridiplantae > Streptophyta > Magnoliopsida > Santalales > Viscaceae > Viscum > Viscum album. The sequence continues at coordinate 470,507,929 of OY728133.1, read as the reverse complement.
CACCATAAAACTCCAAAATCGAACCAGAAATAGATGAACATAACATACCGTATAAAAAAACCCCCTCAGCAGAATACAACCCAAACCACCGAGTTCGATAAAGAAGAAAAAAGATTGGACCCTACTATGAACAATGAAAAGGATAATAAAAAGAAATATTATGTGAGGGGATGAAACCCTATAAATAGATCAGGGGATGAAACCCTAAAAGATGAATAACTAAGATGCTGAGAACACCTCAATCGCCAAACTAGTTCCCCAAAGTCTCGGTGTGCCCATCACTCCAGATCGGACCTGGAGAGGAGCATAGGAGCTTGAGGCCAGAGCACATAAAGGCATCCAGAAAGGTCATCACGGATGCAAGTAAGGTTAAATAGGGAGATGATATCAGAATCGTCAGAGAGAAATATAAGAGGGCCTGGAGAGACGGAAGCATAGTGAACCGAGTAGCGAGAAGAGAGAACTAGGGAAATCGAAGTAGAAGGAGACGCCATCGGGGATAGGATATGCTGGGTTGATCCCATTATTGCTCAAGATATGTAGGGTTGATCCCATTATAGATTAATATATGTTTGTTTGAGCCCATTATAGCTCAATATATGTTAGGTTGAACCCATTATAGCTCAAGATATGAAGGGTGAGCCCCATTATAGCTCTCCAATGCAATGGATATTCTAGATATAGAAGTTTCTCAAAAAGATATTACATAAGTAAGGGTAAATGTAAGATTGATATGGTCGATAAGTCCTAAGGAAACAACATGAGTGTTATATGCATTCGAGTTTTTACAATATGGGTTTTACTGGTTTTTATGTTATCACTTGAGTAACACTTTCTTTCTTTATATCCCTTACTGAGTTTTATACTCATCCCATGTTTTTAAAATGTTTTCCACAAGATATATGGATGGGTAAGTGAATGAAGGGATTTGTGATGTTTGATATGTAGTGTTGGTAAATAAATAATGCTTTGTGTTTTAATGTTTTATTTTTTGTAAAAAATTGATACCATTTTTAAAGGTATCCTCTTTTTATGAACATGGTATGTTATCTGTGTAAGTTATCCTTATTCTTTGAAACATTAAACCCAAAAAGGTACTCAATGTGTAATAAAGTATGTTCATGCCCAAAATTCAAGATTAAATAATGTTTTATGGCTAGGTGCTTTTATTTTTATTTATTTTTATTTATTTATTTTTTATTTGATGTGTATATATTAATTATTAATTTAATTTTATGTTACTATTATATTATTATTAATTTTTTATCGATGTTTTATTTATTACTTAATTTATCATATATTTATTATTTTTTATTATATATTTATTCATAATTTATTATTTATTATCCATTGTATCTTAGATAATTATTTATTTATCAAATATTCATTTAACATTTTATTAAATTTTTATTTATTAATTTATTATATATTATTTATTTATTACTTACTAATTATTAATTATTACTTATTATTAATTACTTACTGTTTATTATTTATTATTTATTATTAACAATTTATTACTATATTATTTATTTGATTAATATTTATTATTTATTTCATAGTTATTAATTATTATTAATTAATAATTAATAATAATGTATTAATTATTAGTTTTTCATTATTAATTATTTAGCTATTATCTATTTTTTATGTATTTTCTTTCTAGGGATATATGTATATAGCTATAGTAAATCCTGGTTTTCATCACATAAAGAGATAGTTAGAGTGTTAAAGTATTTGGAATATATCCAACTGGAAAAGAGTTCAAATTTCACCAAATGCATAATTTTGGCATGACATATATGTCATATGCATGTGTGACATGTGAATGTTCATGTGTGAGGCAATAAATAATAAAAGATAATAATACTAAATAATAAATAAAAATTAATAAAAAATAATTAGGAAAATTAGAAATAAAAAATTATATAAAAATTGTCATTAAATGATTTGCTGAATGTTTAAACCACCAATATATGATTCTTCTAATTTTGAAAAATAGATGCTAAATCGTTCTGTGGGTGTTTTAAAAAAATTTTTCTTAAGGATTACAAACACACGATTTTTCTTTGGTTTTTTAGAACCATCGTTGAATGATTTAGGGAAAGCTTAATCCATCGCTAAATGTAAAAACATGATCCTCAACATGTTTACTTTTTGGTAGTGCCATTACGAATATGATATTTTTCGAGTGTTGTTCCATAAATAAAAAAACATGTAATGAAATAGAATTTTATATTAGCAAATAAAATGTAAAAAAACCTCAAAAATCAATAATACGAATCAAAATCATGGAGACAAATAAAAAAAATAAAATCGCCCAATTCTATCAAGTTTCCTTTAATTTAAGTAATTAAATTCAAGAGTTTATCCTTTATATCCCACAAATGATAAGAAAATCATGATAATTATTTATGATAAACAGAATAATAGAGATGCATATAATCCATTACCTAGATAAACTATTCAACGAAAATAAGACAGTAAGGGAAGAAATAATGTTTAACCGCCAAAAAAATTAATGGGAACCACCATAAGAACTATGCAAAAAAATAATATTCAATTTGAACATGAAATGAAAACCAAACTAGAAGATCCCTCACTAATGAATCTTCTATAAAGAGAAGATTGATTGATAATGTAATTGAAATGAGTAGACGATATCTCATATCCAAGGAGATCAATACACCTGGATTAGGAGGTTTAAATTCTCAATGATAAGGTTGGATGTATCCAACTAATTATTATAGATGGATAGATATCAAAGGGATAGAATAAAGGATTAAACAATGGAATATCACCCACCAATTTTTAGATAAAGTTTTACAAGTCTCCAATATGATTGGGACACCTATAAGATGGTAATTATGGTCTCAATTAAAACAACATCTAAAAAAAATTTCAATAAAATTGGTAACCCCTTATCTTCTTAAAATTCATTTTAATTATTTTAAAAATTTATTACCATCACCAAGGCGTGTTGGTAAAAGAATGATCGTACTGACCTCAATTGTGCCACCTATTTTGAATGATTTTTTTGTAGAGAAACCCTTTGTCACGACTTCACCATTCCGATAAAAATATGAACATGAGAGTGAATACTCATAACAGAAACATGCTAATACCACTGATCCAAAAAATGAGAATTTTGTTCATCCATGTTTCCAATAGGGAAATCCTTTAGGGTTGATATTCATTAAAAAAGCATTGAACCTCGAATAATGACCTCATACACCGTCGGTTATATAATAAGCTACAATATAGAAAATTTTATTGATTAAAACTCTCTCTATGTAGTGGTAACCCCATAATCTTTGTAAATAAATCCCTATAAATTGTCAGGACAACTATACGTATCACCAGGACATTATACCCCTAAGAAATTTTACATTGTGGGATTAATATAACTAAAAAAATAAACACTCCACTAATCCATATCTATAACACTCAAAGAAACTATCTTCTAACACAAATATTTTAATGTCGACTGTGTTAAACATCACCATTTCCTTCCAATTCACCTTCATACATCCTATTAGTATATAATAATATTTGTAAAGAACCAAATAACTGTCTAAGAAGGATTTTTACATTTCAACATGGTTCAACAAAATCCCATAGTAGGTACTATAAACAAAAATGAAAAAATAATAGTTCACTATCACTAGCCTTAATAGAATATAAAATTTTACTACAGATAATAATAAGGTATATCTTCACTCAATTTGTTATACCAACCTAAAAAAATGTATGATCATTAAATATCATAATATACAACTAATATAACCCTAACAATTGATCTAATGTGATGTAAAATGTTACTAAATGTGTTCCTTATTCACTATACCTAATTCACTATAGTGTACCTTCTTAACTCTTTTTCAGTATAGAAATTTCATAATGTCCAATTGACTAAAAATATAATTCACCACAATAAACATGTTCATTTCATTATTTAATTTGATATAAGGAATCTGTTCATATCATTGTCTCACCCATCCTATAATCTATTATCGAGGATGTCATGTTATAATAGGTAGAAAATCAAATTATCATAATATTTTATATCTTTATTTAACTATAAATCTATATTCGAAACCATCATTGATTAACCCATACCTTGTTCTTTATTGTAAATACTTCAAAAAACACCTAAAAAGATGGGAATAGTTTTATCAAGGAAAATAATTAAATCTATTAATATAATGTGATGTTTACTGATAAAAAAATTAATTTCTCTATAAATTTATTAGTTTCTCATCCCTAATATTTAACAAATGTCCCACTTCAATAGAGAACTTCCATAATTTCAATATCCATTCCATATCTATTCATTAATATTATGATAATAATATACACGAGTTAAAATTTATATAATGAACATATAAATTGATAGAGGATCGTGGATTACAAAATTTAGTATCATCACATTAGTGTAGTTCCTAGAATCTACAACTGTAAAGCAGAGTGTGAGAAATTCATCCCAATTATTTATTTATCTTAATTGATCTTTATCGAAAAGTTTTCTACAAAAAAATTTCAAAGTAATTGATCAGAAATCATGAATATAAATGAACATAATATGTCACTGGATTATAGATTTAATTTTTTCACCATATTATCATCTTTGATTTTATATTTTTACCATGATTAAATATAATATCTCTGATCATCACCATTGAACCTCCCTAAGTAAACACCATAGAAAATTAAAATCATTATTACAAAATAATTAAAGAATTGATGCATTCAACCACCTAAAATTGATCCATTTTGTATCATCCATTTATTCAACTATTGACTGGTTCTATGTTATTGTATTTAATTAATTTTGATATTTACGTACCAATGTCATTCATTTTTATTTTGTTTAATAATGTTTTATTGTTTAATTTTTTAATATTAACTATTGTAATCGATTATTATATTTTTTATTAAGTTTTATATTATATAATTAATAATACTGTTTATAACCTTATATAACTCCCCAAAGATTTTAAATAGGATCATTTTTTAGCATATATGATGTGCAACATAGAGCAAAAGCAAGCCGCAAAATATATAATCATTGTAATTGAGCCATTAAAATGATAGGTATCAATGATATTACATAATTTGGGAAATAGATAAATAAATATGTATATATAAATCCTAATAAATGAATATTTATTTATAAATTCTTAGTAACAAATCACACAATGTTTTGTAATAAATATGTATTCATCAAAAATATAATTTTTTCAAAAATTATTTTCATTCTATCTTGTTAGAAAATATTATAAATAATTTCAGAAATTTTTTTAAAACATATTTTATAAAAATGATTTAATTTTTTAAATTATCACATCAATATTAACTTGTGATGATATTATTGGTTATTTTTTTAAAATAATGATTTTTTCAATGCATATTGGGAGATACGGATTTCGGTAAAACAATCATTTATATTCAATTAATTATGTAATTTAAAATCCCCATTGTTATTAGAATTTTATTTCATTTAATATTAGTATTAATAAGATATATTTAACCCATTAAATAAATTTTCATCATATTTATACTATATTTTTGTATATTATTATTTTTAATCTTAAAACACAATCTTCTAGAAATTATTTTAATGTTCATAATGTTTCTATATTTCAATATATTTAAAAAATTATCATTTATAAAGGATTTAAATTATATTTATTTGTTTTATATCCATATATATTAAATTAAATTCATATAATGATAATTTATAATCATAATGTTAATAAAGAAATGTCTTCTACTTGAAGAATACATTTCTATAAAAACAACCTTTTCATATCACCTATAATTTTAATATTAAATTATATCCATCAAGTTATATGAATTTATTTTTATAGAATTTAATTATTTTTTATAATTCTAATAATTTATATTAAATAACTGGGTCAAAATAATTTTTTACTAATTAATATTGAAAACTAAAAAAATCCTTTACCTTCGTTAAGGAGAAAATTAGTTTACAAGGGTTAAACTAAAAAGATAAGTATTAAAATGACATAATTTTTTTATTAATTCTATTATGTGGATATATTTCAACATTATATCATATAAATATCGATATTGATCTATTTTGGAACCTTTTGGCATATGTAAAACATGGGTATAAGATTTTATTTTAAAAACATCATAGTGATTCAGATCTACCACATATAAAAGGCAACCACCACTCCTCCCCTATTCACACCTTCAAATCCTATTGGATAAGACAATAACTTCCAAAATAAAATCCTAACATCCATACCCTTTAACATGAATCCTTTTTTATAACAAGACAATCTTTGGAATGATTTTTATGCAATCTTAAAGAGGTCATTTGAAGGATAATAATCATTCATAAATGAGAATTATAAAATATTTCTTCTTCTACATCCTTTAAACAATCTTCGACAATGATGATACTATAAAATAGGTTTATCCAATATAATGAGATTTTATTATGTTAATTTCTAAAACTAAATCTCTATCACATTCCATCAAATGAGAAACAAAACCATCAATCATGTCTACGACAGTCTACTTCCTCATGAACTGATATAATTTGTTTTCTATCCTTTCCTCACACAAAAATTCATTAAGATAAATTTAATTCTTACATATGATAATAACAAAATATTTATTATAATGTTATCCTAATGTATCAAATAATTTTTTCCTTTCTATTCATTGAAATATGATAATATTGTTTATGGGAATGTGTCGACTACCACATACCTGAAGCGGTATGATTGTTTCTTTCAGCACCAAAACAAATTGATGGTATATATAAATTAATTTCATTAAATAATATGAAATTTATTATATTAGGGTATTTTTTAATTACAATAAAAAATGTACCTTATTTCTCTATGGATAGTTGAAAAATTGAAACACTGATCCTGTATACATACCACCTACTATCTCCATGATTGTGACATAGTTCTGTGTCTATAACCATTATTTACAGATGATTTTAAATATATAATTAATGAAAAAAATAAAAATTACTTCATGATTATTATTCTGAATATTATCAAACTGTGACCCCATCTTACATGGTCAACGTACCAAATCCATTTGGAATATATGGACAAAACACCCTTAAAACCCTCAATGTGGAGTTAACTAATTAAATTAGTATATATTTCATTAAAATGATTTTAAAAAATAACTATGTATATGGTATTAAACTTGTAAATGGTTATTAAAAAATAAAATAAAATATATATCCTTATTAAACCAGAATTAATGAATATATATGGATTGTTTGGACTCAAGGAATGGGTTTCTTCTCTCACATTTATTTTTGATAGATATATTCTATATTTTCCAACTATTTCTCTTGTGTTGTATATATAATTACCATTTACATGTAATAAAATTAATATATCACAATTTATGGTATTTGATGTTATAATTAAAATAATTCCCTAAAAAGGTCATTTAATTGAATTTTACCAAGTGGTAGAGGGCTTCCTATCCCAATTTCCTTTCATTGTGTTTTAACACATCTATATGGACTTTCTCATGAAATTTATATGTGTAAATTTATCTATAATTTATTTAATACAATATTTTAAATACTTGTTGGAGGTTCCAAATTTTTTACTCATATATTATACAATTATTAATTGTAAATTCAATGAAATGATCTTTGTAATGGTTATTTGTCTCAAATCCTCTGACCATTGGATGTTTTTTATGATATGAACTTATCTTATTTTAGTAGCTATATATAAATCACATTTTTCATGTTATGTCATTATTATATATATTTTCATAAAATTTAATATTTCAATTGATTTTTTATTTAATGGGTCTTACAATTGAAAGGTCAATAATGTGGTAATTAAATTATGTTACAATCTATATTCATTTCAGGACTGTTTTTGTTCTGGGCACATTTGGAAGAAATGTTATGATATTATTTTCTTTAAACAATAATATTTAATAATAATACCATTAATAGTTTGTTTTATATATTAATTTTCCATTTACTTTATCATTTATTTAATTAACTTCTTGAATGTTTTATATAATATATATTGAGCTTGTATATACCTTTTAATCAGGAATATTTCAATTCCATATTCATTTTTTCACAAATGTTTTCAAAATAAATATAATATATATATAAAATATTTTCTATTGTTATTTCACATAATATTTAGAAATCTTTTAAAATGATTATAAAATGAAATTTTTTATCTATTTTCAAATGGGTTACATTTTACCATCTAAATATCAATTTTTTAAGAAACATTAAGGGAATGTGGGAAAAAATAGTTCAGAAAACAAGGACCACAACATGCTAAAAGAGCATACAAAATTATTAAACACAAGACTAAGATTTTTTGAGTAAGAGAATCTATATAATTCCTATTAAAAAGTACTAACCTGGGTGTATATATCTTCTATCGTATGTTCTTCAAGGTGGGAAACCATTCCATACACTGTCTGAATGAATTACCCTAAGGTGATTTTTTCTTTTACTGAAGCCTAGAACAATTATCTGGTCATGATTTTTTATCCACGCATCTTGATCCTAAGGGGCCTTAACCTGTAACCTTCATCCCATTAAAAAGTGTTTTCAAACAATGTTTAATTTTTTATTTACTACAAGAACATATTTTCCCATGATTATAACCATTATTTATTATAAGTATCCTTTATAAATCTCCGTGGATATTTTTAATGAGAAATATTATCATAATATTATTTGAATTTTTTTCTTAAACCATATTTTCAAAAATAGAATTTTATTTACTTGAGGAATATTTTTAATGACATTTTAATGGAAATTTAATTCATCAATTTAAATAACCCATGATTTTACATACACTTCACTAGGGATATATAGAAATGATACCATACTAATTCATTCCCTATATGGGTTATGATATTGACATGGAACCCATTTCCTTTTCATGGGTGATTCAAGGAATAAACGAACAATGGTAATGGTAATATTGAAATGTGAAATTTTTTATTAATGAAAAATACATTTGCATCTATATTGATCATTGTTGATATCGTACAATCATATGTGATATTGATATTTCCTGTATGATTGGTGAAACTATATATAAATTGGTGGACCCAATATTACTATTATTAATGGTGCACCTAGATTTTATGGTGTGATCCAGATATCGATTATTTGATTAGTTATCACAAAGAGAAGTAGGGGAGCCAAATATATATTATCATATGGGTGTTCCTAGATAGAACCAGGTGTTCCCGATATAAATTATATGACATGTTCACATATATAACAATCCAATTTAATGTGAAATGATTATTTTTTCTAGAAAATAATAATTTATTCTAGCCATTTAATTATTGAAATTTTTATGGGTTCTATAAGTAATTTATAAATATGCTATTTCAAGGTACCAATGAATTTTATTTATGATTTATGTTGGGTTTTTTGATTAATTTGAACAAGATTGAAATAACAAAGCATTATATCAGATATTCATACAAATCTAGGATTTATGAAAACAATATTACATTATTCAATATTGTTGATCCATGAATTTAGTGGTATGAATATTCTTATTCTATTTTCATGCACATTGATTATATCATCATAACCATATGCTCTTCCTATGTTCATTGATGAAATTCTACTGTAAATTCATATGATTACATTAAGAGATATTTTTTTCTCACCCTTATTATGTTATATATTATAAATGTTATAGAGAATGATGTAAAATGAATTTTTTCTAAATAGGATTCATTTAGATGATGATGATGAATTAATGTGAAATAAGAAATATTTGGTAAAATGGGAATATACTCTCACCAAGTCATAAGAATTGTTTGTGTAAGAGAATATCATAATTATATAAAAATATAAATATAAGTGGTTATTGTATATTTAAGTGAACTAATGTTTTTATTTTTGGTTTTAATTTTTTGATTGAAAAAATATAGTCATATTTATTGGAGTCAAGGTAGTAATGTTAAGACTATGATTTTAGAACTGGATCATGGGGTGCGTGTTTGGGGCTATTATATTTAGTATCAAAACTTTATTTAAGATGAATTTTGATATTATGATATTTTCATGCGATTTTATACTATGATTTATCGATTACATCATGGGATTACAATTTTAAGGTTAATCATAAGTTAAATGTCTTAGAAACCCATTTTTTGGTTAAAAGTAATGAAATTTTGGGGAGTTAAATAACATTTTGGTTGAATATTTAATGAGTTGAGGTATATATTTACCTTCTGTTTTATATTATGTATTATTTGCGGAATATTACCATTAATGTTGTCAATATAAGGTTAACTGTATTAGTTACATTTATGGGTTTTCATATTTTTGATGTTGAGGTATTTACTTGTTATTAATGTAACACGGTGAGATTATTTGGTATATTATTTTTTAAATAAGTATATATTACATTCTATAATGAATTATATAGAGAACATAGAATTTAAAAAATAAATTCTGAAATATATATATGGGTCATAATCAATGAAAATTGATTTATTAACTCTTATGATATAAGAAAACAAATTCAAGTAAAAGTATTTTTATGCTTTAAAAAACATTGAAAATGATATGTATTAACATTTTATGTGGATTATTTAATAATTTATACTAATTATAATAATATTGTTTTTATAGTTATATAATTTTTGAAAACAACATATCAAAATTACCTTAATGTTATATTTTAATAATTTTCTAAAAAGAAGGGGTTGTTTGGGAAAATATATTTTTTGTAAACACTAATATTTTCTTTTATTTAATTAATTAATTTAGAATAAAATATTATTTCAGATTTGGTAAGAAAGATAAATATTATATACTTTATGTATATTAATCTAAATAATTTCATTTGGATTCACAATTATCATTATATATTATAAATATATATTTATATATACTTTTTTCTATAAATACTTTCATTAAGTTTGTAATGTTTGTAAATTTTAATTAAATAAAATATCCAATAATGAGGAATGATATAAATAATTTTTCTTATTAAATATATAAATATGCATTTTTAAATTCTTATATAAAATATTACTAGCCATGGAGCAAATATTATATCATCTATTCGTTGATAAAATTCAATTTTCTAAAAACTATTATTCGTTTATTTCAACATAGTTATTTTATAAATATTTTTAAAATATTTTTAATAATTTATTTATAGAAATAATTTTTATAATTTAGTTAATAATTTAAAAATTATATCATGGTGAATTGTTTGTAATTTTAAAAAATGATTTTTTATTAATAGAAAAAAATATAGGTTTTCATTTATAACTACCAATCTGATTGAATAATTTATAATCATACATTATGTTTTCAAATGGTTTTAAAAGAAAATTTTTCTCAATTACAGTATAAATAATCCCATTGAGGAAATTTTAATCAATTTCATATTGATATTTGATATAAAAACTTTTTAAACATTTGAATATTTTATCTTTAGAAACGTGATTTATTTCCATGTTTAGGGGATTCATTTCAAATTAAAATTTTCAAAAAATTGAAAATAATTTGATGAAATAGATTACACATTTTAATTCATCATAATTAATATTAAATTATTATTTCAAATTATTTTATTGTGAAAATTAATTGTAAAAACATTAAAATTTTTACGAGCAAAATTATGGTTAAATTTGGATTACACTAGGTTAAAATATTACAATAAAGGTTAAATTTACCCAAAACCTATAAATATACCACTTTATGGAATTATTTTCACTTTTTAACCTATAAGGATGGATAATGAAAAAATTTACACCCTTTTCTATGATTAATATGTGGGTACACCTTTTTTTTCAAAAATTACATGTCTGTCTTCTCCCCTACATATTAAATACCACCCCTCTCCTATCTTATTTACACCTATAAAACATATTTTTTAAAAAACTACCAATATATATTGTTTACATACCACATCCCATCCTATATTTCTTTTTATGATTCGGAATCTAACCTATTAAGTAATTTGGTTTAATGATATTGAGGTTATCCGCAGTAGAGTTATCATTCTCAACAGAGTGTTTATATTTTAATTATTGATCCCCCTCATAAAAATATATATAAATTATGATTATATAATAAAATAATTATCAATAATACAATTATATGATATTATTTTTATTTTATATTCAATATTCAACTCATCATCGATGAAATAGAAAATGAAACCATTGGTCATGTGTACGTCGGACTACCACCTCAGGAAGCAAAGTAATTTTTTCCTTACCACCTCTCACATAAGGATATAAAAATGGATTTAAAATATTTATATGATATTTATTAAATAATTATACTATTGGGATTATAAATTCCCTTATACCTACATATCTTTTATTCTTTTGGTAAATTACAATGTCGTTCGTGTGTATGACAAACTACCGCCTCACATAGAGATGTTATTCATTCATCACATACTCATTACATACAAGGTAATTAGGATAATATTAATTTAAATATTCATTATATATTAAATAAAAAATATTTTAAAGGGTAATATATCATTTATATATCTTTTTTTCATTTCATGTGAAAATGGAAACAATGTTCATTCATATGTGTGGCCTACCTTTTACATGAATAGTGTGATGTAATAGATTGCTCTAAATACAAATAAAATGAATATATTTTGGATTTATAATGTTGTTAAAATTTTGTAAAATATAAAACCATGACTTATATAAAATGAGCTAAATTTTCAAAACAAAAAATGAACGGATAACCGAGTAGTTATTTCTTGAAATGTGATTATAATGAGAATTGATAATAAATTTTTAATAAAATGTCATATTTTAATATATTGGTCCTACTAGAAACTCAACAGGATTAAATTGAACATAAAATAATTTTTTTAAAAAAAATATATTGTAAAAATCCACTAATGTAGTAAAATCTTCAGGTTATCAAAAATAGTACAAATATATAATTTGATATTCAGAAATGGTTTTCAAAATATCAATCACTAAAAAGTAAAAATATATTGGATAATGGTTTATATTTTGAAACAACTATACTTCTATGAAATATAGTATAAAAATCATAAATTTGAATTAACTATTAGGGTACATTTTTTAATAAACAGTAGACAAAATACAACTCAATTTGAATATTAAAAAAACAAATAAATAATATAGTTGAAATTGAAAAAGGGGTTCAGTCTCAATATGATTATTAATCCCATATGATTGGGAATAACCTCTGTCCATACAATTTATTCTTGCATATACCGATCTACAACATGTATTCTATTTTTCAGACAACAAAAAATTCTTTTTAGGCGCATGGACTCCACTATATTAATACATGGATTGATAATGATACAAGGTAACATATGAAATATTCCATATATTTTCATGGTAATTCAATTTAATTATTTGAGATTTCTTCAATTACTAAACATTCTAATACAATAATGTTTTAATATAAAAATTGTTTATTATAAAACACAACATTAATGAAAATAATATATAGTATGATCATGACATATACACTATGGTAATGTGGTACAACTCAATATGGATATATTTGGTTGACCAAAGTCCTTGAATTTTCCTTTAATTAAATAATTAATTGGATACATAGTGTGTTAATTGAAACAGAGTCTGATAGAGAATTACTTTCACTATATTTCCACTTTAATAATTCTATATCGGTATATGTAAAATCATGTATCCTTTCAAGAAATCTCTATATATGATCACATTTTTATCAGAATTTCATATTTGTGGTAAGTATCCATTAGGGAATAATAAACCCGATATTAAATTAATTGAAACATCCTTAAATTCTTTAAAAACAATCCCTTAAATAGTTAAAATTCTCTACTACAATGTCAGGCATGAAAAACTGTATTTACTTAAAGAATTATGGTTGACCTATAAGTGAGTTAGCATGGTCATTTGGAATATTAACTTTCCATGACATGTCCAATACTTCATGTTGTATTTTTTTCTTCATGTGTTCACTGTAGTATTAAATTTGGATTATTTATTACATATTGAAAATTATTCATAACTTTGTATGAGTACATTATTTCATAATATGGTAGGCTGTTTTCTCTAAGCAATCAGTTCACTAATTCACATGGTCATGAATATAATAGGTACTTCTACTTCTCATGGTATGTTGATTATACATATTTTAAGGTGATTCTCATATAATCTCCACCTGAATACATGATATGTTTATTAACATGGTATAGTTTTTTCAATGAAACACAATAAGTATTTTTTTTATGTACAGTCAGGTCAAATATAATGTGTGGTATGGTGACACTGTCATTTGTCCTTCCTGGTCAGTTCAAAGTCTACACATGTTATTTTTGAACAATAAGTTACTTATATAATCATTATTACAATTTTTGGCTAGAAAATAATTTTCTAATATAAAAACATTGAATTCATAAGTAACATTATAAAGATGATTTAGGATCATTAAAAAATGAGTTTTTGTGCTGTGGTTAATACCTCCAACTTATTAATGATCAAAAATCATGAAATATAAATTGTAATTAATTGAGTATTAAAAAAATATAATTTAAGAGGATTTAATTAACTATATAAAATGATTCAATAATCATGGAACATATTCTATTAAGTTTAATTGATTTTAATTTAACACTACTCAATATATTTCTCCCCATATTTTTTATCAAATATTAATGAAAAAGAAAATTATATGAAATAAGTTGAAAAAAATGATAATAAAGGGGGATATTTCCTTAATATTTTAAAATAGTTTACCAAACAAATTTAAAGAAGGTAAAAAATGTCTCTGTAACTTGAATCAATGTCTGTGCATATCTAAAATTTGAACAAAGACTATGACCCTTTTATTTGAATGTAGAAGCCTGGGGAAGGGTAGTATGAGTTGTAGATCAAGAGGTAAGATCAGAAAATGCTAACTATATTGAAAAAAGTAACTTTTTATGAATGGATTGATGAATGAAAAGGTAATAGTTTGATATAAGTATTTAGGAATGGATGGAAGACACAAAAAAATATTTACGAAGTATAAATATAAGGTTACTATAATTGGATAAACACACCAAAATATAAATAATTTTTATCCAAATATTAAATGAAATCATATACATCATTTATTAGAGAATCAAAAACTATATTCACATCCTTGAGTTAGTCAACATATAAATTAAAAAATTTTTTTAAGGGAGGATTCTTAATATCTAGGTAAAGGGTTCTAAAATTACCCATTAACACAAACACAGTAATGATTAATCTACCAAAATAATCCATATCCCTCTTGATTATTATAATATCATTCCTATATTTTTAAATATCATCTCTTATAGGTGCCAATGTTTTGGGATAATTTTCTTAAAACCCATCAAATAATGATTCTATGGTTTTGTGAACTCTTCATATAGAAATTTAACCACATTTATTATGAGTTTTTAATATTTTTTTATCAATGATTTGATGAGTATGATGATGCATTAGAGATTGTTGAAACCTAGAATTTTTAATCCTTTGGTATAATTGCATCTTCAAATCAGATTGATCATCCTAGAGAGTGCAAACTTAAGCTCTCAAATGTATAATGTCATCCTATATCATTATAAAACTAAAAATAAATCTGAGATTATTATAATTGATTACTATTGATAAAAAATTAGATATGTTATATTTTCAATGTTTCATGTATATAGATGTCAAAAGTTTCCAAAACATTGCCAAAACATATCCACAATATCTTATCTAACATATCTATGTCATCATTAGTGACATATAAAGTAGATGAGATAGAGGTGTATAGATCATAAGATGATTGACTACAATCTAACTCAAGAATATCCACTACTCATTCTTTTCTATTTGGAAGATATTAATCTCTATCATTAATAACAAATTTTTCTACATGAGAAAAAAGGGAATTATCCTCAACATCAAAAAAGGAGCAATTCCTTACAAAAATTATTAATCTTCTTTGGTTAGAGTGGGGAAAATCAGATCAGGGATATTTTCATCATTTTATTGATTGAAAGTTTATAAAAAAGTCTCCATTTTCAATCTATAATTATAATAAGAGATCCCTCTATTGTCACTTGAGCAAAAGGGAATGAAGGCGCACCATTTTTATGTGTGTCATAACCTTTCTTAGAGGGGCCCTTATCATGAATACCACATTCCCACCTTTGATAGGCCAAGGGCTGGTGACTAGAAATGTATAGGAATAATCTGAAAATGGGAGGCATTTTCTTATGTACCTGTACACACTCACACATCTCCAAGCCCAAAATGATGAAATGTAAAAACACTAAGTAGATAATACTTCCATATAATAAGATACCAACCACATATTGTGATAGTAATAAACTAGAAAATAAACATGGAAAGAATAAAAGACCACAAAAAGAAAGAGTATATAAAAGTGACCACACAAGGTCCTGAAACTCATCCATAGAAAACCCTACATCAAGGGTAGGTGTAGGACAGTTGTCTGAAGCCATAGAAGCTCAACTCTTCAATCTGAACCTTCTCATAAACACATGGTCCTGGACCTCATAAAGCTCTATTAAATCATCATTCTTATTCAAAATACACAACACATGTGAGAAAAACATGTGTAGGGGAGAGTAAAACAATACTCAGTAGGACACCCTGGAACTACAATGGAATACCAGAAATCAATACACTAAGTATACCAAAATGAAATACATGAGGTACAATCATTTATGCACAGTTATATGTCTATAACACATATAAAAAGTATATCCAGATATACTCATACTTAGAAACAATGTAATGGGGTTTGTCACAACCAATCATTAACCACATGATTCTACTTAAGTCATGCTCTATCTAAGAGAACTCACTCTTCGATCCGTGATGTCGTGGGAGACTATTGTATAGAGGTCCAACAAATTTGGGCAAAAAAAGAGAGAATACACTAGTCAAAGAACACGGTATATAGAAGGAGGATCCTTCCTAGAGAATACCAACAACCCATGCTATATTAGCATGTAACGTTGGGGATCCTTCACAGAGAATACTGAAAAACCAGCTGCTGCAGTTTGTAATGCAGAGGATCCTTCTATGAGAATATCGACAATGCTATAGATACATCCCACAAGATATAAGACTAATGACCTATGCGCATAAGTCACATCAATTCCCACAAAACTCATAAAAGGGTGATAGAGGATCTCTCTAGTCATAAAGAGGTATACTAATACTCTATCCAGTACTCAGCCTCTAGAGGTGACTACTATTTAGTGATGTGGTTGTAATGAAATACTAAACCCTCAATTGAATACTAGGCAATCTATATAACTATATTATTCTATATTAAAAACCCACCATGCAATCTCAAAAGGACCGCCTTGGCACAAGGGTCCCAAATCTATTGATGACTTGTCAAACATACCATCTTTTTTAATGTTATGACCATTTTAGTGAAAAGGTTTGACTCGAGTCATGTCTGTGTTTGACTAGATTTGTCTGAATAGTCTTGACCCAAACCGGTATGGCCTTAAAGAGCCAAACTGGTCTATTTTGGTCCAATCCAAATTGGCCCAGCCTATTGGGCCTGCTGGACATGACCCACTAGGTCATTTGGTCTATTCCATTGGGTCTGTAGAACCGGGCACTGTGGTTCCCCTGGAGCGACCTGTGTCATAGGTAGTCACAATGTTCCCTACATGATCTACCTCAACCATGTGCCTTTGGTCGATGTGGCATCATGTTTCTCATGTCTGACCCGCCTCCTCCATCTGCACTGTGACCTCACCGCTTCTATGGGCTCCACACGGCCCACTTGCAACTTACGCGACCTCACCATTGCATCCCCAGTCACCACCAATAGCCTCGTTCCAAATATGGGTTCCAACATGATACCACCTGGACAAAATCCAATCTCCTCCACTGGTCACCCTACCAGCAACCCATTTTCCTCTCGCTCCACTTGGCACAGCCCCCCGTCGGGCCATTTACCGCCTCTGCCACCAGTTCTCTTGTAAGCGGGTCATTTCCTGCTTGAACCTGGAAAGAGCCACTAGTACACGAAGTTCCTTGGACCACTGTAAACCAATACTTCTGGTTATTCACTCTACACATTCTCTGTCACACATTCATGATGTTGTTGGGGTGTTGGATCCCTGGTCTCAGATCATTTCACCAAAGATCGAAGGTGCAATGATCATCTGTTCATATTTCTCAAAAAAAAATAATGTTGAAGGATTAGTGGAAAGATATAAATTCACAAGAATTCCCAAGGAAAGTATCTTGGCCTTCTTTGTGTCATCCTCGATCCATTAATTCTATAATTAATATGAGGGAATAAAGAAATCAAATATCTTAACATAATCATCCCAAATAATCAACCCGCATAAATTATATATCCCACAAAAATTATCAAACCATAGATAAAACTATTTGTGGTTTGGTCCACATTCATAATTGAATTTAAAAAAAATAGGGAAATTATCATGAAGAAAAAAAATTCCCTACCAAGAATTTGGATGGGTCATTGACAAATGGAAATGTTGTGTCATCGTCATTCATTGATCTGATGTATTCGAGGTTCATCGTTCTTGACTCTTTAATCTCATTGTTCTTGTTAGAGGAAGCTCTTTTTCCTTTCCTTATAAGATTTCATATGTTATGTCATAACCCTATTTGCCTAACAATAGTAAAAAGTTAAATTATACAAATGTAGTGTCAAATAAAATGTCTTTATTAAATATTTTAAAGACGTTAACTTCAAAAAAATTACTCTCACAGTCGACCCATGCCGATTGATGTTAGGCCCCGCCTATGGTATATTCATTATTTTGAATGAAACGGTGAACTAATATTTATGATTTACAAGTCCTTTAAATATTTATTCATATTTTTTAATAAAACCCTTCACATTCTTTTTTAAAAACTGTACATAATTCAATGAATGATTACAGCCACACAAGGCCTTGAAATGACACGACCTCTCACCGCCGGGCCTAACAATTTTCCAAATTAACTTTAAAAAAAATTAGGGAAATCAAAGTCATTAGATTCAATCCACTTAGGTATTGACAACCCTGAAATCCAAAACAATGGCTACTCAATAAAAAGGTGAGGGTATTGAGCATGAATTTGAGCCACCCGCTCCCTAAAGATTTCCTAGAGATTCCCTCGATGACGATGAAAGCGTACAAGGGGAATTAACCACCCATAAAGGATCTTATCCTATTGATCATTGATCTCCACTAGGTACTCAACAAAATTCACCCCATCATCAATGTCTAGATATCCCCAATAGATAACATGTGATGGATCATTCATGTACCTCCTCATCTGTGACACAAGGAGGACACCACTCTATAACAACCCTGCTTTCTATTACAACTTAAACATGCTTTATTACATATAACTTCACTTGATACAACAAAGAAGATCGAAAGGTTTAGTGTATTTTGGGCTTAGGATAATTACATAAAAACTTTAAAGTTGAAATACAACATTTTTATTGAAAACTTCCTTTACATGACCACTACATTCCTTCGTACTTAGCATTGCATGGGATAACCTGAGGACATGCATAAGAAAACAGTGAGCTATAAAGCCCAGTAAGGGAGTACACAAGGAATAACATGAAGAGTTAAATACATGTTAGGAAATAGGAATATAAATAGAGAATAAGAGTAACATGAACATAAAGGCATGATAAAGCATGATAATCATAACATGGAAATGTGGCAACAACACTTAACATTGAATTAGCATGAGCCAAGGCTCATTGCACTTGGAGCATGAGTAAAACCTTATTGCACTTGAAGAAGGAGTAAAACCTCATTGCACTTGAATTAGCATGAGTCAACACTCATTTCACATGACGTATCATGATACTATACTTTACCCAATGCATTGGAGTGCTATAAGGGAGCACCCTTCTTAATCATTTCATTTCATTCATAAGTGTGCCACATGGATCATAAAACATGGATTCATAAAACATAATCATTTATTCCACGATAAAGGAATGTGGAATTCATACATGAAACTTTATAATTAATAAGTATATGTTCATAAAGGTGAATACCCTTGATGGAGAAATGGGCATGGTATTCACTACACAATGATATTGGCTTAGAAAATCGGTGTAATTTCGGCAGCGTAACGGCATGACATAAGAATTCATAAAAATGGTTGATGAGAGAGAAAGGGGTTCCTCATAATATTTACATTTAATGGACAGTAAGGAGGTCATATAGATACATGTGCAAACAATTGAAATGTAATTTAGATCCATGATACAAAAAGTATTGCTTGAATATAAAAGAGGAGAAAAAAATTCCTTTCGGAATTTCAGCATAGTAACGGGTGTACATGGGAGGCATTTAATGAGAGAGAAAGGGGTCTCCCATCATTAAAACAATAATAGAGCAGTATGGGGGAGGTTCGAAACCATACCCTAACATTCATAATTGAAATTAAAAGGGCAATACAACTTAAAGAAAATTGACAGAAATGAGAAAGGAAGCAAAAACTTTTACTTGGAAGTGTACTTCCAAAGGCTAGAGAGAGGCTTGTGAGAGGCTTCTTGGGAGCTTGGAGCACCTTTAGAGGATTATAGAGAGAGTATGGAATAGGTTGGACGAACTCCAAGGGCTTTGAGTGAGGAGGAAGTGGGAGCTTGGGTGGGTTTATATAGGAAAGGTGGGGGAATTCTTTATTATTTAGGTTTGCGACCCCTTATATTAAAATAATCCAAACCTCAAACCATCCCATGGTATTTTCCCATGGTTTCTGGAAAAGTAAATAGGGAAAAAATATTTTACAAGGCCAAGGTCCGAACTTATTAAAAAATTAGGGTTGCTTATGTGGAGGTGAGTCACACTCCCCTGGAAATTAATTTAAAAAGGCAAAGTGTTGAATAAGTCTTGAGGGCTCCATTAATGCTTTGAAAAGTAAGTCAAACAAACCCAAAACCTCATTATTTTAATGATAAAACACATATTGGCCAAACATAAGTATTATGGTATTTTATTACATCACCATTGGGTCATTATGATGTCATAAAACACATTATATATTTAAATGGTATTTAATTTTTACCCAAAAATTTGACTCTCTCAAAAAATTATGAAAAATTCACCGTTGGATAATTTCGACATCCTGATTCCAAAAATAATATTTATTTAATCTAAATAGTTTTCTAAATATGTGAATTTTCACTTTTAAAATAAAAAACGACATTTATAAAAAATTCAAGGGTTTTGACAGAAATGGCTTTCAAACCTTAATAAAAATTTTAATTGCATTCATAAAATTATAAGATCATTTATATTTAATAAAAATTAATTTAATATTAATAATAATATTTTATTAAAATATTATTTAGTTCAAAAATCCTTTAATTTAATAAAATATAATTCTTAATTAAATAATAACTAATAACACCATTTGTACTTTAAAAACTAATTACAATGTATCAAAAATGACTAGAAATTATATTCATTATTATATACAAAAATAATGTACATGAACATGGTTCTACTTATTTGTTACATAACCCCTTAAAATAGCTGCATAAGACCTAAGGGTAAGGTGTGCGATGGTGACAGACTCTTGGGGCGGCTCGGATAACATCGCTCGAGTGGAAATCTCTATCAACTTCCACTTTTCCCGTAGACGGTCCCGTTCAAGCTTGACATAATGAAGCTCAGCTTGGTCTTGGTCAAGGGTGAAGCCCAAAGACACCACCTCTTTTCTGAGCTCCGACAAATGTGCTTCGTAAGGGGAAATTCTACTGGATGAGGCTATCGCTTCCTTTTTCTGAGTAGAAATGGGTTCGTTAAAGCCTTATATTTATACTACTCAGATTATCACTGTTCAACGGCTATAAAAGTAACGGTCAAAAATCTTAACATAAAACTAAAGAAGTTGACATCTTATAAAAACATTTTTCATAAAGAAACATTTAACTGGATCCAGAGGGATTTTCCATTAATGAATCTTTGGGTGGTTACAATATTCCCCCTTAAGAAATTTCACCCTCGAAATTTTCCTTTTCCCACACTAAAACAAATGTGGGTAACTCAGCTTCATCATATGCTCAGACTCCCAAGTTGCTTCTTCATACTTGTGGTTTCTCCACAACACCTTGATGAGGGACATTGTCTTATTTTGTAGAACTTTTTCTCTACGATCAAAGATCTTCACTGGTTCCTCCTCATAATAAAGATCATCTTCCAATTGTACCACCTCAGAAGAGAGTACATGTGAAGGGTCTGATATGTACTTCCTTAAGAGGGATACATGAAAGAAATCATGCACCTTTTCCATAGTAGGTGGAAGTGCTAGTCGATAGGCCACTACCCCAACACGATCAAGAATCTCAAAGGGGCTGATGTACCTTGGACTTAACTTCCCATTCTTTCCAAACCTCATGACCTTCTTCCATGGAGATATGTGTAAAAACACCATGTCTCCGACTTTAAAATCAAGGTCTCATCGACGATTATCTTCATAACTCTTCTGTCGACTTTGGGATGCCTTGATATGCTGCTGAATGGTTTTCACCTTCTCCACCATTTCTTTGACCATTTCTGGTCCAAGCAGCTTACGTTCACCGACCTCATCCCAACATGCCGGTGTTCTACACCTTTTCCCATACAGGGCTTCATATGGTGCCATTTGTATGCTCGAGTGGAAACTATTATTATAAGATAACTCAAATAGAGGAAGATGTTGATCCCATCCTATTTTAAAGTCCATTGAGCACGCTCTCAACATATCCTCAAGTGTTTGGATAGTCCTCTCGGATTGGCCATCAGTTTGAGGATAATAGGCCGCACTGAAGTTCAGTTCAGTATTCAGAGCTTGTTGAAGACTCTTCCAAAACTTAGAGGTGAATCTTGGATCTCGGTCAGAAACAATAGATAGTGGTACTCCATGCAACCGTACCACATCCCTGATATATATCTGTGCCAGTTGATCGAAAGAGAAATCCTCTCGAATAGAAATGAAGTGTGCAGTCTTTGTAAGACGATCCACAACAACCCATATTGCATTGTTGCCTTTGGATGTCCTTGGATGTCCAGTGACAAAGTCCGTGGTGATGTTCTCCCATTTCCATTCTTGTATGGGAAATTGTTGCATCATCCCCTTAGACTTCTACCTCTCTGCCTTCACTTGCTGACACACGAGGAACTGTGATGTATATTCAGCAATCTCCTTCTTCATATTATCCCACCAAAAGTTTTCTCAGAGATCTCGATACATCTTTGTGCCCCTGGGTGAATAGATAAATTTGAACTATGTGCATCATCCAAAAGTTCCTTCTTCAGCTCCGAACATGATGGAACACATAGTCTTTTCCCAAACCGCACAATTCATTCTTCATTTACATTAAACTCTGAGGATTTTCCCTTTTTGATAGCTTCCACTTTTTCTTGGATTCCCGCATCATACTTTTGACCATCCTTTAACCTTTCCAAAATAGATGGTTGAGCAATCATTTGTGAAAGGATTGATGATGTTCCCTTCTTTATGATTCCCACATCCATCTTAATTAAGTCTAAGAAGATTGAATCCTTCTCAATTCTCATCATTGATAGAATAGTTGGATCCTTTCTACTTAGGGCATCTGCCACCTTGTTCGCTTTCCCAGGGTGGTAATGTATTGAACAGTCATAATCCTTGATTAGCTCTATCCATCTTCTCTGGAGCATATTAAGCTCTTTCTGTGTGAATATATATTTAAGAATCTTGTGGTCCGTATATATCTAACATTTCTCTCCATAGAGATAATGCCGCCAGATTTTCAAGGTAAAGATCACCGCTGCCAACTCCAGATCATGCGTTGGATAGTTTCGCTCATGGATTTTCAACTGCCTTGAGGCATAGGATATCACTTTATCATTCTGCATCAACACACATCCTAAGCCCTTCTTCAAAGCATCACTGAATACCACAAAAAGCTCCCCACTTGTGGGTAAAGTGAGCACAGGTGCAGTGATAAGCCTCCTTTTCAACTCCTTGATGCTTTCTTCGCATTCATCACTCCATGAAAACTTTACTCCCTTTCGAGTTAGCTTGGTAAGAGGGACGGACAATCATGAGAAATTTCTCACAAATCTTCGATAATATCCAGCTAACCCCAAGAAGCTATGGATATCAGTTACCGATATTGGCCTCGGCCATCCCTCTATTGAATCTGTTTTGGAGGGGTCCACAGATATCCCATTGCTTGTGATTATATGGCCCAAGAATGAGACCTCCTTCAACCAGAACTCACACTTGTTGTACTTGGCCTAGAGCTTCTCCTTGTGCAAAGTCTCCAGTACAGTTCTTAAATGCTCCTCATGGTCCTCCTTGGTTTTGGAGTATATTAGAATATCATCTATAAAGACTACCACAAATTTTCCTAGGTAATCTCTAAAGACACTATTCATCAATTCCATGAATATTGCTGGAGCATTGGTGAGTCCGAAAGGAATTACTATGAACTCATAGTGCCCGTACCTTGTACGAAAAGCAGTCTAGGGGATATCTTCCTTCTTCACCCTTACTTGATAATATCCCGACCTCAAGTCCAGCTTGGAGAAGTATTGTGCTCCATGCAGCTGATCAAACAAGTCATCGATTATTGGGAGAGGATACTTGTTCTTTATCGTGATTTTGTTAAGTTCACGATAATCGATGCAAAGCCACATTGACCCATCCTTCTTCTTGACGAAGAGGACTGGTGCACCCCATGGTGATGCACTTGGGCGTATAAACCCTTTATCCAGATTCTCCTGTAGTTGTTTCATCAGCACTTCAAGCTCAACAACAGCCATTCTATATGGAGTCTTGGATATTGGTAGCGCCCCAGGTATAAGTTCAATTGAGAACTCAACATCTTTTCTTGGAGGAAGACAAGGAAGTTCCTCGGGAAATACTTCAGTGAATTCCCTCACAATAGGCATTTCTTCAAGGGTGGTTTCTTCCATGGACTCAATCATCTGAGCCAGATATGCATGTTCATAAGGCAGTAATATCCATGCTTGAGATGATGGAGCTAAAGGAGATTCATCTTCCTCCTGACACTTGTAAAGAATCGGTGGTCGATTCTCCATATAGAGTGTGATTTCCCTCTCCCAACAATTTATGTTGGCTCTATATAAGGAAATCCAATCCATGCCAAGAATTGCATCAAATTCCACCAAAGGGGGTATGATGAGGTTCGCCGGGAAATTCAATCCACAGATTATAACAGGTGAGGACTTATACTCATGGGATGCAATGATTGCCCCATTTGTCGTACTCACCGACATCTTTACTTCAATGATTTGTGGTGGTGCAGGGATTGTTCTAGTAAACTTTTGAGATATAAAATAATGCGTAGAACCTGAATCAAAAAGTACGTTCGCTATTCTTGAATGAATAAATAGTGTACCTGTCACCACTTCATTGCCGGGGTTCACTTCGGCAGAAGTGATGGAAAAAGTTCTTCCTTGCTGTCTTGGAGGATGCTGGTTGCCTCCGATAACCCTTGGATTAGGGCACTGATCTGAAAAATGACCCGGTTCATTGCATTTATAGCATTTAACAATGCGTTGAGGTTTGAACGGAGCTTTCCTCTCCTATGTCGCAGCCGCAGGTCCTTCTTGCTAACAGTTAACAGCTACGTGCCCTTCTCTTCCACACCTGAAGAATTTTCTTGTCCCCCTAAGGCAATTTCCAGGGTGCTTCTTTCCACACTTTTCGAAAGAGGGGTGCTGGAACTTCATAGCGCCGTTGGATTTATCCATCGGACCACCAGCATTGAAGTCCACCTTATGCTTCTTGTCCCCATGATACCCCTGTGATTCTCCGATCTCCATTTCAACCTTGAGGGCACATCGGACAATTTCCACATAGCTGTCGATGTCACAGATCGCTAATTCTTTCCGCAAGCTAGGCTTCAGCCCACCAAAGAGCCGGTCAACCTTGCATTCGGGGGTAACGACAAAGCCGGAAGCATATCGTGCAAGCCTTGTGAAGTTTACCTCGTACGCTCCCACAAATTCATCATCTTTCTTCTTGAGGAAAAGGAAGTCCCTTTCCATCTTTAGATGGAGGGTGCACGGAAAATATTTATCGAAAAACATCTTTCGGAATTCCTTCCATTCCAAAGCCTCGATCACCTCCTCAGGATTCGTATTTTTGATCAACGTCCACCATTGATCAGATTCACCCTACATACTATAAGCCTCCAGGAGAACCTTCTCTTGTTCATAACATTGAAGGATAGAGAATATCTTTTCAATGGAGTTGATCCATTGCTCAGCGATTGTGGGATCAGATGATCTACTAAAAGTAGGAGGCCTTTGTCTCATGATGCTCTCGATAGTGACTTGTTCTTTCTTAGTGGGGGTTGAACGTTCCTCTTGACCCGTGTTTCTATTCAAAACATGAGTTAGCTGAGACAGAAGCGTGACAAAGTTCACGATTCCCGCTCCCATTGGATTGGGCATCTCATTAGTACAATCATCACACTGATCTTCACAACGGTTGTTAGCCCCAGTTCTCCTATTACCAGCCATTGGCTTGAATAAAAGGAAAGTTATGGGTAACACATAAAGGGTAATCCAAAGATAAAAGTTGATGACTTATAAATAAACTTTAGTCTCTTTAACTCATGAGTCTATAGGATTCAATCCAGGCTTTTCATGATCTTACTTCTAACATATATTCTTAGGGGAATTTTCCCCTTAATAAGGGTTCATACTAAGATTGTGAATTTATCAAAATATATCCCCGGGAGTGTCGTAACCAAGAGTGAAACAAGGCCCATTATCGTGCACCAGTTCCCGTTCGAGTCTAGCTCAAAGCGGTGTTTTCGGGTTTTACCCCTAGGATACATCTGTGCCAGAGCCGCCTCTACCTGCTCGTATCCAGACAGGGATGTATTTGTTTGATAAACCAAATAATTAGTATTTACCAAAACTTAGGGATGTTTTTATTATACTTAGTCTTGTATCTAAGGCTTTAATAGGGTTTCCTAATCCCAAAAATAACTAAACCAATCCTTTGATACCAACTATGAAAACCCTGCTTTCTATTACAACTTGAACATGCTTTATTACATATAACTTCACTTGATACAACAAAGAAGATCGAGAGGTTTAGTTTCCTTGGGGCTTAGGATCATTACATAAAAAATTTAAACTTGAAATTCAACATCTTTATTGAAAACTTCCTTTACATGACCACTACATTCCTTCGTACATAGCATTGCATGGGATATCCTGAGGACATGCAGAAGAAAAGGGTGAGCTATAAAGCCCAGTAAGGGAGTACACAATGAATAACATGAGGAGTTCAATACATGTTAGGCAATAGGAATATCAATAGAGAATAAGAGTAACATGAAAATAAAGGCATGATAAAGCATGATAATCATAACATGGAAATGTGGCAACAATACTTAACATTGAATTAGCATGAGCCAAGGCTCATTGCACATGGAGCATGAGTAAACCCTCATTTCACTTGAATCATGAGTAAACCCTCATTTCACATGAATAAGCATGAGTCAAAACTCATTTCACATGACTTATCATGATACTATACTTTACCC
Organism: Viscum album; assembly: GCA_963277665.1. Taxonomy (NCBI): domain Eukaryota; kingdom Viridiplantae; phylum Streptophyta; class Magnoliopsida; order Santalales; family Viscaceae; genus Viscum; species Viscum album. Next base: position 470,480,352 of record OY728133.1, on the reverse strand, counting down.
AATGAATTGGAGCGCTATAAGGGCGCACCCTTCTTAAACATTTCATTTCATGCATAAGTGTGCCAAATGTATCATAAAACATGGATTCATAAAACATAATCATTTATTCCACGATAAAGGAATGTGGAATTCATACATGAAACTTTATAATCAATAAGTAAATGTGCATAAAGGTGAATACCCTTGACGGAGAAATGGGCATGGTATTCACTACACAATGATATTGGCTTAGAAAATCGGTGTGATTTTGGCAGCATAACGGCGTGACATAAGAATTCATAAAAATGGTTGATGAGAGAGAAAGGGGTTCATCATCATATTTACATGTAATGGACAGTATGGAGGTCATATAGATACACGTCCCAACAATTTAAAAGTAATTTGGATTCATGATACAAAAGTATTGCTTGAATATAAAAGAGGAGAAAAAAATTCCTTTCCGAATTTCGGCATAGTAACGGGTGTACATGGGAGGCATTTAATGAGAGAGAAAGGGGTCTCCCATAATTCAAACAATAATAGGGAAGTATGGGGGAGGTGCGAAACCATACCCCAACATTCATAATTGAAATTAAAAGGGCAATACAACTTAAAGAAAATTGACAAAAATGAGAAATGAAGAAAAAACCCTTACTTGGAAGTGTGCTTCCAAAGGCTAGAGAGAGGCTTGTGAGAGGCTTATTGGGAGCTTGGGGCACCTTTAGAGGATTCTAGAGAGAGTGGGGCAGAGGTTGGACGAACTCCAAGGGCTTTGAGTGAGGAGGATGTGGGAGCTTGGGTGGGTTTATATAGGAAAGGTGAGGGAATTCTTAATTATTTAGGTTTGAGACCCCTTATATTAAAATAATCCAAACCACAAACCATACCATGGTATTTGCCCATGGTTTCTGGAAAAGGAAAGAGGAAAAAAATATTTTACAAGGCCAAGGTCCGAACTTATTAAAAAATTTTCGTTGCTTATGTGGAGGTGAGTCACACTCCCATGGAAATTAATTTAAAAAGGCAAAGTGTTGAATAAGTATTGAGGGCTCCATTAATGCTTTGAAAAGTAAGTAAACCAAACCCAAAACCTCATTATTTTAATGATAAAACACATATTGGCCGAACATATGGATTATGGTATTTTATTATATCACCATTGGGTCATTATGATGTCATAAAACACATTATATATTTAAATGGTATTTAATTTTTACCCAAAAATTTGACTGTCTCAGAAAATTATGAAAAATTCACCAGTGGATAATTTCGACGTCCTGATTCCAAAAATAATATTTATTTTATCTAAATAATTTTCTAAATATTTGAATTTTCACTTTTAAAATAAAAACCGACATTTATAAAAAATTCACGGGTTTTGACAGAAATGGCTTTCAAACCTTAATAAAAATTTTAATTACATTCATAAAATTATAAGATCATTTATATTTAATAAAAATTAATTTAATATTAATAATAATATTTTATTAAAATATTATTTAATTCAAAAATCCTTTAATTTAATAAAATATATTTCTTAATTAAATAATAACTAATGACACAATTTGTACTTTAAAAACTAATTACAATGTATCAAAAATGACTAGAAATTATATTCATTATTATATACAAAAATAATTTACATGAACATGGTGCTACTTATTTGTTACATAACCCCTTAAAATAGCCGCATAAGACCTAAGGGTAAGGTGTACGATGGTGACAGACTCTTGGGGCAGCTCAGATAACATCGCTCAAGTGGAAATCTCTATCAACATCCACTTTTCTCGTAGACGGTCCCATTCAAGCTTGACATAATGAAGCTCAGCTTGGGCTTGGTCAAGGGCAAAGCCCAAAGACGCCACCTCTTTTCCGAGCTCCGACAAATGGGCTTCGTAAGGGGTAATTCTACTGGATGAGGCCATCGCTTCCTTTGTCTGAGTAGAAATGGGTTCATTAAAGCCTTATATTTATACTACTCAGATGATCACTTTTCAACGGCTATAAAAGTAACGGTCACAAATCTTAACGTAAAACTAAAGAAGTTGACATCTTATAAAAACATTTTTCATAAAGAAAAATTTAACTGGATCAAGAGGGATTTTCCATTAATGAAACATTGGGTCGTTACACCACTCACCTGGTAAAACAATAGGGGTTGAGGTAGGATGTATGAAACATCACTAACTCTATGAAGAATCTAAAAAGTTTCAATGTATCTCTAATATAACTTTCCATCCTAGCCAAATAACCATAATCCCTTTCGAGGTGAGACCCAAAGGAACAAATGGTATCCCTCTTCTTATTCCAAAGGTCTCTATCTCTTATCAGCATAGGACTTCTGCTGGCTCTGTGCAGTCCTCATCTGCTCCATGTAATCTATATTTTCATAGTGGTAGCCCGTACTAACTCTAAACCCATGAGTCATGACTCTCTTGATCTAGTCTAGCAAAGTGGTTACCTACATGGTCTCTCATACAAGTCCTAGAACGATTCTGTACCAATGGTGGAGTGGTAACTATTTTTTTACACAAACTCCACCACTGGTATGTGATCCATCCATCTATGACTGAAGTCCAAGATGTAGGCCTGTGAAATATTCTCTAGAACATGAATGGTCCTCTCCATTTGGCCATCCATCTAGGGATGGAACATTGTGCTCAAGAGTACTTAATTCCAAAATGCCTCATGAAACCTCTTCCATAATTGAATGTAAAATGAGCAACATGATCTAAATTGATCATCAACGTAACTCTGTGGAGTTTAAAAATCCCCTACACATATATTAATCCAAATATATCTAATAAAAACTACTCCTAGAGAAGTAGAATTTGGGCCTAATTGGTGAGCTGGTCAGTGATAACCCATATGGAATCGTGTCCCCTAGACGTGCATGGTAAACTTATCACAAAGTCCATCAATATTCCACAAAACATCCACTATGGATCCTCTAGGGGTTGATTCAGGCCCTCTGGAACATGGTGCCCAGCCTTCACTTGTTAACATGTGACGCATTGAGAAAAAAGCTCTATGGATTCCTTCTTCATCCACAACCACAATATCTAGTATCAGAGGTCTTGGTACATATTCTACTCTCCGAGATGTACTGCCAGAGGGGATGTGTGGATTTCCCTCAGAACCTCATCCCATAATTCCATAGGTACAACTATCATCCCCATGAAAATAATGAAATTCTCCCCACTAATCAAATATCCATTAGGGCATGCCCTGTGAAAAAATGACCATGTGAGGTCTCGTAGTCAATATCTCTAAGTTATTCCTCCATGGAATATTTTAATAGAAGAGGGGTGACAACCACCGATTGGAGTTATGTTTCTCCATCTTCATCCACTAAGGATATTTACAACATGGAAAACTGTTCTAATTACTCTCTCAATGACTACAATATGGATCACCTACTAAGAGCGTATACAACCACATTCTCTTTACCAAAATTATAGGCAATCTAAAAGTCATATTTCAGGAGTTACTCTGGCCATAACATATTTCTTATATTCAGGTCCGTATAAGATAATATATAATTAATACTATTTTGGTCAGAGTAGACAATAAACCACTCACCATCTGGTAGTGTCACCACATCTTTAATGCAAATACTACCGCCACTTCCTCAAGATCCCGGGTCGCATAGTTCGGATCATGTGGTCTCAATTGGTTAGAACCATAAGCAATCAACACTTTACAATACATCAAAACACAACCCTGTCTGATCCTTGATCAATTGTAGAATAATACATAACTGACTCCCTTCTCTAGCAGTATAATGATGGGAGTTCTCGTCAGTATGTTCCTGAGCTCCATAAATCACTTTTGACACATCTCTTTCTACATGAAGGGATTCATCTTCCATTTCAAAGCCTTCATGGGGGATTATACCCAAGAAAATTTGGGTTAAAACCTCTAATTTTACCCATCCAAACCTAGAAAACTTTTTTCTTCGGTAACACTCATGGGCCACTCCTAATAAAGAACTTCCTCAATCCTCACTGAGTCCCCTAAAACTCTATACTCTAAAATGACTTCTCCCAAAAAGTGGAACTCCATAATCGAGAACTAAAACTTAGAGAGATTCCCATAAATATAGTGCTCTCATAGTGTGTCAAGGACCATCCTCAAGTGTATCACATTATCCTCCTCGAACACAGATTACAATAGGATGTCATCAACGAAGACCATTGTGAACCAGTCTAAGTAAGGATGGAAGAACCGGTTCATGAGTCCCCTGAACACTATTGGGGTGTTCATCATGAAAAATGGAATCACCAAGTACTCATGTTGGCCATAACGATATCTGAAGGCTATCTTCTGTATATCCTCATCCCCGTACAGGAAGCTGGTGGTAGCCAAATCTTAAGTAAATATTCGAGAACCACCTAGTTACCTTAATATGATCGAAGAGGTCACTAATCCTCTATTATGGGAATTTGTTCTTCACAGTCAACTAATTTAGGAATTGAAATTCCAAAAAAACCTTATGCTCTAATATGCATTGTTGGAAACAAAATTGGGGCCTCCCAGGGTGAAATGATGTGTCTCTGAAATCTCTTCCACTGTAGGCCCTCTAATTGTACCCTCAGCTCCTGAATCTATGCATGAACCATATGATATTCTAGTGTAGATATCAGTGATATACAATTTTATTAATAAATGATTATGTATACCTCCTTGGAGGTAGGTAATATAATGACATATTTATGAAATACATCTTAATACTTTTCCACCACTATAGAGAACTGATTTCTTCTATCATCCACTACACTAAGAGTGAGACTTGAAAACTGATGAGTAATTGATTGCATCGTCTTTTGTGTTATTCCATTCTATTCTGAATGAATTTATATTTCACAAACAATGGAAAACCTAGTCTGGTCACCACAAACGCACTGCACTCTATGCATAAAATTTTCAATTTGAGCTTGGATTGTAGAAAACCTATCTATACTGAGAATGACACCATAATGAATAGATGTAGGAACCAAGAGATACCATACTAGACTCTCAAATCAAATAGTAATCTCACACTATCTACACTGGTGTGTGATCATTGACCCCCCTGTAGTAGGTGTCTCTAACCATAAGGACTGAGTCAAATGTTCAACCGGAATCTTCGATCCTTGGATAAGGATCGCGGAATGAATGAAATGATTGGAACCTATTCCTATAAAAAAATACTGCTATGATGAAAAATATATAGATAATACCTATAATCATCCATGGAGAACCAAGTTCATAAGCCTCTATTTTATGCAGTTATCCTCCTCCCAATCCAGCAGCTCCCTAAGCCGGGTGTGGACCATCAGGGGGTGGTGGTATGAAAACATCGAACCTCCGCCCACATCCTACTACTCATCCTACTCAACTTACTCATTTTCCACCCTATGAAACATCATATCCATGTATATTACTCTACATTGGACATCCCTCTACCATACCACGATCGCTCGTACATCGATTTAGGCAATCTCGAGCAAAGTTACTCTAACCACCATATGTGTTACACTGTCTATCTCTATGATAAATCAATATATCATGGTATCCCAACAATGATGACCTGGTATCCAAGGGTCATATCCTAAATTAAATAACACTCTTGGGTCCCTATTATTTTGATCACCTACCTACTACCGAATTCTCGGCCACTTGGTGCATGATGATAGCTCCTGCTGCCAGAGTTTTCTCCAAAAGAAATATCTCCAGTTGTAGAGATCAATTCAGTACCACATCATATATAAGAATGATAAGGGATACCATGGATTCCCTGATCTCATATTATAGACCCTTATAAAAGGTAAAAGCTCTGATGAATGGGTCTCGCACCATTACTATGGAGCAACGAGCAAGATCAATAAATCTTGACGAGTACAAAGCCATAGTCTGATTGCCCTGGTAAAGATGTATTGGTTACTGCATTCCCATTGATCATGATTTCAATCTAATAAACTCATATATGAAAGATGCATTATGTATACCCAAGAGAGATTCACCTCATCATGGGTCTAGTTTTCTAAGCTAAACCGTCACCCTGCTGAGAAATGAAGAATACTCAGGGCTAGGATCGCCATCTATTCGGAAAAAGTCTTCACAAGGTAGAAGACACATGTCACTACCTACATCCCATACTCAGGTATCTGGGGATCTATCTCAACCTAGAAACTATGAGTTCGTTACCTATGAAACGCATACAACACACATTTCCTTCAGGCATCATCGACAAGAAGTGCTAAGAGTAACTGTCGATCGATGGGATGTGGTATCACTGGTAAACCACTCGATGGTGTTATCCCCATTATAGGGTGTATATCTACTATAGGTCCCTATAATGAGGCCTCAAATCTAGTTGGATAATCCTTGTTATCATGAAATAGAACCATAGATGTTTGTATGCAAGGAGGTATCTTGAAATGAAACATAATGTACCACGGTCAATAGAGTATACCTAGAGAGATGACTCAATAAGGAAATGAAAATAAACTCAAAATCCTATGCAATGATTGTTCCATTTATTTCATAGTAACTAGTGTTTTCATGTATCGAGTCAAACAATAGGTGTCTAGAGTCCTGTTTTATGGATACATCGTCCACCGCACAAACATTGGACTCACTGGCCTAAAAGCCGAATTTTAAACCCATAACCCTATTTCCCAAAACCAACCTCATAGACTCTCAGTCCTTAAGTATAAGAGACCCCTCTCAAATACCACTATGTCATGACCCATCATAGAGGGTCTAGTCCTGTGACAACCTTATGTCTACATCGGATATTCTAGAGTCTAATGACTTGAAATAAGTAGGCATATCCCACAAATGGGGGACATTTTCCTATGTACCTATACACATGCACACATCTCATATCCTAAAATGATAAAATATAAAAACACTAAGTAAATAAATCATGAATATACTAATATAAAATCCACAATGTATGATAGTAGGAAACTAGAATTAAAATAGTTATTGAATAAAATCCCACCTAATGAAAGAGACTATAAAATTGAACATAGAAGTTCCTAAAACTCCTCAACAGAAATCACTACATGAAGGGTAGGTGTATGAAATCTTTTTAAAGCCATAGGAGAACACCTTTTTTGTCTAATCACTCCAAGAAACACTTGGTCCTGGCCCATCTAGAGATCCCACAATGCATCAATCTTTTGTGCAAGACAATAAATGTGTAGAAAAATCCCGTGTAGGAGTGTGTAAAAAAATTCTCAGTAGGACCACCATAAACTACAAAAGAATACTAGAATGTAACACACAATGTATACAATAATGAAAACATGAGGGACATTATTCTCTAAAATGATATATGTTTGTAACACAACTACCAATGATATCCAGATATACTCATAACTAGACATAATGTAATGGGGGGAAGTTATATCCAATCATTAGTAATAAGATTCTACTAAAGGCATGTTCGTTTCGGGAGAACTCAATCCTCGAGCCATGAGGTCATCAGAAAATCTTTTTAAGAGGTTACATTAATTTGGACCACTACCAAAGAAAATTTAATGGTCAAAGAACATGGTATACATAGAGGGGATCTTTCCCAAAGAATACTAAAAACCTATTCGTTATAATCCTGAAACGTAGGGGATCACTATTCAAAAATACCGACAACCCTATTGATGGAACTCATAACATAGAGGATCCTTCTTAGTGAATGTTGAAAACCCTAGAGATATATCCCACTGAATGGAGGACTAACTCCCTATGCTCCGAGGTCATGTAAATTCACTAAAAAATCCAATTGGGGAGGGAGAGGATCACTCCAATCCTAAGGATGGATACTACTACTCTATTCAGAAAACAACCTCTTGAGGGGACTACAATACAGTGATGCAGACGTAATGTTATCATAAACCTTCAAGGAAAGAACAAAGGGAAACTCTCTACATATACTCATCTACAATAAAAAACCACAAAACCATCCCAAATGAATTTCATCATTGTGAGTGTCCCAATACCATATACGGTACATAAAACAGAACATCCATTTTAATGTGACAACCATTTTAGTGAAAAGGCCTGATCAGGGGTCTGTTTGGGTCTAACCAAACCCACCGGACTGGACCTGACCCGGTCATTTCAGGATGACCCAGCCTAATCTTACCCGTCCCAATTTGTATTAATCTAGTCTTACCAAGCCTGAACAACGGGTCCATTGGAGTGGCTAGACCCCTTTGGTCTAGCCCTGGCTACAGGAGCACTCGGTGCGCCACACATGGTCTACCCTGATCGTGTGACTTCTTTTAATGGGGTCGGTCGGCCTCTTATTGCTTCTTCAAGACCTTGAAACTGATGTGATCACTATGTGGCCCACCTGCCATGTATGAAGCCCCACCGTCACGTCACCAGTCCTCGCTTGAGGACATATGGTCATGGGCTTACATGTGGACTCGCATAGACCATGTCCTCTTGCCTCCACCAGCCACATTTTGGTTGCCCATTTTTGTCGCACTGCACATGGAATGACCCCTCTTCGGGTTGTTCTCCACCTCCATCATGGGATACCATACTGGTGGCCCGTTGTCTGCCTGATCCTAGCTGGAGCCACTTTTCTAGGTGCCACATTGTGAAACTGTAAACTACTACATCAAGTTATTCATTCCACACCTTCACCATCACACCTCCACAAATTCCACTGTGGTCTCAGATCCCCAGTTTCAGTTAGTTATGCTAGGGATTGAACATGCAGTTATCCTCTGTCCACATTTCACGAAGAATGAAGGAAAAAACAGGATTGGGGGAAAGGGATAAATGCACAAGAACACCCAAATAATGGATCCTGGCATTTTTCCTGTCAGAATCAATCCTTTCATGAATTAATTATGAATGAAGATGAAATAAAATGACTCACTAGATATAATGATCCCCGATAATCAACCAACATAAATTATCCATCCCGTAAATATGATTGAACAATAGATCAACAAATTCATGGGTTGGATCATATTTATCGTTGAATTTAAAATCAAATAGAGAAAAAAGCATGAAGAAAAATAACACCCTACCTAAATTTCTCATCATTCATTGATGAATGGTGAATATGTGTCGTTATCTTTGGTTGATCTTTCGAATTTGAGGTTCATCATTCTTGATTCTCCAATCACTCAATGTTCATTTGAGGAAGATTAATGTCCTTGTCTTAGATGATTTAAGGGGTTACTTCATTACCCTATATTCATTAAAATACAAAAAATATAAAAGAAACTAATGCAATATCAATTTTTTTTAAATATTTTAATGATGTTTACGTCCAAAATCTGACTATCACAGTCAACCCGTTTCTGTCTATATTAGGACACACCTAAAGTAAAGATGTTATTATGAAGGCAAGGCTGCCCTTACATTTGTGATATGGGCACCCTTTAAATTGTTATTCTTGTTTTGATGAAAACCCGCTAGCAAGATTTATTGAAAAATGGACATAATTCAATGAATCCATCCAGGAAATTTGGGCCTCAGAATCACATGTCATCACAGTACTGGGTCTTAAAATTTTCCCAATTAATTTTAAAAAAACAACACCATGTAAAATCTTAGTCATTACAAGGTGAACTTACCTCATCATCATCCGAGTCTAGATAATCCATCTCCAAAATAATATATATACATGGGATTTCCATGTTGAATGTTTATCTTAAACATGTTTCTTTTGAGTGATATGTATCATACGTGATCCATCAAAACTAATTTCATAACATTTAGTGTTGTCTAATTCATACAAATGAGGCATTTAACTGCTCATAGAAACATCATTCTCATCTAGATCCTCATAAAAAATATCTTCTTCACGTGACAAAAAGGGTGAAAGAGATCTAAGAGTTCTAAAAAACATGACAGGATATGTTTCCTTGGTATGATCATGAAAAAGTCTGCTTTATTTATCCAAATATAAAATTCATCATCTTCTTCAACTTATATCTCACAAAAAAATGCCTCATCATATGAATACACAACTATCTCATCAGATTAAATATATGTTTGAATAACATCACTCGGATTATCTATGTAAATAAAAAATCAAATATTTTACAAATCTTTTATGAGTTATCCATCCATTCTGTTTTCTAAGGATTCAAATTTACCTTGAATATTTATGAAGATGTATTGTGTAAGGAAGATGCCATATGAAGTGGAAATTCATTCCTCCCACTGATTAATTAAGCCTTTCCACTCTATCATGGACGATATATGCTCTGATTAATTTAAATAACCAGATTATGATTTTGGATTACACAACTCAACCATATGTGACAATACACAACTTTATATGTTGATTTGTATATAATTATTTATCAAAAAACAGAAAAGTAGATCAATATGTCATATGAAATTAAATTCTTATTTTCATGTCAAATTAGGTTCTATAAAAACATAATGAGTAGCTATCATATTCCATTAAATTGGATAACCTATGTTCTTTGATGAGTTCCACTTACATTGATCTTATCTAATGAAATCTGATACAGAATGTGTGGATGATTAACTGAATATGATCTTTAGTAATCTCTAAAGTCTACTTTGTGAAGCACACCAAAACCCATTTCACATTTCCTCAAATATAATTCTAAAACATAAACATCTATCATCTGTTTAACTATATCAATTTTCGTTATATGGAAGACATAAATGTGTGCATAAAACTCTTTAATATGATTCATATCGAAAGTCCTACAGTTTTCCTTAGACCATGCATCCCAACCTTACTCCATAATCACCTTAAAATTTTATTTTTAATTAATATCAACCATTAAAAATAAATTTTATTTTTTGTAGAGATTGGAAGATAAAAAATATGAGTATTTTTTTCCTATATTGTGGCACCCGATTTGGATTCCTATTTATCTTACTTTATATAAGGAGGAGAATGAACATGAAAAACAATTCCCGAAATGAATTTCATCCTCGTAATTTCAGTTTAGGTTCAGAATATGGATAATTTCATGTTCATGAGAGGGATTGAAAAGTGAATAGTTTGCGTTGAAGAACAAGAGAGAGTTTGATTTCAAATGAAGGTATTGATATAAAAGAGGGAAAATTTTTTTTGGTGAAAATATATGTGTTGATATAGATTCTAGATTGAAATATAATTTAATAATTTAAGGATTGAAATTCTAACATGATTGATTAAAATACATCAATAATATTTTGACAAAAAAATTATATTTGAATAGACATGGTATATCAACAAACCATGGATTGGTGGAATCAAAATCATGGTGGGCATACTAATGATGACTGCTTGGTAGGTATACTAACCACATAAATAAAATTTTCACATTGTTCATAGTGATTTTTTTAATAAATACTCATGTTGTGTATAGTGAGCGCATGATTAAGTGTTCATGGTAGGTATAAAAAAATTGTGTAAAAAAACTCATGTTCAGTATACCAACCATGTAAAATATATTAGATAGATACATTTTGAAAAATCATGAGAAAAATGTTAAAATAAAATAAATATAACATCAAAATATGCAATTTAATTAATGAAATTAAACATAATTTACCATACCCATTTCATGTTTGATATAAATAATTCCCTCAACATTCAAGGGATTTGAAATTTTATCAGCAAGTTTATATTCAATATCAATGAAATCAAGAGTTATATCCCCATTCTAAAAATGATATATCAAAAAGTGAAGTCCTATATAGAAAGAATTTATTCTAAAATGTGATATAAAATTATTATAAATATTTATAATACATGTATTATCACAATATATAGGTACATGTCAGAATTGATATGCATTGTCTTGTAATGTATGTTCCATCCATAGAATCCATGTACCTAAACTAACGACAACTATCTACTTAACTTTAACAGAGGATAATAAAACTTGATTTTGTCACTTAGTACACCATGAAAATAAATAATTTCAAAAAAAAGTGTCATGTTCCATATGTTATTTTTTACCTATATTACATACACCAAAACTAGATCATGAAAAAACATACTAAATCAAATTCATGTTATCTCGAATAAGAAAATAATAAGATAGTTACATTTTTGAAGTATTTTAAAATTCTATCCACAACTAATAAATTTGAATCTTTTGGGTTTTCATGAAATTGAGAACACATACACATACTAAAAATAATTTCTAGTATGATATTATAATAAACATCTAATAATATCTTTGAAAGTGTTTTGATTAAAATGTTTCCTAGTTTCTTCATGATCCATATTATAAATATTAATCATTGAGTTATCATCTCCTTTTTTACCATCTATGCCAAAATATTTTAAAATATTTGTAGTGTACATACATTGATTTAAAATAATTTTAACATTATAGTGAAAAATATGAAAAACAATAAATAATTTAAGATCAAAAAATAAGCACATTTCAAACTATCTTTCTATGTTTTTTTAAAACATAGAACACAAATACATTCATAAAAATGGAAAAATAATAATACCATCGTAAATTTATAGTACTCAAATATGTTTTCAAATTCTATTAATAAATAAAGTAGTGTCATCTATTCCAATAGTAAAACTTCATCATATCAATATTGATATGTACATATCCTACAATATTTTAAGATCAGGTTGTATACTATATAAATCTTTTTAAACTGAAATATTTTCTTCTGACAGTGATGGTTTTTAAATCTAGGGGGTTTGAAACAAAAACATCCACCATAATATAACCATTTAGAATGAAGTTTTACATCCATTGGATATAGTTTAGATTTTATGTTTTCCAAACAAGAATGAATCATTATGATGGCTTCTAGTTAAGATATTATAAATAAGGTATCCCATTGTCAATAACTTCTTCATGAACATATATGTGTGTATTCAATATTTATTTATTTCAAAATATATTCTTAAATAAATCATCTTATTTTCAAAAAACACATTCAGTTCCATTAGTTAGAAACAAATTGAGTATGTCAAGTCGTTTATAGAATAATTTTTCCTCAATCTTATAAAATTTGTATTTCATTTCTATTACCAATAATTAATCATTAATGGAACCATTGATGATCTTCGGTTGATTCTATGTTTGGAAAGATTGATGTCTAAATATATTTATAATAGAATATCTAGTATGAATAACTTTTTTAGGACACATATATCAACATATATAGGATAAAATGTAAAGTCCCAAGTAGCTCTAGGAATAAAAGTATTTGATGCATCATTCCCATCTACATGTTGATGTTCTGGATGTTCATTAGAACTAGGAGTGTTCTTTACATGATTTTTGGAACAATTGATATCCAAATTAGGAATTTCATCACATATATTTTCTATAGGGGTCTTAGGCTTAATTGGATCTAATTAATCAAAAATATAATGTATAGAATTATCAATAATCACAATTATTTTATTAAATTCCCTATACAATTTAATGGATATAGAATATCCAAGGATGATTCCATCACAAATATTTCAAGAAAAATTTGTTAAATTCTTTTTGTGTTCAGTATAAAGATATAAAAACAAAAATATATAAAGTAATTAGATTTTTTTTAAATGGTTGGGGCCAAAGACTCATTTCTTATTAAAGTAAAGAAAAGACCTCTTTAAATGGGGTTTGTCTTAGTGGTAAGCACCCATTAATTTTATAAGTAAAATGGGGGTTCAAACCCATTTGGACCAAGGTATTGTAGTTGTGCTGTTGTGTACTGTAGCAGCGGAGGACCTATAGAAATGACGGGCACTGTAGCAGTAGTAGGTCACTGTAGTGGCGGCAGAGTACTATAGAAGTGGCAGGTACTATGCAGTAATGTAGCAGAGCAGGTACTGTAGTAGTACTATTCACAGAATGGGATTTGGGACAAGTAATTAGATTATGGTTTTCTACCATTCCATAATTCATGTGGGGTCTTCTATAAAAGTGGTCTAATTTAAACACATTTAATTATATAGAATTTGTTTTCATAGACTCATTCGTTAAATAAATAGATAAATCATACACATTTATCATGGTCTAAGAAAAATCATGAAGGGTTATATTTTTCTTTTATACTACACTATTCTACTAATGGGTCCTAAGAGTAGAAATGTTTTGACTATAGAAATTTTGTGATAATAATTATCCAAAATATTTAGTTTAAAACTAATGAACATTATCAAATCTAATGGACATTATTATAAGTCCAATTTTTTTATAGATTTAGAAAATTTTGAAAAGCAAGAATGTTCTTCACTTTTATAAGCATGGAAAACACCCATGTATACCTTGAATATTCATCCACTATAATATAATAAAAATTTTACCCAACTAAACTAGATACTATATATGTTAATAAAAATTTCATGTGAACAAAATCTAATGTTTTTTGAATTTGAATATTAATTATTTGTTTTGAATTAAATTATGCGATGCTTCCCCTTTTGAAACGGATTGAAGATTAAGTATGCTGAAAATTCTAGTATAGGTAGATAATTAACTAAAACTTTCTATTTCATATTTTTAAATGATTGGATATTTGAATGTGTAAATTAACTATAGTAGATATAATTTTATTTTCAAAAGCATCTTAAATATGAAACATTCTTATAAAAAAGAATTTAAATCTACATCATAATCATTTTTATTTATCAAGGAAGAAAAAGTTAAATCATGTTTTCCATCATAAAACAAACATGAATTAATTTTTAATTGAATATAAAAACCATCATCACTTAATTGTGAAATTCCATTAAGGTAATATTTTTATCCTTCTATAAATAAAAAATTATTAATTAATATTGTTTTTAAGTTATATATTTTACCAAGTCTGATTATTTTTTCTATAGCATATCCACAAAGTGTAACATGTCCACTCTAGAATTGAAATAGTTCCTTCAATAATGGGTAGTATCTATTAAAATTTCAAGAATATACACTATCCATATACCAAAATTTTATATTATAAATCTTCATGAAACGTTCCTATAAAATATATTTAAAACATAATTGATTTTTTACCCATATTCTTTTGGTCTAGAGATGTAAAAAGTAACTACATTAAGAATCCAAAATTTTCTTACCAGATTCCTATTATAATAACATAGACTATAAAAAATAAGACCATTATCAAGCCTAGTAGAATATAAAATAGAAGAAGTTATGGAATAACTATAACATTTGGTAAAATTATTTATATGTTATTTCCTCTATCTAGCTATAGTAGTATATTTAGGAGTCTATATAGAAAACATCTTATATTGTTTTTTTAAATATTTTTAAATATATATAAACTATTCTTCAATTACTCATTATAAAATTTCATCTCATTATTTTCTATTATTAGTTTATTGTTTTTCCCTTCACAGTAGTAGGTCAACATTGTGGTCATCAGATGTATCATGCTACTACTTTAAATATTTATATTTATCTGATAATACATTAAATGTATCTTCCATAATGTAATAATACTCTAATAATTCATCACTAGATGTACATTCATAATTTTTTTAGTATCATGTGGATTATAAATATGTACCAGAGAATTAGGTACAAAGCCATTACCAAAACATTTTTTATCATAAATCACATATTATCATTTTCATTTACATATTGTTTTTCTTGAGTTTGAATCACATAATATATCTTCAAAGACACTAAAAGTGTATTTCAAATTCTATATTACTTTGCCATCTTGTCTACATATTACTTATTACAGTTAATCATTAAAAACATTTAACATTGACCTTATCTTGTTATTTATAGGTAGAAGTCTTAAAGGCCACTAACAACCTTTTTGTTCATCCACATTCTCATTTTTAAACTATAATTATTCTTTAGTCATCAAGATATTTATGATTTTATCTTGTACTAGTAGTGTAATAATATCATAAGACTCTATTATGGACGCATATTCCTCTCTCCATCTGCATGGAAATCATTTGATATGTCATATGACTTCATCCCGATATGTAATTGTCTTTCTAAGATAATGTATCAGGTTAAAAATCTCATTGATATTGAGACACATATTATAAATAGATTCATTAGAATTCATCTAGAAATTATATATTTATTAGTTTAAGTGTTTAAACAAATTCATTTATCTTTATAAGTTCCTTCATTATATATTTAATTTGTATACCCCTAATACCCAAAAAGTTACGGATATAGAAATCAGATCAAAATTTTGACCCCCTCAATGCGAGGAACACTCAGAAACAGATATGGATTCACATCCATAGGCTCAATTGGTTATATTATCATTCATGTTTTTTTGGGATACTTCATATTTATTTGGAAATCTAATTTGATTTTATAGAAAAATAGAGAATTGATTGTTTGGATAAATTTATTGAGTGTTGGGGGATGTTGATATGTATACCACATTGGTGGATTAGGTGCTCCCCACCATAATGGATGATTATATTAAATTGGAGATCATGTATGAGAGGAAACCAAAATTCTGTGGGGAATATATCTTTTTAATTAACCTATAATCTAAATGAAACTGGTATAATGTTTTCAACTTATGAAATATAAAGGGACATGATGATCCCACCAATATAATGGAAACTATCAAAGGGAAGGGGAATCCATAATCTCTTGTATGATTCAATAAACTTACCGAGCATTAACTTATGAAGGACCTCTAATATGATATAATGATTTATAGTTTCTCCACACACAATAGTCATCAAGTATAAAATTAGAATTTCTTTCAGGGTATCTACCATATTGGAAAATAAAGGGGTTTCATTTGTAGGAATTGTTAAGGTAGAGGAAGGTAATAAGGCCATCAACCACATGCAAGTCATCTCCCTCATGATACGGTTGAAATATATCTTTCTAGTTGTATGGTGTGGAATTTATATTACCTTCACACACTTATAAAATCTTCTCCAACTGATTACCAGAAGGCTATTCTATTCTTGAATTTATATTGATATTCATTAAAACTATAGACGATGTTTCTCATACCACACAAGATCCTAACAAGAAGATTAATAAGGAGAATATTATTCAATACTCTTTGAAAGTGGATTATTCTCATCCTCTAGAGAACCTTACAACGTATAAGACCATTATTATAAAATCGTTCATCCTTTCAATGTGTCATAAAATATTGTCCTATTTAATGAAAATCCTTCTAGCGATATAGTAGATCCAAATCATGGGAAGGTTATCAGTGGATTACAAGTTTCTATGGAACTTTAGAAGTCTCATTATCACTCTAATATAGTAAATGAACTTTCTAGGATGGGGTTAAATATTATGGTCTCTATTCAATAGGAAAATCATGAGCATGAGGATTTTCAAACTACATGTAATGATAGTAATAGAATGATTGATCGACGTGATCAGGATAAGACCGACTTAATCTCATATTCTCTTAAGAACCCGCTAAACATATGTTAAATGAAAAATAAATATAGTGTTTCTCCACAACTATGGACACAAATTTTGTATGTGAGACAGTAAAATACGCTCATGGGTATCTATAAAATCATGCAGTCACAATTGCTAATTCCCTAACTGATAAAACGGCCCATCTACATGAGATAGAAGATCCCTTTTTCAACATCACATTGGAAAAATTTCTAAGAGGAAGTTCCTTCAGGGTGAATATATGAGAATCAAAAATTATTCCAATTAATTGATTCATATTTGTAGAATACTATTGGTTCATGACATTGTAGATTTATACCTCATTGAAGCACCCATTGACCCCCCCTGAGAAGATTGATTAATGATTGGAAAGACTGATTGGAAATGGAAAAGGAAAAAACCGGGAATGAAAAACAAATTGGACTTACCAAAGAAGGGAGGTGCACAAACAAGAGGCAAAAAATCACATAATAAATGAATTTCAACTTTTTTAATTTTCAAGGTCTTGATAATTCTCCCATTTTTATGTCCCCAAGACATTTAATTATGACCAATAATCCAATAATTATTTGTTTTTCTGAAAAAAAATGATGTTTGGAGAATAAAATTATTTTATACGGTCTTCTATTGTAAAATATTTTGGTTCAAAAAATTAAAATGAGGATGGGGTTTAAAATATTTGGGTTCTTAAGTGTGACATTATTTTTCATTACTCATACATCAAGAACAAAAAAATTTCACAATTGATAGTGGAATTCAATGAGTTTTTATATGTCTCATATTTTTCTATGATTTCAATTTGAATATCCATAGAAGGAACCTTTGTAACACCATTGAAATGATTTATGATTATGTGTCTCTTAGCTGGGTGACATTGGGATACTTCAACACTGTTCTTAGATGTGATGAAAAAACATGTGGATAGATTAATAGATTGGAAGCCTTTGATTTATCTTATTTCATTGATAGATGCAATTATATTTATGTCCCAATTGTGGGAAGAGGCAAAAAATGAAACAATTACACTCACGAGGGGAGGAAGGCCATCAAATTAGATAGATTTATTATTTAGATAAATGAAATAAATGATTATCTTAATTCATCTAGTCTCATCCTTCACAGTGACATTTTAACCATAGGCATATCTTGGTGGATATTTTCACTAGAAAGGTAATGACATCTCACTATCCTTTTATGTTAAAAAACAAATGGCATGTTAATCCTAGATGTAGAGAAGTAATCTGATATTTTTGGAAAATTATTTCTATAAGAATACAACATAAAATTATGACCATCAAGATGAATAATATAAAATTATTATAAGTTAATGGAGTAATTAAGAATTATATAAAATGGCAAACAAAATTAAGGATACTAAAAACATTCTTATTCATTGTCAAAATGCATTTCATATTCATTATTCTCATTCTAGAGAGGAAACACAATCCCTTCCTCATTTTGATGACCTTATTTTACTATAATATGGACTTTATCTGAACCAATATAACTTCATATGGTTACAAGAGGGGGATAAAAAATAAGTGTTCATTAATTTTTTTCACATGGAGAAATAGATCTAGAGAGGAGTTTCTACTATTGAAATTAATAGGTCTCTGTTTAGTTTAGAGGATAATATTTTTAATGTGGAGGTTAACTACATTAAAAAATTATACTCAATGAAAGGGGAGGATAAAACACATTAAATTATTTATAAAATTGAACACATTTTTGATTCTCAAAAAATAGGATTCTAGTTTAAGATCTTCTAGAGTGGGAAGTCATGGTTTCCCTATTATCTCTAAACATTAATAGTGTGGCATGACCAGATGGGTTTACCAATAAATTAATTATAATAAAATGTGATATTGTGCATTATGAGTTCATCAATGATGTGAGATATTTCTTTAATCATGCTTCAATTCCCTTTGGTCTAAATTTTAGTATCATTTCATTGATTCCAAAACAAAAAATAAATATTTTGATATAAAATATTTTAGAACATTTTATATTATAAACACAATTACAAAAGTAATGTACAAGATCATTACCTCAATTCTGGGACATATTTCTAGGGGCCAAATAAAAACTAATTAATTTGGATTTTTACATAAAAGGAGCATTCATATTTTTATCCTCGTTGTATTGGAATGTGATAATATTATTAAGAATAAGGAGAAGGACAATATCTTCTCTCTTAGACCAGACATTCCTAAGGATGTTGATATAATTTAATAGATCTGTATATTTTAAATTCCCAGAAATAGTTTTATATCTTTTTATTTGAAAAACTGGTTCAATACCATCCTTAATAGTTTTAAGATCTGTATTAACATTAATGGGTAACCTATAAGAGATATACAATGCTCGGGGGGTTTGAAAATCGGACCCTCTTTAGGTACATATATATTCCATGCTTGAGGAATATCTGATAGTTTTCTTAAATGATATAGTATATGATAGTTTATTCATGAAAATAGACGATTTAAAGTATTTCTATACCCCGTTATATTTTCATTATATTGATTACTTTCTTTTTTTTCATGATGATAATAAAATAATTTTATTAATCCATATTTTTTTCTCATTATGAAAAATTTATATTCTAGTGATAAACTATAAGAAATACTTTTCCTGTTTGGGAAAGTAATAATTATCTCCATGAATAACATGATTTCTTGGTATCTTGGAGTGATCAATGTTTCCCTTCCTTTCAATTATATTGGGGTTTCTCTATTTTGAAGGAGATTTAATGGATTCTTCCTCAAATTCATAAACGAGATATTTATTTCCCAATTGGCCACCTGGAAATTGAATACCATGTCTCATGTAGGGATAAATTGTCTTATAAACTCCATTATCACCAAAAAGTTAGTCTATGATTTTTCTATTTAAAAATGGCCTAAAACCCTCATCAAAAAGATTATTTTCTTGATCAATATTGTTGTTTGGATATGATCTATTGAAGAAAATAAACACATCACTACCTATTGGAAAAAAATAATTATATCTATTAGTATGGGGTGAATGAGAATTAAATATCAGAAAACTTTCAATGATTCTCTACTAAAAAAATCCCATGGATTTTTATAAATTCCAATGATATCTCTCTGGAATTTATTTTTGTATATTTCTCTTAAATATTTAAAATGGGTACATCATGTATGATTTATTATCTATTTGGTATTCTATTAAACATCCACACCACGATCTCATGAACCAATCAAATTATTTGGGGTTTTAGTATTCGAAAATAAATTTATAGATTACACAGTCGATGAAATGGTTTATCGGTGAAACAATGTGTGTGACTCTTCAAATTAATAAACTATCCATTTTTTATTCTCAATAGAATACTAATATACACATTATCATTTCCAATAAAATCCAAATATTATTTCAGAGATACCTCTATGATGATATTGATACTATGATATGGACTCCAAGATCTTGTTGTAGTTTCACATATAGAGAATATTATTGGTATATATGTTATAAAAAAAGTACCACCACCTTATGGCTATCTATTTACAGAAATCCATTTACCAATCCATCAAATTTTAATCTATTATAAAGAGCATGGGATTGTGGGCTACCAATACATATATTGATAGTGCAAATTGGATTCAATGTTGGTCATTTTTTCTACCTATGTATACATGATGATGAATGTATTCTACAAATATTCAACTCCTACTTATTTTCATGAATTTTTGTTCATCCTATTAAGGATGACTTTGGTGAGAATATGGGCATGTATTTTTTTTGATTCATGACATCTATCATAAAATTTAGAAAGATTAATCAAATCCTAGGATTGCTGGTCACAATTTTGGATAGGTTCAATGGTTATATATAGAAGTAATGAAATGACCTTTCCGTTTAGAATTAGTGGCCCTTTATTAAAAATAGGTTGAATTTTGTTTATGGGGAGTTCATTAAAGCTTACAAAGTTCAAACAGGATCTATGAATAATAAATTCTATGATCTTATTATTCTGAACAATCTTGGTGTTACTAGAAGGGTCAAAATACCTCTGATTCTTAAATCCATTTGATTGATTCCATATATATGACTTTGGATTAATTTGAATGTGCGTTGGTGTATTTTTGTGAACTGAGACCTTCCATATGTGTTGGTGTCTTCTGTACCTATTGAGGATTATTTACACACTATTTTTATCAATATATTTGTATTGGATAACCTATTAACACTAAATTATGGTATATTATTAAAGATATCATGTATTATTTCCAACATGGATGTAGACATATATGAGTGGAATCTGACTCTACTATAGAGGTGCATACTGAGAAGAAAAGATCCAAGAATTTCCATTGGGTAATACATCCATCATAGATAGAATGATCCATTTGTGTGAGATATTTTATATTCAATACAATTACTTGTTTATAGTGTATGTGTACAGTCCATTAATTATTCATGTCTTATGTATCTTTATTTTCATGATATTTAATCAACCATTTTATGATTATGTATTTTAGGGAATATGATTCAATTTATTAAAATTTTGTATTTATTTTCTACCCGAACATCTAATTTAAACTGTGCTTCCATTATTCTCTACTCAAATCAATGAAATTATTATGTATTATTATATATTCCTCATAAATTATTCATGAATGTTTTATATATTTGTATCAATCAGAACACTTCTTTATTTTATATGGTGTTACATGTTTTAATAGAATCTATAAAAAAGTCTTCTAGAATGCAAGCTTGATTCGAGGAACTTCTCAAATTGTTACCTCTTTTTAAGTTCACACTACAATATATTTTATGACAGATTTATCTTTCAAAAATAAAAAATGTTAACATGAAAATTTTTTATTTTTTATTTATAGTTTCATGAAATCAAACATGACTTTGCACTTTAAAATCCATTAATGTTTTCCTTAAACCATGCGAAAACTTTTTATTTCTAAAGCTTCTTTAAAAACTCTTTTTAAATGATTTCACCACAATAAAAATTTATTTAATCTTAAAATATAATTTCAAGGAAAATCAATTATATTTTCTAGGATATACATTTTTTAAAATCTTATTGCATGAAAATTATATTTTTTTCTAAAATAACTTTTATTTCCAATGTAAAAAGTGTTTTTCTCATCTCACATTAACTTTTATGAGATTTATTCCTTATAACTTTTTTATTCATTGCGATGTTTGTAATGAAAATTTGTATATTATATCAAGATTCCCCTTATTCCTATGATATTCTAGTGAATTATTATTTTAATGTTTCAAGGTGGTATGGGACACTTTGGAATGTTTAATGATTATTTCCTCATTTATTTTTTAATGGTCTCATTTAAAATTATCTTCATCTATGTCAACATCCTTTGTTTAACCGTGTAATTTATTTAGTTCTATATCCTATGAGATAATCAAATATGATTAATTGAATAGTTTATGATTGGATTGACTATGGATATGCTATCTCAAAACCATTCACCATATTACTCCTAATGGTTAGTGTATATGTTTAATGATTGGAGAAATTTATTTATATTACATGTTTTAGTTACAATATGAATGTCTATGTTTTTTATGTAGATATACATTTATATGAGTGATGCATTGGACTTATTAAGTGATGGGTGGGGGTCTCTCTAGAACCTCGATGCTTTATTAAGTCTCATGAAACAATCTACGGTCTTTGAACGAGGTATTGAAAAAATGGTTTTTATGGTCTTGACACGAGGCCTTGACAGTGTGGTTTTTATTTCCCACCCTATGAATTCCCTAATTATGAAACTAGTAATTGAAATTTATTGTGGTTATTTGAAAAGTAGAATACCCATGATAGTGCTTTATTATTTCAAATTTACTCAACTCATCTTCCTACCATAATATGTTCATGTTTATTTTTAAAGGATGTTTATTTATTTATTCATCATGAATAATGTTTATATTTTTGATATTATTCACTATATTTCTTACCTTACTGAGTATCTGAGCTCACAACATTCTTTTGTTTGATTTTATCAGGACATAAAGAAGATTATTATTAATGACCTACAGGGAAAACACCGAGTTGTGGATGTTCCCCATAAAACATATATGTTGTATTTATTTTCAAGTTGTAATGATGATCCTTCATATGCATCTTGTTTCCCAAAACTACTAAACTACTCAGTCCTTTAGGAATTAATTCCTTGTAATCATGCTATTGTGTTAAAATAATGCACAAGCTCTGGGAAACTAGGGTAGGTGTGTTATAGTTGTATTATTGGAAGTTGAGAAGAAGACATGGAAACAATATTTAGAAAATATAGATTTGGGAACAGACTAAAAGATATACTTTGAGGGTAAACATACAAGAATGTCATAGAATTTTGGTAAGAAATTTAATATGTGGATCTTTCTTGTAAATATATCCATGTCTGTATACTACAAGTGGGAGTGGTTCTGGAATAGATATTCCATGGAGTAACAACTCTGACAAGGA
Source organism: Viscum album (assembly GCA_963277665.1). NCBI lineage: Eukaryota > Viridiplantae > Streptophyta > Magnoliopsida > Santalales > Viscaceae > Viscum > Viscum album. Next base: position 470,456,577 of record OY728133.1, on the reverse strand, counting down.
GTTTCGGGCTTCACCAGGGGTGTCCTGGTATACGAAAATGGTACTTACTTTACACCTAGTTTGACACACCCTAGAGATATGCCTATGATAAATCACATATTTTTTCTTATATACCTGGATTTATTTTTCCAGAGTAATCAATGTATATGTTTTGAGGATTTACGATGCATATATTTATGAAATGTTCAATACCTTATTTATAGTTATAGATTATTTATAATTTTTTCAGAAAATATATTATATTGAATTGATTAGAAATGATGCATAGGAAAAGTAATAATAACAAAACCATTGTACTTGATGAAAATAGTAATAAGGATCAAATCTCTTCTGGTCATAAGCCATATTTTCAAAGGAATATAGTCTCCCATGTATCCTTATCATATGATGAAATAATGTCGTGTGATAACAAGGTAGATAAATCCTTATCTTAGTCATATGGAATCAAAGGGAAGGGAAATAAGAAGAGGGAAATATGGGATAATATGGATAACGGGAAGAAGGGAAAGATGCGTTTTTTCACATGTGATAACTATGGAAAGAATCACCCTGATAATTGCATTATGGGAATAAGAGTTTTTTTATAACTGTGGACAAAGGCCACCAATTTTGTGGTTGAAAGGGAAAGGAAATGGTTTCAAATGTACAATAATTCAACTTCAAGTAGATGATATGCTATGAGAATCAATTTCCCAAGAATCAAAGGAATATACCTAAAATTATTATACTAGAAAAAGATCAAGTTATGATATTGTATCAGATGAAGTAGAATGATTAATATAGGTAGTCAAGAATCATTTTATTCAAAAAAAATCAGGAATGTGTGGTTATAATAATTATGGAATACATAAGGATTGTACAACAATGAATTTTCATTAAGGATTTGGAATCATAAGTTGAATGGTACAAATAAAAGGTATTCTATGGGAAGATAATCTTTTTCTAAAATGCATGATTGAAGGAAGGAAACCGCTTAATATATTTCTGATGATGAATATAATGATGATGAAATTATTCATTTGAATAAGAACTCACTACCTCAAAACTGATTTTTGACTTTTCAAAAAGTGTTTTATGCTATAATTGACAGAGTTTAGAACATTATTGGATATATAGAATATATCCAATTTCATGTGTAAGTATGAATGTATGTTTCCAATGAATTTTAATTGTAATTTTAGTTATTCGCATATTCCAAGAGGACACATGATGAAGATATTCACATGTTGGGAATGTGTAAATTTAGGGATGTTTCTTGTTGATTAAAGGAATATAAGATAGAAGATTCATTTAGAAGGACAAATCATGGAGTTATGAACAAATAAATATTACCATGGACCCCTATACATGTATCTAGCAAGGATGGATATTAGAATGATTTAAAAGTGTTTGATCAAGATTTTTTCAAAAGTTACACCATTTTTTAAATAGTTTATGTTGATCATTGTATGATGTTTTAGATATTAATGTAACTATATGATGCAACTTGTTCTAAGAGATGATTTAGAGATTGTTCAACACACAAAATAAGGAGAATATTGTGTTTATGAAATAGAAAAGAATACTTATACACTTATAGAGTAGAATAATTCATAATATCTAGGAAAAGAGTCCAGAATAAAAACTTTTTCCTATTCTCATATAATTTTCTTCATGATGTCAATGAAATATTTCATAACTGTAGTTTATGTTTTTTGGAAATGATCCTTCATCTAAACATATTATTTATCAGTTTCCATCAGAATATGATGATTTGATTATTATTCCATGACCATGCTGTCCTGTTATAATGAATAGTTTTGTATTAACCTATTGACTTCCATTTCAATTTTATTAAGATGATATTTTAACCATATTTCGGATGTGGGATTCCCACATAGGAATTTTCAAGTATCAACCATTAGCTTTCAAAGTAAAATTTTAAACTTCGAGGGATAAATTTTTGTAAGGATTGGAGGATGAAACACCCCATGGTTTTTCAAATAAATATTGCATGTATACACAGATTGTCTAAAAAATTTTCTTATAATCTAGCCAATAAACATAATTTTGTAACTTATGTTATTTGGATTTCAAAAAACGGACATGCACAGTTGTGTTCAATATGATATTTGGATTCTGATAGGATCAACAAACATTTTTGGGGGAATTGAAACTTGACCAATATTAATAGTAACATACCCTTGTGAAAAGTACTGACTAGTAAAACAACAACAATAAAAGAAACTTCACCCATGAATGTATAAATACTATTTAGACATCTTATGAGTGAGAAAATGGTCCCAACATAATTATTGGTATTTTTGTAAGTCATAAATATATTAATTTCATTTTATGATTAATTTAATATTTTAAAATGGAAATGTACATTCATAAAATGTAAATATAAATTCGAATTTTATTTTATTATTGTTATATGGTAAATTTATGAGACCTTGATTAAGTATTCAATGTGTTATAAAATGAGTTATATTTTTAAAGTTATCGTTTTTAATAATATTATGATAATATATAAAAATTGAATTAAAAATATTAAGAAAATTATTTTCAAAATATTATTTCATTTTTGAAATATACGCCTTGAAAAAATGATGAGGTCTATTGTTGAGATTTTTCAAAAATAGATGAATTTTTTATGAAAATTGAATTACATTAATTTACCGTATATATATAACATTAGTTAAAAACATTATTACAAGCATAATCACTGATTTAATAACCCTTGGATCAAACTCACATGAAACTATTACAATTTTTTTCATGGAATCATAATTATTTCTTGCCTTATAAAAAAATAATAAACTAATGATTAAAATATTAACAGAACCTTGCTCTCCTCCATTATAAAAACAACCCACACTCCCCTCTTCTCATAATGCATCTCTAGCCTTGTGACCTATCAATGTTATACTCCAATATCCTCTACTTCTCCTCCCCTATATCCAACAATAATTGGTCTCATCAAAATACAAAATCCCCTCCCCCAAATAGTTTGTTAAGAAAGATCAATTCAAGAGCTAAATTCCTTTTTTCATTTTTTTACTTTATTTTCAAGTTCTGTTTTTTTATTTTCTATCACCACCTTTGGTAATAAAAATTTTATGAAAACAATAGTAACATAAATTTACGGTAATGTTGTTATGATTGTGGAATATGTTATTATCATCTTTCCTTTATCTTTTTATTCTAGTAGTAAAAAAGAACATCTTAGATGTTCTATTTTACCACATTCAACGACAGTGGGGTTTCAATTCCTCTTATGGTCTTCAATTATGGTCATGAAACCATAATAATGGTTCAAACATACTATAATATATTTATTATGTCTAAAATATGGTTATTTAATCTATTTATACACATGATGTTTATTTAGAAAATAAAATGAGTACGTTGTTTTAAAATACGCCCAATTAACCCAAACGATTATCATTAAATAAATAATATAATGATTCATCTTCTATCCAAGTAACCAAATGAAATTTACAACCATGAAACCTTATCAATGTTCACTAATGATATATAAATTTGATTCTAGACAACTATTATCATTATACATGATTCTCCATTCTTGTATATAAGTGTAACGATCATGAAACAAACAGACCCGAACAATGAAATTTTACCTCTTAACCCATCCAAAAGGCTGATAATGAACTTAATAAGGTTATGATAAGTAATTAAATGTAAATGAGGTTTTTGAATTACTAATTAATGATAATAAATTTTATTTTTAAGATCATTATTATCAAGTGAATAACACTATCAGACTTAAGGTAAAAGGTTTCTTCATCTCCCTTCCATTTTTGTGAGATATTTTTTATTCATGACTATTACTTGTGTATAGTGTATGTATAATTAACATTGATGTTTAATATAATGAATATATTTATTTTCATGATATTATATGTACCAATTAATGATAATTAATTTGTATTCATATGATTCCATTGATTACAAAGTTGTATGTATTTTCTACCTGAACCTATATTTTCAATCGAGTTTCTCTTATTCTCTAATCATCTCAATGAAATAATTATTTATTCTTATTTACTCCACATAAATTATTTGGGAATTTTTTATATATGTGTATCAATAAGAATCATCCTTTATTTTATTGGTTCATACATGTTTTAAAAGAACCATTCAAAAATTCTTTCGGAATGCTTGCTCGATTCAAGGAACTTCTCGAATTCTTACCTATTTTTATGTTCACTATATAATCTATTTTATGAAATATTTTCTTTATAAAATACCATATTTTAACATGAAAAAACTATTTTTGTTTATTTCTAGTTTTATGAATGCCAACGTCCTTTGGCGCCTTAAAATCCTATAATATTTTCATTAAACCACACTAAAATGTTTTATTTATAATGAGTCTATAAAAATTATTTTTAAATAATTTTGTGACAATAAGACCTTATTTATTCCTCAAATATAATTTGAATAACATTTGATTTTACTTTCATGGATATACTTTTTTAAAATATGATTTAATGACAAATAAAAATGATTTTCAAAAAGAACTCTTCTTTTTTACTTTAAAAATGATTTTTCTCATATCACCTAAACTTTTATGAGATATATACCATGTTCACCAATTATTTAATTCATGTGGTTTATATAAATAAATTTTTTATATCATATTAATAGTCTCCTTATTCACATGATATTCTATGATATTATTATTTGAATTTTTAAATGTGGAATTGGACACTTTGGAATGTTTAAGGATTATTTTTTCAAGGATTTTTCAAAAGTATCATTTAAAAGTATCATCATATATGTCATCATATTTTGTTGAATATTTTACTTCATTGAGGTTTATCTTCTATGGTATCATCCACCATGTTTTATTGAATAATTTATTATTAGTTTGAGAGTGGATGTGCTATCTTGAAACAATTTACCATATTAATCTGATGAGTTAGTGTTAGTATTGCATGATTTGAAAATGTTATTTATGTTTCATATGTTATTTTCAATATTAATTTGTATGTTGTTTATGTTTATCACCATTAATATTTGGATTGAATTTGACTTCAAAAGTGATGGGTGGGGCCTGTTATAGCCCCTCGATTTATCTGTATGTCTAATGAAACAAACTGCAGTCTTGTGAGGAGGCCATGACAAAATGGTTATTTATGGAATGGGCACGATACCTTGATGGAATGGTTATGATATCCCAAATTATGAATTCAAACATTATGAAAATATTAATTGAATTTTCATGTAGTTATTTGATAAGTAGAATACCCATGATAGTTCTTTATTATAAAATATTTACTCACCTCATTTTATTTCTATATTATGTTAATATTTATTTTAAAAGGCATTTGTTTTTAATTATTCATCATGAAAAATGTTTATATTTATTATATCTTCCTCTGTATTACCTAAACATTCTGAAAATATGAACTCGTCCTTTTCTTATGATTCATTTTCTCATGACTTGAATAAGTATCTTATGAATAATATGTAAGGATAAATTAGAGTTTTGTAATTTCCCTATAAAACATATATATTGTATTACATTTCATGTTGTAATATTGAACCTATGTATATATCTTGTTTTAAAAAACTAAAAAACTACTCATTCCATTCGGATTTGATTATTTATAGTTATAGAAATGTAATAAAATAATGTACCAGCACCAAGAAACTAGAGACATGGAATTACATAGATAAAAAATTGGTATGGTACTTTTGTCACACATTTATTTTTGTAGGACACATTCCTTACACACAAAATGTTTCTATTGGTTAGTCTATATACTCCACATGAATGTATTTTTTGATTATAATCATGAAAATTATCATATAAATATATTCTTATAATTTTCATTATTTCATGGGTACCAATGTTGTAAAGAATTAATGTTTCAATCTCATTAATTATTAGGATTGTTTATGATATACATACAATGATGAGTTCTTATGATATACCTTCTAAGAAAGTAAGGATATTTTTCCTCCTATAGTAATTTCATGAAATAAAATGTTTTTCTCTTATTTTTATATCTTTATGTCATATGGACTCCAAAATCCTATTATTATTTAGTCAAAAAATCATTCATTTATAAAAAACCAATTTTTTTCATAACCGTGTTTTATAAAATAATGTTTTAATGAATGTTTTCATTATTCTACTATGATATTTTATGTCATTTTTGAACATTTTTTCTTTTTTACATAAATTTTATAATGTAATATATATGTCATTATCTAGAAAAGACTTTTTTATTTTTATGATAATGTTACATACATATTTATTTTAACATATATGAGATGAACAATATTTCTCATAGTCATGACAACTTATAATATTAAATATTTTTATATAAGTTTCAATGGTTATTTTAAAATAAATTGATCTTCATAATGTTATTTGATATTTTTGTTTTGAAAATTTAATTTTCACGGTGAAAAGATTATTTTCAGGAACAAATGTTGAAAGGGTTATTTAAAAATAATTTTACATATAATATGGAATTCATTGATGTTGTATAATATATTATAGGGATATAATAAACTGTTATCATCCTTATTCATTCTTTGGTTTTTTAAGATTATGATTATTATATTTTTATGAATCATATTCATTTTCAATGGGTTAAGCTATGATTAATTAATTATTTTATTATAAATACCATTTACATTAAATATTTTATGGTATGGTAAATATTTTATTATATTGTGGAACAAGATTATGTGTATTATGGGATAGGTGTGTCCTATATATCCCTCATATTCATCCTGTAAAGATTTATATATATTGAGATAAAAATGGAAAACACATCAACATGCCTGATCCACTTGGAGAAATAAGTCTAAGAGATTGATCCCCAATGGGTAACATGTAAATGGGATTGTTACATAATGGGAACCATAAATTGATTTCTTATCCATTATAATTGATGTTCGTGGAATATAAAACTGAAAAATAAAACGGTTTGTATACCTATATTAGTGATAAACTATTTTGGAAAGGGATTATGGTTCTGAATTATGATGATTTCTTACTCTAATGAACCATGTCCTTTATAATGATAATTCATAAAGTCATGAATCATGTTTAGGATCTAGGATAGATTGGATATAAAATTTTATGTTATGATTATTATATCATACCCTTATATTTTCCTTATGTTTTCATATGGTCATGAATTGATATCTTCCAAGTATACACATAGTAAGAATACAATCCCACCCTTTATTATGATTTTTTCAATGATATTTAAAAAGTTTTTATGATTGGTATTTTTATGAAGGTTAAAAAGAGGAATAACATAGTGCAATTTTCTAGAATATATTTCATTAAATAATAATATTGTGTACCTAGTCTCTAAAGACCCAAATCTATTATGTTCATTGAGTGTGTATTTGTGAAATGTATTGAATATTCATAAAAAATGTGATATTTTGTTACCAAAATTCCATGTTATTATAGTTGATATTAGCAAAAATAATTAGATAATCTTTTGTGACAATGATTGTAACACATTATTGATATCATTAGGTATATTTATAGGGATAAGTCTATAGATAATTCAAAGTATAAGAAATATTTATAGAATTTTAGTGAATAAAATAGAACCTGGTTTCCATGAAATTACAACCATGTTTGGATAATATAAGTGGACGGGACTCTAGAACTGTATTACCTAGGGGTAATCACATTATAAAGGATTACATTGAGTTATACTTATTCATGACATGGTAAATGAAAATGATCCTTAATTCACACCTAGTTTGAAAAACCTAGGGTATATGTTTTAGAAATTTTATTTTATTTTTAAAAACAATCATAATGTATTTTAATAAATGATGGCCAATAGTGACATAGGTTAGAACTAAGATATTATGGACAAAATGAGGTGTTATGATTTAGATATCCCATTAATAAGTTTTCATTATTACATGGGTTTCCTATATAATTATTTTTTAACAAATCAATATTTTTGGTTTTATTAAATGGATGAAACCTGTGTCAACTGGGTTAATGATGAATTTTATATAAAATGTGTTAATGATAATCCAATTATAATGATAACTATCATGATATTGTATTAACAACATGAAGCTTCCCCAACTATTAAACTCACCAAAGAAGATAATGACAGAGTTTGTAAAAATCTCAGGTCATGGAGACCATGTAGGAATAAACATGATGTTTCTTATATAGTGAGAATATTGTAAGAAGCACTCATGGGAATATATCTAAGATATGTGAAGAAGTATTATATGATATAATAGGGGAACAAAGTAAATAATTTCCAAATGAAAATGAAATGTATAGTTAACTAAACAAATAAGAATAATGGTTTACCTAAAGTATCATTAATGTGTTGAATATTTTCAGTATTGATATTATGAGAATTATGAATGTAAATGTCCTTAGGGGAAGGATAAAAATTAATATCAGTAAGGTTTCATGAATGAAGGATTTTAGTTTGATTATAATGTTACTAAAAATGGTATATGAATTGAAAAAGGAATTAAGGGATAAGATCATAAAGTATAGTTAATAAAAGGAGAATGATGTGGAATTATTAATGTATTTATGTATTGGAATTCAATAATTATGTTTTGAAAATCATAAAATATATATAAGTATTGTTCTATATAAGTTTTTGGATATTTAGTTTCATGAATTTAGTAAATGGTATTGATGATATATAATTATTATTTAATTTAATGGTGATATTTTAGGGAAACCATGTGTTTAAGGGTAGCTAACATTTACTATGTTCTTTAAGTTGATAAAATTGTGTTTAGTTTAGATAAATAGTTGATTGATTTGGATAATAGAAATTGTAATATATTGATAACCTTGGAACTGGTTAATTATTTTTTGAAAAAGTTGTTTATGTAATCCTTGATAGAGTTTACAAATTTTTTTGGATTTATGTAATATATCCAATAATATTTTTTATTAATGAATGAGGAATAATGTATTCGTTTATAGATGTTTTATGGTAATTCCAGTTATTACTATGCATCCATGTAATATATAGAATTTTTTTTCACACATTATTCATAGGATAATTAGGATATACTTTAAGATATTTACAATATTAATACTATGTTCCATTGGAAAATTTAGTGCTTTTATTTATAAATTTTTTAATTTTAAATGGGTATTATATTTTCTCATTTATGGAATGGTTTTAGTCGAACATTGGATGTGTTTGTGGATATTAATGTATTGTTTCATCATATAAATATTTATGTTTCTTGGATAAACCATTATTAATATTTTGTTTCCAATAATAAAAAGAGATAGAATTAAAGTCTTATCATTCTCTTATGAATCATATAATCCATCAGTTCTCTAGGGTTAAAGATGTCATCATCAATTCTTGGAGTAAGATATGAAGTGAATATTTTTCAAAGCACAACCAAATGATGAAATCATGACTATGAATTGGAATAAAATCATGTATTTATATTTTCTTATATTCTCTATCCTTATTGGAAAAAATTCCCAAACTTTTAACAAAAAGGATCTAAATACTAAAAAATGACCTATAACATCTTTTATATATAATTGATAGTATTTTCCTCACCTTTTAGTTTATTATATTTTTTTCATTAATATTATAATGATAATTAAATTTCATAGGTTCAATAATATGTGGAAATTAAATTTCTTCCAAGTTTATATCTTCACATCCCACTATTGTTTTCATATTTGGAAACCAAGATATATTCCATTATAGATGAATTTTGAATTTCTATTTTATTTTATTTTTAATGGTATTTTTACTACCGTATCCTGTTTCATATTTTTTAAAATTAAAATTCTAGATTTCAGACCTTTTGATACTGATATAAATATTTAATTTCAAGGACATAACTTTTTTATGGGGATAAAATTTAACACCCCATAATTTTTTGATGAGATATTTCACTAAAATAATTTTAATTTCGTTGATTGCATAAGTTACATAATGAATTTTTTTTAAAAAAACACATTATGATATATATATATATATATGTCTTTTAATCAATTAAAATCTATTGATTAATTCTTATGAAATAAGAAATCAATTTTCAGTCTAATTTATTTAATGATTCAAAAATAAGTTTCATTCAAAAAATATAGTTTTTAATTTTATACAGGATAATATATTTTTTCACATAAATTTTTATTAATTATATATTTTTAAGAGTATAAATTTTTTTAAAGCATCATATAAAAATTAGTTTAATGTGAAATTTTCATGCTTTTATAAAAAGTATATGTTAATCTATGAAAATATTGATTTTATTAAAACTAGCATTTCCTTTCATTAAATCATGTAATTGAAATATTTAGTGTATTATTTTTGAGGAAATAATGTGGTATATGAATGATTTTTTATAATAATCGAATGAATGTAAATTGGATAATCAATTTTCATTATTTTCGTATAAATCCATTATTATACCTAAAAATTCATTTTTTAGGGCTTCCTTTAAATTTATATATTTTTTATTTTCTCTTTAAATAAAATAAATCATAATTAGTAATAATATAAAGTCAATGTATTGATTATATATATATCTATATTAATTTAAATTAATATTATAATGTATTCTAATCATAGAGTCAATATAAATTCATCATGTCCATAAAAAATGCATTTGTCTAAAAATCGATATTCATTGATTACTAATGACAAATTTTGTCAAAAAATTTGAAAAAAAAATTTGAAATTATATTTCAAAAATAATTTCAATTTTTAAAATCATCATTTAAAATTATCTAATGGTGAGTTTTTTGGAATTGTATCAAAAGAGTTATTTTTCAAAGAATAGTGAAAATACTGTTTTTATTTTAAATATCATTTTCATTTACAGAAATTATATAGTTAAATTATGTTAGTAAAAGAAAAATTATATCAATTAAGTTATTATTAATCTATTTTAGGTAGTTAAAATCAATTACATATTTAATTTTTATATAATTGTTTTTAAATAATTAGAAAACTTTCACTTTGGAAAACCAATTTTTCATCACTTCTACATGTTTGATTTGAATTTAAAATGTTATAGTTCAATTAAAAGAATTTTAATAAATAAATACCATATTTTATTCATAATTATTAACATTAATAATATGTTCAACTTAATTTTGGGTCAAAATGAATTGTAAAAATAGTAAAAATTAATTACCATTGTTAAGGTTAAAACAGTTTTACCAAGTATTTAAACAATATATTTAAGTTGTAAAATGACATAAAAACATATTGAAACGAATTTTATAAAAACATTTACACCATTTATTATATAATTGTTGACAATGGTCAACTTTTGAGCCCTGTGACATGTGTCAAATGTGAGTACATTTTGTCATTTTAAAATATTCTATGTGTGTCCTTTCCCCCACTCATAAATACCCACACACTATAGTCTCTTATTAAAACATCTAAATCATATTGTGTCATCCAAAAAATGAAAAAAAAACTTTTATTAATTCTATCTACACATCACAGCGTACGTTTTTTTATCATGGAGTCATCCTAGGAAGGATTGTGTGGCAAACTTAAGGGGGTTATATTAAGAAGAGGTATCCATCTCAACCTAGTACTTCTATATTATTTATTATACAACCTAATTAAAATATTATAAAATTAACATATTATAATATAAAATTATCTTAAAAATACTTATTTGACATTTTTTATATCATAACATGGATTCACCATATCTTCAATCAAATGGGAAATAAAAACTTCAATAGTGTGTATGGCAGATTATTTCCTAACGAACCAATGCAATTTGTTCCCAATATAGACATCTAATGGATGTATATAATTATGGATCTATTATATTTATATGATATTTATGATATAATTATACTTATGGAATAATAATTTCACATATAATTTTTTAAATTTTTTTTGTGGGAATATGATTATGTTGCTTGTGTGTACATTGGACTACCGCCTCCTAAAGTGATGTGATTTATTGTTCGCTTACTATTTACATTGATTTTAATAATGATTTTTTAAATGAAAATATTTAATATAAATCAAATGAAAATAATTCTGAAAATTAAATATTTTTTTACCCTTCTTTCATTTAATCCCTTCAAAAAAATAGAAACAACATTCATGCGTAGGTATGACCTACTTTCTCTATAAATTGTGTAATTAATTTTCTCTATCTAAATTGAATTGATTAATATAAATTAAAATATAATAATTATTTATTTCATTTTAATATCATGGTTAAAATTATGGATATGATGGAACCACAAAGTAAAAGTACCAAAAAACTGAACCAGAACAGAAATGAAGAACAATTATTACCCGAAGCATGATTTTATCAAGGAATATTTATTAAAAAGAAAATAAATGGTATAAAATAAATAATATATTGTATGATAAATATGATTATGGTTCATTAATATCTTTACAATAAATTTATATTTACTATATAGGGCCCTCAAATGTGTTTAAAGGTAGTCGATACTTACGGTACAAGATTTCTAGTCATTCTACTATTTATAAGAAACATTGTCATGTTCACCACTCATTTAATTTTATGGAGGGTTTATAATTACCCATTAAAATTTTATACCATTATATTTAATAATTAATTATATTTTAAGTTACAATTTACTATTTTAAATTATGATTATGACACTAAAGATATCAATGTGGATAGGTATTTTTATCGCTCTTTTATTTTTTGTGGGAGACATTCCTTATACACTACTTATTTATTTTATATGATGAATATAATTACTGTGAATGTATTTTATTATTATTATTATTATTATATTTATAATTATTGGATTTAAATAAACGTAATATTTATTTTTTTGTTGATCCATATAAATTATAAGATACTGAAGTGGTAATTGTTTAATGTTCCAATAATATAGTTTATCAAGATTGTTTATGATATACTTATAATGATGAGATATTAAGATATCCCTCATGAACCTTCTAATATTATTGTTATTTATTGAAATTATATGTTTATGGTTATTTTTTATACTTTTATGAAGATAATATTTGAGAATTAATTTTTATGGACAAATTATTTTTATTTCTATCTTTAGTCAAAAACACTTTTTCTTTCATATCCATGATTTCTGAAAACATATATAATTATTTTTATAAGAATAATATATGATAGTTTAATTTCATTTTAACCCATTTTTTAATTTATAATTTTTAGGGAATATTCATGATATTCTGAAAATAAGTCCCTTTTTGCTATCATTGACAATGTGAATTGAATATTTTTTAACAAGAACTACATGAATTCTATTTCTCATCATCATATCCATAAATAAGTTTAAATACACCTTTGTAAAACTCAAAATTTATTTTAAATGAAATTATTTTCATTACTTTTGTGATTTCTCAAGTTTTGAAAAGTGAATTTTTTTTTGTTGAAGGGTTATTTTTCAAAATAAATGTTCCAAGTCGTCTTCTTAAATCATTTACCATCTAAGATGAAATCATTTTTAATTATGTAAGATAAAATATTTATTTGAACCAATTATTCAATATTTATTCCTTTTTTGGGTGGATTATGATTATTATTAATATAATTTTATGAGCCACATTCATTTTTTAAGGGTTAATCTTTGTTGAATTGATAAGATGTTTATAAAAATAATTTTATTTATATTGGTTATGATATTATGAAATGATTACGAAACACATCCCCTTCTATAGTTATATGATGGTAAAGGATTTATGATCATGTGCTACAAAAATGCATGGAATAAATTATGGGTACGACCTATATCTCCATCCAATTCATTGGGTTAACCTATGTATCTAATGATTTAACTTTGGGAAAATAGTTGACGAGAATGATCTATAAGGGGAAACAACCCAATGAGCTCGATAAAAAATGGTAGACATGCTATTGGCCTTGATCCATAATGGAAAACATGTTATTAGACTAATAAAATATTAATGATGGTCCTGGAAGTTAAACATAAAAATGAATTGGTTTCAATGGCTATGTTGGTGAAACACTTTTGTAATGTTAGAAAATGGTTCATGAATTATGATGATCTCACATTGTTATGAAACCCGTATTTTGGAATGATAATCATTTCTCCTATAGTCCATGATAATGATCTATGATATTTTTTGTATGAAAACTGTTTTTTATATTCATAATGTCATATCATTATTCATATCTTGTATATTTATATGGTTTTAGAATGATATCTCCCATGGTTAACCATACTAATAATCTCATATCACACATTCTAATGTTACATTTCCATAGGCCATGAATAATTATTCTATATAAGGTATAATTTCGATGAGTATAAAATTTATTGTATTTATATTAAGATTTTTATGATATTTCCTTAAATAAGAATATGGGGTACATAGAATCTAAAGACACCAAAATATTAGAGTTCTTGATAGTATATTTTTGAAATGTTTATAATGTTAAACTAAAATGATGTTATATCAATATATTTAAATCATGTATCCTTATAATTTAAAATTTGGAAAATATGGTATAGATTATCATAAGATTGCATTTTTTTTAACTATCTGACTAATGAAGATGTTCTATATTTTTTGGAATATTTCACGATTAATGTTAAAATAAAATTGTGATATTTTATTCAAGAAATAGTGGATGAAGTATATTTTGGAGTAATATATGAATTTATATTGTATTTTTTGTTATCCATGTTATTTATTGGAATTATCATTATATCATAGAGATTATAGGATTACGGAATATAAATGTATTTTGTGAGACTTTAAAAGTTATTGGTCTCATTTGGAGTTAATTATAAAATCATCCTCAGAATAATATGTGATAAAAAATTATAATCGTTAGATTTAAATAATATATAGTTATATTTAGAATAATATTAATTAATTTTAATTATTGAATTATATATTATTATCTTTAGGTATTACTATTGATTTTTTGGATGTTAAATATATGACATTTTTTCATTTTTATAAATACATTACATTCTGCAGAGTAGTTTGGTTTTTTATAATTTATGAAGATAGGTAGAGTATCATCTTATACTTTTTGAGAATATATGATCCATTGTAATTTTATTTTAGTTCATTGAGAAATTTTTTTTATCATCAATACTAATCAATTTGCGCAAAAGATGGGATTGTGGTGAAAATTGACTGATGTAGGATAATACACCAGCCTAGTAATTATATTATCCTCATGATCATGTTATGTATGGTAAAAAATTTATTTAGTAAAGAAAAATGTTATTGAAAATAAAAATTATATATTATTTTCATTAATTTATTTGAGATAATGGTCTTTTTCACACCCATTATTTTGTGGTTCTATGGATATTATCTTTATCATGATCCTTCAATTTTTTTTTGACCATTGATCCAAGTCACTCTGAATAATTATTTGGGAATTATTATTTTATTCAATGTCCATATCTTCCCAAAATATAATGTTTTACAACTTATAAACCATGTTATAAATTTTTCTAGATGAACTTCATACTCCATTCTCTCTCTTTTCAATTGGAAGTTTCATTAACATACAATCTATGATGTGGTATCTCAACAATGATATTATGAAATGTCAAAACGTTTTAACGATGATCAAGTTCAAACTTAAATATATTTTTTTGGTTTTTTGGGGGAGGTAATTTAACATCATGATAATTTAAATGAATATTAATATGTTTGAAAACATATATAACACACAACATAGATCATAAAGGATATGTTAAATATATAACAATTATAAATGAGAAGTTAATTTTGTGGGTATGAAATATGTTAACTAATTTATTAAACACACACATATATATAATAATCAATATAAAATCATTGTTAAATTCTATTTCAATAATCACTCAGTTTTTAGTAAAGATATTTTATTCATCAAATAATACATTTGCATATTACTCTTTTTTATTTTTTTGTTTGAAAATATTAAAAAAAATTATGTTAATTAATTAAAATTTTTATTAAAAAATTACCAAAAATTTTGTAAATATCATATAAATATTAATTTTGGGTTAATGTTTTAGGTTTTGATGGAAAATATTGATTAATAGTGAATAGTTGAAAATAACCATTTTTGTAAAACTATAAGTTATTTTCAATATATAATGTATCTTAACATTAACATAATGATTAAAATTTTATTTCATGTTAGATAAGTAAAAATTAGTTATATTTAATAAAATTAAATTAAATTTAATAATATTTTTTATGGATTTTAGTATAAGTCCTGTTTTTGTCTTAAAAACACATATTTTGGGAAATATTTTTATAATGTATAATGTTTCATCATTTTAGTTAAATAAAATTACCCTTAATGATGTTTAATTGAAATGGAATATATGGATTATATATATATATATATATATATATATATATATTAATATGAAATTAAAATAATATAATTATGATTTTTAGCCATAATTTTAACATATGATCATATTATTCTTTAATAATGCATTTTTTAAAAAACATCCCTTTCATCGCATCTATAGGTTTTATATTAAATTAAATAATAGTAATTATATGAATTTAATTTGGTAAAATGTATTCCATATTTTTAAACATAATATTATATACTATATACTATTTTTATCCTAATTTCATTTCATAATGAGTACCAAAAATATTAAAAAAATATTTACCACGGTTAAGGTGAAATGAGTTTACTTAGGGTTATAAAACAATAATGGTTAAAATGACCAATAAATAGGTAAGAATTTTATTTTATGCGAATATATAAAGATTATGGAATATAATTATCGATTATGATATATTTTTTTAGCCTTTTTAATGTGTTAAAAGTGGGTATATATTCTTCCTTTAAAAAATTTCTTATGTGTCCTCTCAAACACATATAAATGGTAACCCACTCTCCTCTCCTCTTTATATGATAAAATGATTTTGGATCAGAAAGGATATGACCAAATACATTTATCACCTCCCTACCCACTTCCATGAACCATTTTTCAATTTCAAACCTTCTTATTAAATATTTTGGTAAACCAAAAGATGTCATCTAAAGAAGATGTATCGTTTATAACTCAGCATTCTGTTTTATTTATTCTTCCAAATATTTTGAATATTATTAACCTTAATTATATAATAACATCATTATATAATATATAAATATTGTTTTTGGTTATGGGAACTACAAGAATCTGTCTCCTCCAACATCAAATGGAAAAATAAACGATTGTTCTTATATGTGGTGGGTTTTCTCTTCTCATGTCGGTGTAATTAAATTTTAATCATTTCCATTAACATTTTATCAATATGATGGATTTAATTTATATATATTATATTCATGAAATATTATTCCATGTGTGATAATAATATATCATAAATTTTCTTAAATTTTCATTTGTTAAATGATGATGACATTGTGCATGCATAGGCGTGGACCAGTTCCTCCACGAATCGATGTGATTATTTTTTTCATCACCACATCATATTTATGAAATATATAATGTTATTTAAATAAATAAAATTATATTAAGTATATTATGGTTCTTTTGTAATAAAAAAATGACACATACTTTTGTTAATTTACAATCATTAAAAATTGGAATCATTGTTTAGGCATTCGTACGTCCCAACGTATCCATGATTGTAACGTTATTCATTTTCCATATATAAGATTCATGGATAGTTGTAAAACAAAAATATTTTTTTGAAAATTATAATGACATATTGATTACTGTTCAACATATTTTGGAACAATTACCATTTTATCACATCTTCCATATCAAATCAATTATGTAAATTTAGACCAAAAATCCACAAAACACACATCATGGAACAAACTAATTAAATATTTTAATATATAATTAAAATAAATAACATAAATTTTTAGTTATTATTTTTTAAACATATAATATTCTATAAAGAAATTAAATTCTTTATATATTTTTATTATAGTCTATTTAAATTAAATACATGGAATTTTTAGACTCAAGGTAAGATTTTCTCAGCTCAACTTTAATTATGTGAGGAATATTCCATATTCACCACCTATTTATATTATATGGTGAATATACTTCTGATATACATGTTATGTCATGAATAATTCATCCACAAATGAATATTTTTTGATTTAGTTAATGATATTTCATCTATGGGGATTTTTGTTGAATTTTACAATGTGGTAAAGGGTTTCATAACTCAATTTCCTTCAATATGGTTAAATATTATTCATTGAATACATTATTAAATCATTATAAATGAATTGGTATATCATTTTTTATTATATATTTGATATTTCTTTCTTGTGAATTTAAATTTTATACACATAATATTTCTATAACATTCTGAACCTATATACCACTCAACAATCATCGAAGCCCGGATGAACACATTGCCTCAAGAACATCTTCCAAAAAACTAGAGGCTCCCAACTAGTAGTGAGGGCCTACGGTCCTTCAGTGTGATGACTATGCCCTCATCCCCAGAGTGTAACACAACATATATAAAATAAAAGACAAGTAACATAAGTATTAATTCAATCATAAAATATATAATATCCATTTAATATATCACAAACAATATCATAAGTAATCTCACATACCAAATAATGATAATACATGTCATGTCATATATCTAAAAATAATTCAAATAAAGAATACATGGAATCAGTAAAATAAAGGGAACAAAAGTAAAAAAATGTCTCAAAAATATAATATCATGCATCACAAGCATTAGCTCGGTCATGTGCTCCCTGCTCTTAAGAAACAATAAATTACTTATACTTGGGAGCATTCCCTCATCCATACCTGTAAAAATATAGTTTTATCAGGTACCCATCAGTGTCCCGAACATTCTTTTTGATACATTCCCAAAAAGAAACCCCCCCAAGGTTGAATTCCTTTTTTAGTAAATATATAATAACAATAGTGCATATGATGTAATAGAATATGTAAGGGAGTATTGAATGTAAACAACCAGAAATGGTATGGGTTCCCATGGACACCCATCCTTTGCTACATGCTTTGTCCATAGAATGAAGTCTCCAAATTAATATTTAGTCACGTATCAAATATTGTGTGTTTTCATTTAATTAAGTTGTCTCATTGAATAAGTATGTATCGAGACTTGTAATGTCGGCCAACATCCCCCATAATAATATGTAATCAACATATTCTTAACTAGGCCATCCGTACGGTGTAAGACATTGACCAAATCCAATCTTTTTTTTCCTTAGAAGACACATTGTATAAATGATTTTATTAATTAATCATTTATTAACCTTATCCCATCTTTATCATAACTAATTTGGAATCCATGAATCATTCTAAGTGTATTATGAACCAACCACCTTACATGCCTATAACACCCGAGAATTTTATGACAAATGTTTTGTTTTAATGTTATATAAATCATAAAAGGAATATTTTATTACACACAACACTAGATTGGATTGCTTTACACGCAACCGCGGCCTTCCTCGATAGCTTGCGTCATACGCAATACCGAGTTTCACTAAACAACGGTATGCTATTAAAATATTATTAAAACTAGCCATTATGAATAGTAATAACCACTTTTTGAAATTTTATAAATTTCATTATTAAAAATGGACTTCATTTTTGGATTCGTAATATCGAAATTAGCCTAGGGTGAAATTTTGGTATTTTTCTAAAAACTTTCAATTTTTGATGAATAGTGAAAACACTGGGTTACTATTTGAAAACCGACTTTTTATTTAAATAATTATTTATTTTATTTAAATTTTTTTAGGTCAAAATTGATACACAATACCTATATATGTTCAATGAAATTCATTTAAGTCATTTTATAATAATTTTAGATATATAAAAATTTTATTGAACTTTTCACCGTCTTTTACCCACCTCCTAGGAGAATTTGCAAATTTACATAAAACGTAATTTTACCACTTCTGTGAGTGGAATTTCTAAAATCCGGGAGGCAATGTTAATATCAAGGACTAATATGTGGTTCAATGAGATGAAAGTAATTTTTGGTGAATAGTAACTTGTTACTTTTTTTACCACGGTTAAAAGTAAATAGGGTAATTATGGTTAAAAATGTTATTATTATTACCCTAAAACATGTCATAATTCAATTGGATAAGTGTAATTCGACCAAAATCAACCTTATAAATAAAATATGACCATTTATTCCCACTTGGATTAGATTATGACATTTATTATCAATTTATTTAAATAAGGGTTAAAATAGCTAAAATCAACATTTAATGACTAAATCATTTTTAATATAGGGTTATACATAAGATAAATTCGACTGTATATATTCATTAGAAAGATAAAACTATTTCCAACATAATGGAATTTTATTTTTAATTTTTAGACATTAAATAATTTATTTTATTTATGACACAATGATGATGTAGTAATTATCTTATTAATGAAATATTGACATAATTGATGTTATAAATACCGAAATAAATATAATTTTAGACTTATTATGAATTAAAATAATTTTATAGGTTACTATTACATATTAGTACTGATTTAAATAACGTTTTTTGAACTAATCGTTCTTTTATGATATTCAAAAAAATCAATTACCAAATACTGTCAAAATTGACTTAAAATAGTTTTTAAAACAAATATAATATTATTAATTGTTATTTTATTGTTAAAAATCTAAGATTCGGCCAAATGACATAGATAAGGTTATATATATTAATAATAAACAAATTTGGGTTCGTTTGGCTTGTTATAGTATGTTTATTAACCTTATAGTGTAAGAAAACAAGAAGACACAGTAAAAGTTAAATTATCTATCTTAAAATTAAATCTAAATGATGAGGTTAAAATAGATACCTAAACTTGTCTAAATTATATTGGATGAGATGATTTCGACCCATCCCCAACTTAGCTTCAAAATAAATCAATTTTGAGCTATTAAAAACCGAATATGACTTTATAATAAAATAATATTTTTAGTTTTTCCATAGGTGCCCCTCTTTTCACTTATAAAAGGGCACCTCATCCCTCTCTCCCAGACACCACATTGACCCTTCAATCTCTGACAACCCCTAAAAAATTCTCTTCTCCACTTCCCTAGAATCATCCTAGAGGTCATGGTCTTCTTCAAAGTCCAATTTTAGTGCCCTAAGAGGAGGTCTCTAAGAGGCGCTTCAAAGAAGAGGTAATGTCCGTTACCGATTCTTTCAAAATTATTTCTTCTTCCAATTCTTCTTATTTAGTTGTTTCATATGAAGTAATATCATCAGTATCACTAATATACTGATATGTTATTATAAGTATGAAACAACACTATTTCACCATCTATCCATCCTACGGAAAATGAAATCACCGCGCGTGCGTACGTACGGAATACCGTCTCC
The DNA here is from genome assembly GCA_963277665.1 of Viscum album. NCBI lineage: Eukaryota > Viridiplantae > Streptophyta > Magnoliopsida > Santalales > Viscaceae > Viscum > Viscum album. Next base: position 470,435,259 of record OY728133.1, on the reverse strand, counting down.
ACACTGTGGTGTAATCTATTTTCCACCACCACCTTCCTTGTATGGGTATAATGGTGAAAAGAAATAACTATATATGATTATTGTAAAGTGTTATTGATTCTGAAACAGTATAAATACACTCCAATACAATTCCACGATCAGGGGAACCATATTATCCCTCGTGCATATGTACGGAATACCGTCTCCACGATGTGATGTGACTCGTTCTACATGATCTTCATTTAATAATGATTATATAAATGAATTGAATGAATAAATATGATATATAGTACACTAATACCATTATGGAAATGAGGTATTTATAACCTAAAGATAAGAATAAGAATTTATTCGACAAAACACGAATAAGAACAAAAAGTAATAAACACCCGAATAACAAGTAGCAATGAAATATTACTAATAAGAAGCTAAGAATATGACCATATATGATATCATAACAATTAGTATGATTCTGGAATAATTCAATGACATTATTTGAATCATTATACAGGAGGTTCAGACACTTACAAAGCAAATCGAACCTACGGTGAGGGAAAATATCACAATCTCATTTTTATCCGAGATTGTTTATACTTTGGTATTTACTGGGGTGTATTTTATCATCCACATCCATGTTTACAAAATATGTAATATTAATTTCATCCACCTATAATTGTTTAAATCCAATTTTACCCTTTGGTGAGTTTTTAGTAAAATATATGAAAGGAATCATTTGTCTTTTTTCGTACGAGGTACTTTTTGAATTTTCCGACAAAAGTATGAGAAGAATGTTTTTTTAACTTATACAGAATGAATGGATTTTTAGAACATTCTTTCCAAAAATCATCCTTTACAAGTTTTCATGTTTATTTTTAATCAAATTTTTTTAGTTTAAAATTGTATGACATGTTAAGAAAGGAAAATGTTTTTGAAGTTGAAAGGATATTTTCCTCAAGAATGGAGTTCAAGTATTTTATCAAAATTATTTTCCATATAAGATAATATAGGGTTCTATTTCTATCCCTATTATTACATTGATTTGATTATGTTGTGATGGAATTATTTTTATCAATTCCATTATCTTATATGAATTGTTTTATTATGTCATGATGTTTAAGAATCTCATTTTTATTACATGGGATATGCAATGGTGTATGATTTATGATTATTTGGCACACATAAGAATGATATCATTATGAGATTGGTGGAACCTATATCTCTCTCCAATGAATTGGGTAAAGATTTATATCTCATGAGATAGACATGGATGGAGCGGCAGGTTAATCTGGTTCAGTGAAACAGGAGTGAAACGAGGAGTGAACTCGGTTCAGAAATGGACTTTGTCCACTAAGATAGTTTTGGTTATGAGTCTTTACTACGAAGAAATGATTCTCTATGATTATGTGTGTATGACACAAAGTTTCATGTTTTAAGTTATGATTATTGGGATTACATTTCACTTCTTATGATTTATCCTATGATATGAAATTATGATTTCTTTTGTAGGTTAAGATTTCCAAAATGTTATGTTCTTATAAATATGATGTGATTGATTTTTCTTTTGCATACCCTTAGTGAGCATTTGAGCTCACCCTTTTTTATGTTTTCCTTCCCCCAGGACAGGAAGAAGGCTATTAAGTAGGATATGCCAAAAGGGACTCTATATATGATGAAATAAATGGGCGACAATGTAGATGCTTTATGAACCAGTTGTTTATGTTTCCCAGTTTCTAAAGATGCTTTACCTATACGGTCCTTTCATGGTTTTTTTATATGTTGTAATAAGTTTACTTAAATTTTTATGTATTAAAAATGTATGTAAAGAATGGGTCGTTATAGTTGGTATCAGAGGAAAGGTATAGTCAACCTTTGGAAACTATGATGTGAAATCCTTAGTAAGAAACCTAGGGATATGTCTAAGCATAGAACAAAAGCTTAGTGTTTTATAAATGGCCATGAATAACCTATGATAAGACATTAAGTGTAAAATTTTATTCTTTATTATGTGGTTTTCCTATTGTAATTAGTTTTTCTCACACTATTCTTCTTCATTTTAGTCAATGGATGGAACCCAAAGGAACCGTGTTAATGCGGAATGCGACGGTCAATGCAATGATTTTCCCCCTTAGCAACCAAACTTTATGGGAGCTAGAATGAAAAATCTTGTAGCCATGCTCACACAACTTTCTCAATCTATGAATCATGTAGGACTTCCAAACGAGAAAAGGAAGGAGCAACATTCTGTTGAATCCTTCATGAGGCAGCGTCCACCTTCATTCAGCGGGTCTTCTGATCCATTAGTGGCTGAACAATGGATCGGTACGACTGAAAAGATATTTTCAGTTCTTCAATGTTCTGAACATGATAAAGTCATCATAGCAGTGTATCGTTTGGAAGGTGATGCTGATCAATGGTGGAATCTTATTAAGAATATGAGGCAAAGTGATTAAATGGAGTCCATGGAATGGGACGAGTTCAAGAACATATTTTTTATAAGTACTTCCCTCGTATTCTTCGAACAAAGATGGAGAAGGAGTTTCTTGAACTGAAGCAAAAGGATGATGAATCTGTTTGTACCTATGAAGCAAATTTTACAAGACTTTAAAGGTACGCTTCTGAAATTATTATCCAACCTGAGAGTATGATCGATCGATTTTTTAGTGGCTTAAAACCATGTCTTCGAAGGGCGTTAGCCATAAGGGACTTCAATAGCTATGAGGAAATCGTTCGATGTGCTCTAAAAGTTGATATGGATATTGGAGTAACCCATCAGTCATATGTGTTTGATAAGAAGAGGAAAATGGAATTCAATGGAAAATCTAAAGAGCACACTGAAAAGAATATGAGTTTTCCCTTATGTTCAAAGTGTTGAAAGAAACATGGAGGAAATTGACTTAAGGGGACAAGAAAATGTTATAAGTGTGGAAAAGAAGGTCATCGGGCGATTGAATGTCGAAATAATGGGAAGAAAATGTCTAATGATGCAAACAAAGGAAGGGATACACAGAATGAACCTACTACACTTCAATGTTTCAAGTGCAAGGATATGGGGCATTATGCCAATCAATGCCCAAATCCAAGGGTTGATGATGATGATCGACATCAACAAACTCTTAAGGCTAAAGATAAAGGAAAGTCACATGCAATTACTTTCAGTGATGTGGAGTACGACAACGAAGTGGTGAGAGGTACACTTACCATCTAATCTGAAGTAGCAAATGTTTTATTTGATTCTGGATTTACACACTCTTTTATTTCTGAAGATTTTTCTAAGGATATCACTTTATTACCTCAAAAATTAGATGTTGAGTTAGCTGTGACAACTCCTAATGGCACAACAGTCGCATCAAAAGTTTTTAATTCTTCTCCGATTGAAGTTAGTATGAAATTGCTTCCTGCAAATCTTATGATCCTTCTTATAGTGGAATTTGATGTGAATTCTTGGCATGTATTGGCTTTCTTTATATGGATCTCATACAAATTTCCAAAGAAGGGAAGTCACATTTCATATTCCAAGTCAATCTATGATCGTCTATCGATGCAAGTATGAACATAAACTTCTAGTCGAAATTTCTTCCATATTATGGGTCTTTATTCCACTAAATGAAGGTTATTTATCTCAAATGGTTGGTGAGAAAATAACAATTAATAATATTCCCATTGTATGAGAGTTTGACGATGTCTTTCTAGAGGAATTTCTGGGTCTTCCACCAAATCGTGAAGTAGAGTTTTCAATATCACTCGTACCGGGTGCTTTGCCTATTTCAAAGACACCTTATAGAATGGCCCCAATTGAGTTGCAGAAATTGAAGAAGAAACTCCAAGAGAATCTTGATAAAGGATTCATACGCCCTAGTGTGTCAACTTGGGGAGTACCTGTTCTGTTTGTTAAGAAGAAAGATGGATCAATGAGACTCTGCATTGATTTTAGAGAACTTAACAAGATCACTATCAAGAACAAATATCCTCTCCCATGCATTGATGAATTATTTGACCAACTACGCAGAGCTCAATACTTTCCCAAGATTGATCTTAGTTCAGGGTATCATCAATTATGGTTAAAAAGGGAGGATATACCAAAGACGTCTTTCCGTACAACGTATGGACACAATGAATTTATAGTGATGCCATTTGGTCTTACTAATGCCCCTGCTATCTTCATGGATCTAATGAATAGAGTCTTTAGACACTATCTTTATCTGTTTGTGGTAGTCTTGATAGACGATATTATTGTCTATTCAAAGAGCAAGAAATAACATGAAGATCACTTGAGAATTATATTGAAGACCCTGAGAAAGGAGAAGCTTTATGAAAAATTTACCAAGTGTGAATTTTGGCTTCAAAAAGTTTCATTTTTGGGTCACATAATCTCAAAATAGGGGATATCTATGGATCCATAAAAAACAGAGGTTATCAAAAGATGGTTGAGACCAACAGTAGTAATTGAGATCCGAAGTTTTCTTGTTTTGGCTGGATATTATCGACGTTTTGTGAATGATTTTTCATTATTATCTAATCCACTCACCATGTTGACTCGGAAAGGAGTTAAGTTTGTTTGGACTGAGGAATGTGAAGAGAATTTCAGGGAGTTGAAAAGAAGGTTATTCAGTGCACCTGTGCTCACACATCCTTGTAGTGGAGAAAGTTTTGTGATCTAAAGTGATGCATCTAAGAAGGGATTTGGGTGTGTTCTTATTAAAAATGATATGGTGATAGATTATGCCTCACGACAGTTGAAAATCCATGAGCAAAATTACCCAACTCATGATTTGGAGTTAGCTGCGGTAATCTTTGCATTAAGGATTTGGAGGCATTATCATTATGGAGACAAGTGTGATATTTATACTGATCATAAATTTTTAAAGTATATTTTCACACAAAAGGAGCTGAATATGCGCCAAAAAAGATGGTTGGAGCTGATTAAGGATTACGACTACTCAATTCATTACCACCCTATGAAAGCAAACAAGGTGGCAGATGCATTAAGTCGACAAGACCATGCTAGCTTATCCATGATGAGGATCACAAAAGATCCAATATTTATGGATTTACAAAGGATGGATAATGGAATTATAATGGAAGGGGAAAACCATATCTTTCTCAATTAAATGTTCAACCATCTATACATGTGAAGATTAAAGTGGCATAGAAAGAAGATGTAGAGTTACAAATGAATGTGATAAATATTCCTGAATTCAACCTTTATTATGATGGGATAATAATGTTCAAGAATCAGGTTTGTGTTCCTCCCATCCCAGAATTAAAGAAGGAGCTTCTGGATGAGGCTCATAGTTCTCCATTCTATATTCATCCTGGAAGCAGGAAGATGTATAGGGATCTGAAAGAGTACTTATGGTGGGATGGCATGAAAAGAGATGTTTCTAAATATGTCTCTCGATGCTTGGTTTTTTAGAAAGTTAAACCTGAGAGACAGAAGTCCAAGGGGATGTTACAACCATTACCAATACCAGAATGTAAATGGGAAAACATCACTATGGGATTTTTCACTGGACTTCCTAAAACATCCAAAGGCAATAATGCTATCTGGGTCATAGTTGATCATCTTAAAAAGTCTGCACACTTCATTGCTATTAGAGAGGATTTCTCTCTAGATCAGCTTGCCATGATATATGTAAAGGAAGTGGTAAGATTGCATGGAGTACCACTTTCCATTATATCTAATCGGGATCCGAGATTTACCTCGAACATCTGGCGAAGTCTTTAGCATACTCTGGATACAGACATGAGTTTCAGCACTTCTTATCATCCTCCGACAGACGGTCCGTCTGAGAGGACAATTAAAACTCTAGAAGATATGTTGAGAGCTTTCTCTATCGATTTAAAAGGTGGTTTGGATCAACACCTACCTTTGGTGGAATTTTCTAATAATAACAGCATTCACTCCAGTATTCAGATGGCACCTTATGAAGCTCTCTATGGAAAGAAATGCAGGACTCCAACTTGTTGGGAAGAAGTTGAGGAAAGAAAGTTATTAGGACATGATCTTGTTGATGAGATGGAAGAAAAGGTCAGATCTATTCAACAACACAATAGAGCAGCTCGTAGTCGACATAAAAATTATTCCTTCAACCGAAGAAAAGACCTAGAGTTTGAAGTGCATGATAAAGTGTTATTACGAATATCTCCTTGGAAGAGAGTAATGAGATTTTTAAAGAAGGGAAAGCTGAGCCCTAGATATATCGGTCCTTTCGAAATACTGGATCGTGTTGGGAAGGAAGCTTACCGATTGGCGCTTCCACTGAATCTCTCCCAAGTTCACGATGTGTTCCATGTATCTCTCCTGAGAAAGTACATACCCGATCCTTCACATGTACTCAGCTCAGAAGTTGTACCGCTGGAACAAGATCTTTCTTCTGAAGAACAGCCGATAAAGATTCTGGATCGTAGCGAAAAAGTCCTACGGAACAAGACTACTCGCTTGGTGAAAGTTTTATGGAGGAACCACCAATTAGAAAAAGCTACATGGGAGCTTAAGGATATGATTAGGGAAAGGTATCCTTATCTGTTTGTTACAAAGTGATGAATTTCGAGGGAGAAATTCATTTTAAGAGTGGTAGAATGTAACACCTGATACATTTATGAGAAATATTTTGTTTTTATGTTATATAAATCATCAAAGGAATCTTTCACTACACACAACACTAGATTGGCTTGCTTTACCCGCTACCGCGACCTTCCTCGATAGCTTGCATCGTACGCAATACTGAGTTTCACTAAACAACGATATGCTATAAAAATATTACTAAAACTAGCTGTTATGAATAGTAATATCCACTTTTTGAAATTTTGTAAATTTCATCTTTCAAAATGGACATCATATTTGGATTCAGAATATTCAAATTATCCTAGGGTGAAATTTTTTTATTTTTGTGAAAACTTTCAATTTTTTATGAAAAGTGAAAACACTAGGTTACTATTTTTAAACTGAATTTTTATTTAAATAATTATTTATTTTATTTAAATTTATTTTACATCAAAATTGATACATAATAACTATATAAGTTCAATTGAATTCATTGTATTCATTTTATAATAATTTGGGATATTTAAAAATTTTATTGAACTTTTCACCGTTTTTACCCACCTCCCAGGAGAATTTGCAAATTTATATAAAACATAATTTTACCGCTTCTATAAGTTGAATTTCAAAAATCCGAGAGACACGGTTAATAGGAAGGACTAAAATGTGGTTCAATGAGATGAAAATAATTTTTGGTGAATAGTAACTTTTTACTTTTTTTAACCACGGTTAAAAGTAATTAGGGTTATTAAGGGTAAAAATATTATTATTATTACCCTAACACATGTCCTAATTCTATTGGATAAGTGTAATTCGACCAAAAACAACCTTAGGAATAAAATATGTCCATTTAGGCCCACTTGGATTAGATTAGGACATTTATTATTAATTTATTTAAAGAAGGGTTAAAATCGTTAAAATCAAAGTTTAATAGCTAAATCATTTTTAATATAAGTTAATACATAAGATAAATTCTACTATAAATATTCATTAGAAAGATAAAAATATTTCCAACATAATTATATTTTATTTGTAATTTTTAGACATTAAATAATTTAATTTATTTATGACACAATGATGATGCAGTAATTATCTTATTAATGAAATATTGACATAATTGATATTATAAATACCCAAATAAATGTAATTTGAGACTTTTTATGAATTCCAATAATTTTCTAGGTTAATATTACATATTAGTACTTATTTAATTAACTTATTTAGAATTAATATTTCTTTTATGATTTTCAAAAAAATCAATTACCAAATAAGGGAAAAATTGACATAAAATTGTTTTTAAGACAAATATTATATTATTAATTGTTATTTTATTTTTAAAAATATAAGGTTCGGCCAAATGACTTATATAAGGTTATATATATTAATAATAAACAACTTGGGGTTAGTTTGGCTTGTTATAGTATGATTATTAACCATATAGTTTAAGAAAACAAGAAGACATGGTAAAATTTAAATTATCTAACTTAAAGTTAAATCTAAATGATAAGTTTAAAATATATACCTAAACTTGTCTAAATTCTATTGGATGTGAGGATTTGGACCCATCCCCCCCTTAGCTTCGAAATAAATCAATTTGGAGCTATTAAAAACCGAATATGACTTTATTAGTTTTCAAGTTTATTTTTAATCAACTTCTTTTAGTTTAAAATTGTATGACATGTTAAGAATGAAATATGATTTTGAAGTAGAAAGGATATTTTCCTCAAGAAAGAAGTTCAAGTGTTTTATGAAAAATATTTTCCATCTAAGATAATATATGGTTCTGTTTCTATCCCTATTATTACATTGATTTGATTATGTTGTAATGGAATTATTTTTATGAATTCCTTTATCTTATATGAATTTTTTTTTGATGTCATGATGTTTAAGAATCCCATTTTTATTACATGGGTTATGCAATGATTTATGATTTATGATTTTGTGGCACACATAATAATGGTATCATTATGGGATGGGTGGGACCTATATCTCCCTCCAATGCATTGGGTAAAGATTTATATCTCATGAGATAGACATGGCTAGAACGACAGGTTAATCCGGTTCAGTGAAACCGGACTGAAAAGATGAGTGAACTCGGTTCAGAAATGGACTTTGTCCACTAAGATAGTATTGGCAATGAGTCTTGACTACTAAAAAATTATTCTCTATGATTATGTGTGTATTCCAAAAAGTATCATTTTTTATGTTATGATTATTGGGATTACATTTCACTTCTATGATTTATCCCATCATATGAAATTATTATTTCTTTTGCAGGTTAAGATTTCAAAAACGTTATGTTCTTATGAATATGATGTGATTGATTTTTCTTTTGTTTACCCTTACTGAGCATTTGAGCTCACCCTTTTGTATGTTTTCTTCCCCCCAGGTCAGGAAGAAGGTTATTAAGTAGTATATGCAAAAAGGGACTCTATATATGATGAAATAAATGGGAGACAATGTAGATGCTTTATGAACTAGTTGTTTATGTTTCCCAGTTTCTAAAGACACTATAACTATACAGTCCTTTCATGGTTTTGTTATATTTTGTAATAAGTTTACTTCAATTTTGGATTATTAACAATGTATGTAAAATATGGGTCGTTATAATGCCTCTCCTATGAATTCCTCAAGGAAATGATAGTATTACTATGGGTGTGGAATGAAATCATTATCATTCATGTCTATGCTTGGTAGTATGATAATGGAGCCCAAGTGTCACCCATGGAGTAACTAACCAAATTCACTCTTATTTAATCCTTGTATATCCATAGGGAGTCCAAGTATCACTCAGGAATATAATAGTCAACCCTCGTGAGTGAATCCTTAGTAGTCCAATAGGGAGTCCTAGTGTCACTCAAACAATTAAAAATAAGTATCCAAATGAATGATTCCATGAATTCCTTATATAAACCCATGTTACACCCAAGGAATATATCAATAAATCATTCAATATCATTTAATTATGTCAAGTTTCTTTGTTAGGACCAGTAAATTGAAATTCCACCTCATAAGCTGGATCAAGGAATGACTATGCATATAAGGATTAGACTTTCATTTATCTCACATATGAATTTCATTAAAAAGGTAAACTCATGATTAAACAATACATTACATGGCCAAGGCAGAGGAACATTTTCATCCATCCAATTATTTTAATAATTATTGAATACAATTAAAATTAATGTTTAATTCATTAGTTATCATCCCATATAAAGGGTACCCAACACACCCCATCAGTGAAACAATTAAAAAGCCACCCATGGTTGTCCAATTAATTTAACACCACACCCTATGGGTGGTTACAATTCAAGGTCTATTATATTTAAAAAAATTACTATGGGTATCATCATTTATATAGTTCATACATATCAATTTAAATAAAATATTATTCTTTATTTCATGGATTTTTTTGATAATTTGACACGTGGTGCAACAGACAAAATATAAACTCTTAAAATATAAGTTAAAAAAATTAGACCACATAATGTCGGTCCATTTTGGAGTGCTAGTCACGTATCATATTTTGATTAGAATTTGAATAAAATAAAAATGATGAACATACGAAGAACCCAAATTTTTTGACTTTTAGATTTCACCTAAATAGGTCATCCGATGTGAAGAAGAATGGGGAATGTCATTAAAGGAATTGAGAACTCGCCGATTCGGATCCACCAAGATTGACATCACTCAATTTTGATATCATATGGAAGATGAGTGGAGAATTATATCCTTTTAGATATAAAGGACCTCTCCCACCCTCATGACTATCCAACATGAGATAAGGTGTAATAAAAATTAAGTTAAATGAAAAATTAATGAAAAATTTGTAATTTCACCAAAAAACCAAAGGTCACATGGTTCAACTGAATAGTCGGAAAAACTATGTGCCAATTTTAGGACCAATAATTTATGAATGGACTCCTCACTTGATTTTAACACACAGTTTGATAAACCATATTCCTAAAGTGTCTCAACCCACTATTAGAAAGTATAGAATCTGTTGCATCAATATGTGACTCAAATCAAAGGGTTTCATAAAGCATGTGGCCTCCTCCTACTGTCTTATTAGGTATCACATGGTTAATAGTAACAATGTATCCTTCCCTATACAGTTCCTAAAAATTGAGTGTTTGGAATGTTTTGTGCCCAAAAGATTGTTTTCGGGCTTCGAACATTTCACGTACACCTTTGATACCCCTATGACCTCAATGTACATTCACATTAGGGCATAAAAAAATTTAAATAGAGAATTTTCTGAAATTAAAATATTTCTTACCTCAAGAATGAACTGGGTTCTTACAAAATCCCCCCTTAAATATATTCATCCCTGAATATTTATTCTACGTGTCGGGAAGCATAATCTACAAAAAAATTTGACCACTATGCTCATACATTGGTATCCCACAACCTAGTCTCATCATATACACTATCGTTCTTCTATATTACCAATAATAGATGAACTACAAATCTTTGGGGAAACTTTATGCTTTGATGCATAATAATAATAGGATACACCACTATGGTTGTGTCTACTTATAACTCAATCTCTTTAGGCCAGGAAGCATGATATGAGTATGAATGGTAATAGTGAAGCTGAGATACATGGATGACCTCCAGTATAGACTTGTACTTATGAGTTAACTACATCTTTAGGACTCCTTAACAACTATCTCTAGAATATCAAGAGTCCCAATGCATCACTTTGAATGTTTACCATATCTCATTATCCTCTAATTTCCAAATCATAGTGCGACATGTAAAAAAGACGTGATCCAGAACCAAAAACTCTAGGGGTCTTCATAAGTGATCAGTATAATATTTCTACTTAGACATGTTGTATCCATAATCTTCTGAATAAAATTAACCTTCACGGTTGTCCTCTATATGATATGGGGGACAATAATTACAATCTCTCTAACCTCTAAATAGAGATGATGTGATTGAAATGGCCTATAATATAAAGCATCATAAGGATTAATCTTAATAGTTTTTTGAAATCTATTTTTATATGTAATTCAATGAGGGGTATGTTCCTCTCCCACTTGACCCTATTGTTTAGGATGCTTATCCCCAACTTTTACTCAAGCAACTGTATCATTCTCTTTGACTAGGAAACAGTCTGAGGGTGGTATGTTTTTCATAGAAGCATATATGTACCCAATGCCCACTTCAATCCTTCTAGAACCACTTAGTAAACTAGGGTTCCCTTTGGGAAATCATTGTATAAGGGACCCAATGAATTCATATTATATTAGTGATACGAAACTCTCCAATATACATGATAAGTATGAAATGAGAAACCATTGTAATCATATCAATAATAACCCAAACAACACCATTAAATCATTGTAAAATTGGTTATTCGGTCCCCAAAACCATAACAATGTTATCCCATTTCCAATGAAGAATAGGAAGATATTGTAAATGATAGGCTAGTTTTTGGTGTTATGTCTTCACCTACTGAATGGTGGATCATCTCAAGAAAAAACCAACTACCTTCTATTTTCATACATTTCCACCAATACATGTGATTTAAATCCAAATACATGTTGGTGACATTGGGGGGTTACAACCCATGTTGAACCATGAAAGTATCAGACTAGCTCTTCACACATGTCTGCTAAAACCCATGTGCAACTAGGAATATTATGAATTTCATCTTCACCTACTATCCAAACAGGAGGATTGTCCTCTGCTACAAAACTACCCTATAATACTGTGCCCATAAAATTTGATAGAAGCCTCATCCTCACTCTATGTAGTATAGTATAATTCATAGATAAATATGATAGAAAAATAATCCCCTCACTACACTTCACCTCCAAGATCATCTTATAGAAAAAATCCACAAGATGTCACTTACTAAAAAATTGTTGAACTGATTGTATCAGAGTAATCCTAATCATTGCGTCGGCCACTGCATTTTATTTTCTAGGTTTGTAGGAAATATTAATGTTCAAATACTATAGGTACTCAACTCACATTTTCTACCTCATAATCATATAACATAGTTTAAATATGTACTTTAGTATTTTTTGGTCCTTTCGCACCACAAAAATCTCTCCCAATAAGTAATTCCTTCAACACCATAATGAATGGAATGAAATATCTAACTCGATATCGTGCGCCCGGTAACTCCTCTAATGTGCCCTCAACAGTTGGGATGAATTTTCCATGACTAAGTTACCCTACATAAGAAATGATCATAGTATGATATGTGATGCATCATAGTAACCAATATAACAATTTCCCATTTATAGAAAAATTTGTATCGGTGCTAAATTAAATCTTCTTTTTAGCTACTGAAAGGAGGAACCCATGCATCTAACTATAGAAACATCAAACCCCTATTAGTCATGCCTTTCAAAGGGACTTCCACATTTCATATTTAAATTATATAAATATCTATAATATCTAATTTTAACACCTCAAGATTTCCTAGTATGTTATATCTTCAATGAAATTCAATAATGTGTGCTACACGCAAAACCGAGTTTGAACGCCCCACGACTTACCAAACCAACTATTCAAAATGATGTTCTTTAATAGTATTAAATGAATTTGGAACATTATATACACCATATAATTTTACAATCCATATTATGTGATTCTTAGAAATAACATAAGAACAATTTCATTTTTCTCAGATAAAAGAAGTATTTTTCAAAAAATGCTATTTTGCAGCCTTTTAATAGGGGATTTTTTTTAAACCAATATTTAATCATTTTATATATTCAATTTAATTAAATTAAATTATTATTTATAATAGGGACATAAAAATTTAGTTTGAATAAATTTTTGGTACTTTTTTGATAACATTCATATTTTGACGAATAGTGAACAATAATAAATTTTAATTGAAAACAACTTTTTTAATCGAAATAATTTATAATTTTAAATTTTAAATTTTAGTGGTTTAAAAGTATAATTAGATTATATTTTAATAATTTAATATAATTTAGTACATTGGATATAATTTCTAATTTAAACTGGACATAAACAAGTGTCAATCTTTTGATATTTATTATTTCATAAAAACATGCTATTTGTTTTGACTACCGAAATTTATTTTAAATTAATTTTGCTCAATCCTGTGTTTTGAATTTGGAAAAATGAATTCGATATTTCGAATTATTTGTTCCAAATGTTTTAAATAGGTAACTTTTATTGTTAGACATTATGAATATTTACTTCAGTAAATATTTTATATACCATGGTTAAAGGGTAAATATGGTAAATAAGGGTAAACATGTATTTTTATTATAATATTAAATTATCCTAACATGTGTCCTATTCCTATTGGTTGATACATTTCCGAACATGGGAATCTTTGGGTCTATTTTGGGATCACATGGATCCACTTGACATTGATAATGACACTTTATATTAATTAATTTAAAGGACAAATATATATAAACATGTATGTTTTAGTAAAACAATTTTTAATAGGGGTTATATTGGTTATCTTTTAAACTATAATAATTCATTTTAATTATTGGAATATTTCTTACATTATGGTATTTTTTTTGAAAATTTTTATATTTCAAATAAATAAAATTATTTATGACACAATAATGATGGAGTGTTTACATAATTAATAAATGATATAAATTAACGAGATAATAAAAATTTAAACAATATCCAAAACCTATCCAATTTTTATTGGATGATTTTATTTCGAACATGAGTCATCTTATATTCGACTTTAATAACTTGTGGACTTTTAGAAACCAAAAATCAATATATAGTAAAATAATATTTTCAAACATTCTTAAAGAGCCCCTCCCCCCCCCTTATAAAATGACCTCACCTATAACC